>HG995287.1:10000000-15000000 GCA_905332915.2 Hecatera dysodea | reverse complement strand
GGATTTTGCATTGTAGAGACTCAATCTCTTTATTATTGTATATTATTTATGAAATTGGAACATGTAACGATTATAATATTTAACGTAAATATGTTCCATAAAGATCTACCTATGTTAGCGAACATGCAATAGCTTCACCACTGACTGACCTACCGTGATAATTCAAGTGCTTTTAATTGGTTTACTTGAAATAAACGTAAAAATATTCTCATGCATGTGTAGGTGCATGCAATGTTATAAAAAAAAAGTACGTTCTAATTTTGTTTTCGAATGATCTCACAAACGTACAAAAATCATAGTAGGTAAGTGACGTTTACAAAATCCATTCATGCAACCATAACTTACTGACTTTCGCTCTTTTTATGCTATAAAAACTGGTTATATTTTTTTATTTGCTGATGAGGTTCGATAAGTGCATCAAATTAAGTTAAGAATAATTAATAAAATTTGCTTTCCATTGAACTTCGACAGCCTTATTACAAAACGCGTTCTAACTTTTGACGTTCGTTTAAATCAAAAAGCCATTTTTTTATTTCGACCTTTATTCCTACTGCTATAAAGTTGACAACATAGATTGGGATCTAAAATGTTTTTGTATTAATAACTTCAAGACAGTCGGAATAACGTTAACTATTAAAAAATGCATTTTTTATTTAAACCATTGTGAAAAGTTAGATTTCGTTTTGTAATAAGGCCGTGACGGCTTTAATTCGATATGTTGGGGTAAGGTTGAGAAAGAAAGAATAAAATTATAATTTCTGAAATATAAAGAGATACTGTCCTCAGGACTCAATACTAGAGCTTTCATTTGATAAAATACGATGAGACAATTCGCTTAGCCTTTCTTTCGAATGAGTTGCAATTCTTGGCATTTATTGAATCGGTGCAATGTGTCGATAATGTCGAGCGGTGGTGATTGGTAGCAGTTTATGAATTTCCGTACTCCAACAAAGTCAAACTACCCTGTAGTTTGCCCCTTAACTAAACTCTGTAATAATATAACATACGAACTGAGACCAATTGTGAAAATCATCAATAGTCAAGTGATTATGTCGGACACAACGATCCCAACTCCAAAGCCACGCTCAGTAGTCATGGACTCTAGCTTTTCATTTGCAACTAATGGGATTTCAGTCGAGAAAAAGGTAAGGCTATTAATAATTGAACACATATTTGTTCGTTCGTGGGCCGTCTGGTATTGAGCACTGAAGGTACATTCTTTTCTAAATTCGTTAGTAAGACGATTTAATAACGTTAATTAAAGACAGGGCTAAATTCAAAGTTGTATATATAACTTCTACGAATATATCTCAGTTCAGGTAATATGCCCTAACTATCCTTAACCTTAAACTAACCTAAACTTATATTGGTAACTAGCTGCTGCCCGCGACTTCGTCCCCGTGAAATCCCCGATTTTAAAACATTCTTTATCGCTGCTCCGTTCCTATTGGCTTAAGCGTGATGATATATAGCCTATAGCCTTCCACGGTAAATGGGCTATCTAACACTGAAAGAATTTTTCAAATCGGACCAGTGATTCTTGAGATAAGTGCGTTCAAACGAACAAAGTAACAAACATACAAACGAACAAACTATTTAGCTTTATAATATTAGTATAGATTAGTATAGATTAAAGTGACTAAAGCGTTCAGTTGGAAACACACATTTTTGTACTATTGTCACTCGATCAAATATTATTCTCATACCCTGCTTCATTGTTGTCCTTCTATCATTGAAACCTTCTCATAAGTTTTCACTTTTTGCACTATAAAAAATTACTGAAACATTCGGTTGGACATAATATCACTTTACTTTCGGCACTCTCTCTACTCAAACATCAAATATACGTATGTATTCCTAATACAATAAGATTGTTGTGACTGAAGCTATTGATTGGACACATATTTTATTTACTTTACTCAAACATCATACGCATAATTCGTTATCTATTATCCTTTTATTTTTACTATAGCAAATAATTTAAACAGGTACCTATAATGTGCCTCCGATAACATAGTTATGACAGCGAAAGATTATTAAAATGAGATTGTGTGATGTACATGTATCATGTACATCATAAAAAATAATCACTTATGTTGCATCACAATTGATGATGATGACGATGATGTGATCCGACCGATTTCGACCGCTTGGCCGAAATCGGTACTTATACGTTACGGCCAAGGCACAATTATTCACTATACTCAAACATTAACTCATCTCTTCATATCACTCAGCTCTTCACTCTTTACACAGTAAAAAGTGACTGACGCGATTTGTTGGACACCCAAATCTTTACTCAAACATTACACTCATATGCATAACTACGTCTTTTTTGTTGTTCTATTTCTAAACACAGTCCACAACTCTTCGCTCTTTACACAGTAAAAAGTGACTGACGCGATTTGTTGGACACCCAAATCTTGACTCAAATTTACACTCATATACATAATGACGTCATTTTGCTGTTCTATTTCTAAACGCAGTCCACAGCTCTTCACTCTTTCTACAGTAAAAAGTGACTGACGCAATTGGTTGAACACATATTTATTTACTCAAACATTACTCTCATACATATGTAGCTACGTCATTTTTGTTGTTCTATTTCTAGACACAGTCCACAGCTCTTCACTCTTTATACTGTAAAAAGTGACTGACGCGATTGGTTGGACACATAGTTCTTTACTCAAACATTACTCTCATACATATGTATGTAGCTACGTCATTTTTGTTGTTCTATTTCTAAAGACAGTCCACAGCTCTTCACTCTTTACACAGTAATAAGTGACTGACGCGATTTGTTGGACACCCAAATCTTGACTCAAATATTACACTCGTATACATAATGACGTCATTTTTGCTGTTCTATTTCTAAACGCAGTCCACAGCTCTTAACTCTTTCTACAGTAAAAAGTGACTGACGCGATTGGTTAGACACATTGATCTTTACTCAAATATCACACTCATATACATAATGACGTCATTTTGCTGTTCTATTTCTAAGCACAGTCCACAGCTCTGCACTCTTTAGACAGTAAAAAGTGACTGACGCGATTTGTTGGACACCCAAATCTTTACTCAAACATTACACTCATATGCATAACTACGTCTTTTTTGTTGTTCTATTTCTAGACACAGTCCACAGCTCTTCACTCTTTACACAGTAAAAAGTGACTGACGCGATTGGTTGGACACATAGTTCTTCACTCAAACATTACTCTCATACATATGTAGCTACATCATTTTTGTTGTTCTATTTTTACACACAGTCCACAGCTCTTCACTCTTTACACAGTAAAAAGTGACTGACGCGATTTGTTGGACACCCAAATCTTGACTCAAATATTACACTCGTATACATAATGACGTCATTTTTGCTGTTCTATTTCTAAACGCAGTCCACAGCTCTTAACTCTTTCTACAGTAAAAAGTGACTGACGCGATTGGTTAGACACATTGATCTTTACTCAAATATCACACTCATATACATAATGACGTCATTTTGCTGTTCTATTTCTAAGCACAGTCCACAGCTCTTCACTCTTTACACAGTAAAAAGTGACTGACGCGATTTGTTGGACACCCAAATCTTTACTCAAACATTACACTCATATGCATAACTACGTCTTTTTTGTTGTTCTATTTTTACACACAGTCCACAGCTCTTCACTCTTTACACAGTAAAAAGTGACTGACGCGATTTGTTGGACACCCAAATCTTGACTCAAATATTACACTCGTATACATAATGACGTCATTTTTGCTGTTCTATTTCTAAACGCAGTCCACAGCTCTTAACTCTTTCTACAGTAAAAAGTGACTGACGCGATTGGTTAGACACATTGATCTTTACTCAAATATCACACTCATATACATAATGACGTCATTTTGCTGTTCTATTTCTAAGCACAGTCCACAGCTCTTCACTCTTTACACAGTAAAAAGTGACTGACGCGATTTGTTGGACACCCAAATCTTTACTCAAACATTACACTCATATGCATAACTACGTCTTTTTTGTTGTTCTATTTCTAAACACAGTCCACAACTCTTCACTCTTTACACAGTAAAAAGTGACTGACGCGATTTGTTGGACACCCAAATCTTGACTCAAATTTACACTCATATACATAATGACGTCATTTTTGCTGTTCTATTTCTAAACGCAGTCCACAGCTCTTAACTCTTTCTACAGTAAAAAGTGACTGACGCAATTGGTTGAACACATAGTTATTTACTCAAACATTATGCTCATACATATGTAGCTACGTCATTTTTGTTGTTCTATTTCTAGACACAGTCCACAGCTCTTCACTCTTTACACAGTAAAAAGTGACTGACGCGATTGGTTGGACACATAGTTCTTTACTCAAACATTACTCTCATACATATGTAGCTACGTCATTTTTGTTGTTCTATTTCTAAAGACAGTCCACAGCTCTTCACTCTTTACACAGTAATAAGTGACTGACGCGATTTGTTGGACACCCAAATCTTTACTCAAACATTACACTCATATGCATAACTACGTCTTTTTTGTTGTTCTATTTCTAGACACAGTCCACAGCTCTTCACTCTTTACACAGTAAAAAGTGACTGACGCGATTGGTTGGACACATAGTTCTTCACTCAAACATTACTCTCATACATATGTAGCTACATCATTTTTGTTGTTCTATTTTTACACACAGTCCACAGCTCTTCACTCTTTACACAGTAAAAAGTGACTGACGCGATTTGTTGGACACCCAAATCTTGACTCAAATTTACACTCATATCCATAATGACGTCATTTTTGTTGTTCTATTTCTAGACACAGTCCACAGCTCTTCACTCTTTACACAGTAAAAAGTGACTGACGCGATTGGTTGGACACATAGTTCTTCAGTCAAACATTACTCTCATACATATGTAGCTACGTCATTTTTGTTGTTCTATTTCTAAAGACAGTCCACAGCTCTTCACTCTTTACACAGTAAAAAGTGACTGACGCGATTTGTTGGACACCCAAATCTTGACTCAAATTTACACTCATATACATAATGACGTCATTTTTGTTGTTCTATTTCTAGACACAGTCCACAGCTCTTCACTCTTTACACAGTAAAAAGTGACTGACGCGATTGGTTGGACACATAGTTCTTCACTCAAACATTACTCTCATACATATGTAGCTACATCATTTTTGTTGTTCTATTTTTACACACAGTCCACAGCTCTTCACTCTTTACACAGTAAAAAGTGACTGACGCGATTGGTTGGACACATAGTTCTTTACTCAAACATCACACTCATATACATAATGACGTCATTTTTGCTGTTCTATTTCTAAACGCAGTCCACAGCTCTTAACTCTTTCTACAGGAAAAAGTGACTGACGCAATTGGTTAGACACACAGTTCTTTACTTAAATATCACACTCATATACATAATGACGTCATTTTGCTGTTCTATTTCTAAACGCAGTCCACAGCTCTTCACTCTTTACACAGTAAAAAGTGACTGACGCGATTTGTTGGACACCCAAATCTTGACTCAAATTTCCACTCATATACATAATGACGTCATTTTTGTTGTTCTATTTCTAGACACAGTCCACAGCTCTTCACTCTTTACACAGTAAAAAGTGACTGACGCGATTGGTTGGACACATAGTTCTTCACTCAAACATTACTCTCATACATATGTAGCTACATCATTTTTGTTGTTCTATTTTTACACACAGTCCACAGCTCTTCACTCTTTACACAGTAAAAAGTGACTGACGCGATTGGTTGGACACATAGTTCTTTACTCAAACATCACACTCATATACATAATGACGTCATTTTTGCTGTTCTATTTCTAAACGCAGTCCACAGCTCTTCACTCTTTCTACAGTAAAAAGTGACTGACGCGATTGGTTGGACACATAGTTCTTTACTGAAACATTACTCTCATACATATGTAGTTACATTATTTTTGTTGTTCTATTTTTACACACAGTCCACAGCTCTTCACTCTTTACACAGTAAAAAGTGACTGACGCGATTGGTTGGACACATAGTTCTTTACTCAAACATCACACTCATATACATAATGACGTTATTTTGCTGTTCTATTTCTAAACGCAGTCCACAGTTCTTCACTCTTTATACAATAAAAAGTGACTGACGCGATTGGTTGGACACATAATTCTTTACTCAAACATTACACTCATACACATGACAACGTAATTTTTGTAGTTCTGTCTTTCATACACAGTTCACAGCTCTTCTTTCTTTACACTATAAAAATTGAATGAAGCGTTCGTTTGGACATAAATCTCTTTATTTTTGGAACTTAATTTAAACATTATACACGTTCATACTACGTCATTTAGAACAGTAAACCTTTCTATGTTGAGCGTCCTACATCTCCAGCGACCCAAGTCCAAATCGATGACATATCCTAGCAACAGTTCGCCACCTACTAACGCAGAGACCAGTGTACCACAGACAACACAGCTACGAATACTGAGTTGGTACTGATTACATTCATACGACTTACCATCACTTTTGTCAGCAATGGAGATTTCGTACTGACATTCATTTGTACTGACTCTACGCTATGCCAGATCGTATTCTAGGTAACAAGCCAACTGACGAAAATCCAGTTGACCAGGTTTAATAACAAAACATGACCGCAGTAAATTCGTGATCGATTGATAGTTACTGAATGAATTTCCTATAATCGGTAACAGTTTCCAGCACAATGATCTTACCCTAAGACAGAATCATTCTCCAAAAAGCACTTTTCATTTGTTAGTTAATTGTTATTTTAAGTAATGCTGAAATTATTATTTTTAGTTTGACAACACTCGTAACACATATTTCTTCTTTCTTTTCTATGTACTATTTGAATTATTTTATTCTTCTACTATTCATGTATTGATATTCTCTATTCTTATTTCTCTTTCTGCCTCTTATTTCTTCTTACTATTCATGTATTGATCTTCTCTATTCTTATTTCTACTTCTGCCTCCTATTTCTTCTTACTATTCATGTATTGATATTTTCTATTCTTATTATTACCATCATGCGTTTTTGTTTTACTTTTCATGTATTATTCTTTATTATTACTACTACCACTTTAAGGATTTCTTCTTACTATTCATATATTATTATTCCCTATTTTTACTAAAACTTTAATGCCTTCTCCTTTTATTTATTGCAATTATGCGTTCCTTTTTTACTATTCATGTATTATTATTCTCTATTATTACTACTACTACTTTTGTGCCTTCTCCTTCTTGTTGCTATTCATATGTTGATATTTTCTATACTTATTACCACCATTATGCCTTCTCTTCTTTACTATTTATGTATTATTCTCTATTATGACTACTACTACTTTTATTCCTTCTTATTCTTACTATTCATGACTCAGTATTACTTATATGCCTTTTTCTTATTACCACCATAATTACCTAAAATTAACTTATTAATTGTAAGAACATGATTTTTTATTGTATAGTCAATCAACTTTGCATTGTATAGTTGCATGTATTTCCGACTTACCTACACTCAGAACTATTGTAATTATTATTGTCTGTTATTACTACTACTACTTTTATTCCTTCTTCTTCTTCTTCCAATTTATGTATTATTATTATCTATTCCTAGGTTCTAATTACCTTCATTGTATAGAGCCAATCAATTTTGCATTGTATAGCTTCATACATTTACAATTTTTAAATATAATGACTGTAAACTATGATTTTTAAAAGAGTGTCCATGGAGTTTCTTGCACGTTCTTCTCCATAGGATCCACTTTTTGGAACGTGCACCAGTCGCGCTGGAGATGGGGGTCGGTGAGTCGTCTCGTTCAGAGCGACTTGCTGTTCTTATTACTGGCGTGGCAGGACTAGCTTCACCTAGCTGACTGACAGTCCTTGACTTTTCCAAAGTTCCTTTACACAGTTTATTTGAAATAAATGATTTTAACTTTGATTTAAATTTGAGTTTAATTTTTATTTTCTCAAACAAAGAATATATCTTTGCTGTGATTCCTTTGAATAAAACGTTCTAACACACGTACACACATCATACTACGTAGTTAACTGAATGAGATTTATAAAATCATTAACTTGATTTCTTTAGGAATTCATACGAACATTTTATAATTTACTTACTGATTTTTGTTGCTTTTTATTCTTTAAAGACCTGTCAATATAGTTTTTAATTTTTTGATAAAGATCGGCAGGTACTGTTCTTTCAACCCCTTTGCGTATCTCAGAAACCTGACATAGAAGTTTGCGTATCTCAGAAACCTGACATAGAAGAGAAAAATGGTTTCGGGGTTGTATAGACTGTTTGGCTGAGTATTTATGACGAATAAAAATTCAACCCTTTTTGCCTATCAAAACCTGTCATAGTAAAGAAATATGATTTTCAGGGTTAGTCAAGGGCGTCTGGGTGTGTAGATGACAAATAAAAAAATCAACTTTTTACAACCCCCCGTTACCAACCCTGTTGAAATTATTATTTTCACAGGGAAATAATAATTGTTAGTCAAAAAATACTAAAAAGACACCGCGAGTTGCTTGCAACTCGCGCCCCCAAGCGAAATACTAGTTATATTATATACAATTAAAAAACCACTGACTGATTGATTGACTGACTGATTGACACAATTGTTCTCCCACTTCCCGTGCTAGGAGGGAAAAACTTTTTATGGGGTTGTATAGAAGGTGTCGGGGTGAGTATGGGAAAAATCTGAAACTACCCCTTTTCAACCCCCTTCTTTCAACCCCATTGCTTATCTCGGAAACCTGACGTCGAAGAGAAAAATGGTTTTCGGGGTTGTATAGAGGGTGTCTGGGTGAGAATAAAACGAAAAAAAAATTACCCCTTTTCAACCCCCTTTTTACAACCCCTTTGCGTATCTCGGAAATCTGACATTTTAGAGAAAAATGGTTTTCGGGGTTGTATAGTGGGTATCTGGGTGAGTATATGGCCAATAAAAAAATCAACCCTATTCAACCCTTTTCAACCCCCTTGTTTCAACCCCTTTGCGTATCTCAGAAACCTGACATTCTAGAGAAAAATGGTTTTCGGGGTTGTATAGAAGGTGTCTGGATGAGTATATAGCCAGTAAAAAATTCAACCCTATTCAACCCTTTTCAACCCCCTTCTTTCAACCCCATTGCTTATCTCGGAAACCTGACGTCGAAGAGAAAAATGGTTTTCGGAGTTGTATAGAGGGTGTTTGGATGAGTATAAAACGAAAAAAAAAATTAACCCTTTTCAACCCCTTTTTACAACCCCTTTGCGTATTTCAGAAATCTGACATTTTAGAGAAAAATAGTTTTCGGGGTTGTATAGAAGGTATCTGGGTGAGTATATGGCCAATAAAAAAATCAACCCTTTTCAACCCCCTTGTTTCAACCCCTTGGCATATCTCAGAAACCTGACATTGTAGAGAAAAATGGTTTTCGGGGTTGTATAGAGGGTATCTGGGTGAGTATATGGCCAATAAAAAATTCAACCCTATTCAACCCTTTTCAACCCCCTACTTTCAACCCCTTTGCGTATCTCAGAAACTTGACATTGTAGAGAAAAATGGTCTTCGGGGTTGTGTAGAGAGTATCTGGATGAGTATATGACGAATAAAAAATTCAACCCTTTTCAACCCCCTTCTTTCAACCCCTTTGCGTAACTCAGAAACCTGACATTGTAGAGAAAAATGGTTTTCGGGGTTGTATAGAGGACATCTGCACGAATATATGGCCAAAAAAAAATTCAACCCTTTTCAACCCCTTTGCGTATCTCAGAAACTTGACATTGTAGAGATAATAATTGTTAGTCAAAAAATACTAAAAAGACACCGCGAGTTGCTCGCAACTCGCGCCCCCAAGCGAAATACTAATTATATTATATACAATTAAAAAACCACTCACTGACTGACTGATTGACTGATTGATTGATTGATTGATTGACATAATTGTTCTCCCACTTCCCGTACTAGGAGGGAAAAACTTTTTATGGGGTTGTATAGAAGGTGTCGGGGTGAGTATGGGAAAAATCTGAAACTACCCCTTTTCAACCCCCTTCTTTCAACCCCATTGCTTATCTCGGAAACCTGACGTCGAAGAGAAAAATGGTTTTCGGGGTTGTATAGAGGGTGTCTGGTCAAGTATAAAACGAAAAAAAAAATTACCCCTTTTCAACCCCCTTTTTACAACCCCTTTGCGTATCTCAGAAATCTGACATTTTAGAGAAAAATGGTCTTCGGGGTTGTAGAGAGGGTATCTGGGTGAGTATATGGCCAATAAAAAAATCAACCCTATTCAACCCTTTTCAACCCCCTTGTTTCAACCCCTTTGCGTATCTCAGAAACCTGACATTCTAGAGAAAAATGGTTTTCGGGTTTGTATAGAGGGTGTCTGGATGAGTATATAGCCAGTAAAAAATTCAACCCTATTCAACCCTTTTCAACCCCCTTGTTTCAACCCCTTGGCATATCTCGGAAACCTGACATTGTAGAGAAAAATGGTTTTCGGGGTTGTATAGAAGGTGTCTGGGTGAGTATATGGCCACTCAAAAATTCAACCCTTTTCAACCCCCTACTTTCAACCCCTTTGCGTATCTCAGAAACTTGACATTGTAGAAAAAAATGGACTTCGGGGTTGTATAGAGGGTATCTGGATGAGTATAATATGACGAATAAAATATTCAACCCTATTCAACCCTTTTCATCCCCCTTGTTTCAACCCCTTGGCATATTTCAGAAACCTGATATTGTAGAGATAAATGGTTTTCGGGGTTGTATAGAGGGCACCTGGATGAATATATGGCCAAAAAAAATTCAACCCTTTTCAACCCCCTTCTTTCAACCCCTTTGCGTATCTCAGAAACCTGACATTCTAGAGGAAAATGGTCTTCGGGGTTGTATAGAAGGTGTCTGGATGAGTATATGGCCAAAAAAATCAACCCTATTCAACCCTTTTCAACCCCCTTGTTTCAACCCCTTTGCGTATCTCAGAAAGCTGACATTGTAGAGAAAAATGATTTTCGGGGTTGTATAGAGGGTATCTGGATGAGTATATGGCCAAAAAAATCAACCCTATTCAACCCTTTTCAACCCCCTTGTTTCAACCCCTTTGCGTATCTCAGAAACCTGACATTTTAGAGAAAAATGGTCTTCGGGGTTGTATAGAGGGTATCTGGATGAGTATATGACCAATAAAAAATTCAACCCTATTCAACCCTTATCGACCCCCTTCTTTCAACCCCTTTGCGTAGTCGGATTACCTCTCCCACATTCACCCAGAGAGAGGAGGCGAAGGCAAATTCAACGGCGTAAGAATCTTGGAAATCGGAGGGAAACCAATAAAGACATAAAGGTACCAAGATCGCCAAAAAGCACGAGGTTATTACCAAAAAACAACCTCAAACCGCGTGGTATAACCACACTTTTTGTCACCACGTGCTCTTCTTTAATATATCAGCCTTATGTGAAGACTCCGAAGCCGGCCGAAGAATTATTCTACCACACCAGCCATCACGCGGACCGACGTGAAGAATCCGCTCCAGCTCCGCACCAGCGCATACGTAAGTCCTGAGGGAACTCCTGAACCCTTTACCCTACCCCACGAGACCCCCAAGACCCCCCACCAAGACCTCACCCACTCTTACCTCCGCACGAGACCCCCCAAGACCCCACCGCCTATCGTCTCCCCACGAAACCTCCCGCTCCCCCCTCCCCCCTCGGGACTACCTCACCCCCCGCAAGTTATCTTTGTTACCCCTGGTGCTAGAAGACCGAGATTGGTGTCGTTTGAAAGGGCATAAAGAGCCCTAAAATCTGGCCCCTAGCGAATCCCGGAATTCAGCACCGTTCGCGAGCTTTACCCCCCCTTACTTTTCACAACCACCCCCTCCCAACCTGGGAATACCCCCTCCAACTTAAACCTCCAAACCACCACACGAGTGATGATCCCCCAAGACCCTCACTCCCAAGACCCACCGCCCATCACCTCCCCACGAGACACCCCAAGACCCCCACCAAGACCCCACCCCCTCTTACCTCCGCACGAGACCCCACAAGATCCCCACCCAAGACCCCACCGCCTATCGTCTCCCCACGAGATCCCCCAAGACCCCCACCCAAGACCCCACCGCCTATCGTCTCCCCACGAAACCCCCCTTCCCCCCCCCCTCGGGACTACCTCACCCCCCCGCAAGTTATCTTCGTAACCCCTGGTGCTAGAAGACCGAGATTGGTGTCGTTTGAAAGGGCATAAAGAGCCCTAAAATCTGGCCCCTAGCGAATCCCGGAATTCAGCACCGTTCGCGAGCAACATCAGCGAGAACGCGCGTTACTGCCCATCCATCGGGTTGCGATGTGTGCAGAGGAGTTCCTGGATGATGCCAGCCACCATATATGGACGGGTATACCTTAACTCGAATAGGTTCACTCTGTCCAAAAATGGTCCGATAAGGACAATCTCGCTTGCTCTAGACAACTTTACTGCGATGACTATGGCCCCAAAATGGTTCATAAGAGCCTCGTCTACCGTGAGGCGGTAGCATTTCTCTTGTTTCCTGAACCCGTTTACTAAGATTGAGGCCATAGTGCGCACCTTTGTCTTTACTCGGTCTCCTAAGCGGTGCGCAAGCTTCTCCCTGAGATCTTTGGCAGCTTCAGTTGTCGTGGTGGCCACAACGTCCTTTTCCTCGTCGAAGTGTTTCACCACCCAGGTTGTCTTGCCGCAACCCGGAACTCCATTTACCCACCTGATACTGGGTACCGCCCAATGCTCCTGGATGTCTGAAGTCCCCAGAATGGACTGAGCCATTTCAAGGATCTTGTCATCCAGCATGATTTTAGTACACTTGGCGGTAATCAGTATCGGGTCGGTGTTCGGTGCTCTGAATTTTATTTTGCCTGAGCGCTCCGCTTCCTCCTCGTACAGGGTCACAAAGCCACTCTCCGCGCTGAAAGCTGCCATATACGACCCCGTCATTTCTCCTATGATGACTTGAGATTTGACGTTGTCGTATACGGCCGTCTCGGCCTCCTCGAGCAGTACCCTTACAGTCCTTCAGTGTTTCTCTGGAAGGTCTGCAGGATCTTCTTGCATGTCATGAGATTAACCTCTCTGGTCGCTCTCACGATTGCTATGTACTCGAGGAAAGCGCTCTTCACGTGGTCCGTAGTGCCTGAATTGGCTGCGAGGGTCGGTGGGATAACATGCCCTTTGTCGGCTCTTGTTGGTGTGGGCTTCTTCGGTGATGGTTCTCTTGGTGTTTTTCTGAAGAACCTCTCCACTGCTTCCCCCTGCTTATCAGCTTGTGATTTGCGGCTGGTGCTAGGGAGTAGAGAACTGAGGAAAGTGCCGATTGCTTTCAGGCGACTCCTCGACCGGGCTTGGTCCTCTGGGCTGGTAGTTTTGCTCTGCTCCTTTGCAGCTTTTTCGGCGGCTGCCTTCTCCTGGGCCCTCTCGGATCCACTTTGAGTGGTCGGACTCGTTCTGGAGCTCGTCGCGCTGGCTGTTGGGTCTCTTGGGACTCTGAGAAAGCTCAAACTTTCCCCTCTGTCCTCATAGACGACTAAATCATGCTGTTCTGAGGCTTTTAAACAGCCGAAGCGGTCTGCGACGTCTCCTCTTTCCCCTCCGACCACCACCGCGTCAACACCTATAGTGCGGGCTGTGACCGTGTGTTCTCCTGCCTCTCTGATTTGTTGGAGCAGTGAGCTCGCCTGGGCAAATGGAGTCTCCTCTCTCCACTCGAATAATGCGATCGTCTTCCCTTTGGTTCGCATTATACGGCATCGGTGAGTGGCAACTACCATTTGGGGCAGTGCAGCATACTTGCTACCTTTTATGGTCGTTTTGCTGGTGCTTCCGTTGATCAGAGCTGCAAGGCCAGGTGAGATATGTAGGTATTCGGGCTCTAGGTCGGCTTGAGCCTATGCAGAAGCTTATACCCAGCTTTTCTCCTTCTCTGCGAAGAAAGAAGAAACTGGCGAAGTCCCTGGTCATTAGGCCCACCTAAACTAATCACTGTCCCCAATAATAAACTCCACCCAAACTCTATATTCTCCACTAGCTGCTGCCCGCGACTTCGTCCCCGTGGAATCCCCGATTTTCAAACATTCCTTATCGCTGCTCCGCTCCTATTGGCGTAATGATATATAGCCTAAAGCCTTCCTCGATAAATGGTCTATTCAACCCAAAAAGAATTTTTCAATTCGAACCAGCAGTTCCTGAGATTAGCGCGTTCAAACAAACAAACAAACAAACTCTTCAGCTTTATAATATTATAGTATAGATAATGTTAAAATAAAATACCATTATGTAAAGCTGCATGGCAGAGTGAGTCTGTCATACTCACGTTCCCGCAAGGTCGAGGTTGGCCGGCTCAAACTGCCATGCATCACCCCTTTATGTATATCCATTGACACACTTAAAACATTAAGTGTGTCAAAACATCCGTGTTTTAACTAATATAGTAATAAGTAATTTAGAACAAAAAGTCGGAAGATTATACATATAAAGAAAAAAACAAAGAGAAACATTTAAAAAAAAAAAAACAGAAATAAAACAAAGAAAAAAAAACAAAAAAAAAATGATGGACTCACATAGACCTTAAGCTACGAAATGCTTTTATTGTATGCTCACAGGAATAACTTGTGCGTAGATTAAGGAAAAGTGTCCTATGTGGAAGCACATAATATATGTAATGTAAAAAAAAATCTAAACAAATTTAACCTGTAAAAAAAGGCGCGGACCACCAAGTCCGCGGTAATGAACTGTAAATAAAAAAAAACCCTTTTGCGTATCTCAGAAAGCTGACATCGTAGAGAAAAATGGTTTTCGGGGTTGTATAGAGGGTATCTGGGTGAATATATAGCCTATAAAAAAATCAACCCTTTTCAACCCCCTTCTTTCAACCCCTTTGCGTATCTCAGAAATCTGTCATTTTAGATAAAAATGGTATTCGGGGTTGTATAAAAGGTGTCTGTATGAGTATATGGCCAATAAAAAATTCAACCCTATTCAACCCTTTTCAACCCCCTACTTACAACCCCTTTGCGTATCTCAGAAACTTGACATTGTAGAGAAAAATGGTCTTCGGGATTACATAATAACAATAATAAGTATTGAGAGTATTTGCATAGGCACAACCTCGTAGCCAGGATTATCCACCAGCAACTTGCTCTAAAATACTCACTTGTGGAATCGGAGGTGCCGTACTACAGGTATGTGCCCGACCCAGTTCTCGATAATGGCAATATCACATTGTACTGGGATCGGTCCATCATCACTGACAGGACTATTGTTGCCAATAAGCCTGATATAGTGGTGGTGGACCGAATCGTGAGGCGTGCAATGATTGTAGACATAACTGTTCCACATGACGAGAACCTCGTGAAAGCCGAGAAAGATAAGCAAATTAAATATCTTGACTTGGCTCGCGAGGTTGTCGAAATGTGGGATGTGGATTCAGCAATCATTGTACCGATAGTCGTTTCCGTCAATGGCTTAATAGCCAAGAGCCTCGACCAACACCTTAAGAGGCTCTCTTTAGGCAGCTGGATCAAGGGCTTGATCCAGAAAGCGGTACTTCTGGACACGGCTCGCATTGTTAGGAAGTTCCTCTCTCTGGGGCCCTGACCGCCGGTAGCTTGGACCCTGTTCCCGATACCGGTGGGCTACTATTTTTTATATTTTTAAATATTTTTATATAATTCTGTGCCTCCGGTGAAAACTGATATAACTCAAGTTGTATCAAATTGGAGTTTTAAATTGCATTTGTATCAGAAAAAAATTCTGTACATTTCTGTCTAATCGACATTTTGATACAAGTTATATTTCCAGAGATAGTATGATACAAGTAGGCCTAAAAATTTATGTATTAATAGTTAATGACGTGTAAAATAATTTAACTCCACATAAATCGTTAAATATATTGAAAAATTAGATAGCGCTCCGTGTAAAAAAATATGTCTTAAGTTATATTCCAATACATTTGTAAAATTTATCTGTAACAAATGTAATTAATGATATAAACTCAGTTATATTTTTTACACGAAGACATCGTGTGTAATTTACTTTACAACTTCAGAAATATCAGTTAACACAAAGACAAAAGTAGTAAGTTGTTTGTTTCAAATGATACATGTGAAGTTATATTAAATTATACACGTAATTATTACTCAAAATAGGGCATAAAAAACGTGTATAGTGACACTTCTTCTACCGCGGGGGATATGCGATCCGTACGGGGTCAGTGGCAATAAAGTTTTTAGACGGAGAGCACGAGCACAATATATTATAAATTGCATAATAATAGGTAAAAAGCGTACTTCTAAAATCGAACCAAAAAAGACAAGAGAACACACTAATAAGTATATGATTTTTAATGTTAATGATCGATACGACATTTGCAAAAAATTTTTTTTAGTTACTTTCGATGAAAGCAATAGATTTGTCAAGACAATTTGTGAAAAGAAAATTAAATACGGTATAGTTCCAAGTGAAAAAGGGCATATTTTATGATTTCCTGCGTATGAAAGCCACTATGGATGCAGCAAAACTAATAAAAAACTTCTGAGTTCCGATTTGACCTTCACCAAAATGGCCTATATAAACAACAGTAACAACAATGGAACCTGTAAGTAAAACTGTTTACAGTCAGGTTTTCAAATCATTGAATCTATAGTTTAACCAACAGTAGATACATGTTTAAAATGTCATAAGTTAAGTAAAGCAATAGAAACGGCATCTACCGATTCGATTACCAATGACAAACTTCACATTAAATATCAATTGGAGGAACATCAAGTTGCAGCCGCTTATGCGTATGACCAGAAAGAAAGTGACAATAAATATATTCTAAAGAATCGCCCGCCATCTTAACGCTTACATTTGACTTGCAATAATGTCTACCAACACCATACCTGAAGAAGGGTCTGGTCTTTTATAAAAGACAGTTATGGACATACAATCTTACCATCCATGACTGTACAAGTAATAATGCTTTTTGCTATATGTGGGACGAAAGTGTGTCCGGACGAGGAGTTCCTACTAAATATCCCGGTATTATAAAAAATATCCTTCACTCTGACACTTGCGCTAGGCAGAATAAAAACTCCATGGTGGCTACAATGATGCTACTTGCTGTTCATGACCTGCCTTATATTACATCCATAGAGCACAAATTCTTGATACCGGGCCATACAAGAATGGAAGTAGATAGTGACCATTCTGCAATCGAAAGAACTAAAAAACTAACGACTATGAACATCCATCATCCAAGAGATTGAGCGCACTTTCGAATATTAGGAAAACCTGGAAAATTTACCGTAGTTGAGATGACAATCAAATCAATCAGACGGTATTTTACTATCAAAAAAATTAATGAAGAAAACGAGAACTTTGTTTGGGCCGAGTTGAAAGTTTTTAAATATGAGAAAGACCAATTTCCGTCTCTTGTCTTAAATATGTATGTTTTATTTTTAATACCAAGAGCTTTAGAGTTTTGAGTAGAGTTGAGTGTTGAGTTGTTTTGTTTTGACGTTTGTTTTTTTTTTAATCACAAATATCACTTTACACGAAGATATTGAATATATAAGTTTACTTGTAGCATCATACACAAAAAATAACATCGTGATATGTGATATATCTCAATAAATATTAAATTAGGTAAACTTTAAAGTTCTAGACTGATTTCTAACATAAAGTTATATTAGATTGGTTCAACAACATTTTTCTTGCATCAATATTATCAGTGTATATACTAAAACATATTTTATGATATCAGTCTTCACGAGAACTGCATGTGTGGTGTAAGTTGATATTACTTAACATACATTAGTTTACACAGACGTAATGTCGGTGCACATTGATATAGTTGACAGTTTTTCCTCAATATTTTCCTAATTTTCTAATGAAATGTTACAAAATCCTGTAATTTTAAACAAAAACGATGCAACTTGTATTTAAAATTAAGTGTTCTGTAAAAATATTTATAATAATCTTTTTAAATAAAATAGAAAATAAATAAAACTTTAAATCGCTCTACTGAAAAGTAGTCATTTTGAAGTTGTATCAATTTTCACCGGAGCCACAGAATTGTATTTTAATATTTAAAAATGTAATTTATATGTATTTATGTAATGAATAAAGGAAATAATAATAATAATAACAGATCATTAAACACAAAAAAAAAATTACAGGAAATATATAATTAAAGACCCTACAGTAACAAACGATAAATGTCGCAAGTGTCACACCCAACCTGAAACCATTCAGCATATTACTGGCGCCTGCACAACACTCACGCAGACCGATTACACTCATAGGCATGACCAAGTAGCAAACGTCATCCATCAAAAACTAGCTCTCAAACACGCACTCATTCAAAACACTAAAACCCCTTACTACAACTATACACCACAAACCATTTTAGAAAGTACTACACATAAGCTCTACTACGACCGTGCCATTCTCACCGACAGAACCATACATTATAATAGACCGAATATAACATTACAGGATAAAATAAATAAAATAACTTATTTGATAGACATTGCAATCCCCAATACACATAACATTCAGAAGATGATCACTGAAAAAATAAGTAAATACGCAGAACTCAAAGATGAAGTTATGGGAATCTGGCGTCAAGAAAAAGTATATGTAGTTCCAATAGTACTTTCCACCACATGTGTTATCCCTATCTCCTCCATAGTTTAAAATTATTAGATCTTACAGAAACCCTCTACATAACATTGCAAAAGGCTGCGATTCTAAATACATGCAGAATTGTCAGAATTTATGCAGATGACAACGAAGTAGGACCTCATCACACAATCCATTAAACGCACCACACGCTACATTTACTTGGCTTGGCCCGTAAATGTGGTAAAAACCAGCCAGAAAAGAGCTGAGAAAAAAAAGATAACTGATAATAATAATAATAAGTTTATTTTATTTTGCATGCCAAAATACATGTTAGTTTCTAGGATACACACACTTTGAGATACAGTTTATGAACAAATACAGTTCTGTGAACATATGGGTATATGAAGAATAAAAAATTCAACCCTTTTCCGCCCCCTTCTTTCAACCCCTTTGCCAATCTCAGAAATCTGACATTTTAGAGAAAAATGGTCTTCGGGATTACATAGAGGATGTATGGATGGGTATATGAAGAATCAAAAATTCAACCCTTTTCAACCCCCTTGTTTCGACCCCTTTGCGTATCTCAGAAACCTGACATAGTAGAGCAAAACGGTTTTCAGGTTTGCATGGAGGGTATTTGGACAAGTATATGGCGATTAAAAAATACAACCCTTTTCAACCCCTTTGCGTATCTCAGAAAGCAAACAAAAATGAGATCGACTTCATCATAACGGACAAGAGGCATATATTCAGAGACGTCTCCGTGATCAATAGGTTCAATACCGGTAGCGATCACCGACTTGTACGAGGCTCTCTGAATATTAACTTCAAGGCCGAACGTGTCTATCTGATGAAGTCCAGACTCCGACCAACTCTGCTCTAAACCATGGCAGGATCTGAAACGTTCCAGGCAAACCTGGTAAACCGATTCGCTGCCGTGGAAACCACAACAGACGTAAATCAGAACCTCGAAAATGTGACTCGGATCCTCAGGGAAGAAGGTATGAGATTCTGTGATATGCAGCGTAAGGGCAAGAAGTCCAAGCTTTCAGAAGGGACTTTAGGGCTAATGAAGGAACGACGTGAAAACCCACCCACCACTTCGTCGGCAAAGCGGTTTCTAAACCGAGAGATCAACAAACACGTACGACGCGACCTCCGGCGCTTCAATGCTCTTTCGGTTGAATGAGCAATCGAGCAGAATCGGGGGTCAAAGGTGTTCGTACAATCTCTCGGAAGAAGCCACCTGACGAAGTTGACCACAGCAAGTGGAGAAGTCGTTTCTTCGAATCCAGCAGTCCTTTCGGAAGTGGAGGACTTCTATAGCCGGTTATACGCATCGCATGCATCTCGTCCTGATCCCGAAAATGAGGGTCTTAGAGCCACATTGACACGCCATTTCACCGAAGACCTGCCAGAAGTCAGTATTGGCGAAATCGAGATCGCTCTTGGGCAGCTTAAAAATGTAAAAGCCCCTGGAGAAGACGGCGTTACCACAGAGCTGCTGAAAGCTGGAGGTAACCCCGTACTTAGGGAGCTCCAGAAGCTTTTTAACGCTGTCCTATTTGAAGGGAGAACTCCAGAGGCGTGGAGTAGAAGTGTGGTCGTTTTGTTCTTCAAAAAGGGAAACAAGACCCTGTTGAAGAACTATCGACCCATATCCCTTCTAAGCCACGTCTATAAGCTGTTTTCAAGAGTGATCATGAACCGTCTTGCGCGAAGACTCGACGAATTCCAACCACCGGAGCAGGCTGGGTTTCGGAGCGGATATGGCACCATAGACCACATCCACACAGTGTGGCAGATTATACAGAAGACCGAAGAGTACAATCAGCCCCTGTGTCTAGCATTTTTGGACTATGAAAAGGCCTTTGACTCTGTTGAAATCTGGTCTGTTCTGGAGTCCCTGCAGCGCTGCCAAGTAGACTGGCGATACATCCAAGTGATGAGATGTCTCTACGAGGCCGCCACCATGTCCGTTCAAGTACAGAATCAGCAAACAAGTACCATACCGTTGCATCGAGGAGTGAGACAAGGGGATGTTATTTCCCCGAAATTGTTCACTAATGCAATGGAGGATATGTTCAAGACGCTGAACTGGAAAGAACGTGGCATTAACATCAATGGCGAGTACATCTCTCACTTGCGATTTGCAGACGATATCGTCATTATAGCAGAAACAGGCAGCAGGGTATCTGGGTGAGTATATGGCCAATAAAAAAATCAACCCTATTAAACCCTTTTCAACCCCCTTATTTCAACCCCTTTGCGTAACCCAGAAACTTGACATTGTAGAGAAAAATGGTCTTCGGGGTTGTATACAGGGTATCTGGGTGAGTATATGGCCAATAAAAAAATCAACCCTATTCAACCCTTTTCAAACCACTTCTTTCAACCCCTTTGCGTATCTCAGAAACCTGACATAGTAGAGAAAAATAGTTTTCGAGGTTGTATAGAGTGTTTGGATGAGTATATGACGAATGAAATATTCAACCCTTTTCAACTCCCTTCTTTCAACCCCTTTGCGTATCTCAGAAACCTGACATAGTAGAGCAAAACGGTTTTCAGGTTTGTATGGAGGGTATTTGGACAAGTATATGGCGATTAAAAAATACAACCCTTTTCAACCCCTTTGCAATGAGTGGGTTTGGATGAGTATATGACGAATGAAATATTCAACCCTTTTCAACCCCCTTCTTTCAACCCCTTTGCGTATCTCAGAAACCTGACAAAGAAGAGAAAAATGGTTTCGGGGTTGTATAGTGTTTGGCTGAGTATATAACGAATAAAAAATTCTGCCATTTTTGACTATCGAAATAATAATTGTTAGTTAAAAAATACTAAAAAGACACCGCGAGTTGCTTGCAACTCGCGCCCCCAAGCGAAATACTAGTTAGAATTATACAACTAACAGACATGTAAGGGCTTTATAACAGTTTCGCAGCAACTAAATAGTTGTAAAGTAGTATTCAGTTCGACGCATTAGTTATATAAAATTTAAGTCATATTAATGTGTCTGGTAAACGTCATCTCAATATTTTAATATGACGGTCATATAACGTTAAGTCGAGTAAACGTTTCAGTCAGAAAACAGTGATGAATCGCCCTGATTTGTAAATTTAGAACCTTTTATTCAACACTAATATAACAAACTGTGATATAATGATTTTATAGATAACTATTATAAAATCATCATACTAGGTCGTATACTTACGTCGGTCGTAGACCTTTAAGTATCTTTTAGTTTAAAACGTTACTCTTATATAACTTACAGAAATCAATTGGTTATTTAAACGTAAATTAACATCTTTTATATAACTTAGTCGCCATTTGTCATTAAGTATTATATATATTATAGATTTCAAAAATAATTAAACGAAGTGGTGGTTTTAGATGAAAAGTAAATATAAATGATCAATTATTATTATTAAATACTGCAACGATGCCTACATTTAATCTGGAAGAAACTGCCCATCCAAGTAAAAAGTGGTAGAAATTAAAGTGGTTCCTTACATTTTTGGACATTTAATGCGGTATATGCTAGATCAAGTCAGGCTAGGTGCTGTACAAAAAATGTCCGCTCATTGTTTCCGCTCATATTCTTTTACCAGAAGGCACACTAGATACAGAAAGTAATTTATTGCATAAAAAGCTCCTTAATCAGATTCATTCGTATACAAAAAGCATTACCCAAAATTTTGTTTTGTTGTTGACGAGTTATTTAATTTCTCTGAAGAAGACAACTCCATGGATATGACTGAAGAAAGTTCTGAAGAACTTGATAAGGACGATCAACTCCGGCAAGCTTTTAAAAAAATGATAGTGAATTAATTGATTGAAGATTACCTCATATTATCCCCAAAGATACGAAGACATGTGACATTCACCAACCCGCACTGGGTCCGCGTGGTGGATTACGGCCCATTGCCTCTCCTAGAGAGAAGGCCTGTGTCCCAGCAGTGAGAACTTTGAAAGGCTGATTATGCTTATGTAATCCCCAAAGATTAAAATGTTTATTACTGTCAATGATATAAAATGTAAATTAGTTAGCGTTACGTATAACAATACTATATTTTTATACCACTACTACATAACAATTGTAAATAAAAATCGCTAATTGTTAAATGATTTTTATTTGGCATCATTCAGCCTTTTAATATTTTATGTAATCAAAAAGTTGTAAATACTGAAAATTATTCTGAAAAAAGAGTATAAAATCACGATGATATCCTCACAGATAGCAAAAGGTATAAGATTGAAATGGCCTGTATAGAAGTAGTAACACGGCGAACTGTCAGAGGCGCGATGTACTTTTCAAGGAACACTCTTCGCGGTATACTTTTGTGTGCATGAGATATATTCCTTCAGATAGTATTCGTAGATTATAATTATATTATACTTATAACACAAACATTTGCCAGGTGATTGAAACACTCCTGTTCGGCAATATTTTCAATTGAAGTACGTCCGCGTCGTTTTAAATCTTCTTTCGTTCTTCTTCTGTGTCGCTCATTCTTGCTTTATCTCAGCACTTTCCACTTCTTTTGATGACACATTGAATTGAATGACCAAGATGCCTCGGGATTCGAAAAAGCATTCTTTAAAAATCCTCCACTTTTCCTCTTGGCCAATACAAGATACCATTTTGTTCCCATTTTTCAAGCACCGCTGATTAAATTAACTTTCCTCTTTCTAAAGTTTGTACAATTTAGAAGGTCATAGTTAAAACAAATTATTTTATGCTTAAATATTGCTATTTAAACACATACAAAAAAAAAAAAACAAATTACACTAACAATAAATACTAAACATTCCCATAACTATGCACAAAGATTTTTTCATTTTCCACAGAACTCTAATTGCAACCATCATGGTGGCCGCCATAAATCGTATGAAAACCTGTATAAAACCAATAGTTATATAAACGTCTAAATGCAGTCGCCCAATGTCCATTGGCAATATGGCGGAAACTATTGATGACAATCAATGAATTTTATTTTTATAAACAATACAAACACCAATTTTATGAAGGCCCATTAAAATATTAACAAAGATGACCATACATTTCATCGAAAATTTAAATTCCCAAGTATAAGTCACCGCTCTTCATGTCATCACAATAAGCTTTCTTTACATTAAATTAATAAATAATAATGATTATTAAAAAATCACTTAAGTACGTTTTTATAAGTTTTATCACAACACAGTAAATTGTCAGATAAATTGTCTGGCTTGCACCACTAACCGACCTCCAGCATAACAAAATGAATACGTCTATAGGATGATATAGTTAAGTAAGAGTATTATAAGAAACTATTACAAACCTTACTAGTTAAACTTACAACGTCTACGTGATTTTTACTAAACGCAATTGTCGTTGACACGACTGCAAAACGACCCTTACACGATTTAAATGTTATATAATCTGCGCCCAAACCCGCGTTATATTTACGTATAAAAAACTATTATAAAACCATTTTAATATGGCTGAAAGTTAGATAGAAAACGTTATTGTACCATTTATATGACATTATTTTGCTAGTTGGGTACTTTCCTTGACCTAGAACTATGAAATTTGGTAAGAACATAGATCTTACTGTACGGGTAGGGTAGGTACCGGATAAAACCCACGACGGTAAAAACATAATTGAAAAAGAATTAAATAATTAATAAAAACCCCCGACTTACAGAATTAGTGTAACCCAAGAATATCCGTCAGGGCTGCCATTAAATGAGCTAGTTTTGCAGATAGTGATTGTAGCCCCCGACGTATATTTTTGGGTTACATTAATTCCACGACGTACATTGATGTATTGAAGAACATACTGTTCAACAAAAAAGTTAAATTTGTCCTTGAATCTTACTAGTAGTTTTTGAATTTATTCATTACAACATACAAAAACACAAATCTTTCCTCTTTATAATATTAGTATTGATTTGTTGTTATCGAGCCCATATTAGTAATCTATCTCTGTGCCAAATTTCATCGGGATCCGTTCAGCCGTTCAGCTGACGTGATTGATTAACAAACATTCACATGACGGCACGCTTGGCACAGTGGTTGAGCGATTGGCTGCTGCGCTACGTGTCGTGGGTTCGATTCACGCACGGAACAAATATTTGTATGGCCTACAGATAGTTGTTCCGGGTCTGGCTGTTTGTGTATGTAAGATTGTATGTTTGTAAACGAACCCACGACACAGGAAAAATTCCTAGTGTGGGGAGCGTCCTTTTTTAAAAAAAAAATCATATTCTTTCCAAACAAGGAAACTTTCGCATTAATAATATTAGTATTAGTACTATTAGTTTAGTATAGATAGCGTAGATAATTGTTAAATAAAACTAGCGTTTAATAAGAAGTATTTAATATATAATAATAATAATAATAATGTAGGTCTGGTGATTATAAGGGTTACAAATGCTATCAATCATCAAAGAATATACATTATAAAACTTGCCTTACTGAGCGATTGAGTGACTGACAGAAAACGCACAGCCGAAACTATTGGTCGTAGAAAATTGAAATTTGACATAATGTAAGTTCCCATGGGAATGTAGCTAAGCACTAAGAGAGGACTTCCCAAAATTCCCCCAGGAACGGGAAAATCTTACCTAGTTCCTGGAATTTTATGACGGTATTTTCAAATCTCTTGCCTGAATCTGTAATCTGTATTAATGTTACCGACGTAACATTGTAGGTAGACTTAAGCTGTGTGTAAAGCCTTAATACGATTTATGGTGTGTCTGTGGGGAACTTGTCGTTGTCACATGCGACAATTCTCTGAAGTGTAAAGCTGTTCACGGCCTGCGCGTTATGCCGCTACGGTTTCCCTACCTAATGTATATTCTATAATATAGAACAAATGTTTATTATTTCTAAAAATTACGAAGCCGTAAACGGTAAACGTACCAGAGAGAGCACTAAACAGAGTGAAAAACACATCTTTACTTTACTTTTTAGTCCTTTTTTGAGGTCGGGTTTTTGTGTCCCAATATTTTTTTATTTGAAAATGTTTTTATAATAATCTGACCACGCAATTCTACATAAGCCCGTAGAACAACACCCTGGCAGGACTCACGTCACCCGCCAGTGAAGCCAACGTCTACGCGTCATTCACTAGATACGTACAAAAGACGTTTTGCGAAGAATAACTTAAAAAAATGAAGCTTATTTTACGCATTTATTAAATAGGTATGTATTTACATTTTTTGCAAATCGTTTATGTCTTTGTTTTGTTAAACAATATCTACGATACTACTCGTATACCTACTTATCTAATGTAATATTAACGTCGCGTCGCCGCCCGTCGCGTCGTGGCCAAATCGTTGAATTGGTAATTTCATGAAGTGTTCAGCAATTTTGTGAAATATTATTTTTCATAGATTGTAAATACATATTTTATTTTTATTATGATTTATTAACATCGAAATAAATTATTAATATTATTGTTAATAACACTTATAAAACTATGTGAGTAACATTTTTCATTAAAATAAAACTAATTCAAGAACCTAGATAACTAGGATTGCTTCCTGCTGCACCAGTAACGTAACCAGTAACCTGTTGTCACGGCCCCAAAGTCTGCTATTAAAATAGTGTCAGAATGGTCTATCATTGATTTCATAATGGTTGATTATTACAAGTTTGGTAATCTACTAATATAAAAGCGGCATTATAACTTTCCAATGGTCAACCACTGACACTTCATTGAAAGAAATAGCATAGAATGGTAATCTCGAGTCTTAGGTACATAATGACAAATTAATGACAGACGTATACGGTAATCTGCTAAAATTTTGACAATTAGTGAGCTACCATTAGAACGTCATTGTGCAGTCATTGCTTTTGATAGCTCGATTATCAAAAAGTATTAGGAGACCATTGACCGACCAATGATCGATCATTATGAATTCAGCAGATTACGAACTTTTAGCAAAATGACAATGGGATCGTGTTGGAATGACACAAATATAAAAATAGCAGACTTAGGGCCCTGGTTTCATACAGTTTTACAGCACTCATTTCGGGGTTTCACCTCAAAGAGTTTACATTTAAATAATTAAGTTAGATTTATACACTTTACATAAATTTAAGGTGCGCAGTAGCGCGTGTCTCGGCATACACGGAGCGACATTACTACAAACGAGTAGCGCAAGACGTGGGACTCCTGATAACAATTTGATTATTCTGCGCCCTCCAGTGTTAGGTCGCAAACGTTTTAAGGTAATCTTGGCTAATGATTCTAGCCTCACCCTTCGCTAAAACAACATCGCACCCTAACAATTTACAGGCAAATTAGTTTGTACATAGGCATACATTACATATAAGTACGACGCGAGCGACGCGGCGGTTCAGCACCGCCCCGCCAACACAGACCTTATATCAACGTCGCTAAAACTTAGATGAGTCTACATCGTTGTATATCAAAACATGACAATATTGTCATCGTTAAAATAGATGCTGAAGTATTAAATATAGGTCATAATCCGAGGGAGGTAATACCGTTAACTCGGCTATTGCTTCGAGGCCGAGCAAAAACGCTATAGACGCCAGATTAAAACAATTTTTATGTTTATTTTTAGTACATCGTGGCCCGGTTTACACATGATAGGTCTATAAACTCGATAAAGACACCTACATCGTAAGTGCGGGAGACGAACACATGTACCACTTGATCAAAATACACTCGATTTATGAATTCGATTATTTTGTATTTGTTTATGTGGCGCCTTTGGATTCTGATATTTAAGATACACAAAACATTAAAATGCTAATTACCAATATTTTATACCCAACGTTATGTAAATAAGTGTCACTGCAAATTAACATATGAATGGCCGTTTTAAGAATATATTCGTGTATAATATTGTTCGCATTAAGGAAATGACGGAAATCTTAAATATGTACGTCTTAATTATTTTATATAAATGTTCATTTGTTCGCTTTGCAAATTAAAATCCGATTATAATATTTGTAAACCTACAAAAACACAATTTATAGTACCTATTGCATAATATATTTCATATAGTTTAAAGTAGGTAGATTTTCATAGCTATCGACACACACAACACGGTTCAGTATACCACTGATTTCATGTTTGTATTTGCTCATCGATTTTGTATTTCAGAACAAATTAATTTAGCTTTGTACTTATTGCTACTAATATAATATAATAATAACTAGATTGTCAATAACTTCTGAATTTAATTTCACAAAATGTTGATATCTGGCATATCGTTCTTACATAAAATGCAAATAGGTACTTTATCATCCGGAAAGCCGTCCAACGTGTAGGTTTTCTGATCTTGTACTAAAGGAACATTATGTACCTACCTACTTAGATTACGGTAATCAAATCTACACGTACACAATGTGAGCATTGTGCCGTTATCGGTATACTAATATGGGTGTCCAAAAATACGATAGCTCAGTTTGTAACATGGTAACAATGGTCGATGGAGATCGTTCGCATGTGGGTCACGCGCGCGTTATCCGTTCAAATTCGCATAAGGCCAAGAACGCACTATCATTATATTTGCAGCCAAGATAACAAAGTCTGGTTGGATAAAGAACACCATAAATTGTTCTATTATGGTAATACTTGGCGCCTAAATAGTTTCAGGAATACTTTCAGAAAACTGAAGAATATTTTCAGCTTCCTTAAAAAAGATACACTTCAGTGAGCTAAAGCTTCAATTTTAGTTACTTTTTTGACAGATGCGACTGAGATGCTTAAAGATAGAAGAATTGGCACTCAGTTACAGCTTCTGTATTTGAGTTAGAGCTGGCCAGCTTCTCGATAACTGTTTTTAAAACGCTACATTTTGCAAGATAATAAAGTCGTGCGACGGTTTCTAACAGCCAATTGTGTGACCTTAAAAGACACACGCGATTAAGTCGAGCAGCCATTTGTTATCATCATCACTACACACGCACACTGAATTTGAGCAGTCTCAAATAATATGTAAAATAGACACTTTATTCATAATGGTCTACACAAGCTGCGTATGACCGTTTACTGATACTCATATTAAAATAGCTATAAGCAATTAAACGGAATGAGGGCGCGGAATATCTCGTTACATTACACGCTTAATTACTCGCTGTGTGATTTGAATCCAGTTTCAGATTTAATTTTAAGGTCACGATACAAAGTACCGGTTTTGATACCTACCGCACTTCGAATGCGGTAGTTTCTTAAACGACTGTATTTAATTATAGAACTACCATTTTTGATGATAATATACTGACGATGCATCTGAATAAGTACTTGAGGCGCGAAGCGGAGATAGCTGTACCTAACATCATCAAGTTAATTTTACTGAAGTTAGTTTTTGCTACGAGTTACGCTGGATTCGAGGATTTGGAAGTGGTAAAAACTAACTTACCACATATTTCATTGAGCTATAACTTTTGTAATATGAATGTCACGCCTCTCGGGAAACTTGGTTGGGCTTGGTGGTGTTTGCCGAGCGAGGGGGGGGGGGGCTGACACGAGACTTACTAAGATAAATTGGAGACTTTCGTACAACAGTACAAGTTTGTTAAGTCCTGTAATCCTTGCTTGGTTCTCATTTATTTAAATTGATTTATTTCGTGAGCTGTCATCTGTCGTCTACTGAACAATTAACTATAGCTAACCTACAAATGGGATATCAATACTCGTAATTTACGGGTGGTGGATTAGCATTAAATAGTTTAATTGACTTTTTGACCCTTCCATTGACCACTGTAAGAAGTAGATAACGATACATTGGCCAGTTTGATAGTTTGCGCCTTTCCTTCTTCATCTAGCAGAAAGTATCGTGTAGGTAAAAGACTGATTAATGACGGAAAAGAATACCCAGGTAGGTACTCTACTACCTTTCCTGCTTAATTGTCATATTATATTCAGGTGCACACACAAGCGCTGTGGCCACGGCGGAAACGACGTGGTGTTTCTCGGAAGACTTTTTAAAATTCCACGCATTTGTAAACGTGTCTCCAATAAGGAAATTGTCTTTAGTGATAAGGGGATTTTTAAACTGCACAAGTTATCACTGTGATAAATTGTGCAATTTGAAAATCCCCTAACTTTGAATATCCTGTCGTTCCTCAATACAGTTGTGGATCTTCATGATCAGTGGCGCACGATGCTCTGCAATGCACTTCTATTTGACTCGAAATGAGTGCTGACTATATAATAAGTAAGTATAAAGTGTTATTAATGGAATCGAGGACTAATCATATAGGTCGCTCAATTCCCTCTGGGATACACGTTCAATTTAATTATCAACGCATAATGTGCTGTTCGTAATGCGAAATAACTTGGGAATTTCAACTTTAATTAAAAGTTCGTCTTGGAAACTTGCTCAGTCGACAAAGATTACAATCATTTATTGGCTGAAGTTAAAACAATGGAGTATCCTGTTTACCTTTGCCATTGTGAAGTTTGTCGAATGTTAGTTTGTTTGAAACACCCAAGTTTAGTGTGGGTGAGGACATTAGTATTGTCTTGAAACAGCTACTTAGGCTGGGGTTGCTATCCTTCAGACAGTAACGCACTTATTTGCTCCATGTGTATTTGCATTGAAAGTAATTGGTGCAGCTTTTTTTTCTTGATGGGTCGTCAATATTGTATACCTACTATATGTGCTACGCTTTTTGCTATAAATAATAAATAGCGTGCGAGTAAAAAAATACCGTTTCCACTTTTACAAATTATAATGTCAACTGCAGTGAGCATTGCAGTTGACAGTAAATTACATTTTACTTCCACTTTCTTATCCAATTTCAGTTATAGGAATATTATCTTTTTTCTGACTTCTCATCCATTTCTGTTTGAACAGGAGTCTTACATTATTTTACGGGAGTCGTTTCTTGGACTGAAGTATGTGGTTTCTTTGGTTGAAGTCGTTTCTTTTTTATTCTATAATATTTTTTTTTTTTACTCTTTATAGTCACCTTGTTCGCCAAAGCCTTCTTAGGTTCTTACTTATTTCTTGTTCTAATACGTACCTAGTGACTTAGTGAGGTTATGATAGGTAGTTGTATTTATTATTTAGCTGTTGTACTTCGACGTGGTTATTCGGATTGATTTGACTTGCCCACTATGTTCTAGGGTATCTTCTATGTGTAAAATTGGATAATTTCATTTTTGTTTTGTCTTCCTGATATTCACACCCAGTTTTTTTTTATTGGAAAACGTTTAATACTACGTTGTGCGCTGCAATAGTTTTTGAGTTATCAGTCCGGCTGGTTTGGAATATCATTTTCCGAGAGTCGTTTCAGTAACAGGATTTAATTTTCTTTTTAAGTGTCCGTTTCTACCAAGTTCCGCTAGTTCCCATAGCGAGTTCATGAGCTAGGGGAATTTTGAAACCGGCCTTATCTTACTGCCTGTAGTTTTTTTTTAGATTGTCAGATAGATATGCTGTTTTCTCTAGTCGTAAGTCGCAGGTGATAGAGACAAAGTCGATGATGGAATGAGCTTACCCAGAAGAAGCCTGTTCACTCTAACTTTGAAGAGACCAGGGTTGAATGCGTTCGGAAACATAGACGCAGGCAGAGAGTCCACTCCTTTGCTGTGCGCATTACAAAAGACGATTGGAAACGCTTGGTGCTAATTGATGGAGTAGCACTGTAGATATTCCATCAATTAAATTTTAGGGATGGTAACTTTCAGTGCGTTTAGATGTCCTATGGTAGAAGGGGGCCGGTGGGATGAGGTCGTGGAGTTCATGGGCGGGCACACTCGCCGAAGTACAATCTGTAGAAGACTGACAAGCAGGCGACCTTGCGTCGAAGACCCAGGCTGTGAAGCTTGGCATTCACCAGTTTTTCATGCCAATGAGCCTCTTAGCTGTGCGTTCCACCGAGTCAAGTGCGGCTATTTGGTATTTAGCTGAACCATCCCAAAGGTGGCTGCAATACTCCATGCAGGACCGGACCTGTGCTTTGTGATAAAAGCTGTCCCGGCGTTTTGGCCGCAGTTTGGGCCTTGTACTCAATGGTGGCGCCGAAGTTAAGACTGGATGCCAACTCCAAGCCTAAGAGCTCGAGCCGATCAGTTACAGGAACAGATGTACCCCGAAGAGTAGGAGTTAGGTCGAAATGAATCCTTTTAGTGGTAAAAAGGCACGATTGTGTTTTGGAGGCGTTAAAAGATACCAAATTGTCATCACCTTCATAGCCTACTCTCTCATAATAGGAACTTCATCCCGGCTGGTTTTTGCGCTGGACAAGTATCTCTCTGAAACCGTACTGTCATCTGCGTACCCAACAATACCAAGCTGAATAGGCCATCCGGTGATGGACTACCTTCTTCAGCTTGGTGTTGTGTGTTATAATGGATAGGGGACTAAGGGGACACTTTCGTCCTGGTTTGAATCATCGAGGAGTAGGTAGCCTACGTCGCCTATTTTATTTTATTTTTTAATTTACGCGTTAATAGCATAATGATAAATCTAAAATTTTCACGGTCTAATACTTAGCTTGAAGTTATCACGGATATTCTTTTCTTACACGATTGCTTAATTTAAACCGGTTGCAACTGGGTTAACAGTTGCTTGTATTTTCTATTTTTGTACTTTGAAGGAAACCTAAAAAAAAAATTACGTCTACGTTTTCTCCCGGGCTTACCTTTGTGATTACTAATTTCTATAATTACATATGCGGATTTCTTATTATATTTGTATAAAACAAGTGCTTTTTACCTTTTAATACCTATGTGTTGTCTAATTTAGGGTATTTTTGAACTATGGAATAAATTGTAGGTTTTAACTTTTAAAGTTAGTCGAAATGTGTGTTTTTATTTCGCTACAATATTAGACTGTAGTTCTACTCTACAGTACATTGTTTGCTTGCAGTTGTCGTTTTTGATGCTGAAAGGTAGTAAAAGTTTGAAAATGTCGTGGGTATGTACAACGTGTAACAAAATTAACACAATACCTGAAAAAGGGTCACACTTTGTATGGACTCTCCTGTACTTAACATAAACATTATCTACACCCTCTACGATTATTTACAGCATGGTCAATGGTTCCACCTGCCGAGATAATTCTAAGACAAGGTAATTTTAATTACCTTGATAGACTGTTGTCCTTATCAGCCATCTTCCAGTTCGCGTCCTCTTCAAAACAGGAGCATCATTAAGTCTTTTAGATTACATCTTTGTAATGACTTTTTGATAGTACCTACCTTCTTATAAATTGAAGATTTTGTTTGGACAAAGAGCTTTCGTGAGTATGCAATGTGCTTCTTGTGACAAAGAGATATAGGTATATTTTTAAGGATTTAAAACCATTACATGACTTCTTTTGCTCTGGGTAGAGCGGATGGAAGGGTCACTCTGTTACTGACTAAAACCCATCCGTGTAACTGCAAATGCCCTTTATGTTCCCGGGCTTCGGTCACTCTTTCGAAGAAATTCCGTAACGAAGAGACATTCCTTTATCTACATAATTATGCATCAATAAATTCTGTGACACACAATTCGTAAGTTTTATGAATATTTCGTGTACAGTAAAATGTAGTCTGGTGACATGCAAATAATATTCAGGGCGCGTTCAAGCCAACTTGGCTCAACGGTGTTCAGTGTTCGCCACAAGTTCACCAACAGTTAGGTAATGTATTTATTACTTATAGATATGAACCTTCACGGTTCAACCATAAAAATACGTACCTACCTGAACTCTAACTAAATTTGTATTGTTGTAGTTGTTAGAGATTAACTTCTTTATAAAAATTAGTTATGCTTAAGCTCCGATCATGAAATAGGTAAAGGATGTCTTGAAAAGATCGCTTTTAGCGATAAGGCCGCCCATTGTGTCACCCTATGTAATGTTTTCTTTGACTATATTTTCTGTAACTTGTGTGGTGTACATAATAAAGCGTATTCTATTCTATTCTAGGTACTTCGGTCTACAGTTAAACTTAGCTTTTGAATAAGTTTGGCGGAACAACATACGTAGTTTATTTATATGTATGTATCATGTTTCTTAGAACGTACTCGTATTTACATTTTGTGTAGGTATTTTCCTTTTCTGTTGTGCACCTGCCATGTTCTTTTTCTACACCATTCTAAGGTCTACTTCTAGTCCGCCAGTGTACCTACACTGTTTTTACTAATGTTTTAATATCTAAATTAACATTACAGTGTCGTTCAGTCTTTTTTTTTCAATTATAATCTATGACAGTTTTGACAAGTCTAAGTAAAAGGCATCGACTCGACCAACGACACATGTCTTCAATTAACTTTAAACAGCTAAATTGTTTACGCAGTGGTAATATAGTACCTACAGGTGGAGCATACTCCAGTCCAAACATACCTAGGTACCATATTATTGATCAGCGGGTACATTCGAAAGCAGTACCATTATTCACTGGAGCTACTCGTATAAAGCTGCGCTGTTTTGATTAGTAAGCTATCAATTACGATTTATTTTCAAGGTAGAGTTGTACGGCAGGTGCAATGGACTGCATTCTCGACTGGTAGAAAAACTGGATCCAAAGACCGCTCCTGCGGCCGGGGCCGGCCACTGCCGAGATTAGATATATTGATAGAAAATGTATTTTATATTGACGTTAACGACGTGGGAAACTATTGTAAATTTTAACGATTTCAGTACCCTGGTCTAGCGTCATTATGGATATTATGGATTACTTTGTAAATCACTACATTGTATAAAACAAAGTCGCTTCCCGCTGTCTGTCCCTATCATAAAATAAATCTTTAAAACTACGCAACGGATTTTGATGCGGTTTTTTTAATACATAGAGTGATTCAAGAGGAAGGTTTATATGTATACTACATGCATAATAATATTATGCATGTAGTATACATATAAACCTTCCTACATTGCACCCGTGCGAAGCCGGGGCGGGTCGCTAGTACTTAGATAATTATTATAATACTTAAACTGAATAAAGACCTTCTAATGAAACTTGCGTGAAACTTCAGCAAGATTTACATTTATTTCACTTTATTTGGGAATGTTTAAACTTTTTAAAGTCATGAATAATTAGGTAAGTTTTATTTCCACCCCGTTTATATTCAGCTACATCGAGAACCTATAAATTTGTAGCGTTCATATTCCGGTTACATTAGTATTTATAATAGGTGGTAATCGTATAGGTACAATGGAAAGTTAGTGTAATTAGGACTGTACTCTAAAATGTATTGCAATCTCATTATGTAAATGCATGGCGGCGTGCCCGGACTCCGAGGCACGCCGGGAGGCAGAGCAAGCGACGGCGCGCGGTGATTAGCGCCGCTCATACCTGTCAATTTAACTCGACAGGCGAGATTTGCTGTCAACCCATATTACTATTCAGGATTCTGTGATACCACGTCCAATTTATACAATTTATTGTTAAATCAAAAGCGGTTCGAATTAGGTAAGACTTTAAGAGGCTTACCTAGCCAAGATATTTCTATCGCATAGCTATCCTATTAGAAATAACTATCAAAATATAATCGGTTTAATATTAAACCAATTTTTCCTGTACGTAATTGTTCATCATCTTTGGTGTCTAAAAGTTACCTACGTAAATCTTAACTAACCGTAAATCTACAGATTCGCAATTAATCAATCTAAGCTCAAATCGATTTAACATTGTCGCTTTCGAAATAATACGTAGTACCTATTATAACTGTGTAATTACTTAGCTCCGCGTTATTTCATTACGCGCATGTCTAAACAAGTAGCCAACGTCACACCTGTTAATAAAATTGTGGGTGAAAGTCGTTGCTTTTACTGATATCGTGCCAACCATCTATAATTCACGGGGCTCGAGGACATTGTCACAGTTACGCCATCGCCATTGCCTTGCACGGGTAGTGTTCGCGTTTAAAAGGCTCAATTGCTCGAATCACTGTAAGTACTAGACTCATAACTACAACATTTAACATCGGGCAGCCATTACACAGGTACACATGAATAAGTGAGCGCGGTGGGGCCATCGCACTTTCATTAGTGAAATTATTCGCTTATTTGTACTGAACGCGATCATGGTACTAAGGGGTAACGAGGCTTAATCTGCTTCATTACACAGGCTTTACCTACTGTAAATGAATGCAGAATGTGGTTCAGTATAGTTTCAAACTTTAAACGATCAAACGTTATACCTATTAAGTATTTTAACGCAATCATAATTATATATTTTTGTGTGGGTTTTGTTAAAAATACGAAATGTGCTACACAGATCCCATGCTAATTACAAGTCGAAGTTCAAATATCGCAATATAAATGACGTAGCCAGATCGCAAAAATTCTCCATTTCATTATGTGTCTCGCTATATCGTGAAATGACTAATACTGCGATCTGGCTGTGGCTAGGTCATTTACAAAGGTGAAATATTTCATGGAATAACGCCATTTTGAGAAATAGCGCACATGATGAATGGGTTAATTCCACGATCTGGTTACGACAAACATAAAACAGTTTGTCTTTGATTATATTCTATTCTATTCTGATATATTTGGCAAATATATCAGAATAGAATAGAATACTCTTTATTATGTACACCATATAAGTTACAGAAAATAGTGGGCAGGTATACAATTTTATGTGAATATAAATAAATGTATAAGAATGAGTGTACTTTTTTTTTTTTTGGATGGGAAATCATCAAATGACAAGAATGAGTGTACTTAAGTGCATATTTAGATTTGTATTGTTGAATGCCAGTACAAACAAATTTTGTTTTATCTTGTAAAATTGTAAGTACAGCTGTAGGTACCTTAATAGAACCGCGTTCATGAAACTGAAGTAATGACCCGAGCTGGCATTGTTGATACTAGCAGGCATTGACCGCGGTCCGGCGGCACACGGTTACTCATAGAATTTCTGTGTAAACGTTTATAACCAGTTCATCCACGATTACCACATGATGTTTAAACTAAGCGATGAATACCCATTCTACTATTGATTTTTGTTATTGTGTATAGGCTGGTAATTCTCTAGGCGGCAGAGCGCGTGGATTTCGTATTTAAACGCTAATTAAGAAATACCTAAACGTGTCGTCTGTCGGACACGAGTGACCAACGGACCACTTTGAAGTAAATAAAATGCCTTCAGAGAAAATTACTCTTTTAAAAAAGGAGGTATTTGCTAAAGTAAACAGTGTGCTTGTGCGTACAAATGAGTTTATTACGTAGGTACTTACAGTAACGACAATAAGGCACGTCTGAAACTAATTTAGTTTTAGTGTTAGCTACTTACGCTCAGCTCATGCGCATTCAATATTATTGACGTAGACACCACAGTGGTTAAAGAATCCTAAATCATAACACTACTTTTTCATTCGCTTCAAGCTGTTCAAGGTGTGTTGTACAAAAACCATCATTTATAATCAATTTCATAGGTAAAGTCACGGTAAAAAATAGGTTCGTCACTCTAATTGAAATAAAAGTGGAGTTGACTCCATTTCTACAGCGAATTGCAGCGTTGTTCATAACTTCGATCTGTAATTGACTCTTATTTCTCCTTTATTATTGTGAGGGGTAATTTTGTTAGGGGTTTTATTATTATTAACTAGCTTGTGCCAGCGGCATCACCCACGTGAAAGTTAAAAATGACCCCGAGGACACAATATAGTTGTAACTGTTGTATGTACTCCGGAGTTCAGCCACAAAGACGTGAAACAGACCGAGTTGCATTTTAAGTGTGATTTTTATGTATATTTCACCGGAAAATGGAAAACTTCGTAAGGTTGTAAAATATCTGGAGGGATTGTAAACTCTCGATAAATTGTCAACTGAAAATTTTGGAACACTTTTGTCACGACAAAATTGTATCTATACTTACTCTATACTTGATTGTTTGCATTGAATAGGCTCCGAAACTACTGAACCGATTTGAAAATTCTTCCACTGTTGGAAAGCTACACTATCCCCGGGTGACATAGGCTATATTTTACCCCCATAGTACTGCGGCAACGGTAACTACGCGGGTGAAACCGCGGGGCGCTGCGAGTAGTCTATAATCTTTCGAAGTCATTCCAAGAAATTATAGAATAGCAAGGAACGAAACGTGAAGTACTTATTACAATTTCAAGCGGGGATCACATTTCTGTCTGCAGGGTAAAAAAATAACATTTCGAACCTAGGCTATCTGTCGGGGAGCCTTAAGTTCCCTGGGCCCTATGTTCCACTACTTGGAACATAGGGTTGGGTTTACATTCCGATTCGTAAAAAGTATTCCAAATGTTCAGTTGACAATTTACTAATCGAGAGTTTATAATATCTCGAGATATTTTATAATCTTTCGCATTTTACAAGTATCCGGTGGCATATGTATATGTTTCAAATAGATGTATCTGTTTAAAACGATAACTCATAATGTTTTATGACGACTTGACTGGCTTAGTGCACCATTATAAAACATCACAGCATAGTAATAATTGTGCAAGTTTAAAAGTGTGAGAAATCGACGCAACGTGATCAATGGCGTCTGCGAGCTGACATTTCCGTTGTTTTGCATAACCTGACATTAAGTCCGATTGAAGTGCCGTCTTCGTAGCGACGCGCGACGCGGCGCGGCGGAGGACACCAACAGCGCACTCTCTATTCTCGTTATGGTCGCCGATTTATACTCCACATCGGAGACTACCTCATAAAAATATTATTTTCATGACACATACAATCGAAACATCGTGTCGAACTTGTATTTTGCAAATGAGAAAGAAAAAATAAAACCAAAGAGCTGCGTAAAGTTTTAAGAGCCAGTCGTCATTTTACGACGAAGCGTATGATACTTGTCAGATATGTTCTACGAAGGTGATGGCTGTCATTATGAATATTTTCAATTTAAGAATAAAACTCGCGAGCAATAAACTGGAATCACATCCTCGCGAGTTACTCAAAACAGTATATTACATTAAACGATGGATTGTGGTTTACCATTTCAAAGGTAAGTTTGTTAGCTTTCAACCCCTTTTAACTTTTAATATCATAACCAAAGATCGATTATTCACCTTTGTCATGGAACGTAGAAGTCATTAATTTTTAAAACAAAGCACCGTATTGTTTGGTAGTCCTGGATCACTATAAGAGCTCTTCACTTCGAGAGATGACCGACTTATTGTCACTTCTCTCCGAAATCGATACCAGACCAGCGTGGACGCATGGCAGTAGCTGCAAAGAAGCAAACTTGACTCTAAAAAGGCCAGCCACTGGAACCAAAATGTCTCCAGCCCACCGACAAACCCAATTTAGTTGGCTCGCAATCATTTAGATGGGGATATGGAGAAATGGAGACGAGTCCTGTTCTCAAACGAAACAAGGATGTGCCTGCTTGGTAGCGACTGTCGACGGAAAGTCTTATACGTTGAAATTGCGGGAATTACTATTGAAGCAGAAACGGTGCATATATCCGTACCTGGTAGAGGTTGGGGAGAGGTTTTTTTTGTTTTTTTTTGTTTGGACCTCTCGCAGTTCAGCACACTAAGGCTGGTTACTGCTCAACCGGACAATATCGGGGAGGGGGATTAAGCGCAGAAAGATATATCAACGGCATTCTATTAGGCCATGCGTTCCCGTAGTTTATTGGCGAATATTTTTTATTGATGCATGATAACGTCGCCTGCCACACTGCTGCAGTGACCCCACGCTAGAATGGCCGGAAATCCCACGGGATTCCACCAGGAAACTCTTTCGATCAATGAAAACTCGTTTACAGGCAGTCATTAGGGCCAGGGAGCAATACGAAATATCGAGAAGTACATAACATAAATAGTACATATTTTTAACTTTTCATAATAATTCCAATTGCAATAACTCTTTAAATTGAGGGAGAAAATTAAATCTATACTAATATTAAAAAGCTGAAGAGTTTGTTTGTTTGTTTGTTTGAACGCGCTAATCTCAGGAACTACTGGTTCGAATTGAAAAATTCTTTTTGGGTTGAATAGACCATTTATTGAGGAAGGCTTTAGGCTATATATCACCACGCTTAAGCCAATAGGAGCGGAGCAGTGATAAATAATGTTTTAAAATCGGGGATTCCACGGGGACGAAGTCGCGGACAGCAGCTAGTTATTTATAAATCTTTCCGATAACCGTTGAAAGCTAATCTTGTTAGCTATACTAATCAATTGAAAATTGATATAAAAAATGTTGATGTACCAAAAACCATTGTTCATTGTATAGAAATTGTAAAAAAATTGTTTTGAGCAACGCGCGATGAAGTGATTCCAGTTTATTGCTCGCGAGTGTATATTGAACAGATTCGTATAATAAATGCCTATGCCACATTGATAGTGTTAAGTATAGAATTATGTGAAAAGTGACAGGCCAAGGGGACAATCTGTGTCTCTCGCATTTCCCTTTCTATTAAATGGAAAATTCATAAAACAATTGTTAAACTTTCTGCCCTTGATCTGAATGTTGGGCTACAAAAGGTATGAATCAAAGACAGTAATTGCAGTTGAGATGAGACTGCTAAGAGGGTTGTGTGGTGTTAAGTGAATGAATAGAATAAATAAAATAGTGTTTATATACTCATTTCTTATGAGGGGGCCTGAAAGTGGCATCGTTGACTGGAAAGTTTGGAAATGTGATGCGAAGGAATGAGGAAAATCTCGAGAGAAAAGTTTTATATGCATAAGTGCAATAGTGCATATATTTTGTCAGTCACAAGTTTCCCATAACACTTTCAATCGTGTGAATGTAGCAAGTAATCTATACTAATATTATAAAGAGGTACCGTTTGTGACGTTGTAAGGGGTAGTCTCTGGATTTACTGAAACGATTTTCAAAATTAATTGACCAATAGAAAGCTACCTACTTTATTGTGGAGTGTCTTCGATATTTTATCCCCGTATTGCCACGGGAACGGGAACAACGCGGGTGAAACCGTGGGGCGCTGCTATCGGAGATAAAATGACACCAGCTATCAATATCCGAAGTTTTTATTATTCTGACTTTACAGTTTACGAAATAAAACACACGGTGCAATCGAGTTTTGTAATTTGTTTTGGGCGGGTATAATTACAGTGACCCCGGCAGATGAATAACTTCGACTTTCGTCCGACTGATGGTTATTTTAAGAATTAATTGAAAACATTTGATTGTTCTTGATATAGTACCTAGATATCTACCTATTGTACCGTTGTACGGTAATTATAAAACGGTAATGGTTTCAATAATTAAATTTCTACCTATTACTTTATGATTGTTTGCATTGATGTTACAAGTTGAAAGTGGAAATGTTGAAAAACGTTGAAATGAAAATATTGCTGATTGTCACGTTACAGATTGAGCACTGTAATGTACGGTTTTATTTACTCACTCTATAACGTTACGTTATGTTATGCATGTTTGTAGTCACTTGTAGAAAGTTATGAAATAAAATCTTCGATAGTTGTTAGGGTAAGGGGTCTAGTATCGTTTGGCAGGAGTTGGGGTGTAAAATCGATTGAATCTGGAAGAGCTTGAGTCCCTGATTATAACGCTACCACTCTTATTAAAAGGCAATGCATATTTATCGAGAAATTATCAAAATAAGTTGCTAACCTCAAATTGAATAAAAGCGAAAACGGAACGTTAAATGGGTGTTTGACAACCAAATCTGTCACAATATAGTGTCAGTGGTATAAAAATCGTGCAAAATCGGTAATACGGAACGTAAAAAAAGTCATTTCTGTGATGTGTCTATGTCAACATTCTGTTTATGTTCCGTTTCTCCCAGAGTTGCGTGAATGTACTCTGTGTGTTTTGAAGTATTATTTTGGCTTTTTTAAGTTTTTTCGACGACCTTGGCTTCTCCCCTGAACTTGGTAGAAAGAAAAAGTGATCCTTTTGAGGAATTAATCAAAGTGATAAATTTTGGATAAAATAAGTAACTTTAATTTATGTGATGTGTTTTTAAGTGCAAAAGGCAGTTACTAGTGTTACAAGGAGCGGAGCGGGATATGGGGCACCCCGACTCGGACAGGTTAGGTTAGAAGGACCAATTTCGTGGTTATTTTTTTTAAACCCTTGAGCCCCGCGAAGCGGGGCTCCGACACGCTTTTTAAGCCAATTTTGAGTGTTTTGAGCCTTTGAGGTTAGGTAACTAAAAGTCGATTTTCTCGGAAACGGTGCGTTACCTTTTTACGGGAGTGGTGCCATGGAGTAGAGGTCACCCCACTCTCCCCACCCCTCCCCCTCTCCCCCCCCAAGTCCTACCAAACGATACTAAACCTTTACCCATTTTTTAAGAAACATTTTATTTCATTATCCTTGAAGCTGCCATATACAATACAGGGTGAAATTGAATAGATGCGACATATTTAAATATACAATAATACGTGTTGTCAAGAAAATTTAGAACATACCAAATGTAAAATTAATGAACTTTTATCACCGCTATGAATGGCAACGTTTAATAACGCGAGTACTCCACAACGATCATTGAGCACTGCGATTAGTTGGACGAGATTTTTTTATAGGTACTTTAATTTTTCTTATTTATTTTGCATATTAATTATTTTTCTGGAATACCGATAATTCGTACTTAAATAAAGATATTAACATCGATGGATCATTTTAAAACGCCAACCACGTAACTTTTTTTAACGATTTAGATTGTAGAAAAAACAGTTTATAATTACTATGTTACTGTAACTGAAGCTCCCATTTCATTTTGTCGCATCTATTCAAAGTCATCCTGTATACATATTATATAGAGACAGGCCCCTGTTATCCTTTTTCTGGGCACTCTGGGCTAGTGCTCAGGATACCGCGACGGATGGGGGCCCCCTAGTTTCTGCCAGATCACTTACCGAAGACGGACATTAAATTTTAAGAAAGTAAAACGAAAAAGTTGCCAAACATGCTTTGTTTAATAAACTTTAAAGGATTGTTTTCTTTTACTATATAACTGTACTTTGAATCAACTCGCGTAGGTACACTAGGTACCTACTACTCTTTTGTTAGTGGATTATATTGTTATTAATTACAAATCTTATCGTGTCTTCGTAGCGTCGTTGGACTAAAGCAAAGACAATAATGAATCGTAGTGTAACCTTGAGGCTTACAGCAAAGTTTTAAGAAGAATCTTTACAATAGACAATAGTCCTGGGAATTTTCTGTCATTTATATGTGTATAACAATCGGCGTAGGTACTACCTTCATATTGTTATAAACTCATTGTGTAATCATTTCCCACGATGTCAGACACTTTCTTTCATTTATTGCTACTGCGACTAGTTTGGAAAGATCTAAACTCATAATGGATGAGTAGGTATACCTACCTCTACTACTTGCTTCTATAAGTATTAAGCCTACTGAATTGACGGCAGCCGCTAGCCACGAGGCAACAATCAATTGAATTGCACTCAGGCGCGGTCGCAGCTATGAACGTTTGGGGAGGTGGTTTGCTCACATGACTAGTACCTTTTTTCATAAATGAAGGAATTATTCACAAAACAAATAGGAGAAATAATTGGGTTAGAACCAGCCCTAAGGTACCCCAAAGGGGTACTTTTGATCAAATTTCGTGAAAAGGAGACGTTTACAAAATTAACAAAGCAACGGTCAACAAGACCTTTGAGTTCTTGCAGGAAAAAACTGGAGAGACGTTTGCAGCAAGGGGTTGCGCAATGGGTTATGTTGATGAATTTTGCAGAAAAATATGGACTAGAAAAGATCTTTTTTTTTTGCACGCTTGCTCTAGTTTTATCATTTCCTAAGCAACGTGCGCATTCACTACTCAATCCCAATCTGTCAAAAAAGCCTTTAATTTCCACACAGTACAGTTTGGCAGATTGCGACTGACATGCGAATGCGAACGTTGCTTAAAATTAATAGAATTTTTTACTTGTCTTCTTAAACGTAACTTGCAGAGCAAAGCATGCCAGAGCGAGCGAAGCGAGCCCGAAATGTTTTAGTTCCATGTCTCTGATATGGTAGATGATCTGTTTATACTACAAACAGATGATTTTTATTGTCGATTTAAGCGTAAACTGGAGAGCTATATTTGTCTATAAAATATTTGTCTCCGATACGCTATATTTTCTTTATATCATATATATCATACAGATGTTGCTTTAAGGTGTTACAGCGAGTCAAGTGAGTTTGAAAATAGCACCCAAGCTCGGAACATACTACCTAGGTGTAGACATGTAGCTAGGTAAGATTCTACTGTACCCCGGTTAATTTGATGCAAAAGCGAGGTTGAAATGTTCTCGCATAGGTATGATCCTCTTTATCGCATAAACAAATGTTGTCAACTTATTTACAAGCCTCGACAGTTAAATGCAAGAGCTAGCGAAACGACTGCGAAAATTTGAGTAGTCTGCCCCGGTTAAAATGAATAATAATTCGTGATTTGTCTATTTTTAGAAATTTTGCACTGCATAAGAGAGTTAAATACAAACAAAGCTTAGTAGACAGGTGATACCGCCACACAAATAACTATTTTACTGTTACCGACATTAATAAGATTTAAAAGATTATACAAAAAAAAAACCAACCGTCTTTTAAAATAACTTAAGTTCGGAAGACGGTGTTTCTGGTTGTTTCTTCGTTTTTGACACCGACTTCGTTTTTTTTTAGAAGTCAGTTGTAAGTTGTGTGTTATTTTTTAACTGACTAGCTAGCATTCCAGACTTAAAATATACTTCTTTGTTTAAGATTCGACTTAAAGATTCGACTTAATTTATACGGCAGGCAGTCATCAAAAGCCGTGGACACACTACAAACTACAAGTACAAACTATTAACTTACAATAAAATGTATTAAATTGCAATTTTTAACATTATCACCGTCTTATTTAATGAGATTTTTATAATTTAAGTATCTAATGAAACAAGTCTCGAGCAGTTTAAAAATCGTTCTTAATTATTTGTTCAGCTTATTACTATTTCAATTTTATTTTTTCTATAGTAAATTAAAGTAAGGTATAGTACCTAAGTGATTTTAATATTTATTCTTAATCCCGTTTATTCTATCCATGTAGCTAATACATAACATACTCAATTACTTAATATATATTTATTTATTACTTATATGCATATAATTATTTATTTATTTATTTATTATATACTTTATTGTACACCTTGTTATAATTAAAGTATACTGTATAGGTATATTTTTATAAGTATACTATCATATTTTGATTTATTACTTTAGTTTAAGGCTTCAAATTTTCTTCTTCTCTTGTTCTTACACACTATTGTCAAAATTTCTTTATCGCTTCTCCTTTCGCAGGTCTGCTGGACGAATTTCGTTTGAAATAAGCAGTTCCTTTGTACTAATATTGTAATGTTATCTCTTACTTATTTTATTGTGTACATTTTTTTTATAAATTATTTTTATATTTATAAGCTGGCGCTTGTCATGTGGTACCATTTAAATTTGAGTGAGATCTGACGACTAGTATTTGAGTTATCCCTGATAATGCGTGGCTTCGACTACATATTGATGATGTTCTCATTCACTCTTGTTGATGTAAAATGAAAAGACAAACTATACGAAGGTTTGTAAGAGTGTTATCGTAGTATTTCGAAGTGGTCCCTTTCTAGTTTGGTGAAGATCTGATGAAAAACCGAGATAGGAAACGGAACTCTTCAATAAAAGCTAGCAAATCTACCGGGAATGCTGAAATCGCGTTTGTTTATTGTTTACACCTGTTTGTAACACGTAGTAAGCAGTGATGGGTACGTGGGCACCACTAAAAAGAAAAAAAATCACAAAAAATACACCCGTCTATAAACAAAAAAAAAACAAAGTATAAAAAACTTTAATTTCGGAAGTCGGTGTTCAAAAAACGAAGAAACAACCAAAAACACCGACTTCCGAAATTAAAGTTATTTTAGAATTATATAGTAAAGAGAAGAGCTTAATTTGAAAGTAGAACTCAAGTTACTTATTCATAACGAAAACAACACATCGTAACCATTGACTGAGCATCTATGAGACATTGAAGGCCCCCAGTGAGTACTGAGGACAACTAATTATCCAAATTAAATAGGCAATCAGCACGCAATTGTCGTCGAAACAATGAGGAAAATAGTTGTCTACCAAATGTGATTTGAATATAATGATGTACCTAGTTAAAACTTCTTCTATTGGGAATGGGCGCGACATTTAACATGAACAAGTAATTAAGTGCCTTTTTATGGATGAGAAATCAACTAATGACTTCGCTCTCTCTCTACCTTATGCGACATCCTTTCCTGCTGAGCGGAAGGGAGTGTTAGACTTTTACTGACTAAAACCCATCAGTGTTCTTCCTAATGCCCTTTGCGTTTCAAGTTCGCAGTGAGTCTTTCGAACAAATTCCATAACCCTAGCAGCCACTGACCCCGTCTTCTTTGTTGACATCAGGCGCGAGTGGAACAAGACCTGCCATCGACCCGGGTTTCGTTATAATCGGACTGCGAGCCACCCATTGCTCATCATCCACAGACTCGCGCCTGCGGTGGCCGGGAATCACCCTGCGACTCCCGACTTTCTGTTCTTCTGCTGCGGCGGCTGGGGCGTGATGTTTCCCTCTCCCACGCTCGGTCTACCTCTTCCTTCACTAGCATTAGGTACTTCTTAGTAGAACGAGGTGACCGCTTCTCATGCGTCCTTGCTCGGGGCTATGGATTGAACCACCAGGGCCTGAAGTGAAAGGCCATCGATCGCCTCGACAAGGCCACAGCGTTGCTCTGCCCAAGCAGGGCAGACTTTCACCGTATGGCCCACCGTGTCCTCCGGACGACACAGCGTTGACACCGGGACGTGACCTGCCGCCGAATACCAAACCTCCCGAAACATTCTTGTCGTTGTTGTGTACCTGCGTCAGGCGGAGGGTGAGGACGCTGTGATCCCTCTACTACCAGCCTCAAAGAGAGGACTTATCGCCACAATCGTGGCGTGCCCAAAATCATTACCTACCCTCAGACTCGATCAGTTTCGAAGGAGGTAAAAAATAAACAAAGCCGCGGTCATGCCAATGAAATTGGCACCTGGCTGGACTAAATAAGGGAATTTGCAAACAAACTAAATTTGAGTTTTCCAAATAAGGTCCCATTCTTAAAGTACGAATGGTTGACGAGCGGGTCAGCAATTCAACTGGTACTATAAACTCAAATCGTTATCGGTTCAGCAGCGCGCGATGCCGTCACCCGCCGCCACTCGCGAGCAAATACCAACCGACCCTCATTGAAATCGCCCAACTACAAATAATTCCCGTCATTCCCGCTCTATTTAATATTTATCAGCACTTCGCTATAAACGCTCCTAAGCTAAGTACAATTTCATAATATTATAACTTATTCCATATCACACTTCACTACATAGTATAAAACAAAGTCGCTTTCTCTGTCCCTATATCCCTATGTATGCTTAAATCTTTAAAACTACGAAACGGATTTTGATGCGTTTTTTTTAATAGATAGAGTGATTCAAGAGGAAGGTTTATATGTATAATACATGCATAATTATAGTAGAGAAAACATTCGTATCTACATTGCACCCGTGTGAAGCCGGGGCGGGTCGCTAGTAGGTAATATAAGCCTGCAAGCGACGCAATCTATGGCGATGGCGCTATTATTAAGACAAATACTTACGCTGATAACTATTGCTTTTACTGAGTAATTTAGCGAAAGGCACGTCCCTCCTAATGTTAGAAAATAATCTTGTTTATATTAATAATTATGTTTATGAATATCAATTGCAGAGATTTGCTGGTTCTATAAACATAACTATTAACTGCATGTAAGTACACATATCTATGTACATAGAGGGGGCGCGTGCGTGTTATGCGCGACACGTACAGTGCAGACAATCAGACGAGTACAGTTGAGGGTTGTTCCATCAGCTCAGAGCTTGCAACAGAGTGAGCTATTGTAATCTCAATAATGGTCACCTTGTTCACTTTTCAAGAAATTCATTTCATTTAAGAAATAGAACATCCGTTCCATAAATCGTGTTGACCGTGATTGGGAAGGTATTTATCCAAGATGCATCAGTAGCTGGGGCTAAATCATTGTTAAATTGTACTGTTCACGTAAGTAGAAGTGTGTGCATGCAAATGAGGCATTGTGAGCGGTGGTTGATTCAGTCCGCGGTGCAGTCGCAATCAGTCGCATTGACACGGACGGCCGCGCCGCGCCGCGCCGCGCCGCGCCGCGCCGCCGCTGCGTCGCGCCGAGCCTATACTTTTCATCTACTATACTATACAACTATATTTTTCATCTCGTGACATCCGCTCTGTTAACGTGAACGCACTCTGAAATTTATGTTGCTGTAACTGATGCATTGGAAGTAGATGTATGGTGCCAGGCAACATAGACTGGACATAAATCTGAGTATTGTTCCTAGTTCATCGCGATTAAGTCTACGAAAACAGTCAGGTCAACATCGGAAAATTATTCTATTTTAATGCTTTCTGATCACATAAAATGGAATAATATTTTCCAAACAAATACGAAGAAAACATTCCATAAAGCTCAACTACCTACCTACGTATTTTCCCGCTATCACATTCTGAAAAATTGCACTCAGTTATTAAGTTACCGAGCCCCTGCGCCTGCTTAGCCGGTAAAAGACCACGGATGTTGTAAATTGCACATCCAATTGCAATAGCTAAGGAAGCCCTGTTTTATAGTCGTGATAGTTTAGCGTGATAATGCGTTCAGAAAGTGGCGCTCAATGAGAGTGTATGAGAGGAAATCGGTTCCCATTGAGCGCGGCGTAATCACGAACGAGCACAAATGATCGCGGGTCGCCGTCAGACGTCAGCCGCGCCGCAGCCGCACCACACCGCGCCGTAGCCGCGCCGCTGCCGCGCCACAGCACGCCGCGGCGCCGCGCACCGGTTGCAACACCTATAATGAATTACAGAGCCATTGCTCGCTTGCAAAATCTAGTCGGAGTCGTATCGGTAAGTAACGAGGTTAGCTGGTCCCTGGAGCTGAGCGAGAGCGCGCCGTGACTCGGGATGCCTTCGGGAGCGTTCTCGGGCAAATTATCTTCTAAAACGGGCTATATAAATTATGCTTAATGGGTTTTATTGCTGTAAAATATTGTATTTGATTCAGATTATTTTTCAACTTATTGAAAGTTGCTTTGTAGATATCGTTTGGCCTTAGGTAATATGAATTTAGGTAATCATGTCTGAATTACAAAACGAAAAAGAAAGCAATCGCTGAAGTGTGGACGCGATAAAAGCTTTTATCGTGGATTTTACGATTCTTTTCGCACTATCCCAGCTATAAACGCCGAATCAGATGGAGTGAGAGACCGCGGGTGGCATAGCAAAAAATAACTCTATTTACTTCGCCCACATAAAGTTGGATCTCTGGTATTTTACCCGACCAAAATGTGATTCGAAGATTCTATATTGATACATTTCTAGCGGTTTTTATGATAATTTTGTTTACTAAAATGTTAAACTGGATATTCAACTAATGCACATACATATGTAGGTACATATTGCTCTGTCTGGCTCATTTTAACGTTTAAATAAAGGCATTAAGTACCTACATTTAGAGATTTTTACACATATTAAGTATGTTGGTAAAACATCAATGAATTTTCTTACAGTTCCTACTACGGACGTGGCGACGCTATCTATGTAAATACCAATTAAATTAAACAAATATTATTTTCCTTTTCCAACTCCCCTTTTCTTTATATACCTAGGTACTTAATTTGTGACGGCCTTTACAATTTGTTTCTTGATTTTTCCACTGTCTCGCATGAAACTACTATAAACTAAAAAATTAGCACATTGAGGTTAACGGAGGAGGTTACGAAATATCTTTTTTTTTGACATACAAAAACAATTTCATAGCCAACTCGATAAAAGCAATAAATTAGCTAAATAAAAAGAGAAGGCCATTGAATTAATAGGTAACTAGACCAAAATTATTTCATCCGATTTCATCTTGCGGTCACGGACTATCCCTAACCTCAGTGCATTATTTAAGCATAGCTTTTGTTCCGAAGATAGTAAAAATGATATCGCACTGTCTTGACCCGCTGGGTCGCGTTCGCCGTAAACCACGGAGTTTACGAAGCATTCCGTGGTTCAAAGAGCATCGAAGCCACTCAGTAAAACATATGGCCTAACTCTGAGGGTGACACTGAATTACCAGGAGATATAAAAGATAGAGATTGTCTACGGCGGACACCAGACTCTATATCGACTATTTATGGGCGAGAATTTTTCTAAAATAGGTTACCTACGTTTCTTATCTAATGCAACGGCTTTATGTATTCTACCTCCTGTTCGAAGCTCGTAGTTTTGAGAGCTCCGAAGATACCACAAAAATAACTGAAGGAAAATCAGCACGAATGTGTAGATTTCATTGATCAGGTCACTCGTAACCTTATTATGAGACTTGCTCAGTTTTAATTAGTGGTGGGAGGCTTATGGAGTACTAAAATTAAAAAAAGAAAATACTTTTTTTCCATGACAACCGACCGACATCCAAAGGAAACACTTCGACTTCCTTTTTCAAGTTAGAAAACAATTTATAGAGATATCCGAGTACGCAAATTACTATAATAGCAGTACTCACACTCAAAATTCGAAATGTACATCTCATTTGGAATTTCCTTAATTATCATGAAAACAGTACCTAATTGTCAGTAATCGTGGTTGATATTAAATGTTATGAAAGCAGCTTTATTTGGGTTTCACTAAATACCATCTTAACTCTTCCTCACGCTTAATCCTACTAATATTATAAACGCGAAAATTTGTAAGTATGGATGGATGGATGTTTGTTACTCTTTCACGCAAAAACTACTGAACAGATTTAGATCAAATTTGGCACACAGATGGTTTACAACCAGGATTAATATATAGGATAATTTTACCCAGATATTCCCACGGGATCGAAACTTATGTGGGTGAAACCGCGGGGCGCTGCTAATAGGTATGTACATATATAAATGAGTACGTAGAATATAGTAGATAGTATATCAATCTTTTGACTTTAAAATATGTAAACATAAAAATCGAAAATAATAAAAAGAATAAGAATTATAATTAAATATGGAGTACCTTTGTGTTCTTAGTTTCTGTACAAAATTTTCTATTTTAAGTATATTGTGTGTACATAAATAAATAAACAATATAGTGATTTTATTGCTGAATGGGCACAAAGTACTGAAACTTGGATGAAAATATTGATTTTTTCAGTAGTTTTTGCGTGAAAGAGTAACAAACATCCATCCATCCATACTTACAAATTTTCGCGTTTATAATATTAGTAGGATTAAGAGTGAGGGAGAGTTAAGATAGGTATTTTGTTCGGGGAGTTGTACAGAACTATTCAAAGGAACCGTCGGCCGACCACAATAAAAAGAAAATTTTTAAACTTTTTGACATGACAAGCGTGTTTTTAATATTTTTATTTATTTGTTTTTTTTTTTTTATTTCATACCCCTTCTGCTATGGACTATGCATGTTTTAGACCAGCCTTTCCCAAAGTGGGCAATAACGCCCCGTTGTTGCGGCGGCGTTGGGGGGCGGTAAGAGACACAGAAAAAAATCGGGGCGTTGTGTAGAGGCTTGGTGGGCGATTTGTAATTTCATCTACTAGGAGGACTCTTATACACCGCCACCGACTGAGCTCTCGACCCTCGACTACAACATGTGAACATCAACTAATATTAATTAAGAGATTGATAACTAACTCGATTCGATATTTCTCTCACGTAGTTCATCTTCATATATGTACTTGTCGATTTATTGAATAAATAAGATAAAAATCATGGCAATCGGTAGCTCCGTTTCGAAATGAAAGTAGACAAACAAAAAGGCAGACACACTTTCGCGTTTTAATAGTTATTAGTATTTCAAGATAGGTAATTTTCGTAGATAATAGACCGCGAGCAATCAGGTTTAACAGCTTTTGTTAAATTAACCGATTTGTGCACACCTGTATAAATCGGCTGGTTCATAGAATACTTGTTCTTACTTGTTGAGTAGGATTGAGCGAGAATGAGATACACGAATTTATACATGTTTATCTTATTCCTGTCGTGCGTGCTGCTTACGAAATTCTATATAAACAACGTAATATTTATTTTTTTCATTTTTTTTTCATTTGCGGTATCGCGCGTAATAAATAAGCAGTACTTAAGTTTAACACTTACTTATGTATTTCTCAAAACAAAACAATGTCGGAAGTAAAAAAGAAGAGTCAGCAATACTGTGCGGAATATATTAAATTCGGATTAATTGATCCCATCGTCGCCTTTGTGCCTTCTATGTCTAAAACATTCAAGACTGTAAGATCATTTGAATAAAATGCATCCAGATAAGAAAGACAAAAAAGTAGCATATTTTGAAGACCTTTTTTTCTGGATAGGAAATCATCAAATAACTTTTGCCGCTTTCGGCGGAGCGGAAGGGAGTGTCAGAATTTTACTGACTAAACCCCACCCATGATCCTTATAGTGCCCTTTGCGCTCCAGGGCACTGACCCTGTGGAGCCCTGTTTTCTTTGCTGTCAGCTCTATTAGGCGCGCGTGGAACACGACGCGCCGTCGCCGCGTCGCATCGACCCGGGCCTGGTTGTCATCGGACGGCGAGCCATCCGCAAGCCCGCATCTATGGTGGCTGGGAATCACCCTGCGTTTCCCGACGCCCGAGGCGTCTTCTTCTGTTGGGGCGTGAGGTTTCCCTCTCCCGCACTGCCTCCTCCTTCGCTAGCATTACTGCTTCGCAGAAGGAGGTCACTGCTTCGTATGCCTCTTCGCTCCGGGCCATGGAATAAACCAGGGCCGGATACGAGAGGTCGCCGCCGTCGATCGCCTCGACGAGGACACGGCGTTGCCCCGCTCAAGCAGGGCAGACATCCACCGTATGCTCTACCGTATCTTCCGGGCAATGATATAGCTCACAATAATTTATTTAATTTGAAGTTATAGTGGTTTTTAAGTAGAAAAAAAAGGGGGGCGCTAATAAATAATTTATTCTCAAGTGGGCAGTAGACAAAATAAGTTTGGGAAACCCTGCTTAGGACCATGACGGTAAACGTAGTCTAATTTTCATGAAATAAAATAGTTTCGCTTTTATTTATGAACCATGGCTGGGGGAGCCATGGTTCATAAATTATAAAAGATGCAAAGTTGTATGGTCGCGTCGCCATTCGAAAATCTCTGCTAAGGCCACAAAACAAGAAAAAATGGATGTAGCGGGCTCTAGTCATCGAGATTAGACTGAAGATGTTAAAAAAGTTTTTTGGACCGATGAATCCAAGTTAGAACTATTCGGTTTAAAATGAAGAATTTAAGTTCGACGGAGTGCCCAAGAAAAGATGATTCCAGACTGTGTAGTTGCAACAATCAAGCATGGTGGTGGCTCAATTATGATCTGGGGTTGCTTCTCTGGCAATTTGATCAAAATTAAAGGAAATTTGAAAAAGGAACAGTAAAAACAAATGAGAACAAAATTCCATTCTTTCCGGGTTGCGGTTAATTGGAGATGGATTAATTTTCCAATATGATAATAATCCAAAGCATAGCTCAAAAAGCATGGTTTGGGTTCCTCAGAGCCCGGATCTTGATAAGAATGTGCGTAATCGTGGCTCATCCTTGCAAGAAGAAACGTGGAATGCTTTATGTGAAAGTTGGAGCAATATAACACAAAACACTTGACTTGACTTGTAAAAAAAGTTATAGAATGTAAAGGTTTTTGTTGAAAGGATTGATGGCTAACTATAGCCTTTTTAGCATGGAGTGTTTATATTTCTTTACGCTTTTGTATATTGTTTCTTGTTTGTAAATCAGTGTTTTATTAGATGATTAAACAGGTTAATTAAACATTTAATATTTTATTGGATTTTTATTTTATTTTCCTACTTTAATTAAGGTGGTCTTAAACTTTTGGCCTGCAGTGTAACTGCCGCTGTTCTATCAGCACCGCCCTGTTTTTTCAGCGCTGTAACATATATAAGCAGCTATTAACAGCGCCAACGGTAGGTAAGTTATTTTCCCGTGCTTATGGGTTCTGAGATCGCTTTATTAGTCTGGGCAAATTGAAACCTAATTAATGCAGAGTAGAAACTTAGTGGCTCGTGACGGTCGATCGTTGCTCAATAATCGACCCCCACGACTATGGAAATTCAGTTAACTGTTGTATCACGAGCACGACGTTGACGGTCAAATTACTGTAAACACTCCAATTTTGGACTTAATGGTTATGAATGACAGTGAAATTGTTGGCAAAGGTCAGCTTACAGATGTCGTCGTGGGAGTTTTGTTATTGAGACAAATTAACCATTCTTCGCTTAGCTACCTCTATATGATACGTATTTATTCGCGCGTGGAACACGACGCGCCGTCGACTCGGGCCTGGTTGCTATCAGACGGCGAGCCACCCATAGCTCGCCATCCGCAGACCCGAGCCTACGGTGGCCGGGAATCGCTCTGCGTTTCCCGACGCCCGGGGCGTCATGGGACCAAACCTGAAATCGCGAAAACAAATCAGCTGTTCCATACATTTATGTTCGTATAACTTATCTAAATGTAGGGGACAGCTGAATTTTTTTTCGCTTCCGACCATGGATTGAACCACGTCCGTAAGCGAAACGTTGCCGCCGCCGATCGCCTCGATGAGGATATTAGAAGTATCTACGTAGATAAGTGTGCCAAGTTTCAACAAAATTCGGGTCACAGATGAAAATTCAATTCGGGGTTAAACAATCAATCAAGTCTACACCATCCAATAAAATCATCAAAACCGTACTTTATTAATAAAAAGAGAAGAGTGTTCATCTTGAAAGAATATCGGAAAAGTGCGAGTCTGACTCGCGCGCGGGTAGTTCCGTATAAACTCGTTCAGGCAGTTATGAAAGGAATCGAATCTCGATTTTCAAAATGTTCTGCCATACATAAATGTAGGTACGTCACGGACCATTTGTCAACTGCAAATATAAGTTTGTATTGTAAAAATGTTTTTTTTTTATGTGATTAGATTTACAATTTTCTGTCGTTTTCTTTTACATCTGTTATCTGCATAATAACTTGCTTCTTGCCAAATTTCATAATTCTAGCTCAACGGGAAGTACCCTATAGGTTTTTAATTTACTCGCGATTACTCCGTATTTGATATTTATTCCAACACTAGCTTCTGCCAGCGACTTCGTCCGCGTGGAATAGTTACTTTACCCCCGATTTTGAAACTCTCAGCCCGATCGGTTTAAAATTGACAAAGTTTCATACAAACGTTCATCCCCTATTTTATCCCCTTAGGGGTAGAATTAATCAAAATCCTTTCTTAGCGGATGCCTACGTCATAACATCTACCTGCATGCCAAATTTCAGCCCAATCCGACGATAAACGTATAAGATTACTGCTAAGCTATCGGGAGTTACACGTGTTATTGTGAGTCAACCATAAAAGATAGACATATGCTGTAGTGAGATATTTTTTAGATAATTTTATGTAAAACATTTCCGTAATACATGATTTCTATGTAACTTTAACCATTAAGGCTACACACGCGATGGAAGCTTAAAAAATGGAGTAACTTCTCCCGTTTTCCCAACATTTTCCTTCACTGCTCTGCTCCTATTGATTGTAGCGTGATGAAAAGTATACTATAACCTGCCCAGGAGTATGAAGAATAATTGTACCTAGTTTCGTTAAAATCGGTCGAGTAGTTTTTGTTTCTATAAAGAACATACAGACAGACAGACAGACAGACAGACAAAAATTTTACTGATTGCATTTTTGGCACCAGTATCGATCACTAATCACCCCCTGATAGTTATTTTGAAAATATATTCCTTGTACAGAATTGACCTCTCTACAGATTTATTATAAGTATAGAAGATAGAAGATAGATGATACCTTCACGCGTTCCTGAGAAACAGGGTTGTCGTGATAGACTGACACGGACCGCTCCGTTTTTTCCTTTCGAGGTATTGAACTCTAAAAAAGGATCAACATGAGAAGCTTCCCCTCCTTTTTTCGTCCGTTAAAAAGGAGTAGCTGTATATTGATATGTATATCAGTATCTCGTCATAGCGTCAAATAATCAAGCATATGACAGTATGTAAACAAAATGACGCATGGTCGTAAGACGTTGCCGCTACACTACACTATTTATATTTATTCGAGTCGCCGTAACACTTGAGACTAGCTCCGAGTATGTGGAGCGCAGACAGTTACGTGTGATGACAATTATTACTTATTACTTTAAGCTGCGTTGTTGTGTCGAGAAAATTCAATTTTGGAGAAAACTCTATTACAATATACCAAGTTTTTTCTATAATATTGCGAACTGAGTAAAAAGTAACGAGTACGCTCGAACGTATGTATCGTATGTGTTTATGTGTACCGTACATACTCGTTATTGAATTGAGTTTTGAACACAAATGGAATTCTACCAAAATAAGAAAATTAACTTAAGTCGATATTGAAACGTAGATTATATGAACGCCGCAGTTGTGATTGTTAAATTTTATAATTTAACAGATGTTGACACAATAATAATAATGTTCTTACAGTTTCTTTTAAAAACCAAATAAAAGTCTGATTAGGTTAAAAAAAAAAAAAATGAAACAAAAAAAAAAAGAATATTATAAATGTATTAACAATCAAAAACTAATAGTCGGGTTTATCTAAAAATCTCGACCTAATACATTATATTAGATTTTATATTACCTGCAAGCTAGTAAAATTATTTAAGTAAATGATAACTCTGTAATGTCGGGGGACCGCTCTATGTACTTAGGTAGTTTAAAATGGAGCGGTCCTTCGACATGACAAAGCAAAATCAAAATCGGTTAATCCGTTTGGGAGCTACGATGCCACATACACACACACAAACGAAAGAGTGCCAATTCTGTAAGTTCGTCTGTATGTACATATTTGCACAGGATCTCAACACGAAGAAAACTTAAACAGTTCAAATAAAAGCGTGATATTAATCGATTTGTTATCGACGTTTGTGTGAGGATATTTTATAGGGTTCCGTGCCTTACAAAGGAGAAAAACGGATCACTTTGTCCTTTCGTTCGTCCGTCGGTCTGTCAAGACCCTTTATCTCGGGAACGCGTGGAGGTATTGAGTTGAAATTAAAACCATATACTTAGGGCTACAGTCCCTTGAAGCTGTACCTACTTGAAAAACTCAAACTTTTGAGAAAACGTAAAAAAGATACGGCCGTTTATGCCGCAAATAACGTAAGTATATTTCGAAACTCTCAAGGGAATCCGTACTTTCTGTTGACCTAGAACTATAAAATTTGGCAAGTAACATCGTCTTATACTAATTTTGATCTATTTATGATATGTATGGACCTACAAATTTGTACGGAACCCTCTGTTTTTTCAATTGATCATAATATTAGCAGGAATATATTTTAAATATTATATAATTCGTGATGCTTGAAGTTATGTGAAACAACGTTATGAAATGGGTTGTGAGATTTCAGATTACATACAAACCAAACAGGTACTAACCGGTAACTTTTAGACTTATGTATAAACACCATAGTAGTTCGGCTAGTTTCTTCCTTTGATATATCGCTGGTTTGCGAGAATAGCGACGGAACTAAAAATGATTGATTTTAGAGAATGGAATTTTGGCATTTATTTGTGATGAAGCGTAATCTATACTAATATTATAAAGCTGAAGAGTTTGTTTGTTTGTTTGTTTGTTTGAACGCGCTAATCTCAGGAACTACTGGTTCGAATTGAAAAATTCTTTTTGGGTTGAATAGACCATTTATCGAGGAAGGCTTTAGGCTATATATCATCACGCTTAAGCCAATAGGAGCGGAGCAGCGATAAAGAATGTTTTAAAATCGGGGATTCCACGGGGACGAAGTCGCGGGCAGCAGCTAGTCACAAATAAAGGCCAAAATGACAAAATGCAAATGAATGTTTTGTCTCAAGTGAATAATGACGCTGTCTCTTTCTAACGAAAGTTGGCGCGATATTGGCGTTGCGTCTCTGTTCACGATATAATATCAAAGATTTATGATTATTTGGCATACAGAATTCAATTTGACAGAATTTTGAATTACGTCGATATTCTCGCAAACCAGCGATTATGTAGGTATATCTATGTGACTTTTCATCGTTTACTTACACATAGGGCGATATCTACTATCAACTTGTATCTTTCAATTTTAGTGTAATACGAGTAAGTACGGAACACGATTTAAATTGATAGAAAAATCTCTTGCGGTTACGTAAAACGTACCGATCTGTGTGTACCTGTTATGAGTGTCGAACGAAATATCGTTTTGTTACGTACCTAATCGAATGTTCGTAAGAAGTTAGTTATGCAAACAGAACGTGTAAATAAAATAAAAAATATACCAGAGCTTTTTAAAAAAAAATACGAACATAGCACTTATAATTTTCTGAACTGCTACCTACTCCAGTCTGTCTGTACATACTTTCACTACCATTCGTATTACTTACTAGCTTCTGCCCGCGACTTCGCGTGGAATAGTTACTAACCCCCCAATTCTTTGTCATATTGATTCGTTGGTGGGAGAAGTAGTGGGAGGCGCCTGACGTGGCGGCATGCGGCACAGTGGTAGCATGCGCGTGAGCTGCGCGCGGTACTGGACAGTACCTACTTGGACATTGCAATTTTTTTTTCTATTTTTTTTTTAATAAAAATAGCCTATATATCAGCTACCTGCCAATAAAAGTCCCATCAAAATCGGTCAAGCTATTTCAAGGATTAGCTGGAACAAACAGACGGACAAAAATTGTAAAAAATGTTATTATGGTGTATGTACCGTATATATTCATAAATGCATGTATTAAAAAGCGGTTATTTCAATATTACAAACAGACGCTCCGATTTTATTTATATACTTAGATGTATAGATGTTCTTCGCTTACACGTGCATACTTGATGTATCGTCGTCAATAAATCAAACTGGTGTTCCTTTTTTCTTAAAGAAAAAGTTCAAAATAACTCCTAATCTTTACCAAGCCAGGAGCTAAAATTTTGCTCTTGCCTTAATGTCACCAGTAACACTTACCGGGTGTTAGAGCAAACAAAACGGGGGGTATCCAAGTTTTGTTTTGCTGCTTCGGGTCCTCGATAAGCTTAGTCTGCCACTGCACACAAGAATATAATTTCCGCCCTGCATTCTGAATAACATAATTTTTAAGCTTTTGGTTTGCTCTAAAGGTTAGGTTCGCTTAAGCTTAAGCCGTACTTTTTACAAAAAAATACGCATTAAGCTTATAAACAATCCAAAGCCTCTTAAAACACAGCCAGAGCAGACCGCCGTCATAAATATTTGTCATCCTATTAATTTAACTCATCCCCATGAAATATCAAAATACTATTAATTCAAAAACCCGAAAACCTCGTTTAATACAAATTTGATTTACAGTCCATAAATTGTGTTTATGCAACTAAGTCGACTAAATAACTAATTTACATATGAACACAAACCGGCTTATCTTGATTGTAACTGGTATGTAGGCAGGTCCTCCTCATATGTTAGAGCAGATAACTAATCAAGTCTCCAAGCTGTTCGCGCATAACTGATTGGGCCAGTTTGCCGATACAACGCTGAGCAGCAAGAAGGTATCGCATGCAAAACTATATTTAAAAAAACAAATATAGAATTTAATAAGTTTACTGTTCTCTTGGAAATCGGGTTCGACCAGTTTACAAAACTACCTAAGCTGTGTTCTGAGTGCTGAGACCGGTTCCCGTTGAATATAGTTACGATTCACTGCACAACACTTCAAGTCGCATTCAAAAAAATATAATCTATTAACTTATCTGCTCACTCGAAACTTTGAAGGTGTAAAGTGTTTATTACGAGAATAGATAAGAGTTTCGTAATAAATCTCTGAAAGCTGCGGTTAAGCTGGAGATGAACTTTTGATTCTTGTCGTTGATTTTTAAAGATCCGTAGTTGAAAGGTAACCAACGGAACCCCATTACTTTACTTCTGATGTCCATTCGTCTGTCTGCCAGCGGGCTGTATCTCATTAACCGAAGGTACCTAATAGGTAAGCAGTTGAAGTTTCACAGTGTGTATTTCAGATTTCTACTGTAGCTATAGGAACAAATAATAAATATAAATAAAAAAGGGGGCGTCTCTGACACTTTTTTTGCATTTTTGCTCTATCTTAATAAAGGTAACAGTTAGACACTTGAAATGCTCACAGAGTTTGTATTGTAAAATTTGCAAAAAAAAAATTACCAGTGTTCATATAAGTTTTAATAATAAAACTAGACTTCGAATCCGCTTTTGTTTTCTAATAAATCATACCTTCTTAATTTCGTAGGTACTGTATTTTGTCGACGTCTCTACATTCCGTGATTTTAAAACCGCTTGGTTACTTTGACCACATTTTATCAATCGAAAACACAAAATCAATCAAGGTAGTGAATGTACGACATACTTATTGAAGCATCACAGTTATTAAACTCCACTTTTGCCATTTGGCACGGCGTCAAGGCAGATGTGAGGCATAGTTTCCAGATAACGGCTAAGTTGGTAACTTTTCGCATTTCCTCGGAAGCGTGTCCCCTGGCTGTGTCGACATTGTCGCGCGTTCTGAATTTGTTATCCGCCTCGCGATTAACGACATGCATGTACCTACTATCTACTCTAACTTTATTGGGTAAACTGATGATACAATTTAATAGTAAGCACTTCTCGCGGCATTGTTAAATCGTTAACGCTACATGAGGATAGTGGCTTCAAACATTAATTTCCACAGTAACGTTATAATTAGCCCGGTCATTACTTACGCTAAAAGCTATTTATTTTGCATAATGGTGTTTGTGTGAGCGCAACAATGGTGAGTCGCAATGCGGCGCGGTGCACGCGGTGGCTATGGGCGCTATGGCGGCCGCTAGCTGCCAAACTTGACCGCGCCGACTCTTTGTTTGCTCGCTGCGGCCGAGTGGCTCCTATCTCTACTCTGCTCACTAATACTTACTATCCGCGATATGAATCCGGGAACGACTGAACGACCATTTATAATGTCTCTAATATTTTATGAAGAAATATTAGTCTATTCTCCACTGCTATTCCTAAGTTTGTGAATGTTGTCAGGAACATAAAAAGCCGCAGTAAAAATCTGTAACGTTTATGGCACGCTTTCAGTTCTGCTGACAGTCGTTAGGCACTCGGGACGGCTCGTCAGCGGAAAGGTTCATGCGTCTATGGCTGCGGGCGACCGGAACTCGGTAGGTTCTGTCACGTCATTTGCGAGAGAGAATACGCCATTTTTTTCGTGCAGGCCGGGACAAGAACGCTTACTCGTCGAGATAAAAATGTCACTTTCTCATCGAGCTTTTTGCTATCTCTTGACGTTTTTACCGAACTTATTCGTTACTGTCGCTTTTATACGTGGTTTGGGTTAACATGCTCTTTGTTGAGTTTTCTAACCAATTGGATGGAAAATACAAGGACCAATGGATACGAACCATTAGGTATTATTAATTTATTTATAAGTACTAGAGTTACTAGCCAAAATAGTTCAGTATTTCAGTAGGACAACTGTGTAAGTGTTGTTATATGAATTACATGACTTGACACTATCGTAACCTCCATTAAGTTTGAATGTGAGCTGAGCGGGACCGGGTGATTTAGTAGGAGATGAATATTGGTTTGTGTGTCGGATTATATTAATAGTGGTAACCTTTAGTGACCTAAAACTTTCTCCTGTTTCGCGACGCCAGAGCCAGTGTAGGTTGTATTGATCATTAATCACGTTAATGATGCCAAATGAATTAAACATTAGGCCGTTGGCGGTTCCAGAACAAAACCTGCAATTCCCAATTAATGCTAGCTGCTGGAAGTATTACGTTGCGCGTCGCTCACAGCTCATTCGTAGCATGTAGTGATGGAGATAGGGACCAAGGCTCATATTCAAAACGTAATCTCGAATTCAACTCGAACTCCCAGTTCAACATGAGCACGAAAACGTTGAAGTCAAAGTCAATTAATTTATTTCAACTTGACAATGAAAAGGCACTTTTGAACGACAAAACAGTATGAAAATTAAATATTACAGTGAGTCTAGTAGACGAAGTCTATAAAAGCTTCTAATTGACGTTATAAATTGAAGTGTTCGTACTCGTGAGATGAGTTTTAGCTGAGCAAGCGCGTTTACGCATTTGCTTGTACATATCCGTGTTCAAAAACTTCAATTTATGACAAGCTTTATTGACAGTTTGATGCTCCGATGCGAATGGAGTTCAAGTTAAGTTAATGTCTTGTAATATGGGCCAAAAGTATCCAGCCAGTGAGGACGCCTTGCTAGGTGACCAAATACGGAGCAAAAAAAAAAAATCGATTGAGTCAGGCGTTACTTTGCGGAAATAAATTTGAAAATGAAAATAATATATCTAGTTTTAATTTCCGCGAATATTAGCGGAAATAAAACGCGCGCGTGCGGCGGTTCGCGGAAATTAAAATTAGATATATATTATTTTCATTTTCAAATTTCAAATACGGAGCATTAAAATTAATGCAATACCTACTCAAGTAGTTACTGGATAACGTTAACTTGTTAGAGCACTCCACAAAATAGAACATAGGGCTTATTAGGCATAGACAAAGGGACATTTTAACACCAATAACAATTAAAAAACGTATTTAGTTATTTAAAATCTTAGGTACGTGTATCCCGTTGAAAGTCGTCGTAGAAATAGTTCCGCTTGAAGTCATACGCCTGTTCTGTAAACCATCCGATACCGATATGATATGCCACAGAAATGCAATATAAAACTCTTAAATAAGCTTTTCTGGAATTGAAACAGATAATGCAAGCGTTACCTAGATGACGTAAAAGGAGGACTTAGTCTACATAGACTCGGCAGTAGATGGGCTAAACAAACAGATCGGAATAAAACTGGGTTGCTCCAAGTATCGTTGTATCTAATCCTTTTTTACACGTTCGTTCGCCACACCGAAGCAGAGCACGCGTGGGCGCCCGCCGCAAGAGAACAGAATCATGACACTATTAGGATAAACGAGGTCGCAACCGCTCCTTTGGGATGACGAAGATGTTATAATCTAGTCTTGAATAAGTAGGCACTTGCCCCGCACTTATAGCGACTTTCATGAATTCTTATATCTCGAATAAAACTTATTTTATGGTCTATTTCGCGACTTTCGGGTAAATTATGTTTTCCTAGCGATTCCAAACATGATGACTACGAGAGTGTTATGATGTCGAATTTTGATGAGATATTTTTGTGACACAGTAATAGAGTTTTGCGTTATAACTTTTAGGAAAATGGGAAAATACTATAGGGTGGCTATCTTCGATACAAATACTTATGAGTTTTTGGTCATAATTTGACAAAGTATCCATTGGATACAACATTGCCAAGGCTGTGTATAGGTACTTCATTATGGAAAAGTTATAAAAATAATCTTCATTTTAAGTTATACATATACATAGGTACCTCTCTCTCTTTCCTCTACCTCTGAGTTACCGCGGCCCTGGAACGCAAAAGGCTTAAGTCATTTGATGATTTCCCATCCATAAACAAAAAGGTAATCACATACATCCGAGTTGGCCTATACAAAAGTCATTTAACATACGATAAGATATTTATTTTGTAAAACATGAGTACAGTATACATGTTTAAAATTAAAATGAGGTCGCTACATGTTTTGACATTTATGGCGTACAAAATTAGTCGTACTAGACAGATAATAGAAAAATAAAAATGAAAAAATTAAATTAATCACAATGTCAAAAATCTGGATGAAATTTTAAATACAATGTCGAGATAATTCAAAATTACAATGTCAAAATTTAAGTTCAATTCAAAATTACAATGTCAAGATTTAAATTCCATTCAAAATTAAAATGTCAACAATTGCAATATAATTTGAGCATTCTATACAAGCAAGCAATATATCATTTAAAAATTCGTCTAAGCTGTAAACGCACTTCTCTAGTAATAACCCCTGAAGGTACTTTTTAAACTTATTTACCCACCGAACTCAGTGTGTGAACCATGTAAAAACGTGAGAATTTCGCAAACAGCACCTACGTCGCAGAGCACTTCCAAAAGCACGGTAGGTAGGTAAACTAGGCCCAAGTAGCAACCAGGCCCAAGTCGACGGCGCGTCGTGTTCCACGCGCGCTTCAAAGAGCCGTCAGCAACGTAGACGGGGCCCCATAGGGTCAGTGCCTGCTAGGGTTGCGGAATTTGTTCGAAAGAGTCACCGCGGCCCTGGAATGCAAAGGGCACAAGAAGGATCACGGGTGGGTTTTAGTCAGTAAAAGTCTGACACTCCCTTCCGCTCCGCCTAGAGCGGGAGAAGTCATTTGATGATTTCCCATACAGAAAAAAAAAAGGTAGGTAACCTAAATTTCTAGCGACATTCGCTCAACAAATTCGCGCACTTCCTTTCCCAACATGGTTAGGGCCATAGATATAATAAACAAGTTTAGGGCGTAATATGTATAACAAAGAACCATTGGCTCCTCCATAATAATTGCATTGTACCTATCCATAAAATACAAATCTATTAATTAATATTCAAATAACTAACAATCTGTGTTCGGCGAATTGCATATGAATTCTATATGGATTTGCTGTACCTCATGCATTCTATAGTAGGTGGCATACGAGGAAAACTGCTCATTGTTAAGGCTAGCAGACTTATGTGCAGCTACTTTACAATTCTACTGACATACCTGCAGTTTAAGCACGTCGCCTACATATGTACGTACTGCTTTATTATAGTAGGTACCTACTACGCTATTATTTGATTCAATACAAAAGAAGCGCACTTGCCTTATAAGTACCAAAACAATAAATCGAAAGTTATTTATTTAAAAAAATACCTCTATCTTATTCTATGGTTGTCCGTTTTATGGCGGACCTGAGGTGTTATTGAAGAGCAACCAGACCCGGATCCCATAGGGTCAGTGTCTGCTAGGGTTACGAAATTTATTCGAAAGAGTCACCGAGCCATGGAATGGAAAGGGCACTTGAAGGATCACGGGTTGGTTTTAGTAAGTAAAAGTTTAACACTCCCTTCCACTCCGCCCACAGCGGGAGAAGTCATTTGATGATTTCCCATACAGAAAAATAAAGTCGTTATTCAAATCAGCAAAGCAGCAGGTGAACGGAAATTTGTGAAACTTCAGCAAATAGGTGAGGTCAAAAGCACTGCACTGCACCGGGTCCTGTATGAATCGAGAATCCGCGCCCCAGGTGGTGTTAGCAGGCTTACTTGAACATCCACGCAATCCATTCGATGCTTTGTAAATAGCTGCAGATCACGATCAGGAGGCAAGGAGCTTCACGAATTCGTGTAGGAACTCTTCTAATAAGTTACTCTTTACGACTTAACGAGACTTATCTTGTATCGCCTGTGTAGTGTAAGTAGGTCTTGCGTCTCTTTAGTCCAGACTGAGAGACACCATCCCAAAAGGTGACCCAATATTTTTCGGCACAAGTGATTTCGGTGATAAAGGTACACATACATACATATGTATGTAGGTACATAGGTACATCCTCGGAAGATAAGTACGGATTCCTTGCTGGGAATAAAACATAACGTAAATGGAGATCCGCCAACGGGACAAAAATAACATGTGCTAAGTAACATCTGCTGAGATACGCATAATAGTAAGAAATCCAATCACTTTGAACAGAGCGTAAAACAATAAATATGTATATACATATTATGTTTGGTATGATGTTAAAGAAAGTGCATATAGAAACACGGAAACCTTAAGGATCACTCGTGTGTCTGCTAGGTATCTACGGACCAATTCAGTTGAAATTTGGTACAAATATTTTACTTTTGTGTAATAAAATAAATTTTGGCCAAGGAGGGGACAAATAGTTTTTTTAAAACAACCGTGTTATATACCTACGAGTGTGTTCGCGACGATGCGTCTTAGCTACATAGTATAGATAGTTATAGGTAGCTATAGTAGTACATAGAATGTTGCAAACAAATAAAACCGCGACTACATAGTATAGGTAGTTATAGGTAGTTAGTTAGCACATAGAATGCTGTAACAGATAAAGCTGCATAGTATAGATAGTTATAGGTAGCTATAGTTGATATATAGTTTGTTATTGAAATAAAACACATTCGTTACAGTTGTTTGCTCTCAAGAGGCAGTATATAAGCCCTTGGAGCCTTTATTTCTCCCAAGTAAATAGAATATAGTTAGGTAGGGTATCCTGTCCCTTACACATAACAGTAAACACATGGTAACCCTGGTAATCGAAGGAATATGAAGGTAATCAAGGTATATAAAGGTATATAAAAGGTAATCGGTGGTATATAAGGTAATCGAGGTATATACACACACAAACAGACATACATAGGTAAATAGAAAGGGCTTGGTAATTGAGACCCGAAATATTCAGGTCAAAGGTAGTCGCATAGCTAAAAGCGACACTGACCAATCACAGAGCAGGAGGGTGCTGATACGTGATTGGTCAACAGTTTTTTGATAAATAGCCCTAGTGAAGGTATGCACAAAATAAAACACTTTGCATCTACCCTCTTCCTTTTCCGAAAAAACAAGTCTAGATTCTAGACTTCTAAATGTCTGAAATAGAACCGCCTTGAAAAGTCCTTTCAGGGGATATATAGATGTCTATAGTGTATGCAGGCATAAAGCCGTAATTTAGGTTTAAATAAAACTGTTTATTTTTATCCCCTTGAAATATATACGCTTATAGAGTTGCAACCCCTTGAGTGACAGGGTTGAAACATATGTAGTTTTGTAGAGGGTTGTCGTATCTACAGAGATACATATAGCTGTATAGCCCTCCTAGCATAGTTTTACGGTAAATTCACCCCAAGTAGGTAATAGCTTCGCGCCTACTATAGTTTTGTATAGTTTTCGGCATCCCACCCCTACATGGAGGGGGATGAAGGGGTGAATTTGTCTCCGCTGTATGGAGCCTACCGAGGGCTATCCATAAAGGTACGACAACCCCTACTCGCATAGACCTAAGCCTAGATATAGCCTAAAATCTAGAATTATCATAGTGAAAAATCTTGTTAATAAACTTCATCACACACGGTGATTTTTTGGGTGTCGATACGGTATAGTTGCGCCGTACAATAGTAACATTGAAAATTTATAGAATTTGTAGTCATTTGCAAGATATTTCGGATTTATAACTAAATGTAGAATCATATAGTCGCGAATTTCACCCTTCAAATCGCTAAGTGCATAGTGAACAAGTTAAATAGTGTTTTATTGTGACTTTATTGGTAAGCCCTCTATACCTACCCCTATATACTGTGTCAATAACAGCAAGTATAGCAAGTATTCAGCTAAGGGTTGCATCCTCATGGCCCGTAGCTTATAGACGGAGCGTCAACGCGTCTGGATCATTTATACCTAGGTGGGTTGTCACCATACAGTCCACTTTCGAAAAATAGGATAACCTACCCTGGCCACCCTACAGTCCAGTCGATCACGTCCGCCCCGTACAGAGTGTATCATATGAAAAAAAAGTCCAAATAACTTTATTTTGGAATTCGGTAGAAGTCCGTTGTATTTTTTGTAAAAAGATTTTTTATTTTTCGTTTTTTAGTGGTTAACTCCTAGCTAAACATACCCATCACAGCGTACGTGGTATAAATTGGTGTAAACAATAAACAAACACGCGATTCCAGCTATCCCGACAGATTTGCTATCATTTATTGAAGAATTCCGTTTCCAATCTCTGTTCTTCATCAGATCTTCACCAAACTAGATAGGGACCACGTTGAAATATTAAGATGCTCTTCCAAACCATCGTACACAATTATATTTTTTCATTTAACATCGACAAGAGGGAATGGGAACATCATCAATGTAAACTAAGCCACGCATTATTTAGGGATAACTCAAATACTAGTGGTCAGATCTCAATCAAATTTAAATGGGACCACACTACAAGCACCAGCTTTTCAAAATCGGTACACCCAGTAAAAAGTTACGAGGACACAAAAAAAACACTCGAATTAAGAACCTCCTCCTTTTTTGGAAGTCGGTTGAAAATGACATTTATAAGCTAATGTATTCGTCCTCGGCTTCGCTATTATTATAACATCTTGAACTATTTAGTTCAGGGACCTATTGTTTGCACCCTGCTTATGATCTTGTACCTGTTTTATTTGATTTAGATTTTTTTTTCAATTATGTAAGTAATATTTTTATATATTTTTGTTGAGAAGTAAGCCTGGATGTCAACATACAGTCAAATCATAATTATATTGAATAACACATATTTTGATTCGAAAATTGATATTTGTGATGAAAGCCTAAGAAACTTGTTTCAGTACAAAAGCCATGTTTACCCCCCGACAAGGGCGATGGTGACCTTATTGTAGGTAATATTAATTTACTAGCGCTGAAGCTGGGTTAATTATGAATTCACATATTAAAAATTGTTCTAAGTAGCTACAGAAAAATCTATAAGAGTAAACCACATAAAACACTCACATGAAAGCTCAGATTCGAACTTGTTGGGGTTTTTTTATTTTAAGCAACCAAGTGAAACTTACGGGAATATAAGTTTATATTAATGAAAGTTAAAACATTTGCTCCTGCAGGTTAGGTGTCCACTCCAGAATTAAATATAACACCTTTTAGCGTTCAGCCTACTTGGAGTAATATAACTACTAGTTTAACAAGTACTGTGTACAAATTACACATCAAGGTAATGGGCACAGATAGAATAATTTGCTAACGGTCCATGAAATATGATGTTCTAGCCAGTCACATGACTTCGCGGTCATCGTGTAATAATGTGGCCTAGTTGTGTTGATTTGCTCAAATTGCCCATACTTACAGCGTGTGTCGTACATTTGAGCGACCTAGTAATATGAACTTCAAAATGGTCTCACAGATTTGACCTCCAGACGCGTGCTAGATATCTTTTAGAAATATCTGAATAGTTTTGTGAGATAAACAGTATAGTACATATTGTTGTAATAGTTTGGCATGTCTTTCATGAGTATTTAATTTCAGTAATATCCAACGATCGCGTTTACATTTTTATCGTACTTGTTACGTAAGTTCGTGGCGCTGCGAGTTGCGAATTAATTATGCAGCACATAAACAAGTCGCGGTCGCATGCCCATCGACTTCCATTTTAATTAAGTTCACTTCTGTTTCCTTATGGATAGTTCTCAGAATGTATCCATTTCAAGTTGTTTGGGTGCTCTCGAACCTCGTAATCATCGGTTGCCGATCACTGACAAAATAATTCGAACACTCACGTTTCAGCTGAAAAATAAAGACTGTTTCAAAATGTAAAATACTTGTTTATAAACTACTGCCATACACAAAATGTGAATAAAGATAGTACTATATGTCAAATGAAAAACGACACTGTCAGACCGAAAAAGTGCTTCAGTTCCGTAGTTGAAACTGAAATATATGCGAACCCTCTGTGTTGTTTGTTTTCAGTGTTTTATTTACTGCCTTTGATTTTCGAAATATTTATGAGGTCATATTTGAAGTTACATATTTTAGAGAGCATGTAAAATATTGTTGTGGATTGCTGTACGTTATTGTAGCTATCACTTTCAAATTTGTAGAGATAGCATACGTTTGAACGTAACCGTGTTGTTGGAAGGGTGCTGTCATATAAGAGGTATCACAATAGATCAAAGGATCATAGTCTAGATCGATGTGAGCCTCAATCAGACAGATTTCAATAGAGCTTGAGTATTGTTCTAGAATATTGTACAGGCTTTTAATTGGCAGTTAACAAAGACCAGCCCTCAAAGCATTTATAGCTCTTCATTTTACGATAAATTAGATTTCATACTCTAGAATTTATATTTTCGAGTAATAAATCAATAATATACCTTGTACTTTTTATTGTCTTGCATGAGTTTGGTAATAAAGAGGTACTTAGCTATTATATCAATCAGGATGACCTCCATAATGACCGACCAGGGCCCCAAGTCTGCTATTTTTATAAATTTGTCATTCCAACACGATCCAATTGTCATTTTGCTAAAAGTTCGTAATCTGCTAAATTCATAATGGTTGATCACTGGTCGGTCAATGGCCTCGTAGGGGAGACCGGGTACAAAAGTAACGGCGGGTCGAAAGTAACAAAGGCTCTGTAGGTATAACCAACAGCCAAACACCGCATCGGTGTTGTAAGTTGACAGCGGGGTGGTGCCCCCCTTGCATGCATTCAGCCGCCGCGCACACCTCGCGCTGTTAGGTTACGTGAGAAGACACTTTATGATTTCGCAAACCAAACGTAAGTTTTTTGACGTTTTCTTATTCAGTGTTTCCGTAGCCTTTTAAGGATGATATCAATCTGAGTATTTGCAGATTAATTCTTGATTAGATTGATTTCACAGTGTTTTAATTCATTTTAGTCTGTCACGTTCCGTTTTAAGGTTATATTTTATATTTTAACAGAAATGTGGTCGGGCACAAAAGTAACATAACCTTATGGGTACAAAAGTAACATGTTACTTTTGTCCCCGTATAGATTTGTTAACTTTTTATTTTACTTATCATTGTTATGTGTGTATTTATTTTAACATGATGCCGCGACAACGCATCAGAACTACCACACGTGGAACTACTGACACGGAAGTATACCGAATAGCGGCTGAAGAGCATTCTAAACATGGTATAAAAATTAGATCCATGGCAAAAAAAATTGTTTATCATGTAACATTTTGTTTTCCCATTGAAGCGATACCAAGAGCACATGATACGTGAAGGTCCTGTTGGTTGTGCCGGAGCTGGCAATACTAGTGGATGGATGCAAGAAGCAAAATTTTTACTATTTCTAGAACACTTTAAAAGACAAGTCAAGCCAATAGTTAATCAAAAATGCTTGTTATTGCTGGATTATCTATCCAAGCTCTATATTTTTGTAAAAAAACAGGGAATAGTGCTAGTGTTGTTTCCACCCTATTGCACCACAAGCTTCAGCCTTTAGATAGAGCAGTATTCGGACCATTCGAAAAAATGATAAACGCTGCAACAGACAACTGGATGCGGAATCATCCTGGTCAAACAATGACTATCCATTACATTCCTGGCATTGTTAGAGAAGCATTTCCTTCTTCAGTTACCGATCGAAATGCAATTGCCGGATTTATCTGTACCGGTATAAGTCCATTTAATAGGAATATATTTACTGTATATGTAACTATATTTTATTATGTTTTTGAGCATTTTAAACGCCATTTATTTAAATACAAAGTTATTATCTATCTCCTTTTCTATCTTTATAAATAAATATGCTGATTTAATATGTCATATTGTTTTCTTTACGAACCCTTTTGGTCTGTTACTTTCGACCCACAACGTGTTACTTTCGTCCTGCCTACGTGGTCGGAAGTAACAACTTCCAATTTTTTTTCGAGGCTCTGTGATTCATATCAAATGAGCAATAATAAGCGAAATTAATATACCGATGTAAAGACCATACATGGAATGTTTAAATGGTTATATTAATTTCTATAAAATAATCACACCTAGCCAGAAACCAAAGTAAAAGTACAAAATGTTACGTTTGTACCCGGTCTCCCCTAATACTTTTTGATAACCAAGCTATTTAAAGCAATGACTGCCCAATTACGTTCTAATGGTAGGTCACTGATTAAAGGAACTGTCAAAATTTTAGCAGACTACCGCGTACGTCTGTAATTCATTTGTCATTATGTACGAGATTACCATTCTATGCCATTTCTTTCAATGGAGTGTCAGTGGTTGACCACTGGAAAGTCATAGTGACGCATTTTTATTAGTAAATTACCAAACTTGTAAAAATGAACCATTATGCGATCAATGTTAGAACATTCTGACACTATTGTAATAGCAGACTCAGGGCCCAGGTGGCCGGGCCGATCTGACAGGAGGGCCGGTCAGGTGGTTTCAGGTCATCCTTTGAAGCCACGATATTTTAAACATACCAAAATATAAACCTGTATTTTCACAACTTCGAACGTGTGTTAAATTTGTAAGAAGCGGTGCCAATTTGCCAAATCAACGGTTCACAAGTTTAGAGAACAACTCGCAGTACGAGTAGGTGGCCTAATTTAAACGAGCTCTTAACATCTGGCAGTGCTGCCAAACGTTGCACACTAAATGATAAACACAAATACCTATGCACAACAATACCATCGGTTTCTAGAATTATAGAGAATTTTAGGTTAATTGACGTAGAAGTTTACTGGAGCTCGTGGATAATTAATAATGGCCGCACGAGTCGATCTTCACAATTAAGCAACGCTTGCCGAGGAATTTAGTGACCCATCCATAGACCGATATATGGATGGGTCACTATCTTTACATACCGATACTCCTTAAGCCGTTGGTCCCGGCTGTCATTTGTAAATCTTTAACAGTCATGGAGGTCAGATAGGCAGACGCTTCACGTAAAACGAAAACGCTGGTATCCAAGTGAATCAGGTTTAACTTGAAACCAACCCCAATATAGTCGGAGAAAGGCTAGGCAGATGATGATGATGTAGAAGTTTTCCTGGGTGTGTTAGATTTTCAAAATCAAAGAACGGATCGCGCTACCTATTCAAAGCCACCTTTAGGATGGCACAGCTAAATACCGCAAAGCTAAAACGCTGAATGGCGACGAAAAATGCAAAAAGGTGAATGCCAAAGCTACTTGCCGGTCTTTTACAGATTGTACTTCGGTAAGTGTGCCCATGAACTCCACGACCTCATCCCACCGGCCCTCTTCTACCATCCGACATACTCGTATAGACGAACTACAAGTTACCATTCCTTCCTTGTTGCTATTCCACCAATTCTCACTAAGCGTTACCGAACGAAAGGAATGAAACTCTCTGCCTGCGTTTGTGTTTCCGATCGCATTAAACTCTAATTCTCTTCAAAGTCAGAGTGAACAAGCTTCTTCTGGGTTAGCTCACTACATTGCCTCTGTCACCTAGACGAATATCTGGAGACTAGAGTTAAGAGCAAACACATCTCTAATAAAAAAAAAGCAAATTTGACAGTTTATAATATAATCTATCGGGTATATAATCTATAGGTACATGAAATGAAACAATTTTTAGTAATATAATCAGTTTACAACCCACAAAATTAAAAAATACACGTGCTGTCACAACTTATGAAGGGAATAGGTAACATTTTAGATTTGGTAGAGTTATAGTGAAATGGAAAACGTTCCCGGTACTATCCGCCTCTACTTCCTTTACATTTTAAGCATTAACACGACAGCATTTTAAATAAAAATTAAATGAAAGCTTTTAATTTCAGAAGGTAGATACGATAAATAATTTTAGTGTGACAGCTGTTATTTAAATTGATTATATTTAACTCCACATAAATCTTGACTGTAGTAATGTTTGTAAGTAATACATACTTTTATAACAAAGTGTGCCCCAAAAAGAGCATTTTTAACTTCTGTCTAATGCTATAGTAAACGGAGCATAGCTGCTACCCACGCAGCTAGTAGATGTGATAAATATAAACGTAGGTACCTAAAAAAAGTGATTGAAATTTTCTAGATAACATGTCTATGTAAGTAGACGAATTTATTGTAGGTATGGGACAGCGCAGATAAAATATACTTACAATGGGATTGAAAACATGTCAAATTGTCAACCCGCCTCTCATGATTTCTATTGGTAAATAGAGCAGAAAATACATATTTTGTATCCAAAAATAAACGTGATATTGTAGACGTCTGACCATAAGCTAGAGGTTTTATTTTTATTGTGCTTCATGACCGAGAGCAAGCAATCATCATCAAGAGCTATATTTCAGCTATATAATATTAATTAAAAATAATAATTAACAACGGTTATTTCGTTCTTTTAATTTTCTTCATATCGAGCGGTGCCACTGCGGCAATGCTATAAAAGAGTTATCTGTATCTATGAGTTTCTGCTAAAGGTAAAAAAAGCCTACAACCTGCACATTTATGGATGTCTTTCCTGTTTAACTTGTTAAGGCAATTTAATTTCTTAACTATTTTTCTTATCACAATGGTTTTAAGACAGATGTGGCATAAGAAAAATAACGGCTACATATCGACAATAAGTGTTCATGAGTGTTAATATTTTAAATACATTAATATCTAAATTATATACTTATTTTAATAAAAAAGAAAAAAAAAACGTCTAAAAAGATTGTTGCCTAATCCAAACCAACATTTTTGAACAAAGTTCTACTTACATATTATTTGAAACTCCACTCTCTAGCGTACTTACATTTCAGCTGTGTATTAATTTGGTAAGTCAAAAATCAAAATCAAATCAATGGGATACCTAGGTTCATTATAGACCTGTATACTGATTGGTCGTCACTTTATGTCAGCTCACAATTTCTAGGTCGATACTGATACATTTGTTTAATTTCACGTACCTATCCAAGCATCCATCATGACGAGTAAATCGTTGAAATATGCTTTATTGTATGACATACAATTACATAAAAATAAAGCACATACATTATTTATTAAAATTGTTTGAACTTAAATTGATGGTTGGAAATGAATGGAAAGGTTTCGTACTTCTGCTTCTACGAGCTAATGCTTGTAGGTACTACTGCTAATTGAATTGGATTTTATTTACCACTGCTATCAACCTGTTATTATAGGTACATACCTACAGTCAATTGGTTAAGGCTTTTAGGAGATTAGCTGGAACAAACAGACAAACAAAAGAAAAATGTAAACTATCATATACATTTATCATAAACCGTTATTGTATTTGTGACATTACAAACAGACACTTCAACTATATTTATTTGTTTAAATATGGATTCAAATAATATAGGTTCAAAATGCTCTAAACTCAATAATCACGTTGCCGCCGCGGGCATGAAATAGTGGTCTGCAAAGGTTAAGTTTAATCTGATTTTGACTTTAACAATACATCGGGGAGCAGTAAACCGACAATGGTAGCGATACAAACTTTTATTATTCTGTATACATACACAGCAACCGTGAATCAAGCTAGGACTTTTTCGGAAATAACTTACTTATAACAAAAAATATCCGGCCCATTATTATTTTTTTCCAACTTCCAATTTGGGGTCAATTACACTCCTCGTTTAACTTATTGGTAGGTACGCCAAAGTTAGGTACCGTTTGTTTTACCAATTCTGGCCTCTGTTCCTTGAGCGTGAAGATGTTGAGAAAATTCTCCGATTATTTACAAATGGATACCTTTACTTGGCTTTACTTATTCAAAGTTAAACATCTTTCACAAGTGTTACTTGTTAACTCTAGTTTGTGTCGACGTAAAAATTTTAGTTAAAAGTTAAAACCATTTTATGCGTCGGCACTGTCTAGTTCACGTGTCGTTGCGATTTAGATCGCTCGCGTTCGTGCCAAAAGCCATGAGCGAAATTAATGATAGCTATACACCGGTGGCGCTCACTGACCGGCTCGCCGCATGCAGGATGTCGCGAGTGCGACGCATCGACATTTAATAAATACATTCGCACGTCCCTTGCTGTTATTGTCTTCACATTTTTCCAATTTATTCATAAAGTTGATTAATGCTCGTTATCGCACAGGAGTACTGTAAAACACACACTGCATACTAGCAGTTGTGTCTTTTAAAAACATTTTGCTTTGTTTTTTTTTTATTGTGAAATGGATTTGCTTTTTACTATAGTCTAGGTCACAGGTGACAAAGTCTACGATGGAATGAGCTTACCCAGAAGCCTGTTCACTTTAACTTTCGCTTCATAGCTTTCATTGGATTATTAGTAATTATTACAAACACCATTATAATTGTAATAAATCTTGACTAGATTATAAGCTATCGATTATTGTGAACAAATTTCGATCCCATCCAAATCCGATCTTTAAAAATCCCCCTAAATGTTTAGGGTGGTTCACCCCTATTTTTTTTATTTTATGTGGCAAAACGACGTTTGTCTAGTCAGCTAGTCTTATATATAAAATTCTCGTGTCACGGTGTTTGTAGTTGAACTTCTCCAAAACGGCTCGACCGATTTTCGTGTATCTTAGCGTGCATATCGACTGGGGTGGCGAATCGGACACCATCTATTTTTCATCCCCCTAAATGTTAAGGGTGGTCCACCCTTAATTTTTATTTTTATTTTATGTGGCAAAACGACGTTTGCCGGGTCAGCTAGTAATTATTTATTTTTTATTATTATTTATTTAGTGATTATTAACACTTATAAAACTATGTTAGTAACATTTTTTTTAATATATAGAAACCAGAAAGAAGAGTTTACAATCGATACAATACGCGTTTCAAAATAAAATTACGGTGTTTGCAATAATCCGGTGAGTAAGGATAGTGCAAAAATAAATTAACCACACGATATTACCGTCGTGTGATTGTTTACTTTGATGTAGGTATAATAAATAATTGATATACGTCTACATAATTATACCTATCCCAGCCAATTTGTAGAATACGCCGTATTACATTACGACTGGTCGGTATTCAAAACGGCGTTGTTTTCTAATATCACGTGATCAGACGCATTGAAAATCGAATTAAGAACGAGATATTGTAACATAGCGCGTCATGTTTCACAAAGCGGCTGAAACCGTGCCGTCCGATTTAGTGAGTTATTCCAGAGTTCTATGTCGTAACGAATTGGTTAAATAGGGTTTTTGTTTGATTCTGGGCCCGGTTTAATAAAGCTGACAAATCGACATATATGTCCAAAAATTACAAAATTGTAGATTTGACTTATTTGTCACTTTTATTAAACAGCCTAAGTGCTGTCGCAGTCAAAAATCTACAGATGAAATCTTGACATATTTGTCATTTGAAAACGCGTTTAATAAAACTTGACTTATATGTCGAGTGTTATTTATTATTAAAAATCACAGTCAAAATATTTCTGCGAATTGTCGGTGACAATTGTCGGATTGTCGTGACAATTATGTCGACTTTTGACATATTTGCAAATAATTTTGTTTTATGAAGATAAAGGAGAGTGAAATAAAAAAATATTAACAAACTAAAAGAATGAATCAATCACTAGTGCAACTTCGATTGTTTGTTTTGAACGCGTGTAAAATGGAAATGCACAAAAAACTTACAATTTTGGGCCTTATTAATGAAAGTAGAAATATATTATTTGGGAAGTTACTACTCTCACTGCTCGATGTAAGTACCATTTTTTGTAATAAACCTTTTAAAAACACTTTCTGTCACATGTCGCTTAAAAATAATTTTTATTAAACAGAAAAATGTCGAATTGTCACGACAACCCGACATATTTGTGAATTTCCCACCTTGACAATTTCGTTGCCTGTAAGTTTTATTAAACAGAAAAATTGTCGAATTGTCACTTTTTGACACACTGGTGACGAAGTTGATGTAATGATGATCGTATCTTTGACTCAATGTAAGAAGAAAAAAATACGCGCGAGCCGGGATAGCGAAGCATTGGCTATTCGTAGTACTTAACTAAATCAAGGGCAATAACTAAAATAATTAAAAAAAAAACAATTTACAAAACCTGTGTTTTGAATCTGTTGTGCAAAATGTTCATCATCTGTCGTTTTACATTTTTCCTGCTAACAATACAGTCGAAAGCCAGAAGCATTGGCCGTCGCTTCGTAAAAAGTATCACAAACACAATCCTTGTGAGCACGAGGAATTTGAATTAGGAAATAAAGACAATTTACAAAACGGCGAGCCATAATGTAACCTTTATACACACAACATAATGTAACCTACACCGCTTTCTATAAATTAGCTGCAACGCATCTGTCGTGTCAGTGTGAGATAGGAAAACGAAAGCAAGGGTCCAACAAGCGGGCTATGACGGTGTGTGGGAGCGCGGCGATGCGCGGGCGTCGCGTGCGTCGTAGCGTGTAGTGATGTAATAACAGAAATATAAATGTATAATGGGATTGTGTTAAAAAATGGACATTTATCACAAATTAAGCACTTAAATAGCGACATGAATTTAAATTAATTATCTTTAGCTACTTATATTACTAATTATACTTACTCCTTCTCCGAGACAGATTTACGTGTAGTAGCGCGTCATCGTGCCAGCGCAATCACAATTATTTCAAAGCTAAAAAAAAAATAAAAGATAAAACTGTTCTCTCGTCGGGCAACCCTGTGTGGATATGTCATTACGTGTTTTTGTGCTTAGCGCTTTCACTACGTTCTCTCAACAAAATACAATTTATATTAAACTATTTCAGTTAATTATGTATAAGATCATTTTAAAAGCGATTATTGAAAATAGATTCGTGATATATGATGTGGGTAGACCATTAATTATAGGAACAACAACTGCAGTGAACTTATGTACCGGTAACAGTTATTTACATTTAGTTATGTTTACGAAGAAATCAGGTATGTTATTATGTAAAATCGAGGAATTAACAGTCTATAGAAGCATTAATAAGGTAAGACTTAAATTTTATTAAGGATTTTACGAAGAATTCATAATTGTAAGGGTTATAACCTACAAACATTCTATTTTATTTTATTTTTTTTCTTCGCCTCTATAAACGTCAAAATGACCATTTCCGGTCATAAACTAACTGACTAACTCACTAAAAATTCGGTAAAACACTATTCGTTCCAATTTCCGTTTTTCCGTTAACGGTCTTTTCTACTTCGTGAAATCGTGACTTGTGATCAGTCAACTTAATTTCTCGTGAGAGATTTACTATAAGTACTTAATTAAATAAAACATGGGAAAAAGGAAGAATGAAGACCCAGCCTACATCAAGAAGAAGATCCGAAAATTGGAAAAGAAGTTGGTTCGGAAGATTTATCACCGCCATGTTCATCACGGACACGATCCCAATCCCCTTTTTCTTCTGCACCGCTGCCTCCGGTTGCCCAACCAAACGGAGCACCGTCGCCATCTGCTCAAAATGACTGTACCAGAGCTTAAAGGTCTGTAAAACATGAGATTCCCTATGTACTTATACAGATATGCCTTAACAATGTACTTTTACGATATCAGTTTTTATAAAACCTGAGTGATCCCAATAGAGGATATATGTTAATTACTCAAAAGCGCCACCACGTGCGGGTGGACACTGGGTAAAATCGCACAAAATGCATGGCAAGCGCTATCACACTGCGGGTAGACAACGCCAAAAATTCACTTCCATACTGGAACTCTATTTATTGACTTAGCGCTATCACTAAGCGGATAGACGTGTCTATATCTTTTATATGAAAATTTTCAGGCGCTATCACTAAGCGGATACATGTGTCTATATCTTTTATATGAAAATTTCAGAAGAAAAACTGCCGGAAGACCTCTTACAAGCACTGGGAGCTGAAGGGGAAGAAGAGAGAAGTTGGAGAAGCCATCCGACCAGAATTGGTACTCCGCTGGACGAGGATAATGCAGGTGGGACTCGGAAAAGAATCTCGGGAGGCCATTATTAGGAAATATCCCTAGAGTAGTGGCTCCCATTATGAATACAGAAATATCTGCTTCACAGTCAGAAACAACCTTAAAAAGGGATAAAAGAATCTGACAAAGACAAAACTTAGTGGGAAAACTAATAACTTTTCTGGGAAAGTCCTTGAGCAAAGTACTGATAGGTAACTTAAACAGCAAAGTCCTTGTTGAAGAAATAAGCGATGCAGCAAAATTAGCTGCTTAAATACAGAAATTTTTTTGCTTTGGCTGGTGTTAATAAGGTGGTCTAAGATGCTATACCCACAGCAACACCAGATGAAACATTATTTGGGTCGGACTGTGCTTAAAAAATCAGGCCTGCACAAGCTATCCAAAAAGCAGGCTCCACAATTAAAACAGCAAACCAGGAAAAGAAGTCATCTAAACCTAGGGCTCAAAAGAAACAGGAAAACCGGAGAGGTCCGCCGCAGTATCAACAACAACAACAAGCTCGCGGAGGGCACCAGAATCAGCATCAGAGGCAATCTCGACCAGACCATGTGCACTGGAAAACTCGGAAGTCAGCCCCACCCAGTTCCAAGTCCAGATACCGCAGATAGACACTCAGGTACATGCAGGTAGACTTAAATATTTAAGAAACAACTGGTGTGAAATAACCAGCGATCCATTCATTTTAAAATGGATTGAAGGCTATGAAATTCCATTCAGGAAAACTCCACCTCCTTACCAAGCTGTAACACAACATTGGTCAGAGAAAGAAAAAAGAATTACTTAAGTTTGAAAGTGATAAACTGACTATTTTAGGTACAGTCTCAGAATGTTCTTTCTGTCCAAATCAATTTATATCTCCCATATTTTTGGTTCCAAAACCCAATGGCTCATATAGATTTATATTAAATTTAAAACTCAATAGTTTTATAGAAACAGAACATTTCAAATTGGAAGATATTAGAACAGCTTGCAAACTTATATCAAAAGATTGTTGTATGATCTCTATAGATTTAAAAGAAGCCTGCTTCTCAGTACCTATAGCAGATAATTATAAGAAATATTTAAGGTTTACTTTTGATGGCCATTTATTTGAATTCAATGCTCTGTCTTATGGTTTATGTACAGCACCTTTTGTTTTCACAAAGTTACTAAAACCAGTTTGTTCTTACCTTAGAGTAAATAACATTATTATGACATGTTAATTAGATGACAGCCTATATTTCCATAAATCAAAAAGAAAATGTGAGAAAAATGTACAATTTGCAGTAAATCTTTTGCAAAAGTTAGAATTTGTCATCAATTTTGAAAAGAGACATCTTATACCTAGCCAATCATGTCAGTATTTGGGTTTTATTTTAGAATCATCAAACCTTACTTTATCAGTTCCCCAACAAAAACAAATTACAATATTGGACATAATAAAAAGTTATAAAGTTAAAAGCCAGTGTCGAATAAGGGAATCCTCTCAATTGTTAGGAACATTAACTTCAATTTGCCCAGCAATTCCTTATGGCTGGGTATATACCAAGACCTTAGAAAGAGAGAAATACTTAAGTCTGCTACAATCAAATGACAACTGTGATGCAATAATGCCCATTAAAAATTTAGTCCACCCAGATTTAGATTGGTGGAGTAAAAATTTGTCCAAATGTAATCCAATAAAGCAACATAATTTTAAAACAGAAATACTAACAGATGCTTCAACTACTGGTTGGGGAGCTGTATGTGAACTGAATAAAGCTTCAGGTTCATAGTCAGATTTAGAAAAGAATTACCACATAAATTATTTAGAGTTAAAAGCAGCTTTTTTAGGGCTCCAATGTTTTGCAAAAGATTTACATAACTGTGAAGTGTTATTAAGAGTAGATAATACTACTGCTGTTGCATATATTAACAAAAAGGGGGGGTTCAGTTTCCACATTTAAATTACATTACTAGAGACATAATATGGCAATGGTGTGAGAAAAGAAATATTTGGATATATACATCTTATATTAACACAAAAGATAACTATGAAGCTGACAGAGAATCTAGAAAAATCAATGTTGAATGTGAGCTCTCTCAAATGGCTTTCAGTAAAATACTGGAACAGTTGGGGTGCCGAATATAGATTGGTTCGCATCTAGAATTAACAGAAAATGCAGAAAGTTTGTATCCTGGAAATGTGATCCTGAAACCTTCCAGTCGATGCATTCACTCTTAACTGGTCAAAATACTATTTTTATGCATTTCCTCCGTTTTTACTAATATTAAAATGCCTTCAAAAAATCAAGACAGACAAGGCCACGGGTATCTTAGTTTTTCCATATTGGCCATCTCAACCCTGGTTTCCACTATTGGACTCATTATTAACTAAGGAATTATTAATCTTTAACCAAATCATGTTAAATTCACTCCCTAACAGTTCCACGAAACAGTATGACTGTTCCTTGAAATCTTGGTGGCTATTTTGCAAGAAATATAACATAGACACCTATGAAGCTTCCGTTCCCTACATTTTAAATTTTTTTAGTGAATGCTTTGATTCAAGAGTATCATATGGTACAATAAATACTACCAGATCAGCCCTTTCACTGTTAATTAGTTCTAAGATTGGATTTGACGAACGGATTAAACGATTTATGCGAGGCGTAAATTGTACGAAACCGCCTACCCCAAAGTATAATATAATCTTACCTGGGACCCCGCGGTAGTATTAATCTATCTTGCAAATCTTTACCCCAATGAAGACATAACTTTAGAAAAACTCACAAAGAAGTTGGTAACTATCCTTGCCCTTACTACAGGTCATAGAGTACAAACTTTGTCTTTAATTAATATAAAAAATATTAAAACTATGACCGATGGAATTCAAATATACATTCCAGACATAAAAACCTCAAAAACAGGCAACCTCCAGCCACTATTACATCTCAAAATTTTTGATAATAGAATTGAAATTTGTACAGTCTACTGTAAAATGTTATATAAATAGAACTAAACCATTAAGAAATGATATTGAAAAGCTCATACTAACTTTTTAAAAAACCACACCATAGTGCCTCATCCCAAACTATAAGCCGATGCATAAAAATGATCTTGCAGGATTCTGGAATTGATATAGATACTTCACAGCACACAGCACCAGACATGCTTCTACATCAGCTGCTAAAAGTTCTGATATAGCTAGTTCTGAGCTGTTCTTTGTATCAATCAAATACAAAGAACAGCTGGTTGGTCTCAGAACTCAGCCACCTTTGCTAGACATTATAACAGACCAGTTATTCAAGATCCAACTGCGTTCAGTGATGTGATATGTAACACATTAAATAATAATATGTGATTTTCTTAATCTCTAAGATTGTAAAAAATTTAATTATTGTTATGTTTCTGTGATTTTAATAAATAACTTTGTAATTTTACTACCAAGTATTTATCTACTTATAAACAACCCTGACTAACTTTAAACATCTACACGTAAATCTGTCTCGGAGAAGGAGTAAGTATAATTATGTGATTAAACGAACTTACCTTAAGTGAAGTTCTATCATAATTATACGAAGCTCCTTCTCCGAGACAGAGTCTCCCAACCCGTCCCTACTGAAGTTCTCCCCTTAATAGGGTTGTTTAAGAAGAGCTTTAAACGAAATGACATATCCACACAGGGTTGCCCGACGAGAGAACAGTTTTATCTTTTATTTTTTTTTTAGCTTTGAAATAATTGTGATTGCGCTGGCACGATGACGCGCTACTACACGTAAATCTGTCTCGGAGAAGGAGCTTCGTATAATTATGATAGAACTTCACTTAAGGTAAGTTCGTTTAATCACATAATTTTACCTCAAACCCCTTTGAGGTTAATTCTTCTTTTGTTATTCCTTATTTCTGACGGGTGATGTAAGTCATAATTTCCCGGATACAGCACAATTATATTGTTTCGACTTTCGACACGAATGCTACTTATTTACAAGTCATGGCAGTCTGTTTATCTAAGTAAAGCTTCTCCCATCCATCTATTTGTGAAAACAAAATTGCTACAAAAAGCAAACTTCCAAATTCTTGATGGTGATTGACGAAGATTTCAATGGAAACAAAATAAACATTTGGTGTGAACTTGGATACTGAATTGCTGATGGTTTATCGTTGCGTTTAGTAGTGTCTGTTTGCCGAATCCGTCGTGAATTCTTACCCAAATGTTGACTCAACTTGGTTACAAAGTGACTAAGCGCCACTTTCTCTTCATTGGATGAACAATCTATACTAATAATGATTTGTGTCAGCTAGTTTTACTTTCTATGCTATTTTTTCTAATTCAGAACAATAATAAGAATCACTTACCATTTTAATATGTACCACAGCCAACGCATGTCATTCGGCAAACGTACAGCTGAAAAAAAAAAGTTAGTTGTGACTGAATTTGGTAAACTAGGATTAAAATATGACTAACAGACAGTGAATCACGAAAATGTAAGTAAAAAGTACCTATAGTAAAGTCGGGCTATGTCGAGCGCGGCCAGTTTCCGAGAACGTGGCGACTGGAACGGAAGTCACGCCACTGACTCAGACAAATCGACTTACATCGCTATTTTATTGTTTTTCGAGTGGCGGCGTCAAATTTCACACACCTAGCAGCTATTTTAACAAGGGTACCTAAAAGATTTCTCATAAAAATTGGAAAACTTATTTATAAAACCTACCTATTAGTTGACTATTCCTATAAGTAAATAAGTATTTTTTATTTTGAAGGTTTGTATAGGACATGTATGTAGGTGATCTTTTCAATATAGCCCGCGCACTTACCAAACTGTTTTTGTTTTTTCAAATACTCTCGATTTTATACCCATTTATATTTATTAATATTTGCACCAAATATAAAATTTTACAGTTACATTTAACGTTTTAAGTTACCATTATTTAGGAGTAGGTCATTTTCATATGGAATTCCCTCATGCATGTTGAATGTGTTCAGCGTACAATGTAAAATTGACGTAGGTACAACAATTTTAATGTCGTATGCAACCTTGATGAATCCCCCTTAACGTTATGTTTTAGGTAGGTGCTTACCACAGCCGATAGGTGGCGATAGTGGGACAAATATATTTAGTTGTTTAGAAAGAAAGCAATGAACGACAAAGAATTTGCGAAGAATTTAATTCTAATATTATTAATTTATTTTGACTTACAAAAAAAGCAGAGCAATAAACTTGTTTAGAAAGAAAGAATGCAGTTTTGCAAAAAATGTGGCAACTAAATAAAATTAAATAAAAATGTTGCTTAATTTATACAATAAACAAGTTGTCACGCAAACAGATTCTAAAACTGAATAATGAAACAAGCAAAGTTATCTCATGTAGAATTTACATCAGATAATAACACCAGTGCATTCCCACAATGTCTAACTTTATTTTTCAACACAAAAAGAATAATTGCTGACGTAAGATTTTTTATTTAATTTAAAATGCGGGGTCAAAGCGCTGTTTGTTGTTCATTTTGAGGGATGGGCCAACGCGTTAAAATATTCAGGTAGTTTGCGTTATGGTTACCTAACCATTCACGTCAGCCCATCTAAACAAAGGTTTTGTTTAGAAGGGCTGACGTGAAGGATCAACCCCGTTTGTAAGCCAGGCGTAGGTTGTACATGATACATACGGATGCCGCGTAGGCATTCGCAATAGTCTAATTAACTAAAAAAATTTGATTAGTCCGTCAGATAGATTTCCAAAAAATATTGAACATGTATTTTTTTCTTTTCACGTAAACAAAAAACGAAGACGATATAGTGCGTTAAAAACACGTATGACGTCACTACGTGCTACAATTTTTACCACGGCGCGCGGCGTAACGTCACTAGCTCCCACTTCTGATCTTTGATGCTTTGTATATTCATCAGTTTTTATAGATTCAATAAAGGAAAAAATACGTGTCCAATATTTTTCTATAATCTAAGTGACGGACTAAACATAATCATATATTTTTTACTCAGGCAACATCCCTATTGTTATAAGTTTTTATATTGAGTCCAGTACGCTAAAATCTATACAGAAAAAGAGTGTTTGTAAACAGCCAAGATCTCAGAAATATAGTCAAGATTAACGTGTGGTTTTTCTGAAGCATCAAAAAAACTAGCTTCAAAAAATGTAATTAAGCATATTTTTTAGGTTTTTCTGCTTCTTCTCCAGGATCCACATAAGGTCCATCACATCAAGAGTTACATATGGCAGCCTTGGTCTCACTGATGTAACGCATACGACTGCAGTAAGAAACCCAACCCAATTTCGTATTGCGTCCGTCCACGGCCACTGGACCACAGCTTGTTTTTTTAGCCAATTTCTCGTGGTGTAGTACCAATCTCGATGATATAGCTCCCTCTTTATGATTCCGGCCCCGATCGCTCTCTTCGAAAACTAATTGAAGATAACAAGCTTGTTTTTTCGCCTCTCCACTTGTTCATTTTGGAATCGTGGCCGATCGAGAGCGATATTGTTTTCTTTAGCAGTTTTCTTATATAAAACTGGGTAAGACATTTTCAGCTGTGGTAGTGGGGTGCTTTAATATAAATCTAAAACATAGAATGGTTTTCGCTACAGCAGTTTTAAGGGCTCGTAGTGTCGTACACATAAACACGATACGTCGTCGTATTGTGCACCTACGTGGCATCGTTTCACGATGCGACGTCGTATCGTAGGAATCTACGACGAGCAAGCGTCGTAGATTCCTGAGACGTCGTAACGTGATGCACGGTACGACGTCGTTGAAACTACTTTTGCCGGTGCCGACGACATTCGACTTTATTAGTCTTCTTTATATGGACTACGATAATAAGTAGAATGAGGAGAACAAGTAGTAGGTACACGTAGTACTAACGAAACGCTAAGTATTACAATTTCAACATTGTAACCGACGATGGAACTTCGCTGCGCGGGTCTCCTATTTCTGTCTTCAGGGTTTTAAATAAGGGTCAGTGCCTGCTAGGGTTGCGGAATTTGTTCGAAAGAGTCACCACGGTCCTAGAACGCAAAGGGCACAAGAAGGATCACGGATGGGTTTTAGTCAGTAAAAGTCTGACACTCCCTTCTGCTCCGCCCAGGGCGGGAGGGGTCATTTGATGATTTCCCATCAATGGTATGACGGGAGCTACTTCCGAACGTAACCTATCCGCGTCGGGGAGCTCTAAGTTTCCTGTGCCTTATGTTCCGCTACTTGCCAAGGCCGAAAATCCGATAAATTATAGAACCGTACACTGATAGGTCGCCAACATGTCGTCAGTTTATGTCCGTTCACAATATCTCGAAATGACTTCGAGAGATTGTAGACCATAGAAATAATCTATGTTGTAGACTATCATATTTTCATGCATAAAAGGTATTATTCCAAATGTTCAGCTTACATTTATCGAGAGTTTACAATACCTAAACATATTATTTAGGTAACTTTCTCTTACGGAATTATGTAGTCATTTTCCGGAGATATACCTATACCTAAATGTATCGTCGTGTAGGTACACACAGTAGGTACCTACTACAAACGTTGTCAGTCACGCTGTAAATTGTTTCTGAATCAGTACCGGAATCTATAAATCTCCGTTCCGTTTGTGGGGTGACACAACATTATCCGCACCGGATGTCACCCTGTATATTTGCATTTAAAATAGCGTCTCATTTCCCTCCTCCAAAAATATCACACTAACTGCAAAAATATCTTCGAATTTTATAAACTTAAATTCATATTTTTATATTTTCAAACTTTTAAGAAACCATTCATAATTTAAAAATGGTTTCAGATAATAGAGCGCAACTTAAAAATAAGAAAATAACTTTCCATTCCACTTAATACAATGTCAACTGAACATTTTGTTTAACTTTATCAAAGGTTGAAGTTAAAGTTAGTGCAAACAATAATCAATAAGTTGGCTCGTGGGCCGGTCGACGACCGAATAATTTTGGCGTGAATTATCGTCACGATAGCGTATGGATTTTGGAAAACGACCGCAGCCTTAGGTCAACCACCTACAAGTTTTGATTTTGTTACGCTAACTTTAAATAAACGAAAACAATTCTCAGTATTTTTGGATCACTCACAGCACGTTTCAAGACCACTTCATTCAATGCGTAAGAACCTTAGAACTGAAATCGAGTTATTGGTGAAACGAATCTTTCAGATACTTACGCCAAAAATATTTAGTTAATTCAAAATTGCCTTTACGCTTTCTATTTTAATGGAGAGCCTATAGATTGTAGATAGATATTTTATTTTATTATTAGACTTTTGTTCTATCTGGCTTTATCTGTTTAGTAATGAGGTTGAAAAGAGCGTTCCATGTTTGCAAAGAGCTCGCGTGAACTATCGAAGTCAGTTGGCTTTACACCTAAGCCATGGGTCTACATTGAATAGGATCACCAAGTTGTTTAAAAGTCTAATAGAAGGCTCGCATAAAGCAGCGGGTGGACCACCTCTGGAACGACACTTCATGGGCGTATATTTTTATCTGTCAACTAAGTATCGACCATCACCGAAAGTCTCGTACATTTTGTTGTTATTGGGACATTCAGTCGAAACTCCGATAAACTGCAGGCCGGACATCGCATCGGTTTCCTGAACAATTGCTTTTGCAGTAAATTGAGCATTTTTCACAAACTCTTGTTTTATAATGTGTATATTGCGAACAAAATACACATTATAACTATGTAAGGACATTTACCTACTGTTCTTAAAACACTCACGTATTATTTTAAAGTGTAAATTTGGATGTAATTATTATTGTCTTAGTGACCTATGAAAGTAAGTATAAATGAATAAATATTATTAGTATCTACTTAGTCAAATTGGTTAACGTCAACTTCACTCAAATATTAACATTCCAATTCATTGTATAATTATAAGATCAGAAATAACAATACCGATTGCTTATTTTAGAACAAAATTGACCTTTTAAAGACAATGAACACTTTATAATGTTCTATAGATAAATACACGTTATTTAAGGACTTTATTTGTCAAGAACACTTGTGCTCTCGAATATTTCAAGTGTATTCATAAATAAAAGGGAAAACTCTGTAAAGAAATACGTCAGTGTACCTAATGCCGCTATAATGATAGAGCAGGAGTACCGAATTATTTGCTTGTCAATGTTATCTAAAGCATCTGGAACTTAATATAAATGTGTAGGACACAATCGAGATTGTAGATTTTATTGTCCATTTATTAACATTGAACACTAAAGCTTTGGACTGATAGTAAGATAAGTGAACGGCCAGACAATTTGGCGGCGCAAGGCACAAGAGTCCAGTGACTATTGTTTGTCGTATTTTTTATAATACATAAACAAAATAACGTATGCAGAAATTACAAGGAATTCGATTGCTTGAAATTTTTGTTTAGTCTAGACAACTACTTATAAACAACCATGCAGTCTTGAAGTTAAACAGTGAATAAAGTTATTTACTTTTAAGATCAGACTTAGGTTATTTTGGGGCGTCCTACATTGGTTTGAACCTCGTTTGTTCGATTTTCATTAGTCCGAAGCTATTGTTCGAACAAACATGCGTGCGAAATATTTTTGACTAAATCACTTACTTTAATATAATATCATAATTAAAATCAAATAAGTGCATGAGTTTCGAATCAACGTAGGACACCAATATTTCGGAACATGAACATTTATTTTATCGTTTACAGTATTTTTAATCATTATATTATTTATATATATAATGATTTAAAAAACACATATTTATAAATAATATATTTGGATCTTTCGCGTTCAAGTTGCGGCACACGCGCGGCTTGTTGCCCGCCTGCAGGCCAAGGTTAGTGCAGCAACCGGCGGCGGCGCGGCGCGGGCGCAGGCGGCTACGTCACGAGTTGCACAACCCACACGTCTTGTCATCACAACTGACCGCTAGCCAAATTAATTACTCACCAACCGTTTAGACATATTATTATGTTGAAATACCGTGTTTTACCTAAATATTAATCAGATATTTAAACTTTAACCGCTACAATTACTTAATATGTGTCAAATGAGAGAGGTTTGAAAGTCTATACATATATCTTATTATTTTTGACAGTCCTGTTCGATTTAGTAACGCGTCTCAGTTGTTACTTAATCGGTTGCAGCAGACAATAAGTTATATTAACCACTATCATAATTCTTACATAACTTTTAATGCAGGGAATGAGCTCTGCTTGGTAATTTTCTTTAACTTCAGAAACTAGATTTTAATATTAGATTTTCACAACGGTAATGGGACGTTTATGCAGATTTAGTTCGTGAACGTTTTGCTCGAGTTATGAGCGAGCGTCGTAGATTTGCTTCTGTAATCAGCTGGCGTGGCGCGGTGCGCACGAGCCGCACACACTGCGCGCCCGGCCCGGCCCGGCCCGACCCGGCCCGTGCACGTTCCTCGGCACCGTCTAACTACCGCTAACGTGCCTCCATTCCTATGTAAATTCTGATGCCGCATCCGACGCCAGATAATACAGCTACAATTTGCATGTCTCCTGGCCCTTTGTGGTCGCACAACCGGGACGCGGCCGCGCCGCCCTCCAGAATGGGTATCGATTGTTGAACAGGTCCTGCAGAGCGTCACATGCATACCAAGCATCCACTGTTAGACAATGGTTTATCGAACAAGATGCAGTGATTTGCCATTCATTGGAGCAGCAAGAACTACTGAGCTACCTACCCCCTGACTGCTCAGTGCTCGAAGGACACAGGACGCGGTATACGGACTGTCGAGCCTACCGTGACTTGAATATTTAAATTCGGAGCACCACTGCTTCCTCGGAACATTTGCTACCCGATATCATTCACATTAATTAAATAAATTACTTAAAATTCAATATGTATATCCACAATGTAATTAATTTTGTGTGAGCGAGCCCTTGTTTATGAAGTTAGGATAACAGCCTTATAACGTCAGTATGACTACTGAACTAAAATTAACTAAATTAGGAGTATGAAACTGAATAATTAACCAGTCCGTGACCGTGTAAAGGTCAGTTCATACTCACTGAACGAACAGGTATGTTTCACTTTATTCGCGTGTTTTAGTTTGCCAATCGTGCTAGCATTTATAAATCCAGTTACATCACAGAAGTGTTGTTGTAACCACTTTTGGTTGAGTGGATGAGTAAATCCACGTATATATACAAAAACTTGTCTAATTTCCAATATACCTACACCGACAGGTCCGACGGTGCCACTTTAATTGATACGTCAATCAGGATATCATTCGTCCAAGACAAGTATGTTTTTTATTTGACGGTAGAGCCTGCATGCTATTTCCTCTAATGGTGTACAGAGGGCGCGCGTGGAGCGCTCGACAACGATACGCAGAACCAATTATGAGTTTTTCCCTCCGGCGGCGGCACATCGGCATCCGGTGCCATCTCTGTATCGTTGCCGGGTTCTGATCTCGCAGATTCCGAGCGTATGCACACAACCACCACACATCCTGCTTTCTATAAACGTCTCTTAGGTAAGTGTTCATACTTACACTATCGGGACAGACTTTTAAGGATGCATTAAAATATATATCAAACTTTCAATGCGACTTGATACTTTGTTATTGAATTTGTTCATAATGTTTGGATATCAGAAATAAGGCCCCAAAAAGAAACCTTACAGGCAGACACCGAAACTCAATCAAACACGTCGAGCCGTAACGTAACAAGAAAGAATATCGACAACGCGCCGTTTGTAAAGACACTAAAAATTTTACAACTAAAAACATTCCAGTGACAAAATTACATTTCAATGAAGCTAAATCAAGTCAAATCTCACTTGAAAGTAGTCCTCATCTGCTTGGAAGCAGTAACACAATCTTTTATTATAAAAATTCCAAATAGTTTTATTACGGCGAGACCGGCGTGGCGGGTGTCTACCAACTTTAACAGTCTATATAGTATAATTTGTTTTTGGCTTCTGATACGGCTCATACAGATTACAGCCGCGATAGGAATGTTGTAACGACTTAACAATTCGATGCGGACGTTTTTTTTTCATTCACACACTGGACGGTATCATAAAGATGGCCATACAATGGGGTTGTAATGAACTAGAATGCAGTCTCACAACAATTAAGAGGCTATTTATAGAGCAATAGTAATACAACATTTAGTAGAGCAAACTTGTTTCCTAGATCATTAGTTTGGTCTTAATTGAGCGGGGAATCGAGGGTGTCAAGGGAGCTTTTGCCGACGAAAAGCTTCATGCGTGGAGCGCACGAGCGTGAAATTAGAACGGCCTTTTTTAATGCGGTTGCTTACTAAAACTTGTCTACAGCAATGAGTTGGTGTTCTTGATACGCCTTCTGATGTAAGTCAAGCTTGCTGGAAAAATAGCAGATTTTTTTTTTTAAATAAGAGTACAAACTTCTTATTTCAATATGGATCTCGCAGTCAACTGTAGTAAATTAATGCCATCATTATCAAAATTGAAATAGTCATAGTATAGTAATTGAAGTCTTCGTAACGGCGTGCTTTTACTTCGGACAGAGGATAAGCATTGCAGTATGGGTAATGCCATCAGTCGGGCTCACTTCCAGTCGACAGCGATGCAGACGAATTTTTTGATGCCATATTCTAGTTAGGGGGATTTCAGTTTATTGTAATTTTAAATAGATAGATAGATAGATAAAACATTTATTTAGTGCTAGAACAGAGGACACACAAAAGCACAATCACATGAATCATACATAACACTTGAAATTATTAATACTAATGTAACAGTAAAAACATTTAAAAAAAGTGTCGGAATTTTTTGGCAGAACACAAATAATACCTCACTAACTACCGACATAAAAAAAATTAAAAAACTAAACAAATTGACATGAAGCCAGAGTGTCATTCACTGAGCAATGTGTGTCTCCAAGCTGCACCAAATGGGAGTCCAACTCAGCATGTGCCAGGCAAATATACCTGACGCTGTTATTCTGCTGGATCCCGGTAGTGACATACGGACGTCGAGCTGATGCAGTACTGTTAAAATGTCAAACAGTTAATTATTGTTTTCTGTATGCTGTATGGTGAGTAGGTACGTCCACATTGTTTTTTTTTAATATTAAACATAAGTATTTTGATCTCAGCTGTGTGTGTAATATTAATAGTCATAAGTACATAATGGTAGGAAAATAGATTTATTGAGTATTATTATAATTGTATAGTTGAAATTACTTAGAATTGATAATTGGCTATAAAAAATTGTAAAAATTGACTGTCATTGACTGTGTTCTATAATTTTTTTTTTTTTGCACAGGTATTCTGCATGTACCCCACTGCTAAACTTAAAGAAACGACGTGTTCGAAATCGTCACGCCCAGTTCCTTCTGCGAGTTAAGAAGGAACTGTCGTAGCCGACTTCTGAAGGTATCAAGTCTTTTGATGTTTCTTATCGGCGGGGGAATATTATTCCAGCACTTGGATGCAGCGTACCTGAAAAATGTAGGTATAGAATTAGATTAGTATTATTATTATAAATGTATGTACCTATAGAATTAGATTAGTATTGAAATATAAAGATTTTTTAACTTGAAGTATAAAAATAACATTCTTTAAAAAAATAGGATCGTTCGATGGATTAATTTACTGACCTACCGTAGTTAATATAACAAAATATGTCAAAATGGAGTCTCCCACAAACTAAAATCACAGATCATTCAATGAGATATACGTAAAACATTACCCACCTAAATTGGAGACAGTATCGTAAACTGCTGTCTCTTTACCGTTTGAGAAAAGCGTCTATTCGATTGTAAATCAGAAAGATGTCAACTCTAAGGTTATCTGAACCAAGATATACGTGGGAGAAACCGCTTGTTTCCTCGTATCAAATGTCTTCGCTATCACACACACCTGAGGTTTATGCACCATTAATGCAATAACAATTTTATTGATGTCCTTATCACAGCAAAATGTTGATGAGTTCAATATTAAAGCAAGGCTAATTCAAAAACTGCCAAGTTATTCCGTGCCAGGAACTTTAAAACAAATTGTACCTAAAAGAATAGCTCTTTGTAGAAGACAGGAAAAATGCAGGACACCTCTATGACATAAAAATAATTGTATGCTTTTTTATGTTCCTGGAAACATCTGCGTGTCACTTCGCCATATCTCGTTTTAGATTCATCTATAAGGTAAAGCTCGTAAATTCCTTTAATATTATTGACAGAAATCCGTCCCCGAATGCCATAAAGCTGAAAATGTTAGTGCAAATAAACGAAAATAGTAAAGTGTTTCGTGTGGACGAGGTTACAGCCGTGCTATGTGGCCTTGGACTGTGCACGAGTTGTCTACCTCGGAACTTCACAATTACACGATAATATCACTTGAGCTTACGAACATTTATTTCTGAACACAGAAACTCAATGTTTCATTATTTGCTAGAATCAAAATCGAAACTATAAAGTCCCCTCTATGGTTTATTCAGTCCTCAACAACGTTTAAAAAATGAATTCTATGCTAATTTCTCTACAGCTCTCATCCTAGAATACAAAGGCTATGTTCCAAGAGGCTTAAAATAGTGTCTGTTGCACTAAGCTCCAAGTTTCAGCTCGATCTACATACCGCAGGGTAGGACCAAGATAGAAGCAAACATTTGTTAAGCACAACAGAATTCCGGCCCACAGCCGTTGTCGTTGATCGCCGAATAGCTGGAATATCTTTCTAGGATCTATGTGCCTTGTTGACTACCAGCTGGTTTCTAGTTTACTTGCTATCCGAATATATAATACAATGACGACTTTGCGGTATTTGTTATAACTAAGCGATTTATATTTGTATTATTGGGATCGTATGGATTATAATGGCGCCTGTGTCGAGTCAAGTGTCGAGAAAATTTCTTGAAGAACGATATAAGTACGGTACATATATGAAAGGATGAAAGGAGAATGGGCCTAATGTGGAAATTGTGTCAAGAAAAAAAATAGATACTTAGTTAAATTTTAAAACTAGAAGAAAATAGAAGAATTAAATTACTGCAAATACGACTTCTTAAACTATTAGTGAGCTATAAAACTAAGCATATAGTGTAAACAAGGATTATGAAAAAATATTTAAGATTTGCAATGTACCAATAGGGATGTTTCCTGAGTAAAAAATATATGATTATGTTTAGTCCGTCAGTTAGATTATAGAAAAATATTGGACACGTAAGTATTTTTTCCTTTATCAAATCTATAAAAACTGACGAAGATACAAAGCATCAAAGATCAGGATTGGGGGCTTGTGACGTTACGGCTCGGTAAAAATTGTAGCGAGTAGTGACGTCACACGAGTTTTCAACGCTCTGTATCGTCTTCATTTTTACGTGAAAAAAGAAAAAATACGTGTCCAATCTTTTTTGGAAATCTATCTGACGGACTAATTAGATTTTTTTAGTCAACTACCCTATTGACAGGAGATTTAAAATATCTATTATCATGGAACTATATAATGTAAAAAATCATAAAAATGTAAGAGTATGTCACTACCATAGATATATGCTACCTATACCCTACCTGGCAATCAAAGAAAAACCAACTGCAGGCCCCTTCCCTAAGGTAAATAATTATAATGGTGAGCGTGCGAGACGATTGATTACACCTACTACCATTGTTAATGAGTTACCTGAAGGAGTTTCATCGAACCAAAAATAAATACCACCTTAAAACTGTGTTGTTCAAACACTACCTGTCTATGTGCCCATAGTTGTGTTATGTGTGTATTATGTATGTATGTTGTATTTGTGTAACCTGTGGTTGTGTGAGCAACTACTCTGTATCCACGTACGAAGTTGTTGCTTGAACAGCCATTTAGCTTTAAGCCTTGGTATAATTTAATCCTACTTTAATTTAGTAAATTTAGATTAAACTTAGATTTTGCTTAAACATTTATATTGTTAGCAAGACCTCTTGCGAAATCCACGAGAGTGCAGTTTGGCAGATGTTATTTGAAGATCACAATATTGCGCTTGATATTTTCACTATAACATAAAGATCATATTACAATCGTGGGTACTTATTACCTTCAAATTTGTTGGCACATGTGTGCTACTCGAGTCATTTTCTTGTTTCCCTGAAAAAGTTATCCAACCTTTTAGTACGTACAGAAACACTACGATTTACTCTTACTGCTACTTGTATCTATGTGACGTGTTTTGTTATTCTAAAACAACTTAAAGTGAAGCTGCTCTATACCCCATTCACGATAAGATTAGACATTGAAATACATCTTTTTTACAGTCCGTTCAATCGATTTGACTTCTATTGCGTTGGCGGCATGACACATGGTAGCTGCAGTAAACAGTTGGTATTACAATCAGGTTTTTGCTTTTAATGCCATTCTTATGCCTACGGAATAGAAGTAAAAATCGGTTGAACGGACTGTAAACTATTTTGTTCCAATGTCTAATCTTATTGTGAATGGAGTATATTTCAATTTCAGGTACATTTTACCGCAGACTTCCATTTAGAACTACGTATTTTTAAACCAAACATCTCAAATCTAGGATTATGTTGCGTCACAGGCATCTACTATGTCGTGCCAAACTCCATCATATTTCCGTTGTGAGCAAAGGATAATGCTATTCGTCCTACATAGCTCCATCTCGCTCTTACAGCGGAATCAAAATGGCATTGGCATGTCATAATAGGGGTAAAAAAAACAATATCGATGGATTTTTGTTATATGCTTTAATAAGGAGCCTAATAACCAATTACGGGAACATCCGACCCCAGGCTATTTGTCAGTAAATCCAAGAAAACCTTTACGGAGAACCAAAATAACACTGTGTTCGACAATGGACACCGTAACTGTCTAGGGATTTTCCATCGCAGTAGTTGTAATAATAGTGAGTAATACGCTTGAGTGAGGTGGTTCATCGTGTCACTATGTACTGCTGAATGGTATTATACGCTCGGTTGGAAGTTGGCAAACAGAGCAGTTATGTGGCACGGTGCCTGCAATGACCATAGGTTCTCGTTCCCCGACACTAGTTATTTGTACGTGCGCATTAACAAAATGTTCTCTATTTTCTAAAAATATTTTAAGTTACTCTGAATAAATTCAATAAACATGTGAACAGCTTACTAAGAATGGATTCAACTTTCAAATAATAGGGTTAGTGAACGAAGAGTTGAAGCACACAGACGAGTTCAATAAACTCGTTGACGATTATTACATAATAATTTAGATTGTGGGCAGTTCTATCGCCGAAATACCGAAGAGTGGTGTGGACACTCAGGTCCCTTTAAAAATAAGGCACTATTTATTCAACAAACATTCAGTACGATTGATACGTAATAATGACACTAAACAGAAAGCAAGTCACATTGTTGCCGTGAACTTTTCGCTAGGGCGGGCGGGAGGACGCGCGACTGTCGCCCAGTGTCGCGCCGCCCGCCCAGCGGGACGAACGTGCACGTCAGCCCTGAAACTGTTAGCTATCGTGAATGTTGTCGATGATCGTGTACGAGTGGTTTACAGTGAGTGATGTTAGTGGATGCCGACTGTCGTCTTTTACATTACCTTTATCGAAAACTAAGAATTTTACTGAAGTTTAACGTTATACGATACTAACTGTATAATACAGTTATAGACTTTTGGGAATGATAGTTTTCATTCTACGTATTCGCGTTTTGCTTTTCCAAGTTAGGCTGGTTCTTGTAAGCAAAATATTCCTGGATCTGTTTACTTTGAGTGAGTAAAGAGAACTTCGTTCACCAAGCGGTTATTTTGCTTCAATAATCGGACACGTGAGTGCACGTTATAGACACAAGTCAATAAAAAACTCTGGAACACAACTTTTCGGATTCGCCGACAAGCGTGAGCGGGACATATTCATTTCAACTAAATTGGACGTCGCAGGACCTTCTGAACAAGGTATGGAGACAATTTCTTTTATTAATATCCTTGAATTTTTTCCTCAATAATTAAATGTCGGGCATAGCTGTACTTACAAACAATTTGTTAAAATGCCGTCCGTTAGCTAATTTGTTATTTTTTATTACCTAATACCTAGCCTCTTAAGTATTCATTTAATATAATATCACCATTAGGGAAAATGAGGCGCATTTTTACGCAGGCCGCTCGAATTATTTGATGTTTATAGCGTAATATTAAAAGTTTAATAATGTGTCGACTTATTTACATTGAGGGTAGGTACATCGACGCGGAGCTTGTGGTGTTTGAGTTAGTGAAACTTTAGTTTTGGCCGTAAACAATTCGGCACTGGTGGACAATTTGGCCGCGGTTTAGGCTATGTATAGAGACTGCAAAGGCGTGGGAAAACAAACAACCGTGGCCGTCGTTAACGGCTCTTGTCCCGCACTGGACCGAGTAGCGCTGCGGGGCTGCCACCAGACACATTCAAATCTCAACCTTGCGCCGAAGTTCCACGGCGTAAGGTCTGCGACTTTAATGTACAAACACATCTATGTCCACTCTTGTAGCATTTATTCTGCACTGTAAAATCCATAGAAATATAAAATACAAAATCTGACGACAGTAACCCTAGAACATGCAGGAAAATAAATAATAACTGATGCCTATAAATTATATCGAAACAAAAACATTTCATATAAATTGGTTGCCAAGACTCACAAGCTTTTAAAATCTTGATCAGAGTCCAGTCAGATCTTGAATCCAGCCAAGCTCCATAGCTCTATCAGGCCTGAACTCTAAAAAGGCTACATCTCGGTAAAAAGTGTGGCTGGGCTGTCAAAAGTTCTTACAAGTTCGTGACGGAACTACTGCATGGCACAATATTATGAACCAGCGACTTCGTTTCTTACCATAAGTCTATGGGAGTGGCGCAAATTAATAAACTGAAGAATTGCCCGCGATTTTGAACAGATTTATCAAAGGACACTCTTCTTGTGACACTCTTCTTGTTGTTGTGTGTTCCTACATGACTTAAGTGGGTTAAAGGTACATTATTATTTCTTACTTTTATTGTCATACATATGTCTTTAAAATTATAAACTGCATACCAAATTTCAGCTTTCTAGGACTTCAGAAAGTACTTTAGACTAAAATGCCGTATAAATAAAATAACACCCACCCTGAAGAGAAGCTGGGGAGATGAAGTTACAGTTTATCTTAAAATAGGTAAGTACCTAGTTACCTAAAATAGGTAGGTAACTAGGTACCTACCTATTTTAGGTAACTAGGCTAACTACCATTCAGTTTCGAAGAAATTGTCATTCCTATCCCAAATTCGAAATCTTTTTAATAAGTACCTACTTCAGAAAGTAGCCTACATGTTTTGATGATTATATGTGATGTGAGAGATAAAGATTACCTAAATAAACGTATTTTCAACCGACTTCCAAAAAAGGAGGAGGTTCTCAATACGACTGTATTTTTTTTTGTTACCTCAACTTTAATAATGTTATTCGAAAGCTGGTGCTTGTCGTGTGGTCCCATTTAAATTGATTGATTGAGATCTGACGACTAGTATTTGAGATATCCCTAATAATGCGTGGCTTAGTTTATTGTCGACGTTCTCATTCCCTCTTGTCGAATAAATAACTGTGTAAAACGAAAAAATAGAATTGTGTATCGTACACAATTTTATTTTTTCGTCGATAGTTTGGAAGAGCATCTTAGTATTTCAACGTGGTCCCTTTCTAGTTTGGTGAAGATGTGATGAAGAACAGAGATAGGAAAAATCATAGCGAATCGTTCGGGATTGCTGAAATCGCATGTTTGTTTATTGTTTACACCAAAGTGATTGGTACACTTAGGTGTGGGGCCTACCACTAAAACTAAAAAAGGTTTCACTTAATTTCGGAACTCGGTGTTCTTTCTTCGACTTCCAAAATTAAAGTTATTTTGTACTTTTTGTTTTTTTTTGTGTAGAAGTTGGTTTTATTTTTTTGTTAAAAAGATTTTTGGGTTCTGATACCTAAGTGTAAAACAGTACTGTGCGAGTATAAGCTAGACAAATATAAGCTAGTCTCTTAACTACATTTCTTACCCCAAAAAATTAGGCTCGATTCTAAAATAGGTACCTACGACAAAATACTTCGAGAAAAGTTAATTGGTGCCAGGTTCACTTTATCTCGTCTTGGTTGGCAGATTTTGAGCCATCTTCATATATTCAAAGGTATTTTGTTATTTAAACAAATCTTAATATTAACTTTGCAGCTGTAAAAATATTAATGGTACCTACTTAGGCTAGACTAAAATTAATTTCCTCTTGACTCCAAAACAGCAAGAAATTATAATATTTATTACAGTATTTAGAACGGAAATAGAACCATAACATATATCTAATTTTACACAAACACTAACTAACACATTCAATTAAGTCTGGGCTGGTGTGCTGTGTGTAAATGTTACCACTGCTGGCGTCCATTTCCGTTCGGTAACAGCTTCCTTCCATCGCTATAACACTCAATCCCTTACGTAAAGCTCCCTGCGAGTGTGTTGTACGATTATCTATGCATGACTTTTATTGAAAGGACTAAAAAGCTACAATAAAACCGGTTCTCAACGTCGACGCCAACCGGACGAACGACAAAGTTTCTGTTTCTTTTTAGTTCAGTGATCTAATCTAAAGTCTCCCCTGTCGCCCAGAGTCTGAGCGAGAGAGGAAAGTTGTTTTCTTACTTACTCGCACACGAAGCCGAGCTTTGCCGAGCGTTCCCGAAGCGCGCGCGCTGCCGTGTACTACGCCAACACTATGTTTTGTGTAACGTTTCTATTCAATGACGTGAATTCATTGATATTTTTGTTACTTTCGTGTAGAATTTGACGTGTTATCGCGTATTGTATTATACAATGACGATTCACGAGTGTGTACAAATTATTATGTCACAATAATACAGGCTAATAATAACAGGCTGACGACTCAATTCAAGTAGATAATAAGTGGTCTCACCTAACTTGGGACATGCGGTAACTGTGAAATGTTGTTAAATATTCGCTTTAATTACTTAATGAAACGTGTGTTCTGGTAATGGTAATACATTTTGGTGCCAAGTATTAAGAAACTGTGAACTCTTTGTCTGAACCGGTTCGTATGATTGAAAGTGGGTGACTGTCAGTATAATTCCGCGGCGGAATAAGGCTGAGTGCGCAACAACGGTGAGCGTTGCACCACTCAAGTTACCATTGAACGTGAAGGTAAGGTCCAATTAACTCCATATTACAATAGCGCTAAGGTTTATTTAAAGGACTCTTAATTATTCAGCTTTTACTTACACGAGTCATTAATTAATGAGGTTCACTTGCAAATTGTAAGCCGTTACACACTCAAGAAAAAACTTTAGATATAATTATTAAAATGTCGGTAGATACCAAACTACCAACCGGTAGTTATGTATGTACAATGTAGGTAGATAATTATTTCTTGAAATGCTGTAGGAACCTATGTTGGTACTTACCTAATTATCATTCAACATTAAAAAGTAAAAAATCAGATTGACAATAGATATTGTACCTAACTAGATTAGATAGTAAATTAATTTCAGGAATCAACTCTGAATACATAGACAAAAACTTAATTAATTTCGATGCTATTAAAGTGCCTTCTACGAAAAGTGAGTAAGTAACTGAGTAGGTATTTACTAACTAAAACCCACCCGTCTTCCTCTAAATGCTCATTGAGTTCCAAGGCCGCGATAACTCTTTTGAACAAATTCCGCAACCCTGGTAGTGCCATCTTCATCTGGGAAATGAATGTACAGGTGATGTCTGTAGATAAGTGGTCGGCAAAGTCAATAGATGGGCTCGTTGCCGCGCAGTCGTTACCGTAACTCAGGGGAGCCCGTGGCTCACCTCGGGTCGCGACTCGCTGTGCACTTATCCTGCAACCATCTGACCCCGCGCGAAAGCGGGTGACGTCACCATTTACCAGACACATAAGTAAAACTAGCTGCCGCCCGCGGCTCCGCCCGTGTGAATGTAAAAAAAATATCCTATGTGTTATTCCAAACTGTAATCTAAGTGGTACCTCTCTGCCTAATTTCATCAAGATCCATTCAGTAGTTTTTGCGTGGATACTTACAAACTTTCGCGTTTATTATTACCTTATTAACCGGCTCTCAAAAACTTGAACAAAACTTTACCGATTTTGATGATCATAATTAACATAATCTGAGTTATCTGGAGTTATCCCTAATAATGCGTGGCTTAGTCTACATTGATGATGTTCTCATTCGATCTTGTCGATGTAAAAGAAAAAATATAATTGTGTATGATGGTTTGGAAGAACATCTTAGTATTTTAAGGTGGTCCCTTACTAGTTTGGTGAAGATCTGATGAAGAACAGAGATGATAGAAAAATGAACTACAAAAGGTAAAAAAAAAAACAAAAAAACAACTTCTAAACAAAAAAAAAAGTATAAAATAACTTTAATTTCGGAAGTCGGTGTTCAAATAACGAAGAAACAATCAAAAACACCGAGTTCCGAAATTTAAGTTATTTTAGACTTTTTTTTAGAAGTCGGTGGTTTTTATTTGTAAAAAGTTTTAGTTAATTATTTATAAATAAAAGTATGAGCTGTAGGCTCAGAAGGGGTTAACGATTATAAGGGTTGGTTTAGTATAAATTCTCGATATTGACACAAAACTAATGTTATCTTCAGTTTACATAAAGTGATATACTACTCGGTTTTTTTCCCACTAAACTGGTATTTCATTTACAGACTCAGATCGTGTTTTCACGATGATGATGATGTTATCTTTAGTGATGGCAGATTTAAGGCGTCCTTCGCGAGATTTGTCACTAACAAGTTAGTATGTCCACGCTGGAATTCTAAATATCAGCGTTCGACGGTCCGCAGACATGGGGCGTCATCACTGAACACAGATGTTAGCTCTTCAAACCACTGAAGCCATGTCAGGCCTCTTCTAAAGTTATAGAAAATTATTGCACTAACATTTTCCCTTATTGCCGGGAAATATGGAAACGACAGAACTTAAAAGGCATGCCTAGTATATTATGATACTAGCTTCTGCCCGCGACTTCGTCCGCGTAGAATAGTTTCTAAACCCCCGATCCTTTGTGATTCGTTGGTGGGTGGCGCCCGACGTGACGGCACAGTGGTGGCATGCGCGTGAGCTGCGCGCGGTACTGGACAGTACTTGGACATTGCAACATTACTTTATTTTCTAAAAACTTTTTACAAAAAAATACAACCGACTTTTACACAAAAAATCAAAAAAGTGCAAAATAACTTTAATTTCGGAACTCGGTGTTGTTGTTGGTTGCTTTTTCGTTTTTTGAACACCGACTTCCGAAATTAAAGTTATTTTGCACTTTTTTGATTTTTTGTGTAAAAGTCGGTTGTATTTTTTTGTAAAAAGTTTTTTATTTTTCACTTTTTAGTGGTACCTACACCCCCTCCCCTCCCCCACCTAAACGAACCAATCACATTGGTGTAAAAAAAACGTACAGCTCCTTTGCAGAGTAAACTAAGAGGTCGTCAAAGTAGACAAAGTACATCTTTTTTTTAGATTTTTCGAAAACCGCTTGGTTGATGTCGATAAAATTTTCATGGGACCATTTGGAAAGTACACCCTTTCCAACAAAAAAAGAATTTTTCAAATCGGTTGACAAGCGACGGAGTTATGCGCGAACAAACATAAAAAAAAAAAATACAAACATCCGAATTGAGAACCTCCTCCTTTTTTAGAAGTCGGTTAAAAATAAAATATTTTTTCTAAAATAAAAATAGCCTAAGTTACTCCTTATTTCATCAGCTACCTGCTAATATAAGTCCGGTCCAGCCATTTCAGAAATTAGACGGAACAAACAGACAGACAGACAAAAATTGTAAAAAATGTTATTTTGGTGTAGGTATGTACCGTATATATTAATATATGTATGTAGTAAAAAGCGGTTATTTCAATATTACAAACAGATGCTCCAATTTTATTTATATGTATAATTTTAATACCTAATTAGAATAATGAATGAATGAGATAATGCCAAGATCAAAATTAAATTTTATCATAGTTGCTTAATACTTATAACTGTTCTTGAGCAGAATATTAAGTACATTATTCATTCGAAACTCAAGATGAATACTAAACACTTGGGAATATTCTTAAAGCAAATATTTTTCAATTTCTTACCTATTCTTAGTAGATACCTAGTTCATCTTGTAAGTTTATTAGAATGTAATTTTGAATGACTCGACATCAAGATCAAACCAACAATTCATTTAAATTTGATAAATGTTGTTGTAATCACAAATATGTGGTGATTGCGTATCGAACACTTCGTAATTAGTGGTTGAACTTGGCGCGTCGAACCTTTCAATGTGGCACTGGCCCGCACTGGCTTAATTTATCGTTAGGTACTATAATTATAGCTAGATACATAGGTACTGTACTTTATTGAAAATCCACTTCATACTCGCTATTCGGTGAACATAAAATTGTTTTTATTTATTTAAATTTGATATAAAAAATTCTGTTCCAAAATTCAATGAATAAGACTTTCCAGAAAGTTTAAGTTTTATAAACAATTTGAACAATTAAATAATGTATAACGTGAAGCTTACGTTTTGCTTAAGCCCAAGGGGATTTATTTAGAGTTTTTTTTTTTTTTGTAAAGATTTACCGACTATCCGGCTTCCTACTTAATGTCATGTAGGAGGAAATACAATTAATAAAAACCTACTCTTGATATCGTTTTTCAGCAGTACTTACATGATTTATTTGTTCATCATAATAAGTAAATTTCTAGTTATTTTTGCAAGGTTTTCAGCTGAGGTACAGTACCCGGCGATAAAAATTGCACATCGATCTTTGGAAAGAGACAATCTGCTAATTTCGGCTTCGTAGAGCGTTATCTGAATCTCTGCCGCACACTTTTTACGACGACGACGTTTTGTCAGTAGTTCTTCAAGTGCGATAGAGTGCAGTCGCGTCCAGTTCAAAATATATATTTAGAGTTGTTAAAACCCCCAAATTTAAAGGTATCAAATGGCTTCATCAATGCAAAGACACAACCGCCGCCTTCAAGCGTGTAAATTTCGCAAATTTGCCAACTGAAGAGTCGTAAATACACGGAAAAGCATTGATTTTCCGTGTATTTACGACTCTTCAGTTGACAAATTTGCGAAATTTACACGCTTGAAGGCGGCGGTTGCGTCTTGCGCGCGTATCAGCTGTAAACAAAGCGTCATGGAAATCCCCGAAACCATGATCGGATTGGACGACTAAGCGGCCGACTAGTCGGCCTCTTTACAACCTACTGATCGGCCTCTTTACAACCGACTGATCGGCTAGTCAGCAAGTCAGCAGTCATAATCGGCACATCGCTATTTTTTGTATTGCAGTTAATAGGTATAAAGGTATCGAAGCTCGCAGCTTATAAATGACTAGCAGCGCCCCACGGTTTCACCCGCGTTGTTCCCGTTCCCGAGGGAATACGGGGATAAAATATGCCTGTGTTACTTGCTGATAATGTAGCTTTCCATTAGTGAAAAATGGTTTAAATCGATCCAGTAGTTTCGGAGCATATTTGATATTTTCCACTTTAAGTATAATATTATAATATAGAATACGAGCTGTCGTGTGGGCTCGAAGCGCAAGTAGGCCAACAAATCATTGAATTTAACATTTCAACGATACTCGATGCCATTACTAATGTTTCTGGGAGGCCGCACAAGTGTCACTTGCCGAATAACACAATTGGATCCAGGCTGGTCGTCCATACAATATTTTCTCCTTGACTTGCTTTAAAACAAGAGGTATTCATTACATACAGTCATGTGATTGTTGACGTTAATTAAGCCGGCATTGTTACTACATTTTCAGCTGTGGTGATGTATCTCAACGTCTGCATTTTCATCGGCGAACCTTTGTTTCTGCCGACCTACGTGTTGTAATAGGTACATTTTAGAGAAGTGGAGTGTAAAACTGAGGCCCAAATCTTCGTGCGTTGAACGCAATTTTGCAATCGATTGGCATCTGTAGCCCATTGTAGCACTGATGGAGATCAATTCGTGGCAATTGCAATAAATGGGTTACGTTACTGACGTTACGTGACCGACTTTCGATCGGCAGAAGACAACGCTGACAATTATACCGATTGTTCAAACACTACTCACTCCACCCAGTCAATGCCATTTTGTTCACACTGTTTGTTTACTTTAACTGGGCCCCAAGTCTGCTATTACAATAGTGTCAGAATGGTCTGTCATTGGTCTCATAATGGTCGATTTTGACGAGTTTCATAATCTACTAATATAAAAGCGTCATTATGACTTTCCAATGGTCAACCACTGACACTCCATTGAAAGAATGGTAATCTCGTACATAATGACAAATGAATGACAGACGTATGCGGTAATCTGCTAAAATTTTGAGAGTTCCTTTGATCAGTGGGCTACCATTAGAACGTCGTTTTGCAGTCATTTCTTTTAATGGCTCGGTTATCAAAATGTATTACGAGACCATTGAACGACCAATGATCGACCATTATGAATTAGCAGATTACGAACTTTTAACAAAATGACAATGGGATCGTGTTGGAATGACAAATTTATAAAAATAGCAGACTTGGGGCCCAGGTCACTCTTCAAACGCTGTCGGCGAAATTGCTTTGATCTGTTACCGTACCATGAATTGTTTTGCTAGGTCGATTTAGACCGCAAAGCCTGTCACCTTATTTTCCCAAGCCCATTCTATCATTTTCAGATTTCTGTAAATTAGAGATAATAAAGAAATTCTCGAGATTTTTGGTGGTATCATGAAATATTCCGGACAATGATCCACACAAATATATTCAACGTAAATCTATAACTATGTATATTCATGCAACAACGAGCCGACAAAATTATTGACTCGAGTGAAGTTCCTCGCGGCAATATTTTTGTCGCATTGTTACTTATTTTAGCGAGCGGAAATCTGGAAATGTAGACTGAGCTATTAATTATTTCAACTGAAGCCTATCATTATACTTATAGTAAATATAATGATAGGTTTCAGTTGAAATAATTAGAATTATCTATACATATTATAAAAATCAATTGCTGTTCGTTAGTCTCGGCTGGAATGATTTGGATCATTTTGGTTTTGAATTATTTGTGAAAGTCCAGGGGAGGTTTAAAAGGTGAGTAAATTGTAACAAAAATGCTTGGAATTTAGTCAAAACAACAATTTCGCTTTCCTCTAGGCGGGAAGATTGCGTTTCTTGGTTGAATTTTATTTTCATGTGCAAAATGAGGTTTAATGTATGATGTGATCATATTGTGATAGATTAGTGTGTTCGTGTGCAGTAATTGAAATGAATCCCTAGTTCCCTTGGTCACGGCATCACGCGTGAACTGCTGGACCGATTTCGCTAATTCTTTTTTTGTTTTGTTTGTTAGTGTCAGAAGAAAGTTAAGTTTTAAAGCGAGGAGGAACATGAACAAGTATTTCCGGGGCTAAAATTGCATGCGCTAAAGAAAGAACAAAAGAAACATGTCGAAGTATTTCAGGGGCTGGACATTTGAGAGGTAAAGATTCACGTGTACCAGCAGACCATAAACATGTCGAAGCATTTCCGGGGCTGGAATTGTGAATACTCACAAAGTACCAGGATACCAGAACCATAATTATTTTACATCAAGCTATGATCCTTATGAGACGAAAGAAAGAACACTGGGCAAGAAATAATAAATGGCGCAGGCAGGTGAAACTGCGGGATACAGCTAAGACGTATTTTAACTTTAAGAATTACATATAATATTTTCTATTTTAAAACTTTTTTCACGAATAGAAAGCTACATTATCAGCGAGTAATATATATATTTTAGGATATATTTTATCCCCGTTTTCCCACGGGAACGGGAACTACGCAGGTGAAACCGCGGCGCTCAGGATGCTATCAATGCTGACGAAAATGCACAGAATATATGTACAAGTATTGTCCCAGCAACATATGTCGTATGCTATTGCTATTGCTCAGGGTGCTATTTCGTATGTACATACATCATTATGGCACACCAGATTTGTTTATACCGTTCACATGCAATCAACAGTGGACAGAAATTCGACAAGAATTATTTCAGGACCAATCACCCATTGATCGCCACGACATTAGCACAAGGGTGTTCAATAGACGAGGGTTACGGAATTTGTTCCATAGAGTCACCGCGGCCCTAGGCCTGGAACGCAAAGGGCACTTGAAGGATCACGGGTGGGATTTAGTCAGTAAGAGTCTGTCACTCCCTTCCGCTCCCGCCCAGAGCAGGTGAAGTCATTTGAAGACTTCCCTTCCAAAAAAAAAAGAAAAACGGTGTGTTCAATAGAAAGTTGAAATAGGTAACTTATGGATTTCATTGTTAAACATCGTGTATTCGGCGAAACGCGGTTAGATGTATTCAGTCCTCATTTGGTTGGTCGAGAGGATAAGACCGAATTATATCGACGATGTGATATCTGCGGAAATTCCCGGAATAATGAAGATCCATTGTAACATGAGATTGTTACAAAAAATATGATTCATGGTCCCTGTGGAATATTAAATCCAAATTCTCCGTGAATGAAAACAGGTCCTGGATGGAAAATGTTCAAATCGTTTTCCGAGACAATAAGTAGCAGAAACTAGTAGTGGAAATAATGGTTAGCCACTTTATCGCCAGCGATCCACTGATGACAACGGAAGGTCAACAATAGCAGGTGATTTTCGCCAAACACTACCAGTAATAAATACCACGATCAATGCCAGCCGATGAACGTAACGCATGTTTAAAGTCATCCATTTTATATTATCGCAAATTAAATATACCTAAACATGCCAGTCGAATTGCAGAACGACCAATCTGAGAAGTTTTTTCCAAACAATTGCTTGATATTGGTAATGGCAAAATACCTGTTGACTCTTCGTCTGGATACATTACATTTCGTACAGTTTATGTCACTTTACTGAAACAAAGACCAAACTCATCGAGAAGGTTCTCAAATATCGCTCAGAATTACAAAAATCATGTTTGGTTGAGCGAAAGAGCTAAATTGACTGCAAAAAACGTTGATGTCAACGAAATGAATTTTCAGATTCAAAATAAGATAGCTGGCGAATTAATGACTTACAAATCGATTAACTCCGTTACTAACCAAGAAGCTGTCCACAACCATCCGATGGAGTTCTTAAATTCGCTGGAATTGACCGTATTACCAACTCGTATTTTGCAACTAAAAATCGGATCGGTAATCATTATGTTGCGGAATATAAAACAGCCACTTCTTTGTAATGGCTCCCGACTTGCGGTGAAGAAATTAACGAACAACGTTATCGAAGCTACAATTTTGAAAGAGAAGTACAAAGGCGAAGACGTTTTGATGCCACGGATTCCTTTGATTCCGAACGACATGCCATTCGAATTTAAATGGATACTGAGGTTAGTATTTGCAATGTCGATAAATAAAACTCAAGCGCAGTCGCTAAGTGTTTATTATTTATTAATCTAGAAAATGCATGTTTTTCACATGGCCAGTTATAAATGTCAGTATTCATAGTTAAGACAAGACAACGTCTGTCGGGTCCATACGTAAAATATAAAAGAAATTCATCTTGAATGAATTAAAGAACTTACTTTGGCAAGTAGACACTTTGGGATAGAAAGTTAGCCTTTTGTGTTTAATTTACGCTTTTCGATGGAAAAAACAATAATAATTTATTGATAAGCGAATGCGGCGTGACTTGATCACTAATATAGCGTTTAAAAAACTATGAAAAGAAAAGGGACAAAAGAATTGAAGTAAGATCTGTCATCATCGGACGAGACGCAAAACATTTATGAAACACTTTGTATTTGTCTTACGTATCGACGCTGGCAGTTCCGGCTAATTGAATTAACTGTGCAGTAATGAGTACATTTTGTAGAGGTTTCAATTGAAACGGACTAGTGAACAAATTGTACAAATGTATGTACGTGGCCAGCTAGTAGGTACCTACACTCCTACAAGATATACGACGTTTGCTTACCCTTGGCGCAAATCCCTTGAGAAGCAGACAGACGTGTTTCTTGTCAGTGGCGTATTGAAGCTCACCCAGTTTGCCGATGACGTATGTACCTATGGTTAGATACTGATAGCAAGTTAGTCGTGTAAATGACATTCATACATACAAATCCCAAATGCCAGAATAGTTACGTTGCTTTTTCCAGCAAATCCAAACCAGTACACTACACTTCTACATTTCTATCCCTTTTTATTTTTACAGCTACATTGCAAGTCGCTGTATAGAAGAGAAGCTCAATTGGCATACGACTAGGCCCTAATTTTCATCTACTAATAGCAGTATGGATAACAAGTTAGTTTCTGGAATACAAACAATGATTCTTGGTCAAAATAAGACTCGTCATTTTAATGAAACTTATTCACAAGAAAAAATATTGCCACATCCGATTTAGTTCATGTCTGGGTAGGGTACAAAAATGCACTTTGAATATAATTCGTTCACAAAAGGTCTGAATGAGACAGCTATTGTCAACGAAACTCAGAGATTTACTTTCTCACGATAAAGGAGAGAGAGCGAGCTATCAAGCAAATTGTCACTTCATTCTTTACTTACGATTCACCCCGCGTTCAATTGTAATTATCTACGTAATGCATCAATGTCTATTTGAGTAATGTTCGTGCAGTATAAACAAAAGAGATTTGTTTTTACTGTGGGTTACTACTCGTTGTTTTCGCTTACAATGGCATCGAGAGCTCGTAAAAGCTAAGCGAGCTCATTGAAAAAGTACTCGAGACACGCAACAGCAATGTTTTAACTATGCTGTCTCATTAATTTGCAAACGGCCAGTTGGTCACGGGTGCGCAAAAAGTTAATCTCTCGCGGCCATTATTTTGATGTAGTATCGACTGGAACAATGGACAATGTCGCGTGACGTGATTACGTTATGGAAATAGTGTTCGGAGATTATATCGGTATTACAGTAATACGTGAACGTTTTGTAATATTAGATATATTTTTGTCTACCTGATAAGAAAACAAATGCGCTACTGAGCAGTTTGGGTGTGATTTTGGACTACCTTTTGGATAGTTAGTTTATAGAAAATTGTTCAGAATTCGTTCAGTGACTGAAGACACCTGTTAACCTAAACTTACATCATCACACAAAGGTTGCTGTTGTTTGCTTCAGTTGCATTCTATGAGAATATGATGCAAGTGACGCAACATAAGAAGACAATCACGTACGCCTTGTTAGTTGGATTCGAAAGCTATAGAGTAGGTTGTGCTCGCCAGTCGCACGGCGCGGTCCGGCGGAGCGCGGCGGTGCGCACAGGGCGAGATGTCGTTTAGAGGAAGTGGTCTCATCCAATTAAGAGCATGCCCGCTGGATTGCTTCCAGCGTTTTTGTAATTGTCTTCCCGCTCATTTCTTTTTACAAAGCGCCATCAGAAACGCCTCCTATCTTGTGTTCAATTTGTAAATTTCAAAGTTACAACCCTCTTACTTAGCACCAACTAAAATAATTTCGAGCTGCATTCGAGTTTACTGTTCGGCAGTTTACAAAATTAGCGACATATGTACATATACCGAGTGTAGTTAGCAGAAATTGGTGTTTCAATGGGTTAGTCTCTTCATATTATTACGAGTATCATATTTGAGGTTTGCGTTTCGGCAGACCGCGGTAACTCTTTCGAATAAATTCCGCAACCTTAATAGGCATTGACCCTATGGGGCCCCGTCTTCTTTGCTGACATGTTTTTGAGGCGAGCGCGTAACGCGTGGGTGGCGTCGACCCGTGCCTTGTTGTTATCAAAGGGCGAAGTACCCATAGCTCGTCATCCACACGCCCGCGCCTACGGTGGCTGGGAATCGCCCGGGGCATCTTCTGTTGCAGCCACTGGGGCGTGAGGTTTCCCTTTCCCTCACATGCTCTGTCTCCTCCTTTGCTAGCAGCAGAAGGAGAGTGAAGGAGGTGACCACTTCCCATGCCTCCTCGCTCCGAACCATAGATTGAACCGGAAGCGAAAGGCCGTAGATCCCCTCGACAAGGCACGGCATTGCGCTGCCCAAGCAGGGCAGACCTCCACCATAGGTTCCCTCGTGTCTTCTAGGCGATCTACACCGTGTTGACACCCGGACATGTCCTCCCGCCGAATCCGAAACAGGTACCTCCCGAAATACATACATCGCCCACATCGGGGCCCCATAAGGGGCCGTGGAACGCACGATCCTAGCGTAAAACTGCGGGCAGCCTTGGCCCGCCCGCAGTTTGGGAGCCAAATGAACTACTCCTACCGTTATCTGGGATCCTGATAGCGATCTGTTCCGAGAACCATGAAAGCACATAGCCTCGGACTTGTGCAGGGCAACCTCGAGCTCGTCGTTACTTCAGCCGCCACCTGGTGCCACGCCGCCTGTGCCAGAACTAGCGTGTCGACAGCGTAGTTTGCTACGCTGTCGACACGCTAGGTAGGTCACCGCGCAGCACCCAGTCGTAGCCGATGTCTCAGAGGAGCGGTCCCAGAACCGAACCCTGTGGAATACCTCACGGCATCTCTCGCCGGTTACTTGCTAGCTGTAATCAGATTCAGAATCTTTATGTAAAAACATTGGTTGAGGTACTCAGTGGTCCTTGAGGCGGTTTCGCGACCAACTCTGGTAACCGACCACTTGCCTGACTAAATTATTTATTAAAGAAAGGTTTGGTTCCATCTTTAATTAAAGGAACCTAGCCTTTCTTAAGGAAATAAAAACTAAGCCTTACACCTAAACATTAGTTGAATAGTTAGACCGGAAAACCACTTACATTATATACACAATAGAGGTATGCCCAAAAAGATGTTTGAATTGCTAACATCTGCGTACCCCTTCACAGCTTACCGGTGTGATGTTATTCTATAAACTGGTGTAAACAATAAACAGACTAGTGAATTCAGCAATTCCAGAAGATTTGCTATCATTTATTGAAGAGTTCCGTTGCCTATCTCCGAAGTTCTTCATCCGATCTTTCGCAAAATATAAAAATATTGCTGAACAAATATACAAAAACTTTTTTTACAAAAGACATCAGCCGACTTCTAAACAAAAAAAAAACAAAAAGTATAAAATAACTTTAATTTTGGAAATCGGTGTTTTTGGTTGTTTCTTCGTTTTTTGTACACCGACTTCCGAAATTAAAGGTGGAAAAATAGCCGAAATTTTAGATATAGCATATTTTTCTACTTTTCTCATAATTTTTCATACTTTATGAATAGAATTGAGGTGATTTACTTCACAGCTTGATATTTATATTTAGTACCAAGTTACGTGGTCACCAACTATTTTACGTGTAAATGACGTATATTTTACTCGTCTAAAGTTAGCAACTCAACTAAGTGGTCGCTAACCGGCGCCTTGACCCTACTAGATGTTACAACATTTTGTAGCTTCTCCATGAGGTGTACAAATACACGCGTTATTTTTTTTGTCATGGTTTTTTTTAATCTGCGCCCAAAAATACAGTTTTGAAGACGAACAAGTTTATTATTCAATATTATTCACAGTATTGCTTGTTTCATATCTATACTGCAATGTAACGAATAATTATTTATGATCGCATAGTTATTTGTTATATAAATAGAGGTAAGCGCAAGTAAGTAATTAGCGCGATTAATCAAGTTTGTGTGTAGAGTGGTATCTTGCGACTTAAAGAGACATGTCGGGGTAGACGTGTATCGACGAGAGGAGAGGAGCATGCAAATGAGGAATATCGGGAGTAGCGGTGACGGCGGGCGCCATTGTCACCGCGCCCATTGTGTGCCCAGTGTGGGTGTACAACGAGCACACACATGCATCCCCGCCGACAGCATGCGGCTTCGGGCAGGCTCGCAAATCTGCGCCGGCTGCTGCATGACAAAACGGTATCATCTAAGATTCTATGTATTAGTGTCCGGTCGTGATCGACGCTCGCGCGGTTTCTTACTACCGATACTGATGTATTCTACGTTCTATACCCCTTATAGTATAGGAGGTAGCAACGTTTTCGAGAAAGAATTTCAGGTCAGCTGATTTTGTGATATGTCGTCCTTCTTGCTCTTTCGGTTAGAGTCTGGGCTATCTGGCTGGCGGTAGCGGTTGCGTTCATTAGTGCGCATCCTACCTGTCCAGGTAATAATCCTGGATTTTAAAAACATTTTAGAAGTCGTAATTTTTATTTTTTTGTTTTTAAATATGTCTACCTGGTATACCTTTTTATTGCCAGACATTTTTGACACTGCTAATTATGTGCCATACACGATTTTCTTTTTACTTATTTTTTTATTTTCAAAGTATTTTATAATGTCTGTAATTTTAATATTATGTTATTTAAAGATAAGAAAAACTTAAAATAAATTTGCCAGACATTAATTCGATTGTTAAACCTTGAATTAAAATGAAAAAGTCATGAAAGGTATTGCAGTATTATGCTAGTAGTCCGAGAGAGACAGTTGCAGAATAAGTCGAGAATGAGACAGGGAATCATTACAAAAGTAAATTACATGTCACTGTACATATAATAATAATAATAAGTATTTGGGTATGTCGGAAGCGCTGGGCATCAATGCTACTGACGTGATACAATCGTTGAAGGAGCGCTTCTTTGGCCGCCTGAACAAAGTACTAAATAGTCTTTTATCGGGCGGGTATTGATGTACTTTTTCATCATACTCAAATGGACTCAGACAGAACTAGACGCCCTCGATAGAAGGGTCCGTTCACTGTTGACTGCAAATCGGATGCGTCACCCACAATCATCGGTAGTGAGGCTGTATATTCCGCGGAAGTGTGGGGGTCGAGGCTTCTTAAATGTTAACCGCGAGGTATGCAGTCTTAGGGAATACTTCCTAGAAGTCGACGTGGGTATGCACCGGGATGTCGTCGCAGTGGACAAGGGCCTCACCCCACTCTCCTTGGCCAACAAGAACTGGCGCAAACCTGTAGTACTTACAACAGATGATCGCAGGGAGGTATGGCAGAGCAAGGAGCTTCATGGGTGCTTTTATCGGGTCCTACATAGGCCCGAAGTAGACTTTTTAGCGTCTGTAGCCTGGCTGCGTTTTGGTAACCTCTTCGGGGAAACCGAAGGTTTTATCTGTGCGATTATGGACGAAGTTATGATGACGAACAACTACTGGAAATATATTGTAAGGGACGGTACCGCTGACATGTGTCGGGCATGTCACCGGCCGGGGAATCCATCCGCCACATTATTTCCGGTTGTTCTAGTCTGGCTAACGGAGACTATTTGCAAAGGCACAACCTTGTAGCCAGGATTATTCATCAGCAACTTGCTCTTAAATACAATCTTGTCGAATCGGAAGTACCGTACTATAGGTATGTGCTGACCCAGTTCTCGAAAATGGCAATCGCACATTGTATTGGGATCGGTCTATCATCACTGACAGGACTTTTGTTGCCAATAAGCCTGACATAGTGGTGATAGACTGACTAAAGCGTCGCGCAATGATTGTTGATATAACAAACGAAGTATCTTGACTTAGCTCGCGAGGTTGTCGACTTGTGGGATTTGAACACAGCAGGCATTGTGCCAATAGTCGTGACGGCCATGGCATAATTGCCAAGCGCCTCGACCAAGATCTTAAGATACTCTCGTTGGGCAGCTGGATCAAGGGCTTGATCCAGCTGCTGTTACCCAGGCGAGAACAACTAGAGATAATATGTCTGATGGACTCATCCGGACGGCGGCATGCCCAACACACGTCCCATTCTTCATAATATGCCTCCGACAGTTGTTCGTTAAGATAACTTCGTCCATAATTGCACAAACAAAACCTTCAGTTTCTCCGAAAAGATCACCGAAACGTAGCCAGGCCACGGACGCTGAGGAATCTACATCGGACCCATAAAGAGCCCGACAGAAGCGTCCGTGAAGCTCGTTGCCTCTCCATATCTCCATACGATCATCTGTAGTAGGTATCACAGGTTTGTGCCAGTTCTCTTTAGCCATGGATAACGGGGTGAGTCCCTTGTCCACTGCGACCACATCTCGGTGCATACCCACATCGGCTTTGAGAAAATATTCTCTGAGACTGCACATCTCGCGGTTGTGGAGAGTCTTAGGATTTAAAAAGCTTCGACCTCCACACTTCCGCGGGATGTACAGTCTCATCACCGCGATCGTGGGTGATGCATCCGGTTTGCAGTCAGCAGTATGCGGACTCTCCCAGCCCGGGCGTCGAGTTCGGTTTGAGTCCATTTATTATTATTATATGTACAGTGACATGTAATTTACTTTTGTAATGATTCCCTGTCTCATTCTCGACTTATTCTGCAACTGTCTCTCTCGGACTACTAGCATAATACTGCAATACCTTTCATGACTTTTTCATTTTAATTCAAGGTTGAACAATCGAATTAATGTCTGGCAAATTTATTTTAAGTTTTTCTTATCTTTAAATAACATAATATTAAAATTACAGACATTATAAAATACTTTGAAAATAAAAAAATAAGTAAAAAGAAAATCGTGTATGGCACATAATTAGCAGTGTCAAAAATGTCTGGCAATAAAAAGATATACCAGGTAGACATACTTAAAAACAAAAAAATAAAAATTACGACTTCTAAAATGTTTTTAAAATCCAGGATTATTACCTGGACAGGTAGGATGCGCACTAATGAACGCAACCGCTACCGCCAGCCAGACAGCCCAGACTCTAACCGAAAGAGCAAGAAGGACGACATATCACAAAATCAGCTGACCTAAAATTCTTACTTTTGAAACGTTGCTAGCTCCCGTACCATTATGTGACACCGCTATTCCGTGTGCCTGTCACCGAAGAATGGCAAACTCCAAAAGATTATAAAACATCTTGAGAGATTTCGAGAGATTTTAGACTATTAAATTTTGATACGTAAATTTATCGAGAGTATCTCTCAAAATATGTTTTAATCTTACGCATTTCGCAATTTTCCGGTGACATCCTTGGCAATTAATTGACAGCTATACAAATGCACAATTTGGTTGCACCTGCTCGCATTCAACTTCAATAACTTTGGAAACTGAATAATTATGTTGGCGTTAACATAAAAGCGTATATATATCGTACAATAAACGCGTTTAGCTAGCCAGGGAGTTAGGGAGACACCGTTACACTCGTGCAGTCGCCGTCGTGCCAAATCTCTTCATTAAACTGGTTGGAGGTGGGCCGATAGCGGTACATCCCGCTGTTTACATTTCACATGTCGCTGTAGCTGTTGTGCCGCATATATAACCTATATCATCTAACTCTGTGCGTCGTATTTAACTCTACGTACATACATACATATATGTAGATCGTTAGCAGATTCTGCTCACAATATGACACTAATTAGTAGGTCTTATAAGTTTATTAGGCGAGTAAGGTACTACGGCTATCTCCAAAATTAGACAGCTTGCATCTTACGCACAGGCAGCATTTATCCATTAGTTAGGTCCATTAGTTGCTATTGTTCGGCAACCAACAGACAAAGGGTAAATGAAACATGATGAAAAAGCTTTGTACTTATCTCATTTTAACATTTTGAGTTCATTGAGAAGAAGAGTGTGTGATTTGGCATGCCTACCATTCTAGTTAATTGTTACGCTAGGATTACGGCTACTAGGCGACAGATGTAATAAATAACAATTACCTAAAACAAACTTTAATAGACAGGTTCTAAAAAAATATGTACTTATAGTTAGCTTCTGTCAGCAACTTCGACCAAAGAAGTCGGGAATCATCCCAAAGCAACAAAATCCCAGCATGAAGGTTCAAGTCTGAATCCGTGGCATAATCTACATTCTACACGTTAGTTTGCTGCTAGCTATTAAGATGTGAAGAGGTAATAAACTATCAATATCAGCAGTCTTCCAGTATAGTAGGAAATTGGCAATATAGGCAGATGATGAAATAATCTTCTATTCAGGCTTTAAAACCGCCTAAATTGTTTTTTGGACCCCTAAGAGAGAGAGAGCTGACAAAAATGAATGAAAACAATCTTTATAATTTACTTCGGCCGCAAGAATTAAAATTTCTTCTCTACAAACTACATCATATCACCCCCTTTTTTTTTTTTTTTTTTTCTGGATGGGAAATCATCAAATGACCCCTCCCGCCCTGGGTGGAGCGGTAGGGAGTGTCAGACTTTTACTGACTAAAACCCACCCGTGATCCTTCTTGTGCCCTATGCGTTCCAGGGCCGCGGTAACTCTTTCGAACAAATTCCGCAACCCTAGCAGGCACCGACCCTATGGGGTCCCGTCCTTGGTGCTGACGGCTCCTTCGGCGCGCGTGGAACACAACGCGTCGTCGACTCAACCTGGTATCGGACGGCGAGCCACCCACGCTCACCGTCCCCAGGCATCAGCCACTGCGCAATAGCACAGCGGCCGACTTATCTCTGGAGGAGGCCGAGATGGGACCATTACTGGCACTCCATCTCAGCACCCTCCCGAGCGTTGGGAGTCGCAGCACCCGCAGCAGAAGCGGCAGAAGCGGCGACGGAAGCCGCGGCGGCGGCAGAGGCGGCGGCGGCGGCGGACCTCTTGCCCCTGGCCGGGGCGGATGGCGCGCAGGCCCTTCCCCCAGCCCAGTGCTCGGCCGGCTTGCCAGCAGCCGCACATGCACTGCAGTGCGGCGTGGCCTCGCACGAGCCGGCCCGATGACCGGGCTGACCACAGCGGAAACAAAGTCCGCTGCGGTCGACCTCCGAGGGGCACATAGCTCCCGTGTGGTTGCCCACATGGCAGCGGTAGCACCTCAGAGGTCTGGGTTCCAGCAGTTTTACCCGCGCAGACACCCATCCCACCAAGAGCCTTCGGCCCTCCGACACAGTTCTGGCCGCCGTCACGGGGCAGCTCACCACAAGGGTTTGCATGCCCGTGTTGTCAGGCCGGAGGGTGCCCGCCTTGACGAGCTCGGCAGAGCACCCCCCAGTCCTGGCGACGGCGGCCACAACTTCCTCCTCCGTCACGGAGTCATCCAGGCCCACTATGCGCATGTCGATGCGCTTAGTCGGCCTGGACACCCGGACCTCGTCCGCGGGTAAGACCGCCCTCAGCTTTTCGGCCAAGGCGTCCGCGAACGGGCCACTCTCCGCTCCGGCGAGCTCGAGCTTGCGGGCACCGGTTAGGGTCCTCCTGACCCCGATGCCCCCGCTGATGCCCAGCTCTTGGAGGCTCACCGCCTCCTTCGCCCGCTTCAATACGGCGAGATAAGTCACGCCCCTCTGTTCCGCTTCCGGCTGCAGTGTTAACACTACAGCCGCGGACTTCGGGGCGCGAAGCCTCGCCGCAATGGCGTTGGCCTTCCGCCGCTGCTTCCTCGCCTTCTTCTTAGCCGCCTCTTTGGCCTTCCTCTTCTGGCCAGCAACCTGCCACTCGGCCTCGGCCGCAGGAGGCTCCGAGGGTGGGGGTGGGGGTGGGGGCGGCTGCGGCACCACTGGCGCTGCAGCCTTAGCCGCTCCTCCTCCAGCCTTCCTCCTACCCCTCTTCGCCGGGGCCGACTTGGTCGTCGCCGGCGTCGCGGGCGCCGGCGTCACAGGCGCTGGCGCGGCTCCCGCCTTGGCCTTCGCCCGGCCGGACGTTCCCGGGCCAGCAGCCACCGCGGCCGCGTAAGAAGCCGCCTTCTGCTGTCCCGGGGGCCTCTGTGCCGCCGCCAACGGGGGACGCCGGATCATGTCCTCCAAGACGGACACCTGCCTCCGGAAGGGAGCCAGCTCCTGCCGCACCAGGCTCCGCACCTGGCTCAGCACCTGGCTCCCCTCCAGCGCCGCCGGACTCGGCCCCCCCTGCGGCTCCTCCGAGGCCGCTCTGGCCATGCCAGCCAGGTCCCTCCGGAGCGACTCATTCTCCGCGATGAGTCGCTCCGTTACGGCCGCGAGGCGGGCGACCTCCGCCCGCAACTCTGTCGCCTCTCCGGACCCGCCGTTGTTGGCCGCCGCTGCCGCCAAAATGGAGGCCTTGGCCGCGCTGATGGCTTCCCTCTTAGAGGACTGCTTCCTCTTGAAGGCCACAGCGCGGATCGCGGCCTCCACAACCTCCCCAAATTGAGCCCTCCGCTCCTCGGCGGTGGGGGGTACCTCTCCCGGGGCCTCCGAGTCGTCAGAGTCGAGAGTAGGCGGAAGAGTAGAGGGAGCCCTGCGACCGCTCCCTCCAGGGCGACGCCCCTCCTCCACCAACCTCTCGGCCCGACGCTCCACCTCCCGGGTAGAGGGTGCAAGCCCCCTCCCTGCCTCACAGCCCCTGCCCCGCCTAGCGGTGGGGATTTTGCGGGCGGAGGCAAATTCGCCCTCGGAGGACGACCCGCTGTCATCCTCCCGTCTGGGCCGCTTGCGGAAGAACTTTACGTTCTCCGCAGCAGCCCCCCCTCTTTCCTCTCCCGAGCCCGCCGAGCTGACCGTTACTAGGTCTAGCGCGGAGCCGGAATCCAACTCCACGCCACCCCGGCGCTCAGGCGAACCCTCCTCTGCGAATTCGTGCGCCATCAGCTCCTTAAAGGAGGCGGATCCGGATGACGACGACGAATTGGAGCCTCCTCGGCTCTTGTTGCCACTGGCAAGCGGAAGACGTTTGGTGCCCACCCCAGAGTACGGAGGGCAGCCCGCCGAAGCGGGGTGGGATTCCCCGACCGCTGAGCAGTCGGGACCCACCTGGGGACTCATTTTGCAAGCGTCTTTTTTCATTTTGTGCCTTTTAAGGGTGCGGTCCCTGTTCGCTCCGCCCCTTCTCAGGGCCCTCTCCTCACCTCACCTCTCCACCTGCTCGCTGCTCCCACAGTCACGTCTGATGATCAGACGCGTACCAGAGAGCAGCGAGCAAGCGTGTGTGTGTCTCTCTTGGTCTGATCCCTCACTTGCGACCTTCCAGCATGAGTGGCTCTACCGGGAAAGCTCGCAAGATCATTGGGACGCTCAAGCCCCACCACGACGACAACGTGGAGACACATTCGGTGGGGATCATATCACCCCGTTAATCGTGACATCATTTATTATGTAGGTAAGTTGAGCAGTACCTAGTTGTACCAAGGTCAAAGTAAATTGGGCTAATAAAAAATGCATTCAAAATTGTATCCCATATTTCACCCTCTTAGGAGATGAGGTTTTCCAAAACCCATTTTTATCGAACGCTTTGGTACATTTACGTCTCTACAACCAGTGGTTTAGGCTCTAATTTAATCCGTCAGGACAAAGCCATATAGAAAATTTGATCAGGTGTTGTATGTACATGAATTATGTAAGGTAGTCACACAAGACAAGTTTTATGTCGTAGGTATATTTGTGTTACCATATCCCAAATCTTATATTTAATCAAGCAGTTTGGGCGACCAAAGCAAGTTATTGAAGCGTGATGCACTCAACCTCAATATGTTGCCAGTGAGGTCGAAGTTCGGCCGTAAGTTCCGACAAGCAGTAGTCGTTTACATAGATAGCGCACTAATAACATATATCGGAACGTCCATTATCAAGAATCAGTGATCCGAAATAGAGATCATGAGCAGAGATTAGAGCGCGGTCGTTTTGGCTGAGCCCTAATTTATTATTCAGCGAGTGTAGCGGCTTCATAACGTATATAAGGCAGTTATCGCAGACGAATGCGGTCGTGGAAGATATGCGCTTTGAAAGCTGATTACAATTTGCGACCAGATAACTTTGTAGGTGTTTGCAGTGTCCCGTCGCAAGCGCAGCGCCCTGCCCTGACACAGTTTCTGTTAATTCGACGTTCGATTATTGCTAGTTCAGCAAAGACGTGTGCATTGAGATTGCGCGCACGCTTCGCCCGCTCGGAGCGCGGCGCGGCGCACGCTTGCGCGCATCCCAATCACTGGCCGCCACCGTCGCCGCCTACCAATGACGATTTAATTTTATGTTCTGGATATTAATTCGTTTCAAAACAATGGCCTCAGACGTAGCATTGAATACGTATGGAGCGTTTGAGACGTTTTATACTTAACATAAATAATGGTTTTTGTGCCACGCTATAAGCGTAAGCGTTGTAAATATTAAGTTACCGTGGAACATATGTATTACTGTGTAGTAAAAATTGTAAGGAGTAGTGACATGACAGGAGTATTGTACAACGCACTCTATCGTTTTCGTTTTTTATTTACGTGAAAAAAATATGTCCAATATTTGTGTTTTTGGAAATCTATCTGACGAACTTATTAGATTTTTTTAGTCAACTACCCTATTGAGTACCTACCTCCTTATAACGCGATAACGTTCTGAAGGGGCCAGGCTAGGCTGTACGAGTACACGGTTGAGAACTGAAAAAGGGAAAGCGCAATATTTTAGATACGGAGTTACCTATATGGGTTTTAATATTCTCGCATGAAAATATGGTTTGTTCTGTTTGTTTGGTAGACCTGCGCCGTTGTACCACAGAGAACTGAGCCAGCCATAGATATAATATTTCTATGGAGCCAGCAGATATAAACAGCCTACACTTTATCACTGACTGAATCTTTGTTTCCATTAAGGGCGAGTATTTTGATCCGTAGTTTTAACTCGACCAACCATAACCATATGGTTAAAATAATAATAAACTTTTGTGTGTCTTTCGATCAATTTTATGTTAGCATCGAACTAATAGTTATTCATTTCATCATAGCCATTGATTAGACCAAGCCAAGTACTTACTTTAAAAAAAAAATAGGTGCATCATTTTTAATGGATCAAGAAACTCTCATTATATAAATAAGTTTTTTTAATTAACTTTTGTTATAAACTTCGCAATTTTACATAGTTTACTGCAAAATATTCAGAGCAACACTGACCTTTTTCAGCGTTTCCGCGAATATCACAACAGTATATACAAATAATACGAGTATTGTTTTATTTTCCTATTTAACTAAATTTAGAACACATGAAACGCTGAAAGATTTGAAGTTTTTACAGTAAGTCTGCTCCTGAAGTTAATATAAAATGTAAGTATCTACATTTCTGCACATTCATGAAAATGCTGAAGATCATTTTTTTTCGCTCCTGAAAATGCAAAGGTCAGCTCTCGACATTTGCATGGTTAGAACGTTACAACCTTGCAAATGTTTTTACACATAACTTTTCCACGCTTTATATTATTCGTTGCATTCGATTGCTTGCTGTAACCGAATAACATACGATCAATAGTATCTTCACGCGCTTCAAATTCTTATCCAGTTGGGATGGGTACCATATATTATACATATGTGCCTAATAGGCAAACAAAAACAATAGCAGTTGATATGACTGTAGGTAGTTAAGATTATTATGTAGCAAGGAAATCAATTAATTTAATGTTGTTGAATAAACGTAGGATTATAGCTGTCTGTTTCGAGGACTTTAATGTTTATTACCTATAGTTTAAATGATGAGAAAACTGACGAGGATGATTTCTTAGGTACGCGATTTAGGTACTTTCGCGTGGTCAGTGCGCCGTGCGGGCGGCGGAGGCGCTGGCGACTGATCCCCTACAGCGCCGGCGGAGCCCTCGACTTGCCACAGCGCCAACCCCGCAGCCAACTATACTGCAAACACTAACAGCTCCAGGGCTCAAGCGGGTTTAACGTTCGTGCGTGGAACACAGCCAAGCAATAAAACTTGATGTTTATACAACGAGTCTGCAACATGCTAGTTTATGTGCCGAGCTTACACTTCACACATACACTGACTACGTGCCAACGCACACACAGACTCGATAGACCGGTTGTGTTGTGACAATGCTAAACGCCGCCCGTCGAACAAAATCGACCACAAATAAACGGTACCGAGTCATAGGCCATATGCCTATGACTCGGTACCGTGTAAAGGATTTGTTTTGATTTAATCGATTATAATAAGAGTCAGACGGGCAGAGCCGGAACGGCTGCTACCTGAGCCACATTGTCTGTCCAGCAAGTGTTCGAAAGGTTAATATCAATACGCCATTGTTACCCATATCCTGCCAACCTTTTCGCTAGTTATGAAAACAATGAGTCTAATATTCCAAAGTTGAAAACCTTAGTATAATTATTCATCTTGATAGATATCAAAATACCTACATAACATACTTATTGAGGCAAATCTAACATTGTTTCCGGGGCATCGAACGTAACTGGTATTAAGCATAGCATCTATTTAGAATACAATATCGGCCACCACAAACAACAGTAAGAGAACAAGCTCTATTTACATACCTATCGCTCGGAGAAAGTAAAATGTACAACTGTGGACTCACCGGCTCACGAGTGAGAGAGCCTCAGACTGAACTACTATTGGTTCCGTGATGGGACGCCGCGCGCCGGAGAGAACGCCACAAACAAATCAATTCTTATGTACAGTATTAACATACCCGGCTTGATTCTTTAATCTCGTAGATACCCCACACGCTTTTGTGATTGACTATACTTAGGTACCTACAGGTAGATCAAGTCACGATCACGACGACATAGGTACTTAACTTAAAATTCGAAGGTGACTCATTACGTTGTAGGTTGTGGGTAGTTTTTGTTTAGATTAATTACGTTTGTTGTGTGAGCAACAAACATTACAAGCTCATATTTTTGTATAAATATCGACAGTCACGTGGCAAGTTTTTATCAATTATGAAGAACCCTTGATTGCTCATCTCAATGTTGTGTGTTGCGTTGAATGAAGCCGGGTGTAAAACCACGATTAATCAACGCTAACCTTGAAACTTCGTGCTCCACATCTTAAGTTCAAAATTAATTTTCATGTACCTACCGAGTACACTGATGTAGCTATTAGTTATCTCGACGCCGAAGTGCTAGAGTTCTTTAGTAGGTATACGTTCCTGAACTGAGCTCAAAATTATACCGTGGTCATTTAATGTAACCATTTTATACTTCTTCAATATTTTAAAAGTCTACTTTCACGTCGTGCTCATATTAGATTTTCCATCCTTCAATATGCTCATTGTAAATCACTTTACCTATACATATGTACATACAAATGCACAATGTAATGCTTATTACCGAGTTACCGAGCGACGCAGGTAATTTACAAGTACATACCTAGTAGTTTACTGCGATAAGTGAGGAGTTCTCCACTCAACAAAGTCAAGTAAATAATTGATTTGGAGGAAGGCTGAGGCTAAAAGTAACACCTTGTGCTTGGAGGGCGACGAATTTGGTGGTGTTAACATCGGAGTACAAACTACGGCTTACAGCGATGTTTAGCTAAGCGATTAGTGTAATGTTTAGTACCTACCTAGGTACTCGCAGGTGGTCTTCTGCTGCTAATTTACTTGAACGACCACAATGCCTTGACTCTGTATAGGGAACGTGCAGATATAGGTGGCGCGCGTCAATGTCGAGTATATTTTACTTATAAGTTTCAAATTTGCAACGCTAGATGGCATAGTCTACTTCGTGCACGTTCCCTTAAACTGAGGATGCAGGAAGTATAGGTGGCAGCACAGGTCAAATATTTACAACGTAAATGTTTCAGATTTGCAACACTAGATGGCATAGTCTACGCCATGCACGTTCTCTATAGGTACTAGTGATCGCAACACCGCTGTTGCCAATCTAATTTAAGTAATTTAAAATAGAAAAGGTTTCCTATATTTTCATAATCTAAACTTTTTACGTGGGTGCGAAATTAAATTTGCGGTTCAGTGCGAAACTAGCTATAAGTAGTAAGAATATTTCACAGTGCAACTAACTTGAAGATAATTCAATATTGGCAATCGATTAGTGCCGAGACAAGACTGTATCGGTGTCAGTTTTCCTAAAGATCGATTCGCTACGATAAACCGAAAAGCGTCTAGTTTCAAACATTGTGATAAACTTTTAGAGAAAAAACGAGTTTGTTTTGTAACTTATGTAAAAACTTTGATGGTTGTGTCATCGATATTTAATAAGTAGTAGGCACTGTAGGCAGCTAGTCAATGAGGTCTTCTTTTAGATTCGCCCATGTATTACCAAATCAAATGTTTTGCTGTTGTCCCAGTACATTAAAGGTCGACGAGTATTACATTGAGCAATGATTGTAAAAACCCATCCCATTGTGAGTGAGCTGCATGTACATATTTATGTACGAACGTATCGTTAAAGGGGCTTGGTAGTTGGGCCCATGTGCGAGTAACTTGTGTAGATAACATGCTTGTTTATTTTAGGCATATCTACATCGGGACGTGTCATCGTCCGGATGGGGCCGGGCTGTCTGCGAGCTCAAGGCTAGGAATCTTGAACGGTTGACAAATGAAATGATACTTATGTTTGTGTACTTTTAAATTGGAGAGAGTGGACGATCCAAAATTAACCTAGCTTCGGCGCGAATGCTTTCTACAGCAGATTATGCATAGAGGTGGAAGACTAGGGGAAGGGCCAACTTAAGCAATAACTTATGTTGGAAAAAAAAAGTATTCGTTTTGTCCAATACTAGCCGCCCGAGCCAACTTGACCCGGGTAATATGTACGAAATAATATAATAGATTTGTATATCCTATTTGAAACAAAGTCAAATCTTTGCTAAGGCGTTTGATACGTTCCTCCATAAGACTAAATACCTTTACGAATGAATAGATAACTTTAGTTCTTTTTTTTACCGTAAATCTTTTCTCTTCTTTTTAACAGACATTCAAAAGTCCCTTTTAAGTCTGCATTTTGACTAAGATTTTTTTTGTTGACGCTGGCACTGAGTGAGTGCGCTGGCTGACTACTCAACCTGGCTGATTTTCTACAGTGAAACACTTCAAATAGGAAAGTATGAATAAGGACGTAGCTTTGTACTTACAAAGATGAGTCGAGTTCGTGGAAAGGTGACTGGGTTTACCGTAATTCAATGAGTACAAGAGGGATGGCACCTTAAGATTATGTTCCGTTCACAGCCAGCTTCCCAGGACATACCTCTATGGATAAACAACATCTACAGTTTTATGAGGAAGCTTGACGAGATATTAGCGATGCTACACAATTAGCTTAAGGTACCTCTACAAAAAGCCCGCAAGGCACAACAAAACGCCTATAAACCTCGGAGGAGTGGGTACGAGATACGAGATGCTTTAGATACCTACCTAAAATACACTTAAAATACCTCCACATCGATCGAGAACCCTAAGAAACCGCTACGAGATGTCTTCGTGTTATTTATGATTTGAAGTTCATGATTTTAATAAGCATTAGGTATGTATGTACTGCTAGATTTATTTTCGGCTGTTTCTGCGTTGCTTATATAAAAGGACACTTAGTCTTATAATACATAATTACTTTGTTTTTTTTAAATGTCTATCACGAAAATTACTGTGAAATCCATCACTTAATTTGACATGATGGTAGACAAGCTTTGTGCTGACACTAACTTAAACCATCGTATGATAGGAAAACCCAACGAATGGTCGCCTTTAGCTCGAGGAATGCGCGCGAGTGTTATGCAACGCAAGATAAACCGCACCTGCGCGTGAGTCGCCAAGCGGTCTTCTGGCGGCAATTAATCTCACGTCAAGAATTTTCCTACGATGTATGTAACAGTTATTTAGTGACATAATAAAATGGTGAATTAAACTCTTGCCCCAACCTCAACTTGTGAAACAAATACTTTAACAAGATTCAACTGTGTGTGTGTATGTGGATACCTAGATGGTGCTCCTTGCTCCTTTACTTATTACCAAACCCGTATTGCCATAATTTTATTTTTAAATCTATATCTATACTTATAATAAATCTGTAGAGAAGTCAATTCTGTACAAGGAATATATTTTCAAAATAACTATCAGGGGGTGATTAGTGATCGATACTGGTGCCAAAAATGCAATCAGTAAATTTTTTGTCTGTCTGTCTGTCTGTCTGTCTGTATGTTCTTTATAGAAACAAAAACTACTTGACCGATTTTAACGAAACTTGGTGCAATTATTCTTCATACTCCTGGGCAGGTTATAGTATACTTTTCATCACGCTACAATTAATAGGAGCAGAGCAGTGAAGGAAAATGTTGGGAAAACGGGAGAAGTTACTCCATTTTTGAAGCTTCCGTCGCGTGTGTAGCCTTAACGGTTAAAGTTACATAGAAATCATGTATTACGGAAATGTTCTACATAAAATTATCTAAAAAATATCCCGAAACAGCATATGTCTATCTTTTGTCAATTTTAAACCGATCGGGCTCAGAGTTTCAAAATCGGGGGTAAAGTAACTATTCCACGCGGACGAAGTCGCTGGCAGAAGCTAGTAATAAATAATATTCTAATGCGTATGAGACATAAAGATACCTATTAATGAGACATAAGATATTATTTTATTTGTTTTTCTGAGAAATATTAGAATAATCTTTATAGGTAAGTACTTAGCCTAATGCATATTATAAATTCAAAAGTTAGTTTGTTACGCTAAAACTTTTGATGAAAAACTGCTTACCAGATTTTGACGAACTTTGGTACAGAGATAGAAAGGACCCAAAATAAGTAGGTATACAAACAATAAACATCTCAATTTATTCGAAAATCTGTTATTCGAAATTCTAATATTTTTTTAAAATCTATATCTACGACTAGCTGTTGCCCGCGACTTCGTACCCGTGGAATCCTCGATTTTAAAACATTCTTTATCGCTGCTCCGCTCCTATTGGCTTAAGCGTGATGATATATAGCCTAAAGCCTTCCTCGATAAATGGTCTATTCAACCCAAAAAGAATTTTTCAGTTCGAATCAGTAGTTCCTGAGATTAGCGCGTTCAAACAAACAAACAAACTCTTCAGCTTTATAATATTAGTATAGATAGCGAAGTAACGGACAAAAGCTAGTTTTCAAATTTAAATATGTAAATGTGAACAGACGACATACCTACGTACTATACCGGAGATTCGTACGTTCATGTTCTTCATAGTAGCAAACACTAGCTAAATACAAACACAGTAGCTGATGCGTTAACTCTTTATGTAATTACCAACATGGCTTGTATCTTTCAAGAGTTCTTCAGTTACAAGAAAACGTTTTATCGTTTGAAGTTTCCTAGAAAATTCCATTTAAACTTTGTTCGCAGATTGTATTTGTAATTCCATTATAACATAAAGCATTGGTGTAAATAATGTGGATAGGTACATATGTGGTTACACTACCGTTCAAAAGTTTGGAAGCACACCTGATTTCAAACAAAACAAAAGATTGCCGATTCCCTGCGGTAAATAATAGTAATCAAATAAAGTTTTATGACCTTTTGTGATATTTTAACACAAAACAAAAGGTTTGCTAGTGCATATTCCTTGACTTTGACGGATCACGTGTTTTATTATTTCATCCATCGGGTACTTTCTTTCATGCATTGATGCGGTTCCATTGATAACCGAAAAACTAAACAAGATTTCGCCATACCCAGTGGACTGAATCTCTCTGAATCATTGGTCCTGGACCTCTAGTCTGCTATTACAATAGTGTTAGAATGGTCTATCATTGCTTTAATAATGGTTGATTTTTACAAGTTCGGTAATCTACTAATGTAAAAGCGTCACTATGACTTTCTAATGGTCAACCACTTACACTCTATTGAAATAAATGGTATAGAATGGTAATCTCGTACATATATAATGACAAATGTATGACAGGCGTTCCTATGCGGTAATCTGCTATAATATTTACAGTTCCTTTGATGTGTGACCTACCTTTAGAACATCGTTGTGGAGTCTATTCTTTTAATAGCTCGGTTATCAAAAAGTATTACAAGACCATCGACCGACCAATGATCGACCATTATGAATTTAGCAGATTACGAAATAGCAAAATGACAATGGATACATGTTGGAATGATAAATTTATAAAAATAGCAGACTTGGGCCCAGGATTCGTTTTTCAACAAGATAACGATTCTAAACGTTCGTCTAAACTGTGCCAGAACTTTTAAAGAAGAAAAAAGATGAAAAGATTGTAAAAATCATGCAGTGGCCGTCTCAATCACCTGACCTTTCTCCCATTGAACTTTTTTGGGATGAACTAGATAGAAGGGTGTAAAATCAATCTCCTACGAGCTCAGAAAATTTGTGGCATCTATTAGAGAGAATGTAAGAAGTTAAATCAACAGTATTTTATGAAATTAATTAGTAGGATGCCTAGAATATGCCAGAAGATAATTAAAGAGTGGGGTGAACACTTCGATGAAGGTAAAATTTAATTTATTTTTTGTATTACTTATTAAATTTCAGCATTGTAGAAGTGTGATTTAGTTTATTTTTTAATTATGTATCAATAAAAAAAATAAGATGGCTTACTTTTATTTTATTTGATTTTATCTTGTTGCTTTCAAACTTTTGGACGGTAGTGTACGCAACAGTAAACCTGGCAAGAGCTAAAAACTGGCTAAACACAACACGCGCGTTCTCAGAAAATACATGAAACTGAGTTAAACGTGTATTAGATGTTATGATTAACCTCGTAAATATTAAATGTATCCTGTACCTATGTCCTGTACTGAACAAAAATTTAGTACATTTTGGGTATATAGATACCTACATCTTTTAACTGTTTCAATGGTATTATGATAGTTTCGCAGAAGTTAACCATGTATGATGTATGCATGTGTATGCATTGTGTGAAATACAACGGATACAGATGCTTATTTTTACTAACGTTATTCGATATCTAACTTAAAATGGGCTGTCGAGATAAAATCAACGCTCGAATCAGAGCTGACGGTTAAAAATCCAACACTTCAGTGCTGTAAAATTTGCTTGTTTATGTGGCACTGCAGTTATTACTTATTCAGTTTACAACCCTACCTCGTTAACGGTTTTTGAATATTATTTTTAAGCAAGATAGATACATAATCCACCGGGTTTATGTCATTATACCAATGAGTTTCATGTTATTATTATTTTAACTTATCGAGTACTGAAGTTATGAAAATATCAGTCCATTCAATTATATTATTCATACACCGTTGTACATCGGACAGTCAAACAATATTCAAAGTCCTCAACTGTGCCTGTGTACCTAGACAATACAGTTATCTGTACTTAGTCCTCGGTTATCACAATGGAAAGGATTAAATAATCCAAGATCCTAAGATACGCCAGCTTACAAATTTAAAATAAGTATTATGAAGCAAAAAACAGTCCAGAAAATCTTCTATGAAAGCTTCGTTGCTTTTTACTGCAGATTGTGCGGCGAACACACCTGAGCAACAACGACATAGGATGAACAATAGGTACCGACTGCTGTCAGAGAGCCGCCTTATAACACGTATAACTATAACCAGAGCAGATGGGGAGCCCACAAACATACCTACTACAACTTTGTTTCGTCATAATCTCATAATATCCAATGTTACCTACGCAGTTTTAATGGTAAACAAGGCATTTAGTCCGCCTCTGTACATTTGTGTGTGTAAAGTATTAAATAAATAAATAAATGATGATGAATAAAGACGAAAAGATTGACAATCTAACTGACTCATTTGAAAGACGATTTAGAACTCAAGTTGAGATGTAAAACCAACATTAAACTTAATTACTCCGAATAAAAGTGGGTGAAACTCTGACCAGACTGAGAAGTAATTACATTTCTACAAGCTTTGAATTTTAATAGCTTGCGGCGTTGCAGGCCTCCCCAACGCACACATGCCCGTCGCGTCGCAACGTACTTACATTGTACTTACATTCGTACCTACATATATTTATAATATGTAATATAGGCGACTTCATGAGTAAGTACATTCATTTAGGATTTCCATTAAGAAATACGAAGATTTATGATATCCCCGTTTGGATTTTGAATTATCCATCACATTGAAACAATAACCGACGTTAATGGAATCGAAATTTATCTGTTATAATTTCTTAGAAAATATAAGACTTTACCAACCTGATTGAAAATACAACACTGAGCCTGGTTGACTGAGTAGGGTGCATCTTGATAACATTAGATAATTTTAAAGAACTGAGTATGAGTCAAAATTGACGCAATATGACCAAAATACGAAACAGAGAACGTTGAGCAAGAATATTTTAATATTAATCCTTCAAAATACTGAATATATACTATATACACTATCAACTATCAGAGATAGAAGGCAAGACGCATCGGGGTCCATTAGAGCTTCCTCTTAGCGACAGGTGCACGTGACGGCATGGTAGCGTCGCGCCACGCGATTGGCTGCTTGATGTCGATGCGCCGGCGCTGATATACGAGAGCCGGCTTAACGCAGCTGCCTACTGCAGTTGCGACCACTCTACAGTTATAGGAAGCCAATGTTTAGACACGATGCGCCAAAAAAACAAGATCTCTCAGGCAATTTTTAACACCTTGGCATATTCGCGCCTTTCTTTTATGAGCCGGATGTGTTTTTACGTGCCGCTTCAAGATATTGTTAAGAACTTTAATAATAATGGCCTTGTAATTCAAATTAGATGAAGCAGACGACTAGTACCGGAAGAAAAATAAAACCGTTTCGAATCCCACAGCTAATTTAATTACGTACAAAAAGCACAGTGGAGGAGAAAACCAAACACTATTTCTACTTCCAAGGAGGGAACTCAAACAGGCGTTATAAAAGAGTTACACCGAAAGGCATAAAGAGACGGTTTAAAAAAGGATAAGTCCGGTTGCCATATTTTAGACTTGTAGCACTTTCAGCCGAGCAATAATATGGCACATGAGTAGGTTCCGCCATGCGGTGCAGTGGTGAAGGTGGGCTGGCGTGACCAGAGACACGCCAGCGACGACGGAGCGCGCCGGCACCGGCAGAGCCAGGCACGGCCGGGCTTACGACACGCGATGTCAGCGCAATAAATTGAACTGAAAAAATACGGAAATAATATAAAAATATGAATGATAGTTCCTCCTTCCTTCTAACAGGCCAAATTAATAAGATGAGCTATGTCATGAACGTAGAAGACGTTTGTTAATATATCAACAAACGTCTTCTACGTTCATGACAGCATTATTGGATAATTAGTCGTGAGGTCAAAAAAACTATTGCCGCAGCTCTCTCGGCTATTAGTTGGCGTCACCTGCAGTCTTCAGCGCGTTTCTTTTGTAACAGCGTCATTCATAACCGGCGGGCGTCTGAGCGGGATCTGGTTCCACCATCCCAGCGGTCCACTTGAGCAACCTGGATGTCTGCGACGACTGATGATGACAATCAATCCCGAGAGCCTTCATCTCTATGATTATGATTAATGTTAATTACACCTCGATTTTCCCGCAGATAGCGATTAAGACAGCCATTAGGCTCCCAAGGCAATAATTACTCGTAGTTTTGAAAGATCTGAACCATTTCTCCAATATTATTTATTTTATTTTGGTATTACTATTATTGGTTGCGAGAAGCGTGTCATAACAAAATCATTTCATTTCAATCATACATCCAAACAATGTGTAAATAGAATTATATATACTTATTGCCCTTGCATTAAATCTTTGTTTAAGATTTAAATAAATAATAAATATTGCAACCGGGACGTGGACGCTGCGAGAGGTAGAAATGAAGAAGATAGATGCTCATAGATGAAATATTGTGTAAGTATAGCTTTCATAACACATCGCAGTTATGTTTGTTTAATTATTAAGCAAATCTAGTAGCAGCGATGCAGGTGCTTGTTACATAACTGCATACAATGATAATGATGTTATATGTCAACACACCGACAAGGAGCAACATATTCTAAAATCTTTGAGGAGTGGAGAAAAATTCCAGGGCTGTTACAACAATACCGAAAAGTCCGAAAGATTGTCAATGACCTTACGAGTCTTTACTGGGATAATTCCTCAGAAGTGGTTCTTGCAAATCTCCACTCGAGCCGACCAATAAAGGGAAGAGGAAAGCGGGAACTCTGTTCTACGAGCGACAGATCTCTTGACTGCACTGGCGTTAGAGTTCATTCCAGCCGGTTCATAGTGGCAAGGCGTAGATGAGGACCAAGACTTTTCCCCCACGAGATCGGGTCCGCAGGGTTAGTATGAGCGTTACTTTAAAACATTTGTGTTACCTACATAAAGTAGGAACTGGTGTGTATCGCATTGCATGACAACACATGAACGCATTATACGTAGACACTGTAGAATCGGTACCTACATTGCAAAATGGTGTGATTGGTTTCACTAAGTTCCACTTGTATATTCCATCTGTTTTCTTTAGACATTGTTGGTAAAAGAAACTTATCAACCTACTTGTTCGTCCATATCGATTATATAAACTAAATTACAAAATAATATATTTATCATTTCGGTCGTCCTGCCATGGTTCACTGGATCGTCACAATCCGTTGCAAACTTTTTTTATTGGCTTCAGTAACCGTAAAATTTGATTACGACGTATATTGAGATGGAAACGACAGTTGCTTAACAAGGTACTGTATTGCATTTCGGTTCTGTGTGAGTACCTGTTGGTAGTGTTGGTACAATACCTTTTACGGAATCGTAGTAACAGTAATCGCTAACAGAAGTTGCGTAAGCATTGTCATCTTTTTATCGTTCATTGTGTTAGCACGCGACTCACAGAATAATAAGATAATTATCTGTAGCTAATTACCAACCATTTTCGATTGATTGTTTCACTATCTGAGTAGTTATTTTCTTTAAAATACCTACTATACCAGATAGTTTTAAAACACCACTAAAACACTTTTAGAGTTCTTACAATATTTTATCTACTCTCATACCTATGGTAAATTTCCTATAGTGAATTCCAAAGTTATACAGACTTCAACCACAAACAACTATACCAAAATTAAACAGGTATTTTATACCATCCTTAAAAAAACGCTCGACCACATAGTTTGCAATTTGCAAAACATAGATGGACCCTTAAAAAAAACCAAAACTCAACAGTGTTATTTATTTGCATAAAGTGTGGTAGGTACAGATGTTACAAAGTAAATTTAGTGCATAAACACATTCCGCCATACAGTGATGACATGCAAATATTTAGTAAAAGTGTTATAGTAACATGAAAAAATATTTACACACAATTGCAGTACTTATAGAAGCTAATTCGTCAGTTTTATAGACTTATAAAAAAAAACAGACTTCTCAAAAACCAAAAAGTACAAAATAACTTTAATTTCAGAACTCGGTGTTTGCGGTTGCTTTTTCGTTTTTGAACACCGACTTCCGAAATTAAAGTTATTTTGTTCTTTTTGGTTTTTTAGAAGTCGGTTGTATTTTTTTGTAAAAAGTTTTTTGTTATTTTTCACTTTTTAGTGGTACACCAACATAAACGTACCAATCACTTTGGTGTAAACAATAAACAAACATGCGATTTCAGCATTTTTTATAAGGTAATTCCGTTATCCAGATCTACGTTACGCAGCTGCGTCTAACCTGGGTAAAGGGATTTTTAAATAGGTAATTTGACACCTTCCGCTTGTTCAAATTGTTTTTTGTTTTCAAATTGTTTAACAAATTTTGCGATTTCATAAATATGTATACAAGCAACGGTAAGAACTTTGTGTGATCTGAATACTGGTCTACATGATTTAGTCTAGTCCATGTTAAAGATAGCAGGAATGCATTTTTTGAGCTAAGTTAATTGTAGATATTTCAGAGGACAAACAATGATGCCATTCCGAAGAATGGAGCATATTATATAGGCGTCATACACCAGCATATCAGTAGGTTTTGTAGTTTCATCTTTAACTTTTTTCAAGGCAACAACAAGTCTATTAATTTTGCATGTTTTCATGCAAATATCGTCTTTGTGATCTTTCCAAGTAAAGTGTTCATCTAGTGTTATTCCAAGAAATTTAGTTTTTTTTACTTATTCCACTAATTGGTTCTTATGAGCTATTTTAAGTATGATATATTTACTTTTTTGTGTTTTCAAGTTTAATAATTTTGTTTTTTCTACATTAGCTTTTAAATAATTGTTTTCTAACCATGTGATAATTTAGTTTAAAGTGTTATTTACGTCTGTCTCGTAAATTTCAACGTTTTTACAATCTAATATTACGGTTGTGTCATCATCAGAAAGGACATAATCTTGTTCAATTGCTTGGGCAGATCATTAACATTATTATAAGAAATAACGGTGGCCCTAAAATGCTTCCTTGCGGTACTGATTCTCGTGATTTGGTTTTATTCGATAGATATGATCTGAACCATTCTAAGGCTGGATCATTTTTCTTATACCATTTTTTTCCATTTTATCAATAAGCATTGGATGGTGCACATAATCGAAAGCTTTGCTTAGGTCTAATTGTAAGAATAAAGCTGATGTGGTAACTTTAGCGTTAATGTTATTTGTAATCGATTTAACCAGTTTAAACGCTGCTAGCGAGGTTGATCGGTTTTTCCTAAACCCGTTTTGTTCTTTAGAAAGAATAATAGGGGAAAAAGTTTCTTCGCATTTTTAATGAAAATTCAAAATATTTTTTAATATAGTTTATTTACATTTAACTAAAGTATGTAGATACCTAACTAGCCTTTAACTCCGGGACTTTTTTTCTTTAACTTTCCAGGTTAACGGTTTTGTTTTTCCATTATAGTATTCCAGGGTTTGTTTGTCTAAATAACTTCTTTTTTACACCACGAGTGACTTGGGTTTACGTTTACGTATTAAGCGAAGCAAACATTATTCGGTAAAAGAGTTACTATTCCACTATTTTTGAAAATTAATCTAAAAGGTACAGGCACGTGACACGCTCGGGACAAGTTTATGACTGACGTATCTATATTACAGTTGTTTGAGTTCGAGCCGTGTAGTTCGTGATGTATATAGAAGAAGAGGCCGAATTGGCGTCGCGTGGCACACGTTAGGTAATGCATTACTCAATAGCGGGAGTGCGCAGTCATCAGTGACCCCCTCGACATTTCGTCATTGCCCACGACAAGCGAATAATCATGTTATAAATATAAAACATCACGGTATAACACCGATACGAGTTATAAAAACTTTGACCCCCATTTATGATAGATGTATTCAAGTATTCATTGCGTCACAACAATTACATAATATTGAAATTTTTAAGAAATTCTGCTGGAAAGCGTGCTCGTCCATTTTCAACGGTTTCGGCTTTCGACATAGCTGTAACTTCTATGTCGCGCGGCACAAGGCGCGCATTTAAACGATCACTCGGCTACGTTGTGACCTAACACGCACACTCTGGCTTCACACCACTGGCGGATTCAAGACTACAACCTAACGAAGTTATTGAGGCATTTACGAAAAGGAATCGAACATGAGGCTTGCTATGGGTTCTGTTTTAGTAGCCCACACAGTCCCACTGCTGGGAAAAGGCCTCCCAAATTTCTTTAATTTCTCGCGCCACCTCACGCCTTCACGGCCTTCGCGGTACGGATCTAGGTCGCCACGCCACCTCTTTTTGGGGCGACTATCTTGGTGGAGCTGATGCTATTGCGTGGAGACCTTAGGCCAACGGTCACGGTCACGGTTCAGTGCATTCTGCTTACGTGACCCGCCCAACCCTATTTTTGAGCCTGAAAAGCATTTTTACCTACGTCCAATATTCCTGTTTTGGAACGCAACGTAGCGTTCCGAATGCGAATGCGATAAGCAAAACGAAAAATTAGATTAATGCCTTTTGTTTTATGTTTGCTTTGCTAAAACCTACCCTCAGCGGGATGGTCACCCACCAAACGACATTCCTGGATTCGCACCTGCTTTACTTATGCTATGTGACATCTTGTAGGTACAGCAATTATTCGCATAAACCATAGGCAGCAGAGATACGGCCTGTTAAATACGTAGCAGTCGTAACTACAATGCAGTAGTCACGAAACCCAAATGGTGCCCACGCTAATAGGTTCTTGGTCAAACTAATTAACGAGTACACGAGCCTTACTAATTTTGATTTTCTCATTTGTTTCAGTCTAAGCAGTGCAATATCGAGCAATAGCCACCTCGAGTAATGAGTAAGTAAAGTACCTAGGTACACATACCAAATTACCAATACTAGTTCTAGTGGCCTCATTCACTTAGATATCTTGTTTTAAGTACCTAATTTTGCAAATACTAATATTCATTCGACTTCAGTACCTGAGTAAGCCGTTAAACCCTTTTCTATAGGTACATTATGTGAATTGGAGATTTTTGCGGGACATATGTAGGTACAGTGGACTAAATTATGTCCTTCGTTGTGACTTGACCTCTTTTCTCCAGGGTTTCTGAGAAAATGATTGCTTCGTCATGATTGAGTAACACTGAAAAAAATGTATTTCTTTCTAAATGTCGGGGGAATTCCCTAACATTGTTTTATCCATATCACGACTATTCGAGGTACTAGGTAGCTACATTAGTTTGTGAATCATGGTGTGTCCTTGTAGTTTTATCTTCTGAAACACACATCCGCTACGATATGGCGTTATAAAAAATGGCATAGCTTTAGGTATAATTTATGGTATACATTATCAGCAGCAAATAAAAAATCACACTAGGTATTATCTAATCCTTAGTAATGTATGGAGAATGAATGAGGTAATGCCGATGAGTATCGCCGATGAGTCCGTAGGCGTAGAAGAGCTGTTCATTCACAAGTGTGCGGGAGGGGAAGCCGAGGGTCTCAGGCTCGCCCACGCGCAGGCGCAGCTAAACCATCGCGAGCCCAAAAAATAACACCTTCAAGAAACATTATTTGAAGCCAACATGTATTTGAAGTAATAGAGTTCCTACTCCATTACTGAAGAGTAGGTACCTACAGTCTTAGACAAGCAAGAGTATTTTAGTTTTTTACTTTTGCAACAAATATTTCGTCTGTGTATTTCTGTGAATCAAGCTTCTTCATACTTACCTACTTTAATTACAATGTAGAAACCTACAATGTAGATACCTACGCCCTATTATTTTTACCTAGGTACAAAATATAGGTATGTTTTTTAGGCCAGAGCTGCCACACTGTAATTAGATAGGTCCTTACTATTCTTATACTACCTACATAGAATTAGGGAGTTAAAACTTCTCAGAACTCGTCTTCAGCGCACAGTTCACTATTATATCACAATAACTAAGTGCCTAAAATCCGACTTATTTTAAAATCGATTTCTATTTATCAGGCTTACGGCCTGACAAAAGAAATCGATTTTAAAAATGCAATTCTTTGTAGGTATTTCTAATCGATACCAGGAAATGGAACAATTTCTGCAATTGATTTAGCAATAACAATGGATTAATGAACAAACGAACATTTTATGAAATTAATAGAGCAGGGGGGCCTAGACAAGTGGCAATCGCTCCGTGTCGATTCGATTTCGAAAATCGATATCGCTTGTGCGATGTCCATCCAGTAGAGTCGGTCTCGCGCTCACTATTAAAGTTGATTGACGCATACGTTCAATTGCAGCAAATGAATAGATAATTACACAGGTAACCACGTGCACTGCGGAATGTAGGCACTACGGCTCAAGGCAAGCCGCTGACATCATAACCTAGGAAAATAACTAAGTTCAACTTAAGGAAAATTATATTAGGTACACCTATTCTGGCAGACTAGCTGGCGACACAACTCAAGCATAGTTCACATCTTTAATATGAAAGTTTATGCGTAAATTGCAATATGAATAATTTAAGACAAAGTAGATCAAATTGCGAAATGGTGTCGTGACATGTAACTTTGATTTCAAATAAGAGATCAAAAGTAGAGGTCGCGTCAAAATGTCGGAATTAACATATGCATAGTATTGTTCGAGGTAGGTACACCTTTGCAGGTATTTATTACAGCCAACAGAAAACTTAATGCCTACCAGGCAGGTAACCATGACATATAAAAAAAAGTATTTTTAATAGATAAATACTAAGAAATCGTTGCATTCTCTAAGCTCTTGCACATATAGAGTACTTACTTCGATTTATTCAAAAGAGGAGGTGCCGCCATGGTGCATAACGACTATAAAACTCTTAAGTTACTACTAAATTTTAAAACAAAAGATTCAACATGTTTGCATGTCTGTGTATATGCCTACATTGCCTACTATACTATTGTAGAAATTAACTGATTCTCGGAAAGTACAGGGTGCACAGTCCTGTACATACATTATAACAATACGTATACACAATTATTAGAGTTATACCTGTAGCTATGTATTCTTCCAATGTGACTGTGACGCAGGTCACGCAGGCGGTTTGTAGCTGGTAGGTACTTAATGACTAAGAATACAGACAAGCTGCTCAGACAGGCAGTTTAACCCTTACGTATTTGAAAGCCCTTTAATTAAATGGAATTTAGGTATGTTTACCGTTATATGTGTCGATCAATGGCGACATTGTTTTCTATTTATAATCTAGGTCTCTTGCTGGCCTACTCCATTTTTACTCAACTTAGCTCTGTTATTTAATTTCCATTCGGAAAAAGTAAAAATCCATAATGTAATTTTTAAATAAAAATAAATTCGAGCAATAATTTTTCCTGCAATTCTACATTTCAGCAGCTCCCTTCATTTCTCTGTATCCCCTAACACCCATTACAACTTTGTAGAATTGTTAAACTCTCTACGAAATTACCTGCTCTTTTTCAGAAAGCTTGAATCTATTCCAAAAATATGAACGAAATTAACTTTGTCAACATTTTACGGCTAAGATAGATTAATGTGTGGCTAAATAACGCGAAGGGGCATAAATCGGGGATTAGCGAGTTGTGTAGGTACCTCTCGTAATACTTTTCTAAGGATTATGTCTTTGTAGGAGCGATCGGGCTGCTGCGGGCGCATGATTGATGAGCACTTGAGGACGAGTGCTGTACCACTATACATTATTGTGCCAATAACAGAGTAGACGTAGGAAATACTGATGCTGTGAAGATTTCATGGTTACGTAATAAAACTGTCAGTAACAGGATACTTTCATTTAGAAATAATCATGCTGAAGGATTTGTAAACATCGCGTACTTATCTGTAGCTCTAGTTACTAATAGAAATGAAAAAGAGGTAGATTGCCTTTTTTGTTTGGATGGGACATCGTCCAGTGACTTCTCCCGCTCTGGGCGGAGCGGAAGGGAGTGTCAGACTCTTACTGAATAAAACCCACCCGTCATTCTTCTTGTGCCCTTTGCGTTTCAGGGTCTCGGTGACTCTTTCGAACAAATTCCGTAACCCTAGCAGGCACTGACCCTACCGGGTCGACGGCGCGTCGTGTTCCGAAGACGGAACACGACGCGCCGTCGACCCGCGGAGCTAGATTGCCTCATTATTATTGATTAGATAAAGCCTTCATCAGAATCTGATAGTTTACAGTGTCAAGGCTGGGTACTAGTACTACTAGTCGACAAATAGTGATAGTAAAAAAGTAATAGTGATTCAATGCAGGTCAACCTCCACGAGACTAACCACCACCCGACTTGAAGAAATAGAGCGAACTTCAAGTTGATTCTCTACAATAGTCAAAATAAGATTGTGTGGTTAGCGTCAACAGGCAAATAGAGGATTATCAATATTCAAATATCCTAAACCAAAATCAGACCTTAATCAAAGGTACAATTAATATTTCTGAGAAAGTAGGATCGATTGAGAATCCATACATTATATACATCGCACCAATGATATATGCACCTATATAAAATTTGCTCACTAAAGCGCGTTAAAATCGGTGTAATCTAATCGGCACCTTTCCTACGCCTTAGAGAAGGTAGGTAATTTAATTTGTTTCCTGAAATCCGATTGCTCGTCCTGTTTAAGTAATTATACATGGATAAGATGCTTCCGTTACGTCGGGGCTTCATAATTTTCTTCGAAGTAAAGAGCAAAGCTTTACATGTTGCAACCTTTTTTCGGTGTTTATCAATATTTACGAGTATTACAATTCTGTGTCTGCAATTTTCCGAAGACTATACACAGGCTTCAAATTTGCTTACAGCAAAAAACAAACTAATCACTAGCCAGTATTAATATTGTCATCAGTAACACAATATTTATTATCAATTATTCCTGTGTGATGGTACAATGGTGTCTAATTATCACGCGGTCGCAGCTGCCCAGCAGGCACCTGCTAACTTATCGCAGGACACTGACCCCCACTGACCTTTCATATGGTTACGTTTGACTCTGCACCACACCACAACCACACACCTGACTTTTTACATTTTAAATGCGATAAGAAATGGCAGATGCTAGAACCAGGCCACATGTCCGTGATGAAAAACCCGTATAAGCTGATATTGCATTTTACTGAAACTCCGTAGGTACCTACTACATACTTAGTCATATCGCTCAAGCTCAAGGTCGAAATCTGGTACATAAGTTCAGGTAACTGTTGATAATACCGCTGCATAATTTAACTCTATTTTATGGTCCAGTTTGTTGACATTAAGCAAACTATTTCAGTCATATTAAATATTTTGTACATCTCAGGCATACATAGTTGACCTTCATAACATAGGTAATATACCAGTAGAATTTACAGGAACGTGAGCAATGATTTCAGTTTTGGTCTATGATCTCCATCAAGATCCAACTTTTTAACATAAAACGAAAATTATTGCAAATAATGGTGATGATTAGAGTAATCTGTGAGTAGGTAGGCAGCTTAAAGTTTGGCATAACAGCCTGGAATATATATGTATGTAATTAGCAGATGTAATTAGCATTAGATTTGTCCAATAGAAACTGCATAAGAAAAGTAGTAGTTGTAAAACTATAATTTGCTACTAGTGAGATGTCCGCTGAAGCTATGAATACTCAGAGAATGTTAATGGCAGCAGCTCCACTGTGCCGTTACTCGACAAGCATTACGTAATGCGGGATCATTAAGGGGTTTTTCTAAACGCACAATTAGTCGGCGCGATTAGGGGCGGAATAGCGGGCGCGGCGACTCGGCGCGGCTCGGCACAGCTCGGCCCGGCACGGCAAGGTTCGGTCCGGCACCGGCGCCGGCATCCGGAGGGTATCGTGAACTCGTAACCGTCACACGGCACCGGCCCGCCACATCTGTGTCGCCGTAATTAACCGCAACCAAATCTCCTACCTTACTACTACTCTCTGTGATTTGTAGCTCCTCGCATCGACAAAATTAAGGACCCAAATGAACGATTCAGCGGTTTTGTGAACGTACCATAATGAGGTGAAAACTGACCGCAGACGTGAAATCACAATGTAACAGAGCATTGTTTAAAAGGGATACAAATTGACAATGTATTTAATATTGTTTCGTATGTTATTTAGATACCGTATTGTTCTTACATCTGCATAAACATATTTTTAGACTGCGCTTGAGATTTATTTATATACATTGCAAATGCTAACCTTACTGGAAATTGTATTCGTTTAAAATCGAATGGCATGTCGTTCGGAATCAAAGGAATCACGTCTTCGCCTTTGTACTTCCCTTTCAAAATTGTAGCTTCGATGACGTTCGTTAATTTCTTCACCGAAAGGGGGAGCCATTACAAAGAAATGGCTCGTTTATATTCCGCGACATAATGATTACCGATCCGATTTTAGTTGCAGATTATGAGCTGGTAATACGGTAAATTCTAGCGAATTTAAGAACTTCGTCGGATTGTTGACAACATCATCTTGGTTAGTGACGGAATCAATGGATTTGTACGTCATTAATTCGCCAGCTATTGAATCTGAAAATTCAATTTCGTTGACATAAACCTTTTTTGCAGTCAATATAACTCTTTCGCACAACCATACAATTTTTTTGTAATTCTGAGCGATGTTAGAGAAAACTTTCTCGATGAGTTTGGTCTTTCATCTTTCTTTCGTTTCAGTAAAGTGACAAAAATTGGTAGGAAATGTGATGTATCCAGACGATAAGTCAAAAAACTTCTCCAGATTGATCGTTTTGCAATTCGACTGGCATGTTTATATTTAACTTGAGCGTTTTAACGTTTTATCATAAAATGAATGACTTTAAACATACCTACGTTAAGTTCATCGGCTGGCGTTGATCGTGGTATTATGTGCTTGGCGAAAATCACTATTTTAGTCAGCTATTGTTGACCGTCCGTTGTCATCAGTGGATTGCCGGCGATAAAGTGGATAATCATTATTTCCCCTAATAATTTCTGCTACTTATTGTCTTGGAAAGCGTTTAGAACATTTTCCATCCAGGATTTGTTTTCATCCACAGAGAATTTGGATTTAATATAATAGGGATTTTTACATGTAAGTATATACATATATAGACTGTATAAAATGATTGACCAAAAAAAAAACGTTGAATCAATTATAAAACGCATCAAATCAATTATAAAATTCATCAATGCTAAATCCATGTTCCTTCAAATGCCCTTTGCGTTTCAGGGCCGCGATAACTTTTTCGAACAAATTCCGCAAAATCTAAGTGCTAAGGACTTTTTTTGTAGGATTCATTTTCTTTTTACCTTTTCTTTAAGAGATTTGAATATTGCTCGTAATTATGATTAAATCAACAAATGACTCCTCTCGCTCTGGGCGTGTCAAACTCTTACTAGCTACGGACTAAAGCCTACCAGTGTTCCTCCAAATGTCCTTCAATTGTCATAGTAAAAAATAGTATAATATTGCGGAGTCCCCCGCTACCTACCTTTACCTCGTTGCTGTACTAGCATTATAAGTAATGTTAATTTAAATGTAAGCTATATCGATTGCAAGGGATTCAATAATACACTCGCTGAAAGCAGTTAAATTCATCGCATTAAAGTCAAGCGTTAATGCGTCAGACAATAACAGATGGCCACATAAAAACAATATCATCCATTTTCTTTTATACAAACGAATAGGCACGTTCTAGATCAGGAATAACCATGCAGTTTTAAATTTCAAGGGCAACCAAAATGTACGTCTGCAGACCCCCCCCCCTTCCAGCCCGCGCCCCCATCCCGAGCGTCGTCACGGATTTAGAACTCGCCAAAACAACGCCAACAACATTAGTCGCCAACGTATTCTACTGCGATGTTTCCTATCAAATCACAGAAATTAGGTAAAGTTTAATAAATACAGAATACACTCTGTTTTTAGACAATAGAAAGAACATATATTTTAGGATTTCATATTCGTTTTATTTAAACTGTTTTAAAAAGATACCATCAAGTTTATTATGTTAGCATGTGTTCACAAAAACCGGCTAAGTGCGTGTCGAGCTCGAGCCACGCGCAATATATGGTTCCGTAGTTGCCAATAATAATGTAAACTTAGTTAAAACTGTTTTGGTTGTTTAATACTGTGTACCAGTTTAAGTTCTAGGTAAACTCAAAAATGACTGGAACGATTTCAGAAATTCTTTCACCAATAGAAGGCACGCTACATTATCCCTGAGTAACATAACATAGGCTAATTTGAAAAATTACGATTTGAATGATGACAACGCTTGCGAAACCGGGACAAACCGCTAGCTTTAGATCATTTTTGTATGGTCAATGAATTCACATTTACCTATAACGTGTTTTACGCTACTAACAACGTCATCTCAGTTATTTTCATTCATACTTCTTTGAGTACATGTTTTATAGTTGATCATCCCCACTTGACGTGTATGGGAGTTACCACAAAAAAAGAACAAGTTTTTATTCTAGCATTTTGTCAGCATCATTGATGCCGAATTACAGCTTTGTAGTCCCCGTAGTCTCTGAGCAAAACCGCGGACAAACAGACAGACGGACAGACCAAAACTATAAGGGTTTCTTGTTGACTACGGAACCCTAATAAAACGGAGTTTTTAATGCCGATCAAAACTTTACTTCTCATGCACTGAAACAACATATTAATCCCACAATGGTAAGTGACTTAAAAAACACTTTTTAAGTTTCTAATCGATATTTAAATGAGGCTTATCGAAATATTATTGAAAATGAAATAGGTAGTAGATAATGTTTTGTGTTAAATAAATATTTCGGGCGACCCATAAACCGACACTATCGACTTGCCTGTAAAATGTGACTTCTTTTTATGTTTGCTGTAAATGTCCATTAGGGAGGGCCAAGTAATGGCCCCAGCTACATTAGGCGGCGGAGGTCGTCTTGCCTTATTAAAGCTTAGTATATTGAATATACTTTGCTTGTGGATGATAACGGAACGACAATCGTCTTGCTCGCTTCTCAGATTGTTGTCGCTTTGAAAATGAAATACTTTAATGTTCCATCCATAGAAATATAAAATAATGGTTCCATCTCAAGGCTGACAGCACAAGAAACAAAAGCTTTCATAAAAAAAAAAATATTAAGCACCCTCCATTTTGAAAGTACCTACCTAAATGACAAAAAGGCAGAACTTGCGTGAATGCCATTAACCTACGAAGGTATTAAGCATGATCAATTCATAGGCTGCAGGTTTTCTTTTTATGTGGTATGCTGTTAATAGGAGGGAAGCGGGGTCATAATCATAGGGACACAGTAGAACACGTAGAATGTAAATGGAGCAACACAGCGAACGTCACGCGGCGTGGCGGCGCACGGCGCGGCGGCTGACGCAGGCGCCTGCACTCCAAACAACTATATTAAGAGCCCAAGGACTCTACTAATTTATTGTCTACTGATAGTTAACAATATCCATGATTTTTTTAATTCGGTATACTTTTGATTTGTCGAAAATATTGTTTTATAAATACTATAGCATTCAAAGCAATTAGTATAGTATGCAATTCATAGGACTTAGGTATTTATATTTGAGATCTTTCAATCCGGTTAGAAATAAGCAGTCTAATCAACTGGATCGTTTCGAACTAAACTTAGTGTTACCGCTATTTCTCACTGTTGGCTCCGGCTGGGTGGCGCATGTGCATGGCGGCCCCGCTGACGGGGCATCGAACCGAGAGAAAGCTTCGTGAACGATACGAACGTTGTGCTTCAACAAACACAACTTTGCCATGCGGTCGAAGTTCAAGACGGTAGTCCGTAGTCTTGAATTTAAGTTGTAAACATGTAAGTTAAGTATAACCCATTCATATGTATGTGTATAGTAGAGTTTATTGTTAACCGGCTACATACTAGATACAAGAAGCGCGGACGTCGACCACTGCCGCCGCACCGTACGATGTAGCCCGCTGCCCGCTATGCGTCTGATTCGGTTATGTTTGCGGTGCGCGGCACCTCGGCTATATAAAGATCCTGCATAAATGTCGTGCGTCTGCCACTGTTTCCTTTTAGTTCATATTCTGAATGTATGGCGTTTGTTGGTAGGTATTTATTTTAAGTGATAGATTACCAGTTCTTATTGATTTCGAAAACCGCTATCCCCAAGGGAAGGAACGCCTTTAACACAACATAGAATATTCGCAACAACAGCTGATACTGCTTAGGGACTTCAGTATTAGCTAGTAGAAGAGACTGACTCGGGCGTCCCCCAGTGGCAGCGAGCGAGCTCAGGCCAGGCCCGCCGCCGCCTCCCCGTCGCCTCTGTATACAGTGCCGAGTGCCAAACCACGGGATAGCTTGCGCCGTATCATGTAACATTATCCCAAAGTGCGGTTACAGCCGGCTCTCGGCCACCGGCGACGGTCTTGTTGTTGGAAACTCAAAGTGATATAAAATTTATTTCAAATCGTAGTTAGCAGTCTCTATAGGTATAAGGTGTCAAAAATAAACTGCAAGAATTTTGAGTATAGCTCATGATCAAGTAAATAACCACGACTTAGATTCTGTAGGTGTAGGTGGTAGAATCTGCAGAGAAAACTCTTTGGAGAGACGATCAAACTATTAGTAGAGTAGCCTTTTAAAGCATGCCAACTTACCGAGCTTATACTAGGTCCTTACATATGAAGGGTCCATTGCAATAACGATAAATGTCCTTGTTACCTCGTTTTGAGATAATTGCGTTTCAATTGTATTAATGGGAAAGACAAGTCGTGTTTAAAGGTATGAATAAAATACATTATTTGTTACAGCTCATTTTTTCTAGTTAAGAATCAGCTGTTTGCGTCCGTTTGAAAACGCACGCAGAATGGCGCTGTAGCAGTGATGGAAATTCCACCAAATATGCAATCCCCTGATTGCATATCTTTAAAATAGATTGTTGTAAATATATTATTTAGGGATTAATCTTTATTTGATATTCTAAAGAAATTCTTAAAATTCTTGCAGATCATTTTTAACGCCTTATTTTTTATGTCCTGAATGAAGGATCAACGCACAAGCACATACCGCTGGTCGTATAGACGTGAAATTTAGAGGACGTATTCCCTAGAAAATTAATCTTTTAATGGGAAGAAATAGGGGGCGGAAGTTTATATGCAAAATATTATTCGAATGCCCAATATAATTATTGAAACTTGATAAGAATAATAACAAAAAAAATAAAGGTTTTCATTATACAGTGTGAAATTTTAATGGTTGTTTTCCCGAAGCGAAATGAGTTTGTATCGGTAATACAATCGATTTATATATATAAAAAATATTAGACTCCATAAATGGCAGATTAACAATTGTGATAAACAAAACTCGAAAGCGACTTGCACCAACAGTAGTGCATCGCGCGATATGTAGGTACGCGGCGGTACGTGCGTCTCATGTAGGTATCTACCTACTTTATGTCTAGTGCACTACTATTTATTCTCGCTCTTTCGAGTTTATGAACACTTTTTTAATGATTTGAAAAAAAAAACATTTATTTTTTTAGTTTAACTTTGTGTTTCGATAGTACTACTGATGGGTAATCGTCCTGCCGCGGGAAAACAACCATTAAGATTTCACACTGTATAATTATATAGTTTTTCACAAATACCCTTTTTTTGGATGGGAAATTATCAAATGACTTCTCCCGCTCTGGGCGGAGCGGAAGGGAGTGTCAGACTCTTACTGACTAAAACCCACCCGTGATCCTTCTTGTGCCCTTTGCGTTCCAAGGCCGCGGTGATTCTTTCGAGCAAATTAAATAAACCCTAGCAGGCACTGACCCTATGGGGCCCCGTCTTCGTTGCTGACGGCTCTTTGAGGCGCGCGTGGAACACTACGCGCCGTCGACTCGGGCCTGGTTACTATCGAACGGCGAGCCACCCATAGCTCGCCATCCGCAGGCCCGCGCCTACGGTGGCCGGGAATCGCCCTGCGTTTCCCGACGCCCGGGGTGTCTTCTTCTGCTGCGGCGGCGGGAGCGTGAGGTTTCCCTCTCTCGCACGCGTTCTCCTTCGCTAGCATTACTGCTTCGCAGAAGGAGGTGACCGCTTCCCATGCCTCCTAGCTCCGGAACTATGGTTCGAACCAGGGCCGGCCGCGAGAGGTCGCCGCCGCCGATCGCCTCGACGAAGACACGGCGTTGCTCCGGCCAAGCAGGGCAGACCTCCACCGTGTCCTCCGGGCGATCCACACAGTGTTGACACCTGGACGTGTCCTCCCGCTAGATCCGACACAGGTACCTCCCGAAACAGCCGTGTCCGGTGAGCACCTGCATCAGGCGATAAGTCCCCTCGGACTTATCGCCGCAATGGTGGCGTGCCCATTCACAAATACCCTCAAACGGCAATTTAAGGGGTGTAAAAGTTTGTATGGAAGATCAATTTATCATCATACCTTTTCCCAAGATTGATGATATTTATAGTAGATCACGTGACGTAGACATACATACTTTTTCCCGGGATCAGGTATGTTGCGTCGGGATAATTTCTGACTTTCACGCGGGTGTAAGTGCCAGTTGCTTCACCCGCGTGAATAAGAAGCTGCACAAACAATTTAAACTGTCATTATTGGAGTTTGTTCTGCGTTTATTGTAAAAGCTGACTTTCACAGCTCCTACTTACTCCTATTTACATACTAGACATTTCATTGGAAAGCGCAACGTTACTTGAACAATAAGTACATTATGAAAAGGGCGCAGCACGCAGAGATCGAAACTATTCCAATTTTAACGAGCTTAATTTAATGTTTTAACCGCCTCACCAATAGGGTAGTTGACTAAAAAAATCTAATTAGTCCGTCAGATAGATTTCCAAAAAATATTGGACACGTATTTTTTCTTTTTTCACGTAAACAACAAATGAAGCCGATACAGAGCGTTGAAAACTCGTGTGACGTCACTACTCGCTACAATTTTTAGCGAGCCGTAACGTCACAAGCCCCCACTCCTGATCTTTGATGCTTTGTATCTTCGTCAGTTTTTATAGATTTGATAAAGGAAAAAATACGTGTCCAATATTTTTCTATAATCTAACTGACGGACTAAACATAATCATATATTTTTTACTCAGGAAACACCCCTATTTAGGAACCCCTTTTATATGCTAAGCAGAGTGATGCTTCCGTCGGTGAATATAATAATTCAGCCATGTTATTGCATCGGCAGTACCTACATACGTACAAGTTTAAAGCGGGGAGGGGTGGGCAAGACAGTGCGCGGCGCCGTCTGGTCGCCCGGGCTGACTCACTGGGCTCTCCGTGCGTCGTCCTGCACTCCCCTTTCATTTGCCTCGCGTTTTACCCCATAACTGATGCAAATGACTAAAGGGAAGCAAGATTTTAATGGACTATGTTTTATTACATGTAAAGTGCAAATGAGTCAACAGTCCGAAATAAACTGGTCCACGTCCACTTCATGCATTTACCAACGAGACATGGCCGGATTGAATCCTTACATTAAAACAAATTTTGTAAATAGCTGGTACGTCTAGCTTTATAATTTAACAATTAGCAAAACTCGCGAGTTTCGTGCTTGCTGTAAATGAACGATAGTTGATAACGTCATGCCGTGTATTAATATGCATTGGTTGGGGTCGTCCATCGCGTGACTTGCACCCCTGTACGCTCCCCGCACGCACCAAATTGGCCTGCCTGTGGCCCGTTTGACACTCGTCAGGCCCCACTCGGGCCCGGATGGTTTTTGATTTAATCACTTTACCTTATATCATATCAACTCAATGTTTTTATTTTTATATCGAAATATCTTTTACTTTAATTTTATTTAGGACTAAGAAGACGTACCTAATTTTCGGCTTCTGGTTTAATTTAAATATGGTCATATTCCATAGTCATAGCCGCCTTTTGTCAAGATTGTCGAATTTACAATTTCCATAGAAACTTTCATACCCAATTCAATATGGACTGTCATCCTCCATGTCGTGTGTTGCCTTCCTTTCCCACTTTAAGCATTACCTCATTAATCATGGAAAAACACTTTTAACACTTTTGATTGTCGGGACCGTACGTACGCCATTTATTCCACCCAGATGTTACCTTTTTTTTTTTTTTTTTTTTCCGGATGGGAAATCATCAAATGACCCCTCCCGCCCTGGGTGGAGCGGTAGGGAGTGTCAGACTTTTACTGACTAAAACCCACCCGTGCTCCTCCATGTGCCCTTTGCGTTCCAGGGCCGCGGTAACTCTTTCGAACAAATCCCGCAACCCTACCCAGATGTTACCTGCATTTAATCAAATGTAACAGTAAAAATATAGTAACAATAACAATACGTATAAATGAATACTTATTTCTAAAAGCAAAACTGGTGCAGATCACCAGTTTTGCAAGATTTATTTCAAGCGACTCCCAACTAACGGGAGCGTTTTCCTGTCCGTGATATTTCCTTAGAGATGCAAAGCAATTTTCTGCAAGAGATAACCTCTCTAAACGAGTTTCCCTACACAATACTTGTTAAAACCTGGCGTCGATGAAATCTATATTTCTACTATATCTTTACCTACACTTAAGAATTATAACAACTCATCCACGAAAAGTTATTTACCCAAATAAGAGTTTGAAGATGATTGTAAAAATACATTTGAGCAAATGATAAAAGTAAACAGAATTACCACTGCACATAAAACCGAGATCTGACACTGAACATCTGGCCTAATAAAACAGTAATCGAAACATTTAAACTTTTTGAGTGGCAGCTTTACAGAAGCCGTTTATCCGGCCGGGCCTGCAAACATTCCAAATGGTTAAATCAAGTTTTCAGAGAACAACAAATAAAAGTGTCCTACTGAAATGGCTAGTGAGAAACGGACAGACGTTAAACCTGTTAGCACCACTATAAAGAAGAATGCAACCACGCCATAGACATTTCGTTTTACTATTCCTAGGTGGAGCAGGGGCCAATCGAAACACGTACATATTCAATACTAGTATGATAATGAAACAACATAAGTGTTATCTAATAGTTCAGTACGTCTCCTACCTTATTTGTACTTCATGTTCTTCGTGTAAATAGGAGAGTTTGCTCTGGCACATATTAAGAAGTGTCATTTAAATAGAGCTTCGCCGTTCTTTTTTGGGCTTCACTTAGCTGTTCCGTATAAGGAGTCGAAACTACGGCCGGCGCCAGAGAAAGTACAGTCCCGGTCTGCGCTACTTTCAAATGCTTCAATGCTGCTTTATTCATAATATATAACCATACAACCTCACTGAAGTCATTTACAAAGTGTCCTAATTGCTCTTTGTCAGAGTCTCTTTGTACAAAAGATTAGATCTTGAGATATTCCGCTTTACATTCCAGACAGAATTCGTGAAAAGCTACTTTTTGAGATAAAAATCTTTAGATACAATTTATTCATTGCACAAGCTAACTAGGTACCTAGTTTTGCAGAACCATGGATTATTACCTACACTGCTCACTTTTTAAGTCTGTTTTTCTTGAAAGTACTTTTAGAAATACGGTGAGCGAGTGTCGTGATGGAGATTTGCATGTCGATGTACACTTGCGATAAAAAGCTGTCCGCACACTACCGTGCCACGATACGGGCCGCCTGCTTCGCATTGGGATATGGTGCACCGGTTTAAGTATTTATTTTTTCGTAGTAAACACAATTTTCTGCTAAATACAGTAGCCATGTTTTCAGGAACTTGATGTTCATAATAAAAATTATGACAGTCATAAAAAATAAAGTATGTACCTAACCTACTGCTACTGTGAGTGGGTACCTAATGTTTTTTGTACAGCATCAGTATATTTTTTCCGTGAAAGTAAATGTCTAAATAAGAGCTTCATTAATAAGGACGGACCATCGGACTGACAGCAGTGATGTAACAAGACGTTAGCGGCTCGCGCTTGAGTGAGGATCAGGCGCGAGGCAGCCCACCGCAGGGCTCCGGTCGAAAACGAGATTAGCCGAATTAAGGTATTACACCCGCATCGGCGGCGCCCGGCGCTTCAAGGTATTTCCCAGAAGGCGGCTAAATCACACATTTCATGGTTATGTCCGAAACGAACCTTTCGCTGTATATTTCGAAATGTTCTACTGTTACGGCGTGCATAGGTAACTCACGGGAACTAAACATCCGCAAATGTGAACAAACGGAAATACTACTTACCATTACTACTACTTTGTACCTATTTTTCTGTTTCCTTCTTCTTATCTTTTTATTAAATGTGTGTACATAAATTGTTAAATAAATAAATAATATACTTATAATAATTCGCAATTTCTCATAGTTTTTTTTCTTACGGCATTTATTTCTTCGCCACGTCGTAGCTGGTGTTCCTACCTTTTTACTGGTACCTAGCTTTTCAACTGACTTCAGAAAAAGGGACTCAGAGGAGGTTCTCAATTCGACTGTATTTTTTTTTGTATGTGTTGCCTCATAACTTTGTACTGGGTGTGTCGATTTTGATGATTCTTTTTATATTCGAAATTAAATTTGATTGTGATCTAACGACTAGTATTTGAGTTAAGTATCCCTACTAATGCGTGGCTTAGTTTACATTGATGATGTTCTCATTCCCTAATAAAATTGTGTACGATGGTTTGGAAGAGTACTTATCTTAGTATTTCAACGTGGTCAGATCTTCAACAATCTAGAAAGGGATAGATTGTTGTTGATCTGATGAAGAATAGATATATATAGGAAACGGAACTCTTCAATAAATGATAGCAAATCGGTCGGTTAGCTGAAATCGCATGTTTGTTTATGGTTTACACCAATTTATACCACGTACGCTGTGATGGGTATGTTTAGCTGGGAGTGAACCAAAAGTGAAAAAAAAAACATTTCGGTGTTCAAAAAACGAAAAAGCAACCAAATCACCAAGTTCCGAAATTAAAGTTATTTTGTACTTTTTGTTTAAAAGTCGGTTGTATTTTTTTGTGAAAAGTTTTTTTTATGCAGATCGCTCGGCCATATATTTTTCTGGTAGGTCGTTTTTATAAACGATAAGCGTGCTGCTACAAGCTACCTTCAAAACACAGACCTCTACAATTATCGCAATAAGTATTATACTAGGCGAACAAAGAGTCCACTGAGCCGTTTATCCTAACGCCTGACATAACAAAATCACACACCTGTGTTCTAGTACAATTTTGACCCCGGGCTATAAAATAGGTACCCAGCGCGGGTCTGATGAAGGACGAATTCGAACATTCAAGGGTCATTCCCTCGGGGCTAGAGAGCTTCTAAAATCTTGTATTACGTGCCACATCAGCGACTCCGAACAGAGTTACGAGCGTCGTGCTTTCTCTTGAGTTATGGGCTCATTTACGATTATTATAGAACCTAAAGTAGGAACAAATGTCGGGAAACTGCAGTATCTATGGCAAGTATTTACAGTTATACCGTAAGCAGGTAGAATAGGTGATGGTGTAATGGTGCTTAGACAACTGTTTGGAATTACGATAAACAGTTAAATACCTAATATTTAGATAAACAACGATTTAAATCGGTTCTTCGTTCACAAATTGTATTATCTGCCGTTTGCCAATCTCACAGCCAATAGGTAGGTAAGCATAATATATAAATTTATAAAACAATACGTACATAGGTACCTACATTGCGCAATTAAACATTTACCTACTAATACCTTTTTGATTGCTCGGTAGATATCACAACTAAAATCGTAACAATCCAAATAACAAGTTCCATTCATTAAGACATGTAAATTAATACCGTAGTATGGCTAGAGCCGTTTATTAAAATTAAACTCGGCCTGGCGTGGAACTAGGAAGATTAATGATCCCTTGAATACTGAGTTATGTAAAGAGCAAATGGAGTGGGGCTCCACGCTACGTCCTGGCATCATTCCAAAATCACTTATCTATACACGTACACGTACAGTTAACATCTCGCCTATAACCAACGATTTCAATTACCGACATGTATCGCTGTGCACAGCGTTATTTACACTTTTATTGCAAAGGTACTAGCTTTGAAAATCGAAAATTATCCCACGGGTTTACCACCGGGACAAAAATCATCTTCCTATCCTTTTTATGTCATTGTTAGGACATAGGGATAGTGATGATCGCCATGCGAGTTAATTACGGGGATGGTTGATAAAGCTTTTAGGATAGGTCCAAATACATAGCTACTTTCTTATTTCTAGGGTTCCAACATCACGTCCGTATGAAAAATGGAATCCTTAGTACTCTTATTCTGACTATCTTACTTATCTGACCGTCTGCCACAGCCAATTTTCTCTGATTCTTTGATCTTACAATTTATTTACATTTTTGTAAAACTCGTTGAATAGCTTCTGTTAGATAAATATGTATATAGATGTATCAAAGATATGCAATTTTTGTAATAAAGGCACTATTAAAAATTACTTTACTTATTTAAAAATATTTATGCTTGTAAATGTTGGTATCGTTTTTACATTAGTAGGAAGTCAGATCGTATAACCCTTTTAATTTGGCTTTAAGAAAGTATTTTTTTATTTAACAGGCACTAAAGAATCCCTACATGAACTCCAAACCAAGTCAAGCGACTGATCAATGACCATAAATACAAAAGTAGGGCATTTAATCGCCAAAGGTGTAAAGAAAGAAATAGATTACTTAGTAATACACGTACCTACTTATACTCAAAAGTTTAATGATCCGCGAAGTTGTAAAAGTCATTAAAGATTACTTTACAGAGCGAAAATTTACGCGAATAAATCTACAAGTATCTAATAAATGTGCAAGAAGCCTTCTATACAAATACTAAGATGCATAAACATTGCTTTTCATACGTTACCACCTTTACGAGTGTATAGCGGAGTCAGGGCCTTCGCCGCCACAATTAATAGTCGTTACTTGTACAACTATTCCTCATGAATAAAGACTACTTCCTACAATGCGCTGAAACACAATAGGTTTCGATTAACAAAGTCTACGCACACTGTACATTATGGGTACAACTGGCACACAAATGTTTCTCACGGGGCCCAAACAACTAAGTTAAAGAAAACATATTTAACATAGTCACGGGCGCGTGCAGGAGCCGGCGACGTGCAACTCACAATACACTTGTTCGGAGACAAGTTGTAGAGTTCACGAGCTTCAAGCTATATTGTTCCCAATGGACTACAGAAAATAGGAAACAAGCAATAAAAATAGTTCCCAGCATCCGTCGGCCTGGGACAAATTCCGACCAAAATTACGTGAGCAAATTAGACATTCCGGGACAATGCTGGCGGAATAATTGAGGGCCCATAGTCGCTCGTTTGTTGAACGAAGAATGTGGCTCGTTGCGCCGCAGTGGGCTCGCAGCTCGCACGCGCACCCCGCCGACTATAATATAATGTATTCCGATTATGAATTGAATATGGATTATTCTGCGCCAAGAATAGTTCGGATTGGGACAGAATAAACTTGGCTCCCTGATTTTCCTTTATATTTGCATTATTTTCATAGAGTACGGAAAACAGGCGCTCATGCTAAGACAAATTTTCTTAGTAGTGAATCATTTTTAATATATATCATGATTTCTAATTTTTATGTTATTGTGTTTGTAACAAGAACTGTATCCTAGAAGATACGAGTCTTATCTTACTGATATCTAGAAATTTACAAGAGAAAAATATGGTTAAAAAGACAAGAAATCTGTAGGTAGCGATTTTCGGAAATCAGATATAAAATGAGAATTTAAAATGGTAATAAATACTTTTATTACTCGTGCGGGGCCTTATGCGGGTGAGTCCAACTCATAATACGTCGGATTTTGGTTGGGTAATAGTAAACTGAGTAGGTACCTAGTACCTACCCACCTTCATTCAGGCCGATTGTCATTTATGACTATGAGCGTGTAGTGCGTGTACCCTATAGTTACGTATATTGACCTACAGGTAGAACCCGTAGGTCACAGTTAATCAACTGTTATCGGCGATTGGCAGGTGTATCGTAAGGCCCTATTGCCTTTATCCATCAGAGCTCTTCTGCAATTTATTTTGCGCACTTCCAACCGGTGTCAAGCCGGTTTACAAACACAATGCGTAGACGTACGTGACAAGTTTGCTAAACTACACTTTAATTCAACGTCAGTTGGTTAGAAAGTACCGTTCATTTCACCATATCTTTTTATATAAACCATTAAAAATAGGTACAGGACCTACATAACTAGGAACGTCACTGTTAAAAACCAGGATTAAAATGTCTACTAACGCTTTCACGAAATCGGTTGTAAGGCTTTTCTTCGTGTTTTTTCTCAAATAAATTCCAATAAAGAAAAGGTTTTCAGCTTCATATTCCTATGACACAGAACAAATTAATCATTTATTCCATAGGCATCCATTTTTCGAATCTATGGACACAATTTATTAGGTTGTGTAGATATATACTTACTGAAAAGAATATATACGAAGAAAGGTTACTTATTACAGTCGCTGAATAGATATTGCTCGAAACTTGGACACGATAGAGTTTTTAAAGCTCTACCAGGAGGTACCGACCCAGGTCCAATGTCATTTAATCGGTTGAATGCAATATTGTTATTTACCAAATGAAGATAAAAGTACACAAAGAAAATCCTGATGTTCCCATGTGGATAGACAGAAACTACTGAACGCCATTTGCTTCGATCCTTACGCACCCCTTTTGCTTTCGGTAATAGAGATGAGTTGTAACAGGTAAAACTCGATACCTGTTACCACTGTTACTGTTACATAAAAATAACAGATCCAAATATCTGTTATTAAATAACAGGCTGTTATTTTTTAATAAATAATACTATTTCTGTCACTCAAAACATATTAGTATGAAAAATGTCTCTCAGCATACTTGATTTTTATATACTAACCAGCATATCAGAGACTACGAAATTTTTAAAATTACGATTCACCACTTTCGTTCTAATAAAATTAACTTTCAATTGAATATCATCTTTAATACAACTTTAATTAAAGTCGCAATAAATGAAACATTTTGCAACCAATCCCGTCAAATATCAAACCAAAGACAATAAGGGAGTCCTAACACAATCAATGGAATGGTTTCGCAAATCTAAAATAAAATATTAAAAAATAAATAATACTATTTCTCTCAAATTTACCAACTATGACAAATTACTCTCAATATACTTGATTTACATACTGGTTGCTAAAAATCCCTGGTAAGTTTTATTAAACCAAATTATTTACATACTATTAAAGATAGATACGATTGTACTATCAATATGTCACTTATTTCATGCTATTTCAATTCAATTCTCTACTGCAATCGCGTTGCATTTCGTTAGCAAGCTTAAAACAATTTACTATAATATGGACCCATTTTTTAAAAACTGAATCTCAAAATGCCGTGCAGCCAGGAAGAAAATATTATACGTTTTTTTTTTACAATGGTCACTGGCCAGTAACAGGTAGGTAATAGGGCTAAATTAAGGAGTCACTTTTTCGTAACTAATTGTTCTTGTGAGACCACCAACTATATTTCAGGGTTTTAATAAATACTAAGTGCTTCTCTTTTTAGCGTAGTTTAACCGCTGTAGTAAGAGTGAGACACACCTATTATTTAAAAATAGTTAATAGCTGTGTTTCTTTTTAGCAAATGTCATTCTGTAATGAAAAAAAGAGAGAACGAGATGTGTATCACAGTAACAGCCGTACGTAGTAAGTGGTAACATTTGAATGTGATAGCAATAACAGTATGTATGTGTGGGGACTGGTATAACAGTAACAGCCGTGGTAACAGTGTTGAGTGTCTGTTATTAAAATAACAGATAAAATAAGTTGTTAGGAGCAATTGTTATCTGTTATTTGTAAATATCTGTTACTTCTATCTGTTACGATAAATATGCCTCACTCCTATTCGGTAATACACGCGCGCTAGTTGTGGTAGGTAATACACGTAGCCTTTCTGAAGAAGGCACTAATACAAGCAATATTTGGATGTGTAGCTCCCAATTTCCCAATCCACTTGTAGGTAACAGGTAGACGAAGATGACAGTAGTCTCTATATCTAAGCTTTTTGCAACGTATGAAGATACTAGGAATACAGAGAGAGAGTCGATCCACGACACTGTTGGTAACTACATAGTTATGATAGTTATCATAATAAGAATAAGGACATTATTTTCGTTCTTTAACCCAATTTAGTTACAGAATCATTGTACAATATGTAACAAAAGCCCTCTGGCTCCAAAGTATGTATATATACGTATATAAATACTTATAAGCCGTCCGTAGATGCTGGTGTGCAGGTAGACGCGGCATATTTTGATTTTAAAACGGCGTTTGATACCGTTGATTATGATGTACTGTTAATGAAGCTGGCAAAAGCTGGCTGCACACCGCACCTCTTACAGTTCTTCGTCAGCTACTTGAAAGACCGACAGCAGTACGTCGACTACAACGGGTTCGATTCCGAGCCATACTTCACCAGATCTGGAGTGAGCCAGGGCAGCAATTTGGGTCCTCTCGAATTTATTTTAATGATAAATGACTTATCAGATGTGGTCAAACATAGTTTATGTTTATTGTTTGCAGATGACCTCAAATTGCTGCTTGAGGTCAAAGGTGAGGTGGACTATGAGAGACTGCAGGAAGATATAGATAGAGAGGTAGAGTGGAGCCACACAAATAAACTTCTATCTTAACTCAACGAAATGCTTAGTGATGACATTAACGCGCGCGAAGACTGCCTTAGCCTACGAATATAAAGTAGAGGAAGCGCCGATGCAGCGAGTGTCTCAGATACGTGATCTAAGAGTACTGCTTACACCGGATCTAACATTCCGGGATCATATAGTTAAGATTTGCAGGAAAGCTTACAGAAACTTGGGTTTCTGAGACAGTCGCAGGGATTCACAAACATTTCCACGCTCAGGGTTCTGTATGATGCTTTAGTAAGGAGTCACTTGGAAAACAGTGCGGTGATTTGGGCTCATCAAGCGAAATACAATATTGTCAAGCTGGAGCGTGTACAGAATAAATTTACAAGACACTTGTATTTCAAACCTTATGGGGTGTACCCATTTTACCCTCTTATGTATCCTACGCTGTTTGTACTGGGTATGGTGGGGTACATCGAACTCAGAGTGCGAAAAATGACTTTAATTATTACTATAGGATCTTGATTATAAAAATGAAACTTTACAAGGAACAACAGGATTTTTGATACATCTATACTAATAGTACAAAGAGGAAAGAAGTTTGTTTTTACCGAATACTTATGCTCTGAAACCCATGGATGGACTGATTATATATTTCTTTTTATTATAACAGTTTTTTCACGAATGGAAAGCTACGTTACCAGCGACTACCATAAGCTATATTTTATCCCCGTATTCCCAAGGGATCGGGAACTACGCGGGTGAAACTGCGGGCGCTGCAATTACTATATTACTTACGACCACACGAACCACTTTTAAGTATCTTGTAAAATGGATCAAAAATAATGAATAATCAATTATATTTATTTTGTAAGTAGGTTAAAAACAAACTTTTTACACATCAATCTTTTTTGGTCGTTTTAAACTAGATAAAACCGATAATCTAATTTAAATATACTAAGTGTAAAATCATCTTTAATACACCGGGCCAACATTATCGTTAGCCAGGCAAAGTACACACTGTACACAGCGCACGGTTCACACAGTCAACTGTCAAAATATTAAACCAAAAAAGTAACCTGCTGTAGGGATCAGTTATTCTTTGTTTTTATGACGGTCTTAAATACTAATTTACAGCGACACTATTCGTCGCTGCATCAATTCGGACATCAACATGAAATATGTGTACATTGATACACAAAGCGACGAGTGGCTTCGCAGTTAAAGTTAAATGTGATAGACTAGGATTGTAGACAATTCATATGCGTTAAGTGTGACGCCCGCAGATATATTTCACGATTTTTAGCGCTGCGTATCCGGCACGCATGATCGCCCATAATGAAGACTAGCAGATAGTCCGGGCGCTCGCGCCGCTCCCTACATCAATAACAATTCTACCAGATCCTCCGTGGGCTCCGCGGCGACAATTTGTCCGCGACTTTACTCAACTGGATATTCAGCGGTTTTCCACCCGCGTCGTCGCCGCTTTTGAAACATTGTTATAAATAGCATCGTCTCGGTTTAGTACTCTCTTTCTTTGTATGGATATTACAATCTAGAAACGTTACGCAAAAAGAGGGGTAGTATAAGTTTGACGTATCTGTCTGTCTATTTGTGTGTCTGCTTGTCGGTCTGTCCGTCTGTCTGTGGCTCCGTAGCTCGCGAACGGATGAAGCGATTTCAATTTAGTTTCTTTTTTTTCGAGTGTTCTTAGTTTGTTGTGTTTGTGTTTAATGAAAATCGGTTGAGCCGTTTAAAAGTTGTGAGTTGTGAAAGCGGGGAAGAGTAACTGAAATTCTGCAAATATACTTGAGTGGTGTCTCAAATGAAAGCGCACTGAAAAAGAATATTGATGATGACTTGATTGAGAGTGTTTTATAAGTATGTAACTATGTACCTATAAAAAGCATAAAATAAAAAAATTAAAAACCCCCGACACGAAAACCTATGTTCCCTTTAAAAAAAAAAATGATGACTTTTCCCGCTCTGGGAGCGTTAGAAGTCACTGGATGATTTTACATGCAGAAAAAGAGGGTGTAGGTATGTTTCTATGCTGTAGGTAGATTCATTTTCATAATCGCGCGTTAACTTAACCCTTCTACATATTATAAAACATGGTCGGATTCATTATGTCTGAGACGTCCTGAATTCAGAGCGGATCCGCGGATCGACTCGACGGCAGAGCCTCACACGCAACTACACTCCAAATCTAAAATGGATTAGGTACGAACAAAAAAAGAACACTCTACAGCGACCGGTCTCCGGTAAAAAACAAACCCACTCGCCATTAAACATAATTTATTCAACATTATTATTCCATTCGAATCTAAAAATGATTTTTCAAGGACAATCCCAGAAACACGCTATGGGATTCTACAAAAAAAAAAGGTTTACTGTTTATTTGACTGGCGAAACACTGAATAATAAAACCGTACCTATCTAGCTCGGATACGAATTTAGAAAACGAAAATTAGGTAAGTAGGTACCTACCTAGTGAACCATGACGAGAGAACATGACAAATTATTTTAAATGAGAAAAAAAAAATCTATTTCTTGTTTAGACTTGTTCTGATTAGGTACTCTGAAAAGTGTACCTAATCATAAAATATACTCTTTTGCTTAGAGAGAGAATGTTTTTAAACCGAAATTATGTTTCCATTTAAATCAATAATAGCATTCGTGATTCGCGGTTACACCGCTGCATTTGAAGACATTTGACAGGTAGTGGTGCGCGGGCGGTCTCACACTGGCTGCGGTCACAAGAACATCTAGTATTCCCAAATCGGGTCTAACGGAGCCTGCGCCGTTTTCCGTGTCTTGCGTTTAACTGTAATTTTATTCCCAATCCGAGGAAATCTCTGACGATTTCCCCATTATAGTCGAAATTTAATTTTAATATCATAAAATGACATGTACTCCGAACAAAATATTTCTGAAACCACATTCGAGTACACAAATTAATTATTGGTCCGCGGCAATAACCAAATGACTCGATTACAATCAATTTCGACGATTGCTTCAAAGCGAGGTCAAAAATGAGCTGTGTGTGTGTTGGCCTGTCACTTGAAGCCGCAACCCGCAACAGCAAGAGTGCCTACCGACTATTTCTTCGCGAATATTAATAATATTATGTATGTAGGTAAATGCAATATGTTCACATTTAGAAAATGTTTCCTATCGAATGGATCGATGCAGTTTTATTGAGGCATTACCTATTTATAGGTACTGAAAATAACCCTTATCAATTTAGAACATAGATTTTTTTATAACACCGTTTTTTCTTTGTGTAGATAATAAGCCTAACAATGACTAATTAGGCAATCATCATTATTGTCAAAGCATCACGCAGCTAATAGTCGGTCGGTTCAGCCGTTTCAGGCGCATCTGTAGCGGCCATCCTCAGACTAATGTAATTAGTTCATTACTTTGTCCCAGGACGGTGCCTGCTCGCTTTGTATGTCTCTGCAGATTTATGTGAGCCTCTCTGTTTTGCTGCGGTCGCGAATGCGAAATTGCGTTTTTTCCTCTTTGTAAATTGCTAAATCTGTTCTCGTTAATAGGACCGAGTAAGGAAGGATTTGAAACATTTGAAATCTATACTTATAATAAATCTGTAGAGAAGTCAATTCTGTACAAGGAATATATTTTCAAAATAACTATCAGGGGGTGATTAGTGATCGATACTGGTGCCAAAAATGCAATCAGTAAAATTTTTGTCTGTCTGTCTGTCTTTCTGTCTGTCTGTCTGTATGTTCTTTATAGAAACAAAAACTACTCGACCGATTTTAACGAAACTTGGTGCAATTATTCTTCATACTCCTGGGCAGGTTATAGTATACTTTTCATCACGCTACAATCAATAGGAGCAGAGCAGTGAAGGAAAATGTTGGGAAAACGGAAGAAGTTACTCCATTTTTTAAGCTTCCGTCGCGTGTGTAGTCTTAATGGTTAAAGTTACATAGAAATCATGTATTACGGAAATGTTCTACATAAAATTATCTAAAAAATATCCCGAAACAGCATGTCTATCTTTTGTCAATTTTAAACCGATCGGGCTGAGAGTTTCAAAATCGGGGGTAAAGTAACTATTCCACGCGGACGAAGTCGCTGGCAGAAGCTAGTCGAAAATAATCCATATTGTTCCATTTGCCAAACGATCGTCTCTCGTAAATGATTTAATTAAAATCGTCGGTATCAATGGCGACGTTAATAAATAAATACAACCCACCTTGGCCAGTCATGCAAGCAACCGACGAAGACTCGTTTTTGTCGGCGCTATGCGATTCGTTAATTCTTAAACCTTGGCAAATGGACGCGGTGAACCTTGAATGTTACTTATAGTAAACAGTTACAAAACAGAAACAGTGGGTAAGAATACCTCGGTTCTTATTTAGAAGGAATACAAGTTCGAAAAACTATTGATTCATTCGTGCGCATGAATTTAACAATAATGTATTTACAAACAGTATTTTGTTGTCAAAGTGGGCCTTTTTTTTTTTTTGGATGGGAAATCATCAAATGACTTCTCCCGCTCTGGGCGGAGCGGAAGGGAGTGTCAGACTCTTACTGACTAAAACCCACCACAATATTCCTTAAGACAATTTTGTCATCCATATGGGATTTTGTAAGTAACTACAACGCAACGCAACGCAACGCAACGCTACGTCGTAATGCAAACTACAAAATATTGTTAATTAAGTTAAGTTTCTCTTTAAGTGAACTGTAATTTGTTGTTTGAGAAATAAATATCTTTTAAACCGAACTACATAGTTAGATACAAGCTGTGAGTTCCAGTTTATTGTTCAAATACTTATGGGCTTGGAGCACGTTTAAAAGCCGGACTGTCCCGTTATTAAGTTTATAATGTTAATGAAGGCTGCACCTGTGTGAGACGAGCACGCCGCCGCGCGCCGCCGCCGCGCCGCGGCAACCGGAGGGCAAGCTGCGGGCTTCGACATCATCCGTTTTACATATCTACATTTCTACTATGCATGTATGTATGTAAGTACCTTTATTTTCATCAGTGTCATTGTAGGCTATGCTTTTGGCATCTTAAGACTATTACAACAAAAAAAAAAACAACCAACTTCTAAAGAAAAAAAAAACACAAAAGTTAAAATAACTTTATTTTCGGAACCCAGTGTTTTTGGTATCTTCGTTTTTTGATCACCGAATTCCGAAATTAAAGTTACTTCATACTTTTGTGTTTTTTTTTGTTTAGAAGTCGGCTGTCTTTTTTTTTGTTAAAAGTTCCCCCCCCCCCCCCCCAACCAACCTAAACGTACCCATCGCGGCGTCCACAGTATAAATTGGTGTGAACAAACTTACAATTTCACCGACTCTGGAAGATTCGCTATCTTTTATTAAAGAGTTCCGTTTCCTATCACTGTTCTTCACCAAACTAGAAAGGGACCTTAGAATACTAAGATGCTCTTCCAAACCACACTTCTTTCACACGACAAGCACCAGCTTTCGAATATAAAAAAAAAACATCAAAATCGGGAAACCCAGTACAAAGTTATGAGGTAACACACAGGTAACACAGAGTTAACCCCCTTTTTTTGTCAAAAAGTCTGTTATGTTAGCGTATTTCTGACCAAGTTGTTGAATAGCTTTTTACAGACCCATTCATATTCCTTTCTTCGTTTACTCTTAAGTTTACAGTTTTAGAGCTACGAAGAGAACTGATATAAGTGGCTAAAGTAAACAAACCTGTAAAAAATGTTGATGAAAAAGTGTAAAGGCCGAAGCTCAGCAAACGTTACTGCGAGCAATCTCTACATAAACATTTCAGCTCACGTACACCCCACGCGTTTTCAAACTTTTTGTCTAAGTACCTTCACATATATTTAATGCAGGATCTAACCCCACACTACACGAATTGCAAATTTAATTTGATCTCAACTGCGAAATGATGATAAATCACTTCGAACATTTTGCGAACTTATTGCTGTTCACGATTCTGCACTGTAAACTTGTTTGTATATGGATACGTATCTAACTTAGTTTAAATGATAGAGATAGTACTGTACACCCAATACTAAATAGTGGCAAGTACTGAGAATTTGATTAACCTAGTATTTAATTAACAAGATTGGACCTCCAGTGCTAATCAGATTAAATCATCACGTGGCGAACTCCTGCAGGTTGTGTGCTTATTACGTATGTAGGAGATATGGTTCAGCGATATTCCCTAAGCAATCCAATCTGGCGTCATTGTTTTATTTTAGCCGCATGTCACCAGGACAGGACGGGCCCGGGGCGTCAGCTAACCGTCCGTGCCACTCAGCGCGCATGAGAGCCGTGTACAACCGGACTCATAGCTGACAGCCAATTAGTCCTCTGCCCCCGTGCCCCAGCACCCTCGTATTCCCCTCACCCTCCCAGCGCGCATTAGTAGACCCATGTATCTTTATTTGATGGAATCGAACAATCACTCGATCCTTGCGAGTCGAGAAGTGATACCGAGCCCGATTGTGAAATCGGTAATTTTGGCGGTTGTATCTTACTTACATAGATTGGTCGTAGCACATGTAAAACGGATTGATGTCTTTTGAAATAAGATATCATACAGCTTTATCATCAAAGTAGACAAAACTATCCATCGTAGATGTAAAAAATGTTTGTTATCATAATCAAATTTTTATTCGTGTCACTGTAGAAGAAATGTTTGTTTCGTTATTTTTAAGTGTATTAAGTTAGATTAGTACTGAAATATAAAATGTACTTATTTCATAATTTTATCTAGGTATAGCACAGATCTATAGAGAGCTCTCACGAGATAATTTAAAAATTACAGTTTTACGAAAATTTGTGCTTCGCCATGCCACAAGATTTAATTTGTGTTTTTTTTTTTCTTATGATATTAATGTAACACAATGCAATCACTCAAAAATTTAAACGGGAATGAATTTCACGAATTATATTTATATATATTTAATTTAAGTACATAAAACATTCAGATTTATTATTATTAGTAGTTTGTTAATTCTCTGATTTGTGGGCCTACGATAATCACTGTCATTTAAGATCATTTTTTTTTTATAATAAACTTTGATATAATTTTCATAACGAATGTGTGTGACCATTACTTTAGTCGAAAAAAAAAACTCGTCCGTTCGTTTCGTTATATTATGCGAATATTCATCGTAATACGATACGTACAGATTCGTATAATGATATTAAGCTGACTAGGTATTTATCGAGTGTTAACAATCTCAACACATACTTATTTTGCAATTACCTATTCGGTGCCATATACAACCTATCACTTAGTAGGTAAGTCCAACCTATACCTACAAAAAAAAACATATTCTTTCATTTAGATTTGCATTTGATACTCATGTGATATCTGAGGCAATTCATATGATTCTCAATTATTGTTGACGTATGTATGTCTGAGACATGGCCACAATGGTAACAATCGTGAAATTGTCAAGGCTATTTGCTATTCCCAGAATATCTGTTAGCGCCGCCGTGACTCAGCAGCATGGCCGTTGGCCGTGTCTCGTTAGTCACTCACTCTACATCACTCCTCGATTGTTTCCCGATATTTGCTCTTTTACTGATCCATTTACGTCTATTCTCACACAATAAGACTTCATTGTTTTATTGGGACACAATAGTTTTGCGATGACGGCAATGCAGGTATGCGGGGTCAAATCAGGGGGAGCAGACTTTTGTGACGATAACTTGATGAGTGATACTGATAAGTTGGTAACATATAGCTACCTAGGCTATTTACTGTGCAGCATGAACGCGTGGTTTCAACTATCAGCTCGCTGGCTCAACTGGCTCGCTGTGTTCTAGGTGACAGAAAATAATAAGTAGGTAAGTACATATGTTTTAACTAAAACATATGTAGCATTTAACTTCTATAGAAACGAACACTAATGGACCGTGCACTCAACACAGACTTCCTCAACTTAACAAAGTCGGAGCAGACAAGACTCGGTGTGGCTGTTTTTTTTTATTCGGAGTTTAAAACCTGTATCGTGTGGACCCACTATTAAATGCATTTTCAAATATACTTCTTGTTCGCCTTTGGTAATGTACTTATGAAACTCAATCGCTAGGCTGTATTTCTGTATGATTGAATTTAAGATCTTGATCAATTAGGATTTATGTACATAGATATAAAGTAGTATAGCGTTGAACATAATGTGTTTGCAGTCAACCTATGGATCACACCTAGCGGTCACGTCGTTAAAAAAACATTTATTTAAGAATTTTTCGTGACAGTACTGCGTCACTAATTCGTAAGTAACTACATATACCTACCCATTAAGTAACGCCGCGTCGTCCCGAGTCCGATTTTGGATACAAAACCTTTAATTTTTCATACTATTTACGTATTTAGTTTCATTATTATGTTTACGGCTTGTCCACTTACTTATATAGGTAGGTACCAACATAAATGTATGTCGTGGTTCAAGACTTGCAAACCAAACTGTTCAAAACGTCTAAGCTTTTCAAAACGTCTAATATACAGTGTAAAATCTTAATGGTTGTTTTCCCGCGGCAGGACGATTACCCATCAGTAGTACTATCGAAACACAAAGTTAAACTAAAAAAATAAATGTTTTTTTTTTATTTCAAATCATTAAAAAAGTGTTCATAAACTCGAAAGAGCGAGAATCAATAGTAGTGCACTAGACATAAAGTAGGTACATACCTACATGAGACGCACGTACCGCCGCGTACCTACATATCGCGCGATGCACTACTGTTGGTTCAAGTCGCTTTCGAGTTTTGTTTATCACAATTGTTAATCTGCCATTTATGGAGTCTAATATTTTTTATATATATAAATCGATTGTATTACCGATACAAACTCATTTCGCTTCGGGAAAACAACCATTAAAATTTCACACTGTATAAGGGTCACCGGATGCAGCTGAACAGGTACCTATAGAATCAGGTTTTTTATTGAGCTACTCCCTATTTATTTCTGGGTTCTGAGTTTTTGACTAATACAGTAACGACTAACTCAGATCGAGTAGGTATTGCGGTTGTTTATTTGTTTTCTATTCTATCTACTTTTTCGACTCTACTTACCTTTAGCAACCGCGGGAAAATACTTAGCTTAACGTACGTACTTACGTACTTGTCGAGCTGCTGAGAGGTAATATAACGGTAAAATCACTCAATCGCTCATATCCACGGCCCGACCTCGGTCCACGGAACAATCTTCTTTATCTACTTTTGGCTTACTTAACTAAAGTTGAAGGACATTATATAGGTAATCAAAGAGTTGGAGGTACACTCACAGCGTTCAAAAACTAGAATCTAGGATCTTAAAGATTGGAATTATACATAAGTACACACAGACAAATATGCTAAATACCTATTTATAAATGCCATAAAAAAAGTGAATGTCAAAAGTCTGAAGATGATCAAATAGGCACAAGGCTACTTGCTTGTAGTTATTTAACGAGGTTGGTGTCTAGGTACTTATTTGCATTTTTTTAAAAACTTTAAGCAGTCGAATGGCAATTAATTGATAATTTCAAATCACACGTGCATATCTTAAATTAAACAATTTTGGGTACAACACCCAGCTGTTGTTTGTGGTACTTATTTGCCTATATTTGGTTGATTTGGCGTCGTCCTTTTGTTTATCTACCCTACCCTATGAAGGTAAACATCAATCTCTAGATACTTCAGGTTTTCGCGAACGCCCAAATCTGTAATGTAGGTGGTACGTCACAATATTGACTGAAACAAAGGTACCTACGTGAACAAGAAGGACAATTTACATACATAAGTAGAGTATTTGGTTCTAGCAAGTTACACCAAAACAAAAATGGTTTATGCCGCAGTTTCAGTTTCTGTCAAAAAGGGGCCGAATATTCAGCTTGACCGTCACTAGCATTCCTCAGCTAATGGTGGTACCACTCATAAACAGAATTGGCTAAAGTGACATTTACCTAGGCGGGGTTCAGATCTTTAGTTATCATGTATTATTACATTTTTTTTTTAAGGATGGGAAATCATCAAATGGCTTCTTACGCTCTGAGCGGAGCGGAAGGTTGTGTCAGACTTGTATTTACGAAAACTATCAGTGTTCCTCCTAATGCTCTTTGCGTTCCAGGGCCGCGGTAACCCTTTCGAACAAATTCCGCAACAAGGGCGGGCACAGGTCCTAGCAACCCCGACTACTATGCTAACGTTTCTTTGAGGCTTGTGTGAACACAACAAATTGACGACCCGGGACGGCGAACTACCCAACGATAGCCGTCCGCTTTCGGTGACGGGTGCAAGGGTGCACATGCGAGTCCCAACGCCTGCATCTTCCTTAGCTAGCATTACTGCTTCGTAGAAGAAGGTAACCGCTTCCCATGCCTCCTTCCTCGGACCATGGATTGAACCAGGGCCAGCAGCGAGAGGTCTCCTCCAAGTCCCATGGCGGCAATCCGGCAAAGAGACTCGCCGCCCCGCAGAAGAGCGTGCGGTATCCCTGGGCCAGCCGGGTATCCATGATCCTTTGGGACGCGTTCAAGGGGCGGGCTGGTTGCAGCATTAACGAAAGCGCCTACACTGGTGCCCTAAAAGGCTGTGGACCGCACGACCCCGCGTAGAGCCTCCGGCAGCAAGCGTTTGGACTCTTTAGATTGGGCGAGAGCCGTTTGTAGGCAGTCCCGGTCCGACAGTTTTGATTTCGGTTTCGGCCGACACATTATTCGGTTACTTTTTCGGTTGGACACTTACAACAGCCATTTGCGCAATGGGCTCTAACTTTTCAAGAGGGTGGATGGGTTTGAAAGTGCCGGATCAAAAAAGTGTAAAAAAATATATTAGGCTGATTGTTTTTAAATAAAAAAGCTTTTTTACAATATAATAGTAATGGCACTGAAATTAACAAAATAGATAATAATCTATACATACAATAAAATAGTAGACGAGCTGTGTCTGTACATCAGTGGCGAAGCGTGGTCATAAGCCGATTCCCAACGGCTTCCCTTCAGAAGTTTGGAACACAACTACTCTATCGTAATTGAAAAATCGCACAATCAGTACTGTCAAAAGTAGATAAACATCACAAAACGCATAGGCACACAGATGAATATTCAATAAGAAAAAAAATCTCTCATCATATTCAGACCGGACAGATTCAAACATGAGTTTGGGACTAGTAGGAGTGGTAGGATTGAATTATTTTTCGAATTCGCATGACGCCCATAACAGAAAAGTAAATCGTAACAGGGAATTGCCGCGCCTGGCCTGGAGGTAAGCATATAATAATGTTTTATTTTTTAATTTATTTTCTTGCTACGGCTTACCTCTCTCAACATATCACCCTTCGCCACTGCTGTACATTGAATATTTTGCATTAAAATAACTGAGAAATGTTAGAAAAAATATATAGAACTCAAAAATGAAATGTTTGTCTGCTTGTCTGTGCGTTTGTGGGAGCAACACGCAATATCAGAGTTCTGTTTCGTGTTGTTGTGTCGATGTCGCTCCGATTTATAATTTTAAAAAGGCATTTTTCATTCGTGAAATCAAGCATAGGCAGTCTGAAGTTTTAAACTACTAGCCTTTTAATTCCATACTCTCAAAAAAGAAGAAATTACCATTTATTTTATGGACATATACAGGATGACTTTGAATAGATGCGACAAAATGAAATGGGAGCTTCAGTTACAGTAACATAGTAATTATAAACTGTTTTTTCTACAATCTAAATCGTTAAAAAAAGTTACGTGGTTGGCGTTTTAAAATGATCCATCGATGTTAATATCTTTATTTAAGTACGAATTATCGGTATTCCAGAAAAATAATTAATATGCAAAATAAATAAGAAAAATTAAAGTATCAAAAAATCTCGTCCAACTAATCGCAGTGCTCAATGATCGTTGTGGAGTACTCGCGTTATTAAACGTTGCCATTCATAGTGGTGATAAAAGTTCATTAATTTTACATTTGGTATGTTCTAAATTTTCTTGACAACACGTATTATTGTATATTTAAATATGTCGCATCTATTCAATTTCACCCTGTATAGCCTGCTATGTCAACGGAAAATTGCAGATTACGTAAGATAAATCTTTATTAGATTAAAAGAACGTTTTATTCGTGCATGCGAAAGAATTTATTCGTGCACACATTTTGTAACCGTCAGTGTAATATTTTATTATTAGGTACTATTGTTCTCTTTATGTATCTTACTATGCATACAATTTTAAATTTTTAAATATATGGAAAGGAACCTCCTCACAATACGAGCCGTAACGAGAAGTACCAACTGCCTTCTGTATCAGACCCTTTACCCAACTGCGTAACGCCAGCTTCGACAAGTGGTCATCGAAGCTTTTGGCCATCAGGCCATTGGGCGTAACGAAAATGTGCACGATAACAGCCTAGTCCACAATAATTATGATTAAAACTTCTCGATATACCTATTATGAAAAAAAAATTTTGTATAGAATAAATCCAATCCAAATTTAATAGTTTCCTATAATATATCGATGTTTTATTAAGAAAAAATAGTTTTACAATTTTCCCTCGATATTTTACAATCTAACCGGCGTTTGCAATTTTTCGGTGACAGCTTCGGTGACGCACGGTATCTGTAATTTGTAAGTAATTTTTAACTTTTTTTCAAAGACAAAAAAAAATGTATATGATAAGGGTTTCGAAACATTTCTTGTGAAGAATCATTTCCATCTCTTGCCAACCCTAAAAAGGGTTAAGACCTATACCGTAGATTAGGTGAACGAAAATAGAACAGCTTGTTTACGTTTGATGAACATGCTTTTGGCTTCTTTGACTTTCTGAATTCGAGATAAAGTCTTCCAGAATACCTTCAGATCATAATCAGCTAATAACTTGATATCGAAGGATCTACATATAGATATAGCCACGAATAATTTTACTTATAAGAACACAATCTGCACACCAATACCTATTCGGTGATTTTTCGTTTTCCCCTTGTAATTGATGACCAGTTCACCAATCATGACATTTCGGATAATCAATGACAAAGAGCTGTTCCGTGGACGTGGAGTGTGACAGCAGCTCAGGGCGCATAAGCGGCTAGGACGCGGGTGCGGGAGCGGGAGCGGGGCAGCAAATGGAGCGAGTCCCGAGGGAGCAACAGTGCCCGCGTCACGGATTCCACTCGGCGTCATTAATTTAATGGATTATTTTCTTCAATTCTTATCTCAATGGGTGTACCTATCTATTTTAGGGTAACTTATTTTATGTCTCTTATAATTAATGCCTTATCAAATTAGCAGTCGCGGTATTACAGAGGTAACTGCTCTACCTCCACCTAATCTATACTTATAATAAATCTGTAGAGAGGTCAATTCTGTACAGGGAATATATTTTCAAAATAACTATCAAGGGGTGATTAGTGATCGATACTGGTGCCAAAAATGCAATCAGTAAAATTTTTGTCTGTCTGTCTGTCTATCTGTATGTCTGTCTGTCTGTATGTTCTTTATAGAAACAAAAACTACTCGACCGATTTTAACGAAACTTGGTGCAATTATTCTTCATACACCTGGGCAGGTTATAGTATACATTTCATCACGCTACAATCAATAGGAGCAGAGCAGTGAAGGGAAATGTTGGTAAAACGGGAGAAGTTACTCCATTTTTTAAGCTTCCGTCGCGTGTGTAGCCTTAATGGTTAAAGTTACATAGAAATCATGTATGACGGAAATTTTCTACATAATATTATCTAAAAAATATCCCGAAACAGCATATGTCTATCTTTTATGGTTGACTCACAATAACACGTGTAGCTCCCGATAGCTTAGCAGTTCGGAGCTTTCTGATTATATTTGTTTACTCTTACGTTTATAATGCTCTCACTCATCCCTAATTTAAAAAAGTTAACATTATTACCTATTCAATAAAAAAAAATCATAGAAATCGGTATAGAAACACCAAACTTAACACCTTAACCTAACTTAACATGAATACAATAATAAGCCATCGCGCCGTCGCGCTTTAATACTGAATCATGCTGTAAGATGTTAATGTTGATGTTGAGATGTTATTTTTGTGTAACTTTTGTTGCTATTTTATAAATTGGTACTTATTAGTTATTTTGGTAATGTTTAAATATTCATTCAAATTACGAATGATTAATAGTTTCAATTTTATTTCTTTTTAGGTTAAGCAGTAGTAGAAGTAGGAGCATAGATTTTTAGATACCGATAGGTTAGTTTTGGCTAATTTATGTTCTTTTTAGTATTAAGTAGGTAAAAGCGTAGATACTTTTATTAATTAGTAGTTATTTTATTAATTAGTTATACGTAGTTATAGGTAAGTATTTATTTTTAAGTGAAGTAGGTATAGGTTATTATAATATAATTTTGCACAGGCATTTCAGCTTTACTTTCATTTCTTTTTTTGTTGTAAGTTGTACATATTTCACACATAGTGATCTATCAACGCACAGCCCAAACCACTGAACGGATCGGGCTGAAATTTGGCATGCAGGTAGATGTTATGACGAAGGCATCCGCTAAGAAAGGATTTTGATTAATTCTACCCCCAAGGGGATAAAATAGGGGATGAACGTTTGTATGAAACTTTGTCAATTTTAAACCGATCGGGCTGAGAGTTTCAAAACCGGGGGTAAAGTAACTATTCCACGTGGACAAAGTCGCTGGCAGAAGCTAGTTCAAGTATAAAACTTTTTATCATTTTAACAGTGCTACGAGTATAATTTATATTATAGTTGCAGGTTCAGGTTGCAGAAACATAGTGGTCGTCATCTCACAATATTCAAACTCGATTCAGCGTGCGTGAAAAAAGTCAAAATTAAAATTACCTATTTCTCTCGTCCTTGATGGTTACATAATTGATCTACGCCGTGTGGGTGCAACTTCCACTAAATGTTTTAGTCAATTTTACTTTAGAACCTTCGACCTTACCTTCCTATAACAGCTACAAACAAAAACAGTACCTACCTAATATATTCATAGTGAGTAGGTATGTTATGCACGTTAAACTTAACGAAGTGCATGTAAGTTTAATGCAATTGACCCCACACAAAGTTTAATTATGCCAGGATACTAAGTCAACGGACGGTCCTGCGCAGTGATCCGGAGAGGAGGGAAGTGCCACCAGACACGCTCTCTGCTCAGGTAACTTGGACATCATAAACTTGCATAAAAGCCGTTACTTAATTTGCCCACATATAGGCTTTTCCTAAACATTTAAACACATAAGAGTACCTATAATGCTATTAAGGTTGAGGTTGGATAACATAGGTATAACATAAACGCTTAAAGATATTTCTTTACAAATAAGCATAGTCTTTGAACCTATTTCTCTTTATTTTTTATTTTTAAATATGTATAAACAAACTGTTAAATAAATATATGTAGAGCTCCTTGACGTATTAAAAAAACTTTTTACATAAAAATACAACCGACTTTTCCACAAAAAATCAAAAAAGTACAAAATAACTTTAATTTCGGAACTCGGTGTTTGTGGTTCCTTTTTCATTTTTTGAACACCGACTTCCGAAATTAAAGTTATTTTGTACTTTTTTGATTTTTTGTGGAAAAGTCGGTTGTATTTTTATGTAAAAAGTTTTTTATTTCTCACTTTTTAGTGGTACCTAAACCCCCTCCCCTCCCCCCACCTAAACGAACCAATTACATTAGTGTAAAAAAAACGCACTGCTCCAATGCAGAGTAAACTAAAAGGTCGTCAATGTAGACAATGTAGATATTTTTTTAGATTTTTGTTGATTTTTCAAAAACCGCTTGTTCGATTTCGATAAAATTTTCATGGGACCATTTGGGAAGTATACCCTTTCCAACAAAAAAATAATTTTTCAAATTGGTTGGCAAGCGACGGAGTTATGCGCGAACAAACAATAAAAAAAAAAAAAACATACAAACATCCGAATTGAGAACCTCCTCCTTTTTTAGAAGTCGGTTAAAAATAAAACTTAATCATCAAAGGTGTGCATCATTGAAAGAGCACGTTTCTTGTTATCAAGGGCGTATTTTCTAAGGTTCATAGTGATGCGGGGCACTAGGGCTCCAACGCGACGCTCAGGAGGAGGGCCCAGCGTATAAGGTGCCAACGGAGCTTCAATAGAATAAGCGGCCAGACTATACTGGTTTTGTTACCACTGGCGATCCTACCTATATGGCGGGAGGGAGTGTCGGAACGCGTTTGATGCATAAGCGATCAAATGGACTTCACTCGGGGCTCGGGTCGATGTCCCATTGCACAACAATCCGTTACCTATCTATTTAAATTAGGCTCGGATACATTTGATGTTGAGGCTACACAGAGTCTACACCGCGCCGTTGGCGGGCCCTTGGGCTATGAGCCTGGGACGTGTTGACCTTGGTTTGAATTCAAGCACAATAAGAATGTAGTAGGTAGGTACCTATGTAAGAATAAGACAGTGTTTCGTGTCTCGGGAACACTTATTGCAAATTGCAATCATCTCACCCGTTATCGTAGCGTAGTTAACTTCGGAATCTCCGCAAGTGCAAGTGTCGGTATCTTAGCTGATGTATAAGGTCCACTGGCGCAGACAGCTTAATAACACCGCTGGCAGTAGAAATAGCATAATTTTAATTTATTGTGTTGTTTTGATTTTTTGTGGAAAAGTCGGTTGTATTTTTTTGTTTTTTATTTTTCACTTTTTAGTGGTACCTAAACCCCCTCCCCTCCCCCCACCTAAACGAACCATTTACATTAGTGTAAAAAAACGCACTGCTCCAATGCAGAGTAAACTAAAAGGTCGTCAATGTTAGACAATGTAGATATTTTTTTAGATTTTTGTTGATTTTTCAAAAACCGCTTTTTCGATTTCGATAAAATTTTCATGGGACCATTTGCGAAGGATACCCTTTCCAACAAAAAAAGAATTTTTCAAATCGGTTGGCAAGCGACGGAGTTATGCGCGAACAAACAATAAAAAATAAAAAACTTACAAACATCCGAATTGAGAACCTCCTCCTTTTTTAGAAGTCGGTTAAAAATATGAGCCATTTTTAATTAAAGAAAATTAAGAAAAAATACTTTTAAAATCCTCTATATTTACGAACTAAGTAGCAGTAACTAACTTACCTAATAGTTAACATTTTCGCATTCCATATTCTTTGGTAACATTCTTATTATAGGTAGGTATGCGTTTAATATCCTGGTTAGAACTTTTACCTAGTTCGTCACTCGCCATTGATAAAAATGCACCACTAAAATAACGTAGATATATGCTTGTTACGCCTTAGGAGTTGGAAATCTTCCTTGATAGGTAGGATATTTCCCACAAATATAACATTATTTATTCAGGAGATTTAAGCGCTTACAAAGGTCAGTATTCTCCATAGAAATATAAAATACAGGAGAAGTGGCAACGGGGCGTGTCGGCGTCCACGCGACATGGTCTGGGCGAGCATGTCTTACGCAATGGTCGAATCCGCGAACTATTGCGCTTCCGACCGTGAGCGTGATAAGATATAAGAATGCCGTGTTGTTCAGTGTTTTCTTGTAAAAACCGAAGCCTAAACCAAAACTTTGTTAATTATGGAATCACTTACAACAACAAATCGTAAAATATTTCTTGCTTATACTATGTTATTTTTGTTTTCAAATGTCAAAGCGACAATAACATATTACAATGAATACACTGCTCCTTAACCACTACCTAAGTTTGTCGCTAAGTGACTGGATGAGCAATGTAAAAATCACAAAACGATACTTTAGCAAGCCGATGTATCGCATAGTACGGCCGCTGCTTCTTGCCGCGAGTTAGTGATGTAATTGTGCAGATACACTGTCGACAACAATGTCGATTGTTGAATGAAATATTACAAAAGTGTACCAAACTTTCTTAGATTTCATTAAATTTTTGGTAAATAATCGTTCAAGTGTTTTTGGCTTTGAATTATCGTGTTTATGCCTTATCCTCGTGCTACTTCCTTACTTTTTATGGTAATTGTATTTTACTTTCGATAAAGTTTCGAATGCATTATAGTAATCGGCATGTTTAAGATAATATATTAGTGACCTTTGCTTAAAATTATTTGTTATACATGGGCAGCATAGTGTGTGTAATAAATGCCAGAATCGATAACTTTCCGATTTAGTCAATCACTAGCGTATATGTAAAATAAATTGCTTTTGCACAGCACAACGATACCCACCGTTGTTTTTGTGTGAGTAAGTTGCACGGTGTACTGTAAGTATACGCTGTGTTTATTAGGATAAGGTTTATAATTGATTGTGTAGTACAGTCCGATTTTAGAAATGCGGGTGTGTGCGCGACTGCGTATCTATTGCTTTTACTGAACTGCATGCGTAGTAGTTGCCGGGTGCCCCGGGTGGTAGGGCAAAACAGGAGACACAGGTTCCGATACATTTTCGGCTACAGGGCATATCTCCTAGTTTATTATATCTATGGTATTCTCCATGAACGTTAAATTATTCGTGTTAGAAACGCTTCCACAAAACAAATCTGTAATGACGTTTCTTAGCTAGTCATGTATTATTATTTATATATTTCATCCTAATCGAAGACCGGGAAGTGGGTCAAATTATGATTCCAAGATTTTCTTACATATGTACATTGTCGACACACGACACCGGGATCAGGCTAGGCGGGGGTGACGTTGTTCCCTTTACGAGGTAGTGGAATAAAACAAGCGACATAGAGGTAAAAACACTTTGTATTCACGTAATTCTAATACAATCACTCTACTTTACTTGTTAAACTAACGATATGAGTCAAAATAATTAACACGCGCTATTTATAATAAACTCGGCACAACTTTACACAGACTTTTTATACTTTGATACAATTTCACAGCACAGGGAGACAGCGAGTAGTTACTCTGCTGGAGGACAAGTGAAGACTGACTCATTGTTCTAACGGCGGTCTTATTTATAGATTACGCACATGGGCGCAAGTATTGTGTACACTGATTTCTATCTGCGCCGGATCTACCAAGCGTGGGCGCGCAAGCGATGGCCGCCCGCCCCTTCCCCCTTGTCTTCCTCAAGCTTGGCCTGCGACTAACAATAACAAACCCCGACAGGTTTCGACTTGTCGAGCTTGAACCCGGATGTAAAATCTTCATCCAATCAGCGGGTTTGTTTACTTAGATGGATGGAACTTTGTCATATTTACTTGTGGAACATTACTTAAATTGTATACCTATGTTTTCCATCTTTATTATGATTTAATAAAATACCTATAATCAAAACTATCTCTGTGCAATTACAAACTGTCTTACTTACATTCTAATTACTTATATTCAGTCAGTCAGCTTACTAACAATAGTTATAAGTCAATATTGTAATTACTAACACAACGGGTCTTGACTATCTAAATAAATGATCTATTTATTATTGTTTCTAATCATTTACAGCTAATCGTTACTGTGCTTCACCTACATTCCACCCCCAGTAACAGGGTTCAGCCGCATTACTTCCTGGTCTGTGGGAAGCACAATAATTTTAGTAACGGGCCGACGCAGGACCCCATTCACAGTCTTAATATCTACTACACGGATAATACCATCATTTCCGTGGTACACTGCTTTTATAATACCTTTTGTCCATGCACTTCGTTCTTTGTTATTGTCCGCGATCACTACCACATCACTGATACGCACATTTGGCACATTATTTGCCCACTTTTCACGACACTGTAGAGTCGGGAGATACTCTCGGAGCCAGCGCCGCCAGAACATGTCGGCGAGCGCGTTGACACGCCGCCACTGCCGGCGGGAGTCGATGTCCTCGGTGTCGCTCGGCGCAAATGGCGTACTCCCGGAGGCAGTGCCCAGGAGTAGATGATTCGGCGTCAGGACCACAGGTTGATTGTGGTCGTCGTGCACGTAGCTTAGTGGCCGGCTGTTCACGATGAGTTCGGCCTCGGTGAGGAGGGTGTAAAGGACCTCCTCACGTGGTGCTCGTTCCTTCAGCGTGGCCCGTAGCGCGTTCTTTACGGACCTCACTAGGCGTTCCCAACAGCCACCCATGTGTGGGGCTGCCGGGGGGTTGAAATGCCACGTTATACCTCGATTTGTGGCTTCGTCCTTGACTTTGTCGTGGTCAAATTCTTTGAGTGCTGCCCGAAGTTCGGTGTTGGCTCCGATAAAATTAGTACCCTGATCGGAGTATAGATGTGCTGGTTGCCCGCGGCGTGCTATCAGGCGCCGCAAGGCTAATATTGCTGAGTCGGTACTCAGTGTGGCAGCTAATTCCAGGTGGACGGCGCGCGTAGCCAGGCAAGTAAAAAGCGCCCCCCACCTCTTTTCACGGCGTCGGCCAATTGTCACTTCCATTGGGCCGAAGTAGTCTACCCCCACTCTCACAAACGCTCTTCTCGTAGACTTCAGCCGTGCGAGAGGTAAATCGCCCATTTTAGGTGTAATGGGTGGAAGTCCTTTTTGGATGGCAGCCCGGTCTTCTTTGAAGCTGTCCTCCTGGCACAACTTAATGAGGCAATCATGCGCCTCTTCAAGGTCTTGAGACTGCAGCTCCGTCGTAGCCCGGTGTTTGCGGCACCGGCCGATAAAGATAAGTATGCGTGCCATCACACGCTGAATGCGTGACCATGAAGAATATCGCTCGTAGTCCAGGAGCGGTGTCGCGGGTGCAGTTGACGCGTGGACTCGTTGGATGCGCTCGAGGTCCACCTCCGCCGCCTCAGGTTCATGACACGCTGGCCACTGCTCCTGTGGGTCACGTAAAAACGAGGGGCCCGAGAGCCACTTCGTGCAATTATCGGGCCAACACAATCTGGTCGCTTCGTCAGCAGGGTTATCCTCCGAGGGTACCCAGCGCCAGTTGCCTCTGTCTGACAGCCTATCTATATCATATATATACAAAGGGCCTATCCTGCATTTTAATAGTATTCCTAACAATGAATTCAACATGTCAGGTCCTGTCAATATGTTATCATTTAGACACGTACCGTGAGACCTGGCGGCCGCGTCAAAAACTAAACGTAGTTTCCCCGGTTTGTTGGGGTTTACTACTCCGAAATGCGGTAAGTACCAAACTGGAGAATTATCTTCTTTACTTATCACTTTACGCGCATAACCTTCATCTAACAATCTTTCTATCTGTTTCGTATACGCCTCGGCGAACACAGCGTCCTTGCGCATGCGTCTTTCTATGCCATATAATCTTTGTCGGGCCTGATTATAATTATTAGGTAACTGAGTGTTCTCATGCTTCCACAGTAAACCTACTTCCCATTGTGACTTGTCAGGAGTGCGACGACTGGTGCTTTCTAATACGTGCAAAGCTCGCTCTACGTCTTTATTTTTACGAGTATCTTGTGAAATGCCTAGGGCTTCTAATTCAAACTGAGATTTGACTAAATTATGTAAGTCGGGGAGGGAGACTGTCATGCAATTTACTGAATTATTATTGTTACTATTTTGAAGTGGTCCGTGTATGACCCAACCTAGCTTCGTAAGTGAGGCAACTGGCTTACCAGATCGTCCCCGTCGAATGTCCTGGCCGACGAGCAGCTCCCAGTTGTCCTGCCCGAGTAGTAGTAGCGGCTTGGCTCCCCTCATTTCCACGCAACCCAAGTCGCTGAGGTGCGCGTTATCGTTAATCGTCGCGGCGGACACTGTTTGCGTTGGTAAGCTTATGTTTGCCATTGTGCGGCACTTAATTTTATGGCACTGTCCATTAGGACCTTTTACTTGTACTTGTACCACTCGCGAAGTTAAGTCTGTTACTCCGTAGCCGCCCGCTGTTTTGAGTGTGAGAGGTACACACGGTCCCTCTAAGTTAGCGGCGAGTGAATTGTCTATGAGCGATACCGTCGCACCATCGTCTAATAACGCGTAACACTGAACGTCGACACTGTTTTCATAGTTTATAGTCACTGGCACTATCTTCAGTAGGGCTGAGGCTCGCCATTCCCCGATGTTAGTTACACTTTCTGTTTTGTTTACTTTCTGCGCTTTGTCCGCGTGTAACAATAGGTGATGTGCATAACCGCATTTCTCACATTTGTCGGCGCGGCAGAACCTCTTGGGGTGTTTTCTAATAAGACACTTAAAACACATGTTCTTTTCTTTGATTGTGTCCCAACGCTGTTGAACACTTAACTTTCCAAATTGCTCACATTTTTCAATAGCGTGCTCACCTTTGCACATTACACATTCCTTAGGTGAGAGGGACTCGTCACTCTGTGCGTTCACTCGTTGCATCAGTGGTGGCTTGTTAGTGACATGACGTGCGCTGTTCAATGGTCTAGTTTGACCGTAGACTTGCTTCTGTTGCTTCATGGGAGGTTTAGATGCACTAGGCTCGTTCATGATCGGCTGTACGTAATAGGAGGTCGATCGTGCTAAATGTGTTAAGAAGTGTGATATTATTTCTAAGCTTGGTGACACTCTTAAATCCACCCCTTGTGAGTTATCTAGGCCCATAGCAAAGTCACCATACTGCGCGCGTTGCACTGGTGTCAGTTTGTTTAGTAGCTCACTCACTAATTGTGGGTTATTCAAATAACCTTCTGCACGAATATTCTTTAACAATGATACACAGTTTCTCACAGTCGTTGAGAATTTCCTCAGCTCTCGGCAGCTTTCCGTCACTCTGGGTAAATCTCTGACCTTTTTTAGTGCACACTGTAATACTAGGGTCGGATGACCGAACTCTTCCTCTAGGGCACGCATTATTGCTGACGGGTCTGTTGACGTTCGCAATAAGTCTTCAACCGCTATCTTCGCTTCGCCGTGCAGTGAGGTTTTCAGGCGTGCTAGGTTTTCATGTGATTTGAAACTGTACAACTCAGTAGTGTCCCAGTACATGTTTCGATAGGAAATCCACTCGGCGGGGTCGCCATTAAAATGAGGCAATTCATAAGCCTGCCTAGGTACCGGTCGCGGTCGTGCCAGTCCCGTAATCGCTTCTGCCAGTTGGTCTATCTTCCTGTCTCTTTCCCCTGATGACTCTCGCCGTCTTTCTGTTTCACCCACTCTGTCATATCTCTGCCGCCGTGTATCCGACTCAAGCGTTGATACTCGAGGTACACTTGCGACCGGAGTGGTAAAGACGGGATTATTCTCGGGCAGACGGAATCTCACTGCTGTCGACACTGGCAAGTACGCCGGCGTAGTAGGTGTCGTTATGTTGCCCACCGATACTGACGTCGACGACTCTATTATGCGTGGCACATTTATCTCGCTGGACACTGTAGGTTCACGGTACGTAAGAGATACGTTATTCACTCTACTTACGTTTTGTTCCCGGGTCACAGAGGTTTCACGGGGCGCGGCCACTTCAACAGGCGCGCGCGATACAGACTGCAACACTGTATCTTTTTCAATTACTTGGGGCGTTGTGTTAATCCATTCTTCAACGCGATGTGTCGTATCCACATCTGAATTTGAGTCATCACTTTCAGCAGCTGCCTCTATCTCGGCGATATCTGCTTCCACCCTTTTCCTCACGAGTTTTTCTTTTAACTGTACTAGCTCGCGTTCAGCTTCATACTCAATCCTTTTTCGTAAGAATTCGACGCTCTTGCGACTATTCTTAGATGAGCCTTTGCTGCTTTGTCTTGATCCCTGGCGCCTCCTCTCAGTTGTCTGCTCCGTATAGTCGAACACTCGGCCGGGGCCCGTCAGAGGTATATTACGAACGGATGTTGACGCAACAGTTGGTGCGACCGACGGCGAGCCTGGCGTCTTTTCAGACGGTAAACCTGAGTCCGAGGGGACGTCATTCTTGCGCCGCTCACTCATCTCGTCGGCTAATTTACGTAACTTGCTGCGCGTGGTTATAGCACTCTTTTGACTCATTTTATTCCACTCCTCTTGATGAACTAGATCCGGCTCCGAAGGACCAAAATGTCGACACACGACACCGGGATCAGGCTAGGCGGGGGTGACGTTGTTCCCTTTACGAGGTAGTGGAATAAAACAAGCGACATAGAGGTAAAAACACTTTGTATTCACGTAATTCTAATACAATCACTCTACTTTACTTGTTAAACTAACGATATGAGTCAAAATAATTAACACGCGCTATTTATAATAAACTCGGCACAACTTTACACAGACTTTTTATACTTTGATACAATTTCACAGCACAGGGAGACAGCGAGTAGTTACTCTGCTGGAGGACAAGTGAAGACTGACTCATTGTTCTAACGGCGGTCTTATTTATAGATTACGCACATGGGCGCAAGTATTGTGTACACTGATTTCTATCTGCGCCGGATCTACCAAGCGTGGGCGCGCAAGCGATGGCCGCCCGCCCCTTCCCCCTTGTCTTCCTCAAGCTTGGCCTGCGACTAACAATAACAAACCCCGACAGGTTTCGACTTGTCGAGCTTGAACCCGGATGTAAAATCTTCATCCAATCAGCGGGTTTGTTTACTTAGATGGATGGAACTTTGTCATATTTACTTGTGGAACATTACTTAAATTGTATACCTATGTTTTCCATCTTTATTATGATTTAATAAAATACCTATAATCAAAACTATCTCTGTGCAATTACAAACTGTCTTACTTACATTCTAATTACTTATATTCAGTCAGTCAGCTTACTAACAATAGTTATAAGTCAATATTGTAATTACTAACACAACGGGTCTTGACTATCTAAATAAATGATCTATTTATTATTGTTTCTAATCATTTACAGCTAATCGTTACTGTGCTTCACCTACATACATAGTTAGTTACAAGTGAAGCTAATAAAAGCGTGTTAAAAATTGTGTCACACAGTGTTATCATCTTTTTGCTATACATCGCAGATGGTGTGATATTCAATGTTTATGTAGCGTGAAATAATTTTCAAGCGTTTTCCAGGGCTATCAATCTGACCCGTTAATGAGAATCGTCCGGTCGTAGGCGACTGCGCCGATCAATTTGTGCCACGTTACACCTCACTAATTAAATACATGGGCGCAAACTTTACAGCGCGTTAAATAATCTCATATTTAGCAGTTGCGTACATACGGTAGGTATAGATTTCCATAAGTATTTGATGGAACAAATACTTTTCTTACTTTCAGTGTAGTATCTTTAATAGAAATGACTAGAGCCTACACACTGCCACAATCGTGAACATATACCTAGATATTTTAGCTTATTCGGTAGAAAATAATCTATTTTTTTTTTTTCGTTTATTTGTAACTCTTAATCGCTACGTCTCAATCAACTCATAAAGTACGAGGGTGGCAAGTTTTAAACTTTTAACAAATGTATTTTTTTAATTGTAACTTCTGGTTTATTCGGTTTATCTTTGCCTTTACCTCTGATACCAAGAATAATGAATGCATTAGAAAGTTTCCGAAATTGATTAATTCCGTCGATCTAAAATAATTGCCACGGAAAATAAGACATCCTCTGCGAAATATTCTAAATACGTACTTAAGTACTTTCATCGGTGTTAATGTTCACCTATTAGGTAAGTATATTAACAATCTTGTGAGATCTAAGCCTAACACGGAATTATACAACTAACTTAGAGCATTAAACCAACTTTAATGCTCTAAGACAACTAATGACTGTCAATTTATTTCACGCTTTTTAATTTTACTTAATTTCCACAAAATATTGTTAAAAATTAACATATTAGTAAAACTAGGTTTTTTATAGTTATTTTCCTTTGCAGATAGGTATTAAATCACTCACAAAAATATCACGGTGTTTCTTAGATTGAAACACCGTGATATTTTTAGTTATATAATGAATCCGGAGACATAAATAGTAGGTACCTAAGTACTGTAGCTTATTTAGCTTAATTAGCCTTTTAATGTTCCTACTTGCTGGGACTCAGGCCTCCTCTCTAGGAGAGACAGGGAATGGGCCGTAATACACCACGCGGGCCCAGTGCGGGTTGCTGAATGTCACCATAAGTTTGGAAATGAAAATAATATATCTAGTTGGGTTGGTTGGGTTTTGCTTTGCCTTCCTGCATGTGCTTAAAATCCTTGCATTTGCCTTTTAATCTTGCATGTGCATAATAAAGCGGGCGGGAGGGAGGTGCATACCTGCAACCCACTAATATTCGCGGAAATTAAAACTAGATATATTATTTTCATTTCCAAACTTAAAATGGATTTCCGCAAAGTAACGCCTGACTCAATCAATTTTATGAATGTCACCATGTCTTGGAATTTTTGGTTCTAGGACATGCCAGGTGACTATGTTTTTCCTCCGACGTTTTGAGAGCAGTGGAGTGAGAATTTAAATAGACAAAGTGATGGCGCCTGGCTGGAATTTGATCCTGTGACCAACAATTTGAAAGTCGGGGCCGTTACCACTCCGCCACCACTGCTCACTGCAGTTCGTTTAAAATTTCATTAATATGAAATATCACTAAGAATTAGGGGGCGATATCAGTATATTATCTGTGTCAGCACCGATAAGGAGGGCAACGGTTCACGGTTACAGGTACATAACAATAAAACTTTAACGACGAGCGAAGTAAAAAAATAATGTAGATATTTTTAGCTGTTAGTTTTGTTTTCTATCTTTGCCAGGTTCATCAAGAATTGACGGACACTATAATACCTAAAGATAAAAGTAATCATATCTTCATAAAACACGGACCTACCGAAAACAGAAAATTAACACCAAAACTGAAAAAAAAAAACGGTGGTCCTAGATACACTAGGGACCTCTGTTATAGATTAATGCCGTACATACGTACTTATTAGATGAAAATCGACACGAGAATTAATTCCTATACTGACGAGATTGCAGCAAAATATTGTATGATTTTTTCTAAATAAATTCCCGCGGTATCATCTCGTTTACAGCGGGTTGCGGGAATGACAGGGCTCCGCGACCTACGACGCCGCCTTTTTTTCATCTGGTAATTAAAAAATAGGTAACTTTCATATATCATGCTTCAGTTTTTGCACCAAAACTTAAACACGTACAAGTGACATATGTCACCTGAGCTCACCTGCAAATCATTTGTTTAAGTTACCGCTGTACCTAAGTGAATCAATTTGCAAACAATGGTTCCTTCGTCCAAATGTTTTGCACTAGGTACCAGGTACCCACCACTATGTGTATTCACTAAATGTAGACATAGACCAATATTACAATAATGTAGGTAGGTACTCACTTTTTCTACAGATCTATATGTACAATTAGTTATAAAAGTATTGCATAGCGTAGTAAACATTTCGGAACCTAGTCGACGTATCATAATAAAACGCATCGTGAACAATCACTTCACGAATTGGTTTTGCATGCAATCGTTATGAGCTTCTGATATGCGACTAATATTCATTCGCTAAACGAAGTTTGGAGCTCATGTAGAGACTAGAGACTCACATGAACTCCAAACTTTGTTTCCAGGCACGTGATCTATCCAGCGAATCTAAACACGAAAAGCAAATTATAATCGCTGTGTCAACCCCTCGCACAAGGAATATTGAAAAAAATACAAATTCACTAAGAAAATGCTCGCAGTGTATCTACTCAACGCTGCGCGCGCGCTCTATACTAAAGCAACGCTGCTTTGTTTCTCTCTAGTTATTTATAACGAGCCGGTTCTTGAACAATCTACGTATAAACTAGATGAGTAGTGATTGGCCGAGTTGCAATGCAGACATAAGTTTCAATCTGTTCGTTTCCTGCGTCTCTGACGTCTCAATTGCTGCTCTTTTGTAATCAACAATTTGTTCGGCGCGGGCGCGGGGCGATGCTACCGTCGTCGTCGTTCTACTTCAATAACAACGTGAACGAATTCCAGACAATTTTAGTTCTCTCGTTATGATTATGTCACTTCTGCCTATACGTACCTAATTGTGAAACGTCTTGTTGCAAGTATGTTAACCATTCTCACTCGTCATCTTCGATTTGAAAACCGCCCCATACAACAAATACGCTCCATGCGGCAAAATAGGTACCTACTTATATGTATAATTTATCCAAATTAACGAAATACTTAATTGTACTTAAAAACAAACTAGAATTCTTTTAACATTCAGTGTCTGCAAGAGTAGGTAAGTATGTTAAGGAATAACATTGATCACGCTATTAATCTAAAATCAGTGTTACTAAACCCTGCTTGTAGTTTCTGTGTGTCCTACATAAAAAATGGTTTTACATTGAAGATCTTTTTGCTCGTTTAAGGCCAGGGGCTATTCTATTGTCTCTGTAAACAGCAATTTCTACATCGCAATGCAAGCATCACGCGACCGTTGTGTGTATGGGTTCAAGCTAATCGGCTTCCCGCTTCACACCAAACATTAAAACTGCATTAAATTCTATTCAACGTTGGACGGAGCATGCCTAGTTAAGTAATTGAAAACTATGTTCGTGCTTCATGCAATGCAAAAAATCTTCAGCGACTAATTAGTAGAATTTGTAGATATGGTCAAGCATTCTAAATTAGACACAGATTAGGGAGAGAGAAAAAAACACAAGAAAGTTAAGGCAAGTACGAGACATTTTACTTTGAATAATAATAAGTAATTATGAATGTCACGGTGGGGAACAAAGGCGGCAGATAGGTCACGGCACAATTAATTGATCACGCGCACACGTGTGCTGTCTCATTCGTCATCCGATATAGCATTGTATCTATAGGTAGATCGAATGGAATCTTACTTCATTAAACTGTGGTTTTAAACGGCCACGAACTGCTGTTGTATAGCCATGCACGCTTGATAAATCGATTTAATAGTTGTATCCGGACAAAGGTACAAGTTCCGAGTAACGAAACGAAAAAAAGATATGGTCAATTGTAACCGTAGCACATTATGCACATTATGCATGCACGCTACGGCCAGCTCATCAAAAAGATTTCAAGGAATGTCCGCGACCGCGCGGAACTTCCGTTGGCGACGCGGCTGGCGTGCTCGAGATGACTCCGTGGAGTCCGAACCGCGCGGGATCTCGCCGGCCGTGGTTCTATGACATGCCACATGTTCCATTAACTACTTATTTTGCAAATAACTATCCAATGTTTTGAAAAACTTTGAAGCCCCAGTCATTGTTACGTCAAAGCAATGTTTACAAAAAATGCCATCGCTTTTATTGTGAGTTTTTCAACATTCGTATTTTAAAATGTGAAAACCGTATGTAGATGAATAAATTGCACTTGTTGTCTAACTATGCGAGACCTACATACTCTTTTTATTATAAACTTTCCTGATACTTATGTTATTTATGAAAATCGATTATGGTAGGGGCCGGATAGGTATGCAATAAAGTACATACTTAGTTCTAAAGTACCCGACAATAAGTTATAAATCATCTTCATATAAAGGATCACGAGAGATGCTCAGGGCAGCTTTATGTTATAATTTCCGATTTTGAAATTAAAAATGTCAATAAATGAAGGTGATTCAATGATCGTGATAGCATATTTATTTAGCACTTATCATAGTCAGGAGAATGTTACACGAGGAATTAGAAAAATATTGGTTTCTTAGGAACCTAATATCAAATACTTACGAAACAAAACACGACGACGTTTAGTTTAGAAAGATGATTTCCGTCGTCACGATAAAATATGTAAGTATATGAGACGTGGTAGTCGCACCAATACTTACACGCCGTTCAATAACGGATGCTGTCGATTGAGAATTATTTTGGTCTCGGGAAGCATAAACTAGCGAATGCGGCGCGCCGCGCTATTCGCCTCCCACTAGTCTAAGCGTTCATTAGGAACGCTACCATGAGCTTACATCGGATTATTTTAGAAATTCCGCGAACAAGTGCAACGCTTGTTTGGTTAGTAGTACAGCAGGCATTGATGTATTAAAAAAAAACGGCCAAGTGCGTGTCAGGCCACGCGCAATATACGGTTCCGTAGTTGCCCATAATAATGTGACCTTATTAAAAATTGATTTGGTTGTTTAATACTGTGACCAGTTTGTTCTAGGTAAACACAAAATCTACTGGAACGGTTTCAGAAATTCTTACCATTAGAAGGAATGCTACATTATTTATGGTCAACCCTGAATAACGTAGGCTAATTTGAAAAAAAATGACAATGCGTGCGAAGTCGGAACATACCGCTACTTTTAGATATTTTTGTATGGTCAATGAATTTACATTTATAACGTGTTTTACGCTACTAACAACGTCATCTCAGTTATGTTCAAAGCAATTTAAACGAAAATCTCCTTTATACTTCTCCGAGTACATTTTTTTTAGTTGATTGACTATTAGTCAGTAACTTGTGAAGCCTTCTTAGCCGTGATAGATATATACATTGGACTCTAACAATTTTTTCCACTTTAGAAATTCATATTTCACAAACGGATCCCTAAATCGGAAAATGATCTCTGAAAACTCGTAATATTTTTGAAAAACCTATCCAACGACACCCCACACGATGGGGTGGACACGAAAAAAAATCATTCCCACTTGACGTGTAGGGGAGGTACCATAAAAAATATATTTTTCAAGTTGTTTTCATACCATTTGCATATGGGCATTCATGCCGAATTACAGCTTTGTAGTCCCCATAGTCTCTGAGCAGACAGACGGACAGACCGAACCTATAAGGGTTCCTTGTTGACTACGGAACCCTAAGAAACCTATATATCAATAATAGCAGGTCAAATTAAAATAGAGCAGCAAACATATTCATGACGCAGCACAACAATGGACGCATCACTGCGCGTATGCATCATTTTCTGTACTCTTAACTACGGGGTGTTTTTGGTAAGGTTAGATTCCCTCGGGTCTTATCCCCAATGTAGGTACCTACGAGCGCCTTTTGAAGGCAACAAAAGAAGGCATTATTTCTGCGTATTGTCATGTTGGGTGAACCTCGGCACAGTCGTTCGCCGAATTCGCTTGTGCAAATAACTTATTTGTTTGAGTGCAAAACTTGATTCGACGTCAATCAGATATGTTTCATTACTTTGTTCCGAGAATATTTAAGAACTACAATAGATCACAAGATAGATGTTTAAATGGATATTGGTATATCCATATTAAACATAAGGCAAAGTTTGTAATCGTAGCTGTGATGGCGTGGTTGCAGCCCTTGATTTCGGGGTCATCATCACCATGAGCGCAAGCAGGGACATTTCCAGGAAGGCCTTCAGTTCGAAGAAATCGTCAGTTTCTATGTGTAACGCAGGCTATAGCCCGTCCGTGGAGGCGCTACGCCCGCCGGGGCGAAACTCTGCTGCCGCGGCAAATTGCTGCGCAGCGGACGGAGCTCCGGCGGAATCTCACGGAGGTAATGGAGACAGCGACTGCTGCAACCCAGCGCTGGGCACGCCACCATTGCGGCGGTAAGTCCCCTCTTTGAGGAGTGGTTGGAGAGACGCCACGGCGTCCTCACCTTCCGCCTGACGCAGGTGCTCACTGGACACGGCTGTTTCGGGAGGTACCTGTGTCGGATCCAGCGGGAGAACACGTCCGGGTGTCAACACTGTGTAGATCGCCCGGAGGACACGGTGGAGCATACGGTGGAGGTCTGCCCTGCTTGGCCGGAGCAACGCCGTGTCCTCATCGAAGCGATCAGCGGCGGCGACCTCTCGCGCCCGGCCCTGGTTCAAACCATGGTGCGGAGCGAGGAGGCATGGGAAGCGGTCGCCTCCTTCTGCGAAGCAGTAATGCTAGCGAAGAAGGAGGCGGAACGCGTGCGAGAGAGGGAAACCTCACACCCCAGCCGCCGAACAGAAGAAGACGCCAAGGGCGTCGGGAAACGCAGGGCGATTCCCGGCCACCGTAGGCGCGGGCCTGCGGATGGCGAGCTATGGGTGGCTCGCCGATAGCAACCAGGCCCGAGTCGCGTCGTGTTCCACGCGCGCCTCAAAGAGCCGTCAGCAAAGAAGACGTGGCCCCATAGAGTCAGTGCCTGCTAGGGTTACGGAATTTGTTCGAAAGAGTCACCGTTGCCCTGGAACGCAAAGGGCACAAGACGGAACACGGGTGGGTTTTAGTCAGTAAGAGTCTGACACTCTCTTCCACTCCGCCCAGAGCGGGAGAAGTCATTTGATGATTTCCCATCCAAAAAAAAAGGCTATAGCCCCGCCGCCGATAGATACTAACGAAGTATGTAATTACAGGCCACCTAGCGATGCGAGCTTGTTTTGCTTGGTCATGCGTAGGTACTTAGGTAGTAGGTACCTACATAAGATTTTATAATTACATCGTGGATGATGCATAACCACTTAATAATCCAGAGAAATCGGCTGCAATAACGAGCGAAGCGAACTGTCGTTCTGTATGGGATAGGTACCGAGTAAAGTGAGCTCGATTTTCTTTTTCCTTTTGTCGAATAACTTACATTTGCCCTGGATCATTCACAAAAGTTCTTTGTCGACTAATATAAAAAAGATCAATAATGACGGAAAATTACTATAAATCAAGAGCAAGCAGAGATCACTCATACAAAAATAGTAGATTCTATACTTTCGAGTTTATGATACTTATTCTATAATTTAAATCATCCTTTTTATTCATGGATAACGCATGGGACTGGTTTTGTACTTTTGTGTCGATAGTACCTATCTACGTACATACGTGGTTATGTTTACATGCCGCTATCATGACGATAGATGTTCAATGGAATCGCTGTTACATAAAAATCAATGATCTTTCAGCAATGGTATCTAGTTGACTCACTCTAGGACACCAAAGTACTAAAGCCGATCAATAACTAAATACATGCTCGACAGTAAGGCCCAACAAAGGTGCTGATACATCGGCGGCGTTGACATGGCCCGCGGGATGCGACTCTCAGCCAATCAAACTATTAAGGTTGAATGTGCTCCATTCCATCTTAACGTCACAGGATGTCATCACAAACACTTGTGTTTTACAAGGTGTTCATAGCACCTACAGTACCTACTTACTACCTTTTATAAACATATTTACCAAGGTGTTGGAAGGACTTTAGAATAACGGTTGTGAAAATTTGTACTTTTGAGGCGGGGGGAGGGCGGAGGGAGGGGAGGAGATCCCATCCCAGCAAAAATAAAGTTTAGGAAATGCATAGTTTTTTTTAAAATAATTTTAAAAAATGTCATTTTGAGGTTATATTTGCGTATTTTTTTGATACTATTTACCTGATTTAAAGGTGAATAACTGCTTTTCCCTCTGTCCCTAGTCGCCGGAAGACCAGTCGACGGAGCCCCGCTTCGCGGGGCTCCTACTTCTGAGTGGTTTAAAAAAAAATAACCACGAAGGAGATGGCGGGGTCTGTGTTCGCTCGCTTCGCTCGCTCACTAGACCCCGCCATCTCCTTCTAACCTAAATCTATCCAAGTCGGGGTGCCCCTAAGTCCCATCATCGAAACGCGAGTACAAACATTGAAACTATTGAAAGACTTACCTAGCAGAAAGAAAAAAATTGTTGCCTATATATAAAGTTTCGTTTCACCTTTAGCAGATACCATATGAAAATAATAACTCGTCGTAATAAATCGTCACAAAATAATTTTAAAAATAGTTATTCAAACAAAACAAAACTGAAATCACTGACTAGTTGTTAAACACTACTAAAATAACACAAAAGAACGTGAATAAAAGAAAAAGAAAAAAATATGCGTCAACTTTTTGTGTGCTAAATCAAAACGCATTATTAAAAACTAACTATTCTATTCTATTCTATTTTTTTTAATGGCAAACATGCCGATGTCGACAATTCTGCCAATGTCAACTGTGCGATGGAAAGACGTGTGAGACCAAAGACAACAAATAAACTAACTAAAATAGCAACACCTGCTGTCAAAGTTACGTCAAAAGCGTCAAAATTGTCCAAATTAGAGGTTAATTTTGCAAAGTTTGATATTTTTTATTTCAGAAAGTATTTATTTCCTAAACTTGAAACTTCGTGAGATTGTTAAGAATAATAAGTACTTTGCACAAAAAAAATATGAAGACTCTACACGGTATCCGTTATTCTAAAGTCGAGCCAAGGTGTTATTTTAGTGTAGTTTGTGAATGCCGGAATGAAAAAGCGAGTCTTCGAAAGGGCTTGACTTTCAAAGACTCGCTTTTACAATCAACTCTGCCGCCATGACAGACACCTGGATAAAATCTCGTTTAATGTCAATAAATAACGAGCAACTGTCAAATTGGTTGAGACGATAGAAATGAGAACAACAACAAAGGCGTAAGTAATATAATTTTTATTAACTCAAATACTTACCTACTGTAAGGTATGCCACATTATTACAAAATCCGAACTACTAAACGTTGGTACATACTAAATTAATATTTGAGTATTTTGTGCCTTCATTCATTAACTTAATTACCTACATGACTATTAGTCTAATGACTTGCCACTCGTTTGCTAGCATTGCAATTGTCAAATGATTTCACAAGAATTTACAAAAATTGTTGTTATTTCACACAAAAACTTTCTACTTTTAATAGATAGTATTAACTTAGTGTAAGGATTAATATTTTGCTGGAAGTCGAGACAGCTCTCGTTAAATCTAGAGTAGCGTGATATTGTCTTTATAAATAATAAATGCGAATAATGTACAACTCGAAGCAGACGAAGCGAACCGAGTGAAATCACTATTGTAGGCACTTTCTCAGATACTGTTACACAATCCTATAGGTATACTGGAACAACAGGTTTAATGGCGCCGTATTTATACTGCTGCATCATTTGGTGGATTTCTGCAAATCTCTCGTTCCCTGGTAGGTTACCTACGAGTATTGTGTCTGGTAATATTATCTAGAGAAAAGATTTGTTTGTAGTGTTTGTACCGAATAAGCTCCAAAACTATTGGACCGATATTATTGGACGTTTATCAACAAAATAGGCTATATTTTATTCCTTAGGGCAACTCATAGGCTTTAACACACTGCGCCAAGACAATATTCCAGTTGTAAGTTCGGACTTGTGGAGAGATATTCGAGAATGCAGTTCAGACAAGAATAAAAATAGTTGGTAATTTTTTACTTGACGTGTCATCTGTCCGCTAAACAAAGCTTCTTCCAAACACTAATGGTATACGAATAAGATTAGTAGGTATGTACATATGTAGGTACCTACCGAGTAGGTACTACTTGAAGCAATCGTCAATATATAGTTACAAATACCCAGTACTTACCTGCGAAATTAAATCCATGAGTTTTACTCTGGATACTTGGCACAGAATGCTAAGTTACGTTACGCCTAGAAATTAGCGAGGGCACAACTAGAGGGTTCTTTCCAGAAAATAACTTATTAGTCCGTCGGATATATTTCCAAAAAATATAGGTCACGTATTTTTATGTTTCCGTAAGTATCACTTTGTTTTCCGTCTATCCGTAACTCACGATCGTTTTACTCAGAAACGCGTAGAGATATGAAATTGAAATTAATATCAAATACGTGAGGTAATAGAATCTTGAAGTTTTGAAAAAATCAAGATTCTATGTCAACGCAATAAAAAAATATGACTATTTTAAATCATATTTGTGATGCACTAATAATGGAAGTAGTCTGAAAATTGAAAAAATAGGTTTATCACATAATAAAAAAATACAAACATCCGAATTGAGAACCTCCTCCTTTTTTAGAAGTCGGTTAAAAACACTTTTTGTGATTACTAACTTGCATATATTTCCAGTTGAAGAGATGTCTGTGACGTCCATCTATGCATGGGAAAATATATTCCTTTCAACTCAAAACTTAAAGAACTCGTAGGTACAAGTTTGTACGGAGCCTTCGGTGCGCGATTCAGAATAGCACTTGTCCGGTTTTTTCTTTTGTGACGTCTCGCGATGGTACACTTTTTAATAAATCGTGACATCATCAACTTCTGAATGAGAAATCATCAAATGACTTCTCCCGCTCTGGGCGGAGCGGAAGGGAGTGTCAGACTCTTACTGACTAAAACCCACCCTTTGATCCTTCTAGTGTTCCAGGGTCGCGGTGACTCTTTCGAACAAATTCCGCAATACATCATCAACTCTGACCTTTGATTTACTTATCTTTATCATTTTTTGTCGATTTGAAATGGAAAAAAATAGTTGGCCAATGTGTTTTGTTTGAAAATCTAACGGATGAACTACCCGATGCTTTCTCAAAACCGATGTCAGTGATGTCAAAAATGTTTTAAATTATGTAACAAAAGTAAAAACGAAGGTCTAAGCTGAATAATTAATGAGATATCTGCGTCGCATCTCACAATGGCCGCACGGATGTCCGGTGTCCATTGTGTGTTGTACTTACAACACACAAAACAAACGAACCGACAGTGACTAGTAGGTACATACCTAAGTACCTATACAAAAAGGACGAAAGGGCAAGCAGGATGTAAAACATTGCACCACTACATTTTTTTTTTTTTTTTTTTTTTTTTGTAATGGACCACTCGCAGTTCAGCACACTAAGGCTGGTTACTGCTCAACCGGACAATCCTGTGGTGGCCTCAAATGAATTTAAGGCCCCCAGCCAGGGCTAAAAACTACTAAAAGCTAAATGACCGCTTCGCTAAGGGCATCCCCTGTGGGATACGGGCCTCGGCTTAACGGGGTCATTGAGAGGGGCAGCAAGGGACAGGCTGGGTCAATTATTATTATTTAGGGGATTTAACGCTAATGGCTCAGCGTCGCGGGCTGGCTCGTTAGGCAAAAGTCGGGGAGGGATGTTACTGGGGCGTCGCGATGGGCCTCGTCGGCGAGGCCGGAATACGGAACGCGGTCTGTTTTTGTTTTTTCTAATCGTACTGGTTTCCCTATTACTCTCTTGAAGTAAGGTGATGGGGTCGTCGGGTTCGACTAGGGAGTGCCGTGGACGGCGAATCCTACTAATCTTGGAGGGAGTGTACCGGGCGGCCGATACAATGAGAGGGTTCTGATGGGATTCGGCGGACTCAATGAAACGCTTGTTAAGGCGCTTCATGAATTGTTTAATAGTTGGAATGCGGAGGTCGACATGGAGTCGATCGTTTCTAACGAACCACGGGGCACCCGTGGCCTTCCGCAGAAATCGGTTTTGGATTACTTGCAACCTATGGATCCGGTACGACTTTGTGTGCGCAAAAGTAGCACACGCATAAGTCATAATCGGGCGTATACACGTTATATAAATGCGCAACTTGCATTTAAGGGAAAGCTTGCTGCGTGCATTCAGCATGGGGTGGAGCCTACCGAGAGCGAAAGCGGCGCGATTACGCACCGTCTTTATGTGCTCACCGAAAGTAAGCTTTCGGTCAAGGATTACACCTAAGTATTTGGCTTGCTTCACCCAAGGGATCGGCTTGCCAAACATGGTGATCGGACTGGGGTCTGGTGGAGGGAATCGAGCCCGCGGCCTGTGAAACAGGATCGCTTGACTCTTTTCCGGATTGACTTCCACTCTCCATTTCCGAAACCAGGCGCCTAGTGCGTCGGCGGATCTCTGGAGGTGGCTGGCTATTGACTTTACACATCTGCCGGAGCGGTAGATGGCCGTGTCGTCGGCAAATAGGGCAAGTTGCGTCTGAGCACTGGTGGGTATGTCGCTGGTGTACAGCGAGAATATCAAGGGAGAGAGGACACCGCCTTGCGGTACTCCGGCATGAATGGGGTGGGGAGACGAAAGCGCCCCTTCGATACGGTACCGAAAGGTGCGGTCTGACAAATAGTCTCGCAAGATGAGCACGAGACGATCTGGCACACCCAGTTGATATAACTTGTATATCAGTCCGTTGTGCCAGACCTTGTCAAACGCTTTCGCTATGTCGAAGAACAGGGCCCCCGTAACTAAGCCGCGCTGATAGCGGTCGCTGATGTGCTCAACGATACGGAAGACCTGTTGGACGCATGAGTGGTTTGACCGGAAACCAAACTGCTCATTGGGGAGGAGGCTCTTAGCTTCAACGTAGTCTTTGAGTCGCTTATAAATAAGCCTCTCGTAGACCTTGCCGAGAGCTTTGAGCAAACTAATGGGACGATAGCTGGACGGGGAGGACTTGGGCTTCCCTGGTTTGGGGATACCTATGACGGTAGCCTCTTTCCACGTCTGTGGGAACATGTTGTTGGACAGAGCGCCGTTGAAAATGGCAGTCATCAACATGATCAGGGTTGCCGGGAAGAGACGGAGCACCTTATTGGTGATTCCGTCTGACCCAGGGGCTTTCTTGAGTTTGAGTCGCCCGATGATCTCCTTCACCTCGTCAGGAGTGACGGGGGGGAGAGGATCCTCGGGGTCCTCGACTGGCGGGAGGGAGGCTCTACGTTCGACTTCAGCGTTCACCTTGTCCAGGTGTGCTTTGTCTACTGGTTGAGAGCTGGGAGAGCACTGGGCCTCTAGGCTGTCGGCCAGGCATTCGGCCTTCTCATCGTCTTCAAAAGCGATGGAGTTGTCGGGGCGGGTGAGGGGAGGCATAGAGGCAACTTCAGAGGAGCGCAATTTCCTTTGGAGTTCCCAAAACGCTTGATGGTTGGGTTCGAGGTCGCCCAGCATTTTATCCCAGCGACTTTCACGCAGCTCAGCAATGCTCTTACTTACCTTGCGTTGTAAGTAGCGCATGTGAACTTTGTTAGCTTCGCAGGGAAAAGCACTGTAGGCACGAACTGCCGCGTTCTTCTCAGTCACGAGCTCACGCACTTCGTCCGGGAGTTTCCATGGCAAACGTTGTCTATTTATTGTTAAACGACCCGAAGTTAGTTGGTTGTGCCTGTGTTCTTGTGGGGCGTAACACTCGTAACTAAAGCGATGACACGCAAATTGCTTACATAAAAACTGATACATTGTTGTAAGTAAAGCTGAACTGTTGGAAAACACATACTCAAAACATTTCCTTAGTTAAAAGTCATTGAGTTACTTTTGAACTGTCAAGGAGTTGGTCAGTTAACTAGCTTCATATCTTAGGCCCATTTGAAAATGGAACAATCTTTGTATGGGTGTAACGATTAGGTGAAACGAAAAATACGGAAGTCTCTGTGTTTATCAGGAAGAAAGGAAAGGTGCGCCAAGCCCACCCAGTAGTTGGTTCGTTCCAGCCGATTTGATGAGCATGGGCGCACCATCTCTAACTTCAATCAATAAAATACGTATATGTCCGTAATAATGAATGCAGCAGATAGAGCTTGTTAGATATTCAAAGGAAATTATAGGAAGTATGGTCATTATATGGTTTACGCGGCATGTTTTATATGATGTAGCTATGACATATGTATACGTAGACACAAGTACCTCTAAACATCTTATCAACAATCAATTTGATTGTTGATAAGATTTGATTGTTCAATAGGTTTTTTTAAACTATCCTCTTGAGTTTTTCTGCGTACCGGGATGGAAGCTCTTTTTGGGTCTACTGCCCTTATACCGCCAGTCGAAATTCCGACCAAGTACCTACATACTTATCGAGTTTCCTTGCTATTGCCCACCTTAAGCAAATCATTATTATTCATCAATCAATCATTAAGTAGGTGCATTTGTAATTACCTGAATTCTACGTTATTTAATTCTGGTGAAACTTTTACCTAAGTAAGTACAGGGTTATATGAACTTATATGTAGTAAAAAGAAATCGATGTCTACTTTACCAATAAATATCGATGCTGTCTGTAAATATCGTTATGTTATTTCATTGGCACCACACACCTAAGCCTAACCCTGGTTTTTATTCCAGCCACACGAAGCAAGTAACCTGGGAGTATTTTATTTTAAGCACATTGGACTGACAAAATACCCTCATGGAAATAGTCAAACTATGGTAAACCAACCCTGGGCGGACACTCGCATTCCTTATCGTGTGAAAACTTGTCGTCTGTGCACTCCGTTCCATTGTACTTACACGTACGTTGGGAATAAAGTAACAAAATTGCCCATTGTCCTTACACCTCATTCTTGTCCTAACTGATTAGTCGGTAACTAACACTATGTTTTTATCGTTGACACAAAGCAATTCCCAACAAACATATTAGATATATATTGCCAATTGTGGGAATCACATTTAGCCTCGCCGGCTTTTGTTGTTCTACGATCTCACGAGTGTCGACTCATTTAGCTTTATTTTCTCACACTTAATACTTGAGATTAATTATACGCATTCAGTTCCAGTAGTGCCGGCATTACACAAGATACGTTTGTGCCGCGGATACTTGTACGCGGAAGTGTAGTGTAAGTACACGAAGGAAATACTTCTTCGTGTGGATTTTTTTATTTAGACGTTTAAGCATCGTCCGCTTAATTGAATATCGCTCTGACATGATGATTTTAAGGTGAAATACGAAAAAAGTATCTCTATATTAAAAAATTGCAACGTCCCAATCTATCATTTTCAATATCATGGCATGCATAAGCTTGACTTTTAATAAATCGTTAATAAACAAAAAAGTTAATAAACGTAAAAGCGATCCCAAGTCACCACCTTCACTTATGTGAATACATAGAACAACCACGAATATTTTTTCCTCCTCGTAAAGTAAATATTGGGAAAGTATTTATTTTTATAGCCTGATGTGCCGGTTCTAGTTTATCTCTATCTCAAGAAGTCATACCTATAAATTATTTTATTTCAGGGTTTGAAGTACTTCAAATATAAATATGTCAAGTAAACTTGCTAGCTTATGGAAATGAAGAGATAAAAAAGGGGGGATAATCTGATAATTATACAAGAAATGTATAAAATAAACCTACTGAACAGAAATGAAATGTAAATAAATAGTACTTCTGGTACTTTATTGTATCTAGGGGGCCGTCCATTAATCACGTGACGTTTTTTTTGGCATGTTACCCCCCCTTCCCCTATATCACGTGACGAAGCGACCATTTTAAAAAGGCGGGGCCTAATCGAATGACGTAGCGGTGTTAGGTTATTTTCGTTACGGAATTTCTGGATTCGGTTGCCAAGCTCAAGGCCTGCGATAGAAGCTATGCAATAGCTTAAAAATACACGTGATATATTACTATACCCCCTCCCCCTTGTGATATTTCATTATTTTTTATGGACCCCTCCCCCCCTTTTGGAGCCTCACGTGATTAAGGCCCCTACAGCCCCTAGTTGGTGAGTCTTTATTGCTCGTGAATACCTTTATTTAGATAATTTGATACCTATTAAATTTCATTTTAAGTATGTTATTGCGGTATAACACTGACTAATTTCAGGAGAATTAAAATATTTATTTTCGAAACTAATCAATAGCTATTGACAAAACTTCAAAACTTGCCACTTTGCTCGGTTTCGTTTAGGTACTGATACACATATGTTAATATGTATAAATTGCCTGCGGCCAACACTGAATCAATTGGCGGTTCGAATTAGTTGGTGGGATGTAGCTATATTCGATTTTTGATGTGAAAACTTCTTTGGCCGCATTGGACACTGTCTTCTTGGTAGGAGTAAACCTTATTGGAGAAAATGCCCTTGCGCTTCGCTCGGCTCGTCTTGGCGGGGGCACTGCCGTCTCCCCAGATGGGTTCGCGTCCCCGACATGGTCACGATTCATGCTTATAAGTAGGTGAAAATTGAAATGGAATGGATATAGTGAAAAGTTCAATGTCTATATACTTTGCATTGTTGCAATAGTGTTTTTTTTTAGTTATTATTATAATTCAAACATTATGAAATTTCAAATTTGAATACTAAAAGTTCTATGTTTTCACTTCTATCGGCAGTCACACATTTTTTTTTTAATTTTCTCTGTTTAAGCACGCGGAGAGTGTGCGATGGGAAGCTCGATGCTAAGACACGGCTTTCGAACTACCATAAATGAATAGCACACGCTCTTCAACAAAGGAAATTGCTACCAGCCGTAGTCATTACGCATACGTACTGTACGCATATGTAACAAATGTCTTTTGCATAGTAGATCATTTAAAATATTTTTCATTATTATAATAATGAATGTGTTGCGCATTTAGCACACCTAGCCGTAATAGATTCGTACAGCAGTCTATATTTTTAATGAAGATAGCTCATTGTGTAATGTCATGGGTCGGACAGTGCATGTCAGTGCGATTTAATTGTCGTGATAAGAGGCGCGGTTCGCGTGGGAGTTGGCCGGCCAACCATGACGTCACGCAGCGTAATATCGGACTCTTGCGCACATCCGGACACACACCCCTTTCTTTTACATTTAGACTATCCGTGGAACTAAATATTGGTTCCAGAATGTATTTATGAATCAGGTGAAATAAACATATAAGTACACATAGGTACTTGACTAGTTAGATGCAGTACAAAATAAAAAATGAAGCCTCAATTCTTTCTGTCAGTGTTAGTTACTCTGATAGCTAATTTAATCCTAATTTAGATATTATTTTTTTCCTATATTTACTAGCTGTGCCTGCGTTACTTTTCACGTTTTAATAATCTCTGTACACATACCGAACGTTTACGTGTGTAAAAGCGGAAAATATAAATCTAGTTGATTGAGGCTTATGTTAAACTAGCTTTTACCCGCGACTTCGTTCACGCATATCCCGTATTTTTCTCGTTAAGAATTTTGGAAAATCCTCTCTGAATGCTCTCCTACACTCCCTATGGAACCTACATGCCAAAATTCAGCTTTCTACGACCACTCAATTACGGAAGTTTAAGGGAAAAATAAATCCCCCTAACAATTTTGATGATTAGTGAGTCAGTGACGAAATCGAGGGTTTTGAGACATTAATAAAATCTAAAGTATAATAGCTACGGCATTCTAACTTTGTATGTTTAATGATTGCACTGACGGCATTCTATGTTGAAAAATGTTAACTGTTTAGCATTATCCAAAGCAAAGTTATGATAATTAAAAAAAACGACGACGCGTTTCGAGAAAAGGTAGGTAGTGCCCTTGCGCTTCGCTTGGCTCGTCTTGGCGCGGGCACTACCGTACCCCCAGAACACTTAATTCTAAGTAGCATTTTCTTGAAGACAACTAACAAAATCCCGTTGAAATATTATTTTACCGATCGCTAAAAAATGAACTGTCGGAGTTTTTGGACGAGACGACGACATCCGCAATTAAAGTAATTATTATACTTTGTAGTGTGTTTGTTTTGGAAGTGCATTGTATTTTCGATGTGAAGATATCACTAAACAAGCATACGCACCTACCTACAAAAATAATTCAGTCGAACGTTGAAAGCTAAAAATGAAATTCAAGGAATCATCGATGGATGAATCCACCTCTATGACGGTTTTCGCAATGTATCAGCCGTTTTCGCTTGTTGCTACGGCGAAATGTTAAATTTTAGAAACGTAGCAGTATTAGCATAGCTTGATGGCTGCAATACATGGCTAATCATGACATGGCGAAAACAAACTGGCAACGAAATGGTTGCACTGATCCCAAGACAAATGCTACTCATAGGAAATCGGTCCAGTAGGTACAATATTAATAACAACCAACAAAATTTTTTAAAATTGTTGAGTGAAATTCAGCAAAAATGTGTGTCGTCAGTAGTACCTACAAACACGTCAGAGTGGATGTACCGTGTAATGCTATCATTTGATATCGGGCTAGTGAGCTGACCGGTAGTTTGTCGGGCGCGGGTCAGCGTGGCAATGAGAGACTTCCTGCGGAGAGCGAGTGAGCCACCGACCAACAAGACAAGGACACACAGCTGACACCGACTCACAAATCCTACGCTCATTTATACAATAGTTCGGACCCAAGCCACCCGCACTCACATTCATACCTTGAGCTAATCATAGAGTAGGTAAGTAGGTGCAGTTATGGTATAGTTGATACTGCACCTACGTAAGGCTAGTGATCGCAACTCCGCGTTCAAGTGTCTATTTAACCGATTTCCAAAAAAGGAGGAGGTCCTCAATTCTTCTGTTTTTTTTTTTGTGTGTCCTCATAACTTTGTAATGGGTGACCCGATTTTGATGATTATTTTTGTATTCGAAAGCTAGTGCTTGTCGTGTGGTCCCATTTTGTATTGAGATCTGACGACGAGTATTGGAGTTATCTCTAATAATGCGTGGCAGTCTACATTGATGATATTCAAATTCGATCTTGTCAATGTAAAATGAGAAAAAAGTGTAAACGATGGTTTGGAAGAGCATCTCAGTATTTCAAAGTGGTCCCTTTCTAGTTTGGTGAAGATCTGATGAAGAACAGAGATAGAAATCGGAACATTGTTTATCATGCAATAAATGATATCAAATCTTTTTATCATGAAATAAATGATATCAAAGCATTGCTGAAATCGCATGTCCGTTTATTGTTTACACCAAAGTGATTGGTAAGTTTAGGTGGGGAAAAAAACTTTTTACAAAAAAAAAAAACAAAAAGTACAACAAAATAACTTTAATTTCGGAACTAGTTGTTTGTGAATACCGACTTCCGAAATTAAAGTTATTTTATACTTTTTTGTTTAGAAGTCGGTTGTTTTATTTTATAAAAAGTTTTTTTTTTGCGTACAATAATCAAATAATGGGTCCAGCATTTTTCAAACGCATTTGATACCTCACACCTTTTACAGCTGTCAAGTAAAAATTGAGAATGCAATGCAATAAGATATAAATCATATTTAATTACGTATATTGAAACTAAGATTGAAAACTTCGCCAGTATGTGAATATGGTGGTCTCGATCCTTCCATCGCTATACCTATTTCAGGTGAAGCGGTCGTGTGGCCGCGATTAACCTCGTGCCAATTACGCGGCCATTAGCGCTTGAGCACAATACGCCTTCATTCAGCGGATGTTCACCACATACATACCAGCACCGGCTGCTGCCTAATTTGCATTTGTTTGGAATTAGAACGTCCGAGACTCCGAGCGCATCCGTGGCCCGCTTTATGTCACCTGTGACATTGCAAGCATCAAACCTGCCCCGCATAATCCATCAACCGTTTTAATTCTCATGGACGTACCCACACATTACATGTAGGTAAGCGGTTAACCTAATCGTTTCTATTGTTACCGATTCCGCCACAGGTACCTACATAGAGCAGACTGTCCGCTTGCACATAGTGTTTGTGGCCGTAAATAGGACAGGTCTATCACAAAGAAAGAACGACAATAGCCTGGTAATGACGCTGGTGGGAAATGACCCAAAAGTGTTTTATTTTTTAACTTTATGTACATGAGCGGACTTAATGCAACAAAGCATTCTCTACCAGTCAATCTTCCAGTCATTATTAATAAAAGCGTCGTTAGTAATGATCTCCTCTGAAGTTAATTTCAGTAACGTGAAAGTGTTTTGTTAATTTATTTATTCAACTGGTCAACGTACTGAAAGCATGTGTATACAGAGTGCATGAAAAAAATTTTAATAAATTTTTTTCACGTATATGTTTATTGTACTGGTGTTGTGTTGATAAACCTAATAAGTATAATATATGGTCCGCCGAGGTAACAATAACACCCAGCCAAGACATATCACGCAAAACCTAGATTAAATGAACTTCATTCGAGTATGTAGGTACCTGTACAATAGGGACATCCATTCGTTGAGCCATGACTTTGATTACTATGGAATTCGAATGTCTTTGGAACAAATTACTCAAGTGCCTTTACCGAACCAGTCTAATTCTACGTTCACGCAGCGTGTGTTATGAGCATACAATAAAAGAGGAACACACGCGGTTGCAACCAGTCTAATTTTATCAGACGAAGCGGCAACGTGCTCAAGATAAAATTTAGAAAACCCAAGTGGATTACAAGCCCAGGTTCCAGATGTATAGCTGTTTTGAATCACAGGTTTTTTAACCGACTTCCAAAAACGGAGGAGGTTCTCAATTCATTATTTACGACGTAAACAATTTAGTATCTTAGAAGAGCATCTTAGTATTTCAACTTTCAACGTGGTCCCTTTCTAGTTTGGTAAAGATCTGATGAAGAACAGAGATGATAGGAAACGGAACTCTTCAATAAATGATAGCAAAATCTTTCAGGATTGCTGATATCGCATGTTTGTTTTTGTTCATTGTTCATTGTTGTTTACACCACTGTACGATTAGAAAGTGAAAAATAAAAAATAAAACTTCACACAAAAAAGTGTATTTTGTACCTACTTTTTAGTTTTTTTTTTTTTTTGTGTAGAAGTCGGTTGTATTTTTTTGTAAAAAGATTTTATATTTTTCACTTTTTTTTCTTCCCCACAGTTCATCAAAAGCCATTATCATTATTAATAAAAGTGGGGCGAGCGAATAGACAGTATATGGTAATGACAAATGGCGTTCTCTGCGTATCTTAGCTTTCTATGTAGAAAAGATGTGGCGCTTTTCTCGGTGAATGAGATGACGACGGGCGGTGTGTCGTTAGCGAAGCTCCATCTAATAGGTAGATATCGTACTACCCTTCGTGGCTCACCGCTCACTGAATACCGGAGATAACTATTTTACGCTTTATCGAAAATACAGCAAACTGCACAAGTTTGTAAACGCTTATTTTGTACTTACACGGAATGCTCACAGGAAACACTATCAATTCTCCTTTAAAATCCAAACCCAGTTCATTTAACTGTTTTCATATTTTGCAAAATCGGATAGATTACCAGGAATGCAGCAATAAATTCGAACATTGTCAGTTATCGAAGTAGGATGGCAGCTTTTATAATATCAGACTTCTTGTTTAGTTTTTTTGTGGCGCTAGTGGCATCATCATGCCAATAATTGTAAAGGTTAGGTACTTGTAAACCAATTTTCTTGGTCCGTTACAATGGCGGGAGATAGTGCGTCGTCTTTGGCTGAAATATATTTTTTCCGGTTTGTTGCAAGGATTCCGCTCTGCACCCCAACTACCGCCACAGATATGCAAATAGGCACCGCGTCATGATAGTAAACCGTAGTTTTACATAGTGATAAAGTAATTTTATTCGGAACATACACTAAGTTAATTGTTGACTACATTAGTAAGTGGGTAATAATCTCCAAAATGTATGCGTATTTGTGTGAGGATTAAAATAACAATTATATATTTATCAGTTAGGTTAGCTGTATTTGCAAGCTCAGCACTCACATACGTCATACCTACTTAGGAACATTTTATCATGGTGAATAGCAGAATAGCTTATGTCGTGACAAATGTTTGCGATAACCCAGCGCGGGGTCCCCGGCGCGCGCTCCTATTTCCTGAGCAGGTATCAGCCATCTTGGACTTCTTCCAGCTAATCTAATATAATATATGATTCAGCAAATGTCAGAAGTTACGCAGCCATACCTATAACATCGATTGTTGCTCCGACAGACCTACTATCTCTGCTCTATTACGGTTACGGTATTGATTTTACTTTAATAATTCTATCTTCAAATTTACATGGGCAGGATTGCTAATTTCTAGTCGCGGGGATGACCGCTGATGTAAGGTGGTCACCGAATGTTGGCAAATTTACACCGTAGGCAAAAATCAAGGGCGTCCAAAACCGCGATAGTTCGTCGATATCATCAAAATGGCATGACATGGATGCCTAGAACCCCCTAGAAGAATGGATGGAAGAAGTCTTACACCAAGCAATGGGCTGATATTGGACTTACTTACCCACTTATTTTGCAAAAAATCTAGGTAGGCGACAGTAACTTCATGCATAACGTTCATCCCTGACATAGCCAGACCCATGCATGAAAGAATTCGGTTAACGGGTGCTCGATTTGTATGTTCTATAGGGAGTTTTACTCTGCATCTGCTGATTGGTGTGTAGGTTGTTATGTGTTATTTTCCCCCATTTTTGTCTTTATTTTTTATGTGTAACTATGTATGTACCTATATGTTATAATAATGTCATTTCCGTCTGTTTAGGAATAATACATTATTTTTCAGCCTTTCTTAGTGTCTGACAAGCATTTGTAGGAATAAGTGAGAAGAAATGTATATGTAGGTATAATAACTTTATATGTTTAGAACCATTTTGATGTTAACAACTGATTTAATAACTCAAATCAATTTGATGCTTTTGAGTCATATTCTTTCTATGCGCCTTGCCGGTTCCTGTTGTTCGGATCCCAAACAGTGTACCCTCGCCCAATTCTATTGCGAAATGCTGGACATGTGGCTTTGACTTACCCACTTCTATTTCTATTTGATTATTTGAATTTCTGATACCGGACTGTACTACCTACCCTGAATCCGAGAATACTTTTTTATACTTTTTTTTTATTTAGAAAGGAACAAACAGCTACAATATAAAACATAGAATACAAAGACAATACAGAAAACATGTCACAATACTGTAGCCCACAACGCTGTTCACAGATAGGCGGTAGAATACATAGAAAAAAATCACTATGGTGACAGATACATAATACTTAATAAAACATACTTAACAATCGAGTTTAAGCGTTAATTACAATATAAAACAAATAATAAATCTAAGTATAAGAAACATATAAAAAGAAAATGAAAAATTCATGAAAGCTCCTTAAGTAGGTATAAGACTTTTGAACTTATAGATAGTACATGTAAAAATGTCTATATGCTCAAAAGTCCTATTACTACCATTCTGCGGACAGGCGAACGCAAACCAGAGTTGCAAGAGACTTGCAAGAGCGCACTGAGAAAAATCTGCCAGCGCGCACCCTTCGCCTATGGACTGTCCTAGAAACCACATAGCATAACATGATTGTCAAATCAATGCAGTCAAATTTATTTCTAACGATATTGTATAAATTTACGGCTTCTTAGTATTGACGTCTATTTTCAAGTGTTGCAAACTTGTACTTGGTAAGCAAATTTTGGTAAGGCAGATAATGACCATAACATCTATAGTGGATGGTACGCAAGAATTTATACTGCACATGCTCAATCATTTCAATATTTTTTTTGTAGAATGTACTCCAAACGGACACGGCATACTCTAGCTGAGAACGAACTAGGGACTTATACAAGTAAAGATAGGAAGACGTCTTTTTAAAGTTGATTGTAGAACGCATTATATATATATGAAACTAAGCGCAAAGTCATTACGCCAGTTTTTGAGTAGGAAGATAATTTTGTGAAAAACTGTCATCAATTCTTAAAATTGGTTTAGGACACATTTATGCAATAAGTATATCTATATACTATGTCACCGGATATTAATAAAATGCGTAAGATTGTAAAATATCTTGAGAGATTGTAATCTCTCGATAAATTGTCAACTGAACATTTGGAATACTTATTTACGCATCAGAATTTGACAGTTACTAATCTTACGATGTCATTATAATATGTAATATGTTATTCTCATTGAAAATCAAAGAATATTGTTTCTTTTGGGCTAGGTACTGGTTCGTAGTGTTCATTAATTAAAGTATGATATTTAGAAACAACGATTCATCAGTTTTTTAGTTTGATTGTTGCATCCATTCGTTCGAAATTGTCTCTTTTGCTGATGTTGATTCGAGGAAACAAGTAATGCGGACGGTAATGCAAGGGATTGCAGTCGGGGTCCTGCTTTACCCTCTACTAATTTGGGTAGGTTGACATTTGATACGGGAGATGTGGTACATCACCTCTTCCGGTAGCTGTAGTCGTGATTTGGTAGGTTGTGCATAGTATTTACTATACGTAATTTTTTTCCGACATCCACGCGAACAAAGTCGCTAGAACAGCTTGTTTAAAATTAGTGCTTTGAATCTTAACATAAACGTCTTGCGATTAAAGCGCTTTGTTACAAATACCTATGGATATCAATAAAAGTACCTAAATCAAAATGTTAGCGTGTGGTAAAATATAGTTTTAAAGGAATAAAAACATACATTTCAAGTGTTTTTTAATTTCTTCTGATGTTAATTAATTTTTTCCCGTCCAAATAAATATGTAGACTCGTTATTTTTCTCAAGAAAATTTGGCAACGCTACGCGTATGCTACGCTGGAGTCCACAACGTAGCAAACGCGTTGCGTTACTAACATAAAAGTAGGTATAAGAGGGAGAGTGAAACTTGCACCTATTGCTTAAATACTTACCGAGGCCAGACTGAGATAGAAGGTTTGGACATATGCTGCGAAGACCCGGATATCATTATGCTAAAAAATGTCTTTCCATGACTACCACTTAAAGAGAGGGAGAGACAGGCGACAGACCAGACGATATGTATGGCGAAGCCAAGGAGAAGGAATGACGTTTGTCTGTAGACGATGCTGCAAAATAAAGGGCACCTCAAGATTTGGACAGGAAGAAGACGATTAACAGAAAACCTTCCATTATGATAAAGCCCATAGGCGTCAGCGAATTTAGCATTAACTTTATCCTTTAACATTCATCCTAAACTAACCTGTGTGATAAAATCTAAGAATGAAATAATAAAAGACTGCAGCAGAATTCAATCTGCTTGAAAAGTGATCATGTTTGAAACTTTTAGCTGTGTATGCAGTCGGGTTTTAGTTACATAATTGCAATCCGCATTATTAAAACTTAACTACCTATTCTTTTCTGGTCAGGTTGGTTTCTGTCCCTGTATAATGGTAGAAAGGAACTACAAGGTAAGCACAATATTCCAAATTTCTAACAAAATTATAAAGCTTAATTTACCTAAGCTTCTCGGGCAAACAAAATGGTCATATTGGGACAGAAGTTGAATACAGCAGGCAAGCGAGAGCGAATTGTGTGGCTCTAGATGTAGGTAGACGGGGGCGTTTTTTCAAGCGACCGATGGCGGCGGTTCTTACCCTATCCGGGTTTTACCTGGTGCACGGCGAGGGGCCGAGGGGCGAGTCCTTTTGCGAGTTTAAATTTTAGTATAAATAATAATAGTAATAAATAACAGCTACAGATCTGCAGTGGAATGTGCAAAATAGTTACAAATAGAGTTTTGATTTTCAAGCTCTGCCATGTTTTATACAAAGTGAATAAAATTATGGAGATCAATCAAACCAAAATCTAACGTTCTCATTTTGTGTGTTCTTACTGAATAAAGCACGTAAAATGTAAAGTAACTAGGTAAACTTCAATGCCTACAGCATAAGCACCACCAGGAAGATTAACAGTAGAATAAGTACCTAACGGACTAATAAGAATAACCCTCCTTATTTTTTAATTCGACGAACTACGTTTCTATGTTATGGGCCCTCATTTAGAATCGTCAACACAAAACAAAAAAATACATTTTGTAGAACTGGCAACGCGAGGCGAAACGTGGCATCGGCGCAGCGAGCGCACGCGCACGTTCGGAAAAGTAGACAAGCTTGTCGGGCCAGTTCGGGGAGCGAAGTAGTGGGGGGCGCTTGCGCCAGTAGTACCCTTGCCGAGCGCGACGTGTGAGCACGCTACACGATACTGTACGCGCTGGCTTCGTCATCGGCCCGCTGTAAACACCACTGTTACACTCTCTACAAACCGGTTACCTTTGTGATCTCGAGTGCTACATCTGTGATTTTCCGTGAGCGTTGTGATTTATCCGGCTATCAGACAGATATTTATGAATGAGTGAGTGTAGTGGCGTTAATTATATGTTGTGCTTAAATTTTACTATCTTAACAATGCCGTGACTCGTGATTTACAAACTATAAATTGGATTACAAAGCTGAGGATATTCAAATTTGGTAAGCATTCTGTGATAATATCTTATAACTTTAGGTCCCAGAGATATTATTTAACCCACATTTAACCAATATTAAATAACGGGTCTGAGCCCAGAGCGTTGCGGAGAAGGCACAAACAAGACCATATTATAGGGGAGTGAAGGAGAGAGCATGCTTTGTTGACACAGGGCAACTTGCTCTGTGTGTGTGCTCGCTATGCGCTTGCCTCGAGCGAGGGAGCCACTCTACCAACGACTCGACTAAACAGACACTCGACGCGTTGCCAACGCGCAACGGTGTAAATTGTAAACTCAAAAGCGCCTGTGTCCTCTTTTGTAACATTGCTTACTGTACTAATTTGGAAAGTTTTGTGATGATAAGTAATTATTTCGAAACTGAATCATTAATATACGAGTATGTTACCGAGATAATTAAATTAGGTAACTTTTTTAGTTACTTACATGCAAGGGTTTTTTTTTATTAGCAAATAAGAGGTTATTTTTTTAGAACTGAGTAGGTACATTACAAAGATTATTAATACTATGATAACGTCTTATCAATTAGGTACTGTTTGAGTAATTAGATAAGATATTATGTTTGTATTGCCTCTGCTTATTCAGTCAGATCATAACAAATAACTAGGTACCAACATTGGTTCACTTTTTGAACATTTTTCATGTTTAAATTAAAAAAAAAAAATCACAATAACCATCGGCATAAAAGTCGAAGAAGAAGTAGGAACACATTAATTATCAACTTTGCCCAATCGTATCAAAACTTCCTAATGTTACGGAACACCATATCCAACATTTAATCTAGCTGGTTAATTTTATTCTAACCGAAAATAGATTAGATACTAACCCAATGCATAATAACGCATTACATAAATACAGATTTACCAACATTACAGATAAAAGCTACAAAAGAAGTGTTATTGACCTATACCTACTTACAATAGTTATAAATTCATTAACCATATAAGATTCATAAACGTTTCACAAATAGCGACAATTACTCCAGTTCACAATATCAATGAATGGACATATTATCAACATCCTGCGTAATTGCGTGCGCGTCATGTGTCATACATACAAGATAACCACGAAAATACGCAAGATACCTACTCCGACCCTCCCGAGACGTTACTAATTGTAACTGGGGCCACATGGGTCAATGTAGCACCAAGGCTGGCTCGCTTCCTCCCAAAATGCACATACATAGACACAGTAAAACTGTTTCTGGGCGAAAAGAGGCGTCGTATGATGATGACACAAACTCTAGCCACCTGTAACTTAAATTCAGTTAATGTTGTCAGAGTAACATCTTTAAAAGCTGTTTGTAAACTAACAAGTACATATCTCTGAAAGCGAAACAAGTCAAGTACCTTGACTAGTCCGCCAGGCGCAATTTTATTTTTACTTGTTCACTGAAACTAATAGGATTTCATCATTTCACTAACTTGCTGTCATGGCTAGATTTCTATAGTTTTAGTATTATTTTATCGATAAATTAAATTCCTATAAATATGCCAATTCAAAGAATAGATATTAATTCATCTCATTTTGCTAACACTATAATACCATTATGTAGACACGCTGTGTTATGGATAACGGTGTGGGTTGCACATTTATATCGTGCGCCGGATGATTGCAAAATGCGTAAGATTATAAAAGTCTAGAAAAATTGTTAACTCTGGATAAATTGTCAACTGAACATTTGGAATACTTTAATAAACATCAATTTAATATTCTTATAATCTCTCGAAGTCATTTATTTTCTGGTGAAACCGCGGGGTGCTGCTAGTCTATTATATAAAACTAGCAGCGCCCTACAGTTTTACCCGCGTAGCTCTCGTTCCTGGTATAAAATATATTATAGTCATATGCGTTGATTTATTTCCACGCTAATAGTACCTACCTAGTTTTTTGCAACTTGACAAAATATGTAGACTACTTTAAGTAGGTACGAGTTTAATATTATTGGGCCTTTATTCAAATTTTCTATGGAGAATTTCCATCTTATTTATTTATCTAAATGTAGATAGTATGCAGGTACTGTTATTCTGCATGTACTCTAGGTAGGTACCTACATTTATTATTCGTAGTCCTATAACTAATTGAGCATCCCTACTAATTACCCACAGGCGTGATTTGTATTTCACAATGAATCTATTTGGGTCTTTATTTTTTTATAATGTAGGTAGGTATACTAATATTATAAAGAGGAAAGATTTGTATTTTTGTATGTAACTGATAAACTCAAAAACTGCTGGACCGATTTCAAAAATTCTTTCACCATTATAAAGCTACATTCACCCTGAGTAACATAGACTATATTTTATCCTCGTATTCCCCCGGGAACGGGAACTACGCGGGTGAAACCGCGGGGCGCTGCTAGTAGGATATACTTTGATAATGAGCATCTTTTAATATAACAACAGTAGGTAAGTAATTGATGCTAATGTGGGTCGAACTCATCGGTGAATCAGCCATGACTAAAATAAATGTTTTATAAGTACTTCCTCATAAACGATTTATGTACCTACTTACCTACACTATCACGTAACTACTTACCAGTTAATTATATTTTATTACGAATAAAACATAGTTGACATGAGTTCCCGCAGGAATTACCCACTGGCATATTGGTATTAGGTAGAGATATTTTGAACTGTTCATCATCCATACCTACTAGATATACGCGTATCAAGTAGATTGCATTTTCCCATGCCTAGTCCGGATTTTCATATAAATCCATGGTAAAAAAATCATCCAAGTTTAAATTAGTAAGGTATAATTTGGTAGAAATGTAGAAATTATCTTTGTAAGAATGGCATACTTACAGCATCTATAAATTTCGCCATTGTTGGGTACTAAAGAATACAAGTAACGTACCTACCTATAACAAGTATGGCGAACTTCGTACTTATGGTACGCCCATATTAATTCGGGCACTTAATTTGCAGCAGTAGAAACACCATCATTTTATTTTATTTAAAGAAACACAAAACTAGACATTACGATAACTGTCCCATTTTTGATTTGCGAATAGAGTATATATAGCATTTAGATTTATTTTCGTACGTTAAATCACCACGTCAAGATTCTTTGGTGGTACGTCATGTCCACATAATTATTTTTAACAGACTTAAAAAAAGGACGTTGTCAATAATTCGACGACAAGAATGGGACAGTTTTTGTATATGTTACTCTATATCAGCTTCAACATGTGTCTAATTTCGGAAGTGTTCGTGATGTATGTATGTTTGTGTTTTCGCCAATATCTCAAGAACAGTAAATCGGTTTGAAAAAATTATAAGCCTAATTGAAGTAGGCGGCGTATACCGATATACGTCATATGGCTAGTAGTTCAACGTTTGTTCCAAAACTAGCCGTGTTTAACTTTGTTGTTGTGATTTATTATATTTATAGCCTTGCTAAATTGCAGATTTCTAGCATCTATAAATATTCTAATAGCCAAATTTATGTGAAATTCATTGCCTCCTGAGTCCCGAGATCACCGCGATTCAGAAACTTACATCAACACCATCTTTCGACTCTGAAGTTGAAGAGGCATATTAGCACAAAGAATCCCACATAAAGCGATAAATAACGATACAATATCAAAATATTCAGTTTCTTTTGATATGTTGGTGTTATTTTCATTCATCCGTTCGTACTATATTACCTATGTATATGTATGTAAGTACGTACATCCCGTAATGAAATTAACTATCTTTTTCAAGAGTCAATATTATATTTATGGCACGTTGTATAATAAAGATTCGCCATCTTTACTCTAGTAGGTAAGGTTCGCAGTATTCTTTAGAATTTGAAAGTCTCGAAACCGATGTTGCACACAGCACACAAAATGGCTTGGGATTCACTTGCTTTTCTAAAATATTTACTAAGAAGTACCTATAAGGACCTATTTATGTTTATGAGTTGATAACCCAGCGCTTGCGAGTCCATTAAGGAAGCCATTTGGTTCTTATAGGTTGTTACCTATTGCAGGGGCCATGAACCGGGACACCTAACATAGGAAGGTATCTAAAAATAAGCGACTGATAAAGTACCTCCTCGATGCCTCCACCTCACCAGCGGATCAATCTAAACATCCCTTAGTCGAAAACCTTAGCGTTTATGTCGACAAAACTTACCTTTTTATAGATATCATCTAATGACTACCACCACTCTGGGCAGCACGGGTGGGAATGTCAGACTCTTACTGGCTAAACCTATCAGTGTTCCTCCTAATGCCCTTAAGAATTCCAGTGCTGCGGTGACCATTTCGGACAAAATCCGCTGCAAATACCACTTTCACCGCTATTCCATTCGATAGAGATACTCAGTTATGGCAAGACTCTATATGGTAATAATGGGTTTTTCAAAGAGTATTAGAATTTTGATAGTAAGAGTTTGAATTTATTACTTACATAATAACTAAGTCGATTAACCTTTCAACATAACACTACCTACCTACTTTACATGATATGTGGTATAAAATACTTGTTAAGTATAATAAGTGTTTTCCTCTACTACTTTATATTTAGCGACGCTTTACCGCCCATGATTACTGCCCGGAAATTTTACATCTTCATGATTCTGATCTAGATACCGATAGTTTATAAGACGTTACTCTTACCGCTCATCCAGCCCGCTTCCTCGTCAATCTTCGCCTTGTCACTTAAAGCTGTCTGTGTTCCAAATTTCATCGTAATACGTACAGCCATTTTTGCGCGATTGAAACAGAAACATTCATATTTATAATTGAATAGGTTTTTTTTTTTACCTAAGGCGTTTATGATTAAGTTGGCTGTAAACTATTTAACGGTTTTCTTCAATAGTTGCAGAAGCGTCGACGTGTGCACTGTTGACGCATGACAATATCGACATATACGGGTTGCAAATGACCGTAACTTTAGCCCCTAAATAATAATAACTAGACCCATGCCTGTCCCTTGCTGCCTCCTTCAATGAGCCCGTTAAGCCGAGGTCCGATTCTCACATGGGATGCCCTTAGCGAAGCGGTAATTTAGCTTTTTAGTACTTTTTAGCCCTGGCTCGGGGCCTTAAATTCATTTGAAGCCACCACAGGATTGCCCGGTTGAGCAGTAACCAGCCTTAGTGTAATGAACTGCGAGTGGCCCATTCCAAAAAAAAAACCGTAACTTTAGGATAAAATTGTTCTGTCTGCGCAGCGCCTTAAGCTTAACTCCAGTAACCCCTCGGTTACTGGAGTTAAGCTTAATTTTGCCTATATTCAAAATACGCGAAAACATAACGATAAGTAGTTGCTTAAGTAATCAACTTAAACAATGTGTCACATCCTCACTCACACAGAACATGTTCTTGTCCATAACACATATCAATTGTTTACAAAACGAATATCGCGTACCTACTGTCGATTCGAGTGTCAGACAATGTCTCACCTCGTATTGTTGCCGTATTATATTTTTAAAAAATTGAACAGAACTACTTTGTGCCCAATATTTTAGAAACCGTTTTTGCTGATAACAAGATATCGCAACACGCCAGCAAATTGTAGATACGATACGGATGTGCTTACAGTTTATCACAGCTACCGCGGTCAATAACTATGGAGTGACGAACAATAATTGGCACAAATTACTTATATTTTTATCACGATTTAAGTAGGTATCTACTTACTAGAAAGTTCACTGAATATAACCAAAAAACTCGATAACTGTGTTTGTTTTATGTAGCCAAAGTGTTTGCCTTCTACATTCATACAATCTTATATTTCTATGTAAGTACATACACTACCGTCCAAAAGTATTTGAACACCCTGAAGACAGCGAAACTGATGGAAGTTATTAAATTAAACATTACTGTATCTTTATAAAACATTTATTTTCTTAATTCTTAACAACATACAACCATTTATAATAAAAATAATCATATTATTGACTCGTCGATATGTCCTCCTCCGCTTTTGATTACAGCCTGACAAATGTTGGGTAAACGCGCAACTAATTTTTCTAATGTGGATGGGGTTATTTTTCGCCATTCGTCTTGTAATATTCTCCATAGGTGTTCTTGAGAAGTAGGACAGCATTTCCGTACTTGTCTGTCCAGTTCATCCCACAGCATCTCTATCGGATTCAAATCCGGGGATTGGGGGGGCCATTGCATGACTTTCAAAATATTTCCGTTTTCTTTTGCTTCCAAAAATTGTTTACACAGCTTGGATGTGTGTTTGGGGTCGTTATCATGCTGAAAGACAAACTCTGGACCAATAAGACGAATTCCAGAGGGCACAACATGATTTTGCAATATGTCTTTGTAACCTTCTTTATTCAGTATTCCCTGTATTTTCACAATATCTCCCACAGCGGAACCACCAAAACAGCCCCAGATCATTACAGAGCCCCCGCCGTGCTTGACTGAAGCGACGGTGCATGGTTCTAGTGCTCTTTCGTTAGGCCGGCGGCGGACAAATACTCTTCTCTTGGAACCAAAAACTTCAAATTTCGATTCATCGCTCCAAAGAACTTTTTTCCAGTCAGCAATTGTCCAATTTCGATGGTGTCTAGCCCAATCCAGTCTCTTTTTTTTATTAATAGCCTTAAGGAGTGGTTTCGATACTGCTATGCATCCCTTCAGTCCAGCATCGAGTAACCTTCTCTTAACTGTAGTCACACTTACAGGTTTACTGCGGCCCACGTTAAAGTCCGCTGCTATTTGGGGTGCAGTCAGGCGTCTATTGCGTTTACTTTTTATTACTATGTTCAAGTCTTCAGTCAAAGTTGTAACCCTGGGTCTCCCTGAACGACGGTTATTGGATGTTGTGCCTTGAGCTTTAAATTTCTTAATAATGTAGTGTACAGATGATAGTGGTACCTTTTGAAGTTTAGAAATTTCTCGAATACTTTTGCCGGATTTGTGAAGACCTATGATAATTCCTTTTATCTCCTCGGAATATTCTTTAGTTTTCCCCATTTGTAAAAAAAAAAGAATGAAAACGCACTTGTTGAAGAATGTTTAACTGTAAGGTATTGAAGCACGGTTATTTATCAAATGAGACAAGATAATTAAACTGAAACTGTTATGAGTTTAAGTAAAACACAAACTAATTGAAAAACAAATCCTATACAAAAGTAGAAATACTCAGAACACGTGTTCTGCGAAATTCAAATGTAATTATGAAATTCCTATTATAGCTAATGATGAGATCCTAATAAAAATGTGAGTAAAATTTTGATTTAAACAACATTAAGGCGATGGTTTCCGAAGAACAAAGAACAATAAAAACGTTTAAATACGTATCATTATTATTTTTCTGTTTTGTTTTGTATTTAAATAGAAATATGCAAGTGTTCAAATACTTTTGGACGGTAGTGTACATAGGTTAGGTGTCAACAAGTGAAATTTTGCACATGGCCCATATCTTACTTATGAGAACAGAATTTACTTACCCCGATTTTTTAATAATACTTATTAGAAGTTAAGTTTTTGGCAAACTTTACTTTAACCTGGAAACCTATCAAAAGGGTTTCCCTAAGTCTCGCTAAACTGGTACGTACAAGCTGCTTAATATTGTAGGTGTAAGTAATAAAATATATTTACAAGTGATTTATAACACCAAAAATTTTAATTATTTTTTAAACTCACGTCGTTGCACATGTGGTTTTAATAGTATTTTATTAGGGAAATTTTTCATGAATAAGCTAGTTTTTGGATATTTTCAGGATTCACGTCGTCGGCATAATATCGCCATGTTATGTTTGCCATTGGTTTCTTGTACCTTATAATTCTGTTTTCCGAGTTCTAGTACCTACTCGCCCCCTCAGCTTTATGAAGATTGGGAAAGTAAAGCTTTATAGAGAGCGTCAAATCTTTCATTCTATTCGCAAATGTTAAAAAAAACCCAATTCAGAAACCAGTCCTTAAACTTTGCTAAATATAATTTGCCCGCCATAGTTATATTTATTTTCTTAGTAAACATGACTAAATGAACCCTCGGAACCATAGAAATATAAAATACAGGAGAAGTGGCAAGGGGGCGTGTCGGTGTCCTCGCGACATGCTCTGGGCGAGCATGTCTTACGCAATGGTCGAATCCGCGAACTAGTGCGCTTACGACCGTGAGCGTGATAAGATATAAGAATGCCGTGTTGTTCAGTGTTTTCTTGTAAAAACCGAAGCATAAACCAAAACTTTGTTAATTATGGAATCACTTACCATATCAAAATACAAGTATTTTACTATATTTGTCTTTAAAATCATGAAAAACAACAAATCGTAAAATATTTCTTGCTTATACTATGTTATTTTTGTTTTCAAATGTCACAGCGACAATAACATATTACAATGAATACACTGCTCCTTAACCACTACCTAAGTTTGTCGCTAAGTGACTGGATGAGCAATGTAAAAATCACAAAACGATACTTTAGCAAGCCGATGTATCGCATAGTACGGCCGCTGCTTCTTGCCGCGAGTTAGTGATGTAATTGTGCAGATACACTGTCGACAACAATGTCGATTGTTGAATGAAATATTACAAAAGTGTACCAAACTTTCTTAGATTGCAATAAATTTTTGGTAAATAATCGTTCAAGTGTTTTTGGCTTTGAATTATCGTATGTATGCCTTATCCTCGTGCTACTTCCTTACTTTTTATGGTAATTGTATTTTACTTTCGATAAAGTTTCGAATGCATTATAGTAATCGGCATGTTTAAGATAATATATTAGTGACCTTTGCTTAAAATAGTCAACATATTCATGCTATTTATTTGTTATACATGGGCAGCATGGCGTGTGTAATAAATGCCAGAATCGATAAGTCAATCACTAGCGTATATGTAAAATAAATTGCTTTTGCACAGCACAACGATACCCAGCGTTGTTTTTGTGTGAGTAAGTTGCACGGTGTACTGTAAATATACGCTGTGTTTATTAGGATAAGGTTTATAATTGATTGTGTAGTACAGTCCGATTTCAAAAATGCGGGTGTGTGCGCGACTGCGTATCTATTGCTTTTACTGAACTGCATTCGTAGTAGTTGCCGGGTGGTAGGGCAAAACAGGAGACACAGGTTCCGATACATTTTCGGCTACAGGGCATATCTCCTTGTTTATTATATCTATGCTCGGAACAAATATTCATAATCATGTACTTATACATTTTTCTAGACACTAAGTTATTGCAAATTCGGCAACTGACTATGAATCTCTTCCTGACTGCAGATTATAAAATACGGAAATATATATATTTCCAATTTTATCAAACAAATCAGTGTTTTTGTAACTTTTTGATACTTGTATATAGTTACTTACTCATATTACGAAGTCCACAAACTTACCTCGCACTAATGAGAAGGTTCAAAGATACATTCGATAAGGGGCCATTTTTTAAATAAAATCTATCGATTTATAAAATTATCAATAACAAAATCTTTTTCTCTAAAAGCTAATCATGATGAAAAACAACAAACTGCAACATAACGCCAACAGGCAGAACAATATATACATTAAAGAAAGGAAGAACCTTACTACAAATATCTCCCGCTAGGACGCACACTTCATCAAGCAGTCGATGGTTAGGTGAAAATACGGTTTTATACATTCTACCAGTCGAAAAAGTTTGCCGCGCGCTCTTTTTAAACTTATTGGTTTACTTTTTGATCACGGCGGGCCATCTAAATACATGTTATTGCTCCGAAGCTATACAGATTCACTTCCACCGTTGCTATATTTCACAATCGTGAAACCACCATAATCTACAAAATTTCCCGTCATCCATGACGGGAAATTTATGCGAGAAACTGTCGTTTCAAAATAGCTTTTGTATTATACAAGTCGAACCGCGCCTCACTCTTTTCAATGGATATTTATTACAAGTTTAAGAAGAGAACCGCAGCTTCCTGATCCTCGTGGGATCGACTAAGTCTTCGAGCACGTCGCGACCGCAGCTCGAGGCTCAAGTGTCAACCGGCTCTGCACCAGTGCAGCCTTATCTTATTTACCGCATATTGAACTAGCGCTATCTGCCAGAGACTTCATACCAATAAAATAACACAATGGAATTAAAATAATGAGCAAGACACCGACGTTGTTTCATAAATTGAATACTAAGGAGAAAGACACACGAGTCCAGCTTTATCGGTTGCAAGTCCGGTATGCCTGTACGGCTTTAGTAAGGATTCGATTTTTTATTAATTCGTCATGTGTTAAATTCCTCTTCACTCGCCTCACTTTGTATCCCTTGCTACATACTAATAAATACTAATACTAGGTATTGCAATTAATATTGAATGATAATAAGGAAGACGAATCATCCTACCACCCAATTTTACTGTTGTTTCAAGATTTATTTTATAAATATCGTGTTTATAATACTAAGACTAAAAAATTAAGGCCTTTTTACCGGCCTTTTTACCCAAGTGTCCGACTAAAATGGCTGTCCTACCCGGCTTTTCGGTTTTAAGACCTGGCAACCCTACACATGAGGATGGAAGGAATGGACCGTCTTGTCCGCAGTGTACCAAACCGTAGGCAGGAAGTACTACACTTAAACAACTTAAAATAACGTATTTACAAATTAGAACAAGTACTAAGTACCTACATCTTTTACATTTTATTATCTGTCTTAGTTCATATAGTAATTTACATGAGTTCACTCACGTTTAGTCGAGATATTCACTTTGTGAAGATTCTCTACTTGTATGCACATTTCAAAGAAATAACGGGTGCATACAGTAGGTACATGAATTAATAAATATTTTTAGTCGTGTATTTAGCTTTTTCAGTGACCATTACTTTAAGTACAAAAAAGTATGGGTACAAAGAAATTTAAACTTTGTCTTCTAAGACAGTGCAGTGCCGGACGGGCAATTACAAGGACGTAAGTAGATTATACATATAAGACTGTATGCGCACTCTTGTCGAATAAGCTTTTTAGTCGTCATGAAATCGTCACAACTAAACAACTCGACTAAACAGCTTGATCAATCAAACTGTTTAGTAAAGTCATGTACTTGTGAAAAATTGTAGGTATATGATTTTTCACCCTTCTATCTAGTTCATCCCAACCAAGTTCAATGGGAGATACAGTTCACGTGATTGAAATGGCCACTGCATGATTTTTTACAATCTTTTCAAATTTGTCTTCCTTAAAAAGTTCTGGCACAGTTTAGACGAATGTTTAGGATCGTTATCTTGCTGGAAACCGAATCCAGGACCAATGAGATTCAGTCCATTGGGTATGGCGAAATCCTTAAGAATTTTCAAATAGCATTCCGACACTGTACAAGCTTCTGAAGCTCTTTCTCCTTTAGAAAAAACTCGATACTTAATCCGAAAATTTGAAACTTCGATTCGTCACTCCTAAGAAATTTTTCCCATTGGTCTATTGTCCAGTATTTCTGATCCTTTACGCATTCTAGTCTGTTTTTCTTATGCCGAATTGTTAGTTTTGGTTTTTTAACAGTAACACAACCTCTTAGCCCCGCAGACAGTAGACGTCTTTTAACAGTTGTTATTGAAATGGGTGTTTTCGCGTATCATTCAGAGCTGCGGTAATTTGTGCTGCAGTTAAGCAACGATTCCGTTTAGAAAAAACTCTGATGAAGTTATCCTCTTGACTTGTAGTAGATTTAGGCCTACCAGACCTTTTTCTATCTTCAGTTTTGCCAGTTTCTTTTTTTAGCGAGGTTGTAGTGGACCTGGACACCTTTACAAGAAATTCCGAGTTTTTTTTGCGATTCGGCGTTCACTGTAGCCTTCCTCATGCAGTGTACAAATAGCGCTTCGCTGTTCAGGCGTGATTTGCCTGCGTTTTGCAATTTTTAATAAAAAAGAATACGGTCGAGGCAGTAGTCGAAATCTTTCGAATAGGTTCAGACGATGTTAATATCACAACTTTCGCGTACTAATGCTCAAGTGTGACTAAATAAGGTCCAAAAAAGATAAAACCATCAATGCATGAAAGAAAATCCAGGAATTTGTTAAAACTCAAGGAATATGCACTAGTCATCTTTTTGTTTTGTGTCACAAAAGGTCATAAAACCTTATTTTATTTATTGGTATTATTTACCGCAGCGAATCGGCAATCTTGTGTTTTGTTTGTTATCAGGTGTGCTTCCAAATTTTCGACGGTAGTGTATATATAGTATACTATATACAATAATACTATATTACTTCAATATGGACCTCCTGTTATGCCCCAATACCTACCGGTAATGCCTCATTTGTTTACTTCGGTAACTGTTTCGGTACACTTGCCACTAGGTGTGCATACATTTCACGTTCGATGTACAACACATCGTTTTGAATTGGCAGGGTACACGCAAACTAGATAAAATAGTGAACAGTTCAGCATCAGTAAACATTTGTTTCCAAAAGCCAAAACAGTGCCGCAGCGGTGTAATGTTGTTTCCCAGACTCGTGGAAATATTTAAAAAAATACCGTAACAATACCGGCTCCCCTAAGCTTTACAACCCCTAATGTTTATTGCCATTGATTATGGAACTTAAAAATGAACTTCTTCTATAAACATAGGTAGTGAGTCACAAAAAGTTGCATTATAAATAAGACATCGTTACAACTGAACAGTGGCTGCGGAGATCCAGACGATCAAGTTTAGTTTCTCACGATCTACAAGAAAAGTAAAAAAAAATTGTAATATGCGAATCCTGAGCAAGGAGTGCGTGTGCATGCTGCGTGCGTCGAACGACCATCCCGTGTGACCGAGAACCAGACCAGGCACAACATTTGCGTTCAACGACATCTTATGCACTCGTTTACTTTTACATTTAAATAAGTCTTTAATATTTTTATTTCCAACTAGCGGCTATCCGCGACTTCGTCCGCATATATGTTGGCATTCAAAAATAAAGCCTTGTTGAAACAATGTTCCCTATTTCCTTCCTTAGAATTGACCAAGAACCCTGTCTCAGCGGATGCTAACTTTATCAAATATATCTATATAGTATATTATAACAAAACTCCGTTTTCTAGACAAAGTAGTTTTCACTGTGCGTTACTAGTCATTCAGGACAAATAATAATATAATAAATAATAATAATAAAATCTTTATTTTTCCAACAAATACACAATTGATTTTATAAGTCTTTTATAATTATCCCAATATTATGTTTATTAAATAACGTCATCTACACTAATATCATAAAGAGGAAAGATTTGTATTTTTGTGTGTGTGTGTGTATGTTTGTAATGAATAAACTCAAAAACTACGAAGCCGATTTCAAAAATTCTTTCACCATTAAAAAGCTACATTCACCATTAGTGACATAGGCTATATTTTATGCCCGTATTGCCACGGGAACGGGAACAACGCGGGTAAAGCCGTTAGCTAGTTTGTCATAAATTATTATTAAATATGTTTATTTTAAAAAGCAAATGGCAACAAGTGACTTTTTGTTTTTCTTTGCTGAAAGTGCATAAACTAATATTATAAAGCTGAAGAGTTTGTTTGTTTGTTTGAACGCGCTAATCTCAGGAACTACTGGTTCGAATTGAAAAAATCTTTTTGGGTTGAATAGACCATTTATCGAGGAAGGCTTTAGGCTATATAACATCACGCTTAAGCCAATAGGAGCGGAGCAGCGATAAAGAATGTTTTAAAATCGGGGATTCCACGGGGACGAAGTCGCGGGCAGCAGCTAGTATGTTATATGCTAAAAAATAATTTGTGCTCGTAGCAGCTGGCTTTTTGTAGCTTCTGCCTACCCTGAGGAATAAAAGTGCGCTTATGTTTGTTGTAATATAACTTAACTAACGTTTTTTTAATGTTTTATTACAGGGTACCAGAGAAGCAGAAACATGGCGTACATAGAGAGGAGATATTAAGTTAAAATGGGCGTCGCGCGCGCGGTCCTTGTCCTCCTTGCGTCCACGGCTCAAGCCTGGATGCCGGATGCTAACGCACGCATACATATCAAATATGGTAAGATATTTCAACATCATTAATCAACTCAATATAATCTATACTTACTATTATAAAGAGGAAAGATTTGTTTGATGGTTTGTATTGAATAGGCTCCGAAACTACTGAAACGATTTGAAAAATTCTTTCACTGTTTGGAAGCTACACTATCCCCGGGTGACATAGGCTATATTTTATCCCTATATTCCCACAGGAACGGGAACTATGCGGGTGAAACCGCGGGCCGCTGCTAGTATATTATATTCGAACAATAAGTTTTCTCTATTCTTTATTGTCGCGTCTTTCTTTAGGGGCTGTCAATATAAAATAATGAAATAAGTAGCCTAGTCGTACAAATATCCACAAACCTCAAATGTTATAACCATTAAACGTCACCCATCACTGCACGAGCAACACACCCACTGGAGTACTCTGATAATATAAACCTACGGTGTTAAGGGCTCCGTGCGCGTGCACGTAAGGTAAAAACTCTCCGTTTGTCATGCCAGTTACAGGGGATTTCGTCTATGCTTGCCGTTGATCCAGTATCATGATCTACATATATATATACTAATATTATAAAGCTGAAGAGTTTGTTTGTTTGTTTGAACGCGCTAATCTCAGGAACTACTGGTTCGAATTGAAAAATTATTTTTGGGTTGAATAGACCATTTATCGAGGAAGGCTTTAGGCTATATATAATCACGCTTAAGCCAATAGGAGCAGAGCAGCGATAAAGAATGTTTTAAAATCGGGGATTTCACGGGGACGAAGTCGCGGGCAGCAGCTAGTATATAATAAAATCGTAGACTAGCCGTGTCTGTATTTTGGATATGTTTGCAGTAAAATAACTGAGCAATGTTAGAAAAAAGCACAGAAAAATTATTTTTAATAAGTAGATATGTATTCCGTGAGTGTATCCGTGGCATCACAGGCCCTATCAGAACCCCTCCAGCGCTGTGGTATTTATCAATGTATTAAATATTGCAGCATATGCTGAGATAGGGACCTTTTTTGGCCTCGCACAGTTTCAATTTAATATTAAGCTTTTAATTATGTATTTTTTTATTTGTTTTGTGCGAGCCCTAAATAAACATTTTTCTTTAGATGACAAAAATACAATTTGTTATAGACAAGTTTTATAAATAAGAAATTTGCGTAACTACGAGTACCTAGTACAACTTAAGTTTTTGTAAATAAAGAAATGTATTAAAAAGTGTTCAAGAAGAAATTCATACGGGATGGTGATACTTGCAGCGCCATCTATTGAGCTAAGAGGACGATCCTTACTAAGTTATGAAGACCAATGAATGCACAAAAATAACACCAGAACATATATTTTAGAGTTATTTGTGTACATTTTAATACGTAGCAAGAGAAATTAAATATTTTAGTATCTATGAATGTAGGCTTCTTTGTTCAAACGAAAATTTTAACAGTTTAACTACATTGTCAATAGATGGCACTCGCCGCAAAAGAACGATTAACACTTTTTTAATTTTTTAATTGCTGTTGTACTTAGTATTAGCACTGTATACTATAGGTATGCATACAAAGTTTGTTTGTATGATTTTTTTTTTTCAGCTTTACAGTAGAGCTTAGCTACTCGTGTAGCTATTTTGTAAAATTAGATTATTTTTTAAAATAATAGGTTTCCTTTGCTGTTTACCTTACGGGTACATAAACCTAAAAACGTTTCAATAGGTACACGAATAAAACTAATAATAATCTCTATTTGATTATTATTATTCTCTTTATTTATTTACCATTTCTAAATATTTCTTAATAAAATATAAATAGCAAGTAGTAGTCCGCCGGTGTCGGGAGCAGGGTCCAAGCTGTCGGTGGTTAACGCTCCAGAGAAAGGAATCTCCTTACAATACGAGCCATATTGAGGAGTACTGCCTTCTGTATCAGGCCCCTAATTCAACCGCGTAACGTCAGCTTCTTATTATTACTATTTTTACCCACGACGAAACGGAGACAGTGTATGCGTTTGAGGTGAGAGGATGTTTGTGTGTTTGTGCAAACCAATGTTCTCGTTTATCTCCAGTACTCACTAGTCCGATTTTCATGCGATTTTCAGTGATGGGTTCGGATTTGATTGGTGCATGTCCTTAGATAGGTGTTCCGGTGACAACTCACCAGGGTGCGCTGCAGTCAAGGATATTTGGGCAAACCAACGTTGGCATTTATCTTCACAACTACCATTCCAATTTTGATGCAGTTTTCAGTGATGGGTTAAGGCTTGATTAGTGCATGTTCTTAGATATGTGTTACGGCGACAACTCACGAGGGGGCGCTGCATTAAACATATGTTTTTGTAAAAAAACAAAACTACTCAGATTTTAGTGTAGTTTTCAGTGATGGGTTCGGGTTTGATTGGTACATGTTCTTAGATAGGTGTTACGGTGACAATTCACCAGGGGGCGCTGCAGTCAAGGAAATTTGGGCAAAACAATGTTGCCTTTTATCTTCGAACTACTATTACAATTTTGATGTAGTTTTCAGTGATGGGTTAAGGTTTGATTGGTGCATGTTCTTAGATATGTGTTACGGTGACAACTCACGAGGGGGCGCTGCAGTAAACATACGTTTTTGCAAAAAAAACAAAGCTACTCTGATATTGTTGCGGTTTTCAGTAATCGGTTTGTAGTTGTATCTTATACTAGCTGCTGCCCGCGACTTCGTCCCCGTGGAATCCCCGATTTTAAAACATTCTTTATCGCTGCTCCGCTCCTATTGGCTTAAGCGTGATGATATATAGCCTAAAGCCTTCCTCGATAAATGGTCTATTCAACCCAAAAAGAATTTTTCAATTCGAACCAGTAGTTACTGAGATTAGCGCGTTCAAACAAACAAACAAACAAACAAACGAACAAACAAACTCTTCAGCTTTATAATATTAGTATAGATGTAGTACAATTTTGCCGTCGCATCGTGGGTTTTTTTCAAAATTTTCAATTTTGCCTTTTTTTAAATAAATAATTCCGAAACGCTATGCTCCATGAGAAAACTTGGTGTTTGTGTTTCATGATGAGAAAAACTAGGAATGGAAGTAGGCAGCAATTTTAAATTAACTTCCTGTTGTATGGCTGGTGATATTTCTATCACCAGCCATATGTCTCGGGATTTCAGAGTGTTTTATTGTGACATGTGAGAATTTCCCAACCAATTGTTATGAAATCGTAAATGATCATTGTTGTTTAATCGGTGCACAATGGAAACATTGTTCATTTGTTATACACAAAAAAAGACAGCAAAAGCGTGTGACGATTGCTATTAATGTCTGATTTTTACTTATTTTAAACATTGCAACTGCCAAATAATACACTGGGTACAATATCAAGGCAACTTAGTTTAACGAGTGACAATATTGTTTCACAGAACAGAACCGATCGCGGACCTTTCTGAAGAATTTACTAGCTTTAGCGCCATCTACTATCTTGTAGTGTCGTGTTTATAGTCTGCTCCTCTAGACCGGTTTAAAGCTATTATTCAATTCGATTTACAACAAAATGGTAACTGATCTGTAATTCTAAACTCTTTCTGTTTTTTTCAGGTGATGAAACGTCAGAGCAATTCGTAGGCAACGCGACGGCGCCAGACCATTTCCGTATATTAGACAAAGATGACTTCTCTATTATAGTTGGCGGCAGGTAAATTACCACTACATTATAATTGTAATAGAGTACGCAACTGCATATGGCCATTCTATTAATCCATTCACTTTGCTCCGATTAGGTATGCAAGATAATGCCACATTACAAAAAAAGGTAGATACCTCCCTTATTGAGGAGCATATATCGATGTTATAAAATCATCCCATCCCAAAAGGGTAGATTCCCCCCTTTTTTCCCCCTATCGGCTTTGCCCAGAAGCACAATTTTGTTCTGTAGTAACCTCAAAAAAGTAAGCAAAAAAAACTTTTTGGATTCGTATATTTGTTAGGTTTTTAACTTCGCGTTATATAGCAACTTACTCTTGAGTTCAAAGATTACTTTAGTTCATGCAAGCGGGCCTGAACGAGTATACTGCACGACTAATAAATGCAGAGGTTTCAAACATTCGAGTTGTGTCACTCGAATGTTTGAAACCTCCGTCTGCCGTCGAATATTTCAAAAAACACACTGAACAACTTTAATTAGACGCAATAATCACATGTCCAACTACCGCCCCGGTCGAACGCAACTGCAGTCGATTCTGTAAATATTATTTTTTACAAAATCGATTGGAACAAGTTAAAATGAAATATGCTGTCAATCCATACAGATAAGATGACAGTTCACTTAAAGCACACTCCACCTAAATTTACACAGTGAGACTTGGACAGAATAGCCCAACTGATCCAGATTCGTGTTCGAGTAATCTCAGCAAACGCACACATTTTCATTGTTATTTCATTTGGCGGCGTAGGTATAAGCGATTACCCGTTTTGGATAGGTTTCCCGTTCTTGGGCCACCTTCCCCTAAAAGGGTAAGGGCCCCGATAAGCAATTCAATTCGAATTTCAGCCTATTGGTTTTGTTTAGTCAGAAGGAAACAGATTCTGAACATTGTCGCACATTCTCAGAATCTGTTTCGTTCTAATAATAAAACTTGTATTCATTATTTGCTTTGTTAATTGACCGTCCCTTATAATATACTTTTTGTGTATTTGCAGGAACACAGTGTACAACCTAAGCCTCTACGATCTCTCCGAAAATGTAGAACAGGTAACTATAACTACAAAATACATTTTACCTATTTATGCACAAATAACGTTGTTATTTATGAATTTGTGGTTTTTGGGACTTCGTATTTAGGTAGTTTGTAAGCCTCCGCTGTTCGTCTATCTGTCAGCAAGTTGACTCATGAACCGTATCGCATAAACCTGTAGACAGTTGTTGGAAATCATCTAACTTTCACCCTTCTCAAGTTATACTCAACCACTATATCCTTCTATGCATTGTTTAAGTTTCCTTAGCAGTATCTATACATATAATAAAATCGTAGACTCGCCATTTTATAAATATTCAATATATATTTTTAATATATTTTGATTTAAAATAACTGAAAAAAGTTAGAAAAAAGACAGAACACAAAAATCCATTTAGTGAAATTTTCATCTGTAGGTACGATTGTAGAAGCATAAACCACGGTTTGGATTAGAAAGCTAGGTTCTTGTGTTTTATTTAGTATTTATTTAACTTAAATCGGCCCACAAAATCAAAAGACCTTGAATTTTTAAATTTAATAAGTAACTTAAAGTTTTAATAAGTTTTATACATAGAAAATTGTATTTAAGTATACAAGTGCAACTTTGGTTTTGTTTAAAAGTTATAAATTAAAAATTGTTCAAGAAGTATATAGATTTAATTACGAGATGAGATACTTGCAGCGCCATCTATTGAGCAAAGAGAAATAACGAAATAACACCGAAACATAATATTAACTATTTGTGGAACTTTTAATACGTAGCAAGAGAATATGAATATTTCAGTATCATAACATTATTCATCTTTGAAGGTATGTAGGCTACTTTGTCCAAACGAATATTGGAAATTGTCAGCTTGACTGTCGTGTGTAGATGGCGTTGTCGGCGAAAGACCATATTTGCCTAAGCACGTTGTGTAACAAAACTGAATTTTGCATTAATTTTGTTGTCGTAAATTGTATTCAAATTTCTTTTATTCAACCACGCGGAGGTGAAAGAAACTAAGCACACAGCCATTTTGCTGTCATCAATTCTTAAAATATGGTTTAGGGCACATTTAAGAAATTTGTATAGTAAAAATCGTTTTTTGGATTTCCAGGGTGATGATAACGATTCATTGGATCAATTAATTAAGTATTAAATACCTATGATCATCGGCCTAGCCTTTTTCCAACAATGTTGGGGTCGGCTTACAATCAAACCGGCTTGAGTTGTATTTACGTGATAACGCGTATTTTACGTGAAGCGACTGCCTATTTTTTATAAAACAGTAACTGGGAAATACAGTACTTCTTGGCAAGACTGGTGTCAGATTTTCTGGCTTTTGGCAATCCGTAACGACTGCTAAAGAACTACAAATGACAGCCGGGACCAACGACTTAACATGTTTTCCGAGGCACGAAGGAGTCTCGGTATGTTAAGATGGTCAGATCGACCCATGTTGCTGTTATTATTGATTTACGAGCTGCCCGTTCAGCTTTCTCATTCCAAATTCAGTACTACCTTTCGATTAAAAAAATCGATTTTCGGTGAAAAACAAGCCAAATAACCTCTCTATTCGCTCTTTTTTCTTTATAAGTGGCATTTTTAATTATGTATGTATCTCCAATAAATGTTAAAACACGAGTGCCAGCAGAGCTAAACACGCCAAAACAAACAAAGCGACGACGGAAACCCCATAAAACAGAGTCGTAGGATGTGGAATCCCCAATTCTTCAATCAGAATGTTCAGAGCCAAAGAGAAGTTAATGACTATATTATGTTTATACACATTCTTTCGCGTAATGCGAGGCAATTGAACGCGAAATTTCAAATTCGCGTTATAGTGAAACCGCGCATAACGGGGTTGCGTAAAGTGAGGTATTATTGTACTCCAGCTTGATATCGCCATTGATTTAGCAAAGTGAATACGCCTGCAGTCCGGGCCACAGAATGAACCAGTTGGAAAAAGGACGTATCGTACTCCTCCACTGTTTTATGTAGCGAAGCTTGCACAGACATCTATAGTAGGTATTCTAGTGCACTCACGGTTTATTCTTAGTTACGTTACGACCCATTTCGCGCGGCAGACTGTTTACTGTGTAAATCGTATAAGATTTTATTTACCGTCATGTTATTATGTGCACCATTGTAGTACGATCATAGATATAATAAACAAGGAGATATGCCCTGTAGCCGAAAATGTATCGGAACCTGTGTCTCCTGTTTTGCCCTACCACCCGGCAACTACTACGAATGCAGTTCAGTAAAAGCAATAGATACGCAGTCGCAAACACACCCGCATTTCTGAAATCGGACTGTACTACACAATCAATTATAAACCTTATCCTACTAAGCACAGCGTGTATTTACCGTACACCGTACAACTTACTCACACAAAAACAACGGTGGGTATCGTTGTGCTGTGCAAAAGCAATTTATTTTACATATACGCTAGTGATTGACTAAATCGGAAAGTTGTCGATTCTGCATTTATTACACACACCATGCTGCCCATGTATAACAAATAAATAGCATGAAATTATTGACTAATTTTAAGCAAAGGTCACTAATATATTATCTTAAACATGCCGATTACTATAATGCATTCGAAACTTTATCGAAAGTAAAATACAATTACCATAAAAAGTAAGGAAGTAGCACGAGAATAAGGCATAAACACGATAATTCAAAGCCAAAAACACTTGAACGATTATTTACCAAAAATTTAATGAAATCTAAGAAAGTTTGGTACACTTTTGTAATATTTCATTCAACAATCGACATTGTTGTCGACAGTGTATCTGCACAATTACATCACTAACTCGCGGCAAGAAGCAGCGGCCGTACTATGCGATACATCGGCTTGCTAAAGTATCGTTTTGTGATTTTTACATTGCTCATCCAGTCACTTAGCGACAAACTTAGGTAGTGGTTAAGGAGCAGTGTATTCATTGTAATATGTTATTGTCGCTGTGACATTTGAAAACAAAAATAACATAGTATAAGCAAGAAATATTTTACGATTTGTTGTTTTTCATGATTTTAAAGACAAATATAGTAAAATACTTGTACTTTGATATGGTAAGTGATTCCATAATTAACAAAGTTTTGGTTTATGCTTCGGTTTTTACAAGAAAACACTGAACAACACGGCATTCTTATATCTTATCGCGCTCACGGTCGTAAGCGCACTAGTTCGCGGATTCGACCATTGCGTAAGACATGCTCGCCCTGAGCAAGTCGCGAGGACGCCGACACGCCCCCTTGCCACTTCTCCTGTATTTTATATTTCTATGAGTACGATCTACTAACATTTTACAAGGCAAAATCTTTTTAAAGTTTTATAGCGCTGAATGATATCATTTTAGGGTTGTAAGTAAAAAAGTTATGATTCGTTGGGAACCCTTTACGCGCGACCGGCTCACACTTGCCCAGTTTGCAAAGCTATTTACCTAGATGTGTTATGTCTTATGAAAAACTCATATGATACCTAAATTTTTAGTAAGTAAAGGGATAGCTTAATGGTAATTTAGGCATCTGCTTAGATACTATTTTCAAATAGAACCATGAAAAATATTGAAACATATATTAGCGAAAATATCTACTTCATGTTATTGGAGGTTTTGATTGACGAGACTACATGGATTGAGAAATAAAAATAAGTACGAAACAACATGGACGAGCTAACGTAGGGCGAGAGATTGTTTGGCCGCGAGCCAAAAATACTAACGTTTCACTCATGAAACACGGTCCAGACATCCGTTCAATGCCCTTACAGAGATCAATAGACATCAGCTAAATAATCACTGTTATCACAAAACTGTAAACAAAAAAGATTGTTCTAGAAGAAGAAGTTTTTAGTTCATGACTGCTCCCTCTAGGGCGCCTCACTTAATTCCATTTTACGTCACCTTACGAGCAAACGATCAAGACGCTTCGATCGCCACTCATTTGTCTAATAAAATTAGAAATGAACATACCTACATAGGTACAGCAATTTGCTTCGCTGTAGTGAAGTAAAAAATGATCCTAGAATATAAAGGTTTGACTTTAATGTGCTGCTTGGTGTTTATAATACGACATCACATATTTGTTGGGTAGTGCGGTGAAGCGGTGATGCGTTGAATTATTCACGGTCAGTTGGCCGGCGGACACATGCCGGCCGGATTCACTCCAAATGGCGACTATTAATAATATTATATACCTATATGGTTACTTTTCTTGAACTGTAAGCAACTTACCTGTTGTAATTACATCAGTATTATTTTAATTACGACTAAAAGGAAACTTCTAGTTTAACTTTTACTGTGTAGGCAAATGCTTAGGTACCTAGCAACTTTTCAGTAGATAGGTTTTGGTATTTTAACAGTGGCAGCGATGGACGATATCGATGTAGCTATCTTGCTGCGAAGATAACTGCATACATATCCGATAAAGCCCGAAACATTCACAGCACTTTTTTTACTCCTAGATATGAATTAGTTACTATGCTCAAAGAGAGTTTAGAATAATAACTGTTGGACCTAACTGACCTAAGTGAATCATACTATGCACAGGCTGTGCCCTAAACACGAATCTTCAGTGATAAACACATTGTGAAATGTATTCCACGCCTGAATCCTGGCAATTTAAAATAAATAATAAGAATAACATATCATCGATTTCTTTAATCCGAAACTAAATTATTCAATTAACAGGGCACAACTTTTTAATAAGATTATTCACAAACCAACTGAGAAGGCTACGGCAGGTAGACCGCGAGAGACGGCGAAAACTGCCTCTAACCATCTGCCGTGTATTCTTGAGTTAGGCGCTACTTTTGTTTTGTAACCGGCAGCCCCGAAACTTGTTAAAAGATGGATGGTATAGAATACCTATTTGGCCCGGAGCGCCAAATATTTGAAAGCGCCACTGCTGTATGTAGGTACCTACGGTACGTACCATAAATAGTGCATGCCACGCGGCCGATGCTGCCGTCGTGTCGTCGGTATGCTAACGCAGAACGGCCGTGGTCGTCGCTCGGATTAAGTAACGCGCTTCACTAAGAGTTCTCGTTATCAATGCAATATTTGTAGGACTTGGTTTACTTTTTCCACACATTTTATAAACAGTTTTATCGTACCCATTTAAATCAAATCATTTGAAGAAATCTGTCATTATACCTATAAACATTTTGCCCACAGCGACTGGAGTGGCAATCGACGGACGCACACAGGGAGCTATGTCAATTAAAGGGCAAATCTGCCGATGAATGTCAGAATTACCCGAGAGTAGCGGCGCGATCACATGGCCGGCTACTAGTCTGTGGCACCAATGCATTCAAACCGTTATGTCGCCGGTACGCTCGGCACCCACCTAACCACCACCTAGAAGAAATCGACGGATCAGGCCGCTGTCCTTACGATCCACAACATAATTCGACTGCCATTTTTGTTGGTAAGCCACATTTTATTACTATGTAACTACATTTTAAAACTAGCTAATATAGTATAGGGAATAATTTACTACCTATGTTTCTTCACTACGAACCGAACCTCTACTTACGCTCACTTTAAGTAGTAGTAGGTACTTTTACTAATACTTTATCAGACACCTCGGAAAAATTAAAATTGTATAAATCCTCCGATTAAAAAGCTTTTTTTACTTACCCAGATGAATCTGCACTTGTCCTAACTGTTACTTAACAAGATAGACAACTACACTCGCGAGCAATAACATACTCGTATAAACTTAAACTGAAATCACTTAATCGCGCGTTGCATGATTTATGGATGCTTTCAACCTCTTTCAATATCATAATCAAAGATTAATTATTGATTCACCTCATGTCATGGAACGTAAAAACGAAAGACATCCATTTTTAAAACAAAACACCATATTGTTTGTTAAATATTTATTTTTATGAAAATTGGCCGTCACTACAATGTTTCACGTCACTTGGAATACATAAAGAAAATGGAAACCAAACCTATAGGAGCCGCTCAAGTCGTCATCTGAATCCAGCGAGGGTACTATCGCTCAACAGGTTCATCTAAGCAAGTCTTGTCTCGATGGTATACAAGCGGTTCTGGGAGACTGGAAACTTAGTCCGGAAATCAAGATATGGACGAGAGCGATGGACTTAGGTGAATTATGACCTATTAACAATGAATCGGTCATAACTTAGCGAAGTCCTCACCTCTCGCACCTCTTTTCTGAAATCGACACATCGACGACAAATGAACCACTGTCTGTAGATCATTGCACAGAAAAAATACGTGTCCAATATTTTTCTATAATCTAACTGACGGACTAAACATAATCATATATTTTTTACTCAGGAAACATCCCTATTGTAAAAAATTGGTTTGAGCAACGAATGATGTAGTGATTCCAGTTTATTGCTCGCGAGTGTAGAAGCAATAACCTCTTTGTTGCAGCTGAATCAGTAAATATTATTTCATTGTGAAAATAATTATTCTCAATTTCGTTTCAGACGGACAGTTATACACAGCCACGGCAGCTGACTTTTCTGGGACCGATCCCCTGATCTACCGCGAACCTGTGCGAACTGAGCGCTCAGACCTCCGACTGCTCAATGATCCTTCATTTGTGGGAGCTGTGGCTTCAACTAGCCATGTGTACTTCTTTTATCGTGAAACTGCTGTCGAATTCATGAACTGCGGAAAGGTTGGTATTGTTTACCTGTTTAACATTTCATATATTGTCTTCAAATATGTTGCGTTAAAATTATAGAAAAATAGAATAGAATAATCGTATATATCCTATATACGATTATTCCTATATTTTCTCTATGTATCTCAACCAGTAACAATGGTTATTTATATAACGCTCAAAGACCGAAAACGCTCAGTGGGAAAAAATAGCTCACAACGCGTTATGGCTTCATTAAACGGCCACTTCGCGAATTTTGCGTCGTGGCAAAAATATTAAGTCCACAAATCGAAATTCGTACGCTGGCTTTCATAATATTCGACCGTATCGTGTTCTGAGACTTAACTGATGCAACCACATTGCGAGGTTGAATATTATAGATTTCTATGCAAATAAACCTCCACATATACACAAAATTACCTCTCTCTATAATATTGGTATTTATAAAAATAGAAGTCTATTCTGTTCATACATGTATATGTTTTAACATTGTTTATTTTTACATCTGCAGGCAGTATACTCAAGAGTAGCAAGAATATGCCTTAACGATAAAGGAGGTCCACATACGTTTAGCGACCGTTGGACTTCATTCTTGAAAACCCGTCTAAATTGTTCCATACCTGGAGAGTATCCTTTCTATTTCGATGAAATCCGTAAGTTTCTTGATTCGAATAAAGATTCTTTATTAATTTTCATTACAACATTTTAAGAACGGTTTAAAAATATCTATTATTTATGTACTATATTTTTTCAGAGGCTACCACTGAATTAATAAATGGAATGTATGGCAAAAGCAACAGTAAAAATGATATAATATACGCAGTATTTACTACGCCACAAAACGCAATAGGAGGGTCAGCTGTATGCGCTTTTGCTATGAGGGACATCTTAGATGCTTTCGAGGGATCATTCAAAGGCCAAGAGGGTATGAACTCTAACTGGCTGCCTCTAGAAAAAGAAAAGTTACCAGAAAACAGACCAGGATCTTGTGTTGAAGACAGCAGAACACTCTCTGATTCAGCAGTGAATTTTATAAAGACACATCCACTAATGGATAAAGCTGTTCCATCATTCTTAGCGCGACCAGTACTCATTCGAGTTAGTTTACAATATAGATTTTCCGCTATCGCGGTGCATCCTCAAGTTCAAGCGATGAATGGAAACAAGTACGACGTCATGTACATCGGTACGGACGACGGAAGAGTTATCAAAGCTGTTAACGTAGCAGCTAATGAAGGCGACTTTGATGCCAGTGTCGACGAGTATAGTAGAAACCCGGTTAGAACAGCTGTGATTTCAGAAGTACAAGTACTGCCTCAGGGCGTGCCAATCAAACAAATGCATGTCGCCCTAACTACAGAAAAATTAATTGTTGCCTCTGGCGATATAATCCGAGCTGTGGCCCTGTCACATTGTGGAAACGTGCTGTCGTGCAGGTAAATCAACATGATTCATTTAAATTAAAATAAGACGGTGTATTTATGGAAACGGCAAACATAATGATGGGTTATGCTTTGATTTCAGGGATTGTGTTGCACTGCAAGATCCACACTGTGCGTGGGACTCCAAGCAGCAAGTATGTTCTTGGGTTGGAAACAGGCAATTTCCTAATCCTGAGAGATTTCTACAAAATGTAGAATATGGAAAGACTGATATATGTAATAAGTTGCCAGCCCTGTTGCCGGGTGATAGACATAGCAATAGAAATCCAGGCACTAAGAAGCCTACGCAATCAGAATCAGAAATGCGACAGAAAACTGACGACATCCAAAATGAAATTTTAATAGAAGTTGTCGAAACTAATGTTTTGTCGGATGATAAAACTACGACCAACAACAAACATGAGACAGGTATAAATACAGTAATTTTTTTAGTGATGCAGTTAAAAATAAATAAAGATATATATAAAAAAAATTAAATTTCGCAGACTTGCTGACTGTGGAGGCCGCTGATGGCAACATCTACAGCGCACAAGCTTTACTGACTGCTGTTGTAGCGTCCTGCCTCGTCACACTCATGGTTGGATTCGTCATCGGATATCTTTTCTCGCGGCGATTTCGACATCCGTTTTTTACCGATACCTCACCCTTCAATGAACAACACAATCATTTAAACAGGTTCCTACTTATATTTTTTAATATATTTTAATTAACTTAAACTAAATAAGATTTGGTATGAAAAGCTTTCAGGTAGCATGACTTACATTCCAGTTTTCCTTTACAGGCGAGTTTTTATGATTTCCAGAAGTGAGTCATAGTTGTACCTAATCCGCAAATGTTCGCTGAAAGTTTTGTAACCCTCGCACTACTACTATTATAGTTTTCATTGACCTTGTACAGATCCGATATGCTTAGTCACAAATCGTTTTTGCACTACACATAAATGTATCTCTACATAACAATCAAACTGAATGAGAAATATGCTAATGATTTAATCACATTAGCAACTCACTGTACAATAACACGACTGATTAAAGTATGTTATAAATATACTACGTACTAGCATGCTGGTTCGCTAATTAAAATATCTGTTACAGATTAAGCCCGTTGGAGACACCGTTAAATGCCAATACTGCGTATATGCCTCGGTCGAAAAACGTGAACATGGTTGCAAATGTTTGTCCCAAACAGGACAACTTACACATGGAACTCGGCAAGGAGCGCACGCTTGACTTGCGAAACTCTACAGAATCCCTCGACAAAGATCTCAAGTGCGGAACCTTACAAAAGGTTAAAAAGACTTACATTTGAAAATTACCTAAACAAACCGTGTATGGATCCATTGACAAGTGATTGAAACGATTGTATCGTGTCGCGTGTGCCAAGTCATTCGAAAATATTCGGCAGACAGTGTTTTAACGTGATCGACTCAGTGTACCTACTTTGATTTGTTTACATAAAGTATATCATCTCCTGCCTGTGTAGGTAGTCTACTGGTTAATCCTGATAGCTAATGTTGTTAGTATAAAACATACTCAAGAAGACGTTCGGTGATAACCGCATATAAAAATGATATACTTAGGTACCTTTATCAGAATTACTGTAAGCATTTGGGAAATGTGTGTTTCTTAATCTATGAACGTGTTATTGTTGTTTTTAGATAAAATCATTTAATGATATCGATTGTATATGAAAAAAAAACTTACATCTATCATAATATTAAAGGACAACAATAAATCAGACTGATAGGACTCATTTATTATACACCTATTGTAAATATTCGGCTTTAGTATTTAGTTACGTACAGTTTTTGTCACATTCCATAATCCTAAAAACGTAGGTGATAATAATCAAGGTGCAGCTATAAATGTAAATATAATTAAATTTGTATATAGCGTTGTATTGTTTGTTAGTAGTATCTTACTCAACAGGCTCATCAATATCGTGGCTTGACGTGGTCAGCTAATGAATTTGGCAAAATTATATGGATATTCATAATGTTATGAATATAATTAATATATAATATTTGTTCACTTACTAGGTAGGTATGTATTTAAAGTTCATTAGGCATATTTAATTTTCATGAAAATTACTACAGCGACCATGGAAATAAAGTATTCCATGTCCACAATACAATTACGAAAAGATGATTCAGCAATAGCTGACTAGTTATAGGCTAGTTGTCTTTTCTTTAGAGAAGTTAAAATTGACGATCATTTTTCTATTTGACTAATTTCCGATTCAAATTACAGATTATAAATAATTATTTCCAGTTTTAATATCTGCAACCATTTTTATAGTTAATTGTTTAAAATAATTAAACTTTACTTATTTATCTATACGTTATTTTTAACATGTACAATTTGATATTAATGTACCAGCCTGTAAATATAGTTTTTATATCTACTTAATACCTATGAATTGAATCAATGTTTATCAAAAACCGCAGAATAGTATTAATATGAGCTGTAGTAAATTATAATAGAGGTATACATTTTGTTACAATATAAAATCATAATATAATTATTATTATAGCATGTACTGCTGTGCTAAGTGCATAGTGCCTTGTAGGTTGCCAATTTAGTGCCTAATGTTATATAGGATACATCGGGACAAAGTAAATTTTAATATCTATTTGTTAAAAAAACGCAGGTTTATTTCGTTCTCAATTTCGCATGTACTGATGTCAAACCAAATAAGCTTGACTAGCTAATATGTATACCTATGCAGATTTGCGTTAATGCCATGGACTTAATTTTAATTGCATGTTTATGTTCACGGTTCGAAATTTTTGCCAGTGTATGTCGGATCGGTCAGAAAAAAACACTGAACAAAAAATAGGCGAGTCTGAGTTAATACAAACCGAGTAGGTAACCAACCATTTCTATACCATAAATAGAAAAAAATGAACGAACAAAAATAATGATGTAACTAAAGTATACAACAAAGATTGAGTTCAGAACGGACTTTTTGAAGATCAAACTCCAACCAGCCTCCGTGAAGAAAAATTTGAAATCCTTTTTAACGTCACTTAGGTGTTTGCATTCAAATCGAGCTCGGAGTTTTTTTTCAGTGTTATTCTGTGTGGTCTGTAGTTTCGAAACTAAAATTTGACCTCAGTAGGTATGGATGTGGATCCAGATACATATTAGACTGAAATAACCACCTGTCTTTACCAGACATCTTAAAATGAGGTAGTATTCCCACCGTAAACAATCAAAGTCTCTTTTAGCAAAAATGAAATATAATATCTATTTCTGTACATAAAAGTAAATAAGACGTAGAGAGTATGAATACACTAAGCAATTTATCTTTGTACGAATAAATAAAGTGAGTATCACAAACGGTTTTATTTTAAAATGATATAATGCGTTAAATCTAAATAATACTATACAGAGATAACATTTTTGTTTGTTTGAGTGCTTTCTTTGTCCACGGGTACGAAGCCGTTGGAAAAGCTAGTAAATAATAAAATATATTAATACAGTTTTGGATTTTTCATGTCAGTGAAGTTGGGATATTTTTAAATAGGGTAGTAAGGGTAGGTACTTTAACTGTTATAATGTAGGAAAACCTTTTTGAGGGATCAATCCTTCCGTTTTGAGCCTAATTTCTTGCTGAATAGATGTTTTATTTATTTTCTTGGATACAAACAGCAAAACAGGACTCTCTCGGAAAGTTGCCAAGTGAACATAAAACTCCCTTGCTACCCTGTTTTAATTATCCACCGTATATATACTGATGTTGTTATATAATGTCAAATACATACTGTAATGTCATCAAATATAAATTTAGTACCTAATACTCACTGGAAAAATATGTTGTATTTATATTTTTTTATATCATAATGCTGGCAATTAAAGAAATTTCAGTACTAGAAGAGAAAATATAATTATTAAAACATTTTATAGAGGTTTTATTGACCTTTCCTAAAATACACTTGGTAATAGTGAAACATTATAAGTAAGTTTAAGTAGTTAGTTTAAATTTAAAAAGATATTTCAAGTTCAACCTTACTGCTAAGTACCTCAACGATACATACATATTCAAACATCCTCTGTATCAATATAATTAATATAGTTACATAAAAATTGTCTTTTTTCCAGAGCAGTTTGCACAATGCTTGTGTTAATAGTAACTCCATCATCACAAGCCACTGTTTCTTCTTTCACTTCTGAGCATCCTTCATGCATCAGAATAAAGTTGTGCAATATACAAGCCACAGACAGTAGAAGTTGAACAGATTCTGTCTTCACGACATCAATGTGATTCAACCTCCTAAATCTTTCTTTCATCAATTCAAATGCGTGACCAATATAGCTACGAGTCTTCCAGTGGAACTCATTAAACTTCATTTCCTCACTGGTTAACAACTCCTCACTTGTGAATGGAGTGATTAAGTTTTTCCTTAATTTATATTCAGAATCTCCCAGAATATGATTTTCAAATTCCACAAAGTTCTTTAATTCATGTGCTAAAGTGCTTTCCTTAAAAACTCTATTTTTTCTTGTCTTTCCTATTTCACCAATGTGAATATCTAGAAATAATAGAGATTCATCGCAGACCGCTTGTAAGAGAATAATATCTGGCTTATCTCTTTTATTTCTTTTTGACCCCACTTTAAATCGGCAAGTATCAATGAAACCCACACAGTTGGGGAACTTAAACCTGCTGTTCACTTTAATTCTAGTAATATGTTGTTCCTCTACTGATGGCCAGCTGATAAAACTATATCTGTGTTGAGTGAGGTGAAAAGCTATCTCATTAAATATATAGCTCACGGATGATTTGTGCAAACCAAATAGTTTACCTATTTCATTATAAGAACAATCACTTACCAATAACCAGAGAAACACATGAACTTTCTTATCAAGTGGAATATTTCCAGGCTTCACATAGTTCTTCAAAAAGTTTATAAGTGCCTGAAATAAATATGTCAAAACAGGTTATTTGAAAACTAACAAGCCCAACTATTATACAGTATGTTAACTAACAGAGGGCGTTCCCGTTAACCCGCAATAGTATAGCATCCATATAAGATAAAAAAAATATTACCATTCGAAAACAATTTTTTTTTAATATTCAAATATACACTAAACATGTTAAATGTATGCGTTAAAGAAATACTCTGTACAAGCGTACTTGCCGGTTTGGGCATTGCTACTACGAGTACTATTCCGTGCTACTATTTTCATTTTAAACAGGATGTCATGTTTCGAATTTGATTGAGTCAGGCGTTACTTTGCGGAAATCCATTAAAATTTGAAAATGAAAATAATATATCTAGTTTTAATTTCCGCGAATATTAGTGGGTTGCAGGTATGCACCTCCCTCCCGCCCGCTATATTATGCACATGCAAGATTACAGGGCAAATGCAAGGATTTTATGCACAAGCAGGAAGGCAAAGCAAAACCCAACACCATTACCGACACGTGTTTCGCCTCTCTACGAGGCATCCTCAGGGGACGTGTTGACTCGCTGACCGTTGAGTTGCGACTGAGAAATTAGTTTTTTTTTTTTTTTTTTTTGACATGACAACTCGCAGTTCAGCACATTAAGGCTGGTTACTGCTTAACCGGGCAATCCTGTGGTTGCCTTAGATTCTAAGGCCCCCAGCCAGGGCTTAAAACTACTTAAAACTAAATGACCGCTCGCTAAGGGCATCCCCTGTGGGACACGGGCCTCGGCTTAGCGGGGTCATTGAGGGGGGGCAGCAAGGGACAGACTGGGTCAGATTGATATTATTTGGGGGATTTAACGCTAATGGCTCAGCAGCAGCAGGCTCGTTAGGCTAAAGTCGGGGAGGGTTTTGACGGGGGCGTCGCGATGGACCTCGTCGGCGAGGTCGGTATACGGAACGCGTTCTGAGTGAGAAATTAGTACAAGGCACCCCCCTTTTATACACTGCCACCGTTGGTTATTTGTGTACAACTACCCACAAACATTCGCAGTAAAGGGGAAGAAACTAAATTCGTCTGGTCATACAACAGTGCAAAATTATTATTATTACTATGTTTCAAAATCTCTAATTGTTTAAAAAAAAAAAATGTTTCGAATTTATTGTCGATTAATTATTTTTTTTGAATTCGGATTATTTCATGCTTATTTTTCTATGCTGATATTTTTATTTTAATCTATTAATTATATAAATTAAAGAGTTTAAGGGAACTTCCTCTGTTATTTAACATACTGTATATAATATAATAACTATTATACATGAATTACGTTTACGCCGATCTCCCGAGAAATTTCTCGACACCTTTTCGGTCTCGAGTTATGCCGAATATGTTACTCGAAACCGAAAAATCGCATAAACTTAATGAAAACGGTCTTAAATCGCCACATTGTTAGGTAACTTATATTCGCATATTTTACGCAGTAGTAAATTGTAAACTAGAATCTTGAAAATATATAGGTAGGCGCATGCGGGCGGATGTCTTTTTTATGGGTCTGTTCCATCATATGGGGTAACCCCCCCCCCCTCTTAAACCTAAACGGTTGTTTTTGTATAGGTATATGAAAAGTATGCATAAAAATAAGTATAAATAACGAAGTTCAAGGAAAGCTTTCACCGTTAATAAAACTTAACAAGGCAACCATGTGTTTATGGTTATTTATTTATTCGGACATAACTTATATGCTCATGAACCGGTCTTATGTTTCTTTTTGCGTTGGATTTAGTTAAATATATAAACCACCGACCTCCTCAACTTAAAATCAATAAAAAGTAATATTAGGTTAATGTCGATCCCAAAGCAAAGTAGATATGTGCTGATCTCACACTGATCAGGATTTGAACTACAAGCACACAAAGTAACGCCTTAACAGTTAATAACGCACCCACTTACTATGGGAATAATGACAATTTAGTTGTGGGATATCACCACTTACCTTATAGTGAAAATTAAATAGCTTTTACAAAATGTACAACTACTAAAAAATTGTTTTTTGGTTTGGATGGGAAATGGGATTCTTGAATAAAAAAAAATAATAAAGCAAAATGCTTTTCTAAAAATCGAATTAATTACTGAAGCCATCTAATACATTTTTTTTAACATACGGATTAAATCTTCTAAAATAAGTAGCTGGGAATTATTTAGGCAACATTTTAAAATCGTAATTAATGGTTTTCGTATGATGAGAGGAACTTTTTCACTATACCACCGTGTAACTTGAACTATTTTCGCTGCGCACGCCGCAGATCTCAGAAATTACTATTAATTCACCAATATCAACGTGTCAGTACCTGTGAAGTATATTTTCTATATGTGTTTATAATAGGGTAGTTGACTAAAAAATCTAATTAGTCCGTCAGATAGATTTCCAAAAAATATTGGACACGTATTTTTTCTTTTTTCACGTAAACAAAAAATGAAGCCGATACAGAGCGTTGAAAACTCGTGTGACGTCACTACTCGCTACAATTTTTACCGAGCCGTAACGTCACAAGCCCCCACTCCTGATCTTTGATGCTTTGTATCTTCGTCAGTTTTTATAGATTTGATAAAGGAAAAAATACGTGTCCAATATTTTTCTATAATCTAACTGACGGACTAAACATAATCATATATTTTTTACTCAGGAAACATCCCTATTATAGCCTGTAAACTTCAACTAAGTATACGCCAAATCACTAGGCAGTCGTTTAACCTGATGAAACTCTAGAGCTGGTGGTGGTGTCTTTAATTTGGGAGAGAGCGGCGGAACATTCGTTTGCAGCTTCGGTTTAAATCCTTGTTTCGGTCGGTTGTTTAAATGATGTTATTGCATATTAGCTGACCCGCGCAACTTCGTCTGCGTCGCATAAGTTTTTGCAACAATTTCCATTAATGCTCCACTACTATTGGCCGTAGCGTGATATTATATATAGCCTTATATACTATAATTTCTTATATATAAAACTGTCAGCGTAAAGATTAGTGCTCTATGAGAAGTTTCTTACTAAACTTAGAAATTCAATTTTATTGCGCGCCACAATTAGGCTTGGAAGATAGCGGCATTCGTTACCACTGGCGCTATCTAGTATCGAGTAGCAGAACTAGTAGAGTCAAGAACCTTTTTCTATGCTAGATCATTCTAGAATTCTCGCAACTATATTCAGTCGCGACCGATATGTACGCGAACTTCTAGAACTTTCTACGTCGGAAGGTTCTGGAATTAACCGGCCCTATATTAAGCCGTTACATACACCGACCGAGTCAGGGATTCACCAGTGGTCGCTGTGAGCAGCCGTCGTCCGAAGAGAGAAGAGCACGCGACATCCACGCCGCCACACGGCCGCAACAACTCAACACGTGTTTGCGAGTAAACTTCTAGTATACTAGAGCGACCACGAGGGGAGCCACTTGGTATTCCCGCTGTATGAAAAGTGAAGCGGTCGTGGTCGACCACTCGCAGTCATAATGCCGAAGCCCAGCGCTCGCGGTTTCTTGGGCCGCGAGGACGCCGAGCCGCCGGCAGGATGACGAGGACATGGAGACTTTGAGACACTCACCGCAACAGTGCCACTACAGAGGCCGCTGGCGCTGGGCACAAGAAAGAGTTCACAGCCTGTGCCATTAAGCTGTTGATGGACCTTATAAAGGCCATCAGACAGGGGCATGACGTGGAGCAAGTGATCTTCGATAGCCTAGCCGAACTACTGACGCCCTACCATGGCTAGGCCGTTGTTATCCTTCACTGGAATGCCCGCGGCCTTATTGATAAAGTTGCAGCATGCAACATCGACGTGGCGTTAATAAACGAAACGCACTTGGGGCCTGAGGACAAGATCAGGTTGCCAGGTTTCCATGTTTATCGTGAGGACGAAAGGTCGGCACTTAACAGCCACTGTGCACGATGTACGCCCAGCGCGTACAGCTGCAAGTGGCCGGCGAGGACATTAACATCTATGCGGTCTACAAACATCCCGCAACTAAGTTGGACTGCCGAGAACTGCGGGCGGTTCTACACAACGAGAGGCCCACGATCCTCGCCGGCGACTTCAATTGCAAGAACCTGGGTGGAACTCTGCCAGCACAAACACCGATAGGAGTCGACTCTTTGCGGACGCGGAGGCCTTCGGGTACTCGCTGTCCGGTCCAGAGAAGCCTACCCACTGGACCAAGCCAACTACATGCCGGCCGGACGTTTTGGACATCGTAGTAGTAGTAGGACACCGAGAGCTTAACCACCAGATCACACAACAGGTGGTTGACGACGAACTCCAATCAGACCACCAGCCGGTGCTCGTAGTCCTATCGGGTATGCCAACCCGATTGAAGCCTCCAGCGCCACGTCGATCCATTAACTGGGATCTATTCACAGGAAGGATCGAGACCACGACGCCGAATCGGGCCGTTACTGACTTCGCAAGCGTTGACTCATTGGCAGACGATGTCACTGCTTGCGTGAAGCGCGCCTTAGAAGGGGCGACGACCATAACGCCAGCGGAGGGGAGAGTGCTACAGCCCCTACCGCCTCGGATACGAGCGATGGTCACCGAGAATAGGCGCCTACGCAAGCAGTGGCAACAGACACGATGCCCAGCTATAAAGAACCAGCTTAACCATCTTGCGGATAAAGTCAAGGCCAGGTTAAAGGCCCTAGCCGCTGCAAGCTGGGAGGAAAAGATAGAAGACGCGGAGGGCGCTTTACCCTCCATACATAAGCAAGGGCGTGCGGCAGGGCAGCTGCCTGTTGCCGGCGTGTTACTCGTGCTTCACCGACGACATCCCCACCACGCCAGAATCCACTCTCGCGATGTACGCTGACGACATCGCGTACATTACCATCTCGCTCAACGCGGAGTACGTGGACGTTAAGATGCAGCGCGCCTTCGACCTGCTGCCAGACTGGCTCGCCAGGTGGCGACTGTCGGTGAACGCAGGCGATGATTACAGGATTTAACAGGATCGTCGCCCCTCCCACCACGGCTCCACGGAAGCTCCAAGGAGTCGACGTCGAGTGGTCCCCCTGGGCCAACTACCTAGGGGTGACCATCGACCGCCGACTCACGATAGGACCGCACGTCCACCGGGTCGCCCGCAACCTGCTCAGACCAGTGCTCTCGTCCCGACTTCAGGCGCGCGTCAGGATAGGCATGTACTAGACGTACATTCGCCCAATCCTGTCGTACGCCGCCCCCGCCTGGTATGCCTCACGAGTGAGGGAAACCGGAAGCCTCCGCGCGCAACAACATCTTGCGCTGCGGACAATCCTGGATGCCCATTCCTTCGTGAGGAATAGCGTCATCCAGCGCTTGACAGCCTGGGTAAGTCGTACCAGGTAACATGCGACTTACCCAAACAGCAACACTGCTCACCCCACTTCCACCTCAGCACGCGACTTGTTCTAAGTTAATATACGCGAGTTGCGTACCGAAGACACATGCATCCCTATACATGCGCGTATACTCACAACTCACGCACCGAATACGGTAGCGCGGGCTCAATATTCGGTGCAGATGCTCTGGGCGGTTGTACTCACATGTCACGGCCTGTCACACACACATAAGACGGCCCCGCAGTACGGAACGTGGCCGGCTAGCACTGGAAGCGGGACGGACGGGGGCCACATACCTACTGCAAGCGAGTCAACAAAATTGGCACCTCTCTCGCTATGCCTCCGCCGGGTAACCAGGGGTCTCACCTGGCGGTTACTGACCGCCAGGGTGCCGTGAAGAAGCGACACCGAGTTGCAGTGTCGCGGCGCGCCTGCAGTACCCAATATACAGTTACACCTAGGCGCGCGCTGCTGCGATTTCTCGCAGGCGTGCACGCCACCATCTGCGCCACCCAACTACAGGCCACGGGTGTCCCCGCGGGCAGCAGATCAAGGTCCCGTGATCGCTCGCCGCGCCTCCTTACTGCGGCTTAGCGACTGCCACTAACAATAAGACCGAGTCAGTATTGGATTAGCGATACAAGTGATAAATTCGAGAGCGATCTTCAACTACGAACTAAAGTGATTTGTAGTGCGATTGAGTTATATTTATTGAGTTTAAAGTTGTAATAAGTGTTGTGTAATTAATGTGCCATTTTGGGTTATTTAATCGGCTGTTTTTATTATTGTCGCGAACCCGAAACTCGTAACAACATCTTTTGATTTTATGAGTCGATTTTTATGAAATAAGGGCTAGATAAAACTCCGGACAACACGCAATAGGTAAGTATCTAGAATCCGAGAAAGTATTCCGAATCTAATCAATGGTTCTTACGTGATGCTACCACAAATAGATAAACTGACAAACAGAAAAAAAGAACTAAAATTAGATTCATATTTTCTATGTAATTTTCCTAAAGTTTCTCAGTTATATTTACAAACATGACAAGTCTACAATTTTATTTTATGAATATATACTGATATATAGAAGTAAATAAATAAATTACAAGAAAGGTTAATTCAATCCTATACTTTTTTTTTTCTTTTTCTTTGTACAGAAAGATTACAGAGGGCTCAATACTTTCTTCTTGAGTAAAAAAGCTGGCTTAGGAGCTCAAGCCCCCAGCAAAAGGCTGAGATATCTTTGGTACAACCAATTAACGAAAAATAATCCAGGAAGGCTTGTTATGTGAGGGAAAGACAGTCCTGGATCCGTATCCGAACAAGCTACAATACCTACTGCATCCCACACGGGATGCAGTAGGTATTGTAGCTTGTTCTTTGGGCATAAACAAGAATACCTACTTGCTAGCAAACTCTGGCCAAATACAATTCAAAATCGAAACTTAATTGCGAAATCCATGTTTCACGCGTAAAACTGGAAACCCTTTATAGGTATGTATGGCGCTTGCCGACTGAACTACACAGGTGCCTACCGAAATAGCTTAAATTATATCAAAAGTAGTTAACATTTCACTAACCTGAACAGTACTCCTCTTCATTTTAAATCTTACAGAATAATCATTGTCTGTGAAATTCCGCACAGTGTTTTCATAAAATCCTTTAATACGGCGAGTCACAGGAACAATTCCAGGGCATTGATTTTCTACAGTCTGTGAAAATGCAGTGCTGAACATATCCATATTGTCATTGTTTTCACTTACTATATTAGCCACTGCAACTACCAATCTGTTCATAGTGCAAGCATTGTCATTGTCCATAAACATGCCCATTACAAATTCTTTTTTAAAGTTGTTCATTTTGTATATTTGCATTTTATGGCTATCAGTCAGCAGTGGTAGATATATGGGCTTCTTGCCCAACCTGCCGGTTTTCCAGTCTAACCATATGGCCAGTGTACCAGTATTGTGATATGAAGCAGTTGAGTGATAGGTACACTATGAATTAAATATGCCTTCTTCAGTTTTTAAATTGTTGTATATCAGATGATATATCATACATGATACATCTGAGACTAATTAATTACTAACACTAATATTTTTAATCACAAATTTAAAATAGCTTAGACAAACAAAGACTACCCAACATGAAACTTATGGTGACTGGGCAAGTGGGCATTCTATAAAACTGATTTTAAAATAGTGTGATTTCAAGGGTAGTAGGTAAGTCATTTTTTATTTCTTTGGTAACTGGTTAGATGTCAAGTACACTGCCTACATCCTGAATTGATGGCAGCATAGTAAGGACAGTCAAGGAACTCATGTTCAGTCATGGCTGTAAGAATGGAAAAAAATTGTTTATGTCAGTTAAGGGAATTTACAAAAAGACTAGCTGCTACCTGTTGTTTCATTTGTATCAATCATATCACCTAAAACTCTTGTCACCAAGTGACTTACAAAAAATGCACACAAAGCTAGTTTATTATGTTACAACTAAGACACTGGACGGCTAGAGAAAAGTTGAGTGGATAATATGAGGGTTGATATGAAAGAACAGGGAGTCAGAGATAGCATAACAGTTGATAGCAAAGCATGGATTAAAAAATATGATTTCCATCCCCAATAAACATGCCATTAGGGCAGGCAGATGATGATGACGCCACAGGCAGATCCTACTAATATTATAAACGCGAAAGTTTGTAACTATGGATGGATGTTTGTTACACTTTCACACAAAAACTACTGAATAGATTTGGATGAAATTTGGCACACATATGGCTTATAACCAGGATTAAAATATAGGACAATTTTTACCCCAATATTCCTACGGGATCGAAACTTATGTGGTAAAACCACAGGGCGCTGCTAGTTCAGTTATAACACACACACACGGTTGGCGCATTGGTTGAGCGTTCGGCTGCTGCGCTGCATGTCGCGGGTTCAATCCCCGCACGGAACAAATGTTTGTATGGCCTACAGATAATTGTTCGGGACTGGGTGTCTTGTGTGTGTTTTCATGTTTGTGAACACACCCACGTTACAGCACTAAATCCTAGTGTGGGGCAACATTTTTTTCAAAAAGGAAAAGAAAGAAAGAAGAACTTTTGCAAACACACTGATAAAAAGAAAAACTTTTATATTATAAACCGTAGGTTGATTGCTGCACCCTAACTATTAACATTCCATTCCATCCATATTCAATCTAGATCTTAATGAGAAGCATCGCAGCCCTTTAGTCACATTATGAGTATACTAATTAGCTTGCTGCTTCGAAAAACTCGATAGCCTCTCTGGCCTCATGGTCCTAGTGATGGAAGCCCTTAAAATGTGGTACATGCGAATACCAATAATTGTACTTTTGGATTGCTAGAGGATTGATTGGAAGAGTAGGCGGGAGAGCACCAGAGTCTTTTTCCAAGTGCAGATTTCGAATCTATTGCAGTTTAGCGGTTAGTTTTTGAGGTGTGTAACAGATAGAATCGGGGTTTTATTAAGGCATCAGAAAGATCAGGTTTTTCGACTGATCAATATCGATAAAAATAATAAGTTAAAACATACCTTAATGCTACAAAACAAAGATAAACAACATTGACTGTTCACATTGCTATATAAAATAAATGAGAATCGTAACTTTTCAACAAATAACAAATGAATAACGCCGGTAAATACCTAATTAGACTTACGTACCGTCAAGTTACAAAATTAATTAATTAAATAGCGTAACGTACCTATAGTACGATTTTTAATTCGAGTCAGTAAAATTAAAATGACAAGTGCAACTGTCACTGATTCAAAAATTTTTTTTTTTTTTTTAATTTAATGACCTGGTAACAAAGACCTTTAGGTCAAGTCTTTATTTGTTGCACTGATTTGCACTTCTTCACTTGCAGCTTTGCAGTACTTTGGTTGGAATTTGCACTTTATTTTAAATGGATTTTATAGTATTTTTGATATATTTGTATATGGGTTTGTAGCTGTTTTTGTCTTTTAATAACTGTTCAAGTGGCGGCGGGCGGGATTCAAAATCACATTTAACTTTCACTTCACTTAATTCAATAGCTAACACTAGTCTGTCAAGTAAGAAATTCTGACATGAGAAAATGAGATGTTCTACAGTTCCTTCAGTATTTTCACAAAACGGACATATATTGTTTGAAATAATATTCAATCTTGCAAGGTGTGACGGTGCAGTATTATGGCCAAAGCGCAGCCTGTTTATCGTGGTGATAAAATCTCGGCTTGCATCCTCCTTCAGTTTATCGTACCAAGGTTTAATAGGTAATCTTTCTTGAATGCTTCCATACCACTTTCCTTTCGTATCTTGATCTTTTTTCCATATTTCATACCACAACTCATAAATGTTTTGATTAATGCTTTGTAAGAAATCAGTCATAGGGATGTCCATTGTATTTTTAACATCAACAGAATTATAACCCTCATATGCGGCTTTATCAGCCATTTCATTGCCAGTGATACCACTGTGAGAGGGTACCCACAGGAAGGCAATTTGTATATGTTCAAGATGATATTGGTAAATTATTTGTTTAATGAAATAAAGAATAAAGTTAGACTTAAATGTTACTGTAAGGCTACTTAAGGCCTTTATCATGCTTAAAGAATCAGAAACAATTAAAAAGTATTTACAGTTACTTATTTCACGTATACATAGTAATGCCTGATACACCGCATATGCCTCCGCTGTAAATATAGAACAAGATTTATGCAGAACAAAGCTTTGAGAGAATTTTCTGTGTGGATCATACAATGCTGCATGAACATAATCACTACTCTTGCTACCATCAGTGTATAAAGTATAATAACTATTGTTTTGTTCTAAAAATTGTAGCATATCTAAATTGTTATTAATTGTATTTTCAAACACTTTTACAGGATGTGAAATACATTGATATGTGAAGGAGTAACATGGCCATGGAAATTGTTTTCTAATATTGGAACAGCTATTGTCTATTTCAAGTAAGATGTTGGACAACATTGGGGAAATACCATTCAACATATCAACTTTTGTCTGTGTCTGAAAATTTCTGTGAGTAGAAGGTAATATTTTATTTATTATCTCTCTGTTATTTGATGATATTAATTTGAGAGAATATCTTTGTGCAAGTAATAGCCTTCTCAAACTTAAGGGCATGATTTTAGTCTCCACTTCCATGGCCCTTATGGGAGTGGAGCACATTGCGCCAGATATTATTCTCAAAGCCCTATTCTGCATTATATCTAATTTATTTACATGTGTACTGTACATATAAGCCAGTGAGCTATAATCAAAATGGCTTCTAACAATTGCTTTGTACAATAATGATAATGTTTTGGGGTCTGCCCCCCATGATACACCAGCAAGACATTTCATTAAATTTAAACCTTTTAGGGCGCTTTTGGAAATGTGCCGAATATGTGTTTCAAAAGTCAATTTTTGATCTATTATTATGCCCAAAAATTTCTTACTATTTACTCTAGGAATAATTTCACTGTTGTAAGTAACATTAGTTGTGGAGCTATCATTGCCAAAAATCATTACACTGCTTTTAGATGGGTTGATTTTTAGGTGTAGTAAATCATTATAATATATAAATAATTGATTTAAAGCTATGTTCACATTGTCAATTGCCACTTCTAAATTATAGCTGCTGCTGTATAAAACAATATCATCAGCAAATTGCAGAATATTTACATCAGTATTATTTACAAATTTACAAATTTCACATGTGTAAATATTGTACAGCAAAGGAGACAGTGTAGCACCCTGCATTGTACCTCTTGAAGCAGATTTTGGTCCAAATAGTTTATTGTTATGTCTTACATATAGTGTCCTGTTATTCAAAAAGTTAAAAATCCATTTACATAACTGACCAGGAATACCTAATCTTGACATAATTTGGACAAGTATAGCAGGATCTACACTATCGAAAGCACCTTGAACATCTAAGAAAGTACAAACTGTGTGTAATTTTTTATTCTTTGCATTTTTCAGGTCAGAGATGAGAGAAGTAAAACTATCTGCACAGCTGCGGCCACGACGAAAACCATACTGAACATGTGGAATGATACCATTGGATTCAACATACCAATCAAGACGAAATTTAATCATGTTTTCAAAAATTTTACCTAGACAAGATGATAATGAAATTGGTCGATAGGAACTAGGAAGTTGCGGAGGTTTCTCTGGCTTGAGTATTGGAACAACACATTGTGTTTTCCAAGATTGCGGGATAGATTTAGTATACCAAAGCAGATTAAGAACGTTAAGAAATATCTTTTGGGCCGATTCGTCTAAATTTTTAATCAATAAATAAGGGTAGTCATCCAAACCAGGAGTTGTATTTCGTCTACCTTGCAGAGCCATTGTAAATTCGCGCCATGAGAAGGAATCTAATAAAAATTTTGAATTTCGATTATCATTGTTTAAATCAAAAAGGTTTTTTATATTATCAGAATCAGTTAAATTTGTGTTATCAGATAATTTATCTAAAAATGGAATAATGAACTCATCTCTATATGATTTATTGCCAGGTCTTATACCTTTGAACATCTTTATAAGATTCCAGATCTTACTTATTGGAGTAGTTCTATTAAAACTATTACATAAGTTGTTCCATCCAACTTTTCTCTGTTCTGAGATGGTTCTTTTTTTCTGTGCATCTTTTCTCTTGTAATTTAAATAGGTTTCGAAACTAGGCTCACTTCTATATAGTTTCAATGCATCGTAGGAAGCAACAACGCTTTTTTCACAAATTTCATTCCACCAAGGAGCTGGGGGTCTGCTTTTAAAGTTGTTCAATTTAGTTAGCTTTGGGATTGTTAATTCTTTTAGAGTATCTAATCGAAAACAGAAATCATTATAAGTTAGAATAGGATCATGTAGTTTAAGAGTCAAATCATTAAATATTGTTTTAGAAACTTTTTTGAATGTCTCCCAATCCGCTTTTTTATACAAAAACTTATCAACTGGAGGACTAATGTCATATCTATCTATGAGTAATGAAATTTCTGTTATAGTTGGGTAGTGATAACTTCCCATGGTATCATCATGCACAGACCACTCACACAATGATGCAAGACTAGAACTAATGAAGCTAACATCAATGGCAGAAGGATTTTGTCCTGGCCGATTGACAGTTGTATAACTGCCGTCATTTAAAATACATAGGTCTAAGTCATCGATTATATTATACAAATCCTGACCTCGACTCTTAGTTGATAGACATCCAAATGCAATGTGGTGGGCGTTAAAATCACCACTAATAAATATAGGTTTAGGAAGATCTTTAATTATGTCGTGCAATCTATGAATTCGTATGTGCGCACTAGTTGGTGGGCAGTATACACAGAGCACAGTTAAACTGCCGCGTACCGTGCATACGGATAAAGCTACTGTTTGAATATTTTCATAAAATTGCGTATTTATTATATTATATTTAAGATATGGTCTGATTAGTATTGCTACTCCGTTATGAGCGTTACTCGAATTTTTGTTATAAATATTGTATCCAGGTATCCTAAAATTGTTATCTTTAAACCATGTTTCGTTAAGTAAGCAAATATCAATATTTTGTTTATTTAAGAATTGTAACAATAAGGGTTTTTTACTATTAGCACTCTGAATATTATACTGAGCAATACGTAGTTTAGATAGAGAAGAATTTGGATCCATTACTTAAGATTTTTAATTAGTGTAGCTTTAATACTTTTTAAAGTAGTAGGTGTATTATCTCCCTTATTACCCAATTCTACCAAAGTCTGTACTAGGGCCATAAGTACATCTTTGTTGTCAATAATTTTATTTTTGATGTCTTCACTAGGTAAGACATCATTTGATTTATTTACATCATTCACAGATTTATTTACATATGTAGTATTCTTATTTACAGAGGTATGTACAGGCTTATTTACAGATTTATTTACAATATTATGTACAGGCTGCATTCTTGGCGGCGCTAGCGGAGGGAATTCTGTAGTGTCATTTATTTTCTTGGTCAGGGTAGCACTTGCATAAGTAATTTTCGTTTTCTTTTCAATTATTTTCTTCATTTTAATCGGACATAATTTTGAAATTGCTAGATGGGGCCCACTGCAGTTTACACAACAGACCTCATTTGGTTTGTCACATTCCTTATATAAGTGCTCACCTCCACAAATAGAACATCTTTGCTTGCTATTACAAATTCTTGCTGAGTGGTTAAATTTAAAACATCTAAAACATTGTTGTAAAGGGGGAACATATTCGAAAACCCTATAAGAAAATAAGTCATATTGTATACTGTCTGGCAGTATATTGGAAAGAAAAGTGATGCTTACTGTTTGCAGTGGGACACGTTCTTGGCCAACTTTTTTAGTGAATCTTCTTACTGCGATAATTTCATAAATTGATGATAATTTTGTATATAATTCTTTATTTGAGATGTTTGAAGGAACAAATCGTATGATGCCAGTTTTTTCAATCTGTGCAGCTGGTATAAATGCTCTCATGTTGTGCTTTGTTAAGAAATTAGTATTATTAATAAAATTATTAGCTGTATTGTACTGTTTAAATATAATAGCTATTTTATTAGCGTTTACTCTTTGAATTGCCGTCACACCTTTTATTTCATTGGAAAAAATATGATTCAAATAAATTGGGCTCTTGTTGCCGATTCTATCCTTGCCGTTTGCTTCAATAAATACCTTAAACTCTGTGTTATTACAGTTTTCGGGATAAAGTCTTTTATAATTTGGCTTGAGGTAAGGCATAAAAGGGTTCATACGCTCACCGCCGCCGCCTTCGCCACAGTCCGTTTCCTTTATTTCGTTTGTTTCCTCAGCCCGAGGACGTTTGTGAGGGGCGGGCGGGTTATCCCCGCCCCCCTCGTTACCCACCATTTCGGCGAGCTACCGTATATAATTTAACAGCTTTTTAGTCACTTTAAACCCAAAAATCCTCCGAAAACAATTAAAAGGAATTTTGAAAGAAAATTTCAAACCGCGCTTTTTCGAAGTTCCCGCCAGAATCTGACTGATTCAAAAAAGGGTGACCCGCTACAATAGTGATGTTCAGCAATCAATAGACTTAGACATTTAGTCATGCTTTATTTTATTAGGTATCAAAGCGTTTTTTTTTATTGTAAATATTTAATACATACCGTATTAAATAATACTATTTTAGAAACATGGACCTTACCAACACATTAAAAATTTTCACTACAACATTATTACAAAAGCTGGGAAAAAAATGTATAAAGAGATTCAGAGGAGTTAACACTAGAAAGTCGGGAAAATACAAGTAATTTTATACGTTTTTATTCATTACGGTTGCTATTGATTCCGACTCCGATTCTGAATCAGTATATTCAGAATCGGAATCAGTTACATTTATAACGAATGAATTCACATAATTATTCATCCATGATGTGGTCGAGTTGATAAATTTTGTCTTCGACTTTTATGGCATGGAGAATTGGAGAAACTTTATTTTAAAAGTTTTGTTGTTCCTGGCGACGTAACTCTTTGCTTGAGCCCAAACTAACTCTATTGGGTTGAGCTCACTGTGATAAAGGGGTAGACGCAGGATTGTGACACCGTATTCAGCGGCCAACTCTTCCACAGCATAGCGTTCGTAATCAGGTTTTTGTAATTTTACTATTTCTATTAATTGAGCCTTTATCATTGTAGGTTGATATTGAATTTGTTTTTCATCCAACCACTGAATAATATCAGCCTTCCGCCAGTTTGAAGTGGGGATACGCTCGACTTTTCTTGAATGGTACGGTGCGTTATGTAATACCAGCACCGCATTTTGGATTTCGAGATTTTGAATTCGGGAGCAGAATGAAAAACAAGATGTCGTTCATAGCGTGACAAGTGATGATCCAACAACCAAAACCAAAGAATATAACAGTATTTTATGTTATATGTAATTACCTACCGTGTTGTATTCTGTTTAATTACCGTAAATTACATATTTTTATTTATATCAAGGCTATTTGATATTGAATAAAAAAAATGTAATCTCGACTAAGTTTTAATTGTAAAAACTCGATTTTACCACATCACTATTTATTTGAGACTAAAAACCTGCAACATTGGAAATGTCATTTTACTGACTCGAATTAAAAATCAAACTATACGTAAAGCAAAGACCTTACAATCTATACTCTAAGACGTAAAGTATGATTTTTAATTCCAGTCAGTTAAATGACATTTTCAGTGTTGCAGGTTTTTAGTCCCAAATAAATAGTGATGTAGTAAAATCGAGTTTTTACAATTATAAATTAGACGATATTAATTTGTTTTTTATTAAATTCAATTTAATCAAATAGCGTTTATTTAAATAAAAATATGTAATTTACGGTAAATAAAAAGAAGACATACACGGTAGGTAATTAAATATAACAGAAAATACTGCTAAATTCTTTGTTTTTGGTTATTGGATCATCACTTGTCACGCTATGAACACCGTTTTGATTTTCATTCTGCTCCCGAATTCCGACGGTGTCAGAATTGTTTAGTGTCCTCTGCAATTTCTTGTTTATTTCTTACTTGTTAACTTGTAATGTTTTTGTTGAGTTTTGTTACGTTGGTGTTTGAGATGGATCCCAACTGTCCACCTCTAAAGAGGGATGTCTCCCTCCATAATGCGGTGCTGGTATTACATAACGCACCGTACCATTAAAGAAAAGTCGAGCGTATCCCCACTTCAAACTGGTGGAAGGCTTATATTATTCAGTGGTTGGATGAAAAACAAATTCAATATCAACCTACAAAGACACAACCTCTAAAGGCCCAATTAAAAGAAATAGTAAAATGTCGCCAGTAACAACAAAACTTTTAAAATAAAAGACTTTAAAAAATATATTTGAAGAAGGCCTGAAGGAAGTGTCGCCTGAAAATTGGAGACAGTGCATTGATGCACTATCTCCAATTTTCAGGTTTCTCCAATTCTCCATGTCATAAAAGTCGAAGACAAAATGTATCAACTCGACACATCATAAATGAATATGTGAATTCATTCGTTATAAATGTAACTGATTCCGATTCTGAATATACCGATTCAGAATCGGAGTTGGAATCAATAGCAACCGTAATGAATAAAAACGTATAAAATTACTTGTATTTTCCCGACTTTCTATTGTTAACTCCTCTGAATCTCTTTATACATTTTTTCCCAGCTTTTGTAATAATGTTGTAGTGAATAATTTTAATATGTTGGTAAAGTCCATGTTTCTAAAATAGTATTATTTAAATACGGTATGTATTAAATATTTACAATAAAAAAAACGCTTTGATACCTATTAAAATCAAGCGACTAAATGTCTAAGTCTATTGATTGCTGAACATCACTATTGTAGCGGGTCACCCTTTTTTGTATCAGTGACAGTTGCACTTGTCATTTTACCAAATGACAGTGAGTGACACCTAAAAAAAAGTCTTGTAAACGGTAGAAAAAAATTATTCACTTTTTTAATCCTAATATTATGATAAGGTAATATGATGTAAAAACAGACGATTTGACTTTATTATTGATAAATGATAAATGATAAATGATAAATGATATTTATTTTGTAAGTAGGTTAAACATAACACTTTTACACGTCCAATATTTCTTGTCATTTTAAGCTAGATGAAGCCGGTGTTTCCTAGCTGACTACCCTGAGAAGAAACACCGAAACAAACTCAGAGGTCAAAGTCTCTTTTAAAGTCCATACAATCCGTACTGGTCAAATCATATGAGAACCATGTAGGTTAATGTCTGAGGTAGCCTTTTGAGGAAAGTGCCACACAGATTTGAGTGGACCTGTCCAGACATTGTTTACGTTTGTCCCTATAACTATTGTAATATTACATTATTTTATAGATTCATCTATGTATCCCGATGAAAGACTCGTATCCACAGTCAGGAATAAATATTATTTAAATAATCTGTCAATTTGTGTCCGAATCCTGTTAGCAGTAACCATCCGTAGAGTGCTGAACTGCTAGTGGTCCAAACAAAAACAAAAAAAATATGTGTCGGAGTTAGTAACTAGTAACACTGTGTGATGTCATGTCATCACAGCAGGAGTCAGCAGGAGTACTTTTGCTGTCTAGTCTAAGTGAAGTGTCATTCATTCATATAATAGCACCAAACTTATGCATAGCTGCTTCTGATGAAATTCAGCATTATTGAGATCTATTTTCCACGGTGAAAGAGTAGAAAAATTGTATAATTCGATTAATTTAACTATATAAAGTACTTAAAAAAAGATTGCTCTTTAAATACATTTGTAATGATTTTATTATTTACTAAGTGATCATCTTGATTCTGAATTCTGAGAGTGAAAGTAACCTTGAATGTCCGGCGAAGTAACAAGGTTTCCATGAAAATTCGTCTTTTTCTAAGATACTTGGTTTCCGAACGGTTAAATTTAAAACCTACTTCAATGGCTAAAAATGTTGCTTCTTATTTTACTGGGGAAGAAAGGTTTGTTTTGTTTTTACAAGCAATATTGTCTGTCCCCAAATATAGGCCCATTACGCGTCGTCTTTTCATGATGTTTTGCATGGTATTAACTAAGTATTGCATATTTACAGCTGTTAAAGGGCTAGTGTAACATGATGGTTGTATACAAAAATAAAATTTATCATTTTTTGTTTCAGCATAAAAAATCATAAATTAATATATCCTTCTGCATCCAGAAACCAAGATCCAATTCTACAGGTTTTGAAAAGGTTTATCATCTGTGATGCTGATAATATTGAGGATGAAGAGAGTCCATTCTTTCTGGAGATTGCATCAGGCTCGGGACAGCATGTGGCACATTTTGCACCTCACTTCCCTGGAGTAAGGTTCCAGCCAACTGAAGTGGATGATACTTTGTTAGGCAGTATATCTTATTATGCTGAAAATTGTTCTACTAAAAACATTCTGCCACCAAAACTTATAGACATAAGTAAAAAATTATCACTTTTTGGTTTTGAGGAAAATAGTGTTGACTATATGTATAATTGTAACATGATTCACATTAGCCCATTTGAATGCACAGTAGGGTTATTTGAAAATGCTGGGAATTATTTAAAGCCAGATGCTCTCATGATTACTTATGGGCCTTATAGTAAAGATGGTGTTATAACACCCGAGAGTAACATCCAATTTGATGCATCACTTAGAGCCCGAAATGCAGCTTGGGGTCTAAGAGATATTACAGATTTGATAAAATTAGCAGAAAAATATAATTTGTCCCTAATGGATTCCATAGAAATGCCTTCTAATAACAAAACTTTAATATGGAAAAAAAATTAGATGTTTTCCAAATCTATACAAGTGTGATGCTATAATATGTATTCCTAAATGCAATGTTAACTAGGTAATAATAATGCTCAATTGTATCAACGAAAAACCAAAACAAAAAAAAATCTTTTTGGGTTGGCCTTTTTGTTTAAGTTATGTAGAATACATTAATCCATTCATGAGATCTACCACATGTATCAATTTTCAACCAACTTCCAAAAAAGGAGGAGGTTTTTTTTTGTAGTGTGGCACTATTTATATCTTTGTACCAATTACGGGTAATAAAAGGTAGGGAAATATTTTAAACGGAAAATATCAGAAAGGTAAAGGAATTTTGTAAGTTTCAGGAAAGGAAATATTTTATTCTGTAGGAAGTATATATATAAATAAACATACACAAACTAAATCTTTATATCATTTTTTAACAAGAATGCAGATATAAAAAAATATTCAATGGGATTCATTACTAAACAAGAAACAAGTAGGAAGGGAAACAAGAGAATGGAGAAGGATGAACGATCATGAAGGTTACAGAAGAAGAATCTAAATCTAATGATCTAAAGTAGGTACCAACATCATCTCCACACTCGCAAAGATTGCTATCCACAATATGCAACTTACCAAGGTGGAAAGGAGTACAGACGTGGCCAAGCCGTATGCGAATTATCATACCTACTTGTAATTAGTTTACGAGTCTTTTATTTTAAAAAACCATGGTTTGACTGGGAATGAGGGCTGAATTGATGCATAAGCCTTGCCCTTTACTTGACAGCTTTTACGCCAAAGAAGTTCAAAAGAATGTCGGAGATAATCTTTAGGGAGGCTGACAAGATCATGACATAATTTTTTATAAGGAAATGTGTCACCATTCTGCACAGCTTGTATGGCTAATTGATCAGCTCTTTCGTTTCCTTGGATTCCGGAGTGACTTGGAATCCAAGCAAAGTATACTGTGTAGTTTCTCAGTAGGGTAGGGTGGTAGCCAATGAACCGCGTGTACAGTATGAACCATAGTACCTCCTGGCCATACGAAACGTTGCCGGCTCGCGCAAAAAACATGTCGGGACTAGCTGGCCACGTCGTGAAGTTTGGTCTAGTCGCCGCGCGCTTGTCGCGACATATGCACACATGAGCCGCATCCTTGTGTTTAATCAAGCAAAAATGACGAAAAAAACGTGAGTTTCTTTTTGTAGTTACTTTAATAATCTAACTCTTACTTAACTATGTGTGAATTGTATGTGTAATGTAGGTCTTTAGGCTTCTTTGAGACTATTTTTTGGAATTAATTCTCAACGGTTTTTGTATAAAACATAACCTAACATTTCCTAAGAGGAGGTGGGTACGCTGTGAGCCATTTATCCTGGGTAAGCAATGAACCACGGTTCATTGTGTACCACATTTAAGTGCTTTGTATAATGCTATATAAACAGGTGGGGAGTATCATTCCAGTCAACCTCTAAGTGTTCTTGTGAGTAGATATATAATTAATTGATCACTATTTGTCTAGGTATTTCAGCATGGGACTAAACACGGTAGGAAGGGAAGTTCGTAAAAAAGGGTATCAGACCGCGGAAGCTATACAAAGAGGTATAGAAAAACACTTGTCAGGATAAAGAATCCGAAAAGCAGCCAAAGACGAAGATACGTTACAAACAACAGGAACAATCCGTCGTGTAGACTGAAGCCCCATTATTATGCAAGTAACATTTTTACTGACCAACAAGAAGACATCATAAAGGAATATTTATTGGATTGTGCAAATAAATTCTATGGCCTAACCACAACAGTGCCACGTCCACATAAAGTGCTGGCAGCTAAAAGGACGCAGTGTCTGTAAAGACACAAGTGGAGAGCGCGAAATTTTGACATCCGATTAATCGCATTTACAATACAGCAAGTTGTAATCACAATCAGCCTGGCCAATTGGCCAGGCTGATTGTGATAAAAACATAGGTGATTTTATAAATGCTCATATTAATATTAATAAGCAAGTACAAAATGTTTTTTTTTTCTTGATAGAGTTTATGCGTAACAAAACTTTTTAAAAGTTTATAATTATTGTTAAAAATTAAGTTTTAAGACTAATTATGCGGTTCTTATATAACCCGAGACTTAATAAATATGGAAACTTATAAATGCTGTATTTATTTTTCATTTAACTCAAACAATTACGGGTTTTATACCACCGTGATTCATTGTGTACCACCTGGTTCATTTAATACCACCCCCCCGGTTCTTTGTGTACCCTTAGGAGTACGCTATGAACCATTTCCCTTGTTTTAAAAAAACCTGTATAAATTAGGCAACAACAAATATTTTCCATTTTTTTTAACGCAATTTGGCAGCTTATTAAATAACCTATCTTCTGAGATAAAAATATTTTCTTAGACTGTAACAACGTGCGCGCTAGAGCTCTTCAAACTTTTGGTGGTTCAATGGCTACCACTCTACCCTATACATACATTTGTGCAACTGTTTTCTTATGTCAAATACAATGGGATAAAAGGGTTAAATGTAAACTTTTCGATAGTTTGTAACGCACTTTTAAGAGTCACATAATATGAGAAATTTTTTAAGTTTAGCAATTAAATGTACTCTAAAACCTTGAACAAACCAAAGCTTTCTCCAGTGAAAACTGATGTTTCAAGAGGAAGTTTTACCATCTGAATAACTTTATACTGAGAATGAAATATACCTACGACTAGACCGGGTCTTTGATGAGTCCCTAAAGATATAATGACAGTCTATCCAGTCTATTCACCGACGGCAGCATTAAATTTTGAGGTTTCCCGCGACTGGGACCGCGGTCCCAGTTGCCGGATTCGTAAAAATTAAATAATTTTCTACCGGCGACTGGGACCACTAATATATGATAACTGAAATCATAAAAATGTACAGTCAAACGAAAAAAAATTAAGTAGGTGAATTTTTTTATTTAAAAACATCATTTATTGATAGGTATAAAAATCAGCCTCTGGTTATAGTTCTGTTACTAAAAACTTTCGCAATAAAAATATACACATAAATCATTGTAACAGAGTGAATATCAAAAAAATTGTACATAAGAAAAAAGCTCGGTGTCTTCATTACTAACACGGGTGTAAAAAATCCTGTAGTAAATAAATAAGCCGTATTTTTTTAATAACGCGCTATAAAATATTCATGCTTTCGTATATAATTATCAGATCAACTGAATCATGTTAAAGAAATAAAATAAAAATCAAAATGTAAAGATGTGGAGTTTTTTCTCATACAAAAAAGTGTTGTCTCCACGCGCCAATTTTAAAAGAAAAATTTAATACTTTTTAATAATCGAACTAATGGAGATTTCTTTAATAATAGTATACTTGGAAAACGATCACGGTGTATAAGAAAACTTTTTATTTCTATATAAACATTGTCATAAGTGAGAAAATTTATGTAAAAATGATGTCTCCGTATTTCGTTTCTTTGTGTGACGAGCCTTGTGTGACGAAATTATGTCCTAATTTATAGGGTTTCTAAACGTACCCGTATTTTATTACATCTGGCAACATGCGATTTACTACCAACCTTACAAAACAAAACGTCAGCCATCTTACTTTTGGTGTATTGGTGTCGAAACCTGTGATTACCGTTTTGTCGCTTTATATAATATATACTTGTGTGACGCATAATTTCAGGTAAGTTTAATGATTTTATAATAAATATATGATCGTTAGACATTATTTTATAATAAGTAAATCGTGCAGTAAATAAGAATTTTCAAATCTTTTTACTTTTTTGTTGCGCGTGGTTTCTTTTTTTTGCTAGGTTATATTTTGCTTCCATTGTGTGACATTGGGTGACGTCACACAAAAAAATAGGGTGTATACTCATTGCCTGTCTTTTTTAATTTAAAATGATCGTAATAGTCAAAAATTACGTTTTCTGGAAAAAAATTGGGGGTTTTTATAATTATTATAAAAATTAAACAAACCAAGAAACATGAAACTAGACTAAAAAAAAACTGATTTTCTAGTCAAAATATAATATTGATGTTACAGTGGCGTTTTTAGAGAAAATTCACTTTAATTGAACAAATACTGCAAAAAATTGGGATAGAGTCCCAAATTTTTGCAGTATTTTACTTTAACTATTATTTTTCTAATTCAAAATTATTTCATGTCAATTTTTTTTTAAATTTCATTTTCATAACACGTTATTGACGATTATTTTTATAATTACTTGAACACAATAACCCTGATAGTTTATAAGTTATTGCCAATAAATTGACAAATAAAATAACTCGAGCAAATATTCAGTTTCTGTTTTTTTTTTACAGTTCATTTGAGCCTAGTTTTACATCCTTTCGTTTGTGCACAAAATTACATAATTATGTCTGTACACTTCATGGCAGACCCATTGTTACAATTTATGCTTTCAGATAATGGTACAAAATGCCTTTGACTGGAGCAGAAAGACAACGACGATATCGACAAAAGTTGATTCAAGAAAATCCGGAGAAACTGCTGAAGCAAAAAAGGGAAAATCTAGAAAGAACAAAGAACAAATATAAAAGAATAAACGAACTAACCGAGATTCAACAGAACTTACAGCGAGAAAAGTGGAGAAAAGAAAAATGTAAAAATGAAAAAATTGATGATAAAACGTCAGAAGAGAAGACGGAAAAATCAAAACAGCGCATGTATTCTCGTAAATTACAAAAGGAAAATTTAAATTTAAAATCTACTGTGGCTCTATTACTGAAAAAAGTAAAGACGTTGAGTAGGAAAAATAACAGATACAAAAAAAAAATAGAACAGTTGACACAAAAAGTAATCATTTTGAATAGCTGTGAACAAAAAGAACAGATTAAAGAGAAAAAAGACACCCCATATTCTAAAACTGAAAAAATTATGAAGGAAACGGTTCCCAAAATTTCGACCCCGGAGAAGAATGTAGTAAAGAAGATATTGTTTGAAAATATTATTATAAAAGAATCATTACAAACCCAATATTCTCAGGCAACGAATAATTCCGAACGACACGTACTTAAGAAAGTAGTGAACAACAATATGACTGCAAAACAGGGTTGGCATGATTAAATCACTTTGATTTAAATCATGATTTAAATCACAATTTAAATCAAATGATTTTTTCAATAACAATCATTGATTAAATCATATTGTTTTATTTCTTTCTTATTTATAATACAAATTGACATTCTTGATTTTCGATAACAGAAAGATTCAGATTTCGATTCAGAACACTTAAAAATTACTTCGTGTTAGAATATTACAGTAGGTACTTAAACAAAAACACCAACTATCGACCTTTTCATTTCCTAATCTATTCCTGATTTTATTTATTTATTTTTAAAAAGTACTGCCACATCACAAACATTTAACATTGAATATTACTTAAACTATTTAATTAATGGCCTGATACATGTGACAATAATGGCGTACCTACATAACATTGGCAATTCATCGGCTCGAAGATGAAATACAATAATTAATTAAAAGAAAAAAAGAATACCTAATGAAAATATACTCTGAAATTCAAATTTAACAAAGAATACAGTAATAATTGTTGAAATAGTCTGATAAATGACATGCCATATAAAAAAAATAAGAAATGTCAATATAATATCAAGTAACAACAAGTCAGTGATTTGATTTTAGAATGGACAAATCCAAAAGTCGAAAAGACTCTTTCCACTGATGCCGATGACGCGATGGCCCCTTTCGCGCGCTTTTCATAAAAATTATCGAAAAAATCGTGATCTTTTGGATTTTTTGTAATAAATCAATGATTTTTGATTTTTTGCAAATAATCGTGATTTTTTCCAACCCTGCTGCAAAATATAAAATTAAAACAAATTTAAGTGCATGCTTGGGTTTGAAAGGAAGATTAAGAGTTAGACAAAAATTGCACAAATATAGAATGAAACGTTTGCAAGAACTCGCATTATTTTATGAAAGAGACGACAATAGCCGCGCCACAGCCGGAAAAAATGAGTACAGAACCCTACATAAAACAAGAAAACAAGTAAGGTATTTATTGGATACCTTAAAAAATTTACACAAAAAATATAAAAATGAAGGGGGCAAGCTATCTTATGCCACATTTACTCGCTACAAGCCGTTTTTTGTTTTAAGTCCAAAAATAGTAGACAGAAATACTTGTGCATGCGTAAAACATGCGAATCTAAGTTTTATGGTCTGCAAATTGAAGCAGTTACGTTTATTAAAAACGGATAACTTAACTGAGCTGGTGTCAACTATAGCGTGTAACATAAAGAACAAGAAATGCATGTACAATGAATGTCACGCTTGCTCTTTCAAAAGTTTTGAATTTAATTTGTCACTAACGAATTTAACAGATACAGTGTCATGGAATAAGTGGGTAGTAAAACAATTCAAATATTCAAAAAATACAGCCAATCAACAAAATATAGAAAAAATGACAAAAAGGACAGTCAAGGAAGAAATTACGGGATCATTACAAACACTTCAGCAGACATTTTGTAGTCAGTTACGGCTGTTTAAGAAGCATCATTTCAACATAATGCACCAGTTTAAGATGTACACAAATTGTAAGAATAAACTCACTGAAAACGAAATTGTTGTGCATTGTGACTTCTCCGAGAATTATATTTGTAAGTTCTCAGAAGAAGTACAAGCAATGCACTTTGGTGCTTCCAAAAGACAAATATCTCTGCACACCGGTGTTATTTATGCCAATAGCAAAGATGGACCACAAACTATATCTTTTTGTACGATATCGCAAAATACCAATCATACACCTGGTGCTATTTGGGCCCATCTTACCCCTGTACTAAAATTCGTAAAAGAAAAATTTCCAACTATTAAGACCATACACTTCTTTACAGACGGGCCCACAAGCCAATACCGACAAAAAAAAAATTTTTATATGATGAATACAGCTATTTCTCAGTTAGGTTTTGACAGAGCGACTTGGTCATTCTTTGAAGCTTCCCACGGGAAAGGAGCCGCTGACGGTGTTGGAGGAGCAACGAAGAGAAATTTAGATCGATATGTCGTACACGGCCATGATATTCCAGATGCTGAGGCAGCTTTTAACGCTCTAGTGATGAATAACACATCGAAGATTAACTATTTTCTAGTGCCTGATGAAGATGTAGATGAATCAATAAAAATGTTAGATGCGATATCAAAAAACCTGATTGCCGTTCCAGAAACCATGTCTATTCATCAAGTTGTTTCGACGCCAAATACAGATATTATAAAATTTAGAAAATTAAGCTGCTTTTGTGGAGAAGATTTTGGCTTTTGTGATTGCTTTGATTTGACAGAACATATTTTAAATCAGAAAAGAAAAATGAAAAACAGACAAGCAAATATTATTAAAAGAAGACGACTGAATTCATCAAAAAAGCAAGTACAATTAGAAGATAGTGATACCACCGACACGGATATCGACATAACGTATGCCGAATCAGACGATAGCATGTACGAAATTGAAAAACTAGATAGTGACAATATCGAAGACAATGAAGAATCAATAATGTTAATGGAACTCAAAACAGTCGACAACAAATGCAGAGATGTTGGCGCTATAAATGTTACACAACAAGACAACATATTTACGGATAGCACAAAAATAAAGGCAGCCAATAAAGTTACCCTACTATCGGACATAAAATTTTCATTGGAAAATCAAGCTTTTTCAAATTTACAAGCATACGGCCCATTCAAGAAAATTGACATAAATACTAATTTATGTTTTACTAATTGTCTTAAAGAAAATGTAAAATACATTTACGACGATCCTGTTCCGTCTACGTCGGGAATAAAACAAAAGCAAATAAAAGGGTTTGAAATTGAAGGGAGCAAAACAGAAATAGACAATTATACCACAGATTTAAGAAACATTAACCTGGAGACGGTAAAAATACAAGAAACCAACACTCAAAAAACAGATAAATATATTAAAGCAAAGAAAGAAACGAATGATATTGAACTTGAACAAAAGACAGGAGAGGAAAAGAATGAAACAAAAGAGAAAAAGATTAAAACAAACAGACAGGTAGAAAACAATGGTGCAGTAAAGGAAAAGATGAAAGACAAAACAAAATACAATTACAACTTGACTTTAACCGACACTGGACTTGACCGAAAGACAAAAAAGGGAGAGATAGAGACTGAGAGAAGTAATGGGGTTGAAGAACAGAAAAGTAACAATAATAATACAGAATTACAGGAAAAAATACAAGAAACAAAAACACAGGGCTGTGATGATTCAGACTTATGTGATATTACTGTAAATGATAGTGTTCTTGTTAGGTATTTTGAAAAAAATAAGTGGGTTTATTATGTAGGATTTGTAGAGAGCTTGCTAAATAATTTTTACAACATCAAATTTTTAAAGATTGTTAGAAAGCCCAAACTCAAATTTATTTTTCCTAAGAAAGATGACAAAGACACAGTTCCTAGTATTAATGTAGTAAAAAAAATTGCATTAAAGTTAGAGTCAAAGGAATACGTACTTTGTGAAGAAGGTGATTCAGTATTTTTTATTTAATTTGCGGACTATTGCGGGGTTTGTGTTCTTTTCAGAATAACAATTTAGTTTTATATGAAAAAAAAAATCTGTTTAAATTATTTTTCAAATACATTTTTTTATTGCGGATGTTTATTCGTATAAGTAAATAATAAGTAGTGCCATAACTAGTTTTGAAATTACTATTATTTGACATTTTTATTGAGTACCTATTTAAGAGCATTTGCGACGTACGAAATGTCATATAAGTCGTAAACACTCTTTAACTTGTGTCAAAAAGATGGCTCAAGTATTCTAGATATATCGATACTTTAGCCAAATTCGAAAAAGAATCTTTAATAACATTTTTTTTTTAATGTGGGTATGTAAGCACTTGCTGTATGTTATAAAAGTCATATTTTAGAGTTAAAATTTACTTTTGTATTATTTAGTAAGTACTAGCATTATTCATGTGTTTCCTTAACAGTTTGTCTTAAAAATACAATAAAATATTTCAAGTGTTGTGAAAAAGTAATTTTATTGAATATTCTGCATTGAATGTGGCGCAAGTATAGATATAATAATATTGTTAAAAAATAGTTTGTGTCTGATGGAACTGTTACCAAATAATACTGCTAGTGATTAATGTGATTAAATAAGTTTTGTTAAATTTTGTTCTTCATATTGATTTTATGAGTAAAAAGTTTGTGTTTTTGAATTGTAATAAATAAGAATTTTTTTTTATATATCACAATTTTATTTCTAAAATACCTACCTACCCTAAATAAATACCTATCCTAAGTATTCTACATGTTAATAAAATTAAACTTCATGGATAAGTGTCTAATGCGTTTGTATAAATGCACCTTTATATTCTTTTGTGTGACACATATTCCTTTGTGTTACAGATATTGTAATATTCCATTGTGTTTCTTTTGTGTGATGTACATTTTTTTTGATATTCACTCAACAATAATAAATAAAAAAACATAAATGGTGCTTACAATAATAATAAGTCCCGTTTATAACAAAAGGGGTACATGACCTTGAAATCGACAGGCAAAACGGACTCGAGTTAGAGAGGGATAGTATTATACAATCATACAATGCTATGCCCTTTGTGTGTTTACCTGCATGTGTGAATTATGTAAAAACGGGCTAGCTTAATCTATACTAATAATAGAAAGCTGAAGAGTTTGTTTGTTTGAACGCGCTAATCTCAGGAACTACTGGTTCGAATTGAAAAATTCTTTTTGGGTTGAAAAGACCATTTATCGAGGAAGGCTTTAGGCTATACCTAGGTGCGCGCTTGTTTGTGCGTATGTTGAAAATTTTCGGATGGCGATAAAAGATGCCGCTAATTGTCCGATCAAATGACATTAGCAGTCTTCAAATTGCGAGTGGGCTCCTTAGAGTATAGAAATATATAGAGATGCCGTAATGTTCTATATCTTATTTGCTTATACAAATATCTATTAAATCGATACGGAAATAAGAAACTACACTTTGTCTCTTTTTAACCAATGAGTTATCACATTTGAAGAAAGAGACGTCATGCTATTTGTTTTATCTCTTCCTGACAACATTTTCACATATCCGTCAATGTACGTACCTCGCGTGCCATCCGCCATCTTTTGGACCCGTGGTTTTGAAGTACGTCAGCTGTCAAGTAAACAACAACATTGGGTTTAAATTACGATTTTTAGGGATAAAAACGCTCCAAACTAAATTGTATTGTGCTGTGAGTGTCTATTGGAGCAAATTGAATATGCCTACGTGTGCAATAATTCAGTGTGGTGCAAGGAAAAACCCCAATCGAGCCCAATTAAACATGCACAGGTTAGTAGCCGTATTTTAAGAAAAACTTTAGCATACTGCTATTTTTTTTGTATAAATTATTAAAGAAAACGAAATAGAGGCCGATATCATAATATAAGTTTAATTATATTTTAGGCATTTTATATGGAACAATATATTTTAAGAAGTGACAAACCATTCTTTTTCTTATTATTTTAAAGATGGTTATATTCTATTTTTCCATGGAGGTTTCATAGCTTCACCTACAAAGAGTTTTGTTACTCAAACTCTAACATCTTCTCTTGAAGCTAGGGAACAACAGCCTTTAAACATGCAGGCCAATCTCACGACACAGCATAACCAGTCTTGGCTTATACAGTGCCTTAGTAAACATGTCGGCTATCTGGTTGTCTGTACCAACCTTTGCAATAATCATTGTTCCATCAGCTATGGCTTCTCGTATGAAAAAATGCCGTAGCTTGATATGTTTGGTTCTGGTGTGGAACTCATATGGCGGATTTAGTGCCAGCTTGATGGCAGACTCGTTATCCATATGGAGAACAGGAGTCATTGTTGATTGCTCTATGTCTTCAATCAATCGTTTAATCCATATGATTTCTCTTGCAGCTTCACTAGCGGCTACAATTTCGGCTTCTGTGCTAGAGATTGCGACTGATGTCTGTAGCTTACTCCTCCAGGATATTAGACCTCCGTAAACACATACAAATCCTGAAGTTGACCTTCCAGTGTCAGGATCCCCACCGTGATCCGCATCACTGTAACATACTAGTTCTTTCTGCATGCCTTTTCTGTAAGTAATGCAGTAATCTCGAGTACCATTCAAATACCGAAATATTCTTTTCAGTTTTGTGATATATCTTCTTGTAGGAGCTTCCAAGTGTCTGGATGCAACACTAAGAGCGTAAGCTATATCGGGCCTTGTGCCCACCATTAAATATGCAAGGGCTCCAACCGCTTCTCTATAAGGAAACGAATTGTCTTCTCCAGTATCTTCTCTCAATTCGGAGTCTTTGACTATAGGTGTTGCGGCAGCCTTACTATTCTGCATACAGAATTTTTCGAGTACCTTCTTGGTGTAGGCACCTTGATGTATTTTTATACAATCATCCTCTTTCTTTATTTCAAGTCCTAGAAAGTAATACGATGATTTGTTGCTTTGGACCTTTATTTTAAATCGCTCCTTTAAATTCTCGAGAAAAACATCGATTAGTGCTTGTGACGTGCCAGCGATCATGCCATCATCAACATATAGGGCTAATAACAGCCTGCCTTCTCCCTTTTTCATAGAGAATATACAAGGATCTTCTCCAGGTTTGAATCCTTTGTCTAGGAGAAAACCTTTAATGCAATTGTTCCAACACAAAGGTGCTTGTTTAAGTCCATATAAACTGCGTTTCAATTTGCAGACTTTGCTTGTTCCATCATTATACCCTTCTGGTTGTTTTACATAAATTTCCTCATTTAAATTTCCATAAAGAAATGCGGTAGACACGTCAAACTGCGCAAGGATCATACTGTCTCGAGCAGCAATACTTAGTAGCGTCCTGATTGAGCTCATTTTTGCAACTGGGCTAAATGTTTTCTCGTAGTCAACGCCTTTCTTTTGAGAATAACCAATAGCTACTAGTCTTGCTTTATATTTCTCGATATTTCCGTGCGAGTTTCGTTTAATTTTATACACCCATTTAGTTGAAATGGCTTTGCGTTCTTTGGGCAATGGCATTAAGTCCCAAGTTTCATTATCTTTCAAGGAAGCCATTTCATCATCCATAGCATTTCGCCATTTATCTTTATCAACAGACTTCATCGCATCTTTGAACGTCTTTGGTTCTTCTTCATAATCATAGACCTTTTCAACACAATTAAGAACAAATTCATCAAATCTATCAGGCGGTTTGATTGTTGAACGATCTCTTAATGTCATTCTGTGTGAAACTTGTTCATGACGTTGATTAAAATGGACGTCTTCTTGTGATGCTTCTTGAGTTTGAACATCTTCTCTTAATAAGCCATCTCTAGACTCATTTTGAAGTTCTGTATCACGATGTGGCAAAATACTTCCAGTTGATGGATTGTCATCGACATCAAAGTCAGATTCAGCAGTATCGAAATTAACAGAGTCATTATTCGGTACACTTGATCTAACAGTCTCTTGATAGTGTGCCATTTGTGAATCTTCTTCTGGTATGACAGGTTGTATCTCTGGCTCAATAGAGGGTATTGGTACATAAAAACTGTTTTTATCTACCTTAGGTGCCTCCTTTGCTGTGGTCTGATCCATAGGTTTTTCTATGAGAGGACGTTCAACAAAAATCACGTCTCTTGATCTGATAAGCCTATGATTTTCTTTAGACCATATACGATAGCCTTCATCTCCATCATAACCGATAAGTATTCCTTTTTCGGCTTTCTTACAAAGCTTTTTTCGTCTTTGTTTCGGTACGTGTGCATAACACGTCGATCCAATTATCCTCAAGTGTTTGATACCTGGTTTCTTCCCAAAAAATAACTCGAAAGGTGAATTTCCCTCAACTGTTGTCGGTCCCGTTCGATTAAGTATATAGACAGATGTATTAATTAATTCCGCCCAAAGACCTTGTGGTATTACATTATGAGCATACATGATTGCTCTAGCAGTTTCAACTATAGTCCTATTATCTCGTTCCGAGCATCCATTTTGTTCTGGCGTATACGGCATAGTGAAACGCTGTTTTATACCATTCTGTCGAAATGTATTGCATACCTCTTCATTGTCAAATTCTCCTCCATTATCACATAGAAAGTTTTGTACAACATGGCCAGCAGTTCTTATCTCAGCTAGAAACTGTTTAAGTTTGCTGTGAACTTCGCCTTTATGTTTCATGAAGTAGACATATCGATACCGAGAGTAGTCGTCTTTGAAAAGAACAAAGTATCGAAATTTGGAAATTGAGTACATAAAAGGTCCACAAACATCAGAGTGAATAAGTTCTCCAGGCTTCGTCGCTCGTTCTCGTGTTCCGAACTTCAACCTGTGTGCTTTGCCATTGATGCAACCTTCACATAATTCTGTACTGTAGTCCAATTTTATGTCAAATTCCTTTTCTACTATCTTTTTGACATGTTTTTTATTCTGATGTCCAAAACGTTCATGATACAATTGTAACGACTGTGAATTTGTGACAAGATTTACTTCTTGCTTTGGTGTAACAATTTTAACATTAAGTAAATAAAGCCCACCAAGCTTTCTTCGCTTTCCGTTCACTATTTCTTTTCCGTTTACTTTCAATGTACATGATTCTGTGCGGGATTCAAATGTACTATTCTGTAGTTTGTCATGAGCTGCAAGAACGGAAAATAAATTTCTTTGTAATTTAGGAATATACCATACATCTTTTAAAAGAAGCTGTTCGACTCGTCCATTAACATCAGCATTGAGACGTATAGATCCTTTGCCAATAGCATTGATTGTCTGTCCTGATGCTGTAGTGACAGTGTGATTATTTTGAAAATATTCAAAGCTTTCAAATAAGTCAGACCTATTCGTAACATGACTAGTTGCGCCATTGTCTACGTACCAACTGTTTTTATCTGCTTCTGTTGTATCTTCAACTGACAGAACTGTTAAATTCATATTGTTCACACTACTGGTCGAATTCTTTAGTGGTCTCCCGTCGTCAATCCATTTACGACATTTCTTGACAATGTGACCGACCTGTCCGCAATATTTGCATTTTAATTCCTTTTTGTTAAACTTGTTCTTACTCTTCTCAGATTTTACTACAAGAGCTTTAACATTAGTACTACACTCTGCTTTATTTATTAGCGCTCTTTCATATGCACATAGCTGTATCGTTAAATTCTCAATGTTTCTCTCCTGTTTTGCCAACAAAAGCCAACTTGACTTAAATGCAAAAAACTGTTCCGGAAGTGTATCCAGTATCTTGCAAATTACTAAAATTACTGGTAAATCATTTCCTTCTAATTCAGTATTCAGGTCGTAGAACAAAGATTTTACTGCAGATATATGTGTGGTCATATCATGTTCAGGGTCTTTTTGGTAGCTGAAGAACTTCATGCATAAATCATAGCTCTTATCTTCTGTAGCTCCGTCATATAGCCTGACAAGTTCATCCCACATGTCCTTTGCTGTGCTGAATCTCATCACCTTGTGCAGCATATCCTCAGACATATTTGCCGAAAGTACTAATTGTGCAGTATTATCTAACATTTCAAAATTATTTGACTCCTTTTTAAATTTTTTCAATATTTCGGGTGTAGCCAATGCTCCTGGATGAGTAGGCATTTTAATTTTACCCATTACAACATCCGTCGTACCTGGATAACTTTTAAGTAATCGAGTAATCATGAATTTCCATGTTTGCCAATTCTTTCCATCCAATTTGTTTATTTCGATCTTTGCCCCAGCTACAGACTGCATGATGACGATCGTAAATTTTTCAAATATCGTAGATACAATTCGACTTTTATGTAAAATTCAAGTTTCTTACTTTTATTTAGTTATCCATCGATGGAATTTAGCCTCAGAAAAAACTCAGCGCTCTGCTACCATATTAAAGAAAACGGAATAGAGGCCGATATCATAATATAAGTTTAATTATATTTTAGGCATTTTATATGGAACAATATATTTTAAGAAGTGACAAACCATTCTTTTTCTTATTATTTTAAAGATGGTTATATTCTATTTTTCCATGGAGGTTTCATAGCTTCACCTACAAAGAGTTTTGTTACTCAAACTCTAACATAAATAACCTTGTTTTATTTATAGAATCAAAGTTCCCACATGTACATACAAATTATTTCTGATATTTACCTCTATTTGCTAAATTTATATCATGTTTTGTTTACAATAGAAATGACAATTCAAAATAGTGATGTTGTGAAGTACCTAGTATCTATGGCAAATAAACACACTATGGTTACACGTTGCTAAGAGACTGATATAAAACAATTGGTCCTCTTAACGTTTGTAAGAAATCTTGCTACAATAAAGTCTTATCTATATTCAGTTCATAATGATGTATTTTCTTATTTAACTCAACTTAATTTAACATGGTAGCAGAGCGTGGTTGAGTATTCTTATTTTTGAGAACAATACCCAGAAATGTCGAGCACCAAAATTGATCCTCTTACAAGAGAGAATTATGACACTTGGGTTATACAGGCTGAAGCCGTTCTCGTAAGAAACAAACTATGGAAATACATCGAGACTGATGCAGCAGCTGCAGCGGATAAAGACGGTGATAAACAGGCAAGATCAGAACTTATACTGATAATCGCTCCTTCAGAGCTCAAGCAAATAAAAAATTGCACAAGTGCCAAAGCTTTGTGGGATAAACTGAAGGATATTTACGCCAGTAAGGGACCAGCGCGTAAAGCATCCCTACTGAAGCAGCTGATCCAAATGAAATTGCAAGGTCAGGATGTCAGAAGTCATTTGAATAAGTTCATGGACATTGTCGATAAACTGGCTGACATGGAGGTACTTATAAATGAGGACTTACTTACAATAATGATGCTATATAGCCTCTCAAACGAATTTGAGACATTCAGAATCGCTATTGAGTCACGAGACATTCTTCCGAAGCCAGAGGAGCTTCGAAGTAAAATTATAGAAGAATCTGAAGCACGGCATTGCCAAAATTATACCAATAACGAAGAACCTGGATCCTCTATACACGAAGAAGCCCTATTTGCGTCATGTAAAGTTTGCAAACGAAGTGGTAACATCTTCAAACGCAAATGTCACAAAATTTGTACTGATTGCTGGAAGAAAACGAGTGAGAAGCCTAACAAAAATACTAACAGGTCTCACAAAAACCATCTTATTACACAGTGCCTACTGACACATAATGATGAATACAAAAACAGCATTTGGGTTTTAGATAGCGGTTGTACGTCTCATATGACTTACCAACGAGACTTGTTCAAGAAACTGGAAAGATATTCCGGAAAACTGAACTTCGCAACAAAGGAACAAACAGCAGAAATCAAGGGAAAAGGCACAGTCTCTTTCAGAACAAAAAATGGTAATGGTGCAATCCTTACACATCTGAAAGAAACACTTTACATACCTAGTCTGTGCACCAACTTGTTGTCAGTCAGCAAAATGACTGATGCTGGCTGTTCTGTCCTCTTCACAAACAATAAAGCGACGGTCAACAATCCAAAAGATGGAGCAACCATTACCGCCTTTAAGCAAGAAGATGGACTTTATTATGTCAAACCAAATAAACATGAGCGCAACAATCTGGCCAATGATTATGATGATACCGTTTCGACATCAGTTGCTAAAAAGAAAGCGAATTCATCAAACATCTACGACTGGCACAGAAAACTCGGTCACATGAACGCCAAAGATCTGAAACATGCACTCAAAAACGAGAATTTACTTGGCTTGAACTTTGATCTTTCTGAAGTCTTGCCAGAGTGTGAAATTTGTATTCAAGCAAAACTCCATCGTGTTCCTGCACCTCGTGAGAAAACGATTCAACGAACAACACAATGCTTAGAAATCATTCATAGCGATGTATGTGGACCTATTAGAACGCCCACAATTGGCGGAAATAAATACTTCGTTACTTTTATTGACGATTATAGCCGATACTGTCGCGTTTTCCTGATTAAAAGCAAGACTGAAATCTTAGCAAAGTTTAAAGAGTTCAAAGAATTAGCAGAAACGCACACAGGGAACAAAATCAAATTCTTACAATCAGATAATGGTACTGAGTATGTGAACAAAGAATTCAACGCTTATTTGAAACGCTGCGGGATACAAAGACGTCTCACCGCACCCTATACCCCGAACCAAAACGGAGTTGCTGAACGTAAGAATCGTACACTTGTGGAGAAAGCAAGAGCAATGATGATTGACGCACAGGCACCATTAAAATTCTGGGGCGAAGCAGTATTCACTGCTAACTACCTATCAAACAGGAGTATAAACAGCGCCATTCAGAACCAATCGCCATTCGAGCGATGGGTAGGGAGAAAGCCTTGTATTAATCATTTATACGTTTTCGGTTGCAAAACCTACGTTCTGACGAAAGGCACTAACGGTCACAAATTTGCACCAAAAGCAATTCCTGGTATGTTTGTGGGATATTCTGAAACATCTAAAGCATTCAGAATTTTCATTCCCTCAAAGAATACCATCATCATTTCAAAAGACGTGAAGGTACTGAAGACTATGTTCTACAATGAATCAAATAAAAATGCAATCTCCAGACTACTCTCTGATTTTGAGTTTTCAAACGATCAATCCAATGAAACGTCAACGCAGCACTCTACACGCAAGCGACAAGTGTATGTTGAGCTTGACAATTATAAAGGTGATGATCAACAACATGATAGAGACAGTGACGCAGAAGATGAAGATGAAACGTTGCAACAAAGTATAGTCGATAATACTGACGACATTCAACATGCAGCACCAGAAAATAACGAAAGTGAATATGAATCTCTTTCTGAATCTTCTACCACTGTCAATAATGATGATGAACCTGATGCTGATGCAGTTGAAGAAAATGCGACCGTTCAAACAAGGTCATTGAGAGATAGATCAAGTATCACAGTTCCTAAGCGCTACGATGAATTTATTTTGGCAGCAGCTGAAGAGATCGAAAATCTTCACAAACCTAAAGAGCCTGAAACTTTCAAAGAAGCAATGGAATCTCTTAATAAATCAAAATGGCAAGAAGCCATGGATGATGAAATAACTTCACTGCACAACAACCAAACCTGGGATTTGGTTGATTTGCCCAAAGGACGAAAAGCTCTCCCTTGCAAATGGGTGTATAAAGTAAAAATGAATCCTGATGGTACCGTCGATAGGTATAAAGCCAGAATGGTGATAAAGGGTTGCTCCCAGAAACCTGGAGTTGATTATGATAAAACATTCAGTCCAGTGATTCGCATGAGCACCATACGAGCAATGCTTGCTATAGCTGCTCGAGAAAATTTAAAACTACGTCAGTTTGATGTGTCGACCGCCTTTCTAAACGGCACAGTAACAGAAGAAATTTATATGAAACAGCCTGATGGCTATCAGGATGGCACCAAACGAGTCTGCAAGCTAAAACGCAGTCTCTATGGTCTTAAACAAGCACCGCGCTGTTGGAACACCTGCATTGAAGAATTCTTAATAAAATCTGATTTTCAACAGAGTGAAGCGGATCCATGCTTATATCTTCGTATTAAAGGACAATCTAAAGTCTTTATTGGTCTTTATGTCGACGATGGACTTGTGGCCTATAACACAACGAAAGCAGGAGATGACTTTATCAAGGAACTGAAAACAAGGTTCAAAATTACCACGAAACCTGCATCATATTTCCTTGGAATGGAAATTAATGTTAATACGGACAAGACCATTACATTATGTCAAAAGGCCTACACTAAGAAAGTGTTAGAAAAATATAGAATGTCCAATTGCAAATCAGCACCAACACCAATCATCAAAGATAATGAGACGGTAGAGGAAGAAGCTGGTATTGCGAATTTCCCGTATAGACAAGCCGTGGGTGCTTTGGCATATTTATCTGTAGGCACAAGGCCTGATATTTCATATGCCGTAGGTGTCGCATCTCGGAACCTCGGATCACCTACTAAAAAAGATATCATGTTAGTAAAACGCATCTTCCGATACTTAAAAGGGACCCAACATAATGGCTTAACTTATACGAAAAAGTCGCCTTCACGCTTGATTTGCTATAGCGACGCAGATCATGCAGGAGACCAGACTACTGGAAGGTCGACATCTGGAATGGTGTGCTTATTCTCCGGAGCTGCCATTAGCTGGAGAAGCCAGAAGCAAACGACAGTCTCCATCTCTTCGACTGAAGCAGAGATTATAGCAGCAAGTGAATCTGCTCAAGAGATCTTATGGTTAAATCGCCTTATTAACACCCTGATTAACATTGAGAAACCTGTACTGAACCTGGACAATGAATCGGCTGTAAAACTAGCGCACAACCCAAAGTATGAGTATCACAAGCGCACCAAACATATAAAGCTAAAACATTTCTTTGTAAGAGAATGTGTTTGTAACGGAGACTTCGACGTAAAGCATGTTCCTGCGGAGCAGCAATTGGCTGATATGTTTACCAAACCACTATTCGGCCCCAGGCTACGTGATTTAAGTTCCGCATTAGGATTAAAGAATATATTAATGTAATATTCTTTCAAAAGCTCCGAGGATGTGAAGTACCTAGTATCTATGGCAAATAAACACACTATGGTTACACGTTGCTAAGAGACTGATATAAAACAATTGGTCCTCTTAACGTTTGTAAGAAATCTTGCTACAATAAAGTCTTATCTATATTCAGTTCATAATGATGTATTTTCTTATTTAACTCAACTTAATTTAACAGATGTCTTTTTATTAAATAAGCTATCGATATGAAAGTTATTTTTTTTTAGTTTGTATTATACATTGTAGAGTAGGGTATCAAAATGAAGGGCTTGAAGAGACGATTTTGAAAATAAAACTAACAGAATAAAAATAAAAATAGTGATAGTACTAAAACGAAAATATCAATTCGTCATGCAGTAGGTGGTGGTTATTTAGTTCACTCTGATTTGTTCCACTAACTGCATCAAACTGAAATAAAGAATCATGCCCACTTTCCATACATTGATTGACCTGTCACACGATTTATTTTACAGGTCGCGTCTATCTACAAGTAGTGTTTTATAAAAACAATTATTGTTTAAAATAACACAATAACTTATCATCTTTTCATTTAAAGCCCAGGAAAAAAATATTTTATGTAAATAAGTTTTTGAGGTAATGACAACTGTCAAACCTCATCTGACAGTTGATATTACTTCAAAAACTATACGATGCTAAAATCAAATTGTTTTTTTAATCGGTGAGAGAGTAACAATCACTCGGAAATAAATCCTTCTTCACTGTAATATCACCATGGAATCGGCGAGTGATCGCAAACAGCAGTTATATTCTCGTAATATCCTGTCAATGCCGAGTTTTAAAGACTTGGTGTTATGCCATCCTTGATTTCTACACTTGACACCAGTGCTACAGTAATTTAGGTGTAGTTCAGTATATAATGGTCAAAATCTGTCGTCGAAGCGTTGAAGTCGTTAGCCATCGAACTTTAAAAGAGTCTGAAGGACAGACAAGTGGATGGAATAATATCAGCCTATTACTGTCCGACTGCTGGGCAAAGGCTTCTTCTTGTATAGAGAATGCACGAGCATTAGATAGTCATCAAGCTTGGTCAACACTGGTTGGCGATTTCTAACTTTTATTGATTATTAAATAAATAAGCACAGGTTTCATTCAAGCCATGTCCAAGTTAAAACTTAGAAAGTCTACGCATTGAAAAAGACATTGGTATTTGTCAGAATTTGAATTCACAGCCTCAAGCATGATTCGCGAGGTATTAAATTAACCTCTAGGCCATTACAACATAGATAACGAAAAGTGCTGCCTACCTACATGTTCAGATGAAGACAGGGTAAATTAAATAAAAAACAGGATTTGATTTATTATTATTTATTCGATGTCTTCTCGAACAACCACTTCATCTAAAAATGCTGCTGGAGCTACAACGTTAGTCTCATGTCTGGCCCAACCTAAGTACCACACCAACGTCATAACGTGAGCACAACAACCTACAGTGCGACGTCCTACAATACAGTTGCAGCAATAGTCTTTAATGCCTTCTCGTCCATTAATACCATTTTCTATCAAAATGTACACATAGTACTGACGTTTCGAAATATGTCTAGATTTTATTTTTCCTTTTATTAGTGAATTTTCCCCACTGCCTAACTCAGGTATACGATTAGTCTCTACGCAAACTTCTATTCTGTATCCGCCATGGAAACGGATATGTTCACCGTAATATGAACGTGCTTGACGAATTTGGTACGTTCCCAAAGCGAATAATATTAATTCACTAAATTCTAGACGAGGGAACTCAATATTAGCATTATCAGCTGTAATGCTTTGAAAAAAGGATGCCCGGCGATTTAAATTATATTCTGAAACTATATTAGACAAGTTATTTTCTAGGGGCATCCTTTCATTTATTATGTTAAGAATCTGAGTAGCATCAGCTCTATTTCGAAGGCGAACACCAAACTTATTTATCAAACTTGCAGCAATTTGGAAATATGCCATCATATTTGGTAGAGTTTTATTAAAATGGTCAAACCTTAGTAATTTAAAATCTCTTTTAAAATACCCATTCACGACCTCCACCACCCATCTGCATATAGTTACACATCTACTTCTATTTGCTTGGGTGGTGGTTAACTGGTGTTCGCCTTCCAATAGTGACTCTGGCATATATGCCTTATAATTACAATGCTCTAATAAGCTGATGCTGTCTCTGAATCCCCTGTCTAAAATAAATATGTCATTATCTTGAAAGTACAGTCTCAGTGGGGAATTTTCATTGCTGAACAAAGAAGACATTATTTCTGCATCAGATGTGGTAGCTTTGTAAGGACCAAAACAATCTAAAATGTAACCATCACAGGCTACTATTAAAAATGGCTTTAATAGATTTCTGTATTTGTGTAAAGAATATGTATCTTTTTGAAACATATAATTGCTACTTTTATTTAAATAAATGTATGTTCCATCACACATCACAATACATTGTTCATTATTTTCATTATAAATTCCATTTGGGATCATGAGATTGTGCTCTCTTAATTGTTCTCTCGTCAAGTGGCTTATTCCGAGGTTATATGGAACAAAATCTTGCAGTAATATATCTCGTGCTGATTGCATTAACCTCTCTAGTGTAGAGCGAGGAACTTCTAATAATGTCGAAATTCTTAAGTCGGAATCACCTGTCCGCATCTTTATCAATAAAGCAGCTAGACCTAATATACCCCTGTGTTTTTCCAGAATTCGGGGAAGGTTTTCTAATAAATTAAAGAATTTTTCTTTTGTTAAGCCCATCCAAAATCCAAATAGATGGTCATCAATTTCTTGTACTGATTCTACACTTGAGAAATCAAGAAATTGCTTCTGTGTTTGAACAAATGAGAAAACATGCTCAACCTGTTCAACACTGAAATCACTAATGCTGTTTTCACTGGCATAAAGAGAATCCCAACTGTTTCCATGTAAATGGTCTGTGCATACTCTAGCCAGTTTGGGAATGTAAAAGTTGTAGTTGGACAGAATCGTAGCCCGCAGTGCATCTGACACAGTATGCAGATTTTCATTCTCGCAGCCATAAAATACGCAATGAGATGCTGTATTGGGTGCACGTTTATAATTATCTAATGTTATTTGTTGATACCTCACTGGTTGCGTTTCAGATTGTTGTGAATGAACCTCAGGAGATGGAACTGATTCTACAGATGACTCCCTTTCATGCCCCTGATCTGTACTTGCACCCCTCACTGCAAGGACGGGGGGAGGTTGTATATCTGGAACATGGACTGGATTGACAGACTGTTCCACTTGTTCAATTGCTTGACCTTGAAGAGTCTCCTCACCATCTAAGCCTCTTCTCTCATCCTGTTGCTGAGTTGAAAGAGCTTGTCTTTTGAATCGTAACCAACAGGCATGACACACACGATCAGATTGTGATATCTGTCAAAAAAAAAAACAACATATTTGTAATAAATGCAGTGACATAAGCCCCTGTAGTAACATCACGGATTAGATATTTAAAGAAAAAATGCATGCAATTTAAAAGAAGTTTGAATATTGAAATACAAACCTGACGAGGTGCTACAGTAGTTCGAATCAAGTTGATAATCCTTAATGTGAAACTTGATGGATTTTCTTTGAGAATGTGGTCACTTTGACGATTCAGTAATGATCGACCACAAACGGGACATACTTGAGTATGACCTCGGTGCGATGAGCTAGCAGATGGATCACACTCATTGTTCCTATGAATCTGAGAATTAATAGTCTGCATGGATACATCAAAGCATGCTTCACAAATGTAATCTTCTTCTGTTATCTGAAAAACAAATCAATTATGAGATTTTTAAGCCTACAGAGAAACTAGGTATATTTCATTTGTATCTGATTTAACAGCTGTCTAAAAGAACACTAGCTTATCATACATAACTAACACATTCGGTCAGTGGGTTGTCTTCAGAGTATCAACTTTTTCAAGTAGTACTAGTTTTATTTATTACGTAACTTAAAAAGTACCTATACTTTACCACTACTGAATATCAATCCTTTTTTTATTAAACAATCATTACACTAGCGTTCGTTGACTGAATACTAAATCGTTAGGCACTTGATTTATACTTACGATTACTGGAGATATCCAAGTGCTAATTAGCGAGATGACTCTGCTATCAAGCTGAATAGCCCGATAACGCCGAAGCGTGTTGACGCAAATGTTGCAGTTAATACAAAGCAATCTCGTAGAAGGCTCCATAACACTATGCAACATGAGCGATAACGTCTTAGATCCCAATCAAAAAGCAATAAATCAATTTCCGTATAACACAGGCCAGAGTCGTCGTAAGGGGTAGGTGTCGAAATCCGTAGAAAATGCAAGTTGTAAGTGAATCAGAAAATCCAGAATCGCACAGTACAATACGTAGCAAGAGCAAACGAAAGACTGCAAAACGTCAATTAAATGACAGCCTGTCATTCACTTAACGTGGCGGCTCAAGAAGATCGTTTTACGCATATGCTTTCAACTTTATACTTATTTATTCTGCCTAAAACCATTAAAAAAACCATAGCTAGGCATACATTAATAGGTAATGAAAGTAAAAAATACCAGGTGATTATTTTCAACATTAATTAACCACGTGACGAACGAACAAGTTTTTCGTATTCTATGAAACGGAACGTGAGTAAAACACATTTCGTTTCCAAAGGTCTATTGAGTATGATAAACATAGTAAAATAATTTTTTTCCTGGGTTTATTTGAAAATTCAATTAAGTGATACGAATAAAGCAAAAAAAATGTAATTTTTTAAGAATATTTATGTCACTAGACGCGTTAGAAAATTTTCAGGTCAAAACTGGTCATGATTCTTTGCATGTTTTTTATTTACACAGGTTCCCTAAAAATGAAGTACTATGCCAAAAGTGGCTTGCAGACATTGGGATGGAAAATATCAAACCTGGACATAAAGTACCACGTGTCTGGAAGAAAATCATGTGAAAAGCTATCCTTAAGAAACTATTTTAATAAATTAACATTGAATAATATCGATGGTCAATTAGTGCTTTTATTAACCAGAAAGTGAGTCAATATCCAAGATTCTTAAGAATGGTGATATAGAATAACGCTGAAACAAACTAAGGGGTACGTTTTCGGATATAATAACAGTTACATTACATTTATTTAAATAAATGTGTCTTTTCGGTCAGAATTATGGTTTTTCTTCTCCTACTTGAACGAATGAACGGTAATTATAGGTCACAAGTTGCCAGAAGTTATTTAAGAAGTAGTTATATGTTAATTGTTATACATGATTTAGTTCGTAATGTGATTTAGAAGGCCACTTTTAGTTTCTGTAAAATTAAACTCAGATTTCAATGGATAGTTCACAATAATTGGTAATGGTTGGGACTTTCAAAAGTGCCTAATAAATATCTCACTAACATTAGGCATTTACTTTGACCTGGTGATATATTATAGTGAATAAAGGTACATTTTTCATATTACTTTGTTGTTTTAATCCTTTTAATACCTCAGTGTTAGTATCTTTCTACAATATTTATTATTGTTGTAAATAAACATCTCTATGGGCCGAGCCTACGTAAAGCGGTCGCCCGCGCGGTCCCTTACAAAAGTGCTCCGTTGCGGCCCCTTTTTGCTACGTAACAAATATTAAGTTTTCCATCGACTCTACTACATGCACACCTTTAAAGTTGAAATAGCGATACTGAGGGTCAGAGTAATCTTCATGAACAACTTTAAATGTAGAACAGAACCTGAAATCGCAAAAAACCTCAGTTGTCCTTAAAGCCACTCGCAAAAACAAAATTCGAAGTCAGTCAGTCGCTCATAAAATGTAGCTTCTCACCCCTTGTATGTTAATATGAATGTTATGCACTATAAGTTTAAAAGTATAGTAAAAGAACTAAAAGACTTGTTACAGTTATGCCAAAAGTATAATCTAATCATCCAAAGTTTAATAGTATTGTTAGGTAACAAAATTAAATGTACCAGAAGAAATGTTAGTAACTCTGGTAACGATATCGATACTTTTTGGTTTTGATTACTTATGTGCTTCCCTAGCAATGGCCGCCATCTTTTGGACCAGGTTTATAGTAGGTATGCACGCGTATTTTGTAGGTATTTCTGGTCCATATTATTGTAAGGTCTTTGGTGGGCTCTCTATACTCTATGGCTTCTGCCTGCAATAAAACAAAGACCAAATAAGACTATGGTTGCATGGCTTTGCCTTTCCCAAGGGATACTATTTAAAAATATCGATATATTCTTTTCACTTGCCGAAAAAAATATATCGATATTTTTAAATAGTATCGATAATTATCGATTGAAAAATATCGATATATCGCCAGGTTTCGCATGATTATTAGTCATACATATTCCCAAAGCATTCAAACTTCGTAAATAATTTAATATATTGAAAAAAAAATCGAAAATTGTTAATTGTCTGTTTTAAAGTTAACGATACGCGAGGAGCATGCAAGGAGTATCTAATAACAATAAAAACACGAAACCAAAATTGCGTAAAAAAAATATCGAAATTAATACGAATTCGATACTCTAAAATTAAAATTGAATATCGATATATCGTGATTAAAAATATCGACAATATAGATCGAAATTTGTATGGAAAAATTACGATATTTTGATATATCGATATTTTTTGCCCATGCCCACCTTGCCCTGTCAAAAAAAAAAAAGTGTGAACGTTAACGTATTTTGTGGATGACAAATAATTGATTTTGATTATGTTTTCCAGAATATTTAATCTCAGAAGTAATAAATAAAATAACATGTTTATCGTAGGAATTTTCTTACACATAACTTTTTTATTTTCAATTTTTGACATATATTTTAAATCACCAATTGTGAAGAATGTGGCGCCTTATCAGCCCCTGCATGGCCCGCTGGCCGAACGACTCGTTCTCTTCATGGTTGATGGACTTCGAGCAGAATCGTTCGTTAATCATACGACAATGCCTTACTTGAGGTTTGTGTACCTGATTTATGTTGTTTATAACTAATATCACATCACTTGTGATTAGTTGCCTATTTGATTTAAACAGAATAGTTGCAATGAATCTTTATTCTATTATCATGTAACGAAATTTCAACGCATTCAGTATTCACTGACTTTAAACACCATGTTTTTATCATTTGCATATTGTTTCTCATTCATAGATATCATATGAAATATCCGGGTATTAAATTATAACATCCTTTTGGTTTTTATATATGACTAGCTTTTACTCATGACTTTGTACACGCTTATCGCATTATTTCCTGTTCCCATAGGAATTTCAGGAAATGCTTTAGTGCTCCTCTGCCCGCCCCAAGGGAACTACATGGCAAATCTCAGCTTTCTACGACCAGTAGTTTCAGGTGTGCATTGTCTGTCAGTCACTTCATCAGTTATGGAAGAGTTTTTTATGATAACACTGGTCAACAAGATTTTGTAACAGGGAATGTGATTACTATTTTTAAATTACCTACCTACCCTTATTGCAAAACCATATTTATTAACCGACTTCAAAAAAAGAGGATTTTTGCTTTGATCATGTCTAGTTTTTGTCATCATCATTCAAATTGTTTTATTTTTCAATAAATTAGCTGTTTTTTTCAGTTCACTAAGTTTTTTCTTCTTATATAATGTGGAAAAACTTTTCAAATGATTCTAGCATTACTTACTAAAATTTTGAAAGCACAAGAAAACAAATTCTGCATCATAGGTTAATGTCCTTTGTGATTTTTTACCACACAGATTTGAGTAGACCTGTCCATACAGTGCAAGCATTTGTCAGTTATTGTGTAGCTCAAACTTAGAACTTTAAAGAGTTCAATGATTTGACAAACAATACTAAAGTAAGGACAATTGGGTAGGCCACATAAAGAACTCAAACCGCCAGACTAAGATGAAATGAACCCCTAATATAGTGATCTACATGGTCCTCACGTTCACAATACTTATATGAGGACCATGCAGATCAGTGTCTGAAATGGTCTTTTTAGAAAGAACCACACCGATTTGAGTGGATCTGTCCAGTCAGTGTAAGCCTTAGTCAGTAGTATATATTTTATAAGTAAAATATTTTAGGTAGATATATGGGTAGTAATAAATGTTTCCTGCAATGATTTATTTATTCCAGGTCTGTGGCAAATTCTTATGGTAGATGGGGAATTTCAAATACTCAAGTTCCAACTGAATCACGTCCAGGGCATGTTGCAGTGATTGCAGGGTTCTATGAAGATCCTTCTGCTATTGCTAAAGGGTGGAAGGAAAACCCAGTTGATTTTGATTCAGTTTTTAATCAAACATCATACACCTTTTGTTGGGGTACCTATGATATTGTGAACATTTTTACAAAAGCTAATATTGATGATCACATAGTTGTGCATGAATTTGACCCTTATGACCAAAGCTTCAGTACAGACAAAAACACTACATCACTAGATGCATGGGTATTTGACAATGTAAAAAAGTTTTTCCAAGAAGCTAATTATAATGATTTAATCAAAGCAAAATTGCGAAGTACTAAAATAATACTGTTCCTACATCTACTGGGAACTGACACATCAGGACATACTCATAAACCAAGGACACCGTAAGTTTTATAATTTGTTAATGTGTTGTGATGATGAAATGTTTATTTATAATAATCTGTTAGTGTGTGTAGGTACATCACTGATTCACTGAGCACTGAGACTAGAAAAAAAAATGTTATCATTACAGGAACTTCTTAACTACACTGAAGCATGTTGATGAAGGTATAAAGGATATAGAAAAAGTAATAAGAGATTATTATAATGATGATGGAAAAACCTTTTTTTTGATGACTTCAGACCATGGCATGACAGATTGGGGTAACTCTTTTCACGTTTTTTACTTTTTCATGAGAAACCATTTTATAAAAACCTTTTTAAGACATAAAAAAAGCTTGCAAAAGAAACTACTAAAAAGTGAGAAATAAGTTTAGCCTCGGAAGTCAATGAATAACTGTAATACTAGTGCACCAAAGAAAAGTTCAATGACCTGTTATCAGACGATTAATAAAATGTAAGTTTTGCTTTATTGCTATCCGTCAGCTTAAAGTTTTCGTAATGAATAATGATTTTGTTTTTATTTGTAGATTAAATTGGTTGATTTGAAATTTTCCTTCTTACTTAACGGGCTTAGGAACGGCAATAATACCTACCTTAGTTGGTATACCGATCTAGGTACCTACTAAGTCAAAAAATGTTTTCTACAGCAGATGTGCTAGTTAAGTGTAAGTTTGTGGTGATACTTTCGACTCTTAGGTATGATTGATTCACTTAAAAATCTGAAATCAACTTATTTACAGTAGGTAATAAAATTGATTAAGCTAACAACGTATTTACAAAATGAACAATTACCTACCTACTTATGTTACCCGCAGGTATTGTTCAGTTTCCAACACCACAGTCGAGCACAATGTAGCTGGTTTTCTTTCAGCCTACGTAAAACTATCACCTTCGTTTTTAAAGAGTCGAAAGCACTAATGATCCTTGCACGTAATTTTGTTACACTTGTCACTTTTTACGTCTAAACTAACTTTTAACGTCTCCTCACAAATAAAAGTTAAGAGGCCACAGGTCCTCCGCGACCGATCCAGTTGTCAAGAAACCTTTCACGCTTCAGTAGGCGCCACACTGTGGTGTGGTGCACTCCAAAGCATCGACCAGCCTCCCGCGTGCTTGCCCGTGGTTCTCGCTGGAAGTATTCCAGAATGTCTTCTTGTAAGGCGACAGGCAGGCCTACGCTGTCGCGAGCTTGAGCATGCCGGGGAACGACAAACTGCCGATGATCCCGCAGTCTCTGCATAGCAGCCAGCATGACGCTCTGTGACGGGGGTTCCCGATCGGGGAACATTTCCATGATCATCCGGATGGCTCCACGTCTGCACTGATGTCATACAGGCGGACCATATCTCCACCAACTCGACATTGGAATAATTGTTCGTCATCTTTCAATTTGTACCTACGTGCGCGGGGGGGAGGGGGGAGTTGCCGCGCCGTGGTTGGGGTGGGATTGATTACCTACGAATTTATTGAATGATCGCTGCGTATGCGTTGTGTGTGTATTGTTTGCGTTTGTTTGTGTGTGAAAGCGCGGTTACAGTTACAGACGGGCCGCGGCAATAAAAAAAAAAATACCTACCCATTTTATTGCTGATTTGGGTCGAGAATCATTAGCATTAGTACGTCCTTGAATTTGACTAGAATGCAAAACAACATCTTGTATACTTACATACCTACATTTGCTTATACAAATATGATTGAAATAAAATTCAGAACTTGAAATACCGTTATATCTCATTCTTTCTAGTGAGATAATCTTATTTGATAAAAGAGACAACTATATTTTAAGTTGTTGCTAATTATGGCAATATTTTGTCGTGACGTAGTGACAGTTGTAGGTAAGTGCCGTAGCAGTAGGGATGGAAATTTCAAATACAGTAATACCCCGACTTACGCGATAGGTGGGACTGAGCGCTATCCTCGTAAGTCGAATTCGCGTAAGTCGGGGTACAATTCTGCATATAAAGACATACAAAGTATGTTTAATTGGGACTGGAGACTTAATAAAACAATAATTTAGGAAATAATTAGTATCTAATTCTAGATAATATGACAAACTATATTAATAGAGTGTATAAACACAATCCGAAGTTATTTTGATGTAGAAGGTTTCATAAATTGTAACAAAGTCGTCTGACGAGTCAATGATTTTTTCTTCTCCCGTAATATCTCCTCGTAGCATCCTAGTAATTTTTTTATTCCATGTTTTGTAACAAAAATGCGTTCTTCATTGGAGTCTATGCTTTCCAAAATTGTTAACCCTTTTTCAATCGAACTGAGGGCTTCTGTCAAGTTTCCAACTGTCATTTGATCTTCTAATTGAACTGGATCCAACAAATCATGATTATCAATTTCTTCCTCTTGTACTACTACTCTTCCGCACTACACGTCTGTGCCTGTTGTAAACTGAACGAATAATAATGCGGGCGGGGGGAGTCAGAAACAAACGCCGCCGCTTGACCTTGACTGCGCGGCGTTCAAACAAAAACGAATAGACGAGAAAATTAAATCGCGTAACTCCGAATTCGCGTAAGTCGAGGTAGCGTAAGTCGGGGTATTACTGTATATATCGATGTTTTTTTCTTTCGATCGGTTACATCGATGTCAATACGATGTATTGAGAAATACATCGATGTTTGCAAAACATCGATTGTTTTCGCAATTAAATGTATAGGCCTTAAAGAAACTTTATTGTATGAAAGGTGAGTTACGGGCGAGTATTCTTAGACATGTTTGATGAAAATCGGTCGAGTCATTTAAAAGTTGTGGGGGTTGAAAGTGGGAAGAATAACTGAATTTCTGCAAATATACTCGAGTCGGGTCTGAAATGAAAGCGCACTGAAAGAGAATATTGATCATGACTTACTTGAAAGTTTTCTTATAAGTATGTACCTATAACAAGTAGGTATAAAATAAAAAATTAAATTACCTACCTATGTTTTACAAATAAATAATTCTGATTTCTGAAAAATTTAAAAAAACCTCCGACACAAAAACCTAAGTTCCCTTTAAAAAGTAAAAAATAATAAAGAAAAACTCAATCTTAAAGTACCAAAGTATGTAAGTATTAACAATTAAACGTCGCGTTGGGGGACCGCTCCTAACCTAGCAATTTAATTACAAATGGTATAATATCTAACTAAGCAGCGCGGTCGTTATTTTGGTTATAGGATATGCTGGTTTCCTCACGATGTTTTCCTACACCGTTTTGAGAGTACCAATACTCTCAAAACGGTTGTTGAAATTAATTAAGTACACAAAGTTATGCGCCTGGCGGGGTTTGAACCCCGCGACCTACAATTCATAGGTTGTGGCCGTTATTACTCGGCCACCACTTCTCCTAATTATTTGACGAATCATAATTACCGTCACTCAATAATAACTCATGTATTGGAGTGTTATGTTTTAGCCTAGCCGGATTTTAAATAAAATGTAACTCCAACGGAATCTGTTTTTCGTGAATATCTTTGGGTCGGCTTGACGCACAAATTCTAAATTTCGGGCACATTTACATCCAGAAAAGCGAAAACTTTCCGCTGCAGTAACGCACGTCTCTTTCGAACAAATTCCGTAACCCTGGAATGGCTCAATGTAATATTAATATCAATTTTAGTTTTTATTATTTTCAATTTATCAGTATAACGAGGAATATAAAATATCATGAGATTTTGAAAAAGGCTGTTCTAATTTTTTTGCTGCCCGGAACCAGAGGCTGCTTCAATCACTAGTGAACTCTAAAATAAATAATAACATCAGGTTAGAAACGGTTGTTGCGGAATTTGTTCGAAAGAGTCACCGCGGCCCTGAAACGCAAAGGGCACAAGAAGGATCACGGGTGGGTTTTAGTCAGTAAGAGTCTGACACTCCCTTCCGCTCCGCCCAGAGCGGGAGAAGTCATTTGAAGATTTCCCATCCAAAAAATAAAAAAAAGTTAGAAACAGTTCAAAAGCATAACTTGCTTTTAAAATAAAATAGCGTTTTAGTAAAAAGAAGAAAGACCTACTAATACCTCTAATTTATTTGTACAAGATATGTACAATAAATACATTGAATAGAACTACCTACACAAAGACTTAAAAGTAAAAACAATTTAAAAAAAAACCGACTTCTAAACAAAAAAGTATACTCGGTGCTTTTGGTTGTTTCTTCGTTTTTTGAACACCGAATTCCGAAATTATAGTTATTTTATACTTTTTTTTTGTAAACGTACCACTCACATTGGTGCAAACAATAAATTATTCTTATTCTTCTTTTATTTGCTATAATTTATTGAAGAGTTCCGTTTCCTATGATCTCTGTTCTTAATCAGATCTTCACCAAACTAGTAAGAAATACACTTTTAAAATACTAAGATGCTCTTCCAAACCGTCGTATACAATTTTAAGTTTTCATTTTACATCGACATGTTTGAATGAGTACATCGTCAATGTAGTCAAAGCCTCGCATTATTCGGGATAACTCAAATACTAGTAGTCAGATCAAATGGGACCACACGACAAGCAACAGCTTTCGAATACAAAAAGAATCATCAAAATCGAGCCACAGTTATGAGGTAACAAACACAAAAAAGTACAGTATTGAGAACCTCCTCCCTCCAAGATGTTTTTTTTTATCGAATCATTTTTCCGTACTTACATGAAGAGAAATCTGTACAATGTAGAAGAAAATAATAGCGATAAATAGCAACTTAAAAATATGAATCTCCCACTTTTAAAAATTTGATAATTGCAACACTGATTGATTTCGTGACTTATTAAAATTGAGAAATAAACTTAAAAATGACATGCTTATTGTTGAAGGAGACGGCGTCCGTCTTTTTAGGTCCATAAGGAGGAACACGGATGGCTTTTAGTCAGTAGAGTCTGACACGCCCTTCCGCTCCGCCCATAGCAGAAGAAGACATTTGATGATTTTCCATCCATACAAAAAAGGAACATCCACGTTTTTGTTTTTTTTTTTCATAATGAATATTGATGATGTAGAAATACTTAAGTACATCAATGTTTTTTTGAGATTGATTCAAATTTATTTTTTTCAAAAAAGAATCATGCGTTTAAGGGTAAAAGGACAATATATGTATTTTTTGGACATAAATCTTTAACTATGAAACAGTTGAATCCGCTTATAATGACATCGAAGGAAAGTGAAAAATATGTCATACTAAGCGGACGTCATAAAAAGCGTCATCTTAGGAATTAAACAAAATCTCATCTTTGTTAGTTATATCGTGTAATAATGAGAAACACAAAAGGAAAATGTTGATAGACATCGATCAATCAAAACAAAATGAGTCGGAAACAAAGTCATTTCCCTCACTATAACCAAACATAATTTCTGAAAAATAGGTCATAATAAGCGACATGTCAATAAACAAAGTCATTATATCCGTACTTTTTTTAAAGAATTTAATATGAAAACTAAAATTAGCTCCGTTTTAATTCATACTAAGCGGTTGGTCAATATAGGCGGCGTCATAATAAACGAATTTCACTGTAGATACTTAAAATATTTAAGTACCTACATTTAAAACACCTCCCACGTCTTAATTTAATATTTTCATGTTTTTTTCATAGGCTCACATGGCGCAGGAGATGACCATGAAACAAAAACACCCTACGTAATCTGGGGCTCAGGGGTAAAGCAAACAAAACTGCAGCAACTTGATCCTGAAACAGTTGGCATGTCCTTAGATCACAGGCTAGACATTAATCAAGTGGATTTGTCTCCTATAATGTCTACTATTCTTTCTATTCCAGTTCCTGTTAATTCTAGAGTAAGTATTTGAAGACATAATAATCCACTTTAAAATATACTTGAATATGCTTGCCATTTTGTGGGTCTACGTAACAGATCATGATTAAGATTTATTTCAGGAACTTTGCCGTCATAAGAAAAAGACGTAGGTATCTACACAAAACGAAGTAACCGATTTCCGACATATAAGAAAATAACTGAAGGTTGGAAATCAGTTACTTTTTATGTCCATGCGTCTCATTTTGTTATGACGGCAGAACTGCTATTGCTACCGTGACAACGATTTTCATGTATAGCGCCGTAGACCAAAATAAAAATTTGCGTATTATTGTGTCTTCGGTTCCGAATGACAAAGAAATATTCATAATAAGAATTTGTTTACAATGGAACGAATACTTCTGCACCAAGAATGATACCTAGGTTTCCAAAAAAATCTTGGTGTCATTTGGGGGTAAACGTATTCTAGAGTGGAGACCGCGTCTCGGCAAACGTAGTGTGGGACGTCCTCAGGCACGGTGGAGTGACGATTTGCGCAAGACGGCTGGTAGAAACTGGATGCGAGAAGCCGAAAATAGATTCAAGTGGCGTGCAATTGGAGAGGCCTATGTCACAGTAGAAATATGGAACAGTACAGAAACTACGAACAAACGGTCGAAACGGCACAATCACACAGACGCGCACATCTACGAGGCCCCTAAGGGACTTTCGCGGTGCGCTCAGTGGCGGGTGCCGTGTTCATAGATAATACCTACGCTATTATAATGGCTATAGGTGGACCTCTCAGGTTTTCGTTTTGCAAAAACTGAGTACCCAAGCACAGATTTTTAATACATTAAATCCTTATACCGAAGACTAATTTTAATTTATATTGTATTATAATTTATATAACATATGGAATAAATTAATTCTTATGAGTATGAAAAAATAAATGACCATAATTTTACGACAACATTATATTCTAGTCTAGTTAAAGGAAATTTAGCCTTCGAAACATACACATAGAAACGTACTTACTTCACAAAATAAGTAACAATAATTTTTCAACATACAGAAATCCTTCATCAAAATTTCAGGGCAGATATTAGGTATAATTGAAATGGAATAAAATGGCATAGAAATGATAAACAATATTCAGTTTGTATTTTTTTTTTACAATGGCATTATTTACATTTTGACCAAAGAAGAAAGTCGCATGGAATAACATGCACTAACGCATTTTCGCGTGACTATATCTCCCAGTCAACTTAGGAGTTGCCGCAAGTCGTGTCAAAGAACTTCGTTCCAATAAAAGACTTATTGCAAACATTAAAAGTGACAACCCTAACTCTCTACTGGAGCGTAGGTAATTATTTCAACAAATGGGCTTAGTTTCCATACTGTTTCATATTTTTACTGTGCCTATGTCCAGCAGTGGACTGCAACAGGCTTTTGATGATGATGATGTGACTATCCCATTTAGATAATGAAAGTAATACAATATAATAATATAAAAAAGTATGATTGTTTTGGATTACAGGGAAAACTAAATACTAAGCTATTCGAAATGACCTTGTCTAACAAAGCCAAAGCTATATATAGCAACTGTAGGCAACTAGCTTCACAATATAACAAGAAACGACTTGATGTGGAAGAAAATGCAATCTCGTATCTGTATCAACCTTATGAAAAATTCACCAAAGAAAAATATCAAGAGCTGATACAATTTTCTGAGAAGCTACTCGCGGAAGAAGAATATGACAAACTGATACTGTTGAGTGAAGAAATTATACACTTAAGTCTTACTGGCTTGACATACTATCACAATTACTATCAGCAGACACTGTTAGTTCTAGTTACTTTATCGTTCGTGGGATGGATCGCATGTTTGCTAAAAGTTTTGTCACAACAAAAAGTCAATACACGAGCAGAAAGTTTTGACTTGAAAAGCGTAACTTCTTCAAAAAATTTCAGATTCCTAAATTTAATATTTAGCGCTTTATGCCTGTTGTCAGTATATCTAGTCTATGGTATGATTAATTTTGTATATTTTTTATAAATATGAGTATGTACTAGGGTGTATATTAATAGATACTGTATATCATTTCAGCGCAAAATTTACCACTCCAGTTTAATTTATATGCAATGATTCCTATATTTCTGTGGTGGTATGCTTTATCATCAATGTCTGTTTGGATGCAGGGATATGGCCAATTTCGGATTAACAGAAAATTTGGCTTACGGTTAGCGGAAATTATAAGTTATACTCTGGGTTCTATTGCGTTGGTAGGAAGTTTTTTTGTAACATATATTTTTTAATTAAGTAACTTAAGACCTCAAAAAGAGTGAGGGCAAGCGTGATGGCGACATCGGGTGCATTATGTCAAACAAGAGCAACCGCAGCTTGCGTCCCCACCGCGGCGACACCGAGCACCAGTGCGGAAACATTCAAACTTACCTATATGCTCGTGCGGCCACACTGATGGGCCAAGCTAGCATGCGCTGTGGAGTTACAAACCCATACAATTTTCACCGCACGTAAAAATCGTTTCATTTACCATCTAATGTAATCACTTTTATTTGTAGGTAACTAAAATTATTATTTTTATTTAATTGGTATCCGCGGATCTTGCCTGGTCAGCAATACAGATTATTTTTCTTCGAATAGGTATATTCGAAGAATATTGTGGCATACAGTAGCAGCCTATCGTATGAATAAAAAAATACACCTTGCTCTTTTAATAGTTTAATTCGTGCACATAGTGTCTTATTGAGCTATCTAAAAACATCAATATTATGTAGCTTCGTCCATTGTCTGCCCGCTACAATAAACCGAGATGCAGTGCCCACCCAACAACGCCCGCTCTCGCTTTCACTCTGGGCGAGCACTAAAACTTACAACTCAAAAATCATTTTCAGGGGCTGTCTTTTACATATAGGTGGATGTTGAGCATCCCACTTTTAGGTATGGCCATGTGGCCATTTTTTTCCTTAACAAGAAACAAATTATCAACGCATATACTTATTGCTTGGCCTGTTGGATGTTTACTGCTAAGTGTGTTTTCCCTCATGCCTGTTGTTGGAAAAAATGTTTTCATCGAACTTGTGTAAGTATAATTTTCGTGTTTCTTCTATATGTCGTGGTAAATACTGTTTTTACTGCTTTAAAAACTGACGTCTCTTATCTGTTTTCAGCATTACTGCCGGTGTCATTTGGTCGATAACAATGTTGCTGTATATTTATAAAATACTGTTACCACTTTGTAAGAGTAATTATGAAAATAAGAATGAAATTTCATTATCTGGAATACAGACAGTTTTACTTTTAATTTCCCTTTATAATATTTATGTGCAATCTAAGAGGTTTGAACAAGGCACACCTGTTTCATATTTTTATCAAACATTAGCATGGCTTACGGCAGGTAAATCAAAGGACGTTTGACACAAATTTGTCAGATTTTATAGTATTTTTTTAATATACGTTTGAAATTTCAGGAATTTGTTTCGTGCTACCTGTATTGTTTTCAAAGAGACTAGTATGTCGCATCTTTGCAATAAACACCTCTATCTTAAACTTCTACCTTCTGCTATCAGTATCACATGAAGGTATATTTATTGTAACATTGATCACTAATCTTATGTGCTGGACATACATTGAGAGTAAACTGCAAAATATAAACAATAATAAGGTAAGGTAAAAACGATACCTCTAATAGGCTTTAATTTCATAAAATCTATACCTACTAGTTTTAAGGGTAGGTATTCTTTACAGTTGATAGAAAGCAGATTTGAAAAGGAGAAAAATGAGAGAACAATCACCACAGTCGAGAGAGGAATAAGCAGTCAAGATTTTAGAAGAGCGTTCTTTTTCGTATCCTTTTTAAGAATTGTAATATTGCAGTGTAGTAGGTACATTACATTACCTACAATAAAACCCTCCCTTACCTTTAATTACACCGGTCAACAAGATTATGCCACATGAAATGTGCTTAGGTACTAATTTTGAATTAGCTACCTACGGTAGGTAGCTTTCAAATCAATTTCAATTCGCAGTTGAAGGTCGCTCTCGAAGTTATCGCTTGTATCGGTAATCTAATACTCGGTCGTTGGAAGTCGCTACATCCCCGTAAGAGGACATGGCGAGCGGTCACGTCGCGGTCACGGGTTGCGCCCCCTAGCCACGGGTGCACCCCTCAGTCCGTAAAGATGGGCTCGTCCTTGAGTTGTTTGTAAAAAAAAACTTAAAGCTTCAGCGCACACCTGTATGAGTAGCTGCAATGTTGACTGCAGGCGCGCCGCGACACTGTACTTAGTGTCGCTTCTTTACGACACCGCGGCTTGCCTATATTAAATTAGAACAAGTCGCACGTCGCGGTGTGAGTATTCTGTGGAGTGTAATGTTTGAGTGGGCCTCGTATTGAGTGGAGCGGCCTACTCAGGCGTCGTCCGCTGGGCGCCTCGCGTCGGTCGGGCGCGCGTTCCATTAACTCGTCCGGGGTTTGTGTTTTGAAATGGGCCACTCGCAGTTCAGCACACTCGAGGCTGGTTACTGCTTAACCGGACTTTCTGAGGTGGCCTCAAATGAATTTATTGCCCCCAGCCAGGGCTAATAATAAGCTTACAAGCTAAATGACCGCTTGCTAAGGGCATCCCCTGTGGGACACGGGTCTCGGATTACCGGCGTCATTGAGGGACGGCAGCAAGGGATAGGCTGGGTTAGGTTGATATTATTTTAGGGATTTAACGCTAATGGCTCAGCGACGCGGGCTGGCTTTAAGCAAAAGTTGGGGAGGACTCAGACGGGGGCGTCGCGATGGGCCTCGTCGGCGTTGCCGGAATACGGGACGCGGTTCTGTGTTTCCTGAGTGTGCTGGTTTCTCTACAACTTTCTTGGGTCTGGGTGATGGGGATGTCGGGCTCAACAAGAGTATGACGCGGTCGGCGGATTTTTAATAGTGGGGATGCGGAGGTCGACATGGAGTCGTTCGTTCCTAACTTACTACGGGGCGCTCGTAGCCTTTCGGAGAAACCGGTTTTGGGTAACCTGCAACCTATGGATCTGATGAGGCTTAGCGTGTGCGAAGGTTACACACACATAAGTCATTATCGGGCGTATGCACGTTGTGAAAATGCGCAGTTTGAATTTGAAAAAAAAAACTTTTTACAAAAAATACAACCGACTTCAAAACAAAAACAAAAAGAACAAAATAACTTTAATCTCGGAACTCGGCGTTTTTGGTTGCTTTTTTGTTTTTGAACAAAGGTTTTGTATTTTTTGTCAAAAGTTTTTTTTTTATTTTTTAACTTTTTTAACCGACTTCTAAAAAAGGAGGAGGTTCTCAATTCGGATGTTTGTATTTTTTTTCGCGCATAACTCCGTCGCTTACCAACCGATTTGAAGAATTCTTTTTTTGTTGGAAAGGGTACACTTCCCAAATGGTCCCATGAAAATTTTATCGAAATCGAACAAGCGGTTTTTTTTGTTAATTTCAATAAATGATAGCAAATCTGTCGGGATAGCTGTAATCGCATGTTTGTTTATTGTTTACACCAATTTATACCACGTACGCTGTGATGGGTATGTTTAGCTGGGAGTGAAAGCGTATCTTCGCGTACATTTCGCGACTGACTAGGGTTCGAGAATTTTAGAATGTGCTAGCACAGAAGTATCGCAGGATCATAACTCTACTAATTGTAATACTCGATACTAGAATGCGCTAGCGGGAACGAATGTCGCTCTCTCCCTTGCCTTAATTGTGGCGCGCAACAGTATTGTAATGTACACAAGTTTCTTTACATTTATGGTGAAATTATTTTTAATGTACAAATAAAAAAGAAAATTGCATCATCAGTCTAAACAAAAATGTGTGAGCTTAATTTTGGCATTTTTTATTATAAAAGGATATTCGAGTATCTTGACGAGCTATCTGCTACGCAACCGTTCCTTTAAATTGATTATGTACTTGAACCACTTGTTGCAGGTTACCCAAAAACTTCAATTTTCGCCTCAAAGCTCCACTTTAAAATCATATTATAGGAAAACTGTGTGTGTCTAAATAATATTAATTTCAGAGTTGTGATACTTAAACATGTTTTAAACATAATCTGTGAAGTTTTCTTGTGGCACACAAAAAGCGTTTCTTTTGTTACCCAGATTTATTAGACAGGTTTAAATTTACATGAATGATAATTATTTTTCTACACTCGAATACCTACTGGTTTTTCATGTGCAAAAATTTACTATGGAAATCAAATAAATCCTTAATTATTCTATCAGGTGGTGTATATTATATTAGCTTTTTTCGGGACTGGAAATATAGCATCATTGAACTCATTCGAAGTCAGATGGGTTACCTGCTTTATAACATCGTTTCAGCCTTTCATAATAACTACACTCATACTGCTGAAAACTTTAGCTCCATTTTTGAGTGTAGCTTGTAGTTTTAGAGCAGTACAGCATTTAACTAAGGTATGTTATACGGCACTAGCTTTTATTAGCCGACTTGCTTCCGTGGTCTATCCGTGAATATCCATCATAAAAAAATGCATGAATAATGCGTTTATTCTTTCAGGACAAAGGGCGAAGCCACACGACGGGTTGACGGGGAGGTGCGACACTGCGTAATGAATTCGAGCTATAGGGTCCCCCCGTGCGTCACCCTTCCCAGCCTCGTCTCTGTAAGCGCAAGACGTTTCGGAAGGTATTGCACTAGCGGTGCGGCGCCACTAGGAGGCCCATAATGCGCTGGGCCTCCTTGTTGGCATGGTATACTGATTTGTGTATAGGAAGCAGTGGCACCGCTCCAGTAACGCATCTTGTGGCTTCGCCCAAAACCACACACCATGACACCCATCTATAGTATAGCTTTCTTTCTGTGTAATAATTTTTGTTCTTCCAAATGTTACCTTTTACAAACGTATCATCTCAGTTTTTGATATTAGTGTACATATTGAATTTCGAAAATGCGTTCTATTATAAAGAAGCTTGTTTCAAGTCATTAAATAGATACTCGTATTCCTTTGTTTTCAGGCACCAACTGGTTATTTAATTATTATCGTACTAATATATTCCAATCTAATGGGAATACAGTTGTTGTACAATGTGAAAAATACTGGAAGCTGGTTGGAAATTGGTACATCTATATCACAGTTTGTTATTGTTCAAGTGATAATATTATTTATTGTTTTAATTAATAAAATAGCAAAATTGTTAACTGATATCAGTATTCATAGTTTAATAGATAAGTTCTTAAGACGAAAAAAATATGTTTAAAATAAACAATTTTATTCTTACAAACAAAAGTTATTTGATTGTGTTCTTTACTGTAATAACATATTTTACATGTATAATTCAAAGTCTATTCTATTAGATGTGTAGAACTGTCTGTCTTCTCCTCGCTTCCTTACCCAAACGCCATTTTTGAAATATCCTTCTGTTGACCATTTGTGCATTTGCTCCGTAGAATGAGGCCCTGATATGTCCTCGTCATTTAGATTCCACTTGAATTCCCATTTCATTTCTGGCTGTTCCTCATCACGATCGCTCTTCTCAGGATTGTTTTTATCCAAAACATTCTTTTCCCTTTGATCAAAATCATCAGCATACATATCTAAATCAGTAACGTCTTTTTTCGTCTCATGTTTGGCTATGATTGCACCAATTTTTTCATATGTTTCCTGGTATATATCCATGTTACCTAATTTAGTCAAAATTTGGTTAGCAAGTTCCGTTATCCTTGTAACTATTGTACTGTTTTCGTCCACAATACCAGCTTTTTTCCTTTTCCAGCGCTCAGCACTAGACATTTTCGAAGAGGCACCTAGAAAAAGAAACATGAAACAATACAGAATGAGGGTTTTTACGTTAATTATCATAATTTGTTTGTTATAAACATTCATTTTGGTAATATTCATCCGTATACATGTGGGAGAAACAAAACTGTAGACTTTGTGATAGTATACAATAAAAATAGAAAAGTAATTAAAATAAGTACTGTGAACGGTTCGTTGATATCTCGAAAGAAAACTTGGTCCTTCCTGATGTCGTGTATTGGGCATTAGGATATTTCTACATCGTCGAAATATCCAGTGGAATTACAAATAGCGTAGGATCGAGCATGGTATTATATTGAGAGTCCGTTTCAGTTTTCGCCTAGCCTTGGATCGTAGAGAATCCGTGTGCGTTATCCCAGCAAGATATTGTCTAAAATAGTCATCAAATTCGTAGCACACGTTTTTTAGCTATTTCACAAAAACATTTCCTGCTGGGGTAACGTTTATAACGTCACCGCAACTATACATTAGACCTCTTATTTAGGTAAACTCCCAACGGCCACCACTAAAACAGGCACACATGGTGGCCGCTAGAATAACTCATTAATTATTGTCCCAACTCATTAATTATTGTCCCAAGGGCCATTAGTGGCGGACGTTGGGACATTAAAAATGATATTTATTTACAGTGTTTTGCCAATGTAATTTAACTATAGCAAACGTACCTATAATTTAAGTAACAGATTGCGAACAGATATACATACATATATCTGGTGAATTTCTAGATAATGTTAATTCAACAATTTGTGACTGTTCATATTATTCGCTTTATTCTTAATATCATTTAATTAATTTTACTATTTATTAAGTGGTGGCTGTTGAGACAAATATTATTTGGAATGTTCCAACGTCCGCCACTGATGGCCGTTGGGACAAAAAATTATGCACTGATCTTACGGCCACCACTGGTGCCTTTTTTAGTGGTGGCCGTTGGGAGTTGGGAGTATACCCTTGTTTAGAGTGTTAGGACCTATTGAAGTGTTTTTAATGAAATAACTTTTAAACGGTGCATTGTTTTGTTTTTTTTATTGCACAACTAATTCTTAAGAAAAATATGTACAAAAGATAATAAGAATCCGCTTAACCATTTTAGAGATTCAGCAAAATCACAAACGTTACTCCAGCAGGATCTCGATAAACTTCGCAGCCGAAGAAAGAACATATTTATACAAAGTAAGGTGCAACATTTATTTTAAAAAAAGTCTGGCTGCGGTAGCGTTGCGTTGCGGCAGCGTAGCCTGTTTTCATAATTTGTATTTTTTAAGATTAGTTAGGAGTAATGATAACTTTTCCGCATCAACAAGAAAAGTATATTTTATTGTAGCTTCGAACAAGCAACCTGCACCTACCGCGGGTGCCGTCCTTTGCCGCAAGTGGTCAGCTAGCTGCCGGCGCGCGCACTATTGTCCGTAGTAGTTGTGCAAAGAATGGTCTTTAAGGTGTGTTGCGGCAGCCAGTATTTGGCTTGTACACAATTATCTCGCAGTACGAAACTAAGATAAATCTGTCGAGATAACCATAACTGATCCCTTAATAGTAGCACTAGGTTTTAAGCAGGTAAGAACTAATATCGTGTTGAACAATGCATTAGTCCGTAGCATATAGCATGTAACTCTGGTAAAAACCTCCTAGGTGCTCGTATGAACGTGTTCAATGCTATATGCTACGTATATATATTCAAAATAAATTCCTTGCACAATCGGCGGTAAACGCAGGGTCTTATGTTCCTTTACTAATAATTATTAAATAATAGACTAGACTGCGATAAGCTAGGCGAGCGTACTGCATTAAAAGTTCCCGACACTATACCTAGATTTCCTGGCATTCATATATATCCCACCTTCAATCATCTAAAACCAATATTGGGGTAAAATCTATACTCTATTTGCATTCCACAATTTGTACTTGGGTAGTAAGTTAAAAACTGTCTGTCTTTATAGACTCTGTGTTTGTCTTTATAGACTTCCATGGAATCATAGTGAATGTTAGGTTAAGTCGCCACTTAAACTAAATCTAACGTTCACTATGATTCCATGGAAGTCTATAAAGACAAAATGATAGAGTACCAAAAACACAACCGAATAGTGCTTTTTGTAGCATAATTATGTTGATTATTCGTATATTTCGTTTATTATTAATATTCAGTTTATTCATTCTTATATATTCTTAAATATTTTAAATATTTCTTAAAAACAACATACAAAAACCCATTTAAAAATATAAAAAGTAGTAATCCGCCGGCTGTTGGGAGCATGCTTACCGGTGGTTAGGGTTCCAGATAATCGAGGAGTACTGCCTTCGGTATCTGGCCCTTTATCCAACCGCGTAACGTCAGCTTCGACAAGTGGTCGTTGAAACTTGAGGCAAGGAGGCCATTGGCCGTGAGTAAAATCGGCACAATGACAGCAGAGTTCACATGTCGACAACCTCGAGTGCTAAGACGAGATATTTGATTTCTGTCTCTCAGCCTTCACTAGGTTCTCGTTATGTATCGGTAGGTCGGCACATCCTTGTAATACGGTACCTCAGAACCCACGAGTTTGTATTTCAAAGCAAGTTGCTTGAAAAAATGGATACTCCTGGTAACTTGGTTGTGTCTGTCCAAATAGTCGCCGTTTGCCAAACGAGAACAACCAGAGATAATATGGCTGATGGACGGTGGCATGCTCGACACATGTCACTGTCCGTCCTTCATAGCCCGAAGCTGTTTCTTTTTGTTTTAATTAATAATAAATAAACTGAATTGGTATAGAAAATTCGGAGCTAGTTGGGTGTGGCAGACGGACAGACATATACACATTGATCCTATAAGGGTTTTGTTTCTTCAAACAGACAGCCAGAAAGCTAAAAACTTGAATATTTTTGTTTATTAACTTACCAAGGCGTTGAAGCGTTTTTGCAATTGTTTCCTTAGGCTTCATATGGTTAATAATTTCCTTGTAATTCTCCAGCAAATTAAACTTTTCTTCTGGCTCTTCCTCTTCACTACTAGATTCATCTCCAAGCCCTTTATTTTCATCATCTTTGTGCACCTTATACTTATCTTCTGGTCTGCCCTTGACTTTGACCCAGTCTATATTATCAAGCCACCCATCTCTTATTTCTTTCTCTTTTTTCCAGTGATAGTGACCCTGGTTATCAAAATGACCCTCCTCAAGTTCTTCTTTCATGTTGAATGGGGTGATAGTAATCTGTGGAAATAAAAGGTAAACGAAAATAAGTTGTTTAACATATTATTTGAAAACTTAACTCATAATTACTCAAGTTCTACATTTGACTGACTAATGACAAATTGGAGTTACTTCATCCATAAAGACCAATCTAGCTAGATAGGTCTTAACACTCCACGACGCCCAATTTGGGTTTAAGCCTCGTTTATCTACGGAAACAGCTATCCTCTGTCTCATACAGACTGTTCAATACTATACAAGTAGGAAAACCCCTGTGTATGCATATTTTCTGGACCTCTCCAAGGCTTTAGACCTCGTATCTTACGACTGCCTATGGGGGAAACTGTCAAATATTGAGAACCTTCCAAGCGATCTCATTACTATGCTTAAGTATTGGTATAACAACCAATACAACTATGTTAAATGGGCGGGTGTCCTGTCGGATGCGTACAGGTTGGAATGCGGAGTGAGGCAGGGGGGACTCAGCTCACCCAAGCTTTTCAACCTGTATATAAACCAGTTGATCTGTGAGCTCAGCAATACCAATATCGGGTGCTCCATTGACGGGCACTGCGTCAATAACATTAGTTATGCTGATGATATGGTATTACTGAGCCCATCTATCAATGCTCTTAGGAGGCTTCTCCGTATTTGTAAGGACTATGCGGTGGCTCACGGTCTCAGGTACAATCCCACCAAGAGTGAACTTCTGGTTTTTAAGGCGGGTAACAAAACGTACGACACAGACCCACCTGTAACCCTGGGGGGCGCTCCACTTTCCAGAGTGACGCAGTTCAAATACCTGGGGCATTGGGTCACCGATAGTCTATCCGATGACTTGGACCTGGAGAGGGAACGCAGAGCATTGGCGGTTCGATGTAACATGCTGGCCCGTAGGTTTGCACGATGTACAAAAGAGGTAAAAGTCACACTCTTTAGGGCGTACTGCCAATCTATGTATACGTGCGCCCTATGGGTCGGTTATACAAAAAGCTCGTACAATGCTCTGCGTGTCCAATATAATAACGCCTTCAGATTAATGTTGGGGCTACCGCGCTTTTGCAGTTCGTCGGGGATGTTCTCGGAGTGTGGCGTGTCCGATTTCCACGCTATTATGCGAACACGAATAGCATCCCTGATGCGGCGAGTACGCGATAGCTCCAACAGCTTGGTGGCAACTGTGGCCAGCAGGATAGATAGCCCACTGATGTGGTATTGGATGACGACACACAGTGCGTCATTCCGATACATTAAATAAGTTATTTAAGTATTAATATATTTTGTTATGGTTCTGATTGTTTGTATGATGTATATTTTAACATTTTAAGCTATGGACTGTGGTCTGAGAATAAATTATTATTATTATTCCGTTTATTCAATTTACAGCATATAAATTATATTTTTAAACATTTCTATAAAAAATAAAAAAAAAAACATTTAAAAATATAAAAAATAGTAGCCCACCGGTATCGAGATGAGGGCCCAAGCTACCGGTGGTCAGGGCTCCCGAGAGAGGAACCTCCTAACGATACGCGCCGTGTCCAGGAGTACTACTTTCTGGATCAAGCCCTTGATCCAGCTGCCCAACGAGAGCCTCTTGAGATGTTGATCGAGGCTCTTGGCAATTATGCCATTGGCCGTCACGATTATCGGCATAATGACTGCTGTGTTCACATCCCACATGTCGACAACCTCGCAAGCCAAGTCAAGATACTTCCGATTGTTTATCTTTCTCAGCCTTCACAAGGTTCTCGTCATGCGGGACTGCTATATCAACAATCATTGCGCGACGCTCTAGTCGGTCTATCACCACTATGTCGGGGTTATGTATATGATAGACCGATCCCAATACAATGTGCAATTGCCATTTTCGAGAACTGGGTCGGGCACGTACCTATAGTACGGTACTTCCGATTCCATAAGATTGTATTTAAGAGCAAGTTGCTGATGGATAATCCTGGCTAAAAGGTTGTGCCTGTGCAAATAGTCTCCGTTAGCCAGACTAGAACAACCGGAAATAATGTGGCGTATGGATTCCCCGGGCCGGTGACAAGCCCGACATATGTCAACCGTACCGTCCTTCACAATGTATTTCCGGTAGTTGTGCGTCATCATAACTTCGTCTGTAATCGCACAGATAGTACCTTCGGTTTCCCCAAAGAGGTCACCAAAACGCAGCCAGGCCACGGACGCTAGAAAGTCTACGTCGGGCCCATGTAGGACCCGATATAAGCGCCCGTGAAGCTCCTTGCTCTGCGATACCTCCCTGCGATCATTAGTATCTAATACCACAGGTTTGCGCCAGTTCTCGTTAGCCAAGGAGAGCGGGGTGAGGCCCTTGTCCACTGCGACCTCATCCCGGTGCATACCCACGTCGGCTTCTTGGAAGTATTCTCTAAGGCTGCATACCTCGCGTTTGTGCAGGGTCTTAGCATTTAATAATAATAATAATAATAATAATAATTTTTTCACGTCCGATTTAAATACATTTTATATTACAATATATCCACATAAACATTAAAAATGACAGTAATAAAGGGAAAACCAATCACGAAAATCAAACCATTTGTAAAAGATACATGTATGTATGCCATGAAATAATATTGGGAACGAAAACACATCAATGTTGACAAGAGCCGCAGCTCGACGAGCACGCCTACCACCTCCGGCCTCGTCGCTCAGCTCCGCCTCGCCGCCGCCGGAACCCAGCCCCGCCGTGAGTGCTGCGACACCGGCCGTGGCAGTCGCGTCGAGCTCGAGCGACGAGTACTTCTCGCCGCCGACGTCACCACCACCAGCACGTCGACGAAGAGGACGCCGGCCGCCGGACGGCTTAGGACCTCGAGGCCCACCGGCCTCTGATACTGTCCCAGCTCCCGGCGGAAGTGTGCAGCGCATGCGATGGACGCAAACCATCAACGAAAACGTCAGGCGCTCATACTATGGGGCTACAGAGGGGGGAACTAACCTGACTGCGTACCGTGGTCGGATGCTCTCTCTGTTTCAGGTACTTGAGCCAGCTGTCAACGTTTCGGCCCAACGACTGTCGGATCAGGTGCGCGTTATCCTACGTAACCGTATGTTGGATGACAGTGTGCTTGATCGCCTCCGAATGGAAATATGTAGCAGCCATGTCATTACTCCCTCGCCGCAGACTGTGGCTCAACCACAGTTAATCCAAATCCCCAGCCACGGTGACGAGGAGAGTGATGACAGGGTTACGAACGTAAGTACCCAGTGCAATGAAGAATTGAGGAGTGCTTTGGAGAGTGCGATTCGGGAATTTCGCTACGTGTCGCCCGAGCTTAGACCACGCATACCTCGTTTGCCCATGCATAACAAAAATAGGGCGCTGGTGGCTGCTCTGGATTCGCAGTTGTCAAACTATTTTGATAACTGCGAAGACCTCACTGATGCACACTCGATAATGTACTGCGCGGCTGTAGCGGCATGTCGTGTAGCTCACGTCAAAATGCCCAATGACAGAGTTACACGACCGAAACCAGCCATACCTGCCTGGCAGTGCAGAATCGAGCGTCGTATCGGTGGGGCCAGAGCGCTAATTGGCAAACTAATCTGCTTCAGGGAGGGCAACACTCGCCCAAGAGTGATGCGCTTTGTGAGACGTGCGTTTTCGGGGACTGAAATTAGTCCCCTAGACTATCTGTCTCGTGTCACAGAGCGCATCGACTTCCTGAAGCAGAAGGTGTATGCATGGGCAAACCGTATCCGTAGGTATAAGCGACGGGTTGAGCGATACACCCAGAATCGCACATTCCGAAGTAATGAAAGGTGGGTATATAAGGCTTGGGAGCGACCGGACCAAGGTGTGACTGACACGCGCCTGCCGGATGATGACGCCATGTGTTCGTTCTGGCGCAACATTTGGTCGGCGCCTGTCAGTCATACCGAAGGTGATTGGATCCGGGAGGTCGAGCGAGCATGCGATCCATTACCAGATATGGGGGCTATCATAATCAGCCCCCAAGATGTAGCCCGTGCAGTCCGTCCGTTACCTAACTGGAAATCCCCAGGGCCGGACGGACTGCACACCTTTTGGATAAAATGGTTACATAGTTCGCATGCTTGTTTGGCATCTCTTTACCAAGCGTCCTTGGAGTCCGGTTCACTACCCGAGTTTCTTATGACAGGCATTACCCACCTGCTCCACAAGTCTGGTAGCACCGCGGAACCCAAAAATTATAGACCGATCACATGTCTACCAACGGTCTATAAGGTTCTTACATCTATTTTGAGAGATAAAATTAATCAACATATTAACAGCAACAACATCATGTCTGCCTCTCAAAATGGATGTTGGAACGGGTCCCGTGGTACAAAGGAGCTACTCCTCATTGATATAGCCATTAGCCAACAGGTTCGGCGTTCCCGAAAAGATCTGTTGACATGTTGGATAGACTATAAGAAGGCCTATGACTCTGTGCCCCATACATGGTTCTTGAGGGTGCTAGAATTGTATAAAATAGATGCAACACTACGCACCTTCCTGATGTCGTGTATGGGGCAATGGAGGACAGTCCTTCGCTATCCAGGATGTCGACATGTATAGAGGTCAGAGGAATAGCGAACCAATAAGGATCGAGCGGGGTATATTTCAGGGCGATAGTTTGAGTCCTCTTTGGTTTTGCCTAGCCTTGAATCCTCTAAGCACACTGTTGGGGAATTCAGGGCTAGGTTATCGGTTGAAAAGAGGTGGTCAGGTTATATCTCACCTCTTTTACATGGATGATTTGAAACTCTTTGCCCCCACTAATCTGCAACTGATGGAGCTACTGAAGGTAACTGAAACTTTCAGTAACGCCATCAGGATGGAGTTTGGTGTGGACAAATGTGCGATCATGCATGTAAAGCGTGGAGAGATTATGGAATCCGTGGGATCTCAACTCTCGGATTCCATAAACCTGAGATGCCTCTCTTCAACTGAAACTTACAAGTATTTGGGTATGTCGGAAGCGTTAGGTATTAATGTTACTGACATGAAGCAATCGTCGAAGGAGCGCTTCTTTGGCCGCCTGAAGAAGGTATTCAATAGCCTTCTATCGGGCGGAAACAAGGTGCGTGTTAGCGACGCGCTCATAATTGTAACCATAGGCAACAATAACCAAGTACAAATGTGTGGGCCGGGCAGCTAGCGCCCCTCCGAACACCCGCGAACTTTTTTAGTCTGTGGTTCCGTTCCGCGCACGCACCGCGAGCGAATGTGCTCGTATGTGTTTCAAATTGATTCTATGATTATATATTGTTATATCCGTGCCTTTTGGAAATATAAGTGTGTTGAAGTCATCTCCTCGTTTTACTTCGCAAGTTACCACCTACTACCAGCTACAAAGTGGTCAATCGAACCGGATCAACGATAAGTAATGTTTGTCACGCCACCAGTGAAAAGCAAAATGGTGGGCACGCGAAGTACGACGCGGCGCGAGCGCGCGCAACGCAAACTTTTAGAACATCAAAAAGGTGCTCAAGAATCAGATACGGAAGAGCATAAGTCTTCAACTAGTGCAGCAGTCAAAAATATGGCATTTAAAACACCTGCGGCATCGCCGAGCGTCAAAACGGAAAATATGTCGATAAGGTTAAAAAGTCATTCCGACACATCGTCAGTTAAAGCTCGAAAAGCGCAGTTGCTTTTGGATGCTGCAAAGCAAAAGGCTCAGATACGAATGGAACTCATAGATAAACAGCTAGAAGCGGACTTAGCTGAACTAGACGAAGAAGAAAAATACAGTCCACGAGGTGAATGCGCTCACGACGTGGAGCAATGGCTGGAACGGAGTCACCACGAATTGATGCAATTGGCCCCCGATCATGGCAACCCCCTGGGCCAGTGTCATCCGCAGACAGAACCAGCCGCGTCTGTAAACGCCGTCCCCTTTACGGCACCAGCAGCACCACCAGGGCTCCCTACGTCACTTCAAAAGCCACCACCTTCAGTGCCACATCTGCCGATGGAGTCGCAACCACACACAGTACCTGCACCGCCACCAGCGGCGGAGGACACCAGTATGCAAGCGACCATTCAGATGCTAGCTGGTGCGCTGAAAGACCTGGCTTCTACGAGTGCACCGAATACCAACCTAATAACTCGATTAAGCACACCGAAGGATCTGCCAGACTTTTCAGGAGACCCACTGGAATTTTTGCAATTTAAACAGGCCTATAATGAGTCAACAGAGCTTTGTAAATTTTCTCCTCAAGAAAACCTGTGGAGGTTGAGAAAGTGTCTCCGAGGAGCTGCCAAAGATGCTGTCGCAGCCTTACTTATATCTGCGAGCCCACCGTGCAAAATCATGTCAACTTTGGAACTACGCTTTGGCAATGCTGACCTGATAATATCTAAGATAGTGCAGGATATTAAGAAATTGCCACCAATGTCACAAAACTATCATATTGAAATAGTTCCATTTTCAGTGAAAGTGCAAAACCTTATACAAGCAGTGCGAGCAGTTGGACGTGAAGAGTATTTGCAAGGTATGAGCATTGTCTCAATTATATTGTCCAAGTTGCCTACAACACTGTTATCTAAATGGTCTGATTATAGTTTCCCGCTCATCACAGAAGGACAGAAATCCCGTATGGTCATTTTATCTGATTTCTTGCACGATGAGGCGGTAAAGATATCAGCTACATCAAACATCTATTTTACAAGTTCTCGCACTGAGCAAAATAAAAACAATCATAAAAACAAAGATAGTTTCGGCCATCGACCTCAAACTATATTATTACAAACAGATGATGATAATGATAACTGCAAATTCTGCCGTACCTCAAAACATAAGCTAACCGAATGTAAACAATTCAAGAAGGCGTTACGTAATACCCGATGGCAATTTGTAAAACGTAACGGGATTTGTTATAAATGCCTAGTGTCGCGCCACTCACGTGATACATGCTCAGCACCGCCTTGCGATAAGAATAGCTGTGGCGAGGCGCATCACAGTTTACTTCACTACGCCGGAATCAAGCCGAAAAGTGGCGTTGGAAGTAGCCAGGTTCCAGAGCCGAAGCCGCCGTCTCCTGTACAAACACCGACGATTGCGCCGGCGCCAATGCTCCCCACCGCGACCGATAGTACACAAACAGTGACGCATATAAACGCGAGTGTAAACAAAGTGTTACTTAAAGTCGTACCTATACATATACATAGTGCTAACGGTGTGTTTAGTGCAAATGCACTACTTGATGACGGATCGACCGTCTCACTTATCAGTGCGGGGCTAGCGAAGCGTGCGGGGCTTCGTGGCCGTTCAGAGACGATGCGAATCCGTGGAGCCTGGTCTGATGATGAACTGGTATGTGAAACGACCATCGCGAACATTACATTATCAGGTATGGACAATAAGATGCATAATATTAAAGTTCGGTGTGTTGATAAATTAAACTTACCTTTGCAACAACTTTCTGTAGTCGATTGTAATAATTACAAAAACCTGTTTGGGATAAATGATAAGATATGTAAATATGATGTTAAACCTGAGATTTTAATAGGTCAAGACAATTGTCATTTATTGTTACCTCTTAAAGTAATACTAGGTAAACCATATGAGCCGTCCGCTACATTGACTCCCCTAGGATGGTGCGTGCACGGTATGTTGCGAAGGCCGCACGCTCGGCACGTGCAGGTCGCTGCCAGCGCCGGCGAGGCGCACGCCACACTGCTGATGAGTTCAGCAGCTACCACCGCCGCGGACAGGAACGAGGTCTTACTACGGGAGCTCCATGAAGAGGTGAGGCAGTCTTTTGCTGTAGACGCCCTGGGAGTGTCAGGTAAGTCGAGACAAAATGTTAACGATACTTGTGCCATCGCTCAGCTGAAGAAGTCTGCTGAACTCGTCAACGGGCGCTGGCGTGTAGGTCTGCCTTGGAAGGATGAGGCCTGCACCATGCCCGACACCTATCCTTACGCTCTGAGGAGGTTAAAGGGGATAGAAAGGAAAATGACACGTGACAGTGGTTTTGCCGACCGATACCGAGAACGTATTAATCATTTATTACAAAATGATTACGCTCACAAGTTGGAAAAGCGACTGCCAGCACCCAGGACGTGGTATCTACCCCACTTCGGGGTAGATAATCCCAACAAAAAGTCGCTTAGGCTAGTGTTCGATTCCGCCGCTGTAGTTGGTGATAAATGTCTCAATGATTATTTGCTTACAGGGCCGGACTTGTTGTCATCCCTTTTAGGTATACTGCTGCGCTTTAGGGAATATTCAATTGCAGTAACTGGTGACATCAAGGACATGTTCCTTAGGGTCAAAATTCGCCCTGAAGATCAACACGCGTTCAGGTTTCTTTGGCGGAACAGTCCTGACGAGCCAGTTGATACCTACATTATGACATCACTTATTTTCGGCGCCAACTGTTCTCCTTTTGTAGCTCAGTTTGTTAAAAATGCTAACGCGCATCGTTACGAGTCGACATTTCCAGCCGCTGTTAATGCAATATACAAATCGCATTATATGGATGACTATATAGACAGCCTGCCAGATGACACGACGGCGACAGAAATGGTTAAAAATATAACTAAAATTCATAGCAGTGGCGGTTTCGAAATGCGTAACTGGACAAGTAATAGCATTGCCGTTTTAGAAAGTATTCCAAAGGATAATTTAGGTACCGCTAGCGTCAGGTTTAAATTTGAACAGGAACACCATGGCGAGCGCATCTTGGGGCTCATCTGGAATCCAGGAGAAGATGAGCTACTCTTTGATGTGTCTCTGAAACGAATACCTGAAAATATTATTTTAAACAAGGAAAGACCGACTAAAAGATTAATGCTACGAATAGTTATGTCAATTTTTGATGTGTTAGGATTCCTAGCACCATTTACTATTCAAGGTAAAATTTTGTTGCAAGATACTTGGCGCTTAAAAATAGGCTGGGATGACGTAGTACCCGATAGTATCTACACTAAATGGTGCAAATGGATCGAGTTATTAAAAGATATAAAGAAAATACGTATACCTAGGTGCTATAATAAATCTGTTGTGTTACAAGGTGGGAGCGAGATGGGACGAAAACCGGTCGCCGAGCCAGCTATAAGGCCTCCTCCTCCCGCCACCGCACCCGCGACTCCCGCGCTGGAGTTATCTGCTACGAGAAGCTGCTACGAAACGTGTAGACCGCCTACGACGACCGCTACGTGTGCTACGCCGGCAAGTAATAATTATACATGCTTACAGCTCCATTTATTATGCGATGCATCTGTTCAAGCTATGTGTTGCGTGGCGTACTGGCGATGGATAGTCAATGGGAATGTTAACGTCGCATTTATAGCAAGTAAATGTCGTGTTTTGCCTGTTAAACCCATGACTGTACCCCGAGCCGAGTTACAGGCGGCGTTGTTGGCTGCGCGATTGGCTGATACCATTGTGAAAGAACACAGATTAGCGGTCGAACGACGATATTTTTGGTGTGACTCAACCACCGTTTTACAGTGGATTAGAAATAACACACGTAGGTATAAAACATTTGAAGCGAATCGATTAGGAGAAATCGATGAACTTACACGTATTTCCGAATGGAGATATGTACCGACCAAATTAAATGTTGCGGATCTTGGCACTCGTGATGAATTTAACCACACGTTGTTTGACAGCGAGTGGTTCACAGGGCCCGAGTTTTTGTACAGAGATGAGTCTTTGTGGCCTGCTGACGTCGTGAACCCTGACATGGAGGGAGACGATGTGAATTTAGAGTGTATAGCTGTGATGCATGAGCTTACATGTAACTTACCTGTTCCTGAGCCGCAGCGCTTTTCCTCCTGGCTTCGCTTGTTGCGATCCACGGCCGTCGTTCTAAAATTTATTGACAGATGCAAGAGACTTACCGGTGAGGTAGACTGCGATGCGATGGCTCGAGCTGAGATCCTGTTGCTGAAGAAAGCGCAGGTGGACTCCTTCTCCGCCGAAATATCTGCAATCAAAAATGGAAATCATATATCACGAAATAGTAAGTTACTTACCTTGTCACCATATCTAGACGAAGCTGGTTTACTCCGCCTCGGAGGCCGCATCGATGTTGCATCAGACGTGCACCTAGATACAAAAAGACCAATAATTTTAGATGGAAAACATGACATTACACGTCTTCTTGTCCGGTTCTTTCACATCAAGGCAGCACACGGGAACCAGGAAATGGTAGTCAACAACCTGAAACAGAAATATTGGATTGTTAGACTAAGACCAACAGTTAAAAGGGTGGTCTCGAATTGTATGCTTTGCCGCTTAAGGAAATGTAAGCCTCAAGTGCCTAGAATGGGTGACTTACCTCGTGCTCGAGTAGCGCATCACCAACGTCCATTTTCATTTTGTGGTCTGGATTTGTTTGGCCCAATGGAAGTGACTGTGGGCAGAGGAAGGCAGAAGAGGTATGGCGTTTTGTTTACCTGCCTCACAATACGAGCGATTCACATCGAGCTTGTTTCTTCACTCACGTCAGACTCTCTGATAATGAGTTTGAGACGCATGGCAGCACGGCGAGGTTGGCCCGCTCATTTATACTCCGATAATGGCACCAACCTAAGAGCAAGTGATAAGGAGCTGAAGCAATCGGAGCAGGCACTTGATATAGAAGCTCTCAAGGCCGTCGGAATGAACAACGCCATGCAATGGCATTTTATACCCCCTTCCAGTCCTCACTGGGGTGGGGCTTGGGAAAGGCTAATTCGGAGCGTTAAGACATCACTTCGAGTTATAATGAACGAACGCGCTCCACGTGAAGAAGTACTACTTACCCTTATAGCGGAAGTGGAAAATATAGTTAACAGTCGTCCACTGACGCACGTCTCCGTCGACCCTGAAAGCTTAGAATCTTTGACCCCTAACCATTTTCTTTTGGGTAGCTCATCTAACACACCTATCATTGGGACTTTCGACAATACCGACATGTTTCTACGCAAGCAATGGCGAAGGTCACAAGCGTTAGCAGATATGTTTTGGCGTAGATGGGTAAAAGAGGTACTCCCTGAATTGCTTCCTCGAAGAAAATGGAACCAGGAGGTAAATCCTTTGCAGGTAGGTGACGTAGTGCTAGTGGTTGATCCTAACAGTCCACGTGGTACCTGGCCGAAGGGTGTAATTCAGAAGACATGCCCAGGTAAGGATGGACGAATTAGACTGGTTGAAGTCAAAACTAAGACTGGTGTCTGGAAGCGACCTGCAGCCCGCGTCGCTCGTATTTCACTTGGTGAGGAGTGCTGAGCCAGCACTGGGGGGGAGAATGTTAGCGACGCGCTCATAATTGTAACCATAGGCAACAATAACCAAGTACAAATGTGTGGGCCGGGCAGCTAGCGCCCCTCCGAACACCCGCGAACTTTTTTAGTCTGTGGTTCCGTTCCGCGCACGCACCGCGAGCGAATGTGCTCGTATGTGTTTCAAATTGATTCTATGATTATATATTGTTATATCCGTGCCTTTTGGAAATATAAGTGTGTTGAAGTCATCTCCTCGTTTTACTTCGCAAGTTACCACCTACTACCAGCTACAGTGCGCGCCTTCAACGGTTGGGTCATGCCGGTATTGATGTACTCTTTCGGCGTACTCAAATGGACTCAAACGGAACTTGACGCCCTGGATAGGCGGGTCCGAACACTGCTAACTACACATCGAATGCATCACCCACGGTCGTCGGTAATGAGACTGTATATCCCGCGAAAGTGTGGAGGTCGAGGCTTTTTAAATGCTAAGACTCTCCACAATCGCGAGATATGCAGTCTCAGGGAATATTTCCTAGCTGTCGAAGTGGGTATGCATCGAGATGTAGTGGCAGTGGACAAGGGACTAACCCCGCTCTCCTTGGCAAATGAGAACTGGCGCAAACCTGCGGTGCTTGACACTAACGATCGCAGGGCAGTATGGCAGAGTAAGGAACTTCACGGACGCTTTTTCCGGGCTCTACATGGGCCCGACGTAGATCAATTAGCGTCCGTAACCTGGCTACGCTTTGGTGATCTCTTTGGAGAAACCGAAGGTTTTGTCTGTGCAATTATGGACGAAGTTATCATGACGAACAACTACCGGAGATTTATTGTAAAGGACGGTACGGTTGACATATGTCGGGCATGTCACCGTCCGGGAGAATCAATTCGCCACATTGTCTCTGGGTGTTCTCGTCTTGCTAACGGAGAGTACTTGCATAGGCACAACCTCGTAGCCAGGATTATCCACCAGCAACTTGCTCTAAAATACTCACTTGTGAATTCGGAGGTGCCGTACTACAGGTATGTGCCCGACCCAGTTCTCGATAATGGCAATATCACATTGTACTGGGATCGGTCCATCATCACTGACAGGACTATTGTTGCCAATAAACCTGATATAGTGGTGGTGGACCGAATCGAGAGGCGTACAATGATTGTAGACATAACCGTCCCGCATGACGAGAACCTCGTGAAAGCAACAGGTTCGTCGTTCCCGAAGGGATCTGTCGACATGTTGGATAGACTATAAGAAGGCCTATGACTCAGTGCCACATACATGGCTCATGAGGGTGCTGGAGCTGTATAAAGTTGATGCAGTTCTACGCACTTTCCTGATGTCATGTATGGGGCAGTGGAGTACGGTCCTTCACTATCCAGGATGTCGACAGACCCAAGCGAACAGTGAACCGATAAGGATCGAGCGCGGCATATTTCAGGGCGACAGTCTGAGTCCTCTGTGGTTTTGTCTGGCCCTAAACCCTCTTAGTACACTGCTGGAGGGTTCGGGCCAAGGCTACCGGTTGAGAAGAGGTGGTCAGGTCATATCGCACCTCCTTTACATGGATGACTTGAAACTCTTTGCCCCCAACAACTTGCAACTGATGAAGCTACTGAAGGTAACAGAAACCTTCAGTAGCGACATCAGTATGGAATTTGGTGTGGACAAATGTGCGGTCATGCATGTGAAGCGAGGTGAGATTATGGAATCCGTGGGAACCCAACTCTCGGATTCCATACTCCTTAGATCCCTTTGCTCAACCGAGACTTACAAGTATTTGGGTATGTCGAAAGCTTTGGGCATCAATGCTACTAGCGTGAAACAATCGTTGATACTTATACTTTGGTGCTACAGAGGGGCGAACTAACTTGACTGCGTACCGTGGTCGGATGCTCTCTCTGTTTCAGGTACTTGAGCCAGCTGTCAACGTTTCAGCCCAACGATTATCGGATCAGGTGCGGGTCATCCAACGTAATCGTATGTTGGATGACACCTGCTTCGCCACCGGCCGCGGTGCAAATAAAACCCAGTATTTCACCGCGACCCGACCATGTAAGTGAAGATGTTGACGACGGGACTATTTCCGTGAGTACCCAATGCAATGAGCAATTGAGGAGCGCTTTGGAGGATGCTTTTCGAGAGTACCGCTCCACACCGCCTGGGCTTAGACCTCGTCTACCTCGTTTGCCCATGCACAAAAAAAATAGGGCGCTGGTGTGTGCTCTAGATTCGCAGCTATCAATTTATTTTGATAGCAGTGAAAACCTTACCGATACCCACTCGATCCTGTACTGCGGGGCTGCAGCGGCATGTCGTGTAGCTCATGTCAAATTTCCGAACAATGACAGAGCTACACGACTAGATGTACCAGCACTACCAGTTTGGCATTGCAGGATTGAGCGTCGTATCGGTGGGGCTAGAGCACTCATTGGCAAACATATCTGCTTCAGGGAGGGCAACACTCGTCGTAGAGTGATGCGCTTTGTGAGGCGGGCGTTCTCGGGGTCTGATATAAGTCCTCCAGATTATTTGTCCCGCGTCACAGAGCGTATTATATATAATATTTCATTAATGGAATGTGTCCATCGCATGCGCTGCACACTTCCACCGATAGCGGGAACCCTTTCAGAGGCCGGCGGGCCTCGAGGTCCTATGCTGGTCGGCCTCGTCCGCGCCGACGCGCAGGTGGTGGTGTCGTCGGCGGCGAGAAGTATTCGTCGCTCGAGCTCGACGCAACTGCACCTACCGGAATCTCTGGACTCACGGGTGGCGTAGGTCCCGGCGGCTACGAGGCGGAGCTGAGCGACGAATCCGAAGGTGTTAGGCGTGTGTTCTGGCAACGTGTCCGGCTTCTCGTCAGCATTTCTGTCACTTTTTCTATTCCATATTGCCTGTCCGATATCGTGTAATTGGTTCCTGGTATTTATTAGCAAATGACTTCTGTTTTTTTTCTTGGTTTATTGAAGGTCATTTTCATGTTGCTGGTGGTTTTTTTTACTTAAATTATACGGAAAATTGCGTATTGATAAAATTTTATGACGTTCAATTTGACAGCCGGGCCATTATTATTATTATTACTAAAATTGTTGATTTTCTTGCTCTCTTTGTCAAAATATTGTATTGATTTATTTTAGCTTCATTTACCCCACCATTTTCTGAATAATATTTTTTTCAACTGTAATTTTTCGCTTAGGATAATTATTTTTAAAATGCTGTCAGTTTAACAAGTTCTTCTAAATTGTTTGGTACCAATGACTGAACATCTGGATGAAAAAAAAACTTTTTACAAAAAAATACAACCGACTTTTACACAAAAAATCAAAAAAGTGCAAAATAACTTTAATTTCGGAACTCGGTGTTTGTGGTTGCTTTTTCGTTTTTTGAAAACCGACTTCCGAAATTAAAGTTATTTTGCACTTTTTTGATTTTTTGTGTAAAAGTCGGTTGTATTTTTTTGTAAAAAGTTTTTTATTTTTCACTTTTTAGTGGGACCTACACCCCATCCCCTCCCCCCACCTAAACGAACCAATCACATTGGTGTAAAAAAAACGTACTGCTCCTTTGCAGAGTAAACTAAGAGGTCGTCAATGTAGACAATGTAATGTTTTTTTTTTAGATTTTTGTTGATTTTTCGAAAACCGCTTGGTTGATTCCGATAATATTTTCATGGGACCATTTGGGAAGTATACCCTTTCCAACATAAAAAGAATTTTTCAAATCGGTTGTCAACGGAGTTATGCGCGAACAAACATTAAAAAAAATAAAAAAAATACAAACATCCGAATTGAGAACCTCCTCCTTTTTTAGAAGTCGGTTAAAAACGAAACCTTTACCTATAGGATCATGTCTGATCTGACTGAATGTCTATCACTGCGAATTTTCTCAAAATGTACATTAAAGTATTACATTCTTTATTCATTTATTATTTAAAAAATAAATAAATACATTCTGAAGTTACTAATGGAGATGAAAACTGGCCATGTCTAAAATTTTTGGCTCATTAGTTTCGAAGATCAATATAAAAATATTTTGGAAAAATAAAAATACAGATCTTAAGGTCTAACTCATAGCTTACAGGACAACCTATCGCAAATCAATGGTTTTAAAGTAACATGTAAAAAAATAACGTAATCAGTTCGGAACCTTTTGCATGTGTTAGAATATTATCTATACTACATAATATTATATACTACATATAAAATAACCGCTTTTTACTACATGCATATATTAATATATATGGTACATACACCAAAATAAATTTTTTTTCAATTTTTTTCTGTCTGTCTGTTTGTTCCGGTTAATCTCTGAAATGGCTGGACCGATTTTGACGGGACTTTTATTGGCAGGTTGCTGATGTAATAAGGAGCAACTTAGGCTACTTTTATTTTAGAAAAATAAAGTAATGTTGCAATGTCCAAGTACTGTCAAGTACCGCGCGCAGCTCAAGCACATGCCACCCCTGTGCCGTCACGTCGCGCGCCTCCCACCACTTCTCCCACCATCGAATCAATATCACAAATTATCTGGGTGATAGTAACAATTCCACGCGGACGAAGTCGTGGGCAGAAGCTAGTATTATATAGGATGTTATTGTATAAATTAAATAATGTAATGTAATTCTATAGTAATAATTAAATATAAGCATTTTACATCGTTTGAAATAGTATAAAGGCATACCTTGATATATATCTTAATATTACTTTAAAATATAGAAGGTAATTCATTTGTCATCCTAAGATCACTGAGTAGTGGGGTTATTCCTACTTGAACGGTTGCCGCACTGTGGCCGGCACGTTATTGCTTGGCGACCACGGGACAGTACACACCTCAACATTCTGCGTCTTGTTTGGGGTTTGAAATGATTATTACAGCTTAATTACAACCAAAACAATGTCTGTGTTTTTATATAGCTATTAATACTTAACCCTTATCTTAAATACTTACATGTGCAAAAAATAGTAAACATCTATAATACAGAGGTAAGTATGACTTATATATAGGTATGCTAACTTCTAACAAATGCAGTCTTACTCGCACTTGGCCCATTTTTGTGATAATCATAGTTCTCACTTGACCTAAAGAGAGTGCCTGCCCCAATTGCAGAATTAGTTCGATAGAGCTTCCGTGGCCTCGAACACATTAGGCATTTCAAATCACGGGTGTGGGACTTTGCAGAAAGATCAAAATGTTGTGTAGCTATGCCAAAAAGTTACTATACCCATTATTATTTTTTTTTTTTAAATGTTCAATTATGAAATTATTAAAGAAAATTGACCATTCCCCTTTATTTACTTATTGACTAAAGAGAAACCTATAAGCAGTTTATGGTTTCATAGTGACATCATATTTAAAAATCATGATTCATTCCCGTTCGGTCTTTTTGCACTTTCCAGTTTTTTCAGTTATTTTTCAATTTCGTGAAGGATCATATGGCTCACAAAGTTAGACCCTGGTTTGATACCTGTAAAGCTTAGCATTAAGCGGAAGTTTGCGGAGGCTCGTGTTGATGGTTTTCATGCCATCATATGCAAGAGGACCGCCTCCTTGTTGCGCAGAGTGCGGGGCAGCACTAATAGCATCCTGAAGGTAGTCTCTGACAAAGTTGACTCAATAATGATGCAAGCTTTCATGCAGGTTCTAGTTGGATAGTATAAATTGTATAACGGAGCCTGCATATAAGCAACCTATTTTGTTAATTCCAATGATGTTACTAACATAGTTTTTTAAGAATTTGTACTACTAACTAAATATGGACTTTGTCCGAAATAAACGTTATTATTATTATATTATTAAGTAAAATCATGAAGAGAAAAATAAATGTCTTATACAAGCTTACAGGCTTAGTAGGTACATTACATTACCTACAATAAAACCCTCACTTACCTTTAATTACACCGGTCAACAAGATTATGCTACATGAAATGTGCTTAGGTACTAATTTTGAATTAGCTACCTACGGTAGGTAGCTTTCAAATCAATTTCAATTCGCAGTTGAAGGTCGCTCTCGAAGTTATCGCTTGTATCGGTAATCTAATACTCTGTCGTTGGAATTCGCTACATCCCCGTAAGAGGACATGGCGAGCGGTCACGTCGCGGTCACGGGTTGCGCCCCCTAGCCACGGGTGCACCCCTCAGTCCGTAAAGATGGGCTCGTCCTTGAGTTGTTTGTAAAAAAAAACTCAAAGCTTCAGCGCACACCTGTATGAGTAGCTGCAATGTTGACTGCAGGCGCGCCGCGACGCTGTACTTAGTGTCGCTTCTTTACGACACCGCGGCTTGCCTATATTAAATTAGAACAAGTCGCACGTCGCGGTGTGAGTATTCTGTGGAGTGTAATGTTTGAGTGGGCCTCGTATTGAGTGGAGCGGCCTACTCGGGCGTCGTCCGCTGGGCGCCTCGCGTCGGTCGGGCGCGCGTTCCATTAACTCGTCCGGGGTTTGTGTTTTGAAATGGGCCACTCGCAGTTCAGCACACTCGAGGCTGGTTACTGCTTAACCGGACTTTCTGAGGTGGCCTCAAATGAATTTATTGCCCCCAGCCAGGGCTAATAATAAGCTTACAAGCTAAATGACCGCTTGCTAAGGGCATCCCCTGTGGGACACGGGTCTCGGATTACCGGCGTCATTGAGGGACGGCAGCAAGGGATAGGCTGGGTTAGGTTGATATTATTTTAGGGATTTAACGCTAATGGCTCAGCGACGCGGGCTGGCTTTAAGCAAAAGTTGGGGAGGACTCAGACGGGGGCGTCGCGATGGGCCTCGTCGGCGTTGCCGGAATACGGGACGCGGTTCTGTGTTTCCTGAGTGTGCTGGTTTCTCTACAACTTTCTTGGGTCTGGGTGATGGGAATGTCGGGCTCAACAAGAGTATGACGCGGTCGGCGGATTTTTAATAGTGGGGATGCGGAGGTCGACATGGAGTCGTTCGTTCCTAACTTACTACGGGGCGCTCGTGGCCTTTCGGAGAAACCGGTTTTGGGTAACCTGCAACCTATGGATCTGATGAGGCTTAGCGTGTGCGAAGGTTACACACACATAAGTCAATTCGGATGTTTGTATTTTTTTTCGGCATAACTCCGTCGCTTACCAACCGATTTGAAGAATTCTTTTTTTGTTGGAAAGGGTACACTTCCCAAATGGTCCCATGAAAATTTTATCGAAATCGAACAAGCGGTTTTTTTTTGTTAATTTCAATAAATGATAGCAAATCTGTCGGGATAGCTGAAATCGCATGTTTGTTTATTGTTTACACCAATTTATACCACGTACGCTGTGATGGGTATGTTTAGCTGGGAGTGAAAGCGTATCTTCGCGTACATTTCGCGACTGACTAGGGTTCGAGAATTTTAGAATGTGCTAGCACAGAAGTATCGCAGGATCATGACTCTACTAATTGTAATACTCGATACTAGAATGCGCTAGCGGGAACGAATGTCGCTCTCTCCCTTGCCTTAATTGTGGCGCGCAACAGTATTGTAATGTACACAAGTTTCTTTACATTTATGGTGAAATTATTTTTAATGTACAAATAAAAAAGAAAATTGCATCATCAGTCTAAACAAAAATGTGTGAGCTTAATTTTGGCATTTTTTATTATAAAAGGATATTCGAGTATCTTGACGAGCTATCTGCTACGCAACCGTTCCTTTAAATTGATTATGTACTTGAACCACTTGTTGCAGGTTACCCAAAAACTTCAATTTTCGCCTCAAAGCTCCACTTTAAAATCATATTATAGGAAAACTGAGTGTCTAAATAATATTAATTTCAGAGTTGTGATACTTAAACATGTTTTAAACATAATCTGTGAAGTTTTCTTGTGGCACACAAAAAGCGTTTCTTTTGTTACCCAGATTTATTAGACAGGTTTAAATTTACATGAATGATAATTATTTTTCTACACTCGAATACCTACTGGTTTTTCATGTGCAAAAATTTACTATGGAAATCAAATAAATCCTTAATTATTCTATCAGGTGGTGTATATTATATTAGCTTTTTTCGGGACTGGAAATATAGCATCATTGAACTCATTCGAAGTCAGATGGGTTACCTGCTTTATAACATCGTTTCAGCCTTTCATAATAACTACACTCATACTGCTGAAAACTTTAGCTCCATTTTTGAGTGTAGCTTGTAGTTTTAGAGCAGTACAGCATTTAACTAAGGTATGTTATACGGCACTAGCTTTTATTAGCCGACTTGCTTCCGTGGTCTATCCGTGAATATCCATCATAAAAAAATGCATGAATAATGCGTTTATTCTTTCAGGACAAAGGGCGAAGCCACACGACGGGTTGACGGGGAGGTGCGACACTGCGTAATGAATTCGAGCTATAGGGTCCCCCCGTGCGTCACCCTTCCCAGCCTCGTCTCTGTAAGCGCAAGACGTTTCGGAAGGTATTGCACTAGCGGTGCGGCGCCACTAGGAGGCCCATAATGCGCTGGGCCTCCTTGTTGGCATGGTATACTGATTTGTGTATAGGAAGCAGTGGCACCGCTCCAGTAACGCATCTTGTGGCTTCGCCCAAAACCACACACCATGACACCCATCTATAGTATAGCTTTCTTTCTGTGTAATAATTTTTGTTCTTCCAAATGTTACCTTTTACAAACGTATCATCTCAGTTTTTGATATTAGTGTACATATTGAATTTCGAAAATGCGTTCTATTATAAAGAAGCTTGTTTCAAGTCATTAAATAGATACTCGTATTCCTTTGTTTTCAGGCACCAACTGGTTATTTAATTATTATCGTACTAATATATTCCAATCTAATGGGAATACAGTTGTTGTACAATGTGAAAAATACTGGAAGCTGGTTGGAAATTGGTACATCTATATCACAGTTTGTTATTGTTCAAGTGATAACATTATTTATTGTTTTAATTAATAAAATAGCAAAATTGTTAACTGATATCAGTATTCATAGTTTAATAGATAAGTTCTTAAGACGAAAAAAATATGTTTAAAATAAACAATTTTATTCTTACAAACAAAAGTTATTTGATTGTGTTCTTTACTGTAATAACATATTTTACATGTATAATTCAAAGTCTATTCTATTAGATGTGTAGAACTGTCTGTCTTCTCCTCGCTTCCTTACCCAAACGCCATTTTTGAAATATCCTTCTGTTGACCATTTGTGCATTTGCTCCGTAGAATGAGGCCCTGATATGTCCTCGTCATTTAGATTCCACTTGAATTCCCATTTCATTTCTGGCTGTTCCTCATCACGATCGCTCTTCTCAGGATTGTTTTTATCCAAAACATTCTTTTCCCTTTGATCAAAATCATCAGCATACATATCTAAATCAGTAACGTCTTTTTTCGTCTCATGTTTGGCTATGATTGCACCAATTTTTTCATATGTTTCCTGGTATATATCCATGTTACCTAATTTAGTCAAAATTTGGTTAGCAAGTTCCGTTATCCTTGTAACTATTGTACTGTTTTCGTCCACAATACCAGCTTTTTTCCTTTTCCAGCGCTCAGCACTAGACATTTTCGAAGAGGCACCTAGAAAAAGAAACATGAAACAATACAGAATGAGGGTTTTTACGTTAATTATCATAATTTGTTTGTTATAAACATTCATTTTGGTAATATTCATCCGTATACATGTGGGAGAAACAAAACTGTAGACTTTGTGATAGTATACAATAAAAATAGAAAAGTAATTAAAATAAGTACTGTGAACGGTTCGTTGATATCTCGAAAGAAAACTTGGTCCTTCCTGATGTCGTGTATTGGGCATTAGGATATTTCTACATCGTCGAAATATCCAGTGGAATTACAAATAGCGTAGGATCGAGCATGGTATTATATTGAGAGTCCGTTTCAGTTTTCGCCTAGCCTTGGATCGTAGAGAATCCGTGTGCGTTATCCCAGCAAGATATTGTCTAAAATAGTCATCAAATTCGTAGCACACGTTTTTTAGCTATTTCACAAAAACATTTCCTGCTGGGGTAACGTTTATAACGTCACCGCAACTATACATTAGACCTCTTATTTAGGTAAACTCCCAACGGCCACCACTAAAACAGGCACACATGGTGGCCGCTAGAATAACTCATTAATTATTGTCCCAACTCATTAATTATTGTCCCAAGGGCCATTAGTGGCGGACGTTGGGACATTAAAAATGATATTTATTTACAGTGTTTTGCCAATGTAATTTAACTATAGCAAACGTACCTATAATTTAAGTAACAGATTGCGAACAGATATACATACATATATCTGGTGAATTTCTAGATAATGTTAATTCAACAATTTGTGACTGTTCATATTATTCGCTTTATTCTTAATATCATTTAATTAATTTTACTATTTATTAAGTGGTGGCTGTTGAGACAAATATTATTTGGAATGTTCCAACGTCCGCCACTGATGGCCGTTGGGACAAAAAATTATGCACTGATCTTACGGCCACCACTGGTGCCTTTTTTAGTGGTGGCCGTTGGGAGTTGGGAGTATACCCTTGTTTAGAGTGTTAGGACCTATTGAAGTGTTTTTAATGAAATAACTTTTAAACGGTGCATTGTTTTGTTTTTTTTATTGCACAACTAATTCTTAAGAAAAATATGTACAAAAGATAATAAGAATCCGCTTAACCATTTTAGAGATTCAGCAAAATCACAAACGTTACTCCAGCAGGATCTCGATAAACTTCGCAGCCGAAGAAAGAACATATTTATACAAAGTAAGGTGCAACATTTATTTTAAAAAAAGTCTGGCTGCGGTAGCGTTGCGTTGCGGCAGCGTAGCCTGTTTTCATAATTTGTATTTTTTAAGATTAGTTAGGAGTAATGATAACTTTTCCGCATCAACAAGAAAAGTATATTTTATTGTAGCTTCGAACAAGCAACCTGCACCTACCGCGGGTGCCGTCCTTTGCCGCAAGTGGTCAGCTAGCTGCCGGCGCGCGCACTATTGTCCGTAGTAGTTGTGCAAAGAATGGTCTTTAAGGTGTGTTGCGGCAGCCAGTATTTGGCTTGTACACAATTATCTCGCAGTACGAAACTAAGATAAATCTGTCGAGATAACCATAACTGATCCCTTAATAGTAGCACTAGGTTTTAAGCAGGTAAGAACTAATATCGTGTTGAACAATGCATTAGTCCGTAGCATATAGCATGTAACTCTGGTAAAAACCTCCTAGGTGCTCGTATGAACGTGTTCAATGCTATATGCTACGTATATATATTCAAAATAAATTCCTTGCACAATCGGCGGTAAACGCAGGGTCTTATGTTCCTTTACTAATAATTATTAAATAATAGACTAGACTGCGATAAGCTAGGCGAGCGTACTGCATTAAAAGTTCCCGACACTATACCTAGATTTCCTGGCATTCATATATATCCCACCTTCAATCATCTAAAACCAATATTGGGGTAAAATCTATACTCTATTTGCATTCCACAATTTGTACTTGGGTAGTAAGTTAAAAACTGTCTGTCTTTATAGACTCTGTGTTTGTCTTTATAGACTTCCATGGAATCATAGTGAATGTTAGGTTAAGTCGCCACTTAAACTAAATCTAACGTTCACTATGATTCCATGGAAGTCTATAAAGACAAAATGATAGAGTACCAAAAACACAACCGAATAGTGCTTTTTGTAGCATAATTATGTTGATTATTCGTATATTTCGTTTATTATTAATATTCAGTTTATTCATTCTTATATATTCTTAAATATTTTAAATATTTCTTAAAAACAACATACAAAAACCCATTTAAAAATATAAAAAGTAGTAATCCGCCGGCTGTTGGGAGCATGCTTACCGGTGGTTAGGGTTCCAGATAATCGAGGAGTACTGCCTTCGGTATCTGGCCCTTTATCCAACCGCGTAACGTCAGCTTCGACAAGTGGTCGTTGAAACTTGAGGCAAGGAGGCCATTGGCCGTGAGTAAAATCGGCACAATGACAGCAGAGTTCACATGTCGACAACCTCGAGTGCTAAGACGAGATATTTGATTTCTGTCTCTCAGCCTTCACTAGGTTCTCGTTATGTATCGGTAGGTCGGCACATCCTTGTAATACGGTACCTCAGAACCCACGAGTTTGTATTTCAAAGCAAGTTGCTTGAAAAAATGGATACTCCTGGTAACTTGGTTGTGTCTGTCCAAATCAGGGACCACTTTGGTTACCCATTGAAAGGGTTTTCGACAGGGTTTTTCTAAGCAGTTAATCAAAAACCCATAAGATATAGGTAACCCTTTTGAATGGCTTAAAGGACTATTTTGGTTATTTATAGAAAGGGTTTTCGATAAGGGTTTTTTTAAGCGGTTAATCTAAAACCCATACGATTTAGGTAACCTTTTAAATGGCTTAATGGAGCATTTTGGTTATTTGATGAAAGGGTATTCTATAGGGTTTTTCTAAACCGGTAAATAAAAACCCATACGATGTGGGTGACACTTTTGAACAGCTTAAATTAAGTCGTTCAAAAGGGTTCCTTACACTTTCAACTCTTTTGAAAACTATAACAGCGTAACATTTCAACTCGGAGCAATGTAATATGATCTCTCGATGGTAGGCATACGTTACAAAATAGCGACGGCGGGCAAACAGGGATCTAGGTATGATCATTATTGCATGTAGTAGGTATAGAGTTATTTTTAGCTTTGCTGGTCAGATATCGAAATGAGTTATTATTACGATTTTTTCATGTCTGTACTTGTTTACTACTTTATTGTCATTTTTAAAAGCTTTAACTTGCGTGTATGTTTGTTCGGGTGGAATCGTGCTACTCAATTTTGAAGCAAATATCTTCAACCGATTGAGCTGAAATTTTGTGAAATTTTCTGAAAGCTATGTGACGTCATTTTAAATCCAATATGTATGGAAAACTTATTTTTTATGCATTTCTGCAATATACTCTCAGCAAGCCTTTTCATTTGATACCTATATCAAATGAAAAGGCTTGCTGAGAAAGTTTAGAAAAATATTCTGACATTACTCTTAATCCAGTATTATGAGGAGCTCGTGGCTAAATTATAACAGCCGCACGGGTCGATCTTCTAGGTTAAGCAACGCTTGCCGAGGTTGGTCTGTGGATGGGTGACCATCTTAACATATCGAGACTTCTCCGTGCCTCGGAAAGCACGTTAAGCCGTTGGTCCCGGCTGTCATTTGGAGATCTTTGGCAGTCGTTACGGATTGTCAGAAGCCAGAAAATCTGACACCAGTCTTGCCAAGAAGTACCGTGTTCCCCAGTTAATGGGTTGTGGAGGTTTGGTAGGCAGCCGCTTCACGTAAAATACTGGTATTCAGCTGAATCCGGCTTGACTGGGACTCTTAATCCAGTATGGCGGACTTGTTATTTATTAAAAAGTAAAAATAAAAAGCAATCACAGAAATCTTAATATTGCCTTCTTATTAAGATTTCTGTGAAAGCAATAAAACCTTTTTTTAAAAAGGTTAAAGTTTAATATGTACAAGCTTTTCTTAAAAAGGTTTTTTGCTTTTAATTTAGTTTTTACTCTCAGCAAACCCTTTCATTTAATACTCATACTACAGGAAAGCATAAAAAACTTCAAAAGTTCCTGTTGGATTTAGAATGATACATTATTTTTGAGTTGCCTTCAGCAAACCCTTTCATTTGATACCCATATTGTAGAAGTGCATAAAAAATAAGTATGCCGCCATCTTGCACTTAGAACGACGTCACACAGCTCATCGTGTATTGTCATCCAAACTAAAGGTGTATACAAAATTTCAGCTCAATCGGTTGAAGATATTTGTTTCAAAATTGAGTAGCACGATTCCACCCACACAAACATACACGCAAGTTAAATTAAAGCTTTTAAAAATTAGTGCAGACACCAGTACATCAAGCTACCCGAAGCAGTAATTTTTTAAAAAATAATTTTTAATGATAATCATTACATGTTGAATTTTAATTTAGAAAGCAAATTAAGTAGGCACTTTAAGAGAGAACCGTCAAGGTAGCCCACGAAACTCAAATTCAAATTGTATTATGTTTTTTGCTAATTGCAGCTCAGTAAAGGTTGTATGTTTATCAATATGTGATTCACGATAGGAATGGTAGTATATTTACTGATTAATAATAAAATAAATGAACGTATCTAACCAAAATTATTTTTCAAAAGAAAAATTACGTTTTCATGAAACAGTCATATTTCCCATCAAATATTACTTGGACAAATAAGTTCATTTTCTTATTCTAATCATTCTCTTTACCAAAAAGGGTAAACTGCTGACGCTAGAACTACCACGGTTCTTCGGTACTACTCTAGGTCTACGCTAAGTGTCTCAACTGAAACCAAATACCTGGGCATCCATTTGGACAAGCAACTGAATTGGGCAAAGCACACTGAATACACCACCAAAAAACCAGTACATGGATGTGGCAATGCAAACGCCAACGAACGCAACACCCATTGGCATCCCAACTATACACCACAGTCATCAGCGCAATAATCACAGATGTCTCTCTAGTCTGGTGGCCCAGGATCGACTTAAGCAGGGCACAAAACGATCTTGAGGAGTTGCAACGACTTGCCTGCGTGGCAACCACTAGCAGCATGAGAACAACACCCACTTTGCCCCTGTAGGCTATGCTGGGGCTACTACCTCCCCACCTGATAGTACGGGAGGACGCCTTCAGGCTCAGCACATTGGGCACTTTAGAAACAGACTCTATTTTCAAACACACGCGAATCATGAAAGATGCCATCAAACGCTCAGAAGATGCACCATTTCTAAAAGCACTAACCACATATTACTCGCACAAGAACTACATGACTACTTAGGTCCCAAAGAGCTGAGAATTTACACTGATGGATCAAAAACAAGCACCGGAACTGGAACTGGACTTTACTCCAACGACCTCAATATCAAAATATCCAGACCGCTAGGAAAGCTCAACACCGTGTGACCGCTTGAATGATGGCAACACATTCAACCTGGGAATGTGTTGCCATCATTCAAGCGGTCCATGCCATAGAAGCCTAGCTGATTTTCGTAGCTGAATATCAGACTTCCTCAGTGAACGATCGATCCGAGTTGTCGTTGACGGCTGCTCCTCTGATCTTATGGCTATTGATGCCGGAGTTCCATAGGGGTCTGTTCTCTCTGCAACTCTTTTCCTGCTGCACATCAATGACCTACTTCAGTTTGGTATTGTTGGATACGCAGATGACAGTACGGTTTCAGAGAGATACTTTTCCAGCGCAAAAACCAGCGGGGATGAAGTTCGTTCCTTGAGAGAGGCCATGGTAGAGCGGACAAATTTGACCTTAAGTTTTGTCTCCCATTGGGTGGAAGACAATCTGGTCTCTGGGGTGCATCTGTTCCTATAACTGATCGGCTCGAGCTCCTAGGAATGGAGTTGGCAACCAGTCTTAACTTTGACCATTGAGTACAAAGCCCAAACTGCGGCCAAAAAGCTGGACATCCTAAATAGAGTGAAGCGATACTTCACGCCCAGACAGCTTTTAATGCTTTACAAAGCACAGGTCCGGTCTTGCATGGAGTATTGCAGCCACCTTTGGGATGGCTCAGCTAAATACCAACTTGCCGCACTTGACTCGGTGGAATGCAGAGCTAATTGGTGCAGGCTTATTGGTGACGAAAAACTGGTAAACGCCAAGCTTCACAGCCTAAGTCATCGCCGTAAGGTCACCTGCTTGTCAGTCTTCTACAGATTGTACTTCTACGAGTGTGCCGATGAACTCCACGTCCTCATCCCACCGGCCCCCTTCTACCATAGGACATCTAGACGCACTGTAGGTTACCATCCCTACCTTGTAGCTATTCCACCAATTCGCACCAAGCGTTTTCAATCATCTTTTATAATGCGTACAGCAAAGGAGTGGAACTCTCTGCTGTACGCTCTGTGTTTCCAAACGCATTCAACCCTAATCTCTTCAAAGTTAGAGTGAACAGGCTTCTTCTGGGTAAGCTCATCCAATCGTAGACTTTGTCTCTGTCACCTGTGACCTAGACTAGAGTCAAGAGCAAATCCATTTCACAATAAAAATAAAAAAAAAAACCAGGAGAGTTATGGATACTCATATTCGCATACTCTCCGACAACGCATCAGTTCTACAATCTCTAGAGAAGCATTTTACTACTTCGAAACTCATACAAGAATGCCACACACAATGCCTTTGAACGCATCACGGTGATCAACCATAACACTGTGACACTGCAGTGTATAAAAGGATACAGTATTTCTAGGAAACGATGCGGCCGATGAGCTGGCTAGAAGGTGATCTGAAATGGTGACTGTTGGACCCGAACCCATGGTTTCACTCCCTTTTACCCAGCTGCGCACATGAATACAAGAACACACCCACACTTAAGCAGAAGGATGGTGGTCCTCTGTACCTGGCTGCAAGCAGTGCAAGCAGTTTATGTCAACCCTGGACTGGAAACTAACCAGGCGTCTTCTACGCATGGATAGAGGCAGCCTGCGAATGGTGGCGGGGACCATCACCGGACTCTGCTCATTGAACAAACACCTACACACGATAGGTATCACGGACAGTCCTCTATGCAGAGCATGCATGGAGGAGGAGGAAACAGTATCGCACGTGCTCGTTGAGTGCACAGGTGTAGCCGAAATACGGAGGAAAACAATGGGGACACCGAATTCACTTCCAGAAATGTTGAACACACTGAGTGGACTGATCTGCCTCTGGAGTAAGATCGGCTGGTTGGAGTTACGGCCGCCATGGCTCACGCACTATGGTCCAAACAGGAAGTCCAGACCGGCGGAAACCAAACCCTAATAGATAGAGATAGATCTTAAATAACTCCTCTTTAGTCAGGAATTCGAAATTCAAGTTTATGCATATAATTACTCATGCACTTTTTGTTTCGAAAACCATAATTCATTTGATATTTACAAAATGGAAATCTTGAAATATCGCGTTATTCATGAGTACGAGTTCTACCGTAGCACCAGTGCTGCAGAAAAGGCTCGAAGGATTAATGGTGTGTATGGCGGCGGTGTCGCAAAAAAAACACAGTGTTTTTGGTTCCAACGTTTTCGCTCTGGAAATTCGACCTGCAGAACAAGCTCCGTGGACGGCTGAAGACCAAAATTGATAATGAAGAATGAAGAATGTTAACTAATTTTGATTATTAGCACTCCCTATTCTCTGTCAAAAATAAAAAATACAAGTGAAAGAATTATTTCGATATGTCAATTAGCTCCCGATTTAGAAGTAAAACAAGTTGTAACTCCACGACGCGGGCTGCCGGTGACGGTGTGACGTCATCGCACAACATGCTCAGTCTGGCTCGCTCAGTCCGCTCGCGGTCGCGCGCCTGTACCGTCGAAATTATACCAAAATACTTTTTAAAATGTCCAATCCAAATACTAGGAAATCATGTGTTGTGCCTAACTGTAAAAATACAAATACCAATTCGCCGGAAAAGTTGTTTTTTCTCCTCGCTTTGACGATGTACCTAGTCACATTAAAAATGCTATAGTATGTTTACAGCCATCTCTGCTGGCGGCACAATCTTCGCAGGTTACATTTAAAACTTCTTGGTCCTTTTCTTGCATTCTAAACTGCAATGATAAGGCGTGGTACCTACGTAGGTACGCCGCGCCGTGCTCTGGCGTGATTCTACATTTAACCATACATACATCACCTACTCTTTTTACTTGAACATAACCAATAGAATCATCGCCATAGCTGTAAATAAAAATAAATGGCCCTACGTATTTTGTTAGTAAAAAAAATACAAATAAAAAAAGGTTTAGTACCTACTTACATCTGTAACGTTCAATCCACTACAATCTACATCCTAAGTAGGTACCATCCTACTTCCTACTAATACCTATTATAAATGCGAAAGTTTGTGATCTTTCACGCAAAAACTACTGAACGGTCAGTAGTTTTTGCGTGAAAGATCACAAACTTTCGCATTTATAATATTAGTAGGACTAGGAAGTAGGATGGACAAAGTCTGGAATACTTTTAATCCTGGGAAAATGTACAGTTCCCGAGGGAAACGGGGGCAAAGCTGCTGGCGGAAGCCAGTTTGCAATAAATCAATGTAGGTACCTATGTATTAATTTAAATTTACTAAGAAGAGCGGTACCTACCTATATATACATACGTACCTACCTATAGCTACAAAACTATAATACATATTTGTTGTCTCTAACGTAAAAAAATATTGGTAGGTAGGTACTTCTACTATTTGAGTTGCATTCTTCCATTATATTAGTTGGGTATTAAAACAATTTGGAATAGATAAACTATTAAGCATAAGTAGTAGCACAGATAATATAATGTAGTAGCAAGGAAAGTTTACTTAGGTACCTACTTTTGCATTTTTATTCCTCGCATTACGGCGGCAACGGAATCACTATTTGTTGATAAATAATGCGCAACCATTAATCCATCTAGGTATTTTAGGTAGATTATCCGATTGCCCTTTTTCGAATCCTTCATCCATTTTATTAATCGAATAATATTTACTATTATTAGACTATTAACGTAATACGCGGACAAAAACACAAAAAAATACTGCGCAAGCTCTTAAACCTACTATACCTATAACAGCTGGCCACTAGATACGAAGCGGGCCGCGGCCCGCGAGGCGCGTTGTAACATGATATTTTTCGAAATTTTGAATGCCTATAAAATCAAAACTACCTACTAGGTATTTTTGTCTACAACAAACACTAGTGTATTTGTATACATACAGGCTTTACTGAGACAACATTTCAAGCGATTTGGCATACCTAGTAACATTCTTCATTGTAGGCTATTGTAGAAGCGAATCTATCGCAAACCACGATTTAGATTAAATGGCCAAAAATTTCATTTCTATTAGCGCTGTCATAAAACTCACATTCATTCCATTTAGTCTTTTTTATGTATGTATTATTATAGGTAATACGTGTTTCGTCTACAAGGCTGCAATGTCTAGTGAAATAAAGTCAGTGCGCTAGCGATGGTGAGTGGTGCTCTATCCATCACCTACTTAGCACAAGTTTATAAAATAACCATAATAATATGGTAACCCGAAGAAAACCCTTACCTATACTATATAGGTTATCTTGATGTAGGGTAACCCTTTCACAGGGTTTTAGGTATAGAACCCATTCAATGGGTTATCATAATGTTGGTGTAACCCATTCATTGGGTTTCAAGTATAGAACCCAATCAATGGGTTACCTTTATTGAAGAGATAGCCCTTTTCATGGGTTCAAGCCTAAAACCCATTCATGGTGTTACATCATGATAAAGGTAACTTCATAAACGGCTTACCCTTTCAAAGACTTAACTCTTAATCGGGGTTGTACGGTCCCTGGTCCAAATAGTCGCCGTTTGCCAAACGAGAACAACCAGAGATAATATGGCTGATGGACGGTGGCATGCTCGACACATGTCACTGTCCGTCCTTCATAGCCCGAAGCTGTTTCTTTTTGTTTTAATTAATAATAAATAAACTGAATTGGTATAGAAAATTCGGAGCTAGTTGGGTGTGGCAGACGGACAGACATATACACATTGATCCTATAAGGGTTTTGTTTCTTCAAACAGACAGCCAGAAAGCTAAAAACTTGAATATTTTTGTTTATTAACTTACCAAGGCGTTGAAGCGTTTTTGCAATTGTTTCCTTAGGCTTCATATGGTTAATAATTTCCTTGTAATTCTCCAGCAAATTAAACTTTTCTTCTGGCTCTTCCTCTTCACTACTAGATTCATCTCCAAGCCCTTTATTTTCATCATCTTTGTGCACCTTATACTTATCTTCTGGTCTGCCCTTGACTTTGACCCAGTCTATATTATCAAGCCACCCATCTCTTATTTCTTTCTCTTTTTTCCAGTGATAGTGACCCTGGTTATCAAAATGACCCTCCTCAAGTTCTTCTTTCATGTTGAATGGGGTGATAGTAATCTGTGGAAATAAAAGGTAAACGAAAATAAGTTGTTTAACATATTATTTGAAAACTTAACTCATAATTACTCAAGTTCTACATTTGACTGACTAATGGCAAATTGGAGTTACTTCATCCATAAAGACCAATCTAGCTAGATAGGTCTTAACACTCCACGACGCCCAATTTGGGTTTAAGCCTCGTTTATCTACGGAAACAGCTATCCTCTGTCTCATACAGACTGTTCAATACTATACAAGTAGGAAAACCCCTGTGTATGCATATTTTCTGGACCTCTCCAAGGCTTTAGACCTCGTATCTTACGACTGCCTATGGGGGAAACTGTCAAATATTGAGAACCTTCCAAGCGATCTCATTACTATGCTTAAGTATTGGTATAACAACCAATACAACTATGTTAAATGGGCGGGTGTCCTGTCGGATGCGTACAGGTTGGAATGCGGAGTGAGGCAGGGGGGACTCAGCTCACCCAAGCTTTTCAACCTGTATATAAACCAGTTGATCTGTGAGCTCAGCAATACCAATATCGGGTGCTCCATTGACGGGCACTGCGTCAATAACATTAGTTATGCTGATGATATGGTATTACTGAGCCCATCTATCAATGCTCTTAGGAGGCTTCTCCGTATTTGTAAGGACTATGCGGTGGCTCACGGTCTCAGGTACAATCCCACCAAGAGTGAACTTCTGGTTTTTAAGGCGGGTAACAAAACGTACGACACAGACCCACCTGTAACCCTGGGGGGCGCTCCACTTTCCAGAGTGACGCAGTTCAAATACCTGGGGCATTGGGTCACCGATAGTCTATCCGATGACTTGGACCTGGAGAGGGAACGCAGAGCATTGGCGGTTCGATGTAACATGCTGGCCCGTAGGTTTGCACGATGTACAAAAGAGGTAAAAGTCACACTCTTTAGGGCGTACTGCCAATCTATGTATACGTGCGCCCTATGGGTCGGTTATACAAAAAGCTCGTACAATGCTCTGCGTGTCCAATATAATAACGCCTTCAGATTAATGTTGGGGCTACCGCGCTTTTGCAGTTCGTCGGGGATGTTCTCGGAGTGTGGCGTGTCCGATTTCCACGCTATTATGCGAACACGAATAGCATCCCTGATGCGGCGAGTACGCGATAGCTCCAACAGCTTGGTGGCAACTGTGGCCAGCAGGATAGATAGCCCACTGATGTGGTATTGGATGACGACACACAGTGCGTCATTCCGATACATTAAATAAGTTATTTAAGTATTAATATATTTTGTTATGGTTCTGATTGTTTGTATGATGTATATTTTAACATTTTAAGCTATGGACTGTGGTCTGAGAATAAATTATTATTATTATTCCGTTTATTCAATTTACAGCATATAAATTATATTTTTAAACATTTCTATAAAAAATAAAAAAAAAAACATTTAAAAATATAAAAAATAGTAGCCCACCGGTATCGAGATGAGGGCCCAAGCTACCGGTGGTCAGGGCTCCCGAGAGAGGAACCTCCTAACGATACGCGCCGTGTCCAGGAGTACTACTTTCTGGATCAAGCCCTTGATCCAGCTGCCCAACGAGAGCCTCTTGAGATGTTGATCGAGGCTCTTGGCAATTATGCCATTGGCCGTCACGATTATCGGCATAATGACTGCTGTGTTCACATCCCACATGTCGACAACCTCGCAAGCCAAGTCAAGATACTTCCGATTGTTTATCTTTCTCAGCCTTCACAAGGTTCTCGTCATGCGGGACTGCTATATCAACAATCATTGCGCGACGCTCTAGTCGGTCTATCACCACTATGTCGGGGTTATGTATATGATAGACCGATCCCAATACAATGTGCAATTGCCATTTTCGAGAACTGGGTCGGGCACGTACCTATAGTACGGTACTTCCGATTCCATAAGATTGTATTTAAGAGCAAGTTGCTGATGGATAATCCTGGCTAAAAGGTTGTGCCTGTGCAAATAGTCTCCGTTAGCCAGACTAGAACAACCGGAAATAATGTGGCGTATGGATTCCCCGGGCCGGTGACAAGCCCGACATATGTCAACCGTACCGTCCTTCACAATGTATTTCCGGTAGTTGTGCGTCATCATAACTTCGTCTGTAATCGCACAGATAGTACCTTCGGTTTCCCCAAAGAGGTCACCAAAACGCAGCCAGGCCACGGACGCTAGAAAGTCTACGTCGGGCCCATGTAGGACCCGATATAAGCGCCCGTGAAGCTCCTTGCTCTGCGATACCTCCCTGCGATCATTAGTATCTAATACCACAGGTTTGCGCCAGTTCTCGTTAGCCAAGGAGAGCGGGGTGAGGCCCTTGTCCACTGCGACCTCATCCCGGTGCATACCCACGTCGGCTTCTTGGAAGTATTCTCTAAGGCTGCATACCTCGCGTTTGTGCAGGGTCTTAGCATTTAATAATAATAATAATAATAATAATAATTTTTTCACGTCCGATTTAAATACATTTTATATTACAATATATCCACATAAACATTAAAAATGACAGTAATAAAGGGAAAACCAATCACGAAAATCAAACCATTTGTAAAAGATACATGTATGTATGCCATGAAATAATATTGGGAACGAAAACACATCAATGTTGACAAGAGCCGCAGCTCGACGAGCACGCCTACCACCTCCGGCCTCGTCGCTCAGCTCCGCCTCGCCGCCGCCGGAACCCAGCCCCGCCGTGAGTGCTGCGACACCGGCCGTGGCAGTCGCGTCGAGCTCGAGCGACGAGTACTTCTCGCCGCCGACGTCACCACCACCAGCACGTCGACGAAGAGGACGCCGGCCGCCGGACGGCTTAGGACCTCGAGGCCCACCGGCCTCTGATACTGTCCCAGCTCCCGGCGGAAGTGTGCAGCGCATGCGATGGACGCAAACCATCAACGAAAACGTCAGGCGCTCATACTATGGGGCTACAGAGGGGGGAACTAACCTGACTGCGTACCGTGGTCGGATGCTCTCTCTGTTTCAGGTACTTGAGCCAGCTGTCAACGTTTCGGCCCAACGACTGTCGGATCAGGTGCGCGTTATCCTACGTAACCGTATGTTGGATGACAGTGTGCTTGATCGCCTCCGAATGGAAATATGTAGCAGCCATGTCATTACTCCCTCGCCGCAGACTGTGGCTCAACCACAGTTAATCCAAATCCCCAGCCACGGTGACGAGGAGAGTGATGACAGGGTTACGAACGTAAGTACCCAGTGCAATGAAGAATTGAGGAGTGCTTTGGAGAGTGCGATTCGGGAATTTCGCTACGTGTCGCCCGAGCTTAGACCACGCATACCTCGTTTGCCCATGCATAACAAAAATAGGGCGCTGGTGGCTGCTCTGGATTCGCAGTTGTCAAACTATTTTGATAACTGCGAAGACCTCACTGATGCACACTCGATAATGTACTGCGCGGCTGTAGCGGCATGTCGTGTAGCTCACGTCAAAATGCCCAATGACAGAGTTACACGACCGAAACCAGCCATACCTGCCTGGCAGTGCAGAATCGAGCGTCGTATCGGTGGGGCCAGAGCGCTAATTGGCAAACTAATCTGCTTCAGGGAGGGCAACACTCGCCCAAGAGTGATGCGCTTTGTGAGACGTGCGTTTTCGGGGACTGAAATTAGTCCCCTAGACTATCTGTCTCGTGTCACAGAGCGCATCGACTTCCTGAAGCAGAAGGTGTATGCATGGGCAAACCGTATCCGTAGGTATAAGCGACGGGTTGAGCGATACACCCAGAATCGCACATTCCGAAGTAATGAAAGGTGGGTATATAAGGCTTGGGAGCGACCGGACCAAGGTGTGACTGACACGCGCCTGCCGGATGATGACGCCATGTGTTCGTTCTGGCGCAACATTTGGTCGGCGCCTGTCAGTCATACCGAAGGTGATTGGATCCGGGAGGTCGAGCGAGCATGCGATCCATTACCAGATATGGGGGCTATCATAATCAGCCCCCAAGATGTAGCCCGTGCAGTCCGTCCGTTACCTAACTGGAAATCCCCAGGGCCGGACGGACTGCACACCTTTTGGATAAAATGGTTACATAGTTCGCATGCTTGTTTGGCATCTCTTTACCAAGCGTCCTTGGAGTCCGGTTCACTACCCGAGTTTCTTATGACAGGCATTACCCACCTGCTCCACAAGTCTGGTAGCACCGCGGAACCCAAAAATTATAGACCGATCACATGTCTACCAACGGTCTATAAGGTTCTTACATCTATTTTGAGAGATAAAATTAATCAACATATTAACAGCAACAACATCATGTCTGCCTCTCAAAATGGATGTTGGAACGGGTCCCGTGGTACAAAGGAGCTACTCCTCATTGATATAGCCATTAGCCAACAGGTTCGGCGTTCCCGAAAAGATCTGTTGACATGTTGGATAGACTATAAGAAGGCCTATGACTCTGTGCCCCATACATGGTTCTTGAGGGTGCTAGAATTGTATAAAATAGATGCAACACTACGCACCTTCCTGATGTCGTGTATGGGGCAATGGAGGACAGTCCTTCGCTATCCAGGATGTCGACATGTATAGAGGTCAGAGGAATAGCGAACCAATAAGGATCGAGCGGGGTATATTTCAGGGCGATAGTTTGAGTCCTCTTTGGTTTTGCCTAGCCTTGAATCCTCTAAGCACACTGTTGGGGAATTCAGGGCTAGGTTATCGGTTGAAAAGAGGTGGTCAGGTTATATCTCACCTCTTTTACATGGATGATTTGAAACTCTTTGCCCCCACTAATCTGCAACTGATGGAGCTACTGAAGGTAACTGAAACTTTCAGTAACGCCATCAGGATGGAGTTTGGTGTGGACAAATGTGCGATCATGCATGTAAAGCGTGGAGAGATTATGGAATCCGTGGGATCTCAACTCTCGGATTCCATAAACCTGAGATGCCTCTCTTCAACTGAAACTTACAAGTATTTGGGTATGTCGGAAGCGTTAGGTATTAATGTTACTGACATGAAGCAATCGTCGAAGGAGCGCTTCTTTGGCCGCCTGAAGAAGGTATTCAATAGCCTTCTATCGGGCGGAAACAAGGTGCGCGCCTTCAACGGTTGGGTCATGCCGGTATTGATGTACTCTTTCGGCGTACTCAAATGGACTCAAACGGAACTTGACGCCCTGGATAGGCGGGTCCGAACACTGCTAACTACACATCGAATGCATCACCCACGGTCGTCGGTAATGAGACTGTATATCCCGCGAAAGTGTGGAGGTCGAGGCTTTTTAAATGCTAAGACTCTCCACAATCGCGAGATATGCAGTCTCAGGGAATATTTCCTAGCTGTCGAAGTGGGTATGCATCGAGATGTAGTGGCAGTGGACAAGGGACTAACCCCGCTCTCCTTGGCAAATGAGAACTGGCGCAAACCTGCGGTGCTTGACACTAACGATCGCAGGGCAGTATGGCAGAGTAAGGAACTTCACGGACGCTTTTTCCGGGCTCTACATGGGCCCGACGTAGATCAATTAGCGTCCGTAACCTGGCTACGCTTTGGTGATCTCTTTGGAGAAACCGAAGGTTTTGTCTGTGCAATTATGGACGAAGTTATCATGACGAACAACTACCGGAGATTTATTGTAAAGGACGGTACGGTTGACATATGTCGGGCATGTCACCGTCCGGGAGAATCAATTCGCCACATTGTCTCTGGGTGTTCTCGTCTTGCTAACGGAGAGTACTTGCATAGGCACAACCTCGTAGCCAGGATTATCCACCAGCAACTTGCTCTAAAATACTCACTTGTGAATTCGGAGGTGCCGTACTACAGGTATGTGCCCGACCCAGTTCTCGATAATGGCAATATCACATTGTACTGGGATCGGTCCATCATCACTGACAGGACTATTGTTGCCAATAAACCTGATATAGTGGTGGTGGACCGAATCGAGAGGCGTACAATGATTGAAGACATAACCGTCCCGCATGACGAGAACCTCGTGAAAGCCGAGAAAGATAAGCAAATTAAATATCTTGACTTGGCTCGCGAGGTTGTCGACATGTGGGATGTGGATTCAGCAATCATTGTACCGATAGTCGTGTCAGCCAATGGCCTAATAGCCAAGAGCCTCGACCAACACCTTAGGAGGCTCTCGTTAGGCAGCTGGATCAAGGGCTTGATCCAGAAAGCGGTACTTCTGGACACTGCTCGCATTGTTAGGAGGTTCCTCTCTCTGGAGCCCTGACCGCCGGTAGCTTGGACCCTGTTCCCGATACCGGTGGGCTACTATTTTTTATATTTTTAAATGTTTTATTACTTTTTATTTAAATATTTAAAAATGTAATTAATAAGATTTTAAAATGAATACACGAATAATAATAACAAATAATAAATAACAATAATCAAAATGCTTAATATCTGGTATATCGTTAATATACTCAGTACCACGAGAAAAAAAAACACGCACATCCAATAAATGAAAAAACCAAGATCGATTACCCATTTTTGACCAACGACATTGATATGGATTGATATGAAATGCTGACAAGAAGTCGGACACGAGAACAAACCGCACAAGCAACATCTTCGGGTTCGTCGCTCAGCTCCGCCTCGCAGCCGCCGGGACCTGCGCCACCCGTGAGTCCAGAGATTCCGGTAGCTGCAGTTGCGTCGAGCTCGAGCGACGAATACTTCTCGCCGCCGACGACACCACCACCTGCGCGTCGGCGCGGACGAGGCCGACCACCGACCAGCTTAGGACCTCGAGGCCCGCCGGCCTCTGACAGGGTTCCCGCTATCGGTGGAAGTGTGCAGCGCATGCGATGGACAGAAACCATCAATGAAAATGTCATGCGCTCATACTATGGGGTTACAGAGGGGGGAACTAACCTGACTGCGTACCGTGGTCGGATGCTCTCTCTGTTTCAGGTACTTGAGCCAGCTGTCAACGTTTCAGCCCAACGATTATCGGATCAGGTGCGGGTCATCCAGCGTAACCGTATGTTGGATGACGCCGTACTTGATAGACTACGTCTGGAATCACGGAATAGTCGCGTCTCACCTGCTTCGCCACCGGCCGCGGTGCAAATACAACCCAGTATTTCACCGCGACCCGACCACGTAAGTGAAGATGTTGATGACGGGACTATATCCGTGAGTACCCAGTGCAATGAACGATTGAGGAGCGCTTTGGAAGATGCTTTTCGAGAATACCGCTCCACGCCGCCTGAGCTTAGACCTCGGCTACCACGTTTGCCCATGCACAAAAAAAAATAGGGCGCTGGTGTGTGCTCTAGATTCGCAGCTATCAATTTATTTTGATAGCAGTGAAAACCTTACCGATGCCCACTCGATCCTGTACTGCGGGGCTGCAGCGGCATGTCGTGTAGCTCATGTCAAATTTCCAAACAGTGACAGAGTTGCACGACCAGCTGTACCAGCTTGGCAGTGCAGGATCGAGCGTCGTATCGGTGAGGCTAGAGCGCTCATCGGCAAACTTATCTGCTTCAGGGAGGGCAACACTCGCCGTAGAGTGATGCGCTTTGTGAGGCGGGCGTTCTCGGGGACTGATATTAGTCCTCGAGACTATCTGACCCGCGTCACAGAGCGTATCGACTTCCTGAAGCAGAAAGTCTATGCATGGGCAAACCGTATTCGTCGGTACAAGCGGCGAGTGGAGCGATATACTCAGAATCGCACATTCCAAGGCAATGAGAGGTGGGTTTATAGGGCTTGGGAGCGACCAGACCAAGGTGTGACTGATACGCGCCTACCGGATGATGAAGCCATGCTTTCATTCTGGCGTAACATCTGGTCGGTGCCTGTCAGTCATACCGAGGGTGACTGGACCCGGGAGGTCGAGCGCGCGTGCGATCTGATACCAGAAATGGGGGCAATTAACATCAGCCCCCAAGATGTAGCTCGTGCAGTCCGTCCGTTGCCTAATTGGAAATCTCCAGGGCCGGACGGGCTGCACAACTTTTGGATAAAATGGTTCAAAGGATCGCATGCTCGTTTGGCTTCCCAGTGCCAGTCTGCCTCAGGGTCAGGATCGCTACCCAAGTTCTTAACTACAGGAATAACCCACCTACTCCATAAATCAGGTAGTACTGCGGAACCTAAAAATTATAGACCGATCACGTGTTTACCGACGGTCTATAAAGTTCTTACATCCATTCTGAGAGCTAAAATTAACAACCATATTGATAGTAATTCAATAATGTCGGCTTCTCAGAATGGATGTAGGAACGGGTCCCACGGTACTAAGGAGCTGCTCCTTATCGATGTTGCCATTAGCCAACAGGTTCGTCGTTCCCGAAGGGATCTGTCGACATGTTGGATAGACTATAAGAAGGCCTATGACTCAGTGCCACATACATGGCTCATGAGGGTGCTGGAGCTGTATAAAGTTGATGCAGTTCTACGCACTTTCCTGATGTCATGTATGGGGCAGTGGAGTACGGTCCTTCACTATCCAGGATGTCGACAGACCCAAGCGAACAGTGAACCGATAAGGATCGAGCGCGGCATATTTCAGGGCGACAGTCTGAGTCCTCTGTGGTTTTGTCTGGCCCTAAACCCTCTTAGTACACTGCTGGAGGGTTCGGGCCAAGGCTACCGGTTGAGAAGAGGTGGTCAGGTCATATCGCACCTCCTTTACATGGATGACTTGAAACTCTTTGCCCCCAACAACTTGCAACTGATGAAGCTACTGAAGGTAACAGAAACCTTCAGTAGCGACATCAGTATGGAATTTGGTGTGGACAAATGTGCGGTCATGCATGTGAAGCGAGGTGAGATTATGGAATCCGTGGGAACCCAACTCTCGGATTCCATACTCCTTAGATCCCTTTGCTCAACCGAGACTTACAAGTATTTGGGTATGTCGAAAGCTTTGGGCATCAATGCTACTAGCGTGAAACAATCGTTGATACTTATACTTTGGTGCTACAGAGGGGCGAACTAACTTGACTGCGTACCGTGGTCGGATGCTCTCTCTGTTTCAGGTACTTGAGCCAGCTGTCAACGTTTCAGCCCAACGATTATCGGATCAGGTGCGGGTCATCCAACGTAATCGTATGTTGGATGACACCTGCTTCGCCACCGGCCGCGGTGCAAATAAAACCCAGTATTTCACCGCGACCCGACCATGTAAGTGAAGATGTTGACGACGGGACTATTTCCGTGAGTACCCAATGCAATGAGCAATTGAGGAGCGCTTTGGAGGATGCTTTTCGAGAGTACCGCTCCACACCGCCTGGGCTTAGACCTCGTCTACCTCGTTTGCCCATGCACAAAAAAAATAGGGCGCTGGTGTGTGCTCTAGATTCGCAGCTATCAATTTATTTTGATAGCAGTGAAAACCTTACCGATACCCACTCGATCCTGTACTGCGGGGCTGCAGCGGCATGTCGTGTAGCTCATGTCAAATTTCCGAACAATGACAGAGCTACACGACTAGATGTACCAGCACTACCAGTTTGGCATTGCAGGATTGAGCGTCGTATCGGTGGGGCTAGAGCACTCATTGGCAAACATATCTGCTTCAGGGAGGGCAACACTCGTCGTAGAGTGATGCGCTTTGTGAGGCGGGCGTTCTCGGGGTCTGATATAAGTCCTCCAGATTATTTGTCCCGCGTCACAGAGCGTATTATATATAATATTTCATTAATGGAATGTGTCCATCGCATGCGCTGCACACTTCCACCGATAGCGGGAACCCTTTCAGAGGCCGGCGGGCCTCGAGGTCCTATGCTGGTCGGCCTCGTCCGCGCCGACGCGCAGGTGGTGGTGTCGTCGGCGGCGAGAAGTATTCGTCGCTCGAGCTCGACGCAACTGCACCTACCGGAATCTCTGGACTCACGGGTGGCGTAGGTCCCGGCGGCTACGAGGCGGAGCTGAGCGACGAATCCGAAGGTGTTAGGCGTGTGTTCTGGCAACGTGTCCGGCTTCTCGTCAGCATTTCTGTCACTTTTTCTATTCCATATTGCCTGTCCGATATCGTGTAATTGGTTCCTGGTATTTATTAGCAAATGACTTCTGTTTTTTTTCTTGGTTTATTGAAGGTCATTTTCATGTTGCTGGTGGTTTTTTTTACTTAAATTATACGGAAAATTGCGTATTGATAAAATTTTATGACGTTCAATTTGACAGCCGGGCCATTATTATTATTATTACTAAAATTGTTGATTTTCTTGCTCTCTTTGTCAAAATATTGTATTGATTTATTTTAGCTTCATTTACCCCACCATTTTCTGAATAATATTTTTTTCAACTGTAATTTTTCGCTTAGGATAATTATTTTTAAAATGCTGTCAGTTTAACAAGTTCTTCTAAATTGTTTGGTACCAATGACTGAACATCTGGATGAAAAAAAAACTTTTTACAAAAAAATACAACCGACTTTTACACAAAAAATCAAAAAAGTGCAAAATAACTTTAATTTCGGAACTCGGTGTTTGTGGTTGCTTTTTCGTTTTTTGAAAACCGACTTCCGAAATTAAAGTTATTTTGCACTTTTTTGATTTTTTGTGTAAAAGTCGGTTGTATTTTTTTGTAAAAAGTTTTTTATTTTTCACTTTTTAGTGGGACCTACACCCCATCCCCTCCCCCCACCTAAACGAACCAATCACATTGGTGTAAAAAAAACGTACTGCTCCTTTGCAGAGTAAACTAAGAGGTCGTCAATGTAGACAATGTAATGTTTTTTTTTTAGATTTTTGTTGATTTTTCGAAAACCGCTTGGTTGATTCCGATAATATTTTCATGGGACCATTTGGGAAGTATACCCTTTCCAACATAAAAAGAATTTTTCAAATCGGTTGTCAACGGAGTTATGCGCGAACAAACATTAAAAAAAATAAAAAAAATACAAACATCCGAATTGAGAACCTCCTCCTTTTTTAGAAGTCGGTTAAAAACGAAACCTTTACCTATAGGATCATGTCTGATCTGACTGAATGTCTATCACTGCGAATTTTCTCAAAATGTACATTAAAGTATTACATTCTTTATTCATTTATTATTTAAAAAATAAATAAATACATTCTGAAGTTACTAATGGAGATGAAAACTGGCCATGTCTAAAATTTTTGGCTCATTAGTTTCGAAGATCAATATAAAAATATTTTGGAAAAATAAAAATACAGATCTTAAGGTCTAACTCATAGCTTACAGGACAACCTATCGCAAATCAATGGTTTTAAAGTAACATGTAAAAAAATAACGTAATCAGTTCGGAACCTTTTGCATGTGTTAGAATATTATCTATACTACATAATATTATATACTACATATAAAATAACCGCTTTTTACTACATGCATATATTAATATATATGGTACATACACCAAAATAATTTTTTTTTCAATTTTTTTCTGTCTGTCTGTTTGTTCCGGTTAATCTCTGAAATGGCTGGACCGATTTTGACGGGACTTTTATTGGCAGGTTGCTGATGTAATAAGGAGCAACTTAGGCTACTTTTATTTTAGAAAAATAAAGTAATGTTGCAATGTCCAAGTACTGTCAAGTACCGCGCGCAGCTCAAGCACATGCCACCCCTGTGCCGTCACGTCGCGCGCCTCCCACCACTTCTCCCACCATCGAATCAATATCACAAATTATCTGGGTGATAGTAACAATTCCACGCGGACGAAGTCGTGGGCAGAAGCTAGTATTATATAGGATGTTATTGTATAAATTAAATAATGTAATGTAATTCTATAGTAATAATTAAATATAAGCATTTTACATCGTTTGAAATAGTATAAAGGCATACCTTGATATATATCTTAATATTACTTTAAAATATAGAAGGTAATTCATTTGTCATCCTAAGATCACTGAGTAGTGGGGTTATTCCTACTTGAACGGTTGCCGCACTGTGGCCGGCACGTTATTGCTTGGCGACCACGGGACAGTACACACCTCAACATTCTGCGTCTTGTTTGGGGTTTGAAATGATTATTACAGCTTAATTACAACCAAAACAATGTCTGTGTTTTTATATAGCTATTAATACTTAACCCTTATCTTAAATACTTACATGTGCAAAAAATAGTAAACATCTATAATACAGAGGTAAGTATGACTTATATATAGGTATGCTAACTTCTAACAAATGCAGTCTTACTCGCACTTGGCCCATTTTTGTGATAATCATAGTTCTCACTTGACCTAAAGAGAGTGCCTGCCCCAATTGCAGAATTAGTTCGATAGAGCTTCCGTGGCCTCGAACACATTAGGCATTTCAAATCACGGGTGTGGGACTTTGCAGAAAGATCAAAATGTTGTGTAGCTATGCCAAAAAGTTACTATACCCATTATTATTTTTTTTTTTTAAATGTTCAATTATGAAATTATTAAAGAAAATTGACCATTCCCCTTTATTTACTTATTGACTAAAGAGAAACCTATAAGCAGTTTATGGTTTCATAGTGACATCATATTTAAAAATCATGATTCATTCCCGTTCGGTCTTTTTGCACTTTCCAGTTTTTTCAGTTATTTTTCAATTTCGTGAAGGATCATATGGCTCACAAAGTTAGACCCTGGTTTGATACCTGTAAAGCTTAGCATTAAGCGGAAGTTTGCGGAGGCTCGTGTTGATGGTTTTCATGCCATCATATGCAAGAGGACCGCCTCCTTGTTGCGCAGAGTGCGGGGCAGCACTAATAGCATCCTGAAGGTAGTCTCTGACAAAGTTGACTCAATAATGATGCAAGCTTTCATGCAGGTTCTAGTTGGATAGTATAAATTGTATAACGGAGCCTGCATATAAGCAACCTATTTTGTTAATTCCAATGATGTTACTAACATAGTTTTTTAAGAATTTGTACTACTAACTAAATATGGACTTTGTCCGAAATAAACGTTATTATTATTATATTATTAAGTAAAATCATGAAGAGAAAAATAAATGTCTTATACAAGCTTACGGTAGACATTGAAACAGTCAACGTACTATAATGGGCATACAGTTGAGCCCCGCTAAAGCGTAGCATCTTAGTGTTGCTCAAGAACGGCGAAACAATTTGCTACTGTTGTCATAGTCGCAAATTGTAAAAAAAAGGCTAACATTATATATATATATATACTCACTTCACCTTCTACTCCAGCAACTCCTTCTTCTTCACCTTCGATGTCGTCTACATGGAGAACATTATTTCTTTCTTCTTCTGCACCACTGTCCTCTTCATCTGAATCTAGTGAATGCTTTTTACCCGTCGATTTTTTAATAACCTCTTCAACATAAAAAGCTTCTGAGGCTGATCGCTTTGCCATTTTGCAACGCTAGAAACCAAATAATTAGAACTAACGTAGGTAAGGTAAACTAATGGCCAGATATCTATCTATCTATATTTTTATATGGCGAGCAAAGCCGATGGTTTTGGTTTTTATTCAGCGAATTGACATGACAGTTTGACAGTCCTATTTTTTAATCTTTGTTCATGACCATGGATACATGTCCTTCAGCCGTAATCATATAAACATACTATACCCCATTCCCAAGGATGGCATTAAAAGCAAAATCGTGATTATAATACTAACTGTTTACTGCAGCTACTATGTGTCATGCCACCAACGCAATTGAAGTCAAAATCCGTTGAACGGACTGTAAAAAAGATGTATTTCAATGTTTAATCTTATTGTGAATGGAGTATACAAGTTCATAATGGGTTCTACCCAGTGGTAGGTTCCATACAATGACCGATTTGGGTTCTTTTTCCAAAATGTGACATCTTTTATCGCCATCCGAAAACTTTCGACATACAACACACACGCGCACGTACACACATTAACATAACCAGCTATAGGTTTTATAATATTGCATAGACTAGCTTCCCTACTAATTTACTTGTTTTCAGGTTGACAGTTTTACTAAATGGTATCCAATCCGATTTTGGTATCGAGGTTTATCCGATCAAATGACATTGCGGTCTTCAAAAAATTTTGCGAGTGGGTTCTCTATATCCGATGTTTTACTTTACTCTATGGTGTGTATGTTGAAAGTTTTCGGATAGCGATAATAGATGGCGCTATTTTTCAAATCGACTGACATTAGCCGACACCGAAAAAATCTGCGAGTGGGAAAGTACCTCAATGGGGTAAGTCCACTCGCAGATTTCTGTATGGTAGACACTCACGTCGCCGAACCAACTGTCCCTATTTTCTGTACCCTACCTAGCCAAACCCTTACGGGAATTTAGCCGCATTGTTTTGTTAAAAAATAACAGTCAAATTACTATCGTTTATATTTATGGAATGAGAAAAATACAAATTATAGACAGTAACATAAGTAAGTAACTAGCAAGGTAAATTAAATCGTGAAATACATGTATGTACCTACACAGGAAGGTACCGTACCAACACATAATACATATTATAAAAACAAACCAGCAGGCAAAACTAATCAGTAGTGAGAGATTGACTTTCCTCTATATTGTCCCCTGTAACGCCAGGTACACCAGCAGCCAACAAATCAAATAGTTCTTGCTCTTGTGTTACTCTCAAATTATTTAATACTTCATCGGTTGAAGTCCTTTCTTCCAAGTTAACCGGCGGAGTTAGACCCAGTGTAGTAAATGCTCTACGGACTTGACCAATACTAAGCCATCCTCGTTGACCTGGATCAAAACTTCTGACTACTGCTTGTAAGTGCCTGAGTGACAAAATAAAAACACCGTTAAGTAGGTTCAAAAATATTTATACTAGGTAAGGTAGCAGTTATGTCGTAGCCAACTAGCTCAGTCAGTAGTGGCGTAACCATAGAGAATGTGGCGTAACTATAGGGAACGTGCAGAAACTATAGGTGGCAGCACAGACGTGTCAATGTCAAGCATATTTGACTTATAAGTTTCAAATTTGCAACGCTAGATGGCAGAGTCTACTTCGTGCACGTTCCCCTAAACGAAGGGTGCAAGAAGTATAGGTGGCAGCACAGGTCAAATATTTACAAAGTAAAAGTTTTAGATTTGCAACACTAGATGGCATAGTCTACGCCTTGCACGTTCCCTATAGTGTGGCAGGGCTGGCAAAATGCCACGGGCCCCGATCCGAGAGGGCCCCGGGCTTAAAAGGTGTACCACTAGCTATGTTTCTAAACGTCTTTTTCTCGTGATCCATACCACAAAAGTTACTTGTACCGAATTACTTTAGTAATTACTAGCTGCTGCCCGCGACTTCGTCCCCGTGGAATCCCCGATTTTAAAACATTCTTGATCGCTGCTCCGCTCCTATTGGCTTAAGCGTGATGATATATAGCCTAAAGCCTTCCTCGATAAATGGTCTATTCAACCCAAAAATAATTTTTCAATTCGAACCAGTAGTTCCTGAGATTAGCGCGTTCAAACAAACAAACAAACAAATAAACTCTTCAGCTTTATAATATTAGTATAGATTAGTAATTATATGCTACTAGCCACAGGACAGATATCTGTGCTACTAGCGACCCGCCTCCGCTTCACCTAAGTGCAAACTTTTATACTAACCGCTGAAACTGACAAAGTAAATATCTAAGAACAAAACCTAAAACTTGGAATCTTGGTATCTTCTATATAAATCTATAGAAGAGTCATTTTTGTACATTAACAAAACTCCATAGTTACACTTTTCAAATAAATGTTTTACAATAATGTGAGGACGATGCACCAAGTAGGTATACCACTTATTGTTAGTTATAGAACCAAGTATTACCATCAGAGGTTTAGTAAACTTCTAAATAAGCTCCTCATATATTACCTACTCATATATTTACGGACATTGACACAGTAGGCAAACAGAAAAAAGTACAAGACACAAAAATAAATGCATTCATAAAAATCCATACATAAATCAACCAGTTTGGTTTTGTCTACACCCTTGATTGCCCTATGGAGTAAGACCAGCAAATTTCCATGCATTCTTATCTTGAATGTTATCTTCTAATTTGTAATATGCTTGTTTACAAAGGGTGCTTATAAAAGTTCAAAATTTTCTTTAATTCTAATTTATGTTACAAGGTATTTTGTTGTAACATATAACAGAGTAGCCCATTCCTTACATAGGCACCTACATAATATTTTCATAGATGACAAGCAAGGGACTGTCATATTATTGATCATTTAAAAAAAAATCTCTAAAAGAATCGCGGGGACGCCAATTATAAAGGGCCCTGACAGCTCTCTTTTGTAAAATAAACAACAAAATACAGTATGACAATGCTGTGAAAGTAACTAAAGTAGACCAAATGTGCGGCTTCTACGTTTGTTAACTGTCTTATCTTTCTAACAGCATAAGCGGCTGAGTTTAGACGACCAACAAGAGATTTTATATGAGGTCCCCATTGTAATTTTCTCGTCTAAAGTAATTCCCAGGAAAACCGTCTGTATGAACTCAAGTTTTTCTCCATTTAATATGATGTCGCATTCGCTACTTTTAACATTTGGTAAAGTGAATTTAATACATTTGATTTTCTTTTCATTTAGTAGGTACTAACTACTAAGTTGTTTGCCGTAAATCAATTTTGGACCTGACGAACTGCGTTATTGACTTCGTCAAGATTTTGTGACCGTCGAGCTATTTTAAAAATTAATGATGTGTCATCTGCAAATAATACCATCTTTGGTTTGTTTTGATTAAATGGGGCAAATCATTAATATGAACTAAAAAAGGAATGGACCCAATATTGAGCCTTGTGGAACGCCCATAATTATTTCCGACCCTTGTGTGTTTACACTGTTTACCTGAACTTGAACCTGTTCGTCCGCTAAGTATGACCTAAGTAAATAAAGGGCTCTATTCCTAATCCCATAGTGCTCAAATTTCAATAAAAGTGTCTCATGGTTAACGCAGGCGAACGCTTTCGAGAGGTCGCATAATATTCCAATGGCGTCTTGCAACTCTTCCCAGGCGTTAAAGATGTTCTTTATTAGTGTGACACCGGCGTCTGTTGTACAACGCCATTTAGTGAAACCATACTGTTGTTCATGAAAGATGGAATTTTTATTCAAGTGACGTAACATCTGACTAAGCATTAGCTTTTCAAACACCTTACTGACAACTGGCAGAATTGACACAGGTCTATAATTGTTAGGTTCTTGACAATCACCCAATTTGAACAACTGGAAAACTTTAAGTACTGTGTTTCATGAGATCCGGAAATACTCCTTGGTCTACACTAGTGTTAACAGCTAAGAAAAGATATTTAAATTTAAAGTAACCTCCCATGTTATTATTATACTCTTTGGGTTTGACGTTCAAAAAGAGCTGACTCTCAGCCTAGTTTGAATAAATGACTTTTGAATTTGAATCTTTATATCGTCCGAAGCCGAACCACATATTATTATAACAGGCAACTTTATTGATGATGGATGGCTTTTATCGGCCATATCTGTTAATGCATTTTGTCTTGGGACCACTAGCATTTCAGCACACTAAGGCTGGTTACTGCTTTACCGAGTTGCTTGGCTGACTAATAAGTCACACTCACAGTCTGTAAGTGTAACCATATAGGATTGCTAGGATTGGGAAAAAGGCCGGACAACCTATCCTATTCATGGTTTAGCGAACTTTAGTGTTTATAAAATACGTATAATACGGAGTTCATCTATAGAATAACGGCCCTTTACCTTTCTTCGAATAATACTGGAGCAACCCCGTGACCTGCACGGAATATCATACATTCATCTAGAAGTTTTGCCGTGAAGTCGACCACATTGCCTCTACTGTCTCTTGCTAATATTTTAGTAAGAAGGAATCTCACAAGCTCCGGAATACGACGCTCCCGCAAATAATTTTCTGTTCGAGCTACTGCTGAAAAGATTATTTTCTTCCGTACTGGAATTACTTCTCCTAGAGACGACTCAGCAGATGTAAGACATTTACATACTGCTATGGGTTCAAGTGAAGGACCAGATGGTAACCGAGATAACGGTTCTACAATATCTTCCTCTTCCGTTACAGGTAATAAACCATCATCGATGGATTCATTTTTTGAATCCATTGTAATTATATTTTCTAATGCTAGTAAATGAAATCGAATAAATTGATTTTGCCACGGACAAGCACTGACAAGTTATGTCTTTGGTATTTTTGTTATAAATGTTATATTAAAACCGATTATTTTATTACCAGCCACCAGCATTTTTTTTCTTTTATTATGTATTTAAAGAAAGAGGCATTCCATTTTATCTTTGGCATCCTTGGAAATGAATCTGGTCACACTGCCGCTAAAATCAAATAATAACCGATCGTCGCAAGTTCGCACTAATTAAAACTGATAACATAACTCCAATGTTGTTTTGAAAATTGTGGTTTTGGTTGTAGCTGAAAGACATTTTATGAAATCGGAAAATAAGAGTTTGCGGTATTCTAGACTATAATATTAAATGAAGTGATAATTCAGAGAATTTTACCACTATGGGAAAGGACTTCGATGATGTAAGAATTGGGAAAATAGACGATTGTAAGTACATCGTTTTGATTAACATTCTTGCCTAAGAAAACTATTACTTTTATACAGTACACGTTCTTTCTGTTTGTGTAAGTACTATTTGTTCATATTTTTTAAAGGCGACTCAGATGTTCGCATGACGGGATTGGAGATGGACACCATAAGACAAAGAACGATTGCCTATGAATACTTATGTCGTCTGCAAGAGGCTAAAACTTGGTTGGAAGGATGTTTAAAGGAAAAATTACCGCCGGCTACAGAGTTCGAAGAAAGTTTGCGTAACGGAGTTTATTTGGCAAAATTAGGGAATTTTGTGTCTCCTGATTTGCTTCCTGTGAATAAAATTTATGATATTGATCAGAAACGATATAAGGTAAGAAATTTTAAATCTTATACTTAGTTTGATTTGTTCACGTGTATGCATCTAAACAAACCACCATTTTCATGAGCCTGGTTTTATGAATAACAATATGTGTTTGATCCTAGTATTTATGTTGTGGAGTGGTATGGATTCTTAGTACCTATTTTTTTTTGTGGTGGAATGTCTAGGACTTCGTTTTATTGATGACACTTCTTAACAACGGAATGCTGTACAAGTCACATGAAAAAGTATAGTAGATATACTACATGTTTATAATATAAATCAATTTTTTGAATGACATGTTCTGCACGGTTTATTAGACACTGGTATCATATGGAGTTCTGGTGTATTCTGGTTTCAACTCTTCACCCTTTATTGACACAAGATAATCAGTTCTTTTTCCATTAAACCAGTCAACTGTCAGCTGTTGCAAACTCAAAAGGTATTAAGTGAAATGATTTCTACAAAAAACCTGAAGGTATCCCAAAAACCTCAAGTATCCCCATTCTTTCTACTGATCTTGGAGATTGTTTACCATTTACATCAACTCTCTGAATACTATTACTCAAGTGTAAAATAAGAAGATCCAAAGAGGTGTCCACGATTCCATAGTAGTGCAAATTCGCTGATCAATTTCTTATAGAGAATGCTAACTTCTTGGCAAGAGCTTTTTAATGTGCCCTTCAACACTAGTAGGAAGTTTTTGAGTGATACTTTGTAAAAAAGAACTTTTTACAAGGTTTCACTAAAACATGTTACTTGTAAAAATGATTTGTGCCGCTATAAGTTAATATACCACTTGTTTGAAGAGCTGCACTGAAAACATGAGTGGCCCGAATCTAAAATTGAAATCCTATTTTGATATACCTATATATTTTACTAGCTTCTGCTTCCGACTTCGTCCATGTGGAATAGTTGCTAACACCCCGATTCTTTGTGATATTGATTGTCAAAATCGGTCCAGCCATTTCATAGATTAGCCGGAACAAACAGACAGACAAAAATTGTAAAAAAATTATTTTGGTGTATGTACTGCATATATTAATATATGCATGTAGTAAAATTTTTAAAGCGGTTATTTCAATATTACAAACAGACGCTCCAAAGTTATTTATATGTATAGGTTGTTTTTATCTGCCATTAGTCTTCATAGGCTTAAATTAAATGTGTTCTCGGGTCAATGTGTTGTAGAGTGTTCCTCCAGTGACAATTTGTTGTGCCTCTTTAGTTGGTTGCGGCCATCCATAAATTACGTCACGCGAATTTCATGATTTTTGTCCTTGTCACAGCTGGTCATACTTGTGACACCCTTTTTTTTTTTTTGGATGGGAAATCATCAAATGATCCCTCCCGCCCTGGGTGGAGCGGTAGGGAGTGTCAGACTTTTACTGACTAAAACCCACCCGTGCTCCTCCATGTGCCCTTTTCGTTCCAGGGCCGCGGTAACTCTTTCGAACAAATTCCGCAACCCTAGCAGGCACCGACCCTATGGGGCCCCGTCTCTGGTGCTGACGGCTCCTTGAGGCGCGCGTGAAGCACAACTCGTCGTCGACTCAGCCTGGTATCGGACGGCGAGCCACTCATGCTCACCGTCCACAGGCATCAGCCACTGCGCAATAGCACAGCGGCCGACTTGTCTCTGGAGGAGGCTGCGATGGGACCATTACTGGCACTCCATTTCAGCCCCCTCCCGAGTACCGGGAGTCGCAGCACCCACAGCAGAAGCGGCAGAAGCGGTGGCGGCAGAGGCGGCGGCGGCGGCGGACCTCTTGCCCTTGGTCGGGGTGGATGGCGCGCAGGCCCTTCCCCCAGCCCAGTGCTCGGCCGGCTTGCCAACAGCCGCACATGCACTGCAGTGCGGCGTGGCCTCGCACGAGCTACTTGTGACACCCTGCCTTCCCTAGTATGACTTCTCTTATTTTACAATTTATTTTATTCGTGTATTTGTTATTGTTTTACTTAACACTTAGATTAACCACTCTGCTCGACAAGATTTTGACATTTGACACATTAGCTGAGTCAACAGGGTGTTGCATGCGGCGTCATGAATTACAGAAATTATCTCAACTTTCGCTATGTTAATTAACTATGATAAATCTGTTTCTGCAGCAATTTTAAACGATAACTTATTGAGAAATATCTTAATTACAAGTAAAGATCGTTCAAATCACTTTCGTTCGTTCATTCAACTTAAAAATATGTCTAATATACGCATTAATTTGCTAAATTAGATTTGCTAAAAATATATATTACTAGCAGACCCGCGCAACTTCGTCTGCGTCACACAAGAGAGAGAAAAAAAATAACACTGTTTTTGCAACATTCTTCATTGGCACTCCGCCCCTTTTGGTGTTAGCGTGATGGTATATAGCCTATAGCCTTCCTCGATAACTGCCGCGGCTACTGTGGGCGCTGCGAGTAATGGTCCCATTGCAGCCTCCTCCAGAGACAAGTCGGCCGTTGTGCTATTGCGCAGTGGCTGATGCCTGTGGACGGTGAGCGTGGGTGGCTCGCCGTCCAATAGCAAACAGGCTGAGTCGACGACGCGTTGTGTTCCACGCGCGCCTCAAGGAGCCGTCAGCAACGAGGACAGGGCCCCATAGGGTCGGTGCCTGCTGGGGTTGCGGAATTTGTTCGAAAGAGTCACCGCGGCCCTGGAACGCAAAGGGCACAAGAAGGATCACGGGTAGGTTTTAGTCAGTAAAAGTCTGACACTCCCTACCGCTCCGCCCAGGGCGGGAGGGTCATTTGATGATTTCCCATCCAAAAAAAAAAGGTTTCCGATACATTTTCGGCTACATATGTCCTTGTTTACTATATCTATGATCATACCTATTCTTTTTGTGCCAGTTTCTTAGATTGGCCAATTTTACAATATGATCCAAAGACATTGGATCGTTTTTACGAAATTTATGTAGCGATCCGCCATATAATGACAACATTATGTTTATTTGTAGTATTTACTTAATGAATATCACTTCACATCTTTAAAATTGATTAAAATATATAACAAAAAAAATTGGTTGTCTGTAATATCGGTTTACGGAGGTTAGTTTAACGTGACAACGTGCTCGCTAGTGCAGCGTTCTCGCTACGATCGTAACGTTACAATGAGCGCAATGTTACAATGAGTCATCCTTTTACGTGCGTCCGGTATTCATCGATTTATTACACGTTGTAACTTCAAAAAATTGATTAATATGAAAAAGTATGTGCATACAAATACTCTCATAGAGAGCACAGTCATTGTATTATTTGCATTAATGATGATTGATAATGGATGATCCAGAGAGGCATCCCAGATTCCATAATAGTGTAGCTTCCTGATTAATGTCTGATGAAAGACAAAATTAAATCCCTTTGATAAATCAGAAAAAAAACTCATAGCATCGCATTTATCCTTCCATGCATTATAAACATGTCCTAAAAGTTCATCAGTTGTTGAATGACCCCTTGTAAAACCAAACTGTTTATTATGTAACGGTTTGTGTTTATTAAAATATCTTTGCATTTTATTTAGAACTAGCTTCTGCCCGCGACTTCGTCCGCGTGGAATAGTTACTTTACCCCTGATTTTGAAACTCTCAGCCCGATCGGTTTAAAAAAGACAAAGTTTCTTGCAAACGTTCCCCCTTGGGGGTAGAATTAATCAAAATCCTTTCTTAGCGGATGCCTACATCATAACATCTACCTGCATGGCAAATTTCAGCCCGATCCGTTCTTTTGGGCGTTCGTTTGGGCTGTGCACTGATAGATCACTATGTGTGTGTGAAATATGTACAACTTACAACAAAAAAAGAACTGAAAGTAAAGCTGAAATGCAAAATTATATTATAATAACCTATACCTACTTCACTTAAAAATAAATACCTATAACTACGTCTCTATACTTAATATTATAAAGCTGAAGAGTTTGTTTGTTTGTTTGTTTGTTTGAACGCGCTAATCTCAGGAACTACTGGTCCGATTTGAAAAAATCTTTCAGTGTTAGATAGCCCATTTATCGAGGAAGGCTATAGGCTATATTTTATCCCCATATTCCCACGGGAACGGGAACTACGCGGGTGAAACCGCGAGGCGCTGCTAGTAACTAATAAATAAAATAACTACTAATTAATAAAAGTATCTACGCTTTTACCTACCTAATACTAAAAAAAAAACAAAAAATAAATTAGCCAAAACTAACCGGTATCTAAAAATCTATGCTCCTACTTCTACTACTACTTCACCCAAAAAGAAATAAAATTGAAACTATTAATAATTTGTAATTTGAACGAATATTTAAACATTACCAAAATAACTAATAAGTACCTATTTTATAAAATAACAACAAAATAAATTCAAATAAACTATTTAAAGACTAAAAGTCGCGCTGATAAGCACGGTTTGTTAATACCTATCAATCATTGTCTGTCAATAAGGTCGAACGCTCTGAACGCATCAACAGCCAAATATTGAATGACGCTCGCGCGTTTTTGTTGAATGTGACCACTCGCAGTTCAGCACACTAAGGCTGGTTATTGCTTAACCGGGCAATCCTGTGGTGGCCTCAAATGAATTTAAGGTCCCCAGCCACGGACCTCCCGCCTTTTTATACCCTACCGCCGCGACCCGCGTCGAACGTGGCAACCGTTACACAAAAATAATCCTTACAGCATGATTCAGTATTAAAGCGCGACGTCGCGATGGCTTATTATTGTATTCATGTATAAGTTTGGTGTTTCTATACCGATTTCTATGATTATTTTTTTATTGAATAGGTAATAATGTTAACTTTTTTAATTAGGGATGAGTGAGAGTATTATAAACGTAAGAGTAAACAAATATAATCAGAAAGCTCCGAACTGCTAAGCTATCGGGAGTAACATGTGTTATTGTGAGTCAACCACAAAAGATAGACATATGCTGTTGTGGGATATTTTTTAGATAATTTTATGTAGAACATTTCCGTCATACTTGATTTCTATGTAACTTTAACCATTAAGGCTACACACGCGACGGAAGCTTAAAAAATGGAGTAACTTCTCCCGTTTTCCCAGCATTTGCCTTCACTGCTCTGTCCCTATTGATTGTAGCGTGATGAAAAGTATACTATAACCTGCCCAGGAGTATGAAGAATAATTGCACCAAGTTTCGTTAAAATCCGTCGTGGTCTCCAATTTTGGAGTGTTCTTGGGGTAGTGTGAACGGAGAGAAATAATGGATGGAAATTCGGAATATAAGTATTTACTATAATGAAACTGTTACAAGGTTAGGTTGCGAGCGCGGGTATGGTGGAAGGCGGTTTCGGGCGAACTGTTCCCGGCAAGCGCTGCGCGTACGAGGAATACAAAACTAATGCGTCAGCGCCCCTACAGTAGTTTTTGTTTCTATAAAGAACATACAGACAGACAAAAATTTTACTGATTGCATTTTTGGCACCAGTATCGATCACTAATCACCCCCTGATAGTTATTTTGAAAATATATTCCCTGTACAGAATTGACCTCTCTACAGATTTAATATAAGTATAGATAACTTTCTCAAACATTTTAATAAAACGCACGCTGAATAATAAACCGGAATATGTCAAAAATTACGGATTTTCACTTTTTTTAACCGACTTCTAAAAAAGGAGGAGGTTCTCAATTCGGATGTTTGTATGTTTTTTTTTTATTGTTTGTTCGCGTATAACTCCGTCGCTTGTCAACCGATTTGAAAAATTCTTATTTTGTTGGAAAGGGTATACTTCCCAAATGGTCCCATGAAAATTTTATCGAAATCGAACAAGCGGTTTTTGAAAAATCTAAAAAAATATCTACATTGTCTACATTGACGACCTTTTAGTTTACTCTGCATTGGAGCAGTGCGTTTTTTTTATACTAATGTAATTGGTTCGTTTAGGTGGGGGGAGGGGAGGGGGTTTAGGTACCACTAAAAAGTGAAAAATAAAAAACTTTACAAAAAAATACAACCGACTTTTCCACAAAAAATCAAAAAAGTACAAAATAACTTTAATTTCGGAAGTCGGTGTTCAAAAAATGAAAAAGGAACCACAAACACCGAGTTCCGAAATTAAAGTTATTTTGTACTTTTTTAATTTTTTGTGGAAAAGTCGGTTGTATTTTTTTGTAAAAAGTATTTTTAATAAAACGAACTAACTCCGATCGAATAATCTATAGGTACAATTCCGCCATGTGAAAGACATCAAAATGGCCTATTGTTAGATCACCCCTCTCTTTTCTACAAAAGCGCGCGACAATGTATTTCATACGATACTCAAACTTTGACCGCGATTTCCCAAAAAAGTGATTTTTTGTCTTATTCCGGTTTATTATTAAGCGTGCGAAAAGTAGTTAGCATAGATGATATATAATTAGTAGGATCTAATGTATCACCCAATTTAAATAAGGATATTATTTTACTATATTTCATCAGGAAACTCACCACGGTCAATACTTTTACTAAAAATAACAGCTAAGGTAGTGCTACAATGTGTATAATGAGCATTGCTATACAGTGTGAAATCTTAATGGTTGTTTTCCCGCGGCAGGACGATTTCCCATCAGTAGTACTATCGAAACACAAAGTTAAATTAAAAAAAAGTTTTTTTTTTTTTCAAATCATTAAAAAAGTGTTCATAAACTCGAAAGAGCGAGAATCAATAGTAGTGCACTAGACATAACGTAGGTAGATACCTACATGAGACGCACGCGCCGCGAGCAAAATAAGCTCTCGTGGATGGTGATACGGCATTAACTAGCCTGCGCGCACGCGGCAAGCGGCAACATAAAAAGATGCCGCGGATGCCGCCAAAATATTGCGCTCTGCGCTTAGTCCTTCTGCGAACGTCATAAGTGTAATACGTTATCGACATCTTTTAAAAAATGAATCGTCATTACATTTTTTTTAAATTTAAAGTTATGAGTGAGAGTATTATAAACGTAAGAAAAAGTAAACAAATATAATCAGAAAGCTCCGAACTGCTAAGCTATCGGGAGTAACATGTGTTATTGTGAGTCAACCACAAAAGATAGACATATGCTGTTGTGGTATATTTTTTAGATAATTTTATGTAGAACATTTCCGTCATACTTGATTTCTATGTAACTTTAACCATTAAGGCTACACACGCGACGGAAGCTTAAAAAATGGAGTAACTTCTCCCGTTTTCCCAGCATTTGCCTTCACTGCTCTGTTCCTATTGATTGTAGCGTGAAGCGTTTTTTTAAATTTAAAGTTCGGTGTGAGGAGCACCAAACAAGCGACGCGTTGATAAGTGCGATAGTGGACGCTTTCAATATCGTGAGACGTGACAGAGACACTAATCAAACTGAAAGACAATCAGTTAAAACGTGCTCGTTTGTGCATTCAACCTAGTGGTTTGCATTTCGAACAATTACTCCGCTACCGAGAAATGTAAGTACTTACTCGTACCTTGTAAATAAACATTTAAAAGTAGGTTAGATAATCAAAATCATTGTAAATAGGTTGATTCCATCTTTTAAGTACGCTTTAAATACTCAATTATCTAAATCAGACTTCTTTTAAAAGATAACTGTCTTCATTTTTATTAGTTTCTCAGTGATTTGTAAGCTGTAGGCATAAAAGTATTTATGACGGTCCTAAGCCCGTAAAAGTATGAATGGAAAATTGGAATAACTTATTGGGTTCTGTGTTTTATTAAGTCAGAAGTAGTGATCAGCTGATTAATACGTAAAGTGCAACGACCGCGCGGCCGTACGGGCCAACCGCGCGCCCGCCCCAGCGTTCCGCGTACATATCGCGCGATGCACTAGGTACTGTTGGTTCAAGTCGCTTTCGAGTTTTATCACAATTGTTAATCTGCCATTTATGGAGTCTAATATTTTTTATATATATAAATCAATAGTATTACCGATACAAACTCATTTCAAACTATAACAGGACTCTCAAAAATCTTAGAAAAAATTATAAATAGCAGATTAATAGACTATCTTGAAACTAACAAATTGCTTTCCAATAATCAGTTTGGGTTTAGACCTAACAGATCAACTAACCAAGCAGTTCACAAGCTGTCTGAGTACATTAGTACGAAACTAGATAAGGGCATGCACATTATTGGGATCTTTCTGGACCTCGCCAAAGCCTTCGACACAGTTTCTTGTTCTATTTTACTGCACAAGCTTGAAAAACTTGGGATAAGAGGGGAGCAACTTCTATTATTCTCCGATTATCTTAGAGACCGTCAACAATGTGTTAAAATAGGGCAGCACACAAGTTCTGACATGGAAAATAGTTGTTTCGGAATACCTCAAGGTAGTATCTTAGGGCCCACATTATTTTTAATTTACATTAATGACCTATGTAGTTTCGACCTTCGTCATGGGCTAATATTATCATATGCGGATGACACGGCTCTGTTGTTTTCTGCTGAGTCTCGAGGTGAAGCGTATGAACATTCCCAAAACGGATTTAATATTGTATCTAATTGGCTTCATCAAAATCTTCTAACATTAAATATAGCTAAAACTAAATACATTTTATTCTCAATGAGAAACATTAATTTACCGCTTACTAACCTTAATATATTCGCACACAATTGCAAGCATGCTGACATTGCTTGTACTTGCCCTAGTTTAGTTAAAGCTGACTACATAAAATACCTAGGTGTTACGATTGACACAAATCTAAATTTCCGTAAACATATTGAGCTGCTGTGCACAAGAGTGCGTCAATTAATATATATTTTTAAACACCTACGTCACATAGCCGACTATAAGTTAATTAAACAAGTATATTTGGCTCTGTGTCAATCTGTACTTACCTACTGTATTACTTCATGGGGTGGTGCTGCAAAGACTATCTTACTTCCTCTAGAACGTGCTCAAAGAGCAATACTAAAGGTTGCAACCTTCCGTCCTTTTAGATTTCCCACACACGAGTTATACACAGCATGCAAAATACTAACAGTACGTCAACTATTTATAATGCACATCATACTTCATCAGCACTCTGAGCTTCCTTTTGACCCAGTATCTTCAACCAGGAGGAGGAAAGATTTGGTTTGCATAAAACCACAGACAAGACATGCATTTGCCCATAGATTTTACGTATTTTTAGGACCTTTTTTATACAATAAGCTAAACAAATTGTTAGATATATATAGCGTAAATTACATTAAATGTAGAAAATTGATATCAGAGTATCTATTCGGACTCAATTACACAGACACAGAGAAGCTATTGGAAGTTCTAGTATAATTGTAAGGTTTAATTCGTAAGTTGTTTTTCTTTAATTTTTGTATTCATGCACCATAAATGATTAGTCTTGTTAAGTGATGACCTGAAACACAGGTTTTATAAACCTAGCTCAGGAAAGTCGCTAATCATACATAATTGTAGGTTTAAAATAAATTTACCATATGTCCTGAAATATTGATAATTTAGTTAAACACATAGTTATTTGTTGGATACTAACATAATTATTTTATTTAAGATTACTCGTGGCTATTAATCTGTAACTATATTGTGTAAAAGATTTTCAATAAAGATTATATAAAGATTAAAGATTTCGCTTCGGGAAAACAACCATTAAAATTTCACACTGTATAATCATTCTTAGTATGATGTTCTACAGACCCTGGAGAAGTCACTGGCACTATTCCACAATTATATCCAGACAGGTTTGAGGACAGATTTCTAGAAGTAATTTGTTGTTTGTAGACAATTTACTGTTTCAACCAAGCAGCCAGTGTAAGAGTCTATACCACATATTGAGTTCTTCTCGTTTAGTCTTGATATGCTATTTTCATATCAAATGGCGGTCCAAATGCATACGCAGTTGCCCCTGTCTCTAGAGTAAATGTGACTTGCGCAGACTTAGTTAATTACTAAGTTTGATTTTCCATTCTTGTTTTTTTTTTCAGATAATGGGGCTTCAGTTCAAGCACACTGATAATATAAACAAATTTCTGCAAGTCCTGAAAAAAACGGAGCTGCCTGTGGTAAAACCAAATTTTTGCAATGCTAAGTGCTTATCATAAAAAGTTATAAAAAAAAGAATAGTCAAAATTTATATTGTATTTTGCAGACCTTTCAGCCAGAAACTACTGACATTTACGATAAAAAGAACATGCCAAGAGTAATTTACTGCATTCATGCTCTTAGTTCACATTTATTTAAACTTGGAAAAGCTCCACTTATACATGATTTATTTGGGAAAGCTATATTCACAGGTACAATATGTTTTTTATTTAGTGCAATTTCGACACCCTGGCATTCTAATTTGTATGTATTTTTTTCCTTTGTACAGATGAAGAATTAGACTCTGTTTCAAAAGATTTGCAAAAGTGCGAACACCCACTTCCAATGTTTCAAAAGATTGGGAACATTTTATCAAACAGTAGCAGTGAGTATGATAGTGCTTCCTTGTATAATGCTGTTGTAGAACTCAACAACCTACTAGACACGGACAGGTCAATAACTTCATCTATACTTAACCCAAACCTGAAGTTAAAACATGTACAAAATAAGCTAATTGATGAGTATCGGAAAGTTTTGAAATCTGCCAAACATGAAAAAATGCAAGCAGCTCATAATCATTCCCTAAATGATAGCTACATTCCTGACGAGTATGATGAATTGCTAACTGTTAATGAAATACAAGGATACATAACTTCTGTTAATTATAAATACTTATGGAAGAAAACATGTTCAGCATCCATAAATGGTGATATTGTTGCTTTGGACAAAATATTTCAAGAAAATTGGGTAAAGATCAAATATTACGACCCTAATAATTTAGATTTTTATTGTGATGTCGTGAAAGAAATTAATGAATACAATAAAGATGTTGATGTTGAGAGTCTTTCAAATTGGCACAAAATATTTCAAAATATTATCAATGAAGGGAATCAGAAGGCTCTTGAGCATAAAGACCATAAAAAGGCAATCAATGACGTTAACAGAGCTTTGGATGAGGGGACCCCTGAGGATTTGTATGATGCTTTGAATAATCCTTTTTTGGAACTAAACTTCAAAATTAATAAATATGCTGTACCACTATTGTATGAAGAAATGAAATTAGAGAAATTTGAATTAGAAAAGAAATTAAATGAAAGTGAAATAGCAGCTTCGGTATCATATCTATTAGCGATTGCCTCTATATCCGAAGCTGTGGACAGGGGTGATGATACAGCTGTGTGGAACTGTCTTAACTCGAAACAGTTACATATCGAGGCACTGCGTCCGCATTGTCGCCGTCGGTACTTGTCCGCTTTGGCAACAGCTTTACAAGTGAAAATAAGAGAGCAATGTGCATGCCCATTGTTAACACTGGATGATATAAAAGACTCGATAGATATGGTTAACATGAAAGATGATGACAATGAGGAATGTAAGTATACGCTGTAACTGTAATATGGCCGTTACATGCTATTTGAAAAAATAAAATAGAAGTTTATATTCCCCTAGTATAGAATAAACCTCGTTTTTCGTGTGGTGTGTGACCGACGAGATAATACTCAATTTTGATGCGGTTTTCAGCATAGCTTAATGCATTTATTTTTTCTGAAACTATGTATGTATACACATAGTGTGTAACAAAGCATAATGTGTAAGTTCTTACTTATAAATCACTGATATTTGAAATAAATAATTAAATTAAAACATGCTACAGTAAATTTTGAAATAAGTGGGCGAAGTTGCTCTTTGCAGTCCGTCAAAGCCGAGGCTAAGGCGCTAAAATGGTAGCGTATCATGTATTTGATACACCATGCGCGTGTGCGTTTGATGATTTTCAGCATGCTTGTTTAGAAACAATTAATATAATTAAAAAAAAATACTTTTTGCATTTAAAAAGAAAAATATGTTTTGTCTAGCCATAAAAGCATGCAAAGCAAGGCTGGGTGCGATGATTTGCTTGTATGTACTTCATGAAAACTTTTATTACAGTGGTTTCACTTATAGAACATATCAATAAGGCAGTTGTTGAAGAAGATTCAGACACATTAATGATCCTGACGAAACACTCGTGCTTGAAAATATCTACACCCTTACAGAAGGAAGAAAGTCACCTCTATCTACGTATGCTAAAAAAAATGCTTGTTCATAAGGAATCTCAAAACCTTTGGCTTGAGGATATTGTCTGCATAGCTAGTGAAGTTCATTTAGAATCTCAAAATGCTAAGGAACTCACTGAATCCTTGGTTCAGTTAAATTTGGCTGTTATGAAAAATAATGTAGATGAATTTTGGAATGCTCTCATGCACCCTGTTCTTTGTACTTCTTCTGCGATTGAAAGCACCTGTAAAGATGTTTATTTTCAAATGTTTTCTAAAGCCTTAAAAAAGAGGGGCCATCACATTTGTCCGTGGATTGTGTGTCATACAGATGCTGGTAATACTGTTTACATTGATGTAGAATCATATACTTATTGTTGGTCTACTCCTAAGGATTTTGTTCCTCATGCTCGTTACTTAACCAGAAAGGATATCAATGTGATCATTGAGAAAACTAACAAACACCATGTCAACAAATATATGCAAATGGTTATTGAGAAGGCAATGATAAAACTTCAAGCCTATGGTAGGGGATACTTGTTTCGGAAAGCTATGAGGAATAGACTTGATTTTTTTAAAGAAAATGAAGAGTGCATCGTGAAAATTCAATCATGGTGGAGAAAAGTTACAATTGAAAGAAAATATGGAACCTTAATAAAAATGAAAGCAATAGAAGCCAAATTAAAAAGGGAGAGAAAAGAAAATCCATTGGCATGGTATAAAGTGCAGGTAAACATTTATATTTTTCAAAACAAAATTTCCCTTTTCCTGTTTTACTTCTATCCGTTTTATTAAAGACGGGAATGTTGAATTTCAGGAACAAAAAATTATTAAAATTCAAGCACTTTGGAGAGGTCGTCGTGCTCGCGAAGCTTTCACTTCTTTGTTTTACTCCAACAATCCATCGCTAAAAGTTCTTAAAAAGTTCATACCAATGTTGGATTTTTCCACTGACGATTATGATAGAGAAATAGAGTTACAAACTCTCAAGTCTGAAGTGGTTCAATCAATTAGACAAAATCAGGAACTATCTAAACAATTGGATGATATGGATTTAAAAATTGGTCTCCTTGTTCAAAATCGCATCGCTTTGCAAGAAGTAGCTGCACATGGCTTAAAGTTAAATAATTTAGTAAAGCACAATTCTTTGACAAAACTTGTATTAGAAAAACGCCCAGATGGTAGAGGGTCATTAATGACAGTTTCAACAGCTGTAAAGGGGTTAAAATCACTAACCAAAGAAAGTAAACGGCTTTTAGATGGATACCAACATCTCTTTTATGAACTACAAACCAATCCGACGTATTTGTCAAAGCTGCTTTTCTGTATACCACAAAACAAAACAAATTTCTTTTTACAAAATGTCGTTTTAAGTTTATACAACTTTGGTGCATATGCCAGAGATGAATATTTGTTGCTGAAACTATTTAGATTTACCCTAGAGGAAGAAATAAGTTGTAAAGTGGCCAAACCCTTTGATATAATAGCATCCACACCATTAGTGCTTAAAATGGCTGTGAGCCTATCAAGACAGCTGTCTGGGTTGAACAGTTTACAGACTATAATTGGCCCCCTTGTAAACAAGATGCTGCAAGACAGAGACCTGAATATAGAAACTGGGCCTGTCGAAATTTACAAAGCATGGAGGAACGAAACTGAAATGAAAACTGGACAGATATCGTGAGTTAACTTTTAAATAATATCATTAATCTTAATAATAATATCAATGATCGGAGGTGCAGCTATTTTTGCTATTTGCGACATGTTTTCATAGTATGGACATGCCTGACACCCTGGGATTCTGTGGGTTTTAAAAATATACTTTTTAAGTTTGGTAATCATTTTTGCAGGCACTTGCGTAAATGCATGCATGGGTAATATCTGAATTTAATTATAATTAGATTTGACCTATGAAAATAATGAAAAAAATTCGTAAACATAATATGTGAAACAGGTTGCAGTGGTTCATAGTAAGAACAAAAGTATTATTCAACCCATATGCAGAGTTCTTGGCACCGAAAGTGTTAACACAGAATAAACTTTTCTTCGAAAAGGTAAAAAAACAGTGGGATTTATTCCCGTTGTTTTTTTATCACAACTGGTAGGCTTAGGGTAGTCACGAAGAACGGTGGTCATTCTAATGTCGATAACTTGCTCCTTAAAAAAAAAAGTATATTTAAATTGGTGAGGTTCACTGCTAGTTGATCATTCTGAGAACCACTTTGAAAATAGTAGCAGACCTTACTGTCTTCAAGGCTTGCAGTATGAGGCTGCATAGTGTGTTCATTAGCGTGGTACATATATTTGAGGATGATAGTTGAGTCCACTTTGGTTTGCCTAGTATTGATGCTTAGCACACTGAAGGAGAAGTGGTCACAGGTAACTGAGACATTCATGTCTCAGTTACCTTCAGTAGTCTGCGTTAAGGAAGAGATGACTTGACCAGTGACCACTTCTCCTTCGTACGAATGTGTGATCATACATGTGAAACGATAGTTGATTGTGAAATCTGTAAACTCAAACTGCTATCACAATCTATAAACCTGAGATCCCTCTTTCCAACCAAAATCTATAAATATTCATATAGATAGATAGATATATCATATTATATATATATCCTACGCGGTACTCCTGGAATTGGCTTCTTTTATTAGGAATTTTTTTTTCTCTGGAGCCCCGACCGCCCATATCGTGCTTGTTGGTCTGCAGTTTCTTTTTAATTTATTTTCAATGTTAATTCATATGTGTAGTTTATCAATGAGGTTTATCATTCGCAAACATACAGGTTGGAAAGATGTTTGGTGACTACTAATTAATTTTATTTATCTAGGAAACTGGCATACAGTGTGACTCAAGAAGAAGCATTAACTTATCCTGAAGTAAAATGCCGGCTAGAGAAAGCTCTAACTCAACTCAAAGCAATAGTTACTATATTTCTGGATGAAATCATTAATTCCACTGAACTCTTGCCATTTTGTATAACATACATGGCTCGGGTTTTACATAGAGCTCTTACTTCAAAATTCCCACATACTCCTGAGAAAGATATTTTAAAGGTAAGTTCTTATCTATAGAATCCATAGATTCAAATTAATATGGATTCTATAGATTCAAATTAAATTAGCTAGCTAAACTACACACATGATATGATGGTATCGTTGATCTCTAAACGCGATAAAACAAAAAACAGAGAAACACATGTGCTGCACCTACTCGTATTTTCATGTAGGTATGTACAATGTATATATATTTCAACGCAAAATGTTAAAATCCGTACGATTATAAAATATCTGGAGAGATTGTAAACTCTCGATAAATTGTCAACTGAACATTGGGAACACTTTACGCATCAAAATTTGATTGTCTTATTATCTTTTGAAGTAATTCCAAGAATCTCTTAATTTGGTTAAGTTGGAGGGAACCTAGGTGTGAACATTATCCTGCTAGGGTTGCGGAATTTGTTCGAAAGAGTCACCGCGGCCCTGGAACGCAAAGGGCACAAGCAGGAACACGGGTGGGTTTTAGTCAGTAAGAGTCTGACACTCCCTTCCGCTCCGCCCAGAGCGGGAGAAGTCATTTGATGATTTCCCATCCAAAAAAAAAAAAAAAAAAAAAGGTGTGAACATTATTCAACTTGAGTTCCAATGTTGAATGTAATGTCGTAAGAGTCACTGGCATAAATACAAGATGTAACAAAAACAACGCAATGCCGGAAATCATTGTACTCATAATTATGATCATTTTTTACGAATACTATGGCCCCAAACTATAATATTTAAAAAAAAACGGATTTTGCATCCGACTTTGATGCGATCTTCACCATCATATTCACCTTTAAAGCACATTAACTTGCATATAATAAAGATCTATCGGTGTTTTGTAGATTCATAAAACTTACGCGCAGGGGCTGGCTATTGGGATTTTAAACCATTAAAAAAATCTTATTTGAGTTAGATATCGATCGATATTCATCACGGCTGACAGGTGAGCCTCAAACAAGAATTTACATTTTTTAACGGCCTATTCTTATTTTCCAGGTTATTGGCAATCTCGTTTATTACCAGTTTCTTAATGCAGCCATTGTAGCACCTGATGCATTCCACATTATCAATCTGCCTAATGGTTCAGGCTTAACAACAGATCAGCGCAAAAATCTTGCATCAGTTGCAAAAATCCTGCATTTCTCTGCAGCGAAAAAAGGGGTAAGCTTGGTTGATATCTAGTCTGTCACAGCCGATTTACAATTAATGTTTGGTGCACACATGAATATCCGTAACCCGAAATATGGACGCATAATGTAAATTAATGATTCTAGATATGGATAATTATCACTCACTCACTCACCACAACTCCCATTGAGTTGTGGTGAGTGAGGGTCTCAAATATACTACATTTTTATACTTAAATTCTTGAAGATTTTTATTCTTTTTAAATAATATTGGAAATCTCTCAATAATGTGCGTATAAACTTACATTTTCGGTGGGAAGTACGGGAGAAAATGTTTTTCAATTAAATATAATCTACGGGCGATGGGCTATATAGAGAAATTAAAATAATAGAAACTCTTGTCTTTGTTGTGTTTGTGTAGCTTCACACTAACAAACCATTAACATCATTATTATTTCCTTTATTAATTTAACTTACATACTAATTTACATTTTTAAATATTTCTTAAAAAAAAAAAAACACATAAACAAAACATTATTATTATTATAGCTAGCCTGAAAATTTCAGGCTGCCCTTTTGCCCAGCAGTGGGGCATTTCAGGCTGAAATTTCCCACTGCTGGGCAAAGGCCTCCCGCCACTTCTTGCACTTTTCCCGATCCTGTGCCACATCCTGCCAATTCCCAAGAAAGACATCCAAGTCGTCCCGCCATCTCCTTCGTGGTCTGCCGCGTCCCCGTCTCGTGATTTCAGGGCACGATTTTTGTGTTTTATAGGCCCACCTCTCATTTAAGCTAGGCAGCCTTCTGAGCCACGCACAGTGTTTTATGAAGACCATTTTTCGGACATCGCTTTTTTATGTCGAAAACTGATAGTTTAAGTTATTTAAATTCAATATATCGAATCCCCATTTCACTAGCATGTGTAGTTTTTGAGATATAATTTTTTGAAAATCGTCTTTTTTTCAACCGGGTATTTAGAAAAAAAATAATAACTCTGAAACTAAACATGATACGCGATTGTGACCTTAGAAACATCGACGGCGTGTTTTATGCTGCATATTTTAGAGTACAAATAAACCTCGTAACCTCATTAGATTCAGACTTATAAGAGTTTTTTAGTTTTTAGTTTTTATTTTTTTTCTCGGTAATTCCGTCGTATTTGGAAAAGTTATTTGAACTGAAATTATGCCCTTCATCTTCCCTACATGCCACAAAAATTACACATCCTAATTGAGTGGAATCTAGAAGTTATTCCAAATTTACTGATTTTGTTAGGGTTGTCACTTTCGAATCTGAATTTTGATAACTCAATTTTTATTTAACGTATTGGTTATTAAAATTTCGGCTATTAAAGTTTTGTAAAATCCAGATTTATACAGGGTATTTTGTTTTTATTTATTTTGTACCCGATAATTCCGTATTATTGGGATAAGTTATTTATACTGAAACTAGCAATTTGCCATCAACTTCGTTCGCGAATGTTTTCAAAAAAACTTTAACACTCTTTAAACTGTATTTTGAGTGTAGTTTTGAAAAACGAAGAATGACAATCTTTATTTTTATAAGAATTTGTACTAAGTTCTAAGTTTATTAACCTAATAAATAAGATTCCTCCACACGATCTTTAAAACCCCCTAAATTGTTCTATTGGAGGTAGTTCTGAAAATAAAAATGTATATACAAATAATAATAATGACATCAAAATGTAAATACTCTGCCCACTGCCCCTTAAGTTTGGCGATTCTTCTGACTTTGGTTCTCCTACGGATATTTCGGATTGTTAATTCGATCATGCTAGGAAACTCCTAGCATATACTTAGCCTTTTGCATTGCCCTTTGAGCGATTTTGTTTCAGAGCCATATGTCACCACTTGACTGAGGTCGTAGACTTTCGTCTTACTTCTTCTTTGGTAAGTCGGTCTAGAAAACATCGCACAGCTTCCCAAATGCTGCTTAATCGAGTTAGATAGAATAGAATAATTAGAGAAACATAATGTTTTGACTATTTTATATTGCCTTAGTTACAAAACAGAAGACGAAAGTTTTAAATTTCTTCTTCGAAGCACTACACATTCTTCTGCATCATAACATCCAACGTCATTAGTGCTGGACGGTAAGCTCTTCCGACGGGTCAGGGTGAGCCATAGGTTTTAACAATGCGAGCGCGACTGCGGGTAAAGCAATCTTAATTTGTTTTTTTTTGTCTTTGAAGCATGTGTACTCTTGAGATTGCCGGATCAGATGAGTCTAAGTCTAAGGTCCTATATAAATCGGCCATTGTTTTCACCCTATCCATTTCGTAATGTAAGAAATATAGAAGTAAGTAATGTTCGCGATCGCTTCTTCAAAATTTATTTCTGGATTCTGATGCCTGCTCAGATAGCATTCCTATAGGAAGCGATGTTCATTCAACTATTGTGGCACCATGAATTAATATTTTATGTAATGTGACTGACATTGGATGCCAGGCATAATTGTCTACATATTTGTACGCTCTCAACTCGTTTACAAAAATCACCAAATATATTATTATCGATTGGTAGACCACTGGACATAACAGTTAAAATGACTTGTAAATCGTCCAGTAGTTAGATTACAAATTGGATAGTTGTAGTACTTTTATACATTGAAGTCGGCTGTATTTTTTTAATGAAAAGTTTTTTTTAATACAAATTTTAGTAGTGGTTCCACAACTAAAAATTACTCCTGAGCCTAACTCAAATAGTGTGCAATTTTTACTGTAAGGTACCTATACAGTATGTTAACTAACAGAGGGCGTTCCCGTTAACCCGCAATAGTATAGCATCCATATATGATTAAAAAATATTACCATTCGAAAACAAAATGTTTTTATTTTTGTAATATTAAAATATTCACTCAAAATGTTAAATTGATACGTTAAAGAAACACTCTGTACACGCGTACTTGCCGGTTTGGGCATTGCTACTACGAGTAGTTACCATTCCGCCCTACTATTTTGATTTTAAACAGGATGTTTCGAATTTATTGTCATTTTATTTTTAACTAGCTGCTGCCCGCGACTTCGTCCCCGTGGAATCCCCGATTTTAAAACATTCTTTATCGCTGCTCCGCTCCTATTGGCTTAAGCGTGATGATATATAGCCTAAAGCCTTCCTCGATAAATGGTCTATTCAACCCAAAAAGAATTTTTCAATTCGAACCAGTAGTTCCTGAGATTAGCGCGTTCAAACAAACAAACAAACAAACAAACAAACAACCAAACAAACAAACTCTTCAGCTTTATAATATTAGTATAGATTTGGATTATTTTATTCTTATTTTCTATTCTGATATTTTTATTTTAATCTATTAATAATATAGATTAACGAGTTTAAGGGAACGCCCTCTGTTATTTAACATACCGTATAATTTAATCATTAAAACATTGCACGACAAGTCCAATAAGTCATGGCTAGGATACATTGTTTTATTACTGAGTTTTCGTGCCTACCTTCCATCATCAGATTAGCTCGATGGTACCTTATAGCCAGAGTGCATCTCATGACAATTATAATTATCTCAAACACGGTTAGGTCACATTGATTTATTACAGAGTTCCGATACCTACCTTCCGGCTTCATCATATGATCAGTTCAATATATCCCCTTCTTCCTTCAGTCAGTTATCGACTACACGTATGAACAAAGCAATTTTACTTGTTACGACAGTCTGTTGTGCTGTGATGCCATAAGGAGTTCCGTTCATATCTTTGAAGTTCATGATCAGATCATAACTATATTTCTATGGGACCAATTTGGAAGCATAAACTTTCAAGAGAAAAAATAATTTTCTAATTCGGACCATAATTGACCGAGAAATCGGTGAACAGACATAAAAAAATAAAAAAAATACATCCAGCTGAACATATAACCTCCTTCTTTTTGAAGTCGGTTAAAAACTAAACCGAGTGCAAAATTTCATGTTCTTTTATTAGTCAGTCAATTCTCCTTTTATATATAGAAATAAAATCAGATCCGGATATGAACTAATATAATATGATCGCGTGACAACCCTAACGTCGTAGAATACGGATCAAACTTAAAAATGTTGTGGTTTCTAGATTCCACGCAATTAGGATGTGTAATTTTTGTGGCATGTAGGGAAGATGAAGGGCATAATTTCAATATCAATAACTTTTCCAAATACGACGGAATTACCGAGAAAAAAAATAAAAACTAAAAACTAAAAAACTCTTATAAGTCTGAATCTAATGAGGTTACGAGGTTTATTTGTACTCTAAAATATGCAGCATAAAACACGCCGTCGATGTTTCTAAGGTCACAATTGCGTATCGTGTTTAGTTTCAGAGTTATTATTTTTTTTCTAAATACCCGGTTGAAAAAAAGACGATTTTCAAAAAATTATATCTCAAAAACTACACATGCTAGTGAAATGGGGATTCGATATATTGAATTTAAATAACTTAAACTATCAGTTTTCGACATAAAAAAGCGATGTCCGAAAAATGGTCTTCATAAAACACTGTGCCACGTCAACGATCTGTGTTTTTGAGCGCAGTATCGTGTTTCGAATTCGATCCGATAATTTAACACCAAGTATACTGCGCTCCATAGCACGTTGGCAAACCTAAACTTTTGTATGTTAGTCAAAGAACAAGTTTGTGCACCATAGGTCAAAATGGAGAGAACACTTAAAACATCATAAGTATATTAAAAGTTTAGGACACTATTTGTTGTTGATATATTAACCTTAAAGTGATGGTAATATTACAAAATTAATGGCGATATGATTAAATAAAGGGAACATAATATATTCATCGCACGAAACACAGAACACCACGCGAGTTCAACTCCCACTTTTTTAAAAATTGGAATTGTATTCGCATTAATATAGATATTATCCTTTTTGAAGTTTGGAGAAGAGTCAAGTCATTTACGTTGCCTAAATCCGTTTATTGTGGAGTGCCATGAGAAAATGAAAGAGCTGTTCCGGCGATGCTGTCGCGGGCCAACTCTTGAAGAATATTTCGCAGTCGACGAGTATACGGAAGCCACGATGCTGCATCATCCACACATCTACATCACAGTCCAGGTAATTAAAAAAAAAATACTCAACTCTAAATTCTACTGACTGTGGCCAAGAAGTGGAATATCAATTGGTTTTAAACAATACCAGAGAGCCAATTTGACTAACTTTTAAGCACTAATTGTCGTATTCGCATCTCAATCGCAATCGGTCGAAAATGTAGGGAAATTTTAGGAGTTTTTGTCAGATTGTGACCGAGATAGTAAAATAGACCCTCCAAAAATTGTATTAAATTGAGGCTGTCATCAATGCCCGATGTATGAATTCTTGAAGGTCAGTTCCAACTGAATTAAAAAAAAAATACATCCCATATCATTTTTTTTTACTTCAGTCTTTTAACAATAAAATGCTTCAGTATATTTTAGCAATAATTCATTATTTGAGGCAGATAAAATTATGTATTGTACCATCTACTTGAAACCGGCCTTATTTTAAAATTACACAATGCAACAAAAAAAAACTTGTATTTCACCGAGATCTGATTATGTGATTTGCTATCGTCATAGTACAGAGTATTTAGGACAGTAAATAAATTTTTCAATTACGTATAGTTTTTAAGAGATAAAAATTTAAATTTTTACAGTTTTTCGTCGATTTAATCTCGTTAAATATTTTTTCAGGACTGAAAATTAAATATTTTTGTCTCTGTTTAGTGAGCAGGGGTTTTTAAGGTTTCCAATAAAATAATCAGTAGTCGTCTGCAAGCAATAATTCATTTTACTTGATAAAACTTTCCATCGAACAATTTCTTGATGTATGCGCTAATCGAGTTCATCACTTACTGTAACAGAAAACCTAGGTCTAGGTTTTCTGCGAAAAAGTGTGTAGGTAGTAGTGATGTAACGAATATTCGCATTCGCATTCGCGGATATTCGCATATTTTTGAATATTCGCATTCGCATTCGCGAAATTACTGCGAATGTTTTGCGAATATTAAAAAATATTTGGTTAATAAAACAAAATCCATTAATTATATTTCACTAGAACCGCGACTTACAAATTGTAGGTCGCGGGTTCAAACCCAGCCAGGCGCATTACTTTGTGTAATTAATTTCTTCACCACTGCTCTCAAAACGGTGAAGGAAAACATCGTGAGGAAACCGGCATGTCCTAGAACCAAAAATTCGAAGACATGTGACATTCACCAACCCGCACTGGGCCCGCGTGGTGGATTACGGCCCATTCCCTCTCCTGGAGAGGAGGCCTGTGTCCCAGCAGTGGGAATGTTAAAAGGCTGATTATGATTATGATATTTCACTAGAATTTAATTTACTCATGTTTATAATCACTATTCATGTGAAATCATCAAATGACTCCTCCCGCTCTTTGCGGAGAGGAAGGGAGTGTCAGACTCTTACTGACTAAAACCCACCCGTGAACTTTTTCGTGCCCTTTGCGTTCCAGAGCCGCGGTGACTCTTTCGAAAAAATTCCGCAACTCTAGCAGGCGTTGACCCTATGGGGCTCCGTCTTCTTTAGTGACAGCTCTTTGAGGCGCGCGTGGAATACGACGCGCCGTCGACCCATAGCTCGACCTGATTGCTATCGGACGGCCAGACACCCATAGCTAGCCATCCGCAGACCCGACGGTGACCGGGAATCGCCCTGCGTTTCCCGGCGCCCGGAGGGTCTTCTTCTGTTGTGGCTGCTGGAGCGTGAAAATTCCCACTCCCGCACGCGGTCCGCCGTCCTCCTTTGCTAGCATTACTGCTTCGCAAAAGGAGGTGCCCATGCCTCTTCGCTCCGGACCATGGATTGAACCAGGACTGGACACGCGAGAGGTTACCGCCGCCGATCGGCTCGACGAGGGCACGGCGTTGCTCTGCCCAAGCAGGGCAGACCTCCACCGTATGCTCCACCGTGTCCTCCGGGCGATCCGCACAGTGTTGACACTCGGACTTGTCCTCCCGCTAAATCTGAAACAGGTACCTCCCGAAAAAGCCGTGTCCAGTGAGCACCTGCGTCAGGTGGAAGGTGAGGACGCCGTGACGTCTCAGGAACTACTGGTTCGAATTGAAAAAATCTTTTTGGGTTGAATAGACCATTTATCGAGGAAGGCTTTAGGCTATATATCATCACGCTTAAGCCAATAGGAGCGGAGCAGCGATAAAGAATGTTTTAAAATCGGGGATTCCACGGGTACGAAGTCGCGAGCAGCAGCTAGTAGAAAATAAAAGTTAATTATTGGGGTACTTACAGTAAAAAATAAAGTTTTACCCTTAAATTACTGAGAAAATATAATTGAAAATGTATTTACATAATAACATTGTATACATGTAACTTATTTTCTATACGTGATGAAAGTTAGCAGTTATTTTTCTGGTATCTATACTTCTATACTAATATTATAAAGAGGAAAGATTTGTATTTTTGTATGTAACGAATAATCTCAGAAAATACTGGACCGATTTAAAAAAAAAATTGTCCATATTTTATCCCCATATCCCCACGGGAACGGGAACTACGCGGGTAAAATTGCGGGGCGCTACTAGTTATAGACATAATTATCGACGAAAAACACCATTCTTTTTTAAAGAGAAATATTTTGTGTTGTGTAGTTGTATTGGTCTCACATGTGTTCATCATACTTTCTATTAATTACCGGACACCCGGTATAACACGGCTTATCATTAATGACCCTCATTATGTCGTTGACACTCCCACTAATTCTGCGCATCATGGATGCTGTCCTTATCCGAAAGATGGTGTTAAAGTCATCAGTTTTTGCTTCGAAAAACATTCCTAATGCACTGAAGTAACGTGAAAGCGCCAACACCCTTAAGTTATTACATTGAACTCTAAAGGCCTTGTATGTCCTTTGCGTATATCGAACCCACATGCATAAAGACTGGCCTGAAGAAAAATAGTTAATTTCACTGCTATTGTAAATCGTTCAATTTTTTTACTTTTAGTCAGAGTTCAAACATGTGCGCGTGTGTGTGCGCTAGTTAGCCAAATTTTTGTGAAAGATATAGGCTACCACTTCGACCTTTAAGAACAGAGCAAAAAGAGAAAAGACAGAAACAACGCCAAGCGAAACCAAATTAATTTAGCGGGTCGGGCCGGTGAAAACCGGGGCACAGTTAGTGTATGTATAATGACGAGTCATTAGAATAAAACAAGACAACAATATTCTTTGGACATTTATTGCTCACTAGCTGCTGCCCGCGACTTCGTCCCCGTGGAATCCCCGATTTTAAAACATTCTTTATCGCTGCTCCGCTCCTATTGGCTTAAGCGTGATGATATATAGCCTAAAGCCTTCCTCGATAAATGGTCTATTCAACCCAAAAAGAATTTTTCAATTCGAGCCAGTAGTTCCTGAGATTAGCGCGTTCAAACAAACAAACAAACAAACAAACTCTTCAGCTTTATAATATTAGTATAGATTTACTCTGGCGCTAGTCCGACTTACCGAAGGCGACTCTACTCTGTGGGAGTAACAAAGAATGCCATGTTTTTTTTTGGGTTGAAAATCATCAAATGATAACAAGTTTTTGTAAACTCCTCACCCTGAATCCGTCAATGTGTCTGTCGTTCCTAGCCGAAGCCGGATAATGTGTTGATTTTATTTTTAGGAAATTGTTGATACGCACGCTCTTCTGATTGAATACCAGGACATAATAGCTCCCGATCCTCGGGACCGACTTAACGACTTACTGGATGATTTGGGCGATGTGCCCTCAGTCGCTCAGCTGGCATCCAGAGACATTGACACAGTACGTATACCAAATATTAGGTTGGGGGAAAAAGTCTTTTCGCATTATAGTGTGTATGAACTTGTAATAAAATCTCTTTGGCTATACTATTTTTATCTGGCTGGTTTTGGTATCATTGAAAGTTTAAATTTTAAAGAACATAATTCCAAATTCAAGTCAAGATGAATGAATCTAATGAAGAAATTTGATACATTTTAAAATTTTACTACAAAAAAGGTAAAATGCAACGCCAGCCGTAAAAAAATTAACAATGTTTATGGACCTATTGCAGTGTCTGTGAGAGTAGCACAAATTTGGTTTAAGCGTTTTGAATCCGAAAATTTGGATGTCAAAGGTGCACGTCGCTCTGGTCTCCCTATTACGGATAAAATGGATGCCATTTTTTTAAAAGTGGAGCAAGATCGGCATATTAGTAGTTACGACGTAGCTGAAGAACTGAGAATTGACCACAAAACAGTTTTGGCCCATTTGAAAAAACTGGGTACACAAAAAAGCTCGATATTTGGGTACTTCACGAGCTCACTGAAAGAAACCTAATGAATCGTGTACTCATTTATGATTCTTTATTACGACGTAATGAAACCGAACCATTTTTGAAGAAGCTATAGAAGAATAACTGGTGATGAAAAGTGGATCACGTATGACAAGAACGTGCGAAAAACTGACTGTGGCGAAACCCGGGTTAACTCGCAACAAGGTGATGCTGTGTGTGTGGTGGGATTGGAAGGCCATTATTCATTATGAGCTGTTATCACCAGACAGGACCATCGATTCTGAACTCTACTGCGAACAACTGATGAGATTAAAGCAAGAAGTTGAGAGAAAGCAACCAGAATTAATCAATTTAGCCACTCAGCAAAAATTAAGATAGTTTGGCTGGGAGGTGTAACTGCATCCGCCGTATAGTCCTGACCTTCAGATGTCCATCTGTTTCGGTCTCTTCAGAATTCTTTAGGCAGTGTGAGGTTAACATCACGAGAGGACTGCCTAAACCACTGGTCGCGGTATTTTGATCAGAAGTCCCAAAATTTCTATAGCAATGGGATCATGACCCTACCTACAAGATGGCAAAAAGATATCGAACAAAATGGTACCTACATACTTTAGTTAAATGTAAATAAACTATATTAAGAATTGTTTTATGATTTTCTTAAAAAATGCGATGAAACTTTTTCCCCAACCTATTAGCATGCCCTTCGTATTACTGACCTATTCATAACCTAATAGTACTTACCTCTTTTTAAATTATTTGGGGACTACACGTTTGGCTAGTATAACTTATTTATTTTTATGTATAACAAGGTACGTTGGTATCCATGTTCTGCAATTATTTACACATTTGGGTGGGTAGCACTCGTGAGTTGCACACCTACAGAAGAAACCAGAACATCAGCGTCGGGTGGCATTACCTACATAATTATGTACCCTGTAGGCGAAATGATAAATTTTTTGATAAACATTAATACAAAATTCTTATTAATTAACTACGTCACTTTTTTTTAGCAAGTGGGAGATACCACAGAAGAAAATGCTAGGTTAGAGGTATGTTTGGCACTCACAAATAAGTTCCAGGCCCCTGCCGATGACATGACTGATTTAAACAAACTCTTCATTAAAACGAAGGAGTTATGCGTGTCTATTATTCCATTTTTAAATGGTAAGTTTTCAATTTACTTACAATAACACCTTAAAGAAATTAAGAGAAAGGAAAAAAAATTTGAAAGAAAAATGAAAAAGAAGGAATTATTTGTTGTACTTATATGGTTTACATAATAAAGAGTATTCTATTCTATTCTATACAAATAATTGTGTTCTAGGTGAACATCTCTTAGAAGCCCTATGCATTGGGACTACAAAAGCCCAGCAAGAACAATATGCTGGAAGAATCCAACGACGTATCTATTCGGGTCAGGCTCGACAAGACGAATCAATGACCTTGCGGGAGCATATAGCAAAACTCCGCAAGAATCTGCAAATGCTTGAAGACGAAGGGTATGTCACACGAGAAGATGGTTACCAAGCATTAGTGACTTCCATTGCGCTTGATCTATGCAATAAAGGCAAATATAGACAAGCGCAAAGAAGAGCTTTAGCTACACTGACGCGTACCAAACAAAGTTTACAAGAGAAAACTAAGTATTATGAAGAGAAATGCAAATCTTATGATCAGTATATAAAGTCTTGTCTTGCTAATCTTCACACTGGCAAGAAGTAAGTTGTCAATACACATTATATGTTTATACTATTGGTGCCAGTTCGTCTGTTTGTCTGCCTTAGTAGGCAGAAAAAAGCAGGCAAAGCCGGCAGCAGGCAAAGTCGGTATTTCCTGAAATAAATAGGCAGCTGTAGTCAGCTGCCTATTTATTTCAGGAAATACCGTTTCTTTCGTTAAATAGTGCAGGTATTTATTAATATCAACTATATATATGGTTGTTATTAATGTCAACTGAATTCATTATTTTGAACGTAACAGTTAATTTGTTGGGAAAGATGTAGTTTGTTGATACCTACGTACTTACGAAAATTAAACGTCAGTATATTTTTTAAATAAGCCACGATGCCCTCGGTGGCTGAAAGACGCGTGGCAAACGAGCGCGGGGTAGTTGCGTGTACGTGCAACATTAGACAATAGGAGCATTGGGAAACCAGTAACAAACAAACAGTACCTAGTTTTTTTTACTGACACTGTTCTTTACTCATGTTGTGTGCCTTATTTGCCTTACACACATTTGAAAGCAATATTTACATTACAAGAATTGCTTTTTATCCTTCCTTCCATCCTTGATCTAAAGACAGTTCGTGTGTTGTGCTGAAGAAGCATGCGATATTAACAATTTGACTGCCGAATGTTTGTTTAGTAACAATCCGTACGGATTCTAGCGTGACGAGGCACTTCCAAGTGCCTATTCTTTTAGCGCCAGTCCGCCAGCCCGCACGTCCTTCATGGTACACGTTTACACATTTTAATCACTACATATATATTTGCTATTTACAGAAGCGTTCATGCTTGCTTAAGAAGATCAGGGAAGGACATACAGAAATTGAAATCTAAATTAACTGTGAAGTATTCCGGTGCCAAGTTATTAGAGAGAGGTGTACTCCTAGAAATAGACGGATTGTCGTCCTCTCAGTTCAAAAACGTCCAGTTTGACGTAACCCCAACAGACCATAACGGAGTCTTTACTATAAAAGGAAAATTCATGGGCGTCGAGATGGAAACTATTGAAGTTGATATACAAGATTTACTTCAAAAACAATATGAAGGTTGTGCTGTCATGGACATGTTCGGAAAAGCAAAAATTAATGTTAACCTACTTATATTCTTATTAAATAGTAAGTTTTATGGTAAGTCGTAGGAGATCTTAATATTATGTTACTCACACGATGCTGGAGCAGATACTGTACAGGTGAAGTATTCAAAGTTTTTTCACAATGACGTGTCGACTACCTATACTGTGCTGTCAGTGATACATCCGCCCCCCACTATCGTAACACTACAATAGCATTCTTAACTCTCATGGCTAATACAACTTTTCCAATAAAGACCTAAGCAAATTATATATTTTGGTAACTTGTTCGTGGATTATTGTAAGATTCTGTATTACCTCAGAATCTTGTAAAATATGCATTGAGTAGTTTCTGATATTTGGATGGTGACTGAGTATGTTTGCAGCGAGAAACCACCTGACCATGCATAGGCTGTTGCACCTTCAGATGAAGATTTTCAATTTCTTAACGCCAGACTGACAAGATTTCAGTTTCTCCGTGTTTCAGTTTTGCGTGTGTGGTTTTCTTCCAGAACCAACCACAACAACAACAACAGTGGTCGTAAAACGAAGTGCCAATGCTATCATGATTCATTGTGAGGGAAAGGGATAGTGCTATTCTTCTTGTGTAACTCCGTATCTCTCTGACACAGGAATCATGATGGATTTAAGACGTCGTGGTAGGGCTGCAGGACGTTTCGCGAATAGGATGTTTTGATACGGAGAGGAGCTAACAAAATGTGGTCGGTTAGATTCATATGCAATATTTCAGTAATATCAGTCACTTTTACAAATATATTTTTGAACAAACTTGAAAACTAGCTCTTATTGCCCACTTTGTATGTGATAGATTTAGAATCCTGATAATTTCACACAAGTGGTTTTTCAATTTGCCTTTCCAAGTGCTTTATTTTTCCGATTTCTATACGAACGCGCACCTGTCAGAGGTGAGGGTTTACTTAAAATCTCAACCTGTCCATGGAGAAGTGCTAGTATTTCCAAGCTCGATTCGTTATCTCTCCCACCATTCGTTTCAGCATTTGTGCTTAAGTTGTCAAAGAATCTTCTACGTCCGTATGAGCTTACGTTTTCATACACATTAGCTCACACGACGCAATGACGATTGAAGAGGCATGCTGTTTCGCACACTGCTAAGCGCGGCGTGCATTTGTGGTAACAATTTCCATCCATTTGTTTAATTAAGTGGTAAAACTCACCATGCAAAAAATAACTAGTTTTAGAACTGGGTAGGTATAAGATTTTTCATTTAACGAAAAAATATAATTAGATTGTTATACTGGCCAAATGATCAAATTTTTGATGAAGTATTAAAATACCAAATATTATATTAATTGAGCACCCACCTGATAGTATTGTGACAGGTTTTTCGCTACAATCAATCAAATAATTAATTAGGTTGTGTATTTTTTTGTATTATTATGTTAGTTATAATGTAGGTACTATGTTGATTATTGTAAAGTCACATTTAATAAAAGTTTATAACCACGGAACAGAAAAAAACAGTAGAAATCGCATAACGCATAAATTACTATCAGAACCAGCGTGCCCTAACAAACACATCTTCAAGATAATCATATTATGTCACACTAGCAAATTCGTTTTGTGATTGGTCCATGCCAAAAAGTCTTTATAGTCAGTCACTATTTAAAAAAAAAGTGCAACTGCATCATATAAATAGAGTTCATTATTGTCAATCTTTTGTAGGTATTAAATCTTATATTTCCGTGAAAGCTCGTAGGCATAGTTTTACTAGCAAGTTCCGCTATTCGACGCTAGATGTCACTAAATTGTAATATATTCGATTGTATGCAGTATGGCATTGAACATAAGATAGATATTTGTTTATAGAGTTGATCGCTATTATGATATTCGCTAGTGATGTACAACATCGTAACCTTATTTATCGATATTTAATTGTATTCGTGCATTCCGTTTATATTTATATTCGTGTTCAATAAGCATAACATTCTTCGTATTTGGCGAAAACTATACACTGATAGCTGAATACGCTGATGCTAAAACACAGATTAAACTCAATTAGTCAGGTACTATTACCGAATTATCCAACCCACTTATACAAAGCAAAATTATCTTTAAATGGAACAAAAGTTTAATAAAATCAATTTAATTTTACTAAATCAGATTTTTTCACATGTTTTACATAAGTAAAAAATAACAAAACAAAATTAAAATCTAAACGAATTACCGAAATGTACCTTTATACGCGTGTTACGTCCGATCGACTTTTGTTAGCTTTACTTCTTTATCTTCTGCTAGATGGTCACCTATTAATCCTGTACCCATGTCAATATATCCATGAAACCATCCCATTCAATTCTTCTACGTATAGCCATTTCATCAATTAAGTACTAGTGAAGCTAATATTGGATGACTTGATGAATCCGCTTTAAGTTTTAAAGCTGTAAACGACTCCTTTGTGAAACCAGGATCTCCACCGATATTAGCATACCATTTTGTTAAGGTTTGTGGATGAGGCAAAGAGCAATCAATCGTACTACGCACGTATTTATAGGCTTTCGATGAGTAATAATGTAGAGTAAGGGCGAAGCTGCGAAGTTCTGGCGAATACATACTTATGCATACTCTCACGATATTTCATTTTCAATGGATATAAATAAATTACTATCTGTTTAACATCAAATAATATTACTATTAATTAATCTTGAATTTTTATTTGATAAGGTCACATCGACAACTCGTTATCGATAACGTCTTTCTCTAATTGAGTAGCAAACTGTCACATGACATAGGATGGAATCATCTAGAATAACAGGTTTGATGTGAAAGAAAGTAGACCTTATGGTTTAAATCATAGATTCTACTTTTGTTTAGCGTTTTTGAATAAAAATGTAAGCAATGTTTTATCATATATTAATTAAAATAAAATAAAATAGTACTTAATTATGATACGATATACCACTATGGGATACATTTTTGGTACGGCTATCGTTTTTATACTCTAAAACAGCACAATACGGCATATTTGATTTTATTTCGGATTTTCGAGAGTAAGTGACGTGAACGCAGTCGGAACTAGACTGATATGCGCGATAGCGCTTGGGCGCCTACAATTGCGGAGCTACGCAATACTAGGGCTACGCGTGCCCCGCCTACTTGCGACTTCTACTGTTTTTTTCTGTTCTGTGTTTATAACTTTTCATTACGCAATGTGCTCGAATGTGTTGTTGAAGGCAAACAAATAAATTTAAATTTAATCATTTCATACAAAGTTTGTTGCTGACATCGCTCTTAGGCCCACTTGCGCCAACCAGCATTATCTCTTAACCCAAAGTTGTGAGCTGAGCAAATGTAGCTGAGAAATAAGGAAGGGAGGGAATTCAACTTTCTTGGGGATAAAATCATTTGTACTAAGTGTGCGCAGACGAAGTGCTAGTTTCATACATAAAGGCTTTTATACATAAACTAGGTCGGAGTTAAAATATAATTCTGGTTTGTGCACATGAGCCAGGAGCCTTACAGTCTTAGTCGAGCAGAGAAATCGAATGATTTTTTTTAAATCTGGACAAACAATTTCCTACCAAGGGACAGCAATCTCAGTGTGCGAGTATATTGTTTTCGATTGTTAAAAATCTAGCTGAGAAAATCACTTGTAATAAGACTGTGATAGATAATTAACATTTATTACCCATTAATTCGCTTTTACATCATACATATTACGATGGTGTTTTTAATGTATTTAATTATTAATGTATGTAATTATCAGTTGGTTTCTACTACGATCATAATTATTTTATAATAAAAGAGGCTAGTACTACAATTTTGTTTTTCTTCTCGTTATCACTAAAAGGCTAATTCCCAGTTCAAGATGTTTTGGACCATACTTTGGATGCCGCGTATCAGAAACTGCCCCTGAATGCTGTACAATGGGGCAGCGATTTAAGTTCCTGAGAACATTGCCTTTCACGATTTTTAGTCTGGCTTTTGAAATTTAACGTCACCTAACAACAAGCAGGTCAAGTGTATTTTCATAGTATAAACAGGGGTAGTAGTTTATCTTCATACAAACCCACCGCGCGCGGCTTGTATGTGTGCGCCATAGTATCTATGCGTCGACGCACGCACACTTTAACAAGTCTCGACCCGTTTCTCAGTGCGCCAGTCGGGGCTAACACTGCACGAGGTTCGCGCGTCACCGCTAAATAAATAAAAAATGTCTGACAGTCGCAGGACGGCAGGAGAACGTATTGCTGTGTGTTTGGGTGTCTTAATAATTCATCGATTCCAGAATTATCTCTGTTCAGATTACCTAATGAACAGGAAAGGTAAGCTAGTCACTTATTCTAGCATATAATTTTTACTTGATGATGAGATACCTACTTACTTATTTTTATTAGTTTTCTATCACACAGAGAAAGTAGGTAGGTAGGCCTAATTTCCTACTAGAATATATTAGGTAGGTACTTTTGATCTATCAATTGATTTGCCGCTATTGCTTTGTTTACGTTTAGTTATGCCGATTTCTCAGTATTGTAGGTATAGTAACTAAGTAGGTAAGTACTTACAGTTGTAAAATCAAACCATTGTTGAACTTTATTGACTAATGATCACTGAATTAGTTATACAGAGATGTGTTAAAGTGACAACCCTAAGACAGTAGGCAATTATATCGCGAATTAGGCCGGAGATAACCTAATACCCCTGTTTTTACTATGGTATTTTCGTATTTTGCGTTTCGATTTCTTTTGAGAGTATAAGGTCAGGTGGGGTAAGAGGAACATAGTTTACTGGTTTTTGAACATTACGACTTCCAGCTAGTAAAAATATGTATATATTCTAATAGCAATACAAACAAAGTTTCGCTAACGAACCATGCTAACTATTATTTTAACATAGAAATTGATTCTTCCAGTAATAACGGAACAATTTGACAACGAAGCCAGGTCTTCTAATAGTTTCTCTTTCCCGAAATTTGGGGTAAGAGAAACGCTTCGATTCATACAAGTAAAAACACGTATTTTTATTGAGAACTGCCTTTCGACTTAATGGAAATGAAACCATACCATAGTTAAAATATGGTTTAATTTAGCTTTACCGAAAAATAAAGAAAATTTGGGGTAAGAGGAACATATTAGTAAGGTCAGGGGTGGTAAACTACGAATGTTACAAACATATACATTTGGTTATTAATAAAAATTTAAGAAAAATAAACGATGAATGTCACTAAGTAAGTGTTTATTTATTATTATCAATAATAAAAGTATTTACATAAGTATAACATAATGTTTCTCTTAACCGGCTATGGTAGTTCCTCTTCTTCACCGAAAAAGCACTAAAAACACATGCTACAAACAATATAACATGCGGAAAATAAAGATTCAACATTAGAATTATACTTATCAACAAAATTTGCCGTATCACAGATGTTTTTAATCCTTAAAAAATCGCACACAAAAAACGCCGCTAGGTCACAATTTTATAGTTTGTCAACTGATTTTTTTCTTTCTCTTTTATTCACGTACTTATTGTGTTATAGCGTCACCTATCCAAAAATATTGAAACTATACTTAATACTGTTTTATTGACGGAGTAACCACAGAGCTGGGCTTAATAGTTTTCTATTTATGAGTTACTGTTTCTCTTTCCCCGGCGTCCCTCTTACCCCACCTGACTAATGCTTGCTGCTGAATTAATTGGCTTCTGGGATTATTTTCTGACAACACTAGGACAAGTAGTTTTTAACCCTCTGAATGAGCTGGTTTGTACGAGGTGATCGTATCTGATAAAAAACAACTTTCTACAAGTTATTCCGTGTGGTAGACATGTACCTATCTCTGATAGTCTACAACCTAACGAAGTCATTGAAGAATTCGTACTCCGTGGAGCCTTTTTGTGCGTTAAGGAAAATAAAATGTTATTAAACGTATCCATGGTCCGTAGCGAGGAGGCTTCTTCTGCGAAGCAGTTATGCTAGATGGAGGGACAAACCTCGCGCCCCATCCGCTGTAACAGAACAAAGCGCTCCGGGCGTCGGCAGTCGCAGGGCGATTCTGTCGTTTTGGTCTGCAGGTAGCAGTAATTCTTTACCAAAGTTTGCGAAAGCTGATGTCACCGATGTGCTTTCGTGGACGAGCACTACGGTATGACAGTAAACACGGTTGTATAATGTTTGTCTCAATTTCGTTGCCGATTTTTTACAACTTTTGCCAGGTATCTACTCTCTGATAAACTAAACGAAAATAAACTTGTTTTATCACAACAAGTTTATTTTAGGCCTTATAAGTGCAACACAAAAAAATATTGTGTAAAACAAAAACATACATGTGCACATACTCGTAACCTCAACTACGAGGTGTGACTTTTTGTTCTTCTTGACTCTTTCAAAAGTGGTTTCGTGTTTGAACGAAGTAATTTCGTGGATATGGCAGCGAATAATTCATTGGCATTAATTGAAAAGTTAACTGGCCGTGAAAACTATGCAACTTGGCGGTTTGTACTGAGTTAATAGCTTCTGTGTATGATTCAGGATGTCTTCGTGTCTACACAGGTAAGTACTGTCTTCATAATAATTTTGTTCAATGTGTTTTCATCTATTTTTCTGTTTCTAGGTCTCAAGGTGATATTACTGATCTGAGGAGACTGAAGTCAGGTAGGTATTCTCTATCAGATTTATTTCCTTTTACTGATCCATATGAACTTTCTCGAGTAGTGTCCTCATCCATTGAAACATCACTTTTATCTGCTTTCACTTCCTGGTCTTTGTTCTTTTCAGGATTTGTTGGTGACAACTCCACAGGAACATAATCTCTTTTTACATTTGACTCAAGAAATATAGCATCTCTGCTTTTTATTACTTTTCTAGTATTAGGTATTATAAATCTTGGGCACGCCGCCATTGCGGCGATAAGTCCCCTCTTTGAGGAGTGGTTAGAGAGTACGCCACGGCGTCCTCACCTTCCGCCTGACGCAGGTGCTCACCGGACACGGCTGTTTCGGGAGGTACCTGTGTCGGATCCAGCGGGAGGACACGTCCGGGTGTCATCGCTGTGTGGATCGCTCGGAGGACACGGTGGAGCACACGGTGGAGGTCTGCCCTGCTTGGGCGGAGCACCGCTCGCGTCCGTCCCTGGTTCAAGCCATGGTCGGGAGTGAGGAGGCATGGGAGGCGGTCGCCTCCTTCTGCGAAGCAGTAATGCTAGCGAAGGAGGAGGCGGAGCGCGTGCGAGAGAGGGAAGCCCCTCGCTCCAGCCGCCGCAACAGGAGAAGACGCCCCGGACATCGGGAAACGCAGGGCGATTCCCGGCCACCGTAGGCGCGGGCCTGCGGATGGCGAGCTATGGGTTCCACGCGCGCCTCAAAGAGCCGGCAAAGAAGATGGGGCCCCATAGGGTCAGTGCCTGCTAGGGTTGCGGAATTTGTTCGAAAGAGTCACCGCGGCCCTGGAACGCAAAGGGCACAAGCAGGAACACGGGTGGGTTTTAGTCAGTAAGAGTCTGACACTCCCTTCCGCTCCGCCCAGAGCGGGAGAAGTCATTTGATGACTTCCCGTCCAAAAAAAAAGGTATTATAAATCTGTAACCTTTATTGTGGTCACAATCTATACTAATATTATAAAGCTGAAGAGTTTGTTTGTTTGTTTGTTTGAACGTGCTAATCTCAGGAACTACTGGTTCGAATTGAAAAATTATTTTTGGGTTGAGTAGACAATTTATCGAGGAAGGCTTTAGGCTATATATCATCACGCTTAAGCCAATAGGAGCGGAGCAGCGATAAAGAATGTTTTAAAATCGGGGATTCCACGGGGACGAAGTCGCGGGCAGCAGCTAGTCTATACTTAATATTATAAAGCTGAAGAGTTTGTTTGTTTGAACGCGCTAATCTCAGGAACTACTAGTTCGAATTGAAAAATTCTTTTTGGGTTGAATAGACCATTTATCGAGGAAGGCTTAGGCTATATAACATCACGCTGCGAGTAATAGGAGCGAAGAAAAAATGGAAAATGTGGAAAAAACGGGTAAAATTATTCATCTTTGAGGGCTTCCGTTGCGTGCGCTGCTAAAACGGTTCAAGATACCAAAAAAATATGTAGGAAAGAATTATTTCTCTTAAAATGATCTAAAAAAATGTCCGCGACAGTATAATTATGTCTATCTTTTAAGAACTCACTAGAACCGTTTTTATGGTAACCAAATTTGGTCGAAAGGGATGAAAGTTTGTATTAAACTTTGTCAATTTGAAACCGATCGGGCTGAGAGTTTCAAAATCGGGGTTAAAGTAACTATTCCACGCGGACGAAGTCGCGGACAGAAGCTAGTATCCAATAAATATGATCTTATGTGCCTTTGGGTCCCACTTCTTTCTTTTTTCTTTAGGCAGGTAAACCATAGCCTTACATTCAAATGTACGCATGTGATTTACGTTTGGTTTCCGACCAGACCACATTTCTTCTGGAATTTTGAAGGATAAAGATTGTATTGGAGAACGATTGATTGATTGATTGACGTACGCAGCAGTATGTATTGCATCAGCCCAATACATTTTTGGTAAGTTGGCATTTAAAAGCATGCATTTTGCTCGTTCTACTAGAGTCCTGTTCATGCGTTCTGCTGTCCCATTCTGTTCAGGAGAGTATGGTGTGGTCGATTGGTGTATGATTCCGGCGGCACCTTTCAAGAAATCTGAGAAGTTCTTGTTTACATATTCTAGGCCGTTGTCTGTTCGAAGAATTTTTATATGAGCATCTAACTGATTCTCAGCTTCATTTTTAAATTCAAGTAGGTATACCCCTTCAAATAAAAAAATAATTTTTCAAATCGGTTGGCAAGCGACGGAGTTATGCGCGAACAAACATTAAAAAAAAAAACACTTTTTTAGAAGTCGGTTAATAAAAAGCAGAGATGCTATATTTCTTGAGTCAAATGTAAAAAGAGATTATGTTCCTGTGGAGTTGTCACCAACAAATCCTCAAAAGAACAAAGACCAGGAAGTGAAAGCAGATAAAAGTGATGTTTCAATGGATGAGGACACTACTTCAGAAAGTTCATATGGATCAGTAAAAGGAAATAAATCTGATAGAGAATACCTACCTGACTTCCAGTCTCCTCAGATCAGTAATATCACCTTGAGACCTAGAAACGGAAAAATAGATGAAAACACATTGAACAAAATGATTATGAAGACAGTACCTACTTACCTGTGTAGACACAAAGACATCCCTGAAACATACACAGAAGCTATTAACTCAGTTAATAAAGAAATATGGATAGAGTCAATCAATGAAGAATTAATTGCTCATCGAAAAAATTAAACCAGGGCATTGGTGGAAAAGCCCCCAATTGCCAAAGTAATCAAATGAAAAAAAAAAAGAATAAGTTCCGGATTAAAGAAGAATTAACAGGTCCCCGATACAAATCACGACTCTGTGCAACGGGCTATGCACAAACAGAGTTTAAAAAACTAAAACACGCTTTAATAATAATCGAACTAAAAAGTAGACAATATTTTTTAAGTGTAAGCGATTTCTATTAAGTTACTGCAATATAAAATCCAGCAATCAATATCATAATTAATTTAGAATAAGATTAATAAATATTAAGATTTTAACAAAACTGAAAAAGCGTGGGGTGCGTAATTATATTTTTATGTTTTAATTCCGATATTGCAAACAGTAGGTAACTAATAAAATGATCCTCACATTCGAATTTCTGTTAATATCTATATTACTATTACAAAATTCAAATAAAGTAAAAAAATAATAGCTAACAAGGCTAGGCTATTTCACATTTTAAGTAGGCGAATTCAGGCTAGGTACCTACTTATTTTCTTCGTTACTTGGGTTGGGTTGGGGTTGGGACACACTTGGGATGTAATTTTATTCTTGGCGACTTGGGCATGGGCTCGAGTTATTTGGCAACACTGCATCCGGGTACCAACTTTATAATACTATCTGTCAAGTCTTTGTAAGCTGCTGATAAGGAGTGATAAGATTTGATAAACATTTAGTATTCTATTAGATAGTTTTAATTTAGTAATCAACAAGATCATGACTTCTGACCATAATGCGGCGTATTACAAAGAAAGTTTTGATATTTCTTTTAGGTGTACTATCCACAGCAATTTATTGTGAATATCTTATTTACTATGTTTTTGCTTTACAGGTTAGTAAATATTATTTTCTTTGCAACTATTATTTGGTTAACTTTGATATTTGTTTAACTATAAATATTTTTAATTACAGTGTTCTTGGCCTGTTTTAGAGCAGCCACAAAGTGTTGAGCAGGTGCTTAAAGCATTTATTTTATCAGATACACATTTACTTGGACCACGGAAAGGGCACTGGCTGGACAAATGGAGACGAGAGTGGCAGATGCACCAAGCGTTTCAAGCAATCATGGCTGTAAACAAGCCAAATGTGGTTTTTGTATTAGGTAGATATAGTTTAACTAAGCTTATGATTCAAAAGTTATTTGGATAAGGCTGTATCAATACATATATACTGTTTATTTGACCTTCTTTATTTAAAAATCCATGCGAACAATCAATGCATCATAAATACTTACTAGCAAATATAAAATGTAACAATATATTTATTTTCAGGAGATCTTTTTGATGAAGGCGAATGGAGTAATGATCAGCAGTTTAAGGAATATGTTGATCGCTTCCACCGATTGTTTCCAGTACCTGCTGATACTCCCATGCATGTGGTTGCAGGAAATCATGATATAGGTTTCCATAATTAGTATGAATGTGTTATTTGATAGAGAACTTGATATACTTTTACATCATAACTAGCTTAAACTTTCCATTTCTATCATTTAAAAATTGTTTTGTTTTTTACTCTGTTAGACTCTCATGTTTATGAGAAACTGTGCTGTATTGGGTAAGTTACTGGCTGGTATTAGTATAAAGATATAAAGGGTTTTTTTAGCATAAGACATGGCTCGGCTCAGCGATTCTCAAAACTACTGAACTCTTCATCAATTCAATTTATAAGTTTAAAAGAAAATCATTTTATTTTAATTAATTCAATGGCAATGGAAGGCGACTCCTGTAATCTATGCACTAAGGCTAGAAACGATATTTTGAAAGTTGCAGGTAGGTCAGTTCCAAAATTTATTTAATTTCGCATAAGGTTTAAAAAGTCAAAGCATTTGATATTTTTCTGTTTTTTTTTTAGGAATATTGAGTTGTGCAGAAAATTCAAAATTTTGTTATAATGGTATCCTGAAAGTCAATTATAGTAGACCAATACTCATGCAGGTGGGTTTTTAATAGATACATAAAAATAATGAGTCAGAATCACAAATGAATTTATTTGAACTGGTGATTACTATTAATTTCAGCACTTTCCACTGTACAGAGTATCCGATGCGGAGTGTACCGAACCAGATGCACCGCCACTACCAGAACGAAATAAGCCATTTCGCATAAAAATTGACGCCCTATCCCAGCAAGCTACGGAATACCTTGTTTCTAAAATCAAGCCCAAGGTCGTGTTTGGTGGACACACACATCATGGATGCTTGCAGCATCATATCTATGAAAAACCAACAGCACTTGAATTTTATGAATATTCAGTACCATCTTTTTCTTGGAGAAACAGAGCTGATCCCAAATATATGCTGGTAAGTTTAGACCCCATTTATCTGTTCTGCGACTAATGAGCCCTGACCACTGGCACTAAGTTTGGTGATACTTTGGGCTATGTCGTAAGCAATTGTTATTATTATTAACTACATTTCATCATTTTAGGTGACCTTTACACAAAGTGATTACTCCGTACACAAATGTGAGCTGCCTAAGGAAACTACGATTGTAATAACAGCCGTGTTAATGCTGTTCCTGGTGATGTGGTTAACCACACAACAAAGACTTATTGGTAGATGAGGTGCTAACTAAGTGAAACAAACACGTTGTAAATTAATATTCTCATGATTATATTTGACAATAAATAGTTTTGACAAGATAGAGCACTTTGTACATTGACAACTGACCAATTTTCAGTTGAAATCTTTACATACAATTACTTCCTTAACAAATTATCACAAAGATCTACCTGCTAACGTCAACATTAACACAATAACTTATAAAATACATTACGAAAGCATAATAGAGGTAGATAAAACAGAGATTCTTTCATTAACTAAAATTAACGAATACTGATATTGGTAATGGGAGGGTTTAAAAAAAACACAGAATAAGCTATTATTATATAAAAAGTAAGTAGATGAGCAACCTTATCATAAGTATGTATATTGTACTTCAACTTTTCATATAAATTGCTATCAGCTATCACTGGAGTACCTACCTAATACTTACAACTAAAATCAGTCTATGAAACTCTAGAATGAGTCTTGAATTATATTAATGAAGGTACGTAGTCCACTGAGCATTATCACCTATCAACTAACATTACGTCATGTACTTGGCTACATCTCAAATTCCTCTCAACACCCAATTTAGGTGCCAAGTAAAGGCACTTTTTGACAAATTACATTTCTAAGGCCGTTTTAAAATTAAACTTAACCCTCTATAGCAGTGTAGGTATGAGTGAAGTGTGACTTAGAGTTTAAAAAAAAAACAACTCTAAAACAGGTTCAAAGGTTCGGGCCTCATTCTCACAAGGATGATTGCGGGCCCACATGTAATGGATCAACTATGCACTTTATTTACAGCTCATGCTCACCTTGCATTCAATTGCTGAATTTGCAAACGCATACAGCATACACCAGCATACTAACGTTAAAAATATAACGAAACTCTGACGTACGCAACTTCAAATGCTATGCAGCTATAATATTCGACGAGAATCTAATATTTATTTTACTTTTTGTTTGACTGGTACGAGTCCCAAATAAACATTTTTCTTTCTTTCAAAAGTAGTCAACGCCTTAAGAGAACAGAACTCACTGAATAGTATTGGTTGCAAAATGCGGTGAACAGATCTAGATTACAAATTTCGGTGATCGCAAACAAAAATACTAAACCCGCCAATGTTGTAAAAACTCGGTTATTTGTAATTTTTATTTAAAAATAATTCTCTTTAATATAAATAGTTCGCATGTTCTGTACTCCCTTTCTATCTATATACTATCTTTCTAATCAGAATTACTGTTTTTCAAAAAATCTTTTATTAATTGAATTAATAATTATTAAAAGTTATTAATAATTGCGTTAAACATAATGGTCAGAATTGTATAACTGCCCCGTATTGACAATGTTTTTATGAAATTTAAAATGTCTTAAAGAATTAATGAAGAATTTGTTCGTTTGGTTGAACGCGCTAATCTAAGGAACTCCTGGTTTGAACAGAAAAACTCTTTAGTGTTGGATAGCCCATTTATTGAGGTAGGCTATAAAACATCACGCTACGTACAATAGGAGCGGACCATCAATAAAAAATGTTGCAAAAACGGGTATTACTTTTATGTGCCGCAGACGAAGTTGCGCGGTTCAGCTACCAACCAACCAATAAACCTTCATGTATTTCCGATTTTAAACGGATCATCTGCTGAATGGTTCATGAATCATCATCCTCTGCGTAGCCTTTTCCCAACTATATTGGAGTTGGCTCCCAGTCAAGCCAGATTCAGATGAATACCAGTACTTATTTTACGTGAAGTGGTTAAAGGGATGGAGCCTTCCACGTAAAATACTGGTATTTAGTTGAATTTATTATGTACGTTAGAAAGAATCCACATCTCTTTAGTAAATGGGGCGACAGACATAATTGTGTTACTAGAAATAGCTATCAATTATAAGTTCAACCAGGTTTCAAAAATAATAATAAAATTCCTCCCCATAAATTAAAACTGAATTAATGGAAATTTAAATCATGTATTAAATGTACACAGACTATACAGGCAAGCATTTAACGGATGAATGTTGGGGGATTACATTGAAGATAAAAATGCTTGGCTAAATGCTGGTCCTGCTCCACAGCCACTAGGGCGAACAAACCATTAGCATGTATAAACATTGTTGGACCTGTTGAATATAGTAAGAACATTGTTTTTTCATTGTATGTAGGTAACACTCAATCTATTTAGCATTATATAATTTTATGAATTAACGGCACATCTGTGACATAGTATAAACAGGGGAAGTAGTTTATCTTCATACAAACGCACCGCGCGCGGCTTGTATGTGTGCGCCATAGTATCTATGCGTCGACGCACGCACACTTTAACAAGTCTCGACCCGTTTCTCAGTGCGCCAGTCGGGGCTAACACTGCACGAGGTTCGCGCGTCACCGCTAAATAAATAAAAAATGTCTGACAGTCGCAGGAGAACGTATTGCTGTGTGTTTGGGTGTCTCAATAATTCATCGATTCCAGAATTATCTCTGTTCAGATTACCTAATGAACAGGAAAGGTAAGCTAGTCACTTATTCTAGCATATAATTTTTACTTGATGATGAGATACCTACTTACTTATTTTTATTAGTTTTCTATCACACAGAGAAAGTAGGTAGGTAGGCCTAATTTCCTACTAGAATATATTAGGTAGGTACTTTTGATCTATCAATTGATTTGCCGCTATTGCTTTGTTTACGTTTAGTTATGCCGATTTCTCAGTATTGTAGGTATAGTAACTAAGTAGGTAGGTAAGTACTTACAGTTGTAAAATCAAACAATTGTTGAACTTTATTGACTAATGATGACTGAATTAGTTATACAGAGATGTGTTAAAGTGACAACCCTAAGATAGTAGGCAATTATATCGCGAATTAGGCCGGAGATAACCTACTTCCCCTCTTTATACTATGTCTGTGAGTACTATGTACCTTAAACTACCATTTTTGGGTATGTCTTGACTTGAATGTGCCCTGGCGGTTACGAATGTCAAGTCTCTGATGGTGGTGCATGTGTTTCAACATTTGGTCTCGTAGCTGGGACTGGTAATCTCTCAACTACCGCGGTTTATTTAATTAGATATTTATTGTTGTGTTCTTTGAATTGAATTTTTTTCTTCGTCTCCATATCGTTCTCAAATACATAAATATACTACAATAGGTGTTAATAGGACCGGAAGGGTCCTATTCACCCCGTTTGACGGTAAATCGAAACAAAACTATTCATAAGGTTTTTCACTTTAATATAATAATATTTTTCTAAGAAAACAAACTTTTTAATATCAATTCAATAAAATTGGAGACAGTAAATGCTGCAAACAAGATTTAAATAGCGTAAAAATACCTTTTACTGTTTTGTTTCGATTCACCCCTGCTTTCCTATTCACCCCGTTTGTAGGTGACAACTTTTGCCGAATGACGTTCCCCTAACTTTGATATTTAACTTTAAAAGATAAGTATAAATCTTTATTAGTAGATTCGCTTGAACTTTCGTTTATGGAGTTTCTACTCCAACGGAATCTTAATTGTGCAACCCCAACATTTTCTTCTAATATCATTGTTCACACCATCCATTTTTACGTCTGGCCTCACCTCTCCATTTACCAAAGTTAATACATATTTTTATTTGTTTTAAGTTCATGTACCCGGTATTCATGATCTTTTAGTCAAATGCGTCTCATTTCTCCTCCTATAAATTCTTAATTATTATTGTTTGCCTTTACCGTGTACGGACTAAGAACTTAGTCCACCATTTGTGCACGACGTTAACCAAAATATTTATTTCGTACCTATTATTCATTTTTGTAACATTTTGTAAAGAATTATTTCGTTTTGGTGATTGTTTTTTTTTAAATAGCACTAGGTACTAATAAAATAATCAACATGTGTCAAAGCAGACTACGAACTGCTATGAAATCACTTTTGAGCTTTGAGATGTTCAGGTAATCTCGCCGTTCTTTCCATTTTTTAATTTATTTTAAACAGCTGTTGGTAACTCAACAGTAATCCTACCCTACCACTACATACGAACAAACATATTCAGCACGTAAGCAGAACAACGTGTTCACCGGAGATTCCCTTTCGTAAATTTTATAAAAATATGATTTGTAATACTCTAGGCTGTTGCGTTGTTTGCGCCTGGGCCGGCAGGTCGTGCGAGCGGGAGCGCGCGGGCGGCGCACGCGGCGAGCGCGGCGTCTGCGTCTGCTTCTGATGGTATCCGGTGTCCGCGTGGCGCGCCGACGAACAAATCACCGCATGTAGGTAACGGTCATACCGGCATAGATGTGAATCGCCGCCACTTGCTAGATCTAAGTACCCGTTGCCAGAATTATCAGATTTCTTTTTTTGGAATGAGTTTGCTGGCTTCTCACTGACAGTGTAAGATCTATTCCGAAGTTTCTGATATTTGCTTGTAACTTCTTCTTCAGTAACAAGTTCGCAGGGCTTCCTGTAAAAAATAATAAGATATTGGTAATTAAGTAGTACCCACGGGCCCTGAAAGAAGAGTTGCCAACCGTATTGTAACTAGAGTATGTACAATTGTACATGCTGTAATCTATTGGGTCTCTCTTTACGTATGAAGTTGCATTTATTTGCGAGTTCACTTTGAAAAATATGTTTTTTTTTGGGTTAGATTTGCCAGCGGGAAATGGAACGCAGCGTTATAGACGTTACGCGGGCAGGTCGCGTTAGAAACACCATCCTTCGCTCCATAACGCAAGTAGCAAATGTTGAAGAAAAAACAGCTAGGCTGAACATTGAATAGGCTGGTCACGGATGGAGGCAGATCATCACTAACTGGATGGACAGGGAGGATGTCGACGGTGGAGTCGACCGACGGCGAAGGAGGTGTAACTAACTGACGACGTTTGCCGGCCAGTTTCAAAGGCCAGAGATCGCTTAGGATAGCGAGGTATGAAAAGAGAAAGGTGAGGCCTTTGCCCAGCTGTGGGCCACGAAGTAAGGTTAGCAAAAAAAACATCAATATTGCTGATGCATTAATATTCATCCCTACTACGTAATTCTCATCAGTCTCACCTGTGTGTGACACACAGGTACATTAGGGTCGGGCAGGTACATTATGTTTACCAAAACTTTTAATTTAAAAACATACCTTGAAGCTTGGAAGCTCATGTGGTTTTTTTCCATGTTAGCTTGAATTATTTCTAATAATTCGCGTCTTTGCAAACTTCCCGAACGTTTCTTCGTGTGTTTCCGTTCCCGACGTTCTCTGCGTGGTTGACGATGAGCTCGCGACTGTAAGTATGTGGTTTGTCTTGGTAAACTGTGAACTGGTCTTCGGTCACCTGAACATGATGACTTGGAAGAAATGTCATCATCAGGCGATAACCTCCCTCTTTGCTCGTCCTCGCTGTGATCGATGCATGCCGGCGGCGGCACGTTAGCAGCTGACGAACACTCTCTACGTCGACGTCGCCGGGCCTCTCGCCTCTCTCGGTTTCTTCTACTTTTACCATCTTCGGGCACCACTGTTAAACGCACTTGTATTGTTTTTGACCCATAGTGTGGCACTATCACTGATTTCCCTATAGATTCGTATATTGTAGACACGATCCCTGCTATGTCCTGAAAATTTTACATTATATATTATAGTTAAATTATTTAAAAGTTGTAATATTTTATCGTCATGTTTCTAGGTAGCTATTCAAAATACTTACGTCTTTGGTCATACGACCATGCCCATCGAGGTCGTACAGTGTAAAAGAGAAATGCAGCGGTTGTTGTTTTGAAGGTTCTGGATGCTGCAGCTCTACATCACACGTCAGCTCCTAAAAAGAAAGAAATTCATTTCGTTAGATCTTTTGACTATGCCTTAATGTTTTGAACATATGCAAATATATTTCGGGACTCGCACTCGAGTCTCGGATCTTTGCAACGCGTACGAAGGGTCGGAGCCAACTTGCAGAAGCATTTTCGACCAACGTTAGACGTAGGAATCAACCGAAGATTATCCAGAGTGATACAGAAGTGCGTGGTTATAGGGCTTCTATAGAGTAAAAATACATTATAGTATAATAATATTTTTTTTTAAAAGAGAATTTTTCTGGATGTTTTTAGTGAAAAATGACTGAAAGGTTAAGAAAGCCAGAAAAATTCTATTCAATGAATCTTCTTTTACCAACATGTCATTAAAATATTATACCAATTAGCTACAAGCGCCACGCTTTTCTCCAAATTTTTATCTTTTCTTCATTTAATTTATTCAAAACTATTTTTCAAAATTCAAAGCATTTATTTCAAATAAACCATTTACAGGCACTTTTGAATTGTCAAGGTCGGTCAGTCAAAGGCATCAAGCTATTCTCACTTTCGAAAGCGTAGATTAGGTACTAGTGAGAAGAACATGCAGAAACTCCACGGACACTTTTATTTTATTTATTTTGTGCTTTTTAGTTCATTTGAAATTGAAAACAATATATCTAGTTTTAATTTCCGCGAATATTAGTGGGTTGCAGGTATGCACCTCCCTCCCGCCCGCTATATTATGCACATGCAAGATTACAAGGCAAATGCAAGGATTTTACGCTGACCGTTGAGTTGTCGCAACTCAACGGTCAGCGAGTCAACACGTCCCCTGAGGATGCCTCGTGGAGAGGCGAAACACGTGTCGGTAATGGTGTTGGGTATTGCTTTGCCTTCCTGCATGTGCATAAAATCCTTGCATTTGCCTTGTAATCTTGCATGTGCATAATATAGCGGGCGGGAGAGAGGTGCATACCTGCAACCCACTAATATTCGCGGAAATTAAAACTAGATATATTGTTTTCAATTTCAAATTAAAATGGATTTCCGCAAAGTAACGCCTGACCCAATCAATTTTTTTTTTTAGTTAAGTTATCTACGAAGCGTGTTTCTAGGGTTCTTCCGTACCCAAAGGGTAAAACGGGACCCTATTACTAAGATTCCGCTGTCCATTCGTCTGTCACCAGGCTGTATCTCATATAACCGGAATATAGTAAATATTTTAGGGGCTCCCAACAACAGATATGATTTTTGCCGTTTTTATAAATAATGGTATTGGAAAACTTCGTGCGCGAGTCCGACACGCATTTGGTCGGTATTTTTTAAACTATCATCAATTTATTTTCCACTTTTTAGTTCTGCTAACAAAAGCGTGTTTTTTTTTCAGGCTACTATGTCTTTGTTTTATTTTTTTAACTACTATTTAATCTTTTAAAACGATTATAATTTCATAGCAAGGAATAAACGGCTTTTTGGTGTATAATTTGTGAAAACAAATTGCCAAGTTCTTCTATGCATTATTTCGTAATCAACTATTTTATCTAATGGATCACCGTTAAATGGGACTTTTCTGTTTACTTTAAGCAATCAAGTTCTTCTATCTGAATATCGCCAAGAGACCTTCTGCGGCTGAGAGCTACATACGTTTGTCTAACGGCAAATAGGGAATTTGACTGAAAAATCTAATGAATTTTTGTGAGAAGAATGCATAAAATGCAAGAATGTTGTGCATAAAATCCTTGCATTTGCCTTGTAATCTTGCATGTGCATAATATAGCGGGCGGGAGGGAGGTGCATACCTGCAACCCACTAATATTCGCGGAAATTAAAACTAGATATATTATTTTCATTTTCAAATTTAAAATGGATTTCCGCAAAGTAACGCCTGACTCAATCATTTTTTTTTTAAGTATGCATTTGTTTAGTAAATTAGGTATATGTTTAAATAGTGTAAGTGGCTTCGGCCGTTCTATTTAAATAAATAAATAAATGTTCCCTCATTTCATAATACATAATTTCAATAAGGCTTTGAATAATAAATTCGGGTAGGTACCGTTTCTCCTGGATTTTATTCTTTGTTTTAAAATTGTAATTTAATATACTTACAAATTGAGGGGAACCTAGGGGGGTTTGATCACACTTTTGATTTTATACTGTATTTTTTTTTAATCTTTTTCGGTCAAATATTTAGAATTTCAATTTAATTAAAGCTAATCTACACTTAAATAAAGGAATAACAAAATAACAATACTCACTAATAGCACTTTCATAGTAAAGTTAAAGTTCTACTTTAAAATTATTAAAACCAAAGTTTATTACTACAAAACATAAAAATTATTAGAACCTTTGTTTGTACAAATTAACATGTATAAAATTGATACTTTGAAAAATAAACATTAAAACAAACCAAACGTGTATTAATTTTCTCTTTTAGATTCTTACGTGTAATAAATATTTTCTTATGGGGAGGGGGTCAAAAACTAGCGAAGATAGTCTTCACTACATAATATAAACAAAGTCGAAGGTTTATGCATATAATACACATGCATATTATACTAGAGGAAACTTAGTATCTACATTGCACCCGTGCGAAGCTGAGGCGGGTCGCTAGTACGTAATAAATGAATAGCGCCATACTAAGACCAATAGGAACGGAGCAGTCATGAAAAATGTTAACACAAACGAAGTTGTGCGGGTCAGCTAGAGCCAGATTTAAGGCAATTTTACTCTGGATTTCTTTTGAATAATAAAAATTCTACCAAATTGTAATCAGGTACCTCAAATCGTAATCTAGGTTGTTTATCTTCATTGTTGTCGCTAGCCGGACTGGGTGAGAGTAGCGGTTTGTAGGAAGGTTCGTGCGAGGAGTGTGGTGGCGGAGTGGTCGGCCGCAACAGGGCTCGGGCCTCGACCGGCAGCAGGTCGGGAGGCGCAGAACACTGGGAAGCGGCGCGGCCAACCAGCTCCTCTGTGTCGGTCCGCTCGCTCTCCGTGCCAACTGAAAATCAAAACAGATCGGTAATTTCCTGTGCATGACCCATATTTTCTCTGCATATATCACTTCGCAATTTATGGATGCGGCTACATGTCCAAACATCAAGATTTTATGTTATACTAGCTTCTGCCAGCGACTTCGTCCGCGTGGAATAGTTACTTTACCCCCGATTTTGAAACTCTCAGCCCGATCGGTTTAAAATTGACAAGAGATAGACATGCTGTTTCGGGATATTTTTTTAGATAATTTTATGTAGAACATTTCCGTAATAAATGATTTCTATGTAACTTTAACCATTAAGGCTACACACGCGACGGAAGCTTAAAAAATGGAGTAACTTCTTCCGTTTTCCCAACATTTTCCTTCACTGCTCTGCTCCTATTGATTGTAGCGTGATGAAAAGTATACTATAACCTGCCCAGGAGTATGAAGAATAATTGCACCAAGTTTAGTTAAAATCGGTCGAGTAGTTTTTGTTTCTATAAAGAACATACAGACAGACAGACAGACAGACAGACAGACAGAAAGACAGACAGACAGACAAAAATTTTACTGATTGCATTTTTGGCACCAGTATATCACTAATCACCCCCTGATAGTTATTTTGAAAATATATTCCTTGTACAGAATTGACCTCTCTACAGATTTATTATAAGTAAGTATATAGATAGATTGATAAAAATTTCGCATATGTAATAAAAATAAATGTTCTAAATTCTCAAAACCCGCATCAATATCCTGTATAGGTATTTAATTTGGTGTGGGCGGTGACATAGGAAAACTGGCTATGAAGGCGACTTTTTTCTAAATTCATTTAAAACTTGATGTATGTAGGTCTGTACATTATTTTAGGTTAAAATGACTACAACTTCATTGTAAGTAGTAGATGCACAATAAGAAAGTATTTTATGTACACTACCGTCCAAAAGTATTTGAACACCCAGAAGACAGCGAAACTGATGGAAGTTATTAAATTGAACATTACTGTATCTTTATAAAACATTTATTTTCTTAATTCTTAACAACATACAACCATTTATAACAAAAATAATCATATTATTGACTCGTCGATATGTCCTCCTCCGCTTTTGATTACAGCCTGACAAATGTTGGGTAAACGCGCAAATAATTTTTCTAATGTGGATGGGGTTATTTTTCGCCATTCGTCTTGTAATATTCTCCATAGGTGTTCTTGAGAAGTAGATCAGCATTTCCGTACTTGTCTGTCCAGTTCATCCCACAGCATCTCTATCGGATTCAAATCCGGGGATGGGTGGGCCATTGCATGACTTTCAAAATATTTTCGTTTTCTTTTGCTTCCAAAAAATGTTTACACAGTTTGGATGTGTGTTTGGGGTCGTTATCAGCTGAAAGACAAACTCTGGACCAATAAGACGAATTCCAGAGGGCACAACATGATTTTGCAATATGTCTTTGTAACCTTCTTTATTCAGTATTCCCTGTATTTTCACAATATCTCCCACAGTGGAACAACCAAAACAGCCCCAGATCATTATAGAGCCTCCGCCGTGCTTGACTGAAGGGACGGTGCATGGTTCTAGTGCTCTTTCGTTAGGCCGGCGGCGGACAAATACTCTCTTGGAACCAAAAACTTCAAATTTCGATTCATCGCTCCAAAGAACTTTTTTCCAGTCATCAATTGTCCAATTTCGATGGTCTCTAGCCCAATCCAGTCTCTTTTTTTTATTAATAGTCTTAAGGAGTGGTTTCGATACTGCTATGCATCCCCTCAGTCCAGCATCGAGTAACCTTCTCTTAACTGTAGTCACACTTACAGGTTTACTGCGGCCCACGTTAAAGTCCGCTGCTATTTGGGGTGCAGTCAGGCGTCTATTGCGTTTACTTTTTATTACTATGTTCAAGTCTTCAGTCGAAGTTGTAACCCTGGGTCTCCCTGAGCGACGGTTATTGGATGTTGTGCCTTGAGCCTTAAATTTCTTAATAATGCAGTGTACAGATGATAGTGGTACCTTTTGAAGTTTAGAAATTTCTCGAATACTTTTGCCGGATTTGTGAAGACCTATGCCTATCCGATACTTTGATGTTTATTATAAATATCTGATATTTTCGAACCCTGGAAAAACTACTGCTGTTTACCAAAAAAATATTACAAATTGGTACCAAATCCTTCCATCACAACACAATAACAAATACTTACGAGTAAAAAAAGGTAATATGTTAGCGCGCACAAGTAGGTACTGAGAGCTGCTAATAAAATTAAACTCAAATGTCCTATTTTTATACAACTACCCTCATTATCGTTCGCGATTCTCTAATGAGTTTACCTATACTACCTACGTTGTTAATCACGGTGATTAACAAAAGACTATCTCTTTTGTTAATCACCGTGATGAAATTTTGCAACAAAAATAAAAAAGTATATTAATCAATATCTTTTTTAATGATTGTCATCATAAAGATTATTTGCAGGTTAAGTCCAACCGCAATATAAGTAAATCGATCGGCGACGTAATTGAAAGACGGCAAAAGGCAGAAAATTCAAAATTTCAAAAATTTGTTTGTATGTCATCTCGATCGCCGTGTATGGGATAGCACGTACGGGCACTAGCTTTACAGTTGCATACAGTTCCGTTCCGCATTTTTAGTGTTTTCTCCCATACAAAAAAGAACGTAAAACTTTTTTTCTCACGCGTGGAGTGACCTGACCCCATACGTTAATATGACGTAAAAAAAAAAATGTAATGGCTTTGAAATACGGGAGGTATTTCAAAGCCATTACATATTATTTTAATCAGTTACTTTAAGTTTCTATGACTATGGAGCTCGATTTCCAGACCACTGTGCGCCGAATCCGAAACAAGTAGGTCCCGAAACAAATATTAAGCTCCTGGCATACTTTGAATTGAAGATAACGGTATCATTCGTGGCCGTGAATACGATCTCCGCCAAAATCGGTCAACTAGGGATCTTTATCGCTACAGCGCTGCAGCGTACCTGGCGTACCTATGGCATACGCTCTGGCTTCACTCCAGATGTGTACTTCTGAAGTGAAGCCAGTAAGATGGTTACTTCGTCCGCGCATAATATGGACTCATTCAGCGCGTAGCACTCAAACTTTAATAAACTGAGAAATTTATACATATAATAATTTTTGGTGGGTCGATTTTGATGAAATAAAACTCGGGATAACAATTAATATTTTTAAGTACCTAGATTTCAAATCTGATCACTGGTTTTTGTGTACACAGTAAGTCTACGATTTAGTTATAATTATGTATATATCTATACTTAATACTTAATAATATATAAAGCTGAAGAGTTTGTTTGTTTTTTTGCTTGAACACGCTAATCTCAGGAACTACTGGTCCGATTCGAAAAAATATTTCAGTGTTAGATAGCCCATTCATCGAGGACGGCTACCTATAGCCATCATCCATACATGGGCTAATGTGATATTGGTCTTAGCGAGATATATAGCCTATATCACGCTATAACCAATAGGGGTGGAGCATCAATGAAGAATATTTCAAAATCAGGGGGTTTTTTCTCACTCTTACATGATGCAGACGAAGTTGCGCGGGTCAGCTAGTTTATGATAATGTTGCGCGCCACAATTCGTTACCACTAGCGCCATCTAGTATCGAGTAGCAAAACTAGTAGAGTCAGGAACCTTCGAACCATGCATAATACTGACGAGTCAGTATTGAATTTGCGATACAAGTGATAACTTCGAGAGCGATCTTCGACTGCGAACTAAAGTGATTAGTAGTGCGATTGTGTTTTATAATTAGTAAATTTATGGTGTAATTAGTTTCTTTTAATTAAAGTGTAATTTTTGGTTACTTAATCAGTTGTTTTTTTGAAAGGAACCCGAAGCTCGTAACAATAATTAAGGTTGGCTTGGTAGAAATATTACAATAAAATAATTTATTTCACACATTCATTGACAGGCAGAGAGACTTTGACCTCTAAGTTTGTTGAAATACCGGCCTGCAGCCCTACCATGACGTTTTAAATCCATCATGCTTCCTGTGTCAGAGAGAGAGAGACGGAGTTACACAAGATGAATAGCACTATCCCTTTCCCTAACACTGAATCATGATAGCATTGGCACTTCATAGTACGGCCACAGATCTAGTTTGTAGACAGAAGATTCTGGTGAACTGATGGCCTAAAGCTGCGACCACATAAACATTACACCGTGACTGATTTCCGTAACCGTGTCACATAGGTGAGTTTCATATCATACGAGAGACACGATATCTGCTATATTCGAATATTGCACACTGTAAACAAAGTGTAGCTTCAGACAATGTACCTACACGAGGACATGTTTCCACCTACAACTAGCTCGAATGAAAGTTGAATGTGTTACATTGCAGGCTATCGAGAAAAATAATGTGATCAATCGCCCCTGTGCACCTCAATGTACGTAAACTTATTTATTTATAATATGTAACACCACACTCAGATGTACAGAGGCGGACTTAACACCATAAGCATTCTTTGCTAGCCAACCATTCAATGTTGCAGAGATTGGGAGTTAGGCGTCGCTTTCTATCTTTTTTTTTTCGATTTATTATATATTGTTTTTTTTTTCTTGCTGGTTGCTTGCACAAGAATATACCAAGGTTTACCTTGGTATATTCAATGTAAGCCTTGGTATATTCCGGTGCAAATCATCAATACGTATAAACTAAACTAACAGACAAACACTGTGATTTATAATATCAGTATAGATTTGTATTTCATGATATTTAAGTCATTGTAAAAATTGCTAAGGGAATAAACACAAAGCGAGTAACATAATGGCCAGAAAAAAAGGCTGTAAACCCAAAAGCTTGTCGGCTAAATTCAAAAAGTTTGTGTGATGCGGCCGACCGACCGCCGCGCGCCGCGCCGACCGAGAGATGTTAACGACACAAGCTTACGGGGAGCATTGAACATTTCCTGGAAGGCCTGAGTGGGTCTCTTTGGGAACGTTTAGGATCTAACGTAGCAGCGCACATCTGCCGCTAATTCTATTTTCTCAAAAGAGGCGGAATTCCTTTATGTCTCACAAAATTAATTTCTGAACCACTCTTATTCTTACGTTGTTTCGCACGTTATAATTTCGTAATTGTTTTTTATCATCAACAATAAGTAGTAATTAGCCGCAATGATTTCATAGTTATTGGAAAAGTATCTTAACGGTTCATTATTTCGAAACTCAAATCGATGTGTGAACTTGTGTGCGTCAGATCAAACAGCATTTAGCTATTCGATATGTTCGTAGCAATGCACTACTCATAGCTACATTCCTGCATATACACAACGTTTTGACTTTTCATCGTAGGTTTACAGCATGCCACGGCCTCAATTCTGCTATTTTTTGACCCCATTGTCATTTTGCTAAAAGCTCGTAATCTACAAAATTCATAATGGTCGATCATTGGTCGGTCAATGGTCTAGTTATACTTTTGGATAACCGAGCTATTAAAAGCAATGACTGTACAATCACGTTCTAATAGTAACAGTCAAAATGTTAGCAGATTACTGCATCCGTCTGTTATTCATTTGTCATTATCTTTTTTGGAAGTCGGTTAAAAGGCTGGTATAAAATACTCTCTTGTAGAATCAGTTCATGACTTCAGCTTTCACGTTGAATCTTGATCGGGGATGTTATGAGTATTTTAGAGCAAGTTGATGGTGGATAATCCTGGGTACAAGGTTGTGCCTAGCCTATGCAAGTACTCTCCGTTAGCTACACGAGAGCAACCAGACACAATGTGGCGAATTGATTCTCTTAGACGGTGACGTGCCCGACATATGTCAACCGTGCTAGACTTCACAATAAAGCTCCGATTGTTTTTCGTCATGATGGCTTCGTCCATAATTATACCACAAAACCTAAGGTTTTTTTGACGCGTAGATCAATTACAACATAGGTGCCATGGAGGGCCCGGAAAAAGCGTCCGTGAAGTTCCTTACTCTGCCATACCGCCCTGCGATCGTTAATGTCAAGTACCACAAGTTTGCCTCGACCTCCACAATTTCGCGAAATGCATCACCCACGGTCGTCGCTAATGGCAGGCTCATTACCGACGACCGTGGGTGATGCATTTCTATATGCAGTGAGCAGTGTACGGACCTCCGTGGTACGGACCCACCTATCCGGGGCGACAAGATCCGTTTGCGTCCATTTGAGTATGCCGAAAGAGTACATCAATACATGACCCAACCATTGAAAGCGCGCACCTTGTTTCCTGGCTAAGGCTATTTAATACCTTTTTCAGGCGGCCAAAGAAGCGCTTCCTTAAGGATTGTTTCATGTCAGTTAAATTCGTTCCTAACGATTCTGACATACCCAAAGACTTTAAGTTTCAGTTGTAGAGAGGCATGGTTTATCGAATCCGACAGTTGAGTTCCCATGGGTTCTATAATCTCTCCAAACTTTAAATGCATGATTCTCTCCAAGCTTTAAATGCATGATTCCACATCTGTACTCTCCAAACTCCATCCCGATTGCGCTACTGAAAGTTTCATTTACCTCCAGTAGCTCCATCAGTTGCATATTACTGAGGCCAATGAGTTTCAAATCATCCATGTAAATGAGGGCAATGAGTTTCAAATCATCCATGTAAAGGAGGTGAGATCTAATCTGACCACCTCTCTTGAACCGATAACCTAGCCCTGAATTGCTCCAGCAGTGTGCTTGGAGGATTGATTCAAGTTCAGGCAAAACCAAAGCGGACTCAAACTATCGCCCTGAAATATAGCCAGCTCGATACTAACCGGTTCGCAATTTCTCTGGGTATTTCGACATCCGGGATAGCGAAAGACTGACCTCCATTGTCCATACACGTCACCAGGAAAGTGCGTAGCGTTGTGTCAATTTTATACAATTCTAGCACCCTCGTGAGCCCTGTATGAAGCACCGAGTCAAAAGCCTTTTTAAAGCCTATGCAACATGATTCCTGCAACCATTTTGGGAGGCTGATATGATGTTGTCACTGTTAATATGGCTCGCTAAAGAGTCACCGCAGCCCTGGAACGCAAAGGGCACTAGAAGGATCACGGGTGGGTTTCAGTCAGTAAGAGTCTGACACTCCCTTCCGCTCCGCACAGAGCGGGAGAAGTCATATGATGATTTCCCAACAAGAAAAAAAATGGCATCCGATTATCAAATTTTGTTGTACCTAAGATAACTTTGGAAAATTGACTTTTAGCCGCTTATTCCTATAAATCGGCCTATGTGCAAAGATTGATAAAGTACTTGAGAAGAAGCTTCAAAAAATGTAATATATTATGTAGGAATAAACAAATCACTGATTGCAATAGTGACCAAGCAGTCTGACCGAGTTAATTGGTCGCATCAATTCTGTGCTTGAACCAAAATAATCGCTTTCATAACTGGATGTATCTAAACAAATATGAAAAGGAAACAATGCTGTTTGTATTTATTATGTTTTTAATTGGTAATGTCATGAAGAAATGATCTGGTTACAAAATTTGTAGTAAAAGTTAAAATTTAAACGAAACCTACAATATTTCTGAGTGCTATTTTTTTATTGATACAAAATATTTTTTGCAGCAAGTACCTATAATTTTTAAAGAAAGTCAGAGGAAAAGAAAGCCTGCTTTATCGGCGTGCCCTGAGAAAACGGTTCGCTATTATAATCAGTATAATCAATAAAATTTTATAAAAAAATCTAAAATCTTGTGCTTAAAAGCAGTACGCCGGCGCCGGCGCCGCGACACTATATTACTTTACGGGCGGCGCTTTCGCCGGCGTGATACTCGCATTTTATGTCCTATTCCGGGACTTGATTTGCGTCATCGTTTGCCGGCCCTTTTCATCCTTTACACAGGTACATTTCAGAAAATGTAAAAAAAAAAGTGTTTGATTGCTTTATCAAAGAGCATTTCTCTGACTACAAACTAATATGTTCCACTCAAACTTTGCATCTCTATTTCACCGTGTAGAGCCTAAATTTACGAAATATTCATTCATAGTCCTTTCACACAATATATGAAGATCTCTAGGTCCATGGGTTTAGACTGGGCGATGCTAAGAAAACGAATTAGTAAAAGGGGAAAGCCGACTAAAACTAAGTATGATTAATTAGAATAAACGATTACTTTATATGCCTCGTAGGGTAATTTAGGAGCAGTCATGTGCAAATATTTTAACACTGTCCATACAGACTTTGTCGCGTTGTAAATCTTCCTTTGGTTGTTGTGAAAAACGAATAATGACTTTTATCATTTACTTCGGCTAGTATTAGTACTTAATTTCAAGTCAATTGGTCCAAGAAATTAAGATTATTTCATACAATATTTAGCATCCCCTGAATCGTCTTTTGGGGATAGTTGTAAAAAACGAGACAAGTTTCAAGTACATACAGGATGACTTTGAATAGATGCGACAAAATAAAATGGGAGCTTCAGTTACAGTAACATAGTAATTATTATAAACTGTTTTTTCTACAATCTAAATCGTTAAAAAAAGTTACGTGGTTGGCGTTTTAAAATGATCCATCGATGTTAATATCTTTATTTAAGTACGAATTATCGGTATTCCAGAAAAATAATTAATATGCAAAATAAATAAGAAAAATTAAAAGTATCAAAAAATCTCGTCCAACTAATCCCAGTGCTCAATGATCGTTGTGGAGTACTCGCGTTATTAAACGTTGCCATTCATAGCGGTGATAAAAGTTCATTAATTTTACATTTGGTATGTTCTAAATTTTCTTGACAACACGTATTATTGTATATTTAAATATGTCGCATCTATTCAATTTCACCCTGTATATGGATATTCAATTCAATTTATTCAGACCATTTTCAACCGACTTCCAAAACAGGAGGAGGTTCTGAAATCGAATGTATTTTTTTTTGTGTGTTTCCTCATAACTTTGAACTGGGTGTACCGATTTTTATGATTCTTTTATATTCGAAAGATGGTGCTTGTTGTGTGGTCCCATTTAAATTTGATTGGGATCTGATGACTAGTATTTGAGATATCCCTAACAATGCGTGGCTTAGTTTACATTGACGACGTTTTCATTCCCTCTTGTCGATGTAAAATGATAAAATAATATTGTGTACGATGGTTTGGAAGAGCATTTTAGTATTTCAACGTGGTCCCTATCTAGTTTGGTGAAGATCTGAGGAAGAACAGAGATGATGTAACGGAACTCTTCAATAAATTATAGCAAATCTTTCGGGATTGCTTAAATCGCATGTTTGTTTATTGTGTAAACAATAAACAAATGGGTGGGGGACCCATTTGTTGTGACCTCGATATCTTCCTCATCTGACAACCATTGCTTTCCATATTGCTGTAAATCCTCCTTCTTGATAATGCCGCCATCAACAAAGAGTCGACGTATAATTTGCATAAACTGCAACGTCTGCTTAAATACGTTTCGACGTTATCTCGTTCATGAGCTCAACACTAGAGTTATTTCGCTTCTTAGCGAGTGGATATTACCAGTAAGTGTAAGTATTTATTTTTATAATATTTAATCTAAAACTATCTATTATGTGCTAATCTAACTAACAGCCTGGTGCTTCTTTATAATCTATGACAACACACAAGCAAATGACCGCAAGATGGATTAAAACTAATATAGTTTTGACTTGTCATTTCGTGTTTCGTCTTGAATAATCTTTAAAATTTCCTATTTCAGATTACTAAGGAAGATTACATCTGTGAAACTTGTAATGAACTCCTCACGAGAAGCATAAACCAGCAATTATCCACAAGTGGTGATGGTGCACAAGCTTCAGGGTTATCTCGACCAGGTCAAAGACAAGTGTGCAGTCTTTGTGGAGAGTCAACACTTAATCGTCAGAATCATTCTATTGTTTTTGATAATCCTTTAGAAGAGCAGAGACAATTCTATTCAGAAGAACAAAGACAACACCAATTTACAACACAACAGGCCAATCGTAGCTGTGTAACAATATGCCGCTGGGTAGTTCAGGCAGTAAATGGACATTTTAAAAGAGATTTTAAGCTCCCGAGGCAATATTATTTTAATAAATCAGTACCAAATATGATGCAGAACTTCCAGATAGCTGGCATTAGTGGTCATCTGCGTGATAGAGGCGATTATAATAAAATAGTTGCAATAATAAGAGAGAGAATTAATTTTGAAAATAATTTAGCCTTATTGGTTGAGAAACCAATAGGGCTAAATTATTATATAGAACGACAAACCGCTACAAAGAACTACAGGTTAGTTATATTTATTTATGTTTCCGGGATTAAGTTATATTTGCTCTAGGTACTTACCAGATAAGGCAAGCTGGATCGTATTATGGTGAACATATTCGGTTTCATGGATCATATAGAATAGAAAAACATATATAGGGACACAAGATTTTTCTCAATACAATCTGAGAGGAAGTGGTGACTTGACATTAATAAGAGGAAAAATTAAGTCCAGGCATATTTCAAGGGTGGGAGGAAGGCTCGGGGAGGAGCGGCTAAGGCTGCGGCACCAGTGGTGCCACAGCCGCCCCCACCCCTACCCTCGGACCCTCCTGCGGCCGGGGCCGAGTGGCAGGTTGCTGGCCAGAAGCGGAGGGCCAAAGAGGCGGCCAGGAGGAAGGCGAGGAAGCAGCGGCGTAAGGCCAACGCTATTGCGGCGAGGCTTCGCGCCCCGAAATCCGCGGCTGTAGTGCTCACACTGCAGCCGGAAGCGGAACAGAGGGGCGTGACGTATCTCGCCGTACTGAAGCGGGCGAAGGAGGCGGTGAGCCTCCAAGAGCTGGGCATCAGCGGGGGCATCGGGGTCAGGAGGACCCTAACCGGTGCCCGCAAGCTCGAGCTCGCCGGAGCGGAGAGTGGCCCGTTCGCGGACGCCTTGGCCGAAAAGCTGAGGGCGGTCTTACCCGCGGACGAGGTCCGGGTGTCCAGGCCGACTAAGCGCATCGACATGCGCATAGTGGGCCTGGATGACTCCGTTACGGAGGAGGAAGTTGTGGCCGCCGTCGCCAGGACTGGGGGGTGCTCTGCCGAGCTCGTCAAGGCGGGCACCCTCCGGCCTGACAACACGGGCATGCAAACCCTTGTGGTGAGCTGCCCCGTGACGGCGGCCAGAACTGTGTCGGAGGGCCGAAGGCTCTTGGTGGGATGGGTGTCTGCGCGGGTAAAACTGCTGGAACCCAGGCCTCTGAGGTGCTACCGCTGCCATGTGGGCAACCACACGGGAGCTATGTGCCCCTCGGAGGTGGACCGCAGCGGTCTTTGTTTCCGCTGTGGTCAGCCCGGTCATCGGGCCGGCTCATGTGAGGCCACGCCGCACTGCAGTGCATGTGCGGCTGCTGGCAAGCCGGCCGAGCACTGGGCTGGGGGAAGGGCCTGCGCGCCATCCGCCCCGACCAAGGGCAAGAGGTCTGCCACCGCCGCCGCCTCTGCCGCCGCCGCGGCTTCCGTCGCCGCTTCTGCCGCTTCTGCTGCGGGTGCTGCGACTCCCAACGCTCGGGAGGGTGCTGAGATGGAGTGCCAGTAATGGTCCCATTTCGGCCTCCTCCAGAGACAAGTCGGCCGCTGTGCTATTGCGCAGTGGCTGATGCCTGGGGACGGTGAGCGTGGGTGGCTCGCCGTCCGATACCAGGTTGAGTCGACGACGCGTTGTGTTCCACGCGCGCCGAAGGAGCCGTCAGCACCAAGGACGGGACCCCATAGGGTCGGTGCCTGCTAGGGTTGCGGGATTTGTTCGAAAGAGTTACCGCGGCCCTGGAACGCATAGGGCACAAGAAGGATCACGGGTGGGTTTTAGTCAGTAAAAGTCTGACACTCCCTACCGCTCCACCCAGGGCGGGAGGGGTCATTTGATGATTTCCCATCCAGAAAAAAAAAAAAAAAAAAAAGGCATATTTCAAGGAAACAATATTATGTCTACATTTTAGTAGAAGATAATGTGTCTAGCATGTCTGGCTGGTAAAGTCGAATATTGTTGTAATTGTTAGGTCGGTCGACGAACCATTGGATATTGCGCTCACGTATCAAGAAAATATAATATAATAATAGGTTTGTTTCCTGAGGAATAAAAATATGATCCTATTTAGTCCGTCAGTTATATTATCGAAAAATATTGGACCCGTATTTTTTGCTTTATGAAATCTCTAAAAATTGACGAAGATAAAAAGCTTCAAAGATCATGGGGCTTGCGACATCAGGGCGTGGTAAAAATCGTCGCACGGAGTGACGTCACACGAGTTTTCAACGCACTATATCGACTTCGTTTTTTGTATACGTGAAAAAATAAAAAATACGTGTCTTATATTTTTGGGAAGTCTATCTTACGGACTAATTACATTTTCTCTACCCTATTATCTGCTCCAGCAGAATTTTTGGACGATGTAGTTATAAGAGATTTAGATGATAATGGAGATAATAAATAAACCATTTCACTAAAATATAGCGTGTAATTTGTTTTTCCCTTTTTGTTTATTTCTTTACCAAAAATGTACCTATTTACTAGTTAGTAAGTACAAGTGATTTGTGTTGGAGAAATTCTTATTATGTTCGACACTCGATTTATTATAGGTAGGTAGGTATTAGACCAAATCATCGTGAGTCTAGCGAGACTACTGCGTACGCAGCGACGTAAGTTGAAGTAATATACAAAATGAAAAAGACTGTTAGACCTTAGACCATAGCCAAGACCAAGTAAGTACCTATTCCTATTTTAGATTACAATTCGAGAGCTAATAATTTTGTTCTAACAATATAAATCTTAACAGCAAATCCTAACCTAAAAAATAAAGTGAATATTTTTTAGACTTCGTAGCGTTTAAATCGTATAAGTGACTATGAGACATTATTTTCTAAACTTACAGGTAGTCTTTCTACTATATACATACTTCATAACTATACAATAAAAACTTTTATTTTCAGGTTTTGAAATGTATGGAAAGTGGTCATACTTCTTTGCTGAATAGAAGAATAATATAAACTTTGAAACATAATGTACCTACCAACATAGGAAATGTTTGTATAATTTTGTTGGCTACAATTTTAAGTACCTACCAACCGTAGATTAGATTATTTAGATCTGGACATTAAACTTAAACAAGCATATTACTATAGGTATATACCTACAAGGTATGAACTTTGCTAGAAAGTTATGCTAGGTACATTTTTATCACATGGGATCATATTTGTGAGTAATGTTACTCATTAAATAGTTGAAATATAATAATCAATACAATACCTTTTAGTTTCATGACGATACGCTTTTGATACTGGGGAATAGAATAGAATAGAATACTCTCTATTATGTACACCATACAAGTTACAGAAAATATAGACAAAGAAAACATTACATAGGGTGACATAAAATTGTTTTGAATTGTTTTCTTAAGATTTTAAGATTCAAGATCTTTGGTACACCACGTAAATTTAAGCTTCGGAAGAGTGAAGGGACCTAAACCTAACACAGGCGATTTTTGTCTAAAAGGTCACTTCAACACTAGATGTAGTAGGGTCGTTGCGCCGGTTGGCGGCCTTTTAGTCGCCTTCCTAACTTTGGTCTTTGAAATTAGTATGATATGTCCATAAGTCAGGTTCTGATGGTTTCTGCAGGTGTAGCTGATATCATCTAGTTATTTTTGGACATAAGTATTGGAGGACTATTCTAACAGGTTTTTTTTAAATAAATAAAAACCAAAAATATACTCAAAATGCCGGTTGACGGCCACTTTTTTCAGTTCGCGGCCACCCTATAGTTAGTTTTCGGCCGCCAGTTTTATACAATTATTACGTATACTTTTCGCAATACCCAATGGTCTTATCATAAATTCCCATATGACCGCGATTGTCAATCAAATGCCTTTACTCTTAAGAAGCATGTTCTCTTCAATATTCGTCCCTTTCATATGCTCTAACTTCACCTTGCCTTACACTATTCTTACATCTCTTATTTCCACAAGATTTGTTAATCTTATCTGGGGTCACGCACTACTATCTCGTCATTCAGGCATTCTAATGCATTTTACCTTCTCCCGACTCACCTTCATAATTTGTGCGGGGAAGGACGGAGCAGAAAGAATTGTTATTTTTTCTGCTCCGTCCTTTCTTCTTTCCTTCCTCTATTTTCCCTCCTTTCTTTCCTTATTCGAAACTCGCTAACCTATAGGCAATGCATTTATTCTTCTTCCATACTTCTAACATAATTATTACACTTTAATTCACCTATACTGCAGTTATTTTTCTCACTTTGTTAAACACATTACATAACTGAGATAGTTATGTACAAATAATGAAATAAAACAGAACGTTTTATAATCAATTTATATTGCAACAAATTAAGTTTGGTTATCATTAAAAAAAAAAATACTTGAGTTCCATGACTAGTATTTTAAATAATCAACATGTATGTAACTTGTTAACAGTAACTAATATTAATCAGTCTTCAAAAAATTCTATAACGAGTTATCACTTAAGAGCGTGTATGCCGTATGGCATTTCATACAAATTTTCAAGTCACTATTTTGCGAAATTACTGAACCGATTTTAATGAAACTTCCGATTTTTCTGTATTAGTAACGGTACATAATGGCAAGCTGTTTTTCAAAGTTGGCACTTGAGATAATGTTACTGACTCAGTGTCACGATTTTCAAATCCCAATTGCATTTTGGGTCTACTATGTGGAACTACATCTCCATTCATCCACCCGGATTCGCTTCTTCCTAGACTCCAGTGTTGTGGCATGTTGTCTGTAAACTTTTTGGTGGTATAATATATGGAAAAACCACCAACGGCGGGCACATTCCACCAGTAGCGTTGAATGTTGCGAGTACTGTTGTTATCTTTTCGTTGCCGACTTTAATTTGGTAGAGATTTCGATAACCTCTTGGCCCAAGAACTTTTTCTGTTTCTGGGCAAAGTGAAAAACCACTTGCATCGCCATTGAACATCCTTTCGGGTTCTGCAAATGCCCCTCTTGCTCTAAAAACATTTTTAGTTCCACAAAGAACACAGACAGAACCACAGTCGAATCGATTCTTCGGTCACCCTAGCGCGAGCTTTGTTGATTCCTTCTGCTGATCTTACTGATATCTCAGGATGTCGTTTCAAAAAGTTTAGATACCATGTTTGCCCAGGACGATCATCCTTAAAAGGATTCGGCTCTTTTAAATCTTTGACAATTTTTTGAACGGTATCTAATAGCTCTTGCTTCTTTACGGGAAAACCACATTTGGCTATATTTATAAGCCAATCTACAACCTTTTTCTCGCCTTGTTCTCCCAGCACTGGCTCGGGCCATGTTTTTTTAGTTCGTCCGGCCTTCTGCCACCTAATAGATTCTTGGAATTATTAATGGAATACTAAATTTACGTGATGCTTCTCTGATTGGGATTTGTTCTTCGCGAATTCTTTTAATGCCTTCTGTAGAGTTTCAGCAGTGTAAGTATCTGTAATAACAAAAATTACCTAAACACCAACCAAAACAGTCTGTGTAAAGAAGTGGCCGTAAACTGACACCTCTATTTTCAAATAATCAGATAACGGCCTTCTATTTTTCATATGATTTTTAGAGGGCCGCGAACCAAATTTGTTTTGTTAGCAAGAAGTGTTAGTTTGCGGCCATGATAGCTATAAATCCGTATAAAATTAGATTTTGGCGGCCGTGAACTAACTATATTATTTAAACCAACACCAACAATAAAAAAATGTTGCACAAAACGAAGCTTTATTTACATTACTATGAAGAAATAAACCGACTTATTTCATTCAATGAGCTAGTGCCGCGGCCACCCGGCCGTATACCAACTCTACTACTAATTTAGTATTTTGGTTCGCGGCCCCCAATAAAAACTGGTATTAAAGTGATTTACTCCCAAAAAAAATGAAAAATAACATGAAACAAACAACTATGATAACTCACAAACAATCACACTAGTAATAAGTAATCGTTAACTTGAAATACTTACTTTTGAAGCGGGACTTGTTCACTATTTTTTTCGCAGTTTTGCGTACGTGTGAGCGCTGACAGCGCGGCTGGCAAAATGGACGATTTAATTCCGGCACATGAATTAGGATAATCGACTAATTTTAATAGGCATTACATTCTGTAACTATCCATCTTTTTAAAATGGCACAACACGTTGGCAAGATTGAGATAGAATTCTTATTATTGTAATATTTATACGGTTGGTCCTCTAAAAGGCCGCGAAACAACGCAGGGCCGCGATCCAGCGTAATGACCCTACTTAACTTGTGAAAGAAAATAAATTATTATTATTATTACATAATCGGCGGCCTTATCGCTAAAAGCGATCTTTTCAAGACAACCTTTGGATGGATTTGAAAGAGAAAAAGGAAATACAGTACTGTAGGTAGTCTTAGGTGTACTAATTGTATATACAATAAATACATGATAGATAAATATATATACAATAATAATTATAAAACAAAAAGCGTAGAACGCAAATACAAACGATTAAAGAGAGAGGTAGTGATTTTTGAGCACGCCTTACCGACACGGGCAAGGCATTCCATAGCCGCACCGCTTGAACCGTAAATGATTTGTCGTAAAAGCTAGTGAAATGTATCGGCATCTCTAGTCTCAAATTTTCCGATGGATGGACACCTCAGATATCTATTATGTGTGTCAAGAAGGAACTTGAAACGTTCTTTAAGATAAGAGGGGGTTGTAGGATTAAACAGAATACTATAGAGCAGAAATAGAATATGAGAATCCCGGCGAAGACGTATGGTGAACTTGAGCTTTGTGCGAAATTCAGAAATATGATCTTATTTATCTAATATTGTGCCTGAGTGAGATCGAGATAACTGACATCAGCATAGTCACAGTATTACAATATTACAGTAGGGAAACGCCTTTGATGTCGCGCGATGCCGCCGCCATCGCGCCAGTGTAGGTACTTACGCTGCCACATGCAAGTATGGAAGGGTTGTCACCAAATGGGAAATAAAACAATTGTGATTATTACTATTATGATGTAATCATTTATTCATATTTACATTCAAAATAATTGTGATTATTAAATCCATAGATATAATAAACAAGGAGATATGCCCTGTAGCCGAAAATGTATCGGAACCTGTGTCTCCTGTTTTGCCCTACCACCCGGCAACTACTACGAATGCAGTTCAGTAAAAGCAATAGATACGCAGTCGCGCACACACCCGCATTTTTGAAATCGGACTGTACTACACAATCAATTATAAACCTTATCCTAATAAATACAGCGTATATTTACAGTACACCGTGCAACTTACTCACTTTACAGTACACCGTGCAACTTACTCACACAAAAACAACGGTGGGTATCGTTGTGCTGTGCAAAAGCAATTTATTTTACATATACGCTAGTGATTGACTAAATCGGAAAGTTATCGATTCTGGCATTTATTACACACGCCATGCTGCCCATGTATAACAAATAAATAGCATGAATATGTTGACTAATTTTAAGCAAAGGTCACTAATATATTATCTTAAACATGCCGATTACTATAATGCATTCGAAACTTTATCGAAAGTAAAATACAATTACCATAAAAAGTAAGGAAGTAGCACGAGGATAAGGCATAAATACGATAATTCAAAGCCAAAAACACTTGAACGATTATTTACCAAAAATTTAATGAAATCTAAGAAAGTTTGGTACACTTTTGTAATATTTCATTCAACAATCGACATTGTTGTCGACAGTGTATCTGCACAACTACATCACTAACTCGCGGCAAGAAGCAGCGGCCGTACTATGCGATACATCGGCTTGCTAAAGTATCGTTTTGTGATTTTTACATTGCTCATCCAGTCACTTAGCGACAAACTTAGGTAGCGGTTAAGGAGCAGTGTATTCATTGTAATATGTTATTGTCGCTGTGACATTTGAAAACAAAAATAACAGAGTATAAGCAAGAAATATTTTACGATTTGTTGTTTTTCATGATTTTAAAGACAAATATAGTAAAATACTTGTATTTTGATATGGTAAGTGATTCCATAATTAACAAAGTTTTGGTTTAGGCTTCGGTTTTTACAAGAAAACACTGAACAACACGGCATTCTTATATCTTAGCACGCTCACGGTCGGAAGCTCACTAGTTCGCGGATTCGACCATTGCGTAAGACATGCTCGCCCAGACCATGTCGCGTGGACGCCGACACGCCCCCTTGCCACTTCTCCTGTATTTTATATTTCTATGATTAAATCTAATATAATTATTTATTAAAAGTGTAAACCACATACGCACCTACATGTTATATAGGTAATAAGGATGTTTCCTGAGTAAAAAATATCTGATTATGTTTAGTCCGTCAGTAAGATTATAGAAAAATATTGTTCACGTATTTTTTCCTTTATTAAACTTATAAAAACTGACGAAGATAAAAAGCATCAAAGATCAGGAGTGGGGGCTTGTTACGTCACGGCTAGATAAAAATTGTAGCGAGTAGTGACGTCACACGAGTTTTCAACGCACTGTATAGTCTTCGTTTTTTTGTCATTATATGAAAAAAGAAAAAAATACGTGTCCAGTATTTTATGGAAATTTATCCGACGGAGTTATCATATTTTTTTATTCAACTACCTTATTGTACAACTGTTTTACTTTTCAATTACCGTCTTTGACAAGCTTCTATCCATAACTCGCGCCTGGAAAGTAAGTAGGTACCTATAAATTCAATAAACAAACACATACCTTTACAATTATAATTATCAGACATAAAATTATAAGGAAAAGTGGCCAAAATTGTGGGCACAAGTCAGTTTTTTCTTAGCGGTGGCGGTGGGGCGTCTGTAATATTCCATAAGTCTATGGTACACAAATGAAAAAACCTAACAGAACAGTTTGTGCGCACCATTATAGAATGTAAGTATAATAAAATTATTACCCTGCCCTTCGCGCTCGGTACCGCAAACTAAGCATGTTTGCGGTACGCGGCCCGCGCCGCACGACACCCCGCGAGTTCCCCTCCGTCGCTCTGCGCAAACTGTACATTCGTCGCCGTACTGTAGGAAATATTGTAATACTGTGGCATAGTCAAGGATGGGAATCAGAAGGGACTGTGCAAGCGCAGTTTTAGTGGCAGTGGGAAGAAAGTTCCGCAATCGTCTGAGAGACCCAGCAGATGCATAAATTTTGCGGCTGATGTGCTGGAGCTGTGGACCCCAAGACAGATTTTTATCGATCCAAACCCCAAGGTCCTTAACCGTCTCGCATATTGGAATAATAGTTCCATTAAATTTTACCTGGGGAAGTTTTTATCCCCCTTGCCTCACACCACACTCCAACTTCTGGAAAGGAACCTGACCACCTTACATAATAACCTAGTCTGATGGCTGTACCAATACTTAGGAATACTTGGGTACCAAGATTTTTTTTATTTACGACGAATTTCAAACAATCTTTTCTTATCGCATACCTATCTCATATCAATTCTATATACTTAATAAAACTGTAGAGAGGTTGATTCTGTATATTGAATATATATTCAAAATTAATGACAGACAGACAGCAAAACATGCAATCAATAATTTTTTTGTCTGTCTACTGTCTGTCTGTATGCATGGGTCAAAAATGATTGAAGGGATTATAACCAAACTTGGTACAATTGTAGTTCATACTCCTGGGCAGGTTATAGGCTATATAATATAACGCTAAGACACATAGGAGCTGAGCAGTAACGATAGATTTGAAGCAAGTCGGATGAACATGCGCTTTCGAGCTCTTCTCCGCGCATACGTTGATTATACACCAAAAGTATGTATTACAAAGATGATGATCTTCAAAAGATCTACAAAAAAGTCCTGAATAGTATATATATATACTATCTTTTATAAATTAGCCACAATAACTTGTTTAATCATTAGGCATTCTCAAATCTCGATATAATAGGCATCTTCAAAGTGTTAGTGTACATACATACATAAATATATTGTATTTCATATAGATATATCTTTATCAACCTCCCATATTCAAAAAGTACACTTTTAAATATATTTTATAAAAAAAATGATAGAAATCGGTTTATAAACACTCAAGATATAGATGAATATTAAAACTCCCAAATCTCGCCGCGCCAGTACGCGCGAAACGGTCATCCGCTGCATCTATAAAAAGGCGAGGGCGTTCACGCGCCGTCTTCCCCTGGCTGGGGGCCTTAAATTCATTTGAGGCCACCACAGGATTGCCCGGTTGAGCAGTAACCAGCCTATTTCACATGAGGGCAGAACAGTGAGGCATAACAATAGGACAGAACAGGGGCGTGCAGTGGTTCTAGAGTAAGGGTAGGCCAGACATAATGTCCAAAAAAAAAGCTCACCACATTCTACTGGGTTGAAATCACGATACGGAACGATGAGAAACATATAATTTTAAAAACTCACCAAATTCAAATCACGATATTCTGACGATACAAACTACTCTTTCTAGAAGTATTGAACAAAATGCACAGAAAACAAAATAATTTGTGCGTACACACATAGCCAGTTATATGTTTCATAACTCTGAGGATTGAAATGACGAGTACGAGATGAATTATTTTTGAGTTAATTCTCGTAACTCGGGTATACATCTACCTTTAGAAACAACTTGAATCTTATCATTATACGATAGCTGTGAAAACTTACCTTTTTTTAATCTCTAACAAACACATTGTCAGCACAAACTTCACAATTTAGGACCATTTTTAAGTATGTAAACAAATAACTAAACTTTAATATTTACACTACTTTATGACTCAAAACGAATTACTTATAAATCAATGCACTATGATTTATAACACTCAACAACAAAATATTCGAACGACTATTGCTTGTCACATGAAACAATATCAACAATATGGCTTCTCTTTTTCTTGCAAAAATATCATTTAAAAAGACAATCAATACACTTCCAAAAAAAAATGCTACATGGTCCTATCGTAATCTTTAAGAATGACATGTAATGACATTTTGCCGGGTTATACATCATAACCCGCCAAAATTGACAATTGTCAATGTCAATGTCAACAGAGTTGCCAATTTTATTTTTCTAATTCCCTTTAAACCAAATTCTCAAATTAAGTTTGGAAAATTTGGGGAGAAAAGTTAAATTCTTGCGGTTTTTAATTATATTTAGAGGGTTATTAATTACAACTTAACATTTATTTTGTACATTTTATACTTTTGATAATACTAACCAGTTTTTTTAAACTATATCTATAAGTTATTAAGGAAATTATTATTCTCAAATTGGCAACCCTGTTAAGCGATTTCCATTCATAAAATTTTACTACTTGTCCTTGAATTGTGTGGTGAACCAATCAGGACCCGTGTAGTGGGCTCCAGCGAGCCTAGAAAACGCCCATAATTTATACATGTGTGTGTAAATTATGAGCGTACATACACAAGAACATTTGCACACATGCATAAATTTATCAATTGAAATAAGGCACTCCGTATTGTGGCCTTTGTGAACCGTTTCGTAGGAACAGCGTAGTTTGAAATACGTCACACGCACGGGCGCGGGGCGAGAAGTTGCTATAAGCATTATACTAGGCGTTATGAGTTATTAAATATTTTTGTTTTATTTTATTGCATAGTTACAATAAATACATTTGTTTTATTTATCCGTTGCTATGGTAGGGTAGGCTTAGCCTAATTGCCTATATGGAGCGCACGCCCCTGGGACAGAACAGTTTGGAAGGACAGTTATCGTTTAAACATAGGATTGGATAGACCGCCCGCTCGTTACAACTTGTTTTGCACTTGGACTGTCCTGGTCCAAGTGCAAAACAAGTTGTAACGAGCGGGCATTCACTGTCCTGCTCTTTAGACTGCACTGCCCTTGCGTTCACAATTTCACACGAGTCCAACCACAAGACAGACGAGCGAGAAAGGTGGTCGGGGAAGCAAACTGCCCCAAAAAAATAGACCGGCGGGCTATTAACTGTTCTGTCTTGGTTTGACAGTAACCAAGACAGACACCAAGATAGTACTGTTCTGTGCGTTCAAACAGTAGCAGTACTTGAGTCCTGTGCTGCCCACTGTTCTGCCTCACTGTTCTGCCCTCGTGTGAAATAGGCTTTAGTGAGCTGAACTGCGAGCGGTCCAATCAAAAAAGAAAAAAAAACGCGCCGGCTTCACTCACATGGACGTGGTTCTCATTGACTCTTCTCGAAATAAGAGCGCTTTAGATTTTAAAATTACTTAGATAGGTAGTTTTCTATACTAATATTGTAAAGTATTTTAAAATTTTCTATACTAATAAAATAAAACAAAAATAAAACAAAATAAAGAGGACAGATTTGATTGTTTGTTTGTATTGTATAGGCCTCCAAACTACTGAACGAATTTGAAAAATTCTGTTGGGAAGCTACACTATTCCCGCCCGGGTGACATAGGCTATATTTTATCCTCATATTCCCACGGGAACGGGAACTATGCGGGTAAAACCGCGGGGCACTGCTAGTAAGGAATAAATCTCTAAATTTCAAGTTCCTACAACTAGCGGACTAGGCTGTGCCTTGGTCTATCAGTCAGGACTAAGCATTTTATATATAGAGCAGATAGAGGAATAAATTATATTACTTAATTAAAAATATTATATAAATATAAAATAATGATGAGGGAAAAAATTATTAAGTACCTAAGTCTAATACAATAATTCGCTTGAACAATTGACATGTATCAAATGTATTATACTTAAAGACCACTAACTGATTCAGACTGCTTGAAAAATTTACTTTAAAAAAATTAACATGTCAATTGTCAATCTGTGTCCTATCCGTTACCTATACATATATACGGCGGCCGTCTTGTTTTTTGTTTTTTTTTTAAATAGCTTTAATTGTCATTCCGGCATTAAGGCGAATCTAAATATACATTTAATTGTTAATATCTATCAGCCGATAAGGCTACGTTACCTTACCCTCTCGGGAGGACGAAATAAAAAAATATCTTTTTACAAAAAAATCCGACTTCTAAACAAAAAAGGACACAAATAGTATAAAATAACTTTTAATATCGGAAGTCGGTGTTCAAAAAACGAAGAAACAACCAAAAACACCGTCATCAACAGTCGTAAATAAAAAAAAACAAAAAGTACCTATAAAGTAACTTTAATTTCGAAACCGAATTTCGAAATTAAAGTTACTTTACACTTTTTGTCTTTTTTGTTCAGAAGTCTTGTTTTTTTTAATCACGACGCACAAATTCTTATTTATAATAAAACAATACAAGTAAATGAGAAATGATAAAATAAAATATTTGCTATGTTTTCATGGCTATATCACTGAACAGATTTTGATGAGACTTGGCACAATGGTTAACTGTTACCTGGATTAAGGCAAAAGATTCTTGTAATACCGGTAGTAATTATCCCTGGCGTATTAATACTACGCGCAGTTGAAGCTTCGACCAGAATTGAGTGTTACACCTTTTTGATCATGTGGGCTCTTTTATGATTGCCGAAGTCGACATAAAACTACGGAACCTATCCTAAATCCTATACGCAACTAGGCAGTAAAGTGATAAATAAATGTATTTTTGTATAATTTAATTTAGGTCAATTCATTTGCTTGCAACGTAAAGTAATTCTTGTTAAAAAAAGTAACAAGGGATTGTGTACCAACGCGGGCTGCGGCCGGCCGTGTAGCAGATGATGACTCGACCTATTATTTGTTTTTTTTTTCTCCATTCAATTCATGTTGCCGCACACGGATCGTCCGGACGGCGCGCGGGGCGTCGCCGTGCCAGCGGTGTTTGATCTCACCGACTGTTGATGATATCGTGCGAGATCGTAAAATCTTATAATAAGCACGATAAACCTTTACATTATTTAGCTACTTCACTCGGCGAATAAGATAGGTATATGAGATCAGTAGTTTAAATTACCTGCGGTAAAGCCTAAAGAAACAATTATAATTTTAACTTTCTGTATTTTTATATGGATCAGAGTGCCAGTTCTACAAATTTCTACAACATTCGCATTCGCATCTCAGTCGCAAACTGGTAAAAAAGCCTTGTTTTTGACAGATTGCGACTGACATGCTAATGCGAACGTTGTTTCAAAGTTATTAAAATTGGTATCCAGGTGCTAAAAGTACATAAAGCCGCCTTATTAAGTTTGAGTGCTGAATTATTTATGCTTTACAGAACATTGTAAAGTATTGTAACACCTACCTAATTAGCCGCAATAGTCTAATTGTAAGACCTTGATACCTACCTAGAGTGAGTTTTCAAGGCTGAGTAGAGTGTAAATAAAGAAAACTAACGTCTGCCAGGATTTGGGAAGATGCAAATCTTACTCCTAGACTTTCGAAGTAGATACATTTGTTTTATCTAACAATTGTAACTAAAAAAAAAGTAAAATAAAAATAGGAATGACACATTAAAATATTATGTGTCGCCGGTTATTGTAGTAAAATACCACAGAACAGATACTTTTAACTGTTCTGTGTAAAATACGTTCCGAAAATATTAACAAATAGGTACATCGGCAGTTCTATAACTTGTGAAAAATCCAAGTTTTTTTATGTCAACATAATTCGAGATAGGTATCTTCGGTTAATCATAATTCTGATATTTTGATGATTATTGCACATTCCGTAGGTACCTGCATAGGATCGATACCTACCTTCCGTTGGCTATCAGTGTGCATTTGACAAAAAATAGGGTCACTAAGAACATACAAAAAAGATGAAATTGCGATTTGCTAACTTTGATGAACATTTTATTATTTAAGAAACATTACTAATTGAACATTGATCGTGTATCGTAGAGCTATACACGGCACAACATTTACATTTCACCTTCAATCCAAAATCGTTACTTACTTCATAGGCCGAATCTTTAAGTTTTTATTTCATTTTAAACGTTCCGTTTTAAACTCGACTTTGTTTACTTAAGTACTCTTCAAGACCTACACTAGAAGTTGGCCAGTTTTTTGTTTTGTAGAAAGCATACCTACCTACGATCATACGATTGAGGCCCCATGAGTAGAACCTAGGTAAGTATTCGACCACCCGATCCGCATGGAGGTATCAAATAATAAACAACAATCCATGTACCGAAGTAGATCTGGTAATAACTTACTGCTAAATTTCTTGTATCCATTTCTAAACTTGTTGCGCCACCACTTCACCAAGTGGTGCGCCATGGGGGCGTCCGCGGCGGGTGCCGGAGCTCGCAACGTTTCGTAGCACGTCATGCGCTGCGCTCACGCACGCATCCCGTACACATCAAAAGAACCGCAGGTTTAATTTGACATAATTATATTACTAACTGTAGTTCTATTTCACTTGCACTGTATTCTGTCACAACACAGGACATAAAACGACTCAACGTTAGCACCAAGCCTTTGACCCACTTGTCCGCGTGAATATTGCGTTACGAGAGAAATTGAGCGACCGTCTCTCATGCGTGCCGTGGAGTGACTGACTGACTGATGGATGAAGGGAGTAGGGAGAGGGCGACGGGGCGCGGGGTACTGCGGTGCGGTGCGGGCGGCGGCGGCACGGCACTCTAGCGGCTGGCGAGTGGCGACTGCTGTGTCGCGATCGCGAAACAAATACCGCCTATCCGACAGACAGAGCACAAAATACAGTAGGGATGAGATATACTTGCAAAATTCAATACCAGGGCTGCCAAGTACGAGTATGTAAAAATACGAGGGTCGAAAACCAGGTATAAAAATACTTAAAAGTATTTGGTGATATTCGGTCTAGTTCGTATATTTCTGTTATTACCCCCCCCCCCCCTCTCTCTGCTACAGAAAAGTGAAAACAAGTAAAAAACGTGGAAAATACCTGCATACGAAATCGGCCCATATCATTATAAAAATAAGAATCAGAAATATTGAACTTCCAAGTATTTTTTTGCTGATACGATTATGCTTCTTATTTAAAAGAAGATACGAAGCAATTTCCTATGCAAGTATTGTAAACTGTTACGTCGTACGCTAAAGACGCGGCCGCGGGCAGCGAAGGGCTTGCGTTGGCGGGCGCCCTTTAAAAACTAAAATACTTGCATAGGAAATCGATTCGTATCTTCTTTTAAATAAGAAGCATAATCGTATCAGCGAAAAAATACTTGGAAGTTCAAAGTATTTTTTTTTTTTTGCAAATACGATTGTGCTCCTTATTCATAAAGCAACAAGAATCAATTTCCTATGCAAGTATTTTGCAAATACTTTCACACTTGCAAGTTTTTCCTGCCCGCACCAGGGCGCCGTACTTCGAAGCAAAGCCCTGGTTTACAAACCTGGTGTAGTAAATACGTCTCATCTCTAAAATACAGCCGTCGTAGTAAGGTATGTCGTGGGTATGTCCTGACTGCTGCGCCGATTGTCAGAGACTGCTGACGATAAAGCTTTTGCAAAGATTTCAATTTACATATATCATTTATTAAATAAGTTCTTAATAGGATAGGAATGTTGCTTATCTATACTATCTATACTAATATTATAAAGCTGAAGAGTTTGTTTGTTTGTTTGAACGTGCTAATCTCAGGAACTACTAGTTCGAATTGAAAAATTATTTTTGGGTTGAATAGACCATTTATCGAGGAAGGCTTTAGGCTATATATCATCACGCTTAAGCCAATAGGAGCGGAGCAGCGATAAAGAATGTTTTAAAATCGGGGATTCCACGGGGACGAAGTCGCGTGCAGCAGCTAGTATTAGTATAGATATAGCTAGGTAGGGTGTCCCATCCCTTACACATAGACAAATAGACACAAGGTAACTAAGGTAACAAGGTATTTTACATACATAGACAGACACACACAGGTAATAAAAGGGCTTGGTAATTTGAGACCTATAATACTTAGGTCAGAGGTAATCGCATAGCTGAGCGACACTGACCAATCACAGAGCAGGTTGGGTGCTGGTACGTGATTGGTCAACGGTATTTCGGTATCAGCCCCAATGAAGGTATACAGAAAATGACACATTTTTACAACTACCCTCTTTCTTTCTTAAAATAGAAAGTCTAGATTCATATATAAGCAAAGCTATCGATCGCTCTTATTGAGCGGAGCAGCGATAAAGAATGTTTTAAAATCGGGGATTCCACGGGGACGAAGTCGCGGGCAGCAGCTAGTAAAATTATAATTCTCAAGTTGTCATAGTAACCTAACCTACATTAACTAGGTACCTTATTGTGGCTAGGAGCATCATATCTACGTCTTGTGTTGTGGTCAGTTATCAGAGACCTAACACCGCATTTACACAATCGTGTTCGCCATTCGCCTTGTCACGCGACGAACATTCGACGAAACATTCGTATATGAGTGCTATGCCGCATGCCGTCGCGAGCACGATGTTCACACATTCGCGGGGTGATTTATTTTGACATTTGTACACGAGCATGGAGAACGTGAAAATAATTGCGGCATGCGCGTTACATGTTACATCTAATAATCTTCTGCTCCCGATTTGATAGACGATTAAAACAGGCCATTAATAATGAATTCTTTAATTTTAAGTTGCTGACTGGCAACAGTGGCAAACCCATACTAGATGATAATATACGGTTCCATGCAGCGTTGGTCTTTTGTTTATTTTTATGATTGCGATGTTTTGTTTGCATGAGCTCTTCCTTTTGATAAAGTTCTAGGAATTCCAAAATTCGCACTTTACTCCATTTTGCCTAGACACGTCCTGTTGGGTCGGGCGTTTGCTGTCAAGTGTCAACTGAATGCAGGCGAATGTGACACCGCATTTACACAATCGTGTTCGCCATTCGCCTCGTCACTCGACGAACATTCGTATACGAGTGCCGATGCCGTCGCGAACACTATCTTCACGCATTCGCGGAGTGAATTAGTTTGACATTTGTACACGAACATGAAGGACGTGAAAATAACTGCGGCATGCGCGTTATCTATACATAAAATAAAACTGTAGAGAGGTCAATTCTGTACATTGAATCTATATACTTACTTACTTATAATAAAACTGTAGTTTATAACTATTCAAAATTAATATTTATACCTACTTATAATAAAACTGTAGAGGTCAATTGAAGTCAATTCTGTGCATTGAATACCTATATACCTATATTAAAAATTAATATTGGAGGATGAATGGTGATCGATACTGATGCCAAAAATGCAATCAGTAATTTTTTTGTCTGTCTGTCTGTCTGTAGTTATGTGCACCTGCACGCATGCGTCAAAAACTAGGTACTGAAGGGATTTTAACCAAACTTGATACGATTGTAGTCCATACTCCTGGGTAGGTTATAGGCTATAACCTAGCGTTATGTTATATATAACATAACGCTAAGACACATAGGAGCTGAGCAGTGACGATAAATTCGAAGCAAGTCGGATGTAAATGCGCTTTCGAGCTCATAACCTCGCATACGTTGATCATAAATCAAAATAATGTATTACAAAAATGATAATAAATAAATAAAATTTTATTGAAATAATAAGTTTACAAAAAGTGTATGTATGGTTCAGTAATAGGTATTAATGTAGGCCTAGAATAGTGTTACAATAATTTGGATAAAAACGATAGTATGACAAAAATATAAAATTACAATAAATAGAATTCTGTAGGTAATATGGTGCGTTGCCCGATCTAGGTTTATTCAAACCTGTGTTTCAGGCCATCTCACTACGATAATACTTTTCGGATAGGTCAGTTATTGATATAAATTAACATATATTTTCCAGTATCCAAGCAGGAACAATATTTTGCGTTACTTATGGTATATATTTATATTTAAAACTAAAATGATTATAAAGACTAGGTAAATACAGTTAAGTCAGCTATTTTATTTCAGCACCTCTAGTAATTTTTCCGTGTCCGAGTAATTTAGTTTCGCTAAATAATCGGATAATATAATACAACAGTTATCATAACTTTCATTATATATGTTCAGCAATTTGTTAAATTTATTATATAAGTAGGGTCCAAGAAATAAATAATAACTTTTAGTAAAAGCATGTTTAGTTTGAGGGGTCGTGCAAACTAGATCCTTTCTTCTCTTGTCAGAAGGTACTGGTTTAAAATCTAGTTCAAAGTGTTGGAGTAACACTATACTTAAAACGAATAGCTGTCGAACTGTTAGCACCCTACATGCCGTATAGAGCTGGTGTGTGGGAAATCTGAATGGGCGAAAGGTGGCGACTTTTAGAATTGCTCTTTGAGCACGTTCTTAGAGTATTATACTTGATTTTGCTGCACCACCCCAAGAAGTTATGCAGTAGGTCAGAATAGATTGACACAAAGCCATGTAAACCTGTCTTATTAATTTAAAGTCGGCTATGTTCCGTAAATGTTTAAAAATGTATATTAATATGCGTACTCTAGTGCATAATAAATCGATGTGTTTACAGAAATTTAGGTTTGTGTCAATCGTCACGCCTATGTATTTGATATGGTCAGCTTTTGTTATAGTGGGACAAGTGCATGCTGTGTCAGCGTATGTATTACAATAATTGTGCGCGTGAATATTTTGGTTAGTAAGCATCGCGTTAGTATTTCTCATTGCAAATATTATAAATTTGGTTTTATCCGAATTTAACGATAGTAAATTGTTACGTAGCCAATTACACACAATATCAAATCCATATTGAGCAAGTTCATTTACCTGTCCTTGATTTACCTGAGAACAGTAGAGCTGTGTCATCCGCATATGATATAATTGAACCGTTTTTGATTTGTAAACGGCAAAGGTCATTTATATATATTAAAAATAATGTGGGCCCCAAAATACTGCCTTGTGGGATTCCATAATCGCTATTTTTTAGCTCAGAGCTCATGTACTGACCTGTTTTCAAAGACTGGTAACGGTCGCTAAGATAATCTGATAACAATTTTAACTGTGCACCTCTTATCCCATTTTTTTTCCATTTTACAAAGTAGTAGTGAACATGAAATTGTGTCAAAAGCCTTGGCAAGGTCTAAAAAGATTCCAATGGTGTGCATGCCATTGTTAAACTTTTCACTTATAAAATTTGTCAATTTGTGTATTGCTTGGCTTGTCGATCTTTTAGGCCTAAAACCAAATTGTTGATCTGAAAGCAATTTGTTATTTTCAAGATATTTTACAAGTCTGTTGTTAATGATTCTTTCCAAAATCTTTGAGAGTCCCGTTAGTACTGAAATTGGTCTATAGTTAATTACACAAGTTTTGTCTCCGGATTTGAAAACTGGAGTGACTATGTATTTTTTAAGCAATTTTGGGAATATACATACCTTGGGTTAAACATACCTGAAAAATGTGAGTTAGTGGAGGGGCAATTAAGTATTTAAATCTTTTAAGTATTGCATTAGGAATGTTATTCCAGCCGACGGCGCAGACGTCCTTTAACCCGTCTATTATACTTATCACTTCATTCACGTCTGTATCTAATAAACCAAAAGAGTTCAGTGTAGTATGAGCTGTAGATGGACTTTGAGTAGAAAGATTTCTGTGCAATAAGTTTTTTTCTGCGAGATTTTTTCCCATGTTTATAAAGAAATTGTTTGCTTTATTAGTATGATGGTCTTCAAAAGATCTACAAATAAGTCCTTAATAGTATATATCTATCTTTTATAAATTAGCCACAATAACGTGTTAAATCGTTAGGTATTTCTTCAAAGTGTATTTTAAATAAGTACCTACATAAATATATTGTATTTCACATATGTAGATATATCTTTATCAACTTCTCATATTCAAAAAGTACACTTTAAAATACATTTTATTAAAAAATATATAAAAATCGGTTTATAAACACACAAGATATAGATGAAATAAAACTTCCAAATCTCGCCGCGCCAGTTAAGTATAGTAGTATAAATGAAATATAGAAAATAAATTAGCGTAATTTGTCATTGTTCGAGTGAATGGCAGAAAGTATAGTTGAAAATGATTTTAATAACATTATGTAATATATAACATAGTTGTTCGCGACGATGCGTCACAAATACATAGTTATAGGTATTTATAGTTAGCTGCTAAGTTCGCACTTAGTTTATTATTGTAGAATAAACGCATTCGTTACAGTCGTTTGCTCTCAAGAGGCATTATAAGCCCTTGGAGCCTTTATTTTCGTATATATATATATATGAAATATAGCTAGGTAGGGTGGCCCATCCCTTAAACATAAAAAAATAGACACAAGGTAACTAAGGTAACAAGGTATTTTACATACATAGACAGACACACACAGGTAATAAAAGGGCATGGTAATTTGAGACCTATAATACTTAGGTCAGAGGTAATCGCATAGCTGAGCGACACTGACCAATCACAGAGCAGGTTGGGTGCTGGTACGTGATTGGTCAACGGTATTTCGGTATCAGCCCCAATGAAGGTATACAGAAAATGACACATTTTTACAACTACCCTCTTTCTTTCTTAAAATAGAAAGTCTAGATTCATATATAAGCAAAGCTATCGATATAGTTTCCCCATCGGAATCCTAACGATAGTACCGAAACGACAACAAAATCGTACGTAACTGTAGAGCGACGCACGCGTCGCGTTGTCGTAGCGTCTGCGCTGAGCATTGAACGTATGCGCAACACAGACGCTGCGACAACACGACGCGCGCCTACATTAGAAACACATAGGTAATAAAAGGGCTTGGTAATTTGAGACCTATAATACTTAGGTCAGAGGGAATCGCATAGCTGAGCGACACTGACCAATCACAGAGCAGGTTGGCTGCTGGTACGTGATTGGTCAACGCCCGGTATTTCGGTATGAGCTCTAATGAAGGTATACAGAAAATGACACATTTGTACAACTACCCTCTTTCCTTACTAATATAGAAAGTCTAGATTCTAGACTTCTAAATGTCTGAATCTGAACCACCTCAGAAAGCCCTATTTGGGGATATATAGATGTCTATAGTATCTAGAGGCATAAAGCCGCAATTAAGGTTTAAATAAAAGTGTTTATTTTTATCCCTTGGGGATATATAGGCTTGTAAAGTTGCAACCCTTCAGGTGACAGGGTTGAAACTTATATTTTTTAGTAGAGGGTTGTCGCATCTATAGACATACATACAGCTGTATAGCCCTCCTAGCATAGTTTTTTTAGTAATTTCACCTCAAATAGGTAATAGCTTCGCACCTATAGCAATTTTGTATAGTTTTCGGCATCCCACCTCTAAACGGAGGGGGATGAAAGGGTGAATTTATCTTCGCTACATAGAGAGTACTGAGGGTTATCCATAGAGGTGCGACAACCCCTATTCACATAGATCTAAGCCTAGATATAGTGAAAAGTCTAGAATAGCAATAGTGAAAATTAATGTTAGTAAAGTTCATTGCACGCGGCGATTTTATGGGTATCGGTATGGTAAAGTTAGGCCGTACAATAGAAACACAGGAACTTTGCCAAATTTGTAGACATTAGCAAGATATTTTGAATTTTTAACTAAATGTAGAATCATATAGTCGCGAATTTTACCCTTAAAATCGCTAAGTGCCAGTGGCGAAGGTTTGAGAGAGGTAAGCCGCAGCAAATAAATAAAAAAAAACATTATTAAGTATATACTTACTTCCAGGCCGGGCGCGGCAATTCCCTATTACGATTTACTTTTCTGTTATGGGCGTCATGCATTTCGAAAAATAATTCAGTCTTACTACTCCTACTAGTCCCAAACTCATGTAATGCTAAACAACTACGTATATATGCTTTTCGGTCTGAACATGTTTCTTAGATGAATTCTTTAGATTATTAATATCGGTGTAACCCCCTTTATTCCATAAACTATTCCCATCTGAGAATAGTAGACATGGCCAGCAATACATTTTATTTAATTTACAACTGCCCGTTTACTTTTGATATTTATGATAAAGTGAAACACTAAAATGTTTGAAAAAACCATCACGTCTTTTGTAAATAGTCATATCTGGACGAGCACGACCTAACTGAATTACATGTTTTTTTATTTTCAAAACACAACCTTGAAAAGCATGTTTCCTCAGAGAGTAAATACGAGTAATCTGTCAAACAACAATCTAACGCTATTTAATGCCGCCATCTGACTGATTCTACTAATTACTTTGCAAATCTACTTACTCTTACTTACTAATTTCAACTTAATAAATAAAATATAGACTTACCGCAAAAACCTACAAACTAATTAAGAATCAAACGAACTTACCTTGTGAAGTTTGATGTCTAATTATACGAGTGTCTTGACCGAAGATGATTACAGTTTACATGCAGCAGTACGCGAGATTCTGCTGTCCTAATCACACTATTTAAAGCTATTTAAATGCTTTTAGAATTTATTTTTAAATAAATTTAATAGTATTTGAGAAAAAAAGTAGTCTATTGACTTATTTCCCCCCACTGCAGTGCGACCCGCCATAGCCGCTGCTATGACAATCCTTGACTCATTTTTTAGAGCTAATTTTTTCGATTGGTCTTGGGCTTATCAGGGGGGGAGGGAGTGTAATCATCTTCGGTCAAGACACTCGTATAATTAGACATCAAACTTCACAAGGTAAGTTCGTTTGATTCTTAATTATACTTCGTATCTCTCCCGAAGATGATTACAGTTTACATGCAGATGTTTAGAGCATCGAAAAAATTAAGCATTGAAACGATCGATGAATATTATTTATTACTTTTTAATTTCTGTAACATAATGTTAGCTTATCTGCTTGTTATAATCACAAAAGTATAACAAAAGTATCATTATAATCGTTTAAATAGTGAATCAATAAATGCACTACCATTATGGCTAGATACATTCTTATTATAATATTTTAGGAATACATTGGATGATTCTGTCCAGCCTGCGGCCTTTCTGATAACTTCGAGATTGACACCTGCTCTGTGAGCGGCGGACGTAGATGCGTGCCTTGTACTATGGGCACCATACAACTTTACATCTATGCCACTATTTTCAAGGACTTGCTTAACCCAGTGCGACAAAGTTTGAGAACCCACTTTTTTATGTGGTTTTTGATAACTTATAAATAACGAATTTTCTTGACAACGTAAGCAGTCAGTTTTATCTATATATTGTTTTAGGGTTAAAGCTGGGCAAACCTTAGGATTTTCTTTAACATATGGCAACAGAATCAAGGGTTGATAAGCACCTGGCCTTGAAGTTTTTATTAAATCATCGACTTTAATAACAATTTTCTCCGATTCAAAAGTGATATTATTAATTTTTATCAAGCTTAAAGTTTGCATTCTCTGAGCAGAAGCTAGTGCTAAGAGAGTAACGGTTTTTAATGACAAATCTTTAAGTGTTATCGAATCATTTGGAAAATATTTTGCTAAATAATTTAACACAAGGTTGGGATCCCATGTGGTGTTGTATTTTGGTGCGGGTGGCTTAATACGATAAATCCCTTTAAAAAATCTTTTAATATAGTCGCTACAAGTTATATCCTGACCTAACAGAATTGATATAGCAGAACGATAACTATTGAGTGTGCTGTAACTGGCACCTGAATTAAATTTTTCGGTTAGGAATTCTATTAACTGAGTTGTGCTGGAATTAGAGTAATCTAATCCTTTACCATTACAATATAGCCACCAGGATTTTAGTGAAGCGCTATATTGGTTGAGCGTGTTTTGGGAGAAGGAGGCCATCATTATGTCGAGCGATGCGATGGGTACTCCGCGCCTTAGCAGTGACTGCCGGATAATTTCCCTGCCATCAGGGTGAGATCCGCGTGGAGAGGATGCTTCTCCCTGAAAGGAGACAATAATAATCTTTTATCGGGATTAAAGTATACTACTTTCGAGATAACCAATTTTAGCCAGACTGGGTACCATGGTTGGGTTGGCCAATATGGCGCCACTAGAATGCCTTCTGCTTTGTCGTTTTTTATCTTATGTAGGACTTTTGAGATAAGACTAAAGGGAGGAAATGCATAAAATTTTACGTTTTTCCAGTTAAATGTGAATGCGTCAACAATTTCTGAATTTGGGTCTAATTTCCAGGAAGCATATCTGAGACATTTATGATTCTGACTACTTGCAAATAAATCGAACTGTGGCATACCCAGTGAAAGTGTTATTTTATTAAATGCATAATCTGCTAATTCCCACTCTGTGTCTATATTATATTCCTGACGAGATTCAAAGTCTGCAATTACATTATCCTTGGATTGGATATAAGATGAAAAAACATGTATGTTGCGCTGTTCACACCATTGCCATATATCGCGTGCAATGTTGTTCAGATGTGCGAATTGTATGCCTCCCATTTTATTGATATAGGCAATTGCTGTGGTATTGTCTATTCTGAGTAAGATATTGCAATTTTTAAGGTGTGAGGCAAAAATTTTGAGACCATAGAATGCTGCGAGTAATTCAAGAGTGTTAATGTGTAATGATAGTTGTGAATGATTCCAATGACCCTGAGCGGTCTGGTTATTACAGGCTATGCCCCAACCAGTTGTAGAAGCGTCGCTGAATATTACTAGGGAATAATCATTTGATTGAAAGGAACACAATGAATGGTCAATGTGTTCTTTCCACCAAATTAAGTCGTTTTTTATGCAGTCTTTTAATATCATGTGCTTATTGTAATTATCAGAATAGTTTAGTGCCAAGAACTTTTCTCTTTCTAGAAGTTTTGTGTACAACCAGCCGTATTTAACTGCGGGACATGCCGATGTTAGCAGACCTATAAAACTAGCCAATTCTCTGATTGTACATTTGTTTCTATGTGACAACATGTTTGCCATACATTTTATGCGGTTTTTCTTTTCAACGGGCAATGTTAGGGACATGTTAATTGAGTCGAATATGAAACCAAGGAATAGGCATCTTTTACTCGGGTACATTTTACTTTTGTCAGGATTGATTAAAAAGCCCAATCTTAATAGTAGTTCCTTTGTCACTTCGACGTTATTAAGACAGCTCTTATACGAATTACCGATGCATAGGAAATCATCTATAAAGTTAACTGATAAGTGACCCAATGAACGTAAGTAATATAATACGGGTTTTATTAATTTAGTGAATACGTAGGGTGCCGTACACAGGCCGAACGGTAAAACATTAAATTCAAATAATTGGTTCTTATACTTTTTTGAGTTCCAAGTAAAACGAAGGAAAATCCTATCGCTTTTAGCAATTGCAACTAAAAAATACGCGTCCTTTAAGTCTATGGTTGCCATATAACTATTTTTATCAATTAATTTTATCGCCGTGCGATAGTCTTCCATTTTAAAGTGGTCAACATGAATGAATTTATTTAATTCTTTTAAATTAAGGATGAAACGATGTTTTCCGTTAGGCTTAGGTACTGTAAATATAGGTGAAACGAATTGTTTTTCACATGGGGTACATTGAGAAATAAAACCTGATTCTAATAGCTCAGAAATACAATTATCAATTATGTTGATTTCAGTGAGAGTGAATAATCTTTTGGGTGTGCTCGTCTGGTGTGGTTCGCAAATAAATGGTATTTGATAACCTTTGATCCACGAAAGGATAGTTTTATCCTTTGTAATAAGTTGCCATTCATGAAAGTAATGCTGTAGTCGGCCAGCTATAGGTACATTATTGTTATCTACCTGTGGCGAAGTGATTAGCGGCGTCGGGCTGAGTAGTTGGCCGTCCGTGCGCGCGTGGCCGGCTGCGCGCGGCGAGGATCCCGCGGCGGCGGCGGCGGGCGCCGAGACTGGCTCGGGTGCACTCGCGACTCGGCGGCTGCTGCCCGCGGTGCCCCCCGTGCGTTTAAAGCACCGGTTTGACGATATGTAGAAGTACTTGGTTGATTATGCTGTTTATTGAATCTTCCACTATTTGCGTTGGCTCTCAGTTCGGAGGCAGACATTGTTATAGCCTTTGTAGATTTTAAATAATCAGACAAATTAGTACCGAATAAATAATCATCTATTTTAGTGTTTTTTATTATTTCCCTTTTTTGTTTACTAATAGCATTAATGATAGCGAATCTTCTAGACAAAGATTCTCTGTAGTGCGTATCGCACAACAGTCGCCCAGCATCGCTGAGTGTTTTTATAATGTCTTGTGGAATATTTTCAGTTTGCGACAAGGCTATATTGAGTGCTTTGCCGATTGCTGAGATACAGCTGGCCATTTGATTTTGTTTCTGCTCGCTGTAAGAATCTTTTTTAATGTTGGGATCTGACAGTGCTGATTTTAACTCGGGGTTAAGGATAGGTGCTTTCATATAGATACAATTTTCAGCGGGTAGATATTGTTTTAGGAGGTCAACTTTATCCTCTTTCGTTAAACCGTTAATTAAAATGTGTTTCCACCGAGATGCCAAATCTTTGTGTAAATTTTCTCCAAATTTTTTGTTAAGTGTGGGGTCTGAACCCAACAGTTGCAAAATATCGGGATCTAGTTCATCAGGATTTTCAACGGCCGTTCCTTCGTCTTCTAATGGTGTCTCAGTATTTGGGATCTCAACTGTAAAGGAGTAGAAGATAATCATAAGTACCTACCCACTGTAAGTAGGTAGGTAGTTAGGCACTTTATCCACACACGCCTTGCGTCGGGAATTTAAGGTAACCTATCTATAGATAAGTATACGTATGACAGCCATAGTATCCACACACGATAAACGTCGGGATATCACAATGAAATTATATTCATTTTATGGCACTTAACTAGGCATTATTAGGCATCCACACACGATATACGTCGGGATATTAAAATTGGTGTTGAAGGTAGGTATGTAGTTACACAAAAGGCGGCCATAGTATCCACACACGATAAACGTCGGGATATCTCAGTATAATTGAACCCACTTTTACTACAGGCAAATATGTAGGTATTTTTCATCCACACACGATATACGTCGGGATATTGTTGTAGGAAAGACTTAGGTTTTTTTTTTTTTTTTTTTTTTTGCAATTTCAAGGCGGTAGGTAGATATAGACCATTTAACATGTGTAGGAATGTATTTATGCGCTTACCTTGTGGTTCCAGATCACTGGTTAAATCGCGTGGCGGTGAATGCGCAGGAGACAACACTGGTTCACCCTCCGATGAGGATGATGACGAGATTCTTTTTCTACTTTTCACTAACCTCTTCACTTTTTTTAGAAGTTTTTCGACACTGTCGTTATCGTCCCTGTTCGATCGTTTTCGTTTTCCCATAATGCACGGAATCTAAGTAAATTACGGACGAAACAATTTTCGTGTGAGTCGGACAACACGAAATCACGTAATGAGTCAAGGATTGTCATAGCAGCGGCTATGGCGGGTCGCACTGCAGTGGGGGGAAATAAGTCAATAGACTACTTTTTTTCTCAAATACTATTAAATTTATTTAAAAATAAATTCTAAAAGCATTTAAATAGCTTTAAATAGTGTGATTAGGACAGCAGAATCTCGCGTACTGCTGCATGTAAACTGTAATCATCTTCGGGAGAGATACGAAGTATAATACAACGTACACGGTCAGCGTAAATTACTTTCACTACACAAGTACATACAAAACTAATGAACAAAGTCCAATCACTATTTTGTACCAAGAAATAGATTCTAATAGGTGAAACTAAAAACTTTTTACAAAACATAAAACCGACTTCTAAACAAAAAAACCAAAAAGTATAAAATAACTTTAATTTCGGAACTCGGTGTTTTTGGTTGCTTTTTTGTTGTTGAACACACCGACTTCCGAAATTAAAGTTATTTTATACTTTTTGGTTTTTTTGTTTAGAAGTCGGTTTTATTTTTTGTAAAAAGTTTTTTTTATTTTTCACTTTTTAGGGGTACCTACACCCCGTGTGGGTCCCCTCCCCCACCTAAACGAAACAATCACATTGGTGTAAAAAAAACGTACTGCTCCTTTGCAGAGTAAACTAAGAGGTCGTCAATGTAGACAATGTAGATATTTTTTGTTAGGTTTTTGTTGATTTTTCGAAAACCGCTTGGTTGATTTCGATAAAATTTTCATGGGACCATTTGGGAAGTATACCCTTTCCAACAAAAAAAGAATTTTTCAAATCGGTTGACAAGCGACGGAGTTATGCGCGAACAAACAATAAAAAAAAACATACAAACATCCGAATTGAGAACCTCCTCCTTTTTTGGAAGTCGGTTAATTACAATAAATATTCAACATCAAATAATACTATGCAAATTGCAATGGTCAAAATGCGATTACGTCAATGCCAAAAAATCAAATTTATTGGAAGATGTCCGAACGAACGAATGTACGAAATACAATAAGGATATTCCTCCATCTCGCTCACGCGCACGCATTTTGTATTACTGTCTCTATCATAACTCGGCGCATAGCGGCTTACCTCGCGGCCTAGAATCGCGGTGATTGAGGGCTGGTCATTGTGACGTCATGACGACTATTTTGCCTTATGAATTGAACTGTCAATAAGCCGATAGCGCCTGCGAGTTAAATAATGTTGTTGATGAGCAAAATTTGTCGGTATTGAATATCCATCTGTGTATGCGTTTTGTGATGTTTCTCTACTTTTAACAGTACTGATTGTGCGATTTTTCAGTTACGATAGAGTTTTTGTGTTCCAAACTTCTGAAGGTAAGCCGCCGGGAATCGGCTTATGACCACGCTTCGCCACTGCTAAGTGCATAATCAGCAAGCTAAATAATGTTTTATTGGTAAGCCCTCAACACCTACCCCTATATTCTGTGTCAATCAACGGCAAGTACAGCAAGTAAGAAGAGGAAAGTTGCGACTCCAAGTGTTCGTAGCTTATAGACGGGGCGTCAGCGCGACCGGATCATCTACCCCGGGGAGGGTTGTCACCGTACAGTCCGCCTTGAAGATAGGATAACCTACCCCGGCCGCAACAGTCCAGTCGATCACGCCCGTCCCGTATAATAGTAACATTTTGGATGAAATAAGTCTGCACAACCAAAATTTTAGGCCTCCCAAATTTTTTTTTCGTCTATTCGAGTACTTATATACGTATACAGCTTAAGATTTTGTTTGTTTGCTTGAACGCGTTATCTTAGGAACTACTAGTCCGGTTTTAAAAATTCTTTCAGTGTTAGATATCCCATTAATCGAGGAAGGCCATATATCATATATCATCACGCTACGACTAAGAGGAGCGGAGTGAAAAATGTGACGCAGATGAAGTTGCGCGGGTCAGCTATTATCTAATAAGCTTCTGCTCCCATACCCGATTTGATAGACGATTTCTTCTTTCGAAGATGTTTACGAAAACAAGCCATTAATAATGATTTTTAAATTTTTGTTGCTGACTGCTAACCCCATACTAGATGATAATATACGGTTCCATGCAGCGTAGGTCTTTTGTTTATCGCGATGTTTTGTTTGCATGAACTCTTCCTTTTGATAAAGTTCAAGGAATTCCAAAATCCGATTTGAAAATATCTTTCACAATTAGTATCCTATAAACATGGGCTATATGAATAACATCACACTATGACTTACGGGAGCAGAACAGTAACCAAAGACGCGGGTGAAACCCCGGCGGACAGCTAGTACTCGTAGGTAATCAATCCTTATGTTTTCCTTAGTAACCATTGAACTGACTACTGCGACACTGTAAAGCGGTGAGGAGCTCGTGGCTAAATAAAACAGCCGCTTGGGTCGATCTTTAGGTTAAGCCGCGATTGCTTAGGTTGGTATAGTCCTAGGTGGGAACCACCTATTATATACCGAATTTCCTCCGTGCCTCGGAAAGTAAAGTGCGTTTCATGAAAGAATTCCCTTCGCCGTAATGTTGGCATTACGGAAAATCAGTGTTGCTATATTTTTAGCAATAAAACTACTTAATATTAGGGAGATTAACTAATATTCCGTTACTTTTACCAATTACCTTATAATTTTGTTTTTTCTTTTGGAAACTGTAAAACTATTTTTTTAATAAAATATGCAACTTACTGTACAGGAATTCAGAAAAATTCATATCTTTATAATAAATTTAATAGTATTAAACAAATTTTGAATAAAACAGTGTTTTTATTCCAAAAATATGAATTCGGGGAAAATGTGGTGAATCAATCAAAAACAAGCGGGGAATTGACATGACCCGGGGAATCGCGAATTTTTTATTGGCAGCACTGATAGCCATCTCCATTCTTTGACGTTAAGACAGACAGGGCAGCCAACAATACGACGAAGGGAATTCTTTCGTGAAACGCACTATACGTTAAGCCGTTGGTCCCGGCTGTCATTTGTAGATCTTTGACAGTCGTTACAATAGTCAGTGTCCTGAAAGTCTGACAACCAGTCTTACTAAGAGGTATCATATTACCCAGTACTAATTACTGGCTTATAGAGGTCAAATATCAAGTTACTGTATGTAAAATACTAGTATTCAGCTGCATCCGGTGAAACTGAAAGGAAAACCAACGAAAATAAGATGCACGTAAACCTAAGATGAGGTAAGTATGAAACGTGAATGTGCCAATTATGGCAGTCCTTAAATGTTGCAATATAATATAAAGTTTAATTCGTGGTCAGCTTTAGTTGGCAAGACTCTAGCTAACGTTGCGCCTCAGGGTACGGTTAGAGTTTGTACTTATTGCATTTTTTTTAAGGCGACGCTATGAAATCTTCATAGATAAATGACATAACCATTAAAATAGGTTATAAAAAGAACAATGGTGTCACTTCTAAAAATATATTGTTTCTTGTAAAATGTCTAAGATATAAAATTCATGATATTTACTCGTACTTTTTTTTGTTCTCTTTAAGGCCCCTTCACACTAGCGTTTCTAATGTAGGCGCGCGTCGTGTTGTCGCAGCGTCTGTGTTGCGCATACGTTCAATGCTCAGCGCAGACGCTACGACAACGCGACGCGTGCGTCGCTCTACAGTTACGTACGATTTTGTTGTCGTTTCGGTACTATCGTTAGGATTCCGATGGGGAAACTATATCGATAGCTTTGCTTATATATGAATCTAGACTTTCTATTTTAAGAAAGAAAGAGGGTAGTTGTAAAAATGTGTCATTTTCTGTATACCTTCATTGGGGCTGATACCGAAATACCGTTGACCAATCACGTACCAGCACCCAACCTGCTCTGTGATTGGTCAGTGTCGCTCAGCTATGCGATTACCTCTGACCTAAGTATTATAGGTCTCAAATTACCAAGCCCTTTTATTACCTGTGTGTGTCTGTCTATGTATGTAAAATACCTTGTTACCTTAGTTACCTTGTGTCTATTTGTCTATGTGTAAGGGATGGGACACCCTACCTAGCTATATCTATACTAATACTAGCTGCTGCACGCGACTTCGTCCCCGTGGAATCCCCGATTTTAAAACATTCTTTATCGCTGCTCCGCTCCTATTGGCTTAAGCGTGATGATATATAGCCTAAAGCCTTCCTCGATAAATGGTCTATTCAACCCAAAAATAATTTTTCAATTCGAACCAGTAGTTCCTGAGATTAGCGCGTTCAAACAAACAAACAAACAAACAAACTCTTCAGCTTTATAATATTAGTATAGATAATAAACTAAGTGCAAACTTAGCAGCTAACTATAACTATCTACGTGTTGTTTTGCATCCTCGTCAAATTCAAGGACGTAATAATGCTAATGATTCTCGACCCAAATCTATACTAATATTATAAAGCTGAAGAGTTTGTTTGTTTGTTTGAACGCGCTAATCTCAGGAACTACTGGTCCGATTTGAAAAAATCTTTCAGTGTTAGATAGCCCATTTATCGAGGAAGGCTATAGGCTATATTTTATCCCCATATTCCCACGGGAACGGGAACTACGCGGGTGCAACCGCGAGGCGCTGCTAGTCAACAATAAAATGGGTAGGTATTTTTTTTATTATTTTTTCTTATTTACGGAAATCCGTAAGTGTGAACCAGCCGCGGCCCGTCTGTAACTAGCCCTATAACCGCGCTTTCACACACGAACAAACGCAAACAATACACACACAACGCATACGCAGCGATCATTCAATAAATTCGTAGGTAATCACGGGGTGCGGGGGCACCCCGCGCACGCGCCGCGCCGCGCGCTTTGGCGCCGCCCCCCCCCCCCCGCGGCCCCGGAACCAACAGTTTGTTTGATGTCGCCGCGTGAGACGTAGGTACAAAGTGAAAAATCACGAACAATTATTCCAATGTCGAGTTGGTGGAGATATGGTCCGCCTGTGTGCCATCAGTGGAGACGTGGAGCCATCCGGATGATCATGGAAATGTTCCCCGATCGGGAACCCCCGTCACAGAGCGTCATGCTGGCTGCTATGCAGAGACTGCGGGATCATCGGCAGTTTGTCGTTCCCCGGCATGGTCAAGCTCGCGACGGCGTTGGCCTGCCTGTCGCCTTACAGGAAGACATTCTGGAATACTTCCAGCGAGAATCACGGGCAAGCACGCGGGAGGCTGGTCGATACTTTGGAGTGCACCACACCACAGTGTGGCGCCTACTGAAGCGTGAAAGGTTTCTTGACTACTGGATCGGTTGCGGAGGACCTGTGGCCTCTTAACTTTTATTTTGTGAGTAGACGTTAAAAAGTTAGTTTAGACGTAAAAAGTGACAAGTGTAACAAAATTACGTGCAAGGATAATTAGTGCTTTCGATTAAAAACGAAGGTGTTAGTTTTACGTAGGCTGAAAGAAAACCAGCTACATTGTGCTCGACTGTGCCAAGAGTGTGGTGATGGAAACTGAACAATACCTCCGGGTAACATAAGTAGGTAGGTAATTTATTTATTTGTTCATTTTGTAAATACGTTGTTAGCTTAATCAATTTTATTACCTACTGTAAATAAGTCGATTTCAGATTTTTAAGTGAATCAATAATACCTACCTAAGATTCGAAAGTATCACCACATACTTACGCTTAACTAGCACATCTTTCCATTTCCATCAAACGTAGAAAACATTTTTTGACTTAGTAGGTACCTAGATCGGTATACCAACTAAGGTAGGTATTATTGCCGGTCCTAAGCCCGGAAATTTTCAAATCAACCAATTTAATCCACAAATAAAAACAAAATCATTACGAAAACTAAGCTGACGAAAGCAAAACTTACATTTTATTAATCTAAGTATACTAATATTATAAAGCTGAAGAGTTTGTTTGTTTGTTTGTTTGAACGCGCTAATCTCAGGAACTACTGGTTCGAATTGAAAAATTCTTTTTGGGTTGAATAGATCATTTATCGAGGAAGGCTTTAGGCTATATATCATCACGCTTAAGCCAATAGGAGCGGAGTAGCGTTAAAGAATGTTTTAAAATCGGGGATTCCACGGGGACGAAGTCGCGGGCAGCAGCTAGTCATCTGATAACAGGTCATTGAACTTTTCTTTGGCGCACTAGTATTACAGTAATTCATTAGTAAGATTTCCATATTCCAATTATGCTTAAAAATGAGTGAGTTATCAAGCGAAATTTATGACAATAATGTAGGTGATTTTCAAAATAAAATTAGGTAAAATTATTGCTTCTGGTCGCCGCGCGCCGTAGGTCATCGCACGGTCGGTAGCACGCGCTAAGCTAGCATTTCGTAGGTAAGACGTCGACACTCACGCACACAGCTGCATTGTCGCTGTGTGTGTAGTTGGATGATTCTGTTGTTAGGGTTTAATTTTAAAGCTATTAATTCTGAAATACTGTTAAATTTCAATAACAAAAAAAGCAGCGCTTATTAGTTATTGACCGGTACCGTACTTTCAATTGATTATTTATGTCTTTTATGACCACCTCCTGAAATTTGACGAGGATGCTAAACAACATGTTGTATAACTATGTATTTGTGACGCATCGTCGCGAACATGTAATTTTACTTGTAGGCTTACTTAACTCTCAACTTTATACGTTACTCATATGTGTGAATCTCTGTAAACTTTCCCAAAAACGAATCCCTTAGAACCATACATACACACAGGTACAGAAAATGAAAAAAAAACGAAGGTATCTAAATTATGATAAAATCAAAGCCCAGTCGGCGGCGGGCGGCGCGCTGCAGTGCGTTCGCCGGGCGTGACGGCCATCGTAACGCAACGGTTTCAATTAATTAATAGTGCAGTGCTCGGCGCCCGCCACGCCGGCCGAGTCACTTACCTACTGACCATAATTTGCGCTTCGTGCGGTGAGATACAAAGCCGAGGTCGTACGATGGCGGCGCCTTTGATCACGGGTTCACGGCGAACCTTTGATTGCTGCCGCCGCACTGCCTCCGCTGGCCACGCCCCGTACTATTGTCATCAATTTGTTTCTAGTTTTTTCATGCGACGGAGTGACTGACTGTGGTTCTTTTACAAACTGAAGCTAACCTGGGTTATTTCTAACTAGGTTTGTGCCAAAATTAATGAAAATGGAACAACAAACAGCTACATTATATAATATTATAAACAGAAATAACAATAACTTAATCAGTAATGTAGCCCACAGCGCTGTTCACAGGTTACCATTAGTATTAGTACTTGTATGTCGCTAGGGGGTAAGCTGTAACATGCATGACAGTTACACCAATATAAAAATATAAATACATAGTCATACATTCTTATACATAGTCTAAATTGTTTATATTTCTATAAACAATTTAGACTATGTATAAGAATTAGTCCAAAAGTGTCTCAAACAGAAATCTACGAAACTTATGTAAGGAGCATGTGAAGACATCAATATGTTCGAACTCATTATTGTAGGTTGCTGCCATTCGCCGAATTGGCGAACGTAGATCAGTGTTAGATCAGCAAGAACTAGTGTTGCCAGGTGTCCCGATTTGCGCGGGACGACCCGATTTTCAGGGGTCTGGGGACGCGTCCCGATTTGTACCTGATCGGCACGCTAAATGTCCCGATTAATCAAAAAATGAAAAAAAAAAAATGTGAAGTGCGTCAATTACATATAAAGTACGATTTTATTTTATAATTTCTACTAGTCTAGCAAGACTGATTACTTGTTATGTAAGATTAGATAGACTTAAAACCCCTTGTGTTATTTTTGTTTACTGTCCCGATCTGCAACCCTAAATCCCGATTTTTTTGACCTCATGTACCGATTTACAACAAATCGGACCTGGCAACACTAGCAAGAACCCACAGCAAAGAGTTGGCCCACGCGCACTTGCCATCTATGGACAGTTGTGGGGACTGCATAACACAATACATTAATGCAGTCGAAATTAATGTGAAGAATGTTATACAAAGTCACTGCTTCTAATTTGTTGCCTCTGGAGCTGAGTGTCAGAAGTTTATATTTACTGAGTAACTGGTTGTATTTCAGATAAGTTTTATGACATCTGAAGTGCATTGCACGAAGAAATCTGCGTTGAACGTTTTCTATCGCATCGATGTATTTATTGTAGTAGGGGTTCCAAATGCATACGGCATATTCGAGCTGTGAACGGACCAAGGTCTTATATAGACATAGATACGAAGACGTCCGCTTAAAGTCATTGGTGGATCGCATTATAAATCCATACATCTTATATGCTTTATTTACAATTTGTTCGATATGCAAATCCAGGCAGAGTTTCTCGTCAAGTATTTTTTAAGTGATTAAAGCACTAATATACTAACATTAAAACATACAAACTTTAACTTTTTTTTATACATACATACATATATTAGTTTTGGAAAATTGATCACATCACAGCGATTTTTGTTAATTAGCCAGCCATTCTTGCTGGTGAAAACACAAGAGCAGTGCAACTGTTGTACCCATCACCTGTATATTCTGGGATTTGCTTTCTGCTCTTAGTCCTGATGTTGGACAATTATGCGTGATAACAAAATACAATATAAGAATGTCGATAAAATACCTAACAGTACGGACTAAATCATTCGGGACTGTTTACTTTGAAAATCCCACCTCCGCCGGCGACCCCTCTTATTAAAACGACAATCTATACTAATATTATAAAGCTGAAGAGTTTGTTTGTTTGTTTGAACGCGCTAATCTCAGGAACTACTGGTTCGAATTGAAAAATTCTTTTTGGGTTGAATAGACCATTTATCGAGGAAGGCTTTAGGCTATATATCATCACGCTTAAGCCAATAGGAGCGGAGCAGCGATAAATAATGTTTTAAAATCGGGGATTCCACGGGGACGAAGTCGCGGGCAGCAGCTAGTGTTATATAAATGTTCTGCCCATGCACCGACCTCTTCGCAAAAAAATGTACGCCACAGTATGTAATACTCATATTAGTTCCAAATAGGACCTCAGATGGAGTCTTCCCGTGGTTTTCTGAAAAGTATTATTTAGACCCCACTGGATTTTCCCTAAATGGCTATCCCAATCCTTTTCACCGTATTTAACAGTCATCGCTTTCAAGGATTCGAGAAATGTACGTGTAACGTTCAACTTGGCCATTCGACCTTGGACTGGCTACTGTATTTAAAATATGCTTAATTCCCTTGTCTAGGCAGAATCGATTGAAAGCATGAGATGTAAAGCAGGAACCACGATCGCTAACAAGACGGTCAGGGACCCTGAATGTAAAAAATATATCTTTAAGAACTCTAATTGATAAAACAGAATTTGGTGGAGGCTTTTACAACTACCAGTAAATAAGTGTAGCCTCTCTTTGACTTAACAAAAGGTCCGATGTGGTCAACATGCACCGTATGAAATGGTACCTCTATTTTCGTTATGGGATGGAGCAGACCCTCGTGTGCATTAGCCTTGTTCTTCGCATACGCACATTCAATATAACATATTTATATATAACATATTCATAAACTAACATATTTTTTTACAAACTTGGACATTTTGCTAAACCAATAATGTTTTTTTATTCTTTAGAGAGTCTTCTCCACCCAAAATGGCCAATATCGTCATGGTTCATCCGACAGACTTGCCACCTCGCACCTTTTGGTACTACCCAACGAGCGTTATTTTTATCATCACCTATATAACGAAATAATTTATTATCCTTGACCATGAAATTCTCTTTTATGTATCTGAGTTCCTTCTCATTAAGATTATCATTTAATATATTCTTAATCCTACATAGCTCGGTGTCGCCAAGTTGAAGCGTATGTAACCAATCCTCACTAGTGATTGACATAACGGAGAATTTATCGAAGGGATTCACTCCTGAACCCTCGACTGGATTACGGGATAACGCGTCTACATGGCCCATCTTTACGCCTGCTCTGTACTCAACTGAACATTGGAACTCTTGCAGCAAGAGCCTTGCAGCGTGTTATCCTTGGGATCAGTGTGATGTCTGTTTGTTCTTGTTATACATAGTTTCGATCGAAACGCTGATAAGAATCTTTACTGCTCATTAAAAATTGCAAGAGTTGATCAGGGTGAGACCCTACTCTTTAAAACCCAGCGGCAATATTCCGAAATCTGTGTGTATCGATGTAACTAGTCAAGGTCGTAATTTGTACCCGAGTTCGAAGTTTATAAAGGATGTGAAAATTAACGGTGCGTTACAGCAAGCCTTTGTAGATTTTGGGAGTGAAGTCACGCTTATAAAGGAGTCTGTGGTGAGTGAGTTAGGCTGAACCCACCCCCAAACCCCAAACAAACCCCCGATTATATACCAACCTAGTATCCATGTTATGTAGGTATTTAATTGTTAATAATAAAAATTATGTTCATTTACAACATATATTTAACGTATGTAGTCATAACATGTATTGACATAGGCTAGTTTTCCACAAGTTTTGTATATAACCTTAAGTTTCGTCTTCACAACTTGATTCAGGTGTAAACAACAAACGGAAATAGGTCTACATGTCGAATACCTATGTTTTATACCCCAGGGCACAGATTACTAAATAGTTACCCCAGGGGCAGACGAACATTCGTGTCGGCGAATCGTTCGCCGGTGAAAGGTTCTATCGATGAAATTTTTAAAATTGAATCGTTCTGTCGGCGAATCGTTCGCTATTGAAACGTTTTATCGGTGAAATAATAAAAAGTGAATCGATCTGTCGGCGAATCGTTCGGCGAAAAGTGAATCTGATTTCGACTTTCACAATTCTTTGGGAAGTTGCGTAACATCGTCGTCGGGTACCGTCCCCTCCCCGTGTTTGTTCTCGGGGACTTCAATGCCAAGAATTTGGCTTGGGGTTCCCGTTACACGAACGTACGGGGTAGGATGGTGGAGGACTGGGCCCTGGAGACAGGCCTGGTCGTCCTTAATCGGGGTTCTGTCCCCACGTGTGTGCGGATGCGGGGTGACTCCGTGGTGGACATCTCGTTCGCCAGCCCCGCTCTGTCGCCGCGTGTCGTCGACTGGCGTGTTGTGGAGGAGGTGGAGACCTATTCCGACCACCGGTATATCCGGTTCGACGTCTCCGCCCAGACCTCAAGCGCGCCAGTCCGACAGACCCCGAGTGGTCCGCGGTGGGCGCTGAAGCAGCTGGACCGGGAGCTTCTCCTGGAAGCCTCGATCGTGCAGGCCTGGGTGTCACCACCGGACAGGCCTGCTGACATCAACGATGAGGCGGAGTGGTTCCGGGAGACCATGTCGGATATATGCGACGTGGCAATGCCCCGGGTCCGGCCAGGACGCGCCCGCCGTCAGGTGTACTGGTGGTCGCGCGAGCTGACGACGCTGAGAGAAGCGTGCGTTGCTGCGCGTCGCCCGTACACCAGGCATCGCCGGCTCCGCATTCGCCCTCCGAATGCGCAGGCCAGGGAGGCGGAGCTGTACGAGGAGTACAGAGCGGCGAAGACCGCCCTCCAAGCGGGGATCTTGCGGGCCAGGGATCTGGCTCGCAGAGATTTGCTGGAGTCTCTGGACGGGGACCCGTGGGGAAGGCCCTACAAAATGGTGCGGAACAAACTCCGCACCTGGGCCCCCCCGTTGACGCAGAGTCTCCGGCCCCAGCTAGTGGAGGACGTGGTGAGCGCTCTGTTCCCGTTGCGAGGGGACCATGCTCCCCCGCCCATGGCTCCGCCACCCGCGGTAGCCGATTCGGACCACACCGACGACGACGATACTCCGGAGGTGACCGAGGTAGACCTGAGAGCGGCGGTTAATAGGCTCAAGGCCAGAAACACCGCCCCGGGACCCGATGGCTTACCTGGGAAAGCATGGGTCCTGGCCTCGGAGGCTCTCGGGCCTCGACTACGTGGGCTCCTAAGCGCGTGCATGGAGAGGGGCCAGTTCCCACGTCGCTGGAAGACGGGGAAACTGGTCCTCATTGGGAAGCCAGGGCGCCCTGCGGACTCTCCGTCCGCATACCGGCCCATCGTGCTGCTTGACGAGGTGGGCAAGCTCTTTGAAAGAGTAATTGCAAACCGCCTCGTCAAGCACTTGGTGAGAGTTGGGCCGGACCTGGCGGAGAACCAGTTTGGTTTCCGCACAGGGCGCTCGACGGTGGACGCCATCATGCGCGTAAGAGCCCTCACGACGGGGGAGGCGATTTCCCGGGGTGGGGTGGTCGTGGCGGTGTCCCTTGACATCGCCAACGCCTTTAATTCCCTGCCCTGGAGTTGCATCAGGGAGGCACTCCGGTATCACCGGGTGCCAACCTACCTCCGTCGCGTGGTTGAGGACTACCTGACGGACAGAGCCGTCATCTACCCCGGTCACCGGGGAGAGTGGAACCGGCGAGAGATGTCGTGCGGTGTTCCACAGGGTTCGGTTCTGGGGCCGCCCCTATGGAACATCGGCTACGACTGGGTGCTGCGCGCCGACCTCCCTCGCGGCGTCAGCGTAGTCTGCTATGCTGACGACACGCTGGTTCTGGCGCAAGGGGGGTCGCACCAGGCGGCGGCTGAGTTGATGACACGCGGGGTTGCGGTAGTCGTTGACAGAATCCGGCAACTGGGTCTCGAGGTGGCCCTGCACAAGTCCGAGGCCATGTGCTTTCATGGCTCTCGGAACCGGCCACCACCGGGACCCCAGGTAACGGTAGGAGGGGTTCACATCGGCGTCGGGTCAACGATGAGGTACCTGGGCCTCGTCCTCGATAGCCGGTGGAACTTCGCGGAGCATTTCCGACGTTTGGCCCCCAAACTGGGGCGGGCCGGGGCTGCCTTCAAGCGGCTCTTGCCCAATCTAGGGGGTCCAAACGCCTCCTGCCGGAGGCTGTACGCGGGGATCGTGCGGTCCATGGCCCTTTACGGGGCCCCAGTGTGGGCGCTGTCGCTAAGGCGACTGCCAGCGCGCCACCTGGTCTCGGCCCAGAGGGTCATGGCCATTCGGCTAGTCCGTGGATACCGCACGGTCTCTGGCGAGGCGGCGAATCTCCTTGCCGGATTGCTGCCGTGGGATTTGGAGGCGAGAGCCCTCGCGCACGTCTACGCGTTGCGCGTGGAGGCGCTAAGCCGGGGTGAAACTCTGCTGCCGCGGCAAATTGCTGCGCAGCGGACGGAGCTCCGGCGGGATCTCACGGAGGTTTGGAGACAGCGACTATCGCAACCCAGTGCTGGGCACGCCACTATTGCGGCGATAAGTCCCCTCTTTGAGGCGTGGCTGGAGAGACGTCACGGCGTCCTCACCTTCCGCCTGACGCAGGTGCTTACCGGACACGGCTGTTTCGGGAGGTACCTGTGTCGGATCCAGCGGGAGGACGCGTCCGGGTGTCATCACTGTGTGGATCGCCCGGAGGACACGGTGGAGCATACGGTGGAGGTCTGCCCTGCTTGGGCGGAGCACCGCCGTGTCCTCGTCGAGGCGATCGGCGGCGGCAACCTCTCGCGTCCGGCCCTGGTTCAAGCCATGGTCCGGAGCGAGGAGGCATGGGAAGCGGTCGCCTCCTTCTGCGAAGCAGTAATGCTAGCAAAGGAGGAGGCGGAACGCGTGCGTGAGAGAAGAAGACGCCCCGGGCGTCGGGAAACGCAGGGCGATTCCCGGCCACCGTAGGCGCGGGCCTGCGGATGGCGAGCTATGGGTGGCTCGCCGTCCGATAGTAACCAGGCCCGAGTCGACGGCGCGTCGTGTTCCACGCGCGCCTCAAAGAGCCGTCAGCAACGTAGACGGGGCCGCATAGGGTCAGTGCCTGCTAGGGTTGCGGATTTTGTTCGAAAGAGTCACCGCAGCCCTGGAACGCAAAGGGCACAAGAAGGATCACGGGTGGGTTTTAGTCAGTAAGAGTCTGCCACTCCCTTCCGCTCCGCCCAGAGCGGGAGAAGTCATTTGATGATTTCCCATCCAGAAAAAAAAAAAAAAAAAAAAAGGGGCAGACGAACATTCGTGTCGGCGAATCGTTCGCCGGTGAAAGGTTCTATCGATGAAAATTTCAAAATTGAATCGTTCTGTCGGCGAATCGTTCGCTATTGAAACGTTTTATCGGTGAAATAATAAAAAGTGAATCGATCTGTCGGCGAATCGTTCGTCATTGGAATGTTCTATCGGTGAAAAAATGAAAAGTGAATCTGATTTCGACTTTCACAATTCTTTGGGAATGTTTACTAAATCCTAAGCACATTTCCAAAGAGTTTTAACAAAGTGGCCCTCACACCACACGCACGTCAGAGACCCCACTCCTCTTAGCATTTGCGCCCCCGCTTGATCAAGCGTAGCCGTTACTTACTACACTACTAGCTTTTGCCCGCGACTTCGTCCGCGTTTCGGTCGTTTTTCGTAAAAAAGTTAGCATATGTCCTTCCTCAAGTTTTGATGTAACAGACAGATTAAGTTTCGTATTTTAGTAGGGAAATATAATATGTATATCTACAATACTCTTGAAAAGTATCGCAATAAGGAACCGCAGAATATTATTATTAATAGCTGTGCTCGCGACTCCATCAACGGTTACACGTTGAAGGACAACACGACGTTTACACGTTGACAAGGAGTTACCTCCTTTTATGTTGTTAATGTATTGGTAAGATTGTTTAGATCACTTTCACATGAGGCTTAAGTACCTTTAGAACTAAAATACTTCAGCGCAAAGCTTCCTGGTAAACTATGTTGAAAGTTGACCCGTCCGGCATGTGAACGTAAAGATTTCTAGAACTGCTAACCCGGGAAAGAGCGACATATACCTGACCATGCGAGAAACAACTGACACCGAGATCTACTCCAGCTACACATTCTGCCCTTGTGCCTTATTAATTGTCATTGCATAACACACCGATACTGGGAATTGCGTTCTTTTAAATTGGAATGGAAAATTATTTGGTATTATGGGAATTCTGGGAATAAATACGGTTTCTCCAGCCTCGATTACATTATGTTGCAACTGGGCTACTTTTTTTATTTGACGTGACCACTCGAAAAACAAATGAAACAACAGAAAACCTATATCATTTTTCTGTTGTTTCATTTGTTTTTCTATCTCCAGTATGCGATAGATCGGTTATTGGTTTCGGCCGTAAAAGGCTGGTTACTGCTTAACTGGGCAATCCTGTGGTGGCCTCAAATGAATTTAAGGCCCCCAGCCAGGGCAACTGGGTTACTTTTAGCCGCGTTCCATCCGCCGCGACAAAATAATCCTTGCAGCATGATTCAGTATTGAAGCGCGACGGCGCGATGGCTTATTATTGTATTCATGTATAAGTTTGGTGTTTCTATACCGATTTCTATGATTCTTTTTTTATTGAATAGGTAATAATGTAAACTTTTTTTAATTAGGGATGAGTGAGAGTATTATAAACGTAAGAGTAAACAAATATAATCAGAAAGCTCCGAACTGCTAAGCTATCGGGAGTTACACGTGTATTGTGAGTCAACCATAAAAGATAGGCATATGCTGTTGTGGGATATTTTTTAAATAATTTTATGTAGAACATTTCCGTCATACATGATTTCTATGTAACTTTAACCATTAAGGCTACACACGCGACGGAAGCTTAAAAAATGGAGTAACTTCTCTCGTTTTCCCAACAATTCCCTTCATTGCTCTGCTCCTATTGATTGTAGCGTGATGAAAAGTATACTATAACCTGCCCAGGAGTATGAAGAATAATTGCACCAAGTTTCGTTAAAATCGGTCGAGTAGTTTTTGTTTCTATAAAGAACATACAGACTGACAGACAGACAGACAGACAGACAGACAAAAATTTTACTGATTGCATTTTTGGCACCAGTATCGATCACTAATCACCCCCTGATAGTTATTTTGAAAATATATTCCCTGTACAGAATTGACCTCTCTACAGATTTATTATAAGTATATAGATAGATAGATAGATAGATTACTGTTGTTGTTACTTATTATACTATTATTACTGCCAGCAAGCCGGAGCCGCTATGTTTCCTGGCAAGCTGTACCATGACGCATGCGGTTTTGAGAATTCATTAATGTGTAAGTTCAAGGTATTTTAATTAATAAAAATATGTAAGCGTTTAATGTAAATTTATTTTATTCCATTATACAAATTTGCAGTATGGAAATATTTATTAGGCGAGATTAATCAAGTACAAACGCCTATAACGCTATACATTCTGTAATCAATATTTGGGGGAAATGTGAGAAAACCACCGCTAAGGGGATTAATTGTTCTTCTAATCAAATAAAAAGTTTTCCATACAAATTTTTTCGTTCTCCACTTAATCTTATCCATTAAGGATGGTTCTTGTAAAAAGCCTCCATAAACCCCCGCAACAGCCCCCGCAGCAGCCACATTTTGCGCCGCAGCTGCTGCGGCGGGGTCTTGTCTTTTAGGCCGCTTCTTCTCGACTATTTCTTCCGGTGATGATGATGAGGCTTGTAGCGAAATTATTGCCTGTAAAACAAAGTTATATTATGTACATGAGAAATTCAATAATCAACAAAAAAAAACAGTTAAGGTATCTCTGAGCTGTATTCCATGTCTATTGACTTCACGTAAGTAGGGTATACTTTATTAAAAATGATCGTGCTCCATTTCATACTTTGCATGTGGATCATGTAGATTATTGTTTGCTATCAGTAAACTGTATACTCTTATCACTATGATGTTGTGGTTATTCCTCTCAAACTCCACTTCACGCTCAAAATGTATAGAAATCACTGTAGACTCCATATTCACTACCAATAGAACTGAAGCCACTAGTTATTAGTTTATTAAGATAATTTAGTGGAGTGTCTTTATATGAAAACCTCGGGTTTCAATTAAAGTGAATGAAATTTTAAAATTCAAAATGGAATTTGTGGTTGTAGAAGTGGAATGTCTAATAATATTGAATGTAAACAAAGGTCAAGCGTAGGCAGTTCGCGAAATGTATATGACGTTTATCCTTCAAGTGATAACGCTTTGTTTGTCACTTCACCTTTCGGAAAATCCTTAAGGATAGTCATAGATCGCACATGGCGCCTTTACCTCCAAAATTCTCCATAACGTGGTACTTTAGAGCACCATGTGTTGGGATTTTTTATATGGTTTAAGTATTCTCTTTCCATGTGAACCAGTTACCCAGTGGCGTGCAGTGGTTCGAGTTAGGGTAGGCCAGAGAAAATGTCCAAATAAATTTTAAAAAATAACCACATTATTAAGGGTTGATTTTTTATTAAATGAGTTTTTTTTATTTTTTTTTAAATGCCTATTAAAAAAAAAACCAAAAAAATAAGACAGCAAATTTCAACCCTGAATAATGTGGTGTGTTTTTTTTACATTATTTTCTGGCCTACCCTAACTCGAACCACTGCACGCCACTGCAGTTACTTATACAAAGTGGAGCAGGACGATTGACATTCCTTTAAGCCACCTAAAGAGTACCATGTTCTTTACCCGTATACAAAAAATCAATCAAATCCAACGAATACTTTAGCCACAGGAAATTATTTTTCATTTTCTTATTTTTCAACATGCTGTAGATCTGAGTCCGTAATAATAGGTAAACATTGTAAGGTCAAGGACCTGTGCAAAAACGTAGGTACGATTTGTTGCGAACGCGCAACTTGGTGATTTGTTGTTCTCCGAATAAAGTACCTACTTACGTCCCGCACCGCAACTGCCCGCTGCACCCCACACCACGCCGCGTCAGTGACTTTTCGTAGATAAAGCGTGTTTAATTTTTATGCAGTTGATTTTGATATTTTATTTTGTTTGAAAATTGCTATTGTTAAATTTTCCATTAACTACTAATTTTCGTGTTTTAAAATGTTTCGATGGACTAATACTGTGCTCGTTTTAATTTAATGTCGTAAGTCCAGATCCACATTGTATAGTGTGGTAAGGAAAACAATGAACCCTCAACTATCCGCGGTTTTACTAAGTGACTTAATGCTATGAAGCTGTAATTCAGCATGAATATGTCACCGGATATTTGCAAAATGCTTAAGCTTATAAAATATCTTGAGAGATCGTAAACTCTCGATAAATTGCCAACTGAACATGTGGAATACTTTTTTCGCATCAAAATTTGATAGTCTACAATCTCTCCGAGAAGTCGTTTAGAGATATACAGAACGGACAAATGACGACATGTCGTCGACCAATCAGTGTACGGGTCTACAATTTATTGGATTTTATTCCCTAGCCCAGTAGCGGAACAAAAGGCACAAGTTAGTTCCCGTTATGCCGTTTATGTTAGTTTTAAAACACTGCAGACAGAAACATCCACCCCGTGAGCCCCGTCTAGGGACTCAGATGTTGAGGTTAGAATTTTAAAATTGTAATTCTTAATGGTTCGTTATTAGCTATTCTACAATTTCTCGAAATTACTTCGGCTCTCAAAGATGTCTGAAACAGTATTCAAATTTTTTATCTGCCAGTCTATCGAGAATTTTCAATCTCTCCAGACATTTTATAATCTTATGGACTATGCCATTTTCCGGTGAATGTTATGTATTAATCGCGCCGACAAAGTTATAAAATATTTTTTTTTATCGACGTCCTTACTTTTATACATGACAGCATGCTTTTGTTTTACTTATATAAAAGTAAAGTGGGACGACTTTTTAGTAGTCTATTTCATCGAGTTGGGAGTCATTGGATGGGTCTCTCAAAAATATTATGAGTTGGCCTATTGAAACTTATTAGGCTTAAAATGGTATATTTTGTTACAATCATGTGTGTACGTTATCCCAACAAGAAAGTATCTCCTAGAGTTATATGAGTAGAACGTATAGTTGGTGCCTTATCTGCTGTAAATGTGCCCCCACATAAAACATGTGTAACCCCTGTCGTTTTGAAAAAAAAAACGGAAAAACGTTTTTTGCTGGGGTAACGTTTTTTCTAGCAGGAAAATTCTAAACGAATGATCGGAGAGAGAAAAATTGTGCATGGCCAGAGAGCTTATATGCGTGCCAAAATGTGCCCCCAAAAATAAAATCTCTGCCCCTTCAGATTTTCGAGATATTGCATTTCCTGCTGGAGTAACATTTTGATGAATCGTATAATGTTTAAACAATTGCATGTGCCCCTGTAGAATAAACATACACGAGTAGCTCTTAATGTGTGCCCCTTAGTGCCCCAATTAGATTTAAGAAAATATTTATAGTTTTCAAGTTATCGCGGTTTTAAGAAAACCCGAAAAAACACCGCAGCGCCTAAATGAGAAAAGGCATAAGTTTGCTGAAAACTGTATTTGGTCCTTCTTGACGCTAATAATAACCACACAAAGTTTCAAAACTGTTCATGCATGCGTTTTTGAATAATCTTGCTAAAAGTCAAAACGATGGTGTCATAACTTTGACGGCAAAATACAAGGAACTGGCTCAATTCCAGATATGTAGGTGTAAAACAAATTCTTGTGCCTTTAGTCAAAAATATATGGTGAAAATATTGAGCTTGGAATGTTTCGCATTAAATAAATATAAACAAAAAACCAAAATATATGTAAATGACGGCTGGTTATCCGACCAAATTCGAATGACTACTAAAAAGCGACTGATTCATACATATCGATGACCTTCTTTATTGGACGTATTATACCTATGTTTTCCGTACAGTCGCATTCAAAAGTTTTAGGGGCTAATTAAAAAATATATTAAATGCACCTTTTGACTATATTATGGTTTACTACTACTTACTACTTTTGATTATTTTTTGGTTTACACCAATATATATACACATATATATGAGTGAGAATTTGAAATATCAATGTATGGTGTCTGTTTGTGTGTAAAATATTTCTTTGTCATCTATTAGTATTCGTTTATTGTGTAGTACGCTTTAGAAATTAACAATTGTTTTAGTTTATTGGTAAAACTTGTATCGCTAGTTTCACTTTTTAATGCACCGGGTAGTTTATTAAATATTTTTATAGACATTACGTAGGGACTATTTGAATGTAATTTCATACGCGAAGAAGGAGGCATTAACATGTTTTTATATCTGACTGATCGATCTATATGTTTATCAAATGGGTTGTAAAAAAGTTCGTGTATTTTCTTACAAATTTACATATTTCCAGGATATAGATAGATGGCGAGGTGAGTATTTTATGTTTTTAACCGACTTCTAAAAAAGGAGGAGGTTCTCAATTCGGATGTTTGTATTTTTTTTTAATGTTTGTTCGCGCATAACTCCGTCGCTTGTCAACCGATTTGAAAAATTCTTTTTATGTTGGAAAGGGTATACTTCCCAAATTGTCCCATGAAAATTTTATCGAAATCGACCAAGCGGTTTTCGAAAAATCTAAAAAAATATCTACATTGTCTACATTGACGACCTCTTAGTTTACTCTGCAAAGGAGCAGTACGTTTTTTTTACACCAATGTGATTGGTTCGTTTAGGTGGGGGGAGGGGAGGGGATGTAGGTACCACTAAAAAGAGAAAAATAAAAAACTTTTTACAAAAAAATACAACCGACTTTTACACAAAAAATCAAAAAAGTGCAAAATAACTTTAATTTCGGAAGTCGGTGTTCAAAAAACGAAAAAGCAATCACAAACACCGAGTTCCGAAATTAAAGTTATTTTGCACTTTTTTGATTTTTTGTGTAAAAGTCGGTTGTATTTTTTTGTAAAAAGTTTTATAAAAAATGGTTTACAACTATCTGTTTGATCTATATTGACAACGATACGAATTAATTTCTTTTGGAGAACGAAAAGTGTAGGCGCGTCTGTGCTATTTCCCCACATAATAATGCCATAGCTCAGCCATGCATGAGCGTAGGCGTAGTAGGTGGTAAGTGCAGTTTGTCTGTGTGGTACTTTCCTCAAGATACCACTTCAGACATCAACCTACATGGTTCCCATATTATATGACCAGTGCAATTGTATGGACTTCAAAAGAGACTGATCTCTAGAGTATGCTTCGGTGTTTCTTCTCAGGGTAGTCAGCTAGGAAACACGGCTCCACGACTCCAAAAAAATGTTAAATTTTATTATAGGTTAATCGTAGGTTAGGTTAAGTTTATTAATATAGGTAGGTTATAGAATTATTTTTAACTTTTTAGTGCTTCTAGGGTTTTTAGAAGTCGGTTTTTTTTATTTTATTTGTTAATTTTTAGTGACATATTTTTAATCTTTTAAAATATGGGTAGGCCTAGTAAAGATGCTTCTCGTATGAGAAAACGGCATGGAACTGAAACTGAGAATGAAAAAGGAAAACGCTTAAAAGAAGTTAGAGAAAAAAATGCTCAACGCATTTCGAATGGGTACCCTGACCAGCGCGAAAACAGACTTGCAAAGCAGAGGACTTATATGTTACGTAGGTTGAATTAGGAAAGTCAAGAATGTGGGGATCGTGCGATCGACGGCCCTTTACGGGGCCCCGATCTGGGCGGCTGAACTGACGGCCAGCACTATCACTGTTCTGCGGAGGCCGCAGAGGGTGATGGCCGTCAGAGTCATCAGGGGTTATCGCACGATCTCCTACGTGGCGGCTAGCGCACTGGCCGGATCTCCGTCATGGGACCTGGAGGCAAAAGTTCTCGCGTCACTGTATCGGTGGCGCGAGGACGCGCGGGCGTGCGGCGAGCGACTGATGCAGCGACACATTGAGCTGCGTCGGTCGCAGCTGCGCGAGGTCCTGGTGGCGGAATGGCGGGACAGGCTATCACGCCCTACCGCCGGCCTCGTCACTGTCGGGGCCATCCGGCCAGTGCTCGACTTTTGGCTCAGGAGAAGGCACGGCTCCCTGACATATCGCGCGACGCAGGTTTTCTCGGGGCATGGCTGCTTCGGGAGGTTCCTGTGTCCCATAGGCAGGGAGCCGGACGCTCGGTGTCAACACTGCGTCGACTGTCGGGAGGATACGGCGCGGCATACGCTGGCAGAGTGTGCCGCTTGGGAGGAGCCGCGCCGTGCCCTCGTCTCTGTGGTAGGCAGTGACCTCTCGCTACCGGCCGTAGTTCAATCTATGGTCGGCGGCGAGGAGTCCTGGGACGCGGTGGTCTCCTTCTGCGAAACAGTTATCTCGCAGAAGGAGGCTGCGGAAAGGGAAAGGGAGATCTCGACCTCTCTCCCCGCCCGCAGCAGGCGCACCGGGCGTCGGAGGAGGGCGTATGCTGCCCTCTTCCGGCCCCCCAAACTGGGTCCAGGGGCGGTGGACTTTGGGACGTCTGTCGCCCCCCATTCATCCGGACCCGAGGTGGCGGCGCGTGGTGATCCCGTGCGCCCCTCTCTGACGTCGCGGAGGGTGTCAAACACCTCACTCCCTCCGCAGACACGAGGTGGCCCGCAGAGGCGGGCCGGCACCAGCCGGGGATTACGGATGTGGTATACGTTTCCGCGATCCCCGGCGTAGGTGAGAGATGGAACACCCGGGTGGTTTTAGTCAGTAAGAGTCTGACAGACCCCTCCACCCGCCCCAGGGTGGAGGACATCCATGAGGATTTCCCCCCGTAAAAAAAAAAGGAAAGTCAAGAAGGTTATAATCGTTGTCTTAGTTTAATTCGTACTCGATTGGCCACTGAAAGCCAAGAAGATTATGATCATCGTATAACGGAATTATGTACAAACATTAATATATCCGGAGAATGAAAAATTTTCTTCATCCAAAATATCAAATAACCTGGAAAGTGCATACCTACCGTTACAATTCCAATAAACCCAAACAAAGGATACATTGTCTTATTATGGAGTTCCGGTGCCTGTCTCTTGGCTTCATCATCAGATCTGATGAACAAAAAAATACAAACATCCGAATTGAGAACCTCCTCTTTTTTAGAAGTGGGTAAAAACGCACTGCTCCAATGCAGAGTAAATTAAAAGATCGTTAATGTAGACAATGTAGATATTAAATTTGAAAATGAAAACAATATTATCTAGTTTTAATTTCCGCGAATATTAGTGGGTTGCAGGTATGCACCTCCCTCCCGCCCGCTATATTATGCACATGCAAGATTACTGGGCAAATGCAAGGATTTTAAGCACATGCAGGAAGGCAATGCAAAACCCAACACCATTACCGACACGTGACAAATCGGACAAATCGAATTTCGCGAAACATTTAATTGATACCGGCCATTCATTGCGCGACAACAATAGTTTTAATATACTACATGTTTGTGATAAGGGTTTCCGGCTGTGTGTTTTGGAACAATTAGAGATTTTGAAACATAGTAATAATAATAATTTTGCACTGTTGAATAACCAGACGAATTTGGTTTCTTCCCCTTTACTGCGTATGTTTGTGGGTAGTTGTACACAAATAACCAACGGTGGCAGTGTATAAAAGGGGGGTGCCTTGTACTAATTTCTCAGTCGCAACTCAACGGTCAGCGAGTCAACACGTCCCCTGAGGATGCCTCGTGGAGAGGCGAAACACGTGTCGGTAATGGTGTTGGGTTTTGCATTGCCTTCCTGCATGTGCTTAAAATCCTTGCATTTGCCCAGTAATCTTGCATGTGCATAATATAGCGGGCGGGAGGGAGGTGCATACCTGCAACCCACTAATATTCGCGGAAATTAAAACTAGATATATTGTTTTCATTTTCAAATTTAAAATGGATTTCCGCAAAGTAACGCCTGACTCAATCAATTTTTTTTTTTATTTTTTTTTTTTTTAATGTAGATATTTTTTTTAGATTTTTGTTTATTTTTCGAAAACCGCTTGTTCATACATAACATAAACAGCCTTTTAACGTTCTCACTTCTGGGACACAGGCCTCCTCTCCAGGAGAGGGACTGGGTCGTAATCCACCACGCGGGCCCAGTGCGGGTTGGTGAATGTCACATGTCTTCGAATTTTTGGTTCTAGGACATGCCGGTTTCCTCACGATGTTTTCCTTCACCGTTTTGAGAGCAGTGGTGAAGAAATTAATTACACAAAGTAATGCGCCTGGCTGGGTTTGAACCCACGACCTACAATTCGTAAGTCGGAGCCGTTACCACTCGGCCACCACTGCTCTCGACCATTTGGGAAGTATACCCTTTCCAATAAAAGAAAAATTATTCAAATCGGTTGGCAAACGACGGAGTTATGCGCGAACAAATGTTAAAAAATAAAATAAAATACAAACATCCGAATTGAGAACCTCCTCCTTTTTTAGAAGTCGGTTAAAAAGAAGTTATTATGGCACGAAGTTCAAAGATATACCTACTATAACGGCTAAGTAAACACGCGTAAAAATGACATATAAATTGCATAGGAATTCAGATGATAAAATATACCAAGGAGGGTCACACCCCAGAGCAAGCAGTCCCATGGCTATTCTCTCGGGGTCTGAGCCAGACGCTGCTGGCAGCTCCAAACCGGCTGCGCCTGGCCAGACCAGGCGAGGGGCTGCCGGCCAAGCAGAAGGGGGCGGCTGCACAGGTGGCGAAGGCTCAACTGCTGCGGCCAAAGTCGGATGGCAAGTGGCCGGGTAGAAGAAGGCAAGCAAAGCCCGAAGACTGCAGCTGTAGTGCTTACACTACCGGGTCTCTGGCTAAAGGTCACCATGACTGTTGCCCGGATGTTGGGGCAGCCAGCGGCCGCTCTGGCCGAAAGACTCAGAAATTTAAAATTTGACTGTGGTTGTTGCCCGAGTGTCCGGGCGCACTAAGTGCGTTGACATGCGCATTTTCGTGCGTACTGCTCCGTCACGGAGGAGCAGCTGTCGTCGACGAGAAGTGATGGTACTCTGCCGATCATGCGAAGTCAGACACCATGTGTACTGATTTCACAGGCATGCGGACCGTTGTGATGAGCTGCCCCGTGACGGCGTCGAATGTTCGGCGAATGCGGGTGAGTTTCTACGCAGGTGAAGCTGCTGGGACCCAGACCTCTGAGGTGCTTTCGCCTCCGCTACCACCGCAACCGCCGCCGGAGTCCTTTCTGGTCCGGACCCGATAGGAGGCCAAAATGGAATGCCAATAATGGCTCCATTACGACTCATCTAGGAAAACGTCAACTACTTTGCCGCCGTCCAGGACCTGTTGCCCCTGAGCATGGCGCAGTGGTTGATTGATGTTGCCGTGTTTGTTGAGCCGTATTTTTTCCCGCCCAAGGATGACACTGGCTGGCTCAGTGGCCCTAATTTCATGAGCCGGTATCCCATCCCTCTTAACCGTAAGAAGAGCACAAGAGTGTGTGGCAGCTTGGATCGAGGTGATTGACACGGGGATCTTCTTCTCCCCGAATGGAACTCTCGCCGAGTGGAGTCTCGCAGGGTGTCAGGGATCTGAGGTGGACATTTCGTTCTTCAGCCCTGCTTTGTCACCGCGTATCGTTGACTAGCGCGTCATAGAGAAGGTGGGCACCTATCCCAATCACCAGTGAATCCGGTTCGACATCTTCGCGCGAGGGCGAAGCGGAATGTGTCTGGGCGTCCATGTCCGAAATATGTGAAGTTGCAATGTTCCGGGTCCAGCCAGTGCTGATTGCGTGAGCTGACGTCGCTGTGCGAAGCGTACGTTGTTACGCCGCCCGTGTATCAGACATCGCAGGCTCCGTATATGCCCTTCGAGGAGTAAAAAGCGGCGAAGACTACCCTCCATGCGGGGATCCTGCGAGCCAAGGATCTGGCTCGCGGAAAGATATTGAAGTCTCTGAACGGGGACCCATGCGGACGACTCTAATTAATGGTACAGAAAAAAATCCGCATCTGGGCCTCCCCGTAAACGTAGAACTTCGGCCCTGGTTTAATCCATAATCTGGAGTGATGAGGCATGGGAAAAGTAATTCTAGCGAAAGAGGAGGCAGACCGCGCGAGGTGGGAACGTCACACCTCAGCCGCTGGCTGGAAATTAACTCATCATATGTTCATAAACTCATAGATTGTATTCTAGTTATTGTTCTCGGCTTGATTTAACCATTTATATGAATGAAGCACTGCTATTACTATACTATTTTTCGAAAACGATATACAGGTTACATCGAGCGCCGCATTGTAAAAAAATAAACAATGTCGCGAATGTGTTGCTATGCCACAAAGGTTATATCCCCTTACAATGTTAAATAATAATAATAAGTTAGTAAGCAGGAGTAAATAATTATCATACATCAAAATATACATTACCAAAGACAAGAGGATCACTATTGTCCAGTGCATTTTTATGGTACAATGGATACTGTGCATCAATTCTATGACATGAGCTGCTTTTATACTTTTATGACTGCTTAAGGGCTGTCCTGCAAAGCGGCAATAAAAATAATCTTGGTACTTTTTCAATCTTATATTGAGGATTAACTAAAGGCCGCGACTTCGTGCGCCTGAAAAGAATTTTGCTATCACACGGAAAAAAATGCCATAATACTCTATTACTTTACCCAAGTTTCATTTTCACCAAAGCTAGAAGATATCCGCATAGTTATTGTTTTCCCCTTTTGCATTTGTTTCATATTTCATGTCAGATGAAAACTAAGAAGGGGAACATATGTATTCCCCTGATAAGACGTATCTCATCATCAGCATCAAAGTTTGCTGCCACTTTTCAATGTTTAGTGAGTTCAATTTCATAAAATGTCGAAAAAGGTGTTTGACTAATTCAATCTATACTAATATTATAAAGCTGAAGAGTTTGTTTGTTTGAACGCGCTAATCTCAGGAACTACTGGTCCGATTTGAAAAAATCTTTCAGCGTTAGATAGCCCATTTATCGAGGAAGGCTATAGGCTATATTTTATGCCCATATTCCCACGGGAACGGGAACTACGCGGATGAAACCGCGAGGCACTGCTAGTCATTTATATGTGTGTACTATTCTGAGAAAGTTCAAGTAAATCTGTTCCATACAACTTTCCATACCTTTTCATCTTTTAGAGGTTGTAATTGACGAAATATTCATTTATAGTCCTTTTGCACAAAATATGAAGGTCTCTCGTTTGACGGCTTTAGCCTGGGCGATAATATGAAAATTTATAATCACTTACTGGGAAAACCTACTAGAATAAGCAAGATATTTTTGAAAAACTATAATTTTAACAGCCTAGGTAATTTAGGAGTCATGTTAAAAAAGTGCCACACAGACAAACTTTGAGTCATCGTATATCGTTTTTTTGGGGTAGTGGTGGAAAACGATTACTGGAAAATTATATTATTTGTTTCGGCCAGTATTCATACTTAGTTTTGAATACATTGCAAAAGAAATAAGATTCTTCAAGATGAAGAGTAGTTGTGGGAAACTCACGAGGTCGTGGGTTTTTTCAAAATTTTCAATTTTAAAATTGATTGAGTCAGGCGTTACTTTGCGGAAATCCATTTTAAATTTGAAAATGAAAACAATATATCTAGTTTTAATTTCCGCGAATATTAGTGGGTTGCAGGTGGGTGAGTCGCAACTCAACGGTCAGCGAGTCAACACGTCCCCTGAGGATGCCTCGTGGAGAGGCGAAACACGTGTCGGTAATGGTGTTGGGTTTTGCATTGCCTTCCTGCATGTGCTTAAAATCCTTGCATTTGCCCAGTAATCTCGCATGTGCATAATATAGCGGGCGGGAGGGAGGTGCATACCTGCAACCCACTAATATTCGCGGAAATTAAAACTAGATATATTGTTTTCATTTTCAAATTTTCAATTTTGCCTTTTAGGTATTTCAAACTTTTTAGAGAGAACATTTAACTTGAACATTGTACTACATATAGATATACAGCGCCCCCTCGTGAGTTATCACCGTAACACATATCTAAGAACATGCACCAATCAAATCCGAACCCATCACTGAAAACCGCATGAAAATCGGACCAGTAGTCGGATCGTACCTACTGGAGATAAATGGGACCATTGGTTTGCACAAACAAAAAACTTCCTCTCACCCGAAACGCATACACTGTCTCCGTTCTGTCGTGGGTAAAAAAACGAATCATGAGGATCTTTATTATTTATTTTGGCCAGTATCCGTACCAAGTTTTAAGTATATTAGCCCAAAGAATAATATTTTTCATACAAACTTTCATCCACTGTTTTACCAACTTTGGAGACGAACTTAAAAATCCTTTCTTATCGGATATCTACATTATATAAGGAATATGACCTCAAAACTTCAAATCCTTACGGCTAGCTGTTTAGTCTGTGCGTGAATTCGTCAGTCAGGACAAAGCGTTTTAGATTTAGAAGAAGAGATAAGAAAATAAATAACAGTTTTTTTTTCAATACATTTTGCTAATCAGCATGATATTTCCAGTTTGCACAACTCGCTTTTACTTACTATTCAATTCAGTTGAATCCGTGGTCTCCACTTGACGTGTTTTAGAATTGAATAGAAAATCTGGTTTCCTAGTTTTCGTGAACCTTTGGGGAGGAGAAAGTCATCGTGTGTGAACAATGGTGTGCCTTTTTTTCTGGATGGGAAAGCATCAAATGACTTTTTCCGTTCTGGGCGGCGCGGTAAGAGTGACTGACTAAAACCAGCCTGTGATCCTTCTAGTGCCCTTTACGTTCCAGGGCCGCGGTGACTCTTTCGAACAAATTCCGCAACCCTAGCAGGCACTGACCCTATGGGGCCTCATCTTCTATGCTGACAGCTCTTTGAGTTGCGCGTGGAACAACCCGGACCTGCGGGCGTACCATGAGGTGTTAAAACGTGAGTCTTCCGAGCGAGAAAGAGGGACAGAGTTATACATTCTATACATATAGCTCTATCCCTTTTCCTCGCTCGGAAGACTCCCGTTTTAAGACGTCATGGTACGCCCGCTGGTTGCTATTGGACAGTGAGTCACCCAGATTCTGGCAGATGCGGGTGGATTCGTATCGGGTGGCCGTATAAGGGAGTTGCGGTGTTCGCCAGCAGTGTCGAGGAAACGCTTGGTATGCCATTTCATGATCTACTGAATGGTGAGCAACTTGAGTTTAACATATTTATAGTCTCACTGTGGACGTAGAAGGGGGACCCGGTGCGAAGGCAGCGCAAGCGTAGATCATGATGGGTTGCATGAACGCGGTGAAAATTTTTACCTGATACACAATTTTAAAAGAAAAGTACATATGCGTAGGCGTTACGCAAACGTCTCTGCCTTATCTGCTGCACGCGGTTTCGAAAAGAGATCCGCCTGTCTCTTATCGGAGTTTACCTGTATTTTTCATTAACTGAACCATCTGCCCAAGATGTTTGCGGTGGTTAAAGAATGCGAGCGAAAGAGTCGCAACTGGTATAGTAAATGGCCACGAATAGTGCAATCTGGCCCTGTTTGCTTTTGGGGATATCGGTGGTGAACAGCAAATCGGCTAGGGAGGATGTGCTGTACGTACGTGTAGGGGAATCCTGCTCAGATCTGAGCAGGAGCACCCTCAATATGATGGTGAAAGTTACGGTTGGTCATAGGAGTCTTACAAGATGAGTACGAGATGGTCTGGCACGCTGACATGGTATGTATACTCGTATATTATAAATTAAGCCATTGTGCCAAACATTGTCGAATGCTTTCGCTATGTCAAAAAATAAGGCACCCGTCATCGAACACCGCTGAAAACCAGCGCTTAGGTGTTTAAAGCGATGGACTTGTTGGATTCACGATTGTTTGGTTCGAAAACCAGAGTGAATAGACTGAGAATGATGTTTGAGCCGCTTGTAAATAAGAGTCTTGTAGATTTTACCGAGATTGTTGAGTAGACTGATGGGACTATACGAGTTTGATCAACTAAACACATCAAAAGTATCTAGGGATCAACATATATTTTTGCAATAACTTTCCTCCTGATTGATATTAATTAAAATTTTCTTTAAGGATTCATCAAATAAAGTGTTTTCGTTTGTCACAGTAACGATAAACCAAGTCACCTTTGCATTAATAAAGAAATTTGCCATTTTCCTAATAAAGGGATTTTTGACATTTGAACCACTAACATTAAAGTTCGAAAAAAAGACTGAAATAACAGTTTTCTTTAAAATTTTATTGGGTAACTTAAACAATTAATAATCCGTGTTTCTACCGCGAACACTAACAACACAAGAACATCGGTTTGGCATACTCAAAATGAGTTCATCCAAATCACGCTGTGGAATGGCCGCCCATGTTCGTTGCAACAACAAAAAAAGGTCTTCTTGCGACTGGATACCCTCCATATTCGGCAGAGCTCTTCTCTGTAGCATATCCCATGCATGCTCAATCGGGTTCAAGTCTGGCGACTGAGCAGGCCAGGGCAGGACATTGATGTTAGCTGCGGCGAGAGTCTGTCTTACAACTCTTGCGGTGTGCGGTCGTGCATTATCATGCATTAACTGAAATAAGGGACCGATTTGCACTTGTAGAGGAACGATGACGTCTGATACAATCGTCTCAGCATAAATTTGAGCGTTGAGGTTGCCTCTGATCCAAATCAACTCAGTTCTTCCGCCGATCCAAATACCCGCCCATACTATGATGGTTCCACCACTATAAGGATGGACTTCCTGGCAGGATTTTAATCGCTGTTGGCGTCCAGGGGTTCTCCAGTGTCGTATACGTCTTGTATCCGGTCTCATACCAAAACGAGACTCATCAGAAAAGCACACGAAACGCCATTGTTCTTCTGCCCAATTTCTGTGTTCAAGAGCCCATTGATATCGAATCCTACGATTGTGCATTGCTATAGGTGGTACCCGTAGCGGTCTTCGGGAATGAAGGTTCACTTCATGCAAGCGGTTTCTGACTGTTTGGTCGCTAATTAAGTTCCCTGAAGAGTGATGAAGCCTCACGGCTAACATCATGGCGGTTATTGTTGGAGCTCTTCGAGTTAAGATTTGAATGTATCGGTCTTGTCTCCGTGTGGTGCAGCGATACCGTCCTCCATGGCGCTCAGCCAAGGTAAGCGAAGAGCTCTGCCGAATATGGAGGGTATCCAGTCGCAAGAAGACCTTTTTTTGTTGTTGCAACGAACATGGGCGGCCATTCCACAGCGTGATTTGGATGAACTCATTTTGAGTATGCCAAACCGATGTTCTTGTGTTGTTAGTGTTCGCGGTAGAAACACGGATTATTAATTGTTTAAGTTACCCAATAAAATTTTTAAAGAAAACTGTTATTTCAGTCTTTTTTTCGAACTTTAATGTTAGTGGTTCAAATGTCAAAAATCCCTTTATTAGGAAAATGGCAAATTTCTTTATTAATGCAAAGGTGACTTGGTTTATCGTTACTGTGACAAACGAAAACACTTTATTTGATGAATCCTTAAAGAAAATTTTAATTAATATCAATCAGGAGAAAAGTTATTGCAAAAATATATGTTGATCCCTAGATACTTTTGATGTGTTTATTTGGTGATGCCGTTGGAGCCAGAGGCTTTTCTGGGCTGAAGCTTTTTAATGATATCCTGCACCTAGTCGAGAGTGATGGGGACAAAGAATGATCAGAATCTTCAAGTAATGGGTTCAAATCTCTACGTTCGACTTCAGCATTCAGCATATAAAGGTGAGCTTTGTCTACTGATTGAGAGCTGGGAGTACATTGGGACTGTAGATTGTTGGCTAGACATTACGTTTTTCAGAGTTGTCGAAGGCGACACTCTTATAGACTTGCATCAAAAAGATTATTGTGGCCTCTTCTTTGTATCGTATTTTCCTCTCAAGTTGCCACGTGGCGAGATAGGTGGCTACGAGTTCGTTAAACGTCTGGTCGCATCGCATGATACGCAGCTTAGGAGTGAGTTTTCTCACCGTACGCTGCATACTCTCGGGGTCCTCTTAATGCGCATTTATTCAGCTATCAACTTTTCGCCTTGAACATGATTGCTAAAGAACGGTGCCAGCTCGGGACTTCCATAAAAATGCATGCAAAGCACTTTATCAGATCAAACAAATAAAGAAATACATATATTAAAATACTTACATAGTTATTACGTCGTCTTTAATTATAGTGAGAGAATCATCACCATTACAAGTTAAACAGTTAATTTGTCTATAATAGTGCTTACATAATAACACTAATCGAAACATCCTCTCTGCTCTACCATCGATTGAATACAGAATCTTGGGAAATTTAGTACCAGCAGCAAACAATCTGTGCAATCCTGCAATCAAAGAAGTTATGTTACAAGGAACTAGGAGAGTTGGCAACTAATAAAATCATTATGTACCTACCTACATATTATGAGTAATTTAAAACGTTTAGCATTTGCATTTTTCTAAAAATCTTTTCACTGGTAAGTTGGTTGCTAACTAATAAATATCGTCACATATGTTTAAGTAGGTAATTCGAAATCATTTGGCGTTTGCATTTTTATTTTTTTGTTAAACATTCTTTTTACTAGTACTTAAGTTTAATCATCAAAGAAAGTCGATTTACGGCCCAGTTTTTTAAACAAAATGTTACTAATCTGACAAACAGTGGTCAAAATATTTAGAGCTAGTTCGGGTGTCAAATTTAAAGGAAAAGACATCATTACAGTTGGGGAAAGGTGTACGAGATGCTTCTCTTTTTACACGACTGCCCAAAAAAAGGAGGTTTATGTTTTCAGGGTTCATGTACATATTGTGGCGAACGCAACACTCCACATTTGGTTTCTGTTGGCAACACTACTAACCACAGAAATCTTAATAATATATTATGATTTCTGTGCTACTACCTAACTAACAGCCGGTTTTCCCGCTAAACGTGATCATGGGAATTGAAGAAATATTAAGGGACTAAAGTTTCTCCCGTGTTATGAGTCGTACGTCTACATTGTAATCTAAGTATGTAATAAGTGATGATACACAATAAACTGTATGAAGAACGAGTCGGTGTGTTTCGTTTCATTGAACCTCCGACCCGTCAGTATGTATGTATGTTTGTGAGTTTCTTTATTAACCGACTTCCAAAAAAGGAGGAGGTTCTCAGTCAACTGTATTTTTTTTGTGTATCCCAATTTTGAGATTATTATTATATTCGAAAGCTGGTACTTGTCGTGTGGTCCTCCCATTTATTTTTTATTGAAATTTGATGACTAGTATTTGAGTTATCGCTAATAATGCGTGGCTTCGACAACATAAGAAAAACACAAAATTAAAGTTATTTTATACTTTTTGTGTTTTTTTTTGTGTAGAAGTCGGTTGGTTTTTTTGTAACAAGTTTTTTTCCACCATAACTTCTGAACGGCCGCGGTCTGATTGATATCAATATATCTAGTAGTCTAGTACCCATCGTTTGAAGCGTTGAGTTATCCCAGGTAACATAGGCTAGTGAAAATTTGAAAAAAACTGAAAGGGGGAGCCATGGTAAAATTGAAAATATTTTATTTCATGAAAGTTACGACTACGTATTATCTATCATTGTCTCATACAGCAAAAAAGGTATAAAATAAAGAAGAAAGAAGGAGTCATTTGATGATTATTCCATCCATAAAAAAAACATGCCATAAAAAACAGCAATAAACAAAGGTACTAATTTAGCCCTTACAAAAACCAGGACACATTTGACATATTGTTGTAGTGATCAACTTCAATCATCAGTAATGGGATATTAATACCCTTTATATAGTTATTACAGAAGTATATCAGTTAAGCAAAAGGTGGCCGCTGGGCAAAAACTAATTGTGAAAACAATTAACAACTAACAATTAAATTGCCAAATTTAGTTGCAACTAACAATTAAAATAATTAACTGTAATTGTAACGTATCGCAATTAACAATTAATTAATCGTGCTTGTAAAACTTTGCAATTACAATTAAATTAATTGTGCTTGTAAAAAATTGCAATTACAATTGATTAATTGTTAATTGTTTGATACACTTTTACAATTACAGTTAACAATTAAAATATCAGTAACTGAAAATCATAATGCAAACAATACAAGAGCATTCTCCTTAATATTCTCAAAGGTATGTAAAGCCTGGATTTAAGCCAGAACATTACGTAAAAGTGTAGCACAGGTACCTAACTAGAATAATTCAGGATTGGATGGTTAAAGGAAACAAGGATAACCGTGGTTTTAAATGCAAAGAAAATAACTTTTATAAATCAAACTTTATTTAAATCAGTTTTCACATTAAGCATTGTTCGTGATTGCTCAGAGAGAGAACTATTCATTTGTTCTTGTTTTGTTCTTATTTATGTGTTCTTTGAATAGTCATAATTGCACTTCAACACGACCCTCTTTTCAAACATTTGGTCTGTTAATTTATGAATTCTTGGTTTGTCATCGTAGCAAAAGAGAAGTCTCTCCACTGCTGCGGATGCTGGTGGACGCTATGGACTCCTACCATATTTTCATTAATCAAATACGTAATTAAATTAAATATTAATTGTTTAAAATAATTAATTTAATTGCAAATAAAATTTTAATTGCAATTGAATTAATCGTAAACCACAATTAACAGATTTAATTGCAATTGATTTTAATTGCATTTCACAATTACAAAATAATTGAATTAATTTAATTGCAATTAATTTAGTTGAAATAAAAATTGTAATTGTTTCCATCTACAATTAAAAAATTAATTCAATTGTGCCCAACACTCCGCTGCCGATGCCTGCGATGGTGCATGCGAGATTTTTAGCTTCGGTGCGCTCCAGCTCCGCCCCCTTGGGGTAATATTTCCCAAACTCTTGGGAATCTAGAAGAGTTAGTTTTGAGTCGGGCTTATGAATAACGCCATTATCAGTCTTCAGATCAACCACTCTGCATACGCCGTCAGCTCCCGGGTACAACTTGGTGATGCATCCCATGAGCCAATTTATACGTGGCAGCTGGTCGGTTAGGATAAAGACCAGGTTACAGGAGCACGATGATCTTAATTAAGCACGCTGCCACTTGAAGCGTTGCTGTAGAATGGACAAGTAGTCCTTTGTCCATCGCGACCAGAAGTGGTTTCTCAAGCTCTCAATCAGCTGATTACGATTAACCCTTTGACTTTGAGCATTGTTTTGTTTATTTCCCTTGTTAATTTTGTACCTTGGCTCTTCTTAATTTATTTGAATTGGACTGCTTTCGTTAGACTTTATCTTTAAAAACGTAAGATGACAAAAAAGAAAACTAGTTATAATTATAAAGTTCGAAAAACATTGTGCCCTCGACGCAACAGTCACCATTACAAGACACGTAGTGATGTAGGTAGCAGTCAATATAACAAGAATATCGTCCGAGACGCCAACCTACGTTATATTTAATTTACTCTGAATTCCGCACTAGTAAATAAATAAAACATTTTATATTTAAATTTTATGTATCATCATCAAACAGTTCAGGAATATTTTAGTGCCACCACTGGCTTATATTTTTCCCATGTGTGTCTTTGGGTGTTTTTCCGGAATGCCTCAAAAAAGCAGTTATTGTCCCTATATAATAAATCAGGCAGTAAAGAGAAAGTAACAAATTACAGACCTATTTTTCTACGGCTTTTCTATGTCTAAAATATTGGAAAAACTTATTAACAAAAGGTTGTTCAAATACCTGGAGGACAAATCAATTTTGTCGGAACGGCAATTTGGCTTTAGACTTAAAACTTTCAACTGCCGATGCCGTTCATCATCTGACTGACTTTCTAGCTCAAGAACTTGAGAAGGGTAATCATACAGTCGGAATTTTCCTGGAACTCGCCAAGGCTTTTGACATAGTTTCCATTCCTATTTTGTTGCCCAAGCTTGAGACAGTGGGCATAAGAGGCATATATTCAGCTGAAACTTTTCAAAAGTTACTTAGAAGAGCGCACCCAGTGCGTGAAGATTGGCAATGTTCTCAGCGATGACCAAAAAATACGTCATTTGGTGTTCCCCAAGGAAGTATTTAGTGCTTTATCGATATAATTTCGAACTCACTACTATTCTGTAAGTATTAAAGGATGAATTCTTAGATTGGCGTCGAGGGAACGCTTTTTTTTGACGTGGTGGTCAAAATGTTGACGTTTTGGATAGCGGGTGAAGGTAATGAGGTCAATGGTCAGCCCGCAAGAAAGTGTCCTGGTGTAAATGCTGACAGATCAGAAGGATCAGCAGACATAGAAATAATAGGCCGTGAATTCATAATAGCTTCAAACGGAGTGTAGGTACAATTCTTCAAAGGTCAAACTAGAGTTACCCGCCACCCGCTTTAGATGACTTGACTGCTGCTTCATAGATACCGCCGAAATGCGGTACATACGTGGGAAAGAAATTAAACATTATACTGTCATTGCTCGCGAAGTCGCTAACCGAATATTCATTTTTCTTGAGCAGTCTGTTCATGTCGTTACTAGCTCCTACAAAGTTTTTACCAATATTTAGTATCAGGTTATGAATGAATATACGCAAGCACAAGAAGAAGACATCGCTACTGAGTCGCTCACCACTTCCAAGTGTACAGATTTCCTGCGGAAACAAACAACTTGGTGACCTTGGCACCGGAACTCTTTCTATTTAAAATTAAAACAGGTCCTGCAAAATCAACTTTTGAAGCAACTGGTGGAGCAGGAGTTAGACAAGGTTACGGTAGATTACACATGGGTTCTAAAGGCTTATCTCTAATCTCTGACAGCGAATACACTTTCTGAGAGTAGTCGCAGCTAGAACTTCCCCAAAATTTCTCACGAATAGTATTTAGAAGTTGCTGACGGCCACAGCGAAGGAAACGAATTATACTTGCTCAAATAAAGAGAAAGAGTGTCCAAACACTCTAAAAATAAAAAGTCATCCCATACCGCTAGGCCCCAAGGCCTAGCAGATGACTTTTTTCATAAGGACAGTGAGATGCATTGTCGATACTTCCACGCAACTTGACACGCAAGACACCGCGTCGATTCAAAAAGGGTGCAAAGACAGAACACGTGACTTAAAATTTAATTTGTCCAAAGTTTCAAGTTAGTAAATTTCCTTTGAAAAGCATTATCTTTGTGATACTGTAGCTAGGGGTACCAGTGAGTCGTTTAACTCAGGTAAGCAGTTAATTTAGTATTCGATTTTTTTAATTTTGTTCATGAATCTTAGTATGTAAGCTAATATTCTTTGTTAGAATATTTTTGAAAGGGTATAGTTTCACTAGACAAAAGGAATTAACTTGTAAACATACATATATTTATTTCAGTTAAAGTAGATGGAATACATCCATTCACGCCACCATTGCGGCGACCCCTATTTAACCTCTTAGATGCTTCGGTGGCCTTATCTTCCCCCTGATGCAGGTGCTCACCACACACGACTGTTTCGGGAGGTACCTGTTTCGGATTCAGCGGGAGGTCACATCCGGGTGTTAACACTGTGTATACGGTGTAGGTCTGCCCTGCTTGGGCGGAGCAACACCGTGTCCTCGTCGAGGCGATCGGCGGCGGCGACCTCTCGCGTCCGGCCCTGGCTTAAGCCATGGTCCGGAGCGAGGAGGCATGGGAAGCGGTCGCCTCCTTCTTCGAAGCAGTAATGCTAGCGAAGGAGGAGGCGGAACGCGTGCGTGAGAGGGAAACCTCACGGCCCAGCCACCGCAACTCCCGATTCCCGGCCACCGTAGGCGCGGGCCTGTGGATGGCGAGCTATGGGTGGCTCGTCGTCCGATAGCAACCAGGCCCGAGTCGACGGCGCGTCGCGTTCCACGCGCACCCCAAAGAGCCGTCAGCAACGTAGACGGGGCCCCATAGGGTCAGTGCCTGCTAGGGTTGCGGAATTTGTTCGAAAGAGTCACCGCGGCCCTGGAACGCAAAGGGCACAAGAAGGATCACGGGTGGGTTTTAGCCAGTAAGAGTCTGATACTCTCTTCCGCTCTGCCCAGAGCGGGAGAAGTCATTTGATGATTTCCCATCCAGAAAAAAAAAGGCGCACCCAAATTTGCATTTAAAAAATAAAATATGTTTACCATACCAAGTAAAGATGCTGGTGTACGGCCGCTTTTAAGAAAATAATAACACCAAATAATTACAACATAATTTTTAATCATATTCATTCAGCTTTCATTTAGATACATCAATCACTGGTTAATACCGATAGCCGGGTATATGCCGAATTTCTACCAGTTACATATCATCTAGATGAACTTGGCGGAAACTCGTGAGAATTGCAATGAAAAACTGGTAAAACCTATTCAAAAGCAAATAAACAAACAGTAATAATAACAACACACTAAATAACAAATAACACTTCGATACTATCGCAAAAAACGTTTTAACACGAGAGAAGAAGTTTTCACGTTAGAATTCTAAGTTTCAAAGTCATTGAATGATTTCACCGGCACTGAGAGTTCTTTCAAAAAATTATAATCCACAGTTTTAACGACATTTAATTCTGCAAAACTTTCAAAGACGGTAGCACTAGTCTGTCATTATGGTCGAAAATGTTATCCCCTACAAGAAAAGAAGAAGGCACCATCGTAGCGTCCCAGCTCCGTTGCGAACATATACAATGTGGATCTGGACTTACGACATTAAATTAAAACGAGCACAGTATTAGTCCATCGAAACATTTTAAAACACGAAAATTAGTAGTTAATGGAAAATTTAACAATAGCAATTTTCAAACAAAATAAATATCAAAATCAACTGCATAAAAAGTAAACACGCTTTATCTACGAAAAGTCACTGACCTATTACGCGGCGTGGTGCGGGGTGCAGCGGACAGTTGCGGTGCGGGACGTAGGTAGGTACTTTAGTCGGTGAACAACAAATCACCAAGTTGCGCGTTCGCAACAAATCGTACCGACGTTTTTGCACAGGTCCTTGACCTTACAATGTTTACCTATTATCATGGACTCAGATCTACAGCATGTTGAAAAATAAGAAAATGAAAAATAATTTCCTGTGGCTAAAGTATTCGTTGGATTTGATTGATTTTTTGTATACGGGTAAAGAACATGATACTCTTTAGGTGGCTTAAAGGAATGTCAATCGTCCTGCTCCACTTTGTATATTTAAAGACAACCATACCAAACTTGATCTTTCCGTTTTTTTTTTACTTTTTGTTTAATATACCAAACACTTCTCATAGATTTTTCCTATAATTTATAGGTTTTTATTACCTGTACCTTTTTCAAAATTTTAAGCTCAGCAGTTTCGGACATAAGGGAATGGTATTTTTTTTTATTTTAATAACTTCAAAATGGATATTTCAAAAACATCAAAAATCATGATATGTCACACGCCTCAGTAGGAAATTCTGTCTCTTTAATCTCTCCCAATTGCCTTTTCAAAATGTATATGTGTAAACTTCAATTGTCCTGTAGGTGCGGAAAAAATCATCCGTGTCAGACAGACAGACAGTCGCATGAGTGATCTTATATGGAGGTTTGAAACCACAATGACTGCCACTCACTATTATGCCATTACGATTGACTGCGTTGTGGTATATCTGGGACTACGTTTTACGCTTGAAAATTACTTGATTTGGTTAATACACTGACGTTCAAAGGCGTGCGCAAATTAGACAAATTCCATTTTAATTCATTGTTTTAAAACTTATAAACCTGTCCTAAATTGCATTAGAAAACTTTCGAAAACTTGTCAAATTCCAACTATAATTAATTATGTATGAAACTTGTCTTGTACTTTGATACAGTTTTTTTGAACGTCAGGGTAGTTTTGTTGCAATGGAAGAGGACCATTTTTAACCTCATCGGATCATCTCGTACACCATTTCCCTAAAATGGGTTTTTAACAATTAAAAAGAATATTATACAGTATGTTAACTAACAGAGGGCGTTCCCGTTAACCCGCAATAGTATAGCATCAATATATAATAAAAAAATATTACCATTCGAAAACAAAATGTTTTTTTTTATATTAAAATATTCACTAAAAATGTTAAATTGATACGTTAAAGAAACACTGTGTACACGCGTAGCGTACTTGCCGGTTTGGGCATTGCTACTACGAGTAGGTACTTTTCCGCGCTACTATTTTGATTTTAAACAGGATTTTTCGAATTTATTGATATTTTTTTTTATTCGGATAATTTATGCTTATTTTTCTATTCTGGTATTTTTATTTTTATCTATTAATGATATAGATTAACGAATTTAAGGGAACGCCCTCTGTTATTTAAACATACTGTATAATTATTCAGCACCTCACGGTTTCAATCGCATAAGACAAAAGTATAGCATAAAATATATCTGATAATGCAGCTTTCCATTGAAGAATGGTTAAAATCGGTCCAGTGGTATCAAAGCTTATTTGTTTCAAAAAAACAAAAAGATCTTTTCTCTTTGTAATAAGTATTAGTATCTACAGATCCACGAGGCCGCGGAGCAGGTAAATATTAATCAAGAACATACACATATGTACATTATATATCTGACAGTTTTTTGGATCTCGATACAGTTGAATTGTAAAGGAACCTCTTACCCTTACTTTCTAATTAACATCTGTATTAGTGGCACACACTGTTGAAATTAATAAACTGCTGACTTCGTATTCAATAAGAATGGTGAAGGCCCACAGAAATCTTATTAAGATTTCTCTGTGAAGGCCCTTACAGACTAACTAAGCCCGACATAGCTATCCTACACTGGTGGTTCATAAAAACTGCATCAAAGTATTAGGCGACTTTCTAATTTTAATATAATTGGAAAACGCCAAGTTTTAGACGGTTAATTTGAAGAGAATAGTGCTTACATAATATCCTTAAACGCAACATCCTCTTCCCTCTATCATCGCATCAATACAGAATTTTGGGAAATTTAGTACCAATAGCAAACAATCTGTGATATCCTGCAATCAAAGAATTTATGTTACAAGGAACAAGGATAGTTGGCAACTAATAAAAATCATTATGTACATATTATGAGTAATTTAAAACGTTTAGCATTTGCATTTTTCTAAAAATCTTTTCACTGGTAAGTTTAGTCATGAACGAAAGTCGATTTATAGTCCAGTTTTTTAAACAAATGGCTGACCGGAATAGTGGAGATATATTGGGCGTCAAACGTTACGAGAAAACAATATTACCTATGTACAATAAAATAGTTGCTTTAAATCATCTTAGGAAAATATTGTAAGTATAATAATATGCAGATGATATTGTGGTCAAACGTGAGTACCCATTCTTACAACTAAACTATAACTCAAAACTAACATATAAGTATTAGATTTTTAAGAAATCCGGAAAATCAGTCACTAAGATTATTTCGTAATCCCGCAATGACTAGTTATGTCCAACGCAATATAATTAATTTAAACATCCAAGTGACGCGTGCAGCAGAGTGTATCGGCACAGCCGAGTATACCAACCAATGTGTGCGTCAGGATGGCTGGACCATAGGAGATTTTGGAGGTTTGAGCAATACCAAGTTTTTGTACCTATTTGGTACTATTTGGTACCAGACATCCAATAATTTGTACCTCGCTAAAGAGGGAAAACTATTACGAGGAAAGTGGCCAGCCATTCTGACGTCAGAATGGCTGGACCAAGTCGGTTTCACCTAGTTGTAGGCGTTATACTTAGTTTATCTTTTTATTAAAATTTTGTACCTCATTGGTACCTCAACATATGTTTTTCTTATATTTTTTCGATAAGCCAAAAAAAAGTTACACCTAGAAGAAATTTTGTATGTAATCTAGAGCACGTTGATTTCACCTAGTAGTAAGCGTTATAATTAGTTTATATTTTCATTAAATTTTTGTACCTCATTGGTACCTTAACATATGTTTTTCTTATATTTTATCGATAAGCTAAAAAAAAGTTACACCTAGAAGAAATGTTGCAAGTAATCTAGAGCACGTTGATTTCACCTAGTTGTAGGCGTTATACTTAGTTTATCTTTTTATTAAAATTTTGTACCTCATTGGTACCCTCTAGATAACATGCAATATTTCTTCTAGGTGTAACTTTTTTTTGGCTTATCGAAAAAATATAAGAAAAAAATATGTTGAGGTACCAATGAGGTACAAAAATTTAATGAAAAGATAAACTAATTATGACGCCTACAACTAGGTGAAATCAACGTGCTCTAGATTACTTGCAACATTTCTTCTAGGTGTAACTTTTTTTTGGCTTATCGAAAAAATATAAGAAAAACATATGTTGAGGTACCAATGAGGTACAAAATTTTAATAAAAAGATAAACTAAGTATAACGCCTACAACTAGGTGAAACCGACTTGGTCCAGCCATTCTGACGTCAGAATGGCTGGCCACTTTCCTCGTAATAGTTTTCCCTCTTTAGCGAGGTACAAATTATTGGATGTCTGGTGCCAAATAGTACCAAATAGGTACAAAAACTTGGTATTGCTCAAACCTCCAAAATCTCCTATGGTCCAGCCATCCTGTGTGTCTCATTTAGGCTGGCCGTATTGGTACGGTTTCCTGATTTTAGATCCAGAGACCTGAATATTTGTCTTACATACCTACACTTAGGTTAGTCTTGATTACGTTTAACGATTGTGATTTCAGATTCAGAATGCCGTAAGACGCTCGAAAGGAACGTCAGGTTTTTTCCCATTACAAAAATAAACGACGACTAGTTGAACATTGCATTATGTTATGCTGAGCATTTTATATTTAGAAAACGAGAAGAAGAATACAAGATTGGCTTTTATATTTACGTGTAAATTTAATACGACTATGAACAGCAAATTGATTTAAATGATATTTATGCTTTATTGGTAGTACAGATAATTTTGAGCTAAGTATTACGATTTCGAAATATGTAGATTGTTCTATTCTTCTTAACTGTTTGCCGTGAACGTTACTCCAGCCATATAAAAGTGGGAAAAAATGTGTTCTTTTTTTATTATTTTTTATTGTGAAATGGATTTGCTCTTGACTCTTAGTCTAGGTCACAGGTGACAGAGACAAAGTCTACGATGGAATGAGCTTACCCAGAAGAAGCCTGTTCACTCTAACTTTGAAGAGATTAGGGTTGAATGAATTCGGAAACATGTGTTGTCGTTTTGAAAAAAAAAACGGAAAAAACGACTCCTGCTGGAGTAACGTTGTTCCAGCAAGAAAATTCTAAACGAATGATCGGAGAGAGAAATTGCTTGTGCATGGGAAGAGAGCTGATATAGCATAAGCATAGCATAATCAACCTTTTAACGTTCCCACTGCTGGGACACAGGCCTCCTCCTCTCTAGGAGGGAATGGGCGCGGGCCCAGTTCGGGTTGGTGAATGTCACATGTCTTCGAATTTTTGGTTCTAGGACATGCCGGTTCCCTCACGATGTTTTCCTTCACCGTTTTGAGAGCAGTGGTGATGAAATTAATTACCTACACAAAGTAATGCGATTGGCTGGGTTAGAACCCGCGACCTACAATTCCTAAGTCGGGGCCGTTACCACTTGGCCACCACTGCTCCTATTTGAGAGCTCATATTTGTGCAAAAATGTGCTTTGCGCGTTTTCAGGTTATTGAGATATTGCTTCGAATTATTGCATTTCCTGCTGGAGTAACGTTTTGCAGAATCCTGTATGTACCTATTTCTAAAACCATTGTATGTGCGCCTGTAGAACACACAGTTCAAGTTAAGAAAAGCGGATGTGTGCGCGACTGCGTATCTTTTGTTTTCACTGAAATGTATGCGTAGTGTTGCCGTGTGGTAGGGGAAAACAGGAGACAGGTTTCCGATACATTTTTGGCTACGGGGTATATCTCCTTGTTTATTATATCTATGGATTCACCAAATAATTTCGCGGTACCTACTTTTTACAAGTATGACGTCTACGAATCCTCTAGCAAACAGATAGAATGTTACTAAAAACAAGAAATTAGTTCTGCTCGCCCTGACACTTTGGCCGACAGATCATATAAAGCTAAAGAAGTAGAAGAAGTATGTAGTTGTTTACGATATTTTTATGATAATGCCTAACATTTTTGCGTTGGTAACAGTTTTCTATCATGTGTTATTTCATTTAGAATTTATTTTCATATAGCACTAGTGGCCCGCCCCGGCTTCACTCGGATGTTTTTTTTTTCAAAGTTTTCCTTCATTTTTTCTGACCATAAAAAATACAACAATACAGAATTAACTGAATCGGTCCAGTAGTTCACGCGTGATGCTGTGGCCAAAGGGAAATAGGGATTCATTTTTATATAAGAATGTCATAGATTGTTCTGTAACCGATTAAAAAAGGTTTTGTATTCGATTCATGTGTTTTTTTTTTCTGTACTTAGTTATTTTTTAGTTTTTATTTAGGTAAAGTTTATTAACACTAATCAACATTCCATACTGTTGTTAGTTACCTCCACCGAATTTATTTTGAAATATTTATGAAAATTTAATTTTGTAATAATTCATCTTTTACTAAAACAAAACGATGTAAAACCCACTTAATGCCTAACGGATCTTTAGGGATTGTAAACTCGATAAATTGTCAGCTAAACATTTGGAATACCTATTAGTTTACGCATCACAATTTGATAGTCAATAATCTCTCGAAGTCATTCTGAGAATTTTTAACTGACATAAACCTACTACATGTTGGCAACCTATCAGTGTGCGGTTCTACAATTTATCAGATTTTGTTCTACCCAAGTAGCGTAACATAGGACACAGGGAACTTAGGGCGTCCCGTCACGGATAAGCTAAATTCAAATGGTACGATGGGAGCTAGAGTGAGCGAGCGAAGTGAGCGAACTTAGCTTTCGTCATGTCATTCATGTTATCTATTTTTAAACCCTGCAGACATAATAGCAGCCCGGTGCAGCGGGTTTTCGTCGTCGTTTGTAATATTGAAATTTAAATAGGTACTTAACTTTTCGTTACTTGCTGTTTTAACATTCTCGGAATGACTTCGAAAGATTATAGACTATCAAATTTTGACGCGTAAAAACGTATTCCATATTGACGATTTATCTATAGTTACAAACTCTCAAGATATTTTATTATATAACGAAGTTTTCCGTCTATATACGTACAAACGTAGTTCAGCGCAATGTAAGACATCTACTAACAGTCGTTATGCTTGGTGACAGAATGTTTCGCTTCAGACCCACATTTAAAGTGACTATTTCTGGTACTAGTTGTGGTAATTGAAATACCTGAACATGCTTATAACTATACCAAGGATATGTTATTAGGGTTAAAATGAAAAAATAAAATAATAGCCACCATATTAAATAAATGAACTTTACTGAAAAAAAGCAGGCCATTTTACACTAAGGTGAAATCAAAAGATACCTCTCGAGAATTAGAAGGTACAAGACAAATACTGTGAAACAATCAGTCCTTGTCACTTACATCTACGTACTACGTCTCCTGATCTCCTCGGAGTTCGCGGTTATTTATGTTATTTTACCATCTGAACAGCTGACTCAGGACGAAGTTAGGGCGAAACATACTTGTACTTACCAACCCACCAGTTTTCAACCCCATCCTACATAGAAATGTGCCACGCATAATAATACTTCTCCACAAAAAAGGAAATAAAGCTGATATCTCAAACTATCGATCCATCAGCCTTACTTCACATTTATATAAACTATTTACAAATATAATTAGGATTACCGAGGCCTTCACCAACCTCCCGAACAAGCAGGATTCTGGCCATATTTCTCTTCAGCTGCTCATCATTCTCCATACCATCAATCAAGTTATTGAAAAAACTTTTTACCAAAAAACAACCGACTTATAAACCACAGAAATCTTAATAATATTATTATTAAGATTTTTGTTTTATAAACAAACAAAGTATGAAATAACTTTAATATCGGGAATCGGTGTTTTTGGTTGTTACCTACTCCGTTTTTTGAACACCGACCTCCGAAATTAAAGTTACTTTTTTTGTTTCATACTCGTTTAGAAGTCGGTTGTTTTTTTGTTTTATTTTTTTTATTTTCCCTCTTTAGTGGTACACTTACCCCCCCCCCTTCCCGCCTAAACGTACCAATCACATTGGTGTAGACAAAAAACTAATATGCGATTTCAGCAATCCCGAAAGATTTGCTATCATTTATTGAAGAATCAGATTTTCACCAAACTATTAAGGGACCACCTTGAAATACTAAGATGCTCTTCCAAACCATCGTATACAACTCGATTTTTTCCTCTCCTTTTTTGGAAGTCGGTTAAAAATATAATGAATTTAACCCACTTAATCTGGCCTTTGTGGATTATGCCAAGGCATGCGACGGTATAGACCATCATTCAGTAATTAAATAGGCTTTAGAATCCTAAAACGTGATACACACATAAATTGATCACATTGCCATCTCATTTAGCTATGCAAACATCCAGTTGTAGTGGCATCAATGCTACTACAGGAAAAACTAACGAAGATTTGTACGGCAATTAAAAAAACCGCCTAACACCGCTAAGACCGAGTAGAAAATGCTTGAAAGACCTTCTACTAGGACTTTAAAGAACATATGGAAGGCTATGTTAGTTACTTAATGACTTACTTGACTTAATATCCTATGTCTCCTAACCGGGGCAGAGGGCGTCCACATCAACCATCGCGAACGGTCTTGAGCTTCACGTTTCACCTCGCTCCACTTCAATCCGATAGCTCTTCGCTTCGGCCAACATGGTATATCACCGATTTGAAGGGGGATAGCCTCGCTTCCTTTTCCCTAGAGGATTGAAGTCATCGGGATGTGTGGGAAAGTGATCGGAATCCCTGTGCGGGTAAACAATTTCTCTAGCAGTACTACGTTAGAAACCTTCAGTAGCACCATCAGTATGGAATTTGGTGTGGACAAATATGTGGTCATTCAAGTGAAGCGAGGCGAGATTATGGAATCCGTGGGAACCCAACTCTCGGATTCCATAAACCTTAGATCCCTTTGATCAATCGAAACTTACAAGTATTTGGGTATATCGGAAGCGTTAAGCATCAGTGCTACTGATGTGAAACAATACTTGAAGGAGCGCTTCTTTAGCCGTATGAACAAAGTACTAAATAGTCTTTTATCAGGCGGAAACAAGGCACGCGCCTTTAATAGTTGGTTCAATCCGGTATTGATGTATTCTTTCGGCATACTCAAATGGACTCTGACAGAACTAGACGCCTTGGATAGGAACCTTCCTATCCAGAGCATTTAGTTCTGTCTGAGTCCGTTCATTGCTGACCACAAATCGTGTGCATTTTCCATGATCATCGGTGATAAAGCTGTACAGTCCGAGGAAGTTTGGGGGTCGCGGTTCCTTAAATGCTAAAACCCTGCACAACTGTGAGTTATGCGGCCTTAATGAATTTTTCCTAGAAGCCGACGTGGGTATGTACCGGGATGTGGTCGTAGTGGACACGGGCCTCACCCCGCTCTCCTTGGCTAACGAGAACTGGCGCCAACCTGTGATAATACTAATGATCGCAGGGAGGTACGTGCATGGGCACGCCACCATTACGGCGGTAAGTCCCCTCTTTGAGGAGTGGTTGGAGAGACGCCACGGCGTCCTCATCTTCCGCCTGACGCAGGTACTCACCGGACACGGCTGTTTCGGGAGGTACCTGTGTCGTATCCAGCAGGAGGACACGTCCGGGTGTCAACACTGTGTAGATCGCCCGGAGGACACGGTAGAGTATATGGTGGAGGTCTGCCCTGCTTGGGCGGAGCAACGCCGTGTCCTCGTCGATCGATCGATCGCCGGCGATCGGCGGCGGCGACCTCTCGCGCCCGGCCCTGGTTCAAACCATGGTCCGGAGCGAGGAGTCATGGGAAGCGGTCGCCTCCTTCTGCAAAGCAGTAATGCTAGCGAAGGAGGAGGCGGAACGCGTGCGAGAGAGGGAAACCTTGCACCCCAGCCGCCACAACTCGTATCACCATCCACGAGAGCTTATTTTGCTCTGAACATTTATTATTCACTCTTCCTTTGTAATTTGCCGACAGTGCGCGGCGGCGCGTGCGTCTCAGGTAGGTATCTACCTACGTTATGTCTAGTGCACTACTATTAATTCTCGCTCTTTCGAGTTTATGACCACTTTTATAATGATTTGAAAAAAAGAACTTTAACTTTAACTTTGTGTTTCTATAGTACTACAGATGGGTAATCGTCCTGCCGCGGGAAAACAACCATTAAAATTTCACACTTTATATAGAAATCGGTTTATAAACACACAAGATATAGATGAAATAAAACTACCAAATTACGCCGCGCCAGTATGGGTACGGGTATACGGTTGATTTTTGTTTAACGCCCGAAACGGCCATCCGCTGCATCTATAAAATGGCGAGGGCGCACACGCGCCGACTTCGCCTGGCTGGGAGCCTTATATTCATTTTCGGCCACCACAAGATTGCCCGGTTGATACGTAACCAGCCTTAGTGTGGTGCGTGTAATCGATTCCAAAAAAAAACGCGCCTACTTCACTAACATTATCACTCGTAATGCGAACGGACGTGGTTCTTATAGACTCTTCTCGGAATAAGCGCGCTTTAGGTTTCAAAATACATAGGAAGGTACGTAGTTTTCTATACTAACATTATAAAGAGGAAAGATTTGATTGTTTATTTGTACTGAATAGGCCTCCAAACTACTGACCGGTTTTTTTTCCCACGGGAACGGGAACTATGTGGGTGAAACTGCGGGGCGCTGTTAGTTAACAATAATATATGTTATGTAATAAAGACTCATCAGTTGTGTTCCAAATAGAAATAGTACTACTCAAAGAACAATTATTTAAAGAAAAAAGCAATAATAAAATCGTTTTACAATTATTGGTGAAAGATGCCGCTGAACAGAAATGGAAAAATATAATAAAAAAAAGCGTTTGGTAGAATTGAGAACCTCCTCCATCTTTTGAAGTCAGTTAAAACTAAGCATATAACTGACCAAAGTTTATAAAGAAAGTGAGCGTATTCATTTAGTCTCGCTAACTGATTGTGATTATTTAAAATGTTATATTACTGTTAGTTACAGGTTTATGAGTTCATATAATTGCTTTTCTTTTTTTGTGTAATTTTTTTATGACTATGTAGGTCAATTTATTTTTACTTAATTGACTCAATCTACTATTTACAATGTTTTATAGTGAATTGATTTATGATTTCCTTGTTGGATAATTGATTTTTTTTTCCTACCTTTGGCGTGTAATGACTTTGCATACTATTGTATAAATTCAAGTTCTTAAAACGCAACAGACAGATGTGTTGCTGGGGAGTTTGTTGCGCCACTTCTTCTTCCCAGCTAAAACACTAGGAAGTGGTGACGGGTGGGCGTTTTGGGGAGCTGTCTTTATGTAAAATTTGACGTTCAAAAAGTGCTGTCGCTCAGCCTAGTTTGAATAAATGACTTTTGATTTTGATTTTGAGTTAGCAATTTATTGCAATGTTATTTTTTTTTATTAGAAAGTTGCAAGGTTTATTAATATTTGCAGAAGCATTGTACATAAAACTTAAACCTGTGGTTAATCAGTTTTAAAATCATTTTATTTTTACTTTAATCCAATCTTGAACAGATTTTCTCTGGGTTTTAAAACCTTCGTCAAAACCGACCTTCGGCCGGACACTAGGTGTGGGTAATCAAAAGGAAAGAGGCTAGGAGGTCTAAACCTAGCCTCTTGCCTATTTTATTTTTTTTTATTATTAGATTACCTTGTGAGTGTCAAAATATGCGGCGACTTTTATTTGATTTTTTATTCTCTTAGCAGCAGCAGTTCCTAAGCAGCCTTTTCCCCTTATTTATTTTCAACTTTTATACGTCCACGTTTTTCTTGGACAAAGAGTCTTGTTGACACAGAAGACGACGCACAACGAAGTGATCATATAGCAAACGGGTTCCTGTTTTCCTATTAGGCTTTGGAACCCTAAAAATAAGCCGATAAAATGGACATATTTATGATTGCTTATGATTTTATCACATATTTTTGCCTTTCTTTACTCAATACACAGTCTCAAAGTTTGGTTAAGTTTGAATGCCGATAGTTAGGTACCCTTTTAAATTACCTATTCCACGTATCTTCTTTTATCTTTTGTTCATATTAGGTACACAGGTAATGTGATATAATATATTGCTGTCGTCGAATCGTCTAATTGAAGAATGGAAAGTGTGTGGATTCAGTGGATTGCTTAGGGTATCAAGTAGTCTACCGGCACTGCACAGACCGCGCGATGCGATGGATAGATAGTAGTTAGTACAAAGTAGTGGATCGCGTTCTTACTTTGCGATACCGGCCGCGAATTCTTAGATCGGAAATAAGTGTATTTAAACTTACAATATAAATTCAAAAAGAAATGAACCAAACTAATTTATAATTTTATATTTGGGTTTCCGGTTTTGAAAAAATATATACGTCTGCAACTTGCTCGATTTCTTTGACCACCAGTTTATAAGTCATGCCAAATTTGCGCTCGATTGGGCATGATATCATAAAATTTTATAATTGATACTTAATACAGTAGGAACCACGAAATCGGTGCGCGGAAGTCGATGCGCTCTGTGATAGGTACGGGACGTATATTCTGGAGGGCTGATTCCAATCCCCGAAAATGCCCGCCTCACGAAGCGCATCACAAGCGATCGTGTATTTCCCTTCTTGAAGCATCAGCTGACTATACAGTTTTCCGATGAATGCCCTAGCCTCATCGATAAGCCGCTCGAAGCTGTACTTCTAGGCTGGTGCAACAGGTTTTACTCGAATAATCTCGTCACAACTTGGGGACTAGACGTTTGTTAAACAACATGCCGCAACAGCCCCACAAAACAGGATTGAGTGCGTATCAAAGATGTTTTGCAGCTGGGAGTCCAAGAGACACACCGGCACTCTATTATTTTTGTGTAAAGAAAGAAAAATGATAGTTTGGGACTCGCAAAAGACAAACAATAAAGTAAACAAAAAAAAAAACTACTGGCAAAAATGTGCATATTTGCAAAGGGATAACCGTGGTAATCGGGGCCTAAGTTCGTTCAGAGTTGTACTCGCGAAGCGCATCATCCAGGGCGCTCTTCTGTGGATCGTTGCACTGGCTAAGTAGCCAGTGCAACGATCCACAGAAGAGCGCACGAGATTACGGTACGAGTAAGTACTCGTACCGTAACCTCCATCTACCTCATCACTATTATTATTGGTCGGTGGTGTGATTGCGCCACTGGCTGGCGCCTGTACCGCGTTCTGTGTCGGGGTCGAGATGATAAGGTTGTTCAGTACCTCTACGCGCAGCCTATCAAGTGCGGCGTCGTCCAACCTGTGGCTACTTTGGATGACCCGCACCTGATTCGATGCCAGGCGGCGGCGAGCCCAGGGTATAAACTGCGGGGTGACTTGCGCGAAGGGTAGCTGCTCTGGTCAACATAATGTCATCATTACATTCAATTTTTCATGTTGGTTTCTTGAAGTCCTTGACAGACGTCATCAGGGGCCTTTTCTTAAATTTCTTCTCACTGTCTATTTTAATCGATTGTTGTAGACTTTTCTTATCCACTTTTTATCTGGTTTCTTTTGTTATGAGATTAAATTGAAATTTTCTTGAAAAAATTGAAATCATCTTTTTTTTTGGATTTTTAATGGAATTGACAAACAATCTAACTTATTGTATGTTGCTTGTGGGTTGCCAGGTTTATTATTATTATTATTAGACGCAGCGTTGGAAAGCCTCTCACATGGTGAAACGATGACCTGGTGAGGGTCGCGGTAGCCGAAAGATGCGTGACGCACAAGACTGGTTGTTATGGCGACACTTGGGGGAGCCCTATGTCCGCCGTTGACTTCTTTTGGCTGATGTGATGATGATGGCCTCCTTTAACAGGCTGCGACATATAAATGTCCTTACACATAAATGTTTAAGGTGTGCGAGCACGGAACTTACCATATCAACCAAATATTCAAGATCAGACATGTGTATGATGATGATGGCGGATAGGTAATTTATTTGTACCCATAGGTACCTGTTATTACTTTATTAGCATTCTAGCTTTTCACCGGTTGCCATCGCATATCACATCAAACATACATAAGTGTTTCTATCGAACCTCAACGTATCAACATGGTGTTTTATTTTGTTATGTTAAAAAAAAAATGTCGAGAACATATCACAAATCTCTTTTACACTACTTTGCGTCTTAATGTTATTTATTATTACGCATCTATGGATTGTTTATTTTTTCACATTATTACACGTCTTCTATCTCATACATTTTTTATGTTATTGTTACAATCTATTATAATTGGTTATCGCATTCATTTTTACATTTAGTTAATACTAGCTGCTGCCCGCGGCTTTGCCCGCGTGAATGTCGGAAATTAACCCAAGAGAACATAATCCCGGGATAAAAAGTATTCTATGTGTTATTCCAGACTATGATCTATATCTGTGCCAATTTTCATCAATATCCATTCAGTAGTTTTTGCGTGAAAGAGTAACAAACATCCATAGTTACAAACTTTCGCGTTTATAATATTAAGTAAGATTTTATGGCTTTTATTCTAATATTTAGAGTATTCTAAATGTTAAAATATTTTCTTTGGTTCGTTACTCGATATTACAAAAAGACTGTCCCTTTTTAATACGACTCCTTATATCTCTATTTCTTATGGTCTTTCTCTTTAGTTATCCTGCTTTTATTATTTCTATAGCACTACCCACAAATATCAGCAAATGTTTGTGTGAAAGATTCATATATTCAATCAATAAGAGAATACCAAAATTTACTGATTATATTTTTTGTGAAGTTTAAAATGATAAATTTATACGTTTTTATTCATTGTAGGGACCCGATTTCATTGTACCTATTCGATTTCATTTAACACGATGAGAATCATTTTCTAATAAGCAACCTTCCATATCTTTTTCGAAAATCCTGCAATTAGTAATGCCTTTTTTTTTGGATGGTAGATCATCAAATGACCTCGCAAACTACAATCTGTTTTTGTATAAAAATTAAAAATGCTTCAATTTTGAATTTCTTTACAATCCATACTTATTCGACCTATAGACTTATAGAGCTACGGTTGAGCTAGAAACTGGCTCAAATTTTGTCAACAACAATTAAATGTTTTTTGACTAACTTTTTACTTTGAATTCACTTTACATATATAAGCCAAAATTTGTTGTATTACTAATCTGATAAGATTGACTGAAAATTGGGTGTAACTAACTACTAGCATCTTTGCCGACGTCCCAAAAAATCAGGACGGTGCAATTTATTGCATTGTTTTGGATGACTGATCAACTAGGGTTAAATAAATCGACTTCCGTTGCTATTACCGGTAATATTTAAGTTCAGAACCTAAATATTAAATTGACCAAAACATAATTTAAATAGCCTAGATGTCTGAAATCGTTTTATATTATTGCTAATAATTATGTAAAACATGAAATACTCACCACGCACACATCTATACAGACTGAGAAGGGAAGAAGAAATATGTAGAAGAGTCCAGCAATGTAGCCTGCCCAAATTGATATATAAATGAAGATAAGAAACCACATTATCGAATATAAGCAGTTGCCCATTTTCTGGAAATACCAAATTCAAAATGTTAGTGCCTTATTAAGTCACAAGTTTGTGATTAATCCAATCAATTTGCGGCGTTTGCCATAGTTTTTTACCCAACCACGGCGAAGCAAAAGAAGGGCTATTCTTTTCAACCGACTTCCAAAAAAGGAGGGGGTTCTCAATTCGACTGTATTTTTTTAACCGGTCCGTTTGTTATCTGTTACCTCATAACATCTAAATGACTCATCATAATTGGGCAAATAAAGTGTCATTGGAAACATCTTGACCGTGGACAGGATATACCTACATATGTATGGGCTATGTGTGTATAACGTCGCATTATTCAATATGGCGTTCTCTAGACGACATTGGCTAACTAATTAAACGGCTCAATTTGCATTTTTGAAAAGATAATTTTTATTTTTAGCTTTTGATAGCGAATTTGCTTGAATAACCCCTAAATAATTTAAATACTCGTATGAAAGCAATTTCAAAACCGGGATACTGAAAGACCATGCTCTAAAAACGGAAGTATGGAGACAGCGACTGCTGCAACCCAGCTCTGGGCACGCCGCCATTGCGGCAGTAAGTCCCCTCTTTGAGGACTGGTTGGAGAGACGCCACGGCGTCCTCACAGGCGGAAGCCTGACGCAGGTGCTCACCGGACACGGCTGTTTCGGGAGATAACTGTGTCGGATCCAGCGGGAGAATACGTCCGGGTGTCAACACTGTGTGGATCGCCCGGAGGACACGGTGGAGCATACGGTGGAGGTCTGCCCTGCTTGGGCAGAGCATCGCCGTGTCCTCGTTGAGGCGATCGGTGGCGGCGACCTCTCGCGTCCGACCCTGGTTCAAGCCATGGTCCGGAGCAAGGAGGCATGGGAAGCGGTCACCTCCTTCTGCGAAGCAGTAATGCTAGCGAAGGAGGAGGTGGAACGCGTGCGAGAAAGGGAAACCTCACGCCCCAGCCGCCGCAACAGAAGAAGACGACCTGGGCGTCGGGAAACGCAGGGCGATTTACAATAGAGCAACATTTTAACAAACAAAATGACCGTATGTATGCTCAAACCTCTAAGGAAGCTTCCCAATTAGTCGGCAGAGTGCAACATGGGCATTATCCGACTTCAGTGATGGTTTGGTGGGGTGTTAGTTATGAAGGAGTGACTGAGCCATCTTTTTGTGAAAAATGTATCAAAACTTCGGCACAAATGTTTCAAGATACCATTCTTGAGAAGGTAGTTAAGCCCTTTAAAACAACACCATGCCCAATAACCAAGAATGGTCCTTCGAACAAGACTCGGCGCCGGGTCATAAAACTCGGTCCACGCAGTCTTGGTTGGAAGCGAACGTTTTGGACTTCATCAGAGCTGAAGACAGATACCATTCTTGAGAAGGTAGTTAAGCCCTTTAAAACAACACCATGCCCAATAACCAAGAATGGTCCTTCGAACAAGACTCGGCGCCGGGTCATAAAACTCGGTCCACGCAGTCTTGGTTGGAAGCGAACGTTTTGGACTTCATCAGAGCTGAAGACTGGTCGTCGTCTAGTCCCGATCTAAATCCGCTGGATTATGATTTATGGCCAGTTTTAGAGCGTACGGCATGCTCTAAACCCCATGATAATTTGGAATCCCTAAAACAATCCATACGATTGGCAGTGAAGAATTTTCCCACGGAAAGAGTGCGTGCTTCTATTGATAGCTGGCCTCAACGTTTAAAGAACTGTACTGCAGCCAATGAAGACCACTTCGAATAAGGTTTTATATTTTAAATTGTTTTATATTTATGTATTAAATTAACACACTGTAAAAGTAATACCTAAATATTATTTGCAACAAAAAAAAAAATTTTCTTTGACAATATTTATGGCAAGACTAGGTATATGCAATATAACTTATTTTTACCTCGTAGTCAAAATTCTTTTATTCACAAATATATATGAACGTTAACACCAGACTTGTCTATTACACCCAACGCACGACTGCCCGAAAATAATCGTAACTTTTATATGTTCATATCCGTCTTGGCTGCAGAAGATATGATAAGTTTTCGTGCACAGATATTGATGAATTGATCCTGTCTGCAGCAGACACGTTGAAATTTATTAGCGTGTATAAGTGCCCTAACCCCCCTAACCCCAAAAAAGCGATTTAAGGCTTTTTCATGGTACGATACTTATATTAAGCATGGTTTTGCAACGATCTGTTAGAGCACAGCCGCGCAGCGAACAAGATATTTATTGAACTTTGGCGGCTCACGGTCACCTTTCATCACTTTTCTCATTAGTGCAAGTCGCACGTGTACGGCTTACCTTATCTGATTGTCTGAATCCTCGTTTTAACTAGTTATAAGCTTTGACTTCACGACGACTTGTTATTTCACGTGAGCTGTAGATCCTAATTTATTAAAATATAATATGTGTTTAAGCTATAACTGACAAAACGCACACATGAGTTTTCAGCAAAACCAAAGATTCAACTCTTTGCCAGCCAGGATTCTTTTGGAAGGCTGACTGTCTGTGACTGTGAAGGTTGTTCTTTCACAGTCATAATTGCTACCTATAGTAAAAAAAAGTGAGTACAGCCTATCATACCATCATACCAGCTTATCTGTGAACTGAAAGAGGACGGCACCGTCGATTCCACAGAACAAAGAGGTACCACTTTTTTTTTAATTTTTTTATTGGCAAGTCGCTATTTGCGCAATGCCACCAACAAAAACGGGGAAACTTGGTAGAAAATGAAATTAATTAGGTTACGGGCTTTGGACGGATATTGGATAGGATCATTTGGATAGATACAGGATATAAAATGTTTAAAATACGTAAATTTATTTAGAGAAATAAATAATGCTAAATACATGTACCTATATTTTGCAATCATTAGTTGATAATAACACAGAGATAGAGGTAGGAAAAGGAACATTATAGGACAGTAGACTTGAAATAAAAGAATCATGATTAAGAAGAGGGCAGGAAAAAAACATGTGGTTCAAATCGCCTACCTCACCGCATTCGCAAAGGGCACTCAACGATCTGTAACCGAGCAAGGTGGGCCTGGGAACAATTATGACCCAGTCTCATACGAATCAAGCAACTCGTAGCAGCTTTACTAAAGTTGAATTTAGAAAACCATGGCTTCTTTGGGATATGCGGTTGAATACGTGAATAATAGTTACCTTTAGAAGTGCTGCTATCTGCCCACAACCTGCTCCAATCTTCCCAAAGAAAACTCTTAGGTAAACTGACCAAGTCGTGGCTAAAGTTTGTATATGGAAATATATCACCACAGTCTACCGCCTCGTTTGCCAGAAGATCAGCTTTAACATTACCAGTAATATTGCTATGCCCCGGTATCCAAGCGAAAGAAACTTGAAGAATAAAGGTTTAGATTTAAAAGGATTTCGTTTAAGAGCTTGTAACGCACTTAGAGCGTCAGTAAATATAACAGTTTCATCCAATTTCATTAAGTAAATATACTCTAGGGCCTTGAAAAGACCATAACATTCCCCAGTAAACACCGAAGACTCGGGAGGAAGCTTAACTTTTTGTACAATTTTATACTGTGACTGAAAAACTCAATCTTCAACATTTCCTGAAGAAGAGTGTTTTGATGCGTCTGTATAAATATGATGCCAATTCTCCCAATGCAAGTTTTTGGAAAAGTTAAATAACTCTTTTACAAAGTTATCGTTTTTGGTCATTCCTAAGTTCAAGATAATATCCGGAGTGAACACCAATGATTCATATGGATTACCAAAGAGTGGAAACGCAATGGACTTGTATATTGGAGCTTGTAGAGAGATTAACTTATTATAGCTTACCAGAAGACAGGGAAGAGATTTGTGAGACCAATATTGAGAAGAATTGGTTTGATCTAAAAGAGACTGAAGTTTCACACGTAAAGGATGATTGGAAAATTGTAAGGCACGGAATAAAAATTTATCGGAAAGAAACTGACGTCGAATAGAAAGTGGAGGATCTACTGTTTCAACCTGTAAGGCATTAATTGGGCTTGATTTCATAGCCCCAGTCACAATACGCAAAGCTTTTGACTGGATAGCATCCAATTTTTTAAAAGCAGCTGAATTTCCGGGTTCTAGCAAAAATGTGCCATAATCTAGTACACTTCTAACTATAGCGCTATAAATTAATTTTAGTGAAAATGGATGGGCTCCCCACCAAACTCCAGACAGACATCTTAATATATTTAGTCTTTGCTCACACCTTGCTGCAATATATTCACAGTGTGGAACTCCAGTAAGTTTACTATCTTTTTTTTTTTTTTTTTTTGGTTGGGAAATCATCAAATGACTTCTCCCGCTCTGGGCGGAGCAGAAGGGAGTGTCAGACTCTTACTGACTAAAACCCACCCGTGTTCCTGCTTGTGCCCTTTGCGTTCCAGGGCCGCGGTGATTCTTTCGAACAAATTCCGCAACCCTAGCAGGCACTGACCCTATGGGGCCCCGTCTTCTTTGCTGACGGCTCTTTGAGGCGCGCGTGGAACACGACGCGCCGTCGACTCGGGCCTGGTTGCTATCGGACGGCGAGCCACCCATAGCTCGCCATCCGCAGGCCCGCGCCTACGGTGGCCGGGAATCGCCCTGCGTTTCCCGACGCCCGGGGCGTCTTCTCCTGTTGCGCGGCTGGAGAGAGGGGCTTCCCTCTCTCGCACGCCCTCCGCCTCCTCCTTAAAAACTTAACTGATGATTTTACAGGAATAGGAACATTATCATAATATAAAGTAACAGGAGGCGGAAGGCGCATCCTAGAAAAAAGAACAATTGAACTTTTTGAGGTAGATAGCTCAAGACCATTGCTATCCATCCATTTTTTTAAAAGGGAGAGACCTGATGTCAATGAATTACAAGCCGTTGAGATAGAGCTATTTGGGCAATACAATAGAAGATCATCAGCATATTGAAGCACTTTTACTTCATTATTCAGAGAGGATTCAAGATCATAAGTGTAAATATCATAAAGTAGAGGACTTAGTACTGATCCTTGAGGGAGACCTATCCACACGACTCCAGTTTCACAAGAGTCGTCAATAGTTAGATTTATATACCTCTCAGACAGTATATTTAAAATGAAGTTTATAAGTAAAATAGGTACATTTAACTGCTCAAGTTTACATTTTAATTTTGATATTACAACATTATCGTAAGCCGAATTTATATCAAGAAAAGCTGCAACTATGGAGTGATTAGAAGAGAATGCTAATCGAATGTCAGTTACAAAGATACTTACGGCCGAACCCAATAACCGATCTATCACATACTGGGGATAGAAGAACAAATGAAACAACAGAAAACCTATATAATTTTTCTTGATTTTTCTGTTGTTTCATTTGTTTTTCTATCTCCAGTATGTGATAGATCGGTTATTGGGTTCGGCCGTAAGTATCTTTGTAAGGTTATATGGAAATGATAAAACTATGGGGAAATGGTCGCTCCCATAAGAGGAAAGCATAACTTCCCAGCTCAGGCGCGAAGCTAATTTATCAGTGCATAATGATAAGTCAGGTGCACTAACTCCTTCGTTTGGAGAGGTGCGTCGAGTAGGGGACCCAGTGTTTAATATACAAAGATTAAGATTATCTACAATTTCTAATAAAGAGCTACCAAAGCCATTTGTTGATGAGCTTCCCCAGACTTCATGTTGGGAATTAAAATCTCCTAAAACTATACATGGTTTAGGAAGTATAGAACAAATATTAACAATTTCACTAAAAATTACAGCAGAAGGACGAGGAATATATACAGAAACAAAACAAATATTATCTACAATTGCTGCAATGATAGAGAAGTCATTATTATGAGATGGGAGTTTGAAAAGAGAAAATGGATGATGGTGTTTGATGAGTAAAGCTACACCGCCATACCCATCAGAGCGGTCTTCCCTGAGACAGGCATACCCAGGGACCTTAAACAAAGACCCTGGTTTAAGCCATGTCTCTTGAAGTGAAAAACCAAAAGGATTATATTTATTTACAAGATATATTAGGTATGTCACATTTTTTACTTACTGCGCTTCGGCAGTTCCATTGGAACACCTTTGCTTTGTTGTCCATTATTTTTATTTGATTCAGAAACTGCATTCAATACAGGTGAAAGGTTATGAGTTTGAGTTAGAGATTTAATTAATGCTATGATCAATTCGCTAACAGATAAAGTAGATAAGTTATCTCTGGGGATGATAGCACAACCATCTTTAGGTTGAGGCACACCCTGAGTGAGCTCCTGATGGAATTGCTGATCGTAACCTTTGGAAAAGTGAAGTGGCGACCAAGGTTTAATAAAAACTGTCTTTTTATATGATGTTTTATTTTTTGACGGAGAGTAATCCTGTGGAACTGATGCATTTATATTGCTAGAAATTGTGGGTGTGGAGAGCAAATTTTTGAAATTGTAGGATGAAGTTTTGAAGCTTCAGCATACGAAATGCAGGACTTGGCCATTGACTCCTTAATATTTTTCTGCCTCTCATATTCTAAGCATTTTTGCTAGTTGCCTCATGGTATCCTTTACAGAGGCAACAACGTATGCTGTCTTCAGAGACGGTGCAAGCATCCCCAGAGTGACCTTGACCGCACTTATAACATCCAGGTGTTGACCTACATTGATTTTTAACGTGTCCATATCTGCAACAGTTATAGCATTGTATAGTAGGGTAAATGTATAAATCGACTGTTAGAGAAGAGTAGCACATATACACCCGCTTTGGTAAAACTTGACCATCGAATGTCAAAATAACTGTTTCTGTATTTTTTAACTGAGGTTTATCGTCTAATATAGTTTTTCTCTTAATCCTCCTAAGTTTTAAAATCTTCCCGCAACCAATTGGGACCGAGATGTTATCAAGAACCTCGTCATCATCAGACCACTCCATGGGAACGCCTCTGACGACGCCCATGCGAGTGACAGAGAACGTCGGAATAAAAGATTTAAAATTTTCCTTTTCCAACATCTTATTGGTAATAAAATAATTGGCATCTTGGAATGTGGAAAAAGATGGAACAAGCCGATTGCGTCCAATTTTTTTAAGACTTCCATTAATAATACCTTTAAATGAGTTTCTCTTTAAAAACCTACCAAATGAAATTGGATTTGTATTTCCATTGGAAGCAGATTCTGCCGCGCTAGCGATATGAGCAGTAAGTATGTTTTGCATAGTTTTGAGTAATTGGCGCGCAAAGTTTTTGTGACAATTTTGTTTTTCCGGACTTCTTTTTTGAAGTTACATTAATTGTGATGGTTGAAACGTCTAGCCCAATAAAAGCACTTTTATATTCTTCACTCAATAAAATTGTATATATAATAGAATAGTTTTAAATGACGAAAATCCTTTTATATCTAGTGTCACTGGAATATCAATTGCTTAGAATAATAGCAGTAAGTAGTAAGTTACTGCTGTCATTATAAGCAACTCATACTAAGTTTAGGTTATAGCTTAGGAATAAAAACAAAATATTAAGTAAAAAACGTTAATTAATATTTCTTTACCTACGTATTATTATTATAAATAACGAGGTTTCACTAGTTTCACTATATGAAAATAATACAATTCTTAGAAAATAAACAATTATTCAAATTTAAATCAGTCTTTCTTACTTTGAAAGTCTTATAAAATAATTATAAATTCTTATTGAGATCAATTCTACTCTCATATATTATTACAAAAAACTTAAAAAATATGTAAACGTTGGCAAGTTAGCTATATTTCAAAGTAACAAACAACAAAATCTGCCTTTCTACGTTCACAATTAAAGGTAAATTTAACCAAAACCTCTTTCTGTTATCTGGCATTAATTCTAACAGTTTCTTTAATATCTCAGTCTTCGTATATTCTGGAATTCCCCTGGGTGTCAATTTTGAACTTAACTTAACTAAACTTAACTAAAAGTACTTTAACTGTAAAAAGTCTAAACTTTGTACTTGTTCGTCAGCATGGTTAGTTTTGTATTGCAGTGTGAACTCGCCTCGATTTGCAACTAATATCTTAAAGGTACACTCTAGGTTTATAATATTTTTAAGGTACACTCTAGGTTGTACTTTCTTCATTTTATGTTGCGAAGATAGGTCGATATAATTGAAAAACATATTATATTATTTATATTATTTTTACAAAGGTTTTTCTTGAGTTCGCTTGCTGCACTGCATTAACGAAATCGTCAAAATCATAAACCTTATTCTTTCTTTGTAAAGCCTGTTCCACCTGATGGTGAAAGCTGTCTGCGGACATAAAAGTATGGCCAGGTTCAAAATACTTCAAGGTGATTGTTTTCGCGTTTATTTAATTACTGTTAATAATATAAATTCAAAATTGAAAAGTCATTTATTCAAACTAGGCTGATAGACAGCACTTTTTGAACGTCAAATTTTACATAAAGACAGTCCCCCAAAACGCCCACCCGTCACACCAGATAACTCAAAATAGCCCAGTTTTTATTTTGTGCAGAACAATTATCCATCCATAATACGATATGATCAGCATCGCGTTTATGTAAAAGAAATGCATTTAGTGTCGAGATAATATCTTCCTGTTTTCTTCCAGTTATACTCTCGTTCCAGACTGCTGCAAAAGGCACGTTATCTTTTTTAGACCTTCCTAAAGGTACAAAGCTTTCGTTGAAAGCAATGATTCGTGGATAAAATATTGCGGACTTAAATTGTTCCATTCGCGGTATCATTATTACTTTTTGTAAATCTCGGAGTAGTAGATGGAACATGCGTGGTGCGACCACGGGACTGCACAACCTCTTCGCGCGTGATCGCGGACTGCGGACGACACTGATCATTTCACTGTGGAACACCGCGCGCCTCTCCCCCTAGCACAGCATTTCAGTCCCAAGGTAGTAGGCAAAATAGCTCTTAAATTAAAATAATTCTTGCATTATATCTGCGGCAATGGCATGTCGAATTAAAAAGCTGATACTTTAAGTAAATTGAACTCTCAAATTCAATAATATACTCGGTATTTTTCTTATTTTAGTCACAGTATAAGTTATCATATTGTGACTAAAAAAGACTTACAGTGTAAGTGATCAAAACTGAATGTGAAGTAGACCTTGCTTAATATAACCACAAAATAATGAGTTACTGCTGATATTCTAAGCATTTAAAGAATAATAAAAACATACATTGCATATTATATCCACAGTATATTTAGTTACTGCTGATATTCTAATCAATTAAGGCCTAGTAAAAAACAAAATCTACTTATTATATCCACAGTATATTTAGTTACTGCTGTTTTCCTAAGTGCTTAAGGCAAAATAAAAAACATGCCTTTACTTATTATATCGACAGTATTCATAGTTACTGCACATAATTTAAGTAAAGGTAAAACCTAAATGATAGAGCTTTACTTGCTAACCCTGGGTAACTATACTTACTGTTGTTATGTTTAGGAAGATTTGTCATTTATTGGACTTACTGCCTTTATCCTTAACGAAATTTACTGGTTCCCGATAAGCTATTAAAACAGGTGTTAGCACATCTGGTAGAGCTCATTGCGCTGATTCGGGATCAATATTTAACTCATTTTGTCAAAAATTTCACTTACTGCTGATATCGCTAGCGCGGCAGGATTGCTCCCTTTGTACGTGAACTAAAAATGGTGCCGCATCCGAGGAATTATATAATAATCTGGCCACCGAAACCGAGATCTGTGGTGATTCATTTGAATTATTGATCTGAGGAGTAATGGGAGGATTGGATGCCGTATTTACATATTCTGTTTCCATTTCCACCTCACCGCAACTACAATCGTTGTGACGTTTCCCGCCACTTTTGCGCCTTTTTTATTGCAATGTTTACACAAAGTAGGCCGAGAAGAAATCCTTTTTCTTTTGGAATTAGAAGTGCTGATAGAAACATCATTATCAACACTAGTGTCGTTGTTCGAAACTGTAATATAATGCCCCACTTCGGGCGGCAATGTTCCACCTCCGGGGTCATCCGGAGGATCCATATTAAAACTACAATACACTAAAAAACTTAAAAACACTTACCAAAGGAGATAAAACACTAAAACTAACTAAACTACTAAATATTAAGATAAAATATATACAAAAACTTAATCTAATCCAATATTTTATAATTAATTTAAAAATTGAGAAAGAAAACCACGTCCGTCAAACTTCAGGTTTCCCGCGCTTTTTCGTACCTCTTTTATCTGTTCTGTGGTCGATTCAGTGTTGCTAATTAATATAAGGTGCCCAAAATTGGGTAAGTTTTCAAGAAGGAAATTTTACATTAGACGTAATCGTTTACGATTACGTCTAATGTAAAATTTCCTCCTTGAATATATGTATATGATAAGAATAAAAGTTTTTACAAATTAAAAACAATGATACCTATATCTAAATAATAAAATAAATAAAAAGAATTTGATAATTTACAGTTACGGAGGTACATAGACATACCTACGCTAACAGTTTAAAACACAGACATATAAAGAGTAGTTTAAAAGCATTTGTGTCTATTGTCTTATAATTTTTTTTCTATCTCATACCTGTATATGAGGTTGGAAAATTTTAAAATTTCAGGCTTGTTTCTCTAATTATTTCTAAAAGCTGTAAGTATGGTTTAGTCAAATCCTCTCCGTAGTCTATTTTTTTTGGGTCAACCATAATTGCATATCTTTTTTTAAGGAATTCGTATTTGGGACTTTATTCACACAAATACGGTGATAAGGAGCATTATCCATCAGTATTGTGGATAGCTCTCGTAAATTAGGCACAAGTTCTCAATAACCCACTTTTTAAAGTTGAAACTCTCGATTTCTCCTGGATCCCGCCATCAGATCCTTGGTGAAACCAAGACCTGGTGAAAATGGGACCGCCTTTTTTTTGGATGGGAAATCATCAAATGACCCCTCCCGCTCTGGGCGGAGCGGTAGAGAGTGTCAGACTTTTACTGACTAAAACCAACCCGTGATCCTTCTTGTGCCCTTTGCGTTCCAGGGCCGCGGTGACTCTTTCGAACAAATTCCGCAACCCTAGCCGGCACTGGCCCCGTCCCTGGTGCTGACGGCTCCTTGAGACGCGCGTGGAACACAACGCGTCGTCAACTCAGCCTGGTATCGGACGGCGAGCCACCCACGCTCACCGTCCACAGGCATCAGCCACTGCGCAATAGCACAGCGAAAATGGGACCGCCTGAGAAGTAAACTCTACGCAACAAAAAAAAAAAATGGCTAACTCTATTTTAATCCACCGAAAATCACAATGCTCTTTTTATTTTGGTTGTTTGAATTATTTTTGACATTTCTTTTAGAGTTAATAAGTATGTGGAGCATTGAGATAGGAAAAACATGGAGACGCTGCGTTATTCTATAGGGAACGTGCACGGAGTAGACTATGCCATCTAGTGTTGCAAATTTGAAACTTTACGTTGTAAATATTTGACCTGTCCTGCCATCAATACTTCCTGAACCCTTCGTTTAGGGGAACGTGCATGAAGTACACTGTGCCATCTAGCGTTGCTTTGAAACTTATAAGTAAAATATACCTACTTGACAATGACGTGTCTGTGCTGCCACCTAAAGTTTCTGCACGTTCCCTACATTTGCTTATACAAATATGTGTGAAATATGATTCAGAACTTGAAATATCGTTCGTTCGTTCGTTCGTATCGTTGTCGTTATAATCGTATTTGACAAAAGAGACAACTATATTTTAAGTTCTTGCTAATTATGGCAACATTTTGTCGTGACGTAACGACAGTTGTAGGTACCTAAGTGCCGTAGCAGCCATCTTTACACATTCAGTAGGTACACATTCAATGATACTATTGTGACGCGATCATGAATTTATGGCTAAAGTATTGATATTTGAGTTAATTTCCATATAACAGTCCTTTTTATTATATTTGTTAATTCATTAGTTTGTTTACAAAATTATGTCATAATGGAATAGTGTTGTACCGTTGCCGACTTGCCATAATAATCCCGAAACTAGTTCCTCCGCTGAAACATTAACATAAATAATCCTGCGTCTTAAACAGATTTATATCTTTTAACAGACATTTCAGTTTTATTTATTTGTAATAGATAACAGAAGGTAAGTGAAGATAACCAATACATCTTTTACTGTTTTAATTACAATGGACCATAAGTAAGTACTTAAAAAAAGGTATGATCCAAACGAGAAAACTAGTAAAACTCGTATTTAGTATCGATACTCGTTATACTAACACATAATATGTTCCACAGATATTATGTTCCTTGATTGATACATCCCTAGCAATGGCAGCCATTCATTTCAAGACCAACCAAGACAATATGAGTTATAGGTATGTACACCCTTTTTTGTAGGTATTTCCAGTCCATAATTTTCTATTACAATGATGTGGAGAAAAATTTTGTTCATATATTTTTTTTCTACACTTTATGGACAAACTATATCCTAAAACAAAAGACAAAAGGCTTTGTCACGTAGAAACTTATTTTCGCTATTATAAACCTAAAATTAACTCAGTTGTTGAAATTATGGTGGCGTTTTTCTAGGACCCTATTTTATATTCGCTCTTGGTTATATATTTATCTACGCCATTGACAATATGTGGAATCATTGAAACAGGCGCGGTCTCGATAAAATAGAACTGAAAATTTTACCATATATTGATCTCTGCGTAGGCTAAGAGAATTCTGTATTGATATTTTTGCTACCTACCAAATACAATCATTACATTTTGTTACTCTTATACAAAAACAAAGTAATTCTATCAAAACTCTGAAGATAGACTAAAAGACACAGTATCCATCATCATGATTAAGATAAAAAAAAACACATCCACTGACAGTGACAGTAGCCTCCGTCAACTATCAAGCAAATTCCACCGTGCAATGCAACGCGACAACCGACAACGCGAGTCTGGTGATTTGAAGGTTAGTTCAAATTCAAACACAAAATGGGAAAAATAAGGAGATCTAAGCAAGCTAGACCGAAGAGAAACCGAGCGGTAGATAATAGTGATGAGGAAGAAGAACTTCCAGTTGACAGCAAGGAAAATGTAATTCAAACTATTCTGGACCAGCTACAGGTGAGTAAAATATCCTAAAAAAATATTCTTTTAAATCTGGTTCTAAATTTACTAATATGCACAATATGTACCAACCAATATGGAAAGTTTATCCTATGCACCTTTTGAATCTCTTATGGCAGCAATTTGTGCAGTGTAATAGTTTACCTATGTTATTTATTTTTCATTACCATAGATAGTTGACAGAATTATAATTGTTACATTATACTTAAGAAGGTGTACAAATATGTTAACAATAATAATTGCTCATTTCAGGCTGCTGATGTCGAAGAAAAATATTGTGGTCTACAAACTTTTGCCATGATGATAGAAAATCCTGAGAATATACCCCAGCTTATCAGTTGCGGATTGGTGAAGGTGGCAGCTCCATTGCTGCTTGACCAAGCCAGCTCAGTGCGAAATGCTGCAGCTGGGACCCTGCGGAATTTATCTACAGTTTCTATGGACATATGCGACGCTATGATGGATCAGGACATCATGACTCCAGTGACATGTTATTTCCATGAGGTTTGTTTTTCCAACAATTACACTATTTAACAGTAAATCTGTTGCTGGAAAAATTATGGCTGTTGCTGACTACACATGGTATGCTGAGTTTGTTGTTCTTCACCATCTTGGTTCATCGGTAATGGATCTATTTCATAGGTGTTGTTGAATTATTACAGGAAGTGTAAATATAACCTCACTTTTAATTAAATAAACTAAATACACAATAAAGGGTAATAATAATTGTTATAAAATATTACAATTATTACTACCATTTATTTATACTTGCCTGTGTTTAGGTCAAAAATATAATATATTTAAAAGAGTGTTCTCCAAATAAAACAAAATAGATAAGAAATTCGGGCGCCATGGAGATTGCACACAGTATAGTAAAGATTGCCGGAAAAAATTGATGGGAAGAGTCAGACTTTTGATCTCCTGGTGGGAGGCTAAATAAAGAAATGAAACAATCGAAATTCTTTAGTCCTTTTTCCATTTAATGGCCTGTAGCTTCATACTAATTAAAGACTATTTAATCGCCAAACATGGTGCTAATCTTAAATTATTGGTGTTATTAATATAAAGAGGCGATATCATTGCATCCTGCACTATTAATTCCTACCAATTTGCTGGCTTTAAAAATAGACTATAACCAAAAGTAGCGATGACCAATGAAAGATTCCCTCCGTAAAAATGGTCCAAGAAAAAAGGTAAAAGAAGAAAACTCGAAGTAAAAGAAAAATGCCAATTGGACTGTAACAAAATTTATGAAGTTTAATATACACGAAAATCATCAAAGTCTAAGGCACGTGGACGCGTGCATCTTGATAAAACTTACCGTTTTATTTTTCAAATAAATATGTGTGCTACATGCAACTCCATTTCTAGCACGTGAGCGAAAATTATTTAGGTCTGAAATCAACAATCCGTCTCATAAAATTCCCATCTGATTTTCAAGCCGAAAGTATCATGTCCAGAAAAATTTGAACTTACCAAAAGTTAAAAGGTCAATCCTTATCATCTCATCGTCCTTGGTAATCCCAAATAACGTTATAACATAATATTAATAAAAAATATCCGAGAACACTATGGATTTAAAAAAATATTGAAAATCGTTTAAATTTATCGACCTGCCATGATCAAACAGGATCGTAGAGTCCCTGTCAAAAATGACAGCTGTAGAAATTAAAAAAAAGTACCGTTATGAAATCGACTAAACACCATAAAGCATGTGACGAGATTAAAAACTCGTTACATTACATCCCTCTCCGAAAAAATAAAAAAAGCAATTTATTTTATGCTAAAAACCAAAAAAGAAAAGCATAAGCTTTAAAAAAAGAAGGAAATATACTTCCAAAAACAATAAACCAAAAAGTCTATTATCAACAAACCAATTTTAAAAAATAAGGAATGACACAAGTGCAAATTCTTGAAGATAATCAAACAAAAAAGCAACAAGTACAGTCAAGCCACAAACACAACCGACCCACAATACAAAAAGTACCAACATGATTAGGCACCTATGCCACTTACTAACAAGTAAAATCCTATAAATATTTGCAAGTACTTTAAGCGCAAATGTTGCTGACCAACACGTAGAAAGTCACAAAAAAATACCAATATGAGTACGGTTAGGCACCATCGCCACCTACTATCAAGTATAAAGCAACACGACAAAACTAATGTTGTACAGTTAGGCGCAATTGCCGCTGTTTAATAAAGATAATCCAAAAAAAAATCTATTTGAGTACAGTTAGACACCTTCGCCACTGACTGGCAAAAAAACAAATTATAACTGTTTGTCACACTTTTAACTAAAAGAAAAGGTTTCTAAAACAGTTTCAAAATATTTCTCCAGGCAGCACAACAAAATTCTGTATAAAAACGTAATCGTTGTTCCAGCATGCTGTAAGTTGGGTGCCGAATACGAATTCTAGAACAAAGGATGAGGATATCGATACATTCATTCAAATTATCAATTTACTTTTAAACCTTTGCGAGAGTTCAGGTTGGTAATATGTTAATTAGCTTAATAATAATATTATATGTATTTAATTTGATAACAATGCTTCATGCGCCCTCTCGCGTCCGAACCTGGTTTAATCCATGTTCTGGAACGAGGAGGCCTAGGTCACCTCCCTTTGTGAAGCAGTAATGCTAGTGAAGGAGGAGGCAGAACACGTGCGGGAGAGGGAAACCTCACGCCCCAGCCGCCGCAACTGAAGACTCCCAGGGCGTCGGGAAACGTAGGGCGATTCCGCGATAGGCGCGGGCCTGCGGGTAGCGAGCTACGGGTGGCTCGCCGTCCTATAGCAACCAGGCCCGGGTCTGCGGCGCGTCGTGTTCCACGCGCGCTTTAAGCGAGCGTGGTACACGACGCGGCGCGAGAGCCGTCAGCAAAGAAGATGGTCAGTGCCTACTAGGGTTACGGAATTTGTTTGAAAGAGTAACCGCGGCCCTGGAACGCAAACCGATCACATTGGTGCAAACAAAACATGCGATTTCAGCAATCCCGAAAGATTTGCTATCATTTATTGAAGAGTTCCGTTTCCTATCTCTGTTCTTCATCACATCTTCACCAAACTAGAAAGGAACCACCTTGAAATACTAAGATGCTCTTCCAAACCATCTTATACAAATTTATTCTTGTTATTTTACATCGACAAGACTGAATGAGAACATTATCAATGTAGTCGAAGCCACGCATTATTTTTACTATTATTATTTTGTAGGTATTAAAGGAAGAATTCATAGATTGGCGACAAGGGCACGCTTTTTCTGTTTTGAGGTGGCGGTCAAAACTTTAAGGATGCGGTTTATTCCTCATAGTGGCATAACAGTTGTTAGTAGAACTGGGGCAAACTCAACAGCATTCAAAAGCCATGATTATATTGCACACGCAGAGCATCTAGAGCCCTCCGCGTATAGTTGACCCACAAGTTGCCCGTGTAGAACGCCTGACAATATGCTTTAAATAGACATATTTTGAACTCGTTACTACAACGAGCGAATGAGTGAGCGAGCATGTTGCATCTGGCTTCTAGTGCCCTGCGCTCACGATCCCAAGGTCCTCGGTGACATAATGTCCCAGGTATTTAAATTGGGCGACCCTTTTAAGTGCTTGACCACTGAAGGATATTGCGGGCTCGTAATTTAGGTGTCTCCCTTTCCCGGGAGCAGCAAAAATCTTTTATTTATACTGTACAGTTCAAGTATAAGGCCATGGGTTGCCGCATACTTTTCACAGACGTTCAGCATCCCCCTGATTAAGCAATCCGTTGGACCCAGCAGCTTCGTGTCATCAGCGTAGCTTAAATTATATCCATCTATCTTGCACCCAACTGGTCTGCTGCTGAGTTCAACGATCAACCAGTCACGTTCACTCTCAGTTTATACTTAAATTACTTTTTTCCAGATCTTGCTGTAAAATACTTCGGGCAGTCAAGAATATTAGACATATTACTACGTTATTTAGATTTAGGGACTTTCAGTAGTGATGTTGTTACTGCAGTTTTACAATGTTTGTTTGTTGTTGTGGAAGACAACCCTGCAGCAATGGCTAAGATAATATCAAACGCAGAAAACCAACTACAAGTCTTGTTGAAACTGGAGGGAGAAGATCCTTCATTAGTATTGTTGAAAACTCTGTCAGCAGGAGTGATAATCAATACTTGTGGTGGTAATATAACAAGACTACCAAATGAGGTTATCAAAAGAATTATGTATATTTTAGCTAATACACTGTCAGTAGATCACAGACTGATCTGTAGTCAGTTATCAAGTACTGTGCCCTTGAAGGATGAATCAGGAAAAGTGGAAGCACCCAAAGGAAAAGCAGCACAACAATTGGAAAGCCAGATACAAGCTGTATCACAAATGCTAACTGCTCAACAGACCTCTATTGAAATTATTGCAAATATTTGTTCATGCGAAGGTAAGAATTAAGCTAAATTGGTTGTTTATATTGGCCAATAAGTGCATTTATTTTTCGTCTTGTCGAACTGAAACTGGCAGACATAATATATAACCTCACTTACAACAGCAACAGCCGGTCTGAGCTACAGGAATCCATAGGAACTCTACAACTAAATAAGATAGTCCCGTTAAGTTTGGGCTCATCAGTTTTCTTCTGAAGGAAAATGTAGTTAGCTTATTCCTACATCATTTTTCACATTTTTATTAGAGAATTCACATTTACCACAAATACACCACATTGCAACATCAACAATTGGTCAAGCATCGATGAGAGTAAAATTGCTGCCGCTTTTTTGCAATTTGCATTGTGAAAGTTACAAAATGTCGATTTTGTTGCGTTCTCACTAGAAGTTGCGTTAAAGGGGCGCAGGCATGCACGCGGGTCTTTGGGTGGACGTTGTGTTTACGAGTTGTGATGGTAGGCCGCTAGACCATGTTGTCGCTAGTAGTTGCGATGTCGACGCAATCAGGAACAGACGTTTGAATTCGGCGGCAAAATGTGATCCTTGTGAATTAAACTATTAATTTTCATACAAATTAATGACTGCCCACGTTTTGTGGTTATTAGGAAAGTAGTGCCTTAAAAGTTAGCTCACCCAGCTTATTGTAATGATCATGTAGATGCTGATGATTTGCAAGGCAGCGATGCATCAGAAAGTGATGACGCGGATGAAGATTTTCTTGAAAATGGCGATGAAACTACTCTCGCAGAAGATAAGCTGGGCCCTGAAGTGATGGAAGCTTTTATATCGCTCGAAATATTTGATAAAGTATGGGCTAGAACCCAAATCCCTGCAAGTAATGTTATGTTAATATTGAAAGAATATGAAGGATCACAACTTATTTACAAGAGGTACGTATGGTAAATTGATTTAATTTCCACCCATGGGCGTATCCTACACTGGGTATGAAAAGTAAAAAAATATATGAAAACTTGAGACCTAGAATCTGCAGGCGCATATCACTTTTTCATCTGATTTTTTATAAATGACTTGAAAACAGGAACTTTTGGACCCCTACGTGTAGTGTTGCGCTCTCAGTCTTGGTCTTGGTCTAGGTCTTGCAGCAAGAGTCTCGCAAGTCTTGCAAATACCTATTAGCTTATTTCTTTTTATTAAACAAGTAGCTTTAGATCTTAGAACAACGTAAAAGAGTAGCTAAATGTTAAGCTTAATATTTACCTACTCTGGAACCTAAGAACCACCGAATTAATTAAATTACTTGGCAATCAATTTTTTTTAAATGCTGCAATTTAGTACCTAAGCGTAATTAATAACAAGGTTTTTATATACCTACCTACTGCTGAGACATCTTTAAGGTCATTTAATTTCATCCTATGCCAAGCCTACCAATATACGTAAAAACTGTGTATGCCTCTGTCGTACTCTGTGGCGGTGGATGCGGCGCTCAAACAGTGTCAAATGCTGTGATGCACAGTTTTTGATTAACCGTGGCGTCTTTGACGGTAAATTATCAAATGTATAAGTAAGTCAATAATACACCGACTGTCCAACGGTTTATTCGCGGATCGTCAAATTTTCTCAATCAACCTTCAACCTTAATGCTTTTACGATAAAGTTGAAAATCTGTTAAAGAAATTTGACAGATTGTAGTAGCATTACATTGGCTGGCGTAAAAACTGTTACAAGATCTACTCGACCCGCTGTTAATTTTAAATTTTGCTCAATCGAAAAATAATATAAACTTTGAAACATAAGTACCGTAATAGGAAATGTGTCAAGTACATTTCAACCTACTAACGTTAGATCTGGACATTAGACTTATACGAGCATATAATTTTATAGGTAGATACCTACAAAGTATGAACTTTGCTAGAAAATTATGCTAGGTACACTACCGGTCAATATAACTAAAAACAGAGAAGCAAAAGTTTTATTTTCTCCACTCTTAAGCAAATGCCGGCCATAATATACATATATGTAAATATGAGCTTATAAAAACAGTAAAATATTGAAAGTCTAATTTGTATTCAAATCTTTTCAGATTGCTCAGCTTGCAAACCCGAGCGCTATTATGCATAAATAATTTAATATCAATACTTCCTATTGAAAATCTTGGCGAAATTAATGGCGTCTATAAAATTTGGGTGGACACTGGAAAACTATTTTTTAAACATGCTGAAAATGTGAATTTGTCGGAATCTGCTACAGCAGTAATGAGAGCTGCTTTAGACAAAATTAAGTGTAGACACAATGCCAATAGTAATGACTGTAATTTGTTTAGTGACTTAGCTTTATCAGATATCGAGGTAAGTCACACATAAAATGTTCTTTTCTTACCAGTTTTACAATTTGCAGGTCAGCATAATATGCAAATGTATTTCTTACCTATGAAATTGGTAGTTTATTAAATGAGCCGCTTTAGACTATGGAACTTGTTATGAAATTCCGTGATATCGACATCAGCCGTACGTCCTGTGGCAAAACCACACTGTAAGATTGAATTGATGAGAGTAGACTTCAATTATTTTCTCCCAAGCTTTATTATGAAAGATAACACATTCATCAGACCCTCTCACTGTGAGTCCGAATCCCGGCTTTTATGTGTAACACATTTTGTTGCAGATAATGCTCACTGGAGTGAGGGAATGTCAAGTGCCTGAAATAAGATCTAACTTAATCCGAATGGTTGGCATATTGGCTTCATTATTGGTCAATAACTTGAATGATGTCACTTCGAACGTAATATGCACTATAACTGAATTTATACTAGAACAAGCACACAAGGAAACGGAAGTATGGGTTTTAGCTGAAGCAATAGACACACTCGTAGATTTATTTTCCGAAGATGAAACAGATGGGTTGGCTGCTAAAGTAAAGCTTACCGATAAGTTGGCCATACTGGCCCCTATACTGCGAAATAAAGTGAGTTAAACGTCGTATGACATGTGGTAAGAGATCAGATTAAACATGTAGAAACACATTATTAACCTCATATTTATTTTAGGCACGGCAGCAAAAAAGGCTTCCGAAAGAATACAAGGTACTCGTCAGCACTGCAGCTTCGAACTTACCGAGATTCATAAAGTATAAGAAAGATAGAGTGAGTAAGTTATAAATGTATGTTATTAAAAATCAAATGTTGATCATGTTGATAGTTTAGTTAATGACCACTAATACATATTTTTAATAAGTATTATTGAAGTTTCGATTACTCTTCTTTACCCAATATTATGACAATTAAATGAAACTACACCATTGTAGTACGATAATAATTTATTTGACAACAATGACTGAAATAACTAATCCCAACATGAAAAATAAAAATAATTAGATATCTTGTACAGAAAAACGTAGTAACTTCTTATTGTACATATACATAAGTATGTCAATATCATTAAACTGATCGTGGGGGTGATTATGTGATACTACCAAAGCATACATACCTACATAAATTATTATGGTTCATGAAATGAGAATTTGAGTAGAAGAACATGTCAAACTCAACACTTAGACTTTGTTTAAAATTTTATAGTTTGTTATTTTTTAAAGTAAGTATAGTCGAAGAACTTGAATGCTGAACAAGCTTAAGACGCTCAGACTGGAATCATCTATGTTGTGATAAAAGAGGTTTTGATGGACATTTGAAGAATTAATGGGAAACATTGATTTAACATAACATACCTACTGTATGCAACTGAGGTCTCATGAAAATTGATCTCAAAAAGAGAATAATATATAATAAGGTGTATAGAATTTGCCAATAGCTTCATTATTATCAGATTTTGTGAGTGTTGGACTTTTGGACCGGATGGATCGTGGGTCGAAATGGGTTTTGCATCACAAGCTGCTTAGAAAAAGATAAGGGAAAATAATAATAATTGAAGTCTTGTTTTTTTTTTATTTGTCCTCGTCATAACTAGTGACGAGAACAAATAAAAATAAAAACAAATCTTGTCTCGTCTAAAACACGACATGTAATGACTGTTTGAGTATGTTTTGGTCCGCTAGCTCTCCGCTAACTCTGCCTAGCCTTTTCCCAACTATATTGGAGTCGGCTTCCAATCTAACCAGATGAACCTCAATGTGGTTCTATAGTAATAATATATATAAAATACTTAAATTTAATTGATGTACCTATATATTAAATTTAAGTATTTTACATGGAGCGAAATATGACCTGCTCCAACCTAATAACTGGGTTTCCCCATGTTCCGACTTTTTTAAAAATAATTTTTGACTTAATTAATATCGTTCAATACACTTGTGTTGAAAAATATTGTTTAACAAGCGTGAGCGTTTCTTATTGTACTCTCGACTCCATAACGCCCTTACCTTAGATCGGGAGTCAATCCAGCCAGGCAAACTTAGCCCGATATGCGTATCAAGTTTTATTATGTCCTACACCGCTACATAGGAATACACAATGTTCTCGTTTACGCTATTTTATACGTATTAATTATTGTTATCTATCAACGTATCACATTATGCTATGTAACAAAGGCACTAGTATTTTCGCTAAGTTTGACGTGTCCTTTTACATCGGTTATATAAAAACCATGATCGTTTTTATCTTAAAATGCACTATAAATTTACCTAAATATTAACTAACTACTAGGTCGCTGTTGGATTGTTCTGATTTTAGTCACAACGTAAAAATAATTATTTATATGTTTTATCATTGGAAAACACATACCCTACAAACACACTAGGTTGACCCGTTGTGGCGGCCAGTGAGATCGAATTTATTTCTTCCTTTATTTGTTATAGACTCGCCGAGTGTGTAACAAAAAAAGCGATGGGGTAGGAGCCATTTTCCGAGTGACACTCGGAAACTGGTTTCCGAGTGTCACTCGGACGCGCACATTCCCGTATTTTTTTAAATCAAAACACACTACACAATCAATTATAAACCTTATCCCATTAAGCACAATGTGTATTTACCTTAAATCTTTGTGCTATCCAAAAGCAATTTATTTTAAAGTGACGCTACTGATTGACCAAATCGGATAGTTATCGATTATTGCATTTATTACACACACCCATGCAGCCATTTGTTATGCATACAAATAAATAGCATGGATATGTTTACATATTTTAAGGAAAAATCACATATATTATTTTAACCATGCCGATTACTATAATGCATGCGAAGCTTTAACGGAACTAAAATACAAAAACCATAAAAAGTATCACAAGGATAAGGCATAATATACGACAATTAAATATATAATAAACTCTACAAAAGTTGTTTACGCTTTTGTATATTCCATTCGTGAATCGATATTGTTGTCGATAGCGTACGTTAGTGTATCTGCACAAGCACATAACTAACTCGTCGCAAGAAGCAGCGGCGGCACTACGCGATACATTTTATTTATTTATTTATTATATACTTTATTGTACAGCAAAAGTAATACAAAAACAAAAGGACTTAAAACTAAAACACATACAATGGGCGGTCTTATCGCATTCTGCGATCTCTTTCAGACAACCTGGCATGGACAGTACCTATATGTATGTCTGGACATGAAATAGGCCTGTCATTGGTGTAACAAAAATCAATTCAACAATAATATAACAAAATTAATAACAAGATAACAGAGATACCTACATATATATAATTATGTCATATAATAGATACATAAATACATAGGTACATACCAACTATACAAGCAGTAAAAATACGGAGGACTATCGATAATCACAGCGAAAGGTAATATACTTTTACAAGTCATTCAAATGCCGGCAACGACTGAGCGCGTCTTACGGGGACTGGCAATGCATTCCACAAACGGAGAGCCTGTACAGTGAAGGATTTATCCAAAAATGTTGTGAAATGCATTGGCATTTTCAGTCGTAAGTTATCTGATGACCCCAAAAATTTAGAGTGTGAATTACAAAGAAAATGGAAGCGTTTCTTAATATAAAGAGGGGTGGAAGGTGAAAAGAGGACTTTGTATAAAAGGGTAAGGGAAGGTTCATATCTGACGGAACATGCGTCGCGTATTATCCGTCGCGTAACGCCAGAACAGACAAATGTATAGAAAAACACTCGAGCGTTCACACTCGACCGATGATACGTTAGTGCGTCGAGTGTGAACGCTCGAGTGTTTTTCTTACTTGCTTTCCTTAGAATATGAGCATTCCGGCGAAGGCGAATTGGCAACCACTTGAGCTTCACGCGAAATTCAGATGTGGTCATATTTGCGCATACCGAATATAAACCTAATAAGTACAGAAATTTTGAAGCCGCTCAAGTTTATCGAGTTGTTCTTGAGTTAGGTCAAGATAGCTAGCATCAGCATAATCAAGTAAATCAAGGATGGGTAGAAGGAGTGATTGCGCAAGCGTAATCTTGGTGGCAGTAGGAAGTAAATTACGCAGCCTCCTCAACGATGCAGCAGATGCAAATAGCTTGCGGCTCACTTCCTGCAGTTGGGCATTCCAAGAGAAGTTTCTGTCGATGAATATCCCCAAATTTTTAACTTTTTCGGAGAAAGGAATAATTGAACTATCAAAATAAACTTGGGGAAGAGTTGTCCAGTCGATCCTTGAAACAACTATGCTTACCCCTATGATAACCATCGTCTTAATGGGGTTGACCACGAGTCCATACCGCTTGCTCCATTGGCATATGCGAGCTATATCACGGTTAATAGTGACGATGGCCTCAGAGTGATTCCCAAGAGGAGCTCACGAGTTAATTTGTAGATCGTCTGCATAAAGATGGTAGGAAGGAGATAGATCATTAGAAATTGAGTTCATAAAAACCAGGAGGACAAAGTCTCTCCGATGCATATACGTTGTCGGCGACCGAACAGGTAACTACGAAACCAGTCAACCACCGATGGAGATATATTAAGAGATGACAAGCAAAACATCGAAATCCACAGTATTAAAAGCATTACTGAAGTCGAACAATGCCAAGACCGTTAGATTACTGCTTTCTATGGCTGACATTATCTTTAGTAATGTTCAGAAGCGCTGTAGTAGTGCTATGACCAGGACGGAAGCCGGATTGGAAGGGGTTGAGGAGATTATTTTTGGATAGGAAAGTACCTACTTATTTGGTTGTGAATTAATCGTTCTAGGACTTTGAATAAGGCAGATATTGGACGGAATTCAGAAAAGGTATTAGGATTGGACTTTTTTGGCAGTGGAATTATTTGAGAATCTTTCCATGAACATGGAAAGACACCGCTAGACAAAGAAAAATTAAGGATGTGGCAAATCACGGGAAGGATTACGTCCAGCACTGGGAGTAACATTTTACGGCTAATACCTACAGTCGCTTCCAACTGCATTAGAAGTACCTAAAGATATTATAATCTTCTTAACATCACATGCGGAGAATTGATTAAAAACAAATGGCGACTGGGAGTCGGAAGAGACGAAAGATAATCCAATGCATTCAATAATTGTCCTATCAAAATTGGATGAAGCTGTAAAATAATTATTCATAGCATCGATATCTAAACTTTACGAGATAGCCTCTTGTTGGGTTTTACCGACCCCCAATGATCTTACAAAATTCCATACCTTGGACGCGTCCCCATTCTGGACAGAGCTATGAATGTGTTAGCGATTAGCAATTACATCCGCTTGGTAAAGTTCGTTTTGTGATTTTTACATTGCTTATCCAATCACTTAGCGATAAACTTAGATAGTGATAAAGTGACATTTAAAAACAATAATAACATAGTAGAAGCAAGATATATTTTACGACTTGTTGTTTTTCATGATTGTAAAGAAAACATAGTAATTTTTTTTTTACACAAAACAGTGAAGTGATATCTTTTATGGGATTGAATATAGATCTCGAGCAAGCCTAAAACAGTTCGGAGCTTTATTGTAGTTCATGAAAAAGGTACGGAAATTAGTTACTTGTACCTTCCTTTTTTTAGAAAATCTGTCATACTCGGAAACTTGAAAGTTTGAAACCAAACCAAACCAAGACGTGATACACGACATGATCTAATATTTCCACTTTCGAAACATACAAAACAATTGTGATTGACAATTATTGTGGTACATTATCGATATACCTACCTTTTGTTTCTCTGTTCAATTTTTTTATACAACTGTCAAAATTTGACTTGTTTAGGATTACAATTGTCTGACATGACTAGAAACAGAAAGTGAATTCTAACCTGTTACAATAGTAACAGGTCTAAATTTATAGATATAGCGATACTTGAAAAAATTGGAAATTACATAAAAAAAATCATTTAAACTTATTTACATAAATGAAAAGCATAACAAATTTTTACATAGTGGTATTAATTTTAAATTTGTCTACTATTATAGAAGGTGCAGGTTTTATTTGGATAATGACTTTTCTTTTTAAAATAAAATTTTTCATTAAAATAATATTATTTGCTATATTCAATATTTATATATTTGGTTTTAAGTTATATTTATGTATTGCACGAATTATGTTATTAACATTTATGGTAAATTAAATATTATTTTTAATTTTAGATATTATGTAAAAAAAATAGTTTTTATTGTTGGTGAAAATCGCTAAAATATTCATGAACAATGTAGTGGCTTTTGTTTATTAGAAATTGTTTCAATTTATTGATACAGATATTATTTTTATTTTTGATGTATTCCGGTAACTTATTGTATATTTTAATGGACATAACACTAGACGAGTGCATTTTTTATGTAATTTAGTTAAGGCAGCTCATAAATAAATTTAATACAAGACACTATAAACCATCAAATATTTCTTTTGACGCGAACGCGTTCATGTACATGTATGGGTCTAGCGATAAACATTGTAGATAACATTTAATTCTACCATTTTGAACGATGGATATTCGTTTGTTCTGCTTCTAACCAAGCGACTTAACGTTGAGATGACGTCATGTCCATACATTTTATAAGTTTTCTACTAGTATTATCGATTGTAGATTATCATCATATTAGCGCATTACCGGCGCGGCAGGTAACGGGGGCGCAACACGTAAAGTCAACTGAGAATACTTGACCGTCGCGATCTGGCCGCCCTAGTGTGTCTGTAGATATTTTATAACGTATTTGATATGATTTTAAATAACTGTGGGAATATTTATATGATTGTGGTAACTAAAATCAACTAGCATTAAATTGGAAAGTATCTAACATTCAAGGAGTACTTGAACCTCCACCATAGTGACTCCTTCTAGGCTTTGGTATAGGATTTGGTGACGATGAATTATTTTTATCAAATCTTCTCTTAATCTCTGACACTGACAATCTTGCATCTATGCATGGAATATCGTCTTCGTTCAAGGCAGAATTTAACTTATTTATTTCTCTTTCAAGCTCTCTAGTAGCTTTATCTATTTCTAGGAATTCTTTTTCTGTACTTGAAATCGTTTCAATACTCTTTTTTTTTTGCGGGTCGTCATAGAGTTTGCACACAACTTTCTTGGGGCCATCATTTCCATTAGTGTCCATGTGCATTGTGTTCTCATTTAAGTTTATATCGTATGTGGTGTAAGTTGTGTTTAAAGCATTAGTGAGGCTCTTGCTTCTTTTATTAGATATTGACTGGAAATCCTCTAAATTGCCCCGTCGTAATCGTATGTCATCTTCATTGACGCTGGAATTTCGTCTGTATTTTACAATATCTACTTTATGGAATGCGGATGAGTTTAGGATATCCTCTTCTGAAGAACTATTTCTTAGCGTAAATTCGCTATCTTTAGATTCAGTCATGTCTGATTGATTGCCTCTTTCTGTTTGTTCGTCATTCGATTTTTCTGTGGTAACCGAGACATCAACTACTTCGTTATTATTAAAGGTATCAGGAGTCGTTTGTTTAACTTCTATAGCGTCCGTATTCTTATCTTGGACATCTTCATCTTCAATAATTTTTAGCTCAATTTTCAAGTTCATATCTTCTAACTCTAAATCGCCTTCAGTTTTGATCTGCAATGTTTCCGCTTCCACCTTGCTTTTTTGTGTTCCTGCGACATTGTCAGCCTGTAAAAAAAAAACAAATTCAGTAAGTGTTATATGCAACCCCAAATTAACTAACTAAATTCAAATATAGCGGCAAAAAAACTTTCCTGTCTTTATTTATATATTACAAGAAATATTTCACTGACGTTATCAGTGACATATTTTTACGTAATCGTATTTCAACATAGATCTTTATTAGAGCTAGAGCGTGTAAAAGGAGTATGTACAAAATGTACAACACATAGAAAGAAGGGTAAAATGGTAAATTTGAATACCTATGAGCTATGACTGCCCATGTTAGTCTTATTTCCACAAAGCTGGTTACAATAGTGATAGCGCCTAGTATGCGAGTGCATTCGTGATGTAGATAGCTTTCAGTGCAAGTGTAGTCTTTCTGAGGTCAGATTTTGAAATCAAAATAAAACCAGTAACAGGCGTGACCTTCGACACATGTACCTAGCTATTCGGCAATTACGTTTAATGATCTATTGGTAACATAACGTCTTTATGAGGGCGCAAACTTCAAACCGCGCCCGGTAAATATCCTAAATGTCATTTGACCGAAATCTTTAAAAATCAGTTATAATTTTATGGTATACTATTTCAGATCATACCGTAGTAACTGCATTGTCGGGGGTAATGTACACTGGCTCTGGCGGTAGAGGCGCGCGCTTTTTCTTACGTCTCGAAGCACGGACGGGGGCGACAGGGCCTTCGTCATCGAAGGGGTTCGTACTCTCCACGCTCAGACGAGAACCCGACACTTCACTGCGGGCCAAACGAGGGGTTGCACTGAAACATGTAATTGTTCTATCAAGTACCATTTGTTATTCATTTCTGACCTGCACCTAGCAGCGGTGGCCAGTCACCAGTCCTCGTGGTTTGCTTTCAATTTTCTCGCGAGGCTTTAATTTTGTTTTACACGGAACCCTAGTCCATTTTTCTAAAATAAAAGTAGCCTATCTACTAGTGGAACATCCAGCTGTTTCGGAGATTAGCCGGAACAAACAAACAGACCAAAAAATAAATCGTTTTTTTTTAAATATAAGTCAATGTCAAATTCAAATCTTTATTGCAGAAACACAATACAATAAATCATACATTTCTAGATGTCACGTGAATGCTGAGTTAATTGTATTTTACCGAAGGCATGCAAGCAAAATTGTAATAAATTCAATATTTTGTAAGTTATAATATATGTAAAAAATTAAGATAATGTTAGCACATAACAAAAATAATAGAGTCAAATAATAATGATCATCCAAAACAATAATAAACTTAAAGTAAACAGCAGCGAGCATTTAACATGATAAACACAATAAATAAATTCAGTAAAGTAAGTCGGACTTAGAAAGAAGCAACCAGTATCATTCATATACACATAGATTCCTGTCTGACAGGTACTCACCCACTGTATAGTGTGTAAGTGTCGTAAAATCCTTCATATTATGTATTAGTAAAAACTGTTATTTTGACATTACAGTACCTAGGTGATGATATTAATAGGGACCGTACTAATACTTTTTTTGAACAAATCAAGTTACTAGGTTTTATTTTATTTGATATTGCGACTAGTGTAATAAATATTATTATCAAGCGGCAACGTGGATATCTACGTCATTTGTCGATTGAAACGTTTTTTCTCATTCGATATAATATAAAGCGCGTTTTGATTAAATGTCTTTTTAAAAATTGTCTTTTTAGACTTTCAATATGTTTAACGGACTTTCATGTCTGTAATATTCAAAAGGTGATGATTCTTACTAAAAACTATTCATGGCTGAATTGTACACATTTTGCGTTACCCTTTCACAGCGTACCGCCGCGTGATGTTAATGTTATAAACACGTAATAATAAACAGACATGTGATTTCGGCAATCCCACCCAGGAGATATACACAGGACACACATACAGGAGAATTCCGTTGCCAATCTCCGAAGTTCTTCATCTGATCTTCACATTAAAAAAATTGTATTAGGAACCTCCTCCTTTGGCCAGGGAACTCACCAGGCATGAACCTCATAGAGAACATGTTAGAGCTTATCAAACGCGAAAGAAGTGATGCTTGGTTGGATGGTATGGTTTTCGAAACAAAAATGCATGAGTAAATAGCTGTATAAACTTGAATTCCGATACCTAATCAAAGAGTGAGTTACTTGAGATCAAAGTGGCCAGTGTAACAAACCCGCCCGTCCTGGAAAACGAACCCAGGACCCCAAGTGTAGTAGTCGCGCTTACGTTCACGACACCGACTGGTCAGTTCCACTGATATGAAGATGATTAGAAGGCTTTACCTTAGTGACTGGACTTCATAGTGGCTGGTGCTGCGCAATCGCTCTTGAAACCGAGAGCGAGGCAGCGGAGTGATGGAGCCACCATACACGTAGCGGTCACCCCTCTCAGGAGATGCTACCGTACTGCGCGCGCCCACACTTGACGTCGCCGAATCTGAACATCATTATTCGATATTAATTAAATAACTAAGGTACTTGTATTATAAACACTGAACTACTTAGAAATTACTAACTCAAAATATCATCAGTAGGTAAGTCATAATCTAGTCCATTTAATGAACGCATCGAAACTGTGCCTATGCTAAATTAATCAAAGATTATATTCTTACATTCCAGTGCTCTTCTGTAAATAATAGGCGAAGTTTCTCCATTTAATTGGGTGTTGCAGGATTTTTCTGAAGACGTCCCCTTCTTCCCTTTCTTCATAAAAGACCTTAGTGCCCTGGAAACAGAAAATGGACACTAACAATAAGTAATATCAAAACACCGATACAAGTACCTACTACCTTGAGTTATGATGCTGTTATTACCGTGAGACATCGTGAGAACCCGCATCTAGTTGGTAAATAAGTATGAAAAAGATGAATACAGCACCAGTTAGCGGTTATTATGGCAGGAGTTCTCACAATGCTGTTAACGGATGTCTGTAGGCGCAACACTGACAAAAGTAATAGAAGTTTAGTGCACTTGATTCCACTTGAGCGGTCACAATTGTGCCGTGACGGACGAATCAGTGGGTAACGTTCGCCCACCGACTTGGGTCATTGTGATTTATGCGCCCGACTATACACACTTACCTAGGTGTATAATTCTGCCGTCATTAGAAAAAAGGTCGTATCTACAGAAAAAGTAGTAATAAATTGTCGACCATAGACTATTATCTCGATGTTGGAAATCAGTTACAACGTATTGTGTAGATACCTACGTCCTTTTTCCTTTTATGACGGCAGAATTGCGGAAATCGTTTTTTCGCGATAACTAGATAATAATGAAATATACCAGATTATTGGAAGCAGTATTTAACGTAAGTACGAAGTGCTACTGCTGCTGCTGAGGGTTCTTCGGTGGAACTTTTGGCATTGAAAAAAAAAAGTGAATCAGTGTTTTTATTTCCTCTTTTTTTCACTTGTCACTTCTTTAAAGGCCCACCCACTTAGCTAGTAAAAAGAGCAAAATTAAATTCGAACCTGCTCCCCTCGCTTATTATTTTAATGAGATCTAAGATCAATCAGTTTCCTATTCAGAGTACCTAGGTATCGAAATTAATATTAATGGATCAGTTTGCGACAAATAACCTCGACCCAGTCGGAGGTGTTTGTGTTCAACTTTATGAACTGTCATTGGTTTGCTATCTCAGTTACGTCTTGTAAACAGACAGCGTGTATGACATTAAATCTCTTAGTTCAGATAAACTGACTGATATATGCATGACCTATTGCAGCAAATCAGTGGCGTAGCCAGGGAGTTTTCCGCCTCGTATATAGATAATATATAGGGGTGACAGTGACACCCAGACGTGAAACATAACTCCCACCAACTGTCGTGAACTTGCTTCAAACTTACCTGCTCTTCCAAATAATAGCAAATGATATCTATGTACCTACTATAAGTCTAAAAGTCTTGTTTTTTGTTTCAAATATTCTTACTAATAAAAAACTCATTCTCATCAACCTAAGTCTTTATGTGGTGTCATTATTAAGTGAATCTTGGTTTTTTACCTAATCATAGGTAAAAAACTAAGGTTGAACCAAGATTAACGTTATGCACTATCTGAATAAATATACCTACCTACATACGTCAGCAGTTAGATACTTATAGGTAGCTACCGCGTCTTACAAGCGAACGAACTTCGGATTTTGTTACAATTTAAAGAAAAGTAAAGTCATTAGTAAAGTAGAAGAAGCCTCCTAGTCGGAACCAGTGCGGGACCGCGCTGGTAGGACCCAGTATGCTGCGTCCGGCAATACCTACGACGCAGCTCTATGTGTCTCGGTTACATCACACCACGAAGGTTGAGGAAATCGTGGAGTATGTTCGAGCGAAGACCAGCTGGACCTTAAGGGTAGAGAAGTTGGAGCCGCGCCATAACACGAATTTCAAGTCGTACAGTCGGTGATAGCAATTAACTGACCCCCTAAAAATTAAACGAATTTGAACCTTTTGCTTGTTACGAACGATCGAACTAGAACAACGTTGGAGCTGGTTCAACGTCTACGATCAATAAAATAGTTATTCGAATTTGATCTTTAATACGCAGTGTTAAGGTAGGTATGTTCTTGAATATTATTTTAACTTGTAATATAATACGTAATTTCGACCACGTTGTATGTGTTTCGAGTGGTCTAGTGGTGACTGTAGTGAGCTGACAAATCGTGGTTGCGAGTTCGTAACCAGCGTAATTGGCGCGTTTGTTTGTTTTGTATATTTATTTTAAGTTATAAATAATAAATTATAACTTTAGCAACAACAAAAAAAAAAAACGAACAGAAATAAAAAACCAAAATGGTGGTAAAAACGATTTTATTTTATAAAAAAAAATATTATAAGAATAACATAAATGATATTGATGACGACACGAAGATGATAATATTTACCTGCTTACTAATAACGTTGTTAACTGCACTGAGTTTAATGTAGTGAATCAGCATGTTATAATATTTAGAAATATAGGTATGTATTTCTATTTCATAACAATAACATCACTACATTAAATATCATTGAACTAAATAACGGCATTATACGTTGAAGTTCTACCTGGTCTACTATATATCAATTTGTTTTATGAATAGTTATTTTAGTTATAAAATAAGGTTTTGACAAAAAACTAGGTATTCGAAATACTTCGTTACAAATTATAACAATAGTTAATTTAACACACACACTGACATACGTTAGTATTGTTTGTGACCAACACTGGTTACTCAAGTTATTCATGCTTTTAATAGCGAAGTGGAGCACCATTTTTTATAATGCTTGTTGCAAGCTGTCCCGCATACCGCGCACCATATTCCAACAACGATCACTTCCACTTGCAGTTGAATGAGTAGGCAAAAATGGGTGTTCAGTATGCCTTATAACAATTGCTTGATGACGTTCTGACACTGGAGTATGTAACATAGTAGGTTTTGGTCCAGGACGATTTTTTTGAATATTCCCTGCCTCTTCAAAACGTCTTAGCGACAATCTGACTGTATTTCTCTGAAACAACACAATAAGCATAATTTTAGTAACGAATAGGTAAACATCATTTAACGATTAAGTTTGAAAAAATACGTTTATCAAATTAGATTATATAAATCAGATTAGACCTCTAAATGATCTCAAATTAGACTCATAATGAAACACAGTTAATTGTCTATTATTCTACATTCACCGGCTTTTAAGCAGACTAACGAATTAAGGAAAAAGTATAATTATAAATTAAGCATAAAAAGAATACACTTACCGCTATATTAAGTTTCCTAGCAATCGCTTTAATACCAACATTCTCGTCATGCAAATAGATTATTTTGTATTTTAAATAATCACTCAACTGAGACATGACGATTAAACTATCAAAACTGATAAATAACAATTAATAAAAAGGAAAAAAGCCAATTTAGTAAGGCAAGGTAAAAATGTTCGCGCGTATTCACTGCTATTTGTGCATAGAATATCTTGTTCAATTTATTCTTCTACCCCATAGTCCTTATGTCATATTTATAGCAGTTTTTGTTGAATACGCATATTGACGTCTAACTACCCACTTATTAAAAAAGGTAAAAAGTTATAAATAAATGACCTAATACCAACCTCTTAAAGCTCAAGTTTGCGTATCAAAATTATTTATTGTTTCTGTTCATCGAGTAGTGTCAGTCTGATAAACTCATACCATATTGAATAACGTTTAATGTTATGAGCATAGGGTGTAAAATCGAGTAATTTTTAGGGGGGTCAGTTAATTGCTATCACCGACTCAACATGTTGTTGTGTTGTGGTCTCAACTCATCATGTTGAGACCTTTCTCAAGGAAGAGTTTTGGCCGAACAATAGAGTATTTTTGTAGTTTATATAAATATGTACAATGTCTGTAGGTACCTATATATGTTATGGATCTTAGTTACCCGAAACAAACTATATTATTATTATTATTATAATCTATGTTCAATTGGGTACCTTATTACTAAACCCAAATTGTTCCGCTTAGATCAGCTGAGTATAATTGATAAAGAAGTACGCCACCAGCGGTAGGCACCTTTTCTTGCGCCGGCTTTAATGCGGCACTTTGGGGCACCTTTTTTCTCCGAGTAGAGCGGGAGAGTTTTTAGACTTAGGTACCTACTGGCTAAACCCCACTGCATGCCTGTAACGCACTGCTAGAGTTGCGGAATTTGTTCGAAAGAGTCACCGCAGCCCTAGAACGCAAAGGGCACAAGAAGGATCACGGGTGGGTTTTAGTCAGTAAGAGTCTGACACTCCCTCCCGCTCCGCACAGAGCGGGAGAAGTCATTTGATGATTACCCATCTACGCATGTAACGCAACGGGCAAAATATCGCTCTTTCGAGCGACTCCGCAAACCTGGCAGGAACTACTATGGTTAAAGTGCCCAACCCATAACACATCTTTGAAATGGCATCAAAATTCGTCAATTTTGATTCCATTCCTTCTACTAACTTGATTTGCTTCACATAGTACACCACCTCTCAACCCCCTCCAAATTTCAAAATTAACAATAAGATTCATAAATGCCGTTATCGTAAAACCCCACATTGTTGTGACACAGAAATTACTTGGGAGGAATCCACCAAATACCTAGGTATTATGTTTGATCAGCGATTATCCTGGCACGGAATTAATAATGAAACGAATACGGAAATTTGCGTCATGTAGGTAAACTTGGAAAAACTCCAGCTACAGATTTACATCTCACTTGCTCAGTCCATCCTGGCAAATTGCCTACCGGTCTAGGAAGTTGCTACTAGACTTAAAATTTTAGAGTTTGAGAGAGCTCAAAAGTCCCTATTGAAAGTCATGTATTTTAAACCCTTCAGATTTTCAACGAAGAACCTTTCCCGGACTTCAGATCTTATGACTGTTAGGAAACACTACGTACTTAATATAATTCTAAGTAAGCATAAAACTCTATCGCTCATTCCACAGAAAAGAAAATCCAGAAGAAAAAACGCGGTGGCTCCCAATGTTTCATTATGTATGCCATGTCTACCTGGATGTCACATAACCTCTAGATTAGGGGGTATACCGCCCGCGATAGCTTAAGACTAGTGTTATCAATCTGTCCCGCGACAGGTTAAGACTAGTGTTATCAATCCGTCCCGAAACAGCTTAAGACTAATAGATATTATCAACATGTGTCCGCGACAGCTTGTCTTATTGTTGTTACTATTGCTGCGATAAGTTGAAGAAGAAAAAACATACCTAATAATAATATCTCGGTTTTATTTTCTTGCAAGGTAAAACTTAACGACAGAAATGATGTCGCAGAAAATTTAAGTACCTATCTAAGCTTAAGCATATTTTTACGAGCTTCGCGTTCGTGATATTAAAACAGCCTGTTAGGTAAGAACCTAAATTGAAACTTGAATTACAACTTTAAACTCACTAATTAAATTATAGAACACAATAGTCACTTTAATTCGCAGTTGAAGATCGCGTTCGAAGTTATAGCTTGTATCGCTAATCCAATACTGACTCGGTCGGTGTAGGTACTCGTATATGCAAGCCCTATATATGGCGCTGGTGTATACCAAAACCTTCCATCGAAGAATGATATAGAAAGTTCAGTTAAAATCGGACACCAAATGGAAAAAAAATGGTGAGCCTTGTTCTATATGGACGTTCGTTCAAATGTTTTAGGAGTTGTTAGTTTAATCTCTTTGATAAGCGCGACACCGTGTGCCGTCTGCCACGGAAAACGGCTCTGGCACACTGCTTACAGTATCTAACTTATTTTGGAGATAGACGTTCAACTGCCTGATTGGTAAGTACAGAAGCAGTGCCACAGACAGTGCCCTATAACTGCCAAGGCTGTGACCTCCCTATGTATACAGTGGAGGAAATTAACGGGCATGTAGTTATTGTTCTAACTGTCCTAACTGAACTGAACGGGGCGTGACCCACTTTTTCGCACTTAACAGGTCTAATGTGATTAAACATCTGCTCGACAAGTGATTCACCTTCGCTTCTTTATCTGCGATTGAACAACACTCGATTGTTAATCCACTGTTTGTCGGATGTAAATATTACTTTGCAATGGTAGATTTAAGTACACGTACATATTTAAATTAGTTTCAATTAGTACCTCCGAAGGCTTAGTAGAAATCGCAATAATAATTCCGGCAGAACGTTAGTGGGGTGGAAGTTCACAACTACAATAACTAAGTAAACTAGCTAAATAAACATGTAATTAAATTAGTTTAAGATTGTGTACTTTTCCTATTTTTAGGCAAAGTTGAGGGCATAATCATTAACAATAATCTAATATTTCGATCAAATTCATTATATAAAAAACCTACTTGAAAACAAGGTCTACCAATATTCCATAGATTATGTATGTTGACGGCTAAAAAAGAAAAAACGGGACTGTGGGCAATAATTTTAACTTATTTTATTCAACTATATTAATAGGGACAGTGTACGGGGACAACGGGAAGTATTTTTTTCCAGTTGATTCTTAATTTCACACTACTTCAAATGAATAAATAATAACGTTTTGGAAACAATTTTCCAAAACGTTCTTTTTTTTACAACTCTGAAGATTTGGAGAAACCCCTGGCTAAATAATACAATATTAATATTTACAGGGATTGATGTTCTAGGTAAAGCAACGCTTGCTAAGGTCGGTCTGTGGATGGGTGACCGTCTGAAGATACTAAGACGCCCGCGCCGGGACCGACGGCTTAGAGTGCTTTCCGGGGTATGGAGGAATCTCGACAGACCAAACTCGGCAAATGTTGCTTAAAGTGGAAGGCTAAGGCCCGTAAAGAAGGCTGTTATTTTTCAGCCACGAACTCCGTATACGGATATTGTAAGTATTATCTTAAAGATTCAATACCATAGATAGGATAGGTTGACCGGCTTTTATCCCAATTTAATACGGCTAAATCGGCTGGTCTCGAAGTCGGCTTTCAATTTTTAAGACCTAGCGATCCTATACGTTTACGCTTATAAGTTGTGACTTAGCCAAGCAAAAGACATGAACGAACGTCATTCAAATGACATCATATGAATAACGCCATCTATTGACCATAGAGTTGACCTGTTAAAATAATATGTAGTTCGGACGATATAACGATAAGATAATGAAATATTCACTTTTCCTTTATTACGTATTAAAAGTTTCACAAATAACTCAACAGTATATGTTGGTGTTATTTCCATGTTTTCGAAATAAAATAGTAATCGTACTAAACTATTACTATTTTATTTCAATAGATGGCGTTGCGTGTATGTACTTCAAGAATTGAAAAGTAATTTATTCTTTAACACTTTATATTCAAATATATTTTGATAGAGTAAGTCGCGAATATTGCGATGAAAAAAGTTATTATTATTTATACTTCCGGTCTCAACCTACTTGCAGCAGTAAATGAGTAGGTGTTGTCTTTGCCAGACTTTTAGATACTAATAGCTTAATATAAAAAAAAGAATCTAAACCATGTCGTAGTGTCCTGTCTCGCTCCCACCCCCGGCACGCGGCGCTGCCCTACAGCCCTACTCTTTACTGATCACGTGTTGTTGGAGTCACACTTCTTAAAACTATTATCTTTTTAAATTTGTTATTTAGTTTTTATACAAACATCAAACTTTAAAAATGGGAAAACAAAAGCGTTTGCGATCGGAGGATAGTGATGGTTATTGTCGTAGCATGCGGAAAAAAGTTTGAGCGTTTACTGCAAAAATACCGCCGAAGTAGTTCGTCATTTTGGGAACGTTCTTATTTTGAAATTAATGTTGGATGTTTGAATGAACAAGGTATACAGTACCACAGAAATCTAAAATACAGGAGAAGTGGCAAAGGGGCGTGTCGGTGTCCGTGCGACATGGTTTGAGCGACCATGTCATACGCAAATGGTCGACTCTGCGATCTAGTGCGCTTTCAACCGTGAGCGTGACAAGATATAAGAATGCCGTGTTTTCAGCGGTTTTTGTAAAAAACCGAACGAACCGAAATTATTTTGATTCATCGATAGTTATTTCAATCTATTCCTGTTTATTACTTTATCTCCTAAAGGGTTCTCGCTGCTGAAGGTGTGTTACACGACAGCAAAGGTTTTTTGCATCTCGTGCTTTTGAATCACTCGCCACACTCGGGATCCAAAACCAGCACTCGCAGCAAAAAACGACTTTACTCTCTTGTTGCACAAACAACTATTTTTACATTCAAATAAATGTTCAATCAGGTACTTTGCTGAATTCGTAGGCCTACTACTGCATTCAGCTTCTGCCTTCTGCATGCTTCTGCCATCAGTTATGGATGGATTATACCTACTAAATTATTTGAAAGGGAAAATTTTATAGCTCTGGGTAACCTTTTCGACTACAACAGAATAATGATATTACCAATTTCATTGAAACAGAACTTCCATTCGTAGAGAAATAATATTTATAACTCACTCATAATAATGATTATTGTCTCAAAATACTACGCATCAACCACTGGTTGAGGCATAGCTTGCGGCAGTGAAATTTGACACGGGAATTGGACAGAATCAGCACTTAGCATGCACATAAATGCTTTAGAACTGAAGGCCGCATTTTATGGTTTAAAAATATTCGCTTTTAAGCTTCTAAATTGCAATATACTGTTGAGAATCGATAACACAACGGCGATTAGTTACATTTAATAGGGTGGGATGAAACAGCCCTAAATATTTGCCAGTGGTGTAAAATTAGGAATATCCATATATTTGCTTCATATGTAAAATCTTTGGATAATATTATTGCTGATCAAGAATCACGAAAATGAATGTGGACACAGAATGGGAGCTAGCTAAGTATGCATTCTCGGAAATCACAAATAAATAGGGTGTCCCTAACTTTGATCTCTTTGCTAGCTCATAAAACTACAAATGTCCAAGATGCGCCTCAAGGTATAATAATTTTGCCGTATTGGCGTTCACAACCTTTTTTTTTTTTGGATGGGAAATCATCAAATGACCCCTCCCGCCCTGGGCGGAGCGGTAGGGAGTGTCAGACTCTTACTGACTAAAACCCACCCGTGTTCCTCTTGTGCCCTTTGCGTTCCAGGGCCGCGGTAACTCTTTCGAACAAATTCCGCAACCCTAGCAGGCACCGACCCTATGGGGCTCCGTCTTCGATGCTGACGGCTCCTTGAGACGCGCGTGGAACACAACGCGTCGTCGACTCAGCCTGGTATCGGACGGCGAGCCACCCACGCTCACCGTCCACAGGCATCAGCCACTGCGCAATAGCACAGCGGCTGACTTGTCTCTGGAGGAGGCTGCAATGGGACCATTACTGGCACTCCATTTCAGCCCCCTCCCGAGTATCAGGAGTCGCAGCACCCACAGCAGCAGCTGCAGAAGCGGCGACGGAAGCCGCGGCGGCGGCAGAGGCGGCGGCGGCGGCAGACCTCTTGCGCTTGGTCGGGGCGGTTGGCGCGCAGGCCCTTCACCCAGCCCAGTGCTCGGCCGGCTTGCCAACAGCCGCACATGCGACGCAGTACGGCGTGGCCTCACACGAGCCGGCCCGATGACCGGGCTGACCACAGCGGAAACAAAGTCCACTGCGGTCCACCTCCGAGGGGCACATAGCTCCCATGTGGTTACCCACATGGCAGCGGTAGCACCTCAGAGGTCTGGGTTCCAGCAGTTTTACCCGCGCAGACACCCACCCCACCAAGAGCCTTCGGCCCTCCGACACAGTTTTGGCCGCCGTCACGGGGCAGCTCACCACAAGGGTTCGCATGCCCGTGTTGTCAGGACGGATGGTGCCCGCCTTGACAAGCTCGGCAGAGCACCCCCCAGTCCCGGCGACGGCGGCCACAACCTCCTCCTCCGTCACGGAGTCATCCAGGCCCACTATGCGCATGTCAATGCGCTTAGTCAGCCGCCCACCGAACACCCGAACCTCGTCCGCGGGTATGACCGCCCTCAGCCTTTCGGCCAGGGCGTCCGCGAACGGGCCACTCTCCGCTCCGGCGAGCTCGAGCTTCCGGGCACCGGTCAGGGTCCTCCTGACCTCGATGCCCCCGCTGATGCCCAGCTCCCGGAGGTTCACCGCCTCCTTCGCCCGCTTCATCAGGGCGAGGTACGTCACGCCCCTCTGTTCCGCTTCCGGCTGCAGTGTGAGCACCACAGCCGCGGATTTCGGGGCGCGAAGCCTCGCCGCAATGGCTTTGGCCTTCCGCCGCTGCTTCTTGGCCTTGCTCTTGGCCGCCTTCTTCTGCTGCCGCTTCTCTCCAGCAACCTGCCACTCGGCCTCGGCCGCAGGAGGGTCCGAGGGTGGGGGTGGGGGCGGTTGCGGCGCCACTGGCCCAGCAGCCTTAGCCGCTCCCCCTCCAGCCTTCCTCCTACCCCTCTTCGCCGGGGCCGACTTGGTCGTCGCCGGCGTCGCAGGCGCCGGCGTCACAGGCGCTGGCGCGGCTCCCGCCTTGGGGCGTTCACAACCTTGGTATCCACTTTCGACCAAATAAATAAAATCAGAAAAAACTCTTTTGGGCCTTATCAAGATTTGTTGTATTTTCCTTTCAGAACACACCATCCTCTATACGCAGATTATCCCAGTCGCAGCGAGATTATCAGACAATCGTTGATATCTCGCAGTGTTTCTTTTGGTATCGTTATGGCTTCCTTTTGCACCAACAACCTTAAACAATATAACTGTAACCTTAAATCTTGGGTAACTTATCGTCAAGACAATCCATCTTCCTAACTCGTCGTGTTGTTCTGGTGCTACAGCTGCGGCTGCTGAGAACCTCAAACGGCGGAAATATAATAACCTAGTCACCAATTATATGTTTGAACCGTTTGGGGTTGAAACTGTTGGACCGTGGCGTCCGAGTGCTCGAGCATTATTTAAAAAAAGTTGCTAAACGTTTAGTTCGCGTGACTCAAGGGCTGGCTTTTACATCGGACAGAGGAGCATTGCCGTACAACGAGGCACTACCGTTTGTCTATTAGGTTCACTCCCAGTCGACAGCGATGCGGACGAGTTTTTAACCGACTTCTAAAAAAGGAAGAGGTTCTCAATTCGGATGTTTGTATTTTTTTTTATGTTTGTTCGCGCATAACTCCGTCGCTTCCCAACCGATTTGAAAAATTCTTTTTTTGTTGAAAAGGGTATACTTCCCAAATGGTCCCATGAAAATTTTATCGAAATCGAACAAGCGGTTTTTTGTTAATTTCACTAGATGATAGCAGATCTGTCGGGATAGCTGAAATCGCGTGTTTGTTTATTGTTTACACCAATTTATACCACGTACGCTGTGATGGGTTTGTTTAACTGGGAGTGAACCACTAAAAAGTGAAAAATAAAAAACTTTTTACAAAAAATAAAACCGACTTTTAAACAAAAAACCAAAAAGTATAAAATAACTTTAATTTCGGAAGTCGGTGTGTTCAACAACAAAAAAGCAACCAAAAACACCGAGTTCCGAAATTAAAGTTATTTTATACTTTTTGGTTTTTTGTTTAGAAGTCGGTTTTATTTTTTGTAAAAAGTTTTTTTGGTGCCATTTTGTAGTTAGGGGGATTTTAGTTTATTTTTAGGTTAATTTAGTGTATGTATCAAAAGTCAAAACGTTTATTTCAATTAGGCCATTAACGGCACTTTTGAACGTCATCAATAAAATTTATCATAATTAGGTGACTCTAGCGTACGTGTATGTATGTAGGTATGGTTAGATTTAATGTTTATTTTTTTGTTAAAACAAGTTACATATTATTAAATCAAAGTAGAAAATAATGATTACATTTTTAAATCATCTAGTACTCAAATGATTTCCTTTTTAACTGTGAAATTTAATGAAGGGGCTAGTTTAGGTAATAAATCACATTAAATAGTTGCGTTAATAGGTTCCTGAAGGGTGTAAACAAGTTACGTACTTCCAATCCTAAATAAAGAACGTATCTTGTGAAGTTAGATTCCAATTATGCGAGGATCTCAACCGAAGACGATTATATTCCCACCCATTCCCTACGAGAACCCCTACAGACAAAAATGAAAATCAAAACTGTGTAAACAACTAGAATCTCTTTAGAACATTTCTCTAAAATGAATGCTTTGTAAATCTGACTACAAATTATAAGTTGAAAAACAAACAATGTTTGTGTACAGTAAACTGAAGTTGCTAATTTGAATACCTACTTAAGTGGGCCATTGCCATCATATAATTTACAAGCTAACAATGCGAAACACACATATTCCATTATTGGCAATATTGTTCAAAGTAAAATAGAATTGTAAGTATTTAGTTATCCACAAATAAAGTCTTCTATTCTATTCCACCCTAACGTTTAGCAGTTGAGGACGTCGAAACTGAAATCTTTCAATACGATGTTTTTATGGAGTGCGTCTCATACCATATAAAGTTATTTGGTATATTTTAATTTCAATAATGTTCACAAGATATAATATGAGCGAGTTATACCAACTGTTAATATAATTTCTTTAACTCCGCTGCCCCGGCAAATCGTAGCGTGGTTCCGGACGACGGAGCTCCGGTAAGATATCTAGCGGTATGGAGACTGGGAATGTCGCAACCCAGCACTAGACACACCACCATTGTGGCGATAAGTCATGCGAATGACTTGCGGAACAAAACGAAAGACATTATGAGCTCATCAGACTATCGGGCTAGCGAATGTCTGAAAAAAAAAACAATATGACCGCAAAATTAACAATAAAGGGTTCGACGACGATTCACTAGTGTACCTTGTCACACAATCCATTTCGCAGCAAAGCCAAATCTCCTCTGCTTCAAGCTACATGAGACGGATCGTACCGGATAGTGACAAAGATCATTGACGTGACCTACAGTATACAGAGGTACAAGAAGCGCTCCTAAGATCGTCCATGTTGATCAACTAGCACTCTGACATGTTGCGCGTCACAAAGGAAGATAGCGGCATTCGATACCACTAGCGCCATCTACTATCGAGTAGCAGAAAATATTAGAGTGAGACTTCTCGACTTTTCTGCACTAGAACATTCTAGAATTCCCGAAACCTAATCATTCGAGACCGATATTTAAGCGTTTTATTCATTAAGAGTCTGACACCCCCTTACGCTCCGCCCAGGGAGGAAGAAGACATTTGATAATTTCCTAAAAGTACCTAGCGTGCCATGCTGAGTTGTGGCACCTTGTTAAGCATAAGTGGTACATCAGATAGATATTTCCTTCGTATCAAATAACTAATAGCGTGTTACTAATAAAAATAAATTGCAGACTATGCCATTACTGATTACGAAGGTTATTGCGTATCTACCTAGGATAGGATAATTGTAAATAATATTTTTGCATTATTAACCATTATGCCTTGTTGTTGTTGTTGTGTTTATTATGCCTTGTCTTGTCTGGCCATTAAGTCTGCCCATGTACCACTATTGTACATAAAATTTAAATAAATAAATACCTACTTAAATTAAACCTACACATCTATTTCTTTCGAAGTAATCGCATGATTGTTATTCTCTTGATGGAATTCTGTTTCAATAGTTAGTTAGCAATGGGTGTATTTTTAACCGACTTCGTCAGACGACCGCATATATATTGTATATAGATATAGGATAACTTTGTCGTCTTCGTTTATGAACCGATTTTGATGATTATTTATTGTGATGAAAGAATTTATAAAACAATCGAACTCAAAGCACTTTTTTCAATTAAATAATTTTCTGTAATTTGTTTTTACTGTTTTTTGAATCTGTTTAAATATATTAAGGCCGTCAACGTTCAAAGTAAATATCTTAAAGGCATGCAATTTAAGTGCTACTTGTAATATTCCTCTTATGTTGAATCACTACAAAAGTTGTAAGTTGCTTTCCTTGCAATGCAAAGATGTCTCCTATTACAAGTTATGTTACTTTATGGACTCATTCATACTGAAAGCTGCGCAGAACTGGTATATAATATATTTTACATAATGCCAAGAACTGTAGTTATTAGGCGGCAGTCTCTTTTTGCTACCATATCTATCGTACAAACGCAGAGTGGTCAAAATTTATATGAAGTACCTACTTTCTAAAAGTGGATATTTACTTCAACTCGTTCTGGTTACTCAATCCCAGTCAACATCCATTTTCCAAATTAATAAGCCAATTTCAACTAACGAATTTACGCATTATTCTGTTGATAAATATAATTCAGTATAAGACAAACAAAATAATCCTACTAATATTATAAACGCGAAAGTTTGTAAGTATGGATGGATTTGTTTGTAGTATGGTTTGGTACTGTTTCACGCAAAAAGGGTTTAGGTATAACCAGGAATAACATATAAGTAGGATAATTTTTACCCCGATATTCCCGCGTAATCGAAACTTATACGGGTGAGACCGCCGGGCGCTGCTAGTGTAATATAAGTTTATCTATACTAATATTATAAAGCTGAAGAGTTTGTTTGTTTGAACGCGCTAATCTCAGGAACTACTGGTTCGAATTGAAAAATTCTTTTTGGGTTGAATAGACCATTTATCGAGGAAGGCTTTAGGCTATATATCATCACGCTTAAGCCAATAGGAGCGGAGCAGCGATAAAGAATGTTTTAAAATCGGGGATTCCACGGGGACGAAGTCGCGGGCAGCAGCTAGTAAATAATATGTAACAAACCATCCAACACAATAATTATATGTACTTACATAATTTTCACTGTAGGTACATCATTTTGTAAAGGGAAAAAACGCAGTTGACTGTACTTACATTAATATATTTGCTAAGTTTATACAATTAGTTTAAGGTTAAAATATAAATGTAAACAGACACTTTTGAACTGTCAAGGTCGGTCAGTCAAAGAGGTGACGCTATTTGCACGCTGCAAAGCGTAGCTTCATGGAAAAGAACGTGAAAGAAACTCTACGACACTCTTTTAAAGTACCTAATTATTACAAAGTTCTTGTTGTTCTTGTCGAAAATATACATTTTACTCCATTTACTATAGCATTAGATATAAGTTAAAAAGGCTCTTCTAGGTGCACACTTTGTAATAAAAGTACAACGAAAATGACTACAGTCAAGATTGATGTGGAGTTAATTTAAATAACACTTACTCGTAATTGTACTTATTTAACCTATCTATGTACCTTCTGAAATTACAAGGCTTTCATTTAATATTGTTTAGTTTTTACATGAAATAATGTCGTGTCAATTTTTAAAATCTAAAAGAAGCAGGGGTGGACAGTACCGGGAACGTTTTGCATGTCACTATAATTCTACCAAATCTAAAATGTTACCTATTCCCTATAAAAGTTGTGGCTGCTCGTGATTTATTTTTATTTTTACGGTTTATGATCTCATCCATCCGTCATCATACTTATACAGTATATTAATCTACGACTAATTAATTAAATAATAATTAATCTACTTATGGATACTTGTGAGTGCTACGCCTTTTCTCGTTGTTATTGATGGATTTTCGTGATTTTGTTATTTGATACTGTTTTTCTTTTGTTATCGTTATAATTGTTGGTTTTGTGTTTATTTATTCAAATTGTTTGAACTTAACTTGAAAAGAAAAGGTTTCGTACTCCTGCTTCTGTGAGCTCTTTTTTCTAATGTTGTAATAAAAGGAGTATAAGTAAGAAAGATGTAGAAAGACGTACACGATAAAAGCGTCCGGAGTAAAAAAATACCGTTGGTCTAAGATTATTCGTAACTTCTCTTTTTAAGGCTATCTATTCTAGTTCTAGCTCTAGTTAGTCAGTTCAGTTTCTCAGAACGACACGGAGTGTTACACGATTTGATTCTTTGGGATCATAATATGTTCAGTAGAATTCAAAACAAGTTGAGAGTTTACAATCTGTCAAGATATTTTATAATCGTACGGTGTTTCCCATTATCTGGTGACATATACACACATTGTGGCCATGAGGTACCAATGTCTGCTTTAGTACCTAGTTGCTTATCAAATATCCTGTCCAAAATATCCATAGCGCAGTTAAATAAACCTAATTCAGTCATGAAGACTTGGATCGGTGCCAATGCACGTATAGAACGACCGGGTTCAAATTGTTTTATGTTCTTTGTAACAAATTATTTATATGTCGATTTATTTTTAATTATACGGCAGCTATTTATGATATAAGTAGATTCCTACTGCATACCTACTCGATCATCACTGTATCCAGGTTATTCATTTATTCCTCGTCATTTTATACCTCGTTTAGGGTATACTAAAACACATATTGTTTATTAATTAATAATTGTGGGTATCAATTAACTAAAAATCGTTTCAGCTGCAAAACAATATTCAAATTACTTTACTAACGGAAATATTTGAAACAACCGAGCTCGCAATCATGGCAATATCCCTCCTTTTAGGGTATAAAAGGGCTTGTGCCATTATTGTGAGCTCCCCAACCTGACTCAGGCTGTCCCTTGCTGCCCTCCCTCAATGAGTCCGCTAAGCCGACGCCCGTGTCCCACAAGCCCTTAGCGAGCGGTCGTTTAGTTTGTAAGATTTTAGCCCTCGCTGGGGGCCTTAAATACATTTGAGGCCACCACAGGAAAGTTCACTTAAGCAGTAAACAGCCGTAGAGTGCCGAACTGCGAGTGGCCCACGTCAAAAAATAAAAAATTGCGAGCTCAGTTGCTGTCCTACGTTCATGGAGTTAACATCATCAGATACGTGAATAATTAATTTACTTTTTATTTTGGAAGGTATTTACTAAAATGATAATAGTGTAAATTTGTAATAATGATTTGGTACTTAATTTTTTTTTTCTATTTAAGTGTTCACTTTCGTATAAAATCAATGTTTTCTTTTTAAAAACAAAGCAAACGCAAACGCCTAACGCTTTTTAGGCAAAGTAAATACTCTTATTGAAATATATGGGGTAAGAGTTGAAGTAGAGATATTGATCGTTCCAGATAGCGTTATGCAAGTGCCCCTTATGATAGGTCAAACCTTTACAGAACAATCACAAGTAATGTTTAAAAAGACTAGCAATATTTTTCAAATTCTCCCGAATATATAATGATCAACAGAGTCAAAAATGAAAGATACATAATTTTGAATAGAGTCAATTGACAGGTTACCAATTTTAGAAGTTTATACTCAGCCCAAACTCTCAGGTGACCTTTGGGGAAGGTTTGCGAAACAGAAATAATAGTGTCCACTATGTTTTAACTGGAATTTATCAATTTCACATTGATGGTTTCGGATTTATTATTGTAAATAACTTGCGATTCCAAACCTTAATAATTAGAAAAGGATACTTTGATTGCACGTTGCATCATTGTTAATAAAGAAATCGAAAAAAAAGTTATGTATTTCATATACATAACTTTTTTTTCCCAGCCGAAAGATCAATAAATGAGTCCAATCTGTTCTTCAAATCTTAACATTTCTGATGAATTAGACCAAATTGTAGTTGACAACTTACTTGCTTTGTTAAACAAATATCGGAACTGCTTTGCGTTTACACTATCCGAGTTAGGGCATTCTTTCAGTCAGGTTTCTGAAATGAGCATTAACCTGCACTGTGATAAACCTGTAGTTTATAGGCCTTACAGACTTGCAATGACAGAGAAACAAATAGTAGAGACATTGTAGATAAGCTTTTTCAAAATAACATAGTACGACCCTCGGTTTCCCTTTTTGCCAGTCCTATTGTACTTGTGCGAAAGAAAACCGCCAATTACCGTCTTTGTATTGATTATAGAGCTTTGAATAAAAATACCATTCAATAGAAAACTACCCGATGCCACTTATAGATGACCAGATCAATGCGTTAGCAGGCAGTGTTTACTTCACGGTCCTGGAATTGGCGTCAGGCTATTACCAGATATCAATAAGGTAACAGGATAAGCATAAGAAAGCAATTGTCACGCCGGAAGGCCATTTTGAATTTAATAGAATGCCGTTCGGCTTGGCAAATACTCCAGCAATATTTCAAAGAATGATGCATCAGATCTTAAGCAGGTTACGTCATAAAGAAGCACTGGCATTCTTAGATGACATAATTGTCCCCTCTAAAACAATCGAAGAATACACACAGTAAGAATCGGTATTGATTTTGCTATTGGAAGTAATTCTTACCCTCAACTTGTCAAAATGCGTTTTATTTGGGCGTTCAGTACGTTCTTAGGTTTAAACATTTCAGTGAAGGTATTCAACCAGGATCTGCAAAATAGAAGGTGTACAATAGTTTCCCGTACCTTTAAATCAACACAACGTTAGACAGTTTTAGGGCTAGCAAGTTTTTTCCGCAGGTTTATAAAGGGATTTTCTGTCATTGCAAACCATTAACACAATTACTACAGAAAAACTCTATTTGGTTATGGGGGTTTGATCAGCAAAATGCATTCGATACTCTAAAAACTAGTTTGGTTCAAAAACCGATATTAGCACTATATAATCCGAATTCCGTTACAAAAATAACACACTGACGTGTGCAATATACATAGGTATTGGCGGTATACTATTCCAAAGAAATTAACAAGATGTGTTAAAACCCGTAGCCTACTATAGCAAACAAACTAGCCCTGAAGAACAAAATTATTGTTCTTATGATTTAGAAACCCTGGCAGAGATAGCTTCACTGCAGAAATTTACAGTCTATTTAGTAGGGATACATTTTGAAATTGTCAAAGATTGCAATTGGATGAGAGCCACTTTCATGACACGTGACATGATTCCCCGTGTATCCAAATGATGGACCCAAATGCAAGAATTCGACTTCGAAATCGAATATAAAGCAGGGTCTTCTATGGCTCAGGTAAATGCTTCGAGTCGCAATCCATGCATCAGCAGTAATGACTCCGAAAAAATGATTAACTCTATAACGGAAACAGATTTGCTTTCAACTGTACAAAATTCAGATTCAGAAATTCAACGAATTATTGGTAGTTTATCGACATAATGTTAAACTGTTTAGAGAGTAACACCTGATGAAGATAGATGGGTTGTGGCCAAAGGCGTTTGGTGGCAAATTGTCAAACAGAATCATGACGATATCGGTCATTTCGCTTTAGATAAAACGCTAGAGAAGATAAAAACTCATTATTGGTTCCCAGATGTGTTCTTTTTCTTAGAATTCCGACCGGAATTCAACCTGAAGCCCTTGACTTAAGGGCTGGAACGCACTACCGGCAGGCCGTGCGTGGCCGCAGTTTAAACTGTCTGCCGCATCGGCACGCCGCGTCACAGCCAGCCGCTAGTGAGTGTCAGCCGTATTTTTTTTTCTGTATCAAATTCCATGACACGCGCGCCCTGCATACAATGATACAATGTCTAGCGACTGACTGGATGGCATGGGCAGCGGGGAGCGCGCTAAGCGCTTGCGGCACACCACGTCGCGTGCGTGGAGGGGGTGCGGTGCGCCGCTACATTCAACCGGTGCGGCCCACCGCAGCTCCAAGACAACCGGAGCGGTTGACGACTGGCCGCAAGTCAGTGCGTGGTATCAAGGGTTTCATATAAAAAATATGCGGCCAACTGCACGGCACGCCGCGTCATGGCCTGCCGCTAGTGCGTTTCAGCCCTAACAATACCTACTGAAGTTCACAATTAAATAAATAAACTGCTTTCGGACTTTATCCTTAACTTTTTAATTCAGATAAATTTATTATAACTAGGTTCTGCCAGTATCTATTCAGTTATATTAAAATAATAACATCTAAATTATAATGACATACCTCAAAATAATAACAAAGAGCGAAAATAGTGACTTCAGTCCTATAAATAAACATCTGACAACAATTGCATTATTCACATAACGTACTTAGCGGTATTGTTAAACAAGCAAGTAGGTACCTACTACTCACTAATCTACTCACACTGCCAAGTTAGTATTATTTAGTTCTGCGACAAGCCCTGTCTTTCCTATTACTGAATTATTTTGATCATATTGTTTAAAATTAGTACCAATATATATACCTACTCATACGTTAGTCATGAATAGTGAATTACCTAAATATCTACTAAATATAATTGAATAATATGCAATTTCGAAAAGAGTACATCTCTGACAATTTAAAATGTTCAGGAATGGGAAAAAACTGATTATTTCTCAAACTAGTGCATAATTTCTAAAAGTGAGTATTATGTTATATTTTGATTAAAAACCTTCGAAAAATGCTAAATTGATTTATTTTTAAATTAATATCAATGTGTTATTAGATACTATAAATTTGTGAGATGTGCCCTTTTCGAAATTGACTGATTTGAGTACAATAAATAAATAATATTTGAATATAAAATTTGAAATATATGTCATTTTTATTTCTGGCATCTAAAATTAAACATATTAATGATGAGTAATGAAATTATATTAAAAATCTTCTTCTGTAGGCTCTCTTTCGTTAGTAGTTAGCCATTGTAGGATTTTTTCATAAAAGTCTATAAATTCTGCAGGTACGTGTTGTTTCACTTTTGAAATGTCAGCAATTTTTAGATGATTTACAGGTACTTTGCCACTTTAAGCTAAATTTGCTAGGTTAGGTAAGCTACTACAAATACCTTTTACTTTTGAAAGAATGTAAACTTCCTGGGAAAAGTCACTATCTATTGTAGTTTTTTTGCGATTACTTCACCAGGTTTACTTGAGTCAAAAACAAATTCATAATAAGTCGATACTTGAAAAGTAACCTTTTGTTTTTTCCTGCAGCTTATCCGTAACTTCTCACTGATAAAGGTTTAGCTTTAAAATGTATTTGAACCCATTTCTTAAAATCTTTAATGACTTCTGTATTGACTTTTTACAAAAGTTAATTTTTGCGGTGTACGTTTATAGTAGAATCAATACCAGAGATGTGCTGTTTTCGATCTTAATGGGTGTAGACAAGCATTTACGTCACATTGGTATAAAAACGTATTTAACAAAATATCCGATATGTGCCCTTTTCAAAATTGCATATTCTTATGTGTCTATCTAATCAGCTACCTAGGTATTAGTAGTAGTTAGTTAGATACCTCTCGAGTAATGGTACGTGATAAACTGAATTCTACATTAGGTATAAAGTGGTATGTTGTACTTATACGAGGATTTTGTGACTGACTCACCATCGCTGACAAAAATTGCTGAGGTTACAAAGGAAAAAAACAGTAGAATCGTTATATATGGAGATGAGCGAGAGATAAGAAAATTCATCCCCTAAAAGGATGCAAAGTGAGAATTGTGTTTGTTTAAAAAAAGTTTTTTTCAATGTAATATCTTGTGGCGTAAGCATCGAAACGCGAAGTGCATCCGATTAAATAGAATCTTGGTAATGGTGTTCAGAATAATATTCTTGGTAGGTTAATAAGGCTTTTTTATGGATGTGAAATAATCAAATGGGGTAAGTAATAGATGATATAACAACAAAATCTCTTATATTAACAACATATAATAACGGAACCTATAATTTTATTTAATATAGCGATTAGTTAATATAATGAACGATTGATATAATTTTAAAATAACTAATTTTTATAAGGATAACATACATTAAATATAACATAGTTTGACATAACATACATTAAATATAAAATCGTATGACATACGTAGGTATGTCACTCAAAAGATATAAAACTTATGGTCTAAACTAGTAATTGATTACCACCTGCGCTAAGATACCTAGGTCTACAGACTACTTCTGGGTGGTTTGAAAAAAATAACTTACAATACAATATTATTAATATTGCATTGTAACGCGATTTGCATATTCGTGCAAAATTTCGGCTCAATCAGAAACCGGCAAGTAGGTCAAATTTAACTGGCAATATTCCATTACAGCCAACGGGACAGGTGAAAGTAAATAAAAGCTTGTTTAAAAGGTCTAATCCCTGAATAGAAATTCATGTTTCAGTCTTACAAAAAAAACAACTTCCTAGATTCGTGATGTACAGATTGCCATAGACGTGTGTAGGTACATTGTTTTGTCCTTGATCCCTTACATGAACTAGCTCTACTAAAGAAAAAACATGTAAGTAAGTACTTACATAACATTTACCTATAGGTAATATTTAATGTAATTAGGTACCCACCTACACACATTTAATTCTTAATGATGTTGGATACCTATTGTCAGCAAATTGACTAAGTTCGCATGACCAGCTTTTTCCCATATCGTTAGGTACCTACCTACCTATGTAACCTTCAGCGGCTCTTTTCTTGAAATTTCTCTGTTTACGCACATAAATAAAGAAAACCAGACGCGACGTTGGACCGACAGAGGGCGCCCTCCTGCTATGCCGTATACATTTCGCGCAATTATCACTTTCTAATAAGACGAAGTGTTAATAGCTTTTGAAGCTGCTGAGCAGACTGCTACATAGAAAAACTACAGATATAAGACCCACGACATGTTTTATTTCTCAAACTCTATTTTCTCAGGACTGAAAACCTGTCAACATTTAGCATTAAAGTAGGGTTTGACACGCTCCTAACTCTAAATACTCAAATCCGCCCAGTGTCGCCAAATGACCAAACTCCAAAATACTTGACATAATATCCAACTGAAACAGTAGCAAGATGGCGTCGCGCGTCGGTCGAGAAAGCAATTGCATGCGCTTTGTTATTAATTTTATCAAATAGGAAGAAGAAAATTTACCGACATTTGTGGGTGCACCCATTTACAAGCGAGAGAAGAATGTGTGGTTTGAATCGATACAAAAGCCATGCGCGTCAATGGCGCGTTTAAAAAACGTGGTATGCACAGGCCCTAAGTTAGACGGTGAGATATTTACAGAATTGCACTGCAGGAGCGCAGCGCATTCAGGGTGGCTCGTCCGGTAGCAACCAGGCCCTGGTCGACGGCGCGTCGTGTTCCACGCGCACCTCAAAGAGCTGTCAGCAAAGAAGACGGGCCCATAGGGTCAATGCCTGCTTGGGTTGCGGAATTTGTTCGAAAGAGTCAAAAGAGTTGATGATTTGACGATTTACGTACCAGCCGCAAAAAAATAAATAAAAAAGGAGCACAGCGCACTGATATTATCTATCATATCGGATCAGAAATTCCGAAAATGACTAAACCACTCTAGAAAGAGTGGTGTAGTCATTCACTCTATACCATACAGCTACGTACAATATATTTAGGTAGCCATTTTTAATTTTATTTCAGCCTGGTCACAAGGTTTTGAATCTTGATGAGTTGTAAGTTACATTAATTAGTCTCTACCTATATTATTTACTGATAAATAAGTAAATCATTAGGACAGCACTAGGTACGGTCTATCTACCTGCTTATTTAGCACACCGTTAGAAATGTAATTACAATAACAATTAACGTGGAAATAATTAATCGTGCAACAATTTTTCAAAGTTGTCACTTTATTCTTAGGATAGAGAAAGTTTATAAAATAAGTATAAGTAATAAAATGTATTTTGCACGCACCATGAATTCTTAAGGTCCTTTAGTCCGGAAAAACTGATGCTGTTCGACCGATTGAGACGCCGCCCGAGAGTCCAGAACCGGATCTTGTTGTGATTGTCCTCCTCATGGAAAGGGTTCAAGTGTTCCGGGTAGTCATAGATAGAGACCGTCTTTCGGGCAGCAGTCGCAGCCATAATTGTGTCTCCAGGTAATCCACTTTTTTCGGTTTTACATAATAAGCACACACTACGTTAGGCGTCAACCACTTATTTTATCAGTTATCACACTGGTGAGTTATCAAGAACTGATAGCGCATTGTATGGTTTTATCGCGACGAGATAATTACGATGTTTGTTTTCGCGGTGTTGTGTAGCGAGAGATGTAACGCCGCGGCACCCAGTGTCGTGAGTCGAGGCACACTACGCTACGGTAGTCGGCAGCCACGACACTCGGCAGGCGGCAAGGGGACTGGGGAGCGCGGCGCGTGCGGCCTGGCCGCGTCATCCGACGATGCTATCGCAGCCGCTGCCGAACAACGAACGCTCGCGGCGCTCCACACAGTTGCATATTCGTTACCTTAACATCAGCGAAAAAGAAAGTTGCTTGTAACGCAATCAATATCTTACACTAGTCAAATTAATGAATCACGGTTCCCTTTTTGCATTGTTAAATTACTTACTTCCAAAAAACACATAAAACAAAATGGAAGATAACTGTAACTACGCTGAAAGGTTCTGCAGCGGAAAGCATCGTCTGCTCTCACTTGGTACCTACTTTTATTTCAGATTTTGCTAAGGAGTTGTGCTAAGAGTTTAGGTATTAATAGCGTCCGGGTTCTATTCGCATATTATCTTACAACACGATAGACTACATACACAATACATATGCTATATTCATAGGTGTTAACCGTAAACAGTGGCGTGTAATATTTGCCTAGATGACGCCATTCAGGAGCCGCGTCACCCGTACTTGAAGGTCACGCCGGCATCGGAAAATTTAATCGTCTTGAAATATTTATACCTGTACCTATTGGCTGAGCTGTTTTGCTCCTATTTAGCCGATACAATATATTTTGATTCAGTATCAATCAACCTTTAATAAGTAGTAAATACCTACTTAATTGTAACTACTAAGTAACTACTTATAAGTAACCACTTAGTGCAATGGTAGGTAATTGGTATGGCCAAGATACAGAGATCAATGCCAGATGAAGTAGGGACATACACAATTATTACAGCAGCATTTGAGTGACTTCGGTTTAAGTCTGGAAGACGACATAATTGCTTTCACAACAGATAGAGCACATATTATGGTGAAAATGGGTAGAAATTTTGACGGCCACCACCAATTGTGTTTGGCTCATGGGATACAACTAGCAGTCCTGGATATTTTATATAAAACACAAAAATCTCAGAAGTCCAGGGATGATGTCTAATGGGCACGCCACAATTGCGGCGATAAGTCTCACCTTTGAGGAGTGGTTAGTGAGACGCCACGGTGTTCTCACCTTCCGCCTGACGCAGGTGCTCACCGGACACGGCTGTTTCGGGAGGTACCTGTGTCGGATCCAGCGGGAGGACACGTCCGGGTGTCAACACTGTGTAGATCGCCCGGAGGATACGGTGGAACATACGGTAGAGGTCTGCCCTGCTTGGGCGGATGGCGGCGATTGGCGGTGGTGACCTCTTGTCGGCCCTGGTTCAATCCATGGCCCAGAGCGAGGAGGCATGGCAAGCAAAACCTCCTTTTGCGAAGTAGTGATGCTAGCAAAGGAAGAGGACTGCGTGCAGGAGAGGGTAACCTCACGCTCCAGCCGCCGCAACAGAAGAAGACGCCCCGGGCGTCGGGAAACGCAGGGCGATTCCCGGCCACCGAAGGCGCGGGCCTGCGGATGGCGAGCTATGGGTGGCTCGCTGTCCGATATCAAAAAGATCCGAGTCAACGGCGCGACGCGTTCCACGCGCGCCTCGAAGAGCTGTCAGCAAAGAAGACGAGGCCCCATAGGGTCAGTGCCTGCTAGGGTTTCGAAATTTGTTTAAAAGAGTCACCGCGGCCCTGGAACGCAAAGGGCACTAGAAGGGTTACGGGTGGGTTTTAGTAGTCTGACACTCCCTTCCGCTCCGACCATAGCGGGAGAAGTCATTTAATGATTTCCCATCCAGAAAAAAACGAGGATGTCTCAAATACAGGCTTTGAAAGAGCAGAGGAAATTGAAGAAGATGAAGATGCGTTTAGTGTAGAATCGACTAGAGTTCCAGAATCGGAGTTATTATACAAAGGTACTACTCGTATACAAAAATTAAGAAATCTAATAAAATATTTTAAAAACTCGTATTATGATACGACAACTTGAATATTACAAGAAGACTATTGTGATTGTTTTTTAGTTCAATAATTGTAATTGATACACCTAAACAATAAGGAGATTATTTTGTTAATTGTGATGAATAAGAGTGATGCTAATGATAATTATTTCCTAAAAATGAGACCGATTTAGAGAATCTTTGTTATGTAAAATGATTAATAAAGAAGGTGTACAAAGAAAGAAGAACCAACTAATAAAAATATTTTTTCACATTTTATTTCTGGTTTAATTTTCATTTTTATGATCTAAATGAATAATTGAAACCAATAAAAACTAATAATAACTATGGCCCAGTGACCTAAAAAAAGAACAATATAAAGTATTTCAACATATTTTTTGCATGATATAGTTAACTTAAGGTATAGGAAATACCTACCCCTTAAAACAATTAAGCCAAAAGTATTACATTCAAATACTTTTTTACTAAATGTACGCTCTGGTCCGCAACTACTTGAACCAATTTTTAGTACATTAGGTCGTAATGTATATCGACCTAAATTTCGGTTGAGCCTTACGAGGGATACGCTTCGGTTTCTTTCAATGGAAACAGACGCGCACGAAAGTCTAAAAGTGAGACACGCGATCGGTGGGCCACCGGCCACCACTCCACCAGCCACCACAGCTATGCTAAGCACCACCACCCATGAGCCCCCTTCTTGGTATCGATCCACTAAACTACCAACACGAAAAGGTTAGCCACAGACCTAGTTAAATAAACTACGTATATTTAGGAAAATGGTCTTTGCTTTTCTTTGTATTTAATTTGCCCGCTAATTTTAGGGGCTGAAATACCGACTGAGGAATGTTAATGAGAAATTCGATTTATTGTTTTTGCTGGTTTCAAATAGGGTCACCTATTTTAAACAAGCATAAACAATAAATCAAATTGAAACAAAATGAAATTTACATAAGCCAAATTATTGTTTTGTCAAAGAAATCACTGCTGCGTCTTCGTCGTCCTTGGACCTGCTCAAGACTAACTGACACAGAGTCGAACTATTTATTTTAAAAAAACCACACTTCTTATTATCTTGATAGAAATGTGTGGATAGGGGTCAATTACTTTAGTAAGAGTTCTGTACATTGCTACTACTTATTTAACTAATAATTTATCCACACCTAGGGCCGTAGACCGTAGTTAATTTTTAATTTTGATATCAATCACCAGTGGCTGGCGTAAACAATAGCGAAGCGAAATATTGACACGTTTAGCTTTTATTATTAACTAAGTAGGTAGGTACCTAATATTTTGCTAAATTGGCTCAGTGCCTGCAATAAAATAACGTAGAACGACTTAGTCATCGTCTACTTTTGTTCTTTGTATTTTAATGCTTGCACTTTGCACTTTGAACAAAGGTAGGTACAGGAAAATATAATTTATTTATCCGCAGAAACCAATTTATTCACCGTAGGTAGCTGCGCTAACTACCTAACTAGTAGTGAGCCAGCTCTTCGTTCTGAATATGCTATTCAGTGCTGTTTTTGTTAACCGAAGTAATACTTAAATATTTTCCACAAAGACTTAATCATTACGAACCTACCTATAATAGGTAGCGGGTACGATGTCTCCTAGCTGCTCATGGTTAGTCTGGAAACAGACACAATAAGCCGTAAGTACACATACCCATAGGCTAGGTAGCCTATGGGTATGTGTACTATAGGTAGCCTAAGGCTAGAGCCTAGGGCGCAAAGATCAAGGGCGCGGCGCTGAGTTAAGCCTTACTTACATAGTAAGTAATATTTGGTAACTAGCTGACCCGCGCAACTTCGTCTGCGTCACATATGTAAGAGAGAAAAAAACCGTTTTTGTAAAAATTTTCATTGATGCTCCGCTCCTATGTATCGTAGCGTGCATGTTATATAGCCTATCCCAGCCTTCCAATAAATGGGCTATCCAACACTAAAATAATTTTAAAATTCGACTCAGTAGTTCCTGGTGTTAGCGCGCTCAACCAAACAAACACTTCAGCAAAAATGTACGTACAGTAAATATGCACTTTTTCAGGACAAGTTATTTACAACTATTTTGAACAAACCAGAACACAGGAACCGGGAAAGTCCCTTACATACACTTAGCGGAATGTAAAGCAACAAGTGCAGTTGCAATTCTGTTTTTAACCGCTAATCATCCAGTTCCATTATACCTATTGCCTATAGAAAGCGGGCACTTAGATAATAACTGTCTGTTAACGAGGGACCCACACAATTAACTACCAATATTGGTCACGGTGTTGCAATACTAGACAATCAGACACTTCCTTCTAACCGAAGACGACATTTTTATATAAGACTAGTTTTTCCCACCGGTTTCGCCTGCCTGATAATGGGTTTATATTTTATTAATTTAATGTTTTACGCACATAAAAGTACAGACAACTTTAGTGTACATGGGGCCCTTCTCTTTTTTCTTAACTAATACTTGCATATTATAAAGAGGAAAGATTTATTTGTTTGTTACGATTTGGCTTAAAACTACTCAAGCGATGTTAAAATTTATTTCGATATTAAAAAGCTAAATTATTAACTTTAAATAATACTTCATTTTAGAAAAAAATAGAGATCCCTTCGAAAATTGCAATAATGATACCCTAAGTGACAAAATTTTAATCTGTATCAGTGATTATTGCAAACATCTAAGGTCTCAACCCTAGATTTTTGCATTAATCCAGGCACACCTGTATTTTAAAATAAATAAGCAGTTCAATTTAAAACAGAAATAGAATAGAATACTCTTTATTATGTAATAAAGAGTATTCTATTTTAGACGCGCTACCGAGTGTGAGGTCCTGGATTCGATTCCCAAGTCGGACAAAAAATATTTTCAATCAAGAATATCTCAGTAGACAAGTAGCACGGAGTTTGGATTTGTGCCCGGTTGGTGGTAATAGGCCCCATGCCTGGGTTCATGGCACTAAGAAGGGTTTACCTTCGGATTAAGTGCAGATATGATGTTATGTAGTGTTCATAAAATACGTAGGCTTCCGTGAGATTAAAAATAACACGTAGGTAAGTAAATATGATTAGTATTGGCATCGGCGTCGGGCGGAGGAAGAAGCAGCTTATCTCGGAAATTGCAGAGAGGATGCGCTACTACAAACGACATTGAGGTCCAATCAGACAGAGCGCGGCTAAATGATGAATGCGCAGCTTCTTTTGTACGTAAACCTGTAAATATCGCTAGGAATGAAGGTCTGCGGTTGTGATACTGAGGATCCGTGACTATAACAAGACAGAGTATGAGAAGAACCCATTAATAATACCTTTTGCCTTTTACATCTTGAAATAGGTCACATTATAATCCCCGACGTATTAAACCAGTAGGTACAACGGTTTCCATGACAATTATAATGTTTGACCAATTTTGACTTATTCAATTCAATAAGAAGCGTTTGCAATCTTTGCAGTACAAGTTTCTAATTTTTGTAATTGCAGGTTGTATTTTTAGATAATCAAGAAGGTTATTAGTAACCAAATCAACCATGGCTGCAATTCCGACTCCGCCAAATATCTCGGCTCGTGTATTTTTTGGTCTTCGTACAGATATTGAGTAAGTACAAACAGACATGTTTTATGAATAACAATTTTGGTTTTCATTATAATGATATTAAGTAGAGTTCCTTGATATTTGTTAGCGTAACCTATAGTATAACAAAATAACAATACCTACTTATCCTCGGCGGATAGGCAAATATAAGAGGTATCCAGGCTAACTACGCATTGTTTTAATGTAGGTATAGTTTAATGCTTAAGTGTAATAATCCTACATACTTACTGGATTTGGAGACCTTGAATACATTCGTAGTTCATTTTATAAATGCGAAAGTAACTTTGTTTGTCAGTTACGCTTACACGCCTAAATCGCTAAAGCGATTTTGATGTAATTAGTACACACACTGATGACACCCTGGACACACTATAGGTAGGCAACTTAATTTTTGCGAAAACCTATATCAACGCTACCGAAACCGCGGAACAAAGCTACCTAATAAAATGTAACAAAAACATTCAAAAATAACAATTTATTGTCGTACAGGTACAATGCCCATTATTTGTCAGAATCTGAGATTTTGTACCCGGCTGGTGGCGTCATCGTTATTCACAACCATCTTCAAAAGAAACAGAAGTTTATAAGACTCCAGGACAAACATAAACCCATCAAGTCCTTAGTTCTCGCACCAAACCGGCAAGTGTCAAAAAGTATTTAGCTATAAGTATAAAGATTTATCTATATACACATAGCAATGATGGAATGTAAAACACACGTTCTATACGTACAGCAATGATGGAATGGCAATATGCACCTTTAAATTTCAGACGATGGCTTGCACTGAACGAGATCGCCGAAGAAGGACAAAAACCTATAATAACCATCTACGATCTGACCACATACAAGCGACGAAAGATTTTGACTGTACCTTTCGAGAACTCTCAAGCGAGAGAATTCGCGTGTGTGCAGTTTACCTTCGATTCTAAATATCTTGTAGCGATAACTGGAGAGCCAGACTGGTACTTATATTATTACAACTGGGACAAGGGTAAGGTTGAGAGCCATGCTAAAGCACAAAACCCGAGTGGCCAGGGCATCGTAACCAACGTGAGAAGAATTTACTTCAGACATAGGTAATCAGCCTGATTTTATTAGCCGATATTAAAGACAATACTTTTAACAGGTGCAATGCAACCCCACGGATGCAACTTTGGTAGTTATTACTGGGCCGTACACTTTCCGCATTATGAACGTGTCTGAAACAGTTTGGCGCCAATGGGGTTGGTGTAAAGCTGAAAACGTAAGAGAATTCATATAATTATGTCTACTTTGTTTGTAATTTCGTATACTTAACTTTGAAAGTGTCTGCTTACTAGTACCTAAGTCCAAGAACCGCCACGACAGAACATTACGCCGTATATAAGTGCGCCGTTTGATACCTAAATAACATAATTGGTGTGTTTCACGTGCGGGCAGACAAACATCACTACTTGCATGTGGCTAACGCCGGACCGCATCATGTTTGGGACGGACAATGGAATGATCATGATGGTGGAAAACGGCGAACTCCGACAAAACTGCGTTTTTAAAGCCACTGAAGTCACAGAAATGTCGCTAAAGAAAGTAGAGATTGAGTAAGTTTTACACCTTTAATTAGATCTTTCTTGCTCACATAATTTGAGATCATTTGAATACATACCATGATGACAACAAACTGAACAATGGAGTTTAGCGTTATGTTTTCTACGTTGATTTGTAAGTGACACTATTTAAAAAAGATTCTTAAAAGTATTGGTTGTGATAATTTTACGGATGATACTGGGTCTCATCGGTCGTACGAATGACTGACTGAAAGTTATTCTTGTTTATCAATGATTACACCAGCAGGTAAGAACATGTTTGTCTACATGGTTTACATATTTCGTTTTGGCTTTATTGTAAATACTTATTGCATGTTATTTTAATTAAGTGTGAGAGATGGTAAAGTTGTAGCGCTACGCGCAAACTGACATTGACAGCCTGGACAACTGTTCTTCTTGCTATCAGTGACTGGTCAAGCAAATTTGGGGTTACTGTCAATGTCAGTAAATGTCAGGCTATCCTCATTGGTAGTTCTTATTTTCTACGTAACTTGGACACCAGCAAACTACTACCATTTACTTTCAACAGTACTGTCATCCCTCTCTCGCCTCACGTTAAAGACTTAGTCCTGTACTGTGTGATGACAAGGTTAGCCAGAGACTAACTTTCACACTGCAGTCTCTCTATAGATTCAAGCAATTTCTTCCTTCAAGCAATAAAACCACTTTGAACCAATCACTTGTGCTCCCTATTATTGATTATGCTGATTATGCTTCTTAACAACTGTATTCGCTTAATTTTTGGCCTTCGTAAATATGATCACATTTCTTCCTTCCGTTCTCCGCTTAAATGGTTACCTATCCGTCAAAGGATATCCCTCTCCATGTTCTTCACTATAATGAACGGTTCGGGTGCTCCTGATTATTTAAAACAATATTTCAAATTGTTGGGCAGTTCTCACAGTCTTTAGTAGTAAGTTTTTGGATGCTCGAAGGCATCCAAGAACTTACTTCTTTATATTCCTTCTCACCGCACCGGGTTAATGTCTAATTCCTACGCTATTTCTACCATTAAACTCTGGAATATGCTACCCCTTGACATCAAGAAAATCCGAAAACACTATTTAAAAGCCTTTTTTAAAGCCATTCTTAGTTTGGTCTTCTTCATAATTATTATAAGTTCTCTTATCCATAAAAAATATTATAAAACGTCATATTTTTTAGTTTATTATTTTAGCATAAGTATAGTATATTATTTGTAATTCCTATCCCAAAAAAAAAATTACCACAGTGTTTTCTTTTTAACCCAAAGGTTGACTGGTACCTAGAGAATGCCTTGTTGCATTAAGTCCGCCCAGGTACCACTATTGTACATAAAGTTTAAATAACTAAGATCAATATGGAAATAGAATAAAGGCCAAATACTACACCATCAGTAGGTATTTTCTGTTGTTAGTCCTCAGCAATTCGCAAAATTTCACGCGTGACAAGGCAACGAGGAAAAACATCATAGGTAACTGCTTCTCCGTTTATAAAATTAATTACTTAGCAGATTATATAGAAAAAAAAAAACTGGCAGAAGATAACAAAAAAAGAAGAAGATAAGAAAAATAAGTAGAGAGAAAAAAAAAACAAAAAAATACTAAGAAAACCGAAATACAAGAACCAGAGAAAAAGAACAAGAAGAACCAACCAACACTCATTCTAATTCCTCACTAAGATGTGACAACGAAGAAGATAATATCCCTTGCTTTTACTGTCATGGAAATACAGGGATTCTAATAAAGGACGGGCCGCATGTTCTTTCTGAGGGAATTTGGCACACTGCAGCTGTGCTGGGATAGATTTCATTGTATCTGTTTGCACTTTTTTCAACCAAAAATAGAACATGTCTCCGATACCACGTCATGTTGCCCATTAGGGTATCCCGTCTTACCCTATTTGGGAGGCAAGATGGCATGTTGGAAATTTTTCACAAAATTGTTTTCTCCCCTTCGCCTACGTCTTATATAAGACCTTTTTATTTATTTTATTTTATCTGGATGGGAAATCGTCAAATGACGTGAATGAATTCTTCTTCTATGAGTGTTAACTATCTTAAGTTTTTTTATTTCTTAAGATTGATTATAATTATGTAAGAGTATTATAAATAATTAATATTCAAAAATCTTAAAGATGTGTGTTTTATTATTATACTCCAAACGTTAAGGAATAAGGACCCGTCTTGGCTCCCCTTCCGTTACGTATACAAGACGTAGGGGAAGGGGAGACAATACGGGTCCTTCAGATGAGATATCGCTACCCGGCAGCATAGAAAATCAAACTGATAGCCCAGTTTCACCTTCTACGGGCTTGTTATGCAAGCATAATTATACCGTTACCGTGTCTGTTTGGTGACTAATATTACCTCTATCAGCTTTTTACTCCAAGACTCTACTATTCGACTATTCGTACCTTGCATACATTTAGTTAATAATATTTTTTGTAAACAGACAAGAGCAACCAGAAAGCGATAAGGCTAGTACCTCTAGTAAACAAGACTCTGGGAGTGATGAAAAAGATGCTGAAGAAAGTTATCCAGTCACGAACTTCGTAAATTTCGCCAAAGGTACGACGTCTAAAAGAATCATTTTAACTTTAAAACTAAATTAGGTAGGTACTCGTTTATCCTTCAAGTCACTATATTTCAATCATACCTACCCCTCGGTTTTTTCCAGGATTTGCTTTCGGTTGCGGGCCGGGATATGTCCATATGTTTGAAAAGGAAACACTGCATCACTGGAGAAAGAGAAATGTTTTCAGGGTTTCAAAAAAGTCCTACAAGTGCGTCTTGTCATACACAATAATAATAATTATATAAACAATTCCTATGATAAATAAATTTTTGTAGACATACGCGAGAACATCCACTGTGGTCGACCCTTGACGAAATACAACATATAACAATTGATCCTAATCAAGAAACTCTGCTTATTACAACACTGAGGAAACAATTATATAACGTAAAGTTGTTTGGGCAGCATATGTTACAGGTAATCTAGCGCATGTAAACTGACCCTAAACATTTTCTTAACTTGAACTTACGTACAGACGTGAAGCGATGCGGCAGATTTTAAAATAGCGATAACATTTTGAAATTTATTATTTAACTAGCTGACTTGCGCAACTTTGTCTGCGTCACATAGGTGAGAGAAAAAACCGTTTTTGTAACATTTTTAATTGATGCTCCGCTCCTAAGTAGATATTGTAGCGTGCATGTTATATAGCCTATCCCAGCCTTCCAATAAATGGGCTATATGCAACAGTCAAATAATTTTAAAGTTCGACCCAGTAGTTCCTGAGATTAGCGCGCTCAACCAAACATACACTTCAGCTAAAATGTACGTACAGTAAATACCTTGCACATCCTGATCCCTAACAGAATTAAGAAAATAAGAAGACGGTAATTCAGGGCACTGACTGCATCACCTATACCGATTCAAATTTAAAAAAAAAAACAACCTTGATGAAAACAGACTATTTCGAACAAATGGTTGTTTGTAGGTAATATTCAAACTAAGAAAATTATGAATCAATAAAAACAAAAACAATTTTCTTTGATTTTCAATGAGAACAACAAATTATTACTGATAATTCAAATCTCTTTTTCCATTAGGTAGGTAGTATGTATGTATATAACAACACATATTTTTAATAGATATTTAGCACTGAATGAGGAATGAGAATGGGTAGGTACTGAATGTGCAGCTCGTAGCTCAATAATGAAAGCCACACAGGTCAGCCTGTAGATGGATGACCATCTTTACATACCAGAACTCTTTCGTGCCTCGAAAACATGCTAATTCGTTGACCCCGGCTGTAATTTGTAAGTCTTTGGCAGTCGTTACGGATTGTCAGAAGCCAGAAAATCTGACATAAGTCTAGTCAAGAAGCACCTTGTTTTCCAGTTACTGGTTTATAGACAAAAGGCTTCACGTAAAACACTGGTATTCAGCTGAATCCGGTTTTACAGTAAGCCGACGTTAAGAAAGGGCAAGGCTATGACTGTGGCTATGATATTCAATACTAAATGAATCTGTCCTGTATGAATCCAGTAAATAAACAAAATCAAATTCGTTTTTTTGTTTAATATTTGTTTTATACAAAGTCCTTGAATGTATCTTAAACTATTTTAAGAATTGATGACAGTTTTAACATAATTACTCAAAAACTCGCAAAATGGCTTCGGGCTTAATTTCATTCACCTCTACCTTGTGGATAAAGGGGATATAAATCCTTCTTTTGCGGACAACGCCATCTATTGACAATGTAGTTGACGTGTCAAAATGTTCGTTTGAACAAAGAAGCCTACATACGAGTATATACATTCATGGGTATTAAAAAATTCAATTTCTCTTACATTAAAATGTCCACAATTAACTGTAAAATATGTTCTGCTGTTATTTTGTTGCATTCATTAGTCTTCCTAACTTGGTAAGGTTCGTTATCTTTGCTTAATAGATGGCGCTGCAAGTTTCAACCTCCCGTAATAAAAACGAATTTCTTTTTGAACACTTTAGATTTAATTTCTTTTTAACAAATTTCTTATGTATAAAACCTATCTATAATAGTTTTGTACTTTTTACGTGATGGCTGCAGGGCTTCGAATCGCCAGCACTACGCTCAGCGCTCATTTTAGTGTATTAATAAACTTAAAAATTCAATATCTTTTGATGTTGTGGGTCGATTTTGATTAAATAAACGCTAGATAAAACTCAGGATAATACTTTATATTTTAAAACATCTAGCTTTTGAATTCCAATTAGTGGTTATTGCGTGATGCTCCCACAAACGCACAGACAAACAGATAAAAATTACAAACATTGAATTTTTGTGTTCTATGTATTTTTTCTAACATTTCTCATTTATTTTAATGCAAAAATATTCAATGTACCTACAGACACAGCTTGTCTACGATTTTATTATATGTATAGATTTTATTTTTAAGTAAAGTTACATGTTGTAAAGAGCACGTAAAGTCGCGTCCAGATATAAGCTGATCCATACTTACGCATAATTTGTAGAATCCAGAGATATCGTTTAGTGAGCTCGGACCAGCGATGCATTATGGCCGGATCAATTCATTGTCAATGTGTGCTTGGAAACCAGTTTTTATGACGTCCGGAGAACAAGACAAGAGCATAAGGATTTGGAACTACATGACGGATGATATAGAGATGATAAAATTATATCAAGAAGAAATCCATTGCGTGTCCCTGCATCCTACTGGTAAGCATTAGATAAAAATGCTTTTTTTTTCAGAAAAGGGGAAATTGAAAATCTAAATGGTTCACCGAACACAAAATTTAACGGTGTCCACTTATTCACTTCACTTATTTAGCTCAGCATCTCCAGAAAGATTAACATTGGCATTGAATACTTGTGTTAGTAGCGAAGGTACTTCTTGAAAGGCTCTAAGCTGTAGGCCGCTTAAAGCCCTTAACTTCGGAGCTAAATAAATAACCAGTTTTGGTCATTTCCTCCGAACGAACTAACAAGCTTCAAGAGTTCATTGGTATTTCTGATGGCTATTGAAATTCGGGATAGTTGGATGCATGCAATGAAAAAATCTCCCTTGTAGGAGGAAAAAAGGGGTACGTTCACCCACTGCATTTCTACCTTTGAATCGATTCAGTCGAAACACAAACTGTTGAAACATAATTGTTCTTATTATACTACAACATGATTGAGACCTGAAGTTAATTACCTAGATGATGGAGATGGAAGACATTCGTGGGTACTCCTCGATGGTTTAAATTAGCTTCATCGAGTTTAGGCTAATTTCAGTCATCTCAATGATAACTTTATACTTCACCGGGTTATTTCTGCCATCGCAGTATTGATTATGGAGACAGAAGACTAAAGCGGGTAATATTCGTAGATACATATATTTTAGTCCCAAAAAAATAATAATTAATATAAAATTAAACCGACCTCTTTATAAATATTAACTTAAAGAAGTTATACCTAGTTTGACGGCAAGCTTCGGGTGGCTCGCCGTCCGGTAACAACCAGGCCCGATTCGATAGCGCGTTGAGTTCCACGCACGCCTCAAGAGATGCAAGCTAGAATGACGGGCCAGTGCCTACCAGGGTTGAGGAATTTAATCGAAGGAGTCACCGCGATCTGGGACGCAAAGGGCATTAGGAAGAATATTGATTGATTAAGTCAAGAGCCTGACACTCCCTACCGCTCCGCCCAGATAAGAAGAAGTCATTTGATGATGAATTTGATGATGGTCTTTTATTTGTTTTCAGGACTGTTTTCGATTGTTGGCTTTTCGGATAAACTTCGTTTCATGGTGGTGTTGATAGACGACTTCGAAGTAATGCGAGAGTTTCCTATTAGGAATTGTAAGCAAGCTAAGTTCAGTAGCAACGGCCACCTTTTTGCTGCAGTTAACGGACAAGTCATACAAGTATTTTCGTCGGTGTCGTTTCAGAATGTTTTTAATTTAAAAGGACATAACGGAAGGGTTCGATTCTTATTTAATACATTCTTGTAATAAATGGTTTTTGTAAAAGGAACGATCGAAATATTTACTTTTTGGACAGATTACGTGTCTAGCGTGGTCGGCAAATGACCTAACTATGATATCGTGCGGCACCGAAGGCGCTGTGTACGAATGGAGCATGGTCAGCGGCCAACGAGTTGGGGAAATTATATTAAAAACTAACCAGTTTTCCGGATGCGCAGTGAATAGGTAACATATGCTGAATAAAGTAAATTTACTGAGAGTTAACTGGATTATGGTAATAAATGATATATTTTGTCCACATTTAAGCAATGGAAAAACAACGTATGGAATTGGATCAGATGGAGAGATTAAAGAAATTGGTTCCAATACCATAAGAAGAAATATGGGTCTGATTGGCGTTCCCCTTGATACTATAATACTATCTCGGTCGGACCTGATGCTGTTCATTAGCGGCGGCCTTGGCGGCATCACCTCTATTCAGCTGCCATTGTTGGATAAAGCCATATTTAACGAATTTCATATGCACAACAAAAAAGTGACCAGCCTAGCGCTCTCGTACGACGACCAGACCCTGGTTTCTGTCGCCGAAGATGCTTCTATATGCATATGGAGGTTAACCAATGCCGACGGAAGAGCTATTGCTTTAGACAAAGATTATGCATACTCTAAAGAAATATTGATTAGTAAGAAGGATTTACAGGAAAAAATAAATAACATCAATGTTAGTATCTACATACTCGTATATCTTTTCAAAATATTTACTTTCTGCTTTTATTTAACTTACAATACAAAATGACACGATGAATATCCCTCAATTTCATGATGCAGCTTAAGTTTCCATCAAAATCCTTTGAGTGTTGTGTGACATGTTCATCTGATAGTGCGAAAAACCAGAAATACATGAAGAAATAATTTTCACTCAATCAAATCCTGTGCGGATCATTAGTATTAGAGTAATGTGTAGAAATAAATTAGCCGATTGTCTCTTTCCAAAGGTCAATGTACAATATTTATGGCCGGGTACTGTACGTTTATTTACGAGTAAACTTATATGTTTAGTTATTGAGTACGCGAATGAGTGAACTCGAGACGGAGCACACGTATCAGCTGCGTCAAGCCGAGGCGACCCAGGCGGAAAAACTGAAAGAAGTACACGAAGGATACTGCGCTGCTATTGAGGAACTCAAGGAGAAGAATGAGGTAAATATTTAAGGAAATAGTTCTCCAGCATATTAATAGTCACTTGAATTATCAGTCAATTCATTGTACATACTTAAATAACATTATATGTATTTTATTCTAACAGCAAATGGAAAACGAACACACTCACGAAATAGGCATGATTCAACAAGATATCGCGAAGTTGCGGTCGGGGCACGAGAGAATGTTGCAAGCTTTAGAAGCCGATTTTAATGTCAGGCTTATTGGCGAGTACGACAGATACCAGGTAACTATACTAGGTTTATCTTAAAACAGTAATGCTGCAAATTTCATCCTCTAATATAAGCAAATGTTATTTACAGAGTCTTGAAGACAAAACAGCTCGGATGAGAAAAGATTATGAAGACAGACTCGAGGCACTTGCTGAGAGCAAACGACAAGCCCTAAGGGAAATGAATAATATGTTTGAAGCAAAATTGGAGGAAAAAGACTTTATACTGCAAGAGGTAACAATGTGTTGTATTGCAAGGCTGTTACTGTAACAAAGCCAAGATATAGATCAAGACACAGATCTGGTACCGCGAGCTTAGTTACACGATAGATGATGATTAATTTTTAACACTTTCTGTACTTAGTACCTAATATAATTTCTACCACAGTTACAAGAGCAAGCAGATATGGAGAAAAGAGAGCATGAAACTATTAAATCGTCAATCGAAGAGGATGCTGATCGGGAAATTATTGAAATCCGCACAGCATACGAAGTTCAGTTAAAGGAGGAAAAGGACTCTAATGTGCGACTCAAGGGAGAGACTGGCCTTATGAAAAAGAAACTAATTAGTGCACATAAAGATATCGATGAATTCAAACATCAAATATCGCAGTTGAAAGGTAGGGTATCTTAGTTGAAAGGACGATGGCAAAGAGCTAATATAGGAGTATGCTAACCTAATCATGATACATGTGGTTTAAAAGCATAAATATCCAGGTTCTGAATCTATTACTCATTTTTATATTTGCAGCACTTATTTAAAAATTTAAATAAGATGGTCATGAATAATACACACAAGGCAATCCCCCTTTGAACTTCCAGTAATGGATTCTTTTAATTATATACGAACTAACCAAAACAATGATATTTGTAGCTGAACACAAACAGTTTCAAAAAGTTATTTCTAGTCTGGAACGTGACGTTGCTGATTTGAAGAAAGAAATTGCAGAACGAGATAGTTCAATACAGGACAAGGAAAAGAGAATATACGAATTAAAACGAAAGAAACAAGAACTTGAAAAGTATAAGTTTGTTTTGAACTTTAAGATCACGGAGTTGAAAAATCAAGTGAGTTTATATACTACTAATGCTTTTAAAATGTAATATTATCAGCTTCCATTCTTTCAATTTTAAACCGATGACAATAACTGTACGTATAGATTGAGCCAAAAGAGCGAGAAATACGAGAACTAACACACCAGATTGATGATATGGAAAATGAGGAGTTAAAATTGCTAAATGCAAAGCATGATCTTGGTATGAATAGCAAATAAAATGGCGTATTGCGATATTTTCACCATTCTTAAGTAGGAAAGAAGTTACAGCTGTAAGAAATACTCTATATATTTATTTTCCTTTGCATAACAGATAGACCCGTTAGAACGCGAGATAAAAGCGAAAAAAGTGCGTATACTTGAATTGGAAGTTTCATTGGAAAGTCTTCTAAAGAAAAAAGCACTCCGCGGTAAAACAATACTCCTATAATTTCTTCTTCAGTTGTAATTTTTTTCGCTAAATCTGTAGGTATCTGAGACACTGCACCATTAAATACTAGTCGTCATTAAATACTCAAATAATAATGTACATTTTAGCACCTGTTATGTTAGTTGTCATTTTTGTTATCACCTCTTTCCTAGTGATGTTTTGCCGCCCTTTAGTTCCTAACAAGCATAATTATGTACGAGTAGTTCACAGTAAGAAACACTTGACTTTCAGGAAAATATAACACCTGGCGACGTAGCAGACGTAGATAGCAAACCAGCACGATTGGGTGCTTTTCCAACAGAGATATGCGAGGTAGCTAGGCAGTGCGAGATTGTGTAACGACGCTGCGCTGTAAAAGCGTGTGTAGCAGAGGTTATACAAAATGTGAGGAAGTGTAGCGGACTCCAGTCTGCTATACACGGGCACAAACAGTTTACGACCGCCATCCTCGCACACAGCTCTCGCTTTAAAGTACTTAGCTCTGTTAGCTCTTTCCCGCCAGAGCTGCGCTTTACCTCGTGAAAAAAGCCCATTGGTAGATTTTTCCTTGCGCACCAACTTGCTACATTGCTCATTTTTGGTGGAAAGGCTCTTAAAACTTAAAGCATAACAAAAAGTATTTTACCAATGGAAGGAGAGTTACTTCCGCTAGTAACGTACATTTTATTTATATATTTTAGAACTTAAGATTACGCAGCTTAATGAAAAATTGGGGTCTGCTAAAAAAGACTTCATGGCCGAAGCAGAAAGAAATTTAACATTAAAAAATACACTTAAGAAAATCAAAATCGATCTACACAACATGACGGCAGAATTCCAAGATCCTAACAAGTTAAAGTCGGCTGTGAAAGTGAGTACATATGCTGCAGTTGTTCGCGCAATGCAGAGGTAACACGATTTGCAAATTAATGAGTGTGATGTGTGTCATAATTTGGGATTTAGACGCTCTTTTTGAATTTAAACAAGGTGCAAATTTTAACTTATAAAAAGACACGTCATGTGCAAAATTTTGAACTTTTACAGACACTATTTCATAAATACGTGGAGGACATTGACTTTGTCCGAAGTCGCATAGCAGACGATGAAGCGGTTCGCGAGTTTAACCGTCAACGCGATCACCTGGAGAAGCAGGTGGCGGGCTTTAAGTCTCAGCTCACCAAGGCTCTGGGAGGCTCCAAGAGTGATATCGGCAAAATTATGGACGTACGTGTTTGTTACACTTTAGAGTCTAGCCCGTCGAATACGCCAAAAATAGTAACACAACTTTTTTATACTGTTTTTACTTGATTAGGCAACTAGCTATATCCGCGACTTCATTCGCGTGGATATCGAAAAAATGCTTCGCATAGATAAGACATACTTACAGTCTTCCCTGCATTATCTGACCCTTCTAAGGTAACACAGGGCACTGAATGTATCCGATATACATACATACTATAAAAAAATTAATTGGATTGAATAAACCCGATCCAAATTCAACAGTTTCTAATAAATCCGTGTCTTATTTAGAAAATGGTTTTAATTTTTCATGTGATATTTTACAATCTAACGGCATTTGTAATTTTCCGGTAACATAATATGTTAAGTCGGTTTATTGTAAGTTTTGAGTCATAAAACCTGGATTTACTTAAAATGCTACTTAATATTGTCAGTAATACCAACGCGTTGCTGGCCTGCCTTGAGGAGCTATTATTATAATATTTAGGGAGAGAATATTTGTCCCACCCTTACGCAAAATACGCGCTTGGACATGGAGTTGCGGACACTACCCCGACAGTACAGTCCTACCAACTTATTTGTGAACAGAAAGAGAACGGTACCGTCGATTCAGTGTTACTAATTAATATAAGGTGCCCAAACTAGTTTTCAAGAAGGAAATTTCACATTAGACATAACCGTTTAATAAGAATTACAGTTTTAACAAATTAAAAACAATTATACCGATATAAAAATAATAAAAATAATTTGATGATTTACAGTTACATAGGTAGGTACACTATAGTAGGGGAGCCCAAGCGGGGATTTCGGGATTTTCTAAAGCGCGGCAGATTAATATACAGGTGGATACCTTGTACCCGGTTAAGTACCTCCACCAAACATGAGGCCCATATATAAGGCCGCCCGTGAAGGATACAAGATCAGATTAGTAAAAAAAAATTGACCATCGGAAATTCTCGAGCGCGTCAGATTAAGGTAGGGTGAGTTAATTACATCCTAAAAAGTGTATATTCCACTAATCTGACAATTTGAGAGTGACGTAAAGAAAGGGGAGGGCAGCAAAGTTGTAAAAAAAAAACGTCATCTCGACATTCTCGAGCGTAGCTAATTTTTTTTTTTATTTTGAAGGAAATAATTCAAGAATAATGAAAAATATATAATCTGACGATTTCCGCAAGCCGAAATAACAAAAATTCGTCGATAAAGTTAAATGCGTGCCGCTGCGTGATGCCTACATTTCCTTCTCCACGTTTCTAATTCCTCTCTCACTCTTTCTCTTCCTGAGCTTTTCAATTAATTAAGATCAATGATATAAAAAAAAATAAAAAAAAATACTTCCCGCTAAGAAAATCGATTTTCAAAAATCGGGAAGTTATTGTTTTCACCCCGTTTTGCAAAAATCTAGTTTTCATCAGATCTCGACGTTTTAAGGTCATAGGAAGCTTCCCTGACTACCCCCGCGATGTTGTCACTATGTCTGTATGTATGTGTGTGACTATGTAACTCGCTTATAACTTTTGAACAAATAAACCGATCGGAATCTACTAAACGGCTTTCTAAAGAGTTCCCTCAAAATTAGATTTCTTGTGAATTTGAACCGATTTGGACTGATAGATTTTAAGAAATATTGAAAAATCTCAAATAAAATAAGATTTTTTTTAAAGTGGTTTTTTTTAATAACTTTTAAACGGCTTTATCGATCAACTACAAAACAAATCCGCTCTTGAGCTTGAAAAAACACGTCGATCGCCACCATGCTGGTCAAAATCGGTTGATTCGTTCGAGAGATATCGTGAACGAAAGAAACGGAGTAATCCCGAAAAAGTGTTTTTTCGGGATTACTCCGAAAGTTTTGGTTCAATCAATTAAAACTAGAAAATTACTTATGAGGATGATAAAACTGCGTCGAATGCCGCCAAATGGGTGAAAATTGCTTGATCCATTCAAAAGTTATTGCGGTTTGAAACTGAAACTTCTATCGGACTTTCGAGCTGGGAGAGCTCAAATGCATAGAAATATTATTTTTTTGAATTCAGCGAGCTTAAAATATCACATAAATTATATTTAGAGCTCAAAAATGTCATAAGTACAATTTTAAGCAATGCATTTAGCGAGAAGTTGCAGGGATGGCCTTTAGGTTGAACCGTTTTTCTAATTTTTTTTGTCAGATCAGACGAATCCCTCTAGATAATCGTCAGATTATGATATAGTACGTTTAGAACATAAAGATGAACCATATATATCTTAATCTGACGCGCTTGAGTATTTCAAAATGGCGATTTTTTTTGCACATTATGAAAATGGCCGCGGGTTTGCGTCCCATTGAAATCGTCAGATTAGTGAATGAGAGCTTTTTTTTAGTGCACTTAACACTCCCTTAGAAAATCTGACGCGCTCGATTATTTTTTATTTTTTTTCATTTTCAACCCTTACATACAACCACCCTCATCATTCAAACGATCAGATTAACATACGTACATTATTAAAAATACGTAGGGCATTGATGCTATCAATATCTGACGCGCTCGAGGATGTCCATGCAACAGTTTTTTTTTACATATATAAAAATCTATAGCCGCTTCCCCCACCGATGAAAAGGTATTATCATATAACATTTTTTTCTTCTTATCATCTAATCTTTGCAACCCAATAGGTCTCTACGACGCTCGAGTAAATCCCCATTTAGCATCGTGGGCTCCCCTACTAAACAGTTTATTTATTTATTTAATACTTTACGCACACAAATGTACAGAGGCGGACTTAATGCCTTAGGCATTTTCTACCAGTCAACCTTTGGGTGATGCAGAGAATAATTGTGGTAGGTGCAGTACGAAAGAGAAAAAAAAAACAGTAACGCGATTAAGTTAGTCTCTCAGTTAGTTTAGTCTCTCAGGAATAAATAATGGCTTTATATAAAACTAGCAGCGCCCCGCTGTTTCACCCGCGAAGTTCCCGTTCTCGTGGGAATACAGGGATAAAATATAGCCTATGTTACTCAGGGTGAACGTAGCTTTCTAATGGTGAAAGAATTGTTGAAATCGGTCCAGTTGTTTTTGAGTTTATTTGTTACATACAAAAATACATATCTTTCCTCTTTATAATATTACTAGCAGCGGCCCGCAGTTTCACCCGCATAGTTCCCGTTCCCGTGGGAATATGGGGATAAAAAATCCTATGCCTATGTCATGTCTATGTCATGTACTTTCCTCTGTATGTTCCAATATGCACAAATCCACTTTTACGTTTTCTGTCCTTGCCTGGTGTCCGAATTTTTGTACCAGTTTCTTCTACTGCGTGCCCTTAACTACCTACTTTTGAAATTTTTTTCGAGTCACGTTAAAAGTAATTTCTTCTTCAAGACTTCAAATTATCTTTTGATAGAGTGGTTGCGATGAAACAAAAACTAAGTTATAACCATAATTACACACAATTTTAATGTACTTATATAAGTTGTTTATCACTTTTGTACTTTCTACGAGATGCCTGTACATCGAAATAGACAAAAATGTTGGAAATGGGTTCTGCTGGTTATCCTTAAACTCGCTGACAATTTTTTTTTTTTTGTAATGTAGGTACAATACCGACTCGTCTACAGATTTATTATAATTATTTACGAACGGAAGATGGATAAAGCGAATCGCCCCGGCTTCGCATGGAGTTGTAATTCTATTGTTAAACTGCTGCGCCTGTTTTTTTTTTATAAAGCAGTTTAAAGTTTTTAATAATAAACGTTATAATTATAATTACAAAGTAATTAAATTGTTCCTAGTTAAAAAATATAAAATGTGTAGGTATAAGACTAAGCGTAGGGCTGTCTGCTCACACCACGTCTTTCTATTCTACCAGTGTTTCGAACTAATTGGAACAAAATGCGGTTATTGTGACTCAATTCTAATACTTAGACTATAGTACCTACTATAGACAAGTTTGTTTCATCTGCAATTTTTGATAACTTCGGCAACAATCTAGTCATATTACCTTATCAATTTATACACCTGAAACTCCCACGTGAATAACCCCATCAGTAGTTTTTAAGTTTATCGCGTAAAGACAGGCAGACATACGCGGGGCTTTATTTTATAAGATGAGACTGTAATAAAAAATACTTAAAATCCGATGTGTGTATAACGATGATACAATGTAGATATATACAATGTAGATAGACAGGTCTAAACTAAAGGCTAATTTTATGGGATTTTAGGACCGGTCAAAATAAAGCCAGCCAGACATTTTAATGAAAAATGCTAGTAATATAGGTATACCCGTTCTATAAGTACTGAGAGAATAAAGAAATAAATCTGAATACTTAGACTTTTACGTCCAATTACTATATGTACGTCATATTTCTAGGAGAACTGTACACTGCTAACGGAGGTTAATAATCTACGCACCGAGTTGAAATCGACTCGGACACGGTGCTTCCAAATGGAGTCTATCCTGGGTCTGTCTGCGCGGTACATACCGCCCGCCACGGCGCGGGCCAAGCTCAAGGTCGTAACCGAGGACAGGGAGAAACTCGATGAGAACTTCAAGCAGAAGATAGAGGCAAGGCAACATTATATGTACTTATTTGCGAAATCAAATTTACAATAACGTTGTAGCGTAATCATCACCCATGCCACTACATAAGAACTAAAGACCTGACGTCACAGAAATCCTAATCGCGCTATCAGTTTTCCGAGCGATTTGATCATGTATACAAAAGCCCAAATATCAACCATTAGGCAGTTGACCACCAGACGAAACAACGTCTGGTTGAAGGATCCTCCTTTTTAATGGAATTTTGCAGGTGTTTACAGCTTGTTCCGTAATCCGTATACTTTATTTGTGAATCGATTCATGATTTTTCTGGTAATGTTGTCTCTAGTAAGATCAAGCTTCGTGTTGCCGAGACATTTAGAGGCAAAGATCTCTATCTCAGCAAAGTGGCATTTTAAAGGACTATACTATAGGCATGCGGTGTTTACCTGTAAGTGATTGTTGCACTGATGTATAATAATAATTTAATGCATGCTATTTTTAACACAAAACCAGTGTAAACAATTGTTGGTGAACCAATAAATAAATAAATACCAATCACAGTATAATGTTGTGCCGTTCAATAAGTCAAGTTAATGCGTGAGAACTTAACCTGAACAGGGTTTGTTTACATTTTCTTCGAACAGATTACTAGGTCATCAAATCCTTGGCGAACTGCAAATTAATGTTGTAAAATTGACTATCTTGAATATCTATGGGTGGGCCTTAATCACTAAAATTAGAAGATTAGAAACCCCTAGAAACATAAAAAATTTACCTACTTTTAGTGTGGACTTTGAACGGGAATGCATACCTATGTATAATTTCGCTTCCACCCATGTGTAATCCACAAACTCATTCTTTTGCTCAACTTAAGTAAAATATTTGAACGTTTTCGTTACTCAGCTCGCTATTGTTTGACCAGGATATGACTGTACTTACTTTTTTACAGGAAAAGGAACATGCTATTTCAGCACTGAAGGAAGAAAATGAGCGTTTACTTGTCAAAGTTAGGTGTATCGAAGAGGGCGAGTTTGATGATGACAAGAACACTGCTACTAACTAACGCGACTAGCAACTTACGTTTGATTATGAAATGTTGTTTTGGAATGCTCAATAAAGCATCTGGTAAACTTATCTATGTGTGTAATACAAACACACTTAATAGACAAATATAGACAGCTTGAGATGGTTGACATTGGGACAAGAATTAAGACATCAATATATGAAAACTTTTTATTGAACGTAAAATAATCAATCGTTGGGTGTTTTACTGTCAAATATGTTTCTATAAAAACTAAATAAACCCTTTTCTATACATGTTAACATATTGAAAAAATAAAAATAATATCTTTAAGAGCACTGTCCATAATGTCAATGCAACCACATCATACAATACATACAAGCCATCACCCATAGCACTATCCAAACCCGACCATTGTAATAAAACGTAAGAGTATATTTATGACTGACGAGTCATCGGCAAATAGCGTAAAGTAATAATATTAATAAACAAAGGCTTATAGAATAAAAGGCAAGATGGCTTTACGTCCCTTAGGGTAGTCGGCGAATTCCTTCTTGTAGTTGCGGTGTTTACCGATAGCCCACACAGCCATCTGATAGAACCCGGCGGCGGCAAACAGGCCAGCTATAAACCAAAAGTTTACACATAAGTACGAAATTATTACATTAAGAAAGCCTAAACCTTCCAAAAACTAAAAGTGCCCAGAAATCGTTGAAGAATTGAAGGTTAGTTTAATATTCATAAATAATTATCATGTGTAACGTAGTGGGCATGTAAATTATATACGAACACTAAGTTCACGGCGCGTCAAACATTCATTAAACTTTGAAATGTTCAATACAATACGAAATTATAAGAAGTGGCAAGTAATAGTTAGTTTCTTTATACGTGAAATTTTAAATTACGTGACTAGGAAATCAGTTAGGTAGTTACTTAATAGTTGTTGTCTCACCTGGGGCGCATTTAGTCATGATAGTAAAGAACAGCCACGATCCGAACTCGTAGGTGTAGTTAGGACAAGAGACGAAGTTGAAGAGCAGGGAGAATGGGTTGCCATCTGGTACCGGGATGCGCCTCACTTTCGTACCAGGAGGGCGCAGGTTCTTCAACAACAAGTGGATGCTCAGGTTGCCGAGCTCACAGAACTGTAATCAAAGTCAAACATATCTTGAAATAGTCATTTAACCTTTTGGGCGCCATGGTCACATATACGTAAGTATACTTCACACATGCATACTTTGCGTCAATAAGTTACGCAATTATACCTAACTAAAAGTAATTGCACAAGCAAAACTCACAGGTAGGTAGGCACATAAACCTACCTAAATATAAGCTTATATATAATGGATAGTAAATAAAAATGTAAATATTACACTACAGTTGTTATGCCATATTGACATTTATGTGTATTTTTACGTTAGGCAGATACGGTCCAGTTAAGCGCGTTATTTATATGTAACTGTCCTGCAGTTTTCTGCAGCAACTACTTTAAACGTATACTAACTGCTGGGATTTGTGCATTACTGATTTCATCATCAGTTGGTTCAATAAAAACAGGTTGTTCGGTAGTCATGACCAAAATAAAATTATATTCAGAATTGTTACGATGTGTGTGTAGGTTAGGGTTGCCATCCATACTATATTATACATTGTTTAGTTTATTATCTTAATCTATACTAATATTATAAAGCTGAAGAGTTTGTTTGTTTGTTTGAACGCGCTAATCTCAGGAACTACTGGTCCGATTTGAAAAAATCTTTCAGGCTATATTTTATCCCCATATTCCCACGGGAACGGGAACTACGCGGGTGAAACCGCGAGGCGCTGCTAGTATTTATATACATATTATCTACTTTATTTTAGGCAGGTGTACTATATATTATATAAAAATAATATAGCACGCAAAATACTATATTTTTCACCACTAACTCAAATACTGTGGAGGTTTTATAGTAAAATCCCACGAAAGGCCGATATACATACTTTAGTAAAAAGCAGTTTGGACGGGACCCTGAATTTTCCAGTATTCCACATTCTCATATATCTAAAAGTCTTCAGCATAACTTGACTCATATTTCTGTATAAAAGTTTTAAAAGATTTGCTTACACATACATACACTACTGGTCAAAAGTTTGAGACCACTAATAAAAACTTTTGTTATTAGTAAATATTTTCAAAATATTGGTGATAAAAAGTAACCTACACATCTGCATATTCTATTGTTTATAAAGATTGCCTTAAAGCTTATTCTTTTGTATATAAGCCAAGGAAAGGGCAATAAACAAGCATTGTTTACTTGCTTGTGCAATTTCAATGTGAGCCGCGGAGGAGCTAGTCCGATAATCTATTGTAATTTTTTTATTACCTCATTACCGCAACTGACACTTCTTTTATTTTACGTCAACTTACAATGTGATTGTTCTAAATTCCGCAGTTAGTCTAATTTTGTGATTTCTACAATCAAGACGTCTCTAAAATTGGTAAAGTTTGCGAAATTAGTATTGAAACGCGATCTGCCGTTGTTGGTTGTTCTCCATAATGAAGGCAAATCTGAACGTGAGATTGCATCTCAACTCAAGTTATTGAAGACTTGTGTTCATCGCACTATTGTGCATTACAAACAAACTGGCAGTAAGTCAAGATTGCGCTGCGGGAGACCAAGAGCTACGACTTCTAATGAAGACAAATTTGTTGTAGTAACCAGCAAGCGAAATAGACGCCTAAAAGCCCCAGAAATTCGTGTTGAAGTCAACAAATTTCGGGATAAATGCTCTGACAGCTTAATCGGAAACATCAAACGTGATTACGTGATGCTGATTATGGTTCTTGCACGTCTCCCAAAAACATCAAAGAGGTTCTAAAATAAATTTTAATAAATAAAGATAATAGGGTAGTTGACTAAAAAAATCTAATTAGTCCGTCAGGTAGATTTCCAAAAAATATTGGACACGTATTTTTTCTTTTTCACGTAAACAAAAAATGAAGACCATACAGTGCGTTGAAAACACGTGTGACGTCACTACTCGCTACAATTTTTAACGAGCCGTGACGTCACAAGCCCCCACTCCTGATCTTTGATGCTTTGTATCTTCGTCAGTTTTTATAGATTTGATAAAGGAAAAAATACGTGTCCAATATTTTTCTATAATCTAACTGACGGACTAAACATAATCATATATTTTTTACTCAGGAAACATCCCTATTATGAATGTTATACGTTTTTTCGAGAGTTTATCCAAAGGTAAGTACTAATCAATGATTTACAAAAATTACAATATTTTTCCCAAAAAAAAGGTAGCAACCCTGCTGTAGTTACTTACCAATTATGTAAATTCCACCAGTTAGGCATGAAAATTCATACTAAAAACCTACAGCTATTGAAAAGATAGTAAACTACATTGACTGTTCATTATGATACTGATATTTTTTTCTATTTTTAAAAATGTCGTCACCCTTCTATAATGACGACGGATTGGACTTTATCACTTATTTAAGGTCAGAGGTTGTTGTATTGACAATGAGTAAAGGAAATGTATAATATACATGTATAAACAACTTCAACTTTGGTATTCGGTGTTTTTGACAGCAACTTGCGGAATTAGTTATTTCTAAAATTCTAGTGTCTTTATTTGAAAGTTTTTCTTATTATTTTTGTAGAAAAAAATATTTTTTAGTTCAATGTTATATGGTTATTATTTGGGTACAATTTAAAATTATAGCTAATAATTACGTGTACTTACGTACTTTTTTCACGTAAACAAAAAATGAAGACGATACAGTGCGTTGAAAACTCGTGTGACGTCACTACTCGCTACAATTTTTACCGAGCCGTGACGTCACAAGCCCCCACTCCTGATCTTTGATGCGTTGTATCTTCGTCAGTTTTTATAGATTTGATAAAGGAAAAAATACGTGTCCAATATTTTTCTATAATCTAACTGACGGACTAAACATAATCATATATTTTTTACTCAGGAAACATCCCTATTGTGCATTTATGTTAAAAAAAAACGCAATGAATATCAAATAACGCTGCCTTAGCACCACTGTCTGCACAATACACACAGGCACAATGGGTAACAAGCTTTGGATTACGCAAATTTTTATTTTATTTTTATACAGTTTTAAAATAAAAGTATTATCCCAGTAAATATTTTTGGTCAGTGTAATTTAGTTTGATGTAGGTACAGATTGTGTAGCAAGTGGCTATGAATTTTTTTTTCTAATTTACATATTAATTTAAAAAATAATAATCAGGTACTTACAATAAACCCTCCAAGTCCGACATAGAAGCATGTGTCGCAAGGAGCAGTATACAGAGGATGGTTGATATGGTATGCCACGTATAAGGTGAACAACCAGTAGTATGAGCAGTTCTTGAACAAGTTGCGCATCGGCATGGTGCCATGAGAGAAGCGGTGAACAAAGAGGGTCTCCAGAATCCGTTTACCATAGTGAATGGAATAGCATGCAGTTGCAACACTGTAATAAAATGTTGTATAATAATATTAAAGATAAATGTTTCATTGGTAATACACAAAAGTTCAAATCCTCAGATCCAATCCTTAGTGCTGATAAGTTGAATAGCAAGGAAACCTTGACTAATTAATATAAGGTTTAAATCTGCAGCATAAACTCATATGGACACGCACACTCAATATTCACTCCCCACACAGGCATCCACCCATACAGGGTCAGACTCAAAACTCAATCTTCAAAAAGTGAAAATCTTTAAAACATAAAGAGCAAGTAGGAAGATCAACTCATATGGCTATTATTAATTCATTATTTAGTCAAAAGCTCACAATTATTGTATTATTAAAAAAAAAAAATTGATAATATTAAAGCAGATCATTTAATGAGTTTAAAATTAAAGCTATTACTATCAGAGGAGCTTGTGACTATGGAAATGGTTCCTACTTTAATATTCTAATAAAAAAATTCACAGCAGCAATTAAATTAGAAAAACAGATTTAAACTTAATCAAACCAAAAATAACTAACGTAGCCACTGTTCCAGGGGATGTTTTGGAGACTCCATACAGAACCCATGGTCTTTGGTAAACCCATAAGTAAATAAATAATGGCCCGGCATATTCTGCTAAAAACACGTTTCTCCAAGATATTTGAGGTCCCAGGTCTTTAACATAGAGTTTTGCTCCATCTTGAATGTTCAGAGATTTAAGTGTTTCATCATCTTTAAGGGTTTTTCCTTTGGCTTCTAACTTTACAGCTTGCCGGTCGGGGTACAAGGATCTTTTGACTGTCTGGTGGACCTTCTCTTTCACGTTTTTTATAGTAGCCGTTTCATTTATCACTATCTTCCCTAAAGGTTTAGATCCAGAAGCATTTAAGATCTCAATCTAAAAATATAAATTTAGTTTAATAGCACAATAAGTACATAAAAGACATGCTCGAGGATAGGAATAATTTCTAATTTACTTACCTCCATCTCGTTACCTGCAATTGTGCAGTAATTTTAAATCCTTTATATTTGTGGCACCAGAAAATTACAGCTTAACAATCTCTTGCGAAACAATTTAAATGCAATCTAGAGACAAAAATTCTCGATATGAGTTTTCTCATTCCATTTCACATCGATTCGATTGACCAACAGATAAGCACAAGCAAGCAAACATATATTATGACGATTATACGAATTTACGAACTGATTTACCGACTGGTAGGACTGTTGATAAAATATCGATATATCGATATTATTATTTCGAAATATCGATATTTATTACTAATATTTTTTTGGACGATATATCGACAGTTCGATATTGATTTTTTTTTTTGTAATTTATTTAACTACAAAATCATCGTAAAACTTAATCAACCGTATTGTGCCCAACAATCGTAGTAGCCAAACAGCTGAACATATAAAACAAAGAGTATTTTTAAAAACTCTTACTGAAAAATATTGGCATACATCATTGTTTTATTTAAATTTAAAAAATAATTACTAAGAACTATAACCTAACACTAACGTACATTCATAATTTAATTTGTTTAATAAATATACTGGACTATAAACTGTGTATTCATTTTTGAGCAGAATTACGATTTTTTTTAAATAATGCCGATATATCGAAATATCGATATTTTTTTTCGATATATCGAACTCCGATATTGATATATTTAAAAATATCGATATATCGAAAATCCGATATTTTAAAAAATATCAACAGCCCTACCGACTGGCGAGGCGAGACCGAGACGAAACGTCACGTCAGCACGTCACAGCCTCGAACGTCACAACACGACACTGTCACAGATTAAGCAGATACCAACATGGAATTATTACTTACCACATGCCATAAAAGGAAAAAAATACTTACTGTAACTACACAGTCTACCTGTGGTCTACACATATAAATAAAAGATTATACTAATTAAGCCCTTTATTCTGAAATTGTTACAATACAATATAAAACACTACATATATTTAAACCCGAAATATGTGATTATTTACCTGTTGAAAATTTCTTATTTATGAGTTCGACAAATTATCAGAAGGTAAAAATATAATGGATTTATTTATGTAAAACAGAAATAAGGCACAAATAGTAAAACAATTGATAAATAAGACAATCGACTAATTTCGGCTTCGTAGAGCGTTATCTCTGTCGTACCAGTCCGGTATCTTTATGGAGCTGTTAAAACAATTATGATTTGCTTCTTTTGATAATTATTTTTATTCTTTGTATAGAATACACCAAGTTTTCTTTATGTGATGGCTTTAAGTTAGGGTAAAATAAAACAAAAAAACATGTTCACAATATGTTTACTTAGTTATTTTGGAAAATTACAGCTGTAGTGTACATAACAAACACCATTTAAAATATAGTTGTCTCTTTTATCAAAAGATTATCTCACTAGAAAGAATGAGACATAACGATATTTCAAGTTCTGAATCATATTTCACCATTGAGATGGGAAAAATATGGAGACGCTGCGTTATTACGTTAATACACATACATTTGCTTATATAAATGTGAGTGAAATATGATTCAGAACTTGAAATATCGTTATGTCTCATTCTTTCTAGTGAGATAATCCTATTTGATAAAAGAGACAACTATATTTAAGTTGTTGCTAATTATGGCAACATTTTGTCGTGATGTAGAGACAGTTGTAGGTAAGTGCCGTTGCAGCCATATTATGCGACAAATTCATGGTAGTTACGCTGTCAAATGGTTGTTTACTTCTAATATTATTGAGATTTGCGAGAAAACTACGAGGAATTTTACTGTTAAAACTGCATGTAAATGTTGGAAAACATAAATCCAACATGCCTGTGTGTTATGTTGTGAAGTGTGGTGCAAGAAACAGTCAAAATCAACCTCAATTGTCTTTGCACAGGTTAGTAGCCGGTTTTCATGCATTAATACACACAATAAAATACACATTCGGTGATACTATTGTAACGCAATCATGAATTTATGGCTAAAGTATTGATATTTGGGTTCATTTCCACATAACTTTTAATTATATTTGTTTATTCATTCGTTTGTTTACATAATGAAATAATGTTGTACCGTTGCCGACTTGCGGTAATACGAAACTAGTTCCTCCGCTGGAACGATATCGGTATATTCTGTGATGTTAACATAAATAATCCTGCGTCTTATTCGGTCCGAGTGACCTAGCTAGGTCCGGCCTGTGATTCACACTTCACACCAAAATCAAAATATTTTACGTAAATCTGAAGAAGACATTGAAAAGCTAATTATCTAAGAGTAATCATGGAGTTTCTTGCCGGCACTTCTCCATAGGAAACAGCTAATTGGAACCGTGCACCTAGCTTATAATGTTTTATGTTTGTTTTAATTACATATTAGCATCTCTAACCAAAATGATTTAATTAAAAATACTTTAATTTTTATAGGTTTCCTAAAAATGAAGGCTTACAGAAAAAATGGTTAGAGGCTAAGGGTCGTAGGGTGATGTTAAATAGCCTTTAGCCATCCTGGCTACCAAAAGCAAAAATAATTTAATGCCTTTTTTTGCGCGGTACCCTAATTATTTCTTTAAAATAAAAGTAGCCTCAGTTACTCCTTGTAACATATCTGCCTGTAAAAATCTCGTCAATATTTGTACAGCTATTTCAGAGATTAGCCGGGACAAACACTTCAATTTCATTTATTTGTATAGATAGCAGAAGGTAAGATAACCTACTCATCTTTTTCTGTTACTATTACTACGGATTTTAATTAAGTTAAGTATGATCCAAACGTGATAAATTAGTGGAACTCGTAACTAGTATCGATACTCGTTGTAGTAACACCTTGATTGACTCAACCCTAGCAATGGCAGCCATTTTATACGTTGTAGGTATGCACCCTTTTTTCGTAGGTATTTCCAGTCCATACTTTTATAGGTCAATGTATTTCACTCATATTTGTTTAAGCAAATGTATGTATAGGATAACGCGGCATCTCCATGTTTTTCCTATCTCAATGCCGAGAATGGAGTTAGTAACGCCGTGCTATACCTGTACGAATAAAAAAAAAACAGAACGTACCGAGTCGAGTATAATATTTTTGAGGAAAAATATGAAACCATTTTGGCACAATTTTTCTTATTTGGAAAAGTAGGATTTCAAGTCTTTTTTCAGATTGAGGAACTTAGATGGTGCGTTTTTTGAACGCAGTAGTTTGTCATGAGATGTTGGTACGTAATTTTCTGAAATAAATGTTTGTTAGTGTGTGTCGTCGTCGTGTGAGTGTGGGTAGTAACATTTGCTTCAGTGTGTGCAATTACAACAATTTTGACAGTGTGTGAGTCAATAATTAAAATGGCGATTCGAGTAACATATTCTCGAGTGTAACATTGTAATATTTCTGAAAATATCTATCGAGGACGTGGTACCTGTAGTAGTTGTTATTAACAGTGTAAAATATTTAATTGACTTTATCATGCGTTCAGTAGTTGAAATTGGGGCCAGCGTGCCTGCTTTCCTTGGAAAATTATGGAAACTGGTCAATGATACAGAGACAAACCATCTCATTTCTTGGAGCCCTGTGAGTGTTTATAATTATATAAGTCTTAAAACTCGGCTCATGCAGTTAGCTAATGTCTTCTTTAACTCCGAGGTGTAATAGTGCGACATTTCCCACTAGAAAGTCATTACGAAAACAACCTATAAACGTTGTAAGTTGACAGACTGCTGTGAAACTTGATAAATAAATAAATAGTTTACAGGTCACGTTTACTACCATGCTCTGAGTCCCTGATGCGAATTAATTGGCGATACTCAATATTATGAAGGCCGAGGAAAGATGTTGCTTTCGGTCTTTTAATACAATATTTCACATAGTTGTTATTGAATGGGGATTTTTTTTAAAAAACAAATTGTACCTAGTGCCTAATTATTTTATAAATACCTATATCGCTATCATTCACTATATATGGATACATGTCACAGTTATAGCCTTAATTATGGAATGAAAGTAGTATTTAATTGCATACTTTTGTATTTATTAGTAACATTATTGATGTAGTGTCAAATATTAGTAAGTATAAGTTTTAATAGATTCTTAGCAACATCAACTTGATATGTCTTGGCATTCCAATTTGTTGAAAGTGTGTCAATGTATGTTATTTAAGTAGACATGGAAAAACAATCAATGTTTTGGGTCTATTGGTCTGCAGTGTATAACCTCACAGTATTCCTTGACATCAGCCAGTATGCCTGTTAAAATCAAGGACTTAATTGCACATAACAGGGACCTCCCTACTTACCTACCCAGGTAACCTTCTTTCAAGGTCATTTCTTTAGGACCATATTTATTTGTCAATGTATTGTATTACAGGGTGGGAAAACATTTGTTATAAAAAATCAGGCAGACTTTGCAAGGGAGCTGCTTCCTTTATACTACAAACACAACAATATGGCAAGCTTTATTCGGCAATTGAATATGTATGGATTTCACAAGATCACATCTGTAGAAAATGGTGGCTTGCGCTATGAGAAAGATGAAATAGAATTTTCTCATCCTTGTTTTATGAAAAGTCATTCGTATCTATTAGAGCATATTAAAAGAAAGATTGCCAACCCAAAGTCAATAGTTACTAGCAATGAAAGTGGTGAGAAAGTTCTACTGAAGCCAGAGCTCATGAACAAAGTGCTAACAGATGTGAAACAAATGAAAGGCAAGCAGGAGAGTCTTGATGCCAAGTTCAGTGCCATGAAACAGGAGAATGAAGCTTTATGGAGAGAAGTGGCTATTCTGAGACAGAAACATATAAAACAACAGCAAATTGTTAATAATGTCAGTATTTTTTTATTTTAATTGCTTCATGATTGGTTTTACATGTAAAAGCAACAACATTTGTAAAATTAAATTGATTTTGTAGCTCATCCAATTCCTGATGTCGCTAGTACAGCCAACTAGGCCACCAAATGCTAGCGGAAACAATGTTGGAGTGAAGAGACCATACCAGTTAATGATCAACAGTGCTGCTCACAATGTTGTAGATGGATCTTATCCTGGCAGGATAAAGAACATGAAATTGGACAAAGACACTTTATTGGAGGAGTTAAGTGAAGATAATTTGGTAAGTTATCATATTATATAGACTTCGTTCATTCAAAAAGTTTATACAAAAGCAATTACTAGTTATTTATTGATAATTCTGTAAATGTGAACTTTGTAGGAGGATGGACCTACCATACATGAATTGGCACATGATGATTTGATGCACAATGAGAGCACACAGGACTCCATGCCTGGATCTGAATTTGGTACTGTTGACATACCCAATATGACTAATGCCAACACCAGCCACAGCCCAGGTGATCCAACCACCTCCATGTATCATGTCACTATGGAAGATGGTGATGATCCTGAAACAGGTACCTTTAATGAACTATCTATTACTTTTTCAACTACACTTCTTATAAATAGCTGTTATCATATTTTTTTTTTGTTTTTGTTATAGTTGGAAGCAAGTTAGTATATCAGATAGCCCGCACTAATGGTATGCAGAGAACAAATGACAATATGCCCCTCATCACATCGGCTTCCCCGACTGCTACAACTCCTACAATGGATCAGCCTGCAATAGAACAAGTTGTAAACGGAACGATGGGGTTACTTTCACCAGTTATTGTTAAAATTGAACAACTTCCAGCTAAACAAAACGGCCATACGAATTCTGTTAATAGAAACACAGTAACATCCACAGGCAAAGGTCTTCTTTCATCTGGAAATTACAATTCATTGAACCCATCGGCAGATTTGAAGCTTCCAGCAGAAATATTTGCCAGTGATGATTCAGTAAGTGATGCTGGGGTGGCTGCTGCTGATGAGTTAAGCATGCAAAATGCATTGCAAGATCTGGTTGATGAGTCACTCATAACAGATTCAAAGGACAAACTGCTTGGTGGTATAAATATTAAAATAGAAAGGCCAGAGCTGAAAGCTAATAGGAAATCAAAGAAAGGCAACAAAGGTACTGAGAGTACTTTGAATCTGGCTGATATCAAAACTGAACTCCAGGATGATATTGATTGGAACAACATGACTCTAGCTACTGTAAACAACAACACCAACAGGTTCCAAACAAGGTACTTTTTCCTGATTTACCACATTTTATAATTTTCAGTCAATAATAATATGTATGTTTAAAAAAAATATTACATTATGGTTGTTCAAGTGAAGCTAGCCACTCTTCATGTGTATAATGTGTATGTTCTTTCGAAATTCAGGAATAGGAGAGATAACCTCAGCAAAAATCGGGAGGAATACACTTCCCTCTATGGAACAAATTCAAACAAGTATGTGAATATAAACAAATAATTATTATTCTTAGTTACAGATGCAGACGTGGCATTTATAAATATTTTTTGACAGTGATCTAAATTTCTATATTACTTGTATTCTATATAATTGGTTTGGAAACTTTGTTAACTATCTATATTAGACAAATAATTATTACAAAAATTAAGCTTTGCTTAATTGTTGTTTGTGCCTAACATACTGTAGTAGAAATAGTGTTTTTTATACTTCTATACTAATATTATAAAGAGGAAAGATTTGATTGCTCATTTGTATTGATTAGTCTCTGAAACTACAGAACCAATTTGAAAAATTCTTTCACTGTTGGAAAGCTACGCTATCCCCGGGTGACATAGGCTATATTTTATCCCAAATTCCCATGGGAAAGGGAACTGTGCAGGTGAAACTGCGGGGCGCTGCTAGTTTTATTATACAAGGAGAATAAAATATGTCTGTTATCTATTTTTGCTATCAGCAACTGCTATTCTAATTCTGAAAAATCAGTTTTAGGAAAACAAATGTAGTTTAGCTATTTTCAAAAACATTTAATTTCGTGCTGTCCCTCCTAGTTTTTCAAATCCGTTTTGCTCAGACTTGGCACTATATAAAAACATAATAGGGCTGGCAGTCCCAGTGCATTTAATGGAGGAGTGAAAAACAAAACTATGTGAACACAACTTTTTGAAAAACTTGGAAACTTCTTTACAGATAGCTAGTATTGCAAATTATATATAAATATGGAACCCTTCATTGTTGTTTTGTCTGGTTGTATTTAATTGTTCATATTATTTGCATACCTACATTTTTTACTTTACTATACTCTTAAAATTGAACTAGGTATTAAAATGTTTCAGGAATGATATTGATGATCATTTGGATGCAATGCAAACGGACCTTGAATCACTCAGAGAGCTGCTGCGAAGTGACAGCTATGCCTTTGACACAAATACGTTATTAGGCGTAAGTAATTGTTTTATGTTGGTCAGTTTGCTTCCATTAAACTTATTCAAAAATAGTCATCAGATTTCAAGATAATGAGGGTATATTAAAGGAAACTAAATTCATCAAGAAATCATTAGACCCCGATTCTGAGACGATGTAACTTTCATGATTCTGCTAAGTTCTTTGCTAACCTAGTCAAGAAGCTTACAAGTAAAAATTGAAATTAAAATTAGTTTTGGTTCATTGGCTAGTGAAAAAAACAATAAATGACACCGAAACTTGATGTTTTGCGAAATGGAAATGTAACTTTCATGCACTTCTGTATCTCATAAGTCAGAGTCATAAGAGTTATCTAATTTAGTTTAAAAATGTATTTATCTAAATAAAAAAATCGCATAAACAATAAATTTCAGTTATATCGCTTTAATTAAACGTTTAATTTATTGTTATTAATTCAGATGTATTTTTACACAGGAAGATTCCGAAATCTTCTCTTAAATATTATGAAACTTGTTAAAAATGAATGTGCCCATTGGAATCGCACTCGTGCACACATACAACAGGTCCAATCTGTAGCGCTCTGTAAACATTGCTATTAAAGATTGTTAGGTTGGTAGCGCTGCGCAAGTCACGTTGCAGACAACGTGTTGTGTCCGCGTGTAGAACCTTGTGAGTTGTGCGGCGCTCACTTGCCGGTCTCACGCACACAGACTGATGTGTCTGACCATATGTATGGTAGAGGCCGGTTCACAAACACACATAAAATAATCCAGTTTATATTTTCTTATTGTTGATTACACTTGGTTGTTTTTTCTCAATTTTTAGGTAGATTTTATTACGTGTAGGATCCATTGAGTATATACCTAATGATGAATGATTAATTATTTAATAACTACTCTATAATTTAACACAAATCATTGATAGTAAAATGCATACCTAAGTAAAATGATTTTTGTATTGTCCATAGACTGCAGATGCAAGAATATTACCTTCGATGTCTCTCGCTATTCCTTCCTGTCAGCCTACATCAAATAATTATGTAATAGTTATTTATTCAGCAGGACTTATAGATGCTAGATAAATATGATTTATGGATATTTCTTTTTGCCTAATATTGAGTCCTTTTTTATTACTTATCTCATTTTTGAGCACCTTTAATGATTTTGAATTTTAAAACTATGAAGAACTAACGCTTGCCACGATAGTTACACACACAGTGGTTTTGCCAATAATAAAGACGTATTGATATATCCGTCATATTATCTTGTATTATCATTGTCATTATACCTATTGATATTTTGTTTTTGAAGTTATTAACGGATTATTGAATAATATATTTAATGTTATTTCAGCTATTTGGGTCAGATGATCCGTTCTACGGCCTGCCCTATAACTCGATGGAGGACAAGACGAAAACATCTAACAATGGTGAGTTACTACTTAAACCTATATATAATTCTGTATGTTATTTTTCAATAAACATACCTACGTACAATGTTCAAAGGAAGCAGAGATACTGTGTCGAGATTTCCCGTCATCTTTATATTAGCCTTCCCATATGACTGTCGTTAACATGCAGGTTGCTATTTCACCTATAACAAATAATAATCACATACCTACATTATAAAGCAACAAGGTAATTACTACTTATTCGCTTATTCAACCGCATTCATACTACTAGAGCTTGTAGGAAACTGAAATGAAGGGCATAATTATCATATGTGAAAAAAGACACTTCTGCCCCAGGTGTATGCCAGTTCCGTTCCATCACTATAAGTATAAGATTAAGAGCATATACCAACCTACAACATCACTCAAACCAATATGCACTCGCACGACTTCCATCAACAAATCATTGAGATCTAAAGGCCAGTACATATCTGCATGTGTTTTCAGAGTTATATTTACGTTTATGTTAATTGTAGATACAACCAAACAGTATCCGATGATTGATTTTGATTGGCTGATCGGTAACAGCGAAGCCTCCCCTGCAAAGTAGCCTGTTGCTACCTCATCTTGCAAGATTTTTTCAACGCTGACCGCGTCTCGGCCACATGACGTGGTGGATGTTTTGGTAAAGGGTTAATAAAGCCGTGGTGGTTCCGGTCAGTGCTACGGAAGATAGGCTAGATTGTGTCGCGACAAAATTGACTCAAATGGACTTTATAATGGAGTACTCATGAAAAAACGCAATCATTACAACTGAAATTGTGAATATTGTGGGAAAATAATTTCAAACAAGATTGCCTCGCAATGCCACCTCGCGGCATATTAAGAGCTACCATTTTGCCGCGACATTTTGTAAAGACAGTTACTGCTGTGAAAATATATTTCTAAGTATGTTAAATTAAGGCACAATAGTTATAAAATCAATGTTAACTGTATCATATTTTGTTGTTAATTAAAGCAAAGAAGCAGAAAGGTGAGATTTCGAATGTAAGCAGTGATGACTCTCGCGTCCAGCACCTGTTTACTGAGGATAATGGTAGTAATTCAGTTCTCGCTTATTAGATTATTTTTTTCGAAATAGATTTTGCACGATAATACTGTAGATTTATTTACATTCTGAAATCTGTAAAGCTTAAACCGATGATATTACGTACCACTGATAGTTTTAAGTACATTTTAGTGCTTATATTTTTCAGACGCAAATATGTTTTAACTGTTCATCTCTGCTTCTAAAGCTATGTTAGTATCATATTGTTGTGTCACCTGAAAAAGCGCAATGCATTATTAAATATAATTTTGTTTACAATTATTTTTAAATGCTACGCGCTGAATTTCTATAGAGCTGCATTTTTATAGCGTTTAACTCTTATGTTCCGTATTGTTTATAGAATTTGGACGTGGGTTGTATGTATATCGTACGTAGTGATTTATTTTAAGTTAGATGTTATGTTATAGGTATGATATTGCTCTCAAACATATATTATATAATGAAGAAAGGAAAAATATTATGTAAAACTTAGCTATTGATTGCTTTTGAAGTATTCGCATGGTTCGCTATACGACATTGTTTATAATGTTACCTATTACCGTTATTGTAATTAACCCTAATTTTTGAAGTAGATGTTCTCTAGTATTTTAGGCTTTAGGCTATCGTAACATTATAATGCTAGTATGCAGTAAACTGCAGTCAGTTTAAATTTTATATTTAAAAATATTAATCAAATTTTTTTGGGCAACTTTCAGTTGAAGGGAATCAGCTAATCTCGTATACAGGGAATATTCCAGACTTTGAGGATATAAACATGCCAGATCTGGAGTGCGATAATTCTCAGGAGGCGTGCGCGTCGCCCAGCCCCGGTAGCTCGACGCTGAACACGCCGCAGATGCAGGTGCGCTCGCCTTCCTTCACGTTGAAACCATGAGGAAAGCCTAAGAAACGACGCCGCAAGGAGAAGCGTTCGTCCAAAAAGTGAAGTTTAAGTATTTCACATTATGAGTACCTCATGTGTACTGACTTTGGACTGATTAGTGTAGTCTATCCATGTAACCGAGAAAGATTTTTTTAAACAAATATAAGGTGTACAATTAGCTATCACAATCAAATTGTCGGACCGTTCATTAGCTTGCCTGTGACTATTTACCGTAGATGTTGGGTCTACAATAACAAATATTGAAGCTATGTAGGTACATGCGAATAAACGTTAGGTTTTCTTATAAATATGTTTTTCCATTTACAAAGCATAAAATATGTTCCGATACTATTAATGATGTACAGTCAAAATTTTACCAAAAACCAGGTATATAAGTTATTAATTATAGAGGAACAGTCACGGGATAATGCTATATTACATTGAATTGCAAGGCCTGTTCACGCACTCGCCGTAAAGATCTACTCTTAATTGGCCACTGCCTTGCTGTATGCACCTTTTCGTCCACATGCTTCCATGGGTGATCCATACATCACTGACGATCGTGCCTACACAGCGAATCAACTATGGCTTTTCAGGCAATAAACCGTGTGTATAGAAGCGGCCTATAGGTAATGTTATCACGTAGGTACAGCTTCGTTTTGTCATAGAAAGAACAGCCTGATAGCTTAACAGTGTGTATTTTTGTTAACATTTAGGTATACATGATTAAACTAGTGATTACATAAATGTAAGCTCGCACATTGAACGATAAATTGATTATATCTGTCTTTTTTATCATAATTGAATTTAAATATGTGGATTTTGTACAAAACTAGGGTTATGATAACATTTAAGTATGTTTATCGCATGACTGAGGTTCTTTGCACTTGATCAAATAATAACTAATAAGACAGCGAAATAAGGTCAATATTAGACCTAAACGTACGTGTACGTAACGTATTATGTATAAACGGAAGTCATCCCCACAAAATTTAGAAATAGAAAGCATGACTGTGATGGTTGATACAATTGCTTCATAAAATATAAATAGTTACAGTGGTTTAAAAATTGAATGGAAACGGCATAGCAATTTTGCTACTGTTGTTCGCTCAAAACTTATGAACTACACAACATCATCAGAATTATTATCATTTTTTCGTACATTCGTTATCTAATAGAAGCGCGGAATCCAAACAACAACCATTCTTTCTAAGAAGTACCTATTTTGTTACCTAGTTACTGGGTTCACTGGGCACAATCCAGTAACTAGGGTCACAGCGGTCTCCATGTAAATAATTATATTCAACTGCATCCAGTTAGACTGGAAGCCGACTCCAACATAGTTGGAAAAACACTAGGCAGAAGTATTATTTGAATTTTGTGGCAGTAACGATGACGTTCCTATTAAATATCCGTGATATAAATAACAGATAATTTCCCACCAATAGAATTATAACTTTGAATTTGCGCAAAAATAAAAAAGAAATTATTTCTCTTCCACAAAGATATAAAATACAAATTGACTTTGATTAAATGAATGCTAGCTAATGCAACCAGCAGGTGTAGTAAGTACGTCCTAGGGCTTATTTTATATTGGTGCATCGAATCGGTTTTGTTTATTATGTATTCAACAGCAACAGTTGGACTGCTGCTGTTGAATTTTTGCACAGGGGTAGATAAACAATATTTAAAATATGTAACTTTAATAAGTAAAAGATTTTGATAATGATTCGCTCACGTCTGAACCATAAAACGTTGTTGTGTTTGTTGACATTAAACCTACAGCCTGATTTTTGTATCAAGTCAGAAAAATCAGGTTGTATACGGTGTGTAAATAAGATCTAAGTATATATTGTTTATTAATATTAATATTATATCATGTTATTAAGTTTTTATAATAGGATGTAAATTAGCCAAACATCCCATTTTGCGCTATCTCAAATATGCATAACAAAACTCAACTTATAAAAGTATTATTAGAAAGAAGCATTTTCCACCATACTCACTAAGCAGCATGCTTGCTTTGCATATATCATAAATTAAAAAGAGAGCTACGCTGGAAACTTCTCATAAAGTTTACCTGATACCAAAGAAAGTGGACTAGTATTTTAAAGGAAAATAATAGTTCACTTTCTTATAATAATTGTTTCTTCAAAATGAGTAGGTTTTACCAAAAGCCGCTAAGTATAAGTAATGCTAAAACAGTAATATACTGCAGAACTACTCTTTACAATTTAATTATTATAAAACTCGTACATACAAAATATAAAAGTTTTAGTTGGGTACTATTATGATATGATACTACAACAGCCATTGTATTATAATATGATATAACACTAAATATGTTTATGAACAAAGTTTGGTAAGATTAAAGTAAATCAAATGTAAGAATACATAAGCTATGTTAAATAAGTTATTTTTAAAGTTTATTGTAATAAATATATTGAAATTTACAATCTGTTTTACTGTATTTACCTACACACTTCATCACTGCGTCGTTCGTTTCTGCACTGATTCGTATTTTTTACATAATGAAATAGATTTTTGCGAACATTATAAACAGGTACGGAACCACTAATTTTGAAACTTTATCAATGTTACATCGCGTTTTGGCGACCGTACTTAGTCGTAGGGATGATCGATATTAGGAAAACATCGATGTTAACATCGAATCAAAAGTATCGATGTACGATAAATAGCGATCGAAAGACATCTATATTTTTAAAACATCGATGTTTTTGGAAACAAAACTGTCTATTATATTTATGAAAAGTTTTAATTATTAGATAATAGCACTAAAAATAACAAAAATAATAAGAAAAATCAATATAAAATCGAATTTGCTTCCGCTACACAAGTTTACTCACTTTTTTATGTTTGGACTCGATCGCGCGCGTGGAAGCGCCGGCAGTGACTCCGCCAATGTCAAGTGATTAGAGAGGCACTGTGTTATAAAGATTGACCAGTAGATGGAATTTTAACAACACCTCACTCATCAAGTGTGACAGTGACAGTTTTTTTTTTAATCTAAGAAATTAAAACAAACTTATTCGTACGGCTGTAAGCTTACTCCGATTATTTTGATCAGTGTCATCTAGTGGAAACTTGATCATCTGCTAATGACTATGCAATATTTATACTTGAAGCTAGTACACCTAATGCACGCTAGACCGCACCCAAAAGAATAATTGACGTTTCGATATTTTATTCAGGTAACATCGATGTTTCGATGATATCGAAGTCAACCCATCGATGTTTTATAGTTAAACATCGATGTTTATTCAACATCGATGAATATCGACCATCCCTACTCAGTCGCAAATGCAATAGCAGAATAACTCAACTCAGCGCAACCATTGCGTTTGGAATCCATAGATCTTTCACAAACTACGCACAAAGCTATCTAGAACTGGAAACCTCTCATGGAAGAAGCATATTGGTCCAATTTTGTAGGTAACATTTAAACTAGCTAGATACCGTTTTATGAAAGATTTACAAGAACCCTAAGCTACTTAGCTGCAGGTGAAAATACATCCTTGAATTTATGCATGCCACTTATAAAGGGGGAACCAATCAACAACGAAACCTATTTTTACTCCTGTTTATCAAAAGCACGCCATATGGCATTTCATACTGTACAAGTCTTTATTTTCCGAAATGACTGAATCGATTTTAATGGGTTCCCTACTTGAAATCGAATGATGCGAGATCGAATAACACTTGCTCGAAAACGTTTACTCGATAGTACTTGAAATCGATAAATTATGAGCTCGACAGTTCACTCCCTCGATGCATCAAAATCTCGGAATAACTATAAGCTCGAATCTTGAAACATCATTTCTCTAATCGATTTATAGAATATCTCGAAAACGGTGCGTCATATCACAAAAACAATGACGAAAATTCTCCCTTAATAACTGCCCTGCTACGTAGTTCTCAGCATGTAGGTAAAAAAGAAGTTTTAATCAATACAAGTTTTAAAAAACACATTTCCTCGATTATATGAAATTCGGAATAAATAAAATATTTCGGAGTATTTCGGTGTTCCCTTCTCGATACAAATACCTACTACGTGTATATAATATTATAATGTTGACATTGTGGTTAAAACTATCCTCTTTTTTCTGTATCATGTGTTGTTTCATTATATTGTAGGCACTCAAATAAAAATCCTTATAACATTTCTGTAAATCGAGTAGATGGTCGGTCGAGAAATGATGTTTCGAGATTTTGATACATCGAACAGTGAGCCTTTGCGCTGCCGATGATTCGAGCTTTTAGTTATTCGAGATTTTGATGCATCGAGGGAGTGAGTTGTTGAGCTCATAAATTATCGATTTCAAGTACTATCGAGTAAACGTTTTCGTGCAAGTGTTATTCGATCTTGCGTCATTCGATTTCAAGTAGGGAACCCCATTTTGGGTTCCCTACTTGAAATCGAATGACGCAAGATCACACATAAGTATAAACAAGATACATAGGTCTAAAAAGTTATTTGAAAACATTTTCGATACCTAAATAGTGTTAGTACGGTTAAATTAGACACATTTTAAATTTTCCATACAAACATAAAATTTCCAGTTATCTTTTTTAAAATAAGATATTTCGAAAATGTTTTTAATCCTGCTTATATGTGTGAAGTTTCATTAAAATCGGTTCAGTAATTTCGCAAAATAGTGACTTGAAATTTGTATGAAATGCCATACGGCGTACACGCTCTTAATCACAAGACTAAGGACCAAAAATTATGTTATTAAAAATCAACACGACTGCTTATCCAAGAGTTCCTGGGAAACAAAAAAAATAAAGCATGGGTGCCTAATTCAAATTAATAAAAATCAAAATTACCCTTTTTTTTAATGGGAAGCCATCAATTGACTTCTTCCACTCTGGGCCAAGCGGCAAGGACTGTCGGAAGTCTACCGGACTTACTAAACCCACCAGTGTCCCAAATGCCCTTTGCGTTCCAAGGCCGCGGTGACTCTTTCGAACAAACTCCGCAACCTTAGCAGGCACTGAGCCTATGGGGCCCCGTCTACTTTGCTGACATCTCTGAGACGCGCGAGGAACACGATGCGCCGTCGACCCGGGCCTGGTTATTATCGGCCGCCGTAGACACGGGGCCCCGTGTCTACGGCGGCCGGTACTTCGCCGCGATAAGAAGCAGTAGCCCGCTGGTGTCGGGGGCAGGGTTCAAGCAACCGGTGATTAGAGCGACAGAGAAAGGAACCTCCACACAACACAATACGAGCCATGTCGAGGAGCCATTAAACCATTGGCCGTGACACATATATCATACCCACATCAGCTTTGAGAAAATATTCTTTGAGACTGCACATCTCGCGGTAGTGGAGAGTATTAGTTTAAAAAGCCTCGACCTCCACACTTCCGCGGGGATGTACAGTCTCATTACCAACAATGATTAGGGTGATGCATAGGATTTACCTACTAGAATCTGTCACCCTGAAATATTCTCCGTTTAATCCATAGATATAATAAACAAGAAGATATAAAGTATGTTAAATAACAAAGGGCGTTCCCTAAAATTCGTTAATCTATATTATTAATCTATACTAATATTATAAAGCTGAAGAGTTTGTTTGTTTGTTTGAACGCGCTAATCTCAGGAACTACTGGTTCGAATTGAAAAATTCTTTTTGGGTTGAATAGACCATTTATCGAGGAAGGCTTTAGGCTATATAACATCACGCTTAAGCCAATAGGAGCGGAGCAGCGATAAAGAATGTTTTAAAATCGGGGATTCCACGGGGATGAAGTCGCGGGCAGCAGCTAGTATAGCTGTCCGCAAAACTTCGTTTGTGTCACATTTTTCATGACTGCTCCGCTCCTATTGGTCTTAGCGTGATGATATATAGCCTATAGCCTTCCTCGATAAATGGGCTATCTAACACTGAAAGATTTTTTCAAATCGGACCAGTGCTTCCTGAGATTAGCGCGTTCAAACAAACAAACAAACAAACTCTTCAGCTTTATAATCTATACTTATATACGTATATTATAAAGCTTATACGTATATTATAAAGCTGAAGAGTTTGTTGTTTGTTTGAACGCGCTAATCTCAGGAAATACTAGGGGGTTTCGGTGTCTGAGAGCAGTGACGAAGAAACATTTGGTAATGCGTTTCATGAACTGTTAATGGTGGGAAATCAGAAGTCTAAATACATGTAAAGTCTCATCGAGGCGATGGTGTCTGAGATAGTAATCGGCTTGCCTTTTACATATATGGGCCGCCCAGTGCCGGATTTATATTTTTTATGAGTGTAGGCCACTTTTTCCCGCCGCCCCATGTTCACCTTTCTAAAATAATATTTTTCCATTTGTAGTTTACTACATTTAGAATGCCTTATAGATACCTACTTAAAGTTAAATAAACGAATGAATTAGTCATTAAGAAAGAGTGTCAAAAAGAAACAAGAATACAATTTTTACAGGACTTTTTAATAGCAAAATCATCCTTAATATCATCATAGTTTATGGTATTCATTATCTCTGCTTCTATGTAGAGAAGAGCTAGATGGTTTTTCCGGTGTAAATATACACCTATAAAAACGGAAATGGATTTAGTAAACGATTCCGAGTAAACTAGTTTCAGGTCTTACGTTTGTTACACGTTGTATATTTCTTTAGCTTGGCTGGCCAAACATTGCGGTTTACATAAAGTGTAAACGAAACTAAATAATAAGTATTTCTACATATTTTTGTTTTATTTTTTCGCAAAGTCAACCGCGACAACGGAAATTGTAAATCATAAAAAAAAAACTTTTTATAAAAAAATTCAACCGACTTCTACACAAAAAAAAATCCAAAAAACACCTACAAAATAACTTTAATTTCGGAACTCGGTGTTTTGGTTGCTTTTTCGTTTTTGAACACCGACTTCCGCATCTTTTTTAAAAAGATTTTTTATTTTTCACTTTTTAGTGGTAACACACCTAAACGTACCAATAACATTGATGTAAACAATAAACAAACATGCGATTTCACTTTCAGCAATCCCGAAATATTTGCTATCATTTATTGAAGAGTTCCGTTTCCTATCATCTCTGTTCTTCATCAGATCTTCACCAAACTAGAAAGGTACCACGCTGAAATACTAAGATGCTCTTCCAAACCATCGTACACAATTTTATTTTTTCATTTTACATCGACAAGAGGGAATGAGAACGTCGTCAATGTAAACTAAGCCACGCATTATTAGGGATAACTCAAATACTAATCGTCAGATCTCAATCAAATTTAAATGGGACCACACAACAAGCATCAGCTTTTGAATATAAAAAGAATCATCAAAATCGGTACACCTGGTACAAAGATGTAACAAACAAAAAAAAATATAGTCGAATTGAGAACCTCCTCATTTTTTGAAAATCGGTTGAAAGGCAACCGAAACTTCGGACTCAAAATAATATTAAAATGTAGAAACACATGTTAAAGAAGGACAATTTTCATTTTCATATAATGAGTGTTAATGATTAAATAGGTATATATATAAAGGTATATATTATATAAAGGTATATGTATAGAGTATAAAGCTTAACAACAAAGAATATTGAGTAGATATCACTGTGATTTTTTATTCTGTACCTAGTCGTTACGTATTTTGTTTTGGTAAGTAAAGTAGGTTTTTTAACCGACTTCTAAAAAAGGAGGAGGTTCTCAATTCGGATGTTTGTATGTTTTTTTTTTAATGTTTGTTCGCGCATAACTCCGTCGCTTGCCAACCGATTTGAAAAAATCTTTTTTGTTGGTTTGGGTGTACTTTCCAAATGGTCCGATGAAAATTTTATCGAAATCGAACAAGCGGTTTCTTTGTTGATTTCAATAAATGATAGCCAATCTGTCGGGACAGCTGAAATCGCATGTTTGTTTATTGTTTACACCAATTTATACCACGTACGCTGTGATGGGTATGTTTAGCTGGGAGTGAACCACTAAAAAGTGAAAAATAAAAAAAACTTTTTACAAAAAATAAAACAGACTTCTAAACAAAAAAACCAAAAAGTATAAAATAACTTTAATTTCGGAAGTCGGTGTGTTCAACAACAAAGAAGCAACCAAAAACACCGAGTTCCGAAATTAAAGTTATTTTATACTTTTTGGTTTTTTGTTTAGAAGTCGGTTTTATTTTTTGTAAAAAGTTTTTTAAAGACAAGACGACGAGAGTGTAGCGAGCGTATGCGATCGGTGCTTGCATCAAAACACTGGTGCGGGCGCGGGCATCGGGGCATTGGTTGACGGTTCGGAGTGCGGGCGGGAAGCGGAGTTTGTTACGTTCGCGTTGAGCCACTGCTGTCCGCTCGCCGCCCGCCGCACTGCTCTCATCTATCACTCACTAGGAATGAGTTTCTTCTATAGGTATTTATTTAAAGTATAAAAAACCATGATAAAACCAGTGAACGTGTTTGACTTTTATCGTCTGAAATCGAGTGACCGTCCTCTGAAATCTGCCGCCCCTAGGACGCTGCCGCCCCTAGGCCGCGGCCTATACGGCCTATTTATAAATCCAGGACTGGGGCCGCCTTTACTTCTTTGAAAATCGGTGCTGTATTTTCGTGTACAACCTCTAGCTGCTGTTTCCGTCGAAGTAGGTAGGGTAGCTCGTGGTCTCAGTCGTCGTGGTGACCTCTGTGGTCATAGGCCCGAAGAATGCTACCAATAAATGGCGTTGGTATCGTTTTAGAACGCGGAAACGTTTTTTATTTTTCGAACTAATATAAAGTGAATGGTGAATGATTGCTTCTTCCTATACCACATACGGTACCTATTCACTGTTAACGGATATTTGACTAGACTTCGATGCTGACGGTTTAAGATTTGCTTCGTGTTTATGATTAGTTTCTTGATTTTGTCTTTCTTACAACCACTGCTTTAAAACTATATCACAGACGATATACTGTTAACGTCTTTTGAGGGGGAAGAAATGGTGTACACTTCAATAGACTCTGTGGTCAAGAGATTGATACTCAATACTCAATACTCAATACTTTATTGCATTCCATAATGTGTACATATTACAGTTGGTTATTAAAAACATAGAATCAATTATGGACCCTGTCGGGCACAGCAAAGTTATTTTTTACAGGAGGATGAAGGCGCTTTTTGTTAAGAAGATATTAAAAAAAAAAGATAATAATTTAAATTAAAATTGTTTCATTAAAAATAATATTATTTGCTTTTATGGTATTTATATATTTGTATATTTGGTTTTAAGTTATATTTATGTATTGCACGAATTTTATTGTTATCATTTATAATTAACTAAATATTATTTATGAATTTTAGATATTATGTAAAAATTGTTTTTATTGTTGTTGAAATTTATCGCTAAAATATTCGTCAACAGTGTAGTAGCTTTTGTGTATTAGAAATTGTTTCAATTTATTGATAAATATATTATTTTGATTTATATTTTTGATGTATTCCGGTAACTTATTGTATATTTTAATGGACATAACAAATGTACTGGAAGAGTGCATTTTTAATCGCGAAGTGGGTATGTTTAATCTGCCTCCATGTCTTAGTGCAATTTTTGTTTGGATATCTTCTCTTTTAGTGTAGAATTGCGGATATTTTCGTACAAATTTACAAATTTCAAGTATGTAGAGGCAGGGCAGAGTTAATATTTTTAGTTCTTTAAAGTGAGTTTTGCAGGAGTCCGTACCTTTGATATTTATTAAAATTCTAATCATTTTTTTCTGTAGAGTGAATAACGTAGGCGCGTCTGTACTATTTCCCCATAAGATTACTCCATATTTAAGCCATGCAAATGCGTACGCGTAATATGTTACTACTGCTGTTTTGATTGCAAAGATGAGGCAATTAATTTCTTAATTCACTGAAACCATCGGGTCTTCCGTATCATAATCTTACCTATTCTGTGCGTGGGCACTACTGTTATGTTTTTGCGAAATTTAAAACCTCCTCACCTATGCAACGGAACCAGACTAAAAGTAAACGCGTTAAATCGCAATGTAGTGGAAGCCACAATTATCACTGGATAGCGCAAGGGTAAACTGTATTTTTACCAAGAATTCCCTTGATCTCGAATGATCTTCCCTTTGAACTCAAACTAATACCTACAGTTTCCCCTCAAAGCCTGCTTTGCAATGACCATAAACAAATCACAAAGGTAGACAAAAAATTTGCGGGTAGGTATAAAATTGAGAGAAAACAGTTTTTCACACGGGCAGTTCGATGTGGCTTGCTCATGCGTAAGCTCGCCCAGTAGTCTGATAATTTTGGCACATAGTAGGTAATAGATTAGCAAAACATGTCTTGTATAAAGAGGTTTTGTAGTTTACTAGCTTTCGCCCGCGACTTCATCCGTGTAATTCTACTTCCTTTCTTAGCGCTCGCCTATGCCACGATATAACCGACCTCCACGCGGACGAAGTCGCGGGCAAAAGCTAGTAGGTAATGAATAATTTCGTAATGTGGTGTTGCTTATTTTTCTTATTTGTTACGTGATACCTATTTATTTTGTAAGTTGGTTAAACTTAACGCTTTTACACGTCTAATCTAAGTCCAAAAAAACTTTGAAAATAGTGTTAACTTAGCACAATATTTGTGCCAAGTTTACCTAGCCTAAAGAGATTCTAGGTGTTAGATCAGTCATAAAGAAACCGGCTAAGTACGAGTCGGACTCGCACACGAAGGGTTCCGTACCATATCTATAACAAGAAGGGCAACGTGAACGTCAAGTCTCACAATGCCGTAGTAGCCCCACTTAGCATTTATTTGTCATACCGCGGGCGAAATTAAATTGCAAAATTAATGTCTCCTAAAATATTGGCCGTAGAATGAAGAAGAAAAAAGAAGCCCACAATGAGTTGTGGGCTTCTTTTTTTCATTAAATATTAATCTACAAACCAATTCAACAAAACTTAACATTGGAGTTGAAAATTATGTTTTTCCACACATTCCACCTGCAAATGTAAGTTGGTACGCACAATATTGAGTGATTTACCATGTTTATTTTAATATCATGGACTTCTTATAGGTTTTCCTATCACTAAATAGTATAAAACATAGTCGCTTTCTCTGTCTTTGATCCCTTTTCTCTGTCTTTGATGTATGCTTAAATCTTTAAAATTACGCAACGGATTTTGATGCGGTTTTTTTATTAGATAGAGCGATTGAAGCTTAATTTTCCCCGCGAAGCCGGAGCGGGTCGCTATAATCTATAAGTAGGAAACTACATAATTAATTATTTTTTTTCAGTATTTTAGTTTCGGAGATAAGGGGAGAATGGTCAAATTTTGCCTATTTTCTTGAATAACTTGGAAACTATTTATTTTAAAATGACAAAAAAAAACATTTAAGATCTTCACAACTAGACCTTCCATTTGATATGTCACACGATGCAGTTTTCAAAAACTTATTTTTTAAATTTCCACCTTCCCCTAAAATGACCTCCCAATACAGATTCATCTATTCACGTCACACCTCTGCGTTTGTGTTCCATTTTTTTTTTCGAACGTGTGTTTGTATGTTCAAGTATATTGCACCCCAAATCGGATAGGTGTTTTTTAATATCTTAGGTAAGAAAGACTCACTTATGTAGAAGTAACTGTTCACTGATGCAGGATAGTTCAAGAATTTAGTGTTGATTCTTCCTTACTTTACTGCAATCTTCTTTTACGGACTTTTAATATGGGTGTGTGATTAAAATCCACTCCAATATACATTGACGGCCAAACCCAATAACGGATCCATCAAATACTAGAGATAGAAAAACAAATGAAACAACAGAAAACCTACATCATTTTTCTGTTGTTTCATTTGTTTTTCTATCTCCAGTATGTGATAGATAGGTTATTGGTTTCGGCCGTAAATAGGCTACCTACATATTGAAAGACATCTGTAGCCAACTGTTGTTGTTGTTGTATATTTCATACTTTTTGCTTTTCAGAAAGAAAAGGTGGACTACATGGGGCGGTATTTTTATGAATTCGCATAAAAAAAAAATCCTTATAATATTTTTACTAAGGAATATATTTGAGTAATTTTCTAAATACTATTATATGTGTATGATACATAGTTATTTACCTTAATTTTATACATGTCTCCATCACTTTGAATTTATTCTCAACTTTTAATTGGTGTGGCTTTTACAGTAATATACAAACCAAAATTAAAGTATTTATATACAAACCCATATCTAACAGTAACTTAAGCGCTAAAGTTGATTGATTATAAGGATCTTATGTAAACCAAACTTTTAAGTATTAAATTAGAAATTAAACATAAAATAATATGTAGTGATCAGTAATTTATTTCTAGTTACTCATTAATAACATTTTTAATGACAACAAATAATATAAAAAGTAGTATATATTGGAATTTTGTTTTTAACCAACATTAAAAAAGGAAAAGGTTCTCAATGCGATTGTATCATTTATCAAACAAAGCTGTCTCGTTTCTATAAATAGAAAAATAAATTCTGTAAATTTTGCCATTTTATTTGTCACAAATGAGTGTTGTAAATAAACTGTAAATGTTTCTTCATTTAGGTATGGCAAGCGGGCTATTTATTAAAGTATTACGAAAATTGCATTAAAATATGTATAAAACAAACCAGCTATTATCTCACTGGGATATAAATCTCGTGCGCTACTTTAAATTACATAAAATCTATGCGCCCTTTTTCTTACTTTTACCCAGTTGTTGTTTTATAAATATTCATAGGTGTATCGACACGAAACACCAGCGATTTTATACCTACGATTTCAATCATACATACAATATTGCTCTGCACATATAACAATTTTTCACCAAAATATTTAAACGAAAATCTTTTTAAAACATTTTTGCACTCTTTGTCTCTCATGCTATAAGTAAAATGCATTCGGATTTCGCTGCGGATCTGTGAAAATAGCGCGATTCAACTATATAGGTAAACACTTCACTCATACTTTGAATATTTGTATAACAAAACACTAAAAACAATCATCTAAGTAACACTAGTTAAGGACATCCAATAGTTAAAATTATATTACATAATAAACCATAATCCAATTTATTATTGAAAAGCAGATGAACATACATAATTATTTTAATTTTTTTTAACAAATATTCGTTATATTATATTACAAAATAACACAGTGAATGTGTAAACTAGTACAGATGGTGTCAATAACAAGTAAATACATAATAACAATTGCATTACGCGGTGCCACAGATAAATATTTAAACGAATAGGTCTTTCAAGATAAAACAGTTATCAGTCAGTTATAGCGTTATTATGTATTACATCTGCATATTACAATGATTGGGAAAACTGACCATTTGCTTTTCATAGCGAAAATTTCGTAATAATACTCGCTAGATAGCTCCGTTGTATGTTTTTGTACCATTATAAAAACGGGTAAAATTAAAGTGTTTATTTATTTAAACAACAATGTCAAATGCCACATGTTCTTACATCGCCCAGCTGTACAAGCTCAAACACAAATAGTATTATACACCGAATAAGTTAAGGAAAACTTTTGTGCTAAGGTAAAAAACAAAATAAATTTAGAAACTACATTTATATGAAAGTAAAACCATAATTATATGACAATGTTTATGATTATGAATGTTATATAGTAGCACTGATATGATACTCCCCATATTTCTGTTATGAACATGAGCTGAATAATTTAATACTGGTTAAATAAAATGATATAGTAAACAACAACATATAATGTTTTTTTTTTGTACAAATTTATTATGTGTAACACTTGCAATATATAAAATTCTATTGCCATTGCATTACATTCATTCATTTCTATGTTTGATGTAATTTGAAGATGTGTTTATTTTTATTCGTTTTCATTTTACAAAATAAGCTAAAAAGTATTATTTTAATCCAACACAAATTTACCATTTTCTAGTTGCCAACAGTGATGACGACACGCGTTACCGCTATTTAGTGAACGCTGCAAACACGGCCCACATAATTTCGCAGGCATCTGGTCGCATGGCTTCAGCCTCGAAATCTAGATCTAAAAGCGCGCGTACGCGTCTCGTTGCTAACTCGTAATCTTCGTCGGAGAGGGGCGCGAACGCGTTTTCTAGCACATCAGCCGAGTGGGCAAGCATCAACAGCGCCAAAGATCGCTTGTCGGCGTGAGCGACATCGGTGATCGAGCGCCTCAAAGCCGCTTCTTGAACCTACAATTTTATAGTAACATTAATATTTTTGTCCATTTTGCATAAATTTAGGTATTTATTGAATGCCCTTTTTTAAGGAAAGTGCGCGAACAGGTAGTGTATGCGCACCCGTATACAAAATACGGGCTTTGATTTGGAGTTGCGGACACCAGAATGACCTAGGTAGTACATACATACTGTATCTATGTAAGTCTCGCCTGGTGACCGCAACTCCACACATCCAAAGTATTTTAATTTCACTACTGCCCAAAAGCGGCCACCTGCATTTACAAACAATACATTCAACTCCGAGTGAAGGTTTGAGTATAGTTATGAATAGCAAACGGAATAGATGATTAACTGTACCGAAATAGCAGCACAGTGTAATGTGGATCGTGGTTTATTATTTCCGGAGCAGTTCATAGTCAGTGTATCCACAGTAGAAAGAAGACTCCGTCACTCAGGACTCAAGGGATGCATAACGGTCTCAAAACCACTTCTTAAAACTGTTAGCAAAAAGAAGAGGCATAATTGGGCTAGAGAACACAATAATTGAACAATAGCAGATAGCGAAAAGGTCCTCTGGACGAACGATAAACTTGAATATTTTTTTTCGTTCGACAGCGTTTAAACGAAAGGGTGAATGACGCTCGTAATGCGGCTTTAGTTTAACACGACGGAGGGTATGTGATGGTTTGGGTCTGCTTTGGTTGCTCCGTTATTGGAAATCTTGGGCGAATATAAGGCATCTTAAAAAAAAAGGTTCAAAAAGATATTGAAGAAGAGCGCAGTGCCTTGTGGAACCCGTTTAATTGGTCAGGGATTTATATTTCAACAGGATAATGTTCAGAAACACACGTCAATACTATGCAAGGCCTTTTTAAAAGGAAAAGAACAACAACAGGTGTTGAAACCCATGATATGGCCTCCACAGTCGCCAGACTTTAACCCGATAGAACTATTGTGGGTTCAACTGGATAGACAGGTGCGGAGCCGTTGTCCTACGTCTCAGGAAAACTTGTGGAGAAAATGCAAGACGAATGGCAGAAGATTACCAAGACAAAGTTTGAAAAGTTAGTAGCTAGGTTTCCGAAGCTTTGAAAGGCTGTCATTAAAAATAAAGGTGGACACAGATGAGTAGGTACAAATTATTTTCATGTCTAGAATGGCTGATAAACAATTAAAATAATTACGAAGTAGATTCATTCAGACTCTTACAAAATTTATTTTACGTCGCCAAATACTTTTGAGTGATACATACATTAAAGCATCTTTACTCGGTTTCCGTTTAAATTACTTAAATTATGTTTACTTGTTTTGGATACCTTTTACTCCACCAGTTTGCTTTCATTAAATATTGAATAAAATTTGTTTTGAAAGAATCACCTGTTTGTGTTTTATGAAAGTTAAAGAACAAGTATTATTAAATAGACATGTTTTTGTAAAATAATAATAATTGAACTTGTATTACGTATCAAATATATGTACCTACAGTAAAATCTTTTGTCAAGTCATTTATTCAAATTAGGCTAAAAGCCAGTTAAAAATCTGAACAACCTTGATACAAAATCCAATTTCATAAGAATCACCGCTGCGAGAGGCTGAACCCAAGTCTGCTATTTTTATAAATGTGCCATTCCAACACGATCCCATTGCCATTTTGCTAAAATTTCGTAATTTGCTAAATTCATAATGATCGATCATTGGTCGGTCAGTGGTCTCATAATACTTCTTGATAACCGGGCTATTAAAAGCAATGACTGCACCATGACGTTCTAATGGTAGGTCAATGATCAAAGGAACTGTCAAAATTTTAGTAGATTACCGCATACGTCTATCGTTCATTTGTCATTATGTACGAGATTACCATTCTATGCCATATCTCGCCAGACGGGATTCGAGTATGACAGCGATGGGACCCGAACCCATCGTGCTACTCCCTTCCGGTTCGGTTACTTAAGCAATTTGGAAAACAAACGCACCAGAGACAAACATCACAACCTATGAGGATGAGCTGACCATGGTGAGTGTAGGCGAACCAAAGAGGTACTTCCCTCTATTGATGGCCATTTCACTAAACAAGCAATAAGACTGACTAAACAAAAGTTACGTACAGTCGCCTAATCATCAGAACTGTCCACGGGTCTTTTATTAAACACCTCTATGTCATAGAAGTCACTGACAGCCCGCTTTGCAGAGCCTGCATGAAGGAGGATGAGACAGCAGCACATCTGTTTCTAAGCTGGTGCCCGGTAGTCGCGGATTACAGAGCTAAGTACTTCGAAAACCCAGGTACCCCTGTTAGTTAGTAACAGAAGGCGTGCTGCCCTTCCATGGGGAGCTGGGGTGAATCGAATGACACATCGTGTACGCAAAATACGCGCTCAGTCGCAGAGTTGCTGAAACCAGTTGATTTACTAATACATACTAATACTAAAATAAACCTGGACAATAATGCCCAATATTTTTTATTTTAAGCTAATATGTCTGAACTGCACAATATACTAAACTATGTTTTATGACTTAAAATCAAAGATCAATATAGAATTCAGAAATCAATATCTAGTATTCACCTGGCTAAAAAAAAGTCCCATCAATCCTATGATGCTGAGTGATTGTGTAGTTTTCTAACATTGAAAGAATTTTGTGATAGCGAGTTGATGGTAAAGCAGAAAATCACATTATTGCGAATAGAGCAAACAAAGCCCTTTTGATTTGATTTTTATGAAATTATGAGTTTGTATGAGAAAATGTTTCTAAGTTTTTATCAAGTACAAGGCTATGTTTATTTAATCTAAATCTACACACAAACTCAATTATTTTAGAAGGATTCATTATCATTTCATGTAACAAGCAATGTTAATAAAGGAAGGAAATTGGAATTATTATCATAAATTGATAAGAATTAAACTGAACATTGTGGGATCCATACTAATATTATAAATACGTTTTCACATATAAACCACTGAACCACTTTGATGAATTTTGGTTTAGAGCTAGTTTGGACTTCAGCGAAGGACATAAGGTAATCAAAGTAATTAACCAAAAATAGTCAGGACATTGATTTTTCATAGGAAAAAATGGGCCAGCAGTAGAACTAATGTTGAGCCAATTGTACCATGAGCACTTGTGAATCTAAACCATCCAGGGAGTCACTCATTTGAACAAAATTGCTGCAACCAGTTAGAGAGTTCAGTGAAAAGACATATACTGATCTATACTAATATTATAGAGATGTAAAGTTGGTGAGTTCGTTAGGTTAGGTTAGGGTTAAGGGGTAATCTACTGAACGATTTTTGAAAATTATTTTACCAATAGAAACCCACATTATTTGTGAGTTATAATACTCACACATATTTTATCCACATATTCTCACGGGAACAGGAACAATGCGGGTGAAACCACAAGGTGCTACTAGTTTTATAATTAAGTTACACTAGGTAGTGTGATTATAGTTACCTTTTTGACCAAGCGACACTTAACTACATTGTCAGTCAGTGGATGAGTAGTCATATCAAACAGCAAGAAGTTCTGCTTTTCTGTTGTCAAAACTCCCTTCTCTACAAGATTTTTTGCCAGCCTTTCACGGACATTTTTCAACTGATATTTTAGTTTCATTGGATTCCATGTTTCACCTGAAATTATTTAATCACATATTTTGTGACCCAATCCATATTTTTGAAGCAAAAATTAAGGTAGTAGGTATTTATTATAGCATATAGATTTTTTTTAAACTGAAGTACTAGAAATGAGAAGACACAATTACTGAAACAAATGCAGCTACTGCTTGCACTAATTCTGTACCATGATTATAAACACCTTATTGTAAGTAATTATTACATGTAATGAGACATTTTTGATACTTTATTATTCTAACGATACATACCACTTAGGTATTCTATCCAGCTTTGCACTGTCTCTGGTGGTTCAGTTTCTTTCATGTGTTTCAAGGCCTCGTCTAGCAAAACATCACCAGTTGGTGTATCTAAAACCAGGTATTGTTATTAGGTTGTATACAAGATATTATTATTCCATTATTCTTGATGTATCAATAAGTAATTAAGCTGTTATTATTATTGCATATATTGTGTATATAATAAAATATAATGTTGTTTAATTTTCATATTAGAAAAGACCCTTTCTTTACAGAGTAAGGTAAAAAATGCAATGAAAGCTTCATGGGGTGAAATTTTGGTTTATTTAAGACAGATTGTAGCATTACCAAAAGAGAATTTTACTAAGCGAAATCAGAGGGCAATGGTAATTTTATCAACTTTCATTGCCTTATAATACCACAAAAAGCAGTCATTGACCATTTTCAAATTGGATGTTAAGTACTTAAGACACAGCTAAAATTACTTTAATAATAGAAGCATAAAATACGTATTAAAAACGTTTAAATTTTAATTAACCATTCTCTTACCTGATTTAACTATAACTTTTCTAGATAACAATCCCTTTCTACGCATACCAGCTCTTTCTAATTCTACGCGGCCTCTTAAACCAAGTTCAATTAAAATACATCCTCTGAGGCCACTGGATATGCAATCATTCCAAAACGATGTGTAACCCTGAAATAATCATCAATATGAGATGGAATAGTCACGATATTCTCATAGTTGTTACTGTTTATACGGGCCAGAGAAAGCATTCTCTTACCTCTTTGTCCTTTAGTCCTAAAAGCAACACTTCTTCCATCAGTGTCAATCGTGTTTCCTTTGAATCCCCGTCATCATAACTTTTATCATTTTTCTTATCATCGATGTCGTGGTTTTCCTTTAGTTCTGCATTGTCCTTAATTACGTTTACGTTTCTTCGTTGCACCAACCCCTCAGCCCGATTCATTTTAACATTTAATATAATTGCGAAATACAACCAAATTGATTTAATAAAAGCGAATATTTGGATAGTTTCTGAAATTCGTAAACGAATCGTTGACGTTTACTATGCGACGTGATGTTGTTGTGCAAAACATGGCCGACGAAGACATTTCCTTCGTTCAAAAATCGTTAGTACTTGTTTAATAATAAAATATTATAAATCGCAAAAAAAAAATACAGATTCAATCAACAAAAAATAGGAGTTAAACATAATAAGCAATGATTGAAGTAGGCAGAGCTTGTGAACATGTTTTTAAAGTATGGAAATTCCAGGGATCTCGGGGTTTAGTTATTTGGTAACCCAAAGAGGGTTACCAGCTGCCCGATACGCTTCCTCCAAAATCAGCAAGATTCGCCCTGGCACTCCCTAGTCGAACCCGACGACCCTATCACCTTATACCAGGAAAGCAATAGGGAAACCAGCACGATTAGAAAATACAAAAACAGACCGCGTTCCGTATTCCGGCCCCGCCGACGAGGCCAGGCCCATTGCGACGCCCCCGTAACATCCCTCCCCGAGTTTTGCCTAATGAGCCAGCCCGCGCCGCTGAGCCATCAGCGTTAAATCCTATAAATAATAATAACCAGACCCAGCCTGTCCCTTGCTGCCCCTCTCAATGACCCTGTTAAATAATAATAATAATAAAAATGCTTATTTTATCATAACATCATGCTTTATATTCCCCGAAGGATTCGGCAAAGGTGTACCTATAGTACACTGTAATTTCGCCAGTTATATTTAATCCCATGTACTAGTGCAGGGCGCAGGGGGCTTGTTTTAATTACTTTGGATTAATTTCAATTGAAAAACTCAATAATAATTTAAAAAAATCCAAATTGAAATTTAAAACTTTGAAGCATCGTGGGCGTCAAGGCCGCAAGGATACGCAGGCAATGTAAATGTTGTCGTATTAAGAACAATAGGTACTTACCAGAATATAAGGTTTACTTGCTATATTTTGATAAAGAACGGAGAAAAAAAAAGAAGATTTTCTCCCATACATTTTTATTTTCATTTTTTTTTAAGATGTAGTAATAAGTATTAAAATCAGCGTTAAATTTCCTATATGAAACAATTTTTGTTAAGTTAAATGTTAAAATAAGCCTTTTGGATCCAATGTCCACCTTTTTGAAAATCTGGACCACTTTGCGTCGCCATCAGTCGACGCGACGATAGGAAACGTGCAGAAACTATAGGTGGCAGCACAGACGCGTTGATGTCAAGTGTATTTCTTAGTTGCAATGCTAGATTCTCACACAGTCTACTGCGTGCACATTCCCCTAGACGGCTGGTGCAGGAAGTATAGGTGGCAGCACAGGGCAAATATTTACAAGGTAAAAGTTTCAGATTTGCAACACTTGATGGCATAGTCTACGCCGTGACGTTCCCTATAGCCGAGAGTGGCCGAGACGCATAGAAATCTTATGAACCGACTTAAAAAAGGAGGTTATTATCAATTCGACCCATATGTCTACAACTCTACACTAATATTATAAACAGGAAAACTGTGTTTGGTTTTAATGAATAGGCTCAAAAACTACTGGACCGATTTTAAAAATTCTTTCACCATTATCCACGAGTAACATAGGCTAAATTTTATTTTGGAAAAAAATAGGGTTCCGTAAGATATTTGGGTTTTTCGGACACAAGGTGTAAAAAATCAACCAGAAAAGTTACTTATTTTGCGTACGCTGCCTAAACTATAAAAGATAGAACATAAGGGTATAAAAAATAAGAAAGAAAAAAATAAGAAGGGTATAAAATAACTTTAATTTCGGAACTCGGTGTTTTTGGTTGCTTTTTTGTTGTTGAACACACCGACTTCCGAAATTAAAGTTATTTTATACTTTTTGTTTTTTTTTTGTTTAGAAGTCGGTTTTATTTTTGTAAAAAGTTTTTTTTTATTTTTCACTTTTTAGTGGTTCACTCCCAGCTAAAGCTAAAAATACCCATCACAGCGTACGTTGTATAAATTGGTGTAAACAAACATGCGATTTCAGCTATCCCGACAGATTTGCTATCATTTTGTAATAACACTTACACTAATTATAGAATATTAACGTATAATAAAACTCACATTAATTATTTGAAGGGTAGTTGTATTTTCTCCTTTGTACACTTCGTTACACGTCCGTACTCGATGCTGCCCCGAACCCAATAGGCCGAGTCCGTCCCCAAAAACTACCAACGTCAGTTCTTAATGTCATTCGTTCACACGGGTGTTGCCAGTATAAGAAATAAAATGTCCCACTAATCGACTAAGTTAATTCAAGATTTACTAAAATGATGTCAAACCTAACACTCGACCATCCTGACGTCGTGCATGTCCTCATGCACACAAGCCAGTTAACTACTACAACCTAACACTCGGCCAGTACAGGTAACAGCATCGAATCTGAACTCACAATTATTTACACATTATTGCTAAGATTCACACACAATTGGCGAAACATTTTTTTCGCAAGACAATAAAATATAAATAAAAATGAGAAAGAGAGAGAAAAAAAAAAATAACATCAATCAACGGTTACGATGATAGTGGACTCTTTCTCACAAAACATGGTATCATTATTTGCAAGTCTTCTTTCTTAAAATCAATTAATTTAAAGCAAATGTTATAAATAATATCCAAAAATCATAACGGTTGTGAACCCTCCTTCTCACAAACCATAATGGCATTACTTGTGAATCTTCCTTCTCACAAGCAATAAATACATACATACATACATAGAGTAAAATATTTCAATCCATAAGTTAGTCACAGTAGCAGTGAATCCTCCTTCTCACATACTAAGGTGACCATGCTTGTGAACCCTCCTTCTCACAAACAATAGATATACATATAAATGTAAATTCTTAAATAACTTAAATATATTATTCCATAAGTCACGGTAGTAGTGAACCCTCCTTCTCACATACTAAGGTGACATTGTTTGTGAACCCTCCTTCTCACAAACAATAGATAAATAGATGTAAAATCTTAAATAACTTAAATATATTATTCCATAAGTCACGGAAGTAGTGAACCCTCATTCTCACATACCAAAGTGACCTTGCTTGTGAATCCTCTTTCTCACAAGAAATCAACACATCAATTATGACTCTCACAAACTATGCAATTTTATCTTAAACATATGTTCAGCACACTTTACATTTTTAATCACATCATAAACTCAACCCAATTAATTACAGGTATCTTACTTAACTTAGTTTTGCACATACAATTATACGTGAAGATCAATTTGTATTATAATATCAAATAAATTTTCGTTGACTTGAAACAGCAAAACAGAGTATACACAGTCATACTACAATTCTAGTTTGTACCATTAATTAATCATAATAAACAAATAGTGATCATTATAAAACCACAATTCAGCTAACGTATTGGAAATGATGATGATGATAATAAAATTATACAATGTTAAAGTTACCAACTGACCTTCCAAATAGTTGAAACTACGCATCCGTGTCTTCTTCGTTAGCGCTATTCGTTTCATCTTCATCATCATCATCGCCGTCGTTTACATTTAAGGCGGCCACGTGAACCCATGGTAACATGCGATCGGCAGCTACAGTGGTTTTTCGCTTATTTTTGGTACTAGATAACCCTGGTATAGCAGCCAGTCTATAACGGTCGTTACCCAACACACCAATCACACGATAAGGTCCTACATAGGGTGAAATTAGTTTTTTACTTTTCCCATCATTAACAAACGAACTTCTTGTAATTTTTACAAGATCGCCTTCACCGTATAGTCGCGCAGGAAGCCGGTTTTTGTCATGAGCAGATTTTTGTTTTTCCTGTTCTACGTCAATTTTGTCTTTAACAGACTCTCGTAGAATATCTGGATCTATTTCCTCCCTACTTTCCCGTACTAATTCATTAAGTCTAGGGTTGATCTCGGCGTTCATATTTAATCCGAACATTACTTCAGCCGGTGTCCTACCCGTACTCTTCTGTCGAGTATTATTCATACCCTATTGGACTCTACCTACTTTGTCGTCCCAATTCTTCTCATCAAAATTAAGATTCTGGGCAGTCAAAGAGTTCAGAATGGTACGGTTGTAGCGCTCTACCTGTCCGTTCGCTCTTGGACTAGCCACTGCGTTTAGAATATGTCGTATGCCCTTATCCAAACAAAAACGTTTAAACGCGTGAGATGTAAAGCATGTGCCACGGTCACTAATAACACGGTCGGGGACCCTAAAAGTATAGAAGATATCCTCAAGAACTTTTACCGCTGTTTGCGTCTTAGTATTTCGTACCGGTTTTATAAAAATGAACTTTGTGAACGCGTCCACTATCACCAAAAGGTATGAATTTCCTAACTTGGAACGAACAAAAGGCCCAAGGTGGTCAACGTGAATAGTGTGGAAAGGCACTTCTATTTTAGTGATTGGGTGTAAATGACCCTCATTAACATTGGTTTTCTTTGAATAGGCGCATTCAAGACACGCCTGAACATATTTTTTTATAAATCTAGACATTTTGGGGAACCAATACGTTTTCTTAATGCGTTCCAACGTCTTTTCTACACCAAAATGTCCGATATCATCGTGGTTCATGCGACAAAGTTGCCACCTTGCGCCTTTTGGTACCACCCAACGTAAATTATTTTTATCCCCGTTTAGACACTTATAGAGTTTATTATCTTTAATCAGATAGTTTTCTTTTATATGTTTTAAGCTATCAGCGTCCATGTCAGCAGTAAGTATGTCACGAGTCCGTCGAAGTTCAGAATCTCCCATCTGTAAGGTATGTAGCCAGTCATCGCTACTTATCAACATTACACTTGGGTATTGGTCTATTTCGGCTGTTTCGTCTACTAATTCGACAGGATTTCGCGACAGTGCATCCACGTGTGCCATCTTAATACCGGCACGATATTCTACAGTGCATTGGAACTCCTGTAACAGAAGCCACCAACGTGCTATTCGTGGAATCATGTCCCGTTTTGAAAATGTTGAACGCAAAGCGCTACAGTCGGTCACGATTTTAAAACTTTGTCCTAACAGGTAAACCCGGTATTTTTTAAGTGAACAAACTACAGCCAGGGTTTCAAGTTCGAATGCGTGAAAATTTTTCTCCTCTGGGGAAGTTTGCCGGCTATAGTATGCCACAGGTTGAAATGCATCGCAAGCATGCTTACGTTGTAGCAAAATTCCTCCTATGCCTACTTTACTTGCATCGGTGTGCAATTCTGTCTCAGCAGTTGGTTCGTAAATCGCTAATATCGGTCTGTCAACCAACTTATCCTTAAGCGTCCTGAAAGCCACCTCTTGATCCTCGGTCCAAACCCAATTCGCATCTTTTCTAAGCAGTTTGTTCAGTGGGTGTGCCAGAGTTGCAAAGTTCTTTATGAATTTTCGGAAATAGCCCACTAACCCAAGGAATTGTCGTACTGAATGCGAATTGGTCGGACAAGGAAAGTCTAGGACAGATTGAACCTTCTTATTACCAGGGCGAACACCTGCAGCACTTATTTCGTATCCAAGATACACTATCTGGTCCTGAAGGAAGTCGCATTTTGACAAATTTAGGGTCAAGTTTGCTTTCTCTAACAATTGCATCACTCTTTCAAACCTTTCCAAACATTCGTCCACACTCTTTCCATAGATAAGGACATCGTCGATGTACACCATGGCCTCTGTAAACCTAGCGGATCCTAGTACCCTGTTCATCATCCGCTGGAAAACAGCGGGCGCATTCGCCAACCCGAATGGCATGCGATTAAATTCGTACTGGCCATCGGGGGTTACGAATGCCGTTAGCGCTTTCGAGTTTTCGGCTATTGGCACTTGGTAATAACCAGAAGCCATGTCCAGAGAAATAAAATATGCCTGGCCAGAGAGTCGGGAGATCTCGTCCTCAATAATCGGCATTGGATACCGTTCTTTCACCGTTACGGAATTTAAGAGCCTATAATCGACGCATAATCTCTGCTTGCCATCCTTTTTACGCACTAATATGATAGGACTAGCATATTCTGAAACAGATTCCCTCACAATTCCAGACTCTAACATTTCTCCTATCATTTCTCTTACTTGCTCACGTTCTTTATGTGCCAATCTGTATGGTCGGTACACAACGGGACGGTTGCTGGTAAGTTCAATGTTCATCTCAGCAACACTTGTACACCCTAGTTCCTTAAAGGACGTACCAAAACAGTGTTTGTACTTAATGAGTATGTCTATCAGCTGTCGACGCTGAGACTCGTTAATTGTGGCACCTATTTTTAATTGATTAACATCGATTACACCGGGCTCGACTAAGAGAGAATCTGCTGATTTGTATATATGTCTAACTACCTCAATTTTGGTACCCCGTCCTATAATTACCGCTTCCCTCAATTGACACAGTTGCGACAACGGTGTGATATAGATGTAAAGTAAACTGTCTTTGACCCGGTACACCCCACCATTAACTGTAAACTGCTGATTTGGCTTCCCTATCACTTTCCCACTTATTAAAATATCTCCATCTCCCATCTCATTTACGCGAGCCTTAACTACTGCTGGACCATAAATGACAACATCAGAAACAACGGCCACGGTTACCGGCGCATCATCACCTACACCTAACCCCGGAAATTCATATTTGTTACCGTCAAAGAAATTTAATTCTTCCGCATTTTTATATACTATGACATGAGACTGTTCTGTGAATGACTGTCCTACAAGCATGGGTAGGTCAAGAAGTCTATCGTCTACTACTTGACACAAAACATGACCTTTAACACCATCAATGCTCAGATCCACTTCCGCCCCACCTTTGGTATGTATTATGTCACTTCCAAAACCCTTCAGAGGTATGGAAGGACTATTGTAGGTTAGCCCTAACCCTGAAGCTACTGACTGCGTAATAAGCGTAACCTCGCTACCGAAATCTATGAAATTTTTTATTGGGACGTTATTTATTATACCTTCTTTAATGAATTTTGAATTTGATTCCGATGTTAATATACGCATTGTTCTTTGCACGTTCTCAGGCTTTTTGTCATTTCCAATTTTAACAACGCAATTTTCAATTTTATGACCAAACTTACGACACTTCTCACACTGAACTAAGGGTTTGGGACATTTAAGGTAAGGATGCCCTTTCTCTTTGCAGTTAAAACAAAACAATTCGCGAGTATTATTATTACTATTAGTTCTTGCAATTCGAATAGTATTGTTATTATTGGACGATTCTGATGTTGAAGAAGATTGACCTTTAAAATTGACACGATCCGAAAATAGAGAAATATCCTTATTAGTCATTAAAAATTGTAATAGTTGCTCGGGTTGGGTACACCGTATCGCGTTGGCACTAGACCGCATTGTTTTGTCGCTCAAACCATGTATAATACATTCCACTGCGCGTTTGCCCTCGATGTCACACCGGTTCAAGAGGGCCAGTTTATCATAATAGTAGACCTCAATGGGTTCATTAATTTTGCTTTTTCTCCTGAGCATGTCCTCCAAGGATTGGCCATAATTTTGTTCAAATGGAAACGCACTTGTCAATTTGTGTTGCCACTCGTTCCAACTGAATAGTATAGAGTTCAAACTTTCATACCACGTTTTGGCTAATCCTTGTAGTTTCTGCATAGCAAAATGTATAATGGTTCTTTCGTCCCAACCGTAAACAGTGGCACATTCATTCACTTTCTTTAGCCAAATATCAATGCGTTGTCCCTTTGAAGAAGGGTCAAAGTTAGGTAGAATATTTTTGTGGTTTATATTATTATTGCTATTAAAATTCTGCGTCGGGGATGCCACCGTTAACGGCCGAGACTGAGACTTAATGTTATTTATAGAATTTATAATGTTCATGATATCCCTGGAAGTAAAAGTTGGACTGTCTGACCTTGTATTCCGTGGTGTCGGCGACGTGACGTCATCACGTACTGCACGGGATCTCCGCACTGTGGGGCTGCGTTCACGAGGTAGGCTTCTATCTCGGACCCGCAACCGCTCCAGCTCGTCATCCTTCGACACGCGGCGGTTGTTGCGCTCAGCTCCGGCCAGGGGAGTAGCCCGTCGCCTAAGGCTACGCTCCCGGCTCAACTCGCCCTCCAGAGCGCGTAGGCGCTCGCGGTGATGTTCCATCTCCTGTTCCAATTTTCTGGCACTATCACGTCCTTGCCTTCGCTCCGGAGTACGCAGTCCACTGCGACTGCGACAATTGTCGCCTTCACGGCGCGTGCGACTGCGGCTCCGTCTGCTTGACTCTGCATTACGTTCAGCTTCTCTATGGCTTGGCGTCCTCAAACGCCGCCGTGGAGAGGGTTCGATTGAACGCGGCATCGTTCTGCAACTTGTAAACGCAAGCGATGTAACTACTCTACACACTTTGAAAATAATGTCGACGGTGGCGGTATATTTAAATTTGAAATATCTCGTAAACGGGCTGTCGTAGCTCAAAAATAAGCAAATTTTGTGCCCCTTGCACCCCAGGAACAATTACGACAGTATCCTGTAGCACTATTAATATGACCTTCAGACACCATAAAAAAAAATATATTATTTGACACTAAGGTTCTTTACACTGTAATTAAAATAAAACTGAAACAAAATAGCTAAGCAGTAAGAATGAGCACTGCACATAGACCTGAAGCAGGTTGGGCCTATACCACTTCTGAAATGTAATAACACTTACACTAATTATAGAATATTAACGTATAATAAAACTCACATTAATTATTTGAAGGGTAGTTGTATTTTCTCCTTTGTACACTTCGTTACACGTCCGTACTCGATGCTGCCCCGAACCCAATAGGCCGAGTCCGTCCCCAAAAACTACCAACGTCAGTTCTTAATGTCATTCGTTCACACGGGTGTTGCCAGTATAAGAAATAAAATGTCCCACTAATCGACTAAGTTAATTCAAGATTTACTAAAATGATGTCAAACCTAACAATTTATTGAAATGAACAAAAAAACTGCTTGTTCGATTTCGATAAAATTTTCATGGGACCATTTGGGAAGTATACCCTTTCCAACAAAAAAAGAATTTTTCAAATCGGTTGGCAAGCGACGGAGTTATGCGCGAACAAACAATAAAAAAAATACAAACATCCGAATTGAGAACCTCCTTTTTTAGAAGTCGGTTAACAACTTTAAAATCCACATAAAGACAATCTATGCAGCCTGCGGATAATGACGGCGTCGTTGTCGTTGATTTTGCTGACCGTGTCTTTTTTGGGTAGGCTTTTTGCAGCGGTAACCGACATCCACGCGGGCGACCGCTAGTATTTAATATTTCCAGAACTGCACAGTTTTCGTATAATGTTAGTCTATATCAGCGTCTGTATGTATGTTTTTATGTTTGTGTGCTCATATCTCCGGAACTGCAGGTCCGAATTAAGTAATTCTTTTTTTGTTGTACTAGATAGGTTCAACTTAAGGAATACTGTAAGTTTCATCAAAATCGGTTAAGTAATTTTTGAGATAGGGAATTTTAACCGACTTTTTATTATATTATTCATGAATTAAGACAGATGTCATATTTCCAGAACTGCCTAGTTTTCGTATATATTAGTCTACTAGCTTCTGCCAGCGACTTCGTCCGCGTGGAATAGTTACTTTACCCCCGATTTTGAAACTCTCAGCCCAATCGGTTTAAAATTGACAAAGTTTCATACAAACGTTCATCCCCTATTTTATCCCCTTGGGGGTAGAATTAATCAAAATTCTTTCTTGGCGGATGCCTACGTCATAACATCTATCTGCATGCCAAATTTCAGCCTGATCCGTTCAGTGGTTAGGGCTGTGCATTGATAGATCACTATGTGTGTATGAAATACTAGCTGCTGCCCGCGACTTCGTCCCCGTGGAATCCCCGATTTTAAAACATTATTTATCGCTGCTCCGCTCCTATTGGCTTAAGCGTAATGATATATAGCCTATAGCCTTCCTCGATAAATGGGCTATCTAACACTGAAAGAATTTTTCAAATCGGACCAGTAGTTCCTGAGATTAGCGCGTTCAAACAAACAAACAAACAAACAAACAAACTCTTCAGCTTTATAATGTGTGTATGAAATATGTACAATTTACAACAAAAAAAGAAATGAAAGTAAAGCTGAAATGCCTGTGCAAAATTATATTATAATAACCTATACCTACTTCACTTAAAAATAAATACCTATAACTACGTATAACTAATTAATAAAATAACTACTAATTAATAAAAGTATCTACGGTTTTACCTACTTAATACTAAAAAAACAGAACATAAATTAGCCAAAACTAACCTATCGGTATCTAAAAATCTATGCTCCTACTTCTACTACTACTTCACCTAAAAAGAAATAAAATTGTAACTATTAATAATTTGTAATTTGAACGAATATTTAAACATTACCAAAATAACTAATAAGTAGATACTATTATAAAAATCTTACAGCGCGACGGCGCGATGGCTTATTATTGTATTCATGTATAAGTTTGGTGTTTCTATACCGATTTCTATGATTCTTTTTTAATTGAATAGGTAATAATGTTAACTTTTTTTAATTAGGGATGAGTGAGAGTATTATAAACGTAAGAGTAAACAAATATAATCAGAAAGCTCCGAACTGCTAAGCTATCGGGAGTTACACGTGTTATTGTGAGTCAACCATAAAAGATAGACATATGCTGTTCCGGGATATTTTTTAGATAATTTTATGTAAAACATTTCCGTCATACATGATTTCTATGTAACTTTAACCATTAAGGCTACACACGCGACGGAAGCTTAAAAAATGGAGTAACTTCTCCCGTTTTCCCAACATTTTCCTTCACTGCTCTGCTCCTATTGATTGTAGCGTGATGAAAAGTATACTATAACCTGCCCAGGAGTATGAAGAATAATTGCACCAAGTTTCGGTAAAATCGCGTTTTTGTTTCTATAAAGAACATACAGACTGACAGACAGACAGACAGACAGACAGACAAAAATTTTACTGATTGCATTTTTGGCACCACTATCGATCACTAATCATCCCCTGATAGTTATTTTGAAAATATATTCCTTGTACAGAATTGACCTCTCTACAGATTTATTATAAGTATAGAAGATATCAGCTTCTGAACAAGTGTATGTATGTTTGACAGTTGAAAATATGCTATTGAAAAATGGTGCATAGAATATCTGTTCCATGCGGACGAATTCGCGGGTAGCAGCAACTATGTATATATTAGTAATTGTATTATAATAATAAATAAATATAATTAAAAAATCAATATTGTAAACTGACAACAGACGAGAACACTGTGTAGGTTTAATATGTAATTATAATTAAATGTACCTATAAGTCTTAGGTTGCATACTGTAAGTTTTATTATATTTTACCGAAAAAAAAATGAAGGATTATGTAATGCCATTATAAATTATATTATCAGTTACAGTTGGATTATAACGTAATCGCAAAATTTCTTGGTATGCACGAAGATGATGCGGTTATATTAACAGTTTATTGGAATCTATCTCATCGATTGCGAGGCCATCTAACGTTTTAGCCCTGCTTAGGGCAAACAAAAAAACTTTTTTAACAACCGACAAAATTAAAAAACACGTGCGCCACAACTCATGAAGGGAATAGGTAACATTTTAGATTTGGTAGAGTTACAGTGACGTGACAACGTTCCCGGTACAGTTACTGTCCGCCTCTGCTTTTTTAGATTTTAAACATTAACACGATAATATTTTATATAAAAATTAATATTTCGATTTAATACATGACACATTGCTTAATAAATGTTAATTAGTTGACGTATTATTTTCCACGGAGTACCACTGTGGTCCACTGTGTACACTGTACTGGGTTGAACTAGTGTTTAGGTGGCTAATTAATGTTTTTTTTTATTTTTCAAGACTTTTTTAATTTTTAAAATCAATATTTACATTCTGTATTACATTTATTTTAAAATAGCGCATGTGCATTTTAAAAGCTCATTATGTCCACTATGTTTTTCGGTTGCATGTTAACTTTAATTTGTTGATCCCAGAATGAGAAGTGCTTTCATAATATCTAACATCTTAAGTTTAGGCAAATACGCATCCGGATATCTGATCTCTAGTCTCTCCATTCTTCCCAGTTAGAGTAAGAATTTTTTCGTTGCTATTTAACGGAATTAATATGAAAATAATTAAATTACAAAAACTGGTTTCAAGATTACATTTATTTCAAAATTTTATTAAAATTGGGATCGACAAAATACAAAATAACACTTTTATAGCACTTTTAATCCTAAAAATGCTCCCTCACCGAGAGCATTCGATTTTGTTTTTGAGCATTTGCTTGTAGCTGAATTGCATTGTAGTTGAATCTTGTATTCAGCGCGATGATATTATGCGATTAGGTACTTAAAAAAATAGAAGAAACGATATTGCTGACACGAATTATCTGAAATTTGTGTGCATTGACATTACAAGTTGTAACTAAGCTTTACAGATTTTATGACTACGGAATCCGTACTGTGATGCTCGGTCATGCTCACTCGGTAACTACAGTACAGGCGAATGCTTCCGTTGAGGGAACGCCTTATGTTATAGTAATGGAGGAACCGTGTATTTGGAGTGTACTTTCATACCGAAAGAATATATAAAATTAGTACTTTTCACCGAATACTTGAAGTCCATGGAGTTTCTTACACAATTTTGCTTAGACATCATTGGACGTTATAAATAATTAACATAAAAATGCCACGGTGCCTCCGGTACTATTATACTATCATATAACCTTTCTTGAATTTAAAGCATTAACAAATTGTTTTGTTTGGACAATATTAATACTCAAGGCTTTCAGATAAAGTTTCGGAATAATACCCATAATTTTTAGACAAGGTTGTGTCTTATGCATAAACAATTAGAATCATATTTTAGAGTATATTCTGTACAGACACAAGACAGTTGAGACACTGAGTTTGTTAGTCCATGGTAATACATTAGCTAACAAGATGAAGTCTATTCGCGAACTTATCGGACGTAGTACCAATTTAATGCAGCAGCACAATGCATAGGTACATGTTTTCCTCGCATCGAGCTGCTGATGTTGATTACAAAATAAATTCTTCGGCTCAATGAATCAAGATGAACATCATTACGATAAGTACAAGGTCATAGAGTATTGTCACAATTTCACTATAGTCATGATTTTTATAGTAATGGAATGCGCACGTAAAACAAAAAATAAAAACTTTTGACTCAAATTTCCAAGATACTCGTAGAGGAAAGTGAAAGTGATGGGTCTAGAAATTAATATAAACATCAAAAGTGTGAACTTGTGTCTTTTTTATGGGTCTCTTACACGTCGATAGGTAATGATTTTGGTCAAAAGTTTTCGAAAAAAGAAAAGTGATTAATAATTATACTAGAACATTCATAAATGATCATTTAAATTATCTTAACTGAATAATATCGTAACTTTTTAGTAAAACATATTTTATAAAGATTAAATTTAGGACTTCAAGAATAATAATATATAAATACTTAAAACTTAATACTATATCGCAGAAGAATATAATACTACCATTATTATTAATGGTATTGGTTTGGTAGGCAGAGAAGAAGACAATTTGTTTCTATGATGATGAATTACGTCATATATATATTTATATTTTTGTGATGTAACTCATCAAAGTAAAACAACCTACACAATTCCGGCGTTTCATATTATCGTGTATTACGTTGCAAATTAGGAAAGGAGATGTTTGATTTTGGGCTAGCACTATGTACACTACATAGATAAAAAGGAAAAAATAATAGATTCTCTTAAAAATACAATTGAATTAATTGGGATAAAAGTACAGATGTAAAGTTGAACGGAAACGAAACTTAGAACTGTCAAAAGTTCTAAGTTTCGTTTCCGTTCAACTTTGAATAATCGTGTTCGTAACCGTCGATTAGTGCGCCTCATAACGCCAATGTAATCTAGCTGCAATACTTTTGTATGGTCTATTTTACACGGAATTCTTTTATATGAATAAAAGAATTCCGTGTAATATACACCAAACAAAAGTAAAAAAATTAATATGGTTTAATGTATTGCCAAAATTGCGATTATAAACTGAATGTTTTTCTTTTCCCGCGAAAACGGACGATGAAGTCACTTCTGTCTGCACAGAGATCATGAACTGTCATGTATTAAAATTTAAGTTCGGCTTTTCCATTGACCTATAATAGTATGGACTGGAAATACCTACAAAAAAAGGGTGCATACCTATAACTCATATTGTCGCATAAAATGGCTGCCATTGCTAGGGATGTATCAATCAAACGACATAGGTGTTACTATAACGAGTATCGATACTAAATACGAGTTTTACTAGTTATCACGTTTGGATCATACCTAATATTAAGTACTTACTTAAAGTCCATTGTTATTATAACAGAAAAAGATGAGTAAGTTATCTAACCTTCTGTTATTTATACAAATAAATAAAACGTAAGTGTCTGTTATAAGCTATAAGTCTGTATAAGACGCAGGAGTATTTATGTTATTGTTTCAGCGGCGGAACTAGTATCGGGGACTATTACGGCAAGTCGGCAACGGTACAACACTATTCCATTATGACATATGTTTGTAAACAAACGAATGAATTAACAAATATAATAAAAAGGCCTGTTACATGGTAATTAACCCAAATATCAATACTTTAGCCCTAAATTCATGATCGCGTTACAATAGTATCACCGAATGTGTATTATTGTGTGTATTAATGCATGAAAACCGGCTACTAACCTGTGCAAAGACAATTGAGTTTGATTTTGATTGTTTCTTGCACCACACTTCACAACACAACACACAGGCATGTTGGATTTATGTTTTCCAACAATTACATACAGTTTTAAAAGTAAAATTCCTCGTAGGTTTCTCGCAAATCTCAATAATTAAAAAAATAAACAACTATTTGACAGCGTAGCTACCATGAATTTGTCGCATAATATGGCTGCAACGGCACTTACCTACAACTGTCTCTACGTCTCGACAAAATGTTGCCATAATTAGCAACAACTTAAATATAGTTGTCTCTTTTATCAAATAGGATTATCTCACTAGAAAGAATGAGACATAACGATATTTCAAGTTCTGAATCATATATCACTCATATTTGTATAAGCAAATGTATGTATAGAATAACGCAGCGTCTCCATATTTTTCCTATCTCAATGGGCTTTTCGTTGTCATAACACCAGTGACGTCACTAGACGCTGATTGTTTACGTTCCGGTTCACGTTATATTAATTCGTAATAGTTGTTAAAAATCAATATTAACTACAGTAAAAACATTGCAATGGCTCTTCTTTTGTACTATTTTATCATTTCAATAACAAAATGTGCATGAATTCATATTATTATAATAGGTAATAAAAGATATGCTGCCGCAATAAAGTATATGATCGGAACTAGTGTTGTGTTTTTCCTCGCAGTTATAAGATGACACATCAATCAAATGTCATTGTCAAAATCACATTTCGTTTATTGCTGACCACCATTTTTATTAGTAGTTTTGTTGCTCTCCTTGACCAAGTTAAATTGGATGTACATAAAAACGAAGCCAAAATATAGGAAATTGACATAAAAACGTTAACTATACTGCATAGCGATATTTGCATTAAGTGTACATAGTGCTGGCCCAAGCTCCATACATTTTTGGAACATCTCCTTTAAATATTGTTTTTTTTTTCTAGTATACGGCAATGAAATCCCTCCCTACCATAGTCATGAATGAATACAGGTTGAGCAATACCTTGGGCACAAAATAAAAATATGCGCAGAAGTCACTCTCACGCCACATGCGCGTAGAAACGACTCGATTGTTTTATCTATATCGAATCCCAACGTTCTAAAGAGATCATTTACTAGTGCCTTAGTAAGCATCGGGCGCTAGTTCAATACCGCGTGGTTCGTTGACTTCTGCGCTAGTTGTGTGCGCGCGTGCTCTAGGGCTGGCTGGGCGGCGCGCTGTGCGGCAGCGGCGGCGGCGCGTCCGCGAGCGGAAGGGGCTTGGCCACGCCGATGCGGACCACACCACGAGGCGCGCCCTTCAAAGCTGCTACTGCCTGTTCTAGGCTCGCGTCTTCCAGGTTCTGTGAGAAACAACAGGGTCACAACAGTTTAATACTCTCGAATTACGGATCAATAAGAGTGTGACGAAATTACTGTTTCAAGTACGCAGAGCTACCTGATCGTTAACGAAGAGCAGTCGGTCGCCCGGGATGAGGCGGCCGTCCTGCTGCGCCACGCCGCCCGGCACCAGCGAGCGGATCACCACCAGTGTGTGCGACGGTCGCAGCGGGTCTTGATAGTCCAGGATCGAAAAGCCGAGACCTCGCTCGCCTTTTACTAGTTCTGTACGAAATAATTTTGTGAAAAATTGACATCAATTCTTAAAATAGAATATGGCACATTCAAGGAATTTGTATAGTTCATAATATTAGAGAAACAAAAAATCGAATTTGATTTTGTAGATTCACTGGATCGATTAATTCAGTATTAAATATGATCATAGCCTAGCCTTTTCCCAACGTCGGCTTACTGTAAAACCGGATCCAGCTGAATACCAGTTTTTTACGTGAAGCGACTGCCTTTTGTTTACAAACTAGTAACTAGGAAAAAAAGTAATTCTTGGCAAGACTGGTGTCAGATTTTCTGGCTTCTGACAATCCGTAACGACTGCCAAACACACACAAATATCAGCCGGGATCGAATTAGCATGTTTTCCGAGGCATGAAGGATTCCCGGTATGTTAAGATGGTCACCCATCTATAGGGAGATATCAAGCGATGCCGCAAGTGCTTCGCCGTGCTTCTCGATCCCAGCAGTGCGTGACTTAAACAAGAAGATCGCTTGTTGACCGTCCCCGGCGAAAGTCATATTGACGGTCACTGAGGAGATCATAGTCTTCAAGATAGGTCAGCAACTTCAGCTCTCTATCCATAACCTTACTCAGAATTGAGGTACTGGCGATCGGACGCTAATGAGCAGGGTCTGGACGGTCGCCCTTATTGGGCACAGGTTGTAAATTTGCAAGCTTCCAGGATTTTGGTACCGTTATTTTTTTGAGAGAGAGGCGGAACAACCGTGTCAATACAGGATACAATTCAGGCGCACACTGCCTCAACACCCTCGTTGGAATGCCGTCAATGCCGGCCCGCTGGTCTTGTTCACGTCTAGACTGCACAGCACTCTTCGGAATATGAATTGCAATCTCCAGCATCGAAGCATCACAACGAGGTACAGTTGGTGGTTGCTTGGAGCCGGTGACCAGACGTTGCTTGCATAGAGATGCAAATAAATGGCACTGATTTAAATAGGCAGTTGTAAATAGCGGTTTCGGTTAATAATTATAAATGGCACGTTTAATAACTAGTTTAGCAGAAAACTAAGCAGTAAAGTAAACAAAAATGAGTAATAAAAAATAATGAAATGGATCAGTGAATATATAATTGAGCAGGAAAATTATTAAATGGGCGGTAAAAATTATTGAACGAGCGGTTACATGTGGGCAGTAATACATCGGAATTTGTCGGTAAGAAATCTCATTCTAAACAATTCTATAAACAATGAGGTGGTAAAGTAGTTTTCGAGATATAACGGTGTGACGGACAGACGGACGAAGGCGCACCATAAGGGTTCCTTTTTACCTTTTTGGTACGGAACCCTAAAAACGGGACTTAAATAGTAATAACCTAATTTTCATATTAAATCATTTTCTGCCCAAATTCTGTAGTGAATAAGTAAATATCAGAAAACATGAAACTGTTATAACCTCTTTTATTTTTTTTATTACTGTCCATGTTTTCCCCCATGTGGTCCATGTGGTCCCCACGAAAAATGAGCTTCGCTGTTGGGTACTGTTGCTTGACTACGTCAGCCGATTCTAAGAGGAAGTTAAACAGTACTGTTGTCTCTTGGTCACCACTGTGCGATCGGTAGACGCCAACGAAGAGAGATTTCTCCACGCCAGCGTCCACAAGTAGCCATATGGCAGAAAACCCCGATTTCTCAAAGCAACGAAGACGACAACAGCAAATGACATCGTGGACGTACACACAGACCCCAGCCTGCTTCTTGATCTTGTGATCAAGAGAGTAACCCGGGAAGTTGAAGTATGCCACGACAAGGTCTGCTATCTTCGTCTCCGTTAGGAAAAACAAGTGCGGCTTCTCGGTCTCTAGGTGATGATGGATCGAGATTGGAGTGCAACCCCCTAATGTTAATGAGGTGCACTTATCCAAACAGTACCTACCCCAAAAAGTCATGGCATTTCATTGAATGCGACGTAACGCGTTTTATTTGTTTACGGTGACTGGTTTATCTAGTGTGTTTCATAGTGACATTATCTGAATATAGGCGAATGCGAACGATAAAAAAGTTGAATTGTGAATATTTCGTAAGTATGAATTAACTTTAGTATGAATAACGTCACATTTAATTTAGTGTCGTGTATTAAGCTATAAAACGCATAACCGAATAAACTTAAGGGGTCATTGTACTCATTATTATGAACAACTTTCACTATTGTACTTATCTATTTGACAAGTAGGTATTTTTTCGAATTGCTTATAGTATAAAAGAAGAAAGAAAGAAGTAAAGATTGATACAACTCACCAATAATCTGTGGTTCAGATGACCACATCGCAAGGCCCGTCAGCGGTTCGAGACTGCGAGACCGCACCTTGCCTCCCGCAGACAGGGAGCCGCCCTCCTCTGCGCCGGCACCTGCCAGACTTCCATCCGACTTCGCCTGAGACAAGTCTGTTGCTTTATAGCTGTCACAACATCTTAACAACGTGTAGGTAATAAAGAATATAGGAAAATTGGGCTTTTCCTATATAGAAAAATAACAATTCTAGTTAGTGCGTCTGTTAGATTATCAATAACTTTGAACAGTATTTTTTGCAATTATCACAAGCTCTCGATACCTGTCCTCGTACGCAGTGCCCAGCGTTCGTTCCCACGTGCTTCGCCTTAACACATTTGCATATTTTGCATATTACCATATTATTGGCAAATAGTAATCGATATGTCCAGGTGAAATAGTTATTTAAATTACACACAACACAAAAAACACGCACAGAAATTACGAGTAGTTTAACTTATTTTCTTTCACGTCCCGATAACAGAATTTCGCAAAAAATAGCACACTCGTTTGCGATCAACCTCAACAATGAACTGACAAAAAAAAAACATTATAATCGGCTCGGTGCGTGTGGTTCAAAGAGTACGCGCGCTTTGTAGCTACAAGCGCATAGGTGCTACTAATGTACTGCCGTCATAAGAAAAAAGAACGTATCGACACGAAGGGAAGTAACCCATTTTGGACCTTAAATTATTGTTTTAATGTCGGAAAATGATTGCTTAGTTTTGTGTGAATACGTAGTGTTTTCTTATGACGGCAGTGTACTTCAGCGAATTACCTTTGATTTGTGATGACATGTATTTGGTTTTCAATGCTATACCTAACTCTAGCATAGATCAATATAAGAAAATACTGTTAGCTCACATGTAGTAGTACGACTCACAAAAAAAAAACGAAAATGTACCTATGTATACATACTTACTTAAATGTTAATTAATGTTGATAAAAAAATATTGTATTGTGCAAAACATTGAACAGATTACTATGTACATATTTCTAGTTTTACTTACATTGCTTTTTTGGTGAAAGTATTGAATTATTTTTTTTATTAAAAATCTCATTGGGTTGAGTAGGAATAACAACTATGAATAGTATGAACAAAAAAAAAAAAAACAAAAAAAATAGGAAAAAGACTACGAAAAATTCCAATGCGTGGGGGTCTAGAATCATGTTCTGAGTCCCATCCGTTTGTGCGTCGATGTTCCTTACGCACCGTATTTAAAAGGGAATCTTACTGACTGACATATCAACGCACAGCCGACAGTTCTTTGAGGATCGACGCCACTGTCAGGTGGTCATGCCGAGGAGTTGGTGGTCGTTAGAGTCAGTACCTTGACGAGCGTGGCGGCGGGCGGCGCGAGGTCGACGGGCGCGGCTCTTGGGCGCGCGCACACCATGCACACCTCGCTTGACAGCTCCTTGAGGATCGACACCACTTCCAGGTGGTTCATGCCTAGGAGCCGGTGGCCGTTCACCTCTAGACAAGATAATTATTTAAATTAACTGATACTATATAACTGAATCGGTCCAATAGATTCGGAGTAAATTGGAGGTGACAGATAGACAGACATGTTTAATCCTTTAAAGATTATGTTTTTCATTCGAACGCACGAGACCCTAAAAGGATTCATACATTCCTCGTTTCTGAATAACACTTGCGTGGACATTTAAGTACATGGGCGAGTACAGTCTGGCGTGTAAAAGTGTTATGTTTAACCTACTTACAAAATAAATATCATTTATCATTTAGTCCGTTGGCACACTTGTGTTTTCACCTCTTTATGAACGAAGGTTTTCCATAACATCGTCACAGTCTCGTGCCTTTGTGTAGCCCTCAATTTTCTTGTCGTGTTGTCACAGCCTACCATTGATCAGGGCCAGTGTCCGAGGTGGCTGTCTGATCTCAGGTAGCCTGGCCTCATGTGCTGAGTGCGTGTGTTACCGAGCAGCTCGTCGCCCGGGCGGTGCGCGCCGGCGCGGCCCACGGGCCCCTCGGGCAGCACGGAGCGCACGTAGTGGTGCGGCCGCACCTCGCGCCCGCCCTCCACGTCCACAGTGCCCTCCAGGGAGATTCCCAGGCCTCCGCCGCCGCGGACTACTACGCCTACTACGATCTCCACCTCGTCGCCTGCACAAACAGACGGATGTCAAATATTATTATGTTAAACTAGTAAACCATCACATAGTAAACTTAACAAGGTTCAAAAAAGATATAACGGTCCGCACCATGCGTAATCTACCCCATGCCTCAAAGACCTTGGCTTTACCACACTATAACAACGTATGTAAAGTTGTAGGTAGACCCATTGAAACTTACAAAAGTTAAAAACTTTTGGAGGTATGCGGAACAGAGAGTAAAGTCCCGCAAACCTCCGTTGAAAAGGGAGGATCCTCCGGCCAGACGGGTTGTTATGTCTGGTGGGCAACTGCCCGATAGATGATTTCGGGCTGTCGTATATGTTCTAATCGCGCGGAGAACTTTGATTGCGCGATGCAGGATTAGTTCTTATGTGGCGCCATAGATGTCGCTACATCACTCCCCTCCGGAGATCGGAGATCGATGGTTATTGATGCGTGCCAGGCCAGTGGTAGGTTGGTTCCAGTGGGTCGGAACCGAATGCCGCATAGTTCTCGGTGAGTCGGAACTGTCTGCGGTGATGCCCCAGTGAGTCGGGGTGGTGCTGTCCCAGTGAGTCGGGATGATGCCCCAGTGAGTCGGGGTGATGATGTCCCAGTGAGTCGGGATGATGCTGCAGGCTCCAGTGAGTCGGAGTAGTGCTGCTGGCTCCAGTGAGTCGGAGCGGTGCTGTGCGACGTAGTGGCTTGACTGCTTGCGTCGACCAGGAGAGGTTCGTCATGGCTCTTCATGTGACTGGCCGAAGGTTCAGTGTGCTTCACCAAAGTCGCTGATGAGGCTGAGGGTGATGACCAGGTATGACCAAGTAGGCATGCTGGTGGTCAGGATACCCTTTATAGCCGTGGGTGCTGGCTGTATGGCTGCTTGCTGCTCGAAAGCTTGAGACAAGTGATGATGACGTCACGAAGTAGTAGCTGCACGAAGGCTGCGCTGACGTTCTTTGTCGAGGGTCACCAGTTTGGAGGTATGCGGAACAGAGAGTAAAGTCCCGCAAACCTCCGTTGAAAAGGGAGGATCCTCCGGCCAGACGGGTTGTTATGTCTGGTGGGCAACTGCAAGATAGATGATTTCGGGCTGTCGTATATGTTCTAATCGCGCGGAGAACTTTGATTGCGCGATGCAGGATTAGTTCTTATGTGGCGCCATAGATGTCGCTACAAACTTACCGTTACAAAACTCCAACAAACACCTATGAGAGAATGTCCTCAGATGGGGTGTCCATAGGTGTTTGTTAGCCCATAACATAATGGGGAAATTCATCAAGTAAAAAGCTTTTAAAGCAACTCTTGCCTAACTGAGTCGTAACAGCATATAATAGGCTCTGGATAGTGTTACAGGGGCTACAGAGAGGTATGGAAGAGCTCTTAACTTTTGATTCTTTTCAAGATCAATTATTAAAATATCGATGTTTTATTGGCTAGTGAGCTTTTGTTAAAAATATCTACATTGAAAATAAAGATTCAAGGTATCTCCAGACTGCTATAACAATAAAGTAGTTTATCTTCTCTTATAACTAGAAATCGTATGCATATTTACCCAAAGGTAAGGCAATAGCCAACATCTTATTCGTAACACATCGCAATGAGTTTGGCTATAATAATAGAAGCAATTTATAACGGAAAAATAAAATATCAAAACATTTAATTACATACTTCATGAGATGTAATAAACCTAATTTGACACAAATGACAGTTATTTGACTCGGTACAATGTAATATGGTTGCTTTTCCTTACTTTTATTGTCAGAAGAAAGTATAAAAACATGTCTCAAGTAGCTGACTGACTGACTTAAAATGACGAAATCGTATTGAAGTTGATCGTATTAGAGGGTTCTACTGTATTCATTGTATAAGTTTTTTTAAATTTATTGACTACGACACCTTTTCTCTTATACTCTACAAACACATACATATACTTGCACTAGCTGACCAACGCAAATTCGTTTGTGTCACATTTTTCATGACTGCTCCAATCCTATTGGCCTTAGCGTGATGTACCTGTATCGCTTATAGCCTTCTTCGATAAATGGGCTATTTAACACTAAAAGAATATTTCAAATCAGACCAGCAGTTCCTGATATTAGCGCGTTCAAGTCAACAAACAAACAATCTCTTCAGCTTTATTTATATTAGTATAGATATATTAGTATAGATGGGGAGTAAAAATGTAACGTTAAATAAAAATTAGACTAATCGAAAACTTCGACTTCGACTAATAAAAAAATTAGATTGATCTTGCAATCCCGGAATCCGGTATCGGAATTTTATCTATTTACATACATACAATCCCCGGATTTCGGATTCTGTTAACCGTTGTAACGTGTAAACAATACCTGAAAAGGGATCAATGTACTTATTATTATAAAAAAACTTTAACTATGGGACCAACACGGGTATCGGGAAAAGAAAAATCGACTTTTCCATACATTTATATTCGGATAACGCGACAAAAAAAATCTTACTTTATAGATTTATATGGAAAAGTCTTATTCTTTGGACCAATACACTTGAAACTATCAAACCTAAATAAAACGACTAGTACCTAGTATGGCCTGCCACTTCCTCTTGATGGCTTCCTTCTGCTCGGCGGTGCGCGGCATGTCGAAGGCGGGCAGAGCGCGCGTCGCGGCCGGCGCCGGCGGCGCGCTCACCATCTCTTCCACTGGCTTGTCCACTGTAATACTGTGTGCATTCAACAACACAAGTTTTGAGACGCCTCCAAAATGTGTACGAAACTCGTCTGAAACTTGAGTATAGTAACTCAAACGTATTTTGCCTCTAGCTAGAAAATAATACAGTGGCAGATAACACCTAACCAGGATTCAAGAATTAACGTCATTTAATGCCTGAGCAGTATACTCTAATTTTCACACCAACTGCGAGATATGTAATTGAAAGCAAGTCTAATTGTGGCTGGCAAAAGCGAGAGCCGCTGGTCGGCCTCCATGCATGCATGTCGCGCCGTCGAACTTATCATGCGAATGTTTAGATGAGATTCCAAATTCAAATCAGATGAAGCCGACGTACAGTGTTGCACTGAATTTTTTGTGGTGTGAAAAGTAGTATTATTAAAGGTCTAACACGAGTACAGTTGAATCTGCTTATAATGATGTCATTATAAGCGGATTCAACTTAACATTGGTTCTTCTATGTAGAAGGGAAGTGAAAAATACGTCATAAAAAGCGTAATCTTAGGAATAAAACAAATTCCCATCTTTGCTAGCTATTTTGTGTAATAAGGAGAAACAAAAAAATGTATATTGATAGTCGTAGATCAATTGAATTATAACAAGTCAGAAAAAATAGGAATTATGTCCCATTTTTAAGAAATTAAGTTTGGTTATAATGACCCTCATTATAACCAAACATGATTTCTAAAAAATAGTTCATAATAAGCAACACTTTTAAAGAATTTAGTATGTAAAGCAAAATTAGTTCTGTTTTTCTTCATATTAAGCGGTTGCTCAAATAAACGAATTTCACTGTGTACTGACTCGTTGTGCAGCTGCGTCATGGGGATGTCGGCGACAGCGTCGGTGCGCGCGTCGGGCCGGTGCATGTGCAGGAACGGGTTGTGCGGCGGCGCGGCGGCGCTCGACTCGCCCGCCGCGATGGCCTGCTGCAACTGCTCGAACTTCGGCCCACGGAGGTATCTAGTGACCAAACCATATTAAAGTACTAGAAAACTTTCAAACTTAAATATTTTTAACTTTGAATTTAATAGTAAAACAGGTTTATAATTATTACATTAAATATTACAATTTTTATATACTCAATAATCATTTTTCTTCAATAAATTCTTTTACGGAGTAATATGCCTTATTAATCAGGAAATCTTTAAAAAAAATCCAATTGGATGTAGATTCTTAATCCCTATAGGTAAGCTAGCTATTATATATTACGGACGCCCCGTAGTTCGTTAGGAACGAGCGACTCCATGTCGACCTCCGCATCCCCATTGCACCATCAAACAATTCATGAAACGCATTCATCATTCTCTATTCGATTCTGGTGTTTTTCATCGAGTCCGCTGAAAGTCCCCCCCCCCCCGACTTTTGCCTAACGAGCCAGAACGCGCCGCTGAGCCATTAGCGTTAAATCCCATAAATAATACCAACCTTTTTTTTTTTTAACGGGGGGAAATCCTCATGGATGTCCTCCACCCTGGGGCGGGCGGAGGGGTCTGTCAGACTCTTACTGACTAAAACCACCCCGGTGTACCATCTCTCACCTACGCCGGGGATCGCGGGAACGTATACCACATCCGTAATCCCCGGCTGGTGCCGGCCCGCCTCTGCGGGCCACCTCGCGTCTACGGAGGGAGTGAGGTGTTAAACACCCTCCGTGACTTCAGAGAGGGGCGCACGGGAACACCTCGCGCCGCCACCTCGGGTCCGGATAAATGGGGGGCGACAGACGTCCCCAAGTCCGCCGCCCCTGGACCCAGTTAAATAATACCAACCTGACCCAGCCTGTCCCTTGCTGCCCTCCCTCAACGACCCCGCCAAGGCCCGTGTCCCACAGGGGATGCCCTTAGTGCGCGGTCATTTGAGGCCACCACAGGAAAGATCGGTTAAGCAGTAAATAGCCGTAGAGTGCGGAACTGCGACGGGTCCACGTCAAAAAAATAATCTTATACGTCGGTTTCTCGTTACCTATCTCTGTATGTAGGTTTTGTACTTTTGACGTGTTGCGTACACGTTGTCCGAGTCTTATTCAGGGTGAAGATTAAGCACTCTATGATTTTGTGAGTCGATTTTTTATAAATTAAAGGCTAGATAAATCACTAAGTATGTCTAAGTATCTAGATTTCGAATCCAATCAGTGGTTTTTGCGTGATGCTCCCACAAAAATACATACAAACAGATACCTAAACAGACAAAAATAAAAATAAATGAAAATAAACATGGAAGCATTATTTCAAGGGATCTAAGCACGAATCTTGACACAAAATCCCAAACAAACTCACACATCAAAACCCCGTCGCAGATTCGCCGAACCACACGAACAACATTATTATTATTACAATGCACAGTTAAAATTGGACCTTATTTCCAAACAGTTTCCGCCTTATTCCAAAACAAGGTTTTTCTTTAAACCAGGTTTAAACCATTGAGCTCGGTTTTGTATTTCGAATCTTGATCATGTCAGAATAAGATTCAAATTACAAACCCTGGCTCAATGGTTTAAACCTGGTTTAAAGAAAAACCTTGTTTTGGAATAAGGCGGTTTGGGTTTAAATTACCATGTAACGTATAGTCCGTAAATGACATTTTTGTGACGCCACTGTGCCCACCATCCGTCGCCCGGGATGTTTTATATAACAAAGGTGCAACACAAAAATTAATCGTGATAGCGATGGTATTCAAATATAGAATCGGGTATTTTACTACTTATTTTGTCCGTCTGTTGGTTTTTCAAAAAATATTGGACACGTATTTTTTGTCATTTCAAATCGTAAAATTGATGATGATGATGATGCAGTGTCTGTATAGTTAGTAATTAATTCTAAAAAATAAAGTTTAAAAAGGAATCTGCTAATCAATATTTAAACAAACGATGTGACGAATGTTATTTATTATGCATAAATCTGAATATTAAGTTCTTTACTTTTCGAGTAGCTGTACTGAAAAACGTCGTATGTTAAACGTCGATCATTTGCCATTGCATCAAAATGTATCAATTTGATACCATGTGGGTCCACCATCTTATAGAAGAAACGTTTTTGGTCCTGAAACGCTGCTTTCTGGCTATTTCCGCAACACTTACCCGAAACAATAATAATAAGATTTTAAAAAATATTTACCTTTCCAACTCTAGTGTCACTATGTTGCCACTCTGTTTGAGCGCGTCTACGGCCCGTTGGTTTGACTTGCCAGCGAGGGACACGCCGTCGACGGCGACGATGCGGTCATTAACGCGCACCTTGCCGCTCAGCGCCGCCGCACTTCCCGGCGTTACCGACTTCACAAATATACCCGACAGCTCCTCTTTTTCACATACGTATCCTGTCCGATGAAAATTATCGCGATTAAAGACCTTTATAATTGTAGAAACGCCAAGAAGCGTATACTGAAGCTCGGTTGCAAGAAGCCTTCTGTGAATAGATGTGTGTCATATGTTCGTTATTTTACCTGCTATTGTTATTCCAAGGCCATTTTCATCTTTCTTGAGCTGTACGGTGAATCTATCGACTTCAGGTGACTCTGCATCTACAGAAAAATATACAATTAAATACAAGAAAAATATACGAACAAATGACTATTCATACGTTATTGTATTATAAAAAATAATAAGCTTCAACCAACATTTGAAGAGGCCCTCGAGCGGCCGGCTTTATCCGGAAAGCAGTATTGTTGGACACAGTGCATATTGTTAGGACAGCCCTAACAATATTGATAGGACTGTCTTAACAATATGCACTGTGCATCGTCTCTGGAGCCCCGACCACCGGTTGCTTGAAACAATATTAGTGGGCTACTATTTTTTGTACTGTGAAATTAAATTTTGCACAATTAATTGAGTGAATAAAAAATAATTATTGCTTTCACTGTCTTATAGCCAAGGTCAAACATAACTGGAAAGTATAATCACCCCACCGCTGTATGTCTACGTTAACGTCGTGGTGCGGCTTGCGAGCCTTAACGAACCCTAGTTCTGTGCCTTTAGATTTTACTTTACCGTAACATGCCTGGGGTTTCGGGCAGTAGAGACCTCACGAGAGTAGACTTGTCCTTCATCTCCAGCTTGTTTTTATTAACCGACTGGACTAGACATTGGCAAAGAACACAGCTCACCTCTGACTTTTATTGGCTGGCTTAGTAGAAATTCGCAATAGCAATCGTGCTCGATAGAAGGATTTATAATCCAGTGAGATGCTGGTCGGGATCTGGACGTACTTCCAGGATTGGCCTGATAGGCGTGGTTTATCTCTCCACTCCTCAAGAACCTCAGAACATGTTTGCTACCTTGTGGTTTTCTCTATGTTAAGGAGTTTCGACTCCGATTACGATATGTCGCAACATCCGATTTACACTTCGTCGGACTTGGGCTCAAAAATTATTCAGTGCCGAATCCGACACCAAATTTAAACACTCCGGACTCCGATTTAGGTTCCGAAAAAACACTTCCGTAACATCCCTAGTCGTTACGTTACTATTATGCTAGCGCCCGTTTATGGGGGCTCATACATTTAGTGTGCACGTAAGCCCTTGACATTTTATAAAATATGTAACATTACATGAAATTAAATGAAATTTTGTATGGGAATTGGCTTTGATACATACCTGCGTCTAGTGGTGGAGTGATAGATCGGTCGAATACAAATCTGGAGGCGTTGGAATGTGGCACGGGTGTGGGCTGTGTGTGGAATACTTGTTCGAAACCTGCGTCAAGTAGGTAGCGGTCCAGGGCTTCGGGGTCTGACAAGAGTCTAAAAACAAACGTAATTTCTTTAGAACATAACTGATACAGTACGTTAAATTTGACTTTAAAATGCGTAAAATAGAAGTCGGTTATTTTTTTTTTGTAAAGTTTTATTTTTCACTTTTTAGTGGTACCCCCCAGCCCCAGCAAAACGTACCCATCGCAGCGTACACGGTATAAATTGGTGTGAACAATAAATAAATATGCGATTTCAGCAATCCCGAAAGATTCGCTATCATATATTAAAGAGTTCCGTTTTCTATCTCTGTTCTTCATCAGATCTTCACCAAACTAGAAAGGGACCACCTTAAAATACTAAGATGCTCTTAAAAACCATCGTATACAATTTTATTTTTTAATTTTACATCGACAAGAAGGAATGAAAACGTCGTGAATGAAAACGTCGTCAATGTAAACTAAGCCACGCATTATTAGGGATAACTCAATTACTAGTCGTCAGATCTTAATCAGATTTAAATGGGACCACACGACAAGCACCAGCTTTCGAATATAAACAGAATCATCAAAATCAGTACACCCAGTACAAAGTTATGAGGTAACACAAAAAAAAAACAGTCGAATTGAGAACCTCCTCCTTTTTTGCAAGTCGGTTGAAAATAATTTTCACGCATACTTCAGATTCGACGGATGTTTTAAAAGTAAATCAATGCATAAGTGCATATATTTTGTCAGTCACAAGTTTCCCATAACACTTTCAATCGTGTGAATGTAGCAAGTAATCTATACTAATATTTAAGGCTCGACCGAGATCTCGGTCTCGGTCTCGGTCTCGGCATTCTCGGCTACAAATCCAACCGAGAAACTTGTCTCGGTTCTCGGCTAATTATAGCCGAGATTCTCGGTCATGACCGAGATTGTAACATTGTTCGGATCGGCATTCAAATTTTACCGCGCGTGGCATCGCGCCGCAGCGCGTAGTCGATTGGTGTAAGTGCGTGAGAGAGCTGGAGGGCAATCGCGCTAATTTCAAACGTCTGCGAACGTTTACAATAACGTTACAGTCCAATTGCGACAACGGTTAGGTTTCGATTCAGCTGTTCCGATTTTGGTATTGCGTTAAAGTTGAAAGTCTAATAGAAGTTGGAACGTTGCGTTACGTCAATCGTTAGTGATGTTCTTTTAGTTTGTGTATATCCGAGCGTTTAGTAATAAATTTTGACGTGTGCACCTCTAGTTTTGACAGCTGAAAGCGCGGTATGTACTTGAACATTTGAAAAGGTAAGCAAGTTTTAAACGTAAATAAACATTCAAAGTTATATTATTCACTTTGGACAGCCGCATTCATTAGTTGTTATCATTTCATAAGGAGTCGTCATTGTTTCATAAACCACTCAAACACTTCCTGGAAACATTTCATTTCTTTTTTTACATTTCTTGGTGTACTGCTTATTTTACTTGGTGGAAATGGATGAGCGTCGCAGATGCACGACGGTCCGACAAATGGAGCTAATGGTGCAATTCTTAGAGCAGCATCGAGATCTTGCTCTTGGACGAGTTAGGTCTAAAGAGGCTCGTCAAGTCGCGGCACGCTTATGGAATGAGTGTGCCACAAATCTAAATGTTGAAGGGCCTGCCCGAACAGGGAAAGAATGGTCCAAGGTGAGAATCATCGAGGCTGATAAAAGTGGATGTTATACGGCGAGTGTTCCTTACTAAAATAATACTACATAAATATATTGTTTTATTCTTTTGTTAGGTGTGGAATGACTACAAGTGCCGGGTTAGGTCAAAGTTGGTCAGTATAAATGCGAACCAACGAGCTACTGGTGGTGGACCCAGTAATGCTCGTGTACGTTACCCTAACAAGAAAGTATCTCCTAGAGTTATATGAGTAGAACGTATAGTTGGTGCCTTATCTGCTGTAAATGTGCCCCCACATAAAAAATGTGTGCCCCCTGTCGTTTTGAAAAAAAAACGGAAAAACGATTCCTGCTGGGGTAACGTTTTTCTAGCAGGAAAATTCTAAACGAATGATCGGAGAGAGAAAAATTGTGCATGGCCAGAGAGCACATATGTGTGCCAAAATGTGCCCCTAAAAATAAAATCTGTGCCCCTTCAGATTTTCGAGATATTGCATTTCCTGCTGGAATAACGTTTTGATGAATCGTATAACGTTTAAACCATTGCATGTGCCCCTGTAGAATAAACATACACGAGTAGTTCTTAATATGTGCCCCTTGTGCCCCCAATTAGATTTAAGAAAATATTTATAGTTTTCAAGTTATCCCGGTTTTATGAAAACCCGAAAAAACATCGCAGCGCCTAAATGAGACAAGGCATAAGTTTGGTGAAAACTGTATTTGGTCCTTCTTGACGCTAATAATAACCACACAAAGTTTCAAAACTGTTCATGCATGCGTTTTTGAAAAAAGTCAAAACGATGGTGTCCTAACTTTGACGGCAAAATACAAGGAACTGGCTCAATTCCAGATGTGTAGGTGTAAACCAAAATCGTGTGCCTTTAGTCAAAAATATATGGTGAAAATATTGAGCTTGGAATGTTTCGCATTAAGTAAATATAAACAAAAAACCAAAATATGTAAATAACGGCTGGTTATCCGACCAAATTCCAATGACTACTAAAAAGCGACTGATTCATACATATCGATGACCTTCTTTATTGGACGTATTATACCTATGTTTTCCGTACAGTCGCATACAAAAGTTCTGGGGGCTAATTAAAAAATGTATTAAATGCACCTTTGGAATATATGAAACAGCTTGTTGATGTGGAAATTATTATTTTTTGGCGTAGGAACAAAAAAACAAAACAGAAAAAGTAATTCCTACACCTTTATGAACTTGAAATATTATTAAGAAGTATAATCATCAAAATCATCAATACAAATTTTGATGATTATACTTCTTAATAATATTTTAAAATCAACATACAACCTAGCAATGGCGTGCAAATTGCGAAACACGTAAGAAAATTTGAATTTCGCGGGCTGGTTGGAACAATCACCTTCACCAAATAAATGTTGGTAACTAGTCTTGAGAGTTGTATTTAGTGAATACCTATAGTCAACCGCACAATGATCTGTGTTGCAACAACGTGTTTCCATTTTGTATGTCGTTTTACGTACCTATGAGGTATTTATAATTATTAACCAACCACTATATTAAAGCTGATTATGTAGTGTCACATAATTTTGATTTGATGGCGTTTTAGATAATATATAAGTGTCATTCCACAGTCATATTGTTAAAGATAAATATTGTATAATATGTTTTTTATTTTAATATGTTTATTTAGAGCAGTGGTGGCCGAGTGGTAACAGCCCTGACTTACGAATTGTAGGTGCGGGTTCAAACCCAGCCAGGCGCATTACTTTGTGTGATTAAATTCATCACCACTGCTCTCAAAACGGTGAAGGAAAACATCGTGAGGAAACCGGCATGTCTTAAAACCAAAAATTCGAAGACATGTGACATTCACAAACGCGCACTGGGCCCGCGTGGTGGATTACGGCCCATTCCCTCTCCTAGAGAGGAGGCCTGTGTCCCAGCAGTGGGTACGTTAAAAGGCTGATTGTGCTTACGTTTATTTATAGCCAAATACCATCAGATTTGCACATTCGATGTTTACAGTTATATCTTTATGCGGTTTACTATACTAACACACTTTATCTGAATCTGTGTATAAGCAAATTACTTGTAGGAAAATTATTTATCTGTGATTTCAAATTTAATATTTTTTTACACAATATTATACTTATGCTTACTTAATACCAAACTGTGATTTTTTGTATGTTAGACTTAGGCTAAGAACTCACGGAGCGATTTTCACCCGCGACCGCCGTGGTGGTGGAACTGCGATTTTATTTCTAAACTCACGAGACCGGTTATTTGCGCGGTTACGCAGCCGTCGCGGTTGCGATCATTGCCCGCAGGCGTGGCGGGCGATGACCGCAAGACGGGTGGTTGCAAGATTTCTGTACAAAATTTCTGTACCCCCGCCGCCGCCTGCCACCGCGGTCGAACGCAAACCGATCGCAGAGCGCGCGAGCGCCACCCGCCGAGGCTGCGGGCGACCGCGGCCCGAGCGATTCTACTAGTTGCCCGCCGGTGCAGCGGGAACCGTAAACAACCGCGCTCACAGCGGGCGTAAAACGCGTCGTGAGTTGTGCTTTAATTTTTTACATATATATCTGCATTCTACAGAAGCTGCGGGCCTGCAACCGCGGCGCTCGCGGGTGAAAATCGCTCCGTGAGTTCTTAGCCTTAGATGAAAAACTGATCTGTGATTTAAGTAATAATAACTACACAACATACAAATAATTTCTAATATTTATAGGTAGGAAATTTGATCTGTGATTTGATGCAATAATTATTAATTTTTAAGAATTAAAATTAACGGAATAAAAATAATGATTTCCACATCAACAAGCTGTTTCATTTATATATTCACAGGGTGCATTTAATATATTTTTTAATAAGCCTCCAAAACTTTTGAACGCGACTGTACGGACAACAGCTTAGGTATAATACGTCCAATAAAGAAGGTCATAGATATGTATGAATCAGTCGCTTTTTAGTAGTCATTGGAATTTGGTCGGATAACCAGCCGTTATTTACATATTTTGGTTTTTTGTTTATATTTACTTAATGCGAAACATTCCAAGCTCAATATTTTCACCATATATTTTTGACTAAAGGCACACGATTTTGGTTTACACCTACACATCTGGAATTGAGCCAGTTCCTTGTATTTTGCCGTCAAAGTTAGGACACCATCGTTTTGACTTTTTTCAAAAACGCATGCATGAACAGTTTTGAAACTTTGTGTGGTTATTATTAGCGTCAAGAAGGACCAAATACAGTTTTCACCAAACTTATGCCTTGTCTCATTTAGGCGCTGCGATGTTTTTTCGGGTTTTCATAAAACCGCGATAACTTGAAAACTATAAATATTTTCTTAAATCTAATTGGGGGCACAAGGGGCACATATTAAGAACTACTCGTGTATGTTTATTCTACAGGGGCACATGCAATGGTTTAAACGTTATACGATTCATCAAAACGTTACTCCAGCAGGAAATGCAATATCTCGAAAATCTGAAGGGGCACAGATTTTATTTTTAGGGGCACATTTTGGCACACATATGTGCTCTCTGGCCATGCACAATTTTTCTCTCTCCGATCATTCGTTTAGAATTTTTCTGCTAGAAAAACGTTACCCCAGCAGGAATCGTTTTTCCGTTTTTTTTTCAAAACGACAGGGGGCACACATTTTTTATGTGGGGGCACATTTACAGCAGATAAGGCACCAACTATACGTTCTACTCATATAACTCTAGGAGATACTTTCTTGTTAGGGTAACGTACACGTAATGCTCCCATGTTATCACCATTGGAGGAGAGGACAGCCAATATTTTAGGCAGGGATGTTGGCCCGCTAGCCGATGTTAGGCAGGACCAATTTGCCTCAAATGACGTAAGTGTATCATAAGGTACTTTTAAATCTGCTTTTGTAAACCATTGTTTCATCATGCTTAATAATACTAACAATGCTATTAAATAATATTATACATTATTGTATAGGGTGATGGTGCAGTGATAGTGGAAGTGGTTGATCAACCATCACACCAATTACAAGAGACTGAAGCTTCCTCAGCAATGTGAGTTGTATCTCTTGTGAAAACATAACGTTTATGCTGCTTAATATTAGCAATATATACAAGTTTTATTTATATTATTGTGACTTTATTACAGTTTGATTGACCACCCTCAGTACGTGCTATCTGCAACATCACCAGTGCATGTGCAGTCGCTGCCTGCCTCCCCTGTTCCAAGTCTAGTGGGACAGACAGACTCTTTACAAAACTCCCCAAGGCAAAGTGCAGGTTTGTTCAACATGATAGCTTGTCTAGCTTGAGCTAATTAAAGATAGTAGGTATCACCATATAAAACAATTTTTAAATTGCTACTTCCAGAAAGAGTCCGAAGGGTGCGAGAGCCCTCGCGGCGGCGAGGTGTAGAGCGTGTCTCACGCCAGCTCTCTACACAAATAACAAGACAATGTAAGTTGAGTTCTAAACTTATTTTTGAAGTCTTAATGCCATTCTTTATTAACCAACATTTATTTATCATATTTCAGCAGCTAGAAGTGCCCTAGACGAATCTAGAGCCGCAATACTGCGTATTGAGGAGATGCGGGCAGAGGCCGCGCTAAAATATTCACAGGCATTCTGCAATTTTTCGGAATCAGTCAGACTAATTGCAGAAAGCATTGAAAGATTTAGCCAAAGGGTAATACAAATACTTTTTAAAATAAAATGTGATAAAATAATTATTAGTATTAAGCACAAAAATATAGAGATATACTTTTTTATACTTTTCTATAAGCACTATTACTAAACATTATTTGTCAGCAACATCATAATCATAACAGTTATGTTTTGTTTCAGTATGGCCAACAACATAACCACCCAGTCTAAGATTTCTCTGTTAGTTAATAGTATTATGTTGAGTCCGTCTTTAGATTAAGTTTTTTAATGTTGTTTCCTATTTTTAAAGTTAAGATTATTATTAAGTATTAGCATTAAGTTTTTGAAACCACTATTGTATTGGGGTCAACCTGTAAAGATAGTGTGTGTTAATGGAATAAATAAATAATAGTACTTTAATAAATAGAATTATCTTATAAATTAACTTTGTTTGTTTCTCCTTAATTTGAAATTAGGCACTAGCCCTTAACCCCCTTTTGCCTAGTGTAAGTTGATTTTGCCTTCGCATCATCATTTGCACCTTAATAAAACTACATTATGTGATAATCTAAATTTTGACATACTTTGCTAGATTAATTAAAATAACAATGCGTTAAAAATACAAATAGCCTTTATTCATAAACAGTTTTAAAGAAAGAAACTAAAACAAAATATTATACTTCTTTTCTGGTCAGGTTCAAATCAGCAGATTTTGACATAGGCCTAGTGATAGTTTTGTTAGTATTTGACTGAATCTAGTTAGTATTGTTAGTTTTTATTGAAGGTTGGAGATGTAACATCTTTACGGCTTAAGGCCTCCTCCATCTTCAACAATAAAGAAATACACTACACTAAAATTGATTACTCCTATTTGTCCATAAACGTTGAATGAGTGCCCGTTGTCGTGCGCGGCCAAGCTCCAGCTCACTAAGAGCACGTGCGCCGCCTCGCCGCTCTTGCCTCGAGCCATGACCGGCGCCCGCTGTCAACTGGCGTTCACGAGCTGCTTCCTCTGCTGTTAGCGGAGTATAGGGGATGCGAGCCCTGTGTGCTATATTATGCAGAACACAGCATGCATTCACTATTCTCGCAGCAGTTACTGGAGTGTAATGCAGCTTTCTATCAACCAATAAGCACCTGCAAAGACAATTTTTTTTATTATGTCACATTATTTATCATATCAACCAGTATAACAATGGTATGATATTCAAGGTATACCTAAAGCGAGCTTTTAAAACACCTATACAGCGTTCAACAACATTTCTGGCGGTCAAGTGCAGGTCTTGGTAATATTGCTCTGGAGTGCCTGGCCTTGCATCTGAGATGGGTGTCATCATTGTCGGTCTCAAAGGGTACCCTGAGTCTCCTGCAATAACCAAAAAAGTATTAAAACCACTAACATTTAATTACACAATGTTTTAGAAGATTGGAACATAAATTATACTCAATTTCAACATACCCAAAAGATGCAAATCTTCTCCATGATTAATGTGGAGTCTCTCTATATAACCATTCAACGGATGGTTGGCCCAAACAACACTATCATGTGTGGACCCAGGGTAACTTGCATCCACACACAATATATTTAAATTAGAATCACATATCTGAAAAAAAAAAACAAAATTGTTATGAGCTAGCACTGACAGGAAATAATACAATTATAACTTAACTTAAATAGAAATACTCACTATCATAACATTTAACGAATGGTATCCTTTTCTATTAAAAAAACGTTCTTCATGTTTAGCAGGACATACAATTGCCACATGGGTCCCATCAATACAACCCAAAGCTGGTATTTTGAACTTATGGTAGAAACTGAAAATAGTTACAATAAATATTATAATAATATACAATTATGTACTTAAAAACTTGAACATGGGTTCATTCTTGAATATTTAAAAAGAAGACTATATGCTACTTACTCTCTTTTAACTTGTTCCCTCTCACATAGTTTGAATGGAAAAGCTATATATTCATTTATGACTGCCGGATTGTTCAAGGCTGTAGTCACTTGCCGGATAGCTTTTGAAACGCTGGCCTGGGAAATGATATGGTTCCTGCTGTCTCCAACAATGGTCTGATAGGACCCAGAAGCATAAAAGGCCAATGCAACCAAAATCTAAAACAAATTCAGGTTATCTATTGATTGACCTATGCACACATGGTTTTAACATTATTAGTTGACTGATTCGTGGTTATTTTTATACAATGAAAAAGTAGTAAAGGCGTTAATGCTGTTGATCACTTTACAGAGGAATCGTCACATCTGCCCTTACGCTTCTTACCTTTGTTTCAACATCCAAAGCATCTGAACGGAGAACGGGTGGCATGTGAGGAGTCAACTTGCAAATTAATTCATGGGTTAATTCTTTCGTGAGTCTATATCTCTTCACAAACTGACGATCACTGTAAGACTCACACTTAAGTCTGGCTTTTAAGTTTTTCCTTTTGGTTTCGGCTCGAGCCACCGCTACATCGTATTCATGAGATATCTCCAATAAATCTATGTAACCGTACATGATAATGTTGTATTTTTCAAGATTTTCACTCGGATGCACTTTACAACTAAGACAAAACAATCTAACGATTCACCAACGATCCAAAAAAAGTAGCGTCCCATGAACTTTTCATTTGACAGCGGTAACGTTCCAGTTACGATCGCGTTGCGTCTTAACACGCTGTCAAATTTTTAGCGCGATACGAAACGGTCAAAAAGTTGTGATATGGTAGCGGTTCAGTTGCGATTTTGTTGAAAAAATAATAGCGCGATTGGGCTCCTGAATTGTGATTGGTTGAAGTCCCGGCTGGCGAACTGCGGCCGGCCGCTTTCGCCCCATTCGAGCAGTATTTGTAATTGTTTATGTTTACAATAGTAATGAGTGGAAGTTTGTTTTAACACAGTAAATTAAAATAAGTTCTTTTAAGTGTTGTGTTGCTACTTGCTGTGATTACTTGTTGATACTTGTAAATTGATTAATTACACTGGTTTGGTGAAAGCAAGATCATTACTTATAGTTTTGCGGTGGAATATAAAGCGGGTAAGTTGTTTTTATAAATATAAGTAAATTAAATATATATTACAGATTGATAGGGTTTTGTGACGTTATGCGTATGTTTTTTGCTGAAAATACGTAAGGTTTATAATTAATAAAATACCTACAATTAAAAATAACTAAACACATGGTTTGTTTGTCAATAGGTACCTATAGCACTTGCAAAGCTTTTTGCTAAAATCAAATACGATACGTAGGTTAGGTACCGTTTCTTAGTAAAATTAATCGAAAATTGGTTTTGATCTAAGTTAACGACTTATTTGTTTTTTAAACAACAATCTTATCAGGTGCTATTTTTTCAGTTTTGTTTCGATTTAATGTGTTTAATGTTTATGTTTACTAAGAAGGTATAATATTGTATTGTTGCAGATGAAAACTAAATATGCCTAAAGTAAATCCTATTTGGGAATATTATGAAAAAAATATTGTATTACATCCATCAAAGGCTACTTGTAAGTCGTGTAGTAAAACGGTGTCATTAGGCAGTCCTCAGCCCAAACATCAGACTATCAAAGGTTTGAAACTGCACCTGTCGAAATATCATTCATCTGAATATGAACACTATGAGAATAAACTGGCTGAAATTGCTCAAGAAAATAGTTTGAAACCGGCTATTTCAAAGCCCGTGCGCCTTAATATTGATAATAATGATAAAAAGCATCAACCTACTATAGAACAATTAATATCTCATCCGCCTTCAGCAAAATGGCCTGATGATCATCAGATTGTCAAACGAATTGATAAAGCAATTATGGATTACATAATTGTGGACATGCAACCTTATACTACAGTGTCAGGTGAAGGATTTAAACGTTTGAATTTCGCTGATCCATCTGGGCCAAAACGATACAAATTGAAGTCCGAAAAATACTTTCGCAGTCAGTTAATGCCTGAAACATATGAAAAGGTTCAAGCCAAAGTGGTATCTCTGTTAATGAAAGCTGATTGGATAAGTTTTACTACTGATATATGGTCAAATCCTACAAAAACTTGTTCGCTGCTCAGTTTTACTGCCCATTTCGTTCGGAAAGAACAGCGCCTTAAAGTGGTGCTGGCTGCGACTGTTCTGGAAGACGACCACACTGGCGATTATATAGCAGAAAAACTCAAAGAAATTGCCGAAACTTATAACATTGCAAAAAAAGTTCACTTGGCTGTACGAGACAACGCTCGCAACATGGTCCGCGCCACTCGAGTAGCTGAATTCACATCGTTGGGTTGTGTTGCTCATACTCTGCAGTTGACGATCCATGATGCCATTTTTTCGGTTGCAGAAGTTGAAACGCTGATAAAAAAATGTCATAAAGTAGTCGGCCATTTTCACAGGAGTGAACAAGCTCGAAGACATTTAAGTACCTTTCAAAAAACCTTAAATTTACCGGAGCATGCGCTTTTTCAAGATGTCGAAACTCGGTGGAATAGTACCTACTTAATGATGGAACGACTGCTTGAGCAAAAAAATGCTTTGAACCTATACCGTATTGAAAAAGGAGGCATACTAGAAATTAACAGTGATGAATGGGATTTCATGAAAGATATAGTGAACGTTTTGCAATGCTTTTACCAAGCCACGTTGGATATCTCTTCCGACTCGTCCTGTGTTTCAGTGGTAATACCGTTGGTGGCAATGTTGAATGGAAAATTGGCGCCAACACAAAACATTCAGTCCTTTAATGACCAGGAAGATGATAATGAAATTGGAAATCACGCAGAGACGATGAAGAGCAAGCTACTGGATGCACTTAATCAGCGGTTTTCATTTGTTAAAAGTTGTTTGCCACTAGTTACTGCAACACTGATCGATCCACGGTTTAAAACTAAATATCTAACTGAAAGCGAAGTTAACTCAGCCAAACTTCATATTATCGAGACTCTCACTCTCAATGAAAATGTAGGATCAGATTCTCGTGAGACGACATGGGCATCTTCAACTAACTCGTCAAACATGGCTGCAACAAGCCAATCCAACTTATGGGCAGCTCATGATTCGATAGAGTTGGAAGACGAGCCAATGACCAATGACGAATACAGTTCAAGCTCTGTGATCGAAATAGCGCTAGAAAGCTTTCTTAGAGAGCCAAGACTGCAAAGAAATGCTAATATTTTTGAGTATTGGTGTTCGTCGCCTTATAAGGTGCTTAAGCCCGCAGCAAATAAGTTTTTATCTGCGCCTCCTACTAGCGTAGCAAGTGAACAACTTTTTAGCAAAGCTGGACAATTGTATGACGAGAGAAGACATTCTTTGAAGGGCGAAAATGCCGAAAAATTGCTTTTTTTATGTTATAATATAATGTTATTTAACTTTGATTATTAAAACAATTAATTTTGTTAAACAATTAGTAGTGTATTAAAAAGCAAACAGTATAAAAAAAAAAATCACGCTTTTTCAATTCTCGTTCTCGGCTCTCGGTCTCGGCCGAGATATTATTTTATTCTCGGTCTCGGTCTCGGCCGAGAACGAAAAACCCATCTCGGTCGAGCCTTACTAATATTATAAAGAGGTAACGTTTGAGTTTGTGACGTTGTAAGGGGTAATTTCTGGATCTACTGAACCGATTTTCAAAATTATTTCACCAATAGAAAGCTACGTTATTGTGGAGTGTCTTCGATATTTTATCCTCGTATTGCCACGGGAACCGGAACAACCAGCTATCAGCATCCGAAGTTTTCCAAAACAAGAGGAGGTTCTCAATTCGCCTATTTTTTTTTTTGTGTGTTTGTGTTACCTCGTAACTTTGTACTGGGTGTACCGATTTTTATGATTATTTTTATATTCGAAAGCTGGTGCTTGTCGTGTGGTCCAATTTGATTGAGATCTGACGACTAGTATTTGAGTTATCCCTAATAATGCGTGGCTTCCACAACGGTGATGATGTCTTTTGTCATTTGTGTGATTCACTGTTGTCGATGTAAAAAGACAAAAAAAAAACTTTTTACAAAAAAATACAACCGTCTTCAACACAAAAATACCAAAAAGTACAAAATAACTTTAATGTCGGAATTCGGTGTGTTTTGTTGCTTTTTCTTTTTTTCCCACGACGGAACGGAGACAGTGTATGCGTTTGGGATGTTTGTTTGTGCAAACCAATGTTCCCAATTATCTCCAGTACTACTAGTCCGATTTTCATGCGGTTTTCATTGATGGGTTCGGATTTAATTGGTGCATGTTCTTAGATAGGTGTTACGGTGACAACTCAACAGGGGGCGGCTGCAGTCAAGAATATTTGGGCAAACCATTTATCTTCAAAACTACTATTCCAATTTTGATGCAATTTTCAGTGATGGGTTAAGGTTTTATTGATGCATGTTTTTATATATATGTGTTACGGTGACAAATCACGAGGGGGCGCTGCAGTAAACATATGTTTTTGCAAAAAAAACAAAGCTATTCCGATATTGATACGGTTTTCAGTAATAGTTTTGTAGTTGTATCTATATGTAGTACAATGTTCATAATAAAGTTCTCTCTAAAAAGTTTGAAATAAAAGGCAAATAGAAAATTTTGAAAAAACCCTCGACGGTAAAAACATAATTGAAAAAGAATTTAATACTTAATTAATAAAAACCCAAAAAAAAGAAAAAAAAATGCATATTAAAGAGCATTTCCTTTCACAATGACATAATATTAGTAGATATGTATGTATGTATATATATTTGTATGTATGTATGTAAATATAAAGATCTATATTATCTAGTACACTGGATCCTACCCTCTATGCTGATCTCTCTGTATCACTCAAAGGTTTGCTGGAAGAAAACTCAACTTTGAGTTAAGCTCGCCCTTGTACATGCAATTTATTATGTATAATATATTATTAGTTATTTTGGTGTACAATAAAGAATTAAAGATGATTAAAAACCCCCGACTTACAGAATTAATGTAACCCAAGAATATCCGTCGGGGGCTGCCATCAACATCTGTAAAACTAGCTTATTTAATGACAGCCAGGACGGAACGTCTAATATGTGGCAGCATTTAAAAATATACTTTATGTATTCAGTAATAAGATTGCTTTCATTCTGTCTGTTCACATTCTCAAAACACCAACCGCGGCGAAGAAGACTTATGTTAAAGGCCGAACGAATACAGCGTTGATATCATTTAACATCATACTTTAGGCTAGGTTGTAATAAGGTCTATTTTTCTTTTTTTTTGGTCCATTTGAAGACGCGTTTACAAAAGATTTTGAGTGGGATACCTATTGGAATCCTTTTTATTAATATGAGTGTACCGATGTACCCATAGAATAGATCCGTGAATAAATAAATCTTTAGCCGCGAATATAGGAATTGGGCCGCATTTTTTTTAATCCGCGAATAGTGAAAAAGCGAATGAAGAAAGCACGAATAAGGAGCTTTTACTGTAATGGAGTTTGCACGGTGTATATATTATAAGTTTACACTGTGTATAAGTTTGTTTTACTTCAATTAATATTATTATTTTTCGCCTTTCGACATGGAACTTTGGTCTGATACTCTATGACATTCATTTAGAATAATATAATTCTGAATTATTTTGATGTCATATAAGGTACCAAGTTTAAACGGCGGCATCGTAATGTATTGTAAACGCTGCGCACACGCACAAAGTTCACACCATTTTTATTCAGTCAGCCAATAATCAATTTACATATTATTAAAAGTGTCAATAATCGAATCGATAACCGAAATGTTAGGTTGCTGAAATCTCAAGTTGCATCTGTCGAAAAGTGATTAACCTGGTGGACAGGGTAAAGTATGCAATTGGACTGCGGGCTGCTACTGAGAATTTTCAGTGGTCGAGTAGTATTTCTTACGCAGCATGTTTCTTGTATCTTGGGCGCATTTGCAAACATATAAACTCACATACACAATCAGCTACACCCGGAAGTCTGTAGGCCAAACAAATGTTTATTTCTTGTGACAAACGAAGTCCTAATACGCAGCGCAGCACCTAATTGCTCAACCACTGCGGCCACCGAATCCGGATGGTGCGTGAAGGAGGTTGGACTGATTTTACCCGCCAGTACAATGAGCACGAGCATAACATTGCCGTCCGTAAATAAATGTAATTTCTTCAAGCTTAGTTAATACGGGTTATGCATGTGCAATTAGAACTTCCGTTATGTACCGGTGTGCATTTGCCATTTTTAATTTTCATGTGTATGTAACAATGTACCATTTTCTATGAAAACTGACTCCGGACGCACCGTCGAATTAATTGGTGCGCAAAATATAAAGGGGCCTCCGCCATAAGGAATGCTTTCTTCGAAACACACGACCGTATAGGGTTCCAGCACTTGACAACGTCGATCCTCCCCATATTACGAGATTCTAGCTTCATCAGATATCAATACTTTGTTTCAGTCATTCTGAGCCCATGATGCACAATTTCGAGAAAACTGAAGTCGTGCAACTGGGTGATTACAGAGTCATTTAGGGTCCTGGGTCTTGACCGGCCACAAGCTAACTACTACTCCTCTTACTTCTTCAAAGCATATCTTTAGGTCCACACGCCTGACTTACCAAGAACTTGTCATTTCTTGGCTCTGTGCATCGCTTTCTTTTCGGACCTGCTCTTCTTTTGATCGAACCAGTCTCTTGATACAATTCCCAAGTTCGCTGGGCAATTGACCGATTCAAGTTTAGCCGCTGAGACATGTAAATTTAAGAACAACTTTCTTCAAGTAGCACTATATTTGTGCCAGTCTTTATCGCTTCATAATGTTGTATTGAATGTAAAAAGAACAATAAAATTAACTAATAATTAAAAAATAAGTAAGTTTCAACAATTCGCGCCATTCATTAAGCAATGTTACACTACTCAGAAGTTATAGATGTACGTACCTATGCTTTCTAGTCAGGATAAACCTCTTTCTTGCAATATTTATTTGAGATACAGAAAAAAATGTAAAGAGCCGGTTTTTTTTTGTAATATGATTTATATTGAGTGCAGTGCAGTATGCAAACCTTGCGGGCACAAGTGGCGCGGGGTGCGCGGGGTGCGCGGGCAGCGCGGAGGGGTCGGCGGCGCGCGCCACCACAAGGCGCACGCGCGAGCCCGACGCGCGCAGCACGCCCGCCACCTGCTCCGAGCCCATCTCCATCAGGTGCGCCTGCGGAAGGCGCTTCAATTAACAAACGAGCATAACACACTAGAGAATACCCTCCCTATAAGTCTTTGAAGTTTAAGTAAATATTTATTTAGTTAATAAACTTCTTTGCATGACCAGAATTTAACGTACGGCTCATCAGCTGATTCGATGGACCGTTGAGCATTTACTTTATGAAACTCAGAATTTTAAATAAATTTCAGCATAAATTCTATGCTGAAAAATATGTTTACGCAGCTATTTTAGTTACAGAATAAGTTTAAGAGAAGTATCTTTAATACAATATATTGAGCTCAGTCAAACCACGTACATAAGTCTACTATAGTTTTAAAATAGATTTACAAACGGTAGGCAATTTAGCTTTGCTGAAAATATGAACATAGGCAAAAGGGAAAAAATAAATTTATTATAGTCTTATTCTCATATAAAAAAATAATAATTAAAAGACAATCACAGCATCGCACCATTACTGAGGCAATGGATGTGTTTAGGGTCATGTGGTACCACCCATACCAAACTATAATAATAATAAAATTTATTGAAATAATAAGTTTACAAAAAGTGTACATATGGTTCAATAGTATGACTACATTGGAAAAAATCTCCATATATTCGGTCAAGTCAAACGCCGCACTGCATGGGGCCATCTCAGTGTTTAATCTTAAGCTCTATTTTATATTTGCTTCCCCAACTCAAATAATCCAACACCAATTCTCAAATATAAAAAAGTGGCCACTTCTTTAACAGACTTCCAAAAAAGGAGGAGGTTCTAAAGTCGACTGTACTTTTTTTTGTGTGTTACCTCATAACTTTTTACTGGGTGAACCGATTTTGATGATTCTTTTTAGGTTCAAAAGCTGGTGCTGGTGCTTGTCGTGTGGTCCGGTTGAGATCTGACCACTAGTATTTGAGTTATCCTTAATAATGCGTGAGTTCGTCTACATTGATGATGGTCTCATTCCCTCTTGTCGATGTAAAATGAAAAATAAAATTGTGTACGATGGTTTGGAAGAGCGTCTTAGTATTTCGCTGCTTTTATTTAGGTGGTCCGTTTCTAGTTTAGTGAAGATCTGATGAAAAATAGAGATAGGAAACGGAACTCTTCAATAAATGATGGCATATCTTCCGAGATTGCTGTAATCGCATGTCTGTTTAATGTTCATCAGTTTATAAAACGTAAGAAGTGATAGTATGTTTAGCTACATATGTAACCACTAAAAAGTGAAGAAAAAAAAAACTGTGTACAAAAAAAAGGAACACAACTGCAAAAAGTTTTTTCTTCTCCCGAGGAGGAGTGGAAGGGATTGTCAGACTGCCCAAGGCGTTCTAGAGCCAAGGTAGCTTTTTCGAATAATTGCGCAAGCTAAAGCCCACTTACATCTCCAATTTGCAATATATGATCTCCAGACTTCAGACGCCCGTCTCTATCAGCGACTCCACCCGCCAGAATTGTCTTGACGATAACACCGCTCGTTCTTGCCCCAATTATACCTAAAAGTTTACATAATTCAATTTAAAATGGTATTTTTTTTTCTAGACATCATATCTACGAGGACTGTCAAAACAAAAGCGGTTTAACTGTAACCTCAGGATGCAAAAAAAGCTATAAACATACATTAAACCTTGTACTTTAGTCCTCTTGCAACCTGCCGTGTGCTTTAAGATAAGCACTTTTCTTCTAATTTTGTTGTCGTTGTATTTGTTAGAATGGTCAAAAGGGACCTAACCTATCCAGGCTTGGTGCAATAATTTTCAAGGTGGTTTGCTGGCACCTTGCACATTTTATCTGTTGAATGAATGAAGATAAGACTTTTTGAGATAAGAAATGCAGTGGCTGGCTCGAAGAGAAGTGCAATTCTCAAGAATACGTGACAGGTTGCTAGGGATGGCTTGTGCCGCCATAAATACGCTACTGAGTAAAAATAAAATAATAATCGAAATAGCATTACCAAATCCTAATCCTGTGCCATCATTAACCAGATTGATGATTTCAACTTGCGCCCAGTCACTGCCAACTATACTGTGAGACAAAGACCCAAGGGTTTCATCAGCCCTTGATAAGTCTAATAAGCCCCGGTTCTGCAAAAGCAGGAATTGCTAAATTAAAAATAAAAAGTATTTGATTATACTGCTGAACATAGCTACATGAATGCTGCATAGTGCAAGCGATGTTTCTTCTAAACAGTTAGATAATCATACATATAAAGATTATATAGAGTTTGTAAAACTTGTAAAATTTAGAAATAGATAGGTATCACTAAGTATCATCTTCCATCACTTTTTTTTAAGTATACAGGTATATTTTTATTCATTGCGCAAGCTTTGACAAATTAAACCTAAAAGAGTTTTATTAAACACCTATTTTTTTATTTGGATGCTTCCGTACAAAAAGAGTTATCGTTAATGAAAGATGTTTACTTAGAGATTGATTTTATGGATACTCTACTTGCCATCGTAATCATATCGTAATATTGACGTGGCTTAAGATGTAGTGATCGCTGATGTTCTCTGGTTCGAAATAGACTTTTTTTTAACTCAAGCCATGATCTGAAGTTATTTGAAGAGTGATTCCAATTTTCCCTTCATACTTTCATGACCATCAAAATGCAAAACAAAAAAAGTAGTAGTAGTAAGTAAAAAGCATTATGATCAATTAAATTATGGCATTTTAAAAAACATAATAAAATAAAATTTACATTGCCTACTGAATTTATTATGCACAGATACTTCTGTATTGAGGCCGTAATCAAGCAGCCTTTGATTGTCTGCTAAAATGGTCCTTCCGTCAGGGATCGCGAGGTTAGGGATCCGATGGGCTCGTAATCGACGTATGCTTTCCGTTGCATAGCGAGCTGCTCGTAAATGTTCATCACTTAATAAATACATTCGCAGCATCTCATAAAACTCGCGGTTACTACACGGGATTTGCGCGGGAAAGCGATAAGACAAGACGTCAGGCGGCAACGCCTGGAAATAGCTAACTGGCGGGCGCCACCCTGCCACCCACGGATCTTACCCCAGTTCAAAATCCACCGTGAGCGCCGTCCGGCCTTTGTGATTATGACGAATAAATAGTGTCCACATTTTGCTGATTTAACGTTGTATAAGGATAGCAAAAAGTAAAAAGTGTTTGTAGATATCATGGAAATGTTTTCTATTTCTGACATGGAACCACCAAAATTTTATTGCAGACTGCTTTAAAAAATGTCCTGAATAAAAGTATGCGGAATCGAAAAATGAGAAATGAATTTTACTTGTTTTGGAGACATGTTAGAGTCCACAGATCCATTGTCTAGCCCCAGAATGCGCTCATTGTCTGAACCAGAGCCAAACTCCAGGCTATGTGGTGGTGACACCTGAGGTACACGCTGCTCCTCCTCCCCCTCGTTACTTCCATACAAGTTTCTAGCTTGAAGTGCAAGATCTCCTAAAAAGAAAAATGTGTTATGAGAAACATGAAACTCAGTGACACTTGTTTAATTTTACCTTGAGGGTCTGTTTGCACCGAAACGGGATACAGCGAAGATTCGCCGATGAACGCGGTAAATAAGAACCCGATAAGCCCGTGCAGCTAGCGCTTCGCAAATTCGAATAAGCCGCACTGAGAGTTGAGAGGTTGGAGTCGCCACAAGATTAACTTTTGACAAGACATGAAGAACATGGAATTCAGCCCGACAGACAGTGGACTGAAATCGCGAAGTGTGGTCATAAGGATTGGTATCTACATTTTTGAATCCTATATTTTTATGGTCGGCGACTTTTTTCGTCAAATATTGTATAAAAATATATTCAAATAATAGATGTTTTTGTATGTACATGCAAAGATATTCCATACCACTTCAGTGACGTCATTTGTTTGTGTCCAAAACACGGCCAAACCGGTTTTCTTATCAGTAGACGCGTAATAATTAGTGACGTCATGAACTCATAAAGTGCAACAATCAGAAAGTAGTAAATAGGCAGGTCACCGAGAGGGTAGGAAATGTAAAACGACAACCTTAGTACGTTATAATCTACGACTTTTTATTACCAACTAATTTGATTTTTGTGAAGTTAAGGTTGACGAGGTTTTTGTGAAAATGTTTAGTGACTAACCTTGATATGTTCGTGAAATTAAAAGCAGCTGGGAATATTAAAGATAATAACTTTTGTACAGTAAAAGTAGGTCAAAAATATCTGGTTTAAGCAGTGATGAGATAATGGTAAAAAGCTCAAGGACTTTGGTACTAAGTATTGTTTTAATATTTCTAGGAAATGGGACAGCTCTCATCGTGAGGAACAAGTATTTAAAAGCTATTACAGTGTGTGGTTAGAGTCAGAAATATTGTGAACAGATTTTGTGCGAGTTTAGGAAAAAGACGACGAATTAGTTTCCAGTACAGCTACACAAATTGTAGTTCTATCTCCAGAGAAAGCATCTATTGGCACATCGACCGAAGTCCTCATCCTAAAAAATCTTTCACTGAATTAGGTCCCAAGCAAAAAAAGAAACGTGTAGGATAATATACTCTAGAGGAGGGTTCGCCTGAGCGCCGGGGTGGTGCGGAGTCGGATTTCGGCTCCGCGCCAGACCTAGTAACGGTCAGCTCGGCGGGCTCCGAGGACGGAAAAGGGGGGGCTGCTGCGGAGAACGTCAAGTTCTTCCGCAAGCGGCCCAGACGGGAGGATGACCAGGTGTCGTCCTCCGAGGGCGAGTTTGCCTCCGCCCGGGCGGCGCAGGGGCAGTGAGGCAGGGAGGGGGCTGGCTCCCTCTACCCGGGATGCGGAGCGTCGGGCCGAGAGGTTGGTGGGGGAGGGGCGTCGCCCTGGAGGGAGCGGTCGCAGGGCTCCCTCTACCCTTCCGCCTCCTCTCGACTCTGACGACTCGGTGTCCCCGGGGGAGGTACCCCCCACCGCCGAGGAGCAGAGGGCTCAATTTGAGGAGATTGTGGAGGCCGCGATCCGCGCTGTGGCCTTCAAGAGGAAACAGTCCTCGAAGCGGGAGGCCATCAGCGCGGCCAAAGCCTCAATCCTGGCGGCAGCGGCGGCCAACGTCGGCGGGACAAAAGAGGCCAAAGAGGCGTCCGAGTTGCGGGCAGAGGTCGCCCGCCTCGCGGCTCTTACGGAGCGACTCGTTCGGGAGAATGAGTCGCTCCGAAGGGACCTTGCGGGGATGGCCAGAGCGGCCTCTGTGGGGCCGCGAGGGGGACTGAGTCCGGCAGCGCCGGAGGGGGGCCAAGTGCTGAGCCAGGTGCGGGACCTGGTGCGGCAGGAGCTGGCTCCCTTCCGGAGGCAGTTCTCCGTACTGGAGGACATGGTCCGGCGTCCCCCGTTGGCGGCGGCGCAGGGGCCCCCGGGACAGCGGAAGGCGGCCTCGTACGCAGCCGCGGTGGCTGCTGGCCCGGGAACGTCCGGCCAGGCGAAGGCCAAGAAGGGAGCCGCGCCAGCGCCTGTGACGCCGGCGCCTGCGACGCCGGCGACGACCAAGTCGGCCCCGGCGAGGAGGGGAAGGAGGAGGGCTGGAGGGGGAGCGGCTAAAGCTGCTGCGCCAGTGGCGCCGCAGCCGCCCCCACCCCCAACCTCGGACCCTCCTGCGGCCGAGGCCGGATGGCAGGTTGCTGGAGAAAAGCGGCAGGCCAAAAAGGCGGCCAAAAGCAAGGCCAAGAGGCAGCGGCGGAAGGCCAACGCCATCGCGGCGAGGCTCCGCGCCCCGAAGTCCGCGGCTGTAGTTTTAACACTGCAGCCGGAAGCGGAACAGAGGGGCGTGACGTACCTCGCCCTTATGAAGCGGGCGAAGGAGGCGGTGAACCTCCGGGAGCTGGGCATCACCGGGGGCATCGAGATCAGGAGGACCCTGACCGGTGCCCGGAAGCTCGAGCTCGCCGGAGCGGAGAGCGGCCCGTTCGCGGACGCCCTGGCCGAAAGGCTGAAGGCGGTCCTCCCCGCGGACGAGGTTCGTGTGTCCAGGCCGACTAAGTGCATTGATATGCGCATAGTGGGCCTGGATGACTCCGTGACGGAGGAGGAGGTTGTGGCCGCCGTCGCCAGGACTGGGGGGTGCTCTGCCGAGCTTGTCAAGGCGGGCACCATCCGTCCTGATAACACGGGCATGCAAACCCTTGTGGTGAGCTGCCCTGTGGCGGCGGCCAGAACTCTATCGGAGGGACGAAGGCTCTTGGTGGGGTGGTTGTCTGCGCGGGTAAAACTGCTGGAACCCAGGCCTCTGAGGTGCTACCGCTGCCATGTGGGCAACCACACGGGAGCTATGTGCCCCTCGGAGGTGGACCGCAGCGGACTTTGTTTCCGCTGTGGTCAGCCCGGTCATCGGGCCAGCTCGTGCGAGGCCACGCCGCACTGCAGTGCATGTGCGGCTGTTGGCAAGCCGGCCGAGCACTGGGCTGGGGGAAGGGCCTGCGCGCCATCCGCCCCAACCAAGGGCAAGAGGTCCGCCGCCGCCGCCGCCTCTGCCGCCGCCGCGGCTTCCGTCGCCGCCACTGCCGCTTCTGCTGCGGGTGCTGCGACTCCCAACGCTCGGGAGGGTGCTGAGATGGAGTGCCAGTAATGGTCCCATTTCGGCCCCCTCCAGAGACAAGTCGGCCGCTGTGCTATTGCGCAGTGGCTGATGCCTGTGGACGGTGAGCGTGGGTGGCTCGCCGTCCGATACCAGGCTGAGTCGACGACGCGTTGTGCTTCACGTGCGCCTCAAGGAGCCGTCAGCACCAGGGAAGGGGCCCCATAGGGTCAGTGCCTGCTAGGGTTGCGGAATTTGTTCGAAAGAGTTACCGCGGCCCTGGAACGCAAAGGGCACATGGAGGAGCACGGGTGGGTTTTAGTCAGTAAAAGTCTGACACTCATCAAATGACCCCTCCCGCCCTGGGTGGAGCGGTAGGGATCATTTGATGATTTCCCATCCAAAAAAAAAAAAAATATACTCTGACCAGTTTGGATTCAGACGATTTATCACATGCATATGTTTCAAGGCTAAAAGTAGATGGTAATAATGAAAGTATTGCAGAAATATAGAGATTTTGCCTAAGAATACTCAAAAACTTCAGATTGTGAAAGATTGTCTTTTTGTTAAAAAAACCGAGTTTACACCGAATGAAGCTTTAGGCTTGTTTTGTCACTTAAAATGACGATATGGCAATATAATACGCTGAGTAAAAGCACCCAACAAGTAAATAGTGTTCACATATTTCCCTCCTACTACGTACTACATAGTGAAAAGCTAAAATGCTATCCACCTAAAACTGCTATTATAATAACAGATAATTATAACAGCTAGAATAGAATTGCAAGCTCTTTTGGACATTACTGTGAAAAGATTAATTAAATCAACCCCAATTGATGAGGCACCATATCGTGCGCCTAGAGCTTTATCTTGCTGTTACGTTTAATAAATGCGTGGATTTAGGAACTTTTCCTGATCTCATGAAGAGTAATAAAGTCATACCTTTATTTAAATCAGGTAATAAAAATGACATTGGCAACTTCTGGCCTATCTCCATCTTACCTGCTTTTAGCAAAATATTTGAAAAGGTAATACTTAAGCAGTTGTTAAAACATTTTAATTTAAATAGAATACTTCATAACGAACAGTACGGCTTTACAAAAGGACGTTCGACTACAGATGCGGATGTTACTCTCCTGAAACACATATTTAATACATGGGAGAACTCGCAAAATGCAATTGGAGTTTTCTGTGATCTCTCCAAAGCCTTTGATTGCGTACACCATGACACGCTTTTGCGTAAACTACGCTATTACAGTCTCCAAAGTGAAGAACTTAACATAATTGATTCATATTTACATAATAAGTTCCAATGTGTGGATATCAATGGTGTGATATCTTCCGGACTATCAGTGCATTTAGGCGTGCCTCAAGGCTCAATACTAGGTCCATTCTTGTTTCTAGTGTACATAAATGATTTACTACTTTTCTTAAAGGATATCTGTGACGCAGTATTGTTCGCGGATACCTTTCTTATTTTCAAAGTAGATAGGGAGTTTCAGTAACGTAAACAGCGCTCTCTCAATTGTTACGGATGTGTTTACGACCAATAATCTAGTTTTAAATGCCAAGAAAACGAAATGTATAAAGTTTGCTTTACCAAATGTTAGAAATCTAGGACCCACTGTCACCTTAAGTGATGAGGTACTTGAAACTGTGGTCTCAGCAGTTTTTTTGAGAATGACTGTTGATTCCAAACGGGACCCACATATATCAGGTTTATCGGGAAGGCTCAGCTCTGCCGCATACGCTGTCAGAAAAGTAAGACAATATACCGACGTTGAGACAACTCGGTTAGTCTATTTGGTTTGGTTTTGTTGTATATACATGTATCCATGTCTGAACACTGTGTTCCAAAATACAAGCGATAAGCTTAGTTTGGGAACCAGTATCATCAACTTCTGAGAAAACTGTACCTCTTCTTTAGAAATAATAATATTGTGAATGATGTTTCCTTTTTCTGTACCAATAAATATTCTGTTTTTTTTTAGTTATTTCCATAGCGTTATGTCCTACGATATTCTATTGTGGGGAAAAGCTGCTGATATACAAAATATATTTGTCTTACAAAAAACGTGTTGTGCGAGCAATATAATAATATCATCTAGGGCCTACAGTTTCATTAATAGAACTTTTTAAAGACATTGGAATTCTCACATTAGCATCTCAATTCATTTTTGCAAACATTCTATATATATTAGGCAAAATATACATTTATACTGTAAAACGAGCGACACCCACAACTTTAAGACCAGAAACAAGCACAAGCTAAAGGCTCCTTCCCACCGACTTCGTAAGGTCCATGACTCATTTGTGGGGCTCGGTATCCGTGTTTACAATAAACTTCCACTTTCTTTTCTTAACCTGCTTTTTAACTCATTTAAAGCTAAAGTTAAATCCAACCTTTGTTCGAAGGCATACTAATTTCTTCTATTTATTTTTTTATCTGGTGACTATGTAGGTCAATCTGTTTTTACTTTATTGATTCAATCTACTCTTTACAATGTTTTAAACGTGTCTCGGACTGTATTCAGATGAAAACTAAAGCGCATCATAGGATTTTTAAATAGGAATAGGAAGCTTTTTAGATGGAGTGCCAAAGAACCTCACAGTTCTCATTTGACAACTTAAATGTATGTATTTAGAGTTTTACCTGCAGGGGTGATGTCAAAGTCCCCAGGAATGATGGAGGGATGATGTGCAACCTGAGTTGCAAGCATTCCCACTGAATCATGCAGTGTTGCTATACTCTTAAGTATGGGGCTCTCCAGCAAATTAATCAGCATATTCAGGTCATCATTGGTTGCTGCCTGTTGAATATAAAAATATAATGTTTTAGCCCCAACAACAAATTGGAGTTAAGTAATTTAAAACTATTTATCTACATTATCGTGTGATTATCAGACAAGAGTTTTACCTTACAAAGACAGTCATTAGTATAACATATTTTTGGGCTTTATTTTGTACAAGCAACTCAAAGTTAAAGTCATTACATTTTTTCAGCAAGACTATAAAGGGTACTTTTGAATGTCAAAACAGTTTGAAATAAAATATTAAATTCTAGTTGTCAACGGACAAGAAACTCCATTGTTACTCTTTTCAAATATAAGTTTAACAAAATTTTGTATACATTAGTCAATTGGTTATATATATGTGAGGACAATACACCCAAAGTAACAATAAGTACTATACATATAAATAACAACACTCGATTTAACAAACTCCCTAAAGCGTTGAAATCACTCAGTTTTGTTTGGTTTAGCATGTCTTGCATACAATAATACACTCTATATAGCATTACACCAACTCTCAATAACAACAACAATTAAATACTAAAAAGTATATTTTAAGTTGCTAAAATTAGTAAAAAGTGCAGCAATGTTTTTTTGCCATTTATTATCCTAGCCCGAAAGAAACTCCACTGTCAGAATCATTCATAACGAACTCTCTAAGAAACCTATTGTTTTGTTTACGAATTGGGATTGCTTGTATGTGTAGACTGTTGATTATGGTCTATACATTATCATCATCCTTAGTTGCCCACACACTTTCTAACTGTAAACATGCCAAGTAAGAGAACATCACTGTGTATTGACGAAAAAGTTTTACTAATACACGCAATAGAGGCGGGAGAGAGGCTAAGTGATCAGATGCTTTGGATTTAGTCCCTCTACAGTGTCCACAATATGGAAAGCTATGAAAAAAAATCTACAAGCAGAGTACGATGGAAAATCTGACACAAAATTAATGAAACCTAAATACAAAGATTTGGATCAAGCTATACTATCATGGTTTCGCCAACTGCTCCTGAATAATTTGCCTATCTTGGGGCCGATCGTGAAAGCTAAGGAGGAGAAGTTTGCTAAAGAACTTGAACTTGGTTTACCTTCTTTCAAAGCATCAGAAGGATGACTTGAAAAATTCAAGCAATGTCATCATATCAACTTTCGTAAAATTTGTGGAGAAGCATAGTATGTTGATACTAATGTTACTCACAACTGGATTAATAGAGTGTGGTCAAAATTGACAGAAAAAAAAGGTCCCAAGTAACATTTTTAATGACCCCAATGACCTCAAATAAAACTCTGAAATGTAAAGGGGAAACATGTAGAAGGAATGCTCTCCAAAGAGCATTTCACAGTGCATGCGGCTGCTAATACGGATGGCACAGAAAAAAAAAACTGTTAGTAATAAGCAAAACGAAAAATCCAGTGTTTTAAGAACATTAAATGATTGCCCGTGACATATAAAGCTAGTAAATCAGCTTCGATGACTCACCATTTAACAACAACTCTCTACAATGTCAAAATAGGCACAGTTCTTTGAATGTCCTTATTCTTTCTTTTTTTTTTTAATTGTTACCCCACAATAGGAATTTCTCCTGTGTCGTGGGTGCGTTTACAAACATACAATGTCACATACATAAACAACCAGACCCGGAACAACTATCTGTAGGCCATACAAATATTTGTTCCATGCGGGAATCGAACCCACGACACGTAGCACAGTAGCCAATCGCTCAACCACTGCGCCAACCGTAAAACCGTGGGACCCCAAATAACTTTATCAGTATTGGCATATAGCATTCATGTCATCAGACCCACAGTCAGTATGTTTAAAGGAACTTATAAGAAGACTGTCATATAATCACAGTGGATTTCTATAGCGGTTGCATATGTAATATAGTGTGAAGGACTAGATAACTCATATTGATTGTTTCAATGCACTGGAGTATGGGCAACCACTTCAAGTTCTCTAGTTTCTTAAGTTTGTCTATGTCAGACAACAAACTTACTCAACACTTCACTATCTAGTACTGCTTCTCAGTTGAACATAAATTGTGTATTTTGCTGACTTTGTCACAAACTAAATAAACCCCAAATTGAAAATTAACCCCAGATTGAATAAAATAAAAACAAAAACTATTTCAGAAAGGTTGCAAACATTTTCGATCTATCTTAAACTTTCTAACTCCCCTCAACCACCCATGATTTTTGTCGAAATAAGATATGATTAATTTGCATATTCAACTGGAGGCCCCTTTGTACACGGACCAAAACCCACGAAGTTACGCCATCGATCTAAATCTAATTACAAGCAATGATTGTTATTCTTGCCAGAAGCCTTGTGAATAGGCTTTGGAGCAAAACACAACTTCTTTAGATAATACGTATTGTTTACCACTTCAAATATTAACATTTTACCTTCAACTTAGGGTCATCACTTTGGTCTACAGCTGCCTTTACACTTTCCAGTTGCTGCAATGCATTTGATATATTAACTCCAAGATGCATTCTGGAATCATAAATGCAGTTAAAGATATACTTCGTACTTCCGTGAATAGAACTTCAATTAGTAAAAACATTAAAATACTTTGAAATAAAATTGTCTGCTTTACGTTTTTGACTCAATAGAGCACTTTAGGCCAATAAAGGCTTTGTTTTGATTATTGGTTTAAGGTTTTGATGAAGCAATCGAAAGTCGCTGACATATAGTGATGTACAAGTGCAAAAACGGCTTCTAAGAACCATTGACCTATAAAAGTATGGACAGGAAATACCTACGAAAAAAGGATGCATACCTACAGAACATAAAATGGCTGCCATTGCTAGGGTTGAGTCAATCAAGGTGTTACTACAACGAGTATCGATACTAGTTACGAGTTATAGTAATTTATCACGTTTGGATCATACCTAATATTATGTACTTAATTAAAATCCGTTGTAATAGTAACAGAAAAAGATGAGTAGGTTATCTTACCTTCTGCTATCTATACAAATAAATGAAATTGAAGTATTTGTCCCGGCTAATCTCTGAAATAACAGTACAAATATTGACGGGATTTTTACAGGCAGATTTATGTTACAAGGAGTAACTGAGGCTACTTTTATTTTAGAGAAATAATTAGGGTACCGCGCAAAAAAAAGGCATAAAAATTATTTTGGCTTTTGGTAGCCAGTATTGCTATAGGCTATTTAACATCACCATACGACCGTTAGCCTCTAACCATTTTTTCTGTAAGCCTTCATTTTTAGGAAACCTATAAAAATTAAAGTATTTTTAAATCATTTTGGTTAGAGATGCTAATATGTAACTAAAACAAACATAAAACATTATAAGCTAGGTGCACGGTTCCAATTAGCTGTTTCCTATGGAGAAGTGCCGGCAAGAAACTCATTCTTCAGATTTACGTCAAATATTTTGATTTTGGTGTGAATCACAGGCCGGACCTAGCTAGGTCACTCGGACCGAATAAGACGCAGGATTATTTATGTTAACATCACAGAATATACCGATATCGTTCCAGCGGCGGAACTAGTTTCGTATTACCGCAAGTCGGAAACGGTACAACACTATTTCATTATGTAAACAAACGAATGAATAAACAAATATAATAAAAAGGCCTGTTATGTGGAAATGAACCCAAATATCAATACTTTAGCCATAAATTCATGATTGCGTTACAATAGTATCACCGAATGTGTATTATTGTGTGTATTAATGCATGAAAACCGGCTACTAACCTGTGCAAAGACAATTGAGGTTGATTTTAATTGTTTCTTGCACCACACTTCACAACACAACACACAGGCATGTTGGATTTATGTTTTCCAACATTTACATGCAGTTTTAAAAGTAAAATTCCTCGTAGTTTTCTCGCAAATCTCAATAATATTAGAAGTAAACAACCATTTGACAGCGTAACTACCATGAATTTGTAACATAATATGGCTGCAACGGCACTTACCTACAACTGTCTCTGCATCACGACAAAATGTTGCCATAATTAGCAACAACTTAAATATAGTTGTCTCTTTTATCAAATAGGATTATCTCACTAGAAAGAATGAGACATAACGATATTTCAAGTTCTGAATCATATTTCACTCATATTTATATAAGCAAATGTATGTATAGAATAACGCAGCGCCTCCATATTTTTCCCATCTCAATGCTAAGAACCGTGTCACAGCATAGCATAGAAATGAGATATACCTGCCATTCTCCATACCCGGCCTTTAAGGTATGGGTATCACTAAATACCTGGTACAAATACCAGGTATCAAAATACTTCTAAGTATTTGGGTGTGGTAGGATTTCGATAAGTAAACGTATGCGATAAGTATGGTATGCCTCCAATATAATGTAGGTACGATGTTTCAAGTACCTATACGTAATTATGCATTATGAGATATGAAATCTTTCCTTCCTACTTTACCAGGCTTAGGACTGTCGCAAAACTTACTGACGCAAAAAAAATCAAAACATTGTCGACCTAAGTACCACTAGACAACGTAAACATTCAAACACGTAATAATATTCCCTAACATAAACAAACTAAGGAACTCTTTCACGTCGAGACAAAAAATGTAATTATGCTATTATGTTCCTTATGCACGTAAAAATAAGTACCCATTTTGTCTAACTAAATTAAATCAACCGAATGTTCATAAAGCACGAATGACGTTTCGGGTCCCTTCGTAAGCTGTTGGGTAGCTTCGGGTTGCTTCGGCGGCGGCGTACCGAACTACCGATAAAACTGGGCGCTACCTTGTGGTAGTGGTTCGTATCGTACTATGCGTCTGACGTCATACCTTCAAGGTATTTACCCAGTATTTCGGTCCGTACCCGGTCTATGTACTGGGAAGCACATACTTGGTATATATACCTCTACCAGTATATACGTCTCATCTCTAGCATAGCAGTTTCAAAAATAAAATACTTCTAAATTAGAAGTATTTTATTTCTAAATTTATTTACTGATCCTGCTGAACCACCTTGATTGAATACAGTAGTATAATCTAGGTAGTAGGTAGGTAGACAAGGTAGTCTTTTAGTGAATGTTGTCCTTTTTTACCCTGAAGATATGGCTATAGTCTCTTGACCATATTGCCTAGTCGTACTGGATTTCTTGCGTGGTTTTGATTATTTCAATATCATAAATTTTTGGTTCTGAGTGTCTTTCGTAATTAATCAATTTTATAGTTTCATCATATCCAGTTTTGTCATTGGTTTTAGTCAAATTCAAATTTTGTGTCAAGTCAAACATGACTTGTACGAATCGCTCGCCTTGCACCTCGCCTCGCCACTCGCTCGCAACTCACGCGAGTGTGTAAAACCCGCTATCATACTATCCAATTCCAAATCCAAAAACTTTTTCCCCTAGGGAGCCTTAAATTCATTTGAGGCCACCACAGGATAGTCCGGTTAAGCAATAACATGGCAGTAACTTTGGCAATAACAATCTGTGCTGAATGAAGAATGTTAACTAATTTTGATTATTAGCACTCCATATTCTCTGTCAAAAATAAAAAATACTAGTGAAAGAATTACTTCGATACGTCAATTAGTTTCCGATTTAGAAGTAAAACAAGTTGCAACTCCACGACGCGGGCTGCCGGTGACGGTGTGACGTCATCGTACAACACGCTCAGTCTGGCTCACTCAGTCCGCTCGCGGTCGCGCGCCTTTACCGTCGAAATTATACCTAAATACTTTTTAAAATGTCCAATCCAAATACTAGGAAATCATGTGTTGTGCCTAACTGTAAAAATACAACTACCAATTCGCCGGAAAAGTTGTTTTTTCTCCTCGCTTCGACGATGTAGTCACATTAAAAATGCTATAGTATGTTTACAGCCATCTCTGCTGGCAGTACAATCTTCGCAGGTTACATTTAAAACTTATTGATCCTTTTCATTGCATTCTAAACTGCAATGATAAGGTGTGGTACGTACGCGGTGTTCTGGCGTGATTCTACATTTAACCATACATACATCACCTACTCTTTTTACTTCAACATAACCAATAGAATCATCGCCATAGCTCTCTTGCCGATCTGAAATAAGTATCAAATAAAAATAAATGGCCTTACGTATTTTGTTAGTAAAAGAATTACAAATAAAAAAAAAGGTTTAGTACATCTGTAACGTTCAATCCACTACATCTACATCCTAAGTACCTATCCTACTTCCTACTAATATTATAAAAACGAAAATTTGTGATCTTTCACGCAAAAACTACTGAACGGATCTGGACAAAGTCTGGAATAACACGTAGGCTACTTTTAATCCTGGGAAAATGTACAGTTCCCGAGGGAAACGGGGGCGAAGCTGCTGGCGGAAGCTCGTTTGCAATAAATCAATGTATGTATTCATTTAAATTTACTAAGAAGAGCGGAACCTACCTTTATATACATACGTACTCGTACCTACCTATAGCTACAAAACTATAATACATATTTGTTGTCTTAACGTAAAATTTAATAGTAGGTAGGTACTTCTACTATTTGAGTTGCATTCTTCCAGTACGATATTACCTAGTTGGGTATTTTGTTTTGATAAAACAATTTAGAACAGATAAACTATTAAGCTTAAGTAGTAGCAAAGAAAGTTTACTTAGGTAGGAATTTCTGCATTTTATTCATTTTAATAAAACAATAATAAATTTTTATTCATTTTTATTCCTCGAATTTCGGCGGCAACGGAATCACTATTTGTTGATAAATAATGCGCAACCATTAATCCATCTATATTAGGTAGATTATCCGATTCCCCTTTTTCGAATCCTTCATCCATTTATTAATCGAATAATATTTACTATTATTAGACTATTAACGTAATACGCGGACGAAAACACAACAAAATACTGCGCAAGCTATTACACCCACTATAACCGCTGACCACTGCATACGAAGCGGGCCGCGGCCCGCGAGGCGCGTTGTAACATGACGTCATAGGCGTCACGTGACTGTAAGCGGGTCTCGATATTTTTCGAAACTTTGAATGCCTATAAAATCAAAACTACTAGGTATTTTTGACTACAACAAAAACTAGTGTATTTGTATACATACAGGCTTTACTGAGACAAAATTTCACGCGATTTGGCATACCTAGTAACATTCTTCATTGTGAGTGGTCCCGACCAAAACAAAAAAAAAAGCAATCCAATTAGCACTTTACTCTTTGGGCAATCTTTCATTGTAGTCCATTGTAGTCCATTGACCTATAATAGTATGGACTGGAAATACCTACAAAAAAAGGGTGCATACCTAAAACTCATATTGTCGCATAAAATGGCTGCCACTGCTAGGGATGTATCAATCAAAGGACATAGGTGTTACTACAACGAGTATCGATACTAAATACGAGTTTTACTAGATATCACGTTTGGATCATACCTAATATTAAGTACTTACTTAAAGTCCATTGTAATTGTAACACAAAAAGATGAGTAAGTTATCTAACCTTCTGTTATCTATACAAATAAATAAAACGTAAGTGTCTGTTATAAGGTATAAGACGCAGAAGTATTTATGTTAATGTTTCAGCGGCGGAACTAGTATCAGAGACTATTACGGCAAGTCGGCAACCGTAGAACACTATTCCATTATGACATATGTTTGTAAACAAACGAATGAATTAACAAATATATTAGAAAGGCCTGTTATATGAAAATTAAACCCAAATATCAATACTTTAGCCATAAATTCATGATCGCGTTACAATAGTATCACCGAATGTGTATTATTGTGTGTATTAATGCATGAAAACCGGCTACTAACCTGTACAAAGACAAATGAGGTTGATTTTGATTGTTTCTTGCACCACACTTCACAACACAACACACAGGCATGTTGGATTTATGTTTTCCAACATTTACATGCATTTTTAAAATTAAAATTCTTCGTAGTTTTCTCGCAAATCTCCATAATAAAAAAAATAAACAACCATTTGACAGCGTAACTACCATGAATTTGTCGCATAATATGGCTGCAACGGCACCTTAGAGTATCTATACTCTAAGGTGCCGTCATGGGTGCCGTTGCAGTCATATTTATATAGATAGCCGTTTCTATAGAAACGGCACTTACCTACAACCAAATAAGGTTTGTATAATAAGTCCATGCCTACAACTGTCCTACGTCACGACAAAATGTTGCCATAATTAGCAACAACCAAAGACCTTACAATAATATGGACCAGAAATACCTACAAAATACGCGTGCATACCTACTATAAACCTGGCCCAAGAGATGGCGGCCATTGCTAGGGAAGCACATAAGTAATCAAAACCGAAAAGTATCGATATCGATACCAGAGTTACTAACATTTCTTCTGGTACATTTAATTTTGTTACTTATCAATACTATTAAACTTTGGATGATTAGATTACAAGGGGTGAGAAGCTACATTTTATGAGCGACTGACTGACTTCGAATTTTGTTTTTGCGAGTGACTTTAAGGACAACTGAGGTTTTTTGCGATTTCAGGTTCTGTTCTACATTTAAAGTTGTTCATAAAGATTACTCTGACCCTCAGTATCGCTATTTCAACTTTAAAGGTGTGCATGTGTAGAGTCGATGGAAAACTTAATATTTGTTACTTAGCAAAAAGGGGCCGCAACGGAGCGCTTTTGTAAGGAACCGCGCGGGCGACCGTTTTACGTAGGCTCGGCCCATAGAGTATAAATATTGTAGAAAGATACTAACACTGAGGTATTAAAAGGATTAAACAAAGTAATATGAAAAATGTACCTTTATTCACTATAATATATCACCAGGTCAAAGTAAATGCCTAATGTTAGTGAGATATTTATTAGGCACTTTTGAAAGTTCCAACCATTACCAATTATTGTGAACTATCCATTGAAATCTGAGTTTAATTTTATAGAAACTAAAAGTGGCCTTCTAAATCACATTACGAACTAAATCATGTATAACAATTAACATATAACTACTTCTTAAATAACTTCTGGCAACTTGTGACCTATAATTACCGTTCATTCGTTCAAGTAGGAGAAGAAAAACCATAATTCTGACCGAAAAGACACATTTATTTAAATAAATGTAATGTAACTGTTATTATATCCGAAAACGTACCCCTTCGTTTGTTTCAGAAAAAAAAAAAACTTGACCATCGATATAATTCAATGTTAATTTATTAAAATAGTTTCTTAAGGATAGCTTTTCACAAGCCACTTTTGGCATAGTACTTCATTTTTAGGGAACCTGTGTAAATAAAAAACATGCAAATTTATTTCAGTTTGATGCAGTTAGTGGAACAAATCAGAGTGAACTAAATAACCACCACCTACTGCATGACGAATTGATATTGTCGTTTTAGTACTATCACTATTTTTATTTTTATTCTGTTAGTTTTATTTTCAAAATCGTCTCTTCAAGCCCTTCATTTTGATACCCTACTCAACAATATATAATACAAACTAAAAAAAATTAACTTTCTTATCGATAGCTTATTTAATAAAAGACATCACTATTTTGAATTGTCATTTCTATTTTGTAAACAAAACATGATATAAATTTAGCAAATAGAGGTAAATATCAGAAATAATTTGTATGTACATGTGGGAACTTTGATTCTATAAATAAAACAAGGATAGTTATACAAAAAAAATAGCAGTATGATAAAGTTTTTCTTAAAATACGGCTACTAACCTGTGCATGTTTAATTAGGCTCGATTGGGGTTTTTCCTTGCACCACACTGAATTATTGCACACGTAGGCATATTCAATTTGCTCCACTAGATACTCACAGCACAATACAATTTAGTTTGGAGCGTTTTTATCCCTAAAAATCGTAATTTAAACCCAATGTTGTTGTTCACTTGACAGCTGACGTACTCCAAAACCACGGGCCCAAACAATGGCGGATGGCACGCGAGGTACGTACATTGACGGATATGTGAAAATGTTGTCAGGAAGAGATAAAACAAATAGTGTGACGTCTCTTTCTTCAAATGTGAAAACTCATTGGTTAAAAAGAGACAAAGTGTAGTTTCTTATTTCTGTATCGATTTAATAGATATTTGTATAAGCAAATAAGATATAGAACATTACGACATCTCTATTATTCTATACTCTAAGGCAACAACCATGCAACAACTTAAATATAGTTGTCAAAAAAGGGTGACCCGCTACAATAGTGATGTTCGGCAATCAATAGACTTCGACATTTAGTCATCCTTTATTTTATTAGGTATCAAAGCGTTTTTTCTTATTGTAAATATTTATTATAATAATACGAGTTTAGAAATATGGACCTTACCAGCATATTAAAATTTCTCACTACAACATTATTACAAAAGCTGGGAAAAAAATGTATAAAGAGATTCAGAGGAATTAACACTAGAAAGTCGGGAAAATACAAGTAATTTTATACGTTTTTATTCATTATGGTTGCTATTGATTCCGACTCCGATTCTGAATCGGAATCAGTTACATAAAAGTAGGTATAACGAATGAATCCACATATTCATATGATGTGGTAGAGTTGATACATTTTGTCTCCGATTTTTATGGCATGGTTGATGCACTGTCTCCAATTTTCAGGCGTCACTTCCTTCAGGCCTTCTTCAAATATTTTTTTTACGTTTTTTATTTTAAAAGAGCTTGAGCCCAAACTAAAGCGCTTATTACACTATACAATTTGTAGGAAGCCAATTTAGGTACACTCTAGTTAGGAAGTAGGAAGCTAACGATCACACTACACGATAAATCGTATCCTAACTAGGACAGATAGTGATGGACGTTGATAAAAACATCGGTGATGTTATCGATGTAATGCATGGCATAGTGGCATGATATTATATCGATATATCAAAAAATATTGTTTTTTATATTTTTATAAATTAGATATTATGAATGAGGCGTAAATAAAAATAAAAACAGGTATTTACGTAACAAAAAGCTTTATTACGTTTATAATTTTGAAACTGCTGACGTAAATTTTATAGAAACAAAAGAAGGGGCAAGGATAAACTTCGCCACTATGGATTCAATTTGTTTTCCATTGTAATAGTAGGACTGTTGATATTTTTTAAAATATCGGATTCTCGATACATCGATATTTTGAAATACATTAACATCGGAGTTTGATATGTAGAAAAAAAAATCGTTATTTCGATATATCGATATGTTTTAACAGAACAATCGTTTGTCCACTCAAAAATAATTTAAACGTAGAACTAGAGATGCTAAAGCTGATAGCGCAGAGAGTGAACTAATAACAACAGTGGGTAAGGTAGATGGAGTAGATAGTACTATTTGGTTTAGTATTTTTTTATACTTAGAAAATTACATTTCATTTTAGAAAATAAACTAAAATAGACAAAACATAATATAGTGTAAATACAGTAGGTACATTAAGTTTATGATGATATTGTAATTTGAATAATTGTGGCGAGAAAAAATAAAACAATATCGAATGTCGATACATCATACAAAAAAGTATTAGTAATAAATATCGATATTTCTATGTAATAATATCGATAGTTCGATATATCGATATTTTATCAAGTCTTACTTAATAGTCGCATTTTTTAAATATTGCTTGACCAGGTCATAAAAACCAAAAATTAAATAAAGAATATTGCTATCAATACTTTAAATACCTACCTCATCATGCAAAGTTTTATTAAAATAATTTAAGTCAGCTTTATTTTATAGATAGGGCATTTCTCTGTACATTTCTATTAATTGCAATAGAACTTCTTTTTCAGCAGACAATGCCGCCGCCACCGAATTGGTAATTTCTCGATACATTTCTCTAGCGGTCATCGTGCTACACGTCCTTCCTGAACGAAGCGCGGGCGCTGACTGGTCGCTCTAAATCGGAGGGAAGCGATTACACTATCCTAAATCGGAAGCAATTTAGGAAGGCGGGCGATCGGGACCTTCCAATCTCTCTAAATCGGTCACTAACCGTCCTAACTGCAATTACACTATCCTGTTTCCTAAAAATTGTGTAGTGTAATAAGCCCTTAACTCTATTGGGTTGAGCTGTGATAAGGGGGCAGACGCAGGATTTTGACACCGTATTCAGCGGCCAACTCTTCCACAGCATAGCGTTCGTAATTAGATTTTTGCAATTTTATTATTTCTATTAATTGAGCCTTTAACATTGTTTGTTGATATTGAATTTATTTTTCATCCAACCACTGAATAATATCAGTTTGAAGTGGGGATACGCTCGATTTTTTTTTTAATTGTACGGTGCGTTATCTAATACCAGCACCGCATTTTGGAGGGAGACATCCCTCTTTAGAGGTGGACGGTTGGGGATCCATCTTTGAGATGGACCCCCAACGAACTTAACAAAACTCAACAAAAAAATAACAAGTTAACAAGAAATAAACAAGAAATTGCAGAAGACACTAAACACTTCTGACACCATCGGCATTCGGGAGCAGAATGAGAAACAAAATGGCGTCCATAGTGTGACAAGTGATGATCCAATGACCAAAAACAAATAATATAACAGTATTTTATTAAATTATAATTCCAAGGAGACATAGAATCTTAAAACCGTGGATTACCCCTGGCTTGTTGAAATGTATACAGAATAGGGATCGAATGCATAAGAGATTACATAAATCATCTAACAATATAACCTTATAGATAACTTATACACGTTATAGGAATTTCTGCAATGACTTGCTCCGAAAGCTTAAATTAACCTATGAAAAATGTGAACTTCAAAAAGCCAAATGCAATCCAAAAGAACTGTGGAAAACTATCCAAGAAATAACAAACACACGTAAGGTACGCACCAGTCCTGACAAGTTGTTGAAAATATGCGATAGTCCTCAGTCCTCGGTGAATCAGGTATGTTCATTTTTTAGTAACATTGGTAAAAATTTAGCGGACGCTATAATTAAAACAAATAGGCAAGCCACGACACCTTCGAACAACGATCGATGCGAAAGTCTAACCCCAATTGACTCTCTTGTCTTACTTGAAGTCAGTGAAACTGAAGTTGATTCGATCATTTCACAATTACGTAATGACTGTGCAATTGGTTGGGACGGAATATCTGCATCTCTGTTAAGAAAATGTCGCAAGGAACTAGTGTCTCCTTTAACCTATATCTGCAATCGCTGTATTCAGACTGGAACTTTTCCTGACGCACTAAAGAAGGCTATAATTCTTCCAATATACAAGTCTGGGAGCAGAGACTGTGTAAATAACTATCGGCCAATCTCAATCCTGCCATCAATTTCGAAAATAATTGAGAGGATCCTCAATAAGCAACTCAAAGGTTTCTTGAACAAACATCACATCATCGCGGATAACCAGTATGGTTTCAAAGCTGGGGTATCGACAGAGGATGCTGTTCTGGATCTTACACAATTTGTGGCTAAGAAACTTGATGTTGGGTCTAAATGTTTGGGTATATTTTTAGCCCTCTCAAAGGCCTTCGACACAGTTTTTGTTCCCAAACTCTTAACGAGGATGGAGCGTCTGGGTGTACGAGGCACAGCACTAGATATGTTTAAAGACTATCTTAAAAATCGCTCTCAGTTGGTTAAAATAGGTGATCATCTCAGTGATGAGGAAACTGCGACCTACGGCGTGCCCCAGGGAAGCATATTAGGGCCCACTATGTTCCTAATCTACATAAACGACCTCTGCAGAATGATTCTCCCTAACTGCAAGATCTACTCGTATGCAGATGACACAGCAATCGTCATTTATGGACCAACTTGGGATATGGTTAAAACAGTGGCAGAAAACGCACTAAGTCAGATTATGAACTGGTTTCACGATAGCCTACTAACCCTCAACTTAGATAAAACCTGTTACATCCTGATGAGGTTAGGTCTTGCAGATTTAAATAAAACGCAGTTTTGGGAGAAAGTCGTAAAAGTATATTTTACTAGGTGAAATATTACACACACACAGCTTACATTTAGAACGCCATACTTCACGGTCTGAGACAATCAGAGACCTCGACAGGTCTATAAACACACAGATTATTAACAGCTAGTGGTGTGGTTATTTTGATTCTCAACACATCCCTTTCGCAATCCGACGTAATACTATGCCCTCTAAAGACTTCACAATAATTGCCCACTCATGCCAGAGCTCATCAAATACTTGCACTTGCCCTACACTGGACAGAAGCGATAGTGTCAAATATTGACACTATCGCTTCTGTCCAGCTTGCAAATTGATGAATGCCTGAGATGGGACAAACAGCTCGATATGATAACTTCCAGAATATTGCGGCTCATCTACGTTTTCAAATCGCTAAGAGATCCCGCTGATATGGGCACACTGAGAATGGTTTATTTTGCACTGTGCCAGTCTATAATTGGATATTGCATTACTGTGTGGGGTGGTGCATCAAAAACCAACTTGCTGAGAGCTGAGAGAGCTCAAAGAGCTGTACTAAAGGTTATGTGTAAAAAGCCATACCGATATCCCACTAAACAACTCTATGAGGACTGCGAGGTCTTGACTGTTAGACAACTGTTCATACTGCAGTCAACCCTCAGGACTCATAGATCCATGCCCAAATCAAACCCCGAAAAGCGCATAAATGTCCCTTCAGGCGTCAAACATTGGGCACGCCACTATTGTGGCGATAAGTCCCCTCTTTGAGGCGTGGCTAGAGAGACGTCACGGCGTCCTCACCTTCCGCATGACGCAGGTGCTCACCGGACACGGCTGTTTCGGGAGGTACCTGTGTCGGATCCAGCGGGAGGACTCGTCCGGGTGTCAACACTGTGCGGATCGTCCGGAGGACACGGTGTAGCATACGGTGGAGGTCTAACAGGGGACGTGTTGACTCGCTGACCGTTGAGTTGCGACTGACACACGTCCCCTGAGGATGCCTCGTGGAGAGGCGAAACACGTGTCGGTAATGGTGTTGGGTATTGCTTTGCCTTCCTGCATGTGCATAAAATCCTTGCATTTGCCTTGTAATCTTGCATGTGCATAATATAGCGGGCGGGAGGGAGGTGCATACCTACCTGCAACCCACTAATATTCGCGGAAATTAAAACTAGATATATTGTTTTCAATTTCAAATTTAAAAATACAAAACGCAGTAGTCCGCCGGTGTCGGGAGCAGGGTCCAAGCTACCGGTGGTTAGGGCTCCAGAGAAAGGAACCTCCTCACAATACGAGCCGTATCGAGGAGTACTGCCTTCTGTATCAGGCCCTTTAACCAACCGTGTAACGCCAGCTTCGAAAGATGGTTGTCGAAGCTTTTCGCCATTAGGCCATTGGCCGTAACAACTATCGGCACAATGACAGCCGAGTCCACATTCCACATATCGACAACCTCGTGTGCTAAGTCGAGATACTTTATTTGTTTCTCTTTCTCAGCTCTCACGAGGTTCTCGTCATGTGGGATGGTAACATCGATTATCATTGTGCGGCGCGCTAATCGATTATTATTATTATGTTATATTTAATTACCTACAGAGTATTTCTTCTGTTTAATTACCGTAGATTACATATTTTTATTTATATAAAGGCAATTTGATATTGAATAAAAAATATAATCTCGACTAACTTTTAATTGTAAAAACTCGATTTTACCACATCACTATTTATTTGGGACTAAAAACCTGCAACACTGGAAATGTCATTTTACTGACTGCTGGAATTTTAAATAATCATACTATATTTTTTTACCAGAGTATCTCATGTCTAGTCTATGCTCATGTCAGTTTATGTGTTTTAAACCGAGGTTTTAAACTTGTAAGGGAAATGGAAAGAATCTGTATTTTGTTTACTTTATAATCTCGAAACATCGTGCATCGGTTGATAATTAAAACATGTCGGGATCCGGTGATATTATTGATTTGACGATTTCATTTACATTAGTAGATCATTGTGGTTTATCTGATGTAGTGATTGACTTGTTGGACACTGATGATTCTCTCTGCAGTAAGCTCCGTTTTTTTTCTTTAAAAGATTAATCTATAGGTAGATAGACAGACTGTTTGACTAGGTACTTAATTAATAACTAGGTACTTCGTAATTACCTACCTGGTAATTACAAATCGGCCCCATTAAAAGCGGGCAACGCAATTTTTTTCAACTGATGAATTTTAAAAAATAAACTATATCTATACTAATATTATAAAGCTGAAGAGTTTGTTTGTTTGGTTGTTTGTTTGTTTGTTTGTTTGTTTGTTTGTTTGAACGCGCTAATCTCAGGAACTACTGGTTCGAATTGAAAAATTCTTTTTGGGTTGAATAGACCATTTATCGAGGAAGGCTTTAGGCTATATATCATCACGCTTAAGCCAATAGGAGCGGAGCAGCGATAAAGAATGTTTTAAAATTGGGGATTCCACGGGGACGAAGTCGCGGGCAGCAGCTAGTTATTTATAAAATTTAAGTCATCCGTTTTACCTTTGCTAAATTTTATTATAAACTAAATTACTTACTAATATGAGTACCTATCAAATACTTTTTTTTTATAAGTACATTATTTTCATTATTACGCCATGTTCTTACTATGACTGTTATTTCATGATTTATCACTGTACCCACAGGTACCTATTCTAAGATGTACTTTTACGATAGTAATGTAATAGTACATCATTTCAAATACTAAAATGCAGTCATTTCAACAACAAATAAATGTACTTACACAGTATTATTCTAAAATAATATTTAACTGTCTGAAAATGGTAATCTCATGTATTTCTGATCCAATAATTAGTTACAGATATCAGCTTGAGGAAGGACTTTAGAATAGCGGTTGTGAAAATTTGTACTTTTGAGGCGGGGGGAGGGGGGAGGGAGGGGAGGAGATCCCATCCCAGCAAAAATAAAGTTTAGGAAATGCATAGTTTTTTTTTTAATAATTTTTAAAAATGTCATTTTGAGGTTATATTTGTAATTTTTTGATACTATTTACCTGATTTAAAGGTGAATAACTGCTTTCCCCTCTCTCATATGGCCCTAGTCGCCGGAAGACCAGTCGACGGAGCCCCGCTTCGCGGGGCTCCTACTTCTGAGTGGTTTAAAAAAAAATAACCACGAAGGAGATGGCGGGGTCTGTGTTCGCTCGCTTCGCTCGCTCACTAGACCCCGCCATCTCCTTCTAACCTAAATCTATCCAAGTCGGGGTGCCCCTAAGTCCCATCATCGAAACGCGAGTACAAACATTGAAACTATTGAAAGACATAACAGAAAGAAAAAAAAATGTTTGCCCATATATAACGTTTCGTTTCACCTTTAGCAGATACCATATGAAAATAATAACTCGTCGTAATAAATCGTCACAAAATAATAACGTCAAAAGCGACAAAATAGTCCAAATTAGAGGTTAATTTTGCAAAGTTTGATATTTTTTATTTCAGAAAGTATTTATTTCCTAAACTTGAAACTTCGTGAGATTGTTAAGAATAATAAGTACTTTGCACAAAAAAAATATGAAGACTCTACACGGTATCCGTTATTCTAAAGTCGAGCCCAGCTTGATAAGTTGACAACAGCTGGATAAGTCATAACAAAATTTAAATGTGGCTGGTTACTGAAATCAGCAGATTATAGTATGAACCACCACATTGAATGCATAACGAAATTTTGATGTATTTATGTTAAAAACGGACTTAATAAGTTAAACGAAATTATCAGCAAATAGATAATAGTGAATTTTGGATCAGTGAGTACCATAAATAATATTAATGGGTGGGTACTTCAAAGAAACTTTAAAAACTAGTACAAATTTTAACTGACTTTAAAAGAGAGGAGTGACTATTTAAATGAATTCTTTATTCTCACACTTATTTCAGAGTATCTACTAGACTGATTTACATTTATATTTTGTAGACACCATAAATATAAGGGTGTTATACTTGGTCACCTACATTATAGCAGCAGCAGGAATATAAGCTGTTAAAAATAATGATAATAACAAATATTGTATTGTTTTTTTTTACAGTTGAAACGGAAAGCCTAAATAATTCAGTTCCCCGTGTCCATGCTCCAGCAAAAGATTTAAAACCCAAATTAAGGCCAACTACTACAAACATTGCTAAAAAAAGACTAAAAAAACGAAAGGTAAATAATTAGTTAAATTCTCACTTTTACTTACAGTGGGAAATATAACTATAGCCGCCCCTAAGGTGACACACTGACCTAGTTTGAACCTTTGCACTTTGCTCTTGTTGAAAAATAATTCTTAACTCAGTTTATTTTTTATTTGTACTTAGCTCCTTATTGTAGCAAAAAATAAACATTCCACAAAAAGTAAAGCAAATTTCTGTTACCATATGGCAAGAATAGGTTAAATTTATAATTTTTTCTTCAGTTTTATACTTTGTTCCCCTCAGTTCTAACGTCGATAAAAAATATAGAGAGATTTTGCCATGTCTAACTTATTTATAAAATGTCAATGTAGGTAATTTTTTATTATGTTTCAGAATGATGCAGCATCTCCAATTTCTGACAAAAAGAACAAATTTGGTGGTTGTCCCATATGTTGGGATGAATTGGGTAGAAATCCTTTGGCATCTACTAAATGTGGACATGTTTACTGCATTTCTTGTATACAGGAGTATCTAAAAACTGAGAAGAAATGCCCTACCTGTAGGCGCAGTTTAAAAGGATCCTCCTCATATCATCCTCTGTATCTGGGTTAAACAGTATCAGGTAGAATCAACACATTCCATTCTATTATAATATTTATCGTTCAAGATTTAATAACAATAATAGACACATGAAAAATGTACATCTGTTATCATCTGGGAGGACTTCGTGGCTAAATGATAACAGCCTCACGGTTCGATCTCCAAGGTAGCAAACTTTACCGTGATCGGTCCGTGGATGGATGACTAGAGGAGCTGTGCCTTGAAAATCACTTTAAGCTGTTGGTTCCGGCTGTTATTTGTAGATCTTTGGCAGTAGTTATGGATTATCACAAGCTAGAAAATCTATCACCAGTCTCGTCAAGAAGTACCATGTTAACCAATTTTTTTGTTAAATTTTATTTTTGTTTTCGAGTAAGTGTAAAAATTCATTAGATACATGTGGGCATTTGTCTAGAGTATCTCGGCTGAATAAAGGCCTTCCCTTTGGCTGTTCCGCCTCAGCTGCAATAACACTGACAGTTTGCCCATTTGCTTCAAAATGTACTATTTTTTGTAAATTACTACAGTGAAATTATTAAAATAAAAATAAGCAACAGCGAGAAACTGATGTTATAGACGTACATACATACCTACATACGTGGAATAACAGGGTGTAAAGTCCGACAGTTGTGTCAGGTGGGCAATTGCCTGGTATTTGTTGTCAGGCGTTTGTATGTAATCAAATCGCACGGAGAATATATCGCGATGTAGGATTTATGTGACGTCAGGCCAGGGCCTGGTCCCAATGGTCTAGGTATAATTGATTTCATAATGGTTGATTTTGACAAGGTAATCTACTAATAAAAGCGTCACTATGACTTTCCAATGGTCAACCACTGACACTCCATTGAAAGAAATGGCATAGAATGATAATCTAGTACATAATGGAAAATGAATGACAGACGTATATGCAGTAGGTAATTTGCAAACATTTTGACACTTCCTTTGATCATTGACCTACCATTAGAACGTCATTGTACCTACAGTCATTACTTTTAATAGCTTGGTTATCAAAAAATATTACGAGACCATTGACCGACCAATGATCTTAAGTTCGTTCAATATAATAAAACCTCATACCTAGTCACTAAGAAAGTAAATTTTCATTGAATAAGAAAAAGTGGTAAAAGTAGGTACCTACCTTGTGTGTATTGTGCAACACTTAATTTCAATTTCTTATCTCTTTGCATCCCACTGATTATAACGAATTCTACTATTTATAGCTAATAGCTGCGCGAATGATTAGGGGTCGAAATTGGTTAGTAAAATCAGTAAAAGTGGGCACTATTCCATTTTGAATACAATCCGTATTTTTGATCAATTGGTTATTTCCGGAATTTTGATATGTCACCAGATAATTGTAAACTCCGTAAGAAACCTAATAAAACATCTTGAGATTATTAACCATGGATAAATTGTCAACTGAACATTTCCTTCCTCCATTTACCAGTGTGCTGATACAGTCCGCCAGTTAATGTCGGTTTAATTTCTCGGAACGGCACGGAGTAGGATAGTATACAGTATTTTGATTCGTATCATTGTTGAAGAAGAAACGTGCAGTTGACAATTTAACGAGAGTTCGATTTCTCAAGATACCTATTTATTATCTTACGGAGTTTACACTAACCGGTGACATGGCATAGGGGGAAGGTGTATGAAGGATGACTTGATGGCAGGATTGTCATTAAATGTATGGTTTTGTACAGTGCCGGATTTATATTTTTTATGAGTGTAGGCCACTTTTTCCCGCCGCCCCATGTTCACCTTTCTAAAATAGTATTTTTCCATTTGTAGTTTACTACATTTAGAATGCCTTATAGATATTTAAAGTTAAATAAAAGAATGAATTAGTCATTAAGAAAGAGTGTCAAAAAGAAACAAGAATACAATTTTTTACGGGACTTTTTAATAGCAAAATCATCTATAATATCATCATAGTTTATGGTATTCATTATCTCTGCTTCTATGTAGAGAAGAGCTAGATGGTTTTTTAAACGACTTCTAAAAAAGGAGGAGGTTCTCAATTCGGATGTTTGTATGTTTTTTTTTAATGTTTGTTCGCGCATAACTCCGTCGCTTGCCAACCGATTTGAAAAATTATTTTTTTGTTGGAAAGGGTATAGGTACATCCCAAATGGTCCCATGAAAATTTTATCGAAATCGAACAAGTGGTTTTTTGTTAATTTCAATAAATGATAGCAAATCTGTTGGGATAGCTGAAATCGCATGTTTGTTTATTGTTTACACCAATTCATACCACGTACGCTGTGATGGTTATGTTTAGCTGGGAGTGAACCACTAAAAAGGGAAAAATAAAAAAACTTTTTACAAAAAATAAAACCGAATTCTAAACAAAAAAAAAAAAACCAAAAAGTACAAAATAACTTTAATTTCGGAAGTCGGTGTGTTCAACAACAAAAGAGCAACCAAAAACACCGAGTTCCGAAATTAAAGTTATTTTGTCATTTTTGTTTTTTTTTTTTTTGTTTAGAAATCGGTTTTATTTTTTGTAAAAAGTTTTTTTTTCCGGTGTAAATATACACCTATAAAAAAGGAAATGGATTTAGTAAACGATTCCGAGTAAACTAGTTTCAGGTCATACGTTTGCTACACGTTGTATATTTCTTTAGCTTGGCTGGCCAAACATTGCGGTTTACATAAAGTGTACCTAAACGAAACTAAATAATAAGTATTTCTACATTTTTTTATTTTATTTTTTCGCAGAGTCAACCGCGACAACGGAAATTGTTAATCATAAAAAAATCTTTTTATAAAAAAATTCAACCGACTTCTACACAAAAAAAAAATCCAAAAAGTACCTACAAAATAACTTTAATTTCGGAACTCGGTGTTTTTGGTTGCTTTTTCGTTTTTGAACACCGACTTCCGCATCTTTTGTAAAAAGTTTTTTTATTTTTCACTTTTTAGTGGTAACACACCTAAACGTACTATCGCGGTCATTTACGCCTGACCACTTGCGCACAAAAATCGCTTAAACCCTGCGGATGCGCCGAGCCACGCCCCCTTAAAGTTTTGGCCTGTTAGGACAGCAATAACGCAATTAGTCGCTTTCTGCACTGCGCAGAGTAGTCTAGATTTATGAAGGCCGATTAAATTATTATGCTCCTGACCTCTTGCATATATTCCTTAGTTTTACCCATTTTCTTCAAAAAATTAAACACAGAAGGGAAAAACAAAAATATATTACCAGACTTTAAGTACTGAGCTATGCAGAGCGTGTTTTCTAGTCAAAATCAGATAACTACCGTAAAAATATTTCTAGTAGTTATTCTATATTTTACTTGTGTTTATTTCTCAATAGCTCAATCCAAACAAAATTGCGACTTCAAAGATAAACCTCGAAGAAATTCCGACAATAACACTATTCTGGTTTTATGACCAGGAGTCGGCAAATAACAATAGCTGTTAACGATTGTACTGTAGATAAGTATTTTGCGGTGTTATACAAACAATTAAACCCAATAAATGATTTCTTTAAAATGTATTGCTTGTAACTTAAAAAAAATGCAGGTGCCAAATACTTTTGAGCGGTTAAATAAAAAGCTTCAATTTCTGTTGTTGGTTTCAAATAAACAATACTTGGTAAAAATTAAAAAGTCATTTTATAAAATAACGTCATAGGTATACAAAATAAAAATATTTTTTAACTTGATTTGTCTTTTTGACTTAGTCACCCTTTGCTTGGGTATAACTTTACTAATTATATTATAACCGTGTTCTAACGGTCAACTTAATTTTAGAATAATTTTTGTTTGAATCTATATTGTTTAATTACTGATTTTATTGATTAATTCGCGTAGGTAATTGTTTGTTTTCAGTTTTTATTCCACCGACATTATTATATAGTAATTGTGGTAAGAATGTCATCAATAGAATAGCTACTGTTTCTAAAAAAAACTGTTGCTTAGAATAATAGGTCACACCCACAAGGAAGGGACATTTTTATTTAAGTTGATTTTATTGCCAACTTCTTCTTGAATTGTGTGTTTTACCTCTTTACTCTATCCAAATTCGATACCTTATATTTTATGAATGCTCTTTTAGATAAAGTGATTAGAGATTTTACGTGATTATTCTTTTCATGAATAAAGTAAAATTGCAGCAAATATAATTTCATCTTTTTTGAATTTGTTGGCATTTTTAATTTACAATTAACAACCAAGGCGTATGCCTTCTAACTTCTGCCAACTAACAATTTAGTTGCTGCCAATTTCAGGTATGATTTTTTTGTAATAATACCAGTTTGCTAAATAACAATACAACACGTGCGGTGTGCGTTGCCCGCGCCAGTCTTGTCTTTCATTCGTCTATTCAAGATCAAGAGGGCGGGGCTAGTAAGCGCTTCTATTTTTAAGTGCTAGCAAAAATGAGCTTAATGGTGGTCAGGCGGAAGTGTCCGTGACAGTACCAATAGCATTGATGTAAACAATAAAAAAACATGCGATTTCAGCAATCCCGAAAGATTTGTAACTGGAAAGATACCACGCTGAAATACTAAGATGCTCTTCCAAACCATCGTACACAATTTTATTTTTTCATTTTATATCGACAAGAGGGAATGAGAACGTCGTCAATGTAAACTAAGCCACGCATTATTAGGGATAACTCAAATACTAGTCGTCAGATCTCAATCAAATTTAAATGGGACCACACAACAACAGTGGCGTGCAGTGGTTCGAGTTAGGGTAGGCCAGAAAATAATGTCAAAAAAAAAACACCACGTTATTCAGGGTTGAAATTTGGTGACTTTTTTTTTGGTATTTTTTTTAATAGGCAATTGAAAAAAAATTTAAAAAAAACTCATTTCATTAAAAATCAACCCTGAATAATGTGGTTATTTTTTAAAAATTATTTGGACATTTTCTCTGGCCTACCCTAACTCGAACCACTGCACGCCACTGCACAACAAGCATCAGCTTTTGAATATAAAAATAATCATCAAAATCGGTACACCCGGTACAAAGATGTAACACACAAAAAAAAATATAGTCGAATTGAGAACCTCCTCATTTTTTTAAAGTCGGTTGAAAGGCAACCGAAACGTCGCGCTCAAAATAATATTAAAATGTAGAAACACATCAATAAACCACCAATGTAAAAGTATCGTGTTAAAGAAGGACAATTTTCATTTTCATATAATGAGTGTTAATGATTAAAATAGGTATATTAGAGTTTAGAGTATTGCACACTATTGTGTACCTACCACTTACCTATGTCAATAAAAACTGAAGCTTAACAACAAAGAATATTGAGTAGATATCACTGTGATTTTTTGTTCAGTAGGTACACTAGTCGTTATGTATTTTGTTTTGGTAAGTAAAGAAGATTTTTAAAGACAAGACGACAAGAGTGTAGCGTGCGTATGCGATCGGTGCAGATCGGTGCTTGCATCAAAACACTGCTGCACTGGTGCGGGCGCGGGCATTACTTGACGGTTCGGAGTGCGGGCGGGAAGCGGGGTGGGTGAGCCACTGCTGTCCGCTCGCCGCCCGCCGCACTGCTCTCATCTATCACTCACTAGGAATGAGTTTCGATAGGAATGAGTTTCTTCTATAGGTATTTATTTAAAGTATAAAAAACCATGATAAAACCAGTGAACGTGTTTGACTTTTATTGTCTGAAATCGAGTGACCGTCCTCTGAAATCTGCCGCCCCTAGGATGCTGCCGCCCCTAGGCCGCGGCCTATATGGCCTATTTATAAATCCAGGACTGGTTTTGTATAGGTATTGTACCTATATGCGTTTTGTGTTTGTATATTCATGTGCTTATTGAAATGATATAAGCCAAGGCAAAAATACACAGGGTAACAAGTTGTAGGTAGTCTCATTTTCTTGATAAATTATTTTATGAATTAAACTCGTGTCTCGTCTTCGTTATTAATTTATAACTTTGCTGTAAATATTTCAGGCTTCATATGCCAGGAGACTACGTTTTAGAAGTTAAACTGCTTTCAAATATTATGTAGTATCTCTTATTAATAAAATATTAATATTATAGGTAATTAATTCCCGTCTGGCACGATATGAGTTCAACTTTTCATCTTTTTTTTTACGTAGAAAATAAATATACCTACATATCTCACACGTATTTATTATTTCCGTTTTACAACGTGTGAGATAGGTATGTATATATATTTATTTTAAAACTTGAATAACGGGTACAACGTACCACTGCTATGTTGTGGTTTTTTTTTTACAACGTGTGAGATATGTATATATATTTATTTTGTAGGGTAACTTATGATTTCTGGTTGGAAATTAAACCACAACATAGCAGTGGTTAAAGAGGTCATTACTTATAAGATTGAATTAATATACCTATGTATTTATTAAAAAAACAGGTACCAATGCAAATAAACAGATCTAATTAAGCGAATAATGTTTTTTTTTGTATAATAAACACACTGCAATAATTAGGTAGCTACTTACTAAGAGTAGAAGCCATCAATTTAACTATTGTAGCGCGGGAAAAAATCATTTCGAGTAGGCTGTGGTTTCACTACTCTGTGGTTGTAACGTCGCAGACAACGTGCGCGCGCAGCCAGCGCAGGCCCGGCCGAGGGGGTGCGAGCGGCGAAGAGAGCGCTCCGATCGCCATTTCTAACGAACGTATTTATTTTAATATTTTTTGATCCTCTGCGGCTCTGTGCCGCGATGCCATTTTACTATCTTTTTGTATGAGGCTGTTGTGTTTGAACCAGTGAACGCAAATAAAATATGGAAGCATTACTTCAAGAGATCTAACGCGAATCTTGACACGAAATCCCATAGAAACGGACACATCGAAACCCCGTCGCTGATTCGCCGAACAACATTATTACTATAACGATGCACAATTAAAATTGGACCTTATTTTTAAAGAATTTGGGTTTAAATTCCCATGTGACACGACATTGTGACGCCACTGTGCCCACCATCCGTCGCCCGGGATGATTATATAACAAAGGCGCAACACAAAAATTAATTGTGATAGCGATGGTATTAAAATATAGACTTGGGTAATACTACTTAAAATCATAATTATATTTTGTCCGTCTGTTGGATTTACAAAAAATATTGGACAAGTATTTTTTGTCATTTCAAATCGTAAAATAATTATAAAGATAAAGCGCATCCAAGTTCAAGAGTGGGGGCTGGTGACGTCACGTCGCTGGTAAAAAATTGAAATTTATCTTGTAGAAATCTAAAAGAAACTACCTCTACACACACTAGCGTTAAATCCCCCAAATAATAATAAACTGAGCCAGCCTGTCCCTTGCTGCCCTCCATCAATGACCCCGCTAAGCCGAGGCCCGTGTCCCACAGGGGTCCCTTACCGAGCGGTCATTTAGCTTTTAAGTAGTTTTTAGCCCTGGCTGGGGGCCTTAAATTCATTTGAGGCCACCACAGGATTGCCCGGTTAAGCAGTAACCAGCCTTAGTGTGATGAACTGCGAGTGGTACATTAAAAAAAAAAAAAAACATGCGATTTCAGCAATCCCGAAAGATTTGCTATAATTACTACAAAGTTCCGTTTCCTATCTCTGTTCTTCTTCATCATATCTTCACCAAACTAGAAAAGACCACCTTGAAATACGATGCTCTCCCAAACCATCGTACACAATTTTATTTTTTCACTAGCTTCTGCCCGCGACTTTGTCCGTGTGGAATAGTTATTAACCCCCAGATTCTTTGTGATATTGATACGTTGGTGGGAGGCGCCCTATGTGACGGCACAGTGGTGGCATGCGCGTGAGCTGCGCGCGGTACTGGACATTACTTAGACATTGCGACATTAATTTATTTTTCTAAAATAAAAGTAGCCTAAGTTACTCCTTATTACATCAGCTACCTGCCAATAAAAGTCCCGTCAAAATCGGTCCTGCCATCACTATCCCTATCCGAAAACGTTTGGTAGAAGCTAAATTGAACGGAAGGATAGCAAGAAAGGTTGTCAACCCATGTTGAAACGGTGTCATAGGCAAGCCTGGCTTGCATTTACTAGGGGGTATGATGAAAGCTGGACAGTAAGACAGTGGCAAAATGTTCGTTTCTCTGACTAGACAAAAATTAACAGAGTATGTTCTGATGGGAAACGATATGTTCGACACCCTCCCGCATTATACAGCATTCGATGGTGGTGGATATGTGAAAATTTGTGGGTGCTTCTCTGGTCATGGTATTGGATTGATAGGAGGAAACATGGATCAATTCCAATACAAAAATATCCAGTATAAATAAGAAACAATATTACCATATGCTGAAGACGTGCTTCCGATTATTTGGACATTTCAACACGACTATGATTCCAAACACGCACGGTTAAAGAATTCCTCACATCTCAATCAGTTTCTGTCTTACAATGGCCACCAAACAGTCCAGATTTAAATACCACCTTTGGTGCGAAGTTAAGAAAAAGGTTTCTACTCGACGGTGTGGTAACCTAAGTGAGTTATTCAACGTTTTTTTTTAGAAGAATAGGCTCTAGTTTTCTTGAAAAATGTCAATAAATGATAAGAGTCAATGCCTCACCGGTGTAAGGCAGTCATCAAAAGCCGTGGACACGCTACAAACTATTAACTTGGAATAAAATACATTAATTCGCAATTATTAATATTACCGTCATTTAATGAGATTTTTAAAGTCTTAACTTTAAGTAGTATCTGCTGAAACAACTTTCGAGCAGTTTGAGAATCGTTCTTAATTTTATTTGGCCAGCTTTATTACTATTTGAAATTTTAACTGTCGATAGTAAATTAAATTCGTAAGCTAAATAGTACTTAAGTGATTTTAATATTTACTCATAACCCTGTTTCCTATAACCTGGTAGGTAGCTATTTCATAACATAATTACTTTTGAGAAGGTAGGTATATAAAAGTACATTATGAGATTGTTTTTTAAGAAAATATCTGGTACTACAAATCGTTCAATTAATTAAATGACCACCACTGTATTTATATACTAGTATCGTGCATACTTTCACATATCCAAAAATAAAGGTTAAGTTTTTAGATTTTTTTAGATTTATGTACCTACTCCCCGTACATAAAACTAAAAAAACTTTTTACAAAAAATAAAACCGACTTCTAAACAAAAAAACCAAAAAGTATAAAATAACTTTAATTTCGGAACTCGGTGTTTTTGGTTGCTTTTTTGTTGTTGAACACACCGACTTCCGAAATTAAAGTTATTTTATACTTTTTGGTTTTTTTGTTTAGAAGTCGGTTTTATTTTTTGTACAAAGTTTTTTTTATTTTTCACTTTTTAGTGGTACCTACACCCCCTCCCCTCCCCCACCTAAACGAACCAATCACATTGGTGTAAAAAAAACGTACTGCTCCTTTGCAGAGTAAACTAAGAGGTCGTCAATGTAGACAATGTACTTAGATATTTTTTTTTAGATTTTTGTTGATTTTTCGAAAACCGCTTGATTTCGATAAAATTTTCATGGGACCATTTGGGAAGTATACCCTTTCCAACAAAAAAAGAATTTTTCAAATCGGTTGACAAGCAACGGAGTTATGCGCGAACAAACAATAAAAAAAAACATACAAACATCCGAATTGAGAACCTCCTCCTTTTTTAGAAGTCGGTTAAAAATATACCGCTATAAAGCTTAATAGGTATAATACATACCTATTTCATAAACTGATCTCTGAAACGAAAACAGATTATGATAACCACTATTATTTTAAGATAGGTGTTCAATACAGAACATAAAATTTGTTTTTATTAATAATTAGAGTAAGAAAATATAAAAATATTGTAATAGCCACACCAAATATGTCATAGATAACTCATCCGGTGTCTATATTTTTCTTCTTATTCTTCGCTTGACGGTTGGTCACCGGTTAGCTTCACATTGCTGTGCCTACTGTACATTTTACATTGGTTCAATAAACCTAATTTACTAGTTTCTAGCCTTTTATTCATATGGGGTATCTTTGGATATACCTAATATCCAAAGATACCCCATATGATGGAACAGACTACAAAAAAAGAACTCCAGTAGGTACCTATTTATTTTACAAATTGGTCGGCGTGATTAAACATGCCAAATTACATCTCTCTCTCTCTCTGCGTCAAACAGCGGACGGTTGGACATAGGTAAGTTCGGTTATCGCAAAGTTGACCTAACAAAATATTTGCAAGTCAAATGGAAAGCCTCCAGCAATAGCTGAAAATACAAGCGGAAAACGCATCTCATCAGAAGTTGTTAAAGAAAACCGAGGGCAACAGCAGACTCGCCGCCGGCATTCCGGCCCATAGTGCTACTAGACGAGGTAGCTAAGCTTGCTGCCCGCCTTGTGGTTCAATTTTACAACGCCGCCATCGATGCCATAATGCGGATAAAAGGGTTCTGGCGGAGGAAGCGGCGTTTCGGGGCGGGGTGACACTGGTCACCCCGCCCCGAAACGCCACAACCTACCCTGGAGCTGTATTCGGGAGACACAGAGGTTCCTTCGGGTACCTCGCTAGCTCCGTGGCCTCTGCCACATTGTTGGGGTTTGTTTGGCGGAAGAGTATATTCTTCTGAGGACGCGACGGCGGGGGTCGTCGTGATATGTCGTGCGGTGTTCCACAGGGCTCGGTCTTGGGCCCACTCATGTACTGAGGGGCGAGTTCCAACCGGGAGTGAACCTGACGTGTTACGCTACCGTCACGCTGGTCACGGCCCGGGGGAGCTCGTTCTGGGAGGCATCGTTGCTTGCGACGCCTGTGGTCTCGCAAGTCGCAGGTGGTGGGTCGCATTCGACACCTGGGCATAGTTGTGGCTCTGCCCCCAACGGGATCACACATCATTGTGGTCCAAATCGCTGTTAGTTCACCATGAAGTACCTAGCCACCGTCGCGGCTGAGGCTGACCAGTCAGCAAGCCGAAGCTGCAGTGGTGAGCGAGAATAATGGTATTCTCGCTCGCCAAGACGATAAGCTCGCGAGACTGCCGGGGCTCCGCAGCGCCGGATCCGGGACAACTACCTACATATACCTGCTAGGTACACATCATTGCTTGCATGCTGCAACAATGCAACTGCAACATGCATTGTTATGCTTTTTTGCATGCTGCATTCATGTTGTATGCTTGTTTACGTGTTTGCATGTTTCTTACAGGGAAATAAAAACTACGTAATGTTCACAATCAACTGTTTTATTGAGTGATAATATAAAATTATTCTAACTATAAATTTTCTGCAATGTGATAGACGAGTATTAATTATTACCTATGAATATGAAACGTATACCTAAAGATGATTCTAACATACAAAATGATAAGTATTTAGTGTATGATTGATGAGTTGGCTATGCTATCCGTTGTTATGCAAAATAATATTATGACATAAAAAGTTTTGCTATGACGGTAGACCCAATCTTCTATTACAAAATCAAACAGAATAGATTCTAGTAACTTGGGAGGTCAATAGACAAATACTAAGGACAATTCGATGGTATTTTCATGTTGACAGTTTCACAATGTCTTTCATAAGATTTCATATAACTATTTATAAAATTAATATATCTACTGTCGGCTGAAATGGCTAACTACACAATAATTTTCAAAATTAATGGATTGGTGATCAATGTTCAGTTCAGAGTTTTTATTCACTAATAATAATAATAATTGGTTATTAGAAGCTGTTCTTTACACGTCAATTTTGCAATATGTTAATTTTAAAATCATGCTTTTAAAAAATGGATTGTCCTACATAGTCGTCAGATAAATAAAAAAAAAATTATATGAACTCGTATAACCTGTCTTATGCTAACTTATAGAGAAAGAACATGATAAATATGACATTGTCTTCTTGGTTCAACACAGCGACCAAGTATTCTTATCCACAAAGACCTCCTCATCTGTTAGGTTTATGTCAATCCCTAAGCAAACTAGATATTTGACTATGAGCTGGCCTGGACTTGATCTGCGAAGGCACACAAAGTAACTCCTTGACGGTAAATAGCGCAACCACTCACTATGGGAATAATGGCAGTTGTGGGGTATCACCATTACCGAACAATAAAAAACTTTTTTACAGAAAAATACAACCGACTTCTAAATAAAAACATTTAAAAAAAAACGACTTTAATTTCTGAAGTTGGTGTTTTTGGTTGTTTCTTCGTTTTTGACACCGACTGACGACTACCGATGAGACCTTCCATTAGATATCTCACAGTCCGTAAACATATTTTTTAATGTTCTAATTTGCCCTCAAAATGACCCCACTTTCATAATATTATTTGTTTCGTTACGCGTCCGTGTTTTGGTCTCAGAAGATAATATGTGTACTACAACTTGCAAGAGAATCGGTCCAATAGATTCAGAGGAAATCGGTTGAGATAGACGGACAGACAGATAACCGAGTGATCCTATAAGGGTTTCGTTTTGCCATACAGAGGTCCGCCTTTTTTTTGTAGAGCGCACTGTAATCGTAAATAAATCATACGCAACCGACTGTGCTTCAGTCGACTGACCGTGATCATATTTCTATTTCTAATGTATCATTAAATTTTATTCGAGTTATTTTTCATTAGGAATGCCATACCATGCACTCTGAAATGTTTCGCCAAATCTTCTGGACTTTTGAAGTTTTCCCGACATATTTTGCACTGATTTTCAAGAAGGGGCTCATTGGAAACAATATCATTACTTTGGTATTTAATGAGAGCATTTTCATTGTAACATTGCTTTTCTTTGATATATTGTTCAATATTGGATACATTATGTTCCAACAACAAATGTTTTGAAAATGAGGGTTTAACAACAAAACTCTGTCCGCACTCCATACACTGATATGCCATGCAGGGATCCTTGTGCGTAGTCATATGCTTTTCTAATAATGTTTTGAATTCATAGTTATCACCGCACATGTTGCAAACATATAGACTGTCGCCATTTTTCGATTTACTTGCTTGCGTAGAAAGCGGATCATGATCAACATTAATAGAGACTGTTGATGGTTTATTCTGGCGCCTCTTGATAATTCTTTTTTTTTTAATCGTTGTTTTATTGCTCGAAGTCTTGCGTTCAGATAGGTATTTTTTTATATCAATTCTATTAAGGACTATTTTAGCATCCATACACTTAAATGTTTTGTGTAATGCAGCATAATGTTTTTTTATTTCATTCCAGTCTTGTGGTATGTATGTCTTACAAATGTGACATGTAATATGGGTATTACATTGCGTTTTATCAGGCATTACATCAAATTCTGAAGAACATCCAAAAGTGGATGAACATTTATACGGACATTCGTTAGGCAGAATATGTATATCGGTGTATTGACATCTGTATATAAAACTTCTCCGACATTGGTCACATCTTTTTACTACGCGATATACTCGTTTTGGCTTACTTGAATCTTTTGAGTACGTCTCATTTTCAGACATAATATTCAGCATTACACTTTCCATTGACTTACTTGTATTGTGTTTTGCTAAAAAATGCCCAAGTAAAACAGACACATCTTTGAAAATCGAACCGCAAGGCCAACATGGAAAAGCCGAAGTGATCTTATGACTTTTTAAGTGCCACTCCATGCGACTTTGCAAGACAAATTTCCCTGGACACGATTCACATTTATAAAAAACGAGGGGTTTAGTTTCTGATTTATGACTCTTCAAATGGTCTTGCATACTTTCTGCGTTGAAACAAGCGACGACGCAGAATGGACATTTATAAACTTTCTTCATGTGCAGCTGTTTCATGTGCTCTTTATAATCATTAGGATGAAAAGGTCGACAATTGGGTGATGCACATTTTAATCTGGCTGTTGCTCTCATCATCTTAAATCCTTCACAATCGTGGTTGTAGGGATAATTTACATTTTTGTTGGCAAGGTGAAAACCACATTCTGGGCAATAATAAGGTGGGCATTTTAAATGTAAACGCAAATGTGATTTGAATGCACATATACTCGGCAGCGCAAATAAACATACAGGGCACGAATATATAATATCGTTTGAAAACTGCATATAGTGAGAAGCTCTATCTTTGAAAGGGGCCCCTGTGCTAGGTAAATTTTCTTTACATTCCAAACAACTTACTAAAGTATATGTAATTGTTTGTTCTATAGTTGTATTTTCGCTAGCTGTTGGTCTATCACATGCTGTCGCTATGGGAGATGTTGTAAAATCGTTGCTGGGTGGGCTTAAAGGCTTAATTTTGTAGTTAATTAATGGTAACGGTTCTATTATCAAGTCTGCAGTATTGATAGTAGCTGTTTTGAAACCATGGGATCTTATATGAAAAAGTAAATTACATCTGTTGTAAAAAGTTCTTGATTGATTACAATTCCGGCACATGTAGGTAATGCTTAGGGACTTGCGATTCCTATGATCCTTTAAACTGGACTCAAAGATGAACCTGTAATTAAAGAAAAAAATCTACAATTTTTTTATATTATTCGAATTTGAACCACAGGCGGGTATGGTGGACCCCACCTATGTTTCTATTTCTTGGAATGATTTCGAGAGATTAAAGACGGTCAAATTATGATGCGTAAAAGTTTTCCAAATTATCAATTGACAATTTATCGAGAGTTTACAATCTCTCAAGATATTTTGTAATCTTACGAAGTTTGCAATTTTCCGGTGACATATTTACTAAGTATACCTATATTGTGAAAGCACGGAGACGAATTAGGTACAGCCAAAGTACCAACTTCCGAGGTGAGTAACGGCATAACTCAGATTGAAGACAGGGAATCTCAAAGCATTGTTTAGACTAAAACAGATCAAAGGCCCCGCTCATCAACATTACGGACGTAGTTATTAATTTAACTGATTCCGCGACGTTGGCTGTACCTTGGACTAATCTAAACAAAAACTCACGATAACATTGCGATGTATGTCGTAAAAATTGGACTGGGCCTTTATAATTTAAAAGCTTTAACTTGCAATATACATACATATCTATGTATGTTTGTTCGGGTGGAATCTTGCAACTCAATTTTGAAGCAGATATCTTCAATCGATTGAGAAATTTCGTATAGGTACACGTTTAGTTTGGATGACAATACACGGTAAGCTGTGTTATTCTAAACCCAGTATGGCGGACCATCCAAGATGGCGAAATAGTTATTTTTATGCACTTAAATGGGTATCAAATGAAAGGGCTTGTTGACAGTAACTTGAAAAATAATGTGACGTCATTCTAAATCCATTATGAAGGAACATCCAAGATGGCGGAACAGTTATTTTTTATGCACTTCTGCAATATGGGTATCAAATGAAAGGGCCTGCCGAGAATAATTACAAACATATTCTGACATCAATCTTAATCCAATATGGCGGACCAAAGTCGCAAAATAAGAAGAAACGGTTGCAATGGGCCCTAGCCCATCGAGACTGGACCGAAGATTTCAAAAAAGTTCTTTGGTGTGACGAATGAAATATTCAGTACAAACAGAAAAAAAGTTGATTCCTAAAATCAAGACGTCTCCCATTTTTGAGAGGTCTAGATGGTAGGAATCACAAAATCGGACTAACTGTGGATATTTGTAGATAAACATGAAAATATTGAGTTTAAATAAACATTGAAAATTTAAGAATTTAGAACAATCACATTGTAAGTTGATGTAAAATAAAAGAAGTGTCAGTTGCAGGAATATAATAAGGTAGGTATTTCGCTTTATATACCTACTCGTATATATATATTTTAATTCAATTAGAGCATATTTTGTTTCTTTTAAAAACTTATCCCTTCCTATAGACCTTCAACACATTTGATACAGGGTCCATCTAAGGCAAGCTACGCCACTGGTATGAATATATCATAAAACCCTCAACTGGATGTGATACAAGAAATTGTATAAACTCGAACTAATAGGCATATTTTATTCGTTATCCAATAATATCGAAAAAAAAGGCCAGTCAACTGTCAGACTGAAAAAAGAAGAAGATGAGAAAATCTTGCTATTTTTTGCAGTCTGACAGTTGACCGTCCTTTCTACCTCTCAGCTCCATAGCATTAATTTTAGTCTCCCGAGTAAAACCGGTTAAAACAGACATGACGAACTGTAAGGGTCCTTTTTTAGTATGGCACCCTAAAAAAACATGATACTCTGTCAGTCTGAGTGACAATATTATGACCATTCTGCTCTTAATCATTCAGACTTCTCATAACTATGCATATATCCATCAGGACAAATCAAATAACATTAACAAAATACATGTACTTTACAAGGGTGGATAAAAAATAACTGTTCCATAATTTGTCTGAATAAATACTCAAGATCAAATAATTGTCTGAAGAATCTGCCTCTCAAAATTGTTTATGCTTTATTCAATAATATCCCTTAAGTGGTTACCTATCTACTTGAAGGATGATAGCTCTCATTTCTGTTTGTTAAAAATTACTATACTTCTTATGTGTATAAGTACCATGTAAACTAGGTATTATAAGGTTCTTGTTCAACCTCTTCTCATTGTATTAACCTTTTGTTTAATAACTACCTATCCCAAATATTTAATGCCATATTTTTACAAAACATCTATTTTTTATGGACCAAATAACAGTGCCATTGTCTTATTTTATAAGTAACTGCACAATATAATTTATCTCATATTTATTTTATGTGATGTTTATATTTGAGATTAAATGCTTGCATAGATAGCAAACGCTGTTCTAAGTTAACTTACATTGTCTCTGCTGTTGTTAGCAAGGATGCCTCTATTATAAGGATTATAAGATATATAATAATGATTAGCCAAAAGACTCAAGCCAAATTAAAAAAATATTTATATTGTAAGTTTCCGAAAGTGATATTAAATTACTTACTTGTCCCCGCAATCAGTACATACATAAAGTTTGTGACCATTTGCTGGTACTGGTACTGCATAGTTCGGGAAAACTTTATTAAACAGGATACTTTTAACACTAAGTTTGTCATTTAAATTTTCCATATTAATCTGAAACAATAGTAAAATTATTATATTACATCTTTATAAATTGTTGTACAAAACTTCTTCTTTGCCGATTTATGTTCAATCAGATTGTTTAGAAGTAGCTACTTTTAACTGGCTGCAAACAAATGAAGTTGCTATTATAGTTTAATAAGGACAGTCAAATCATATGTAAAATAACTTCAAATCAGGGCATTCTGATCAGCTCGCTAAATCAATCATGCTTCATATCTGTGCAGGTATAATAAGGGAGGTACTTTTGCGGGTACCAACTTATTTAAGTTTAATTAAAAAGAGAGTTAGAGACTTAAAAAGTTTCATAAGTAATCAAGAGCCCAAAGTAAAGTCAAACAATTGAATATGCTGCATGGCTATTCTGGGACTGGGAAATAAATATCTACTTCATAACAGGGAAACTACAAAATGATAGCGTCGCTATATACGCATGTACCAAAACCTGCGCACAACATGGCAATACTCTTATGTATTGGTATGATTGATTATTTTGTATGTATAATGCGGATCATGAACTATGCCCAGTTAGCACAGATACACTTACTCTGTAAGCACAGAACATTAATATTACAGCTACTATCACTTAAAGTATCTCAAAACTTACCAATATTCATACAATCTTGTTAATACGAAAGGCATCGCAAGATCTTAATTAAAAACTTGACAGAAGACATGAAAAAACATGAAACGCCCTCTGTTGAGCGGAAAACAGAGAATAAAGTATCGCCAGTACTGAAAAACTACTAAAGTTGCCAGGGCAATGAAAAAATCGCAAACTTCTCGCATTTACAATAATAATTAGCTTACGTACATTATTACGTTGTGTTATTATAATATACTAAATAGAACCGTGAATCCAAGGCCCTCAGATAGACCATTGATTTCTGGATTGTTTGTTTCAAGATCATTTTTGTGTAAAGTAAAATTGCAATATGTAAAAAAATGTACCTATTATTCCATTGAAAAGAGAGAGAGAGAGAGAGAGAGACAGTGAGAGTGTATAAATTGTATATTTTGATTCAAATTAAAATGTATTTCTATATTTCAGAAAATGTGTGGTTTATGCATGGACTTATTTATGCAATTTCGCTGGAATGTAATAAAGCAATGATCTACATTTTTGCTATTTATGGATTTGTTATCATGGAATTACGATACCTACAGTAGTACTTTATAATCTACAAAATCAGTATTTATACGTCTTTGAAGTTTCCTACATCTATGTTTCCCACTATGAAATCTAAAAGTGTTGCCATTTACTTATTGCATAATATCCCTGTTGTCGTGTTAGGACAATATGGATATATTTTAGTGGTAAAATGAAGAAATAATAGAATTCACCGTATTTAGGTACAAATATTAATTTGAAGCGTAGTTTTTTTTTTAAAGGGACATTTATGTGAAAAATACAACCGACTTACACAAAAAATCAAAAAAGTACAAAATAACTTTAATTCGGAACTCGGTGTTTGTGGTTCCTTTTTCGTTTTTTGAACACCGACTTCCGAATTAAAGTTATTTTGTACTTTTTTGATTTTTGTAATGAACATTTTAAAAATAATGGTTGGTTGGTTCCTAAATAAAAACGAAAATATTTTGTTTTCATGAAAATTAGACTGTATAAGTGTATACCTACTGTCATCGTCTAAAGATTGATAGTCGGGGGACGCTTCCTTTGAATAGTTCTTTACAGGTTTACCCCTGACTACAATGAAAAGATTGATTTTCGGTATTTTATGCCCATTCGACAATAAAATCACTATCTTGTTTTTCACTTTGCTTTTTTATTTTGCTATTACATAAGCAAGCTTTATTTTCTTTACAGCTAGAATGTTTATTGAGCACCTATATTCAGGGCCAAAAGTTGATGGACCCTGAGAATATTTCTACAGAGTTGTAGATAGGGAAAAATAGCAAACACTACATGTAAGTAATTATATTTTTGAAATTTCGCCAGATTTTCCATGTCATTTTATGTCATTTTGGAAACGTAAAAGTGGGCTCCTGAACACAGGGCCATTATCTGAAGCTTTCACATATATTCTCAGGTTCCTCCTAGCATAGCTCTGACTAGGTGCGCACAATATTATAATATCTATATAGCTAGTTCTTTTAGATTACGTTCTGGACACTATCCCACCAGAAGATTTGGCTATCTGATGAAAAAAATTGATTCCCCAAATTGTGAAGCGTATGGAGTTATTGATGATGTCCAGCATCTTTTGGTGGAATGTGTCAAGAACAAGGCATTAAGGAAGTCATTGACAGAATTGTGCAAAATCAATAAATATGATATGGGTACTTTCCTTGAAATTCTCACGAGTCCAAAAAGTGACGCCGCTAAAATGATGTATGATATGGCATTATGTCGATGACTTCACTTGTTGTAGGTACTATGTTAAGTCTAGCATAAAATTAGTCAATAATATTGTTTCAACTTAGGTTAGGTTATGATGGGGCTGACATGCCTTGTAAGGATAAAAGTCCCTTAAAAATAAAGAGAAAAAAAAAATCTATATAGCTAGTTATGTATGTGTGTAAACATGAGCGTGTGTGAGTATGTTGAAAGTATTCGGATGGCAATAATAGATGGCGCTATTTTTCCGATCAAATGACATTAGCCGATATTAAAAAAAATCTGCGAGTGGGTTCTTTAGACCCGATATAAATTACTTTACTCTATGGGTAACTATGGTAGGACACTTCCATTCATTGACCTGTAGAAGTATGGACTGGAAATACCTACAAAAAAAGGGTGCATACCCTATAACTCATATTGTAGCATAAAATGGCTGCCATTGCTAGGGATGTATCAATCAAGGGACATAGGAGTTACTATAACGAGTATCGATCCTAAATACGAGTTTTACTGGTTATCACGTTTGGATCATACCTAATATTAAGTACTTACTTAAAAGTCATTGTAATTGTAACAAAGAAAAAGATGAGTAAGTTATCTAACCTTCTGTTATCTAAACATAAATAAAACGTAAGTGTCTGTTATAAGGTATAAGTCTGTATAAGACGCAGTTGTATTTATGTTAATTTTTCAGCGGCGGAACTAGTATCAGAGACTATTACGGTAAGTCGGCAACCGTACAACACTATTCCATTATGACATATGTTTGTAAACAAACGAATGAATTAACAAATATAATAAAAAGGCCAGTTACATGGAAATTAATCCAAATATCAATACTTTAGCCATGAATTCATGATCGGGTTACAATAGTATCATCGAATGTGTATTATTGTGAGTATGCATGAAAACCGACAATTAACCTGTGCAAAGAAAATTGTGATTGATTTTGATTCTTTCATCCACCACACTTCACAATACAACACACAGGCATGTTGAGTTTCTGTTTTCCAATATTTACATGTAGTTTTAAAAGTAAAATCCTCGTAATTTTCTCGTAAATCTCAATAATGCAAAAAATAAACAACCATTTGACAGCAAAACTACCATAAACTTGTCAAATAAGATAGCTGCAACGGCACTTACCTACAACTGTCCTACGTCACGATAAAATGTTGCCATAATTAGCAACTACTTAATATAGTTGTCTCTTTTATCAAATAAGAATATCTCACTAGAAAGAATGAGACATAACGATATTTCAAGTTCTGAATCAATTTCACTCATATTTGTATTTGTAAGTGACATTTCGCAAAGATGGTTATGCCATCTGTTACTCGGCCCCAAAATAATTCCCACATTAGTTCTTAATTCCTTTCTAGATGTCACTGCGTTGACTTTTGATAGTAATTATTAAAAATATAATGAAATATTAATTTGTTTCATTAAATATTAGAGACTAATAAGCAACACAAAATTTAAGTAAATATTTTGTTGTAACATATTTTTAATTTAACATTTAAAATATGTTTATGGTATTACAAGCAATAGGATAACAACACTTAGAACTACCTTTCAGTGTGGTATGTAATAAAAAAAATACCGCTAGCTAGGTTAAAGTGGAGGCGCTGCGTCGGCGTGAAACTCTGTTGCCGCGGTAAATTGCTGTGCAGCGGTCGGAGCTCCGGCTGTATCTCACGGAGGTATGGGGACAGTGACTGTTGCAACCGCATTGCAGCGATAAGAAACTCAAATCGAAATTACAAATGGGCATCGAATAACGGCTAACGTTAGTAATAAGTTATAGACGTTATTAGTTTTGACAATAAGTTTTCCTTTTGACATAAATTCGATGTTACCATTATTAAAAAACCGTTAAAAATATTGTATGTTGTAACGGACGCGTGTAACGAGATGCACCCCGAATCAATTCTTCTCGCTCTCGCCGCCCGTCTTCGCGCGTAAACCGCGACGTCTCGACCAATCGTAGCGCAGATCAAGCCGCTAACGCACCGCCACATCGTAAGTTACGCTTCTGATCGGCCCTGGTGTGTCCTACATAGTGGAGTAGGTCTCACTGATAATCTGCTTCTGCTATGCCCTGGTCTAATACTCCCTGGCTGATAATTCCCCTCCGGTTGCAGGTTATCGAGACGTTCAGGGACGCACTGGCAGTTTGGACGTAGCTTCTGTTGGCAACCCGCTGGAATTAGTCAAGCGACGGCCGCCGGCCGCTTGAGCTCTCAACGAGGAGACATGATATTATGTTTGAGAGCCCGCTTGATCACAGTCACAGCTTGATCGCTCCCACCGGGCTGCTGCGTCGTGATTACCACTTTGGCCGGATCTCCTGCAGATTTCTTTGGTGGTTGACTGAGCGTTGGTCGGCTAATGCTGGTCTCAGCCTGCGACCGCTTACAAAGTAGGTACCTATATAATAATATAAACAGATGAAGTTGGGGCAAACTGTAGGAAATAAATATGGAAAATATTTAATACCTACAGTTTGCCTCATTCGACAAACAAGCTCGGGATTATGCTACATTAAATAATCTCGACATATACAAGCCAATTTCGTACTTTCCGCTAAGCTTATTTCAGACTTCCTCACGCAAACATTCCCCCATGCGAAAATAGATTCGATTTGCATTTTAGGGTTATAAGAGGACGAGCAATAACACATTTCCAATTTTTGTATATTAGCATAACTTATTTAGCAAATAGGCTTTAATAGCAGCAATAGTAGAATATATTATTAGGTACCTAGGCATCTTATAATTTTTTGTTTAGTTCCTGCGAACGCGCTCAGCCCGCGCAGGGAGTCGGACAAGTCGCGCGCACACGATAACTGTTTCCGCGCCGCACGTAGTAACCCACCTAACTCTTGTAAAAGAACTGATTGTGATTGTCCTGTAATGTACCTAAGTATTATGTAGGTACCCAAATTATATGTATAGTGTGTATTGGATGTATTTTACTAAGCCATCGCCAAAAAACACGCCGGCACGCGTCCAAAAACAACGACAACCACGATGTACCCAGTAGCGACGAGGAGAACCACGCGGTGGCAAACCACGCCAATGCGAACACCACGGTAACACCAATACCTACAGCAAAACAGGGTAATATAATATCTAGAGAGGTAAGCCGAAGCAAAAAAAAAACTTGAGAGGTTTAAAGGAAGGAGAACGAAGTTCTTGTCTTGTTTTCTGAATGATTTGACTCCGTCAAAACGGGCCGTGCATCAAGTGAAGTTGCTATGCGGGTTCGGCATTCCGGTGTGCTAAGTCGGTTCCGTAGGCTCGCCGACCGGTGACGTCGGCGTCGGCGGCGTCACAACGCTTCGCATAACGTTGTACAACAATCGCGGTGTTCCTCGGATATGGATAATTATACCGTTTTGACGGAGCCGAACGCGGTGCTGAAGCCCTAGAAGCGTTTGTCGAGAGCGTGCTCGTATACCTACAAAGAGTGCGCAAGTGTGTCCGATGAACACGCTCTTCGAGGTTTAGGTACCTATGTTGCTGACTGAAGACGCCGCCGTGTGGTGGCAGGGCATCAAATCTACCGTGGAGATCTGGGAGGAAGCGATACGCCGTCTACGTGTTAAGTACGGTGTCCCGCGCCCCGCCCACCGGATTTTTCGAGAAATCTTCGCGCAAGAACAAAGTGATAGTGATAGTGCTGATTCATTTATATCGCGAGTGCGCGCTAACATATCGCGTATACCGTATGTATAACATACCCGAAATAATGCAAGTAGCGGCCTTTTAAATCGTAAAATTCGGAAAAGAGTGTCACGCGATAAGTGTAAGTCGTGTTGACTGCTTACTCGAGCGAGCAAGGTATGTGGACTGTGGAGGAGACGTTTAACGAAGTAAGTCAATCCAAAACACTAAATTCATCTCATAATAGTAACAGTTACAACAATAAAAGTACGAACTTTAATAAATCTCGAAATGTTAACATTAATCATCCCAATGCCGCTATTGTTCAAAATAACCCTTCGAATGCGCCGTCCGACTCTAGTTCGGCTTAGGCTCCACAATCACACAAGGCAACCATCTACTCAAGATGTTTGCAGAAGTTTGGAGAACGCGAGCGATAGAGTCAGGTTCTCAACATCGCTGGTGAATAGCGTAAAGACTAGGGGGATAGTACTGAGCCCAGGGGGACTCCTGCTTGGATGAGGTGAGGGGAACCCGGTCGGTGTATGTGCTCGCCTTATATAGGTCAGTTAATTCCAGAACCTTCCATTGCAAAAAGATCTAAAAAGTTCGCGTATATACCGATCGCGACTGGACTAGGTTTCGAGAATTCTAGAATGTTCTAGCATAGAAAAATCTCGAAGTTTCTCGACTCTACTAGTTCTGCTACTCGATACTGATGGCGCTAGTGGTAATGAATGCCGCTATCTTCCTTGACGACGTACTGTTAACCGACCTACCCTTTGGAGATCGGATATTTTCTCTTTCTGTAGTTTGTTTAGGGCAACTGAATCGAAAGTGCAGTCCCTAGGTGCTCACAACCATAGCCTAACCTAGGGCTGTATTCTTTAAACCGGTCGCGAACTTGCAACGCGCTGAACGATGATCCTGCCACACAGCTTCCACTTACAGTGCATGGGCCAAGACGTTCTTGAACGTCCCGTGGTGACCGAGCCTCACAGCAGCTCTAACCTCACGCAATTATGCATAGACGTTTCTTAGAATCGCTTCAGTGTTGGGTGAATTCATAGTGATTGTGATGGTAAGTTGCTCTTTACACCCTTGGCTGTTCTTACGACATGCCTGTTGTTGTTCTGCTAGAATATTATTTTTAGTTAGATGCTCATATAAAACTTCGCTTACATAGGCTGTTAAGATTTTGTAAAGAGTTTGTAGGTTTGTGGTGTCATTCATGTCTTTAGGTATAATGTACTCTGTGTTATGTATGTATGTTGGAAGTAAGTAAGGTGATTGTTTGAATGTATTTAAATGGTTATGTAATTTAGGATGTATGTTATAAAATATCTTATACCAGTAATTGTGAATGTTGTCAGAGCCTGGCGATTTCCAATTCTGGGTGCGCTTTATTACTTCTATAATTGTTCAGGAATTTCTGTTATTGCTTCGCTGACCTAGTTTGCGCAATCATTACGGTGTACTGGATTTACCCAAATATTCGCCCAGAATTGTCTTAGTAATTCAGATGAAGGAGGCTATAGGTTGGTTACTTTGTTTAGTCATGTCTCTATTATCAGAAGTAAGGTTTTTATTTTATAAGTGTATCGGATGCTGCGCTCAATTTATATTTTTATGTGTTCAAAAAGTGTTATATTTGTGCATGTAATTGATAATTTATCTTTATGTTCTATTACTGCTAATTTTTGTCATTTTTTAATTTATTGTTTTGCCATTTGCTTGTGTGCTTGTGTATGTGCATGTGCGTGTGTGTGGATGTGTGTTAAAGAAGTCCATTTTCTACGACTTGATTCAGTCGCTGCTGACTGAATTCACAGAAAGTTTCTATTTTGCCTATTTTAAATGTTAACCACAGCAGAGCCCAGTGTTCACTGTGGCAAGGGTAAGTAAAACTGGAGGTACCTAGCCATACAGCTCACAGTGTGTGGGACCTTGGCTTGGGTTGTATCTCTCTTGATGTGGCCCCTCACCTTACACCTGTCTCGGCAAAGTAAACTCTGCCGGTACAGACCTAGGGTACATTGAATTGCGCAAGCCCCATCTCGACGTTAACGTGGAGATACGGTGATGGGGATAGTATTACTATTTGTTAATCAAACTTGTGTTAGAAATTAACTCTGAGTTAAAAGATAACTCTGATTTGCGCAAGTTGGCTTAGCAATGGAAGTGTTCAGAATTGTGATGAAAAACGATACGTGCGATGTAACGATTGAAAAGTAATCAGCTTAACATGTAAAGCTCTTTTGACAGCTACTCGCGTTAGCTGTGTAGCGTGTTGCGGCATTATGCAAACCATAGATATATTTATATTTCTATGATGCAAACGCTCAAGTCAACTTTGCGAAGCAAGCCAAGCTCGTGTATCCTGTGAGCTTGCACGGTAATGATCGCAGACTTGTCTAATTTCGTTCAGGCTCACTTTGTTTTGCGTAACGATCCACAGTTATTCTCCTGAATATAAATGATGTTTTCCTTATTCTATGAATAATATTTGCTAAGAACGTAATTTACATTTTATTTAAAGCCGTTATTGTATATTGTATCTATTCGTATATCAACATTTTTCAGGCTCAGTTGTATAAACACGTTTTCAATTAGACTGTGTAAGTAACTACCTATAAGAATACCTACGTATTGCCGCATTATTGTATTTTTTTATTATATATGCCGACGATTTAAAATTGTATAGGGTTATACTGACAAAGAACGACGAAACTCTTCTGCAAAAGGATATTGGCACAGGCTCTGTGTGTGGTGTGACAGAAACAGCATGCATGTAAACGTTGGTAATGTTATCATATTAAATTCTCTCGTAAAAAACATAAATTTAATTCTACTTATATAATGAGAAACCAAATTTTAAGTAAAGTGTCTGAGGTTAGGTTAGGTTAGGTTAGAAACAATAATAAATAAAAGCAATAGAATGCTAGCAATTTTAAACCGTAACACAAGACAATTCAGTAATTTAACAGCACTGAAAGTTCTGTTTTCTGCATTAGTTCGCAGTCACATAGAATACTGCTCTATTGTCTGGTACCCAGTACATAATATCCACATCTTACGCATCGAAAGAGTTCAAATAAAATTTATAAAAAGACTCTCTTATAAAGCCGGTATAGGGAATACAGTTAAAAACTATGAAGATAGACTTAAATACTTTGAAATGAAATCTTTACACTGGCGACGAGATTTTGCAGGTCTAACGTTTTTATTCAAGTTATTGAATCAAGGCGTCGATTGCTCACAGCTTCTGTTTTCTATCAATATTAATACGCCCCGGACATCTGGCAGACTTCATAATTATAAGCCATTTGCTCCTAGTGGCCGCAAAACCAAGTATGGAAATAATGCACCCCTTTCCTATATTCTCAGAAAGTGTAACAAAATATTTCACGATTGTGACCTCGACATATTTTCAGGCAGCATCACTAAATTTAAAAGATGTTTAATTCTCTGTTTAATAATATGTAATTTCAGCTTATGTAATTTCAGCTTAATTATTTTTTGTTCAATTAAGTATATTTCATTTTGTTTGTGTGTCTTTTTGTGTATGTGTGTTTTTAGTTCTCGATTTAATTTAATTTAATGTTATTTAACGTAACCCAATCCTATTTAATTTAAATTAATGTAACGAAGGTTTTTTTTTGTAGTATTAAATGGTATTAACACAGTACATAATCAAATTGTTATACATTTTTCTATAAATTAAAATTAATTATTCAATTATTATTGTATAGTGAGATCTCATTCAATGCTGTGCTTACCTATAATTTAGATGCATGCAATGCTATTATATTTTAAAATTATATGTATTATGTCTTTTGTGTGTATCTAGTTGGTTTGCCTAAATAAATAAATAAATTATCGTTGAGAGCAATTTAAGAATACATTTATCTTACTTACAGCTGGAAAATTGGTTCTTAAAAATTAAATATTTTTTATTTAGGTACAAAGTTGGACCTATGATAGGGGATCCTGTAAATGAAACATTGAATAATAACAAAAAGTAAAACTAATAAATATGTCCTGTCTTGGATCATGTTGAATATTCTCAACTCTTTTATTCACTGTGACTTGAAGAATACTTTATCAAAAGAAGGATACTGTAATTTCCTCCAAATAAACAATTGTTTAAAAGTCCGACCGAAACATGTGTTAGCTGGAAACGTAGTGACACGGTAAAGTGGTGACATGGTGGCGTAGTGACGTGGGGCGATATGAAGCAGTGGCGTGAGATCCATTCCACCTCAATTCTCAGCAGTGGGAACATTAAAAGGCTGATTGTGATTATGCTTATGCTATTCCACCTCAAAACGCTTTTTATGATGACTGAAATTATTCTAAAGTTGATCACTAGCATACAAATTATGATCGTCGTTATACCTACAGCAATTCCTAAAATTAATTCGAATTCGAGAAGTGTACTCGAATTTCTGTTGATAAAAGAGAAAGCTAAGAACATGTCTTTGATTGAAGATACATTAATTTTGTTTTTATTGTTATTTTTAATGTTTTGTTTTTAATTTTAGTTATCCTCTTAAAAGCCGGTTTAATGTTTCGTCGCGTTCTTTCCTTTTACTTTTCTATTTGGCTGTCTGGAAATAAACAAGCTTTGTACGTGGGGCTGACTTTCGTTTATCATTTTATCAGTTTTTACATGAAAAAAAAAATAGAAAAGTAACAAGAGGTAGGTACTTAATTGTTTTCAAATTGTGCTTGTTTTATTGAACGAAAATCTAAATAATTATTTGTCACCCTTTGTTAAATCAAATACATATGTTTTGAAAAGTTTCTTTTTTATTTTTACACTAGCTGCTGCCCGCGACTTCGTCCCCGTGGAATCCCCGATTTTAAAACATCCTTTATCGCTGCTCCGCTCCTATTGGCTTAAGCGTTATATATATAGCGATATATAGCCTAAAGCCTTCCTCGATAAATGGTCTATTCAACCCAAAAATAATTTTTCAATTCGAACCAGTAGTTCCTGAGATTAGCGCGTTCAAACAAACAAACAAACAAACAAACAAACAAACAAACTCTTCAGCTTTATAATATTAGTATAGATTGATTTCAGCGAGCCCACTCTATAAACAATTTGTCAAATTTATTTTATCGAAATCGGATCACTCTATCAAAAGTTATTTAAAGTGTTAAAGACGAAATACTTTTCATTACGTGAAGCATACATACGCTTCTTATGCTGGCTTAGTGTATGTACGGTGTTACGTACATACGTTAAACCATCTCATCATCATCATCTGCCTAGCCTTTTCCCAACTACATTGGGGTCGGCTCCCAGTCAAGCCGGATTCAGCTAAATACCAGTATTTTACGTGAAGCGGCTGCCTCCTACCAGACCTCCACAACCCATTAACTGGGGAACACGGTACTTCTTGGCAAGACTGGTGTCAGATTTTCTGGCTTCTGACAATCCGTAACGACTGCCAAAGATCTCCAAATGACATCCGGGACCAACGGCTTAACGTGCTTTCCGAGGCACGGAGAAGTCTCGTTATGTTAAGATGGTCACCCATCCACAGACCAACCTCGGCAAGCGTTGCTTAACCTAGAAGAGCGACCCGTGCGGCTGTTATAATTTAGCCACGAGCCACCATCTATTGAAACAAAATACAAATTATACAAATTGTAGTACTACATATTAGGTAATATTTTGGTTCAAATGCGTGGAACTAACACCAAAACATATTTTTATTTGTGATACTTTTAACACGTTGCAAAAGAAAAGTGCGTTTCTTGTGTATAGCTTAGGTATACCTAGCTTTAATATTAACGTGTGATGGAGTTCTCCAAAAGGTATCAAGTTAACAAAAACATGTTCTCCGATAACCTCACGGTTTGATGGCAGACTAATACCATTATCATTGATACGAAATAGGAGGCAAACCACTCGAAACGGCTCGATTGTACATCCCGAGAGGGTAGCAGAGCGCGGCGCGGCGTCACAAAGGGCTCGTGTAGTGGCACTGGCACACGAAGCCGACTCGCTACGCAACAGTCGCAGGGGCGGTGTGCCCGGCATGCCCGCCGTGTACCTGGTTGACCACCCGTTGGAGCCCGTACGACGAGCCTAACCCCATCTCACCCCCCTCCCGCTGAAAGGAGGCTAGTTCCGTCTTTGCCTTTTCACAGCTGCAGATAACAATTTGCTACGACCATACTTTATGGCTAGTCAGGATTCTAAGTGGGTATCTATCTCATTATACACTTATTAAATTAATTTAATTACTGAAATTATTAATTGAGAATGATCTTTGATGTACCGCTGTATAATCAAGTAGATGTCGTGGATATGTGCATCTTCCTCATTACAAATTCCACATGCGTAGGTAAACTAACATCAGTGGTGTGGAGGTAGAGCAATTAAATTTTCATAATTCTTCAAAGATTCTGCTCGAGTAAACTAAATGAACTTGTGCATGAGACTTTCACCTCATACTGATTTCAGAATGAAAACAAAACAACCAGTGGACACTGGAACAACCCAATATCTTACGTTCTATCAAACTCGAACCGTAAATAAATCCTAGTGAAAATATTTAGGATACAAGACTACTTCAAAATAAATAAGAGAACCTACTCGTAACTTATTCAAATGACATGTGGATGGGATAATGTACAAAAATATCGCTCGACGCTCTTCGATAAGCTTATTTTATAGATACCCTTCCAGTTTTTATATCCTTAACAAAAACGTGTTTATCCTCTGCAAAAAAATATGAGAATAGAGAAAATCAAACTGATTTTTGTTAAGAATCGGAAGTACCTAAGTAATATGTACGTGTCCCATTTGCTCAGAGCGGTACCTACTTAAAAAATTAAGTTATCTGTCATTCAAGTTCATACACGCATAAATTAATCATTTAGGCAAATGGGACACGAATGTTTCATGCAAAAACAAGATGGTCAAGAAAAATTTCCGATAAAGTAAAGATTTTGGGATTAATTACAAAAACTGGATTCTCGAATGGAAACACAACCAAAGATTATAATGAAAAGGAATAAGACGAAGGCTCAGTTTTTATATGAACACTTCAAAATGTCCCGCAGTTATTAATTACTGAGCGGGAAATTAAATGAAATATGATATAGTAAAACTGATCTGTTCAAACAAAAGACATGAAAAAAGCTAATTCGACGTTAGGATGAGATTTTCTTACCCTCATCGTTAAACTATCCAATTTTTAGGAAACCAATTTAGGAAACAGGATAGTGTAATTAAAGTTAGAGGCCGATTTAGTTCGAATACCTAAATAGGGATGTTTCCTGAGTAAAAAATATATGATTATGTTTAGTCCGTCAGTTAGACTATAGAAAAATATTGGACACGTATTTTTTCCTTTATCAAATCTATAAAAACTGACGAAGATACAAAGCATCAAAGATCAGGAGTGGGGGCTTGTGACGTTACGGCTCGCTAAAAATTGTAGCGAGTAGTGACGTCACACGAGTTTTCAACGCTCTGTATCGGCTTCATTTTTTGTTTACGTGAAAAAAGAAAAAATACGTGTCCAATATTTTTTGGAAATCTATCTGACGGACTAATTAGATTTTTTTAGTCAACTACCCTATTGTATCCGATTTAGGTTTGCTAAAAATTGGATAGTGTAATAAGCCCTTTAACGTTGACTTGCTTTAAAACATGTTATTGTGTAGCAATATTTAATCAGATCATTAGCATTTTCCTACAAAAACGAACGAAGAAAATGCTTTCAAAGATCAAGAAGTTTATTGATTCTTAGGATTACAATGAATTATTTATTATGTATGTATTGATGTAAACGTAGAATCATAATCCTGATTCCCTTGAAAACATGTTTCGAATAATATTCATGATGGTGGTGTTTTAGAGCAATTCTTATAACGAAGGGTATGCTTTATTCATGTTTTGAAAGGTAGACGCAATAAGTTCGAAGACTTCAGATGGCGATCTGTATAATAAACGAGACAATAACGAACGCAGAGTGTCCTTCTGACGACAGCAACGCCACCCACCCCTGATCGCGGGAAGAAATAACACACCGTTTTATTTCACACCCAATGAACGAATGCCTATGAAATCTTCGTGATGGTAGCAAAACGGCCAAGCCACACGTTTGGCACAAGCCACACATGCCACACATGTGTATATTAGCTTACATACCAAATTTCAGCTTTCTAGGACTTCAGGAAGTAGGTACCTACCTTAATAATTTTGATGGTCAGCGAGTCAGTGAGTCAGTGACGAAATCGATGGTTTTGAGACATTAGTAAAATCTAAAGTATAATAGCTACGACATTCAAACTTTGTATGTTTAATGACTGTACTGATGGCATTCTATCTCGAATAAATTTAACTATTTAGCATCATCCAAGGCAAAGTTATGAGAGTTTAAAAAACGACGAATTGTTGCGCCCTTGCGCTTCGCATGGCACTACCGTGCGGCCCAGATTAAAAAAAAATATTATTGAATAATAATTGAATATAATTATTTGACAGTTTCTAGAGTTCAGATTTCGAATTCAGTTTTGAGTGGGGATCGGTGTATGGATCTGCCAAATATTATTCGGTAACTCCCGTCCGTATACATCGAGGCATGTCTTCAATAAAGGGGCGCAAACCTGTAATTAAAATCACAAAATTAATTTTGGACAAATCTTTTCATGTCAAACATAAATCGTTTAAACATCTGTACTAACTTTTCCATAGTAACCCACGGCCCAATGACTCAAATGAATGCCTAAATTGAGATTTGTAGCACAGTGATTTATAATAACATCTTGGTTGACCTGTAAGTAAATAAACTTTTTAATAGAATTCTGATTCTGGACTATTAATATCAAAGGAAATTTATAAAACATTTTGATTTGTTGTTTTATTAAATTATTAGCAAATCACTAACAGTAATGAAAGTCCCTTCCTGTTCGAAGCGAGTTATACTGGGACTTTGCAGGGGTAGTACTCGCCAGCGAGTGTTGGACACGAAGTGCTTGCTCAGGTACAGCGAGAACGCGCCGCACAGCCCTGGCACGGGGTCCGGATCATACCTTATATATAAGGGCTGAAACACAACGCACCTTTCACAAAAACCTGCGTATCAGGTATATAAGAAGGGACAGAACTTATTGACATGAATGGAACTTTCGTCCCTAACAAAATGTATGGTTCTCTTATCAAGATTAAATTTTCCGGATCCTCGCAATTTTGTTTTCCTTATGTTTTGTTATCCTCTGTCTTCTGTATTATATTATTAGAAGGCTGGTTTTGATTAGGTAAAACTTGAATATATACTTAGTGACAGTTAAATATATAGGTACTCAGTGTCATAAATCTCGATCTTGATATTTTGTTCGGCCAAGGGTATATTCCGAAATGGACATAAAAAACAACCTGTTTGTTAACAGACGATGCAAGCTTCAGAAGAAATTCTTGGTTGTATTTCAATAGTTCGCCAGTGCGATCGCAGTAGTCAGCGCTGGTGATTATGAATGCATTTCTATGAGCCGGTTCCGAGTAGGGGAGTCCCACGACAGAACTGCCGTCTTCTAGTTCTTGGGAATACGGGATGTCGTCGGACGAGATGCGGCCGCCAAGGAGGAGGCCAGTTTTGCCTTCCACTGGTGGGTCAGTGGCTGTAATGGAAAAAATAGAAAGGGTTTGTATATAATTTCATTACAAAAACGCCTCCAATGTTGTTTTATGAAACTCTAACTACAAAAGGAACTGTTTAAATTCAATTAAAACATTATTTACATGGTACATGTGGCGCATACAGAGATATTTTGGCTCCAAATGCGATTGTACCCGTTGACGGGGTGAGGATCGTTGGCGTGTTAAGGTTCTCGGTCATTTTGCGGAACCGCGCTAGCATCAGGTCACCTTTCTTCATTTGTTCGAGGAATACGTTGAGCTTATACTGGATTTTAATAAAAAATAGGCACTTAGGTTAGTTTACACGGAATATAAAATTAATCAATTATAACCAACATTGGTCGATTGAGATATTATGTCACAAAATATCAAGGAATTATGGCAACGACAACAACCGTTCATTTAGCGTACCTAATGTTTTACAATGACTTAGGTATATAGAGAAACGAGAGATGACATGGAATACCTAGGCTGCTTTTTAAGTTGTGTCATGAAAACCGCCCGAAATTATAAAAAAAAACATGGTTTTTCATCATTTGAATTCAAAAGAATGTTTGTCGATCGATCGAATAGTTTTATTCTAGCGTCTATTCAAAGGTGACAAGTCGGTTGTAAAAATGGAAATATCAAAGGAAAATATGCGTGCGATAATTTTCTACAATTTTCAAAGTATTAACGCGACTTCAGTGCTTTGAGGAGAACACTTCTGTGTTTCACTAAGCAGAAGTGATCTCCTCAAAGCACTGCTGTCTATGCAGCACCATGTCTTAGGACTGTAGAAGGCTGGTCTTAGAATTTCAACGTGGGCATTCTAGCTTCAGTGACAAGCCACGTAAAGCTCCAAAAACTGCCATGCCGCAAGAGAATATCGAAGCCGTGCGGCAGCTAATCGTTGCAGATCGTCATGTGACATACCGTGAATAGAGGCATCCGTGGGCATTTCAGGGACCTATCCAAAAAGTCCTGCACGAAGAACTCGGCGTAAGAAAGTTGATCTCTCGTTGGATACCACATTTGTTTAGCGACGACCAAAATGCAGCTCGTGTTAGATGGTGTCGCAAAACTCTGCAGCGATACAACCGAGGAGAGTCAAAAGACGTTTATGATATGGTTAGTGGTGACGAGTCTTGGATATATGCTTACGATCCAGATTCCAAGCAGCAGTCAACTGTCTGGGTCTTCCAAGATAAGCCAAAACCGACAAAGTCATACGATCACGGAGCAGCAAAGTCTTCGTGGTCAACGTTTCAGCTCACCCGAAGAAGCTGTTGACACATACAAATCTGAAATCGGCCATGTTGACTGCCCGCACTTCGGAGTGGAATAAATGTTTTAAAAACTGGTTCGAACGCATGCAAAAGTCAATTAAATATCGCGGAGAATTCTTTGGAAAATAGTAAATGGTATTAATCTATTAGATCGTCTATACTCATTTCAAACAAAACAACTTATAAGGCAGCCCTCGTATATGTATAAAGCTATTAGTATGAGTAAGAATATTGTCGAAACAATTGCCGCATTTTATTGAAGTTGCTCCAATTTATTAATTACTAGCTGCTGCCCGCGACTTCGTCCCCGTGGAATCCCCGATTTTAAAACATTCTTTATCGCTGCTCCGCTCCTGTTGGCTTAAGCGTGATGATATATAGCCTAAAGCCTTCCTTGATAAATGGTCTATTCAACCCAAAAAGAATTTTTCAATTCGAACCAGTAGTTCCTGAGATTAGCGCGTTCAAACAAACAAACAAACAAACAAACAAACAAACTCTTCAGCTTTATAATATTAGTATAGATTTAAGAAGAATTACAAATAGTTAAGAGCGTTCATCCGTAAAAACCACGCTGGAGTCAAAATTGATGATTTCCGACGGACAATAAAACGATAATCTATTTAATTCGTAGATAAGATATTGACGTCAAATTATTGAAGATTTCATAATCTAGTGCTTGGCTGAAAAATATTTTCAAATGATCGTAAAGTTTTCTCATTAGAACAGTTTTTACTCAATCCCTTTTTAAAACTAGCGGTCGATGGTCTACGCAAATGCTAGATAATAGTAAAACCATAAACGACAAACTTATAGAAATATTACTATTAAAAAAACAATAACATTTACTAGTGCTTGGCTGAAAAAAAAACGTAATTATTGTAAGTTTTCATACAAGAAAAGTATACTCAAAAGTGTCATTTTTAGCCACTTTTCGAGTTTTTAAACGTGTTATTTTAGGATGAAATCAAAGGTATTTTTGTTGTTTTTTAGACCTAGTAAATGAAGACATTTACGATCTAAAACATGGTACATTTTTTTTAAAAATAACTTCTATATTAATTTTACTATAAATTATTTAGTACTACTATATAATCGACGCGGAATCGCACCAGCGCTCAGTGCCGGCCGAGGCCTTTCAGAGGTTGGACGTGTGTCGCTCCCGTTGCCGCGTGCTGCGTAAAATTGTATTATAGTTTGTCGAGTTTTTAGAGCGACTAGGACGAATTGATACTTTTTGTTTATTTTTTTTTAACGAAACAAAACTTTGATGATTACATATTTTAAAGTAATGGAGTTCAAATCATGAAAGAAGATAACTCTTTTTATGTATGATTTCATTTTTAATTATTTCTTCTTATTCTATTATTCTTTCTAAACCATACAAAAACTGCAAGTCAATGAGGGTATGTCACAAGAGAATGATACCGAAGAATCACAGCTACCACAAGAGTTGATAAAGAATTGGAAATACTGGAATCGCAATCAGAAATAATAAATGTGACAAATGAATGCGATCTTTAGGTATAATTTTCCACTATTATTATTTATTTAAAAAATACAATTCTTTCAATGTAATATGTGCAATTCTAAATTCGAACTGAGTAGTCACGATGAAACACAAAAAATAAACTAATTAATTATGCCATAATTTCAGGAATTGGCCTAACAAATTTGAATGAACTTGTTACATTGATGGACTTACTGTTATGTCATTATTCACTTATAGTAAATGTCATGATAAAGTTGCTGAAATGTGGAAAAATTCCGCTGAAGAAAGTATGTTTGCATCAGCTGAGGAGGAAACAGCTGCTGCTCGATTACAAGGTGACACTCGTGACATTCCGATGATACCAGTGGAAGCAGACAGTTGATGGAGCAAACGCTCATATAAAAACCAGTATAATGCATTGTCCGTGTGTTGCAGCTATTATAGGACATCACACAGGAAAAGTTCTCTACATTGGGGTCCGGAATAAGTATTCTGGAATTTGTGCCCGCGCAAATAAAAAGGAACAACAGCCTGCTCCTCACACATGTTCTAAAAATCACGTTCATCATCTAGTATGGAACCAACAATACTGGTAGAAGGATTCAAGTCCTCCGTAGAAACTCGGAAATTAAATATAATACATTGATTGCTGATGGTGATGCCAGCATATCCCGGCGTTCTAATTCAAAAAATTTAATGTACCAACCATCTCCTCCGCAATTGCAACTGAATAAAATTATTGCTTAAAACTTATACATCTATCCCTCTGTCGGAGCGTAAATTGTTGACTTCTGAACTATTGATTCGGCTGAGAACAGCAGTAAGATTTTCGGTACGGTACTGGCAAACACAAACTTTAACCGAATCAGAAAAGAATATAAAAATACTGAGAGATATTCTGAACAGCGCCAAACACATCCTTGAAGATCAGAGTGAATGTGACTTGTGCTACTGCACCAAAGAGAGCAAAAAGAAACAAACCAAACTCTCGAAACCAAAACATTGATGTTAAAACTGCAACGCAATGTCTGGCAGCTGGCTTATCTTTCTCGAAGTCTGCCCCACGATTTTACCAAAAACCGTGCAGAGCAGTTCAACACCATAGTAGCAAAGACTGTAGGTGGGAAACGCATAATTCCCTAAAAGATTCATATTCCGTCCGTTGTCATGCCGCTTGGTTAGTTTAAACACAGATAAACCTCAAACTACCCTTTATAAATGTGCCTACCAGAAAAGTCCAGGTCAATCCCTGAAACATTTAGAGCAAAACCGTTTTTCTATAAATCAAAATCTGAAACGCAAAATACCTCGCCGAAAAATAAACTTTAGCACAGGGCTCCTGAACAAAGTCAATTACGCAAATGCATGTCAAACGCCTGTCATGAACCCAGACAATTTCAAGCAGGCACATGTAGTTTTCCTTGAAAATTTAAAAACACTGACCTTAAAACGGCATTTCATTGAAAGGGATACAGTTCTTCAGGCTGTGAGTGCCTTGTGACTCGAGCTGAGAAGAAGTATTTTAACTGCTTCCAATTTTGCCAAAATTTGTAAACAACGCCCGAATTTGAATTCAGCACTACTCGTTAAATCTATTTTATATGGATATTATTTTTATTTCATGGCGATAACGTAATTTTCAATGTTAAACATGACTGGTATTACCAAAATATTTCAAACAAAAATGTGTGTCTCTTTGCGGTGTACACTAGTCCTGAATTTCCAATAAAAGGGTGTAAAAATTTACAAAGTTTTGTAAAGAATTTCAATTTTGTAAAGAAAAAATGATTCCTCGTTTAACAAAATTTTATTATGTATGCGTTCTTCCCGAAATAATTGATCCCAGAAATAGCCGATCAATGCAATTGAGGGAAACTATTTTATGATTTATACAGCTTTTTTATCATAAATGATTTAGGTACTAAATATAACATGATAAATCTTTATTTAATTACCCACCTACTCATCCTAACCATAAAATGAAAAAAGCTATCAACAATCCACTAGAACTAATTACCAACACTTAAGTAGGTACAATTATTAATATTATTTTTCTCCAAAATAACTAGATTTCGTCTGTAGAGGATTTCATATATGAAAAGGTGTAAAGGCAAAATAATATATATTTCAAATATAATTATTTATTAATCATAAATCTACAAATCATCAGAATAACAATAATTTGTATTTAACTTCCAGTTTAATTTTTCTATAACAATACATTATTATTGCTCTAAAGCTAACAGATCGATTGCTAAAAAGATCAAAGTTGGTTAGTCGAAGTACAAAGAGAGCGCACGCGGCTAGTCTACGCACACAGTTACCCACGCTTCTGTGTGAGTGAAATTTGCGAACTATTTACCTAATCCTGACGTGCCGCGCTAGGCATGAACGCTCTTAAGAATTATTCCAGATTAATCCATATGTGTTGCCGAGCAATAATTGCTCGAAAAATTTCCCGTGTAAATGTGCCAGGTTAAAAGAAAAAAGAACTGTGACAGTTTAAAATCTCTCAAGATATTTTTATAGTCTTACGAAGTTTGTCATTTTCCGGTGACATATAAAAATATAAATAAAAAAATATATAAATATACCTAAAGGAAAAAATCAGAAAATCGGGAATTTCAATTTTTACCAATCAATGGATTTTGTTACGTAACACTTTACAGCCTTTCAAAATTATAAGAGCACCATTTTTTTTGCTTTCTTTTTCGCAGGAGAATAAGTTCCATAATGAATGCCGTTTTAGCGCGTTTTTAGGTGCTTACGCGTTATTTATACAAATTAGACAACCGATAATAATACGAACTGCCCCTGGCAGCGCCGACTCAGCGGCCTGACATCATTGCGGACAATTTTAACATTTGCTTTATACGAAGAAACAGATTCTTGTACAATCTTGCTGATTATAATAAGCACATGATGTGGGGTGCGTGGGTAACCAGATTACTAAATAGTTATCAGGAAACACGATGGGGGCATGCGCGGGAACGCGGAGTTATATGTTGAAAGATGAATAATTATAAATTCTTTTCCAAAAGTTATGGTACCCCAAAACATAAATGTCAAAACTCAAGGCATTTATTTCATTTACACGAAACTTTTGAATTGTCAAGGTCGGTCAGGCAAAGAAATGAAGCTATTTGCACGTTCCAAAGCATAGGACAAGAATGTGCAAGAAATCTCCACGGGTATTCTTTGAAACTAATTATGATTACATTGTGAAAATGAAAATTGTGAGTTCATTGTTCTTGTCGAAATTTTTGATAATTATGTGAGATCGATGTAGAAAGACGTGCACGGTAAAAACGCCCGAAAAATAATAATTCAAAGAATAATCGATTTAAATGAACCGTGGCAGTTGAGAGAAGAAATAAATAAATGACCAGTCCCAGAGCCTGACGGAGTCAATGATGAAACACATGCCACATTCAGAGAGACTTTTGATTTCATAGATATATTTAGAAAGTACCGTCATGATGTTAATTTCCAAACAGTTCCCTAAGAGAATCGCGCGCAATTTTCTGGAGACAAATTAGACTAGATTTCTGCAGCCCTGCTCTGCATTGCGCAAAAATGTGAAAATGGGAGTCAAATTCAATGTTAATAATATGCGCGATTGTCGACTTCAGCGACAAAAGGTTTGAGAGCTCCCCCAGGTACAATTTAACGGAACTACTATTCCAATATGAGAGAAGGTTAAGAACCTTGGGGCTTGGATCGATACATATGTATCTGTCTTGTGATCCGCAGCTCCAGGACGTCAGCCACAAAATTTTTGCATCTGCCAGGTTCCTCAAACGATCTTTCGGCGGAACTTTCTTACCACTGCCACTAAAAATAGGCTTGCACAGTCCCTTGTGATTCCCATCCTTGACCATGCTGATGTCGACCGGATATTAACCGGGTACAACTAGAACTTGAGCATCGTAAAAACCTCTAAATAAGACTTATATTTGACCTCCGCAAATATGATCATATTTCTGAATTTCACAAAGTTCAAATGGCTTCCCATGTGTCTTCGGTGGGATTCTCATATTCTATTTCTGTTCTACAGTATTCTGTTCAATTCTACATCCCTCTTATCTTAAAGAACGTTTCAAGTTCCTTCGTGACACACATAACAGATATGTGAGGTCATCGGAAAACTTGAGACCAGTAATGCTGATGAATTTCACCAGCTTTTACGAAAATTCTTTTTCGGTACAAGCGCCATGCAGTTATGGAGTGCGTTGCCTGTGTCGGTAAGAAGTGCTAAATCTTTGTCCATTTTTTGAAACATCTCTTCTCTCTTTAAACGTTTTTATTTGGGCTCTTTGTTTTTTGTTTCAGAATTCAGAATTTCAGAATTTTATTAGCTCCATAATTATTATTGCATATATTTATCTTTTATGTATTTATTGTATTTATAATTAGTACACTTAAGACTACCTACAATTCTGTATTGCCTATTCTCTTTAAAATCCATCCAAATTCTTGAAAAGATAGCTTTAAGACACAATGGGCGCATAAGGGCGCCCATTGTGTCATCCTGTGTCACCCTATGTAATGTTTTCTTCATCTATATTTTCTGTAATTTATGTGGTGTACAAAAGAAAGGGTATTCTATTTATCTAAAAGCATGGGATATTATAAACTGAAAGCATGTTACTTTAGTTGCCGTTATAAGTCTTACAAACTTGCCTCCTCCAATGTAGCTGCTTCATACCAATTCCCAAGACGAACTCTGTTGCAGTAAACAATACCTTTATCTTCTTCTACCTTGTTTGCATGCATTCTCTTGGAAATAATTAATTATTATATTTATTCAAAACACTATATAGTAAATCAACAAAACGCCAAATGTTATTTTAAAATACCATAGATTAGACACAACCACAGGTACAATGGTTAATACGTTAATACAGACAAACTAATTTTTTTATGACGTGTATAGACAATGGTTAATAAAGAGGTATTATTAACAGATGATGGATGGAAATGCCACATTTTTCAAATATGCAACTACCTCATTTGCAATCTATTATGGACTATCCATTCTGGAACCTTTAAAATGTGTTTAAATCCATACTAACACATCAAGTGTTTAATACTTTTATAACGTGACACTTAATCACTTTCATAAACCACTGATTTTCTTTCTTTTTGTAACAACATTGCTGTTAGTATGAGCAGACGTTTGCATGCAACTTGTAATCGACAGCGAAGGGGCACCCATTCATATATAACATTGATTATTTACACATAGTCAAAACCCAATATAAGTGATACGTAGCAGTGAAAAGAAAATCATAATATTAGACTAACATGTTATTAGGGTGTTTGGTAGGTGTTTAAAGTTCATTGTTATCATTTTGTGAAAATCAATTTAACTTTCGATAAAAATTGAATATCGTATTTTTTTGTTTGCTGAATCGCATCATATACATTCGTCGTGCTCATGCTAAAGTTAGCCAGTCTACGGTTTCTGGAGTTAACATTTATGGAGACGGCGTTCCTTCAAGTGAAGACGTGATTACAGCTTAACACGAATTACTGCCACTATCAATGCCTGGTTTATTGTGATGATTTACTTGCAAGATCCGGTTTGAGCGCCAAACCACAAGCAAGAGCCGAACGTCTACGGTGGCCGGCTAGCTCAGTCGCAGATTCATGTACTGGACGACGGAAGGTATTGCCTGGACATTTAAATAATTTATTATCTTACCTACTATTATAAATGCAAAAGTTTAGTTGGATGTTTGTTACTCAATCACGCCAGAACGGCTGACCGAATATGCATAGAGAGGAGTGTATCCCCATGGGATAATAACCAACGTCCACGCGGGGGGAATCAGTGGCAGTATATATAGATTGATATGTATACTGCCAGGTAACTTCTGGAACCTACTACCAAAGATGAAAAAAACCGATCACTATCAAAATACATGTAGGTATGTAGTGTAGATGTAATGGTTTATGACCCGAGCAAACGCGCTTATGAATAATTATACTTTTTTATTTATACTATAATTTTGTTTGCTTTGGGAATGTCATCGGGTAATTGCAAACTCTAATTGTAATCATTCTTATAAATTCTTCATCATCTTCATTATTAATCTAACACTTTACAAATTCTCGATATATGCGTGTCATTTTAAATACAGTAAGTAAATCCAAAGCACATATTTTATATATCCGTATCTATTAAAAACAATTGTTTACAAATTTAGTGCATATATTATAAACTTACGTAGTTTGCAATAACAACAGACAACTCCAGAAATCTGAAATACCAAATGCCTTTACTTTTTTGCTCTTTCCTACTACTATTACTAGTACTTCACAGTGATTTATGCAGTTACTATAATCTGCTTGAAACCAAGCACGTAACTACGTTCTAATAGTTAACTAGCTTGATCATTACGGCTGTTAATGAGAATACAATACTCATTACCGGCGCAATAACAAGGTGTGCCTATTATAACACAAAACAGCCGGTCAGCAACATCATATGGTTGAAACGAGTAACGGAAAGAAAGAAAACACGTTTATTCCGCCTGAAATGACACACATCAAACACAAACTTTAAAAGAAAATGATATAAGTCATTTTCCACCACCCAGAGACTCCTGGTAGAAGAAATAAACAATATTTATTTGGGATTTATCTCGAACAAGAGAAACAAAATAATTAAAAGTAATATAAAAACGAGGGACATTTACGAGATGGTAGATAAAAATACCCATGTTTTTATTTCTCTCATCACAATATTTTTTAACAATACATCAAATACAATGTTAATATAAAGCTTTATCACTGTGGGAAACTGGTGCCTGAGCTAAGCTGCAAGCCTGTGTTTCAGGACACCAGGACTCCGCCTTTTACGTGGAAATCAGTATCACGTAAATAACCTTTGGTATTTTATAGTTGGTGAACACTAACATAATTATTGTTCAAAAGTTGTAGTTAGTATGAAAGTGTTTTTGTGGGCATATAAGTGTGTGTGTGTGTTGTGTATGTGTATGGGAGTGTGATTATGTACGTGCGTGTGTGTGTCAGTGTTCGTGTATGTTTTGTTACACTAATATTATTACACTAAGGATACAAGTAGTTTTTCGGTGTCATTATATTTTTTTTTTTTCTTGTAGGATGGTTTAAGAAACGCTTAGAGAATTGGGTTGAATGTCAGTATGATCTACGGAGCTATACCGTCTCTTACCTTGTGAAGCTGAAGGGTGGTATGTTAGCAGAGAGTGTTGTTTTAATACTCTCTGCTAACATAATTATTTAATGTAGGTAGGTTATCCCCACCGAATGTGTCTCCACGTTGTCGTCGTGGTGGGGCTTGAGCGTCTCAATGATCTTGCGAGCTTTCCCGGTAGAGCCACTCATGCCGGAAGGTCGCAAGTGAGGGATCAGACCAAGAGAGACACTCACGCGAGGAATCCCGCACACTGCCTTCTGGTACGCGTCTGCTCATCAGACGTGGCTGTGAAGGCAGTGAGCGGGTGGGAGGAGAGGCCCTGTGAGGGAGAAAGGGCGGAGGAGTAAGGGACCGCACCCTCTAAAAGGAAAATATGAGAAAAGGCATTTGTAAAATGAGTCCCCAGGTGGGTCCCGACTGCTCAGCGGTCGGGGAATCCCACCCCGCTTCGGCGGGCTGCCCTCCGTACTCTGGGGTGGGCACCAAACGCCTTCCGTTTGCCAGTGGCAACACGAGCCGAGGAGGCTCCCAATCGTCGTCATCCGAGTCCGCTTCATTTAAGGAGCTGATGGCGTACGATTGCGTAGTGGAGGGTTCGCCTGAGCGCCGGGGTGGTGCGGAGTCGGATTCCGGCTCCGCGCCAGACCTAGTAACGGTCGGCTCGGCGGGCTCTGAAGACGGAGGAAGGGGGGTCGCTGCGGAGGGCGTCAAGCTCGTCCGCAAGCGGCCCAGACGGGAGGACGACAAGGAGTCGTCCTCCGAGGGCGAGTTCACCTCCGCCCGCAAGATCCCCACCGCTAGGCGGGGCAGGGGCTGTGAGGCAGGGAGGGGGCTGGCTCCCTCTACCCGGGAGGAGCGTCGGGCCGGGAGGTCGGTGGAGGAGGGGCGTCGCCCTGGAGGGAGTGGTCGCACAGCTCCCTCTACTCTTCCGCCTGCTCTCGACTCTGACGACTCGGAGTCCCCGGGGGAGGAACCTCCCGCTGCCGAGGAGGACGCCCGGTTTGAGGAGGTAGTGGAGGCCGCGATCCGCGCTGTGGCCTTCAAGAGGAAGCAATCCTCGAAGCGGGAAGCCATAAGCGCGGCCAAAGCCTCCATCCTGGCGGCAGCGGCGGCCAACGGGCCTGCCTCAAAGGAGGCGTCAGAGTTGCGGGCGGAGGTCGCTCGCCTCGCGGTCGTTACGGAGCGACTCATTCGGGAGAATGAGTCGCTCCGGAGGGACCTGGCGGGGATGGCCAGAGCGGCCTCTGTGGAGCCGCGAGGGGGACTGAGTTCGGCGGCGCCGGAGGGGGGCCAAGTGCTGAGCCAGGTACGGGACCTGGTGCGGCAGGAGCTGGCTCCCTTCCGGAGGCAGGTCTCCGCGTTGGAGGACATGGTCCGGCGTCCCCCGTTGGCGGCGACGCGGGGTCCCCCGGGACAGCAAAAGGCGGCTTCGTACGCGGCCGCCGTAGCTGCCAGCCCGGGAACGTCTGGCCGGGCGAAGGCGAAGGCCAAGGGCGGAGCCGCGCCAGCGCCTGTGACGCCAGCGACTGCGACGCCGGCGACGACGACCACGACCAAGGCGGCCCCGGCGAAGAGGGGTGGGAGGAAGGCTGGAGGAGCGGCTAAGGCTGCGGCGCCAGTGGTGCCGCAGCCGCCCCCACCCCCACCCTCGGACCCTCCTGCGGCCGGGGCCGAGTGGCAGGTTGCTGGCCAGAAACGGCAGGCGAAGAAGGCGGCCAAGAATAAGGCAAAGAGGCAGCGGCGGAAGGCCAACGCCATTGCGGCGAGACTTCGCGCCCCGAAATCCGCGGCTGTAGTGCTCACACTGCAGCCGGAAGCGGAACAGAGGGGCGTGACTTATCTCGCCGTATTGAAGCGGGCGAAGGAGGCGGTGAGCCTCCAAGAGCTGGGCATCAGCGGGGGCATCGGGGTCAGGAGGACCTTGACCGGTGCCCGGAAGCTCGAGCTCGCCGGAGCGGAGAGTGGCCCGTTCGCGGACGCCCTGGCCGAAAGGCTGAGGGCGGTCTTACCCGCGGACGACGTCCGGGTGTCCAGGCCGACTAAGCGCATTGACATGCGCATAGTGGGCCTGGATGACTCCGTGACGGAGGAGGAAGTTGTGGCCGCCGTCGCCAGGCCTGGGGGGTGCTCTGCCGAGCTCGTCAAGGCGGGCACCCTCCGGCCTGACAACACGGGCATGCAAACCCTTGTGGTGAGCTGCCCCGTGACGGCGGCCAGAACTGTGTCGGAGGGCCGAAGGCTCTTGGTGGGATGGGTGTCTGCGCGGGTAAAACTGCTAGAACCCAGACCTCTGAGGTGCTACCGCTGCCATGTGGGTAACCACACGGGAGCTATGTGCCCCTCGGAGGTCGACCGCAGCGGACTCTGTTTCCGCTGTGGTCAGCCCGGTCATAAGGCCGGCTCGTGCGAGGCCACGCCGCACTGCAGTGCATGTGCGGCTGTTGGCAAGCCGGCCGAGCACTGGGCTGGGGGAAGGGCCTGCGCGCCATCCGCCCCGACCAGGGGCAAGAGGTCCGCCGCCACCGCCGCCTCTGCCGCCGCCGCGGCTTCTGTCGCCGCCACTGCCGCTTCTGCTGCGGGTGCTGCGACTCCCAACACTCGGGAGGGTGCTGAGATGGAGTGCCAGTAATGGTCCCATTTCGGCCCCCTCCAGAGACAAGTCGGCCGCTGTGCTATCGCGCAGTGGCTGATGCCTGGGGACGGTGAGCGTGGGTGGCTCGCCGTCCGATACCAGGTTGAGTCGACGACGCGTTGTGTTCCACGCGCGTCACAAGGAGCCGTCAGCACCGAGGACGGGGCCCCATAGGGTCGGTGCCTGCTAGGGTTGCGGAATTTGTTCGAAAGAGTTACCGCGGCCCTGGAACGCATAGGGCACAAGAAGGATCACGGGTGGGTTTTAGTCAGTAAAAGTCTGACACTCCCTACCGCTCCACCCAGGGCGGGAGGGGTCATTTGATGATTTCCCATCCAGAGAAAAAAAAAAAAAGGTAGGTAGGTTATACTACTTACCTTACGCTAAAAGATCCGTTATGACAGCGCCAATATAATGTATACACATACACATAATCACAATCGTATAATAGGGTTGTAGTGGTAAAATTGTCGCTACACCCATAATATGCGCGCATGACGTTCTTGTTCATGGCATAGTATAAAGAGGGGAAGTAGGTTATCTTCATACAAACGCACCGCGCGCGGCTTGTATGTGTGCGCCATAGTATCTATGCGTCGACGCACGCACACTTTAACAAGTCTCGACCCATTTCTCAGTGCGCCAGTCGGGGCTAACACTGCACGAGGTTCGCGCGTCACCGCTAAATAAATAAAAAATGTCTGACAGTCGCAGGAGAACGTATTGCTGTGTGTTTGGGTAATAATAATAATAATAATAGCTTGGACCCTGCCCCCGACACCGGCGGACTAAACTGCGTTTTGTATTTTTAAATGTTTTTTATTTCTTGTGTTTTTTTTAAAGAAATATTTATAAATATAAAAATGTATGTATAATTAAATAAATAAAGAGAAAATAATAATAATAGTTTATTTGATAACCTTAAAAGTACAACAAATTTGAGATTGGAGCCTCAATAATTCATCGATTCCAGAATTATCTCTGTTCAGATTACCTAATGAACAGGAAAGGTAAGCTAGTCACTTATTCTAGCACTAGCTTCTGCCAGCGACTTCGTCCGCGTGGAATAGTTACTTTACCTCCGATTTTGAAACTCTCAGCCCGATCGGTTTAAAATTGACAAAGTTTCATACAAACGTTCATACCCTATTTTATCCCCTTGGGGGTAGAATTAATCAAAATCCTTAATTAGCGGATGCCTACGTCATAACATCTACCTGCATGCCAAATTTCAGCCCGATCCGTTCAGTGGTTTGGGCTGTGCATTGATAGCTCACTATGTGTGTGTGAAATATTTACAACTTGCAACAAAAAAGAAATGAAAGTAAAGCTGAAATGCCTGTGCAAAATTATATTATAATAACCTATACCTACTTCACTTAAAAATAAATACCTATAACTACGTATAACTAATTAATAAAATAACTACTAATTAATAAAAGTATCTACGCTTTTACCTACTTAATACTAAAAAAACAGAACATAAAGTAGCCAAAACTAACCTATCGGTATCTAAAAATCTATGCTCCTACTTCTACTACTACTTCACCTAAAAAGAAATGAAATTGAAACTATTAATAATTTGTAATTGTGAGTCAACCATAAGAGATAGACATATGTTGTTGTGGGATGTTTTTTAGATAATTTTATGTAGAACATTTCCGTCATACATGATTTCTATGTAACTTTAACCATTAAGGCTACACACGCGACGGAAGCTTAAAGAATGGAGTAACTTCTTCCGTTTTCACAACATTTTCCTTCACTGCTCTGCTCCTATTGATTTTAGCGTGATGAAAAGTATACTATAACCTGCCCAGGAGTATGAAGAATAATTGCACCAAGTTTCGTTAAAATCGGTCGAGTAGTTTTTGTTTCTATAAAGAACATACAGACAGACAGACAGACAGACAGACAGACAGGCAGACAGACAAAAATTTTACTGATTGCATTTTTGGCACCAGTATCGATCACTAATCACCCCCTGATAGTTATTTTGAAAATATATTACCTGTACAGAATTGACCTCTCTACAGATTTATTATAAGTATAGATATAATTTTTACTTGATGATGAGATACCTACTTCCTTATTTTTATTAGTTTTCTATCACACAGAGAAAGTAGGTAGGTAGGCCTAATTTCCTACTAGAATATATTAGGTAGGTACTTTTGATCTATCAATTGATTTGCCGCTTTTGCTTTGTTTACGTTTAGTTATGCCGATTTCTCAGTATTGTAGGTATAGTAACTAAGTAGGCAAGTACTTACAGTTGTAAAATCAAACCATTGTTGAAATTTATTGACTAACTAGCTTCTGCCAGCGACTTCGTCCGCGTGGAATAGTTACTTTACCCCCGATTTTGAAACTCTCAGCCCGATCGGTTTAAAATTGACAAAAGATAGACATGCTGTTTCGGGATATTTTTTAGATAATTTTATGTAGAACATTTCCGTAATACATGATTTCTATGTAACTTTAACCATTAAGGCTACACACGCGACGGAAGCTTAAAAAATGGAGTAACTTCTTCCGTTTTCCCAACATTTTCCTTCACTGCTCTGCTCCTATTGATTGTAGCGGAATGAAAAGTATACTATAACCTGCCCAGGAGTATGAAGAATAATTGCACCAAGTTTCGTTAAAATCGGTCGAGTAGTTTTTGTTTCTATAAAAAACATACAGACAGAGAGACAGACAGACAGACAGACAGACAAAAATTTTACTGATTGCATTTTTGGCACCAGTATCGCTCACTAATCACCCCCTGATAGTTATTTTGAAAATATATTCCTTGTACAGAATTGACCTCTCTACAGATTTATTATAAGTATAGATGATCACTGAATTAGTTATACATAGATGTGTTAAAGTGACAACCCTAAGACAGTAGGCAATTATATCGCGAATTAGGCCGGAGATAACCTACTTCCCCTCTTTATACTATGTTCATGGACTCAGTCCATTTCATGCGCTGCAAATAACCACCTGCAGCGGGGACCCGGCTTGGGGCTGGTTGGCCCTTAGGTCCCTAGCCTCTCAGTGGCCGGCCTCTCCTCTGCCGACGCACAGGTATTGGCGATGTCGGCCGATAGAAATACTTGTCGCTCGAGCTCGACGCGGCTGCATGGTGATCCGCTGTCCGGCGGCGGCAGAGCGACGGGTCTGGGGCAGTCCGGAGATAGTGCGTAACGTGAAGCTGCGTTCGTTAACATCGTTACTTTTCAAGTGCATATGTTTATCGTACCGTCATTTAAATAATGACATCTATCTGGCTAAAATATTTTTCTTTTTTCCTGTATTTTTTCTCCTTGTGGGTTCTTGAGGGTGTACTTATTTTCTTTGTGGGGTAAAATTGCATAGAAATCAGGCAACAAAAAAGTAATCAAAAAACTTGTATCGTTAACAAGAGTTGCCAATTATTATTTTTTTATTATGATTATAAGTGCCTACCTACTTGAAGACTTAAAAGAACTCTACGAAAAGTTACTTGATACCATACTAGTACCTAAGTTGTTTATTAAAGTCAATCCCACAGCAAAAACAATATTCATGGCCCTCATATATTTGCTTACTTATCGCTCCTGAAGGTTTTATAGGTCTCCACTTTGTGATAAAGTATTCGAATTGCCACGAAAACTCGACACGTCCATTTGAATGAAAGCTACGGTACGTGGCCGGAATGAGCCTCACAGACGCGCTGCGAAAGGGGAGCTGACTGATTTGATGAAACTTTCGCAATACGTCTGCTTTACCTCACCTCATTATACCTTTTTAGAAAGCTTTAATTTTACGTAGGTACGTGACTTATATGACAATTTTTTAAGTAATAATATCCATCCATTCACTGATTCTTCCAATGAAGCTTGAATATGACGATGTTACTGGTGCATGGCGTGTGCTGTGTTGTGGACGGACTCGTCCGCATTACGTGGCCACCGTGCGAGGCGAGACGTTAAAGCGAAGGCGAGCAGACAGCACTGTCAATTTGAAACTGTAGGTATAGTGCTCATATTTCCTTTGAGACTCTTTCACGCCGCGCTGTCCACTTGAATTATTCATATTGCCAGTAAATATATACGAAATCGAACGTGGTAGTTGAAAATGATAGATACACAGGCAAACAAACATTACAATTTCGCGATATTACGCTAAGACCCACGGTGTTCCACTGATGTTTGAATAGACACAATCGGACTCGATTACATTAAGTGAGCAGCACGCCTCGACGGAGACAAGGATCTTAATGATTATAGTAAAATTCACAACAATAGTACAAACAAAGGGTGAGTGCAGGAAGAATGGGTACCATGAACAACGAGCTGACTGAGGGAAACCATCAATCTTGAGGAGGGACGACACAGGGGTCCACTCCGAAAACTCTTTCTACAACAGTTTTGTAACAGCCGCGTGATAAATAGCCCGAACGGTTAAAGGTGGGTGAGTAACTTATATTGCGGGCTAATGAGTAAATAGTAACAGAACTGACATACTGCGAGTTTAGGTGGGTTCCGTAAAGTTAAATGACTTTGGTTTAATTTATGTAGGGACACCTTTAGTACCTACTTAATTTATATAATTACTCTTCATTATATATTACTAGCTGCTGCCCGCGGCTTCGCCGGCGTGTATGTCGGAAATTATCCTAAGGGAACATAATCCCGGGATAAAAAGTATCCCATGTTACTTCTAGTACCTCCCAGAATATGTGTACAAAGTTTCATGATGATTCGTCAAGTAGTTTTTGCGTGAAAGCGTAACAAACATCCATGCTTTCACATTTATAATATTAGTAAGGGATTTCGCTTATGCTATGCTTATGCAGCTTCAATCTATTATGGTTTCTCCCAGTTTCTGAAACTTAATAATGGTTTACTGAATTGTCAATAGCAAACCACAGTAATTTACACGAGAATGAAAATAGACAAGTTGAGCGTGGACACGCCACCATTGCGTCGATAAGCCATCTCTTTGAGGAGTGGTTGGAGAGGCGTCACGGCATCCTCACCTTCCGCCTGACGCAACACACACGGATGTGTCTGGTGTTACCTGTTTCATATTCGGAGGGAGGACATGTCCAGGTTGCCTCACTGTGTCGAGCGCCCAGAGGACACGAAGGAGCATACGGTGGAGGTCTACTCTGCATAGGCGGAGCAACGCCAAGTCAGCCGAGGCAATCGGCAGTGGCGAGAGGTCACCGCTGCCGGATGCCTTTCTTCCTTCGCTTCCGGTTCTGGTTCAATCCATGGTCCGGAGCGAGGAGGCATGAAAAACGAACAGCTCCTTCTGAAGCAGTAATGCTAGCGAAGGAAGAGGGAGATTGAAATGTCACGCCTCAGCCGCCGCAACAGAAGAAGTCCCCGGGTGTCGGAAGTTGCACAGCGATTCCCGGCCACAATTGGTGCGGGCCTGCGGATGGCGAGCTATTGGTAGCTTGCCTTTCAATAACAACCAGGCTTGGATCGACAGCGTGTCGTATCCAACGCGCGCCTCAAAGAGATGTCAGCAAAGAAAACGGGGCCCCATAGGGTCCCGCAACCCTAGCGGGCATTGCTGCTAAGGTTTTTGTTCGAAAGAAAAGGAATTTGTTCGAAAGAGTCACGACGGCCCTGGAATGCAAGGGGCACCAGGAGAAACACGGGTGGGTTCATCTAGGAAAAAAAAGCCTAGTTGAGTCATACTTAAATTTAAACATGTTTATTTCATGTACCTAGGTACAATTAAATTTAAGAAGAAAATGTATTCAAAATGTTTGTCTAAATTAGAATTATTAACTATAGTAATTAATATATCCATGCAAATAGAGTTATTCGCCATGATTTACGTGAACGTCGAAGTAAACGTTAAAATTTGTTAAGGGATTTCTCAGGAACGTATTTGTTTAAGTATTGTGACGTTCTTCTTCTTCTTCTTTTCGTCTCAAATTTTGGTGGACGAGTACATGGCTACTTGGATCGCTCTGTCGTTAGCCACGTTCAGCTCGTGGAAAGTGTAAGTAGGGTAGGACAGAAAAGTAAGTCGGGCATATCTTGTGAAGGGGCCCGACACTGACGTCGTCGTTGGCCCTCATGGCCGACCAAGTTTTGATCAGCTCATAAAAGGCTTATTATTAATCGTCGCTTGCACTTGCACTTGCACTTTTTAGTGGTACACCCCCCCTACCTAAACGTATCAATCACATTGGTGTAAACAATAAACAAACATGCGATTTCAGCAATCCCGAAAGATTTGTTATAATTTATTGAAGAGTTCCGTTTTCTATCATCTCTGTTCATCATCAGATCTTCGCCAAACTGGAAAGGGACCACGTTGAAATACTAAGATGATCTTCCAAACCATCGTACACAATTTTTTGTCTTTGTCAATGTAAACTAAGCCACGCATTATTAGGAATAAATCAAATACTAGTCGTCAGATCTCAATCAATCAAATGAGACCACATGACAAGCAGCTTTCGAATATAAAAATAATCATCAAAATCGGTACACCCAGTACAATGTTATGAGGAAACTCCTCCTTTTTTGGAAGTCGGTTGATTAAAAACTAACGATTTTCGGATCTTTTCCTTTAGGTACTTATGCTGTGCGACTTTGATGAAACAAGAAAAACCTTAAGCCTTTTGATTTATAAATGAGTCCTGTCTAAGAATAAAAAACGTACAAATGGTAGTGTTTTTATAGCGAGAACTTCTAAAGTCATCACTGAACTTCAGCAACCACAGGAGCCGTTAGCCCTTACTTTTACCCTTTGTCAAATCCAGTTTATTATTCAGTAGATCAGCTTCACCACGTTTAAGGCCGTATTTTAGGGCGAGACTTAAGAGTAGTTACACAGGATTATTGTTTTCGAGGTTAGCCGTTACTAAATTCAACAGTTTAATTTCCTTTGCGGTTGACTGGATACCGCAGAGGTTCGAGCTAGTGCCGAATGCTCAAGGAAATTGTTTCTCCATGTTACAATATGTTTTGGCCGCCGTCTCTCTCTGCATTGTTTTACTCCGTTGGTGACTGAATATAGTACCTACTAGGTCACAACTTCTATTACAATAATCAGTCAACCTGGGAAAATCTGACCTATTCAAGGCCAAGTGCTAACATTTCTGCTCGCTTCGCTCGTTCTTGCCTCCTACTATATTTGTCTCATTGGTAAGTACAGTTGTACGGTGCACGTATATGAGTTTTAAAATATATTTATCACAATAAGTTAGCCAGTAGGCTCATGTATTTGCACTTTGGACGCGACCTACATTTGGCAGAGCATTGACACTGGCACATTGCATTGTTCTATGAATTTTCTGTAACATATAACATTTTAGTGTTCAATTAGACGTGGTTTGAGTCGGACAACTTGCATTTTATTTAGAATCATCCCGTGGAACATTCAGTGACATTTTCTGCATTTAAGTTTAAATTTGACATTTTACATTTGCATTGATACTACTTATGTTATGGAAGCACGGGTTACAACAGTCTTATTTCCAATTAAATAAACGAATTGTAAAATGTATTCAGTCGTTTAGACTACAGAGCATGCCAATGAAAGGTATATAGTTACTCTCGAAAAAATGTAACCTCCTTCTGAGACAGCCGGGTGAAAATAAGAATTGGGAGGCGCAAAATTCAAATCATGCCAGTTGCTACAACGCTGGACCAGCATTAAGATGGTAGGTACTCGTATATGTCATTCAGAACTAGAAATAATGAAATATTCTGGATTTGGCGCACAGTTCCTTTGTTGTATGCTTTTTTGGTAATATACAATTGTTATAAATCAGAGTTTGTACTTACAAAGATGGATGGAAGCCTGCGGGTGGGCCTTATATAAGATGAGAACAAGTCTGGATTTTTTTCAAATATGTAAATATCTAAGGCTGAGAACATGAGAGTGAGATCAGAATTATGAAGCGAACGACTGAGATAAAAGCGTAAGTAAAACGAGCTTGAATACCAAGGCCGACAGCTTAGGGTAATTCTTTACATGTTATCTATACTAATACTAATCTATACTAATATTATAAAGCTGAAGAGTTTGTTTGTTTGTTTGAACGCGCTAATCTCAGGAACTACTGGTTCGAATTGAAAAAATCTTTTTGGGTTGAATAGACCATTTATCGAGGAAGGCTTTAGGCTATATATCATCACGCTTAAGCCAATAGGAGCAGAGCAGCGATAAAGAATGTTTTAAAATCGGGGATTCCACGGGGACGAAGTCGCGGACAGAAGCTAGTATAATATAGCTGAAGAGTTTGTATGTTTGTTTGAACGCGCTAATCTCAGGAACTACTGGTTCGAATTGAAAAATTATTTTTGGGTTGAATAGACCATTTATCGAGGAAGGCTTTAGGCTATATATCATCACGCTTAAGCCAATAGGAGCGGAGCACCTATAAAGAATGTTTTAAAATCGGGGATTCCACGGGGACGAAGTCGCGGGCAGCAGCTAGTATTAAATACAATGAACCAGTGTGCGTAGAAATATGGCTAGCAAAATTGGTTCGCAATTAATGTAGCGTCAATGTTGAGTTGCATCTCCCAAACGGGTGCGGACGCCTGCCGATGGGGCGGGTAACGCCGGGAAAAACCATTGTACGTTGATTTATTGAGGGTTTTACACAACTATTACCATGTAGCAAACAGATCAGGTGACCATGCGCTATTTGCAACATTGTACGTGGCTTTACGAGTAATATGAAATTGTACTTGTAAACTTCGACGATACATGTTTGCTGTAAACATTGGGCTGGGCGTACAGCGAAATTCAATTAGGTTATGGAGAGGTCTATGAGTATTCGGGGGTTTATGAGTAAATCTCTGCGGAAATGTTCGAAGTGCTTGGAAGTATGAAATACAGTGGGTTATCATGACTTCAGAGGTAAATATATCAGTCGGCTCTATATGTCACGTAGTCGTCGTGAGTGTCGGAGCGTGGACCTGTGTCGAACGTGTCATGGAACAAAATTTGCGCGCTGCAGCGATTTATAGCACGGCGGGAGCGCTACCTCTAATCAACGCCTTCTCAAACCAACCGTTTGCAATTGACAATAACAACCAGAACCTAAATAAAATAATTATTTCGTTATTTTCAATTTAAAGTAAGTTTTTGATTTAACTTTCCCGTAGCACATCGTAGCATTGTAGCATTCCCGTAGCACTTATGTGATCAAAGTGCTACGAGGTGTAATGTCACCTTTTCAAATATTAATATTTAAATGTGTACGGACCTACGAGTAGCGTTAGTTATTTTTGTAGCAAATATTTAACAGCAGTAAATACCCATAAACAGTTTCATTGCTACGACGCATAATTTCTATGAGAGCAATAACACGTAACACTGTGAAACGCTCGGGCAGCAACTCGTAAATAACATGAAACCTCTTATAGGCAGGCGGTCACCGCAGACGGTTCTCAAATAACTTCCAATAAACGACGCGTTGTTAGACTCGGTCCTCTGCTAACTGCGACTCGCTGCCCTCATATTATTGAATTTTCTTAGCTGAAGCCCGGGTTTTCCAATAAGTGAAGTGCTTTGTTGCTTGAAAACAGTTTTACCCGTACCTGTGTACGAAGCCGCACTTGTGTGCACGTTCATTAAACTTCGTAAGGAACTCATTAGGAAACCTCGAACAAATTTATAATTACTTTTTTATGAAGAGAAGAGTCATCGCTCAATAACAATTTAAATCCTATTGAATATATTATAAACAAGCACCTGAAACAGCGACGGTAAACAAAATAACCTTTCATGTGTCTTGACGTCTCACAAAACAATTCATGAATTTGGGAACAGATAGATAAGGCAATCCTTTGTACCCAAACGAAGCGCTTATACATTGTCAGGGGGCGGCGGAAACAAACGGCAATGCCTCAAACAGCCATTGTCACCTGATCCTCGGCACGCACAAAACATGCCCACACCTCGACTACTACAACTACACGCGAGTTTACAATTCGCTTACGACTCACAGCAGGTAATTATTTCGTATAAGGCGTTTATTGCACTATCAAATTTATAGTGCCGATGGATTCACATAGCCTGATATTATTTCTTTTGTAATTCCCTCATGGGTAAACACAGGGTTAATTTTGTTAATAAAATTTTTGTAAAATTGTTAATAAAACATTTTTATAATTTGATCAATTGGAACTTACTTAACTCGTTGTTTATTACTACTATAACTATTCGTGTACGTTTGTACCTATATTTTAACCGGGTAAAGGTTATATAAATCTGCGCACTATTTCAGAAGAATCCCTGTAGTCAGCAGGCAACAGCCTGAGCCACGACCGTGTGACACCTTCAAAAGGATACAACACAACCTGTATTTAAGGAAACGCATTCTCTATCAAAAGTATTGGGTATCTTCGAATGTTCTCGCTTCGCTTGCACCACGAGCATCCGTGATGTCGGACACTGCAGACAGTCAGCACAACGCAAGTTGCCGTCCCCCAACACCTGACGACTTACTTTATTGCGTGCCGTTTTCATTAACTTCAGTTTCTTTGAAGTTTGCATACTTGCTGCACTTTCACTACACACTTTGTCTGGCGCTCGCTGTAATTCTATTTAAACTTCTATTCAACGCCTGTGAACGTCTTTCTAGGTAATTATAAATCTAGTTTAACTTTACTGTAACTCGATTTCGAGTGGGCCGTATTGGGCAAAAATGCGACGTAGTCGGTGACAGAATTTAATCTAAGTTCTGCTACCGAAAAATAAATTTAAATGTCATCATTGAATTGAATATCTCTAGCAGCGGACTTTCTCTGGTAATAATAAACTATAACAGAAAAAGAATCACAATAGAAATCCTACGTACGTTAGAGTAGCTGTAATATAGAGTACCTAAAGTGGTCTTTGATGGCCCAGGGGAAATCATCCGAAAAACTCTGTGATTCTCGAATCTATGTGCGGTACGTAACTGAACATTGGTACTTGCGAGTGCTATAGAAACTACAATGCGACACTATAGTTAATATGAAGCACCTAATTTCACTTCAATGTGCACTTCACGATGCTCTGACAATATTTTTGATGTATTGATTTATTGAAGCCTCCATTAACTTTGCAAGACCATTCTGACGTCTTATCCTATACTACGCATAAACCTATTCTCTGATCCGCTTACCGAGTACCCGCGTCACGAGCTTAGCTAATGGACTAAAGTATATTTGTGAAAATTATAGTACATACCAACAAATACGTTTAGGTAGACATTGTTTATTTTCTTGTTTTTAGAATTTAGGCGAAATCACTGATGTTAGACCGTTTTAGACATTAATAGGGACCTGTGTCAGTACAGAAGACAGCTTATGTACTCAAGTAACTATTGTTTACGATTTCAATAGCTGGAACGTGATTTATGGTAATCGGATAGCGATTGATTGTACATTGTTTAACATATCTAGATGGCGTTTGAAATTATATTAAAGTCATTATTGAAAGGATCACGCCACACTCCCTTATTGTCAACACTGATGAAGTTCACAACCATTCACTGTGAATAATGTTCGCTCGATAAAAATGTGCTGTACGACACTGATACAAACAATTTTAATTAAGGTAAAATTTCAGTTTCAATGTCTGTGACGCGTCCGCCATGAAACTTGTTGAAATATGCATCAAAGGAAGCTGGCCAATTGAACGCATGACGAGCAAACCCGATTGCCGATGAACCGTGAATATACACACGTTATATTATACGTACAGGTTGTATAATAGACAAGTGGAAGCACTAACCATACAATCAATCAAAAAATAGGAAGCAAAAACGGTAGTACTTCAAAGTGTGGACTAATAGAAGTGTTTTTCATGGTTTTATGAAAGCCTTTATTTATATAGCGTGTGTAAAGCTGGTGGGGTACAAAAAGGTTGGTGCTTAGGCGAAGTTCGCGTTATCATAATAATGATACGGATACATAACAAGTACGGCACGGTACGGTTTTCGATCGGAGTCGGAGATGGCGTTCATCCGGTTCCGGGAGTAAGGCGGCTATTTCTGCGCCGCGATACAGAACGCTAAACGACCTCCGCTCATTTCATACTTTACCATCCCATTATTTTTACTCTACGATAACATTGAGTGACGTGCATTTCATATGATTATTACTGCGTGTTTTCTTCTCGCTTCTTTCACTTCAGAATGTCATTGAAGCCTATTGTTAGCTGCGTTTAGTAAATTCAGTCTGAATTGGTTCACTTAAGTTCACCATTACTATGCATAATGTTGCCTAAATAAACAAACCTTTCATTAGCCTGAAATGCGTTTCACTATTATTCAGTAAAAATAATTTTACAATAGCCTCAATTGTTCAAAAAATAAAAGATAAATACAGACAATGAATTAAACGTCACAAACAATTGTTCCAGCACAGGTTCGACCTAATTTAATGTATATAAGCCAAAATATTTCAAAACTTCCACACTTAGGTAGCATTACAATTATGTTTTGAAAGGAAGTTTCCGTAACAAAGTTATTATTACAATCACCATGGCAATGTGTGGGGTGTACCGAGTCGCGAGACATACACAACCCCGCCCGAGGGTTCATTCCAGTTATAATAACAACGAAATTGAGTTCAATTATTATCAGATTAAGAACGAAACGACAAGGCTTTGTACCTCTAGATCTATTATTGTGTACAGACTCCCCTATTATTCGTATTTTCGCATCTACAAAGTTTGTTATTCCGTTGGTACTCGGCAACAGGGCGCGCTATTAAAAGATTTTCAAAGGAGGGAAGTTCTTTGTTCAAAGACAGATAGACGACCCATAGTGAAGTTATAGGCGATTGTTATCTAGCCTACCTACACAGGTCATTATTCTTAACAAGCTCTAAATGAAATGCAGGATCACGCTCCGGCCGTCCAGTCGCGATTCATTGGCAGGATATCGACGCTGTTCTAGCAAATAGGCCGGAATGAGCACTTTGAGCACGCGTTCTCGAATGTGCGCGCCAGCCCGGCGGCGAACTTCTCTCTATTACGTATTTCCCAAATAGGATGGCTCCGGTTATGATTTTGCCGACTAGCGCCGGGATTTGGGAAAGCTTTGCCACTCTACTACAACTTCTAACACTAACATATTTATTTTAATCCAAATGGATACGAAAAGAAAATTGTTCCCGAACCTTGACTTGAAGTTATTGAAATGTTGTTTCCAGAGATGAAAAACTCTAATTTTTGAATCAATTATTCGTTTGTCTTATGGAAACTGTTAATATGGTATTTAAGCGAAAATCCCAATAAAAGTTAAGTTTTTATTCACCCCTGTATTTCTATCGATCCCGCTTTACGGTACCTATACTTACGTTCTATTTAAGCTTATAGTTTTTACTCAATTTTCAAATTTCAAAGCCAGGCCTGACTCGCTGATAAGAGCGTCACGTTCTCAGCTTATAAGCTAAGAATTTTGCAATTCAAACAAGTTTAACTTTATAACTTGCCTATCTACCCAAGTTTTAATTAGAATGTATTAGACGTACAGTATTTTATTTACATATCATATAACGGAAAACTAATTTTAAACTTTGTTTAGTGAACGAAGAAACCATAGACAGGCTGTACCCACACGGTACAATCCTACTTCATCATCGTGAAGTGCAAGTTTAAAAGCGGCTGTGAATAAATTGGAGAGTGTAGGCAGATAGACATCGTCCCCGACTTGGCACAAGGGTGTGGGCTCAGGCGATCTTGTCGAGGCTCAGAGAGATAGTGGCGGGAATTGAATGCTGTCCGTTTGTTGGCTTATCCCAGCCTAACAGACACTTTGTTATTTTTATTTACGTTCACTAGGCACTTGCGTGGAACATAGCATCCCACATGACTCCATTATACAAAATTATATAAATGTTGCACTTCTTTCCCCTTTTTACTACCCAACGTCAGCAATTGAGGAATAGAACGTTACAATGGGAATTGTTACCCGGTAAGGTAAGCTTGTCCGGGTTTTTTTTTATATATTAACTCTTACACAAATAGCCTACCTGTTTGTGTAAAAGTGTCCTATAGTAAAATTATATCATAATATGGTTTCGTCCCCATGTGTTTTGGGCTCATTTAACGGTATAAAATTATAAACACGACATTAAGTTACGTGTGTAGGATTTATACTTAGAAAAAAGAGCATGGCTAATGGTGTTATATCAACGTCGATTCAACGGACAATAAGAATAAAAGTGCAATTTTTGTTCAAAAGATGATAGAGGAAGCGCTGGATATAGTTCGTCATTACGTAGTGGGCTACAGAGCGTGTCACGGTAAACTAACAACGTGCGCCTCTGTGGAACGGAACACGACTACGCAAGTACGCACCGCACCGCCTGCGCCTGGTGGCACATCGTAGCCCGTAGCGCTCGTAACCAATAACACTAGTAGTTCGTAGTACTCGTAGCCCGTAGCACTCGTAGCCCGAAGCACCCGTAGCTCGTAGTACTCGCAAAAACGCAAAGTAATGCGAGAATTTCCTCCAAGGGTTCACTGCTTTTGTATTTGTAGCCAGGATTGATTGGTTGTCGAAGACACCTTTATACGTATGGCTAATAGTTACATTATAATTTTATTTAAAGTACCCGACTTTGTAGCAGGTTACTACGAAGTCCCTAGAATGTTATACTGTGTTTCTATAATTAAGAATGATAGAGATTACTAAGGTTTTTGTCCTATAGAGATAACTAAGATTTTGGAACAGTAAAATAAAAAATAATGAAGGTTCTCGACGTGACCGGGACTATGTTCTGCTTATTGGACGACCAACCCGAAAAAATAACAATTTAAAGTCCTGAGCAGGCTGTATCAAGATTGCTGCGTAATACTCGTCATATAATAACGATGGATCTTATATAAAATGAATTTACTATGATATCAAGTGTGTGAAGATGTCCATATATTGGTATGAAAAGCCGCGGCTATTTATAAAGTAGACAGGTCTAGCTTTATTACTCGGCTTGTAACAGCTTAAACTGCTTTTAGCGAGCTCAGCGTACACGGTCCTGGGGGAATTATGAAGGCTTTACGGCGGCGGTGGCAGTCTGCTTGCTTATTTGTACAACAAACCGACAATGCCGCCGAGATCAAAGGTACGGGAATTAATTTGTGAACGGTATCTCTCGCCCCTCGGCCATGCGAGTCCCCAGACCTTGATAAACCCTAAAAAAATATTATTCTCTTTCGTATTCGTTTTCGTGTCGTGTGGAGCCGTGCTCGCCAGGGGTGTGTCGGTGCTGTGCGGATTAACGAATATTCCGCAGAGTGCGGTACGAATGGCAGGAACGTCGATATCACAAAGATTCATCTTTCATTTAAAAATGTATACATACATATATATAGGAAACTTATGTTGTTTGCAAAATTGTTGCAACTTTTTACCGTTAATGAAATTTCGTAATTGATACTCGTACTACTTTTTCGGTTCACATTTTGTAAAATCTTCAATTTATTTCGAGCTCAAAATGTTAATCAAACAAAAATATCAATTGATGTTTAAATTTACCTATTGCATAGATTTCATAAATAAATAATATGTGTCCAATGGATTTTGATAGCAGGTAAATACAATCAGAAAACCTTGCATAGTCATCAGTGAAACGCTATGTTGAAATAAAATTCCAGCCGCGGGAGAGTTAGTCAACGCACAGTGACGTTTCCGTAATCGGGATGAAAGTTTGCGTATATTCGTGGTATTTATTTAATTGCCGACAAGGCTGCAAGGGGAATATAATTCTGGCACGCTACTAAAATATTACCTACTAGCTTCTGCCAGCGACTTCGTCCGCGTGGAATAGTTACTTTACCCCAGATTTTGAAACTCTCCGCCCGATCGGTTTAAAATTGAGAAAGTTTCATACAAACGTTCATCTTAAACGTTCATTATTTTATCCCCTTGGGGGTAGAATTAATCAAAATCCTTTCTTAGCGGATGCCTACGTCATAACATCTACCTGCATGCCAAATTTCAGCTCGATCCGTACAGTGGTTTGGGCTGTGCATTGATAGATCATTGATAGATGTGATCCCGTTTTCCCAACATTTTCCTTCGCTGCTCTGCTCCTATTGATTGTAGCGTGATGAAAAGTATACTATAACCTGCCCAGGAGTATGAAGAATAATTGCACCAAGTTTCGTTAAAATCGGTCGAGTAGTTTTTGTTTCTATAAAGAACATACAGACAGACAGACAGACAGACAGACAGACAGACAGACAAAAATTTTACTGATTGCATTTTTGGCACCAGTATCGATCACTAATCACCCCCTGATAGTTATTTTGACAATATATTCCTTGTACAGAATTGACCTCTCTACAGATTTATTATAAGTATAGATTTAGTATCTAGATTGATTTGCAACAACTGAAAATACATTTACTTTTATTTCATATAAACAAACAAAACTAAACATAACATTGGTTTACGAATTCGTATTTTGGATTGCCAATAAAGAGTTTTGTCAATAGTGTCTAGTAATTTTGGTCCATAAAATCAAAACATTTTTTATATTGCTAATGGCACTTTTACTAATAAAGGTTCGCCAGCCCTGGTCTATAAGATAAAATTGTATTCCAAAGCTATTCCTGTGTCTTATATATTCTGTGTGCCTTTAAAAGTGCCTATCTCAACGGATATTAATTGAATTATCCCAAAAACGTCTAAACTGTAATTTAAGTGAAAAAGACAAACATTTTTCATAGACCAGACAAGATCTGAGCCGCAAAACTACCCCCGAAGACTTGCTGCGTTTAAAACTGATGAAAATGCTCAAGACTTGTCTGGTCGTGTGGTTTACAGATTTTAGTTCAGGTCTTTAGTTATCTCAGGCATGCTTCGTAGCTATTGTTGGATAGGTCGGATCTTAAAACCACGTTCTCGGTTACTTATCAACTTTTTTAAATACATTTATGTTCCTCCATAACTGTGCTGTCGCTTTGGGAGATCGTCCTAACATTATTGTTGCACTTCGATCCGATGACGTTTGATGCTTTACGGGGGACACCCTAAGAGGTGTTTTACATGTGGGTGATTTGGCTTTTGGTTTTACGAATTTTTAAGTAAACCAGTTTGAGCATATAGCATTCTAGAGTATCACCCAGGAGTTCAGACGCGTAATATAGTTATATCTATACTGATATATAAAGCTGAAGAGTTTGTTTCGCGCTAATCTCAGGAACTGCTGATCCGATTTGAAAATTCATTAAGTGTTGGATTGCCAATTTATCGAGGAACGCTGTAGGCTATATATCATCACGACTAACAGGAGCGATGAAAACATGCAAAGATACAAAAATACGAACTACACTACATACATATATACCAAAACAATTATTATGAACAAATACATTTTAATGAACACCTACTTTTGGAGTAACTACAACTAGCTTAACCTGTAATATTTTTTTTAAATTCCTAGTAGAAAGGTACGCAAAATACGATTCGTAAGCGATATTTAGAATTATCTTTCAAAAAAACAAATAGTAGTCCCGTAATTTAAATAACCTAAACCTATTACAACAGTAGATATTTGAGACAACATAGTTACGTAAACAGCTTTGAACGATATAAATAATGGCCCAGGAATTAAAAATAATAGATATAGAATATACACAGTTGTTAGATGAAAGGCACAAATACGTAAACAAAAGATCGGCCGTCTCTTTACGTTATACATATACATAAATGTATGCTCACTGAGAAAACATTTGAATGAGCTAATTATTCTTATAAAGGAATGCCTGTTATAAAGGAAATGATATTGGATCATCAACTTTCTCGTGTCGGCAGGCGTATGTAGCCCTCTCCAGAGTAACAAATTTACAAGGTGTACACCTTGTAAATATTGATTTTGGCAGTATAAAAGCATAACAGGCAGCTATAGTCGAATATAATCGCCTAAAAACGAAGTATCGCCCTGACCTATCACTCATTTTAACCAGTTAATCATCAAATAAAAAAGGCAAAGAGAGAGAGGGCTATAAAAAAAGTGTGGCTGACGTGCAAGAAATACACCCAAAAGTTATCAGATCTCGTATAAATCCAAGCTCTAAAGACTGCACGCGTGTTTTGCTGCCGTCACGAAGATTTCATAGGCATTCGTTCATTGGGTGTGTAATAAAACAGCCAAGCAACACGTTTTGACTAAAATGTAGAGTTTGTGAAGGTAGGTAGGCCTGGTAAAGTTAGGGCGGATAGATAAAAAATCTTGGCTCTACATGAGATCTGATCACTTATTCATCATATCTAAATATATATAACTCAAAAGGGACTGACTGACTGACATAGTGATCTATCAACGCACATCCCAAACCACTGAACGGATCGGGCTGAAATTTGGCATGTAGGTAGATATTATGACGTAGGCATACGCTAAGAAAGGATTTTTGAAAATTCGTCCCAAGGGGGTGAAAAAGGGGTTAACATTTTGTATGGAACTCCACGCGCACGGAGTCGCGGGCATAAGCTAGTAATCATATATGATCGATTTAGCATCATTCAAAGCAAAGTTATGAGAGTTCAAAAAAACGACGAAGCGTTTGCGAAAAGGTAGGTAGTGCCCTTGCGCTTCGCTTGACTCGTCTTGGGGGGCACTACCGTGCCCCAGATATTGATATATTGAATATACATAATGGTGAGTACAATAATCCGTTTTCAGGTTTTGCGTTTATTTTTTACAAACATTTTAATACCTGATGTTGATAAGGTAAGAACTGCGTAATGTTGATTTGTGCTGTGAGCTGTTCTGTAAATTCTTCCTTTTTAAACATTGGTGAAGTGAGCGTGAAGTGAATAGTTATTCCAACTAGGGTCATCATCGTTTGCGTCAAGACTCAAGTTCATTTTAATTAAGTTCATGCGAGGTTTATACAGATCGATAGAAGATACAGTTTAAATACACTGCGATTATAAGATTTTTCACATAATATTTACCTACGCTATTATACGTCAGTCTTATACATCTTGAGACTTTAGGCAAGATGGTGCCGTACATTTTATCACGCTTACTCGTAATACGATTTATCATCCTGTTTAATAAGTCACCTGTATATGTGTGTGAATTGATTCCAGATAAATGAACAAATCAAATGTCTTCATTTATTTTGATTGGTTAGGTGAAACATCCACGTTGCTTCAAAAATATAACACCGATTCCTGGTATGATCATCAATCTTGACTTTAAATGAGTGGCCTTCATTTCTTTCGAAGAAATTAGTGCACCCGCACCCTTTCTCGCCTAAGACCCGATTTTGGTCCTTTGATATCCTCTTAAAAAGGTTTTACTCCAACTTAATTACATTGGTACAGTCGGTGATAGCAATTAGCTGACCCCCCTAAAAATTACTCGATTTTACACCCTATGCTCATAACATTAAACGTTATTCAATATGTATGAGTTTATCAGACTGTTCACCTATTTTAATAAGTGGGTAGTTAGACGTCAATATGCGTATTCAACCAAAACTGCTATAGATATGACATTAGGAATATGGGGTAGAAGAATAAATTGAACAAGATATTCTATGCACAAATAGCAGTGAATACGCGTGAACATTTTTACCTTGCCTTACTAAATTGTAAAAATCCACGCATTTTTCCTTTTTATTAATTGTTATCAGTTTTGATAGTTTAATCGTCATGTCCAAGTTGAGTTGAGTGATTATTTAAAATACAAAATAATCTATTTGCATGAGGAGAATGGTATTAAATAATAAATAATAAAAAAATTAGAAGGTATTAAAGCGATTGCTACGAAACTTAATATAGCGGTAAGTGTATTCTTTTTTATGCTTCATTTATAATTATAGTTATTCCTTAATTCGTTAGTTGGCTTAAAAGCCGATGAATGTAGAATAATAGACAATTAACTATGTTTCATTATGAGTCTAATTTGAGATCATTAATTTATAGGTCTAATTTGATTTATATTATCTAAATTGATAAACGTATTTTTGCAAAGTTAATCGATAAATTATGTTTACCTATTCGTTACTAAAATTATGCTTATTGTGTTGTTTCAGAGAAATACAGTCAGATTGTGGCTAAGACGTTTGACGTGTGGTTTTAATATTCAAAAAGATCGTCCTGGACCAAAACCATTCATGAGAGGAAGTGATTGTTGTTGGATATGGTGCGCGGTATGCGGGACCGCTTGCAACAAGTAATAGAAAAAAATGGTGCTCCACTTCGCTATTAAAAGCATATTATAAATGACTTGAGTAACCAGTGTTGGTCACAAACAATACTAACGTATGTCAGTGTGTGTGTTAAATTAACTATTGTTATAATTTCTAACGAAGTGTTTCGAATACCTAGTTTTTTGTCAAAACCTTATAACTAAAATAACTACTCACAAAACAAATTGATATATAGTAGGTAGAACTTCAACGTATAATGCCGTTTTATTTTGTTAAATGATATTTAATGTGGTGATGTTATTGTTATGAAATAGAAATACATACCTATATTTCTAAATATTATAACATGCTGATTCACTACATTAAACTCAGTGCAGTTAACAACGTTATTAGTAAAATAGTAAGTAGGTAAATATTATCATCTTCGTGTCGGCATCAATATCATTTATGTTATTCTTCTAATATTTTTTTTTATAAAATATAATCGTTTTTACCATCGTTTTGGTTTTTTATTTCTGTTCGTTTTTCTTTTTTTTTCTTGGTGCTAAAGTTATAACTTATTATTTATAACTTAAAATAAATTTACTAAACAGAAACAAACGCGTGAACCACGCTGGTTACGAACTCACAACCTCGATTTGTCAGCTCACTACAGTCACCACTAGACCACTCGAAACATATTTAACGTGATCGAAATTACGTATTATATTACAAGTTAAAATAATATTCAAGATCATACCTACCTTAACACTGCGTATTAAAGATCAAATTCGAATAACTATTTTATTGATCGTAGACGTTGAACCAGTTGTCTTACTGCTAACAAGCAAAAGGTTCAAATTCGTTTAATTTTTAGGGGGTCAGTTAATTGCTATCACCGACTGTACAATGGATGTCTTATCACTGACAGCGATATCTACCAGACAACCTAAAATATACAACAGAATAGGACTGCAGGGCGTCAGGAGATAAGAAAACAAAGCATAACAATTCCTCGGCTTTGTTCGTTAACCTGTTAAGTCCATGTCTGTATAGTTTACAGAAGAAACAAATAAAAAATTGAAAAAAAATTATTACAGAAAAAATACCAACAACTTCTAAATAAAAAATACCAAAAAAGTATAAATTGACTTTCATTTTGGAAGTTGATGTTTTGGTTGTTTCTCCGTTTTTTGACAGCAACTTCCGAAATTAAAGTTATTTTATTTAGAAGTCATACTCTTATTTTTTGTAAAAACCTTTTTAGTTTTCAGTTTTTAGTAATTTGATATTATTCCCATACTGCGTGGTTGCGTATACGCATAGGTCAAGTCCAGCCATAGTTAAATATAGATTTTGCTTGAGGATTGACATAAACCGAACAATATATAAATTTACTACATTTTAAGTTGCGGTGGTCACTAGTTTATATCTTTTCTTATTATATATGTACATATATATTAGAATTTCAAAATTCAATGCACTAAGTAAACTTAACACAAAAATAACCATCAAGACCGATTTATAAACAACAAAGCTATGCCCAAAACATGGTTGACTTGTACACATCTGCGTACCTCTTCTTAGCTTACCGGCGCGACATTATGGTATAAACTGGTGTAAACAATAAACAGACATGCGATTTCAGCAATCCTGGAAGATTTGCTATAATTTATTGAAGATTTCCGCTGCCTATCTCTGATCCGGACCAGTGTGTGACCAGTGAAAGTTTTTTTTTTTTTAAATACAACCGACTTCTAAACACAAGTATAAAATAACTTTAATTTCGGACCTCGGTGTTTTTAGTGTTTCTTCGTTTTTTGAACACCGACTTCAGAAATTAAAGTTATTTTATAAAAAGCCCATCACGGCGTACGTGCTATTTATTGGTGTAAACAATAAACAAACATGCGATTTCAGCAATACCGAAAGATTTGCTATCATTTATTAAAGAGTTCCGGTTTCTATCTCTGTTCTTCATCAGATTTTCATCAAACTAAAAATGTAAACTAAGCCACGCAAGATTAGGCACTTATAACTCAAATACTAGTCATCAGATCTCGATCAAATTTGGATCAAAAATGGTACCACACGACAAGCAACAGCTTTCGAACATAAAAAGAATCATCAAAATCGGTACACCCAGCAAAAAGTAATGAGGTAAAACACCAAAAAATAACAGGTGACAGGAGAACCTCCTCCTTTTTGTTTTTTGGAAGTCTGATAAAATAATCATGCCAACCGATTTGGTTGATAATATTGGCGAAAGTATCGATGAACTAATATATTAAAAAAACAAAACAAATGAGAAACCTCCTCCTTTCTTTGAAGTCTGTCAAGAAACATATATATTTATTAATAGACTGATAAAATAATCATGCAAATCGGTTGATAATATTGGCGAAAGTATCGCTGAACTAACATATTAAAAAAACAAAACAAATGAGAAACCTCCTCCTTTCTTTGAAGTCTGTCAAAATACATATATTTATTAATAGACTGCGATCATTAGTTCCTCTCCAAACCTTGACATTGGCAAAATCATCGTTAGTTAAACGATGGAGCCACAACACAAAAAAAAAAAGTCAAACCGCAACAATTTTCTTACTTAGAACTTTTTTATCCACGTCGTAACTTTTAAACTAAAGGTCCGATTTGAATAATTTAAAGTGTAATTTACATGTACATAAGTAATTTTACTTATCAAACCATGTAAATGTATAAGGATTGTGAGTGGCTGCTAAAATGGTCTTTTCACAAGGGACTGCGGGGTTACGGATCCCATGGGCTCGCATTCGAGGTATAGTCTCCAACGCACACATTCTGCGAGTTTCTCGTATATGTTCAGTATTTAAGAAATACACTTGCACCATCTCAAAAAACTCGTGAGTTCTACACGGGACTTGCGCGGGAAACCAATAAGACATGACGTCACGTGACAGCGCGTGCAAATAGCAAACTCTCGGGCGCCACCCTGCCGCCCGTGGCTCTTTCCCCGATTCTACACTGCTTTGTGTGCCGGGGTTGTTATTATGACGAAAATATAGTGTTCATATTTTGCTGATTAAATGCTGGATAAAAATATGTATAAATAATGGGAATATGATCTTTCAATGGCCAACCAACTAAATCACACCAACCAAATAAATCACTTTTCACACAGTCTGATGCAGTTAGTGGCATTTATTTCAGTTCAATCACAGATTTGATCAGATACAGAACATCACGTTTAAATATACTACGCTCCATTGAAACACCAATTGCGAATTTTACTTGTGCTACTAGGTTTTGCAATGCCGAGTACGTTGACCTAGAAGCTTAGATGAAATTTCGCAAAGTGAATACTTTTCTGAATAGTTCCGAACCTTTGTATACGAATCTGATTCGCACTTGAACTTTGCAGTTGAAGGGTAATTGGCAGATAGCCTAAAGGCAGACAAAAAATCGAAATTTCAGTATTAAGAATACAAATGATTTGTACTTTATATACAAATATATTCAGTGTTGGTCCGTTATAGACGATTGAATCACTATGCTCAAAAGTCTACCAACATGTGAGAGTTGTTGCTATAGCAGAGCGTCAGTGACTTGACCTGATTAAGTAGTACCAACCAAATAATCACCGAAAAACTGGACGTTGCAGGGGCTTTGGCGGTTCCAGCGTCACTGACACAACGATACTGACGTCGCGTCAATGTTACTGCGTTATCGACGACGGCAACAGAAAAGTGGCATCGATGTTCACCTTTCCGGTGATCCAACGGCTACTAATTGAGAGAATTGACCCAATTAGTTTAAGATGGTTTGCACGCCACATAATATTTAAGGTATTTTTGACGTTACTAAAACGTGAAAAGAAAACGTACTTATTATCTATGAAATAGATAACTTAAAATTTTAATGTTAATTGTCTTTATTTAAAAATAGTAGACCTAATGCAGAAAATATGAAGCACTTAAATCGATTTTACAAACGTTTATCAGAACAATTATTAAAATGTTAAGAGACTCGAAACAACTTTTCACCTTTTTATTTCACACTCCCACTATTCAGGTTACAATCTTGACTTACATAAATGTGTGTGCACATCCTAAGCTGCTGAGGTGGAGCAGAACGTCGCCCGATGGAGGCAATATGTTAAGGTAATGGACCGGCCCTCGGAGTGCACTTGATTAAGTCGATCCGTGATAGCGACGCGATGAGCCTATTAAGTACCCACTCAGCCGGACTGCCAACAAAAGTAACTAAGTACGAGTACGGAGGTATAAACCCAAATTCAACACTACCTATCAGATATTAATTGGATATTTACATAATTATACGGATCAACAGGACTGCAGAATAGGACGATATAGATCGAAATTAATTAAGATTCCAAACTGGCGAGCAAGACTAAATAAGAGTTGTTTAGTTATATAATCCATTGAAGTTTGTCAAGTAATATAATCTTTTTATAGGTTACTAGCGATCCGCCCCGGCTTCGCGCGGGTGTAATGCTGATACTATATCTCTACTATATTATGCATGTATTATACATATAAACCTTTCTCTTGAAACCCGTTGCGTAGTTTTATAGATGTAAGCATACGTAGAGACAGATAGACAGCGGGTTAGCAACTTTGTTTTATAATGTATGTAGTGATTACAGCAAAAACACGAAGCAAGCATATACTATTTATTCAATCTTCTAACTGAGAAACATGGTTTATCGCGTAGGTAGGAACTTAATTAAAATTAAACAGATAATAAGCATTTTAAAGCGCTCAAAAACCTTGTAATTTCAAACATAAATCAGGATAAAAGTAAAAAAAAATGGACGTCTATTTTCGAGTGAAGCCTTGATAGAGATTTTAATGAAAAATGGCGTCTTCCACTAGATCCCTTGGGTTAATCTGCGTAAATAGCCGACCATCCTGTTAAATAGCGGAGGCACATCGCGTGATGGCACCGAGTGTTCTTCATTAACTCTATATCTGCGAAATGTGCTTTGGCTAACGTTTGTTTTCTGTGTTTTCTCTTCTAAATTACTTTAATTTATACTATTAGTTTTACCATTGTTATCTTTGTCTCGTTATCTAATCGAATTAACTTTTGCGTATTGCTCGATCGCACTAAGTAATAGGAACCGGTGTGTGTTGTTTACACATGGTTGTTACAAAAAGTTTACGTTAGTTAGAGGACAGCGCGCCAGGAGATGTGGCCGGTAGGGGACGATCGAGATCCCTGGAGCTCGACGCGATTGATTTAGCTTTATTACTGGTTATAAATTTACCCGTCCTTAAATATATGTAGGTAATCAAGTAAAATAATAAAATAATTTTACTTGATTACCTACATATATTTAGTGGGAACACGAAAGCTCCTTCATGTTATAAGATTTCTTTGAACTCGTCTGTGATTAAATTTTCCTTCGTAGCGTATTATACTCGGCTGAAGTGAAGCATTTGTAGTAAACTTTGATGGTAGCGTCTGTTGTCTGGGGGTTATACTGTCCCGTCGACATTGTTGTATGTAGGTAGGTACTTTTTACGATCATTTCGCTGCGCAGCAAAGTTTTCCCTTAGTGCCGATATCATTCCGTAAAAGTAAATAACATTTAAGCTCGCTCGATGACACAGCGCCCAGTCAGAACAGTTTAACGATTAAGTGTGGGAGATTTACCTATGCCAGTGCATTTTTATAGTCCTAAAGTTTAATAATACTATAGCTAGTATTTCGAGCTAGCTTCTGAGAGTAATGAATGTAAATTGTATTTATAGGAAGAAACCGTCCGCGGGCGTCTGTGAAGTTGTAGCAGAACAAAGGGCGTCGAAGACGGCAAGTAAACAAGTTGCAATAAGTTTCACGGCGCGCTTGACATTTACTCACTCCCCACCTTGCAGCAGCTCGCCGCCTCTCTAAATGCCATTATTGCAGTCTACTTCAACTGTTGAACACAAGACTTTATTCCTTCACTGCTTAAACAATATAGTTTGTGAGGATCAAGTCACTTCGTTGTCTTCATCAGAAAGAAAACACTCACTGTTAAGCTCATTCATAAAGATCTATTAAAAATATGATACCATATTATACTTTTATACGACACCTATAAAGTTTAAAATATAGCTTAATTCAAAATATGCAGGTACCTTCCTATCTACCTATATAGTATTTTTCTGTAGGTGGATTTAAAATAAATAAATACCAACATGTTACATTGTTGCACTGTGATTTCGATCAGCCTATAATACTAACGTAATTGCTTCAAGCGAGAAATCCATTTTGTATTCCACGATTCGGCACTTTATTTTCAGTATTGACTGTAGTCTACATGGGCTAGACCTTTTGTGTTTGATACAAATAAAACTGGAAAGTTCTAATTCTATAGGTGTTAGGGCCGGGCGGCGAGGTGGCGTACGGGGTAGCGGTTGGCCGTCAGAGGTCACAATCCAATTTCCCGGGGGCGCCGCGAAAGGGTTCCCGCTCTCGTTACGCTGCGATAAGGAGCTGCAACCATTCATCCTGCCTGCACCCTTACTTTATCTAGAAACTTTCAAGTTTGTTGCAGTGGCTACTTACAGTAAAGCCTATTACATTATCTGCCCATTCAACAGATGTATTTTAAGATAAAACTGCCTTTAAAACCTTCTAGAGACTTCGAAGTTTCAATAAAACTTAGGTACCTATTTAAAAAAAAAACTGTTTTTTCATCAAGTAATCTATTAAGTTAGCTTGTTCCTTTCCATGATAAAATAGACAAAGTAATTATATATCTTCAATTACACAGCCAAATAACAAAATGAAAGCACAGCAGCTTTGTAAACACGGCACTTGGTAAACATGTTATAATTTTGCTAACAATATTATGTAGATTTTGCGAATTGTTTTCTTCAGGAACCTGTGAAATGCGATTAAGGTAAGACCGTCGGAATTTGTACGAAAACAAAATCTCTTTAATTCCACAATAGTGTAATGTGGTGTTCTTAATCCGCGGAACGGTTCTAATGCAGACAACTTATCAGCTAGCTAGACCGCAATATGGCTGTCTGCCATCGCGTACTGCAGGTTCACTTGGATTGTGTTTGGTACGAATGGCCTTCACAATTATATGAATTTAATAAAAGTTGTGAGGCATAGACCCGAGTTAACTTGTAAGTTAGAGTTAGACGCCAACACGAGGTTAAAATATAATAAAACTTCCGTACATAATGAACCATGAACTACCGTTTGTACAAATGGGTGTAGGAGGTTATTTGGTGATAGACCAAGTTAACAAAAAACATTAAACAACTACCATTTTCTTGTTTGAAATAACTACAGGAACTATTACAATAATTAATTAGTAGGCCTTTAGACCACTACAAGATATTAAATAAGGAACATTTATTAAATAAAACATTTACCTACGTAGTTTTTGTTATATAAGGTTTAGCAAAAAATATGTAGGTAAAATGTTTTATTTTATAAATGTTCTCTATGATTTGCTATTGAAATATGTATTCTAAATAGTTTAATGTTCTATTTAGTAATTACAACTAAAATAGAACATAAACTAAACTTGTGTTCAGTAAATAATTGGAGCAATGCTAGTTTGCTAGTTGCGAACAATGTTGTATAGTCGCTATAATTTCCAGTTTCATATTTCATTAACGAATGCCTCATATAATACGAAGCCGTTTTTTTTCTGTAATGGAAATCATCAAATGACTTCTCCCGCTCCGGGCGGAGCTGAAGGGAGTGTCAGACTCTTACTGACTAAAACCCACCCGTGATTCTTCTAGTGCCCTTTACGTTCCAAGGCCGAGGTGACTCTTTCGAACAAATTCCGCAACCCTGTAATACGAAGCCTTTTCTCTCCATTTTGTGCGTTTATAAGGATTGCTGGATAATTTGAAAATTGTGTGTTTTAATTGGACTGAGACGAAATAAGGCAAACAAGACAGTCGAGTCTAGACATGCAGACGAGAGGGCGCGCCACTCGCCTTTGGTACATACTTTATGAATACAGTCTCTTTATAAGCTTTTATGACATCGGGGAAGCCACAAGCCTCACACATTTTATTAGGTAGGTAGATACCTGTATTACGTATCGGAAATCATCAAATGACTTCTCCCGCTCAAGGCGGAGCGTCAGGGAGTGTCGGACTCTTACTGACTAAAACACATAGGTACGTGTTCCTCATAATACTCTTTGCGTTCCAGGGTCTCGGTGATTCATTCAAACAAATTTCGCAACTTTATTTGGTACCTAGGAACCATAAAATTTGGTTTTTTGTATTAATTAATTTTTTGTTCGTCTAGCAGTTATTCTATGTTCAATATGTGGTGAAACTGGCGCGCGGCGGGAAATCAATGGGGTCCGTTCCGCAACCGCTGTTGACTTTCTCTAATTGAAATCAAACTGCAATGGACTAATGAATTGAAACTGAATTTAATTTACATTTCCCTGGGTGAATGTACTTTAGCTTTGTAATTTAACGTATAGTTTTTGCATTACACTTTCTATTTAACATGTAAAATAATTACATTGTTTTCGACGTTGTGCAAAACAGTGTCGTTACAAGCGGCCTGTTAATAAGTTCTTTATCACTTTTATAGGTCTATAGGAGCGAAAATTGCCGATAACTACAAAAGTTAATAGATATTGTAACATTAAATTAATATATGATATCATCACCGTCACACTGGCGCTATAAATTCTAACCACTATCAGACAAATTGACCAACTTTGTATATAAACTTTCTCGCCAAATTTACTCCTTTAGCTATGTATTTAACTAAAAATAAGTTTATGACGGCAGTGAGCTGGCCATATTAGTCGTAGAACCGACAACCGTTCGTTGGGGTAAACGAGTTCTAGATTGGAGACCGCGTCTCAGCAAACGTAGTATAGGACGTCCTCAGGCACGGTGGAGTGACGATTTGTGCAGGACGGCTGGCAGAAACTGGATGCGAGAAGCCGAAAATAGATCTAAGTGGTGTGCAATTGGAGAGGTCTATGTCCAGCAGTGGACTTTATTAGTTTCATAAACTTCATCATAATCATCAACAGCCTGTTGATGATGATGATGAAGTTTATGAAATTAACGAGCGACCCGCCCCGGCTTCGCACGGGTGCAATGTAGATACTAATGTTTTCTTTACTATAATATGCATGTATAAACCTTCCTCTTGAATCACTCTATCTGTTAAAAAGAAACCGCATCAAAAAAAAAAAACAAGCATACATAGGGATATAGGGACAGACAAAGCGACTTGTTGAAGTTGTTTTATACTATGTAGTGATAACGGTAATTCATGGCGAAAATTAGAATATATGTACTTACTCAATTTAAATAAGATTTTATGATCATATATCTGATATAAGTGTAATTAAAATATCAAGTAAAATACCTTTTGTAAACTCGGCAGCCGGAACGCTGATGGTGGCCTTGGTTTCTGAAGCTGTTGACAACTTCGCCATGGTGGCAGCGATGAAGATCAACATCGAGCGCCAAGACGTAGGGAGGCAGTGAGGCGGAAAGTAGTTATAATTAATCATTAATATGTAAGTAACATTAATGATTCATTCATGAGTTAGTTCATTTCAAACGCGTGTTGGAATTTCTAGAGGATAATACGAAATATAAAAAATTAACAGTGAGCGGTGGTTTTTAGTGGTCTATTAACTTATCCTTTACAATAGGGTAACTGACTAAAAAACTTTAATTAGTCCGTTACATACATTTCTAAAATGAATTGCAAAAGACGTATTTTTTCTTTAATAATAATAATAATTCATTTATTTGCCTGAAACATGGTGGTACAGATCTTAAAATACAACAGGTACAAGGTTCTTCATGCTCCGCCTTATATTCAGCATGCAAATTTTAATTTTTTTCACGTAAATAAAAAACGAAGACGATACAGTGCTTTGAGTCTTCAAAGCACTGTATCGTGTGTTTGTGTGTGTGTTGGTTCGTGCGTAGTGACTCGCTACAATTTTTACCACGACGAGACGTCACAAGCCCCCACTCACATCTTTCATGCTCTTTATCTTCGTTATTTTTTATAGATTTGCTAAAGCAAAAACTACGTGTCCAATATTTTTCGATAATCTAACTGACGGACTAATTAGAGTCGTAATTTTATTTTCATGAACAAGATTATTTTGGGTTAAAAGGCATAAATAAATGTTAGGTCAGAATGCTAGAGAGTATTTTTTTTTTTTTTCATCATCATGTGTCGTTGCTAGTAGGCGGGTGTATGGCGTTTTATATTGCAAACATGAATTTATCGTAGTAGTGTAGCATGCAAAGTGAAAGTAGGCAAGCCCACAATGCACGGGGTGTACGCATGTAGTGGGTAAAGGTTCGAGGCCACATAATAGATAAATTCAGGAGGTCAGCTCTTCACCCGATTGAAAAACGCACGCAAACATGGACACGCGTCGATATATACGTGTGCATGCGTACTCGTGTCTAGCATTCTTTGGCGTATGTATAGCTTGAGATCACAGTCAGCGACAACATCCATTGAGCATCCAAAAGTTTCAAAATTCGTCAACACCTTAAAATAACAAAATTCAATGGATAGCTTTTACCAAAAAAATTAGTGAACAGACCAAGTTTTCAAATTTCGGTGACCAGACGGTAATTCTGGTATGGTAATTGTGCTTATTAATAAATAATAAGCCTCTTTAATTGAAATAGTTCGTACTTTCAAAATAAAAATGTTTAGGAATCCTTTCGCTTAGCAAATAATTTTCACGTCAGGTAATTCAACGGGTGGGCGTGCCCACCAGTTGAATTGAAAATTGAAAATTCGTGAAAATTCCATTACGGCGATAAGTCCCCTCTTTGAGGAGTGGTTGGAGAGACGCCACAGCGTCCTCACCTTCCGTAGGCCTGCGAATGGCCCGATGGACGCCGTCCGAAAGCTAGCACCGGGTCGACGGCACGTCGTGTTGCACCCGCGCCTTAATGAGATGTCAGCAGAGAAGACGGGGCCCCATAGGGTGAGTGCCTGGTGGGGTTTCGGAATTTGTTCGAAAGAGTCACCGCGGCCCAGGAACGCAATGGGCACAAGAAAGACCACGGGTGGGTCTTAGACAGTAAGAGTCTGACACTCTCTTCCGCTCCAAACAGAGCAGGAGAAGTCATTTGATGATTTAACATAAAAAAGGCAATTCAGCGGGAAATTCCTGCTTTAAGAACTTACAAGTTTAGTCAGACAAAAAAAAAAAAAGAAAATGAGCAGGTACTAAGAGACACTGAGTCAAGGAAAAATCTTATAGCCTTGTGTAAGTCGGTACGTCTCTACTTAGGTAAACATCTACTTTGTAGTAGGTAATACAAATCACCTCGTTCTGCTATAGTCCAGTCAAACAATGTATAAATTATCCATTATAATGTTTAACTGGTTAGTAGATTGACCAAAAAATCCCCATAATATAGCGAATCGAGCTTGAATATCAATTTTATAAAATACTAGCAGCGCCTCGCGGTTTCACCCGCGTAGTTCCCGTTCCCGTGGGAATATGGGGATAAAATATAGCCTTTCTCGATAAATGGGCTATCTAACACTGAAAGATTTTTTCAAATCGGACCAGTAGTTCCTGAGATTAGCGCGTTCAAACAAACAAACAAACTCTTCAGCTTTATAATATTAGTATAGATTAAGTCCTTATGAAATTGGCGTTTTGTATGAGAGGAACATAAAGTAGTTTTTTTTTATATAATAAATTTAATTAATCTGATGTAGGTACCATTGCTATCTATGCATTTTTGCCATCTCAAAGGTAGTTCATTGATCCCTTTACTAAAAAAACCATTCGGACGGGAATCAATAAAATCTTTGAAGGCGGTTTGGACTGTTTCATCGGCTTGTTATTCAAATTTCGAAAAAATGGTAATCTTTTGGAGCAAGGTCCGGAGAGTACGGTAGATGTCTAAGACATTCCAATTGAAGCTCAACTAATTCGGTAGCCGTCTGTTGTGCATTGTGTGGTCTAGCGTTATACCTACTGAAGCAGCAGTGGATTAGAGTAATTTACCAGTTCGGTTGTTTAGCAGCTAGCTTTTCCATCATGGTTTGCAGTTGCTGACAATAATAATTATGTGCCGTAATCGTCAGGCCAGATTTAAGAAAGCTGTAGTGAACGACACTGGCACTGGTCCACTAAACGCTCTCAAGCAACTTTTTTGAGTAAATTTTAGCTTGGGGCATGATTTGGCTGGTTCGCCAGGGTTCAGCCATTGCGATGAGCGCTTCCGATTATTGTACAGGATCCACTTTTCATCATCATTGTCGATTTGCTTCACTCAATTCGCGAGGTACCCACCTTTCAAGCTTTTAAACTTGCTTCAAGTAGATTAAAACAGTTTTATCACTAACACCGTAGCCTGCAGACAGTTTGCGATGGATCTGCTTCTTCAATAGCCTTTAATTCTTCATTATCAACTTTGGTCTCCGGCCGTCCACGGAGCTTGTTCTGCAGGTCGAAATTTCCAGAACGAAAACGTTGGAACCAAAAACGCACTGTGTTTTCTTTTGCGACATCGCCGCCATACACACCATCAATCCTTCGCGCCGTTTCTGCAGTACTGGTGCCACGGTGGAACTCGTAAATAACGCGATATTTCAAGTTTTCCATTTTGTAAACTGAGTGACGCAAAGACAGTTAGTTCAGTGACTAATGATGTTTTTGGTGTTTATGGTTTTTGGCACTTTGTACTTGCTCTTCGAATATTTTCGCTGACTGTACCAGTCTATGCGTGGTTGTGTCTGTTTTCAGTAGTAATATGAAGCCTTCGAGAACCTTCTGCGCTTATGTTCTGCGTTTTGCGCTCCACAGCAGACGGAGACGGGGCAATTACCACAATTTGCAATTAATTACAGCGCGACAGTGACCGCCACCGGGCCGCTCGCCCCCTTGGTCGCCTACCTTGTATATCCCTACACCGCCGGTACAAAACAGCTATAAATTCTATCAAGTATTGCCCTTTTTAACCGACTTCTAAAAAGGAGGAGGTTCTCAATTTGACTGTTTTTGTGTGTGTTACCTCATAACTTTGTACTGGGTGTACCGATTTTGATGATTATTTTTATATTCGAAAGCTGGTGCTTGTCGTGTGGTCCCATTTAAATTTGATGGAGATCTGACGTCTAGTTTTTGAGTTATCACTAATAATGCCTGGCTTAGTCTACATTGATGATGTTCTTATTCCGTCTTGTCGATGAAAAATGAAAAAAAAACTTTTTACAAAAAAATACAACCAACTTCTACAAAAAAGCAACAAAAAGTACAAAATAACTTTAATTTCGGAAGTCGGTGTTTTTGGTTGCTTTTTCGTTTTTGAACACCAACTTCCGAAATTAAAGTTATTTTGTACTTTTTTTGTTTAATAGCCGGTTGTTTTCTTTGTAAAAAGTTTTTTTTTGTCAGCGTCAAAAGTGTGCCGTGAAGTTTTCCCACATGTAGCCTAAAGTGTATTGTTGATGCCTTAAGTCTATACCTTGCTTGTAAATACAACTTGCATAGTAATAACAACGTCGTTACTGTACACAACATAACAAGCAAACTGCAGCTGTTAATTTGTATGATACTGTGTAGACAACTTGGATAGTATTATCTAGTTCGGATTATGCTTTCTATAATAAATAGAAATTTATTTTATAAAATAATGACTACTATTATTTGATATAAAATATTTTCTTGACAGCCCTCGGTTCCCGTTCGTTAGGTTAGGTAAAAACTGAAGTTGTCTGCCGTAACAAGAAAGACTCACCTACCTACCATATGTTTACCTCCATACTGTCTTAAAACATTATTTGTGACCTTTATTCCATCTGGCAGTATGCCTAGGTTACATAAGAGTTGATCTAGATACTGCGAGTTGCGGCTCAATCTCGGAGTATTTGCTTAAGGCTCAGACTCGTCGGTATTTGCGAATGTTGTGCTATCGTAGGCATCTCATATATTGCTATTTCAATAAGTCAACCATCTACAAACGTTACATCTATAGGTATTCATTATAACAGAGCTTTTGAAACGAATCTTCTGAAAGATTGGTAACAGTACCTGAAGCAATGTTGATAGGGAATTATTGCGTTTACCTAGTATAAACGGACGGAGTGACGAATAGAATGGGTGCTCAATTACAGTTTATGATCTCTGCGCAAAGATCCATTAGTTGGAGGCGTGAAGCAAATAGGGGCCCTCGAATCGGTGACACCGGAGCCACTCGCAGCAATGTATCTAGTGTCTCCGAAAGCAGTTAACGTGACTCGCCAAGTTATTCGACCGGGAAAGTCATTAGCAATTCAAATACCTAACCACCGCATGGCTACCCCGGCAGAGGAGGGGATCCTCTTTCACATGACCGCTTTTGTAAATTATTTATTACTGTTTGGCCAGTTCCAAAAACCGCTTTGTTTCATGGACTAATACGAACTTCGTAAATGGAAATAACTCTCTTAATATTTGGCTCAGTTCCGCAGTACGAGTATACCGTTGTTCTATTTACGAGAGTTTATATTACAAACTCCTGTAGTGTGGCGTTGGCCAGCGCGCTCGCGCTGTTGGCGAGGTCTACTTTAAATAAAGGAACCGATCTTTATCAAATTTTTGGTTTGCTCTTTTGTATATATTATATCCTAGCTGTATAATATGTACAAAAGAGCTATGAGCAAATTACTTTTCCCGCTCTGGGCGGAGCGGAAGGCAGTATCAGACTCTTATCTCAGATCTTATTGTAACCTTCTTCTCAATCTTTTTCCAGTCCGTTTGCGAACCGTCTAGTCAAACAACTGACTGGAGCCTAGCACATGATCAATCCAATGTCACTAATACCTCGATGTATGAAGGAGGAAGATGAATAAAGGGCCGGGACCGGATGGAATACTTTTTTTTATGGATGGGAAATCATCAAATAATTTTTTTGGTTCTGGGTGGAGCAGAAGGGAGTGTGAGACTTTTACTGACTAAAACCTACCCGTGTTCCTCCTAGTATAAGTTCCTCTTTGTGTACCAGGGTCGCGGTGACTCTTTCAAAAAAATTCCGAAACCCCACCAGACACTGACCCTATGAGGCCCCGTCTTCTCTGCTGACATCTCATTAAGGCACGGGTGGAATACGACGCGCCATCGACCCGCTCCTACTTTTCGGACGGCGTCCATCCGGCCATTCACAGGCCCGCGCCTACGGTGGCCGGGACTCCCCACACATGGGGCGTCTTCTTCTGTTGCGGCGGCTGGGGCGTGAGGTTTCCTACACGCGTTCTGCCTCCTCCTTCGATAGCATTACTGCTTCGCAGAAGGAGGTGACCGCTTCACATGTCTCCACGCTCCGGACCAAGTATTGAACCAGGGCTGGAAGTGAGAGGTTGCCGCCGCCGATCAGCTCGACGTGGATATGGCGCTGCTCCGCCCAAGCAGAGCAGACAGTATTTTATTTTTTCTGTGTGGGAAATCATCAAATGATTTTCCCGCTCTGGGCGGAGTGGAAGGGAGTGTCAGACTCTTACTGACTAAAAACCATCAGTGATCCTTCTAGTGCCCCTTGCGTTCCAGGGCCGAGGTGAATCTTTCGAACAATTCTGCAACCCTAGCAGGCAATCGTTTACACCTTACCTTCAACTGAAATGTAAGCTGTCGTAAAATGTGACCCAATTTTTGGACCGAGTGACTTCATGTAGAATATGCTGGATCGCAATCGAACCTTCGATATTTACCTAATGGTATTCCCTAATAACAAAAGATACCGAGTTACAAACAGTAAACAGAAAGAAAAGTTTCAATATCCTTGAAAGCGCATAATATCGTAAGCGTAACGTTCCAAGTTCCCGCCTTTTATATTTTCGCAGAAAGGAAAGGTATGTGAGACTAAACAAAGGCAATACCGGTAGAATACTACCTATAGAGTTTTTAATAACTCGGTTCGCAAGACTTTCTACTTGTGTATCTGCTGTTCTTCGGTCGACTTTCAATTAAATCGTATGATACCACTCTAGAGCACAGGAAACAGACTATAATGTGCAATATACGCACCGCTCGGTTAGCTGTAGTTTTCACGACGCACAGGAATAGGTAGGAAATTGTGTTTCATGTCCGGCGGAAATTAAATAAAACGTGAAAAAACAAAACAGTATCAATATATTTATATAAACTATATAATATAATATAATAAATACCACACCTACTTAAAACAGAGATAACAAGACTATGGAACACACCTATAGAAGTCATATCGGTAGTAATAGGAGCGACATGAATAGTAGCAAAGAGGTCATCGGTATTGTGATAAATTAAATGCAGGCATACACATACATCTTATACAGAAACAAGCAGCAATCCATACAGTTAAAATCTTAAGCGAAGTACTGGGGGACACAGTATTTGTAAACAGTTAGCAGGAGATCCGAACCTCCTTTTTCCTGAGGGTCTCAGGGCGGGAGCAAGGAAAAATCACCGGGAGCAAACCCGAGCAGAAAAACTTATTCAAAAACATAATATAATAAACAGTATCAATACATTTGATACTACAGAAATACACTTCAAATCGTGCTTGTTTATTACTGTAATTTACAACCTCTTAAAAACTTTACACCGAATTTTGGAGAGGAACCTTCATTATAACTTTTAAAGATATCGTTGCGTGCTTTTCCCTAAGGATACAAATCAATTTTATGTATCCGTTGACGTTAACGTTACGAAATACCTTCGTTACGTGACGTATCGATTGACAATGGACTTTGATCACGGGGAAGTGACGACAAATTGCACTTTTGATAACACTTTCAGTAACTACCTACTCATACAACGTGATCGGCGTGCTCGGCGGGGGCGAGATATACTCGTACATACAAGTACATAAGCAATTCTCACTGCAGACGGATGTCTATCCGTCACACCGTGATTAATTTACCTAAGAACCTAATCCAATCCCAGCCTTAAACTAGACATGCGAAGCACGACTATGAATTAATTGTTATCACATATACCGCTTGTGCGCCTTGAGATTCTCATATACATACCTGAGCACTGAAAATTTAGATTAGCTACGATATTAATTTGTTTCACTTAAATTTTATGGCAAATAGAAAGCTGTGTTGATATTGAAGGGATAGTCTGCTGACTATATAATTGGAGATCCGTATAAGGGCATTAATAACAAAACAGATAACTATTAGAGGCGGGGGTTCCGGACCCCTGCCGCTCGTTATGTAGGAAACAAGGAAATTGTAATAAGGTTACAGGAGACGCCTGTTGCCCGGTAATATTGCTAAGGAAAATCGTTAAAGGTTGGGAATGAGACCCGTAGCCCGCCGTGACACAAGTCTGCGATGTCACAATCTCAAAACTAAATTGATTGTTGCTCATAAAAAAAGTTGTTGTTAGCGATACCTACTGACGAATTACTTTTTTAGCTTTTAAAAGTCAGTGCCACTAAATGGCAATAATCTATCTTTATATTATAAACAGGAAAGTTTTAATTTTGTTTTAGTTTGCATTGAATAGGCTCCGAAAATACTAATGTTGGGAAGCTAAATTATCCCCGGTTGATATGGCTATAGATAAATAAACGAAACTTCCAATAAATTCTTATGAACGTAATCAACGTAATGCCCGCCATAGTCTTAGTAACACATACCTGTTAAAGATATTAATAACGTCTACTTGGGCGTTTTTCATGTCTGTCAACGTTTTGGGGGCGACATGTTCTGGGGTGACTTATAAATTAGAAAAGGCAATAAGTATTACAGTACAGTTCAGTTGTGGCTTATTCTAATAAATATACAAGCGCAAATGAAGAGAAGAAAGGAAAATAATTCATAGGGCATCAAAATGTTAAAATTGTTGTCAATACGAAAAGGGCCCAGAACGCTGACAATGAAAATGCCGATTCGTTGACCAAATAATATAATTAAAATAAAAATACACCACATCCACCCTATACTTCTAGGTTCTACCTAAATACTTATTTAAATATTGATGACCTTCTACAGGGATGACAAACATTATACATGGGTAGGTATTATTTTGTTGAGCGTTTGTTAGTGCGTACTTGGCACGAATAAGGGGTGAGGTATTGTTTTGTCGCAGAGCCCATTCGGACTCTCGGAAGTTTTATTTTTTTGGACGTGTAATATCAAATATAAGAACTTTTTTCATACTTTTTGGTTGTGTCGGTACTTTTTTGCCCATTGTCCTGATGAATAAGTTACGGGTTAGTTAGCGCACTTTTTCATGACAAATTTTTGACGAAAACATATGTAGTTTCTAATGTTTGTTTCGGGCTTGTCATCATTATCACCATCGGCCTAGCCATTCCCGACTATATTGGGATCAGCTTCCAGTCAAACCGGATTCATCTGAATACCAGTATTTTTATAGCACTGTGTGCATCCAATCTACATAGTATAGGTATACGAGTGTGTAAGCTCGTTCCTTTGTGGAACTCTAAAGACTAGTGATGTAACGAATATTCGCATTCGCATTCGCGGATATTCGCATATTTTTGAATATTCGCATTCGCATTTGCGAAATTACTGCGAATGTTTTGCGAATGTTAAAAAATAGTTGGTAAATAAAACAAAATGCATTAATCATATTTCACTACAATTTGATTTAACCATGTTTAAAACCACTATTCATGCTGTAACCTTATTTTTCTGTATGTGAAATATCAAATGACTCCTCCCGCTCTGGGCGGAGCGGAAGGGAGTGTCAGACTCTTACTGACTAAAACCCACACGTGATCCTTCTCGTGCCCTTTGCGTTCCAGAACCGCGGTGACTCTTTCGAACAAATTCCGCAACCCCAGCAGGCACTGACCCTATGGGGCCCCGTCTTCTTTACTGACAGCTCTTTGAGGCACGCGTGGAATACGATGCGCCGTCGACCCGGGCCTGATTGCTATCGGACGGCGAGCCACCAATAGCTCACCATCCGCAGACTCGCGCCTACGTTTGCCGGCGCCCGGGGCGTATATTCTTCTGTTGCGGCGGCTGGAGCTTGAGGTTTGATCTCCCGCACGCCGCCCGCCTCGTCCTTGGCTAGCATTGCTGCTTCGTAGACGGAGGTGCCCGCTTCCCATATCTCTTCGCTCCAGACCATGGATTGAACCAGGACCGGACACGCGAGAGGTCAACGCCGCTAATTTAAATCGCCTCGATGAGGGCACGGCGTTGCTCTGCCCAAGCAGGGCAGACCTCCACCGTATGCTCGCCCGTGTGCTCCGGGCGATCCACATAGTGTTGACACCCGTACGTGAAACAGTAGGTACCTCCCGAAACAGTCGTATACAGTGAGCACCTGCGTCAGGCGGAAGGTGAGGACGCCGTGGCGTCTCTCCAACCATTCCTCAAAGAGGGGACTTATCGCCGCAGTGGTCGCCGGCCCAGTTGGGTTGCAATAGTCGCCGCCGCCGTACTTCCGTGAGATCCTGCCGGAGCTCTGTCTGCTGTCCCATAAAAGGCCATGAAGCGCACGATCCCCGCATCATACAGCCTCCGGCAGGAAGCATTTTGACCCTCTAGATTGGGCAAGAGCCGCTTGAAAGCAGCCCCCGCCTGACCCAGTTTGGGAGCCAAAAGTCGAGAGAGGAGACCCAAGTACTTCATCGTCGACCGGCCGCCGATGGGAATTCCTGCTACCGTTATCTGGGATTCCGATAATGGCCTGTGCCGAGAGCCATGAAAGCACATGGCCTTGGACTTGTGCAGGGCCACCACGAGACCCAGTTGCCGTATCCTCTCAATGACTATCGCAACCCCGCGTGTCATCAGCTCGTTTCACCCCACCCTGTAACCTCAAAATTCACTTGTTTTGTTTATGAAAACAGCGGCGCGAGCGCAATGACACTTCAGTCGGATGCGTTCGTATTAACTCGGCTATTCTCGAAACAAAAAACGAAAACGAATGGGACTGCCGCCAACGTAAAAAACTGAATATTCGCATTCGCATTCGCGAATGTTGGCAGCAAATATTCGCATTCGCATTCGCATTCGCGAATGTCTAAAATATGACATTCGTTACATCACTACTAAAGACCATACGCGACAAAATAAAAACAAACATGTGGACTAAGTATGCTTAATGTGAGTCGTTAAAAACAGTTTAAGGTGTATCTTACATGTTTTAATTGTAATGACCATTTAAGATCTATATTATTGTTAGTTTTTGTGTAAGTATTAAACAAATTGACTTGTCCAAAAAACCGAGTCACCTTTCAAGCAGCCTTATGCAGGCATCAAAGTTGTGATTGAAATAAAATTAATTCCACTAACTGGATCTGACCTGCACAACCCAGTAACTGGGTAACACGGTACTCCTTGGCTCGACTGGTGTCAGTTTTTCTGACTTTTTACAATCTGTAACGACTGCCGAAGTACGACTACGAAAGTTACAAAATATTTATGAGAACTACTAATTATTATTATTATATACCGACTACGATTATATACAGACGTGTAGTCTGAATCAATTCTTGTAGCATGTAATTAAAACAAAGGCTCTTATAAAACGAAAGGGTTAGGTATAAGAGCTATTGTGTTAATACCTATGTGTTCAACCTACCCACTGTACATCTACCCAACCTACTGTACATCTGAAATCGTACTTGCCTAAGTTTGTATCATTAATCATATGAACATTTTTTTTTTCTTTTTTGCTATTATCAACTCACTATTACCACCACTGCAACTCCGGCGAGCCAGAATCAACAGTGGCGTCCACCAGACACACACACGACGAGTCAATCTACCTGGACTACTTATAGTATAGACATCTGTAAGATTCGTGTTGAAATAGCGCGCTAAACTATCGCTCCGCGCCCCTGATTTCTACCACTAAGTACTTACGATACACCGAACAACATTAATCTAAGAGTAATCCTCTAGGATCGTATTGCAGTTACGGGGCGACTAGTTTCGCGTTACGTAGCGAGTACGTCGCCACAAAGCTAAATCAAACGTCATTGCCACTGAAGCCCTTAATCACCCTACAAGCCTTTGATAAACCGACTTTGTTGCTCAAGCAAAGGCGCAAAGGACTCACTCCTCTATGCGAACGTATTAATATAATACCAATTAAATGAAAAATGTCTATTTCGATTTGATTCGCCCGCTAAAAGTTCAGAAATCATCCCAATAAAACACACTCCCGGGATAAAAAGCAACCATTTAAACTTTCGCGTTTAAACTCTTATTAATAAGATAACAAACATAAATAAAAAAACATAAAATACCTTAAATAAAGTTTAATTAAAGGTTCTAAGTATTTCGTGATATTGGTACTGAGAACCATCTTGATAAACGGATACTGATTACTAGATTTGAATTGAAACTGTGTGTTTGAATGACTGGAACCGTGGCCTCAGATATTATTTCGTAGCAGTGCTACGGGAGTGCTACGAACAACTCTCTGTAGCTATTTGCCTGGCAAGAGAAGTTTTCCATCTGATACTATAATTTGCTAGAATTCTTTGAAACGATTGCAAGATATTTTATACTTTTACTCTTTGAGTTCCGAAACTATATTTATTTTTTCCATTACAATATTTTTATTTGATTTCATGACTCATGAGTAAACTTTAGGTATATCAAACGACTCGCGACAATCAAAGCAGCCGCTGTTCAATGTTTAATTTGTTTTATTTACAAAGTTGACGAGTAATCGAGACTAATTGTTATAAATAAATTAACTGAAATATGGAAAGGTTGTTACGTGGCTTTACACAAAAAAGAAAACACAATTTTATTTCAGCTTCGGCTGGCAGCTTCGCAAGAATTTAATTAACTCAGCAGAGCGGCCAGTTTCAACGTTTGTGAAAAGAAAATATTAATTGAATTTAATTTTAGCAACGATCGAGTGGCCGATTGAAAGATAAGAAATTCGTTTAGCTGAATCTGTCGACGTTCGTTATTGTACAAATAAACGAAAATGTATTATTATGACATAGACTAGTTAAATCGAAATCTTATCTTGCTACTATTATAAATGCGAATGGATGGATGTTTGTTACTCAATCACGAGAGAATGGCTAGACAGATCTGGATGAAATATGGCGTAGAGATAGAATATATTCTGGATTTAAATCAAACCTAATACAAGTCCAAAAAAAAAAACATAATACAACACTAAAAAATCACGAAAAAACTAATCGAATAAATCACACACATTAGAACTTTTTTGATGATGTGAAATCATCAAATGACTTCTTTCGCTCTGCGTGGATCGGTAAGGCGTGTCTTACTAACTAAAACCCATCCTGCTAATGCTTTTCAAATGCGTTCCATGGCCGCGGTGACTCTTCCGAAAAAGATTTGCAACCCTGGCAGTCATATTATATATATGGGTATTACACCTGCATTCTCATAAAAAATCTTCTTGAATTCCGTCCAATCAAACATAATTACTACTACATTTAAAAAAAGCACTTAGATACAACACAAGAAGTAAAAACACGTGCATGTACTAATTACGGTAATAAAAAAAAATATTGCAAATACCCTAGTGAGTGAAATAGTTTCTAACATTCACGCGGGCGAATCCGTTGGCAAAAGCCAGTTTAGACATCAATTTCCTACATGAATATATGTTGCTCATTTAATTGTTCAAAAGCAGTTAAGTTTCTTAAATACTCATACATGTTCACATCACGATGGTTCCGAAGTTGATTCTCGATTATAAAGTTTCAATGGTGTAGCTTATTTGCGTGTAGATGGTAGGTAGCACTCGATGTAATTGACTGGCGTCGTGTAGCTGCGTCTGATGCCAACGATTGAGACAAGAGCTTGTCTGTCTGCCAAACTTTACCAACCACTGCTTTCATAAGCCATCCTATCCCGAATTATGATGACCCACTGCTATCTTGTATACTTATCTAAGGCTTATTTAATGACGAACTCAATCTCAGAAATCAAACAGTAGAGGCACAATGTCTAGGAGTCTGTCAATCCGAAAAACGAATTCTTTTTTTCTACGTTACTACGGACAAGCATGCTCAAAGAATTCTACGGTCAGCCGGAAGCTTGTTGAAATTATATCTACTACGTAAATTTAACTACGTAGATAACACATGCCACATTCGATAGAAAATTTCAGAGGATATAATCCTAAATAGAAATTAACAGCTAATATTTGATGTTGGGTAAGATTTTTGTTGTGTAGAACACGTGATACGATTTTATTGAAATGGATAGAGAACCTAAACGCGTGTGGTTCGTGTCATCTACAAACATTGCGTTTAAATGTACAAAGGTTTCAGTTGGTATGTCGTTGTAATTGCATGAATATTTTATTCACTGTATTTTCATTCTGAAAATTATTTAGACAACCAAACCTGTACTTATATAGTTAAAAGGGATTAATTTATTGTTCAAATTAATTTTGACGGCAAAATATATTTTCTTAGGGGAAGTAAGAGCGGGCGCTAATTGGATTAATATTTTAGCACTTCTTGCGGTTCGTATTTATTGATTTTTGATGAACTTCTTCAGAAAATTTTGCTTTGTGTGCTATTTAGATTCGAAATTCTATGCGTCTTAACTATGCCCATTCATATACAGAATATTTTACTGCACTTGGCTGGCTTATTTTTATACCATGTTATAAAAAAACCATAAGTAAAGTCACTCTTTTTAATACTTACCTACTTAATATTGAAAATATCAGATGTCAATTCTTCAAAACTATTTTTTTGTGGATTATGTTCTTTTAATAATGATGTCTATTGATTAAACGGAACAAAAATGCGCACTGTCTCCGAAGTAACCTCATATACGTTTTTAAAATGACTTAAAAAGTAACTAAAAGATAAAATAAAGTTAGACAAAGTCAGCAAAAGCCGAAATAAAAGAATGTGATTTAGAGACAAGAACCATTGTTAAAACATATGTAGTGTCCTGTGTTACATTTGTTACGGAGACAACGACTACAAATTCGAGGACTGCGATACGTTTCATTGGTCACTTTCAATGTCTATTGTTAGCGGCCATGGTTGGCAAGTTTGTTTGCGATGTTTGACCGCAGTTTGTATGTTTCCCGAATTTATTGATTTCCCATAGGTAGCGCAGTATATATGAAAGGAAACTCTAAATTGATTCTCAGCAGCCCTACCATGACGTCTTAAATCCATCATATTTCCGGTGTCAGAGAGAGAGACGGAGTTACACAAGACGAATAGCACTATCCCTTTCCGAAGGATTCGAGGCTTTTCTTGGGCGAAACGAGGATGTGCTGCACAGTAGCGCCCGTCAATGTGAAGACCGGAGGAGCGATTCGCACAATGCAGTTTTGCGGAAACAGTGGTATACAGGGCCGGGTCTTGTATGATATGAGCGTGGCCTACGGAACGCAGACTTCACGTGAACGATTTCGGATGATTTGGTCGCTTATCAGCAAGCCTGAATAGTTGTGGAGCCTCGTAGCCAACGTCATGGCGGTCTTAGTACCTACGATTCCGTCGAGCAGTATTTTGGATGTACAGGTCCTGACTGCGAGTGGTGATGCGTCACTTGGCCACGATGCCTGTTATACGATAGCATGTCTAAGGACGCCTTATGATGCTCTGTGTAGCGTCAAGAGCGACAGCCACAGAACGTTGTGTAGAATCAGCTTGTAACGTTCCTTTTGCTCTCATCATCTCTTCTCGTGTTAAATGATGTCATCGTTTAGTAAAGATGCAATTTTTTTATAGACCGGATGCAGGAATTGTAAGGGTTTAGACACTTTTATAGAAATCTTAATTGACAGTTGATTTCTATTTTTAATTTAAATTTAAAGATAAATATTTATAGACACACAAAAAGTGAAATCAGTAAAAAGAATCAATGACGATGCCAAAAACTTAAAATAATAATCCTCAATTATTATGGCGATACTTACTCTAACACGTTCTTGATCTCTACCTATTTTTGATGTGTTTAGACACAAAAATAGAGAATATAACACAAAAATTCGGATGAATTGTGCAACCAATATTCCGTGAACGGTAACAAATAAATAAAATCAAATTAATGTTAGCTGTAGGTGCTCGTTGGTTGGTGCAGCTACCGTGAAAACCACGCACAGCAATAATGCCCGGATGTGAGGGTTGCTACAAAGCATTCGTAGGTGCCGCGCCAACGAGCATTCTGAATCGGCCCGACTGTCCCACCTACAATTAATTTACATCATAGTTATTTTCTGCGGTCCCGTATAAATCCAATCGAAGCAAACAAATAGTAGAAAAAGGTCTTTTCTTGCCTTTGTTACTTTATATGTACATATATCTACACTTACCCACGTTACCTACCATTGATTAGGTACTTACAAACTCGACAACTACAACGTACGACACGGAAAGTATCTTCAGAATGATGTTCACAATGTCAAAAATCATTCTGTGATACCGAAACACCTATTACAAAGCCGTAAATGCCACAACAAGAACGTGCCTGAAATATGGAAGTTGTCGTAACAGTTAATTGTCACATGAACGTTCTCCCAGATTGTATTATTATTCCGACAAATCAAGTTGTCAGGACGTTTCCGAGCAGGGAAGCAGGCCGGTGCACTGTGTTTTGGGAGAAACGCCGCGTGCCGCCGTGCGCTCTATTTGCACACGAAGCTCGTAGTGAATATCATTGTCGCGCTGCTAATTGCTGGCGACTGCACGAATGCACGCGCTCGCGGCCTCGCCCACACCTACCACATCTACCCTACATACTATACTATACTCTATTTCCCCCTGAATAAGCAATTTCGACTTTTCATGCTACACCACCAGCTGTTCACATTAAAACGTTAATGAGGTATAAGGTAATATTTATTCATATCTCAGCGAGAGTATTGCAGTAATATTACAACGCGGGAGGAGTTGCCCTGCAGGCGAGGGGCGAGGGGATACGAGTGTGATATTTCCAAGTCTGTTTATTTCGTTTATGTTGAGCGAAAATGATCGTGGAAAGCGAAGGCCGCACGCAGCGGCTTCGGGGCTGGGGAGCGCGCCCTCGTCGCCGCCGCAGCTTCGAATTAATTTTTCCAGGCAGTTGAGTTCGAATGCGCTTCCGGCTTGAGTTGCCTCAACTCGAAAGCAAACTTTTCGTGTTTACATTACTTTAAATTCTCTTACCTCTTAGCTTTGCTTGCAATACTTTAACATAGTATCATTCGTAGTATATTTATTTTATGTTTCACAGGAGAACTTTCTCGTTTTGCCGCACAATAAAGTACTGCGGAGGCGAGTGTTTTTCTTTCGTTTCTTAAAGATTTTTATTCATGGTTTTACCAACAACCCAGGCCTCACGAACGTCTGCTAGAGCAGAATGGCATGTATATATTGAACTTTAACGAGTTATCTACTATTTTATTAAGTCATTACTATATACGAGTTCTTATACTTAATAGGCCAGTCAAATTAGCTTTGCATCTTACAAAAAATCCTAACTCTATTTTTTATCGTGTATATAAATCTAAGTAATTATATATAGTAGTCTAAGCATTAGCCTTTCTATTAATATAAAAAAAATCCCACAATCGGATTGTTCCAAAAAAACTAAAAGGCATTTATTTCAATGAAGGTTTGGAAAATACAGTTATCTATCTCTATCGTCAGAATTAAACATTTTCTAACCAATTTTTTTGCGGTAGAAGTCATTCGATGGGAAATCATCGAATGACTTCTACCGCTCTGGGCGGAGCGGAAGGGAGTGTCAGACTCTTACTGACTATATAACAGTATAACCCACCCGTGATCCTTCTTGTGCCCTTTGCGTTCCAGTGACTCTTTGGAACAAATTCCGCAACCCTAGCAGGCTCTGACCCTATGGGGCCCCGTCTACGTTGCTGACGGCTCTTTAGGCGCGCGTGGAACACGATGCGCCGTCGACTCGGGCCTGGTTGCTATCGCACGGCGAGCCACCCCATAGCTCGCCATCCGCAGGCCCGCGCCTACGGTGGCCGGGAATCGCCTGCGTACTAATATTATAAAGCTGAAGAGTTTGTTTGTTTGTTTGAACGCGCTAATCTCAGGAACTACTGGTTCGAATTGAAAAATTATTTTTGGGTTGAATAGACCATTTATCGAGGAAGGCTTTAGGCTATATATCATCACGCTTAAGCCAATAGGAGCGGAGCAACGATAAATAATGTTTTAAAATCGGGGATTCCACGGGGACGAAGTCGCGAGCAGCAGCTAGTATTAAATAATTTGCTAGTAGGTAAGTTTCGCAAATCTAGAATTAATAGATACATCACATAACTTTCATGTCTGGCTGGCAACTTTAATACTACCTACGTACATTTTCAAATAATCGAGCGGAATACTCAGTGTATTCCACCAGGTTCAGTTTTAAACAAAAATGTAATAAATTAATCATTTCAACGCATCGACCGGACGTGCAAAGTAAATTTCATTCACGTTTCGATATTACTTGACTATATTGCCGTCAGCATAGGAAACGCCATTGCAAATATGATTTAGCGACGGGCTGTATCAAAGGCTAATTGTTCAATGGTACAATGTGTCGCGTTTTAGCCATAAATGCGTAGATATAGCCTGTGCCTACATGAACTATTATAGTCGTTATTAAATTAGTTTCGCTATTGTTTGTGGGATATTGACACGATACCTACTGCTAATCCTTTCAGGTGTATTTAATGAAATTGTGGGTTTATATTCCGGTTTAGTTTCAGTTCAGTTAAACAGCGGCTTCTCTCAAGTGGCAATGCTGCCAGGGTTACGGAATTTGTTCGAAATAGTTACTGCTGCTCTGGAACGCAAAGGAACTTGGAAGGGATTTTGTCTGTAAGAGTCTTACACTTCCTTCCGCTTCGCCCAGAACGGATCGGAACGGACTTTATAATTATGTATAATCAACATGTAAAACCCAGCCTTCGCACGGGTGCAATTTATTTTCAGGTGGATTTCCCATAATTTTTTTCATACGAATCTTCTCTTGACAACGAATAAAAAAAAACAGCGACGTTGCTCTATCCGTTGTCAATTTCACTTGCTTACCTATATTTGGCACTTCATTTTTACTTATAAGTATACAAATATATTCATCCACAGACGTTGTAGGTAGGTACCTAATGTTCAATGTAAGATCATACGAAAATCTCATAGAAAAAAGCGTTTTCATTTTTTAACAAAGAACACGGGGTATTTAAAAAAAAATACTTTTTCAAACTATTATGAGTTAAAAATATACAGCGCTTACAACGAACATAAATATTGTTCGTTTTTTATGAATACAGGAAGATTTTACTTTCCCATCGTACAAAATACTTTTCTCTATGTAAATATGTATGTATGTACCTAAATTTGTTGTAGGTATGTACTATAGGTAGGTACTAAAGTCACACAATGCAGTTATATATTTCGGCGTAATCCTCGTCGGAGAACCGTCAATAAATCCATCAACGCTATTAAGTACATACCGTAAAAGCCTCCAGGCGTTATGAGCTCGACAAACGGAATATTAAATTGTATAAATACTGCTGTGAAAATTGCAGGTAGAAATAATACCCTGTACAGTATGTGGAGCTTTACGTTATAATAAAACAAATTTGTGAGTGAGAGCTTACTTGGAAATCCTGGGATGCTTTGAATGCGACTGGTAAACCCTCGCTCTGAACTTAATATATGGCGACAAGCACTCAGCTTGATTAGAGAGGCGCTAGAACTACTATTACGTATTTATGTAAGCACATTATACGAAAAAAATCACAACTCTATTTTCACAGTGACCTGAAATTGGAAGAAAAACATGGAATCTAGATTGTGGTGTACATTTGTCTTCAAAAATAAGCTGGTCTAGTCTTAAGCCCTTTACGCATAGGTACCCTGTTCTCCAACGCAGGTTTAATGTATGTATTTATAAGGTTCAAAATTAGAACAAAAATTACGAGAACTTGAAGTGACTGGCCAGCTTACTGGCCACTTTCTATTAGCCGTCCTAGGGTTAAGACAAACCGCTCCGCCCAGAGCGGGAGAAGTCATTTGATGATTTCCCATCCAAAAAAAAAACGGTTAAGACAAAAACCTAGAAAGCTACAAATGTGCTACTCAAAAGCCAGCCGAAAATTTATGCAATCGTAAGCTACATCCATTGCCTTAGCCTTAATATCCTAGTTTAATCATGTTATTATAAAAATAAACAAAGCACTAAACACATCGTAAAAATTTAAAATGTTGCCTAATGTTTCAATTTAATTACCGCTACGTTACCACTTAACTAAGATTTTTAGCTTTTTGTTTAGATAACTTATTTTAATGTCTTTGAATTTAGGTGTGATTTGTTCGTGAGAAGGATACGAGTATGTACCAGGTACCTACCTACGTAGGTACTACTGTTGCGAATGTTTGCATGTCTATTTCTTTGGCACGCCCTCAACATGGTGGTCTCGTCAGGTAAGTATTAAAATAAAGCACACGACGACGAGACGATTTCCAAAAAGGAAAAACGTACTTGTTTCAGAAAATTGCAAAAAACGATTAAAGTTCCAAAACAACAAACACTTTGACAAGATATAGAACAAGTATGTAGGTGTCTACGTACTTGAAAAAGTCCTTGGCCTCAAGTGACGTTTTTAACTTAGTCGTTTTAAAAACTTACCTGCTACAGCAATTGCATACCTAGTACGGTTCTCGTGATAGGTACCTACTTAAAACAATACCAACGTAGAATCTACATACCTAGGTATCTATTGCATTGCCGCCGACACGCCCTTCGATAAAACGGGTAATGAAGATGCCTCCAACTTACTTACGCAACATTATCCACAGCAGGCACTTTGTATGAGTAAGGTAACTTTATCTGGTCGCTCTCTGATTTTCCACCTTCCAATTAACTAGTAATCATACACGCCCCGGGAACCCTTTCATTACTGGTAATGAGTTTTCACCCTTCGCCGAATAGTGGACATTGGGGCCTTTGATAGACTGCGCCACCATATTTTGTCTTTTGCTTTTATGCAGGCAAATTGGACCCGCGCGCTCAATTAGTCGGATTTTAGAAGCAAGGTCGCAGCCAATGTTTTACACGATATTTTATTTTACTCGTCTATGGAACAGAAGCGACGTTGATAAAAGTTGACGTACCTAGTTTTATTTTCGTGCTGCGGGGCAGGCGGATACTAAAGCGTCAATCTTTTTAGTGTAAAAGTGTGATATTTCGAAGTTTAAGCTGATAGATTTGTTGGGTACGGGAGACTAATAGCTTGATTAGGGAGTGACCGTTAGGTATGAAGCTTTCGAACCTTAATTACTACTGTTCAGGTATGTACAGCTCAATAAAAGTCCATATATACCTACTATATTTGCATGATTCAGATATATACTATGTTAGAAAAGTATAACTGTCTCAGGTCAAAACCTACCCAAAAAGCGGTGGAATTCAAATGAAAACTTACGTAGCCTAATGTCTCCATTCAAAATACAAACTGTTAAAATCAGGATGAACATTCACCATATTACCGTTATAGTTACGAAAATATGCAGTTTATTGTTTATTGGGTAGTTGACAAATATTTTTACGTCCAAAATGCTTGTTTGGTAGCGGTACCAAGTCATCCTCATTAGTGTTAATGACGGTCGGACGCAGCCGATATCTGAGACAGAACGGCTTAATTAATGCCACAGCCAGACTCTTTGTCAGATAATCGATAAATTATTTGTGAAGCTGTACAGCGCTTAGTTATAATAACTACATTAATAAACGGCCTTTATGACGTCGCTTTATAGGTTTATAGTAACAAAGGAACGATTTAGCAATCGATACAAGGATGCACGAATAAGAAAACAACCGATTGATATAGATCGTTTAATGTGAACAATCGGAACGACTTTGAAAAAATACATACAAACTGTTATAATCGGTTATAAAAATTGTGTGAGTAGCATTACAGTCGGAATCACATCAGTCTTGACATTACACAATTTGACCGACTCGGCGCATCATATGAGAATATCATTTACCTACAAATTGTTTTTCGGATTCACTGCAGTTGCCAAAGTGTGGCTGTAGATAACTACGAAGTCAAGCTGACACTTGAGCATATCGATGCGTATATTGCAATTTATTTACACCCTAACAAACTAATGTTATGTACAACGGAGCGCGTAGATGCAACACTTAGCAGGAATGAGTTTTCAGCGAAACATTCAGTGATTATGCTAGACCTGATGTTTGGTTTTGTTACATTGGATGACTCTTTTTATAGAGTATGAACAGAATGCTATGAGTTCTAGGGGCTATGGTGCTTCGAACCCTTCCCCACATTCCCATAGGCACACGCCCCTAAGTGGCACCTGATAGCAGTCGCTTAATGCCTGCTCTACATGCGACGACGACTAGCAAAACTAAAAAGTAGTAGCACTTACAGCCGGCAAATGTTGACTTTGATTATGTCTGTTGTTTAATGTTCTGGTATTAATAAACAGATACTTTACCAACTAGAGCTAAATTAATTTGAATTAATTAACGCTAAGCTACATAACAACTGTACAAGATTTTGTGTGCTTACATTAATGAGAATGGTAAAATGCTTTAATTAATACCCGTTCTAAACAATTGAATAAATAGGTATTTACCTATCCAATAAATTAATTTCATAATGTTGGTTTTGTGATTTTAGCAAAATGGAGGTAACGAAGGAAGTCTGAAACACGCTTAATACATTTATATCAAAGTTAGTTTATGTGTGAAATGATAAACTTCTATAACACACGGAAATAGTACATCTTAATGCGATTGGGTAAAGTTTTCAATGCAGCTGGGGCGGAACTAGTACCGAGTGTGCAGGGACCAAAGTTCACTCGCAGCAAACGACAACCACGTTTATCAACACACTTGCAGAGAAACAATAAATAAAATATACACACAGAACCCACATACATATTACAACAAAATACAAAAATATTATTATACTAGCTTCTGCCAGCGACTTCGTCCGCGTGGAATAGTTACTTTACCCCCGATTTGAAACTCTCAGCCCGATCGGTTTAAAATTGACAAAAGATAGACATGCTGTTTCGGGATATTTTTTAGATAATTTTATGTAGAACATTTCCGTAATACATGATTTCTATGTAACTTTAACCATTAAGGCTACACACGCGACGGAAGCTTAAAAAATGGAGTAACTTCTTCCGTTTTCCCAACATTTTCCTTCACTGCTCTGCTCCTATTGATTGTAGCGTGATGAAAAGTATACTATAACCTGCCCAGGAGTATGAAGAATAATTGCACCAAGTTTCGTTAAAATCGGTCGAGTAGTATTTGTTTCTATAAAGAACATACAGACAGACAGACAGACAGACAGACAGACAGACAGACAGACAGAAAGACAGACAGACAGACAAAAATTTTACTGATTGCATTTTTGGCACCATTATCGGTCACTAATCACCCCCTGATAGTTATTTTGAAAATATATTCCTTGTACAGAATTGACCTCTCTACAGATTTATTATAAGTATAGATTAATGCCGATATGAGTACATATTACAACTAAATCTCATCTCATAATTATAATATATGTGAAATTCTCATCAATTATAAGTTAATAATTTAATTTAATTTTACATTTCACTCACTGAGGTTTTTTGTTTTTTAATGAATTTGTTGTCTTTTAATTATTTATAGTTTTACCACTGTTTTGTGCTAGCGGTGTTAACCTATAATTAATTGTTGCACCCGCAATTGAATTCTGTTTTAAATCTAATTATGTACTGATGTAAACAATTGTTGGTTGACCTCAATAAAAATAAATAAATAAATAAATAAATCTGAGGAATGGAAGGGTACAATTTTATAGGAACTGCTGATTGTTGAATGGTGGGGACTCGTCGTGATAAATTATATTTTATTTTGTAAGTAGGTTAAACATAACATATTTTTTGGTCATATTGAGCTAGATTTGTCCACTTTTGATATGAAAAAGCAATACTTAAATATTTGATTTTACGTGATTCTAAAGTATAAATACTTTAGGCATTAAAACCTATCTACCGAGGTTTAATCTAAATAGATTACACTTGCCTTATAAAACAGGAAGGCCCCCCACCTTCTAAGATATCTTTCTGCACAAGTGTGTTAAAAAAACCGATATTTTTTTAAACGCTTTTCTTTGTTTTGTTTGCATTCTCGACTTCATAACGTCAATCCTGCCTTGGCTGCAGTGACAAACTTTGTCCACTTGTATCTACTATTTCCTCATAGATTTTTATTCCCAAAATCTTTGGCACGATATTCTTTTGTTATTTATTTGTAGGGATTTTTCTTTTACGTTGAAATATTACACAGACACAGACATTTTCAAAAAGTTATGTACAAAACATATTTACAAGTATTAATAAGATAAAATATGAAATATAATAACTGAAAACAATAAAAAATCTAAAGTAATACAAAATTATTTTTATGTAAAACGTAACCTGTGCATATAGGTATTTCCTTTAATAATTTCAGAGAAAATCTCACAAAAAATTAGTCGATTTGATTATAATTATGTACAGTACAAATCTTTGAGGCCAAAATATTGGTTACCTACTTATATTTAGACACATTATTATAAAAACGTTTTATAAAAATACTGTAGAATTGTAGCCTAAGTCAACGGTCTTTCAAAAACCTTATTATGCTATATAAAATAAACATAACTCAGTCAAATAATAAATTAATATTACTGTGAGTATTTATCAAACTTACCAATTACGATAAGATGAGTATAACGGTTTTAATAAAACAATGATTAAACTATGATGTTTGTAATGGTTTAGAGTTCAGTGCTCATCTCGGCTGCTCCCGCGGGCTGGTCGCCAGGTGTGGCGCAGGCGTCGCCCGCGAGACCACATGTGGCTTCATTTGGCGGACTCAGTTGCTCTGCAGCCTGGGTTTAACAATCAATTATTACGTTTTATTTTCAACTAGTATCAAAACTTGATTCAATCGATCAATTGTTTAAAAATATATTTTTCAGTATTTGTAATATATATACAATACACTTTGCTTTTCTGTTATTATCACACACTGTATTTTCAGTGAGAGGAAAAACGGTTAAGTTCCAACAATTTAATCACAGCAAGGTGCAACATAGAGGTAACACAAATTAAAAACACAAACTATTCGGAGAAAACACAAAACATAGACGATTAGACATGGGTTAGTTAAGGGTTAGTCTACCACTAGGTCACCTGCGAACCGTCACCAGCATGCAAAGACAAAACAAAACAAACAACAAACCAAGGGGTGCGTGCAGCTACTCATTCCGCTAGTGTTGCGACACAAACATGGTGGATCGTCGGGCGTGCCTTACTTACTGCGTGCTTTCTATGAGAGGCTTAAGGATAATGTCGAGGGTGTTGTCGTGGCGGTGCGTCGCCAGGCGGCCGTGCGACGCGTGCGTGCCGTGCGACACGTGCGTACGCGCCACGTTGGCGTTGTGGTCGCGCGCCTCCCGCGAGGGCCGCGCGTACCGGCGCGCTAGCGACCCGCTTTCGCCCACCAATATGTTGTTGTTGCTAGCATGTCTCTGCATCCCAACAATCATACACGCTAGACAAACTACCTGTGCACACCCTATAGCTTTATACATGGATTAAACAGTGAATATATATACGTTTTATAAATAAAAGAAGACTTTCATCAAGTTCCCGAATGACAGGCGCGTACAAAGTGCTAAAGTTGTGACCATAGAAATATAAAATCTATGGTTGTGACACTTGGTCATCATTACAAGGCTAAGCGCGAAAACTTCTAATAGACAATAAATAAGAAACAACTATAGCACTCTGTCAAATTATAAGCCCCTTAAGCAAGTAGAAGTCTTGAGAATATCTTTCAATTATAAGAAAATATATAAGTACCCAGATCTACATATTTTCAATATTTCGTCAGTGAAATTAGGCTGACCTACATACACATGTCTTTACTATGCTACGCCTATGTTGAATACTTGGTACTAAAATTATTTGTGATAAGATGTTACATAATTCTGCACATAAAAATATTCTCGAATTACAGCAGCCTGTACACTGTTAGCCTTTTCAGCGACCCAGAAACAGGAGCTGCGGTTTACATCGATGGCCCTTGTTATCTTATTTAAGTCTTGTTTTATTTTTATTTTTTTTCAGTCTTCTTGCTCTCGCTTGTTCATTGAGTTAAAGTTAAAAAACTTCCATGCAATGAACAAGTAAAGGCGAATAATAAAATCAGTGGCATATCTTTTGAAAAATCGATTCCATATACAACATGTATACATAGTAGGACGAACAAAAATTAGATTTATTTAATTTCCAATGTTTTCTGGAACAAGGGCCATCGGCGAGCGGAAGACATGTTAGAAAGCAAAGCGCCCACTCACGAAGAGAGAAAAGCCCCCGTCGGCCGGGTGAGGGTAGCGCGGGGCGAGGTCGCGGGGGCGGCGCGCGGTTGCGGAATCGCTGGCCACCGACAGCAGCGAGCGCTGCGACCCCGACACAGAGCGCGCGCGCCCTGGCGCTGCCGGCGGCCGCCGCGTCAGTGCGCCCGTGCCCGCGCTCGCCCCCGCGCTCTCACACGCTCCCGCGCCCGCGCCCCGCGCCGCCCACTGCCTACTCACAGGCGCAGCGCGCGATGACCCGCCGGCACCACACTTAGCGCTGTCACTGGACCTGCACCCGACAGAGATGGGCCTTACATCAGATTCCACTCGTCGGCTGCCGATAAAGGTATATTACGGTCACTGGGGATGTCAGTTTTGTTTCCTTCACTGTTATAATTCGATCACGATGACGATACATTCCACCTATATCTTGTAACGACATTTGAGGAAATTAGACCAGTAAGCTCATTTATACACTAGCTGACCACACAATTGGTCTGCAACGTAAGTATTATGAAAATGAAGTAGAGTCGTAATATACGAGTATTCACCTCTCCGAAGAGTACGCGTAGTCCTGGTCGGCGCCGAGCCCCGAGTCCGTGTGCTCGTGCGACACACGCGCGCTGCCGATGAGCTCGCCGCTGGAGCTGTTGCTGTTGCTGTTGGTGACCGGGCTGTAAGGGTTGTTGTTGTTCGACACCGGCGTCACGTTGCCTCTGTACCCGTTATTTGTCAAGAAGTCATCGCCTGTCGTCCGCCCGACTGGCTCATCGTAGCTCGGATAAGCACGTCTGCAAAAACCCGCAACGTAAATCATCCATGTTTGGGTAATAAATCATAGCAATTGGGTTGCGGGGCGTACCTTCCATGTTTCTCGTGAGCGCTCCGGTGCGTACTGAGTGTGCTGGAGCTAGATCGAAGCGATCCTTGGTTGTGATTGTCGTGGGTATTTTTGCCGTGAGATGAGGAACTTTTATCTCGCCTTGCTAATGATCCGTGTTCAGCCCTATAAAAAAGTCGTCACACAACATATAGAGACATAAAACACAATCATTTACTAACACTTCTATGCCATTAGGAAGAGTTCTTACTGTCTATGCTTCGATGAAGTCCGTAGCTTTGTTTGCCGAGCATGGCTGGTCTGGACGACGGTGTATGGGATCTCCTTCAGTTGCTCCTCAGTCATGCCAGTAGTATCTACCAATGAGAACTCGAGGTGCTGTTTTAATTCACTAGGCAACCATTTCTTGTCGTTTGGGGATCCCGACCGAGACCTGCGTAAGAATAAGAGCATAATTCCTGGGACCGAATGAGTGATTAAAAAGATAATAAAATAAAGGAAAATATAGTACCGGTGCTTCCGGTGTCGACGGTGTCTGTGAGATGATCGATGTGTCCCAGTCTCGGGTTCCATTTGTGAACGGCGGACATTCGCTACCTACGAAAAAGTCTTGTTTTTCATCATCCACATTATTTGCTCATATTGTATGTTGTAAATAGAACACTCACTTGGACACCACCTCCAACTGTAGACTGTCGTAGCACTTCCTTCCATTGTGACTCAGAATCGACCAGTTCATATTCTCTGCAAATTCAATAATTATAACGGTTGCCTTCTAATATTACGTTGAATTTGGGAATAAGTATATATTTGGCTTAATTCACAGAAAACCTTCCAATATTAAGAAGACACCGCAGTGGCGTAACTATAGGGTGGCAGGGCTGGCAAAATGCCACGGGCTCCGACCCGAGAGGGCCCCCGGCCGGAGAGGGCCCCGGCCGGAGATGAGCGTCTCCAAGATGACTTTAAGAGATTATGACTTTAAGCATAAAAAGTATCCCAAAGATTCAGCGGACAATTTATCGAGAGTTCACAATCTGTCAAGATATTTTATAATCTTACGGAGTTTGCCATTTTCCGGTGACATGTATAAACCCATGCTCTTGAAAATAAAACTGGGAAACGAAGTCATCAAAAGAATTTGCCACGGGCCCCCGATGGTATAGTTCCGCCACTGAGACACCGTCATGTGTGACCGAGTCCATATATCATGTACCTATGCACCAATTTTTAAGCTCCGGAAAGGCCAAGGCTCGGCCGCTCAGGGCCCCAAGTCTGCTATTTTTATAAATTTGTCATTCCAACACGATCCCATTGTCATTTTGCTAAAAGTTCGTATTCTGCTAAATTTATAATGGTCGATCATCAGTATGTCAGGGGTCTCGTTATACTTTTTGATAACCGAGCTATTAAAAGGAATTACTGCATAATGACGTTCTAATGGTAGGTCAATGATCAAAAGATTTGTCAAAATTTTAGCAGATTACCGCATACGTCTGTCATTCATTTGTCATTATGTACGAGATTACCAATTCTATGCCATTTCTTTCACAGAAGTGTCAGTGGTGGTTGATCATTGGAAAGTCATAATGACCCTTTTATATTATTAGATTACCAAACATGTCAAAATCAACCATTATGAAATAAGTGATAGACCATTCTGACACTATTGTAATAGTAGACTTGAGGCCCTGGGCAAGGCCCTGGTATGAGTTTCCGAAAGGATTGGAACGTGTTGGACCTTAGCCAGACAGTAATATTTGATGTGTTACTAACTTGGTATCTGGCTGTGAGTCATCTCTCTCTGAGCCAGACTCGTGCTTGTGCCGGGACCGGTGACGTCGGTGGCGCCGTCCTGATCGACCTGAGCCCCGGGACAGTTCACTCTCTGCGTCTGACTGCTGTCTTCGCGACCGGTGCTTGTGTCTACATCACAACAAAAACATTTTTTTTTATACAGAACATGATTTTAAAAGAGTGTCCGTGGAGTTTCTTGCACGTTCTTCTCCATAAAGATCTACGCTTTGGAACGTGCAGATAGCTTCATCTCTTTCGACTTGACAATTCAAAAGTGCCTGTAAAGGGTTTCATTGCAATAAATGCTTTGAGTATTGAGTATATGTATAGTTCTCTATATAATAGTAACTTACGTTTAACTACAGATTTAAAACCCATGCACTTGGGGACAAGTACTATTTCAACTAATGACGAAAAGTATACCTACATATGTATCAAAAAAGTTTAGACAGCGAACACTGACTTAAAAAAGGATACTGAAAAAGTTGCCGCAAGATAATAATGGATTTTGAATTTAAGTTGGAAAGTTAAAGAGAGGTCGCCATTATTCACCGCGTAAGAACTTTTGAAACGGTAACAAAGTCGTAAGAAAGCAACGAGTCTAACATGCTCCGTAGAAAGCGACTTGTGTGGGGAAAACGTTGCTCGAATAAACCTAGATCTACCTACTGTCGATACATTTTCGATATGGAACAAAAAAACTGGCTATGTAGGTGTACTTGCATCATAAAAGATGAGGTTGACAGATATCATGTCGTGTGTATGTGTTGAACTTACTTGCGATTGGAGCGGGAGTCATTAGAGCTTTGGGAGTCTACTGAAGCGGAGCGATGCCTGGGTGCCGGCGGTGGCCTGGTGGCAGTAGGCGACGCCGAGTATAGGCCGCGCCGCGCCGGGGCTGAGCGAGTCGACCGCGGCGACCCGCCCACCGCGGGGACTTCGCAACCCATCACCTCACCACTGATTCTAAGCCTAATCAAACAGTGACAAGCAATAGGGTATTTTACTCTAAAAATCTAATTAGTCCGTCTGATAGATTTCCAAAAAATAATGGAAACGTATTTTTTCTTTTTTCACGTAAACAAAAAATGAAGACGATACAGTGCGTTGAAAACTCACGTGACGTCACTACGTTGCTACAATTTTTACCAGCGACGTGACGTCACGTGAGTTTTCAACGCACTGTATCGTCTTCATTTTTTGTTTACGTGAAAAAAGAAAAAATACGTGTCCATTATTTTTTGGAAATCTATCAGACGGACTAATTAGATTTTTAGAGTAAAATACCCTATTACAGAATATTAGCTTCTGCCTGCCGATCCGTCCGCGTGAAACTTACTTATATGAAAAGCCTTTCTAGACTATAATCTATCTCTGTGCCATATCATCAAGATCAAGAACTAGAATCATTTATGTATTTGTAAAACATAAGTTAAAGTTCAAGGTCTTATAATAATTATAAATCGCACTATTTTATTTCATTGATGACACTCCAATAATACACTACAGAAAACACGCCTGCAATACATTGGAAAAATGAGGTACAGGTAATTCAATTAAAGATCAGCGGATCAACCATCCTGGTCCCAGGCACAGTATTACAATATTGTAATACTGTGTCCCAGGTGTGATTGAGTAACAAACATTAACCATCCAAACTTCCGCATTTATAATAGAAGTAGGTAAGTTATGCCTCCGGTAGTAATCTCAGTTCTTCTTAGTAAAAGGTCGCCAAAATCTTTATTTGGACAGAGCAGTGTTGTGGACACATCTATAATTAATTTAGTGAAGTTAGCTAACGAACTTACGAGTTTGGTCGATGTACTGAGGTAGGTTGTTTGATTTCTGGGGGACAGTCTTTTATTCTCAAGTCTTCTAATTTCGGCACTGAAACAAAGTAGAAAAAAAAACTTTTTACAAAAAAATACAACCGACTTTTCCACAAAAAATCAAAAATGTACAAAATAACTTTAATTTCGGAACTCGGTGTTTGTGGTTGCTTTTTCGTTTTTTGAACACCGACTTCCGAAATCAAAGTTATTTTGTACATTTTTGATTTTTTGTGGAAAAGTCGGTTGTATTTTTTTGTAAAAAGTTTTTTATTTTTCACTTTTTAGTGGTACCTAAACCCCCTCCCCTCCCCCACCTAAACGAACCAATCACATTGGTGTAAAAAAAACGTACTGCTCCTTTGCAGAGTAAACTAAGAGGTCGTCAATGTAGGTAAATTAGATATTTTTTTTAGATTTTTCGAAAACCGCTTGGTCGATTTCGATAAAATTTTCATGGGACCATTTGGGTGAGTATACCCTTTCGAACAAAAAAAGAATTTTTCAAATCGGTTGAAAAGCGACGGAGTTATGCGCGAACAAACATAAAAAAAAAAAAAAAATACAAACATCCGAATTGAGAACCTCCTCCTTTTTTAGAAGTCGGTTAAAAATAGAATAGGCGAGATTTATTTACATAAGCCCAGTTGCACAAACCAGAGTTATCTTTTGACTCTGAGTTAGTCCCCACCCGGGATCGATATTTATGAAAAGATAAATTTGTTTTGCGCGAGTGGGCCTTACAAATACAAAGAAATCAGTCGCAAAATAGAGTGTAAACCAATAATGTGAAAGTTCACGAGATTATTAGAGAAAAGAATAAAAATCATGATGAATACCGTCACTGAGTGAAGCGTGCGACGCGTGCGCGTGTCTCGCGATGCGGCGCGACGGCGTGCGTGTGAACGCGGGCGGGGGCCGCGGCCGCAACCCTCTGCCACTGCGCAAACAATAACAATTTACGAGGTACACGACGATTAACAAAAACTGGATCATTCCACCTTTTCACTACTACCAGACGAGAGGTGCTGTAAAGCGTTCATCCGCACTTGTTTGGTATACCGACTAGTAGTAGTTCTCAGCGCACCTCCAAATTAAGTACTCGTATCATGCACATCGTCAGTTCTCTTCCACCCGTCTCAATCCGACATATCAGTAAGAGTAAACAGGCATTTATTGTCACTTAATTGATCGACATTTACCAAGATCAAATTTCCACCATTTGCAAAAATTGCTTTTTTTCTTAATTCTTTACAAAATATAGGGATAAATTGCTAGCTGAGATATAGAAATTAAAGTAAGAAATCAGTCTGAGATTTGGTAAATCCTAATGGGTTATTTTTATAGTTAAAAATGAATTTCATCCCTAGACACTTTTGATGTGTTTACGAATCCAACATGCTACACTTTCGGTCATCCCACATTATTAGACGTCTAACACTAACTTATGAACTCAACAAAACGTTTCTATTATTGAACCATTACCTAGTTTCGTTTCTAAATATTCCAATTTTATTATTGTTATTTTTTGCTTTGTATTTTGTTGCTGTTGTGTTGTGTCTGTGTCGAATAAATGTTTTCTATTCTATTCTAATCTAAATAGGCGTGTGTTCCTTACCTCGTTCTAAGCCTGGTTCCTAGCGCGAATATGTCAGCAGAAGCCGGTGACGTCTGCTGCATTCTAAAGAAGGTGTGGTGGTCGGAGCAGCATCGCCACAAGTGGCGGCAGGCTGACCTGGTCGGGGACTCGAACCCGTATGTTGATGTCTCATTCTGTATATAAAATGTTATGGTACTATAATATAATTTAAATGAAGTCAGATATAAATTGAGTTTGAATTGAAAGTAAATACAATTTTTTTTCTGATATCCTGTATCAGGTACTGTTACTCATATTTTGGTCAAGATAATTATGTGCCAGATTTTATTTTACTTTCTTATGGATTAAGCGGATAGCGGTAATTTCAGTGAACAGAGGTCAATGTATTTTGTAACGTTAAGTTGGCAATATTTTCCGTTCTCATCGTACTCTTGTCCAAGATAAGCCAGATTATATCTAGATTTTGTTTAAAAAGCAGCAGTAAACTTCTTTCATGTTCAAGGTTTGCTTTTACGAGTCTGTGAATCACAAAACGCTCTATCTCCAAAGGCCATGAAAAGAATGTTCATAGAATACGTTATATCTAGCTAAATTGAATGATTAAGTATCGATCGTATAATACCTTTAACTAACCGTTCGAGCGAGGGTAATATAAACATCTGCAAACTTTGATGGAGGTAGCTTTTATTATTTAACTTGCTTCAATTTGGCTGACGCCAGGAATGTTCTCAAGGTGACTACTGTAGAGTTAATACTGGATATTATTAGTGTGTGTACCCGGTTAAGGCTAAGAAATGGGTACAATGATATTATCTAGTATCATCGCTCCACACAAGTTCTGGTTGGTCAATGATTTTTTCGTCTAACAATTCATCGGTCCAATGATGTCTCTTCGGACTGTCGTTAGTTTACCCAACAGTTCTATCTATGGTCGAACGATCTCGGGTTCACTCGACCAACAAGGACAACGTTTTATTATGAAGGTATATTTTTATTTGACACATCTTGTTTGCACCAGATTATCGAGCTCCATCGGGAACATTAACTTAAAAAAGGAATCGAATTATTTTACATTTTTTGAGAAATATTTTATCTAAGAAATCCCTCAATTTTTAGCTAGTTAGGTCCACTTGCAACAATATCAAATAACTCTGAGTTCTTGATTCAATTCGGCCTTAAGGTACACAACATAAAATAAGGACTTAAAGACTAAGTAAAGCGAAAAGTCGGCGTCGCAGCCCGGCGGTATACCAGCGGACGGCGCGCCGCGTTATCGCCGCGCCCACAGCGTTGTAAATACAGTGCTCAGTTCTGCGCGACTTATCTGTAATTGCCTGCCTACGAATGTCTTTCAAGGAAGCGACGCAAGGTGGACTCTATCTTGCACCACTATTCAAAGTGCGCTCGTTATCGCTCTCCGCGATCCGAAACGAAAAATGGGTCAAGTGGAGCGCCTGATTTTAATGTTTACTTATTCGTCTAACTTACATTCTTTGTATTTTTTGTAACAAGGAGTTCTTACGTTCTTATCCGCTACACGGAGCATGAAGTAGCGTCCCTTGTAATAAAGTTTGGAGACGCGCGGCCAATAATAGTTTGCAACTGTGTGTTTTCCGCGTAACAGTAAAAGACCGCTCGGCGCCAGCCCAAGGAAATATTCCACGCTGTCTTCACCCTGTCACACAAACACGATCATTTTGTTTACTTGTATTAAAAGACATGAAGTTCATTATTGAGATATGATTTATTAGTCAAAAGTTGTATATTTACCAAAACTGGATGAAGATCTACTCCATACATGTCGAGCCACTTCACTTTGTCTAAGTAGCTCAATTCAGCTTGTGCCGGTGAAATTCCCCTGTAAAGAGGGTTGTTATTAACATTGCATAAGAAGAAAAGAGAGTTAAAAGTCAATTTAACTGTTATCCTTAATTAATAGGAGGCATTAAGGACAAAAGGCCACAAAAGACTAAGCAACAATGAGGCCCGGGCGGAGGGTATGGGGAGCGGGCGGCGAGGCGGTGTCGCCCGCTAAGCCACGGCTCACTTGGTGTTAAGTAGGTAGGTACACATAATTTGCATGTAATTGCGGCTTTGTGACGCGCCAGCGGCCGCAGACTGCATCTTTGCGCAGTTAAAAATTCATTCAATTAGGTGAGAAAGGTGACGAAGTTTAATTTGCTAGCGGACGGGGACGCTTTCGGCGTGGAACTGCGCGAAATCTTAATATTTAGCACCTTGCTTTCTTCTTGGTTAATTAAATACTAGTATCTACCATAGAAATATTCTAAAGTATCTACGTATAACAGAAAGGACTTCCTTACATAAAGCGCGTAAGTTCTTTATTAATATATGGCGCCTATTTTGGGAGTTGATGGAAATATAGATGGCTCTTTCTTCATGTGGATAGTGAGTTATGAACTTATGAGTTGGCTGATAAAATCTTGAGCGTGTTTTAAATATTTAGAAAATATTTTATATCCTTACGTGAGGGTGCGATGTATCTCGGCGGCGCGTGCCTCCAGCTCGGGGCTCTGGTGCTGCAGCAGACGGAACTCCGCCACGTAACCGGGCGCATACCGCCGCGGCTCGTAGTCACCCAGCTCCGCTGCACATATACACAACAATTAATATGATCAGAGGGCCATTTTTACTCATTTTTAAGCAGCAATGGCAGGAAAATGTGAAGAAGTGGAGGAGTTTCTGACAGTTTGCGAATGATATATGAATGCGACGCTGCGAAATACATTGTAGAATCGACCCTCAGCGTTTAGATAATTTTATCGCAGACCAACGCCAACAAACAAGGCTATAAAGTGCTAAAATAACGCACGACAAACATTGTCACGGTAAAATCATTTGGCTGACGGGCTACTTCAAACAGCAGGTAAAAATAAACCGGAGAGCGGCGCTGTTCCATTTCTGGAACAAACATCTCGTTTAGGCGCGTTTAGTTGACCAAAAATATCCTGAACAGATTCTTATTGCGTGGTTGTATCGCTATTATGATAGTCTCGCTCTTTTACAATCGCAATTAAATCTGTAAAGGCGGGGGTTTGTGTCCTAACCAAATAAGTATACGACGCAAGGTAAACACAATACCTACCTAAATGTATCTCCACGTTTTGATTACAAAATTGAGGAAAGTTAGCAGATAACGTAACGTCGGGGACTTGTAATACTTTGGGTACCCTCACGGATATTTAAAGTTTCATTTCTGGAGAAGATCGAGAAAATATTTCCAAGAGGCACATAAAAGAAAATAGTTGTCCATTCCAAGTAGTTTACTAGACACGTTATTCGGGCTGCGAAAGAAATATCCACATACGGAGCGAGCTTGGAAAAACTATGACTAGTGAACGAGGCTGACAGTCATTTCCCGTCGTTTATCTTTTTTTTTGTACTCTGAAATCGCAACATCTGGTACGCTAGTGGAGTACACACATAGATATTCGAACCTTTCAAACAATACTTTCACGCTTGACTGACGAATAAAACGTTGTCGTTACTAATATCAGACGCTTCTACTGTTTAAAATGCACATAAGTGTATCATACGTTCAAATAATGCAGAAAAAATAATATTAATATTGGCTTTGCTGAACAAAAAACGGTACTATGAACAGAGTCAGTCCTTACGTACGTATATAGGCTGCAAATACCTTTTTACATAATTACCGTCGACTTTAAAAAAATAATCATTTGATTAGTTGGAATATCGATTAGTGTCTTTTTGTGCAAGTGGTCAATTTGAATGATCGATATCAAGAAAATTCACGCCACTATAGGATAGAGGTCCTTTGACGACGTTCCCGACAATTTAACGCATTTCTGAAAACAAAATAAGCGTTTTGATAGGTGCCTGGACTTGACGCCTCAGTGCTGCCACCTGGTGTACGTCATTTCAGAAAATCCTCATTAAGAATCTGCTAATTAGTATTTAAATTAATCACAAGTTCAAAATAAGGCATTCTTTTTTTTCTGGATTGGGTAATCTATATAGCTCGCAATCCGCAGGCCCGCAGCTGCGGTTGCTGGAAATCGCCCTGCGTTTCCCGACGCCGCACAGTGGACCCATATTGAAAATTAGTGGACTTAGGCAACAAAGTTCCAATATCGATGCGATTTTTTTTTATATGACGTGTTATGATATTCCTGACAACTTTTACTCTTATAATTTTTTTTCTAAAGTTGATAGTTTGTCTGAAAAAAAATAAATTAGATTTTTTTGTATGGTAAACAGTAAACACCGAGTTCCGAAATTAAAGTTATTTTATACTTTTTGGTTTTTACTAGTTGTAAGTACCTATGTGCTATTAAAACTATATATTTAATTAAAAAGAAGGTGAAAACAGCCATATGAGACACAAAATATACTTAGAAATTATTTTAATCGGCAAAAAATTTCATACAAATATATATATTTTTACCGAATGATTACTCGCGCCGCCGCGGATGGTCGGCGCTGATTTTATTTTTCATGGATCGATAATGACCCTAACTATCATATACTCACGCCACACACCCAGCATATTTGTACAATTGAAGAAAAAAAATTAAACGTGATTCTCTCCATACAAAAAAATCTAATTTATTTTTTTTCAGACAAACTATCAACTTTAGAAAAAAAATTATAAGAGTAAAAGTTGTCAGGAATATCATAACACGTCATATAAAAGAAAATCGCATCGATATTGGAACTTTGTTGCCTAAGTCCACTAATTTTCAATATGGGCCCACTGTGCGCCGGGGCGTCTACTTCTGTTTCTTCTGGGGCGTGAGGTTTCGATCTCTTTCCCGCGGCCTACCTCTTTCTTTGCTAGCCTTACAGCTTTGCAGAAGGAGGTGGCATCTCCTCATGCCTCCTCACTCCGGACCATGGATTGAACCAAGGCCGGAATCGGGAGGTCGCCGCCGCGATCGCATCGACGAGGACACGACGTTGCTCTACCCAAGAAGGGTAGACCTCCACCGTATCGTCCATCGTGTCCTCCGAGAAAGTGGGATGTACATGTACACATCTACAAAATTATATTTATCAAGGCCCGAGTACCACACCCTTGAATAAATAATATCGTGTTGACGTTTCGCCTGTCACTGCCGAGAAGATGAATGTGCCAGCATTCTCCCCAGTTAAAGGGGCATACCTATCCTGTTTGCGAGTATATAACATATACCTAGTAGGTATCGCATATATATCTGTGAAAATCTCCCCTCAGCCGTCACTCAACATGTTGATTACAGCTTGATTACTGTTTATTCTAAGAAAGTTCATATAAATATGATTTAGTTAACAAATTAATGGTTTCCCCGTAGCCTGAATTAAAAACATCATGAAGAACCGTCCATCTATTGAAAGACAGTACTCTTTTTCTTTTTTATTTAAGTAGGTACACTTCATGTCGTTTATTCGAGCAAGTAGCTAGGGGCAGCCATTAATCTCATTATTTTTAAACTCACTAGCTTCGGTTTATTTTATGAAAGCTTTGAGAAGTCACAAGGAATCTCAGTTACTTGCATACATACATATAACTATTTTAAAAGCAAATGGTAACGGACGCGTTTGCTTTAATATTTATTACCGATTAATAATCATATAATAACAATATTAAACTTAATAACTATTATTTATTCCATATAAAGAGTAAATATTTGTTTTTTTTTTTGTTGCGAAATCGCTACAAAAGTGTTCAACTAACTTTAAAAATTCTTTCGCCATTTGCTAAATTTGTTAATTACAAAATAGGCTATATTTTATACGAATATTTCAATATTGTAACCCAAAATAGCAATCTTATACCCAATAAATTAATTATTGCCGTGCGCTGAGAAAACTATTGATGATACATAAAAGTAGTGTGACTAACTGTTATGTTTAAATCACAATTACCGCTCTTAGTTAAGTTAGCCAATCAATACCCGGGTGGAATGGAATAGTGGTGATTTTATGATATTTAATCTTTATCCATTTAAATCGTTTGATATATATATTTTTAATTGAATCTGATTAATTCATCTTATAAAGAAAATATATACAGTATGTTAACTAACAGAGGGCGTTCCCGTTAACCCGCAATAGTATAGCTGGATGCTATACTATTGCGGGTTATTGATAAAAAAAAATATTACCATTCGAAAACAACTTTTTTTTTAATATTAATGTATCACTAAAGAGACTATTGAGAGCAGTGGTGACCGAGTGGTAACGGTCCCGACTTACGAATTGTAGGTCGCGGGTTCAAACCCAGCCAGCCGCATTACTTTGTGTAATTAACTACATCACCACTGCTCTCAAAACGGTGAAGGAAAACATCGTGAGGAAACCGGCATGTCCTAGAACCAAAAAATTCGAAGACATGTGACATTCACCAACCCGCACTGGGCCCGCGTGGTGGAATACGGCCCATTCCCTCTCCAAGAGAGGAGGCCTGTGTCCCAGCGGTGGGAACATTACAGGGCTAATTATGCTAATTATATTCACTAAAAATGTTAAATTGATACGTTAAAGAAACACTCTGTACACGCGTAGGTACTTGCCGGTTTGGGCATTCCTACTACAAGTACTATTCCGCGCTACTATTTTAATTTTAAACAGGATGTTTCGAATTTTTGTCACTTAATTCTGTTTTTTAATTCGGATTATTTTATGCTTATTTTTCTATGCTGGTATTATTATTTTAATCTATTAATGATATAGATTAACGAGTTTAAGGGAACGCCCTCTGTTATTTAACATACTGTATATGTACAAGCAGAGTAAAAAGGGGGAAAGACTCATAGGGCATCGAAAAAGTCGTCCACATCGCTGTCAACGGGAAAAGTGCCCAGAACATTAGCCGCATTGCCACGTTGAAAGGCAATGCTGATTCGTTGACCAAAGAAAAGGCCAGCCCTCTGGTCACGTGAAGAGTCGACTAACTGTTTGCTGGTTTGACAAAAAATTCGATGAGCACTCGGACCCACGGCCCTAGTGTTTCAACTCCAAACGGTTCCCAAAAAAGGTTGTTGTATTTGCGCCGTTTGAGATTTTCTGCACCTGCCGCAGCCGCCCCAGCACAACCCGCCGTGCTAAGAAGATGGAATGCGCAAGGGTGTCGACACTAATTGATTATAACACATCGGCTCCTAGCGGAGCTTTACATACATCGCAGCCAATATGGCGAAGCATTTCATTTATAAACGTCAAATAGACACGCTTTCATAAAGTCACTGTGAGCGTTTCAAATATGTTATTTTCATAAGTCCAATCAAATAATTGTGGCGTTATTAAAAATAGATGTTATACGACGATTCCCTTATATCCGAAAGTACTGAGCTTAAATTTTGAAAAAATAATTTTACTGATAATAGTTCAACTAACTGGTTAAAAAAATAGCATTGGTTATGTTTTAACACCGTAAGGAACCTTCAGCGCGAGAGTCGGACTCGGGCTGTTTATTTTTTTGTTATCTTACGTTTTTAAAACTCATTTAATTAAGCCAGTAACTTGGTACAGAAGTTAGTTTTGTAGTAGATAATATACCTATATGTCTAAACGCGGCACTGGCGAGTATGGCTCCGCCGTTCATTAACCGAGCGTGACGTGTGGGCGGCTCGCCTCTTTACCAAATGATAGATGGTCTCAAACATCAGTCACACCTACTAACATAAAACACATTCCGACTCTAACTTTTACCGATTGAATATTTGATCGAAACCATAGCCAATGAGCTTCTTTGAACTTTTCCAAATAACAAAAACTGACGTACAGGTGGTGGATTAGCGCGAATGTTTTTAGTCGACTGTTCACGTGACCAAAGGGTTGGTCAACGAATGAGCATTGCCATTCAATGTGGCAATGCGGCCACTGTTCGAGAGATGAGTTTTGAGCTGAGCAAGCGCGACACATTTGCTTGCTCATCAATATTAAGTTGGAGTTCGGGTTGAGATGGAGTTTATGGTTTTTGTATATGGGCTTATGCGTTTTCATTTAGTTTTCTAACAAAGGTTTTTAGGTAATTAAAATAAAGCGAAACAGATGTTTGCCATATTACATAAAAGCTAGCAATCACTATTTAGATGTTACTATTTTTTTAATTACTACACATGTGCTAATGTAGTCTATAGTAGAGAAAAAAAAACAAAGGCGTGGGAAGTTGAAACTGAATATAAATGCCAAGTGCGAGTCGGAGTAACGTGCAAAAGATTCAGAACGTATCTCATTTTGTGACATGTTACTTTAAGATCATAAGAAACTATCGTCCGTACTTTTTCAAAATTATAGATTATTTGTAATTTCTTGAATGCCATAATATTTTAAAATTAGGAAAAAAAACTGCATACTTGAAACAGATTTATGTTATGCATCCTTGTTTGGATCAAAGAATTTCATTGTGTCTACCAAATTTCAACAAAATTGGTTCAGTAGTTTCGGAGAAAATTGACTGTGACAGCTGGACAGACACATACACGAGTGATCATTTAGGGGTCCAGTTTTGTACGGATTTTCCGAACCTTAAAATTATATTTAGGTATACAACCGAGCTTAAATGTTTCAAAATACTTGTCGGAGATTGAGAGGAATTTTAATTTTAAATATGTATTAATTTTAAAGCCAAATTGCGTCGTCAAAAACGTCGGCAAAAACGTCGTCGTCGTATCGACGTCATGAATCAGTGCGCGCAACTGGCACAGCCGTATTCTAGACGCTCAACTGTTTTGCTCACTGCTTCCATTACAGTCCAATGACAATCTAGACAATAACTTCTGACTCAAATAAAACAATCTTCGACAGACAGCCTTCGGTTCCTTCGATCCTCATAACACCATTCACCGTTCTTCTAACTTAGTTCATTAGCCAATAAATGGCGCGCTACTATGCAAACAAGCTATACCACTCATACTTACTAGACATACAGGAATTCATTGAAATTGGAAATATACCTACCGATTGCAACATAACTTTACAGGAGCAACATGGCGCAGCTTCTGAATCCTGAAATTAGTTTAGTACACATTGTGTGTACCTATCTTTTGTAATTCATTGCATTATGGTGCCGTCATGTGCTACTGTGGTTACACTGCCTACCTACATGACAGTTGAAGAGCAGGGGCGCCTGCGCTACTGTCCATCCAGTTGATAAATGTGAACGCATTACACAAGTCCGGTAACTTGTTGCGAGGGACAGATTGTTTCGCTCCATTCGTCTCCCCCAAACCAAGACTACAGACTAGACAAAATAAGAAAACAATGTAGCTTGATTAATAGCATTTTAGTCTTGTAGCTTGAATGTTTCCGAAGACTGGTTATTTTACAAAGATTCAGTTACAGTGTTGAAATGTGATTTAAATTTTCTTCTATCACAGTTTTTTAGGTTTGTTTTTCTTCAGATTGAACGAATTTGTTGTTATTACAACAGAAAGAAAATTTTTTGGAAGATTCGGCGACCTCGTTACATAACTGAAAGTTGTTATTTTGCATCCTGACTCTCAGCTCAACATGCAAAATATTTTAATTATGTTTAGTGCTATTATAGACTTTCTGATTTAACATGCGAACAAATATGACGTTGTTTTGACACCACGTGCACCGAACTGTTTATAATAATACTCCACAATGTTGCCGCGATGAGGCAACTTCTCATACGTATAACAAATATAAGAAATTATTTGACTAACGCTTTTCGAGTGTGAGACAATATTTTATTCTTTCCTATGTATGAAGAGAGAAGAGATCTTGTACGTATCATAAAAGGGATGATTGTGCAATTTATGACGAGGCATATAATAGACATACCTACAACATAACGACGGTAATGGGAGTGGATCATTTGGGCGTAAAGAAGAGGAAAAACTCAAATATTTTACATACTTGGTTCGTAAATTAGGACGAGCATTTAGAACGCTACATAAATGAAAAGTTTGATATCACAGGAAAGCAATTACAGAGACTGGGTATGTATCCAAACAATCAACTATATTTGCGTCAGTGAAATGTTCAACGAAGGCCTGCCAAGTTGTTACGGAATTTGTTCGAAAGAGTCACCGCGGCCCTAGAACGCAAAGGGCACAAGAAGGATCACGGGTGGGTTTTACTCAGTAAGACTGACACTCCCTTCCTCTCCACACAGAGCGGGAGAAGCGATTTGATGATTTCCCATGAAGAAAAAAAAGGCCTGCCTCAAGTTGCTATTGACTAAGAGAAAATACTTTATTTTGTGTTTTTGCAGTAGTACAGGGTACAGTAGTACAGGGGGTATTGCAATTGATTACCAGTATGAAGTGATGTAACCCGCTATTACCGAGTTCGGTAACAAGCAAAAATGTTGTTGCAGAGGTCGGGAACGGGTATAACACCGGAATGTGACCCCGGAGGACGCACGGGCTCGCTGATGCTGGCAGATTAGATGCAAACGATGCTGCCACTGATGGCTCATCTACCTCTTGAATAACGCATCGATATTAAACCTTCGCCGCCCCTACTTATTGCCCTAGATTACCCTACCAGTGTGCCATAAATGGCCCTTTTGATGGTTATTATTTGTAGGGTATAAAATACCTCGTAAGAAGCATAGAGAACAGTCGTTTTTTTTTAGATCTAAATTATTTCGTTAATCCCTCGCAGCTTATGCCTTGCTAATGATTAAAATCGTTCATACACATTTGTAAAACATCTATAATTATTTTACAAAAATGTTTATAAGGAGCTTGGAAGTTCCTCAATACTAATAATTATTTATATAAACGACAGTGTTTAAGGAATGTCATGTTTCTATAAAACATTATTAAGTAATAACAAGATCACGAGAAAATAGCAATAAAATTACCTTACAAAGTCAATTATAAAAATATTAAAGCGAATATCAACTGGGAGAATAATTAATTAGGTACGTGAATCTTCAAAGGTAAGATGGAGCGAGATGTAATTATCTCCTAATGTTTATAAAATTAATTTGAATGTATAAATTAAGTCCGTAATAAGTAATCTGAACCTGCTGACTCTACTATAGCTACCGTTTTGTATAAAATGGCTTTAATGGATTCGGAGCGAAGTTTACTTAAAACTTGTCGCTTAAAACATTTCTATAATCCGGATAGTTATCGGGCGGGTGCAGTCTATTAGTCTGAGCCTGAAGTAGCGAAGCGGAATGCCTGATAAATTTCACTGCGTTTGCGGTTAGATAGCTCCTCGTCGCTTCTGCAGAATCTCAGAAGAATAGCTCTAGGTAAGCGGAAGCGGAATTTAGTCCGACTCAACAGCATTCTATGTACGCCGAGTCGATGGAGGGAAAAAAAAAGGAGATGAATTAAACAGACTGCCGAGACTTAGTTACCACTTCATTTCGGCAATTTATCTTTTGACGCCAAACGCACTGATCTTTACGTCATAACTTCTCATTAAGAATTCTATTCAAATTCTGAGAGGTCTACTTACAGACCAGTACAAAAACTGACTGTGCCTTATTAGGCTCGTGACCACGACATGCTCAAAATCATTGTTCATTCTGGACCATGCGCTATATTTTCTGTTTTTAAGTAAATTTATACGGATAGAATATTGATCTAGCATACCATCTTGTCTCAAAGTTAAATTCTTTGAGCTCTGTCATGACTCATGAGAGAATATTCACGTCTATAGATATGTACGTGTCGTCAGACAATAAAGTTACAGCACGCAGCTTTAATTTTATTGTCTGATCTGAAACGCCAAACCGACTTTTAATGATTGAGGAAAATTTAGAAATTACTCGGAGACGAGGGATTGTCAGAGCTATCGTTTCTATTTTTTTCTGTTCCATTGATATTTTCGTAGGCGTCCTTTTAGTAGGATATGTTTTATTGTGCTATATATTAAGCTTCATGTGCGGCAGTTTGTATGTAAGTGTTTATATGAACAGTTGAGTTGGCTATCATGTGCCCCTCCGGCGATGAGTCAACGTTCTCACATGATCGCACACGTTATTATTCCTTTGCGGGTACTAAGCAATTTTTACATACTTAATTGCGATTACTTCGCAATTTATTAAAAAAGGCAGGTACCTTTTTTCTGGATGTAAAATCATCAAATGACTTCTACCGCTTTGGGCGAAACGGAAGGGAGTGTCAGACTCTTATGGACTATAACCCATCTGAGTTTCTCCTAATGCCCTTTGCGTTCCAGAGCCGCGGTGGCTCTTTCGAACAAATCAGCGTCGGGTCTTGTCCGATTTTAAAAACCTCTCTGGTTTAGTCCAAAGACGACTTCCAGTTAACTACATATATACATATTTTTAAACCAGAATTTCACAAATCATAAATCCACGTACCAAACGTAACGTATATCGCGGAATACTAAAAGAATATCAGAATATAGCGTAATCGACCGAAAGGTCCAATACGATCATTATGACTGTTGCATAAAATCACCATTTAAACTGAAATTGAGCCGAGTTTGGCAAAAGGTTTCATCTGCAGTCGATAATAATATGGTTGGGATACAGATACAATCAGATCCCGGTCACAATGTCCCGAAAGTATTGATGAGAGTAGTATCAGGGATCCCGAGTAATCTCGAGAAGCAAGTGTCTATCACACTTATACCTAGAATAAACTATGAGAATACTCTTTATTAAGTACACCCTATATGCTAAAGAAAAAATAGATGAAGAAAATATTATTACATAAGGTGACACAGCGGGCTACTTGATGTTACTTACTTATCGCTAAATGCGAACTAGATCTTTAAAGACAACCTTTGGCTGTATTTAAAAGTTAGAGTGCATTATTTAAAAAAACACGATGTGGTAATATATATACAGTTGGATCCGTTTATAATGACATCGAAGGGAAGTGAAAAATACGTCATACTAAGCGGACGTCATAAAAAGCGTGTAATAAGGAGATAAACAAGAAATTGTGTGTTTATAGTCGTAGATCAATCAAAACAAAGAAACAAATTTGGTATCATGTCCTCAATTATGTTTGGTTATAGTGATCACCAAACATAATTTCTGAAAAATAGGTCATAATAAGCGATTTGTCAATAAACGAAGTCATTATAACCGCAATTTTTTTAAAGAATTTAATATGAAAACCAAAATGAGCTCTGTTTTACTTCATATTAAGCGGTTGGTCATTATATGCGGCGTCATAATAAACGGATTTCACTGTACCTTTATTTGAATAAGGGTTAGAACAAGAGAACGAAATATAGTGTTGTAGGTGGTCTACAATTTAAAGATACACTAAATTCTATTCGTTCTATCTTTCTCTTTAAGGCGCAATGTTACAATGGTAAGCATAGAAGACGTGGCCCGCTTGGGCTAGTGTCTGCCAGAGTTGCGGAATTTATTCGAAAGACTCATCGCGGCCCTGGAACGCAAAGGTCATTAGGAGGAACACGGATGGGTTTTAGTCAGTAAGAGTCGGACACTCATCAAGTCATTTGATGATATTCCTCTAAGTTACCATATTATAGCAACAATATTGTTACCTAGTCTGTGTTCAGCATTGGACGCTTAATGGCCCATTTAACAGAAAGGTGTACTTAGTAGACTTTATGAAAATCCCAGCATGTTGTGTGACGTCACCAACACGTCTGTAGTTGTGATAGCTAAGCTGGCAAATCATGGGCTAGTTACACAATAAGCGGGTTAGTGGTCCCATAGCCTGTCGTTAGCTAGAGCGTTAGTGAAATTGCGGGTTTTACTGCCACTTGTACTACCAAACCGAGGAACTCTAATTTGTCGCCAATGTTTATACAAGAATACTTGCTAAGTGCCATTAGATTGAGCCCATGTTTTACTTTATTGGTGTCAGACAGTGTTTGGAGTCGTTATTTTTTTGAAGCTGTATGTGTTTCTAAAAAAAAAAAGTATTTTGTTTTTTTTTTTCTAAACACATATTATTATAGTAGTTTGAATGGATTTAATGGTGAGTTTACTTATAATTGATGTTTATCTTTAACTTAAACTGAGTTATAAGTAATAAATTTATTCCATGCATTTTAAATCAACTTATTAAAAACTAGCACTTTGCCTGTGACTTCGTTCGCGCGGGTATAGTAGTTACTCCACAAACTGCACCTCCCCTCTACTCTCTTTACAACAAAAATGTCAAATTTTGCTACTTTGTGTAACATTGTTGCATTTTTCGAAGGAACTCTATTTTTTCGAAAATAAAAACAGCCTATGTTTTAAGTAAAAAATAAAGATTCCTAATGTTTGTTTAATCATAACATTATTTTATTAGATATAATATCTTAAAGCAAACTATTTTTATAATCATTTTCGTGTGCGATCCATAATTCGAGCACCGAGCGAAACTCCTGTGTAGTATACCTACACCAGAGAAACAATACCCCAAATTAATGCTGCATCGGTAACAGTGGCTTCACACCTAAATAAACGAAAAAAACTAGTTCTTCTAAAACTAAACAACTAGACAATTTTCTATCAGTCGACGTAGTGCAGAGACAACATGCTCGGATCCTCAGGGAAGAAGGTACAAGATTCTGTGATATGCAGCGTAAGGGCAAGAAGTCTAAGCTTTCAGAAGGGACTTTAGGGCTAATTAAGGAACGACGTGAAAACCCACCCGTCACTTCGTCGGCAAAGCGGTTTCTAAACCGAGAGATCAACAAGCACGTACGACGCGACCTCCGGCGCTTCAATGCGCTTTCGGTTGAAAGAGCAATCGAGCAGAACCGGGGGTCAAAGGTGTTCGTACAATCTCTTGGAAGAAGCCACCTGACGAAGTTGACCACAGCAAGTGGAGAAGTCGTCTCTTCGAAGCCAGCAGTCCTTTCGGAAGTGGAGGACTTCTATAGCCGGTTATACGCATCGCATGCATCTCGTCCTGATCCCGAAAATGAGGGTCCTAGAGCCACATTGACACGCCATTTCACCGAAGACCTGCCAGAAGTCAGTACTGGCGAAATCGAGATCGCTCTTGGGCAGCTTAAAAATGGAAAAGCCCCTGGAGAAGACGGCGTTACCACAGAGCTGCTGAAAGCTGGGGGTAACCCCGTACTGAGGGAGCTCCAGAAGCTGTTCAACGCTGTCCTTTTTGAAGGGAGAACTCCAGAGGCGTGGAGTAGAAGTGTGGTCGTCTTGTTCTTCAAAAAAGGAGACAAGACCCTGTTGAAGAACTATCGACCCATATCCCTTCTAAGCCACGTCTATAAGCTGTTCTCAAGAGTGATCACGAACCGTCTTGCGCGAAGACTCGACGAATTCCAACCACCGGAGCAGGCTGGATTTCGGAGCGGATACGGCACCATAGACCACATCCACACAGTGCGGCAGATTATACAGAAGACCGAAGAGTATAATCAGCCCCTGTGTCTAGCATTTGTGGACTATGAAAAGGCCTTTGACTCGGTTGAAATCTGGTCTGTTCTGGAGTCCCTGCAGCGCTGCCAAGTAGACTGGCGATACATCCAAGTGATGAGATGTCTCTACGAGGCCGCCACCATGTCCGTTCAAGTACAGAATCAGCAAACAAGTCCCATACCGTTGCATCGAGGAGTGAGACAAGGGGATGTTATTTCCCCGAAATTGTTCACTAATGCAATGGAGGATATGTTCAAGACGCTGAACTGGAAAGAACGTGGCATTAACATCAATGGCGAGTACATCTCCCATTTGCGATTTGCAGACGACATCGTCATTATGGCAGAAACGCTGCAGGACCTACAACAGATGCTGAATGACCTGGCTGACTCTTCTGTACGCATCGGCCTACGGATGAACTTGGATAAAACCAAGGTCATGTTCAACGAACATGTTCTACCGGAACCGATTGCGATTCACGGTGCCGTTCTCGAAGTTGTTCAAAAATATGTGTACCTCGGGCAGTCATTGCAGTTAGGTAGAAACAACTTTGAGGGCGAGGTGAACAGAAGAATTCAGTTGGGTTGGGCAGCATTTGGGAAGCTACGTCGAGTCTTTACATCGTCGATCCCACAGTGCCTAAAGACGAAAGTCTTCAATCAGTGCGTCCTACCCGTCATGGCATACGGAGCCGAAACGTGGACACTGACGGCTCGTATGGTCCATAAGCTCAAAGTCGCTCAGCGGGCTATGGAAAGGGCTATGCTCGGTGTGTCTCTGAGGGATCGCATCAGAAATGAGGTGATCCGTCAGAGAAGCAAGGTAATTGATATAGCCCACCGGATTAGTAAGCTGAAGTGGCAGTGGGCTGGCCATATTAGTCGTAGAACCGACAACCGTTGGGGTAAACGAGTTCTAGAGTGGAGACCGCGTCTCGGCAAACGTAGTGTAGGACGTCCTCAGGCTCGGTGGAGTGACGATTTACGCAGGACGGCTGGCAGAAACTGGATGCGAGAAGCCGAAAATAGATCTAAGTGGCGTGCAATTGGAGAGGCCTATGTCCAGCAGTGGACTGCAACAGGCTGCTGATGGATGATGGTTACACAGCAACTTATTAAAGACTTTTTATTTAAGTATATTGTTACGAAAGTATGGACCTAGTCTGAATTAAATGTTTATTATTATTATTAAATAGATCAAAGCAATTTCCCATAGAACTATATTATACTGATACAGGGATACTTCGGAGACAGTGTGCATGTTTCTTCTATACATAATGTGTTTATTTTTGAAGAATTGGTATTTTGGTATTTCGTTGTTTAGTATCGAAAAGATCCTGTGGTGGCCTCAAATGAATTTAAGAATTTCACTAAGTGACCGCTCGCTAAGGGATCATGACATGGACGTGGGATACCGACCAACTTATCGGCGTCATTTCGGGAGGGCAGCAAGGTACTGGCTAGATGATATTATTATTATTTTGGGAGTTAAGCTAATGGCTCAGCGGGGCGGGCTGGCTTGTTAGGTAAAAGTCGGGGAGGGTTTTGACATGGTCATTGCAGTAGGCCTCGTCGGCGAGGTCGGAATACGGAATGCGGTCTGTATTTGATTTTACGAAGCATGCTAATTTGCCCACAGGTTTCTTGTACCTGGTTGATGGGGTCATCGGGCTCGATGAGGACATGCCGCGGTCGGCGAATCTTACTTATCTTGGGTGACATTGAAACATAAGTTTAACATGACTCACACTGCAGCACATAGGCGGCGAGCTCGGCGGCGAGGTCGAAGTTAACGGGCAGGCGGCCCCGGAGGACGTCTTGCTTCAGTTGCAGAAACAGCTGGTACCTGATACAAACATACATATTACATTACAAATCTGTTCACACACGTTCAACCACTTTACATGTCAAATTATATGAATATATCCGTCTAATTTAATATTCCCAAAATATAAAATGAGCTACAATTCACTCATTTCTTTTTTCTTTAACTCGTCGAACGCGTTGCGAAAAGATTGCCCTTAACGGGAAATTAAATATTAAAAGAACATCAAGGCAAACGTTTCCAAGAATTTACGAGTATTAAACTGCGGCTCTTAGCTCACGGAAGATGTTTCCCCGTGTTGTATACGTAGGGACGTAAGTACATGCTATGTATAGTAGGTACCGAATCAGCCGCGGATCGTGCCGCCGGGGTGCACCGTCAACACCGTAATAACGAAATTTTAATAAAACATTCCCGTAACCGTCCAACATTCACAAAGAATAAAATAAAGAATAAAATGGAAATTCTTCAAAATTCCACTTAACTGACTTCAATTGTAGCCTTTGTTGTAAAGTTTAAAGGAAATACGAGTAGACGAAAGTTTCTCTTTCAAAAGATATTTTAGGCAGGAATTAAATTGTAGCTCTGTAGAAAAAAAATAGCTAACTCTTGTTTCAGTGAATAGCAAATATTACACCGAGGGGCTTATTTTATAAAAGGTGTCCAATTAAAATTGTCCATGGAATTAAAGAAGGATGCCCAGATATGGCCCACCTCAGACACGTTTAGAAAGATAATACAAAAATATAAGTATTTTATATAGGAATTATCCATCAAAGCTTTATCTCAAACTAAGACGCCGTGATCATAACAAATAAATAAGTCATTTTACTTATTATTACGCAACTTTTATTTTCACGTGAAGTTTGGGGTTGCCATTTTATGGTCAATTTAATTTAAATTCATATATTATTTAATAAATCTAATCGATTACGGAAAAACTAAACGTTAGTCAGGTTTCAGTTTTTTAATCTGAGAAAACTGGCAGCCATTTTAGTTTTTTTTAATGAAACCCACTCGAGTTTTAGACCAATTATGTTCATAAATACCTCAGACCAGAGATATTATACTTTATAATGATAAAATCACTGTTTGGCTTTGCCGTAGTTAGATATAAATTAAATTGATAAAGACCAAAATCCGATGCAACTAATCGATATTTCTTTTTAAATATGGCCATATTAGCCTTTGACAAATGATAGATTTGACATTAAACTACCTACTCAAGCTTGCTCCCAGCCTGTCAAAGTGTCAAACAAGTATAAAAGGAGCTATAGCAGTTTACACTTAAAGAAGATTCCTATTATTCATAAGGTTAAAATGAGATAATAACGTTGGAATCAATAATTATTGTGTTCAAATGATATACTTTCCATTCGAAAGTGGTTGAAAGTGTGTAGGATGAGTTTGTGACTGTGAAAAAATGAATGTTTTGAAAAAATAAAAACTGTTTTATTTCCAAATGGCGACTAATTTTCTTAACTGGTATGTACTAGAAGGTGTTCATAATAACTTAAACTATAATTCCATAAACTATTTATCAGTGTTCACTGTAGGCCAAGGTTGTTCTAATATGTGGGCATTGTTCTTTCTGTGCTTGTGTTCCACCATTGACAGCGGAGTGCAGCGCGGCGCCGCCGCCGCCGCCTGGCCCTTTCATTTATCATGGCACGTCAGTTTACGAGCTCACCGCGTTTATTGCGACGAGAGCACTACACCTTCTTTTGTATCCTTACTCTTCACTCTGTTTTATGATTATGACAAGATTATGTCATTTTAATAGTTTATAGTAGATATTATATTATTTAGTTAACAGTGACATTGTATTCATAACACTTAATATTACGTTATAGCGTTCATTCATGAACACTGAATATACACGATTAGACGTCCCTGTTATTACTATTGTCGTAAAAATTATCCAAATGATGGTGAAAACCGAATCAAAATTGGTTGAGGGATGAAAAACCTACATCCAGATAAAACGAAAATAGCTACTTAATTTTATACTAGTTAGAGCTCCTACTTGTCAAGAACATAACTGAGTCATGTTGTTATTATTACGGTTAATGTCGTTATTTAGTTGTGTCCCATATATGGCACAAACGTACTTGCTACCTCCATAAAAGTCCAACTACTGTCCTTGCAACGTTACACTAATTACGTCCCTCTATCTCTCAGCTTGATCTTGTTATGTAGGAATAAGAGCCACTCTCGTAGCTCTATGTTCTTAATAATGTACAAACTTTTTATATGGGGTCGCAGTTAAACGTGAGACAAACAGACTATACAAGATATGTATAGATATAATATATTGAAACCAAAAAATAATAATAATATATTATTTGTACTCAGTACCTAAAGTACTTTATAGCTTTTGTGTCGGGCTGTGGTAAGTGTGGCACGGTTAAGTGTGACGCTTTATGGTGTGGCGAGGGTAGCACAGTGAGGCGAGTGTGTTATGGTCTGGTGTGGCGAGGCCGATGTGGCGCAGTATGACGAGTTTGGCACGGTATGGCAAGAGTGACGCTTTATGGTGTGGTTAGGATGGCACAGTGAGGATAGTGCAGTATGGTCTGGTGTGGCGATGCCGATGTGATGTGGCGCAGTATGACGAGTTTGGCACGGTGTGGCGAGAGTGACGCTTTACTGTGTGGCGAGGGTAGTACAGTGAGGCGAGTGTGGTATGGTTTGGTGTGGCGAGAGTGATGCTTTATACTAGGGCTAAGGTGGTACAATAAGGCGAATGTGGAGTGGCTCTGTTAAGAACACAGCTTCGTTTTATTATCCCATCCTATTTCATCACTCACGCTCCTGAATCTCGTGCTGTATAAATGATTTTGTGAAAACGTTACTTAAATTAGCGCTTGGTTTGGGGCACGTGCGAGTTATACACACACCGCACTCAAAGCTTTGATGGAAAACCACATTAATAAATATCGCTCTGTATAATTTGTTAATGTTCAACCATTAATTTGATTTTCACATGCAGTTAGTGGTTTTGCTGGAACTCATTATAATAACAGATTTTGTTTGCAATACCGACATAAATATGTAATGCTGTCTTTGTGTAGGTATGTACATATTATTATGGGTATTGTGTTTTGTTTGGATGTGTGTGCCTCATTTCATGTACAGTATAGCGTCGGTGGGGAGCGAAGTAAGACTCACACGTTCATTATAATATCAGTTTATTGTTAAGAACACAGCACAGCAAGAACAACTCACATATTTCTACTTTTTACTTATAGCGCGAGCGAGCCGTTACCGCTCGAACTTTTCAGCCGTACGTCAACTAACTAACTCAGCGCGCTCTAGCGGACGGCATTCAAGAATGGTCGGGTTGCCACGCTATACACTCCCCCTCGAGTTCCAGAGAACGTCCTCGCTCGTGAACTCGCACTAAGGAACACTTAAATACTAACACTTATTATTATACTCTTTGACTAACACTAAACTTACACTTAACACACAGGACAAACATGCTTTCGAGGACGACCTCTCTGACGTTTAGGAATCACGGGACGAGGAGGCGAACTCTCCCTGTTATGAAACCGCGTAAGATCTGACACATGATACTTGCCTAATGCGTTTTCAGGCTTATCTAAACTCGCGATAACGTAGGCTGTAGGACTAATCCTTTTTACAATCACATAGGGACCATCTTTCTTTGGAACAAACTTAACTGTTATGTTCTTTGCAGCATTGCTGAGAACATGTGACTTTAAAAGAACGTGATCTCCGACCTCAAAGACTTCGGCAGGGGTTTTGGTCTTGTCAGCACACTCCTTACGTCGATCCTGCTGTGTTTCGACTCTTTCCCTAACAGCGGTAAAATAATTAACAAAACGTTTCAAATAGGGTGTAATTTGAGGAACGAAATTGTCCTTATCAAGTATCGACCGGATGTCGTGTTGAACGTCGACTGGTGAGCGAAGCTCTCTAGCGAACGTTAGATATGCTGGAGATACACCAGTAGTCTGACAAACAGCTGAATTCATGGCGAACCGTATTGCAGGTAGGTGATGCGGCCATGACGAGTGATCTGTTTCAACTAAACGTGACAACTGAAATTTCAAATCCCTATTTTTACGCTCAGCTGGATTCGCTGACGGATGATACAAAGGTAACAATTCTTGACTAATACCTAAAACGAACATGCATTGTTGCATTACGGCGGACACAAACTGGACGCCATTGTCCGACACAATGCGTCGAGGGAGTCCATAGCGGAGAAAATACTCCTCGATCAAGGTGCGTGCACACATCTCTGAAGTTGCCTCTTTCAGAGCGTACAATTCAGTCCAACGAGTTGCTGTATCTTCTACCAACAATACCCACCGTTCCCCATTGTCCCCTATGGGAAGCGGACCAAACAGGTCAATTGCTAGCACTTCTCCTCTTTGGTTCAGAACGGGAGTCTGTAACAGCCCCGACGGCTTTTTGTTTGAAGACTTATACCGTTGACAAATCGCACATGTTTTGACATACTCTGTTATAGCTCTATACATACCCGGGAAATAGAAACCTTGAGCGACTCGATTGTACGTTCTATCGACCCCATGATGACCACCTAAATCAGAGTCATGACATTCTTTTAGAATTTCCAGGCGCAGTGAAGCCGGAACAACCAGTTGTGCCTCTTCAGTGTCCACATCGGGATTATACCTGTATAAGACACCGTGCTGGAAGAAATACCCTCTTTCGGACCACCGCTTAGCACCTATAGACTGAGCATCAGATATATCTTCTAGCTCACCAATGATTTTTTTTAGGTCCAGGTCATCGAGCTGTGCGCGCCGTAGATCCGAAGCACTTCTGGCAGGTAAGTCTACGATAACAGAGCAAACACCGCATTGTTCCTTATTATCTTCTTTACAGGTTGGGCGACTGAGCGTATCAGCTATAACATTAGCCTTTCCAGGCGTATAGTGAAATTTAATATTAAAACACTGCAGCTTCAAAGCCCAACGAACGAGTCTACCGGACGGCGACTTTAAGGTAAGAAGCCACTTTAACGGCTGATGATCGCTGCCTATTACAACCTCATGCCCTTCTATGTAACCTCTGAAACGTTCGACAGCCCAGACAACAGCAAGAGCTTCACGCTCTGTAGTACTGTAATTCCTTTCAGCTGGAATGAGAAGACGGCTGGCGTATTCTATAGGACGTTCATCTTTACCTTCACCTTGTAGCAAGACCGCCCCAATGGCGTAATTGCTAGCGTCTGTCCTTAACACGAACGGCTTGCTGTAATCCGCTTGGATAAGAATCGGTGTCGAAGTCAAGCGCTTCTTCAGCTCCTGAAAGGCACTGTCCTGGTCTTTACCCCAAGACCAAACCTGATTCTTCTTCAGTAAGCGTGTTAACGGCTCAGCAATTGCAGAAAAGTTTGGAATAAACTTCCTGAACCATGAGCAAGTCTGTAAGAAGGTTCTAAGGTGACGCAACGACGAGGGTGTCTTCATCTCTAGGACTGCACTAACTTTGTCATCATCTGGTGTGACACCATCTGGGGTAATGACATGGCCGAGGTATTTTACTTTATCCCGTGCAAAAACACATTTTTCTCTGTTCGCGCGCAACTTGAACAACCGTAACCTTTCAAATACAATATTCAAGTCAGCAATATGCTTCTCGAAGCTACCTTCAGATATTATTAGCAGATCATCTTGATATGCTAGAAGGGTCACGTCCTTCAACGAAGCGCCTGTACGAAGTCTATCTATCAGACGCTGGAAGGTTGATGGCGCGTTCTTGAGACCAAACGGCATACGCTTAAAGCGAAATGAACCAAAAGGCGTTAAGAAGGCTGTTTTATCTCGGTCCTGATCGCGTACGCGAACCTGCCAAAATCCACTTCGCATATCAATGGTACTCATGAAAGAGTGCCGTTTCGTTGATTGAATAAGCTCGTCTATCAAAGGCATTGGATAGACATCGGTCTTAGTAACCGCATTGAGCTTCCTATAGTCTACACAAAAACGTACCTTTCCGTTTTTCTTTGGAATGAGAAGTGCCGGAGAACCCCACGCAGACTCGCATTCCTCCACAATGTCATCAGCCAACATCTTGTCCAACTCAATCCGCATGACCTCTTTCTTAGCAGGGGTCAACCTATACGGAGGGACAGCAATGGGAGGGTGGTCGCCGGTATCAATTATGTGTTCGGCAAAAGGAGTCGCTTCTCCCCCTGGCTCGAAGATATCTTGATTCGCGACAAGGAGTTGTGCCAGAACTTCGCGCTGACTATCGCTAAGCGAGGTCGCCTCGTCATCCCGGAGCACTTCTACAGCGGCACACGAAGACACAGGTGACACACCTTCAAACTGTATTTCGAATTTACGCTCATCATTTTCAGCAAAGTACCAGCTGCTGTTACCAAAATTAAAAACAAGATTGAAGATAGTAAGAAAGTCTATGCCTAACAAGCTCTCATTACTGTCTGCTTCAGGAAAAATAATAAACTTAATGGCTCTAGTTTTATGTTGGAGTGTCACCTGTACCTCCGCGGTAAGTACATTCATCTCCCTATTAACACCATCCGCTAACCTAACAATTTGTGTTGACGGCAATAACTGGTGTCCTAGCCTTAATAGGAGAGCGTAGAGCGTATGGCCGGCAATACAAGTTTTAGCTGCAGAATCTACTAAAGCCGTACCACAAAACCCTAGAATGCTTATATTTAACACGGGGCGGCGAAAAGATGCACAGTCATTAATATTATTGACATACTCACAACTATTGTAATTGTAACCATTACAATCGTAAAAACTAGGCAAACTTGTGTTTACATTAACAACATTATTGTAATCAAAACATTTGTCATTTTTAAAACTATGCTCCGAAATGTTTACATTACTAATATTTCTGTCATACGATAAACAGTAACTGTTATTCTCACAAGTACTTACGTTACGAACATTATTGTTATGATAATCTCCTACAGCAAGTGTAGGGTTACCTTCTGTCGACACTGGCATGGACGGGTTGACTAACGACGACTGCTGCGCGGCAACGGGGGTAGGGGCGGCGGCGTCGGCGGCGTCGGCGGCCGAGCCGCACCGACGATACCTACAGCCGCGCGACCGCGCGAATGCGCGGGAAACTGGAATTTCACTGTTTACTGACGTACTTAGTACCCCATCATGCGACGAAATGTTCATGGAATAAAACGACGACTGACCTTGTGGTGAACAGTTTTTACACTTTGATTTTATGACGTTCGCGGCACCGCAACCGTAACATTTCACTTCACTTTCCGATTTTTCTCTATCGACGCTCTTATCACACTTATCACTAACACGTTTAAGCTTCTCACACGTTTCTTTACGGTGTCCTAAACGCTTGCAGTACGAACAAAACGGCTTCTTTGACTTGACAGCGCCACCTCCGCTGGCGCCAGCAGACGACTCGACCGACGACGCGCGGCCTGTGGTACTCGACGCATTGGCGGCTGTAGGTATATCCCGTGGTGACGACGACGATGCATTCGAAGCTGTGTGCTTGTTGTTATGCACTTCTTTTAACGAATCTTCGACCTGTCGAGACTTGTAGAGCAGCTCGTCGAAGTTATTCACACACTCTCTCGTCACACGTTTTCTGATGCGTGTATTAAGTAAACCGTATGCCATATCCAATTGGACCTTCTCTGAGAGGTCGTCCTTTGGGAATTTAGCTAATATTGCACGTACCTTAGCAATAAACAAGTCTGTGTTTTCATCTTCTTGGTGAATAAGATTAAAGAGTTTACGGTAAAGGCGATGTGGCGGGTCATGTTCACCGAAGGCGCATTTTATTCTAGTAACGGCTTCCGACCACGTGCTGGTTGACTGCTTTACGCCTTGCCACCAAACTGCAGCAGGTCCTTCAAGTAACATCGAAAAGCCGCGGAGAGCATTCACGTCAGACATATTTACGCATTCTTTGTAAGTAATCACGGCGTCCAAAAAATTGTCCAACGACTCGTCCGCGCGTCCGCTATAACGGGAGGTACATTTCGCGAAGTTTCCGTTCGCGCCATAAACAAACGATGCTTGATGGGTTTCGGCCTCGGAGATGTTATGCGGCGTCGATGAGCGTACTTCTCGGATCAGCTGCTGGCAAAAGTCATTCTGAGTTTGTTGTATCGATGCTATAAAGCTAGCGAGAGTTTCTTGAGACATTGTAATGTTCATGGCGGCCGCGCTCGCGGCGCGACTTGAGTCTGAGTTTTCTTCTGACCGCGGTTTTGGCATTTTGGCCACTGAAGACACAGGATAAACAAGAAGAACACACTGCTAGGTTCGATAATAGTCCCCTACGGTCACTTTTTGCGATCGTTGTAAGTTATTTCGCGATCTGCACTCCGTAATACACAACACGAAACACCTACACACGTTGGGCAGCCACTTATAGCGTCGGTGGGGAGCGAAGTAAGACTCACACGTTCATTATAATATCAGTTTATTGTTAAGAACACAGCACAGCAAGAACAACTCACATATTTCTACTTTTTACTTATAGCGCGAGCGAGCCGTTACCGCTCGAACTTTTCAGCCGTACGTCAACTAACTAACTCAGCGCGCTCTAGCGGACGGCATTCAAGAATGGTCGGGTTGCCACGCTATAACAGGCAAAAACTGTCCATGCCAGGTTTTTTGGAAGAGTTTTGTAGTGTTACTTTTGGTGTATAATAGAGTTTTTATAAATACCTAAATACTATACATATTTAAACTATACCTCCATAAACGTTCAAACAGAGTCCACGTTATAAACGAAGTATTAACAAGCTTAATAAACTTGTAATAATTCAAAATATTTGCATATATTTATTTATTTTGACTTTATGTACTACAACTATGGTACATCTATAGTTGTAGTATACGATTGTGTGGACTTAATGTAACAAGGTATTCCCTACCAGCCAACCTTTGGGTTTGAGTTGTATTGTAATGAAGTAGAAAAAACTGCGTATAGTTATGGTTGTCAGTAGTATAGTATGTTTTCGCTTTACTTTTTGATATTACATCAAGAATTCGAGATAGTATCAGTATTATAGAACACCTCATTTAATAAATTTTAGATATGCTACTTACGTGTGTGTATAAGTAAAATTAGAACCTTCAACACAGTAAAAATACCTAAATAACTAAGCACCCAAGACTTTCACAGCTTTTGGAAGTAATACCTACCTATAAAAGCTTTTGACTATAATATGCAGAATTGGGCAGCTATCTAGGTACCTACTTGCCTGTTTGAAATTCAATTAGATTTTTTCTTAAAACATAAAACTCTTAGCTAACTAAAACTAAAAATAGTCAGAAGATGGCGTCGAAAAATTCTTCCGCATCGCTGGTCACTGATAATGTGCGGTACCAAAAGGTAGGCAGAATCGTTTACCCTAATACAGAGGATCATATTTATTCCGCGTAAGTAGCAAGGTAGATATTTAGGTTAACTAAATACTAGGCAAACATTTCATAACTGAACTCACTGAGATTGTTTTTGGCACTAGAACCACAGATTACTAAATAGTTACTACCTAGAACCAACACCGCAGTCTTTGATACAACAAAAGATGACGTACTCACCGAGTAATCTCTTCTAGTAGCTTGCATGGGTCTGCCGCATAAAACTTCACTCCAAAGTAGAAAGTGTGGGGCTCGGAGCCACGAAGTTGCCGACGAAGCCGCTTGCCCGGGTCCAGCCAATGCTGCATAAGAACGACATATGTGGACGATTAATACCGGGGAAGAGATACTCAGAACTAGACGCGTCATCATGTTGAATATTATACCAAGGGATCATACCAAAATATATGGAAACGTATCCTATGTACCATTACAGGACAGGGTCTGGTCTGCCTTTGTAATAATATTAGCATGTACAAATTCCTTATTTTTCTTTGGTACAAAAATATCGATTGAAGAATAGTGGCTTGGATAAATTACCTACACTATCATCAATTGGTAATTACTTTTCAAGTCATTAATTGGAATGAAAACTGTTTGATTTGAAGCATACTTTTAAAACTACATGTACAACATAATTAAATTCATTGCGCTGAAATTAATGTGTGGCAATTTCAGCAACGTCAGTGATATGTAATGATTTTTGGTCGTTCAGTTGTATCTAGAAATTGCAAAAGTTTTAGCCTCAAATGACTCACTTATGCTCTGAGCTTAATTCATATTCTTCCTTAAAACTATTATTCGTTCTTCTAATACAAAAGTATTTTTATCAATTATTATATCCGTTCTTCACATTTCAAATCCGCAGACAAGTAAAAAGATCTCGCAGATAGGATATAATCTTCTGATCCAATTCTACGACGTCATCTTTACAAAATGGTTCTACTAGTAGGTAATATGAACAGAAACTTTTAAAGAAAATACTGTCTTTGCTGTTCTTTATGATTTGCCTTTACGATAGTATAATTTCTTTAGTCGACGCTGTTGATCTAGCCCTATTATTGTACGATAGATACGTTTTCATTCTTATTCTTCAATTGATATCACGAACTTAAATAAATAAACTAGTAATACAAAGTTAAAACTAAAAGATCCTACTTCTTTCCAAATACTACTACTTTCCAAATTTTTGCGCTAAAAATAATACATAGTTGTATTAAAAACTTTCAAAAGCATAGTTTTGAATATATACTCACCGTTTGGCTATCTTGGTCTACGTAGCGGAGCCCGAAATATGCTGTTTCCAGGAGGTCTAAATGGCGGAACACTACGTCCAATAACGCTTGACCTGTGTTATTGTCCTGAAACAAATAAAAACAATGAAGTTTGTCTAACGAGCATTATTTGTTCAGCAGAGGATATCTACGGGAAGAGTGATCATGAAACATAAGAATCCAATTGGTTTTACATAATTATGTTGGTAGCACATGCATTTCAAAAAGTACTGGTACGGTACATCAAGACTGTGCTGTGCAGGGAGGGCCCCAGTCTAGCCCTTCGGCGGCTACGCCACTGGTACCAAATCAAATACTTTAATCAACGCAACATAAATGCCTAATATTTCTACTAACTGATCAGCAAACCTCGTATTGAACTAGCTACATACATATACTCCCACCTTCGGAGTTCATATAAAATATGTTGCAACATGATTTTCAGGTAGTACTGTCGGCGAGAGAATAACCTATTTTTTAATTTTGGCGTATATGTAATGTTAATTTTTTTTTAAAGCTACAGAAAACCAACAAGAAAAGAGATTTTACTTTGAAATATTTCACTCTAAAAATCGAAATTCGACTAGATGGTCAATACAATATCTGCAACTTAATTTTCTCGATGATTCTCGATTATGACTTTCGACAGACCGTTCTTAAGTTAAAAAAATGGATTGAGGACTTCATATTCATCTTTAACAAAATGTTAGGCTAATACTAGACTCTAGGCTATACGTTGCCCGAAGCGACAATATTTAGTAAAAACTTTGTATAGGGTTTTACGTTTATACCTTTTTGTTCTATTTGTGGCTATTTTATTATTTTTATTTTATGCTTTTTACGTTCATACTGTTTTTATTATTTTGTGTCGGGGGTTTTTTAAATTTGATTGCTTAATACCAATTTTAATAGACCGAGTATACGTTCCTAAAGTCACCATCTGTAGAATCTAGGCTCACACAAGACACTCATACACATTGCAGACATGTAGTAAGTGGCTTTTCTTTGCACAATGAAGACTTGATGATAAACTCTTACATGTCACCGGATTATTAAAATGCGTAAGGTTATAATCTTGAGAGATTGTATGCTCTCGATAAATCGTCAACTGAATATTTGGAATGTTTATTTACGCATCATTTTGATTTGAAGTCATTCCGAGAAATTGTGATCCGATATAAACTGAAGACATATTGGAGAAAATCAGTGAACGGGTCTACAGTTTATCGGATTTTTTAGGGAACTTAGGACTCTCCAACACGGATAGGTTTGGTTCGAATGGGATGATAGGAGCTAGAGTGAGCGAGCGAAGCGAGCGAACTTATCCGCCGTCATGCCATTAATATATTTTTTCAAACCAAAAGATAGAAATAGGAGCCCGGAGCAGTGGGGATCCGTCCTCGTTTAGTATGTTGAAATTGTACATAATGTTTTATTACATGCTATTCTACAATTTCTCGGAATGACTTCGAAAGATATCTTCTCTATACTATCAAATTATCAAGACTATCAAATTATGATGTGTAAAAAATAAGAAGATGTATGTAGACAGCAAACTCTACTTATGAATAGTATTTTTTTTTTGTGGCGATGCCACACTAAGGTTTTGGAGTTTTTGAAGTCAGGCGACTCAGCGACTGTAGTGATGCCTCTGTTTATTTTTAACCGACTTCAAAAAAAGGAAAAGGGTCTCAATTCGGTTGTATTTTTTATGGATTTTAACTTTTACAACCCCGTCGTTTTTGGTGTTTGGTAAACAGTTATTGGTCTCTTCATTAGGTTTTGTGAAATTAAATAATAAAAGGACTTGACCTATACCCAATTATTTAACTAAAATATAATAGAAAGCACAACGAACTTAATTTTACACACAATATACTTAAAATAGAAAATTTTGTACAGAAACCAAGTCACAAAGGTACTGCTTATTTCAATAGAAATTTCTTCCAGCAAACGTGCGACAGAAGAGATGTAGACACAGTGTGTAAACAGACAGAGAAGGAAACCTAGACTATTCTAACTTAAGTAAAACTTATTATTTTTATCTATTTGATATTGTAATAGTAACCTTTATAAATTCGTTTGTGCTTGATCTGTACAAACCGCAAAGCGCAGGTAACGTTAATAACAATGAAAAACCTTATTTTCTTAGCTCTAGGTAGAGCTAAGAAAATAAGGTTTTTAAGAAATTAAGGTACGAATTAACAGTATCTAGTTATAGGCACCTGCCTATAACTAGATACTGTTAATTCGTACTTACCAATGCATTGAAAGTTTTGAATAAAGAAACGTTATATCTAGACTAGCTACCCGCCCCGGCTTGGCACGGGTGCATGTATTATAATATAAGCGTTCCTCTTAAATCACTCTATCTATTAAAACAAAACCGCATCAAAATCCATTGCGTTGTTTTAAAGACCTAAGCATACATACATAGGGACAGACAGACAGCGAGAAGCGAATTTGTTTAACTGTATGGTTAGAGATGAACTTTATAACAGTCATATTGAAAGCGGAGATAAGAAACAAGTTTTCTGTTTATATTTCGATAAAATAAAATATCAGAGGAGAGACAGCAAATCAATGTTTAATTTCAAGTAATTTTTTTAAATTATTTTGTATTTGTGGGAATCAATTTCAATAACCAATCGGTACCTGTATACCTACCTACAAAACACAGTGTTTATCTAATTAGTTTAAATACATTTATTGAAGGTCAAGTCTACGTTTCCATGTAGAAGAACCATTTGAATTTGGCATAACGGCGTAGTTACCTGAATTTATCGTCCGTCCTAATTTAATTTGGCGAAAATAAGCCCTCATTATTCGTTTATCGACAGAGGAATGCCTTCTTAGATATTCTTGTCTGCTTGCAATTTAATTTTGCTTAGCCTCGCCCCGCCTCGCCTGAATCTTATGGGGTGCTTTGTTTTTATGTGAGATCAGTTCTAAAATACTTTCTACAATCTAAAACAGAGTTTCTGCTGTCAATTTATTAGTTCGCAAGTTGGTCGTAATAATTTTTCTACAAATAGAAGATAAACCATTTAAACGAACCAATCTATGCTACAGATATGCATGGCTTCTGAGAAGAAACTTGATAGTAGGTAGCCGGGACCGGTAATATAAAGCGGTACTGTTAGAAATCAACTACTATCGCGAGCAATAATGCAGCCGGGCTATCTCTGATTAGCATATCTTGATGCTCAGGCTTCTACAATTAGGCCAATGCGCACGCGATGGGCCTGGACCAGTAACACCGGTAGTCGATTCGGTAACATAATGAATGGGTTGCTGAGGACCTAGCCTACTGCTCAGCTCTCACGCGCATTCTACAGGCTTGCGTGTGCGCCGGTGACGTCGTAACTACAGACCAAAGTGCTCGTTTACATTTTTCGAAAACAACTCAAATTAAAAAAAAGGTTGTTTTATTTAAAACCTGCTTTTTGGTTTAGGTTCTTTCTTGCTAAAATTGGTGCGTGAGAAAATACGTTTCTACCTGCGATTTTATTTTATTTTCAGTATGATTGATGCATTAAAATTAAATAAATTAGCGACTACGAAATAATAACAAACAATAATACAATTGTGCATTGAGTAGGTAGGTAATTCTCGAGTGTATTTATGTGATGTTTTGTGATATACTTTAATACTGGATAATACGTACATATTCGCCTTTTTACATACAAACAAACAACATAATTTATTTAACTGGTACCTCTAGGTTCTATTAGGTACATAGTTTGTAGCATGCATCCAACAAAACATAGGTGATTGAACTGGGATTGTTCATTATTTATTTATAATAGTTTGAATGTCGTGGAATTTATAATTAGCACGTGCACTGAATTAATTAGTCTGTTTTCAATGTAGGTACCATTGAAAACTAACTAATTTGGTAATTCAGCCACAGTTGGTTTTAAACTAACAATAAGTGCTAGTTAAATCTGACAGGATACCTTTCACAATTTCATTTCATTCAGAGCAAATAAACTACGAAACAAACGCCTCAAAAAACGTCACCTACCATCTAATACTGACTCAAAATCCAACAGGAAAACTAAGTTGCAATTAAGTGAGCAACGCGCGTTTGAAACCACATATCGTTATAAGTGCCGAGTACACAGTCTCCGTCGACTTGTGGGAAAATTGCGAAACAGTTCGTTGGGCTGAATAATAAATTATTTAATAACAGAGCGCGTTTGCTCCCAGCGTATGAAGTTCGAAAAATAACAAACGATTTGAAAATCTGGCAGCACGGTGTAGATGTAGCGGGCGAAATGCACGCGATCCGCCGCGGGCATCAGCCTGGGGCCCCGGGGTCTCATGTCCACGGCCTACCGCCACAATGCCATATACCTACTTCAATTTACATAATATAACTTGGTTTTAATAAACAGGTATAAACTGTTTCTATTTTATAGTCGAGTTCAAAATAGGTACTTTGAGTGATTCGATTTTATTGCTACTAGGATCAGTTGACCATGAGACAGTAGGTCGGTTGGTGAATTTTAATAAGTTTATGCTAATATTGATCGTCAATAAATTTATAGAAAAGAAAGTCGTTTTGATCCAACATATTTGTCACTGAAACTTCGGATGATACGAAGATTATTATATACACATAGTATGCTTCTACATAAACAGGTAAAAACACTTTCTTCTTAGCGAAGCACAGATGTGCACCTCTCACTCAGAGAGAAATTGGTTATTAACACCGTACACGCTAAGACATGCGAATCGAATGTATTCCCACCAGATATCACCCGCACAAAATCGAGAGCACAGCCAGCAAAATACGTTAATCAACACGACAGCCACGAATGGTCAGGTAATTGCTTGCCCCATTGTGCGGGTTGATTGTCAAGGAATAGGCAATGAAGACATCATCAATAAAGCAGAACTAGGAGCGAGGTGCAGATGCGCAGTGGACCGTGGAATGCCGACGAGTCAATTTGCCGGCACGACAATACACGTCGCAACCCCACTCGCCGCCGACACTAGGCCCGCTTCATAAATTGCTGTGCAATTCCTTGTCTTTCCCTTTTCCACCCGAGCCAAATAAAAAGGATCCCCCGTCGCTCGACACTCAATTGTCTTGACCAAAGAAAAGCTTGTTGCTTTTGACCATTCAACACTCAATATTGTTTTACGTTATTTTAAGTAAGGTGCGGCTGCAATTCCATTGTAATTATATATACGCAATGCACCCTATTGAACTTCTAAAAGCAGCTAAGATTTACTTTCTTGTTTTATAAACGTCCAACAAATAAAATTGCGGTATTTTCCGATTTGAAGAGTAAGTAGTCTTGCGATGAGATCATCCCATCGACTCGTCTACCTGTAATTTTCTATAATAAACTTAAGTATGAGAATAACCAATTATGGGCTACGGACGGACGCGGACGCTTCGACATTTCTCAAACTTAAAAAAAAAACAGTCAAGTAGATTCTAAGTGATTGGGTAGTTCAGAATCTTAGGACTGGATGGATTTATGAAATCAATACAATTTAGTTGAATGAAATCTCATTGGTAACAGAAATCCAATTCTCAGTCACTGCGGCCATAAATCTGAATATTATTTTCATCTCGGGCAAGAAAAAGTCCTCGCTAGACCCGTTAAAGACAAATGGTCCTTTGTAGATAGGGAAAACTTACGAAAGGACGGCGATTTATCAAAAATATCCATACAATTTAGCGAGTAACGTCGAACTCGTGTCGGTTCCACTTTGCCCAAATTGGATGATTTTAGCCCAATATATCTAGAGAATTTGTTTGACGAACAAGTTGCGGGTCTTCATACAGACTGAACAAAAGCATTTCTGGCATAAATTCCTTGGTTGTTTACGGTTACGACAGAGACGAGACAGTATGAGTAGGTATTATCTCAGAATGTGAGGCTTTACTGACTGCCTCGGTATGCTTCCAAGTTAAAGAGATTTCAAGTTAAGTATTGTATATATACAAGGCGAGTATGGTATTTAGATGAAAATACCATACTCGCCTTGTCATCGGTTTCTGGCTGATTCGTTCGCTGAGCATTAGTGGCGAAGGTAAACATGAGGGCTGCGATGATAGGGCCCGAGGTAGGCCCGGCCCGCTCGTCGCGCGACGCACACTCTCATTCACCACGCGACGACAATACGACTCAAATAGAATTTAATATTCATAGAGCCGACGTACGATTCAGTGAATTCATCGCCCGCACCTTGGGCCCGAGCTTCGCATATAAAAGACCTTCCTTGAGCCGCTGGGTGTACTTCAAATAATTTGTCTCGGAATAACTGCATTTCACGAGTGTGGGTTGAGAAATGGAGAAAAATCCACACGTTGTTTTATGTACGAGGGAAAATTGAAAAATACTATCGTCGCCCGTCGGGCCTGGGGAGTGTCGAAGAGCCGTCGCGGTTATGGCTGGGTTTATAAAAAATCTTATAGACGTTCACTATAAGCGTCAATATCACTGCGGAATCAAAAAAAATAAAAACGTTACGAACGTTGCGGTTACGAACCGCAGTGGTAATGGAGTGAAAAAATAGAGTCTGGGTAGTTCAGTATACGGAACGATGCTGATGTTCGAATGGTGGTAGATGGTAGCGCAGAAACGTCACTGTCAAGTATTAAGAATAATAAAGTTTTGGATTTGTACTCCTACGTGGACCACGCCCGGCACGTTCACTTAATGGAAACAAGTAGGTAGATGTAGGAACTATAGGTAGGCAGCTCAACATCGTCATTGTTAAGTTTGACATGGTAAGTTTCCAGTTTGCAACGCTAAATGGCTCACTTTACGCCGTGCACGTTCTCTATAATACAGCGGTTCATGGGTGCATGTTACACAGTGGAAAAGATGGCGTGGTACCTGTATCTCGTGCAGCAGCTCGCGCTCGTCGAGCAGCACCACGCGGCAGGCCAGCGTGCGCGGCGAGGGGCATAGGCAGTCCATCATCCCGCCGCCGCAGCCGCTGCCACCGGCGCGCAGCCACCGTCCAACTCCTGCGACAAATGACGCCACTTACAAACAAGGCACTCACACATCTCCACACTCTTGGTACTTGCCACAAACTTCAAACCTCCACAAAAGTGTAAGTGGAGTGGTCAAACAGCGCCATTCATATTCTTGTCGCTAGTAGATATGTTCTAGACAGGCAACCATGACGAATATCGAGCTTTGAAATTTGGGAATCGTGTGGAGCCGGCTTTACACTAGGTACCGGCTGTTCATAATAAACAACCAACCAACTAAAGTTTACACGTAGTCTTAGGAAAGTACACTTTTAAGCGAAGTGTAAGGCATAGTACATCAGTTGTGTGATCCTGTAACAATCTCACCGTGATAACTTAGGTTAAGTGAGCTATCAGCTCACTTCATGTTCTCTTCAATACACAAGCAGAACACTAGTTTGACAGTCGTTTATATTTAATTTTGTACGCGAAATTAAAACAAGTTGATACCTACGTCATTAAATTACAACACAATCATTTGAATACGTCTGTCATTTAAAACATTGATATCCTTAATTCTCAATAAAGACATTAAATACCTTTCCTTGGATTAGATAATCCACACACGTACATAATATTGTTACTTTAAACAGCCATTGTATTTGGTTTCGGTATGTAATGATATTCAGGCAGGCCGTAAATTTTCACACTAGAGGTAGAGTTACCTCGGCATTCTATCCACAAAGCCCGAAGTTGTTTGAAGTCAATTAAGGAGTTATTTGCAGTCAGACTCAATAGTAAAATCACCAAAGGGTTGGTCGAAACCAAATATATCCTCGTTAAAAGTTAGTCTGGTGTGGGGAGAGAGCGCGCACCCGCTTCTGTTTTAACAATTTTATTTTAATTAGTAGCAGCGCTCTCCCTAATAGGCGGATTTGATTCGGCTGGATTTTTTACGTACACAAAGAGAACATTCTGATTTCGGTTATTCAGTGTACCTATGTAGAAGGTGCTTCAGAAGTACGTGGTCATACAGATAAGGAACAATATCAAAAGACTATAGGTATCTATCTATAATCTATATTTGTGCCTATGTTCTGGCGTGATCGAGGAACAAATATCCGTCCATCCAAACTTTCGCATTTACGATAGTAGTAAGATTCAACCATTACAGTTATTTCAAAATCATTTTCTTAGTTACGTGTAATGCTTGTCATAAACTTCTAGCTGTGTGCAAATTATTTCCTGTTCACAAAATATCACTATCCACTCCTAACACAATTGACTTAAAAGAGCTGTTACCTCACAAGTAAACAAGCGTTTTAGTTTATACTTCCACTTGTGTTGAATAAAAATGTGAGTTCGCCGTAGGATAAATTCTCCCGCGTTGCGATCTTTCCAAGTCGGTCAAGTGCGCTTAGACCCGCTCGATGGCTTTTCATTTTCATTGTTTTTCATTTTCGTAGTAAGTTTCCCGGAAACATCGTAAATTAAGTGTCCCGCCCTCTTTGTGGCGGTGATTGTAGACCAGTCAGTCACATTAAATAGAACAGATAGTAAAGTGCGTTGTCGGAACATTTTCTCAAGTCTCTACACATATTTTAAATTAATGAACGAGAAATTCATTAGTTAATATTAGTGTCTGATTGCTTTTTTAAGTCAGATCATATTGGAATAGCGAAATCATTAAATTAGATTAAAATTTCAATACCTACATATTTTATATTTCTAAGTGTTTTTGTGTGTATTGTTAAAATTCAAATTAAAGGCTGAATTATATTATATACTCATAACGACATTTTTATATTCTCTCTTGTGAAATGAAGAATAATAAATTCCCTCTAACGCCTGAGAATTACGAAGAAACTTGTAACAACTAGAAGGAAGAGGGACCTAGAATTGTGGAAACAAACAACAGACACGGCAATACGAGCCATTAATCCGAACGATCCCGACAGAGATTAGTGCTCCCGCTGTTGAGTCCACGCCCCGCGCCGCGTCCCCACACGTACAAAACATTTCCCCGCCATTGTCTGACTGAGCAGGAAGTAAAAAGAGGAGTCGCGATTGACATCGGGGCAGCGTGGCGCGGCACCCAGTGTGCCCGTGCGCCCCGCTCCGCCGCGGTTGCACTCGATATTTGCGATTTTCCTTTGTTTTCTTGAGAAGATACACACGAGATAGACCGATAGCATCGGCGGCGAACTCAAGACATTAAAATAACATGAGTCTAAGGCAATATTCTTGCGCGCCGGAGTAATGTCTCTTCACAATAATCATGTTCTCACGTATAATATTTCCCATGTGCATCGAGGTAATGAGATTTAACAGTACCAACTCGACAAAAAAATGTGCGAGTACAATTTTTCCAACATTTACAGAAGAACACGCAGTCTGTTTAGAAAATATGCCTTGTTGCTACGCAATAACAAGCGATTTATAAGGAACAGAATTTATAAGGCGGAGACAACGGATTTATGAGACAAAGGAAGATATACTTTATTCATTCTAAGAGAATCCTCACGGCGTTATGTTTTCTATTTTTAGAATGATTTTATTTGTGTAATTCCTGTGATTACGGAAATATATAATTGAAAGGGCTTCAAAGGGGCGCATTTTTTGTAAATAGCATGTAGCTCTTCATTTCACGGAGACGACAGCCGACGGGCGAGGCAATTATGAAGTCGTTAGAGGCGCTGCGAGCTTATCTCATGCTAGTGTTTAAACCCTTTTGAGCTGTAAAGGATGGGTGTTATGCTATCTAACAGTTCGAGTATGCATTTAACAACTAAAATCTAATTGATCCCCAATTTGCAGTAAACTCTGAAATAGAACATACCAAGTGTATGCTTTGGAATATATCAAAATGTTTCTTAGTTATTGGTGATACACACGGAGTGTGCGAGCGGACGGCGTCGCATGCCGACACGCACTCGCCACGCGCATACTGATGCGACGCGTGAGGCTAGTGATGCCGGGTACAGACCAAGCGACCGAGCGCACGAACGCTAACGATTGGAAATCGCCAATGGACATCTCATGGTCGCTCGCCTTTGCCGTAGCAGCGGCCAACCCTTTTGAAGTGCTCCCTCGCATTTTGGAGTTTCCTTTGCATAGGTATACCGAAAATAACCTGAAGGAGACGATTGTTCGTCCCTAGAAATTATTCCAGCTCCGGTGAAAGCGTTTTATATTATAGACTTACAAGAGTACCTAGTAATATACCATTAAGTACTATCGGTCTATATTTTCACTAGCATGTTGTACCCTGCATTCAAATCAACTTTGACAAATTTGGATCCCTTAGATTCGCATTGACACACTGAGTGACTCAGAAAAAAAGGAATTTGAAAAAAAGGCGGCATAAAAAGACGCGTCGTAAAGTTTCATCGTATTTTTGTGACTTGGTCATATAAGGTGTCAAAATAGAAGGTTCAATAAGACGATTTACAAAAGTGTAAATAAATCATGACAGCAAAAAAAAAAACTGCTATTAAAAGTGATCTTAATTTTTCATCATAATTTAGGATTATAACGCAACTATGAATCGTGTTTCTGTGAATTATTTTTATTACTTAATCTTGCATAGATTCAGTCAAAATAGCTAATTATGAATATTTTGAACCACTTTGTAAAGAATGCCTAACTAATTTCTTCGGGAAAATAATACATTTAAGAGCCCCAATAGAGAGATAGTAGTTGTATATTTTACTAATCTTCCCACTCTACAATCTAAGATACCTTTAAGATAGGGGGACAGTACCCTAAGGTGACGATATAATAATAAATTGTAACTACTGCAGTCATTTTAATACATATTCGTATAACCCGATTTAAAGAATTATATTATATTGTATATTACAACTAATATTCATCTTTACTCGCCTTCAGTTATACATACATTACCGCTTGTCTGCGTGCTTTCGTTTGGTCTGTACCCAGGTCTCGGCATGACACTTATGAGGCGCTGCTCGCCGACTCTATCTTCACTGCTTTGTAATAGTAAATACTGGTTAAAAAATTCCATACTTGAAAAGTTTGACAAACCGAACCTTCTATGTGTCGATATCAGTACAACATAAACTTGAAAAGACGCACACGAACATAGCAATCCAACAATACAAAATATGAGGTGAACGCTACGTCTGCATTTATAATAGATCTATTTAGAGATATTTTAATAGATCTATTAATATTATCCAAGTATTTTGTTCAAAAATCCTAAGCCAGTTTCTTGTAGCCCCAGGTTATATAAAACTCTGTGTTTTACCAATAGGTTTGCTAATTTTGTAATTTAATTTAAATAGTTTAAACAATTGCGAGGACCACCACTATCTTTTTCAAAATCTCAGATTATCGTTTTTGCAGATAATAATAATGTATAGGAAAATAAATAAAGAGAATAATAATAATAATCTACATTCGCAAGCAATAAACTGGAATCACTTCATCGCGCGTTGCTGAAAACAAATGTTTACAACTAGCTGACCCGTGCAACGTTTGCGTCATAAGAGAGAAAAAAATAAACCTTTTTTGGAACATTTTTCATTGATGTTCTGCTCCTTTTGGTCGTAGAGTGATGTTGATGAGAAATCTATGTTGGCTTTGTATTTTTTACGTGATGCATGCAGGATTCAGTCGACGCGACGCTTAGCACTCTATAAGGTTTCGTACTAAACTTAGAAATTCAATACTTTTGATTTTGTTGGGATATTTTAATAAAATAAACGCTAAATAAAACTCGGGATAACACTTAATATTTTGAAGTACCTAGATTTTAAATCCGATTAGTGGTTTTTGCATGATGCTTCCACATACACGCGTACAGACAGAGAAATACATAAACAGACAAACATTTCGAAAATTTCATTTCTGTGTTATATGTCTTTTTCTTAACGTTTCTTATTTATTTTGATGCAAAAACATTCAATTTTCAGACACAATCAGTCTACGATTTTATGTATAGATTACTATGCAATGAACTATGGATTGTGGTTATCATTTAAAATTTTGTTAGCTTTCAACCTCATCCAAACATTGTTAATGTGGAATGAAATATGCAACATCCATTTAAAAATAAATACCATATTGTTAGGTAATCTTGAAACACTATAAGGCTCCAATAATTTAGTACCTATGTAAGATTTTTTATCCTAGTTTTTTCCTCCACCTATATAGAGATTTAAGAAAAAACGCCGACCGACGATAGGCTGACCCCCTGGTTAATATTTACTATGTCAGAATCTAAAGGAAAAATTTTTTTGTGTTCTTTCTTTTTTCAAAGTAAAAATTTTTGGGAATGTATATTTTTACCTACAAAGGTATAAGTCGTTTTTATTTTTTGGGAGGCTTCCGGCGACTGGGACCGCAATTAACTGGGACCGCGGTCCCAGTCGCCGGATTCGTAAAAATTAAATATTTTTCTTCCAGCGACTGGGACCACTCATAGATAACTTAAAAAAATCTATTATTTAAGCCAAAATCGGTACAGTCAAACGAGAAAAATTCTAAATTATTTATATGAATATCATTGACTCATTCTAGACATGATTTTATCCTATGCGCTTAGTAATACCTACATTAAGCTAGCCCGTTTTTACATAATTCACACATGCAGGTAAACACACACAAAGGGCATAGCATTGTATGATTGTATAATACTATCCGTCTCTAACTCGAGTCCGTTTTGCCTGTCGATTTCAAGGTCATGTAGCCCTTTTGTTATAAATGGGACTTATTATTATTATAAGCACGATTTATGTTATTATTTTTTTAATTATTGTTAGCATGATTTATGTGTATGTTTTATTGCGAAAGTTTCAATTATAACAGAACTGTAGTCAAAGGCTGTTTTTATATCAATAAATGGTGTTTTTGTATAATCAAAAAGTATTTTTCTTCAATTATTTCACCTAAAAATGTTTCGTTTGACTGTACATTTTTTTGATTTCAGTTATCATATATGAGTGGTCCCAGTCGCTGGAAGAAAAATATTTAATTTTTACGAATCCGGCGACTGGGACCGCGGTCCCAGTTAATTGCGGTCCCAGTCGCCGGAAGCCTCTTTTTTGGTAGTAACAAACTTTGGTTGTAATAATTTATCTATGAGTATATACCTACATAAGATTTTCAGTCCAGGGGCTCAAAACCGCATTTTGACTGCTTTCATAGTATCATGTCTTACGGTATTTTATTATGGGGACGAGCTGCAGACATCGAATATATTTTAATTCTGCAATAAAGAGCCATCAAAGCCATAATAATATACAATCGCCACCGGCGTGATTCTTAAAGGGAACTGAACCTCAACATCATGACGAAACTTTATCAATATATCTATGAAAACGTTTTCACTTGTAGCCATGTACGTTAGAAATAATCTACATCTCTTTAATAAACGAGGCGACAGATATAATTATGTTACTAGAAACATCCCGGGAACAATTAGTTCAACAAGGTTTCATACCTGGATATATGGCCATATTATGAATGCGTAAGTTTATATGTATAGAGGTATGGACGTTTGTTACTCTTTAACGCAAAAACTACTGAATGGATCTTGATTAAATTCTACAAAGAGTTAGATTATAGTCTGGAATAACACAAAGGATACGATTTTTATCCCAGGGGCCAGGAGTAAGTTCCCTTGGGTGAATTTTAGTCATTTATAGGGGCAGAGCCATGGGCGGCAGCTAGCTTTATAATAAAATTCTTCCCCATTACTAGAATCTAATGAAACGAAATATAAACCCTGAATTTAACGCACACTACGCAGGCAAGCAAATTATAAGTTGGGGGATTCCATTGAAGATAAGAATGCTTTGCTAAATGCTGGTCCTGCTCTACAGTCATTAGGGCGCACTAACTAATCCATTAGAATTTAAGAACAGTGTTGGGCCCGCTGAAGATTGTAAGAATGTATATTTTTCAGTGTAAAGACTTTAATCTATTTAGCATTGTATAGTTTCATGCATTAACGGCACATGGGTGAGTACTATGTACCTTAAAGTAAAACTATAATTTAGAATATGTCTGACTTGATTGCGGCCCTGGCGGTTGGAAGTGCTATACTCACTCAAAAGTCTATCTCGTGGCGTATGTGTTTCACTTGCCTGCGCGTCAGCTTGGCCTGGTCATTTCTCAATTGCCACGGTTTATTTTAATTATTTGTACTTTGAATTGTTCCTTTTACTCCAGATGCCTTAATCGTGCACGCCTTTTTACATCGATCTCACGTACATATATATATATGTATGTATATGAATAATTTCAACAAAAACAATGAGGCTCGCTTTTGCTTCAGATAGAGGATAAGCATTGCCTTACAACGTGGCAATGCCACCAGGACCTCAAGTCTGCTATTACAATAGTGTCAAAATGGCCTATCATTGATCTCATAACGGTCGATTTTGACAAGTTTGGTAATCTACTAACATAATAGCGTCACTATGACTTTCCAATGGTCAACCACTGACACTCCATTGAAAGAAATGGCATAGAATGGTAATCTCGTACATAATGACAAATGAATGACAGACGTATGCGGCAATCTACTAAAATTTTGACAGTTCCTTTGTTTTTTGGACTCACTTCCAGTCAATGGCGATGCGGACGAATGTTTTACGCCATATTCTAGATAGGAGGATTTATGTACATATGTATATAGCTCAATAATAGTGGACAAGGATCGATCTTAAAGGTTAAGAAACGCTTGCTGAGGTCAGCCTATAGATGGGTGACCATCATAACATACCAGGACTCCTTTGTATCTTGGAAAACATGCTAAGTCGTGGATCCCGGCTATCATTTTGTAGACAGTCGTTACGGATTGTCAGAAGCCAGAAAAATCTGACACCTATCTTTCCAAGAAGTACCTTGTTTCCCATTTACTGGTTTATATATTAGACAAAAGGCTGTTGCTACACGTAAAACAGGTGAATTCGATTTTACAGTGAGCCGACGTTGGGAAAAGACTGGACTATGATCAAATTAAATAGGTACTGAATGAATCGATCCAGTGAATCTAGAAAATCAAATTCGATTTTATTGTTTCCATATGATCTATACAAATTTCTTAAATATACCCTAAATTATTATAAGAATTGATGACAGTTTTCACTCACTAATCACTCAAAAACTCGCGAAACTGCTTCGTTTCCTTCACTTGTACCTTGTGGATAAAGGATATATGTATAAATTCTTCTTTAGTGGACAACGCCATCTATTGACAATGTAGTTGAACTGTAAAAAAAATCGTTTGGAAAAAGAAGCCTACATACCTACATTCATAGATACTTGTATTAAGTATACAATTTTTCTTGCTTTTGGTATTATTTTTGTGCATTTGTTGGTCTTCTCAGTAAGGTTCGTTTTCGTTGCTCAATAGATGGCGCTACAAGTATCAGTATCTATACTAATATTATAAAGGGGAAACGAATAAATTCAAAAAACTACTGTACCGATTTCAAAAATTCTTTGTTTACTTTATTATTATTTTTGTTTACGTTTACGTAATTACCACATGAGAGAGCAGTGGTGGCCGAGTGGTAACGGCCCCGACCTACGAGTTGTAGGTCGCGGGTTCAAACCCAGCCAGGCGCATTACTTTGTGTAAATAACTTCATCACCACTGCTCTCAAAACGGTGAAGGAAAACATCGTGAGGAAACCGGCATGTCCTAGAACCAAAAATTCGAAGACATGTGACATTCACCAACCCGCACTGGGCCCGCGTGGTGGATTACGGCCCATTCCCTCTCCTAGAGAGGAGGCCTGTGTCCCAGCAGTGGGAACATTAAAAGGCTGATTATGCTATGCTTATGCTAATTACCACTTTTTAGTGGTACCTACACCCCCCCACCTAAACGTACCAATTATATTGGTGTAAACAATAAACAAAAATGCGATTTCAGCAATCCCGAAAGATTTGCTATATATTTTTGAAGAGTTCCGTTGTCTGTCTCCGAAACCCATCATCAGATCTATATGAAATTTAAATGGGACCATTTTGGAATAAACCCCTTTCGATGAAAAAATATTTTTGCAAAACCGTCTATATTTAACGGAGGTATGCCCGAACATACATAAAAAAATACAAACATCCGAATTGAGAACCTCCTTCTCTTTTGGACGTCGGTAAAAAAAAAGAGTTTTCGAAAATAAACTCCTAAATAGGTGAAAAGGGGTGATGAAGTTGTTAGGGGATGATATTATTGCTTTCTTTGGAAATGGATATTATATATCTCTAAAAGTGGTATTATTGAAGCTAATAGATCTCACGATTTTTCCATAATAAACTCCCAACGGGCACAACAGTTGTGCTGATTCTGAGAACACAAGGTCAGCACAGCAAACAATTGTTGCTTTATTTATTATTACAAATTGTTTTAATAATTTTCAAAAACTACTCGTGAAAGTCATCAATTTTCAAAACTCTCCCTTAACTGGGCGTTGAAGTTTCAGGAGTACCTAGCATAGTAAATAAATCAACACATACAGACCAACAACTTCGGCTTTCTCTACTACATCCAATATTGCCCTATGGAACGGGACCAGCATGTTTCCAAGCATTCTTATCTTGAATATAATCATCTAACTTGTAGTATGCTTGTTTACAAAGTGTGCTTTTAATTTAGCATTTAAATTTCCTTTCATTTAATTCTAATATGTCACAAGGTATTTTGTTGTAACATTTAACACAGTACCCCATGGAAGATGTATTTGTAAATGCATGGTCCCTAAAAAGTGGACGTTTATGAAAATTGGTCATCAGTACGATGTTTCACGTCACCGGGAACACTGACGTTCAAAAAAATGGAAACCACACATAAAGAAGCTGCTTAAGTCGTCATCCTAATCCAGCAAAGGTTGTCTCAACATACTATTGCTACAGCTGAGGCAGTCTTGTGTGTGGCAGGAGAAAAAATGTGTAAAATGGTCGAAACAGGAGGTTTCGTACTCTCGTATCAATAAGCAGTAAACAGGCACCAATTCGTATGTACTATGTAGTAGTTCGTTTGACTAACGGAACGTGAATATTTCGACCGGATCCACTGCATGAATGAGTGGCTTTGTACCAGCTGCTACTAAATGACGCCGAAACTACCTACGTTTTATGAATTTCAATGGACTGCGTTTGTAGAGTGCCTAGGTATTGAATGAGGACCTCTCAAAATTACATTGCTGTTCATCGATCAGGTTTAATTTGATTTAAACTATTTGTATTTTGACGAGTATATTCCGTCGGAGTACTGAAATGGATTCCACGTGTATTTTATACTAGCTGCTGCCCGCGACTTCGTCCCCGTGGAATCCCCGATTTTAAAACATTCTTTATCGCTGCTCCGCTCCTATTGGCTTAAGCGTGATGATATATAGCCTAAAGCCTTCCTCGATAAATGGTCTATTCAACCCAAAAAGAATTTTTCAATTCGAACCAGTAGTTCTTGAGATTAGCGCGTTCAAACAAACAAACAAACTCTTCAGCTTTATAATATTAGTATAGATTTGTATTTTTAGGATAAGAAGATATTTGTAGGTATCACATTGAAAGATAGGTAGAAAGCAGACGTGTACGAACTAAGTATACAATGTTAATACTTATGACTAGCATTTTGACGTCATTAATTTCCCGAATGACGGTATTCCGTAGCCAAACGTAAAGGCAAATGACCCAGCTTGAATTTTATATGGCAATAACTTGCACGCATTACTCTCGACTCGTATGTACCGTCCGTGGCTGATGTTCGAGGAATAAATTGATCAGAGGCCGTATCTCGACGGACGGGTATCGTAAAGTTTGCACAACATCCGCCGCACTTTTCGCGCTTCGATACGGTAAACCCAAAGCGCACACAGAAATCTGGATAAGTAAAGATATCGCGAGCTTTCTTCAATGCAAGCTTTATTTACGTCTCTTCTATCTCGGAAGCTATTATCATAGATTAGGTTCGAGCTGTCTACTTCTTTTAGTCTGTCCAGAATGTAGCTTGCTTTTAAAACTACAATAACCCATTATACACGCAACACTCTTTATTATTCAATAATCAATTTTGAATGTATAATGTAATTTCTTTAAGTACCATATTCTTGGACCCAATGATAAGCTGGAAACAAGCCAAAAGTAGGGTCGCGAATAGCGTTTAAGCAGGAACAACATACGTATACATATTCCTAGGACATGTTACTTTGCTGTTTTAAAGCTGTCCACTAAATGTTTATCTAACTACATTTTTGCAATAAAATGTATACGAAAACGCACAAAAAGTTTTGGGAATACTTTCATTGTGCTAACAGCTAACGAATGCCCTGCCGGTATCTGTGTTTCCTTATAACTAGTTATAACTTAGGGATCAATAAGTCAAGTATGAACAACGTCAAACGAGCCATTTTATAAAAAGTAGATCTAACTAAAAAATGTTAACATTCGCGCTTAAAGTTATTCAACCCTGACTCATAGTGTAATAAGTCCTAAATAAGAGGTTCTTCCTTTCCCTCTAAAATGAGTAGATTCATTTATTATTATGTGTAATTTGTGGAGTCTCAAATGAAGGCAGGTAGCCCGCGGCGGCGGCGGTGGCGGCGGCGGCGGTGGCGGCGGCGATGTTCAACGCTCTGTGAGGATTGATCCACACATATCCGGGCCGTGCCGGAGACCTGGCCGCGGTTTGACACGTCCCGAGCACGGCGCGGACACGGAAGTATGTCAACCAGTTCATATAAGAAGTACGCAACGATTTTTTTCATTGTGCTCCTGACAGGTCACAACCCGTCAACGTCCCGGGTAGCGTTGCAAAACTTCCAAAATATTCCCAATGATTGGGTAATATTCAAAGTAAACTTCGTAATACTTCCGTAACAATAATGCAGAGTACAAAATATAAGTCGCGACAGTTATAATCATCTAGCGGATAACAGTAGAACTACGCCAGTCGCACGACAAAACGAGTGCTGGCATAATAATATTTCAAGATTTAGTATGCGAGAAGTTCTGAAGGAGGAGCAGAATATTCCCTCACTCGTTTTTGCTATAAATGAACACGTTCGTATCAATAGATAAGGTTTGTAAGTATTTAATAAGGGTCTTGTATTTTGATATTATATTTATTTATGAGCGACCTAAGTACCAACTTAACAAAAATACTTTGCAGAGGTAAATTCTTACAAATAATCTTTCCGCTTGATGCCAATAATGCCGGGTTCTGCGGGCCCGTCAGCTCGTTGTTTAAATTGGAATTTACTAGTGCAAGATTATTTTCGAGCGGTTAAATCGGAATATTTATATTCGAATTTATCGGACTTCGTATGTATATAACTTCGGAATACTAGTTCCCATCACTAGTCCCGGGCTCGGCCCCGATATGTGTAGTTTAACCTTAACACATCCCATGCTCTACGAGGGCTCAGCTTCGTTCGGCTGCTCCGCCCACAGTTTAACATTTTTCAACCCGCCTGGGAATTAATACTAGTTCGCTGCATTGTTTATTATAGAGCACTCTAATTATACTGTCATTATTATTTTCGACTTAAGTCGAAGCGCGAGGTTGTTTTATTTTGTTCGCCAGTGATTACCTACTATGAAAGGGTCAACGTCTTTAAATTGTTTTGTAAAATTGTTCTAACACTGACCGTCAACACAAAAACTAATAAAGCTTGCATGTGAGTGGACCGTTGTATTGTTAGTCAAGCAATTTCGAAAAGCTCTCACCTACGATTCTATTTTATTCAAAATATTGGACGGGTTATATTTTTGAAAACATATTGGTTTTTTAATGAACAAGCAGTTTGAAATATTTTTTATTTCGCTATTTTTGTGACCGAATAGAATAACGATACAGTGTTCACTTCCATTTATAATTATAGATTTAAAGAAGCGATTATCACGTAAGTAATGCAGACAAACGACTTCATAGAAAACTCTAAAAATAAACAAATGCATAGAAAACAAAACATTTGCCTGTTTCTGTTGTCATTTGCCAGTGACATCGAGAGTCATTTGAATAAAATATCTACGCATAAAATTAACACTATCACGGCCGCCTCAAACCTCGAGCTCGGAAACCGTACGAACGAGGAAATTGTGAGATCGTTATTTTTTGTGACGTTATAATAGAAGCGTTTATTATAAAGCTGCAGTTATCACGTGAGGATGCTTAGGGCTGAGCTGAGCTGGACGCTGACATCCGCCATTTTGGTAAATAAAACCTCTTTGAAGAATAACTACCAATACGTGTTACAATTTGATTTGCCTTCGTTTATTATAAGTTTATTTAATACTTTACGCACACAAATGTACAGAGGCGGACTTAATGCCTTAGGCATTTTCTACCAGTCAACCTTTGGGTGATGCAGAGAATAATTGTGGTAGGTGCAGTACGAAAGAGAAAAAAAATAAACAGAAACGCGATTAATTAATATTAAATTACTACAAGGATAATATATAAACTATACCTACAATACAAAGCTATAATATACACTCAAATTAATAAACTTATACACGAAAATACTACAGTTGATGCAAACAGATAATGATTAAAAAAAAATTAGCGCTGTGATGATTTTACACACACAATTTATTTACAAATATAACACACAGATAATATGAAGAAACAGAAATATAGCTAGATACAAAGGAGAGTCGAACAGAAGAGGTGTAGATGCCATGTGTAGTTTCGGAATTTGTTCGAATGAGTTACCGCGGCCCTGGAATTCAAAGGGAATTAAGACGAACACGGATGGGTTTTAGTTAGTTAGAATCTGAAAATCCCATCTGCACTCAGAGTGGAAGAAATTATTAGATGATTTCCCATTCATAAAAAGTGCTATGTGTAAAAGTTGTACACATTAATATATAACATACTATACTTATTTTCAAACTATATCACACAAATGCATAATACCTAATAGAACAAATTTACAAGCAACTATGACGAACCGGAAACCTTATTTTGTTTTTTTATTTCCAAATGTTTGTGAAGTAAGTACCTACTTATTGATTTGCATGTAGGTTAAGGTGCTTCCTGCAAGTTGATAAAGTCATAACTTACTTTCTCTCACAGCTCTTAACGCTACTTTTCCAAGTGAACCGGTAAATATTTATAAAGTCTCACTTAACTCTGCTTTCGCGTCTTGAAGAGCTTTTGGTTGCAGAAAGATAATAAATTTAAGGGAGATGACGCCGCTAAGTAGAACATAAACGGCCTCTGTGGCCTCTCCTAACTCATACTGCCACGCTACGTAACGCATCGTCACTTTTTTCTCAGTTTATCGAGCTATAAACATTTATTAACACTCTCCGTGAGCTTCCTCAAGCTGTTTCTTATTGACGAAAAGTTTTTACAAAAAAATACAACCGACTTCTACACAAAAAACCAAAAAGTACAAAATAACTTTTTTTTATTTTTTTATTTAGGTCCACCAACAATTATTTACACTGATTACTTCTAAGAAACACATGCTTAAATATGAATTAACAGTGTAACAATTACTTATAGGTAAACACCACATGCATAAAATAAAAAATGTAAAGGTTAAGCTAACTTACAAAGTAAAAAGCGCTAAGCAACATAATTTTATGAACTTTAATTTCGTAACTCGGTGTTTGTGGTTGCTATTTCGTTTTTTGAACACCGACTTCTGAAATTAAAGTTATTTTCTGCTTTTTGGTTTTTTGTGTAGAAGTTTGTTGTAGTTTTTTTGTAAAAACTTTTTTATTTTTCACTTTTAAGTGGTAGGTACACCCCCCCCCCCTCCCCCCATCTAAACGTACATGCGATTTCAGTAATCCCGAACGATTTGCTATCATTTATTGAAGGTTCCGTTTTCTATCATCTCTGTTCTTCATCAGATCTTCACCAAACTAGAAAGAGACCACGTTGAAATACTAAGATGTTGTAAGCCATCGTATATTTTATTTTTTTGAGGAAATGAGAAATCCGTCAATGTAAACTAAGCCACGCATTATTAACTCAAATACTAGTCGTCAGATCTCAATCAAATTTAAATGGGACCACACGACAAGCACCAGCATTCGAATATAAAAGAATCATCAAAATCAGTCAGTCGAATTGAGAACCTCCTCCTTTTTTGGAAGTCGGTTGAAAAGTGAACCTAAAGTGTCCAGTGTACACCCACAGACATTTATTTGAAAATGCCCTTGTCTTTATTTTGAATTAATCCAAGCAGACATGGACAATCGAAATTATTGTATTGTAGTTTAGTTTTCATTACCGGATTTAGGAAGCTATACCATATATATATATACTATATAGGCTTGTATACATATTACATACCTACCTACGTTGAGCAAGAGTTGAGGATGCTCGTTGTTCGGAAACAAGGCAAAGTTTGAACTCATAACACACAGTAGGTATATAAGAAGGAAGTTGAAATATGCTCACGATTAACATACTCAGTGCGTTTCGACGTAGCGTGGTGGCGCTTCTCCACGTTGTATGAGTGAGCAACTAACGAAGAACCCCTCTAAAACTTTGTTTTACGTTCGCGCCGCACTCGCTTTGAGAATTAAAAGCGGTGCTCCTTTCGCACTAAAACGCCCCTTAATGAAACGCGATCGTCGCAAATTCGTCTAAATTTCCGCAACAATGAGTTCGCCAGGCGACGCGGACGCGCGACGTTTTGCAGACTGCGCGTTACTCATCCGCCCGCATAACGAGAGGTTAAATTAAATAACAACGAAACTTAGACAATCCGTCGAGAAGGGGGCGAGTACTGTAGCTACACTTACTTATTATTAGTTCGATTCCTAACCGAAGTTCCCGACCGCAAACAGCTCGTGATAGGTCCCACTGTATGGAAGCCACTTACCTACCTACTGCCGCGCACCAGTTTGATAAATATTAAAACTACTTAACATTTAATTCTGGTTTTTATTTGTGTCAACGAAACTGCATTTACCCGAGAGAAGAGCGAAGTCGCCAAGTGTGAGTGGAACTTCCGCATTCAGTGTCACATATCTAGTACCAGATCAATCGATATCTATGATTTTCTTTCACATTGCCGCCAAACGGAACGTTTACATTTTTATTTAAAAATTGAGTATCAAATATTTATTTTTAAGTTCAATCAAACACAAATCATAAACAGTTTTTTTTTAGGTTTTTTAATTTACTACGTTAGTTGGTAATAAAAATCTGGAAAATATTTTGTTTTCAATTTTTCCAACGGGAATCTATTCTGAATCCGTTTACGAATAGCAATATAAGTAAAATTAATAATTTAATAATTATCACACTTGAAATGAATTGTTAATTAACTCTATTGGATAACTAACTGAAAAATCGCGATATATTTTTTACACATAAATATTTCCCATTTACTAGTTACTAGCAGCGCCTCGCGGTTCCATCCGCGTTGTTTCTGTTCCCGTGGCAATACGGGGATAAAATATAGCCTGTTAAAAAGGGTGAATGTAGCTTTCTAATGGTGACAGAATTTTTTAAATCGGCACAGTAAGTACACGTACGTTGGATGTAGGTTTAGTAAAATATGAACATTTCAATAAGCAGAAAAGGCAGTGCAATGAAAGCATGCACATATCCCCGCGGAAAAATTGCGGTAATTCTGCCAGCAATATTGGAACGAGAGCGCTTTGACAGACACGATTCAATCTGGTAATCGGAAATGGGCATTGTTGTAACAAAGGTCCCATTGTCCTCCGGCAGAGCCGAGCTGACGCGTTTGCTCCCTCCTCGCCGCTCGCCGCATGCCCACGAATATTCATGCTGAGGCCAATAGTACAACGCCGCACATACAGATTCCGACATGTCCGTCACAATAAATAGAACCTATTTGAACCTGCTACACGTGGACTGTCTACCTACATATTAGTAAAGTACGATATGTATTATGTAGCCATTGGAAATTGAGTTAGTAGATATCTATTTGAGATTGAACATAATTTAAAGTCAGCATTACAGTAACAATAATAGTGTCTATTTATTACAAGAAGTACCGAGAGTAAGTGGGCAATTTTACTAGGTAGCAAAGTACAAATAAATGATAAATAGGTAGGTAGAATTAATGCCAAAGTTTGTATGGATATGGATGGGTGTTTATTTTTGTACTCAATTACACCAAACCGGCTGAACTAATCGGGATGAAAGAGTAACGCCTATAAAATGCTTGAAATGGACTGAAACTAAGAATAGTCCTTAACTATGTATGTCACCGGAAGATTTCAAACTTCCTAAGATTATAAAACATCTGGAGAGATTGTGAACTTTCGATAAAATGTCAGCTGAACATTTGGATCACTTTATTACACATCAAAATTTGATATCCTATAATCTTTCGAAGTCATGCAGAGAAATTGTGAAATTGAGTTATCTACGTAAGGAATGCTTTTTTATGATCTGTACAACGACAACTATAACTATGAGGTTTTGATTTTAATTCTGCATACGATAGCCATTTTTGAACACGTAACTTCTACTCCGGATGCTTTTATCATACACGTCTTTCTACGTCGTTCTCACGTATAGGAATAATGACCGCCAATCCAGAATATTAAGAGGAGCAACTGGAAGCAACTGTAATAACTGATAATAACTGAAATCTAAAAACAACGTCAGTTTTCAGATTAGATGTGTTATCTCTTGTAATTATTTATGAGAAACATCAATATGTTATCATTTGTGATTAATAAACAATCAGCTAGATTCCTTTATGGTTAATCTCTTTCTCGCGTAACAAGAACAATTTGTGGGTTCAGTACTCTCGAAATATCTGAATAACCCGAGGACAAAGGAGTAGTACCTATAAGTCAAGTGGACGATTTTCGATGGTTTTGGAGAGGGTGGCCCATTGAGTGGACCACGATTTACAAATCTGCCGAGGACAAGGACCCTCTTGACCCTCTGGTAAGGTGACCGAAGTGCTTCCCAAGCTACTACACGTACGTACGTACGTACGTACTTTCTACGTATAATTTATACGAGAAAATGATTAAATATTAGGATAGCAGCATATTATGTTTTTTTGCTAATCTTAAATTTGAAGATATGCAAATTAACTTTTTAATGTTAATCTGCTAATGAGTGTTATTAAGGCTTCAATCTGTTTTAATAGTTGTTAAATAATAATTGGAAGTGGATGTCGTTAACTTTTAGCACCAATCATTTTTGTTGACTCGGCAATGTACCAAATAATAAACAAGGTTGTTTCGTTACTCGCACATACTTACATATTATATTAGACAAATGGTGTGAACACAAAGAAATGATTCCAAGCAAAAGCTATAAATGAGCGACGTTACCACTCGTTACCACTGACAGGGCAAGATAGAAAGAAAGAACGAAAGGTGGGAGTTTCCCTGGAGACTATGTTCAGTTCACCTGAAAACACTAAACTGATACAAGCCAGATGTAACATTACTTACGCGTAAATTCCTCAGATTAGGTGGTTTATAGAAGAAGACAGAAGAACAGAACATAAGGTGTAAGCAGAAAGTAATGTGAACTTGGTGCTCGGTAGGTACCTATATCTTTCTAATTTCTGTATCTAGTCTAGAATTAAAACTTACAAATTTGTACATGTGCAAGCAAGGCGTTCCTAGGATATAGGCCGAAGTGCCTCCAGAGGTGGGGTCATCACCGAATGTCGGCTCTGTAGTTTAATACATTGCCGTAACAGGCACCAAAAGTACATGAGCCTACTGTATAATCAGTTCCGCTACGAAACAAAATGAGATTATTGCCAAGGTGAGGTAAGTGCGGCCAGCGATGGATGCACGGCGCCGACGACACCGGCCACGGCGGCGGCCATTCAACTCCGCCGCGGCCTCGCGCGCTGCCGGTGCCTCCATCGACAACACGGCTCGCCACTATTTTCCGACAACATATTACCTATCTATAACACCATAATATATCTACAAACCTCAACGCTGTTCAATGTAATAATTAACTCAAAACCGTGGAGGTCACGCACCATAAAACATACCAAAGTTTTATGCTTGCGTGATTGGTGACAAGCACGGCAATCTCAAGCTTCTTACCATACATACTGGCCGTAGTTATTGCGTTGATAGAGATTGTACAGCTGGATAGTATTGACAGTATTAAGTTCAAAACATCAAAATCAAGTAATTAAAAATGATCATTATATGCTTACCTACTTACAAGAAACTCAGTCCAAAGTTGTCCAGCAGACGATTCAAATTGAACAGTAACATACAGTATTGGAGAACATCGTAAGTTTAACAGCAAGATAATTTTTGCACTTAAATCGTACTTCACGACATGCTGACAAAGCCGGTATTTCTCCAAACACTTCACGACACTTTTATAAAGTTCACATTTTGCAATGTTACATTAAGTTAGCTTAAACTTATCAGTTAACGTAGTTTTCGCGACAAGGGGATCACAAGTGTAATGCACAAAAGGGATGATATCGCGAGCGCAAGTTAGCGGTGGTGTGTGGCCGTGCCACCTGCCACTGTCAGCGAACACGAGTCTACTGCCGCCGGCCACTGCCTGCCGGTCCCGCGTTCACAACTCCAGCTCACCATGACACTACCGGTTTACATTCACGCACAAACATCTGGATTAAATCACATACATTGCTACTTTTATTGAAACTTCTCAACTAAGAGAATAAACTCTGCGAGCAATGGATAGCACATACTGAACTACTGTTCAATTCCAGAGTTGGTAGTAGCGGTTCGAGCTTTGCGTGGGAGGGTAAAAAGCTTGCTCGGGTCGCTTCGGCGCGTCCTATGTACCTCTGTTGGTTGTCCTGTCGATGAAAATCAGCGCCCTCTATGAAACCTATTGTGAATGATGGCACTTTTAGCGCCATCTACTGTATACATAGGAATTTACTAACTCAGTTGTGATGTGCACGTTGTATCTTGAAGCGGTGGACTAAACCAACGAAGAGCCCAAACAAGTCGACATAATGTAGCGGTTGTTTTCAGAAAGGTGTCATTGATGTGAGTTCCGTGAAACAGATTGATTAGAATGAAAGACTTGAAGTAAAATTTAAGTAAAACTTGAAGCTATTTGTCAAACATGAATTATTTTATTAGATAGATACTTGCTATGAGAATATAAATGAAGTAGCCCTATTTTTGGGCTTCGCCGCAATCGGGCGAAATATACTCGCTGCGATAGACAGCGAACTAAAACACCGTTATGAAAAAGCAGTACCTACCATATTTAGTTTTAGCGTTTTTACAGCTCAGACAAATGTAAGTGCTCATCCAGGGTGAAAACGCGGGAGCTGGTGACGGGTGGCGGGCGCAGTTAGTTAGTTTATGCCTATTGGTGAATTTTAATTTGAATTATTTCCGCAGACACACAAAATTAGATGTTGAACCAAAGGCAGGAAGGGTCGGCTTGTGATGCTTAGATTTGTTATAATACTAGTTGACCCGCGCAACTTCTATTTTGTCATATTTTTCATGACTGCTCCGCTCCTATTGGTCTTAGCGTGATGTTATATAGCCTATATCCATCCTCGATAAATGTACTTAACACTGAAATAATTTTCAAATCGGACTAGTTAGTTCCTGAGATTAGCGCTTCAAGTAAACGAACTTTTCTTTTAACTGAATTTCCCACTTTTCAACCAATTAATATGTATTGTTATTGTTGTTTAATATTATTTTCTCATATAGTTGCAAACCAAGTTTTTGTATTGCTTTTTACTGTGGTTGTTGTTTTTGTGCTCACACCACACATTATCATTATGTGTCCACACGTGAGGACTTGGAATTGGCTTTTTGGTAACTATGTTTCCATTTTTGTCTGTTTTTGTTAGCTGTAAGTCCTCTATGTACATAAATAAACAAATAAATCAATAACTTCAATGGGTTTCGTTGCCAAGGAATGGTGACAAGTATACCTCCTTGGCTTACATTTGGATAATACATGGGTCCTTAGAATACTATCACGTTCGCTAATAACAACCTGAGTGAGTCAGGAGTTTACCGTTGATAGAATATTAAATGATCGAATCGTTAGATGACTCATTCGTTTATATAAACGATATCAGACCGTTGAAATGTGACTGGCTTGTTGTAGCTTTGTAAGCTGTGGGGTACACTTAGCCTACCTCACAATAAAAGAATTATATCTACTAGACATGGGTAGCTCGCGAATGAGAGATAAAATTGAACTAGTTCTTTAATTACAATCTAGCTCTCAGTCGCTCAGTCATTCAAGGAATAGCTCACTAGTTCATTTAGCTCAATGGCTCATTGACTCTATAAGTATTCAAGTATGAAGGAAAATCATTGGCTTTCATAATTTTATTTATTTGTAATAAGAACAAAACAACCCAATGAATCTAATTTTATATATCGCAACTAAGTTAAATGAAATAAAGAACTTCAAAGATTTTAAAGAGGCACTGAGCTATTTGTCTCGTTTGACTTGCGTAAAGTAGCGCGGCACAATTTGATCTGTAGCTTGCAAGTCGCAAGTAAATCAATTAAGCTAAAGAGTTATTCGGTGAGCTAAAGCGCTAAAAGAGTGTTACAGCTCTTTTGAACAAAAGAGTTGTATCTCTCTTTTTTTTCAGTGAGCTACATTTCGCATGTCTAAATTATACAAAAACATTAAAAACCTCATACAATGAACTAATACAAATATATCTAAGATGTACTAAAATGGTTGATCTCGCTTCCTTCGCTCTTGCCTGCCCCTTAGGTACCTCTCAAGCTTTTCTACATACAACAAAAAAGTCAGTTCTATTTATAAATAAAGCATCTTAACTTCCTTTTCAAAGCGAGGTGGTGAAGGAGAAAGGTTGAAGTCCGTTTGGTGTCCTCCGGGCGATCCACGCAGTATTGATACCCGGACGTGTCCTCCCGCCAAATCCGAAACAGGTACCTCCCAAAACAGCCGTGTCCGGTGAGTATCTGCGTAAGGCGGAAGGTGAGGATGCCGTGGCGCCTCTCCAACCACTCCTCAAAAAGGGGACTTTTCGCCACAATGATGGCGTGCTCTGCATTGTAACCTGGAATTAAAAAAAAATTAGAACTGTGTGCTGATCATAGTTGCCAGTTTATGTCAATTCAAAAATTCTCGAAACGACACGGAGAGATTATACATAGAATACAGGTTTTTGATGCGTATGATTGCAGAAGATATCTTATAATCCGTCAAGATATTATACATATAACCTTACGGAGTTTGCAATTATTCGGTGACGATTATATAGGTTAAACTTTGAACAAATATATTATTACCTTTACACATCTAGTAGCTACCACATGTCATTTGATGTATTTCTCAATATTTCTAATTCTAAGGCCAACCTCACTTAGGATTATATCATTTTCACTTTTCACGATTCGTATTATAAGTTTTTGCACTTAAATCAACGTACTTTAGTATCATTTCAGCAAGTAACGGACGTGATATCGCAACTGTCGGCGGTTCATAGCGGGCTCGCTCAAGTGGGACATCAGTCGGTTCCCATGGTGAAACTGTATACAGTTGTCAACACGCGACTACTTCTTCACATGAGAACTCAAGAGCTGCTTATTAAAATTGTATTAAAGAGTGACTTGACGAAAATAACATAACATAATTTGAGATTGAAGATTTGGTTTTTGTAGTAGATTAAATAAAGACTTATTTGGTTTTTGATGTGTGTTTCTGCGTGGGCGAACTTAGCACCTCTGCACTGCGTCTGCGCTGCATCTACGCAGCTTACACGCACTACTCCTACAGATATTATAACTAAGATTAAATTACTGAAATTATTTGATCTGTTTTTTCTGGTTCAAAAACAAAAATGTTAATGGTTCTCTTAAGATGTTATTCTTAATTCTGTATTTATGGTAGCGAAATGCTTTTCTTAGAGCTCATCAAGCGGACATAATACAATCATTCGACAAAGGACCCACGCCACCCGTGCTTAGCAGCAACATAACGTTACATGTATATTGAAAGTCAATTTGAATGTTAACACCTAGCTTCCCTCCAGCTAAATCAATTTAAGAGAGCAAAAGCTCAAATCAAAATATTATTTGTTGTACACCTCCAAGCTTTTCCAAAAGAGGACTGGTAGAGAATGGCAAAACACATATATACATACATAAAGTTGATATAAATAAATAAATATAATCATCTTGAGTGTTATAAGGAACATTAAGTAGGTAAAGCAAGGTATGTTTTTGTAGTTGTAGTTGGTATCAAGGGTGCTATTACTGAGACCAGAAAGTTTAATCTTTTACGACATTTTCTTTTTACTTACGTATATATGTGCTCATATCCAACAAAGCTTCGTAAAATATGTATGTATCTATGAAGCAGATATAAACCGTTTGTTTTAATAGTTTTCTGCATGTTTCTCACGGAAGTGCAGACTTCTCAGCAATTCAGTTGTGTGCGACTTCACACGAATCACCCAGCGTTACGTTACCATGCAGCGAGAAAACTCTAGTTTACATGTAAAAACACAAACATACGTCAATAAAACGATGCTACGACCTTCGTACGTTTTTATCATGTTCAAGTACAAAAGTAGGTGTCGTAAACGTATTCCTAAAAACATGCTCTTAGTGTTCCCATCTTACTCTTTTAGAAATGCATTATGAGATTCACCCCGAAGACAAATTTTTGTGTTCGTGTTTTAAAAAAATTTACTTCTATTATTTTTACTTTTAGTTTATTTTCCGATTTTAATTTTTAGCTCTTAAATACATATTAGACATAATTATGTCAAATGATAATGTTTTTTTTAACAAAGTATTATTGATTATGTTATTTTTCATAGGTGATGATATGGCTGAAATTGTAGCTTCAGACATCAAAAGTTCGCTCATGTCTTAAGGTGCAATTTAATATATGTAGTTATAAATATTGGCATGCAATCATAGTACTAAAACTGCGCTTGCACAGTCCCTTCTGATTCCCATCCTTGACTATGCTGATGTCAGTTATCTCGATCTCACTCAGGCACAACTAGATAAACTTGAGCGTCTTTAAAACCTTTGCATAAGATTTATACTTGGCTTGCTCAAATATGATCATATTTCTGAATTTCACACAAAGCTCAAGTGGCTACCCATACGTCTTCGTCGGGATTCTCTTTACTATTTCTGCTCTTTAGTATTCTGTTCAATCCTACAACCCCCTCTTATCTTAAAGAACGTTTCAAGTTCCTTCATGACACACATAATAGATGTCTGAGGTCATCGGAAAACTTGAGGCTAGAGATGCCGATACATTCCACCAGTTTTTACGACAAATCTTTTACTGTTCAAGCGGTGCGAACCTTTGTAAAATATTTAATAAAGGTTCAAAATACTTGACTATAATTATACAGTAAATTAGGACGTGGCAAGGCGGTGGTATGTAAGCGACTGGCGAGCCCGGCGCGGGCGCTCCCGTACAATATAAAAAATGCAATTCAGCAATCGCATCGCTAAGGTCGCTACAGTGTTAAGCATTATTAGGTATTACATATGTAAAATAAAATTTGATGCAATCATCTAATGGCTCTGGGGCATTTTCAGTTTTCTAATTGGTCGTCAGCTTGATTAGGCTAAACTACTTGGGAAGATATATTGTCCTGTCGAAAACCTTGATCAGTACAAAGTTCAAATGACACAACACAATCACACAAATAGCATTATTGGACAATGCGCATAACCTTCGACACGTTGCTCGCCACGGGCGGCGCCGCACCTCTCCTGGTCTGGACCGCATTTTACACCGATAGACCACTAAGTAGGTAAATATATGTATTATGTAGTGACGTGATGATCACAGCATGAAATCTCATTAATGTGCCAACATACATACGTTTTCTCCCATATCAACCGTTTATTGTAACCTAGGTATAGCCTGCTAAAGAAGCGGTAAGTATGGTATTATTGCACGATGGGTGCGAAAGTTCCGAGAACTTCTTAAAGTAAGCGGTGCTCGTTGATGTAGGTACGGTATCTTTTTTATTCATCTTACACAAAGACAATGATCTTACATCAGGAATGTCAAGTGCAGGTATCTGTCTTTGTGTATCGAACAACGGCCACCGTGCTGTTCCTGTTCGAATCAAATGAACTAACATACATAAATAAACGCGGATTCTTTTGAAGTGATTTGAGATTTTTAACCTGGCTTACTTCTCTATTGAAGAGAAAGCATACGCGTGCTTTTAAATTAAAAATTATCAAGTTTTAGATACATACCTATATCTTGATTAGAAACTAACAATATTAATTAGGGACAGAACGATGTTGAAGCAAAATCATAACGGCAGATCTACATGTAATTTTACAATTTTGTGTTTTCGCGTTCAATACAATTGAAACTATTCGCTCAATCAAACATCTCAATTCACTAATAATAAGCTTAGCAATACGAGCATGGTTCAAGTTTAGAACTCGTAATATGCTGCTCCTCTGTGATCGTATTCGTGATTACAAGCAAACGGCTTCCGTGCGACGCACCCGGCCGGAACAATAACATGGCAGGAGAAGTCTGTATTAAAACAAAGCTGATTACTCACACATGTGACGTAGAATAATTATTTATCAGTCGCTTTACGTTGATGCTTGATGTTACGAAGCTTCGACTCAAACTCCGATTTATTTGGAAACTCAATCATTTACATGTGTTATGAATGTTCACGTTACTATCAATGATCAGCCTAATGCAGTTGCCACAAAGTCACTAGCATCTCACGGTCTGCATACAATGCACAGTGATAGCGAGATGATGACAATTATCTGTTAATTAAGTCAAAGACAGAGTTTCATTAAATTAATAACGCTAACTGAACTAGAAGGTAGCGAAAGAAACAAAATAAATAATTTATAAAAAGAAATTACAAGTGCAGCTATTAATAACAATGTGGGACTGTTGGCTCATTGTTCACGTTAAATCATAGTTACAAGTATGTAATTAATGTGGCTATATTAATGAGTTAAACAAAGGGGAAAAAAAAAACATTGTAAAGTTAAAAATAACATTGTGAAAATATTTTTAGTCGGTAATTAGAACGTGCCCAGTTGAAGTATACATTCATATACATATCTCGCTATTACGATTGATTAATAATGAGACTAAACAATAATTATGTGCTTGACTTGTCTCTGGTATGATTGTTTCAATAAATGAAATACATTTATCGACATTTTGAAAACTATCACAGTCAATGCGAGGCAGTCTGGTCATAATGTCATGTTTTCCGTATTTTCTGTGGTAGCCAGGGATAATGAATAATTTTGTATGTCTGGTTCGTGTTTTTGGGGTACAGAAATCTATACATGATAACAGATCACTACTGTCCAAGTGACCTCGTATGAGAAAAAAAAAGCATCATTATCCAACATATTATACCTATACATAAGGGGAAGCATGCCATAGTGTTTGCAGTCTGGGACATAGGAATCATGACGTTTTCGGGATTGGAAATTAAGATTTTTATACACCTTGTATTGGGGTGACCAGATTGGGCTACAGTACTCTAAAATACTACGGACATATGCAAAGTATATAATGTTTATACTATGACAAATTCCTAAAAGGCTTACAAGTAACAAAACCAAGGTTAAGAGTGGCTCTGCTGGTGATAGTAACAATATGTTGGTTAAAGAGCAATTTGGAATCTACCATTATAGTAAGCTCTCTGACTACATCAACCCTTTCGATCGCTATGTTATTAAATCCATAAGGATACTTTTTTTTTGTTCTGTATGGGAAATCATCAAATGACTTCTCCCGCTCTAGGTGGAGTGGAAAGGCCATGTGAGACTTTTGCTGACTATAACTCACCCGTGATCCTTTTTGTGCCCTTTGCATTGCGGTGACTCTTACGAACAAATTCCGCAACCGTAGCAGGCAATCGTCCTATGGGGCCCCGTCTTCTTTGCTGACAGCTCTTTCGAGGCGCGCGTGGAACACGACGCGCTCTCGACCCAGGCCTGCTTGATATCGGACGGCGAGCCACCCATAGCTCGTCGTACGCAGGCCCGCGCCTACGATGGCCGGGAATTGCCCAGCTTTTCCCAACGCCCGAACGCATGTGGTCCGCCTCCTCCTTCGCTAGCATTACTACTTCGCAGAAGGAAGTGACCGCTTCCCATGCCTACTCTCTCCAGACCATGGATTGAACCGGGGCCGGACGCGAGAGTTCGCCGCATCCATAAGGATACTTAGTTGGGTATTTGGAACGGCTAAAGCTAATGCATTGACATTTCGAGACAATGAGAGTGATATTATTTTGTTGATATTACCTAAATAATGCATCAAGATCACGTTGTGACAGTTCGTAATCAACTGGATTTTACACACATGTACATTTTCCTGGGAAACACCGGAAAGTTACAAAGTCATAATTACACAGCTCGCGAACGGTTTGATAAGTACCTATGACTTAACCTATCTCAGTAAATCTCTATTTTAAATCAAGTTTTTGCAGCTTCGCCAGCAAGATCACGTGATCCACACGATTGAATGCTTCCATATTATACAAGACTTAGTTATGAACGTGGCCAAATTAGATGCTGTAGACCGTCTTATTTCTTTCTTATGTTCTGACAGCTTTTTGTTAGGACAGCTTAGTTCACATACATAATATAAATATATTAAATGTTAATTAGAAGGTATTTAAAAAAAAAAACAATATTTTTTTAATTACCTATGAGGCCGACTCAGTGAATTTAATCTTAAAATACGACTGGCGAATCCGATGACATTTTGATGTCGGGTGAGTTGGAAATATTGTTATCGGGCGTGTTGTTTTGCATGACAAAGCTTTTGTTTATATCAAGTTGATATATGTGTTATTGTATTGAGGACACTTTATTTGTGAGGTACCTAATAAACATGGCTAGCATTCGTTAGCGACACGCATTCTGGGAGTCGTGCGCGTGCCCCCTCCGCCAGCCGCGGTGCACGCAGGAAACACGCACCACCGCTACGTTCCCCAGTCCACACACAATCGTTAAGCCCCTTACCTTTATTGACTTGACATTTTGAACAATTTAAGTTGGACATTACGGAAATCCTCTCCGCAATGACAACTCCGCTAATAACACAGCTGGATAGTGTAGAAAGGAGTTTGATGAATATCACACAGCAAAATACTGATATTATTACGTCTAACATTGAAATCGAAAAGACACTTGGATTTTTGAAAAATCAAATTGTTGATTCAGAAGCTAAAATTTGCAAACTTGAGAAGGAGATTGACTCCACTCGAATCCCCATAGCCGATATTGAGGAAAAGTCGGAAACCTAGAGCGTTTCATTAGGAAAACCTCAGTTGAGATTAGGCTTTCCGATTATAAAAAGAGAAAGTACTTAAGGCAGACCTTCTAAAGCAAACTCTCAACTTAATGGAGTCAATTAGCATGGATTCTGTAAACGAAATAAGGGATGTATATCAAATCCCTTACAAAGCGAGTGCCTCTACATCGACAGTCGTAGTGGAGTTTTCTAATATTTCCACGAAGGAAAAAATTCTTAGGAGTACGAAACTGTACAATTCTGAACATCATATATGTCGACTTCATTCCTCGCACTTGGACATCGCTGGCACAACTCACCCCTTTATTTCTCTGAACACCTCACGAATAAAGTCAGGCTTTTGCATTTTCTGGCTCGAAACTTCGCTGCTTCTGAGATTATATCGCTTCTGCTGACTAGCAAACGGCAGGATTTTTCTACGAAAAGAAGAGGGTGCTAAGTACGTACTGGTCAAAAGTGAGAGTACACTCGTACAGATCCGTGGTATGTAGTTGTAGACTTTTATTTTTTCACCTGATTGATTTTGCCATTTTAATGAAGCTAGCCCTAACTATTGTGATATAAATAACATTTGGTATTTTAAATTACACTTTAATCGAATCGTGTTTCTAAATTAACCCAACATTGCTTAGCCAGCCCCATCTCATACATATGCAATCTGAGCATGTCGTTAGGAATAGTTCCAGTTCAGTTGAAAACGGCGAATGTCTGCCCGGTTTACAAAACTGGAGATGCATCAGTCTAATAAAATTACAGGCCTATTTCACTTTTAACGACTCTATCCAAAATTCTGGAGAAGCTGGTGAACAAGAGACTATTAGCGTACTTAGAACCAACTGCTATCGGCTAACGAATACGGTTTTCGTAATGGCAGATCAACGGAGGACGCAGTCTTCAAGTTGGTGGATCATGTCATTGATAGGAGAAAAAAGTGTGTCGGCGTCATTTTTGAGCTTGCTAAGGCGTTCAATACTGTGTCGAGGCCCATAATGATTAAGAAGCTGGAACGATTTGGTATCAGGGGCATTGCTTTGTAATGGTTTACCTCCTATCTTTCCGACGTAAACAGAAGGTTTGCCTGGGTGATTACCGGAGTACCACTGCCAATGTAGCATATGGAGTGCCCCAAGGTAATGTCTTTGACCCCATCTTGTTTCTCATGTACGTCAATGGTCTCTGTTCACTCAACTTGGCCAATACATAAATTTCTGCTTACGCTGATGTTACAGCTTTAATTTTCCATGGCGATTCTTGGAAGGAAACCTACAGTGCCGCAGAGGCTGGAATGCAGAAGGTTACCAGTTGGCTGCAACACAATCTGCTCACCCTTAATATAAAAAAACCAAGGTCAAAATATTTTCTGTAAGCACTCAAACAACTGCCCCTATACAACTTTCACTTAAATCAAATCAATGCAATTTATAGTCGTAGCTGTGGCTGCCCTGTTTTTGAACAAGTTGAGAGTATAAAGTATCTCGGTATTAGCATAGACAAGCACCTGACATGGGCAAAGCAAATTAACACTGTTGCTTCGCGTGTAAGCAAGCTTTTGTACATATTTAAAGTCTCCGATCAATAGCTGACAGAGATACTATCAAAATCAGTTTTAACGAGTTGAAAATTGATGTCATACGATTGATTACTGATCAGTGATCACTTAGGGTGGGTTGTTTCAAATGGTTGGTTAATAGAACATAAGCATAAGCATAGCATAATCAGCCTTTTAATGATCCCACTGCTGAGACACAGGCTTCCTCTCTAGGAGAGGGAATGGGCCGTAATTCACCACACGGACCCAGTGCGGGTTGGTAAATGTCACATGTCTTCGAATGTTTGATTCTAGGAAATGCCTCCTTGTTTCCTCACGATGTTTCTCTTCACCGTTTTGAGAGCAGTGGTGATGAAATTAATTACACAAAGTAATGCACCTGTCTGGGTTTGAACCCGCAACCTACACTACAGAACATACTGTATATGTATATACGCCAAAAAGTAACGATTGTGGAAATAACCGTGTTTAATGTTCGTTTAATACGAAGCATTATTTCATTGCACAAAAAAATGGCTGTCATAGTTATATAAAATTAGATGGGAGATTTCCTGTAAGGCAACATTTGAACGTCAAAGTTTATCTATAGATCTATCTTGTCAAAACAGTTGTTTATGTTTTTCCATTTTTATAAAGAAATATTTTTTTTTATTTTTTTTTAATCAGTATTATTGTTTTAATAAAAAATACAATATTTCTTAATCAACATTATTGTTTAAATAAAAAATAAACTTGAGCTTCGATTTATGCTGAGTTTAATGCCGGTGAGCACCGACCAAGGTTACTCACCTAAGGCATTTAAAAAGAAAGAAAGACAAAACACGCACAAAAAAATAATACTAATTAAATAAACAAACTATCAAGAAGAAAACAACTTATCAAGTAAAACTAAAAACTGTGCCAGGTTAACATTTTGAATAAATGAATAATTAAAATACGTAACCTAATGAGAAATCCTACTTTTATATTGGAATAACTTTACTTTTCTGTAGTTATGTTTGTTTCGACTTCGATTTAGCTTGTTAACCATATAGCTATTTCCTTTGATACATGGAAACTTATTCTTGGAATAAATTCCTGCTCATTCCAATAGCTTAAATAATTAACACGTGTCTAATATACTTTTTTACCATCACAAAAACCTCTAGTCCATACTATTGTTCTATTCGACGCAACTAAGGTAATTAACCAGTGCTCAAACTATCATTTACCGTAATCAGTTTTTACGTACATTAACGCCGACATTCTGTGAAACAACTCATATTTTGGTTTAACGATAGTTAGCGCCATTTTTGACGTTCACGCGTGCGTTAAGTGTCGGTAAAATAATCCGCCCTTAGCAAAAGATAGATACGTGTCTACATTCCTTCTAACTAAAATAAATAGAGCATATGCCTACATAGTTGATAAGATATCGTCGCTTTGAACTTATTCAAACTTTACTTGTGAGACTCAATGTGACAGGTATACCTTAACTGTTTGATGAAGTATAGGACTTCATCAAACAGTTAAGGTGGTCCATTCCTATAAATCAGTTCTTTTTTTGCAAAGAGGGAGTGAATAATAGCGTCCTGATTGCAGTGAGCGATTCGACCCAACTCAAGAACAAGACGCCTTTATCCCCGGGAAGCATACCAACTCAATTATTCCCACCATTTACTGCAAGATAATTATTACGAGGAGTGGTCACCTCAGCTCGGGTCGTCGTAAGTCGGGCGTTCAAAGTTTTCAGACTAATGTTTAGTTGTGGTTCGATTTACTCGGCGGCGCGCGGCGACATCTCGCATCCGGCTCTGGTTCAATTCATGGTCCGGAGCGAGGAGGCATGGGAAGCGGTGACTTCCTACTGCGAAGCAGTAATGCTAGCGATGGAGGAGGCAGAACGCTCGCGGGAGAGGGAAGACTCACGCCCCAGCCGCCGCAACAGAAGAAGACGCCCCTGGTATCGGGAAACACACTTTCTTCCGCTCCGCCCAGAAAAAAAAAAACAAAAAGTTACCATATCCAAATGGCATTATAGAGCTTCGGGTTTAAATTCAATTTTTGTGTACCTACAATATTATTTCCCCAGCTACACAGCTCGGGTGCTTGTTCGGCCCAGCGCTGGGTTTAACTTGTGGTTAGGTTTACATGACAAATAATAATTTGACGTTCATGAACAGCTGCAGTGTAAAATAATGGGTCCGATGGGAGGCGAGTGCCGTGACGTGTGGGCTGTCTTCTCCCACGAACTTATTGGCCTTGTCCTTACCTTTTACTCATCAATATTAAAACGAATTATTCAATTTTGTTTACGTCATACCTAACCAGAGCTCTCAAAATGCTAACAAAAAATATGGAGGAGGAATTCGTTCCAATACTCGTATTGGTGCGATTTTACAGCTGGAATGATTTGTCGACAAAAAAAAATACCTCATTGACAAATGAGGTAATTTTTTTTTTGCAAACTAATGTACCTACTCCGCAGTTTAAGAGACATATACATATAACGGTGTTTTTTTTTTAAATCTCTCTCAACTAGTGAGCACCGGTTACTGGCCGTTATGCACATCCCTACTTCATTCCAAGTAAATATATAGAAAATTTAACTAATCAGTGTGGTGCTAAAAAGATAAGATTGTTTATGAATAAGACTGATTGCTAGAAAGATTTTGACACACTACATTTTTCTTTTATTTTAATCCGCCCAAGACATACTCTAATGACAGCTTTAATAATTTCCTAGAAAAACATAATAAAAACGGCTTAATTCTTAGAGTAGATAAGCAGCAAAGACAATGGAACGCAAGAAAAAAGCCGATGCAGATTACAAGGTACTACGCCACAAATATTAGAGCTTTAAATACTTTCAGTATTTAAATCAGGTCTTTTGTTTGTGGCGGTTAGAATTCATTCATTACTCACGTTTCAATGGTTTCTATGGGATGGGAATGTGATCCTGGGGAGACGTGCGCTCTGCGCAGGTACACGGCACACAATCGCTACGCAATAAAACGTTTTTTGTCATCAACTTGTCTTCTTGGAGCTCAAGACCTCAAGTGCCACTTGCCAAAATAAAAATAATATTAACTGTGACTATACTTGTCTTGATTCAAAGTTATTTTCGAGGATGGTATTCATTTATCACGATATAGAATTACTTATACGTATTTATTATCAATAATAGGCTTAGATAAACTTAAAAGAGGAATAACTGCAGGTGTGTTGTCGTTGATAGATTATGAATGAAGAGAACAATGTCAGATGTTTAATAATAAACTTGGTTTATCTACACGCAAAATTTTAACTAGGCTTTGTTTAAATACCTCATCAGAAAAACACCTGCCCTTTGAACAATAACGAAGTGTAAAGTAGTGTTTTCATTTTTAAAGTAAAGGACGACGTCGTTAACGAAAAACGCTATCATAGTATAGTCCGCTCCCCCATCACAATGCACCTTTGTCAACATTCTGTCTTTGTCTATCACGGTGTTCGTTGTATTTCCTTCTTCTTCACAACTGAACCCCATTTATGGGTGTACAGTACAGACAGCATAAACAATTTCTCGAGCGGCGCGCGTAAGTTTGAGGTTATGTTAGTATTCATTCATCTGTCGCTGTGGACGAACGTGTGGCAGAGTAGCGCGTAGTACCGGCTTGCGATCGGGTGCAGTTTCATTACGTCACGATCGATATCTTGGTACAATCGAGTGCATTATTGCAGTGTCTGTGCAGACAGTGTATGTTAATTAACTTTAAACTTTTGTAACCGCCATGGTAACGTTTACAAAATTTACGTGCCCACCGGATGTACTAACGCAGTTTCGATAAATTCAGCGATTCGTTTTAAGGTAAGCATTTTTTAATTTGTTTGAACATTAATTATGACGTTTCATGAGCTGTATTTAATTTCTTACAAGCCAAATTAAAGTAACCAATTTTTTACTTGAGTACTGCAATTTGGTTTGTGGGTTACCTTTGTAGTATTTTGTATAAATGTGTGCAATTATATTTAAAAAAAAACCGTTATATTGATTTATAGAAACCTATTTTTATACTTTTAAAATATAAACGTTAAAGATGATAATTTGAACTATTCGAGAACCATTATTTCTTCTGTAAATAATTTATCCAAATCAATTGAAGTTTACTTGTTATTTCTATTTCAATGCTAAAAATATTTGCACAAAAAATAACGTATCGTTGTTTGCTTTTCTACGCTCCCTCATAGTTTGAACCCTCGCCCGCCACACTCTAGCAGACAGACATTCCAAAAATTGTGCACAGTTTAGAAAGCCTTTATTGCTCATAGCTAAGATTTATTTTGGCGTGGCTTAACGGTAATGTTAATTGTGCCGTCATCGGCGTGCATTCATCCCGCACCCTCTTTCATTACCTATACCGTATGCATGTTGCGGTTCCTATTGTGACTTGCTTCAATCCATTACAGCGATTAATCTCTAGGAGGTATTTAGATGATATTGTTGTGCAAATGATATCATAGGAACTGATAGAAGCCATTAGTTTGTCAGCCTGGATAACAGATGAATCTATATGAGATAATCATAGCTACATGACTGCACCCATTTTCTGCATCTAAACAATTTTCAAGAAAAAATTGTATGAACATTTTTTGCTTGAAGAAAATGTAAATATTAATCACCTTGAACTCGACTATCTGAAAGAAACGATAAACGAAATGTAGTCGCTGAATAAACGAACACAAATAAAGCGTACAGTTCATATGGATTGAAAACCGTTAACTATGAACATTAGCCAACACGGATGCGCCACCTAAAAATTAAAACGTTGCATATTTAAAAACGGCAGTTGACGGCTCTGCAACACCTAAATTGGAAACCGGGTTTAGTATCGTGGACACAAACAAGATTTGCCAATTATAGCGAGTGTGGGCTGAAGGATTAGTAACTAATACAAATGACTCTTTTTAGTGTCCAATTCCACTTTAAATATTATTATAGACTTCTGAGAGGCGTAAAGTACCATCATAATGATCAAATCTGAACATAATATGGACGATAAATCTGTATCAACAACACAAAAAAGAAAGTGCAGCCTTTTAACTAACGTCAATTGAAATGCACCTACTGTTTATTATGCAGCTGAAACCTTTTTTATTAGTTCAATTTCAGAAAGACCATTTCAGAATCTCCAAAATGAATTGATTAACAGCAAAAAATAGTTTATTTTTTGCAATAACATACATATTTGAATCTAAGCAATCAAAACACTAGATCGGTACTCCAGTATTTCGAAAGTCCTTGATCTATACCAAATGCCGAGAGTGCAGTGTGCAACATTTGAGGGCCTTTATTATGCTGACATGAATTTTAACGTTTGTATCCTTTCAAAGCACCTTATCACGCGCGCCTTTAGATGTATGTACCTACTACGTACTTGTTATATTATAAGATGTTCATTCAGTAAAATAATGGTCATCTGTAACCGCAATCGCATCATGACTATTATTGTTTATGCCAGCTTCCACGCGTAATTCGTGACTAATACATAACTATTAGGTAGATACTCACTTCATCTTTGGTTAGTTAAAAACAACAACAATATACTTTTTTGCCTAGCCTTTTCCAACTTTGTTGGATCGGCTTTTAGTCTAACCAGATGTAGCTGAATTCCAGTATTTTTCTTGAAGTTATTGCCTATACAACAAACAATAATGTGTCAAACTTCCGAGTTTCTGTCAAAGACCTACAACGATGCCGGTACTAACGGCTTAACGTGCTTAAAAGGCACGGAAAAGTCGCAGTATGTAATGGCTGCTAACCCATCTGTAGTCCGACCTAAGAAGCGTTGCTTAACCTTGAAGATCGACCCGACCGGCTATTACATATTATTTAGCCAAGAGCATGAGGAAAACGGTCAAACTGACTTGCAGAGAATGACCACAAAATTATGTGATCATTTTCCTGCTCGTCGTTCGTGAAAAGAACCCTCAATAAGGATTATAGGTTGAACGATCCTACGCATGCTATAACGTGGACTAGGAAAATGTAAAAAAATAACAATAGCTATTTAATACGAAAAGCAAATATGTCTTGCTTGTCAGTCTTCTACAGATTGTACTTCGGCGAGTGAGCCCATGAACTCCACGTCCTCATCCCGCCGGCCCCCTTCTACCATAGGACATCTAGACGCACTGTAGGTTACCTTGTAGATATTCCACCAATTCGCAACAAGCGTTTTCAATCATCTTTTATAATGCGCACAGCAAAGGAGTGGAACTCTTTGCCTGCGTCTGTGTTTCCGAACGCATTCAACTCTAATCTCTTCAAAGTTAGAGTGAACAGGCTTCTTCTATAAGCTGATTCCATCGTAGACTTTGTCTCTGTCACCTGTGACCTAGACTAAAGTCAAGAGCAAAGCCATTTCACAAATAAAAAAAATTAAAACTACAATAAAATAAATAATTCTAGATTACAATACAAACCATAATTATACGTTACCTGTGTTTAAGAATGCGAGAATATTTCTTCGTCACTGTTAACATTCGTTCCATACAAATTTTCAATTCTTATCGAAATTGCCGATAACAAAGCTATTAAAACCTGTGCCGTTTAAACTTATGAAAGAAGAAAATCATTGAAAGCAAATATAATGCTGCCTTATTTCGAGAATAGGATACTTAAATTAAACAATAGTTTCAAAGAAATAAAATAGTAACTGCAAATAAAAGTAAAGACTAAACTTGAAATTCATAGTCTATAAGTAAATAGTGTCAGAATGGTCTATCACTGATTTCATAATGGTTAATTTTGACAAGTTTGATAATCTACTAATGTAAAAGCGTTATTATGACTTTCCAATGGTCAACACTCCATTGAAAGAAATGGCATAGAATGGTAATCTGCTCTTAAATGAACGACAGACGAATGCGGTAATGTGCTAAAATTTTGACAGTTCCTTTGATCAGTGACGGTACCATTAGAACGTCATTGTGCATTCATTGCTTTTAATAGCTCGGTTATCAAAAAGTTTTACGAGACCATTGACCGAAAAATGATCGACCAATAAGAATATATCAGATTACGAACTACATATTAGCAAAATGACAGTGGGATCGTGTTGGAATGACAAATTTATAAAAATAGCGGACTTGGGGCCCTGGTACCTGACCTACTTGTTCTAAAGTACACTACAAATTTTACGACGCTTAATTTTTAAAATAATGGATGAGTTTTTGATAATTTCATATTCGAGAGAGATTTTTTTCGTTCATGAGCCTCCAGAAAGTCTCAGTTTACTAACCTGATTGAAGGAGATTTCTGACTGAATAATTAGCATGTTTTCGTTGTGATGTAGAAAAAACTTGGGCTAAACTTTACATTGTGGGCCGTCGAGTTGGAAGTCCATTTATTTTTGTAGATAGTACTCATAAACAGAAGGCTTTTTACAAAATTTTAACTTGCGGAGACTCACGGTTAACGGTATAATAATATATTTTTTTAAAGTTTCCATATAAATTGAAACGCTATTTAAAGGTTGTATAAATTGTCATGGCAGCTGCAAATTTGACGTTTCATTCAATTTTATCATATTTATAGGTATATCTTTTAATATAATTCTATTTTCACATAGTAAATGTGATATGTTATTAATGTGCACTTAAAACGTGCTGTACTATGCAATTAAATTGACTTTTTACATAAAAAATAACGAATATTTTTTTACACTGTGGAACGAAACGTGTAGCGACGCCATTTTGTTGTTTAGTTATATAGCAGGTTCTTTACGCAGAAGTAGGAGCCCTGCGGAGCACGGTAACACTTTGTCTAATCAAAAATCTATCAGTACACTCATAATATTGATGAGGATTGTCAGTCCAAGAGCGAGCGAATTGAGCACGTAATTTTAGGGCACCCGAACTCGGACAGGTTAGGTTAGAAGGAGGTGGCTGGCTCGTAGTATGCGAGCGAAGCGAGCGAACACAGACCCCGCCGCCACCTCCTTCTAGGTTATTTTTTTTTAAGCGGCCAGTAGTATCTTGACATGTAGGATAGTGTTTAGGGCATCCCGACACCGGGATGGCCTACATGACACGGCGTAGGCCCCTCCCACCCTCGTCCTCCCCGCCCAATAAGTCTATGGAAATTAGATTTAAAATTAATGGATATTAGTATTTTAATCTAACCTAACCTCAAAACTTTAACCATGGATATCTCCATAACCATGGGTCTCCGCGGTGTGGATATGGTACGGGGGGTTGCCCCCGCAACTAGCTAGCAAAAGCGCTATCAGTAGCAAGATAGCTACGTGAACGCATGGGGGTTATAGGATCGCGGTAGTTACCTTCTTTTTGTGTAGCGAATTCTGAGTGCGGGTAGGTAGCTTATCTAGAGTGAAATAATTATATAATTGAACTTACCTACCAAGTCTTAGACTTGTCATACAAGACACCACTACAAGTTATTCAAGGTGATAATCGGCTGCTATGGGTCTAATGTACCTGCAATGAAGTACCAACTCATAGTTACAGTTCGGTATAATAAACACATCGCTGTATATTCCGGGTCTCCCACGCCGATAATCTAGACAATGACGTCTTTGATTAACGGAGCTGCATGTAAGTAGGGCTCTCATGGACCAATTACTGTTCAAAGAGATAACAATCGTAGATATGGGAATAGTAATTATATCTTCATTGAGATTGTACCGGCAACTGATGACGAAAGAAAGAGTAAAGTCATACTTATTTATAAATTTCGTCAAACACTCTTAATGAGCGGATGCACACTTGTGTCGTTGCGTTAAAGGATTGTTCATTTGAAGCAAGAATCGGCAATCTTGTTCGAGGAGACTTACCTTGCAAAGCACTCAGCACACTAAGTTACACATCTATACTAATATATAAAGCTGAAGGTTTGTTTGCTTGAACGCGCTAACCTCAGGAACTACGTCCGATTTGAAAAATTATTTCAGTGTTAGATAGCCCATTTATCGAGGAAGGCTATATCATCACGCTAAGAACAATAGGAGCGGAGCATCAATGGAAAATGTTGCTTTTTTTCAAAAACGGGGCTTTTTTTTCTCTTTCTTATGTGACGCAGACGAAGTTGTACGGGTCAGCTATTATAGTATTTGTTTATGTTTAACTGAGTGCTTTGTTATGTAAGTTCATCATTTACCGTTTGGTACAAACCCAAAGAAGGAAAATTAATAAGGAGCATACTTTTAATGAGGTATTTTTTATAAAATTAATAGACTCATACAGTTTATAAAAATTTCGACTGGAAATTGCTTGTCACAGCTCAGAATTGATTAATAATTTTAATAACAAAATTATTTCCACTGGCTTCCTAAAAATATGGGAAGTTACGCAAGGCAAATCTCACTGTCGAAGTTTAGACTGGTTACCTATTTTAACTGCTATCAGTTTGATTTTTCACTTAGAATGGTATAGATAAGCCTTATTTTAATATTTACACAAAATAAAATTGCATCAAACAGCAACAGATTGCATGAAAATATGCTTGCTTGCATTCTGCTTTCCTAGATTAACTGGAATATTATAAGGTAACTATCAATGTAGTTTTGTTGGACATGAAAAACTTTTATTAAAAATATGGAGGTAGTATGCGGTGTTCATATAGTATGTCAGTTCGCCTCAAGTTACAATTGATGGATGACTGACGGCGGCAATTTTCACCGCCATGTCAGTAACGATGTCGTATGTAGGACAGCGAACACATGTTTCGTAAGAGTAAAAGCACAGTAAAAGTAAATTCACACAAACACGTACACTTGTTTGTAAGTTTCCGTACCTCAAAATAAAAAAAAATTGAGACCCGTATGGGATTATATCGCGTCCTTTTTTTTCAGGCACTCAGTTTCAGGTTCGTATCAGGGTGAAATTAATATAAAATTGTAGAAAAAAAAAAATGATTGAGTCCGGCGTTTTGGTAATGGTGTTGGGTTTTGCATTGCCTTTCTGCATGTGCTTAAAATCCTTGCATTTGCCTAGTAATCTTGCATGTGCATAATATAGCGGGCGGGAGGGAGGTGCATACCTGCAACCCACTAATATTCACGGAAATTAAAACTAGATATATTGTTTTCATTTTCAAATATAAAATTGTAGGTCGATGGTATCTTGGAGCTCTAGATAAAATTGATAATTTGTATTTTTACCACATCATGTTCATCATTTTCGCTAATATTTAAAAAAAAAGCAGGTGCCCCCTACATTTTCATGAGTTATACGAACATAAATGTAAGGAACTGCTGATTTTTTTTTCGCGATTCAGGTTTGTTCCCATAGTAAAAGTTGTTCATAATGATGAGTACAATGACCTCTTAAGAGGTTGCTGATGTTATACAAATAACCCTGTATATTGACGAGATTTTCATTCAATTCCTGACCGGCTTCAAGTTGAAAAAGTTTGCAATAGGAATTGCAAAACCCGGATTTTTTAAATTGGATTTCTGTATTCTCGTCGAATTAAAATCCGGATTATCTGGAATTTTCGAAATTTTGAGTGTTTTAAGTTGATTTGATAAGATTGAAATAAAATATCATAAATATATTTAGAATCTGCATTTATTCGATGAATGTAGAGAAACCTACGTATTTTATATGAATGAAAGTAAATTAAATAGGCTAGCTCTTGAGACCTGAGACATCACAATAGACATGCCCTGCACAAATACCGCCATTAACGTTGTCTAAGCTACTAAAAGCTTGCCTGAATGTTTTGAAGTCTCTGAGTCAATGACCATACTAAGAGTTAACTAAAAATGTTGCAATAACTTTAAAGCATTACTGCATTAGCGTATACTTCATGACACCATTCGTAAGTATTTATATATTTTCACACGCTCTCTGTTTGTTAAAAGTAAATATTTATGAATATCTCGAATACCTATTCTACAAACAATGAATATTCACGATATTATAATTAGAACTGGTTACGGTAAGTGTTTAATTCGTGTACATTTGTAACGCTGCTATTGTGCGGAAAATCATTTGAAGGCTTGTACAACAATAGAATCGGAGCAAGCGATTTCTCCAGAGAAAAAAAAAGTAGTAAATAATGATGAACATAGTAATAGAAAGAGCAAAAAGCAATTTCCCAGATTCATTCGATGAGCTGAAATGTAGAGCGCGGGTAGATTCTTAGTTCTATTGCAAACAACGTTACTGGTCATAACTGAGATCATGAGATCCACCGGGTTGCGATACCGTAGCCGGCCTACTTGTTCATACAAATTATAAATGGCGCTAAAAACTGTTTGTGAAGGTTGTTCTTTTCAAACAGCGCAGTGATCGTTATGTCTTATTGTTTTTCTGCTTGGTGTGTGTGCCTACTTCAGTTCATGACATGATTTTTAACCGACTTCTAAAAAAGGAGGAGGTTCTCAATTCGGATGTTTGTACTTATGTTTTTTTTTTTTTTATTGTTTGTTCGCGCATAACTCCGTCGCTTGCCAACCGATTTGAAAAATTCTTTTTTTGTTGGAAAGAGTATACTTCCCAAATGGTTTTTGAAAAATCAACAAAAATCTAAGAAAATATCTACATTGTCTACATTGACGACCTTTTAGTTTACTCTGCATTGGAGCAGTGCGTTTTTTTTACACTAATGTTATTGGTTCGTTTAGGTGGGGGGAGGGGAGGGGGTTTAGGTACCACTAAAAAGAGAAAAATAAAAAACTTTTTATAAAAAAATACAACCGAATTTTCCACAAAAAATCAAAAAAGTACAAAATAACTTTAATTTCGGAAGTCGGTGTTCAAAAAATGAAAAAGGAACCACAAACACCGAGTTCCGAAATTAAAGTTATTTTGTACTTTTTTGATTTTTTCTGGAAAAGTCGGTTGTATTTTTTTATAAAAAGTTTTCGTATCTAAGTTTATTTTGGGAACTATCTCGGTGTCGTAAATCACATTTTCTTGTGGTTAAATAATGTTTTAAAATATTCATTTTTGAGAAAATACTTCGTATCTATACAACCCTCCTTCTGGTGCAGTCGGGTAATACACGTTTAACGTTTTATGTTTATAAGAAAAAAAGTGTAAGGACTAAAACCTTTTACCTAGGTAGGTATATGTAAAACTAGTGAAGCTTCGCTGGCGTTCAAGGACTTATTGCTAAAAAACACTGTCACTAGCCGCCTCTAGCCCTTCTATCTCTGTACCAAAATTCATCAAAATCGGTTCAGTGAGCTCACTTTCGGATTTTAATATATAAATACGTTGTTAGGATTCAAACAACGGCTATCGAGCGAAAAGCGCGAAAAATAAATGCAATTCCTCAAAGAAGTTGAAACCTAACTAAACAAGGTGGCAATATAAAATCTATACTTATAATAAATCTGTAGAGAGGTCAATTCTGTACAAGGAATATATTTTCAAAATAACTGTCAGGGGGTGATTAGTGATCGATACTGGTGCCAAAAATGCAATCAGTAAATTTTTTGTCTGTCTGTCTGTCTGTCTGTCTGTCTGTCTGTCTGTCTGTCTGTCTGTCTGTCTGTATGTTCTTTATAGAAACAAAAACTACTCGACCGATTTTAACGAAACTTGGTGCAATTATTCTTCATACTCCTGGGCAGGTTATAGTATACTTTTCATCACGCTACAATCAATAGGAGCAGAGCAGTGAAGGAAATGTTGGGAAAACGGGAGAAGTTACTCCATTTTTTAAGCTTCCGTCGCGTGTGTAGCCTTAATGGTTAAAGTTACATAGAAATCATGTATTACGGAAATGTTCTACATAAAATTATTTAAAAAATATCCCGGAACAGCATATGTCTATTTTAAACCGATCGGGCTGAGAGTTTCAAAATCGGGGGTAAAGTAACTATTCCACGCGGACGAAGTCGCTGGCAGAAGCTAGTTATTTTATAAAATAACCGCTTAATTATAAAACTTACGTATAATAATTACACCATAGTCTTTGATACTTTGAATTGATAATATATATGAAAGGGTCGATGACGATGTAAGTAGTTAACGAACAAAACGCGGGTCACATTCCTTAGAGCCTATTGTGCCACTATCGCTCTCGTAGTTACGCATAAATCTTAGTTTGGTTAATAATTGTGGGCGCACGGGCACCATGCCCACTAAACAGTTGCGCCGCGCTGTATTGGCCATAGCCATGAATTCAGACAGCAATATTGTACTGCAGAATGACTTGTCTTTGCCAATAACTTGATAATCTAGGTCTAGCACAAAGTATAGGACAACTCGTTAAAAAATTGTCTTCGAATCCGGTTTGTATTATGTTCGTAACCTTGGTAGCTGATAGTCAATAGACTTATCAATTTATTATTGTAACAGCCTGTCCTATGGTTTCGAGAGGTTGGGTTTTTACCATATTACAGTATCTTATTTAATATCCCAATAATAAAAAAAAAATATTTAAAAAAATATGACAACTCCAATTTTTGAAGATTTCCAGGCATAAACAATACTACCTTCTAGCAACAGCTTCGCCCTCATGAATGTCGAAAATGGCCCCAAAGGAATATATTACCGGGATAAAGTATTTCAGGATATGAACTACCGGTATGCCTAAATCCATAAAAATCCGTTTAGTCGTTAAGTGAAGAGGTAACACACAAACAGATTGCGTTACTTTCACATTCTAACTTTTTAATTGATCTATGGACTACGTCTAGCTGCAAATGTAACCGATCTTCTGATAACGGATAGAGACTGTTATTTTGCCGGGTCACTCCGTTCACACATCGCAATGAAGCGGTCGGGAGCACTTAAACTACCACGGAATGAACAACTAATGGATTCAAGCATTAATGCCGGTCCACTTGATTTCAAAAAGGGCCGCAGGGGAACAATTGAGGCGCCTCGCCGCGCCGCCGCACGGTGGGCTGAAAATCGGCTTTCATAGACTTAGGGATTCCAATTTGCAAGTGCTTGTTTTTATGTCGGATATCGCTTCTATTAGTCATTACTATGTACAAAAATGACACCCGAGTTAATTCTGCCCAAAAACGAAGGAAATATAATTTTTTTACGAAAAATTTGTATGAAGCTAGTATGAAAAATCCAATTTTCTCCTAAACGGCATGTTTAACCGTAATATCCTTGGAGGTGGTCATAGTGCTAATTATTTATGATTTTTTGGTTGGCGATCGGACGAAAAATTTAATGCCGTTTTTTTTTAAAAAATCGTCAAAATATTTTTATTTATTTTTACATGTAAAACGATCCCTTTTAGTGTCCAAGTTAAAAAGTTCGATATGTTATTAACCCAAATATTAAGAACACACGAATCAAGAAAAATGAAATAAAAAAACTGCTGTTTTTGACACTTTTATATTATTTAAATAAAAAAAGATTATTAAATTATTATTAAAGTAACATATAAAGTTATATTATATACAAAATAATTTAATTTAAGGAATTAACACTACGCATTTGTAAAATAAAGTAAAATAAATAAAAAATATCATTAAATATTACAATAAAACCCAAACACACTCAAATACAAATTTACAAATATGTACATATATATTTTTTTTACAAATTTTCCTTATCACTCTCGTTGTCAGACTCCAATTCTGAGTCAGCATCCAGATTGGATATATCCAAAAACTCGAACTCAGTTTCCTGAAATTGAATTAAGTCGAGAGTTTCAGCAAAAAAGCTCTGCTTTTTCTTGGCATCTAACTTAGGCCTTTGTGCACTTAGCAAAGGATCCGAAGAAACAACAAGCATATTTAAAATGTCTTGATTAGAATCCTGCCTGCTTCTTTTCCGCGAATGATGTTCTCGAAACCTCCTAAAATCTTTGTTTCGAGACTCTGAGGCTTCTTCCGAGAGAGTCCCAATCGGCACAATATTATTTTTCTCGATTATGTCAGCCCCATGGATTAATAACTTATGAACGGTTGACGACATGTAGTACCAGTCGTATAATAATACGTACTTTTCTGCTGTTTTGCGAGCATAATCTCTAAATTTTATTATATCGACCTGCTCTCCAGATGTAATTGCTTGTAAAATTACAGCAAATCTTTTGATGAGGTCTTCATCCAAACCGGTTATAGCTGCGGTTTTATTAGGAAACTCAAAGAATTTTCTTGCAGTATTCCCGTCATTGGTGGTTCCCGAGCCTTGTTTTACTATATCAATCAACAGATTGAGCTCATCTTTGAATTTATTTTGAATTATTTTCTTCCTTGTCTGTAGCATTTCTTTGTGCTCATCACTTCTCGCTGCCCACCGTTTGAAGTCGAGCCTGTATGCAATGTGTAACAGACATTCCATACAATTTATACGGGCGTGTAGGGATGACAAGCCAAACTCATACAGGTCCGAACACACAATTTTTGATGTTACAGCATCTAAGGGGTTCATTTCTGTAGGCTTTGCTAAGCACAGGTAGCACGATGCATTTGATCTAGCTTCAGAAAGGTAAGTGCAGACTTTAGCGTCGATCATCGTCATCATTAGTTGATGAGTCACCTTATTATTATTATTGCACTCTGTGGGGCTAAGGGCCTCAATTTCTTCATCAATTTGTTTTTTCAGCTCAAGGACAACTGCTTCACTCTCCTATACAAAAGTAAACTGAACTGGACGACAATACAAAACTGAGCATGGTTTTGGGTTCGTCCATAAAATGTTGTCTCCATCTATGAGTTTTAGTGGCACCAAGGAGGTCATGAAAATGCTCGAGTCATCTTCCTCACCCTCAATTTTCTGCTTGTATCGGCTTTGGTTAGAAGCACCATCAAATCCCCACTTGGATATCAGCTTCAACTGCTTGTTATGCTCTTCGTTAGAAAGGCTTTGAAGGATTCTTGTAACCGTGATATCAAGTAAAGCTTGAAGTGTAATCCTAGCCGATGAATCAGTAACTGTCACTGATTGCTTCGGAGGGTAGCAATCAAGCTTAGTTTGTTGCACTTTATAGTAAGATGGATAAATATCCTTAGCACCTTCCCGAATGGCAGCCTCACGCAACGTAATATATTGCCACTTTGAGAGTTTTAGCGAAAGAAGCAATCCAAGTGTCTTTTCTGGCGTAAATATGATTGTTTTCGCTGATTTCTTAAGCGTTTCATTTAATTTAGCGGCTACTTCAGGATTTTTCATCATGTATTCGATGACAGAGGCGATATCTCCATGCCCTTCTTCTTTTAAACGTGCTGCAGCTGCATATGCCAATTCACTGGAATCTTCGCCTGTGTGTTCATCAGATCTTCTCTTTTTTTTTTACTTCCCAGATCTTCGAATGGTTTACGGGATCTTTTCGTCATTGTTCCAATGGACGTTGATGTCGACGGTTCTGGAGAGACTGAGGGCGCTCTTGGTGCCTTATCAACACTTGGTTCTTGATTAACTAAAGTTTGCACAAAACTCGGCCAATCAATATTTGCTCCCAACCAATTCTCGTACTTTCTCCTGAAATTATCAAGGAATCGGTTGGATTTCTGCCACCTTTGAAAAGCGGCTCGCGTAAATCTCCGACAAAATTCTTTGAGAACAACACGATCTTCGTCAGACAGGCAATCGCCTATGCGGGATACAACTGCACTGAACAATACTTCATGATCAAATGAAGTACTCTCACTTCGTAGAAGAACAAACAAGTCTAAATTGGTGATTAAACTTTCCATTCTAAGATTTTATAGTCGCTGATTTGGTGTTAGCAGTTACACAGTTGTGAACAAATTAAATTATAAAACAAAACTTTAGCCCTTTTATTGCAAAACGCCAATAATTATTTAACTACCCTCATTAGTTATCTCCTCATTAGCTATTGAAAATCTATAATTGTCACTAACTATTCTTAGAACTCATAGCACTGCTAATTAACAAATTAGCTTACTTATCAGGAAATGTTGAATGTAATCCATAGTTGGCATTGTCGTGAGATATTGAAAATCATTAAATCACCTATTAAGACTCATTAGAAGACCTAATCAGTGTAGTTACTTAATTACTTCTTTTTGGACTCATTAGAAGAGTAAACAATTGGTCATTTGGTTGTATGAAAAGTTTTAAAACTCATTTTGTGTTGATAATTATCTAGCTCAAACATAGTTGTCTACGTGTGGGTGTACTATAAACCTCTGCCAACTCCTTCGAAAATATAGGAGTGATGCTATTTTATGTTATGTGTAGTTAAAAGTCCGTGTTCTTCAACATAAACACCAAAAGGAATCGTTTCATACGTAAAAACAAATAAAAATATTTTGACGATTTTTAAAAAAAAAACGGCATTATATTTTTCGTCCGATCGCCAACCAAAAAATCATAAATAATTAGCACTATGACCACCTCCAAGGATATTACGGTTAAACATGCCGTTTAGGAGATAATTCGATTTTTCATACTAGCTTCATACAAATTTTTCGTAAAAAAATTATATTTCCTTCGTTTTTGGGCAGAATTAACTCGGGTGTCATTTTTGTACATAGTAATGACTAATAGAAGCGATATCCGACATAAAAACAAGCACTTGCAAATTGAAATCCCTAAGTCTATGAAAGCCGATTTTCAGCCCACCGTGCGCCGCCGCGCTCCGCTCCCGGCTCTCCCATCTGCTGACGCTTCGAACTCTGCTTTTGATTTTGTCACGTACTCATTTGGGGGACAAGTGCTCGTAATCATTATGTGTTTTTATGCAGAAACTGAATCGCTGCCTGAATGAATTGCTTGTTTATGTGCGATGATGTATTTAAGCAAACAATTTTAAAAAAGGATATAGAGATGACCGCCTTGTTTTTGTTTTGCAACATTGTTTGTTGTTATTATTAGGTGACTAAGACTTTATTTAAATTGCATCATGCCGCGCCGCAAACATATAATGCACAAACGATACCTACAGAAAAGCTAAGATATAGGTAGTAGGTAGATCTATTGTGGTGGTACGAGAATGTCGCTCGTTTTTTTTGTTAAAAAGTATCTCAAACACGTAACAAAAGCGTGGGAGTAACCTGTTAAGATTTGAAAGCATTTCCATAGATGTCTCTTTTGTCTCATATTGAGGCACCAATAGTATACCTTGCCATGCGCTGATTAACAACAATATGGATATTTATTAATAAGGGTAATGTAAATGGTCCGTGACTGGCATTGACGGTATTTTAAACGAGTCACCGGAAGATCAGTGGCCACAGTGGCCAGCGACACGGCGCATGCGCTGCCAAATTCGGCTCGCAACGGTACTGCGCCGTAAAATTAACGCCGGTTTCCTTCACTGTAGGTACCTAATTAGATAAACTAGTTGGCTGAATGATATTGTTTTGTACTGCAAAACTATAATTTATGGAATTGTTTTGGTGTGGTATTGCCAGGCATAGGTAGACCAAGATGTAGGTATTTAATAATGTCTAAATTTATTAGTAAACGTGCAATTTACAGTATACTGTCACACTTGAAACAAGCAGTAGATATTTATGACGAATGGCCTTTTGTTACGTTGTTCGTAATGAATCATTATTTTAATTAAACAAATATTTACGTCAGTCTTCAATTCGAGATTTGTGAAGTTTAATTAATTCATTAATTATTAGTGATAGTTTAAAGAGCTCGTATGAGTCATTGAAATATAATACAATAATATATGTTGTATTGTAATTTCAGATATCTGAAACTCATGAATGGAACCACACTTACGTACCTTCGCCATTGTTCGTTTGATATTGTCAATTAGACTTCATTTCAAAGAGCTAGTCAAACGCTATGTGCTCGTAACATATCTCGACCCCTTTGTTTTTGTCCGACCGCAACGCCCGAGACACAAAAAACCCCCGACACAAAAACTTTACTTTCTGGGTTTTTGTGTCGGGGGTTTTTTAATTATTAATTTAATTTTTCTTCTAAAAACACTCATTTAACTCCTCGTGTCGACGTGCCGTGACGTTATTGTACACCATACAAGTTACAGAACATATAGACAAAGAAAACATTACATAGGGTGACACAATGGGCGGCCTTATCGCTAAAAGCGATCTTTTCAACATAACGTTTGGTTGGATTTGAAAGAGAAAAAGGAAATACAATAGCTACAGTAGGTACTGTAAGTAGTCTTAGGTGTACTAAATATATAAATACATATAAAAATATATACAATAATAATTATGAAACAAAAAGCATGGAACCCAAATAAAAACGATTAAAGAGAGAGGTAGTGACTTTTCACCATTGTTTTAAAAATATACAAAGATTGAGCACGCCTTACCGAGACGGGCAAGGCATTCCATAATCGCACTGCTTGAACCGTAAATGATTTGTCGTAAAAGCTGGTGGAATGTATCGGCATCTCTAGTCTCAAATTTTCCGATGACCTCAGATATCTATTATGTGTGTCATGAAGGAACTTGAAATATATATAAGAGGGGGTTGTAGGATTAAATAGAATACTATAGAGCAGAAAAAGAATCTCAAAACTTGTTAAATATTCCCACAATACAATTCTGTAGCCAATATCGACTAAGTTGAACTTGCATGTTTCGAAGTAGAAACCTAGTTGTATGGGTTTATTGACATAGTCTGCTCTACACTCGAGAAATTCCTTATCGATTAAGAATTCTTCCAAAATCACTGTCAGCTTAACAGAAATAGTAGGTAGATGTCCAGAGTGTGCCTGCACAGTAAATGCGTGTGTTTCACAGCACAAGTTGAACACAAATTAAAAGCAGTCGCTATCGCTCAGCAACAACGCAAAGCACGCGAGTTGTGTTCAGCCAGGCATCAAATAAGCGGTTATAAATTATAATTACTTCATGGCCATAAAAAAGTAAAACGATAGACGGTATGAAGTGCATCAAGTATCTGAACCTCAACTTGTACTGTTTAGTATGAGCGGCGGGTGTTTGCCGGAGCGGATGTCCGCAAGAGGCACCTACTCACCGCACTGCACCTCCCACTTAAGACGAACCAAACTTTATTTCGGTTTGATTATCATTAAAAAACATCAGTCTAAGATAGTGAACTGCTTAATGTCTATCTATAATTAAGATTTGGAAAGTATGGTTAGTCAATGCCTGTACCAACAGAACTAAACTTATTAGCGGTTCACGGGTGCTGGCACGCTAATTTTATATGACAAAAATTCAAAGCTAGATTAACCAATCCATAATTGATATATATGCAATATTGAGAATGTTTAGTCAGTATCGCATATAACAATATTATAGATGTTACTTAAGAGCGTATACGCCCTACCGCATTTTATACAAATTTTCAAGTCGTTATTTTCCGAAATGACTAAACCAATTTTAATGAAACGTCACACGTATAAGCAAGATATGTAGGTCTAAAAAGTTAGTAGAAAACATTTTCGATAAATAGTGTAACAGTTAAATTAGACCTACTTTAAATTTTCCATACAAACATACATTTCCAGTTATCTTTTTTTAAATAAGATACCTATTCCTAAAATGTTTTTAAATAACTTTTTAGACCTATGTATCCTGCTTATGAGTGAAGTTGCATTAAAATTGGTTCAGTCATTTCGCGAAATAGTGACTTGAAAATTTGTATGTAATGCCATACGGCGTACACGCTCTTAAGGAGTGTTCATCGTGACATGGCCCTTGGTTTTGCCGTAGCTCGTAGACTCGTAGGCTAGTCGCGGGTAACGCATATTTTACCGGCGATGTAGGTCACGACTAGACATAATTGTTGGAGTTATGCGCCAGGGCTCCGCTGACCGGACGTCGTTGTTTACCGACCAACACCCACGCGTGTGCGAGACCTCGTGGTCAATGTGTACCTACGCCTCAGTTTTAAAACATATTTAAACCTTTAATTCGTGCCAGCCAGTTAAAATTAAGTTCCCTTTTAAAATACTTACTATAATGGGCTTAAAGTTGTATCTAAATATATCGAGCTTCTAATAATCACAAGTGGTTTAGGTACTTACTATATTGAGCGGTGCGTGATGGCTCATGTTTATTAAGCCCAACTATAGTTGTCACGGCTAATACCCATCAACCTACTTTGTCCATGACTTCGCAATGCCATACATTAGTTATTGTACTTTGTCCTGATAAAATAATTTATATTTAGTTACTGTTTAGAACCGAAACTTTAATGAAGACAGTAGTTTCTATTATATTTTACACCAATGACTTACTGGCTACTTATCGAAATACTAAATATTATGGAACTATACTAAAAACAAAATATTTTTATAAACCTACAGTTAAGTATGAAAGACATCTGTGGTTACCCTTTTGAAACATGTTCATGTATCATTCTTTCAGGGGTTATAATATAAGACAATGGGCGCCCCTGCGTGGGGTTCACGCGGCGGCGGCGGCGACCGACCGCGTCTCTTGCGCATGACACCGCTGCGTCACAGCTTCGCTGCGCCCTCGTCGCCGCCCGCGCCGCCCCCGCGCGCGCACGACTACGCTTCCGACGCCGACACCAACAAGAAAGGTAACTTCCTTATATGTGTCATAATATATATAAAACTACATCAATGTCGTTTTTATCGGATAAGCCAAGCGTTTGATTTAAAAAAATAACTAAATGATGTTATATTTGACTCCCATCTTCAAACATCCGCAAGGATAGCACCCGTAATATTACTCTTAAAATTCTAAAGGTAAAATAACATTATCTGGTACGTCCGGTCAACGTTATTTATTTGTTACAGCAATCACAGAATCTATTTTTCACTTTTCAGAAGAAGGATGGAACGTTAACTTGTCGCAGAGATGGCGGAAACTACGTCGCCGATGTTCACGATTGCGGCCTGGCTCCGGCACTCGAGAGCAAAGCCCCGTGCGCTGCTCACCCTCACCGCCGAGGCCACCACCACATTGCTCCCCTGCACCACCTTCTAAGCTGTCATTCAGACATCGGGGGAAGGTTTATACCACAGCTTCACTACGGGTCACAAGTGGTGCTCCAGATTTACTACGCGCTTTAGGAAAACTTGGAGGTGGGCTGCGGCGGCGAGCACTATCCGCGCACGACGTCCTGGCACCACCACCGCAGCAGCCGTCCACTTTCTACGTTCCTAGTCCGACCGCAACCCGGCAATTACCATCGCCGACATCGCCTCGCCAGTCGGCGCAGTCAGTACGGAGGCGATGTAGCTCACCAAACGTTTACAGAGCCGCTAAAGACGCTGCAACGCAAAGAGATCACACGCCTCTTATAAGTCAGGGAGACGAAAGTCAAGACGTGGTCGACTATAAGTATGTGCCTGAAAGAAGAAAAAAAAGCTCGGAGGGGCAAAGTCGCCGTCCTTACAGTGAAAATGTAGAATCAGATATCCCGTACAGAAATGGATATAATCGACTTCCATGTGAGGCTTCCCAGAGATTATGGGAGGAACCGTACAGATTGCCACGGGTTCAATCACGGCAGGAGCCGATGCAGCAATTGAGGAATGGTGTGGCCGAGTTGCGTGTGAGTGCGACTCCGAGATCAGCACGGCCGCCTCCTGTTCCGCCTGCATCCCTGCAGAAGCGGCCTCCTGCACCTGAACCTCGAGATACATACTCTTTTGAGGTAAGTATGTTCACTAACGTGAACCAAATTCATAATATCGATGTAATTTGTAAGTGTCATGTCATCAAGTTGGACTTTTATAATGTTGCAGGTGCGGTTTACGAAGTCAGCCGGCGGGAAAGGTCTCGGGTTCAGTATCGTGGGGGGCCGCGACTCGCCGCGCGGCGACATGGGCATCTTTGTCAAGACCATTTTCAATAATGGCCAGGCAGCTGAATCTGCTCTAAGAGAAGGTTCAATTTATATTTTATTTTCGCTATTCCTCTACCAAATTAATTTATAGTGTTCACAATCATTACAGATTGAAACGGTTCTGGCTAATTTTTATTTTTAAGTTTTGGTACTCCGCTCGACCAGTTTGGGGTTTATGAGTCAATCGATTTAAAGTAAAAGAAAGTTGACATGATTTACGTTGATAAAAACATACCTATTTAATTTGCTTCTTCCCGTTACACTTTTGAAAATAGAATCGTTAAATATCATGATCATTTAGAACCCACCAAGTTGCCCTTTAGAACCAACATAGGTTCGTCAAAAAAAACTTATTTATTTAATACTTTACGCACACTAATGTACAAAGGCTTAAGACTTAATTCCATAGACATCTACTCGTCAAAGTGGGTGATGCAGTGACAAATACCTGAAATCAGCAAAACAATGCCGTTATCTTTTATGAATGCCAACCATCCATCATTATTATACTACGAGTATATAGAAAGGTGCAGGAGATTCTATATAGCGACTGTTGCACAACAGCTGCATATAAATATTCTCCGCCTAACTGTAACTTACACCTGCTGTTTGTACGCTGTGTAACTGAACATAACCTTTAATTCTTTAAAGGTTATGTTCAGTTGAGCAAATGGTACTACTAATTGGCACTAGCACGTGGCAATTAGATCCCCCTTGTAGAATGCGAACGAATGAGGGGTTGCAAAATTGATGATGGTTTGCACCCTACAAAAAGAAAGGAAAATTATAAACCCAGAATCTATTAAAGCGTTTTGTGTGGCAAGTTAGAGTAAACATACTATATCCCAAATCCAATAATAGTCGATTAAACCATCACCAAGTCACAAAAAAATCTTTACTGACTAAACTTTTAAAAATCTATTATAATTATTTAAAGCGGATTTACAAACGATATTGTGACGAATATTGAGAGTAAAGAACATTATACGCATCTACTGATTATACATTCATACAAATATAAAGTATTATTTATATTAAACATTTAGTAGTGATTGCGGATTATTATATGGCTATTAACTTAATAAATGAAGAATACTTTTTGCAAAAAAAAAAACAACCAGCATCTAAACAAATAAATTAAAAACCGATGAATAGAAAATGAAATGGTCTATGTAAGTGAATTCGATTCACACTTGAGTCATATTTAGAATGTAAAAATGGTGTTTAGAGAATAGCTTGACTAAAAAATCTTTTTACAAAAAATACAACCGTCTTCTAAACAAAAAGTACAAAATAACTTTAATTTCGGAACTCGGTGTTTTTGGGTTGCTTTTTTGTTTTTGAACACACCGATATATTAGTGATAATATTAAGTACATCTTCTTTGTCCTCATGCGGGATATTTCTAACTTCAACCGTATTTTTATGAAACTTTTTTGCAGTACGTTTTGCTGAGTCTCCTATTGCTTCATGCTTAGTTTCAATTATTTGTACTTTGTCGCAAATTTCCTTATAGTAGGCAGCATGTGATTCCAGTTGACGTTTAAATTCTGCATTAGACTCTAGTATCAGCTATTTTGATTCTTAATACTCTTCTAAAGATCTCAGCAATCATCCTATCTTTGAATGACTGTGAGAGGTCTTCGTTTAAATCCTTCATTCATTTGTTGTTCATCAGGGTCTTTCTTCCTTATGTTTTTTCTCATTTTTACATTTCTAGTAATTTCTTGATCTTGGGATTCCATTACAGAGGAAAGATCTGGTTGCGACGAAAACTTTACTGGTCGTAGGTGATCATTGCATTTTATCTGAGTTCCTCATATATACTACAAGATGACTCAAAACAACTAGATATTTAAATGTCGTACGTAGATTCTGACACCAAACAGAATTATACTTTAAAATTGTCATAGTAAAGCTTAAAATCGGAAATCTTCTTATTTTGAACATTTAAACACGTCGTACATCAACAGTTATACAAGCGAGAACGTTATGGCAGTCAGATAGGTAGCTGCTCTATGTAAAATAGTGGTTTTGATTTATGATTCAGCTGAATCCAGTTAGATTGTAAGCCCAACATTGTTGGCAAAAGGCTTGGCAGGATTACTAATTTAATTGAGTATCACTGGTTTGCAGGTGACGAGATTATCGCTGTAAACGGTCGCTGCACGGCAGGCCTGACTCACAGGGAGGCCATCCGCCTGTTCAAAGACGTGCGCGCCGGGCCGGTGCTGCTGCGTGCGACGCGCCGTCCTCTCCGCTGACTACGGTGCACCTGCTGCAGCCCCGTGCTCGAGCGGCAGGCACACGCGCACACACCTGACATCTACTCCACAATGTAGCTGCTCTGCTATCATTCAGCATGACGACTCGACAGCAATAACAGTGCTGTGGAAGTTCTACAATATGACTTTTGACTATCTATGGTGCTTGTCAAGTGTTCTATTTTGGACCTATCGACATGTCTCACATGTAACTGTGGAAATTCCTCCATTTGTAGCTTACTGGCTACTGAACTAGCCTTTTGATTGTGTGGTATATAATGATCATTACATGCATAACGTTGCAGTGGTAATACTGACAGGAATACCACACAAAATAGCGTAAATCTACTGGAAGTGAACTTTAACAAGATTAAAACACCTTATTGTGAGGTGATATAGACTTGGCTATTTAAAAGACGATAGAAGTGACTTCATAATCTGTATACTGTCTGTGTCCCTTTTGATGCGGTTTTTTAGGATATAGAGTGATTATAGAGGAAGTTTTATATGTATACTATATGCATAATATAGTAGAGATTTAGTATCAGCATTGCACCCGTGCGGGTCAGTTTAATTATAAAAGAGGAGTAGCTTAAACAAAATAAATAACATGTGATTGAAATTAACGTTGATTAACAGAACTGAAACAAGAGTCATATAATGTATTTTGTAAAAATATTTTTAGAATGTAAGTATAGCATTTGAAAATATTGTCATATGTAGGTATCATGGCAAACTTCAAACTCTAACTGTCAAAGTCGGTCAGTCGAAAGAGGTGAAGCTATCTGCATGTTCCAAAGCTCTTGTTGAAATTATTCATATAATAATATGTGAGAATGATGTAGAAAGACATGTATGATACAGGGATTCGAAGTAAAAGGAAAAATTAAAAGTACAAATAATTAAAAGTGGCCGTGGAGCACGGCCATCATTTAGCCAAGCATTATTATCTTCAATGTGATGCCCCAACCTATAATATGATTTTTTTGCATAAAGTGCGTTTAAGAGCTATCTCACAAAATTTGAACGCTCGAGTTCAGGTAAATAAGGTTCATAGTTGGCCACACAAACACGGCGCAAACAGTGTAGCGCGCGTCGAGAAGGACTAAACTGTTATCATCGTAATGCACATTTATTCGAGATTTATTAAAAAGTGATTTCGTTTATGCAGTAAAATTAAGGATTTCAGACTAATAATTAAACATCAAACAAAAATTGTGTAGATAAAGCTTATAGTTCAAAAAATGTAGGTACCTACAAAAGTTATTATTATTTTGTAAATTGGGTTAAATGGCACTATCATATGTAAAAATGTAATGTACGTAATTTCCGTGTATGGAAGAGAACGTGCAATAAGCTCTTAGTTACTATTTAGTTACTATTTTCAATCATGTGACATATTTCAAAAATGTTAGTTACAATATTTTTATAGCTTCTTTATGTGAAACAAAATAACGCCTTTACCTGTATGTATACACAAAGATATCTAAACCCAAAACTAATGTACTGACTGAACGACTCAATGTAAGACAAGCAGACAGTTATACGAATGACGCAATTAGAGCTTTACCATATGGACCATAAAGTAAAGTAATATATCGAGTATAGAGAGCCAACTCGCAGTTTTTTGATGACCGCTAATGAAAGTTGAAAAATAGCGCCATCTATTATCGCCATCTGAAAACACGCGCACGTACACACATACATAACTAAAGTGCGTTTCATGAAAGAATTCCCTTCGCCGTAATGTTGGCATTACGGAAAATCAGTGTTGCTATATTTTTAGCAATAAAACTACTTAATATTAGGGAGATTAACTAATATTCCGTTACTTTTACCAATTACCTTATAATTTTGTTTTTCCTTTTGGAAACTGTAAAACTATGTTTTAATAAAATATACAACTTACTGCACAGGAATTCAGAACAATTCATAGCTTTATTGGAGTAGGCACTCACAGAATGAAACCACAGATTGTCCTTTTATCGAGTGCTGGAGCAGTCGAGTCTTAATACGTTTGTTGACTAGCTAAAGCTAAAAAATCAAATTAAAAACAAGTAAATTAAGTAAGAAAGCATCCATTTTAAAAGGTTAGTGGATACATTTAACAATCACAAAATTTCTAGTGTGAGTTTACCGGCCTTCTAATCTTCGGTCCGGCAGGACTAAACAGTTAACACTAGAATTTATCTCCATCACTGGTTGACTTTGAAGTGCCATGTTAGACCGAAGCAGTGAATGCTTGGAAAATGACTTGCCCGAATACAGCGTTGCCCGATAACCCATCTTCCCAGAGACAGTAGGATGAGCCGCTTTGCATGTTGGTACGAAATAACCTCTTAAATACGTCAACCAACACTGCAGAGCGTGTCCGCTTGCTGGCTGTGGGTGAATGGGAGTCGGACCTTTTACTACAGGCAATACCGTCACCCAACATAGGTAGGTACTATGCTAAGTGACATCACCTTTCAGATCGCTAAATGTCTGCGTCTGGGTGCTCCTAGCGAATCTTCACATCGCTGCCAATGTGGTGAAGCAGTTGACTCCCTCGGACACCATGGCCTGTCCTGCAGTAGAAGCGCGGGTCATTCGGCGGGCTCTTGTCACCGCCGGGGTGCCAGCTGTTTTAGAACCAAATGGCTTGGCGCGAGACGATGGGATGGCCAAAATGTGTTGGAAGGTGGGTAGGCCTTTGGTGTGGCATGCAACATGTGTCGATACCCTTGCGCTTTCCCATCTTCTTAGCACGGCGCACAGTGGTCCGGATTTTTAATATGGTGGACTTAGAACTCAAGGTCAATATTTCACGCTAAAAAAATTCATACGGATAGATAAGTGGACGCTTATCAACGTTTGTTCTACCGATTTTTATGAAATTGTTTACTTTGGCGGAAAAAAAATATTGAAAAAAAAAATGTATGGAGCAAAACTGAAATATCTTTTTTTCTCGAAATGTTCAAAAGTGTTAGCAATGAAACCTTTTAAATATTATTGCATTACACTTATTGGATAATTCCCCTAAGAACTTTTTCGCATACACTTGCAGCCTTGGTCGAAATAAGCATCGGAACTTTCAATGATTTTATTCCATCTATTTGTGACTGTTAAAGGTTTTTACTCATTTATGGTCACATAAAAAAATATTTTCAATATCATAAACATTAAAATTCATTATTTCTAGACTTTGAACGATTTTGAAAAATAGGTAAAATTTAATTTCATATTTTACTTCTTAGCGGTTAGCCAGGTTACTCATAGCACAGTTAGTGACCAAATGACGCATTGCCTGCAAATTTTCACTAATATTGCTATCTCTTTGATTTTCTACTATTGCTGTCTCTTTCATTCTCTATTGTTCTCTCTTTTTCTTGTTAAGAAAATTAATCCCCGCTAATTGCACTCTTTTTAATCAAATAAAATAGACGGAGCTCCTACTGGAGCGTGTCATTAGACATTCAACCCTTGAAGAGTCACATACCTGGAAATTTTAACGTGAAGAAAACTACCTACATAATCATGGCTGGATTTGGTACTTACCTGGAGATTTACGTGTTTCTACGAAAAGGGGACCTCAAGGACTACAAACAACTGCATCAAGCAATTTTGGACTGCATTTTGCTTGAAATTTCGCAAGAAGATTCTAAAAAAATATTGAATTTTGCAAGATCTCTCACTGTGAACTTAAATCGTCGATGGACCGAAGCACACAGGGTGCAAAAAACATTCATGAAAAAGCATATGAGCTGGTTAGAAACAAGAATTAAGTGGCCTGAATGTGCTACTGTGAATCTCTCCGAAATTTTTGAAGAGACCGAGAAATTGCATCATTGTTCCACAGAAGACGAAGTAGCTGTCCTACCCTCTGCATCTACTTCAAAGGCGACAAGTGACATGGGCACTTCTACAGACATCGTATCGAGGAAGCCATTTGAAAACTTGGGAAATAAGCAGAAGAAAAGGCGATCGGGTACATTACTCGACTATCCATAAGACGAACTGACTTTTGCTTTTGTCACAAAGCTCAAGTCTAATGGGAAAGAAGTTCTTGCTCGCATCATTGACCTTCTAATTAAGAAACCTAAAAAGGTTGAAGATGTCGAATCATTTTTGTTCATGAACGAAAAGAAGGAGACTATGCAGGAAGATCAAGTTTTAGCCTCACTTTAAGGTAGTATCTCACTTTAAGGTCTGCATTGTCACAACAGTTGAAGCTTCCGTCTAACCACAAGTTGTTAGAAGCTAAGAAAAGGTGTTATCCAGATACCACAGATATTATAATATCAGAAGATGGAGTGAAGGTGAAACTACAAGCACTTTTATGTCACAACTCGAAGGATTCTGCAAATCGTTGGTGATGATTTAAATATCTCCAGTGGAAACTTGAAGCTGACCAGCAAATGGGGATTCGATGGTTCATCAGCACAGAGCAACTACAAGCAGAGAAGTGAAATGGCAGATTTCGACGACTCATCTGTGTTTATGACGAGCCTCGTTCCTCTGAAGCTAGAGGCCGGAAATGTTGTTATTTGGAATAATCCAAAGCCATCTTCATTTCAGTTTGCGAAGGAAACGACTGGGTTTGTTAAGCAAGAACAAGCAGCAATGGAGGAAGAAATACGAAATTTGACTATTTCAAAATGTGGAAACTTGGAAGTTACTCATGAGTTACACATGACAATGATTGATGCATTTATTACAAATACTCCATTTGCAGCTACTTGCAATGTTTGCCTTGCAAAACCAAGCGAGATGAATAATCTTTCTCAAATGTTTTCAAGCCCTGTGCGGGAAGATGTATATCAATATGGATTGTCAACACTCCATATGTGGATTCGAAGCATGGAGTGTCTTTTACACATTTCGTATAATTTAGATTTCGAAATGTGGTGTGCACGAGGTGAAAACAAGAACTTTAAGAAGTTGCGGAAGGACATAGTGCAATCGGAGTTCAAACAACAGATGGGACTTTTGATTGATGTTGTGAAGCAGGGCTTTGGAACTACCAATGATGGGAACACGGCCAGAAGATTTTTTCGGGACTAGGAAAAGGCAGCTCAAATAACGAAGATTGATGCTGATTTGATAAAACACTTCGCAGTCATATTGCAAGTGTTATCTTCTGGGCAGGCTGTCAATATTGATGGATTCCACGCATACTGCAAGGAGACTGCTGAGCTTTTTGTTCATCACTATCCCTGGTACAACATGCCTTCCAGCGTACACAATATGCTGATACATGGCGCTGACATATGCAAACATTTCTCTTGCCTTCCTATCGGAATTTTGTCAGAAGAAGCAGCAGAAGCAAGAAATAAGGACTTTCGAAATACCAGAGAACGTCACACGAGGAAAACAGGAAGATTGCAAAATAATGAAGACATTATGCACAATTTTTTGATATCATCAGATCCTTATATATCTCATCTGAAACCTAAATACACCAATTTTAAATTATCAAGTATGTTTCCAGAAGCTTTGCAGTTATTAATAACAGAAGAAATAATAGAAGTTGTAGAAGAAGAAGAAATAGAAGTTGACGAAGAAGCTATACAAAATGTGCCAGATCCTTTGGAATGATTTTAAGTTTTCTTAAATTAATTTATAAGTTTGTATTATTTTGTATGTTCAATAAACATGTATAATTTTATTATATTTTTATTATTCTTGTTTTCGTGTACTTATTTTTTTGTAAATGTATTAAATTTAATTCAGAACGTAAATAAACTACCTTCGATTATTATGTTGTACAGTAAAAATTATGCAATATAGGTACAATTGTCATTAATTATGTTATTTTGTAATTTGATGTCTGAGTTGATTCAAACAATTTTATCTTAGTATTATACTTTCCCCAAACCACTTAACAGACCAAAAAGTATTGTTTTAATGTATTTTGTTTATATTAAATATTTTAACTTAAACTGCGCAATAAACGCCAAAGCTGCAAGTGCATGCAAAAGATTTGTTTGTGAAATTAACAAATACAGTTAATTCTACAATTTACAAAAGGTTTCATTGCTAACCCTTTTGAACATTTCGAGAAAAAAAGATATTTCAGTTTTGCTCCATACATTTTTCTTTTTCAATATTTTTTTTCCGCCAAAGTATACAATTTCATAAAAATCGGTAGAACAAACGTTGATAAGCGTCCACTTATCTATCCGTATGAATTTTTTTAGCGTGAAATTTGGACGGCTGCGGCAGGAGCAGAAAATCTCAAACGGGTCAAATACAAGAACCTTATTGGGAATTATGTATTTGAGCCGTTTGGATTTGAAACACTAGGGCCGTGGGGTGCAAGTGCTCATCGACTTTTTCGTTCAACTTGGCAATGCGGCCAGTGTTCTGGGCATTGTTCGGGAACAGTGCCCAGAACACTGGCCGGCGCCGACTGGCTGTCAACGGGTTGACAGCGATGTGGACGAATTTTTCGATGCCCTATGAGTCTTTCCTTTTTACTCCGCTTGTACATACATATATATAGGTATATATTCTATATTATAGCTTATTTAATAAAAATCTATTTACCTACCAGTAAATAAGTTTTTGAGAAAATTGAATAAAAAACACAACTTTTCTTTTCTTCATATTATTTATGTTTATTTTGATAAACTTAGAACCATTCAACAAGCGTCTATATCACAAAAGAACAATACAGGCAAAGCGTTCTGGTCGCAAAAAAAAAGAAACGCACAATAGGTATCTTCGGCACATTCTTACACTTCACTCACTACAGAGGAGTGGGCTCAACTGAACACGGATTAGCGGAATTCATTTCACGAAGAAAAGCACAAACATGCGACGAAAACTACAAACACGCGCATACGCAAGGAGCAGTTGACTTTTCGTGATGTGGTCTGATGATTGTTCGCGCGCGAACGGTTGGTGCCACTGCGGACGACAGCGGGGAAGGGACGCCGAGCGGCGGCGCGGGGAGTCTGTAGGTTCTAGTCTCGGCTTCGTTGTCCTATAATTGTCTAATATATTTTTATACAGTCCACTTTTCTTTCATTTGAAGAGCCAAATACATCACCCCCACACAATGATGACAATCAATACGAAATCAATAGTTCACTGTGTTGCTATCGTAATTATTACGTAGCATGTACACAAACATTTACAAATAATTATAATACGTGTTAAATAAAATGTTTCGGTAATTACATTAATATTTAACTGTTTATTTTTTTTGTCACAAATTATATTGGTATTGATGGTGTCACTGTCTCTGGTGATATAAGTAAGGAATAGTTTACGATGGCGATAACAGCTGTCGCATTTTGGAAAAAGAACCCAAGTCTGTCATTATTTGGAATTGTCCTACCCCTGATACGTTCGAAACCTTAAAAATAAAACACTTCTTATCCAAAATCGCACATTTAAAAGCTATAAAAGACTGAATATATTAAAAAGTAACTTATGTATTAAAAATCACAATCAGTCACAAAATAGGTAAGACTGTTAAACCAGTATTTTTGTGTCCTTTATCTAATAATTATTTTGAAGTTGTTTGTGATTTATTATAATTTATTTATGAATCATCATAAAATCTTATTAATCGCTTTTTGGTGTGTGTTTATGTCGTAAGTAGTCGGGTCTTAATGATTTTGATTAACGGCGACGAAGTTGCGCGAAACTACGTCTGCATCACATAACACTGAAAAATACCGTTTGTGCAACTTTTTCACTGTTGCTTTGCTCCTATTACTCGTAGCGTGTTCAATTTTAAAATCTCATTTTAGTTTTTATTGTTTATCGGCAGTATCAGGATTAATTTCGAATAGTGAGCTGGAACATTTTACTTCCGCTATTCCTTCATCGTTACATTAAAGAAGGACATAATGTTGCATAGTTGGTATTGTTCTCTTTTTAACTTTGTGTTTTGTAGCTGTTGTTCTGCGTCTGTGTCGATTTTTTATTTTATTCCATTCTAAATAAAAATGTGGCCGAATATCTACAATAGCTTCTTTCTCCTACAAATTTGAAGAAACGAAACTGCTGCTGGTGTTTACTTACTGCTAAATAAACTTACGGTTTGTTAAAGTGCTTCTTTATTATTCTGGATGGGAAATGACTTCTCAGTCATTTGATGAATGCGGGAGACCGCACAGGGCGGAGCGGAAGGGAGTATCAGACTCTTACTGAGTAAAACCCACCCGTGATCCTTCTTGTGCCCTTTGCGTTCTAGGGCTGCGGTAATAGTAGGTAATAATAATAAACCCTGTTCCCGATACCGGTGGGCTACTATTTTTTATATTTTTTAATGTTTTTTTTTTATTTAAATATTTTAAAATGTAATTAATATGATTTTGAATGAATACACGAAATAATAATAATAATACTCGCCCTAAGTCCTTTGTCTCATTTACTTCAGAGATGTAGTGCTGGATATCTTCTAAAGCACACTACAGAGGAAACAACACTTTTTATATACATGGACGACATCAAATAATAGGGTATTTTACTGTAAAAATGTAACGTCTGATAGATTTACAAAAAATATTGGACACGTATTTTTTCTTTTTTCACGTAAACAAAAAATGAAGACGATACAGTGCGTTGAAAACTCACGTGACGTCACGTCTCTGGTAAAAATTGTAGCAACGTAGTGACGTCATGTGAGTTTTAATAGATATTCAAGATCAGATCATTATAACAAAAAATACAGAAAATATATAATTAAAGACCTTACATTAACAAACGATAAATGTCGCAAGTGTCACACCCAACCTGAAACCATTCAGCTTATTACTGGTGCCTGCATAACACTCACGCAGACCGACTACACTTATAGGCATAACCAAGTAGCAAACGTCATCCATCAAAAACTAGCTCTGAAACACACACTCAATGAAAACACTAAAAACCACTAAATACAACGGTAATGAGCCACTGCTTACGTAGGCACCTAGTCCTGGCGACCATTTCAAGTAGGTGGCGTGGCAGGGGCTTGCGCAGTAGCCCTGTAATGGCTTCAAACTTCGGGTCGTCTCTTCCTAGGCGCGTTGAATGCAAGCAGTGACTACACCTGCCATTGCGTCGACGTCCGCGGCGGTGACTATGGGCCAAGTCGGTGTGGTTGTCTCCAGCGCTTCCGAGAAGAAGCTCCAATCAGTCAGGCAAGCTGGAGACGAGGATCAGGACTTGTCCCAGGGGATCAGGTCTGTTGGTTCGCTACTACTGAACAGTTTGCCATGAATCTTAGTCCGGCTCTTTAGTTTTGGAAATTCCTCTGGCTCATCTTGACTAATGAGCCAAGACCAGGCAGAGGAAGCTCTTTGCGGGTGTAACAATTTTTCTCCTAAATTAATTTAAATAAATAATTCATTCAATTTCGGATGTCGGTTCATAAAACGAAGAAATGTTTTTTTTTGTTTATAAGTCGGTTGTTTTAGTCCGGTTTAGTAAAATTAATGCCTGCGGACTTGCCTGACGCTGGTATGTTTATAAGAGTGCATAAGAGCCGGATATTACTTTTTATTTACTTCTATAGCGGATACGAGATCCCGAATTCCCAACAGTAGTAAACTTTACAGCAAACTTCTTATCTGTAGTCAACTGAGCGAACTCACACTTTTTTCTGTAATTTCAAACAAGAGGTCAAAATGTCTATTATGGTTAGTTACATGGTGATATAATTTGAGGCACCCATGCTCAGCAGATGCTAAACAAGTTGATAAGACTTGATAAGATTATAGCCCCGCTTCCCTTAATAATCAAAGCAAGACATATTTGAAAAAGGCTCAAACTGCTGTATCGATCCCTACTACTACTACTATTCTAAGTCATCTTCAGTGCGTGGCTGCCGCAGAAATTTTGCCAACATCCCGAACAAAAACTGAGGAGACAAACGGTCGTACGTCTTCAGACACCTAGTATGTAAAGAATACATTCTTACTATATATTATTCTTCGTGTATGTAGTTATGGAAATAAGAAATAAAAATCTAATGGCACTTCACTAATTTCTTGAAACAGATTTGTTATTTAAACAGGTTTTTGACCATCACATAAGTGGTCTTCAAAAACTTTGGGAATCAACGTGTCACAGTAAAAAACGCAAAACATATAAAGGGGTCATTGTACGATGCGATGATGGCCGATGATGATTATGATATCATGCAGCGTTTTGTAGCTTTGTGAAAAACAAAATAATTACCGTATGTACCTACTCTAAAAAACATTGTACCCACTTCTAGAAAAGCTGGGTGATAAAAAGCGTCAAAATGGAGTGTGTTATCTTTTGTAGCTGACTGTACGATACAATAATCTAGTTTAAAAAAACAGCGACGAAACGGGAAAGGAAGTAGGTATGAAATTCAAAATCTTGACGAAACGCTACTAGCGTTCATTTGTTTTTAAAACTTTTGACATTTTGACGAATTGGGAATGTGACATAACGGGAAGTAGCTCATAATTTCTCGAAGCTGACCCCAATGAAGGTTTTAAAAAGAAACAACAATATAATTATATTACGGTGATTATATAATATCATATGTAACATAAAAGATTAATAGTAACCAAGATAACATATATCACTTAATTAGTAAATAAAGAATATTGCGGATATTAATCAAAAAGGTTTTTAGTTAGATGTTAATGACGAGTGCGTACACTTACGGGCCGAATCCGCTCGTGAGGCCTAAAGGTATAACCTCGCTGTAAGATCCGTATATTTAAATCGATAAGCAAGTATGCATTTCAATCCAAACTGTCAGAATACCTAATAATGTCTACTCAAATCTACATAGTTGTACATCGAGATGAGTGTTTGGGCAACGTTCAAGCCTATCAAGCATATCTACGTTGTTTGAAGAGTTACAGAAAAATCGGCATACCTCAACGCTACTGTTAAGTACAAAAATAGTTTCCTATTTCATTAATTAAATGATATGCTGTTTTTGCTTAGTAGTACCTAATAATACAAATGAGATTCTAAAAAGCAGACATGAAAATCATTTAAAGGTACATTTCGACTAATCACGTGTTTTTCAGTTTGTCTTAACATTAAACACTACGTATATTCAAATGTTTTTGAAATAGTAAACAAGCAGTGACGATCTTAACGAACCCACTATTTAAAACAGTAATGAATAAATAACAAAATATTTACAAGTCCTTAACTAAATAGTTTGATGTATTATAACTAAGCAATGGTGATGATAGGTATCGCTATTGGCAATAAATATCATGGCAAGTGATCGCATGCGTAAGAAACGCGCACATTTTCAAAAAAAAAAAAGATGAATAACAGTCATTTTTCTTAATTAAAGTTAGATACATGGTTGATTATGATCATTAATCACGTAATGAAGCAAGATAATTGAGACGCATCGTACATTCGACATTATCTATTTTAAATTACCATCCGTAGGAGAAATAGCATATGAAAAAATAGGTCTCTCTAGAAAAAAAACACTGTTAGGTACTTATATGTTTACGTACTTAGTCTGAAAGCTCAGCTATATTACTGATGCTTCATAAGCTAACCTTAGAATTATTATGTTAAATATGTACCTATGAGTAGGTACATACATCACTGTATGCGCATAATGATTCATGAAACTAAAAATGGCACAAAATCATCAATTTTGATCTTCGTTTTATCGCAGCTACTTTCAATGTTGTCGCCAGCAATTCTACAGTCCAGACTAGTTAATTAAACCGAATCAATAAATAAAAGATTTTTAACAACCTATCTTTAGTAGAATTCGTTACAGACAGATAACATAAATTACCTATTTACAATCTTATAGAAACAGTGACTAATGAATGAAGCAAATTGTAAATAAAAGAAGAAGGAATAACCAGTCCCAAAACCTTACACTTTCGTAATTTGAATAGCGTTACTTAGCACCGTTTTATTCTCTACTTTGCACGCAGATAAATGAACTTCTAAAGCGGACGGGCTCTCAGACACGTCACCAAGCTCAACAATTCAAGGACATCTTTATAACCAATTGATTATCACTGTTGTAGGTGTAGGTTTTTTTCCATTCAAACTTATTTTACAATTTGTTGTAAGTATTCAATTATCCATATTGCCTTTAGGGTTCCTAAGTAAAAGGGTAACCGGGCCAGCAGGCAAAGCCTTGAGAGCCGCCCAGGCTTGTGTGCGTGTGAATCCTTCCATCGACTGCCCGCCAGCTGATAGAAGTTCTGCACCGACTAGAATACGACCGCTTTGCGCAGCTGCACCTCCTGTAAATCAACGTTCCAAAATTAAATCATCTATTATACAACTTTTTTTCAACACATTTGAATTAAGATACATACGATCTAACTAAATTCGGTTTTCTAAATCACGGCACGGCGTTGTTCAGTACGATATTTTATTGTATTTGTATTTTTTGTGCAATTCGTCGTAATTACAATCAGCCACATTGGTCGATCTTCAAGGTTAAGCAACGCTTGCCGCGGTTGATACATGGATGGATGAATATCTTAAAATACCGCGATTCCTCTTTGCCTCGGAAAACGGACACATTAGATTAAAAGGAGAAGGTGAGGCCTTTCAGAGCCTGCCAACTCCTTCGTGTTTATTTTTTTAACCATTAACAAGGGTCCTCACTCCACCACTCAGAAGGCTCGTCGAAGTCCTCCGTCGATTAGGGGCATGAAGCGTGGATATATTCCCATAAAATAAAAGGTTTTTCAACAAGAACTTTGTTTTCTAAAACAAAGAATTTAGATCAAGTGGATTAATGTTTTTCTTATCGAAGAGAAAAGTTTGCCAATTATGAATGAAAAATGATATCTGGAAAATGTACATCACGACCACATCACGGATTTTGAGTTTTAAAGCTGCAATCGATTCGATTGGCTCCGTATAGAGTCTGTCCTTAACATAACCTCACAAAAATAATCCAGTGGTGTTAAATCACACGATCTGGCTTTAAGAGTGGCCAGCCAGCCGGGTAATTTGTGGTTTGCAATAAATTGATCGTTTCGTTGGCTGTGTGACATGTGGCCGTCCTTTTGAAACCACATATCTGTGATACCCACGTCATCAATAATAGGCGAAAATTGAGTTGTTAACATCTCGCGATAGACTGATACATTGACCGTTACCGCATTTCCAGCCTCATCTTCGAAAAAAAAACGGCCCAATCTCGTCTTCAGACCACAGAGCGTACCTACTGTTAGGACACGATTTAATAATCCTTTTAAAAAAAAACGATTATTTGAGCTAAATGATTATATTCATTGAAATTACAAAATAAAAGGGAAACTTGGTCAATATTTTGACATGCGACCTATCCGGTAGGAGTCTCAACCCGAACTGGCTCTATTATCTGACTAATGCACTAGGTCTCAGCCAGGATGATGACGTGGCGCTTATTATGCACTAAAGGGTGCATTCTAGGGATGTAACAGTACCATACAGTGACAAGTTGAGCATGCAAAGGCTTGTCAATAATCGCTCTAGGATTTTCAGAAGCCCAAATGCGGCAATTTTGCTTGTTGACGTACCTGACAAGTGAATTTTTTTTTTCAGAAAAATAGCGTTTAATTGTTACTGAATGAATTGAACAAATCTATATACGGCGATGTGAATGGTCGTTCGGCTTCAATTCCTGCACCAGCTGAACCTTGTAAGGCTTAAAAGACAAATCCTTACGCAAAATCGCCATATGGTTTTAGATAATCCCAATTGTTGAGAACGTCGAGAAATTGACAAATTAATATTGTATTCTGTTGAGATCTCATGGCCGTTTCATAATGCCAAATGCAGTTTTTACTCGTTTGATCAATATGATACCAATTAACTGTGAAATTTTGAAGATGACTATAGTTATTATTCGATTTTAAAAGCTTACCTGCAAAAAGTTTCTTAATGGTCAGTGGACGATCACCTCGCGGTGAGTCGCGGCCACCATCCAAGCCGAAGCCCATCCCGGCTCCACCGCCAGCTTTTTCCAGCACCACCGACACAATAGCAGCTTTAGCTTTACTCTCGTCTCCCATATCTTTATCTTCAACCTCATTACGGACCTTCGACTCCGCTGTAAAATAATATAACAAATCAGTATGCATCTGCGTAAAAAAAAACAAATTACAAGTAGGTCATCAAAATATTAAACTTGTTACCAACCTTCGTCAGAGCCGCATCCTACACCGTTTTCATTTTGTTGATTTTCGATCTCTATTTCGATAATAACTTCTGCACGTTGCTCCTGTAATACAAAATTTAGAAACATGATAAATACATATATTTGGTTGTTTGACATTACAGGATTCTTATCTGCCTTTTTGGTCATTATATCACTGATCCATTATATCGTGCGAACTTCGGTGGAGTAAATTTTAAGAACGCTGTTTCACGTTGATTTTCACCTAAGTTTACGGTGCGAATTTCACTAGGTGTATTTGCTTTTAAATACCAAAAGAGTATGAAGAATTAATCATCGCCCTGCACACCTTAACGAACGAAAAAACGTAATTACTTGCGAAGGCTTACCTTAAGAATGGTGACAGATTGTGCATGTGTTAAGCCTGTCATAACGTAGCCGTTTATTCTTCTGACTTTGGCCCCCCTCTTCAGTCCTGCTTTGGCAGCCACACTGTCTGGTAAAACTCTATGAATCTGGAATTAAAATCAGCACAGGGCTTAGTAAAACATAATTGAGGTAGGTACCTACTGTTCAATTTTAAATGTTGAATTCTGTATCTTCGTGATCAGACTAACAAATTCGCCATCTCTAACACATTGGTCTAACAATTGTCATGAATCATAAAATCATAGGTTAGCAAATAGTCTTAAATCACGGAATTGTATAATTTATATACATATGGTTCCGACCAATTGCAAAAACCGTAACAGTATAAACTATCGTGAGAGATTTTAAACTCTCGATAAATTGTTAACTTAACATTTGGAACACTTTTTACGCATCAAAATTTGATAGTCTACAATCTCTCGAAGTCTCTGAGAGAAATTGTGAACCAATATAAACTGACGTCATGGTGACGACCACTTTCCACGGTTCTACGATTTATTGGATTTTCTTCTGTAGCCAAGTACCAACCAAGTACATAGGGCATCGGGATCTTAGAGCTCCTTGACACAGACTCTTGCTCCCGCCACTCTTTTTTTATTTTGTGGTGTTTGGCTCTTAACTCTGCTCGTTCTTTCTGCGTTCAGAAACACAGACGTAAGCACAGAATTCCACGTTTGTTGTGCGCACTACAAAACACGATTAGAAACGCTTGGTGCGAATAGATGGAATAGCAACAAGGTAGAGAGGTAAGGAGCCCGGTGGGATGAGATCGTGGAGTTCATGGACACACTCGCCGAAGTACAATCTGTAGAAGACTGACAAGTAGGCGACCTTGCGGCGATGACCTAGGCTGTGAAGCTTGACATTCACCAGTTTTTCGTCACCAATGAGCCTCTTAGTTCTGCATTCCACAGAGTCAAATGCGGCAAGTTGGTATTTAGCTGAGCCCTCTCAAAGGTGGCTGCAATACTACATGCAGGACCGGACTTGTGCTTTGTAAAGGGTTAAAAGCTGCCCAGGCCTGAAGTATCGCTTCACTCTCTTTAAGATGCCCAGCTTTTTGGCTGCGGTTTGGGCTTGGTACTCAATGGTGTTGCTGAAGTTCAGACTGGATGCCAACTCCATGCCTAAGAGCTAGAGCCGATCAGTTACAGGAAAAGATGTACCTCCAAAAGTAGGGTCATGCTATTATTCTTTTAAACCATGAAGACATAAATAGGAGCCATAAGCAGAATGTTGTTGTTCGTTGCTTATATTTCCACATTTTCTCGGAACGACTTCGAGAAATTATAGACTATCAAATTTTGATGCGTAAAAAAGTATTCCAAATGGTTGACAATTTATCGTGAGTTTACCATTTTCCATTAAGATATACGACATTTCTCTCAGACTCTAACGCCTGATGAACGAATTTTTGAGAGTATGGTAATTAGAATATTGAAAACCTATATTATATTAGGTCAACCCGATGAACTTAAAGTTGTTCAGAAAGAAGTCTGGTGAAGCGTTAATGCCTTTTTCAATATAAAAAAAATAAAATAATAATATTTTAGGATTTGTCATATAATACGCATAATATGTTAGTATCTCAAATTAAATATTTTAGTTTCTCAATTGATGAATCCTCGCACCAATATTTGTTGCCGCAGCGCCCATGTACCCAAACTTTCTTGAGTTTTCTCGCCATGTGGCCGGTAGAGGGCGTTAGCGGAGAGACCTCCTCGTGTGACCGTGCGCAACGCTGTATGTGCGGTCGCTCCGCCTTTTGAAAATTCCTTTTTTGGTGAAACCTTGATGATACTCGTAAAATAATTGGACCTGCATCTGTGCTTCATTGAGAACTTATAGTGCAGTGTTGATTTTTGGAGTTTTAACCATTGCACCGGTGGATTCAACAAGATTTTGCTCGCCGGCCGGCAGCCTATACCTACAAGACCATCAAGCGCGCATGAACGTGGTATCTTCCCAGCACCCTGGGTCTGAGTGGATTCTCTGGATTGCCAAGGTACGTGGGCATGTTTTGCTGCTAATAAGTCTTTTGGTATTGGTTTCTCGCGGATTCATCAAAGGGGAAATTAATTTATTTTGAGGTCCGCCATTACAGTTTTTAACATAGGTTCGTAATTCAAATTCTCTCACAACCTACACAAAGGTGCAGGCTATTTACACGCCTCACCAAAGTCAGTGTAAAAGTGTATGTGCTCGGTTTTTTTCTGAAGACATTTTCGAATGTACTTATTACGCAAAAATAATTATTAATAAAATATTATACGCACCGTAACCTCTTTCGCTTCACAGTCGACTCCACCTGCCAGAATAACTCCCACACCAGTACCAGCTCCTCGTCGCAGTCGAATGCACTCCGTCGGTACTTTATCTTCCTCTGCAGATCTAATATCACTATTATCGGTCATTGTGTCAATTTCGATTTTTTTACAGATTTTTAATGATTTTTCTTTATTTTGCACGTTTTTGCATTTTCCATCAATGATATGAATATCCTTTTGATGTTCCATTACTTCAAGTTTGCTATTTCTGGACAAACCACTGTCAGTTTGTTTTACAGAATTCTCATTTTTCTCGGTTTGACTTGAAATTTTGTGAACGGTATAGTTATCAAATCCAGCTTTTTTAATTTCCTTTATTATCTTTTCTGATATAACTTTAGGACCATCTTCATCTTTAGGACTTTCTAAATGAATATCACTTTGTTTATTTTTATTAGCTGAACTGGAGTTTCGTTTAAGTCGCGTATTTTTTAAATCATTCTTCCTCTGCCACACGTTGGCGTCGCTGTCACTATCTGAGTCAGTTTCGGCTATGACTTTGTTGCGTCGTCTGTTCTCGCCTTTATTCGACATAACACTCACAGATGGCGTGAGTGCAGAAAAGCGCTCAGACGTTTTGTGTACTGGACTCGGGGACCTGTCGCAAGACTCGTGCGAGAACTTAGCTTCCACAACAGGTGATTTAAGTTTTGCATCTCTTCCACTCCTGCATTTCGCTGATGCCAAAATGTTTCGTCTGTTGATCGTATCGATATTATACGATTTTGAAACTCTTCTCTTATCGGAGTCAGCGACAGAACTTTCAAGTGAACTACAACTCGCTTGCGATCCAGACGTAGCTGCCGAACCTGCCGACGAACTGAGTGATACGTTTGTATCAGAAGACACGGACCGACACACATTACGTTTTATATAATCATCTTGATTCTTTTCCGTTGCATTTACTTTATTCGGTATCTCAGACTTAAATATTGAATAAGTTGCGTAGTGGGAAACCCGTGGTGATAGACGTGAACTGTCAGATTCCATATTCTCTATATTATGCATCGGAGAAGAAGCTGAAGACCGGTAACTAGACTGCGTGGAACTCATTGCAGAATCGTTGTCGCTATCTACTACGTCGGTAGCAGTGCATATTTTTATATCTACATTCTTATAGTCTCTGATGTAATTTAGTATGTTATCTTTGTGGTCTCTCCTCGATGTGCTCAGATTTTCTGTTGGCAAATTCTTGCTCGTTGTTAAACTTGTTGTGGGCACTCGTCCTGTTAACTCATTCGTATCCATTGTAGACCTTAGAGATTTCATCGTTTTGTAAGAGGTTTTGTTCATTGGGTCTAATCTCTCATTATAATGAGGCTCTGGAGTAGATTCTTTAGAAAAAGATGAAGGCGTGTACACTTGTAGCGATTTACGTTTGAAAGCTGGAGAATATTTTGGTAAATTGTTGGGCAGTAGATCGGCTTTCCATTTTGTTTCATTTAAATTGATAGGCTTGGTATTATTTGGATTGCTAACTTTCGTGTTTGCATTACTTTGATTTTTCTTCAATAGGAATGATTTAGAAAGCGCATCTTGAACTTTTATTTCGGGAAGATCCACAATTGGAGTTTGTACCTCAGGTATAACTAAACATCTTAACTTAGACATTGATTTTTTCCTCTGTTCGATTAAATAATCTAAGTTCGATTTATGTTTCGATATGTATTTATTTCCGCTGTCATCACTTATACTGCGTGCATGATACACCGTTTTGGCAAACGAGGAGTCGGTAGTGGAAGGCAAAGTTGTAGTACTTCCATAAAACAAGGGTTTAGTCTCCACATGAAGGGACGAGTTCTTTGCTGACACAGTTGAAGCAGTTGAAGCTCGTTCCACGCCTCCTAGAACCTCCGGTCTTTTCGTATGCCTTTTGTACGAGCGAGGTAACTCATCAAGATTGTCTTGAGATTTTGTTAAACGTCTATCCAAGGAAGATACGTCGGTACAGCTGCTTGCGTACGGGACTCTGCTCTTTCTAACAGTTGAAGAGTTTCTAGCTGGCAATGTGCCACATTTATCCAAGCGATCTGAAGATGTTGCACGATCATTTGAAAACATGGCAATTTTGTCTTTAACACTAGCTTCACTGCGGGCATCTTGTGTCCTCGAAATATACGAGAAGCGTGGGCGAGCGCCGGGCCAACCTACTGGCATACGCAAGGGCAACCTGGATGTCGGCTCCGGGGTCTTCTCCACAGCCTCGCTAGGAGTCTCTACTCCATCCGGGGGTTGCCGTGGGCATGATGGTAGAGGTGTCTCGTCATTAGACAAACTCTTGTCTTCAGCGTCGCTTTTGTTGCCACGATCTGAAAAAAGACATTGTGGTACATCTTATCAACATAAACTGCTATAAAATTAATAAATTGTGTAAATCGTTTTAAATAACAGTGCTCCTTGTAGCCACTTTGTTTTTGCGGTGTCATTATTAGCACGCGAACTCGTCTGAATATTTTACGAACAGCTGATACGATTGTGAAATTATAAATCCACCATTTGAAATAAACTGAAGATAACACATACTAGCGGCCATGTATATCTACGCGTGAATTATACCTAAGTTTGTAGTCGGCATCTTATCCACAATTCAAGAAACTAAATAATTTCGTTTTCAGGTCAACTCTCGCCGCTGTTGTTATCGTAAATAATGCGATATATAGCAACCGCGTGGTTAAAATACGAATGAAACGGAGGAAATGGGCATTTCAAGTGTTGTGATAAACTGTCAGCTATCGTTTGAAGTTACTCAAATAAGCCAGCAGTATGAATCAGTAGCAGTATCCTATTACAGTTAACCAACACTGCATTAGCTAAGACGATGTGTCATAGTACGTACTACATCACAAGTGACACTAAGAGCAATGTTTACCAATTCAAAATGATCGTGATTAAGCCAAGCTGACCTCAATTAAATCCTTGATCGAGTTCAAACTCTTTTTTTGATTTCACCAACACAAAATGAACGAAGATCAAGCTCGCAAACGAGATCAATTTCTGATCGGCCGATTTCGGGCTTCGGCTTCGGATTAGGCTCCTTGATCGAGTTCATGAGCTGTTAGAGTTTGTCAGTGTCATTATTGTTTTGTATTTTTATAATGTAGTTGTTGATGTTACTTCGTGGTTTAAAATGAAAATACTGTAAAGAATACACCTTGAAAAAAATTGGGATGAAGATTAGCACCGCCATCGTTCGTCGTCCATGGTCAAAAAAGTCGCAAGTAGTGAAAATTTTATAATTTGATCTGATATGTACTTGCCCTGATCGTCCTAAAATAAGACCACGTACTCCTGAAACACCCTACTATGTTTATGCTATCTGCAGGAGTACGTAAGGTGTGATTTATATAAGTTGTTCTGATCTGTATTTGCCCTGACAGTCCTTAAATATGACCACGAGCTCCTGAAACACCCTACCATGTTTATGCTATCTGCATAAACAAAGTAGGGTATTTCAGGAGCAGGGTATTGAAACACCCTACTATGTTTATGCTATCTGCATAAACATAGTGATATCGTTAAAAGCGTTGACTTATTCCGGGTAAAATAGGCTACAATGACAAAATAAAAAGCTGTAGCCATGGTTCATAAATAAATAGGCAAATTATTTTGTTTTCATGAAAATTAAATTACATACCTATATACTGTCATCGTCAATAAAAGCTTGCTTAGTACATAGCAAAAAAGGTATGAAATAAAAACAAATAACTAAAAAAAAACACGCCTGCCATGTCACTAAAAAATGAAAAACAAGATAGATGATTATCTTTTCATTGCAGTCGGGGAACTGTAAAGAACTATTCAAAGGAACAGTCTTCCGACTTTTTTTAAATATTTTTTTTAATGCGACTTACATCGAGCCACGTATTTGATATTAATTTCAACATGATATCTCCACGAGTTCCTGAGAAAAAAGTCGTCGGTCAGACCGATAGACCGATAACGAAGTGATCCTATAAGTTTTGGAATATGGAATGGTTTGGAGGATGTACCGAACCCTAATAAAATGTTTGTTAACTACATAATAGGTAAGATAATAAGTTTTCAACAGTACCTTCCTTCTCCTCCTCAATTCGATGCAAACAACGAGAGTGACGGATTTTAACAATACTATAAGTTTTTGAGTCTTGCACTATCACCTTTTGAGTATACATCACGTTAGATACTAAATATAATATACGAATTTATTTTTCAAATATTCTTGAACTTATAAAGTGGATCACCGTGAACATTTTGAACGAATTTTATAATCAGACAGATATGTAAGTAATCTTAAAAATAGGCTAACTCAAAGAAATACGCGGTGTTTCTGGCGTTTCCCACCACGATGTTCTTAGTAAAATAAGTGTATTTTGCAAACACGGCACACTTCACATATTTACACAACTGTTACTGAAATTCAGTCTTACAGTAAAATTTCAAGGGTACTAACAATATTATTAATTTCATATCGTCACAAAAAATGGGACAAAGACATTGGATTCATTTATTCAGTTGATTAAACTTTAAAATTACTTCGATGGTCATCGCTGAATACAAAAGTACAACCATGAAATATTGCTAAAATATTGTGTATGTTAATTGGAATACAGTGAAGGACCTATAACCATTTCGTATAGTAAAGTATATGTTTTAGCACTTAATAACACATCTTTACAAAGCGTAATATTTTTAATATATATAATGCTTTTGTACAGATATAATTAGAAACCGATATTACAACGTTATTCTTCCTAACATTATTATCATGAAACACGTAATTGCTGAGATACTCACACAATACCTTGCTAATATAATAATTTGCTATTAGATAAAAAATATTTAATGTATGATTTTTGTATTAGTTACGCAAAAGCGCTAAAGTGTTATTGCAAGAGCAACTCTTCAGTGGTGATTTTCGGTTTATGTACAACACAGAACCATTCTGAAGTACAGGACAGTAGTACATCAGAATTTTAATGATATCTTAGTATATATGTATCTTCTCTAACAAAGCATCCACAGAATGCCTCCAATTATTACAACAATCTTTCCCTTAGTTTTTACGTGGGATTACAGATATCCATGAATATCAGAGATAAAAAAGTAGGTAAACGACTTTCATAAGTAGTATAACATAAGGTTCGGTTCACACCTACATCTCAACTATTTGTTACATCATTGAACCAGAAAAGCTTACCTCATATAATTGAAACACGTTGTCGAATAAAGGCTATGTACGAATACTTATGTGTCCTAGGAAGCGGCCAAGGAGGTGACCGCTAGGTCAACTCTACATACATACATAGGTACGATACATACAGGCTGCGGTTTAGCTCGGCGCGCCACGAGCCTGATGCTGTTAAAACGATCATCATTTGTAAAAGCTTCCATTGCCATTACAACAGGCTTTATTTAGTAGTTTTCAATAAATACCAACCACGGAGTGATACCGATTGTCTCGGCAGTTTCCTCGTGTCCAACATTGTGAAAAAAAAGAAACAAAATAGCACATCCAAGGTGATCGTCATTTGAACGAATTCATAACGCTACACTTTTATTCGTTAAACCAGTTTTTGGATCATGTTCGTTCTGAAAACTTACTTTCATTGTGCACTTCGGAAAATGAATCAGAAAAAAACCTTCGAAACTAACGAAACCGAGAACCCCAATCCACGAAAAATTTATAATATTACGGATATCATAAGTCTGATTAAAGAGGATCGAGTTAAGAATGCGGAACGTGTCCGTTAACGACCGAAATAACAGTTATTTTACATAGGGCGGTGCGTGCAGTGGCGTGCGCCCGCGGCGCGAGGCGGACGAACGCGCGGAGCCGCCGCGACATAGCGCGATGCACTGACTCGCTGACTCGTGGTGGACTTGCAGAAATTTGCAGCGTCGCCGCCCTTGACGGGGACGTTGCTCCGAGCCAGGGACGGACAGCGAGCTACGCACGCGACGCTGCCCCGCCGCCGCAACCCGACACACGGCCGGCATCACCGACCGAAACTGCGGTTATTAAAAATCAGCCGCCCCAGCCTGACTATCACTGTGACCTAAAGACACGCGATTATTAGGACGATCACATCACATAACACTTGCCAACTGAAACCTCAGAAACTCACTGAAGGAAAGCTAATTGTAGTGTCTAATGCTTATTGCTTATCGAGATCAACTCGACAAGCAATAAGCATCGTTTGGTATCGAGTACTATTTTTAGCCTGTAGGCGCTCTGCAGGGCGGTGACTGTGCCGCGCAGCACTCGATGCCCGCGCTCACAGATGGCAGGCTTGAGGCGCCCCAACTCTAACTCACGATCTTTTATTTCCGTCCACATGTAGGAAAGTATTTCTAACATAAACCTGATTCTTCCCTATCCCTAATCTGATATTACTCCAAATCACATAAATGTGTAGTCCTTTAAATGTTAAACTGGTCCACAATGGCCGCTTTCTTTTTCACATTTGCGGTGAAAGAACGAGAGGGTCGAGAGGCATCGTGGAATGCGCCTTGTAGGTATATAGGAGTGACGTCGCAGTGGCCACGGGAGGCTGGAATGCTGGCTGTGCCTCCGCCGCCGCCCGGTGCCCCTCGCAATCCGGACGCGGCCTCAAACCGCTCCGACGTGTTTGCAGAGTTGTTTGCACATTTTTTTACATTCCCGTCCTTTTACTAAGCCCTCCTGTAATACCTACCTCAATATAGGAATAGATATCTGTAAAGTCTTAGCTGGAGTTGGTTTTTTTCTCTTTCATTTATAAATATTGTATGTGAAATTCTTTAAAAGTGAGCCATACTTTAAGAATTTTGCCGTAGACATACGGAAAGATGAGACAACGAACTTGTGATGAACGACTGCGATGTTATTGTGCTGATAATTTACAGGGAATTGGGATTCTTGTTCTTAAAAATTAATCGACGGATCCAACAGCGAAACTATGAAATGGATAAGTGAAAGAAAGTGCAATCGATTTCACTTTCAAAACTAAATTAACTTTCTCCAGTGACACGTCTTACGTAATCTGAACAAAACAAGTAATAACGCAACAATGTGTAAAGGTCGCCCGATAATAAACACATCAAAAGTATCTAGGGATCAACATATATTTTTGCAATAACTTTCCTCCTGATTGATATTAATTAAAATTTTCTTTAAGGATTCATCAAATAAAGTGTTTTCGTTTGTCACAGTAACGATAAACCAAGTCACCTTTGCATTAATAAAGAAATATGCCATTTTCCTAATAAAGGGATTTTTGACATTTGAACCACTAACATTAAAGTTCGAAAAAAAGACTGAAATAACAGTTTTCTTTAAAATTTTATTGGGTAACTTAAACAATTAATAATCCGTGTTTCTACCGCGAACACTAACAACACAAGAACATCGGTTTGGCATACTCAAAATGAGTTCATCCAAATCACGCTGTGGAATGGCCGCCCATGTTCGTTGCAACAACAAAAAAAGGTCTTCTTGCGACTGGATACCCTCCATATTCGGCAGAGCTCTTCTCTGTAGCATATCCCATGCATGCTCAATCGGGTTCAAGTCTGGCGACTGAGCAGGCCAGGGCAGGACATTGATGTTAGCTGCGGCGAGAGTCTGTCTTACAACTCTTGCGGTGTGCGGTCGTGCATTATCATGCATTAACTGAAATAAGGGACCGATTTGCACTTGTAGAGGAACGATGACGTCTGATACAATCGTCTCAGCATAAATTTGAGCGTTGAGGTTGCCTCTGATCCAAATCAACTCAGTTCTTCCGCCGATCCAAATACCCGCCCATACTATGATGGTTCCACCACTATAAGGATGGACTTCCTGGCAGGATTTTAATCGCTGTTGGCGTCCAGGGGTTCTCCAGTGTCGTATACGTCTTGTATCCGGTCTCATACCAAAACGAGACTCATCAGAAAAGCACACGAAACGCCATTGTTCTTCTGCCCAATTTCTGTGTTCAAGAGCCCATTGATATCGAATCCTACGATTGTGCATTGCTATAGGTGGTACCCGTAGCGGTCTTCGGGAATGAAGGTTCACTTCATGCAAGCGGTTTCTGACTGTTTGGTCGCTAATTAAGTTCCCTGAAGAGTGATGAAGCCTCACGGCTAACATCATGGCGGTTATTGTTGGAGCTCTTCGAGTTAAGATTTGAATGTATCGGTCTTGTCTCCGTGTGGTGCAGCGATACCGTCCTCCATGGCGCTCAGCCAAGGTAAGCGAAGAGCTCTGCCGAATATGGAGGGTATCCAGTCGCAAGAAGACCTTTTTTTGTTGTTGCAACGAACATGGGCGGCCATTCCACAGCGTGATTTGGATGAACTCATTTTGAGTATGCCAAACCGATGTTCTTGTGTTGTTAGTGTTCGCGGTAGAAACACGGATTATTAATTGTTTAAGTTACCCAATAAAATTTTAAAGAAAACTGTTATTTCAGTCTTTTTTTCGAACTTTAATGTTAGTGGTTCAAATGTCAAAAATCCCTTTATTAGGAAAATGGCAAATTTCTTTATTAATGCAAAGGTGACTTGGTTTATCGTTACTGTGACAAACGAAAACACTTTATTTGATGAATCCTTAAAGAAAATTTTAATTAATATCAATCAGGAGAAAAGTTATTGCAAAAATATATGTTGATCCCTAGATACTTTTGATGTGTTTATTTATATTATATACTAGACTTACCAATGTTAGATTAATATGTTTAGTTTATAGATATAATAAGTAGAACGAAAAGTCACTAAGTCCAAAATTATGAGAACGGTTTTAAATTTCTATCCAGCTATAATATCAAAAAGTTAGTATATAATTTTAGCGAAATCTCATCATGTTAATGACAAATACCTAAGTTACTTAGTTATTTTATGACTACCTAAAATCAGCAAGACACAATACATAAGTAAACTTACTTACTTTTTTAAAACGTTATAATCAGAGTCTTACTTGTTTCCAAATCTACCAAACAGTTTAGTGAAGTTTGGAATAAGCGGTTGGTTACAAAATCTCAAAGCGGACCACCTAGCGGAGTACCTATACTTAGTGATTTCTCGATCGATGCGTCTATATGTTTAGCATTATACTAGTACACGCAAAAATAACAACATAATCATAGTTTTCGTAATATCACTAAAAGGTTTTAATGATATTTTAAACCTTTTTGTTTTCTTCAAATACATACATAAACGTTAAGTTTATTTTAATTTATTTTTATAAATAAGTTAATGTGCTAAAGTTAACTTTTACTTTTAATTGTCATTATTTTTAATAAAAATGCTTATCTCATATTATTATTGTGTTAATTTTTTCGCAAATGGTACGAAAAGTAGAGTATTTTCCTCGGTGATAAAGCTGTCTTAGTCTTGGGTGAACTTAAATCCCTCGCTACACTCAGGACTCGTATTAAATCCCTCGCTTCGCTTGTGATTTAAGTTTTTAACACGAGAGTAAACATCGAGTCCTTCGTTACACTCGCGATTTAAATCGTCACCCGCGACAGAAGACACTGCTTTATCCCCTTGGTTAATAATCTACTTTTCTCTCGGTACGCGGTATAGCAGCTTAAACATGTCAAAGCATGCCTCGAGAATCCTGGGATCCGTTAAATACATACAAACCATATTTTGCTAATAAGGACCTTATGTTCTTTACATTTAGTCAAAAATCGCTTTAATTTGTTAATTTTTTGTTTGCTACTCAGAGGAAATGCCGCGACTTCCAATTTAAATGGCAACCGGATGAATTAATGCGAGACAAAATATTCGACTCTAAATTACCGTCTGTAGCCTCCTGAAAGTATCTGCTAGATGGGCATAGTCTGAAGTCTCACATTCGTGAGTACGCGCCGTTTATAACCGCTTACCCTATCCTGGTAACTGGCAATGAAGGAGATGGTATCTGAGCACAAATTGGCAATCACTTTCAAGCACAATAAGATGTTGGTGAGACTGTATGTAAAGCGGTGTCCAAACAATGAAAGCCGACGGGCAAGTCGCGCTCGTCAGTTTAATGATCGTGAGCAGGAATCCAGCCCACCTTACTTTCCTCTCGGGAATTTATTTGAAAGTACATTTATGTAGTGTTTAGGTTTGAAAAAATACAATTTCTTCTTTGCTCCATCGAAAGTCATGGTCTTGTATAAAGGCAAAACGATTTCGAACATTGTTTATTCGAAGACGTGACATTCACCAACCCGCACTGGGCCCGCGTGGTGGATTACGGCGCATTCCCTTCATTTGTGTCCCAGCAGTGGGGACGTTAAAAGGCTGATTATGCTTATTATCATTTCGAACATATTTCATGTATGTGCATATTGTGTTTCGAAATTGTGCTCGGGCACACGCAATCGATACCTACCTCTTCCTTTTTTGAAGTCGGTTAAAAAAGAATTGAGGTGAAAGATACAAAATATATTTCAAAATACAGTAAAACTTGGTTAGGAGTGAGGGACCTGGATAAGTCAGAAACCTGGAACTCATGCTTAGGTCACACTTGAACACTGAATTACCTCTGTTAGTGAGACAAAACAAATCATATGGGATTAGTTCTTCCGATTTTATATTCATAATTACCTATATAATTGAGACAACGAGTATATTTTACTACTTTTACTGAGACTACATAATAATTATATACCACATAATTATGCACCGTTTAGTTTACTATTTTTTATTCTACTAGTTCAAATGCTAATTTCGCACTTGGCTAATTGTGTAAAAATGACCTCCAGTTTTAGTTTGGTTTTGCTATCGCCCGGATGTTTATTTGGAAATGCCGAAGCGATGGCTTAAGTCTAAAGTTAAACGGATACGTTTATCAAAGTGGTAAGACGCGCGATGATATCTGTGTCGAATTAATGGGCCGAAATGAAATTCAGTCTCAATGTTTTGAAGGACAAGGAAAACTAAAACGTCTACGTTTATCAGAACATCCTGAACTTGAACACTGTTGTTTCAACAGCCTGTTGCAGTCCACTGCTGGACATTAGGCCTCTCCAATTGCACGCCACTTAGATCTATTTTCGGCTTTTCGCATCCAGTTTCTGCCAGCCGTCCTGCGCAAATCGTCACTCCACCGTCCCAGAGGACGTCCTACACTACGTTTGCCGAGACGCGGTCTCCACTATAGAACTCGTTCACCCCAACGGTTGTCGGTTCTACGACACTGCCACTTCAGCTTACTAATCTGGAAACGTTGCATAGTTATTGTGAAATGTCCACAAGCGGTGACCAAAACATATTTGAGGAAATGTACCTATAACATTGAAAAACATCTCACATCTGATATTTCGTCTAAATAACTAAAATAACAGATTTTTTTTATTGACGCATTCTGAATGCATTTTTGTATCTATTGTTTATCGGTTATACATGTATAATGTTTACAAAATACGTTATTTTATTTGAAAGCGAACCTCTATAACTGAAATAACCCCAATTAATGTAATCCTCTGTAAACGAGAAAGATATTTATTTATTGGTACCTGGATATCTGAGACACTGGGTAAGTGGATAACCTCTTTATGTGAGACAAATTTGCAGATCCCATAAGGTTCTAGTTATTCAGGTTTCACTGTAATTGTTTGGAGATTTACAATGAAGTAGCAATGCTACTAGGTTCTGATTTGAAAAAAGGATTCTTGATCCGTAGCTACCCACTGGCTAATAATTTTAGGCACCTACATGTCATTACTTAGTTATTGAATAATATTTTTTATTTGACCATTGGTCAAGTTAAATATTTGTCGAAAAACGCACATCCAATTTAAGTGCCCGTAATTTCTAACTAATACAAAACTTCGATACTTATGTATACCTACTTGATATTTCAGTAGATTAATATTTTAACCATATACATTACAAAGACATTACCGATAATTTTTATTTAAAAAACTACTGAATTTTTATATAATCCTAATGACTACCCGATCTTAACAACAATAATAAAGGTTATTTATTTGACCAATAACCTTTCTTGTTTAAAATAGTTTTTTGTTCTACGGTAGAATTTAAACAAATCATCATTGTGTAATGATGAACTCTGATATTCGAGTAACTCGATCATGGTTGGCCTTTAAAAAATGTTTGCACAAACATGTTTCCTAGTAAAGTTTATGTAGTTATGTTACATCGTGAAGAAGGAATGCAAAAACTAGTGTTGCATTTAACTGGCACACTTGAAAGGTTTGACTTTGTTGATATTCTATCTTGTGGCATGCGGGCAATGCAGTCCAAGCCTTGCACCGAAACTGCATTACGCCATGTGTTGAGCGAGGCAGGTGCGCCTGCGCAAGTTGTACTTTCACGCCCGGAAAAGGATTCCTTTATAACTATAGCTCGCTACTAAAAACTTTAATTAATATTTTTAACCAATAAGGATGTAATAAATAACCAGTTTCTCTTATAGTTCATTAACACTAGTCTCAGAAAAATAAATAAGTACATTTATTTTAAACAGATTAAATATATTTTTGTCTACTATCGTTTAACAGAACGAGTTTTACCTACATTAATATGTTATCATGTTAACTTCTATATTACGTCTAATTACTATTCTTAGCAGTTGATTGTTAGAATATTCGTATTTCACAAAAAAAAAGACAGGCACATTATATATAAACAAAAACAATGAAACTTGCAACGTAATATTTACTGAAACTACGTCAATCCATCTCTCGAGAGGATTGCATGTCTACAAACAAGTTCATTGTCATCACTTCAATTAAAACTTCATTACTTATACAAATTTTCCAATCAATTGAGCAGCACCACTGCGTGTGCGCAGCCTCCCTCAACCCGCGAGGCGCGACCGCCTACGCGCCTGAGCGGCTCAGACTGATGTCTGTTTAATTGTGTTACATAAACTTTATTTTTTTCTGGACGGGAAATCATCAAATGACTTCTCTCGCTCTAAGCGGAGCGAAAGGGAGTGTCAAGCTCTTACTGACTTAAACCTAACCGTGTTACTTGATGCCCTTTGCGTTCCGGAGCCACGGTAGGTAGCACTTTCGGACATTTCCAATCGTACTGAATTACACAACTCTGTCGAAATCCCTAATTCTGTTTGTTCTTGCCGATAAATTTTATTTCGTAAAACGGATTACGGACACGGTAGCTTAAAGGTCATTGCTTATCATGATTAAGAATTATACGTTGCATTTCACGTTTATACCTTAGAAGAGTATAAGTAATTTAATTTTAGTTAAGAATTAGTTTTACTGATTTTACAGACGATATTTTGTTTTTCGTGTACAAAGAGGTGTATGCTTTAAGGTGCTTTCAAGTATTTATAATACTCTGTACCTACTGCCCACTTATTTGTTTCGGCTTCCTTTAACTATAAGGCCAATCTAAATACATATCTGGGCCCTTTTTTTTTTTTTTTTTTTTTTTTTTTTCTGGATGGGAAATCATCAAATGACTTCTCCCGCTCTGGGCGGAGCGGAAGGGAGTGTCAGACTCTTACTGACTAAAACCCACCCGTGATCCTTCTTGTGCCCTTTGCGTTCCAGGGCTGCGGTGACTCTTTCGAACAAAATCCGCAACCCACATATCTGGGCCCTGAGTCTGCTATTACAATAGTGTCAGAATGGTCTATCATTGATCTCATAATGCTTGCTTTTGACAAGTTTGGTAATCTACTGATAAAAAAACGTCACTATGACTTTCCAGTGGTCAACCATTGACACTCCATTGAAAGCAATGGCATAAAATGGTAATCTCGTACACAATGACAAATGAATGACACGACGTATGCGGTAGTCTGCTAAAATTTTGACAATTCCTTTAATCAGTGACCTACCATTAGAACGTCATTATGCAGTCATTACTTTTAATAGCTCGGTAATCAAAAAGTATTACGAGACTATTGACCGATCAATGACCAACCATTATGAATTTAGCAGATTACGAACTTTTAGCAAAATGACAATGGAATCGTGTTGGAATTTATAAATTTATTATTTACAAATTTATAAAAATATCAGACTTAGGCCCCTGGACGATACTAAAAAGCGCGTGTTGGAAAACATGAATAAAATCTGCCTCTAGTGAGGCTATTTTCATTTATGTTGAAGATGAGAAGGCATGCAGAACTACGACCGGTATCGTCATAGCCCGATTAGCATTAATATTAAAGCAACAGAATTCAGTCAAACTGAACGTGGATTTTGTGGCCCGTGGTGCTCAGAAAGTTGCATAAGTTGTGAGAGGTTGCTGGTATCCATCCACTAATTGACTCTCTCGAATCCTTACAACAACTGCTCTCGGAGTTTGCGTATGCATCCAGATTCAGTCACTGACTAATGTCAAAGGGAATACCAACCTAAAAACGATAAATCGACCAACTTGAAGTAGTAAAAAGTTACCACCACATCATATGAAATGACTTACAGTGTTGTGGTGTAACCCTAATAAGTGAGTAAAAACTTTTAATTTTACTAGAAAGCCAGGGTCTGATTAATCTTTACAAGTAAGTCAGAACAAACAATAACTCACCTTCCCAAAAACACCTCGCGAACGATGATTTTCGCTCCTGTTTTTTGATGATCTCAACTGGTTCTCTGCAACAAAACAACCTCAATGAGTATCGAAACTGAAATAAAAATGTAACAATTAAGCAAAGACGCTCTGTCGCGGATTACATGATAAATTGCAGTATTTCTCATAAAATATTAGATGATAGTGATAGTCAATTACATTAAAATCAGGGTAAGTTTCAGTCACGCTTGTAAAAGTAGTCGGTATGCGCACATTAATGAATAATAAAATGTTTTGCAACGAAATACATGTAAGCGCACAGTTTGTTTACAAAGCGGGCGGTAGAGAGTGTGTACAGTCAGTGCACACTGCTGAGCGGCTAGCGGGTAGAGATTTATCGCGATTCAGTGTAAGTGACCAATTTGAGTAATATTAAAGTAATTATAAGGACTTCTATAGCCAGTTATACGCATCGCTTGCATGTCGACCTGATCCCGAAAATGATGAGATGGGATAGAATAAGATGGGTCTGAGTGCCACATTGACACGCCATTTCACCGAAGACCTGCCAGAAGTCAGTACTGGCGAAATCGAGATCGCTCTTGGGCAGCTTAAAAATGTAAAAGCCCCTGGAGAGGACGGCGTTACCACAGAGCTACTGAAAGCTGGAGGTAAAGCCGTACTGAGGGAGCTTTAGAAGCTGTTTAACGCTGTCCTGTTCGAAGGGATAACTCCAGAGACAAGGAGTAGGAGTGTGGTCGTCTTGTTCTTCAAAAAGGGAGACAACACCCTGCTGAAGAACTATCGACCCATGTCCCTTCTAAGCCACGTCTATAAGCTGTTTTCAAGAGTGAAAACGAACCGTCTTGCTCGACGAATTCCAACCACCGGAACAGGTTGGTTTTCGGAGTGGATACGGCACAATATACCACATGGCATCCACACAGTGCGGCAGATTGTACTGAAGAGTATAATCAGCCCCTGCGTCTAGCATTTGTGGACTATGAAAAGGCGTTTGACTCGGTTAAAATCTGGTTTGTTTGAGTCCCTGCAGCGCTGCCAAGTAGACTGACGATACATCCAAGTAATGAGATGTCACTACGAGGCCGCCACCATGTCCGTTCAAGTACAGAATCAGCAAATAAGTCCTATACCGTTGCATCGAGGAGTGCGACAAGGGGATGTTATTTGCCAAAAATTGCTGACTAATGCAATGGAGGATATGTTCAAGACGATGAACGGGAAAGAACATGGCATGAACATCAATGGCGAATACATTTCTCACTTACGATTTGCAGACGATATCGACATCATGGCAGAAACGCTACAGGACCTACAACAGATGCTGAACGGCCTACGGATGAACTTGGATAAAACCAAGATCGTGTTCAACGAACATGTTTTAAGGGAACCGATTGCGATTCACGGTGCCGTTCTCGAAGTTGTTCAAAAATATGTGTACCTCGGACAGACATTGCAGTTAGGTAAAAACAACTTAGAGTGCGAGGTGAATAGAAGAATTCAATTAGGCTGGGCAGCATTTGGGAAGCTACGTCGATTCTTTACATCGTCGATCCCACAGTGCCTAAAGACGAAAGTCTTCTGTCAGTGCGTCCCCTACCCGTCATGATATGTCATGACGTCGTCGGAGCGTCGGAGCCGAATCGTGGACACTGAGGACTTGTATGGGCTATGGAAAGGGCTATGCTCGGTGTGTCTCTGAGGGATCGTATCAGAAATGACATGATCCGTCAGAGAAGCAAGGTCAACGATATAGCCCACCGGATTAGTAAGCTGAAGTGGCAGTGGGGTGGCCATATTAGTCGTAGAACCGACAACGGTGGGGGTAAACGAGTTCTAGAGTGGAGACCGCGTCTCGGAAAACGTAGTGTAGGACGTCCTCAGGCACGATGGAGTGACGATTTGCGCAGGAAGCCGTCCTGCGCGTCTGTTTGTCCGTTTGTCCGTTAGTCCGTTTGTCTGTTTGTCAAAAAAAAAATACGTCGCATTAGGGGACCGCACTGCTTTTTAAATTTTTGATTTAATTTTTAGGTATCAGGTTCATCAGATCATTTTTTGCAAACAGTTATTATTTTCTCGAAGAGTGCTTGAAACTTTTTACTCCATTCATCGCTTATTTGATAGTTGCGAAACGATGACTAACGTTCGCAGCCAAACTGGAATTTAATTAGTCCAAACTAAATCAATTTCAATCAAATGCAGTCATGTAATTTGCAACTCAGAATATTTCAACATTATTGGAATTCATGCTACAACATTTGACAACAAATAACATCGAAAACAGGTCATCGGTTGCCTTTATCGAAATGTCAGGGTCCGTGGCACGGCGACGAACAGAACAGAATGCCAACAGATTGGCGAAGTCGAATCAAGAAGGCGGCCGATATGATAGGACAGGAATTTTTTCAATGACAATCTTTTTAAGTCAAAAATATCTTTTAAGCATTCAGAATGCTTAAATGTTTAATGTCACGTGAAGATAATATGCATTTTATTTATTGTCAATTAGGTAATTTATTAAGAACTATTTATACACGAGGTCATTTTTAATAAACATTAATATAACGCATAAGTTATGTAAATAAATTTTGTTAAATTTTCCATAAAATCATTAGGTAAATTATGCAAAACCCACGTCACTGCGCATTCCTCCATGGATGACTATTCAAAGTTATTTTTACGATCAAACGATAACTTACACAGGAGAAATACAGAGCGATTGTTTAATGGAATGAAGCCTAACCTAGCGTAGGCTAGGCTAGCTAGCCACTTCGTGACCCCCCGCGCTACCCCGCGCCCCCGGCTGCTCGCCGAGGCGGCGGCGGCGCAAGCGCAACATGCACGTTCTCGTTCACCGGAAAGCCTTCACGATATTATTCAGTTACCAACGTCGAACTACTTGATCACCTAAACCTTCTTTGATTGAACCGGTATCAATTCATTACAACTTTTGTCATGATAATTCTCATATACGTTCAGCTTATATAGCTTTAAGTGTTTAAGGTCACTTCAAAAATGCTCATGTTGGCATTGACTTTTTTCACGGTAATAAGAATCAGTTTTAATTGATTTGTACCGATTTTAAATGGTTCCTTGCAACTATATGAATGATGTGGGTCCACTGCAGAGGACTGTGATCATGATCAGACATACTGTTAGATATAGCAACTGTAAGCGTAGAATTGGGATTCGGTCAAACTAGTAAATACATCTAGGCTGTTAGGTACTAAATTGCTATGGCGTGTATTTCAGGAATAAAGCTAACACCACTGAACTTACACACTGAACTGAATATTGAAACACTGACCATTTCTTAGTGTATGTGTTAACTTTTTTGAAAGGAATGTCAGACTGTTACTGACTAAAAAAGAAGAAACCACCCATGCTCCTCTAAGTGCCCCTAACAAATTCCGCAACCCTGGCAGGCACTGATCCTAGCCGGCCCCGTCGTTTAGAGGCGCGCGTGGCACCTAGCGCGCCATCGACCCAGGCGTTGTTCACTCGCATGCATCTAACGTACGGCGAGCGATGTGTGACTTGCCATCCGCAGCTTCGCGCCTAAAGTGGCTGGGATTCGTCCTGCGACTCTCGACACCCGGGGCGTCTTCTTCTGCTGCTGCTCCGGCTGAGGCATGGGCCTCTCCTTCGCGCGTCCGGCCTAGTTCTTCGCTTGCATTACTGCTCTCAAAAGGAGGTCGGAATGATTTCGAGAAGTTATACGAGTAGATTATCAAATTTCGATGCGTAAAAAATATTCCAAATATTCTGTTGACAATTTATCGAGACTTTACAATATTTCAAGATATTTTATAATCTTACGGAGTTTGCCATCACAGACAAATTAAGAGCAACAGTGGTCTTAATTTGTTTCAATACTGACCTAGATCTTTTATCGTCGTGATAAACATAATTATTTATCACATTGCTGGGTCATACCACCTTCCGGATCGCCGTCCGTATCTGGGATCTTGTAACTGCTGGGGTACCAGCGGTTTGAAAAACAGATTGCTTGGCACGCGACCATAGGACGTGATACATTTAATACCGCCGCTAATACATTTAATAACCTCATTGGAATTCTCTTTTTCGAGCCCTAGCTTTGAAACACTTTTTCAAAATATTACCAAGAGCTTGGTAACTCGACGAACCCCTTGGTGTACTGTGTCTGTCTGAGAAAAGCCAGCCCAAAAAAGATTTCAACGCGTCAACCTTTTGAGCACTTTTTATTTATTTGACCTATACAGGATGTTAGAGACATCGTAACGCAAATTTCGCAAAAAGGTTACACCTAAGGCCATTAACCAAATTGTGAAAGTCATTAATGTCGGTAATGATCGGTTACAGATATGGGTATTTTCGGGCGCGCAATGTATTGTGAACAACGCGATCTAGACGCGCTACAGTCCGTACCTAGTTCGTTACTGCCTACATGTCTTGCGCACACATACATACACAAGGCTGTGACGTTGCGCTTCTCTTGTTTAAATGTACTTTAAACAAGAGCAGCCATAGCACATCAGAATATTACCGTATTCTTGGGCACTATAGTAATCGTTATGTCCAGATTACATTTTTAAATAACACAAACAACAAAAACACACACAACCATAGTGAAAAAAATGTTATGATATTAACGACATTACCAAAACTTATTTTCTTTCACGTCCCGATAAGCGAATTTCGCAAAAATAGCACACTCGTTCGCGGTCAACGTCAACAAGGAACTGAAAAAATCCGTAAAATCGTAAAAAGAAAAAAGTTTCCTTTGATGTTTTCCGACAAGTCTATAACTAGCCCTGATCAATAAAAAATAGACTACCATCATATAAGAAGTTGTACGGCTCACGAAAAATGATTTCGAAAATGTATGTAGTTTTTACGAAACAGTACGTAACATTATTTCATTGCCTTACCTACTTACTTAAATATTAATGTTGATAACAACAAAAAGGGAACTAAAAATAACGTCGTTATTAGTAAACAATTGAACTACTATTTTCGTATCTTTTTTTTAGATAAAGTTTTAAGAAAATAACGTTCTCAGATCAATGGGACTTCAATTTATGCAGATGACTAAAATACCTCATAATGTCGCGTCATGTATTTAGATTTGTTGAGTATTTGCCTACGACTCGCTTCTCGGCGTCTGTGACACGCTATACACACACGCGCATGGGTTAGTAGTGTGACTACTAGGCAAGCGTTGACCTTTTGTTTGAACTTTTGCAAAACAGCTGAGCAGAAATTTTATTTAATTTACATTGCACTTTTTGGTAAAAGTAGTGAATTCATTATATTTTTATTAATAATCTCATTGGGTTAGGTAGAAATGAACACAGCCTTAAGTAAAAAAAAAACTCCAAAAAAATGAGGAATAAGCCGATGAAAAATTCAGAATACCAGAATCATGCCCTGGACCCCAGGTCCGATAACTTGAAGAACGTACACAATTTCTCTGAATGACTCCGAGAAATTGTGGACCATCAAATTTTGATGCGTAAAAGAGTATTCCAAATGTTCAGTAGACAATTTATCGAGAGTTTACAATCTCTGAAAATATTTTATAATCTTACGCATTTTGCAATTATCCGGTGACACAGTTATTGACTGATTTAATGCACGAAAATATTTCGTGTATTGAATAAGTAAGAAAAGAAAGAGATAAGTGTTTAATTATAACGAAAGGCTTTATTGGATTTGTATCTAATAAAGCCTTTCGTCGATCCAAAGAGGTATCCAAATCCTAATCACTACATAGTATAAAACAAAGTCACTTTATCTGTCCCTATATCCCTATGTATGCTTAAATGTTTAAAACTACGCAACGGATTTTGACGCGGTTTTTTTTTTAATGGATAGTGTGATTGAAGAGGAAGGTTTATATGTATAATACATGCATATTAAAGTAGAGGAAACATTAGTATCTACATTGCACCCGTGCGAAGCCGGGGCGGGTCGCTAGTTAATATTATAACCTCATTGGAATTCTCTTTTTCGAGCCAAAATTAGGTACGCTTTCACGCTTAGACTCTGAACGAATTTTGATGAATTTGGGACAGGGACAGATGGAACGTTGGAAACAGTTTTAGGCTACATTTTTGGAAAAATCTATATAACCGCGAGCGAAGCTGTGAGCATAAGCCAGTCGGTAATATATCGTGGATCGTAAGAATAGTCATGTTACATAAACCTACAGTGAATACTTTTATCCTTGACGCGACCTTTTGCTAACTCGACATATCTTTCACAGAAACAGAACTCCTCTCCAATACCCACATATTGGCGAGTTCTAATTTCCAAAACCTCAATAAACAGTTAAGAAAATATTTTTTATACTTGCTACTCAACTGTCAATTCAATATCTGCATCTACTAACTTATCAGGTTTAATTCGTTACATTCCCAATTCTATACAACAACCTAGGCGGACCAACTGTCCCCAATATGTTTGTAAATTATCATTATGCATGGTTATAATTTGTTGAGTGTAAACACCATTAGTTTACGAAATTCCTGGACAACTAAAAGCTGACAAACTTGTATTCCTGAACGACTTAAAACCTCTACTCTCAGTTCCGAAACAAACAAGAAACAATCACTTCAAAACGGATCGTACAAATCTGTTTGTTTAAAATTTTATGTGTTTACTACATACCATGCTTTAACGTGCACTTATGTTAATAGGTACAAGTGGTGGGTAGGTAAGTAATTTAAAAGTTATCTAAATGCTTTTGAAAACCACCACATTACGTGAAACTGCTAAGAAATGCATCACTATGTAAAAATATATACATATACAGTATGTTAAATAACAGAGGGCGTTCCCTTAAATTCGTTAATCTATATCATTAATAGATTATAATAATAAGAAAAATAAGCATAAAATAATCCGAATAAATAACAAAATGACAATAAATTCGAAACACCCTGTTTAAAATCAAAATTGTAGCGCGGAATAGTACCTACTCGTAGTAGCAATACCCAAACCGGCATTTACGCGTGTACGTACAGAGTGTTTCTTTAACGTACCATCAATTTAACATTTTTAGTGAATATTTTAATATTAAAAAAAATAAAAACATTTTGTTTTTGAATGGTAATACTTTTTTATCATAATATGGATGCTATACTATTGCGGGTTAACGGGAACGCCCTCTGTTAGTTAACATACTGTATATATAATAAAATATAGCACTTTGAAAAGCAGGCTGGGCCGAGATCAGTCGACAAAGACATGCTCGGTCCCGTTAGCAGGCACCCGAGCTGCACTTCGCAGAATCACTGCATCGGCCTTCACATCATTATCCGCAGATACGTTACTAAGGGCGTCTGTATTTGATGTGCACAAACTCACCTACATGCTGAGCTTGTCTGAAGGCAGTAATTGAAATGAAAAGATCAATTAAGCTACGTTATCCCGGCTTCTTCAAATGATTATATTTTCTGCTATGGATAAAAGCGCAAATCTCAATAAATCAAACATTTAAGTAATGGAAAGAGTGACATTATCACAAAAAAAGCGTTTATTGAACTTGAGATTCGGATGCCGAAATTTGGATTCAGCCAATGAGCATTCAGGTGGGCACTTGAATGCTTATTGGCTAGACGAATTGAATCCCACCAAAATAAAATGAAATGCGTGTTGAATCTCAAGGACGCATCGCGTTTCATTTAATAATGGAATCGGTATCTATTCGACGATTTGCATGTAATGTTACGGTAAAAAAAACTTAGGTAGGTACATTAAAAAGTCTTACTTATCACACTATTTTAAACAGCGTTACAAGTAACTGCACGTTATAATAATTATAACTATTTCAGGTGACCCCAAAACGTATTTATTTTATAATAGACTTCTGTGTAGGCTTACTATTATTACCTATCCAAAATCAGTAACCTTAGTGAGTAAACTTTACCAAGATGTATTTCTGTAACGTAGCAACTTTTTCACAAGTCAATCTTATTACAACACACTTTCCCGTTTTTATTTTTTATTTTTACCTAATCAAAATCTACAACTTGTCTATTTCAGTTTCTGTTTGTGTTAACAAGGCACTGAAGGCTGTAGAAGACAAAAGTTTCACTTGGATGGGGAGATTCTAAAAGGTTCGGTAGTTCAGCCTCCTTTGTCTTCAAACACTTAACGTCTGTTAGCTGAAGATACAATTGTTTGTACATGTAAATGACTAAATAGCCTCCTTCTAAACGGGGCAGCGAACAAGTCGATAAATGGAAAGTGGGAGAAGCGTGCGAACAGGGTCGAACGTGCTATTGTCACCGCGACGTCACTTTGCGATATCTTGTACTCATGAACATAGCCTACACAGCGGCACACGCTATAGGTGAGTGTATGAACAAGATCAAGGCGCCTCGTTCATTGCTTCCGCCTCCCAGTTTGGAATTCCCTACATTCGCCGCGTCGCGCGTCGCCGTCAATACGGGTTAAATTAAATGACAAAGTTAGAATGCGGCTTCGTGCGCCTGGCCGTGTTATTACAAATATTTCATTTAATAAAACCCACTTTTGTGTGGAGAACATAACTGCTAAAAGTCTGAACCGCAGCATTGCAGCCGAGAACGGCAATGACAAATTAAGAAACAATTTCAAATTTCATAAAATATTATTGTCTTGGCCCTCGCACTTTTCTGCACGAGTGCATAAATAGTTTTTTTTTGTGTGTGGAATGCACTGCATTGCAAGCCTAAAAGTGATGCTTCAGAAGCCAGTTTTTCAATTTAAGTTTTAATATTTCTCAGCAGCCATAAGGGGGGAATTACGCTAGCAGAGATGGCGCAATGTTTTTTATTAGCAAATGATTCGGGATTGTGCAAGCTCGCAAAAATCAGTTTTAACGTTCTTACGGAGCTACGGTGAGGGTGACGTAAATATTTACTTATAATATTAGAAAAAGATAAAATTGTATATCATAAGTTTGTAAAAGATTATCTCTGGAATAAAACTTTTTTTACTAATAGTGTTACATATTTTAATCTTCTGAAAACGTTGATTTATTAATTAGTTCAACACACACTATACATATGTATATACACTTAAATTAAAAAAAAAAACTAACTCAAAATAAAAATAGTCAAAAGATGGCATTGAAAAATTCCTCTGCATCGCTGGCCACTGGTTTTTTTACTGATAGGGTGATAGTAAAAGTGCACCATTGCTGAGAGCCATAGGCTTTTGATGCTGAAAAACTGCTCGATTTCTTCGGGATAGGTCATGTTATGGTACCAATGCCGTGGGAAAAAGCTAGCCTCTGATAACAATACGGTAATCAGGAAACAAACTTTATAAAGCTTAACTATTAAAAACGTAACACTCCTTTTTTGGGCAGTCGTGTAAAAGTTACCGTTTACATTAATTACCTACTATTAACATTTCAATGATTAAGCTAAATCTATCAACCATGCCAATATGTATAATGATGATTCGTAATGTTATCATACAAAACTGAACAATATCTTTAATAACTTGCAAATCATACATTCTCTTAGACACTCTGTGGGTGTAAAAATGCGAAGCGGACAAAAATAGATCATCGATAGCATCGCTGTGATCAGGGCCATCTCAACCGATGCACACCTGAGTCCGGGGCCTTTTTGGGAAACTGAAAATCGGGCAAGAAACTGTCGGAATACAGTTAGTTGATTTCCTTAGGTTTGACCGCGTAACCTTACTACCCAGTGGAGTGTTTATAATATACATAAATATCTTAACAATCAGGAAAAATGTTATTTTGCTAAAGTAACGGCCAAAAAACAAATTGTGATAGAGCGAGCGAAGCGATCCCGAAAATTTTTACTCCTTAGGTTATGCTGTAGAAGTAAAGAATTGTGAAAAATATGAATCCAAGTGTGAACAAAGCGAAAATTTTCAAGATTTTATCTTACGATTAAAGTGTTTACATCCTACCTGGGATAAATTTAAAAGAAGTTCATCAGAAGCTAGTACACTGTTCGAATTGGTCGTTTCTTAAGAAGAACCTACATATAATTTAATTTGGGAGCCGCCATTGAAGCGGGGCCCTGGGCACGTGCCCCTTGTGCCCTTATGGTAAAGACGGAACTGGCTGTGATCGATGCCTGTGATTACTATCGCACACGAGAGAAAGTATGTACAGATACAAACAAATTTAATAACAGTATTAGATGTATTGGATTGCAAAGACAGCGTCCGAGAGTTGCAGGGCCAATCAGTGTGGCGGCCTCGAAGAGACGCGGTACCGTTAGCGCGCCGGCCACTGTACCCACATCAGACCATACAGCCTACTTAACAACAGATAATGGAACATTCACGTGAGATAAAGCTTCAATGGCAAGATTTATAAATGCAACCGAACACGAAGCTATACGAGCGAAAATGAAATCGTGCAAGTAGAACACATTTGGCGTTACGCTAATTCTCAATGAGCATTAACTGCGCTATTTGGAATTCAATGACAACAAAACCTAGTTGAAGTCGGCGGCGAATTTTTGCGACCACTAAGTGTTACACGCACAGACGCTTACAGAATACGATTGTAAAACTGAGAAGATGGCCCGTTAGAGAGTCCATGACTGAATGACCTCGAACGTTGTCTCGTTGCAACTCACGAGTATTCGCGAGCCTAGCCGCGGTGACTGGCACATTGATGTAAAACAACGTTGCTCTAATAATACATTATGTACAGTGACCACGCCCAGTCGCATTCTGGGACATGTCAATATTGTGTATCTACTATGATCATTTACGTTACACCATAGATATAATGTATTTTATATTTCTATGCGTTACACCTATCCATTATGTAGCGCGGACGAAAGTTCTGCAAGATCCCATTATTATGGTATTTCGATATTTGATACTAGTATGTCGGTCATTTCGTGATCATGATAGCTTAGATGAAATCTATAAAAGAACATTGCCTTTACAAAAATGTAGGACTCGGGCAAAATCTAACCATGAAGTTTATTGCTATTTCTCTATAACTATAAAAGAACATTCTTACCTTCACAAATATGTCGAACTGGGACATAACACGCGTAATTGTTTTAAATTCGATTCCTATCAATTGATTGTCATTGATTAAAGTTGAATAAATTGCATTTTCTTCAAAGCAGCTCTGTTTTACGGAATATTTAACTTATTTATGAAACACAATTCCGGATTAAACATACTGCAGGAAGCAGCAAGTGCTACGGGCCCCGTGCCATGAGGGGCCCGGGCTTGGACGTAAAAAAACAAGTCATAGTATGTAACTATATCATATGAAAACTAACCAACTACGGAATATCCATATCCAATGGACAATCGAAGCCCCGCTGCCGTGGTAATTTCGTTTTCAGTTTACAAAAGTTTTTTGGTTAAACTTACCTAACCTACAAGTCGGTAAAGAATTAAAATACTACTTCTAACGACTTAGAGATCTGACTGTCTAAAAGGAGTAATGGCCAAAGGCTTACATTGCATTGTATGTAGCTTAATCCAGCCAATACTGTAAGCACCATTGAGGTTAGTTTCAGCTAACCTCAATGGTGACACCAGTATCGTATCGAGGTGTCTACTAAAATGTTGCATCCAGTTCTTAGTTTATCTTAACTCCTTTAGCCATTCTACATAAATTAACAAAGGATCTTATAAGATAAACTGAAAAGGCAAGTTCAGTTGTGATGAAGTATGTTACAGGATGAAGTTACATGGAACGTAGCGTCAGCATGTAGCGGGCCCGGGACCCGGGCTGGACGGGCCCACACGTCGCGCTCGGTCGCGAACGTTGCGCGGCCGGCCTCGCGTCTGCTGCAGCGCGGGCCGCTCGGCGCAATGCGGTCATCATTGCAGCCGTATTCTAACCAAATCTTCAGTAATTAAACAATACATCAAATAAGACAGACCCCATTTCCAAAGAATCTTTTCTTTGTGCGTAGCCGGAACATAGGCCTATAACTCAATAAAGTCAATTTATGATAAGCTTTAATTGACAGGTTGTTGCTCCGATGAAGTTGGAGTCAATTTGGAGTATAAGTTCTGGAATCATCACCTGCCTACCGTCTTCCCAACTATATTGAAGTCGTCTTCCAGTTAAACCGGATCCAGCTGAGTACCAGTATTTTACGTAGGGCTGCTGCCTACCAGACCTAAGACTAAGAAGTCCCGTGTTACCCATTAAATGCTTCCGGTTACCAATGATACAGATTTATCATAGATAATACACTACATATCTGCACAGCGTAATGAGCCTTCCAAAAAGACATTTCAGTTAGTGTATTTGCGAAAGTTATCAGCCCCGATTTACGTTATTGTTTTAAATTTTCCGCGACCCAAATTTGAGTCCATAAGTCCAACCTGACCTATATAGCTTGACCGACATTTTTAGGCAATAAAAGCCCGAAATTCCATCGATATAAATGTTTCAATCTTGCAGTCAAATAACGAAACTTATGTAAAGAAGACGGAATATTTTATTTCGCAGGATTAAATTATTTATCTTTATTTCGTATCGTTAATTGTAAAGAAAACTATAGACCGTGTGCCATCTTATTTATTCGGTATCCCTAGAATATTATGTAAGTAGTTTATTTCATAGAATTTGGCGAAAACTGCGATTTAGGTGTAAAAAGAAAAACTTCACCAATCTGTAGCTCTAACAAAGTTAATAGACCTGTATATATCAGATAATCACTCTTAAGGGGCACTTTAAAATCTCCTAGATGTCTCCGTATCTTTTGTCGGTACAACTCAGGACGCTGCCTATCCATGATAGATAAAATCGTGAATAATGCATATAAATAGGGTGAGGTAGCGCAACCAATCAAATTCTATGAATATTTAGAGTGGCCATTTATGGTGTTTGAATCTATTTAGCGCTGGGCCGCTTTAAAGACCAAAAGACGTGAGTGTTTACTATCTAACTCCGTATAGAAAGCATGAAGCTACTATAATACCTACATATTTACTATCCAATTTTGCTTTTACGGTTGAGTAACAAAATGCTGTTAAAATCCGCCGAGAGGTTTTTGGGTCGCAGACTCGTCACAAGCACAAACGCGTCGAGAGAATACTTATGATCGATGTTTTACATCTACGACGTCAGCGTTTAAGTGTAATTTACATAAAAATGTTAAGGATTCCTTTGCTGTAGGTAGCAAAAGTACTGAAAGCACAAAAATATATTTACAAACTGCGTGTCGCCGGTTCGATACCCTCACGGAACAAATGTTTGTATGGCCTACAGATAATTGGTCCGGGTCTGGGTTTCTTTTGTATGTGAGATTTTCATGTTTGTGAACGCACCCACGATACAGGAGTAAATCCTAGTATCGGGCAACGTTTTTTTAAAAAGAAAAAAAAGGTAAAACAGAGTGCATCTCTTTCAGTAAAACCAATACATAATTGAATTGGTGTCAGTGTTCGTAATAAATACTTAATAAAAAATCAAGTACCTTGACACGGTCGACCCGGTTAGCGCAATGGTTGAGCGATTTGGTGCTGCGTTGCGTGCCGCGGGTTCGATTCCCGTAAGGAACAAATATTTTCATGGTCTACACATAGTTGTTCCGGGTCTGGCTGTTTTGTGTATGTGAGTTTTCAAACATGATACAGGAGAAATTCCTAGGCTCGGGGCAGCGTATTATTAAAAAAACCCCTACTAACATTTTTTTACGTAAATTTATGGTCCTGTAAAAAAACTATTCTAACATTACGTGATAAAAGATTGAGTGATGAAATGATACTAATAGGAGGCCAATAAATATATCAATATGTAATATAAAATGAATCGCAATCGCAATGTAATATAAAAATGAATCGCAAAATGTGTTGGTAAGCGCATAACTCAACAACGCCTGGACCAATTAGGTCATTTTTTTTTTAAATGTTCCTTTAAGTTCAAGGATGGTTTTACGGCGAGAAAAATTTGAATAATTGCCGGAAAAACCCAACAAACAGCCCTTATCTTTTTCCCATACAAACGTTTTCTAACTAAAACGTAGAGTCAATTTGAGCTTTATTGCTATTGTATAAAGTTCATATTAAATTACAAGCACTCACTGTTGTTTAAACAATGTAACATGGCGAAGCATTTCTGGGGCTGGAATTGTGATTGAAGACTTACAAAGTACCAGGATACCAGATCCTTGGGAGACGAAAGAAAGAACACTGAGCCAGAAACAATAAATGGCGCAGGCAGGTGAAACCGCGGGATACAACTAAGAAGTATTTTAGCTTTAAGTTTTCTAATTTAAAAATTATTTCACCAATAGAAAGCTACATTTCTTTTATTATATAGAACATCCTTCATACCCCAAATATTGTTTTTATTTTATATAGCAAAACAACGTTTGCTGGGTCAGCTAGTATGTAATAAATTTGCGTGGCTCGGAAATTACTACAAAATCTATACATACTAATAGTGTAAAGTTTGTTTCGTTGAACACGCTAATGTAAGGAACTTCTAGTTCGAATTGAAATTCGTTAAGTCTTGGATAGCCCATTTATCGAGAAGTACTAAAGGCACATCAAAGCTAACATCACGCTACGGCCAATAGGAGCGGAGCATCAATGATAAATGCTGCAAACATTTTTGAATGGACCACTCGCAGTTCAGCACACTAAGGCTGGTTACTGCTTAACCGGACAATTGTTGCAAAAATGTTTTTATCCTCTCTCTTATATGGCGCATACGAAGCTAGAAGTAAGAAGACAGCTAATAAATAAAACTCGGTTCTTTATATATAAAACTGCTAAGGATACGAACATGAGTTCTCCTGCGTGACATCAGATGATATAGAGTTATCATATATTTTATGATGTCACATTTATATTAACTTAAGTAGGCACTTAGGAAACGACCCTCACGTTATAGTAAATGACATGAGTCATTCGTTCATTAGCAAGACTTTAATTAATGTTTACTTACGGACATTATTCTCTAAGAAAAAACGTAAATAATACATCACTTAGCACAAACAGACGAACCCATATCCAATTTTAAATATGACTTCATTGATGACCAATATGTTAGGGTCAACAGCATCACAAAACAAATGAATCTTTATACTCAGGTGTAAAATGAACATTTTGCGAATGTAGCGAGTACTTAATGCTTGTTTACTTTGGAGAGCCACTTGACAATAGATTACCTAATCTACATGAAGTTGAGAATTTACCCACACACATGCAGATATAATACGTAACATAACAATGTTGTACAGTCTATAGGGTACACTGCATTCGTTGCACACATTTCAAAATGTAGACTCGAAACGTGAAATTCCAGTTAGAGATTACGCAACCTGAACTCACACATTAGGTATATGTAGGTATTAAAACGCCGAATGTTTGTGTAAATGAAACGATATACTGTGTTTAGGTAATCTGGAAAGTCTGGAACTGGGAAGTCTCCATCAAAAGAATTTGCCCCCGATGGTATAGTTACGCCACTGGTGATGGTGAGCATGCTCCATCGTCGGCCACATCATTGCTCACCATCAGGTGAGATAAATCAATCACAAGCCTATCAATACTGAAAAATAGGTACAACACGCACATCAAAAATATCACGGAACTTTTATTCGAAAGTGTGATTCAGTATTATACCGAGATAAGTTAATAAGGATCGATCCATTACGAATGCTGTTTTTTTAGTGATCAATTTATAGCATGCTGATTTGTTGCAGTCAGCAATAATCATGCAACAATATCACATACCTGAATCACGTTTTCAAACAGTTTATACGAATTGGATTTCATAACAGACTAATGCAAAATTAAGTAATGATTTGCTGCGATTAAAGTAGAAAATTGGTTCAATCGCGAGTTCTCCAAGGTACAATAATAAATAAAACAAGATGAATATTCTGTGAATGTCCAGTACGGATTTTAGATCCCCTAGTACTGCAACGACAAAGGATATTTTTTTCTATACATTTTTGTATGTATATTATATTTTTTTAAATATTATAGTTATATACCTACATACATTTTGAGGTATGCAAATGATAGATGCGATAATGATAATATCTATATTATGAGGTTTGGTCCACTTAGCTTATACTTATGTGTGACACAAACCCTTCGAAATCTTGAATGATAGTTACAGTAAATTGGACGAAAAAGCCTCCTTTTGAATAACAATACTGAGGTTAACAATGTATCAGTCACCGAATAATTGTAAAATGCGTAAGATTATAAAATATCCTGAGAGATTGTAAACTCTCGATAAATTGTCAACTGAAAATTTGGAATACTTCTTTACGCATCAGAATTTGACTACCTAATCTCTCTAAGTCATTCCTCTATCGATAACAAGGCTCATTAGCTTTGTTATCGATAGAGCAATAAACAGATTTATCTCGAAGATTAATCAGAACTAAGCATAGAGGAACACAGATCTAAGACTAAGCATAGAGGCTTTTAGTCAGTAAGAGATGATTTCACATCCTTAAAAAAGAAGGTACTATTAAATAAAGACAAATTATGGAATCTGATTTATTTGACTGTTAAGCTATTCTGAAAATAGATAAGATTGTCGCGGAATGACAATGACATCGAAAATAGTAAGAGCAGAAGTTGAATTCTGGCTAAGCAAATATAATCTAAGGTCTTGAAGCACCCACAACTCAGATGCAGATGAAGAGAATGAAAGAGAAATGGACGAAATTGGTGATTCAGAATTTTTCCGATTCAGATTCATTTATTGCTTGTCACAGTTAAAATTTCAGTTCAAAATTTCATTTGGTTTAATATTGTTATTGCACAACATTTAGTTAAGCGCTGACTTCCACTAACCATGCTGCTCTCTACAATAGAAGTTAACTAAAGTTGGTAAGTTCATACACAACAACATAACAATAACAACATAACTCCATAAAGTCTAGCCCTAAGATGGAAAAGATCTTTACATGAAAACCGTTTGTCCGGCAAGCAACACTCTTAAAGGCTTAACAATCCGTATCAATATTCACGTGTTTTTGTGTTGTTTGTGATGCTAAGAGATACCTCTCAGATGTATCAGATGAGTGGTCAAACAATGATAGAGATCTACTTTCTATTTCATGTTCTGAAGCCATCATCCAAGTATAAAACACGCAAAATGAATTCGATTTAAGTTATCTTAAGTACTTTGGTTATAACATCTATATCATTATGAGTGTCTGATAGTAGATAATCACAATTATTTTGTGAGTATCTTTTGTTGAGTATTGTTTTATATTCCGTAACATTTTGTGTTGAAAGTATATCCCAAAGAAACACATCCCAAGCATAAAAATTCTGTGTCCTGTTCCAGGACACGGTTATCCGCATGCCATGTTGCGCAAGTCCATTTAGCCTTTAAGATGTAAAGAAGTACTAAACAAACAAACTCATTTCATCATCATGATAGAAAGGTTTGCATTATTTTCTGCAAATTTAGTTTTTGTTATTTTTTTATTACGTGTCGTGGTACGGAGTCTAAGTATAATACCAATGTCGGTACTTTACGTATCTAGCAATTTTAGCTCCTGTTTTTAAGAGGACTTCATTCGTCAAAAACTCAAAAGTTTCTGGTATTTTTCGTCAAATAAATTTTTGTTTGAGGTCGCGGTATTAATAAGAAAATGACTCGTTGCGTTAAGTCCGGACATGTGCCACTACATTACTTAAATTTTAAATAAATAAATGAGCAAGAATTTATAACACATATTTGATATATACCACGTATTGGTTGAAGCTTGAATATAATGGGTATCATGTCTAATTGAATTTTGATAACCTCATTAAAAAAAACTCAATGCTGTTTAACTAATTTTTAACAGATGATATAGACCGAAATAAAAGTTTAAATTAAATTTTAGAAAGCTTGTGTGTGTGAGTGATGACAACAATTAATTTACCATCAAGGATTTTGCAAATAACATTATACATTTTGTGTACACATAGTCTTAATTGAAAAGTGTACGTAAATATACATAATTATAGATAAAGTCAACTGAACGTTTGGAATACTTTTTCACGCATCAATATTTGATAGTCTATAATCTCTGGAAGTCCTTTCGAGAAATTTTAGAATATCAAGTAACGAAACGTTCAGTCGAGCCCTGCTGCGCGGTGCTCTTGATTTCTGTATGCAGGATTTAACAAAAAAAAAAAAGGCATGACGGGAACTATTATAAGTTCGCTCGCTCACTCTGGTTCCCATCATACCATCCGAACCTAACCTATCCGTGTCGGGGAGACCTCAGTTCCCTGTCTGCTACTGCCTCAGTGCCCTATGTTCTGCTACTTGGCTATGCCAGAAAATCTGAGAAAATGTCGAACCGTACACAAGACATAAAATATCGACTGTACGGTTCTACAATTTATCATCATGTGATTATTCAATGACATCAAGAGATTATTGACTATCAAATTCTAATGCGTAAAAGCTATACCATTTGGAATACTTTTTTACACGTTAGCATTTTGTTCAGTTCACCATTTGTCGAGTGTTTACAATCTCTCAAGATATTTTATAATCTTACGCATTTTACAATTATGCGGTGACGTAATTATACACTCGTTGGTACAGCCAGCTGTAGAAGCGAACATTTTGAACGCTAATCGGAAGTACGTGTATTGGCCCAGAGTCAAGGGTTGTCAGTTTACTGGCCGCGGCCCTGGAATGCATGTGAAAGAAAGAATGGTGGGATTAAGTCAGCTAAGAGTCTCTGATACTCCCTCCCGCTTCGCCCAGAGTGGGAGAAGTCATTCGATACTTTTCCACCTATAAAAAAAGGGTTGATAAAAGCAATATTTTGTGTAGCACTGCGTATAATCTGCGAAAGCCACAGCCGAGCAAGTAGCTCGGAGCAGTCGAGGCTGAGGCGCAGCTGGCCGGTGGCGCCCCCTACCGCTCTCTATTGTTACCCGCTAGTTTGCATGAAAATAGAGAAAAATCTCCATGTGTGTCGCCGTTCCGAATAAAATATTATTTTCTTTGTTTATAGCCGTTGTTCCTGTGCAACTAGTAAAAGTATTGTTGTCTGAGAAAACAATGAACTTAGGTATTTTATCATTTAGCGGAATCTTTATAAACAATTTCGCGAGTTACGTAAAAAGTTCACAGAAGTCTTTGCTAATGACACATGCAGTGCATAATGTCTTCCTGTTTCAACTCTCTTTCTTCTCCTTACTATAATATTTATAAATAAAATATGTTGTTTCCAAATACGCTTAATGTTTGCATCAGTAAGAAATAAAAGCTTATTGACCGCTTCAGTTTATGAAAGATAATTAGTTCAACAATAAAATAGATATTGAGAATTCCGTGAAAAATGGACAGCAATTAAAGTATAAATGTGAATAGCACATGCACATGCAGTTAACCGACCGGAATAAATTAGAAGAAATCTAGTTCACGTTTATCTATCTATTTAGGTAGGTAGTACCTACTTGCATGAATCATTGTAAGTATATGAGGCAGTTTTCAGATATTCAGTGCACAAATGTCGTCTAACCAGGTAGGTAGGTACCTGTTTATTGTATCCTAAATGCAAATATGGCGAGCCCATGTGCAACCCTATGAAGTAGACTAATCATTCAATTAGTTATGAGCATCAATATTTTCCAAATCCAATAATATCTATTATAGCGGCCAGTTCACATCTGTCAGATATTTTTTATAACGTGTATTTTTTATAATTTATAACGTGTTACCTAGTCATAACAACGTTTTAAGTTTTTTTTATGATCCATCTGTTTATATCTTGTAAATTTATTAGAGCATTTATTATGAAAAAGCTCTTAAACTACTGGACCGATCAAAGATTCTTTAACCAGTACAGAACTTTATCATCACTAAAAACCATAGGCTTCATATTATTTTCAGAAAGCGGGCGAAGTGCTAGTAATCAGTTAAACAAAAGAAGTGAACTAATTCATGGCACGAGGGTTCTATGTAGGTATCAATATGAATAAAACTCTTACGCTACTAAGTGACTGACGGTAAACGCAAAACCGAAAGCTGATATTTGGCATGTAGCATCGTTGGGAAGTTTAGGGGAGCACTAAGAGAGGATTCCCAGAAATTCGTACGGGATGGGGAAAAACCGGGATATGCGCGTACGGAGTCGCGACCAAAAGCTAGCAAACTTATAACGACAGATGGTGAATTAAAGCACAAAAACAAAGTACTAAACTAATCGATCTGCATATAAGATAAATCAAATTAGAATAATCCTATGTATTAATTTGTATCCAAAGCCTCCGAGCCATGATGATTGGCTGCGCCATCGTGCACAGCTGTGTCCGGCCCGCCCTAACTAACAATCTAGAGAAAACATAAAACTCACTTCCAGTTCTGTTGGAAAACGTTAGCTTCATTACTAACCATTTACTCGGCTCACTTGTAAATGGATATTTTCAATTGCAACCAGTGATTACTTCCCCCCGAGTGAAAATTTACTTTCTTTCATTGATGACCGAGTTTCTGTGGAAAAAGTTTTCCCTACTCATTCAAAGTTCATTGTACTTAAGCACGTGCATCAGACTAAGTGATTATAATTAATGCAAAAAACTGTTTTGCTATTTTTCGAACTTGTTAGCTATTATCATTAAATGCCGTTATTTGCAGGTGTTACAATAGTACTAGTACCAGAACTTAAATATTTATGACCAAAAGTTTATATTAAAATAATGTTTCGTTGTGTAGAATTAAGTATGGAATTAAATTTGTAAACTATAATTCGCATTTTATACATATGCCCTAGGGTAAAACTTGTTTCATCTAGTAAAATACACTCAACTAGAGTGTATTTTACTAGATGGAACATCAAGTCACGACGACGAATAACCAGGTTTAACTCCAAACGGCTCGTATTTATTATATGTATATATATACAAGGCAGCAGAGCCGGTGACAGATACGCGGAACAAATCTTTTGATGCGCATTTGTCGCGCCGCGAAAGGTTATTGTTCACCGTCAAAGACATTTGCGGTAACTATTCCATTCCTTCTAATCAAATCTTAGATGTAACCTAGCGTGCATTATTGCATTGCTTCACTTTGTCTATGCAAATGAAACCTGCGCTTTTATGTACCTAGATATTATCATTTTTAAAATTCATAAAATGATGATTACGTAATCCAAAATATATGCACATTTTTTTTGGATGGGAAATCATCAAATGACTTCTCCCGCTCTGGGTGGAGCGGAAGGGAGTGTCAGACTCTTACTCACTAAAACCCTCCCGTGATCCTTGTCTTGACTCTCGACTCTTCCGCAACAAAATATATTATGCACCTTGATCTTATTTTTGCAAAGGCAGACTGTTAATTTAATTAAAAACATGCATTGGATAACCTAACCTATTCTCGACTTGTAATTGAAATATGATTGCGGTTGTATGAATAAAATTTCGCGTGTTAAACTATGATTTGTTTCAAAGTAGTGCTTAACAAATTAATTTGACCTTTTATACATTAGTGAGTAGACGAATCTTTTTAAAAGCAACTATTAGGAAGATCTTGAATATTCCTATTCATGCACTTCACTTTAAATTAAAGATTTACAAATGATTTAGAAGCTTTCCTTACCCGTAAAGTGGTGTGCTATGCTTACAAATTATCTACTTATGGCGAGATACTTATTTAATGGACAGAACCTAGATAATGAAAAAGAGGAGAGATGAACACGTAAAAATGTTAACAAAGGTAAAAGGCAAAGGTACTCACGCATTATCAGTGACGTCTGCCGACTCATCAAGCTCGCCAATGGTGTCGAGGGATGCTCCGGAGCCGTCCTCGCGGGCGTCAGCGGGGGGCGCAGGCTTCGCGGCCACAGGCGGGGGCGGCGGCGCCGAACTGGGCCGCGTCAGAGGCGCCTCGCTGCTGTGCTCCTTGAACTGATGCTTTGGCACGAAATCTATCAAACGCGGTAAAGCCTCGGGCATTTGAGCTTCCTTCACTTTCTCAACAGTTTTGTTATTCATTTCAGCCTCGGAGCGCTGCAACCATGTCTCTATGCAGTTCTTCTTAGTCGGAGTCAGTAAAGAGTCTGGGACTGACGGTGGTGGAACTTCTGGCACGGGTATCGGTCTCGGCTTTTTCTCACTAACAGAACGCTCGATTTTTGTATTTCTAGGCATTGGTTTAGGTTTTTCGGCAACACTATCTGTTTTATTATCAACTTTTTTTGTTTGAGATTGCTGATAATGTTCTACATTATTTGTTACAGAAACTATCGTGTTGTTATTGTTTTTATCGTTATCGGAAAGTTTTTGCGTTATATTTTCCTGACTGGTAAATCCATTTGTTATGAAGTTTTTCTCTGTCAATTTTGATTCAGTATTTGTTTCTAATCGTTTATCTAAAAATCGTTTGCTAGTCATGTCTTTTAAAATATTTGTATCGATGTTTTCAATACAATTCAGTACTTTCTGTATATCGATAGTTTTAGGTTGCATGGTCGGAGTAGACGGAATGCTGTTCTCTACTGAGTTGGCCATGGATCCCAGTCGGTCGACCACTGTGGAGATGGAGCTGCCGGTGTCATCCGACTCGGCGTCCGCCAGCAGCAGGCAGCGCTCCCACTCGGACGACAACAAGTCTATGTACACTTCAGCTTCAGGCGGCATCGCCTTTCCGTCGGATAAACGTCGCACTAAACGTCTAACTTCTTCTGGAGAGCCTTTTTTCAAGTAAGCAATGCCGCCTTCTTTACTTTGTCGAAGAATATGACTGTCAAATGAAGATTTTCTTGACAATTTTGTGATTGTAGACAAGCCATTATGTTTTCCGTTAATTTGACACTCGGACTGATTGTCGTTGATAGATAAGTTTTGCTCACCAACTGTTTGTAGCGACTGTTTGTCTTTGAAAGAGTTTTTCTTGCCTAGTTTTCTAGGGGGCACAGGCGGTGGTAACGTCGTGGGTCGCACTATTTCTGAAGAATGTTTTGAGTTTATAAGTGACTCTATCACGTCCATGCCGTTACGCTCTGTTTCGCTATCTTTTTCAAAATGTCGCACAAGCAAAGTTAATGTTTCATCTGAGTCTTTAAGCCGCCGAACACAATCTATTCTTGTTAAATTAGATACCGACTCACCGTCTATTGCTAATATTTCATCTCCCGGTATCAGCTTTCCCCAAGGCGCAATAGCATTTGCTGCAGGACTATCCTCTGCACATGATTGCACAAGAAGTCTCCGTACTTTTTCAGCGGCAGCAGATCCACCTTCGAACTTGAGACCCAGGCCGAGGCGCTCCCCGCGCGGCCGGCGCACCGTCACCGTCGCGGCGCCGGCAGCCGCGCCCACCGTCAACACGGTCACAAACGACGGATCCCGAGCGGAGGTTCGGCCTTCGCCAACCGGAACAATGGTGACGAAGTCCTCCGCAGCCGCATCCGTCGCCATTACGCGAGAAACGCGCCCGCGCTGTTTCAACCTCCACTTTCGGATACGAACCTGCAGAAAAAAAAAATAGTGAGCTTACGTAATAAAATGCAATAGTTAGGAGCGGCGCGCGCGTCGAGCGGCACGCAACAACTGTGTACAGCCTCTCTCTTTCACCGTTGCGCTGCACTTGAACGCTCCCAGATGAGCCAAGATCGGAAATGTCGATCTCCGTTAATATTATGCTTATTGATATAAACCACTCGACCAAATATGGAATAATGTACCTATCTAGTAACATCAAAGCTAAAATCCTTAATTGCAAATTGAATGTTTGAATCATCCATTATTGATAGATCATCATGATCAACTCGTCATAAATAAGTGTAGCCGGCTGCCGTTTGCTGCACAAATTCCTTCACACCGTAGCAGATTTCTGTGATGATGCTGATCATTCTCGCTAGTTAACTACTTGCACCTACTTCCTACTCACGATCGTCCGAAACTTTCGTTGATCGATATGAAAGTATAACGAGCGTGTTCGTGGCGAGATAACGTGTTGACCACGACCAGTCGCATCGTTGGAATGGGCGAGATGTGGGTTAGTAGCACCAGAGGCAGTGCAGGCGGCGCGGGCGGCGGCATTCGCGGAGAATCGACGCATTAGCATATTGCCCGGGGCGCTTGAGGAGCCCCGTTACTCCTGGGTCCCGTTCCGAAGGGCCACTCTTTCTCACGGCTGTCGACAGTTTTCTTACCAAATTACTGTCTGATTCCCTACCGGCCACGCAATGTTTACTGCAGTTGCTTTCGTCCTTACCGGTTTAACTTTGTTCCGCATTTAGATAGAGAGAGAATATGATAAGCTGATGTAGTAATCCATATAATTTGTAGGAGTAACTGTAGGCATACGGAAAGAGAGTTATAGTTGAATCAATATATTCTCTACAGTTTTCACTTTAAACTACGTCATCTGAAGCACTATGTAACTGAAAACAAAACTAAGCAATGTTAAGTGGTCTAACTAACGAATTCCTAGTGAGCAGCACGCTGATACTATGAATTTGGGTAATAGTTACAAGGAATTTGCTAGTTGAACATTGTTGTTTTCGATTGGATATTAAATTCCTCATTCCTATGTACCGCTTGCAGCCTAAAAGGCTGTAACCGATGAAACCGGTTTTAATTTATGGTATTTGATAAAAATATAAAATGTCTTTAGACTAGAGCCTAGTGCCGAGTGCCGAGTACGTGACCTTGGCCACCTTGACGAGGCAGCGAGACGCAGGAGAATGGGAGCAAACAAACAAATCGGCAGAATCGACTCCGTTTCACTTTGTGACCGCGTAAACAAAAAAAGGTTGCTTCATCATAAGTGGTATTGTTTAGCGGTATCTCATAATTGAATCTTTACACTGTAACATATAATTCAAAAGATTTTATTCAGACATCTTCGACGACCAGCTATAAAAAATATAAACACCTACGTATGGAAAGTGGGCAAATCTTGTTTGATAGTTTTACGAGTCGAGTTTGGAGAACGTATCTAATAAACCGTTAGTCAGTCATGAACTTGGGATATTATAACACATGCCTAATCCATTCATAATGTAGTAGCAATGGTGTTACCCATGAATATTCATTGTGTTCTCGAGTGGCTGGTAATCTGGCGTAAGCGTGTGTTGTTTTAGACGGAATTTGGAAGATTGCTAATTACACAGCTTATGAGCATGAGTAAAACGTTACGTTCTGCTATTGTTTCATCGTTTGTGTACACGCTAGTAGTGTCGATAAATGTACCATCGCGCACGATATTACTCAAGACAACACATTTGTTTTTATTTCATTGAACTTTGCAGTATTTATGTTGAATGGTCATGCGTTATTGCTCCACGAAGCGAACAGAACGAAATTCATTGGTAGTGCAATAGCTAGAAGTGGGTCGGCGGTACAGCACTCGGGGCTCGCTACTCGCTGTCCACTCCACGACTACCAGTGACAAAGAAACTCGTATTCCTAACTTAACTTTTACTACTCGATAGCTTTCAACAAAACCCTGTCCGCTTCTTCTTTCTAAGTTTGAACATTAAAAAAAAAACTTAACATATAAAAGCTGTCAGATTTTCACAGATTATTAAAAATGCTAATTGTCGTAGGTACTGTTTTGAAGTAATGTTACAAGCTGACAACAAAAGGTCTATAAAACAATGAGGTATCATCTGCACCTTACCAAAAGTACCTACAATAGGACTTACACGGAAACTCTAACACAATAACCGACAGAACATTAACATAGAATCAACAATATGAGTAGCGAACGGCGAGATCCGGCGGGATGAACAACACTGCACTACTACTGCTAGACATAACGCTTGGCCGGTATGAGATAGCAGCAAGTACAAAGGCCGCCGAGCATCACAGTCGGCCAGGTCGCAGAATGTTCACAGTACAAACAAACACGGCAGTCAGTGCACCCAAGCGAGGTGCAGGTAAATGGTACCACTTGTCAGTTATCAGTCGCGCAAACACTGCTATCACTTTGCATAGTTATGCTCTTTATCACACAATCAAGCCAGCAGAATCTAATTAACTGTAGAGGCCGCAGACAAACCATGACGTAAGCACCACTTTTTATACATTGGTCACACTCGTAACTTGCGATCGATGATTACAATAGTCAGCCTATGACCATAATTGTTTAATTTATAATTACCAAATAGTTGAGCTACATACATAACTCACAGATAATCTTAATTTCTTTTACGCCTACTTTTTCTGTAATTTCGTAGCCCATGTAGAAGTCAACATAAGTAATTCTTACTATGGGGGTATACTGTATGATACAAAAGTTTTTTCTTAATTTTCATACAAACATTTACTTGATATTTTATTTAATTTACCAACAAGCAACTTACAGCGAGTCTGCTTTTAACTAGTATATGTACTCATTTGGTCATAATAATTGCTTACCTACCTTTGAAAACCACATCACTCAATCGGTCCACTTATGGATGCCGTCACCTCCTTTTATTGCATAACTTGCACCAAGATCCAAATCAGGATCTGCAATCCTTATCAGACTATGAAACGGCCGACCCCATTAAACTAATGCAAAGAACCTACTGAATGAATCTTTATGTTAGTTGCACGTACAAATAATAAATACCTAAATCGGCCGTAGATAAGTATTTATTCTAATCCGCATTCATAATCAAGGTGCTGGTGTATGTCGCAACAACTTTCAAAAACAACTACGTCTTAGCCGTGATCGATTAGTGCGCAACATTGTTAGCCATGCATATTAAGACATGAAAAATAAAAGGAAAAGTGTAACGTAACGCAATATTAGTGGTCGTCGCGGCGGCGCCGGCGGTGGCGGCGCCGCCCGGTGGGGGCAATCGCAGCAACTCATCTAATTAGAGGATCCCGACTTGTGCAACGCGCTGTGCTGGCAGCCTGGCATGCAACGCCGCCTGCACGATACCGACACAATGCCAACCTCATTTGTTACTACGCTCCGTGCTAACTACCTTGCAACGCCATACATTCTACTTTATTAAATGTTCGTAAGTAGACGATTCTACCGCGATACGTGACTAGAAAATGAATCACCGGGGATTTCTCTAAACGAATCCTTGATACCGTTTTGGAACCAAAAGGATTGTTTTGTAAGCTTACCTACATGGGTATTGACTATAAGCTGTGTAAAATTGTTCCTGCTCTGCTAAAGTTGGCTCTTCAATAAACTAGTAGCTTGCAGAGTTACGCCGCCTCGCTAAATAATCATTGCCTACTGAAAGCTTATTAATGTCAACAGCAAGATTAATAGTTACCAGAACTTCGTAATCGGATATTGCGGGAACATAATAGTATGTAACGCACATGTAGGTACATAAATTAGGTATACATATGAAACACACACACACACAGACACAGAAAAAAAACTCGAATAAAAACATAAAATATACTCGACACTTTATGAAGTGAGATGCTGTGTCCAGGGGTGCGAAAACACACAGAGGTACGAAAAATTACTGTTTATAGACGTAGCCCCAAAACTTGGTCAAGTTCATTACAATTTACTATTAATAATTAACATGCTATTTTTTAACCAATCACCGTATTCAAATATAATGATTTGAAAATGACGCGCTCATAAACGACCAATGTTATTGGAGTTACACACCTACACTATTAGGATGATAACCTACTTCTACCCGGATTCACGTATATTCTTATGTGGCGTTACGTACCTATGTAGGTATCACGTAGTTATTTCTATATAATACAGCGACCGTAACTTGATGACTACGAGGCGATAATTACTGCGTGATGAGTGATATCACGAACTGAATGGTATGAATAGCTAGTGGAGAATTTCTCACCCCAAAGTAGCAGTCATTTGGGCTGGGAAATTCTGTGCAAGCAAAGTGGCTGATGGTTGGTTATCTATACTAATATTATAAAGCTGAAGAGTTTGTTTGTTTGTTTATTTGTTTGAACGCGCTAATCTCAGGAACTACTGGTTCGAATTGAAAAATTCTTTTTGGGTTGAATAGACCATTTATCGAGGAAGGCTTTAGGCTATATATCATCACGCTTAAGCCAATAGGAGCGGAGCAGCGATAAAGAATGTTTTAAAATCGGGGATTCCACGGGGACGAAGTCGCGGGCAGCAGCTAGTATGTTATATTAACTTAATCAAATGATGATACTTCTAATAGGTGCTACGTTTTTATCGATTGAACGATCGAACTATTGATATAATGTATTTTCCATTCCAAGTAACTCTCTAAAGCCTTTATTGTCAATTTCCAATATCCGTTATTATGTAAAACACCGTTTTTTAAACAATTTTGCAATAAATATATTGGTTTGTGAACCCATGACTCCATCGGCACGCGACATTTACATAGCCAGCGGCGTCGGTTGGCCGCGCCACATGCCACACAACACTCTACAGCTAGCGAGTAACAAACATGAGCGTGGAAGCCTACAATAGAGTACAACGGTGCCCTCCTTCGCTTATCTCACACGAAATTGAAATAAGATTGATAAGATCTCCGCTTATAAAGAAGAAGCGGGCCGCAAAAGGCGAATGCTTTGGACACTATCTAGATAAATGTCGCCAAAAACAGCGGCCAGGCAGGCGTAACAAACGAGCACCGCGGATCAAGAACTGTGATAGCCAAAATAAAAGTTCAAAATCATGCATTCCACGGGCAGACTACGACAAAAATAATAAATTTACTTAAAAATAACCGCATCATTGAAAAAACATTCAACGACGAATTAACTGATCCCAGATATAATAATTAATTGAAAACCCGGCCTTTTGTTTTTAAATTAACTTTCATGCGCTACGTCGGATCAAGCGTAATATTTTAATTTCAACTGTCTTATTTGCTACTGAATTTAATTTCTGTATACGTTTTGTACAATCCATCTTGGATGTCATGATTTTTATTATTACATTCCGACCAACATGATAAGATATCATTGGCTTACGTGCACCTAACAATGACATTTACCACCACCTATAACCAAATTAACATAAGCTTGGAAGCCTACACAAGCTTAACAAATGTCAAGCGCTTGAGACATCCCAATAATCTAATGTGTAATCTTTCTTTAATAAAAAAAAATAATGTGAAAATCCTAGGAATTATGGCATTTTTTTTTGGAATGGACCACTCGCAGTTCAGCACACTAAGGCTGGTTATTGCTCAACCGGGCAAAAAGTCCTGCTTGTCTTATGTAAATCCCAAGCATTTACGATGAGTATAACACAGATTATAGGCACATGATTGGCTGATAATAGTGTTATGCATCGATGACGGACATCTTATTCTGACCACCAGAATAAAAATGTTAAGGATTGACTCTTAGATTTGCCAGTCAGCATACAAGTTTCCAATCCAGATTGGCTATTATTATTACAATTCCTTTTAAGTTTCCAATATATCAGATATTTTGCAAAAATCCTAGGTTAAGCGCGAAAATGGATTTTTTTATCGAAACATACATACAACAGGTAATACTCGCCTACAATTTCTGCTGAATGCTACGAGCGTGCAAATGGTTAGCTACTTAAAATGTGAACGTTCCGTTTTGGTCAGGTACAAAACAAGAAACTTAATAAGTTGCTGCCCCGCTGAGCGGTATCGCCCACCAGATTAAGAAGTAATTTACTTATTAAACGCGATTAAGACTTTGATAGACCTAAACTTTTTGAAAAACGTGAACCGACATGTAGAACAATTACTTTGAAGATATTTTGAAGAGCAGTCAAGATTGCACAAATTCGACTAAACTGTAACAGTAAATCTTGAAGGCCGTCAGTTCCAATAGATAAATTGAGGACAACGTGCGTTTCATCATCTCATTTAATCCTCATTCGTCTTCGAAATTGGTATTTGACAGATATCTATCTACCTATAATACTTATTGGTAGTGGCATGTATCTAGTCTAAAATACAGACCTAAAACAAAGATGCTATGTTAAAAATATAGGTAGCATTTCTTATTTATTTTGAAATTCATGTTAATGTTTGGAACAAGTTTTTTTTGCATTGGCTCCAAATTATTTTCTCAAATTTTATCAATTTAATTCTATTTTAAACAATGGTGATAATAATAAAACAAAATAGTTTTATTGACATTCGACATCCACTTTAAAATTATCAAACGAATATAGTTTTGTTGACATTCGACACGTAAAAGCACTTTTTAAAAGACATCAGCATCGAATGCTACTTTTACTGATAAAATATTGCAAATCAATGCAAATATTTTCTATTAAATGTTAGAAAATCGTAGGCGTTGTCATCGGTAAGCATGACATCAGACATTAGCGGTGTTGCAGCGGCCATCATGGACCATAGACTAGAGGTGAACATCCTTTGAGCGGCAGAGCGAAACGATCCACCAATCGGGTCTCCGCACTGCCAAATAATATCAAAAAGCCTGTTCGACTTATGAACTTAATAGCTGTTTATTATAATTTACAACTTATCCCAGTCTCAGACACACACACCGCCAGTTTTTTTTTTTTTTTAGATTAAATGCGTTTCGTTTTTATAACCGAAAATGTTGGCGAATATTATAATGCGTTTGTGTTAAAGCTTATATTGGTTCCACCGGGGCTCAAGAGGTACCCACAATATAAACAATCTCGTCGTACAAAATCAAATTATATATTTTTATATTATTTATAACTTCCCCTTGATGTGTTGTAATAATAATATTGATACGTTGCCTCTGCCCAGAGGAGAATAAATCATTAAGAGATTTCTCATACAGAAAAAAAATAGTTTCGTTCATTTACGGTAGGTACAGCTACTTAATAATAGTAATATACCTGTGTCGGTACAAACAATTTTTCAAGTGATAATATTATTCAAGAACAAGTTAAATGTTGAACTGCTCCGAATATTATATTTCTGTGAAATCGCGGAAATTTACAGTTTATGCGAAGGCCGAACTCAACAAAACGTTTATAGTACCTACATTAATCCTGAGTGTAATGAAGGATCCCAAAGCGAGAACGGAGGCAAAAAACAAGTAAAAATTGATCTCACCAGCGAAGTGAGGGAAAATTCAGAATGTAGCGTGGAATTCAAGCTTGACAAAGGCAAGGACACCTTTTTTTTTTGGATGGGAAATCATTAAATGACACCTCCCGCCCTGGGTGGAGTGGTAGGGAGTCAGACTCTTACTGACTAAAACCCACCCGTGTTCCTCTTGTGCCCTTTGCGTTCCAGGGCCGCGGTAACTCTTTCGAACAAATTCCGCAACAAGGCAAGGACACCTTCATTCCCGATTATAAAACTCTACGTTTCACACATACTGAGAGATTTGAAACTGTATTCCAAATTCAAATCGCACCACTGACCAGTGGATTATAATGAAACTCAGTAGGTACCTACAATATATATATTATTGCCCGGCTTTAAATGTGAGGTGACTTACTTGGTAGATTAGGTATGTATGACTTATAAATATAAATAACTAGCTGCTGCCCGCGACTTCGTCCCCGTGTAATCCCCGATTTTAAAACATTCTTTATCGCTGCTCCGCTCCTATTGGCTTAAGCGTGATGATATATAGCCTAAAGCCTTCCTCGATAAATGGTCTATAAAAAAAAAAAATTAATGGTCTATTCAACCCAAAAAGAATTTTTCCATTCGAACCAGTAGTTCCTGAGATTAGCGCGTTCAAACAAACAAACAAACTCTTCAGCTTTATAATATTAGTATAGATTACATAATTATATTATGTTTACGTTTTACAAGGTTCTGTCAGAGGCTTTGCTCTCGTGAATGTCGGAATTCATCCCAGGGATACTCCCGGGATAAAAAATAACCTATGTGCTATTTCAAACAATAAAACTATCTTTGTGCTAAATTTTCATTCGGATTTGTTCAGCGTGATTGAGTAACAGCAGTAAGATATAGCTAATAACTGCAACTCAGAGATAAAAGATGATAATTCATATGAAATAGTGTTTACCAATTGAACTGCAGTATCAAACATTATAGGTACTTCTTCTTTCGTTATACATCTGGGGTACAAATATCAGTCAGTAAACTGATAAATAATGTTTTACAGTAAGGCAAGAGAAAGCCTCTTCCGGAGGTGCTCACGCGCAGGCCCACTGGACGCTAAAGTTCACTAACCAGCGCTCACAATACTGTCGAGCCTATCGGTTGACTTGATAGCATGTTAATTTGCTTCATCAATTTAATTAATGTGTGATTATAGTAACTCTCCATTTTTCTTTATACTTTAAATGGGTAATTAATGTTGCATTGTAAAAGCTTCATAAATTCTTGAGGTATTTATTTATCCGGTTTCAAAATTCTATTCGATAAATTTTGTATTCATATCTTATTCATAAATATTCAAACATTAATAAGTACCACCAAAGAGCTTTAATAAATATTTAAATCGAGAGCCTAGCTTATCTCTTTGTTAACTTAGGTTAACACGTCAGTATGTCATTAAGAACAGTTAGCTTAATAATAAAAAATAATCTGCCTACAAAAGATATTTGAGTTTCTTTTATTCAAGTAATAAACAGACGCCAAAATTGATGCTATACAAATATCTAAAATATTAACTATGCATTTCTACGGTGAGAACAAACTAGATAACTCAAATAATCTATTTAACTATTAAAACGCAAATATCGCTAATTAAAAATTGGATAATTTACGATTAAATAAATATGGTATCATTAGGGCGGGCGGGAAATAGAACAAGGATTGCGTCGGGCGGCGCACGCGGTGAGCGCGGGGGCGCGCAGCGAGGGAGCGGGCCTCGGGGTCGCGGAGCGCGCCGCGCTCCGGGACGCCCTCCCTAATCTCATTACCGCGCACACGGCCGCACCGCTGACCTTAGCCCGGTACCCGCATTACAATAATTGTACTCCAAACCATTGTTTATATGAGGTACCCACTTCAATCCATACAAAAACAGTCCAAGGATTCCCTCATGAGCAAAGTTAAGCTATAAATTAGTACTCACCCTAACAATTTTCGTTCCAATAGGCACCAATTTATAAAATAAATTTTCAGACACTTGATTCAGTAAAAAAACATTCACTGTAATGAAACATCCCACGGCACACGTTCAAAACATCGTAACTTGTGTTGTGCGTGGGTAGTCGAGAGTTCGCGATCCTCGGTACAAACGATCTTGTCAGACGATCGAGTCGGTGGTGTTCGGCAGTGCGCTCGCGGGCGCGTCGCGACGTCGGCGGCGCAGAGCGGCGTGTGCGCGCGCGGCCGCCGGCGCGCGACCGGTCGCGCCACTCCCTGCCACGGCGCACGGTCTTCGCTATAATCGCACTTGACACCGTACCGTGTTCGATCTACAAGAAAGTTTCACATTTCTATGTCACTATGCGAAGAAAGTCGCAAGCACCTGAGTCCTATGCTCTTCTGATCAAGTCTGTCTCTTCGTGTACACGGCTGCGAGCCGCGCGGTAATACTTCGACTGGAAAAGGCATCGACGAAGCCGACCTAGAACAGAAATAATTAAATTAGGTAATTCAACGACATTCAGACATCGTCAGTGTAACAGTAGGTTATATTGAAGGCTTCACTTATTGACATAATGGGTGGGTCAGTCTTACACAACGGACGTAACAAAACTTTTTCTTTAGTTCGATCAACATCACTCAGTCAGACTTTGACGACCTGAAAGACGGTGAAAGTAATTGCCAATTCTCTCTGCGAGATAACACGACTGATAAGTTCGCAGCACTTTTTCTTCTTGTCATGCAAACAATCAACCTCTAATTCAATTATTCGACGCCCTGATTGCCAATTCCCGTGATGATAGTACGAGATATGGCTTAAGAAGTATTGATCCTCATCTGTTATTTGATATTGACAAAGATTATAATTATATTAGACTATCTTCAGGCAGCGGCTTCGCCCGCATGAAATTAAAAAATTATAACAAGGAAACATGAATTCTATTCCAAGATGTGGTCTACAGCATACTTGGCCAACCCTTTTCACTCTTTCAAGGGTTTAATTCAAGAAAGCATTTAGATAGAGTTTTAACAGTCCGGTCAAGTTAGCTCATTAAGGTTACAATAATTCGCACAGAGATAAAAATTGGTGCAGATGTTGGGAATACCATTATGAATGAAATGTGAAACGTTTCCATTGACCATAATTTGTAAGAAAAAAAAAACAAGGCCAAAGTTTACAAAAATAGATTTTTTGCATTTTTCAACCAAACCGTCAGTTTTTATTTTAGCAGACAAAAACTGTAAGTGCAATGGTCTATAAAAGTGTGATTGCACTTTTTTCCTAATAATCACCATTTCTGAGTTATAGCTTTATAAAACTTGTGTTCTTGATAATACGCAAGAGTACGTCGCATATACACATAGGGTGACTTATGGTGCGACAGTGACTACCGTGATGTCCTACCTCCCTGGTCTCTTGAAACAGCGAGCTTGCCTAGTATAGGCAAATGGAGTCTCCTCTCCCCATTCGAATGGTGCGATCGCCTTTCCTTCGGTTCACATTAGACGGCATCGGTGAATGGCAATTACTATTTGGGGTAGTGCAGCATACTTGCTGCCTTTTATGCTCGTTTTAGTGGTGCTTCCTTTGATTGAGGCGGCAAGGCCAGGTGCAATGGGTACTCGGGCGCTAGCTCGACTTGAGCCTATGCAGAAACTTAGGCCCAACTTTTCTGTTTGTGGTGCGCATGTTGTTGTTTACTGTGTGATGGTCACTGTGGTTGTGGGTGTGGTCGTGAATGTTCGTGTAGATGGCAGTCGGTTCTGCGTCTGTGAGGTTGCTTCTGTTTTGTTAGCCGCAGCTGCGACTAGGGTGACTTTGCTCGCAAATACCAAGAATGGTTTTCTGGTAGCCGGTTTCCCATGATGGTGTGGAATATGGACTGGCTTGGCTGGGTTTCGATCTTGATTTCCAGCTCCATTCTGTCGTGAACACAGAAATCTTAAGATTTCTGTGGTCGTGACTGAACCTTGGGCATTCGAAGAGCAGGTGTAAGATGGAAGCGGTCGAGATACGCTGAGAATCCTCCGTGTCCTGTTAGAACTTGTACATGGACCGGTGTGAGAACGGCATCTCTGAGTGTTGTTTTCGCCGTTAAGACGTCTGGGATGAACACTTTTGTGACCGCTCCCGTACTCAGAGACTCGCATCGCGCTTGCCACTTTTTTATAGTTCCATCGTACCGGGACCTTGTCGTAGTCTGCTGATTCGTGTTGTCGAACTATAAACACATTTTACACGAATTTTTTTTTAAATGAAAGCAAGATGATAATATTGCATGTTCCCTATTATATACTTAAGTTAGAAAGTAATCAGAGCCAAATATTTATAGTATTAACCGTTACATACAGCAAATTTCATCTTTTGATCTAACGGCTTTTCTAAAATGAACATAGAATCTCACATAATATGTATATAGCTGCCTATATCAATATACAAAATATAAAGTTTATATGAATAGTGTTTACTCCACATTACCTACAACTGTGGCTTCCAATTACGTTTTATTTAGACACCCAATTTTAAAAGATTTAATTAATAATCAGTCAAGCGTAAATCGAACTTACCTACGTGTTAAATGATCCGTATAATAATTTTACAGCTTCGAATGCTCGGGTATATCCCGTTTTGGTTGTCAAATTCAGACCAAAAAGTTCCGGATCTTAAGAGAAGAGGAGTAGAAGTAATTAAACTTTCAAGACGATGCAGGTGTTTTTATCAATAATGTATTCTTAGAGAGCACTTGATTACTAATAAATTATGATTAACTGACTGCCCGCCTTGGGGGTTTCCCGGAATAATATGAAATAATGTACATTAATTTAATTTTTTTTCAAGTAAGAGCAGTGGTTCGGGCGGGTATCCTCCACACATACCAATACAAACTAACTAAATTCGCATGCTCTCTTAATACTTACACACGCATTTAACCAATGATCAACAGAAGAATGAGAAACCTCATTCAAAGTACTCCATACTTCTCTCACTCATACACAAAAGTTTCACCATGTAGAACACTCCGCAGTCTTTAAACAACACTCCTATCAGAGGAACAAACACGACGACGGCATTTTTCTCATTTGAGGTTAATGAAAATCGCGCCGACTTCTTCCATAGCAGGCGTGGGAGGCTCAGCCGACACCCAATTACAGCCAGTGAGCAGCGAGGCTCTCACCGAGCGACGACGTCACACGTGATCTCTACGCGCCAATGTTCGTCTAGGCCTACTACCAGAGTACTTTGACAACTACTAATTTAGTTGTAACTATCTGCCACCCGAGTGTATGTACAAAATTATCCCAAGAGAACATACTCCTGGGATATAAAATATCTTATGTGTTATTCCCGACTATAATCTACCATTGTGCCAAATTTCATCAAGATCAATTCAGTAGTTTTTGCGTGAAAGAGTAACAAACATTCATATATCCACACTTACAAAACTTTCGCGTTTATAATATTAGTGCTGCGCGCCACTAACGCCATCTAGTATCGAATAGCAGAACTAGTAAAGTCAAGAACCTTCGAGACTTTTCTATGCTAGAACATTCTAGAATTCTCGAACTCTAGTCAGTCGCGACCGATATATATGCGAACTTTCTAGATCTTTCTACGATGGAAGTTTCTGGAATTAAACGGTGCCCTATATAAGGCTGGCACATATACATATACATAACCTACCCACCGAGTCAGTATTGGATTAGCGATACAAGTGATAACTTCGAGAGCGATCTTCAACTGCGAATTCAAGTGATTAGTAGTGCGATTATGGGTTATAATTAGTCAGTTTAAAGTTGTAATTAGGTAGTGTGGTATAATTAAAGTGTCATTTTTGGTTATTTAATCGGCTGTTTTTATTGTCACGATCCCGAAGCTCGTAACATTAGTAAGAATGCACACACTTCACTACTTATGTCCTTTGAATTTAATTAAATGCTCTGCATCTGCAATACATTAACAACATTTTAAGTAATACGACCTAGAAATCCATTATATGTAGTAAATACGTTTGTATCTTACCATGGTTCGCCGAAATTGTAAAAGTTAAACGAGGAAAGCTGGTTTCTATACACGTAGCGACCGGGCGGCAATGATCATTACTGGCGACCCCATAACTAACTAATTATGGGTGTACATGGTTCATGAGGTACCCAGCATGACGTGTGGTTAAACATACCTCATATTTGTTCCGCTTTATCTTCTTACACCATGTATTGTTGCATTTTTATCTTATTTGTAGTAAAATTTTAAAATGTATCGAATTTCTTCATTAGATTCACTCATCTTGACGGTACGAAAAATAAATGAAAATCACAATTTTTCCTAATTTAAATTTGGAATTATGTTCTTCTAAAATTTAAACTTTCAATGATAAAAAAACCAGCTAGATACAAATAGTATAGCCAAAGAGATTTTATTACAAGTTCATACATACTATAATGCGAAAAGACTTTTTACTACAGAACTACAGAATAAGCTACGAGTGTTTATCCGTAACATAATGGAAGGCTCTCAAAATGAAAGACTTCTTGTGCTATAAAACCATATTTCACCGTCACATACATAACATTCCACAATTTGTCACGAGTTTCATATCCGGAACTCGGCATTTCGAAGGCAAACATCCCAGTCACTTACCGTCGCTTCGATATTGCATAAAGAAAATACCTTGGAAGTTGGACGTTTAAAATCTCATATTGGAGAAAATATATGTAAAGACAATCTTTACGTATGTACGTGGTTTCCGCGTAACAGTTCATCAGGCACTTACAAAACTGTCGGTCGACCTAAACACGTAGAAACGTCACGTAATAAATGTCTGCGGTACCACCCTCCGACTGCAGCTAGTTCTATTCGCGGTATATTACAGTTATGAGCCTCGACACCAGCGTTCCAGGGATATGATAGTTGTGTTATTAGAAAACTGACACTTTGAGATCTCGTTCAGCACAAGCTTTTAAATCGATGCTTTAAGTAGGTACCTTCCTACATTTTTCCACTATTATTGTTTTCCTTTGAAAATGACTGCTTGCTCTGAGTTTCGAGAGAAAATTGGTATTCTTTTCGGTTTGTTTACTAGCGATCAATGATACAATTTGTTCCGGACAATATTTATCGGCGTTCGAGGGTTGGCAGGCGTGGTCATTAATAAGTAATCAGTGCGACCAGCCCGTCGCCCTCGCTCGTCCAATACAAACACATAAATATAATTTGGTACCAAAGTCCATGCAATATTAAAGACACCCTTTCCGCAGCCATAAATCAAATGAGGCAATTATGAAAATTAAATATGTGTACAAATTTTTCAACAGCATGTTTGACAACATGATGGTGTTTCCACGAACCATTGCTGTCATTATTTAACAATCGTTCTTACGCTCGCTTTAAATATTAATTGTATTAATAGCTTCGCTTGCTCAATTTCTTTCAAATCACTTACATCTGCAAGTGGCTCGCTTTAAATAATAAACAAATAAGACAAACCTATGTACGTTGTAAATACCTAACCAAATTGTACCATGAATTGACACTTCATACAATTTATTTTAAACGATTCTTCTGATGCAAGCAAGACCACAACAACTTAATTAATTTCTGACATTTTTAAGCTTTTATTTTTCAGTTTCTTTTTCAAAGTCACATTATCTGACTCCAAAAGCTATAATTTCAACGACTTAGACACTTAGATTTCAGATTTTATTTTAATATAGAGAGAAACGGTGATCTAAGGCAGATACCCATACATTCACATAAGATTTTCCTTATGCTCATTTTACTAAACCTGTATTTATTTAGTGAATAAATATGATATGTGTGATATTTTGTCATCTTGGTTGGTCCGACAGTGACTTTAAAAACTTTTTCGCTACTCAATAAAATGGTACCGTTTAACATTGTCGGTTTCGCTATGAAGTAATCTGCGGGTCTGCACTAATGGTCGGATGCATGCCGAAGGCGGCGTGTAATGTGCAATTAGCAGGCAGCCAACGAGCGACCACGCCATGCCACACCGCGACGCCACCGCCACGCCACACCAGCGCCACACAACATTCAACTTACAGTTCACACAAGAACGACCACAGCAATTTATAGCGACGCAGAAAGCCAGTAAACTTACAAATCATTTGAAACACATTTTTACCAGTTTTATTAGTAACAATAAATTTTGGCCACATAAATAGGAGCCTACTTGCGTTTCGATCAATATTTTTTAGCATCGAACGGAGTTTCGTTCCGATAAATGGCTCGTATAACATTTCTGAAAATGACTCCGTCTCTTAGGAGAAATTAATATATGATATTATTACACCTTCAGATATAGACAAAAAAAAAACAAGTAGTACCCATTCTGGAATGAGCAAAAGACCTTACCTACGCCAAGACGAGCGCAAGGGCACCACTCTCATAACTTTGCTTTGGATGATGCTTAATCGTTAAAAATTGTCAAGATAGAATGCCATCAGTACAGTCATTAAACATACAAAGTTTGAATGTCATAGCTATTATACTTTAGATTTTATTAATGTGTCAAAACCCTCGATTTCGACTGATCATCAAAATTGTTAGGGACTTTCCTGAAGTCCTAGAAGCTGAAATTTGGTATGTAAGCTAATATTACTACAAAGACAATAAAAAAAAACCTAACCTAACGCCTGGGAATAGGAGGTGGAAGCACAGATTTGTAAATATGTAAATAGTACCGACTACGGTGGAAGTTTGTATGAGACTTGCATTATAGTTTGTGAAAATTACTTAAAATACTTCTTCAAGAAATACACCCAAAAAAAGGAAGAAAAAATAAACAAAAATCCACTAACCAATTTACAAAAATAAATGAAATCCCACCAAAAACATTTTCACGTAAAATGTTGCCAAGACGAGTCTACGTAACTTAACCCGTGAAAAAGTGGTCAGATCTCATGTAGAGCTGCTGCATTTGATCTGTATGGTCAACGTATGCGAGGGTAAGAGCTCGAAAGCATTTTCATCCGACTTGCTTCAAATTTATCGTCACTGCTCAGCTCCTATGTGTCTTAGCGTTATGCTATATAGCCTATAACTGCCCAAGAGTTGTACCAAGTTTAGTTAAAATCCCTTCAGTAATTTTTGACCCATGCGTGCACATACAGACCGACAGACAGACAAAAAAATACTGATTGCATTTTTGACATCAGTATCGATCACTATTCATCCTCCAATATTAATTTTGAATATATATTCAATGTACGGAATTGATATCTCTACAGTTTTATTATAAGTATACACCCCTAGTTTTAATTAGTACAAATACTTTAAGGGCTTATTAGAAAAGGTCTTGTTATTATTTAAGAAAAGTCTCAAAAAATTATGTTCATAAATAGCAAAGTTACCTATTAGCGTTTTTTATATCCTAGAATAAACTTATAAAAATATTGTACAGGCTATTGATTTATGAATGAATAAATGACGATTAAAATGGAAAAACACTGCGCTTAGTATTTTCTAGTAGCAATTTGTTATGAATGTTGATTCTATTATGAATTTACCAGTTATTAAAAAACTCCGTGGACAATTTTAGGTTTTTATTTTTTTACTTTTGACTACACAAATATGATCAGTAACGGGTACGGACAGAGCCCTGTTTTTTTTTTGTACTAATTAAAAACTAGGGGTGTAGAAGATGTAAAATTGAAGAGTGTATACAGTGTGAAATTTTAATGGTTGTTTTCCCGAAGCGAAATGAGTTTGTATCGGTAGTACAATCGATTTATATATATAAAAAATATTAGACTCCATAAATGGCAGATTAACAATTGTGATAAACAAAACTCGTAAGCTACTTGAACCAAAAGTAATGCATCGCGCGAACATTTATTATTCACTCTTCCTTTGTAATTTGCCGACAGCGCGTGTAGGTATCTACCTACGTTATGTCTAGTGCACTACTATTGATTCTCGCTTTTTCGAGTTTATGAACACTTTTTTAATGATTTGAAAAAAAAAAAAACATTCTTTTTTTTAGTTTAACTTTGTGTTTCGATAGTACTACTGATGGGTAATCGGCCTGCCGCGGGAAAACAACCATTAAAATTTCACACTGTATGTCTCAGAAAAATTGCAAACGCAGTTAAATTGTAAAATATCGCGTTAAATTTAAACTATTTTTTCTTAATAAAACACGGATATATTGGAAATTATTGAGTTTGGATGGGATATATTTTACACAACAAACCTATTGAGTCCGCAATATTCGTTTTCTATGTTTGTATGTACCGGAGAGAACTGAAGCTTTCGTAAGCTTTTAAAGTATCGAAGTATTACACTGACGTTGCGTTGGCAAAACTTCACATGTGGAAGCCTATGTGGGCGGCGATGAGTGCCTAATGCAGGCGAGCGTCAGCGCGGTACACTTGCGCTTGTGCACTCGTAACTTTTAACCTTTACTTTTCACATCTCACTCAGGGAATCAGTTATATGACGTTTATTATTCGCCCAGTTTCTAGCAAATGAACTACTTTTGTTCTTACTGCTCCATTCAAATGTACGTAGGTACCTACTCCTTGCTCGCTTTCTCCGAGTTTCGCAAACTTCCTAGTTCTCAACACATTTGCCATTTACAAAACATATCCAACCAGCGCCTAATAAAGACTTGGTACCGATCGTGAACTCCAACTAAAATGCATTGTTCCCGTCCCTTACTTTGTTGTTGATATTAATTGCCTGCACTACGGTACTAATTATCTTAAGTCAAGCCGTTAATATTTAATCATGAATTTAATTAATGAGGCGGTCCATTGTTGTATCTTGTTTAGAAATTTAGTATGTTACAAAACCTTCGTTTCAGATGATACCAACATCACATGTACAGTACGAGTGCGTGTGTTGGTTTGTATAAACCTTTATTTTGATATATAAATGTTACCTCAAAAGTCGCAAAATGAATCACGTGCACGTCTTAAGATATTCAAAGTCAAAGGTCGCAAAAATCCGTTTTCTTAAGCATCACGCTTTCTATGCTTTAAATCGGCATATTACAAAAAAAGCGTTGTGCATTTAATTACCTACTAATGGCTGAACGCTAGGCACTCTTCACACTTTTCTCAAAAACGGTTTTATAAAATTGCGTCAGACAAAATTTGTAGAAAATTCAATGTTATGCGATTTTTGAAAGAACTGCAAATACGATTTAAAGCATAGGAAGTGGCTAGAATTTTCAGCTTCTTATCTCTAATTCCGAGGGTCAACCCTTCAAGTGATTGTCATCAAAATGACTTGTGAGGGGTAAAAAGTGGCGTGCGTAATTTTTGAGACTTTCAAGTGCAGTGATTTCAAAAAAGTATTGGACAGATATTTTTGTTCACGTTTTAAAACGCAACATGAAAACGATGTATCGTCTTCAGGTTTTGTTTACGTGAAAACGCGTGTAACGTCACGCTTGAGTATACTTTTTACCTAAACACAAGCCCAATATTGGTCTTTGATGCGTTTTACATTCGTCGCTGAGCGGTCAGTGACAAGCATTGAGCGTTAGGCGATGACGGATGAGCGCTAAGCGATGAGTAATGAGCGATGAGCGGTGATCGCAGCCGCGTCAGAGCATGGAGTGGTTGCGGTAATGAGCAAACGTCCTTCATTATCAGGCTGTGTGACATTAGGCGCCGGCATGCTCGCAGCCACTGGGCCCCAAGTCTGTTATTTTTATAAATTTGTCATTCCAACACGATCCCATTGTCATTTTGCTAAAAGTTCGTAATCTGCTAAATTCATAATGATCGATCATTAATCGGTCAATGGTCCTTGATATACTTGAAATACTTTTTGATAACTGAACTGTTAAAAAGCAATGACTGCACAGTCGTAATGGTAGGTCACTGATCAAAGGAACTGTCAAGTCTTTAGCAGATTACTGCATACATCTGTCATTCATTTGTCATTATGTACGAGATTACCATTCTAAGTGAGAAGAGTTTTGTTTCAATGGAGTGTCAGTGATTGTACATTGCAAAGTCATTGTGACGCTTTTAAATTAGCAGATTACCAAACTTGTATAAATCAACCATTATGAAAACAATGATAGACCATTCTGATACTACTGTAATAGCAGACTCGAGGCCCTGTTCCTATGTCTACTTACTACATACTTTATCACTAAGATTCATATGCGTACTAGCTATTATGCTTTTTTATTTATTTTCATCCGTTACTCGACAGCTTTTAGGTTCAAAACAATGCAGTGTATTGTGACACGTTTCTTTTACTTTTCTTATTTGCTGTACCTATTCATATTTTAGATAAGTAACTTGAGGTATTCCATGAAGCACACCCAAATGAAGCGCACCCAGACGAAGCACACCTAAAGTATTCCACTTAGCACACCCGTAGGTGGGCTTCAAATAAAAATTTAAAATAATTAATTTCCTATTCCACGAAGCACACCTACGAATATCACTCGCATAGTGCGGGGACTAAGAAATAAAAATGTCGATAGAAGAAAATATTTATTATTTAAAAGACTAACTTAAATTTCTAACATCATTAAGTTTCATTATAATAATGTGACACAATATTTGACATTTTTGTAATCTTACTATTTAAAATCACAGATTGTTTCATAATTATCATTCCAAAAAAAAATTTAGTTTATAACTATTTTTCTATTATTTTCCTTTTTTGTGCTTTTAATAAAATCACAGATTGTTTAATAATTATGCAATAAAAACTTGGACAAATATCAAAAACATTGTAAATATAGTTTTCCATAGAGATCTATGTTGAAGTTTTCTTATAGCTACCTGTTTAGTGAATAATAAAAATACTCTACTTTAACATAAAAAAAAAACTTTTTACAAAAAAAAAACCGACTTCTAAACAAAAAATCCAAAAAGTATAGAATAACTTTAATTTCGGAACTTGGTGTTTTCGGTTGTTTTTTTTGTTTTTGAACACACACACTTCCGAAATTAAAGTTATTTTATACTTTTTGGTTTTTTTGTTTAGAAGTCGGTTTTATTTTTTGTAAAAAGTTTTTTTATTTTTCACTTTTTAGTGGTTCACTCCCAGCTAAACATACCCATCACAGCGTACGTGGTATAAATTGGTGTAAACAATAAACAAACATGCGATTTCAGCTATCCCGACAGATTTGCTATCATTTATTGAAATTATCAAAAAAACCGCTTGTTCGATTTCGATAAAATTTTCATGGGACCATTTGGGAAGTATACCCTTTCCAACAAAAAAAGAATTTTTCAAATCGGTTGGCAAGCGACGGGGGTATGCGGGGGGGAGGTATGCGCGAACAAACCAAAAAAAAAAAAAAAAACATACAAACATCCGAATTGAGAACCTCCTCCTTTTTTTGAAGTCTTGTGTTTACTACATTGTTTGTTATTATATAGTAACACTTGTGTCCACGCGTTGACTATTAGCGTATCATGTATACGTCTTATCTATGGGATTTATATATGAACATTATGAAAATTACAAGTATTGTATCACATTATTATAATGAAACTGAAAGATGTTAGATATTTAAGTTAGTCTTTTAAATAATAAATATTTTCTTCTATCGACATTTTTACTTCTTAGTCCCCGCACTATGCGAGTGATATTCATAGGTGTGCTTCGTGGAATAGGAAATTAATTATTTTAAATTTTTATTTGAAGCCCACCTACGGGTGTGCTAAGTGGAATACTTTAGGTGTGCTTCGTCTGGGTGTGCTTCGTTTGGGTGTGCTTCATGGAATACCTCAGTAACTTGCCCTATTCAGATTATTTTATTTTTAAAAGGCATAACTTAATGGGATTGCAAAATTTTAATTTAGTGAAACAATTTAACTTTTAATTTAATGGAATAATTTTAATTTAATATTTTGAATAATTTAACCTAATTTAATCTAATGGAATGATTGTATATATTTTTAATTTGGTTTTGTGTATTATTTTATTATGTAAACCGATTTATGTGCATGCTGTGGTCTGACTGAAGGAGCACACGTAATGTAACCACTTGTATCACTGAAACTAATGTTACAACTGTGTATCCTTTGTTGGAGATCCAAATAAATACTTTTCAAATAATTTGCCATCAGGACTTCAATTTCCATGAATTTGAAGATATTTTTGTAAATTTTAACTTCAGACCCCGAAGAGCAACTTGAACTTATAATCGTTGTAATCTCATCAAATGGCTTCAGCAATTCAATGCTTACTCAGATTATTTTCACTCTACGATAAACAAATTTTCAAAATCCCCAAACCCGTGATCGGCCAATTAGTCCGCCTCTTTACAACCGACCAATCGGATAGTCGGCGAAAGTCATAATCGGAACATCTCTACAGACTATCGAAATAATTATTCAGCAAAGCAAAGGCATTACAGCCTACGATACATTTTCTATTTTGAAAATATTCATTGTTTTAATTAGACATAGATCAAATTATATTAAATTAATATACGTAAGTGTGTATTCATTCTATAAAATAGTTCATTAAAGGATTATTCGACAATACCTGTTTGGTTGAATGTCACTTACTCATGTGAAATAAAACTGACCTCCAATAAGAAAATAAGAAGAATGAAATTGATATCAAGCTAAATATTTAAATGTTCTCTATATTTTTACCCGCCTGAAAAACAAATAAGAATTATTTCACTATAAATAAAATTTAATAGTATTCGTAGTTTCTGTATATGTTTTTTTGCATTTTCTATTTTCTGTTCAAAATAATGGAAGAAAATCCGTGCTATCCGAGCGGAACAAATAGTTGCTACAAATTGTGGAGCTACACCAAACATACCAACAATGCATTAGTCATCAAACGATTTCAGAACAAAGTAGGTACCTTCATCGGTACCTAAAAGTTGAGTTCAGCGAAAATGTAATACAAAAATCTGCAGAGACTTTATCAGCATGTGAACTTCGAGACGATCCAGCTTAGTGAAAATAACAAAGCATAGAAGAGTAAAAAGAACAAGTTCGAGTTAGTGTTTAGTATTTGTGATAGGTAGTGTAATTTAGAACAAATGTTTCCAAATAAACACAAGAGAGAGGTGTATTCGCCTTAATAAGTATAATAAGAAACGACTTGCTATTGGACAGATTCTTAGTCTATCTATACTTATAATAAATCTGTAGAGAGGTCAATTCTGTACAAGGAATATATTTTCAAAATAACTATCAGGGGGTGATTAGTGATCGATACTGGTGCCAAAAATGCAATCAGTAAAATTTTTGTCTGTCTGTCTGTCTGTCTGTCTGTCTGTATGTTCTTTATAGAAACAAAAACTACTCGACCGATTTTAACGAAACTTGGTGCAATTATTCTTCATACTCCTGGGCAGGTTATAGTATACTTTTCATCACGCTACAATCAATAGGAGCAGAGCAGTGAAGGAAAATGTTGGGAAAACGGGAGAAGTTACTCCATTTTTTATGCTTCCGTCGCGTGTGTAGCCTTAATGGTTAAAGTTACATAGAAATCATGTATTACGGAAATGTTCTCCATAAAATTATCTAAAAAATATCCCACAACAGCATATGTCTATCTCTTATGGTTGACTCACAATAACACGTGTAACTCCCGATAGCTTAGCAGTTCGGAGCTTTCTGATTATATTTGTTTACTCTTACGTTTAAAATACTCTCACTCATCCCTAATTAAAAAAAAGTTAACATTATTACCTATTCAATAAAAAAGAATCATAGAAATCGGTATAGAACCACCAAACTTATACGTACGTACGTATTAAGTGAAGTAGGTATAGGTTATTATAATATAATTTTGCACAGGCATTTCAGCTTTACTTTCATTTCTTTTTTTGTTGTAAGTTGTACATATTTCACACACACATAGTGATCTATCAATGCACAGCCCAAACCACTGAACGGATCGGGCTGAAATTTGGCATGCAGGTAGATGTTATGACGTAGGCATCCGCTAAGAAAGGATTTTGATTAATTTTACCCCCAAGGGGATAAAATAGGGGATGAACGTTTGTATGAAACTTTGTCAATTTTAAACCGATCGGGCTGAGAGTTTCAAAATCGGGGGTAAAGTAACTATTCCACGCGGACGAAGTCGCTGGCAGAAGCTAGTATAGATAGTAAAACAGTTTTGGTTTTAATAAAATTGCTTATTAGTCTAAAAAAGTATTACATTTGGATGGGGTTTATCCTATACAAAACGATTTTATCATAATATATCAAGAAATTATAATCTTATAAATATTTATTATCATTACTTACAATCTTACGGAGCTGCAAATTTTCCGGTGACAAAAGGCTAGATTGTACTTAATAAAAATAGGGTTCATCATTAATGAGCTAAAGCATAAGTGAAAAGAAAAGTGTTTTGTTCCCCAAACGTAACCCCATACTCAAATTTTATTTATTTATATTACGTGTGCTTGGGTCACAGATGTTCATTTATTCAATCCAAATTTCAACAGAATAGGTCTAATAAATTCGTAAAAAACCCAAGCAGGACAGATCTCCACCATATGCTCCACCGTGTCCTCTGGGCGATCCACACAGTGTTGACACCTGGACGTGTCCTCCCGCTGGATCCAAAACAGGTATCATGATTGAACTGTTTTGCAACGATTCAAAAGATTCTCAGGTGATGACATAACCAGCGTGCTGAAGCTCTTAAACGCACAATCCTAACCGGTGGAAATAAATTACATCACAGAACTGCAAACTGAAATAATATAATGGGTATTAATGGCCCTCGGTTATCAAGATTACCTTTTCAACATTATTTTATCCGACCCTGTGAAAAAAAAAACTGCCTCAGCTAAATTTTACAAAATTAATGTTCGAATTGGAAGTGCCATAGTCATAGGATGAATTCAGCATGATAAGGGGAACGTGTGAGGGGTCGCGGGGGTAGCGGGCGGCAGGGAGCTGGAGCAGGGAAGAGAGCGGCCTCATTGATCGCACGCGGCCCGCGCCTGAGCCGCGCCGCATCCCCGCGCCGTGCCGCCTCGTGCCGACTCACGCCGCCTCGAGCTGCTTCGTGCTGCCCCGAGCCGCACCACACTGCACTTACTAAATACAACACTGATATCCACTAAATCATGTGAAACAATATATAGCTATGTACATATATACTTACATAAAGCCTTTACTAGATTTATATCCCCTTTGAGCAAAGTTTGAAAAATGACAAATATGCATGAAAGGTCTATAAATTTACCTAGGTACCTACTCACAGTTACGAAAAGTACGAGGTAGGTACATATCAAATTAAGAATAATTTATCATTAGGAAGGACTAAAAAGTTTATCTCATGAAACAAATGCAGAAACACTTATATGATATGTAATTCTGAGTCGTAATAAACATCAATGAGGGGTGTGTGATGTACCGGAGCGGCAGCGTGAGCGGTGTGCGCTGCTTGTGGTGCGGAGCGAGGACCTCGTGCGGCGCACGACGCGCGAGACAAGGTCGGCGCGGCACGGCGGCGCGGCGGCGCGGCGGCGGTGAATGGGCGGAGGCGCGCGGCTGCGCGGCGGCGGCGTCCGTCAGTCCGCACACCGGCGGCTCCGCTGCCCCACGGTCGGCCGCACTCCGCTGAACAACAATGCTCAAAAACACGCCGTGACTGAACACATCCCCTCGGCGCAGCAGGCGATGGTTGAGGATCGGTCGGCACGCGAGGCCGTCGGCGAGCGGTCGTGAACAAGTTGCATACATATGAAAACCGTAAAAAGATTGAATTTTAAGCCGATCGTGTTCGATAGATCCTAATAGAAAAGCGGGAGTGCGGCGTTTGGGAGGCGGGGGTGGGGTCGCGCGGTCGGGGAGCGATGGCGCGGCGCGGGGCGGCGGCGGCGGCGGAGCGCGGCGCGGCGGCGTCGCGGCGCTGACATGGGCGGGCGGGCGCGCCGCTCGCTGTTGGCGGCGCCCGCGGGCCTGCTGCTGCTGCTGTGCCTGCTCTGGCCGAGGGGTAAGGAACCTTCCTTCATGACATTCAACACATCCCGGTCCAACTCCCTAAACACTACATGTTCGTCACCACTCTTTCCGTGGCACCGCTTCCGACATAAATATTTCTAAATTAAATGTCATATACTACAACAACAAAATAAAAGAACAAAACATTGGTGTCCTGGAAGAACAGTGTACTCAATGAACAAAAATCTTTGTCAGCAATATTATTGGAAGGAGCAAAATGGCAGCCATGTCCGCATAAAATGTTGCAAATCGAAACCTTTTAGAAAAGCACATGGCAACTTTTGTAAACATACAAAAAATGATTACTTCCAATCGTTCTGAAAGCTAGGTATGTAAGTTATTCGTATTAATACACATGACAACATTGTTATCAAAGACAGTAGGTACTGAGATTTGATCGCTAGGTCTCGAGTAATCTTACTACCAAGTGTTAGAAAAACAGCTCTCTACAGACACTGCTCACTACTCACCCTGCACTCCAAAGTGTTTAATCATAATTTATATTGAATATTAAGTATCTTTATCTTCAGAAAATACTCGCACATAAGTAGGTAAGGTATCTAAGACAATTCTTAACATCTTCCCCTCCAGTTTTACAGAAAGAAAGAATCAAAGATTGATTTTAATTCTTTAAACAACTTTAAAATACGACTGAAATTGTAAATAAAACATTCTCTCATTTTTAAATTCTTCGAATCTTATCTATTCCAACGCATTCGAACATAACTATTGCATAATATACAATTTTTTTGCGTATTATGTACATATTGCTCAGGTTTTCTTTTGCTATTTACAACTTGAAAGTTTACACATGAAAGAAAAATATTATTCTGCAAGCAATTTTCAATCGGCAATGCCCCGTTACCCGGCCTCGTTACACCTAATGGACAATTTACAAATGGATACCTCCATCACTACCATAGTTCGCTTAAAATAATATTAAACAAACAAGAGGAGCATCATTTAAGGTTATTAAAGTGTCATAAATATTATATAAACAGCTGCAGTTGTGTTGGAAATTATTGTTATGATAAAAACAACGTGACAATTAAATGTATTGATTTTAGTTCTTACTCCGTTCAACTGAGGGATGAAGTCCTGAGAAAAAAAACAATGATAAATTCCAGAGATTTTAGTTTTAATTTATGTTTTCTTTAATATTATAACTTATTTAATATAATTAATGTTTCCATCTGCCAGTAGCAAATGCGGTTTAAACATATTTAGGTACTTCAATAAATGATTCATTAGTGAATTTATACACACATCGGATTTATTGCTTCAATATACGACTCATTTATCATTAATATCATAACTGTGTACTTATAATAACCATATATATACCGTAATATTTTGTTTTATTTGTTGAAATTGTGTTTTTTTTTTTCATTCAAGAATTAAGGTGAATGCTATGCTATTACCTATCGGCTAATATTTTAGCTCTTTTAACATAATAATATAGTACTTCATATAAAGGTTTGGGCTGTAGCTTCATGATAGTAAAACAAGAATTTTAATAGAAGCCTGCACTAAAGCCCGGGCGTTCTCGTAAAAATACGTAATGCAAAATGTAAATGAGTGCACAATAAATCTTACTTGTTTTTCTGTGATTCTTTTCACGGGAGAATATCTTCCAGAAAAACCCGCTCTTTTGGAATTTGTGTACGTATACCGTGCTTAGATAGTTTTTTACACATTGGTACATAATGACCTAATTAAATTCTGAATAAAATGGTTCCGAGTTCAGTAAATACTTAAACTGTTTGTTTAAGTAAAAAAGAGTAATTAAAATTATTTCCTTAAGGGCCTAGTCTTCTAGTGCACTAAACACTAAATATTTCGACGATCAACAATGTTGAAAACTCTGATTTACCCTGATTGTCATATCAGCAGGTATAAATCCCCTGTAATGTGGAATCAGGGTCGATTCCTCAAATACGTGAGGGTTTACAATCGTACGTGAGGGACTCAAATGTGCGGAAGGCCTTTTTAAATCTTAATAAAGCATTTCGAAACTGCCTTGAATACATACTGTATGTCCCAAATATATATGTTGTTTACATTTCCAGATAAATTCTTTTAAGTGTACCTTATAACGTTAATACTTACATGAATTCAGTGTTGGTTGAGGCAATAAGTAGTTATGTCCTTACGCAGGGGCACGCTGCGGGTACCACGAGAAGCGGCTGTTGCACCACCTGCTGGACCACTACAACGTGCTGGAGAGGCCCGTCGTCAACGAGAGCGACCCGCTGCAGCTCTCCTTCGGCCTCACGCTCATGCAGATCATCGACGTGGTTAGCATCACCCTTCACGTACACACAAACAAACGGCCAACGTCCTACTTCCAGAACAGCAGATCAAATCTGTCAACATCTCACCGTGCAGTCTTAGATGGCATGCAGTGAACTGTCATTCCATCTTCTTTTTATGGATTGACAATTCATGTTCCTTTCACTTTTTCTTAGCGCGTGGAGCGGTTTACAGAATCGCACTGTAGGACTTATAAGTGTTCTCATGATTAACACAATGTACCGTTTAACAAATAAACTACATTAATACAAGCCGCTTCGTTTAAACCAGCTAACGAATCAAGTCTTCTTAATATGTCCTCACAATTTAAGTGCACACATTCATAAACTTGCAGTCGTGTGCGCTAACATTCAATCGGTATTGACAGTATTTGTCTAAACGACGTGCTGAAACCAGTTCGGTTATACCTACGTATTTCTTTAATACTTGTTGACCGACTCTCACAGTATAATAATGATTAATTTGAGATCAAACTATGAAGAAACTGGAACTGAGTAACAGTAATAAAACACAAATTAATGTTCGCAGGACGAGAAGAACCAGCTTTTAATAACGAACATCTGGCTAAAACTAGTGAGTATAAGTTGTAAAGTATTCATGCGTGCACTGAGAAAAGCAAATTATTAACTATGCTTTTTGCGATTAATAGATTTAATAATCGTGTTACTGATTATTTGATACGTAAATATTCGACATTTTTATGCAGGAGTGGAATGATATGAACTTGAGATGGAACACTTCGGATTTCGGCGGGGTCAAAGATTTACGAGTACCACCACACAGACTATGGAAACCAGACGTCCTCATGTACAACAGGTACTCATACCGCAAACATACACAGATACACAATCGCCCACGCTTGATGAGCCTTCCAAGAAATACTAGAATCGGACGATACGATCGTGCAATTAAAAACATATCAATCATACAGGAATTAAGTCCGAAACTGTATTGTTAAGATTGCCTTAAACATAATTGGTAATTTGACTGAATGCACCCACTGCAGCCAAGTTTATTTCGAATGTATGAGCTTTTTTTACTGGTTTTAAAGCTTTTGCTAACGAGGTATGTCTTATACTGTTTCTTTTCAACGAATTATTACATTATCTTCAACTATCACCGTCCATTTCGTTGCTTTCATCAAGTTTACTAAGAGTTCACTAATTTCGAGAGAAAATACTTTAATAACTCAAGTAATTGTTGTTTATCTGTCTACTAGAGATTGGAAAGCGCCAATAAATTTAATTCTTTCCAGCCACTGATGAAAAATAAAGATTCACATCATGTTTATTACTCACAAGTTTTTTTAGAAAAAGATTAATACTACGATTTTATCTTTTTCAATTATTAAAGTATAAAGGTACTGTTAATTAAATTGTATAAAAGTCATCAATGCCGAATCGAAAGTGCAAATATCATCATCATGCGAGATAATCATTTTCCGAGATAATTACTGGTTTAGTCATTTATACAGATGGCCCTGTTTTGTAGCAAAGTGAAACTATTCTTTTGCTTTATTTCAACTAAATCACAGAGTTCTTAAAGTCATACATAAGTCATGACTTGTTTTAGTTTCCAAATGAATGCAGAAAGGTCCATCAAGTTATTATAAGCCTTCCACATCGGCTGCCACAACGAGCCTTCAGGCGCAGGCTAGCTCATAATTAGCGATCACGCTTCGCTGTAAATTAATGGTCGAAGTATAACATTATTATAACATAGTAACACTTGTAACAAATCATTAAACCAATTTACTTGCAACCTAGACTTTAATAGACTTTTTACTGTAGGCTCGTTTTAAAAGCATTATCAAAAGTTTTATAAAAATCTTTTACCTCAATCACTGTCGTTTAAATATTTGCCCTTAAGTGCTGTCACTTTCATAAACTTGTGAAACATCGCCAATTGTTTTCTGTTTCGCGTCTTTGCTTGATACTTCATTATCATTTATAACGTATCGCCCCAAATTGATCGCTACTTACTAAATGAAATGTTGAACTGGCTATATTACAAGTGCACGGTGTTACCTACGTGTTTAGGAAACGTAAGTCTTCGCGTTCATAGAACGCCAGTTACCACGTATTTTACGTTCGTAGTACACCATGTGCCACAAACGGTATGATCGAAGAAACTATCAAACTACGCGAATTATGGTCGTAAAACGCCGCAAGCTATGATTTTAGAACGCGGCGTTATTGTAGAACAATTTACGAACACTGCGATCTTAGTACCTACACCACGTGCTACAAGCGCTAAGAATGTAGTACATTGCGTGATAAAAGCGCTATCAATCGCGAGATACGAACGTAGAACGCATCGTGCTACGAATGCTACGAACGTAGAACGCCTCGTGCTACGAATGCTACGAACGTAGAACGCCTCGTGCTACGTTTGCTACGAACTTAGAACGCTTCGTTCTACAAATGCTACGAACGTAGAACGCTTCGTGCTACGATTGCTACGAACTTAGAACGCTTCGTGCTACGAATACGATGAACTTAGAACGCCTCGTTCGGTCGTTGTTTACCACGTACTATACTTCTTATACAGTCACCAAGAAGCGATTAATGTTTGTTGTTTGCAGCGCGGACGAGGGGTTCGACAGCACATACCCGACCAACGTGGTGGTGCGCAACAACGGCTCGTGCCTGTACGTGCCACCCGGGATCTTCAAGAGCACCTGCAAGATCGACATCACCTGGTTTCCCTTCGACGACCAACGTTGCGAGATGAAGTTTGGCAGCTGGACTTATGATGGTTATCAGGTCAATATTTTAAAGACAAACTAAAGGATATTATTCGCCGTCCATTTATAGGCTAAATATAAAAACGCAGACAATCAAATAAAAATCATTATAACATAATGAGGAATATGCATGAAAAAAAACAACACAACGGTTTATCTAGAAATATCCAAAATATCGATATAGAACTTAAGTAGGTACACTAACGTCCAAAATGAATGATTATGTTTTAGCAGCTTCAATATTTTTTTTCCTTACAGTTGGATCTACAACTACAAGATGAAGGAGGTGGAGATATAAGCAGTTTCGTCACAAACGGAGAATGGGAGCTAATAGGTATCCATTTTATACTATTTCTGCAATCACCACAGTATCTAATCTCTCTCAGCTATCTTATCTACGAGAGCCTTTTTAACCGACTTCTAAAAAAGGAGGAGGTTCTCAATTCGGATGTTTGTATTTTTTTTTTTTTTTTTTATGTTTGTTCGCGCATAACTCCGTCGCTTGCCAACCGATTTGAAAAATTCTTTTTTTGTTGGAAAGGGTATACTTCCCAAATGGTCCCATGAAAATTTTATCGAAATCGAACAAGCGGTTTTTGAAAAATCAACAAAAATCTAAAAAAAATATCTACGTTGTCTACATTGACGACCTTTTAGTTTAGTCTGCATTGGAGCAGTGCATTTTTTTTACACCAATGTAATTGGTTCGTTTAGTTGGGAGAGGGGAGGGGGTGTAGGTACCACTAAAAAGTGAAAAATAAAAAACTTTTTACAAAAAAATACAACCGACTTCCACAAAAAATCAAAAAAGTACAAAATAACTTTAATTCGGAAGTCGGTGTTCAAAAAACGAAAAAGCAACCACAAACACCGAGTTCCGAAATTAAAGTTATTTTGTACTTTTTTGATTTTTTGTGGAAGTCGGTTGTATTTTTTTGTAAAAAGTTTTTTCGTGCGGTATCTTTACGACCATAGCATAATGGAATTTTAACTGTAATGCTATGAGGTCATCAACTCTAATAACATTAATAAATGTTCGAGACTTTTATTTTTGGCAATTTTGGAACCCATTATTTCTGTTTTTATAAATAAACTAGTTTCTGTCCACAGGTTTGCCAGCGTTAAAGTTTTTATCGGTCTATATTTTTTCGTACGGAACCTTAATCTTATTCCGTACCTGAAGAGTAACTAACGGAAATCTATATATAGGAAATCTATATAGACGAACTGGACGGACGTCTGTCTGTCAGAGGCTGTATCTCAAGAACCGCAATACAGTTGTAATTTTCGGAGTGTGTTGCCGCTGTAACAATAAATAGAAATTAAATTAAATTAAAAATGAAAGGGGGCTCAATACAAGAAACGTGTTTTTTTTTCTGTTTGTGGTACGAATTCTTCGTGTGAGAGTTCGATTCGTACTTATTTTTCTATACAAAAACTGTAACATTTTACACGGGATCTCCGAAACGGGAGTTTTCACACTGGCGAAGAAAATATTGTATTTGACTGTGTTATTGTTGTCATATACATAGGAGTCCCCGGCAAACGTAATGAGATCTACTAAAACTGCTGTCAGGAGCCGTACATCGACATCACGTTCGCGGTGGTGATCCGGCGCAAGACGCTCTACTACTTCTTATTGTTGTCATATAGGAGTCCCCGGCAAACGTAATGAGATCTACTACAACTGCTGTCCGGAGCCGTACATCGACATCACGTTCGCGGTGGTGATCCGGCGCAAGACGCTCTACTACTTCTTCAACCTGATCGTGCCGTGCGTGCTCATCGCCTCCATGGCGCTGCTGGGCTTCACCCTGCCGCCAGACTCCGGAGAGAAGTTGTCTTTAGGTATAAACTTTTAAAATGCCTACACATAGTTTCACCTCTCATATTTATACGCTAATGTGCATAACATTTGATATTTATGATTACTAGAATTATAATCTTATCTTAAAACTTTTTAAGCATTTCGGTTAAAATACTGTTAAATTAATTCTACATTCAAATATCCATAAAAAAAATTGAATACAGAATCTGCTCATCAGTAATTTAGTCAAGTAATGATTTAAAATTTCATATAAATACGGCTGTTAGTTTTTATTTGATTATTATGATGGTATAAACAAATACCTACTCTTCTCTGCTTGCGTAGGTAGGTACTAAAATCGAACCCTGTCCAGGTCTAACCTGCATTTTATTTAAAAAAACCTTTCGAACGTCTATTGGGCAGATAGACATGGGCTGTTTAACCGGAACCTATCTCACCGCGCACACAGCTAAGGCGCGATACAGCGGTCCCGGTCAAACTTATAACAGCAACGTTATTCTAATCTAAACAGGTTTGAAATATATTCAAATGTGTTTCTACCCCAAACCCACTTGGCCGACGTATGGACAGTGCATATCATTTAATTGTGCAGACTATGATTAGTTTATGTAAATAGAGAGCTGATCAATCTTTGTGGTTTATTAAACCCAGGTGTAACAATATTGCTGTCGCTGACGGTGTTCCTCAACATGGTCGCGGAGACCATGCCGGCCACTTCAGACGCCGTGCCGCTGCTGGGCACCTACTTCAACTGCATCATGTTCATGGTGGCTTCCTCCGTCGTCTCCACCATCCTCATCCTCAACTACCATCACAGGCACGCAGACACACACGAAATGAGTGACTGGGTTCGTATTTGCTATGGATAGTTCTTATAGAATATATGCCCAGTTAAGAAGAAGACATGTAAGACGGTGTGTTTTCCAGATCCGTTGCGTGTTCCTGTACTGGCTGCCGTGGGTGTTGCGCATGTCGCGGCCCGGCTCGGCCACGACGCCGCCGCCAGCGCGCGCGCCCCCGCCACCTGACCTGGAGTTGCGCGAACGCTCGTCCAAGTCGCTGCTGGCCAACGTGCTGGACATCGACGACGACTTCCGCCACCCGCAGGCGCCGCAGCCGCAGTGCTGCCGCTACTACAGGTCCCTCGACGATCTACACGAACACTACTCGCCGTAAATAGCACGGTTACGATAATTCACCCCAGCCTCGAACGTTCCGCAGTACCCGACCCTAACAGCTAAATCACGAGTATTCAAACATTCAACATCAATATACTCTCTCACGGGCCATCACATAGTTTCACTTTTAATTTGTATTTCTACTTCTGGGTCTGGTCTTTGACATCTAATTGGCATAACTCCTGTAGTGCCCTCCGTTCCTCGGCTCCACCTGTAGAGTAGGGTGCAGATGTAGCCGCTATCTACAGAGCGTGCTCGTTGCAGGTCGGGTGAGGAGAACGGCGCGGGTCTGGCCGCGCACAGCTGCTTCGGTGTCGACTACGAGCTCTCCCTCATACTGAAGGAGATCCGAGTCATCACAGATCAGGTAACGTGCCAGTGACTCTATGACCTTCAATAATGCGAGCTATAGACGTTCAAGTAAATGTGATAAAAAAGAATGGTTCAAACAATATTATAAAATTGTTTCATCCAGCCTGTTTGATCAAACTACTTGAACGTCTATGGCCCCTATAAAAGACGTCCATAGTTTGTAAGTATTGCTACATGCTGATATATATTCCAGATGCGCAAGGAAGACGAGGACGCGGACGTGTCGCGCGACTGGAAATTCGCCGCCATGGTCGTGGACAGACTGTGCCTTATTATCTTTACCCTGTTCACAATCATCGCCACGCTAGCCGTGCTGCTGTCCGCGCCGCACATCATGGTGTCGTAGCGACCCGCCCGCTTGCGCCTGCGGATGCGCATGCGAAAAGTTCTGTGATACCGCGAATATTGTTAAGTTGTGATGAGCGAAGTGGCGCGGACGCTGACGCCGCGGCGCCGGAGTTGCCGCCGCCTGCCTCGCTGCCCGCGCCCCCTGTAGACATAAGTTACCGCTGAACTGCCAACCCTGTACGTTAATAACTGCCCATCCGACTAACGTCTTTAATCCCTTGAGAACTTCAGCGATTGTGTACCTTTTCTTCCAAAAATACAATGATAAACGGTCATCTCGCTCAGTGGAATTAATTCCGTACCCTACTTACCCCGACCGTTGCCATTAGCGTATGGCATCAATTTCAATGAGCGGATCCATAACAGACGTTCCGTCTCCGGAACAGTCGCCCACTGCGATAAAGTGGCAGGACGTGCTATACAGGCACCGCCGCCACGCCACCGCCACGCCACCGTCACGCCGCCTCGCCGCCACGCTGCGGTGCGCTTTCGCGAGTGGCCACCCACTAGACAAGACTGCGTCAGAAAATATTTGCACAAAAACGTCTTCCTTCTTACCGTTAAACGACCTGATTCGCATTTAAAAATTAAACTTTGTTAGAACTTCTTCGATTCTTGAAATCTATTGTACAGTTTAGAGTTTGGGCGGTGAAACAATGGCCCTTTGTTTCCTTCTTGTTCGATTCCATGAATCGTGGTTATAATCCCTAGTTTTATTTTCGGATATATTTGTGTCAGTAGCTAGTATAGAACTTTACAAACAATGTTGATTCAATTGGTACAGGTTGTGATATGCCTCGTTGTGAACGGGTCGATATTGTTATAAATGGTAAAATACCCATGGCTATAGCTTAATAAATCGTTCGTTGAAAGTTGTAGTTAAACAAATATTATTTTAATAACGTCATATCTGCGTCTTTCGGAACGACTTTTACAAATAATAATTAAATTACATATTAATATCACGTTTGTACTTCTTTCCATACAGTTACAGTAATTCGTATGCTGAAAATAATATTAGCTTATACAATTTTCTTCTTCGAAAATTCATTCAAAAGATATGACCATCGTTTCAGACATGTACATGTAATATATAACTCATTTTATAAGATATACAACATTTTATAAGTACAAGACGTTGTAACATAAACCGGTTTTTTCGTTACATAGAGGGTTTAACACAAAGGTGCCTATTTATTGACAGATACGACGCGCGATCAGTTGATAAGCACAAGTACATTACTTCTGATATCTGACCAGTCCTGCCGCTGTCCGCACACTCCGACAGTTTCTACACGTTCGACATGTTCGGTTTACTGCTCCATCAAACTTATAATTGTTACGTTTGTTATTCTAACTCATAATGTTCATTTATTTCAGAAACATTGTAAACCTCTCAAAAGGAAAACGTAGTGTTCCCAGCGAGAATGCGCGGGTACACCCGACAAGCGGCTGTACCCTCGCAAAGCTCCTGTCATGTTTTCCTTTTCCGAGGTGCTTCTGTTAGTAATCTTAGACGGCCCGATGGAAGTTGCGGACCGGATATGATTACATGTCAATGTTTCTGGTCATCCGTTGATTGACTGTTAAGTCTTCGTACCATTCGCTAGAGGTTGTGTAACGACCCGGACGGAGCAGGCCGCCCCCACACACGCGGGCTTCATCTTGTACTGATGGACCTCGCTGCGGCAACTCTCCGTCGGCAATGGGACAGCCTGATGTCCCAAACATTTGTTCAATTGTTAGGGTTAACTCTGAATTGCACTTTGTTTATTAAATATAAACGAATGAAACAAACCTTTGTTTTATTTATTTTTGGACTTAGGTTAGCATAGCCTGAGCTAAAACCGTTTTACTACTAGACACACGCATTACACTATGATTACGTATGGCTGGCATGCATGATCTTAACTAAATTACCTAAAAATCATGACCCGAAATCACAAAGATGTTCCCTGTTAAAGGCCCGTGAGTTACGTACTCGTAAATCATCCCTGACCTACATAATATTCCCGCGGAGGCGTTTGGGAGCGGAGCGGAGTCACGGAGCAATCGATGAGATCCCACGGGATAGCTGCACATGCGCACATCACTAGCTAATTCCCACAACCACCTACACCATACTAACACACGTAAAATTTAACGTAGTTGGGTAAGTATAAAATCTGAAAACACTGAAGGAAAAATTGCAAAAGGGACTCTGTAGAGAAATTGAGTTTGTCCAATTACCTACTGTTTACAACTGAACACTCCAACTACTGCACCGATGTACCTAGATTACATTAAGCTGAGAAAACTTGCTTCTTTTCTCAAATAAAAAATAAACCTACACTATAGAAACACAATGTAGGTTTATTTTTTTGGAATGAGAATGAAAGAAAAAAAATGGAAATAAATAAAATAATAACCTTTATTTAAGTCAAACTCAAGTAGGTACAATATATGAGGATTATGTAGTATCCACCAAGAAAGTTGATTTACATTTTGACATTAATTTACAGAAATTCGGCTAATGTAATAGGAGTGGTTTGCAGTATGCATTAATGCACAGGGTGGTAAGGGCGGGCGGTGCTGTGGGCGGGCAGGGGCGCTAGGGCGCGGGGAGGCGGCAGGAGTGGCGCAGCGCCGCGCTCCTGGTAGCGGCAGTCCGCGCCGCCATGTCGGGCGGGTCGCGCGCCTGTTTGCTGCTCGCAGCGCTCCTCACCCTGCTCTACTCAGGTACTCCAACACGTTGTAAACAACACATACTAACATAACCATACGCAAAAATCGGAAAAAACTTGTCTACATAAATACATATTTAGTCTTCTTATCAATTTCATGAAAGCGCCGCTACTGGCTAGCTATGTAAATAGAGGTACATATAAACAAAATATGTACTACATAAATGTAGTATATACTAAACTTTCCTACTATTTATAATATACTACCTATTCGTTCTAATTAATCAAGGTTTTAATTCAAAACACTTGATTTTAAAATCGCGTGTTAGGATTCACTTTTATAGTTAATTCAATTTCGATTAATTCCACTTGACATCTTTTAGTAACAATACAACAATAAAATTATAATTAAATAAATCTTCATAAAAATCATCTCTGAATGTTCGAGACGTGTGCTCCTAAACAACATTTTCTCCGGTTGAATGTTTATTGATCTAACGTCGCAGCATCCTCTCGGCTACACTGTACACTTTTCTCGTCTTATTACGCTCCTGACAAGCATAATAAGGAAAATTTCAAATCACCATATGTATAAGTCAACTACACTGAATACCACATCGTATACCTAGTAGTACCGAGATCAGCGGAATCTCAAATCATCGGCCATTTATTTTAATGCGAGCTTTCAAAAGCTCAGCTCATATTGAAACATGAAAAAATGGATGCTTTTCAGGTTTTATGAATTCGATATGGATTTGGTTACAGACAGTGTGCTTGTTGCCCATAAGACACCCAACAAGGGTCTTTTCGTTATGAACACATTTTATACATTACATAGACATAGTGCTTATACCTACTGCTTAAATACAGATGTGTAACTTTCAGGAGTAGGCTATGTATCCGTATCTACTAAATATTACGAAATATAATCTTAGTTGTACAGTCCACTACAACAGATTGAGATGACTCGATGAGAGTTCAATGTTGATTGTTACACTTACGTCAGAAGTAAGCGCGTGGCCGCTTAGGGATACAATTAACTTCCTAATTGCCACTCATGTATTCAAAAGAAAACAGTCGTATTACTTATATGGTATTGATATATTCAACTTAACACGATAGGTTTTGATAATTATTATTTATTTATTTGTAGAGAATAAACAATTAATATAAACATATATACTAAACTTACAACAAATTAAAATATAGCATCAAAAAATCCGTCCTCAACTCTGTCAGCTGATAATATGCCACAGAGTACTTTTATATAATACGAATATGTCCAAGATACTGGCACTGAACTATGATTGAAGTGAACAGTCTGTGTGTGTGTCTGTGGCTAAATTTTCACGGTGTTTTTTTTAAAGAATCGCGCTGCAGGTACCATACGATTGGTTCATATCTATAAACCTGTTCCAGGATGGTGTTCGGAAGACGAGGAGCGCTTGGTCCGCGACCTGTTCCGAGGCTACAACAAGCTCATCCGCCCAGTGCAGAATATGACACAGAAAGTCGATGTGCGATTCGGACTAGCCTTCGTGCAGCTTATTAACGTTGTATGTAATCGTGTTTAGATATTAGTAAATAACAAAACAGCTGGTACCTATCTAGCTACGGGGTACCAGCTTATTAAAACAAGAAGGGGGAATTAATGACATATTTGTTGTCACTGCGTTTTGCCACTTTCGAATCAACACAAACAAACAACAACTTTAGATTTTTCAAACCAGTTACTTAGTTAGCAACACTTTCCTCTAAATATGAAACAAAAGTAATAAGATATCGTACCTCTTGCAGAACGAAAAGAATCAAATCATGAAATCAAATGTGTGGCTTCGGCTAGTGTGGATGGACTATCAGCTGATGTGGGATGAGGCTGACTACGGCGGCATTGGCGTGTTGCGTCTGCCACCCGACAAAGTCTGGAAGCCTGACATCGTTCTTTTCAACAAGTAAGTATAAGTATTTCTTCTGTTTGAATTTATTGTTTTTAAGTAGTTTTTATCTTAATGCTAATAGGAATAACTATTACAGCCTGTATTTTATATTTCTATGGTTACAGCGCTGACGGTAACTATGAGGTGCGATATAAATCCAACGTCCTGATTTATCCCAACGGTGAAGTACTATGGGTACCTCCAGCTATTTACCAGGTAACCTGAATTGTTAGCACAAACAAGCAATGGATGATTGTGCTTGATGGAGCTAGTTATCAATTGGTAATTTTCTGTTTTCTTTTCCAGAGCTCGTGCACGATTGATGTAACATATTTCCCCTTCGATCAACAAACGTGCATCATGAAATTCGGGTCGTGGACCTTCAATGGAGACCAAGTGTCCCTGGCCTTATACAACAACAAGAATTTTGTGGATCTGTCAGATTACTGGAAATCAGGAACGTGGGACATAATTGAAGTGCCAGCGTACCTCAATATTTACGAAGGAAACCATCCTACTGAAACTGATATCACATTCTACATTATAATTAGGAGGAAGACTTTGTTCTATACTGTGAACTTGATCCTGCCAACTGTATTGATTTCATTCCTTTGCGTCTTGGTATTCTACTTACCTGCTGAGGCTGGTGAAAAGGTGAGATAAAATGATATTTTTCTTTTATATTGTTGTGCCATGTTCAATATACAGGGTCAACAGAGTGTACAAAGACCTACTACTAGGACGTCTTCTATAGGAACATTTAAACGTCAAACCAGTTTATTCATCTATGCGTCAAACTAAATAACATTGTACCTACAGTAATCCCCACCCACCCTCTCAATAATAACGTTGTTTATTGCTCGCAGGTAACACTGGGTATCAGCATTTTACTGTCACTGGTTGTGTTTCTGCTACTGGTGTCGAAGATCCTGCCGCCGACCTCTCTGGTGCTACCCCTCATCGCTAAGTATCTGCTCTTTACTTTCATCATGAACACCGTCAGTATTCTGGTGACCGTCATCATCATCAACTGGAATTTCAGGGGCCCAAGAACACACAGGTAGGTACATGCAATCAAATTAAGTAGGTGTAAGTGTTATGTTTGATGCAAGTCGTTGTTTTCCTACCGCTGCGTTATTGAGCTTAGCCAGCCCAATAGAATGGGCCATAATCCACCACGCGGGCCCAGTGCGGCTTGGTGAATGTCACATGTCTTCGAATTTTTGGTTCTAGGACATGCCGGTTTCCTCACGATGTTTTCCTTCACCGTTTTGAGAGCAGTGGTGATGTAACTAATTACACAAAGTAATGCGCCTGGCTGGGTTTAAACCCGCGACCTACAATTCGTAAGTCGGGGCCGTTACCACTTGGCCACCACTGCTCTTCAGATTGGGTTGCCAGGTCTTAAATCCGAAAAGCCGGACAAACCAGCCAGTATGGCCGGATATTTGGGCAAAAACCCAACAAAAGTTTTTTTTTATCATTTACCATAAAATCTTCTTAAAGTATAACGAAACAATAATAAAATTGAGTGAGCCAGTCTTCATTATTTTTAATCACTGAATATTCATTTCAATATTGCAATAGGATTAGTACCTACGGACTACGTAGGAAGCGATACAAAGTGAGCGAAAAAATGCTCAAATTTAAAAAGCCTATCAAATATACGAACAAGCCGGACGCCGTTTAATTTGGCCGGACGACCAAAAAGCCTGACTGTGTCCGACTTTATACGGACGCCTGGCAACGCTATCAGTAAAAGATTCGTTTTTGCACATTAAAAACATTGCCAAAAAACACATTCCAGGGAGTTAAAGGGTAACCGTCCGTTTAAATGTGCAGGCACGTAGGAAGCAGGTATTAAAGTAATATAGAATACTTTTTGCCTTATGTGCGTAACTGACTGAATAACTTAGTTTTTGTTTCATCGCAATGGCTTCACACTGTTAAAAGATAAGTAGTTGAATTTAAAGTGGAAGAAATCAGTTTTCATTACGTGAAACAATAATGAAGTATTACAGTGGGATAAAGGTCGGATAACCTAAGTATACTATTAATGATTATTATAGTTAAAATATCTTTAAAATAATACATAGTAAATAAGTTGTCGTTGGTCCCGGCTCATTTATAGATATTTAGCCGTCGGATAATTATACGGAATGACAAAAGCCAGAAAATACCACTCTTTCGTGTTATCCAAGTCCGAGCTTCTCCAAATTTTAGGTTAGGTAGGTACTGATTAATAACAGCAATTAATTTTAAGTAGAACGAAATTAAGAATCAACATGATTCGAGGTAGGTAGGTACCAGGAGATATCAGGGCTGGTCGGAATTTTAAACGGAAACGGTTAAATACAGTCAAATCCACGCGAATGAAGTCGCGGGCACAGCTAGTATATACTGATATTATAAAGAAGTAAAGCTTGTGAGGTTGTAGGGGGTAATTTCTCGACCTACTGGACCAATTTTGAAATTCTTATACCAATTGAAAGCCACGTTATGTGTCTTGAGTGTCATAGGCTTATTATTGAGCAGCTGAATCTGGTATGACTGGAAGCCGACCCCAATATACATATGTAGTTGGGAAAAGGCTAGGCAGATGGTGAGGTTTTATTCCCGCATTCCCATTTGACTAATATAACCCGTTTATTCATGTTCATCAGAATGCCCCTCTGGATCCGAAGTGTTTTCCTCCACTACCTACCTACAGGACTACTTATGCGTCGTCCGCGCAAAACGAGACTTCGGTGGATGATGGAAATGCCCGGCATGGGTGCGCCGCCGCACGCAGCCGCCCCTCATGATTTGCCTAAACACATCAGGTACATTTGCAATAACGAACACTCACTAGAATCTAGTGACATCTTCTAACCTGTGAACCTTTTGAATATACTAACTTCTTAGTGCGATTGGTGTAACACAAAGCAAAATGGAGGCGATGGAGATGTCGGACCTGCACCACCCGAACTGCAAGATCAACCGAGCGGCCGGCGGCGGTGAGGTGGGTGCCCTGGGTGGACTCGGCGCGCTCGGCGGCCTGGGCCTCGGGGGGGAGCGGAGGGAGTCGGAGAGCTCCGACTCACTGCTGCTGTCGCCCGAAGCGGCGAAGGCTACAGAAGCAGTCGAGTTCATCGCAGAACATTTACGTAACGAAGATCTTTACATTCAGGTCAGATATCTAGCAGTAAAAATACCTTACCTACTTATACGGTTATGCCAGATAGGTACCTATATTTCGAAAGAATTGGGCGAAGTTGACATGCAGCCGAGACGAGTGACGCTCGGTAAAGTTCAAAGTGTAGTAAAAAACGTAGTGTAAAAAACCTACTTTTCACGTTTCCTATGGGATAGACTACAAGGGCCTCGAGAAAAATAAAAAAAAATACTTATGATTTTTACAGACACGTGAAGATTGGAAATACGTAGCAATGGTGATCGACAGGCTGCAACTTTACATCTTCTTCATCGTGACCACCGCGGGCACAGTCGGCATTCTGATGGACGCGCCGCACATCTTCGAGTACGTCGACCAGGACCGCATCATTGAAATATATCGAGGAAAATAAATCTAGTAAAAACAGTATTGCTTCAAGACGGCTTCCATAATACCTACTCATTAGTTATCTACCTATTTGTATGTTTTAGGTCACGTTTTATAATAAGTGTTGCTCATAGATGGATCGATAAAACAAATTTACATGATAGATTGTAGTTTTAAAGTAAATTAATCGAATTACTCATTTAATAGTCAAGGAATACTCAGAGGCGGATTATCCTTATGGCAAGCTAGGCACGTGCCTAGTGGCGCCAGATTACAAAATTAAGTCTTATCCCAAAACCCAATCACCTGCAAACGATTTACGGCATTCACACAATAGCTCTCTCTTGCTTATGAAATTATGACTGTCTCGTTGTTCTTGTGGTCGCAAATCACGACTGCTGAGCGTGGGGTCCTGGATTCCCGGATGTCATTCTGTTTTTCTATTACTCATTTTTCAGTAACAGCCCGGAGTTTGAAACTTCGTGGGATCTGGCACACTGTAGCATCTAGTAAAAGCTGGTCCAAAATATCTCGTCTTCCTAGGGTTGAGCATTTTAAGTTTCAAGCTCGCTTCGCTTGCTCTTCCATCATTGCACTCTAGATTTTAGATATAGGTTGACAAAGAAAATCAAAAATCTTTAGCTTTGCTAGCTTTACTTTCTACGAAATCCTATAAATTTCATGCTCGCTATAATTTTCATACGTATAAAATGTCAAGCCGCATTTTTTCAACTAACACACAGGCAAATATCCCGTCCAAGGGTGAAATTCTGGATCGGAGCCTGCTCGTGACCACCTTAGGAACGCCGATGAGGTGCTTGCCTGAGGCGCTGGCAACATTTAATCCGCCTCGGAGAATATATTGGCGTACCTGTGTTGCAAACATACTGATAATAACTTATATATATAAGTCATCTGGCTTAGTTTATAAGTATGAATAAATAAAATGGCTGTGTTCGAAGTTTATAAAAGCACAATACCTAATGGTTTGTATTTTGTAATTGTCCTAAGATAGATATCTTAGGATACCTATAGTAATGTAGATAGATTTGTAACATTTGTTTGAAAGTACCTAATTCCTTATTAGGTACAAAATTTGTTCCCTTCCCCATTAGTTAGTCCATTTTGATCCCTCTTTGTTGTTGAACTTGTTTAGTGAAATCTCGTATGCCCCAAGTGTACCTATTGTTACTTTTTTACAATTTGCGATTCATAAAATTAGGTACTTTAGTACGTATGAGTATTGATAAAACTGGGTCAGTATAAATAAAAGTTCGATATAATTATAATAGTGTAATTTTATTTTTCCACTACAAAATGCTCAACAAAATTTTTCATGGTACCATATAAACAAAACTTAGTTCTAACATCAAATAAGTCTATTTTACTTATTTCAAGTCAATAGAAATTAAAATGAAGCTTAGTATAGAAATGGCGAAGTATTAGGGACACTACAACGCCGACGATAGAAAAACGATATATATAACTGTTGTAAACATTGAAATTTGTCGGAAGAAAATAAAGACCCGTTTCTGAATTGATCATTTGGAATTAAGAAAGTGTCAATTGCATTCGCAAGCGTCCTAAAAAAATGAGAATGATTAGAGTCATAGCTCACATAAATATATACCTACCTACATAATATTTGTAATTTTAGTTTTTTTTTTGCGTTCTTTTAAAAAGTTTACGTTAATTTACTTCGGTATCAATTTTTTTGATAAGCATGGCAGTTAAGATCATGTACCCTTCAAGGTTTTTCTTTTACGAAATAGTTTTAAGTGTTTTTTCACTTTATATAAAAAAAAAAACAAAAATTATCTCTACGTCCTAAAAATACGCTTGTTTATTAATGAAACGGCGATAAACGTAATATAGTAGTTTTATTGATTTTCTGGCTAATAGGACCATTTGCTTGATATAAAGAGAAAATTTGACAATGTTTAGGCTAAAGCAGAATTTAACAAAATTAAATAGTCAACTTTAATTTTTTTTTTTCAGAAATCAGGGTTCTGTGATTAGCTTGATAATTATAAACTTATGTAGGTAATTTTTTATATACTAACCTTAAATTACATTTTTGTTGTTGTTTTTATGCCATTTAATACCCGATTGAATAGGTTTTTTTTTTATATTTACAAATAATTGTATTATTAACTAAGAAATAATAAAACAGAGATAAAAAAAGAAGTTCATTAAAGGATTAATCGTCGCCGTCATCATAATTAGGTGAAGTGGGGGAGTACGTGGGTGAAGTTGGAGAGTACGTGGTCGGTCCCGCCGAGGACGGGGAGTAGGCGGGCGACGACGGAGAGTAGTTGGGCGACGTGGGGGTGTAGGTCGGGGACGTCGGGGAGTACTTTGTGGACGAGGGCGAATACCCCGGAGATGATGGAGAATAATTAGGAGAAGATGGTGAATAATTTGGTGAGGACGGCGAGTAACGAGTACTTCCTGGGTGCTGTGGAGAAGAGGGCGAGTACGCTGGGCTCGTCGGGGAGTACTGCGGACTCGTGGGGGAGTACTGTGGACTCGTCGGTGAATAAGTTGGGCTTCTGCCTGCCACTGACGGCGATGTAGGGGAATAATTAGGAGATGGAGAATATTTAGGCGAGGACGGTGAGTAACTGTGCGAAGTCGGTGAGTATGCTGGTGATGTCGGCGAGTAAGAGGGGCTTGTTGGAGAATAGGCGGGCGATGTCGGCGTATAGTTCGGTGACGAGGGCGAGTAACTTGGCGAAGCGGGACTGTAGACAGGACTAGTGGGCGAGTAGCTCGGCGACGACGGCGAATAGCCAGGCGACGTCGGTGAATAGGCTGGGCTTGTAGGCGAGTACGACGGGCTGGTCGGCGAATAAGAAGGACTCGTGGGCGAGTAGCTGGGTGACGTCGGCGAATAGCTGGGTGAAGTCGGAGAATACGCCGGACTCGTCGGGGAGTAACTCGGTGAAGTAGGGGAGTAGCTCGGTGACGTAGGCGAGTAACTACGCGACGTGGGAGAATAGCCAGGCGACGTAGGAGAGTAACTCGGTGACGTCGGCGAGTATATGGGAGAGGTCGGGGAATAGTTCGGAGAGGTCGGTGAATACGATGGGCTGGTCGGGGAGTAATGCGGCGACGTGGGCGTAAGGCTGGGCGACGCGGGCGCGTACACGGGGCTGGTGGGCGAGTATGACGGCGACGCACCGGCCGGCGACGTGTAGGGCGACAGCGGCGGGCCTGGCGAGCCCGGCGAGCCCGGCTGCGGCGACCACGCGCTGTAGGCCGGCGACAGGCCCGACGCGTCCGAAGCGCCAGAGGGCGAGAACGACGGCCCGCCCGGCGTCATGCTGCTGCCCACTGCAACCACGTATCACATCACGTTAATTATTTGAATTATAAAACTTTTAAAAACTCTTCAATTTAAATAAATTGTTATTAGATTACTTCTCATTATTAATAATATATCATAAGTAACCACTTCTCACCTTGACCTGGAGACCAAGCACTACTGCCATAGCCAGGTGTGTTCTGTGTAGACCACGGTGTCATCAGCGGCGTCATGGACGGAGTACCGACGCCGAAGTACATGCCGCCTCCGACTCCTCCGACACCTAGACCACCCATCTCCATACCCAGCTTACATTTTTCAGCATCGAGTAGTAAATCGAAGCAGCCTAATAAACAATCAAATTATTCATCAGTGTTAATTATATCAAGGTGACAAGAACAAGTCAAAAAGATAGATAGTTAATATCTTACCAGTTCCCATTCTTGGTAATTGACCCATGATAATATTCTCGGACACACCTCTCATGGGGTCCACTTCAGCATGACTGGCAGCGTCCAGCAACACATCAACCGTTTCTTCGAAGGAGCATCGCATAAGTGCACCAGTGTCCTGTCTGTTGATACCGTGGCGAGTGATGGCCATGAGATGACCTTTAGCCGTCATTACGTCACAAAGCAAGGCAAGGTGACGGTAGTTCACGTATAGGCCGTAGAACTGCAAGACAGCATTCATTTCTTTCTCTACTGATTTACGCACAGCCTCAATACCCAATACTTGGAATATCTCACAAATGTCGTTACTGAATGTCCTAATAGGATCTACATCTCTCTCAGACAGCACTTTCATCAATGAAGTACCATCAGTTTCCAACAACCATTCGGCAATAGCCTTGAATTCTCCCTGTTCTGTGATTATTATACGTTTCTTAGCTTCAGTCTGTGGTAAATGCATGTACACCTTCGCTATGGCTTCGATACCCTGTAGAGTCATGTCAGACAGCATGTTAGCCTCAATACATCTCAAGAACATATCATCTTCCATTTTATCGACAGTTTCTTCATCATTATCTTGGAATTTACTTTCTTCATTGTTCATAATCCTAATACGTAGCACAAGTTTTTCAGCATTGTCGTCATTGAAGATACAGTTCAAATCGTCTCCAAATCCAGCGTTTATCTTTTCCGCAATCTGTTCCATGGTCAGTTTCTTATCTGTCATCCTCTTACGATCTAATTCAATACGTAGCAACCACGGAGAAATCTTAGTGGGGTCGAAATCAGGCATTTCATAGTAAACATTAACGAATTCTTGATCTTCAGCAATGACTGTGTTTTGTGGATCAGGGTCGTAGTAAATCGCGGTGTTCGCGGTCACCTTGCGTAACGTTGTGTGTTCCAGCCTGCAGAGTACATTCTTAGCTTTTTCTGCATCTCTGGCTGCTCCACCAGTCAAAAACACTGTTAGAGATGGAGCTTTAGGTTTCTTTGATATATTGATAATTTCCTTTAGACGTGGCACACCGAGAGTTACGTTTTTGGACGACACACCAGCGAAATGGAAAGTGTTCAGTGTCATCTGCGTAGCGGGTTCACCGAGAGATTGAGCGGCCAGCGCGCCCACCATCTCGCCGGGGTTCACTTGCGCCTGTTGGAATCTGGTTTCGATTTCTCCAATCAACCACTCAAAAGCTACTGTGGAAAGTCTATATTCTTCAGATACGAACTTAGTGCATAATGTAGAACGCACTAAACATTGGAATAGTAGAGTAGCGTTTTCATTAGCCTGCTTCGAGAGACGGTCCTCGCCCGCTACAATCACGCATTTTTTAAGCAGGTCTTTAACACCTGATATAACTTTGATGGGACTGAGGTCTGTCGGCATTCTTTTATTTATATGGAAAGTCTTTTGAGCATTCCAAATCATCCTCTTGAAATTGCAAGGCAATACAACTTTAGATTCACCGCTTGGGAAAATTTGGCGCAACACATCTCGGTCTTTGTTGAGTTGTTCCCATTCGCTCTCAAGATCGCTAATAACATATCCAGATTCTGTCAACTCCTTTATGATGTCTTCGCTAAAGATCCTCTTCAAATACCTCTCATTTGATGGATCGAATTTGAATTTCTTTTCAAAGGCCTTGTTCGACAACTTGACTGTTGGTAAATTCTGGAACTCCACAGTTTCTCCAGCCAGACCGTCTTCACCATATCTCAACTGAATGAGTTGCCCGACTGAATTACGAACGGTACCGTCATAGTGAACCATTACCGACTCCATAGCCTTTATCAAACGACGTTGGATGTATCCAGTCTCGGCAGTCTTTACGGCAGTATCAATAAGACCCTCACGACCTCCCATAGCGTGGAAATAAAACTCGGATGGCGTCAGACCGGCAAGATATGAGTTTTCTACGAAACCTCTGGACTCGGGACCGTAATCGTCTTTGATGAAATGCGGCAATGTTCTTTTACGGAATCCGAATGGGATACGTTTACCTTCAACGTTCTGTTGACCTACACAGGCAATAACCTGAGAAATGTTAATGTTGGAACCCTTAGAACCAGCCACCACCATAGCCTTTAGGTTATTGTACTCAGTGAGAGACTTCTTAGCTGATCCACCAGTTTTGTCACGAGCGTCGTTCAGAATACGGTTCACCTGATTTTCGAATGTCTGTCTGAGAGTGTTACCGGGAGTAGGCTCCAACTCCATGTTGTGGGCTTTTTGAATTACTTCTATGACATCCTCTTTAGCTTTTACTATGGCACGCTGGATTTCTTGGTAGGTCTGAGGATCGGCAATAGTATCGCCAATACCGATGGAGTGACCTTCTAGCAGCAACCAGTTGTTGATCACTGTTTGAATGTTACCATAAAAGCGCCCGGCAGTTTCGTGACCCAATTCTAACATGCAAATATGTAGCAAGGAACCTGCAGAAGCACCAAGTGACTTTTTACACAGGATGCCCATTAGCAGTTCACCATGTTCCACAACTACTTTTGTATCTCCGGGAGATATCCACTTATAGGGACCATCGTCTTCTTCATCAGGATGTGTGGAATGAGTTCGAATCATATTTACAGGACCAGGGATAATGAGTGTAAATATTTGTTTGCCAGTCCACAGTGGTTGGGGTTTCAAAATGCAAGGTTGTGGGATTTTACCATCCCATGTAGGCAAGAACATGAGTAGATTCATGACTTGTTCTTTCGTGAGGAACACGTCACGCTTTGTCATTTTCCTTACAGCTGTCAACGTGTCCTGCACAATACCCATGACGGGTTTATTTGCTTGGGGCGTAATAATTTGTCGCGGCGTTATGTGAATGTTCTCAACCTCTGCTCTGGTTTCCATTGACTGAGGTACATGCAGATTCATTTCGTCGCCATCGAAATCAGCGTTATAGGGAGATGTGCAACTTAAATTCATACGGAATGTTGACCATGGAAGTACTTTTACTCTGTGCCCCATCATACTCATCTTGTGGAGAGTAGGCTGTCGGTTGAAAATAACAAGATCGTCATCCCTCAAGTGGCGCTCAACTTTGTAACCATGTTGTAAATGCAAATCTGAAGGTTTTGGATGAAACCTTAAATCTATTCTTTCTCCATTGTCGCGAACAATATACTTAGCGCCGGGATATTGCGCATTGCCTCTGCGGACAAGTTCCTGCATTCTGTCAATATTGAACGGCGTTACTAGCTCAGGGAATGTCAAGTTTTGTGCAATCGATCTAGGAACTCCTACTTGGTCAATACGCAGGTTAGGATCGGGTGTGATGACGGTACGTGCTGAGAAATCAACTCGCTTCCCCATGAGATTTCCTCTAATTCTTCCTTCTTTTCCCTTTAATCGGGCCTTGATAGCTTTGAGTGGTTTTCCAGATTTCTGCATGGCTCTAAAACAGAAAAATGTCATAAATGAATGGACATATTTTAAGACATAACACCTTCCATTACTAAAGTGTTCAACAATAAGACATGAAAGATTTTGCCTGTTACAATAAAACTAAGTCTTTAACTACTATAACAATGGATACTTACTTTGGCATGCCAGGCATATCATTATCTACAAATGTGGCTACATGAAATTGTAGTAATCTAATATTTTCAGCAAGCACGTGGGCGGCTGCACCAGACTGTTCATTCCTCATGAGCTCATTGTTTGCTTTGATGATATCGGCAAGCTTGTGTGTCAAGTCATCCTGATTCTTGGCTGAGCCAAACATCACTACAGCAGGTCTCACTGACAGTGGAGGCACCGGCAACACTGTTACTATCATCCAGTCAGGTCTTGCGAATTTTGGATCCATACCCAGTATAAAAGATTCCTCATCTATAAGAAAATATAATAACTAAATATAACTATCAAGTGCTAATCTAATTTGCATGCACCATATGCTGGGGAGACCTAGCATCTTGAAAATTTAGTTATTCTAGGTCCACAGCAAGCACCCTATAGATTTTGCCACAGTAGAACCGAACTAGGTCAACTCTCTCTTGAATGGTTTCTAATTATTGTCATTACTAGAGTTGTAATAATTCAGTAATATTCAAAATAAACTTCTTAATACTTCATCAACAAGAATACAAGGTATAAAATACAAGCCGTGTTCTTATTGGCATCAACACATCTAGTGAATAAAAGCAGAACTACAGCACGACAACATAACAAGTGCACTGGCAGAGTTCTATGATTATCCACTAGATGTTGTTGATGCCAATAACTGACACAGCTTATATTTTGTAACCTGCATTCTTTTTGCAGAATATTATCTACTTATTGGGAATACTTCAGGAGTAACTGTGTAGGGAAAGTAACTGTCTGTTTTACTCATACACTTCCAAATCAATTACAATGAGTTTAGGTATTGAAATTGATTACACAAAGGCTAAACTGCCGGCAAGATTTAGTAATTATATAGTTTATAAAATATTTACTTTGTGAATAACAGTTAAAACCGTTTATGATGACACAATTTTGAAAACCTACCACTTAAATTTGTTCATAATTAATTAATTTGTATATAATTTTATTTCAAACTATCTATGCACCTGCACACCTATACTAATATTATAAAGCTGAAGAGTTTGTTTGTTTGTTTGTTTGTTTGAACGCGCTAATCTCAGGAACTACTGGTTCGAATTGAAAAATTCTTTTTGGGTTGAATAGACCATTTATCGAGGAAGGCTTTAGGCTATATATCATCACGCTTAAGTCAATAGGAGCGGAGCAGCGATAAAGAATGTTTTAATCGGGGATTCCACGGGGACGAAGTCGCGGGCAGCAGCTAGTTTAAAAATACTACTTCATACAAGAAACCTTATTTTTACTTAGAAAACATCACTGGTTCTTAAAAATATGAGTAGCCCCTTCATTATTGCTATGAAAGATTTAGACCGTAGAGAGGGAATGGGCCGTAATCCACCATGCGGGCCCAGTGCGAGTTGGTGAATGTCACAAGTCTTCAAATTTTGATTCTAGGACATGCCGGTTTCCTCACGATGTTTTCCTTCACCGTTTTGAGAGCAGTGGTGATGACATTCATTAATCAAAGTAATGCGCCTGGCTGGGTTTGAACCCGCGACTTATTATTAGTAAGTCACAGCCGTTACCACTCGGCCACCACCGCTCCTGTAATGTACTTAATACTAATTAAAGAATGTAAGAATAACCATCATGATACCTGTGATATGTTTTAGTATTTCCCACACCCTCTCTGCTGTGATTATTATTTTCTTTTCCTGTGTGTCTTCATTGGCATGCTTCCATTCAGCTGTCAGATCAAGACCCTGTCTTCTTATAGAGGGCTGGTAATGGCCACAGCCACCATGGCCTGAGCCTCTTTTGCCCTCATCACCTTCCTTTCCAATATCCATATCCTCACCACCCTCACAAATATTCTTGCCTTTACACAAGTCATAAACATATGTAAGTCTCTTACGAGGTTGTCCTTTTGATTTCATCACAACTTCTTTTATCTTTGGATTAGTCTAAAACACAAACAGTTGTAGATAAGCCACAACTTTAACATGAAAATCAATAAAATAATTAACATAGAAATACCACTACTTACTGGGCTGACAAGCAGTTTGGAGCAGTAAAAACACACACATCTTAGTATCTTTATTGTCTTCGTTATAAAACCGATGTGAAAAACTGGCTTTGCCAGGTCAATGTGTCCGAAATGGCCCGGACACTCAGTCATATTACCAGCACAAGTTTGACATCTGGAACTTCTATCAATCACCCCTTGTCGCGGATCCATAAGTCCGCCAAGCTTGGGTCTACCACCCTCCATTGTTTCGGGGAACCGAATCCCCCCTTCAGTAACTGACATGCGTCGCTAAAAGTTTTATTCATCATTATTTATACATTAGCACATTCATATTTACGTACATGAAAATCGATCATTACAAAAATAAATCAGTCTATAGGTAAACGCAATACATCCATATATTATCATCAGCCAGTGCAAGTCATAGCTTGTCATAAAAGTTGCAACTGGCTGGATGCAAGTGGTTGGTCTACAAGAAACCCACTGATTTCAAAATTACATTGCACTTTAACAGTTTTTCATTAAGTGTACTTGATAAATCAGACCCATGAAACAACAAGGTGAAGGATGTTTGTGCAACAATCACTGCTATATCAGTCGTAAGTAAATTGGAATATCAAAACAATTGTTGTTTTTCTATTTCCAACCCAATAGAACGGAATATGAACAAATGCAAGCTAGCAGAATATTTAAACTTAAGAATAAGGGAACTTATTGCAAATGTTTATCTTCTGCCAATGCCAAGCACAACTATTGCATTGTGCGTGCCACTTTATCAATTACCATGAATCACGATATAACGCACGTAAACTCATGAAATTTATGTGATATTTTAAACACTACTTTAATAAGAGTTTGAAAACATAACTTACGATTTCATCTGGAGATAATATACCAAATTGTACTCTTTTTACTTGGCGCACAGGCGCCTTCGAATCATTCGTGGTAGCCATTTTGTTGGCTACTGGAGCAGTGTTGCCAATGCCAACTATATTTTTAGAGGATCGTACCATAGACTAAAAAGACAGTATTTTGCCATGAATTCAAGGAATTAGTATGCATGGACTTATTATACTAACTTAGTATGTGATAGAATTTCAATAAAACTACGTAAATCAATTAAAAAACGGAATGTTATTATGATTTTTAATTAATATTTATCATCAATTAATATATGGCATTAGGATATTATTAAATTATATTTTTTGAAGTGAAACTTCTTTATCAGCGTTGGAAAAAAATTACCGTCACATTTTTCAGTTAGGCGCATGGACTTATTATACAAACAAGTTACACGTTAGTATAATAAGTCCATAGTTAGGCGTCACATTTTTCCGTTACGCGCCATCTTTTTTGAGTTTATGAGTATCAGAAGAGGTTTGTCACTTTTTACTTTCAATTATCAAAACCTTAGAGATCATGTACCTACATGACCTGGCCTGGATGATTCAATTGTGAAAAATTCGAAGTTTCACTTCTTACGTGTACACTAGTACACGCACACATTTATTAAAATAATGAATTAGAGTAGGGCCTCGTTAACCGGACTCGCGCTAGTTCGGTGATCACTGTAATCATAGAGTAAAGTAATAAATCGACTGTAATCCGGTCGGGCAATGGGGTTCGTGGGGGAGGCGGGTGTATGTAGGTGCGGGCTTTTGAAATGAATGGCGAAAATTATAAACAGAAGAGAATAACAGACTTTTTCAAGAAGAATTAAGTAATGTTTTATTATAACTTACTGTTTTTCTTACATGGTTTTATTTTGAACATGTAGGTACATTTTTGTCTTTAGGCTGTAATTTAAAAATTGAGTAATGAAACTAAGGTTAAACCTCAATACCTGCCTAGTTTTCTTTACAAAAAGTAATGATATCCCACCAAAAACATAAATGTAAAAAAGGAGAGCCAAGTTCAATACAAAAATTATGATTGGCTGTGCGCTTCGCCGCAAAAAAAATGGAGAACTAAATGAGTGCCTAGTTTCTATGCAAAGTCGAAATATATATTTATAGGAACAAAATAACATTATGAAGGTACAGTCGGTGATAGCAATTAACTGACCCCCTAAAAATTAAACGAATTTGAACCTTTTGCTCGTTAGCAGTAAGACAACTGGATCAACGTCTACGATCAATAAAATAGTTATTCGAATTTGATCTTTAATACTCAGTGTTAAGGTAGGTATGATCTTGAATATTATTTTTACTTGTAATATAATACGTAATTTCGATCACTTTAAATATGTTTCGAGTGGTCTAGTGGTGACTGTAGTGAGCTGACAAATCGAGGCTGTAAGTTCGTAACCAGCGAGATTGACGCGTTTGTTTCTGTTTTGTAAATTTAAGTTTTAAATAATAAATTATAATATAGTTTGAGTTATAAATAATAAATTATAACTTTAGCAACAAAAAAAAAAAACGAAGAGAAATAAAAAACCAAAATGATGGTAAAAACGATTATATTTTATAAAAAAAATATTATAAGAATAACATAAATGATATTGATGACGACACGAAGATGATAATATTTACCTACTTACTAATAACGTTAACTGCACTGAGTTTTATGTAGTGAATAAGCATGTTATAATATTTAGAAATATAGGTATGTATTTCTATTTCATAACAATAACATCACCACATTAAATATCATTTAACTAGGTAAATAAAACGGCATTATACGTTGAAGTTCGATCTAGTATATATCAATTTGTTTTGTGAGTAGTTATTTTAGTTATAAGGTTTTGACAAAAACTAGGTATTCGAAATACTTCGTTAGAAATTATAATAATAGTTAATTTAACACACACACTGACATACGTTAGTATTGTTTGTGACCAACACTGGTTACTCAAGTCATTTATAATTATGCTTTTAATAGCGAAGTGGAGCACCATATTTTTCTATTACTTGTTGCAAGCGGTCCCGCATACCGCGCACCATATTCAACAACAATCACTTCCTCTCATGAATGGTTTTGGTCCAGGACGATCTTTTTGAATATTAAAACCACACGTCAAACGTTTTAGCCACAATCTGACTGTATTTCTCTGGAACAACACAATAAGCATAATTTTAGTAACGAATAGGTAAACATAATTTTATTTATCGATTAAGTTTGCAAATTACGTTTATCAATTTAGATAATATAAATCAAATCTATACTAATATTATAAAGCCGAAGAGTTTGTTTGTTTGTTTGTTTGAACGCGCTAATCTCAGGAACTACTGGTTCGAATTGAAAAATTCTTTTTGGGTTGAATAGACCATTTATCGAGGAAGGCTTTAGGCTATATAACATCACGCTTAAGCCAAGAGGAGCGGAGCAGCGATAAAGAATGTTTTAAAATCGGGGATTCCACGGGGACGAAGTCGCGGGCAGCAGCTAGTTACCTATAAATGATCTCAAATTAGACTCATAATGAAACATAGTTAATTGACTATTATTCTACATTCACCGGCTTTTAAGCCAACTAACGAATTAAGGAATAACTATAATTATAAATGAAGTATAAAAAAGAATACACTTACCGCTATATTAAGTTTTGTAGCAATCGCTTTAATACCAACATTCTCCTCATGCAAATAGATTATTTTGTATTTTAAATAATCACTCAACTCAACTTGGATATGACGATTAAACTATCAAAACTGATAACAATTAATAAAAAGGAAAAATGCGTGGATTTTTACAATTTAGTAAGGCAAGGTAAAAATGTTCGCGCGTATTCACTGCTATTTGTGCATAGAATATCTTGTTCAATTTATTCTTCTACCCCATATTCCTAATGTCATATCTATAGCAGTTTTGGTTGAATACGCATATTGACGTCTAACTACCCACTTATTAAAATAGGTGAACAGTTATAAATAAATGACCTAATACCAACCTCTTAAAGCTCAAGTTTGCGTATCAAAATTATTTATTGTTTCTGTTCAACGAGTAGTGGTAGTCTGATAAACTCAAACATATTGAATAACTTTTAATGTTATGAGCATAGGGTGTAAAATCGAGTAATTTTTAGGGGGGTCAGCTAATTGCTATCACCGACTGTACATGTATGTACCTACATACAATCTGTAGAAGACTGACAAGCAGGTGACCTTCGTCGGTGACCCAGGCTGTGAAGCTTGGCATTCACCAGTTTTTCATCGCCAATGAGCCTCTTAGCTCTGCGTTCCACCGAGTCGTGCGGCAAGTTGATATTTAGCTGAACTATTCCAAAGGTGGCTGCAATACTCATAGCGATAAAAGCTGTCCTGGCGTGAAGTATCGCTTCAATCTATTTAGGATGCCCAGCTTTTTTGCCGCAGTTTGGGCCTTGTACTCAATGGTGGCGCCGAAGTTAAGACTGGATGCCAACTCCACGCCTAAGAGCTCGAGCTAGCCGATCAGTTAGGTACCTACAGGAACAGATGTACCCCGAAAAGTAGGAGTTAGGTCGTCCGGTAAAAAGACACGCTTGTGTTTTGGAGGCGTTAAAAGAGACCAAATTATCATCACCCCAATGGGAGACAAAACTTAAGTTCTAATTTGTCCGCTCTACCATGGCCTCTCTCAAAGAACGAATTTCATTCCCGCTGGTTTTCGCGCTAGACAAGTATCTCTGAAACCGTACTGTCATCTGTGTATCCAACAATACCAAGATAGCAAGTAGGTCATTGATGTGCAGCAGGAATAGAGTTACAGAGAGAACAGACCCCTGAGGAACTCCGGTATCAATAGCCATGAGATCAGAGGAGCAGCCGTCAACGACAACTCGGATCGATCGCTCACTGAGGAAGTCTGATATTCAACTACAAAAATCAGCTGGGATGCCATAAGCAGGAAGCTTGCTGAGTAGACTTGCGTGCCAGACCCTGTCAAAGGCCTTCGAGATATCAAGCGATACAGCAAGTGCTTCGCCGATTCTCGATGACTTGGCCCCAGCAGTGCGTGACATACACAAGAAGATCGCAACATTGTAGGGACAAAGCGTATTTCATTGGGTGTAGGTAAACCTATCCTACAAAATACACAGTTCGGATGGTTGGTCAGTGGCCATTTAGGAGAATGTAGCCTTAGTCACTTGACATGTACTTACCTAATTTCACAAAGGAAAGTCATACCGAACTTTAAAAGTTTTGTGATGTTGAAGAAATTAATTGTGTTGATAACACTTCACCCCAAGACAAATAATTTTGCGAACAGCATTTTTTAGAAAATATGAATCGTCTTCCCAATGGTCGATTTTCTGTTAAAATGCTATTCAAGGAGATTTCTAAACAGGCACTAGGCGTTTCTTATTTCTTAGCGAAAAAGCGTTGTCTTAATCTTGAGAAAAAAAATAATAATTATCAGCTCAAATAAAGTAACACTGCATTTATTGAGGGGAAGAGTATAAGAACTTCGGCCATTTACATGATATTAAGCGTCCTCTATATACATACATATGATACATAGATATATATATAACTTACCATCATGCGGTATTGAGAGAACAAAATGAAACCACAAAGTTACGTGTTGGTTTTGATGCCTCTACCAAAACAACTTCTGGAAAATCGTTAAATGACATTTAGTATGTAGGTCCAGTGATACCGGATGATTTGTTGTCTATTTTATTATGGTTTAGAACTTATAAGGAGGAGCTCGTGGCTAAAATATAACAGCCGCACGGGTCGATCGTCTAGGTTAAGCAACGCTTGCCGAAGTTGGTCTGTGAATGGGTGACCATCTTAACATAACGAGACTCCGAGGGATAAATATTCTCAGCCTATAAAGGTTTTGCGGCTGTCACCTATGGGACAGCACCTGCACCTTTCTTGAGCACGAGGTGCCTTGTTCAGTTAGCTCGCGAATGTTCTAATCCCATAATTTCTAATATTTTAGAACATGATATTTACATGGATGCTTTGAATAGTGGATGTCAGTCAGAACACGAAATTCAAGATATATGATGAGGTCCCTAGAGTATTATCTTCAGCTTCCTTCTTCATAAAATACGCATAACCTGTCATCTTCTCTAAAAATGGACGTCTTCTTGAGATACTTCTTGAATTTGAACACCTAATAAGTCATCTCTCAACATCAGAGTCAAATCCAGCAGTAGGCGAAATTAACAGTCAAAAATTGGATCAACCGGCACATTTGATTCAACAGTTTCTTGATCGTGTGCCATTTTTTAATCTTCTTCTGATATGATTAGTTGTGTCTCTGGTTCAATAAAGGGTATTGGACATTTGGAATATCTAAACTGTTTTTTCTATCTTAGGTGCCCCCACTGCTGTTTGATTCTTAAGTTTTTCTATGAGGGCGTTCAACAAAAATTGCGTCTCTTGATCTGATAAGCCAATGATTGTCTTTAGAACATATTCGATAGCCCTTATATTTTTCAGCTTTCTTACATAGTTTCTTTCGTGTTTTTATCGGTACGTGAGCATAACACGTCGATCCAATTATTATGCTCAAGTGTTTGATGGCTAGTTTTTTCTAAAAAATACTCTAAAGATGACTTTCCTTCAACTCGTGTGGCGAGCCGCCCTACGCGTCGTCTTCTGTTGCGGCGGCTGCCGGACGTGAGGTTACGATCTGACTCACGCGGTCTGCCTCCTACTTCGATAGCATTACTGCTTCGCAGAAGGAGGTGACCGCTTCCCATGCCTCCTCGCTCCGGACCATGTAACCACTGAAAAATCTTCTTTTTTTCCAATTAAGTATCTATTGGTGAAAAGGTCAGTGGTGACAACTGGGAATAGAAGATGGATATAAAGGATAAATAAAAAGAGGACTTATATCGTTTTAAATATTTTATTAAAAACTCTCACTTCTGCCTTTGCACGGTGGATAAGTCTTGTATCTCTTTATATGACATAATTTCAATAACAGTAATTCAGTTCACATCTCATTAAATTAAATTTATACTTGTGTGCAATTTCTCGCGACTTGGTGGGTTACTGTAGAGCACAATTTTATTACAATTAATAGCAAATTAGCACAATGTGTCTTGTGTAGATATCCTATGTATGTGTGAATATATCATTGTATCTAACACTTGTGCCACCGTAATGTGATTTTTAGTAGGATTTTTCTTTAATCTAAAGAACAGTTTCCGGCCTAGGTACTAAAGATGCGTTTACAAGGGCAACGAAAATTGATCAATTATAAATTGTAAGCAATATTCTACTGGTCGTTTATGACGACACAAAATATCAAGCAATTTACGGCAACGGCTGCTAGCGTCAATTTAGCAAAATGTTTCCAATGAAAGTATTGAGCAATTTAGAGAAACTCCAACAAATTAGACAATAATTTCACACACGAGTAATTTAGTTGAAACGTAAACAACACAGAAAGAGTAATATGGGAGCAATTAAAATCAATATTGCCGAATCAATTGCCATATTTTTTAGAAGTGGCTGCACATTGCTCCAGATTGATTTATATGTCTTGCCGAGTAATAATTGCTCTAAATTCAATCAATCATTTGACCATGTAAACGCGCCTTAGACAAGTAGTTTCGATGACACACAACACTGCAAAAACATACATATGGTATTATAATTTTGAGTAACATTTTACTTATTTCCTATTATTATTATTATTATGTGAATTTTCCTTTTTATATTCTAGAAGATCAAATTGTGAAATTACTGGTATCTACAATATAGTGTCCAAGTAGGTGTGTGGTGTTATTTTGACTAATGCATTAATTAGATTATAGCTACAACAGAGTTTAACTGTGCAGAAACATTTCAGTGAGGTTAGGCCGGAAATCACGATAGGTATTGTAATATTTTAGATAGATACTTAAGTTTTGATAAGTAGAATATGAGTCCAGCTTGGTTGCCACCGATCGCGACCGCATAAGTGTTACATCTATAATTATCATTACCGATGGGAAACCCGCATTAAAATCTCAATCCGGCAGGACTGCGGGATTGGAATCAGGACATCAATCACACGAATCCACGGATTATGCGGGTCTGCTAAAAAAAGCTTTTATATAGGTACCCATACCAGAAAGTTGGATTTTTGCGTAAAGCCGTATTATTGAATGATACAGTAATGCCTGGAATAAATTGGATGACGATAAAAAAGTCCGGCGGTAGTGAAAATGAAGATTAAATACTTAAGAACGACGTTTGCGCCCATTTTCTTTACAGTCCCGCTAACTCCGCATTTTCGGGATCAGTAAGGGATCCCCCTTAGGGCAAAAGGGCATTTATATGATTGAATTACCTACTAACTGCACCAATGAATAAGTCAAAGGTTTTAGATAATAAAATAAGTAGGTAGGTACTTAAATACTTAGATCCTATTGAACATTTATAATTCTGCAACATTACTGTAGGTAATGCAATCAGTTACGATTCATTTACGTTACGTGTACTATAAATCGAAATATTGTTTTAGTTTAGAGGGATTATGCTAGAAATAGATAATGCAAGTACATGAATAAATAAAATAAGAACCTATATCAACTCGCGACGCGCACCCATTTGATTTTCTCACAGCCCAAAGACTTCTTATAAACCCTACGATACTAAAGTTTAAAGCATTATTTCTATCTAAACTTATTATCTATAATGTTAATGTACATATAATAATAAATAAAAATCTTATTAAATAACACATAATCTTCGTAATAGGTACTTAAGTGTGTACGTGGCAGATGTTTGTTTATATCGTAAGTTCTTAAACTTAGATTTATTTTACATAAACAAATGCTTATGAGATAGCCCAAAGATATGAAACAAAATAAACAAAATTGGACCTCAACTTGATCTGTGGCCTAGGTTACAGATCAAGTACCTACCTACGTTAACATAGGTAATTCGTTATAAATCCCTCACCTAATAGAGTTACATCGAATACCTAAATTACCTTTATTATTAGAGACTGATTTTAAAACGGAATAGTCGGCATTAACCTAACAATGATATTTACGCGCACTATGACAAACTATCTAACTCTAGTATTTACACCCAAACTGCCAAGAACAATATTTGCCACATATCAATTTCAATTGGCAATCATTAAAATGCAATGTTCGTGAACATGACAAAGTAATATAATATCAATATTAGGATTCAATGAGCCTCTACTTTTGCATTTTATATCTTATCGAATAACTAAGTATCTGTATAAAATAATAAAAATAACAATAATGACAATTCAAGAAATAATGGGACTTAAAAATATTGGTGTTGGACATTAATTTTTGGTGGATATCCTCTTGCAAATTTAACTTATTTGAACATTGTAATACTGGAATAAAGCGCTTTGAGATCGTATGTGAATGTGAGTGGTGTGGGTGTTGCGTCACCACGCCTCTGTATAGCGCACGTCGAACTCCGTCAGCTGCGGCAGGCGCCGGCGCAGCGCCGAGAACGCCTCAGCTGACAACTTGGTGCTGTTCAGGTTCAGACGCCGCAAGTTCGACAGACCTGGAAAGAAACCCAGACGGTTAATTATTTTTTTTCTTTTCGTTACGAATATTCTGTGGTTATAATTCTTATTTTTTAAAAAAAAAAAACGTTGCCCCACACTAGGAATTTCTCCTATGTCGTGGGTGCGTTACAAACATACAATCTCACATACACAAACAGCCAGACCCGGAACAACTATCTGTAGGTCATACATTATGTTTGTTCCGTGTAGGAATCGAACCCACGACACGTAGCGCAGCAGCCACTCGCTCAACCACTGCGCCAATCGTGTCGTCAGGTTATAGTCTCCGTGTATTATACAATTATCTTCAACCCACGCGAATATTAAAGAAATAACTGTCACCGTCATTTCCAAGTCCTAACTCAACAGTTTTTGATACCTTCGCAGTCTTTTTGTTTCAGAGTGTTATGGTTGATCCAATTCTTAGATCCAAGTTTCATCAACAGTAAACTCCAAAACTCCGATGTATTGCGCCTAAATTGAGCGAAAATATCGTCGGAGATGGTCATCCGAATCCGTTTCCGGTCTTACGCTTACAAAAACCGATTCATTCTTAGATCTTGATTCAATATCTAGGTCACAAAAAAATCACTTTCTTTGAACTCACTTATGACTTAATGTTATTAATTCGACTACTGTCCAGCACTATTTGTTAGAAGTAGTAATTTATTACGGATTTTTTTTATTTGGAAGTTGCTTGTTTTTTTTTTTTTAAACGTAAGTATTTTATTTTTCACATTTTAGTGGCCCCACAGCTACATGGCTTGGCATTATTCCCATAATGAGTGGTTGCGCTATTTACCGATACGGAGTTATGTGCTTTCGTAGTTCAAGTCCAGACCAGCTCATAGTTAAATATCTACTTACCTTTGGGATTGACATAACTCACTTTACTAGGTTTTATTCATTTTAAATTGAGGAGGTCACTACTTTATCTTTGAAGTTCAATGTTCAATGCAAATTCAATATATTTAAAACTAAACCCAACGCAAAAATGTAAGTGTCATATCGTGTGTAATCTCAGACTTTTACACGAACTGAGAAGACATCCAAGCAAGATAAACACTCCGATATAAAACACGACTCAACCTACCAACATCCAGCTTAAAAATACATTCGACAAGCCCTCTGGTTATATGTCAATAAAAATGTACAATAGGTTACCCGAATCAATAAGAAAGGAAAAATCAACCTACTCACGAACAAATTAAAAAAGCTATATTTGTGATAGCTTTTTTAATTTGTTAATACAGTGTCTTTTATTAAGTGTTATTATCATTTTCTTCAGTAGAAATGTCGTCTTGATGCATTAATAGTGAAAAAAATAGGTCATGGCGTTAACATTTTATTGCGATAACCGAGGTCCGAGTATTCCTAATTGCTTATAGTATTCCAAATATGCTGCCCCACCAGTAATAATTGTAATAAGTATCAAAAATATTTATCAAAACTGATACCTGATAATGCCTCTATTCCTTTGTCGGAGACGGGCGTCTCACAGAGGTTAAGGACCTGCAGCTTCGGAAGATGCTCAGCAATCAGTTGCACACCGCTGTCGCCGAACTTCGTAGCCCACAGGTTTAAGTAGCGAAGAGAAGGTAGCTGTAAAATATTGTATTCTATAAGTTTTTGTTATTAACACCAGTTATAATACAAGTCGAATGTAATCAAGATTGGTTAAAAGGTGGAAAAGAGTAGAACAGCACAACTCACACAATACGCCAAATTAACATAATGTTTTGGGCAACATGTACATAATTATCTTTCGTGCGTCATCTATACTAATATTATAAAGCTGAAGAGTTTGTTTGTTTGTTTGTTTGAACGCGCTAATCTCAGGAACTACTGGTTCGAATTGAAAAATTCTTTTTGGGTTGAATAGACCATTTATCGAGGAAGGCTTTAGGCTATGTATCATCACGCTTAATCCAATAGGAGCGGAGCAGCGATAAAGAATGTTTTAAAATCGGGGATTCCACGGGGACGAAGTCGCGGGCAGCAGCTAGTAAGTAATATGGCTGAGTATACCTTGATGAGGTGATGTGCGCAGGCGCTGGTGACGCTGGTGAAGGCGAGCGAGAGGCACTCGAGGTTGCCGAGCGCGCCGTCAGCCAGCAGCGCGCCCACGTCGGCGTCTGTGGCGCGCACGGGAAGCGCCAGACGCCGCGGCCCGCCTTCTGACTGCTGAAATATTATTTGCTGATGATACACAGGGCTTGTTGCTTTTCTACTAAATGAATTAAGCTTTTTTCATTGCATATTACCAAATTGACAAATAACGGAACAGAAACCCTAAGGGCCAAAAAGTCACATAACGATGGTGATGATTCCGCTCTTCCACTAGGGATATCAATTAATTGATCTTGCGTCGTTTTGGCCTATAGAACATCAAATGCAGCTCGTCACCACACAATGTCCACACGACGACGTCTTTACATGGACATCGACATAGCCTTACAAGTGAGGTCTCGTTTAAATAGTGTATTGTAGAATTTGGACACCGGCTCCATACTTCAGCCACAACAGTGACTAATCGGTGACATGACGTGGAACCACTATAAAACAAATGCCGTTATCTACTAGTGAACCACTTTATGGCTTTGGGTACTGCTGGCTATGGAATAATATTATCTATGCTTCTAAGACAAGCTATCTTCACTGAAAGATCTAAAACAAGAGAGTCCGTACAACTTCAACATACATAATTACAAATCTGTTTAACTCAATGTTGCAAACATGTCCATTTCCTTCTCAATTATGTCTTTCTAAATTTGGGTATTTAACTTGATATCAAATTATAATTTCATTTAGTCCAGTTTAGTCATTTTAAATCAATAAAAATAGATAAAGCCAAGTGTATCAAAGTGCAAGAACAGGGCACGTCACCGCGGCCCTGGAACGTAAAGGGCACAAGAAGGATCACGGGTGGGTCTTAGTCAGTAAGAGTCTGACACTCCCTTCCGCTCCACCCAGAGCGGGAGAAGTCATTTGATGATTCCCCATCCATACTAAACAAAGGCCTCTCCACTGAACAGCCTCGTCAAAACCCTGCTTGCTCTGCAGGGAGTTGTTGAACTTAACTTGACTTGAACTTCCGCCCAGAGCGGAAGGGATTACTGACCCAGCCCCCTAATACCCATCCGTGTTCCTCTCACGGGCCTTTGCTCCAGCGCCGAGCTTTGCAGCTCCAGAGCCGAGGTGACTTCGTACAAAATTCGCAACCCTGGGTGAAGTGGAGACCCGTCGGACATGTGAGTGATGGAAGATCGAGAGAGCTAATAAGTCCCACGCCGGTGTTAAGTCTGTAGAGGACAGACGTCATGGCTAAAATGGGTCAGGAGGACTATTAATATTAATTAACCTGGTGGGGCTGAGTCTCAAGTTAAGTTTCGCAATTCGGGAAATATGTATCTAGCGCTCACCAGTCTTTGAAGGCATTGTTGCCGTTCGCACAAATCCTTGTAATATTTCTGTCCAAGTTCGGTGCCTTGCAGTGCAGCAATGATCTCCAACTGGGTTTGCTCTCCAGTCACAATTTCCCATTCCAAGAATAAACAAAGAGACTCTATTGCAGCTACCTGTAAGAATAAAGTATAAAGTAAGATTTACATACTTAGCGATGTTATGACTTCTTTAGTTTTTTGGAAGTATACGTCTGCAGGTACTTACGTGGCCCGTTAAAGCGACTAGAACAAAATCAGGGAGTTGCTTGCTCATACTCTGCAGAAAACTTTTCCGCTTACAGCAACAATTTATTAGACTTCCAAGCTGAAAATTTAAATAGTTATTTTTAATAATAATAAGTTTATGAATGTTTCAGGTTTACTTAGTGTTTGGAGCCTCCTTTTAAGGTAAAAAAGCCTGTGTTACGAGACTCCGCTCTCCCATTATAAAGCAATAATTACTTACACTAGAATTTCAAATAGAAAGAATAACAAACAAAAAGGGTGATGTTGAGAGTAAGTATTTCTCGAATGTAAATACCCGTGCTATTGTATCTCTCCTCGGCTTTAAAACGAAAGGACGAGCGGAAAGAAGAAATAATTTACCATATTTCCCCAGAGCTGTGCCAGATCGTCGTGCGGCAGCGCGAGCAGCGGGTCAGAGGGTGCGGCCGCCGCCAGCCACGAGGGTGGGCGCAAGCGCTGTGCCCGTGCTGCACACACGCTCGCGTGCGCCGCGCAGCGTTCTGAGCTCGCCAGCGCGCGCAACAGCCGCGCTAGCCGCGCAGACACGCGCGGACAGCGCAGCGCGCCTCCACATAGCGGCACCGGCTGCAGCACAGCGCCCACTACGCACACCCAATCCTCGTATTCGCACCTGACGATCAAAATACGACTCGCGATGTAGTTTTTTTTATTATCTATCAAAAATAGGCGACGGTACGATAGCTTTTTGTTTTTCCGACTTTACACATCGTGAGTATTTAATGAAGCAACATTTAGAAAGATGAATTTCGATACAAGTTACAACGTAACGCAACTTACATGTGCTCCAAGATATCAGCAAAGCAGAGCACCTCGTCCTCGTCGGGCAGACAGACGTGCGGCTCTGCGGCGGCGCGGAAGTGGTCGTCAAGTGCGGCCAGCGCCACGGCGGCAAGGTTAGGCGCGGCTCGCGGGTGCGGGCAAGCCGCACGCGCGCCGTGCGTCACATGCACGAAACGCCTCACCAGCGCCGCGCCGTCGTTGTGCGCACTCAGGGCACTGCGCACACAACAAACGTGATACTGATAATACATTACAGCTATTTCGTGTATCTAGGAGATAGAAATTCGCAATGCCATCGAAGCATCATTTTGGAACCTGAGGGTTTGTGACTGTCCCTGTTGTAACTACACAACCGTATGTACCTAAGCTGTCAGAGAGCTCAGCAGTATACACGCGTGACGGAACTGGCCGGTAGCCAGTTTCTGAATGCGTAGGCAATCAATTTGTTTACTACATAATTATGTTATTTTTCATGGTGGCTGTTTTGATCAGTTGACCAAAATAATACCGATCAAACTTCACATTTGTAATCAGACATATTGTAAAATGTTCTCAATTGCCTGACTATACAACATTCAGAACGATTTAAATAAGCTAGCCTGAAATAGAATCTTTCAATGTTCTGCTGCGCTATTTATGTCTCGATAGTGAATAACTTAACTGATGGCCATTATATTATTTTAATCAATATCGAGTTGTTATGCTAACCAGTGGTAGAGAAGAATATCTACTGTTTACACCAAGATTCAAAGCATTCATTTCAAATAAACCATTTACTTTTGATTGTCAAGGTCGGTCAGTCAAAAACATGAAGCTATTTGCACGTTCGAAAGCGTAGATCACTATATATGGAGAAGTACGTGCAAGAAATTCCACGGACACTCTTTTAAATCATGTTCTGTTTTACATAACCTTGGTTACATTATCCTGGTTGCTTCTATATGTGAGGACAATGCAGAGAAAAAAGGAAACTATAAAACAATTCAAACTATAAAGATTAAAACAAGTCAGTGGCAGTTAAGAGGTGACCAGTCTCAACCGACGACAGTTCGGCACCATTTAGCTCAACCATTTTGAAGAGAACCGAATGATCTAACACACGCGCCACCGTCAGCGACGCATTTGAGCGAGCATGACAGGCTCTCAACTGCAATTTTAGTTCAAATCACAAAGTAAACTATAACTTATCATATATGTAAATGGCTCTACATTACATAAAACTATGGTTTACAATAAATAAGTAAATACAAATAAAAATAAATTATTTATTTTCAAAATAATGTTATAAAAAAAGGTGAGCATCTCTTCCAAATATAAAATCCTAACCTTTGTACCCAAGTGATTGAGGCTGTGGAGCAGGACCGGCATTAGCCAAGCATTTTTATCAAGGATATAATCTTCCAGTTTATAATATGCTTGCATTAATAGTGTGCGTTTTATGCATGTTTTAAATTTTCCCTCATTTAATTGGAGAATATCGACTGGTATTTTGTTATAAAATTTTATACAATAACCCCATAAAAGAAGTGTGTACTTTAGCCAATCTGAACCGAGGTTGATCTAACTCGTTTCTATTTCTAGTATTAAAATTATGCCTGTCGCTGATCTTACTTACTTATTTATTTGAACTTTATGTACAACAGTGGTACATGGGCGGACTTAATGTAACATACATAATGTTTTCATAAATGTATTGACAAGGTACCGTCATGATGTTAATTTCCTTAAACAGTTCCCTTAGATAATAGCGCCGGCGGAGATTGTAAATGGCTCTAACTGCTCTTTTTTGCAGAATAAAAATAGACTCTGTGTCTGCAGCCCGTCCCCATAGCAAAATACCGTAAGACATTATACTATGAAAGTAACTAAAATGACCATTCTCGCGGTATCTACATCAATAAATTGATGGATTTTTCTGACAGCATATGCTGCAGAACTTAGCCGTCCTGCAAGTGATGCTAATCATACTAATTTTAACATTCGGTAAAACAAATCTAATACATTTGATTTTTTTCTCATTTAATTATAAATTATTAGCAGTAAACCAATTTTGGACCTGTTGTAGGACTCCATTTACTTCGTACTGATTGGTGTGTTCTTCAGCTACCTTGCAAGTATTTCTAAAAACTTTAGAATATTTATTTACATACTTATTAAATGATTCCATGCTAATGAAAGGCATACAGTCTTTGCCTGCTTATCCTAATACCTTTAGTCGCTCAGTCTAAATACTATAAACTTAGGGAAAGTGTCTTTTGACTTCTTTTCAAATGTTGTATTGTATTATTTTAATACCAGTGAAAAGAATTTATTTGTATTTTAAATGTCATGGCCTAGGACATTATCTTATAGTAAAATACAATTGAATTTCGCTAATGTGCACGCATCATAATGAGTTACAGAAAGGAAACATGAAAAAAAAACAATGGTGCATGGGGTAAAAAATTTAAAAGCACTACAAACTAATACTACACTGTATAGGTACAGATCAAATTGTACAACGCATTGTTATAAAGTGTATTCGTGTTCGTGCGGCGCACAGACCTCCCCGACTTTTGCCTAACGAGCCAGCCCGCGCTGCTGAGCCATTAGCGTTAAATCCCCCAAATAATATCAATCTGACCCAGCCTGTCCCTTGCTGCCCCCCCTCAATGACCCCGCTAAGCCGAGGCCCGTGTCCCACAGGGGATGCCCTTAGCGAGCGGTCATTTAGTTTTAAGTAGTTTTAAGCCCTGGCTGGGGGCCTTAGAATCTAAGGCAACCACAGGATTGCCCGGTTACGCAGTAACCAGCTTTAATGTGCTGAACTGCGAGTTGTCATGTCAAAAAAAAAAAAGTGCGGCTCACAGTGACCTCGTCTCTCAGCGTCCTATCTGCAGCTACACGTTATCGTAAAATCGATTGACGTCACTTAAGTACCTACATACTCTAATTGATTGGTTTTGCTAAAAACAAGTGTGTATTCTGACCAAATGAGGTTACAGTGCTAGCACAATGCTACGCAGGTCACCAACATGACTGCCTGCAATAAAAAGTGTTTTTCCCTTTAAAGAAGTTGATGGGGATTTTTCACGGACAAGCATGGTCAAGTGCGGTGCAACGACAGACTTCCCACTGTTATTGTTAGGTACTAGCAATTGTATTAACAATACGAAGAGATTTTTAAACAGTAGAATAAGTAGCCGATTTGATTCATGTTTATTTTAGTTTTATTGTTTGAAAGAAACAATGATGAACAACAATGACATTGAAACTTTCAACTGTTTAAATCTGCGTATGATATTATTTATACAACAAAAAAAAACTTCTGATAGTTCTAAATATTATGATTTACGATTGGGATAGTAGTAGATACACATTATTTATTACGGAAAAAAACTTTTTATTTACACTTAAAAGCGATAAAATCGCAAACTTTGACTTTTTTGGTAAGGATGTTTGTTTTCATATAGGTACCTAATTGGAATTTAATTAGAGGTTAATAATAATTGGGAAAATATAAATTTAAATTTTGAAATCCTCCTACGCAAAAAATACTTACTTATATTTTAAGGAACAACCCTTAAAAAGTAAAAAAACTAATGTATGCCTCTCCCTCGCACGGTGTGCCACCTTCTCGCTAGCATTAGTGCTTCGCCGTAGGAAGTGACCTTCGTGCTCTACGGCTCTCTTGGAGGAGAGAGGAAGAGTCATCGGGATAGACAAGGGTATCCCGCGGTTCGGCAAATTAAGCAGATGCGGGAGGGATCATATCGGGCTGCCGATGCGTTGAGGGGCTTACGGTGTTTGACAGCTGTATCGGGGAAACGTTTGGTAATGCGTGTCATGAACTGCTGGCTGGTGGGCAATTTGGGGTCTACATGTCATTGCAAACATAGAAGGGGCACTGTCTGCATCCTGAGGAGGTTACGAGGCCTTTACGTGTGCGAAGACAGCGCAAGTGTACGTCATGATAGGAAGCATGAAAAGAAAGAAAGAAAAATTTATTGCGCCGCCGCGCCGACCGTGGTGAAGTGTCGCAATTTGCACCTGAGTGACAATTGCTGCGGGCGGTCGTGAGTCCAGTCCAAGCAGACCTGCCTATGTTCTAAGCGAAGGTGAGGTGGCTTTTTTGTGGGTATCGCTTGTGAACAGCGTAAAGAGGGGCATAGTACTGACCCGTGGGGAACTTCTGCTCGGATGGAGTGAGGCTAAGCGCGCACCAAATTAAATATAACCCCGTAATTTACAAAAAAAATAAGGACCGTTTACCTGATATAGTCTCTAACAAGCCGCCTGGCTTGTGGGGCGCGTGCGAAGTCGACGTTGCGCGTCAGTACGCGGCGCACGGGCGGCGCCAGAGCGGGCAGAGGCGCAGCACGCGGCCGGTGCCGGCAAACGCGCGCCAGCAGCGCGCACAGCTCTCCCGCCGCGCCGCGCTCTGCCAGCAGCGGCGCGGCGCACACCGTTAGCTGCTCCGCCCACTCCTCCCACTCTGAGCTTTCTTTACTCTGAAAATTATAATTTTTATCATGTAATAATGGATCGACTTCTCCTAACATAACTTATACTAAATTAATTCTGCTCCTAACATTGAATCTGATCCAACAATATTCGGAAGTCGGTGTTCAAAAAAACTTATTACAAAAAAATACAACCAAATAGTACAAAATAACTTTAATTTCGGAACTTGGTCGGAAGAAGTCGGTTGTATATTTTGTAAAAATGTAGATAATTTCACGGGTCACACACATACATAAAATATTATGTATTTAGTATTTTTAACCGACTTCAAAAAGGAGGAGGTTCTCAGTTTGGCAGGTATGTTTTTTTTTCTATGTATCTACATATGTACAGTGATTACACCGAGATTTCTGATCCGATTTACATGGTTGTTTTTTTATTCGATGAAGAATAGTAGCCATTTGGTCCCATAAGAAATTTGTTCAGTTTCGTCAAGGAGTTTTTATTTTATGAGCATTTTTTAAATTTCAATAAATGATACCAAATCTGTCGGGATAGCTGAAATCTCATGTTTGTTTATTGAACACTTATATAGTACCATATTTAACCGACTTCTAAAAAAGGAGGAGGTTCTCAATTCGGATGTTTGTATGTTTTTTTTTTTAATGTTTGTTCGCGCATAACTCCGTCGCTTGCCAACCGATTTGAAAAATTATTTTTTTGTTGGAAAGGGTATACTTCCCAAATGGTCCCATGAAATGCGGTTTTCGAAAAATCAACAAAAATCTAAAAAAATATCTACGTTGTCTACATTGACGACCTCTTGGTTTACTCTGCAAAGGAGCAGTACGTATTTTTTACACCAATGTGATTGGTTCGTTTAGGCGGAGGAGAGGAGAGGGTGTAGGTACCACTAAAAAGTGAAAAATAAAAAACTTTTTACAAAAAAATACAACCGACTTTTACACAAAAAATCAAAAAAGTGCAAAATAACTTTAATTTCGGAAGTCGGTGTTCAAAAAACGAAAAAGCAACCACAAACACCGAGTTCCGAAATTAAAGTTATTTTGCACTTTTTTGATTTTTTGTGTAAAAGTCGGTTGTATTTTTTTGTAAAAAGTTTTTTTTGTGTAACTGTTTGTATTCCTCAAGTAAATAAATAAACATCTACAGCTAACTACAACAACTACAGATTGATAGAATCAGACTCGTCTCCTGATTGATGTTGTTATTTGATAGTTAGGCTTTAGGTTTGGGTAGGTAGGTATGTTGTTAGCTTTCTTGCTCTGATTTTTTTTATTGTAAGATGAATATGCTCTTGCCTCTAGTCTAGGTCGCAGGTGGCAGAGACAAAGTCGACGATGGAATGAGCTTACCCAGAAGAAGCCTGTTCACTCTTACTTTGAAGAGATCAGGGTTGAATGTGTTCGGAAATACAGACGCAGGCAGAGAGTTCCACTCCTTTGCTGTGCGCATTATAAAAGACGATTGGAAACGCTTGGTGCGAGTTGATGGAGTAGCAACAAGGTAGAGATGGTAACTCACAGTGGATCTAGATGTTTTATGGTACAAGGGGGCCGGTAGGATGAGGTCGTGGAGTTCATTTGAAATAAAATAAATTTTGTCTATCTAAAGTCTAACCAACTTCAAGAAACAACACTTTTGCCAGACAGACATCCACTGAAATACCGGTGACTAATTAATTACTAACGGCCGAACCCAATAACCGATCTATCACATACTGGAGATAGAAAAACAAATGAAACAACAGAAAACCTGTATATATATATATATTTTTTTTTTTTCTGTTGTTTCATTTGTTTTTCTATCTCCAGTATGTGATAGATCGGTTATTGGTTTCGGCCGTTAATGAGTCCACCAGAAGTCAATTTCAGAAAGAGTTTTTAGTTTTGTTCTGTAATATACTTAAATTGTTTAGAGCTGCAGTAAATAAGCGCCAGTGACGTTAACTCATAACCTTGCCAAAACATCGACGAGTACACATTACATACATGCTGAAAATTTAATTGGTTGAGAACTAGAGAGGTATGACGTACGAACACTACTCAATTAATTTTATACACGAGTATTGTAACCAATTTGATCTAGTTTAACTGAAGTATGATGCCGAATGCCGACACATTTTAGCTAATAGCATTATGCACACATTCCAGATAAATCATGCTCTACTTATTTCTTTATGTGCTAACTATGTAATCCTAACTGATGATTAAGTTCTAGTTTCTGATACTGGGACAGATATACCTAGTCTGTGATTTTCTTTGCATGAAATCGTTATTTTTTTATCAGTGCTGCTAATAGTGTCATGAAAGCTGTATCAGTACGTAAGTATTTGTTATTACAAATAATATTTTGTGCAAATGTTATGATGAATCTCAAATAACGCGACCGTAAATATTTGAACACGTGTGGTCTGCGTGCTTCGCGATAAAAACGAGAAACAATCCGCTTCCGTCATGAGTAGCGAAAGGCTTTTTTCTTTACTAAGATTATTTTAAATACATTATGTGGTAATGCAGATTTATGGCGGCTACGACTGAAGCACACGCGGGTGGATAACATCTGCTGTAGGGTAACTACCAATGTATTTACGTCAACAGACATTAGGTACATGAGAAGATCTCGAATAACAATTCGTTTCGCGCTGTAGTAAATTCACATAATGTTCACATAGCATCTGTGTTTACATGAAAATGGTAGATTTTTATAGTTGTGCTACTTATAGTGTTTACGTCTGTTGCTCTATGCCAAATGATAATCAAAATTTAACCTCAGAGATTAACTCGGTGAGAATATCCATAGGCGCACGTGTCACATTTTCGTCTTGTAAAGGCGTGGTCATGACGAAATCCACCATATTCTGAAATAAAATTAGCGACATTAATTAATAATAAAGCCATTTTTATACACTATCTATAAATAAATATGATTTATCATTTACCTTTAATTCTTTTAAGACGACCTCTCTTCTGACAGTCTTAGTAAGAAACTTCCTGTACCTTATCATATTTCTCTGAAAAAGAAACGTTTATTAGAATAGCCGTGTACTATATAAACATTTAGACATAACCACAACGGGAAGGAAATACACAAATGCCTACTCACCTTCCATATAATGGAATGATACCATTGGTCCCGTGTGTAAGCATCGTTTGCCTAGAAAATAAACGTCATGGTAAGACGCAATGTTTGATTTGGATTATCTAGAGCAGTAAGCTAGACAAGCGACAACACATATACAGGGTTATTTGTAAAACACCAACAACTTCTTAAGGGGTCATTGTACTCATCATCATGAACAACTTCTACTATGGGACCAAACCTGAAATCGCGAAATAAAAATCAGCTGTTCCCTACATTCTGATTAGTTAAACGAACATAAATGCAAGGAGCAACTGATTTTCTTTCTGATAACCTCTTAAGAGGTTGTTGGTGTAGTCTGGTGTTGATTTTTTTGCAAACTAAATTAGATTTATTTGGCATGATGTTACCTACTTATAAATTGTAATCTCAAATCGAATGCCACTTGTAATCTGTATCTTATTATTATTATTATTCTGTTTTTATAGCAGCAAATATTGATTTTTCACAGAAGTTGATAAATGGTCCATGTTGCATGTACTCACTGATGCCCAGGAGTTCGCGGACCACAGGTAAGTTAACCTGTGGTCCGCGGACTCCTGAGCATCATCATCACGGTATTCCAATGTGTTAACCCTTAACTTTTGTTGTTGTTTTCTACCTTTGTCATGTATTAATGATTTTGCATACTATTGTATAAATTCAAGTTCTTATAACGCAATAGACTTTGTTGGAGTTTGTTGCACCACTTCTTCATCCCAGCTAAAACACTAGGAAGTGGTGACGGGTGGGCGTTTTGGGGGACTGTCTTTATGTAAAATTTGACGTTCAAAAAGTGCTGTCTCTCAGCCTAGTTTGAATAAATGACTTTTGATTTTGATTTAACATATTGGAATAGCTACAAGAGCTGACAACCAACCTGCAAGAGCAAAGATCCGTGAGGCATCACTATTCTGAGGCAGTACTTCCTGGCGGGATCCCAGCGGGAGATGCAGTACACCTCCTGCATACAACTGTACGACAGAGGATTCTCCAGTAAACCGGAAGGCTGAAACAATGATATTCATTAAATTCACAAATTTTACTTAATTTTAAACAATAAATTTACATGTGATTTCAGCAATCCCGAAAGATTTGCTATCATTTATTGAAGAGTTCCGTTTCCTATCATCTCTGTTCTTCATCAGATCTTCACCAAACTAGAAAGGGACCACGTTGAAATACTAAGATACTCTTCCAAACCATCGTACACGATTTTATATTTTCATTTTACATCGACAAGAGGGAATTAATTAGTTTCAGTTGGTAAGTACAGTAAGTAGTAATTGAGTTTAGGCTGGACCATACAAATATATCTACGGGCTGGACAAACAGTAAAAAAGTAGGTAATAGTAAAACCTTGATAAAAACAGTACTTAGATGTAGGTGGTTTACTATTTTTGCCAACTTTATTATGTTCTGTTCATTAGAGAAATACTAACAATTTGATCGGAATTCAGTCACAATGCCTTTAACGGTTTAAATAGTTTGGTTTAACATAAACGCAACGTAGTAAAAAATGTTTCTATTGTAGACTACTTCTTGTAATAATTGATATATGTATGTATATATTATTCAGGTATTCCCTACATTCCTACACAGTTTATCCTCATTAAACCGGGATGTGTAGACATTTTAATAAAGATTCGTTTTATAACCTAATTAAACTATATGAATGTTGTCTGTAGGTAGGTACATCCTATTCTATACCACAATTTAAGTCAATTAACGTTTATTTAACATGATTGAGTTAGGAAACGTAGTCCGTATAATATGAACATAGTTCTAAGGGACAGTTCGCTCAGGGAATTTCTATCATGTTCCTGTAAATCTATATATTATGTACCTAGGTATGTACGCAATGATGCGTCGTAGGCACATAGTGTAAGTAAACAGATATTTTCATGATTCAAGTTTTGTTTGACAGTCAAAGATACGCAAGACTGCCTAGAAGTACAAAGTGACACGGACGAACTAACTACGTACCTACCTACTAACGCAAAATTAAATACGTTAGTCGAAAACAAAAAAAAAACAATCATACTAAAAACTAGCATTGACACAATTATATTGATGAAATGTCACACACCGTCACACACGGCATGGAAATGTAATTAAGTAGAACGAAGGGCCGGCTGTTACTGACTCCATTTACTGTAAGAAAGTTCCTGCTCTCGATTCACCTTTGATTGAGCTGCAGGTCAGTTTCAGTTTCAGTCGGGAAAATTCGGGCGTAGCTTCAGATGATGATGCAGCTCAGTTTGGTCGAAGGCTTGAGGGACACTGCGTCGAGTGGAAACGCTAGGTACGGATACATAGGCGGGCCCAGAAAATTCGGGCGTAGCTTCATTGTTCCGATTGTTGTCCAAGTTTACTTACATAGTTAAAATGCTGAATAAAATTACGAACAGGTATCTTTAATCAAACAGGAACAGGATATCTTTAATCACTAAGGTCAGGTGATTATTTTCCTTTTTTTAAATGATATAATATCAAAATACTATTCTATTATATTATACTAACAGCGCTCTTCCTGTGGGAATATGGGGATAAAATATAGCCTATAATGTCACCTGGGGACAGTGTTGCTTCCCTACAGTTAAAGATTTTTTCAAATCGGTTCAGTAGTTTCGGAGCCTATTCAATACAAACAATCAAATCTTTCCTCTTTATAATATTATTAGTATTAGTAGACTATCTGCGCGCTGCGGTTTCACCCGCAATGTTCCCGTTCCCCTGGGAAATACAAGGATAAAATATGTTACTACCTATGTTACTCGCTGATAATGTAGATCTCCATTCTTGGAAACATGGTGAAAATCGGTGCTATAGTTACGGAGCTTGTTCGGTACAAACAAACAAAAAAATATTTCTCTTTATAATATTATTACTATATTAATAAAATACTAATACTATTATAAGACGGGTTATATGAGTTCATATAATATTGTATTTTACTTTTTATGACTTCAATCTATTCTTTACAATGTTTTATAGTGAATTGATTTATGATTTTCATGTTGGATAAAAAAAATTTTCTACCTTTGTCATGTATTAATGACTTTGTATACTATTGTATAAATTCAAGTTCTTAAAACGCCATAGACAGATGTGTTGCTGGGGAGTTTGTTGCGCCACTTCTTCTTCCCAGCTAAAACACTACGAAGTGGTGACGGGTGGGCGTTTTGGGGGACTGTCTTTATGTAAAATTTGACGTTCAAAAAGTGCTGTCTATCAGCCCAGTTTGAATAAATTACTTTTGATTTTTGATTTTGATTAGTATAGACTAGCTGACCCGGTCTGTGATGTAGTCACGCGGGGTAACGCAATTCTTTAGAAGAACCTTCCAAAACTGTAACTCACAAAAATATAGGAAACTAGTTCACATCGGAGATTGAACTAAAATAACAACGACCAACTGCATCAGAGTGCTTGAAAAATGATGTTATTTAAATATTTTTGTATGATTCTTGATAAACTTTGTTGTGATGCAGTACCTGATTGCTGTTCAAAGTAATGTAGGTAAAGTATTATTAAATATTAATATTAGTAGGTAACAGATAGGTAGTTACTACAACATCTACCTCAATGACGCAAATCCAACAAAATTTTAGGCAGGAAGCCTTTTTTTTCTGGATTGGAAATCATCAAATGACTTCTCCCGCTCTGGGCGGAGCGGAAGGGAGTGTCAGACTCTTACTGACTAAAACCCACCCGTGATCCTTCTTGTGCCCTTTGCGTTCCAGGGCTGCGGTGACTCTTTCGAACAAATTCATAGCCTAACATTTGAAATTTGGCATTCAAAATGACGAAGTATTGCGGGCGACTCACAATTGCAATATTACAAATAAGTATTCCATTTCATATTTTCCAAAAATAAATCTGACATGCATAAATACAATGCACCTGCTGTACGATAATAAATATTCAATATTATAGTTCGATAGATGTTTTGGTGCTGCAAATAGCTGCTGGCAACCTATTTTCGTGTCTCGCGTAGATTCGATGGGGAATTAGGTCAACTATAGAGAAGGGCGCAGTCATCGCTTTGTGTGTAGAAAGCTCGGTGGGCGGGGCACCGCCTGGCGAAGTGTGACGTCGCGGAGCAATGCCCGCGCCGCCGATGACTTTGTCTCCTTACCGAAGGATTTTTTAAGGATTTTTTCGTAGTGTCTACATCGAAGTCTGAAAAAACCCTTAAAAAATTCTGACTTCTGTACCGGATGTCTACCTGCTTACCTTTAAGTCTCTATATCTTAAAATATAAAACGTACTTTGTGAACGTCGAAACATACGTTGAAAGTTCCAAGTGGTAATGTTATTATATGTAGGTACATATGTGCCTAATTAATTTAAATAAAATACCCTATGGAATAAAAAACGATTCCAATCCAATGTTGAAAAAGAAATTGTCAGTCTTATTACTTGATACATGTTATTATGTAGGTAAATATTCAATTTGTAAATTTCTAAATGATAAAGCTTTAAGTATAGTTTTTTAATTAGTGTATCATATTTTAATAATTTCGTATCGACAGTATTTTGGACTATTAAGCATTTGCACTAAATGTTTGCATGCCTGATTTAAGAATAGCATAGAATAGAAAACACAGTCAACAAGATTTTGCAACAAGACATGTACTTACCTACTGACTAATTTTGAATTACCTACCGACCCTTAGGGGCCATCCATAACGTCGTCACACGGTAAGGGGTTGGGAGGGGTCCTAAATTTCGTGACGTCACTTTTCAAATCAATTTTAATCTAAGTGTTATGTAAAACACGTACAAATACACGAATAAAATTGTAAAATATGTGAAGTCATCGCGTCACCCTAGGAAGGGGGGTGTCACAAATGTGACTAGATGTGACAAGGACGGGGGGAGGGGTAAAAAAACGTGGTACCATGATAGGGAAACCAGGATCTGGTATTGTCCATCCCAGGGAAGTCGATGGGAGCCTTCGAAAATCGTAGTAGCGACTATAGTGCGTTTTTTTTTTGATAAATTATCTTAAAGCACTACTATTTAATGAAGGTCTGAAATTGCTCTGATGATGAAGCCGAAAGACAGTCGAGGGAACTCCTCAACGCCTTACAGCAATTACCCGGTGTTTGGACTTAATTCATTTCTATTGATGTACTAACGTAACTTAGCACCCATATGGGGATATAAGTACCATTAAAGGTCTGATGATGGAGACCATAGACAGTTGAGGGAATTCCGGGCCTCAACGATTTATAGCAGTTTCCAATTATTGGGCTGAATTTTTGTTTACACCAATTTATATTATATAATGTTTGTATGGTACACTGATCACGTAGACACTACGAGAGGTCTACCGACATGTCATACGTACATACAATACAAATAGAGCCGCGCCCGCGTCAACTAATCGAATTTAGGTAATGACGTGTCTGATGCGAGCTCACGGTTCGAATAGCAATGTGTTTCAATAAGTTTACCTACTCCACAGTGATAATAATGTCTTATGAAGGAATAATGTCTAATTCAATATTGTACTTAAGTGTGTGTATAATTGGTTAAAACCACATTCACTATTTTTAATTAATTTACAACAATAAATAAATCAAAGAGTTGCGTCGATAATAACAATTAAAAAGGTAAATAAAATAACCAATTAAATATAATGATGTAAATGACCGCGCTTTGACGTCAGACTTTATTATTAATATCTAAATATAATAAATAGGTTTGGAAAAAAATATTTAAATTGGGTTTGTTTAGTTTGAAATAAATTAGCTTTTGTGAGTTCTATAAACTGAAAATAAAAACAAAATAGTTTCCTATTCTGTTTTACAGATTGACGTCAGAGCATATTAATGATAACGACATTTTGTGGAGAAACTTTACGATAGCAATAGCAGGACATGGGTACATACGACTGAAAATGAACGGTCACGAAAGTGATCCCGAATAGTGCGCCACGTGGCGCCGGCCGCCGCACGTGTACCTACCTCTTCTTAACGGTACCTAGCGAGGTACTGACGTTAAACTTACAGGGCTGCCTTTTAAGTCGTGTCGGTTGCTATCCTTCCAAGCAATTCAAAAAGATGAACAAGCCAAAATGGCTCTTTCATCTTTTTGAATTTAGAATTCGAAAACAAATGAATATTCTGATCGGTCGAATAGTTTTGTTGTAGTGTCTATTCAAAGGTGACAAGTCGGTTGTAAAAATGGAAATATCAAAGGAAAATATGCGTGCGATAATTTCTTTCAAAGGGGATTAACGCGACTTCAGTGCTTTGAGGAGATCACTTCTGTGTTTAGTGATGCAGCACCATGTCTTAGGACTGTAGAACGCTGGTATTTAGAATTTCAACGTGGGCACTCTAGCTTTAGTGACAAGCCACATGAAGGTCGTCCAAAGTCGTGAAATAGAGGCAGCCGTGGGCATTTCAGGGACTACTATCCCAAAAATCCTGCACGCAGATCTCTGCGTATGAAAGTTGATCTCTCGTTGGACCACATTTGCTAAGTGACGACCAAAAAGCAGCCCGTGTTAGATGGTGTCGCAAAACTCTGCAGCGATTCAACCGAGGAGAGCCAAACCACGTTTATGATATGGTTAGTGGTGACAAGTCTTGGATATATGCTTACGATCCAGATCCCAAGCAGCAGTCCACTGACTGGGTCTTCCAAGAAGAGCCAAAACCGCCCAAAGTGCTACGCTCACAGAGAACTTAAAAAAAATGGTTGCCTCTTTTGTGGCAAAATGTGGTCACGTCGCCACTATTGTACTAGAAGATCGAAAGACGGTTAACGTTGACTGGTATACCACTGTTTATTTGCCACAAGTCATTACAGTATTTCGAAAAAACAACTCAGAACGTTGCGCGTCGTATGATACTGCAAGTTCGCACACCGCCCGCGATAATTATAAAGATATTTTTGAGCATTGGGTGCTCAAAAATATCTGTATATTTGTCTGTATAAATGTCAAAATTTTAGATCAGCACTGACTTGAGCCCTAGCGATTTTAACGTTCCCCAAAATTAAGCAGTCTTCGTGGTCAACGTTTCAGCTCACCCGAAGAAGCTGTAGACACATACAAATCGGCTATTTTGACTGCCCCCACTTCGGAGTGGAATAAATGTTTTAAAAACTGGTTTGAACGCATGCAAAAGTGTATTAAATATCGCGGAGAATTCTTTGAAAAACAATCTATACTTATAATAAATCTATAGAGAGGTCAATTCTGTACAAGGAATATATTTTCAAAATAACTATCAGGGGCTGATTAGTGATCGATACTGGCGCCAAAAATGCAATCAGTAAAATTTTTGTCTGTCTGTCTGTCTGTCTGTCTGTATGTTCTTTATAGAAATAAAAACTACTCGACCTATTTTAACGAAACTTGGTGCAATTATTCTTCATACTCCTGGGCAGGTTATAGTATACTTTTCATCACGCTACAATCAATAGGAGCAGAGCAGTGAAGGAAAATGTTGGGAAAACGGGAGAAGTTACTCCATTTTTTAAGCTTCCGTCGCGTGTGTAGCCTTAATGGTTAAAGTTACATAGAAATCATGTATTACGGAAATGTTCTACATAAAATTATCTAAAAAATATCCCGGAACAGCATATGTCTATCTTTTATGGTTGACTCACAATAACACGTGTAACTCCCGATAGCTTAGCAGTTCGGAGCTTTCTGATTATATTTGTTAACTTTTACGTTCATAATACTCTCACTCATCCCTAATTAAAAAAAAGTTAACATTATTACCTATTCAATAAAAAAAGAATCATAGAAATCGGTATAGAAACACCAAACTTATACATGAATACAATAATAAGCCATCGTACCGTCGCGCTTTAATACTGAATCATGCTATAAGATGTTATAGTGATTATTTTTTTGTAACTTTTGTTGCTATTTTATAAAATGGGTACTTATTAGTTATTTTGGTAATGTTTAAATATTCGTTCAAATTATAAATTATTAATAGTTTCAATTTTATTTCTTTTTAGGTGAAGTAGTAGTAGAAGTAGGAGCATAGATTTTTAGATACCGATAGGTTAGTTTTGGCTAATTTATGTTCTGTTTTTTTAGTATTGAGTAGGTAAAAGCGTAGATACTTTTATTAATTAGTAGTTATTTTATTAATTAGTTATACGTAGTTATATGTATTTATTTTTAAGTGAAGCAGGTATAGGTTATTATAATATAATTTTGCACAGGCATTTCAGCTTTACTTTCATTTCTTTTTTTGTTGTAAGTTGTACATATTTCACACACACATAGTGATCTATCAATGCACAGCTCAAACCACTGAATGGATCGGGCTGAAATTTGGCATGCAGGTAGATGTTATGACGTAGGCATCCGCAAAGAAAGAATTTTGATTAATTCTACCCCCAAGGGGGTAAAATAGGGGATGAACGTTTGTATGAAACTTTGTCAATTTTAAACCGATCGGGCTGAGAGTTTCGAAATTGGGGGTAAAGTAACTATTCCACGCGGACGAAGTCGCTGGCAGAAGCTAGTTAATAATAATAATCTATTAGATCGTCTATACTTGTTTCAAACGACTCAACTTATTAAAAGGCAGCCATCGTATTGTTCTATTCTGCCACTGTTTAATAATAATAAATAATTAGGTTTATTACAAAAACTTAGACATAAATAACAAAATATTTTTGTAATGTAGGTACCATGTCTATAGTTTGATTAATAGATACAGCTACAATATTCTTTGCAAACCTATAACACGTTTTTTTTAATTTGTATTATTATTATAAAATGATAACGGTTTCGGAGCAACATCGCCGAATTTTCTTTCAGCGTAACATTAATTTTCATAACTCGCTGACGCTGAGAGACCACGCTGAATGATATTGATAACCGTGCCAAAACACTATCTATTATTTACATGTTCTTATCTAGATATTCTAATAGGTAACAAAATAACTATACAATTCTGGATAGGTAGAGCAGCTTGATATCTATTCAATATAGGTATGACATATTTTAAAATGAAGCACGTACGTACCTACTACGTTTTGCTACGACGCACGCTACGAAAATATGGACATAATTATAAAACGGATTACGAAAACTGGGCCTCAAGTCTACTTTTACAATAGTGTCAGAATGATCTATCATTGATTTCATAATGGTTGATTTTTACAAGTTTGGTAACCTACTAATATAAAAGCGTGACTATATTATATGACTTTCCAATGGTCAACCAATGACACTCCATTGAAAGAAATGGCATAGAATGGTAATCTCGTACATAATGAAAAATGAATGACAGACGTATGCGGTAATCTGCTAACATTTTGACAGTTCCTTTGATCCTTCCTTTGAGCCTACCATTAGAACGTCATTCTGCAATCATTGCTTTTAATAGCTCGGTTATCACAAAGTATTAGGAGACCATTGACCGACCAATGATCGACCATTATGAATTATTATTTTACTAATTAGGTATTAACAAAAATGACAATGGGATCGTGTTGGAATGACCAATTTATAAAAATAGCAGACTTGGGGCCCAGGACACATGCATGTAGGAAATATCAGGCTGAAAACGTGGTCGTACTTATCAGAAAGTCTGTGTGATGAACTTTTGAATCCCGCATGCTTCGGAGAAACGCTTTCCTCGACTGACAACCCCGACCCTCGAGGAAAGTAGGTATTTCTCTTACTTGACTTACATAAATACAATACATAGGTATTCTTAACCCCAAAATAGGTACCGACGTGGACGCTTGTTATTTTACAAATGGTTATTTTTAATACTTTTATAATAATTTCGTAAAAGGTTTGTTTTTTGAGCTTTGTAATATTAAAAACAAATATTTTGCATTTTATGACTACATAACGACTTACAGATTAGTTTAACATGCATAACCAAAATTGAGCAAATTGAGAACTTATATTCGAATTACAGCAATAATACAATAATTCAATCCAATCTAATAATTGCAGGATTTTCTTCCATGTAACTGTAGTCGTGAGAATTTGGCTATTTTTTGCTGTGACCGTAATCACAACAAAAAATCAGCTAACTTACGACCTGCCTCACTCAACGGGTGATCGAAAGAATACCCGTTGACAATGATAATGTGTATCAACGGGTGATCGAAAGATCACCCGTTGATACACGCAACTAATTTTAACAGATAATGATAATATCGTTAAACACCCTGTACATATCTTTTGAAGTTTTGAGTTGAAATGACAGTCGTGTGTATTTTTACGAATCGAACGATAACCGTCGTCGGGAGCAGTCGGGCGAGTCTTACTGATACATAAATCATTCAGATAGCTGGATGACGCGCGTAAACCACTGCCACGTTTTCCTACGTCTTGTGTAATATTGATAATACGAAACAGTCACGTGACGCCCGTGGCTCCAACCGATACGAAAATTACAAAGTACAAATAATAGGTACGGGACTGCGAACATGAAAGACTAAAGTACATTCCATCGGCCTTACAACACGATAAGTAGCAAACGTCTGTAACATTAATAATTGTAAAGTTTTACATGATGGAATTCCCATGTTTCCAATAGAGCAGAGCCGCTGCCAACGCCCCTCTAATGACATGTCACCTGACATTGATCAACCTACGTAAATACATACCAATGGTATCTACTTTGTCGTGGACAATGTGAGGTAAAGCACTGTTTACCTACGCTTTTGACTCCAAATGCCGATTGTTTCCGATCGGTGCTATTTTTACACATGGACTTATTCATGCGTAAAAATAGTAGGTAGTATATCATTTGTTATCCATAATTATATAGTATAGGTATTATATAGTATGTAATTACATATATTTTGTTCAAAAGCTATTTATGTACTACTAGCTGCTGCCCGCGGTTTCGCCCGCGTGAATTCCGGAAATTATCCCAAGGGAACATTATCCCGGGATAAAAAGTATCCTATGTGTTATTCCAGACTATGATCTACATCTGTGCCGAATTTAATCAAGATCCATTCAGTAGTTTTTGCGTGAAAGAGTAAAAAAAAATTATCCATACTAACGAACTTTCGCGTTTATAATATTAGTAAGAACTGATATAGAAAATTCGGAAAACAAAGCTTACAAAGTAATCTACTGGTAGCGGTTATTGGCACAAGATTGCCACTGAGTGATAAGTGGGTAGTAGTAGGGTCGAGAATGTTTTTTAACCGACTTCTAAAAAAGGAGGAGGTTCTCAATTCGGATGTTTGTATTTTTTTTTTTAATGTTTGTTCGCGCATAACTCCGTCGCTTGTGAACCGATTTGAAAAATTCTTTTTTTGTTGGAAAGGGTATACTTCCCAAATGGTCCCATGAAAATTTTATCGAAATCGACCAAGCGGTTTTCGAAAAATCTAAAAAAAATATCTACATTGTCTACATTGACGACCTCTTAGTTTACTCTGCAAAGGAGCAGTGCGTTTTTTTTACACCAATGTGATTGGTTCGTTTAGGTGGGGGGAGGGGAGTGGATGTAGGTACCACTAAAAAGTGAAAAATAAAAAACTTTTTACAAAAAAATACAACCGACTTTTACACAAAAAATAAAAAAAGTGCAAAAAAACTTTAATTTCGGAAGTCGGTGTTCAAAAAACGAAAAAGCAACCATTGGTGGTTGCTTTTTCGTTTTTTGAACACCGACTTCCGAAATTATTTTTATTGGATGTTTATATGATTGTTAAAGCAACGAATTGCAAGGACGTGACATAGTTTCGATAGTGTGCGTCAGAAGACTGTTATTGATGCCTATTCCTTCTTGAGCGGCTGTAAGTAATTCAATCAATTACGAATTTGCAAAATATTGAAATATCAACGTCGCTCATAATTTCTTAATGCACTGTATAAAGTTTAACACAATTATGTTAAGTGTAGTGCAGTGTTATTGTGTAGTCAATAATTATTGACTTACGGCTGAACCCAATAACCGATCTATCACATACTGGAGATAGAAAAACAAATGAAACAACAGAAAAATGATATAGGTTTTCTGTTGTTTCATTTGTTTTTCTATCTCCAGTATGCGATAGATAGGTTATTGGTTTCGGCCGTTAGTATTTTTGTTAATGGCGTAGTCCCTGGTGACATGACGTGGTGCAGTGTTTAGTCTAGCAGCGGCGACCCCTGACATCAGCGTGATGCTCACGCGTCTGTCAGTTCCGCCGTCATGCGTCACTGAATGCAGTTGTTTGTCTGTTGCTTGCAATTCTACTAAAAACTGTTATTATAATTATTGCTGTTTTATTTCATACATTGAAATTAATCCACAGGAATCATTTTATATATAAACATTAGCGTTTTGCCGCGTCTTCGCTCCCGCCGCTTATTAAAAGTACCTTATGAAACTCAGTGGTATAGCAGCCCTATCAGTGAAAGAATGTTTTTAATCTTATATTTCATGCTACCAGATTAGTCCCAAACAAAACCTCTTTGTTATAAAACTTATGAATATTATTGATCGTAAGCAAAAGCATAATCAGCCATTCAATGTTCCCACTGCTGGGACACAGGCCTACTCTCTAGGAGAGGGATTATTGATAACCTAGTTTATAATTGTGTGAAGAATCTTAGATAATGACCCGAACGAATCGAGTGACAACCTCACTAATATGAAACGATTTCGTCGGATTCAACTATGGAATTTCATTTAGGAACTCCGTTCCATCCAACTTTTTTGATATTAAAACCATTTAAACTCCGTCTTCCTCGGAGCATATCCATGAGGATTTGCCATAGAAATATAATATACTTATTTATTATAATTCCTTATCTATGGGACTTCCCCACAGTAAAAAAAAAGTTTGAAGCACACGCACACTCGTGTCGCGTCGGTCGGGGCGGCTACATTTCTGGGAGCATATAACAAAGCGTGGTTACCCAAAAGGCTAACGATTAACAACGAATTTGGATACCAAAATCAAATGTGTTCTGCGTACACATGACGTCAAAGGTGAACTGTTTTGAGCACTAAAAGCCGTTTATGTGAGTAAATGTAAACATTTATGTTTTCTTTCTCTCGGGCAAGTTGGGCTGCTGCTCTCTATGTTATTCGAGAGGTGCGTATAATCCGCAGCGGCGCATTACATAACGCTGTGCACAATCACATATCGATAGCCGGATATAAGAGTGGTGACGCACAAACGCTCTCTTATCTTCGATTGACCTCGTTGAAGGGTTCGGGCCGATGCTGTAATCTAATTTAAACAGCAAGCGTCATATATAATAGTCATTATTTTCATAAAAGCTATTAACTAGGTACTTATATTTGTTTGTGCTTTTGCGGCACGTCATAGCAATTAATTATAAACAAAATTCCTGTTAACTGATTAAGGCAGACTTTTCCTGAAAATCAATGTATACATTTAATTATGAATTACCATGGATTTCATTTGAGATTAGTGCCTACCTAGTTGTTGTTTGAGATTGCGTTGAGTAAAATGTTTACTTTGCAAAACGTGTTTTGTAAATAGCACTCTAATATTTATTGCAAACAATGTTATCAGATGTGGCAGTACTCATATACTTACGTTATTATAGAGAACAATGAACACTTGCGTCCTGTCAACATGTATTTGCACTAGAGGTACCCTCTAGTGCAAATACATGTTTTATAGATATGTATACACGTATATACGTGTAGGCCTAAGTGGATGAATCGCAATGTATTCGATAGATATCTAATAATAACATTAATGGTTATCAAACAAAGATAAGAAAGGTGTGATGTTTCATGTTTAGTTGCCAGTAAGAAAAATGTTCAATTAGTTCAAAGAAACAAACGGAAACTAATTACCCACTTAATGACGTCATACAAAGTGAAATGCTAATCAAATTGCCTATTCGTATAATTTGTTGATTGAAGCACTTTTATCATTCTGCCACCAAAACAAATACATTTTTGTTTTTTTAGTTTATACAGCGGATCATCCGCTCCATATGAAACTGTTATCATAATGATTAGAAATTTATCGATTACTTTATCGATCGATGATTAAGGCCGACTGGTGGGCCGATTTATCGGCCAATCCGAAGACGGTTTCGGGTATTTCCGTGACGCTTCGTTTACAACAGATTAGCGCACAATTCGCAACCGCCCCATGCAATCGTGTAAATTTCAAAAAATTGTCTACTGAAGGGTGGAAAATACTCGGAGAAAGCGTTGAATTACTGAACCTATTTGAAGAGATTACCAAGATTATAAGTCCTCGGTGTCTGAAGTAATAAATACCTCATCTGAAAACCTTACAAAAATATCTAGAAATTTACAATGATAAAAACAAAGAGATCATGAGAATAAAAGTCCTGCTGGTGTTTTTTATTTAATGCTATTCCTCCTACACACATTTTATTAAGAAATACATAGGTACAAAGTAAGAAGCCGGATAGTCGGCGATCTGTACCGATTAATCGCCGACTGCGATAGTGGCCAGATAGTCGGCTTTACCGACTAGTTAGCACATCTCTAATAATGATATTTATAGAAACAACGAAATGTTTGTTTTGATAAAGGTGAAACTGTGAAGGCTGCTTAATCTTTTCAAGGACTGTACTCTTCATTTATTTTTAGCCTTACTCAAATCAGATATAAAGTACCTAGATACTGGGTACCTAGATACCTGCCTAGTCGTTTCTTTTAGGCAACTTTAACTGTAAGGAACTTGCTAAGATATTTTGAGATGGAGTCAAAACTTCTCTACTCTGATACCTACCTATATTCCTAATTAAAATTATTATATTATTTTAATAAAGAAACACTAGTTAGGTAGCCGGTCTCGGCCTGCGGATAGCGAGCGGGCCTGCGGATAGGATTACCAACCATACTTTATAAAAACGTATCCTACTTTATTTTAGATAAATATACATTATAATTTTGCATTAAAATGAAAGTATGGGAAAATACTTTATGTCTAATCTGTACTGTGATACGTAAAACGAAATAGGCATATGGATAATGATGAACTATTTATGAAAACCTGCAAGGCAACAGAACGTAAATACGAGAAAATCTTGATTGATTTATCAAGTATGTAATAAGGTACTGAACGAACTAAACTCTCTAATATAATAGGTATATACTTACAAAGGCTGGTGTTGTACCAGTTATGGCTTTAAATATGTATATTTAATAAATATATTAAGATATTCCGAGTAAAAGATATCCAAAGAAAATCTAAACTCAAATTGTAAAGAGGATTTTTTTAAGTATATATTTATTTGTTTGTAGGCGGTCATCCCTAGAAGTACTAATCTGATTAATCGGATCATCGAGTACTAACAAAGAACAGTAAACAAATATGCTAAACGCTTTGCGATTAAAGCCATTTTCCAAGTAAAGGTATAAGAAAAAAAAATGTGCTGTGTTCAAAATATGCTGAAACATACTTTTTTTTTCTTCCCAATACTTTTTCTTCGTATCTAAATAATTAATACGTTATGGCGAGCAATGGGTGACTCGCCGCGCCGCGCGCCGTCTGATAACAACCAGCAGTGCTATTCTGTAAGAACTCACCGAACTCACGTGCGAATACCATTAATTCATATCTCATTTTCGATTACACTTCGTAACTCACCTGAAGTGAAAAGTATTTGATATTCTGACTGTCAAGTTAAATAACTTTTCACTTAAAAGTAGTTCGCTTCACCTATGTTCTCACTTAGTGGCGCTAGCGTAGTTTTCATCAAGTTACAGAATACCAAATACAGTTTTCACCGCAGAAAGTGAGCACTGGAGTGAGTTCTTACAGAATAGCATTGTAGGCCCTGGTCGACGGCGACGGCACGTCGTGTTCCATGCGTGCTCGTAAGAGATGTCAGCAGAGAAGACGGGGCACGCTGGGACCAGTGCCTGCCAGGGTTGCGGAATATATTCGAAAGAGTTACCGCGGCCCTGGACGGCAAAGGGCATTAGGAGGAATAGTCAGTAAGAGTCAGGCACTCCCTTCCGCTCCGCCCAGAGCGGGAGAAGTCATTTATTTATTGCATTCATGTCGTTTACAAGGTCTTGTATAAGTTTCGTACATGAACCGTGTTAGGGTACCGCAACATTATGTATGTCTCCTAATTATAAATTAAATTATTATTGCATGCATTATTATATATGTATAAAGTTATCTATAAAAACGGTAACCGGTATGTGCAATTTGATTAATTATTACCTATTCGTTTAATAGCTGCGTTATAGGTAAAATGTAGCATATTAGGTATTTTGATAAGCGAAATCCATAATTAGCAGGGATTTTCCTTTGTTGTCACGGACTCATGGCAAAACCAGGAATAGGGAAATGTTTATTACGTGTTGCCTGTGGTAATATCTAGCCTGGAATAGTATGCTAGATACTTGGTCAATACTGTACATTTCGGAATGTGCTCACGTGACACGGCCTAAAATAATGATACGAATGTTTCATAAAGTGATGTACCGCTGTTGTCCTGTTGATTACCCTGTACTGTAGTATTATATTATCTGTGGCCAAGTTATGAAACGCAATACATAGTAAAACTTAAGAGGTGTTACTAAAAATGTCGATAAGTCACAAATACTCACTCACATAGTCACATTCAGTCACATGATGTTATCTTTGCAAAGAAACTGCTATTCTTGCTAGTAAACGTATAAAACACTCAAATTCAAAAACTCAAATGAAAATAATAAAATTTTCAATTTGCAGTATTTATGAAATGTTGGTGATTGACAAAAGAGTAGGTATTTCAAAACTGGGTCCCCAGGCAGTTTACGATGAGTTCATCAGAACTGCGTAAACAGCCATTTTATTTTTACCTGCACTTATTCAAAGGAATTATTAAGCTCTTTGTTTTGTTACTTTTCTATACTTATAATAAATCTGTAGAGAGGTCAATTCTGTACAAGGAATATATTTTCAAAATAACTATCAAGGGGTGATTAGTGATCGATACTGGTGCCAAAAATGCAATCAGTAAAATTTTTGTCCGTCTGTCTGTCTTTCTGTCTGTCTGTCTGTCTGTCTGTCTGTCTGTCTGTATGTTCTTTATAGAAACAAAAACTACTCGACCGATTTTAACGAAACTTGGTGCAATTATTCTTCATACTCCTGGGCAGGTTATAGTATACTTTTCATCACGCTACAATCAATAGGAGCAGAGCAGTGAAGGAAAATGTTGGGAAAACGGAAGAAGTTACTCCATTTTTTAAGCTTCCGTCGCGTGTGTAGCCTTAATGGTTAAAGTTACATAGAAATCATGTATTACGGAAATGTTCTACATAAAATTATCTAAAAAATATCCCGAAACAGCATGTCTATCTTTTGTCAATTTTAAACCGATCGGGCTGAGAGTTTCAAAATCGGGGGTAAAGTAACTATTCCACGCGGACGAAGTCGCTGGCAGAAGCTAGTTTTTAAATAAAACGTTGCCCCACACTAGGATTTACTCCTGTATCGTGGGTGCGTTCAAAAATATGAAACCGCACATAGACAAGACACCCAGACCCGGAACAACTATCTGTAGGTCATACAAACATTTGTTCCGTGCGGGGATCAAACCCGCAAGATGTTGCGCAGCAGCCGAACGCTCAACCACTGCGCCAACCATGTCGTCGTTACGAAAACTAAGACAGTTTCTGTGTCAGCTATGAAATATTAGATTAAATATAACATGGCAAAAAAACTAATTAATTTAGAAGAACTAAGTAATCAATAAAAATTACGTGGCTTACCAGCTGAAATACTGCTGTAAGAGCTTGCATCTAAGCAGAGCAATCTGAGCAATTTAGATTCCCCCCTTTTTTACTTTTATTTGGTTTGGCTATAAAAGGAAATATACAATATCATCATTAAAATGCCTTCAGTTTATGTTTGACACTATACTACTATTGTGATAACAGTTTTGTCTAAACTGGTCTAAAGTATACAAAGAGAAAATAAGCGTTGTGTAAAACGGTCAACGTTAAATGTTATTACTAATTTCGACTCTGTTAGTTAGAGTAGATTTCATAAAATTTTCTATAAGCTCTGTGAAAAAACATAAACTGAATTGACATTTGCTACGAAAATATTTACTCGTTTACTTTGTGTTCTGAAGACACAGATCAAATACCTGTTAAACATAAGAAAAGATTAACACACACTTCTTAATTATTACGCACAAAATACGCCTGATGAGTAATCGTTGACGTATATAACGAATTTAAACAGATGTTAACAAGATTACAAGCTATTTAAATACGATATTCGATTGTTATAAATTATGCATGACCAAACGACGCCTACCAATATAAATAGGTAGGTACCTACTTTTAAAGTGCCGAAAACTGTTGACACTACCTAGGCATATATGTATTAGCCGTACCTACATACGTCAAAGGAATAAGTTGTAATGGTCGAGCAATACGCTTACAAGATTTTACTCAAATAAGTAAATATGTGAGAACCACTTTGGAATAAGTTGTAATGGTCGAGCAATACGCTTACAAGATTTTACTCAAATAAGTAAATATGTGAGAACCACTTTGGAAACTAAACCTCATTAAGATAAATGGAGTGACAGAGCTAACCTTCTTGAAATGTTATCAGCATATATTGCCCAAAAAAACGAACATAGAGTTCTCTTTTATGGACACAACTATTTTCGAGATAATACATTTTGATGCAAATGGGCAAAAATTGCTACTGCAGGCGAGACGGAATAGACGCTCGAAGCGAAGATGAGGTCGTTATGGAACTGAGAGCTTTATTAAGGATGAGAAATCATCAAAGTCTCCAATGATTTCTTCCGCTTTGGGCGGAGAGGAAGGGAGTGTCCGATTTTTACTGACTAAAACCCATCCATGTTCCTCGTAATGCCCTTTGCGTTCCAAGGCCGCGGTGTCTCTTGCGAACAAATTCCGCAACCCTAGCAGGCACTGATCCTAGCAGGATCCGTCTTCTTTCGCGTGAAGCACGACGCGCTGTCAACCCGGGCCTGATTGTTATCGGACGACCATTTTTCACCATCCTCAGGTCCGCGCCTACGGTGACCGGGAATCGGACTCTTTTTTTCTGGATGGGAAATCATCAAATGACTTCTCCCGCTCTGGGCGGAGCGGAAGGGAGTGTCAGACTCTTACTGACTAAAACCCACCCGTGATTTCATTCTCGTGCCCTTTGCGTTCCAGGGCCGCGGTGACTCTTTCGAAAAAATTCCGCAACCCTAGCAGGCACTGACCCTATGGGGCCCCGTCTTCTTTGCTGACGGCTCTTTGAGGCGCGCGTGGAACACGACGCGCCGTCGACTCGGGCCTGGTTGCTATCGGACGGCGAGCCACCCATAGCTCGCCATCCGCAGGCCCGCGCCTACGGTAGCCGGGAATCGCCCTGCGTTTCCCGACGCCCGGGGCGTCTTCTTCTATTGCGGCGGCTGGGGCGTGAGGTTTCCCTCTCGCACACGCGTTCCGCATCCTCCTTCGCTAGCATTACTGCTTCGCAGAAGGAGGTGACCACTTCCCATGCCTCCTCGCTCCGGACCATGGATTGAACCATGGTCGGAAGCGAGAGGTCGCCGCCGCCGATCGCCTCGACGAGGAGACGGTGTTGCTCCGTGCAAGTAGGGCAAACCTCCACCGTGTCCTTCGGGCGATCCACACAGTATTGACACCCGGACAGGCCCTCCCACCGAATCCGAAACAGTTACCTCCAGTTACATCCGTGTCCGGTGAGTACCTGCGTCATGCGGAAGGTGAGGACACCGTGCCGTCTCTCCAGCCACTCCTCAAAGAGGGGAATTATGACTGAGAGCCTGCAATGACAAATGGCCTCGTGTGTGAAATGAAATTTTTCGACACTCTTTCTCGAAAAATCAATACTGTTCTGTCATAGTCATAACAAAATTTCATACACATTACATTTAATAAAAAAAATATTGTGAGAATTGGGTCGCGGAGTTTATTATTCCTTCGCCTTGTTTTGTTTTCGCAGAGGATGCCCACCGACCAGCATGATATTATAGGCATGATATTGTATAATAAATTGAAGAGTCAGGACTTTCTCCGCAAAAGTGCAAAATACATAATTATGTATTTAGCACTTTTGCTAAATACATATTAAAAATGCTAAAGACCTACCCAAGTTATGTGTAGGTCTTTAGCATTTTTCACGTCTTTAACACTTCATTCCGTCCATAGGATTCGAGAAGGTGTAGTAAAATTAAGTCCATGTGATTTTTTTTGGAAACTACTTAAGATACACTTCTCAAATTCATCATTCTCATTTCTTTTCGAATAACCTCCAAAAATCAGAATTATCCGCGGAAACCTGGACGCACAATAGGTAGGTATGTTAAAAATATATTTTTCAAAAACATACAGAAAATTATTTCAGAGACAATGTATGTTGACGGTACGGTAGAGAATAATGTCGCGTATCAATGTGTGTGGTTAGGTATCAACATGTTCGTGAACCTCTTACGCTCCGCGCTCTTGCAAGTGTTCAACTAAGTAAGTAGTGCTTACCCACCATTACGCAACCGTTATTTGGAATTAGTTTCGCAAATCCTGATTAGTGCACATATGATAATTTTAAAGAATTCAAAAACGAATTTTGCGTCAGTTGCGTTTGTAACAAAAAACTCACCGTTTTAGAAATAATGTGCTCTTCGTGCAGGCACAGTACGTGGGTTTCCCACCGCCTCAGGAACTTGGCGGCGAGTATCTTGTCTACTACAGTTCTGGTGTGCTGGAAGCAGCACACCCTGAGAGATCCTTCGGTAGCCAGCTTGTAGCGAGGACCCGGGAGCGGCGCCGGTGTGCCGGCATTGTTGGCCGAGTCCAGTCCTGCGTTGTCAGCACAGCACTCCGGACTTGAACCCTGTATAACAAAAATTTGTTTGATCTTTCATTTTCGATTATCTCTCTCTGAAAAGTTCGGAAAATCTGATTCTAACTGAAAGTCTTCTGATTTTCACGAATGTTTCGAAACTTGCGAAGAGACATAACATTCAGTTTTGGACAGTCGGTAAAAATGTTTTTTTCCCAGTTAGAACTAACTAGAAGCTACATTACTAAATGAAAACATGAAAAAAGTAGAGATGACTACGAAATAAATTCATTATTTGTCGTGCGCTGAGAAAACTATTATTGATGATAGGTAAAAATAATGTACTAGATACACAATCAAAATGACCGCTTAATACAAATAATTCCAAAATCCGGGTGGAATGGAAAAATGGTGAATTTATTTGGTATCGTGATATAAATCCTTCTCAATTTAAATGGTTTGATAATGTACATGTAGTTACACTTTAAGATAAAGTTATTTTAATTATTATAGTAAATAGAAGTCTGTAAAACTCCGGTTCGGTTACTTATATGTATGTAAAAGCGAATACTCACTCATTGATTAATCAATGAAATTTATTTAAAAGTAGATTTTAAATTTATTTATAACACATAAAAACAAATTTGAACGTGGAATATGAAAAGACATCGAACATTAATAATGTGCTTTTACATGTAGATTATTTCTCATAACTAATAAGTTAATAGTCTCTGAATAGCGAAGAAAAACGCACCATCGCAAGGTTTTGGTCGCGGTATCGCCTTAAACTTTATCCCCCTTAACGGGCCGTTGAAGTTTCTAGAGTACTAAATGTGCGCGGACGAAGCCGCGGGCAAAGTGCAAGTATTTTAAATACGCTTCGCGCTGTTTATTAAATAAATATAATTTGTACGCACACTATGATCGATGCAACGATGCTGACTACCGGACTTTGTAAATAATTTTTACATTAATGTTAGTTATTTATTTATATTTAACCACGGTGACGTCAGATCTGACCTTGTACTTTAATTTAAATGCAGATAATTAAGTATATTTATAAATTGTGATAAGAAGTGTGGGGAGCAGTGGTGGCCGAGTGATAATTAACGGCTCCGACTTACGAAGTGTAGGTCGCGGGTTCAAACCCAGCCAGGCGCATTACTTTGTGCAATTCATTTCATCACCACTGCTCTTAAAACGGTGAAGGAAAACATCGTGAGGAAACCGGCATGTCCTAAAGCCAGAAATCCCAGTGGGAACATTAAAAGGCTGATTATGCTTTATTATAAAATGTGATAAGCTAGAGAATAAATTTTCCTGACCGTAGTTTTAGAATTTGAGCTTTCTCCTTATAGGGTACCTAAACTTTAATTCACAGGCAATCTTTTGTACGATATACATATGTATTTGTATTTAATTATGTCAGTCCGCTGAAAGGGATATATATATATATATATATATATATATGTATATATAACACTGGGATCTACAGTGAATAGGCAGGCATATATTTGAAATTACAAAACTAAAACAGGAATTTCTTCACATCATAATTATATCGTCGAGTACCAACACTCCAGCCAAAAAAAAAACAATAGTACAATAATAGTAGTACTTTACAGTAGAGTGAATATATATAATATATATACAGCATAATTTTGTGTGGATACCTTTACAATACCATAATTGTACACTTATATTAGATCTAGAAATTTATATAGGACCATAATCACCAATCACACACATCAATGTCGAAACCGCCAATAATATGTAAGTTACAGAAACGATAATGCAGTTCGTGTTTAGAGTTCCTGCAAACCATTGAATATAGTGGACCTTTTGAAGACAACCTTTAAATGAGCTCAAAAGGGAAAAAGGAGATTAGATATCATAGGTTTCAATCTATTTCTTTGCCATGACCTATAGCATAAATGGCCAGTTTTTTTTTTTTTTGTAAATATGAAAGAATTCTAAAAACATACAAACCTTCGTTCGTTGATGCCCATCGGAGATTGTACTAAAATAATTTTCCACTAGCTATTTTAGAATGCTTGAAGTGTCTTAGTTGTTTTTACAACTGGGGTTATTTGATATTTTCATAAATATATGGTCAATTTGAATCATACAATACATCATATTATAGTTACCTGCATTATTGTTCTATTATTTAAGGAAAGTAACCGAATATGAAACACCTTTTTGTTATATGGATGGAGTAAAAATCAGTCATCTATTTGTAAGTTAAGAATTTAGATTTTCTTATTAAATAGGTTAATTAAAATAATAATATTTTAATTTTTTGCAAGTAACAAATGAGGTACCAAAGGAAAAATATGGAATTCGGCACCAAAAATGGAATATGAGCATTAGGATCCAATAATTATTATGGTCAATAATATGAATTACTTGTTTTAGGGTTCCAAATATCCGTGAGAAACGAAACGCTTATAGGATTACCTACTTGGGTTTCTGTCTGTCTGTCTGGTTTACCTAGGAATCACTTTAGACGAGAAATTGCAATGGGGACCTCAAATAACATATTGTTGCGCGCCACAATTAAGTAAGGAAGATAGCGGCATTCGGTACCACTAGCGCCATCTAGTATCGAGTAGCAAAACTAAAAAAGCCAGGAACCTTCGAGATTTTTTTCTAGAATTCTCGGACCTTAGTCGGTCGCGCCCCATATGTACGCGAACTTTCTGGAACCACTCGGCGTCCTATAGGTATAAGGCCCGGCACATGTGCCGACCGAGTCAGTATTGGATTTGCGATACAAGTGATAACTTCGAGAGCGATCTCCGACTGTGAACTCAAGTGATTACTAGTGCGATTGTGTTTTGTAATCAGTGAGTTTAAAGTGTAATTAGTGTTGTGTAAATAAAGTGTCATTTTTTTGGCTATAGAATCGGCTGATTTTATTGTAACGAACCCGAAGCTCGTAACAATTGGTGTCAGAAGAGTGGATTCAAAAGATGCCGATTCTACCGAAGGACGACACTGAGGGTATCCGTACCCGTAGTCAACGCCAGCAAGAGACGGACCAGAGGCGTTTTGGAGGTGCAACGCCACAGACGACGAAGAGACAGTTGCCGACCTTGGAGGCCGGCTCGTCCGCAGTTGCTCCAGCATTATCATCAGCACCAGACTTTGCTGCTCTGATGATGATGCTGCAGGAGCAGGCCCGCCGCCAGGAGGAACAGGCCCGCCGCCAGGAGGAACAGGCCCGTCGTTTAGAAGTGCAGCTGCAGCGTGACAAGGAGGAACAGGCCCGTCGTTTGGAAGAGCAGCTGCAGCGTGACAAGGAGGAACAGGCCCGCCGACAGGAGGAACAGGCCCGCCGCCAGGAAGAACAGGCCCGTCGGTTGTTAGAGCAGCTCCAACATGACAAGGAGGAGCAGGCGCGCCGCCAAGAAGAACAGATGTTCCTCATGAAAGATCTTTATGCCACTTTCGGCAAAGAAATAAAAGTTGTTAAAGATAAGGTGGTTCAGGTTACGGACTGACCATGCTGCACTGAAATGGCTATTACAATTCAAAAACCCAGAAGGACAAGTTGCGAGATGGATTGAACTACTTCAAGAATACGACTTTGTGATTGAACATCGCAGCGGGAAAACTCATGGCAACGCAGATGCATTATCAAGAAGACCTTGCGCTGAAGACTGCAAGCATTGTAGTCGGCAAGAGGGTAAAGAAGTCGTACCTGTGAGGATTATCAAAACAGATCTTAGTAACGAGTGGAAGAAAAACTTAGAATGTGCACAGCAGGATGATTTGGACATTAAGCCGATTCTGGAGTGGATGAAGGCCAGTGCTCCGAAGCCTACGTGGAGTGATGTCTCAGCGATGAGTTCAATCACAAAAAGCTATTGGGCCCAACGGGACAGCTTAGTGATTCAGGATGGAGTCCTGTGCCGTAAATGGGAAAATGCTCGGGGAGACAACTGTCATTTGCAAATGGTTGTCCCTAAAGCTAAAATACCGGATGTTCTACAGCTGTACCATAACGGTTGTTCAGGAGGCCATATGGGAGTTAAACGGACTCTATTGAAGATACGGGAACGATTTTACTGGGTCCACTGTCGTGACGATGTTGAGGACTGGTGTCGCAAGTGTACAAGTTGTGCGGCTGTAAAAGGACCTCAGACTCGTAGCAGAAGTGCATTGAGATTGTACAATGTTGGTGCACCATGGGAAAGGATAGCGCTAGACGTTGCGGGACCGTTTCCGGAAAGTGAAAGTGGTAACAAGTATTTAATGGTGGTTATGGATTATTTCACTAAGTGGCCGGAAGTCTTCGCCATTCCAAATCAAGAAGCTTCAACAGTCGCGGATAAACTGGTTCATGAAGTCTTCTGTCGTTTTGGAGTACCCTTGGAGATTCACAGCGATCAAAGACGGAATTTTGAGTCCCAAGTATTCCAGGAAACTTGCCGAGTTATGGGTACTCATAAAACGAGGACAACTTCTTACCACCCACAATCGGATGGAATGGTAGAACGATTTAATCAAACATTGGAGAGATATCTGGCCAAAGTTGTGGAAAACCGGCAACGGGATTGGGACAAGCACATACAACCGTTTTTGCTGTCATACCGAAGTGCTGTTCATGAAAGCACGTCAGTGACACCAGCAAACTTTGGAAGAGAATTGCGGCTACCTGCAGACCTGATCACCGGAATACCACCTGATGCTCCATGCTGTATAAGGGTAAATTTCAACAAGTGATTTTTATATGTCATTTCGGTGGGATTTTTTAATTTCAATGCTATCTACATATTTTTAGTGACAAATAAAACTTTAGCCTATTTTATAACATTGTGCGTGAGTGGACATCTTTCATCAAAACTTACATAAATATTTAAGGATGAATTTTTAAGAGTCCACTGAAATGAAAAGTGTCTACCGAAATGATAAAAATGACCACCGAAATGATAAACTGTGCACCGGAATTAAATAAATCCACCGATATGATACAGCTAAGAACAACCGTGCCGGGTAGCCAGGGTTCCGTACTTTGTTAGGTTTGATTTCCACAAATTTTAGATAAACACTGAGACAGGACAGTAGACAGCTATTTTAATATCATTAATCCTATTAATATTATAAACGCGAAAGTTTGTAAGTATGGATGTATGGATGTTTGTTACTCTTTCACGCAAAACTACTGAATGGATCTTGATGAAATTTGGCACAGATATAGATCATAGTCTGGAATAACACATAGGATACTTTATATCCCGGGATTATGTTCCCTTGGGACAATTTCCGACATCTACGCGGACGAAGTCGCTGGCAGAAGCTAATATATAGATATTACAGTTAGTATTACATATATCATTCTTTGAGGTTACAATAACCTCAAAGAATGATATTATTGTAATATTTATTATGATATGAATGAATTGTTTCTTCACTTAAATAACCTTTGGTAATTTTTCTGGTTGTTGTTGTGTGAAAATGATGGAAAACTTTATCGTAAATGCTGGTAACCATAAATAAATATTTTTGTTTGTTTATGAACTAATACTAATTTACTTGAAGAATTCTTTGCGGCATTTGAAGATTTCTTTGCAGAGATTCCCGTATCGACAACTAAGTATCTAGATTCATCACCCAGTGCTGCAGAAGCTTTACTTAAAGAAAACGTTCCAGTTTGTGATGCTGAATTTAAATTCCAATATGTCACTTCTACTGATATTGTAAAGACGTTTAATTCACTGAATGTTAAAAAACTGCAGATCTATGGGGTAATTCTGTTGACCTTGCTAAGTCTATAATACACATTGTAGCTCCTACTTTAGCTGTTATTTTTAATAATTGTGTAGACAGTGGTGAGTTTCCTGATCTAATGAAATATAGTAAAATAATACCTTTATTTAAATCAGGTAGCACATCAGACCCTTCCAATTATAGACTCATCTCAGTGCTACCTACTTTTAGTAAAATTTTTGAGAAACTGATTTTAAATCAATTGCATAGATATTTTAATAAACATAATCTTTTACATAATAAGCAGTTTGGTTTTACAAGGGGTCGTTCAACAACTGATGCCGGTGTTGAACTTCTAGGACACATTTATAATGCATGGGAGGACAAATGCGATGCTTTGGGGATTTTTTGCGATTTGTCCAAGGCGTTTGATTGCGTTCTCCATGAGACATTGATCAGGAAATTACACTATTACGGAATCAGGAACGCCTCTCTGGATCTTCTTACTTCATACTTGAGTGATAGGATTCAGAGAGTTGATGTCAACGGTAAAAGATCTCCTGGATCTGTAATCAGGATGGGGGTCCCCCAGGGCTCAATTTTAGGTCCCTTCTTGTTTCTCATTTATATTAATGACTTGCCGTACCTCATAAAAGACAAACACGATATAGTGTTATTTGCAGACGACACGTCGCTTTTGTTTAAACTAAAACGCCAGCAGATAGTTACTGACGATGTAAATTCTGCCCTTGCAACTGTAGTTAACTGGTTTAATGCTAATAATCTTTTACTAAACGAGAAAAAGACAAAATGTATAAAGTTTACCTTACCTCATGTGCGACAAGTGAACACTGTTGTATCGATAAAGGGTGAAGAGTTGAAACCCGAAGATACCACAGTGTTCTTAGGCATTACTTTAGATGCGAAGCTGCAGTGGGGCCCCCATATAGACAAACTGTCAAAAAAAGCTCAGTTCTGCAGCATATGCTGTTAGGAAAATTCGTGGCTTAACTGATTTAGAGACAGCCCGTTTAGTTTACTTTAGCTACTTTCATAGTGTGATGTCATATGGCATTCTGCTGTGGGGAAATGCCGCCGATATTCAGACAATATTTGTCTTACAAAAAAGGGCTATTCGTGCAATTTATAAATTAAGTCCCAGACAGTCCCTCAGAGACAAATTTAAAGAGATTAATATTATGACTGTGCCTTCCCAGTATATCTATGAAAACCTCTTGTATGCACATAAAAATGCGCAGTCGAAGATCGCTCTCTTCGAGAGCGATCTTCGACTGCGAACTCAAGTGATTACTAGTGCGATTGTGTTTTGTAATTAGTGAGTTTAAAGTGTAATTAGTGTTGTGTAAATAAAGTGTCATTTTTTTGGCTATTGAATCGGCTGATTTTATTGTAACGAACCCGAAGCTCGTAACAATATCTTGCTGGGTGGCTTAGCTCAGCCGCTTATGATATTAGAAAGATAAGAGAGTTAACATAATTATGTATTTTAGTTATTTTCATAGCATTATGTAGTACGGTATTCTGCTGTGGGGTTGGGCTGCTGATATGGAATCCATATTTATTTTGCAAAAGCGTGCTGTCAGAGCCATTTATAACCTTCTTCGCCGCGATTCACTTAGAGAACTTTTAAAAAAGATAATTTTATGACAGTCCCTTGTCAATTCATATATGAAAATATTATGTATGTGAGGAAAAATCGACATCCCTTTAGCAAAATTAGTGATTGACATAGTTTTAATACTAGAAATAGATCAACCATTTTAAAGATTAGCCAAAAGTACGAACATCTTTCATGGGGTACTGTGTTAAATGTTACAACAAAATACCTTGTGACATATTAGAATTAAATGAAAGGAAATTTAAAACCTATGTTAAAAGCGCACTTTGTAAACAAGCATACTAAAAGCTAGATGATTATATTCAAGATAAGAATGCTTGGAAACATGCTGGTTCTGCACCATAGGACAATATTGGGTGCGTGTAGTAGACAAAGTCAAACCTGTCGGTCTGTATGTATTGATTTATTTACTATGTATACAGGTGTAGTTACTGATCTTTTATATTTAATTTAACACACACTGATCCATTGTTGTTAATTATATAAATCAATGGTTGAAAATTTTGTAAACATATTAATGGGTAATATGTCCCTTACTAGCAAATTTATTAATTTTATCTCTGCTATCATTACTTTGTTGTATTAGTTTTATTCGGATGCATCGTCCTCACATAATTATAATCAATTGGTTAATGTATACAAAATATTGTAAAACTTATATTTGAAAAGAGTAACTATGGAGTTTCTTCTCCATAAGAAACTACTTTTTTTGCGAATGGACAACTAGTTACTTTAATATTTTTATATTCTAACTATTTTGACGTACAAAAGTGTCTTTTAATGGTTTAGTTGAAATAAATGAATTGGCTTTGACTTTGTCCGTCTTTCACAGCTAATTTTCTCCCAACCGATTTTTTTGAAATTTGGCATACATATGAACTTCTGGGATCCAAATACAGACGCCTATTTTTCTGGATGGAAAGTCATCAAATGACTTATCCCGCTGTGGGCGGAGCGGAAGGGAGTTTCAGACTCTTTGTGACTAAATCATACTCGTGTTCCTCCTAGTGCCCTTTGCGTGCCTCGGTGACTCTTTCGAGCAAATTCCGTAACAAATACAAACAGACACCTTACGTAAATAAACAAATGTTAGGTATAGAGGTGATTTTTGGTATTGAAAGTAAAAAAAATACAAAACAAAGTTTTTCCTACTCCTACCGTGTGACATAATTATGTAAGTAATGAAAGCGGGTAGAGGAGAATAAAATACATTTTTTCATAATTTTGAAATAAATGGTTTTGAAGTTATTTAGGAAATATATGTGAAATTTACTATATCACCTCCCTCCACCACCTCATCTCCTAAACAAAGTAGTCTTAAATTTTTGAAAAAAAAAAAAAAAACAGATATTAGTTCTTTGCCTTTAGATTACAGGAAAACCTGTAAGAATTATATGATTTGAAAGTAACTTGTTACAAAAATTTTATTAGATTCGCTCGGAACCTTTTGCATGCGAGTTGGTCTCGCACTTAGTCGGTTTTTTTTGAATGCTAAAATATCTGATTATAGAAAAACACGTAAACAAAATATCAATCAATAAAAATGCAAACCTCGCCTGTTTTAGTCAGTAAGAGTCTGACACTCCCTTCCGCCGCTCTCACTCACTCCGCTCCGCCCAGAGCGGGAGAAGTCATTTCATGATTTCCCATCCAAAAAAAAAGAATCTAGAACTCTAGACAGACTGAAAGAGAAAAACATCTGTATATTTTTATATACAGGTACGGGCTTCTCTGTTTCTCAAAATAATGACCATTGGCCATGTTGGTACATTCTATAGAATGGGAAGGCAGGACCAAATGACGCAGGCGGTTGCTATCCGAGCACGAGTCACGAGGTGCTCGTAACTCCATGCAGACCCATTAATCTAGAACGCCATAAATCTGGATCTGTTGATGCTGTTTACGCTACGGTTTTAGCCTACTTTTCGGTGCGTGTAGCCCAAAACAACAGTTTTTGTGTAGATATACATACGTGAACCTCCGTTAATCCGATTTACATTTATATCACCCACTCTAAACATGTGTTAATTTAATATCGACAGCAAACTAGCGATCATTAAATATGTGCGCTCCTTATTAAAGGTAAAATTTGAAGGCAATGAAACCGTCACGTTTCAAAGTGCACTGAATATTGAGTGTACGAGAAAATAAGCGCGACGTGGGTGGTCAACAGTCTCCATATTGCATAGAGAAATCTATAGTTCCTATTCTACGTTGCACTAAGGAGGCCATTACTTTTTTTCTTTATAATTTTATATTTTTACTCACAAATGACCCACGCAACTTTCTTTGCGTCACATTTTTATGAGTGCTCCGCTCTTATTGATTTAAGCTTTATGTTATACAGCCAACAGCCTTCTATAATTTTGATATAGAATGCTAATAGGCTATCCAACTATAATTATTATTTTTCCAATTCGGAGTTCCTGAGATTAACGCGTTCAATCTAACAAACAAACTCTAGCTTTATAATAATATAGTATGATAAATGTCTTCTTGTTAAAGTATACAACACTGAATTGTAAAATATTTGCACTGAACGTAACTGAATTTAACAAACTTTAAACTGCAATTAAATCTATACTAATATTATAAAGAGGAAAGATTTGATTGTTTGTTTTTAATGAATAGGCACCGAAACTACTGAACCGATTTCAAAAATTCTTTCACTGTTGCGATATTTTTTTTTATAAATAAAGTGTAATAGAAACATAAGCAAAGAAGTCATAGTATCAAGTAACCTTGTAATTCGTCTAAAAATTAACATTAATTTTACCTCTATTAGCGTTATAATTGAACTTTTCTTATTTACTTTATACATCTTAACGTAGGTAGCAAGGCTACTCGTAGCAAGGTCGGCTGCACGACGTCAATGCATTTGTTGAAATCAATTCTGTTTATTAGACGTTGAGCTATAAGTCAAACTGATATCATGAATGTCGTTCTAAAGAAGGTAACGTGACCTAAAATTATATCTTTGGTTGTTGCTATCTTATCGGTTGCAATATCGGAGTGCAGAGTGGGTCGGTGCTGGCGCATGACACGACCCACATCGTGGTCGACGTTCGGTGACGTCATTGCGAAAATTTGGGTCACGAGGGCGCGGAAGCCGAGCACTGCTGCGCTCCTCCCGCCGAGGAGATCGAACGGGCACAGCGCGCACCTCCGCTCGCCGATCCACCGCACAGTGCTCCGCCACATTATATTATAGCTTCGCAGGCAACTACAATTCCCTGCACAAGTTTCAGGATTTTCCGAACTCAAATAAATCTATAAACTAATTGATTTTAAAGATGTAAATAACATTGAGGTATACATATGTAGGTGCTTATATGGAGGTTTTTAAAACTGATTAAACCTTCGCTCTGCTGCTACGACTTTGTCCAAAGAAATCATGTTAATTTCATTGAAGTACCTACCTCATGTACGCAATTACTACATACTAATGGCTACTTACTGTAAACATGGTCAAATTGTACAATTAATATCAGTAACCCTACTACTTCGTTAGGAAATTACGTTAGATAGATAGATAATAATCTAGGTGCTAACTGCTAATCCATCTGATATTTTACTTGGAGGCAAGCCACGTATCTGCCTACGTAATAAATCAATGTAGAGGTGAACTCTTTAGAATTCAAGACAAATACATTCTGTTACATCTGCATGAAGATTCAAAAGTGTGAGCTTCATATTAATTCGAGGTGTCCTATGTATGTATAATCTTATTTAAAACAGATTCAGTGACACTGAAATCTAATACTATAACAACATTTTAACGTTTTACTCAAAGATATCCGAGTTTTACTCATAATAAAAGTAGACGACACTTTTTGGTACCTAGTTTTCGATCTATTCATTTGTTGGTTCCGATGTATTTATCACCAGAAAATCACAAACCCAGTAAGATTATAAAATATCGCGTGAAAATGTTAACAATTTTTTCTTAATAAGACACGAATACATTGGAAATTATTGAATTTGGATGAGATGATTCTATAATAACGATATTTTCATAGTATTTCAAGAAATTGTAATTTAATCAGGCGCGGATCCAGCCCACAAAAATGACAGTGGTAACTATTTAGTAATCTGTGCTGTGGTCACAGCCACCCGAACACTGCCAGCCCACTTTGTGCATTCCAACATAGAAGATGTTTATAAAATACATATATTATGACGCACTGACCAAGATTTTTTTATGTTTTTTGTATACGTTTTATATAATTTAACGTGAGCAGAACCGCGGGGCGAACACTAGTAAGTATATGAATAAATCTGTAAAATTTCAGTTTTTTCGCTCACGAACACTACAGAAGTAAATGTCTGTTTGTTTGCACACCACACATTTCGACTAAACTACTGAACAGATTTTGATGAAAATTTTATGAAGTCAAAGGATATCAAATTAAATTAAACGCTAGTATATATTTATGCATATTTAGATGCTTACTTGAATTGCAAATTCAAGCTTACGAAGAGTAGAAAAGAGATGACGTTTCTCTCTGCAGTAGTTTTTTTTTATGTTAGGATACAAAATTTGGTCGTATGCACCAGTGATACTACGGACTCTATTATGGTGGAATTATTTTACATTGATTTTTTCCATTTCGCAACAAGAAGCTATATTCAAATATAACCGTTTAGTCACTATCGTTAATGAATTGCCGCCGGTACACGGACGTCGAAAGTCTATTTGGGTTATGGGCATGCCCATCGTGCCCACAACGAAGGATCCGCGCTTGAATCTAATGAAGAGTTATTACAATTTTGCGCAGTTTGCGATTTTGCAGTGACATATTCATTCGTTGTTTTCCGATTTCCATTCAGCACAATTCAACTGCCCTCCTGTGTTACTGTAGGTAGACAACGTTTCACAGCGACTATGTGTTGTTGTGTTATTGCATAATTGTCGTCTAGTTATGTTTACTGGCCAGCGCCCTTAGTCTTGTGTCATGTTACGACATTCGAAGAGTAAGTTAACACGACATAAAATGAATGTCCATGAACTCATTCCATACCGGTTTTGTTACCGTTACTACAACTGAAATCATTGTTTTGATTACTTCCACGCCTCCGTGACGTCTGGAGTTGAACAGGAAAATCAGACCATATACACAAATTGAGTCACGATAAGCACCTACAGTGTATAATCAATATGGGCTTCTGATGAACTGCTGCGTTTGTCATCGCTCACGGGTTTAGTGATCACATGATTTACCAGGAAGTGTTTCAAATATTGGCTTAGAGGCTCGAAGATTTACACGGTCCATTTTACGGTTACGAGAGTAACTTAAACATTATGTACTCTATAAGATAGGTATTGTCTCTGTGTAACAATAGTTTGTTTTAAAATCAAAGGAGCGAGTCATTTGTGGTTAGGTACTTATATTAGTAAAACCGATCTAAGTAGGTAAATAAGTATTTATTTTTATATATAAAACTCTGTAAACCACGTTTACCGTAGAAGGAGTGTATTCATTTCAGCGTAAACATTTTTCCTTTATCGAGTTAAGAAAAGGGTACACTTTCTCATACCCATGACAGATGAAACCTTTTCCAAATGGTTAAAGATTCTAATAATTAGAAAAGTGAGAATAACGTATTTTTTGTTATAATTAAGTCATAAATTATAGTGCATGATAATCCAACGTAAACAATTCATCACTAATTTTATAAAGAGGAAAGATTTTTATTTTTGTAAGTAACGAATAAACTCAAAAATGCATGCATGGTGAATAAATTTTTTAAAAATTCATTCACCATTAGAAAGCGACATTCACCCTGAGTAACTAAAAATATTTTATCCCCATATTCCCACGGGAACGGGAACTACGCGGGTGAAACCGCGGGGCGCTACTAGTATTACAATAACAAGCAAAGCAGTGCGAGACTGGGTCAGTCTTAGCAGCCCTCTTCGTCAAAGGTGGCAGATTCGCCGATAACATTATTCGCGGCGTCTAAGACCCATATTCCAAAACGTGAACTCCAGCATGCGAACATGCGCACGAAAACTTCAAGAAAATATTGGCTAATTGAAATTATCTAAATATACATATATAACTCAAAAGTGACTGACTGACCGACATAGTGATCTATCAACGCACAGCCCAAACCACTGAACGGATCGGGCTGAAATTTGGCATGCAGGTAGATATTATGACGTAGGCATCCATCCGCTAGGAAAGGATTTTTGAAAATTCGTCCCCTAAGGGAGTGAAAAAGGGGTTAAAATTTTGTATGGAACTCCACGCGAACGAAGTCGCGGGCATATGCTAGTAAAATATATAAGAGAATTTTAGCTGAGCCCAGCGCGTTTGCGCATTTGCTTGCTCATCTCTCGAGCACGAAAACTTCAATTCATGACAAGCTTTGTTGATAGCTTGATGCTCCGATAGATTTGAAGTTCGATCGTTCGTTTGCATTATTTTGTCATGCAATTGTAATATACATCTAGATGTTATGTTGAGTTGTACCATTATTTATTCTATTAAGTTATTTATCTATTTGGATTTTAATAGGACAATACATTTTTATTTCATTTCAAAGGGAGATCCGGCACCCTGATACTGATTCAACAGGTAAGGTCCGAAGCGGCTTTAGAGTTAGTTCGCTCTGAGCGGATGGAAGGGAGTGTCAGATTCTGTTTCTCTCTGACTAAAACCCAACCGTGTTCCTTTTAGTGCCCTTTGCGTTCCAGGGCTTATTTTCTGGTTGTGAAATCATCAAAAATCCTTCAAAATTTTAGACTCCTACTAACTAAAACCCAATCATGATCCTTCTAGAGCCCTTTGTGGTCCAGGGCCGCGGTAAACGTTTCGAACAAATTCCTGGTTTGCAACAGCAATTCTGGGTTGAAACAGTCGCCGCGCGCCGTCTCCATTCCACAAGGTTCCTTTGTACGCTGCAGATCGAAAGAGGAGCCCAGCGAAAAGAGGTTTATACAGTAGATACTAAAATGATATTGATTAATTTTAATCATAGCTTTTTTTTTAATAAATGAAATACATGAATAATGAAGTTTTCATTATAAAAAAAAATAGAAAAAAAATGATAATTTGCCGTTTTCAATATCAAATTATTTTACCATGTAGGTAATGTAATATAACTATAGGTACTATAATACTAATTGCATAACTATATAATATGTACCTACAATCAAAATTGTAGCTGGGTAATTATGTCTTCTGCTTAACATACCTAACTTAAAACAACTTATAATTACACCTTTCGTTTAAAGTTTACTTACAGGTACGTAAAATGACGACGCCATACTATTTTATGCCAAATTTAAATAAGAAAAAAAAATCACTGAGTGTTGAGTAAAAACAGTGCGCTGGGTCTTCAGTTGTACATACATATTTGGTGACGTAAAGTGACTGGTCAAGATTACAGTAAGTCGTTTGGTCGAACCAATCGATACAGCACGCTACCGGGCACGCTACGACCGCGTGCTCTCTGTGGTGTACCGCCAGACTAGGTATCGTATAGCGCTACAGCTACACCATCTGTTCGCACTAACTATCGTCCGACTCAGCCAGGGTGGAGCCGGCGGAAACCAGTATACATATTAATCAAACGCAACTTTACAGGACTCCTCTATTATACAAAAAAAACTTTTTACAAAAAATAAAACCAACTTCTAAACAAAAAAACCAAAAAGTATAAAATAACTTTAATTTCGGAACTCGGTGTTTTTGGATGCTTTTTTGTTGTTGAACACACCGACTTCCGAAATTAAAGTTATTTTATACTTTTTGGTTTTTTTGTTTAGAAGTCGGTTTTATTTTTTGTAAAAAGTTTTTTTTATTTTTCACTTTTCAGTGGTACCTACACCCCCTCCCCTCCCCCACCTAAACGAACCAATCACATTGGTGTAAAAAAAAACGTACTGCTCCTTTGCAGAGTAAACTAAGAGGTCGTCAATGTAGACAATTTTGGTAATTTTTTTTAGATTTTCGAAAACCGCTTGGTTGATTTCGATAAAATTTTCATGGGACCATTTGGGAAGTATACCCTCCCCTCCAACAAAAAAAGAATTTTTCAAATCGGTTGACAAGCGACGGAGTTATGCGCGAACAAACAATAAAAAAAAATTAAAAAAAAAAACATACAAATATCCGAATTGAGAACCTCCTCCTTTTTTAGAAGTCGGTTAAAAACACGCTTCGAGCTCACGAGAAAGGTTTTCGAGGAATATCTCACGTACTTCGTTTTGTAACATAGTAGATGTTAGCCGGCTATCACTACATACACATCACGTTATCTTTAGCCGAACTCGTTCTATCACGTGTAGAACGTTACAGGCTTTTATTGCGCTCAGAGATAAAATATGCTGTAGCTGTGTCGTACGCGTAGCACTCTGAAAATATCGCTTTTATTTTGTTTGGTGATATGATACTATTCAATTCGCTATAAGAATTAATAAAATACTTAAGTACTGCTTATATTTAAGGCGTTTCCCTGACCAAATAACCTTGAGCATTCGTTCCCTTTGCCGCCCGCATCCTGCGCACGCCCTTTTATCATAGAATTCACACAATTTTTGGAATTAAAAAAATAAGCGATCTTTGAAAAAATACGTGTAGATTAAATTATTTATCCATTAGTGTAATCTTCAAATAATTAGAGCGTTGCATTTAGCAACAGATGCATAATTAAAAATCAACAATATTAGTCATTTTTTTTTAAAGTAGATTTTTAATTTATTTATAACACATAAAAACAAATTAGAACGTGGAATGTGATGATAAGAAATCGAACATTAATAATATGCTTTTACATGTAAATTATTTCTCATAAGTAATGAGTTGATAGTCTCTGAATAGCGATGAAAAACGCACTATCGCAAGGTTTTGGTCGGGGTATCGCCTTAACACGCAGCGAACACAAGTTATGGTAAGATATTATGGTAGTACAAAACGTAAATTCTTCCTGAACTCAAGGTCGGAAATCTTTCATTTAAGGCGAGGTTTATTGATCCGTCATTACATTACCTAAAAATTGTAGGTATATATTTTTGAAACGTTGAGCACTTTTTCGATCAATATTTAGCTTGACTCTTGCCTAATGTTAAGTTAAAACAATTATTAATAACTAACATTTAGTTGAAAAAGGCGTTTTAATTCGTTAAGTATGTTAACGCGATTGAGTGCATTAAAAACTCACTAAGTCTACTATTGTCATTTGGAACAAGGTTGAGAACATGGTTTTTTTTAAGAAACTGGAACTTCAACTTAGGTGCCTAAGTATATGTAAGATTTCCACTGAAAGAGTAGATAGACATACACATGTAGCTCTAACGTAGAAATATAATAAATACCGACCTACATGATGCAAACTGGGTGGTTCGCTTCCACTGTTAGTGTAACTAGCACTGCACTTAAAAATATTGTCCTAGCAATCAATTCGTGTTACGGATAATTCTTCACCATATGTATACAAATACTGTGAAATGAAGAAGGAAATTACTTTGTACCTAAGTACGTTATAATAACAAATAGCATTTATACTCTCTCCTTGTCCGAGACGGTTTACAGTGTAGTCACGGCCTTGTTTGCCGACACTGCCACATATTTTAAAGCTAATCAAAGCAAAAAAATAACTCTCTGCTTGTTTCTGAACGAACCTGTCAAACTCATTACGGTTTTTGTGCACGGCGCTGTCACAACGCCTCTGCAAATAAAAATTGTTTTTTGTGTAATTAAGTGCATTTTAGCATTAAAAATGATATTTATAACGTCTAAATTAGCCTATTCAACTTTACATCTGCTCAAGATAGTATTTCAACGACATATAAGTCGAATTTGGTAATGGTAAGTAAGGTGAACATTTGTGTACCTACAAGAAAAGCAACAATATAATTTATTATGTTTGGCAGTTCTGGTGAGTTTTTTTGATTACCTATTCATATAAAATGCGAAGATAAGTATTAGATCATTAGGAAATATGTAGAAATCATACTTTGGCATTATGTTCATGTTTGTTATGTTCCTTCTATTTAAATGTACGTTCATAAACGATTCGCAATCTAATTAAATTGAATTATCGAGAACTCATTGACTTCCAAAATGGAAAGGGAACGCGCGATTCGGATATGCCGCAAAAAACCGCGTTCGGCCGTTGATGGGACAAGTGTCAAAGTGAAAACTATTTCAAATTTTTTCAACTTCAACCGAACTTTACCGAACACGTTTCGTAATATCCATCAAAATTGCATGCAAATCTAAACCTAAGATGACACACTGACCAAAAATAAGGAGGAAGAAGCTGGAAAAATCAAACGTAAACTGAAAAAATCGCAGAAACGATTTAAGAAAAACAAGGAAACAGAAGAAGATGGACGTCTTACACCAACAGACTCCCCTCCTAGAGAGAGGGCCGCCTCGGTAGAACCACCAACGATGAATTCTGACTTGGACTTGACCCTGGAGATCTGAGGTACTTACTTAACATAATATATACTTAATAGTTACCTATTGAGATAGGTATTAAGCTTCAAACGCATGGGTGTTTGTACATGGGTACCTTTTCTATTCACTACACCAAGTACCTACTGGCTTAAGAGCTACCACTTTAGCGGGTAGACAAAGCTAGATTCAAATAGTGAGCTATCACATACAGCGGATAGACATGCTATTACACATTATTCAATATTACACTTCAGAGCTATCACTTAGAGGATAGACCAACCAACAAAATACAGTGCTATCACACAGAGGATAGACCAACCAACAAAATACAGCGCTATCACACAGAGGATAGACCAACCAACAAAATACAGCGCTATCACACAGAGGATAGACCAACCAACAAAATACAGCGCTATCACACAGAGGATAGACAGCAAAATACTTTATATCTGTAGCTTACACTGCATATTAAACTTTCAGACAGTGAAGAAGTGGCCGAAGAACTTCTGGCCTTGGGTCTTGAAGGTGCGGATACGAATGAGATAAGTGAACCAATCCGTCCTTAGTTAGCATCAAGATGGAAAAATATTATGAGAGGTTTAAAGAAAGAAACCAGGGAAGAAATCTTTAAAAAATATCTAGACCCAGAAAATTGTAACACCACAGCACCTTCCTTAAACCCAGAAATAAAGGCAGTCATGTCAGATGCGTCTTTTAACAGAGACAACAGACTTGTAATAAGGCAAAAAATGACTGGGAAAGTTTTAACAGCTATAGGAAAGGCCATGACAATTGTCATGAAGGGAAACTTCAACTCGAAGCAGTTGATTGAGTACCTTAGTGATGCTTTAAAGATTACTACCGACATATATCATCAAGACTTGTCATCAAGGAAGTACTTTGCACTCGCAGGCACCAGTTCACTGATTAAGGATCCTATCAAAAATGAAAAGTCAGATGAGATGCTATTCGGAAGTACTTGCTCTGAGAAAATTAAATTAGCTCAAACAATTCAGAGAACTGGAGTCCAGATAAAAGAAAAATAGACAAACTTCAGGAGCCCGCTGCCACCTCAACAGAAACCTTGCAGCGGGCAAACACCAGTACGGTCATCCAGTAAAGCCTTACCTGAGAACACAGAAGAAGAGGCAGCCTCAGCAGAGAATACGATCTCCACCACGCTAACAGCGTCACAATTACAGGTGCATGCAGGCAAAACTAGATATTTTAGTTTGAACTGGGAAAAAATCACAAATGATCCTATTATCTTGCAGTGGATTAATGGTTACAAAATACCTTTTGCTTCTGTTCCACCTCCAACTGAAGCCCATGTGCAAAATTGGTCAGCAAATGATAGAATTGTTATTCAAAAAGAAATTAAAAAGCTCCTGTCATTGGGTGCAATTTCTTCACATATAAAAAATCAGTATGTATCCCCATTTTTTGTTGTACCTAAACCATACAGGTTTATACTCAACTTAAAGGGACTCAATAAGTACATAGACACCCAACATTTTAAGTTAAAGGATTATAGAACAGCTTGCAAGCTAATTGAAAATAGTTACATGGCAAAAATTGATTTAAGAGATGCTTATTTCTCTATTCCCATTTCTGACCACTCCAAAAAATATCTTGGATTTAACTTTGAAGGCAAACTATACCAGTTCAATTGCTTACCCTTCGGATTATGTACTGCTCCATTGATATTCACAAAAATCAAGAAAAAGAAAATATAATAATGACATATTACTTAGATGACAGTCTATACATTAATAATGACAAAAGTACATGTGTTCAAATTATGAAAAAAGTATTTTTAAACCTAGTCAGGCATGTGACTATTTAGGATTTACCATAGATTCCAGGGATCTAACTATTTCAATACCTAAAGAGAAACAAGTCTCAATTCTTAAAAAGTTGCACAGTTTCAAAATAAAAACTGTCTGTGAAATTAGAGAATTTTCCCAACTTTCAGGGTCTTTAGTATTGCAAGATACCAATGAAGATTATGATGAAAAAATGTCCCTTATATTGACAATAGAACTTAATCAAACAGTACATATTCCAACTGGAAATTCACACAGATGCATCTCGTATGGGCTGGGGTTCTGTCTGTGAAGGAAAAAAGGCTTTTGGGTCTTGGTCTTCCAAAGAGTTGGAGTTTCACATCAACTATGTGGAATTAAAGGCTGCTTTTATTGGCCTTCAGTGCTTTGCTAAGAATTTTCAAAATTGTGAAATATTACTCAAGAGTGGATAATACAACAGCTATAGCTTATATTAACAAAATGGGGGAGTACAGTTTAAACATCTTAACAATATTACAAGGGAACTATGGCAATAGTATGAGAAAAGGAAAATTTGGTGTTTTGCTTCATATATTAATACCAAAGACAATTTCGAAGCAGATGCTGAGTCCAGGAAAGTAAATATTGAATGGGAGCTATCTGAAATATGTTTTGAAAAAATTAGGGGAACCTTAGAGGAGCCTGAAATTGATTTATTTGCATCTAGAATAAACAACAAATGTCAAAAATTTGTCTCATGGAGAAGAGACCCAGAAGCTTTAACAGTTGATGCATTCACACTGGACTGGAAAACTTTTTTCTTTTATGCTTTTCCACCTTTTTTTTCCCTAATCTTAAAATGCGTTAATAAAATAATGTCTGATAGAGCTGTAGGCATTTTAGTTTTCCCTTATTGGCCTTCTCAGCCATGGTTTCCGCTCATAGAACCACTTCTAGTCAAAGATTTACTTATTTTCCCACCTAACAAATTAGGAACCCCATCCCATGTATCAGCATCTTATCCTGGCTGCAGGGCTGCTATCAGCGAAGCATTTGTAAGGCGTGGAACTCCACTCCACTCGTGGGATAATGCTAAATTCCCTTTCAATCAACACAATCACGCAATACAACTGTTGTCTCAAGTCATAGTGAAAGTTTTGTAACACTCACAATATTGACCTTTTGTACTAAAATTTCTAAGTGACTGCTTTCATAAGGGTGTATCGTATGGTTCATTAGATACCACTAGATCTGCTTTATACATGTTAATGTGGCTAAAAATTACTTCAGATGACAGATTAAAAATATTTGTCTAAGGGGTATTTAGGCTGAAGCCTCCCAACCCAAAATACAGTGTTACATCCGGGTTAGGTATTAGATTATCTAGCATCCAAGTACCCAAAAGAGAGTCTATCATTAGATATTTTAACAAGAAATCTAGTCACAATTCTGGCGTTAACATCAGGTCATAGAGTCCAGACCCTATCACTATTAAAAATATAACATTTTTAGCTGATGGAGTACAAATAAAAGTACCCTATAATAAAAAAAAAAAAAAAAAAAAAACAAGTAAAAGTTCACTTCAACCCTGTTTACATTTAAAAAGCTATACTAGTAAATTAGAAATTTGCCCAGTACACACAATAAAGTAATATTTAAATGTAACTAAAGACACTAGAAAGGAAATATATAACCTAATAATTACATACAAAAAACCATACCATAAATGCCTCCTCTCAATCTCTAAGTAGATGGATAAAACTAACATTAAATGAGGCAGGAATAGGTACTTCCGTCTTTACTGCACACAGCACCAGACACGCTTCTACTGCAGCGGCAAGTAGGGCAGGTCTTAGCATAAATCTTATTAGAAGGATGGCAGGATGGTCAGCCACATCCTCAACCTTTGCAAGGTTTTATAATAGACCATTAACAGAAGACCCCCTAGGTTTTAGTAATGCAGTTTGCAATACTTTAAATAGGATCTAGTACCTAATATAATTTTTCTATAAATATTAATTTATAAATACTTAATTGTAATGTTTTGTAATTTTTCAATAATTATTTTTAAATTACAGTAGCCTTTCATTCACAACTTGACTTTAAACATCTACACTGTAAACCGTCTCGGACAAGGAGAGAGTATAATTAGGAGATTAAACGAACTTACCTGTAAGTGAAGTTCTATCTCAATTATACGAAGCTCCTTGTCCGAGACGGGACTCCCTCCCAATGTTACCCTCCCTATAAAGAAAAATATTCGTTGTTCATGAAATGTGCTTTAAACGAAATGAGTTTGACAGGTTCGTTCAGAAACAAGCAGAGAGTTATTTTTTTGCTTTGATTAGCTTTAAAATATGTGGCAGTGTCGGCAAACAAGGCCGTGACTACACTGTAAACCGTCTCGGACAAGGAGCTTCGTATAATTGAGATAGAACTTCACTTACAGGTAAGTTCGTTAAATCTCCTAATTATTATCAACTCAGATACCTAAAGTAAACCTACCGGTGACATTTGTTGTCACTGATAAGATATTTAACACCACCATCCAAATGGCCACTAATTAGTCAACTTTTCTGTATACCAGTGTAATTTATAATCAGTGTCCATTTGGCTAACGCGTTAATTCAGCTCTTTTACTTTCGTTGCGTTTCTTCCAAAATATAGGAACAGCTGTGCGAACTTTCGAAGACGACCTGTTTTGTTTATATGCATGTTGGTACATAAACAAAGCCATGGCTGACAATATACCGGTACGGGTGACGTCAGCAACTTGCTATATACAACCAACTTCTGTCTTTAAATGACGTTTATTTATGGCTGATGCTGTTTAACGAACTGACTTTATCTGTCCGTTAAGGTTAACCAATATCCAAACAATAGTGTAACGCGTAATGCAACAAATAGCGTTAACGTGGCCAGGTAAAAGACGGAAAATGTAGGACCATCACGCCGTTTTTGAGTCCACCTTTGGTAACCACCACGGACGGTTCCTTTGAATACTTCTTTACAGGTACCCCGACTGCAATGAGAACATCGTAATCTATCTTGTTTTTAATTTTTGAGTTCACTTTTTGACATGGCATGGCGTGTTCTTTTTTTTTTGATTATGTATTTGTTTTTTTTTTCATACGTTTTTTTGCAAGTTTTAGACGATGGCAGTTTATTTAGTCTAATTTTCATAAAAACAAAATATTTTGTTTTTTTTTTTATTTGTTAACTATGGCTACCCATTTAATTATTTTTAAATTTTGCCTATGTTACTCAATGCTTCTAACGATACCACATACATTAATATCGGTTAAGCCGTTAACAAGTTATGGTGGTATAAATAAACTCACAGACAGTCGTGTAAAAATACTGCTTGACAGAATCGTGCCACGATGTTGTATAGGGAACGTGCAGAAACTATAGGTGGCAGCACAGACGCGTCAATGTCAAGGATATTTTACTTATAAGTTTCAAATTTGCAGCATTAGATGGCACAGTCTACTTCGTGCACGTTTCCCTAAACGGAGGGTGCAGGAGTATAGTTGGCAACACAGGTCAAATATATACAACGTAAAAGTTTCAGATTTGCAACACCTATACGAGGCTCCACAGCTTACTGAGAAACGACCAAACCATCCGAAATTGTTTATGTGATGTGGGTCGGCGTTCCACCTATAGCACATTAGCACCCCGCAATGGAGGGCCTATTTACAACTGACTGGCACTGTGTTTGTTTTTCCGATGTATCTCGTTTCGGTATGAAGCCAAGATGTACTCGAGTATGGAGGATCTCTGGACGTCAAGAACGTTTGAAATTTTGTCAGGAAGTTCATTCATATAGAGGGGGAACAATAATGCTTTGAACCGAACTCATTTGAATCAGCGGCAAACTCAATGCACAGATTTACGCGGAGAGGATTGTTTCAGACGTAATTATCGCTTTGAGAAACCGGTTAAGTGATTCGTTTCGACTAATTCACGACAATGCACGTCCACACACGGCTATAGTTATATGCACCAAAGAAGAGCTCTTCCGAGTATGGATGCCGTGCATACCAACACGACAACTTTATGACTTTTTAGAAAAACCTGAGCGGCCATTCCGCAGAGTGATTTTGATGAACTGATTTTAGGCATTGCAGGCAGGATTGTGTGATTCGTGTCAATGGCTGAAACACAGATTATATTTTTTTATCTTTACTATAAAAATCGTAATTTTTGCACTTTTTTCGAGATTCACTTATAGGTTAATTTCCCACAATTTGCAAATTCTGCAATTTAACTTAATTTTTACAAAATATAGGGATAAGTTGTAGCTTATAGTTAAAAATGTACTTGATATCTGCACATTTTTAAGTGGGTAAGGTATTGATCACGTAGACGGGCCCTATAGGGTCAGTGCCTGCTAGGGTTGCGGAATTTGTTCGAAAGAGTCACCGCGGCCCTGGAACGCAAAGGGCACTAGAAGGATCACGGGTGGGTTTTAGTCAGTAAGAGCCTGACACTTCGCTCCGCCCAGGGCGGGGAAAGTCATTTGATAATTTACCATCCAGAAAAATAAAATAAAAAAGGTATTGATCACGTGATATTTCGACAGCGTTTGTCAATCGCATACATTTTTGACGTTTCGACAATAGTAATGATAATTTATTGATTGATCTATTGAATGATAATTGATTAATTGCTCTAGTTTTAAAAATGTAAGTTCATGTTTCATAAGTAATGTAAAAGATTGTACCTATGCCGAATGGTAAAATAAGGCTGGGCTTTTGATCTATACTTATAATAAATCTGTAGAGAGGTCAATAATTCTGTAAAGGGGTATATTTTCAAAATAACTATAAAGGAGTGATTAGTGATCGATACTGGTGCCAAAAATGCAATCAGTAAAATTTTTGTCTATCTGTCTGTATGTTCTTTATAGAAACAAAAACTACTCGACGGATTTTAACGAAACTTGGTGCAATTATTCTTCATACTCCTGGGCAGGTTATAGTATACTTTTCATCACGCTACAATCAATAGGAGCAGAGCAGTGAAGGGAAATGTTGGGAAAACTGGAGAAGTTACTCCATTTTTTAAGCTTCCGTCGCGTGTGTAGCCTTAATGGTTACATAGAAATCATGAATGACGGAAATGTTCTACATAAAATTATCTAAAAAATATCCAACAACAGCATAAGTCTATCTTTTATGGTTGACTCACAATAACACGTGTAACTCCCGATAGCTTAGCAGTTCAGAGCTTTCTGATTATATTTGTTTACTCTTACGTTTATAATACTCTCACTCATCCCTAATAAAAACAAAGTTAACATTATTACCTATTCAATAAAAAAAGAATCATAGAAATCGGTATCGAAACACCACATACAATAATTAATAAGCCATCGCGCCGTCGCGCTTTAATACTGAATCATGCTGTAAGGATTATATTTGTGTAACGGTTGCCGCGCTCGACGCGGGTCGCGGCGGTAGGGTATAAAAAGGCGGGAGGTCCGTGGCTGGGGGCCTTAAATTCATTTGAGGCCACCACAGGATTGCCCGGTTAAGCAGTAACCAGGCTTAGTGTGCTGAACTGCGAGTGGTCACATTAAACAAAAACGCGCTAGCGTCATTGAATATTTGGCTGTTGATGCGTTCAGAGCGTTCGACCTTATTGACAGACAATAATTGATAGGTATTAAAAAACCATGCTTATCAGCGCGACTTTTAGTCTTTACATAGTTTATTTGAATTTATTTTGTTGTTATTTTATAAAATAGGTACTTATTATTTATTTTGGTAGTGTTTAAATATTCGTTCAAATTACAAATTATTAATAGTTTCAATTTTATTTCTTTTTAGGTGAAGTAGTAGTAGAAGTAGGAGCATAGATATTATTAGATACCCATAAGTTAGTTTTGGCTTATTTATGGTCTGTTTTTTTTAGTATTAAGAGGTAAAACCGTAGATACTTTTATTACTTAATTAATAGTTATTTTATTAATTAGTTATAAGTATTTATAGGTATATATTTTTAAGTGAAGTTGGTATACCTTTATAATATAATTTTGCACAGGCATTTCAGCTTTACTTTCATTTCTTTTTTTGTTGTAAGTTGAACATATTTCACACACACATAGTGATCTATCAATGCACAGCCCAAACCACTGAACGGATCGGGCTGACATTTGGCATGCAGGTAGATGTTATGACGTAGGCATCCGCAAAGAAAGGATTTTGATTAATTCTATACCCCCAAGGGGATAAAATAGGGGATGAACGTTTGTATGAAACTTTGTCAATTTTAAACCGATCGGGCTGAGAGTTTCAAAATCGGGGGTAAAGTAACTATTCCACGCGGACGAAGTCGCGGGCAAAAGCTAGTATGTCATAATTATAGTCTTAAGTTCATAACAACTATTGTGTATTACCCATATTTGCAAAATCAAATTATATTCGATTCTATTCATAAGTATTACTAAATTGCAAGAATTGCAGGCTATATTTTTCATTAATAGAAGCTTTCGGGCAATTCCATTCGATTCCGTTGATGGGAATAATTTAATATTTTAAAGTTTTTTTAGAACACAAGATCTTTTAATGATTATGTTCTAAATTATTTTTGAAATGCGGATTAAACTATAACTTGCCTAGTTAGTTATCTAAGAACGTAAAATAAACGTATGCCCTTCCTACAACATATTACCTATTTACAAATATCGTAGAGCGATGGAGCGAACTAATTTACTGCATAAAAGGTACCTACTTAGTTGATTAAAAAGACTTTTATTTTATGATCACTATGCCATGTAATTTTGTCTCCTCGTAATTATTCTCGTAAGCAACAAACACTCGCTAACGAACTGGAATTTACCGTTAAATTCATCAAGTACCAATGTTGACTAATTCAATTGTTTACCTACGTTTGTCATAGCCTACGTCAGATTTCGTAAGAAGTCAAGCCCACAAAATACTAACCATAGCATAGTAAATAAGACGCCCATTGTCCATAAATACGAGTATATTATTATCTGCATTGTGTTACAACCCGGCTTTGCGCTGTGGTTTAGAAAAACCGCGGGTTTGAACCGTGTTACTGTTAGGTGCTTACTTTACCTATCTCAGGCGCGGATTCAGGGGTGGGAGCAACGGGTGCCATTGCGGAGCCATAGGCTGCGCCCGAACGGAGTCTAAAACTTCAAGTTATGTGCCACAATTTTACGTGGTGTTACTTCATAAATAATCGCCATCCTTGAAAACATATCAGTCCAATCTAATTGAGTATTTTTTAGCAGTCGTAGCAATAAGTACCTACCTACCTGAAACTTGTTGCAGGCACTATTTACCTGCCGCCCTATTATTTTCAGATAATGAATGAGGATATGAGAGGTCAAAAGAGAATACTCTATTTTTAACCGAATTCCATAAAAGGAGGAGCTAACAAGTCGACTGTAGTTTTTTTTTGTTGTTGTTGTAATGAAATTTCTATAGAAGTGGGTACGTTCAATGGAAATCTAACGTAGATTTAACGCCGGATGCTAAAATCTTCAATCTCGCTACGCAGCTTTGTCAGGGATCCAAATCTTTCTGAATTCTGAAGCCATTCTACTAAAGAAAATGAAGTTAATGTTTTGCTACGAATGGTAATAAACCTAAGCTATAACTTCGAGCTACTAAATTTTTGGAGTTTGCATCGTTCGCTCTTATTACTTATCTTACTTGTTGGTGTGGTACTTCATCTGACCCAAAGCAGGAATCTCAAATTTGGGTTTTCAATACTCATATACCAATAGCCAGGCGAAATTTGGCCTGGCTTACCTACGGTTACATATTGTCAGGTAAGTTCCTGGATGGTTTAACATCGACCTTTCTTACTGGTCCCCAAGTCTGCTATTACTAAAGTATCAAAATGGTCTATCATTGATTTCATAATGGTTGATTTTTATAAGTTCCGTAATCTACTAATATAAAAGGGTCACTATGACTTTCCAATGGTCAACCATTGACACTCCATTGAAAGAAATGGCATAAAATGGTAATCTCGTACATAATGACAAATTAATGACAGACGTATGCTGTAATCTGCTAACATTTTGACAGTTCCTTTGATCAGTTCCCTATCATTAGAACGTCATTGTGCAGTCATTGCTTTTAAATTGCTCGGTTATCAAAAAGTATTACGAGACCATTGACCGACCAATGATCGATAATTATGAATTTAGCAGATTACGAACTTTTAGCAAAATGACAGTGGGATCGCGTTGGAAATTTGGAATGACAAATTTATAAACATAGCAGACCTGGGGCACTGAAACCGTTCAGACTTCATTATTTATCACCTACTTAATTCAAAAAGTTTTGCATACTTTGTTTTCGATGAAGTACGTGCGTCTTCGGTGCGCAAATAGGTATTTGCTTGTGTTTGTACTTAGTTGTTGTGTAAATAATCAGCCTCCACGTCGTGGTTATATATGACTTTGATAAGATCGATTACATGTAGTATTTTTTCAACTGACAGTAAATAGTATGACGAGATAAGGAAATTTGGAGACTTACAAAATAATCTGCGGAGCTCTGGTCTGCTAGCGAGGGTGAGAACAGGCAGCCTGGAGACGGCGGCGCGGTGGCAGCCGGCGGCGGCGGCGCCAGCGACAACAGCTCGCCCGCGGACGCTGACATGCTGCCCGCCGCCGCCAGGCTACGCAGCCGGTCCGCCAGGTCCGTGTGACCACCGCTGTGCACCTGGCTCACGTTGCTGTCTTTATCGTCTTTGGAGCACAGATTGTTGATGATCCGCGGCCGTCGCAGCTTCCTAGACGCAGCGCGCCACCGTCTGAGGCGGCATGCGGCGTTATTCAGAACGTCCTCCGTGTCACGGCTTTGTGGTTGTTCCTCTTCGGAGTGTGTAGCGTCTTCACCGTCTATCTGCTCATCTATGAAAGGCAAGGTCTGCGACAGGGCAGAGGGTGATGGCTCCCTATCGCTGAGAACGGTGCCAGTCGGACTCAAAAAGTCCCTCAGAGCGAAAGCTAATCTCTGATCAGAGTTTAACCCTTCCGGCGGCGCATCATTTGTGGGTTGTTCGGTTGACATGTACCGATTATCATCGATTTTGCCATCTTTGGTATCACTCTTCAAGGCACCATTTTCATTAGAATTCAGATCCACGTTAATTTCTTGATTATATGAAGGCATTTTGAATATTCGGCCGCTAATAAAATTCATTGGCACTTAGATTAGCCGCATCGGCGCTGTTGGTTTACTTAAACAATATACGCTTTTATTTAATGATCTGAAAATCTGATTGAGGCTCCTCTGTTCGCGTAATTCATGTAACTTAAACCAGAGCAAAGGCAATAATGATAATGAAAACATTTTTATCATAAATGTGGATGATACACTAACTTCAACTTGTTAAATCTACTGTAGATACAGGCACGGTTAATTGATTCGTCTGGGAACGTCAATTCACTGAACTAAACTTATTTCTTAATTGGACATAACACGAATTTGTCATAGTTAAAACTCGCGGCAATATTAAAATTATAGTATGGATTGCATTCACAATCGGCCTCGAATTACACAAGCATTGTACGCAAACTGAGCGGAGCACTGGCTAGCACTATCATCCTCGATAGCTATACAAATACATATGTATACGTGACGTTTTCAACAGAGCGCCTCTTGTTTGTATTGACGTACGGTCGGCTGGCGCAGAGCGGGGGCGCCCGGTGGCGCCACTGCCGGCGGTTGTGGAAATCAGACGCACACAAGCAGCGCCATCTGTCCTGGCGCAATAAAACTCCTCACACTCAACGGTAAGCAATCGTATTTAGATGAACCAGAAGGTGCAGAACATTTTCGTGAGGTGGCAGTGATACAAACCGTCAGAATGTTGGAGCACACAAGGGAAGAATGAAAAACAGCATGCAGGCCAACTGAGATGAGAATGCTAGAGCTGCCGTCAGGGAATGTATGCGTTGCCGGACACGCGATAGTGAATATAACACAAAACTCTGCGTAGGGTGCACCACTTGCACAAACTGTGAACAAACCGATATCATGTCATGCTCATTCGAAACAAATCATTTGTGAAAACGTAACATTAAAATAGTTTTATTATCATACTAGCGACCCGCCCCGGCTTCGCACGGTTGCAATGCTGATACTAAATCTCTATTATATGATGCATTTATTATACATATAAACCATCCTCTTCGATCACTCTATCTATTAAAAAAACCGCATCAAAATTCGTTGCGTAGTCTTAAAGATCTAAGCATACATAGGGACAGACAGTTGGAAGTGACTTTGTTTTATACTATGTAGTGATAAGTATGGTATCTTAGGGACATTTAAAAGTATATGGTCTAACAAAACTGCTTCGAGAACGTCGTGCTAGTGAACAAAAAAAAATGAAATCTATTTTTTTTAAAAGTCGGCTAGGAAACACCGGCTTCATCTAGCTTTAAAATAACCAGAAATATTTGATGTGTAAAAGTGTTATGTTTAACCTATTTACAAAATAAATATAATTTAGGTATCATAATTGTGTATTGGTAAATAATTGATTATTTTTTCATTGTTACTGAGTACCTATACCTATCTACTACATAAACAAATCTTTAAAACAACAGGGCTAGAGTTGCAATAATCCCGAAACATTCCCAATAATTCTGTAATATTCTGAATAAACTTCGTAATACGTCCGCAATAAGAATGCAGGGCACAACATATAAGCCGCGTCCGTTATTGGCATTAATGAGATCTAGCGGATAATAGTATAATAACACTCACATGACAAAACGAATGCTAGCATGACTGTTGTTCACTGATAAGTTTTAAAGAATATTTCAAGCTTTGTATGTGTGCGAGAAGTATAGCATGTAAGTATCAGGGAATAATTCCCTCACACATACAAAGCTGCGAGAAGTATTCGCAATTATGATCAGTTTTTATTATAAATGAATCCGTTTGCGTCAAAAGAAACATTTAATGGTTTGTAAGTATTTGATAAGGGTCTTGTATTTTGATATTAAAATTTATAAGCTATCTAAGAACCTACTTACCTAAAATATTTCGGATACGTATTTCGGATACCTACTAAAAATAATATATTTTTGCCCTTGATGCCATTAATGCGGGGCTGGTCACGCCATCTAGTTTTTTGAGTTGGAATTTATGAGTACCAGATTTTCTCCTAGCGAATAAATCGGAATATTTCTCAATATGTACTTGCGAAGTTTACGCGAATTATTACATTTGAAAACTTCAGAACATTACTTTCCGGCATCACTGCAAAATGGTTTTTTTTTTAAATTACTGTGTTTACAATTATATTTTTTACCTTCCTCCTATCATTTATTTTGGGTTTAGAATTAGCCTGGGGGCAGTCCAGGGTCAGTGACGAACATACGCGGAAAGAACGGGGGAAGACGTGTGCCTACGGGGAAACCACAACAGTAATGGTGATCATGTAACTACGTCACAAACCATCAAAATATAATGTGTGACGCATAACCATCTCGCTTTGATGGCATTATTTCCAATGGAATTTAAATAGCCATTTACCAAATGAGTAGGTACCTACTCTAGAAAAGAAGGAAATTATTTGATTATTTTTTTCAGACAGCATTTTGTTTTTCCCTTTACTAATTTTTATGTATGTTTATAGGCTATTAGGCTACTTTTGAATATATATTTTGAAAGTGACTTTTTTTCTGCCACAGCTCTCGAATCAGAATCGAAATGTGGCACGACGCGTTTCTGTGATGAAGGAGCATAATGTCCCAGTAGGCACACAGTAGGTGAAGGCCTTCCAGAAATTGGTTTTATGCAATCAATGTTCCGATGAATGCATCGCTAGATCTCGAATGAAAGGGACCACGAACGTATTACTCCGTGGGGATTTTATTTCAAAAATAAATAAAATTCGAGTAATTTATATTGCAAGGGCTAGTATGTAAACTTTCGAGTATAAATTTAATAAACTAAGGGTATCAAAAATACTCATGGCTGCCCAAGTAGCAATGGTGTAATGAAATACTAAGTGAGCGAAAACTGTAAAGTACGAGTTATTCAAAACGGTTTTAGCATCCCTTAACTTAGAATTCCGAAAAGTGTAAAAATTATTACACTGTAATTCTTGAAATTTTGGTAATACTTAGATAAAAAAAAACAATCAATTTCAACATTCTTACCTCGCCAACGAGCGCAGTCGAGGTGTCCTATATTCCGCTTTTTGGCTCTCTCACTCACTTAGACTAAGTGAGAATTATTTCGCCCCCTTTTAAGTATTTTTTGTCGCCCAACTTAGTATTTAATTTGGACACTTGGAATTTAAGTTGCTAGTTTAGAATAACTTTTTCCCACTATTAGTTGCTCATTCTACGAAGTTCTATCATTCGGAATTATAGCCAATTAAGTTCATGAAATATAAACCTAAAGACTAATTTCTAAAAATTGTTTTAGTCTATAAGTATCTCATTAACCGTCCATCCATGTATTATTTAATCGTCCGGTTAATAATTCCTTTCGAAAAGATCAAGAACTTCGCTTGCAAATTTTTACTCTTAATTTGGGATAGATTTGATTTTCGTTTAGCTATTAATACATTAATAAAAGTGACATTTTGGCTCAGACAGGAAAAGTCAAGAACTGAGTTAATGTAGAACGCAAGACCTATCGCTTAACTATCTTTCATTTACTTCTACTTCATATGTAGGTTGTGAGTAAGTGTGTTCGGTAAGAGGCGGGCCCTATTACTGCGCGGGATTTTCCTACCTATGACGGAAACCTCTCAAGTCAGAGCCCAGGAAGACGCGGGGTGTCGTGCCGCGTAGACTCGGATCCGGTTGGTAAATGCCACTTAAAAATTCGAAGTAAATGTCGTAATACTTCCGCAATAAGAATGCAGAATACAAATATAAGCCGTGTCCGTTATTGGCTCTCTATCTATCTAGCGGATAATTTATAGTAGAATGCAACTCATACGATAATACGAGAGCTAGCATGGCTGTTGTACATTGACAAGTTTAAAGAATATTTCAAACTTTGTATGTGCGCGAGAAGTATTGCGTGTAAGTATAGGGGAATAATTCCCTCATACATATAAATCTGCGAGAAGTATTCGCTATTTTGACCAGTTTTTATTATGAATGAACATGTTCGCGTAAAAAGAATTAATGGTTTGTAAGTAGTTGATAAGGGTCTTATATTTTGATATTGAATTTATTTATGAGCTACATAAGAACCTAATTACCTTAAATATTTCGTAGAGGTGCGGGGCCAGCGGGCATTTATTTTATTTATTTATTTGGGACAAACAAACAGTAACACATTATATCTGCGCAAATAATATAAACAAAGATATTATATAAATGTGAAACTCACACCGTTGTCCACCAATTGCATATTTATGATTGAATTTCTTTCAGAGCGAATAAATCGAAATATTTCTCAATAGTTACTTGCGAATATTACGCGAATTACCTACATTTGAAAACTTTGGAATACTACTTCTCATCAATGGTCCCTATATAAAATAATGTAGGTAATTGCTGCAATCTCCTCTTTTATACTTACGGTCTCCGCGGGTTTTTGTATTTCCCAATAAATTGTTATCACAAAATAATATCCTTCATGTCCTTGGCAGGTTAACAATAAAATATTATACAGTAAAGTCATCGAGCATGCATAATTATGAGACCGTGGCGTCGCCAAAATAAATAGACCGCTATGATTCAGACAATGTGCTGGTGCCAGTGTGATATGTCACACAACAATGCCCCTGCTTATTTATGTGTTTATCACTAGATATAGTAAGTTTAATAGCAACTAGGTACTCCTATTTTAAACAGAGATCAATGCTTGAGTTTCTTTCTGTGATTCGGATTTCATGCTCTGCTAACATGTCTGAGAGTGCTCGAGCCTTGTATACTTTACAATAAATTTTTGTTGTATTTTTAAGACTCGTTACATACTGAATATTTTCATGATGTTTGCTTATCGTGAGTCTTCAATAACGCTTTGGCTCTGTTAGTACTTGGGAGTTATTTGATATTTAATTTTATTGTTATATATACACTTAACCTAAAAATAAACTAAAATTCTCCTAACTACAAAATGGCATCAAAAAACTCGTCCGCATCGCTATCGACTGGAAGTGAACCCAATAGACTGGCGGCATTGCCACGTTGTATGGCAATGCTTATCCTTTGACCGAAGTAAAATCCAGCCCTTGGGTCACGCGAAGTGTCAACCAAACGTTTAGCAAGTTCTTTAAATAACGCATGAGCACTCGGACCCCACGGTCCGAGAGTTTCAACCCCAAACGGCTCAAACATATAATTGCCGACTAGGTTATTATATTTCCGCCGTTTGAGGTTCTCGGCAGCCGCAGCTGTAGCACCAGCACAACACGACGAGTTAGGAAGATGGGATGGCGCAAGAGTATATATAGTAGCGTCCCACACTAAAGGCCTACCCATCTTCCATGGAAATAAAGACATACCGTCCGGTCGCTTGCCATCGTCGCGTGCCAGGCCATTGGGTTCTAATACGGCAGGAACGCCGACGGCAACAAGAGCACGTCGGATAATGTCGTTGATGTTTGCGTGCCGTGCTATGCGACCCGCACTACGGCTGCATAATTTTATTGTGGTCTGGTAATTACAGTTCTAAATTTCTTACAAAATATTAGCTGATTAGTCTGATTTTTGGGGCCACTGACAGTCAACATTTTTATTGGCTTCCTGTGTCGCTTTGTACTTTTCACATAGTATTGTCTCATACTTAACCTAATATAGCACGTGCCTAAATAATAACAGCATCACGGGTCGATCTTCCAGGTTAAGCAACACTTGCCGAAGTTGGTCTGTGGATGGGTGACGTAACCTTAACACGTCGAAACTCCTTAGTGCCATGGAAAGCACGTTAAGCCGTCCCAATGGGGAGAAAAAGCGCCAATTTCTCTCGGTAGGTGGCGTCTTGTCGTTGGTACCTGACGCACTGTCAAAACTTGGTCAAAACAAAACATATGTTTTAAGTGATTAAACTTTTTGCATTATAAAATTAACGAAATGCCGCGATGCTGTGCTTATAATTGTGAAAATATTGGAATTCATCGTTTTCCTAGAGACAAAAAATGCTTGCAATCTTGGATCAAAGCAATACGTCGGAAAAATTGGAAGCGGACTCCGACTTCGAGGTTATGTGCAAAACATTAACCAAGTGTTTATTATGAAGAAAGCAAGTATACAGGTGTGATATTCAATCAATAACAGTAAAAACATTTATTAAGAGGAAATATAAGTACCTATTAGTGATGTAACGAATGTCATATTTTGGACATTCGCGAATGCGAATGCGAATGCGAATATCTGCTGCCAACATTCGCGAATGCGAATGCGAATATTCAGGTTTTTATGTTGGCGGCAGTCCCATTCGTATGAAGTGTGTTTCGTTTGTTTTTTGTTTCGAGAATAGCCTAGTTAATACGAACGCATCCGACTGTTTGTGACCGGTGTTTTCGTAAACAAAACAAGTGAATTTTGAGGTTACAGTGTGAAGCCGAGCTGATAACACGCGGGGTTGCGACAGTCATTGAGAGGATCAGGCAAGGTGGGTCTCGAGGTGGCCCTGCACAAGTCCGAGGCAATGTGCTTTCATGGGTCGCGGAATAGGTCATTATCGGAATCCCAGATAACGGTAATGCGAACTCCTCGTGGGATTCCCATTGGCGTCGGGTCGATGATGTAGTACTTGGGTCTCGTCCTCGACAGCCAGTGGAACTTTGCGGAACATTTCCGACTTTTGGCTGCCATACTGGGGCTGGCCGGGGCTGCTTTCAAGCGGATCTTGCCCAATCTAGAGGGACCAAACGCTTCCTGCCGGAGGCTGTGTGATGCGGGTATCATGCGGTCCATGGCCTTTTATGGAACAGCGGACAGAGCTCCAGCAGGATCTCACGGAAGTATGGAGGCAGCGACTGTTGCAACCCAGCGCTGGGGCGGCCACCATTGCGGCGATAAGTCCCCTCTTTGAGGAGTGGTCGGAGAGACGTCACGGCATCTTCACGTTCTGCCTGACGCGGGTGCTCACTGGATACGGCTTTTTCGGGAGGTACCTGTTTCGGATTCAGCGGCAGGACACGTCCGGGTGTAAACTGTGTGGATCGCCCGGAGGACACGGTGGAGGTCTGCCCTGCTTGGGCAGAGCAACGCCTAGGCCTCGTCGAGGCAATCGGCGGCGGTAACCTCTCGCGTGTCCGTTCCTGGTTCAATCCATGGTCCGGAGTGAAGAGACATGGGAAGTGGTCACCTCCTTCTGCGAAGGAGTAATGCTAGCGAAGGAGGAGGCGGACCGCGTGCGGGAGAGGGAAACTTCACGCTCCAGCAGCCGCAACAGAAGAAGACGCCCCGGACGCCGGGAAACGCAGACGATTCCCGGTCACCGTAGGCGCGGGTCTGCGGATGGCTAGCTATGGGTGGCTGGCCGTCCGATAGCAATCAGGCCGAGCTATGGGTCGACGGCGCGTCGTATTCCACGCGTGCCTCAAAGAGCTGTCAGCAAAGAAGACGGAGCCCCATAGGGTCAGTGCCTGCTAGGGTTGTGGAATTTTTCGAAAGAGTCACCGCGGCTCTGGAACGCAAAGGGCACGAGAAGGATCACGGGTGGGTTTTAGTCAGTAAGAGTCTGACACTCCCTTCCGCTCTGCAAAGAGCAGGAGGAGTTATTTTATGATTTAACATGAATAGTCATTATAAACATGAGTAAATTAAGTTCTAGTGAAATATAATTAATGGACTTAGTTTTATTAACCAACTATTTTTTTTAATATTCGCAAAACATTCGCAGTAATTTCTCGAATGCGAATGCGAATGCGAATATTCAAAAATATGCGAATATCCGCGAATGCGAATGCGAATGCGAATATTCGTTACATCACTAGTACCTATTACATAACATATATGCATTTATTTACAGGTATTAAATTGGAAAAGAAGTTACTGAAGAAAGGCGCCATCCCCTCGATTTTCTCCTTTTCTAAGTGTGAAGAGCAATCTAAATCAAGAAGATCATTACGTTATGAAGCACGCTGTGTAAAGAAAGAGTTATTGGGACTCTCAGAACTGAAACGTGACAGAACTCATCTTCATTACCTATCCTCAGTTACTATATTAAAATTTAAATCATATGCTTCTAATCTGGAACAATAAATACAGAAATTAATTATACACGTTGTGATTTATGCACAAATAAAATAATGGTGTCGATTTTTGTGTAAATATTCAATACCTACCTAGCTATGAGAACAGCCTTCTTTCCTGTTGTTTTAGCTTTTCTTTTGCGCAACTCTTCTTTTAATTGAGCCACAGTCAACGAGGAATACATTTTATTTTACGAAAGACACACAGGAACACCTAATTATTTTATTTTGAAAACAAAGCATGATTAATGCATAACCCCAAAGAGTTGCGGACGGCTGAATGAGGTACCAACGATTGTCGCGCCATCTGTAATTGACTTTGCCTTCGCCTCCCCATTGTAATATTAAGATTTTTGACAGTCGTTACGGATTGTCAAGTCTGATAGGTAGTAGTACTGGGCCTCAAGTCTGCTATTACAATAGTGTCAGAAAGGTCTATCATTGATTTTATAATGGTTGATTTTGACAAATATACTAATATAAAAGCGTCATTATGACTTTCCAATGGTCAACCACTGACACTTCATTGAAAGAAATGGCATAAAATGGTAATCTCGTACATAATGACAAATGAATGACAGACGTATGAGGTAATCTGCTAAAATTTTGACAGTTTCTTTGATCAGTAACCAACTTTAGAACGTCGTTATGCAGTAGGTAATTCCTTTTAATAGCTCGGTTATCAAAAAGTATTACGAGTACATTGGTAGCCAATGATCGACCATTATGAATTTAGCAGATTACGAACTTTTAGCAAAATGACAATGGGATCGTGTTGGAATGACGAATTTATAAAAATAGCAGACTTGGGGCCTGGATAGTGGTTAGATAAGCAGTCGCACGTAATCGAGTCCTGTTTGACTCAAAGTCGACTCCGACGTTGTTGGAAACAGGTTAAACTATGATGATGAACTTAATACCATCCCAGTGAGAAATCTTCACTAGGATTCATCACGCAGAAAATGTCTTATTATTCAGAGCTATTTTTGTCTACACGTTCAAACATTTTCCTCTGTGTCATTTCTGTATGTCTGCCGTCCTCTAACTAAAAGGCAGCTAAGCCACAGTTGGTCGTTTTTCACTTTTTAATGTAGTCTTATACAACTTTCGATGCTCTATCTTTTGGTCTAAGAATCATTTTTCTATGATTAATAGTTTTAGAGATTCAGTACATTGCTGAGCAGTTAAACCACATAAATTTCGTTACTTCCTTAATTAAAAAGCGGCTAAGCCACAATACTTCTCTAGAAAGACGTTAACATACTTTAACGGCAAATTGATGTATCATTTTTTCAAAATTTACTTAACTAAAAGTACGTTATCTATTCATGCTTGACTAAAAAGCAGCTAAGCTTCTTTAACTACCTTCATGTATTGTGTCATACAAATAACTATTGGAACATCGTACCTTAACTATAAAGCAGTTATAAAGAAAAACTACACTAGAAAGCAGTTATACGCCAATAGCGACTTTTAAGTTATGTATTGAAATTAGTATCAGCTAAATATCAATCGCTAGAGAGCAGCTAAACGACAATACTAGAATAAAAAGCAGTTACACGCTTGAGAAGAAAAACAAAATAAACGTTACTTTATAAATTAGGATACGTAGTCTGTAAACATAAAGACTGAAAAAGTGCCTTTAGAATAATGTTTTTTTTTTTTATACTTTATTAACTATTTGTGTTTACGTAATAATTACTTAATTTTGATGATACTACACAATTGTACTAGGTAAGTGCTTATTTACCTAATTTGACTCATTTTGTTTAAGTTTTTAATTAGATAGTATTTAAGCATAAAAATGGCCAAATTTATATTTTTTTTATATAAAGTCTAATATTTAATTGAATAAGACGTTATGTGTTACGCACAATAATTATATTATTTCAACTTTGCAATAATTATTGATCTCTGATTGTGATATTATTCATAACTGCATAAGAATTTTAATCCAATTTGTTTCATGTGCCATAAAGCTTTCAAAAACGCTACTTACATGTTTATTTTTATAAAATAATTATAATACTGAATACGATTTGTAAAAGTTTCATTAAACTTGTTTTATTTTATTTTATACTAGCTTCTGCCAGCGACTTCGTCCGCGTGGAATAGTTACTTTACCTCCGATTTTGAAACTCTCAGCCCGATCGGTTTAAAATTGACAAAGTTTCATACAAACGTTGATCCGCTATTTTATACCCTTGGGGGTAGAATTAATTAAAATCCTTTCTTAGCGGATGCCTACGTCATAACATAGGTAGATGCATGCCAAATTTCAGCCCGATCCGTTCAGTGGTTTGGGCTGTGCATAGATAGATCACTATGTGTGTGTGAAATATGTACAACTTACAACAAAAAAAGAAATGAAAGTAAAGATGAAATGCCTGTGCAAAATTATATTATAATAACCTATACCTACTTCACTTAAAAAATAAATACCTATAACTACGTATAACTAATTAATAAAATAACTACTAATTAATAAAAGTATCTACGCTTTTACCTACTTAATACTAAAAAAACAGAACATAAATTAGCCAAAGCTAACCTATCGGTATCTAAAAATCTATGCTCCTACTTCTACTACTACTTCACCTAAAAAGAAATAAAATTGAAACTAATAATAATTTGTAATTTGAACGAATATTAAACATTACCAAAATAACTAATTTAAGTACCTATTTTATAAAATAGCAACAAAAGTTACACAAAAATAATCACAATAACATCTTACAGCATGATTCAGTATTAAAGCGCGACGGCGCGGTGGCTTATTATCGTATTCAGTTTGGTGTTTCTATACCGCTTTCTATGATTCTTTTTTTATTGAATAGGTAATAATGTTAACTTTTTTAATTAGGGATGAGTTAGAGTATTATAAACGTAAGAGTAAACAAATATAATCAGAAAGCTCCGAACTGCTAAGCTATCGGGAGTTACACGTGTTATTGTGAGTCAACCATAAAAGATAGATATATACTGTTGTGGGATATTTTTTAGATAATTTTATGTAAAACATTTCCGTCATACATTATTTCTATGTAACTTTAACCATTAAGGCTACACACGCGACGGAAGCTTAAAAAATGGAGTAACTTCTCCCGTTTTCCCAACATTTCCCTTCACTGCTCTGCTCCTATTGATTGTAGCGTGATGAAAATTATACTATAATCTGCCCAGGAGTATGAAGAATAATTGCACCAAGTTTCGTTAAAATCGGTCAAGTAGTTTTTGTTTCTATAAAGAACATACAGACAGACAGACAGACAGACAGACAAAAATTTTACTGATTGCATTTTTGGCACCAGTATCGATCACTAATCACCCTCTGATAGTTATTTTGAAAATATATTCCCTGTACAGAATTGACCTCTCTACAGATTTATTATAAGTATAGATTGTTTAGTTAATAATAAGTTATTTGTTATGTTTCAGCGTATAATTTAATAACCTACACAATTCAATTAGGCGTACTGATTTTCTATTATTTTTTAATAAGTATGTAAATAAAGTTCTGATTTTCATAAAATAGTTATTAACTTCTCGACTTTTTACCCGCAAGTGCTTACTTAAAAGGCAGTTAACTGCGAGCGAGATGTCTTTAACTGCTTTGTAGTTAAGCATTAAGAGAAGTAGTCTAAAAATACGTTTTACGTTACCGGGCTTAAAAGCGTTTATAATCCCATAACTGCTTTCTAAGCAAGCAAAGTTACTCTTCCAAGTGTTAGTTACTAGGCTATAAGTCTGTTAAAACCCTTTAACTGCTTTATAACTAAGTATATTTTATTAACTTTTACTATAAGTACAAGACTTAGCGGCTACAAGAAATTGCTTTGCTATAAAGCAGTTAAGGTATGTTTAGCGGCCATATAGTGCAGTATATTATGTGAAAATGATCAAAATTGCTTAGCTAAAAGTTAGAAAATGAATTTAAATAAAGTATGATAAATATAAATGAGTGAAATATATCACATAATTTGCAGAAAGACTGTGCCTACATATATAACTTGCAACCTTGGTCTTAGGTAGCATACTTTTCAAGAGACATCAATTCCCGCTTATTTTAGCGTTTTCTCGAGAACTACTTTTTGCGCTTAGCTGCCTTTTAGTTAGAGGACGGCAGATGTGCCTGACAAAGTAAATATATTATTAGCGAGTAAAACCACAGCAAACGGCATATAAAATAAAATATTATGGTTATGTTATATTCTTTTGTTGCAGTTTCATACTAGCCATTATGGTTCAAGTACGGTGAGATTACAATAATTTACTCTTTCAAATGATGACGAAAATTACGACATGTGGCTACCGACAAAAGATTAGTAATCCACATTTGGTTAATTGCAACAATTTGTCGCTATATGATCATGCGCATTACACCATGAAGGCTGCAATTGTTAGGGAAATACCTTCAATCGTAATTTTAAGGACGTATTTAATGTTTAGCTCATCATCACCTTCGACCATTTCAAACAGTGATCGACCGCTGTGGACGGCGCTCGGATAGATAGGATTTATCTCGCGATTTATTTTTGTATTTCGAATGTGTCTGTGGATTTTGACAGCATGTTTGGGGTTGCTCCCAAACAACCCAACGCCTATCGTGGTGGTGCCTGGGGTGCCCGCGCCGATCATCGTGCCCACAGCAGCACCAACAGCGGCCCCAACTGCTGCTCCGACCGCGGCACCTACAGCTGCCCCTACGGCCGCCCCGACGGTGGCTCCTACGGCAGCTCCAACAGCAGCCCCCACAGCCGCACCTACTGCAGCTCCAACAGCAGCTCCTACAGCCGCACCTACTGCAGCTCCTACCGCAGCTCCAACTGCAGCACCTACTGCTGCCCCAACAGCAGCTCCTACCGCGGCTTCGACTGCAGCACCTACCGCGGCTCCGACTGCAGCACCTACCGCGGCTCCAACCGCAGCACCTACCGCGGCTCCAACCGCAGCACCTACCGCGGCTCCTACTGCAGCTCCTACCGCGGCTCCTACTGCAGCTCCTACCGCAGCACCAACGGCAGCGCCCACCGCTGCCCCAACTGCAGCACCCACGGTGGCAACTACTTTAGGTGGAATGATTTTATCTCTCATAATTTGTATCGATCCTGACGTAGTATGTATATTTAATCCTGATGAAACCATCGCAGGCCCGCTCCCGATTGATCCTCGGCTCGGCACCACTCCAGCTCCTTCGGCAGCTTTGAATAGGCCTTCCATAACTGGCTATAGCTCTCAAATACCGACGTACGACAATGCTGTGAAATTTCCAAGACAACGGAGAAGCGTGGACCAAAAATTTAAATATGATATAAGCATGAAAGATTATTTAAAAAGTGTAGGAAAAGATGGGAGACACAAAATTGTGAAGAGACAAAGTAATTGTGCTTGTGTACCTACTGGGACTTGTGTACGAAGTAGTACTTCGGGTGCTGGAATGATAGACATCAGGATCGTTACTCCGGTAAGACGAAGTAAAAGTATAAGCAACCACATATTTATTTATTTTAATCTGAAATATCAAAAGCTGTGAAACTATCTAGGTAGCACCTCAATGTCCAGCTGGTCAAGAGTACTGTTGCAGCAACTCTACCACCGCCGCGACGATAGCGTGTGGTGTACTACAAACTGTACCAACTACAGCTATCGCTCCAGCTGCTGGACAAGCTAATTTTGGAGAATTTCCTTGGCAGGTATGCATCATTGCAAATATACTTATATTATTTTGAATTTATTTTCATACTTTCTTTGAGATTACTGAAATTATTTTCTCTTTATTCCAGGCGCTTATCCTGACAAAACAGAACGATTACATTGCTGGAGGTGTTCTGATAAACTCGCTGAATGTTTTGACTGTTACTCACAGATTATTACCTTATGTGTAAGTAATTGCTATCATCATCATTATATCATCTCACTGCTAAAATCTTGAAGATTTTATCTTCTTTTATTTGGGTTTGGCGCAGCATGTCTTCTTTTCTATATATCTCTTTACGGCGTCATATCAACAATCACCTCCTTTGTAGCCATATTATCCGTCACATAATCCATTCATAATTCCTCTTTCATACCCATTTCTTAGCCAACGCACAACACCACACCTACACATCCCTTTTATGTTCTTACCATTCTCAGCTGCATGCAATTACGTTTTATTCATCCTTTATGTGACCCAGTAATCTGGTCCCAACAAGAGAGTAGGCCTGTCCAATGTTGTATAGATCTTCAATAGAGCTTCAATTTAAGGAAAATACGAGGTCGCAATGTATACGCATTGCTTCCGCCGCATTTCTAAATTAAAATTATGGGAATGATAGTGTTTCAGGAACCGCCCCCAACGTTAAGGTTCGTCTTGGTGAATGGGACGCCGCTGGAACATATGAGCCTGTCCCGTACCAAGAGTACACAGTCAGCAAGGTGTTCAGCCACCCGTCGTACAACGCCAATACCTTGCAGTTTGACATCATGGTGCTGAGGTTGTCAGCTGCGGTGCCAATCACACCAAGTGTGGGAGCAGCGGTCACTATCAATAGGGCATGTCTTCCTCCAACGGCAAATACCAGCTATACAGGACAGAGGTGAGTTGTTACATGTAAGGTAAAACTGAAGTGACATGACCGGAATAACATAGATTTTTCTTCCTAGTTTTACAGTTTCTAAATTGTATTATACACCTTCTCTCAAGTAATCTATATGAGAAAGATATGAAGAAATCGGCCAAGTGCCTGTCGGGCCACGCGCAATATAGGGTTCCGTAGTTTTGTTTTGGTTGTTTAATACTGTGACCAGTTTGAGTTATACGTAAACTCAAAAACTACTGGAACGATTTCAGAAATTCTTTCACTATTAGAAGGAATGCTACATTATCCCTGAGTAAAATAGGCTAATTTGAAAAAAAAAAACCCAACGCATGCGAAGCCGGGACAAACCGCTAGTTTTAGGTAATTTTCGTATGGTCAATGTCAAATCAAATTTACATTTCTAACGCGTTTTACGCTACTAACAACGTCATCTCAGTTTAGTTCAAAGCAATTTGAGCGAAAATTTCCTTTATACTTCTCAGAGTAGGTACATTTTTTTTGATAACTTGTGAAGCCTTCTTAGCCGTGATAGTTTTCCTTTTAAATTGAGCATATTTCCTACTCCCGTGATTTTTTCCCCCCATTCTACCGGCTAAACAGCTGGTAGAATGGGGGACACTGGTCTCTAACGATACGAAAAATATTTCACAAGGGTCCCTAAATCTGAAAATGATCTTTGAAGACTCTTAATATTTTTGAAAAACCTATCCAACGACCATCCACACGATGGGGTTGACGTGAAAAAAAATCATCCCCACTTGACGTGTAGGGGAGGTACCATAAAAAAAATATTTTCAAGTTTTTTTTCTACCATTTTATCGGCATCATTAATATGTGCATTCATGCCGAAATACAGCTTTGTAGTCCGGACAGATAGACATACGGACAGATTGACAGATGGATAGACCGAAACTGTAAGGGTTCCTTTTTGACTACGGAACCCCAAAAAGGTGGTACCTATACAAGTAACGGCTGTTATTCCAATTGCGAAAGTTTAATCAAACTTTATTGATATTTTAATCCTTTCTTTATTGTATAGAAAAACAACTTATATTATACATAATCAATTGCATGTACAAAGGCGAGCTTAACTCAAAGTTGAGTTTTCAACCTTTGAGTGATAGAGACTAGGATCAGCATAGAGGGAAGGATCCAGTGTACTAGATAATATAGATCTATATATGTATTTACATACATAAATACGTGAACGTGATTTTAAACGTTCATATATCAATGAAGTTTGACTAAACATTCAGGACTTATCTTTTTTCAGATGTTGGATATCAGGTTGGGGAAAAAATATGTTCGGGTTGCAAGGCCAGTACCAGCAGATACTGAAGAAGGTGGATGTGCCCATAGTGGCGCCGGCGACGTGTCAGACTCAGATGCAAACAGCCCGGCTCGGAGCCACCTTCGTGCTGGATACCACGTCTTTTATCTGCGCTGGAGGTGAAGCCAACAAAGATTCGTGTACAGTGAGTGCAGTTTTTTTATAATGTCTCACTGGCAAAATTACTCATTGGATTCAAAATGAACTAGTCTTTAATATCGTCATGTGCATATGTACATTCGACAGTCACTTTGTAGTGAAGCTTATCATGAAGGCTGTATATGGGCAGCCATTTTTAGTGGGTTGACGTTTCTGAAAATTTCCAGGGTGACGGTGGCTCGGGACTGGTGTGCCAGGTGAACGGGCAGTGGGTTGTGGTGGGGCTGGTGTCGTGGGGGCTCGGCTGCGCCAGCGCCAACGTGCCCGGTGCCTACGTAAATGTGGCCGGCTTCCTGCCCTGGATACAGACCCAGGTGGCCACCGCTTGATCGCGGCGAAGGCGTCGTACTCTAATTTAGGTATATGTTGTGTATTAAGCAATAACAACACATACATCGACTTAATTGTAAAAAAAATACTATTAATTTATACATTTCCAATTATGACATATATGTATATACATATACATTATGTTTATGAAGTTTTAAGTGAAAACAAAAATAAAGAAAAGTAAACGCTTTTGTTATTGAAGCTTAACATAATATATTAAGTTAACAGTTTATACAAATAGCCATGTAAACATTATAAAACATACTTCCTAGCCAACATAAACTATAGATACGGACTACTTATAAGAAAAACAGCGTTCTGAACGCAAAACTTTAACGACTAACCTTTAACGAAACTATAACCACTTAATTTAAAATAGCTCGTACGGACGTAATCTAGTATTGCAACGGGACTCATGCCCGCGTCAGGGACGACACATTCAATACTGCACGATGAAGGTTCAACCAGCCAGTTACTCCTCGTCAGGCTTCTCCTGCTTGATGAGGGGCGCGGGCGAGGGCGGCGCGGGAGCTGCTATGGGAGCGGGGAGCGCGGGCGGCGGGGACGACACCTCGATGTACTCGTCGGCGCCGCGCTCCTCCTTGATCTCCGGCTCGTGCTTTACCTCTGCCTGCAGCGGCGAGCTCCGGGGCTCCGGAGGAGCGAGCGCGGCCCACGCCGAGGCGGCGCCTCGTGCGTACGCCTCGTAGAAGGCTCGTTGCGCAATCTCTGCTTCTTCAAGATGCACGAACGCATGATTATCAAGTTCAGCTCGAAAGAAGAACTTGAGTCCACACCTTGCGCAGTCGTAGGGCCGGGGGGCGGACGCGTGCTCCGGCAGGTGGCGCTGTAGACCGGCCGCGCTCGTAAACACGGCGGAGCACAGGTAGCACGTGAAGGCGCCGATGCCCGCGAACGTATGCTCGATGAGATGAGCTTGCAGCCGCGTGGGAGAGCCGAGTGCGCGGCGGCACAAGCGGCAGTCGTGGTCGGTGGGCGGTGGAGCTCGCGGCGCTGCGTGACGCGCGTAACACGCCGAGCACGCGCGCGCACCATCGCCTGCTTCACCTTCCGGCAGCGCGCGGAGACAAATAGCGCACCTAGGAATAAACATAAATATAATAGATATGAGAACAGACGTTAAAAAAGAAAAAACTGAAAAATAGCCACATTATAAATCAAAATCGACAAAAACCTGAGCGAGCACCACGCTAGGACAGGCCAAGGTGTTGTTATATATGTAGGTAAAACTTAGTATTTGATACTTTTTGTGAAATATCAGCCACTTGTAAAAGAGCCTCATCAGAATCCTTAAAGTGATCCAAAGAGCAATGGAGAGGGCAATGCTCGAAGTTTTCTAGCATGATCGAATCGGGAATGATGATATCCGCAAGAGAACCAAGGTTACCAACATAGCCTGAAGGATCGTCAAACTGAAGTGGCAGTAGGTAAGGCACATTGCTTGCAGAACAGGTGGACGATGGGGCCAAAGTTTTAGAGTAGCGACCGCGTACTGGGAGACGCAGCTTTGGAAGGCGTCCTACAAGGTGTACCGATGACCTGGTGAGGGTCGTGGGTAGCTGATGGATGCGAGACGAACAGGACCGGTTGTTTTGGTGACACTTGGGGATGTCTAGTAGTGGACGCCTTTCGGCTGTTATGATTATGATGATAAGAGTGTATGGTAACCTCCCATTGCATTATGCTATAAGGCTCAGGTTACCACAGCATAGAGCCTGTATCCATACCTCTGCTCATCCTCCCCGGGGCGCAGATGAAAGCGCGCGTGTAGCCGCGCCTCGGCCTCGGACGCCAGCGTCTGGCGGCACACGACGCACGGGGCCGGCAACGCGGGATGGTGGCGCGCCATATGGCCCAGGAACGACTCCTCCGACAGCAGGCGCGCGCGGCAGCGGGAACACGTGTCGCCCGACACCACCTGCGAATCAACAACCGGGTTCCGGGTCTGGGTGTCTTGTGTATGTGAGTTTACATGTTTGTGAACGCACCCACGATACAGGAGTAAATCCTAGTGTGGGGCAACGTATTTTTAAAAAAAAAAAAAAAACAACGATCAGGAGATATTTGGCAAAAGACCTCGAAAGAGTTAGAGGGTAGAGACCATCTTATCAATAACAGCTTGCGATAGATCAAATTTGCTGAGATACTCGGAATACAAAATGTTTTGCCCAGTTTTCAAAATTGGGTATTATTTATACTACGTATAGGTTATATACCACGTGAAGGATCTACCATAGAAAACCCAGATTTCTAAAGTAGATTATTCGAACACATTTAGAAAAAATAATAACCTTGCAATGTGTGAGCTTATGCTCAGCAAGCACCGCCGCAGATGGCAACACCTCGTCGCAGATCAGACACTTGTGCCTCGCGGCCGCAGCGCCAGAGTGAGCTCGTGTGTGCGCTTCCAGTTCTGCGCGACTGCGCGTGCGCTCTCCGCAGTAGGCGCACTGTAACGCGACGGCGCCGTTCTTCCGCCGGCGCTCCTCACTGGCCGCCACCACCGCAGTGGTAACACCGCCGCTCTCTGCTCCAGGGGTGCATGGTGAACGAGCATCTTCACCACCTTCTCCGCCATTGGTAGAATCCATTCTTTTCGAGCGAGCTAACTCTCCGTTAAGAACCTGGTATAAACCATACTTTTTAATAATATCAGGCTACAGCAGTAAGTAAGTAATCCTATCGGTAGTCGCTTACCTGCTGTTGCATAGCATGATGTGCCTGCATGTGTCTTTCAAGAAGATACTGCACGGCAAATGCATCGTTGCAGGCGGGGACGGGACATCGATACGCGCGGTGCGGTCGCGGCGTCCTCGCGGCTACCCCGCTACCGAGCAGTGCTCCGCAGGCGCAGCGCGGAGCCGCGGCCGCGTGGCGCGAGCGCACGTGAGCGGCACCCTCGGCCTCCGTGCGAAGGGCGCCCGCCCCCGCACCACAAGAACGACATACCCACACTTTGTTTTCGCCACTATGTGCCACAGCAAAATGCACCTGGAAATACCAGATATAAAAAGTGTAATTGGTATATGCATGTTAAAGACAGCAATGCAAACTAAAAAATCTATGAGTAGGTCTGTACCTGAATAGCAACTTTCGAGTCAAATATCTCCTTACAAAGAGCACATCTATACAGGTGATGTGCGTGTAATTCTAGAAGATGTTTCTGTAGGTCATCAGGAGCAGCGAAGCTTCGAGCGCAGCTGTGGCAGGTGTATTCGCACGAGACTGCCAAGTAATGCGCCGTGAGGTGACGCTCCGAGGCTGCGGCGTCCGCGAACGTAGCACCACAGTGAACGCAAGGGGCAGGACTTGATCTTAGCTCCCCTCCTTCCTCAATGTGACCCTTCAAATGAGCACGGAAAGCTTCAAAATCTGGAAGCGCAGCATCACATTGATTGCAGAGAAGGGTGCTTGGCGATAAGGTTGTTTGTGGCGTGCCAGAGCCGGAGCGAGGACGTTTGAGTGGGGGCATTTCATCAGGTCCCCGTCGGCTGAGATCAGTAGGCGTAGGCTGATCTACTTGTTGCGGTCCTTCACCGTTGAGTAAGGCTGAATGTGCAGCGCGTACGTGCAGCTGTAACTGCTCCATGCTGGTGAAGGTGTCGCGCGTGCAGTAGATGCAGGCCATCAGGGTTGGCGGCGGTTGAGACGCGACACGCCGCGGGGGCGTCATGGCTGCAGTGTCGACGCCGTGTGCGCTCACCATGTGTGCCTGAATAAATACGACAGTGATAAGATACCTAAGCTAAAATGCTTGATGGGAGAACTGTTATTATTCCACAGATACGGTACAGATCATCACGTGTAGTACTTCTTAGAACTCTTCAATGAGATGTAATCTATTGTCCGGGTAGTCTGACTAGCTACCTGCAACAAGTCCGGCCGGCGGAAGGCGTCGCCACATCGCAGACACCGCAGAGCTCTGCGCCTATCCGGCTCACGACCCTCGCGGTCTCTCTTGTGGCCCTGCATGTGTGATGTCAGAGCGGCAGCCGTGTTGTAACCTCGGTTGCACACGGTGCACTGGAACGGCTTCTGGTTGTCATGCGTCTTCATGTGGATCTTCAGGTGGTCGCTGGAATTAATATCACGTGTGTGTTGGAGCACGTACTTTTATAGGGTAAGTACATTTTTTGTTAAAACATGATCATGACGTTCTGATTAGAACCTTCTTCTTACTGTCATTAATTACCTAGTGTTTGTGATTTATTTCTTAACAATGTGACGATACATAAGATTTGGTTTTTACAATGCTGTAAGGTTTTGTACATAAAGTCATTGAGGAGTCCTCAGTTTATCTTAAAACCTTCGAGTAAAATTAACTCGTATCGAATACCTTATGTGCTTATTACTGAAAAATGTCCGTATAAGGGTTTCAAAATTGAGATAAATCGTCTTTTTGTGAGCACGCTGAGACGTCTATTTGTCATATGAGACATAAGTACCCACATAAAGTACGGACCATACAGAACTAACAAAGAGGCTTTTCACGCAAACTACAGAATAGAGGCGTTCGCCCAAACACCTCGCTAATGGTCGCGCTCGCCGTGCCTGTTTAGGTACGGGCCATTATTTCATTTTTGTGAGACCCTCGGCGTCATTTGTCAGCGCATCATCTCTTTTCACTCGACGGCGGTTCGTTGGGCCGACAAATTGCATCGAATTAGTCACGTGGCCGCGGTAAGGTGACGAAAAAGGTGACACGTCGCCTTATGACCAAGAGCGCGGTGCCCGTGACTTACGGTCGTCAATCTTACTCTGGGGCCTTTGTCATACACGCATCTCCTGAGTATTCTTTTAACCATATATTAATCTTCAATGACTTCGGATTAGACGCATTAGCGTTCTCTTTGTACACACAACCATTTGTAGTAAACCTAACAGATTTGTAATAGGATTTTATCATATAAGCCGAAAGACGTCCATTGCAATGAGATTAGGGATACAATGTTTAGGATAGCCAACTACCTTAATCAGCCTTTTAATTGGCGGCCTAGCTTTCCATGGAACTGCGCCAAGTTTCCAGCGACCTAAGTTACATCATTGATTCAATCAATCGTTTAATGATTTTCTCATATCACTTATGTATGTCACTCATTTAACGAGGCAGTTCAATGAAAATTCCAGGCAAAGGGCTCATTAAGCTAGCTCGCTGCGACATATATATAATGCAACTTTTGGTTTATCTCCTGTAACCATCACTTGAATATTTTATTTGTTTTTTATTAATCAAAATAAAATTATGTTCAGAGATTTCTAATGAGAGCATTTCATTCATGGATTACCTCCTGGAGAAGGCAGACTCGCAGTGTGCACAGCGGTACTTGCGGTCGCCGGTGTGCAGCTTGACGTGGCGGTCGCGCGACCGTTTGTGCTTGAACAGGCGCGAACAGAACTCGCATCTGAACGGCATCTGATCCGAATGGGTCTGAAACAATGTCATTCGCAATCTAATAAATCTTTTTAACAAATCTTTTAAATCCTTAACTAAAAACTATAGGTATACATCTATAAAACTCCTCATTACTAAGTAGGTAAATCTTAAAATATGGTGCCATAATATTTCTCAGTATTGTTGTCGACCGGATTTAATAACCCTAAAGACAGGTGGCATTGCCACGTTGAATGACGATGCTTATCCTCTATCCAAGGTAAATTCCAGCCCTTGGGTCACGCGATGCGTCAACATGTAGGTTCCTAATACTTTAAATTCGGAAATATAAAAGCAGAGGTTCTGCAGACACCGTGAGGAACCAAAGAGGCGTCTTCTAACAAACCGTAATAATCACGTACCTAGGTTTTAAAGAAAAAAAAAAGCTAGGTGAGCTAGATGTATTTTACAAGTTACTGTGTTATGGTGCTGCTAAACAAGATTTTTCTATCATTTAATTATGTTGGTAACTATCCGTGTTCGCATGAATAGAACCTACAACAACAACTAGTAATAATTAATCAAATCAATATATCGTCGATTCTTACATGACTGCCCAATTAATCTGAGTTTGCCCAGCAAGGCACTTTTCACAAATATTTCAAAAAACGGCATTGCTCTTTTCGTTTGGTTTATTATTTTAACTATGGAAGAGAATATTATTATGTCTCTGACAGCACTACGCAACAGATTTTTTCAAATGTCATTTCAATCGGATGTCAAATTGGAAATTCGTTGTTAAACTAACTGTAATTTCGCGGGCCAAAATTTGTAATATTTTTTCTTGGGGACTCGGTTTGTAGTTACAGAAGGTAAGGCAGCTTTCTAGCACTGTTAGTAAGTACCTAGATCTCTCTTAAATTCGAAAATATGATGACGGGCAAATGGCAAATATATTTTTCTAAAGCAATAGTGACAACTTGGCCCATTATAATCATACCGTTAGGGTTGTCACCTCAATGTTAAATTAATCTGACATAAGAATCACAAGTAATGGAGTTCGAATCAGAGTAAACAATTAATCAATATCCAACTTGTGATAAAAAATGAAAATTTGCAAAAAGGACATTTTGATGTTTTTGCAAAATAAATCAAAGAATGAACAATAAATAAAATTTCTATAATTTATTTAGATTTACTTGTTTTTTATGTTTGTACAAATATCTTGAAAATACAATAATTTCGATGACATTTTTGTTTTAGTGTTAAGTAAGTACTAAAAGGGTTGAGAAACATCTTAAACAATATGCTTTCTCTTAAAGGTAAGTAAGTGACCAGTAGGTATACTAAGTCTCTCTCATTATGGTAGGAACTTGTATTTATGTTTAATTTAGTAAACCCAAAAATTATCCAACGAAACTGTTTGAAAACTGTTTTTTCTTAGAAGCTCAATAAACTTATGTATATTTTGTTAATTTTGCTGAAGGCATCAAGTTTTTCTTTCATTGATTTCAGTAGGGACTAAGCCTAAAAACACATGAAAAGAAGAAAATGATTAGGCTTGAGAGGAACGATCGCGAGCCATGTGATTATCGTACCTGCGTAGGTACACTGTACTGATTAAGAATTAAAAAGTGACAACCCTAGTTCAACGTTACATTTGAAAGGTCACAGAAAAATGTTATGCTTTGCCCACTCTAATGTGACATGTAATATTGATGTTTAAACGCTTAGCACTAAGGTTCTTTGACAAATTGATATTTATTTTAAAATGCACAGAATGCCGAAGTGTCGATGTCGTAGGTTTCTGCAAAATGGGCACACTTGTAAAAAGTTGTCTAAATTTGGCCCGCAGTCCAAAATTAAGTTTTTTGGTACATAAATATTCATTGCCTTGACATTACCATTTATTCTTTTGCAAATAAAATAACATTTGTCAATTATATAGCAAAATCACAAACTGAAAGTTATACTATTTAAAATTAATTTAAAACTTTTTTTAAATGAAAAAACGCTATAAATTTGGCCAAAGTTGAAAGGTTTTACGGTATATAAAACTCTTCCATTACTGAGTGATTGACAGACAACACACAGCCAAACTACTAGTCGTAGAAAGCTGAAATTTGGTACGTAGGTTTCTTGGGGAGTGTTGGATTCCCCGAAATTCCTACGGGAACTGAACGGAATATACGCGTACGGAGTCGTGGGCAATAGCTAGTCAATTTTATGAGGAGCGATTAAAGTGTGTACACATTGACGTCACACAATGTCCAATCGAAATAACTTCGGGTGCGCTGTTCATAAAAACTATCGTGAGAACGATCTGTGAACAATGGGATGACTAGGCTACCGCTGCGCCCGCGAGCTCCAGCTTACGGAGTTCCGATCTGCGGCGCTTTGAGTCAATACAAGAAAAAACTCAAAGAAGCCAGTAAGCTCGTCGTGACGGCCGAGTAAGATATCAACTATTGGAAACCACGCTGCTTCATCGCTGCGATCGATTACGACTGATATTGCTCAATTAATTAGCTGCGTATCGATTGCTATGTTCTTTTTAGTATTGGTAAGTAGGTACCTACACCTGCGGAATGAAGTGAGTCAGTCAGTGAGGTAAATCTATTTATTAAAACAGCGGTTCCGGTTAAAATCTCAAATTGAAACAATGATTTGTTGTTGAAAAGGTAGTTTAACAAAGAATCCGAAGCTGCAGTGTAACGAATCGATACATGTCCGATAACATTCCGGTGCGGAGCAGCGCGGGCTTATCACAAGGAGATGGATTTGATCGGTAATGTTCACAGGAACAGCTTCATTGCGAACAACACGTTTTGAGTCACGTCATCTCGTAACGGTAGATAGGACCAAAAAGTACCTAATGCCCAGACTCGACAGGTTATGCAAACGTACCTACCAACACTACCAACAGTTAGGCTGTGTAGGCAGTTTGCAGATTTTACCAAACACACTATACTGTCCCCATTAGGTGCTACTCTGTACGTATCTGAAGCTCTAGACAACTGACATTCTGTAATGTTTAGCGTGGCAAAGGCGATTGTCGAAACGTCAAAAATGTATGAGATTGGATTGACAAACGTGTGATCTGTACCTTATACATTTATTGGGATTTCAAGAGTCGCATTTTCTAATTGAATGTCACTTGGTCTAGCCTGTATTCCTAGTTTACACGGAGCATTTTCGGGTGGCAAGTGTGGCGAGTTAATCGAATCGAAACCATATCAAACTAGACTACTTATTACGAAACAAGCTGTTTTATTGGGCAAGTAAGCCTTAGCCTTCTTTTAACATCTTTAAAATGACTTTAATGTCCTTAACTTTTAAAAATACCTTTGAGAGAAACCTCAAACCTATTATTTATTTTCATGGAAAATTTAGTCAGGTCACTGTACGCTGTATGCTGACTTTTTCAAAATCATGCCTTTATCCTATTAAATGATTTTTATTTTGTAAGTTGGTTGTAGAAACACTTTTACACACACTTTTAAACTATGTCCCAACATCCCACAAATAAACCAAGCCTTTTTGAAAATCGTCACGTAGTGTGTTCAAAATTTATCTTAGACTGATCAATTTGAAATTTCGGGACAGTTTTTTTATGAAAATCCAACCACAACGACTTGAGATACTATCGTATGCCCCAGCATTCTTCTGAGGCATCAATGATGTCTTAGTATTTGACGAAGAGTTACAACTTATAACTTGAAGAAAGTCTAACTCCGGCTCGACATTTGATTTCGACATAGCTCTAGTATTTATGGCAACATGGGCTGTATGTGCGAAGTTATTCCGCAAAATGCTTATTTATTGATAATATAAATTGGGAAACTGAAGTCTTATAAAATGCCTACGCAGCCTTTGAAAACTCCAAAGATATCTTGTGTCTAGGTGACGAAATACGTTTAGTTGTAAAAAAAAAACAAGTATTATTGGGCTCTCTGAAAAGATTATTCATGAGTTAGGACATAATGAGGATGCTAATGCGGTGCTTGTGAATAGCATATGGCAGAGAGATAATGACTGCCGTCCACATCGCCGCCGGCCTTCGTACCGCCGTGAACCAGAGCCCGCCGTCACACAATACACTCCCAAACTGACAGCCAGTTCACGCTTTTACTAATTGACCACCTCCGCGACATTCATTCAGAACAACGCTAAACAAATGTTACGAATGATTGACTTCTATCTTTTTCAGCTAACACGTTTAACGTTTGGCACTAAACAAACATAACAATAACATTTAATTTGAAGCAAAATGTAAGTGTAAAATTTTAGAATTCGGATTACGTAAAAAAAGATGGGGTCTAAAAAGATTAAAGGTGTTGAGTGTGGGTTTTGCAGGCTCGTGCATCCCCAATTACTACGGAGGCAGCGAGCCTGTTAACCATATCTCAATTTGTTTGTACTGGCACACCTCGACGTTGGTAACCAAAAAACGAGTATAACTTGAAGCATATTACGTACGTTATAGGTACGTTATTATCATAACAATCTTATTGTTCTGGCGTTGTGCAACTTCTTAATGTTAAGATCGTTACAACAATCTAGGATACAGGAAAAATCTAGGTAAGTATTTAGTATTTTTTGTTCTAAGGAATTTGTCATTATTGGTACTGATCCAGCAACTCATCCTTTATTTCCCTAAAGCTTCTCTTATCCCAGAAAAACTATAGTTATAATGCTAATGGTAAATTATTATTAGGTACTATAGAACTCCACTCCGCCGCCGCCGGCCGCCGCATCGTCTACTACACTCCCAATTCGTTATTATAATATTTCAGGCTTTTCTAACTTAAGCAAAGGTGAGTGCACATTTTTGTGATAAAATTGATAAATTTGCGATCCACAATCATAAATCTATCGCCATAAAAACAAAAGTCTGCAGACTATCTGCTCTCATCTCACACAACAGCTCATGTCATTAATATTCATCATCTATAAATTAGACCTTAAATCGAACTTTGGCACGAAGACTGAATGCAAAACTGACAGGCAGGAGGAATAATATCAACAAATGTCAAAATGAAAGAGCAATCAAATTTTTATAGACTGAGTCAAAAATTGCCTTGGTGGACACCAACGCAGTTTTTGAAAAAGCTTTCGACTGAATTAACCAGATGTAGTTACATTCAGTTGCTTGGTTTTGGTAAATAAGTTAAAATAAATATTTGTATCTACTTCTGTATGTATAGGTATCTAAATATAATTTAATGTATTTTTACAATAGTACCTATGAAGATAAGGTACTCGTAGGTAAGGTATAAGGTACCTACTCATCATCAGCCTAGCCTTTTTCCCAACTATATTGGGGTCGGCTCCCAGTTCAGCCGGATTCAGCTGAATACCAGTATTTTACCACGGATTTTTTTAATTTTTATTTACCAGTATGAAGATAAGGTACTAATTTGTGATTTATGCGTATAAGGAAGATACACATCGGAAACACGGCAACTATTTGAAAAATAAAATTCCAAGGTACATTACTCCGTAGTCTCTATGTAAATTTTGGTTGTAGATGTAAAATTTATGAACACTGGCAAAGCTTGGAGATTATCTTATTCGCTAGTACCTATTTAATAAAACGTTGCATCATAGTATCGTATAATGTTTAACAAACATGTATCTTATAAAAATAAATTTAATTTTCAACAAAGTATTTCTTACCTTATGAATGTTAAGTTTTTATTTCATAAGACAGCTCAATACACGTGTAAAACAACAATTTGTAAGCTGTGTGGCTTTTTTCTCTTGCCGTCAATGTAAGAAAGTCACTCAACTGTCTACAATTATTTAATTACTAAGCAGATAGGCAGAGCCCCTACTGGGATACCGCGAGTGGTAACTCACAGATTGCTAAGTGCTGCGTATCCTGATCCAGTCAGCAGCAATCATTACCTATGAGCTCGGAGTCTAATTGGGCTAAGTGAGCCCGTTTCCGCCGCCACAGAGTTTTCTTCTCAGATCTACTGTCCAACTATTATTTTATTACAACTCTTCAACTAGAACTTTACTTTGCTTTGGTACCTTACTGTTTCGTTAGAATGTGTAGAGGTATAGGTAAATTGTTATTAGGTACACTAACGTCAGCTGTGTACTTTGGAATCAATCCACACAAATAAATATCATTAATAATTATTTAAATAGAAGATACACATCGCACTATCTAGCTATAAATCCTGAGATTACGCATCTGTCAGCCCAGTAAGATCACTTATCTCACGTTTTTATTGCCCTAGTAGGCTAAGCACTTAACTAGATATTTACTTAATTGTTTCGATTATAAACCAAAAAGAAGACTTCTAATTAAATTCCATTCACATAAAGTAGTGACGCGATCAGCAAGTGATATTTAAATCACTTGTTGTGATTAGCGGTGAGTGACGCGCGAAGTGGATCGCCAAGCGCGGGGCGGCACGACGTACGGCAACGCATAAACATAGCAGCGGCATGTTTACTCCACTCACTTAATTGGAGCAATCGGCCTCTGACAGAATTAATAAATTTGATCGTCCGTGCACGATAAATCGCGCCCGCTCCAGCCAGCGCCCATGCCCACGCACTCACTTAAGAGGAAGCTACCCTCAGCTCCGGCCAATTAGACGCTTGCGAGATTGACAATCGATTAATCGATAGCTGCCTTCTTATAAGACATTGCTTTATTGTGTTTGCGATTTTACTGTTTGCATTTAGATTGTCCTACAGGTAAGCTACGTTCGTAAAATGTTTTGTTGCTTTTACAAAATATTGGCCCTTGTCATCATGATACCTACTTCGTGCGAGAATTCAATAAGCGAAACGATCTGGGGACGCCGCAGGGGCTCGGCCCCTGGGTGCACCGCGGAGCCCTGCTGGCCGCCGCGTGCTGCTCCCACCACGACACTACGCAGCTTATGGTAAAAAGACACGCGAGCGACCGGTATGTACCGCGGCTCGTTATTTAACTGCTAACAAATACCGTGAGAGCGACCGACATTACGCGCCTAATGGTGCTGAGCTTTCCGAGTAAAGCGCACCAAGAACATTTTAAACTAGTTTGAGGTGAACGTGATAGCCAATAAAAGCTTGGGAATGGGCAACGGCCGGCTACTGAGCGACTTTCTCAGATGAATAACAGTGCGAAGTGGTGTGGGCACACGTGGTGAGGTGCCGGGGTCAGGCGAGCCGCTGCGATCACACCACCCGAACCCAAGAAGTGGTCGGCTGTAACTCGCCCCGCTTTGATATTGCCGGTATTTCAAAAACATGAACAATGTTGCCATTAACAACATTCTTCGCGTTTCAACCTGTGCTCACTGCAAATTAAGTAACATCATCAAAACACAAAAAAAAATGTCTGTGTGAAATTATGAATAGATTCAACATAATGTACGTCTTCCCTACGCCGCAGATAATTATAATTCTAAAGTACTCTACGTTGCACGTTGTCCGCATATCCATGCAGAAATATGTTAGGCTTTATGATAAAAAATCTTAATAGGTACTCTCGTGAATCACAAGTTCTCCGAAACAGTAGCTCTACTTTGTTGGTGCTCATACCTACTGTTATTAAGATGTAAATCTGTCTGTGCGCAATCTATTTTTTTTTTCTGTCATCCATATAAGTACCTTGTATATCAAGTTTGTATGCTAAAATCATTAAAACTACTGTTTTGTCATAATCCTGACATATTTTTATTTTATTTATATTATCTACATAAATATATTAACTTTGCTTTTATTCTCCTTACATTAACTTATGATGTTCATGAGGTAGTCTTAGAACAGTAAACAGGAGTCTATGTTTTGTCATGTAAAACTGACTGATCAATTAGGAATAGTCAAACCAGAAATTACCGAAAATGATGACAAGGAGGGGCAGGGCAAGTAGAACTGTTCGGGTGGTCGGGCCGGCCGTCTAATCTAAGTGCGTCTGTATAGTCTATATTGCAACACTGCAGCCCTGACACAGCTAGGTGGACGGGGTCGCGGACTAGCGGCCCACCGAGGGGAAGGGGTGGGAAGCCTTGAATAGCTTCCTCGATACCTTGCAAGATGAAGTATTTTTATGTATAGTATTCTAATCGTATCGCATTAGCCTTGTTGAATTCTCAATTCTTTTTTATTAAAAGAGAAGGCAGAACCGATTTTTGACATCAAGTTTGTATTGGGGGCTCGTTACGAGGATCGTAGATTCCGACTTCTTAGACTGTCTTGGTAACCAACTCCACTTAGTGCAACGATTATACAGTGTGAAATCTTAATGGTTGTTTTCCCGCGGCAGGATGATTACCCATCAGTAGTACTATCGAAACACAAAGTTAAACTAAACAAATAAATGTTTTTTTTTTTTCAAATCATTAAAAAAGTGTTCATAAACTCGAAAGAGCGAGAATCAATAGTAGTGCACTAGACATAAAGTAGGTAGATACCTACATGAGACGCACGTACCGCCGCGCTACGTATCGCGCGATGCACTACTGTTGGTTCAAGTCGCTTTCGAGTTTTGTTTATCACAATTGTTAATCTGCCATTTATGGAGTCTAATATTTTTTATATATATAAATCGATTGTATTACCGATACAAACTCATTTCGCTTCGGGAAAACAACTATTAAAATTTCACACTGTATATAAAGCCCTGTTTCAAGTTGACATTAAACTTGAAGCTGTTCCGCTACGAGTCTACACCGAGGTCGACTTTCTTTTATAATATTCTTCCGCACTGCACTAGTCTATCTAGAGTTGCAATCTTGCTTAATGCTTTATGATTTCGATTACCTCTATCAAGCAGAATACGTTTCGAACGGGTTAATCAAGCTATACTGCCAAGAACTATTCCAAGCTATCGATTGTATTTCAGCATTCAAGTAATATTTTCCACAAGACGATTTACTGCTTTACGATTTCTCCGGAGGCGCAACGAGAACAAGACGAATGGCGAGTATGCGCGGACTCTGTAATTGATTTATTCTTATAATGATCGCCTTTCCCAAGCAGCGGCGCGATGATAAGGTGTGGCGAGCTAGGCTAGGGAGTTGTTATCGCGAGCCTATTTCCGGCCGTCACCGCTGCTGTCGCGGGCCGCGACGCGATCATCGCGCGATACATTTGTCGGCGCACACCCGACACCAGCAGCGGTCGCCGCGATGCGCTGATCGATATCGGCGCGAGCGCAGCACGCCAATTGCATACTGATAATCTAATGAAATCCTTTCTAGATATCCGTATCCCTTATCTCAAAGCCATATGAGCGAGACCTCCCCTAATTTTAATTTTGGACGAGGTGACGGTTTTGCCACTTGCAAGTGTACCTATGTACGTGCTGATCCGTATCCGTATGTAGGCGAGCAGCTCACGGCGGCATGCAAAGTGACGTTTCTATTTGTCCTATCTCAACTAGATCTGTCTCGGCGTGTGTCGTAATCGTAACGCGGCGAGATCGGCGCGACACAAAGGAGCCGAGATGTGCGGCGGCGTAATGGTCGCTCACGTCACAGCTCAGCTCGCCAGCGCTGCTTGCTGCTCACAGAGAGATGCATATCTACGCACCGGCTCTGTAAATGGGCTGTTTTGGGTATCTACTTGCTAATGAAGCGAGGGCATGCATCGTGAAACTGGGCTGTGGATTTACAGATATGATTGCCGCAGCAGTCGTATTGTCTGCGAAGCTGTTAGCTTTGCTACTTTATGCAAATGAGAAGACGGCCGGCACTCGTACATTACCGCTACAAATGTTAGTTGTGTAGATCTCTCTGAATATGTCTTACCGAGTTAAATGAAGATGGCTGGTGTTGGATGGGATGCGTTGTTTAACCGTAATTCAAAGAGGTAACGAGCAAAAAGAACGTAAATATAAATACCTGTTCATGTTTCTTGAGATAGGAAAGCCTGGGGAAGGCTTTATCGCAGAACTGGCACTGGTAGGGAGTGTGCTCGGTGGCGCCGAGCGTGAAGGGCGGCTCGGCGTCTGCGTCAGCAGCGTCAGCGGCGTCGGCCGAGGTGGGCGTGGACGCCGGCGACGGTGACGGCTCCGGCGTCGACGACGGCCACGAGCTGCCCGCCGTGCTGCCCACGCTGCCCAGCGCCTCTGATCAATCAGAACAACATTATCACATCTACTAGCTGTACGAGTAGCAAGGAAGAAACATGCTTTATAACACCAGTTTAAGTTGGCCTAGGAATCACAGCTGACTCAATTTTTTATCGGCTGGCTTTGTACCGTTTTGTTAAACTAGAATCGTTCCGTTTTTTCAATCTTGCAGTGTGAGTTAGTGCTTTGTCGCATATATGCAATAGATTGATCATTGAAGATGTTAAAGATCTGGTAGAGTAGGTATATAGATAAAATCGAAATAATATCACTTACTGATTAATCATGAAATCTCAGAAACTATTGTATAACACCTACCTACAAACTTAAAATTTGGCAGATAGGTTCCTTATAGGGTGTAGACATCCGCTAAGAAGCGGATTTTATGAAATTGTTTGCACTAAATCTGCGCAAACGAAGTCGCGGGCGTGGGAAGTGCTAGTAGAGTATATAAGTAAGCAGGCAGCGTTTTAAGAGCTAAACGCAATAGAGGTGATGTATCCCAATTACAAAACACATCATACAATTATGTGCGTATGCACATAAGCGGATTAGCAAGTAGGTATAGAAAATAACGAAAGTATCAAATATAGCTACAACTTTATATAGCTACAACCTATCCGTTTTTTCTCCGTTCCCCGCAAAAAATAACTGTTTGAAATAATAGGTACAGTATCTTAACTTATGACCATTGAATGTTAAAAATAAAACGTTACCTGTCTATTGGTAAATAATAATAATTTCCATCAAATATAAGATTTTCCAAGGTGTGTAAAGCACATTACGAGAGACAGCCACATCTCGGATAAAGCTATCATAAATATCGGTAAGGGGCCATATTTCGGTGTTAGGGCTAGAGGCAATATGTCTGCAGTACCTCGGAATGGCGTGAAATATAAACAAATTGAATGGGCCGCGATGACGAGCGGCGGCTGCGGCGGCGGCGGCGCAAATGATGACTAATAGGCTGCCAGGAGGTATCGAGCGCGACGCGGCCCGGCTCAGAACAGCCCTGACAATAATACTTGAATAGCTAGCTTTTTAGGATCTGTAACCCTAGGTGCCGTGCCGACTAATACCTATAGCCTGCCTAGCTCCGCCCAGAAATACAGAGGCTTTGTGAGGAGCCATCAGGAAGCTTCTTGGCTTTGCGGAACAACCTCATTGTTGAGAACATAGCTTTGTGTTCCATAAAGAAGTATGCAAATGATGCCTCATTAGGTAGCGTGGACGGTGCAGCGTTGACCGCTGGCACCTATTAAATCTAAGGACGAGGACCCGTCCTTAGATTTAATAGGTGCTTGTTTAATGAGCGACGACCTGAAATTGGTCCCATCATTATCCTGGGGTGGTTTCTGTTTTGGTTGAAGTTGAGTCGCCTTGAATTTCTACAGTCTATTTCCCGCAAAAATTTGTTCTAAACTCCGCTCACAAACTTCGAAGAGAGATCACAGATACCTATATAAAAATTACTACATTAAGTTGCAATATACCCACATTTGAATCCATTGAGTAGGTGCTTAGCGTAATAACCGTAATTTATCATGGGAATAAGCTATTCATTACATTTTTCGCAATATAACATTTCTTTTACGACTTATTTCCCTTCCGAGCCGCGCATTTAATAAGAGGAACTATTTATATCAATCTGTCGCACTCCACGCCCCGGATGCGGTAACGACTTCCACTAATGGTCGAAATAATAATAGCTGGGATAATCATTTTATGTACTTTTTACTTTAGAATTTGATAGTCCATAAAAAAAACATTTCAAGATTTGTGGTGCAACCATTTCATGCGCCTCGTAGACCTCGTAGTTTAAGACCGCTGTGCCTTTTTTATCTAGGTAAAATTATAGGTATACTATCCGTAATTTGAAAAATGTATCGTATGACAGATAATTGCGAGAACAACGGTAATGATACATCAAAGAACGAGGCCAATAAAAAGGCAGTCAGGTCTGGGCAACAAATAACACTTGGCGCAACACGTAACGGGACTCGGTCGTGCAATTTTAGCAGCGCTCGGTGGATGTGGCCGGTCACTGAGGATAGCCGTAATTAGCAGCGATTGCAGGCAATTCCTCGGGTGACGGTGGCGCCGCCGCCGGCGACCGGTGGGCGGCGGAAGCACACTTCCTAATTGCGCCGTCTACGAGACACCTCGACCGGCGCCTCGGTAATCAACGCCGATCGCTAGCCGACATGGTAAACCGACAAACCACTTTATAATGCTCGTAGACCTTGATTTCGCTAATGCGATGTTTAATTCTAATGAGATTACGTACAGCCTATGTAGGGTTCGGTATGAAAATGGTGATAAAGAAACCCTTAAAGCGTCACTCCGTCCAACTGATTTATGTCTGTTACAGCAGAATAATTGAGTAACTACCGATACTAGATCTATCAATTCGAAATATAGAATTTCTAGTTTTATAACCGATGCTCATTTATGTAAAAAATCTTCTATTTCATTACAATAATTGCTAAAAAGGAGTTCTAAAAATTGTTAAGTATAGGAAGATCAAGTGGACAATCGTATCTATACTTATAAGTTTTTTTTTATATAAAATCATTGCCCCACACTAGGATTTACTCCTGTATCGTGGGTGCGTTCACAAACTTGAAAACTCACATAATAATAATAATAATACTTAATAAATTCTTTATTGCCATAAAAACAGGTTACAGAAAAATGTGAGACCCTGGTTCCCGAGCTAGGTTAGACTACCTGTATTTCAGGAGCCAGTGACTTCTTCCAATACGGTCACAATTGGGCAAGTTTTATCCAGCAAAAGGTGACATAATTATATTACTTAAAATTAAGTTTACTAGTTAACACTAAACATTTAACCATGCACTAATGATAGAAATAGAAAATTAAGTTATAATAAAAGCAATTTAAATAATCTTATTAACTCAAAACAACAATTCGAAAAACATCAAAACAAATTTAGATTAAAAATGCAACTAAAACAATATAAATTTTGAAATAAGAGTAAGGACCATAATAAACTAAAATTAAAACAATTTACAATACAGCCAGGAAAAAAATAAAATAAAATTAGAAATAGGGGGTGCAAGTACGAGTATGTGAATATGCATGTGGTGTTTGCGTGTGTGAGTGGGTGTGTGTGTTGAGTGTGTGTGAGTGTGTGTGTGTGTGATACCAATTATTTGTGATTCTTATATATTTATGTTGATTGCAGTAAATTTTCAGTTGCGTTGTAGTCCTGTGACAGAAGCCAGATGTTTACCTTTTTTTTTGTTTCGCGAGTCGTTAGGGGATTTATATTCAGGATTTTGTTAACTTTATTATAAAGAAAAGTGGCAAGATATACCCGCTGTCGCCTGGCGGACGCCGTGTGACAGCGTAAGGGTAAGCAAACGTTTTTTATAGTGCGCTTCTTATCACTTTGTGCATTATAAGGTGTAATACTGTGCTGCTTATAAACAACTTGCAGAATATAATTTTGTCTTACTGTCAGTACTTCACACTTTTCGTATAAAACTTTAGTGGGAAATCTAAAGGGTCTGAAAGTCATAACTTTAAGTAGAGATCTTTGGGCTCTTTCCAGGTGAATCATAAAAGTCTTGCATCCACCACCCCATACAGTAACACAATATCCCACGACTGACTGCACGAGCGCATAGTACACAGTGCGAAGGAGTTCGAAGTTGGCTACGTGTCTAAGTTTTTTAAATGCCCAGATAAGCTTCCTGATGCGAGTTGTGGTGAGTTCTATGTGCTGTTGCCAGCCAAGTTTTTCATCCACAATTACACCAAGGTATTTTATATGAGTAGACTTAGTGATAGCAGTGCATGAGCATGTCGCTGAAGAATTCAAGTTGCAGACATGTAATCGAATATCTAAGCTAGCAGGTTTAATTTTACAAAAAGAGAATTGGAGAAATGTGGTTTTGGAAAGGTTCAAAGTGAGTCGGTTAGATCTTAGCCAATGGCTAACCTTATGCAGTCCCAGTTCAGCGCTTCGTCGAGCTTCGCCCCAGGTCCCCCCGTGGAATATCAATGCAGTATCGTCAGCATAAGTGACAATCTTGCCGTTTACAAGTGGTAGCTGACAAAGGTCATTAATGTAAATCAAGAAGAGACTTGGGCCAAGAATACTGCCTTGTGGGACGCCATAGGTAACCTCAGCATCATAGCTAACGTATTCTTTCATTTTCACTCTTTGTGTACGGTCACAGAGAAAATCTTTAAAAATCTTTAGAGCACTTCCGCGGACACCGATCTTATCTAGCTTGTCCACAAGGAGAGGAATCATAACGGTGTCGAAAGCTTTGGCTAGGTCGAGAAATATGCCAACGCATTTCTGTTTTTGGTCTAATGTAAGTGTGACGTGATCTATCAACTGGTTTACGGCATCTTCAGTGCTTTTTCCCGACCTAAAGCCAAATTGGGCTTCTGACAGTATCGTATTGTGTTGCAGAAAATTTGTAAGCCTTTTGTTTAGCACCTTTTTTAATATTTTCGATAGAGTAGTAAGAACTGAGATGGGCCTGTAGTTTCCAACATCGTCCTTCTTCCCCCCCTTGTGGACAGGAGTAACAAGGGACTTTTTAAAGACTTTCGGGAAAATGCCCTGGGTAAGACAGATCTCAATTAGTTTAGTCAGATGAGGGACGATAATGTGTCTAGCAAATTTTAGAAACTTGGCTGAAATAGAATCCCAACCAGTAGCACAGTCATTCTTGAGATTCATAATCAGCGTTTCAACTTCGGTTTTATCTGGCGGAAGTAACACGATTGAATTTGGGATGGGGGTTATGTCAAATTTATAATTATTTTGAGGTGGTGTTATTTTATCTGCTAGCTGTTTACCAATGTTAGAGAAATATGTGTTTATCTCATTTACAGCACTTAACCCACTTTTCTGTGGTACTAAAAGGTGGTCCCCTGCAGTTTTCTGTTTAGCAGTACCGATGATGGATTTGACGGCATTCCATTTATCCTTATTGCAGTTTGTACTTTCTAGTAGAGATTTTTCGTAATTCCTTTTTATCTTTTTAAGAAGTCCGTTACAAAAGTTTCTATATCGTTTGTATATCACTTCAGCAGATGTATTTTGTGGGTTTTTTGTATGAATTTTGTGCAGCTTATCTCTGTGGCGGATACATCGCAGTAATCCAGGGGTAAGCCAGGGTTTTAGCAATCTTTTTCTACAGGGCAGGGAAATTGTGATCGAGTGCTGTGTTAGTGCACTTGAAAGATGATTAACGAAAAGAGCGGCGGCATCATTTGCGTCAGAGTCACTGTTGATAAAGGAAAAATCAACAGCTTGCAAGTGTGCAAGGGCAGCATCATAATCAACTTTCCTGTACACGTAATTTCTGCTGATGTCAGGATTTAAGCAACAGAGGCTTAAGAGGACTGAGGCGTGATCAGTCACGGTTGAATCTATCACAAATGCCGCAGCAGAATAAGATGTATTTATCATAATATGATCCAGACAGTTTGCAAGCCTCGTTGGATAAGTGTGTGCTGGAAGTAGTCCTAGTTCTGCAGTTAAATTAAGGTAAGAGGCACTGTTTCTGTCTGTATTGTTCGATTTAATATCGATATTAATGTCGCCAGCAATAATTATGTGTTTATCTTTAATAGGACGTATGATCGCATCTAATGAAGTGAGAAAGTTATTTGTGCAGTGAACAGATGGGGATCTATACACAGCTAGTATGTTGATATTAGGGTGAACTTGAAGCAATAGAAAACTAGCGTCATTAGACTTGGGTTGTTCAACAGTGCATTTGATATTTTTTTTGACATAAATAACGATGCCGTCATTTTGATTAAGCCTGTCCTTGGAAGAAAAAGATTCGTAGTTATCAATAATAGGAATAGGTTTATGTTCATTAAGCCAGCATTCAGTGAGGATTATAATGTCAATGTCAAAGGAGAATCTGGCTCATACACAAGACACCCAGACCCGGAACAATTATCTGTAGGCCATACAAACATTTGCTCCGTGCGGGGATCGAACCCGCGACATGTTGCGCAGCAGCCGAACGCTCAACCACTGCCTACTAAACCCAATACCTATTTCTATTTTCATTGTATCGTATGTTTGTACTTTTATAAAAAAAATGTGTGAAAAAACACCATTCCACGATTCTTATCTCCGAGTTTGGGAGATGAAAAATTTAAATTACGTGTAATCAGTCTAGTTGAAGGATTATTATCTATTTTACAAGAAAAATAAAAATATGTCTAGAACTAGCATATTTTGTAGGTACTTCCTACAAATATATTTTGTAGGAAGTAACCTTCACAAACAAAGTTAAGTCGTATATAATTACACAACTCTTTTATTACAATTTTATTCCTGTTGCGTTATATCCAGGATGGACCGTATTATAAACTTGATCCATGTTGTTACAGGATCTATAAAAGAAACTACTTTCTGTTAGGACGTTATAAAAACATTGATATCTGAATAAGTTCAAAGCACCGAAGCATCAACGTTTTCAAACCCTAAAGGCTATAAAATAAAATATATGTGTGTATTCGATACAATTAAAGAGCTATGAATATTAAAATGATAACTTGACGTTTCAAAACTGACCCCTAATTTTAAAGTCATGTCATATGTGTGTGTGTGTTTGTGTGTGTGATTCCACTTCGAACTACTTCGAATCATCAAACTGACTTATATTTATACTACTACAACTTATTTAAAACCTATTTACCGCTGTCAAGTGTCCTGTATGTTTCAAATTCATCTTGGAATGTAGGCCTAAATATTCCCAATTGCTCAACTCATTTCTCTTTGAAATAGAATATGCATGCACATTCAACAAATTAAATCAAAATTCATGTATTCAAATTAGGCCAGTACTGTTTGAATGTCAACGTTTACAAATCAATCCCCAAAACGCCCGCCCGTCACCACTTCCTAGTTACTTCATAATAATCATAATCAGCCTTTTGATTTTCCCACTGCTGAAACACAAGACTCCTCTCTAGGAGAGGGAATGGGCCATAATCCCCCACGCGGGCCCAGTGCGGGTAGCTGAATGTCACATGTCTTCGAATATTTGGTTCTAGGACATGCCGGTTTCCTCACGATGTTTTCCTTCACCGTTTTGAGAGCAGTGGTGATGAAATTAATTACACAAAGTAATGCGACTGGACGGGTTTGAACCCGCGATTCGTACAATTCGTAAGTCGGGGCCGTTATCACTCGGACACCACTGCTCAACCTACGAGTAGTTGCTTAGCTGGGAAGAAAACGTGGCGCAACAAACTCCTCAGCAGCACTTCTTTCTGTAAATTTAGAAAAACTAGAATGAAGTCTGCAAGCCAAGCTAGACAAGCCTCGTAAACGCAATAAACTGTCTGAGAAAGTAAGTAGGTACCTGTGTAGGTACAGCTGTGCACAAGATGGCAATGTAAACCTCAATAACACCTGGCCTTGTGATTGATTCAGATTTGTTTGCACGCAATTTTAAGGCTGATTACTTGCGACGACACGGATAGGAGATTAACGAGTTGATTAAAGTTTAATTGCAGCGGCTACATAAGTGGAGAGCGGGACGGCGACCATTCATTTACATTAAGATAACAGAATGATTTTTTTACGATCCTGTACCATGCGGCATCCCATCAGCACAACCGGTCTACTTCTAACTTCGTATTGAAAGATTAGCTTGTGCTGATTCATTCTTACAATTAGATTGATAGTGTTATGGTTCTAGAAACTTTATTTTGAAATATACCTACTTAAGTAGTTAATTTTCTTATTGTTAGTAAGATTTGCACAGTCGTTTATTTAGACAAAGTTACTTAATTTTCATCTTTTTAGTTTTGTCACTAAATGACATTGGCAATAGGTACTATCCAAAATAACTCACTCTGCACGTCTTGCTGTTTGATTTTTAGGAGTTCTTTTGTGTCAGTTTTGCACCTTGGTAGTCCTGCTTCAATTGAGTACGGAACACCTTTGACCAACTTTCCGTGTTAACGTTTCCCTATCTGGTTTTGGTATTACCATGAACAAAAAAATCGATTATACTTCAATGACCACAATAATTACACATTCCCTTTATGTCTTGTTTGTCATGTATTCTCGAAGTCCAGCGACCTATGCCCATGAAATTAAAATGGGTGTTGGTGTAGTTTGTCTATCTTCGCAAAAATTATCATTATTAGATCCGCGTTATAATGTAAGTTGTTGGACTGCTTGGTACACTGATGAGTTCATATCTCGAAAACTACTGAACCGATTTATGGGAAAATTAAACTGTAACCCTAAGTAAAAAGATACTTGTCCCACTATCTACCCATTAATTCCTTATTATTAATTAAATATTATTCTTATTCTTATGCATGAAAATCAGTGCATTTAGTGGTAGGCTTCAATCGATATCCTTTCAACATACATTAGGCAAAATATAGTTTTAAACCTATCATACTTATTTTTCATTAAATATATTACGGTCCTATAAACTGATTATCATAGAGAAACTACTTATATACTTAAAACATGTTATTTAGTTCTTTAATTGTTTTTTAATGTTTCAATTTATTTTACAGATAATAGTGAAATGGTATATTAATAATTAATCTAAATATATTATAACTCAAAAGTGACTGTCTGACATAGTGATCTATCAACGCACAGCCCAAACCACCGAACGGATCGGGCTGAAATTTGGCATGCAGGTAGATGTTATGACGTAGGCATCCGCTAAGAAAGGATTTTGATTAATTCTACCCCCAAGGGGATAAAATAGGGGATGAAAGTTTGTGTGAAACTTTGTCAATTTTAAACCGGGCTGAGAGTTTCAAAATCGGGGGTAAAGTAACTATTCCACGCGGACGAAGTCGCGGGCAGAAGCTAGTTAATATTAAAGTTATCAAAATGACGGTGAAGTTTTTTCTCGATGTGAAGTTTTTGCTTCTCGCTTTTCACTTCAATTTATTGTGCATTTGTCATACAAAAAATCCATGCACTGCAAGATAAACTTGCAACTGTACTTTAAAAAAACGGAGAGGCAGGATTGGTTTATACTTGAACCTTCAAAACTAATGAGTGAAACATCCTCGTAAGTTAGGCAGGTACTTCTAATATCTGTGTTAAATAAATCAATAACTGATTGTAAGGCAGCCACCTTGTCAGGAGGAATTTTATTGAAGTGAAAACTTCTTTAGTGACGTGACTTGATCGAAAATTCGAAAGACGGAGGGACAACAGCCCGCTGGCGTGGCGTGCTGTTTCGTTTAAGCGGCGCAGAGAAAAAAAACACTGGATAATATAAACTTTTTAATGTCAAAATATTAGTTCTGAATGATTATTAGTTTTTTTTTTTCAACTTTGTATGTGCATTTATTAACAATTTAAGTAGGTATTAAAACTTACTGAGCAATAAAAATAAAATGCAGTTTTATTCGTTTAGTATGGCTTCGTTATTACTTAAACTACTTCGTAACTAATTTTAAAGAAATCGAATTTTATTTGTTGTTACATTGTCATAATTGATATTTCAGCCATTATTAAAGAAATAATTTTAATTTGTTATCAAGAGTATGTGACGATACACTAGTACCTAACTACTGCATTAAAGGTTGTCATAGAAAAAAAAAACAAACCATTGAACCCCTTAACTCCGGTTGAGTGCAATATTCTGAATAAAATACAGAAAATAGATCTTTATGTATAGATATGATGACTAGCTGTTGCCAGCGGCTTCGCCCGAGTTAAAATATTTTCATGGGTTTTAACTTATTTTGCAAGGCACCCTAAACAATTTTAAAAATACTAACTTTTAACTAACTTTTACAATAAAATACAACCGACCTCTAAACAAAATATCACATTTAGTATAAAATAACTTTAATTTCGGAAGTCGAAGTTCAAAAAACGGAGAAATCCAAAAACACCCATTTCGGAAATTAAAGTTATTTAATACTTTTTAAAAGTTGTATTGTTTTGTAAAAGGTTATTTTTGTTTTTCATTTTTTAGTGGTGAGACAGCTAAACTGGCGTAAACAATAAACAGACATGCGATTACAGCAATCTCGGGAAATTTGCTATCATTAATTGAAGAGTTCCGTTTCCTATCTCCGTTCTTCATCAGACCTTCACCAAACTAGACCTCGAAACACTAAGATGCTCTTCCAAACCATCGTAAACAGTTTGTTTTTTTTTTTTCATTTTACATCGACAATGAGAGAATGATAACTCAAATAGCAGTCGTCAGATCTCACTCCTTTTTTATTTTCTGGATGGGAAATCATCAAATAACTTCTATCGCTTTCGGGCGGAGCGGAAGGGAGTGTCAGACTCTTACTGACTAAAATCCACCCGTGATCTTTCTAGTGCCTTTTGCGTTCCAGGGTTGCGGCGACTCTTTAGAACAAATTCCACAACCCTAGCAAGCACTGACCCTATGGGCCCCGTCTTCTTTGCTGACACGACATGAGCACGACGCGCCGTCGACCCGGGTACGGCGAGCTATGGGTGGCTCACCGTCCGATAGCCACCTTATCGGTCGGCAAACCACCCATGGCTCGCCGTCCGCAGGCCCGCGCCTACGGTGGCCGGGAATCGCCATGCGATTTCCCGATGCCCACATGACAAGCCCCTGCTTACGAATATAAAAAAAATCATCAAAATCGGCACCCCCAGTAGGAAGTTATGAGGTAATCCTCCTCCTTACGGAGTTTAGCCAGGATAATTATTACTTATTAGAACATAATTTAGAAAAACAAAAAGTATATTTTTGTAAAATGTTTTTATTTTTATCTGTCTAGTGGTGATACCCATATGACCAAAAAAAAAACGTGTAAAAGTGTTTTGTTCAAACTACTTACAAAATAAATATTATACCTTTTTTATTGATGGGAAATCACCAAATGATTTCTTCCGCTCTGGGTAGAGCGGAAGGGAGTGTCAGACTCTTACTGGCTAAAACCCACCCGTGCTCCTCCTAATGCTCTCTGCGTTTCAGGGCCGCGGTGACTCGACTTTCGAACAAATTCTGCAACCCTAGCAGGCACTGACCCTAAGGGACCTGGATTGACCCTAAGACCCATCTTCTTTGCTTACATATCTTTAAGGCGCGCGAGGAATAATAAGTTAATTGATTGGTACGAACGACTGTGACATTATTATTAGATAAAAATATTTAATTTTACCCCATCATTCTTAACATATTTCCTTCTATAACAGTGACTTTATAAGTTTCGAAATGTGGGTATACTACAGGTATACGACTGGCTAAACTTGCTAACACGGTTGTTTATTAAACAACCTTATTGTACTCTTAGTACTGCTTTGCCTGAAACCAGCAACATAACCCAGTAACGAACCCCAGCATTCTAGAAGCCTTTTCAATGACGTTTACGACATTAGGTGCGAGTGAATCCCTTACTTTAGCTCCCTCTTTGATAATATGAGAGCTCACAGGGTATACTCTAGCTGCTACGTAGGTCACTCGATAAATTTTGTCGTTCTACTTCTAAATGTTGTTGTTTTTCAAAGTGGCTATCGTCACTTAAAACACACTTATTCATGCGTTCAAAACACTCACTAAACCAGAAATTCCATTTACCTTCGGGGATAGAAGTACAGATTTCTTCCCAAGCAGTCAAAATCTCTTTGTTTGAAGAAAACTTGCATCTTTTTAGTTGATTCTTTACTTAGAGAAAGAGGGCGAAAGCACAGGGCGCTAGATCGGGACTGTAGGCTGGGTGATCTAATAGTCCAATACCGGAAGACGCCAGAAATTCAGCCGTTTTTTGAGCGGGATGAGCCGGTGCGTTGTCACGGGGAAGCAGCCATGAGCGCAGTTGACTTTTTGGTCGCATTTATTTAAGTGTTTGCATTAGCGGGATCAAGCACGATTGATCATACCATTCAGCAGTAACACCGCGTTGCGTATCTAAAGGAATGGTCTTTATTATACCAAGACGGCCAAAAAAAAAACAACATTTTTTTTTTTTGACTGAACGTGACTTTGTAGTCATCGTTGAGTTATCTTCTTTTTCAAAAATCCATAGACGACTTTGAGACTTTCTTGGAAGGTCATAATAATATATACAAGTTTCATCTCCTGTCACAATTGCAGTCACCTCAGAAGAATGCCCTGATCTAAATTTGTTAAGCATCTTTTTGCACCATTCTACACGCCTGTTTGTTTGATCGTCAGTCACTCGGTGCGGGATAAAAAGTGTACAAACTTTATGTACATGCAAATGTTCATGAAATATGTTATTTACGGCCCATACAGAAATAGCAAGGATTTCCTCAATTTGCTTGCATGTGATTCTGCGGTTTTTTTTTTTTTTTTTTTTTTGGAATGGACCACTCGCAGTTCAGCACACTAAGGCTGGTTACTGCTCAACCGGACAATCCTGTGGTGGCCTCAAATGAATTTAAGGCCCCCAGCCAGGGCTAAAAACTACTAAAAGCTAAATGACCGCTTCGCTAAGGGCATCCCCTGTGGGATACGGGCCTCGGCTTAACGGGGTCATTGAGAGGGGCAGCAAGGGACAGGCTGGGTCAATAATTATTATTTAGGGGATTTAACGCTAATGGCTCAGCGGCGCGGGCTGGCTCGTTAGGCAAAAGTCGGGGAGGGATGTTACTGGGGCGTCGCGATGGGCCTCGTCGGCGAGGCCGGAATACGGAACGCGGTCTGTTTTTGTTTTTTCTAATCGTACTGGTTTCCCTATTACTCTCTTGTAGTAAGGTGATGGGGTCGTCGGGTTCAACTAGGGAGTGCCGTGGACGGCGAATCCTACTAATCTTGGAGGGAGTGTACCGGGCGGCCGATACAATGAGAGGGTTCTGATGGGATTCGGCGGACTCAATGAAACGCTTGTTAAGGCGCTTCATGAACTGTTTAATAGTTGGAATGCGGAGGTCGACATGGAGTCGATCGTTTCTAACGAACCACGGGGCACCCGTGGCCTTCCGCAGAAATCGGTTTTGGATTACTTGCAACCTATGGATCCGGTACGACTTAGTGTGCGCAAAAGTAGCACACGCATAAGTCATAATCGGGCGTATACACGTTATATAAATGCGCAACTTGCATTTAAGGGAAAGCTTGCTGCGTGCATTCAGCATGGGGTGGAGCCTACCGAGAGCGAAAGCGGCGCGATTACGCACCGTCTTTATGTGCTCACCGAAAGTAAGCTTTCGGTCAAGGATTACACCTAAGTATTTGGCTTGTTTCACCCAAGGGATCGGCTTGCCAAACATGGTGATCGGACTGGGGTCTGGTGGAGGGAATCGAGCCCGCGGCCTGTGAAACAGGATCGCTTGACTCTTTTCCGGATTGACTTCCACTCTCCATTTCCGAAACCAGGCGCCTAGTGCGTCGGCGGATCTCTGGAGGTGGCTGGCTATTGACTTTACACATCTGCCGGAGCGGTAGATGGCCGTGTCGTCGGCAAATAGGGCAAGTTGCGTCTGAGCACTGGTGGGTATGTCGCTGGTGTACAGCGAGAATATCAAGGGAGAGAGGACACCGCCTTGCGGTACTCCGGCATGAATGGGGTGGGGAGACGAAAGCACACCTTCGATACGGTACCGAAAGGTGCGGTGTGATTCTGCGGTTCTCTTTGATCAGTTTTTAAACAGCAGCTACTGTTTCGGGGGTCATCACCTCACTCGGCCTTCCCGGACGCGGATCGTCTTCCAGATCAAAAAGGCCTCTTTCGAACTGTTAATACCATCGCTCGACAGTCCTGAGGGATGGTGAAGTATCGCCCAATACACGTTGCATTTCTTCGTGGCATTGTTTCTGAGACAGGTCACGTCGAAAATCGTAATAAATAATTGCGCGAACTTGAGAGCTCGTAAGAGATGCCATACTTACACTTTCACACGTGTTATCTCAATAACTATTAGACGGCGACTGATAAGTTTTGACCTGTCAACATGTGTACGCATGCACTATAAGTAGGTATCAAAAGAAATTACTAGCTTGTAAAAATTGTGCTAAACGACAAAATATACCGAGTGACCTACGTACTTCTTTTTCCTGTTGAATTTCACGTGGTGACTAATTAAGATGTTCAATGCCATTACATTATCGTTACACATTGATCTAACAAGTCAACATCGTATTGAAGTAACATTAATTGTTATTTGTAATTTGAGATCGTCTGTAAGCATATAAAATTCTCAGAACTTAGGCAGTGTGGATATCATTAGTGAACTTATTATCGAACCGACATTCGAGCCCTGAGGTACCCCGAGGTGGTCTCGTTGGCGGCAGCCGGAAAACCATTGCAGCGACAAAGCAGAATCAATTTACAAGGCTGGATTTTAGGCAGGTATAATATAAAGTGTGCCAGTAATTCCGTACATACGAGAAAGCTTCGACAAAAATAGTATATCGTGAGGAACACGGTCGAAGGTTTTGCTAGAGTTTGAATTGCATCGGCCTTTTTTGACACGGTCGATGATATCCGTTACCATTTCCGTAAAGGTCGCTGTGTTAGTGCTAATGGATATAAATTCGTAGCTTAGGTGTCACGAAAAGTTTAGGCGTCGTAAAATAGAAAATAAATTAAAAACGCTCTCTGCGGGCGCAAGACGAGTCCGGGTTTTCATAAATTAGGTTTTCAATTAAGCTCAGCTAAAGCTAATAATTCAACTTGACGGTATTTTGTAGGCACCGTTAACATCATTTTATATTTTAAGACTTTCAGCGCTGTTTCTGTTTTCACATACCTTTAAATGGAACAAAATTGATTCGTTCGTTTCTCTTCAATATTTAAATACAACTTTTAAGATATTGATTTCCTTATAGGTACTTAAAGTTGTCGCTTATCGATGAACAACAGCATTATTGTTAAACAGCGGTTTTAACAAGCTATTATCAAGCTTTGTTCACTTTATGGCCTGTTAATGTGTTTTCAGTAAAGCAAAGGTTTTTCTCATTAAAATGTAAATTGACTCTAAAAATGGGGTAAATTATAATCAAACTTTGTCAGGTTTAGGCTAAAATAAAGTTAAACAAAATAATAGACGACTACAAATTCCTATTTCAAAAGTCGGAGGTAAATCTATCCGTTTCAAGTAAAACTCCGTCGAACGTATCGGTATTTTTTATATCCAGGGGTTTTTTTTTTTCTACTAAAGTTATGACCTGGAGGAGGTTCACAAGTCGACTGCATTTTTTCTTTTTTTTGTGTGTTATCTCATAACTTTGTACTGGGTGTCCCGACTTTCAACCGACTTCCAAAAAAGGAGGAGGTTCTCAATTCGACTGTATCTTTTTTTCATTTTGTTTTTATGTTTGTTACCTCATAACTTTGTATTGGGTGTACCGATTTTGATGATTCTTTTTATATTCGAAAGTTGTTGCTTATGGTGTGGTCCCATTTAATATGAAAAAAATTGATTGAAATCTGACGACTAGTATTTGAGTTATCGATAATAATGCGTGGCTACGCCTACATTGATGATGTTCTCGTTCACTCTTGTCGATGTAAAATGAAAAAATACAATTATGTACGATGGTTTAGAAGAGCATCATAGTATTTCAACGTGGTCCCTTTCTAGTTTGGTGAAGATCTGATGAAGAACAGAGATGATAGGAAACGGAACTCTCTCTCAATAAATTATAGCAAATCGTTCGGGATTGCATGTTTGTTTATTGTTTACACCCATTTACACCGTGTACGCTGTGATGGGTACATTTAGGTGTTTTTGGTTGTTTCTTCGTGTTTTGAACACTGACTTTTGGAAGTCAGTGTTCAAAACACGAAGAAACTTACACCACTAAGATTGGTCTTAGTGGTATAAGTTTTAATTTTGCTTTCAAAAATCAAACCTGATTTGTGATAATAGGCTAGTCGCCATTTTTAGGGTTCCGTATCTACAGGCCTGTCCCGCTGGACCCTATTACTAAGCCTCTGCTGTCCATCCATCCATCTATCAGTCAGCGGGCTGCATCTTATAAACCGTAATACGAGTAGGTAGACAGTTTAAAATTTCGTGAGTGCGACTTGCACTTGGCGGGTTTTTCGTGAACAGACGAAAGCCTGGTCGGCCAAGACTGTCTCGAAACTATCTGTGCCATGATGTATTTATTGAAGAGTCCAGTAATTAAATTCATAAGTGAGCCAACCCTTTGGTGCAATGTTGTTGATTATGGCGGATAGGGTTTTTCGCAAGGAAATAGGCCAATCTTTAAGCCAAACTCTACATAAATCAATTAAACAAATTTTTTAACGATTTTATTACATCATATATAACTGTCTAGGTGACAAATTGTTTAGATATTCTAAAAAGCCAACCTCAAACGTAGTTTGTATAGGTACAGTCGGGACCATGGACAAAAGCAGTAATCAATAAAATAGGAAAAGCTGCATTATGCCTTTTCCTCTTTACAGTTTATTATTATAGATTTCATAAGTTTAATGACTGCTCGTATGAAATATAATGGCCTAGGAAATAATAATATTTTGCTTGTTGGTCGTAACATTTACTACCAAGTTTTATAGATGTGTGTTGGTACGGAACCTACTTCGAGAAATTTTAAGAATTTCTTTCTTTAAAATAAATCCAGGAGTGTATGTTCTTATATCTATACTAATATTATAAAGCTGAAGAGTTTGTTTGTTTGTTTGAACGCGCTAATCTCAGGAACTACTGGTCCGATTTGAAAAAATCTTTCAGTGTTAGATAGCCCATTTATCGAGGAAGGCTATATTTTATCCCCATATTCCCACGGGAACGGAAACTACGCGGGTGAAACCGCGAGGCGCTGCTAGTACCAAATAAGTTTTTAATATTTGTAATATCCACGTGGGCGAGAGTATTAACATCAACCGGGTAAAATCCCAATCCAAATATTCATGGTTACATCACTATACATAGTATAAAACAAAGTCGCTTTCTCTGTCCCTATATCCCTATGTATGCTTAAATCTTTAAAACTAGTTTGGTGAAGATCTGATGACGAACAGAGATGATAGGAACCGGAACTCTTCAATAAATGATAGCAAGTGGTTCGGGATTGCTGAAATCGCATTCATGGTTACATCACTACATATAGTATAAAACAAAGTCGCTTTCTCTGTCCCTATATCCCTATGTATGCTTAAATCTTTAAAATTACGCAACGGATTTTTATGCGGTTTTTTTAAATAGATAGAGTAATTAAAGTGGAATGTTTATATGTAGGTATAATACATGCATATTATAGTAGAGGAAACATTAGTATCTACATTGCATGCGAGTGAAGCGGGGCGGGTCGCCAGTTTTAAATAAACGCCATATTTCACATGATTGCAATGTTACTGTTACTAAAGTTTCGAGCTTTATAACATTTCTGATGAGGATGACGAATACCAAGAATTATAGAGATTTCATTATGGGTCTTATTTTGTTTTTATTTTTAATGTTTAGGTTGTTTTGAAATATAATAACCAGAAATATGGCGAATAAAAGAAACTAATGTAAAAGAACCAGAGATATAGCGAAACAAACCTATGAAAACATAAGAAATGTGTAGTAAAGATATCGTCGTCGTGAAAGTTATGTGATTTCTAATGCTCGTATTTGTTTTTGTTTCACTGCATTTTAGGCTAGGGTAAGCTTGTTCTTTATTAAATTGTTAAAATATGTGTGATAAATTATCAGAATATAAGGCATACATACATGTGCGGAGGGTAGTCGTTAGTAAATTTATGTTTTCATGCTACTTAAAGAAAACTGTTCCATATTTTTTGGGTATGACAGTTATGTTTTGAATGCTTTTACGACCTACTCTGAAATATATGCATTAACAGTGTTTTATATTAATAATAATAACGTTTACTGGACAAAATTAGAACCTACTACAGATTAAATACTATTAACATAACATATAAGAGGCTAGAACCTAAATGAACTCCTGATTTCCAAACTAGGTAAAAACTCTTGGAAATCAGTGCTCTTACAATGAATATAACAAGGACTCTTACTTATATAAGGAATACCTAACTAAGATACTACTGAAAAAGTTAGACCACAATTAAGTCATGCGAAAAAAAACAGAGAAACATAAAAATAAATTATTTTACTGCTTGACGATTTTGAGAGATATGATATGAGTTGAGTAAGATGTAGTAGTGTTGTGAAGTGTAGTGTAGTGTATATTGTGTAACGTAACCAATTAGTTATTTCTGGACAAGGAGTAACTTTTCGGTAGTCCAAGTCAATGAGCCAATTTGTAACAGTTGTTTTACATTTGTGTTTGGTAAGGGGATACGTGTTGATGATTAGATTAATCTTGTTGTAAATATGGGCACCAAGATAAGGGAAGAATCTCTGAGCAATAATTTAGTGCGGCACGCTCTAGACTACCCAACTGTATATTTTCTGTGCTTTTGTACAAATTCTAAGGGGTTATACTAGGAACTAGCTATGCAGTCTGGTCTGAGGACTGTTTGTAGTATAAAAAGCTGCTTCACCGTTAATACCATACAGGCTGGATGTGGGATGGAAGAATGGTAAAAACAGACTTGCTAAATGAAATGCTCTTTGAGCAGGCTCGAGTTTGATTAAGATTGTTTTACACGCACCACCCCAACTAAATAACAATTAACTAACAGTGACTGGCATAGAGCAGAATAAATCATCTTTAAAACCTTCGGGGTAGCAGTGGGTCTAAATTTTTTAAATATATATATATATATATATATTAATTTACGAACTCTAGAAGATACAAGGTCTACGTGAGTGGCAAAGTCTCTCGTCGATCACTACTCTAAGGTACTTTATTGATTTAGTTTATTCAAGCGAAGGACAATTGCTTACAACTTACAGTTTTATGACATATCCGAGAGTGTGCAAATATTTTATTCAAATTTAGAGACCCGGTTTATAACGGAGCGAGAACATTACAAACTTATTTTTTTCGACATTTAACGTTAAAAAATGACACCTAAACCAGTCATTAGCAACATCAAAGTTGAAAAGTTAGTTAGTCCATGACATATCCCTAAAAACACACAATATTATCTACTATACGAATGAACTAGTGTCAAAGTCAGTTGAGAAGTCTGTAATAGGATTAGTAGAATCCAAAACGAGGATGAGCAATAAGAAAATCATCTTCGAAATCCAAGGAAAAAATAAAACTTTTTATCCTACTCGAAAGAAATTTGGTTCTAGAACGAAAGCATCGTTTTCTCGACCTATCAATATGTAGATACTACGAGTACTATAATCTTAAAAAAGGAACATTTTGTGCGAAATCAAATAAGACCATGGTCTAAGCGAGTGCCAGGTTTCATCCAAATGCGTTCAGCTGTTAATACGTGAGGACAAGGTAACAAACAAACAAAATCAGTTTCCATTTGAATCGGTCATATCAAAAAGCACAAAACTCATATTTTTTCCGATATGCCTTTTTTACTGGAAACTCTTCCTTAAATGGAGATGCGTATTCTAGTTATAAATCACAACTTCTGTATACTTCCATCAGCCAAGGCAGATGTTATGATTTGAGAATGCCCTAAAATGCTGAAATAATAGATTTATTTGATTTTACTTTTTTAGAAAAGGGAACAACATAGAGTTACTTTATGTAATATAACAAACAGAAATAACAATAATTTAATTGATAAATAATGTAGCCCACAGCGCTATTCACAGGTTACCATTGTGTCTGTCACTGTATGTCGCTAGGGAGTAAGCTGTACAAGTGTACATGCATGACAGTTCATCATCTGCTTAGCCTTTTCCCAACTATATTGGGGTTGGCTCCCAGTCAAGCCGGATTCAGCTGAAAAACCGTATTTTACGTGAAGCGGCTACCTACCAGACCTCCACAACCCATTAACTGGGGAACACGGTACTTCTTGGCAAGACTAGTGTCAGATTTTCTGGTTTCTGACAATCCGTAACGACTGCCAAAGATCTCCAAATGCCAGCCGGGACCAACGGCTTAACGTGCTTTCCGAGGCATGGAGAATTCTCGTTATGTTAAGATGGTTACACCAATATAAATACTAAACAAATTAGACTATGTATAAAGATTAGTGCAAAAGTGTCTCTTACAATAATCTACGAAACTTATTTAAGAAGCTTGTGAAGACATCAAAATGTTCGAACTGTTTATTTCCAGCCATTCGCCGAATTGGTCTACGTAGACCAATGTTATATCGGCAGGAACCCACGCGCTGCCTTTAATCTACAGTTCTAGAGACTGCATAACAGTACATTATTTAAATCTAAGCAATCGAAATTGCTATGAAGAATGTTATAAAAAATCATTGCTTCTAATTGTTTCCGTCTTGAGCTGAGAGTCAGAAATTTATATTTAAAGAGTAACTGTTTGTATTTCAGATAAATTTTCTGATATCTGAAGTGCATTGCACGAAAAAATCTGCGTTGAACATTTTCTTTTGCGTCGATGTATTTCTCATCGTAGGGAAGCAGTAATGCTAGCGAAGGAGGAGGGGAACCTCATGCTCCATCCGACGCAACAGAAGAAGATGCCCCGGGCGTCGGGAAACACAAGGCGATTCCCGGCCGCCGTGGGCGCGGGCCTGCGGACGGCCAGCTATGGGTGGCTCGTTGTCCGATAGCAACCAGGCCCGAGTCGACGGCGCGTCGTGTTCCACACACGCCACAAAGAGCTGTCAGCAAAGAACGGGGCCCCATAGGGTAAGAGCCAGCTAGAGTTGCGGAATTCGTTCGAAAGATTCACCGTGGCCCTGAAACGCAAAAGGCACTAGAAGGGTCAGTGGGGGTTAGTAAGTAATAGTCTGACATACCTTTTGCTCCGCCCAGAGTGGGAAAGTCATTTGATGATTTCCCAACCAGAAAAAAAAGGTTTCCAAATGCATACAGCATATTGGAACTGTAAACGGACCAAGATGATTAAACGAGTTCAGGATAGCAATCTGTACGAGTATGCAATGCCATTTTATTACAACTTTTTATCTGGCCAATTTGTAATGTTGAGGGTAATGCAGATGAGAATGAAGAATGAGAGAATAATTATGCTTATCCCACCAAAAAAAATCATGTAAAAATGTTGCCAAGACGAGTCTACGTAGCTTGCCCTGTGAAAAAGTTATCAGAACTCGTATAAAGCCAAGCTCTAAAGACTGCACGCTCTAAACCTACAGGCTCTACACTACACCTTACTCAAAATATATAAAAAAGTGGTGGTACAGTTTTTCTTCCTTTTTTTTTGGTGTATTTCTTGAAGAAGTATTTTAATAACATTCTGTAGTGCAAGTCTCATACAAAGTTCCATCATAGTAGGTAGGTACTGTTATCTAATCTGTGCTTCCACCTCCTATTCCCAGGGGTTAGGTTAGGTTAGGTCTCTTTAGTAATGTTGTCTATGTAGTAATATTAGCTTACATTTACATACCAAATTTCAGCTTTCTAGGACTTCAGGAAGTACCCTAATAATTTTGATGATCTGTGAGTCATGTACGAAATCGAGGGTATTGAGACATTAATAAAATCTAAAGTATAATATAGCTACGACATTCAAACTTTGTACGTTTAATGATTGTACTGATGACATTCTACCTTAAAAAAAATAACTATTTAGCATCATCCAAAACAAAGTTATGAGAGTTAAAAAAACGACGAAGCATTTCGAGAAAAGATAGGTAGTGCCCTTGCGCTTCGCTTGGCTCGTCCTGGCGGGGGCACTACCGTGCCCTCAGAGACTATGAAAAATAGAAACATGTGACATATTAATAAACTGATTTTTATGTGTAATTTTCAATAACATAACAATACGATTGTGTTTTTCAAATTATACATCACTAACCCAGTTTCTGGTTTTTTTCATAGATAAATAAAATTGTGAAGGTTTTTCGACATTTCAATATTTTTAAATTCAAATACTATCTACCTATGTATATTGAACCCAAAAAAGTTCTCTAATATTCGTTTATCTTTGAATACCACCGTTTCTATTGCTACCTCATAAAATTCTTGATGTGCGATTTAAATGTGATTTTTTAAATGAATGATTCATTTAAAATGATTAGTTAGGATAACGAACAAAAAGTTTGACAGCCTTGAAAATATTAGTGTTGGGCAACGTTTAAAAAATATATATATGTACGTATATATCTATTTCACATGGAATCTTTATGAAAAATTAACACATAATTGGTACTATCATTATAAACACAAATCCGCTGAAAGTCCAACTTAACTAGGATGTTACAGCGGAAAATGACTTATTTTCCTTTGCTATAAAGGCGGAGATGGTTTTTTTTATTTTTAGACCGTTGACCATGAAGGGTCAACTTTATATAAGGTCGATATCAGTGGTCAGTTACTACCTATCTACAAATACCCTACAGCTCGCTTTTTAGAAATGTCAAGCAGTGCAGATGCAGCACAAACTAATTAATCCTATATCTGGAATCCCAACGAGAAAACAGAAGTTTGTTTATGAAACACAAACAGCAGTTTATTTATTATATTTATGTAATTTATAGCAATCGTTATATATTTTTGATAAGTATATTATCATATTTTGATTTGTTACTGTAGTTTAAGGCTTCATATTCTCTTCTTCTTACACACTATTGCTACACTTATCATAATCAGCCTTTTTAACGTTCCCACTGCTGGGACACAGGCCTCCTCTCTAGGAGAGGGAACTGTTACACTTATATTTCGTTTGAAATAAGCTTATTTCTCTTATTATTATCTCTTACTTATTTTTGTATAAATATAATAAATAAAAAGTAATTATTTTAGCTTTACCCCGTGTTACTCTTGGAATTTGAAAGTTTGGAGCTAAAGCTTTTACATAAAGTAAGGAAGATTATACCAAATGTGACAAACAAACAAACTTCGCAGCGTGTAAACTTAGCTGAAGTAAGCTGTCAAACCGCACAAACAAGACAGAATGACTGTTCACTGCATGCTTACTCTACTTATGTACCTATGTTTTTCTGCCGTTGACAAAATAATTTAGAATCGCTAAACTCGTTCTCCACCCCACAGCCACCCACTCAAGACGTTAAACTTTTTCACACAATGTACAGGTAACTTATCGAATGACGAAAACTGCTTGAAAAATGGATTACTTGGATACGAATGTCCAAACTGACACTTAACGAACGAGCAAATTAATTAACTCTTGTAAAAGACGAAATTTGGAACATAATTCATTTGCATGCCTGTTTACAATACTATAAGTAGTTGTGTAACTAAGTTAAAGCTACCAGTACCAAAATATTGTTTATAAGTATAGCTCATAAACTGGTAGGTAAGCACCTTACTAATAATATTACAAAAAGAACAGTCGTTAAATATATTTGTTACAGTGCAGGGTGTAAAAATATATATTTGTGTAGTCATATTTTGTTTTGTTATTGTTTCTTTACGTAGGTACTATATAGCTGATAAACAACAACATACTTATGATAAGACAAGAGAGAGAGAGAACATGATATTAGAAATCGTTGTCCCAAAACTTAAGAATGAGCAGTAAGTGTAGATCACAGGAGAGTCATGTAGAACTACTTATAACAAAGACCGAATTCAGACAATTTCTCATTAAAAAAATATGCTAACCTTTTATATCCTCAGATGTGACGTCGTGGTTCTCTTTGTTCGCCTGGATCTTCTCAATAAGGTGCTCCAGCCGACTGCTATTGCCTTTGAATAGCATGATCATATCTCCAGCAGCTGGGAAGCTTTCGACGCTGCTCGGAGCTGCTCGCTCATGGAAATCGCGCTCGGCAGGTCCGCGGCGGCCGCTGATTGCCGCAGGTGCATCAGTTCCAGTTTATTTTGGTATTTTTTGCGGGTGCATTTATACGAGTGCGAATTAATGCGCGGCGCGTGTCGGACAGGTGCCACTAATTGTGGGGCGCGGGGCGCGGGCTGCGCTTCCTCCACGCCAATTATTTGGGTGCCTGCTGTCGATCGGCTTAATTAGCAACAATCATTCTTGGCACGCACCTTTATGTCCCGATAACAGGTGGTTGCGAGTTTGAGGCCAGTGTCGTCCGTATCGGCGAAATGATGTAATGAGGGAGTAGTGTTCTGGTGGTCGACGTGCTCGTGCGAAGTGCTGCGACGGACGCGCGCCGGGAGCGGCGAGTGCTGCGCGACTGTACCGAGCGCGCGGCGCAGGGCGAGTCGCTCCGAGGTGCAGCACCCTGCGCCCCGCCCCGCACCGCCGCCCCGCCCACACGACCTCCCCCACTTGCACCCACTCACTCTTTCTAGTTTTCAAAAAATGCCCAATTTTACTCCCAGATATCAATCGTTTTTTTCCTAAGCGCTATCGGCGGCAGCTTCAGCTTCTACAAATATTGTATGGGTGACGCGACCTTCACCTACTTCCGTACGATCCTAACCAATTAGACTATAGCACTGACCATCAGTGTAGGAACCACAGGTGATACCAATACATATTTTATTTCGCACATTTATTTCCACCACCAAAAGCACCACATAATCGAAGTATTAGTCAGCTTCCTCAAGTATGTACGAGTTCAAGAAATCCCCAGCGTGCTTAATCAGACGGCACATTGACATATCGCACATCAGTTTGACAGTCGCGAATGCGCCCGGGCCTCGAGGCTCGAGTAATGAGTCGAATGACAGCAAGACGACGCTAAAAGCTTTTCAAATCTAGAGCGTCGAAGGAAAACTGGTTTTAGATTTTCCTCGTTCCACCCACTGTGGGCGCGGCCAATGGGCGCCAGCGCCCCGCGCGCCCTCGCTCCGCGCCGCTCCACTAAACTCGCTAAACAATGCAATCCGCCAAATACTTTGCTCTACGTACATTTTAACTTTTTTTATGAACGTCTTTGTCGAGGAGAGAACTCTTTGTAAGCCTTTTAGCTTTGTAAACGGTAGCAATGGCGGTAGAAAGTTATATTTAATCAATATCCACTGTCTGGAAAAAGATGAGAGCTACAGTATCGTTATTATAATGCGGATTAAAGTATTATTTAAAACGAGAGGTTGTGATGGTCACCGGGCGGAAGCGGATCGCTCCTCTGGGGGCGATATCGCGGTGGTCCTTTTAGTTGTGCATATATTAGAGGGATTAGAGGCCAGTCGGCCACGCCGCAGCTGTAATGTAACGGATAAACTCCAACAACCGCATGGCAGTACCAACACCAGATTTGGTCCGCCGGGGATTCTGCTAAGTAAAACAAGTCAAATAAATTCATTTTCGTAGTAGGCACTTCTTAGCTTTCAACGTTCCATGGAAATATTTTGTACGGCATATATTTTACAGGAACAAAACTTTTCTGTTTACTTTTTTGTTTCTTAAACTAACCAATCTCTCTATATATATGTAGGTTATAAATCTTCGTTCTGATTGATGGATCAACGCACATCATCACAGCTTGAAATTTGGAGGATGAATTTTATTCCTTGGGCTAATATACTTGAAAGTTAGTACGAATACGGGTCAAAGTAGGTAAATAATAAAGATCGTAAATTTCTTTTTTCACAACTGCCCCAAAATACGACATATCTTATTTCTTGGGGTACTTGAAACTTACCAATAAAACTGGCTGAATAAATAATAAAGTTGCAGCTCTTCGTTTTTCAGAACTACCCCCAAAATATAATTGAATGTTACAGTTTGTATAGAAGAATCTTATTCCGTAACTTGTGGGCCAGCATAGTTGAAACTTGAAACATATATTGAACATAGTATATAAAAGAATGCCATTATTCGTTTTTCAGAACTACCTCTAAAATGACATCGGGGATGTTAAAGTGTGTATGATTGAATCGTAGTCCACGCACCAATGGACGTGAACACAACACAACATTTTGTGAATACGGGCCGAAGTGAATATTTTTTTTGTAGTTTATTTAAATAGAGCAGTGGTGGCCAAGTGGTAACGGCCCCGACTTACGAATTGTAGGTCGCGGGTTCAAACCCTGTCAGGCGCATTACTTTGTGTAATTAATTTCATCACCACTGCTCTCAAAACGGTGAAGGAAAACATCGTGAGGAAACCGGCATGTCCTAGAACCAAAAATTCGAAGACATGTGACATTCACCAACCCGCACTGGGCCCGCGTGGTGGATTACGGCCCATTCCCTCTCCTAGAGAGGAGGCCTGTGTCCCGGCAGTGGAAACGTTAAAGGCTGATTATGCTATTCCCACGGGAACGGGAACTACGCGGGTGAAACCGCGGGGCGCTGCTAGTATTTTTATAAATTACTAGCTGCTGCCCGCAGCTTCGCCCGCGTGTATGTCGGAAATTATCCCAAGGGAACAAAATCCCGGGATAAAAAGTATCCTAAGTTACTTCTAATACCTCCAAGAATATGTATACAAAGTTTCATGATGATCGGTTGAGTAGTTTTCGCGCGAAAGCGTAACAAACAAACTTACATTCACATTTATATATTAGTAAGTATAGATACAAATCTACTTGAATGGGGCGGTTGATTTTCGAGTACAATGAGCCCTCTTCAAGAATTTTGTTGTTTCTGTTATGTCCTGTATACCTTGTACCTACATACTCTACCGCTAGAGTATTTCAAATAAAATGCTTAAAAACTCCAACATTTCACACGCAACATAGTAAACACACTACTCATCTATTCAATAAAATCGCACATTTCACTTAGATTACAGAAACTTAGCAAATTAATGAACATTAAATATGCAAGAGGCGCTCGCGGGGTAGGATTGACACCGAGTTGTCGGGTGCCGTCGCCATCGCCCGCTGCGAAAGGGTTAAACATTAATACTTAAGCGAGCCCACCTCACTCCTGACGCGCCCGATTACTCTGTCACTGAGCTAAATCTCCCAGCCTGAATAAAGTATTATGAAAAAGTGCTTCTTATCTACATTGCGACGTTGCCAGCTAGTCCACTTTGATGAGGGTCTGAATTTCAGCTGTTTTGGCACATTCTTTACATTTTGTAACGGTATTGGTAGTAAACATCGAATACCTACATATACATACATAGGTGGTTCATGATTATTTTACCTATGGACGTAGGTATGGACGAGAAAATCTTTGATATCTACAATGAGAATATTTGAATGGGTCGCTGGGTCTCTGTCGGGGAGTTCCTTTAGAAATTTTGTTGACTGGAAATGTGACGTTTAGGCTTGAATTGCTCTATTGAATATTGTTACTTTAGTGTTTCAAGGTTTCCAATAGGATCCAAGAAGCAAAATGAAATGCTCATCACTGGAGGGACCAATTTGGTTTGATGGCCCTTTTTAGGGTTCCGTACCCAAAGGGCAACGGGACCGTATCACTAGTAGTAGTCTGTAGCCGTAGGCAGACAGATAAAATTTTCCCAGAGTGTGTATACTTATCCATTACCGCAAAAACAATAAAAACTTCTTTTTTTAAATACAAACGACTTCTAAAATAAAACACACAAAAAAGTATGAAAAACTTTTTTTTTTTTGGGTGGGAAATCTTCAAATGACTTTTCCCGCTCTAGGCGGAGCGGAAGGCAATGTCAGACTCTTACTGACTAAAACCCACCCGTGATAATTTTGTGTGTTTATGTAATATGGGACCACATGACAACCATCAGCTTTCGAATATAAAAAGAATCGTAGTAAGAAGTTAGGAAGTTAACACACACATAAAATAAAATTACAATCGATTTGGGAACCTACTCATTTTTTTAGTCCGTCCGGTTAAAAATACGATGGTACGGAACCCTTCATGCGTGAGTAGTCCGACTCGCACTTCGCGGATTTCTTGTATGTTTGAACTGGAAAGGTAAGACGAAAATTGAAATAAAAATATAAGTTTAACTGATTTTTTTCTTTTATACAAACTCAGTTTGGACAGGCCGTCTCATACTGCCAAAAAATAAAAATCGCATGATATTTCCGGTTTAAAAGCATCTAATATCTAATAAATTGCAGCATTATTGTTGGAATTTAGCATATTTCTCAGATGCGGAGAGAGCGCGGCAAACACAAGCATCTTGAATATTTGATGCGGGACTGACGGCGCGGCGCGCGGCGCCCCGCTTCTTCTGAACTTACTCTAATGTTCAACCCTTGATTTGTATTTGTACGACTCGTGAAATCTATCCGCTATCGCGCCATTAAACTTTCAACCTTTGTTTACAGAACTGACAGAAAATTGTTAACATTTCGGACGCAGATTTCCAAATGTACGATATACTGTTTACCAAACTTATCTAACTGGGAGTGTAATTTATCTAAAGATAACTCAAATAAAGTTAAAATTGTTAAAGAACCACAAACACCAATTAGCGTAGGTAGTCACCACGATAACCACACAAAACATTAGAAAAAATAAGCTGTATTTAAATATTTATTTCCGAGCATGACGGCGCGCGGCGTGTTGTCAACAAACACCCAAATATTTTTTTGCCCGTACCTGCGTCTCCTGGGATCCGACGAAGTGGGACATACGTCTGTTCACGTCCTAATAAATCAACGGGACAGCCGTCATTCCGATGGATTAGGCACGTCCCTATTCTCCCCTTTGCGTCACTTTTTGCGTCCGTCGCCTTTCGTACAACTCTATCATGAACTTATTTCTATAATAGCTTTTGTTATAGCTTTCGTAATGGTGATAGAATGATTTCATTTATATAAATCTAACTAAATATTTTTCATTAAAACGTGCAACTAGAAACAATCCTGCATTAGTGTGTGTCGGAAAAACTGAATTTACTTTTTTTTCTGAATGGGAAATCATCAATTGAGTTCTTCCGCTCTAGGCTAATCAAGTAGATTACTACCAAATAAAAGAAAGCTCTAAAATGTGTGCTTCCTTTCCCTTTCTTGAGCCCTTAATTTTAACATAAAGGGTAGTTCACGCTTTATTTGATAGATAATTGGGGTCGTATCACAGTCATCGAGGAGCGTAAAATGAAGGCCACACAACAAACAGATCGATGGGGGTGACGTTTTTTGGAAAGATTGCGCAGAGATAGCGACGGCAGGGTGGTCTGCTCATGAAACGTCGTGTCGCCCAGTACAAAGGATTTATCTGTTATGTGTTAGATTAGAATGAAGTGGAACGTTTTCGTCGTTTATTTAGTTATTTACCTGTTATGTACCTACCTTTTACAATCCTTGGGTGACTGATTGTGCTGCGGCCTAAATAGTAATTATATTAAAAAATATTATTCAATGAACCTGAGAGAGGTGACAGCAAAATTAACATGATGTTTGGGGGGAAACCCCTAATCATGACACACACGAATCAAGAGTAAAATAATTACAAAATCTCTTTGTTTGTACCTACTATTGGGGCCAGAAAACATCTTATCTCAAACTAGTAGCGCCCCGCGGTTTCACCCGCGTATATACCGTTCCCGTGAGAATATGGGCATAAAATATAGCCTGTTACTCAGGGTGAATGTAGCTTTATAATGGTGAAAGATTGTTTTTAATCCACGTAAACAAGGGTAATAAGTTACCTAATAAACATTTGTAATTTCATGAAAAAACGAATATTTTCACTATTCTAATAGCTAACGTAACAAAGTGGAAATTGTGTGCAAGAAAAGAAGAGAGAAAAAAGAGTTGTTTTTATTGGGATACATCACAGTGAAGACAATAACTTGACAAATAACGACGAGCAAACAACAAAAGCCAAGCACACAGATGCTGTCAAAAGCGTAGTAATGAGTATCTAGAAATGACAGTTGAAGTATGGTGTACGGAGTGCGTGATAGGCGGAGTCACGTCCTGCGGCGATGGTATCCCAGACGCGGTCTCCGAGCGTTACATCTCACACGAAATGGGTCAATTAAGACGTGGGAGTGAGTCACACGTGACCGTGACGCCTGATCTGCGACCGATACGAAGCCGTGCGACGTTTCACGCCTCTACCGTCGTAAAACCTGCCACGATCTTAACTGTTTAGTTGTTATTCGTGCGCGTTATATCTACGTACGTACCATCATACGCATTTTATAGGGGTGCTTAAACGCTTTACTTAATCGCTTGTTGTCCATTAATTTCTCCATTGAACTAACGGCATTTAGTGAACATGTTAGGGCGTGAACCCCAGATCACTGTCGATTCCGGTGGCAATCAACGGCGAGATGTTTATAAAACCCGCCCTTTTTAAATTGTCGGATATCTAATCCTATTGCTTTTGTAAAAACTCAACTATACTAGTTATAATTCTCTGTTGCCAAATGCCACGCTTTTTTTGTCTGGTAGTGACAAATTTTAACCACAATGTTTTGTGTTGGGTACAAAATGGATACAAATAAGGTTGGTGTTCCGTGGGAAACTGTTCCGCAGTAATAGTGCACTAGACGGTCAGTTGGCGGCGGCATGAGCTTGGCGGAACGAACCGAGACGCATGCGCGCGTTGTTGCTGGCTGGTGGCCACTGCGCCGAGGTCACCTCGCCGCCCGAGACCGACCAGTAGGTACCGTGACCAACTGAGCAAGCCTTCGAAACATCTTTAGACTGTTCAATGTTCTATAAAATTTCAGAAAACTAATATCTAGGTACGAAGAATATAAATAACATTTCAAGCCACTATTTTCCTGCCTCAATATGTAAAAACATATCACTAAATATCCTGACGAATTTCCTTACAAATAAAATCGAAAATCAATCTTTAACGGCTAAAGTAAATGCAACACGGAACTACATATTTATTTCCGTGCTGCATTTATTTGCCACAAAAGGTGTTTTCTTTTGACACAAGTAATCAGCTAGATTGTAATGGAAGTAGATAGTCTGTTAAAAGTTGTCTGCTTAGTGACAATAAGTAATCTGTGCTGAATTCAGTTGTCTATGAGGCCGTGGTGCGCTCGTGATCGTCAATGGTTACGGTAAGCGTCGCGCGGCTTTTTACCACCTTTGGTGAGCTACGCCGAGTTAGTACTCGACCCTTGGTGTTGCCACGGTCTTTCCGCCGATTACTGCAGTTTTATTACATGTTTTTTTTAGGAAAATATAAAAAAAGAAATTTCACCAAACTGAGTCTACCATAAAAAGTACCTTTTTTAAAATTATTCATTGATATTGGAAGTATTCAGAAGATCTGATTAATATAATTATCTGACAGTTTGAAAGCATTCATAAGGTATTTCTTAGAATGAGAAGATATAAGTTTATGTCAAATAATCACCTGTAAAGATTTACGGGTGGACGAGCAGCCGTGTGGCACCTGCGTGCCGCTCTGCCAGCCACTACGTGCGCATTCAGCACATCTATCACCATGATTTGATACCCTTTACCGTGCTCCAAAACAATCAAGGTGCAATGAATCATGTGTTTTTGTGTTATTGATAGGCTCGCATCTGACCCAAATCTCGCCTGATGGAAAGCGACGATGGGTCTTGACTTAACAACCCTAAGGTTGTAACTACATATCAGGAAACACAGCCTCCGACAGGAAACTCCACTCTTTCAGTCCTTTATTGTACACATAATAACTTAAATTAATTTACAGTGATTAAAAAAAGTTCATGCTCCTTAGCTGCACAGTCACTGAAAGTATTCCCTAAAGGATTTGTGCGTGTGGGTGGAATGTGGAAAATGGAAGGATTTCTTCGCAGAATGTAAAAAGAAGAAAAGTCCAGTGCTCATAATAAAATAAACACGACGTCTTAAATCATAATTGACGTTGCAACAAAGGATTACATTTTCACAAAAGGAACATATCTTGGAATTTCTAAGACCGAAGTTATTTGCATAAAAGGGACTTGAATTACGGCCTATGCCCGATGTACAGGAAGCCTCGCCCTCGTAAGTGGCCATCAGTGGTCCGTGCGTCCGGCTATCGTACGGCCAGCATCCGGCCCGCGTCCGACTGTGCGATCCGTGCCCGCGCCGCTACACTCCAGAACGCGACTAGATGGACTTCCGCCTTTTAACTGTTCTTAGAGACTCGGGGCCGTTCCATTCGCTTATTCAACTGTGTGCAAGAACACAATAAATCACCCCTGATTTATTGTGTTGTACATTGTTTAACAGCTAAATTTAACACTTAACGAGGTGAAATCTGAACTTTTCCTGAATGAAAGCTGATATTATAATGTTTAAGTTACATAAAAACAAATTAAAAAATGCAGGTTGTCTTGATGTCCATAGCATATAGCATAAGTATAATCAGCCTTTTAGTGTTTCCACTGCTGGGACACAGGCCTCCACACTAGCCTTCCCTCTCTAGGAGAGAGAACGGGCCGTAATCCACCACGCAGGCCCAGTTCGGGTTGATGAATGTCACGTCTTCGAATTTTTGGTTCTAGGACATGCCGGTTTCCTCCCGATTTCACCGTTTTGAGAGCAGTGGTGATGAAATAAATTACACAAAGTAATGCGCCTGGCTGGGTTTGAAACCGCGATCTACAATTCGGGGACGTTACCACTCGGTCACCACTGCTTCTCCATCTTCCGTCTTGATGTCCGCTTTATCTTAATTAAGTAGCCTTTCATTATCTTTCCTTTTTCTTAATTAACCAGAAAAGATGTGCATATATTATATGCACATCTTTTCTGTGAAAATAATTTGACGACACGGTTGGCGCAGTGGTTGAGCGATCGGCTGCTGCACTACGTGTCGTGGGTTCGATTCCCACACGGAACATATATTTGTATGGCCTACAGATGGTTGTTCTGGGTCTGGCTGTTTGTGTATGTGAGATTGTATATTTGTAAACGCACCCACGACACAGGAAAATTTCCTAGTGTGGGGCAAAGTTAAAAAAAAAATGTTTTTTTAATCTATCATGAACTAAAAACCTATTTCTAAGAAGACTGACAATTTCTCGATTACCATTTACCGAGACCACTACCTAAACAAGTGAAGATGCGTACCAACCGTTGTTTGCTAACATTCAGGAAATGCGTCTACGATCGTTGTATCGAATGTCCAACTATAAACTAACTCAAGACCGGCAGACGCAATGAGTGAATGTGCCTGAACAATAACAATAGACGTAGGACCGCTCTGGATACTGGCAGGAAATGCCGCGAGAGACAAGATGAAGCGCGATCCGGCTCCGGCACACATACGGCACGCACGTCGCACAATAGCCAGCGCAAACAAAGGACCCGAAACGTCAAACAATATCTAAGTACGAGCCCACACTATAAACATCTTCTACATTAATTACTTGTTTATGTTTAACCATTCGTAATTATGCGAAACTAAACAGAATAATCGATTACGGCTGCCTCTAATGACTAGAACCTTCATCAATAAAGTCGTAACGATTACAGTTAGAAAAAAGCCCGCCGACACAAAATACTCAATTTAACACCATCCATTCAGCTGCGAGGCGCGGAAGTGGTTTTGATTGCACGCAGACTACGTAATAGGAACCCGATAACTGATTACATTCAAATTGTTTTACAGTGGCGTTGAGTTGGGGTTTCGAGGGGAGTTGGGGTGAGAGGAGATTAGTTGCGCACGCGTCGGTGAAGACGTCTGCGCCGTTTGGCCGATCAGGCGATCACCTGCTCCATGACTATCGGCGCGAGGACACCGCATCCACCTGACCAGGCTCTGCGGTTACACAGCAAAAATACCAGTTGATTGTATTTTGGAAATCGTCTAATAGAGTAATCGAGTAGACATTAACCTTTAATTTTCTAAAGCATGTCACAATTTTATCTATCGGACCAAAAATACCTACTTAGGAATACATAAGTAAAGTAGTTTTGGTATTAAATAAATCTCAGCACAACAAAACAGTTTGATTAATGATAAGATGTCGCAGGCCACAACTCGAGTCTCGCTGTGGAGTGGTGTACCTACCGACTGACAAATAACATGGCCGCAGCGAGGGTTCTCACAAACTGTGACTCACACCCATTATGGTCTCAACTCTCATGTAATCAAAGAAAATAATCATTTTAAAAACCAGTCTCGCATTCTGAGAAGTTCGCCTTTAACTGCTTCAAGCGTGAATTATTAGGAACGTTTAGTACAGTTTAAATTGTGTTTGGGTTTTGAAGTTGCTATGAATGTAAATTGAACATCTAAGATGAGCTTCTATTAGGAAACGTAATTTTGACCACAATGAGGATACTTGACGACTGCCTAATAAAGGTGTGAATGCGATTTTGTACCAACGCCCGATGGAAGCGTGACTGATGCGTTTGGCGCTAGCCACAGCACCACGAATTTCCGTAATGATGTGTTCCCATAAAATGATTCAGAATGCCTCCGTGCTGATGATGAACGTGTAGCAACACCTTACGTCGCGTCGTTAAAACCGCAACCTTATGAGGTGCTTACCCCTCCATACCCATATTAAGGCAATTTAATGCATACGTGGGTATAAATTAGCACGTCGGAAAATTAACACATCGAAAAAGTGTTATGTTTTTTCTGATTTAGGTTAGGTAAGTCTCAAAGCAATTTATTGGAGACTTCCACGTGACAGTGCTATTGTTTATTTTATTTTATCTATTAGGGACAAAAAACAGTTACATGCTTAAAAGAAAACAAGAGATACTTAAAATTAAATTCACAAACATGTAACCCACACCAATGTCCACGTATTCACAAAAAAATAATAGAAGTGAAAGACTGTGGCAAGAGTTTACAGATTATAGATCTCTGAGATAGCTTCATTAATCTAGCTTCATTCTGTGTTAGCTTCATTTGTTGGTTCTTACAAATCGTTATTTGCAAAGTTCTTGTCTTCTGTCGTATGCAAGACCGATTACAAGTTGTAAGTTGTCTGTGAGAATGAATATACTTACTGTCAACAATTGTTATTTTAACCAATTTCGACCATTTGAAACAGACGCTTTGACCAGTGGTATTGTGGCGTGGTGATCAGCACGCGAGTGTCGCGGCCGGTCCCACCGCTCCCCAGTCCCACACAGGCTGCCAGCGGATGAGTATCCTACTTTTGGGTGGTCGCCCAGCGTCCGCTCATTTCACGCATTTTATACATCATTATAGCTTGACTTGCTAGCTTCGACCATAACCGAATAAACACAGTAAATATCAATGATACTCGCACTGACGTAAGTTACTTCGAAATTAAATATTACTTCGTACTTATTTGTTAAGTTCTTGTCGAACAGTGTAGATTTCTGATATGCTGACCGACTGTTAAAGACTGTTAATAATGAAGTTTATTTCGGTTTCAGTCTAATTACACTAATAAGTAAATACCTATAACTCGTAGCAGCTAGTAAGTCTTAAGATAATGGGGCATCGAAGATCATTGTCTCTAACGAGATCAATCCTTTTTAATCAATTAAAGAGAGAAGGAGACTAGGCATGGTGTAGTATCGAGATTAAATACAAATACAACAGACACACCAATGTCAATATTTGTGTGAGTACTTGTGACATTATTCATGGATGTTCGGATGTATGGATGCACGGATGCATGGTTGTTCTAGTGCTGGGTGCAGGGTGGGTGCTTGCGTGGGTGCGGGGCGGGGCTCGGACCGCCCATCGCGACGCCCAGCGCGCCACGCCCTACTGCAACTATTACATTACAGCTAACTTTCAATGGTTCACAACTTATTCTACCATTGAACCATTTTGGTTCAATATTTTAAGAAACACTGCTCTATGAATTAAGTTCTACTAACACACAACAAAAGACAAAATATAAAGATTTCACATTGCTTATTCTTTGCTTTTTAAGTGGATTTGAAGTTTCATTCGCTTTCACATCATAGGTTGTCTAGCATTTACGGCATAAGCGACTAAGGGCGAGTTTTTGAAATTTAGTTGTTTGATTTTAAAACTTGACCTTATTCTAATTCCGAAGGTTTTCGTTTAAAGAAGAGTTGGCAAAACTTAACTAAGCAACTTCCCTGTTTGTGTCAAAGGAAAATCTTACTAAAAGACAAGAATGGCGACTCGGGCTGACTTTTGCACCACCAAATATGCTTAGGTAGATAAGATGTTCTGCGGCCACAAACATGTGACATTCTCGGTGCGGTAGTGTGGCGAGGGCGATTTTCACTAGGTACTTCAAAAATGTATGGGATTGACAAGCGCTTTCGAATGCCACCCAGCCAATCCCTTATATTTTGACATTTCGATAATCGCCATTGCTAACAGAATATCACTTTTGCTAGAGCCTCTGATTACAATGCTTGTTTATCGCTTAAGACTGATCGGATGAACAGAATGTTGATTCAGTGGATTATAAACAACGCATATTTCTATTAGCTTATTAGATTCTGAGAATTTAGATTCAAACCACGAAGTAGGTTGTTGGTGCAGGTTGCGTTGGTTGACAACTAGTGCAAAGATTTGCAAAACTAAAGATATAAAACAGAAAATAGGGATCTTAGGGAGAGATGGTAATAAGATTCCTACTCATATTTATTCACTTTTACAAACAATTGAGCACACGATGACATTGAGACGGTACAATCGAAGGCCTCGTAATGGCGTTTTTATTCTGTTTTCCTCTCTTGACTATATATATATATATATATAGACATGAGAGGAATTTTAAAAAATTGAATCCAAAATCTTACGTTTTAATGAGTTGAAAGTTTAATGGATTCAGACATATCTATATCTACAGGCCAATAACAATCATTTCATGCATTGATTAAGTAACAAAAACCTACCTAATTCACACGCGTTGATATTTTTCTCTATATAAAGTTTTGCGAGTTAGGTATGCGTTTCCTTACGTCTACGTACAAAATTTTGGAGAAACTAGTGAATAAAAAAATATGGTACCTTCTGCCTTCGGTGAACTAGCACGGTTTTGTTGGTCAACGGAAGACGCAATTTCTAACTTGGTGGCTGATCATCGGTCACCATGATAGTGCGGAATGACGTCTTCTTTGACAATAATAGGGATGTTGCCTGAGTAAAAAATATATGATTATGTTTAGTCCGTCAGTTAGATTATAGAAAAATATTGGACACGTATTTTTTCCTTTATCAAATCTATAAAAACTGACGAAGATAAAAAGCATCAAAGATCAGGAGTGGGAGCGTGTGACGTCACGGCCCGGTAAAAATTGTAGCGAGTAGTGACGTTACACGAGTTTTTTACGCACTGTATAGTCTTCATTTTTTGTTTATGTGGAAAAAGAAAAAATACTTGTCCAATATTTTTTGGAAATCTATCAGACGGACTAATCAAATTTTTTTAGTCAACTACCCTATTATCAAGAACATAGAATTAAGCTTAGATAAGCTTAGACGAGCTTAGATATCAGGAATTTGCTCTGGAATGCTACACCTCCTTTCAATCATACCAAACGCTAACAAGTTTGCTTGGGTGACAACCAAATTACCTTAACGAAGGTGGCACAATGGCAGATGGAGTGCCCCAGGACAGTATCCTTGGTTCCACTTTATTCACCTGTACATTAATGATTTCTGCTCACTCAATTTTCAAAATACGCATTTATTATCAGCATTCACTGATATAATTTTCCATGGTGACTCTTGGAAGGAAGTAGAGACTTAAATGTGGAAAATGAATGCAAACGCGAGCAATGAACTGGAAACAGTTCATCACGCGTTGCCCCAATCAATTTTCTACAATTTCTTTGCAAATGAACTTTATATTGTGGTGTATCATTTGAAAGGTCATTTGGTTAGCTTTCACATAATATAAAAATATTAAAAAATTTAATTTTAAATTAAATTCATGAAATTATTACATTCAGGGAATGATTGCAGTAGGTAATTTATGTTATTTACCTATGATATTCTATGTGACCCAATAAGTTTTCTGATGGAATCTTGTGGGTTTCCTGCCAGTCTGCGACTAAATCAGTTTTCAGGTCCTCCATTGACGGGTTCAGGTCTTTCAGGACGCTAGAACTAGACATTGTCTTCGTACCCAACTTTTCAGCTCGTCCTACATATGTTCATTTGGATTTTAGTTAGGGCTAAGGACTGGTCAGTCTATTGTGGGAATCCCGACTTATTCCAGCTACTGTCTAGTTACTGCAACGGGCATTAGCATTAAGTCTTTCAGCCAATAAACTGGCGTAGGTGACCACATGCCCCAACGCCTCCTGCAGATGACTATACGCGGTGATCAGCGCGCGATTTGGACGCATCCCTGAGGGGCATGGCCCTCTGGGTGTCCCAGGGTTACCGCACGGTCTCCGGCGAGGTGGTGAGCCTCGTTGCCTATTGTCGCCTTCCATGGTCCAGAGCGCGGGGCCATGGGAGGCAGTCACATCATGCAGCGAAGCACGTGAAGGAGGGGCAAACCCCACGCAGATTTTGTTTTAAATATTGATGTTTTTATTTTTACGTTCTGTGGCATAAAAAGAATAATCTATAACCAAAGATTATTCATTTTATGGCGATTATTCACGGCAAATAAAACTGCGCTCGTTCGTGGTAGAAACAAAAGCTGTATTAAATATCACTTCAATCTAAAACATAGACAAAATTTACAAAAAAGGAAAACTATGAAAAAGCCTAAAGAAGGCTTGCACAGCGATGATATTGAAAAAGGTTTAAATCTAACAAATGTAAGTACCTTTCAAATGTATAGTTAATTGTATAGAACTTGTGAATAATTGTTTTGAGCAACGCGCGATTCAGTGATTTCAGTGTATTGCTGGCGAATGTAGTTGGCTACAACACAATTTGCTCACCGGTAACGTCAACAAAACTTACTTTTGTTTAAAACAATAGAACAACTTATACTCAAGTTTCATCAATGTAATTATAGCTTACAGGAGCAGCTGCAGAATTGTCTTGCATATAAAGTATTAATATTGACAGAAACATGACATTAACTAAGCAAATAGAGTCTGTTACTGCATGCGTTGGTATTTTTTCAATAGGACAATGAATTACGCCGGAACAATGCCGTGAAAGGGGAGCAATGGTGGCCGAGTGGTACCGGCCCCGATTTACGAATTGTAGGTCGCGGGTTCAAACCCAGCCAGGCACATTACTTTGTGTAATTAACTTCATCTTTTTTAATTTACGATGCGCGTCCGTTTTTGAACTGAATTAATATAATAAATTTGAAGTAAATTGGATGTGACAGACGGATAGACAGATAGACAGACAGTCGTATGATTGATCTTATAATGTTTCGCTTTTTCTATACGGACGCTAAAAATGTTGTAAACCATAACCATTATCTACAATAAGCAAAATGGTTGTAGTGACCATTGATGCATGTCAGCGCTGTAATCGGAAACGAGAAAACAAAACGACAATACCTCTTTAAAGGCAAATATTTAACCCGCAAAATAAAACTACATTTCCGGATTTTTACAATATCAAAATCCTAACCTCTAAAAATCGATTCGTTAATTTTGTTAAAAAAGTAATACTACACGCTGTATTAGAAATATTCGCTAGTAGGAATCACACTCTGGGAAGACATAAACACATGGCAAAGTACAATAAAAAAATAGAGCTCAATTTTAGGGTTCCAAGTATCCAAAGATACGGAATCCTTGGGAAGAAGGATCTCTCGGGTGTCTGTCTGTATGTCTGTCTGTCTATCTGACCGTTTTTCACAGCCAATTTTCTCTAAATTTACTGTGGATCTATTCTGTTGAAGTTTGGTACACATTAGAATTATTGACCCAAACAAGGACGCAAAACTTTATTTATTAATAAATTAATTTCGAGTTCGAGAGTGACTTTAGAGGGCAAAAAAAAGGTTTTCAAACTGCACCATGTGACATATCAAATGGGCTTATTGTGAGTGTTTTTAAAATACCTACTTGTTTCTAAATCCAATAATGCAGTTTTGGTTTTAATTAAAATCGGGCCCAAGACTCCCTTGAGTTTTTTCGCTGTTCCTCAGTTTCGGATGTGGCCATCGATGCCTAATCCGACGCCCCATAGATGATCAGTAAAAATCTCTCTGGCTGTTTTTGCGTTCGTAATAGGGTAGTTAACAAAAAAATCTGATCAGTCCGTCAGATAGATTTCCAAAAAATATTGGAGACGTATTTTTTCACATAAACAAAAAATGAAGACGATACAGTGCGTTGAAAACTCGTGTGACGTCACTACTCGCTACAATTTTTACCGGGCACACACTCCCACTCCTGATCTTTGATGCTTTTTATCTTCGTCAGCTTCGATCAATAATAGTGCTATTATTGATCGAAGTTCGTCAGTTTTTATAGATTTGATAAAGGAAAAAATACGTGTCCAATATTTTTCTATAATGTAACTGACGGACTAAACATAATCCTATATTTTTTACTTAGGCAACATCCCTATTGTCATGGGTCTGTATGAGATAAATTTAGGAAAATCCGCTGGCACTTGCTTGCGGAGGAAGCAAGCCAACCGGGTGGAGTACCAATTATGATATACGGTGGTTACTATTGGCACCCTCTTTAAGGTTTCGTAGCCAGATGGCAACAGATATCCTTATGGATTCGTCATGTCTGTCTGTCCGTCCGTCCGTATGTCACAGCCGTTTTACTCTAGACTACTAAAGCTACATAAATGAAAATTAGTAGGTAGGTGCAACCTGTTAGCCGCTATTCTATAATTCTGTAATATTATGGAAAAAAATAATTTTAGGGGTGGCACTTCATACATGTAACAGAGGGATGAAAAAATAAATTCTAACAAACAAAATGATATAAGAGCTATCCAATGGTACCAGGGGTATGGGGTATCATTGGATAGCTCTTTCAAAATAAAAAAGTTTTCTTAATTTTTTATTTATTTAACGCTTTTGAGATATGTGCTTCCGAATTAGTAAAAATGTGTCCCAAAAAAAAATTGAGCAAATAGAACTTCACAGACAGTTTCAGCGAAAATTGGTTTGAACATCACAGCTTATATAGGTACTTTTAGAGATACATATGACATTTTAATAGTGAACTACGGAACCCTTCACTATGCGTGGTTCGTGGTTCGACACGCACTTGGCCGGTTTTTTGCCTTACTTTGTTTTACATTCTCATATCATGTGTTCGACGGCTTTATTTAAAAACAATAAAAACATCATCCAACATTTAACAACTTACATATTAAGATGGTTTATCGACTTTTGAACTGTAAACATACTGAACTCATGTGATGATTAAGTATTTTTTTGTGTATCTTCATATACCTACCTAGTTACAATTAATACATTTACTTCCGATACTAGTATTATTCCGATATTAGTCAGCAATGCTATAACATTTGTTAGTAAATCACAGTATCTAATTAGTAGTTAATTACGTTTTTGTTGGCTTGGGTATGTGATATCAAAATACAGAAGAGATACCGAGCTTACAAAGCTTTAGATTAGATCCGCAACAGAAATTTGGAATGCTGCTCGGATTCCAGATACTGAATACAAACAATATTTCCATTCTAACGACCGACGTGTGACGCCAGCCAGTGGTGAACGTTTCAAACCCAAAACTTTTCCTCGACACTAGAAGAGTCACTTGTAAGTCAGTTGATTCCATACTTTTCCGGTAGATGTCAGTATTCGTAGTTGGCGTTTCCAAGAGTTCCACCCCAGTTCAGAACCACCCCTTAGTTATCACTTTTCTCCCTCTCGTCAACAGATCGCGCTACAAATACCTAGGTACCGTTCCTTGAATGCTTTTTGTTTTCACAAATCGGACAATAAACTTTTTATTCTAATACAGAGACAGATATGCAAACAGCGATTAGTAATTCCTCGTTGCTATAAAGATAAAGCAATACGATTTAAATAAAGCGATTATCTTTACGTAAATTCAGTTAGTGAAGTGGCGACTTGGCGAGATCCGCGAGTGTTGTGCGGCGGCGGCGGCGGTAGGCCGCGGCAAGATGAAGGAGCCGCAGCGCGCGATATCATCGCCGACTTTCACAGCACGTCGCCGCCGCCGCGCCACGCGCCTTACATCAAATAACTGATAAAATACTACGCACATCTTTCATTTCATCTGCAGAAATCCAAGTATTTAATTTCGATTACTTCTTTTAAATTAATTGGCGGTTTATAGTGCTGTGTCAACGCGCACGCGACCTCGCAGTTCCCACGCGCCGCGATCCCCGGGAGAGCGACGTCACCGTCACTTGCTCCAGCTACTCAACATTTATTGCCTTTACGTAGTATGAGCGTACTGTCGTGATCACTCAAGCAACATTTTTCATAGAATCATCATTGGAATTTTCCGCTCTTGATCAAACAATATAGCCCCCCGCAATCGAATGATCGGTCAAGGTGAAAATCGATACCTGCCACGATTTCATGCCTTTGGTGGCATTATAAAAATAACGGTTTTTGTTTGAAGCAGTTGAAAACTTTATTTACGAAAAGTAGGTGGTAACTACCCATTTTTGTTGAGTCTCAAACCATAGCACGTACAAAAGGTTTGACTCCACTTCCTAATAGTGTATAATACCTGCTCTATGCTAATATCTACATAAATCTTATTAACTTTAAAATGAGCGTGAAACTTTGGCGCGGTTCCGTATCGGGACTTCGGCAGTCCGGTATCTCTGTCCATGCATAGTTAAGTGCATCTGTGTCAAGTGCCGACGCAATATCGGAGTTTCCCAGGAGGCCCAGGGCTGTCGATTTAACTTCTTGGTTGGGCGGCGGCCGGCGCGGTGGACAAACAATCATGAGCCCGTGATGTTCACACGCTGCAGAGCTGCTCATGCATAGATTAGGAGGCTGCTGCGTGGCGCCTGGACCAGCTCCCCAGGGGCCGCCGCGTGTCTTGAGATATTACTTCTTTCGCTACCATGACAAGTTTTAGGTTAAGCGGTGCCGTTATTTATGAAAGTTTAATCTAAACAATATTATAAGCGAAAACTTTGCTTGCTCTACCTACTTGATTCTTAGGTCATTGCTGGATAGTAAATGGGTATAATAATAATAATAAAAGGCTCTACTAACAATCTTATATGTTACATTTTATCTTATAACTATTTATGTAATACTAATTTTAAATATGTTTGTTTATGAAAGCAACGTTATTAAATGTTATTATTTTTATTAGACACTAGTTCCGTGATTGTCTTGCTCTTTGACATAAGCCCCAAGTGTTCTCCACAACGATCTATCTCTTGCTATCCTCATCTAAAATGGTCCTGCCACCTCCATGATATCATCCTCCCATCTTCGATACTATCTTTGCCACCATTCCGTCACTTTTTTCGTCCACTTTTCTGTCTTACTTCTTGTTAGTCCAGTTTGTTTTACTATTTTATATCTTAATCGTGGTTTTTTTTCTGATTGTTTTTAACCTAATTTTGGCTTTTAATTTTATGTATAGTAGGTATTCTCCTTTCCATTCTGTGCTGGTTTCTAGTTCTTAGTTGATATTTTGCTTGGTACAGCTCCATATTTGACATCCGTAGGTCATGCTTAAATTGTATTAAATATTTATTCTTTCCTTCAAAATGGTATATCCATGTTTTCCACTATCTCTTCCATCTTAGGTTTATTCTATTTTGAACTTATTTTGTTTTAGATTAGTAGATATGTATATATGGACCTAAATCTAGTAACAAAATGCATGTAAAGTTATGTAACTGATCCAATCATGGTGCTAATTTCTAAATCTTCAAAAAAATTTTTTTTTGGAGATTGATATGATAGCTCATTAAATTTTATCACTATCACCTTACACGCCTCTATTTTATATATCTATACATTATTATTATTTATTTAGTTCAGTTACTCTTTGCACTAACAGTTATAACCAACATGTGCAGAGAGCCAATAATTACAATTATATATTATCATTATTAAATTAATATCCGAATATTATTAAAGTCCAAATGAATTAACAAAAACCGAGTGAAATAACATGAATAGCATTAGAATAAGCCCAACCTAACCCCGACCCCGACCCCCGACCCAACCTACCTAAGATTAAGGATGTATTATGTACACATATTACTATATTAGGTTTATCTAATTTGAGCAAGAACCTAAATAAAAAATAATACAGCCATGTCCGACAATATCTGCGTCCAAAAATATCAGATGGATTAGGAAAAGGCCGGCTGTAGGCTACGAACAACAGGATGTGGAAGTTTAATTGAACCGAGATCTGCCGTTGACCCGGTCCGCCGCGCGGGCCCACCTCGACCGGCACACCACTACTCACGACACTGACCTCAGGCTACTTGTCTATTTGCTATTAGTCTATAAGCACTTTGCTTGTCTGGTTTATGGATGAATTACCCTACTTACTAAGCAAATCTAACCTAACTTTTATTCTATTTAAACCTATGCCTGAATGACGTCGCGACACCTGAGCGGGTTCAGTGAGCGGAGTAAGCGCCTACAGTCACTGATGCGTGCTCTTGACCGGTACGACCCTTTTCACGCTTCCGTTATTTACTTAAAGTAGGAAAAATTAAGTCCACGTTTAACTGAAATAATTTCATTGGAAGTATTCAGTATATGTATTAGTATTCTTAGCAAAACAAAACTTTGTGATCGTTAGTCAACAGTGTGCTTACTGCTCTCTCTTAGAGCAGTAAGGAGACTGTTGACTGATTTTAGAGAAATTATATAGGTTGTAATTAATTGTGTCAGTAAAGTAATAAAATACCCTTAAACGAAATCCACCTTTTACAAATAATAACCCTCTTTAACGTCTGCAGGTTACCCTTCAAGTTACTTAGCGGAAATTCCTATGGTGATAAATTGAATAACGAAGTGCGATTATTATTGCAATTTTATTGGGCCACTTCTACTACTCAACGAATTAATGGTACTTTGTACCTATTTCCCTGTTTCCTTCTTCTTATCTTTTTATTAAATGTGTACCTATACATAAATCTATACTAATATTATAAAGCTGAAGAGTTTGTTTGTTTGTTTGTTTGTTTGAACGCGCTAATCTCAGGAACTACTGGTTCGAATTGAAAAAATCTTTTTGGGTTGAATAGATCATTTATCGAGGAAGGCTTTAGGCTATGTAACATCACGCTTAAGCCAATAGGAGCGGAGCAGCGATAAAGAATGTTTTAAAATCGGGGATTCCACGGGGACGACGTCGCGGGCAGCAGCTAGTTGTTCAATAAATAAATAAAAGAAATGGTCAAAGTACCCAAAAATGACAAAACCGGACATGTGCATGCATGTGCCAATGTAATGTGCTGTGTAAAAAATGACTTCAGAATCAATTTTTGAAAAAGATTACAATTATGAGTTTTAAACGTAAATAAGTAAGTATATATTTTACTTTTATCCTTGAATTTCCCTCTATCCTTAATACTGTATTCGTTTTGATAAGTTATAGGTATATATAGAGTTTAACAATAACGATTAATGTACATTAATTAACATTGGATCCCTTTCGTTGCATTCATCAACTTCTTCAGAAACTCAGAAATGTGTTTAGTGAAAATGATCTAAACATTACAAATTATTTTCGTAATTCAATAAGTGTATTGTTTTAAGTAAAAATATAATTAACAACAACGATTCAACCGTTCCAAATCTTTTGTGAATGAACTTGTGCATACATTTCAAGTAAACATATAGTAAAATTATCCACGTGGTTTGAATTATTTTAAACTTTTTGGGCCAGTTTCTTAAACTGACCATTTTACGAAATGAACCAAGGAAATTACATCTTTTTAAAGGAATTAGTAAAGGGAAAGGGATCCGCCATATTGTGGGATGGTAACCAATGTCATTCAAATGCCAAAATATTTACCTCGGATTGTTTTTGCTAATCGAAAATATAGACCTTAACTCACTTTCGGTCATATTGTGGGTTGGATCCTTTTCATAATGTTCATCGAATTTATACAAGGTTAATTTATTTATTAATTAGATCCATGTAAAGGTGACGACCCCAACGACACGCAACCAGCAACAAATATTCGGAATATTCATATTATTCAGACAACGTTCTCGTTCATTTCTGCATAAATTCTACGTCAATTACTGATAACCTATCACACCAGTTGATAGAGTTCGGCTTGTTGAGAAAAGCTATTATTGTGTGGGTCTTTGGGAATCCAAGAGAACGCAAAAAAATAAGGTTTTTATAATGGTTGCCTGTGCGTCTGGGCGCGCCTATTTAAATGCGGTTCATAAATAGTAAAGTTATGTCAATTTAAAGAATCACGTCAAAATGTATCGTTTACAAAGTATTTGGTTATTTAGATAACTATACATTAAAGTTTGTAAAACGCTGACGATTGAAAGTTTAAATGAACAAATCATGGTTTAACAGAAAATTGTTTCGGAAATTTAGTAATTTACAATGTAAGTTGAGCTCACGTTTGTATTGTCGGACATATAAGATGAGTTCAGCATAGACTGGACCGCGTCCATCGGACGTGGCCACGCCGATTCACAGCGATCACGTATTTCAGAGTTGACTGCTAATCTCAGTAATGCTAGACTCTGCATTACTGAGATTAATGCAGAGTCTATTACTAAGAATTGTGTTACCATTACTTAGTACTTTCAATTCGATTCAAGGAAAAGTGAACATTTTAATACCTTAGAAATTATAGTTCGGAATGGAATATATTATTTCTATAATATTTTTTGATTGATCGCGTTTTAAATGATAAATGATAAACGTTGCGAATCGTGTGTTTATAAAATGTCTTAAAATTTGTTTCGCATTTGTTCCATAGTCTATTTGGTTTATTTTGATTCGAACGGAACGAGTGTACGATGGGAAACCGTGAAGCTTTGGGAGCAGTTGATGAGACTTTGCCGGTCATAGGCAAAATGACCGGCCTGAAGCCAAAATTATGTTCCTTTATGTGGTGTTTTCAGGCAGACTCTTCCGATAATACCCCGAGGAACTAGAACTGATGAAATAGGTGGCCACCTACCCCTATCAAGAAGCGGTCGCCTCCTTCTGCGAAGCAGTAATGCTAGCGAAGGAGGAGGCGGAAAGCGTGGGTGAGAGGGAAACCTCACGCCCCAGCCGCCGCAACAGAAGAAGACGCCCCGGGCGTCGGGAAACGCAGGGCGATTCCCGGCCACCGGAGGCGCGGGCCTGCGGATGGCGAGCTATGGGTGGCTCGCCGTCCGATAGCAACCAGGCCCGAGTCGACGGCGCGTCGTGTTCCACGCGCGCCTCAAATAGCTGTCAGCAACGTGGACGCGACCCCATAGGGTCAGTGCCTGCTAGGGTTGCGGAATTTGTTCGAAAGAGTCACCGCAGCCCTGGAACGCAAAGGGCACAAGAAGGATCACGGGTGGGTTTTAGTCAGTAAGAGTCTGACACTCTCTTCCGCTCCGCCCAGAGCGAGAAAAGTCATTTGATGATTTCCCACCCAGAAAAAAAAAGGGCTCTAGAGAGAGGAACGATCTCTGAATCAAGCCCTTGATCCATCTGCCTAATGAGAGCCTCTTAAGGTGTTGTTCGAGGCTCTTGCCTTCTTGGCTGAGTCCACATCCTACATGTTGGCAACCTCGTAAGCCAAGTCAAGATATTTAAGTTGCTTGCTATCTTTCTCGGCTTTCACGAAATTATCCTCATGCGGAACGGTTATGTCTTCAATCATTGCACGCCTGTCGATTTGGTCCACTATCACTATTTAAGGCTTATTGGTAACAATAGTTCTGTAAGTGATGATGGACCGATCCCAGTACAATGTGACATTGCCATTATCGAGAACTGGGTCGGGGACAACTGTAGTACGGCACCTTTAATTCCAAAAGGAAGTTGCAGACTACTCGGGGTAAAGAGTTTCAAATCATCCATGTGAAGGAGGTGAGATTATAAACTGAGCACCTCTTTTTGACCGATAACCTATCACTGAATGCTCCAGCAGCGCGCTTAAAGGATTCAAAGCTAGGCAAAACTAAAGCGGACTCAAACTATCGCCCTGTAGTATACCCCGCTCGATCCATACCGGTTCGCGTTTCCTCTAATTATATTATTATTCCATTTATTTATTTTATATAATATTAATTAAATTTTTAAATATAATTATCTATAAAAAATCAACATTTAAAAAAAAACTTTTTACAAAAAGTAAAACCGACTTCTAAACAAAAAAACCAAAAAGTATAAAATAACTTTAATTTCGGAACTCGGTGTTTTTAATTTAATTAGGTAATTAATTTAATTTATTTCAAAAAATTCGGATAACAGAAATCCATAGTGTTTTGGTTGCTTTTTTGTTTTTGAACACACCAGCTTCCGAAATTAAAGTTATTTTATACTTTTTGGTTTTTTTGTTTAGATGTCGGTTTTATTTTTTGTAAAAAGTTTTTTTATTTTTCACTTTTTAGTGGTTCACTCCCAGCTAAACATACCCATCACAGCCTACGTGGTATAAATTGGTGTAAACAATAAACAAACATGCGATTTCAGCTATCCCGACAGATTTGCTATCATTTATTGAAATTAACAAAAAAACCGCTTGTTCGATTTCGATAAAATTTTCATGGGACCATTTGGGAAGTATACCCTTTCCAACGAAAAAAGAATTTTTCAAATCGGTTGGCAAGCGACGGAGTTATGCGCGAACAAACTTAAAAAAAAAAAACATACAAACATCCGAATTGAGAACCTCCTCCTTTTTTAGAAGTCGGTTAAAAATATAATAAGTAGTAAAATATAATTTATTATTATTATAATCCATGGCAGCACCCTAATTATGCCTTCGAAGGCATCGTAATAATATATACTATTTCCTGTTCATTCGCTGTTTCATATTAAAATTTAGAGTACAATGTTTTTGCAGGTGTTTAGTGGGTTTTGAAAACATTTTGGTTAGATGGATAGAAAAATCTTTATAGTACTTATGTCACAACCAAGCTGGCTTTTCATTGAACCTAGGTGACATTTCGTTATTTCAGTAAGCAAACAGCGAAATAACAATTTATGAAATAATACAATCATTTATTCAAATAAAATGTTTACACAAAGTGTACATTTAGCCAACAGTAATAAGATTTTTCATACAATTGTAGTGCCTAAAAATAAACTAATACTAATAAATTATTATTATAGGTGCAAGTAATGGTAATACGGAATTGCAACGTTAGGTAGCGACTCATCCGTTCTAAGTTCAATATCGTTGAATAAATTCCGAGCCAAGTCGAGAATGTCGAGCACCCCGACACGGATAGGTTAGGTTCGAATATGCTCCCGTCATCACATTCATGTTAGTTTCCATTAAATCCTAAAGGCAGAAGTAGAAACCCCATGGAGGCGTAAGCATCTGCCAGATTTGACGTATTGGTTGGATATCATTTGGCCGTTCAATGAAAAAGCAAACGACTAATTATGTAAGTTGGCTGTGATGTCTATACTAAAAATAGTTACGCAACTCTTACTATTAATTTAATTATATGCGTAAAATTAATCGAAAAACCACAATTTTTGACCATTAGTTGAGCTAACTACGGATAACATAATTCGTCCAAAGTTATATATATATATATATATATATATATATATATATATTATTTTTTTTATATATCTTGGGATCTTCTTCAAACTCAAGAATTAAATATGACGATCCAGGAATGCATCGAAAATTCCGCAATGGTGCAGCTTCATTATAAAAGTGTCATACATAGAGAAAGCAATCGAATGCCTTGGATAAATCGAACAGAACATAAAAAAAATATCCGAACCCTTGTAAAATCAAGCTATTTATGTAATAATTTGTACTTCATGAAATATCTACAACTCAGCATCAATGTTGTGGTTTTGATCAGCATCGCCTTAGTCGCTAGAAAATAGGAAGTGGGTAAGTAGGAGTATCAAATCGCCGAGGCGTTTTTAATAATTTTTCTATGTAACATGCGAAAAAAAAAACACAATTTGTTTTCTTTTCGTGAAAGAAACGAATTGTTAGTGTTATTTGGGGTCCTGAAGCTTTCCTCGATGACCCCGGGATGATGTAGCGACAAAAAAGGTTACTAATGGTGCGATTAAAAAACGAAAACAAAATACAGTAGTCGAGTTTAACGGTGCTAAAACGATTTTCCTATTTGATTCTACATATTTTAAATATGTACGTTAAATTGTAGAGAAGGAGGTTTGTTATTGCCACCTCAGATGTCCCTGGCCCACCCGAACCCGCCTGTGCCGTATTATCTTCTTACGATCTCTAAGCACTGAAAGCACAAATGCCCGGGACCCATTCATCCACGCAATTCACCATAGAAACAATGCGTACCCTTCGCCGCGCGCACTTCAAAGACAAAACGCGAATAAAAAAACATTTATTTTTTACGCTTTTCTTGGGAACCCCTTATTACTGGTGAGGGCAATCGAATGCTTAAAACATTGCAATCGAATACTCGCTAGCGGGTGAATGGTGGCGTACAATGAGGAGCAGCAGGCGAGGTGTCGTATGTCGGCCGCGCGTCGCCCACGCCGCACCGCGCCGCTCCGCACCGCACCGCCGCACCTCTTGCCATCGTCATACGATATCGCCTTTTTATTTTATAATTTCTACACAAAAGAATCGCTGCAAAGGCGTAGGGTGAAGACAATGATCCCGGAGGTAGAAACCGCTCGGAAACCCTTTATATCCAATTTATTGTCTCAAAATAAAATCGGGTGCAAATTAAAATATGTATTGAGCCAAAGGAACGACCGGTATCGCCAAGGTTTCACAACCGCCTTTTATGTTTTCAAAATAAATATTAGATAATACATGTATGAACGAAGAACAACCATGAGTTGTAAAGAGTTAGGTGGGCACAGAGGTAGCAAGGACCTAGCCAAAAGATACTATGCGGACGCTTTCACAAGAAATGGAAAGCATATTAAAACTAAGGGTGCGCAAGAAGAATGAGACAACCAAGTATTTGTTGTCAGTATATTAACCATGCGATACCGTTTTGGTCTGTTTTATACGGTTAATGAGATAAAAGTCGAAAACAACTCGTCAGAGCCGCTAATAAATTGTGGAGGGGGCTTATCGAAATTGGCGATCCAGTGTAATGTGTGTGTTTGGGTAATCAGATGTGAGCTTTCCAACTTTTAATTCCCCGAGAGGGGTGCGGGGTGGCGGGGAGTCCGGCGCCTACGCCGATATCGCGTATAAAAAGGTTGCGGATCACTCGCTCCTCCATCCAGCGATTGGCTAGGCGGCGCCCGCTGCTCCCCAGGGCACTATACGAGAAGCGAAATGGGCCCCAGAACACCCATAAGAGAGCGACCCCGCCCGCCACGGCCGAATAATTAGGGCTCTTTGTTTAGATAGCGGCAATTTTATTTGGGAGAGAGCGGGCGCTGGGGACATCTTCGGCCATTCCAACCGCCTGATATTAATAAGAAACGTGTGTGCCGCAGCCGAGCAACAGCCATTGCTGAAAGAAAATGCCATCCCGATTTTATTTTCTTTAGTTGAAGCTCAGCCTTCGTGAATCGATGATATTAATATTTTATAACCTTTCCGTAGTATAAATAAGTACTTTAATAAGTCCTTTGGAAATAAACATAACAACACCTCGCATTTGGTATTGATAGCTAAAGTTGTGAAGTATGAATTACAACGACCACAAGTTCATAGCAAAGAAAAGGGGAACGTTGACAGTGCCAGGCAATATCACATAAATAAAACAGCCAACAAAATTGGGATTTTGATTTGTTTTCTTCATAACTTTTATTTGTCTTTACTTCGAATAGGGAGCACAAAGGTTTGGTGTTCAACTGTTCGCCTTCACTCGTGCTTCCATCTTTAGAACTTAAGCTTCGTAGTGTTGTAGTTAAACAAAGTGGAAAATTTAATGACTTTCGATTCGAGAACGTTTAAACCAATGTTTTTGACGCAATGCACTCAAGTCGTATGTTATTGTCTTTTTTGCACATTGGTGGCACAATGAAAGACTCATTAGATTCGTGGATTCGTTTTGGTTTTTTAAAGTTTTGGTTTTGGTTTTCTAATTTCTTTAAAGTTTTGCTGTGCCCGACAGGGTCCATAATTGTTTCTATTTCTCATATTTACCATCTGTATGGTACATTATGGATTGCAATAAACGATCTTGAATCTTTTTCGCATCTTAAACAAATTAGAACGTATTAAATATTTGAGTAACCATCAGCACCTGGTTGTCATATTGTGAAATCTACCTACTACACCTACCTACCTATACTATGTAAACAGGTAATCTCAAACGAGGCCCAAATCCCAACCTCCAGGCAAGAATTACTATTAAGAGAATTGTTACTGAAATTGGAGATAAAAGGTATTCTGAACCGGCAGGCTGTTACAGCGGTCACTGCATATCGTAAGGTATGCATAGCAGGCGGAGGGCTGCGGCGCGGCGACGGCGGCGCGCTGGTTCCGCGGGGCCGCCTTTGTCTCGTCCCCGCAAACTTGCCATAAATGTTAATATGGGATCTTCTTACATTTGAATATCTGTTTCTTCGCGAGGCCGGTTCGTTAACGCGGCCTTGAATTTTAAATTTTATCGCCGCATGGGGAGCGCCGCAGATGAGGTGCGCGCCTACGTGCTCTCCCTGAAAACATTACCGAGGGAAACTTTCTGTTTGTCTACTTTATTTTTTCTAAAGTGAAACAGACGATCTGGGGAGAAACTGTCAAGCGATCGTGATCAAAAAGCCAAAACTTCTTTATCATAGAAGATGTCAAAGTAACAACGTTGCCATTCCCAGATCCAAATAGCTTGGCACAGACTGCCATTGTCACACGTAAACATAATGAGTTTGTTAATTAGATGTCTCACAATGAAAACGCGGCTGTGTTCGTATTTGTAACTACAAATTGCGACTTAGTTCGCTTAATTACTAATTCTCCTGTTTCTGTCTCATCTTACGACACACATTCTGAAACTGCAAAAGTCCGCAGCGAAGTTTTGGGAATTGGTGTCACGCGTGTTCAGGAAACAAAAACTTGAGGCAAATAAGATTAGAAATGGCATGTAAAGTGTTCCTGTTTTATTTTTTTCGTTGCATTCTTAATCTTGCTAACATTTTGTACCAGTTTGTCATCGATCAATGTTTATAACTTCTAATAGGTGATGAGAGTGTTCGCGTAGCCACTGTATACATTGTTCGGGCCCATTAGCACCGCGCGGCCCGGACCGGTCGTGTCGGACGCGGTGACGATCGGAAAGTTTAGCTGCGAGCATTTTAATGCCTCCCTCCCCCCCCCCCCCCCCCCCCCCCCACGTCTGACCCTCAATTATTGAAAATGCATTTCAGCCGCGCCCTGCGCCCGCTGCTCCACGCCACATCGCAAATGCACATTTTAAACTGCACCTGATTGCAGAATCGTGTACTATCCACGGCTAAAAGTCGTCCTGTCGTCGATTTATTTAAACCTAAAGTTGGCTTTATTGTAGTGAAGTTATAACTCTTGCAGAATGTCATTTGGCTATGACTTAATAATAAATCAGAAGGCCTTAATTGAAACAACTAAGGCTTTGTGATTAATTGATGATAATTGTATCGAGAATGCAAAACAAGCTAAGGTAATGTTAATGTAAACATGTCTTGTTTTGGTTTACTGGTTTTACCACGCAGTGGCTGTGTAATGCTAAGTAAGTAAGTTCAAAAATTTGTATATTGAGCAAAACTTTAACGAAGAGAAGCACCATGCCTAACATCGCTGCATTACATAGGATTAATAATAATTCGAAAAAAAAGTCAGTATTATACTTATACGACTTTGCAGTATTATAATTATACGTAGATGATTTTTTATGGGTCGTATCGACCTAATGAATTTCTCAGCCACCTTTCCAGTTGCAAAAACGAACAGCTTATGAAAATAAATCGTCGTCCATGATAAGAGATGTCGGAGCCGCCGCGCCCCCACTCAACGTGAACTAAGTGACGAACGGTGTACACAATTTCGGGCGTCCGTTTTAATTGTAAGTTCGGAACGGTCACTGTCCGCAATGCAATTTTAGCTTCCACATTTTCCGATAGAACTGTATTTGCTCTTAGCTCTTACACTCCCCTTTTAAATGATTTTAAAATAACCCGTATAACTGCAAGCCGGGTTTTGATTTTCTTGTCGGTGGAGCCATTTTCCAGGAGGGTTTCTTTATTGTTTTATTTTTGCTGTTTTCAATGTGAATCATTTTGTTAAACTAAATAATAAGAAGGGACTAGACATATCTGAATGTAATACAGTACATAAAATATTTGTTTTCAACTAGCTAACCCGCGTAACTTCGTCCGCGTCACATATAAGAGAAAAAAACATACTGCATTTTTAATTGATGCTCTACTCCTATTAGCCTTATATATTATAATTTCTTATGTATCTATAAAAAGCCTATATTGGTTTTGTACTTTTTACGTGATTCGTGCAGGACTCAGTGCGACGATTAGTAGGTATCTACTCTATGAAGTTTCTAACTAAACAAAGAAATTCAATATTTTTGATATTGTGAGTCGATTTTTATGCAAAAAAGGCTAGATAAAATTCCGGATCAATAAGTATGTCTAAGTATCTAGATTTCGAATCCAATCAGTGGTTCTTGCGTGATAAGTACGCCCAAATACATATGTACAGTCAATCAAGCAGATAAACAGGCAAACAAACAAAAAATTCAATTGTTTGTTCTACGTATTTTTTCTAAAATTTTCTTGCTTATTTTTATGCAAAAATACTCAATGTAACAGACGGCGAGTCTACGATATTTTTATATACAGTGTAAGGTAAGTAGGAAGCAATGTTAGGTATGTATTTAAGTTGTAAGTATTAGAAAAAAAGTCATAACCATGATGATGTCACCGGAAAATGGCAAACTTTGTAAGTTTATAAAATATCTTAAGCGACTGTAATCTTTCGATAAGTTGTTAACTGAACATTTGAACCGCTTTTTTACGCATCAAAAGTTCTCTCGAAATCATTCCAAGAAATTGTAGAATAGCAAGAAATGAAACCATAGATATAATATTCTATGAATGAAACATTAAGTAGGTATTACAATTGACATGAATGGCATGACCCCGTCGTCCATCCGCGTCGGGGAGTTCTAAGTTCCTTGTGTCCTGTTCCGCTGCTTGGCTAGGCCAGAAAATCCGATAAATTGTACAACCATACACTGATAGAACGCCAACGGGTCGTCAGTTTATGTTTGTTCACAATTTCTCGAAATTACTTCAAGAGATTATAAGACTATCAAATTTTGATGTATAAAACTATTCCAAATATTCAGTTGACAAATTTATTTTATATTTTTTTAAATGTTCGGTAGTTATTTTATAATTAGTTCGGTTCGGTAGTTATTTTATGTGACGGGCCTGTTGGTCTAGTGGTTAGCGGCCCTGACTGCTAAGCCGGAGGTCGTGGGTTCGATTCCCACCCAAGACAAACTTTGTGTGATGAGCATGACTGTTTGTTGTGACATGTATGACATGTATTTATAAATTATATAAGTATGTATATCAGTTGTCTGGTTACCATAACACAAGCTCTGCTTAGCTTGGGATCAGATAGCCGTGTGTAAGTTGTCCCAAGATATAAAAAAAAATAACCTTACGCATTTTGCAATTATCCGGTGTCAATGACATAAACAAATTTGAAAGCACTTTATCTACATACATTCGTATTAAACAATTATAGGTAACACAAACAACGACATATTATAAGTAAGAGAAGTATTACAAGCGCGGCTGCAGATAGAGCACATTGCCATAAAGGCGCCGCTTCCGCAAACTGCGTGCGCGAGTAGGTAGCTAGGAGGACCGTCCTCGTCGCCGGTTAGTGTCGCCAGGAGGGACACTACGATTCCTCCGAGCGAGACTATCTGCTCCTCAACTTTATGTTCATTTTATCTTTTCGGCTGTATTGCGAAACGGGGACTTCGGCAAAGGCCCTCCAGGGCTCCGTTAACGCCGCGGCTGGCCCTATCACCTCCGACTTCAACACTTTTTTACACTTCTCTATTCAAATATTAATATGGGAGCGCCATTCCGTAGTTGTCTTCTAAGTTTAATTTTATTCTTACGACACGTTTATTATGAGCTTGCATATTTTTACATAATGGCTGTGTTAAAGTATGTTGTAAACTTTAAACATATAAACTTACCCGATTCGAAGCTATCCATGCTCTCCGATTTAATATCCGCCACATCTGAAACAACAATAGAATGATTTTTTAAATTAATTTTTAACAGGTTATCTAATTATGTTGTAACAACTTATTACATTGTTTGAAGGTAAATCGTAACGAGTATGTGCCTTGAGTTGACAAACATAACAACAGCAAAACAAAAGTCATGCATTTTTATCAACGCCGGGAAAACCCAAATGCTACCTATTTTAATTTCCTACGAGGGCTATGATATTGAGGAAACTAATAAGGCTACATGGAAACCTCATGTTGAAGAAAAATGTAAGAAACATAGCAAATACGCATATGCTCTTTTTCAATTCTCAAATAAAGTTAACTCTCACTCTCAGGCTCTTCTGACAGCGTACCATGGACTGGTCGCCTCTGTTTGTTGGTTTGTCTGTATGGCGTTATTTTCTGGGGGCAGTCCACTGATAGGGAGCTGGTATTTAAACTGCAGAAGCGACGCATTAAACAACTGATAGCTGTGTCCCCTATTTTAAATCGTTAAAGATTCTAACTTTGCCTTGCTTATACATAAGGGAAACCGCTTCTTTTATGAAATGTAACCCTCATCTATTTAAAAAACAATCAGATGTCAGGAAAAATCCAATACAGACTCAATACATCACTCAAATATGTCACGTAAAATGTGAAACCGCACTAATGAAAAAAAGTGTTTTTGGTCTTGCCCCACTCATATATAACTAGCTGCTGCCCGCGACTTCGTTCCCGTGGAATCCCCGATTTTAAAACATTCTTGATCGCTGTTCCGCTCCTATTGGCTTAAGCGTGATGATATATAGCCTAAAGCCTTCCTCGATAAATGGTCTATTCAACCCAAAAAGAATTTTTCAATTCGAACCAGTAGTTCCAGAGATTAGCGCGTTCAAACAAACAAACAAACTCTTCAGCTTTATAATATTAGTATAGATAAAGTACCTACACACTATTAAAAAAAAAACTATATTAAAATTTAAAAGGGCCCTAGAAGAATTTTTAATTATGAAAACTTACACGATTGACGATTTTCTTAATGATGACTTGACATACCTACTGCTACTCTGGTTGACATAATTATTGTGATCCTCTCATTTATCATTTTATTTTGTAAATCTTTGCATGCCCATTTGTCAGTAAAATATTGAGAACTTTACTATTATAAAAACACCTGTATAGATACTATAGGTACCCATGTTTGCAAAGAATTGAATGATTTGATTTGATTTTTAGAAGTAGTGCGAAATTAAGAATCAACTGGATTTGAGGTACCAGCAGGTATCTGAGCTGATTTTTAAACGGAAGAGGTACCTACTGTGTAACTTTTTTATTTTCTTATTTGTAAGAGGGGTCAGATACATAATGCAGTGTATTTAATGTACGTGTGTACATTTTATCTATGTGATATAATTATTTTTGTCCGAAATCCGCGCGAACGAAGTCGCGGGCACAGCTACTAATAGAATAAAAACGAAGCTATATTATAAAACTAAAAATAAACCTATTGGAAAATCCCATGATTATATGACACTGAAGATACAAGTAGGCAAAATAACTTTCAAAAAGTAAACGTGGGTGTTATGAAAGTTGAAAAAGATTTCGTTTCAGTTAGGGAGCGGTAACCGCATGAAGTTGGTGTGCCCCGGGCGCGGTCGAGCTTGGAGCCACGGGCCGCGCGACGCGGTCGAACCCATAATCCACTTTGGCGCCGTATCGAGTCGGACTCGGACCCTACCCGACACTTTTCCTATGTTTTAAATTCGGATAGGTGATCCAGTTTAAACTTTAAGTTTAATTTTCTAGTTTGAGAGTCCTTTTGAAATGTTCTGCTGTAGAAATAGGGTGGCCAACACGGATATACATACATATGTACTTAGGTAGGTATACTTACAACTTTGTTTTACCACTATTTGAGAGCAACTAAATCGAAACAGCTTCTGATAACTATTTTCTAGTTAATTTATTGTATGTTTACTTTTAAGAACATCACCAATCTAGCCATTTCAGTAATTACACACATCAAAAGTAGATACTTTTGATGTGTGTACTTACTGAAATGCACTTGATACCTAGATAGGTATCAAGTGCATTTTTATCAATTAATATTTACATAATGTAGTCTTCCAGATTGGCTTCCTACTTTAATTCCTAAGCTTTTAAATTATCTCTATATATTATAAATTGCATTTCTTGCAAATTGTGGGAAATAAACCTAAGTTTAATGTCGTCAATTAAATGGCAAAAAATACTAAAATTAGTTTTTTTATTTAACGGAAGAGCGTCATCCATGTAGCTCAGCCACACTACCGGTGATACGATAGCGTGTCCAGAGGCGGCTTATGACGCTCTGTGTAGTGCCAAGAGCGACCGCTACAGTACGTTGCCTGAAACTAGCTTGCAACATTCCGACGGCTCTTATCATCTCTTCTCGTGTCAAATGATGTTGAAGCTCCATAACGATGCAATTGTTTTCATTTCCTATGCAGGAATTGTGATAGTTTTGTAAAAACGCTATTACACACTTTTATCAGAATTCTGATTGACATTTGATTTTCTATTTTTAATCAAAATTTATTCTGATAGTGTGATTCACTAAAACGAATCAATATACATAAAAAAACCTCAATTTCCGAGATACTCTAACACATACTTGATAAGTGTATGTCTCCGGAAAATAGCAAACGTAAGATTCTAAAATGTCTTGATCGATTGTGAACTCTTGAGAAATTATCAATTGAACATTTGGAATATTATTTTACGCATCAAAATTTGATAATCTATGAATCTCTCGAAGTCATTCCGAGAAATTGTGGAATAGCTAGAAAATTTGTTAAAGAAATGTTAAGTATTACAATACTAACATTCTAACCTTGACGACGGAGCCCATTTATGTCTGCAGGGTTTCAAAGAACTGTTGCGGAATTTGTTCGAAAGAGTTACCGCGGCCCTGGAACGCAAAGAGCACAAGAAGTATCACGGGTGAGTTTTAGTAAGTAAGAGTCTGAAACTCCCTCCCGGTCCGCCCAGAGCGGGAGAAGTCATCAAATCAAAAAGGGTTTCAAAGAACTAACATGAACGGCATGACGGGAGCTAAATTCGCTCGCTTCACTCGCTCACTGTAGCTCGTGTCATACTATTCGAACCTAACCTATCCGTTTCGGGCAGCTCTAAGCTCCCTGTGCCCTATGCTTTGCTACTTGGTTAGTAAAGAAAATTCAATAAATTGTAGAGCTGTACACTGATTGGTCGCCAACATTTCGTCAGTTTATTATTGGTTCACAATTTCTCTGAATGACTTTGAGAGATTTACATGACAGACTGTCTAATTTTGATGCGTAATAATAGCACAGTTGACATTGGCAGAATTGTCGATATCGGCATGTTTGCCATTAAAAAAATAGAATAGAATGTGTTCCAAATGTTCAGTTCATAATTTGTCGAAAGATTACAATCTCTCAAGATATATTATAATCTTACGGATTTTGCAATCATCCGGTGACATGTAGGTAGGTACATACATTCTATATTTCTTAAACCGATTATAAAACGAAAAAATTAGTTAAAAGAACTTTAAAAAACAATAAGTTTCAACAACCTTTCAAATTCTTGAGGGGGAAAAGCAACCTTTGCTGATTTAAGCAAATTCAAAACAAACACGAAAACGATGAGTCAACATGGCCGGTGCTACTGTAACTGTGACAAATTAAAAGTGTACTCGTATATCGCTTTTCATAGGAAAATTCCTTTTCCAGCCACTAGGCGCAGAAAATCCTACACAGTCCTGGGGCCTAAGTCTGCTATTTTTATAAATTTGTCATTCCAACACGATTCCATTGTCATTTTGCTAAAAGTTCGTAATCTGCTGACTTCATAATGGTCGATCACTGGTCGGTCAATGGTCTCGTAATATTTTTTGATAACCGAGCTATTAAAAGCAATGACTGCACAATGACGTTTAAATGGTAGGTCACTGATTAAAGGAACTGTCAAAATTTTAGCAGACTACCGCATACGTCTGTAATTCATTTGTCATTATGTACGAGATTACCATTCTATGCCATTTCTTTCAATGGAGTGTCAGTGGTTGACCACTGGAAAGTCATAGTGACGCTATTTTATTAGTAGATTACCAAACTTCGACAAAAATCGACCATTATGAAATCAATGATAGACCATTTTGACTCTATTGTAATAGCAGACTCAGGGCCCTGTACGAATGATGTATGTACATATGTACATAACTGTAAGGAAGACGGTCCGGAGCATTCCTGCGGGGCTCCCGGACCCTGGGACGTCGTTACAGTTGAACTGCATACGTTTGCACGCTGACCGCCTTCTCTCGGGGCCACACGCCAAATAAAGGAGATGTTTAGTTCGAAGAAGACGATAGGTGCTAGTGGACGAGAGAAGCTTACGTGATTATATTATCTATGCTTACAAGTCATCTTGTGTTTCATAAAATCGACTGTGTTGGTTAATATCAAAGGTAAAACCAGTATTTTTTTTAATTTTATTTTTGTGTTGATACTGTTGCGCGCCACAATTAAACAAGGGAGATAGCTGCATTTGTTACTACTAGCGCCATCTAGTATCGAGTAGCAGAACTAGTAAAGGGGTAACCTACGAGACTTTTCTATGCTAGAACATTCTAGAATAGTCAGTCGCGACCGATATGTACGCAAACTTTCTAGATCTTTCTACGATGGAAGGTTCTGGAATTAACCGGCGGCGCCCTATATAAGGCTGGCACATAATATACCGACCGGGTCATTAAAGTCCGGCTAAGCACAATCAGTCTTAGTGTGCTGAACTGCGAGTGGTCCATAACTCCATACAAAAAAAAAAACCGATCGGGTCAATATTGGATTAGCGATACAAGTAATAACTTCGAGAGCGATCTTCAACTGCGAACTAAAGTGATTAGTGTTGTGTATCATGATAACGCTGGACCTCACACATCTTTAGCCACTCAGTTTGGCTGGGAGGTGTTAATGCATCCGCCGTATAGTCCTGACCTTACACCTTCAGATTTCCACCTGTTTCGGTCTCTTCAGAATTATTTAGGCAGTGTCAGGTAAACATCACGAGAGGACTGCCAAAACCAGTGGTCGCGGTATTTTGATCAGAAGTCCCAAAATTTCTATAGCAATGGGATCATGTCCCTACTTACAAGATGGCAAAAAACTATATAAATAAACTATATTAAAAAATGTTTTGAATTTTCATTAAAAAGTGCGAAGAAACTTCTTCCCCAACCTATAAATATTTCTTTCAAATAGTTTTTTTTTTTTATTTTGGCCCAAAAACAAAATGGTAGCCCATATTTACTTACTTTCCTCTATATATATAACTAAAGACCTGATGTCATGCATCCTGCATCGCGGTATCAGAGTTTTTCGTAGACCATTTGAACATAACAACAGCCCAAATATCAACCATTGGGCAAAAGCACACCAGACAACGCCCGTCTGGCCAGAGGATCCTCCGTTTTCTATGGAAGTTTCCGGGACTTTCAACCCTGTTCCGCATTACCGAAGTTTTATCATATTTAAAAAAGGTACCTGCTTTTTATTTTCATATTCGCCCCTACATCACATATCTGTATACCTAACCCAAAGGTTAATCTATGAAAATACCTACAACCACTGTGCAATCGTGTGCATAATAACGTAGGAATAAAATAACGATATTCAAATCATCTAATAGAAAATGAACTGATAATACTTTACAATTCAAAAAAACATTCAATCATTCGACTGGTCGAACGGTTACGGTTGGTCGAACTGCTATGAAAACCTTGTTCGTAAAACGTAACACATAGACTGACCTACATATTGAGAAATAAACAAAGCAATTAATAGCTTATGTCTAATCATATATTTACAATAATATTATAACATTATTATACTATTTCCAATATATTAAAAAAAGGAAAAATTCATTCAAAAAGTCCAGTTACTTTTTGAATGAATTTTTCCTTTTTTTAGAAATACGAAATTATCTCGTATCGCTCTTCTACGAAAACCGGTACGATATCTAAATCAAAATATCTAAATAAATCAATAAAATTGACTGTTAAAAACGTCGTCATTTATCAGTACGGCTAAGATGCTAACAGTGGGTGGTAGTCAGCTAAGTATGTAGATAATAGAGCAGCGCGGGGGCGCCTGCAACATTAATGTGCAGAGGCGCTGCTCACCGCCGCGATTGGATCTCGTGAATTAGTGAGGCCGTGCGGGACAGACTCCTTGCCGATGTTAAATTAATCTGCGTGAGAGTCTAACTCGTCTAAGTGTCCCCAAGCTGCCAGTAATAGATCGATAACCTTATTAATACTAATCTGCCTTATGAGTGTATGGTATTTAAGTTTCCTTATATTTGTCTCTACATTGTGTGTATCTGTATGTGCCAAATAAATGTATTTTCTTTCTTTCTTTCTTTCTTAATATTTTTATTTAAATACACTAGACTAGCTTGTGCCAGCCAGAATGTATCCCAAGGGAACATACTCCCGGCATAAAAAGTAGCCTTTGTGTTATTCCAGACTATAATCTTTCTCTGTTTTATCCATTCATCTATATCCGTTCAGTCAATCCAGCTTGATTGAGTTGTTACTCAATCATCTATCCACACTTTCGCATTCATCATAAGTAAGATTTACGCTGTGTATTGGAGGATCTTCTTTTGACTTGTAGTCGTGGAGAGGCTTACTTAGTAAACGGATAGGAACTTCGTAATATAAACCGCGGTAAACGTTTTATAAAACTTGTTTCTTACTGATTTATAGCATCATATCTGTCCAAGACATAACACGGTATTAGATGTTATGACATTATTAATGTCATGCAGTAAGGAGTTTGGATGTAGTCATGAAATGGTGCTGCTTGCACTTGTAGATCCAGATGAATGAAGTTTATATTGAAAACAGTGCAAGTGCGTATCGTCATGCGAAGTGTTCTGTAGATGACCATTCCAAAAAACCATGAAAATCTCACTCATGTAAAAAATAGCAATAATGCAGTACTTAGTGTTATTTTGGAGTAATGACGAAAAACTTTCGTTATGAAAATGAGCGACCACGAATACTATGAAAATGAAAACAATAACTCAAATAATAGCGCTATCTCTGTTTTTTTCTTTGACCACATTTTGGGCCTCTCTGCCTACTCAACAAGAAAAAACGTTAAATTATAGTATACAAATGTAGTTTTCATCGTTGACCTAGGTAATTCATGGCCGTTCCAGTCGCCATGACCATTGTTTCGTGCATCTGGTATCAAACTAGTGACATTAGTTTATGGTAAACCAGCTTTCGCCAGTACAAAAATATCCTAAGGGAACAATACTACCTACCGGGATGAAAAATAACCTACGACAGGAAAAGTCAATTTTCATCAAAATCCGTTCAGTCGTCAAGACGTGAAGAGGTTACAAACAAACAAACTCAACTGCGCAATGTAATATTACCCATGACAGTTACCGGTAAGTAAGTAGCTGGCTGGTCGGCGGCTGTCGGTCGTCCGCGTGAGCCCGGCGCTCACGGCGGCGGAGCGCGCGGCAGGCGCAGGGTGAGCGCGCTCTCAGGCCACCGCTAGATTTCCCGCGGGGGCACGTTAATTTTCTGCCGCCTTGAGCATACTGCCCCCCGGGGACACCCTACCTTTCGCGCAGCCATTCAGACTGAAGGTGTTATTCCGGTAACGCCGCCGACTGATGCCGATATGCCTCTCAAGAGAAAACTTTTTCACGTAGCACCGAATAAAATAACAAAGCTCACACTGTAGTGCTCAAGCTGTGTTCTATGTAGGTTCTCGTGTTTATGTAATGCCTGAAATGCCACGTTAACGCAGAATAAGAGACGTTGTTGTAACCGTTTACTATGTAAATTTTTAACGTTGTGGATCGCTGTGAAATAAGTAATAATGTTGTTGATGTTTACGAACTTTTGTTTTTAAATCGATAACGCGTGCAATTTATGTGAAAATTACTTTATCACAATATCATTAAAAGTTTCTGTACGCAACAATGCATTGACGTTAAAACTTTCAGTTTTGCGGAAAATAGGCAAACTATCTACAGCACGTTTTTCCAAGTATGTTATTTTGTTTGTTTTATATTTTCATGTTTTATCTTGTGATTACTAACTTAAACATCATAAAAATCGAAACTCTATGTTGTCGTTATTGCACTCCACCATCTTGCAGGTGACAAATCTGGCTAGGTAGGTACTCATTCTGCCTGGGTTGCGGAATTTCTTCGCAATAGTCACCGCGGCACCGGAACGCAAAGGGCACGAGAAGGAACACGAGTGGGTCCGCCCAGAGAAGAATGAGTCATTTCATGATTTCCTATCCATAAAAAGGTATAGGTACTGTTTCATAAATGAAGAGATTACCCAAAATATTTTATAATAAAACTGAAAATATAGGAATGTGTAGTGGGGCCCGGGGGACGTAGAACGGCAATCAGTTCGTCTGCCCCGGGAGGCTGCATTAATCACGATCCGAGCAGCCGCCACCGCCCCGCGCCGAATGCGAACATCGCGCCACGAGCCGCGCGCCCCACAGTACACCGCACACACTAAACTGCGATTATTTACTAATTACAAACATGCAAGTGAACTCGACTACTGCTTAATATGCAATGAATATTCTAGTTTGCACTTTTGTCAAATATCTCATTCACTCAATCGTTCATTCATTGATTTCATTATAACCATACTATGATTTATTTATCTGTCTTTTCTGTAACTTATCTGGTGTACATAATAAATAATCTTGGGTTTGGACGAGTGAGATACTAAAAGACGAGACCATAGGACTCGCACTGTCAAAGTGTTCAGATCTCAGGTAGAGTCAAGCTTCTAATTCTACACGTCCTAACTCTACAAGGCTTAACTTCATAAACTCTACACCTTAGTCAAAGTATGTGGCCGTTTGTAATAATTGCCGCTTGGCAATGTTGTAAAAATCTTACTATTTAAGTAACGTTAATAACTGCCTAATTTTATTTAGTATGTAGGTAAATGCACTCAGATTTGATTGATTAATGTAATACTGATTGCAGTCGATATTCAAATCAAAGTGGTTCAAATAAATTAAAAAACTATTATTTAGTTTGCAAAATAATTTTACTTTAATTGTTAATTCGCAATATTTTTTTATTTGGAAGTGGCACCATCACAGTAATTCTGCGAAGAAGCCTCCAAGCTCCGTTCGCCGTCCATGTAGAAAACGGAACTCATGCGCCTGCCTGTTCTTTCACAGCTGATTATCTCCGTATCTTCAGATTTATATATTATATTAGACCAAGTTACATTTAATTCGGTACACATATACACGCACGGACGTGTAATCCAATAAATAAAGTAATTAAGTTTATTTTTATTTGTATCTACGTTGTGTGTGCCAAATATACCTACTTGTTTTTCTTTCTTTATTTTCTTTTCTTTGATAATAATGAATTTAAAAACATTTTGAAACTGGGGCCACTTTTAAGGGCCGGAGTTATAAATTTCCCTTCTGTGCCGTGTACAAATTAAATAACTCATCGTAAGGGTGGGTACACAACTACTATTTGTATAGAATTTTACGTATTTTTAAACATGTTGTATATACAATTCACCGGAAAATAGCAAATTCTGCAAGATTATAGAATATCTTGAGAAATTGTATACTCTCGATAAATTGTGAACTGATCAATTGAAACACTTTTTTACGCATCAAAAGTTGATAGCCTATGATTTCTCGAAGTCTCCGAGAAATTGTAGAATAGCATGTAACGAAACGTTAAGTATTACAATTTCAACATTCGTGCTGATGATGGAGTCCCGCTATGCGGCCGTCTTATTTCTGTCTGAAGGGTTTAAAAAAAAATAACATGAATGGCATCACAGGAGCTAAGTTCGCTTGCTTCGCTCGCTCACTCTAGCTCCACACTATTCGAACCTAACCTATCCGTGTCGGGGAACCCTAAGTTCCCTGTGCCCTATGTTCCCTCACTTGGCTAGGCCAAAAAAACCGATGAATAAAACCGTACACTAACATGTCGTCAGATAATTAAATTAAATGATTATTTATTTCACAGTTTCTCGGAATGACTTCGAAAGATATTGACTATCAAATTCTGATGCGTTAAAAAGTAAGTAGGTATTCCAAAATGGTCAGTTGACAATTTATTGTGAGTTTACAATCTCTCATTCTCATTCAAAATCATTTTACAATTTATCCGGTGACATATACAACGTGTAACAGAATCAACGCAATACCTCCTAAGAGCGTGTACGCCGTACGGCATTTCATACAAATTTTCAAGTCCTTATTTTCCGAAATGACTGAACCGATGTCAGTGAAACTTTACACACATGAGCAGGATACATCGGTCTAAAAAGTTAATAATAATAATAATAATAATAATAACCTTTATTTCAGACAATTAGACGTTACAGTATTTATCTTAGTTGTTCTATATCTAACACTACGATTTATATATTAATGTTATACACTCTATGCTTAATTATTGTGCATCGACAACTCTGTCTGTATGCCTTTATTGGCAAAGGCCTCCTCCAACCTTTTCCATTCCTCTCTATCCTTAGCAGTTCTCGTCCATGTGCGTCCTACTACGGCTACTATGTCATCTTCCCACCTTCTACATGGTCTACCTTTTCTCCTTTTCATGTGACCTGTAAACTAGTTAATTACCGATTTGGACCATTTTTCCTTTCCTCTAATTGTATGGCCTGACCATTTCCATTTTAACTTTTTTATTGTTATTGTGACATCTTTTGTTTTCGTGTGTTTCTTTATGGTTTCAATTCTTATTTTATCGGATAGACTTTTTCCCATCATACTCCTTTCCATGGAGTTTTGGCAAGTTTCTAATTTTTTAATGTGTGCTTTAGTGAGTGCCCAAGTTTGGCAACCATAAGTGAGTATAGGTAGTATGCTGGTATCAAAGAGTTTGCGTTTGATGTTTATGTTAGTATCTTTGTTTTTCATTATTTCTTTCAGGCTCCAAAATTGTTTCCAAGCGTTTCCAATGCGTCTATCGATTTCTTTTGAGGTAAGATTAACAGGAGAGATTATCTGGCCTAGATAGATGTATTCATTGACATATTCAATCGGGTTATTATTAATTAGAATAGGTTCTTCCTTGTTCCTCTAAAAAGTTAGTTTACAGTTATTGTACTCATCACTGTGAACAATTTTTATTCTGTTACACGTTGAATATGTCATCGGATAATTGTATACTAACTAAGCTACTCAAGAAAATTGATGAAAACTGCCCCCGGACTCATTTCCGAAACTACTATGCCTAAAGGGTTGAAAAAAAATACAAATCTTATACATATAAAAGACGAAAAAAGGCTGTTTTATTCTCAAAAAGTTTGATTTTTGTACAAGTCTAGAATACTTTATTAGAAATACTAAAAGTCCTCTTCAATCTCGCTCAAAGGTCACAAATTTTCGTCATATTTTAACTGGTTTGTAGATGATATTTTATATTTTGTAATGGCATAGCCTATTAACTACAAAAACCATTAAAAATGACTATTTAGGATTAACAAGAGTAGTATCCCTCGTAAAAAGCAGGTATACGCAGAGCTTCGTAGGGAAAAATTATAGATAACATTCTCTCATCATTTTTTTTTTTCAGAAATCTCTCAGTTTCAAAAACATACGCAAAATATATGGAATATAAAAAAACGTACAAGCGGGATCGATGGGTATATTTGACGTAGCATTTATAATGGCGCATTTAAAACCAGCTTGTTGAGAATTAATACGACAATGTCTATTTTGTATGCCAGTCCGTCTCGTTCGTTGGCCGGTTTTCATAATAATATTATCTTTAAAATAATTTATTTTTGTTTTTGCGAGCCGATCTCACTTTGCTCATTTTTGGCAAGAAATGCTATTTTCCTAGCACCAAACTACGCTCTTTTCTTGCACTATGTCTTAAGCAGGTTGGTTTTTCAAAGTTTTGTCTATCAATGGGCGCTTTCATAGCCATCGATTCTAGTTCTTTCATCATTGTTCTCTTCTGGGGCTTCTGCTCTTCATGGGGCACAAAGTAATAGGTTACTTCATGACGTCTGCAGAAACACTGTGTGAATGTGCTTTGCACAGTATCGACTTGTAGTTCAGTCAATATAATCGGATTGGTAGGCTGCGCAGTTTCAGCTATTACTGGAGTGTCCAACTGGCAAGTATTACAAATGAATGCGTCCATCTTTGTTTCTGTCTTCAGAAGATGGGCAGATGTAGGCATTATCGGCTTCAGATGTTGACAAATAGCCTGCCATTCCCACCTCTGCGGTGTTTTAGGATATATCCTCTTCTGGTGTTGTGGAATACGTGAGAAGAGTAAAAATACACAAAAATAGTTACGACACTGCCAAGTTGTTCACTCGACTAAAGTCTATCACATAATGAATCTAAAGCGGCTTGTCCCTCTTTATAGTACGATCTTACTGAAAACAAGTGTGACGCATCCATTCTGAGTGAATAAAACATTGTGATTTAAATCTTAAACAACTATCTCCATATCAGAATTCCATACTAAAATATTACGTAATAGTTTCGCCTGGTCCATAGGTTTGCGGTACTGCTCAGATATTTTAACTCGCCCAACAAATTAATTGTTCATAAAAAATCTGGCCAAGTAAAAGTAAATAGTAGACTTCTTAAAGGTTTTCCTGTAATCTCTGGGTAAAGACCAATTTTTCGAAAATTTAAGAGTAAAAATATATTGTAGCCTCTTTAGTAAATTACTTAACCCGGTTCGACGGCACGTCGTTTTCCACGCGCGCCTCTTAGAGCTGTCAGCAAAGAAGGCGGACCCCATAAGATCAGTGCCTGCTAGGGTCGCGGAATTTGTTCGAAAGAGTCACCGCGGCCTTGGAACGCAAAGGGCACAAGAAGGATCACGGGTGGGTTTTAGTCAGCAAGAGTCTGACACTCCCTTCCGCTCCGCCCAGAGCGGGAGAAGTCATTTCATGATTTCCCATCCAGAAAAAAAGGAGTGTAAAATATAAAAATGTTTGGATAAATAAATAATTATACAAGTATGTATCTATCTTTTTTTTTAAATATACCTAGTATACGCTTTGTAATTTGTAGTAATAATGACAAATTATCAATAATTTACAAGCTTATAGCGGTGGAATTATTGAATCAGTCGCAGTCGTGATTATAATTTGTTAGGTTAACAAGTAGGTAGTTCTAAAATACATTTTAAAAAATCATTTGATTTGATTGAGGAAATTGTCAAGTAATAAACATTAGGTATCATTGACTCCAGAACTAGGTAGGAAAAAAATATCCAAATATATATTTTAGTAATCTGCATAAATGCTCACTTTTGTTGTGTTTAAATATTAAACAACAACAGTGTAGCAGTCTTCTGAAAAGTCTTTTAGGGTACTATTTCTTGTTTTTTTTTGTTTATACAGCTAAAGTGCTATCATTATAATCTTTTGTTTTTCTTCTTCTTTTAGCTGATTGATGTGTTATGATCGCGATGAAATCTAAAAAGAAGCTTTCATATTTAACTCTATTGTAGACCAGGGAGTGTTTCCTGATCTCATGACACACAGTAAAGTAGTTCAACTTTTTAAATCGGGTGATAGCCAAAAACCCAAAATTTACAGGCCAGTGGCAATCTCAGTAAGGTGTTTGAAAAGTTAATGCTTAATCAGATGTTACAACATTTTAACAAAAATTCCATCTTTCATAAATAACAATTCGGTTTCACGACAGGACGCTGTACAACTGACGCCGGTTTCACCTTAAAAAAGCATCTTTAATGCCTGGGAAGATTCACAAGTTCCTATTGGATTTTTACGATCTCTCGAAGGCGTTCGATTGTGTTAACCATGAGACGCTTTTGTTGAAACTCGAGCATTATGGGATTAGGAATAAACTGCCTTTTATTTACTTAGATCATACTTGAAAGAAAGACAGGTTAAAGTCCAGGTAAACGGTGTAAGCTAATAACTAGGGTTTAAAATGACAATTGGCGTTTCTCAAGGTTCAATATTGGGTCCATTCCTCTTCTTAGTCTACATAAATGATTTGCACCAATTACTTCAAAACCAAGCATGGATGGTGTTAATTTCTGATGACACATCATTCAAATTTAAGATAGACCGACGATAACAAAATCTTGATGACGTGAATAAGTCTACTCATCAGGTCCAACATTGGTTTACGTCAAACAACTTAGTAATAAAATGAAAAAAAATCTAAATGTAAAAATTTACTTCACCTAATGTCAGAAGCAACGAATGTAACATCGTATTTAATGGACAAAAACTGGAATTTATTGATCAGACGATTTTCGAAGGAATCATTTTAGACGAAAAATTGGACCTCACATAACATTTCCTGCGGGGCGGCTTAGCCCAGCCGTTTATCTATCAGAAAGATAAGAGAGTTAACAGATGTAGAAATCCCGCATTTTGTCTATTTTAGTTATTTTCACAGCATTTTGTCGTACGGTATTCCGCTGTGGGGTCGGGCCGCTGATATGGAATCCATATTTATTTTGCAATAGCGTGGTGTGAGAGCCATTTATAATCTTCGTCCTGAGATTCTCTTAGAGTACGTTTTTATATGAATAGAATACTCTTTATTAATAAAAATAAAATAAAATAATTAAATAAGCTAATAACATAAAATAAAATGAAATGAAATGAAATAAAAATAAATATTATGACAGTCCCTTTGTCAACTCATTTTAAACAATATTATGTATGTGAGGATAAATCGACATCTCTTTAGCAAAACTATTTTATGGTTTTCCAAAGTACTAACATCTTTCATGGGGTACTGTGTTAAATGTTACAACAAAATGCCTTATATTTTAATTTAATGAAAGGAAATTTAAAACCTATGTTAAAAGCACACTTAAGCAAGCATACTACTAACTAGATAAGATATTAAAGATAAGAATACTTGAAAATATGCTGGTCCTGCTTCATAGGACAATATTGGATGTAGTAGACAAAGCCAAGCTGTTTGCTCTGTATGTGTTGATTCATTTACTATACATAAATATACAGGTGTAATAACAGATCTTTTATATTTAATTTAACACGCACTGATCCATTGTTGTTATTTACATAATAATATGTTAGTACTATGTCCCTTAATAGCAAACTTATTGATTTTACGTCTGCTGTTATTACTTTGTTGTACCTATTAGTAGTATACTCTTAGTACTTAGTATTATTTTGGGTGCATTGTACGCACATATAAATCAATTGATTACGTTTATAAAATATCGTAAAACTTCTATGTATAATAAGTTATTAAATAAATATCACTATGCCTGACTGTACAAATTGCACTGAAACGGTAGTAACGGCGGGCGCGTACCAGTTTGCTTTGGATTGACATAAACCTAACAATGTCTCACTTTACTAAGTTTTATTGATTTTAAATTGAGGAGGATACTGGTTCAGCTTTGATGTTCAACGTCATATGCAAATTCAATATAATTAAAATTAAACCTTACGCAAAAAGAATAATCAGACCGGATCATAAATACGACCCGAATAGATAACCCTAAAAACATGGTTGACTTATAAGTACACATCTGCCTACCCCTTCATAGCGTACCGTGTTGTCCATACTAATATTATGAAGAGGAAAGATTTTTTTGTTTGTTTGTACCGAATATGCTCTGAAACTGCTGGACTGATTTTAATATTTTCTCCATCAATGGAAAGCTATCAGCGAGTAACATATATACATATATCCCGTGGGAATACGGGATATTTTAGACCCGTATTCGCACAGGAACAGAAACTACGCGGGTAAAACCGCGCGGCGCTGCTAGTTGTGTTATAAACTGGTGTAAACAATAACCAGACATTCCAGCAATCCCGGAAGATTTGCTACCACTTATTGAAGAGTTCCGTTGTCTATCTCCGAATCTCTTCAACAGATCTTTCCCAAACTGAAATGAAACTAGTTGTTCACTGGTTTCATGAACAAGAATTGGCGAAAATATCGCTGAAGAACAAACAAAAAACCTTTGAATTGAGGAACTCCTCCTTTTTTGAAGTCGGTAAAAAATAGACTTGAACTTGTCATGCAAAATATTTTTAATTCAATTATTGCTTCAAAAATATGTAACTTAATGTCTGAAAGTGTCGCAATATCTTTATAATATATGTACATACATAGGTAGGTACAATGTACGTATGAGGATTTACAAAGTTGTGTACACTTCATACAAGTGCAGAAGGTGAGTGTGTGCGTGGCCGGGCCGAGGAGTGTCCCAGGAGACGGAAGGAAGTGTGGCCGGAGAGCGTCACCTGGGACCCGCAGCCGAGGGGAGCTCAGACGAGCTACAGACGTAAACTATGAAATAGAACAAAGCCGTTAACTTAGCCAATGACGAAACGATTTTCACGATGTGGATTAAAATCTTGTCCCTTGAGTAAACAACAAACACTTTCAGTAATTAAGCATTGAAACAACGGGCTCAGGTCGCGGGTCATCCCCTCGTGGCTGTTGATAATATCTAAATGCCTAATGGCTGCTGGGCCTGTGACGAATGTATCGCCTCCCCTCCCCTCCACTACGCCCCTCACCCCTCCCGCCCGCTCCTCCACTATGTGATAATTCCAAACGCTGCGGCCGCGCCACCTGGGACCACGCAGAGCCGCACTCCAGTGATGGGGATATTTATATATATTTTCATTTCAATGAAAAAAAAATCATATTTGATTAATACTATTCCTTCTATTATTAGCTACATACTCGTATTATAAGGATTTGGTTGTTCGAATTCCAGCAAGACTTGCTGCAGTTTCTTTGTACTTAACCGTTTCCCAAACTGGAACAATGCAAGTCGATTGGATTGTTACAATAGATACAAGTTAATCACAATCAATGGCTGGAATTCGAGTCCAACTTTGTGAACAATTTGGGATTGTTGACGCAAGGCAGCGTGGCACGCGGCGTGGTGTCGCCGGCACGCGCCTCGGCGCCGCCCGAAATTCCGAATGCACCCCCGATGTCGAGCATCGGCATTTAATTAGCCACATGCCGGTCGAGACATCGTCCTACACCCGACCAGCATAGCCGGCATTGTTGACCATCTAAGTTGACAGAATAGTTGAGTTACGTAATGTTTTGGATTAAATTTAAATATTTGGACGACCATCGTTTCTTGGATACTTGAAAATGGACTTATTGGAAGAGAACTAATAAAATTATTCTAACCGTGATGCGGTCTGGATCATTTTTTTCTGTGATTAGTTTATGGGATGTGCACGTATTTTGGTTTAGTTTCATTACTCCACTTGGTGATGAGAGTTTTATGAATCCACGAATAAGTAGGTAATGGAAGGTCTGAAATATATGTTTGAGTCGAGTGCGGTCCCTGCGGCAGAGTCCCGCGGGAGCGAGCCCGCGCGCCCAACTTCGGGCTCAGCGGCGCACCCCCCCCCCCTGCGCGCCTCCATTCACCCCCGCAGAGAATACATTTGCGCAACACGAGTGTTGGCCTAACAACGACTGCGACACCGGGAACCACTCACAGGGAAAAATTACTCATTTTCCGATACTGCCGCAGTCAATGATAAGTTCAAGACATACGAAAACAAAGCGTCCTACAGTCGTTTGTTACTGCAGCTTCTCCTGTCCTTCCGCGTCGTGCAGTAAACGAGTTGCTATCAATATGAACAATGAGTACTTTTTATTATTCTTAGGGTGCCTTAGACGAACTGTCCATTGTTCAACACACGTTACTTTCTTATTACGCGATTGTTTTGTCTGCATGGCTGCATGTGGAACCTAAACTACCCACACCAAAAACATGCATAGACCGTCATAATCCTCTTAAACAAAAACATCCTTTTGTTTAACACTCTCAAATAAATACTGGTTTAGATAGGTACCTCTGACATAATATAAAAACAATAATTGTATAAAATAAAGATTACATATATATTATATATATTTACTAGGACCAGCGAATACAAACTTTATAACTGTAGTAACTCTTGCAAAGATTTTGTTACGATTACATAACATAAAAGCCCAAATTATCTGGGTGGCATAAAATTAAAACGTCAACGCAGCGGTATGGCCCACTGTTTTATAAACTTCTTAAGTCATGAAAGATAAAGTGAAGGTAGCGTTGGTCGATGATAGGGCGCGGTGGCCAATTTATTTATAATCTCTGGTGCAGAATTGGCTACGAATTAGCATGTAAATATTTGAGGTCCAAGTAGCCGGGTTGAGATTTATCGCGAATGGCGCGAGATAAGCGAGGACAGAGTCGTAAAGCAGCACGTAGCCGCTCGGCTGTTCACGGCGCTGCTCACCACACCCTTTGACGAAGTTGTAAAGAGAGCATTAAACCGCAGTAAAAACGCATCGCGTGGGCGATGCCTGAAGCTGCTCCTTATTTTAGTGGCCTCCTTATGAATTTCAATGAGATTTAAACATAACGAGCTTCGCTCAGAGGTCTCCGTGACATAGTAGTGAAGGTACCTACTCTAATCTTAACTCGGAAATATTCGAAAAAATGTATTAATTGTTTATCTACTTTAATATTTGTCGTATCTTGTGATACAAATATGTATAAATTAGGCAGATGTACCTACGACTTACAGTAAAGGTTAAGTATTGCCTTATTGTCCAATAAAATTCTCACCTGCCACTTCCTGACGATCGTATTGTTCTTCTTTTGTTTCAGTAGTATCTGCGTCTTTACCATCTGTAAGAAAGAAAACTGTATGTTTGTGTGAATGTTTGTTAAAAGTTCAAAGGATAGAATCATAAAATACGTCAATTCAATTCAAAATCATTTAATCTCTCTTCACTTTGGCTGCCTTAAAATTAATATCGATTGATCTTCCTAACTAAATACAACCAAAGAACTGGTGCCCGAAATAGGTTTGGAGAAAAACCTGTGGTACAGGTCACCAGGACTCCCAAAGGCATTAAAATAGTTTGGCTTTGAAGTCTCGTAAGAGATAAGATTAAACAAAGATAAAGGGAATATAGGGGTACAACAAAATAAAAACGAAAGAAGAAAAAAATAGAAGCAAAATAGCAGAAATGTAGGTTGTGAAATTTGAATTGAGTTATGGTGTGTCGGTGAAAGTGTCTATGAATGAAAAAGAGTACGAGAGAAAAAGTGAACGAATGGAACAGATTGAACTTACTGAGCTATCTAGATAAATCAGGTATTTTTCAAAGTACATAAATTATTTTAGCTCTAGTCACATAGGAACACATAGAGATACATAGAACCAGTACGAAATACGTAAAAATGCGATTTCGTTCGTTCTGGTTCCAAGTCTATTCATACTTTATTGTGACATCGTATGCCTAACCTACTGAAAAAGGAAAAAGCGACACAACTTGGCTGTCACAATTGTTGAACACAAGAAACCGTACCGTGTCAAAACGCGTAGCGGCCTACATCTGTGTCCCTGTAGCCACTTTCCGAATGCCAGCCAACTTCTGATCCCTAAGATTACATATTTTGACAAGGTCACTCTCACCACAACATAACTTACAAACTAAGTTCTTATAAACATGAGAGAAACCACTAATATTCGTACTATAGGATACCTTACATAAAAGAAGAGAAAACGAAGACAAGGCATAAAAAGCGCGAGTAGGTCGCAGTGACGATCGATCTTGATAAATTCTAAAGTAAAGCATTCATTACACACACTCACACAATCATAAACCCTTCTTGTCGAGCCAGTGAGGCACGAGCAACGTATCCGTCACCTGGGGCTCCGTATGACAAGCCAAAAGTAAAGACGATAATGTAAATGCATCGAACTCGTAAATTTTTGCGTTCTTCACTCGAGAACGGATGTCTTGGAGCGTAGGGAAGCTAAAACAAATGGCTGTATTGAATATCAAAACAGCCAGTGAATGAACACTTAAGCACTTTGCGAATTTCAAAAATTTATCATGTAGGTTGCCTTTGATGCATACGACCCTGAGATAGTTTTTAGTCTAAAGAATACATTCGAAAACACACAAGATGCATACTTTTTTAGATATTTAGGAATAAATCCAAAAATACCCGAAATACGGCTAAAGTTTGCCACAGGAAGAAAATCTCAGTAGATTTAATTTGAATATGAAATTGCACAATGTAACATTCAATAATCATTTATTTTATTTTATTGACACAAACAATTATATTGGTGATAACTTTTATTTGACAAAATATAGGTATCTTGTAGACAGATACTATCTGACAAACTTTTGTAGAAGACAGATAGCACAACGCTATTATATTATTTTAATATTACAGCCAAGAACTTGACTAAACTTGGTCCTTTTGAGCAATGCCATGACATATTAAATAATTCTGCCAAATATCTTGGCAACAAATATTGACGTAAATTATAATTTAAATTAGAAAGGCCAACAGAGAGTGCCAATGCCAAAATAACGTAATTTAAATAACGTTTTAAAATCAATAAATAATATTAACCTGGTGCATCAAAATATTCAAGGATTTATGAATAAGGACTTAGAAGTTGAATTATTCCTTAATTTTAAAAATATTGATATTTTCTGTTTAACGGAATGCAGGATTGTATGATAGTTTTGAAACAGTAATGGATGAAGCTTTGCACAAAATTGGTCATTCAAGTAAGTCTAATTTGTTAGGAAATTCTAGTACGAAAATTATAAGTCTGTTTCAGTCATACAATCTTGCAAACCCATGGAGCCTACTAGAATTACTCCCACTAGTGCCACTTGCCTAGACAATAGCTGAACAGATATTGTACTACCTACCTATACAAAAATAATTAATTTAATAGACTCAGATCATTGCAGACAATTTGTCTCTATACCACATACAAATAAAGCAAAAACAAAAAACGATATCACTGTAAACCCAAAATCAAAGTTTCGCTGAGAAACATCAAAGCTAAATTTTTAAATAAAATGCCAACTTTGGCAACTAATGATGACCCTAATCAATATTACAATGATTTTTCAAAATGTATTGTGCAGAGTTTGATACAACATTTTTTCCCAAAACTATTTCGGTTAACTGTAACACTTTCTTGAGTGACTGTCGAGCCACCATTGGTATTTATAAAAGCAGAGAACGGCTCTATGAGCTGTATGAAGAAAGAACTTATATTAATACAGTAGAGTTTAATTTATATATGTTAAGAATTATGCTAAATTATTTGAAAAGGTTTATTATATAGCCAAGTCTAGGTACTTGAGTTCAAAAATTAAAAATAGTAACTAACTAGTAACGTGATTAAAATGACATGGAATATTATTAATAGCGAAACGGGAAGGTCTGTCAGTAGAAGCAGTGATTATGGCCTTGCTATTGATAACAGTATTATTGAATTGGATTCGCAAGTCGCCGCAGTATTTGAAGATTGCTTAGCAGAGATTCCCGTATCGACAAATAAGTTTTTAGATTCATCGCCCAGTGCTGCAGAAGCTTTACTTAAAGAAAAAATTCCAGATTTTGATGCTGAATTTAAATTCCAATTGTCACTTCTACTGATATTGTAAAAAGGTTTCATTCACTGAATGTTAAAAAGACTGCAGATCTATGGAGTAATTCTGTTGATCTCGGTAAGACTATAGTCAGATTAGATGCTACACATTGTAGCATCCAATCTGCATTGTAGCTTAGATGCTACAATGCTTATGCGATGCTTATTTTTAATAATTTTATAGACCGTAGTGAATTTACTGATCTAATGAAATATAGTAAAATAATACGTTTATTTAAATCGGGTATTACCCTTCCAATTATAGACCTATATATATCAGCCTACCTACATTTAATAAAAAAATTGAGAAACTTATTTCAAATCAAATGCAAAGATATTTTAATAAACATATTTTTTCACATAATAAGCAGTTTGACTTTACAGGGAGTCGTTCAACAACTGAACTGCACACCTACAACAACAACTGACTGTGTTGACCTTCTAGGACACGTGTATAATGCATGGAAGGACAAATGCGATGCTTTGGACATTTTTTGCGATTTGTCCAAGGCGTTTGATTGCATTCTCCATGAGACATTGATCAGGAAATTACACTATTACTGAACTTAAAAATTACAGGGACGCCTCGCTGAATCTTCTAACATCATACTTGAGTGATAGGATTCAGAGAGTTGATGTCAATGGTAAAAGATCACCTGGATCTGAAGTCAGGATGGGGGTCTCGCAGGGCTCAATTTAGGTTCCTTGCTGTTTCTCATTCACCATACCTCATAAAACATAAACACGATATAGTGTTATTTGCAGACGACACGTCGCTTTTGTTTAAACTAAAACGCCAGCAGATGGTTAATAAAACTGGTTTAATGTTAATAATCTTCTACTAAACGAGAAAAAGACAAAATGCATAAAGTTTACTTTACCCATGCGTGACAAGTGAACACTGTTGTATCGATAAAGGATGAAGAGTTGAACTCCAAAGATATCACAGTGTTCTTAGGCATCACTTTGGATGCAAAGCTTCAGTGGGGCACTGGGGCCCCCATATAGACAAACTGTCAAAAAAGCTCAGTTCTACAGATTATGCCGTTAGGAAAATTTGTGGCTTAACTGATTTAGAGACGGCCCGTTTAGTATATTTTAGTTACTTTCCTTGTGTGATGTCATATGGCATTCTGTTGTGTCAGACAGTATATTTCTTACAAAAAAGGATTCGTGCAATTTGTAAATTAAGTCCCAGACAATCTCTCAGAGACAAATTTAAACAGATTAATATTATAACTGTTCCTTCCCAGTATATTTGTGAAAACCTTGTATGCACATAAAAATACAAAACTGTTAAAAAATCTAGTAATATCCATAGTATAAATACTAGGAACAAACGCAATTAGATCCTTCCTAAAACCGGGCTCAAAAAATAGGTGGTTCGTTTCGATGCCAATGTATACATTTTTATAATAAACTTCCTAGCCTCATTCAAGAACTAAGCAGAAATAAATTCAAATTATTTATAAAACGTAAGCTATGCCAGAAAGCTTTTTACGCAGTTAAAGACTATCTTGAGGACATGAAGGCTTGGGATTGAGCTGCTTCAGTTTTGTACATGTCCCATGTTTTATGGTTTTTTTTCTCTGTGCGTTTTTCGTTTATATTTGTACAATTTAACATTTTTATATTTTCATTTTGATTTACTTTGACATGTATACTTACTTTATAAAGTATGTATTATATTTTATTTTAATTCATTATTGTGAATATGAGGATTATGTGGGTTATTATTAGCATTTTCTGCTTCAAGTATTTTTTAACGATGTTTGGCTGTTTGAGTACATTTGTGGCCTACCCTAAATGTCCTTTCATTGGCATAGTTCGTCGAGTTGTTGAGCTCCTTATTGGTTCTAAGTTCAGCTACTCGACTCTGGCCAAGGCTTGCACTGACTGGAAAGGTCCACTCAAAACTGTGTTGTTCCTTCTTAAAAAAACTATTTCAGATACTGATGTGCATAGTCCTCATATACCGTATTGTGAATGTGAGGACCATGTAGATCGCTATGGCAGGGGTTCATTTCATGTTAGTCTGGCGGTTTGAGTTCTTTATGTGGCCTACCCAAATGTCCTTACTTTGGTATTGTTCGTCAAATCATTGAGCTCCTTAAAGTTCTAAGTTTGAGCTACACGATAACTGACAATTGCTCACACTGTTTGGACAGGTCCACTTAAAGCTGTGTGACCTGTGCTTGTGTGTGTTCCTCAAAATACCACTTCAAACACCAACCTACATGGTATGATTTGACCAGTACGATTTTATGGACTTCAAAAGAGACCTTGACCTTGTTGAGTTTGTTTCGGTGTTTTTTCTCAGGGTAGTCAGCTAGGAAACACTGGCCTCATCTAGTTTATAACGGTCAGAAAAGATTCGAATTTAATGTTACTGATTAAAATCCCAAGTAAATTATTTTAAACACATCAATGAACTATACTTACTATGATTGAATATACGAAATAATATTAAAAAAAAAAAAACTTTTATCTGACTCATCATAACGGATGCCTCATGCTTTTTTTTTTGGATGGGAAATCATCAAATGACCCCTCCCGCCCTGGGTGGAGCGGTAGGGAGTGTCAGACTTTTACTGACTAAAACCCACCCGTGCTCCTTCTTGTGCCCTTTGCGTTCCAGGGCCGCGGTAACTCTTTCGAACAAATTCCGCAACTCATGCTTAAGTCGTAAACCCTGGCTTGAACAACCTACAGTTTTATCATAACCGATAAATTTAGACGCTCGGAATTTTGTAATTAACTATGACAGTTATGACATAAGAGACGAATTTTAAAGGGGTTCATTGAGGGTGTTCATTCGACTGATACCATTACCCTACGAGTCGTCTGTTTAGAATTTTAACTGATTTGCGGGAACGGCGCGCGATTGGTTAATCCGACGATGGATGGCAGTCGATAAACGCGAGCAGTGAATAGTGCGGCGCATCAAATGCATCTGACATGTGACTAAGTGCTGGGTGCGGACGCCACCACAACTATAAATTATTCGCATGTGTGCCAACTTCGTATTAAATACATTTCACTCAGCCTTTACTTCTATGGTGAGAATTGCGATATTTCATTGGTGAATTGTAACTGTGGAATATGTGTATACTGTAGTCGTTATTTCGCAAGAGCGCCATAGTGAACAACGACGAAATTTTATAATCTACCGACAAGTTAAAGAATACTTACATAATAAATGTATAGTATGCTAACTAACGCACCCGCCTAACTTCTTGTACCAACTCTCCCCTATTTCCAATTCAAGCCTCTGATTCCTAACAATTCGTAAATCAGAACGTTAGCTTCACAGTGTCGTGTCGTACGTCATTCGCAGACGCACGTCGCCGTGGACGCCGTGCACCCAGTGCGCCGACCGTACGTCATCTGTTATCGGCGCCTCTACGTCAGTGTCAGCCGAAACTGCACGCACTCCTCGTATCCTACCGCATTGGCGAACTTACTCTATAACGCTTACCTAAACTACTGCATATACCGTGAAATGCATTTCATAAGTAGGTAACGTAAGTTTTTTGCAGCAAAGAAAACAAAATTAATCGAGGTTGTTTGTTTTGGCAGGAAATTTTAGTAGCTTGCAGAGGTGTGACATTTTTCGTACGATTTACCACCTCACGATTTCAAACACACTTACGTTTTTATATGGACGAAACGAAAATAAAACAGAAAAACAATGCTGCACTAAACTTCAGCATTCAAAGTCACATAAAATTGGAAAAAGCTCGCTAGCAAAATTCTTACCTTCAAACGTTTCATCACCGTGACGTTCTTCATTTTCACCTTCGTTGTTGCACAACTCTTCCTGCAAGTCATTAGGTTCACCACCATCATTATCATCATCGTCTTCCTCGCAATCACTATATGTCCTCTTGCGCTCTCTCTCGGCCACAGCAGCATCGTCATTCCACTCTTCTTCGTCCGCTGAAAAGATGGTATGAATTAGAAAAACAAAAAATGAAACAAGAAAAATAAGTTTTATCGTTAGCGTGGCTGAGTGAACGAAATAATTTTTATCTTTGAATGCGTTACTAATCTGCATATTTAATGCTTTTTGACACGATATTATCTGAGCCTTGTAGCGTTATATTACGTAGGTACTTATATTTCGTTAAGTGTCCAATTCAAAACGCAATAGTTGTTTGACCATTTCGAGGGATTTTCTCGGAACGAACGGTATCACACAGTTCACAATAAGAGCGGCCGAGGGGCGACACCGACACGTGAATCCCCTTACATGTTCTATCTACAATAATGGTAATCTTATAGTGTATCCCCAATTTCAGTAAACGACTCGGGTGATAGTAATGATAATGTGAAAATAAGACGCCACATATTGTTTGAACTTAAAACATTAGTTGTTTTAGGTTCACAACAATCCCCACCGAATGTGTCTCCACGTTGTCGTCGTGGTGGGGCTTGAGCGTCCCAATGATCTTGCGAGCTTTCCCGGTAGAGCCACTCATGCCGGAAGGTCGCAAGTGAGGGATCAGACCAAGAGAGACACACGCTTGCTCGCTGCTCTCTGGTACGCGTCTGATCATCAGACGTGACTGTGGGAGCAGCGAGCAGGTGGAGAGGTGAGGTGAGGAGAGAGGGCCCTGAGAAGGGGCGGAGCCAACAGGGACCGCACCCTTAAAAGGAACAGCATGAAAAAAGATCTTTGCAAAATGAGTCCCCAGGTGGGTCCCGACTGCTCAGCGGTCGGGGAATCCCACCCCGCTTCGGCGGGCTGCCCTCCGTACTCTGGGGTGGGCAACAAAGACCTTCCGCTTGCCAGTGGCAACAAGAGCCGAGGAGGCTCAGAGTCATCGTCGTCATCCGGATCCGCATCCTTCAAGGAGCTGATGGCGCACGAGTTTGAAGAGGAGGGTTCGCCTGAGCGCCGGGGTGGTGCGGAGTCGGATTTCGGCTCCGCGCCAGACCTAGTAACGGTCAGCTCGGCGGGCTCCGAAGACGGAAGAGGGGGGGCTGCTGCGGAGAACGTCAAGTTCTTCCGCAAGCGGCCCAGACGGGAGGATGACCAGGAGTCGTCCTCCGAGGGCGAGTTTGCCTCCGCCCGCAAAATCCCCACCGCAAGGCGGGGCAGGGGCAGTGAGGCAGGGAGGGGGCTGGCTCCCTCTACCCGGGAGGTGGAGCGTCGGGCCGAGAGGTTGGTGGGGGAGGGGCGTCGCCCTGGAGGGAGCGGCCGCAGGGCTTCCTCTACCCTTCCGCCTCTTCTCGACTCTGACGACTCGGAGTCCCCGGGGGAGGTACCCCCCACCGCCGAGGAGCAGAGGGCTCAATTTGAGGAGATTGTGGAGGCCGCGATCCGCGCTGTGGCCTTCAAGAGGAAACAGTCCTCGAAGCGGGAGGCCATCAGCGCGGCCAAAGCCTCCATCCTGGCGGCAGCGGCGGCCAACGTCGGCGGGACAAAAGAGGCCAAAGAGGCGTCCGAGTTGCGGGCAGAGGTCGCCCGCCTCGCGGTTCTTGCGGAGCGACTCGTTCGGGAGAATGAGTCGCTCCGGAGGGACCTTGCGGGGATGGCCAGAGCGGCCTCTGTGGGGCCGCGAGGGGGACTGAGTCCGGCAGCGCCGGAGGGGGGCCAAGTGCTGAGCCAGGTGCGGGACCTGGTGCGGCAGGAGCTGGCTCCCTTCCGGAGGCAGTTCTCCGTACTGGAGGGCATGGTCCGGCGTCCCCCGTTGGCGGCGGCACAGGGGCCCCCGGGACAGCGAAAGGCGGCTTCGTACGCAGCCGCGGTGGCTGCTGGCCCGGGAACGTCCGGCCAGGCGAAGGCCAAGGAGGGAGCCGCGCCAGCGCCTGTGACGCCGGCGCCTGCGACGCCGGCGACGACCAAGTCGGCCCCGGCGAAGAGGGGAAGGAGGAAGGCTGGAAGGGGAGCGGCTAAAGCTGCTGCGCCAGTGGCGCCGCAGCCGCCCCCACCCCCAACCTCGGACCCTCCTGCGGCCGAGGCCGGATGGCAGGTTGCTGGAGAAAAGCGGCAGGCCAAAAAGGCGGCCAAAAGCAAGGCCAAGAGGCAGCGGCGGAAGGCCAACGCCATCGCGGCGAGGCTTCGCGCCCCGAAGTCCGCGGCTGTGGTTTTAACACTGCAGCCGGAAGCGGAACAGAGGGGTGTGACGTACCTCGCCCTGATGAAGCGGGCGAAGGAGGCGGTGAACCTCCGGGAGCTGGGCATCACTGGGGGCCTCGGGATCAGGAGAACCCTGACCGGTGCCCGGAAGCTCGAGCTCGCCGGAGCGGAGAGTGGCCCGTTCGCGGACGCCCTGGCCGAAAGGCTGAAGGAGGTCCTCCCCGCGGACGAGGTTCGAGTGTCCAGGCCGACTAAGTGCATTGACATGCGCATAGTGGGCCTGGACGACTCCGTGACGGAGGAGGAGGTTGTGGCCGCCGTCGCCAGGACTGGGGGGTGCTCTGCCGAGCTCGTCAAGGCGGGCACCCTCCGGCCTGACAACACGGGCATGCAAACCCTTGTGGTGAGCTGCCCCGTGACGGCGGCCAGAACAGTGTCGGAGGGTCGAAGGCTCTTGGTGGGGTGGGTTTCTGCGCGGGTAAAACTGCTGGAACCCAGACCTCTGAGGTGCTACCGCTGCCATGTGGGCAACCACACGGGAGCTATGTGCCCCTCGGAGGTGGACCGCAGTGGACTTTGTTTCCGCTGTGGTCAGCCCGGTCATCGGGCCGGCTCGTGCGAGGCCACGCCGCACTGCAGTGCATGTGCGGCTGTTGGCAAGCCGGCCGAGCACTGGGCTGGGGGAAGGGCCTGCGCGCCATCCGCCCCGACCAAGGGCAAGAGGTCCGCCGCCGCCGCCGCCTCTGCCGCCGCCGCGGCTTCCGTCGCCGCTTCTGCCACTTCTGCTGTGGGTGCTGCGACTCCCGGTACTCGGGAGGGGGCTGAAATGGAGTGCCAGTAATGGTCCCACTTCGGCCTCCTCCAGAGACAAGTCGGCCGCTGTGCTATTGCGCAGTGGCTGATGCCTGTGGACGGTGAGCGTGGGTGGCTCGCCGTCCGATACCAGGCTGAGTCGACGACGCGTTGTGCTTCACGCGCGCCTCAAGGAGCCGTCAGCACCAGAGACGGGGCCCCATAGGGTCGGTGCCTGCTAGGGTTGCGGAATTTGTTCGAGAGAGTTGCCGCGGCCCTGGAACGCAAAGGGCACATGGAGGAGCACGGGTGGGTTTTAGTCAGTAAAAGTCTGACACTCCCTACCGCTCCACCCAGGGCGGGAGGGGTCATTTGATGATTTCCCATCCAAAAAAAAAAAAAAAAAAAAAAGGTTCACAACAATATTTCGTGTCTTATTTTCATTTGGTCAATTTTTATTCACTAACACTCTTGCACTACTAACTAGTCCGCCATAGCCATTATGAACTTCGATGACACATTGGCACAATAATCAAAACTTCATACCTTGAATCGGCTGCGATACGACCTTAGACAACTTTGGAAAAAGGAAATTAAGGAGATAGGAAGTTACGAACTAGTGGTGTCATAATTAGTAGGCAGACGATGGGTGCGGGAGGGACAGTGGCGTGATTGCGCCCTGACATCGTAGGCCGCACCCTCAGGTCGCACACATTTCCAACTATACTTGCAATTAAACACCCAGCTTTAGGTATCACGGAAAAAATGTCACTCCCCGTTTGTTGTCACTATTATGTAAGCTAATCACGATATGAGGAAGTCGCTAGTGTTTGGTGTGTTAAATCGAGCTGGTTTGATCTGGCTGTTTAACAATTTCGCATCATTACGAAACCACGACTTCCTATACGAATGTCATTACATTTTTACAAATCGGTCTGACGTTAGTGGTAACATTTTGATCTTGCACTGGCCAGGACTAGGACAATATTGCAATAGAATCAGTTTATACTTTTTGTTGCCTGCTTTGTACTATACAACGTACATAATATTCAGATGGGCAAAGGCTAGAGGAGCGGAGTCTCAGGAGACCCAGCCCGGCCTAATAGCCCGGGGGAATGTCCATCAATTCATCAAAAGCAGGCCGGCGGCAAAATCCTAGCAGTGCCACGGAACCCGCGCTGTCTCTGAGGTAGTTCGTACTGACTGCAGACGTTACCGACCTAATAATTTGTTACTGTACCGATATCTACGGGTGAACCGGGAGAACGTTGATGACTGAAACGATAAAAATATAATAAAGTTATAGCGTCAGGAAGGAAAACCCGACTTATTTTTATATAGTAGAAATTTATCGCTGATAATATGATTTAATCAAACCACGTCCAAAATGAATTGACGGCATGAATGACATAACAACGTGCTTGTCCTGTCAACAAAACTTCAAAAAAGTTTCTGTGAAAAAAGTTTCTATTGAATTCATTTATTACAAAAAATGTGACAAATGAGGAACCGCTCGACCGATTTTGTGCAAACTTCACATAAACCATCTACTAAATATGCCGACCAAATCCTAAGCATTTGGTTTGGATAGGTGAGCCCGTTCTTGAGTTATGGAATTACAACGAAAAGTGGCATTGATTTTTATATATATAGATTCAATGCCTCTTTTTGCGAGACGAGATTTCAACTCTATCAAATTATATAAAGCCATCGTACCTAAAGAACCTTACACATGGTGTAAAAAAGCTGATAACAAAATACATGTGAGACGATTTTCCTACTTAAAAAGTAAAATTTACATGATGTGGTTTATCTTTAAAAAAACCGGTCAAGTGCGAGTCAGACTCGCGCACGAAGGGTTCCGTACCATTTTATCTATAAAAATATGTTCTCCCACACACTTCACCTACAAATGTTAAGTTGGTACGCACAATATTGAATGATTTATCATGTTATTTTAATATCATGGACTTCTTATAGGTTTTCCTATGATCTATAAGTAGAAAACTATAAGTTTCGGAGATAAGGGGGAAACTATTTTAAAAGTAGAAATAAATACATTTAAGATCTTCACAACAATACATTTTACTTAATATGTTACACGATGCACATTACAATATTTTTTTTTTTATTTCCACCTTCCTCCAGTAATGACCTCCCATATAAAGATTTCATCTATTCACGTCACACCTCTGCGTTTGGGTCACAGAAATTGATATGTGTACCAAATTTCAACTTAATCGGTCTAGTAGATTCGGAGATAATAGACTGTGACGGACGGACAGACGGCCACACGAGTAATCCTATAAGGGTTACGTTTTTTTTTATTCGGACGTACCTACGCAACCCTAAAAAGTAAAACGATTGATGTAAATCAATAGATTTTCTCATTAATTTTGTCAAAATCGATTCCCAGAACTCATAAACATGGTGTACTTCAAAGCAAACTACAACAATTTCACATAGCGTTTCAAAATCGCGGTATACGTCTGTGGAGACAACTCGGCTCCGCGCACCGTCGGTCGCGATAGCCCATCATAACTCCAGCGCGATGTGTCGCGCGGGATCCATCCGGCACCAACGAGCCTCCACACTGATACTCACGACTATTCAATTTTCATATTATAACCATATTGCTATTGCTTATTTCACGAGACAAAATGATATAGAATGAAGTTTTAATTTTCATGGACTTACACAAATTATATTAGCTACTAAATGCATTAAACGATGTACTACATTGTTCATAATTTTTTCGATTTGTATTTTAAGGATTTAGTTTAACATTAAATGTAGATAGATATTTAGTTTAGTCATAGTTATACTATGGTTTAGTAGTCTGTGGTATAAGTAAGTCTGAAAATTTTCAGGGTGAGTAGGTACCTAGTACCTACTCAAGTAACTCACTCATTTGAATCTATACTAATATTATAAAGCTGAAGAGTTTGTTTGTTTGTTTGTTTGTTTGTTTGTTTGTTTGTTTGAACGCGCTAATCTCACGAACTACTGGTCCGATTTGAAAAAATCTTTCAGTGTTAGATAGCCCATTTATCGAGGAAGGCTATAGGCTATATTTTATCCCCACCTTTACTCATTTCAGAATAAAAGCTACAGACGTCAGATGTTCTAATAAAGAACCTAAAACGTAACACAGGAGGCATTAACTTACTCAACGGGCGGCGCTAAATGTTGTAGGATGTATGGTATGTACCTAATAATTTTGATTAAGTACTCTAGGAGCACAAAGGAATAATAACAATCCCATCTCGACGTAAGTCATTGTAGTTTCGCTCAGTTGTATATCCTTGGAAACTGTAATTTTAATGTGTTCGGAGGCATCGTCGGTATGATGTCGAGTGGGAATAGCATAGTAGCCGGGCTCCCCGAGGTGACCGCCGCGCGGCGGGTCCAGGCTCCCGAGCCCGCTACATCCTTAACTAATGTACCTACTACATTCAACATGTATAACGTACAGCTTACTTGTTATGCAGATTCTACTATCAAAATTAATTGTTAAGGTTTTGACAATGTCAAAAGATACAACAATACGCCATGGCTGATTTCTGACGTGGAATCCTGATCATTTGTCGCGTATTGAAATTGATAGATCATACTTACATATCTCTAGATGGCATAACTCTATGATCCCCAGGTCAGGCAAAGAATGTGTATTTCGACTACTTATGGAATTTCTCAGTGGCCCGAAATTTCGAATTTTAACCCATAACGTACGAAACGAAAATATTGAACACTTCCGATTGAATGATTAGTAGAGTAGATCTTTAGTTTGATTTCCTCCTTATCCATCTGATGAGCCTAAAATTCTGGAATAAGATACAGTAAATTACTTTTAGAATATCTACAGGGAAAGCTATAGTTAAGAAGTGTATGGTTTTAAGAGTTAATTGAATTATTTCTTTCGACTTGCAGTTGGCTATACATCTATTCAAACGATATAATATAAAATCATAGAATCGTATTTTAAATTAGATATTCTGTCTAGACTTTTAGGTATATGAGGTAACCTTTTAACTTTTCAGTCCCAAACGCGAGTGAAGATAGGTAAGGGTTGGCTATCAATTAAAAGTCGAACGTCTCAGCTGGTGTTCTCCTTGGAGACCGGCGCGGGGTGGTGCGGGGCGAGGCGGGGTAGCGGAGGCAAGTCCCGCGGGAGCAGGCAGCACGCGGCTGCCGGGCCAGGTCTCCCGGGACGCCGCGTGGGCGGCGGGCGAGGACTTGGTATCCTCTGGGACTCCCCCACTACCTCCCCCTTAGTCCCGGCAGCCCGGCTCACGGCGCTACCGTGATATTTTTAACAGATATCCGTTATACGCAACTCTCGGAATATTGTTAAACCACACGAGTACTGTTAATAATTCCTGAAACCTTCTAAGCTTTTGTGTAAAGTGCTACGTTAAAAAGCAGGTTCAAATTGCAAGCGTTACGGTTTCGTACCGCAGAGGGGTGTAGCGTTGGTAAACAGGTTCTGGATTAGATTGAGCTACTTATAGAAATTGAAATCAGTCTACCGTTTCTATCATCATCATAAATTAGGAAATCGTTAAATGTAACCGATACTTTCTGAACCATGTTTTAGTGAATTTTCAGTCATGTTTTCTTTGAATAACTTTTGAATCCCTAGAATTCGGTTTCACTTTCCATACAGCCCCTAAGTTAAGCTAAGTTGTAACAGTAATCAATCATAAAAAAATACATAAAGGTGTATTTTCGAATAACGTTATAAGATGTGAATCAGACCAAGATTCCAAATATTTCACACTCAGTGACTGTAATACGCACAATGTTATTAAAAAATCCTTCATAATGTGATTCATAATGTAAGTACCTAGCTCACATTATTATTGTACCTTTTATGGATTTTTTGCGTAAAACAGGTGAGTGATTTATGACAGTCGACTGGGATTTGAAAAGAGAATTCCTCGCCATGTTAACAGATTGCATTAATGTTTTACTTTTTTATGTTTTACTTATCCAAGGCGCGATCTTCAGTATATAAAACCCGACATTACGGTGTCATTTCATTTTATACAAATTCCGTGAGGAATACAGTTTATTATAACACCTGCATTATAATAAATATTAAAGTAATACCTATCTGTCTAGGCTAGTTGTAGATACATTTTTCAAACTCATTAAAGTCGTCTATTTAAAAATGTACCTATCGATTATATTGTAAACATCGTTTTGTTCCTTAAATTTATTTAGTAACTTTTTGTAAACAGGCGACATTGTGGTCGATTATGATCGTCACGACGTCACCAAGACATCGAAACAAACACGTTCCTATGAAAAACTCCCAGTAGAGTAAGTTTATTTGTAAATGCATAGACAACGAGGAAACCTTAAAAGATTTATCATATGCGTCTAGCACTTCAAACAGGAGTAGCAGCTCAGCAAATTGCATCGATTAAACAGCTCGGGCAGCCAGCAGTAGATGAGAGGTCAACATCAACATAAAACTGTTATGATATGGCTTTAGCGTATTTCCCAGAGGCACAAGGGAGGTGCGCGCCACCCAGGGGAAATTTCCCGGCGATTCTCTGCGGGGCCTCTACAAGTTTTATGGACGCGCAACACCTAGGGCTGCTACAGCGGCTGGCTTGGCGTTTCTAGACTATTAACCTGTTTTATTAATGATCAGTTTGGATGAAGTTGAAAAATAATTATTTTGAGTTCTACTATACGCAGTGTCATTCGATACTTTCGCCTTTTTCAGTCAGATTTCCTATAAGTCCAATATTCTATTAGCACTGTACGTTTCAATGAAATAGCTTACAGGAAAATCTTCTAAACAATCCTTCTACAGCAGAATTTATGAGGGATGTCTGGTAGCCCTGTGAGCACCCCGCGCTGCCCCCGCGCTGCCCCCGCGCTGACCCCGCGCCTGCGAGGCCGTCAACTTCTTTTCGTTACACATAACAGTGCTCAATATAATAGTACCAAAGAACTGTGGGCTGATGAATTAGAATAACCACTACTAATTAATTAATTATTACTATTAAGAGCCATAATGAACAATAATGTAACTCTATAATGGTACAGTAGGTACCTACCTAAGTTTGTATTGAGACTTCGAGTTTCTCAAAACTGGTTCAAGGTGGCTCGGGAAAGGAATGCTTGGAAACATTTAGGGGAGGCCTTTACCAAGGTGCTGGAACAGTGCCTATACAGAATAAAAAACAAAACAGGACTAAAAAAAACAAGTTAACCCAACTGCATTAGTGTAGTCTGAGCATTGGATGACATAAGCCAAGTTAAAAAAATGGCGTAAGTACAAAGCCAAATTGACTTAACCCTCTTCAAAAGGCTTACAAATACGTCCATCCCATGCTTTACCTCGAATAAAACATTCATACGGTTTATTGTGATCTTTACATATACCAGTCAGTCCCCCGATCTATCCGTTATGTTTCGTACATAATGTAATTGCAAATTATGCATAGGTACTACCTACTATGGACCCGATTGAATATTCAGCAAATTATGGACGCTTGAATTTGTGTAATAGTTACTTAAGACATTTTGGTTAAGTATTTGTTGCTTAATTCGAGACCCATGTACATATAGGTTTTGCCGCTTTGTTTTTGATAAACTAAGTGTTTTATAGTTGCCGACCCCAACGTACTTGGGAAAAAGCTAGGCAGATTGGAACTAAGTAAGTATTTTGGATGCTGCGCGTTCATTTTAAATATTTATTCAGGTACTTAAGTATAAGGAGGCTAAGAGCTGTCTGTGAAAATCCGATCGTTTTATTCAAATGAAACTATTTGCCTGATTATTAAAAATCGATAGAGTTATTATTACGTACGTCGCGGGTTCGGGCTTCAGGTAGAAAACGTCGTGGAGTAAACAATCCAAGATTCTTAGGTACGGCAATTCGTTTTTATTGTATACCTGGGACAGCGAAGGATTAACATTTTCACTGGATATAAAATTTTAATTCCTCCGCATGAGGGACGGGTCTTTGAAATTGACGTGTTATTGGGCCCCAGCGGCAGAGCGGCGGTGGCAGGGGCCTGCCAACCTAGCTGGTATATACAGAATGAAAACCGAGATATATCATGCATATAAGCAATGTATCCGTGAATATACCAGTGAGTCCAGGATCTACGTTTGACCGGCGCGCGGCGGCTTTCAGGGTTCGATGTGTCTATTTTTGATTTTGGATATTTTTTATAACAACGAAACCATATAGGATTATATGTATACATAGGTACATCGAAATCGGTCTGGGCAGTCGTGTAACAATATACTGTTTTATTACAAAATAGTATTAGTATCGTCAATCGCAATAAATTACTGAATATTGATTAGATTATCTCGGTAGCAATCATTCAACACCCATAGTGTAAATATAACACAATGCGTTATCCAGACGTACCTATACCTACGTAGGTACACAAACGTAGTGAAGAGCTAGTATTGCATTATATCCCTGGAGCCAGCGCAGCAGCGGCCAACCGGAGTCGCAGCATCCTCGCGCTCCCCCGGGATGCATTACGAAAGTACTACACGCCACTAGATCGATACATAAACTTACTACATTACGTAGCTGTTAGTTCCATACAAATAACATTGTTCTCTGTACTTACTGAACTGTAAAACTGTATTATAGGTATGTAGATCTAGGTGTTTTACATTTTTCGATGCAAATAGTAAGAGTGATTTTCTTTCTGTTAAAACTGACGAAACTAAGTTGTATCCTATTTATTTTCTTTTGTTATTTTGATATAACGTCCGACATGAACAAAACAGTGACATAGTAAGAGAAAAGTAGAAATAGCCAACTAGAAATTTTATAAACTATCGACATCCTGAATCTTTTAGGAAATGTAGTTAAGTGAAAGTTTGAGCTACTTCATTGATTTCTTCTCACCTCTAAGATCAGGTGGAACTCGTCTACTGCTAATCTATCACTTAACCCTTTCTATTTCATTCACGTCGAGTCCTAGTTTACCTACCTACCTAATAGCTTCTTTTCTGAGTAGGTGGTACCTATGGGTGGCTTGCCGTCCGATAGCAACCAGGCCTGGTTAGACGGCGTGTCATGTTCCACGCGCGCCTCAACGAGCTGTCAGCAAGAAGACGGACCCCATAGAGTCAGTGCCTTCTAGGGTTGCAGAATTTGTTCCACAGAGTCACCACGGCTCTGGAACGCAAAATGCACTAGGAGGAGCACGGGTGCTCTCCGCTCAGAGCGGGATAATCGTAAAATTTTAAAATTACATTAATGGATACTAGAAATCCTGATGTTTCTTCCCGAACACCATACCACCTACCTAATCTGTTTGGATTGAACATGCAAAAAAACCATCTGCTTTCATTCATTAAGCGATGTTCAATCAAATCCACCCAATGAAGTTCCTAAACTTTAGGGTTGCCAACTTTAGTAAACTGTTCTAGCGCAGCGCGCATACGAGCGCGTCGTTGATGACGACGGGTCATCCTTTACGCCGCAGTGTGGCTGCGCGCAGAGATACATCGGGCGATGTTCGCGAGCGGCGACCGCGACCGGTCACTGATAAAACGCTGATATTAGGGCGCCGCCACCCGCCACCGCAGGCGCCGCGGCCCGTCCTTCATCCGGGCGGACGCCCTCTCATTGACGCCAAGCTATTCATTCTGCTGTGATATGGCGGTTCTACACGTATGTAGATACGTTGATGAGCGAGTATTATTCATCCAACATAAATTATATTAGGCCTCGCGAATATTAAAACATTTTTCAAACGTTTTGGTTCGAATTCGAGCAATACACGTTGTGAGCTGTTTTTTCGCTCAATGAACGTTTTCGGTCTTTAAATATAAAACTCTTCCGTTAGGGGCCGTTCAGGTATTACGTAAGTAAACACATCAAAAGTATCTAGGGATCAACATATATTTTTGCAATAACTTTTCTCCTGATTGATATTAATTAAAATTTTCTTTAAGGATTCATCAAATAAAGTGTTTTCGTTTGTCACAGTAACGATAAACCAAGTCACCTTTGCATTAATAAAGAAATTTGCCATTTTCCTAATAAAGGGATTTTTGACATTTGAACCACTAACATTAAAGTTCGAAAAAAAGACTGAAATAACAGTTTTCTTTAAAATTTTATTGGGTAACTTAAACAATTAATAATCCGTGTTTCTACCGCGAACACTAACAACACAAGAACATCGGTTTGGCATACTCAAAATGAGTTCATCCAAATCACGCTGTGGAATGGCCGCCCATGTTCGTTGCAACAACAAAGAAAGGTCTTCTTGCGACTGGATACCCTCCATATTCGGCAGAGCTCTTCTCTGTAGCATATCCCATGCATGCTCAATCGGGTTCAAGTCTGGCGACTGAGCAGGCCAGGGCAGGACATTGATGTTAGCTGCGGCGAGAGTCTGTCTTACAACTCTTGCGGTGTGCGGTCGTGCATTATCATGCATTAACTGAAATAAGGGACCGATTTGCACTTGTAGAGGAACGATGACGTCTGATACAATCGTCTCAGCATAAATTTGAGCGTTGAGGTTGCCTCTGATCCAAATCAACTCAGTTCTTCCGCCGATCCAAATACCCGCCCATACTATGATGGTTCCACCACTATAAGGATGGACTTCCTGGCAGGATTTTAATCGCTGTTGGCGTCCAGGGGTTCTCCAGTGTCGTATACGTCTTGTATCCGGTCTCATACCAAAACGAGACTCATCAGAAAAGCACACGAAACGCCATTGTTCTTCTGCCCAATTTCTGTGTTCAAGAGCCCATTGATATCGAATCCTACGATTGTGCATTGCTATAGGTGGTACCCGTAGCGGTCTTCGGGAATGAAGGTTCACTTCATGCAAGCGGTTTCTGACTGTTTGGTCGCTAATTAAGTTCCCTGAAGAGTGATGAAGCCTCACGGCTAACATCATGGCGGTTATTGTTGGAGCTCTTCGAGTTAAGATTTGAATGTATCGGTCTTGTCTCCGTGTGGTGCAGCGATACCGTCCTCCATGGCGCTCAGCCAAGGTAAGCGAAGAGCTCTGCCGAATATGGAGGGTATCCAGTCGCAAGAAGACCTTTTTTTGTTGTTGCAACGAACATGGGCGGCCATTCCACAGCGTGATTTGGATGAACTCATTTTGAGTATGCCAAACCGATGTTCTTGTGTTGTTAGTGTTCGCGGTAGAAACACGGATTATTAATTGTTTAAGTTACCCAATAAAATTTTAAAGAAAACTGTTATTTCAGTCTTTTTTTCGAACTTTAATGTTAGTGGTTCAAATGTCAAAAATCCCTTTATTAGGAAAATGGCAAATTTCTTTATTAATGCAAAGGTGACTTGGTTTATCGTTACTGTGACAAACGAAAACACTTTATTTGATGAATCCTTAAAGAAAATTTTAATTAATATCAATCAGGAGGAAAGTTATTGCAAAAATATATGTTGATCCCTAGATACTTTTGATGTGTTTATAATTATTGTCATTAATGACCACCCCCTCTCTCTCGTCAGCAAAAGTAAGCAAGGCTCTTACCCCCCCCCCCCTGCTTACGTAAACATATTTATACGTATTATTGAATCTGTTCTGGTTTCCTTATTGGTTCATGAAGCAGCAGTTAATAATTCTAGATTTAAGGAATTTACAGTCTGAAATTAAGTTTGCTATTAGAGCGTTGATAGCCCAGTGGGTAAGACCTCGCCGGATTGCCATGTGTTCAAACCATAATCGACTCATTCGACTAAAATATGAAAAATTAAATAAATCAATATTGCTATCGTAATCACATCCTGAATCCCCCCATCCCCCATATCATCAAAAATAAGTAAATCAAGAACCCCCCCTCCCCCCTTTAGTGCTTACGTAATACTTGAATGACCCCTTACTAGTGGCTGAGTGATTGACCGGCTGAAATTTGGCATGTAGGTTCCTTTGCTGGTGTAGAGCAATGCTAAGAGGATTTCCCGAAATGCTTACCGGAACGGGAAAAGACGGGATATGCGTGAACGAAGTCACTTAAAAATGCTTGTAGGTAATTCCATAATAAACATATAGGTAACCGAGATTTATACAAACATTAGTTATTTACGTGGCAGCATTGTTTAAGTAGTAGACATTAGATAGGTTTTCCTGTAATCTATAGATAAAGCTATTACCTACGATTGTTTCAAAATTTTAGGCTAAGTAGTAGTTTCAGAGATAGATAAGGTGGAATGGTAATTATTCATTAAATTTCTTGAATTACTTCAAAACTATTAATATATAATTATATTACGCTCCCAATAAGCCCTTTAATTTAGTACGTCACACGGTACAGTTTAAAAAATATTTTTTATATAGGTAGTATATTTTATATACTTACCATACTTACAGTTCATTTATATACGTAACGCGTCCGTGTTTAGGTCACAGAATTTCATAAAAGGATGCGTATATAGTAGATTCTGAGAGAATTGCCTGTGACAGGATAGACAGACGTCCAGATAACCGAGTGATCCTAAAGGGTTCTATTTTTACGCATGTTAGGAACCCTAAAACAGTATTACTACTAAAGCTGGCTTCTTATAATATGTTACAATTACTTTTTTTTTTGTCGGTGTCGTGTTTCTAGAACGACAAGAGTTTCTGACTTCAAATAACGAAACACGATTAAAAGTTAAAGCTATCATAGACTTATCGTGGATACATAATTGGAACACATCGGGAGTGATATGATAACGGTTATTCGAAGTAAAAAAGTGCAGGCCATATTTAAGGTTTATTTAAAATTTATATAAATCCTAAGTATGTATTATACAGATTAACTACTATTATTTTAACTTTTTGCCAATAAACTTTGATTACATATGTACAGAGTGCATTACCTAGTTCCGTTTTACAATTTTCAGAAATAACTTGACATCACTTGGCCCACCTAGGCTCTACAATGTTGGATTTATTCACAGTATTTCGAGAGCACAAGTTTTTTTTTGGGTTATTACATACAGTTAACTAAGTTAAGACGATTTGTGCATAGAGATATAGCTAGTCATCAAAGAAGATCTTGTAAAAATAAGTATCCCCCTTTAGTTGACCACAAAAAGTTATCTTACTCTATTAAAAGTTAAGTTATCTTTTTTTTTTTAAAGCTATGGACAAAGAAAGCGAAGGAGACAATTTTCCCTCAACTTAGTGATGCTAAGCTGAAGGAAGGAGGTTTTATAGGTCCACAAATAAGAAAATTAGTTAAGGATAAATTATTTTCCCAAAAATTAAATAAAAAAGAACTACAATTATGGAAATGTTTTTTGCAGTCAAGGTCAAGTAAAAGGCTTTCTAGGCCATAAAAATCAGAAATCTATCAACTTTTTAGTAAATGAATTGCTTCAGTCGTACAATAACGTAGGATGCAGAATGTCTCTCAAAATCCATGTTCTACACTCTCATTTAGACTTTTATCCTGATAACCTTGGCGCAGTGAGTGATTAACAAAGAGAAAAGTTTCATCAGGATGTACGAACAATAGAAACCAGATATCATGGACGATGGGATCCAGCGGTGATGGCGGATTTTTGTGGGTTCCACAAAAAAGAAGATTCAACGTCATACAAAAGGCAAAAGAAAAGTCATTAACCAAATAAAACCTGTACCTTTATGCTTCAAATACTCTATAATAGTGGACAATTTAAAATTAATGCCAGTATATGTTAAAATTTGTTATGCTTTTCATTTATATAAATTGTTTTTTAATGGAATTTCTCATTTTTTCAAGTATCGCTATATCTATAATATTTAAACCTGTTACAATAAATTGACTTTCTGTTTCTAGTCATGTCAGGCAATTGTAATCCTAAACAAGTCAAATTTTGATAGCAGTATAAAAAAAATTGTTCCCTTATGTTATGATAGCCGAGTTGAAACTGAAAAGAATTGAAATTTGTTCCCATGTGTTGTTATTAGTATTGTGTAGGTAAGAGAGGCGGTCGTTCCTTGTTATACTTAAATAAATTAAAATACTTCAACTGCTTCCGGTTAGACTGGATACCGCCATCTTATATTAATTTCTTATCTATACACATCGCTGTCAGCGACAAGACCGCCATTGTACCCATTGAATTAAGCATGTGTAAAAAAAATGTGTAACTATTTTTAGTATCTATATATATTTATGAATTGTCTATTGTTCTAAAGGCTCAGCTCTATGAAAGACCGACGGACAGTGGAGGCTTAATAACTGAAGTCATTTTCTTTAGTAGTTACGAGGGTAGAAAACTTACCTACGTGCATTGTTAATCTAAACAAAGTGCAATAAAATTAACAAGCAAATGTGTTTATAAATCGAATGTTTCTTGAAGCATTCCAAAACTGATTGATGTTTACAGATTTATTATCTTTTAACTAGAAGTTCTCTTTTTCTCTTTCTCTCTCATTTTTCATTTTTTTTTTAAACGTTGCCCCACACTAGGACTTTTCCTGTATACGCAAATAGCCAGACCCGGAACAAATATATCTAGGCTATATGTAGGGTATGTTTTAAAATACCCAAGACTAAATGTACTAAAATTGTAGGCATATACATAGGTACCTAGCCCAGAATGACTGAATGAATTAAAATGGGTAAGGATAAATTTAAGTAGCATCACAATTTGTGAAATAAAAGTGTGTAAAGAAAAATATGCTAAATGAGAACCTACTAGAGGTTTATTTTTTACTGCAATCTCACCTCGTGATCATTACAAGTAATAATTTCCTAATCATACTTACGTTTAAGCGCCCTCGGTTTAGCTTGTTTTCTCCGAGACATGGTCTCACGCTATAACAGCGCGTAAAAACGCAACTATCACTTCATTCCACGTTCTAAAATCACTTGAAACTTTGTTCAAACAATAACGCAAATACGCTGTGTAGCGGTAAAGTTTATCGGGAAAGTAAAAGTGAGCGTGTAGGGGCTGGGGCGCGCGCCACGTGCCTCGCGCGGCTTCTCGCGCGTACTGAGCTTACTGGCGCCCAACAAGTGGCAATAACAATATTGTAACCTTGCGCGCAAACTCGTAAGACATGTGCTACCCCGACCAATGTTTGGGGCTTCTTTGAGAGTTCGACACGTGACGACGTTTCTGTAAAGTAGGTAAGTGAAAACGATCCTAGCTTTTACCATATTATTATATATATACCTACTAATCCGAATACTGAAAATCTAAATAGAAGAAATAGTGAAGTAAGACAGATCGATAGACAGTCAGGCAACTGAGTGATCCTACAAGGGTTTTATTTTTCCATACACACGTCCGGAACCCTAAAAAAACAGAAGGATACCTAAAGAAGATCACTCTTTCATTTCATTCATGGGATAACCTAACTAGACAAAAGCTCATAGGTATAGGTAGGTACTATTTTTGGGGGAATCAGTTACTCAAAACTAGTTTTAACCTTCTCAATTGGACCAAACTAGCTTTGAATGTAATTTCAATCAAAAGTAAGTACCTAGTACCTAGGTACCTTGTATTGTGCGGGTCTGCGAATGGTGAGTTTTGGGTGGCTCGCCGTCCGATAAAAACCAGAGCCGGTTAAGAGAGTAGTCAGTAAGAGTCTGACACTCCCTTCCGCTCCGCCCAAAGTGTACGAAGTAATTTGATGATTTCCCATCAAGAAAAAAAAAAAGGTAGGTATAGTCAAGGTCCTGCGGTAAAAAGTAGGAACTTCTGATTGATTTTGCAAATAAAGTTCCAAGATACCTTTGAATGGTTAAGAGTTTCAACTGCAACATATACAATAATGTACAGTGAAAAGTAGAGTATGCTCCTCGAGGATAAAGATGTCTTTGCCTTTTTTTTTTTTTTTTTTTCTGGATGGGAAATCATCAAATGACCCCTCCCGCCCTGGGTGGAGCGGTAGGGAGTGTCAGACTTTTACTGACTAGCAGGCACCGACCCTATGGGGCCCCGTCCTCGGTGCTGACGGCTCCTTGTGACGCGCGTGGAACACAAGGCGTCGTCGACTCAACCTGGTATCGGACGGCGAGCCACCCACGCTCACCGTCCCCAGGCATCAGCCACTGCGCGATAGCACAGCGGCCGACTTGTCTCTGGAGGAGGCCGAAATGGGACCATTACTGGCACTCCATCTCGGCACCCTCCCGAGCGTTGGGAGTCGCAGCACCCGCAGCAGAAGCGGCAGAAGCAGCGACGGAAGCCGCGGCGGCGGCAGAGGCGGCGGCGGCGGCGGACTTCTTGCCCCTGGTCGGGGCGGATGGCGCGCAGGCCCTTCCCCCAGCCCAGTGCTCGGCCGGCTTGCCAACAGCCGCACATGCACTGCAGTGCGGCGTGGCCTCGCACGAGCCGGCCCGATGACCGGGCTGACCACAGCGGAAACAAAGTCCGCTGCGGTCCACCTCCGAGGGGCACATAGCTCCCGTGTGGTTGCCCACATGGCAGCGGTAGCACCTCAGAGATCTGGGTTCCAGCAGTTTTACCCGCGCAGACACCCATCCCACCAAGAGCCTTCGGCCCTCCGACACAGTTCTGGCCGCCGTCACGGGGCAGCTCACCACAAGGGTTTGCATGCCCGTGTTGTCAGGCCGGAGGGTGCCCGCCTTGACGAGCTCGGCAGAGCACCCCCCAGTCCTGGCGACGGCGGCCACCACTTCCTCCACCGTCACGGAGTCATCCAGGCCCACTATGCGCATGTCGATGCGCTTAGTTGGCCTGGACACCCGGACCTCGTCCGCGGGTAAGACCGCCCTCAGCCTTTCGGCCAGGGCGTCCGCGAACGGGCCACTCTCCGCTCCGGCGAGCTCAAGCTTGCGGGCACCGGTCAAGGTCCTCCTGACCCCGATGCCCCCGCTAATGCCCAGCTCTTGGAGGCTCACTGCCTCCTTCGCCCGCTTCAGTATGGCGAGATACGTCACGCCCCTCTTTTCCGCTTCCGGCTGCAGTGTGAGCACCACAGCCGCGGATTTCGGGGCGCGAAGCCTCGCCGCAACGGCGTTGGCCTTCCGCCGCTGCTTCTTGGCCGCCTTCTTCTGTCGCCGCTTCTCTCCAGCAACCTGCCACTCGGCCTCGGCCGCAGGAGAGTCCGAGTGTGGGGGTGGGGACGGCCGCGGCGCCACTGGCGCAGCAGCCTTAGCCGCCCCCCCTCCAGCCCTCCTCCTACCCCTCTTCGCCGGGGCCGACTTGGTCGTCGCCAGCGTCGCAGGCGCCGGCGCCACAGGCGCTGGCGCGGCTCCTCCTTTGGCCTTCGCCTGGCCGGACGTTCCCGGGCTGGCTGCCACGGCGGCCGCGTACGAAGCCGCCTTCTGCTGCTGGCCCGGGGCCCTCTGAGTCGCCACTGTTGCCGCTGTTGGGGGACGCCGGACCATGTCCTCCAGCATGGAGAACTGCCTCCGGAAGGGAGCCAGCTCCTGCCGTACCAGGTCCCGCACCCGGCTCAGCACTTGGCCCCCCTCCGGCGCTGCCGGACTCAGTCCCCGGCGCGGAGCCGGAATCCGACTCCACACCACCCCGGCGCTCAGGCGAACCCTCCTCTACGCAACCGTACGCCATCAGCTCCTTAAAGGAAGCGGACTCGGATGACGACGATTGGGAGCCTCCTCGGCTCGTGTTGCCACTGGCAAGCGGAAGGCGTTTGGTGCCCACCCCAGAGTACGGAGGGCAGCCCGCCGAAGCGGGGTGGGATTCCCCGACCGCTGAGCAGTCGGGACCCACCTGGGGACTCATTTTGCATTCGCCTTTTTTCATGTTTGTGACTTTTAAGGGTGCGGTCCCTGTTTGCTCCGCCCCTTCTCAGGGCCCACTCTCCTCACCTCACCTGTCCACCTGCTCGCTGCTCTCACAGTCACGTCCGATGATCAGACGCGTACCAAAGAGCAGCGAGCAAGCGTGTGTCTCTCTTGGTCTGATCCCTCACTTGCGACCTTCCGGCATGAGTGGCTCTACCGGGAAAGCTCGCAAGATCATTGAGACGCTCAAGCCCCACCACGACGACAACGTGGAGACACATTCGGTGGGGAAGATGTCTTTGCCTTGCGCTGCATTCGGGAGTTTACTCGGTATGAACTTTGAACGCGTGGAGTTTTTGTTTGAGATAATAAGGAACAAGTTAACATGCGTTTCAATAATAGATTACGTTAAGAAATTAAGATGTAGGTAACTACTTTATGATATTTTTTAATTGTGGCTGTATATCTTCCAATTGATATGCCAACTGAAACAAGCAATGCTTATTTTATACAATTTTAGATACTAGAGTTATTTTTAACTCTGAGTTAGTTACCGTAAAACAAAAGTATTAAGGGTAAGTATTAAAGGGTAAAAAAAAGTATTGTTATTTTCACTTAAATACCATATTAATGGTTTTTCAGAAAGAATTTGTTTTCCAGTTACTGGTTTATAGACAAAAGGCTTCACGTAAAACACTGGTATTCAGCTGAATCCGGTTTTACAGTAAGCCGACGTTAGGAAAAGGCTAGGCTATGATCATATTCAATAGTAATACTAAATGAATCTGTCCTGCATGAATCCAATGAATCTACAAATAAAATTTGTTTTTTTGTACAAATTCCTTGAATGTGATTCAAGGAATTTGTACAAAAAATTAAACTATTTTAAGAATTGATGACAGTTTTAACATAATTACTCAAAAACTCGCGAAATGCCTTAGTTAGACCTTGGCTTTGCTTAATTTCCTTCACCTCTACCTTGTGGATAAAGGAAATGTAAATCCTTCTTCTGCGGACAACGCCATCGGTTGACAAATGAAGTTGGATTGTCAAAATGTTTGTTTGGACAAAGAAACCTATATATACATATATTCACAGATACTAAAATATTTCTTTTCAAACACGTGTCGGTATTGGTGTTGGGTTTTGCTTTGCCTTCCTGCATGTGCATATTATCCGTGCTTTTGCCTTGTAATCTTGCATGTGCATAATATAGCGGGCGGGAGGGAGGTGCATACCTGCAACCCACACATATTCGCGGAAATTAAAACTAGATATATAATTTTCATTTTCAAATTAAAAATGGATTTCCGCAAAGTAACGCCTGACTCAATCAATTTTATATTTATTTTCTCTTGCTACGTATTAAAATGTCCACAACTAACTCAGTTGTTATTTTTGTGCATTCATTGGTCTTCTTAACATGATAAGGTTCGTTCTCTTTACTCAGTAGATGATGCTGTAAGTTTCAACCTCCCATAATAAAACGAATTTCTTCTTGAACACTTCAGAATTCATTTCTTTTTAACAAAAACTTAATTGTAATTTGTGTAAGTAGTTACGCAAATTTCTTATGTATAAAACCTATCTATATTGATTTTGTACTTTTTACATGATGGCTGGAGGACTTCGAATCGTCAGCGCGACGCTCAGCGCTCAATTGAGTGTATTACTTACTAAACTTATAATTTAAATATCTTTTGATTTAGTGGGTCGATTTTGATGAAATAAACGCTAGATGAAACTCGATTAAGCAAGTAAGATAGCGGCATTCGGTACCACTAGCGCCATCTAGTTTCGAATAGCAGAACTAGTAAAGTCAAGAACCTTCCAGACTTTTCTATGCTAGAACATTCTAGAATTCTGGAAACCTAGTCAGTCGCACAGAAATCTTAATAATAAGGCAATACCTTATTATTAAGATTTCTGTGGTCAGTCGCGACCGATATGTACGCGAACTTTCTAGATCTTTCTACGATGGAAGGTTCTGGAATTATCCGACGCCCTATATAAGGTTGGCACATGTACATATGTACCGACGAGTCAACCAACCTGACCCAGCCTGTCCCTCAACTACCCCGCTAAGCCGAGGCCCGTGTCCATAGGGGAAGCCCTTAGCGAACGGTCGTTCAGTTTGTAAGTTTTTAGTCCTGGCTGGGGGCCTTAAATTCATTTGAGGCCACCAGGATTGCCCGGTTAAGCAGTAACCAGCCTTAGTGTGCTGAACAGCGTCCATTAAAAAAAAAACTGACTGAGTCAGTATTGGATTTGCGATAAAAGTGATAACTTCGAGAGCGATTTTCAACTGCGAACTTAAGTGATTAGTAGTGCGATTGTGTTTCATAATTAGTGAGTTTAAAGTGTATAATAATGTTCTGTATTTAAAGTGTCATTTTTGGTTATTTAATCGGCTGATTTTATTGTAACGATCCCGAAGCTCGTAAGAATATAGCTTTCGAATCCAATTAGTGGTTATTGCGTGATGCTCCTACAAACGCACAGACAAACAGACAAAAATTACATAAATTGCATTTTTGTGTTCTATGTATTTTTTCTAACATTTCTCAGTTATTTTAATGCAAAAATATTCAATGTTGCACAGCTCGTCTACGATTTTATTATATGTTTAGAATAAAAGACTATTTGAGTCATGACAGTACTTCCTCGTAAAATCAAACTCGTTAAGATATTTAAACGTGATAGTCTTACCCGGATGAAATCCCACCTCACCTTATAGATTTAACCTCTTGTTAGCAATTTCTAACCTTGAGTTAAAAGATATAATTATGGTCTGCAAACGGACCTAAGTCGTTAGAAAAAGCCAGATTTAGATTGAAAAAGGGGAAATAATAACCAGGCGAATCTTATCATCCATAATACTTAATATTTTAAAAAAACTTTTAACAAAAAATAAAACCGACTTCTAAACAAAAAAGAAACCAAAAAGTACAAAATAACTCTAATTTAGGAACTCGGTGTTTTTGGTTGCTTCATGTTTTTGAACACACCGACTTCCGAAATTAAAGTTATTTTGTACTTTTTGGTTTTTTTTTTTTTGTTTAGAAGTCGGTTTTATTTTTTGTAAAAAGTTTTTTATTTTTCCCTTTTTAGTGATTCACTCCCAGCTAAACATACCCATCACAGCGTACGTGGTATAAATTGGTGTAAACAATAAACAAACATACGATTTCAGCTATCCCGACAGATTTGCTACCATTTATTGAAATTAACAAAAAACCGCTTGTTCGATTTCGATAAAATTTTCATGGGACCATTTGGGAAGTATACCTACCCTTTCCAACAAAAAAAGAATTTTTCAAATCGGTTGGCAAGCGACGGAGTTATGCGCGAACAAACATTAAAAAAAAAACATACAAACATCTGAATTGAGAACCTCCTCCTTTTTAGAAGTCGGTTAAAAACGCGAAACTTTGTATGTATGGATGTTTGTTTATCTTTCACGCAAAAACTACTGAATGAATTTTGATGAAATTTTTGATGATATTCCTTGAGGCACAGAGGTACATTATAGTCTAATAACAAATAGAATAATTTTATCCCTAGCGTATGTTCCCTTGGGATAATTTTCGACATTCACGCGGATGGAGCCGCGGGTGACAGCTATTAAATAATATATGAATGATTGTTAGTGAGATACTATAGATATGCTAAACCTAGTGACATTCAATTATGTTTACGAAAAATTAATTGCCGATAATTATGAGCGATAAAAGTTCGAAACGAGGTGGAACTAGTAGTGGGAAACAGTCAATCAAAGCGAGCAATTAAAATTTCAAATGAGCGAATATTCGAATCGATTGTTGCTTGGAATTTTCAAATTTTAAGAATAATAATAAGTACTGATCGTTATAAACAATTTATAGGTACCATAAATTCGTAATTTTAGTAGTCGCCGTTTTCAATATTTGTGTTTGCCCTCAGTCTCATTTAGTATTTCAGTAGGTACGTCATAATCAGTTTTTAACCAAGATTCAAGATTCAAAGCATTTATTTCAAATAAACCCTTTACAGGCACTTTTGAATTGTCAAGTCGAAAGAGGTGAAGCTATCTGCACGTTCCAAAGCGTAGATCTCTATGGAGAAGAACGTGCAAGAAACTCCACGGACACTCTTTTAAATCATGTTCTGTATTACATAACTTTGGTTACATCCTTGGTGCTTCTATGTGTGAGGACAATGCAAAGAAAAAAAAAAGGAAACTATAAAACAATTCAAAGTATTAAAGATTAAAACAAGTCAGTGGCAGTTAAGAGGTGACCAGTCTCAACCGACGGCGCCCGTTCACGAACATGACGCGTGTATCGGCACCATTTAGCTCAACCATTTTGAAGGGAACCGAATGATCCGACACACGCGCCACCATCAGCGAGACATTTGAGCGAGAATGACATACTCTCAACTGCCATTTTAGTTCAAGTCACAAAGTAAACTATAACCTGTAAATGGCTCCATGGTACTCACATTTACAATATTTGAAAATAAACTGCTTCTACATTATACAAAACTATGGTTCACAATGACCAAGCAAATACAAGTAAAAAAGAGAAATTATTTATTCCCATTATTAGAAATTAATTATTTATATAAAATTATAAAAAAAAAAGAATAAATAAATGAGACAAAAAAGGGCGAGCATCTCTTCCAAATAAAAAATCCTAACTTGTTTACCCAAGTGGTTGAGTCTGTGGAGCAGGACGGCATTTAGCCAAGCATTTTTATCAAGGATATAATCTTCCAGTTTATAATATGCTTGCCTACATAGTGTGCGTTTTATGCATGTTTTAAATTTTCTCTCATTTAATTGAAGGATATCGACTGGTATTTTGTTATAAAATTTTACGCAATACCCCATAAAAGAAGTGTGTACTTTAGCCAATCTAAACCTAGGTTGATCTAATTTGTTTCTATTTCTAGTATTAAAATTATGCCTGTCGCTGATCTTATTAAAAATATGCAGATTTTTCCGAACATACATAATGTTTTCATGTATGTATTGACAAGGTACCGTCTATTGTGTCCGTTGTATGTATCCGTTTCTATTGTGTCACCTATTTTTTTATCCATAATTTAAAGTGCCATAACTTTTTTTGTCCTAATCATCATTAATTTGTCCGAATGATAACTTACCCGAACTTAATATCACCTAATATCTCATGCCATAAAATCGAAATCCCTAAATATAATACGTCCTAAATCCGTTTGTCATAAATATTACAATCAATAATATACAAAAGATATAAAATTACATGCATTATATTTTTTTATTATACATAAATAAATATATTATACATGTACTCAATAAAGCAGTTGATCGTGAAGCAAACAAGCATGCAGCATGCAAGCAAGCACGCAGTATGCAAGCATGCAGCATGCAAGCAAGCACGCAGCATGCAAGCAAGCAGGCAGCATGCAAACAAGCGTGCAGCATGCAAGCAAGCATGCAACATGCAGCAGGCATGGTTTCTGTCACGGCTCCCGCAGTACCACGCGAGTTTATCGTCGCAGATGGGTTTAACGCTCACCACCGCGGCTGAGGCAAGTGTTACAACCACCTGCTCCTCAACACGCGGGCCACCTCGCCCCTCCGCGCCTACGCGATTTTAAATTACAGTCTAGGGGTAGGGCAGACAAGACTACGTGGAGTCGGATTTACAGCGATTCGTTGCTGTCACTAAAACTAGGACTAAAATATTTATTATACTTAAATGAACATTCGGAATAATACACATTATTCAACACAATACTTAGGACATATAACTTTAGGGCATTCAATTATTATAGTACTCGATATTATGACAGAATACTTTTAGAACTAAAGATAATTATGGTGAACAACATTTCGGGATTTTGAACGTTATGGTTACTGCAGTTTAGCAAGCTGCAGCAAACGTGTTATGGATAATGAATTTGTGACAAACAATTTTAGGAAAAGAAAGGCAGTACAGTTTTAAAGAATTGAACCAGTTTGAACTGACCACCAGTGCACTAGACGAAAATTACTAAATCACGTGAAAATAAAAACAAAGACTAAAAGTCAATAAGCCAGTCAGTGTGACAGTGTCAAAAACAGCTGTTTTTGCTAATGTCATTGTCAAATGTAATAAAAAAAAGTGAAATAGAATAAATAATACTTGTTCCAGTCTAATAAAAACAAATTAACAATAAAAATATAAAGATATCCTAGTACAAAGCATTTTTTTTTAATTCTTCAAATATAACAAATGGAGCTTCCGTATGAGGTACGTTCTTTATGTTAAATAAAATATACAATACTTCCGCGTCTGTGCTAAGGTTTTCTTTGTTCATAGGTACTTTATTCAATTTTTCACGTGATTATCGATCAAGTAGATGAAATTTTCTTCAGGTGATTATACGCCCAAAAGTGTTAGAAAGAGTTCAAGATTGTCAGATAAATAAAAAAATATTCTTTCTTCATCTACAGCACAATATTATAATGCCCTTTCATTAATTTCAGGTATTAGTTTATCTTTTTAAGTACTTACCAAGGTCTGACAGAAAAGCTGCCAGTGAAACATGCCGCTCATGGTACTTAGCTGCTAATGATCAATGCTTTTTGAAGAAAAAAGTAGCTATATTTTACAAAGCAATATTATCTGATGATTCCTTCTCACCACTCAACATATTTGAGGAATCAACTATAACATATTACAACTATTTATTTAACGAGGTGGAAATATCAAGCAAACAAAATGAATTCTGGAACAAAATGGGTGAACACATTCAATGTTTGACTCTAAGGAATTGTGATATATGTGAAAAAGTGTTTGTTTATTTACTACAAAAATGTACTAATCTAGAAACATTGAACATACAAAACTGCAAAGAACTTTTCATGTCGGGGCGACTGCTAGAGGGGAGGAGTGAAGGGTTTTTAACTAATAATCTTGAAAACTTAAAATCTTTAAGTCTATCAGGGAACCAGTACTTGACAGATGCATTATTCAATAGATTTGTTACGGCAGCTCCAGCCCTGGAGGAATTAAACTTGTCAGCATGCTCCTTACAATTTCACCTTGGTTTAGTCAAGAAGTTCTACCCAGCAAGCACTGATATTTTCCAAACCCCCTCGGAGAGTGTGTTGACATTTTACTTTGTTCACCAGCTGATTGCGAATAGAGCTAGAAATATCAAACGATTGCATTTTTCTTGTACCCTCATTGATGGAGCTGCACTGAAGTCTCTATCAGAGGTAAAAGATTTGGAGCTACACTCTTTACAAGTACATTCTTGTGATCAGCTCACTAATGCTGGCATATTGTCTTTGACCACCCATCAAACTTCTCTAAGAGAACTTGATATAGGTTTATGTACTAGAGTAACAGATCAATCACTTCTTAATATATGTAAAAATCTAGTCAATTTGGAATACCTCAACATTCAAAGATGTCGAGCTGTCACTGACTTGGGAATAGCTGAATTGCATAACTTGAAGAAATTGAAGTCATTAAATATATCCCAATGTGAACTGATAACAAAAGATGGTCTTGAAAAAGGCGTTTGTGTTGATGAAAATAAAAGTCTTGAAGAACTTGATATCAATTCATTGAACTTAGACCAAACTGGAGTTATAATGCTTTCTGAGAGACTTCCTAACTTACGAGTATTAAACTTGAGCTACTGTTTCAATGCTGTTACTGATACATCAGTACAAGTCATTTTTAAGAATCAATTGTTACTTCAAACCTTAAAAATGAGCCATTGTGATAAGGTGTCTGATGCAGGATTGACTGGTATGGGAAAAGTTGAAACAGAAGACAGGGATGATGGCCCTATAATATCAGGTATTGATGAATCACATATGTTACCGAAGATCCACTTGGGTTCTAGAGCAGAAGAAGAAATAGTTCGGGATGCTAAACGAAAAAGAGATGTTATGCGTATGTGTGAAAAACTATCAATGGATTCATATACAGGCTACTCCTTAGCTCGCATGAGAGGTCTTAAAGAGCTGGATATTAGTGGGTGCAATAGAATAACAGATGTGAGCTTGACCTATGCTTTTAATTTCAAGGAATTGATTAATCTAAACTTAAGTAGATGTCAACAAATTACCTGTGAAGGAATAGAACATTTAGTCAAAAATTGTCCCAGCATAGAATATTTTAATCTGACTGATTGTTATAATCTAAAAGATGATGCTGTGGAAGAAATAGTGAAAAACTTACAGAGATTAAAACAACTTGAACTAAGGGTAAGTGAAATAGATTAATTGTTCTAAAAAACAATTTTCATAGCACTTAATTTTTTTCAACAAACGTTTTTTTAGATATACATACTCTCACCAGCATTTGTAGGCGTACAGTGCATTTATTTTATTTTATTTTCTCTTCCTTTCAACTATCATACAGGTGTATTCCTACCTACTGCGATAACGCAGTCTTAAAATTAACTTATTTATTCTATATCTATCTATCTATACTAATATTATAAAGAGGAAAGATTTGATTGTTTGTTTGTACTGAATAGGCTCTGAAACTACTGAACGGGTTTGAAAAATTCTTTCACTGTTGGGAAGCTACACAATCCCCGGTTGACTGGCTTGATAGGCTATATTTTATCTCCGTATTCCCACGGGAACGGGAACTACGCGGGTGAAACCGCAGGGCGCTACTAGTACATTATACATTTATAATAAATCTATAAAAGTCGTTTTTGTACATTACAAAAATTTCCAATAAAAACACCCAGGGAGTTAAAGAATAACTAACAGAACCCATTTCTAGCATTTTTAAATATTTTGTCTGTATGTCTGTTTAGATTTACCTTCGTAGAAAGTACAAAAGTAATTTAGAAAACTTTTATACATTAAAATCGTGCTTAACTGAAAGAATTACTTAGTTTTGTTTCATCGTAATTGCTTCACTCTATCAGAAGATATTTGAATTTTAAGTGTTCAAGATGAAATAACTTTTAATTACGTCAAGAACGCCATCTACATCAACCATCAACTACTATTTTATTTCGAATTCTTGGAAACAATACCAAAATATATTGTTGAGTTATTTGTGAAACTTTTAATGTGTAGTAAAGGAAAAGCGAATATTTTATTATCATAACGTTATATCTTCTGAACTACATATTATTTTAACACGTCAACTCTATGGTCTATGGATGGCGTTATTCATATAATGCACATAATTAGCATGGTTGACTAAGTCACAACTTATAAGCGTAAATGTACCTATAAGATTTGCCAGGTCTTAAAATTTGAAAGCCGACGGCGAGGCCAGCCGATTTAGTCGATAAATTGGGAAAAAGGCCTTACAACCTATTCTATTCAAGGTTTAGTGTCTTTAAAATAATACTTACTTACGTACTGCAGAGGTTCGTCTGTGGATGGGTTCACCTTCCATACCGTAACCCAAATCTTAACATACCGAGATTCCTCCGTACCTCAGAAAGCATGTCAAGCCGTTGGTCCCAATTGTCGTTTGTAGATATTCGGCAGTTGTTACTAATTATCAAAAGCCAGAAAATCTGACAACAGTCTTAGCAAGTAGGTAGTGCTGCGTTACCCAGGAAATGGTTTGTGGAGGTCTGGTAGGCAGTCGCGCTATGTAAAATACTGGTATTCAGCTGAATCCGGTTTGACTGGCCCGAATATATTTGGGAAAAGGCTAGGCAGAATATAGTAGGTATATAATTATGGTATTAAGCCGATATGAGTTGGGCTGGTGTCCGCAACTCCACGTCCAATTGTGTATTTTGCGAGGTAGGACAAATATGTCCTTCAATCCATGCCAGCTCGTCAAGGCAGGCCAGTAACGCCTTGGTATTACTGAATAATATTAAGTAGCATTGTAAGTAAATCAATTTTCAAAAAAAATAATTAACCATTCTAATTTATATACAGTATGTTAACTAACAGAAGGCGTTCCCGCTAGCCCGCAATAGTATAGCATCTACACTGGACAGCAAATAAACCAAGCCACCCGCTACCTAGGCACTCTAATTCGATTTTCTCAAAAACTAAAAAACCTACAATTATCAAAGGTTGTACCTACAGAAAGTGCGTTTCATGGTGATTAAAATGAAAGGAAACTCATTGGGTTTAATCAATATTTCAGTGTTTATTAAGGATTTTACAAAGAAGAGTCGTTTTCCAGTCGTGACAATCGTTAGTAATGATAAAGTGAAAAAAAAATTAAAGCCAAAAACAAAGATAAAGTCAAAAAAAAAGTTTTTAATCAATATTCCGTATTCCCTCCCCTTGCTCGGATAACTGCCAGCATCCTTGTATTCATCGACCTTACGAGGCTGACGATAAAATCTTGAGGAATTGTATTCCACTCCTCTTCAATTGCGATTCGCAGCTCTGGAAGCCTTGTTGGAGCAGGTACCCGGGCTCGAACCCGACGTTTCAGCTCATCCCATAAGTGTTCTATCGGATTCAAGTCCGGGCTTCGAGCTGGCCAGTCCATCGTACGAATGCTGACGTCGCGTAGATACTGGGTCACCACATGAGCAATCATCTGCATCAATTGCATATCCTGTCCGATATATCCTGCGTAAGGTACCACATGGTCTGCGAGGATTTCAGTAATGTAGCGATGAGAAGTCAGTCCACGTGTATGGCCCGTCGGTTCGATGAAAACTAACGCTGTATGTGCTGTTAACGAGATGCGCCCCAGACCATTACAGATCCTCCTCCATAAGCAACAGTTTCCTCGATGCAACACTGAGAATAACGTTCTCCAGGGCGACGATATACTCTCTGACGTCGATCACTTCCATGTAGATTCACCCTGGTCTCATCACTGAAGAGTACATTACTCCACTGCTCTAATGTCCAATCTCTATGCTCTCGAGCAAATTCAAGTCGTGCTCGACGGTGTGCTACCGTTAATGCTGGGCCTGTTGCAGCTCTTTTTGGGGTCAGGTTTCGTTCAGCAAGTCTCCTTCTGACGGTATCTGAACTTATGACCACTTGGCGTTCGTCACGCAGACTTTGTTGGACTTGAACTGCGTTGAGGTGGCGATTTCGCAGAACAGTAAGGTGGATATAACGATCATCTGCTGCTGATGTAGCCCTAGGTCTGCCCGTACCTGGACGGCGATCGAATGCTCCAGTCTCTAGGTATCGTCTGTAAACTCGTTGCACCGAAGATCTGCTGATTAGAAGCCTTCGAGCGACTTCACGTTGCGCAATGCCTGCTTGAAGTAATGCTACAGCTTGAGCTGCTTCCTGAGGTGTTGTATCCATTATTAATCGAACAAAGTAGCAAAAACACACGCGTCTGAGCAAACGATGGACAAACACTAAAGAAATGATAAGAAATATCCGACTACCCTCATTGTAGAGAAAAAGAACGCTAATTTCAAACTCTGGTGAAAACAGAGCAAATCGTTAGCATTGTGTTTGTTGCTTGATTACAATGTGAGTTGACGGTACTTTCGAATTAATTTGTAGTCATTTTAATCACCATGAAACGCACTTTTTGTAGGTATAACTTTGATAGTTGTAAGTTTTATACTTTTTGAGAAAATCGAATCAGAGTTCCTAGGTAGTGGGTGGCTCGGTTTATTTGCTGACCAGTGTATATATGATAAAAAATATTACCATTCAAAAATAAAATGTTTTTATTTTTTTTAATATTAAAATATTCACTAAAAATGTTAAATTGATACGTTAAAGAAACACTCTGTATACGCGTACTTGACGGTTTGGGCATTGCTACTACGAGTAGGTACTATTCCGCGCTACTATTTTGATTTTAAACAGGATTTTTCGAATTTATTGACAATTTTTTTTTAATTCGGATTATTTTATGCTTATTTTTCTATTCTGATATTTTTATTTTAAGCTATTAATGATACAGATTAACGAATTTAAGGGAACGCCCTCTGTTATATAACTTACTGTATACTTACATAGGTATAATGAATAATAGTCTGGCCGGACACCGTCTGATTTTGCCGGTTCTAAAAACCTATGTCCAGCTTTATGCGAAAATCTAGCAGCATAATTAAGTTTCGTAATTAGGGGCCTAGGGTTGCTAAAAATCACTCGCAGGTCCCAATGGCTTAGCACCCACGCGCAGTGATAGGCCCGTTGGGACTACAAGACGAAAGTTGTCAACTGCTGAATTAAATCGGGTGTCTAACTATGCTCTAAATCTTCATCATCTGCCTAGCCTTTTCCAAACTATATTGGGTTCGGCTTCCAGTCAACCCAGATTCCGCTGAATACTATACCATTGTTTTACCCACCAACTGGGTAATACGGTACCATCTCTAACGACTTCCAAAGATTTTCAAATTATAGCCAATATCAACGGCTTTACGTCCTTTCTGAGGCACGGAGGCGCCTCGGTATGTTCAGATGGTCACCCATTCACAGTTCACAAAAAAGGGATCGATGTTCTAGGTTAAGCAACGCTTGCCGTCCTCGGCAAGCGTTGCTTAACCTAGAACATCGATCCCTTTTTTTTTTTACGTGGGGAAATCCTCATGGATGTCCTCCGCCCTGGGGCGGGCGGAGGGGTCTGTCAGACTCTTACTGACTAAAACCACCCCGGTGTTCCATCTCTCACCTACGCCGGGGATCGCGGGAACGTATACCACATCCGTAATCCCCGGCTGGTGCCGCCTCCTCCGCCACCTCGCGTCTACGGAGGGAGTGAGGTGTTAAACACCCTCCGTGACTTCAGAGAGGGGCGCACGGGAACACCTCGCGCCGCCATCTCGGGTCCGGATGAATGGGGGCGACAGACGTCCCCAAGTCCGCCGCCCCTGGACCCAGTTAGGGGGGCTGGAAGAGGGCAGCATACGCCCTCCTTCGACGCCCGGTGCGCCTGCTGCGGGCGGGGTCAGAGGTTGAGATCTCTCTTTCCCTTTCCGCAGCCTCCTTCTGCGAGATAACTGATTCGCAGAAGGAGACCACCGCGTCCCAGGACTCCTCGCCGCCGACCATAGATTGGACTACGGCTAGTAGCGAGAGGTCACTGCCCACCACAGAGATGAGGTCACGGCGCGGCTCCTCCCAAGCGGCACACTCTGCCAGCGTATGCCGCGCCGTGTCCTCCCGACAGTCGACGCAGTGGTGACACCGAGCGTCCGGCTCCCTGCCTATGCGACACAGGAACTTCCCGAAGCAGCCATGCCCCGAAAGGACCTGTGTCGCACGAAACGTCAGGGAGCCGTGCCTTCCCCGAGCCAAAGGTCGAGCACTGGCCGGATGGCCTCGACAGTGACGAGGCCGGCGGTAGGGCGTGATAGCCTGTCCCGCCATTCCGCCACCAGGACCTCGCGCAGCTGCGACCGACGCAGCTCGATGTGTCGCTGCATCAGTCGCTCGCCGCGCGCCCGCGCGTCCTCGCGCCACCGATACAGTGACGCGAGAACTTTCGCCTCCAGGTCCCATGGCGGAGATCCGGCCAGTGCGCAAGCCGCCTCGTAGGAGATCGTGCGATAACCCCTGATGACTCAGACGGCCATCACCCTCTGCGGCCTCCGCAGAACAGTGATAGTGCTGGCCGTGAGGTCAGCCGCCCAGATCGGGGTCCCGTAAAGGGCCATCGATCGCACGATCCCCACGTACAACCGCCTGCAGGCGGTGCTCGGGTCCCCCAGATTGGGAAGCAGCGTTGACAACGCTCCAGCCGCACCCAACAACTTGGGCGCCAGCCGCCGGAAGTGGGGGCCGAAATCCCACCGGCTGTCGAGCACCAATCCCAGGTACTTCATAGTGGACTCGACAGCGATTCGGACCCCCCCGACCACGATGTGTGATCCCGGCGGCGGTGCCCGCCGGGGGCCATGAAAAGCCATGGCCTCCGACTTGTTGAGGGCCACCTCCAAGCCGAGGCGACGTATGCGGCTCACCACCTGTGAGACCGCAGCCTTCGCCAGCAACGCTGCCTCCCTGTACGAGCTCCCCCGGGCAGTGACCAGCGTGTCGTCAGCGTAACACGTCAGGTCCACTCCCGGCTGGAGCTCGCCCCTCAGAGAACATCGATCCCTGTATTATTTAGCCCGAAGTTTCTCCAAATCTTCTGAATCGCCAAAAATAATCGTTTCGGAAAATTGTTTCATTCGGGGTTACTGGTCAATATTATTAATTCATTCGAGGATTCGAGGTACCAGGAGATATCAAGGCTGATCGGCGTTTTAAACGGAAGTAACCTGTGTAACCGTCTTTTTATTTTTATTTTCTTATTTCTAAGAGGGGTCAGATAATGCACTATACTGCAGTGTACCAGATACTGTTCGTACATTTTATCTATGTGATAAATTTTTTTTCTACATCCACGCGAACGAAGTCGCGACCACAGTTTATAATAAAATAACATATCACGGGGTGCCTTTATTTGAACTACATTATTTATTCACTTCACTATACATTTTAAAGATGGGCAGGTACTGACCGGTGTTCCGGGGCGTAATGTAACATGTTACAAAGCGATTATTCGTGCAGTCAGTACGTGAAGACGAGCACGAACACGCGAGCAACGAGCCGCTCGTTTCAAGTGCTCCGCCCGCTGTTGGTCTTTTGGCCCTTAGAGTGCGCAGTCGGTCAGTACGCCGACTCCAAAGACAATATATATTATGGCCGACACCATCAATCGGTGACAACTCAAAATATTTATATTGTCAAGTAATCACTTGGTTTTTCTTTAATATTGGAAAGACAAACCACCAGATACATCTCTATTTTTAAATGCATGCTTGATGTCCAATAACGTGTCTTTTTCTAATTAATTTTGGTTTAAACAATAATTTTGTAGATAGAATCAAAGACCCCAACGCAATCTCGCCGTCAGGCATCTTGACTGAGAGTATCATTCGAATCTGCGGCACTGGCATATTTAAAAGCAGCGTCAATAATTACATAACTCTAAATTTTCTGAATTAGAATTTTATACAAAAAGCATTTAAAAAATATATATAATTGTCGATTTGGCGACGACTACATTTATGGACGATGGAAAGAAAGGGAAGGCACCGCGGACGGAACAAAAACCGCAAAACATTAAAATTAAATTAAATTAAATATTTTAAAACCCCCGACACAAAAACTCTTTAAAAAGTAAAAAAAAAATCTCAATCTTAAAATACCTAAGCATGTATTAATCATTCTAAAAAAATGCGTCGCGTTCGGAGACCTGGAGGGTCGCGGGTATTCTCTTTCAGTGCGCTTTCATTTGAGACCCTACTCGAGTATATTTGCAGACATTCGGTTATTCTTCCCCACTTTCACCCCCCACAGCTTTTAAACGGCTCAACCGATTTTCATCAAACATGTCTAAGAACACTCGCACAATAGTCACCTTTAATACAAAAAATTGAATTCGCTTCATCCGTTCAGGAGTTATGATGCCTCAGACAGACAGACACAAACCCCTCTTTTTGCGTCGAGGGTTAAAAATGTCCCTAACTAGACACCCTAAAAGATGCCTAATGAAATAAAAAATATTATATTATTTTTTATTGTATGAAAAACATTCTTGATAGCAATATTTCTTATTGTTTCAGGGCTGCAATCAGCTAACAGATGAGACCTTGGCGGCAATAAGAACACACTGTAGTAAACTTCAATTCCTGGACGTGCAAGGTTGTCGGAACATGTCTCCAGAACTGGCGTGTTCAATCGGATCTGTCCCATCACTACACACTGTATTGATGTCCAAGCCCGGACCATACATAGAAGATGGAAAAAAGAATAGAGCTCCTGCCCCAGCTTTTCTCCCAGCGCTGATGAGAAAACTACGCTTACATTAGACTAGTTTTGTTTAAGACCATTATTACCGCCGCGTCCTCCCAACCGTAACACTAAGTAAATTGAAATGCAGAAAGGAATACCTGAATCGAAATATACCTACATATTTACATTTTATTGCATTTGGACTCTTCGTAAAATAATTTACTGGGTTTGTCTGGACAAATTGTTAAAAATATAGGTAACCATGTCAAGGAACTCAGTAACAACACGGTCACGAATATTCATTTTTATTATTTTATGATCACTTAGTTAATGTATAGGATGACTGGTAATTGAGTGCATTCCTTGAAATTCGCTGTACTAGAACTACTTAACTAATTTGGAGGGATTATAACGCCGAAAACTTGTGTTCCAAATTGAGTTGTTTTCGAGTTATCGAAGTTTTTTAAGATATTTTAGAAAACAATCGTGGCATAATAAAAAAATCTTCAAATTATGAGAAATGGCCTTCTCTACCACTATGGCCAGTAAACTGAAAACTACTTTACAGATCATGAATAACCTAAATGCCTAGAAAACCAAATTTATCTATATACCAATATTATAAAGAGATTTCTTTTTTGTTTGTAAGCTCGTAAGCTTAGCTTGTAAGCTCCGAAAATACTGGACCGATTTTAGGCATTTTTTTACCAATGGAAATAGACGATTAACATAGACATTTTTATCCCCTCGTAATTAGTAACTACGCGGGTGAACTGAGAGGCGCTGCTAGTTATTCATAATTTATAAAAAAGTTTTGGTTATTGTGGCAGTTTACTCGAAAAGTAATTTATGAGATTTACAGTCAGTACAAATTACAAGAGATACTTCCTTGTCTAGTCAGCTTATAAAATGATATAGTGCCCTTCCTCTTGGCACGTGTTGGAATATAAATTCCAGTTGTTTCCAGCAAGGTGGTATTTTAATGAAAATAATGTTTGTAAATGATAAATTATATTTATTTTGCAAATAGGTAACAAAAACAAATACTTTTACAGTCAATTTTTACCCAATTAAAAAAAGGAGGTTCTCGCCTCGACTGTTTTTTTTTTCAGCGATGTTTTCGCCAGTTGTAACCGATTATGAAGATTACTTTTTGTTTAGTAGAGTATTTTTCCGGACTGGTCCCATTTCAATTTGGTGAAGATCTGATGAACTTCGGAGATATGCAATAAGTGATAGCAAATCTTCTGATATCTATTGGGGCATAACTATTAATTATATACCGGTCTTGACTCTTTTTGCGTTGGGTTTAGTTTAATATAAAAAAAAAATGCATTGTAAGTTGAACTATAGGACCTCTTGAACATAAAATCAATCATTTCTAGTAAAGTGATATATTGTTAGGTTTACGTCAATTCCAAAGTATAGTAGACAATTAACGAACTGATCTGGGCTTGAACTACGAAGACGCACAAAGTAACTCCTTTCCTTACGGTAAATAACGCAAGCCGAGTGCTTGTGCTGCAAGTCTGTTGTAAGATTTAATAAAAAAAAGTATGTTTTCCCTTTTCAGTTGTGACTAAAAAAAAGATTAAAACAAAGTACCTATAAAATTAGTTTCGGAAGTCGGTGTCGGTGTTCTTTTTTTTTAAGATATTAATCTAGATGAAACCAAAGTGTAAGTCAAAACGTTTATTTCAATTAGGCCATTAAACGGCACTTTTGAACATCATCATTAAAAGTTATCATAATTAAGTGACTCTAGCGTCCATTCGCAAAAGTAGATTCTTATGAAGAAGAACGGACTAGAAAATCCATAGTTACTCTTTTCAAATAAATGTTTTACAATATTTGGTATACAAAATCTACTTCATATATGTGAGGACGACTCACCATGTATACTAGAATAGAACCAAGTACTACCAGAAGAGGTAAACTTCTAAATAAGCTCATGGTACTCACATATTTACAAATATTGAACCGGTAGGCGAACAGAAAAAAAAGTACAAGCCTCTAAAAAAAATGCATTCATATTACATAAATCAACCAGTTTGATTTTGTCTACACCTTTATTGAAACATGCTGATCTTGCTCCATAGGGCATGGAGCAAGATCAGCATGTTTCCAAGCATTCTTATCCTGAATGTAATCTTCTAATTTGTAATATGCTTGTTTACAAAGGGTGCTTTTAATTAAAGTTTTAAATTTTCTTTCATTTAATTCTTATATGTTACAAGGTATTTTGTTGTAACATTTAACACAGTACCTCATGAAACGTTGGGAGGATCCGGCAACTGGGTCTCGAGGTGGCCCTACACAAGTCCGAGGCCATGTGTTTTCATGGCCCTCGGAACCGGCCACCATTGGGATCCCAGATAACGGTGGGAGGGGTTTGCATCGGCGTCGGGTCGACGATGAGCTACTTGGGTCTCGTCCTCGACAGCCGGTGGAACTTCGCGGAGCACTTCCGTCGTTTGGCTCCCAAACTGAGGCGGGCCGGGGCTGCCCTCAAGCGGCTCTTGCCCAACCTAGGGGGACCAAACGCCTCCTGCCGGAGCACAGTGGTCTGGAAATCGAGCTCCATACTCATAGAAACTTAAAGTAACGGAATTAAAAAAAAAAATTGTAATGGCTTTGGAATACCTTCCTTTAAGTAATATTAACGTATGAAGGGTACAGGTCACTCCACTACTGAGAAAAAGAAGCTTTACTTTTTTTTTGTATGGGGGAAAACACTAAAAGTACATTTTTTTGGAACTGTATGGAACTGTAAGGCTGGCGCTAATACCAGCTATAGTCCCAATCACGGCGATCAAGATGACATACAATTCATGTACCTACTTTTAGGCACGGCTAGGCACGTAGCAATTTTTTTGAAATTTTGAATTTCGATATGTGATTTTTCAAACCTTTGCCGTCCTTAAATGACTTTGTTGATCGATTTACTTATATTATATTATATTGTGGTTGGATTTAGCCTTAATATGATAACAATAATTAAAAGAGATATTTATTATATACGACTTTTTTGCAAAATTTCATCCCAAGAACTCTTTTCTTAAGCACCGTGATTAAGGTTGAGGTATAATTAGATACTAATGACATGAGCATTAAGTAGGTCTAGCAGGGCCAAATGGGCCCTAGTCATAATACAATTATAATTGTCTGTAATATAAGTAACTCATTAGAGAATAGCGAACGATAATGAGGGTAGTTGTATATATATAGGACATTTGAGTTCAATTTTATTAGCAGCTCGCAGTACTTGTGCGCGCTAATTTATTACCTTATACTCGTACGTATTTGTTATTGTGTTGTGATGGAAGGATTTGGTACCAATTTGGACATTTTCATGTTTGTGGCATACAACAGTAGCTTTTCAGACCCCAATGTTTTATTTGAAGCTTTTGAGAATACTGTTGAATTATCAGAAAAAATGAAAATAAGCAATTGAAACAATTCTGCCAGAGTTACGTGTGTAACTTGAGGAAGAAATGGATCTTGTGTGGTCGCTCGAAACGTACATTCATAAAAAAGTATGAGACATGGCTGCAAGAGAATATCAAATGGCCTGAGGTCGTGATGAAAAAGATGACTACTTCTGTAGTGTCAGTAGAGCAGCAACCATGTTCCAGTTTTGACTTTGGTTTAGATGAGGGTGCATCAACATCCTACATATCGGAGACGTGCAGTGTTGGAACATCAACATCCTACTCATCGGAGACGTGCAGTGTTCGGACATCATCATCAGTTGTGTCGCCGAGAAAACCATTCGTGGAGCTAAGCTCGCTACAGAAGAGAAGGCGAGTAGAAGAGCTCCTAACGCATAACACTGAAAGCCTTGCTCATGCAACTGGTTTGAAAGTACAAAACAAGAATGTAGCAGATATAATTAAACTGGTATCGGAGCATCCCGAAGAGGCTACAAAGATAAAGAAATTGTTAAATCAAAAGAAAACTATGCCTATATATTCCGCTGACAAAGCTTTAGGTATTTCAATCTCATTGAAGCTTTCGAAGTGGCAGTATATAACATTAAGATCGTGTGCAAAAGAAGGAAGAATACCACTGTATCCTTATGCTGCCATCCTTGAGGCGAAGAAGAACAGACAGACTTTACGGAAAGAGAGGTTAAAGTAAAGCTCCAAGCAATTTTGGACAAAACTGTGGCTAGGCTTGGGAAATGTTTACGTGTGGAATCTTCGCTGCAGCGAAGATTCCACACGTAAACATTTCCTTTGTTAACTCTTTAGTTAACTCTTTGCCATCCATGGATGGCAAAGAGTTAACACTTATATGCAGGTGGAGCTTTTATGGTGCTTCAGGAAGAAGTTTTATTGGTGAAGTTTGTATAAGCAAACTATGGCAGGCGAAGACGATTCCAGCATTTTTATGTGTTCTTTTGTGCCTCTGCGCTTAGTTTGTAGTGATGAAAGGTATGGGAGAATCCAAAGCCATCTTCCACCATGTTTTGCAGACCTATTTACTTTAAGTTTTCAAACCCAAATTATTGTGATAAACGGCTTTAAATCTAACTCTATCCAGGTAACTTCAGGAGTGCCACAAGGCTCAATTTTAGGTCCCCTTTTATTTATATTATTTATTAATGATATTAAATACTGCTTTAAACACTCAAAATTCCTGTTATATGCAGATGATTTAAAAATATTTAAGAAAATCTGTGATGATACAGACTGCATAGAATTTCAACAAGATTTGGACCGTTTTTCCAGCTATTGCTCTGCTAATAAGTTATATCTCAGCCTATCCAAATGCTACACCATAACATTTACCAAAAAATTAAATATTAATCGCTACGAATATCGGCTTGCTAACAGTATCATAAACAAAGTTACAACTCTTCGTGATCTTGGTGTGCAACTGGATTCAAAACTTCACTTGGATACTCATGTAGAAAATATAGTGAATAAAGCATATAAAATGTATGGCTTTGTAATGAGAGCGTCTCGCGATTTTAAACGACCCTCTACTTATTTTCATCTCTACAAATCTATAATTCGACCACAACTGGAATATGCAGTGCCGATTTGGAATCCATATTATGCAAAATATAATGAAGCAATTGAATTAGTCCAACGCAAATACTTTCGCGCCGTTCATTACAGATGTTACCATAAAAAAATATCTTATAAACTACTTCTTAAAAAATACAATATGTTGACCCTTCAATCAAGACGCACGTTGCTTGATATGATGACTCTTTTTGACATATGCCTTAATAAATTTGATTGCCCCCCATTAGTTAATAGATTATGTTACCTGGTTCCTCGAACCATCCGTGGGCGTGAGGTGCGAACAAGGCGCCTATTTGCTACCAGCTTATGTAAATCCAATTCTGGTAAACGTTCTCCACTCCGTCGCTTAGTGGACACATACAATGAACAGTTTGGTTCAATCGACATATTTCATCTTAACAGAGTTAGTTTTAAAAGACACATAATCAACGTTTTGATGGATCGGCAATAGACTGCGTAAGACGCATTACATTATTATTTTTTCTTTGTACGATAGTTGAATTTAAGATAAGATTTTGTATAAATTCACCAGGCACAGAAATGTGGCATTTTATTATATTCATAATAAGGGAGAGCACTTTTCACAATTCCGATATTTGTTACTTTTGTTTCATTAACAAATTACTTAGCTACAGTTAATATCTAATTTTTGTTTACCTACCTCTCTTTGATCTGAATAACGATTAGACAGCAAATGTCTGCGTACAGATTTAGTATCTTTTTTTTAGTAATCTGTGGAAAATGTAGTGGGTGGTATATTCGTTAATTTTAGTTTTAAGAACTATTTGTAAAACAATAATATACTACTGTTTGTTTTCCCTAATAAAAATAAATAAAATAAATAAATAAATAAAAATAAAACGAAAACAAGTTAAACATCGTGTAAGAACAGGCTCTGATTGAGGCTGAGATTGAAGCACTGCAGCCTTCAATCATGGGAAGCCATGTTGTAAAGCACTCGATGCTTATTACGATGATGGATGGCAAAATCATTTCACAGCTATCAAATACCTTATCACAGGCATTTGATATATGTAAAGCTACCCCTTCGGAAATGAATAAGTTGGAGAAGATGTCAGAGTGAGTTTTCAATAAATTAATATCACTGCAGTACTTCAATATGCTTTTTGTTCATGTAATTATCTTATTTTCAGAAAACCGGTTTCAACAGAAATGTTCAAGTATGGGCTATCTACTCTACATGCTAGCAATGCTACCAATTCAAACTAGCAGTAACTGATGATATGAGACCTCTTCTCATTGGTGAAGATTGAGGTGTTGACTAAGAGAACTCTGTGTTTGTGGATGTTAATGTTAGTGCGTTAATGGGCTCCGATTTAGAGGACTCTGATGAGGGCGAAGATACTCTCTGTTATCAGTAGTTTTTACTAGACGGTAGTAAAAAAAAAAAAAACGGTGGAAAATGTGTAAATATTTATAATTCCATGTTGTAGTAGTTATAGTTATAATAGTGGTTAAAAACCGCTCAAATAGTTATGAATGAACTACTCAACGCTATTTTACTACTATTTGAGCTAATTAGCTATTTTTGTAATTTTAATACTGGCTTTATTATTTATTTTTACTGTTGTTTATAACTAATTTTTGTTTATATTTGTGGAGGACCATAATATTATAGTTGTATCTTGTTGTAATGTCTTAATATTAGTATAATTTCACAATTATAATATTTACTTATTTATTTGTACAAATTCGTTTTTTTTCGTAATTTTTAACTTAAATGTTCTTTAAAAAATAAATATCATTTTACAACGCATTTTTTTCTTATACAGCGATCGGAAAAACCACATACCTACTTTAAATTCATAACCTCAAAATTGTTACATGCAAAGCGATACCAAAAAGTGCATTAAATTAATGCTCATGTCATTAGAATCTAATTATATCTCAACCTTAATCACACAGATTAACAAATGAGTTTAGTTCCAGGAATAAAATTTTGCAAAAAAAAAATAATTTAATCAACATATTTTTTAATTATTGTTATTATTAGGATCATTAGCAGGTTAAATACAACCACAATATAAGTAAATCGATCAACAAAGTCATTTAAGGACGGCAAACGTTTGAAAAATCACATATCGAAATTCAAAATTTCAAAAATTTGCTACGTGCCTAGCCGTGCCTAAAAGTACATGAATTGTATGTCATCTTGATCGCCGTGATTATAGCTGGTATTAGCGCCAGCCTTACAGTTCCATACAGTTCCGAAAAAATGTACTTTTAGTGTTTTCCCCCATACAAAAAATACCTACGTAAAACTTTTTTTTCTCAGTAGTGGAGTGACCTGTACCCTTCATACGTTAATATTAGGTAAAGGGAGGTATTCCAAAGCCATTACAACTTTTTTTTTTAATTCCGTTACTTTAAGTTTCTATGAGTATGGAGCACGATTTCCAGACCACTGTGCGGAGGCTGTACGCGGGGATCGTGCGGTCCATGGCCCTTTACGGGGCCCCGGTGTGGGCGCTGTCGCTAAGGCGACTGCCAGCGCGCCACCTGGTGGCGTCCCAGAGGGTCATGGCCATCCGGCTGGTCCGGGGATACCGCACGGTCTCCGGCGAGGCGGCGAACCTCCTTGCCGGATTGCTGCCGGATCTTGAGGCGAGAGCCCCCGCGCACGTCTACGCGTTGCGCGTGTAGGCGCTACGCCGGGGTGAAACTCCGGCGGGATCTCACAGAGGCATGGAGACAGCGACTGCTACAACCCAGCGCTAGGCACGCCACCATTGCGGCGATAAGTCCCCTCTTTAATAATAATAACAATAGACGTTTATTTAAGATAACTAAGATCCAATTTGTTAGTAGTAAAATCACTTATAACTAGTGTTAGTAATACAACCTTAACCTACTCGCCCCCTGCCTGACCCACGAATCGAGGTATCAATACTCATATGAGCATTAATACATCGACTCACGTACAGACAATCAAGTCTATTGGCTATCATACTTAAAACGCTGTTGCGACTAGCCCGTACTCTGCTCAGCATTGACGGAGGATCTTTGAGGAGTGGTTAAAGAGACGCCACAGCGTCCTCGCCTTCCGCCTGGCGCAGGTGCTCACCGGACACGGCTGTTTCGGGAGGTACCTGTGTCGGATCCAGCGGGAGGACACGTCCGGGTGTCATCACTGTGTGGATCGCCCGGAGGACATGGTGGAGCATACGGTGGAGGTCTGCCCTGCTTGGGCGGAGCACCGCCGTGTCCTCGTCGAGGTGATCGGCGGCGGCGACCTCTCACGTCCGGCCCTAGTTCAAGCCATGGTCCGGAGTGAGGAGGCATGGGAAGCGGTCGCCTCTTTCTGTGAAGCAGTAATGCTAGCAAAGGAGGAGGCGGAACGCGTGCGAGAGAGGGAAATCTCTCGCTCCAGCCGCCGCAACAGAAAGAGACGCCCCGGGCGTCGGGAAACGCAGATCGATTCCCGGCCACCATAGGCGCGGGCCTGCGGATGGCGAGCTATGGGTGGCTCGCTGTCCGATAGCAACCAGGCCCGAGTCGACGGCGCGTCGTGTTCCACGCGCGCCTCAAAAAGCCGTCAGAAAAGAAGACGGGGCCCCATAGGGTCAGTGCCTGCTAGGGTTGCGGAATTTGTTCGAAAGAGTCACCGCGACCCTGGAACGCAAAGGGCACAAGAAGGAACACGGGTGGGTTTTAGTCAGTAAGAGTCTGACACTCTCTTCCGCTCCGCCCAGAGCGGGAGAAGTCATTTGATGATTTCCCATCCAAAAAAAAAAAAGTACCTCATGAAAGATGTACATATGTACTTTACCTAATCTATAAAATGGTTGGTCTAATTTATTTGTCTTTATTTCTAGTATTAAAATTGTGTCCATCACTAATTTTACTAAAAAGATGTCGATTTTTCCTTACATACAACATATTTTCATAGATGAATTGGCAAGGGACTGTCATAATATTGATCTTTTTAAAAAGTTATCTTCGCATCGCTAAGAGAATCGCAGGGACGCAAATTATAAAGGGACCTGACAGCTTCTCTTTTGTAAAATAAATATGGATTCAATGTCAGCAGCCCGACCCCACAACAAAATACCGTCTGACATAATGCTGTGAGAGTAACTAAAGCAGACCAAACGTGCGGTTTCTACGTCTGTTAGCTGTCTTATCTTTCTAACAGCATAAGCGGCTGAGCTTAGATGACCAGCAAGAGATTTTATATGAGGGCCCCATTGTAACTACTCGTCTAAAGTAATTCCCAGGAAAACCGTCTGATTCATGAACTCCAGTTTTTCTCCATTCAATATAATGCCGCAATACAAACCGGTAGTATGTAACATTATAAGAAGCCTTGCTAGTTGCGCAGTTGATAACTCAAAAATAACCCAATTTGTACCCCGAGCTACTTAGGTTAAATTGCCATTAGCTTTAGAACAACCCATTTCAAGGAACGCACACGATTAAAAGTCACCCGGACAAAACAAAGTAAAACTTGTGTACTAAGCTGACTTGCAATTTTCTAAATGTACAATTGTACATACCTTAGATGGGAGACCGGCCTACCAAGGTACTAAATAATATTTGCCATACTTTATAAATGTCAACACTTCGCTTATTTTATTTTACATAATATCACAATATGAGAGTACAGGGTGTGGCAAAAGTGATAACTGTTTATGATACAGCTGCCATTTTTTTTTATTTTGAAATAAAATCATGGATTCTGTATTTACAGCACGTTGTAAAAAGTATTAAATTGATATGATTAAGTCTAAAAAGTGATATTAGTCAAATTCCACCCAAGTCCTGAGTTGCTGCACTTAATGCATTTCAAATGATGTCATTACTTTTACCCGTCTGGGTGAATACCTATATCATAACCACAGATAATATAATACTACATCATAACTTATATCGTACCTATCTATTGTTATTCATCGTATTTATTGTTTTGGAGATATTTAAACTGAATTCAATCTGAGTCTTTAGGATTTATTACATTATTACGTAGGTACCACATACATAAAAACGCAATCACAAACACTAGGACACATTCGAGATAATATCGAGCTAAACCACTGAGATTTGGGCTCATAAGATTTTTCTAAATGAACAAACGATCCATTATAACAGGAAATGTGAAAATAAATTTGAAATGTATGAATCGAACTCGTGATTATTATATATCTTTTTTGCGGTGTTTGTGAGTTGTGTCTAACATAATAAATTCCTCTTTCTGAATACTTGATAACATTGACTGTATCTCTAAAAGTAGGTGTTGTTAGATGTTGCTTCCACATTAATGTTTTAATCAACACGTTAAAGACCTTATCCAAATATAGTGCGGTCACGTATTTACTTAATTTTATTTATAGTTAAATTAAATGACATATTCATGTAGCTTCCATATATGGAATATGAATTTCTTACAGCTGTGATAAACTTTAAATGGGAAGGTTTTAATTTTATTTTTGAGAGGCAAGCTTCAAAAGGCGCCCGGATATCGGGAATCAGATGAGAGGAGTGCCGAATTCGTAGCTCAGAGGTGACTTGTTTGTCCATCAGCATATGGATGAACTTCTTGGGGACCACCCAGGAACCCACATTGTGCAACGCTTGTCAGGTCACATCCCTAGGGAGACAAAAAGGGTCACCTCCGAGCCTTGCCGCACTTGCCTGCACGTGTCAACTGTGATACCCTCTTCCTGGGGCTCGTTGACTGGACAGATACTGAGGAGCCCACTGTGAACACCCGCGACCCCGTTTTATATACCTACCTATTTACCTATGTATATTTATGATATTTTCCATTAAGTACAAATTATTCAAATACGTTGCAATAAAAGCTCTAAACCACTTTATTTTGTTTTTTTTTTATCATTTGTGTCACAACTTGATCCTAGGAGTTTATTTACTTAGTAGGTATTATAAAACTACTATTTTATTCTATCTTCTTAGCTCCTGATATCATTATCATTATATAAAGCAGTAGGTAATTGTCATATTTGGGTACGTTCATTTTTTTTTCGGAGCTTATGATATACGAAATCGGTGTGCCAAACCGTCTTGTGATCATATTGCGAGACTGTCGAAGTGTCGAACCGCAGCTTTCGCTACCGCATCGAGGGTGCACTCTGATCCCCTTCACCCCATCCGAGCAGACTCCACCAGGGTTCAGTATTATACCCCCCTAGTCTTTATGCTGTTCACTAGCGATATCCCCAAAATTGCGACCCTGACTCAAATTTCAGCAAATATCTTGATCGGAAAAAAAGCCAGGCGGTTCTCTTCTCGAAACCGCGGTTTAAAAACCCCGTCCCACCCCGTCCGATCACCATATATGGCAAGTCGATCCCTTGGGAGAAGCGAGGTAAATACCTGGGAGTCATTATAGACAGCAACTTCACCTTCAGCATATTATAACGTAGGAAGGCTTCACTTCCTCATGACCATACGGTCAGCAAATAGTTACTCAGGTGCAAATTGCGACTCCTCACCGCGATCATCCGTTCCATCATGGCCGTTCAATATCCGCAATGAGACTACATCTTGACCTTTAATTGCCCACCATTCAGCAGTTCATTCATGAACACATTACCAAGAGTTTCCTCGACACTGCTGTCAATCACTGTAACCCCCTCATCGCATCGGCCACCCGATACAATCGCTCTCGCATCTCCCAAATTCGCCGACCGCGGCATACCCTTGTGACTCCCGATGACTCTATCAACCTCCTCCAAGAGAACACTGCGCATACCACAAGCGCCGTCCTACCGCCCTCACCGCTGAGGCACGTCGTGGCATCCCCGTTAATGTCCTTGCTCGTTCCCGCTCGTCCCTAGCTGTTCTCCCCCAGGGACGCCCTAAGCCGAGGTCCGTACCCCACAGTGGGTACCCTTAGCGTGTAGTCGCTTAGTTTGTAAGTTTTTATAAGCCCTGGCTGGAAGTCTGCTATTTACATTTAAGGCCGCCACAGGCAAGTCCGGTTAAGCAGTCGACAACCTCCTAGGTTGAACTGGGAGAGGCCTGCACTCATAAAAAATAAAGATTGGAACCGCTGTAGTGTAGTAAGTGGAGCGGAGGAAGGACAGGAAAGAGTTTGGGTTCACGTGAGTTCGATATTGTCGCACAGCTCTCCGATATCAGTTTACATATTTTATAGCTCGCCGTACATCCTCTGATTTAACATTCCTGTTCAAGTTGCTGAATAATAGTTTTGACTGTCCAGATCTTCTTAGCAGAATATATCTTACGGCCGAAACCAATAACCGATCTATCACATACTGGAGATAGAAAAACAAATGAAACAACAGAAAACCTATATCATTTTTCTTGATTTTTCTGTTGTTTCATTTGTTTTTCTATCTCCAGTATGTGATAGATCGGTTATTGGGTTTGGCCGTTAGTGTGCCTGCCAGAATCCCGCGATATCCTCGTCCGCTACTTAAAGCCCCGCGACACCGAACGAAACTAGGGAAACATTCACCAGTTCCCAGGATGACCCAGCAGTACAATGCCTTGTCATGCACATCTGGGCCAATATAAGTCACTAATTCGTAAAAAAATAAATGACATGTAAATGTAAGTGTTTAACTACCTGCCTAGTAATGTATTGTTTGCTATTTTTATCTGTCTGTAAGTATAGAGAGAAAGCTTATCTTTTTAATCTTATCATCAACTTTAATAATATTATAATATTTTAATTGTAACTTGCATGATGTGGTCTCCTATAATTGAGGGAGCACATGGAATGTTATTGTCCTTTATAAAATAGCATGTAAGGTGTACCTATTCTTTGTTGGAGATCCTAATAAAACAACAAATAAAAAATAGCATATAGGTTATATAGCTTCAAATATTAGGAAAAATATCATACAAGAACAGTGGTAATCTGACAAAAATGAACCAATGGATTTTTTGACAGATTACGACTAGCTTCTATCCGCGGCTTCTTCTGAGTGTAAAATTTAACTAAGTACATAGGTACATACATAAACTTATAATATTTTCATTTTTTTGTGCAGGGAACCCTAATCTTTTTTCTAAAAAAAAATGTATACTCTAAAAAATGTACTTATCTGATTTTTAAATCCGTACTAAATGCCAAAAAGCAGCATCGTATAAAATAGCCAGTATTTCATGGCTTTGTATATTTGTGGCCACAGACATTAGTACAGAACAATATTTTCCACATTAGCTAAGTCTGCATTTTTATGTAAATAAAATAAATAATATAAACCTTATCGCAGGTTTAATTGAAACCACCATTAGATTTTAAACAATATTTTTTGTAACAAAATATAACCTATTTACACCTTTAAAGTATTAGCAATCACATTGATTCCGATGCACTAGCCCCTAATTGAGCAATAACAAATTAAGTTAGCTATAAATTATTACGTTGTCCCTTGACCTAAACACTAAGCTTATGTATTATTCTTTATAAAAGTCTTCTATGATGTCTTTGTATTTTTCGTAGACTACGTTCCTCTTGATTTTCAACGTTGGTCCTGTAAGAAAATAATACTATTATGGATCCAGGGTTTTGCTTTTTGTCAGCACTCAGTCACACAAGGTATTTTTTCCAGCTGTTAAGGGCACATACGAAATGCTCGAGCAGTTAAACAGTGGTCAAAATACACGGACCTTTCGTACAGTTATAATTTGAACAGCTTGAAGTTGTCACTAATAACTTTAGTAGCAGCTTCAAGCTGTAATGTGATGCCTTGCAGCAGTCGGTTTCAACTGCTAGAGCAGTCAGGCAGGCGGGGGAAAAGCTAGCGCGGGCGGAGGCGTAACTGCGCGAGAGCAGTCGACAGCTCGAGAAGTAGTGTATGCCTGGCACCTGCTTGACGTTACGATGAAATTGAACAGGGCCCCAAGTCTGCTATTTTTATAAATTTGTCATTCCAACACGATCCCATTGTCATTTTGTTAAAAGTTCGTAATCTGCTAAATTCATAATGGTCGATCATTGGTCGGTCAATGGTCTCGTAATACTTTTTGATAACCGAGCTATTAAAAGAAATGACTGCAAAACGACGTTCTAATGGTAGGTCACTGATCAAAGGAACTCTCAAAATTTTAGCAGATTACCGCATACGTCTGTCATTCATTTGCCCATTGGAAAGTCATAATGGCGCTTTTATATTAGTAGATTACGAAACTTGTCAAAATCGACCATTATTTGATCAATGATAGACCATTCTGACACTATTGTAATAGCAGACTTGGGGCCCAGTGTCGCTGGCCGCCCAGTGAGTCGCTGCTGATAAAGCAGTTCCATGTACCTATGTATGCAAATAGAAGACTGTTGTTCTTTGGCCGTGTATGGTCCGCCAAAGAATAAACTGGTAAAATGTACGACAATACCAGGATTTAATCTGTTGCCCGTGTTGTCAATTTCGCTAGAAGTTTTATAACTCAAACAACTACATACCTAATTCACCAGAATGTACTGAGAAGTCTGTAGGAAGTATTGCGAATTTCTGGATTTTCTGTGCGTTGGAAATGGCGTGTTTGTTGGCGCGGGTTATACCTTCTTCAATTGCTTTGTAGACCTGAAAAAAGGGCCTCACAATTACTTAAACCTCTTGTATATTTGCAAAACGAAGATATTCTAAGATATATTTTTTAGAGTGGAAAACTCGAACTTACCGCAGGATCCTTGGTGTTGACAATTTCACTAATCTTGGTAGCAGAGCTTCCTAAACTGGCCACCCACTTCCTCGTCTCATAATCCAGATCGTCTAGCGCTTCGCTAGTTTCAGAGTTAACTTTTGCCTGAAAAATACATGTTTAGAAAACAAGTTGATACTTTGACAAAAATGTAGGCATCACAGGCTGTAAACTAGATGGGAGTTGCATATTCTCCGACTTTTTGTGGATACTATTGCTTGCGGGAGTCGGACCAAACCTAGCAAGTCGAAGGCGTGACAAAGAACTATTTAATTTGCTGCTAAGGCGACTTTTTTAGTGGAACAGGTACTGGGGTGTAATATTATAATCACCTTAAGCGTAAGAAGTACAGAGAGGAACTTGCGCTTGTCGCCGATGAGTACGGCATAGCCGATGTGCAGCAACTCTGCCTGCACAGCCTGCTCAATCAGCACCGGAGCCACGTTCTCTCCGCCCGCAGTGATCAACAGCTCCTAAACACAATACGGCATGCATTTCGTAAATATTCGGCAAGGCAATATGAAAATCAGCTCAATTGTCTCGAACTGCATAACTTTATAAGAGTAGTCAGATCACGGGCCAAACTATGATTTACACATGGAGGGGGGTACGAGGGTTCAAAAATGTACCTAGATAAACATGTTTTTGCTCGGGCTTCACGCAGTAAATCTAGAATTCTGAACGACAATCCCATTCGAAATACTAGTACTTTAATACATATTTAGTAGCACGGATTATCCATGCAATCTAAAAAAGTTTCTAATAAATATCCCAATATTTATTAGATATGTTTTCTTTCATCGTAAACTAAGGGGTGTCTCCGGAACCCCTTAACACCCCACTTTTATATATAGGTACGCCCATGAGTAATCATCAGAGGCCGGAATTAGGTAGAGTTATTTTTGTACTTGCATCGAAATGTTGATATTAATATGGATCTTCCAGGGATTTCTTATAGACAATCCCGTGTAATATTACAAATAAATAATGATAAAAACCTCAGAGATAGATAATACAAATAAAACAAAGATAATTAACATACAATGTTTATTAGTATTTACATTAATTCACAATACAATTGATTAATAGTCGTGCGCAAATTCTCATACTTATATTTCGCCTTTTTTATAAATATTAAAATACTTTTGCTTCTAGCCTAGACTCGTGAAGTTTTGCTAATTCAAACGGCCCATCAGAATAATTTTCCTTGTTCGATTCACTCAAAATACCACTAAGATTTGAAGTGGTCGCTTCCGACATTATATTCTATATAACTTTTGTCGTTGATGTAAATTTGGCAACGACGCGCGTGCAGTTGTTTAAATTGATTAAAAGTAAAAAAAGATTTTTATTTAATAAATCACGGGATTTGAGGCATATCCACTTTATTCTTTCGCTGTATGAAATCAGTGTAAGTACATAAATAACTCTACCTAATTCCGACCTCTGGTGATCAGTAAGACTCAGCCAGGGTTGGCAAATTGTTCGAAAGTTACCGCAGCCCTGGAAAGCAAAGAACACTTATAGCAACAAGAGTGGGTTTTAGTCAGTAATAAGAGTCAGACAATCCCTCCTGACCCGCCCAGAGCGGAAGAAGCTATTTGATGATACCCAATCCAAAAAAGAAGTTATTTATGTCATTTTTTTCAATAAAGCGACCGAAAAACGATACCTTAATTCTTCCAGTAATATAGAGCAGGCCGTTGCTGTCGACCCTGCCGATGTCTCCGGAGTGCAACCAGCCTTCGTCGTCAATAGCTTCCTTTGTCTTTACGTCGTCGTTGAGATACCCCATGAACACGTGGCGGCCGCGCATCATAATCTCTCCCGGACCGTTGGGACTGGTGGCCCCCCCGAACATGGTTTCTGTACCATCTAAGAGAGCGCCGGCTGAGTCCAAGGAAAATCTGAAAGTAAATGTTTACCTTTTAGTGTTTTTCTAAAGAATAGCTTAATTGAAATTTAGACTCAATACCTAAGGTTTTAAACGGACGGAACTTATCAGTGTTTAGGTAAATGTCTTAAACGTTTTAAGGCTCCGTTTAATAATAATTTACGATTAACTTAAATGATTAGGAAGATATTACATAACCGAATTACTCATTTTGGGTAAAGATATCTAACGTAGGCGTAACAGTTACTCAGTCATCATTTGCCTAGCCTTTTCCCAACTATATTGGGGTCGGCTTCCAGTCATACCGGATTCAGCTCAGGGGCGTAGCTACCGCCGTATCAGCCGTATCAATTATACGGGGCCCCCAGGCTACAGGGGCCCCGAATGTGTGTATGCAAAAATTCCTAAAATATTATCCATTATATTTTATTTCAGGTATAGATTATTATTAACATTTTTTTATATGACAGCTGTTCCAAAAGTTTAGTTTAAAAATCACAATACACCGAATTAATATATAATTAGATTAGTTAAAAAAATACGAAAGTTACTCTTTAATTTTAACCAATTTTATTTTCAAAATTTGTTTTCAAATCAATATTGTATTTTTTTAAATTCAATTTGAGCTTTTTTCGTTTCTTTTATAAAAACTTTATACTGTTGGGGGGCCCCTCAACACATTTTGATACAGGGCCCTTCAAAGGCATGCTACGCCACTGATTCAGCTAAATACCAGTATTTAACGTGGAGCGGCTGCCTACCAGACCTCCACAACCCAATAACTGGGACCTATTCAGGCCAATTTCTGGCGTCATAAAAACGGGAGGTCTGTCCTGTCCTTAGCTACCGTCAACGATTTACTCACTTGGGGTATATACTGAGCGTGTGAGCGCCAGAAGCTTCGCTCATGCCAAAAGCATCAACGATGGGCACGTCAAGAGACAGGAAGAACTTCTTAACGTCGGGAGACAATGGCGCCGCTGCGGTCACGAAAGTCTTGCATTGGTCCAGACCCAGGGACTCGTGCACCTTGTCGAACACTATCGACTTCGCACACTTGTAGCCGAAGGACGAGCCGTCAATCCTGTAGTTTTGAGGCACATAGAGTCAACAGGTATTATACAGGTATTATGGAACGAAAAAAACAACTACGATAGTGTACATCAACAATCTATATGATACCTACACTTTGTCTACAAGTTTACTACGATTGGTATGGATTGGTGTACGCAATGAAAAAAACACGTTAGTAGCTATGATTACAATATTTTTCATTATCTTGTTATGGTTTTAAGTCTAATAGGATACTAGAAGCTAGGAGAACGCCTGGTGATCGTAAGAAAAAAAAAATTATTTGGGACAGCCACAGAAATACCTATCAAACGAATAAATATAAATAAAAAAGACCCTGCCCTCTCAGCATAATGCGGCGAATTAAAAAAAAACAAATAAACTGCCTATCTCTATTTACTTAGGTAGCGACAGGATAATTGTAAAATAAAATCGTGAAATGTCTTAAGAGATTGTAAACTCTCGATAAATTGTTAACTGAACATTTGGAATACTTGTTTGCGCATATTTTGATACTTAGTCAATAATGCCTCGATGTCATTCCGAGAAATTATGAACGCCAAACTGTCGACATGTTGGCGAGGGTGGCGACCTGTAAGTGTATGATTCAACAATTTATCGGATTTTCTAGCCTAGCCAAGTAGCGGAACATAGGGCTCCCCGACACTAATAGGTTAGGTTCGTTATGGTGTAATTGGAGCTAGAGTGGGGCAAAGCGAGCCAACAGCTCCCACCTAAACCCTTCAGACAAAAATAGGAGCCCCGCACACGTCGTCGTTTAGAATGTTGAAATTGTAATACATACTAAACGTTTCGTTACTTGTTATTCTACCATTTCTCTGATTTAATTCGAGAGATTTAAATAGACTATTAAATTCCACCAAAAACAATTTCATGTAAAAATGTTGCCAAGACGAGTCTATGTAGCTTACCCTGCGAAAAAGATCTCGTATAAAGCTAAGCTCTAAAGACTTCACGCTCTAAACCTACAAGCTCTACACTACACCTTACTCAAAACATACGAAAAAGTGGTCAGATATCATGTAGAGCCAAGATTTTGATCTATGCGATATAAAGATGTGGCTTCGCCGTTTTATTTCACACCAAATGAACGAATGCTTAGGAAATCTTCGTGATGGTAGCAAAACGGCCAAGCGATTGATGCGTAAAAATGTGTTCCAAATATTCAGTTGACAATTTATCGAAAGTTTACAATCTCTCAAGATAATTTATAATCTTACGAAGTTTGCTAATTTCCGGTGACAGGTATAAACTCCCCACCGACTGTGTCCCCACGTTGTCGTCGTGGTGGGGCTTGCGCGTCTCAATGATCTTGCGAGCTTTCTCGGTAGAGCTACTCATGCCGGAAGATCGCAAGTGAGGGATCAGACCAAGAGGGACACGGGAAGGGCACACCGTTCGGAGACCCGAGCAGTGTTCGGGTTTGCGGACGGTGTGCGATTCATGTGGAGGAAACTTGCTCGCTGCTCTCTGGTACGCGTCTGATCATCAGACGTGACTGTGAGGGCAGCGAGCAAGTAGAGAGTTGAGGAGAGGGAACCCTGCGAAGGGGTGGAGAAAAACAGGGACCGCACCCTTAAAAGGAACAAACAAAATGAAAAAGACAGACGAAAGAAATTTACCCCAGGGTGGTTCCAGCTGCTCAGCAGCTGGGGAATCCACCACGCTCGAAAGAGCGTCTGCCCCACCGTATTCTGGGGGGGGCAACGAATGTCTTCCGATTGCCAGTGGCAACCAGAGCCGAGGAGGCTCCAGCGGGTCAGCGTCCTTTGAGGACCTGATCCGCTACGACCATAAAGCGCCTGACAAAGTGTCGGGTGGCGCCGGGGCACCAGCGAATGCTTCCTCCAAGTTATGGAGGAAGCATCCGCTGGAGCGTCGGGGGGATGCGGGGTCAGACTCTGACTCCGCATCTAGCGCTGTGCAGAGGGTGCGGAGAACTCTAAGTTCTTCCGCAAGCGTCCCAGACCGGAGGAAGGCCAGGGGTCGACCTCCGAGGGTGAGCTGGCCTCGGCCTGCAAGATCCCAACCAGCAGGCGAGGAAAGGGCCGAGAAGGTGGAAAGGGACGGGGACACGTCTCCGGGGAGGCTGCCCAGCGAGCTGCGAAGGTCGCTGAGGAGGCGCGCCACCCTGGAGAAGAGTCCGACCGGCCGGCACTCCCCCTGGCGGGTTCCGGCGACAAACCGGACACTGCTGGAGGCTCAGGCAAGGAGAGTCAGGCCAGGTTTTTGAAGGCTGTGGAGGCCGCGGTCCGCGATGTGGCCCTGAAGAGGACGCATGCGTCCAAAACCAGGGCCATAAGCGCGGCGGCGGTCTCCATCTTGGCAGCAGCGGAGGCCAATTACCGCGCACCGCAGTCGGACGCAACGTCCAAACTGCAGGCGGAGGTCGCCCGCCTGGCTGCCGCCACGGAGCTTCTCCGACAGGAGAAGAGGAGGAGCAGACCTGGCCGGACTCCGAGGAGCCAGCTCTCAGGGGCCGCCTCAAGGAGGGCGCAAGCAGGGGCAAAGCCAGCTCGCGCCGGCTGAGAACCAGGTGCTGGAACTGGTGCGGCAGGAGCTGGCCGCCTTCCGGGAACGGTTTTCCGTCCTGGAGGGCATCGTCTTGCGCCCTCCGCTAGCGGCGAACTCGAAGGCCTCGGGCCAGAAGGCGGCCTCGTACGCGGCCGCTGTGGCTGCCAAGCCGGCTTCGCCCGGTCAAGCTAAGGGAGGGGCCGGGCCGGCGAAGTCGGCACCAGCGAAGCCGGCACCGGGTAAACCGGTACCGGCCAAACAGAAGAAGGGTGGAGCGGCTGCACAGGCGGCGCAAGCCCCAGCGCGGGCGGTGCAGCAGCCCACACTTTCTGACCCGCCTTCTAACCCCCCTGCCGAAGCCGGATGGCAAGTGGCCGGGGAGAAAAAGAAGGCGGGCAAGGCAGCCAGGGCGGCCAAAAGGAGGGCAAGAAGGCGGCGACAGAAGGAGCGACGCGTCGCGAATATGCTCCGCGCCCCGAAGACCGCAGCTGTAGTGCTCACTCTACAGCCGGACGCGGTCAAGAGGGGCGTGACGTATAGCGACGTGCTTGCGAAGGCGAAGGAGACGGTAAGCCTCCAGGAGCTCGGCATCGTCGGGGGCCTCCGGCTTAGGGTCACCATGACTGGTGCCCGGATGTTGGAGGTCCCTGGGGCAGACAGCGGCTCGACCGCTGACGCTCTGGCCGAAAGGCTCAGGGCGTCCTTGAATGCGGACGATGCCCGAGTGTCCAGGCCCACCAAATGTGTGGATATGCGCATTTTGGGCTTGGACGACTCCGTCACGGAGGAGGAGGTTGTGGCCGCCGTGGTCAGGACGGGAGGGTGCTCTGCCGAGCAAGTCAAGGCAGGCACCATACGTCCTGACTTCTCGGGCATGCGAACCGTAGTGGTAAGCTGCCCGGTGACGGCGGCCAAGAAGATCTCGGAGGGCCGAAGGCTTCTGGTGGGATGGGTATCTGCGCAGGTCAAACTGCTGGAACCCAGACCTCTGAGGTGCTTCCGTTGCCAAGTCGGCAACCATACGGGAGCTCTCTGCACCTCAGAGGTTGACCGCAGCGAACTGTGCTTCCGCTGTGGTCAACCAGGTCACAAAGCCGGCTCGTGTAGCGCCACGCCGCACTGCGTTGCATGTGCGGCAGCTGGCAAGCCGGCCGAACACTGGGCTGGGGGCAAAGCCTGCGCTCCACCCGCCAAAGCCGGGGGCAAGAAGCCCTCCACCACCGTCTCCGTCGCCGCCTCTGTCGCCGCCGCTGCGAGTGCCGCGGCCCCACAGGAGGCCCGGGAGGAGGCCGTAATGGAATGCCAATAACGGCTCCATTACGCCTCCTCCAGGCGAACGTCAATCACTGCGCCGCTGCTCAGGACCTGTTGCTCCAGAGCATGGCGCAGTGGTTGATTAATGTCGCTGTAGTCGCTGAGCCGTACTACGTCCCACCCAGGGAGGACTGGGTGAAGGACCTAGACGGCTCAGTGGCCGTGATTTCGTCGGCCGCCGCCGGTACCCCGTCCCTCGAGTGTGTTAGGAGAGGACAGGGGTGCGTAGCAGCACGGTTCGGGGAGACTGTAGTGGTGGGAGTCTACTTCTCCCCGAATCGAACTCTCGCCGAGTTCCACAACTCCCTTGGAGAGTTGCGTAACGTCGTCGTCGGGTATCGTCCCCTCCCCGTGTTTGTTCTCGGGGACTTCAATGCCAAGAATTTGGCTTGGGGTTCCCGCTATACGAACGTACGGGGTAGGATGGTGGAGGACTGGGCCCTGGAGACAGGCCTGGTCGTCCTTAATCGGGGTTCTGTCCCCACGTGTGTGCGGATGCGGGGTGACTCCGTGGTGGACATCTCGTTCGCCAGCCCCGCTCTGTCGCCGCGTGTCGTCGACTGGCGTGTTGTGGAGGAGGTGGAGACCTATTCCGACCACCGGTATATCCGGTTCGACGTCTCCGCCCAGACCTCAAGCGCGCCAGTCCGACAGACCCCGAGTGGTCCGCGGTGGGCGCTGAAGCAGCTGGACCGGGAGCTTCTCCTGGAAGCCTCGATCGTGCAGGCCTGGGTGTCACCACCGGACAGGCCTGCGGACATCAACGATGAGGTGGAGTGGTTCCGGGAGACCATGTCGGGTATATGCGACGTGGCAATGCCCCGGGTCCGGCCAGGACGCGCCCGCCGTCAGGTGTACTGGTGGTCGCGCGAGCTGACGACGCTGAGAGAAGCGTGCGTTGCTGCGCGTCGCCCGTACACCAGGCATCGCCGGCTTCGCATTCGCCCTCCGAATGCGCAGGCCAGGGAGGCGGAGCTGTACGAGGAGTACAGAGCGGCGAAGACCGCCCTCCAAGCGGGGATCTTGCGGGCCAGGGATCTGGCTCGCAGAGAGCTGCTGGAGTCTCTGGACGGGGACCCGTGGGGAAGGCCCTACAAAATGGTGCGGAACAAACTCCGCACCTGGGCCCCCCCGTTGACGCAGAGTCTCCGGCCCCAGCTAGTGGAGGACGTGGTGAGCGCTCTGTTCCCGTTGCGAGGGGACCATGCTCCCCCGCCCATGGCTCCGCCACCTGCGGTGCCTGATGCGGACCACACCGACGACGACGATACTCCGGAGGTGACCGAGGTAGACCTGAGAGCGGCGGTTAATAGGCTCAAGGCCAGAAATACCGCCCCAGGACCCGATGGCTTACCTGGGAAAGCCTGGGTCCTGGCCTCGGAGGCTCTCGGGCCTCGACTACGTGGGCTCCTAAGCGCATGCTTGGAGAGGGGCCAGTTCCCACGTCGCTGGAAGACGGGGAAACTGGTCCTCATTGGGAAGCCAGGGCGCCCTGCGGACTCTCCGTCCGCATACCGGCCCATCGTGCTGCTTGACGAGGTGGGCAAGCTCTTTGAAAGAGTAATTGCAAACCGCCTCGTCAAGCACTTGGTGAGAGCTGGGCCGGATCTGGCGGAGAACCAGTTTGGTTTCCGCACAGGGCGCTCGACGGTGGACGCCATCATGCGCGTGAGAGCCCTCACGACGGGGGAGGCGATTTCCCGGGGTAGGGTGGTCGTGGCGGTGTCCCTTGACATCGCCAACGCCTTTAATTCCCTGCCCTGGAGTTGCATCAGGGAGGCACTCCGGTATCACCGGGTGCCAACCTACCTCCGTCGCGTGGTCGAGGACTACCTGACGGATAGAGCCGTCATCTACCCCGGTCACCGGGGAGAGTGGAACCGGCGAGAGATGTCGTGCGGTGTTCCACAGGGTTCGGTTCTGGGGCCGCCCCTGTGGAACATCGGCTACGACTGGGTGCTGCGCGCCGACCTCCCTCGCGGCGTCAGCGTAGTCTGCTACTCTGACGACACGCTGGTTTTAGCGCAAGGGGGGTCGCACCAGACGGCGGCTGAGTTGATGACACGCGGGGTTGCGATAGTCGTTGACAGAATCCGGCAACTGGGTCTCGAGGTGGCCCTACACAAGTCCGAGGCCATGTGTTTTCATGGCCCTCGGAACCGGCCACCACCGGGAACCCAGGTAACGGTAGGAGGGGTTCACATCGGCGTCGGGTCAACGATGAGGTACCTGGGCCTCGTCCTCGATAGCCGGTGGAACTTCGCGGAGCATTTCCGACGTTTGGCACCCAAACTGGGGCGGGCTGGGGCTGCCTTCAAGCGGCTCTTGCCCAATCTGGGGGGACCAAACGCCTCCTGCCGGAGGCTGTACGCGGGGATCGTGCGGTCCATGGCCCTTTACGGGGCCCCAGTGTGGGCGCTGTCGCTAAGGCGACTGCCAGCGCGCCACCTGGTCTCGGCCCAGAGGGTCATGGCCATTCGGCTAGTCCGTGGATACCGCACGGTCTCTGGCGAAGCGGCGAATCTCCTTGCCGGATTACTGCCGTGGGATCTGGAGGCGAGAGCCCTCGCGCACGTTTACGCGTTGCGCGTGGAGGCGCTAAGCCGGGGTGAAACGCTGCTGCCGCGGCAAATTGCTGCGCAGCGGACGGAGCTCCGGCGGGATCTCACGGAGGTTTGGAGACAGCGACTATCGCAACCCAGTGCTGGGCACGCCACTATTGTGGCGATAAGTCCCCTCTTTGAGGCGTGGCTGGAGAGACGTCACGGCGTTCTCACCTTCCGCCTGACACAGGTGCTCACCGGACACGGCTGCTTCGGGAGGTACCTGTGTCGGATCCAGCGGGAGGACACGTCCGGGTGTCATCACTGTGTGGATCGTCCGGAGGACACGGTGGAGCATACGGTGGAGGTCTGCCCTGCTTGGGCAGAGCACCGCCGTGTCCTCGTCGAGGCGATCGGCGGCGGCGACCTCTCGCGTCCGGCCCTGGTTCGGGCCATGGTCCGGAGCGAGGAGGCATGGGAAGCGGTCGCCTCCTTCTGCGAAGCAGTAATGCTAGCGAAGGAGGAGGCGGAGCGCGTGCGAGAGAGGGAAGCCCCTCGCTCCAGCCGCCGCAACAGAAGAAGACGCCCCGGGCGTCGGGAAACGCAGGGCGATTCCCGGCCACCGTAGGCGCGGGCCTGCGGATGGCGAGCTATGGGTGGCTCGCCGTCCGATAGCAACCAGGCCCGAGTCGACGGCGCGTCGTGTTCCACGCGCGCCTCAAAGAGCCGTCAGCAAAGAAGACGGGGCCCCATAGGGTCAGTGCCTGCTAGGGTTGCGGAATTTGTTCGAAAGAGTCACCGCAGCCCTGGAACGCAAAGGGCACAAGAAGGATCACGGGTGGGTTTTAGTCAGTAAGAGTCTGACACTCCCTTCCGCTCCGCCCAGAGCGGGAGAAGTCATTTGATGATTTCCCATCCAGAAAAAAAAAAAAAAAAAAAAGGTATAAACTAAACATATCTAAAGTGATGACAACTCGTAAGTCACCTTCACTGCAGAAAATGAATTTACAAGCTACTTAGCTAATTGGTTGTATTGTATGCTGTGCTATATTTACACAAATGTGTACCTAGGAGTTATGCCAACCGCCCCATAATGTTTACTATTGATTGAATACTTTGTTCGTTGACAAACAATGACTTAGCTAGCCACCTATTCATGGATGCTCTGTTGGTAAACAATGATTAAACTGAAATAGCATCGGTATTGTGTGATTTAACTAAATTAATAGGTGCACGTGCATTGTGGAACAATATGTAGTATGCAACTATAGATTTAATGAAACCTCACAAGTTAATTGATAAATGACCTACTGTTTATTTATTCTATTGAAAAAATACACAACCAACGGCGTTTGTTTTTTTTTTAGAAATAATTTATTGTAATGTGCACACACGCTAATAAAATGCTCAAGCTCATTAATTAAAATTATCAGGTTCTAAGTACATGGGGATGCATGCTCCAAAAACGCTACGGGGTTCATTGACGTTACATACCAAAATTTGATCAATTCAGGAATGGTCCAGTCTATTGGCAGACTGTACATACTGCTCGATAGCGCACTGATTGAAAAACATTGAAATTAATATGGCTGTTTTACCTAACTTATATAAAGGACGCCTTCTGGCAACATGGGTATCAACGGTCATACAAAATCAAACGGATAAAGCAAATCCTAAGAGATCACGCCGCTTTTTAATTCTGTAAATAGTTTGAAACGGTTGCAGAGTCCAAAAGTAATGTATCTTTTTATGTAGTTTTCCTCTTCATAGATACTACGTCGAACGTGACGTCATTCCCGATGATAGTAGATACCTACCTAATTGTTATCAGCACAAGGTGAGTACACCTCTAGGTAACTACAGTCGCTGAGTCATATCTTACGTTACGCACAAAGTGTTGCGCGGTAACGTCAGCAAAGAATATAGGTATATATGTACTTCTGTAATTTTTGTATACAATGCAGTCTGCGTTTATGCAGTAGGTAGGTATTAAAAAACACGGAAAACATATCTACTTACGGCCAAACCCAATAACCGATCTATCACATACTGGAGATAGAAAAACAAATGAAACAACAGAAAACCTAAGTATATAATTTTTCTGTTGTTTCATTTGTTTTACAAAAAACCTATATAATTTTTCTGTTGTTTCATTTGTTTTTCTATCTCCAGTATGTGATAGATCGGTTATTGGTTTCGGCCGTTAGCCACTAGCTATCCCAATGGCATCCACCTATCGTGGCAAAAAACATTTTCGAAGCGTCACATCCTTATTAGGTAGGACCTGTGGGTAGGACTTATTGGTAAAGGCTTTGTCGTACCCGTTGATCCGGGCTAGATGGTACTTTAGACCTTTGTCCTTCGCGCACATAGCGATCTGTTTCTTGATGTAGCCGCTGGATGCGCCCACCGCCATGATCTTTTCGTACATCTTCTCCCACACACGAGGGACGCCCAAGAACCTGTTGGAATATTTGATAGAAAGAAATAGAAACATGAGTATTGTGATTGATAAGCGCACAGGCTTTGTTGACTATTATAGAGCTGATGGTCCGACACAAACTATAATAAGTATACATTTTTCTTTAATACAGAAAAAAATATTGTAAAGACCTACTTGATAATTGGATTATTTACACTATTTTGTCTCGATCAAATGAATTAATAGTTCCAATAGCTAGTAATAGTACCTACAGCAGTGATTTAATCAAATTTTAATAATTTCTAAGGTTTTTAATATCTATTTAGGAAATATAGGTAAGTTACCTACATATATTTGCAATTTCTAATCAACACAGTTATCTTCGCCTAATTATTATTGCCTAGGTCAATCATTATTATCTATCTAAGTATACTTATAATAAATCTGTAGAGAGGTCAATTCTGTACAGGGAATATATTTTCAAAATAACTATCAGGGGGTGATTAGTGATCGATACTGGTGCCAAAAATGCAATCAGTAAAATTTTTGTCTGTCTGTCTGTCTGTCAGTCTGTCTGTCTGTTTGTTCTTTATAGAAACAAAAACCGATAACCGATTTTAACGAAATTTGGTGCAATTATTCTTCATACTCCTGGGCAGGTTATAGTATACTTTTCATCACGCTACAATCAATAGGAGCAGAGCAGTGAAGGGAAATGTTGGGAAAACGGGAGAAGTTACTCCATTTTTTAAGCTTTCGTCGCGTGTGTAGCCTTAATGGTTAAAGTCACATAGAAATCATGTATGACGGAAATGTTCTACATAAAATTATCTAAAAAATATCCCACAACAGCATATGACTATCTTTTATGGTTGACTCACAGTAACACGTGTAACTCCCGATAGCTTAGCAGTTCGGAGGTTTCTGATTATATTTGTTTACTCTTACGTTTATAATACTCTCACTCATCCCTAATTAAAAAAAGTTAACATTATTACCTATTCAATAAAAAAAGAATCATAGAAATCGGTATAGAAACACCAAACTTATACATGAATACAATATGCTGTAAGATGTTATTGTGATTATTTTTGTGTAACTTTTGTTACTATTTTATAAAATAGGTACTTATTAGTTATTTTGGTAATGTTTAAATATTCGTTCAAATTACAAATTATTAATAGTTTCAATTTTATTTCTTTTTAACCGACTTCTAAAAAAGGAGGAGGTTCTCAATTCGGATGTTTGTATTTTTTTTTTTTTTTTTTATGTTTGTTCGCGCATAACTCCGTCGCTTTTCAACCGATTTGAAAAATTATTTTTTTGTTCGAAAGGGTATACTTCCCAAATGGTCCCATGAAAATTTTATCGAAATCGACCAAGCGGTTTTCGAAAAATCTAAAAAAAATATCTAATTTACCTACATTGACGACCTCTTAGTTTACTCTGCAAAGGAGCAGTACGTTTTTTTTACACCAATGTGATTGTTTACACCAATGTGATTGGTTCGTTTAGGTGGGGGAGGGGAGGGGGTTTAGGTACCACTAAAAAGTGAAAAATAAAAAACTTTTTACAAAAAAAATACAACCGACTTTTCCACAAAAAATCAAAAAAGTACAAAATAACTTTGATTTCGGAAGTCGGTGTTCAAAAAATGAAATAGGAACCACAAACACCGAGTTCCGAAATCAAAGTTATTTTGTACTTTTTTGATTTTTTGTGGAAAAGTCGGTTGTATTTTTTTTGTAAAAAGTTTTTTAGGTGAAGTAGTAGTAGAAGTAGGAGCATAAATTTTTAGATACCGATAGGTTAGTTTTGGCTAATTTATGTTCTGTTTTTTAGTATTAAGTAGGTAAAAGCGTAGATACTTTTATTAATTAGTAGTTATTTTATTAATTAGTTATACGTAGTTATAGGTATTTATTTTTAAGTGAAGTAGGTATAGGTAATTATAATATAATTTTGCACAGGCATTTCAGCTTTACAAAATCGGGGGTAAAGTAACTATACCACGCGGACGAAGTCGCTGGCAGAAGCTAGTCTGTAATAATAATGATTGACCTAGGCAGTACCACAAATTACATCGAGCGTGTTTCAGTGGTTTTACACATGTGGCACATACCTACTTAAATAAGCTGGCGTGTCATTTATAGCAGAAGTGTAAGTAGGATTAACAAAAAATATTCAAGAAATCAATTAACTTAATCATTTCACATAAGTAAAAGCTTACGTAGACGTGGAAACAGTACCCGGACGTTCATGACACAGGCTTTAGAAAGAGCCCAACTTTCTTAAAATTCGATGTGTCATATTTACGGCCAAGTAGATATTATTTTAGCCTGGCTACATTTTGTATTCTTGATATAAAAGAGGGAACTACTTAAATATTTTGTTAACGGACCTCGTAGGTCGGACTTCCTTGAGCGTCTCCACGAGGCTACCTTTGAGGGCGTCGGGCTGCGCGAAGAACACGGGGATCGCATTCGACAGAGTTGTGTAGATGTCTACGACCTGGTGAAGAACACAAGAACATCCATTAAACACTTCGTATTAAACGTTTAACGATCAATTTAGACAATTTTTACAATGAGTAACTCGTGGCAGTAAATTATAACAGCCGCATGGGTTGATCTTAAAGGTTAACATGCCGAGATTCCCCGTACCTCGGAAAGCACGTTCAGCTATTTGTCCCGGTTGTCGTTTGTAGCTCTTTGATAGTCTTTACTGGTAGTCAGAAGCCAAGAAATCGTACTCCAGTCTTTCCCAGGTGTATCAATTCACCTAGGTAGTAAAATACTGGTACTCAGCTGCATCTGTTTAGACTGGAAAGCCGACCCCAACAACATAGTCAGCCAAATATTCCTATCAATCGGCTAAGCTTTTCGGCTTGGCCGACCGATAAGAATATTTAATGAATAAATGTTAAATACTCTTACATACATCAAATTTTTCTTATTGATCTAAGACGTCGCGGTCTACTGAATAGAATTCTAGACCTGGCGAATGATTATCTAAATCACTTGATTAAACCATGTTAACTGTTACAAATATTTTATGATCGGGTAATAGATTGCTGCACAAAGTACCTATGTAGGTAATTTTGAATACGTCATGATATTTTATTATGTTAATTAATTTTTACTGTCATGATAAACTTTCAGTCGACCTTAGCGACTTATAAGCAAAAACAACCTTTTATTATGCTTTACCCCTTTATTAGCGAGAAATAGTAAGTGTGGGTACATACTGATAGCGCCATCAAAGCAAGAGGACTACAACACAAACTGATTGACTAAGGGTAGTACCTATGCGTCATACCGATCTACATGGCGCAAATAAAAAAAAAACAATTTATTTTCACCCGTTGACTTTAGCATCTCTATGGAGTAGATAAACATAAAAAGTCTACATTCCTACATACTGAACTGCAACCTCCAATCCCATCCTCAATTAATAGATAGTATTATGATTGCAAGATAAACCCTTTCGTGCACTCAAGTTACCGTAGGTACTAGTACTACCGTTCTCTTCCATTCACCGACTTCAAAAAAAAAGAGGAGTAGACTGTGTCATATATCCATTATTTTTTATTTTGTTGTAGGTAATAGATACCTGTGCAGCGACGTGACTGAGCGGCAGGAAGGAGATGATACGGTCGTGCGTGGGCTGCAAGTCCGCCACGCGCTCGCCGATGGTGAAAGCGTCCCACGTCAGATTATCGTGGGACAGCATCACGGCCTTCGGGGCACCCACCGTCCCTGACTGAGGGAAAGAGGAATCATTGAAAAAACGAAAATTTTGATGCAAACTTCATAATTGCAACCGAGGTGGAATTTACTTTGTTATGGACCCCAGACTGTTATGATTATGACAAATGACCTTTTAACAACTATAGGTATTTTTAATAAGATACATTTCATTCTGGAAACGAAACTGATCGACATAACTACAAAGAAGCTACTAAGACTGCAAAATAATAACATAGTAAACTTACGGTGTACACTAAAGTGCAGCATTCGTTGACAGCTATAGTCTTAAGCACACTGTCGAGCTGCGTGCTTGGCTCCTTGGCTCCCATTTCCATAACCTGGTCCCACTGGAAACAAACACGTTTGATGCAAATTACGAATACGGCGATGCCCTTCTTTATTATATCTATGGTGATGCCAAAAGACAATCACGTGTACCTATGTAAGATATTCTATACTAAGTTTAAGTCTTCATGGGAACGTTATTTATTTCTATGTATAGCGGAGAAAACATGGACTAGGAATAAAAAAAAATGGAGAAGGTCTTCGCCAAAGTTAGGCATAACAATCTGCTCGCCAGGGTCGTTAGTTAGATTAAGAAGAAAAGTAGTGTAAAAATTGTGTGTTTGAGTAAAGGCTTATTTTTATATTTAATTTTTATAAATAAAAGTACCTTAATACTTACTTACTAAGTTACTACATTATGACGGTGTAGAAGGGTGTTGTGAGCTGGTAGTGGCAGACTCTACGTACTTACACTATAGACGCCGGGCACCGAGGAGTCCACGCTGCCCTCCCACTGGATGAGCGCCTTCAGGTGCGGCAGCTTGTGGCGCACGGACAGGATCTTCTCCAGCTGCTTCTTGTCCTGTACAGCGCAGATGTTGGCGCGCGACGACAGTAGGCAGTGGTAGCACGCGTCGGCCGAGTTCGTCGTGTAGATACCCGCCGCGTACCCACTGAACATTGCAAGTTGTTGAGTTTTCTTGTTGCATATTACTACTATTATATAAATGCGGACGTTTGGATGGATGGATGAATGTTTTTTTCAAACACACACACATGCATAGATTACCTATAGTACTTTTCACTTCTGAGTAGGTATATTCCTTTGAGATTATTTCCGACTTACATGCGGGTAACGCGGCTGGCAGAAGCTAGTCTATCATAAATTCATAATTGATGTTATTATGCCGGTGGAAACATCTCCACTTATTTATTCAGGTTATATGAATTCATATAATTGTTTTTTTGTGTAATTTTTTTTATGACTATGTAGGTCAATCTATTTTTACTTAATTGACTCAATCTACTCTACAATGTTTTATAGTGAATTAATTTATGATTTCCATGTTGGATAATTGATTTTATTTTCCTACCTTTGGCATGTAATGACTTTGCATACTATTGTATAAATTCAAGTTCTTAAAACGCAACTGACAGATGTGTTCCTGGGGAGTTTGTTGCGCCACTTCTTCTTCCCAGCTAAAACACTAGGAAGTGGTGGTGGGTGGGCGTTTTGGGAGACTGTCTTTATGTAAAATTTGACGTTCAAAAAGTGCTGTCGCTCAGCCTAGTTTGAATAAATGAGTTTTTGACTTTGATTTTACTATGACTCGGATTTACTATAAAAATTTGAGGTACATACATACAAATTTTAGGCTTACATTAGCTTAGCAGTTCCTCAGAGGTTTAAACCAATATATTATAATGAAAGTGGGCAAACATTAGCATTGTAGCCGTGAGATATTGACACCTTTATAATGTTTTGTTTCATTAATCGTTTCTTCGAACTATTGTTTGCCACGCGTGGGTATTTGTCATGGGTCTTTCGGATCTGCAACATCCGAACTAAAAGGGAGGCTGTCAATCCTGTCTGAGATGCTATGACAAAATTTGCACACTTCTATGAAAATTTACCTACTAAGCATTATCATTTTCCGGCCGAATCTATGACGCAATTAGCCTTTAGTATCTTAGTTAATAAAACGTATTATATAACATAATATAGTAATAAATAAATAAACTGTCACTTTTATGGTGGTTTATTATCTTAAGCCTGTAATTAAAATGCTGGAGGTGACAGCTGATATAAACATCGCGCTGTTGTAATCTATTGACTGATTAGGTACAACGCTTACCTACATAAGTCTGTGGGTACATGGGTCATGCATCCTTGATACGAGTAATACTTGTGATTCGATAGTTGATTAGATGAAACAAAATCTATGTATGAAAGCTGTAAGACGAATGTATGTGTGCATGTCTCTTCTCTTGTTTATTTTCTTGTCAATAATTTAACATAAAGATACTAATGTATATGTAACTACATCGTTTACGTTGAGCATTAACGGAAATGATTTTGACCGAAAACATAGATTATATCAGTCAGCTAGCCAACATTTTATGGGAAATTTAATGTAATCACTAATCACCTATTGTTTGGATCCAGACAAGGCACATGTTTTTATGATCTTTACTTTTTATATTTGCGTCATGAAAATCAAGTCATCTTTGAGGAATAACCCTTTCCCACGAAAGTTACTGATGATAAATTAAAAGTACACTAACCCGGCGTGTATAGCTGCGAGGTCGGCGACGAACCATTGCTCCGAGTTGAAGCCCAGAATACACACGGAGTGGTATCTCTCTAGGCCCAGCTTGATAAACGCCCGCGCCACTGTGCGCACGCGCTCCTGGTACTGTCTGAAAAATACAGTGCTCATGGCATGGTACAGAAATGAAAAAGCGAGGATAGCTACAGTTTCAATATACCTACATGCGTGAGAGTTTGCATGATGGTTATCTCCTTAAGACTTACATTTCAAGTGACAAATTCTTATGACAATGTTCAATTTCGAAGCTGATCTGTATTTCAATAGCTGATCTTTTAAACCTAATTAGGTAGTTACTATATCAATTAATAAAAAGCTTCGTCCACAAAATTTCCCAACAGTGGCTCTATTGGAAAATTGAGTAGACGAAACTTTTTAACAGTCAGTTATGTCAAAGAAAATAAGTGTGCGTTTTGTAAACACTCCTAATATGGCCTTGAAAAGTCAAGGCCATATTAGGAGTGTTTGCATTATTGTTGTTGTTTTAGTCAGCATTTTAATAAATCTCCACTTGCGCTAAAGAGCGCAAGTGGAGATTTATTAAAATGCTGACTTAGTTCTTACATAAAATTTGTTCGAATCAACATAATATCGGCTAAGTCAGATATTACGTAAAAGATTACCGACTTATTAAAATAAAAATATTACTATGCATTTCTTCCTGCCAACATGTGCCAACACGATTTTTCCTATCTGGGTATTAACGGCTTATTATCGATTTTGCACATGCTAGAAAATGTTCATTTATCTACGCTTTCATTAATCTATAACAAAAACATTTCTGATATCTTTTCAAGGCTTACAAGCTTATAGTATATTAAAATTTATTTTCCGAAGATCGGCGATAATCTGTGAACTTACTTGTAAGTGATTTTGTGCCATTTCCCGTCTGCTTTTTTGGTTGCTAAGGCTGTAGCGTCGGGGTATCTAGCCACCGTTCGCGTCAGCAGGCCAGGAACTGAGATGGGGGGCTCCGAAGCCAATCCGCGGGCTTGCACGTGTAGCTTCACATGCCCCCCGGGCACTGTATTAGTGAAGCTTTCGGCCGGTACGACCTGGTCTGGCCCTGAAATTGGACATTAGGTAAGTATTATGTAAACACCGATTACGGAACAAGAGTAGACATTCGGTAAACAAGACTAGCCCAATAACAGTTCAGAAAGTTTGTTATGAATTCTGTATAGGTATGCTGCGAGTGTTGGTGTACACAGGTAAGACTATTGAAAAGGAAATGTTATCAAACAAACACTAAACTTGTTACGAAACTGACCATTGAATGGTACTTTAATTGATTCAATCGCGCAATTTTCATCATTTGCAAGTACCTATTATGAAGCTAATTATTTCCTATTTATAATTACTGATGACGTACTTTAGTATTGTATTTTATTTTTTATCTCGTCTTGACTGAAAGAATAGTTAAAATACGTTGCTACACCTACTTACTTACAATTACACGGCAAAACTACACTCGGCATCACAAAAATCGCACCTATTTAAGAATTCTCTTCAAAGTGGTAGACATAATGACTAGGTATAAGGTATCATTGGAAAGGCAATTTAATTAAATTTCAGAATAAATCAATAGATCTGATTTTTCGTTAACCAGGGAATAAAAAAGCAAGCTAATGCAAATGTTTAAAAAGTTAAATTTTATTTTATCAGGAAAAGTTACAATAAAGTCCTTAAAAACAACTGTAAACCTAGTGTTACCCCCCCCAGCCCTGATGACCGCTTCCATGTGTTCTGTCATGGACCTAATTAATGTTACAACAGTCTCTTGAGGAATGTTGTCCCATTCTGAAACGACGGCGTCTTGGAGGTCTTGGAGAGTGGTAGGGGCAAGATCACGTGCCCGTACTCGCCGTTTCAGTTCATCCCAAAGATGCTCAATATGGTTCAGGTCTGGACTTCGCGCCGGCCACCGCATAACAGGGATCCCAACTTTTTGCGATAGTCTCTCACAATTAATGCAGTGTGATAGCGGGCGTTATCTTGCATTAACGTGAACTCACTGCCAACCAAACCCGCATAAGGGACAACCTGCTCCGCTAGATCTCTGTTATGAGGAGCAGTCAGCTACCCTTGCCCACGAACACTTCCAGTCCGAGAAACTCACACAAGGTTTGTTTTGCCGTCGATTGACACGCCGCCCCAGAACATGCACAGCCACCCCCGTATTATTCCTCTGTATCTTGAATACAGACTTGTGCGAATCGTTTCACTTGCCTCTTATACACTCTTCTACGCCTGTCGTTACAGAAAAGACACATCCTCGTCCAATCCACATGGTTACGGGCAAATTGCAACTGGCCTTTCCTATGCTGTGCAGTCAATTTTGGACCTGTAGCAGCCCTGTGAGCTGCAATTTTCTTCTCTCGCATTCTTCTTCTAATCGTGGAGACGCTTACAGAAGTTCTGCGAGCTGATCGCACTTATTGTTGCAGCTCAACAGCATTGGAGAACCGATTACGTAAAGGCGTCGAAACAATGAAGCGATCGTCTCTTTCGGATGTGCACCGTTGTCTTCCAGATCCACGTTTTCGGATATAGCCACCAGTCTCTTGGAAGCGTTGGAACACTCGTCGAACGGAAAAATGACTCAAGTTCAGTTGCCGAGCAACATCACATTGCCGCATCTCTGATTGCAGTAGTGCAATGACTTGAGCGGCTTCATCTGCAGTGGTATCCATCTTCTGGGGTATTTTTCTTGTTGGAGCTGTTCACGTGTGTTCAATTCAAAGGTTGGTTAGCGAATGACCCACTTTTTTTTTATTGGGCTACTCGCAGTTCAGCACACTAAGGCTGGTTACTGTTTAACCGGGCAATCCTGTGGTGGCCTCAAATGAATTTAAGGCCCTCGCCAGGGCTAACAACTACTAAAAACTAAATGACCGCTTCGCTAAGGGCATCCCCTGTGGGATACGGGGCTCGTCTTAACGGGGTCATTGAGAGAGGCAGCAAGGGACAGGCGGGGTCTAGTTATTATTATTTGGGGGATTTAACGCTAATGGCTCAGCGACGCAGGCTGAAAAAATCAAAAGTCGGGGCGGGATGTTACGGGCGCCGCGATGGGCCTCGTCGGCTGGGCCGGAATACGGAACGCGTCTGTTTTTGTGTGTACGTAATGTACTGGTTTCCCTACTGGTTTCTTGCATCAGGGTGATGAGGCCATCCCGTTCTACTAAAGACTGCCGAGGTCAGCGAATCTTGCTTATCTTGGAGGGGCAGACGACGCAGCGCTTGTTAAGGCGCTTCATGAACTGTTTGTTGGACCCACATTTAACCCGGGTCGTCCGTTTTATACCCTTGTAGGGAGGTGCAATTAGTGGCCGTTGTAATGCGTATTTTGTTTTTTTTTTAACGTTACGTGCTAATGATATCTGTTGTGTTTTGGAATTCTAACTGTTGTTAATTTAAACGTTAAACATACTTTCAATTGATACCAATATTAATTAAAGCCATTAATGTATTGTTAAATGGCGGGACATGCTTGAAATTTATTTTCGAAGAGGTGCGATTTTTGTGATGCCGAGTTTATTTGATCAAATCTGAGGCAATATATCTTCAGCATGACGTCAATAATAAAGTACGCAATAAAACAGCTCAGTACTTGCGCAAGAGTTAAATGAAAATCAATTCTACTATACAAAGTTATTTTTATCCATGAATAGAATTAAACAAATCCTTTTCATTAATTTATTCCCACGGAGGAAGGAGCCGAAGAGTTATCTACACAAGTACATACCTGGGAATTGAGGGGATCTTGTCACCCACTGATTCATTCAAGGCTGATGGCCTTAGTTGAATATCAGTAACTATCATAGCAATATCATCACATACATTTATGAATCCCTAGTGGCGTATTTAAATATTTAACATCCAACAAAAAAAAAATAGAAAATTCTTTTCTATTAAACTTAAATATCTGTGTATCCCATTTTTAAACAATGAAATCCGCAGCAGTTAGTGCGGATGACTTGCTCATCACAAGGTTCTATAAAGGATTATATTTCTGACTCAAACAAGCTTTAAATTTCATCGATATTATAGTTACGTATATGAAAAAAGTGTAAATTTCAAAATAGCTAAATTGAAATAACTTGTCTTTTCCTTGCCGGTAAGCTAGAGTCGTCAAGTCAAGGCTCTTTATTTTATAAAAAATAATATTAGTATAGATAATAAAGCTATAGATAATAGCGAAAGTGAAACTAACTAAATATCAGTAGGTAACTTACCGTTCAAATGTTTTGTTTGACTAATTCCATTGGGCACTTGCATTTTACTAACTTTTACAATTTCTTCACCGTTCTCCACGATGACTGTCGTGTTATTCTGAAAATAGGAAGACTAATTAGTAGGTATCATTAAAATAAAGTAAACGATGAATCATCAAAAACAGTCCGTAGATAAACTGCCAAACTCTGCACCCTTGGACGGGAAATCATCAAATGACTTCTCTTCCTCTGGGCGGAGCGGAAGGGAGTGTTGGACTCTCACTGACTATAACCCACCCGTATGCCTACTAGTGCCCTTTGCGTTCCAGGGCCGCGGTGATTATTTCAAACAAATTCCGCAACGCTAGCAGACACCCTACGGCCTATACCAAAAGTGTGAATTACTGTGTTTGAACAAGTGCCAAAACTATTTTATTATTAGTATATTTAGAATTCTAGTAATGTACCTTATTGAAAGAATAAGACAAATAGGGGGGGGGGGGGGAATTAAGTGTTAGTTGTAGTCGGAAGACACACTGTCCATGTAAGTAAGTAGGTATATGCTTCTTTCAACCATCATTAGTTAAACTTTTTTCGTCTGTTTCTTGTTCACAATAGATATCCTTTCTTTTTCTGGATGGGAAATCATCAAATGACTTCTCCGTGTCACCTCCACCGTTCTGAGTGTCAGACTCTCACTGACTAAAACCCACCCGTGTTTCTTCTTGTGCCCTTTGCGTTCCAGGGCCGCGGTGACTCTTTCGAACAAATCCCGCAACCCTAGCAGGCACTGACCCTATGGGACCCCGTCTTCTTTGCTGACGGCTCTTTGAGGCGCGCGTGAAACACGACGCGCCGTCGACTCGGGCCTGGTTGCTATCGGACGGCGAGCCACCCATAGCTCGCCATCCGCAGGCCCGCGCCTACGGTGGCCGGGAATCGCCCTGCGTTTCCCGACGCCCGGGGCGTCTTCTTCTGTTGGGGCGGCAGGGGCGTGAGGTTTCCCTCTCACGCACGCGTTCCGCCTCCTCCTTCGCTAGCATTACTGCTTCGCAGAAGATCCTACAGTCAGTCTATTTACTGAATGTGGTGTTCTCTCTGTCAGGCAGCTCTTTGTACTTCATGTGGTAATGCGTAAGTACATATCGCTGAGGTATTATGCCAGGTCTCGAAATAAGCGCCAACGCTATAAATGCCCAACTCAAAGCTATAGAACTGCACTTGCTCGGAGACATCTTTATGGTATCGGAAGTCACCTATAGGTACAATAAAACCAATAAACACTGCTCCATTTATTCCACAACTCTACATAAATGTAAGAGAACAGTGTATGGCTGGTTACAGATGCAGAGCGACGATGAAACAGAAAAAAAATATATATTTTACAAAAAATAAAACCGACTTCTAAAGAAAAAAACCAAAAAGTATAAAATAACTTTTTTTTCGGAAGTCGGTGTGTTCAACAACAAAAAAGCAACCAAAAACACCGAGTTCCGAAATTAAAGTTATTTTATACTTTTTATTTTTGTTATTTTATTTTTTGTAAAAAGTTTTTTTTTTATTTTTCACTTTTTAGTGGTACCTACACCCCCTCCCCTTCCCCACCTAAACGAACCAATCACATTGGTGTAAAAAAAAACGTACTGCTCCTTTGCAGAGTCAACTAAGAGGTCGTCAATGTAGACAATGTAGATATTTTTTTTTAGATTTTTGTTGGTTTTTCGAAAACCGCTTGGTTGATTTCGATAAAATTTTCATGGGACCATTTGGGAAGTATACCCTTTCCAACAAAAAAGAGAATTTTTCAAATCGGTTGACAAGCGACGGAGTTATGCGCGAACAAACAATAAAAAAAAAACATACAAACATCCGAATTGAGAACCTCCTCCTTTTTTAGAAGTCGGTTAAAAACTTGTTTCTCTAATACACGACCTACACATAAATTCTTCTCAATCCACCATCCAACATACAACCTTACAAAGTCCTAACTCCTCATTCACCACACTCACACACATAAACGGGCTATCGTTCAAACAATCACTTGTCCAACTTCTGCACTTCTGATGTAACTCTTGATGTATAAACTAGCGTGAGAATCCTGGTACCCATAACACAAGTTAAATCTTTCCTTGGGTACCAGAATTCAATACAAATACCTCCTACTGACACAATTGTTACTCTCCAATATGTATTTGCTCTTGTTGCGTAATTGTTCGTAAATGTTTGATTGTACAATACAAACATTTACACATTACGGTGAATACTTACATGATAATGAAGGGGACGAAGCTTACATAAAACTAGCTTTTTCCTGCGTCTTCGTACGCGCATATACAGTTTCTTTCCATTCCCGCAGGAGTTTTCGGAAAACCTCTCTTACAATTAGTGCTCGCCTACACTCCACACATGCCAAACTTCAGCTTGCTACGAAGTTACGGCTTTGCACTGTCTGTCAGTCAGTCGGTTGACAATTTTTATATATTGATTGTTCACCTATGTATTCCAAATATGTAGATAATTTCGAATACTTACAATAAATCCAGCCCAAATTCAAAAGTTTATGATCTTAAACTTATATTTATCATAAACTTTAATTATCTGTAGGTTTTCCATGTGTGTTAGAAAATAAATAAATTAACAGGCCTAATATAAGTAACTTTTATCAATCATGGTACCTGTCCTAGTGAATAAGTGGCAACGAACTCCCGGCCATGATAGCCCTAATAAATCAAGAGGTCAACGTAAGGATATGGAGTGCTAAATCACGAGCTCACGACTGGGGTGCCAAACTGGAGGGTTCACTACACTTTGACTAATAATTTTGACCTTAGTTTGTTAACCTTCATACACAAATAATACCATGTTTCGGTTCACCTACCTACATGTTTCTTAATAATGCTTTAGTTTTCTTAGACGTACATACTTACCTAAATATTTATTTAAGTTTTCTTTTGTTTTTGATGATATTTACATGCGAAAGTTTGGATGAATATTTGTTACGGGGTTAAATATAATGATCACCATAAAATGCTTTTCTTTTACCAAAAATATATATGTACTTGACACCAGAAAATTAAAGTCTAAAATTACAATATTACTAGTTAGCTATTTTAGTCACGACTGCACTTCAAATTGTATTCGAACACCAAATGTAGTAAATGATCACCAAATCTTAGCAAGCAAATTAATGCGCAGTACTAGTGTTACAAGGAAAACTTAGGATGCAAGAGCGAGCGAAGCGAGCTTGGGACATGGGGCACCCCGACTCGGACAGGTTAGGTTAGAAGGAGGTAGGTATATAATACCTCATACGCCAAGGGTACAAGGAGGATCACGGGTGGGTTTTAGTCAGTAAGAGTCTGACACTCCCTTCCGCTCTGCCCAGAGCGGGAGAAGTCATTTGATGATTTCCAATCCAAAAAAAAAAGGATTGTGATCCCATGGAGCAATTTCCAATAAAGGCAGAAGCTAGTAGACATTATGTATACTTAGTATAGACACTATTAGTGGATAAATTACGAAGACACACGCCTGCACGAGTACAAGGTGAGTGTAATTATTGGGTCGCGGAATGCACTATTCAAGGTCTGTGTAAACCAAATTACACTAATTTAGCGAGTCCACAGTACCTACATACTGAAGTTACAACCGTGGAAACAGATAAATGTGTTTGTGTCATTATTTACATGAATTATGCAAACCAACTGAGCTGATAATTCAATATCTTTAGATTTTCTGGGCCTATTTGATGAAATAAACGCTTAATAAAACTCGACATAATACAATATTTTTAAGGACCTAGATTTCAAACCTGATCAGTGTTTTTGCGTGATCTTTCCACAAACAGATAAACAGACATACAGACAAAAATGTTCAATAATGCTTTATTTTGATAAAAAATATTCAATACTAGCTGACCCGCGCAACTTCGTCTGCTCACATAAGAGGAAAAAATAACCATTTTTGTATGTTTCAATGATGCTCCTATGTATCGTAGCGAGATGTTATATAGCCTATCCCAGCCTTCCTGAACAAAAGGGCTATCCAACATAAAATCATCATATCGACCCAGCAGTTTCTAAGATTAGCGCGCGCAACTAAACAAACTTTTCAGCTTTATAATATTAGTAAAAAAGACTACGTTCGCGTGGATGTCGGAAAAAATCTTGGTGCGTACAGTAAATTTCTTTCACAACCTGATCCCTCTCAGAATTAAGAAAATAGGAAAATGGTGCAGGGCACTGACAGTATTACCTCCTCCGTTTCAAATAAAAAACGAATCAATTTTATTTGATTTTCAATGAGAACAGCATATTATGAATAGCAGCGCCCCGTGGTTTCACCCGACTAGTTCCCGTTCCCGTGGGAATATGAGGATAAAATATAGCCTATGTCACCCAGGAATAGTGTAGCTTCCCAACAGTGAATGAATTTTTCAAATCTATTCAGTAGTTGGACGCCTATTCAATACAAACAAACAATCAAATCTTTCCTCTTTCTAGAAGGGAATGGAAGGTTGATAAAGATATATCTATGTTAAATACAATATTTCATCAGGCATTTCTTCAAAGTGTATTAAATACATAAATATGTAGGTATTTAATACACTTTGAAGAAATGCCTAACGATTAAACACGTTATTGTGGCTAATTTATAAAAGATAGATATATACTATAAAGGACTTTTTTGTAGATCTTTTGAAGACCATCATCTTTGTAATACGTCATACTTTTGGTGTATGATCAACGTATGCGAGGCTAAGAGCTCGAAAGCGCATTTCATCCGACTTGCTTCAAATTTATCGTCACTGCTCAGCTCCTATGTGTCTTAGCGGTATATAGCCTATAACCTGCCCAGTAGTATGGACTACAATCGTACCAAGTTTGGTTAAAATCCCTTCAGTAGTTTTTGATCCATGCGTGCACATACAGACAGACAGACGGACACACAGACAAACAGACAGACAAAAAATTTACTGATTGCATTTTTGACATCAGTATCGATCACTATTCATACTCCAATATTAATTTTGAATATATATTCAATGTACAAAATTGACCTCTCTACAGTTTTATTATAAGTATAGATATAGATAGATACAGACACGGCGAGTCTACTATTTTATTATATGTAAAGGGAACTGTTTGATTTTGATGTAAATATACGAAAAATTGACTTACGCTCAAACTCGTTATTTTTGTAGGTATAGTTACCTGTTTTCTTTTTTGTATTTACAAACCATACTCGTGTTTTAAACTGCAGTTGATAGCGGTATAGGGTCCATAAGGGCCTATAAGTACTGAAGTCAGTACGTTACAGAACGGGACATCGAGCGATTTCTCAAAAACCTGTATAAGAGTTCAAAGTATGTATATTGTTTAAAAATTGCACGCAGTGTCGCGGCTCAATAGTGTGAGCAGACCCCAACACTAAAAACTTATAACCACCCAAAAACTTATTTACATGTCGATGAACAGTCAGATCAAAATTCTAAACCTAATCTTTATAAAATCTAAATCAATAGCATATAATTATTCACACTTCTAGTAGAAACATATTCGTGTATAAAACTGGCTATGGAGCTAATAAACAATGCCCCAGATATAGCTAAAAGGCAAATCTAAATCTTTAATGTGATCAATCCAACTTCTGGAGAGAGGTAGGCCTAACAACAACTTTTAAACCGTAATTAAAGTCAAGGCAAAGCAAGTTTCCATAAAACTAGATTTAGAAGCATTAATTGCTTGAATAATCTGAAGCTGTTATTTAGTTAGGTATAAGTATGTGCCTACCTCCCACGTAACTAAATTTAATTGCTACGTACAAACTGAAAGTTTAGTGTAGATAATTTTAACGTCAAATATGCTCAGTAAACGACCATGATCTAAATCGATCAAAATTTAATTTTAGTAGTCTAAAGATTGGTAACATCTTAGAGCCGATGTGTGAACAACAGACCGTGTAGCTTTATACCTTTATCATCCTTTTTATTCCCACGACGGAACGGAGACAGTGTATTGTAAATAAGTAGGTAATATGGTTTTATTGTTAACTGGATTAGTCAACAAATCCTACAAGTCCCAGGGGGTCGACAGCGTTGCGGAATTTGTTCGAAAGACTCACCGCGGCCCTGGAACGCAAAGGGCGCTAGGAGGAACACGAATGGGTTTTAATCAGTAAGAGTCTGACACTCTCTTCCACTCCACCCATTTTCCATCCATAAAAAGGGGGTGGACAGCATTCGTGAACTAAATAAAGCAGTTTTTTTAAAGATTAATCAAACCAGGAGCAGGTGAACCATAACCATGCATTGATCGGCATGAAGCAGCACGCATGATTAGCGAGTCATTAGCGCCGGACAGTCTGTGTGAAGAAATGGCCGCATTGTGGGTGAAAACACTGAAGCCCATACATTATACGTACACAGGTACACATTTCACACTTCACCTGGCACACTGACCCCGCCAGCCGCATTGACGACACCGAATAATGACACATTTATCACTAATGAGACTTGTCGTTTAAATGAACAGTTTCTTTGTTACGTACCTACGTTGAAGAAAATTCGTTCGATAGCCTGTTTTGCTGATTTTGCTTTACTGGTCTGGTCTTGTAAATCTTTAAACGTTGTTAAACGGAAGAGGTGATACCATGGTGATACAGTCAGTGCCTGCCTACTGCTATTTTCAGATCAAAATTCTAAACCTAATCTTTATAAAATCTAAATCGATAACATATAATTATTCACACTTCTAGTAGAAACATATTCGTATATAAAACTGGCTATGGAGCTAATAGACAATGCCCCAGATAATAGCTAAGAGAAGTCAGTAAATGCAAGGTGTTGACTGTATGCACATGTTATTTATGCGACACTTTTTTTCAACATACATGCAAACGAATACAAACTAAAATATTGAGTAGATATCTATATATGTACTCGTAGATAGCTAGCTACTTAAAGGAATTTGACAAAATGAAAGCGTGTGCCAAAAGTAAATCTTGCCACCTTTGTCTAAAACTGTCTAAGAAGTAAGAACTCTTGTTATATTTATATGTACATATTATTATAAATATGATGCTGGATTGTGATTTTACCTGTGTGTTTGGAGCTAACGATTTCACTCAAAGAAAATCATTTAATAAGTAGTTCAAAAAAGAAAGTCTTATAAAATATATATAATTATTAAGATTTTTTAAAAACTTTTATATTTTCGATATTTGCCATTATTTTGTGCGTAACTTATTTTTTCCGAATACTTCATAGTTTTAAAAATGTTTTTTTAGAAAGCAACTTTCTTTTTTTAATGGGGTTTTTATGTTTGTCTCAAGGGGTATTAATTCTTTTTGTAAGCAGACGGACGGACGGACGTAGCTATACAACTAGATATTATACTCTACTTATAATATTTCCTGGGTAGATATTTTAATACAGTTTAAGATTTAAAATTGTGCCTTTATTTTATGATAATTTGTACAAGTCTCATATTGTGACACTTTTTCATGTCAGAGTGCAAGTTTATAATTCATTCGCTTTAATCGAAAATGATTGTAAAAATCACTATGTCAAATTTCAGATTTCTAAGTATAATAAAAAATACGTACCTATGTGACAAGCAGACACGTGGATAATCTTACCTATAAGCGTCCGTTTTACCACATGACGTTCAGAATACTACCTAATAAAAGTGAATGCAACTTATCGCTGCGATAGCTATAATTAATTCTGTAATGGAATGAGAATGCAAAATCTGTTGATGTTGTGGAATGTAAAGTATTAGACTTTCAGGGCAGTTGTTTACCTTTAAAGTTTTCTACAAACTAACAAGAAGACAGAGAACGAGAATAATATTTACAATTCTAAGAATGATCTCCTGCTTCAGACGTTGCACCATTTTTCCGGCTCGTTATCTTCTGACTACGGACAAGGTTTTAGCACGAATATCACGATCTTGGTCTCGTTCAGACCCTCTTTGAGAAAACGACTGCACTTGTTTAAGCCAGTGTTAAAATACGTGTAAATGTTGGATGTTGATTCTTCCAATCAGAATACATGCGATTGTTTCATTCAATCAACATGCAGTGTCTTTTGAAAACAAATATTACAAACCGACGAAAAAGCGGTAGTAGTACCTTCATGTGTATTTTCATAATGTATGCTTCAGATCATGTCTACTAGCTCTAAAAAAGTAAACAGTATCAGACTGAAATAAACGTCAAAACTGCCTGATGACGCAACGGATACACGAATCAGTACAATCAATAAATTAGTGATTTTGCATTATAAAATACCTTATTATTATTAATTGAAATTTAAGTATTGTGTATTTGCAGGATTGTTTTAACCTAAGTAAGTAAACCGGCTACTTCCCGTTATGTCACATTCCCGATTGGACAACATGTCAAAACTTCAAAAGTTTTGAAAACAACTGAACGCTAGTGGCGTTTGGTCAAGATTTTGATCTTCATACATCCATTCCCGTTTTGTCACACGCTCTTTTTATCACCCGACTTTCCCAGAGGTGGGTGGGTATATTGTTTTCTTAGCATATTTAAAATCATAAATAATATAAGCTACATGCATAGGTATGTACCATGGCATTAGGTTTGATTGCCATGTGCAGCTTTCATCTATTTAACTTTGAAAACCGATAATCCTAACCTTACTGAGATTGAATCAGACTGCGGAAGTGCAAAAAATCCAAGTGGTTAAGATTTACAATACAACTACCAGGAGACTAGAAAAATGTAGAAGTATATTCGGGGCTGGAATTGTAAGCGGCAAAGAGTCACAAACTACCAGGATACCAGAATCATGAAGATACATTTCCGGGGCTAGAAGTACGAGTGTTAAAAACTCAAAAACTACCAGGATACTTAACTTGCTTTTTTTTGGGGCTGGGATAAATTTTTAACATCAATCTATGACCCTTTGGAGTCGAGGAAAAAGCAAACTAGCCAGAAAGAATAAGCCAAATAGAAGAAATGACGCTCCAGCCTCAAATACCCGAAATGACTGAATTGCGAAACCACGGGATTAACTTTCATGATGTTATTTTTTTTTTCTTTAGGATAACAAACAATTGCATAATCAAGTTATGCCCTCCTAAAGCCAGTTCTAAAGTTCACGCAGATGAAGTCGCAGATAGAAGAAAATTTATTAACAAAATACAAAGAGCTCACTGGGATAATAATATGCTAGTATCACGAATTCAATACTGATCCAGAGGAAACTGAAAGTGATAATCAAAACACTTTTGACGCGAACGAAGCCGCGGGCGGAAGTTAGTAAGTAGATAGAACATGAATGGAGGCATTTCTTTTTGCTCCTGATTGTACTTTCCAAACAAAAGGTTGACCAAACGGGAGAGAATATAGGCATTCTCAAATGTTGACGAATCGGGAATGAATGTATGAAGATCAAAATCTTGACCAAACGCCACTTGTGTTCAGTTGTTTTTAAAACTTTTGACATGTTGTCCAATCGGGAATGTGACATAACGGGAAGTAGCCAGTAAACCACCCACTGAAAACAAAATCCACCACGTTTTTTAGTTGTCATTTATAAAATTATATAAATGGAAAACTGGTATTTATGCATAGATGTATTTGGATAAAACATTTGAAAATTGTGTAAACATAGTTGGTACAAAAAAAATCTTATTTTGAAAACAATCACACGAAAAACACTTTCGGGAAATAAACGCAAAATGATGGGTAAAAATAAATTTTGTTTTTCACTTTTTTCTACCCAATTGATGATAAATGTTATGGTTAGCGTTACTGGGACCTCCCCTGCTCGGTGCTCTGTAGGCACTCGCTGCCTGTCTGGTATACTTTCAATGAGATGACAGACTTTAAGCGCGTTTAGGAGCTAAAAGCTAAAACTACAGGCACATACTTGTTTTCTTTTCCGTCTAACTAAATCTTCTGAACCAAAATAGGTTTACAGTTGAAATTTTCAAAGAGTAGGTATGAATTTCTGTTGCCACTTTAACAACATAAAAAAATACAAAAGTAGGTATTTAAGGCGGTACCCTAACCAAATAACCTTGAGCATTCGTTCCCTCTTCGCCGCACCCGCAAGATTCGTAGCGCTCTGATTTTATAGTAAAATCTAAATAAAATCAAATTTTCGAGTTAAATAAAAAATAAAACTAGCAAAATGTTTATTATTAAATTACCTATCCATTACTTTAAGTAGCAAACCAAAATAATGGTTACTTTACGAGGAGATGCAAGTTAAAAATAATTATTTCTCATTTCTGTCGTTTCGTTGCGAGTGCGACTCTATAATTAAACATTATGCCTTAAAAATAAAAAAATAAAACTACCATTTTGGAGTCAAGATTATGTAGAAATTTAATGTATTTTTTATTTGTTGATATTTCTAATGGATAATGAGAAGATGGCTCCTAAAAACTACACAAAAAACGGCTACCGCTGCGTTTTGCTCGGGGACGCGCCTTAAAAAGCACATACTCGTAGATAGTATTAAATCTTATACGATGCTACGGAACCCTTCAGGCGCGAGTACGACCTGCACTCGGCTGGTGTTATATGTAGTCTTCATTATTAATTTGCTTGTTTGGTTGCCGCCAAATCGAAATGATTTAAGTCAGTTTCGTTCTTTTGCAGTTTATTTTATTCCTACAAATAGGTACCTACTATATTTTCGTTGCCAAAATAGGTATATTACTTAATTAGATACGTGTACAGTTTTCCGAATCTAGGTATCATCACAACGTCGAAAGCAGTACATACATAACCCAACATCAGTTTCAACATTAGGGTACAATCAACCACCTCTACTTATTTTTTTTTTGTCAAATGACCTCCACCTCCTCTCTGGGCGCAGCGGAAGGAAGTGTCGGATGTTTCGGAACCGTCAAAATGTGAGTGAAGTCTTTTTCATCGGTATTTTTTTTTACTTTATTCATCTCTACCTACACCCCCATTCATAAACTTCATTACAAAGGTTAGGTATTGTTAGCTACGTTACTTGTTTATACGTATACATGCCTAGTGACTGGCCGTAATCCGAAATATACATAGATAAATTTTGTCTACTTTAAAATTGGTACTAGATGTGTCATAGATTTGGTTAGACTATCTAATGCAACATAATTGTTGGAAAAAAAATAAATCCATAATTATTAGGTAATTCCTGATCAAGATTGAAGATAGGTATTGCGGATTTATTTTTGTAATTTGATTTATCCAACCACATCCTACATAATATCATAAAGAGCAAAGATTTTTTTGGTTAGTTTGTACCGAATAAGCTCCGAAACTACAGAATTGATTTTAATAATTTTATCACTAATGGAAGCAAGAAACGTCAATGAATACCAGGCTATATTTTATCCCCGTATTCCCACGGGAACGAGAACGACGCGGGCGGCACCGCGAGGCGCTGCTAATAGTTTATTATCTATACTAATATTATAAAGCTGAAGAGTTTGTTTGTTTGTTTGTTTGTTTGTTTGTTTGTTTGTTTGTTTGTTTGTTTGTTTGTTTGAACGCGCTAATCTCAGGAACTACTGGTCCGATTTGAAAAAATCTTTCAGTGTTAGATAGCCCATTTATCGAGGAAGGTTATAGGCTATATTTTATCCCCATATTCCCACGGGAACGGGAACTACGCGGGTGAAACCGCGAGGCGCTGCTAGTGATGAAAATAATTCATATCCAGGAATCTCAGGTAAAGTATAAGTATAGTATTTAAGTAACTAGTATCAAAGCGGAAATGATTTTAATGTCCATGACATTCTGTTCAGTAGGTATTTCGTTTCCGTTGTAAAGACATTTACAAATAATAGCTGACTGGACACGTGCTTTGGGTTTTAAAAGCACAGACCGCTATGGCACGATACTCCAGCGAAAAAGCGAAAATCAGTATCCATAACACGTTTGCTATAAACTGTACAAAATGTATACGGTTCTGTACGGATAGCGTTTGCGAAACTATAGTGGTGAGTATTAAACCCATCTGCGACGGAAACTCGCGTGGGACCAGCGGAGCCCCGCAGCGCCCGCGCCGGAGCCGTGACAGAAACCATGCCTGCTGCATGTTGTATGCTTGCATGCATGCTGCATGCTTGCTTGCTTACAAAAACCACATGTTCACAATCAACTGCTTTATTGCGTAAAATATATTATACATAATAGGTATATTTTTTATGTATTTAATAAAAAAATATAATGCAAAATTATTTTTATAACTAGCTTCTGCCAGCGACTTCGTCCGCATGGAATAGTTACTTTACCCCCGATTTTGAAACTCTCAGCCCGATCGGTTTAAAATTGACAAAAGATAGACATGCTGTTTCGGGATATTTTTTAGATAATTTTATGTAGAACATTTCCGTAATACATGATTTCTATGTAACTTTAACCATTAAGGCTACACACGCGACGGAAGCTTAAAAAATGGAGTAACTTCTCCCGTTTTCCCAACATTTTCCTTCACTGCTCTGCTCCTATTGATTGTAGCGTGATGAAAAGTATACTATAACCTGCCCAGGAGTATGAAGAATAATTGCACTAAGTTTCGTTAAAATCGGTCGAGTAGTTTTTGTTTCTATAAAGAACATACAGACAGACAGACAGACAGACAGACAAAAATTTTACTGATTGCATTTTTGGCACCAGTATCGATCACTAATCACCCCCTGATAGTTATTTTGAAAATATATTCCTTGTACAGAATTGACCTCTCTACAGATTTATTATAAGTATAGATTATGTAATTTGAATTTAGGACTTATCAACTTTTATTGAAAACGGTTTTATGCCTTTTGTATATTATTGATTGTAATATTTATGACAAACGGATTTAGGACGTATTATATTTAGGGATTTCAATTTTATGGCATAAGTTCGGGTAAGTTATCATTCGGACAGTTAATGATGATTAGGACAAAAACAGTTACGGCTTTCGACCTCGAACGGACGAAACTTTTCAAAACTATTAGAGATTTCTTATCATTTTTCGAATACATATACGGATAGCGTTTGCGAAATATTGAATCGAGTGGATTTTTTGCAAGAGTCCGAAGAATCGTGTGTGTCGTGGATGTCCCTGGCCCCTAAGAAAAAAAAGCGTCGTTTTTTCTCGTTTCATAGGTAATACGTGTTACGTTAACGATAAACTAAAACAGCTAAATACGTTTCGCAAGGCTAACGGCTAAATATAGACCAACTTGAAGGTACAATATTAAGAAAAAAAAAACATTATTTTGGCAGTAATTTCATTCTACGGTTATCTGAGGAAGGGTAACCAACGGAACCCTTTTCCTAAAACTCAGTCTCAGTAATGTCCGCGGGCCGTATCTCCTGAATTAACCGTACCTATCTAATAATAGATAAACAGTTCCAGTTTATCAGGGTGTATATTTTTATTGGCGCTATAACACCAAATAATAAAAATTCTTATATGTGATTGAACGAAAAAAATAAAGGTTCGGTTTAGCTCGTCGTTGGGTTTAGCTAAGGATCGGAACCCTTCTTGTGCCAGTGCGCCTCGAACTTGGCCGGTTTTCTTAGGTATTCAGGGTGTCATACCCTGGACTAGTATCGGCCGGTTTAATTTTATTTTCTGCTCGTTATTATCTGAACATGGTTTATTTATAATAATAAAATTGCCTTTTTGAAATTATTTTTTCTGAATTCCTAAATGCCTTCCAAGTTCCAGTCACATATAAGTAAACGTCCATGTAAGAAAGTTGATAAAATAGAGTTAATAAAAGACGGGTACATGAACGCGGGGTCACCGATATCTAACGTTATCACCAGTATCACTATACAGATTACATAAGAAACATCACAGTTGATGTACCTAAAAGCTAATACTTGAGTACTACGGAAACAACTTAGTACCTATATTTTTTTCTATTTAACTGTTAATTATCAAATGCAGGAGTCGAAGACAATGAGTTTTTTCGACATTGGATTATTCAAAATTGCAATTTTTCAAAAGTTATTTGTTCTTGAATACATACACATACAAGTCATGAAAAAAAAATACATACTTACCTAAATATCTACGTCTCCTTATGTTGTTTTTTTAAGTAGATGAAATATGACTTTTAGAGTTTCGCATCGGGTAACGGGAAACGGAACCCTATTACTAAGCCTGCGCTGTCCATCAGTCCGTCTGCCACTAGGCTGTTACATGTCGTTCAAGAATAGCGTTGCCAGACGTTCCGTATTTCCCGGGACGTCCCGTATTTTAGGCATAGTTTATAATGTCCCGGCGGGACAGACCGTTTTTCATAATGAAATCATTCCAAATATTCACACACGCAAAACATACTGTTTATATTTCTGACTCGGCTCGCTTCGATCAACTGTGTAGTGTGAAGTGTGAAGTAACTCGCACTTGCCGCTCGCATCTATCAATGACGCTCGCCGCCTGCGCAAGTCGCGCAAAGTCGTGGCCTAGCCGTCATTGCTTTCCATCCCGTTCGACGCGTAAATACAATGATACTAATATTATAAAGCTGAAGAGTTTGTTTGTTTGTTTGTTTGAACGCGCTAATCTCAGGAACTACTGGTCCGATTTCAAAAAATCTTTCAGTGTTAGATAGCTCATTTATCGAGGAAGGCTATAGGCTATATATCATCACGCTAAGACCAATAGGAGCGGAGCAGCGATAAATAATGTTTTAAAATCGGGGATTCCACGGGGACGAAGTCGCGGGCAGCAGCTAGTACAATGATAAAACTATTTGATCCCTTTTTGTTTCATGCTTGATATGTCTTTCTTTCTGTTTCTATCTAATGAGAGGATAATACTGATTGATTTGTTATTGGTTTAAAGACAGACGTTGCGTAAATACGTCGTTAATTATTTCATAATATTTTAAAGTAGAAGAAATAAAAATGTATTGCTTGTATGAAGTATTTCAAATCTATACTAATATTATAAAGCTGAAGAGTTTGTTTGTTTGTTTGAACGCGCTAATCTCAGGAACTACTGGTTCGAATTGAAAAATTCTTTTTGGGTTGAATAGACCATTTATCGAGGAAGGCTTTAGGCTATAAAACATCACGCTTAAGCCAAAAGGAGCGGAGCAGCGATAAAGAATGTTTTAAAATCGGGAATTCCACGGGGACGAAGTCGCGGGCAGCAGCTATAATTAATAAAAGCCTGGATATTATTGGCACAACTTCTGATGGCAAGAGTATGGGTGCGATTGAAAAGTGGAAGAAAGTCATCGTCTCATCGAAGGGTTTTCGAATACCGAATAATATTTTTCGAATTCTATCCTTCGTTTTAGTATTCCTAGCTCAAACTGTTTCGTGGAAAGGGTTTTTTCACAGGTGGTACCTACTTAAGAGGACTGATGACTGTAAGAAATAAATGTATCCCTAATTTAATAAAAAGCGAGTTAATGACCGTTTTTAATTACGGTTATAATTATATTGATTTTTACATATAGGTATGTTAAAACGAATAAAAATATTTTTAAACTGACTCGATATAGGAAAAATATCAAAAAAATAAAAAATATCACTAAATAATTTGTTTTTCATTTGTCCCGGGTAAAAACTGAAATCCCGTATTTTTGGCCCATTTAACCATTTGTCCCTTATAGACTGAAAAAAAATCTGCCAACCCTATTCAAGTACCAATAGGTACACAGTTATACTTGTAATTGTGTGTGGATTTGCATTGCAGCTATAAGAAATTATTACAAAGAAATTGGTCAAGTGTGAGTCTCTGATTATTTTGTATACTTACTCGAAAAAACCATTGCGGTTGATCTAGAATAATGAAATTTCGCAAGAAGCGAGTCCCCATAGTGTACAGAACCTTCGTATGCAAGTCCGACTTGCACTTGACCGGATTGTTTATGTTAAGTAGGTACCTAAGAATAGAAAATCCGTTTTGATGGTCATTCGAGAGACTCGATGCATCGTGCGGACGTGAGTGGCAGTGAACTGTCGCCTCGGCATTCATCATTTGTCGGTTTCAAGTATACCTATGATCGAACATTATTCTTTCAATATTCTGCCGTACCTACTCTAGTCTCAACATAGAAATTCTCCAGGATTTGATTTAACACAATATCTGTGTTAAATAAATAAAATAAAAATCAATTAGTTCTTTTATTTAATACAGGAACTAATGTATCTACATTAGTAAAAAGATGAGCAAAATTATAATTTGTGCATCTTTTATTGCATCACGGTTCTGGGCATTGTTAAGACACGTCGGTAAATAAGAATCCAAGTTAAAAAATATAACCTCTTCGGTGACACGTTGAGCTGATAATAGTGATAATGAGAGCAGTTATCACTTATCACTCTTATCAGCAAATGGCGTGATGTAAGCTGGGCTGTGTGCGTACCTACATGAAAAATTCTTAATATAATAATAATACAAACGTGCAATGTATCTTTACTTTAATTCTTTTATGTTACTTACACTTTATTTCCGGTTAATTGTTTGTATCGTGTACCCATCTTACTCTATTAATGATGAAATTGATGAGTCACATTTCGCATAGAAAAAATATATATACACTTAATAATTATTTATATTAATTATAATTAAAAAACCACTGATTGACATAATTGTTCTCCCACTTCCCGTGCTAGGAGGGGAAAGCTTTTTATGGGGTTGTGTCGGAATGAGTATGGGAAAAATCTGAAACTACCCCTTTACAACCCCCTTCTTTCAACCCCATTGCTTATCTCAGAAACCTGACGTCGAAGAGAAAAATGGTTTTCGGGGTTGTATAGCGGGTATCTGGATCAGTATAAAACGAAAAAAAAATTACCCCTTTTCAACCCCCTACTTTCAACCCCTTTGCGGATCTCAGAAACCTGACTCAGTAGAGAAAAATAGTCTTCGGGGTTGTATAGAGTGTGTCTGGATGAGTATATGGCCAATAAAAATTCAACCCTATTCAACCCTTTTCAACCCCCTTGTTTCAACCCCTTGGCATATCAGAAACCTGACATTGTAGAGAAAAATGGTTTTCGGGGTTATATAGCCCTCTATATAACCCCGAAAACCATTTTTCTCTACAATGCCCCTTCTTTCAACCCCTTTGCGTAACTCAGAAACCTGACATTGTAGAGAAAAATGGTTTTCGGGGTTGTATAGAGGACATCTGGATGAATATATGGCCAAAAAAAATTCAACCCTATTCAACCCTTTACAACCCCCTTCTTTCAACCCCTTTGCGTATCTCAGAAATCTGACATTTTATAGATAATAATTGTTAGTCAAAAAATACTAAAAAGACACCGCGAGTTGCTCGCAACTCGCGCCCCCAAGCGAAATACTAGTTATAATTATAAAACTAAATCCTTGTTTCCATTAGTCACGGCATCACGCTTACTCGGATGGACCAATTTTGCAAATTGTTTTTGTGCCTACATGTATTGTCAAAAAATATTATGAAACATTTTGATAAAAAATACATCCGAGCGAAACCGGTACTACTATATATATAATAAACACTACATTTATTTAGACAGAACGAGGAAAATAACCTCATAATTACGTACACTAATGGTAACAATACTCAGTGACGTCAAACTAGCTAATACTTACTAACTTTATGTTTAACTAAAAAATTAATATGACGACTCTACTAAACGGCCAAACCACTAAGAAATATATTGTGGACCTAAGAGGTTGCAGGAATTGGTTATTTTACTACATTTAAAAAGATAATTTTATTTATTCCATGCGTTGGATTTTCAAAAAATATTGGACATGTATTTTTTGTCATTTAAATCGTAAAAAAATATAAAAATAAAGCTCAATCATCATCATCAAAGTTCAAGAGTGAGTGCTTGTAACGTCACGCCGCCGCTAGTAAAAATTGTAGCACGTAATGACGTCACAAGTCGACGTCGACGTCGCGCAAGAAAAAATACATACGTGTCCGATATGTTTTGGAAATCTATCTGACGGACTAATTCGTTTTTTTCAGTAAAATCAAGATGCCTACCATCCTAACTAATAAAAGCTAGAAATAAAAACATCTCAGACATTTATTGAAAGATAATCCAGCATTATGTTGTATGTATGATACATACAAGAAATGCAAAACATCTCATGCTAGGTATATTATAAATTTGGACAGACGACCGAGTAACGGAGTAACGGGTTATGGCTCGGCGCGGGAGTTGGTGTGTCCACTTTGGACTGTTATGTGAGAATAATTAAATAATATATGTATTTCTTTGCTAAGAATATGTTAGATTGGGGCTCATGTAGGTACTCAGCCGTCTTAAAAAAGTTTATTCTAAAGTTATGACTTGAGAAATATACCTATCAACAGAAACTTACCATGTCAAATTTAAAAATCGTATCTACTTAAAATTGCGTGCATAAATTAATATAAAACTTAAAAATCGTGTACTGAGCTTACCTAAACAAAGTGTGAATCATAAAATCAAAACAGAATATTTGTACAATCCCTCACTGCACTTTATAAATAGCTTTACTACACTGCAATGTCATGGCACGTTCTCAACATAAAAACTTGAGTTAAAATCGACTTAAATTCTGGAAGTAAATGAGATAACCGCGATCGACAGCTGACCCTGTGTAGGTCGTAGTGTAGACGGAAAGTAGATGGATCGTGGCGACCGAGGTGACGCGAGTGCCGCCGCCAACTGGCGACATGCCCTAGTGCGCGACACGCACAGCTCGAGTATAAAGTTCACTTCACTGTTTGCGGCCATGCTAGAACACCTTCAGTTTTCGCGCGCTCTTAAATATTCAAATATAATGCAAAAAGTGCTTAGGTATGCAGATTTTCGGCGGTCCAACCACGAAATGACAGAGTAGGTAGGATGTTGTAAGAGAAAAAAAATACGTACGGTTGCATGGTCCAGTTGGTCCACTTCCATGGCGCGATGTTGTTCACACTGGTCACACTCGTATACCACGGCGCACGTGCTCGGCGGCGTACGCGCAGATGACTGAGTGCGCGTCGTTTACACGCGGTTGTATTTCTCAACCGGCTCTGATAAACAACATTAGCTTTGGCTAATCAGAGGTGATTTGCTCGTTATTAGTAATATACCTACTCCTATTAAAAGTAAAGTGTTATCTAATCTTCACTGTAAAAATAATTATAGGTAGGTACGGCGAAATATTCTTCGTGAACGACTATATATGCGCTCTACTAGTGTTGCCCAAATGCAAGACCGAGACGAGACTTAGCCCAGTCTTGGTCTTGGTCTTGCGACAGTACACCTGGTCTTGGTATTGCGCTCTCAGTCTTGGTCTTGGTCTTGCAGCAAAAGTCTCGCAAGTCTTGAAAATACCTATTAGCCTATTGCTATTTATTATTTATTAAACACGTACCTAAGTTTAGATCTTAGAACAACGTAACAGAATATGTACCTACATGTTAAGCTTAAATTGACATAGGCATAGTGAACCACCAAATTAATTAAATTAACTTGACAATAATTTAATAAATGCCGCAATTTAGTACCTAAGCGTACTATCTTTAGGTAGCTACCTACCTAAAGATAGTAATTACGCTGTTACGCGGTTACCTATAATGATTTTCTGTACGTGTTTAATGGCTATCCTAAACTCTTCACAAACAGCTAGTGGTTAAAATAATTATCACTTAGATACATACTTTTTATCTTCATCTCGACTTGATACTTCTAACTAATAAAATTTGTCGTCAGCTAGACTTTTAATTACCGGCATAAACATCTAAAACATGAATATTTTTTTTAATACACTGTAATTTATCAAACATGGCATTTTTTGGATATCTATTGTCGCTTGTGACGAACGAAAATTGTTTGTATTTATATATTAGGTAAACACTGTCAAATCTCGTCATTCGTCATTAAAGTACTTACTACTAATGCACCTGTTATTTAAGGAACTGCTTAGTGATAACTAATTCTCGGTAATAAAATAAGTATACTAAATGTAGCTCTATTTTTTTTAACGTTGCCACACACTAGGATTTACTCCTGTATCGTGCTGAACACTCAACCACTGCGCCAACCGTGTCGTCAAATTCCCCCTATCCGTCCTATTCCATCAGTAACACAATAAAAAAGATAGTTACTATAGGTAAAATATTTGGGAAGGGGCCCTCTAGGGGCACTATGTGTCCTTGAAGAAAATGTGGCATAAAATAGGTAAATAACAGTAATGAAAACCACAAATCTAAACAAGGAGGGAAGAATCATGAGATACAGACATTTTTATATTATGGAAACTAAACAACTACTGATCAAATAAAAAAGCGTAGTAACAATTTTTGTTGCTCTTCAATAGAGGAATGCAACTGTATATATTAATAAAATACTTTTTGAATTCTATGTCCAACCTCTTGTATGGGGACGATCCACTGTGCGACCGACCAACGGTTTATTCGCGAAACGTCAAATTTTCTCGGTCAACCTTAATGCCTTTGATTCGACGCTTCGTGTAAAATAAAATAGTGTTTGTTTTATATAAATATGTATGTTAGTCTGTAAGGTATATATGTTATGGGTCTTTGTTACCCGAAATAAAAGTTATATTATTATTATTATTATTATTATATAATGTCGCTTTAGCGATAAAGTTGAAAATCTGTTAAAAAAAAATTGACAGATTGTTATGTAGTAGTAGCATCTGTACCATAACATTGACTGGCGTAAAAACTCTTACTAGACCTAACTACTCGACTCACTGTTGGTTTTAAATTTTGCTGAATAGAAGAATTATATAAACTTTGAAACATAAGTACCAACATAGGAAATACCAACCTACTATACTAGGTACTATACTATAGGTTGTTATTATGGGTACGAACTTTTCTAGAAAGTTATAGGCACATTTTCTTTCATCTCATGGGAACATATTTGTGAGTAACGTGCTACTTATTAAATAGTCGAAATGTAATAATAAATACAATGCTTTTTACTTTTATGACGATACGGTTTTGATACTGGGGAACGCCTATCAAAATCGGGATTGCCAAAAAACACCTACTTAATAACGCCTAAATCTCAGTTGGACTTAACTGCGAGAAGCAAGTCTCACAGACTTAGACTTGTTCTTGCTAAAATCTTGCAGGGGTCAGTCTTGGTCATGGTCTTGCTACAATAAGTTGGTCTTGGGCAACACTAGCTCTATCGCATCCTGTTCTTCTGTTTTGTAGTTTTTGGATCTATATTTGAAATTAATGTTCCTGCAGGATAATTTCGTAAAACAAAATCAATCCCCTTCTTTGGATAACTAATAAAATTCAGCAAAATACATGTCCAACGAATTACTCATACCTATTTGTAAAATCCACCTCTTGATACTATTACTGAGGAATTTACTTCAACAGCCATGTAATAGAAAGTGGGTGACACACACATGTATAATAGCAGATATGTATGTAACTTAATATTACGCTCAAAGAACAAAAACGCGAAAAACCAACTCACAACGTGTAGTTGCTTCTTTGAAACGGCTGGATCACGAATTTTGAATCTTGACATTTAAGAAAACGGCCACAAAACGTCGCGTCGTCGCAATGAATATAAACCATGCCACGTGCTGAACCCAAACTGATGCAACCACATCACTAAATAACCCAAGGTTGGGTTTGAAATGGTTGAAGGGTTAAAGTGAGCGAACATGTTGGGTTCCTTTAAACCCTGCAAACGGAAACACACCCCGGTGGCTTCGTCGTCGCGGTTGTAGTTGAGGTGGCCGATTAGGAACGCCTTTTTTTTTGACGTGACCACTCGCAGTTCAGCACACTAAGGCTGGTTACTGCTTAACTGAACAATCCTGTGGTGGCCTCAAATGAATTTAAGGCCCCCAGCCAGGGCTAAAAACTACTAAAAACTAAATGACCGCTTCGCTAAGGGCATCCCCTGTGGGATACGGGCCTCGGCTTAACGGGGTCATTGAGAGGGGTTTAGGAATGCCCTCAGTTCCCTCAAACCTAACCTTCTATCGCGATGTGCGATGTTGCATCATTTGGGGCTCAGAACGCGCTTTTTTGCATTTGCACAACGTATTGTGACGTTTCATAGGTGCTACATATACCTCCTACTGCGATTGCTCTCTGCTGCTATCTGCTATGGTACTGCCGAATGGTAATTTCCCAGTTTTTAATAATTATACAGTTGACCAATTACGTATATGTATGAGCATTTACTCATTTTTTGCAAACCAACGATAAAAAGTAGGTGTACCTAGGTACCTATGCTTTGTATTTTCTTTTTCTACGACTACTTAGGTATTGTAAGCATAAATAATCAATCAGTCTCACAATAATTATATATAGAATACAATATACTAACATTTTATGCTTGTGAACCGGCCAAGTTCAAATAAAAGTGAGCAAGATCAGACTTAACTTGGATAGGTACCTATGATGTGAATTACAGTAAGTATCTTGAAAAAATATGTGGATAAAAATGACTTAATAATCATAGATATTAACAAAGACCATTTAGAAGAGATTAGCCATTTAGAGATTCAGATAATTCAGAAGAGTTCGATACATATAAGTGCACGGAATTTTTCGATAGATTGCACATTTCGTTTTCGGTGACACCAACTGAACTGACAGGGAAATGACTGATGAACTACTGGATATGGTTAGCTAAATAGTGTCTATGGATATATGGATATGGTAGCCATGATTAAAAAAAACGTACGTGCTCTTGTTTCTTTGGCCCATGGAATTACTATGTACCTTGATACCTATAGTACAACTAGAGAACTTTAGACTCGAGTCTTTCCGCGGACAGAGCAGGTTTGATCTCCAAGTTACAACTACAGGTAACTTTAGCTGCTTATAAAAATTTCAAATAATTTAGAGAAACAACTGATCGACAACAGAATTCCAAATTGGCACAAGTAACAATCAATTTTTAGGTTTCGGCAACCACTACACGTCAGCGAGATCATTAACCTTCCGTCCTCAACAGAGCATTGCGCCAGTCCTGTTCGACGCCAATCGCGACAACCGTAAACTGGTATAGCCCGATCTAACAATTTCTATAAAATAAATCTAGCAATATTTGCCGCCCTTAACAATAACACCTTAGGTAATAAGGGGTAAAAATGTTTTCCTTGGAGAGTATATTATCAAAAATTATAACATTTTCGTTTGTGAGGGCTGTTTCTTTACGACGATCTAAAGTGATAACGAATCGTTATCGAAATTTTTAATTTCCGGTTTTATAATAACCCGGGTTTTAACATCCGCGCGAATAAGTATCATATTTTCTGAGGAAAATATCACGGCTGCCTGCTATTCTAATTATTTGTTTCAAATAATTAGAATAGCTGAATAAACATACTTATTGTAGTAAAGAATATACCCGTAATGTAGGTTTTATTTAACAAAGTTCAACATATTTATATAATGACACAATCAATCCTGACAACTCCGTTTCTTCTTTATATAGGACATTCAATATTGACCAAGGAGTTAATATAATATTACCACATTCTCCTGGGCTCATTTATTATCCTACGTAGTCAGCTAGATGAGCAGGTGGACGTCGTACTCTTTCAGAACGACGCAGAGTCTCTGTCATGATGTTCTGTGGCGGGCCTTCAGTGTCACGCTCATCGCCATCGACTGCATCGATATACTCGTCGTCATCATTGTAATCACTTTCATCCTGTTCTAAAGAAGATTCCCCTGCAGGAGAAGCTAAGTGTCGGTTAGATACGACAACTTCTCTACCACTGCTCAAACGCACACGAGAATGTTGAGGATTACTTTCCAGAGTCTCTACTTCTTCAACCAATGGATCATATATAGTTCGATTATGGTTTCGCATTAATACTTTTCCTGGAACGTTTAGCCATGTAGGCATCGACTGACCAGTTGAGAATCTCCTGGCGTGAGAGAACATCCGCTCATGGGGCGTGCTGTTTGTAGCCGTGCATTGAAGTGATCTTACAGAATGTAGAGCCTGAGTTAAAACTGACTCCCATTTGGTTCCGCCAAAGATTTCCGTTATATCTCTCCGTTTGTCCATTACCCTGAGGGTTATATGGTGTAGTGTAGCTCGGCTCGTAGCAATGCCCTTCTGGTGAAGAAAGTCTTTCATCTCTTTTGAAAGAAAAGAAGTGCCACGATCTGAGTGTACGTAAGTTGGCATTCCAAATATAGAAAATAAATCAGTCAGTTTATTAATTACCGTGTTTGTACTTAAGTCTGGGCAGGGATATGCAGTGACGGATTAAGACTACTTGATGCCCTAAGCAATCCACGCCTGTGGGCCCCCTATCCGTATGTCAACTAGAATGGTCTTTAAACCTTCACCGCCTAAAAACATGACTTACTAATTAATTATCAAATGAATTGTATTAAGTATGCATAGAACCCGGCCGGCACAATTACACAAAAAAAAAAACAAAACAAACATTTGATTGATACAGATTTGCGGGGGCGCCAGGCGGAGATCAGCGGGGAAGGGGTGGTTTGAACTGGTTTGTAATTGGCTGATCGCGATTCTGGTGCATCCGAATTGCCGAATGTACTAGCAGGCAGCGAGTGGGCAAGCGGGTGCGGGGTTTTGACTCTAGGTCGGACTCTATATCAACTAAAACTTTGTCCTAGAATTCTTTTTTCGTCTGGTGTTTGGTGACATGAGAGTGAGACGTGATGCCTTAAGGACGGTTTTTTTTTGTGCTTCTTCTGGTGCCCCCCCAGACATGATGCCCTAGGCAACTGCTTAATTTGATTAAGGGTTAATCCGTCACTGGGGATATGCAAATGGGAAACGGGAATATTCATCCACAATCGTAAGGATATATCGATTGTTCCCAGTACCATTTGAGGGAAGTGGACCTTTAAAATCTATCGAAATTCTTTCGAATGGTGCCAACGCTTTTATTAGCTTTCCCATGTTTCGTTGAAAGCGAGGCTTTACTTCTGCACATATGGAACAATTCGCAGTAATACGTTTTATCTCTTCAGTGGAGTAAGGTAAATTTTTGCTTCGAACCCAATGGAGCATTCTTGTTATTCCAGGATGACACAAGGTTTTATGCAGTTCTTTGAGTGCATTTTCTGAACTATGTACAGAGGCTACTAATGGTGCATTGGCTCTTGATAAAGCATCAGCTGCTATATTCTCCTTTCCAGGACGATAAACTATGTCAAAATTGTATTCAGAAAGTTCTAATCGCCAACGTTGTATTTTGTCATTTTTAATTCTTGACGCATGCTGCTGATTGAACATGAATGCGACCGATTTCTGGTCAGTTATCAGTTTGAACTCTCGTCCGATGAGGAATTGTCTCCATTTTCGAAGACATTCGACTATAGCCGCGGCCTCCTTCTCTATGGCTGGGTGATTCCGTTCGCTACTGTGAAGGCTTCTCGAGAAAAACGCAACAGGTCTGCCTTCTTGTGACAGAGTTCCCGCGATAGCATAGTCTGAAGCATCTGTTTCAACAACAAATTGTATGTTATCGTCAATCGCGTTTACTGCTGATCTGGCTATCTCTTGCTTTAGAGTGTTAAAAGCGTTTACCGCCTCAGAATTGAGAGGAAATGTGCCTTGCGAAACGAGGGATTGAATTTTATGAGAGAATCTTGGCACATATTTAGAATAGTGAGCAAATAATCCCAATGCCTGCCGGAGCGATGCCGAGTCTGAAGGCAGAGGCAGCTCTAATAGTGGACGTAGACGATCCCGGTCGGGTTTAATTACTCCACTGTTTATAGTATATCCTAGAATACTTATCTCTTTCAATGAAAATTCACTCTTTTCAAGATTCAGTGTAAGGTTATACCGTTTAGCAATATCAAGAAAACGCTGCAGTTTTTGATCGTGATCAGCTTGGGTAGTTCCACAGACTGTTATGTCATCCAAATACGCGTATACTCCTTCAAGTTGCTCTTTTGCAATTATATTATTTATAGTTCCTTGAAAAACCCATTGGTAACCCCTAAAGGTATTCTTCGAAATTAGTATAAACTACCTTCTGCTTCAAATGCTGTATAAAGTTTTTCTTTTTCAAGAATCGGAATCTGATGGTACGCACTTTTTAAGTAAATTTTGCTGTAGACACTGTGTTTAGCTACTTTAGAGACTATTTGTTCAATACTTGGTAAAGGGTAAGCGTCTAGTTGCTTGTATCTATTTACTGTCTGAGAGTAGTCTATACACATCCTTTTTTATGATTTTCGTTTGTAGTTACAAGCACTTGTGCTCTCCATGGTGACGAGCTAGGTTCTATAATACCATCAGCTAGTAATTTATTTATTTCAGTACGAATAAACTGCATATCACTATCTGAGTATCTTCGTGATTTAACAGCTACTGGCTTGCAGTCTGGTAAGAGATTCGGGAATAGACAGATTGGATCGACGTTGGCTTGAGACAGTGCACATAATTTCAATGGAGCTCCAGATCCGCCAAAATGCATTTCTAATGTATTATGTTTCTTAAGAATATCATGGCCGATTATGACATCCGTACATAAGTTTTCCATTATTAATAAGTTTACTTGAAAACTATGACCTTGCAGATCGATATTGACGGAACACAGTGCATCTACCTTCGTTTTTAGATTTGAAGCTGCCATGCTGACATGTTGGTAGCATGAGCTCTTTTGTATATTGTTCTCGTATTTACAAACTAGTCGGCTGTCTATAAAACTAGCAGTACTCCCTGTATCAATCAATGCTCTGGCTACAAATAATCCGTTTATTTTAATCGGTATCATAGCTTTATCGAGATCAGTTGTAGCGGCCACGATACATGATAACAATTTCTGCGACTCTCCAGTTTCAATGTGTCTATTCGGTTCATCTATAGCACTAGTAAAAGCACTCCGTTGTGGTGGCGCAGTCACTGCACTTTTGCACACTTTTGCAAAATACCCCCTTTTTCCACATTTGAGGCAGGTTATACCAGCAGCCGGACAATTTTGCCGGGCATGTTTCTTGTTTCCACAGAAATAGCATAGTTCTTGGATGTGCGTTCTCTGATTGTTATTGGGGACCGCATTGACAAAGGTACTAATACTTGATTTCTGGTAATCATCACCATGTATGCCATCTCTAGAGCGCCGGCCTGCTTGAATGCATCGTCTAAAGTGAGTGTGCTATTTTCCAAAAGTCTTTGACGTACCATGGACGACGAAAGTCCGGATATGAAAGCGTCTCTAATAGAATCACTTTCGTTTTGTTCAGCTGTTACTTGTTTAAAATTGCATTCTTTTGAGAGCACTTTCAAGGCTTGTAGATATTGGTCGATGGACTCACCCGGATGTTGCGCTCGTTTTGCTAATTTGTGCCTGGAATATATTTCGTTAGGTGGTTTGAGAAAAAGTGCATCCAGTCTCTTTATGGCAATATCATAATTAGTGCAATCCTTTATGTGCACAAAAGTTGTAGATGACAGATGATTAGTTAGTATTTGGAATTTAGTCTCTTTTGCAATGGTTTTCTCGTTCGTAGTTATAGCTGTCAGAAAATTTTCAAATGTGCTTTTCCAATGTGTCCACTGAGGGGACAGATCTTGGCTTGAGGACGGGTCTCCGTCGAAACGTTCTGGTCGTAGATATTTTTCCATTTTGTTAAATAAATTGTAGTAAAAAATATACCCGTAACGTAGGTTTTATTTAACAAAATTCAACATATTTATATAATGACACAATCAATCCTGACAACTCCGTTTCTTCTTTATATAGGACATTCAATATTGACCAAGGGGTTAATATAATATTACCACACTTATGTACTGTAAGAATGTTTCCATTAGTTACAAATTTATCTAATATTATTTTTAGTAGGTCGAGCGTTACCTCTATGTACAGAGTGGAGTTATATCTTATCCATGACGACCAATGGGAATATACTCACACTACACCAGAGAGTTCTGATAGTTTAGGCCTGAAAAAAAAACCAGAAAGCAAGGGCCAAGATATGTTAAATAGTAAAACCGCATTGCCTGGTCCATGTCAGAAATGCGAAAATAACAAAAGAGGCGTGGGAAGCTTTGCGGTCAGCTTTTGAAGACAATAAGGGTTCAATAACCGCTGCAGGCTTTTTTCAAAGTTGGTAAGCCTACAAATTAAACAGTTTACGTCAATGTAGCGCAGCAGTTGAGAGACATCAGCAAAGAAATGGATGATAAACTGCTAGCAGCTCTTATGTTACAAGATTTGACTGAAACTTTTCAACCTATGAGGCTCGCTATTAATTACTCAAGAGTAGACTTGACCACAGACTATGTGAAGACCAAGCTATTACAGATGGATTATTCTTACAGTTCTGATCCAAGTACTAGTACGAACGATACTGCATTTTTATTTGATAAAAATCGGAAAGCAAAGAGATTTCTATCGAGAAAAGTACAAGGGATTAAATGTTTTATTTGTGATGGGCCACATAAAGCAAGAGTTTGTCCTGAAAATCTAAAAATCAAGAATAATGGTTCAGTAGCAGTTGCAACTTCTGGTAAATTGGTGTATTCTTGATTCAGGAGCCGCAAATCACATGACCAATAATAGAGGTGTGACAGAAAAATAGAGATTGGATGTGCAAATGGAAGTAAGGTATTTGGTATAGGAGTAGGATCTGTGATATGTGAGAAAGAAGACGCAAACGTTAGTAATGTGATGTATGTACCTGACTTAACAACTAACCTGTTGAGTGTGAACACTATTGTGAAAAGAAGTTTCATAGTAGCGTTTTCAAAGAAAGGTTATCAGTTGTTGCGAGAGGATAGACCACGGATAGACGTAAGATAAAAGGTAATGTCGCACATACAGGTAAAACTCTGTTCACAGAAACTCGTACTAGTTTCGACTGTCATTGGAAATATGGAGTTATGGCATAGGCGTATGGGACATCTTGGCTTACGTAATCTTACATTACTAAGGGATAAATTAGCTACTAGCTATTAGCTATTAAATGCAAAAAAAAAAAACAATCAAATCTTTCCTCTTTATATAAAACTAGCTGCTGTCCGCGACTTCGTCACCGTGGAATCCCCGATTTTAAAACATTCTTTATCGCTGCTCCGCTCCTATTGGCTTAAGCGTGATGACATATAGCCAAAAGCCTTCCTCGATAAATGATCTATTCAACCCAAAAATAATTTTTCAATTCGAACCAGTAGTTCCTGAGATTAGCGTGTTCAAACAAACAAACGCTTCAGCTTTATAATATTAAGTATAGATTAGTATATAAGTATAGATAAAAGAAGAGATATAAAGCTCGTCTAGTTGCAAGAGGTTTTAAACAAAGGTGGGGTCTTGATTATTTTGAAACTCGTAACTTTGTTCGTCGAAAATTTTGCTCATCCGTGGTTAGTCATGCCTCACTACGGACTTCAATGACGCTTGCGGTCCATAATAAATCTAAACATTGATCATATGGATGTATAAAAAAAACTTTTTACAAAAAATACAACCGACTTATACACAAAAAAAAAACAAAAAGTACAAAATAACTTTAATTTCGGAACTCGGTGTTTGTGGTTGCTTTTTAGTTTTTTGGACACTGACTTCCGAAATTAAATAATATTTAATTTCCGTTTTTTAGAGTTCCGTTTCCTATCATCTCTGTTCTTCATCAGATCTTCACCAAACTAGACAGGGACCATGTTGAAATACTAAGATGCTCTTCTAAACCATCGTACACAATTTTATTTTTTCATTTTACATCGATAAGAGGGAATAAGAGCGTCGTCAATGTAAATTAAGCCACGCATTATTAGATATACCTAACTCAAATACTAGTCGTCAGATCTCAATCAGCACCAGCTTCGAATATAAAAAGAATCATCAAAATCGGTAGGTACACCCAATACAAAGTCATGAGTCTTATGAGGTAAAAAACATAAAAAAATAATAAAAAATACAATCGAATTGAGAACCTCCTCCTTTTTTGGAAGTCGGTTGAAAAACAGTTTTTCTTAATGCATATTTAGGAGAAGACATCTATATGAAACAGCCAGAGGATTATGAAGACAAAAGTAAAAAGAATCAGAATCTCGTACCTATGCTTATTGCAGAGAATGCAGAGGCTATATACGGGCTTAAACAAGCTCCGAGAGCATGGAATAAAAGGCTTGATGATGAATTGACAAAACTTCAGTTTAAGAGATCTGAAAATGAGCCTTGTGTTTATACGAGATTCAATCACGGGAAGTTATCATCATTGCCGTATAATTTGATGACATTTTATTATTCTGGAATGATGTTGAAGAATTGCGTAAGGTGAAGAGAGAGCTCACGAACAAGTTTGAGATGAAAGATTTTAGCTAAGTAGAACTTATGTTGAAAATACACATAACTCGGGACAGCGAAGGAATCAAGTTCGACCAAGAGAGGTAAATAGAAAATATTCTACGCTCATTTAGAATGGATGACTGTAAGTCAGTTGCACTCCAGTTGTATTAGAGCAACGTCTAGAGAAGTCGCAACCTAGTCATGATATGAGAGAAGATGTTCCGTATAGGCCATTAATAGTCAGATATTGCTCACTCTGAGAAGAACATTGGATAACAGCAAAAAGAGTGCTGCGCTATCTGAAAGGAACAAAAACTTAATCATTGAAATATACGAGAGGTACAGAACAAGAGCTTGTTGTTGGGTATGCAAATGCAGATCAAGCGGGAGACTATGATCGCAAGTCAAATTCAGGGTGGTTGTTCTTGTCGCAAGGAGGAGCGATTTCTCGGGAGAGCAAGAAGCAAAGAACAATTGCTTTGTCAACAGCGGAGGCAGGTTATGTTTCAACTTGAAAAAAAAAATAGTTCAAACTTTCAAGTCAACGAGGGAAGCAGTATTTCTTCGCAGGTTCATAGTAGAGATGGGGCGTGAATCAACTATGCTGCCATCAATCACTATCTTCACTGATAGTCAATTGGCTATGGCAATATCCAAGAATACCATACACCATCAACATACCAAGCATATATATGTATGTGCAATATCACTATGTTAGGGAGACAATAGAGAATGGTGATATTCGATTAAGGTTCAAGGAGACAGCGCAGATGGTAGCAGATGTTGATGATGATGACCAAGGCGTTGTTGAAAGGAAAGTATGAGTTGTGTGTGCGAAGTATGGGATTGTGTGGTAAAGACTAATTATGAGAGGAGTGCCAGGAGGTATGAGATTAAGGAGGAGTGTTAAACAGTTCGTATATTTATTCTTATTAATTGTCATTGAGTTATTTAAACTAAAAAAAAACTTTAAATAAAATATAACCGACTTCTAAACAAAAAGTACAAAATAACTTTAATTTCGGAACTCGATGTTTTTGGTTGCTTTTTTGTTTTTGAACACACTGACTTCCGAAATTAAAGTTATTTTGTACTTTTTGTTTAGAAGTCGGTTGTATTTTATTTAAAGTTTTTTTTGTAGTTTAAATAACACAGTACTAAACAAGTACAAGACACAAAAAAAAAACGCCACACGCACGCCACTTAGATCTATTTTCGGCTTCTCGCATCCAGTTTCTGCCAGCCGTCTTGTGCAAATCGTCACTCCACCGTGCCTGAGGACGTCCTACACTACGTTTTACGAGACGCGGTCTCAACTCTAGAACTCTTTTACCCCAACGGTTGTCGATTCCACGACTAATATGGCCAGCCCACTGCCACTTCAGCTTACCTACTAATCCGGTGGGCTACATCGATGACCTTGCTTCTCTGATGGATCACCTCGTTTCTGATGCGTACCCTCAGAGACACACCGAGCATAGACTCTTCCATTGCCTGCTAAGCAACTTTGAGCTTGTGGACCATACGAGCCGTCAGTGTCCACGTTCGTCTCGGCTCCGTATCTCATGACAGGGCCCCAAGTCTGCTATTTTTATAAATTTGTCATTTCAACACGATACCATTGACATTTTGCTAAAAGTTCGTAATCTGCTAAATCCATAATGGTCGATCAGTGTTTGGTCAATGGTCTCGTTATACTTTTTGATAACCTAGCTATTAAAAGAAATTACTGCACGACGACGTTCTAATGATATGTCACTGATCAAAGGAACTGTCAAAATTTTAGCAAATTACCGCATACCTACGTCTGTCATTCATTTATCATTATGCATGTTTGTATAATAAGTCCATGTCATTATGTCATTATGTACGAGATTACCATTCTATGCCATTTCTTTCAATGAAGTGTCAGTGGTTGGCCATTGGAAAGTCATAATGACGCTTTTATATTAGTAGATTACCAAACTTGTCAAAATCAACCATTATGAAATCAATGATAGGCCATTCTGATACTATTGTAATAGCAGACTAGAGGCCCTGGTTGAAGACTGTCATCTTTAGGCCCTGTGGGATCGACGATGTAAAGACTCGACGTAGCTTCCCAAATGCTGCCCAGCCTAACTGAATTCTTCTATTCACCTCGCCCTCAAAGTCTAGAAATTTTAATAATTTTAAAATGTTTAGGCTCAATAGATTCTGCGATTCTGCTTATACCAAGTTTTGTCACTAAAAGCTATGGCAGTATGATCTTCCAATTTTGAGGCTGTTTATATAAAATACAAAGTGGAGCCAAGAACGCTTCCTTGTCTGACGCCGTACGTAGTAGTTTCATCTAAGCTAACAGTGTCACTATGACTTTTTCTGGTGTGTACGCAAGTGGTTGCCCTCTTATGCCATTACTTTCCAACATGTTCAGAAGAGTGGACGCTGAGACAGTATCACACGCTTTTTAGAAATCAAGGAAAACGGTTAGGTTCCTGTGTCCACTGTCTTCGTTGCTGGTTACAGTGGAGGCAAGAGACAAGGCTGCATCTTTCGTTGACATTCCTCGCCGGAAGTCAAACTGATTGGGTAAAAGTAGTTTGTTTTTATTAAGTTAACTTATTACAGGTGAATTGCTGCAATTTACTTGGAAATTGAGGTGAACAATCTATAAGTGGTACAACTGAAGCTGATCTAAAGATTTTTTAATAATCAACCCCCAACTGGATGAAGAACAAAAAAAGTTGTGCTAATCCTGAGACCAACAACCACACATAAATGTCCGGCTAATTATTATAAATCTTTGCAATAAAAAGTACCCGATACAGTCGATCCCTCTTAACGGGGCGTTAACATTTATGGAGTACCTACTAAATCCCCGCGGACGAAGACGCGGGCGAAGTGCTAGTAAATAGTGTTGCGCGCCATAATTAAGACATGAAATATTAGTTATTACTAGCGCCATCTAGCATCGAGTAGCAGGACTAGTAGAGTAATGAAGTCAAGAACCTTCGAGACCTTTCTGTATTAAAACATTCGAGAATTCTCGAAATCTAGTAAGTCGCGACCATAGAAATATAAAATACAGGTCGCGACCAATACCTATTTACGCGAACTTTCAAGATCTTTCTACAGTGGAAGGTTCTTGAATTAACTGACCTATGTATATAAGGCGTGCACATACACCGACCAAGATAGTATTGGATTAGCGATACAAGTGATAACTTCGAAAACGATCTTCAACTGCGAATTAAAGTGATTAATAGATAAAGTGATTATAATAAGTGAGTTTAAAATTGTAAATAAAGTTGTGTAATGAAAGTGACACGAACCCGAAGCTCCTAACAATAGATGAGAATTTTTGACGCATACGATGGCTGAATTTGAAGTTGTGTCGTTTGAAATAAGTATAGACCATTTATCGTTTTCGAACGAATTCTCCGCAATATTTATAGGTTTTGCATGCCAGTTCTTAAAACATTTATTCCACTCCGAAGTGGGGGTAGTCAAAATAGCCGATTTGTATGTGTCAACAGCTTCTTCGGGTGAGCTGAAAGGTTGAACACGAAGACTTTGCTTAAATTTGGGGAAAGTAAAAAACTCATTAGGGCGCAAGTCTGGGCTGTAAGGCACGATCTAAACTACATTTTGGGTGCTCAAAAACATCTTTTATCGCGGGCAGTGTACGAACTTGCATTGTCATGGTGCAGTATCATTCGAAGTCTTGAGTTGTTTTTCTAAACTCTGTGATGACTTGTGGCAAACAAAAACAGTGGTATACCAGTCAGCGTTAACCGTCTTGCGATCTTCTAGTGCAATAGTGGCGACGTGACCACCCTTTGCTACAAACGAGACAACTAGGTATTTCATTTTTAAATGCTCCGTGAGCGTAAGACTTTGGTCGGTTTTGGCTCATCTTGGAAGACCCAGACAGTTGACTGCCACTTGGAATCTGGATCGTAAGCATATATCCAAGACTCGTCACCACTAACCATATCATAAACGTGTTTTGACTCTCCTCGGTTGAATCGCTGCAGAGTTTTGCGACACCAGTTTACACGGGCTGCTTTTTGGTCGTCGCTAAGCAAATGTGGTATCCAACGAGAGATCAACTTTTTACGCCGAGTTCTACGTGCAGGATTTTTCGGATAGTAGGTAGTCCCTGAAATGCCCACGGCTGCCTCTATTTCACAGTATGTCACATGACGATCTTCAACGATTAGCTGCCGCACGGCGTCGATATTCTCTTGCGTCATGGCGGTTTCTGGACGACCTTCACGTGGCTTGTCACTGAAGCTAGGGTGCCCACGTTGAAATTCTAAATACCAGCGTTCTACAGTCCTTAGACATGATGCTGCATCACTAAACACAGAAGTGATCTCTGAAAATTATCGTACGCATATTTTCCTTTGATATTTCCATTTTTATAACCGGCTTGTCACATTTGAATAGACGCTACAATAAACCTATTCGACCGATCAAAAAACATTATTTTGCTTTCAAATTCTAAATTCAAATAATAATACAATAATTTGATGAAATTGCGGGAGTTTTGCAAACCACGCTACTTAAAAAGGCAAATTGATTTTTTTTTAAACCCACGTCTGTAAAAACATACCTAATCGAAAAAGAATTATATAATTACTACTGCAAAACTCATTTAATGGCAGCCCTGACGAATATTCTTGGGTTACATGAATTCTGTAAGTCGGGGGCTTTTATCAATTAAACTAGCTGCTGCTCGCGACTTCGTCCCCATGGAATCCCCGATTTTAAAACATTCTTTATCGCTGCTCCGCTCCTATTGGCTTAAGCGTGATGATATTATATAGCCTAAAGCATTCCTCGATAAATGGTCTATTCAACCCAAAAAGAATTTTTCAATTCGAACCAGTAGTTCCTGAGATTAGCGCGTTCAAACAAACAAACAAACTCTTCAGCTTTATAATATTAGTATAGATTTAATTATTTTTCAATTACGTTTTTAACGTTGCGGGTTTAAAAAAAAATTGCCTTTTATTTCAAACTTTTTAGAGAGAACTTTATTATGAACCTGCAGCGCCCCCTGGTGAGTTGTCACTGTAACACCTATCTAAGAACATGCACTAATAAAACCCGAACACATCACTGAAAACTACATCAAAATCGAAGTAGTTTTTTTGCATAACCCTATTTTTTACCGCAGCGCCCCCTGTTGAGTTGTCACCGTAATACTTATCTAAGAACATGCACCAATCAAATCCGAACCCATCACTGAAAATCGGACTAGTAGTACTGGCGATAAATGGGAACATTGGTTTGCACAAACAAACATCCTCTCATCCCAAACGCATACACTGTCTCCGTTCCGTCGTGGGTAAAAAGGCACTACTGTAAAGGTCAAGAACTGAAAAACTAGAATTCAAGAGCGAGCGAAGCCAGTTAGAATGCTTTTGCACTTCACCTCGGATAAGTTTGATTCTCTTTTGAACATTCAAACAGAAGACATTATTTTTAGTAATATATTATAGAAAATCTCAAGAATCTATAAAGAGTGGAATGAAAGAGCGAGCGAAGCGAAGTCGAAAATTCTGCCATAATAGTTACTTAAATGTAAGTAGTCCGATCACTCACACATCCTATTGATTTTAGGTCTACTTCTCAAAACGAGAAATGAAAACCTTACCAAAGTTGGCTGAAAATAGAAATCCAAGTGAACGTAAAATTCAAAATACTACATCAAATATGCTTTGTTTCAAACATCTGAATCGTCATCGCCTCTTGAACATGCAGCCTTTTTTTTTTTTTTTTGGATTGGAAATCATCAAATGACCCCTCCCGCCCTGGGTGGAGCGGTAGGGAGTGTCAGACTTTTACTGACTAAAACCCACCCGTGCTCCTCCAAGTGCCCTTTGCGTACCAGGGCCGCGGTAACTCTTTCGAACAAATTCCGCAACCCTAGCAGGTGAACTTGCAGCCTGGGGCCTGGGTTCATGCAATCTTTTTTTATTCGTGTTTTTCACAGCCCAATATTCTAATCTATACTGAAACGACAGGTCTTATCGGACTTATGGATTTTCTCCTTTAGGTAACTTCAGGGGCATCCGTAGGTCGAAAGTTGTTCTTGAGACATGTTGCTATTCATCCATCCTGAGCTGATCCGGTGCGTTACATCTCGGTCTCCCTGGACAAGAAGGTTAGAACTATAGGCGTAGGACTGGAGAGACTGCCGAAATCGCAGAACAAATATTCTGCTTTGGTTCTGCTCAACTTCAGGTCAACACTCTCCAGCCTTAAGCAACATGTCTCCAATCTGCACTGGGTATCTGGACTACTTATGACAATTAGCACGATGTGATCACCAGCCAACAGCATACATACATCGGGGGGCCACTTCCTGGGTGTCCGGCGTCAGAGCGTCCATTATCATCAGAAAGAAGAAAAGCTGAGGACCCTTCGTGCAAACCGACTGCCACATTGAAACTGTCAGTGTAGACCGGACTTGGTAGGTGTAACCACATGCCATGCATGACGTATACTATGTGGATGCCGGGCACCCCTACAAAACCATAATGGCATGCGACCACGGCTTCACCTTGACCATTTTTGTATTTGTCTTGATTTCCTTCTGAAATGTTTTCTTGCTACGAACTGTTTTTTTAACTTTATTTTACACTTTTCCGTTATGAAAATCGTTATTATTTATTAAGATTTGATTAATAAATAGGTACAACAAGCGTTGCCCACAACTTCCTTCGCATGGTTATCGGCAAAATATATATCATATAGATGAGAATAAGTAGGTCGTATTGTCAATACCACATGAGTAAAGAAACGGAACAGAGACCAAGCTTCCTAAGAACGTGCAAAATTGTTACCTATTTTGGTAGGGTTGTCACAATGGGTTATGACAAATTAAACAAAACATTTTTTTAAATAGTTTTATTATTCAGTATGATAGAATACTTTATATTACTCGAATGTTTTTCTTTTTATAATTTTAAGTTTTTGAATAATTTATTGTTTCTTTTAATGGTGTGGTAAATAATATAACATGCTACTAACCGTTAAAGAGTTACCTCGTAAGGAGACAATTCTGGCTGCAACATCAGTTCATGATAAAAATCGTTCTAAACTATCAAAATTAACATACATAACTCCTACCTACCTACTACATACCAACCCACTCCCATACCTACAAATGTTTAATAAAAGCTTGTAATAACAATAAAAAGGTAAAACATACCGTGTAGTACTACTCTCTTCTTATCAAAAATGATCATACAATAAGATACTTGAAAAAATAATAGTCAAATTTGTACTTACCTATTATGAAAGTTAGAGAAAGTTAAAGTATGATATATTTTTATTTTTTCTAGTATTATTGTGCAAACAGTACAATAAACAACCATTAATAATAAATAATAATAATAATATAGCCTCTTTATTTCCATAATGAATGATTGACAAAACAAATAATATATTGTTGAATTATAAAATCAATACATGCATGAAACAATAAGATTATTAGTATTACATTCCATTAACATTAAACAATTTCATGACATTCATAATTCAAAATAATAAAATTACAATTTTTAAATAATTTATAAATCAAGTTAAGTTTTTAAATCAATTAATAATTCTGTATCATTATGGACCCCTCATCGAGTAAAGGCCTCCTCCATTTTGCTCCACGTCTGTCTGTCCTTTGCTTTTGTGATCCAATTTTCACCAGCTTTTCTTACTATTTCATTTACCCATTTTTCTCTAGGTCTACCTCTTTGCCTTTTGTTTGGTGGTCCTTGCCAAGTAGTTACTCTTTGTGTCCATTTATCTTTGTCCATACGTGCAATGTGACCCGCCCACTTCCATTTCAGTTTTAGACAATAATCCAAAGCATCTATTATTTTTGTCGTATTTCTTATTTCTGTGTTCCTTTTTCTATGTTTTCTTTGTATGTTCAGTATACTCCTTTCCATCGCTCTCTGGCATACTTGTATTTTGTTTTTGATGTTCTTATTGTATATCCACGTTTGGCCGCCATACGTAAGACAGGGTAGTAAACATGAGTCCATTATTTTTTTCTTAAGTTTTATTGGGAGGGTTGACTTTAGGGTTTCTTTATTACTCCAGAATTTATTCCATGTAACGTTAATTCGTCTATTAACTTCATCTTCGTATGTTGTCTTAGAGAACGATACTTGTTGTCCTAGGTAAATATAACTTTGTACGTATTCAAGTGTATTGTCATTGACCTTTATTGGTATAGTATGTCTGTTCGTCATGACTTTAGTCTTAGAAGCATTTAGTTCCAGGCCGATTGTATTGCTTACATCGTTCAGTTCGTGAATCATTTCTTGTAACTGGGATGCTGTCTCTGAGAAAAGAATGATGTCATCAGCAAACCGCAGATTACTGAGAAGTTTTCCATTTATATTAATTCCTTTCTTTTCCCAGTTCAGGGTTTTCATTATACTTTGAAGTACAGCTATAAAGATTCTAGGTGATAGGGGGTCACCTTGTCTAACACCTCTACAGATACTTATTTCGGGGCCTTGTCTCTCTAGCTTTACGCGGCTTTTGCTATTGTAGTAGATGTCTTTTATGAGATCTATAGTCTCCGATGGTACTTCACACTCATGTAGAGCTTTCCACATGCTCGTATGTGATATAGAGTCGAAGGCTTTGGCGTAGTCGATAAATGCCAGGTAAAGTGGTCTATCGTGCTCTATATATTTTTCCATAATCAGATTTAAAGTGTGAATGTGATCTGTAGTTGAAAAATTTTTTCTGAAACCTGCTTGTTCCGGCGGTTGATATTTTTCTGTGAACATTGCCAAACGCTGTTCAAGACATGAAGCAAATAATTTGTACATATTTGGCTGAAGGCTTATTGGTCGGTAATTTCCAATCTGTGCTGGGTCTCCTTTTTTGTAGAGTAAAATTATATCGGATTTCGCCCATTCTTTCGGTATAGCTTTAACGTTTAGAATCTGGTTAAATAGAGTTGTTATATATGGTGCTAGTAGCATTTTCCCTAGTTTAAGTGCTTCATATGGAATTCCATCAGGCCCGTTGCTTTTGCCGGATTTTAGAGACTCAATTTTCTCTACTTCTTCATTTACAGAGAATCTAGCTAGAGCAGTAGAGTGTTGATTGGCCATTTCGTTGTCTCGAGTAGTAGTCTCCTTTGCCGAGTAGGTATAACCTGTTGTAAAATGTTGTTGCTTTTTCTATTATTTCGGATCTGGATAATATTTTCTTGCCAGTAGTATCATCTTTTATATAAGGTATCCATTGTTTGGTTGTGTTAAGATTTTTAAGACCTTTCTTCAAGCTACCTGATGATTCGAGATGTGTTTTGATTTCTTTTAGCCTGCGTTCTATGCGTTCATGTTTCAATGATTTGTAAATGTTTTTGTAGAGGTAGGTTCGTTCGTCTTTTTCTTCTTTTGTTAGGGATTTTTTATGAATTAATTCATTTCTTCTTGTAATAAGACATTTTATGTGAGTGGGGATAGACTCCCGTTTTGTTGCTGATTTTTGTTGAATTAAGTTTAAACTGGTGATTATTGTTTTTTTGATTTTATTGTATATGGACTCTATATTTTCATTTTCTTCTAACGTGATTTCGTTTATATTTGTACTTAAGGTTTGTAAAAATTCTTCTTTTTCTTCTGGAGTATCAAGTTTGGTTTTATAATTTTTGAATTTTGCTCTACTTTTCTTTTTAGTTGTTATCTGTACTGTGCTTCTCACGAGTCGGTGGTCGCTGGGAAATGTTAGTTTTGATATAATTTCTACGTTTGAGATGTTTTCCTTCCTATTTGTTAGTATATAATCAATTTGGCTTTTTCTGTTCTTTGGCGAGAGCCATGTCCACATTGATTTTTTGTTCTTTTTAAATAGGCTGTTTGTTATATATAGTTTATTTTCCCAACAAAATTGGAGCAGACGGTCGCCTCTTTTATCTCTGTTTCCATAACAGTATTTCCCTAGTATTATTTCTTCGCCCAGTACTCCATTCAACCATTATCAATAATTAAATACCACGTTTTTACATTAAAATATTCAAACTTGCAACTAACAAAACAAACAAAGTGCGTCGCGCTGACCCTTAGATTGTCCTCTGGCTGTGCCAGCGTAAACTGGTTTTTTCCAGTTTCGCTGTGTGCGCGACAAGCGGCCAGTGGACACGCACACATGCCCCGCGTACTTGTAGAAGTGCAACCGATTCGCGCGGTTGTTCGAAGCTTTATCTACTCATGTGGTCAATACTCTGCATTAGTGATGTAACGAATATTCGCATTCGCGAAATTACTGCGAATGATTTGCGAATATTAAAAAAAATGTTAGTTAATACAACAAAATCCATGAATTATATTTCACTAAAATTTGATTTAATCATGTTTATAACCACTATTCAATTATTCATACTGTAGACCTTTTTTTCTAATCATCAAATGACTCCTCCCGCCCTGGACAGAGCGGAAGGGAGTGTCAGACTCTTACTGACTAAAACCCACACGTGATCCTTCTCGTGCTCTTTGTGTTCCAGAGCCGCGATGACTCTTTCGAACTAATTCCTGCACCCTAGCAGGCACTGAGCCTTTGGGCCCGCCTTGTTTACTGACAGCTCTTTGAGGCGCGCTTGGAATACGACGCGCATTCGAACCAGGCCTGATTGCTATCGAACGGCGAGCCACCCATAGCTCGCCATCCGCAGACCCGCGCATTACTGCTCCGCAGAAGGAGGCGACCGCTTCCCATGCCTCCTCGCTCCGAACCATGGCTTGAACCAGGGCCGGACGCGAGAGGTCGCCGCCGCCGATCGCCTCGACGAGGACACGGCGTTGCTCCGCCCAAGCAGGGCAGACCTCCACCGTATGCTCCACCGTGTCCTCCGGGCGATCCACACAGTGATGACACCCGGACGTGTCCTCCCGCTGGATCCGACACAGGTACCTCCCGAAACAGCCGTGTCCGGTGAGCACCTGCGTCATGCGGAAGGTGAGGACGCCGTGGCGTCTCTCCAACCACTCCTACCGCCGCAATGGTAGCGTGCCCGAAAAGAAAGGATGCCTGTATAAAATTTTTACTTCCAGCGATTTTTTTACATACATCATATAATATACACGAGACTCCACACACAAGTTGCAAATGTTGTTTTTTACTATATAATTTAGTTATTTTATATCTATACTAATATTATAAAGCTGAAGAGTTTGTTTGTTTGAACGCGCTAATGTCAGGAACTACTGGTTCGAATTGAAAAAATATTTTTGGGTAGAATAGACCATTTATTAAGCCTTAAGCCAATAGGAGCGGAGTAGCGATAAATAATGTTTTAAAATCGGGGATTCCACGGGGACGAAGTCGCAGGCAGCAGCTAGTTAAATAACCACTCACTCACTGATTGACATAATTGTTCTCCCACTTCCCGTGCTAGGAGGGGAAAACTTTTTATGGGGTTGTATAGGTGTCGGGGTGAGTATGGGAAAAATCTGAAACTTCAACTTTTCCACCCCCATCTTTCAACCCCATTGCTTATCTCAGAAACCTGACGTCGAAGAGAAAAATGGTTTCCGGGGTTATATAGAGGGTGTCGGGATGAGTATAAAACGAAAAAAAAATTACCCCTTTTCAACCCCATTGCGTACATATCTCAGAAATACGACATTGTAGAGAAAAATGGTCTTCGGGGTTATGTAAAAGGTATCTGGATGAGTATATGGCCACTAAAAAATTCAACCCTTTTCAACCCCCTACTTTCAACCCCTTGGCATATTTCAGAAACCTGACATTGTAGAGAAAAATGGTCTTTGGGGTTGTATAGAGGGTATCTGGGTGAGTATATGGCCAATAAAAAATCAACCCTTTTCAACCCCCTTCTTTCAACCCCTTTGCGTATCTCAGAAATCTGACATTGTAGAGAAAAATAGTTTTCGAGGTTGTATAAAGGGTATTTAGATGAGTATATGGCCAATAAAAATTCAACCCTTTTCAACACCCTACTTTCAACCCCTTTGTTGTTAGTCAAAAAATACTAAAAAGACACCGCGAGTTGCTCGCAACTCGCGCCCCCAAGCGAAATACTAGTTTATTGTATAATTTTAAATTGTTTGTTCTGTTTGTGTCTAACTTCACTTTATTTTAGGTTTTTTATAACTTTTTCTTTGCGCATTTTATGTAAAACTTGTTATTATCACATCTATTGTCTCCTGGATTGAAAGAGACTAGATCCCACTACACAGGGAATCTTAGCATGGGGTCTAGGGTTTTATAAAATTTTGAATTTGTATTATTTTTGGCATAAAAAAATATTCTCTACTTGTATTTTTCTATATTCTGCTAGGGACTGAATGGGACCCTAAAGCCTCCGCCGTCTGCCTGTCTGCCTGTAAACAGGCTTTATCTCATAATTTCATGAACCTAGGAGTAAAAATTTTAATATGCCTAAGATGAACGGATTTCAGAACATCCCCTATACCAAACTTATTCAGCTATTCCGTTCAGAGTTAAAGAAAAAAAAATTAAAAGCTATTTATTATTACTATTTTTATTGCAAAATCATGTTAATAAATATACTTTGGCAGAACAAAAAGATTCTAGCTTTCACAAAATTATTATACATATTTGTCGACTTATCTATTTATACGACATAATCTTGAAGATTGCGATATTATTATACTTTACTGCTTGAGGCGCTAGTGGTGTGAAATTCCAGAAAATCTTTGAGTAACGTAGTTCGTCTTTTTTCTGCAATATCCATTTGGTTTTCTAAATCTCCTCTATCAGTCGTTTCTGCTCTCTCTACCTTCCACGATAAATTTTCAATTTCAGCTTCTAACTGTGCCTGAAATTAAAAAAAAAGGTTAGCAAGCCCACTACCTCTTTGTTTTTTGTTCAGAAGTATATTACAACATGTCGATTGATACTAACTTGCTGATACTCAAATAACTCTTTTCGAGGGCCATTATCCATGTAATAAGCATACGGATATGTATACTGCAAAGTGTATCGACACCTCTTCAATAGCTTCGCTGAATCCCAAAGATATTGCCAATCTATCCAAGTACCTTCACCAGCCATTACCTGGAATAATAAATAAATAATTGAAATATGTTAATCCACCTAAAAAATAACCGGCAACGAGCACGTTTGACCGCCGAGGGTTCCGTACCTTGATATGCAAAACTAAATTGGTTCGGTGAGGTTTTTTCTGCCTACTGAAGAACTGTGCTACTACTGGCAGACATTTTCGTTGGTGAAAAAAATCAAGCACCCGACTGGTCTGCAGACTCATAATATAGTAAATAGTGGATATACAGACTCATCTGCGGTACACGCGCCCACTACCCTGACATCGGCTGCGGCACACGCGCCACAATAACACAGACGAAACTTTCCACGAGTGCCTGACAACAGCATCGTTCGGAACAGCTTCAAAAATAACCCTGACTCTGACCAGATAGACGCGGGGAAGGCTGCCGGTTCAGGTCTATCCCGACCTCGGCGGGCGAAGTACGCATGCATAAACGCGGAAAAGTCTTAGCTGGGGAGAGGAAACACAGCGACCAGATGGATACAGCCCGCGAAGGCAATAGCCAGAGGAGCGCGTAGACGGTTACTGTAGAGCAAGTAACCAATCCCGAACCAAGACCGACATAGACCCAACACAGAACGACCACCACCGAGGAGGGCGAGAGATAAACGGCTCCGAGCCCCACTCAGGGAAGACCTTATACTCGTCCACGTGCCTCTGAACCGCAACCCGGACCAAGCGGCTTGGGGGTGGCAAAGTGAACCTACGCGCGGGCCACAAAGGATATCCGGCGCTTAAATAAAAATAAATAAACATAAACATGTGACCTCCTCATCTTAAAATCATTAAACCTTAGTAAAGTGAGATACTTAGGTTTATGTCGATCCCAATGCAAAGTAAATATATAATTACTAGCTGATCCGCACAACTTCGTTTGTGTCACATTTTTCATGACTGCTCCGCTCCTATTGGTCTTAGCGTGATGATATATAGCCTATAGCCTTCCTCGATAAATGGGCTATCTAACACTGAAAGGTTTTTTCAAATCGGACCAGTAGTTCCTGAGATTAGCGCGTTCAAACAAACAAACAAACAAACTCTTCAGCTTTATAATATTAGTATAGATATGAGCTGGCCTGGACTTGAACTACAAAGGACACAAAATAACTCCTTAATGTTAAATAGAGCAACCACTCATTATTATTATTTTTTTCACTTTTTATTATCCACAAAAAATGACTTTTTTTTTTAATATAACTGTTCCTTAAAAAATAAAGTATTTCGACTCGCTTCCAATTTGAAGCGTGAGTAAGGAGTGGCACACTTGGATTACTTGGAAAATGTTGACAATGGCATCAGCCATCATTGACAGCTTTATAGTGGTTTTACTGGCCCAGAGCACAGCAAATGTTAACCAATTGCCAGGCTGTTGCTTATCTCAAGCAGAAATTAAGATATTATTTGTATGGTTTCTGATATCTTCTAAATTAGTTATACAATTTTACTAATTGCCTTCTTAGATACCTTACCTTTTGATTAATTCGACTTTTCAAACAAGCTAGAGTTTGTTCTTCCAATTTGAGAGATCGAGCATGATTTTCCCATCTTTCATAATAATGTAAATACTTTTTTAAAGCTTCTCTTGCCTGAAAAAAGACATAATGAAATCTGGGTATTGTGTGAGTAATGAAAATAAATAGATTTACATATAATAATTACATGAGTGCTTACTTGTGCAAGTTGGCTATCAGAGGACAAGTTAGGGTCTTCTTTATAGCGACTACATTCGTAATACTCGGAGCCATGTGATTTCCAGTCACCCAAGCAAACCCAACAGAAATCATGTCTACATGCACCACACTGCATGTGATTACAGCCTCCATTTTTTTCTATGCATATCTGGCATTTTGGGCAGTCCTGTAACCATAAATAAAAATTCACATCAATAGCAACACTAGCAAACAATAAAAAAAAACTTGTTTCCAGACATCTGATTATGTGATTTGAATTATCATGGTACAGAGAACTTAGGGACAGTCAGTCAATTTTTTCCGACACCAACGGATATTAGAGAATTTTAATTTTGAGCTTTTCACGGCTTTTATCAAGTAAATATGATTTATTTGTTATATAATTTATTGTACAGCTCATAATAACAATAGGAATAATATTTATAAGAACAAGTGTACAATAGGCGGTCTTATTGCACAGGCAATCTCTTACAGACCACTTGGAGGGACTGAACGAAATATAATATTTCATTGTCGTAGTGCTAGAAATCATTTAATGCAAAAAGCTTGTTTTGAGATAGCCGTGTTTTAAAGCGTGTTGTTTTATCTATATAATACAGTAACATTTATTTTACCTGCACTTCAATATACAGCAAATTATGTAAATATTTTTACAGTTACTGAGAAATTTAGTAAAAAGAAAGATACCTAGTTCATTCTAGCACACTCAGAAAAAAATGTAATTTGGGTTAGTTGATTAACATTTTGTGAAATTCTTGAAACACCTTTTATCAATTACTAAACAATTAATAACTATTGCTCAAAAGTGTATACAAATACAAATACATAATTTCAAATTAAACCATCAGATATTTATACAAAATAAAAACAACACATTTAGTGTGCAATATAAAGACTCAGCACTCATAAAAACTATTTTGAGTAAACCCGCAGAGTAGAGCCGCCCGTAGAGTTTGTTTTTGTGTGTTTTGTTGTGAGTAGTTGCGTTTTTGAGTTCATGATTAGGTTCTCATCTAATTTATTGAATGCGGAAAGTAACTAAACAACATTAATGAGCAAGGAAGCCTCAGTTATTGAGCAAAAATTGGTGTTTGTTTTTAAAAAACAAAATGTCAACATGAACTAGCTAACCCCAAAAACACAGCCTAACAGAGTAACAATAAAGAAACATGCGATTTCAGCAGTCCCAGAAGATTTGTTATCATTTTTTTAAGAATTCCATTAGCTGTATCTGTAGGTCTTCACCAAATTGAAATGGGTCCAGTCAAGTAACATACTCTGCCAACAACAAAGAACCATCCAAAAATATTGTTTAACAAACATACAAAAAACGTCGAATTGAGCTCCTCCTTTTTTAGAAGTTGGTTAGAAATTCACATGTTTCTAGTTAAATATTATCATGTTAAAAAGAAATACAAATAATGTGGAAAAGTTTTCCTTTACCTTAGTATGTGCGCTAATGTAGTTAGCAGTTTCAGAATCATCAGCGCATTTTGTTAGCCACCGGCGAATAGTGGGGCAATCAGTCGGAGCATGGTGTGGAGCTCCACATGAAAAGCATGTCAATAGTTCACACCCCTGGCATTCCACACGACGGGCGCCTTCACGAACCCACGCCCGAAATATCCACTAAAAGAATATTATTTGCATAACAACTAGAGAATTTTTAAAGATCCTGTTAGATAATCATTGAAGAATTTTCCATTTTAAATGTTAAAAAGATGTACTCACCTGACAATTGGGACCTGGACAGAATCTAAGCTCTGGGTGTGATTTCACATGATCCTTAAACATAAACTGCTGGTATCTTTCTCGCAGCATGGGCTTGGTTACGTGTGACAGCACAAAGTCTTCAGGGGCTCTCAGTTCACAGTCTTGCGCCATACACATTATAGTATTTGACACTCCTGAAACATTACTCATTTGAATTTCTGCTCTTTGATGTAAATGTTCTTTTAACCATGTTATGTTGTTACAATATTACATAGACAACAGTGAACAAGTGAACCTACAAAGACAGATAATAATTATTGGCCATATTTGAGATGCTATCGTTTTTATTATTTTAAGTAATACATTTCTTTTTAACCATGCAGTGTGTTCCAGAAGTGCATGTTCATATTTATTACGGGTGTTGATATGTATCTGCTATACAGTAAAGAAACAATATCAAAATGAAAAAATATTGTGTTTCAAAATCCCAACTGGCTATAACGTTCAAAAACTTTAATTTTTCAAGCAGTCAGATGCAGTTGGTAGTTATAATTTTAGTTTAATCAACAACTACATAAAAGTGCATGAAAAGTTTTTTTTTTTTTTTAATATTAGTAATTTTTTATACTGATTATTTACTGTACAGCAGATACAAAACGCCACCTTTAAATATGACCAGGCAGTTCTGGAAGAAGCTGTATTAAGCAAGTGTCTGAATTTTGAGAGTTTTTATATGTGAAGGATAATCTCTCGAATTAATGAATATGTTTCAAAAATTCTTTGAGGTATATTATTCCAAAAGGCATACACTATGTATGATAATTACTGATGATACAGATTGTTTGCACCACATAAAAGATATTAGTTTGCTGTATCTTAATTAAAGTAGAGGAGTGATGCAAATAGCCCCAAAAACACTGCCTTTTTCCTGAAAAAGTACAGCTTTGCTCTTCTAGTATGTAACTTATGGCTGAAGAGAAAATGTAACCTATTTAAAGCAGGATACAATTTTTTCACAAATAAGTGGCCCAAGGCACCTAGTCTCAAAAAACCGCATTGAGGTTGATTGCTTAAAAGTTCCAGGCAAAACAGAGTTTAGTTTATTTTTTGATGATTTCCTGCTATTGTGAGTTACCAAGAAACATATTTATACTTCTATTTACCTTGCATAATTTGTACTTCAAAATGCATCGCCCAGCAGTCATTGCAGAAGTAATGTCCACAAGCAAGTGCACTGTATTTGTGTATTGGAGGCGTGTTCGCACACACGGCACAGCTGGAGCGACTGAAGCCCCCCTGCGTCACAGGCGCACGCGACTTCACACGACTGTATACCAACACCTCATTCGCATTCTCCTTATACTTATTTATAATCTCTTGAGCATTCCATTCATAAGCATGGAGTGTTACCTACAAACACATCAATTTATTAAAACTGATGTAGGACTACTATAAACATCAATTATCAACATAAGACAAACCTTGGCCAGTGAAGGCGTTATCTGAAGGCTATTGCTTAGCAATTCTATCGATTCATTCAATAACTTCTCTACTTCTTCCACCTTTAGGCAGGTATACAAAAAATATTCAGGGTCCGATTTAGTTCGATCCACAGCTTCCATGTCACAGTCATCCTGCTCTCCATAGTAATCGTAGTCGTCTCCATCATTGTCAGAATATTCCATATCAGATTCCGCAGACATTTTGTTGGTTTTAGGGTTGCTGGATTTCAAGATTATGCGGCGATGACAGAAAACACTAAAATTACTTTCAGGTTCAACAATGTCCCAATTTTGACACTTTTTGAATATCGTAGAAGAATATCTGACTTGTTTAGTTAGAATTCTTGTGATTCTTTACGAAAATCACAACAACAACTTAATTAATCATTATGATACTATACAACACCACCGATTCGTTCTATTTTCTTATTCTTCACTAGAGATGAGACGTATATACTGGTAGAGGTATATATACCAAGTATGTGCTTCCCAGTACATAGACCGGGTACGGACCGAAATACTGGGTAAATACCTTGAAGGTATGACGTCAGACGCATAGTACGATACGAACCGCTACCACAAGGTAGCGCCCAGTTTTATCGGTAGTTCGGTACGCCGAAGCAACCCGAAGCTACCCGACAGCTTACGAAGGGACCCGAAACGTCATTCGTGCTTTATGAACATTCGGTTGATTTAATTTAGTTAGACAAAATGGGTACTTATTTTTACGTGCATAAGGAACATAATAGCATAATTACATTTTTCATCCAATAAAAAAAAAAACAAAAAACCTGACAAAACTAAAAAAAAAATTGCAAATTAAAATTACGATTGTAAATAAATTGATTTGAAATCTTTTAACTATGCCGGCTAGTTAGTTTAAATATAATTAATATTATTTTGCATAGAAATAACTAGAATTCATTAATAACCATCGTCATACTCTTAGCCGAAAGTCCTAAGCCTGGTAAAGTAGGAAGGAAAGATTTCATATCTCATAATGCATAATTACGTATAGGTACTTGAAACATCGTACCTACATTATATTGGAGGCATACCATACTTATCGCATACGTTTACTTATCGAAATCCTACCACACCCAAATACTTAGAAGTATTTTGATACCTGGTATTTGTACCAGGTATTTAGTGATACCCATACCTTAAAGGCCGGGTATGGAGAATGGCAGGTATATCTCATCTCTATTCTTCACCACAACCACAGGCAGGCTTTTTGTTGGGATTGGTGGGAGGGAGATCAGAAAATTCAAAATAGAGTCCGGAAAGTTCGATGAAAATCTATCGATATTTTGACAACTTGTTTGAGTACTCAATCTCACAATCAGGCTAACTTTGAGACACCTTTTTTTCCTGGAGGGGAAATCATCAAATGACTTATATCCCGTTTTGGTCGGAGTGGAAAGGAGAGTTATATTCTTACTGACTAAAACCCACCCGTGTTCCTCCTAGTGCCCTTTGCGTTCCCCGGCAGCAGTGACTCTTTCGAACAAATTTCGCAACCCTAGCAAGCACTGAGCCCCGTGGCCCTGTTTTTTTTGGTGATAGCCCTTTGAGGCGCGCGTGGAACACGACGCGCTGTCGACCCGGGCCTGGTTTCTATCGGATGGCGAGCCACCCATAGCTCGCAATCCGCAGGCCCGCGCCTACAGTGGCCAGAAATCACTCTACGTTTCCCGACGCCCGTGGTGTATTCTTATGTTGCGGCGGCTGGAGCGTGTGTGAGACACCTCAAAGCATACTAGCAACGTAAGACTTAATATCAGCTATACACTCTGGCCCAAACTCGATAAACAAGGTGGGTTTTGTGTAATATTATATAAAATAAATATCTGGTTTTACCAACCTGTACTAAAGTTATAAATATTGTTTATATAATATTATATAAATCTTGTTTACGAGAAAATATAGGGGCAAAAAAGAAGGGTTTACAATGCTATTCATAATAATAAAATCTTATGCCTTCACATTGTACTCATTCGAATTCATAATAAATTATTTCAATTAGCAGCGCCACGCGGTTTTACCCCCGTAGTTTTCGTCTCCAATGTCTCCATAGGAACACGGGGACAAAATATAGCTTATGTTACACGTTGATAATGTAGTTTTCTATTGGTAAAAAAACTCGGTCGCTGTTTTGATTGTTTCTTAATTTTTTGACAGCGTCTCCGAAATGAAAGTTATTTTATAATTTTGTTGTGTTTTTATTTAGAAGTCGGTTGTATTTCTTTGTAAAAGTGTTTTTACTTTTCACATTTTTTAGTAGTATACCTCACAGGTAATTTCAGCAATCCCGGAAGTTTTGGTATAATTTAATGAAGCGTGCCGCTTCCTATCTCCGAAGTTCTTCATAAGATCTTCACCAAACATTATCTGTTACTCATTAACTACTACTAACTACTATTTAGAGGTGTATAGAAATGAAGGAGTGAATAAAACTAAACATTAATGAGGAATACAAAAAACAAAACTTCCATTAAAAAAATTATTTGAAGCGTTGGAAGCGTTGTGAGAAACCAATAAAGGTTTCGTTTTTATTCACCCCCGCATTTCTATCCACTCTTTTTTACGGCATATGCTTGCTGACAATGAAAAGTGTAAAAGAAGTGTGTAGATCGGGCTTTACGAAAAAGTCTTATTAAGCGAAATTGAACTTAGGATTTGACAAAGAAATCATTAGTCGAGTCTTGTGGGCTGTCTCTATAATTCTTTGTAGTAGGTATCGTTTCAATGACACTTATGACACTTGTCATGTCATTCACCAAAGGTCACCTTGGTGTATTGGTGAAGTTCAAGATTTGAATTTGGTGATTTTATTAATATTTTTCGGTACGTAGATGATCATGTTTCTACCGGTAAAACATATTGTTTAATGAGTGCAGTGATAAGATATTAATAGTGATAAAATCTATGTGTTTTGTTATGTAATATCAGTATAAATGGCATTATTATTATTTGTAGGAGTTGGTATAAATTAAAAGCTTGAATATGGAGACGACGCAAAGGTTTATCGGGCGCGGTTCCCATAAGGGAAAGGGCCTGGCAGTGTTCACCAGCGGTGGTGACTCTCAGGGTATGAATGCCGCCGTGCGCTCGGTGGTGCGAATGGGTATCTACTTGGGCTGCAAGGTATACTTCATACGTGAAGGATATCAAGGCATGGTCGACGGAGGTGATAACATTGAAGAGGCAAATTGGTCTTCTGTCAGCTCGATCATTCATAAAGGTGGCACTATTATTGGATCAGCTCGTTGCATGGAGTTCATGTAGGTTTTATTTTTGTACCTACTATTAATTAAGTATCAGTAAAGGAAATCATTTCTATAAATACGCAAACAAATATTATTACGTAAATATTAAAATATTTCATGTTATGATAAATATTGAAGAAAGTTCCATTCATCAACTTACTAAAATATTGTAAATTGAATTTTATCAAACAAACATTTTTCAAATATTTTGTGCAGAAAGCGAGAAGGTCGCCTTAAAGCTGCCTATAACTTGGTAACTCGTGGCATCACTAACCTAGTAGTTATTGGAGGTGATGGTTCCCTGACTGGTGCCAATTTATTCCGTGAAGAATGGTCAAGCTTACTTGATGAATTGCTTGCAAACAACAAGATTACTAAAGACCAGAGAGAGAAATATAAGTTCCTGCATATCGCTGGCATGGTAACTATTAATTTAATATCCTTTTCCACCAATATTGATTTCATATTTTATAATATTAATTTATTTAATTTGTGCATCAACAATTAATTGAAATCTATCACAGTAGGGAATATAATTAAATGCTTCTCTTGTAGGTGGGCTCCATTGACAATGACTTCTGCGGTACAGATATGACAATAGGAACTGATTCGGCCTTGCATCGCATCATTGAAGCTATTGATGCTATTGTGAGCACTGCATACTCCCATCAAAGAACATTTATTATGGAGGTTATGGGCAGGCACTGCGGGTAAGATATCCTTCTAATTCTTCAATGAGTTAAAAGTTACCACTGATTTTATTGTGTCACATAATCAAAGTAATCTTTCTACATTTATGTATCATTGGATCACAGGTACATGCTAATTTTCTCTACAGTTATACCAGTTATAATAATGGATTTATGCCAATTCAAATATTCTTATGATTCTTTATTCATTTAGATACCTTGCTGTGGTCACTTCTTTGGCATCTGAAGCGGATTTTGTGTTTATCCCAGAAGCTCCGCCAGCTACTGACTGGAGAGATAAACTTTGTGATAAATTAGAACAGGCAAGCGTTGGCTCCTTCTTTGTGTCCTTTCTGCACATCAATTAGAATGTCCTCGACAACATTACATTTATTTGTTTCCTATAATTCAAATATCCCTTTAGTTTTCTTGCAGTTTACACGACACTCTGTTGCGACGCTACTTATAGTTTTATTTGCGAAGACCCAGCACCTCACAATTGGGAACAAAAATTGTGTGCAAAAATAGCTGAGGCAAGGACTTACTTATTTTTTTCAATGGGGCAGGATCACTTGAACTTTAAGGTCTTATCATTCATCAATATGAATTGGCAGATCCATTGGCAAGATAATGATTTTGAAATTCCAAATATTTATCATTATATCCATCATTTATTGAGTATAACTTGGGAGCATTTGCATGAAACATTTCGGGCACTGGTTGTTGCAGTTATCTGGCATTAGTGGCCGCTCTGGCGAGCGAGGCAGATCAAGTATTCATTCCTGAGGACCCTGTTCCCAATAATTGGGTTGAAAAGCTTTGCAAAAGATTGGCTCAGGTATGCAGGCCTATTTGAGAGGCAGTGTATATTGATACACACAATGCTAATAAATAAGCTTTTTAATTATTTTTTTGCAAATATTTTGTATGATGGCAATCAATGGATTAGAGGAAAATATTTAAAAAAGTATTTCCACTCCACTCACTGTAGCACTGAGAAATAGTGATGTAACAATTCTGACAACAGTGAATGTACAAGATCAGACAAAGGTCAAATTAATTTGACTTAACATTGTAACTACATAATAACATATTATTATATTTCAGCGAATGCAAATTAGGCTTAATAGATGTTGTATCTAACTAAGTAATATTACATATTATATTCAACCAAAAAATGTCGTATTTTCATTTAATTTATTGCAACATCAAATATTTAATTTATGGAGTAAAATCTAGTCCCAAGATTTAATTTTTAAATAAGTACACTCGCAGCTTTTATTTTCAATTACATCATAGAGGTTGGTTTCAGCCATTTAGGTAGGTACTTACAGTGGCTGAAAAAGTACCTAGTTAATTACAATTAACTTTTTCAATAGACATTGTTTGGTAATCGGCTTATAAAAACTATGATATATGGCACACTTAAAATCCTCTCACATTATACTATACATACATACTTATAGACTTAATATTCACGCTCATTTACTCCTATGTACGTATCTACTAATCATAGAAATCATGCATGCTTACCTCTTTCTAATTTATTTTCTTTACGTGTGCTTGTATAAACTACACCTTGATGTTACATAATATGTTGTTTATAATATATAATACGAACTTTATATGATCATTATTTTATGACGTAGGAAAGGAAATCGGGTCAGCGCTTGAACATTATCATTGTAGCGGAAGGTGCGATTGATCGCGAAGGTAAGCCCATCACGGCCGAGTTGGTGAAGAATGTGGTGGTGGAGAACTTGCAGCAAGACACGCGCATCACCGTGCTAGGCCACGTTCAGCGAGGAGGATCGCCCTCGGCCTTTGACAGGATCCTGGTAAGAAATCGGCACCAACCTGCTCTCATTCAGCGTAAAGGGTGTTGAATTAATGATCCTACACTAGGCAATCCTATGCTATTAAAGGGTATTATCCTAGATAGAAAAATAATATTTACATGAAGCCAGTCTGCTAGATAAAACAAAATTGGATACGTACTTTTACCCGACTGCGCCAGAAGGAGGGTTATGTTTTTCGATAGTACCTATGTATGTAGGTACAACGTGTTGTTTTGCATCCTCGTCAAATTTCAGGAGGTTGTCATAAAAGACATAAATAACACTAGTTTACATTTTTTTATTTTTTTTATATACCCCTCACAAAATCAATATCAATACTATCTTCTACATTCCTAATTTCGAAAAGTGTTGACATAAATTTTCTATCACGTCACATTTTTTTTCTACCCTCAAATCATTTTATTTAAATAATCATACAGAGTTGCTTAAGTGTGGCGTCCATTTATTGGTTTTCTTTATGAGATATCTTTAAGTAAACTTAAACAAAATGTCGAAACGAAAGTGTCAAACAAGTTCTGATCGTTTCTGTTATGTTTGTGGACAATTTATGTTTTCAAAAAAGAAAAGTCCTGTTCTAGAGTCGTTAAAAAGTTATATCTTCACTATTTTGGATTTCCTGTGGCTAATCAAGATAAGAAATGGGTTCCTCATGTGTTTTGTGAAAGCTGTAGTATCACTTTACTCCGATGGTCATCCGGCGAAAACGTATACCTTCCATTTGGTGCACCAATGTTGTGAAGAGAACCGAGTAATCACGAACATGACTGTTACTTTTGTGTTACGAAGACATCGGGTTTTAATAAGAAAACTAAGTCAGGTATTGTATATGCTGATGTTCTATCTGTTACTTAGCTTATATTGCATTCAAAAGATCTTCCATATCCAACTTGCCCCGATGGTACTAGTAGCGAGAGTAAAATAAGGATTGCAGAGCGGATATACAAAGTACGCCTGTTTTCTCTGCCTTTGGGACAGCAGAGCTAAAGAACAACCTATATCCGGAAAGACATTGGAGTAAACAGGTCATTAAAGATCCATTTCCTGCATTCTCACTTAGATTTTTTCCCGGAAAATTTAGGAAGTATGAGTGACGAGCAAGGGGAACGTTTCCACCAAGATTTAAAGATTTTCGAAGATCGCCATCAAGGATATTGGGATGAAAATGTGTTAGGAGACTACTGTTGGTCTATTTTAAGAGAAACAGATCGAGACACTTATAAAAAGAAGTCAAAAATTTGTCATTTTTAGTTTATTTCAGTTTTTCAAAGTTGTTTTTACAAATTTTTACTATATTGAATATTTCTAAATCCTGATGTGACAGATTTTTTTTATTATTTTTCCTAGGTTACCCTTACATAGGTACATAACATTCAATAACTTTCAGCTGGGGTATAAAAACCGTGTAAACTAGTGTAATCAATTGAAAGTACGGTACCGTTCAATAACTAATAAGCCCTCCTTTTTTTTTGTTATTGAAATTTAACAGTATTTCAGAATTAATCCCTTAATTCAATACAAATAAAACAGAATCACCCGACTACGAGTGAGTGAGTGTTGACGTCTTGCCTACGAAATGCTAGGGCGTGCGTGTGCGACCGACCATGCGATGACCTACGGCGACCAGAAACAATAATATTACCTAATTTTATTTAGAAAATCACCTACATTATTGTCATAAATTTCGCATGATAATTATCTCATTTTTAAGCGTCATTGTAATATGGAAATCTTACTAATGAGTGACAGTAATACTAGGCGCCAAAGAAAAGTTCAATGACCTGTTATCACATGATTAATAAAATGTAAGTTATGCTTTATTGTTATCAGTCAGCTTAAAATTTTCGTAATGATTTTGTTTTTATTTGTAGATTAAATTGGTTGATTTGAAATTTTCCTTCTTACTTAACGGGCTTAGGACCGGCAATAATACCTAGCTTAGTTGGTATACCGATCTACTAAGTCAAAAAATGTTTTCTACGTTTGATGGAAATTGAAAGATGTGCTAGTTAAGTGTAAGTATGTGGTGATACTTTCGACTCTTAGGTACCTATTATTGATTCACTTAAAAATCTGAAATCAACTTATTTACAGAAATAAAATTGATTAAGCTAACAACGTGTTTACAAAATGAATAAATACCTAAATAAATTACCTACCTACTTAAGTTACCCGGAGGTATTGTTCAGTTTCCAACACCACACTCTTGGTACAGTCGAGCACAATGTAGCTGGTTTTCCTTTAGCCTACGTAAAACGAACACATTCGTTTCGAAAGCACTAATGATCCTTGCACGTAATTTTGTTACACTTGTCACTTCTTACGTCTAAACTAACTTTTTAACGTCTCCTCACAAATAGAAGTTAAGAGGCCACAGGTCCTCCGCGACCGATCCAGTAGTCAAGAAACCTTTCACGCTTCAGTAGGCGCCACACTGTGGCGTGGTGCACTCCAAAGCATCGACCAACCTCCTGCGTGCTTGCCCGTGGTTCTCGCTGGAAGTATTCCAGGATATCTTCCTGTAAGGCGACAGGCAGGCCTACGCTGTCGCGAGCTTGAGCATGCACGGGAACGTCAAACTGCCGATGATCCCGCAGTCTCTGCATAGCAGCCAGCATGACGCTCTGTGATCCGATCGCGGAACATTTCCATGATCATCCGGATGGCTCCACGTCTCCACTGTTGGCATACAGGCGGACCATATCTCCACCAACTCGACATTGGAATAATTGTTCGTCATCTTTCACTTTGTACCTACGTCTCAACGATGCACAGGCACACGGTGGCGACATCAAACACACTGTTGGTTCTGGGGCCGCGGGGAGAAGGCGCGGCGCGGCGCGCGCGCCGGGGTCCATGGGAGTACCCGCGCCGTGGTTGGGGTGTGATTGATTACCTACGAATTTATTGAATGATCGCTGCGTATGCGTTGTGTGTGTATTGTTTGTGTGTGAAAGTACGGTTATAGGGCTAGTTACAGACGGGCCACGGCTGGTTCACACTTACACATTTCCGTAAATAAAAAAAATACCTACCCATTTTATTGTTGATTTAGGTCGCGAATCATTAGCATTACGTCCTTGAATTTCACTAGAATGCAAAACAACATCTTGTATAATTGTTTGGCACGCTCTGCGGCCTGCACGGCTTGATGGATTTTAGCTTAAGACATGTCGTTAGATTCATATTTACTGTGAGAGACTGAGAGTGACACTGGGTATATCAAAATAAAAATAAAACAAAATGGTTGATTTTTGGCGCCAAATTCGAGACTCGAGACCTATTCTAGAAATGGAGGCTTAGTGAATTGAGAGCACATAGGTACCTATATTGCAGTGCAGATTACTCCAATCTACTAACTAGACGGCTGACATACTGACATTCTGGAATGCGTCCCGACTGCTACAATTTTTCTTGTATTTATGTATGAAAATGCAATCGGGCTTGACGACTTTCTTGTTTTAGGGTTTTTTCATTTCCAAATTACACAAAAACGCGGACGGACTTTTTAGATTTTTAAATGACCGCTTTTTTGCCTTTTCAAATTCATAAAGAATGACAAAGATATGGCTTATCAAAGTTTATTAGTGGGGCCTGGTGACGTCACTACTTGGTAAAAGCACAGTAGAAATATGGAACAGTACAGAAACTACGAACAAACGATCGAAACGGCACACTCACACAGACACGCGCATCTACGAGGCCCCTAAGGGACCTTCGCGGTGCTCTCAGTGGCGGGTGCCGTGTTTATAGATAATACCTACACTATTATAATGGCTATGACTTTTCGCTTACGCTCTCTAGATAGCGCTCGTGGGATTTTTAATAGTAGTATTAAATCCTTATACCGAATACTGATTGTAATTTATATTGTACTAGCTGCTGCCCGCGACTTCGTCCCCGTGGAATCTCCGATTTTAAAACATTCTTTATCGCTGCTCCGCTCCTATTGGCTTAAGCGTGATGATATATAGCCTAAAACCTTCCTCAATAAATGGTCTATTCAACCCAAAAATAATTTTTCAATTCGAACCAGTAGTTCCTGAGATTAGCGCGTTCAAACAAACTCTTCAGCTTTATAATATTAGTATAGATTATAGTTTATATAACATATAGAATAAATGAATTCTTATGAGTATGAAAAAATAAATGACTATAATTTGACGACAACATTATATTCTAGTCTTGGCAAAGGAAATCTACCCTTCGAAACATACATATAGGAACTTACTTCACAAAATAAGTAACAATAATTTTTCAACATACTTACAGAAATCCTTCATCAAATAGGGCAAATATTATAATTGAAATGGAATAAAATGGCATAGAATTGATAAACAATATTCAGTTTGTAAATATATTTTTTTTACAATGGCATTATTTACATACACACCAAAGAAGAAAGTCGCATGGAATAACATGCACTAACGCATTTTCGCGTGACTATTTCTCCCAGTCAACTCCTACCGCAAGCCGTGTTAAAGAACTTCGTTCCAATAAAACACTATTACAAACATTAAAAGTGACAACCCTGACTCTACTGGAGCGTAGGTAATTATTTCAATAAATGGGCTTAGTTTCCATAATGTTTCATATTTTTACTGTGGTAAAAGTTTACTAACGTATGACGTCTGGCGAGTTATACTGTGTCGTCTTCACTTCTTCTAATATTTTTTGAGTAATTAGGTTTATTCAGGAAAATACCCTATTGTAAACTGTTTTATTTTACTTAATTTCTATGAAACGAAATTGAGAAAAATAAATACCGAAATAACGATAGGTCGCAACTGTAAAGAGCAATTCACACACAGAGCGGGTCGGGCGCGGTTCGGGACGGGATTACGGGCGGGTCTAGTTCTTTGTATCTAAATGAAAGACATCACATTGAAAGCGTCTGCGGGTCGATTCATATCCGCATATATCCGCCATCATTCATTCATCCGGGGCGGGTGGTGCGCGGGAGCGGCGCCCGTCGTCGCCCGCCACTACAGACAGCGCGCGGCTGAGCGGGTCGGGAGCGGCCATAACGTGACCATAACGTAACTATGGATCTCAATGAAAAAATTATTGAATGTGTTCGTCAACATAGTTGTTTGTATGAACCAAGTGATAAAAACTGTAAAAACGCTGTTTTGAAAGCTAGGCTATGGCAGCGGGTTGCAGAACAATTAAATGAAACATGTAGGTATTTAATTTTTTAAGTAGGTATTTTTTTATTTAAGTACTAATTATTAGTAGGTATTAAAATAGTTAACATTTTTTTCTCTAATTTGGAAAGATTCATTTGTTAACCGTCTATTTGTGGGGTTTATCGATGCTAATCGTCTTGAAGTAAACGACGTCGCCGCCATGGCTTGCGAAAAAAGGAGATTTCAAAATAACGTGAAATAATAATTCTTCGTCCGTGTCCGAATCCCCCGACATTATCAATTACACTGCATGTGATGCCTACTGAACCGCTGTTGCTAGCATGGCATGACACGACCCGCGCCCGCACCTGCTCTGTGTGTCAATTGCGCTTAACACACACATACAACACACACACACTCACAAAACACACACACACTCACAAAACACACACACATAAAACCAACACACACAAAAACACACTACACACAAAAAAAAAACTACAATAAAAAACATATAAAATCAACATATTTTAATTCCAGGTAAGTACTGGTAATTTAAATTGATTTGTTTTTTCTTTCAACTGTTACAGACCTACTTTCTTTTATTTCTATACCTATTACAAACATATTGCGTTGCGTCGAACTAGCATCCCCATAATATTTAATATCCATTTATCTAGTATTCATTCCACATTTTTAGGGTTGTCGAATGGGTGCTGAAGCAGTGATGGCCCTGATGGAAGCGTCTCCTGATACGGAGCCCTGTGTGGTATCTTTGGACGGCAACCAAGCCGTGCGTCTGCCTCTTATGGAGTGTGTGCGACGCACAAAAGCCGTTGCTCAGGTACCTATTAAATTTCATACTCTTATTTAATCTTTTTTAATCAAGTTTGATTGGTAATTTATTTATCAACTTACATCTACCATTACCGCTAACCAATGCGGTAAATGCGCCTTAACCTAACCTAATTGCTAACCTTAATACTTAATTTTTACTTAGAACTAATTACAAACAAAGCATTCCTTGTGAATTCACCCGACTTTTGCCAAAAAAGCCAGCCCGCGCCGCTGAGCCACTAGCGTTAAATCCCCCAAATAATAATAACCTGACCCAGCCTGTCCCTTGCTGCCCTCCATCAATGACCCCGCTAAGCCAAGGCCCGTGTCCCACAGGGGTCCCTTAGCGAGCGGTCATTTAGCTTTTAAGTAGTTTTTAGCCGTGGCTGGGGGCCTTAAATTCATTTGAGGCCACCACAGAATTATCCGGTTAAGCAGTAACCAGCCTTAGTGTGCTGAAATGCTAGAGACCCATTCAAAAAAAAAAACGCGGCTCCACTAGCAGTCTTGACTGCCGTCGTCGCCACACGTACCTGTCCGGAACACACAGACTCACCTGGCCTAAAATAACTGCATTATGCACCTTCCCTCACAATTATTTGAATATATGTCCCCCCCCCCCCCCCCCCCTAACCCTTAGCTTATTGTATATTCTACCGTACTTAAAATAAAAGGGATAGACTCCGTAATAATAACGCATACAGGATGACTTTGAATAGATGCGACAAAATGAAATGGGAGCTTCAGTTACAGTAACATAGTAATTATAAACTGTTTTTTCTACAATCTAAATCGTTAAAAAAAGTTACGTGGTTGGCGTTTTAAAATGATCCATCGATGTTAATATCTTTATTTAAGTACGAATTATCGGTATTCCAGAAAAATAATTAATATGCAAAATAAATAAGAAAAATTAAAGTATCAAAAAATCTCGTCCAACTAATCGCAGTGCTCAGTGATCGTTGTGGATTACTCGCGTTATTAAACGTTGCCATTCATAGCGGTGATAAAAGTTCATTAATTTTACATTTGGTATGTTCTAAATTTTCTTGACAACACGTATTATTGTATATTTAAATATGTCGCATCTATTCAATTTCACCCTGTATATAAATATCTTATAAATTTATTTTGCACCTTCTCCAGCATGAGACTATATTTAGCTTAATGCGGAGCCCAGATGACTGCATTAAATTCTAATTGGCTCCTCACCAATGCATTATACAATGCTATAATAGCTTTCACATTAGTGAAACCTCGGACCGTACGAAGCATGAAACCTAAATTTATATACGCTTTTCTACAGCTACGCATGAAAAGTCCTACCCCCAAGTCCTTGACTTCTGCGACCCGCTCCATAGGCAACCCATCAATGTATTCTTCTTCTGTGTTATTATGTTATTTTTCTTCTGCAACTTGCTTGCATGATGCAATCAATCAATCTACATAGTTTGAAACCGGAATATAATAAAATAAATCAAAATGTGGGTCGATATTTAGAATTATTTTCTTTCTTCTTTCTAAGTTTCAGCCAAATATTATAACAAAATTTGAAACATTTTTAGGCTATGGCCGACAAAAACTGGGAATTGGCGGTGCAACTACGCGGGCGCAGCTTTGCACGCAACTTGGAAACATACAAAATGTTGACCCGCTTGAAGCCGCCCAAGGAAGCTTTCGATGCGTCTGGAAAACCTGCCGTAAGAAAGACTTTAATCTTCGTAGCCCTACTAGTCCCACTACTATTGCAATCGCGACAGTTTGTGTGGATGAATGGTTGTTACTTCCTGTTTCACACAAAATTATTAGATTATTTTGATGATTCTTATCAGTAATTGCAATCTTGCAATGGCAAACTTGTAATGGTCAAACTGGTCTATTGTAGTAATATGAGATGAGAACCATTTAGTTAGAGACTGTAGTATTATATTATCTGTGGTTAGAGTATGCTTGTAGTTTTTTGAGGAAAGCACTATATACTAGTCGTCAGATCTCAATCAAATTAGGCCACACGACAAACACCAGCTTTCGAATATAAAAAGAATCTTAGTATTTCAACGTAGTCCCTTTTTAGTTTGGTGAAGATCTGATTAAGAACAGAGATGATAGGAAACGGAACTCTTCAATAAATTATAGCAAATCTTTCGGGGTTGCTGAAATCGCATGTTAGTTTATTGTTTACACCAATGTGATTGGTACGTTTTGGTGAGGGGGTGGGGGTGTAACACTAAAAAGTGAAAAATCGGAAGTCGGTGTTCAAAAAATTAAAAAGTAACAAAAAACACCGAGTTCCGAAATTAAAGTTATGTTTTACTTTTTGGTTTTATAAGTCGGTTGTATTTTAATGTAAAGTTTTTTTTTTTTTCATTTTACATCGACAAGATCGAATGAGAACATCATCAATGTACCCTTAGCCACGCTTTATTAGGGATAACTCAAATAGTAATAGCCAGATTTCAATCAAATTTAAATGGGACCACAAGACAAGCACCAGCTTTTGAATACAAATCAAAATCGGGACACCCAGAACAAAGTTGTGAGGCAACACACACAAAAAAAAACAGTCGAATTGAGAACCTCGTCCTTTTTTGGAAGTCGGTTAAAAAAAGACAACAATACCTATTCGTCAAAAAGTGTCAATAGCCTGACATTATTAATAAGCGAAGAATAGCACCCACGACCACCCGACTTGGTGAAATATCAGGAACATTTATCCAACGTGACGGGTGAGATCAGTGGCGTGCCTAGGGTTTCAAAATAAGGCAAGCCCAATAAAATTTTAACCGATTTCAAAAAAAGAAAGTTCAATTTTCGACTACGTAGGTACCTACGTATGTTTATATATATATACTAGCTGCTGCCCGCGACTTCGACCCCGTGGAATCCCCGATTTTAAAACATTCATTATCGCTGCTCCGCGCCTATTGGCTTAAGCGTGATGAAATATAGCCTAAAGCCTTCCTCGATAAATGGTCTATTCAACCCAAAAAGAATTTTTCAATTCGAACCAGTAGTTCCTGAGATTAGCGCGTTCAAACAAACAAACAAACTATAATAATAATAATATTAAAGTATAGATTATTTATATTCTAATTGGAATCGTCTATATTTCTTAAAAGATTTTTTTTAATTACATTAGATTAAAATTTTGGTGATCGTTATAATTCTACCAACAATTGTTTTTCAATAGCTATCATTGATAATTCGGAAAGACGCTCTTGACCTTGAGTATTTCTCAGATAGGTATGGATACTTTTAAGAGACGAAAAAGCACGTTCCGCTGAAGAACTTGTAGCCGGAATAGTTACAACAAGATACGCTAACTTTAACAGCTCGGGAAAGGCATCTTCGAGGTTATTCTCATGAATGAAATCAATTAATTCGAAAACATTACGGTCTTTCAGATCAGGACTAGAATACAAGGCTTTTTAATGTTTGTTTGTCGAAATAGTTTGCATGCCTTTTAATGGCGCCAGATATGTTATTTAAATCATTATAACCAGGTGTATTCCAAACGGAATCTTCATTCGAAAAAAATATGCAGCACCAGCAATACAACTTATTAGTGTGCGAACAGCCAAAAATCCAACTAGTTTTATACACTGATCTATTAAATTTTCGTTTATGCGATTTACTAGTCTGAGAAATACACAGATTAGGCGTCGGTTTTAATGAAGAAATGAACTGTTTTTTCTGAGCAAAGTTTAAAGATTTTACCTTATCTTCGCCAATCAAAACTTGAACGCATTTTAAATCCTCACAAGGTATAATTACCTCCATTGTTGTAGGTAAGTCACCAAAACAATTGTATCACTGAGAAAATCTAAGAAAACACACTAAAAACTTTAACAACAAAACTTTTCAAAACAAAACAAAACTCATGCAAATGAAACTGAAGTTAGTTGCACTCGGGTGTCAGGAGCTACTTACGCAGAGTTGCAGTGTTGTCATTTAGGCAAAAAAAACTCGCCAGGTATATGAAAAATCTAGCTAGATGTCGCAAATTTTTTATTTTTAAGATATTGCTTGAATATTTAATTTTGTTATTTTAAAAAGTCGCTAGTTTTTATTGTTGCTAAATCTTTAAAAAAGTCTCCAAACTCGTTAAAAATCTCCAAGATCTCACAACGTCGCTAAAACAGCAACACTGCAGAGTTGGCAAGGTGACAAGGTCACTCATACGCGTACAACTTCATAGGCAAGCACGGCTTAAATCTTCCATTCTGATCCATTTGTAGACCCACAAGGTTCTAACTCGTTATACGGCACATCGCTATAAGTGCGAAAGTGACAGAGAGTGTATTTGAAAGCCCGGCAAAAGCCGGTGCGTGTAAGCAAGATAGCTATATGTAGATGCTACAAATACGAAACTCTGCGCGCGAACAATCGCGATGTCTAGTAGTGAGGCATAGGTAGATACTTTGTGTTATTTTGACAGGAATTAAGCGCGCGAACTTTTAAATAGTTCGGATTTGATATTGATTATCTATCGAGCATTTTAGTAAGGCATGCCGGGCTTTTGGGCTTATATGAAGGTACCGCCACTGGGTGAGATGGGGTGTCGTGTCCTCGAGCGACTGTAGGCCAGTTGTAGAGAAGGTAAGTTCTCAAGTGCTGACAAGAAACACACTTCGGAGCTGTAGTGTGGTTCTGCAATTTAGAACATGGAGAGACTTCTATCTGGCTGTGTAGATAGCTCATTAATTATAATTTTATTTTTAACTTATGGTCAATTTTCTTTGCTCTATGCCTTACCGACTCAGTATCTAAAATCTTAATCCATTTTGAACTTGCGTTTCAATTGATTGAATCATGTCTTCGATGCCATCGTTTGCTCAGTAGCGTGTAACTTCAAATAGCTCATTCTGGCTTGATCACGCAAGAATTTTAAAACTGAAGAAGGTATAAAAGAGCGCATACGCCGAACGGCATTTCATACAAATTTTCGAGTCGTTTTTTACCGAAATTAGTAATTTCGGAAAAAAAACGACTCGAAAATTTGTTTATTAAACCCGAAAACCGATTTTAATGAAACTTTACACACATAAGCAAGATCATACCTAGGTCTAAAAAGTTAGTTGAAAACATTTTCGATAAATAGTGTTACAGTTAAATTAGACCCATTTTAAATTTTTCATACAAACAAATTTCCAGTTATCTTTTTTTAAATAAAACATTTCGAAAATGTTTTAACTAACTTTTTAGACCTATGTATCCTGCTTATATGTGTGAAGTTTCATTAAAATTGGTTCAGTCATTTCGCAAAATAGTGACTTAAAATTTGTATGAAATGCCATACGGCGTACACGCTCTTAATGACTAGTATGTACTTTACTAAATACTGTACTTTTTTTTTTCAATCTGTAGGAAGGTTTGACCCTGGCAGTGATGCACGTTGGCGCACCCGCATGCGGTATGAACGCGGCGGTGCGTTCATTCGTACGAAACTGTATCTACCGCGGAGACACCGTGCTCGGCATTCACGACGGCATGGAGGGCTTCATCAGCGGGAATATTGTCAATATGGAGTGGTGAGTATACGATGGCATACTGGGTTAGCCTCTTCTTGAAAACTTAACGGAGGAGTACCCAATCATGGCCGCACCAAAGATACACCAATGAAAGGCCTTTGATAGGCGTAAGAAGTGCCGAAGCAAACTCGGAGATGCCCTGTTAGACATATCAAATGGGTTGGGGAACCAACCCTGTATGAATTATGAAAGTATACCCAAGGACATGGACAAAGAGTTATGTTTTGCGAGTCCAACTGTCGGCCTATTAAGGTTCATCCCGCTAACAGACTGATGGACGGACTGCGGAGGCTGTCGTAGGGTTTTTTATTCGTGTGAGAAACTGAAAAAGCATCAAAAGTGTCTCCGCTCTAGACGGAACGGAAGGGAGTGTCAGACTCTTACTGACTTCACTAAATCCCATACGCGTTCTTCCAGATGCTCTTTGTGTTCCATAACTTGGTGACTATCGAAAAATTCCGCAACGAGTAATAGGGTTATGTTGGTCATCCTTCGGGTACAAAACCCTAAGAAAACGACTCAAGAATAAAAGTTAAGTAGCTCTTAAGACAGTTTTTTGAAAAGTCTTAAACTACTCAGTAGGTACTACTAGTGCTAGTCTTAAATTTCTTTTGCAGTGCAGTTTTGGAATACGACATTTGTTTTTACAAAAGTGAGGGTTAAACATATAATAATATGTACTTTCACACATATTTATCCAGCAACCAATCTGCAAAATAAGAACACACAGACGGGAAAGTCTTCTTTTGACAACTAGGTTGTCAGGTAACTGTTTCAGTAAAAGCCAAAAAGCAATTCATCTGTTTCAGGAAATTATTTAGTTATATGTTTGTGTAATTTCTAGCTCATAAAAAGTGAAATATTTAAAATCCAGAAATCAGCGGGCGTACCATGACGTCTTAAAACGTGAGTCTTCCGAGCGAGAAAAAGGGATGGAGCTATATAGGGTGTATAATTCTATCCCTCTTTCTCAGTCGGAAGATTCACGTTTTAACACCTCATGGTCAGTGGCGTGCAGTGGTTCGAGTTAGGGTAGGCCAGAGAAAATGTCCAAATAAATTTTAAAAAATAACCACGTTATTCAGGGTTGATTTTTAATGTTTTTTTTTTTAAATAGCCTATTAAAAAACAAAAGCAAAAAAAAATAACACCACATTTCAACCCTGAATAATGTGGTGCGTTTTTTTTTTTGGACATTTTCTCTGGCCTACCCTAACTCGAACCACTGCACGCCACTGCTCATGGTACGCCCGCAGGTCCTCCAAAAGATGGCACAGTAAAAAACCTTTTTTTTATCTAACCCGCCTATTGTTCCTGAAATAAGTTCGAAATTATAATAACTCCTCTCGTTATCCAGGTCTGATGTGACCGGCTGGGTGGCTCAAGGAGGCGCGTTCTTAGGCACTAAACGTACCCTGCCCGGCGACAAGAAGGCAGAAATAGCGGCGCGCATCAAGCAGTTCAATATTCAGGGACTTCTTATCATTGGTGGATTTGAGGTATGTTTATTGCCGTAGCAAGACTAAAGTAACTTTTATAAACATGATCACAGGGTTTCAATTACAATGATTGAAGCAAGCTGCTCTTAATGAAACTAGACTCCTATAGTAAATACTGTGAGAGAATTTTCTATAGAAGTTTTATTTTTAATAATTAACATTCTTTTCTATGACACTGTGATAAGGTTACACGGGTTAATAATGTTTTTCAAGATTCGAGCTTCAAAGCATTTATTTTAAACTAGCTGTGCCCGCAACTTCAATTTTCGCAAATATTTCTGGGCCGAGTTAAGTTTGCCGTCCGTGGCAATAAAGCAAACCTCAGTAAGTGCTGCTCAATAGATGACATCCATTTTTGTATCTCAGAAGTAGACGCAACTTCAAGTGATTGGGCAGGATTTTGCATGGTCGACGCCGGCGAGGTGGAGGGATACACTCGGCCACATACATTACACGGGCTGTTGTCCATTTTATTCTATAAAAAGTTACTGTTTATAAGATTCCATTATAGGTATATACAATAAAACTCTAGGCAAAAATTGATTGTGTTAATTTAATATTGCTAACGAATAGATACGTCCGTATACTACGAACGAGCGCAAGAGAAGAGACTATGAAGAAGAACGGGCAGGAAATTCCACGGATATTCTTTTAAATCATGTTATATACCTATTACAAAAATCTTAGTTACATTATCCTACTTAATCATTATTATCAATATGGGTGTTTCCTGAGTAAAGAAATATGATTCTAATTAGGCCGTCGTCAGTTGGATTATCGAAAAATATTGGACACGTATTTTTTGCTTTAGCAAATACATACTCGTATATAAAAAATGACGATGATAAGAAACATCAAAGATCAAGAGTGGGGGCTTATGACGTCACCCTTTTTTTTTGGATGTGAAATCATCAAATGACTTCTCCCGCTCTGGGCGGAGCGGAAGGGAGTGTCAGACTCTTACTGACTAAAACCCACCCGTGTTCCTTCTTGTGCCCTTTGCTTTCCAAGGCCGCGGTGACTCTTTCGAACAAATTCCGCAACCCTAGCAGGCACTGACCCTATGAGGCCCCGTCTACGTTGCTGACGGCTCTTAAAGGCGCGCGTGAAACACGACGCGCCGTCGACTCGGGCCTGGTTGCTATCGGACGGCGAGCCACCCATAGCTCGCCATCCGCAGGCCCGCGCCTACGGTGGCCGGGAATCGCCCTGTGGTTCCCGACGCCTGGGGCGTCTTCTTCTGTTGCGGCGGCTGGGGCGTGAGGTTTCCCTCTCGTGGTTAAAATTGTAGCACGTAGTGACGTCACACGAGTATTCAATGCACTTATCGTCTTTATTTTTTGTTTACGTGAAAAAGAAAAAAATACATGTCTAACATGTTTTGGAAAATTATCTGACTGAACAGCAGAAAAAAAGAGTTTCAGCCGACACATGTAATTATTTTTTAATATAGTGTATCGCAGTGACAAACATCACAGCTCTAAAAACAACAATTTTGGTTGCCGTTTTGAAGTGTGGGTAACGCACATAGAAATATAAAATACAGGAGAAGTGGCAAGGGGGCGTGTCGGTGTCCACGCGACATGGTCTGGGCGAGCATGTCTTACGCAATGGTCGAATCCGCGAACTAGTGCGCTTCCGACCGTGAGCGTGATAAGATATAAGAATTCCGTGTTGTTCAGTGTTTTCTTGTAAAAACCGAAGCCTAAACCAAAACTTTGTTAATTATGGAATCACTTACCATATCAAAATACAAGTATTTTACTATATTTGTCTTTAAAATCATGAAAAACGACAAATCTTAAAATATTTCTTGCTTATACTATGTTATTTTTGTTTTTAAATGTCAAAGCGACAATAACATATTACTATGAATACACTGCTCCTTAACCACTACCTAAGTTTGTCGCTAAGTGACTGGATGAGCAATGTAAAAATCACAAAACGATACTTTAGCAAGCCGATGTATCGCATAGTACGGCCACAGTATTACAATATTACAGTAGGGAAACGCCTTTGATGTCGCGCGATGCCGCCGCCAGCGTAGGTACTTACGCTGCCACATGCAAGTATGGAAGGGTTGTCACAAAATGGGAAATAAAACAATTGTGATTATTACTATGATGATGTAATCATTTATTCATATTTACATTCAAAATAATTGTGATTATCAAATTTAATATAATTATTTATTAAAAGTGTAAACCACATACGTACCTACATGTTATATAGATAATAAGGCTGTTTCCTGAGTAAAAAATATCTGATTATGTTTAGTCCGTCAGTAAGATTATAGAAAAATTTTGTTCACGTATTTTTTCCTTTATTAAATCTATAAAAACTGACGAAGATAAAAAGCATCAAAGATCAGGAGTGGGGGCTTGTTGCGTCACGGCTAGGTAAAAATTGTAGCGAGTAGTGACGTCACACGAGTTTTCAACGCACTGTATCGTCTTCGTTCTTTTCTTATTAAGTATATGAAAAAAGAAAAAAATACGTGTCCAATATTTTATGGAAATCTATCCGACGGAGTTATCAGATTTTTTTAGTCAACTACCTTATTGTACAACTGTTTTACTTTTCAATTACCGTCTTTGACAAGCTTCTATCCACAACTCGCGCCTGGAAAGTAAGTAGGTACCTATAAATTCAATAAACAAACACATACCTTTACAATTATAATTATCAGACATAAAATTATAAGGAAAAGTAGCCAAAATTGTGTGCACAAGTCAGTTTTGTCTTAGCGGCGGCGGCGGGGCGTCTGTTATCTATACTAATATTATAAAGCTGAAGAGTTTGTTTGTTTGAACGCGCTAATCTCAGGAACTACTTGTTCGAATTGAAAAATTCTTTTTGGGTTGAATAGACCATTTATCGAGGAAGGCTTTAGGCTATATATTATCACGCTTAAGCCAATAGGAGCGGAGCAGCGATAAAGAATGTTTTAAAATCGGGGATTCCACGGGGACGAAGTCGCGGGCAGCAGCTAGTATTCCATAAGTCTATGGTACACAAATGAAAAACCTAACAGAACAGTTTGTGCGCACCATTATAGAATGTAAGTATAATAAAATTATTACACAAAAAACACGCCCGCGTCTGCCCTTCGCGCTCGGTACCGCAAACTAAGCGTGTTTGCGGTACGCGGCCCGCGCCGCCCGACACCCCGCGAGTTCCCCTCCGTTACTCTGCGCAAGTACATTCGTCGCCGTACTGTAGGAAATATTGTAATACTGTGGTACGGCCGCTGCTTCTTGCCGCGAGTTAGTGATGTAATTGTGCAGATACACTGTCGACAACAATGTCGATTGTTGAATAAAATATTACAAAAGTGTACCAAACTTTCTTAGATTTCATTAAATTTTTGGTAAATAATCGTTCAAGTGTTTTTGGCTTTGAATTATCGTATTTATGCCTTATCCTCGTGCTACTTCCTTACTTTTTATGGTAATTGTATTTTACTTTCGATAAAGTTTCGAATGCATTATAGTAATCGGCATGTTTAAGATAATATATTAGTGACCTTTGCTTAAAATTATTTGTTATACATGGGCAGCATAGTGTGTGTAATAAATGCCAGAATCGATAACATTCCGATTAGTCAATCACTAGCGTATATGTAAAATAAATTGCTTTTGCACAGCACAACGATACCCACCGTTGTTTTTGTGTGAGTAAGTTGTACGGTGTACGGTAAATACACGCTGTGCTTAGTAGGATAAGGTTTATAATTGATTGTGTAGTACAGTTCGATTTTAGAAATGCGGGTGTGTGCGCGACTGCGTATCTATTGCTTTTACTGAACTGCATGCGTAGTAGTTGCCGGGTGGTAGGGCAAAACAGGAGACACAGGTTCCGATACATTTTCGGCTACAGGGCATATCTCCTTGTTTATTATATCTATGGTAACGCATCTATAGAGTTTATATTATACAGTGTGAAATCTTAATGGTTGTTTTCCCGCGGCAGGACGATTACCCATCAGTAGTACTATCGAAACACAAAGTTAAACTAAAAAAATAAATGTTTTTTTTTTTTCAAATCATTAAAAAAAAGTGTTCATAAACTCGAAAGAGCGAGAATCAATAGTAGTGCACTAGACATAAAGTAGGTAGATAGCTACATGAGACGCACGTACCGCCGCGTACCTACATATTGCGCGATGCACTACTGTTGGTTCAAGTCGCTTTCGAGTTTTGTTTATCACAATTGTTAATCTGCCATATATGGAGTCTAATATTTTTTATATATATAAATCGATTGTATTACCGATACAAACTCATTTCGTTTCGGGAAAACAACCATTAAAATTTCACACTGTATATCATTGGTGATGTTCAGGCCTACCAAGCCGGTCTGGAGATCTACGAGGGCCGCGCGCAGTTCCCGGAGTTCTGCATCCCGCTGGTGGTGATCCCGTCCACCATCAGCAACAACGTGCCGGGCACGGACTTCTCGCTGGGCTCAGACACCGCGCTCAACGAGATCACGGAGATCTGCGACCGCATCCGCCAGTCTGCTCAGGTATCTTGATTATTATATATTGAACACTAGCAAAACTAGACGTTGTGTTCGCCAATATTTTTCCGTTACCATTAGCAAAAATAGATGTTGTTAATGAGATAATCACAGATTACCGAAAGTGTGCCTTCGCAAGATTTTCGATTTCTATGGCCATACAGCCCGCAAACATGGTGACAACTACTGGTAAGGTACCTACCTGGCAAAGTCGAGGGCAAATGACCTAGAAGAAAAAGTGAATACGCTGATCAGACCAAATTCAAAGATCCCTACCATACTTACTAAAGAGATTGTTTTGAAACCATGATGTGGTCACGAGTATTGGGGAAACGCCACAACGCGGAGGATGAGAAAAAATCAGAAAGGTAAAACGGTAGCTTTTTTATTGTCATAATATTATTGTTTGCTATTTTTATACAGGGAACTAAACGCCGTGTCTTCGTTATTGAGACAATGGGAGGCTACTGCGGCTACTTATCAACTTTAGCAGGTGAGCAAACATGTAACGTATTGTCGTAATCAATCTACCTAGCCTTGTCGCAACTACGGGTCGGCTTCCAGTCACAAGCGTAGCTCAACCTCGTAGTTCGACCTGTGCGGCTGTTATCACTTAGCCACGAGATTTATAAAGAACTAGCGACCCGCCCCGGCTTCGCACGGGTGCAATGTTGATATTAAATCTCTGTTATATTATGCATGTAGTATACATATAAACCTTCCTCTTGAATCACTCTATGTATTAAAAAAAACCGCCTCAAAATCCGTTGCGCAGTTTTAAAGATCTAAGCATATACATAGGGACAGACAGCGGGAAGCGACATTGTTTTATACTATCTTCGATCATAAATATTATTAATGATCGAAGTATACCTACTATGTAGTGATCACTCAGTCAGATTGTGAAAAAAAAACATAGAACTATTAAGATAAATTCTCGGAGCACTGCACTTAGACTTTGCTAAGAAAAATAAACTTCTCATACGAATATGATTTTTCCGTGTTTACCCTAATTAATAATTAAACGTATGATAAATGTTTGTTCCGGCAGGGTTGGCGGGCGGCGCTGACGCTGCGTACATCTACGAAGAGAAGTTCTCCATCAAGGACTTGCAGCAGGACGTGTACCACATGGCGTCCAAGATGACGGGCGGCATCCAGCGCGGGCTCATCCTGCGCAACGAGAAAGCCAATGATAACTACAACACCGACTTCATCTACCGCCTCTACTCTGAAGAGGGCAAGGGGCTCTTTACTGCTAGGATGAATGTGCTTGGTATATATTTATCTATGTATTTTAAAAAGAGTTTTGATGTGTTTTAGACGGTTCTAATGATGATAAGCCGTACACGGCAAACCATGTCAGGACATGTGTTTAGATCTTACGGCTGCCAGTCGCCAAATTAACTTTGCGACATCTTGGAGTTTTGGTGGAATTTTTCAAGTGAAGTTCAGCGGCTGTTTTAATTTATTCGTAAATTGATTTCTAGTGAATATGCTCTTATAAAATTAGTGTTGTTTTTTGTTTCGTGTCTACGCAACTGGTTCAAATGTGGAATAATTGAAACGTACAATTACGTTGCAATTATTCCACATTCGCTTCGCTCGCGTTATAGTAGACTATAGCCGTCTCCAAGGTCACATCTACCTCTGTACCAAAATTCATGAAAGTCGATTCTGCGATTTAGGAGTGAAAGCTTAACAAAGAAACTAACTTCGATATTTATAATACCAGTTAGACTACCCCAGACTATCTCAGTAAAAAGAAAAGCTCCGCTAAAAACACAGGAGTCCAGCAGGAAAGTCTCCACTTAAATCTTAAATGAAGTAGCCTACATTATTTGATGAACTATTATGATATATTTTATTATAATATAGTAAAATATATCATTATATTTTATTTTTGTTTGTAAGTAATAACTTAACAAAAATAAAAAAAATAAAGCTATTATATAATATATAATATCTTTTTTTCTTTTTGTTAAGTTATTGTAGGTCATTTTTTCAAGGACGGTAACACGGTAGCAGTCCTTGTTCCATATAATTCGCAAACTTAAATATAAACTCGGAATCCCTACAGGTCACATGCAACAAGGCGGCTCCCCGACCCCCTTCGACCGCAACATGGGCACCAAGATGGCCGCCAAGTGCCTGCACTGGCTGGTGGAGACCATCCAGAAGGGGCCCGCCACGCTGCCCGACTCGGCGTGCCTGCTCGGCGTCGTCAAGAGGCAGTACAAGTTCTCGCCTCTAGAGGACTTGAAGGCGCAGACTAACTTTGCGTAAGTAACATTTGAAGGGATACGACTTCTATCTTCTTCCGACCTATAAATCAATATCAACCATACATGATGTGTTAATACATGCATTTCACATGTAATATGTCTATGAATATAGATTTGCAGACTGCAATGATATCAAACTCTTCTAACGACCTATGATGATTCGACGTCTGTCCATAAGGATACGCGCCTTTTCCTATTGTTCTAACATTCCCCTACTTAAATTGGGCCCTGCTATAATCTATGGTCTAGTGATAATGTATTTTATAAGATATAGTTATTTTCCGACATAAAAAAATATGCGTTAAATCCAGAAGAGGCATGACAGAGCTGTGCGTTGTGCGTGAGGCCACTAGATGTGGGCACAGGCTTAAACCACAGGACTAGCCGGTAAGGCGATGCTTGTGTCCATCAATTGGCGTCAATCAGCTGGATTATTATAATTTCTAACTAAACTGTTCACTTTAAATTTTCAGCCAGAGAATACCAAAGCAGCAATGGTGGATGAAGCTGCGTCCATTGCTCCGTATCCTGGCCAAGCACGAGTCGACTTACGAAGAAGAAGGCATGTACATGACCGTGGAACAAGGAGAAATCGATTCAGAAAACGTTATATAAAACGATTATGTAGCATGCGTCTATCAAAAGTGTTTCATAGTTTAATTCTATTATATAATTTCAAAATTAAACCTACCATACTATCCATTTGTCGTTGCTTGAGGGATTTACTTTAAGTATCTACCCTCGCCCATTCGGTTTATGCGCTTTTAGAATATTTTGAATCTAACTTTTATTTTTTTTCTTATTGAATTTTACAAAGGTGCATAATTTCATCTTATAATTTTGATAGATGTTGTTTTTATTGCAATCTCTGGTAGTCAAGTGTTTTATTTAGCGAATGGCACAGAATTATGCTCGAAAATTATTTTAAATTATAATAAAGATTAGATATAACAAAGTATTAGGAACGATTGTAGACTTTATGTAAAAGACGAAATCTTTAATAGTCTGCCATTCTAGTTTGTAGGGTAAAATAATGAATAGTTTTCATGACACTCATTTGATTCTAACATACTTATTTTAGGGTTACTGTGTTAATTGCCACTTTTCACTTCCACTGTCATCGTTTTGTGGTGCTTGATGTATCAGTTACCGCAGGCCAATAAACAGGTGTATTTTAAAAGACAGCATGGATGATCACATTAAGAAAAACTCAAAGGTGTCTGAGACCCGATTATGATAAAAACTAAAACTGCATCAATGGATTTTTAATATTCATAATTTATGAATCAAAGACATTAAGTACCTACTCTAAAATTTGATTCCGTTTATAAAATACAACATTTTCCTCATGTTTGGCGTATTATGTCGTTATCTCCCTTCTTTGCTTTTACAGAAATCCAGTGATGTTTTTTTTAGTTTTCATTAATATTGGGCCTGAGACTGCATTGAGTATTTTATGCTATTTCTCAAAGTTCCGTTTCTTGGCCATCCACGTCCACACAATTCACGAACGACAACTTAGTCATCACTATCACAAATTGTGTCAAATATTATAAATAAATACAGCTTACAACAACACTGAGTGGCTGTGGACTGACTGTTAATTTTGTGTGAATCAAGATGTATGATCACTTTTATAATTTAGATATTTATATCTTAAGAATAATTATTTCATTTGAAAAATATATTCTTCACGATTGGCAATCAAGTATTTTATATCCGAGATTATATCTTCATTATTAGATTATTATTATATATAGAAAATAAGCGAAAATTTTATGACAGTATTTCAAGATATAAAACTATTGTTATTTGTGTTAATGTAATGAAATATATTAAAATAAATTATATATTAAGAGCCATTTCACATTTCCGCGCAGTTTTTTTAAGATTTTCAAAAACCAACTTCGTTTCTATGTAGTGATCAATTTCCCACAACTCGATTACTGAAAAATCGTCGCAGATACAATTTCGGATTCCAAAATCTATCAAAAACATTTATAAATTTGGGTAAAAAAAATATGGTAAGCATCAGACATATATTTTTGTCGTTACTTTGCAAACTATTTTCTCGATTCTTGATTACATTAATTAGTAAAAAAATTAAAACCGAGTCCAATTTTCACGACTTTAGTCTAAACTTTATCGCAATTTTTTTAACATAATAAATATAATTTTAAAAAAATATATACATATCACCGTAAACTATTTTCTTTGAAGAATATGATTCTATGTTTTCATAACAATTGCTTTATTCAATTAGAAATAACATCGTTTTTAAAACTACTCTAAATTGCAATAAATTACGATGCGCAAGCGGTCACCGATCACCCCGACTTTTGCCTAACGAGCCAGCCCGCGCTGCTGAGCCAATAGCGTTAAATCCCCTAAATAATATCAATCAGACCCAGCCTGTCCCTTGCTGCCCCCCCTCAATGACCCCGCTAAGCCGAGGCCCGTGTCCCACAGGGGATGCCCTTAGCGAGCGGCCATTTAGTTTTTAAGTAGTTTTAAGCCCTGGCTGGGGGCCTTAGAATCTAAGGCAACCACAGGATTGTCCGGTTGAGCAGTAACCAGCCTTAATGTGCTGAACTGCGAGTAGTCCATTACAAAAAAAAAAAAAACAAAAAACAAAAAAAAAAGGTCACCGATCAGTACGGCGTAAACGCCCGTCGAGGACCTGTGTCACTTTTTTCCGCGTCCCGATCTTCAAGCGCGCGTGTTGTAAACCCATTATTATATTACGACTACTACGTTTTGATACTCGCTATTATTTTTAGTAAAATGATTTTTAAAGTAAAATACGATTATCGTATTCTGTAGAATAATGATGTTATTTGGTTTATTAGTTTAAGCAATGGGGAGCAAAAGTTCTGTACACCATTGTATCATAAATGGAAACGTAATTATTTAGCTGCCATACAGAGAAACAATTTATAACTAACTTTGTAATAATTTATTGATTTAAGAGAGTGTCACTGGAGTGTCTTGCACGTTCTTCTTTATAGAGATCTACGCTTTGGAACGTGCAGATAGCTTCACCTCTTTCGACTGACCGACCTTGACAATTCAAAATTGCCTGTACAAGGTTAATTAAAATTAATGGTTTACGGTTTACTATTTCAATTTATTTGTAGGTATCAAAATTTAATAGCCATGTTTTATTTTTTAATTAGAAATTTTGGTTTTATCATTAGAAGAGACGCTGTGCCGGGTACATATAAAAAGTTAGATCCGGTAATAGAAATTGTATCTTTAAGAAACTACTCTTGATTTAAAGCATACGGTTATTGAGCAGCAAATAACATTATTATTTTAATATTGTAGGAGAAAGAATCTGTTGCATTAGACTACAGACTGGACGAATCAGTGAACCATTCGGAATCAATCGTAAATATTTTATTTTAATATGGAGCGTTTCCCGACGCCCTTATTCTGTTGCGGCTGGAGCGTGAGGTTTCGCTCTCCCTCACGCGGTCTACCTCCTCCTTCGCTAGCATTACTGCTTCGCGGAAGGAGTTCATCGCTTCCCATGTCTCCTTGCTCCGGACCATGGATTGTACCAGGGCAAGTCGCGAGATCTTGCCGCCGCCGATCACCTCGATGAGGACACAGCGTTGCTCCGCCCACTCAGGGCAGACATCCACCGTATGCTCCACCGTGTCCTCCGGGCGATCCACACAGTGTTGACATCCAGATAACGGAACCCTTATAGGATAATTTTGTTGTCCGCCTGTCTGTCCGTCTGTCACGACCCTTTTTCTCAGGAACTTATGGAGGAATAAAGCTAAAATTAATATGAATTCCTCAAATATGTTGAGACTAACTTGGAGCTGTGAAAAAAAAACAAGTTCTAAGACAATGCAATCTAGAGATAAGGCCGGTTATGGTGCATATTTTGACGCCCGCAAAGGAATCAAAACCAATAGGGAACATTCCGATGACCTAGAGTCATGAAATTTGGCATGAAAATAGATTTTACAGTACTGTAGTACTACACTTTTCTGACTTTTTCTGTACTTACAGAAAAAAGTCAGAAAATTGGGAATTTGTAGTTTTCTTTTATTAAATGATATAAAATATTTTTTGCAATTACAATTAATTTCAACAACAGTTTGCCCTTCAATTTAATTTGCTTATTTTTGCCAGAGTAATGAGAGCTAGTGCTTTCATAGTTTATAAACTTCCGTAGAACCCGGAAATAATCAAAACCCGATCGAAATAACATGAGTCTGACTCGCTTTATCCAGTTTTTTCCTTAATTTTCAATTTGGGTTTAGGGGATTTTTACAATTTATAGAAGAACGGACCTGTAGCGTTAGACCACGGACTTAATGAATCAATTAACGAACTTGATGAACTTTCAGACTCAATGAATTTGGGGATTCTACCGAATTGATATCGCTATTTCACTTTATTTTCAAAGTAAGGGCGCAAAATTATTGATGACAAACTTCTGCCCGCGTGGAATAATTACTAATTTGATTTTGAAACATTATTCATTGGTGCACCGCTCCTATTGGCCTTAACGTGATGATATATAGCCTATTACCTTCGACGCGCTGTCTCAGACTGAAATAAATTTTCAAATCGGTCCAGTAGTTCCTGAGTTTATAGCGCGTTCAAGCAAACAAACAAGCTCTTCAGCTTTATATATTAGTATAGAAGTATAGATAACAATACAAAACAAAGCTGAATGTTGAAACTAACATATCTGAAATATTTAACATGATTGAATAAAGTAACTAAGAGCTTCTTGCAGGTTTTTCTCCTTAAGTAAATTTTCGTTTTGAAAAGTTCAATCTCACTAGTTTTCTGACTTACCGACCCCTTAATTATGCAAAAGTGCCCGTAAAAGGTTTACTTGAATGAAATGCTTTGAGTTTAAGCTTAAATAAAATTTCTAAATGTTATAGTGATATTTTACCCAAGTTACAAAATAATAATAACTTGTGTAGGTACAGTTTTTTAAACTACCTATATATTTTACCTACACAATTTTTGTTAAATCATGTTATTATAAGTCTGAAATCCTTAATTATACTGTATAAATGAAATCACTTTTTTAATAAGTCGCGAACAAATGTGCATTACGCTGTTATCAGCTCAAGATTGTTTAGTCCGTCTCGACATATAACTCAAAAGGGACTGACTGACTGACATAGTGATCTATCAACGCACAGCCCAAACCACTGAACGGATCGGGCTGAAATTTGGCATGCAGGTAGATATTATGACGTAGGCAGAAAGGATTTTTTAAATTCGTCCCCCCTAAGGGGGTGAAAAAGGGGTTAACATTTTGTATGGAACTTTGTCAATTTTAAACCGATCGGGCTGAGAGTTTCTAAATCGGGGGTAAAGTACCTACCTATTCCACGCGGACGAAGTCGCGGGCAAAAGCTAGTTCATTTCATAAAGGTCTGTATAACGCTCAATTTTTTCGGACGGAAAACCCAAGTAATAGGTTAGGGAAAAAGTTTCTTCGCATTTTTTAAGAAAATTCAAAACATTTTTTAATATAGCTTATTTACATTTAACTAAAGTATGTAGGTACCATTTTGTTAGATAACTTTTTGCCATCTTGTAGGTAGGGGGCATGATCCCATTGCTAGGGACTTCTGATCAAAATACCGCGACCAGTGGTTTTGGCAGTCCTCTCGTGATGTTAACCTGACACTACCTAAAGAAGTCTGAAGAGACCGAAACAGGTGGAAATCTGAAGGTGCAAGGTCAGGACTATACGGCGGATGCATTAACACCTACCAGCCAAAATCTCTCAATTTTTGCTGAGTCTAGCGTTATCATGTTGATTAATTCCGGCCGCTTTCTCTCAACTTCTTGCTTTTATCTCATCAGTTCGCTTCGCAGTAGAGTTAACAATCGATGATCCTGCCTGGAGATAACAGCTCATAATGAATAATGCCCTTCCAATCCCACCACGCACACAGCATCACCTTGTTGCGAGTTAACCCGGGTTTCGCCACAGTCTGTGAAGCCTGACCGGCCTTTGACCACGACCTTTTTCGCACGTTCTTGTCGTACGTGATCCTCTTTTCATCACCAGTTATCAGCTCTTCAAAAATGGTTCGGTTTCATTACGTTGCAATAAAGAATCACAAGAGTACACGGTTCATTAGGTTTCTATCAGTGAGCTCGTGTGGGACCCAAATATCTAGCTTTTTGTGTACCTAGGTACCCAGTTTTTTTCAAATGCGCCAAAACTGTTTTGTGGTCAATTCCTAGTTCTTCAGCTACGTCATAACTACTGATACGCCGATTTTGCTCCATTTTTTCAAAAATGGCATCCATTTTATCCGTAATAGGGCGACCAGAGAGACGTGCATCTTTCACATCAAAATTTCCAGATTGAAAACGCAAACCAAATTTTTTGTGCTACTCTCACAGACACTGCACTAGGTTCATAAACATCGCAAAGTTTTTTCGCGGCTTGCGTTGCATTTTTACCTTTTTTGTACCTAGTAAAATTGTATAATGTATCGAACTTCTTCATTAATTAGATTCACTCATCTTGACGGTACGAAAAACAAATGAAAATCAGACATTTTCCTATTTGATTTTCGAATTTTGTTTTTAAAAATTTAAAGTTTCAATGATACCAAAACCAGCCAGATACAAGTAGTATAGGCAAACAGATTTTATTATAAGTTCATACATACTATAATCCGAAAAGTCTTTTTCCCCAACTTATATAAGTTATTATACTCGACCTAGTATAGTACACAATATAAAAAAAGAAAAGTGGCGAGAGTGTGTTAAGTTTGTGCCGATATTACAAAGAAATAAACTAGGAAACGTGGACGGAAAGACAATATTTTTAGCGTCGAGAACTCGAGACTGTAACGCACCTCTTAGTTATTAACTTAATTCAAAAAATACCACACGATAAAATTAATAATATGCTATAACTAATAATATTATTATTAATGTTTACTGAAGTCTTTTTTTCATTCTCGCACTGTTTCAGGTTGACTTTCAAATAAAACAATGTTTTAAATAGATAATACCTACATGAAAAATGAGAAAATATGCTTAAAGTACTACACTCCTATACCAACTTATCTGTGAAATGGTCTAAATTGGAACTACGGCCGTCATGTTGAAAAATGGCATTCGATTCGATTGCATCCGATTATCAGAGTTTTTCAGGGGGGGGGGGGGGGGGCAGATTATTGTAAGGTCTTTGGGACAGATGCCTTGAAATGAAATTTCGCAAAGATTTATGCCATCTGTTACTCGGCCCCAAAATAATTCCCACATTAGTTCTCAATTCCTTTCTAGATGTCGCTGCCGCTGCGTTGTATTTTGATAGTGATTATAAAAATTTTCAATAAAATAAATTAATATTAGTTTGTGTCATTAATATTAAAGACACAACACAAAGTTGAAGTAAATATTAACTACATTAAAATATGTATATGGACTTATAATATTTCTTAGTTGTATCCCGCGGTTTCACCTACCTGCGTTACGTAGTAACTATTTAGTAATCTGTGCCTGCGCCATTTATTCTTTCTTTCGTCTCCTAAGGATCATAGCTTGATGTTAAATAATTATGGTATCCTGGTACTTTGTAAGTCTTCAATCACAATTCCAGCCCCAGAAATGCTTCGACATGTTTATGGTCCTATATATCCTATTGAACTTTGTATAGCGGTAATAAAGTGCAAATTGACGCTTTGACGTTAGGAACATACCTACATTGTTTAAACAACAGTGAGTGCTTGTAATTTAATATGAACTTTATACAATAGCAATAAAGCTGAAATTGACTTCGTTTTAGTTAGAAAACTTTTGTATGGGAAAAAGAAAAGGGCTGTTTATAGGGTTTTCCGGCAACTGTTCGAATTTTTCTCACCGTAAAAACCATCCTTGAACTTCAACGAACATTTTAAAAAAAGAATTGACCAAATTGGTCCAGGCGTTGTTGAGTTATGCGCTTACCAACACATTTTGCGATTCATTTTTATATTATAGAGAAGATTACAAGCAATAGAATAGCAACACTTAGAACTACCTTTCAATGTGGTATGTAATATAAAAAATACCACAAGCTAGAAACTCAAATAGAAATTACAAATGGGCATCGAATAACGGCTACGTTAGTAATAACTAATAGTTTTGACAATAAGTTTTACTTTTGATATAAATTTGATATTATAATTTTATTACTAAACCGTTAAAAATATTGTATGTTATAACGGACGCGTGTAACGAGACGCACCCCGAATCAAAACTTCCCGCTTTTGCTGACGGCGATACAATGACCGATTTGGGTTCTTTTATTTCCAAAATGCGACATCTGTTATCGCCACCATCCGTAAACCATTCGTTACTTATATCTCCAGAGGTGGCAACACCTTCAGTACCAATATAATTTGTGACTAAAAATAAATTAGTTAAATTTATGGCCGCTATCTCACTGGCGTTTTACGAGCGTTGACGTCAACGTCGGGTCGGTCGTGGCAAGCCGTCCGCTGAACGTAACGTCGCGCATATGATACTATTTGAGGCGTACAATCAGAAACATAATTGATTTCGACGAGGAAACACTACCTACTGCTGGCTTTACTACTTCAATTCAAAGTCTGGAATAAATAGAGTACATATCTCCTCCCATGCATTTTTTTTAGCCACACGATCACTGTATTCTCTCTCTTCTGTTGAATCTGATTATTAATAATACAAATTTAGAATACCTACCATTTTTTGTTTTCTGTGCATTTCCACCGTATTCAGTAATTTACTTAAAATTATGTATAAACAATCGATTCATACATAAAATTTCGTAGCAAAATGGTATAATACAGCCATGGACTTATTATAATACGTCCATGAATACAGCACTTACATCTCTATTCCGGAATCGGACCAAGAATCCAAATTAATGGACTAGACAAAAGCGTATACTCGAAAGGGATGGATATAGAATACTTCAAAACTGGGGGATACCAGACTTTAAAATATTACCCCAATAATAGTCGTTAATTTTTGTATATGGATTTGGGAGGTGTGATTACTATGTGAAATGAAAGTAACGGGTTTTTAGCACCATAAACCAGGGCTTTAAATAACGTTAAAATTTTATAACGTTATCTTCCTTCTACAGGACTTACCGTTATTATTAAAATAACGGTAAGTGATTTAACGTTATTTATGCTTCATAAGTAACGATACTTGTAATATAACGTAAACCGGTGTTATGTGAATTGATGGAGGATAATAAATCAAATGCTTCCTGATTGATAAAAAAATTATTTTGTAGTTTTTCTATAATAGCAGAAAGGTCAGCATTTTTTTTCTCTATTCGCCCACATTTGGATCTTAATGCAGCTAATTTCTTCTTTCTTCTCTCAGCTAAAATTGTTATCTGGTTAATTTTCTAATCAATTTCCTTTTTCGAGGCGACGTACTCAGAGTCGTAAATATTTAACCAGTGAGAGGTTTAAAATGTTTCGAACATAATTATGCGTGTATTTTTCTTGGCCTCCAGTTTTTGACCGGTTGATGCAATCCAGGAAGGCAATCTGGTGTCCATTGGAAATCTAAAATATCAAATTTCTTTTTTCAGGTAGTCCGGTTGAGTCGCCTTTTGATTTCATGACCAATAATTTTGAGTATAAAATTACTAAATAGACTAAATGAAAAAACAAAAACAACAACATGACTGTTGCCTTTTCCCTCAATAATGGGTAATTTTAATTCATGCCATCTGGTATCCTTAAAGTATGTACGTATTATTCTACTAAATTGAAATGACAGAAAGTTATTTAGTCTCGTAAGACAATAACGTTCTATAGAATTTGAACGTGTAATACTAACGTAAAATGAAATTTTAATCACGTATTTCAAGTATTTTTAACGCTTGTTTTCTAAAAGACTTTTTATCAACGTATGTCGAGCTAAATATTTTGTGACATTTTACATTTTTATGACATACTAGCTTCTGCCAGCGACTTCGTCCGCGTGGAATAGTTACTTTACCCCCGATTTTGAAACTCTCAGCCCGATCGGTTTAAAATTGACAAAAGATAGACATGCTGTTTCGGGATGTTTTTTAGATAATTTTATGTAGATGACTTCTTCCGTTTTCCCAAAATTTTCCTTCACTGCTCTGCTCCTATTGATTGTAGCGTGATGAAAAGTATACTATAACCTGCCCAGGAGTATGAAGAATAATTGCACCAAGTTTCGTTAAAATCGGTCGAGTAGTTTTTGTTTCTATAAAGAACATACATACAGACAGACAGACAGACAAAAATTTTACTGATTGCATTTTTGGCACCAGTATCGATCACTAATCACCCCCTGATAGTTATTTTGAAAATATATTCCTTGTACAGAATTGACCTCTCTACAGATTTATTATAAGTATAGATAAATGCGAATATCTCATACTTACGAATGAAAGATTATGTTCTCAGATTTTCGCTCACTACGGCTATTACAGCCGATAACACAGCAATGCACCATGTTGAACGTCTTTCTCTTAAGTTAGAAAATTCGTTCCCACTATTTAAATTACAGATTTAATAGGGGTTTCCAACAAAACGAATGCACTAGTACTGTGTTGGGCACATACCACAGATGTGCCCTCCCATATTATTATTATACTCTTTGGATGTGCCCAACAAAAAAAGTAATACGTCGACAAAGACAACAATAAATAGTTCTGTCCTTGTTATCCTAATATGTTTCTGTATATATACATCCTTTTTGTCTCAATATTGTTTTTAGCTTGTCTTGTCCATTTGGATTCTTGGTCCGAGATTCCGGAGACGCACATTGGAACTTCACTCAGAACATCGAGAATATTAGCCACAAAGTAGAATACTATGGCATGAGTTTGGTTTATGGTTCTGCTTTTCCGGTTGAAACCACTAAATAACAGATTATCAACAAACACTTATATGTGTGTATTTTATCATATTTATTATTATTATTTATTTTAAATACGTATACGCATAGTGGTTATATGTCGAATTTATTTGTATTTGAAAACATCAATTTTAATAGATCAGTAATTGTAAACTCCAGGTGCCAACACAACAACTGTCGTATTTCCGTAATCAACAAACGACGTTGACGTTTCACCGCGTAGCAAGTGAAAGTGTCACGTCGATTGGATTCCTGTCAGAAACATTTTTATTCTGGTATATTTCACTCCGTCTGCCTAGAGGTACGATATTTTATAACGTGTTCTTATAAGGTTCAAGCATATTATCAGTTTTTAATTCATGAATGGTATGTTACATTCACATTTGGTTTAACAAATTGTTCATTTTCGGGCAGGTTATCGCCGGGAAAAATGGGTGTTAAACCTGCTATTGGAAGAAAATCTAACAAAAACCCACCTATTTTTAGTCATGAATTTGTCATTCAAAATCATGCAGACATTGTTTCGTGTGTGGTGATGGTGTTTTTGGTCGGACTGATGGTACAGGTGAGTGACAAATTTGCCACGTAAGCTGGCTACCTCCGTAAATATGATTTCCATAGAATAGTATTTGTGTTACTCTCTCATGAAATCAGCTGTTATATTATTCTTTCAGTCGACAACTCCCATAGCGAGTTTATTTATCAGCCTACACCACAATGTCAGTGGAGTTGAGCCCACGAGAGAAGCGCCTAAAGGGGAACCATTCTTCTACGAAGCAGGATGGAAGGACGCCTGCGCAGTGTTCTTTTACTCATTTGTGTGCATTGTAATGCATGCCATCCTCCAAGAGTATTTCTTAGATGTAAGTATGAAATGCTACAAACATATGTTTAAGTCAGTAAATATCCTGAAAACCTATTATGTGACCTAATAGACTGAAAAGGTACAGCTTTAAGTGTGATTTTCACTTATAGAAAATATCGAAGAAGTTTCATCTGTCCAAATCAAGACTGAGTGCCCTAAATGAGTCCGGTCAGCTGGTTGTGTTCCACCTTGTGACCCTTGTATGGGGTGGAGATGCTATCATCCGGGAAGGATTTGTCTTCAATATTTCACAATTATGGGATGGTAAATATTCAATTTTGAATACTGTTCAATATATATATTTCGGGGTAATTTGAATAATGACATCATTATTTAGAGAAGTTAAAAAATATTAAAAAGGCCTGTCCAATTTTGTTAGTATTATAGTTTAGAAAACTTGAATAAATAGAATTGTAAGTAAAAAATTTTAAAATAAATTATTTAGAATCATATTACACAATAGGGGTGTTTCCTGAGTAAAAAATATATGATTATATTTAGTCCGTCAGTTAGATTATAGAAAAATATTGGACACGTATTTTTTCCTTTTTCAAATCTATAAAAACTTACGAAGATACAAAGCATCAAAGATCAGGAGTGGGGGCTTGTGACGTTACGGCTCGTTAAAAATTGTAGCGAGTAGTGACGTCACACGAGTTTTCAACGCTCTGTATCGGCTTCATTTTTTGTTTACGTGAAAAAAGAAAAAATACGTGTCCAATATTTTTTGGAAATCTATCTGACGGACTAATTAGATTTTTTTAGTCAACTACCCTATTTCCTTTAGATGTTATCTATAGTGTATATTTAGTAAATTAAGAATATTTTTTCAATTATTAGGTTTTTTTTTATCTTTATTTATTTTCAGGGGCTTTATCACTCAGTGATAATGTCACCCCCATAACCAATACATTCAATGACTTAAAACTAAACAATGGGTATCACACAGTTGTTATAATAATTATGACCTCTTATGTGCCTATTCGTTTTGGTAAACAACAAACAACAGTCGACACAACATCCTAGCCTCCTCCGACACAGGGGACGCTAGGATGCTGTTACATGCCCCCACTTCAAATCCCATGGTTCATAGTTTAAGTTCAATTCATCATTCATTTTGGTGAAAAAGTTAGTACTAGAAAAGTGGTTTTGTTCAATTGTATAGTTACAGACAAACTTTCTCTATTACACCAATGTATGCCATGCTTTCTTGTTTATCATTTTAATATTTTTATGCAGGGTATCCTAACCATCCCATGAGCTTCTTGCTGAAGCTCTGGTGGATTGTGCAAGCAGCGTACTGGATCCACACTGTTCCCGAGTTGTACTTCCAACGCATCAAGAAAGATGAATGGTTTTCACGTATCAGACATGCTTCTGCTGCATTTGCTTTTGTTGCACTGGCTTATGGATTCAAGTAAGAAAATATTTTGCATTTCAAATTATATACTGTAATCTACTTGAATTATTGGTATCAAAATAATTGATCAATGCCAATTTAATTACTGTATTTATCACTTTTGTAATAATCTTTGTTATATCTTTAGAAAAAATTTCATAATTTCTACTTATAACACCTTGCATGCATCATTTTTTTTTCTTATGATTGTTTTTACACTCTTGTTTGAGCAAATAAAAGTATCTGAATCTGAATAATATAACTACAAAAAAAAGCCTCTGGGTGTACTGCATGGTGTAATGTTTTATTTTTGATAATAGCTGTTAATGGTCATGACTTTTATTATGGTTAAGATAACCAGTTATATAATTATACATACCTTTAAACAAAATTACACAACTCTATCAAACCTTTTTATAATATGTTAAAGCTGTTTTTTTCTATAACTAAACGAAATACTTTTTTTTTGTGTCTAAATCAATTTAAAAAAAAACCTTAAAAACAAATAGTATATTTCAAACGTGATAGAAACTCGTGTATTTTTAACTGCATTTTTTAAAAACATTTTGTGACAATTGTGATAAATTAAGTAATTGTGGTAGGTGAAATTTTACTGATTTTTCTTAAATTTCGGCATTGCACTAGTTTTTTTATCATGTTGTTACCTTATCATACTGGCATAATAGTGCATAATGCAATGAGTTTAAAAAAAAACAATCTTATAACTCCACTTCCATATAAAGCCAAGCATGGGGATCCCTTTGTTGGCTATAACAAAACAGGAAGTATTTCCTTTGAGACTAGCAGCGCCATCCCCAGCATATCCCCGTATTCATATGAATACGATTGATTTCAAAAATTCTTTCAAAAAAATATAGCCTATGTTACTCAGGGTGAATGTTTCCTAATGGTGAAAGAATTTTTGAAATCGGTCCAGTAGTTTTTGAATTTATTCGTTACATACAAAAATACAAATCTTTCCTCTTTATAATATTAGTATAGATAAACAGAAGGACACGTGTGACACATTGTGACAAAGTGGTTTCTTTGTCATCAGGTTCCAACGTGTAGGTGTATGCTTGATTGTGCTGCACTCTCTGGCTGAGTTTGTGGCTCACAGCTACCGACTGAACACTATCATCAGGGGAGAACGTGAAGACTGGTTAGACAAATGTAAGTGTAAGCTGTTGCACATCTTAAAATTGGTATAACAACTAATAAAACATTTTAAATTATATATAAAATATTAAAAAAAGGAGGGATGAAACACATGTAACTAAAAGGGTTATGAATATAAATATGGATGGATGGAAAGTGAGAGGTAGGCCAAAGAAACGATGGATGGATTGTGTGAGGAGTGATATGAAAGAAAAGGGAGTTAGTGATAGCGTGACGGCTGACAGGACAGAATGGAAGAAAAAACGTGTTGCGCCGACCCCAAGTAACATGGGATAAGGGCAGGAAGATGATGAAAGAAACAGTTGCAAAAAAACCAATTTAATCAAAATCAACATTTTTATTATTAAAACACAATTACAAACATATAATATCACATTATATCATAATATGTGATATTAGGAAGAAAAAGTTCAAAAATTTAGCAGCTTGTTATCATTATTGCTTCGGTTAACCTGACATGCTAAGAAGACAAAAGCAATAACATACCATCGAGATTCAGAATGTCCCATAAAAACATTTACATACATTTGCACGACATTATCAATGATAGGAGGCAACCTAGAAGGCGCCTATAACTTATAATAATGCGTAAATTTAAAATTGCATTGATATGTATTTTGTGTTGACCTGAATGTTACAAACAAACAAGAAGCCGTCTTCTACTAATTATGTGACAATTTGCAGTAGCCAACATTGCAAAGATATGCAATTTTGTGTGGACCGATTGTGATTAAGTTTGTGTGACAGTGTTGAGCCTGATCAACGGCAGCGTGTTCGCGGGCGTGCGCCTGTGCTCGCTGGTGCTGGGCGTGCTCACGTTCTACTTCGGGCTGGCCGGCGCCGCGCCGCTGCTGCTGCGCGTCGCTGCGCTGTCCGTGCTCGTCTCCTTCCAGGTAACTTAGCACAAGCTCACCTATAAATAATCACGTAATCGGATGGCTCGAATATTAGCTGATACGTGATATCTAACAGTTTTCTATTTAGGTAATTATGTAGTACACTGGTCAGCAAATAAACCGAGCCACCCACTACCTAGGAACTCTGATTCGATTTTCTCAAAAAATATAAAACTTACAACTATCAAAGTTATACCTACAAAAAGTGCGTTTCATGGTGATTAAAATGAAAGGAAACTCATTGGGTTTAATCAATATTTCAGTGTTTATTAAGGATTTTACAAAGAAGAGTCGTTTTCCAGTCGTGACAATCGTTAGTAATGATAAAGTGAAAAAAAAAATTAAAGCCAAAAACAAAGATAAAGTCAAAAAAAAAGTTTTTAGTCAATATTCCGTATTCCCTCCCCTTGCTCGGATAACTGCCAGCATCCTTGTATTCATCGACCTTACGAGGCTGACGATAAAATCTTGAGGAATTGTATTCCACTCCTCTTCAATTGCGATTCGCAGCTCTGGAAGCCTTGTTGGAGCAGTACCCGGGCTCGAACCCGACGTATCAGCTCATCCCATAAGTGTTCTATCGGATTCAAGTCCGGGCTTCGAGCTGGCCAGTCCATGCATTATCATGCATCAATTGCATATCCTGTCCGATATATCCTGCGTAAGGTACCACATGGTCTGCGAGGATTTCAGTAATGTAGCGATGAGAAGTCAGTCCACGTGTACGGCCCGTCGGTTCGATGAAAACTAACGCTGTACAGTGCTGTGAAAAAATATAGACTCAACAATATTTTCAATTTTTATTTTAAAATAAGTACCAATTATTAAATACCGTTACATTCAATAAATGCTACAAAGTCATTACTCTCTCCATATTAATAGATCATTTGTATATGTTTGTGTTATGAACAAAAAACCAAATAATTAAAAAAATCAATGGATGTTCGTTGTGAAAAATTATAAACTCAGTGTACATAATGCATGTTATATTTAGCTAAAATTTTATCCATTTACCCTTATTTTTAATAACGTCTATCAATCTGTTAGGTACGCTATCAATTAACTCCCTAATTACAGTGGGTGAAACTTCAGACCAAGAATATTGCAGTCTCTGTTTGAGTTGTTGAATATTATTTATAGGAGGCTTTTCTGTATCGTAAACTTTCCTTGCTAGAATCCCCCACACATTCCCTATCGGATTTAAGTCTGGACTACACGCTGGCCATTCTAATTTCGATATATCAAAGTCTTGCAACCACTTTTTTGTACTTTCACAAACATGTATCGGAGCGTTATCTTGTTGAAAAATAATGTTTTCGTCTTCAGTCAGGGTTATGAAAGGTAAAAGGTAATCATGTAGTAGATCTTGATATTTAGCAGCGTTCATTCGATCATTACAAAACGCCAATTCTGTCTTTAGATGGCCAGTGATGCCGCCCCATACCATGACTGATCCACCTCCGCATGCTCGACGTGAGATTATCTTTGTGTCGTGTCTTAAATCATGCCAGTAATATTTGAAACCATCGGGACCATCAAAATTAAACTTTTCATCACAAAAAATAACGTGTTGCCAAAAATCTTGTCCTTTTTTTAAATATTTTTCTGCGAATTTAAGTCGGTCTGAAATGTGATGCTCTTTCAAGGCAGGTTTACTAAGATATTTCCGATATTTCAAATGTCCGGATGGTTTGGCCCACTTCCTAACAAGACTCGGATCACAGTCTAAGTTATATCTGTACACCAGCGCCGATGACGATGCTCCAGTGTTCGACAATTCTCTTAGAACGGTGCGTTTGATGGTAGAAGAAAACTTAGGAGGTCGGCCAGATCGTTTACTTTTGCCATAATTTTCAATTCCTAGCTTTTAAAAGTTCTTTACCACACTCTGTGATCTACCAATAATGTGGGCTATTTGTCTTTGAGTTTTATCACAGCTGCTCTCAAATCGATAATTCTTTGTTTCTCTATATCACTTAATTGTGTACCACGAGGCATTATCCTAGGTAATTAAAATATAATCACCACAACAAAACAAACTCGTGAATATAAACTTCTAAAATAACAAATAAAAGATGCAAGCACTTTCTCCTATCACGTTCTAATTGCGACTGAGTTTATAATTATTCACAGTGTAAGTCGATACGTGTGACAACAAGCGTTGCGCTCGACGTCAAGCTCACGCAGAGACAAACCGTATTATACGTACTATACATGTAGGCATATTTAGTATTAGATGAATTTGTTAGACCTTAAGTTTGTTTAGTTTAATCTTTAAAATATTGAAAAAATGATTTGAGTCTATATTTTTTCACAGCACTGTATGTGCTATCTACCAGTGAACGCAAATAAAACATGGAAGCATTACTTCCAGGGATATAAGCGCGAATCGTGACGGAAAAATCCAAACAAACTTACACATCGAAACCTCGTCGCTGATTCGCCGAACCACACCAACAACATTATTGCTAGCTAATACGATGCACAGTTAAAAATTGACCTTATTTCGCAAGTATTTGGGTTTAAATTACCATGTAACGAATAGGCCGTGTAACTAAACACGTGAGCGGCGCAATCGGTAAGCCCCGTCTACCGCGGCGCAATGTGCTTTGGGTCATTTTTTTGAGTTAGGTATGCTTCCATGTTTTATTTGCGTTCACTGCTATCTACCCACCTTGAAAAATTGTTGACTTATTGTGACTGTAATGATGTACTTACATGCTTGTTCTTTGTTTTCGAACAGGTATACCTAATGTTCAACTTCATCTCGGAGGCCATCAAGCAAAGACAGGAGAGCCGCCAGCAGGCTCAAGCCAAGCCCAAGAAAGAGAAAAAAGAAAAGCCGAGGAAGGAGAAAGGTAAATAAACCTGTTATGTCCTTTTTTATCAAGGTTTCGTACCGTAATGGAAAGAACGAACAGTTAAGTTGCGACTTCGTCTGTTAACTGTGATAAGTTGCTAATTTCATATTATCAAAAGGGTCCATAGCATCCATATATTAAGGAAATACGTTTTGATTTTGCAAAAAATACTAAATTTGTTTTTTTACTAACAGTAAAGAAAGCCCCGGTTGAAGAGTCGGACCTGCCCGAAGTAGACCAGAACACGAACAAGACCCTGCGACAGCGACAGGCCGCTGCTAAAGCGAAGTGAGCTGCGCGCGCGTCGACAATACTTTGACTTGTACCGTAATGTTAGCTTGTCATCCCGTTGTAACCGAGTCTTTCCACTACTACATTAAACTTACTTTATCTTCCCTTTAGGTATCAATATCATAGCACAAAACCGTATTAATGTAACGGACTCTGATGTAGGAAATGGATGTCTGTTTATTGATGTTAATCAAATAAGTATCAAGCACGTATGTGACAAGACTTACTTTATCGTAGTTTATAATATTGTATTTTCTTTTTACGAAACATTAATTTAGACTGTGGAACATATTATCGTCATTAAAAGTATAGTGGATACAGGGTTGTAAAAATATCTCCTAAAGTGTAAAAATGAAGTCTAGGTTAAACTGTTATTTATATTGAATATATCGATAAGAATATTGATGTCTGTGTTCATACAGATTAAATGATGAAAATTCCATTTTATTTCGCATTTCAATATTTAGATGTATATTTTTTGTTGTAATATGATTCCAATACTTAAATTATATTTTTATATTTACAGTAAGTATATATATATTTTTTTATAATTAACAGTTTCCATATCTTTACGAGTTGCACGTATCAGGTGCTGTTCAGATAGTAAATTATTCTTTCTACACATTCACTACTGTTGGTATGGACGTTTTGCCTTGTTTACGTTACACTTTGAGGTTGAATCCGTGATTATTGTTGTAATTTAATGTGAATTAAAGAAAATAATGAAATTATTCTTCCCAACATGAAATTGTGCTCATAAATTATTATATAATTTTCATGAGGATTGTCAATTTTAAAAGCTTGATGTTATTTTTTTTTTATTTCAAATAAAATTTTGTAAGAAATCATTTATGGTCTTTGAATTTACTTACTTATTAGATTAAACTGGAAATATGGATCCTTTTCATGATGAACTTAAATACATTTTGTCGTACCGATACTGACGTGTCCTCGGTGAAATTCTAAAAGCCAACATCTTGGGTGTGGGATGCGGATCATAGATTTCGCGCAGCGTATAGTCTTAAAAGCTACCTCACAAGCCACGTCTGCAATACAACAATACAGTTTTCATTTCACTTATTGTTTTATCATATACCTAACACGTTCTACAATTTTCAACATAACTTGATGTTCAAACTCGAAACTCGGTTTGGCTTGTATACAGAACGCTCTGAGAGTCCAAGTTCTTTATACCTATTCGTTTTCATTAAAATACAGTCGTGGCATTGCATCATATATATAGAGGTCATCCATGGATACCTACAGAAAATAGATACATTGGTTTTAAATACATTACATAGGTACCTAGAAATGTACTTAGATAATTACAAACGTAAATTTACTGCTTAATAAATAAATCAATAAAATGTATAACTTAACTAAGGTAATGGATTATCTATTTGTAGACGACAAAGACGCTGTTTTATTTTTTATGTATCTACCTAATAGATCTGTAATAGACGACCTTGTGGAATATGGCACCTAATGTAATTTGAGTACATAGGTAGAGTCAGCATCAGTACCAAGATGCTAGTTGCATGGATACAGGGCCCTTTTTTTCTGGATAGGAAATCATCAAATGACTTCTCCCGCTCTGGGCGGAGCGGAAGGGAGTGTCAAGGTCATAGCCTACTTACACGACTCTGCTACCACCCGACTTATAAAATATAATTCAAATATGAGCTTTAAGTCGTGGCCTTGCGATAAAGTTTATATTGACAATATAAATTAGCAGACAGCTCAATGTCAGCAAGCTTCCCGCCATCAGACTGCTCGGTAGTTGACGCCTCGGTGGCCACACGTAGTAGACGAGCGGCCGGTGTGGTGTCCACGCGCTGACTGCTGCCGGTGCCGGCGCCGCTCAGTCGGTAGACTGAACAGCTGGGCGTCTGGTAGCTGTCGATACGGTGATAGCTGGGCGTCTGCTAGCTGTCAACGAGCAGACCGGCAGCAGTCGTTTTACTTTAGGGCGGTGTTGACTAGGAGCGGTAATGGAGCAGAGTTGTGTAAGTGACCTTTAGACTTACTGACTAAAACCCACCCGTGATCCTTCTTGTGCCCTTTGCGTTCCAGGGCCGCGGTGATTTTGACAAGTTTGGAAATCTACTAGTATAAAAGTTTCCGGGGATCGCGGGAACGTATGCGGCATCTTTAATCCCCGGCTGGTGCCAACCTGTCTTTGCGGGCCACCTCGAGTCAGCGGAGGGAGTGAGGTGTTTGACTCCCTCCGCGACGTCAAAGAGGGGCGCACGGGAACACCTCCAGGTCCCATGGCGGAGATCCGGCCAGTGCGCAAGCCGCCTCGTAGGAGATCGTGCGATAACCCCTGATGACTCAGACGGCCATCACCCTCTGTGGCCTCCGCAGAACTGTGATAGTAGGTACTGGCCGTCAGGTCAGCCGCCCAGATCAGGGCTCCGTATAGGGCCGTCGATCGCACGATCTCTATGTACAACCGCCTGCAGGCGGTGCTCGGGTCCCCCTGATTAGGAAGCAGCTTTGAGCGCCAGCCGCCGGAAGTGGGGGCCGAAATCCCACCGGCTGTCGAGCACCAATCCTAGGTACTTCACGGTGGACTCGACAGCGATACGGACCCCCCCCCCCCCGACCACGATGTGCGGTACCGCCGCCGGGAGCCATGAAAAGCCATGGCCTCCGACCTGCAGGCCAAGGCGACGTATGCGGCTCACCACCTGTGAGACCACAGCTGTCGCCAGCAACGCTGCCTCCCTGTATGAGTTCCCCCGGGCAGTGACCAGCGTGTCGGCAGCGTAACACGTCAGGTCCACTCCCGGCTAGAGCTCACCCCTCAGCACCGAGTCGTACCTGATGTTCCACAGGGGCGGGCCCAAGACAACCTTGTGGAACGCCGCACGACATGGGGCACTGGTGTCTACCATTACCTCCCAGATAGTGAACTCCTCTCCGCTAAGTAAGCCCCAACCACGCGGCGAAGGTAGGGAGGCACTCGATGATAGCGCAGTGCCTCCCGAATACAACTCCAGGGCAGAGTGTTGAAGGCGTTGGATATGTCCAAGGACAACGCCAACAACACCCCACCCCGGGATATCGCTTCCTCCGCCAGGACTCTCACTCGCGATATCGCCGTGATATTGGAGCGCCCGTGCCGAAACCCGAACTGGTATTCCGCCAAGTCCGGCCCCTCTCCGCACAAATGGCTGACGAGGCGAGCTGCGACTGTACGCTCAAACAGCTTTCCCACCTCGTCCAGCAGCACTATGGGCTGGTACGCGGACGGTGAGTCCGCAGGGCTTGCCGCCTTCCTGAGCTCCTGCTCAGGAAGGCGGGGCGCCCTAGACGACCAGATTTGCACTGAGTGGGAAACTGGCCCTGCTCCAGGCACGCTGAGTAGAGTCCTCTCAGTTGGGGCTCCAGCTTCTTCAAAGCGAGGGCCAACACGCAGCCTGAATCCCATCGGGCCTCGGGGCAGTGTTTTTTGCCCGGAGCCGCATCACGGCCGCCCTCAGCTCTGCTTGTGTCACCTCTGGGACGCTAGCGTTCTCTTCGGGCTCTGCGGCTGTGGACAAAGCCATCGGCGGTGGAATATGCTCCACTCGTGCTGAGAAGAGGGCTGCGACCACGTCCTCCAGCAGCTCTGGTGAGACTCTCCGTAAGCGGGGGCGCCCATGGTCCGAGTTTCCCCCGGATCGATCGATAAGGACGCCCCCATAGATCCCCGTTTAGAGTCTCCAACATCTCCCTAGCTCGCGTCTCCGCCTCGCCAATGGCATATCAACAGTCCTAGCCCAGCTAACTAAATTGCGAGGTTAGCGCGGGGTGAGGTTAGTGGGGTGATGTGGTGCCCAGCGCCACCCGCACACTCTATTCGCACGCGTCTCGTTCATTTCTTCGCTTAAAATACATATAGACAATCTAAAAAAAAAATTTTTTTTTTTATTTAGGCGCCCCCTAGGATTTGGCGCCTGGAGCGACTGCTCCGTTCGCCGTATGGGCGGGCCGGCCCTGTTCATGCATCCGTGATAACTATTAAATCCCATAGTATCTGAAAAAATACTATATAAATTATTTTCATTGATTATTTTTCTTAGGAATAAAATATGCAAGTGAGATATTCTGCGTTTTCATTAGCCACCACCAGCCAATAAGTTCAGTATGGAAGTATGTTGTAAGCCACGTTAAGAAGAAAGAAAAAGAAACTGCCTCCGTGGTCTAGCGGTTCAAATCTCGGGGGAAATGTGAAATCTATGTAGATTAAAAATAAGTATTTAACCTCTCACCTTTAACAAAACACCGAGCAGGGGTATCACATTTATGAAACAGCGAATTTTAACATTGATGACATGATTTTTGATTAATATTCCATCTTTTAGTAAAATCAAAAGCTCATCTACAAATGGCTGTAAAAATTCATTAACAGGTGGTTTTATGCTGCCATGATATATTGCAACAACTAATGGTGAAACATCTTTCTCATTTATTTTGCACAAAATAGGCCAAAATTGGTCTTTGGAACTTTTCACTATAGGTAAACCGTCAATGTTGAATGTCAAACATAAATCTGTAGGTGACTGCGTCAGACTTTCAGAATAAACTTGAGTTATACAATTAAGTATAGACCATTGTACCAATATTTTCCACTTCCCATGGCGACAATGTTGTTTGTCCTGGGAGTTTGTAATAGACGTCTGCTATCTTTTGGCAAAAAAATCATATTTGGAATATCTCTTAATATTCCTAGTAATCCATTCAAAGCGTTTTGGCGTATTTGATGCTCTAGTGCCCATTGTTGAATTTTACATTTAAATGAAAATTTTATGCCGTCATCCAGATCAACGATATCAAAATTTGATGATTCATTATCATCATAGTTTGATATTTGTTTAAGTGAATCCATTTCGACGTCTACAATAACCGAATGTCGGGAAATATTAGATAGTCCTGCGGTATTGACTTGATTTCTCATAAAATCGGATGAAGTGGATTTAAAATCTAAACTTTCAGTTTCTTGAAGTGAAGTAGAAGTCTTCATATTTTCAGAATTACTTTCTTGACTTACATCACTTAAGTTGGACGGCATCGGCAATTGAAGCGTATTTTCTGAATTAGTTAAAAAAGAAAAGGGTGACGCAAGGTCGTATGCGATCGTCTTTATTTTATTGTAGGTACTTACAATAAATGTATCCGAGTATTTTCAATGTATATGTAGGTGTGTGTGTTATGTACTAATGGAAACGCACTTCAACTTTATGTCAAAACCCAAAGAATTTAGAGAGCATAATCTCATATTTACGCTTTGAAAAATAATCTAATCTCCGCTAGCCAATTTGGAATAGGTCAACAGAGCATGTTTCAAGTATCTATCGTTGTGAATTATGTTTCCTCTCATATCGAGGACAGTTAAAAAATGCATTGCCATCTTCCTAGATCTTTCAAGGGCTTTTGAGACAATTTCAAAAGCTTTTCGATCCTCAAGAAACTACTACTAACTACACTTTTCAAAAGCTTTTCGATCCTCAAGAAACTACTACTAAGTACTAACTACACTACCTACTTACTTACTACTAACTATGAAAATTGAATGGTTTGAGAGGTGTAAGTTTACACTAAAGTTACTTCTTTCGCGACTAACTATTGGTACCGGAGTACCACAGGGCAATTTATTTGGTTCTAGGTATGTATAAATAAATGTGATAACCAATGCTGGTGTTTTTTATTTTGTCATTGTCAATTAATATTCCACGGGAGTCCCCCTGTGAGTTGTTACTGTTCTCTTGAATAATTTCTATCTACCAGATAATTACTTCGGCATTCTTATAGTATAAATTTACCATTATAAACATTCTAAGTTAATTTACCATTATAACATTCAAGTATAAACGTTCTTATAGCTAAAGCAACTTTTATTCAACCAAAGTAACTGGTAGAACAAAACAAATGTTTAAAAGTTAGATACTATTCTTCCGTTGGTACCTACTAAAAATAATTATTTTTAAACTGTCTATATGTAACTTACCGTTCTATGAAGCTGACTGTACAACAATAGTAGGTAGGTAAGCTTAATAACGTAGTCATTGCAATTGTAGTACCTACCTGTTAAGAACTTATCATTTTATATTTATTTTATCACTTTGTTATCTGGTTGAAATCATAAAAATAATGTTCTTATTATGTACCTACCTACTATTATTGAGTACCTAGTTATCTATTCGAAAGCGTCAACGTGGCCCTAGGAAACGCAAAGGGCACGAGGAGGAACACGGGTCGGTTTTAGTCAGTAAGAGTCTGAAACTCCCTTCCGCTCCGCTCAGAGCGGAAGAAGTCATTTGTTGATTTTCCAACCAGAAAAAAAGGTCATGGTCTACCTATCTGCTAAATTTCATCCAAATCCGATTAGCCATTTTAGCGTGAAAGCGAAACAAACAAACTCAATTTCAAAAGATATAGGATAGGATGAGAAAGAGGTGCCCATAATGTTATAAATAGGATTATAGTTACCCACTTTGAAATAAATCTGAGTTAGGAGGCTCCTAATCGCCGTTCACCGTTCCTTGGAAAATATATGCTAGTATAATGCCTTTTCCTATTTGTAGAACCGACCCATTTTAAGGTGACAGGACTCTTTTAGTATAGAGACTGGAGATTTTTATCTGTCAGGTGATGCGAGGTTTGGGTCCAGTACAGAAAAGCTCGGCAAAGCGTCGACTGCGTCAGTCAACAGAATAAAGAACTACGGAATTGTCTGTTAAGATAAAAGAAAACTTTTTACAAAAAATACAACCGACTTCTACACAAAAAGTACAAAATAACTTTAATTTCAAAAGTCGGTGTTCAAAAAATTAAAAAGTAACCAAAAACACCGAGTTCCGAAATTAAAGTTATTTTGTAATTTTTGTTTTTTTTTTTGTGTAGAAGTTGGATGTATTTTTCAACTGACTTCCAAAAAAAGGAGGAATTTCTCAATTCGACTGTATTTTTTTAAATGTTTGTTACCTTTTTTTTTTTTTGGAAGGCAATCATCAAATGACTGCTCCTGCTCTGGGCGGAGCGGAAGAGAGTGTCAGACTCTTACTGACTAAAGCCCACCCGTGTTCCTTCTTGTGCCCCTTGCGTTCCAGGGCCGCGGTGACTCTTTCGAACAAATTCCGCAACCCTAGCAGGCACTGACCCTATGGGGCCCCGTCTTCATTGCTGACGGCTCTTTGAGGCGCGCGTGGAACACGACGCGCCGTCGACTCGGGCCTGGTTGCTATCGGACGGCGAGCCACCCATAGCTCGCCATCCGCAGGCCCGCGCCTACGGAATGTTTGTTACCTCATAACTTGGTATTGGGTGAACCGATTTTGATCATTATTTTTACATTCGAAAGCTGGTGCTTGTCGTGTGTCTCGTTTTAATTAGATTGAGATCTGACGACTAGTATTTAAGTTATCCCTAATAATGCTTGGCGTAGGTTACATTGACGACGTTCTCATTCCCTCTTGTCGACGTAAAAAGAAAAAAAGAAAATTGTGTGCGGTGGTTTGGAAGAGCATAATAGTATTTCAACGTGGTCCCTTTCTAGTTTGGTGAAGATCTGATGAAGAACAGAGATGATAGGAAACGGAACTCTTCAATAAATGACAGCATATCGTTCAGGATTGCTGAAATCGCATGTTTGTTTATTGTTTACATAAAACCCCTTATCCTAGTATTCATCAAGTGATGTACCCTAATCTTATTACAATATAGCCTTGTATATAGACTAACGAGTAATTTAATTAAAACTTAAACTGCTATATTGTCTTTACTAAGAATGTGTCCAATGGCACTTTTCTTATTGTCTCTATTAAGGCGAATATACTTGTTTCATATGTTTATTTGGTAACACTTGTGCTACATTACACTATTAACTTTCACTAAACACTAACTCGAACGGTTTTGTTATTTTAAGTCTTCTCATTATGGCCGTGTGGTCGAGAAGCTGGATCGCCTCGACGTTCACATTTCACACGTTGAAATACTAAGATGCTCTTCCAAACCAACGTAAACAATTTTATTTTTTCATTTTACATCGAAAAAAGGGAATGAGAACATCATCAATGTAGATTAAGCCACGCATTATTAGGGTCTAGGGATAACTCACATACTAGTAGTCAGATCTCAATCTAATTTAAACGGGACCACAGACACACGACAAGCACCAGCTTTCGAATGTAAAAAGAATCATCAAAATTGGTACACCCAGTAGGTACAAAGTTATGTGGTAACAGCAACAAAAAAAAATACCTAAAGTCGAATTGAGAACATCCTCCTTTTTGGGAAGTCGAATAGCTCGCTCGAAAACAGCCGAACGGGTCGGTCTTCAAGTTATGCTAAGTGGTTGGTCTGTGGATGGGTGACCATCTTAATATACCGACAATCATCCGTGTCTCGGAAAGCACGCTATGCCGTTGATCATGGCTGTCATTTTTAGATCATTGGCAGTCATTACGGATTAACAAACGCCAGAAGATCTGAATTCAGTCTTGCCAAGAAGTACCGCGATCATAATAAACTTGGGAAACGGCTTGGCAGATGATGATGAACTCTTGTGCGACATTTCTCAATTATCTAGGTTCAGCAGTTCAGGCTGCGCGTTGTCTGTCACTGTCAGTGAATTAATTTTGAAGGGTGTGAAGTTTAATAAAATGAGGATTTTAATTCTGTATACATGCTTGAGAACACATTTCCTACGATAGTTCGATGCTCTCATCGACATACGGGAACCTGGCACTCCAAATCATTTTTTGTTTTAGTTACATACATATGTATTTTTTTATCGACATTTAGGTAAATACCTATATGTTTAAAGTCTCTAACCATGTAATAGTTTGGGCACCCTAAGACTAATTGGCTACCTACCTACTTGCTCTCATTTCAGAGCTCAGGATTTTATGAAAGCAAATTGGTGTTTTTTAGTACCTCGATCTCAATTCAATATGATGATAGGTTTCTGCCGGGCGACGACGCCGCGACGGCGACCGTTATTGCAGCGCGTGCATCTCTCAGCTCTGCGCAAGTTTCCGCCGAGGCACTGCCAATGTCGATATATATAAGGCTTATAAGTGTGTGAGCGAGTGCGGAGAAGCCAGTTGTTGCTCAACATCTGTGGAGTCTACACGTTGAAAATGCATAAGATTACTCTGTTCATCCTGGCGGCAGTGTTCGCCGTAGCTCTCGCAGGTTAGTGCCCCCCGGTTTTTACCGCCACAGCGTCCGAGCCGACTCGTCATTCTTTTATAAGTGTCATTTTATGTAATTTCCGATTGGAGACAAAGATCAGTGATTTTACAAGTAATTGGTTATACTTTAGTGATACCTACCTACACTTTTTGGCTCGGTACATGAAGGTATATCCCTGGGAAGATTAGGTACCTACCTACTATATGTACTTTAGAGGCCACTTACTTTATTTTCGTATTTAGAGATGAAAACTAGTAGGTAATTAATTAAAAAATAATATTTAGCACTCTGTGCCCCTGCAGTCCCTGCACTGATTGCTAAATTTTATTTTTTAATTTAGTTGAAATTGTAGTGATTATTAGCGCTTAAATAAGAAACATGGCTTGAAGCTTTTGTTATTGATAACGTCATCTTTTAGTTTCACATCAGGAATTTAATTCTATCGATACCTATCTGGTGTTAATACAAGCGCTTTAAGTCGCAACCAGGAGAGTCCATGTGTTTCAAATCATAGTATTGTTGTTAGCCAACTGTACCTTACTGTAATCATAATCATAATCATAATAGGGTATTTTACTGTAAAAATCTAATTAGTCCGTCTGATAGATTTACAAAAAATATTGGACACGTATTTTTTTTTTTCACGTAAACATAAAATGAAGACGATACAGTGCGATGAAAACTCACGTGACGTCACTACGTTGCTACAAATTCTACCAGCGACGTGACGTCACGTGAGTTTTCAACGCACTGTATCGTCTTCATTTCATTTCATTTCATTGTAAAGTAAATACGAAAGTAATGCCGTCACATGTATGTGACGGCATTACTTTCGTATTTATAATACGAATTGTATGGATAAGTTTCGCGTTATACGTGATGCTGACGATCGCGAAGTGTGGTCGAATCCTGTCGGTCACGATTTTGCTGAGGTCATACATAAAAAGCAACTACAGCGATTAGTGATGATCTCAGTTTATAATGGTGGTTAGCTTCCTGACTCATTGATAGCTTACAATCTTCTTTTAATTGTTACTTCATTTTCAAGGTTTTCTATTTTAGTTAGAATTTTAGACAGGCATAAGTAAATTTAATGTTGTTATTTTTTGGTGTCTTTAAAAGAAAGGCAGTAAATAACAGGTAATTCATACTCATAACCGACGGCGACATTAGCTTTTGGTAGTAAGAAGTAAATTTTGTTTATTTTTACTAATAATACTGTTATTTTTTCATTCACTCGTTTTCTTTGGGAGCGGCGAGTCGGAAACCATTAGGGGCCTTCCTTAAATACTCTAAATTTTGCTAATATATGGCGAAATAAACTTCATTGCGAGTTTGCGAATAAGAGGAGCTTTTGCAGTTAGTGTGCTGGAAAAGTTTCTTCGCTGGACCATTTTCTCTTGCTTTCAGTTACAACGACTTCTTATTATAAATTTAAGTAGGTCACTAACCGAACTGGATTCATCGAAAGAAACCGTATCCTTTGTGAAGCCAGTTGGATACTTATTTATAAGGGTAACGTATCAAACGAGTCTGAGCACGAGTGACATATATGTGCATTGTGCACATTCCAGAAGGACAGTACTATGTTCCCCGCGCCTACTACACCATAGACGCGGAGGGCCACGAGTCGGCGCGTGTGCCACTGCGGCGCCTTCGCCGCTCACTGCAGCCCTATCGCTACCCGTCGGGCTCCAACGCCAACGCCAACGCCAATGCTGAAGCATGTAAGTATAACGTGTGCTCGTTCGTTCATTTTTTTTCTTTCGATTTTATTGCTCATCCTCATCACCATAGATTGTCTGTTTCGTGCTCATTTTGGAGTTCGAGTTGAGTTGGTGGAGAGTTTTGGAATGGCCCATATTCCAAAACGTCAACTCCAACGTTATGTCTCTGCTTATAACGGATGAAACTCCTCCCAGAAGAGGTACCTATCAGTCGTAATCATGAGCTCTTGGCCCATTGGCCAGTCGGTTACGACCACACGACACTCCTAAGTCCGTAGAGATTAGCTGGCGCAGCGTTTCACTCCAACCCGCATTTTCTGGGCGTATAATTGAAGATTTTTATTACCCGCCTTATAATACGCTACCGATCCATTCACTTCGTGTATAACTTACTTCTTAGCTGCACCCTGTTTCATTTAAATGGAAAGACCAGATCAATTGCTAGGTTTTCAGGTTAGTGAGTTGAACCACATACATAGGTAGGCTGAGAAGACACTGTACTGTCTCAAACTAATAAAGATGACTAGACATAAATATTGCTTGAAATAGTGCTTCGTAGTGCAGTAAATAAGCAAGTGTGAATAAATCTAACGTTAACCAATTGGCAGGATAAATAAACAGTGGCAAATAAAAGTGCCTTTTACTCATCCTATAAATTGACTAAATTATCCGAAAACCGGTTTTACCATTTCATGTGACAGTTATAAAATACAATACATTATTTGATATCCTTATAATTTTAACTCGGTGTTTTTGGTTGCTTTTTTGTTGTTGAACACACCGACTTCCGAAATTAAAGTTATTTTATACTTTTTGGTTTTTTTGTTTGGAAGTCGGTTTTATTTTTTGTAAAAAGTTTTTTATTTTTCACTTTTTAGTGGTTCACTCCCAGCTAAACATACCCATAATAATAATAATAATAATAATAATAATATTTATTTATTCCCCATCACAGCGTACGTGGTATAAATTGGTGTAAACAATAAACAAATATGCGATTTCTACTATCCCGACAGATTTGCTATCATTTATTGAAATTAACAAAAAACCGCTTGTTCGATTTCGATAAAATTTTAATGGGACCATTTGGGAAGTATACCCTTTCCAACAAAAAAAGAATTTTTCAAATCGGTTGGCAAGCGACGGAGTTATGCGCGAACAAACATTAAAAAAAAATACAATCATCCGAATTGAGAAACTCCTCCTTTTTTAGAAATCGGTTAAAAAGTGACAATTCGACAAAGTGTGACAATCTGAACAGCTGTTTGTTTTTGCGAGTTCGGGATGGTAAAAGTGGTTCATAATGGTGAGTAGGTACAATAACCTCTTTTCGGATATTGCATTCATATTATTATGTGCAAAGAAAATAATTAGTCTTAGATCATTTCCAGACGTATTCGTAGGGTACTTAAAGAATTGAAGAATTGAAGGTTTAAACCAAGTAAAAATAGTGCTTAGGTACCTACTTAGTTCTTCAAAACCAGAAAGAGGTTCGTAAATCCATTAGCTGGCTCGACGTGTTTTATTAATGTGTCTGTATAGTAATAGCAACTGAAAATCGTCTTGATAGTAAAATGTGAGACAAAGTAATAAATAACCGTAACGCCGATATAATGACTTCAGGCACAGATTACTAAATAGTTACTACGTAACTTCAGGGTAATAGCTACATGCTACATACATACAGCTACTGTGCATCAAGGCTGTGTGTAACACGAATAATTTAGCAATCGATTTTTTTATGGTTGTGATTACTTGTGATGTGGCACGAAAAATTATTCTGTACTGTTGCCCGGTACTGTTGTTCCGGTATTACGTCATTCAACATTAATTACGTATTTGTTGTTGCTCAAATAAAGATTATTATGAAAAGTTATAAGTAGGGTGACTGGGGGCAAGATCGAACGGGTTTTTGATGAGATGAGCAGTGTTGTATTTGAAGTCTTGTAGAAACGTACATATTAGCATATGCAAAAAAATAATTGTAGCCAGTAAAGAGCAAAGACTATACTTTTCTATCAAATTGATAACATCCAGTTAAATCAATTCCAAAGTACAAAAAAAATTAAATAAAATCTTTGTATCTCGAGAATGACACAGGGGGAAGACGAAAGGATGATGGGGAAAGATCGATATAGTTACTAAAATCGTTCCAGTGATTATCAGACGTTGTTGGTGATCACTAGTATATAGATTGAAGTGCCCAAAATACTCGGAACTGCTTGTAGAGTCATAGTATAAACAGGGGAAGTAGGTTATCTTCATACAAACGCACCGCGCGCGGCTTGTATGTGTGCGCCATAGTATCTATGCGTCGACGCACACTTTAACAAGTCTTGAGTTCTTGACCCATTTCTCAGTGCGCCAGTCGGGGCTAACACTGCACGAGGTTCGCGCGTCACCGCTAAATAAATAAAAAATGTCTGACAGTCGCAGGAGAACGTATTGCTGTGTGTTTGGGTGTCTCAATAATTCATCGATTCCAGAATTATCTCTGTTCAGATTACCTAATGAACAGGAAAGGTAAGCTAGTCACTTATTCTAGCATATAATTTTTACTTGATGATGAGATACCTACCTACTTACTTATTTTTATTAGTTTTCTATCATCACACAGAGAAAGTAGGTAGGTAGGCCTAATTTCCTACTAGAATATATTAGGTAGGTACTTTTGATCTATCAATTGATTTGCCGCTATTGCTTTGTTTACGTTTAGTTATGCCGATTTGTCAGTATTGTAGGTATAGTAACTAAGTAGGTAAGTACTTACAGTTGTAAAATCAAACCATTGTTGAACTTTATTGACTAATGGTCACTGAATTAGTTATACAGAGATGTGTTCAATCAATCAATCAAATCAATCAATCAAAAGTCATTTATTCAAACTAGGCTGAGCGACAGCACTTTTTGAACGTCAAATTTTACATAAAGACAGTCCCCCAAAACGCCCACCCGTCACCACTTCCTAGTGTTTTAGCTGGGAAGAAGAAGTGGCGCAACAAACTCCCCAGCAACACATCTGTCTGTTGCGTTTTAAGAACTTGAATTTATACAGTAGTATGCAAAGTCATTACATGCCAAAGGTAGGAAAAAAATCAATTATCCAACATGGAAATATTAAATATTCACTATAAAAACATTGTAAACATTAGATTAAGTCATTTAAATAAAAATAGATTGACCTACATAGTCATAAAAAATTACACAAAAACAAAAAAAAATAAAAATATATATATAATTATGAACTCATATAACCCGTCATAAGCTAACTTATAGAGAAAGAACATGATAAATATGACATTGTCTTGCGTTCAACACAGCGACCAACTATCTTTGTCGTCTAAATAGTCATTAATAGAATAGTATGCCTTCGAACAAAGGTTAGATTTAACTTTAGCTTTAAATGAGTTAAAAGGCAGGTCAAGAAAAGAAAGCGGAAGTTTATTGTAAAAACGGATACCGAGCCCCACAAATGACTCATGGACCTTACTGTTAAAGTGACAACCCTAAGACAGTAGGCAATTATATCGCGAATTAGGCCGGAGATAACCTACTTCCCCTCTTTATACTATGGTAGAGTCAAAATACCTTTATTTAACAAAGATATAACGGTTTATTATATTTTTATATTTCAATCTTCCCCCGGTGGGGTAAGATTGACATAGCGGTTCTCAAACTTTCTACTTCAATTGCTTATGGTCATACTGGAAATAAAACATCACTATCAATCAACTAAATCCTTTATTTTCACTTTATTCTAACATGGTACCGATATATACACAAGAATATATAAATAAGAGTTAACATATTTTTTCACAAATAAAAGTGACACAAAGATAAAATATTTCAAAATTAAGAAAAAAAAATGGCTTCATGCCCATAACAAAAACATAAAAAGACTCTTAAAATGTAAAAAGCAATAACATATCACTTAAGTTACATGAATTTGGCATATTCAGGAACTCTAATTTCCTTAAAGATTCTATTTGAATCTTTATTACATATAATTCTTAACATATCAAATCTGTGTGGTACTACGCAAAAATTCATTTATAATAAAGGGATCCGTGTTTTTTTTCTAGAATGTTCGAGAGACTGAGCTTTTTTGAGAGAAAGTCCATGACGTCTACGAAAGTTTGTGAATCAATCTGGTCCTGGAATGTTATCTTTGAAAGGGGTGTATATGTTATTCAATCGAAAATATCGTTCCACTAGTAAAATGACTTCTTTTCTGGATAGCCCAAAACCCCATTTTTCCAAAACTTTTAAACCGTTTGCTAATCTAATTAATAATTTCCGGACGTAGTTACATGGTGGCATGGTGATTCTGAATTGACAAAATGCAATGATTAAATAGTTAGAATAGTCATTCGGTAGTCCTAAGTAGGTGTTTATAATAATGATAATTATGTCGCCGTCGTAGCCGAAAGTCCCGCTGACAGTTAATTACTGTGCATCCGTTTTTTTTTATAACGGCTGAAACAAAACAATAATTTTATTATAAGTAAATATTTCTAAGACAAAAATAATTGATCCCAACTTGGCACAAATGATATTCTATAAGAAATATAAACGATGAAGGACCATAAAACATCATGACATTTTATTAGTATTATATATATATACATACATATATATATGTATATATTTATTATTTTGTAATTTCTTTCCCACTCAATATAATTATTTTGTATTTTATTTATTTGTTGTACACCTACCACAGTGTTGTCTTTTTAACCCAAAGGTTGACTGGTAGAGAATGCCTTGTTGCATTAAGTCCGCCCATGTACCACTATTGTACATAAAGTTTAAATAAATAAATCTATACTTATAATAAATAGAGAGGTCAATTCTGTACGGGGAATATATTTTCAAAACAACTTTCAGGGGGTGATTAGTGATCGATACTGGTGCCAAAAATGCAATCAGTAAAATTTTTGTCTGTCTGTCTGTCTGTATGTTCTTTATAGAAACAAAAACTACTCGACAGATTTTAACGAAACTTGGTACAATTATTCTTCATACTCCTGGGCAGGTTATAGTATACTTTTCATCACGCTACAATCAATAGGAGCAGAGCAGTGAAGGGAAATGTTGGGAAAACGGGAGAAGTTACTCCATTGTTTAAGCTTCCGTCGCGTGTGTAGCCTTAATGGTTAAAGTTACATAGAAATCATGTATGACGGAAATGTTCTACATAAAATTATCTAAAAAATATCCCACAACAGCATATGTCTATCTTTTATGCTTGACTCACAATAACACGTGTAACTCCCGATAGCTTAGCAGTTCGGAGCTTTCTGACAATATTTGTTTACTCTTACGTTTATAATACTCTCACTCATCCCTAATTTTAAAAAAGTTAACATTATTACCTATTCAATAAAAAAAAAGAATCTTAGAAATCGGTATAGAAACACCAATCTTATACATGAATACATTAATAAGCCATCGCGCCGTCGCGCTTTAATACTGAATCATGCTGTAAGGATTATTTTTGTGTAATGGTTGCCGCGCTCGACGCGGGTCGCGGCGGTAGGGTATAAAAAGGCGGGAGGTCCGTGGCTGGGGGCCTTATCGTCCGGTTAAGCAGTAACCAGCCTTAGTGTGCTGAACTGCGAGTGGTCCATATAAAAAAAAAAAAAAAAAAATTGCTGGGGGCCTCCCTCCCTCAATGACCCCGCTAAGCCGAGGCCCGTGTCCCACAGGGATTGCCCTTAGCGAGCGGTCATTTAGTTTGTAAGTAGTTTTAAGCCCTGGCTGGGGGCCTTAAATTCTTTTGAGGCCACCACAGGATTGTCCGGTTGAGCAGTAACCAGCCTTAGTGTGCTGAACTGCGAGTGGTCCATTAAAAAAAAAAAAGTGGCTGGGGGCCTTAAATTCATTTGAGGCCACCACAGGATTGCCCGGTTAAGCAGTCACCAGCCTTAGTGTGCTGAACTGCGAGTGGTCACATTAAAAAAAACGCGCGAGCGTCATTCAATGTTTGACTGTTGATGCGTTCAGAGCGTTCAACCTTATTGACAGACAATGATTGATAGGTATTAACAAACCGTGCTTATCAGCGCGACTTTTAGTCTTTAAATAGTTTATTTGAATTTATTTTGTTGTTATTTTATAAAATAGGTACTTATTAGTTATTTTGGTAATGTTTAAATATTCGTTCAAATTACAAATTATTAATAGTTTCAATTTTATTTCTTTTTAGGTGAAGTAGTAGTAGAAGTAGGAGCATAGGTTATTAGATACCGATAGGTTAGTTTTGGCTTATTTATGTTCTGTTTTTTTTAGTATTAAGTAGGTAAAACCGTAGATACTTTTATTAATTAGTTATAAGTATTTATAGGTATTTATTTTTAAGTGAAGTTGGTATAGGTTATTATAATATAATTTTGCACAGGCATGTCAGCAACACTATCATTTAATTTTTTGTTGTAAGTTGTACATATTTCACACACACATAGTGATCTATCAATGCACAGCCCAAACCACTGAAAGGATCGGGCTGACATTTGGCATGCAGGTAGATGTTATGACGTAGGCATCCGCTAAGAAAGGATTTTGATTAATTCTACCCCCAAGGGGATAAAATAGGGATGAATGTTTGTATGAAACTTTGTCAATTTTAAACCGATCGGGCTGAGAGTTTCAAAATCGGGGGTAAAGTAACTATTCCACGCGGACGAAGTCGCGGGCAGAAGCTAGTAAATAAATAAATGAAATGATAAAAGGTAGTTAACCTATTACTTTGTTTTTTATAGGTAGGTACATATCTTATCATGAATAGTTTGAGAACATCTGACTATTAGTATGACTTTTGGAAACGGGGTAAGGTCGAAACTTTTATATGTTCTTCTTACCCCGTCAAATATTGTTGGGTAAAGACGGAAACTTGAATTAAATCCTAAAATACAAAAACTAGCCATATTTGGATGTAATAACACTACTAAGAATTAAAAATAATCAGTTGATATTCCAATAAAACATTCGTACTCACCACGAAAGTAAAGTTACAGGACACGGGGTAAGATTAAAATACTCGATTAACTTACGTAAAAGTCACTGCGCAGACATTTGCAGTTTTCACACATCCATTCACTATAAGCGGCAAACGCTGACTGAGATATGCATCGTAACAAAATGGCGGTCTTAACAATGTTGCCATCACTGCAAAAACTGCACTAAATCTGGCGTTATGGGCAGCTTTTTGTGTTACCCCGTTTTTCATCTTGCCCCCACTCACCCTACCTTGAAGTGAAGGTTTTTCATGAACAAACGTTAAAATTTTAAGGTTGTATTTTATTTAGAGAATATAGATAGGTACCTAGTTGATTGCTTACAATCTACGATTCAATGCACTTTCTGCACAAAGAAGCGGTAGGTTACCTACCTGTTCAAAATTAAGTTTACCTATATTTAATATTTGAGCTAAGTGACAAGTCATATGGTTCTTTGCCTGGGTAGTCACGAAAGGTTTTATTTAATATCGAAAATAAACCGTATATATGTGTACGTCAATAAAATAATGCAACTAACAGCCTTTGATTATATAATATAATCAAAGCTAACAGCCGGCCAAGTGCGTTTCGGACTCTCGCTCTTAAGTCCCCAATGATTTTCCATAATTTCTTTTCTTACCTCATTTTTTTTTCTTTATTTTTACTAAAACTATAAAACCGTATTTTTAAGACATACTACGCTACGGACATAATGAGGGGATTTACAAGAGCCCTAAAACCACTAGTTACCCACTCAATTCGTATACAGAGGAAGGTAACACGAATCAACTCCACCAAATGGCGGCCGACGCGGTACACAAGTTCAAGTCGCTCGAAAAGCTCATTGTGGATGCAGTAACTGCATTTCCTGATTTAGTATGCGAATCCACAGTAGATGTCGTACATACACGGTAAATATAATTGTCGTTGAATGTAGAACGGGGACGTGTCGAGTGAGCTTAAAGTGTTGCGCTTCTGGCACCGTTCGTCTAACGGTCTCGAAATTCTACAAGCGACGGCGCGCGCGGCGGTGCCAACGGTCAAGCATCTTCGCACAAAAACTGATCGATAAACATCACTCGGTGGCCCAAGAATAAATGTTAGTCTATAAATAAGTTGAGTTACCGTTCGACCGTAAAATTACTGCGATCCACATCATTATTATTTGATTGATAGAATGTCGGAGCATTTGTGCCCCTTTCTATGACATTATTATTGATAGAATTAGATTTGTAATTTTTATAGTCACGATTTCCATTTATTTAGCTCACATAGCAAGGCACTTTTATGGGGATAAGGTAGGTAGTTTTTTATGTATGGGAAATCATCAAATGATTTCTTTCGCTGTGGGCGGAGCGGAGAAGGGAGATACCGACTTACTCGTACTGACTTAAGTAACGGTGACTCTTTCGAACAAATTCCGCGACGGTTATGCACCAGTTAAATCGCACTCTTAATCCGAATATCGGTATTTGGAGCGCCGCTGTCGAAGTTTTAAAGCTTTTAAATCTAGTCGTAACAAAGATGAAGCCTCATAGACTTTATTCATAGATCGCAGTAAACACTAGGGCACTTTGTTTGGGAAGAAGAAAAAACAACTCTACGTTTACTTAAATCTTTATTTATTGTAGAACATGTTCCCCTTGCATTGCCTTTATTTGGGGGGCGTACGAGAAACAAATCTTATTCTTAACCGACTTCAAAAGAGGAGGAGGTTCTCAATTCGTCTGTATGTGTACCGATATTTCCGTCAATTATCGACGGATTTCAAAAATTTATGTTTTGTTGGATAGAGTTCACTTCTGAGGTGGTCCCATCCATTTTCATCAGGTCAGGATCTGAGGTGATCTAAGATCCAGGAGAAATCGAGGGCAACCACCGAAAATTGTATGCTCGTATGGTGCTTTTGTTACTTAATAATAATGTCTTACTCAGGTACATATATGCTTCAGGGTGTCAACATCTGATGCTGCTGTGCTGATGATGAAGCTACAGACCTGCTTAATGGTTAGGAGTTGGGAGACAGTACTGCAATTGGTCGATGGAAACTATTTAGTATGTAGGGCTAACGTGTTGTTTGTGAGGTATGCTTGAATCAACATCTGATGCTGCTGTGCTGATGATGAAGCTACAGAACTCCTTAATGGTTAGGAGTTAGGGGACAGTAGATACTGCAATTCGTCGATGGAAACTATTTAGTATGTAGGGCCACAGATAATATAATACTACAGTACCGTGACGTAGAAAAAAAGTCTAGCTCACCGACTCGGGAGCGAGCAAAGTGAGCTCGCAAATGTTGTCACCCGAACTGCGCCTTTGCAACATTTTTTTTATTTAGCTGTTTTTGGCACTTTATTATAGACTTTTCTGGATGATTATAAGTGATGAAAAATTGAAGAAAAAAACATTTTTCAGTTAAATATAAGTACATAGTTCAATTTATTAAATTAAGTATGATACGTAGTTACGTTTAGTATAATATAGTGTTAACCGGTTTGATGATTGCTGAGTATACCTGATAAGTATTCCTGATTTCGCAAAGGTGAACGCTGGTTATATTCAAGGCAAATAACTTTTACGATATCCGAGAGATACCTATGTATTTACAAAATTCAGTCAATCGGCTTAGCTTTTTTAAATCCCGAAAGAAAATCAGATGTTCAATATGTTTGTGGAGTCCCACGTATTGGGCTGTCGATATTTTTTTTTTAGATTTTGTTTGGTTCCTTAGTAAAACTGGTTCGTAATGATTACAAGGACCTTTCAAGTTTTGTGTTCATTCTGTAACTTGTTTGTTCAGGTTATCCAACATAATTTTATGTTATTTTATGTTTGTTTTCAGTCGGTGGGGGTTCGGCGACGGCACACGCGAATGCTCAGGCGGGTGGCTGGGGCAGTCAGGGCGGTCGCGGGGGGAGCGGTGGCTACGACGGCGGCAGCGGCGCCTGGGGGCTGCCCGGCGGCGGCTACGGCGCCACCAACCCTGCCCTGAGGTAGAAATCCAAACATAATTCAAGAATAATAAGCTGATATTTTTCTTTTCTCTACATATTTTAATATTATACCTACATAACGTTCGCTCTATAATATTTTCACCATAATATGACCTAGCTTGATTTATTTGATAGGTACCACCTGATCGTTGGTAAAAAGCTAGGTCGCAATAAAAGAAATTGAAGAAAACTCCAAACACATAAACATTGAGCGTAAGCAACAAGCTGAAGTGTCAGGTTGGATTCAGTGTTGTCACTACGCTACTCACTATCACAAAAAAAAAATAACATTAAATCGATTACTTTTTAAGTTCTCCAATCGACTGTATTTTGAGTCTGTATATTACCGCATAACTTTACTGGGTGTACCGATTTTGATGACTCTTTTTATATTCGAAAGCTGGTGCTTGTCATGTAGTCTCATTTAATTCAACACTTCCAGTTATTCTATTATTGCCCATACGATGAAGTTGGCAAGCAGTCAGCAAGGCCGCTCGAAGCGGCTAATGCACACTAGGTAAATAATGAATAACCTGGGGTTAGCCTGCATTTTCTTAAGAAATATGAATGTCACAGTAGACATAGTTCGAGAAAAGATTCACACGGAGTCGAATCAGTCTTTACTTTACTACAAGTAAATTTAGTTGAACATAAAATAAGTTTCAATGTTCAATTCTGATTTTTCTAGTCTTTCGGCTGTTTCAAGGCACTGAGTATGCCATGACATTGATTAATTGATTTCATGCAGTTAGGTATAGTGTTTTCAAAATGTCTCCTGATAATTCTGCTAATTTGTAACAAGTTGCGTATTCGCATCGCAGTCGCAAGCCGTCAAAAAAGCCTATATTTCCGAATTAACCTTTAACTAACTTGAATAATTTTGTATGTTCGTAGGCATTAGAGCGGCGCAGTGATAACTAGACTAACTCCATGGTGTCGGCCCATCCATCCTGAGCGTATTTTCCATCAGTTGCACGCTCGCCGCGCCCAGCGCCTGCGCTTCGCTGTGCAACTGCCGGAAGATTCTTCCCTATTTATTGTAATTAATTAATACATAAGCCTAATAAATGTTTTGAAGCAATGCCATCGATTCATATTTGAAACCATACTTTTCCATAAAGAATAATTTTTAGTACCTAAGTTAATTTTGCGATATTATTATATAAAAAAAACTGGCCATGTGTGACGGAATAATTGCGTTGAGTTCCGTATTATTTTGTAAAATATTAATAAGATAGATTTGTGGTCAAGGCCGCAAAACGAATTTTGAAGGCGAATGTGGGTCTAAATTACGTCGATGCAGCTAGCGGGCCATCTACATATATACATATATAATTATAGTAAAAATGTTGATGGATGTAAACTGAATATAATTATTGAAAAAGAAATAGTAGATTATTAACCAAGGGGATAAAGCAGTGTCTTCTGTCGCGGGTGACGATTTAAATCGCGAGCGTAACCAGAACCAGATGGCTAAGCGTGATAAAGCCAAGCGCATGTACAGGAAGCGGCCTACTGAAGAAAACTGGGACTGTTATAAGAAGATACGAAATCGCTGCAATCGTTTGTGTAGGAATGCAAAAAGGCGCCACATTCACAACTCAATTGATAACCTCAATCCAATACAAGTATGTCAATTTTTAAAGACTCTTGGTATTGCGAAAGCCTCTTGCAAGAGTTCTCCTGATAAAATGGACCTCAATGCACTTAATGCTCACTTTTCTAGGTCTCCAGTTATAGTCGAAAACCATGTTAAACTATCTACGCTCAATTATCTTTCTAATCTTCCTTTGCCTTCAAATACTTCATTCTCTTTCCACCCAATTACTGAACTAGATATTAAGAAATGTATCCTTTCTATTTCCACTAAGGCAGTAGGTGACGATGGCCTTCAACTCCAAATGCTATTTTGAATGAAATAGTTATAGCCCGTAATAGCGCATATAGTAAACTTTTCCCTCTTCACCAATTCCTTTCCTTCAGCGTGGAAGAAGGTTTATGTCTTACCGCTTCCTAAAGTTCCAATCCTTCCTCACCATCCCAGTTTCGTCCTATATCAATCCTCCCAGTCCTCTCCAAAGTCCTCGAGAGTGTTGTTCAGAAGCAACTGTCTAGTTACCTGTCCTGTAATAGCCTGCTGAGTCCTTACCAATCTGGTTTTAGACCTGGCCACAGTACGGTGCGTTCTCATCAAAATAACTGATGATATTAGACTGGCTATGGAGAACAAGTGTTTATCTGTTTTGGGTTTACTGGACTTCAGCAGTGCCTTTAACTCAATTGACTTTGAAATCCTCTTAGGAATCCTATCCTCCCTTAATGTCTCTGCACCAGTAATTGAGTGGTTCAAATCTTATCTTCGGGGCCGCTCGCAGTCTGTTCGATCAGATGAGGATTCCTCAGACTGGTGTGAGTTAGCTGCGGGTGTTCCTCAAGGTGGCGTCCTTTCTCCTCTTCTCTTCTCAGTTTTTATAAATGCTATCACAAAGGTCCTAACTTCAAACTATCATCTCTACGCAGACGACTTGCAGTTATATCGACATTTTAAAATGGGTGAACTGGATGAAACTGTGGCAGCCATCAATGATGACCTTGAAAATATCAACAAGTGGGCTAAATCTTTTGAACTTATACTAAACCCAGCAAAATCTCAAGCGCTCATTATTGGTGGCAGATACATGCTTAACCTACTAGATAGCAGGACCCTGCCGCCAGTAGTATATGACTCTGTGCCCATTTTGTATACCAAGAGTGCTAAAAACCTAGGCGTCCATATTGACATTAACCTCTCTTGGGAAGTTCATATTGGTGAGGTTAGTAAAAAAGTCTTCGACTCTTTTCAGCCTCTTAAACGTCTCCAAAAATTCCTACCATTTCACACTAAGGACAATCTTGCTCAATCTCTGCTATTACCGCTCATAGATTATGCGGATATCTGCTTTCTAGATGCAACGGAGGTACTCCTAAACCAACTCGAGCGGCTGCAGAACTTGTGCATTAGCTTTATTTTTGGCCTTCGCAAATACGACCATGTGTCGGAGTTTCGGACCAAATTGAAGTGGCTGCCAATTCGGCATCGGCGAGATACCCATGTAATATCCCTTCTCTACAATATCCTACACAATCCAAATTCTCCTAAATATCTTCGTGAACGCTTTGAGTACCTCATTCCGAGAGATAAACCCTGTCGCACTGCCACTTCTCTTCTTCGTCGTACTCCGCGTCACACTTCCAGCCGCTATGATGGCTCATTCTCGGTTACTGCAGTGCGCCTCTGGAACTCTCCTCCACACCCTATACGCGACAGCCCTTCTCTTGATGTCTTCAAGAAGAAAATTAAAGAGCATTTCCTTTCACAATGAAATTATTTGTACACTGGATCCTACCCTCTATTCTGATCTCTCTCTATCACTGAAAGGTTTGCTGGGAGAAAACTCAACTTTGAGTTAAGCTCGCCTTTGTACACCCTTTATTATGCCTTGTATAATATAAGTTGTTTTTGTGTACAATAAAGAATTAAGAATTAAGAAGGACTCGAGGTTTACTCCCGAGCGTAGCGAGGGTGTTAAAAACTCATACGACCTCGTCGGTTTTCGTAATTTTATTTAATAATCATAACTGCATAATAAATGCGTATTCCTTTTTCAAAAACATGTATAATGCTTTATATACAAACTCAATGGTGTAAACACAGATGTAGTTCAGTATAAATTTCAGTAAGTATTCCTAAATCACATTCTCCCCCTAGAGGATGAATGAAATTCAGTACAATTTTCTTTCCCTGTTTTTAACAGATTCAAAATGACTATTGTTATGTTCACTTTTTGTGGCATAGAATGTCACTTCTTTGAGCACGTGGTATGAAAAGGTCTTTATTAGAGCTACAGAAGCCAAAATAACAGTTTTTAGTTTTTTTTTATCTGTCTGTCTGTATGTTTGTACGCGCATCACGAAATAACGACTGCCTGGATTTCGAAACAGTTTTCACCGCTCTAATGTTAGATGCCGAGCTTAAAATATAGGCTATATTTTACCACTTAAAAATACTAGATTCTAAGTACCACGCGTACAAAGTCACGGGCAAAAGCTAGCCAAGTAAATAAAACTCAAATACAGTGTTATGTTAATAATACTTAACTATTAAAATTAAACAATACTTAAAAAATCTTTTTTTAAGTATTATTTAATTTTAATAGTTCTCTGGGGAGATAAATTAACAAATGCCCACACTCCATAATGTACTAGGCCCAAGATGAACCTACATACTTACATTTTAAAATATTAATAGTATTGGATATCTAAAAAATAAATTCAAATTGTCACCACAATTGCAGAATTTTAATATATACTGGCTGTGCCCGCGACTTCGTTAGCGTGCTTGTCTGAAAAATATGTCGCATATGTATATAAATTGTACCTACAGTCAATACCCTGCATTATCTGAGCCCTCTTAGAAATAAGAAAATGAAAAGGTTACACGGGGCACCTCTTCCCTTTAAAATGTCGACAGGACAACAAGACGCTATGCCGTTGATCACGACCGTCATTCGAAAATCTTTGGCTGTCGTTACGGAAGGTACCGTATTATCAAGTTGGTGGGTGACTGGAAGCCGACCCCAATATAGTTTGAAAAAGGCTAGGCAGATGATGAAGATTAAGAGCAAAGATAGACACCCGATATAATTCAGCAGTTGAACACTTTTGTCTTGTCTTAGAAGTATCGACGGGCCTATCATTGCGCGTGGATGCTGACTCACTCGCTGGTAACTAGAGATGAGATATACCTGCCATTCTCCATACCCGGCCTTTAAGGTATGGGTATCACTAAATACCTGGTACAAATACCAGGTATCAAAATACTTCTAAGTATTTGGGTGTGGTAGGATTTCGATAAGTAAACGTATGCGATAAGTATGGTATGCCTCCAATATAATGTAGGTACGATGTTTCAAGTACCTATACGTAATTATGCATTATGAGATATGAAATCTTTCCTTCCTACTTTACCAGGCTTAGGACTGTCGGCTAAGAGTATGACGATGGTTATTAATGAATTCTAGTTATTTCTATATAAATTAGTGCAAAATAACATTAATTATATTTAAACTGACTAACTAGCAGGCGTAGTAAAAAGATTTCAAATCAATTTATTTACAATCGTAATTTTAATTTGCAATATTTTTTTTAGTTTTGTCATGTTTTTGTTTTTTTTTTGTTGGACGAAAAATGAAATTATGCTATTATGTTCCTTATGCACGTGTTAGAATATTATATGTAGGGTGTCATTGTTTTACTTAAATAGTGTAATGTAGTTCTATAGTTACGATTAAATATAAGCATTTTACATATTTTGGAATATGCTAAAGGCATACCTTGATTTTTAAGACATTATTTTAAAATATAGAAGGTAATTCAATTGACATTCTATGATCGCCGAGTAGTGGGGTTATTCCTATTTAAATGGTTGCCGCACTGTGGCTCGCCCCTTTTGCTCGGCGAACACAGGACAGTACCGACCTCACCATTCTGCTGCAAACTCGAGATAAGTATAAATTATGGTTGTATGTACTAGAATTATGTACCTTAAATAATGTACGTTACATTTTATTTTCTGTGAATATATTTATGTGTGGTGTGACTTGGTACCTAAATGGTTATTTTATTAAAGATCCTATCAGAAATATGTCTTGTTTGATATTTGAAATTATTACAGTTTAATTATATCCAAAATAATGTTTTTTTGTTTTGTAATTATGAATACCCTTATCTTAATACTTAAATGAGTATACATCTATAATACAGGAGTATGACATATATATATATAAATATATATACATACATATATATACTGATATATATACTCATTCCTAACACACGTAAAAATAAGTACCCATTTTGTCTAACTAAATTAAATCAACCGAATGTTCATAAAGCACGAATGACGTTTCGGGTCCCTTCGTAAGCTGTCGGGTAGCTTCGGGTTGCTTCGGCGTACCGAACTACCGATAAAACTGGGCGCTACCTTGTGGTAGCGGTTCGTATCGTAATATGCGTCTGACGTCATACCTTCAAGGTATTTACCCAGTATTTCGGTCCGTACCCGGTCTATGTACTGGGAAGCACATACTTGGTATATATACCTCTACCAGTATATACGTCTCATCTCTACTGGTAACCCTAGGACCGGCAAAATCTGACGATGTCCGGCCTGCCTGGCTTGTGAGAATTGCATTGCTTTTCCATTATACAGGATGACTTTGAATAGATGCGACAAAATGAAATGGGAGCTTCAGTTACAGTAACATAGTAATTATAAACTGTTTTTTCTACAATCTAAATCGTTAAAAAAAGTTACGTGGTTGGCGTTTTAAAATGATCCATCGATGTTAATATCTTTATTTAAGTACGAATTATCGGTATTCCAGAAAAATAATTAATATGCAAAATAAATAAGAAAAATTAAAGTATCAAAAAATCTCGTCCAACTAATCGCAGTGCTCAATGATCGTTGTGGAGTACTCGCGTTATTAAACGTTGCCATTCATAGCGGTGATAAAAGTTCATTAATTTTACATTTGGTATGTTCTAAATTTTCTTGACAACACGTATTATTGTATATTTAAATATGTCGCATCTATTCAATTTCACCCTGTATACATAAGTTAAAAAGGTTATTTGTTGGTTCTGTATAAAAACACTGGATTCACTTACAATGCTACTTAATATTAGTCAGTCATACCAGGGCGTTACTGGCCTGTCTTGTCTTGAGGAGCTGGCATGGGTCGAAAGACATATTTGCTCCACCCTTACGCAAAATACGCGATTGGAAGTGGAGTTGCGGACACTAGCCCGACTTAGTTAATCTGCCTAGCCTTGTCCCAACTATATTGGGGCCAGTCAAACCGGATTCAGCTGAATACCAGTAGTCTACGTGGTGCGACTGCCAATCAGACCTCCACAAACTGTTTACTGTACTACTAGGTAAGATTGGTGTCAGATTTTTATAATACGTAACGACTGCCGAATATCTACAAATGACAGGGGACCAGCGTGATTTCCGAGGTACGGAGGAATCTCGGTATGGTAAGATGGTCACCTATCCACAGACCAACTTCGGCAAGTGGCGCTTAACCTTGAAGATCGACCCATACGGCTGTTATTCTTTAGCCACGAATTCCGTATAAGTACGTACAATGTACATACTAAGTATTATTTTAAAGACTTTAAACCACGAATACGATAGGTTGCAGTGGCGAAGGGTGATATGATGAGAGAGGTAGCCGTAGCAAAAAAACAATTTAAAAAACTTGAGAGGTGTCAAGGGACACCCGGATGGAACGAAGTTCCTTTCGATTAATTAGCGAAGGAATTGTAATATTTTTCTTTTAAGTTATAATAATATTTTTATTATTATTCAGTAGGCTCAATTTTAGTAATAATTAGCTTGTGGTAACTGAAGTAGGAAACATATGTTTGGTTTGATTCTATTTTATTTAAATGTCTTGAAATATCATCCTTACGCATCTGAATTATGATTTAAAGTTTTAGGTTTTTACCTTGTAATTGATCAGTCTCACTACATTCATCTGATCTCTGCAGTTATGTTTTGTAGTACAAAATTTGTACCATTGTATTTTGTAATTTCTTTCTCTCACGATATTCTCTACTGCTACATCTTTGTCCATTTGTCATTTTCCTTGATGTTATAGTTTGTACCTCAGTAGTCGATGCTTTAGTTGATTCGCTAATGAAATAAAAAAGCAAACAAATTGTACATATAGAACATACACACACACACATATATATATCAAACATAACTGCTTAACACATACATCCAAATCGTGACCTCACTAACAGCTGCTTAACTCCACCCATCCTATTCGCAACCTTGCCAACAGTTGCATAACACATCCATCCAAATCGTAACCTCACTAATAGCTGCTTAGCTCCACCCATCCTTTTCGCAACCTTGCCAACAGTTGCTTAACACACCCATCAACCCCCCACACCAACCCCGCATGTCATCAGGTCGGCCGAATCCGATAGCGCCTTTTTTTTTCTGGATGGGAAATCATCAAATGACTTCTCCCGCTCTGGGCGGAGCGGAAGGGAGTGTCAGACTTTTACTGACTCCGATATCCGAATCCGATAGTGCCTGCGAATTAAATAATGTTGGTGAAGAGCAAATTTTTTTGGAATTGAATATCCATCTGTGTATTTCTCTACTTTTAACAGTACTGATTGTGCGATTTTTCAATTACGATAGAGTAGTACTTTTCTTATCCCACTCTTCTGTCGCAGGTCTGCTGGAAGAAATTTCTATTGAAATAAGCAGTAGGTACCTTTGCGCTCTTGATTTTGTACAAAATTTTCTTTTTTTTAAGTTTAAGTATAATAAGTGTGTACATAAATAAATAAAAGACACGTCTACCATGTCAAAATGTGGACAAAAAAATGAAAAACAAGATACATAATAATCTTTTCATTGCAGTCAGGGGACGGTTCCTTTGAATAGTTCTTTACAGGTCCCTCGACTGCAGTGAAAAGATTATAAAGTAGATCTATGTAGGTACTTATATTGTTTTTAATATTCGAAACCCTGAAAACATAACACTCCTTTTTGGACAGTCGTGTAAAAAAATTCAGCTCAATTGGTTGAAGATATCTGCTTCAAAATTGAGTTGCAAGATTTCACTCGAACAAACACATACATTTCTAATTAAATAAAAGCATGTAAAAATAAATGTTATTAGCAAAGCCAGTTTGCCAGAACGCGTACCTATCGTGTAAACTCATTTACCTAAAACCTTTGCGTGTTCATTGATTGTGCTGAATTTTGGAAGATTTTATAGTAAGGTTTTAAATAGTAGTTTTATTTAACGTTATCAGATTAAGCATAATCTTTCATCGATTGGATGGATTGAGGAACACCTTTGAGTTACTATACTTAACTTTTTTTTCTCTCTGTAACTCAAGAAAATAAGTGATTATTTTAATTGCATTTATGTAGAATACACTTTTATAATGAACTCCATACCCACATTCAAGAACTTAGCCTTAATATATTAAAATCATTTGTGAAGCGCAAACTTTGCTAGAGATCATAATTATTCAGTTGATTGCGTTGCTCCAATCAAATAAGCACAGTAAATGTCTTTTTTTTTGGGTTTTCATATATCTTTTCTGTACAAATTGACATTAATCCTTGTAAATGATGATATATTTTATTTGTCTTACACCATGAGTAAAACATAATATGTTTTACTCATGGTGTAAGACGATGTGGATTATTTTGTATAGCGATTTCTGAAGACGTGTTCCTGAATCTGTTAATCGTTATGAATTTCATAATTAATGGTTATAGTTCCGCAATTGACCGTTATAATTCCACAATCCAATTACTTCCACAGTGCTGGTATGACTCGGCGCCAGTTCGGGCCGTTGGAGGGCAGGTCGGTGAGCGCCAGCACCTCCGTGGGCCTGGATGCCTCCGGAGCTGGCTACTACGAACAGTCTGCATCAGTTCACTAATCATAATCACTCAACTCTACCTAAACCGCTGTATAAGCGAACGCCATGCAAGCTACAGGTTCACCTTCACATTCTGCAAGCCTTATGTATCTGTAATCATGTATTGCTCGTAGTCTTCACTATTTTTACTCGCTTTTGCCAGTAAAAGCAATTACACACAACGCTTGCTCAACGAAAATCACTTGCTACGATATAGACATAGAAGGCGCAGCTAATGTCAAATTGTTTCAACTGATGTGCGATCGACTGTACTTATAGCTTCCAATGACCTGCATTTAGACGTGTAAGAACTAAAACGTTGCATCGCAGATTATAACAATTAAGTGCATTAGTTAGTGCCATTTTTAACACTACCTGAAGCTTATCCAGGTTGTTGCTGAGTATCGGTAGGTCATTCTGACATTTTATGTACGTATAAGGTGTATAGTTACACATATTATTATATACTTAATATAATAATATGTTTAATGAGCTATAGGGCATAAGCTATATATGTATATTTTTATATGTGCAATAAATAGGAATTATTCGATATTAAAGTTTCAGGATGGAAAAGAAATAAAAATAAAACTGTGTAATTAATTGAGGTAATTTATTTGAATGCCTTAAAACATTTATGTTGTCATTTTATTAAGAGAGCGTGGAGCGTCGTTGGTGAAATTATTGACTATAGAACGTGATCTCGAAATATTAAAACCCCCATGTAAGCTGAAGCAGATGCAACTAACGGACCGATGATTTTCCGTTAGTAATAATAGAAGACTTCACAAAAGTTCTCAAGCTTAAGTTTTACCAACGAGCAATGGAGCGAAGCATTCTTTGAGTCACATTTTGAGACAGAGATCGGAATACAATGATTCGCACGAATCGCCAACGTAATTAAAAAATAAGCCAAGCTTGAGTAGGTCTGGGGTGGCCAGGTTTGCCATAATTATGTCGAACGAATTATGGTCTAAGGCCTAGCTGGACATCTACAGAAGGGACTCCTGATTTCATTCAAGTGTAGATACTTGAATGAAATCAGGAGGAAATGAAGTAAAAGAAGCATTTGCCGGGCATACTGTACAGGCTTAACATGTTGAAGCCTAGCTAGGGCTAGGGTATAATTAAAAGTAGGTCAAATTTCCCAAACGACTCGTAATATTTGGCAAGCATATAATATTGTTCTTCACACATCGTAGACAACGTCAATATTTGCGCCAAGAAAACAGAGTTTGATAAAACGAAATAGTGCAATAACTAACTAAATATCTACTTATACGAAATTTTAGTTGTCAGTCAGTTACTAAAATTAGCAATTGATTCATTTTTGGGGCAGTTCTAGCCTGAACTGTGGCCTGTTGTACGAGTATCCTTGGTCCTGTGCGGGTGCAGGCGCGGGTACCGGGAGCGGGGCTGGCGCAGGCACAGGGGATGGGAGCGGCGCTGGCTGCACGGGAGGCACGAAAGGAGGCGTCACTATCACAGCATCGTCGGTGATGCCTACGTCACGACCAGACGGAACAAATTGCTGAATGAATTTTTGTGGGAACTGCTGAGCAAATTGCTGTGGGTCCTGTTGAGGCACCCGTTGATAGAACTGCGGCTGACCTTGATAATACTGTGGCTGATATGTCCCAGGCACTCCGTACTGAGACACGTCATACTGATTGGGCACTCCGTACTGCGTTGGCAGTTCCATACGACCGAACATGGATCCCAAGAACGGAAACTTGTTTGTCAATGTTGCCCATAGCCCAGTTCCACCGACTTGGTTGCTGCCCTGGTTGCCCCAGAAAAGCCGCTGTGACGGCTCCTGGATAGAGTTCGGAACCTGGCTGACGCCGGCTGAATATAGGTCGCTTGGTCCGGAGTAGTACGGTGCTTCTCTTTGCGGGTAGTATGCTACACTACTCCCTATAAATAAAAACATACAGTTAGATTTCTAAAAGAAATATGTATCACCGAATGTTAATAAATACCACTGCACGTACCGACGAAAACGCACATTACAAAACCGATGAACGTATGCATTTTTGATCGCGTAAACTCCAAGTGTGTGCTATTCTTGCTTGTCTTACTATTTATACGTCCTCTATTTGTTCCTAAACGATGACCTTGAAGAAAAATTCTCGTAAGCCAGTATTGAAAGTATGAGGTAAGAGCGGCTCACCCCGAAGTGGACGCGCGTGGACAATAGGCGGGACATCTAGGTGAGGCGTGCGGTGCCACACACAGGCTGTATCTAAATCATTCCACATGTGTCCACAATAAGAACAATGGACATCTCGCATTATATCTATTTATGTTAATGGAGTTTAGTTAGTTTCATCGATTGGTTGCGCAATTTTAAGAGCAGGAAGTAATATGCGATTCGGATTCATTTTCTCTTTGTTATCCGCATATTCTGCTTATTGAGAATTTATATGAGTTTTCGTAAGGAGCTCGGAAGCCATTTCTACTGCAGTCCACTTCAACCAAGTGAAACTTACCTAGTTTCTTGTAATGTATACTGAAAAGTCAATCCGTTAAATTGTAGTTGACAAAATTTGCTACGACTTGTCGTGTCGGCGCCATCGGTAGTTAAAATTGAGTGTGAAAAATATAATGGCTGCATTCTGCCAACGGTATTTATCACAATCCATAAACATCTCACCGGGTTATTGCAAACTCCGTTAGATTAGAAAATGTATTGAGAGATGGTACACTCTCAATAAATTTTCAATTGAACAAAAAATATTCCGAATGGAATGGATTTTTTTTTACGCCTGAAAATTTGGTAGTCTCTCGATGTTATTTCGAACCTACAACCGAAATTGTTAACCGACATAAACTGACCTGATAGCGACCAATCAGTGATTCTATTTATCAATTATTATCAAAGGAAATTATCAAAGGACTTGAAGAAGTCGGAAGAAGAAGGGGAAGAGAGTCCTAGGCGGAGTGGAAGGCAGTGACAGATTCTTACTGACTAAAACACATGTCAGGCACTGGCCCTATCGGGCTCCGACTACCGTGACAATTAAATAAAAATGTCAGCATTCGGTGATACCTACCGGTAGTGTTTCCCTGATGCAATTCTAGGGCAGGGTATTGAAGATATTGGCGATATCGGCGATGTCTAGAGACACCGCTAAGACGACAAAGACCGCTGCGATCTACCTCCGAAGTGCAGAGAGCTCCCACGTGGTTACCAACTTGGCAGTGGAAGCATCTCAGCCTGGGTTTCAGCAGTTTTACCTGCGCAGAAACCCAGCCCACCTTCGGTCCACAGCGGCTCGCATGCCCGTGTGGTCAGGACGTATGATGACTGCCTTCACTTGTTCGACTGACTTTTGTTAGATTGAGAGTTTACAACCTCTGAAGAATTCAAGATTTTATAATCTTACGGAGTTTGCCATTTTCCGGTGACATATGTATAATTTACACATATACTTAGAGGATATCGGTCTTATCGGTCCAACTAATGTCACAATTTAATTTTAGGTCTCGCCTGTGAGACCTTTTTTTTCTGGACGGAGTGGGAGTGTCATCTTACTAACTAAAACCTACCCGTGATCCTTCTAGTGCCCTTTGTGTTCCAGGGCTGCGGTGACTATTCCGAACCAATTCAGCAACCCTAGCAGGCACTAACACTATGGGGCCCCGTCTTCCTTGCTGACAGCTCTTTGAGGCGCGCGTGGAGCACGATGCACCACGCGACCCCGGCTTGGTTCCTATCGGACAGCGAGCCACCCATAGCTCACCATCCACAGGCCCGCGCCTACGGTGGCCGGGAATCGCCCTGAATTTCCCAAAGCCCGTGGTGCATTTTTCTGTTGCGGCGGCTGGAGCGTGAGGTTTCCCTCTCCCGCACGCGGTCTGCCTCCTTCGCCTGCATCACTGCGTCGCAGAAGGAGGTGACCGCATCCCATGCCTCCTCGCTCCGGACCCTGGATTGACATCGTCCCGGACGCGAGAGGTCGCCGTCACCGATCGCCTCGACGAGGACACGGTGTTGCTCCGCCCAAGCAGGACAGACCTCCACCGTATGCTCCACCGTGCCCTCCAGGCGATCCACACAGTGTTGACACCCGGAAGGGTCCTCCTGCTGAATCGGAAACAGGTTATTCCCGAAACAGCCGTGTCCGGTGAGCACCTGCATTTGGCGGAAGGTGAGGACGCCGTGGCGTCTCTACAATCACTCCTCAAAGAGGGGACTTATCGCCGCAATGGTGGCGTGCCCAGCACTGGGTGCAACAGTTGCTGTCCCCATACCTCCGTGAGATTCCGCCGGAGCTCCGTCCGCTGCGCAACAATTTGCCGCGGCAGCAGAGTTTCAACCCGGCGAAGCACCTCTACGCGCAACTCGTAAACGTGCGCAAGAGCTCTTGCCTCCAGATCCCATAGCATCCTGTGAGACCTAAGATTACACTGAAATTGTAATCTTCCGTTAATTAGCCTATTGTAATCTATATGCTCTAAAAGTGTATAGATTGACTTTTTGCGTAAGACGTACTGTCTAGAAAACCTAATAAATGTCTGAATTTCGATGTTTTCTGAGTACCACGTACCTAGTTAGTAAAGGTGTCTAAGCTGCAAAGGCGAATGGCGGACTTGTATGGGAACTTCGTACAGCTAATAAATTTTCGTGTTTTGGGATACTTTTTGTTTTAATTGATAACTAATATGATAGGCAAGCCCTTTTCAACTTTTTAGATTTTTAGAACTTTTTAGATTTTTAAAAGTTATAAGCAGTTTTATTTTTTAAGCTTATGTAGGTACTAGTGTTACAAATAAGTACTCATAAACATTGTTTTGGTGAAAATAAATGTTCTAGATAACTTGTCGTTATCTTTGTAGTGTTTTACTTACCATTAAATAGGTATAATTGAGTCTAGTAATCGTATCTGCTCAGTGAGATACATTAGGAGATACCTACATAATATGTTCAGAAGCGGACTGCAACAGTTTGATAATGATGAAGTTCTGATGGGTGTCGAGTGTCGGTAAATAAAACAATACTTTGTTTTTGAAAGTATGTACATTTATAATATTGTACTTATAATTAATCTATTCTTAATATTACTTAATAATCCAAAACAACAGCAAAGAACTGAACTCAAATTAACAACAACGAAAAAAAAAAACAGATTTTCTTATCTGTCAATAATTAATTGCTATATGAACAAAACATTATTGATGACAAAAATCATATCTTTCATATGATTTTATACTACAAGAATGCACTTTCAGATATAATATATAAGTGTTCAATTATATTTAATGCTATTTCTATTTCTAAATAATTAATTATCGTTTCGATATTTGTGTTATTTTACATATGGCAACCTAACAAAAAAAAAGTGCGTTTAGTTTACCTTTTTGTACGTTTATTTGTTCAAATCTTTTAATTGATATTATTCATGAATCCCAAGTTCTTAAAATGCTGCATCTACACGAAATAAGGTGGTTTAATTGCCTTAATAAGTGGTACAAATTCTATAACAGAACAACATAAAAAGTTTGTTGTACGAAATCTGCCGTTCACCTTTGGTTTAACACTTTTGGTATTATTTCACCTATTCCACAGACTTCCCAAAAATACCAACAGTGCAAGTTTTGGGGCCTAACATGCTTTAAATGACCTTTTTGATTTGGTCGTCGATTTCGTCTTACAGAAAGGCAAGAGCAACAGGTACGTCACTGTATTATTTTATGTCGTGGGCCGATCAAACGAATCAGTTAAAGTCTACGTCATATCAAAATATGATTTGTATCCAGTCAATAGCATAAGAAGGCGCCACGATACAAACATAAAATAAGAATTAACCTCATTGGAAAGATTAATCCATAAAAATGACCACACACTGTATACGAAAAAGATTCGTGAAAAATGCATTGGGTCGCGTGTGCGTGTGTTTACTCAACATAATCGGCATTATTCATAAGATAACAAGGTAGGTCTTTGTGTTCGCTGCTCGTCGCCGTCGTGCCATTGTCGCCCGCAGAAGCGCTTTCCAAATGTTGCGCAACTCATCCACCCGAAGAAACAGTTTATTCGGAATAGATAAGGATGTTTACACGGTCGCACCTCACGACTATCCATGCTCGTCATGTCTTATTCATAGTTTCCGGTGTTGTGTTTCCCATTTTATTTGCCATTTGTTTCAATGGAGTGTCAGTGGTTGACCATTGGAAAGTCATAGTGACGCCTTTATATTAGTAGATTACAAAACTTGTCAAAATCAACCATTATGAAAGCAATGATAGAAAATTCTGACACTATTGTAATAGCAGACTTGAGGCCCTGATTTGCAAAATCCTAATCTATACTTATAATAAATCTGTAGAGAGGTCAATTCTGTACAAGGAATATATTTTCAAAATAACTATCAGGGGGTGATTAGTGATCGATACTGGTGCCAAAAATGCAATCTATACTTATAATAAATCTGTAGAGAGGTCAATTCTGTACAAGGAATATATTTTCAAAATAACTATCAGGGGGTGATTAGTGATCGATACTGGTGCCAAAAATGCAATCAGTAAAATTTTTGTCTGTCTGTCTGTCTGTCTGTCTGTCTGTCTGTATGTTCTTTATAGAAACAAAAACTACTCGACCGATTTTAACGAAACTTGGTGCAATTATTCTTCATACTCCTGGGCAGGTTATAGTATACTTTTCATCACGTTACAATCAATAGGAGCAGAGCAGCGAAGGAAAATGTTGGGAAAACGGGATCACATAGTGATCTATCAATGCACAGCCCAAACCGCTGAACGGATCGAGCTGAAATTTGGCATGCAGGTAGATGTTATGACGTAGGCATTCGCTAAGAAAGGATTTTGATTAATTCTACCCCCAAGGGGATAAAATAATGGACGTTTAAGATGAACGTTTGTATGAAACTTTGTCAATTTTAAACCGCGTCGGGCTGAGAGTTTCAAAATCGGGGGTAAAGTAACTATTCCACGCGGACGAAGTCGCTGGCAGAAGCTAGTGTTATATAATGTTCCTAATAATTTTGTTGTTATTCCCGTCGTTCAAGGATCTATGTTACAAAATAATTGCAATTTTCATCAGATCGTCAATCTGTATGCTCTCAGCTCCTGCTCTAGATAGTGATTGTTTCGGATTATCCACCTATACTATTGTTTTGTAAGAGCTATATCATTCGAATATTAAACACATGTTATCCTATTGTGTGGAACATTTAGGTAAATAGATTCAATATTTATTCAATATTATTCACATTTGGACCCGATTTTCTAAGTTCTATTATAGGTGCTTATATTATAGATATGTGCTAACACTGTTTAAATCTTGCATGCAGTCCTCTCTATTTTCTCACATTACATCAGTTTGACAAATATAAATCAATCAAAGACAGGTTTTATATTTTAGCATATTTGAATCATTCGTTATGATGTTATCTCAAAATCTGGCCGGCTTAAAGTTCAAGCTTCGTGCAGGGAAAGCGGTCACCAGTTGACCCGAGCGAGTAGTTTCGCGACCAGCGTGTGCGGCCACGTTATTATTGACACAGATCAAGCTAGCGGCTATTACGATGATTTCTTTTGTAATTTATATTCTTTCAAAAATAATTATAGATCAGAGAAGTGATCACGAATATAAGATGTTAATTAAGTACACAATGATTTATTAATTAAGGGTTGACTTTTCAATAGAGAGTAATTTTTAAAGTTCCGATAGAATTGCATCTGTGACCAAGAATTAACTTTTAAGATTGTTCCGACTTCTATAATAATAATAACTCTAACTGTCATATCAAGCTTGGTTTTTCGTCCTCATAATTAAAGCCTAAAAATATTATTCCGGTCTCACACATCCACAAATTGAAGAAAATACACCTTTACGGCAATAGTTTATAAAATATTCAAACTCAACAAATTCAAAAACCATAGAAAATGCATCAAGAAAAAACATACAAACATCCGAATTGAGAACCTCCTCCTTTTTTAGAAGTCGGTTAAAAAGAAATAAACTTTGCAGCCGACAAATGACCAAACAAATAGAAATAAAATGATAACGAAACAATGGGATTTTGCTAGTGTCTTGGTGAGGCTATGGACGCCATCACAGTTTGTTTGGCTTTCTAAATTGGTTTTGCTGTTGAATCTATCGTTTTGTGTAATTTGGTGTAGGAAACTACTTATAAAGTTAGTATTTAAAGCTTTCTTGGCACTCATTTCCTAGGAAATCAGTGCAGAAGAAACCCCTGACGGGGGTGGAGGAACTCCTTCAGGAATAGAGTTTTTGCAGTACTCGCAATACTCAGATGATGGTTGCGTAAGGTCTGACATTAGAACCCCACCGAATGTGTCTCCACGTTGCCGTCGTGGTGGGGCTTGAGCGTCTCAATGATCTTGCAAGCTTTCCCGGTAGAGCCACTCATGCCGGAAGGTCGCAAGTGAGGGATCGACCAAGAGAGACACACACGAGGGGCGCACCGTTCGGGGACCTGAGCAGTGTTTGGGGCTGCGGACGGTGTGCGTGTCAAGCTTGCTCGCTGCTCTCTGGTACGCGTCTGATCATCAGACGTGACTGTGAGAGCAGCGAGCAGGTACAGAGGTGAGGTGAGGAGAGAGGGCCCTGAGAAGGGGCGGAGCAAACAGGGACCGCACCCTTAAAAGGAAAAATAATGAAACAAGGCCTTTGAAAATTGAGTCCCCAGGTGGGTCCCGACTGCTCAGCGGTCGGGGAATCTCACCCCGCTTCGGCGGGCTGCCCTCCGTACTCTGGGGTGGGCAACAAACGCCTTCCGCTTGCTAGTGGCAACAAGAGCCGAGGAGGCTCCGAATCGACGTCATCCGGATCCGCTTTTTACAAGGAGCTGATGGCGTTCGATTGTGTTGAGGAGGGTTCGCCTGAGCGCCGGGGAGGTGCAGAATCGGATTCTGGTTCTGCACCTGACCTAGTAACGGTCAGCTCGGCGGGCTCTGGAGAGGGAAGAGGGGGGGCTGCTGCGGAGAACGTCAAGTTCTTCCGCAAGCGGCCCAGACGGGAGGACGACGGGGAGTCGACCTCCGAAGGCGAGTTTGCCTCCGCCCGCAAGATCCCCACCGCTAGGCGGGGCAGGGGCTGTGAGGCAGGGAGGGGGCTGGCTCCCTCTACCCGGGAGGAGCGTCGGGCCGGGAGGTTGGTGGAGGAGGGGCGTCGCCCTGGAGGGAGCGGTCGCAGGGCTCCCTCTACTCTTCCGCCTCCTCTCGACTCTGACGACTTGGAGTCCCCGGGAGAGGTACCTCCCATGGCCGAGGAGCAGAGGGCCAAATTTGAGGAGGTCGTGGAGGCCGCGATCCGCGCTGTGGCAATTAAGAGGAAGCAGTCCTCAAAGCGGCAGGCCATCAGCGCGGCCAAAGCCTCCATCCTAGCGGCAGCGGCGGCTAACGTCAGCGGGCCTCCCTCAAAGGAGGCGACAGAGTTGCGGGCGGAGGTCGCCCGCCTCGCGGTCGTTACGGAGCGACTCGTTCGGGAGAATGAGTCGCTCCGGAGGGACCTGGCGGGGATGGCTAGAGCGGCCTCTGAAGAGCCTCAAGGGGGGCTGAGTCCGGCGGCGCTGGAGGGGAGCCAAGTGCTGAGCCAGGTGCGGAACCTGGTGCGGCAGGAGCTGGCTCTCTTCCGGAAGCAGTTCTCCGTGTTGGAGGGCACGGTCCGGCGTCCCCCGATAGCGGCGACACAGAGGCCCCCGGGCAAGCAGAAGGCGGCCTCGTACGCAGCCGCGGTGGCTGCCAGCCCGGGAACGTCCAGCCAGGCGGCGAAGGCCAAGGGAGGAGCCACGCCAGCGCCTGTGACGCCGGCGCCTGCGACGCCGGCGGCGACCAAGTCGGCCCCGGCAAAGAGGGGTGGGAGGAAGGCTGGAGGGGGAGCGGCTAAGGCTGCTGCGCCAGTAGCGCCGCCGAAAATGAAGTGGCAATGCTCAAAAATGCACAAGTAACAAAGTTGATTGACAACACAAATGTATCGGAGGGTAGGTCATGATGCGTCAGCTTTGCAAGTTGCTCCTCCTGATCATGAATCTATGATTACGAGAAATAATTTGAGGTGTGAACAACCGAGTGAAGTTGTTTTAGTGAGACAAACAGAAAAAATAACTCAGGAATGTACATCGATCTCGGTAACTGATAAGGCCACGGGCCGTAACAGGAGGTCTGTTGATTTTAATACATTTAACGACGCCAATTAATTTGCCAAAAACCCTATTCTATTACATAACAAATATATGGCGACTATTCCACGCTTCCATGTTACACGCATGGGAGTTGTTCGGGATGTACCCACTGTCTGGACCCTCGAGGAGTTGGTTCTAGGCATAGAGACCCCTCGTAATTGCGGGGAAGTTATTGAGTGTAGAAGGCTCAATTTTAAAATTCGAAAAGAGAATTCCGTCTCTTGGTCACCTTCAGCGACGGTAGCTAACTTTCTCCTTTCAAATGCTCCCAGAAAAAGTATTCTGTTACAATGCTTCCCTTCCTGTTTCTGTGTACCATCTTCCTACCATCCAATGTCGTAAAGTGTCTTCGTTTTGGCTAATTAGCTCTCAGTGTAGATCCAAGCCCCGGTTCTACCGAGGCGCTCAACCACATCTTAGTGACAGCTGTAATGTCCCAGATTCACAAGTCACATGTCTATTGTTTTTAGGAGGAAGCCATACGAATACTGGGGAGAAGTGTCCAGAACACTCAAGACAGAAATTAATTAATATGGAAATGTCCCAAGAAAGCATAAGCTCCCGTGAAGCTTCAGTTAGGTTGCCCCGCCCTAAACAGCTATACTCAAATGTAACTGCAGGCCCCTCCATTATGAAATCATCTCAGGCTTTATCCCATGAACCCAATCTCCCAGCCCCTTTTAATAGTCCTATGTCCTCTATGTATTCAACCCGTTAAGAATTCTTGCAAAAAAACTGTTAATCGATCCCCATGACCTAGACCGGAGCTGGGCAAGTCTTATGATACCCAAGCCCATAGGTCAATGGTTTACACCCCTTCCTCTTCTCAGCCTAATGGCTGAGATCTGAATTCTCCTTATGTGGAATCCTCTATATTTTTTTCCGAAATTCCACTAACTCGCTACGATCCTGGGCTACATGTTGTAGCTGTTAGAGCCATGGGCTTATCCTATGTATCTGCTTACATTCCTTACCCCAATGCTAATCTTTTGTCTGAATTCAACTCTTTCACAAGCGAACGCATTTGTCAATACCACTGTGGACTACTGTGGTCCTTTCTACATTACTCATATCCGCAAACGCGGAATTAAGAGCCACAAAGCTTACATTTGTGTGTTCGTCTGTCTAACAACTAAGGTAGTACACTTAGAGTTAGTCTCTGACCTTAGTTCAGATTTATTTCTCGCCGCTTTTAAGCGTTTTATTTCTCGTAGAGATCCTGGGGCCGTATTATGACCTCTTAAAACTATCATGTTTTCGGTGTGAAAAAGAGACGGAGCTATACAGGACGAATAGCACTATCCTTTTCTCACACAGAAAACATGATGGTTTTAAGAGCTCATAATACGGCCCCTGTTGCTATGATTTATAGAGATGGAGGCACAAACTTTATTGGCGCAAAGCGCAAATTGAACGAAATTTACACCTTAATTCAATCAAAATCTCATGTAAATTATATAGGTGAACAACTAGCTGAATATCGTGTACGATTTAAACATAGTCCGCCTTACGGTCCTCATTTTAATGGACTCAGCGAAGTTAATGTTCGTTGTGTCAAAACTCATCTCTTTAAAGTCATTGGTTCTCAAATATTAACATATGAAGAGTTTAGTACCGTACTTGTTCAAATCGAATGTCTTTTAAATAGTCGACCTCTAAGTAGTTTAAGCTCTGACCCGTCTGATATTAGTGCTTTAACGCCTAATCATTTTTTAAATGTAACTCCGCTCAACTTTTCACCTGCTGAAGATGTCACAGACATTTCAGACAATCGCTTATCGCGTTATCAATTTCTTAATAAAATAACTCATTCCTTCTGGCATCGTTGGAGTCAGGAGTACCTCACTTCCTTGCAACAGCGGGAGAAGTGGAACACACCGTCAAAGCCTATTGAAGTATGTAGGTACGATTGTTGTTATCAAAGACAACAACGCTCACCCGCCTTGTTGGCCTTTAGGTGTCATAGATGAGATTTCATCCTTATAATTGACCCTAACGATCGATGCAATAAAAGTACAGGGCATAATTTTTTCAGATTTTAGCCGGTTCGATTCCCGGGTGTGGGAAAAGAGAATTTTCGAAAATCTTTGAATGCAGTTTGCTTTCTATTTAAAAATAAAGGAATGTTTCCTTTGAGTAAAATTTTCTATCTGCAGTATTAAGAGTACTTTACCTCCAGGTGGCATTACAAAATTCCACCCTGTATACATATTTTTCCCCGGAGTGTATACCACTGTGACGCTGGGTCACAAGATGCGAGGTTTTCCTACCTCCCAACTCGTCTACAGTGTGTAGGATGGTAGTAGTGGAATAATAAAACTTGATTGGTGACTTGATTGTTTATTTTTTATAGTAAGACAAAAGAAAACCGGGTTTCTAACACCGTTGCATAGTATTATAAAATATGATTACACTGGTAACTATTGAGAATTTATGATTCTATTGCTCTGCTTACAGAGATACGCGTTGTTCCTTAGCGCGTATAATTATACAATTGAGTACGTTCGTAGCGAAAATAACAGCGCGGATTATTTGTCCCGCGCAAGTCTTCCCGACGAAGCGGATAATAAGCGGTCGCGGTCAATGGCCGCGGACAGTGCTCAGCACGCTGCCGCCGCCGCCTCCCTGATAGACCGCGCGTCCTATGTTCACTTCGTGATAGACGGACACATGCCAGTTACGCGGGACGAACTGCGCAAGCAAACTAGCCGCGATGCGAATTTGATTAAGGTAATTGATTTTATTTTTAAGGGTTGGCCTAGAAGCGTGTCTGATTTGAATTTAAAACCGTTCCACGCATGCAGGAATCAATTATCATATGAAGACGGCTGTGTTATGAGAGGGCATAAATTGGTTTTACCGGAAACTCTAAAAACGAAAATATTAAATGAACTCCATACTTCCCACCTGGGTATTGTCAAAACAAAAGCCGAAGCTAGTTCCCGGTTCTGGTTTCCAGGTATTGATAAAGAAATAGAAACGATGATTAACTCTTGCAGTGTTTGCATATTTACGACCTACACCTCCGCGCGCCCCGCTTGCGCCCTGGCCATACCCCCCCCCCCAACCATTCTACCGATTACATATAGATTTCTTGGGTCCGTTAGATAATAGACATTATCTATTTTTATTATTAGTAGATGCACACACGAAATGGGTGGAAGTTTACGAGATGTGTGGTTCGACGACCTCATCAGCTACAGTAGAGAAACTGTACGAGTTTATTTCAAGGTTCGGGTGACCTAATACGATTGTAAGCGATAATGGGACAGCTTTCACGTCACAAGATTTTAAACGGTTCTGTAGAATTAACGGGGTTGAGCACGTGACATCACCGCCCTACAATCCTGCGAGCAACGGCCAGGCCGAAAGCTATGTAAAGATCGCAAAAAAAGGTATAAAGTCGTGTATTTTATCTAGTAACAGCCAAAAAGACACTAGGATCAAACTGTTAAAATATTTATTTGACTACCGGAACTCGGTACATTCAGTTACAGGGTTCTCTCCTGCTCAATTAGTGTTCGGACATAAACTAAGACCAAGGTTGGATCTGTTGTCGCCAAAACCGCTGTCGTCACTCTCAAACGTGTCACTGGACAGCACTGTAAAATCAAAACAGTGTTTGCAGTGTAAATACAATGGCGGCAAAAATACACAAGTTTTTAAAAACGGAAACGAAATATTATACAAAGAATTTTGTAATAAAGAGAAGTTCACGTGGTGCAGAGGAACAATAATAAACAAAATTGGCAGAGTTGTTTATTTAATTAACGATCAGTGTAGTGAAAAAACATAAAAATCAGATTGTGTTATTTAAGGGCAACCCCAATGTACAACATAGTTGGGATACTAGCGAAGTAGACGATGATGGTGACGATGACATATCATCAGCGGCATCACCGTGCCCCCAACCCGCGTTTCAAGCTGACGCCGCTGCCACGGGAGAGGGGGGGCAGGGTGCAAGTACGTCTCCTGCGGTGCCGGCCACGCCGGCCGCGTCTTCTTTGCCGTCCGGCCCTGTCCGTTCCGATAGAGCGTTGCGCCAGCTTCCAAAAGTGGACTACAGAAGCCTTGCGCTAGGCAAGTGACCAGTTGATTGCATAATGTTGTAACTAATTGTTATTTACGGACTCATGGTGTTACGAGGTAGTATTAACCTAATTTTAATAATTATGCATAGGTACTCTATAGTATACTGTATAGTTTTAAGTAGGTACTTCAGTATTATAATTTCCTGTTACCTATTATTATTTCCTTAATTGATATTGTTTACATTTATTATTATTATTGTAACTTCAAAATGTGTTGGGGAGATGTTAGGTATAACCCAATAGAGATGCGTGCCGCGCCGGTGCCGGCTACTGCGCACACGGCGACGCGCAGCTCCGGGACCCCGCGCCCCCGCCGCGGGTCCGCGCTCGCGTATTGGAAATAAAGCGTCAATGCGTTTACAGCAGCCGTTGTTTTACTCATGTCCCGTATCCAACACATAATAAATCGGCATAGTATTTGGTTTGATGCCTATATTCTCATTGAATTGAATTCCTGTTAATAACTATTAATAAACGTGATATAATTGTAGTCTTTAAATACCAATTTGAAATTGAAAACAATATATTTAGTTTTAATTTCCGCGAATATTAGTGGGTTGCAGGTATGCACCTCCCTCCCGCCCGCTATATTATGCACATGCAAGATTACAAGGCAAATGCAAGGATTTTATGCACATGCAGGAAGGCAAAGCAATACCCAACACCATTACCGACACGTGTTTCGCCTCTCCACGAGGCATCCTCAGGGGATGTGTTGACTCGCTGACCGTTGAGTTGCGACTGAGAAATTAGTACACGGCACCCCCCCTTTTATACACTGCCACCGTTGGTTATTTGTGTACAACTACCCACAAACATTCGCAGTAAAGGGGAAGAAACTAAATTCCGGCTGTGTGTTTTGGAACAATTAGAGATATTGAAACATAGTAATAATAATAATTTTGCACTGTTGAATGACCAGACGAATTTAGTTATTTCCCCTTTACTGCGAATGTTTGTGGGTAGTTGTACACAAATAACCAACGGTGGCAGTGTATAAAAGGGGGGGTGCCGTGTACTAATTTCTCAATTGTCCGGTTAAACAGTAACCAGCCTTAGTGTGCTGAACTGCGAGTGGTCCATTCCAAAAAATAAAAAAAATAAAAAATACTAATTTCTCAGTCGCAACTCAACGGTCAGCGAGTCAACACGTCCCCTGAGGATGCCTCGTGGAGAGGCGAAACACGTGTCGGTAATGGTGTTGGGTATTGCTTTGCCTTCCTGCATGTGCATAAAATCCTTGCATTTGCCTTGTAATCTTGCATGTGCATAATATAGCGGGCGGGAGGGAGGTGCATACCTGCAACCCACTAATATTCGCGGAAATTAAAACTAAATATATTGTTTTCAATTTCAAATTAAAATGGATTTCCGCAAAGTAACGCCTGACTCAATCAATTTTTTTAAATACCAAGTCATTTAATACGCGAAATGAATCGTCATTAGGTGCGTTCTGAAACTAATCTATACTTATAATAAATCTGTAGAGAGGTCAATTCTGTACAAGGAATATATTTTCAAAATAACTATCAGGGGGTGATTAGTGATCGATACTGGTGCCAAAAATGCAATCAGTAAAATTTTTGTCTGTCTTTCTGTCTGTCTGTCTGTCTGTCTGTAATTCTTTATAGACACAAAAACTACTCGACCGATTTTAACGAAACTTGGTGCAATTATTCTTCATACTCCTGGGCAGGTTATAGTATACTTTTCATCACGCTACAATCAATAGGAGCAGAGCAGTGAAGGAAAATGTTGGGAAAACGGAAGAAGTTACTCCATTTTTAAGCTTCCGTCGCGTGTGTAGCCTTAATGGTTAAAGTTACATAGAAATCATGTATTACGGAAATGTTCTACATAAAATTATCTAAAAAATATCCCGAAACAGCATGTCTATCTTTTGTCAATTTTAAACCGATCGGGCTGAGAGTTTCAAAATCGGGGGTAAAGTAACTATTCCACGCGGACGAAGTCGCTGGCAGAAGCTAGTATTTTAAATAATTTCGAACAAGTTACAAAAACAAAATAAATGGATATGTATTATGTTTTCAAAGACCTTATAAAATAAGGCTATTTTTCATATATATGGCATTTGGTGACGCCATCTTTTCATCATCTGGTACGTTTTGGCCATCCTTCTTTGCGTGTCGGTATTGTTATTGTATTTGTTCATCGAGTCCTCGAGCACTTGTCTAATAAGCTCATATAAATTGAATACACTTTAATGTTGCAGTCAGAGGGTCCAAATTCGTTTGTTTTTAGGGTGGGTCAGATAATGTTGTTTCCTCGCTATTTTACCAAGTAAATTGATTTTTCAGAGGAAGTTCACAAATATTTACACATGCCAATATGTCTATCCTGGTTGAGATACACTACACCGTAGGGAGGAGTTAATGTTCAAATATGCGAATAGTAAACTAAAAACAGTAGGAAAGGGTTTCATTGAATTTATTTCATAATTAAAAAGTAAATTTACTAAATTATTCTACAACAATTTAGAGATCACTTTCATAAACAAGAAACAAAGAAATAACGATTTTATCACTCATCTAAGTTACTTTTATTCGGTTTCTGAGATACTTTATTGGTCGTTTAATATCTCCGTTAACCACTAATCAACCAAAGGCGTTATGATAAATAGCGTTACTGGATAGAAAAACGACCAATAAAGAAACCGGGCCTTATAGATTCAATATTTCTGTGCAAATTTAATTTAATAAAAATAAATTTAAAGTACCTAGTTACTAATTCACCGAGCTACAAACGCCCATGCTAAGCCCTTAGATCCAAGGAGCTTCAATTTTATAAGGAATATGAAAGGATATTTTGAAGAAATACGACAAGGATGAAAAAGTATTTGTTTGCAGGAATATTATTCACAAATGGGATCTTGCATTCGAGTAATTCACTTGAGCAGTGCAGGAATCGTCCCCTATATAACGCACAATCAAGTTACCATGTCTATTTTGCATTCCTCCAAGGTTTAGGCTTACGCTTACGCTGAGGTTTTGTCCGTCGTGTAGGGGGTGTCCACGATGACCATTTGCCCGTACCCCGGGACGGGGTTATTCTAGGCGGCTTTGGTGTCCTGGGCCACAAAGTGATGGTTGGTACGTCTACCGTATGTGATATAACAACCGCGCATTGCTCAAGATTTTTACATCTACCTTTTTCAAGTTCAAAGGAATCAGCCAGATCAAAATGTGAAATGTATATACGTTTGCGATGTTTACTTCTACTGGCGTATCTACCCTTTTTTATTGTCACATAACTTACTCTCGCACCGTAACCGTCTAGTTTAATTATTACTCTGTCGCCCTTATAGTACCTATGATGAGGAGAGGTTGGGAGGGGAGGTTCGGTCGTGGTTGTTGTGGTTGTCGTAGTTGTCGTAGTGGTCGTAGTTGTTGTTGTTGTCGTGGTTGTAGTGGTTGTCGTGGTGGTCGTAGTAGTTGTAGTTGTTGTAGTAGTAGTAGTTGTTGTAGTAGTAGTAGTTGTTGTAGTAGTTGTAGTTGTTGTTGTGGTGGTGGTGGTAGTAGTCGTGGTCGTCGTAGTTGGTTTAGTGAATTTGGGAAGAAAAACCGTGTAGGGTTCTAAGTTTAAAGATTCATCAGGTTCTTCAATATATTTAACCTCATCACAAGGATAAAGCTTATTTTCCCATGTTACACACACGAGTTTTGTACAATCCAACTCTGGTGGGATGGGAACAGCGTCACATGGGTTTGGAACTTGAGGGTTATTTTTTTTTCGAGTATTAAAATGTTCTTCAATAACCGTTGTTTCCTTTTCCTCGCAAATAAATTCAATTTGCCCTTTCTCCAGCGTTTGATTAGCCGTATAAACCGGCTCTGTATAGGCAACACCGTCTTTCGTGTAACATACTCGAGTACCGTTTGAATTGAGTGAACAATTGACAAGATAGAAAGATTTATCTTTAATTGTGTTAGATAAAAACAATACTTTATCATTGTGGCTCAAATGATGAAATCTTATAATTTGACATAGCGTATGATTTTTAGCAAAGCAGGATTTCAAGATCAGATTTGAGGCAGTAAGTTCAATCATAGAGGTAAATTTAACCGGCAAGCACTCGTAGACATTCGTACAGTTATAAAGCAAAATTTTGTTCTCAGGTTCATAATTATCGTATAACCAAAAAGATATGTTCGTTTTGGTTCTTTCCATCATTGTGTAGTTGAAATCTTGACCCTGAAATATAAGAATTTCTGATTATTATTAGGTTAGTGTGTGATTAAAATGGTTGAACTAACCATCAACCCTGGGTCAATGAAACTCGATGAGTCTCGGAGGAACGATTCACCGAAAAACAATCGACTTCAACTCTAACTCCAACGGAGCATCAAATTGTCATTGAAAGAGTTTCTCTGGACTTTTTCAACGGATTTTTTTTACATTTTCTAAAAAGAAGCATATAATAACCCCCTTATTTTGAAATCCGTAAAAAAATAGTATGTATCGCAACTGACGTAACGTACAGACTGGCCAGGTAAAAAACTATTTTATGGCTGACTGTCATAGGCTATTTTTATGTTAAAACCACATTATTTTGGGCATAAAATCACTATTTATTGTTACCGTGGCCCTGGAATGTAAAGAGCATTAGGAGGAACAAGAATGGGTTTAGTCCGTAAGAGTCTGAAACTTCCTTTCGCTCCGCTCAGAGCGGAAGAAATCATTTGATAACATCCCGTCCATTAAAAAAAGTATGAGAAAAGTAATGGTTGCTTGTTAATGCAAATTGCCGTGGCAGGTTCGAGAGCGTATGGTACATCTCGTTTTGCGTCGTCAGCAACATTCTGTTTCGTCGGAACCCAGCGCCAGTCGTTGACCTTGGAGCTCTCTTCTATTGATGCGAGACGGCGAGCCACGTATGGTTTGTAAGAACGCGATCCTGTCCTTATCCAGGTGAGTACTGTTTTACTGTCGGTCCAGAACACTTTTCTGTCGAGTTTTCTTTCATGTTCTTCAATGACTGTGTCGGCGAGCCTGGTCCCCATGACTGCTGCTTGTAGCTCTAGTCTCGGTATGCTTGTCAACTTGAGCGGAGCCACCCTTGCCTTGGCCATGATGAGAGATACGCCCACTTCGCCATCCGGTGTTACTGCCCTCCAGAACAGAACAGTTGAGTAGGCCGACTCGCTGGCGTCGCTGAAGACGTGGAGTTCGAGGGAGGCGGCGTCACTGTAATGTAAATATCGCCGCGGGATCGCTGCGTCGAGGCGGCGTCACTGTAATGTAAATACCGTCGCGGGATCGCTACGTCATGGAGACTTTTCAGATGTCCCATCCACGACTCCCACTGCTCCACCAAGTCTTCGTCGATGCGGTCGTCCCACGTTGTTCCTCGGCGCCAAACTTCTTGGGGTAATTGCTTTGCCCTGATGGTGACTGGTGAGGCGAATCCCAATGGGTCGAAGAGTGACATGACGATGCGCAAGGCTTCTCTCTTCGTTGGCTGTTTTCCCTCGATTAATGTCGATGGTATCCTTGCTAAGTTCAGGTTGAACGTCAGCACGTCCGAGCTTATCTTCCAGATGACACCCAGTACCCGTTCAGTTTGTTCTTCCGTCTTGTATAGCTCTAGGTCTTCTGTATGGTGTTCCTCTCCCAGGGCTTCTAGGAGTGACGCTGAGTTTGACTTCCATTGTTTCAGTTCGAAGCTGGCCTTCTTGTGTACTTCGCGCACACTCGTTGTCACGTTCACTGCGTCTTCCAGGCTTCTGAAGCTATCTAAATAATCGTCGACGTAGTGCGTGTTTATGATGGCAGCTGCGGCTTCCGGATGAATGTCTTCATGTTGCTTGGCATTCAAGTTTTTGATGTATATTGCTGTAGACGGTGAACTCGATGCCCCGAAGATTAGTGAAGTCATCCTGTATTCTTCCGGAGGTTGGTTGTCGCGGCGATCCGCGCGCCACAAGTACCGCAGTGCGTCTCGATCTTCGGTGTCTGCTGTGACCCCGATGAGATGCTGTCGGAAGCGCATGACGACACCCGGCAGCGACTGAAGCAAATCCGGACCTTTGAGGAGCATGTCGTTAAGACCCACTCCTCTGGTCTTGGCAGCGGCGTCATGTACAACACGCAGATTGTCCGGCTTCATGGGGTTGATGAACGCGAAGTGAGGTAGGTACCAAGTTTTCTCAGGAGACTTCTGCTGCGGCGCGGGTTCGGCGTATCCCTTTTCTATAAGAGCTTCCATTTGTTCAACGTACTTCTTCTTGAGGGCTGGGTCGCGATCGATCTTCTTTTCAATGTTGAAGAGCCTCTTCAGTGAGTTTTCATAGTTGTCCGGGAACTTGATGTCTTCCTTCTTCCAGAGGAGGCCGGTCTGATATCTTGTTTCGTTGATCTTCTCTGTTGTTTGTTCGAGAAGTCGAAGTGCCTTCTCTTCTGGATCGGTCTTCGGTCTCTTCGGGTTTATTCAGAGGGCGTCCATCTCAAAGTATCTCTTCACCAGGTCCTCGAGGTCATCTTCAGCTTCCTTCAAGTGTGACACGAAGTCGATCTTCTGACCGAAGGAGTTCGTTTGGCTTCCGTGGAGTACCCATCCGAGCGGCGTGAGAGATGCCACTGGATGGTCCATGTCCCCTTTCCTGGTCTCTTCGGTTAGCAGAAGATGCCAGTTATCTTGTCCGATGAGGATGCGTGACTTTGCATTGGAATATGTGAGATGTCCCTTGATGTCCGATAGGTGTGGACATCCTTCCACTAGTTCTCGTGGAACTCGTTGAGAGGAGACTTGTAAGTTCTTCACTGTTCTAGCTTGAATTTGCTCTTCTCGTTTGTTGATCCCTTTTAGCCCGATGGTCACTCTTCTTGACGCCGATTTTGCCGTCTTCAACTCGTTGATGGTTTCTATCTTCAGTGGATCTACGGGTCGTGTGGCTCCAATGCTTGCAGCGACGTCGTCGTCGACGAGCGTGACCGTTGATCCGTCGTCCATCAGCGCGAATGTGTTAACTGTTCCTTTTGGCCCTTTCACCTGGACCGGCAGGACCTTCAGATAGGATTGCTTCTTCATAGTCCACGTCGAATTGATGACTTCTGTTGTTTCGTCGTTTTCTCTCTCTTCAATCTTTTCTGTCTTCTTTTCATAATGAAGCAGTTTGTGATGTGTGTACTTGCACCCGTTGACACCACATGGCTTCGTTCGGCAGTTGTGAGTCTTGCTCCTATAGGGTAAGCATCTGAAGCAGAAGCGTTTGGACTTCGCAGCATCCCATCTTGAATTGACTTCCATCTTTTTAAATGTGTCGCACTCCGTCGCGTTGGTGTGGCTTGTCTCGTCGCACACAAGCCAAGGTGACGGGGGGTCACATTATGTGAGGCTTTCCACCTCCCAACTCGTCCCAGTGTGTAGGATGGTATTATTGTATGTAATAATAAACTTGATTTGTTTGTGACTTGTTTATTTTTAAAATTAGATAAGGAAAGAAACCCGGGTTTCTAAAACTTGTTACATGTTATTATTGAAACTGGTAATAACTATTGAAAATATTATTGACTGCTCTGGTTGAGCAATTTGATAGAACTGAATGAAAAAATCTGAGCAGTCAATAAAAAACGAAATTTAAAATATTTTTGAAAATAGACATTTTCTTTTCACAATAAAAGTAAGGAGTTTTCAGCCATCGTGGAGGTTTAAAGTCCACGAGACTGAAAACGCAACGACATCGTTACAATACCGGGGTGGCCGGCGCAAAAAAAAAATCTTTAAAGGATTTTTTTTTTTTGTAAAAGATAGTAGAAATTTGGAATTAAAAATTGATAAAGAAAAAATACGATGATAACGATGTCATTTAACATTCAATTTGGTAGGTAAGTAGGTACAAAACAAGTCACACTTATATAAAAAAAATACAACAGGTAATTAATGGGAGTGCATGATAGAATTTGGATGTATGAATGTTTTTTACAATGATTATTTACACTAGGTTGGTTCCAGTTCCATTCAAACACTAACATTCATCATATCTCACAAAGTCTTAATCAATAACTTTGAATTAAGGCAACAGTTAGGTAGAGAAATCTTATATCCTAGAAGATGTTTCTCAAGGAACTAACCCAGATTAGTGAAGGCTTTAACTTACTGCCAGTCACCACCCGCTGGCTTTGGTGATCTTGTTTAGTCCTTTGTATGTGATGAATGTATTGAGTATGTGTGTGTGTTAAGTGTCCTAAATATTTACAAGTTTACTAATCTTAAGAATGATTAGGAAAAAAAATATTAAATCTCATTAGAGAAGTAAGTACTTGTTTAGAGTACATAAGGGAATAAGGTATTTGGTTTAAGTCCAATTATGAAAGATATAATAACAAAGGCTTATTTAAAGAGTTGTTAACCGCTCTATAGTGAAAATATAATTATTACTATAACATAGGCTTATTTAAAGAGTTGTTATCCGCTCTATTAATACGAGATTAATTAAGTAAAGTCGGAAATACGACTAAGAATTGTGATAATAATAAAATAATTGTAATAATCTCATATGTACAAAATAAAATATTGATAAAGAAATTGATGGTTTGCCAAAAGGATGAAGATGTGTATAAAAATAGTAACTATATAAATCATAAGAGTATGCTGACGCATGCTTAAACTTATAATAAATTTAAAAAAAAAAAAATTCTTATGTAAGTACTTAATGTTAAAATTATATTTAAAGGAATATGGTAAATTTGAGGTACTAAAATAATTGTTAATTTAGTTTTGGAATAGGTTTAATGTCTTTTATATGCCAACGACCTAGTGGTTTATTGGACATGTCGGATAAATCGTAAATGAGAGGAGTAATTTTCTTTGTTATTTTACATTTAATAAATTTGGGTGCTAATTTTGCCGAAAAATATTTGTCTGCTGAGCTAATGGGGTAATTACGCTTCCATATAATATCACCATCATTGAATTCTAATTTTTGGTGATGTTTATTATAATATTGAGCGTTCGTTTGGTGACATTTATAGAGACGACCTTGAACTTCTGAAAATATTGGGCTAAGCAAACCAATGTTTTCAGAATATATGTCTTTAGGTGCTAATATGGAATCTTCTGTTATGTCGGTATTGTACAAAGATCCACATGTGACAAGTTCACGACCAAAAACTAGATAAGAAGGCGTTAATTGGGTTGTTTCGTTTACGGAAGAATTAATTGCAAATTGAATTTTGTTGAGATGGATATCCCATGTTCTATGATCGTCATCGACAAATGAAGCGATTGCGGTAATTATAGTTTTGTTATAACGTTCTACTGTATTTACTTGAGGGCAATAGCGTGGAATGTAGTGTACTTTGGGTATGTTGTAAAATTTAAATAAGTCTGTGAGTTCACTGCTTATCATTTGAGGGCCATTGTCTAAAATAATTGTTTCAGGAATTCCATATGTCATGAAAACAAGATTTTCAAGAATATGTTTTATGATTGAAGATGTTGCCCGTTTAATTGGATAAATAAGACAATATTTGGAGAAACAACAAGTTACTACTAAAATAAATCTGTTAAGTTTGCGAGACAATGGTAATGGTCCAATTAAATCAATTGATAAACATTGAAAAGGACGTGAACAATTTTTGGGTTTACCCATTAAACCAATTGTATGTTGATTTTGATGTTTGTAGGCAAGGCAAGTTTCACATTTGGATATAAATGTTGCAATGTCTTTATACATGCCAGGCCAAAAGTAGTTAATTTTAATACGGTGATATGTTTTAAATGTACCAAAATGAGCAGATGTCGGTGTTGAATGGTTTTCGGCAATGATAGAGTCACGTAGTTCCAAAGGAACAACTAATTTCCAAGAAAACTCAGAATTATATGGAGTGTTTGATCGTGAATATTTATACAAGTTATTGTTTTTAATACGATAATCTGGGGTTGAAGATGGATTAGTTTTACATTTTGATAAAATTTTATTATACCAATCATCATTTGAATTGGATGAATCAATATTAATAGCGTTAATAGTTTTAATACGGGATAAAGTATCTGGTACTAAGTGGTCTTTGCCTTTTTTATGCTTTATTTCGAAATTAAACATGGATAAGCGAATACTCCATCTGGCTAATCGACCTGTGGGGTTATCGAGATGTAAAAACCATTGAAGGGCAGAATGGTCTGTATAGATAGTAAATTTCTGGCCGTTATCTAAATAACAACGCCAATGCTCTAGAGCAGTTATGACACTTAATAACTCACGTTCAGTGATTGAGTAATTTCTTTGAGGTTGAGTGAGGGATTTACTCATATAAGCAATAGGTTTTTCTACACCATCAAATTCCTGTGTGAGCATTGCTCCCAAACCGTATGCTGATGCATCACAGTGGACAGCAAAAGGTTTAGAAAAATCAGGACAAGTTAAAATTGGAGTAGAAACTAATGCTTGTTTAATTAAATTAAACGCATTATTGGCTTCTGGAAGCCATTTAAATGGAGGTGCTTTTTTGCTAGTAGAAGTTAGTTTTGTGAGAGGAGCAGCCAAGGTGCTGAGATTTGGAATAAAACGACGGTACCAGCTTGCTGTACCGAGAAATTTTTTGACTTCTTTACTAGATTTAGGCGGCTGTATGTCTAGAATAGCTTTGATTTTATCGGGGTCAGTATGTAAACCTTTTTCGTTTATAACATAGCCTAAATATTTTAATTCGCGACGGAAGAAAACGCATTTTGGAAAGTTAATAGTAATGTTTGCCGACTTTAATTTATTGAGAACTTTGTTAAGAAGGTTTATATGATTGTCAAATGTTTCAGATATGATAATTATATCATCCAAATAACAGAATACGGAGTTGTCGAAGTCACAAAAGAGATTATCTATAAATCTTTGCTGAGTAGCGGGTGCGTTAGTAAGACCAAAGGGCATAACTTTAAACTGATATGTTCCGCGACCTGGAACGTGAAAAGAGGTCTTGGGACGATCTTCTACACGGAGGGGGATCTCCCAGAATGCTTTTGCAATATCAATAGAAGATAAGTATTTAGCGTTTTTCAGATTGTCAATAATATCAGATATAAAAGGCAATTTATATGCATCTTTTCTGGTAATATCGTTTAATTTACGGCTGTCTACACAGAAACGCCAAGTGCCATCTTTTTTAGGGGTGATAATAACAGGATTGAGCCAAGGGCTTTCACAAGGTTCAATCACATCTAATTCTAACATTTTGTCTACTTCTTGGCGAAGAGCTTTTTGCTTTTCAGGGGATAAACGATAGCATCGTTGACGTATAGGAGGATGGTCACCTGTGTCTATGTGATGTTCAGTTAAGTGAGTTTTCCCAAGAGGTAAAGAATCAGTAGAAATGTTTTTAAAATTTTGAATAATAGTATCAGCTATAAGACGTTGGGTTTCAGAAAGATTGTTGTAATTATTTATTTGAATGTCAGAAGTATTTATTAAGAAAGTTGGGGCGTTTGATGATTTATGAAGAGTTATTTTGGAAAGAATTTGGGGAGCTAAGTTGAAAGTTTTCCAAAAATCAATGCCTAGTATAAATGATTCGGAGACGTTAGGTATAATATGAGCAATAATATTAGAAAAGTGATTATTATACATAGCAGGTAAGTTAATATATCCAATAGAACGTATGGGTTGACCATTTGCAACCGTACCGTGTATTATGTTATTGTGTTCTATCTTATAACCGTGTTGGAGTAACAATTTGTGCGAGTTATTTCCCAAAATAGTGATGGCACTACCACTGTCTAATAAGCCTGTTAAAATTAAACCATTGACGTTAATTTTAGCATAGGGACGTTCGGTATCCGTTTTATTTGTAAAGAGAATCGTAGTAATTTTATATGATTTAAAAAAAATGTTAATAGTGTTAAGCCAATTGTCCCAATCTGACTTAACAAAATTCGATTTACTACGATCCTCGCTTATTAGTTTTTTGGAGGATTACATTTCGGACAGTTCGTAAAAATAACATTTTGTTTCCCACAACGATAACAAACTCTTTTAGTACTAGTGCAATCATCTAGTTTGTGATTATTTGTCCGGCAACGAGGGCAAGTAAAGATATTTTGTTTTTTATTGGAGGTATGAGTAACTGTATGTATATTAATATCAAAATTATTCGTCTTTGAAAAACTTTGTTTAAATAAAGACGTAGGTAAAATTTGGGATAAATCATTCGAATCTGAATTAGATATTTCTAAACAGTTTTCAAACCATTTACAAGATTCTAATAAACTAGTAATTGTGGATAAATTGTCTGGTAATAGTCGTTGACTAAATTCGGGTTTTATGTTCCGACGTAGTATTTCAATTTTTCGTTTTTCCGAGAGTGGTTCATGAAGTTTGTTAAATAATGATTCCATTGTAGCAAAATAAATAATAACTCTTTCGTTATGTTTTTGTTTTCGCGAATCTATAAATTTTTTAAGTTTATAATCATAGTCGGTAATTTCGAAATATTTTATTAAGGCCGTTTTAAATGTATCCCAATTCCCGATGGAATCTTTATTGGCTCTATACCAATCTAAAGCTATTCCCGAGAGTATGTCGTAAATATGATTATATAGGGTATTATGGTTCATGTTTCTAGAAGTAGCAAATTCTTCTATTCTAAGGAGGAATTCCCTGGGACAACTATCACCGGAGAAAGAAATTTTTTTAATTTCTAAGTTAGGTCGGTTATATGAAATGTTATTTAAGGTTTGGGTAAGGGTATCGAAAAATGTATTGGGGACCATGGTCTCCTGTACAGATACTGATGAATGGTAAGTTGATGAGGATGGTGACGGTTCTAAAATTTGAAAACGTTGCTCATGTAATTTTAATTGTTCCCAAAGGGATTTATAATTTTGGATTACTTCTGTTGTACTTTCCGTGTCTATTTCAATTAATGACAAACGATTACGTATGTGGGTAATATAGGGTACAATTTTAGCTTTTCTTGTGGGATAGGATGATAAATTAATATCTAGTATGTCTAAACATTTTTTTAATTCTTCTATATCTTGATCAAAAGTATAGGGGCTGTTAGAATTTGCCGGATAAATATGTGGCTCCAATAATATATTGGAAAGAATTTGTCGTAATTCAACTGCAGTCTGTGTTGGTTGAAATTGCGCGTTCCGTAATTTTAGCTCATAAATTATTTCTGGTTTATTTAATTGCGAAATATCCATTGTGTATATGGCTTTATGATACGATTAGAATAGGTAGGTATATACCTTTTTAGTTGAAAAGGGAAAAAATGGCTAGAAAATAAAATGATTTTAAATGTCTGTCAGAAAATATTTTGACGTATTTTGGACGTCAAGATATAAAAATTTCGATGGAATTTTGCAACTATTTTTTTCAGCAAATACTTTAGTATTTTAAAGAAAAGAAACGAGGTAAATAAGAGATAGGTAGTATAAAATTCAAGATATGGAGTATGAGAATTAAGTTTGTAGGTATGTGTGTATGTAATGCAAAAATAAAATATTCTGTTAGGTGCTGTGTGTAATGTTTGTAAGTACTTAGCTTACGTATTCTCAAGTCGGCTTCGAAGGCCTAGAGAAATACGGGCTAAGCGTGTAGTATCTTGGGTAAGGGTACTCCCCAAAGCCAAGGGTGAGGTAACCAACGAGTTTTGGAATAACCGCGAGGGTTTAAACTCCAAAAGATCGAGGGTTTATGTAGCTGTCGTTAGACAAGCCGTTGGTGAGAGTAGGTGGTGTCTGAAGGGCTGTGGTGTGTAAATAAGTAGGTATCGAGTTTTGTAAGTATTTTGTAATATGAGTTATAGGTAGGTAAAAGTAATAAAGTTGTGAGAACAGTAATAGTGTTCTGAAATGGTGATGATGGTTATGGATAAGTACTTACATAAATAGACACAAAATAAAACTGTATTATTAGATATAGCACAAAAAATAAAATAAAATAAGGAACAATCACGTTAAATAAATGAGATGTTGGTACGCGCACATGTAAAACGTTCTTTTTTCAGAAAGTCCAAAACGCAGCAAATGTAGTTGATGGAGCAGCAGCCGCGCTACTCGTTGTTGGCGCGCTGAACCTCTTCCTGGGAAGCTCCGTCACGGCGCCTTCCGCTAGTCATCCACTCGTCTCGGGGTAGTTTTTGCTGGAGAGCAGTGTGACGGGAACCTCCTCGCCAAGTACGATTCGCCGGAGAGCCAATGTGACGGGATTGGTCGTCGGAGAGCCAAGGTGACGGGGGGTCACATTATGTGAGGCTTTCCACCTCCCAACTCGTCCCAGTGTGTAGGATGGTATTATTGTATGTAATAATAAACTTGATTTGTTTGTGACTTGTTTATTTTTAAAATTAGATAAGGAAAGAAACCCGGGTTTCTAAAACTTGTTACATGTTATTATTGAAACTGGTAATAACTATTGAAAATATTATTGACTGCTCTGGTTGAGCAATTTGATAGAACTGAATGAAAAACTCTGAGCAGTCAATAAAAAACGAAATTTAAAATATTTTTGAAAATAGACATTTTCTTTTCACAATAAGGCCTAGTCCGCACTGCGATATTTCACCGCGCGATTTTTTTCTCGTGATTCTGTAACACGTTCAATACTATGGCACTAACCGCACTGACGTTATAAAATTCGCGCGGAATAAAAATCTGTGATTTGATGCAAATTGAACGCGATTTATTCCCGCGCGAATGTTTTGTGCAATAGGAAGTAGTATGACTATGGCCGCACTGCGGAAAAAAAATCGCGTTTCTCTCATTATTTATCACTATCAGTCATCTCAAGTCATATCATAAAATGTTCACTGGAATGTAGTCAATAGTCAAATCAGTCAGGCAGTAATCAAATGGGAAGATAGATTAAAAAGACAATATGAATAATCATCCTAGCAGCGCCAAATGACAGAGGTGTACAAATATATCTAAACATTTGATAAAAATCGATTTTTTCAATTATTTCGAAGAAAGTAGAGTAACTACGGAGTTTCTTGTCCGTTCTTCTCGATAAGAATCTACTTTTGCGAATGAACGCTAGAGTCACTTAATTATGATAAATTTTAATGATGACGTTCTAAAGTGTCGTATAATGGCCTAATTGAAATAAACGTTTTGACTTTGAAACAAACAAAAGTCCACGTTGCTTTCTGCTAATTCGATCATTTTTTATGAAATGCTGAGATATACAGTGAGCGAAAATAATAGTTTTATTTGCGTTCACTGTTGATATGTATATGTATGTACTGGTACACTGCGGTGCATACCCCTTACTAAATATGGAACATCTTATCGTACAGTTATCGAATGTCTATTTTCAGCTGAAATTGCTTTTCTCCCATTTGTATCTTGATAGGTAATAGCTGGACCAACTAACTAGTCGTAGTAAATTATCGAATGATGTTTTGCTCATTCTATAATATCTGAAAAACTTAACCTACTTACAAATAAATATCATTTACATATATGGAAGAATCCAGTATTCATGACATATTTTTATACGTCGATTTGTATGTAACGAATAAACTCAAAAAATACTGGACCGTTTTTAAAAATTCTTTCACCATTAGAAAACTACATTCACCCTGAGTAACATAGGCTATATTTTATCCCCGTATTTTCACGGGAACGGGAACTACGCGGGTGAAACCGCGGGGCGCTGCTAGTATCAGATAAATGAAAATGATTCTGATGTCCATTACACGTTCGTCTCAGCCGGGAACAGCATCGAACTGACAAAAATCGCGCGAAATTTTACTCGCGGTGCGTACTAGGCGCGATTTCGAGCACGGAATATAAGTCGCGAGAATAAAAATCGCGCGGTGAAATATCGCAGTGCGGACTGGGCCTTAAAGTCCACGAGACTGAAAACGCAACGACATCGTTACAGGCGTATTGCTCTTCTCTGTGACGTTGGTGACAGGTATATTGTAATCGGAAAGAGAAGAAAGTGATCGAAGCCTTGTTCCTGGAGACATACCGCGTCGCATCCAGCCCAACATATTTAAGGTTAGTTACCCGACGAAAAAAGAGAGATGTGACGTGTCTGTTTTTTTGTTTGTCTGTCTATCTGTGGCTCCGTAGCTCGCGAACGGATGAAGTGATTTCAATTTAGTTTTTTTTCGACAAGGTTTGGGCGAGTGTTCTGAAACATGTTTGATGAAAATCGGTGGAGTCGTTTAATAGTTGTGGGGGGTGAAAGCGGGGAAGAATAATTGAGTGTCTGCAAATATACTCGAGTGGGGTCTCAAATGAAAGCGCACTGAAAGAGAAAATTGATGATGACTTAATCGAAAGTGTTCTTATAAGTATGTAGGGGAGAGTGATCAACAGTGGATCACGGGTCATAGTGGATTATTCGTTATAACTCAGTATGTGTATTGCTTGACGCACTTAAATAAACGCGTGGCCACTGCTCATCCACACCCAGCTCCACCGCGCACACATAGAATGACGTGCTATTATACTCCAGTTAGTAGGTAGGTACAATTTATTTTTTTGGTAATTTTGAATTTTGTTGTATCTAAATATGAATTACAGTTTTGTTTGGATCCGATATAGTTATGTCTGAAATATGGATAGTTTTATTTTGGTTTTTCTCTCTTTCTATTTTCTCTCATAACGGCCTATGGGTCACAATGAATCATTTCAGTTTGAGTCACAGTGGACTGTTGAAGTGTTGATACAGTGTATTTCCGTGAAATTAACATTGGTTTTTTTTAGTAGGTAAAAATCGCCTCGCAATCGAACAAGAAAATCTAGGATTGGACAATGGGCATTGGCAATGAAGAACAGATGAGTGAAGCCTTAAAATGTACGTACAACCCTACCCAGGACAGCCGACAAGTGCTCCGTCTGTGACAGTAGCTGGTACTTCCACCACAAGTAATGAAAAGTTTTTTATGGGCCATTTGCAATTACGAGGGTTACCTATAGCGAGCCCACGCAAAGGAGGAAGAGTACCACAGTGTAGAGGGATGTCAATAATAGCAACTGATTCCCCAAATAATGATGAAATAGAAAGGATATGGAATGAAAAGAAACAAAAACAGATAAAGGCAACTGCTAAAACAAAAAATTTGCCAGAAAGTTCCAGTGAAGATGAAGATCAAATAAGTGTTTATTCTGAAAAAAAAAACATTTTAGAAGATCATTATACGACCGCGACGGTAGATCCGAACAAATTTCCTGCACTAAAAGGATTGCCTAAGAGAGGTGATTTTATTATTGTTGAATTAGAAGTAAAACGGACACGATTTTTATGTAACTAAAGGTACAAATAAACGAGTAATAATGTGGAAATGCTGTCTTTTATTGCATTTTTTTTTCATTAGATCCAGTGTTACCCCATATGATTCAGTGTAACCCCTGAGTTGATCCGAAGTGACCCACCCCCGGGTCACAGTGAATTATTTCATATATTTTTTTTAAAGTGGTTATTACTTGTAAGTTTGTGTAGTAATTGCCAATAAATGCATTTTTATTTAAAGATTACCCGTACTTTGATTAATTATCAGATATTAGTTATTTTGGCATGAATTGCTGCTTTACGGGGCTTTGAAAAAAAAAGTGATCCACTGTTACCAACTTTCCCTACCTATATAAAGAATTTAAAAAAAGTATTCTAAAAATATCACGTCGCGTTGGGGGACCACGCTGCTTAGTTAGGTAATAAACTATTTGTAATGAAATTGTTAGGTTTCGAGCTTTCCCCCAACGCTACGTATTTTTTAGAATTATTAATACATACTTTGGTACTTTAAGATTGATTTTTATTTATTATTTTTTACTTTTTAAAGGGAACTTATGTTTTTGTGTCGGGAGTTTTTTTAAATTTTTAATGTATTTTTTTATTGTAAACAAAGGAAAAATATCTAAATTATACTGCATTACCTGCATTGTATCCTGAGGCGAAACCAACATACAGGTCACGTCCTTAATCTTCACCTGGAAAACAACAAACAATACAGGAATTAAAAAAAAATCTATAAAATTTAAGATGAGGAGGACTTACAATAATCATCATTTTGATCGAAAGACTGGTGGAGTGGCTTCTCCCAAGGTCCTGTTTTTCTCATATCCAGAATACTCTTACTAGGTCATTTGACCACGTTGTGTTAATTCCACTAAACTACTTCATCAAGCTTGAATACTTTCGTAGCTTCGCTAGTCCGCCAATCCATAGTAATATCACATCAATACACTAATCTATACTAATATTATAAAGCTGAAGAGTTTGTTTGTTTGAACGCGCTAATCTCAGGAAGTACTTACTGGTTCGAATTGAAAAATTATTTTTGGGTTGAATAGACCATTTATCGAGGAATGCTTTAGGCTATATAACATCACGCTTAAGCCAATAGGAGCGGAGCAGCGTTAAAGAATGTTTTAAAATCGGGGATTCCACGGGGACGATGTCGCGGTCAGCAGCTAGTATCTACATAAATATAATATAAAGAGATAATATTTTTTTTTGTTTTTTTTTTTTACATTGAATAGGCTCCGAAACTACTTGACCGATTTGAACATTGGCTATATTATATCCCCATATTCCCACGGGAACGGGAACTAAGCGGGTGAAACCGGGGGCGATGCTATCTATTATAAATGCGAAAGTAACTGTATGTTGTTTTCCTTATCAGCTGAAGCACTATTGAATAATTTTGGAAAGCTGAAGACAAAGTCAAATAATTTATTTTAATTAGAACATTAAAAAAGTATTAATTCTTGTTGTCTGTTCGCAGGGAATGGAAACTGAAAGTTATGGAAAAGTACGGACAGGAAGCTTCATAGTTACTCGAAGCTTAATATTTTTTTTACAATTTGCGGTAATGGTATCTACATGAATTAATTGTACCTATGTGACGACAGTGCTGCCCCACTAGGTGTATAGGTACACACTACACCGTGGCCCTGAAACGAAAGGGCATTAGGAAGAACACGGATACGTTTTAGTCAGTTCCAACCTAAAAAGTAAAGTGTACTACTATCACGAGATTTCATTTGATCGCATATTAATTGTTTGTCAAGGTTCAAGAAAATTAACTTATCCGAGACGCCGCAATAGGGATGTTTCCTGAGTAAAAAATATATGATTATGTGAAAAATATATGAGTATGATAGTCCGTCAGTTAGATTATAGAAAAATATTGGACACGTATTTTTTCCTTTATCAAATCTATAAAAACTGACGAAGATACAAAGCATCAAAGATCAGGAGTGGGGGCTTGTGACGTCACGGCTCGGTAAAAATCGTAGTAAGTAGTGACGTCACACGAGTTTTCAACGCACTGTATCGTCTTCAAATTTTGATTACGTGAAAAAAGAAAAAATACGTGTCCGATATTTTTGGGAAATCTATCAGACGGACTAATTAGATTTTTTTGAGGAGTGCTTGTAGAGACGCCACGGAGTCCTCACCTTCGCCTGACGCAGGTACTCACCGAACACGGCTGTTTCGGGAGGTACCTGTTTCGGATTCAGCGGGAGGACACGTCCGAGTGTCAACACTGTGTGGATCGCCCGAAGAACACGGTGGAGCATACGGTGAAGGTTTGCCCTGCTTGGGTGGAGCAATGCCGTGTCCTCGTCGAGGCGGTCAGCGGCAGCGACCTCTCGCTTTCGGCTCTGGTTCATTCTATAGTCTGGAGCGAGGAGGCATTGGAAGCGGTGACCTCCTCCTGCGAAGCAGTAATGCTAGCGAAAGAGGAGGCAGAACGGCTGCAGGAAAGGAAAACTCACACCCCAGCCGCCGCAATAGAAGAAGACGCCCCGGGCGTTGGGAAACGTAGGGCGATTTTCCGTCCACTATCCACCGTAGGCGTGGGCCTGCGGATGGCGAGTTATGGGTGGCTCGCCGTCCGATAACCACCAGGCCCGGGTCGTCGTGTTTCACGCGCACCTCAAAGAGATGTCAGCAAGCTAGACGGGGCCCGTGACTGCTAGGGTTGCGGAATTGGTTGGAAAGAGTCACCGCGGCCTTGGAACGCAATGGGAGCTAGTAGGAACACGGGTGGAATTTAGTCAGTAAGAGTCTGATACTCCCTTCCTCTCCCCCCAGAGCAGGAGAAGTCATTCGATGATTTGCATCCAGAAAAATAAGTGGATAAATCATGTTTTAACCTAAAGAAACAAAATCTTTTGCGATTTCTCCTAGAACTTAAAATTTACCTCTTTCATCACCAGGCCGTTTGATGTTCGTAAAAAAAAGATAAGAATATATAAACAATACATGATTCGAGTCTTGTTGATAGTCGGTGGTTGTTAAAACATTTAAAATTAATATCTAAAGATAAGCCATATACATCTATACTAATATTATAAAGCTGAAGAGTTTGTTTGTTTGAACGCGCTAATCTCAGGGACTACTGGTTCGAATTGAAAAATTCTTTTTGGGTTGAATAGAACATTTATCGAGGAAGGCTTTAGGCTATATAACATCACGCTGCGAGTAATAGGAGCGAAGAAAAAATGGAAGATGGAAAAAAAGAAAACGGGGAAAATTATTCATCTTTGAGGGCTTCACTGCGGGCGTGCACTGCGAAAACGGTTCAAGATACCAAAAAAAATTGTAGGAAAGAATTATTGCTCTTAAAATGATTTAAAAAAATGTCTGCGACAGTATATATCTATCTTTTAAGATTAACTCACTAGAACCGTTTTTCTGGTAATCAAATTTGGTCGAAAGGGATGAAAGTTTGTATTAAACTTTGTCAATTTTAAACCGATCGGGCTGAGAGTTTCAAAATCGGGGCTAAAGTAACTATTCCACGCGGACGAAGTCGCGGACAGAAGCTAGTATATGTATATGTACATTGTTAAGTCATCGGTTAACTGTTCACCGGTCCATTGAAAGCTAATGGGAAAACAAATTGAAAAACCAAACGTCCTGATAACAGAAATGGAAGTTTTAACCGACTACAGAAAGGAGGAGTATTTACAGTATGCCAAGTCCATCTGAGGTTTTCATAAGCCAAATGGCCAGATGGAAGCGATTTCAATTTAGTTAAAAAAATACGTAGCGTTGGGGCGCCGCGCTGCTTAGTTAGGTAATAGACTATTTGTAATTAAATTGTTAGGTTTGGACCGCTCCCCCAACGCGACATATATTTTTTAGAATTATTAATACATACTTAGGTATAAGATTGAGTTTTTTAATTAATTTTTACTTTTTAAAGTGAACTTAGGTTTTTGTGTAGGGGGTTTTTAAAATGATTAATTTAATTTTGTCCATATGTCATTATACAGAAATCTAAAACATATTTTAACGTAGTTGGACAGAAAAACGTGATTACGCTGGGACGAATGGATCGTGTAGATGAAAGGGAAAAGGTAAAGCTTGTGGAAAAGTCGAAACAGCGACTTGATCTAGCACAAATTGAATGAAAATACTATGATGATATCATCGAAGGTGCAAATGATTCGTTAACGGATTCTACTCTTACTTTTGGATCTCATGAACCATGTTCTTACGATGGCGTCATGCATTATTCTTTCTATTTTGCCCCTCAGATATATTTTACGCATAGCTCTCAACAAATCGGGCCACTTTATTTCTTGACATTTGCCCCTCAGATTTAAAATCGGTTTATTTCGTGTTGCTGCTGAGCTATTGAAAATATTGATATGGTATGTAATTCCTGAATCTTAAGCTATTGGGAAGGGAGCATAAACTTTAAGAAAAACATAATAAAAGTAAATAAGCAGCACAGTGTCGAAAATATTACAAACACATAATGGGTTGTATGTCGAACGTTAAACTATGTACATTCAACTGTAAAAATATATTTCGATCAGCTGATTGCGTCCACCAGTTATGTGCACGAGCCGACGTACTAGCGTTACAGGAGACCTGGCTGATGCCTCACGACGTGCCCTTCCTAGCGACCATTGATGGAGACTTCGCGTACACTGGTAAATCAGCAGTGGACACCTCTGAAGGTGTTCTGGTTGGAAGACCGTACGGAGGTGTGGCGCTGTTGTGGAGGAAATCGTTATTTGCGTCGGTATCGGTTATAAATTGTGCTAGTGATCGTGTCGTGTGTATTAAAATAGCGCAGGGCGAGCGGTCTTTGCTAATTTTTAGTGTGTACATGCCCACTGACTGTGCTGCTAATCGTCCCGAGTTTACGAGTTGTCTAAGTGAGATAATCTCAGTGATAGAGAGCAGTGAAGTGGAATCGGTCTTATTGTTGGGAGACTTTAACGCGCACCAAGGGACACGATTCTCACGTGAGTTACTTTTAACCTGTACTGATCAATCGTGGTCTTGCATTGATACAGAACTTTTGCCGCAAGACTCGCATACTTTTACTAACTCCGCCAACGGCTCCCTCCGCTGGCTAGATCACTGTGTTGGCACGGAGGCCGCCTGACATTTGGTTAATAGTGCGTCTATTTTGTACGGCGTTTACGTCTCGGACCATATTCCGTTACTAATAGAATGTAACATTAATCTTATCAAACCCAAAAAGATTGAATCCAACATCTATTGTAACAAGGTTGTGTGGGGTGAGAGGGATTTAGAACAGATAAATAAGTATTGTGATTTCTGTAATAGCAACTTAAAACAAATAGATTTTCCTCCCGAATTTTGTAATTGTGCTGATAATATGTGTCTCAATCATGAACATTAGCTGATGATAGATAGATTGTATAATACATTTATTAGTATTTTGAAAAAAGGAGCCGAACTCAGTCATGCTGGTTCTGTTAAAAAGCGTCATAAAGGAAACTATGTGGTGGGGTGGAACAAACACGTCCGTGGGGCTCACCGTGATGCTCGACTGCGTTATCAAACGTGGTTGTTGTACAACAAACCTACTTCTGGAGTTATTTATGAAAACATGTGTGCATCACGAAATCTTTTTAAAAATAAATTGAAATATTGTCAAAACAATCAACAGAAAATTAAAATGGATATGCTGGCATCTTGTCATAAAAGTAAACAATTTAATACGTTTTGGAAATTAACGAATAAGTTAAAACATAAGTCGCGGATACCGGTGAGTGTCGCGGGTGTGAGCGACCCCACTGATATAGCTAATGCCTTTCAAAAGCATTTTAATTTTAGCTCGCGTCTGTGTGGCTATAGTGAACCGTCATATAAGCCGGGCGCGGGGGCGGCCGTGACCGGAGCGCCCACCGTCAGGTTCTCCGCTGTAGAAGTCGCGACAAGTAGGTATACAGAACACGGTGAGGGGAAAGTCCCCCGTTCACGACGGCCTCAGCGTCGAACATCTCAAATACGCTGGGGTATGCACTTGCCGCGAGTACTTGCGCTTATTTTTAACTTATGTCTAAGACTCTAAGTCATAGTTACCTACTTACCTGTGGAACTTAGTAATACGATCGTTGTACCAAAAGAATTGGTCTGGTGACGCCTCCGATATTTCCAACTATAGGCCGATATCGCTTGCTACTATCTGTCCTAAGGTATTGGATAGTCTGCTTGATAAAATCCTAGCTAAACATATCGCTCTCGAGGATGGCCAATTTGGTTTCAGACCTAGTTTGTCAACGGATAGTGCAATTTTATGCCTTAAGCAGACTGTCCAATATTATACAGACAGAAAGACTCCTGTTATAGCATGTTTCTTGGATTTATCGAAGGCTTTCGACCTGGTCAATTATGACCTACACTGGCATAAGCTCACTCATGACACTACTGTCCCGACTGATGTGATATCACTGTTTCGATATTGGTACAGTAATCAAAAGAATACAGTTAAGTGGGCTGGCGCTTATTCTGATATATTATATGGACTGGATTGTGGGGTGAGGCAAGGGGGTTTAAGCTCTCCTCGTCTTCTCAACCTGTACATAAACAAACTGTTAGGTGGGCTCAGTAGCACTAAAGTTGGTTGTCACGTCGACGGTGTTTGTGTGAACAACATCAGTTACGCTGATGACATGCTGCAGTTGAGCCCATCTATCAGTGCAATGAGAAGGCTTCTTAAAATTTGTCTCAAATACAATACCGATAAGAGTGAATGGTTGGTTTTTAAATCGGGTACTTTAACATACGAACAGCTGTTTTGAAGTTTAAGTACCTATTTGGGTCACTGGGTTACTGATAACTTAGAAGTCAATGTTGACATAGACAGGGAGCGCAGTTTTTTTTTTTAATTTATTTGTTTATTACATGAAGAAATACTTAAATAATAAGTTACATAACCGCACTGACTGAAACCACAGGGTTTATGTGGAGTGTGGTGAGATCGCTTTTTCAGTGTCTACATACATTTTTTACAAATTCTCCACCTAGTAATAACACCTTCCGAAATGGCGGTAAATTTAAAAAGACAGTACATTTTGACATTGATAAGCTAATGTTAAACTTTACTACATCAAAATAAAAGAAAAACATTTTGAGATATGAATTAACATTTAGGTTTCACAAAAAAAAAGAGTACCTTCTAATTGTATGCATTTGTAAACAATCATTATTATAATTATATCGAATTGACAGAATTAACATTATGCAACAGGTAGTATTTTTTAAGGATATTCTTGCACTGTTTAGAGTTAATATAATCATCGCAAATATCGTGTCTTAAATTGTTCGGCAAATTATTAATTATATTAGGCAACATGTATTCCCACGTCCTCTTTCCATACTCATTATTGTATCTGGGCAAGATATAAGTAGGCAGATAAGACAGATCCCGCAGTTTACTTTGTCGTGTAGTTTTTGTCAATGTACGTATGTTATTGAATTCTTCAGTAATTATTGCCATATTCCTTTTATTAAACACGCTTATAATCTGACAGTGAAGGAATAGGTTTGTATAGTCATTCCTGTATTTTTTAGTTATGTTTTTAGGTGTTATGGTTTTTAGTGTAGATAACTGTAATCTGTATATGTTTTCTAAATATGTTTTAGGTATATGTACGTCCATATGTACTTAAGCCGTAGTTAATGACAGAGTCAGCGAGTGATAATGTCGCTGGCTGTCCGTTGCAACATGCTGGGCCGCAGGTTTGCACGCTGTTCTGACTCTGTAAAAATAACGCTTTTTAAGGCTTTCTGCCAGTCGTTTTACACGTGCAGTCTGTGGACCAAGTATACCCAGCGGGCATACAGTGACCTGCGCGTACAGTACAATAACGCATTCAGGGTGCTTTTGGGGTTGCCGTGCCGTGGCGATGTAGCGCGTCAGGGATGTTCGCGGACGCATGTGTTGACTGACGGGTTTGCCGCGATCATGCGGAAGTGATGCGCTTCCATGTTGGCATCCTGAATGTGTTTTCAGATAGGTAAGACTCTCCCCTCATACGAAGGTGGATAAGTGTCCAGAACACTTATCCAACTAAACCAATGAACCATTGAACTGTTCGTACAATGGTTCATTAGTTGTTTATTATGATAATTTAATTTCATACTAACATTAGGTTAAGTTGTAGTACTACTAACACATATGGATGTTTATCTGAAATAAAATATTTGAATTGAATTAAATAAATAGTTGCAAAAAATAACGCTGTTTGATTCAAATATATTTGAGTAAAATGTTATATGCACTTACACCAATTGCAAACAAGGCCAGTGCGTGTCCAGGGTACCTCTGTCGATTCCAGGTCAGGTCAGGATTCGTAAGGTCGTTTTGTATGTTGTTTGTTTTTTGTTAGTTTATGTTTAGGTGTACAATAAAGTATATGTTTAGGAATATAAAATCTCGGATGACGGTAAATACAATGATTTGTTATTTCTATGGGAAAATTCCGTGACCGTTCCTGATAAAACTACTAACAATTTTATTTTTGTGATAACCCTTAATTACGGAATTTTAAATGGTATGTAATGTGTTTATTTGCTGGTAAGCACTAGTATTTACTAAAGATTTTCATTGTTTTCAAGACTCTTGTGAAGGTTTGGGTGTCAACATTTTGTATTCACGAAACGTTAATAAGTTTATTTCTGAATGTCACTTTAGTTACACTACTTTTATCATTTTCCGGCGTAAACATTACCTACCTAAGTCTGCGCCGGAAAATGATTGATTAAAGTCTTAAAGTACCTACATTTATAAATTAGGTACTAGCTGACTTGGCAAACATTGTTTTGCCAACATACATTATTTCTGGAGAGAGTCACCCTTATCACCTACGGGTGTAAAAACAGCCTACGTCCTATTCCCAGATCTACCAAATAATACACAAAAAAATCATAAAAATCTCTCAAATCATTTCGGAACAGTCCTGTAACAAACACTGTGACACAAGATTTTTATAAATTAGAAGATAAATTAGAGTGTCTGTTTGTAATATCAGAATAACAGGGTTTTATTAAATGTAAAGTTATAAAAGTAACTATGGTACCTTTAACAACAAATGATTTAAACCTCTTTTATACGTCGGTAAAAAAAACAACTTTCTGTCTGTTTGTTCCGGCTTATCTGCGGCGGGTAAGTGTGGAGTGGTCTTATTAAATAAAATTCCACATCGCTCGACATAAAATTTATTAATATAGAAGTCGTGGGTATCTACTGCCCGTCAATTATTTTTCTTGCATTAAATGGAGGTAGGCGCTAAGTACTATCCTGGCTTCACGTAGACGGCGGTCGGTGATGACGCTCAGCCGAGGAGGCGCTTCCAGGTGGACGACCCACAGGTGGAAAATGTAGTATGGTAGTGCGTGCCGGGCGTTCCTAGGTGCCTGCTACGTGCGACAATGGAACGACGGTTGTGCCCCGGACTTTGGACCCTGGAATTCACGTCCGTCCATATAAATAATTATTCTTTGTTCGTCCTCCTCCGACTGTGATTGCCGCGGAAACATGAAGCGGAAGTACGATGCGCATAAGGCGAATGTGTGCAGCATAGAAATATAAAATACAGGAGAAGTGGCAAGGGGGCGTGTCGGTGTCCTCGCGACATGCTCTGGGCGAGCATGTCTTACGCAATGGTCGAATCCGCGAACTAGTGCGCTTACGACCGTGAGCGTGATAAGATATAAGAATGCCGTGTTGTTCAGTGTTTTCTTGTAAAAACCGAAGCATAAACCAAAACTTTGTTAATTATGGAATCACTTACCATATCAAAATACAAGTATTTTACTATATTTGTCTTTAAAATCATGAAAAACAACAAATCGTAAAATATTTCTTGCTTATACTATGTTATTTTTGTTTTCAAATGTCACAGCGACAATAACATACTACAATGAATACACTGCTCCTTAACCACTACCTAAGTTTGTCGCTAAGTGACTGGATGAGCAATGTAAAAATCACAAAACGATACTTTAGCAAGCCGATGTATCGCATAGTACGGCCGCTGCTTCTTGCCGTGAGTTAGTGATGTAATTGTGCAGATACACTGTCGACAACAATGTCGATTGTTGAATGAAATATTACAAAAGTGTACCAAACTTTCTTAGATTGCAATAATTTTTTGGTAAATAATCGTTCAAGTGTTTTTGGCTTTGAATTATCGTATGTATGCCTTATCCTCGTGCTACTTCCTTACTTTTTATGGTAATTGTATTTTACTTTCGATAAAGTTTCGAATGCATTATACTAATCGGCATGTTTAAGATAATATATTAGTGACCTTTGCTTAAAATAGTCAACATATTCATGCTATTTATTTGTTATACATGGGCAGCATGGCGTGTGTAATAAATGCCAGAATCGATAAGTCAATCACTAGCGTATATGTAAAATAAATTGCTTTTGCACAGCACAACGATACCCAGCGTTGTTTTTGTGTGAGTAAGTTGCACGGTGTACTGTAAATATACGCTGTGTTTATTAGGATAAGGTTTATAATTGATTGTGTAGTACAGTCCGATTTCAAAAATGCGGGTGTGTGCGCGACTGCGTATCTATTGCTTTTACTGAACTGCATTCGTAGTAGTTGCCGGGTGGTAGGGCAAAACAGGAGACACAGGTTCCGATACATTTTCGGCTACAGGGCATATCTCCTTGTTTATTATATCTATGGTGTGCAGATATCACAGTCAGAATCGGAGTTTACAAAACCATAGCTATATAAGAAAAATAGTTTTTTATACATGTATAAAACATAGAATACACAAAGCTTACAATTAAAGCAAAATATGACAACAAAATTATGAATGATGAAATCGCTAGAAATGAGTTCTACTGATGTGAAAAGATGATAATGAAAACTGCAAGTCATTATCCAATGATCACCCAACATATAGGCAGTAGCAATAAATAAATGTTTCAACACTTACCCAATACGGGGAAAGACACTGAAGCTATTATTGTAACGCAATATAGTTTTAAAATTTTCGTATATTTAAAAATAAGTACGGTGAGACGAACACGATTGACGTCACGCACTTTGCACTGGCAAAAGTACTTCAAAGAGCGCGTGAACGTGTGTCTTCCGTGAGGATTATCGCTTAATGACCCTGTTTTTTTAAAAAAAAAAAATGGTCGCTTCGTTACTGAGCTATTATGTCGCCGTCACCGAGCCAACCCGAACGTCTGCGTTCGGAAACAATCGGTGGGACAAAGTTACCTAAGTGAAACGTATGTGATTTACATTAGTACAGGGGCCGTATTATGACCTCTTAAAACCATCATGTTTTCGGTGTGAAAAAGAGCTACAGTGCTGTATTTCCTTTTCTCTTTAAAATCCATCCAAAGGTTGTATTGAAAAGATCGCTTTTAGCGATAAGGCCGCCCATTGTGTCACCCTATGTAATGTTTTCTTCATCTATATTTTCTGTAACTTATATGGTGTACATCAGTGGCGAAGGGTGATTTGTTGAGAGAGGTAAGCCGAAGCAAAAAAAAAACTTGAGGTGTAAAGGGACACCCGGACAGAACGAAGTTCTTGTCTTGAAAATCATACCGATCCAAATCACAACCTCAATAACAGCTACTTAACTCCACCCATCCAAATCGCGACCTCACCAATAGTTGCTTAACACGCCCATCCAAGTCGTAACCTCATTCACAGCTGCTTAACCCCTCCGATCCAAATCACAACCTCAATAACAGCTACTTAACCCCACCCATCCAAATCGCGACCTCACCAATAGTTGCTTAACACGCCCATCCAAGTCGTAACCTCATTCACAGCTGCTTAACCCCTCCGATCCAAATCACAACCTCAATAACAGCTACTTAACCCCACCCATCCAAATCGCGACCTCACCAATAGTTGCTTAACACGCCCATCCAAGTCGTAACCTCATTCACAGCTGCTTAACCCCTCCGATCCAAATCACAACCTCAATAACAGCTGCTTAACCCCACCCATCCAAATCGCGACCTCACCAATAGTTGCTTAACACGCCCATCCAAGTCGTAACCTCATTCACAGCTGCTTAACCCCTCCGATCCAAATCACAACCTCAATAACAGCTACTTAACCCCACCCATCCAAATCGCGACCTCACCAATAGTTGCTTAACCCCTTCCATCCAACTCGTGACACAGTGTCGTTACAACTTCGTTCCAAAAAAAAAAACATTATTTGTTTACTTCCATCTCGCTCACGCGCACGCATTTTGTATACTGTCTCTTAGCATAACTCGGCGGATACCGGCTTACCTTGCGGCCTAGAATCGCGCTGATCATTGTGACGTCATGACGACTATTTTGCCTTATAAATTGAACTGTCAATAAGCCGCGGTAGCGCCTGCGAGTTAAATAATGTTGTTGAAGAGCAAATTTTGTTGGAATTGAATATCCATCTGTGTATGCGTTTTGTGATGTTTCTCTACTTTTAACAGTACTGATTGTGTGATTTTTCAATTACGATAGAGTAGTTGTGTTCCAAACTTCTGAAGGGAAGCCGGCGGGAATCGGCTTATAGTCCAGGGTCGATAATTTTTAAAACCAAAAAAAATAATAGTAGGATAAAACCCATTAGAAAAGGAGGAGAATATTATAAAAATGAAAGGAAAAATAATTTACGGGCGATCTGAGGTCGGGAAGGGGGGGGGGGGTGAGGTTTTAAGGGTAAAAAACGGTTTATCTCGATTTCCGGCAAAACTAAAAGTCCTATGGAAAAAAGTCAAATGGCAAAGTTGTAGGTAATAAAAAGATCTAAAACTTTTGTATTTACATTTTTTTCACATAACCTCAAAATTTAGGAGAAAAATTCAAAAAACCAAGTTTTTGGTTTTTTATTTTTATCTTTTACAAAATTATTTTTTTTTGTCACGAAATTTGGTGAAAACTTACCTTTTTATGTCCCAAATACGCTGTAATTTATTTGATTAGAATTATTTATTTTTTCGCCTTATTTTGAATTAATATCGAAAAAGCACCCTAATTTTCAATCAAAAATTCACCCGTCAAAATATCAGCTTTTTTCAAAAAGTTGGTATGCTTTCTGTTCGTTGAAATCTCTACTTTCCGATGGTGAAAAAAAATATATATGTTACTATAGTAAATCTTCTCAGAAAATGCAAAAAATCGAAAAAACTCGAATCGATTTTTTTTAAATTATTATATACAATTTTGGTCTATTTATTAAAATTTACACTTTAATTACTCGAAAAACGTAAGATTACATGTCACGTTGATAAAAAAAAACTGCAAGTCAAAATATACTACTATAATTAACCAAGAAATAAGTTAATAAAATTAATATTTAATAAGACATCTACAATATTTAGAGAAAGTTGTAGATTATATATTTATAACTATTTTAAGATAACTTATATACCTGAATGACCTACGAAAAATTTTAGCCCATCAAAAGGTATTTCATAGAAAAGTGGGGAAGGGGCTAGGCGGGTCTGGGTCTTACTACATACATACCTACTATTTCGTAGCAGCTGTAACAACCGTTAGCCTAGCCAGTATTCGAAATACAGTACAGTATACAACATCGTTTATAAAAATACACGTGCACGCTGAGTTTTCCCTTCCCCACTTTTCTATGAAATACCTTTTGATGGGCTAAAATTTTTCGTAGGTCACTCAGGTATATAAGTTATCTTAAAATAGTTATAAATAGGCATCTACGCATATAATTTAAAGAAGATTCTACAACTTTCTCTAAATATTGTAGATGTCTTATTAAATATTAATTTTATTTACTTATTTCTTGGTTAATTATAGTAGTATATTTTGATTTGCAGTTTTTTTTTTATCAACGTGACATGTAATCTTACGTTTTTCGAGTAATTAAAGTGTAAATTTTAATAAATAGACCAAAATTGTATATAATAATTAAAAAAAAATCGATTCGAGTTTTTTCGATTTTTTGCATTTTCTGAGAAGATTTACTATAGTAACATATATATTTTTTTTCACCATCGGAAAGTAGAGATTTCAACGAACAGAAAGCATACCAACTTTTTGAAAAAAGCTGATATTTTGACGGGTGAATTTTTGATTGAAAATTAGGGTGCTTTTTCGATATTAATTCAAAATAAGGCGAAAAAATAAATATTTCTAATCAAATAAATTACAGCGTATTTGGGACATAAAAAGGTAAGTTTTCACCAAATTTCGTGACAAAAAAATAATTTTGTAAAAGATAAAAATAAAAAACCAAAAACTTGGTTTTTTGAATTTTTCTCCTAAATTTTGAGGTTATGTGAAAAAAGTGTAAATACAAAAGTTTTAGATCTTTTTATTACCTACAACTTTGCCATTTGATTTTTTTCCATAGGACTTTTAGTTTTGCCGGAAATCGAGATAAACCGTTTTTTACCCTTAAAACCTCACCCCCCCCCCCCTTCCCGACCTCAGATCGTCCGTAAATTATTTTTCCTTTCATTTTTATAATATTCTCCTCCTTTTCTAATGGGTTTTATCCTACTATTATTTTATTTCACTTTTTATTATTTTTAAAGGCTTCTACCCTGGTCTATTATGACCACGCTTCGCCACTGGTGTACATAATAAAGAGTAAAAAAAAACATGATGGTTTTAAGATGTCATAATACGGCCCCAGTAACCGAGGTGAACGAATCGAGACCATATCACAATGACGCAGAGTACTAAATTTGCTTAACTTGCAGTTGAATAGATAAAGATAATGACTACATATTGTTTACTTTTTTTAAGTTTTATGCTAAGTTTCGATTTTTTTCGTAGACCTAAGTTATTATTGTAGATATGATGTTGTAAATAAATAGATATAAATAAACAATTGTAGTAATAGATGTAAATATTTCCTTTTTTTTAAACAAAGGTAAGATTTTGGAACGAACGTTGGAATCAGCGTACAACGTTACATATCTCCGAAATTGTTAGACCGACTTTGCCGGGACTTCCACAAGCAGATATCTTATGGAATAAGAAGTATTTAACCAACTACCCGGGCCTGGTTGTTATCGGACGGCGAGCCATCCATAGCTCGCCAGTCGCAGGCCCACGCCTACGGTGGCCGGGAATCGCCCTGCGACTCTCGACGCCCCGCGCCCGGGCGGCTACTTCTGTTGCGGCAACTGGGGCGTAAGGTTTCGATCTCCCTTGAGCGGTCTGCCTCCACCTTCACTAGCAATACTACTGCGCAGAAGGAGGTGGCAACTCCACATGCCTCTTCGCTCCGGACCATGGATCGAACCAGGGCCCGAAGCGAGAGATTGTATCGAGGAGTACTGCCTTCTGTATTTCATCCCTTTATCCAACCGCATAACGCCAGCTTCGACCAGGAGATCACCGAAACTTTTGGGCAGTAGGCCATTAGCCGTAACGAGAATCGGTACAAAGACAGCCGAGACATATTCCACTTGTAATGCCTGTGCCAGTACTCAATGCAGTTTATGACATATTATATACCTCTGAATAAAGTACTCAGAAATACCTTTCTAAAGAGTACTGTAAAAAGTTAATAGCATCAAAATTGAGCAAATTATGATAAAAATAAGATAACACTATCGATTTTTTTTTCGAAAAAACTAAAAGTAAAACCTTCACCATTTCCACAAAAATCAAATTATTGTTATCCCTAATAGACTTTCTTTTCTTTTTAGCATCAGTAATGACCTCAAAGATTTTGCACGGTCTAGAATGCTTATTTTTGAAAAAAAAAAGTATGATTTGATAAAATCGAAATTTTTCAAACTTTCGTAAATTTCATTTTCTTCTCTCTTCTCTTCTTCAAGAATATTGGATATTCGTAAAAAATGATAAAGAACAAAATTTGAGTTCTTTTTAAAAAAGATTTTGGTATTTCTTTTATTTTTATAGGAAATCTTATTTACGACTTACTTACTTAAACGATCTTAAAGCTCTTGAAATTGCCTTTCAAATGGTTTTTGGATGAATCTGATATCTTAAAAATTAACGGAGTTATTGTAAAAACATTTTGTTGCAGAGATTTGGTATGAATAATAATACATTATAGGAAAACGTGTCAATAGGTACATGCTTCTTAAATACTATATAGATATAGAATAGATGTATGGGTGTGTGTAGGTACGTGTCTTTTGAAGTTAAAGAAAATTAAGAGATCGGTAAACATCTGCTCTCGCATCTGCTTAGATTTTCTTTGGATCTCTATTATTCTTGCTCTTACTAACTCGGAATATACCCCATCTTAACATTATCATTTCAAAATGTGTAAATTAAACTTAATTTTTCAATAATATATGAGGAAGTTCAGTTCGTTCAGTAGGTACCTAATCAACCATCATTTTCTCGTATTTACGTTCTGTTACCTTGCAGGTTTTAACAAATATTTCGTCATTATCCATACCTACGTACCTATGCCTGTTTCGCTTTACGCATCACAGTACAGTTTAGAAACAAAGTATTTTCCCACTTATTTTTATGCAAAAGTATGCCTACCTACATATTTATCCAAAATAAAGTAGGATACGTTTTTATAAAGTATAGTTGGCAACCTTAACTGTGATAGTAGGTACCTACATTATGTAGTACATCGCACGGCCGAACGTTTATGAATAATTTATTTGCACAGCATCCGTGAACTAGTCGTGAACAATGGATGCGAGAAGTAGATGATTATATCAGCTAACCTAACATAACATAGCAGCTAAGCTAATCAGAACAAGATGAGTACCTACCTACCTACTCATCGTAGGTAGTACTGATCGTAAATAACTCAATCCGAACGAGTTGAACGGAATATCTACCTATTCCCTTCAACTCCTTAGAAGGCCACACATAGTTATTGTAAGTAATCATTGTTATTAAGCTTACCTACTTCTCGAGTCGAAGTAGGTACCTACCTACCTAATAATAGGTAATGAATTTTTTACACACGTATTAATATATCATTTATTGTTTAGTATCTATGATGAACCTAGGTAGGTAGGTAAGATTGACTGTGACTGCGTAAATATTGCTCTGTTACGATTAGATAAAACTTTTTACAAAAAATAAAACCGACTTCTAAACAAAAAAACCAAAAAGTATAATAGGTAAAATAACTTTAATTTCGGAAGTCGGTGTTTTTGGTTGCTTTTTTGTTGTTGAACACACCGACTTCCGAAATTAAAGTTATTTTGTACTTTTTTGATTTTTGTGGAAAAGTCGGTCGGTTGTATTTTTTTGTAAAAAGTTTTTTATTTTTCACTTTTTAGTGGTACCTAAACCCCCTCCCCTCCCCCCACCTAAACGAACCAATTAAATTAGTGTAAAAAAAACGCACTGCTCCAATGCAGAGTAAACTAAAAGGTCGTCAATGTAGACAATGTAGATATTTTTTTTAGATTTTTGTTGATTTTTCAAAAACCGTTTGTTCGATTTCGATAAAATTTTCTTGGGACCATTTGGGAAGTATACCCTTTCCAACAAAAAAAGAATTTTTCAAATCGGTTGGCAAGCGACGGAGTTATGCGCGAACAAACAATAAAAAAATAAAAAAAAACATACAAACATCCGAATTGAGAACCTCCTCCTTTTTTAGAAGTCGGTTAAAAATTATTAAGATGTTTTTTTTTTAATTCGTAGGTACTTCAAAACTGACCCCATATTCAAAATTGCCAAATTGGCTGTGAATCGGGAGACTATATTTTTCCGTTGTTCTTTTCATCCAAGACAGTTGAATCGTTTCTCCGGGATTCGTCGAACTTCATGGACTCAGCGTTTTTCTGGTACCTAGTCGCCACTGTTGTTTTTGGCTTTTAGAAGTTGCAGTGATTGGGAATGTATGGCAGCCTTGTTCTTTAAAAACCCTGCAGATAAGAATAGGAGCCCTACACAGCCGAGCACCGTGGTCGAGGTTAGGTTTGTGTTAGCATGAAATTTTACGATATGGCTACGAGATATATGTAGGGTAAATACGCTAAATGTCGGCCCCCTTACGGCTTTTCAAACTTCATTGCTCTGGCTCCATTAGTTGGCAACGAAGGGATAGCTTGTGATGTGGTTTTCAGACAAGTTGATAAATCTTTTTCATGATTATAAGCATAAAGTCGACTTTTCTACTAAAATAAAAAAAAAGTATTATGGTTTAAATGTGTCGAGGACGAAAAAATCCTAAAGTCAGCCGTTCACGGCCCATGGTCGGTCGCGTTTGTCCCAAATATCGGCCGGGTATAGGGTGTTTTAAATTAAGACAGTAAAAAATATTATTTTGGCAGGAGTATAATATCACACTAAGTTTACATTCAATACATATTTGTTTTAAGTACTTTAACAATGTTATTATATAATTATAACAAAGATAAAAAATAAATAAAAATTGTCATCAATATTTACGAACTTCTTCTTTTTACATTTTGGTATGCCTAGTGAAATTATACAAAATGATCGTTGTTCCTAGTAAACATTATGCTAAACGAAAATATGCGAAATGTTAACTATGCTAAAGGTAATTATGCCAAATAAAATTCTGCCATCTTAATAGTATGCCATTGTAAATTCGGACATATAAACATTCGGCCAAACAATAGTTATACTAAATATTTTTTATGCCTTACAAATATTCGTTTAAAAAAGATTATGCCAAATGTGATATGCCAAGTAAAATTCGGAGCAACAAGATTCTGCAAGATAGAGGGTACCCGTTTCAAGAACATTGGCGGCATGTTTCGAAGGAAAAAGATTTTTCCACAAATTGTCCTATGGGGGTAGTTGTAAAAACTAATGATGATTACCATTATTATTTAATTTAGTCAGTATCCGTACCAACTTTCAAGTATTTAAGCCGAAAGAGGTATCACTTCGGCTTAAATACTTGAAATTTTTTCAAATAAACATTCATCCCCATTTTCAAACTCTTAGAAGACGAACTTCCAAATATCCTTTCTTATCTGATGCCTTCACCATAATATAAAGAACACGGCCTCCTCGAGCGCCTGTTACCAGTGATTTGATCCATCAGTCAGGACAACATATTTTATACAGCATGTAGTAGAATAAACGCTATACCTGAAAATGGGTCACAGTACTCATCATTATTAGCCTCTTTTACTTTGGAACCAACTCTGACATCGCGAAAATAATTCCGACATCGTGAACAGCCGATTATTACTACAGAATTCCAGAGTTGGTCCCACGGTGAAAGTTGTTCATAATGATGAGGCTAACAACCCCTTTTCAGGTACCTATTGCGCTTATTCTGTTACATTTAGACACACATACAGCGGGTTCACATTAGGTCGGACCGACTGTTTTATCGGGCCGACAAACGTGTCGGATCCATATTGGCATATTATGTATTTCAATAGAGCCGTTCACACATGGGCGACCCGACAAAACTAACGGAGCCGACACTTTTACCGGACGTGCAGCCACGATTTCTGTCGGCATAATATTGGCGTACTGGCAAGTATATAGCGCGGTTCACATTTGTCGGCTACCCTTCCACCCGCTCATTCCCTGCTCTCAGCACTCGCGCGAGCAGTTTCTTCGACGTGTATGCAGAGAAAACACGTTTAAATATGGATGGCGAAATAAATACAGAACTTTTCGTCGTCCATCGTATACAAAACTCAACTCACGACTGACTGCTTTGTGACGATCCGGGCAGTAAAATGACCGTACCGTCAGTGGTGTTCACATAAGGTCGGGTCGGCAGCGTCTAGTGTGAACAGCAACAACCGACAGTCGGTCAACGGTAAAGTTTCGGTCCGACCTAATGTGAACCAGCTCTTACGCGTTGTTTATAGAGAAAAGTACCGCATGTACTTGCATAATTTAATTTTGTTTACATATTTGTATAGATGGCGTCTCCTCTAATCGCTGCGCGGAGGCGTCGCGTCCATTCCGTGCTCTGTGTCGTCGACCATAGCCAAGATCTACATATCTCGATAAGTAGCAGCATGACTTACTCAATGCCCCAAAAAGTATGTGGTATACGTCGTTAGCGATTCACGCAGCGTGTTAAATATTTAGGTGGTCGTAGTCTCACAAAAAAAAAACCGGCCAAGTGCGAGTCGGACTTGCTCACGAAGGTTTCCGTATTTTATCTATAAAACGCCAAAAAATCGCATTTGTTGTGATCCCTTGGGAGCCCTTAAATATTTATTTTAATCTGTTTTTTTGTTATAGCGGCATCAGAAATATACCATCTGTGAAAATTTCAACCGTCTAACTATCACGGTGCATGAGATACAGCCTGGTGACAAACAGGCGAACGGAATGCGGAGTCTTAGTAATAGGGTACCGTTTTACCCTTTGTGTACGGAACCCTAAAAAATAGAGGCCTTCATAGTCAAATTGGACTATGAATGAATAATTATGGCAAGAATTTTTTATTATTGTACCATTACGATGGACCGGAGGCGGACTTTGTTTTACAAATGAAAAAACTCAAAGCAATTATTTCAATTCAACCATTTACAGGCACTTTTGTGGCCTACAATATGTTATAGAAGTCACTGACAGATCGCTTTACAGAGCCTGCATGGAGGATGAGAAAGTAGCACATCTGCTTCTAAGCTGCCCGGTAATAGCGAATTACGAATTACAGGGCTAAGTACTTCGGAAACCCAGGTACCCTCTGTGAGATCGTTAGTAACAGTTATGCGTTGCTGGCCTTCCTTGGAGAGCTGGGGTGGATCGAATGACACATTATATGTCCTATCTGAACGCAAAATACGCGCTTAGTCGTAGAGATGCGAAAATCAGTCCCATTAACATATACTAGTTACTGAGTTAGTTACTGAGCCTACCCGTATCAGTCAAAATTTTTTTTTTTTCGAAATCACTAAATACCTAGTATAAAACAAAGTCGCTTACCTATGTATGCTAAGATCTTTAAAACTACGCAACGGATTTTGATGCAGTTTTTGTAAAGATAGATTGATTCAAGAGGAAGGTTCATATGTATAATACAAGCATAATATAGTAGAGATTTAGTATCAGCATTGCCGGGGCGGGTCGCTAGTCTATTATACTTATAATATAACTGTAGAGAGGTCAATTCTGTACATTGAACGTATATTTAAAATTAATATTGAAGAATGAATGGTGATTAATACTGATGCCAAAAATGCAATCAGTAATTTTTTTGTCTGTCTGTCTGTCTATCTGTCTGTATATGCACGCATGGGTCAAAAACTACTGAAGGGATTTTAACCAAACTTGGTACAATTGTAGTCCATACTCCTGAGAAGGTTATAGGCTAAATAACATAACGCTAAGACACATAGGGGCTGAGCAGTGACGATAAGTTTGAAGCAAGTCGGATGAAAATGCGCTTTTGAGCTCTTATCCTCGCATACGTTGATCATACACCAAAAGTCTATATTACAAAGATGATGGTCTTCAAAAGGTCCACAAAAAAGTCCTCTATCTTTTGTAAATTTAGCCACAATAACGTGTTTAATCTTTAGGCATTTCTTCAAAGTGTATTAAATACATAAATATATTGTATTTCACATAGTTCTTTAATTATTTATCAACCTCCCATATTTAAAATATATTTTATAAAAAAATATAAAGAAATCGGTTTATAAACACACAAGATATAGATGAAATAAAACTTCCAAATCTCGCCGCGCCAGTATGGGTACGGCTATACGGTTGATTTTTGTTTAACACGCGAAACGGCCATCCGCTGCATCTATAAAAAGGCGAGGGCGCTCACACGCCGACTTCCCCTAGCTGGGGGCCTTAAATTCCTTTGAAGCCACCACAGGATTGCCCGGTTGAGCAGTAACCAGCCTTAGTGTGCTGAACTGCGAGTAGTCCATTCCAAAAAAATAAAAAAGACGCGCCGACTTCACTCACATTGTCAATCTTAATACGAACGGACGTGGTACTTATTGACTCTTTTCTTTTAAAAATACATACATAGATACGTAGTTTTCTATACTAATATTATAAAGAGGAAAGATTTGATTGTTTGTTTGTATTCAATAGGCCTCCAAACTACTGAACGGATTTGAAAAATTCTTTCACTGTGTGGAAGCTACACTATTCCCGGGTGACATAGGCTATATTTTATCCTCATCTTCCTACAGAAACGGGAACTATGTGGGTGAAACCGCGGGGCGCTGCTAGTAAGTAATAAATCAAAACTCTCCGAGGCGGGATGCTATACTTAATGATTATTTTCGTTGCCTGCTCTAAGCAGACTAATTTTAATGTTCTCGTCAAGCAGAACTTGCTGAAAAATAGACTATTTTGTTTCTAACAGAAACAGTGACTTTATACGCACCGGGTGCTACCCATGTTAGACAATTGAGCATTCCTATAAGGGTTCCGTTTTTGTCGACTGAGGTACGAACCCTTAAAAGATACTTCCCTGCCTACGTATCGTATACGCAAATGTTTTTTATATTACGATACCTCAAGACGCGGCCGTCGCGGTCGTAAAGTTATCTAGATAACTTCGTTCTAGATGTTATGTTATTCTGGTTCATTAAAACGAATGTATACAGGATTTAGTCTTTTTATTTCGTTGTTATCTCAGCAATGTAGATTTTATACCTGTAGGTATTTGTTATTTCAGATAAATTAGGTGCCAAAATTTTAAGCTACCAGTCACTTACACAACTTCAAGAAATATATACCGGCTGGTACAACCTACATTCATTTATTTGAACGAGTGTTCGTTTATTTTTATCACATTGTTATCACAATATATATCGACTAACGAACTTAAAAGGGAAAATTTACATTAAGTAAGTCTTCGTTTTCATAACAATACTACGTGTTTAATACAATTCGGCATTTTATCGCTTCCCGTAACCTGAAACAAAAGAAGAAAGACATTACAATTTATAATTCCTACTTACTTAACCTAATTAAACCATGGGTAGAACTACGTTTGTTATCGATATTTTCTCATAGGTTCCGTAGCATCATCGCAAAATTTTATTACAGTATTTATTTTGTCCGTAGACTGTTGGCAGCGTTTTTAAGGATGGGAAATCTGCAAATGACTTCTTCTGTTCTGGGTGCGGCGGAAGGAAGTGTCATACAGACTTGCTGACTAAAACAAACCGTGTCTTCCAAATGCCCTTTGCGTTCTAGGACCGCGGTGGCTCTTCCCAAAAAAATCCGTATAGACCAAATCTCTCGCGTCCACTCCTAGTTCAATCCATCGTAACAGAATTTGAGCTACAGAGCTCTGGTGAGTAATTTAGTATCATTTGAAAATGATTATATAGCATTTACATAAAAAAGGAAACGATTTCAAATGTAGATCATTATTTTATTTTTTAGTTATTTTCATATTTACTTTTAATAATGTAACTTTTTAAAGATTCGATCTTACTGTGGTTTACATATCGTACCAGCATACATATTATATTACCAATTCAACGATCTCGCTAATGAAAGGTTCAGCATTCTTACCTCCTTTAGTGTAGGCTCCAGAAGAAGCATGTGCGCTTGCAGAGCTACCGGCGTAGCTGCCTCCCACTCCAAAAGAATTAGCGCCTGACAGACTCTTCGCTGCAGCACCCGAGGAGCTGCCAGCACCACCATTAGAAGCGCCATCGCTTGACCCGCCACATCCACTGATACAGAGGCTACCACCACCTTTTATATTTCCTTCATTATTGTAATGCGATCCTTGGCGATTATATCCTCGTGCACCTGCAGAAGCTACGGCTGCAGCACCAGCATGTGCAGTAGCACCTGCCATACTACCGGCTTGTGCACCTGTGTTCGCATGGCCTCCAACCGGTCCTGAAAAGTCACCATTAGCAACGGGAATCGTGCCATGTTGCGTATTTGTGTCAACATTATGAGAACCATGGACACCTCCCTTTTGTGGCCCATAGCTTTGTTTCCCATTAGTAGGTAAAGCTCCAATTTTTCCATTGTCATAGGGCTCGAGGACACCAGGTGGTCCTCCAAATCCACCACTGTATACAACTGCATTAGCCTCAGCGGCTGCTGCTGCGGTAGCGTGACCTCCACTCGCTGCAATACTTGAGTCTGGAGCAGATCCATGTAGTAGTTGAGTATTGCAATTCCCAGATGTGCAAGCGGCAGCTGTTGGTTTATTATTAGGTTTGGGGCTTGCAGTTGGAATAGTGTATTCATTGGGCTTTAACAAACCGGCAGCCCCTCCGAAACCACCGGTATAGATTGGCTTTTCGTTGGAAGGATTATTTCCACCACTAGGTTTAGTGACACCGTTTGATCCAGGTTGAGCATTTGCTCCAGATGTTGCGTCAGCACTAGCTAAAGGTGAACCAACACAGTTTGACGATCTACAATTTGTTGGAGCACTGCCAGTAGAAGGAGTAGCATATGTTTGTTCGTTAGGTTTAAATATCCCAGAAGGTCCACCGAAACCGCCCGTATATTGTGGATGAGTCGGAGCTGTGTTTACATTTGTAACACCAAATGACCCGGATTGCTCATTGGCACCAGCTGAGGTCTCGCTTGTAGGAACATTAGCACAGTTTCCTGTTTTACATCCTGTTGAGTAACTGCCAGGGGAATATGGTGGCTGAGAATGGGTGAAGCTCGGGGTTGATGCGGGACCGCTGACACCACTAGATCCATGAACTCCTGACCCGGATTGCGCATTGGCACCAGTTGATATCCCGCTTGTAGGACCATTGGCACAGTATCCTGTTTTACAGCCAGTTGAGTAACTGCCTGGAGAATATGGTGGCTGAGAATGGATGAAGCTCGGGATTGATGCGGGCCCGCTGACGGCATTAGGTATATAAACTCCAGAAGGTCTATCATAACTGCTTGTATAGTCAGGCAGTGTTACGCTTGAGAGATGAGGACCTGAACTAGGTTTGGTGACACCAAATGATTCGGTTTGTACATGAGGCGCAACAGTACTGTCGAAGGATGAATAACAATCGGATGTTTTACAGCCTTCAGTGGGAGTATATCCAGGGCTACTAGGCCCGGTTGCGTGACTATAGTGTTTATTGGGATTAAAAGTGACATCAGATCCACCAAAACTATAATTTGAATGAATACCTGTGTTAGGTTTAGTAGTAACGTAATAGCCAGACGGCACTGTTGCTCCAGATGAACCATCTGCAGTAGGTTTATACCCACCACAATTCTCTCCTACCTTACAACCCAGCATGCCAGTGCTACCAACTGGTGGTTGTGTATTGTATAATGGTCTACCGTTATGTGCGTAGTTTGGGTTATTTGCACCTGTTCCATGTACCCCATATTGATTTGGTTTGAGCACCCCACCCGGTCCTCCAAAACCACCAGTGTACGTAGGTATTTTTTCACTAGGGTTACCACCAGGTGGGTGATTGTATGTTCCTTCCGGCACAGATCCGCCTGTAGGATTTGAGGCAGAAGGATATCCAGCACAACTCGGTGAATTACAACCCGTCAGAGCCCCTCCCGATGGTTTTTCAGTATGGGTACTTATAGGACCATGGCTAGGATTACCAGTTGGTGCAGAAAAATCATATTCATTGGGATTCAATACTCCGGCGGGGCCGCCAAAACCTCCTGTATACGCTGGAAGTTTTTCATTCGATACTTTGTTCACATCACCAGGTTTATCATACCCAATGTGTCCAGGCGCTGCGATAGATCCAGAAAATTGAACGTTACTTGGCTTCAAGGTATGAGTCCGTGTGCCCGCAGCCTGATTAGCTGGTATTCCGAAACAGCTGGATCCTCCGCAATTCGTAGCACTAGGAGACTCAAAAGACGATGGTCCTTTTGTAACGGTGTTGTAGGTAGGTGAAAGTGGCCCTTTTGGTTGGTTTTCACATTTCACACCACCACACGAAGGTTTCGGGATACCTTTGTCGTATGCTTCATGAATAGGCACGTTGTAACTTGAGGGAGAATTTTCATGCCCAGGTTTAGCTGGTCCGGAATAACAGTTTCCGGAAGTACATTTTGAACCGAATTTAGGGGTCTCCAAATGTGAAGAAGGTTTCTGGTATTGGGAAGTTATTCCAGTTTCGAAACTAGTGCCTTGTTGTTTATTCGAAGTACTAGACCCCTGATAATAATTTCCCAAATCATGACCATAGTCAAATGGTTTTGAGTTTAACGACCCCGAAGGACCACATTTCCCGTAAGAACAACCAGAACCGGTGGCACCATATGTTGATGAACTTTTTTCGATACCCGTAGGTTGATCAATAACTTTGTGAGACGAATCAGACACTGCACGAATGTCATTAGAATCATAGTTTGTTGACGTTGCACCATTTTCATAAGTAGATCCACACTGGCCCGAAGTGCATTTTTGGGGATCAGAATTAATTGGCGTCGTCTCAGATTTTGATTTACATGGCCCCGTTTTGCATTTATCAGAATTCTCATCACAGCTTAATCCTTGACATCCCGATTCTGGTATTGCTCCTGCTTGTGCTGAAGCTGCAGCATTGGCAGAATTATAACCTTGAGGAGAAGCTCCATGTGGTGTTGGTATTCTGTTACCTTCAGCAGTGTGACAGTTACCAGCTGAGCAGCCTCCATGGTTTGGTGCTCCACCATTTAATCCAAAGCTACCCGCACCGGAGCCGCTATAGCTAAATGAGCTAGAGCTTGAGCTCGAGCTAGCACTCGAAGAAGCCGAACTGGACGAAGAAGACTTGGAAAAACTTCCTGAATAGCCAGCTCCTAGTGGCACAGGAACCGGAACTCCACTGAAGGCTCCTGCGGAGGCTCTAGCATCCGCTGAAATAAATAAAACGAAAGTAAGTAAGAAAACCAATCCATAAGAGATAATTAATAAAGAAAAAGAAAAAGTATGTATTAGCAGAACCCCAAAACGATTGTACACGAGCCAAAACTTCATTATTATAGTATCCGACATGACGCAAGCTACACTATACATAACATAAAAATATTGGATCTACGTAAAATATGTACCTACAGGGTAACTTTCAAACAAATATAGGTACATATATGACCACGTGTATCAAACAATGTATTTCAACACAATTACTCGAAAAAACGAACACAAACTCATAAAAATAATGTACCTAAGTACTATCAAAATACTTTTCAGAAATGTTTTCATTCAAGGAAAAAAATGTAATGTCTTTTTTGTGTGTGTTTATGTCTGAATTTTGATAAAAGTAAATAATTTGACGGTAACCGTAGCTCTGTAGGTTTCATAGGTATAGAGGTACAGCATTTCAAACAGGTACCTAATTTTCCAAAAAGTTCGACATTTTATTTTTAGTGTTACAGTCGTGTGACGTAGTATCGCTACACTTCCGTATTTTTTTGCATAACACTTCGCTGAGCACTTACAATATCTACACGACAGCGTATAAATCAATATATTATAAAAAAAATCTTCCGTTAGTGAGTGACTGACAGACAACGCACAGTCGAAGCTACCTACTGGTCATAAAAGCTGAAATTTGGCATGTAGCTTCCTTGTGAACTCCACTGTTCCCGAAATTCCTACTTGAACGGAAAAATAACGTTATGTGCACGTACGAAGTCGCGGGCAATAGCTAGTCCTTTATAATATTATAAACGCGAAAGTTTGTATGTACGGATGTTTCTTATTCTTTCACGCAAAAACTACTGAATGGATCTTGATGAAATTTGGCACAGATGTAGATTATAGTCCTCAATAACACGAAATACTTTTTACGCCGGAAGCATGATCCCATGGGATAATTTTCGACATTAATTTTGGGCGTAACCGCGGGCGGCATCTAGAAACTCATATAACAGTTTCTGTAGATAAATTATCATTTGATGTCTTATGAACACGAGAGTAGTTGTGCACTAACAAAAAAGGTACCTAGGTATATTAGTTTTATTTTCAGAATATGCACAACACTTCGAGATGCAACGCTTTGAGAGTGCACCTCACGCTGGCTTGAACATTATTTATCAACATTATTTTTGTAAAATCTTTACATATGCTGACGACACTTCCCTGCTTGAGATGGAGAAGACTGGGTCCAGTGCTATCAGAATGCTGAGAGTGCACTGACATATGTAATGGAATGGTTGTGTAATAACCTTCTCACCCTAAATGTCAGTAAAACGGTTTTTGTGGCTTTTGCAATAAGATCTAATTTAGACCCACCGCCTTCCCTTATACTCAAACCTCATACGTGTTCATCTTCCTCAATCTGAAACTGCCTGGAAATCTCTAAGTCGTCGAGCGTTAAATATTTAGGTGTATATATCGATCAACTTCTTATTTGGCATAAACATCTTGACAGTTCTCTGGCAGAACTCGTAAATTCATATTCATTTTTTTTTAAATTACGTAAATCTGCCGATGGGGATACATTGAGCGTCGTTTACTTTGCTCTATGTCAGTCGATCCCAGTCTGGGGTGGTGCTACTGAGATTAATTTTTAACTGTCAGACAGCTGTATGTCCTTCAATCGATGCTTCGTAAGCACTCCACTCGTCCGTCCTCAGAGCCAACAGGCAGAATTAAATAGTTTTTCCTCAAGAGTCGCACAGAACTTCTTTTGCTAAGCGACACTATTATGTCACCAGCACAAAACTCTATAACCAACTTAATAAAGTTCTAAAAATATTTAACAATACCAAATACCAGTGCAAAGCAAAGTTACAGGAATATCTACTTCAGCTAAGTTATCGCAATACTGAAGATCTTTTATTAGGAAATTATAAAAACATAAACATTTAGTCCACTTGCGCTTACGCACACTTTAGGTACATTCATACATAGTATATAAGTAGGTACCTACACATACATATCGCTGACATATAAATACGAAAGACTTATGTTATCCAAGGATTGTTGTTGTCAAATTTAAATTTATTTATTGTTTAATTTAATCTCAATTAATTTTATTTTATTATCGTTTAAATCAATCCTGCTTGTTTGTTTTTATTTATTATTCTGTTTTAAATTTTTATTTTTAATTCTAATGTTTTATTACCTACTTATATCCTCATTATTTCTCTTGAACTTGACATGATGCATTTTGTATGTACATACATACTTGTGTCCTATAAAGGTATAGGACTCAAATTACGAAGGTCCACTGGCTTCTAAGATACAGAGTACCTACATAAACCTAGTTTAGAAGTCAGGGTTTTGATTTATTGGCTCGCCGTCCGTTAGCAACTAGGCCCGATTCGACGGCGCGACGTGTTCCACGCGCGCCTCAAAGAGCCGTCAGCAACGAAGACGGGGCCCCATAGGGTCAGTGCCTGCTAGGGTCGCGGAATTTGTTCGAAAGGTTCACCGCGGCCCTAGAACGCAAAGGGCACAAGAAGGATCACGGGTGGGTTTTAGTCAGTAAAAGTCTGACACTCCCTTCCGCTCCGCCCAGGGCGGGGGGGGTCATTTGATGATTTCCCATCCAAAAAAAAAGGGTTTTGATTTATTGTAAGTCTATTTAGCCACTTATTGTTGTGTACAAATTTGTTGTCATATACTGAAATAAAAAAATATTATTATTGCATCCACAATACAACATATCAAAAACTTTGTATTCAAAAAGTGTACTGATTGACTATCGCCGTAGAATGCACCGTTTAGAAGAATTAAGCCTAAATCTTAGAAATGATGAAAAATGCAGAAGTTTTCCGAGTAACGCAATTAGCACAGGTCTTTCGAAATTGAAAAATTGGGTGAACATTACTGGCACCTATCTCAACAGCATCCTAAAAAATCAGGACAGTGCAAGTTATCGCGTTTCGCTATCGCGATCGGTTTAATTAAGTTAAAAAATCTATTAATTAAATGCGTAAATTAATAGCTTATTATACTAATATTTTGTATTTTTGTATGTAACAAATAAACTCAAAAACTACTGGACCGATTTCAAAAATTACTTCACCATTAGAAAGCTACATTCACCCGTATTCTACATAACACGTAACATAGGCTATATTTTATACCCATATTCCCACGGGGATGGGAATTACGCGGTTAAAACCGCGGGCGCTGCTAGTCTATACATATAATGAAATTGTAGATTTGCCGCGTCTGCAAATTGAATATTTTTGAATAAAAATTACTGAGAAACCTTATAAAAAGACATAGAACATAAAAATGCAATTTTGTTTCTGTATTTTTAGGAGTATCACGCAAGAACCACTTGTTGGATTTGAAATAGATAGTATTCCCCTTAACTACTGCTTTGTTAAATGAACATCGAAAATGGTCTTAATAAATTTTAAAATACTTACTTGGAAATATTAATTACGTAGGTAGTTAATGTCATCCGGAGTTATCTAGCCTTTATTTCATCAAAGTTGACTCAGAAAATCAAAAGATATTGGATTTCTAAATTTAGTAAAAATTAGTTCATAGAGTGCTAATCATCGCGCTCGCGTTGAGTCCTGCACGCATCACGTAAACAGTACAAAACCAATATTGACCACTTTTAAACATATGAGCGTAATAGGTATTAACCGCATTAATGATACGGGGCCCCAGGCTACAGGAGCCCCGAATGTGTGTAAGCAAAATTTCCTAAAATATTATCCACAGTATTTTAAAGTTTAATTACATTTTTGAGAATAACTGCTGGGCCAACCATAGGTATTATTTAAAAATCACAATACACCGAATTAATATATAATTCCGATTAGTTATAAAAAAAAACGAGAGTTAGGTAATCTTTAATTTTTAATCATTCTCACTTTCAAATCAATATATAATTATTTAAATTCAATTGGAGCATTCTTTGTTTCTTTTATAGAATAAAACTACCCTTCATATCGCTGTCCCCACCGAATAATATCGTAATCGATTATTACGATAGAAGTGCTTTTATGGGGAATTATTGTTCTAGAGGTGCGATTACACCCTGTGAATTTTTTTCACGTGATTCGTGCTATTACTTTTTGAGTTAGATATTTTGTAATGAATTTACCTATAGTATTCTACTCTAAATATATATATTTTTTTGTGACGAATATCATCACAAGGGATTAATACTGACTCTTCAAAAACTTCATTTTCCCAGTAAACCGTAATTACAAACTTATTCAAGTAGAAAAAATAAAACTGATTTCGGTAAAGTATATTACCATATTATTCGCGTAAAAATATCATTCTTATTTCACAGTAAAGTCATTTGCGATATGTCTTTTAAAAACGTTAGAATTGTTATGTTGAATACTGTATACTCCTTGATATCGAAAACATAGCAATCTATTTGACGATATTTTACCGCGCAGATTTCAACGTGTATTGATACGTTACGATTTATCATCGATTTATTTTAGCAAGTACTATACATCGCTCTCATTTCAACTGCATGTGAGAGAAAGTGATAGCCTAAGCTCCGCCCCCAGCACGTGCCACAATTTTAGCAATGATTGTTTACATTACTTTTAGTATCGTTTAAGTTTGAAGTGGTGCGTGCACGTAATAATTGTTTTATTAAGTTCGTTATTAAAATAAATATAAAGTTTATGAGAAGTATTGCAGTATGAAGAGGTCTATTCTAAAAAATCCCCGCGCTAGAAGAATGTTGAATTTGATACAACCAAACTTCCGCGATGAAAGTAAGTAATTTTTTTTTAATATACCTAGACATAATAATTTAATGATTAATATTGCTGGCTAGTTGAATATTCTTATCTCATTATGAGATGAAATAAATACCTACCTATACATATAAGTCAAGATCGAGCTAATCAGTGTTTGTTTGTGCGAGCTAATTAGCATTACTTTCCAATATAAAAACTTACATATAAGAAATACCTATTACCTATACTTTCATCGTTAGATAAACTCTGTACCTATTGGTACAGAACCTAAAACCTGTACCTACCTAAAATAAGAGTTTGAAACAAATGAGTCAGAGTAAATATTATTAGGTAGGTACCTACATTTTTTATGAGGTGGTAAAAATCATCGAATGACTTCTCCCGCTCTAGGGTGGAGCGAGAGAAGTTGCCCTTTATCTTCTGGGGCCAGGGACATCCCTTTCGGACTTATTCCTCGACCCCAGCAGAGACCTAAGTTTTGCTGTTGGTAACATTATATGATTATATTTTTAGATGATGGTTGTTTTCGTCAAGAGCCAGTGAAAGAAGCAACAAGTCGTGAAGAACGAAAAGCAGAAGTCAATGTTACAAAAAGATACAACACACGAGGTAATTATTTTTACTTTCTAGTTGTTTATAAATGATGCAAAACCTAATCCTTGTATTTTTTATTATTATTTATCAGACTGGCCGCTGGTGTAATTTATCTATAACATGACTGTATGTATTTAGAAATATATAAGTATGTTTATCAGTTGTCTAGTACTCATAACACAACTCTGCTTAGCATGGAACTAGATGACGTTATGTGAAAGTTGTGGAATAGTATATTAATATGTTATATTATTATATTACAGAGAAAATAACAGAAAATAATTACAATGAGCGTGATAGCAACAATGAAGATTTTTCGCCAGAGTCTTCGGAATATGTACCAAGTCCTCACCGTGAAATCAGATCTAACACACCAAGCATAACTTCTAGTTTTGGAGGAGATTCCTTTGTTATAGATACAATGATACATACGAACAATATGCGTAGTCCGTCAACAATTTCTAACTTATCTTTAGTTTTCGATAATGTAGATTTTATAGCATCACCATCTGCTATTTACAAGCTTCCAAGTAAACGGGAGATTCCACACCAGCATGAAAGCGGAACTAAGACCGATCTCAAAGTTCACAACTGCTCTCCTGAGCCAAAATACCTAGAAGAGCATTCTAAGATTTGTTCTACTATTTCTGATGACGCCACAAACTTTGCGGAAAATAATACTTTAACACCAGATGACACCGACATTACTCTGAAACCAAATGAGTCAACCATAGAATATAATGAGATTATCAATGGTTTATCTGGCTGGGCAAGCAGCAACAATGATGAAATACACGAGGATAATCAAAACAACCAGAACACTCCTTATCAAGAACTAGTATTAGAAAAAAATAATACAGAATTAGTTCAACCACTTCAATTATCACCGTCTATTTTAAATAATCAAAATAGTAATAATAAAATGGTACCAGAATCTGACACGAGTGATCAAAATGAATGCTCCGAGGCTTCAAACCAGAATGGAAGTAGAAAACGAAAATCTGATAAAAATGAATGGAAAGACATTAAAAACAAGAAACTGAAAAACTCCGGCAAAGCTTATGTAGGATGTCGTTCTAAGAAACGTTATGCAGCGAAGACGATTGGTCCGGTATGTTCATGTAAGAAAAGATGCAGCGAAAAGTTTACCTCTCAGCAAAGGGAAAGTTTTTTTAACGCTTTTTACAAGCTTCAAAGTCACGAATTGCAGTGGCAATATATTACTAGACGTATCACTACAAATCCTATAAAAAGACTTACTCTAGAGCGAAAAAACAATAGAACACAAACACTTAAATATAGTTTTCCTTTAGATGGATGTGATATGCCAGTATGCAAGATATATTTCCTTAACACATTGAAGATTTCAGAACAGGTTGTCTACACAGCATTGGAAAAAATAAAAAAAGATCAGAGTTTGACTGATGAGAGAGGAACACATTTAAATAGGCCTCATAAAATGAGTGTTACTACAAAAGAAACCATTATGAAGCATATTGATTTATTTCCTGCTGTAGAATCTCATTATGTCAGGAAGGATTCTAGACGTCAATATTTATCAGAGCAACTTAACATTTCAAAAATGTATAGATTGTACCAAAACTGGTTTAAAAACCAAAACTATTCAGCAGAAAACTTAGGTACAAAGCGGCAGTATGAAACAATTTTCAATACAGAGTTCAACTTTTCTTTTTTTAAACCTAAAAAGGATTTATGCGCAATTTGTTCCTTATATGAACAAGCTGAAGATACAAAAAAAAACGATTTAGAAGAAAACTATAGAGCACACCTTGAGCGTAAAAATAGAGTGCGTGAAATAAAAAGAGAGGAGAAAGCTTCAGTTGATTCAACAAGCACTACCGTAGCAGTGTTCGATTTAGAAAAAGTTCTCAGTGTACCTCAATCTGAAGTAGGTATTTTCCACTACAAAAGAAAATACCCTATTTATAATTTCACTGTCTTTAATACACTAAATAAGTCGGGGTATTGCTATGTCTGGCACCTCTCTATTGCAAAAAGAGGGGCAAACGAAATTGGAAGCTGCTTATTACAATTCATACATCAAGAAGCACAAAGAAATATTAAACATATATCATTTTATTCTGATGGCTGCGCCGGACAGAACAAAAATAGGTTTATTTTTGCCATGTATCTTTACGCCTTAAAAAATTATGGATTAGAAAGTATAACACACCGTTTCTTTGAGACTGGGCATAGCCAGAGCGAGGGTGATAGCATGCATTCTTGTGTTGAACGTGCGATGAAAAATAAGGTATTATATACTCCTGACCAAGTCTACAGTGTTATATTAAATGCAAAAGTAAAAGGTGAGAAATATAATTTGAAAGAAATGGAGCAAAGTGTCTTCTTTGATTTAAAATGTCTCATCTCTGGAAAAAACTGGCTAAAAGATACACAAGGCAGAAAAATTTCTTGGTCAAAGATTATGGAAATAAAAGTGTCTCATTTAAGACCACATGTCTTGCAATTTAAATATGATTTTGGGGAAGACTATTTTGACTTGGACACTGATCAGGGTATTGGAAGAGCAAAACGTGGACGACGACCGAAAAATCTTGTGGATCCTGTAGTCAACGAGGGCTTAAAACAGGTTTATCATCAACCTATTCCTATACCTAAACCTCTTTATGAAGATTTACAAGGGTTGTGTGCTAGCGAAGCTATACCCAAACATTACCATGATTTTTACAAATCTCTTGTAAGCTGTGGGAACCCAGAACCGCAAAACTCAGATGAGGTCGATGAATCCGACCAAACTGATGACGAAATATAATTGTTAAATATAATAAAGGTCTCTGTAAGTGCTAATAGTAAAAATTATGTAAGTTTTATGGTTATGCCTGCTTAATTTGATTAAATACCTTTTTTAACCTTTTCCATAAATGTTTTATTTTATAATTCCAGTAATTATTACTTAATGTTTGGAATACGACATTAACTGCAATAGATTTTTACAATAGCGACACGTGTTCTTTTTGCTATGGAATATTAACGTAACTCAATTTACTGTTACCACAATAGATTGTTTTGAGCAGTGAATACTATGGCAATAATAAGTTACCATTATAATGAACATCGCTACTTTACAGTCAAGACAATCGCAATGGACTATTGCTGTGTAGGTCATTGTCAACAATTTACATGAATAAAATCGTATTGTGCATTATGGTTCAAAATTGTGTTCCATTTCTGGTAATATACATTTTTAGCTATAACTTAATGAGAATAAAACCAATATTTATTTATATGACAAATAAATATTTAAGAAAAAAAAAGCCATTTTTTGATATACCAACGATGTTGCTATGTAAACCTGTTAAGAAGTTATAAGCAAAAAACGGTTTTTTATTTTTCCTGTAAAATTTTAAGTTTTTGGTTACGATATTATTCGGTGGGGACAGCGATATATATCCCCAACACACTTGATACAGGGCCCGCCTAAGGCAAGCTACACCACTACTACATTGTTTAGTTATTCAATGGCTAGACTAGAACATGTTATTATTTATTAATAAGAAATATCTACATGTATGTAGTTATCTATTAGTTCAATATTAAATATGGTACAAAACTAAAAATGTTTTTTAATAATTATAATAAACCATTAAAGGCCGCCTAGATGGTTTTTAATTTAAATAGGGACGGGGATGGAAGCCCCTAACAAGAAATGTCCGACGCTCACTTTTCCCAATTCTGAATGTGTTAGCAATTACCTTCAATCAAAAAAGATTTGGTCAGTATTTTTGTTTTGTTTTCCTGGTCATTTCTGGCTCTAGTCAAAAATCTGTCTTTTGTTATTTAAAATTCTACATCGATTAAAAGAGACAAACCAACCGAAATAACAAATTACTATCTAAAAAACATCTATTTGATTATCTACAAGATTTTAAAAGAATCTACATTAGCAGTTACAGACATGGTACCTACAGCAATGGACTTTTAGCATCAATATGAATAAGTTATAGAGCATAAAATGAGTTTATTCATTACAAACATACACACACAAAAATGCAAATCTTTCCTCTTTATAACATTAGTGTAGATAGTGTACATGTAGTTGTAGATCAAGGCACAGATTTAGTACAAAATTATGCATTTTATTACATAGGTACTAATTTTATTTACTTTACTTGTGCCTGCATATATGTCTCGAGAACTTATTATGTATGTGAATCTGATGTAAGGCGTTTTATGAGTACAATTTAAAATATATAAATTTGCACTAGCGAAATTTGTTGCTTTGACTACCAATATTTTTTATCACTGGTATTTTCACACTTCACTGTTCTTTATAATGCCGTTGTCATCGACCATACAGCCTCTATGGTCGTTGGCCGTTGTACTTGTTTCACAGAAAATATTCATACGTGTATACATATATGTACTTTGTACATGTGTATTTAAGTCCATTATGCACCAAATAAATAAAACACCTACCTGTTGCGGATGCTCCTCCCTTGACACCGTATTCCCCATATCCATGCGGGGTAGCGAGCACTAAGCTCGCTAGTACCAGTAGGAAGGTACATGTGAGCTCCATCATTGTGAAGCTCCTCACTCACAATGTTTTTGTTCTGTAGCCGCGTGCTTTTATAAAGTGATACACAAATAGATGCTAGTGTACGAGTATTATAGCAAAAAACCTGTCGGTGTTACCGCGAATCGGAGGCTGTATTAGCGTAGGCAGCGAGTATTATTGCCCGTGATCTTAAGCGCTGTACAGCGCATTGTACACGTGGTTCATAGCATTCAAACAATATACTTGCTTTATTATCAATAAGGTATTACTCACTCAATCATAATGTCATCCGAAAACGGAACATAGCCGGGAAAACACACTGACATAATCACAATCTGTTTGCATGTGGTATTTTATTATTGAAAGTACCTATGTAGATAATTATTACCCACGTCTACAATGTTATGTGAGCGAAATACTAATCGAACGAAAACGCCTCTGTTCTGGCTTTAGTGAATAACATTAGCTTCTGCCACTGCTGCGGATACTGATATTCCAGCTATGTTCCAAACATATACAGTGGTGGTCATATTATTAAAAACGACTATTTAAAAAAAGTTTTTTTAGAGAGAATAGGCTTGTTTCCACTAAGAATAAATCGGATGGCTTTGAGTTTCTTATGATTAACCATGATAATTAGTAAACAAAAAAACAACTTTTCTATTAATATAATAAAAGATTAAAAATATTTTTGCAAAATAAAATCGACAAAATGAGGCGTTTAATCACGTGACATTAAACACCAATCAGAGAAGAGCATGGAAGCGTGATGTCACACCTCGCGAAACGCTATGTTGTTGCTGTTATTTTCGTATAAAGTGAACAGGTTATTTCGCGAGCTTTCAGCAATAATAATTGTTTTTAAATTAATTCAGTTCGTTTTGAAAAACGGATAAACTTGGGGTAGGTACTACTTTCCTTTGGCTCATTCAAACACTCTGCGATTATTGACATCCTTCGTTTTTTCAACTATGGTAGTTCCTTATTGAATTGCAATGCATTGAATTATTACATTTTATAAAACGAAAATAATATTTTCACTTCAGTAGCTCAAACATGATTGTAGGTTTTGCTGGCTGAATCAGTATATAATTTTTAAATTATTTTATTTTCAGAAAGCCGCGAATATCTCATTCAGCCTTGGGTTAATCATACCTAGAATTCGAAACATTTACACTCTTATCTCTTTCCCGCCATTAGAAAGAGAGAGAGACAAAGACCAGGCCTTTCGAAGTTCCAATTTTGAATTCGACCTCGGAGACAAACACGTTCGGAATTTCGTTACTAACTAAAGAAATTTTGCAAAAAGATTATTATGTCTTTTAATGTAATTTATTGAATTTTTAACTTATTGTTGTATTTAAACGAAAATAAGTATTTACTGCAAATAAAACTGAAATTTAACCTCTAAATATTTATTTCTAGTTTCAATAATGTTTCATAATATATTTTTAATAATAAAATATCATGGTTGCAATTTCCGAATACACCTCAATTTAAATAAAAGAGCTCCAGAATCAAACCTGACTGGGGCGTGGAGTTGAAAAGTTAAAAAATATTAAAATAATCGTAAAATATGAGTGAAAACAACAAGTTATTAATGCAGAATTAAGTATAAAGGTACTACTATTCCTGTTTATTATTTTAACTCGTAAAGTGGTCTCGCTGATAAAGTGAAAAGTTATGTGCGTTACACTAGAGCAAAGATTTTGCATCTCGTGCCTTTGAATCCCTCGCCACACTCAGGATTCAAAATCAGCACTCGCAGCAAAAAACGACTTACTCAAATAACTATTTAACTCAAATAAATCATAAAACCCTATTCAAGTCATAAAATTTTATAGGTTTTGTGTGGTATATTATGGTAGATTTCGCAAAATTCATTTCTTTCACTATAAGTACATTTTTAAATAGATACATCGAGTTGTGTTTAATACTTACATCAAAATGATCTTCACAGAAATAAATTGTGGAATCAGTTGATAAAGTAAGAGAATCTTCTCACCTTGCCATTTTTAACCACTTTCTTCGTATTTGTTTATTGTTTGGAACATATATGAATAATTTGTTTTGCGTTTTTACCGTTGTACTTTTACATTGCGGCACTATACAGTATTTATAATACGAGGAATTCATTATTTATTAAAAAAAACACAGCTGACTGTTATAAACAAATACGACTGTTTCGCGAGATGTGACGTCATTAAAGACGCCATGACAGTCTTGGCCTTTTTCGAATCAATTTCAAATTTATTTCAAAAGTCTCAAAATACTAATGTAAAAGACCTATTTTTCTTAAAATAATATAATTTTGGGTTGAAATAGATGCTAAGCTATAGTTTTAAACTAATTTCCAAATTTTGTCAACTAGCCTATTACACTTCTAGCATGTTTTTTGTATTTCTCTCGGTATCGCAAAATTGTTCCACAACGTCGTAGCACAGAGTTTTATTATGAATTATGATTAATTCAATAATATTGTATAATTACCGAGGGTCCGTATATTGGCGAGGAGTAAATAATACAGCACTATAAGCGGTATATAGCGTATATTATATTATAAATCTCTCAACTTTCGTAGGTTCACACAATACAAAAAAATAATATAGAGGTGAGGCATAAATATTGGATTAGGTATTTTGATTAGGTATTTTTCGATACTAGTCCGTACCTAATCCAAAGCGTCGAGGATTAGGTATGGCACAAAATATTCGTACACAGTCTAAACAGAAGATACCTCATAAAAATGTGGGGACCATTGGACTATTTTGTGATAAAAACAAAAAAAAATACAATTAAAAAAAAGATAAACCTGAAAATGATAAAATTCAATATAGAAACATTGTAAAAAGTACCTACCAATCTCAATTATTGCACAAAGTTAGTCAAAATGATTACATACGCCTTTTGTGTGAATTTACACAAGATAGTCCTAAGCCTATGAGAATGTCTAATAGACGACATTTTAAGATTCTTCGCTGGACACAACGAAAATATAACATATAACACACAATAATTAAAAACGAAATATAATCCACCGTTCCACAATATATCAGAAACGGAACGTCCATACTCCATATCGAATATTTTCTTACCCAATCCAAATACGATACTAAATATCGTAACAGACCAGCGGATGTTATGAATAAATATTCGGATTAGGTAAATGGATTAGGTATTTTTAAATACTAGGATTAGGTGGATTAGGTATCGTTTCTACCTAATCCGACCCATGTCTAAAATAATATCCTGCTAAGGTAAATGCCGGTAACGAAACCATAGCGCGATCTATCTCGACGCCAACGCCATCTATCGAGCTTAGTGATCAACTTTTGAATATTTATTGAGTCAGTATCTCGCTATGATTTCGTTGTTTGCCCAAACAAATATACCTTAATAAAACCTTAAAATATTATTGCAAGCTTACTGGCTGGCCACATAATTAAGAAAGCTTTTTTATTTTTTATTCAAATTTAAATAGAGAACACTCTGTAACTAAGCCATTATTCACGTGACTTTGACGTATTTTCGGCGCCATTTAGTGAAATGGCGCCAAAAATACGTCAAAGTCATGTCAAATCTTTGATCAATTTTATTTGATTTTCAATGAGAACAACATATTATGAATAGCATCGCCCCGCGGTTTCACCCGCATAGTTCCCGTTCCCGTGGGTATATGAGGATGAAACATAGCTTAAGTCACCCAGAAATAGTGTAGCTTCCCAACAATGAATGATTTTTTCAAATCTGTTTAGTAGTTTGGACGCCCATTCAATACAAACAAACAATCAAATCTTTCCTCTTTATAATATTAGTATAGAAAACTACGTATCTATTTATTTTTAAAATCCAAAGCGCTCTTACTGCTCAACCGGGCAATCCTGTGGTGGCCTCAAATGAATTCAAGGCACCCAGCCAGGGGAAGCGCGTGAGCGCCCTAGCTTTTTTATGACATGCAGCGAATGGCCGTTTCGCGCGCTAAACAAAAATCAACCGTATAGCCGTACCTATACTGGCGCGGCGAGATTTGTAAGTTTTATTTCATCTATATCTTGTGTGTTTTAATCTGATTGTAGTTATCTATTAAATTTGACTATGGCTAATAATAATATCATCCATATTACTATGTAATTCAAACCTAATTTATGTTGCATGCCATAAGGTAAAATGTATCGGGACACTTAATAAATATTCCAACTTATATGTATACTTACACTATCAGCAAATAAATGATTTCTGATTTCTGTTTATAAACCATTTCCAATATTTTTTTTTATAAAATATATTTTAAAATGTACCTACTTTTTGAATATGGAAGGTTGATAAAGATATATCTATGTGAAATACAATATATTTATGTATTTAATACACTTTGAAGAAATGTCTAACGATTAAACACGTTATTGTGGCTAATTTATAAAAATAGATATATACTATCAAGGACTTTTTTGTAGATCTTTTGAAGACCATCATCTTTGTAATACATACTTTTGGTGTATTATCAACGTATGCGAGGATAAGAGCTCGAAAGCGCATTTTCATCCGACTTGCTTCAAATTTATCGTCACTGCTCAGCTCCTATGTGTCTTAGCGTTATGTTATATAGCCTATAACCTGCCCAGGAGTATGGGCTACAATCGTACCAAGTTTGGTTAAAATCCCTTCAGTATTTTTGATCCATGCGTGCACATACAGACAGACAGACAAAAAATTTACTGATTGCATTTTTGGCATCAGTATCGATCACTACTCATCCTCCAATATTAATTTTGAATATACAGTGTGAAATTTTAATGGTTGTTTTCCCAAAGCGAAATGAGTTTGTATCGGTAATACAATCGATTTATATATATAAAAAATATTAGACTCCATAAATGGCAGATTAACAATTGTGATAAACAAAACTCGAAAGCGACTGAATCTTGAATCTTTGAATCTTGAATCCTACTTTATATCTAGTGCACTACTATTGATTCTCGCTCTTTCGAGTTTATGAACACTTTTTTAATGATTTGAAAAAAAAAAACATTTATTTTTTTAGTTTAACTTTGTGTTTCGATAGTACTACTGATGGGTAATCGTCCTGCCGCGGGACAACCATTAAGATTTCACACTGTATATTCAATGTACAGAATTGAACTTTCTACAGTTTTATTATAAGTATAGAGATATAGACTGATATATATAGAAAACTACTCTTTGGTTTTTTTTATGTAGAAGTCAGTTGTATTTTTTTGTAAAAAGATTTTTATTTCTCTAAAACGTACCAATCATTTTGGTGTAAACAATAAACGAACATGCGATTTCAGCAATCACGAACGATTTGCTATCATTTATTGAAGAGTTCCATTTCCTATGATCTCTGTTCTTCATCAGATCTTCACCAAACTAGAAAGGGACCATGTTGAAATACTAAGATGCTCTTCCAAACCATCGTACACTATTTAATTTTTTTCATTTTACTACGACAACAGGGAATGAGAACGTCGTCAATGTAAACTAAGTCACGCATTATTAGGGATAACTCAATTTAAATGGGACCACCCGACAAGCACCAGCTTTTGAATATAAACAGAATCATCAAAATCGGTACACCCAATACAAAGTTATGATGAGGTAACAAATATAAAAAAAATACAATCAAATTGAGAACCTACTTCTTTTTTGAAGGAAGTCGGTTGAAAATAGCCCTTCCATCTATCCTTAATCTTTTCATCGTCCAATAGGAAGCATTCCAGCTTCATCTCGTACACATCTAATCCAACTAACATCCTTTGCTTTCCTCTCTCTAGCTCTAGCAAGCCGATACAAGTCTTTTTAAAACATCATACTCACTCTTTTTTTCAGCTTTCCAGCTAACGCTTTGTACTTCTACATGCTACCATTCCTTGAATTTCTTCTTTTGTTCTTTGAACTCTTTCTGTATTTCTTGCGACCACCACCATATATTCGTCTCTATTGTGCCCTTTTCTTTCGAATTCCCAAAATATCCTTTGCTGCTTACCTAATACACCCAACTATCTCATTTTTATCATTTTGTCTACTATTCGCTCTTTAAATTATTTCGCACAATCATTCTTCTCTAACGTATGCCACTTTATTTTAGGAGGGGGATATTCTTTGCTTTTGTGCACTGTATTTTTATTGCTAATACCATAACCAGGAGTTTGTATTGTGAGACCAAGTCTTCTCCTGCAGCACTTTGCAGTCTTTGACGTGCTTTATCTGGTTGCGCCTAACTAGAAAATAAGTGACCGTCAAGATGAAGGGACCAAGTCTCCAATGTTTGCGAAACATATATAAAAAATTAATACTATTAATCTACTATTTGCTACCTTTGCTATAATTTTAGCTACCTCATCATATACATAGTAATTTAACAAAATGCTTGGTCCCTCCATCTTGATATCAAGATGGAGGGACCAAACGGTTTGACTACTCCCTGGAATTTACTACCCACTTAGTGTTATAATACCTTAATTCTACCTTAATATTATTGATTTGGGCTGCCCGAAACACATATCGTTTAAAAGATATCGATTATATAATTTGGTCCCTCCAAATTGACGTTTCTAGTGTTGAGTGCAACAGGCAAACGGGCGGTTTATTTTCGATCTTCGAAGGATAAATATTTAATACCTATTTACTACCTTCCAATTATGCAAAATTTCTTACGTTTAAGTTTATTTATATGAGCCAAAAACCTACTTTAGTTTTGTACACAGTGCATTTACAGTGATTCAACTCTGCTCAACAAGATTTTGACATTTGACACACTAGCTGAGTCGACAGGGTGTTGCTTTTTACGTTATGAAAATGAGAAATTATCTTAACTTCCGGCATTTGAATTAATTATGATAATTTTGTTTCTATTATCGCCGATACATTTGTGAGAAATATCTTAAATTAAAAATGCGTCTTAAATACGCATTAGTACACCGTTAGTAGTCAACTTAGATTTTCCATAAATCTAAATGTTAATAACCTTTTCGCTTGCTGAGAAGATTCAAAGCCGGAAGTCAAGGCATGATCATTCTAAATAGAAAAATGACAAAACGAAGACCGCAAATGTGGTCCAAGTTAATTTAAAGTTCGATCGTGACAAAAAAATATGAATAAATGTTGCAATCAAACAGTGGTGTTCGAGGCTAAAAAACATGATAATTATTTTTTACGGAAACCCAAACTCTACTAGAGGGGTAGTGGTTTACCGCGTGCGGGAGAGGGAACCTCACACCTCAGCCGCCGCAACAGACGAAGACGCACAAGGCGACGGGAAACGCAGGGTGATTCCTGGTTACCGCAGGCGCGGGCCTGCGGATGGCGAGCTGTGGGTGACTTGCCGTCCGATAGTAACCAGGCCCGGGTCGACGGCGTGTTGTGTTCCACGCGCGCCTCAAAGAGCAAGCAGACATCAAAGAAGACGGGGTCCTATGGGGTCAGTGCTTGCTAAGGTTGCGGATTTTTTTCGAAAGTGTCACCGCGGGGCCTGGAACGCGGCGGGCTCTAGGAGGAACACGAGTGGGTTTTAAGGTCACAGCTCATTCAAAATTTCTCACAGTAATATCGTGGGACCCTTTGAATAGTCTTAATGAAATATATTTGGCTTTTCCAGTTATATCTATTGCAATTAACAAAATTATACATAGGTATACTTAATCTACATAGATCAAAATTAAGTGACGTCTACTAAATGATATAAATGAGATTTAATTTGTAAGTAGGTTGTAAATAACACTTTTACACGTCAATATTTTTGGTCGTTATAAACTAGATGAGGCCGATGTTTCCTAGCTGACTACCCTGAGAAGAAACACCGAAACAAACTCAGAGATCAGTCTCTTTTAAAGTCCATACAATTGTACTGGTCAAATCATATGAGAACCATGTAGGTTGATGTATGAAGTGGTATTTTGAGGAAAGAACCACACAGATTTGAGTGGACCTGTCCATTCATTGCAAGCCTTGGTCAGTAGTCGAGTAGCTCAACTTAGAACCAATAATGAGCTCAACGACTCGACGAACAATGCCAATGAAAGGACATTTGGGTAGGCCACAAAAAAACTCAAACAGCCAGACAACGCTGAGAAAAAGGAAAAAAAAAAACTTGAAGAGGAAAAAGCAAATAATAACCCGTATAGTCCTCATTTTCACAATAGTAAATAAAATAAAAAATATAATACTTTACAAAGAAAGTATTCATGTCAAAATAAGAAATTGTAATAAAATAAAAAGAATACTTTAAAAAGTAAACATTAATGTCAAAAGTATACTAAACGAAAATTATAACATGCCGTCGAGTTCCAGGCCCCGCGGTGGCACTTTCGAAAAAAATCCGCAACCTTAGCAAGCACTGACCCCATAGGACCCCGTCTTCTTTGATGACTGCTTGCTCTTTGAGGCGCGCGTGGAACACAACACGCCGTCGACCCGGGCCGGGTTACTATCGGACGGCAAGCCACCCACAGCTCGCCATCCGCAGGCCCGCGCCTGCGGTAACCAGGAATCACCCTGCGTTTCCCGTCACCTTGTGCGTCTTCGTCTGTTGCGGCGGCTGAGGTGTGAGGTTCCCTCTCCCGCACGCGGTAAACCACTACCCCTCTAGTAGTTTGGGTTTCCGTAAAAAATAATTATCATGTTTTTTAGCCTCGAACACCACTGTTTGATTGCAACATTTATTCATATTTTTTTGTCACGATCGAACTATAAATTAACTTGGACCGCATTTGCGGTCTTCTTTTTGTCATTTTTCTATTTAGAATGATCATGCCTTGACTTCCGGCTTTGAATCTTCTCAGCAAGCGAAAAGGTTATTAACATTTAGATTTATGGAAAATCTAAGTTGACTACTAACGGTGTACTAATGCGTATTTAAGACGCATTTTTAATTTAAGATATTTCTCACAAATGTATCGGCGATAATAGAAACAAAATTATCATAATTAATTCAAATGCCGGAAGTTAAGATAATTTCTCATTTTCATAACGTAAAAAGCAACACCCTGTCGACTCAGCTAGTGTGTCAAATGTCAAAATCTTGTTGAGCAGAGTTGAATCACTGTAAATGCACTGTGTACAAAACTAAAGTAGGTTTTTGGCTCATATAAATAAACTTAAACGTAAGAAATTTTGCATAATTGGAAGGTAGTAAATAGGTATTCAATATTTATCCTTCGAAGATCGAAAATAAACCGCCCGTTTGCCTGTTGCACTCAACACTAGAAACGTCAATTTGGAGGGACCAAATTATATAATCGATATCTTTTAAACGATATGTGTTTCGGGCAGCCCAAATCAATAATATTAAGGTAGAATTAAGGTATTATAACACTAAGTGGGTAGTAAATTCCAGGGAGTAGTCAAACCGTTTGGTCCCTCCATCTTGATATCAAGATGGAGGGGCATTTTGTTAAATTACTATGTATATGATGAGGTAGCTAAAATTATAGCAAAGGTAGCAAATAGTAGATTAATGGTATTAATTTTTTATATATGTTTCGCAAACATTGGAGACTTGGTCCCTTCATCTTGACGGTCACGAAAATAATCATTGGGTCTTGTAGTTACCACTTTTATATGTGACTTGTCTCATCATCTCTTTTCTGGAACCAAGTGTTGGCTACTGCCAGGTCAAATGGAGGAGCGGATTTCAGAAGCGTATCTCCCTCATTATTGGGACTTGCAAAACCCCATCCTCCATGTACTCTTCAATAACAGTTTCTCGTTCTTCCTACATGCCCATCAAACTCACCTCCAACTATCAATTCTTCATGCTCGGGGATGGACATCACAGTGATATTAAAATCCTCCTAAAACTTTTCTTTCATCCTTTCATCACATCCCACCTGCGGGATACACACTAACTGTATTCAGCATCACGTTGTCAATCATAACTTTGACAACATCTTAAATAATTTTACCTCCATCACGCTTTCTTTCAATTTACTGTTTAATACCACGCCATTTCTTTTACCGTCACTTCCACAATAGAAAAACTTGTATCCTTCACCAATTTCCCTCGCCATTGTTCCCTTCCACATAGTTTCTTGTAAACACTCTATATTTATTCGTCTTCTTTTGAATACGTCTACTAACTCTCTTGCCCTTCCTCTTCACTCTAACTCCAATCTCACTTCTCGAGCTAGCTTCTTAAGTTGCCCCCGCCCGGGGTGGCGCAACAACCCTAGTCCATTTCTCACAAGATTCGGGTGCTGCCCCTGCGCATCGCCTGTGGAATACGCCCTAACCCTATCGCCCATACCATGTACACCTATTATGTTGCTAATGATTTTGCATACGTTTTGCAGTCGGCCGCCAGCCCTCCTTGGGGTGCATGCTGTTGCCTGTTGCCCGCCACCACGCGGTTGACCTATCATAGGTCTCAAGATTTCCCTTAGTCGCCTCCTACGACGCCCATTGGTATAAATGGGGTGGCAAAATTCTTAATCCGGAGTCACACGGAACCTTTTTTTTACCATCTGATAGCATAGGTAAAAATAATCTTGCCAAATGTGAGTTCAAATTCTATTAATTTTTAAGCAAAGTTTGCATTCGCATGTCAGTCGCAAACTGTCTAGGTAAATGTATTGGAAATGAGGCTTTTTAACAGATGGCGATGGAGATGCGAATGCAAACGTTGTTTAAAAATTAGTAGATTGATCCTGTTATCGACGAGAACCTGTCACAGTAAGACAATTAAGATAATTATATATTTAAGACTGTATGTAATTTGTCCTGTAAAATTGGTAATAAATATAATAATAATAATAAAAAAATATTAACGTCACTGGAATTAAGATAATCATTTAAACTGTGTAAAAGTGCCAATTATCTTGTCGGCTAGGTACCTACAACTAAGAAGTGCTGAATATTTATTTTGCGTAGGTAAACTGCCTCGATAAACAAGATAATTTATAAGACGTTGTCGCAGCTTGAACTTTGCGACGCTTCATTTCCAAAGGCAATCTATATATAATTTTATTCGTTCATGAATTATCAGGAAAGTATCAGTTTATTATCCAGTGTGGAGGAGATTGGCCAAAATTAGGTATGTTTTATTTTTGTCTGCATGAACTGTTCTGCTACTGGGCATATTTCCATTTATCTTCATACACTTAGACTCCTAGATTTAGAGAGTCACTAAAAGACTAAACTTGTGCGCTAAAAACTAAGATCAGGAGAATAGACTTGCCCAAAAAAATGCTTACGTTTTAAGAGCTCTTACAAGGACCAGCAGCTCTTCCAGGCAATTTCGTTTTTCGTTCGTCGCACTATGTTTTATCGTGTAGATTATGTATGTTTAGAATACCCAGAAATAGCTCATTGTTAATTGTTACAATATTCGATATTTTTTAGATTATAACTAGACACAAGATTTCAAAACTCTAAAAATTCGTGTTTTAATTGTAGTTCTAGGTATGTACTTTCATTTAACATTAGGCAAATTTTATATAAAATGCTATCAATAAACACTTGTAACTTGAAACAATAAATGTAAATGACGTAAGCGCGGGTTGACAAGCAGTCCACCGTGTGACCGCCGGCATGCAGCCCGCACACATCCGGGTGACGCGTCGCATGGATGTTCTCACCACACAAATTCTCCACGCATACCTGCTACACCTATTTTTGTACCGTACCAATCATACCTACATACTGATTTATAGAATAAGTCGTGCACTCGACATTGACTTACACGGAATATAAACATACCAATCGCGTAATGAATTGTCTTCTTATGGTTAAATTTATTTACATATCCTTAAGATGTAATGGAAATATGATACATTACGTACATATGTAAGTCTGTAGTTACATTATCTCTTGTAGAAATATCATTATGTGACTACAACGTCCCCCCCCTAATGTACTTACTTAGTATTATCTACCTAGAATCCAAGGAGAACAGAGGTCAAGATTTTTATTAGCTTTGGTAGTTTGCAGAACATGTAGGCATGCAGAATTAGATATTTATAGAACAACTTAACTTGGCTAGATACATCTAAGTCTTTAGTCTAATCATACACATCTTAAATGTAGGTATTTAAAATAACGGTCGAAGTGTCAGGTAACGTCAATCGATAGTCGACGGTGCGTTTTTGGTTCCAACTAGAGATGGGCAGTGGGTAGAAATTGGAAAGGTAAAAATTGGAAGGAAATGGTAAAAAAGGGTATAAATTTATAAATACCCAATTTTACCCGGTAAATATTATAAATACCGGGTATTTAGACTGAAAGAGATTTGGTTACAGTTAGCTAAGAAAACTGTAATTTGTACTTACAAAAAATTAAATGAAAAGCCAATGAACGATTGAAAATATTTATTTGAACGATTGATTAGATAAAAATGTTAAAATGAACTCAAAAATTCTACATAGAATTTAAACTGTCAGTCTTTTCAACTAAATTAGTCATCTAATCCTTTGTCTAGAAACAAAAAAGTCGTATTACAATTTAAAAAACAATAACATATAAACAACAAAATAATAACAATAACATTTTAAGTACAAAACAAGTCATATCGATCTTTGCTAATTATACAACAAACAATACCGCATATTTAAATCGTCAAAAATTATACTTTTTATGGTATTAACTTCTCAGTTCTTTTTATTAAAATCAGTCTTCATCACTAGCAAACTTCTTAGTAAGGCTTTTAAGTCTTTCTTCTTCTGATGATTGATAAGAAGTTTGTACTGCAGACGATGACTGAATCAAACTTAGGTTTGATTGAAAAGCGAACGTCGGTGGTTGAATCAGACTTAACTCTGATTGAGCTGAGGAGATTGATAGCTGAATTTGTACTGCGGACGATGACTGAATCAAACTTAGGTTTGATTGAAAAACGGACGTCGATGGTTGAATCAAACTTAAATCTGGTTGAGCTGAAGAAATTGATGACTGGGGATGCTTTCTTTGGCTATTTTCTGAATCCAAGATAATAAAAAGCGGCGATGCAATAACTGGAGCTAAAGAAATACTTTCAGTGCTTTCATTGTTTTGTTTTATAAACTTTATATTTATTTTCACAAAACGTGCAAATCACTGATTTATCAGGACCAACGCGATAATTTCTCCAAACGTCCTCACGTTTCTTTCTTCCTTTCCCCACTATCTAAAAAAACGAAAAAAGTTATGAAGTAGGTAGTGGAGTAAAGATTCGACGTTATTTTAAACTATAATAAATCTATAATTAATCTCTACGAATCAATGATTTTATTTAATTAATGACGAGTTCATTTAATCGTTACGTATATATGTCGCAGGTTGTTCATAAAATTAGGTTTTTGATCAAATACCTAAGTTTTTGACCAAAAGCCGGAATATGACACATTTTAAACTCAATTTCATCATAAACCTGTAACAGTTCAGATTTTTTTATCAAAAACCTGAACTAGTTTGGGTTTATGATCAATCTGACATACATTGCCGTTGACAGGGACTTAGGGACTTTCCCCGCGTTTGTTTCGCCTGCGGTCGCGCGCGCGCCTTTTTATTAATTAATTATTTTTGTAGGTAGGTACTTACTCTTTTTAAACAAGATTGACAATCCAAACACAATAAACTAAATATCAAAAAACCACCACTCACTTTAAATTGTTCAGCCCACGCGCACGTTGTTAAGAGAAGACATTCAAAATGGTGCAGCATGGGTTAGCCAGCCACGCTGCACGCACGTCCCCCTACCCCCTACGCCGCCCCGCTGAGCCGGTATCTTGCGTCTCTTTCTTCCGCCCGATATCCTAAGGCCGCTATCCCACTGGCGTTTTACGAGCGTTGACGTCAACGTCGCGTCTGTGCGTCGTCCTGTGGTAAGCGTTAACGTCCGCTGAACGCGACGTTGACGTCGCGCATATGATACTATTTGAGGCGTACAATCAGAGACATAATGGATTCAGACGAGGAAGCACTACTGTTGGCTTTACTACTTCAATAGGGATGTTTCCTGAGTAAAAATTATATGATTATGTTTAGTCAGTTAGATTATAGAAAAATAATGGACACGTATTTTTTCCTTTATCAAATCTATAAAAACTGACGAAGATAAAAAGCATCAAAGATCAGGAGTGGAAGCGTGTGACGTCACGGCTCGCTAAAAATTGTAGCGAGTAGTGACGTCACACGAGTTTTCAACGCACTGTATCGTCTTCATTTTTTGTTTATGTGAAAAAAGAAAAAAGAAAAAATACGTGTCCAATATTTTTTGGAAATCTATCAGACGGACTAATTAGATTTTTTTAGTCAACTACCCTATTCAAAGTCTGGAATAAATAGAGTACCTACATACATATCTCCTCCCATGCCTTTTTTTAGCCACACGATCACTGTATTCTCGTTTTGACATATCCCATAATACAGGATGATTTTGAATTTCATTTATATATAGTTCAATATCCAAATCGTTTTCTGATAGTGACTGCATTCCGAATCGTACCAGTGCGTACGCTCGCAGCTACCACTACTATTAACTAACTATACTAACCATCAGCAACTGTGCAAATGGCCGCCGGCCATAGCCCCCGCCCGTACCCACACGGACAACGCAGGACGGCGTGATTGTACCTTGTTACCAACAAACGCGACGTTAACGTTGCGCAGACGCGACGTCAACGTCGCGTTCAGCGGACGTTAATGCTTGCCACAGGACGACGCGACGTCAACGTCGCGTCTGCGCGACGACGACGCTGTACAGACGCGACGTTGACGTCAACGCTCGTAAAACGCCAGTAGGATAGCGGCCTAATAATCTCTCTCTTCATAAAAATAGATAAGAAACTTTATGGACCAAATGGCATCTTACTTTCGAGAGTAGGTAACAGAGCAGAGTTTTCGTCGGGGGTTAAAAAATAAATCATGTTTTGATTTATAAAGTTTTGAAATAAAAGTATAATTAAAACCAATTTTAATTTTTACCCGGTAAAAATTAGAATTAGAACGGTAAAAATGGGTATTAATGGGTAAAAATAGGTATTTAGGTATAAATTGGTAGAAATGCCCATCTCTAGTTCCAACCTTTTCGTTTTGGAAATTTAGACCAGCGAAACAAGCTCCGTGGCCGGCCGGAAACCAAAGTTGATAATGAAGAATTGAAAGCTATTGTAGAAGCGGATCCATCCCGAGTTAGCTGTAGGCTGTGGTGTTAGTGATAAAACTGTTTTAATCCACTTGAAGCAAATTGGGAAGGTGAAAAAGCCTGAAAGGTGGGTACCTCACGAATTGAGTGAAGCAAATTGACAAACGCGCATCGACTGCTGCGTTATATTATACTTAACCGGCACAATAATTAAGGGTTTTTAAATCGAATCATTACCTGTGATGAAAATTGAATCCTATACAATAATCGGAAGCGCTCATCGAAATGGTTAAATACTGGCGAACCAGCAAATCATGCCCAAGCGAAAATTACCTCAAAAAAAGTTACTTGTGAGCGTTTGGTGGACCAGTGCCGGAGTCGTTCACTACAGCTTTCTTAAATCTGGCCTGACGATTACGACAGACGTCTTTTGGCAGCAACTGCAAACCATGATGGAAAAATTAGCTGCTAAACAACCAGGCTGGTCAATCGTTCTAGTCCACTGCTGCTTCAGGACAACTCTAGACCACACACTGCACAACAGACGACTGCCAAATTAGAGGAGCTTCAGTTGGAATGTCTCAGATATCCACTGCAGGTACTCTCCAGACCTTGCTCCAACATATTGCCATTTTTTTTTTGCAATTTGGATAACTTGCAAGAGAAAAATTCAATTTTTAGTAAAGGAATCAATGAACTATCTATGAGATGTCAAAATTACAAAAAAAAACGACTTTATGTTCTTCTCATACAAAACGCCAATTTCATAAGTTAGGAGAAAGCTACGTTATTCTGGAGTGTCATAGCTATATTTTATCCCCGCATTGCAACGGGAACGGGAACAAACCGGGTGAATCCGCGGGGCGCTGCTAGTTCATAGTATCTGAATACTGGTAAAATATGCAATACTTCCTGCAGTTTTGTATGTGTAAGGGAATTATTTCCCTATACCACACTCAATATTTCTCGCACACATATAAAACTTGAAATATTATTTTAACTTATCAATGAACGATAACCATTTACCACGTTAAGTTTAAGTTTAGGAGGTCTCTAGTTTGTCTTGGAAGATCAAAGTCCAATGCAAATTCAATATATCAAGACCGGTTCATAAACAATAAAGTTATACCCAAAAAACATGTCAGTCACGTACCGGTTTGATTTTATATAAACCGGTGTAAACAATAAACAGTCATGCGATTTCAAAAATCCCGGAAGATTTGCTATCATTTTTTGAGACCAGTGTTTTGGGACCAGTCTGGGAACAGACTTTTTCAAACAAAAAGAATAACTGAAATCGGTTAACAATAATTGGCAATAATAAATCGTTGAACAAAAATACAAAAACAAAATAGACTCGTCAGAATTGGGAACCTGTTCTTTTTTTTTAAGTCGGTTTAAAAAGTAAACTGGCAACTGCAAGTCCGTCACTATCGTAAGACCAACGAATGCACATTAAGATGCGCGTATACATTCACATCCTGGAGAACGCTTGTTACGCTTCGCTTTGACTTGACTCAGTGTTGGCCTTAAATCTTACTTCAAAACATTTTCCTGTTCGGTCATAATTTCGTAGAATCACTTTTAAAGGTCATTGCAACAATGAATCGTTCTCAATGTTATTAGAAAGAACTCTATTATGTTGATTCCGTGTCCCGTTCCGTGTTCGTTTTATGGCCCTAAAAACAACGTAATAAGGCTCACTTTACGAGCAAGTGTGTTGAAAATGTATTTTCTTTCTTTATATTCCAATGTGGCTTCAACATTCAACTAAATTGGCATAGGTAGTCATCAACGCCATTTTGATTTTTCTTCCATGGTGGAGCGCACAATGATATTACCATAGATGGATAAAGGATAGTGTAGCAGAATTTGCTACAATTTTTTAAGTTCTGGCCGGATAGATTCTCGGGGCATGGCTGCTTTGGGAGGGTCCTGTGTTGCATAGGCAGGGAGCCGGACGCTCGGGGTCAAACACTTCACTCCCTCCGCTGACTCGAGGTGGCCCGCAGAGGCGGGCTGGGACCAGCCAGGGATTACGGATGTCGCATACGTTCCCGCGATCCCCAGCGTAGGTGAGAGATGGAACACCGGGGTGGTTTTAGTCAGTAAGAGTCTGACAGACCCCTCCGCCCGCCCCAGGGTGGAGGATATCCATGAGGGTTGAAATATAATAATTGTGTAAATTTCGACCTATTCGACCGTACTCGGTATTGCGCCTAATTTTCAATTGGTCACACCAGAGTATGGTTGAGATCTTCGCGTTCCATACTTACTTTACACTCACAATTGGTATAGGATAGGTCTATATTATTAGGAGCAAACAGGAGAGGCGCCATAATTGGATCTCGCTCCATTCTAAAATTTACTTCGGGCCGGCGCTGATTACCAGCCGAGAAGGTATATCTTCCGCGATTTGGGAAGTACATAAAAATTTTCCTTCATTACATCCTGGTGTCACTAAGTCATATCTCAAGATAAGAGATATTTTACTAGCCAAATATGTCCCGGGACGTTACTGAAACTTGTGATGTTTGCATTGTGAAGTTTGCAAGACTTATAAAATCGCTATTACCCAACCTCGAGGTCAAATGTTGTACCTATCCATTACCAATTGCATATTATGGATGGGTATAAATATATTTTATCTATGGATGATGTATTTTCCAAATATGTTTGGCTTATACCTACTCCTTAAGAAGATTGACGCCAATTATGTTGTTAAAGCTTGAATATTTTTTAATTGCGGAGTACCTCGAGCTATACCTACTTTGCAACAACGCTACCGTTTTTCGTAGCAATCGTTTTTTAAATTTCCACAGATGTTTTCATATCGACTCACCGATATCACAGTATTACACTATTACAGTAGGGAAACGCCTTTGATGTCGCGCGATGCCGCCAGTGTAGGTACTTACACTGCCACATGCAAGTATGGAAGGGACAGTATTACAATATTCCCTACAGTACGGCAACGAATGTACTTGCACAGAGCAACGGAGAGGAACTCGCGGGGTGTCGGGCGGCGCGGGCCGCATACCGCAAACACGCTTACTTTGCGGTACCGAGCGCGAAGGGCAGACGCGGGCGTGTTTTAGTGTAATAATTTTATTATACTTACATTCTATAATGGTGCGCACTTATGGAATATTACAGACGCCCCGCCGCCGCCTCTAAGACAAAACTGACTTGTGCACTCAATTTTGGCCACTTTTCCTTATAATTTTATGTCTGATAATTATAATTGTAAAGGTACATATGTGTTTGTTTATTGAATTTATAGGCACCTACACACTTTCCAGGCGCGAGTTATGGATAGAAGCTTGTCAAAGACGGTAATTGAAAAGTAAAACAGTTGTACAATAAGGTAGTTGACTAAAAAAATCTGATAACTCCGTCGAATTGATTTCCATAAAATAGTGGTCACATAATTTTTTCTTTTTTCATATAATTAGAAAAAAACGAAGACGATACAGTGCGTTGAAAACTCGTGTGACGTCACTACTCGCTACAATTTTTACCTAGCCGTGACGTAACAAGCCCCCACTCCTGATCTTTGATGCTTTTTATCTTCGTCAGTTTTTATAGATTTAATAAAGGAAAAAACACGTGAACAATATTTTTCTATAATCTTACTGACGGACTAAACATAATCAGATATTTTTTACTCAGGAAACATCCTTATTATATAACATGTAGGTACGTATGTGGTTTACACTTTTAATCAATATTAGATTTAATAATCACAATTATTTTGAATGTAAATATGAATAAATGATTACATCATAATAGTAATAATCACAATTGTTTTATTTCCCATTTGGTGACAACCCTTCCATATTTGCGTGTGGCAGCGTAAGTACCTACACTGGCGGCGGCGGCGCGGCATCGCGCGACATCAAAGGCGTTGCCCTACTGTAGGAAAAATATTGTAATACTGTGGCCACGATGAGCGCGCGGCGCGCGGCGCGTCGCCAGCGCGGTGCAGCGGTGGCAGCGGCGCAGGGGCAGCGGCATTTTTCAGCAATAAAATAAAATAAAAATCCTAATTAAATTCATTTTGAAAATTCTGATTTAAAGAAACTTTCCCAGAAGTATTCCGGAATTATTCAGAATTTTTCAGAAGTTTTGCAACTATACTCAAGCCAACATGTTAGAACGCTATAACCAAAGTTTTACTGCATCCTTAAGGATATTAGTTGATGTGATGACAAAGAAAGTGGACAATTCGTGTATTAACCTAGCTACAGGTTTACTCCTTCCTTAGGGGAAGTCCGGGAGACTTGCTCAGGTGGGAGAGTTGAACCACATTTTAAAACTCAACTTAAATTTTGCACTAATGAAACGCCAATAGGCTCATTGATAGAGCGCGGGTGGCCAATAACCAGCATGCCACCATTTTTTACAATTGCTGATTTGTTTGGCTCTCAGGTTCGGAAAGGTGTTTTTGTTACGACGGAGTAAATTTTATTAATTTATGTAGTATTGAGATTGCAGCCGTGTTTATAGAGGTACGCATTGTGTGTAATAGGGATGTTTCCTGAGTAAAAAATACATGATTATGTTTAGTCCGTCAGTTAGATTATAGAAAAATATTGGACACGTATTTTTTCCTTTATCAAATCTATAAAAACTAACGAAGATACAAAGCATCAAAGATCAGGAGTGGGGGCTTGTGACGTCACGGCTCGCTAAAAATTGTAGCGAGTAGTGACGTCATACGAGTTTTCAACGCACTGTATCGTCTTCATTTTTTGTTTACGTGAAAAAATAAAAAATACGTGTCCAATATTTTTTGGAAATCTATCCGACGGACTAATTAGATTTTTTTAGTCAACTACCTTATTACTATTGTACTGCCTGATTATTGTAGTTTGATGTGTGCTAAGTGTTTTTTCGCTAAGATTGATTGTTTTTTCTGTGAATAAACTTTAATGTCAAAGTAGTATATTATTATGCGGGAGACTTACGCCATGGCGGGTGCGGGAGACATGCTCAGTGGTTAATGTCACCCTCTATAGTATTTGTGTGTGGATATTTAAAGTTTTATAGATGTAGAAATTTAACTCTTTTCGACTAAATAAAAAAAAAATTCAGAACCCTTAATACACGAGTCCTGTTTGTATATTGTTTGTTTTTTTTATTTTTTTAATGTTTAGTCTTATTTTCTCTCATAGGTTTATTGCATGAAAAATGCCTTGTCGATACAACATGCAAAAGAAAAACACTTACCATCACACACTTAATTAGGAAACGCTATGCGTGAGGTAACAGAGGGTGCATCTTTAAGAAATACATCTATTAAGTTTAAAATTAATAGAAATACACTAAGATGCTGTAAGTTGAACGAATAAAAATTACAAAATAATTAAGAAAAAGACAATCAGTATAAAGAGTCACACATATTTAATGTTTCTGAAGAAAAACACCTAGTTGAATTTTTACTATCATGCAGCAAAATGCACTACGGTCTGACTAGAAAGCAAGCATTGCAATTGGCTTTTCAATTCACGGAGGTGAATTCAATAAAGTATCCTGGTGCTGGGCAACAAAAAATGGAACAGAAATCCAGAAGTGAGTTTAATTAAGAACACCTGAAGCCAACTAGCTTGTCTCACTTGTTTTAATAAAAAAAAAAATTGAAGACTTCTTAACTAATTTAAACACGGTGCGTGAATGTTAAAGAAAATGTTAAAATGTAATAACTGTGTTTATTTATAATATAATTTCATTTTACGATGTTAATTGTTATGTTTAATATATTTGTGATTTAAGGTGCAAAATGTTTTTATTTTGCCCTTTAAAAAGCAATGTTCAACTCTCCCCAGACCCCGGCTCAAGTGTCCCTAAGGGTGGGGAGACTTGACTCATATCCCATTTTTCATTAAAATGTATATAACATATTTCAGTACTATAATATCGAAAAAGTAATTATGCATAAGTACACCTAAATAAATAAGCTACTGTTTATTATAATAATTGAATCATTAAGCCTCATTAATAAGAAAATACGATACTTTAAACAAAAAGCGGTTCAACTCTCCCGGACTTCCCCTATTGTGACGTTGCAAAACAAGAAATGTTACTCGCAGCGACATCTTTAGCGGACAAATGGAATCACATTTGACAGAGCCCCTAGTTTAAACAACAGATGGCGCTAGAGATCGATCGTCTTTATAAAACTTAATAAATATTATCAAATAAGTAGATGTAAATTAATCAAAACACAAAAAAATAGCATAAACGCATCAAGTTTAATAAATTAAAATAATTAGGAACATGTCGGAATCGAGAGTATTTAGTCTGTGGCATGGAAGCTTCTCGCAAAGGACTTTATGACAGGTGGAGAATTGTGGCGTCCTTTTGCACCGCAGAGGTCACAGAGAGACGAACAAATGATATTATAAAAGCATTTGTTTTTACAACGGTGACCCGAAACCCGAGGGGTTTTCAAGTGCATTAAAAGGCTGAACCCTGTGAGTATTTCGTCCTCCATTTGTTTCCCATCCTGAAAGTCCAAAGGCACGTGTATTTGACTACGGAGATTTTGTTCCAGGTCTGGCTGTTTTACTAGCCTGGATATTTGAGGTCCGGGATTGATGAATGCCTGAATCCATCCGGAGAACGTGCATCGTTCAGGTTTGGCTCGACGAGATTTGAGACAGTGTGGCCGTCCATGGTACGGGAAGGCCTTACCAATCCGAAACCTCGTTGAGGAAACATCGCCGTTCCAGGTAACAGCAATCCTGCTGGACTTCTCCCGTAGGCCGCGTCTGTTCGTGGGTACCAAGGTTTTTTTACCTGGGTGCCATGCCGAGGGATTCTGTTCCACTAATTGAGTAGTCTTGTATTATAGTGCGTAAGTCTTGCACTGTTTGAGAGAGACTTGAGCATTAAGTATTTACTAATTGAGTAATTGACTAATTGAGCAATTGAGTAATTGAGCTGCTATTAATTATTATGAGGGAGATGCATTAGACCTGTATACTGGGTTTATTTTCATACAAAGAGTTAGGCCTTTTGTTAATGTGTTAAGTAACAAGACCAGTAATAACTTCCTTTTGTATTAAGTTGTGTCACGGGTATACTGTACCATAGTGAGTAGGTTTCTTAACGTGCACAGCCCTGGTTGGTCAATACCCTGCAATTGAGCTAGTGGTACTTATGCGTTCACCTCGCGAATCCTTACAAGCGACCTGAGACGTTGTTTTTGTAATATCTCATGTGGTGTACCTCTGTTATACCTTGGTACGGAGACAGGGTCTAACAGGGTTACACATATTAGTGTGTAAGTCTGGGAGGTATTATTTATGATTAGCTGCCTCATTCACTGTATTTCTATGCAAGGTAATACTTCTTTTTATAGTGAATAAACTTGGTATGTGTATTGAGGTATGTCTTTAATTTCAGTCTTTCCAGATATTTATGTATATATATACCTTTATAAATTTACTTTCACACGGTTGGAGACTTTAGGTTTCATCTACAATCCATAACCCCTGTAGTGGGGAACTGTGACGGGACCGGGTGTGACACTATGTTACGTAGAGAAGTATGGATTCATAACATGAAAATAGCCAGACTAAGTAATAATTTAGCTGAAAGTCGGGTTCAACACGCGTCAAATCTGCCTTCCCTTGCTGAAGTATATGCGATGGTTGCTGACAATCTGTCAATGGCTTTCCTCCGGAAATCTAGAACGTATACCTAATGCGAATTGGCGAGAGATCACTCTTAATGTTGGTTACACTGTATGGAGACGTAATTTCTGAAGGTCCTCAGGTGCAGAACATTTTTCTGGAAAACCAGCTCCTCGTCGGTCCTCGTTTCATAAAACGCAGTTTTATAAGTATCGTCTCTAGGACTATGTAGGTATGTCCTGCAAGACTATTCTGTACATTCTGGCTAGTATCATATAAGGATATTCTTAAATAATTCACCGAATTCACTTAAATATACATCAAAACCTATTAATTTCGCATTCATTAAATCAAGTCAGGTCTTCTGCCCTAAATAGAAATTTCATAATATTCAAATTAATATAGCTTTAGAAGTAAGTTTTATAAAAACTTATAAAAATACTCCATTTTTCTCTACTTTTACAAATTTTCTTAAATTTTCAAATGAGTTAGAGGTATTCCTTTTTACAGAAATCCTTTCGAAATGTTATTTTTACAATTAATTCTGATACTGTATTTTATAGCGTTAATTTCTAAATTGAATCCCAAATATATTTATCAAAACAATTAAACCCTTTCCACCTCCTCTATTGATGTATGTCTATCGATAGACATATATCATCATCATCTGCCTAGCCTTTTCCCAACTACATTGGGGTCGGCTCCCAGTCAAGCTCATCGTTAGACAATACATAATTTAAATCAAGTTATTATCATCGTATCTTCGTCTAATGATAATTCTTAGTTATTTTTAAACTCGAGTCTCTTTTTTTTCGCGTTCGATTTTGTTTTGTTTTCTTGATTGAACTTGGTTTCTGTCAAACTGTCTAGCCAAGGCTTTTCTTTGCCGATGCTGTTGGATGCTCGTTTTACTGGGATTAATTTTGCTGTCCATTTCTTATTTTTTTGTCTTTGTCATCCACCTTGTTGGCCAATGTTCTCTAGTTTAAGATTTTCACTTATTTAATCTCGTAGTACTTAGTTAGTTGTTAGAATAGAAGTTACGTTGTACTTATGATTTAACTTTTATTACAGAATTAAGGCTGTCACCTTTCCAGAGTTACTACTCTAGATTTTTTTATTGCTGGGAAGGGAATATTGTAGCGGAATTTGCTACAAGACTTTCGTCTGTCCCGGTACTATAGTACTGCTACGCTACTTTATCCCAACTAACCTAGGCACAGGTATTCCTAGGAGGATGTTAAATAAAAGTAGGTAGTTCGTAAGTTGGAACAGTTTATTTTTTCGTGAAAATATAGCTCGGTAGATGGGTCGGTAGAAATAAATGGGTTAGAGCCTACACAGCGATTAACCTCCTCACTGGTCTAGCACTCCCCTGACGTCACTGGCCGCTGCAGGAGACGAGTGCCCGCGCGTCGAGAACAGGTCCAGGTGCTGGTGTAGGGTTCGTGGGTAGACCCGCTATAGTCCACCGCGGGGAAGCAGGAGATTTAAGGTGTACGTGAAACCCCAATCGGGGTTTAATTCACACACACTAAATATGTTGAGTATGTTAGAACAAATAGTCGAGGGAACGGTAGGGACGCCTTTAAAAAGTTTAATCGCGATCGCGACTTTAAACTCAGGTTAACTGGGTATTCATAAAACAGACGTGCGCTCGCCTCGGCAACCAAATTCGTACTGACGGCGATGGCGTGGAAGCTAGAACAAAGGAATTCGTTCCGGGTGCCTAATACGCCGCTTGCTTAAATACGTGCGTGGTGATAAAATGTAGCTGGCCAGAAATCTGTTTTGATGCGTTCTTATTAGTTTATTTTGTTTTATTTTAATACTGTAAATAGTTTTGGTTTTGTCTTCGGTTTTGTAAATAATATATTTGTAAATAGTATTCTTAGGTTATTTCTATTTTATTCTTTATTTTATTAGAAAGAATTAAGATATGTAACAATTAATGTTACACGTCTTAACCTTTTTTTTAAGTGTTGGCCGGATAGATTATTCGGCCTAAAAAGTTTTTTTGACGACGCAGAATTTGGACAAGAAAAATTGGATGAATAATGGGCGATGATATTTAGATATTTTAAAAATAAATAGTTTCTTAGTAGGTATCCACATCTGTTACGTTCCTTTTACCATTGAACGAGGTTCTGCATCACGGCTGCAATTTTCTCAGACAGATCCAATCACAGTCACAGGTGACTGACAAAGTAGACGATAGAATGAGCCTACCCAGAAGAAGTCTGTTCACTCCAACTGTTCAGAGATCAAGGTTGAACGCGTTCGGAAACAGACACAGGCAGAGTCCCACTCCTTCACTGTGCACATTTTTAAAGACGATTGGAAACGCTTTGTGCAAATTGGTGGAATAGCAATAAGGTAGTGATAGTACCTGTTTTTTTTTTTTTTTTGGATGGGAAATCATCAAATGACCCCTCCCGCCCTGGGTGGAGCGGTAGGGAGTGTCAGACTTTTACTGACTAAAACCCACCCGTGCTCCTCCATGTGCCCTTTGCGTTCCAGGGCCGCGGTAACTCTTTCGAACAAATTCCGCAACCCTAGTGATAGTACCTTACAGTGCGTTCAGATCTGTCGAATTTTTCTAACTTTTTGTTTTACTTTATTTAAAGACTTGTCTCACATAACCTATTTTAATATAACGTGCACGTTACGTCAGTATTTAGAATGTTTAAAATTTTTAGTTTTATATTATTATTGTCAAAATTATACGTTTTAATGTAGAGAAGCTATCTTTTTATTTCGCTATAATAGGTACTTACTTAGACGAACCACAAAATGTCCTCAAATGGTCTAAAGTCCTAAAATGACGCATCTCCGAGATACTTCTGTATTATGAGACTTATATCCTCATATTACAAGTACCTACCTTAACTTTTGAGCAAATTATCTGACACTGCATCTCAAAACATTTTGTTTGTTTCCTACGTGTGTTCGCTACCTACTTCTAGCTACCTACATGGCAGTATTAATGTAGGAAAGTACCAGCAGTTTTATTAAGAACCGCATCCAGGAAGAAATATTTTGCAAACTTTACAAATTATTGAAAATGAAAAAGATGAAGATAACTAATATATTCTTCCATAGCAGACCGACTTGTCAGTAAAGTTAGTCTTGTCAATGTTAGGGTGCGTCCACATCTGGCGAATGTGCCGCAAATGTGCAGCTCGCGAGCCGTTTGCGAGCTGCGCGCGTGCATTCACTCATGCAAGGCTCGTATAAAGCATGATTCACGCTACACCGTTTCGCGACCGGTCCGAGGCTCGGCCGGGACACGTCCACCGTGCGCCGGCCGGGCCAGTCATTCATGTTACACCGGGCTGTTCGGGCGTATTATTTACGCGACTATATCTGTTTTATGTGGTTTTTGTCAGCTAGTGATATCATCTGTCGATAGATTTGACGCTTAAGTAAATATGCTTTCGTCCGAAATGGTTTTCCAAATAATATTTTTTTATTTGTTATCTAAGTACTTATGATGGCTCATGTCGTAAATCACAGGGTACTTGCGCACTCATTCTAATAATTTTTCATCGTCCATTTTGTTGTTGCTCACTTCACTAAGATTTGACGTTGATTGCTTTGTCGGTGCTCGGGCGCATATGTTGATGTTACAACGTGTCGGGGCCGGACCGTGCCGGAGCCGGAAAAAATACCCACCGACATTTCGACGCTGTGCCCCGGCCGAGACCCGGCGGCGCACGGTCGAGCCACGGTCAGGCATGTCACGGCATGTCACGGTCACTTCATAAAACAAGTCGGCTGTGCTACGGAAAAACAAAGCAACTAACATATTTTTAAAAATCAGTTTTTTTTACATATTTGGAAAATTTTGCCTATAACGGATATTGCTACATTCACAGAATCATCGATAAGGCGTTTTTCGATGATTCTGTGAATGTAGCAGTGTCCGTTATAGGCAAAATTTTCCATAATGTTAGACCGTGCCCCGGCCGGGGCACGGCCCGGTCGCGCCACGGTGTAGCGTGAATCATCCTTAAAGGCGTAAGTTATGTTTTAGGCCGCTATCCCACTGGCGTTTTACGAGCGACGGCGTCTCTCGAACGTCTGCGCAGCGTCAACGTTGTGCAGACGCGACGCTGACATCGCGTCGACGCGTGACAAGCATACAATCACGCAGAGCAGGAGCTCTGTCCGTGTGGGTACGGGCGGGGGTTACGGCCGGCGGCCATTTGCACAGTTGCTGCTGGTTGTTGCTTTAGCGAGCGTACGTAGGTACTGCTACGATTCGGAATGCAGTTATCAGAAAATGATTTCGATATTGAACTGTTTATAAATGAAATTCAAAATCGTCCTGTATTATGGGATATGTCAAAACGAGAATATAGTGATCGTGTGGCTAAAAAAAGGCATGGGAGGAGATATGTACCTACTCTATTTATTCCAGACTTTGAATTGAAGTAGTAAAGCCAACAGTAGGTAGTGCTTCCTCGTCGAAATTAATTATGTTTCTGATTGTACGCCTCAAATAGTATCATATGCGCGACGTTAACGTCGCGTTTAGCGGACGTTAATGCTTGCCACGCGACGTTGACGTCAACGCTCGTAAAACGCCAGTGGGATAACGGCCTTAGAATCATTTAATAACTAGTGCGCCGCCCGCGCGCTGATCGCGTACGGCGCTAAGGTCACGCGTTAACTGCGCGGGGGAGGCGCAGGAGCTGCACACGAATAACAAAGCACGTGCGCAGCTCGCAAACGGCTCGCGAGCTGCACATTCGCGGCACATGCTCCAGATGTGGACGCACCCTTAGAATACAAAAAGAAAATGTTGTCACGGTTATACATTTTATTTTCTTACTAGCTTCCGCCGGCGGCGGCGGCTCCTGAAACATAACTCGTGGGGTGGAAATTATTTTAGTCTTGTTTCAGGACATGGTTTACCCGTGTGCCAGTTTCATCCAAAACCGTTCAGGCGTAAGACGTGAAGAGGTAACAAACAACACACATACTTACTTTTGCGTTTGTAGTTGTTAAGATTTGACTATATTTTGACCTAACATTTTCATTATTACTTTAAATTGTGGCACTCAACTACAGCCGATTATAAAAAATAAAAATCTTATTTCTAGGGTAAGTATTTCTATCTTCTGCTCAATGCAAATAAAATATCAAAATGGGAAAATATATAATGTATTCATTATTTTCCACGGATTATATCTATGACAAGTAATCGCGCAATTTAGTTTTTTCCAGTTAAAACTATTTACAGCAAATATTTTAAATAGTCAGTTTCAAAAGGAGATAAAATATAAGTGCTGTGTGGCTGTTTCCTTTTGGCTAATCGCTGTAGCGAGGGTCCATGTTACAAGAACTCGTCGGGTTCGCGTGGGGCGTCCAAGTCGCGGTAGTGAATCACCGGACGGAATTCGGCGCCGCCGCCCCTTTAACAATCAACCATAACTACATTAGACGTAACTCACTCAGCACACAATAACAAATTGCACGCTCAAACACTGCTTTTTCTACTCAAAACCACACAAGTTACTACTAGGTAGAAACAATTATTTCATATGAAATCTTAGCTTCCCGGGATGTTATCTTTGGTGATACAGTTAACAAGGAATTTTACAAACAGGGTTATGTAAAGGTAACAAAATAAAAAATAGCATGTTAGAATTTCGGACAGTTTATTTAAAATTGTACAACAAAATTATTTAGAAAAATTTAAAATGTAAATAGTCAACCCTTTATATTAGTAAAATATCGTTAAGAAGTTTACATTAGTCTGTATTATGTCGGTAAATTAATTAGAATGTTGAACATTTGAATATTTAACTTGTTAATTGTATTTACAAATTACATGCAATGACAATACATTACAACATTTTAGTTTCACGGCAGTTGTATTAAAGAAAACCTAGCAAGTTATTTATACTTGTTTTTTCAAACTATCTTGAATTTAAAACAAAATTTTAGATTAATATAATGTATATCAATATAATACAAAATTGTATTTAAATTTAGAAATACTACATGTATTATCCACTAATCATATGATCAGACACAACGGAATGCTTATTAAACAATAGATAATTATGAACATGATAATTATATAATATAAACTGTTTAGGTAATTGAAATAACTGAAAAAATCTTAAGAGGTAATCCTTATTGGGGCTATTACGAACAAAATGTTCATTTTTATTTTACACAGTTGGAAATGAGTAAATACGTGCGTAAAAAGAATTTGTTGTTCGCTCAAATTATTCATGTTATGCGAACATCAATGTATGACAAGCAGAAGATTATTTTCAATGTGGAATCCCATAGTCTGTGTTAGAGTGTCACCTAAAGAGGTTTTCAGTGATTTCAATAATACCTTGTTCTCGTCACACACGTTTAGAATATGTCACCACTGTCCGGGAAGTCAAGATCGTTGTACGCAATAATAGGCCGGGACCGGTCCACATTTTCCCTGGAAATTATTTCTCATATCTTATGAAAATGTTCACTGCAAATTTCCAGATAATATTTATGTATATTTATGAAATGCAAAACCCAAATAAAACCGTAGCCAAATAAATAAATGAGCATAAATAATATAAGTGCATATCTATGATATGCACGTATATTATTTATTTAATATATAATATAATAAATCAAAACTTTCAAGTCATGCTAAAAATATGTATGAATGTCAGTACTAATCTAGATGTTAATTTTGCCTTGGTTAATTAAACAACTTCAAAACTTTGTGATAAAACGATACCTTATTAGGAATCGCAATCTCATATCCAACGAAGTCCACTATTTCTTAAATAGAAATTATTATCTACGAAGTTGTTGCTACAAACGACCGAATTTCAGTTTACGTTAGGGACCATTTAATGTCTATTGTTTTTTTTTTTTCTAAATCCGTAATTCTCAGCAATTTTTTTCGTAAATCTTTTAGAAATCATTCAGAAAGAGCATAAAAAGCTTGGCACCTTGACCATTCACATCCACTGGGAAATATACATTATTTTTCGATTACATAATTTATTACCATTGATGATGATTTAATAAGACAGTAATGATAAAAGATTTTGGTTGATTAGTTGTGGAATGTGAAAGTTAACTGGGTGTAAAGTCCCGCAAGCCTTCATTGAAAAGGGAGGATGTTCCGACAACTGCCCAAGTTGATATTTTGGTTTTTGTGGCGGTACAGATGTCACTAAGTTACTTTTTGTGACGCTGCAGATGTCGTTAAGTTACCTTTTGTGACGGTACAGATGTCGCTAAGTTACTTTTTGTGACGGTACAGATGTCGCTAAGTTACTTTTTGTGACGGTACAGATGTCGCTAAGTTACTTTTTGTGACGGTACAGATGTTGCTAAGTTACTTTTTGTGAAGGTACAGATGTCGCTAAGTTACTTTTTGTGACGGTACAGATGTCGCTAAGTTACTTTTTGTGACGGTACAGATGTCGCTAAGTTACTTTTTGTGACGGTACAGATGTCGCTAAGTTACTTTTTGTGACGGTACAGATGTCGCTAAGTTACTTTTTGTGACGGTACAGATGTCGCTAAGTTACTTTTTGTGACGGTACAGATGTCGCTAAGTTACTTTTTGTGACGGTACAGATGTTGCTAAGTTACTTTTTGTGACGGTACAGATGTCGCTAAGTTACTTTTTGTGACGGTACAGATATCGCTAAGTTACTTTTTGTGACGGTACAGTTGTCGCTAAGTTATTTTTTGTGACGGTACAGATGTCGCTAAGTTACTTTTTGTGACGGTACAGATATCGCTAAGTTACTTTTTGTGACGGTACAGATGTCGCTAAGATACTTTTTGTGACGGTACAGATGTCGCTAAGTTACTTTTTGTGACGGTACAGATGTCGCTAAGTTACTTTTTGTGACGGTACAGATGTCGCTAAGTTACTTTTTGTGACGGTACAGATCAGTGGCGTGCAGTGGTTCGAGTTAGGGTAGGCCAGAGAAAATGTCCAAATAAATTTTAAAAAATAACCACATTATTCAGGATTGATTTTTAATGAAATGAGTTTTTTTTTATTTTTTTTTAATTGCCGATTAAAAAAAAAACGCAAAAAAAAGACACCAAATTTCAACCCTGAATAATGTGGTCTGTTTTTTTTTTGACATTATTTTCTGGCCTACCCTAACTCGAACCACTGCACGCCACTGGTACAGATGTCCCAGATGCCGCTACATGTTGTTACAACACAAAGCATTCTAACTTTTTTCTTACAAATCGGTAAATTAATGAGGCTTTGTCTAGATGTTTTATAGTCGTAAACTAAGATCCTCCTCCTTTATTAAAAAAATCGGTTAATTTTTAAGTAATACACATTATAATAATATTGTTTATTTATAAAACGAAAACATTAAGTTTATGCAACAGCAACATTAAATTTATGTTATTTATAAATCCAGGACCGTTAGATCTCTTAGAGCATAAACCTAGGAATTAGATGACTCAGAATTTAGCGTGTAAAAACGATAACATGTTCAAACGCCAGAAATTATAAAGTTTTTATGCCTCACTTTATTCATGGTTCCAGCTTAGTTAAGCTTAATCACGTGAAGCCTCATCATTAGGTCCACTAAGCCGCCCCTAACCCAGAAATGCGTGTTTAGCGCATTGGGCCCACTTGCGCACACCAGACTTATCTTTGGACTCAAACTTACTTGCTGACACGAGGTTAAATAATACATTTCATGTTGCATGACATATTTATTATTTAACGTCGGGCCGGGGCAGTTATGCATAACTCATGCATAATTGTCCCGGCTTAGAATTAACTCGGTACTAAAAGATGATATTGGTTTGTGCAAGTGGGCCTTAAGGCACGACACCGGCTTACACTTGACAGGTTTTAACTGATTCTGGATTTTGAAAATTAGTTTGATGAATAATTCAATATAACTAAAGGTTGCATAATTCAATGTAACAAACATTGAGCACGTTACTGTCAAGTCGCCCATCAGTCACATCATCAAATATAAGTTAGTACAGTAGTAGGGCGTTGCGCGTCGTCATTCGTATTCATGCTTTTTGTATATTTATCTAAATATAAGCATGAATTCATTCATTGGCCGGTGCGTCTTCGTCCTTCTCAAACAATATTGGACTGGCTGGCGACAAAGTTTATGAGTGTGTATGAACACTATGAACACACATCGACAAAAACTACCGGGAAAATTGCTACTTATTTTAGAACTGCAGCACAGTTGACCTTCCTTATCTTCCATAAAATTTAAATTTAACTTTATGGAAGGCAGGTCCTATGAATTTTCTTCTTCATGCAACCCTTGAGAAGTTATGACCTACATAACCTAAAACGATCTAAGAAGCATGAGTGCCTGTCCTTACTACTTTATACTAACATAGAACACGCATTTGCGACCATTTTTTTTACCTGATGTCTCCTCCTTACAGATTTTCAATTTTCGTTGTTTCTGAACAAAGCGCATTTCACACATTTCTGGGTCAAGGCCTTCCAAGCTCTGTGCCGTTCGGCTCTTTTTTCCGTCAGGGACGTGGCAACCGCTATCCGTGTTCACACATATCTGGGAAATCTATATAGCGCACAGATTGATTGGCAGTTATCGCAATAGCTATAAGGAATTTTACTCTATCGCACAACTTCTATTTCTTTAAATGATCATTAGGTACGTATCATCGGAAATCGAATAGCACTGACGGAGTGTGCTTGTTAAAGCATGCTTTGGGATACTGACGGCCCGGATACGCCTGAAACTATGTAAATATTTAATGTATACAAACATGTTTTGCCTATCACTGACGGAAGCCTGGCCCGGAAATGTGTGCATTAACAATATTTCAATAAGAAATTTAGGTATTTCATGTAAGAAACTATGTAAGTCCAGATAGATTTACATGAATTCGTTTAGTCATATAATTCCGAGGAGGTCCGGAACTCCGTGAAGATTAATTGAAAAACTAAAACTATTACAGTTCGTGTCAAATACATATGCCGCGGCCGCTCTGAAACAGATTGAAATGACTACGAAATACTTCTATCACATACTAAAGCACCGGTATGCCCCGCCGTACCACGTACATCGGAAAGCCTGGTTTCAGAGTAGTGCAGTTATCTGAAGCGAACTGCAATATTGAATTCACGAATTGGAATGTATTTGTTGGGGCATTTGGGAAACAATTGAGGAAATGCATGCTGGTTAAAGTCTTAATGCTAGTTAAGGTAGCACAATATGCGTATAGTTAGTTACCTGGGTCGCGAGAAGCGCGGATGCCGGGGCACGTAGGCCGCGGGCGGAGCCCAGGCGCCCCAGCCCCAGGCGCGCGCGCCGCCGCCCGGGCCCCCGGGGCCGCCCGGCCCGCCGCCGTACCTGCTGGAGAAAAGAATAACAGGTAAAGCCAGGTGCTTCTACTTGTATTAAACTAGACATATAAATTCGGCGCACAAATCTAAGGCACGATCCCGCACAAAGTCTAAAAAAGAAATATTCCTACCCAGGAAGTAATAACATTTCAGTGTCTTACTTCTAGAGAATTCCTTATAAGGATCAAAAACTGGGAAATGGCTAACAAAAGGAAATAACAAAAATACTTTTTAATTTGCTTACGTTAACCTACCTTAAAATCAACTCAACAGTTTATGTGTATGGATGTGGAAGGATTAAAGCTGCCCGTCCAACTGACGCGGAGCGAGGCAGCGGAGCGGAGCGAAGCAAAGGAGTCATGCGGAGCGGAGTTGCGGACTTTGCGGAGCTAATACGAGTTCACGTGAAATTACTGGTGATTTAAGTGGATGACCGGCAGCTTTTTTCAATTCCCCGCTCCGCTGTCTCGCTCTGATTTCCAGTTTTGTAGGAATTTGTAAACTAGCCCACAAATCCCTATCCACTGAAGCGGAGGAGATATTGTTACGAGCTTCGGGTTCGTTACAATAAAATCAGTCAGCCAGTCGATCAACATGAACGATCTTCGGAGCGCTTCTTGTACCTTTCTGTATACGGTAGGTCACATCATTGATCTTTGTCACAATCCGGTACGATCCGTCCCATTTAGCTTGAAGCTTAGGAGATTTCCCTTTGCTGCGAACTGGATTGTGCAACCACACTAGTGAACCTTCCTCGAACCCTTTATTGTTCATTTTGCGGTCATAGCGGGTTTTCATCTTTTCAGACATTTGCTGGCCCGATTGTCTGACGTGCTCATGAATGTCGTTCGTTTTGTTCCGCAAGTCATTCGCATAATCGGTAATACTGCGTGGAGCATCAGGTGGTATTCCGGTGATCAGGTCTGCAGGTAGCCGCAATTCTCTTCCAAAGTTTGCGAAAGCTGGTGTCACTGACGTGCTTTCATGAACAGCACTTCGGTATGACAGCAAAAACGGTTGTATGTGCTTGTCCCAATCCCGTTGCCGGTTTTCCACAACTTTGGCCAGATATCTCTCCAATGTCTGATTAAATCGTTCTACCACTCCATCCGATTGTGGGTGGTAAGAAGTTGTCCTCGTTTTATAAGTACCCATCACTCGGCAAGTTTCCTGGAATATTTGAGACTCAAAATTCCTTCCTTGATCACTGTGAATCTCCAGGGGTACTCCAAAACGACAGAAGACTTCATGAACTAGTTTATCCGCAACTGTTGTAGCTTCTTGGTTTGGAATGGCGAAGACTTCCGGCCACTAAGTGAAATAATCCATAACCACCATGAAATACTTGTTACCACTTTCACTCTCCGGAAAAGGTCCCGCAACGTCTAGGGCTATCCTTTCCCATGGTGCACCAACATTGTACAATTTCAATGCATCTCTGCTACGAGTCTGAGGTCCTTTTACAGCAGCACAACTTGTACATTTGCAACACCAGTCCTCGACGTCGTCACGACAGTGGACCCAGTAAAATCGTTCCCGTATCTTCAGTAGAGTCCGTTTAACTCCCATGTGGCCTCCTGAACAACCATTATGGTACAGCTGTAGAACATCCGGTACTTTACTCAAGGAGCTGCTCGTAAGTCACTTCCTTGCCGAGAGCTTCCAGAACAGTTAAGGCCTGGTCGCGGAGGCCTAGGGTGAGAGCAGTCATGGCCTGGTCCTTACTCCACCCGTTCGCCTTCATAACGGCCTCAAATTGTATTTTGTAGGCCGACCAGTAAGATGTTCCATCGAACGGCGGCACTTTGAATCCCCGTGGCGAACGAGTAGTTGCTACAGAGGTTGCAATTCCATCTCCTACTTTAAGGTTGTCCATTGCTTTCTTTATTTCAGCAATCTGGGTTTCAGCTTCTATCAGGCGGTTTTCATGTTGAACCACCTTATCTTTTACAACCTTTATTTCTTTGCCGAAAGTGGCGTGCAGATCCTTGATGAGGAACATCTGTTCTTCCTGGCGACGCACCTGTTCCTCCTGTCGACGGGCCTGTTCCTCCCTGTCACACTGCAGCTGTTCTTCCAACCGACGAGCCTGTTCCTCCTGACGACGGGCCTGTTCCTCCTGGCGGCGGGCCTGCTCCTCCTGGCGGCGGGCCTGCTCCTCCTTGTCACGCTGCAGCTGCTCTTCTAAATGACGGGCCTGTTCCTCCTGGCGGCGAGTCTGCTCCTGCAGCATCATCATCAGAGCAGCAAAGTCTGGTGCTGATGATGACGCTGAAGCTAATACGGACAAGCCGGCCTCCAAGGTCAGCAACTGTCTCTCCGTCGTCTGCGGCGTTGCACCTCCAAAACGCCTCTGGTCCGTCTCTTGCTGGCGTTGACTACGGGTACGGATACCCTCAGTGTCGTCCTTCGGTAGAATCGGCATCTTTTAAATCCACTCTTCTGACACCAATTGTTACGAGCTTCGGGTTCGTTACAATAAAATCAGCCGATTAAATAAACAAGGATGACACTTTAATTTACTCAACACTAATATACACTTTAAACTCACTAATCACAAAACACAATCGCACTGTTAATCACTTGAGTTCGCAGTCGAAGATCGCTCTCGAAGTTATCACTTGTATCGCAAATCCAATACTGACTCGGTCGGCACATGTGCCGGCCTTATATAGGGCGCCGAGTACATCCAGAAAGTTCGCGTACATATCGGTCGCGACCGACTAAGGTCCGAGAATTCTAGCATAGAAAAATCTCGAAGGTTCCTGGCTTCCTTTAGTTCTGCTACTCGATACTAGATGGCGCTAGTGGTACCGAATGCCGCTATCTTCCTTACTTAATTGTGGCGCGCAACAATATTTTATGCAATTCTATTTGGTAATATTGACACAGCACTCCTATCCGCTCCGACAGTCAACCTAAGCATTAATGATCAATAGGATGATATTGCTGATATACATTATGGTAAAAAATAAAAAAGGAACAATCGCTTATTTATTGTTGTGGCAGCACATCATTGGTTGAGATTATCCAAAACTATTATAAGAAACTACACATCATTTTAAACTAAACATGGTTGTTTTTAATTTGGTATTAAAACATTCATGTAATACTGTTGTAAATCTCACCTTTGGCTCGGCTTATAAACTCATACTGATACCTTCGTAATGTGACAGCAACATAAACTACTATTTCAATATGATTTGAGCTGTCTGTACATGAAGCCTGTCATTTAGGTACTATTTTTGACGAGTGAGAACATGACAATATGAGAGTGATACAGTATAGTTATGGTACTGACGGTGCGGGCGGCAGCGCGTGCGGGGGCTGCGCCGGCGCGCGGCCGGCCGGCTCCAGCTGCTGCGGGCGCCGCACGTCGCTCACGTACGCGTTGAAGTACGACACCTCGCGCCGCACCTCGTCCACCTGCGGCAGTAGGGCAACTCATGTGGCTGTGGACTGTGGGGTACCGCCCGCGCTACTGTACTTATAGCGTCTTGAAAACTAAAGCGGACACATGGGAGTGCCCTATACTGGGACATTGGATATGCCTTCATGCCACTGTCGCAGCATATCAAATAACTATATTAGCTGAAGTATCTGGTAATACTAGTTAGTAAGTAGATTGTTCATTCGCTGTCGCGAAACCGTATCGTACGGTTGTGTTAACAAAACCGCTGTTGTGTTTATTAGTTTCGCGATTAGTGTTACTGTATAATCAATCTTTTATAATATAAAATGGAGAGTGGAGAAGATGAAGATGGAAGTGATATGGAAGTTTTGCTTAATTGCGAAAAAGAATGTGACAAATCTTTGGAACCTAAAATTGTGCGAGTTGAAATACATAAAGAAGCTGGAAAAAAATTACCTGAGAAGAGAAAGGAGAGAGAAGATGATATTAATGATGAGGATGACTTCATTACTGTGAATAGGAGAAAACCTAAAAGATTAATTAGAAGTAAATCTCCGGAGTTACAAAATCAAGTGAGGGTAGATTTGGAAAAAAAAGATGATGCAATAAATAACATAACAAAACACGTGTGCGTAACTTCTGTAGAGAGCCTACCTAAGCAAATGGCTTTTGCACGATTATTGAGATGTGAAAGTATTAAGAATGTTACAAGAATCAAACATAAAAGTTATAACAAAGTTCTTATTCAATTCCAAGAAAAAGAAGATGCCACTAAATTAATGGAATGCCAGAAATTTAAGGATATGGGTTTTAGATGCCAATTAATAAATGAGTTGTCCTTATCCTACGGTGTGGTGAAAGGGGTTGATCTAGATTTAAAAGAAAATGATATAATGGATATTTTGGAATGCACAACTGAGATAGTGTCCGTTAAACGGCTGAGACGCGTTAATTCGGAGAATAAATGGGTTGACTGTGAATCTATAAGAGTATGTTTTAAAAGTAATAACCTCCCACCCTATTTATATGCGTATGATTACCGTTTAAAAGTTGAGCCCTATGTGTTCCCCGTGACACAATGCTCTGGATGTTGGCAATTCGGACATGTATTAAAATACTGTCCAACGAAGAAGAGAATATGTCCCAAATGTGGTGCTGACCATGATAATTGTGATTTACTTAATATCACATATTTAAATTGTAGAGGAAATCACTTTGTACTAGACAAGAAATGTCCCCTATTTTTAAATGAAAAAGATATACGAAATATCATGAGTACAGAACCGGTAACCTACAGAAAAGCACTTCAGCTGTTCCTCGAAAAACAACGAGAAGACGCTAGTTCTCAAAATATGCTGCATAAATTGTCACTTACTACAAGTTTGACTCAAACTTATAGTAGCGTACTTTCCAATTCCTTACAAAGTCGAGAACCAGAGACATCCACAAACATTGTTCAGGAGGATGAAGGAAATAACATACTATGGAAACAAAAATCCACAGTAAAATCACCTCTGGAAAAGAAAACCCAACGTAAGCAAGAAAAGAAAAACCAACTCGTGGCAGATAAATCGACAGAAGAGGATAATTATGAGAGTTTCCATCACAAACTAAAGAAAAAGACGACCAAAAAGATGAACAATTATTTAATAGATTTGAATTTAAGAAATTTCTATTTAAAATTAAGAAAATATTCACATCGGAAGGGACATTTGAAGAAAAGTTTTTATTGTTGTTTAAAAATATATATGAAGAATTTAAAAAGATTATAGTAAGTTGTCTGCTAAAAGGTAATTGGTTTGAAAAAATTATTCAGTTTATAAATGGATAACATGGATAAAAATATAGGAATCAACATTATTCAATGGAACTCACAAAGTCTACGGCCCAAAATGATTTCATTTACAGAATTGATGAATAAAGAAAAAATTCATATAGCGATCGTGAGCGAAACATGGCTAGATAGTGAAGTGGACTTACATGTAAGTGGATATAACATTTATCGAAAAGACAGATTTGATTCTTACGGTGGAGTTGCTATTTTCATTCATAAGTCAATCCGGTCACATTTTTATTCGTTTCATGTTTCAAATCCGGGTATAGAAGTAGTAAGTGCCAAGTTAATTAATTGTAAGGATCTAGAAAACGTCGTTGCAGTTTATTGTCCATCCTCAGTCGTTACACAACCTTCAGACTAGGACGAAATTTATTCTCATTTTTCAAAAAAAACTCTGGTAGCCGGTGACTTCAATGGCCACCACGCTAACTGGTCTAATAAAACCGATTCAAGAGGCACTCAAATAATGGATTCGACGCTTGAAAATTCCTTAATTTCCCTTAATAATTGTTCGCCCACAAGAATTTAACTAGTTAATGGAACTTTGCAAACAACTTCACCGGATATAACATTTGCTACGTCTGACATCGCAATCCAATTTGACTGGAAAGTACTGAATGATAACCTTGGTAGTGATCATTTGATAATTAAAATGACGATCACAATACCTGATGATTTTACTATACATAAAAAAAGGAATTATAAAAAAGCAGATTGGAAAGAATATAAGGACTCTCTATCTAAAAGTTTTGTTGTATTTGGTGACACTAATGTTCAAGAGATGTATGACTTTTTTATAAATAAAATTAATTTAGCCGCCGATAAATATATTCCGTTCATTAAATTTTGTTCTAAGCCCACAAAAGAATTTAAACCAAAAAAATATTGGACACCTGAATTATCCCACATTGTTGCACAACGAAGATTATCTCTAGCAAAGTTCCGCCGTAATCCAACCCCCGATAACTTATCCAAATTAGAAGAAAAAAATAAAGAATTTCATGTAGCAAGTCAAAAAGCGAAATCATTGGGATGGCAAAGATTTTGTGATTCCATTGACCATGTAGTATCAGTTTATGACATGTGGCGACGTATGCGGTGGATAAAGGGATTTAAACAGTCTGCTAGCTATCCTCCTATCGATAAACAAAATGAATTATTAAGGTCTCTGACTCCTGACTACGTAACAAACAAAAAACCTATATTTGTATCTAAAAATGAAAATTTAGAGCGTGATTTTAGTATCCAAGAATTAGAAAATTGTTTTAAAAAAAAAGGATTCCGTACCTGGTGAAAACGGTATTTCATATTCGATGATTTATAATCTTCCCAGCTTAGCTAGAACGTATTTACTCTATATCTATACTAATATTATAAAGCTGAAAAGTTTGTTTGTTTGTTTGAACGCGCTAATCTCAGGAACTACTGGTTCGAATTGAAAAATTCTTTTTGGGTTGAATAGACCATTTATCGAGGAAGGCTTTAGGCTATATATCATCACGCTTAAGCCAATAGGAACGGAGCAGCGATAAAGAATGTTTTAAAATCTGGGATTCCACGGGGACGAAGTCGCGGGCAGAAGCTAGTATATAATAAAATCTTTAATTCAGGTATTGTACCTATACAGTGGCGTAATATTCAGATAATACCAATTCCTAAAGCGAATAATACACCTACTGACCCTAAATTAAGACCCATATCTTTAATGTCGTGTTTATGCAAAATCTTTCATTTAATGTTAGTGAGGCGTCTAGAATGGTACACTTTTTTTTTTTTTTTTTTTTTTCTGGATGGGAAATCATCAAATGACTTCTCCCGCTCTGGGCGGAGCGGAAGGGAGTGTCAGACTCTTACTGACTAAAACCCACCCGTGATCCTTCTTGTGCCCTTTGCGTTCCAGGGCTGCGGTGACTCTTTCGAACAAAATCCGCAACCCTAGCAGGCACTGACCCTATGGGGCCCCGTCTACGTTGCTGACGGCTCTTTGAGGCGCGCGTGGAGCACGACGCGCCGTCGACTCGGGCCTGGTTGCTATCGGACGGCGAGCCACCCATAGCTCGCCATCCGCAGGCCCGCGCCTACGGTGGCCGGGAATCGCCCTGCGTTTCCCGACGCCCGGGGCGTCTTCTTCTGTTGCGGCGGCTGGGGCGTGAGGTTTCCCTCTCACGCACGCGTTCCGCCTCCTCCTTTGCTAGCATTACTGCTTCGCAGAAGGAGGCGACCGCTTCCCATGCCTCCTCGCTCCGGACCATGGCTTGAACCAGGGCCGGACGCGAGAGGTTGCCGCCGCCGATCGCCTCGACGAGGACACGGCGGTGCTCCGCCCAAGCAGGGCAGACCTCCACTGTATGCTCCACCGTGTCCTCCGGGCGATCCAGAATGGTACACTGAGAGGGGAAAAATATTATCACCACACAATATTGGATTTAGGAAATCCTTATCCTGTTTAGATTCATTGAGTCGCTTAGTTACTTACATTCAAAACGGTTTTTCTAAAAATATACCTACGCTAGCATGTTTCCTGGATATTCAAAATGCATATAATAATGTATCTGTTGATGCAGTTGTTAAAGTTTTGGATGAACTTCAAATTGGATCAAAATTTTGCACTTATATATGGTCATTTTTGAATGAAAGACATTTAAAAATTAAAACAGAATTTAGTGATTTAATAACAGATCGATGGACTAATAAAGGCTTAGCTCAAGGAGACCCTTTATCCCCGTTACTATTTAATTTAATTACATATAAAATATTTCAACAACGTCTTACGGCCGAACCCAATAACCGATCTATCACATACTGGAGATAGAAAAACAAATGAAACAACAGAAAACCTACCTATGTAATTTTTCTGTTGTTTCATTTGTTTTCCTATCTCCAGTATGTGATAGATCGGTTATTGGTTTCGGCCGTTAATATAGTAGTAGTGTCTCAATATGCGGATGATTTTGTTATATATGTCAAAGAAAAAGATATTATGAAATGTGAAATGCATGTTCAAAAGGCATTAGATTGTATTGTAATGTGTTTGGCCGAACTTGGTCTGGAGTTATCATCCAATAAGTCTACATATTGTTTATTTAGTAGAGGTAGACCAGGGGCGTGCGCTCCATATAGGCAATTAGGCTAAGCCTACCCTACCATAGCAAGGGATAAATTAAACAAATGTATTTATTGTAACTATGCAATAAAATAAAGCAAAAATATTTAATAACTCATAACGCCTAGTATAATGCTAATAGCAACTTCTCGCCCGTGTGACGTATTTCAAACTATGCTGTTCCTACGAAACAGTTGACATAGGCCACAATACGAAGAGCCTTATTTCAATTGATAAATTTATGCATGTGTGCAAATGTTCTTGTGTATGTACGCCCAAAATTTACACACACATGTATAAATTATGGGCGTTTCTAGGCTCACTGGAGACCACTACGCGGGTCCTGATTGGTTCACCCCACAATTCAAGGACAAGTAGTAAAGATTTACTGTTTTAATGAATGGAAATCGCTTAACAGAGTTGCCAATTCGAGAATAATAATTTCCTTAATAACTTATAGATATAGTTAAAAAAAACGGGTTAGTATTATCAAAAGTATAAAATGTACAAAAGAAATGTTAAATTGTATTAATAACCCTCTAAATATAATTAAAAACCGCAAGAATTTAACTTTTCTCCCCAAATTTTCTCAAACTTAATTTGAGAATTTGGTTTAAGGGGAATTAGAATAATAAAATTGGCAACTCTGTTGATACAGTTGTCAATTTTGCCGGGTTATGATGGCATTACATGTCATCAACATGTCATTCTTAAATATTACGATAGGACAATGTTTTTTGGAAGTGTATTGATTGTCTTTTTAAATGATATTTTTGCAAGAAAAAGAGAAGCCATAGGTATTGTTTCATGTGACAAGCAATAATCGTTCGAATATTTTGTTGTTGAGTGTCATAGTGCATTGATTTCTAAGTAATTCGTTTTGAGTCATAGTGTAAATATTAAAGTTTAGTTATTTGTTTACATACCTACTTAAAAATGGTCCTAAATTGTGAAGTTAGTGCTGACAATGTGTGTTTGTTAGAGATTAAAAACAGTAAGTTTTCACAGCTATCGTATAATTATAAGATTCAAGTTGTTTCTAAAGGTAGATGTATACCCGAGTTACGAGAATTAACTCAAAAATAATTCATCTCGTACTCGTCATTTCAATCCTCAGAGTTACGAAACATATACCTAACTGGTGTGTTTATACCTAACTATGTGGTTGTGTACCTACACACAAATTATTTTGTTTTCTGTGCATTTTGTTCAATACTTCTAAAAAGAGTAGTTTGTATCGTCAGAATATCGTGATTTGAATTTGGTGAGTTTTTAAAATTATAAGTTTCTCATCGTTCCGTATCGTGATTTCAACCCAGTATAATGTGGTGAGCTTTTTTTTTTGGACATTATGTCTGGCCTACCCTTACTCTAGAACCACTGCACGCCCCTGAGGTAGACGCAGAATACTACCTTCTCTTAAAATAAATGAACAGTCGTTAACATTTTCACCATGTATTAAATATTTGGGAATGTGGTTAGACCAAAGTTTACGTTGGAGTAAACACATTAATGAAACAATCGCGAAACGTTACAAATTTTTGAATTTACTAAAACTATTAACGGGGAGCTCTTGGGGTATACATACAAAACATATACGTAAACTGTATATCTCATTAATTAGAAGTCGATTGGATTATGGCTCATACCTATTTGACTGTAGTGCTAAAACACATTTATCGAAATTAGACAAGTTACAAAATCAAGCCCTACGAATTATAGGAGGTTTAATTAAAAGCTCCCCTATTCACGTAATGGAATCGGATTTATGTATCCCACCTTTACATTTTAGAAGAGAATATTTGGCATACAAATACTGTCTAAAAATTCGATCGTGGTCAAATAATGTCACAATTGATATTACTTAGGCGTCTTTCGTTGGTAGCGGTGAAGGTTAATCACGTGCTTGTGTTTTTGTTGTGAATTTTTTCGATTTTAAGTGAACCTTGAGTGTGTGATCTTCAGTCGAGAATATTCCTTGTGTTTGTTTTGTATCGTAAGGTTGGTTTTAGAATATATTTTATTTATTTGTAGTATTTTAGCCGTTATCCATCATGGATAACAAAAAACCTCCAGACCCTCCCGATCCCTTTGATTTTACTCCGGTTTTAACAATTACCCTTCCCGATGACAAACCGCAAGAAATTACAATGGACTCTGAATCTTCACACAGAAAAAGACCTGCAGCTTCTCCCCCGACTTCCCCAATAAATCCCCCTAAGCAACCCAAGAACATAATTGGGAGACACTCCTACACCTTGAGGGATAACCCGCCATATGTTGTGCACGTGTCTCTTAAAGATGGCCAGACCTCTGGCACCGTTCTTCACCCTGTCAAGTTCGGGATGTTTTTACAGAAGAACAATTTCAACAACGTGGTACTAGGAAGCCTGAAACGTATGGGAAGAAACAAGCTTTCAGTCGATTTTAAATCTCACCAGGACGCGAATAGCTTTTTGATTAGTCCAATTTTAGTCCAACATGGTTTCATTGCATCTGTTCCACAATACAATGTTACTCGTATTGGTCTCGTTAGGGATGTACCTGTTGAATGGACAGAGGAAGAAACCATTGAAAACATCAAGGTCCCCGCTGGATGTGGCCCCGTGATCAAAGCTAGGAGAATGAACCGAAAGGTGAGTTCTTTAGGCATAACAGAATGGAAACCAACTCAGACAGTCATTCTGACATTCGATGGCCAAATTTTACCAAAACGAGTGTATTGTTTTTATTCTGCCCTTCCTGTTGAGAGGTATATGTACCCAACTATCCAATGCTTTAATTGTTGTCGTTATGGTCACACACGTACAGTATGCAGATCAAAACCCCGGTGTTATAAATGTGCTGAAGACCATCCAGGGGATGGATGCCAAGTTCCCACAGACTGTGCACTTTGCGTGTCTTGTTCTGGGAACCATTATGCCACTGATAAAGCGTGTCCTGAATTGGGTAGGCAGAAGAGCATAAAGGCTCTTATGGCTGAGAAATCAGTTTCTTATGTGGAAGCAAGCCAGGTTCTCCCTCCAGTTTCAAGATCATATGCTGAAGTGTCCAAAATATCCCTGAATACAAGTAAACCCTTAGCCAGTCCAACTCATTCTCCCAGACCATCTCCCACTTCCCAGACCCAAAAATCATACCGTAAAACAGTCTTCCTTAAACCTAAATCCCATGCTCCTCTCTCCCCTAGTTATGACAAACAGGCTCATCAAGCCCTCACTCAAAACTACTCTTTTTCCCCAGTCCAAAATGGGTGTGCTTACCCTCGGGAAAGTACAACCACTCCTTGTCCCAGTCCTATTTCCTCAGAAAACATCCTTAACATAATATCAAATATGCTCATGGCTGTTTTAGCTAACCCTGCCCAATCACTACCAGACCACGTTGCCAATAAATTGTCCTCCATAGTGAACTATATTCACAATGTTCCGCCCCCTGACTTTTCTCCAGTGGAACGTCAGGAGTATTACTCCTAGGAAACCTGACTTACTCTATTTAATTAACAAATTCAAACCATCGGTCTGTAGCATTGCTGAGACATGGCTTCGTCCTGGAAGCAATTTCAGGATCCCATGTTTTAGTGATGTTCGTCATGACAGACCAGATGGATATGGGGGATGTGCTTTGTTCATCAATAACAAAGTATCATTCTCCCCAATTCCTCTACCCTTTGTAGGTGACAATATTAATGTTGTTGCTGTGAAGGCTGAGGATATAATTTTTTTTAGTTTTTATATTGCTCACCCACAAATTGAAGACCTTGGTACAATAAAAAGTTTGCTGAGTAGTGTACAGGGCCCATTACTTGTTATGGGTGATTTTAATGGCCATCACTATAGATGGGGGTCAAAAACCTGTGATAACTTTGGCATTGGTTTGGTGGAAATATTGGATGAACTTAATCTATGTGTCCTTAATGATGGCTGTGCCACACGTCGGGCTGTACCAGGACAGAGCAACAGCTGTGTTGACCTGACTTTTTGTTCATCCAATATAGCCAGCCTTTTAAACTGGAGTCGTTTGGATATGAGGTCCTACAGGAATAGCCTGAAACCACCAACCGGGAACATACTGTCAGAAGAGTTGGGCCACCAATTTTTTTCTAAGCTGGCCCCGGCTTATGTTCCCAGTGTAGATGAATGTGTCTCACCAATCTACCAGCTGGAATCAGATGACCCTCTGGATGGTCCTTTTAGTCCAACAGAATTTAAAACTGTACTCGCCCATGTAAGAGATTCTGCCCCTGGGGTGGATGGATTCCCGTACTCCTTCATAGTCAAAGCTGGGGATAAGACCCACCAGTATTACTTGGACTTGGCCAATTATTGCTTTCGTTCTGGTTATGTTCCCCCTGAGTGGAAAGTCCAACTGATAGTTCCAATATTGAAGCCAGGCAAAGACCCTAGTGATCATTTTTCCTACAGACCGATTGCCTTATCGTCCATTCTTATTAAACTCCTGGAACATTTAGTTAAGAACCGTATGGAATGGTTTGTGGAGAGCAGGCAACTGCTACCAACGACTCAATTTGGCTTTAGGAAAAGTCTGGGTACAGCTGATAGTGTGGGTACCCTCACCTCAGAGATCCGACTGGCCCTAAGTAGGAATGAGTCAGTGGTAACCGTTTTCCTAGATATCTCAGCCGCCTATGATTCTGTCCTCCTCCACGTTCTCAGGCAAAAGATGCAACAGCTGAGAATCCCGGCTAGGATGTGCCAGATCATATCCAGTATCTTTTTAGACCGTAGCATCAAACTTAGGGTTCCGGGGGTGGACTTTGATCCAAGGTCAGCCTGGAGGGGTCTTCCCCAAGGTTCTGTACTCAGTCCACCTCTATATAATATTTACACTTACGATCTCCCTTCTTGTTTAAATTATGACTGTAAAAGTTTTCAGTATGCCGACGATATTGCGTTACTAGTCTGTAGCAAATCCATTGAGAGTGCCGCTCAATCTATGAACACGTCTTTGTCTTCATTAAACCAATGGCTGCTAGATCATGGGTTATCTCTGAGTGCTCCAAAAAGTGCCGCAGTTATTTTTACTCGCAGACGTCTCATCCCTCGGGTGGATATCAGTATTGATGGCCAAACTATCCCAATTAAGGAGAAAGCCAGGTTTCTGGGGGTGACCCTAGATTCCAAATTATCGGGAGTTGAGCATTTTAATAACACTGTTGAAAAATGTGAGCGCTCAATCTCGGTTCTAAAGGCATTGGCAGGCGTTTGGTGGGGTGCTCACCCTTATACCTTAAAATTGGTGTACAACGCGCTGGTCAGAAGCGTACTAGATTACTGTAGCTACTTAATCGAGCCATGCAACAAAGAAGCCCTACGGAAACTAGATGCGATCCAGGCCAAATGTCTTAGAATCGTGATTGGTGCCATGAAATCCTCTCCCATAAATGCCCTCCAGGTAGAATGTGCAGAGCCTCCGCTTTACCTTCGTAGACAATACTTAGCAGATCGTTTCTTGTCAAAAGTCTTTTCCCTCTCATCCCATCCTTTACTTCCCATCTTGGAGCAAATCTATCTCTCTCTAAATGTCTCTTCCTATTGGAATAATAAACGATTTCCACTGATGAACAGGTACAGAGAGCTTAAACAGCTGTCCTCACCTGTCTGTCAATATCCTATTCTTCCGGTCTTTTCTTCCGCATATGAGGTGATCCATTTCAGACCAAAGGTCGTTCTGGGACTTGGTTTATCTAAAACTTGTAAGGACGTAAAAGGCGACTTCGATCGGGCTATTAAGAGATACTGGGAGGGTTGGAACCTTTTTTATACGGACGCGTCTAAACTATCGACAACAGGATGCACCGGTGTCTCCACATACTTCCAAAACTCGAAAATAGCCCTTTTATTCCAATGTCCCCCAGAAGCTTCAGTGTTTACCGGTGAATGTATCGGTATTCTTGAAGCCATCAATTTTATTTCATCCCACAAAATTCATAATTCAGTAATCTTTTCTGACTCCTTAAGTAGCATCCAGGCAATAGTGCAAAATCAATTAAAATCTAAAACTCATAGTAAAATTATTATAGATATAAGAAATTTACTGTACACTTGTCTTCAAAACGGTTTAAACATTGAAATAGTTTGGGTACCCAGCCATACCGGTATAGGTGGCAACGAGTGTGCCGACTCATTAGCTAAGTTTGCGACTTCCAACCCTGTGGATCGAAAGCATTATATGATCCATAGCTACGACTTACGCTCTGATACCAAACTGAAGCTGCACAACTCGTGGTCAGCTGAGTGGCAGGTAAGTTCAAAACTAAAGGGAGCGTATTATGCCAGCATCCAACCTGACATCCAGCGGAAACCTTGGTTTTTTAAATGTGCCAAACTTTCAAAAAGAACTGTCTCGTCCTTGTGTAGACTGAGGCTAGGCCATTGCTGTAGTCCAGTATTTCTACATAAAATTCGTATCCGCGATAGCTCCTTATGCGAATGTGGCCTTGATGATGGTACCTTAGACCATATCTTTTTTTCATGTCCTTCAAATACCCATTCCTTCGACTTGTACCAAATGCTCCCCAAAATTAAAACCCCTCTTCCTATTAACTTCCATTCTCTCCTGACAAATTTCTCTCCTAAACTTATCCAATTCCTATCCAAATTTTTAAACGACAATGAGATTAAAATATAGTATGTAGTATTATTTTTTTTTCTTTGTTCTTTCCCGTTTTTTTTTAAGTATATATATATGTATAAAAAAAAAAAGTATTCTGTGTCAACTAACAAAATATTGTTTTGTCCTTTCAGCTACTAACATTTTAGATCTACCACAAAGTGCAAAGTTCGACGGCTCATCGCACAGCGCTGCCGTCACCACATGACACTGGCAGAATAGTCGTCATCGGCTCAGTTGCCAAAGGAAAAAAAAAAAAAAAAAAAAAAAATGTCACAATTAATCTTATATCCGAGTTGAGCGACTTTTGTCATACCTCTTACTGGCAAAACAAAAAAATACCATTACTAGTTACAGTGTACAATGATGTTAGGCACTTAGAAATTACATCATCAGAATATCTTAAAATGTTTAACTTAGAAATCTGGACATCCTATATTCAAAAAAATATAATTAAAACTGAACTCAAAAGTTTAAGCACCGCTAAATGTAATTATAATCCAAATGTGTTACTGAGTGATATTGTAGCTGAACTGGACATTATATATTTCGGGTGGCATAAAATATACACTGATGCATCGAAAAGTTCTCAGGGACAAGGAGCAGGGCTATTCGACCAGAGTTTAAGGAAGAGATTTGGATATAAAATTAATTGTGATATATCAATTATGTCGCTGGAACTCATAGCCATTTACAAAGCAGTTAATTATGTTTTGAATCAAAATTTAAATAAAGTGGTAATTTTTTCAGATAGCAAAAGTGCACTCCAGCATATCGCTCGATGCGCCTCTGGCTACAGCAGAGGTACATCGATAGCGTACGATATTTTAAAACTTTTAATCTTACTTAAAAACAATAATATAGAATGTAGATTGCAATGGGTTCCAGCGCACATTGGACTAAGCGGTAACGAGGAGGCTGACCGCATATCCAAATCAGCGGTAGTGGACGGATGTCTAATTAATTATGTACCTGATTACTGGGAATACACTACTAAATATAAATCTGCATGCTTTAATTCCTGGAAACAATATTTTTTCAAAAGGAGTGTGGATAAAGGCATTTGGTATAAAAGCATTCAAGGTCAACCATCTCGTGTTCCCTGGTTCGAGGATACTAAATTAGATAGAAATTATATTAAGTTAATTTTAAGAGTCCGTTCTGGGCACTACCCATCGGCAAGGTTTGCATTTCTTATGAAAAAGGCTGATTCTCCTAATTGCACAGTTTGCAATCAAATCGAAGACGTGCAACATTTGCTGATGGAGTGTGCTCGAAATGGAGAAGAACGCGAGTTATTTATGAAGGATTTTAAAATAAATAAATTCGATGTAGGCATAATCCAATCCATCTTATCTGTACCCTCTTCAGAGACTATAAAAAGATTGTGCCATTTAATTATGGTCCTCCACGAATAACTCTTAATTAATTGATCGGTAATAAGTAATATTATGAAGTATTATTGTTCAGTAGAGCCAAGTAATGTAATAGGGTACGATGGGGCTGACATATCTTTGATAAAAGTCCCTAAATAAAAACAGATTTTAAAAAAAAAGTAGATTGTTTATTAAGCAGTTTGTCGAGTTTGTCTGAATTATATTTAATTATTATTTAAAAGCTAACATTATGCGATAAACCGCGTTAAGTTTTCTATACTGTTTTATCGTATAGACTATAGACTCATATTTTTTCTAAGTACTTCAGTTAATGGTATACAAACTTAGGCTAATTGTGTCGCGGTCCTTAAAATATTTGTGGTATATGTAAATGTATTATTTTATGAGCATGTTTAAGACAGCTTGTTTTTTTAGTATATGTTCAGTTTTTTTAATATTGTAATCTACGTTTACAGTTCACAAAAAAAGAACACAACATTACAAGCTAGAATGGTTGGTAGGATTCAGATTTCATTAAAAAAATGTCCATACTCCTTTGAAAATATGAGTAAATTAGTTCTCTTAGTTCAATTCCCCCAATTGAATATTTTTTTATACGGAGGACCCGTAAAACTTAAATTTCCGTTAAAGCCAAGTTTGAAGATATTCTATTGGATAACAAGCCATAGTTTGTGAGTTTCAGAGTCAACTAATCATATAGATTTTAAATAATATTGGCTTTAGAGGAAATTGGCTTTACTCTAGTGAAAATTGGTTTTTTACCAATAAATAACAAGTCAATTACCTTTTCACCATGTTTGTTGAAAATGTGTTTTCTAATGAAGTCGGGACCTTTGAACTTCTTGCCGCTAAGAGGACACAGCCATTTGTCTTTCGCCAGCTCTTGAGTATTGGCCAGAATAAACTTTTCAACTTCAGCATCCATATCCTGGGAAACATAGTTTTTACTATGTGTAATATTACTGTTTTATGTTTCTTAACGCAGGCAACAAACAATATGAAGTAAAACTCTTACTTTAATTCCTAGTTTCTGCAATTCTTCGTCAGAAAGTGGTTTAACGTCTTGTAAGAATGCAGACATTTTGCCTTCAAATGTTTTCACGTAGTCTTGAATCTCCTGCTGGGTTGGCTGTAATTAACAGAATCACATTAATTATATTATGTGTAGACTACACACCACTCTACTCGAGGACTTCAACAAGTACTCCCCCTAACAAAAGTAATCAATGATTGGGTACTCAAGCAATTTATCTTTGACTTGATTTCACACAAAAATATGCAGAAACATATTGAATGGGCCAGATGTAAAAAAGCGAGATTAACCCACCATTGGGTGCGCTTCAGCAATTCTCAGTGCAGTAGAAAGATATGTAAAATAGGACAGTATACCAAAGTGCACATTAAATTTACCAATGTAAGGTTATTACCTTATTAGCAGGGGGTCCAGATCTCGCGTGCATGATACCGCAACGGTTTGGCATTTCATCTTCGTAGGGATATTCACAGTGATTATAGTAATCAACTGAGTGTACAATACGCAGATACAGTACCAGACGGTCTAAAACTTTCATAAACTCAGGTTCCGGTTGTTCGCAGACCACAGAATCGGACGACGCTTCCAGACCTAATAATTCCTCCTCTTCAGTTGATGCTTCTTCTATCAAATGCTCTGTTATCTTATGTAGCACCGGGTTCTTTGAGTTCAAGCTAAAGCTCTGCAAAAAATTGCAAAAGTATTATTTATTATATATACACTAAGGAGCCTAACTCATCATCATTCATCATCATCAACAGCCTGTTGCAGTCCATTGCTGGACATAGGCCTCTCCAATTGCACGCCACTTAGATCTATTTTCGGCTTCTCGCATCCAGTTTCTGCCAGCCGTCCTGCGCAAATCGTCACTCCACCGTGCCTGAGGACGTCCTACACTACGTTTGCCGAGACGCGGTCTCCACTCTAGAACTCGTTTACCCCAACGGTTGTCAGTTCTACGACTAATATGGCCAGCCCACTGCCACTTCAACTAACTAATCCAGTAGGCCTAACCCGCTGGATTTTAACAAATAGAGGTCCATCAAAATGAATTTGAATTAAAATACGGTTGTATGCATTGAGGAGTAAAATTATAGGAGGCAGATGAACAGGACGTAGTGGTAAGTAATCTTGTCTGGATTTTGCATATTCTGGTGATGTAGTGTGACAGGGAAAGAAATAAAGGAGGTGTCTACTAAGCTGACCAGTAATAGTGGAGTACGGAAGAAGGCACATGTTGTGCTATAACCAAATTAATTGGGACTGGAATGAGAGAAGTCTGAATGATGACGATGTGTCGATACAATAAGTGTCAAATTTGTACCAGCTCATTTCGGTTCGCTTGAGCACCGTCTTTTTCTTGTTCCTCAGAGTCATCGTGCCAAAGTTTGGTGCGTGTGTCCAGTAGATGTGCGAGTCGGGCCGCCAGCCGAGCGTCAGCACGTAATACCGGCCGCTCCAAAGTGATGCCCGAAACTGGACGAATGCGACGTTGCAGATCTCGGTTCACTATCGCGCCCAGTTCACACTCTCTTAACTATTGTTAAATTTATGAAAAAAAAAAAACAGCAAAATGAAATTATGCTGGAAAGGTTTTACATGAAATCCGAATAGAAATAAAAACAGGAAATCAGTTATTTTACCAAACATATGTTGCGATAAAGTTGAAAGCTGCCCAGATCATTGAAAGAATATGATAGCCATTTTGAATGATAGACTTTATACTCACGGTTTTTTTTATTTATTTACTTTTTAACTTACTCGAATATTGTTCAGATTCCAGCAGATATCTTTGATGTTGACGTCTCGTCGGAAGGTGACCCAACCACGACGGAACCAGCGACGCTCCGGAAGAGGGTCAGCGAGAGCCACGCGAAGGAAGCCGCCGTAGCGCTTACACATCTGAAATGAAAATAGCAAAATTGAATCATCAGTTATTACTAAATCATCCAGTTGTAAATCAAAGCATTGGGCCAACTACGGCATACGAAGGATTTCAATCCAACCCCTCAACGCAACTTGGACAAAATATTAGTCTTGAAAATATTTTTTTCAACCTCATAAAAACTATTTTGACCCCAGTTTGCCTTGTATCTTTCCATGTATTTTTGTTTCAGAGATATGTCACTAAATATATTAACGCAGTAATACAACTAAATAAGACCCAATACCTTTGAGTACATATTGGTAGTATCAATATATTTTAGCCCCAGCAATGACTTTTTATCATGCTCTACCTTTTTTTATTTTACGGGAGGAAATCCTCATCTATGTCCTCCACCGTGGGGCGGACGGAGGGGTCTGTCAGACTCTTAATGACTAAACCACCCCGGTGTTCCATATCCCACCTACGCCGGGGATCATGCTCTACCTAATTCGACCTAACCTAGCTCGGCTTTGTTGAAGTGTGTAAACAAAAATGAACTGAACATCAAATTTATTTTTAGATGCTTTTGCATAGAGGTGAATATAGAAAAATGCAAGTGACTCACAGCTTCGACTTCCGCTTTAGTAATGGTGGGTGCTAAATTCCTTAAAAATATGGAAGTCGTTTTATGTAAAGCGCGGCATTCTTTCTTCTCGATGACCACGTCACTGACTGACTCAGCTTTCTCGTCGCCACTCTTTTCCTTCTCCTTATCATTTCCAGCGTTGGTCCCAACAGCTTTCTCCACACTTGGAGATTTTGATTTAGACTTTTCTTTAAGTTTCGGGGATTTTTCGGGAGTCTTAGATTTAGACTTGGATTTGCGACGGCTGGTAACTTCGCCTTCGTCGTCTGAGCTTGATGAGGAAGAACTCGACGATGATGAGCTGGATGATGATCCTGGTGGTGCTGTTAATGTCAAAGAAAAAGGAGTCCGAACATTTTTGTACGGGAGCTGGCATACCAACAATTTTTTTTTTTTTTTTCAAAATTACAGCGTTCGATGAAACATGTATTATAAGGGTTCCGTTTTTCCTGTTGAGGTACGGATTTACGGAACCCCAAAAATTAATTAATTACGTGCTTAGACGCATTAGATTCAATTCAAATAATAGTTCCCAACTACCTTTAACCATTTATTGTACGGCACACACAACACAACCATTTATTGCACAATTAGAATGTTTAAATACATATAAATGGTTAATTCAAGTTGAGAACTATTATTAGAATACAATCTACTGCATGATTTCATTTTCATTGTGACTTTACATCAGTTAGGGAACTGATATTGTTTTTAGAAGTCTCTAGTCTTCAACTCATATAAATTTACAGGTATAGATAGCCCTACGCCGCGATATTGAAAAAAATGGCCGCCGGGTGCTATGCCATAAAGGTTCTTTACTACATTGGCTTAGTTTTATACTATACTAGTTACTCGTTTGATCAGTTACCAAACAAGCTCCAAATTAGAAAAATCCCGTGGGTGCTTCCTCCAGAAGCGGCACAGATATTTTTTTTTATTTCCTTCATTATTATTTTATTCACTAAACTCCTTATTCGAAGTATGATGATATTATAAAAATAATTATAAGTATATGTAATAATACCAGAAATGTTCGCTACGTACGAATTGACGGAGCGCGCTGAAGCGAATTTCGCCATGTCAAAAGAAATTGAAGCGATCATGAAGAAATCAAATATTATGTCATTTCACTCACGAGGTTCCTTCTCTTTTTCTTTTGTCTCTGCCGTGTCGGGCTCGGTTCCTGTCGAATTGAAGCGAGAAAACAATTTGGCCTGCTCCTGAAGATGACGCAAATGGGGATCAATCTCCATAGTGAGAGGTGCCGTCGGTTTCGGCGACTCAGGCTTTTTGTTCTCTTCTTTCTGTAACCAGAAAATAACACACATTCACTACTTTTACTTTAGACCTCTCCAGTAGCGGCCTAAGGGGGAGGCGAGCAGAGCAACCCGCCCGGAGCCTTGCTCTGTCAGGGGCCTCGCGCAACCCAATTTTAAAGTACTTTACTTTACATATATATTTAATAAAACGTATCAAATATTTGTAATAAAATGAAGTTATTTCATAGTAAATTAGATTTGATGTGAGTGAGATGAGAGACAAGATGGGCTTTCTGCTTTGCATATTTTCATTTGAAAATTTCTTAGCACACTGTGATTTTATTTTAAAAAACATATTAAATGTCCCAAAAAAACAGAAATACTTATTTATTCATTTTAAAAAGAACAAGGAACTGATAACGGTCTTTCGCCCGCGGCCTCACGACGAAAAAGGCTGCCGCTGGACCTCCCGTTCGCACACGGGCCAGGGGTATAATCTCGTGTCGCAAGTTAACTCCCTCTCGCAACGCGTGAATTCCTCAGGCACCACCTCAATTAAGCGGTAAAAGTTACCCCAGTTAACGCCTAAAAATATATAGGTACAACACAACCACCTCAGTAAGGTGTGGCATGCTTCGAGCATGCTTCGACTTCCGATCTTATTCGCTAGTTTTATAGTAATAATAATATTACATAAATTTATTTTTTTACTTTTGATAGGTTTGAGTTTCACCACAGCCACAGATTACTAAATAGTTACTACGTACCAGCTTTTGATGATGTTGTCGGCGATAGAACACGCGCCCAAAAGTAATCTATTTACTCTTGACTTTAAATCGACATTAAATAGACTACTTGTAGTCGCGTGTGACCCACAAGCTGTAGTGGTTGTAGCTACCAGATATCACAGGTTGCACTAAGTTTTCAAAACATTCACCAAGGCACCAATTGAAACAAAATCATGTCGAGTTGAACTCAGTTCGCAGTCTCATCTGAATTTAGAACACCAATTTTGTTTTCACCAATTTAAGTGAATACAGAGTACCTTCAAGTTAAAACTAGTGAAACTGTGAAAGAGCAGTTAGTGTCACTATGTATTTAATTATTAATAGGTTTTGCCCACGGTTTCGCTCGTATTAAAGTGGTTATGACCGTCTCCATCTATCTCTGTACCAAAGTCATCAAAACTTGTTTGGTGATTGAGGCATGAAAGCATTAAGTACAAACAAAAATAAGTAGGTACATAAAGTTATAAAAAAATGCAAATGGAAGTAGGTTATTTTCCTTGTAGATTATGTTTATGAAAAGGAAGCTAGGATAAGAACTAAACCAGTTTAAAAAATATATATGTTACATTCGGAACGTTTGCGCGAGAGCCCGACTGGCACTTGAGCGGTTTTACTTCGTGTTTGTTGTTGTTGTGTAATGTCAATTAAATGTTTTTCTTATTACATTACTTTTAGTAGACTTTAAGCAAACCTTCTTTTCAGTTTCTTCTTTTTCCTCCTTCACTTTCACGTCATCAACGTCTATTACAACTGGCTTGTCAGCATCAATTTTATCTAAAAAGGGAATTAGAAAATATTATTAGCAGAAGACATACTCACAGGGCGGGGATCTGCTATTTTTATAAATTTGTCATTCCAACACGATCCCATTGTCATTTTGCTAAAAGTTCGTAGTCTGCTAAATTCATAATGGTCGATCATTGGCCGGTCAATAGTCTCTTCATTTTGATAACCGAGCTATTAAAAGAAATTACTACACAATGACGTTTTACTGGTAGGCTACTGATCAAAGGAACTGTCATAGCAGTTTACCGCATACGTCTGTCAGTCATTTGCCATTATGTACGAGATTACCATTCTATGCCATTTCTTTCAATGGAGTGTCAGTGGTTGACCATTGGAAAGTCACGATGGTGCTTTTATAGTAGTTTGCCAAACTCGTCAAAATATACCATTATGAAATCGATGATAAACCATTCTGACACTATTATAATAGCAGACTTGAGGCCCAGCATCATAGTGGCTACTACAATATACTAGGGCATATTTAGCAATCAAAAAATATTGTGATAGTCATACGTTTCATAGGGGCAAACAAAACCTTTTTTTAAATATTTTTGGATATTTATTATGGATTGTTAAAAATTATAATAGCCCTGTGAAACATAGAATGCTTATTGGAAAACGCATTTATTAAGCCATGCAAGCGGTTTTTTGAGAATTATTGACAATACCTGCTTTGTCATTTGAGTTGGCAACTTCCTGTGGTGGGGGTTCATCAAGTTCCTTCAAATCTTCTTCAGTGCCACCCTCTAGTTTGATGACAACAGTATCCAGAAGCCTGATCAACTTCTCCGACTTGTCTATATCTACGGAGACCTTGTCCAGTTCCCCTGACTCCAATAACTCGAGGAACACGTTGAGTCGATTCTGTAATATTTTGCATTTGACAATACAATTGGAAAATAATTTGATATGTCTAATATTAACCAGTACCTAACAATATGTTACTTTCTTTACCTTCAAAGCACCTAGCTGCTCTTCTTTGCGTTTTACGGATTCTTCAGGGTGGTATTTGATCTTGAACCTAAAAAACAAAATAGTTCTATTAGTTTATGTTTCATATAATGTCGGCGAGTCTATTAACACTAGATTAATAAAGTTAAAAGACCGATTTTAATACAAAAATATTTCGTACCCAGTTTACAGTAACACAAAGAAACTACGATGTTTTTTAAACAGACTACCTACGTCTGCATAAAACAGTTATGTAGGAAAACGCCAAACATTACAAAACAAAGTTTAAATATGTTTCAGCCCTTATTTAAAGCCGATTTTTCAATACCCAGTAAAACCACTAGCTAAATATTAACGTACACATAAACAAACAATATCGTAGATGCAATATCAAAATCGTATCTGGAGAGTAAACATTTTGAATTTTTCAATTGCATATGAAAATCATTTTCGAAATTCACAATTATGGCGGATAGGGTTTTCTCAGTGGCAATATTAATTGATATATAGGTATGTCGCAGGAGAATGAGGATGTCAGGATGCAGGCCTGCGGATGGCGAGCTATGGGTGGCTCGCCGTCCTATAGCAACCAGGCCCAAGTCGACGGCGCGTCGTGTTTCACGCGCGCCTCAAAGAGCCGTCAGCAACGTAGACGGGGCCTCATAGGGTCAGTGCCTGCTAGGGTTGCGGAATTTGTTCGAAAGAGTCACCGCGGCCCTGGAACGCAAAGGGCACAAGAAGGATCACGGGTGAGTTTTAGGGCGCTTTCAATTTAGACGTTTCGTGTCGGACCGCTGCCGCACGTTTACCGTGCCGCTGGTTATATCCCGCTGCCGGGCCGCTGCAGTGCGTTAGCGGTCCGGCACCAAACGCCTAAATTGAAAGCGTATTTGACTGCCGTGCGTTTGTATCCTAGTGATGTGACATCAGTCAAGCCATGGACTCTATTCTGTATTTGGATTTGTATTAATTACTACAAAAAGAAAGTTATGTATATTTTCTTATTATTATTACATTACAGATGATATTTCTGCATAATATTATATTATTTTAAATTATTATGTAGAAATATCATCTGTAAAAAGATCGCTATATATGGAAGCATCAGAATCTCCACTTAAATTAGAGGCGGATGAGATTGCTCTAAGTTCATCCGATGCGGACTGAACCTGACTGTTTGTCAATGTCTGTGTCTGAGATCCTGGAGATTGATTTGAACTTTATAGTAATAATAAATAATTAAATGAAAATTTTATGGAATTAGCTCTGACGTCTATTCATCGCACTATTCAACACTGAAATGAACACGTGATGTTTGTGCGGTTGCCGTCCTGTTGTCGAGCGTACGCGGTACCGGTGCCGCACTGTTGCCGCACCGCGCGTTTTGTATGGAAAAATACGATCGTCCGTGCGCTGTACGACTAACGCACCGCTTCGGCACCGCAGCAGGCCGTTAAGAAACGCATAAATTGAAAGCGCCCTTAGTCAGTAAGAGTCTGACACTCCCGCTCCGCCCGAAGCGGGAGAAGTCATTTGATGATTTCCCATCCAAAAAAAAAAAACAAGAATATTCGACATCTACCGGGATTTCGTGAAATCCCTGATAACCTCATTTCCCTGAGACATAATATAATGTTTTCGGAAAAACATAAATACTCAAATGCAAATTATAGATAGAAAACATTATTTAAAGAAAATAATATTATAGGTAACTAAAATATGAACTGTTTATACTGAACCTAACCACATACCAACCCTACCTAGTCAAAACTAAAAATACAATAAGATGTCGGAGTAATCCTCTACATCACACTGTCGTCCGGAAAAGTGCCCAGAAGACTGGCAAAAATGCCACAATGAATAGCAATGCGATTCTTTTGCCGAGCCTGTCTACAATTTTTAAATTGAATTTATAGAGCATTTCATACTTTTTTTTTTCAAATTTTATTTAATATAATTTAAATAAGATAAGTCAACTAGATCGGACATTTTCATACCAACCGTCAATATTACTCTATTTCAAGACAAATCACCTAGGTATGTTTTTCCTTAGCTGCTAAGGTATAACGGTACCTGTCCGTATCACGCTATAAATATTAATATACGTTCGTTACAGAGTTTATTCCGCCATTACTCCGCCCATTGAAAAATCCGAAATTGTACTATCCATCGAATATTTGCCATCTAGTTACTTAACTAAGGATTGAAAAATCGGCCCTTAGTTTACATATATTTAAAAAATCTCATAATCTCACCTGTTCCACACATGTGGAATACACATTACCCTACCCCTAACAGAAACGAAACCTGTAGCATTGCGCGCTACAGGTCAACGCGAAATAAACTAGCTACACACTAATGATGTCCAGCAATCCACGCGAATACACTGTAGACTGTAGGAAAAAAGGTAACTGTTAACATTTGCATAGCATCTTTGAAAAATTCAAAGCATAACTGCTGCGATATTAATACACTAGATGCAGGGTTACTGTTGAAATATTATTTAATAAACAATTTGATCAAGAATTTTCTTAAGGTTTTGTGCCCTAAATCCCTTTTGGTTATTTTTACAATGTATTTGATATCATTACAAAGGTTACTGAAATAAACTATTAATATGCTTTTTTTCAATATATTCATGCAAAAAAGAAACTGCCATTAGGTACTAACTGCCTGCCGGCCCACCTTTGACTACGGAAATAAATGTCTGTTTGTAAACAGAGTTAACAGTCAATTAATGATAAAATTTCTGTGATTACCCCTTCTACAAATCCGGACTTAATTTTAAAGGCCATTTTGTGAGCCATGTGAGATGTTTTAATCCTGAATCTAGTGTATTAATGATCAAAGAATAACATGAACTTATAAAAGGTTATAAATTGATAACTTTTCTATAAATGTTTTTGTATGCTTAGAATTTCTCGATAACCAGCAAATTATACAAAGAGAAAGTCATTGATTCTTTAATAAAGATCCAATTTAAATTCATTTATGCAAAACAAAATTTTGTTTCCCCATATTTTTTAAAGTTGTTTCTAGATGAGTATATTACAAAGTCAACAATACATACCATTCTTCATCTTTATGAGCAACAAAAAACTCATTAAGTTGTTGCCTCCTAAACTCTAGCTTGTATTCATTGTACTTCTGAATAGCATCATCTACAGTGATGGAGTCATCTTGGGCTGCAAGGAATGCCTTAAAAGACATCATAGTTGAGGGCCCATCTGCTGCTCCCAATGGTAATACTGTGTCCCTGTAAAATAAAAGTGATTACAAGATTAGAACTGTACCGTATATGTATGTACATAAAGTTTAAATCCTTCTGATTTATATACATATGTACATATATCCCTGTGAATAATCATAATGAATACTAGTGCTGCACCCACATATACCGTCTACATAGACAGAAAAATTCCACCCACTATTTCACCCCTTTCCAGAGTGGTTTCCTAAAATATTTTCTTAGCTAACGTCTCTTCTACGTCCATGCCAAATTTCATCTTAATAGTTAAAGTTGTTTTGGAGATTTTGTGATTTATCAGTGAGCAACTTTTCACTTTCAACATGAAGAATTCTCACAATGATTATCTTTGATTAGTCATGAGAAATTCTTTGTACACATTTTTTTGTTTTTGTTTTGGGTGTGTAATGTTACATATAACTATTTTTAACCGACTTCTAAAAAAGGAGGAGGTTCTCAATTCGGATGTTTGTATGTTTTTTTTTTTTTTTTTTTTTTTTTTTTTTTTGTTTGTTCGCGCATAACTCCGTCGCTTGTCAACCGATTTGAAAAATTCTTTTTTTGTTGGAAAGGGTATACTTCCCAAATGGTCCCATGAAAATTTTATCGAAATCAACCAAGCGGTTTTCGAAAAATCAACAAAAATCTAAAAAAAATATGTACATTTTCTACATTGATGACCTCTTTGTTTACTCTGCGAAGGAGCAGTACGTTTTTTTTACACCAATGTGATTGGTTCGTTTAAGTGGGGGAGGGGAGGGGGTGTAGGTACCACTAAAAAGTGAAAAATAAAAAAACTTTTTACAAAAAATAAAACCGACTTCTAAACAAAAAAACCAAAAAGTATAAAATAACTTTAATTTCGGAAGTCGGTGTGTTCAACAACAAAAAAGCAACCAAAAACACCGAGTTCCGAAATTAAAGTTATTTTATACTTTTTGGTTTTTTTGTTTAGAAGTCGGTTTTATTTTTTGTAAAAAGTTTTTTTATTAATATATCTGGAACAGTATATTTTTTTTTCCATTTGTATATGTTATGTCACTGGGTAATTATTGTAAAATGCATAAAATGATAAAAAGTAAATTAATAGTTACATAAAATTTAACCTACTCTTACCTTGCAGGCACCGGTGCCATAGGCTGTCCATAGCCTTGATGAGCAGGATGTGGGCCAAAGTGATCATGGCCCCAGCCATAACCATAAGTGTCATGTGGCATCCCCCCATATCTCCTCTCATCAATAGGCCAGTCAGGTCTGAGGCGCTTCGTGGGTGGACCTTCCCCTCTGACTGGAGAGTATCCTCGGCTTGCACTAGCTCCTCCACGATAGTCCCTGTAGTCAGGTCCAGAACGACCCCCACGAGATCTACCAAACAATGAATTTATTTTATTTATTATTAACACATGATAAATTGAATATAGTCAATAACATTAGACTTTTAACAGATCTGGCAAAAAAAGAACTGATTACTGTTTAAAAACATTGGGTGCTTAGGATTGGTCATGTCATGGCAGTTCACTAACCACACACAGTGAAAATGTCCTAGCGTGATTGAAGCTTGACATTTGTAGATGAATGTGCCTTTCAATGAAAGAACACTAAAAATAACCTACATATTTGCTGAATTGAAGGAACTTTATGCAATAAGTTTTATTTGAAGCAAATGTTCCATTCATTTCTATAAAAACTAGGCCATGCCTAAAAATATCATCAACATTTTTATAAGAAATATATACAACTTAAACCAGATCATTTAAATCTGTTCAATGACCTATAACTCAATAAACAGAGCTACAGAATGTTTTATAAGTATCTATCCCAAAAACTTTCGAAGCTCTTTTTTTGGGGCATTCAATATCTAACTTGGAATCGAAAGTTTGGAAGTTCTTAAGATTGAGGTTGGTAGGTATCTGCCAGAAATTCATAGGTCATCCAAACACAAGGCTCTACAATAATAAAATTAACTACCTTTCAGGCCAATCTTCGCGACCACGACTCCTTTCCTCGCGTCTATCACTACTACGGTAACTGCTACCTTCGGCGGTGCCTCGTTCACCGCGAAACTTATCGCGTCTTTTACGGTCATACTCATCGTCACTGTCAACCATTTTTAAAAGATTATCGGATCGATCTTTTTACACCAAATTAATTTAAACATAAGAAAAAGGCTTCTTAATACTATATTTTTCAGATTTTAGGCAAATTGAAGAGAAAGTAAAAAGAGTAAAACCCATAGACTACGCTTTACGCTATGCTGTGCAGAAACCAGAAAGCAGATAGACAAGTCAATCAAAGCGTTGTCATTTTGTCAGTAATTTTTTTTTAATAATTTTTTATTCATGACCATAGATACAAGTCTTTCAGTCGGATACATAGATGGATGAATAATCTGTTTTTACATACATTTTTAAGTGAATTAAATTTTTTCTACCGTAGCACAAATGTATCTAAACAACACACTAAATTAATTCTTATTTACTAATAAATCCTGTACACGGCGGGGAACACTTTGCTGTTCACTTTCGAGTTTTCGATGACACTGTCAGTCAGAAACGATGACACTGTCAGTCAGTTATTTCGTTATTTCACTCTTCTTGGTCCGAGTTTCACTCAATTCCAAAGACTACAATATACAAAGTGGAGCAGGCTCGGGAGCAGGACGATTGACATCACAGAGTACATTAAATATACGGACAATTGACATTCCTTTAAAGAGTATCATGTTCTTTACAAAAAATCAATCAAATCCAACGAATACTTTAGCTACAGGAAATTATTTTTCATTTTCTTATTTTTCAACATGCTGTAGCTCCGAGTCCGTAATAATAGGTAAACATTGTAAGGTCAAGGACCTGTCAAAACGGTAGGTACGGTAGGTACGATTTGTTGCGAACGCGCAACTTGGTGATTTGTTGTTCTCCGACTAAAGTACCTACCTACGTCCCGCACCGCAACTGCCCGCTGCACCCCGCACCACGCCGCGTAATAGGTCAGTGACTTTTCGTAGATAAAGCGTGTTTACTTTTATGCAGTTGATTTTGATACTTATTTTGTTTGAAAATTGCAATTGTTAAATTTTTCATAAACTACTAATTTTCGTGTTCTAAAATGTTTCAATGGACTAGTACTGTGCTCGTTTTAATTTAATGTCGTAAGTCCAGATCCACATTGTATATATATGGACAGTCCAAGTTACCGGTGGTTAGGGCTCCTGAGAGAGGACAATACGAGGCGTATCGAGGAGTACTGCCTTCTGTATCAGGCCCTTTAACCATTATTATTATTAAGTATAGCATGTTTTAATATTTAAATCACACCGTTGTTAAGTGGCAACACAAGAGACGATTTGGGGCGCTACCCCTTAAGGGCTTAATACACTATTCAATTTCTAGGAAGCCAATTTAGGTACACTCTACTTAGGAAGTAGGAAGCTAGAGATCACACTACACTAAATCGTATCCTTAATAGGACAGATAGTGATGGAGGTTGATAAAAACATCGGCGATGTTATCGATGTAATACATGGCATAGTGGCATCGATATTATATCGATATATCAAAAAATACATCGACGTTTTCCATACATCCTTTTTTTTTTTAATAAATTAGATATGAATGAGGCGTATTATACCTAAAAAAAGACAGGTATTTACAGAACAAAAAGCTTTATTACGTTTATAATTTTGAAACTGCTGACGTAAATTTTATAGAAACAAAAGAAGGGGCAAGGATAAACTCCGCAACTATGGATTCAATTTGTTTTCCATAGATGACGATGCCGAATTTGTCTTTTCCTTGCGTTGACTACTCGCAAAGTGGCGCTTATGTAAAAGCAATGGTAAACTAGCAGATTTGCCTCTTTGATGCATCGAATAAATAACATCAATGTTGATGAAACAATTTAGGAAGGCGGGCGATCGGGACCTTCCAATCTCTCTAAATCGGTCACTAACCGTCCTACCTGCAATTACACTATCCTGTTTCCTAAATTGGCTTCCTAGAAATTGTATAGCGTAATAAGCCCTTTAGCCTGCCGCGAAACACGATGGTTTTACTAGGTTAAAAAGTAGGTATGGACTAACATAGTCCGTGTCATATAATACTTTAAGTAGGTATGGACTAACATAGTCCGTGTCATATATTACCTACTTTATGGGTAAAGTAATATACATATGACACCGACCTAGTTTAGTCCATACCTACTTGTTGTTTTTAAATCTTTATACTGTTACCGTGTGTAAATATAAATTAATTAAGTACCACAAATTGCAATTTTATTCCGTCTCCGAATCATCGAACTCATCGTAAGACGCATCAAGGGGACAGATAGAATACCTTCCATCTGCGTCCCCAAAAATATCATTTCAAACAAAAAAAGGTCATCGTGAGAATTCCCTGTTTTATTTTCATCCCCCTAATATATCTTATCCTCTTTGATCCAAATACACTAGGTAAGTTTCATGTCTAGCTTTTTAATCACACATGGAAATACGTCACTTATGCTAATCCCTGGCTCACTCATGCACATCAAAACCTCTAAGAAACTTCCTGAAGTAGGTAGGTACTAGAAAGCTGAAATTTTCTATATAGGGAGGAAGTAATTGCACAAAACCAATGAAAACACCTGAAAAAACCTCTACAAATTCTCCTACATGGATGCAGACCTATCTACTGGGGTATTTTTTATAGGATAACTAGCACTTTGCCCGCGACTTCGTCGGAGCAGATTTAGTACTTACGAACAATTTCCACTCCCGTTTTACCCCTTTAGGGGTGGAGTTTCCCCACCGAATGTGTTTCCCCACCGAATGTGTCTCCACGTTGTCGTCGTGGTGGGGCTTGAGCGTCTCAATGATCTTGCGAGCTTTCCCGGTAGAGCCACTCATGCCGGAAGGTCGCAAGTGAGGGATCAGACCAAGAGAGACACACACGCGGGGAATCCCGCTCGCTGCCTTTTGGTACGCGTCTGCTCATCAGACGTGGCTGTGAAGGCAGTGAGCGGGTGGGAGGAGAGGCCCTGTGATGGAGAAAGGGCGGAGGAGTAAGGGACCGCACCCTCTAAAAGGAAAAAGATGGACAAACAAGGCTTTTGTAAAATGAGTCCCCAGGTGGGTCCCGACTGCTCAGCGGTCGGGGAATCCCACCCCGCTTCGGCGGGCTGCCCTCCGTACTCTGGGGTGGCCAAACGCCTTCCGCTTGCCAGTGGCAACAAGAGCCGTGGAGGCTCAGAATCGACGTCATCCGGATCCACTTCCTTCAAGGAGCTGATGGCGTTCGGTTGTGATGCGGGGAGGACGCCTGAGCGCCGGGGAGGTGCAGGGTCAGATTCTGGCTCTGCACTTGACCTAGTAACGGTCAGCTCGGCGGGCTCTAGAGACAGAGGAGGGGGGGCTGCTGTGGAGGGCGTCAAGCTCTTCCACAAGCGGCCCAGACGGGAGGATGACAGCGGGTCGTCCTCCGAGGGCGAGTTTGCCTCCGCCCGCAAGATCCCCACCGCCAGGCGGGGCAGGGGCTGTGAGGCGGGGAGGGGGCTGGCTCCCTCTACCCGGGAGGTGGAGCGTCGGGCCGAGAGGTTGGCGGGGGAGGGGCGTCGCCCAGGAGGGAGCGGTCGCAGGGCTCCCTCTACTCGTCCGCCTCCTCTCGACTCCGACGACTCGGAGTCCCCGGGAGAGGTACCTCCCACTGCCGAGGAGAAGAGGGCCAAGCTGGAGGAGGTCGTGGAGGCTGCGATCCGCGCTGTGGCCTTTAAGAGGAAACAGTCCTCGAAGCGGGAGGCCATTAGCGCGGCCAAAGCCTCCATTATGGCGGCAGCGGCGGCCAACGTCGGCAGTTCAGGAGAGGCGACAGAGTTGCGGGCGGAGGTTGCCCGCCTCGCGGCCCTTACGGAGCGACTCATAGCGGAGAATGAGTCGCTCCGGAGGGACCTGGCTGGCATGGCCAGGGCGGCCTCGGAGGAGCAGCAGGGGGGGCTGAGTCCAGCGGCGCTGGAGGGGAGCCAAGTGCTGAGCCAGGTGCGGAGCCTGGTGCGGCAGGAGCTGGCTCCCTTCCAGAAGCAGTTCTCCGTTTTGGAGAACATGATCCGGCGTCCGCCATTAGCGGCGAGACAGAGGCCCCCGGGCCAGCAGAAGGCGGCTTCGTATGCAGCCGCCGTGGCTGCCAGCCCGGGAACGTCCGGCCAGGCGAAGGCCAAGGCGGGAGCCGCGCCAGCGCCTGTGGCGCCGGCGCCTGCGACGCCGGCGACGACCAAGTCGGCTCCGGCGAAGAGGGGTAGGAGGAAGGCTGGAGGGGGAGCGGCCAAGGCTGCTGCGTCAGCGGCGCCGCAGCCGCTCCCACCCCCACCCTCGGACCCTCCTGCGGCCGAGGCCGAGTGGCAGGTTGCTGGAGAGAAGCGGCAGGCCAAGAAGGCAAAGAACAAGGCGAAGAAGCAGCGGCGGAAAGCCAACGCCATTGCGGCGAGGCTTCGCGCCCCGAAATCCGCGGCTGTGGTGCTCACACTGCAGCCAGAAGCGGAACAGAGGGGCGTGACGTATCTCGCCGTATTGAAGCGGGCGAAGGAGGCGGTGAGCCTCCAAGAGCTGGGCATCAGCGGGGGCATCGGGGTCAGGAGGACCTTGACCGGTGCCCGGAAGCTCGAGCTCGCCGGAGCGGAGAGTGGCCCGTTCGCGGACGCCCTGGCCGAAAGGCTGAGGGCGGTCTTAACCGCGGACGAGGTCCGGGTGTCCAGGCCGACTAGGCGCATCGACATGCGCATAGTGGGCCTGGATGACTCCGTTACGGTGGAGGAAGTTGTGGCCGCCGTCGCCAGGACTGGGGGGTGCTCTGCCGAGCTCGTCAAGGCGGGCGCCCTCCGGCCGGACAACACGGGCATGCAAACCCTTGTGGTGAGCTGCCCCGTGACGGCGGCCAGAACTGTGTCGGAGGGCCGAAGGCTCTTGGTGGGATGGGTGTCTGCGCGGGTAAAACTGCTGGAACCCAGACCTCTGAGGTGCTACCACTGCCATGTGGGTAACCACACGGGAGCTATGTGCCCCTCGGAGGTGGACCGCAGCGGACTCTGTTTCCGCTGTGGTCAGCCCGGTCATAAGGCCGGCTCGTGCGAGGCCACGCCGCACTGCGTTGCATGTGCGGCTGTTGGCAAGCCGGCCGAGCGCTGGGCTGGGGGAAGGGCCTGCGCGCCACCCGCCCCGACCAGGGGCAAGAGGTCCGCCGCCGCCGCCGCCTCTGCCGCCGCCGCGGCTTCCGTCGCCGCCACTGCCGCTTCTGCTGCGGGTGCTGCATGCTCCCAACACTCGGGAGGGTGCTGAGATGGAGTGCCAGTAATGGTCCCATTTCGGCCCCCTCCAGAGACAAGTCGGCCGCTGTGCTATTGCGCAGTGGCTGATGCCTGGGGACGGTGAGCGTGGGTGGCTCGCCGTCCGATACCAGGTTGAGTCGACGACGCGTTGTGCTCCACGCGCGCCTCAAGGAGCCGACAGCACCGAGGACGGGGCCCCATACGTCGGTGCCTGCTAGGGTTGCGGAATTTGTTCGAAAGAGTTACCGCGGCCCTGGAACGCATAGGGCACAAGAAGGATCACGGGTGGGTTTTATTCAGTAAAAGTCTGACACTCCCTACCGCTCCACCCAGGGCGGGAGGGGTCATTTGATGATTGCCCATACAAAAAAAAAAAAAAACGGGGTGGAGTTTCGAAAAATCGGTTCTTAGCGGATGTCCACACCCTACAACAAGCCTACCTGCCAAATTTTCAGTTTGTAGGTGTTTTAGTTTCTGAAATGTCGTGATTATTAATCAGTGAGTGGTATTTCGCTTTTATAATATAGATTACTTCCTGAAGTCCTGTAGTAGGTATTGTTTCCTCGTCGAACCTATCGGTGGCAGCGAACTCTCGTTTCAGGCCCAGATTCAATCCATGGTGAGGAGGCATGGCCTCCTTCTGCGAAGCGGTAATGCTAGCGTAAAAGGAGACGGACCGCGTGACAGAGAGGGAAACCTTACGCCCCAGCCACTACAACTAACAGAAGACGCGACGCGGGCTGCCGAGTGACGCGGGCTGGCGGGTTGGCGAGTGATGGGTTATTCTCCGTCCGATTACAACCAGGCCCGAGTCGACGGCGCGTCGTGTTCCACACGTGCCTCAAAGAGATGTCAGCAAAGAAGACGGGCCCCATATAGGGTCAGCGCCTGCTAAAGTTGCGGAATTTGTTCGAAAGAGTCACCGCGGCCCTGGAATACAAAGGTATGGAATACAAAATGCTCTTTGCATTCCAGGCTCACGGTGACTCTTAGGAGAACTCTAGGAGGAACACGGGTGGTTATTAGTATTACTTAATAAGAGTCTGGCACTCCTTTCCGCTCCGCCCAGAGCGGAAGAAGTAATTTGATGATTCTCCGTTAAAAAAACGACTAAGAAGCTGGAAGGTGGCCATAGCAACTCCTTAACCTAACAAGATAGCATCTTACAGGCATAATCATAAAAACTTTATAACCGTTACTTAGTTAAAACACTGCTTAAGAGATACCCCAAATTTTCCATAGAAAAAATTGAATAAAGAATCTGCTTATCAGTTTAGATGAGCGGATATAAAAAATGGCCTTATGGTCAAAAAGTTTTTTTTAATACGGCTGACAGTGTTTTGGCTCATTTGCTAATAATACAGTATTTGTCGCCCAGGGTACCCAATAAGGGTTGCGGAATTTGTTCGAAAGAGTTACCGCGGCCCTGGAACGCAAAGGGCACATGGAGGAGCACGGGTGGGTTTTAGTCAGTAAAAGTCTGACACTCCCTACCGCTCCACCCAGGGCGGGAGGGGTCATTTGATGATTTCCCATCCAAAAAAAAAAAAAACGGTACCCAATAAGCACAAAACTGCATTATAGGATGTCACAAAAGGTAACATCGGTATCACAGTACACTCGAACTGTAATCGCTGAAAATTACGCTTTTGCCTATACATACAATGCGTCTCGAACGAAATATTATGCGTCACGAAGACAACACTTTAATGTTGCAAGCGTTAATGTATGTCAACAGTTCAGTATTATACAGCACACTACAACTAAGCTGAAATTAAGCGTTTTTAGGGACTTAAACTTAGCCATATTCTGAATTGAAGGCCACGAGTGTACCCTTAGACCGCTTGCATTTTAAAAAAGAACATGTGAGCTACTAACATGCAATCAGTTATTCTGTGACTTCAATTAACTATGGTATAATGCGTCTTGCTGCACAAAGTTGATATTTAATCGTGTTAATCAGCTTGTTACATGAAATCTTATAATTAATTAAAACTACAACAATAACACTAAATCTTATAATAGCACTTATACATATAGCCGACATGATCACTATGGGTGAACATATACAGTGTGAAATTTTAATGGTTGTTTTCCCGAAGCGAAATGAGTTTGTATCGGTAATACAATCGATTTATATATATAAAAAATATTAGACTCCATAAATGGCAGATTAAAAATTGTGATAAACAAAACTCGAAAGCGACTTGAACCAACAGTAGTGCATCGCGCGATATGTAGGTACGCGCGTCTCATGTAGGTATCTACCTACTTTATGTCTAGTGCACTACTATTGATTCTCGCTCTTTCGAGTTTATGAACACTTTTTTAATGATTTGAAAAAAAAAAAACATTTATTTTTTTAGTTTAACTTTGTGTTTCGATAGTACTACTGATGGGTAATCGTCCTGCCGCGGGAAAACAACCATTAAGATTTAACACTGTATTATCCTAAATTACAGCAAACTGCTATAAATTAGCATGATCGCAGTTATAGCTGAATAATTGCACTAACGTCTACAATTAATCTACTAATGCAGTTAAATAAGATCTTGAAGACTTATTTTTTCAGCACCCCGTAGGTTATCAGTTAATCGCCGCCAGTATTACATTATACTACTACAGTTATTTTAGATCCCAATGAAGTGCAAATTAGTATGGGTTCCTCCTAGTGAATATGACTACTTTATTCCATGAATAGGTATATACAATGTAAGAAAATAAAATGCTTGAACACACCAGATGGAATCATTTTGTAAAATAAATCCGCGGATCCCTATACCTAATTCCTGCAGAGTTTATTGGTTATTTGATCCTATATCTAATTACCTATAATATTTGCATACATGTTACCCACTATGAAGCTTTAGGGTCAACTCACACCGAAAGAGCGGCGAAGGGCAGCGAAGCGGAGCGCAGTTTCAGTTTCATATGAATTTTAACTTTATTATCATTACCATAATACTTATTATCGCATGAGAAACTCGAACGAGTCGCGCGGATGCCCGCGGCGCCGCAGGAATTCCGGGGAATTCCATAAACGGAGCCGTGCGACTGCGCGAGAAGTTGCGGGAAGTCCCGAGAATGTTCGAGCAGTCGCGAGCGGCCGCTGACAATATCCCGCCCCTCGCGTCCGCTCCCCCCGCGCGCGTCTGTTACGCGCGCGTCTGTTACGCGCGAGCATTCGCATTCAGTCCTTGCAGTGCAACGAATACAGACGTAAATCCAAAATACCCATGTCCACTGCTTAAACACAAGTTTCCTCGAGTTTCGTTGAAAGTGAACTGCGCATAGGAGAGCGACCCGTGAATTCATCGCGGGCGGGCTCGAGAAGCGGAGCGGAGTCCCGCGACTTCTCGAGCATTCCAGCGACTTCTCGAGCATTCCAGCGACTTCTCGAGCAGTCGCGGGAATCCGCGCGCCTACTCTACCGAGCGGGTCGCTGCGCTTCGCTGCCCTTCGCCGCTCTTTCGGTGTGAGTTGACCCTTACATGAATCTGTGGCTGATTTTTTTCACACAAGAATTCTCGTATCAGCTTGATAGGTACTGATTTATGCACGAGTGGATTCTTAAACAGCCCTTACCATTTAATTGTGCAATTGCTTGCCTGCCATTTTTAGGTACTAACCTAAGTAATATAACATATTAACGATTTATCTTTGTTTAGTACCGAAAATAATAATTAAATTTGAATACAAAATCTAATAATTTTATACGCCAAACAGATTATCTATCTATACTTATAATAAATCTGTAGAGAGGTCAATTCTGTACAAGGAATATATTTTCAAAATAACTATCAGGGGGTGATTAGTGATCGATACTGGTGCCAAAAATGCAATCAGTAAAATTTTTGTCTGTCTGTCTGTCTGTCTGTCTGTCTGTCTGTCTGTCTGTCTGTCTGTCTGTCTGTCTGTCTGTCTGTCTGTATGTTCTTTATAGAAACAAAAACTACTCGACCGATTTTAACGAAACTTGGTGCAATTATTCTTCATACTCCTGGGCAGGTTATAGTATACTTTTCATCACGCTACAATCAATAGGAGCAGAGCAGTGAAGGAAAATGTTGGAAAAACGGAAAAAGTTACTCCATTTTTTAAGCTTCCGTCGCGTGTGTAGCCTTAATGGTTAAAGTTACATAGAAATCATGTATTACGGAAATGTTCTACATAAAATTATCTAAAAAATATCCCGAAACAGCATGTCTATCTTTTGTCAATTTTAAACCGATCGGGCTGAGAGTTTCAAAATCGGGGGTAAAGTAACTATTCCACGCGGACGAAGTCGCTGGCAGAAGCTAGTTGTCAAATAAAAATGAAAAATAAAGGAATTTTTATAGGTAATAGGTACCTATATCATTCCAACCTATTTTTCACTATAATTTTTGAGTAAACAGTGATATTTTGAGGGCGCGTGAAAATTTTGTCTATATTCATGTAGTAAGTAGGTACTTATTTGACGATGAACTCTCTTTCCCATCCTATTTTTACGCACATAGAGGAAAAAGCAAGAATAATATTTACCTATTTCAAGACATTTTGTCACACAAACAACATATTAAAATAACTAGCTTCTGCCAGCGACTTCGTCCGCGTGGAATAGTTACTTTACCTCCGATTTTGAGACTCTCAGCCCGATCGGTTTAAAATTGAAAAAAGATAGACATGCTGTTTTGGGATATTTTTTAGATAATTTTATGTAGAACATTTCCGTAATACATGATTTCTATGTAACTTTAACCATTAAGGCTACACACGCGACGGAAGCTTAAAAAATGGAGTAACTTCTTCCGTTTTCCCAACATTTTCCTTCACTGCTCTGCTCCTATTGATTGTAGCGTGATGAAAAGTATACTATAACCTGCCCAGGAGTATGAAGAATAATTGCACCAAGTTTCGTTAAAATCGGTCGAGTAGTTTTTGTTTCTATAAAGAACATACAGACAGACAGACAGACAGACAGACAGAAAGACAGACAGACAGACAAAAATTTTACTGATTGCATTTTTGGCACCAGTATCGATCACTAATCACCCCCTGATAGTTATTTTGAAAATATATTCCTTGTACAGAATTGACCTCTCTACAGATTTATTATAAGTATAAATAGATGTGTAGGAGTAGGGAGAAAATGATTCACAATTTTGTCACTTGTGAATTTACAACTCCATAGAAGTGTTAAACATATCCTGGTGTGTACTTTGTGCTGAAAAATAGGTAACAAGTACTCTATTAATCAGTCAATGTTCAGCTTTTGGGGCGACCGTTACTTGTAATCATGCTATAAGTAATAATGCTGATATAATGCTGTTAGTTACAGTTATTCAGCTAACACCTGTTTAATTTGTGCCCAAATCAGAGTTATAGCAGCTGAGACAGCGCCTCTAATGCTCTTATTCAGCAGGCTTGTACAGCTTAGGATTTCATTGTTGACAGTGATTCAGCTTATATACAGCGCTTCTGTGTTACTTGGGTATGATGATGGAGCCGGAAGATGGCCTTGGCAAATCCTAAATCAAACAAGATATTTCCTTACATCATGTTTTGCTTATTGTTCATTCGATTTTATTGATAGTAAATATTACCTACAGTATGTGGTGTGCAGGCTCTAATATTTAAGACGGCCGGGCACCATAGGGTCAGTGCATGCTAGGGTTGCGGAATTTGTTCGTAAGAGTTACCGCGGCCCTGGAACGCAAAGGGCACTAGGAGGATCACGGGTTGATTTTAGTCAGTATGAAGCTCACAATCTTTTCAGCTCCGCCCAAAGCGGAAATATTTGAGCTGGTTGGTTACGATTCATGTCTTCAACCAAACAAAACAGCCCTGTAGTGTTAGGGCTCATTGAATATGTTTTGACAAATGATACAAGACTTACCTATTACAGTACCTATCCGATATTACGCTAGGAGGCACCACTTAGTTAAACAAACATACAAAAAAAGAAACGTTCCAGTCTGACGAATGGACAAAAGCCTCCTGTTTTTTAAATCGCTTATAAATACTTTGTTTCTTGTAGTAGATACCACAGAACAGATAAATCTGTTCTGTGGTAGATACCTATTCCTTTAACTGTCGCACGGTAAATAAGAAAAGTAGAGTATCCTCCTGGCAGATAAAGATGTAGGTATTTACCTTAGGCAAAGACAAAGATGCTGCATTCAGGATTCCAGTAATAACTCCCCAGCTCCGCTTGTGACTTAACTCTAGAATTGTTTATTAGGCCCGGGTTTCAATATGGCGCCCGTGACATGACTTGACACTGCTTTATCCCTTCGGTTGCGGTATTAATAGGTAGTATGCTCTGTGGGTTGACCAGAGGTCTGCCTCTGACTAGTTCGACTGGGAATGCGCTCTGTTCGGACCTCCTCTGGCTTTCTAATAGGTAGGTACCTACCTATCGTGTTAGAATAACGACCATGCATACGGCGGCATACATGGCTATAAAAGGTATGGACAAGCTGGTCTTAGTCTAAGAAAAGAAATAAAGTGAAAAATATTATTTTAAAATCCGTTTATTCAATTTTGATACCTACTCTGGCAATCAAATTGTAGTCAAATTGGCTATGTAGGTAAAGTCTGTTGTACATTGACAGCGCCTTCGTATTCACCAGGAAAGGCAGAGAGTTGCGGAATTTGTTCGAAAGAGTTGACGCAAAGGACATTTGGAGGAACACGGGTGAATGTTATTCAGTAAGAGTCTGACACTCCCTTCCGCTTCCTTCACCCAGAGCGGAAGTGATTTTATAGTGCAAGTTTATAACTGATGCCATTATCTTTACACTTTATACAGACTGGTGTACTAGGTAGCCCTGTTATTTAGCACAATGCAACTCGTCAGTGAGGTCGCCACAGTTGTCGTGACCATCGCACCGCACAGCACGCGGCACGCAGCGTTGATTCTTGCAACGCATTTCATGCGCACCGCAGCTACCGCCACAGCCGTCAGGTTCGTCACTGCCGTCCACACAATCAGCCAGCCCGTCACAAAATCTTGAACTCAAAATGCACTGGCCGTCAGTGCACGTAAATTGGTCGGCAGGACATTCTGTAACAAAAAAGGTAGCTCTAGCTGTGGGCAAATATTAGTACCTACCTATCAATATCTGCTCCTAAAAGCTTAGCAGTTACTTTGTCCTAAATATTATAAATGCGAAAGTGAGTTGGTATAGGTATCTTTTTGTTTGTTACGCTTTCACGTCGTGGTTGGCTAAATGCTTGCAAAGTTGATAATACCTACAAAGTAATAAGCCAATTTTAAAGCCATTTTTAACTCGACAGACATGCGAATGCGAACGTTGCTCAGAATATATAAGAAAACGCCTGAAGATGAATGATTTTTAGCATGTTAATAGAATAGTTGTCAGTAGTGAACACCAAAGTTGCAAGCGTTTAGCCAACTTCGGTTCGCGCCATAAATGAAAAAAAAGTTTCTTGTATGAGAACGCCCTTTATTTTTTTATTTAATTTTCATATTTGTTGTGATAGCAGTAATAGAAATATACACTTTGTGACAGCTGAGTAGGCTTGGTAATAGGGTTCCGTTGGTTACCCTTCGGATACGGGACCCTATATGTTTTTAGAATTGACTCTCTAAACAGTGCAATTTATTACGATCTAACGCGTTTAATCTGTCTACACGGTGACTAACTTCTATAAAATATGTATATAGTTCAACGTTCTTTACCAGTTGTGCAATTGACTTCATCGTATCCATCCCAACAATCAATAGCTCCATCGCATAGTTTCGCGTGTGAGAAACAAGATATAGAGTGCCCGCAGCGAAATTGCTTCGTTAAATCGCATTCTGTTGAGGTAAATAAAGAAATGTAGGTAATTTATTTTTCTGTACACAAATTAAGAAAATCCCATGAAGATGAAGCATTTTTTTTTCTTTTTCAGACATACCCGCCACTCTATAACAAATCACTGCAACTCCTATGAGCCAGAATCAAAAGAAACAATCACCAGAAATGCGCCGCGACTCGGCGCTTTTCTGGTGTTTGTCTCTGAATGAAGCTCGACGAGTCCCGGAGAAGTGATTCAACTGTCTTGAAACCCGCAACAAAACTAATCAATAAAGTTTACTAGTAAAGAGCAGCGGAAGCACAGGAAAAACACGATATCCACTTTCTTCCACATCAAGCAGATGAAACATTTGTATGGATGTGGGTACCTAGATACCATACCACAGTATACTTCATCAGAGCGGTCATAGCATTGAATAGAGCCATCGCATCTGGCTTCTGCGGGCACACAGAGACCATTACGACAGCGCCATTCATCTGCTGAGCACGTCACGAGCGTTAGCAAGCGGCACACGCGTACTCCTCGCGCTTTATCCACCAGTTGACAAGCTTCCGTCTCTAGGGCGCACAGTCCTCCACAACCTAAGGAACAGATACAATCTATACTAATATTATAAAGCTGAAGAGTTTGTTTGTTTGTTTGTTTGAACGCGCTAATCTCAGGAACTACTGGTTCGAATAGAAAAAATCTTTTTGGGTTGAATAGACCATTTATCGAGGAAGTCTTTAGGCTATATATCATCACGCTTAAACCAATAGGAGCGGAGCAGCGATAAAGAATGTTTTGAAATCGGGGATTCCACGGGGACGAAGTCGCGGACAGAAGCTAGTTAATTATAAACGAATAATTTCTTGGAAAATTATGAAGTTATAGCTATAAAAGATTTAAGGTTTAAGTTCAATAAATGATGGTCAGTCAGAAAACATAGGTAGGTTAACTAGGTTAGTCACCATCAAAACCGCAATTGTAAACGCAACGTGAAACATGAAAGGTTTTTATAAAAGTGAACTTACCTGTTGGGTCATCATTATCTGTGGGCTCTCTACACACGGATGTGCCAGTGTTTTCATCTAACATGCAGATCTCGTTTCTTTGGCACGAGCAAAATCTTTGAGATAAATCTCGGTTATTGACTTCTTTAGATTTTGCACTTTCTTCTGCTTTACTTGAATATTTTGGATATGTTCTGATATTCTTACGAATTTTTGATATAACGGAAATTATTGTAGAATTCTCATTGCTAAAAGTAGCGGCATTCTCTTTCGTTGTAAAATATTCTTCTGAATAATGTATCTCTGTCACTGGCGGCAGATCCAAATAAACATTAGTGATTGCTGCCGCTGTTTCATTCGTATCTATATTTTTTGTTGGCACTACGGTTGCACTAATTTTGTTGGTCATACCTTTAAAATGAGGTTTAGTAAAATTGACCAACATAAAACTTATTATTACGATAGCTACAATCATCATACTTATTGAGCAGGCTTGTATTTGAGTTCTCTTTTTTACAGGGCTATCAGCTGAAGCAAAATTAACTATACAACCAAAACCTCTCAGGCTTTTTCTCAGTCTCTGTCGCCTTGAATCATTTAAATCCATTTCGTAAGATGTGTATTTTTGCCTAAAGCTCATATCAATATGTTGCGATATGGAAGGAATGCGTAATAGTTTATTGTCCACATTTGTGGGCTCTGAGTCTCCTCTATTATATGAACAAACTGCTTGGCTTATGTTTGTATCACTAAGATGTACCGGTTGTTCACCAAACGTTTCATCTTTTTCTATTGTTGTATCTTTGTTGGGAGTGGAATGATTATCTGGCTTAAACTTTCTCGATGGCTTCAGTTCATATTTTCTTATTTTACCTTTACACGTATAACAGTAAGTTATAATATTTCTATCTTGAGACGGTGCTGCAATAATTGCGCTACGTAACTGACTATTCCTCCAAAGGTGGGAACAGTACAACGAGTCCAAATTAATCGAATTCTCGAGGTTGCCAGTAGTAGTTATTGACTCATCAAAACTCCCTGATAATGTCATCATGTCTTATATAGAGAGCTTGTGTGGCATAATTTTTACATACACACATTATTTAGATCCTGAAACAAAAAGATAATTTAAATTATTTATCTTGGTGAACGATAGAGTATATCTGCCACAGCCAACTGGCGGAAGCAGCCGTTTAAATAGCGGCCTTGCCTAGTTGCCTTTTCATTTAATGACGCCGTTTAATCAGCGGCCTAAATGATATCCCACCGATGCGTTTAATAAAACATTTATTCAACGGGATGATGGTAGATGTTTAGAAATTCAAAAGTGTTCAAGAAGAAATTCGTTTTCATTACGGGTTGCTGATACTTGCAAGAGCAAAGAGAACGAACTATAGGTACTAAGTTAAGTAGACTAACAAATGCACAAAAATAATACCAACACATATTTTACAGCTATTAGTGAACATTTTAATACGTAGCAAGAGAAAATGAATATTTTAGTATGTGTTTAGACTTCTTCCCAACAAAACAAATTTGACAGTTTAACTACATTATCAATAGATGGAGTTGTCCGCAAAAACGGATATACGTACATTTCCTTTATCCACAAGGTAGAGGATGAAGGAAAAAGTTTTTGAGGAATTTTGTGAAAAACTGTTATCAATTCTTATAATAGTTTGGGGCACATTAAAGGATGGAAGATTTGTATACCTAGATCATATCGAAATAAAACATCGAATTTGATTTTGTATATTCACTGGATATGAAGCAACTGCCTTTTGTCATTTCTTGGCAAGACTGGTGTCAGATTTTCTGGCTTCTGACCATCCGTAACGACTGTTTACAAATAACGGCCGGGATCAACAACTTAGCATGTTTTCCCAGGCACGAACGAGCCCCGGTATGTTGAGATGTCATCCATCTATAGTCTGACCTCGGCAAGCGTTGCTTAATCACCCGTGTGGCTTTTATTATTGAGCTAAGAGCTGCTCATTCAGTATTCTCATTCCTCATTCAGTGCTAAATATCGATAAAAGGCTAAATTGAAAGGCTAAAAGTCGGGGATTTTTTATTAATTACTTATTTAATTCTTTTTCAACGACGTTTTTACCGTCGTGGGTTTTTCAAAATTTTCAAATTTGCCTTTTATTTCAAACTTTTTAGAGAGAACTTTATGATGAACCTGCAGCGCCCCCTGGTGAGTTGTCCCCGTAACACCTATCTAGGAACATGCACCAATCAAACTCGAACACATCACTGAAAACTACATCAAAATCGAAGTAGTTTTGTTTTTTTACATAAACATGTTTACTGCAGCGCCCCCTCGTAAGTTCTCACCGTAACACATATCTAAGAACATGCCACAATCAAACTTTAACCCATCACTGAAAACTGCATCAAAATTGAAATAGTACCTAGTTTTGAAGATAAATGGCAACATTGGTTTGCCCAAATATCCTTGGCTGCAGCGCCCCCTGGTGAGTTGTTACCGTAACACTTATCTATGAACATGCACCAATCAAACCCGAACTCATCACTGAAAACTACATCATAATCGGAGTAGTTTTGTTTTTTTTGCAAAAACATGTGTTTACTGCAGCGCCCCCTTGTGAGTTGTCACCGTAACACATATCGAAGATCATGCACCAATCAAACCTTAACCCATCACTAAAACTGCATCTGAATTGCATATTATAAATTAATGTAATCGAAGAATATCCGTCGGGGGCTGGCTGCCATCACTATCTGCAAAACTAGCTCATGTAATGGCAGCACTGACGGATATTCTTGTGTTACATAATAGGGATGTTTCCTGAGTAAAAAATATATGATTATGTTTAGTCCGTCAGTTAGATTATAGAGAAATATTGGACACGTATTTTTTCCTTTATCAAATCTCTAAAAACTGACGAAGATACAACGCATCAAATATCAGGAGTGGGGGCTTGTGACGTCACGGCTCGGTAAAAATTGTAGCGAGTAGTGACGTCACACGAGTTTTTAACGCACTGTATCGTCTTCATTTTTTGTTTACGTGAAAAAAGAAAAAATACGTGTCCAATATTTTTTGGAAATCTATCAGACGGACTAATTAGATTTTTTTAGTCAACTACCCAATTCTGTAAGTAGGGGGTTTTTATTAATTACTAGCGGACCCGACAGACGTTTTCCTGTCTTAACTATGAATGTTGACATATAACTGGCCATGTGAAAAACATGGATTTTCAAGATGAATGCCACAAAAACTTATAGTGACTGGGCTTGAGATTTATTTATCGACATTGCAAATGCTTACCTCATTGGAAATTGTATCCGTTAAAGTCGAATGGCATGTCGTTCGGAATCAAAAGAATCGGTGGAATCAAAACGTCTACACCTTTGTACTTCCCTTTCAAAATTGTAGCTTCGATGACATTGTTCATTAATTTCTTTACCGCAAGTCGGGAGCCATTACAAAAGTGGCTGGTTTATATTCCGCAACATAATGATTACCGATCCGATTTAAGAACTCCGTCGGATAGTTGATAACATCATCTTGGATTCTTGGTTAAACTTCGGCTGTTCAGAGAATGCGTTCCTGACACCTATCAGTTAGTCACGACTAGTGATGGGCACAACACAACACTGAGTTCGTTACCGTTCCTCCAAAATGAACCGCCGCATTATTTTAAGATTATTTTCGTTTTAAATTGGCGGAATCATTTAAAATTTATATTTTAGTTATTTAAGTGGAAACCAAAAAAAGGTAATATTCATATAATAAAATTGTTTTATTTATTCTTTGTTACAAAGTTACAATCTGTATTTCTATGCAATAAAGTAAGTACATTGAATTGAATGTGCGTACAGAATATTAATCAAACTCCGATTCGCTTGAGGAGATGGTGTCTTCATCATCATCTTCGCCTACATGTATAATTATATTATTATCAATAACAGAATCAATCCTGATATCTCGGTCAAAATGTTCCAAAATCAGGTTTTTAGTCTTCTCAACAACCTTTGCCCAGTCATCTCTTGTGACTTCCCCGCAGGCTTCTTTTTCGTGCTGAATGGCGGGGAAGTATTGTGGCGGGCGGCGTTACCTTTTATTTGAGCCCAGATTAGCTCGATCGCGTTATATTGGCAATGATACGGTGGAATTCTTAGAACGCGATGACCGTACTCCAGAGCCAGTTCATCGATTTCGCATCGCACATTTGCGCTACGCTTGGTTTCTGTATTTGAACCGAGTGATAGGAGGCATTATCCATGAATATTACAGAAGGCTCTGGTAGGCTGGGCAAAAGCACGTTCTGGAACCACTCTTTAAATGTAGTGGCATTCATTTCCTCATGGTAGTCATTTGTGGTTTTTGATTGAAATGCCAGTAACGCGTTCTCCACAAAGCCGTATTTTGCAGAACCTGCGTGGCATATTATCAGACGGGCCCCCTTACCCATTGGTACTTTTGACGTCGACGCTTGTGTATCATCCGTCCAAGAACGGGAAACCGTGTGATTGGCGTTTAGCCATGTCTCGTTAATGAACACGACGTTATCCTAGTTATCAATTTTTTTTGCTTCTCTCAAAAAACTTATCAGTTTTAAAATTATGTCGTATCGTTCTAATAAAATTTTTCTTTTGTCTGTTTTTTTATACGAAAAACCAATATCTTTTAAGATTTTGGTTAAAGCAGTTTTACCCCCGCTAAACAGTCCAGCTCCCCTTAACGATGCCAAAAGCTTCTTCCTGGTGAGATATTCATTTCTGGAATAGTAACCATATATATGATTTCTGATTGCATCGGCGTCAAAGGTGTCAATATCTGTCACGGGTTTAGTTCTACGTTTCTTCTTCGGAGTACGTAAAATATTATCTTCCATGCCAGTCGAGCCGAACTTTTCTTTATTAATATTTGTTATCGTTCGTTTGCTAACTCCAAGCGCCTGAGAGACGCGTTCTTGTACTTGTTCGACAGGTACCAGGGGTCCGCAATTTTGCCGCTCCCGCTCAAAGTAATCTTGCAGCTTGATGATTAACTCACGGGCTCCACTTTTCAATGTTTGTCCACGTTTAGGCATTATTATGCACCAAAAGTAAAAAGAACGCAATACAAAACACAATCGAAGTCCGATATAGCGCCGATGTCAGTTTGAAAAGCAGAAACAGTCCATTAAACGAAAGCCGGGTAATCAAATAAAAACAGATCGAAAACACTTGAAGAACGTGGTCTATGCGCACGAAACGACAACAGACGACTGTTTTAGCGTCACAAAATGGCGACCCATAACGCCATTTGGGGTTACCATTTTTAATCTATACTAATATTATAAAGTTGAAGAGTTTGTTTGTTTTTTTGTTTGTTTGTTTGTTTATTTGAACGCGCTAATCTCAGGAACTACTGGTTCGAATTGAAAAATTCTTTTTGGGTTGAATAGACCATTTATCGAGGAAGGCTTTAGGCTATATATCATCACGCTTAAGCCAATAGGAGTCATCACGCTTAAGCCAATAGGAGTGGAGCAGCGATAAAGAATGTTTTAAAATCGGGGATTCCACGGGGACGAAGTCGCGTGCAGCAGCTAGTCTAAGTATAAAAATGCTAGTAACGCCATTTGGGGTTACCATTTTCAACCTAAATATAAAAATGCTACTTTCTTTCGCGCGTTCGGTTTGGTCATAGTTTTATTTTTATATTTCATAAAAGTTATCTTATAGTCCATTATTTTCAAATTCTTAAAAAGAAAAACAAAACGTATTATTTTATATTATAAGTATAACTGTATAAGAACAGATTACGATACTTGCCTGTTATTTTTAGCACAGCACTACAAATATAAAGCGCTGACATAACCTTGTAATAGGGCAGTATAGATTTAGAAAAATATTCTTTACCAAGTTATTTGACACTCAGTTTGGCACAAAATTATAACATTAATTGATTATTGATATAATAATGTTGTTTTAATGCTCATCAATTGTTAAAACGGTAAACAACCAGCAAAAATATTTTTATCGTAACTGCAACGCCATTACAAAGTTACGTCGTCATTGATTGTCACATTGATTTTCTGGGAGGGGGCAACCTACTGCCAACTGATGACGCGCCTTCAGCGCGACAGGCTGCTGTCACAGCGCCACCAACAACGCACACAGACTCGGCTGCGGTACACGCGCCTACTACCCTGACATCGGCTGCGGCACACGCGCCAATACTGACACAGACGAAGCCTTCCACCAGTGCCTGGCAACAGAGCATTGTTCGGAACAGCTTCAGAAATAACCCTGACTCTGACCAGAAAGACGTGGGGAAGGCTGCCGGTTCAGGTGGTTCCATCCCGACCTCGGCGGGCGAAGTACGCATGCATAAGCGCGGAAAAGCCTTAGTTGGGGAGAGGAAAGGCAGCGGCCAGATGCGCACAGCCCGCGAAGGCAATAGCCAGAGCGGCGCGCAGACGGTTGCTGCAGAGCAAGTACGCGACCAGCCGCGAGTCCGCGAAGGGGCAACCCAACGCGAAAAACGGCCGGACGCGGAAACGCGTAACCAGGGACGAGTCCGCGGAGGGGAAACCCAGCGCGAAAAATCCCTGGAAACGTTGGAATCCACCGGAGCAAAAAGCCCGAACCAGGACCGACCCAGACCAGACACGGAAAGACCACCACGAAGGAGGGCGAGGGGTAAGCGGCTCCGGGCCCCACACAGGGGAGACCCAGCGTCCCACACTCGTCCGGGTGCCTCTGAACCACAACCCGGGCCAAGCGGCTTGGGGGCGGCAAAGAGGGAACGCCCGGATGATACGGCCTCGCCGAGTACGCTTCAGGGAAACCCGAAACGTGTGAGGACCCAGGCCGCTCAAGGGGAGCAGAGAACCTACGCGCGGGCCACAAAGGATATCCCTGCGCGGCTCTCCGTAGCGATCTGCTTCCCCCCCCCGTCCAGAGACCTGACAGTGACTGAAGCGACATACGTTCGGACAGAACTTGAGAGGCTAGTCATGGAGACCGACCGGACCAAACCACTCCCGGCCTTCCGCGGTTACCCCAGGGTAGCGGATGGTACCGTGCAGATGTGGTGCGAGGACGATAACGCCCTGACTTGGCTGACTCTGAATGCGCCCAGAATAAGACTCCCTGAGACTGACCAGACTCTGACCGTCATGCGACAGACAGACATACCTACCCGTGTCCGAGCTGCGCTCTTCGTTCCCGGGTATAACGGGGACATAGTGCATCTCCAGAGTGTTCTGATTCGTCAGAACACTTGGTATGACATAGGTAGGTGGTCACTGTACAGGGCAACTTCCGTCGGTGGGGATAACCACGGGACATACTTGACCCTGGGTATCCCGACCGATGAGGTGGAAAAGGTCTTGGGACGGGAGCGGCGCATATCGTACCTACTTGGGTCCATATACGTCCGTTTCTTTCCCAAGACCCAGCCCTCTGACGTCAAGACTGACACTGAGACGAATGACACGGAACCGACCCAGACTGACGACCGTGACATGGCTCGGCTAGAGGAAGAGATGGCAAGGGCGGCGATGGCCGATGCAGAGACAAACTCTGCACCACCCACATCACCCGGGTGGACAGCTGCGCTGCTCGCATCCTCGCCGACCCGCGACAATTGGCCCAGAATGGAGGAGGGGGATACACTATCCGATGGATCCGACTCCTCCTAACTCCATTACCTCGTCAACCACACCTAACACCATCCAGATTATACAAACAAACCTTCAGCATAGCCAAACTGCCACGGCTAGCCTGCGCAGGGCGCTGGAGGTGAAACCACGAACAATCGCACTTATACAAGAGCCGTGGATCAGAAGCAACAGGATATGCGGCCTTGGTAATATCGGAGGTAAATTAACACTAAACACAAACAACACAAACACACCACGAACTTGTATATACTCACCTAAAGACGTACCCGTTACGCCACTGACCCAATTCTGTTCCAGAGACCTGACAGCGATCAGGCTCCAAACTGACCGAGATATCCCAGACCTGGTACTAGCCTCGGTGTACATGCCAGGAGACGACGAGAACTGCCCACCGAAGGAGATGGCTGATCTGGTCCGACACTGCGAAAACGCCAACCTGGACCTGATCATCTGCACCGACTCCAATGCTCATCACCCACTATGGGGCAGTGAAGTACCGAACACCAGGGGTGAGGCACTATCCACATACTTATTTTCAACAAATCTCAACATCGTAAACCGTGGCTCTGAACCCACTTGGGTCACTGCCAGAGGACAAACGATTATAGACCTAACACTAGCCACAGAAAACGCGACAAAGTTTATCTCAGAATGGCGAGTAACTGACGAACCCTCCTGTTCTGACCACAGGAGAATTCGCTTCACACTAATCGCCAACACTAAAAAACCCGCACCCAGGCGTAATCCGCGCAAAACAAACATACCCGACTTTAAACGCCTCCTGGCTTCCTTGCTAGCAAGGCACCTAAAGCACCAAGCTCCAATAACGGATCTCACAGAACTAGAAAACACCGTAACAAACCTAACCGACTACATAACTGAAGCATATCATTCGTGCTGTAAACTAAGGGCACCACACACCAACGGTAAGGGTAACCCTTGGTGGAACGCCGAATTGAACAAACTCAGAAGTACACTACGCAAACAATTCAACAGAGCAAAAAATACAAGACTTCCAGAAGACTGGGAGGCATACAAAGAAACCCAATACACCTTCAAGAAACAAATCAGAACCGCCAGAAGAACTGCCTGGCGAAATTTCTGTGAATCCATTGAGTCGAACAGCGAAGCGACACGTGTAAGGAAGATCTTATCAACCGAACAAGATCGCACGCTGGGTACACTGAAAAAACCTGATAACACGTACACACAAACAGATCAAGAGACCAGCAGGGTTCTTCTCGAAACGCACTTCCCGGACTGCAACCTCCTAGAGGACAGAACATGGGCGAGCGAAACGGGACGGACCCCTGACGATCAAGCCTGGTCTACAGCCCGTAACTTAGTGACAGAAGAACGAATAGCATGGGCCATACAGACTTTCCAACCGTACAAATCCGCAGGTTTAGATGGCATCTTCCCAGCACTATTACAATGGGGAGAGAGCACCCTAACACCATGGTTACTAGACATCTACCAGGCTTGCATAGCGCACGGATACGTACCGCTGTCATGGCGCGAGGTGAAAGTCATTTTCATCCCAAAGCCCGGCAAAACGGACTATACACAACCCAAAGCATACAGACCTATAAGCCTAACATCCTTCCTACTGAAAACCCTAGAGAGGCTCTGTGACAGATATATTCGGGATGGACCCCTGCGCCAATACCCGCTTCACAGACAACAACACGCATACTCCGCGGGGAAATCAACAGAGTCTGCACTGCATGCCGTGGTCTCAAAGATCGAATGCGCGTTTGACCAGAAATGCTCCTCACTAGCTGTCTTCATTGACATCGAGGGCGCCTTTGACAAAACCACGTTCCAGAGCATCAACACAGCCCTTGGGAAGCATGGCGTGAACACGACCTTGAGTGGCTGGATCACAAACATGCTCAAGCAAAGAGCTGTACAAGTCACCATAAATGACACAAAGAGGGCCATTGTGGCGAAAGGCTGCCCCCAAGGTGGTGTCCTTTCGCCACTATTATGGAACCTCGTTGCAGATAACTTACTCAAAAAACTCAACGATAAAGGATACTTTACCGTTGGCTACGCAGATGACATAACCATAATAATAAATGGTAAACACGAAAACACACTGTGCAACCTCATGCGCCAGGCCTTGAAAATAGTAGAGGACTGGTGTCAAGAATATCAGCTGACAGTGAACCCCACCAAAACAGAACTCGTTCTCTTTACCAAAAAGAGGAAACTGCCGACATTAGAACTACCACGGTTCTTCGGCACTACTCTAAGCCTCTCAACTGGAACCAAATACCTGGGTATCTATTTGGACAAGCAGCTGAATTGGGCAAAGCACACTGAATACATCACTAAAAAAGCCAGCCTATGTATGTGGCAATGCAAACGCATGCTAGGAAAAAACTGGGGCATTAGTCCCAAGACAACTCACTGGCTATACACCACAGTCATCAGACCAATAATCACTTATGGCTCTCTAGTCTGGTGGCCCAGGACCGACTTGAGCACGACACAAAAGGATCTTGAGAAGTTGCAGCGACTTGCCTGCGTGGCAATCACTAGCAGTATGAGAACAGCACCCACTGCGGCTTTGCAGGCTATGCTGGGGCTGCCACCTCTACACCTGATAGTACGAGAGGAAGCAGCCCTAGCGGCCTTTAGACTTAGCGCGCTGGGCACTTTAGGAACAGACTCTAGAATCAAACACACGCGTATCATGGAAGATGTCGTCAAACGACAACCCATGATGACATCATCCAATGATAAGGCTCAAAAAATGCACTATTTCCAAAAGCACTACCACATAGTGCTCACACAAGAACCACAAGACCACTCAGGCCTCAAAGAGCTGAGAATTTACACTGATGGGTCAAAAACAAACACCGGAACTGGAGCTGGAGTTTACTCCATCGACCTCAATATTAAGATATCCAGACCACTAGGAAAGCTCAACACCGTCTATCAGGCGGAATGTGTAGCTATCATCCTGGCGGTCCATGCCATAGAAGCCAGGAGAGTTATGGATACGCATATTCGTATACTCTCCGACAGCGCCTCAGTACTACAATCACTAGATAAGAACTACACTACCTCGAAACTCATACAAGAATGCCACAATGCCTTAGAACGTGTCACGGTGAGTAACCGCAACACCGTGACGCTGCAGTGGATAAAGGGACACAGCGGATCACTAGGAAACGATGCGGCCGATGAGCTGGCTAGAAGGGGATCCGGAACGGTGGCCGTTGGACCCGAACCCATAGTTCCACTCCCCTTCACTCAGCTACGCACATGGCTACGAGAACACACACACACACAAGCAGAACGATGGTGGTCTTCGGTATCTGGCTGTAGGCAGTCCAAGGAGTTTATGCCAACCCTGGACTGGAAACTGACCAGGCGCCTTCTGCGCATGGATAGAAGCAGCTTGCGAATGGTGGCGGGGACCATCACCGGACACTGCTCACTGAACAAACACCTACACACGATAGGTATCACAGACAGTCCTCTGTGCAGAGCATGCATGGAGGAGGAGGAAACGGTGTCGCATGTGCTCCTTGAGTGCACAGGTGTGGCCGAGATACGAAGGCATACAATGGGGACACCGAGTTCACTTGCAGAGATGCTGAACAGACTGAGTGGACTGATCTGCTTCTGGAGGGAGGTCGGCTGGTTGGAGTGACGGCCGCCATGGCTCACGCACAATGGTCCAATATTAGGACTAAGTGCGGAAACCAAAACCCTAATAGATAGATACGTCGTCAGTTCAATCGCGACGTGTCAGGAACGCATTCTCTGAACGGCCGAACTGTAGTAACGGGATCAATCGATTTGTAGGTATGTCATTAATTCGTCAGTTATCTCATTTTAAATCTGAAAATTAATTTCGTTGACATTACCGTTTATTGCTGTCAATATAACCCTTTTGCTCAACAATACATAGTTTTTGTAATTCTAAATTGATGTTTGGGAAAACCTTCTCGATGAGTATGGCCTTTTTTTCAGTAAAGTCATAAAAATCGGTAGGAAATGTGATGTATCCAGAGGATGAGTCAACAGGTATTTTGCCGTTACCAATATCGAGCAATTGTTTGGAAAAAACTTCTCCAGATTGGTTGTTCTGCAATTCGACTGGCATGTTTATATTTAATTTGAGTGTTTTAATGGTTTTTCATAAAATGGATGACTTTAAACATGCATTAAGTTTATGGGCTGGCGTTGATCGTGGTATTGTTGAACATCCGTTATAACGCCGGCGATAAAGTAGATAACCATTGTTTCCACTAATAGTTTCTGCTACTTGTCTTGGAAAGCGTTGTGAATATTTTCCATCCTCTAGGACCCGTTTTCTAATGGATCTTCATCATTACCGAGAATTTCCGCAGATATCACATCGTCGATTTTATTCGGTGTTATCCTCTCGACCGACTACCATTTAAAAAAATAGAAAACATTATAATATTCTTAAAGTTAAAATACTAATTAGCGTATTTCACCGGTTTCATTAATTATTCTTTCTGGCTCAGTGTTCTTTCTTTCGTCTCCTAAGGAACATGTCGAAGCATTTCCGAGATCATCATCTCGGAAATGCTTCGACATGTTTAGAGTTTGCTGGTATACGTACCTAAATCTTTACCACTCAAATGTCCAGCCCCCGAAATACTTCGACATGTTTCTTTCTGGTCTTTCTTTGGCGCATGCAATTTTAGCCCCAGAAATAGTTGGTCATGTTCCAGGGTCTACTCCGGCTTCGCTCGTATGTTTATTTTTCAAAATTTTCTTTCATAAGAACCTTCTTCTGACAATAACAAACGCAACAAAAAAGAATTAGCGAAATCGGTCCAGCCGTTCACGCGTGATGCCGTGACCAAGGGAAATAGGGATTCATTTCAATTGCTGCACACGAATACAATTATTTACTGCATGACCTTCCCGCCAAAATCCGTAAAATTCTTTTAAATTTTTGATTTCTTAATGTGAACATAAAATGTTTGACAGGTAGGTAGTAAGTAATAGTTTCTAAGGGAAAGTAAAATTGTTGTTTTTACTATATTCCGAACATATTTTTTCATATTTTCTAACAAAAAATGAAGACGATACAGTGCGTTGAAAACTCACGTGACGTCACGTCGCTGGTAAAAATTGTAGCAACGTAGTGACGTCACGTGCGTTTTCAACGCACTGTATCGTCTTCATTTTTTGTTTACGTGAAAAAAGAAAAAATACGTGTCCAATATTTTTTGTAAATCTATCAGACGGACTAATTAGATTTTTACAGTAAAATACCCTATTATATAGATTTGGGTATTGTGGGTATTTTCAAAATTTTCAATTTAGCCTTTTTTTCTCTTATGTGACACAGACGAAGTTGCGCGGGTAAGCTAGTATTATATTATAATTATAGGCATAGAAGATTAGATAACAGCAAAAATATAGTATGTTTCGGCTCCTTGATGGGATTCCATACTTGATTTCGAAAGTTGATACTTTCGAACTAATAAATTATCGAACTAATGAGCAATCGTTGCAGGGTTTTTTATAACAGGATTTTTTGCACAAATATTACATAGCACCAATAAACCATCGTACAACTGAAGTATCGAAATCAAGTAGTAAACAGAATACCTACTAGGTACTTATAACGTAATTTGAACCTTGTGACAGCAAGGGAGACCTCACTTTGACAAAGGGGTTACTTAGGATTCGTTCAATTAGAAGTAACATGCTAATTCCCGGTAATTAATTGTGTAAATGATATCGTTTACAGTCAACTGAACACTGCCTTAGTTAGGGTTCCGTGCCATAATGGTAAAACGAACCCTTATGGTGAAACTTCGCTGTTGCGATTAGTTGCTTATTTAAGGAGTCCGCTCCTTAAATAAGCAACTGTGACGGACAAGCCCATTATGAACAACACATTAATGCTTTTCTGAATTATACAATAGGTATGAATCTGCAGTGCTATTCTGTAAGAACTCACGTGCGTATTCGATTCATATCTCGTTTTCGATTACACTTCGTAACTCACCTGAAGTGAAAAGTATTTGATATTCTGACTGTCAAGTTAAGTTCGCTTCACCTATGTTCTCACTTAGTGGTGCTAGTGTAGTTTTCATCAAGTTACTGAATACCAAATACAGTTTTCTTATTAATAGAAATCTGTGAAACTAACCAAAAGAAAGCTCAGAGCTTCTTGATACAATGTCGGGTTATACGAGAAAACTTTCACCCTTGACTGCTGTGACAAGCGCAGGTGTTATATAATTTGAGTCATGCGTTGACCCTGCTTTAGCGTAGGTCTACTTACTTATATATATGTGTGTGTGTGTATATTAATTAGACAAAATACAATAATCCTAATACTTCGCTAGGTATGAGAACTGATAAGTATCTACTTCATACAACAAATAGATAGTTAGCAAGTATTAAAGTAAATGGATCGTAGATTAGTAACAATTCATAAACTTAGAGGTAAGGCTGCTATTTTTATTTTTAAATACAATTTTGGAACCAAACGAACACTGCGTTTTTTGTTTATTTAATAGTTTGAATTTAATATAATAAACGTATATATAATAGCTCACAAAACATTTTCTTGTTTTCACGTAACTGTGGGCTTAAAATACGTAAGTATATTTTGTATTTTTTTAAATATTCGGTACCTAAATAATTATTTATTATTTTTATTAGTTATTTTTTTGATCTAACAAGTAGTTAGAAGGTATTTATTGAGTAGGTAAGTAAGTAAATTAAATAAAAAATCAGGCGGACCAAATGTTTGCAACACGGTTCTAAATATAAATCTTAATAAAAGGTGGGTAGGTGCCTATGGTAGGTTGATACCTAAATGGTTGGTCAACTACAACTTCTAGGTCATACTAGCATTTTCACCGATTATAGGTACTTACAACTTTAATTAGCCCAGCTGATTTTTTGTAAACACTCATAAGTTGAAAACAATTGTTTATATTAAATATCAAGTAACACTTACATAAATGAAGTGATGCAGCTTATGTTCTATTAAAGGCACTTCTCAATAGTTAACTAGGAATTTAAAATATTGTCAAGTGGAAGTTATTGAACACGTCAGGTCGCCGTGCGGAGCCGTGTGTCGGACTACCGTTGCCGGTGACAACGTCTAACAACCTACGCCAACAGCAGTACCCCGAGCATCGTACCAGTGTGCGAAAGGGATTAACAATACACCTGCAAGCCTGCTAGAGAGGGATGAAACAATAGGGTCGGTGTCATGTGGTGTGGGCACAGCGGCCAGCTCCGTGCTCGCTCAACAGTGACACGTGCTGCGTGCTGCGTGACATTGACTGAACATCTGTTCTCGCAGGCTGTCGATAACGTAACGGTTCAGCTCTGTTAGGTAACTATGCTCAATTTACCTTGCGTATTATAATACCTTATAATTTTACACTGAGCATTCTACAAGGAGCATACCTACACGTAGGCGTGGAGAACAATCCATATGTCCAAGAATACGAGTATCTCTACTTGAGCCAAATAGTCCCTTTCCAGGCAACCATTGTGGCGAAAATAGGCTAATAATCCACTCTTTGATGAGTCTTTGGAGAGACGCCACCGCGTACTCTCCTTCCGCTTGGCGCAGGTACTTAAATTACCAGGCCCGCTCCACTCAGAGCGGAAAAAGTCAAGATTTCAAATTCCAAAAAAAAAAGTAGGATATCTCGCGCAGCTTCGAGCTCAGCTCTTACCGAAGACTCTTTCTTACAACCTATAAATAAAGTAGATAGGTAGTTCATCCAGACAGCAAAAAGGTAGCTTCGGTCGCTCTAACATCTCTAACATCTGCTTATGCTCTTTTCATCCTGGCAAAGAAAGTTAATTTGCAAACAATTCTTATAGCATACCCTGGCATTGTTTCCTCAGTATTGAATTTTGGTAAGTATAATATTTTGGAGCAACTGTGCTGAAAGATAAACTATATTTAGAACTCAAAATAAGATGGACTTATACGATATATGGTAGGCCTAAAAGTTAAAGATAGTTGTGAGCCTGGCAAAAGTCTTGACTTTCACATGCCTGTATATACTTGAAGTAGCAGTGTTTGTCAAATCCTCGGCCTTTTGGTAATTTTAATTTTAAACTCTGCCAAAAGTTCTTACGATTATGATAAAACCTCGAAATACTGGTAAATCCTATAGGAACCATTGGGATTTTCAGAATTATGATTGCTAAAATGAAGTGTAATAATTCCGTTTTTTCATCCTCCTGTAAATTATGCAGAAATGGACTTAGCTGGTTAACAAATTAGGCCGACAAAATGTAACTTGAACTTGTTTCGTGCAATAAATGATACTAGAAAACGAACCGCTTAACTTAGATCCTAATACAAAACCATGTTGTGTACAAATACAAATAAATACAAAACAGCACTAGCAATGAGAAGTATTTTAGGCATGGCTCCTGTTATACACAATAAAATACCTGATAGCATTAAGTATGAAAATTTTCACAACTTTAAAAGATAATTAAAGAATATTTTAATCGACAAATGCAATGCAATTCCATCACAGAATATTTGAAAGACATGCTGTTATAAAATTTATAAATTTCATAGTAACGACTTCCTTATTGACATTTAATTTTTAATTTGAAACATGTATCATTTAATTTCTTAAACAATCTTTGTATTCTTTCATTTAGGTACTTATTTGTGGTTCATATATCTATATCAATTTCTTGTTAAGTTACCTACATTGCATGTATTTCTTACTTTTGTACGCCCTAGAGGCAAAACATAGCGCCCTTAATGTTTTAGTAACTAAGAACTTATCGTTTGCCTATGTTTTACAATAAATGAAATAAAAATAAATAAATAAACATTCTACAATATTTAAGTTCGTGAGATTGCCTACACAATTAAAAAAATTAAAAAGCCTTCGATCTATGTGTATGTGTGTATGAATAATTTAAGAAAGCCTTTCTTTTCTCCCTGAAAAAGTGGCAATCATACTAACAATAGAATTCATCATTTGTATATTGCACTATTTTCCGATATTATTTCAACAACACTAGTTTCATATGTATGTGTATAACTTGGCCGTAAGTTAGTGAGGACCCGCCCGGGCCCTTTGGGCCCAGTCCAACCATGGGTAGATACGGGTTGACTACAAGTTATACCCCTACTTCTACCCACACAACGTGTCAGAAAAAACTTGAGGTATAAGCGGCCGCCATCGCCACCTTGATATTATTTTAAAACGTAAAAGTGTATATGCCCATGTCACTTAAAATGTCTCGAAAAAACATAGGTTAGGTACCCTCATCATAAAATAAGCTTGTAATGCCGAAATCCATCAAGTCATTTAGGCTACAGAGCGTTACAAAGAAATAGACACATACATATACGTACCTACATACTCTCGAAAAAAAATCTCGTAAAAAGGTGTTAATATCTAAACATTATAATAAAATCGTTGAATTGCCGTGTCTGAAAGTAAATTGAATATTTTACATCAAAACTTAAATTAAAATTTAAAAACCGGCCAAGTGCGTGTCGGGCCACGCGCAATATAGGGTTCCGTAGTTGCCCATAATAATGTGAACGTAATTAAAAACTGTTTTGGTTGTTTAATACTGTGACTGTTACCAGTTTGAGTTCTACGTAAACTCAAAAACTACTGGAACGATTTCAGAAATTCTTTCACCATTAGAAGGAATGCTACATTATCCCTGAGTAACACTAGTTAGAGTTAGAGTCTTTTTACTTCTCCGATTACATTTTTTTTTAGTTGATCGACTATTAGTCAGTAACTTGTGAAGCTTTCTTAGCCGTGATAGTTTTCCTTTTAAATTCAGCATATTTCCTACTCCCGTGAATTTTTTCGCATTTCCAGAACAACCGTTTAGCCGGTAGAAGGGGGGACCCTGGACTCGTAACAATTTTTTCCACTTTAGAACTTCATATTTCACAAACGGATCCCTAAATCGAAAAATGATCTTTGAAGACTCATAATAATTTTGAAAAACCTATCCAATGGCATCCCACACGATGGGGTGGAAAAAAAATTATCCCCACTTAACGTGTAGGGGAGGTACCATAAAAAAATAATTTTCAAGTTTTTATTTTTTCGGCATTATTAATATGTGCATTCATGCTGAATAACAGCTTTGTAGTCCCCATATTCTCTGAGCAAAACCGCAGAAAGACAGACAGACGGACACACTGAAACTATAAGGGTTCCTTGTTGACTACGGAACCCAAAAAATGATCTCGACTTATAAAAACTCAAAAAAAGCCTAAATATGTAGGTAAAAAAACAAAAAAAAAAACAAATTTCATAAAGTAATAAATAATAAGAATATTAATGTAAGTATAAACAATCAAAAATTATCAGTTAAGTTTATTTAAAAATCTCGACCGAATACATTTTTAACCCCCGACGTAAAAAGAGGGGTGTTATAAGTTTGATGAGTCTGTCTGTTTGTCTGTCTGTCTGTCTGTGGCTCCTGGTGTCTGGTATGAAGGTGAGTTACGGGCAAGTGTTCTTAGTCATGTGTGATGAAAATCGGTTGAGTCGTTTAAAAGTTGTGGGGGGTGAAAGCGGGGAAGAATAACTGAATGTCTTCAAATATAAAAATTATATATAATTTTTTTTAAAACCCCCGACACAAAAACCTAAGTTCCCTATAAAAAGTAAAAAATATTAATAAAAACTCAATCTTAAAGATGTATTAATAATTCATAAAAAATACGTCGCGTTGGGGGACCGCACTGCTTAATAGACTATTTTTAATTAAATTGTAAGGTTTGGAGCGGTCCCCCAACGCGACGTATTTTTTTTCGTAGTAGCTAGGATTATCCACCACTAACTTGCTTTAAAATACTCACTTGTGGAATCGGAGAGGCCTGGCCGTACTACAGGTATGTGCCCGACCCAGTTCTCGATAATTGCAGTATCACATTGTACTCATCCATCATCACCAGAGTTCGGAATTAGGTTTATGTACAACTAGCATCGAAATGTTAATATTAATATGGATATTCCCGGGATTTCTTATAGACAATACCGTTTGGCCAACAATATTACAAATAAATAATAATAAAAACCTTAGAGATAGATAAGACGAATAAAACAAAAATAATTAACATACAATTTTTATTTAAATTTACATTAATTCACAATACAAATTATTAACAGTCTTAAGCAAATTCTCATACTTATACTTCGCCTTTTTTATAAATACGAAAATACTTTTGCTTCTAGCCTAGACTCGTGAGGTTTTGCTCAACGGCATTCAAACGGCCCATCAGAATTATTTTCTTTTTTCACAGATAATATAATACTACAGTGTACCACTAAGATTTTTATGAAGTGTTCGCTTTCGACATTACTGTATAATTTTTGTCGTTGATGTAAATTTGGCAACGTCGCACGTGCAGTGATTAAATAACTTTTTTATTTAATAAAGCACAGGATTTTTCTATTCTTTAAAATACTTCTCGGGATTTGAAGTATATCTACTTTATTCTTTCGCTTTATGAAATGAGTGTAATTATATAAAAAAACTACCTAATTCCGACCTCTGATCATCACTGACAGGACTATTGTTGCCAATAAGCCTGATATAGTGGTGGTGGACGAAATCGAGAGAAAGAAAAGAGAAAGCCGAAAAAGATACCTAAGCAAATTAAATATCTTGACTCGCGAGGTTGTCGACATGTGGGATGTGGAGTTAGCAACCATCGTACCGACAGCCGTGTCAGCCAATCGCTTAATAGCCAAGAGCCTCGAACAACACAACACCTTAGGAGGCTCTCGTTAGACAGCTGGACCGAGGGCTTCATCTATGTAGAAAGTGGTATTTCTGGACACGTCTCGCATTAACGAAACCGGTGGGCTACCACTTTTTATATTTATTTAAAAATGTAGTTTAAGTATATGTATATGCACCGAATAAAGGAAATAATAATATGTAATTATTATTTAGTTAACGTAATATGCTTTTTTAATTATTATTATTATGTAAGTATCGAGTTATTTCTGAATAATTCGCTCGAAAATAATCTTGCACTACGTAAATTCAAATGTTGTTTACTACCTACCACTAGATGGCGAGCCTGTCAGCGCCCGTCTGTAATATTAGTAGAATCGTATAAAAACAACTAGTTAATTAGAATAAAAACTGGTAAAATAGGGAATACTTCTTGCAGCTTTGTATGTGTGAGGGAATTATTAATGGTAGCCAGTCCACGTTACGTTGTCGTGGTGTAGTTCTACTTTTATCCGCTAGATGTCGTTGATGTAACTGACACGCCTTATATATTGTATTTTGTTGCCAAAGTATTACTTGGAATATTATCGAATCATTCGGAATATTTCTGGAGTTTTGCAATTGCAACTTTAGTCAGCGGGACGCTAAGAAACTAAACTTATAAATTCAATCTTTTTTGATATCGTGAATCGATGAAATAAATACTGAATAAAACTAGGCAGCGCCATCTATTAATTATTATTATAATACAAAAATATATTTGTTGATAATATAATAATGTGAAACTTATAATAGGTAGCAAAATTTTCTATACTGATATTATAAAGCTGAAGAGGTTGTTCGTTTGGTTGAACTTGCTAATCTTAGGAACTACTGGACCGAATTGAAACATTATTTTATTGTTGGACAGCCCATCTATTGAAGAACGCTTTAAGCTTTTTATATAGGTATTAGATCGTCCTTACATAATAATATGAAATTGGCATTTTGTCGCACTGGCCACTGTGTTTCCGAACGCCCTTATCTCTTCAAAGTTAGAGTGAACAGGCTTCTTCTGGGTAAGCTCATTCCATCGTAGAGTTCTCTGTCACCTGTGATCTAGACTAGAGTCAGGAGCAAATCCATTTCACAATAATAATAAAAAAAAAATACTCCTCTTTGGTTAGGAATTCCAAATCCAAGTTTATACAGCTATTTACTCATACATTTTTGTTTCGGAAGGCATAATTAATTTGATTTTTCCTGTTTTGAATTTTTTCTTTGCGTCACTCAGTTTACAAAATAGAAAATTTGAAAAATCGCGTTATTTACGAGTACGAGTTCTACCGTGGCACCAGTGCTACAGAAATGATTCGATTCGAAGGATTAATGGTGTGTATGGCGGCAGTGTCGCAACAGAAAAATCAGTGCGTTTTTGATTCCAACGTTTTCGTTCTGGAAATTTCGACCTACTTATAGAACCTGTGGACGGCCAGAGACCAAAGTTGGTAGTGAAGAATTGAAGGCTATTGTAGAATCGGATCCGTCGCAAACGTCCGAGGTAGCTGCAGGCTGCGGTGTTAGTGATAATTAAAAGTTTAATCCACTTGAAGCAAATTGAGAAGGTAAAAAAGCTTGAAGGGACGAATTGAGTGAAGTAAATCGACAAACGCGCGTCGACTGGTGCTTTACATTCGAATCATTCTGCGATGAAAAGTGGATCCTGTACAATTATCGGAAGCGCTCATCGCAATGGCTGAACCCTGGCGAACCTGCCAAATCATGCCCTAAGCGAAAATTGACTCAAAAAAGTTAGGTACTTGTGAGCGTTTGGTGGACCAGCGCCTATGTCGTTCATAACGGTAGATGTCTATTGTCAGCAACTGCAAACCATGATAGAAAAGCTAGCTGCTAAACAACCGAGACTGGTCAATCGTTCTAATCCACTGCTGCATCTGGACAACGCTAGACGGCTACAAAATAGAGGAGCTTCAATTGGAATATCTTAGACATCCACCGAACTCTCCGGACCTTGCTCCAACAGATAACTACTTGCACGGGAAAAAATTAAACTCCGATGGTGCAATCCAAATCGCCTTCAAAGATTTTATTAATTTCCATCCGAATGGTTCTTTTAGTAAAGGGATCAATGAACTACCTATGAGATGGCAAAAGTGCATAGATAGCAATAATAGCAAAGGTACTAGTGATGTAACGAATATTCGCATTCGCATTCGCGAATATTCGCATATTTTTGAATATTCGCATTCGCATTCGCGAAATATACTGCGAATGTTTTGCGAATATTAAAAAAATTGTTGGTTAATAAAACAAAGTCCATTAATTATATTTCACTAGAACTTAATTTACTCATGTTTATCATGACTATTCATGTGAAATCATAAAATGACTCCTCCTGCTCTTTGCGGAGCGGAAGGGAGTGTCAGACTCTTACTGACTAAAACCCACCCGTGATCCTTCTCGTGCCCTTTGCGTTCCAGAGCCGCGGTGACTCTTTCGAAAAAAATCCACAACCCTAGCAGGCACTGACCCTATGGGGCCCCGTCTTCTTTGCTGACAGCTCTTTGAGGCGCGCCTGGAATACGACGCGCCGTCAACCCATAGCTCGGCCTGATTGCTATCGGACGGCCAGCCACCCATAGCTAGCCATCCGCAGACCCGCGCCTACGGTGACCGGGAATCGCCCTGCGTTTCCCGGCACCCGGGGCGTCTTCTTCTGTTGCGGCTGCTGGAGCGTGAAGATTCCCACTCCCGCACGCGGTCCACCTCCTCCTTCGCTAGCATTACTGCTTCACAGAAGGAGGTGACTACTTCCCATGCCTCCTCGCTCCGGACCATGGATTGAACCAGGAACGGACATGCGAGAGATTACCGCCGCCGATCGCCTCGACGAGGGCACGGCGTTGCTCTGACCAGACCTCCACCGTGTCCTCCGGTCGATCCACACAGTGTTGACACCCGGACGTGTCCTCCCGCTGAATCCGAAACAGGTACCTACCGAAAAAGCCGTAACCAGTGAGCACCCGCGTCAGGCGGAACGTGAGGATGCCGTGACGTCTCCCCGACCACTCCTCAAAGAGGAGACTTATCGCCGCAATGGTGGCCGCCCCAGCGCTGGGTTGCAACAGTCGCTGCCTCCATACTTCCGTGAGATCCTGCTGGAGCTCTGTCCGCTGTTCCATAAGGGCCATGGACCGCACGATCCCCGCATCATACAGCCTTCGGCAGGAAGCGTTTGGTCCCTCTAGATTGGGCAAGATCCGCTTGAAAGCAGCCCCGGCCAGCCCCAGTATGAGAGCCAAAAGTCGGAAATGTTCCGCAAAGTTCCACTGGCTGTCGAAGACGAGACCCAAGTACTACATCGCCGATCCGATGCCAATGTTAACCGTTATCTGGGATTCCGATAATAACCTATTCCTAGAGCCATGAAAGCACATTGCCTCGGACTTGTGCAGGGCCACCTCGAGACCCACCTTGCCTGATCCTCTCAATGACTGTCGCAACCCCGCGTGTGTGTGTCATCAGCTCGGCTTCACACTGTAACCTAAAAATTCACTTGTTTTGTTTACGAAAACACCGGTCACAAACAGTCGGATGCGTTCGTATTGACTCGGCTATTTTCGAAACAAAAAAAAAACGAAACACACTTCACACGAATGGGACTGCCGATGCCGCCAACATAAAAAACTGAATATTCGCATTCGCATTCGCGAATGTTGGCAGCAGATATTCGCATTCGCATTCGCGAATGTCCAAAATATGACATTCGTTACATCACTAAAAGGTACATACTTTGATTAATTAAATTAAAGAAAAATACTTTATGTTCCTCTTATACAAAACGCAATTCATATGTAAGGACCCTAATAACATCACGCTACGACCAATAGGAGTGGACCATCAATGCAAAATGTTGCAAAAACGGTTTTCTCTTATGGGCTATCTAATATGTGACGCTGACGAAGTTGCGCGGGTCAGCTACCATATTTTAGATACTTAATGGATCAAATAAATACCCTTAAATTGCGAAACGGCAAACTTCAAAGCAGTAGAAAAAAATAATTGCGGTTTTATGGTCCTCAGAACATGCACATTCAACAACTTGAAATAGAATATAATTTTTGATGTTTTTGTTTCCGACCATCGAAAATATTAACCTTACTAGGTAGGTACTTGAAGTGAATGCTATTCAGGGATTTTTATTTTTTATGATATGAACGAATCTTCGAACATTTAGATGCTCATCGAATTTGATCTCTTACTGAACCCATACCGCTGGCATATTTCGCACCGCGGTCGTGCTGGTGATATTATGCGGATGCGGTGCATGTGCAGCATCTCGCGGATGCAGCGCTGCACCCGGCGAGCAGGGTGCCTACGACGCCGCCGTGCCCTCCTGACTGACTGGGGCAGGCACAACTTACAGTGCGCGCGCCGCGTGTGCTCGTGTGTCACTGCCCGCCTCCTCGCTCGCTCACTTCGACTTGCTGCGCTGCGGCTGTGCGGCTCAACACAACACACCTCAGTGCTCAGCCACACAGCTGTCCGTGTGCGCGTTGTATCGTACTGTCGCGCAGTTTCTCTCGAAAATTAATTAGTATGTGAATGCCACCTTTTTATTTGTTCAACACGAAAACTAGTGAAATGTTGTTCGCTCACTGATCAGCACGCATTTGCTTCGCTTTTGGACCGACTTCATGTGATCGACTGACAACTTCTTTTCAGTTAAGGTGAGTTTCATTTTTGAAAAACATTTTATCATTACAAATTATTCTGTAAGCTAAAATAAACTTTCACAATGCACATGAAAAAGTAGTAGTAGTTTTCGTACCAACTTGCCTGACTTTTTTATTTAATTTACGACAGATGAACTCTAAATTGTCCGGTAATTCAAGATCCAAGAATACCGTGTGTAGGTCAGAAAGTCAGCTGTCCCACTTCTCAACGAAACGACATCGAGCTACAAGAGGCGGACTGTTATTTTGTTCGCTTAATGGACATGATTTTCGCCACTGATCTGATTTATTTGTGCCACTTGAGGTCGTTTGTTATTTGTCGACTCGTATCTTTAGGGCTATGAGTAAAACAATGTTTGTTTACTTACTCATAAACATAAACAAAGCCAATAAATAATAGGTACATATCGTTCTGAAGTTCTATAAAACTTGTTGCTGAAAAGAATTCCTGCTAAGTTACAAGGAATAACAACACTTATTAATGGTGGAAACATAAAGAAGCCACTGAAACACTCGAAAATATGATGAATTATATTATGTCGAACGTCATTACTAGCGGTTCAAGTAAACAATAAAATCTGATTTCGATAAATAGGTATGTACCTAGGTACAGTTTTTTGTGTCACACTCACACCAAACTAAAATTATTTACTTATTACATAAATGTAATAGGTATATAGTATAGAGACCTACAAGCCTACTACTATGCATATTTTTACATATACCTACACTAATATTATAAAGAGGAAAGATTTTTTTGTTTGTACTGAATAAACTCCGAAAGCACTAGACCGATTTAAAATATTTATTCACCCGATGGAAAGCTACAAAATCAGCGAGTAACATAGGTTATATTTTATCCTCGCATTTCCCCGGGAACGGGAACTACGCGGGTGAAACCATGGGACGCTGCTAGTCCTATATAAAGCGGAAATAGTGTTCTATTTTATTGTATCTCTTACCTATCTTTGGAGAGAGCGTAACTAGGTAATTATACGTACCTACCTAAAGCTAAAACGTGATGCTTTAGCCGCCCGCTTTTATCTTTGCTTACAGTGCTTTGGTACAGTTAGAAGTGAAATCCATTTGTTCCCAGATTCCCAACGTTTCTTACTGACTCATGTTTGTACTCATTTATGCGTATTTGTTCGCAAATGATGACGCTGTGATGAATCCAGTTATATTTCTTGGCTGAATGTGGCTCTTGTGATGAGATCTGTTACCGACTATGTGCATACCTATGCGACTTTCTCAAGTAAACAGTGTCTGCACAACAGTCTTATGTAAGTGTAAAGGGCAATAATATGAATACCAAAACAACTTGGTCATCATACTGAGTATGGTAGACTGGTATTTATATCTTCTCCGAAATGATCACCTACCTATTCCTTGTTGTTATTAATCAAGGAACTCCCCGGGCGGCACTGCAAGCATGACATCGATTTCCGAAAGTAAACTTATTTTTCACTTCATTGTGTTTTTCGTGAACTTCATTAAATCAACATACATAAAATAAAAAGTCAAGCAAAGTTAATAAAAATATTAAGGACTGGCTAACTCTGCCAAATGAAAAAACAACCACGTTAACCGACCTGGTAATAAGATATCTACATTCATGTAAAAATCTCGCCAAATGCAGGACATCCTCCATTTTATAAATCGGTTTAAAGAACATAATTGAGTAATTAATTTTGGCGCAACCTCACTTCTTATTTTAAGCGAATCATGGCATCGAACCAAACTAATGTGTGATTACTACTGGAAGTTGCAAGTTCAACTTTCTTTCTGGCAAGCTAAAGGAGGTTAACGGCGATCACCAATGTGTTCAGAATAAATAAGTATCACTTATGAAAATGGAACGTTTCGTATGAACCCCAATAGAATACAAATAGCCGTAACAATTTTCAATGATGTGCTATTTTTTATTGTCAGTTGAGGTAACGGTAACGCAACTTAAACATGCTTAAATAATTACAGCCCTGTACCTTTTTTTCTCTTGATGGGAAATCGTCAAGTGACTTCTCCCGCTCTGGGGCGGAGCGGAAAGGAGTGTCAGACTCTTACTAACTAAAACCCACCCGTGATCCTTCAGTGCCCAGATCATGGGTGGGTGGGAAAGGAGGCTCGCAGCCTTGCCGGAGACCGTGCGGTATCCCCGGACCAGCCGAATCGCCGTTTGACAGCCCTGTGCCCTGGATCAAACTTTTAATCAAACAAAGTCACATAAACAATGATTGTTCTTCTTCTTCATGCCCTTGTAATAAATCTATGACAGATTGCTTTGCTGTCTCCTCCGTCTTTCTCCTGGCTATTGTAACAATTTATTTGAGGCCAACCCCCTTAATATTCTTGCGCCACATCGGCCGGTTGTGATAGTCTCTTCATTCTTGTAGAGCTCAATTCTCAAAGACTTAAAGCTGGTTTGTATGTTTTTAAATACTTTTCTAACCATGGGTTTATTAATTTGGATATAATGCCAATGAATATAAATATATCTACTTGCGCATAAATAAAAGCAACAAATGGGAATGTTACGTCTCGGTAATTAAATATCAATCACAGAAATATTTTGGAAAACTATTTAAGATATCGGAATCCCATTTTGCTACTAAATAATTACTTCATTTCAAAAATGAGGCCCATCATTAAACAACATATTTATTGCATTCAAAATAATGATCTAGTAAGTAGGTGTTAATTTAAGCAGGTTTTCCTTCGTTCGCCATACTGCTGTCGGCAGTGGCGGATTATCCTTAAGGCAAACTAGGCACGTGCCTAGGGGCGTGAAAGAGCAAAGAGGCGCACGCGGATGTTTCTTAAAATTTATGTGCATAGCTTAAAAGGACATACTTTGTATTGTATACAGCTTGTTTCAGAAGTGAGTGGTCACATTTAAGATTGATATTGTGTAACCGATATAGATTATGGAAACAATACGAAAACCACAGCAAAATAAACTTTTTACAAAAAAAAAACTTCTAAACAAAAAAAGTATACAATAACTTTAATATCGGAACTTGGTGTTTTTGGTTGTTTCTTCGTTTTTTGAACACCGACTTCCGAAAAGTTTTTATTTATTTTTGTCTTCTTCGTGGTACAAACCTAAACGTACCAATCACAGTGGTGTGAAAAATAAACAAACATGTGTATTAGATACATAATTACGTATTAGTAGGTACAAAGGCACTTTAAGGTAAACATCAGTTGATACGTCAGTACCTAGTCTGTGTTAAAACCAATTAAAAGAGTCCTAACACTGTACGTCTTTGTCTCAAGACAAAGGAGTGTATCGACATGCATCGAACAAAGAATTCACCAATACTAGGTACTGTAAGTAGGAATTTTATGCTATGTTCATTCATTACAGTCAATTATTTATATTTGCCCTATAATATTTATCATCTCTGGGAAACCTATTATTCTAACGCCTGGGAGAAGAACCTAGGAAATGATTGCGTGTATTAACAATAAATGTTATGTTTTACAAAGCCGTTTTTTTTTGTGCATGAGGTGTTAACCTTTAATTAATAGTTGCACTTGTAAATGTTACCCTAATCTTTAAGTTAGAAATGTATCCTATGTGTAAACACATGTGTAAACAATTGTTGGTTAACCTAAATAAATAAATAAATCCGTGCTAACTTATTGATTTATTAAAATGATACGCACTATTAAAAACACTCGAGTAAAAACCCAACGAAGCTCTGGCAAACCGCCAATACGCTGTTCCAGTGACCAGCGCGGCGTATTGTCGTCCCCCATAAAAAATGCAAAGCACAACGACAACATGTCCCCAAGTGGCCGGCGACTCCAGCTTCTCAGCTGACGGTGACGGGTGCCAGCACTGGAGTCCGGAGCGAAGTGAATTGAAATCGAATAATCGTCGGGACGACTCAGGCAAAACAAAACTTTACGGAACATTGATATACCTAGGTACTTAATGTACTAACATCCAAGTCTGTACACTCATGCATAAAGGATGAACGAAGTAGAAAAATCTCTCAAAGATGTTAACTAGGGCATCATAGGTTTGGCAGAGGATAGAAGAATAGGTGAACATACGGAACGTGAATTTGATCATTGCATCCATAGATATAATATTTCTATGGTAATTTCAATGCAAAATTCTGACCTAGACAATAACATTATGATGACGAAGCTATTTTAGGTTTACATGAAATAGGAATACGCAATTCCTTCCACAATAAACAGGACAGAGAGAGGAGGAGCTACTGGTCCATGAAGGCGCTGATGAAGGGCGACCTTCCTATATCACTGAAACGCCAGCTCGTCGAAATATTAATTCCAACTTTTTTTTACGGGGGAAAATCCTCTGGTTGTCTTGGGTCTGTCGGACTGTTACTGACTAAAACCACGCCGGTGTTTCATCTCCACCACCCACACATCATCACCTACGCTGGGGATCGAGGGAACGAACGCAACTTCTTTAATCCCCGGCTGCTGGTGGAGGTACCTCGAGTCAGCGGGGGAAATGAGGTGTTAGACTCCCTCCATGAGAGGGCCGCACGGGAACACCACGTGGGGTTGCCAACCATACTTTATAAAAAAAGTATCCTAGTTTATTTTGGCTACATATAGGTTTAGGTACATACTTTATACTTTTGGATAAAAATAAAGTATGGAAAAATACTTTATTTCCAATCTGAACTGTGATGCACAAAACGAAACAGTCATATGAGTAATGATGAACTATTTACTAATACCTGGAAGGTGATCATACACACTCGAAAATGATTAAGTACCCAATGATTATTATCAATTAAAAACGTAATAAACAAACGAAACTTCATAACATATCTTTCACATTTTGAAATGCTACTTACAAAGGCCAGTCTTGTAAAATCAGTGTATTCCGAGTCCGCAAGAGTAAGATCCAAAGAAAATCTAAACTAATATTATAAACAGCAATCTTTTTTAACTATGTATTAAGTATATTTATTTATTTGTAGACGGTAATCCCTGGAATAAAATTGTTTACGTGTGCTACAAATATGCTGAAAAATACTTTTTTTCTTCCCAATAGGTACTTTATTTTTGGACGGATGGGTAGCGATAGAGAAGTTCTTTGCACAGCAATGGGACAATATATGTAGGTATGTTAGACAAAAAAAAAACACTGTAAAAAGTCGAACTAAATGCTTTACGTATTGGCTACCAGTCAACCTTAGGGTGGTACAGAGACAGAACATAGCAGGTTAACAGAGGATGTTTGGCAACGCCTTTGCGATTTCTGTTAATCACAGTTTTATGGGCACATACTAGGTACCTGTGAATTTGATTGTTTGACACATTCGATGCATTACCTACACAATTCGTCTATATTTTAAGCGAATCGTAGGCAAAGGAATCCTTTGTCGTAATACGTTACATATTTAGGCCGCGGGTTCAATGTCCTTAATGTATGTATAGATGTTAGGTTATAACATTATTTTTATTGCGGACATGGCGAGTCATTACACATACGTATAGTAGTTAGATCGTTAATAACCATTAGTCATAGAGGAAAAAAATATTATATTTAAAATAGCTGACCCGCTAAACGTCATTTTGCAACAAAAAATAATAGAAATTTAGGGCTGGAACACCCTTAACATTTAGGGGGATGAAAAATAGATGTCCTATTCGCCACCCTAGCCGATTTGCACACTATGATTCTCGAAAATCGGTCGAGCCGTTTCGGAGGAGTTCAACCACAAACGCCGTATTACGAGAATTGTATATATAAGACTAGCAGCGGTCCGCGGTTTCACCCGCGTAGTTCAGTTAAAATATAGCCTATGTTACTAAGGGTGAATGTAGCTTTCTAGTGGTGAAAGAATTTTTGAAATCGGTTGAGTAGTTTTCGCGTGAAAGGGTAACAAACAAACTTACCTACATTCACATTTACTTATTTATTAAGTAGGGATGTTACTCAGGGTGAATGAAGCTTTCCAATGGCGAAAGAATTTTTGAAATCAGTCCAGTAGTTTTTGAGTTTATTCGTTACATACAAAAATATAAAAATACAAATCTTTCCTCTTTATAATATTAGTATAGATTACACTTTCAAAGAATTTTTCCTCTTGTTACAAATGACTGTAGGCAAAACCATGTGGCTAGCTAGTGGCCTCATAAACTACATGTTTCAAAATAATCTTTACAATTTGAACTGAATCTTACAGAATTTATTTCCAAGTATCTACTTAAGAGGTAACTTTCTCTCATGTACCGAGTCGAGTTAGTAACTTTCACGTTTCTTATCTTCAAAAATTACGAATTCCATAAAAATTACACCCCTTATAAATAATAAGGGATAAGTTTTCAAACATTCTTCTATACATATTTGTGTGCTGTTTTGCGTTATTTTTATAAGCGTAGACAACTTTTATAAAAGTTACGCCGTTTAGTCTGTGAATGAATGAACTTAAGATTTTTATTTAGTAGTAAATCAATCAATTTACCTAGTCAACTACTGTTTTGGGACGACTTCCGGTCTAACCGGTTGTAGCTGAGTACACATTTGCAAACGGTATGCATTAGATGGTCACCCATCCAGCGCCGGCTCGAAGTAAATTTTAGAATGGAGCGAGATCCAACTATGGCGCCTCTCCCGTTTGCTCCTAATAATATATACCTATACCAATTGTGAGCGTAAAGTAAGTATGGAACGCGAAGATCTCAACAATACTTTGGTGTGACCAATAGAAAATTAAGCGCAATACCGAGTACGGTCGACTAGGTCGAAATTTATACGTATACCCGGTGATGTGGTGACCCGCGCCCCGCCGCGCCGCACAGTTGTCTGGAAATCGAGCTCCATACTCATAGAAACATAAAGTAACGGATTACAAAAAAAAATGTGATGGCTTTGGAATACCTCCCTTTACGTGATATTAACATATGAATCGTACAGGTCTCACCACTCGTGAGAAAAAAAGTTTTAAGTTTTTTTTTATGCGGGAAAACACTAAAAGTTGTTTTTTTTTCGGAACTGTATGGAACTGTAAGGCTGGTGGTCATACTAGCTAGTGGTGATGAAAAGGCATGGGAGAATCCAAGGCCATCTTCCACCATGTTTTGCAGACCTATTTACTTCAAATAAGGTTTTCAAACGAAAACAAGTTAAACATCGTGGAAGAACAGGCTCTGATTGAGTGGGCACGCCATCATTGCGGCGGTAAGTCCCCTCTTTGAGGAGTGGCTGGAGAGACGCCACGGCGTCCTCACCTTCCGCCTGACGCAGGTGCTCACCGGACATGGCTGTTTCGGGAGGTACCTGTGTCGGATCCAGCGGGAGGACACGTCCGGGTGTCATCACTGTGTGGATCGCTCGGAGGACACGGTGGAGCATACGGTGGAGGTCTGCCCTGCTTGGGCGGAGCACCGCCGCCGTGTCCTCGTCGAGGCGATCGGCGGCGGCGACCTCTCGCGTCCGGCCCTGGTTCAAGCCATGGTCCGGAGCGAGGAGGCATGGGAAGCGGTCGCCTCCTTCTGCGAAGCAGTAATGCTAGTGAAGGAGGAGGCGGAACGCGTGCGAGAGACGGAAACCTCTCGCCCCAGCCGCCGCAACAGAAGGAGACGCCCCGGGCGTCGGGAAACGCAGGGTGATTCCCGGCCACCGTAGGCGCGGGCCTGCGGATGGCGAGCTATGGTCGCCATCCGCGTCGTGCTCCACGCGCGCCTCAAAGAGCCGTCAGCAAAGAAGACGGGGCCCCATAGGGTCAGTGCCTGCTAGGGTTGCGGAATTTGTTCGAAAGAGTCACCGCGGCCCTGGAACGCAAAGGGCACAAGCAGGAACACGGGTGGGTTTTAGTCAGTAAGAGTCTGACACTCCCTTCCGCTCCACCCAGAGCGGGAGAAGTCATTTGTTGATAACCCATCCAAAAAAAAAAAGGCTCTGATTGAGGCTGAGATTGAAGCACTGCAGCCTTTTATCATGGCAAGCCATGCTGTAAAGCACTCGATGCTTATGCCTATGATAGATGGCAAAATCATTTCACAGCTATCAAATACCTCATCACAGACATGTGATATATGTAAATCTAATTTTCTATGAGTATGGAGCTCGATTTCCAGACCACTGTGCACCGCCCGCGCACTCTATTCGCGCGGGTCTCGTTCATCTCTTCGCTTAAAATACGATGACGACGATAGACAATCGAAAAAAAAGAAATTTCTATATATTTTTTTACCATTTAGGCGCCCCCTAGGATTTGGCGCCTGGAGCGACTGCTCCGTTCGCCGTATGGGCGGGCCGGCCCTGCACCCATCCACGAACCAACCTCGGTGCGGTTGTTGTTATTTAGACACACAACAAAATTTTAAAATATTTGAATCTATGTGTAAAGGTTATCGTTACAATTTTCATTCATCTTTGTTTACATAAGATTCATGTCTCTCGTTATTGATTTACGCTAATGGTGATTATAGTCTCGGAGCTCGGGTACCTACCATTACTTTATTCGGCTCACGAATTCACGATGCCATGCGAACTTGCGATAGTAGGTACAGCGCTAAAACAAGGAAAATAAGTGGAAATTAATAGCTGTTAACTGGCTACAGGTACTTATAATACCTAGCGCTATAGGTAGGTAGGTACTCAATATTAATGCGCTGAATGGCCTACCCATTCAATGAATTAATTTTTGCCTTTCGGTGTCAGTTTTATAGCTTTTTCTTCTCTTTATCCTACTGCTGTATCTACCTAAGATACAGCAGTAGGATAAAGTGAAGAAAAAGTGCACTTTTTTGTGGAATAACTTTTAACAAAATTTATGAATACATAGTGAACATACGAATTAAATTGATGTATCTTAGAGCGTGCTATAGGTAGTACCTACCTACATAGATATCCGTGCAGCGCACGATAACGAAAATGTATATTAAATCAAGTAGGATCTAGTGCGTAACGCCTCCTAGAAGTAATACTAAAGCTACTTCGGAGTACTTCGGACCGACAATTATCGGATTCGGATCGGATGCAGTGCGGAACCGAAAATAACGCAAAAAATCCTTTAAATTTTTAATTCAATTGAATTTATGAATTTATGACAACACGGTTGGCGCAGTGGTTGAGCTTTCGGGTACTGCGCTGCGTGCCGCGGGTTCGATCCCCGCGCGGAACAACTGTTTGTATGGCCTACGGATAATTGTTCCGGGTCTGGGTGTCTTGTGTATGTGAGTTTTCATGTTTGTGAACGCACCCATAATACAGGAGTAAATCCTAGCGTGGGGCAACGTTTATTAAAAAAAAAAATTGTATTAAAAATGTCGTAAAACCAGAAAACAATCTGTGTATTGGACAATATTTTGGCTGAAGCAAAGAGCGTTATGAGAACTGCAATGCGATATCTCGGCAACGTGGCGCTGTAAGGTACCACTGTGTCTCGAAACATTTTTAACCGTCTTTAAAAAAAGGAGGAGGTTCTCAATTCGTCTGTAGGTATGTATAATATTTTCTTTTTACGTATATTCACCGATATTTCCGTCAATTATAGACGGATTTCAATTATTTATTTTTTTGAATAGAGTTCACTTCTGAGGTGGTCCCATTTTAACCTGATCAGGATCTGATGATGGGATCCAGGAGAAATCGAGGGCTACCACCGAAAATTGTACGCTCGTATGGTGCTCTTGTTACGTAATAATCGTGTCTTACCCAGGTATATGCTTCAGGGTGTCAACATCTGATGCTGGTGGCGTGCAGTGGTTCGTTCGAGTTAGGGTACGCCAGACAAAATGTCCAAATAAATTTTTAAAAATAACCACATTATTCAGGGTTGATTCTTAATGAAAGTAGTTTTTTTTTTTTTTTTTTTTATTGCCTATTAAAAAAAAAAAAACAAAAAAAAAGACACCGAATTTCAACCCTGAATAACGTGGTGTGTTTTTTTTGGACATTATTTTCTGGCCTACCCTAACTCGAACCACTGCACGCCACTGGATGCTGCCGTGCTGATGATGAAGCTACAGAACTCCTTAACGGTTAGGAGTTAGGGGACAATAGATAATGCAATTGGTCGATGGAAACTAGGTAGTAGTATGTAGGGCAAACGTGATACCTACTTGTAAAAGGTAGGTACTGTTTAGGTGGGAGGGGGTCGTACCACTAAAAATAGAGAGCTTAGAAAAACAACCGACTTCTAAACAAAAACAAGAATAAAATAACTTAAATTTCGGAAGTCGGTGTTCAAAAAACGAAGAAACAACCAAAAACATCGAGTTATTTTTTATCGGTTGTTTTTTTAGTTTATTAGTCATCCCGATAGTCTATTAACCGATCGCTTCAGTCCTCCATGAAATATTAGACTAAAGAAGTTACGGTATATTATTTGACCTAGATATCATACTAGCTACTACTACGTCATCTGTACTTCTTTCAACAACTACCTACCTACATAGGTAGTTAGATTCATGCTAGATCGAAATTGCGAAAGCGAGTACCTAAGTAATCCGTTTTTTTATGAATATTACAATAACGGTTATTTATAGTTTTTTAGTAGGTATTTACCGGTTCTTTTTTACAAATTTTAAGTAGTTAAGTACCTATGTAAGTATGTCATTTTTACGCAAAGCACTTTTATCAAAACAAAATTTAATACACGAAAATATTAAGTAGGTACAAATGAAAAAACATTACCTACGATCGAAATATACGCAACGCCAGCGTCAGTTATACTTAGGGTTGCCAACCTGTTTTAGAAAAAATAACGTAAGTATTAATTATTTGTACAGGAAAAAAATAATGTATTAAAAAGAAGAACAAAGAAAGTATTTTTCACCATACTTTTAGCACAGCACATATTTTTGTTTTTTTTTTATACCTTTACTTGGAAAAAGGCTTTGATCGCAAAGCGTTCATGTCAGTATATTTACATAAAAAGGTAAGTTTTCACCAAATTTCGTGACAAAAAAAATTATTTTTGTAAAAGATAAAAATAAAAAACCAAAAACTTGGTTTTTTGAATTTTTCTCATAAATTTTGAGGTTATGTGAAAAAAGTGTAAATACAAAAGTTTTAGATCTTTTTATTACCTACAACTTTGCCATTTGATTTTTTTCCATAGGACTTTTAGTTTTGCCGGAAATCGAGATAAACCGTTTTTTACCCTTAAAAACTCACCCCCATCCCCTTCCCGACCTCAGATCGCCCGTAAATTATTTTTCCTTTCATTTTTATAATATTCCCCTCCTTTTCACATGAGTTTCATCCTACTATTATTTTTTTTGGTTTTAAAAATTATCGACCCTGGTCTACGTGGGCGTAAATCCTTTCTTAGCGGATGCCTACGTCATAACATCTACCTGCATGCCAAATTTCAGCTCGATCCGCTCAGTGGTTTGGGCTGTGCATTGATAGATCACTATGTCAGTCAGTCAGTCCCTTTTGAGTTATATATATTTAGATTACAGATTAGAATATAAAGTATTTTTCCATACTTTATTTTAATGCAAAAGTATAAAGTATATTTTATCCAAAATAAAGTTGGATACTTACGTTTTTATAAAGTATGGTTGGCAACCCTAGTCATATTTGGATATTAGAAACCTGTGAAAGGGTAGGTATGTTCTAATGTCATAAAAAAACTCACACAACAAAATTCCTATTTTTACAGAGTTATAAATAAAAAGAACAAGATCCCACTAATCAATCAATTGAATTGCTCGATTATATTGAGATCTTATCCACTTTAAATGCAAGTTCAACACAAACTAACTTCATAATTATGTAGTCTTGGGAAAAACAACGCAAAGAATGCTTAGGTATCACCTACCTACCTACTTATCAAGAAAATGGTGACCCATTTATAAATTTTAGATTAGTTAGTTCGAGAACAATCGTTATTTATTGTTTGAAAATGAGCATAACAGTATCTATTTAAAAACATATAAATAGGTAGATATTAGCGTAAGGCAGCGTCCTGCGTACAAGTAATCGCGCGGGTCGAATCGTCACAAGAGGTCAGTCTTTTTATCGGAATTGTCATAGAGCTGGCAGTGGGGTCAATTGACGTCTGATGCTCACGAGTGCTTTATTAACGCAATCGTCTAATAACGTAGATTATATTTATTCATCATCAAATAGTTGTGTACGTGTGTGCATGTTCGTTAAAATATTCGTTTAGACCACTTGCGTCTAAGTAAAAAAAACCTCTCAGAAAATAAACAGTTAATGCAGGTATGTAATTTTCCAAGCTTTTCCTGATGTTGTGAATGTGCCTAAATAATCTAGTGGGCAAGGGGCGATTTTCTTGCTGTTGTTGTTATATACCTAAGTACCTATTTATTTACACTAATATTATAAAAAGGACAGTGTATTTTTGTAACGAATAAACTCAAAAATTCTTTTACCTACCATAAGAATGCTACATTATAAGTTAGTAGCATAGAATGATATTAAAATAAATAAATGTCCAGCCGTGCGAAGCCTGGACCGGCCGCTAATTTATAGATATATAAAAACGGAGCTTGCTGTAAGGGTTAGGTACCGTACGATTTATTTTTTGTGTTTATGGCTTTTGCCGTCACTAACCTTTGACCGGATTTAAGATACAACAACGATTTAAAAAAAAAACTTTTTACAAAAAAATACAACCGACTTCCACAAAAAATCAAAAAAGTACAAAATAACTTTAATTCGGAACTCGGTGTTTGTGGTTCCTTTTTCGTTTTTTGAACACCGACTTCCGAATTAAAGTTATTTTGTACTTTTTTGATTTTTTGTGGAAGTCGGTTGTATTTTTTTGTAAAAAGTTTTTTTATTTTTCACTTTTTAGTGGTACCTACACCCCCTCCCCTCCCCCACCTAAACGAACCAATTACATTGGTGTAAAAAAAATGCACTGGTCCAATGCAGAGTAAACTAAAAGGTCGTCAATGTAGAAAATGTAGATATTTTTTTTAGATTTTTGTTGATTTTTCAAAAACCGCTTGTTCGATTTCGATAAAATTTTCATGGGACCATTTGGGAAGTATACCCTTTCCAACAAAAAAAGAATTTTTCAAATCGGTTGGCAAGCGACGGAGTTATGCGCGAACAAACATAAAAAAAAAAAAAAAAAAATACAAACATCCGAATTGAGAACCTCCTCCTTTTTTAGAAGTCGGTTAAAAATTACACTTAAGTATGACTCACCCCAAAACACAATACGAGAAAACAGGTCAATTTTCGGATACACACTTAGTTGTCAACATCAGTTTAATTGTTTAGACATGCGTACACGTTTTCCGGCGTCCAGGCCGGCCACGAACACTATTTATACTTCACTATAGATAGCTGGGGCAGCGCAACTCCGACACTGAATAGCAAATGAGAAAAATCTGAGCGATGACCACGTCATGCCCTCAACCATCACATGGCGAACTCTACTTAATTTACATTAAATATGGTCTACGTTACACTACCTACTGTCTCACGTGAATTAATTTTAAGAATGAAAGTATAAAACATCACCTTATTCAATCGTGAGAGTTGCGTGCCAAGAATTGAGAGAATTTTACCGATGAAAGTAGTATCGGCCATTAGTTATGTAGTTTGTTTACCATTAAGTGTCTCGGGATGTCCCGCTAATTATACATAAACTTCTGAATAAATTTCAAGATAAACTCTTGGATATTGTAAATTTTCATAGATGTGTGAAGCATTCAGATTTCCATTTCCAGCGAGAAGCACTACAATATCTGACCCATAACATACAATAGGTATTCATCGAGGACGTGGGACGTGCTAACAAATATAATTGAAGTGCATTCCGACGAGACCATGTGCTTACAATAGGTGAAAGTAAGTTCGATGAACCAAACGAAAGTTTTTACAAAGGGATTCTGGATGCCAGCCGGGAGCGGGACCGTGCGTGTGAGTGTGAAACTGGTGTGAACGCTCAGAAAGTAAAATGTGCAATTGTTCGTACGACAACAATTTGAACATAGTAAGATAACGTTCTGTGAATCACTGGTGATCGTAATTAATTAAATATCTATTAAACGAAATGCACAAGTAATCTTTAGTTAATTACCAAAAGTTAAGATAAATATTTTTTAGTTCAAAAGCCCGATTAGAATATTCTTTCGGTAGGATAGCGATTCAAAATATTGTTACTCTTCTTAATTCAAATAAAATAAAAAAAAATAGCTGTTATAATATATTAATTATAGATACAGTGTAAGGTGACATCTCGTTAGAACTAAATGCGCACGTAGGTAGGTAAGTACATAAATGTAGTCTAATCTGTCTAGTATTTTAAATTTGAGTAAAAGTTGAAATAAAGCGAAGTTAAATTAAATGCATACGTATAAGACTGCCATTTGATAGATACCTATGGTGTGTAGATCTGTGTGGACGTACTTAGGTGACAAAGGTACCTACGTACCTACCCAGTCAAATAATGCACGTGCATTGACGGAATAGGTGTTGCATCGATGCTACCGGTGCACGGTGATAGTCTCGTGACAATGTTGATCGTGCGTTTGCATTATTAATTGCTCGCGAATTCGCGGCCACTCCAGGCGGTGTCCGCGAATTCGCGAGGAAAGCGAAGCATTTACCTACTATGTTTTATTTGCTGACTAACGCAAGTGTAGGTACGGTGTGTCCATGCCACTGGAAAATAGCAAACTGTGAGATTATAAAATATCTTGAGAGATTGTAAAGTCTCGACAAATTGTCAATAATGAATATTTTTCTACGCATCAAAATATGATAAGACTCTATAAGTGATCTCTCGAAGTTATTCCGAGAAATTGTGGAAACGAAACGTTAAACCTCGACGACTCGTACTTATAAAGGAACCCAATATGAATGGCATGACGGGAGCTAAGTCCGCTAGCTGCGCTTGCTAACTTTAGCTCCCGTCATACCATTCGAACCTAACCCACCCTGCAAACTCTTCGTAAGTCTTTGATATGTGCATTGTTCAACGATAGTAACAGTTTTGTACATAGCATCGTTTGAGACCACAGTAAATAAAATGACGACTCGAAAATAAATATCATAGAACCTACAGGTAAACAACAAGATGTGAAGGAGTAATTTAGAGAAAGCTTATTGAGAAAGCTTGGTACTAGTCCAGAACACGTGAAGTGCAAGCTATACATGAAGTAGTTGTGTAGAAGTATTATTACCTATCACAAAGCCTACGTACATTGTGTTTTATGGAATTTAATTTAATGATGCGGGATAGAATGCAGTTGCATAATAATAAACCCGCATGCTATTATCGTAACGGATAACGTTTTTATTCAGTATTTGGTCTATTAACCTGGAATTGGTTTTTATATCGTCAACGTATATGTTGGTACTACATTTTTTTAGATTTATGTAAATCAGATCATTATATTGTAAAACTATAGAATAACATCTAGTTATCACATAATGTCGTGGACTATATTTTTACCTAATAGGTGGATATGCATCAATTGCGTCAGTAGGCAAGAATATTGAGCGAGTCTGATCGCGGCCTCAATTGCATGACCTTCTTGTTGAGTAAATATTGGTATGGAACACTGCATGTCCTCCAAAAATGAATGCATTTAGGTAAGTAGGTACGATATAGGTAATACATTAAAAAAGTGCTGCTGGAACTAGCGCCTAGCAAATACTAATCATAGGTGCCTACCTAAAGTCACTTGGGTATTTTAGATAGAAGTCTTATCCCCGATGTTCTGTAAAAAGACGAATTGTTCTCCAATTTTTAAATATCAGCTTCGATTAGGTTTTCTGTGATATTAACCTCTATCTTGAATAGCGGCGTCTGTCTAAAATAAAATAGATCATAGGAAAAAACGATATCTATAACCGATATGTTCGGGCAATTTGATAAGTCCGGCCACTATTAATAATGGCCGGTCTGTTTTCATAGTGCCCGACTCAATTGTGCAATGTAATAAAATAGGTGAACTGTAGTGTTTTTGTTTACTTAATGAAATTGAACTTACATCATTTTCATGAAAAGTTAACTAAAAATAAACTATTGAACATAGTAGTTAACACAAAATAAACAGTTAAAAATGTAATAACATGAGTATTTACCTATTTTTATTTTGATAAAAATATTACTTAGAACAATAAGTAGTTTAAAAAATAGTAAACTGAGAAAAATCAACTGAAATATATAATAATTAAGGATTGTGCAAGAAAGTTATGTTAAAGTATGTAGGTATATGTTTAGAATTATTTATTCTTGCAAGATGAGCTTTTGCGACATTTTGAATTGCAAATAATATTTGATTTCTTGCATTTACAACTTTGTGTTTGCAGTCACCATTAGGTACATTTATAATGCTGGAAGCCTTGTCCATCAAAGGAGGATCTTTTCGAGCACATTCTCGAAGTAATATCAACTTCCGAAGTATTACTGCGAACTAATACGTTGCTGCGTGCGCGCGTGGTCCTCCCACGTACGCGCCCCTCGCATGTTGCAAGGCACGGCCCCGGCCCAATAGGGTAGTTTACTAAAAAAATCTGATTAGTCCGTCAGATAGATTTCCAAAACATATTGGAGACGTATTTTTTCTTTTTTCTCATAAACAAAAAATGAAGACGATACAGTGCGTTCAAAACTCGGGTGACGAAAAAATCGGTTTAGTAGGACTAAAATATCAATTTTAAACTACCTAGTTGATCGAATTTTGTACCCTTGATCTGTTTTCCGCATTTTATGGCCAAAGCTGTTGAGTGACTATTGATTTTTTAGGTATTGACGACTTTCGATATTTGTATCTGCTCATCGAATATTGTCGCTGACTGTACTTACGATTGAAAATCATTTGCACAGATTTTTTTATTTCAAAAATATGTTTTGGAATCCCCCAGAAACATAGTCAAGACTAGGCTTTGCTTGCGTAATGTAGATTTTAGTAAAAAGAAACCTGCTTATAACCATTTGGATAAGAGCAAATAAATCTTAAATTTCGGTTTAGCTAATTAGGTATGAAAGCGTAACATGCAAACAAACTTACTTTCGCATTTATAATATTAAGACTAGATAGCTTTTTGCCATTCGTATTATATTTGGTAAGTAAGAGAACAGTGCTAACGGGGACAGTAGCTCTGACGGCACGGCGCACTCAGAAATATCTTTTCCCTGGTGAGTCCTTATTATCTAACTTCTGTACTTCTGTATAATACTATTAGGAAATCCAAACCGGTTTTTGAGAATTAGCAAAGACATGTTTTAAGGAGGGACTGCGGCCTTGGGGTCTTTCTTGCATAACAGTTAAAGGTTCTGTGTAATCTTGGTTGAGCATACTGTTATGAACTTATGACCTTTAAGCGAATGACACCTTGATTTGGTAGGTATGGTATGGCCGTATGGACTGTCTACCAACAATACATCAAAGATGATTTTTTCTGATCTTTCCGTTTCCAAATCTGCATTTTAATACAAAACGTACAGAACAGCGCGTAGACCTGTTATACGATTAAGTAAAATAACTTTGCAAACGAGGAAAGAACGCACTCGTAATAGAGGCAATAGAACATAGAATCGTAATAGAAGGTATGCATATCCATGAGATTGTAACAGTGATACATCCGTGGAGTGCTAATGAGTGTTTCGTAACCAGAAGGTATTAGGTAGCACTAGTTAAAACCCTACGGAAGTTAATCGTTATGCAAGTGCAATGTTCCGTTGGCGACAGTTAGGTGCTGTGAAGCCGAGAGAGACCGCCATAGTCCGAGTGTCCCTACCACATCCAGTAGCCTCAGTAGAAACGTTAGGTACAGGTTTTACGCACATGCCTAAAAAGGAATCTAGACCCGATAGAGAATCTAGAATAACATAGAAAATTACAGCACATCGATAAATTGATAATATAATGTAGAAACATTATATTATCACAGTAATTACATTTTGTATGTTTTATAATTGTGTGTCTATTTTTATATTTCTATGATTAAACCCATAACATTACATTAACAATTGAATAACTTTCTCAGCATACCAAGAAGAGTTCTCTGACTGCAATACAATCACATGTGAATGTAACAATCATAAATGTAGATTCATTCTGTGAGTCCTCAGATGAAATAATTAATTTACGCTTTGAATTGGTATATTAAGTAACATTTAGTGCAAGAAACTGGACAAGTTCCGAGTTACCTGTATATGTCACCCATAGAGAATGATTGTCTTTGATGTCACCGGATAATTTTAACATGCGTAAGATTATAAAATGTCTTGAGATATTGTAAACTCTCGATAAATTGTCAACTGAACATTTGAAATACTTTTTTACGCATCAGAATTTGATAGTCTATAATCTCTCGAGGTCATTCTGAGAAATTGTAATGTACAGTTCTAAAATTTATCGGATTTTCTGGCCTACGCAAGTAGCGCATAAGGCACAGGGAATTTAGGGCTCTCCGATACAGATAGCTTAGTTGCGAATCGTATCATAGGAGCTATAGTGTGCGAGCAAAGCGAGCGAACTTAGCTCCCCGCATGCCATTCATGCAGTTATTTTTTTTAACCCTGCAGACAGAAATATAGGCTCCGTGCTCGTTTAGAATGTTGAAATTGTGATATTGAACGTTTCGTTACCTGCCATTCTACGATTTCTCGGAATGACTTCGAGAGATAATAGACTATCAAATTATAATGAGTAAAAAAGTGTTCGAAACGTTCAGTTGACAATTTATCGAAATTTTACAATCTCTCAAGATATTTTATAATCTTACGAAGTTTTACATTTTCTGGTGGCATATACACAAAACATGACAAAGACTCGATGCTTTTTATTATGTAATCTCAGAAATATCCAAATTACAGCCGTAAGGGAGATATCGCGGTGTGTGCAGTGAAAGTGGACGCGCGGTGTACCGAGCTGCTGGCGTCGAAAGAAAGCGGCCTGGATGAATAATCCTTGAACATTAACTGCCATCCGCGGAGAGAAAACTTAATTTTGAAATCCGTCTATTATTGACGGAAACATCGGTGAACATACATAAAAAAAATATATTATATATACAGACGAATTTAGAACCTCCTCCTTTTTTGAAGTCGGTTAAAACACTTAACCCTTGCTATTTCATGCACTTGCTATTAATGTATTTTCGTTACAATTTTCCTTTTTAAGCAAATTCCGAGCATACTAACTTATATTTTTAACCGACTTCTAAAAAAGGAGGAGGTTCTCAATTCGGATGTTTGTATGTTTTTTTTATTTTTTTTTTATTGTTTTTTCGCGCATATCTCCGTCGCTTGTGAACCGATTTGAAAAATTCTTTTTTTGTTGGAAAGGGTATACTTCCCAAATGGTCCCATGAAAATTTTATCGAAATCAACCAAGCGGTTTTCGAAAAATCTAAAAAAAATATCTACATTGTCTACATTGACGACCTCTTAGTGTACTCTGCAAAGGAGCAGTGCTTTTTTTACACCAATGTGATTGGTTCGTTTAGGTGGGGGGAGGGGAGGGGGTGTAGGTACCACTAAAAAGTGAAAAATAAAATACTTTTTACAAAAAAATACAACCGACTTCTACACAAAAAATCAAAAAAGTGCAAAATAACTTTAATTTCGGAAGTCGGTGTTCGAAAAACAAAAAAGCAACTACAAACACCGAGTTCCGAAATTAAAGTTATTTTGCACTTTTTTGATTTTTTGTGTAGAAGTCGGTTGTATTTTTTTGTAAAAAGTTTTAAACAGATATCTTCAACCGATTGAGCTGAAATTTAGTTTGTTTGGATGACAATACACGATAAAATGTGTGACGTTATTCTAAATCCAATATGGCGGAATAGTTATTTTTTTCTACAATATGGGTATCAAATGAAAGGGCTTGTTGAGAGTAAGTCGAAAAATAATGTGACGTCATTCTAAATCCAATATGGCGGAACATCCAAGATGGCGGAATAGTTATTTTTTATGTACTTCTACAATATGGGTATCTCACAAAAAGGGCTTGCCGAGAATAATTAGAAAAATATTCCAACATCACTCTTCATCCAATATGGCGGACTTTTGAAGTTTAATACTTTCCTGTAGTATGGTATCCAATGAAAGGATTCGCTGAGATTAAAAACGCACGTTAAATAACTAAAAAGTAAAAAAAAAGCAAAAACACCTTTTTTAATAAAAGCATTTAAAAAACATTCATTAAATACAATTTATATGATCATAAAAGCTTTTTTTTTGCGTAAGTACCTACATATAAGTATTTAATTAAACTGATGACTTCAGATCATATAAATTGTGTATAATGTGGCTATAAGTTTATAGTTAAAATTTTAAAGGAAAATTTTATTTTCTTCTTTTTAGGACATTTAAATAAAAGTTTTTTTTAAAGGATTTTTTTTGCTTTTAATTAGCTCCTTAAATGTACTTTGCACTTGCATCTACATAAGATATTGTTAGCTAATAGTAGAGTCAGACGGATTTTCAAGTAGTTTTCGAGGGTGGACAGATCACAACTGAGAAGAATGAGACAAAGGCAGATAGCGACTTTGTTTTGTAATATTACCTACCTACATTTTAAAAAATTTATTTCGAAATCCCTTTTACTGATGGAAGACAACGCTACCTCCGAGTCCACTTTTAATCTAGGTAGGAATAATGCGAGTAAATTAAACATGATTTCGCAGTGTTACATTGCATGTCAGCAAGTAGTTCGTATAGCGTGTGCAAACATGATAGTGATCATGATGGCATCCTCTCCCTCACACGAATGGTTGTTCCTATGTGAAAAGCATTTCTTTGTTAACTTCAACTGCGAGGAAAACCGTGTTCGAAAAAAACAAGAAGGGGAATTCAGAAAAACATGCAACGCATCGAATTCTAAGTTGCAAATAACTCATTCCAAATATTATCTACTTTCTATTTCAAGATACAGTGTCTATCAGACAAAAACAGAGAGAATAAAATAACTGGTCAAGTCAGGCGCGTGCAATTAATTAGGGTTCAGTGATTTTGTGTTTTTACTACACTAACACTGTAACCAGAATTGAAGTAAGTACTTAATTAAATCTTTTACTTAAAGTAAAATCTTTGTTACTTTTTTTCTGGATGAGATATCATCAAATGACTTCTCTTGCTCTGGGCGGAGCGGAAAGGAGTGTCAGACTCTTATTGACTAAAACCCACCCGTGATCCTCCTAGTGCCCTTTGCGTTCCGCCCATTATACTCCCATTCCCATTATTCTATTCTATCTAACTCGGTTAAGCAGTATTTGGGAAGCTGTGCGATGTTTTCTCGACCAACCTACCAAAGAAGAAGTAAGACGAAAGTCTACGAAGTGCGAGTTGCCGGCCAAGTGATGACATATGGCTCTGAAACGTAATCGCTCAAAGGGCAATGCAAAAGGCTATATGCTAGGAGTTTCCTAGCATGATCGAATCAAGAATTAAACCTAAGAAATAAACCTAAAACTTAGTACAAATTCTTAGCAAAATAAATTAATTCTTCGTTTTCAAAACTACCCTTTAAATACAGTTTTAAAGGCTGTTTAAGTTTTTTTTTTAAAACATTCGCAAACGAAATTGATGGCAAAGTACTAGTTTCAGTATAAATAGCTTATCCCAATAATAAGGAATTATCGAGTACAAAATAAATAAAAACAAAAAACCTTGTTTAAATCTGGATGTAACAAATGATTAATAGTCGAAATTTTAATAACCAATACGTCGTTAAGTGACAACCCTAACAAAATCAGTTAATTTGGAATAACTTCTAGATTCCTTTTAATTAGGATGTGTTATTTTTGTGGCATGTAGGGAAGATGAAGGGCATAATTTCAGTATAAATAACTTTTTCAAATACGACGGAATTACCGAGAAAAAAAATAAAATCTAAAAATCTCGTATAAGTCTGAATCTAACGAAGTTCCGAGGTTTATTTGTACTTTAAAATATGCAGCATAAAAAACGCCGTCGATGACTCTGGTCACAATTGCGTATCATGTTTAGTTTCAGAGAAATGATTTTTTTTCTAAATATCCGGTTGAAAAAAAGACGAATTCAAAAAATTATATCTCAAAAACTACACATGCTCGCCTGTGAGAGGGTACGGAACCGTAAACATTAAACCAAACTATGTTTAGGAACTCAGAAATTGTATACCTACTCTCGAAGTTGTTTTGAATTCTATTACGCGAGCAGTAAACCCAAGCTCGCTGTTCACAGATCACAGACAATCATACTTACAAAGATACGTAACAATAGTTAGTGAAATATATGAAGCTGATTACTATAACAATAAAGTATTGAGCAATGCATTGTTGTCGGGGAGTTATGATAAGGTGAGCAAGCGCATCGTGCGATACGGCCGTCACTTTCCAACAGTCAATGAAGCGCGGAGAAAGTGGCGAGTGGCGACCTCCACGTCCGTAATGTCCGTGTACAACCGCCGACTGCCGCATGTAAAATCCGCTGACTCATAAAACATTCTCTCATCACGTGTACGTGTTTACAAGATAAGGGGTTGGCAGGATAGTACCTAACTATGAGTCATGACATAATATCATTAGGTACCTATGATTGCAGAAGTTACACAAGGGACTTTATAAGGAACCTTCCTTATAAAGTCAATCGCAAATTCGGGGGCAATCGCCTCAAGGGAAGCCAGTACTCGCCAAACTTATTAGTAACTTATTATTTCTATGGATGCACCTACCTAAAACCCAAAAGGTTGGTAAATTAATATTGAAGTGACTTAATATCTTCGATTATTGTTAAAAAAAATCAATGGAATATTATAAAAAAAGGAGAGGTTCTCAATTTGACTGTATTTTTGTGTGTTACCAGTTACCTCATAACTTTGTACTGGGTGTACCGATTTTGATGATCATTTTTATATTCGAAAGCTGGTGCTTGTCGTGTGGTCCCATTTAAATTTTATTGCCTAATAATGCGTGGCTTATGGTACATTGATGATGTTCTCATTCGATCTTGTTGATGTATAATGAAAAAATAAAATTGCGTACGATGGTTTGGAAGAGCATCATAGTATTTCAATGTGGTCCCCTTCTAGTTTGGAGAAGATCTGATGAAGAACAGAGATGATAGAAAACGGAACTCTTCAATAAATGATAGCAAATCTATCGGGATTGCTGAAATCGCATGTTTGTTTATTGTTTACACCAATGTGATTGGTACGTTTACATAAAAGTTTTTTATTTTTCACTTTTTAGTGGTTTTGTACCACTAAAAAGTGAAAAATAAAAAACTTTTCGAGTTCCGAAATAAAAGTTATTTTGTACTTTTTGGTTTTTTTGTGTAGAAGTCAGTTTTATTTTTTGTAAAAAGTTTTTTTTTTTAGAAGTCTTTTGTTTTTTTTTGTTTGTTTTTGATTTGTCATTGATGCTCCGCTCCTATTGGTTGTGGCGTGATGTTGTAGAGCCTAAATGGCCTATCGAACACCTGAGATTACGGCGTTCAACCAAACAAATTCTTCAGCTTTATGATATTAGTATGAGGTATCTGTAGATATATCGCGGGATCGATTTAAAGGAGGCGCTTTACTAATTTCGTCATTCTCTTTCATAGAGAGGCTGGTCTGTGTCCCAGATGTGGATATCTAGGCTGTTTTTTAATGAATTACGTAGAAAATTCGACCACTGCTTATCATGAAATTAATTCTATAGTTGAAGTTTGAGGTTGCGAATAATATTTAATGAATTCTCGCTGCCAAGCGTCGTTGTGGCCCGATATGGGAGGATTGGTAATTTTTCATCTAATTTCTTGAATATCTTCAAACTATTTATTTAAAAAATAAGAAAAGATATTTAAACCCTTTTTTTTGGATGAGAAATCATCAAATGACTCCTCCCGCCCTGGGTGGAGCGGTAGGGAGTGTCAGACTTTTACTGACTAAAACCCACCCGTGATCCTTCTTGTGCCCTATGTGTTCCAGGGCCGCGGTAACTCTTTCGAACAAATTCCGCAACAAGATATTTAAACCCTCACAATAAAGAAAAACATTAAATATGTTACAAACACGATAAAAACTGAAAAACTTTTCTTTTAATTTTCTAGTTTGGAAATTTATGAACGTAACGTGTTTGTGTTTTGGGTCACAGAAGTTCATGTATATTTCAATAGAATCAGTCCATTAGATTCGGAGAAAATTGGCTGTCATAGACGAACACAAAGATTGACACCGTGTGCGATCCTACAACGGTTCGGTTTTTTACGGATGTTGGGAACCCTAAAAATGGGAAAGCCCTTCACCCTCGATTTTAATATACTTATTAATTATTTAAAAAACGCGAAAATGTTAGCAACTTCCAGAGCTTATGTTGTCAACACAAGCAGAAATACTCAGAACAAAGGAATTTCAAATGCGAAAATTTCTATGCCAGACTCTAAAGAGGTTCGTTTTCTTTTGTTTCCTTTTATAGGTGGACGTTTTTAGCTGACAAAAGCATATCAAATTAAATCTAAAGAAGCGAGAGTGTGCGAAACGAGTTTGAAAGTTAAGGCACCCAGCCTCGAGTAGGATAGATTTTACGGCTACTTCCCGTTAAGTCACATTCCCGATTCGACAACATGTCAAAAGTCTTAAAAACAATTGAACACAAGTGGTGTTTGGTCAAGATTTTGATCTTCATACATTCATTCTCGATTCGTCAACATTTGAGAATGCCTACATTCATTCCCGTTTGGTCAACATTTTGTTTAGAAAGTATAATCAGGAGTAAAAAGAAATGCCTCCATTTTTGTTCTATCTACTTACTAGCTTCCGCCCGCGGCTTCGCTCGCGTCAAAAGTGTTTTGATTATCACTTTCAGTTTTCTCTGGATCAGTATTGAATTCGTGATACTAGCATATTGTTATCCCGGTGAGCACTTTGTATTTTCTTAATTAGCTTCTGTCTGCAACTTTGTCTGCGTGAACTTTAGAACTGGCTTCAGGAAAGCATAATATCATCAAAGCTAATCAAATCAGTAATTTCGGGTATTTGAAGCTGGTGCGTTATTTCTTTTTTCTGGCTATTGTGCTTTTTCCTCGACTCCTAAGGGTCATAGATTGATTAAATATTTGTCCCAGCCCCAAGAAAAAACCATTTAAGTATCCGGGTAATTTTTGAGTTTTTAACACTTGTACTTCTAGCCCCGGAAATATATCTTTATGATTCTGGTATCCTGGTAGTTTGTGAGCCTTTGCTGCCCAAAATTCCAGCCTCGAAAATACTTCAACATTTTTCTAGTCTCCTGGTACTTGTGAATCTTGACTGAAATACTTTGCATGTTTTGGACTGGTTTATTTTTATGTTCTTGACAATATTGGTAGAGGGGGGGGTGAGGCATTTGGTAGAAGGAAGGGCCAAATCCGACTGACAGAGGCCTCGTCGGACATTTCAAATGGAAAATATTATAACTGCCGAATCCGACTATAAATTTGGCTAAAGTGGAATGGTTACCAACAACTATTAGAGGTTTACGGCCCCTACCTAACCAATGTCACTCAAATATTCATGGAAAATATGACAGGGAGTGACTTACACATTTAGCGAATGGGTCCAGTAAAGTTAGCTAGCAAATTAGCGTCAAAGCGTCGAAGGAGACAACATATCCTGAAGTGATGAGAAACACGTCTTCTCCGTGGGGTCACTTCAGCTCGCCACAAAACTGTCTTGTTGGATTTTCTGCACTTCCGCAGTCTGATTCAATCTCAGTAAGGTTAGGACTTTCGGTTTTCAAAGGTAAATAGATGAAAGCTGCACATGGCAATCAAACTTATTGCCATGATACATTCCTATGCATGTAACGTATATAATTTAGGATTTTACATATGGTAAGAAAACAATATACCCACCTCTGCGAAAGTCGGGTGATAAAAAGATCGTCAAAAAGGACTTGGTAACTTTTGTAGTTGACTGTACCGTCCAAAGAACTAGTTTAAAAAAAAGGTGACGAATCGGGAATGGATGTATGAAGATAAAAATCTTGACCAAACGCCACTAGCGTTCAGTTGTTTTTAAAACTTTTGACATGTTGTCGAATCGGGAATGTGACAGACCGGGAAGTAGCCGATTTTACTGTGTCGAATTTTGAATAAAAACTTTAATTATCCTTGAGGATGGCCCGAGCCATGGCACACAGCCTAATCTAAGGGTACCTAACTAGGATATTGCTTTAAAATCACGATTTAATGACAATGTATGTAACGGGTAAGGAAATAAGTAGTAGTACTTATATGTTACCTAATTTATTTCTTAAAATTATTGTTTTTGCGGTTAAAAGATAGGGCTACAATAATTGACCCACTTTCCAAAGAATTTTTTACATTATTTTTTATGGCTAAGAAAAGTGCTATACCGAACGCCAGATAAATGTGCAATAACGGTCACCTACATTTATTGACAACCTTAATTCTTAAAACAGAAATAATGAATTAATGCTATATCGACGGTTAAAAGGAAATAGGGTATAAGCGACAAAAACTGAAATGTTCAGGAGAGCCGTTGAAAGTTTTAAATTTTAGAAAAACTGACGTAATTTTGTTATTTATTAAGATATCGTGAAAACTAAAACAGTTACAAAATCAGAAAAAAATGGAGCATTTACCGGTATTTTTAGTTTTAATGATTTTACGCTATTTAAAGTGGTTTTTGTCGCTTATAACAATAGCTTTTAATTTTCGAATGAGGAAATATGGCATAAGATACAAATGACAAAGTAAAATATTAAAGGATAAGAAGCCTAAGCGACATACTGATTTCTCACACAGCAAGGTAAAAGGGTATAAGAGACTAGACAGTTCAATAAGTGTTATAGGAAAAGAAGGATAAGGTACTTTTCACAGTGGTTGTATGGAAGCTAATAGAGCACAAGAAACAGTCGGCTTTCAAAACAATACCAGGATATAAGACACTAGCTGCTGCCCGCGACTTCGTCCCCGTGGAATCCCCGATTTTAAAACATTCTTTATCGCTGCTCCGCTCCTATTGGCTTAAGCGTGATGATATATAGCCTAAAGCCTTCCTCGATAAATGGTCTATTCAACCCAAAAAGAATTTTTCAATTCGAACCAGTAGTTCCTGAGATTAGCGCGTTCAAACAAACAAACAAACAAACTCTTCAGCTTTATAATATTAAATAGTATAGATTAGTGACACACAATGTCGCTTGAAAGCAAAGGAAAAGAAGGATAATCAACATTTGGCATTGCGTGAGTTTATGGAAATATGGATGAAAAGACACCCCAAAAATAAATGAAGTAGCGCAACCAACACGATCCTTCATCAGGATAAGAGCTAAAACGGGTATTACACTACACTGTAATTTTGTCCCTAACTCGTAAAATAGGGTGAAGTATTTTAAAAGTATTAGGGAGTCGATTTTCATACAAAAAGACTAAGGATCCTTAGTCTTAGGGGCCTGTTTCAGTATACCCCACCCGTTCAAGTGATTCTAATTTACACTAAATAGTAGATTTCAAAGATGATAGTTTGTCATTATAGTCACTTTCATGTCACCTACTTACCTATTTACTAACAAGCGGATAGTAGGATTTTTTTAAATAAAAAAAGACATTAACATGACATGGACACCTTATGGTGTCCTCCCCCAAGCACATCCAGTACATCAGATGACCCGATTCCAGGGTTATCCCTGGAATCGGGTCATCTGATGTACTTCCGCGAGGGAGACCAACAATCGCAAGGCGGCGTTGGATTTCTGGTAAACAAGTCCTATCTAACAACTTTGTGGAAATGTCAAGTGTAGCGAACAGGGTAGCGTACCTTATTGTGAAGCTCACCGAGAGGTATAGCCTCAAGGTAGTGTACGCACCAACCTCGACACACTCGGAGGACGAAGTGGAAAATATGTTCGATGACATATCGAGAGCCCTCCACTTCACTACACAGACATAGTACATCGTTGTCATGTTGACTTTAATGCCAAAGTGGGAGTACAGTATTGCTGCGAATAGGTAATAGGATACCATGGATTTGGAAGCAGAAATCATAGGGGGCAAATCCTCGTCAACTTCATCGAACGGGAGGGGTTGTTCTTGATGAACTCCTTCAAGAAACAGACCCAAAGGAAGTGGACGTGGCAAAGCCCCGACACTATGACCAAACATGAGATGTCGATCTCATGTTTGTTCATCATGAATGACAAGAGGCATATATTCAGAGACGTCTCTGTGATCAATAGGTTCAATACCTGTAGCGATCACCGACTTGTCCGAGGCTCTCTGAATATTAACTTCAAGGCCGAACGTGTCCATCTGATGAAGTCCAGACTCCGACCAACTCTGCTCCAAACCATGGCATGATCTGAAACGTTCCAGCCGTTCCAGGCAAACCTGTAAACCCGATACGCTGCCGTGGAAACCACAACAGACGTAAACCAGAACCTCTAAAATGTGATTTGGATCCTCAGGGAAAAGGGTACGAGATTCTGTGATATGCAGCGTAAGGGCAAGAAGTTCAAGCTTTCAGAAAGGACTTTAGGGCTAATGAAGGAATGACGTGAAAACCCACCCGTCACTTCGTCGGCAAAGCGATTTCTAAACTGAGAGATCAACAAGCACGTACGACAGGACCTCCGGGGCTTCAATGCTGTTTCGGTTGAAAGAGCAATCGAGCAGAATCGGGGGTCAAAGGTGTTCGTACAGTCTCTTGGAAGAAGCCACCTGATGAAGTTGACCACAGCAAGTGGAGAAGTTGTTTCTTTGAAGCCAGTAGTTTTTTCGGAAGTGGAGGTCTTCTATAGCCGGTTATACGCATCGCATGCATCTCATCCTCATCCCGAAAATGAGGGTTCTAGAGCCACATTGATAGGCCATTTAACCGAAGACCTGCCAGAAGTCCTATGGCATTAAGTCCGCTTTGTACAGTTTTTTTTTACTAGTACGTAAAGTTTTAATAAATAAATAAGTCAGTATTGGCGAAATCGAGATCGCTCTTGGGCAGCTTAAAAATGGAAAAGCCCCTGGAGAAGACGGCGTTACCACAGAGCTGCTGAAAGCTGGAGGTAAACCCGTACTGAGGGAGCTCCAGAAGCTGTTCAACGCTGTGCTGTTTGAAGGGAGAATTTCAGAGTGGCGTGGAGTAGAAGTGTGGTTAAGATAACCATACTTCTACTCCGTTCTTCAAAAAGGGAGACAAGACCCTATTGAAGAACTATCGACCCATTACCCTTCAAAGCCACGTCTATAGCTTATAGACGTGGCGTTTTCAAGAGTGATTATGAACCGTCTTGCTCGAAAGCTCGACGAATTCCAACTACCAGAACAGGCTGGGTTTCGGAGCGGATACGGCCGCATAGACCACATCCACACAGTGCGGCAGATTATAAAGAAGACCGAAGAGTAAAATCAGCTCCTGTGTCTAGCATTTGTGAATCATGAAAAGGCCTTTTACTCGGTTGAAATCTGGTCTGTTCTGAAGTCCCTGCAGCGCTGCCAAGTAGACTGGCGATACATCCAAGTGATGAGATGTCTCTACGAGGCTGCCACCATGTCCGTTCAAGTACAGAATCAGTAAACAAGTCCCATACCGTTGCATCGAGGAGTGAGACAAGGGGATGTTATTTCCCCGAAATTGTTCACTAATGCAATGGAGGATATTATGTTCAAGACGCTGAACTAGAACGAACGTAGCATTAACATCAATGGCGATTACATCTCTTACTTGCGATTTGTAGATGATATCGTCATCATGGCAGAAACGCTGCAGGACCTGCAACAGATGCTGAATGATCTGGCTGACTTTTCTGTAACATCAACATTGTTTCGCAGTAAACATATTGACTTTGACTTTGGATAAAACCAAGGTCATGTTCAACGAAAATGTTCTACCGGAACCGATTACGATTCACGGTGCAATTCTTGTAGTTGTTCAAAAATATGTGTACCTCGGGCAGACATTGCAGTTAGGTAGAAACAACTTTGAGGGCGAGGTGAATAGAAGAATTCAGTTAGGCTGGGCAGCGTTTGCGAAGCTACGTCGAGTCTTTACATCGTCGATTCCACAGTGCCTAAAGCCGAAAGTCTTCAATGAGTGCGTCCTACCCGTCATGGCATACGGAGCAGAACGTGGAGACTGACGGCTCGTATGGTCTACAAGCTTAAAGTCGCTCAGTGTGCTATGGAAAGGGCTATGCTCCGTGTGTCTCTGAAGGATCGCATCAGAAATGAGGTGATCCGTCAGAGAAGCAAGGTCATCGATATAGCCTACCGGATTAGTAAGCTGAAGTGGCAGTGGGCTGGCCATATTAACCGACAACCGTTGGGGTAAACGAGTTCTAGAGTGGAGACCGCGTCTCGACAAACGTAATGTAAGACGTTCTACACTACGTTTGCCGAGACGCACGGTGGAGTGACGATTTGCGCAGGACGGCTGGCAGAAACTGGATGCGAGAAGCCGAAAATAGATCTAAGTGGCGTGCAATTGGAGGGGCCTATGTCCAGCAGTGGACTGCAACAGGCTGTTGATGATGATGATAATGATGGGTAGGTAGCTAATACTGCAGCTAGCAGGTAGGGAACTTAAGAATTAATTACGAACACTTGGTATGTATCCGTAATATTAACATTTAAAAAGGTAACATACATAATAGTAAATAATAAAAAGCTTATTGGGTATTGTAGTATAAGTGACGTATAAGTATGATTGTAGAACGTGGAAGTAGGTTATAATGTGGTTATAATCGACACCATGATATCTAATTTAATTTAAGTAATAAGATATTATCGACAAAACTGTATTTATATCGTACGCGGAAGTAAGGTATAACCAACAGTGTGATATTAAAATAAATTTAGGTAATAGAGCATAACCTGCATAGCTTCCATAAAGTACTGAATGGTAATAGGGTATAACTGACAGAGTACTATGAAAATGAATTTCGTATATAGGGTACAAGCGCCATAGCTATGTTAAATTACGAAATGGAAGTAGGCTATAAACAACGTTTGTACTTCGTGAGGGAAAAGCTTAAAAGGCATAAACAACCGAAAGCTCGACAACCTTATGAAGTAAAAAAGCATTACCGACAACAAACACAAAATAAAACATTTTTGTAAGGGCACAAGCACCTTTGTAGCAAAAATTACTTGAATTTTCGTCGGTTACGAAAATTAATACTATGAAAACGATTTTTTTTGCTAGGGCATAAACGCCAAAAAACTCATCGTAGAGCCACGAGAGTAAGCGCATTCGAAAGAGCGGAAAATTTTACGTAGGATGGCATATATAACTCATTTTTGACCAAAATGTCGCTTATGCCCTACTTCCTTTTAACCGTCGATATTGAATCGACATCCATCGTGATCCTTTATATTTACTAGTAATGGAAAACGATTCATTTTTTTGTTCATGTAAGTACCTACGAAGAGATATCAAGGAAAGGGAAATGACCTTTATTGCACATTTATCTGGCGTTCGGTATAGTATTTTGATTTGAAAGTTTCTTACAAGACAATTTAAATTGTCTATAGCAGCTATACTCAAACTGCGGCCCGCGGCTATTTAGTAATCTGTGCCCGCGGCCCGCATGTGGCCCGCCGCCGCGCGCCGGGCCTTTATCAGTGGCCCGCATGCAGTTAAGAGAGTAGTGGAGCGCCTGGAGCGTCGAAATCATACAAACCCTTTTCAAAAAAATCATTCACTCTAACCATTTTCCGAGGTCAAAAGACACTCTAGCTCCACTAGAGATAATTGTAAACTATTTTCAATTTTACGCCCATTCGCCGACGCATCGGCGAAATAGTGCTGGCGCCGAGTAAAACAATATTAACTAGATAGCCGCGGTGCGTTCCAGTGAGTTTGCCAGAAAGAGACGGCGGTATCCCTCATCTACGTAAATGCGTGTCGTTCTATTTGCTGGTTGTAACTTGTTTTGAATTTGACTTATTGAAGTTATTCGGTGTTTCTTAATTTCTTTAATTTCAAAACAATGTCAGGAATTTCTGTCTTATTGTTATCTCGCCTAATATTTTTAATTTTATTGTAACTACCTTGTCTTTTTCCATTATTAAAGAATATACATCGCTAATTTTGATAAACGTTATTTTTTACCCCTAAATTATTTTTGCTTGCGGCCCGCGACACCATGTCCATGACTAAAACGTGTTTGTGGCCCGTATAAATAAAAGGTTGAGTACCACTGGTCTATAGGTATATGGTATTTTCTTCATAATGACAAGAATAACGGACCTTTATTGACTGTTCAGAGGATATCGTATACTCAGAAAGAGAGAGCGCTTTTAATATGACTTTCACAACAAACGCTTTGACATCAACTCATCATCTACGTTTACAATAAGTTCCTATCTAAACAGCGTTGACCCTACATACATAGTTGTCTTTTTTCGTGTTATCACATAACCTTCTTAAAAAACATAAAAATAAACAAATATATAAATGAAATGCTTTTTATCTTCGTCAATTATAATTTATTTGATAAATCAAAAAATAGCGTGTTCAATATTTTTCGGCAATCTAACTGACGGACCTAAATAGGATCATATTTTTTAACTCAGGAAACATCCGTATTGTGTAGACCGTGTATTATCTATTATCTTTTTAATTGATATATAGGTATGTGCTGTTAATTTTACTGGCGCCAGAACACCTTTATAATATGTTTATTTATCAGTACCTAAAGGTATCATAATAATAATACGTGCGAATGGATACTTAGTTACATAAATAGTGACCTGCGGCGTGATCTAGTTCGTTCTTGATTACATCACTGACATAATGTAATGTAATGACATAATAGGTACTTGATGCTGCACAGGACTCCACTGTCGCATAGTGTATTGGGTAATCATATAAATTTATTTACCGAACTCAGATTTCAAGCCGACTGTATTTTTTTTTGTGGTATAAGTACGATTTTAATGATTCTTTTTACACTCGAAAGCTGGTGCTTGTCCCATTTAAAAATGTTTTTAAAATTAAGAAAAAAAAAAAATCTGTATAAGTAAGTAATGATGGTTTGGAAGAGCATCTTAGTATTTTGACGTGGTGAAGATCTGATGAAGAATGGAGATAGGAAACGGAACTCTTCAATAAATGTTAGAAAGTCTTCCGAGATTGCTCAAATCGCATGTCTGTTTATTGTTTACACCAGTTTATAACACGTACCTACGCTGCGCGCTGTGATGGGTACGTTTAGATGTGGGGATTCACTACCAAAAAGGGAAAAATAAAAAAATAAAGCAAAAAAGAAATACAACCGACTACTAAAACGCCTTTAATTTCGGAAGTCAGTGTTTTTGGTTATTTCTTCGTTCTTTGAACACCGACTTCCGAAATTAAAGGAGTTTTATTAGTCGGTTGTATTTCTTTTCTGTAAATTTTATACTTTTTAGCTTATAAGTCTGTTGTATTTTTATTCTTCTTTGGCATCTGAGTAGCAAGTACGTACAGTCGGTGATAGCAATTAACTGACCCCCCTAAAAATTACTCGATTTTACACCCTATGCTCATAACATTAAACGTTATTCAATATGTATGAGTTTATCAGACTAACACTACTCGATGAACAGAAACAATAAATAATTTTGATACGCAAACTTGAGCTTTAAGAGGTTGGTGTTAGGTCATTTATTTATAACTTTTACCTTTTTAAATAAGTGGGTAGTTAGACGTCAATATGCGTATTCAACAAAAACTGCTATAGATATGACATTAGGAATATGGGGTAGAAGAATAAATTGAACAAGATATTCTATGCACAAATAGCAGTGAATACGCGCGAACATTTTTACCTTGCCTTACTAAATTGCGAAAATCCACGCTTTTTTCCTTTTTATTAATTGTTATCAGTTTTGATAGTTTAATCATCATGTCTCAGTTGAGTGATTATTTAAAATACAAAATAATCTATTTGCATGAGGAGAATGTTGGTATTAAAGCTATTGCTAGGAAACTTAATATAGCGGTAAGTGTATTTTTTTTATGCTTCATTTATAATAATTATAGTTATTCCTTAATTCGTTAGTTTGCTTAAAAGCCGGTGAATGTAGAATAATAGACAATTAACTGTGTTTCATTATGAGTCTAATTTGAGATCATTTATAGGTCTAATTTGATTTATATAATCTAATTTGATAAACTATTACGTTTCATTTTTTCAAACTTAATCGATAAATTATGTTAACCTATTCGTTACTAAAATAATGCTTATTGTGTTGTTTCAGCGAAATACAGTCAGATTGTGGCTAAGACGTTTTGAAGAGACAGGGAATATTCAAAAAGATCGTCCTGGACCAAAACCTACTATGTATACTCCTGTGTCAGAACGTCATCAAGCAATTGTTAGAAGGCATACTGAACACCCATTTTTGCCTACTCATTCAGCTGCAAGTGGAAGTGATTGTTGTTGGAATATGGTGCGCGGTATGCGGGACCGCTTGCAATAAGTAATAGAAAAAATGGTGCTCCACTTCGCTATTAAAAGCATGAATGACTTGAGTAACCAGTGTTCTGAATGAATGACTTGTGTCAGTGTATGTGTTAAATTAACTATTGTTATAATTTCTAACGAAGTATTTCGAATACCTAGTTTTTTGTCAAAACCTTATTTTATAACTAAAATAACTATTCACAAAATAAATTGATATATAGTAGGTAGAACTTCAACTTATAATGCCGTTTTATTTAGTTAAATTATATTTAATGTGGTAATGTTATTGTTATGAAATAGAAATACATACTTACCTATATTTCTAAATATTATAACATGTTGATTCACTACATTAAACTCAGTGCAGTTAACAACGTTATTAGTAAGCAGGTAAATATTATCATCTTCGTGTCGTCATCAATATCATTTATGTTATTCTTATAATATTTTTTTTATAAAATAAAATCGTTTTAACATCATTTTGGTTTTTTATTTCTGTTTGTTTTTTTTTTTATTGTTGCTAAAGTTATAATTTATTATTTATAACTTAAAATAAATATACAAAACAGAAAAAAAACGCATCAATTACGCTAGTTACGAACTTCCAACCACTATTTGTCAGCTTACTACTGTCACCACTAGACCACTCGAAACATATTTAACGTGATCGAAATTACGTATTATATTACAAGTTAAAATAATATTCAAGATCATACCTAACTTAACACTGCGTATTAAAGATCAAATTCGAATATCTATTTTATTAATCGTAGACATTGAACCAGTGGTTCTAGTTCGACAAGCTTACTGCTAATAAACAAAAGGTTCAAATTCGTTTAATTTTTAGGGGGTCAGTTAATTGCTATCACCGACTGTACTTACCAACTTTATCAAAAATAGGTACGTAGGTACTACATTGCTTGCTACAGTCAGCGCAAACCAATACAAATTAAGGATTCGCGAGTTTGGTGTCAATAATAGTAACAGTTTACCTATTCATTGAGTGCCATAGGAGGGTTTCAGTTAAAGATGGTTATTAAGTATATTCACTTTTTGACAGATTATTATCTATTCATAGTTCATAGATTTCTGGGCATTCTAAAATGCTGATATGAAATAAATGCATGACATCAGACGAAAGTTCTATGTCGGAATACGACGACTACCTACTTAAATATCTATTTAATAAGTATATATTATTTAATTAAGTTAGTTAAAACTTGAAAATATTTGTTGACTAGACTTGTTGTTATTCTAAATTAAATCGTTGGTTACTTTTCAAAATTGGTAATATAATAATAATAATATAATAATATGTTATATGTATAATTATTACTTAAATGTAACTTTCAAATGTGTAATCAATTGTGTGATATCTTAAACAACTACGTTCTAAAATATATAGACGTTTTTCTGTAAAATACACAAACGAGAAGGCCCCGACATACGGATATGATCACATTATCTGTATAATTTTCGGGTCACAATGATCGTTTCATAATTACTGCTGTTGTTTGTCATTGATTATGATCAGAGGTATGTTGACGGTTACGGAATTTGTTCGAATAGTCACCGCGGCCCTGAAACGCAAAGGCCACTAGAAGGAACATGGGGGCGGGGGGTTTAGTCACTAAGAGTCTGACACTCCCTTCCGCTCCGCCTAGAGCGGGAGAAGTGATTTGATGATTTCCCATTCAGAAAAAAAGGGGATGTTGACGTGTGCAGTTCCAATATTTTTCGTCACTTTTTTTAAGAATTATATTTATTACCGTGCGTACAGAATCAACAGGACCTTCAATAATTTCAGAAACGATTGAAATTGTTTTGGTAAAGATAGAAGATTATGAGATCAAGGCAATAAAACACTGTTAGACAGATCACCTCGCCCTAGACCTTAACGAGTCGATAAACAAGCCGTTTTGGTCTCATTAAAACTATAATTATTCTGAAGTAAAGGATAACGAGTGTAGATGCTGCCACCACCCTTATGTGTAAAAGCTTAGTTGACTTCAAATTTACTTAATTAAATTGAATTATCGCAACACGAGTTTCAATCGGTATCGGTAGTTTTTTCTCTACTAAAACGTTTTAATACAGTTCTTGGAAATTGGTATTGAACCCGTGCATGATTTGTGACACATTTAAAATGGTTGATAACTTTTTAACTCATATTTGTGTTGTTTCAGATACTCCCTTCGTCTACGACTCCTAGTTATGATTATAAGGATACGATGGCTCGTTCAATGGATTGCCACTCTTTCTCTAAGTGTCATGATGACTTCGGGTAAGAACTTGTGTAACAGAATTAATTGTCTGACTATCAGTATCACCGACCTGAACCATGTGATTTCTTTTCATCGCAGGTAACCCTATATTTTTACAACAATCGGGAAGGAGTAATCGACCGGTGATAAAATGGATGCCACCTAATGATGATTGGAATTGGAGACTGACGCCACGCAACGAGGAGCCGTTCTTCCTTCCTTCTAATTATAATCATACCCTGCCGCCATCTGCGAACGAGACTGAACTAATAGCACACATGACAGCTTTAAAACGAAACTACTCTCGTCTCCTATGGGACAGCGACAAGAGCAGCAACCTTCCAGTATTTGTTGAAAAGGCTCTTAAACTTCTCAATTTGAAACAAGTCTATTACGAAGTAGAGCACTCGGTTATGTCTAAAGTGTCGTGCACAGCCTGCAAAGCTGGTGCCGGGTTACTTCAACATTATATAAGACTCGGCAAAAGCAAAGACGAGATCAATAAGATGATATATCAATTCTGTGTTTCGTTAAAAATTCAGTCAGCTCGCGTGTGCGAAGGCATCACCAGATTATTTGGGGTAAGAAAAGGAGGATCTACGTAAAAAAATGAAACATAAATAGACGTATTTTTGTGATATCGTGATTTACTCTCCGTTTCTCATATTTCAGAGTGAAGTAGTTTACGTATTAAAACGTATTACAATAGGTCCTGACGAGATCTGCAGTTTTGTCATAGGAGACGCGTGTGGCGACGTCTACAACCCTTATCACGAGTGGGAAGTGGCGTTCCCTCCCGTACCGAAGCCTACCTTCAGAGAACTTGAAGCTCCTGTCGATAAAGCTCCAACGTTTAAAGTTTTGCAGATTTCTGATACACATTTTGACCCCTACTACGCTGAAGGTGAGTGTTTTTGCATCGTAAGTTCGGTAACACGAAACTGAACAGGTTTTAAAAATGTCAACCAACCGCTTTCTTATTTCCTTGGCGAGTTACCTACGGTTGTAGTTAACATGCGTGCTCGTTCACCAATATAATTTCAAGACCCCCAGAGAGAATGCGTTTAGAAATCCGGCTTTACACTGTGATACCTGCTATAAATTTCAGGTGCTAATGCTGAATGTAATGAGCCTCTTTGCTGTCGAGCGTCTAGCGGACCCGCGCTGACGCCTGGTGGAGGCGCCGGTCGCTGGGGAGACTACCGCAAGTGCGACACACCAAAACGAACTATAGACCACATGCTGAAACACATAGCAGACACTCACACTGTACGTATGGTCACTACTGTTCCGTAGGTACAGACGGACACAGTCAAAATCCAAATGAGGTATTCCTCGAAGCGCTACTATTTTGAGGCGCACCTAATGAGGCGTTCCTTTTTTATTCCTCGCGCTCCGAGGAATAAAACGGTGCGCCTCAAAATGGTAGCGCTTCGAGGAATACCTCAGCCAAATAAATGATCTTCACAATGTAGGTATATACCCACGATAAAAAGATCACTTGCTACAAGGCATCCAATTTCGTTAAATGCAAGATCCATCAGAAATAACTTCTAGATGTCTGTCCCAACTCTCTAGGAAGAAAATATGAATAGATATCTACCAACAATCCAGCATAAGATCATGAATTCTACGTCATTTGAAATACTGCCTTTTTATAACAGTTTATTTATCAAGTATACCTAACAATCTAAAAATTGAATGTTGTTCTTTTCCAGGACATAGATTACATTTTATGGACAGGGGATCTTCCACCGCATGATGTGTGGAACCAAACGAAAGAGGAGAATTTGAAAGTGCTACAAGAGACGGTGGCTCAGATGTCGGACATGTTCCCCGGTGTACCAATATTCCCAGCCCTTGGGAACCATGAGTCATCTCCAGTCAATAGGTAAGTTCGTGTAGCTAAGTATGTCACAATATGAATGTTCATCGTGGTCATTTTAATTACAGACAATCCCTTTCAAGACCGTTTATTCTTGGAATGTTCTTAAGTTGCTGCATAGAATAGTTGATCCTATATTGTTAGTGGACGGAAATACCTGTTGTTAAGCACAGACCACAACTACCTGTCTTTATATGTACACGAAGCACATTATCATGTAGGTATTAGGTATGAGGTTGAAAAACATTTGCAAATTTTATCTTCATGTAGCAAGAACCTATAAACCCATAATCACGGTGAGTTTCTTGTCGTATGAATGTGTTTGTATGAGTAGGTAAAACTCGAATACCAGTGAACGGAAACGTTACGCTAGCCCTTGTAGGAGGTGGGCGTTAACAGTATTAGTGTATTAACTGAGTCGTCATTATTATTTTTCGACGCTAAAATGGCAATGGCTTAATAAGACAAGTGTTGTAGGCATTGGCCATCGAAGACAAAAAAGCAAATTATTTATGAAGTTGTCAAATTAAGATAAGTACCTACCCTTTATTTTTAACCAAAACTACCAGTTGATGCCGAGCCGAGTGGATCGGTAGTTTATGGTAAAATATGTAGTGAGCGATCTCCGCAGGCGGCTGTGCGAATTAATTTTATTGACTGCTGGGTCAAAGTATACCTAAGATCTGCATCCAATTCCGTAAAATGTCTAAAAATACCCCGTCAAGTCAATAACCATATCCAATAAGACTGCTTACTTACTGCTTGTTTCTGGCACTTCCAGTTTCCCGCCGCCGTACATCGCGTCGTCGGAGCTGAACATCGCGTGGCTGTACGACGAGCTGGACGCGCAGTGGCGGCGCTGGCTGCCAGCTGGCGTGTCTCATACTGTGCGCCGCGGCGCCTTCTACTCCGTGTTAGTGCGGCCCGGCTTCCGTATCATTTCGCTCAATATGAACTACTGCAATAATAAGAACTGGTGAGCAATCTATTTTTTTTTTGCTTTTTCTAGAAGTCCAATTTGAAATGTTCACATATGTATTTTCAAATGTTTCATTCTAACATTTTCAGGTGGTTGCTAATGAACAGCACAGATCCAGCAACAGAACTTCAATGGTTGATTTATGAACTGCAATCCGCGGAGTTCAGTGGCGAAAAAGTTCACATCATTGGCCATATTCCACCGGGCCATTCCGACTGTTTGAAAGTATGGAGCCGAAATTTTTACGCTATAGTTAACCGATATGAATCAACAATAACGGCACAATTTTACGGACATACTCATTTCGATGAATTTGAAGTTTTTTATGATCCGAACGACCTTGGTAGGTGTACCTTGCCAACTTTATTGAGCTGTATACAGATCATGTTGATATTTTCAGCATATTAGGTATATACCTACCGAACGCCAGATAAATGTGCAATAAAGGTCATTGCCCTTTCCTTGATATCTCTTCGTAGGTACATGGACAAAAAAAAATGAATCGTTTTCCATTACTAGTAAATATAAAGGATCACGATGGATGTCGATCCAATATAGCATTAATTCATTATTTCTGTTTTAAGAATAAAGGTTGACAATAAATGTAGGTGGGTCAATGACCGTTATTACACATTTATCTGGCGTTCGGTATAATTCATGTAACTTACCGACATTGTAATGGTTTTCGCAGGTAGAGCCACAAGCATTGCGTACGTTGGTCCTTCAGTTACACCGTATTACGATTTGAATTTAGGTTATCGAATATATTATGTTGACGGAGACCATGAAGCCACTACCCGGGTAATTATTCATTCTTATATTACCATCATCTGCCTGCCTAGCCTTTTCCCAACTGCATTGGGGTCGGCTCCCAGTCAAGCCGGATTCAGCTGAATACCAGTATTTTACGTGAAGCGGCTGCCTACCAGACCTCCACAACCCATTAACTGGGAAACACGGTACTTCTTGGCAAGACTGGTGTCAGATTTTTCTGGCTTCTGACAATCCGTAACGACTGCCAAAGATCTCCAAATGACAGCCGGGACCAACGGCTTAACGTGCTTTCCGAGGCACGGAGAAGTCTCGTTATGTTAAGATGGTCACCCATCCACAGACCAACCTCGGCAAGCTTTGCTTAACCTAGAAGATCGACCCGTGCGGCTGTTATAATTTAGCCACGAGCTCCTCAATTCTTATATTACCATCATAAATAATTTGACTTGGTTTTAATAGGCAAGCGAATGATTGTAAAATAACATTACTGAACATATTTTTCAGCAAGTGGTCGATCATGAGACGTGGATAATGAACTTGAAAGAAGCCAATCTGTTCGGTTACCCGATCTGGTACAAGTTGTACTCGGCGCGGTCAGCGTACATGATGCCGGCGCTCCGGCCGCAGGACTGGGACAAATTCATCGATGACATGACCACCAAAGAAGACGTTTTTAACTTATATTACAAGTAAGTAATCATTTGACTGTCTGTACTGTAATTTATCTTACTTCTTCAGCATGATGAACCTACGTAATATTTTGATTTTTAATACGTAAAGACAACGCAGCTAACGAATGCAATTGGTACTTCATACCTGTTGACGTAGGTATTTAAAGATGCTTTGACAAACTCTCAATCACCTAAATGTAACGTGATTTCCCTTCCTTCACATTTCAGACACTATTGGAAGAACAGTCCCCGGCGCGGCACGTGCGACGGGGAGTGTCGCAAAAGGCTGGTGTGCGATGCGCGTTCGGGCCGCTCGCACGACCGGCGCGCGTTGTGTGGCCACATCGAGGCGCGTATCGACGGCGCCGCACCCACGCCGCAGACGTGGCGCGCCTGGCTCTACAATGGCCTGTCTGTCTCGTGAGTTCTGTGATGAAACTTAACCACCGCTTTGTACTTACGCCTTGTAAATATCGATGTTCTTTAAAGCCGACATACTCGGGTTAAAACTAGAAGAGGCTCTAGACAAGTGGCATGTCAGTGGTAGCATGGCAAAGGTGGTTGTCAAAATATCAAAAAGGTATCTGGTAGAATATTTTGGCATTTTGTCTATCGCAGTCGCTAATAGAATGGCGCTATGTCAAGAACGTTACGATTTTGGTTGCACATATTCTATTTAGCAAAAATAATGCAGAGGAAATCAATTAGACATGTCTAGTTGTTAGCACTTCCTGTTATATATTTTATAAAATGACTAACTGAATAGGTAATAGCTTAAAGAACAAGCATGAAGAGCTTAAAACAATGTAAAAACCGATTTTGTATCTTATCAGAATATAACCATTTATTAACGCCACGGTAATGGCTTAAAAGTGCTAGATACCTACCCGTATATATGGCATAGGTTTCTATGTAAATCAAACAATGATACCAGTGCTATGCGCGATAATATGCCTAAACATGATGCGGATATTGCCAAAATATGCAAATATTAGCAAGTAGGTGAGCTGGGGAAACTAAACTTGAGCGGGGCCGTTGATGTTGACCATTTGTACAGTAAAAGTAAAGTTAAAGTAGAACATAGCGGTATATGAGAACGACCAAGTGCCGCATTCTAATACCTAGTGCAACGGCAGCGAGCACTCGTTGTTGAGCACTAGGTACTTCATCATTTAAGTATCTCTCTTGAATTTCCTCTAACCTTTTCATACGAAAAATTAGTCACTGAACCGTCTTATTACGATTTCTAACTTTGTATAAATAAGCATTGGCGTCCTCAAGCTCGAGCTTCAAGTTTTAGGCTTGGTCTGAATAAGAAACTAAAATTAGTTTGATAATTATTCATTCATTCTTGATCCAGACCTTTTCAGCTGCGTCATACTTTTTTGATATTGTTAATCCTGTATAATGTCAAACGTTTATATGGATGACTAGATGGCATATATCAATGAATGTATTTGTAAATATATTTCTTATTCTTGTACCTATGCAGAGACACTCCTTCTGTACAGCAAGTATAACTGGTGGTGGAATTAGCCTTAAATTTCCTGCACAACAATTCTAAGGTCAGTTTACTGTACATATTACTAGCATGATCATATTTTTCCAGACACTTAGCAACGCAATGTATGTATTACCGATATCCGTTTATGGATATGCAAATAATGGTGAAGGTCCAGGGTTGCGAATTTGTTTGAAAGAGTTACCGCGGCCCTGGAACGCAATGAGCATTTGGAGGAAAACGGGTGGGTTTTAGTCAGCAAGATTCTGACACTCCTTTTTCGCTCCGCCCAGAGCGTGAGGAGACATTTGAGGTTTTCCCCATCTGTAAAAAATCTAATGGTGATGGTAGAAATAATGTTATACCTACCCAATATTATTGTTTTTTTTTTATTTTATTTTTTATCAAGTCCCTAAAAATTACCACCAATATTTTATTTTATTTTTACGATAAGTACACTTCATATTTTTTTCAGAATGAATATGATAATGCAAATACCTCAAGTGGCGTATCAAATACCAAAGTTCGTGATGGGACTCGGCTGAAAATATCTACAATAATGAATGTGCAAAAGTTAGCATACGACCGGGCATAGTCATGACGACCATGGATATTTCTACATCGATCCTCGCACGCCTTCTATTACCATAGACAGTTATTTATTTCATCATATCAATCAAACGAAGTGCCTTAATCAGTTTTAATCTATTGAGTTTTACACTAACTACTCTAAGCGGTCAACATAATTATGTACTTTCGGTGGTTTTAATACCACGAGGTTACTTCTAGTACTAAATGTATTTGTAAATATTAATTATAAAATAAAATATTTTGACCAGAAGTTGTTTCATTTTTTACCCCGACGCAAAAAGAGGGGTGTTATAAGTTTGATGTGTCTGTCTGTGGCTCCGTAGCTCGCGAAAGGATGAAGCGAATTCAATTTAGTTTTTGTACGAAAGCCGAGTTACGGGCGAGTGTTCTTAGACATGTTTGATGAAAATCGGTTGAGTCGTTTAAAAGTTGTGGGGGGTGAAAGCGGGGAAGAATAACTGAATGTATGCAAATATACTCGAGGGGGGTCTCAAATGAAAGCGCACTGAAAGAGAATATTGATGATGACTTAATCGAGTGTTCTTATAAGTATCTACCTAAAAAAGCATAAAATTAAAAAAAAAATCCCCGACAAAAAACCTGTTTCCTTTTAAAAAAAACGTCGCGTGGGGGGGACCGCTCCAAACCTAATAATTTATTTACAAATAGTCTATTACCTACCTAACTAAGCAGCGCGGCCCCCCAACGCAAAGTATTGTTTTTTAGAATTATTACTACTTAGGTACTATAAGATTGAGTTTTTATTTTATTATCTTTTACTTTTTAAAGGAAACTTAGGTTTTTGTGTCGGGCTTTTTTTTAATTTTTAATTTATTTTCTTGGAATGCTTAGGCTATAGTATTTAATAATACAAAATATATTTTTTAAACTTTTTATTAGCAATCAAAGACAAATTGAAATAACACTATTTACAAGATAAAATACATTTCATGAATTTTGAAATTAAAACTTATATAGTCGACAACATCAGTACAATTCGCATCGCTACAACGTACGTACAATACAGATCGCCATAATTTAAAATTAAATCTTGAGTATTACAGATTGTAAATAGAATTTAATTGTGCACACTTGGTCCCTTCATCTCTTCAACCTTTAATAGGTATTAGGCACAAATAGCTACACTAAACTTAAACACTCGTTCTTTTTCTAACATTAATTTTATGAAATATCAATTGTATATTTCAGCAGATGTACCCGCTCTCTTTAGAAGAAGTTAACACACACAATTATGTACAAAAGGCATAATAATACACTAGGCACATTCATCTTAGATAACTTACGAGTATACAGTAAAAGTTTGTCCATGTTGTTGGTGTACTTATTATATAAATAAATAAAATATTACTTTAATTATTCGAAACATCACTATAACGCTAATCAAAATAAGGAGACGCAGACCACTTGCCACAGCCAGAAGTGACGCAAGCGACGCTTTATTTTTGATTTTAGTTTCATTTATATATTTATTGGAGTCCATAGTGCGTGGCTGGTCACATATGGCCATTGCTAGTGGGTCGTGAGAAGATAGCCCAGTTGAAAAGTACAGTGTAATGTTATTCAAAACAATAACAATATATGTGGTCGGTGGGTGTTCCACTTCACAGGCTTTAGGTCGGTAACGGTAAGGCGGTTATTGAATAAAACATTACAAAAATAGCCTTTCAGAAGTTTGATAAGTTAAATTATCGAAATTTTACATTGCCTTGCAAAATATAATCTAAATTATTAAAAAGACTAGGGAATGTTCATTGAAACATGTATTTTAAGACAACTGCATTTCGGGCGAAATTTGGGCTACGCGACCCATCACAAGTAATTGTAGGAAATGCGAACTAATCTTTTTCCGAAATAGTTATTTTTAATAGACAAAATGCGAATCGAAGCTGATAAAACTTTTAGAATCTGTTTACAAATTATAAATTCGCGGACAACTGATTGTTCTATCTCTATGATTGATCGAGTTAGAATATACCACTCATTTCACGACGAGAAAACACATTTACAGATTAAAAGTTTTATTTAAATAACTAATTAAAAGTCGTGATGTATTAAAAACAGTCTTACTTATGAGTACTTAATAAATAACTATTGAATAGTTAAATGTTAGTAGATATTTTAGTAAATTTTATTAATTGAATAAAGGGGAATCATTTTAGAAAACGCACTTTACTCAAGCAGTCTTGGTTTTATTTGTTTTAATATATAACCATTAAATGAGATTGTCTATTTCAAGATTTTACGGACTAAACAAGCCCGTAAAATCTCGGTTCCATATTGTTGTATCCTTTCGTACCAACTATAAAAGATTTTACCTACACATAATTTACATTACGCTTTTTTCTAGTTTTAGTCACAAGTAGGTTAACCTACGTTCACACACAACACAAAAATCGTCGGGGCCTCTTTCTGATGACGTTTATTAGGTACAAATTAAGTCCGTGTATAATAGGACATTGGAAGAAGCGGCCCAGCCGGATGTCGCCGATTAGATGCAACAATACGTCATCATAGCGTATTGGTTGCGAGAGGGGAGAGCAGTAATTAGTTGCAAGGCAAACAATACAAAGACTTGACCCTTCCGAAATCGTCTATTTTAAAAATAGGATCGGCCTTAGGCCCCTCCTCCATGAGCGAGTGAATCGCCGGGCTATTATCGGGTGATCTCTACGAGACGATTATTCTCCCACCAGCGGGTTGCCGCACATCCACAACAAATCTTTACACATTTGTTTTGTTGAATAAGTTTTCCAGCGTTTGCGGTATGAGTGGTTGACAGTTTGTTAAAGAATCTCATGGCTGCGATAGTAGTGCCGTGTGGAGACGCGTTTAGAGATGTTATAGAGTGAACCGGAACGACGATAATATCGCCGCTATTCACTCGCTCGTAGAGGTATTAATTAGAAATTAAATTTCAAAAATGAGAATTAAGTTCTTGTTCTTCATGATCAGGAATTTAAACAACAACAAAATGTGCTACTGTACTGTAGTGTTAGACCGGTATTCGGCCACATTTTAAAACACACGACTGCCTGTTTTCTTGTCTTTAAATAAAATGCATAAGATACCTAGAAACCACAAATGAATTGTGGATTTAAAAATAAGAAAACCCGTAGAGATCCTTAATTTATAATTAATGGAACCTTATTTAAAACTGCCAGACAGACTTCCTACTGACTTTGTGGTGAACTATAAATGCATTAATTGATAAAAAATAATGGCACAAAATCAGACATGGGTCAGTCAGACCCCTTAATCACAAATTTTATAAAATACCGATATTCTATATAATATCGAACTAATAATAGGCTAGTTGACAGTAAGAGAAATATTTGATGGATTGCGGTGTGTCACAACAAATCTAAAATTAACTTCATTACGTTACAGTCATATTTTTGAGAAATAGCGTAAATATAAAGGCAATGGCCACGCCACTACCACTGAGGACTGATCAGAACTCGGACGACATAGATTATTTAATAGACGTACAAAGAGAGTGGTCAGCAAATAAAAAACACTGCATTGTGTAACTCTGGTACAATGAACACCAATATTCGATGAGCAAGTATAAAGTGTTAAGTCGTCAACAACTAAAATATCGTAAGTCCCTTTGGCCACAATACTCGGTGAACACATCAAAATGACAAATTTCGGTGATCAGATAAGAAAACAAAAACTTCAGAACACGCCAATGTTACAAAATTCGGTTACTTTTAAAAAAAATATATTCTTGTTCAGCGACTTTTGTTGAATAAACATGTTCAGATTATTTCGTCGCACTGCTTTCAAGTTGTTCAGTTCACACATTGCAAAGTATTTAGTTAATCCAATAACTAAAGTTTTGTACATTCTGTGTCGACTTTTGTTGTTTTAAAGTGTTGACGACTTTTGCAACTTTTAGATGCACATCGAATATTGTTGACTGTACAATCTAGCACAGTCCACCAAATTATAAGTAGGTACATACTATAATAGTAATTCGTGTAGGTACTTAAAATAAATATTAGACATTGAAAATCAACCTCCTGGGATTGCCTAAGTACCAAACATTTGACTATTTCTTTTAAAATACTTCAGTAACAATTAATAATAAAGGCTACAAAATAATGTGCATGCAGAAGTAACAAAAGAAGACATTTTAAATTGAGTAACAAAATTGACGACACGACACTGCTGGTGCAGTGGTTGAGCGATTGTCTGCTGCGCTGTATGGCGCGGGTTCGATTACCACACGCATCAAATATTTATATGGTCTACATTTAGTTTAAGAGATGTGCCGACTATCCGGCCACTATCGTAGTCGGCGACTATTCAGCAAATGTCATCGACTACGTCTACTTACTTTGTATATATTTCTCACAAAAATATACGTAGGAGAAATTACAATAAATAAAAACCAACTCTTTAAATCATTTCCCAGCGGTACTTTCATTTCCAAGATTTTATTAGTTTTCATAATTGTAAATTTCTACATATTTTTGTAAGGTTTTCAGATGAGGTATTATTTCAGAAACCTGCATAGAGCAACTTGAACTAATAAATCTTGGTAATCTCTTCAAGTCACTTCAGCAATTCTATATATCCCTAGTGTGAGGCAACGTTTTTTTTAAAGAAAAAGAATTCTAAAATAGTTTTGACTTCTACAATCCACTTTATTTCTCTAAAACAGTAAGCTGGCCTTTTCTAATTTACATACTTCAGTAATAATAATTACTACTTTAATAGTAATAAATATTACATATTTCAGGTATAAGCAAGTAATTCTAAGTTGGTTTAATATTAAGTGAAGGTTGTCTATTGCGAAGAAGAATTTGACATTTTTAATCCATTTGCAGATACTTTATAATTTTATGTACAAATTTTTCGAGTAACGGAAAGTGTCGTTCTAGACACTGCTTTAGAGCTGGAAGTAAAAAAAAATTTGAGCCACCATTGTTTTTTATGTAACACTGTTTCTGCTTGAGTACAAAATAATTTGGGCTACAAAGAGCTGTAAATAAGTCTGTTTGCTTGAAAATGACACAACAGTCACATACGATAATATTCTTAGGTTGTATTGCTGGTTATTATTTTTATTGGTTCTTTTATGTATTTAATGATAGCAAAATTACATACATATTGCCTATTTTCAAATACCTAGTGGAATGTACTTGATATAAAAACACTGGTCTGGGCTGTTGAAAATTTATTACAGAAGTCGACGCAAGTTCTTTCTGCTTTTCCGTGTTCCAACAGCATAATCACTTTTTTTTCTTTTAGAGGGACTTGGAGCATTTAGGTCATATTGATTACAACTCTTACCTGGATGCCTACTGCAATTGCAAGCTCTACAAAATTGGTATGAGCAATTAGCATTCATGCACTCCACCCATTCCTCCCCATTAGGTTCTTGTGTTACTTTAGCGGGTAGTGAACACCTTGCACATGGCAGCTGCATCCGTGAATCGAGCGAAGCCATCTGAAATTTTAATAAAATCAATCAATACAATGCCCATTGCATGGCGAAGGATAGTTCCATAAGAGGAGATAAAATGTAATATATTAAAAAAAAAGCCATTTATAAACATAACTTCTAACATTATATTGGAAGTATTTATACATAAGTATAAAGAAAAATAATTGCTAGTTTAAGCATTACAGCCATTTTGATGGCTTATATGATTAATTCATAAATAAATAAATCTTGTTAAAAATAAAACATAATTCAATAAAATCTAGCACAAGTTAGACTCCACATGACAGCAAATGATACAGAGCCATGTAGCTGGTGTGATGATGGAGCAAGAGAGGATATAGTTTAGTAAGTTGAGGTTAGGCTTTCTTCAGAATATTCAGACCCCTGGGAAAACTGCAGCCTAAACAATGCATGGGCCTCATCCAAGTAGTCCACTTCAAAGGGATCAAGACTCTTGATCCCTTTGAAGCGACCCTTTGCTGAGACTCTCTTGATTCAAGAGAGTCTCAGCAAAGCACATTGGCCAATCATAAGGATTCAATGTGGAAATCAAATTCCAGTAGATGGTGCTAAAATCCCATTTGACAAAAAAATAAACTTATGACCTACTTTTATATTAAGATCAGCAATCTTACATCTTACTATTTTATAGTGAATGATTGTTACTCAGTCACAATGGAATGTCTGAATGGATCTACATGAAAAATGGCACAGATATAGATTATAGTCTGGAATAGCATGTATGCTACTTAAGCTGGTAGCATGTTCCTTTGGGATAATTCACAATGTTGATGCGTAGGTAGTCGCTAGCAGAATTTAACTACCTAAATTGATTTAGAATACCACTCAAGTTGCACATCTAACACTAATGATCACAAACGTCTATAGTTTCTAAAGTAACCAACTATTTCCTATGAATAGTATGAACTTTATAAAGCTTGGAATGTTTGTTTCACATTAGATAAGGTAATAATATCACTATCATCTAGAGAGTACGAGGCAACAAATCACCATATTTTTTAATTACTTGATATACTTATATTACGATATTTATCAAAGAAATAAAATTAACTCCTATACATTTTGTTTGATAATACCCAACAGATACACAGTCAATGCCAAATCCAGCCAGCACAAAATGGTCCAGGACTAAGAGCAGAAACCAAACCCTCAAAATAGATAGATAGCCAGATATAGACTTCTTGATACCTACTTAAGACAAGGTACCATTTCATTGATTTCAGTCATGTTTAATTAGCTTAATAATGATTTAAAATATACAAAAACAAACCTTTATAAACTTCCTGAATCTATTTGTTCTTGGCGAATACTGAGGACTCCTAGGAGTAAGGTCGACATTGATAAAATTATTAATTTCTTTAAGGAATCCATCATTTAAATTGGTAGCTTTTATCCTATTACTTCGTTCTTTTAAACAATTCTCTTGATTTTCTTTAGCTGACTTCAGATATTTTCTTAGCTCTTCTTTCTTAAGACTGCTGCTATGTAAGTTCCAAATATCTTTCCAAGTACTGCTCACAGAACAAAAGTTGCAGATATCTTCATTACTTAAGTACCAAAAAATATTTTTTAAAGGTGGTATGGCACTATGTTGGTGTAGCAATCCTAATATATCTATTTTATTTCTTTTTCTGTTTTGGTCAGGTCTGGCGGGAATAGGTTGCGCTTGTGTTGATCCTATTTTAGTTTGTGTTATTTGTTGTGGTGTTTGCTGTAGCCCATGCTTCTCACATGCTATAGAATGTATGACAAAGTCTAGCTTTCTGCCTGTCTTCCTGCACGGGCTTAATTTACAGTTTCTCTTTACTGGTGTAATTGGATACGAAAACTTCTGCTCACAAATATTTAATCTGTAAATATATCTTGTATTTCTCCCAGTACCTTGTGAATTTTCTGATGGTAAGGTATTATTTTCTTTATCTTCACTGACTTCCAGACCCTGTATTTTACCCGCAATCCAAGTTGTAGGCGTTGGGATTGTTGTGTGTTTCGTAGACTCGACGCTCGCAAAAGGGCGCTTGACAGCCCGCCTTGGCGGCGGAGTGTCGTTACAATTGTCATACTGCGGTTTTAACTGGCTGTATTTATAAGTTGCTTCTGGTGTAACACAATCTACTTGAATTTGATCAATAAAAGTTTTTGTTGCTATCACTGACTGATCGAGGAACCCACTAGATAGTTGAGAATGTTCTAACGAACCTGGGGTAAATGATGTGTGGTATCCACTGTCTTCGGCTTTGAAGTAATTTATATTATCGAAAGAAAGGTTGTACTTAGCAGTTTCAACATAATCTGAGTGCACATCCATTGTAATAACTGATGTTAGGTATTTTATCTTTTGGCACTCATTGTCTCAGGCCTACTTCATCATTTCAAGTTAGGAACGCTTCAAAACTATTTTCATACATAATAGAACTTCAAAATGTTTACATCTTTAATTAAGTCTACTATTTAAAATCGGCTTGTTTCGATCACAAAACGCTGCACAAACAAGAAAAAAACCTCCATTTAAACATCATTTCTACAGTTTTCATTAAATAAAAGGACTCTATGGTATTAGGTATACGTACTCTTTGGTTTCCATACAAAACCACAGATAAATACAGAATTGCCAACCTTACCAAACTAAAGCAGAAACATTCATTTCCCATTTAAGGTGAGGGCAAACGAGCGTAATTTTGTGAGTCGTGAGCATTTCCAGTTGCAGAAATTCTGCCTGGCAGAAATTTTGTTGGGTTTCCAGACGAGCGCATTTTATTCAGTTACTATCCAACGTTTTTAGCTTAAGTATGTCATGTGTCATGCAATGGATGAATGGAACCGTTGAAAATGTTGTATATTGTGAGGCCAAACGAATGTAATTTTGTGAGTTGTGAGTCGCAGAATTGCGATCGCTGAAATTCTGCTGCATTCGGTTTCATACAAAAGTTCTATTTGATTCACACGGCGCACAGTGGATCGACGCCATACAAGCAAAGGGACATAGGCAACTCAAAAATACATGTCAATTTTTGAAAAACAAATCATTCCATCGTATAGGCCTACTTATAAGCTGTAAAAAACCTATGAAGCATTTTCTTATCGGAATCTTATATTGAGAGCTATGGTACCAAACGTGATTTTTTGTATGGGAAACGGCATAAAAAATAGTATACCTTCTGAGTCCCTTTTTTATATGGTAATAAAACATATATTTGCTACATTTTCTCCGAACAAACATGGTGCGCCACTCGCACCCCTTATGAGGTACAAGCGTTGACCGATTTTTTCCTTATTATCTACAAATTGATTCATAAGTTATTATTTCGAAATATTTTATCTCCAAATCTCACTTCACTGGTGACTTACTGATAAATTGGTTAGGTCAAAAATCATCGGTGCACTGATAATAAATTACCAGAAAACGTTTTATTGCACCCAATGTCTGGAAACGATTGTGTTGTTGACCACCTAACCATCGATTCTTGTCAAATTCTGTAAATCGATTTTTATTACACCTAATTAGGCCATTATCTGAGATCCCCTTATAATTACTGATTACCTCACCTTTTGGGTATTAATGAAGTTTTTGTTGTAATTCTTATCACTAGCTAATCTCTCTAAAAGGTATGTTTCTTTAATGTCGAACATAACCATCATTTTCAAAGAATCGATCAATAGCTAATTGATAATTATACTTTTGTTATAATTATCCTTCTCATTAGTACCAATTTTTAAACCATATAAATAGGTGCATTACTTGAAGTGCATCAGTTGTAATTTCATCCTCATCCGAGTGTTGTCATTATGTCTTTCCTTAGTTTCGTTACTTACCTCGACCTTTACGTTTCTCTACGTGATGGTGGTGATCTTCGAGACTATACATCTTTAAGAACAAATTGTAATGTTCAGGTGACAGTGTTGATAAAGAAGTAAAAGACTAGTGCCGTAAATTCTGTTATCGGATCTATGCTAAGTGGACAAAATCTTCAAGAAGCCAGGAAAAATTTATGAAGAAGAATTCTTCCTGGTTGCAGACAGACATTCAATGGCCGGAAAATTGGAAAGAGAATTGTGCTCTAACAGAAGAAGGTATGAATGAGTCGTCTGAAGAACCAGCTGCGACAACATCCGATTCTTTTACAAATATTATAATGGACCCGGTATGTCGGGTTTCCGACGCATCTACGTCAACTTCGATAGACAGCCGCAAATCTTTCGAAGACCTATCAAATAAACAAAAAAGACGACGCACAGAAGCAACTTGCAGCATCAACAGTACGGAAGAAATTGTCTTCTCAGCTCAAACCAGCCTTAAATCGTCTGGAAAAAAAGATGTTGCTGAAATACTGCAATACCTTAGGGAAAACCCAGACCAAGTTTCTAAAGTGAAACAATTTATTCAAATTGAAGAAATGAAAGAAATATCAACCCTAAAAGCATTAGCATTATTTATCACTTTGAGATTATCTAAGTTTCGCTATATAACACTAAGAGATTTCAGTGAAAAAGAAGGAATTTGTAAATATCCTAGTTATTATAAAATTCAAGAAGAGAAGAAAAAGTGTTACCCTGATGACGGTAGTGCTATAACTATAACAGAAACCTCGGTTAAAATAACATTACAAGCATTGTTGGATTAACTGTAAAGAGAATTATTCAGTCTTTGGGCCAAACTGTTGGCAAAAGTAAACTTCTGCTTATAAGCAAATGGGGTTTTGATGGAGCCTCAAACCAAAGCGTGTATCAACAAAAATCTGATGTTTCAAATTTAGATTTACAAAGTGTTTTCATGGCAAGTCTTGTACCATTGAAGCTCACAGCAGAAGATGGATGTGTTATTTGGCAAAACCAACGCCCCTCCTCAACGTCTTACTGCCGACCAATTATGTGGAAGTTCATGAAAGAGACTGAGTTTAATGTCAAAAACGAAATGGCTGCTATAGAAAATGAAATTGAAAATTTAAGACCCTCAAATTACGAAAACGCAAATATTGAGCATAAGTTGTTCTTGACGATGATAGATGGTAAGGTAGCATCTTACATCTCGGGTACCTACTTCTGCAGCAGTTTGTGATTTGTGCAAGGCGCGTCCGAAGGAAATGAATAACATAGAATTAGTACAGAAAAAAACAGTGAATGAAGATATGTACAAATATGGATTAAGCAGCCTTCATGCATGGATTCGTGCGATGGAATGTTTGCTTCATATATCATATAGATTAGACATTAAATCCTGGCAATCAAGAGGAGACGATACAAAACATTCAGTAGACGAAAGAAAAAAGAAAATTCAAGACAGATTCAGAAAAGAAACTGGTTTGTTAGTAGACGTTGTAAAACAAGGCAGTGGGACAACAAACAACGGGAACTCGGCTAGAAGATTCTTTCAAGATCCAGAAAAGACTGCTGATATAACTGGACTTGACGTTGATTTAGTGCGAAGAATTGGTGTGGTCCTGCAATGTATTTCTTCTGGTGAAAAAAATATAGTTAATAAATTTAACAAGTACTGTATAGATACTGCAAAAATGTTTAGTAACCTTTATCCGTGGTATTATATGCCTGTAAGTATTCATAAGTTGCTCATTCATGGGGCTCACATAATTGAGCATTTATCTGTAGTTCCTATCGGTTTTTTGTCAGAAGAGGCATCTCAACCAAGAAACAAGGATTTTCGTAAATTTAGAGAGTCTCACTCGAGAAAAAACAGCAGTGTTTCTTGTAACAAAGCGAAGATGTACTGCATAACCTTTTACTTACTTCAGATCCTGTTCTGACAACCATACGACCAAAACTAGATCAAAAAGAAAAGAAAAAAATGTTCAAAGAAGTTTATGAAATGTTAGATACAGAAGAAAACCAAATAGAATTTTGTGACGTTACAAATTTAGTTTCTGAAAGTGATTCCGAAGATTCTGAAATAGAATCTGAAGATGATACTTTCTGTGACTAATACTTGAATTTTTTATTGATCTGATCAATAAATTTAATTTCGAAATTTATTACATACTTAGCTACTTGTTATTTTGTTGTATGATGTTGTTAATACTGTGTTTTAAAATTGTTTTATTGGTTTATATTTATTGCCTTTTGTTTATAGTTAGTTTATAGCAAGTTGAGTTTAATTAATAGATATATATGATATCTTTTGAGGATTTTAATTTAAGTAGGGTAGACCGGGGACAATTAAAACAGGTCATGATTGCAACAACGTCAATTTCTCGGACACCGCGATACCTACGACTGTGACGCGTCGTCCGTTGCATCGTTGGCCATGTTTGGTTTTGTGTTCGGTACGGCTCGGGCAAGCGAGCGACGCAGTCGTGTACAGGAAGCCTCGAAGAATTTTGCACCAAAAAGTAAGTATTCACGATTTTTTATTTTTATTATTTACCTATTTTAATCTTGTTGTTTGTCAATTTTTCTTATTTTTGAGTATTGTTTATCTATTTAAGATTCTTTTTATTACTGTTAATTAATGGTAAAGTCAATATTTAATAAAATATTGAGTGAAGAAGTAAAAGATGTGACACGGGTACGTTTGAAACGACTTGCCTGTGGACGTTTGAAACGTTTCAACCGTCCATACATATTCCGCATTTTTACCCGACTGCACAGAAGAAGGTTATCTTTTTTAAAGTGTCAGTAATTAATAGAACATAAAAAAACGCACCGATTTCTTATAAATAGAGGTGTTAGAAAAAATATTCATTTAAACCACTTTTAACTCACAATTGATAAATAAAAATAAAATTAAATATGATAGGCAACCCAATAACTCCGAAGACCCTAAAATTGAACCCCAGACAATAACTTTTTTTCATTGATCTTTTCTAGAGATGCGTAGAAAACGGAAACACGTTACAGACAAGTTCCAAGAACATATTTGCATATCAGGAATTGCTATCTGGTAAGTCGTTGAGGAAGACTGCAGAAATGTTCGATTTAGATCACGTCTCATTAGCACGATATAAAAAAAGAGAGAAAGCGTGCCTGAAAATACTCCTGTCGATGATATAACAATGGGTTATAATTCGGCAAAAAAAATATTTACACCTGCTCAGGAAAACAAGATTGTCACGTATGCAATCAAGTCAGCTGATATTTACTTTGGGCTAACCGCTAAGGGTATGAGAAAACTAGCATTTGATTTGACTGTGCGCTACAAACTACGAAGGCCTGCTACATGGGACGAAAATGAGATTGCTGGAATAGAGAGAAGAAGAGTCAAATCTATACGGGTATATAAACGAGTGTTATGATTGAAACATTTCTATGATTGAAACATTGTCATGATTGAAACATTGTTATGATTGAAACAAGCTGTTTTGTATGAGACTAGATTACCTTTTTTTCTCCCCCATGTAAGTGCAATTGCAGCATAATAGGATATTAAATCTTTCAATAATGTGAAATAGTATTAAATAGTACAAATTAGAGCACTAAAATGATTACAATAAGAGATATATTGAGTTGTTTATGTTGAAGATGTTTTTGCATTTATAATTTTAAAAATATTAATGTTACGTTGACGGACTTGTCACGATCTCAATAAATAATTTAGTGGTAAGTTAAATTGTTAAAATTTATTAAAAACCTTCAGTAGTTCCTGAAATATTTCAGTGTTTCAATTATCCCTAAACACCGTTTCAACCGTCCTTGGGGTGGGGTCAATAGAACCACTGTGCCGGGGCTTCTTTAATAGGGGATTGTAGGTTAACTATTCGAAATAGAGATACAGATTATGTTTAATTTAGGAGCTAGATAACAACCCTTTCAACGATTTAAATACGAGGGATGTAAGTATCATAGATACTTCACTGCACACGGTTTAAGTAAAATTGTTTCAATTGTCCCCGGTCTACCCTACTTTATAAACTGTCATCTTTTAGCATAAGACCAGTAGGAAGGTTTCAGTTAATTTGTGATTATTTTTGTTCGACATTTCTTGGTGGTTTATGACAATTTATGACCTGAATTTATCAGTACCTACCAATTTGTAGATAATAAGGAAAAAATCGGTCAACGCTTGTACCTCATAAGGGGTGCGAGTGGCGCACCATGTTTATTTGGAGAAAATGTAGCAAATATATGTCTTATTACCATATAAAAAATCAAGTCGAAACACGAAGGGACTCGGAAGGTATACTATTTTTTATGCCGTTTCCCATACAAAAAAATCACGTTTGGTGCCATAGCTCTCAATATAAGATTCCGATAAGAAAATGCTTCATAGGTTTTTTACAGCTTATAAGTAGGCCTATACGATGGAATGATTTGTTTTTCAAAAATTGACACATGTATTTTTGAGTTGCCTATGTCCCTTTGTTTTTATGGCGTCGATCCACTGTGCGGCGACGCAAAATGAGTTGTGTGCTGACTCACGCATTATTCGGACCAAATTGAGTTTGCGGGGGCGAGGTGGCCGACGCGGGCCGATCAAAGCGTCAATCTGGTACAGATTATAATAATAATAGTAATAATAATTTATAACGAAATATTTAAAAATATAAAATTGTATGTTTAGTGAAATAAATAAAGAGAATAATAATTTATTTGTAGGTACGTAAAATAAGGATAGTACAGAATTGTGTCTAAAAACTTTCTATCTATACTAATATTATAAAGAGGAAAAATATGAATTTTTGTTTGTATTGAATAGGCCTCCAAAGTACTGAACGGATTTGAAATATTCTTTCACTGTTGGGAAGCTACACTATTCCCGGGTGACATAGGCTATATTTTATATTCATATTCCCACGGGAACGGGAACAATGTGGGTGAAACCGCGGGGCTAATTAAAAAATAAACTATTAAATAAAATGCCATGTTTGTCAACGAATGATGACCCTAATCAACATTACAATGATTTTGTTAAAATGTATTGCGCACAATTTGATAGGTACTACATTAATTCCTAAGACTATTTCTGTTCATAATAATACTTCTTTCAGTGACTGGACCACCATTGGTATTCATAAGAGCAGAGAACGGATATAATGATTTGTATGAAGATCGGGCTTAGGTATTAGGTATATAGTATATAGGGCATAATTTTGAATGCGAAGCTACAGTAAGATTTTTGGACAATTTTTCTATATGCCCCCCCCATATAGATAAATTTTCCAAAAAACTTAGCTCTGCAGCATATGCCATTAGAAAAATTCGTGGCATAACAGATTTAGAGACAGCACGTTTAGTACACTTTGGTTATATCCATAGTGTGATGTCATACGGCATTTCGTTGTGGGGAAATGCCGCTGATGTTCACAGTATTTGTGTTACAAAAAAGAGCTATCTATGCAATTTACAAATTAAGTCCTGGACAATCTCACAGAGACATGAAAATCTTTTGTATGCACATAAAAATAATCTATTTAAAAGATAGGTAGGTACAGTGATATTCATAACGTGAATACCTACTAGGAACAAACATATTTTTTTTCATTCCTAAAACTAGGCTCAACAAAATAGTGGTTCATTTAGATGTCAATGTACTTATATGTTTTTATAATAAACTCCCTTTCTACATCCAAGACCTTAGTATTAAAAAAACTTTTTACAAAAAAATACAACCGACTTTTCCACAAAAAATCAAAAAAATCGAAAAAGTACAAAATAACTTTAATTTCGGAACTCGGTGTTTGTGGTTCCTTTTTCATTTTTTGAACACCGACTTCCGAAATTAAAGTTATTTTGTACTTTTTTGATTTTTTGTGGAAATTTCGGTTGTATTTTTTTGTAAAAAGTTTTTTATTTTTCACTTTTTAGTGGTACCTAAACGAACCAATTACATTAGTGTAAAAAAACGCACTGCTCCAATGCAGAGTAAACTAAAAGGTCGTCAATGTAGACAATGTAGATATTTTTTTAGATTTTTGTTGATTTTTCAAAAACCGCTTGTTCTATTTCGATAAAATTTTCATGGGACCATTTGGGAAGTATACCCTTTCTAACAAAAAAAGAATTTTTCAAATCGGTTGGCAAGCGACGGAGTTATGCGCGAACAAACAATAAAAAAAAAAACATACAAACATCCGAATTGAGAACCTCCTCCTTTTTTAGAAGTCGGTTAATAAATTAAAATTGATAATTAAACGTAAGCTATGCCAGAAAGCTTTTTACACATACTGTATTGAAGACCAAAAGGCTTGGGATTGATAGATCTGCTTCAACGATTTACATGGCCTAATGTTACCTACCTACGTACTTTTCTCATTTTTTGTTTTCTGACATTTTATATTCTGTTTATGCAATTTTGACATGAATATTTACTTGCTAGAGTAGGTAATATATTTTCTTTTTATTTTATTATGTTTGACATATACTTTGTAAAGTATTATATTTTTACTTAATTTATTTTTGTGAATATGAGGACTATATGGGTATTATTTTATTTCCTTCTTTAAAGTATATATAACGACGTCTGACAGTTTAAGTACTTTTGCGGCCTGAACAAATGTCCCTTCTTTAGTATTGTTCGTCGGATCGTGCAGCGTCGACGTCGCGCAGACGCGACGTTGACGTCAACGCTCGTAAAACGCCAGTGGGATAGCGGCCTAAGTTGAGCTACTCGGACTACTGAAAAGGCTTGCACTGAGTGGACAGGGCCATTTAAATCTGTGTGGTTCTTTCCTCATAAGACCATTTCAGACAGAGATCTACATGGTTCTCATATTGTGAATGTGAGGATTATGTAGATCGCCATATTAGGGTCTTATTTCAGTTTGTCTGGCAGTTTGAGTAATTCTTGCGGCCTAGCCTACCCAAATGTCCTTGCTTTGGTATTGTTAGTTAAGCTCCTTAAAGTTTCTAAGTTTGAGCTACATGGTAACTGACAAATGCTTGCACTGTCTGGACAGGTCCACTCAAATCTGTGTGGCACTTTCCTCAAAAGGCTACCTCAGACATTCACCTACATGGTTCTCATATGATTTGACCAGTACGGATTGTACGGACTTAAAAAGAGACTGACCTCTCCAGTTTGTTTCGGTATTTCTTCTCAGGGTAGTCGGCTAGGAAACACGGCTTCATCTATACTTATAATAAATCTGTAGAGAGGTCAATTCTGTACAAGGAATATATTTTCAAAATAACTATCAGGGGGTGATTAGTGATTGATACTGGTGCCAAAAATGCAATCAGTAAAATTTTTGTCTGTCTTTCTGTATGTTCTTTATAGAAACAAAAACTACTCGACCGATTTTAACGAAACTTGGTGCAATTATTCTTCATACTTCTAGGCAGGTTATAGTATACTTTTCATCACGCTACAATCAATAGGAGCAGAGCAGTGAAGGAAAATGTTGGGAAAACGGAAGAAGTTACTCCATTATTTAAGTTTCCGTCGCGTGTGTAGCCTTAATGGTTAAAGTTATATAGAAATCATGTATTACGGAAATATTCTACATAAAATTATCTAAAAATATCCCGAAACAGCATGTCTATCTTTTGTCAATTTTAAACCGATCGGGCTGAGAGTTTCAAAATCGGGGGTAAAGTAACTATTCCACGCGGACGAAGTCGCTGGCAGAAGCTAGTCTAGCTTAAAATGACATGAAAGATTAGAACTTTTTATGTGAAAAGAGTACTGATTAATCAGTTTTCTCAGGTAAAGGACATACCCAAACTCCATAGAAACTTGGGCCTGGCGTTACAGGGCTGAAACTTGGCCATAAATTAGAGAATTTAGGAAGCTTTAACTAGCCCAATTTTCACGTATCCCAGCAATGGCGAAATCGGTAAAATCAGACAATGTTTACCTATATTTTAGGTTATTCTCATTTATTTTATATATGTTTTTGAGACTATTTCCTACGTAAATCTGGAACAGGCGCACTCTAGGCAATGATTTTAAAGAGTCGTCGTTATAGAAATCCAAGACTATAGGTAGGTAGGTATATATATCGACCTGCAGCCTAACACGATAAGGTTTTAAGTACCTACATAACAAGCGTTTAGAATTCGAAAAGCGAATGGCATCAAATGAAATGATAACTACTGAAAGCCGTTGACGTTGACATTGACATTGGCACTAGTGCAATCGATTTTATCGATTATTTATTCATTTGATTTAATTGTTTTAATGGAATTTACGTTAAAACTCAATTTCATTCCAGATTTCTTATTTTAAATTGATTTTAATACCTGATAACAATTTGCTAAAATGGCGATTTATTTAATTATTATTTTGTGACCTTATCGATTTCCACTAAATCGATTATATTGTTGTTAGAGTAAGCTCTATTGATAGAATGCCAGCGTTTGTGAAGTTAGTGATGTGTAATGAAATAAGTGCTGTAATTATTTACAAAGGTTGTTTAAAACCAAAAAATAAGTATCTACTTATTTCCTACACTTGGCCATTGTTATTAAACCTGAGATTTAAATGGATTAATTATTCAAAATAGACGATTATTTTGGTGCATATTTGTTTCGTGTAATAGTTAGGCCCAAAAACGGGTTTCTCCTTTAAGTGTGGCAAAAGAATTGAAACATCATACATTGAAAAACCAAGGCACATTTATTATTTCAGTACATTTTGAAATTGACTGAACCCCATCACATAGTATTACACTTTATTGAAGGCAGCAATGTCAACACTTTGAACCTGTAACAAGTAAATAACAAAATAGGATAATCATAGAATACATAGATACAGAAAAAGAATGACTTGCGGCTGTTATTATTTATCCACAAACTCCTCGTATATGCTTTTATTAAGTAATGTATTAAATGATAAAGAGTAATTAGCTGAAGGAAAATAAATGTGCACTAGCAAAATAGCTATTCAACTTACAAAGTCTTCAACTTTTTCAATTTCTTCAGTTAACCAATCTACAGAAACTTTGTCATCTTCCACGACACAAGATATCTGTAGCTTGTGAATTCCATAGGCCAGAGGCACAAGTTTACCAGCTCCCCACAAGAGACCATCTGTAGTAATTCCTCTTACTGCCTTTTCCAAAGCTGCCATGTCTGTTTCGTCATCCCATGGTTTGACATCCAAAATGATGTTAGATTTTGCTATGAGAACTGGCTCTAAAATAGAAATAAAAACAAATAGGTCATTAGTTTAATTTTTGGTAACTGCCTAGCAATCGTTCTTTGATTAACTAATAATGTACATAAACTCGGCAATGTTTTGGCATAGTGGGGATAAGTTAGCGCATGTACACTTAGTGCATTAAAATGTGGTCACCCAATAGTCAAAATTGGACATGTATGGTTTATTATTATTCTAGTTATTTATTATTGCCATAATTTATTTTAACATGTCTGATAAAGTTAAAGAAAGGAGAAACATGATATTTATAAAAATCAATCCTAATATATAAATCAAACCTGTTACGACTATCAAGAAAGTGCCGAAATTGAAACTTCCTGGTTCAAAAGGGAACAATAACCATAAAAATCACAACACTGCAAATACTGCGCTGGAAAACATTAACACAAAAAGAAACACAATTACTGAAAATGTCACCGCAGCAGTACTAGAAAGAGTAGAAGAAAAAATTAAACCCATACAGAAGAAAACAAAAAATTGAAAGATGAAGTTGAAAAATTAACTAAGAAGATAGAAAGTCACGAGATGAATGGAAAAAGGAATAATGTATTATTGCTTGGAATACCAGAACAGAAAGACGAAAGTCACGAAGATTTGGTTACATTAGTGAAGTCTACAGTGAAGAGTATTGATGTTGAACTGAACCAAGGTGACATCGATAGAATACAGAGATCGAGAAAAAAGGAAACCAAGATGGCAAGATAGACCCATTTTACTAGCAACGACAACCCTAGAAAAAAGATACAAATTAACAAAAAAGAAAAAAATGAAACCCAACACTTATATTACACATGATCTGCCAAAAGACACATACCTAAAAAACAAACAAAAGAAGAATAATGGTACAAACGAAACTGAAAAACGAAAAAGATCGGAAACACCCAGCCCTGGGAACGGAAACAGCGATATGAAAAATGATCTGAAAATGAAGAAGCTAGATGCCTTTCAATATCTACGGGGGAATCACTTTCGTTTTCGGGCAAAACAACAAACGTTAACTAGAGAGCATGAAATTGGAACTGGACAACCACAAAACAAAAAAACAAACTACTGAATGTCGCCCACCACGGCTGGTCCCCGCGGGAGTACTAGACCACTACACTCTAACAAAAAGAAGTGAAGTATTTAATATAGCAACACTCAATACAGGAACCCTTAGAACACCCGAAAGCTTGGTGGAGCTGTGTACAGCTCTAGAAGAAATAAAATTTGATATCCTGGGCATCAATCTAATTAAAAATCTAATAATAATAATAATAATGACAATTCTTATCTAACTAATTAAATCAATATTGATAATTCCAATTAATTATTCAATTCAACTAAAATCATGATTGTGCTATATTATGGATTTGATTGATTATATTTTAAATGCTATTATCTCATAAAAATTTAGGATCAAAATGCACAATTTATAAAAAAAAGCAGATTTAGTAATAATTGCCTCTAAATTAAGCAATGTAAATAATTTAGTTTAAATATTGTCACTGCATTACAACTTATTATGGATAGCAAGAAATAAAAGGCTTTTTTATTTTATTTATTTATCCTGGGCATTGGTGAAATGAGGAGGCTTGGCCAAAACATCGAAAAATATGATGATTTCATTTTATATCACAAAAGAGGAACCCATGACCAGAGAGGTGTTGGCTTTCTGATTAAAAAGTATCTTAAACATAACATTCAAGAATTTATTGGTGTTTCGGATAGAACAGCTGTTCTCAATATTAACCTACCTGTATACAAGAAACAGTGGTCAATCATTCAGGTGTATGCCCCAACTGAACAATCAGAAACGTCGGTATTGGAAAATTTCGAAGAAGCGCTGTCTCATGTGATAAAAAGATATGCAAATAATCATATAATTCTAATGGGCGATTTCAATGCACAAGTGGGCACCAAGTTGAATAACGCAGAATACGTTCTTGGGGATTTTGGATTTGGCAAAAGAAGTCGCAACGGTCAAGAATTAGTCGAATTTCTCATGGGACACAATTTAACTATACTGAATTCTTTATTCCGGAAATGCCACAAAAATAAATGGACATGGATTTCCCCTGGTGGAGCCCACAATAATGAAATCGACTATATTATAAGCAACTCTCCAAGAAATGTCACAAATACAACAGTCATATCCAGACTCAACTTCAATACGGATCACCGTATGGTTCGCAGTTCTATAAGGAAGTACCCAACAAAACTTACTCGAAGATTCATCAACAACAATAGATTATGTCAACTAAGTACTACACAGCAACCACAATTCAAAAGTAACACAGAGTTTAAGGACGAAGTAAAAAATATTATGACAGATAAACATATAGCAGTAACACAAAAATATTATAGACTGGAAAAACTTAAACAAAGCCACACGACTAAAAGGAATGAAAGAAATAATGAACTACGACTAAGCGAACAAACTATGCAACTGGTAAACGAAAGGAAAGAAATATTAAAGAACGAAAAGAATAAAGAAAACCTAAATCTCATTGCAAAAATAAGTAAAGACCTAGAACAAATATAAGAAAGGATCGCAAAACAAAAAGACTGCAATATCTCGAATTTCATATACAAAAAACTGGAGGCGTTAAAAAAGCACTGAAGGAGCTTCGAGACTGGAAAGGAATGGGTACCAAAACTAAAAAAGAAGTCAAAAATCGCTACACAAAGAAAGCAAATAAAAAACTTAGCATCAGATTTCTATCGCCGTTTAAATGAAAAACAACAATCGGAACTGTCAGTCACTGCACACCAAAATATCATTTGCGACCAACCAGGATATTGTTCCCACAATCTTACCCAGCGAAGTAGAAAGAGCTATTACAAGCCAAAAAACAGGAAAAGCACCCGGACCAGATCACATTACGAATGAACTACGTCAAGGAACCAAGGAAGAACTGATACCTATTCTAACTGAAATCTTCAATGAGATACTGAGGTCCAGTGCTATCCCAGACCGATGGACTAAGTCGCACATCATCCTAATTCACAAAAAAGGTAGTAAAGATGACCTCGAGAACTATAGACCTATTAGGCTTATGTCAAATATATATAAAATATTCGCAAAGATCCTATTAGACAGAATCAGCTTAAAACAAGACGAGCAGCAACCAGTAGAGCAAGCTGGTTTCAGGAAAGGGATTTCAACCATTGACCATATACATACAGTCAAGCAAATCATTGAAAAATACAAAGAGTATAATAAAAGTATCTACATAGCATTCATCCACTATGCGAAGGCTTTTGACAGTGTGAGTCACGAATATATAAGAAGAAGAAACTCTGTTGCAACAAGGAATTCCAGTAACATACACAAACATCATAAAGGCCATCTATGCAAATAGTAAAGCTAAAATCCAATTAGAAACCTTGGGAGACGAATTTGATATCAAAAGAGATGTGAGACAGGGAGATCCTTTGTCTGCAAATTTGTTCTCTGCAGTTCTGGAAAATATTTTTCCGTAAATTGAGTTGGGAATGGCTTAAATATAAACGGGTCGAAACTGAACCACCTTCGCTTTGCTGACGGTTTAGTATTATTTGAAGAAAATCCGGCCAACCTACAATTCATGATACAAAGCTTAAACGAAGAGTAAGTAATGACTAACTCAACTCTAGTTGATATAAAAATAATCAACGAAATTCTGGCATACGTAGATAATTACACATACCTCGGACAAATCATATCAACTAAAGACCAAACTTCACAAGAAATAAGCACGAGAATTGCCCTAGGATGGAAAAAATACTGGTCCCTAAAGGAGATCATGAAGTCTAAAGACCTATGCATGGCACTGAAAAAGAAAACTTTCAAGGTATGTATTAGTGATGTAACGAATATTCGCATTCGCATTCGCGGATATTCGCATATTTTTGAATATTCGCATTCGCGAAATTACTGCGAATGTTTTGCGAATATTAAAAAAATAGTTGGTTAATAAAACAAAGTCCATTAATTATATTTCACTAGAATTTAATTTACTCAAGTTTGTAATGACTATTCATGTGAAATCATAAAATAACTCCTCCCGCTCTTTGCGGAGCGGAAGGGAGTGTCAGACTCTTACTGACTAAAACCCACCCGTGATCCTTCTCATGCTCTTTGCGTTCCAGAGCCGCGGTGACTCTTTCGAAAAAAATCCACAACCCTAGCAGGCACTGACCCTATGTGGCTCCGTCTTCTTTGCTGACAGCTCTTTGAGGCGCGCGTGGAATACGACGCGCCGTCGACCCATAGCTCGGGCTGATTGCTATCGGACGGCCAGCCACCCATAGCTAGCCATCCGCAGACCCGCGCCTACGGTGACCGGGAAACGCAGGGCGATTCCCGGCGCCCAGGCGGAACAGAAGACTGTTGCGGGTGCTGGAGCGTGAAGTTTCCCACTCCCGCACGCAGTCTGCCCCCTCCTTCGCTAGCATTACTGCTTCGCAGAAGGAGGTGACCACTTCCCAAGCCTCTTCGCTCCGGACCATGGATTGAACCAGGAACGGACACGCGAGAGGTTACTGCCGCCGATCGCCTCAACGAGGGCACGGCGTAGCTCTGCCCAAGCAGGGCAGGCCTCCACCGTGTCCTCCGGGCGATCTACACAGTGTTGATACCCGGACGTGTCCTCCCGCTGAATCCGAAACAGGTTCCTCCCGAAAAAGCCGTATCCAGTGAGCACCCGCGTCAGGCGGTACGTGAGGTTGCCGTGACGTCTCTCCGACCACTCCTCAAAGTGGGGACTTATCGCCGCAATGATAGCCGGCCCAGCGCTGGGGTGCAGCACTTGCTGTCCCTTGCTGGCCCTGGTTCAAACCATGGTCCGGAGCAGGGAGGCATGGGAAGCGGTCGCCTCCTTCTGCGAAGCAGTAATGCTAGCGAAGGAGCCAGCTGCGCCAGACGCCGCAACAGAATAAGACGCCCTGGGCGTCTGGAAACACAGGGCGATTCCCGGCCACCGTAGGCGCGGGCCTGCGGATGGCGAGCTATGGGTGGCTCGCCGTGCGATAGCAACCAGGCCCGAGTCGATGGCGCGTCGTGATCCACGCGCGCCTCAAAGAGCCGTCAGCAAAGACGGGGCCCCATTGGGTCAGTGTCTGCTAGGGTTGCGGAATTCGTTCGAAAGAGTCACCGCGGCCCTGGAACGCAAAGGGCACAAGAAGGGTCACGGGTGGGTTTTAGTCAGTAAGAGTCTGACACTCTTCCGCTCCGCCTAGAGCGGGAGAAGTCATTTGATGATTTCCCATCCAAAAAAAAAATTTTAGGGCACGCAACTGTATCAGGGAGGGAACATGACGTAGACACATCGCGAGAGACATGTTGTGTTGACTGATTGGCTAGACAACAACCAATCGCGCATAGCCGTGCGCACGTAATGCTGGGGCCACACTAACGGCTAACGTCAATGCCCACTAGCGCGATATTTACTGCGATAATTTTAACGCGCTAAAGTGGGTGGCTACACTTGAAATGTCAACGTGAATGCACATCATTGGCGATTAAAACGGCGTTATATTATTAATGTAATACATATACAGGATATTATAAAACTTATAAGTATTTGAAAAGAGTAACTATGGAGTTTCTTGTCCGTTCTTCTCCATAAGAATCTACTTTTTGCGAATTGACAAATAGAGTCACTATAATATTTTTATTTTCAAAATGTTTTGACGTTCAAAAGTGCCTTTTAATGGTCTAGTTGAAATAAATGAATAGGGTATTTTACTGTAAAAATCTAATTAGTCCGTCTGATAGATTTCCAAAAAATATTGGACACGTATTTTTTCTTTTTTTACGTAAACAAAAGGTGGAGACGATACAGTGCGTTGAAAACTCACGTGACGTCACGTCGCTGGTAAAAATTGTAGCAACGTAGTGACGTCACGTGAGTTTTCAACGTACTGTATCGTCTTCATTTTTTGTTTACGTGAAAAAAGAAAAAATACGTGTCCAATATTTTTTGGAAATCTATCAGACGGACTAATTAGATTTTTACAGTAAAATACCCTATTGACTTTGAGTCGGTTAATTTTACTTGAATTGAAGCAAGATGAACGTTGACAAACTTTCGTAGTGTGGTAATTCTCGCGTTAATCTCTTTGATGTTCTGCCACTTGAGCTATCGCCTAACGCCCAACGGCAATGTTAATGCCGTTGTCAAATTATCGCGTTAAGTCGTGGCTACACCTAAAGGTAACGTCCATTATCACAATAATTAATGGGATTTCTCGTTAGTGTGGCCCGGGCATAACGATGGTACCTCGTTACTCGCTGCCCGCTAGACGAGCAGAGAGACCAAAAAAACGAAGTCTGCGCATCTAACGACTATTGTCAAGTTACGTAAGTGAGCTGCATCACATCCTCTGTAAACGATAAGGCAGTGAGGGTTTCGATGAAAATTTACGGCACCAAGTTGCTGATATGTATAGTTTCAATCACTTCTAACGCAGTTGGCAGTGATTGTGTCAGTCGAAAAATGATACTCCCTGTCCTCGACGAAATCCTTCCTATCCTTTGCTATATCCTAAACTACTCAATATCTCATGGCGTCTTTCCATCGACTTGGAAAGACAATATCACTCCCTTACCCAAAAAGGCAAATCCTACTTCCTTTTCCGAATACCGTCCTATTTCCATCTTGCCTTTCCTCTCCAAAGTCCTTGAACGCCTTGTCCACCATCAGCTTAGTGCTTTTCTTTGTAAGAATAGTTTGCTAAATCCTTTCCAATCCGGATTTCGTCCAGCTTTAGTGAAAGTTACCGATGACATACGGCTAGGCATGGAACGAGGACATCTGACGGTTCTTTGCTTACTAGATTTTAGTAATGCATTTAATAATGTCGACTTCGATATCCTGCTTGGCATACTTGGCTCGCTTAACATATCTCCAACAGTGATTGACTGGTTTCGCAGTTACCTGTATGGCCGCCGGCAGCGTATATGCATAGAAGAATGTAGCTCTTCCTGGTGTTATACAACTGCCGGTGTACCTCAGGGTGGCGTTTTATCTCCTTTACTCTTCGCAATATTTATAAACGCTATCTCTAAAAAACTTCTTTCTTCCTACCACCTTTATGCAGACGATTTACAAATTTACAAACAAGCTCCCCTTGCAGATTTGGCTGATGCAATGAATGCAGTAAACAAAGATTTGGCTACAATTTGACCCAGGTCATTGTTGTTGGTAACTCTAGGACGATTCCAAAAGTAAATTGGTCACTGCTTCCCCAGGTAAATTTTAATGGAACTATTATTCCAATATGCGAGACGGTTAAGAACCTTGGGGTTTGGATCGATAAAAATCTGTCTTGGGGTCCACAGCTCCAGCACATCAGCCGCAAAATTTATGCATCTGCTGGGTCTCTCTGACGATTGCGGAACTTTCTTCCCACTGCCACTAAAACTGCGCTTGCACAGTCCCTTCTGATTCCTATCCTTGACTATGCTGATGTCAGTTATCTCGATCTCACTCAGGCACAATTAGATAAACTTGAGCGTCTTCAAAACCTTTGCATAAGATTTATATTTGGCCTGCGCAAATATGATCATATTTCTGAATTTCGCACAAAGCTCAAGTGGCTACCCATACGTCTTCGCCGGGATTCTCATATTCTATTTCTGCTCTATAGTATTCTGTTTAATCCTACAACCCCCTCTTATCTTAAAGAACGTTTCAAGTTCCTTCATGACACACATAATAGATATCTGAGGTCATCGGAAAATTTGAGACTAGAGATGCCGATACATTCCACCAGCTTTTACGACAAATCATTTACGGTTCAAGCGGTGCGGCTATGGAATGCCTTGCCCGTGTCGGTAAGGCGTGCTCAATCTTTGTCCATTTTTAAAACAATGGTCAAAAATCACTACCTCTCTCTTTAAATCGTTTTTATTTGTGTTCTATTCTTTTTGTTTTATAATTATTATTGTATATATTTATCTATCATGTATTTATTGTATATATAATTAGTACACCAGACTACCTACAGTACTGTATTTCCTTTTTCTCTTTCAAATCCATCCAATGGTTGTCTTGAAAAGATCGCTTTTAGCGATAAGGCCGCCCATTGTGTCACCCTATGTAATGTTTTCTTTGTATATATTTTCTGTAACTTGTATGGTGTACATAATAAAGAGTATTCTATTCTATTCTATATGTACATACATAGGTGAGAGGTCTTCTTCCTTGAAAGTGATTGACGTAAACATGTTGATGTCAGAAAACATAAACGTTTGAAAGGTGCTTGGACCTGACGGCTCAGTGCTGCCACCTGGTGTTCGTCATTTCAGAAAACTCATTCCTAATACAAAAATATATTCTAAGAGAAACTAACATATAAAACCGCATGGTTTTGAGATTAGTAAGATAAGATATAATTATGGCCAGATTAAAAATGGTGAATTTAAAGTACAGATCTTAAATTATTACTTAATTGGGAACTTTGAGTACAGATGTTAAAACTCTAATAGGATTTTCGGTCTCGGTTTATTAATTTTGGGTAAAAATTAAAAAACAGGCAGTACATATTTTTATGTACTTAATTATTCTACTAACTTTTGGCTTTCTTGGCATTATATGCTGCTAGGCGCTCTTCTCTTATTCTAGCAGCTTCTGCACTCTCTTCTTCATCATCAGAACCAAATAGGTCAACACCATCATCATCATCGTCATCTTGAGCTTTAGCAGCTGGTGCCTTGGGTGCAGGAGCCTATACAATTAAAAAAATACATATTATGACTGGCTTAAAAATTATCATGAGAGAAGTGATTGTAAGTTTAAGTCACTTGGCTTAAGCTACAGTGTGCAGAGCTTGGTGTGTGTTTTGTAAATTAGAGGGATACTTATTTCTGATTTAGTTTTTTAGTCACACGTGCGCTCTAGCGCTGATAAAATTACTGCAAACGATGACATGACAACTACTAAGCAAATATCCGCATCTCTTTTTTAGGTACCGAGTATTACGAAACAAAATTTTTAAGTAGGTACTATAATTTTTCTTAACATTATACTCGTCTACTTACTTAACCTATCTGGTATCCCACTTTTGAGCATTACGAATGTAGAATATCAATGAGCTGCAAGATGTTTTTGATAAGCAAGTTACTCTAAGAATTATGTGCAATGATATCTAGTGACCAAGAATAAACAAGGTTTGCTAGGATTCAGAAATCTTTACCACTTGCAAAACCGCACGTATGTAGATACCAGAGTGCACTCGATTTGCAGATAAATGTGAGAGAGCTATGAATATGAGTTATGTTGTGTACTTGAAGAGCGAGGAAGAATTATGAAGAAAACATCCCCGTTTTTTGCTGATTCATGTCATAGTCCTGCTCATAGGTGATCTGTTGATAGGCCATTTATTTATTATTTATTTTTTGGCCATGACATGGTTTTGGCCAAAAAATGTTTATGGACACTTCTCCAAGTACATTGCAATTTTATTTTTTAGCGGATTGCAGTACGTTCACAAATACCTACACATATTGGGGTCTCTGGACTTTTTACGGCCGAGCAACGCCTCGGCTATGACACAGTGTTCAAAGCCCTGTTTAGGTCTGTACCTAGTAGTTGTTGCATATTATAAAGTACAAAGTCACTTTTGATTAAAGAGCCAGAAGATGAACACTTGATAATTAAATTAATCATTCTCACTCTAAGAAAATCTCCATAAACTTTTTATTAATTTATGAACTATTGTTCATTGTTTGTATTAATATTATTGCAAATAGAGAAATATACATAGTTTTAACTAAATGATATATTTAGCATTAATTTGTAAGTATGTATTCTATTGTTAAAAAACAAAATACTTATTTGTAATAAATGTCTGCTTCATAGAATGGAGCAAACATTTCTTGTTTTAAAATATTCATATCAACCTGTTTACCATAATTAGTTTTAGACTTAATAATGAGGATCTTATCCCATACTGTTTTTTAGCTGCAGCTGTTAAAAATGGTAAAGTAACTCACTTTAATAGGTTCAGACTTGGCACCATCAGCTGATGATTCGAGAGATTCGACTCGGGCTTGAAGGCTAATGACCAAATTACGCAAGTCATTTATAGCTTTTTTCAAATCACCATTTTCTTTTTCTAGCGTGTTTACTTTGTTAGTGAGTTCAGTATTAGGAACCCCTGCCAAGGTAGCAACACTGTCCATCTGGAAATATTCCATAAATATTGATTAGTTTTGCATTTTTTAAATAATAAACTACTTTTTATTTTGTTAAAAATAGAAATTTCTATGATAAAAAGTGAATTTAAAATAACATGAACTAAAGCAGTAAAAATCATTAATTTTAATATAAAACAAGTTTAAAAACATTGGTAAGACAATATTTAATTACTTATGTGTGAATATTAATCAAATTTTAATAGTTACTCACACATTCTAAAGAATCTTTGATATGTTGTCTAGCCTTAGCAACTTCACTGGCCAAAGAAGTGCGAGCTACTGAAAGCGGAGTAGTTTGGACCTACAAAATTTTACATAAAAAGTGTTGATCAACTCAATGTATTTCAAAATATTCTTTTGAATAAAATTTAGCATTACGAGCTGATAATGATACTAACCTTTGATAGTGATTCATAATATTTTCGTTCAGCATCACCATAGATGTTTTTATCCAGCCAAACTTTTTCATGTACTAAGGCAGACATTCTGAAAATGTAAACGTATTGTTGAAAAAAAAAAAATGACATGAAGGCTTTTCTTTTTTATTTGACACTAGCAGCGCCCCGCGGTTTTACCCACGTAGTTCCCGTTCCCGTGGGAATATGGGGATAAAATATAGCCTATGTTACTCGTGAATAATTTTGCTTTCGAATGGTGAAAGAATTTTTAAAATCGGTCCAGTAGTTTTTGAGCCTATTCATTACAACCAAACAAACAAATATTTGTGTGGATTTTCTATTGACTACTTATTTTTACACCGAGGCTAAGTTATTTAGTGATGAAAGTTGTTTTAAACTATACCTTTCTGGACATATAATAACAAAATATTTGTAATTACTTATAAGCACAAAGGCACGATAAGTTTTAAAATGATTTGGATTAACTAAAGGTCTTTAATTAGCAGATTGAAAGAGGCAGGCGGCAGATTAAAGTTTCAAAATTTCAAATATGTAAGTACTTCTTAGGTTATTCCAATTTAAACTATATAGGTACCTTATCGAGATTAATGACGATATGAACTTACTTATGTGCTGGTTAGGAAATACTGTTTAAAAATATTGAAATAAAAGTAGCACGATAGGAACGAAAGAAAAATTAAAATTTGTACTCGTAGTCGTCCTCGTCGGATTTTTGATGGGCGCGAAAGAAAGAGACAAGAAAAGATACAAGAGCAAGTCAAGAGCACTATCATACCACAGATTCGTAATATTGTAGCTTTGGCTTAGGACTGTTGATAAAATATCGATATATCGAAATATCGATATTATTATTTCGAAATATCGATATTTATTACTAATATTTTTTTGGACGATATATCGATAGTTCGATATTGAAATTTCGATATCGATGGTCGATATTTTTTATAATATTTTTTTTTTTTTCGTAATTTATTTAATCTACAAAATCATCGTAAAACTTAATCTACCGTATTGTGCCCAACAATCGTAGTAGCCAAACAGCTGAACATATAAAACAAAGAGTATTTTTAAAAACTCTTACTGAAAAAAAACTTTTTACAAAAAAATACAACCGACTTTTACACAAAAAATCAAAAAAGTGCAAAATAACTTTAATTTCGGAACTCGGTGTTTGTGGTTGCTTTTTCGTTTTTTGAACACCGACTTCCGAAATTAAAGTTATTTTGCACTTTTTTGATTTTTTGTGTAAAAGTCGGTTGTATTTTTTTGTAAAAAGTTTTTTATTTTTCACTTTTTAGTGGTACCTACATCCCCTCCCCTCCCCCCACCTAAACGAACCAATCACATTGGTGTAAAAAAAACGTACTGCTCCTTTGCAGAGTAAACTAAGAGGTCGTCAATGTAGATAATGTAGATTTTTTTTTTTTTTTTCGAAAACCGCTTAGTCGATTTCGATAAAATTTTCATGGGACCATTTGGGAAGTATACCCTTTCCAACAAAAAATTTTTTTTTTCAAATCGGTTGACAAGCGACGGAGTTATGCGCGAACAAACATAAAAAAAAAATACAAACATCCGAATTGAGAACCTCCTCCTTTTTTAGAAGTCGGTTAAAAATATTATATTATTTAATTTTAAAAAATAATTACTAAGAACTATAACCTAACACTTACGTACATTCATAATTTAATTTGTTTAGTAAATATACTGGACTATAAACTGTGTATTCATTTTTGAGCAGAATTACGATTTTTTCTAAATAAAGCCGATATATCGAAATATCGATATTTTTTTTTGATATATCGAACTCCGATATTGATATATTTAAAAATATCGATATATCGAAATATCGATATTTTAAAAAATATCAACAGCCCTACTTTGGCTCCACGTTGTTATAGACATCGTTGCCGCGTTGACATGTGGAGTTTTTATACTAGTAATTCCATGAGTTCTCTGACTCGTTGTCGGCTCGTTCAGTGTCGCAGACGCATGCGTTAGCGAATACGCAGCGTCTTGCAGCGCTGCGCTGCGGCTCGTTTACACTTTTACACTGCACTTTTTGCGACCGACAAAGTCATTTTAATTATACAATAAAGTAGGTATTAGAGTTTCAAAAATCTACGTAATCATTGACATGGCAAGTTTACCCGCGTGGTTGAAATTATTCTGCGCCATGGGCCCATGCTATTTCTAGCGAACCGAACTAACCTATCAAAATAAAACGTGTTGAGTTAAGAGTTGAGTTCCAGTTGAAACAATACAGGATAATGAATATTATGTAATCCATTTTAGATGTGAAATATAAAACCAACTCATATGCCGTGACGGCAATCGGCATGACGCTGCCATACCGTGATGCTACGCCGCCGCTCTCGACTCCCGTCTCCCTAGAAACATCTATTGGCACTCTTTGGCACATAAACCGGCTTTATTGACAACAACACAACAACAACTAACAATAACAACAAAATATGTGAGCCGTCACGGGACGCCTGGCAGATGTGAAACATCGACATTACCTATTTTGTAAAAGTAATATGCAGAAAAGAACAGATTGTGATAGGAACTATAAATTTATTTATTTTTCAAATTTTAATCTAACATTCCATATTTAAATTACCTCATACACGCAGCTACGAGTATGTCGCAAAGGAGTCTGCATTACCAAAGATGGATGTTAGTTACAGAGCTTTATACTTGACTCATTGAATTTGTAACTTCAGATTTCCTGGTTTTCCTTTCATTTAATTTATCATGTTTGTTAGAGAGATTTCATCCTTATAATTGACCCTAGAAATCGATGCAATAAAAGTATAGGGTATAATTTTTTCAGATTTAGCCGGTTGGATTTCCGGGTGTGGGAGAAGAGGATTTTCGAAAATCTTTGAACGCAGTTTGCTTTCTATTCAAAAATAAAGGAATGTTTCCTTTGAGTAAAATTTTCTATCTACAGTATTAAGAGTACTTTCCCTCCAGGTGGCATTACAAAATTCCACCTTGTATATACAATGTGGATCTGGACTTACGACATTAAATTAAAACGAGCACAGTAGTAGTCCATTGAAACATTTTAAAACACGAAAATTAAACCTATCGTACCTACCGTTTTGCACAGGTCCTCCCTTCGGACCTTACAATGTTTACCTATTATTACGGACTCAGATCTACAGCATGTTGAAAAATAAGAAAATGAAAAATAATTTCCTGTAGCTAAAGTATTCGTTAGATTTGATTGATTTTTTGTATACGGGTAAAGAACATGACACTCTTTAGGTGGCTTAAAGGAATGTCAATCGTCCTGCTCCACTTTGTATACCATCATACAGCGTGGCGACGCGTCACGCCACGGCATGCGTCGCCACGCCTGAAATCGGTTTTACGTGCGGCTATAGATGTTTCACATCAACAACTACCAAACAACAATAACAAATGAACAACAAACTACAACGACATTCCTTGAACACACACATCATAGACCAATCTTTTCTTTTATCCCGTTCAGTACGCCTTCAACAACGTATCGTCTATCGTATTTTCTCCCTCTGTGTAGCAGAGGAAGACAAGATACGTCAAATAATATCTCGTAGCTCGATTGTAAAACATATTTTATTTTTATGAAATATAATTATATAATTATATATATATATAATATAATTATATATATATATATATATATATATATATACATACATACATATACACATACTACAACAAACACAACATATACATGCTAACAATTCAATTCGTCGTTATGGACTATGGCAGGGATGGCGAACCAACGGCACGCGTGCCACTGGTGGCACGCTACAAAATAATTCTGGCACGCCAAATTAATGATTGACTGTCTCAAGATCAGTTTCAATTAAGAAAGAAAGATGTGGTAAATGCTATCTCACATTTTTTCCACATATCGCAACTATATTTCCACATATCGCAACTATATTTCCACATATCTCAATTTTTTTCCACATATCTCAAATGTTTCCAAATTTTTTCTTTCTTTCCATATTATCATAGTTTTTGTCCATTAATAATTTAAGGCAGGATTCGTATTGGCACACTATGGCCAAATCAACATGCATTTTTCCTAAAACCTGGCACGATCTCCTATAAAGGTTCGCCATCCCTGGACTATGGTCACCGGCCCGGCCGACCGCGAGGCTCGTTCTTCAACTCAAAATTTCCGAAAAATGTACCTACGAATTTTCAGTTTATCCATGGCACTAAAAATAACCTATTAAAATTTCACAAAAGCCAAACACTATCTAAAAACAAATGACTGATTTTGAAACAAAAATAACACGACTTCCCCCCTGGGTAGGTACGCCTATGGTTACTGATGAGTGCGTGACTGTGACTGACAGACAACGCACAGCCAAAACTATTGTTGTAGATTCCTTGGGGAGGCTTTCCCGATTAACGTACCTAAATTAAAAATCTTTTTTATAAAAAAATATAACCGACCTCTAAATAAAAAAAAATGTATAAAATAACTTTAATTTCGAAAGTCGGTGTTTTTGTTTGTTTTTTCGTTTTCTGACACCGACTCTTTTTTATTTTTTACTTTTTGTACTTAGTGATATTGCAGAGGAGCTCGTGGCTAAATTATAACAGCCGAGGTTGGTCTGTGGATGGGTGACCATCTTAACATAACGAGACTTCTCCGTGCCTCGGAAAGCACGTTAAGCCGTTGGTCCCGGCTGTCATTTGGAGATCTTTGGCAGTCGTTACGGATTGTCAGAAGCCAGAAAATCTGACACCAGTCTTGCCAAGAAGTACCGGGTTCCCCAGTTAATGGGTTGTGGAGGTCTGGTAGGCAGCCGCTTCACGTAAAATACTGGTATTCAGCTGAATCCGGCTTGACTGGGAGCCGACCCCAATGTAGTTGGGAAATGCAGATGATGACTTAGTGATATTGCAGTTTGCAGCTAAATGTACCTGGTCTACTCCTTCACGGCGTACCAGCGGTGTGTTATGAATTGCGGTAAAAATAAACAGACATGCGATTTCAGCAATCGCGGAAAATTTTCTATCATTTAATGAAGACCACAATAGAAAGGGACCTCCTCGAAATATGCTCTTCCAAACCATCGTCAACAGTTTTATTTGTCATTTTACACCGACAAGTGAAGGTCAGATCGCCATCAATGTAGTCGAAGTCAATTTGAGGTATCCATAATGACGCATTATTAGGGACTAGCTTCTGCCAGCGACTTCGTCCGCGTGGAATAGTTACTTTACCCCCGATTTTGAAACTCTCAGCCCGATCGGTTTAAAATTGACAAAGTTTCATACAAACATTCATCCCCTATTTTATCCCCTTGGGGGTAGAATAGCGGATGCCTAGGTCATAACATCTACATGCATGCTAAATTTCAGCCCGTTCCGTTAAGTGGTTTGGGCTGTGCATTGATAGATCACTATGTGTGTGTGAAATATGTACAACTTACAACAAAAAAAGAAATGAATGTAAAGCTGAAATGCCTGTGCAAAATTATATTATAATAACCTATACCTACTTCACTTAAAAATAAATACCTATAAGTACGTATAACTAATTAATAAAATAACTACCTACTAATTAATAAAAGTACCTACGCTTTTACCTACATAATACTAAAGAACAGAACATAAATTAGCCAAAACTAACCTATCGGTATCTAAAAATCTATGCTCCTACTTCTACTACTACTTCACCGAAAAAGAAATAAAATTGAAACTATTAATAATTTGTAAATTGAACGAATATTTAAACATTACCAAAATAACTAATAAGTACCTATTTTATAAAATAGCAACAAAAGTTATCACTATCAGTTACACAAAAATAATCACAATAACATCTTACAGAATGATTCAGTATTAAAGCGCGACGGCGCGATGGCTTATTATTGTATTCATGTATAAGTTTGGTGTTTCTATACCGATATTTCTATGATTCTTTTTTTTATTGAATAGGTAATAATGTTATTTTTTTTTAATTAAGGATGAGTGAGAGTATTACAAACGTAAGAGTAAACAAATATAATCAGAAAGCTCCGAACTGCTAAGCTATCGGTAGTTACACGTGTTATTGTGAGTCAACCATAAAAGATAGACATATGCTGTTGTGGGATATTTTTTAGATAATTTTATGTAGAACATTTCCGTCATACATGATTTCCATGTAACTTTAACCGTTAAGGCTACACACGCGACGGAAGCATAAAAAACGGAGTAACTTCTCCCGTTTTCCCAACATTTTCCTTCACTGCTCTGCTCCTATTGATTGTAGCGTGATGAAAAGTATACTATAACCTGCCCAGGAGTATGAAGAATAATTGCACCAAGTTTCGTTAAAATCGGTCGAGTAGTTTTTGTTTCTATAAAGAACATACAGACAGACAGACAGACAAAAATTTTACTTACTATTTTGAAAATATATTCCTTGTACAGAATTGGCCTCTCTACAGATTTATTATAAGTATAGATAACTTAAATACTATCTAGTAGTCAGATCTAACTCAAATTTAAATGGGACCACATGACAAGTACCAGCTTTCGAATATAAAATAATCATTAAAATAGGTACCCTGTAAAAAGTTGAGGTGACACACACAAAAAAAAGTTTTGTGACAAAGTTAGATGCGTTGTTGAATCCATTGAATGGACACATAAAGACTTGTTACAAATATTTTAACCACGTGTGGCAAATAGGTACAAATGAATTATCATTTGTCGCTGCTGCAGCAGTTTTTCACGAGATTTATTTCGGATGTTACAACAAGTGATGTTCAGGAAATATTAATGTTGGCTCAATTACATGAAACAAACATTCTTGACAAAATCGTTAAAGAAAACAATCTTCGGAGCTTGAAGCGATTTTGCTGTGTCACTGACCAAGACATGGTTGATTTTCCGATTCTGAAAGAACGAGATGTAGGTACACTTAATTACTCTTGGTAGTCTTGGTAGCTACCAAATCAATGAAGCAAAATCTTACTATGCTGAATACATAGCTTCTGGCGGAAGGTTTCGAATTGAAGTAAGTATATGCAGGTACCCACCATATTGATTTTCTTTCCTATGGATGGTCCCCAACGCGACGTATTTTTAAGAATTATTATTATATACTTAGGCACTTTACGATTGAGGTTTTTTTAAAATTATTTTTACCTTTTAAATGGAACTTAGGTTTTTGTGTCGGGGGTTTTTTAATTTTTTTTATTTAATTTTTTATTTTATACTTTTTATAGGTACCAATAAGACATGGGTACCTATAAACATAAGTACTTATAAGAACACTCTCGATTAAGTCATCATCAATATTCTCTTTCAGTGCGCTTTCATTTGAGACAAAATTCGAGTACCTATATTTGCAGACATTCAGTGATGCTACCCCGCTTTAATCCCCCACAACTTTTAAACGACTCAACCAATTTTCATCAAACATGTCACACTCGCCCGTAACTCACTTTGGTAAAGGTTTAGTATCGTTTGGCAGGATTTGGGGGGGGAGAGGGGGAGGGGAGGGGAAAGGGGGGTGACCCTTCCCCATGGCACCACCCCCGTAAAAAGGCAACGCACCGTTTCCGAGAAAATCGAATTTTAGTAACCTAACCTCAAAACACTTAAAGTGGCTTAAAAAGCGTGTCAGAGCCCCGCTTCGCGGGGCTCAAGGGTTTAAAAAAAAATAACCACGAAGGAGTGGCGGAGTCAGCTCGCTCGCTTCGCTCGCTCACTAGACTCCGCCACTCCTTCTAACCTAACCTGTCCGAGTCGGGGTGCCCCATGTCCCGACCTCGCTTCGGTCGCTCTTGCATCCTAAATTCTCCTTGTAACAATTTGGTATAAACACATCACATTAATTAAAGTTATTTATTTTATCCAAAATTTATCACTTTGATTAATTCCTCAAAAGGATCACTTTTATTTCTTTTTACCAAGTTTGAAAAAAGTCACAATAATACTTCAAAACAAACAGAACATTCACGCAACTCGGGATCGGGAAGAAACGGAACATAAACGGAATGTTGACATAGACACATGATTGAAATGTCTTTTTTTACGTTCCGTTTTACCGATTTTGCACGATATTTACACTAGTCTTGTGTAGTTCGCGAACGACCTAGTTCGGAAGACCGCTCTTTCGTACGAACTACGCGAACTAGGTCGCAGAGAGACCGCTCCTTAGTTCACTAGTTCCGACGCGGCGCGCGGAGCGCGGATTTGTTTTGAGCGAGAGCGGGCACTGACTGAACTATCGTTCGTTCATTTTCGCTCTTTAGCTCAGTCAGTCAGCGGTGCGCGCGTGGCGAATGTTTTGTTATGGTAAATACAACAATAACCGATAACAGGTAAGTACTTAATATACTGAAATAGTAAGTAATTTACTACTGCAAGCTGATTGATGAACATTATAATAATAAACAAAACAGCGCGACGAAGCGAACGCCGAACGACTGATCTATTTAACCGGAATTTGTGAAAGGAGCGGACGAACTAAAAGAACGACCTAGTTCGCCAAAGACCGGCGAACTAAATTGATCGCTCCCGGTCGCGAACTAAAATGCGCAAGACTAATTTATACCACAGACACTATATTGTGACAGATTTGGTTGTCAAACACCCATTTTAACGTTCCGTTTTCCGCTTATTCAATTTGAGGTTAGTAACTTATTTTGTTAATTTCTCGATAAATATGCGTTACCTTTTAATAAGAGTGGTAGCGTTATAATCAGGGACTCCAACTCTTCCAGATTCAATCGATTTTACACCCCAACTCCTGCCAAACGATACTAGACCCGACCCCTCACTTTTCATACAAAAAAAAATTGAAATCGCTTCATCAGTTCGCGAGCTACGGAGCCACAGACAGACAGACAGACACTTCAAACTTATAATCCCCCTCTTTTTGCGTCGGGGGTTAGAATGTAGGTAGGTACGAATATTTCGCCAATTAATCTGATTCCAGTCTTGCCAAGAAGTACCGTGTTACCCAGTTAATGATTTGTCTCTGTCTGATAGGTCTGGTAGGCAGCCGCTCCACCTAAAATATTGGTAGGTATCCAGCTGAATCTGGTTTGACTGGGAGCCGACCCCAATATAGTTGGGAAAAGGCTAGGCATATGATGATGAGGTATGAATATTTTGGACTAATCGTTATCGTGTCAGGGTGCGGCTAATAAATAAAATAATTCTTAGTAAATATATAAAAAAATGCAGTCTCCCAAGGTGACGATGCTTGGGCCCGAATATCCTTACGTATATTTAAACTAAATGCATCAAAAGATGTTATTTTTTTAGTGGTTTTTGTAGTTAGGTATCAATATTGTTAAAAGAATCTCGAAACAGTGCAGCGAGCAACACAAGGCCGCGGAGACTTATTTAACTTCCAAGAATCGTTTAAATGGGCGGTGAAAGCTACACAAAACAGGTGTGCAATACATTACGGACTTCAGACAGGGTAGAAGTACCTAGTACAATTTCAAGAAAGTTCGATAATACATAATGATTTCATGACATACATAATGTTATCAATAACATATAGCATTTCAAAGCCAATGGTGTGGATACTCAAAGCGTCGAAATTATACTATATAATAATGTAGGTAGCTAACCGATCTATACCGAGATTCCGAAATCCGCCTATAGATGGGTGACCATTTGGTCACCCATCTATAGGCGGATTTCGGCAAGAACTGCTTAATTTACGTATAAATAACTCATATACTCATTTCTGTTGAGAAATTATCAATAATTCTGAGAACGCATAAGTAAAGTTATTTTTTTAACCTCCTCTCCTTTTGATGACTTATGAACACGGAAATAAAGTGCACTAACAGAAATGGTTATTAACTATTTTCAGAATATAAACAACACTTGGCTAAGCAATGCGATAGATCAAGAGATACTTATTACTTAGCCGACATATTATGCGTTGTACATTATTACAACGCTAGTTTAAATGACTACTCTATGTACCTATATATGTATATACTTGCTATGTTTGTTTGCAAACCCAATGTTTCTTCCTTAAAGTATTTAAAGTTGCCTCTTTAGGTTATTAACTCCAGACTATGGTTCATGATTTCTTGAGCTTTTCAATTTCTCGGGTTGTCGAGAAAATTTACATTTACGTATGTTTTCTCATATTATTTCAATTTCCAATAACGTTAACAAATTCAGTGTTTTTCGTCTCAAATAAAAGTATCAAATTGATTATAAAGCTTTTATTGATTATATTCAAAAACATTAATGTTTTGAATAAGCTAATTAACTTAAAAAAATAATACAGAAATAATATTATTCAGACTCATAAATCATAATTATAATGACAGCACCATTTTTGGCTGGTTATTTAGAAAAAAAAAAACAACTTAAAACTTGTAAACAAAAATAGCTTCTATAAAACAAAAAAAAAAATACATGAAAGAAAACTGGAATTCAGGTAGAAAATAAATGTACCTAAATTATAATTAAAATACGATCACAGCACCATTTATGGCATGTTAATTATAATAAAAACAAATGAAACTGCAAGATCCATGGAACACCTCACGCTGAGGAGCTGAACATACAGACTGACACATAACAATTAGGTCAGCTTACTCTGTCTGATGAAATGTGCCTTTAGAAAAACTAAAGTATTATAGTAGTGTGTAGTGTTGTAGTATTATTTTTTTTTGTTTTTATCAGACAGCCGGTTTCTTATTTAATCAACTATAGTTCCTGAAATTGAAAACACTCTTTCATTTTCAGTTCAAGTAGGCTTAACTGAAAGCAATGCTTTTTGCACAACGGTGCCGCTGCGCTTTGGCCCGCGCCGCCCCGCCACGCAACACAACAAACGGCGCGGCGATTTAATTTCTATATAGGGGTGAATTTCAACAAGTGATTTTTATATGTCATTTCGGTGGGATTTTTTAATTTCAATGCTATCTACATATTTTTAGTGACAAATAAAACTTTAGCCTATTTTATAACATTGTGCGTGAGTGGACATCAAATTTCATCAAAACTTACATAAATATTTAAGGATGAATTTTTAAGAGTCCACTGAAATGAAAAGTGTCTACCGAAATGATAAAAATGACCACCGAAATGATAAACTGTGCACCGGAATGAAATAAATCCACCGATATGATACAGCTAAGAACAACCGTGCCGGGCAGCCAGGGTTCCGTACTTTGTTAGGTTTGATTTCCACAAATTTTAGATAAACACTGAGACAGGACAGTAGACAGTTATTTTAATATCATCATTAATATATAGATATTACAATTACTATTACATATATCATTCTTTGAGGTTACAATAACCTCAAAGAATGATATTATTGTAATATTTATTATGATATGAATGAATTGTTTCTTCACTTAAATAACCTTTGGTAATTTTTCTGGTTGTTGTTGTGTGAAAATGTTGGAAAACTTTATCGTAAATGCTGGTAACCATAAATAAATATTTTTGTTTGTTTATGAACTAATACTAATTTACTTGATATATTTTCAAAAGAGTGAACGAAGCGCGATAAGAAAGCTTAAAGTTTCTGATTAATATGATGGCTGCATTTGTAAGTTATGCCATTAATAGTAATACATAATGTGTACCCGTTGCACTAAGAGAAAAATGCTAGGTATAATTTAGTTAAATTGGTAACGAAACGAGAATAGTGTTTCTACAGGTATATAAGTAAAACTTCTAAAATTAAATCAACTCTTATATTTTATACTGGGAGCTACTACCCGATAATATCACCGTGGACTCGACAATATACTGTCATCAGCTTGACCGACTCCGTACAGAAATCAACAAAAAGCGCCGTGAACAAACAAAGATATACCTACTTCCTTCACGACAACGCTCGGCCGCACATAGCCAAAGTCGTTCGTCAGAGCTATTGGATTTTGAATGGGAGCTACTGCCACATCCACCTTACTCTCCCGATCTAGCGCCAACGGATTTTCATTTGTTACGCTCTCTCAGTAATCATATACAGGACAAAAAATTTGATGATAGAGCACAGTTAACAGATTTCCTCGAAAGCTTTTTTGCCTCACGGCTCCCAAGTTTTTACGCTGAGGGTATCCATGCTTTACCTAATCGCTGGAAATGGGTTGTAGATAACAACGGTGCCTACTATAAAGACAAGTAATTATAAATTAAAAATATAATTTAAAATTGTTTTGTTTATTTGCAACGCTCATTACTTTCCTACCAACCCAATATATACATGTAGGTACTAGCTACATAGAAATATGTGTATATTATATATCTTTAATCTTAAACACAAATATTACACAACAAATACACCCGAATAATCTAATATACACTTACTTACATTACAAAACTATGACTTTATATTTGATAAAGGATCTCTAAGACTTTATGGTTTTATCATTTCGGAGATACATTTCATTCCGGTGGACTGTGACACCGAAATGAAACTATTTTTGTCCCCATGTTACTGAAATGATAAACTTACTTTTTTGGCGGAAAAACCGCAAGCTTTGGGACCGCTGCGTTCGCGCCGAGAGCTTGAGCCGGACTGATCCGAAGTGAGGAAAGGTGAGAGGGGCGTAACAACGCAATGTTGACATGGATAATCTACTAAAACTTACTGTCCTCTGAAATGATAACTTTTTTCCAGACAAAAGTTGACTGCCTGTCAAATCCATGAGAAAGAAGATAAACAAACAAAAATAGTTTTATTTGATCGAATATATTATAATTTAATGATAAGAGAATTGATTTAAATCCATATTATGAATCTATTGGCAGGGGAAGGTATTTTATGAGCGGAATTGGGTTCAGGACAGGCCACCGTGATGATAAAATAACACTTTGTAATTTTTTTTTTTGGTATATTAGAGGGTAGAAATCAATGATTTTTTTTGCCAAGGTAGAGAAGTACTTACGTTGTTGAGAAAAAATATATAAAATAAAAAACCAGCACATTGCACTACCGTTCTCAGGTTTGCCGTGTATTTTTTTTGCTTGCGCAATTCACCCATAGGTACATTAGGTAAATGATTTTTCGACTATTCTCGAGCTTGAGTTTTCTTGAGCTTGACTTTAGATTTCCCGGGAATTCTCGAGCCGAGAATTGAACCCTACTCCAGACGAACTCTGAACAAGTAAAAGTCGTTGGAGTATGAATGAATCTTCTTTATTGGTGATACTTAGGGTTATTTAGACCAAAGTAGTAAAGGGTATTTTTAAAAGCTTTTCCAATGGTGTGTGTACATACCTTACGGCTGTAAGAGCGCTACAATTTCTTAAATTCGGTTTTGAAACTTAGTCACCAAAGTAAGTTACTAACTTCGAACATTTTCGGACAATTAGCAAAAGTTGTTCGCGACGATGCGTCTTAGCTACATAGTATAGATAGTTATAGGTAGCTATAGTAGTACATAGAATGTTGCAACAAATAAAACCGCGACTACATAGTATAGGTAGTTATAGGTAGTTAGTTAGTACATAGAATGCTGTAACAAATAAAGCTGCATAGTATAGATAGTTATAGGTAGCTATAGTTGATACATAGTTTGTTATTGAAATAAAACACATTCGTTACAGTTGTTTGCTCTCAAGAGGCAGTATATAAGCCCTTGGAGCCTTTATTTCTTCCAAATAGATAGAATATAGTTAGGTAGGGTATCCTATTCCTTACACATAACAGTAAACACATGGTAACCCTGGTAATCGAAGGTATATGAAGGTAATCAAGGTATATAAAGGTATATAAAGGTATATCGGTGGTATATAAGGTAATCGAGGTATATACACACACAGACAGACATACATAGGTAAATAGAGAGGGCTTGGTAATTTGAGACTTGAAATATTAGGTCAAAGGTAGTCGCATAGCTAAAAGCGACACTGACCAATCACAGAGCAGGAGGGTGCTGGTACGTGATTGGTCAACAGTTTTTGATAAATAGCCCTGGTGAAGGTATGCACAAAATAAAACACTTTGCATCTACCCTCTTCCTTTCCCGAAAAAACAAGTCTAGATTCTAGACTTCTAAATGTCTGAAATAGAACCGCCTTGAAAAATCCTTTCAGGGGATATATAGATGTCTATAGTGTATGCAGGCATAAAGCCGTAATTTAGGTTTGAATAAAACTGTTTATTTTTATCCCCCTGAAACATATACGCTTATAGAGTTGCAACCCCTTAAGTGACAGGGTTGAAACATATGTAGTTTTGTAGAGGGTTGTCGTATCTATAGAGATACATATAGCTGTATAGCCCTCCTAGCATAGTTTTACGGTAAATTCACCCCAAGTAGGTAATAGCTTCGCGCCTACTATAGTTTTGTATAGTTTTTGGCATCCCACCCCTACATGGAGGGGGATGAAGGGGTGAATTCGTCTCCGCTGTATGGAGCTTACCGAGGGCTATCCATAAAGGTACGACAACCCCTACTCACATAGACCTAAGCCTAGATATAGCCTAAATTCTAGGATAGACATAGTGAAAATTTAAGTTAATAAACTTCATCACACACGGTGATTTTTTGGGTGTCGATACGGTATAGTTACGCCGTACAATAGTAAACTTGAAAATTTATAGAATTTGTAGTCATTTGCAAGATAGTTTGAACTTATACCTAAATGTAGAATCATATAGTCGCGAATTCCACCCTTCAAATTGCTAAGTGAATAGTGAACAAGTTAAATAGTGTTTTATTGTGACTTTATTGGTAAGCCCTCAATACCTACCCCTATATATTGTGTGCATAACAGCAAGTATAGCAAGTATTCAGTTAAGGGTTGCATCCTCATGGCCCGTAGCTTATAGACGGAGCGTCAACGCGTCTGGATCATTTATACCTAGGTGGGTTGTCACCATACAGTCCACTTTTGAAGAATAGGATAACCTACCCTGGCCACCCTACAGTCCAGTCGATCACGTCCGCCCCGTACATTTTCTGGTCCATCGGAGCCGGATATTTTGAAGATAGCCTGATCTAGCTATTTGGAAGTTGGATTTATAGAACCACGCAGCTACCCTGAAGGCGCAACCCCTATTGTGAAGTCGCACCCCCTTGAAGAAAAAACTACCCTTCAACATTTCAAGACACGAAGGGCGTCCCTAGAAGCTGAATAGAAGTCGGACCTTGAAGAAATCATCCCTTCAAGAAAACTACCCCTAGGCACATTGATAGTGAAGCAACAACATAGAAGAAATTTAATCAAGCTGAACTTAGAAAATTTCGAACGACTTCACACTTTGAAAATTTTGAGGGGTTCCGACACTTAGAATATTTTTGAAGATTTTGAACTTGGAAAATTTTTTGAAGAATTTTGAACTTAGAAAATTTTCAACAATCCGGGACTTGGAAAATTTTTTGAAGATTTTTGAACTTGGAAAATTTTCAACAACCTGACACTTAGAAAAGTTTTGATCAAGCGGGACATAGAATATTTTTGAAGAATTTTGGACTTAGAGAATTTCGATCGACTTCACACATAGAAGATTTTAAACAGTCTGGGACTTAGAAAAGTTTCAGTCAATCCGAACTTAGAATATTTTTTGAAGATTGGGGACTTTGAAGAATTTTGAAAATTTTTTGAAAAATTTTTTTTTTTTTTTTTTTGGAAACTTGGATTGAAGTTTCACCTGAGGCTTACCAGTGGACTACCGAATAGTTTTGAAGATTCATTGAAGACTTCAACAATGCCGATCACGAGGTCGCATGGCAAATCATCCGAGGCGTGGACAGTTCCGATACAGGAACCAGCCGAGAGGGTTCCTGCTATCCATCATCAGGTGCCGCCGCGTTCGCCTTCATCGTCTGGGACGGCGCGATCGATGCAGCAGCGCAGTGAAGACGTGTCTCCGCCTGCTGCCGCTGAACGAATAGAACAGATAGAAGCTTCAGCAATAGAACGAGTACCTGCACCATTGCCGACAACAGTACAGAAACAGATGCCATCGACCTCAAGGAAGGGAACCCGCTTTGAGACGACTTCAGATAGTACAATGAAGCCGTCAAATAGAAAAGATAGCCGAGTCTTGCCAATGACTACCCGGGGTGACGCCCGTATAGAACATAGACGTCCGCCGTCGACCATTGACAGGTCACCGCGGTCATATAGAAAACTACAGAAGGCTCGCGAAGACTTATTGAAGATTAAGTTGGAGCTTGCCCAGTTAGCACTTCAGAGAGCCGAACAAGAGTCGGACGAAGAATATTTGGACGATAGAAACTCAAATGAAGAGTACGTGCGTTCCTGGCTGGAAGAGGCGCCTGAACCTGTTCCTGATCAGAGAGAGACCAACGCCGCCGAGGGGGACATCCGTGATAGTCGACAGCAACCGCCCCCCCCTGTGGACTTCGAACCAATAGTGGACTCTCGTCGAACGCACATAGATCCAGATAGTGCTAAACAGATAGAGCCACCACCTATGAAGAAAATAGAAGACGATAGGAGCGAGGATAATTTACGTCCATTCGTTACGGACCTTACGGCTGCTATAGCATCTTTAGTTGACAAGAAAACAGAACAGCAGTCACAGAATTCCTCCTCGGCGTCGAAGGTCATTATGACTTTACCGAACTTCAGTGGTGCGCATACAGAATGGTTGTCATTTCGAGCCATTTATGAAACAACTCGAAAATATTTCAACGATGTCGAGAATACAGCAAGACTTAGAAGAAGCCTGCATGGACGCGCTTTAGAAACAGTCAGTTCAGAACTCATCGGCCATGCAAGACCAGATGACATCATGAAGGAACTCGAGCTGCAATTCGGCCGACCAGATTCGATAGCACAGGCCGAAACAGATAGATTGCGAGGACTGACACGATGCAGTGAAAATCCAAAGGATATTTGCTCATTCGCAAGCCACGTGAGGTGCGCTATAGTAACGCTGCGAGCATTGAAGAAGGATCATTACCTGATCAACGCCGAGCTCATGCGAACCTTGACAGAGAAGCTACCGAACTCGATACGTGTACAGTGGTACCGTATATATACAGAAAAATACCAGTCCTTGCCAGACTTGTCGCTGTTTAGCGAATTCATTACCGAACAAGCTCGATACTGCAGCGCTTTCGCTCCTGCTGAAAACATCAAGACAGAGGGCTCATCCAACCGACGCACACCGCAGCAGAGGACTCACACAACAACAGAGAAGTCAGCAAGCAAGTGCCGACTGTGTGAGAAGGATGGCCATATAGAACGCGATTGCTCGAAGTTCAAGAATAGCAATAGTAACAAGAGATGGGAAATTGCGAAGAATCTAAACCTGTGCTTCCGTTGCCTGAAGCCAAGAAGAGAGCGGCATAAATGCAACGCGAAGAAGTGTGACGTCAAGGGGTGTACAGCCACGCACAGTCGGCTACTTCATTACGACAAGAAGCCTGCTGCGGTGGCAGCCGAAAAGCCCAGACAGACCGAAGTCAAAAAGGAGCCCAAGGAGACAGTCGCCAGCTCAAGATCATCGTCGAATCACGCCTATTTGAAAATCATCCCGGTCCGGGTCATTGGACCGGCGGGAGAGGCATCTACGTTCGCCCTACTCGACGATGGATCGACCGTATCGTTGATCGATGAAGACATCGCCGACCAAGTCGGAGCCGAGGGCAAGATCGACCCACTGAAGATTGGTGCGATCGGTGACACCATGATCGACACTCCTTGTTCGAAAAGAGTCACAGTGACACTCGCGAGTCAGCATAGAAATAGGGTGCCGTTCAGAGCGCGCACCATACCGAAGCTTAATCTCGCGTCACAGACAGTCCGTGAAGAAGATGTCACACATTGCAAACATCTCATCGACTTGAAAGAGCAGCTAGTCTATGATGTTGGCGCGCCCAAGATTTTGATTGGCCAAGACAACTGGCACCTTCTCCTTGCCAGTGAAGTCAGAAGAGGCCCCAGGCACCAGCCAATAGCGTCACTTACAACGCTTGGATGGACGCTACATGGCGCGCACACTAGAATACTCGGTCAGCAGGTGCATTACGTCAGCGCATGCAGAGAAGATAGAGAAAATAGAGACGATAGACTGAACGAGCAACTTCGTGAATTTTTCGCACTCGAGTCCCTAATAGTTAATCCTCGGCGTCCAGATTCTGATCCAGAGAAGCAGGCTGAAGACATCTTGAAAAGACATACCAAACAGTTGACAGATGGGCATATAGAAACAGCTATGTTATGGAAAAATAACAATTTTGAAATGCCCGATAGTTATGGGACAGCACACAAGCGGCTGATCTCTATAGAAAAGAAGCTCGACAAAGATCCGAGTCTTCGAAATAAATATATAGAACAGATGGACTCGCTCCTTTCAAAAGGGTACGCAGAAAAAGCGCCCAAACAGACCACGCCAGGAAGAACCTGGTATCTGCCTCATTTCGACGTCTTCAATCCCATGAAGCCGGAGAAGTTTCGAATAGTACACGACGCCGCAGCTAAATCGAATGGAATGTCGCTGAACGACTTCCTACTTACAGGACCGGACCTGTTACAGTCGCTGCCTGGCGTCATGATGAGGTTTCGTAGATATCCGATAGCCATTTCAGGTGACATTACCGAAATGTTCATGCAGGTCAAAGTACGACCTGAAGATAGAGACGCCCTCCGATATTTGTGGAGAGGCAATAGAAGAGAAGGAGCCCCCGACGAGTATCGAATGACGTCAATCATATTCGGCGCGGCAAGCTCACCGTGCACGGCCATATTCGCGAAGAATTGGAACGCGAACCGGCACATAGAACAGCATCCAGAAGCAGTAGAAGCAATAGTGAAGAACCATTATATGGATGATTATCTGGATAGCTATAGAACAGTTGAAGAAGCGACACATATAGCAACAGCGGTGAAGAGGATACACCAACAGGCTCGTTTCGAAATTAAGAAATGGGTATCTAATGACATCGACGTCATACAGAAAATAGAACCGTCGCTTATAGAGACAGAAGTCGTCGACATCGGCGACCATACAGAGAAAATTCTTGGCCTAATATGGAGACCAAGAGCAGATACGCTGGGTTTCAATCTGAGCCTAGCCCGATTACCGAGTGGCGTATTACAGAAGGAAGTGCCCACGAAAAGAGAGGCGCTGAAAATAGTGATGTCACTATACGACCCACTCGGCCTAGCCTCACCCGTAACGATTCGCGCCAAACAAATACTCCAAGAAGCATGGAGAAGAGGAGTCGACTGGGACCAGCCGTTCGACACAGACTTGGCCACAGCATGGAGAAGTTGGGTTCAACATCTACAGAATCTTGCCCAAGTCACAGTACCAAGATGTTACCCAGGATATAGCGACGCCATAGAAACGCAAGTCCACGTTTTCACGGACGCGAGCGAAACTTCGTACGCCGCAGCGGTGTACTGGCGTATCTCTACAGAAGATGGCAAGACTCACGTGAGCCTCGTCATGGCCAAGGCAAAGGTGGCGCCACTCAAGCTCCAATCGATACCCCGACTCGAGCTGCAGGCCGCGGTGATGGGGACCCGCGTCGCTGCAGCTGTCATCCGAGAACACGGAGTCAAGCCGGCCTCCGTGACGTACTGGTCAGACAGCAAAACCGTGCTGACCTGGATCAGAAGAGGAGCTCGAGTTTACAAACCGTTCGTCGCGCACCGCATAGCTGCCATAGAAGAGCATAGTAGAGTCGAAGACTGGCGATGGGTGCCCACTAAAAAAAACATAGCAGACGCCGCCACTCGTGATGTACCACAGCACTTTGATTCGAGACACGAGTGGTTTTGTGGCCCCAGCTTCCTGTATGAAGAGTCGACAACATGGCCAATAGAGAAGCCTCCACTAGAGGAACAGACGGGTGAGGAGCGAACCTTAGTCGCTATAGAAAATATAGATAGAAGACTCACAGAAGTCATACCCGATCCAGCAAGATTTTCAAAATGGGAACGACTGTTGAGAGCGACGGCGACAGTACTACGCTTCGTCGCCAAATGTCGGCCGCCCAAAGAAAATACGTTCTATAAAAGAACGAGGAAAAATATAGAAGCGGATCCGGATTGGAGGAAACGTACAAAGACGGCAGTGCCCCCTCCTACAGCATCAGTGACGTCCCCAGTTACGTCAAAATATAGTTTTTTAATAGAAGCCGAATACCTCCAACAAGCGGAGAGGTTACTCGTGCAAGCTGTACAGCAACAGACGTTTTCCCGCGAGTTAACAAGTTTACGTGAAAACGAAGAAATAGACAAGGACAGCGCCCTACGACCGTTGCAAATAGAATTGAAGGATGACGTCATACGCCTCAGAAGTCGTATAGATAGAATCGACAAAATAACAGAAGACGTCAAGCGCCCACCCATATTACATGGCGACCATCGTATAACTCAGCTCTACATAGACTGGACACACCGCAGCTTACAACACAGTGGAACCGAGATGACCATCAATGAAGTCCGACAGCATTACTGGGTCGTCAGAATGAGACCCACAACGAAGATGGTAGTGACACGTTGTTTACCGTGTCGCATTAGGAAGGCGTGCGCACCAGTACCAGCTACAGGCGACCACCCCAGAACGCGTCTAGCTCATCATCAGAGGCCGTTCACATTCACTGGACTCGACTATTTCGGTCCGCTATCCGTTACAGTCGGTCGCCAGCATCAGAAGAGGTACGTGGCTCTATTTACGTGCCTGACCACCAGAGCGGTACACCTGGAAATCGCCGCAAGCCTCAGCGCAGACTCCGCGATACTAGCACTGCGCCGCTTCGCTGCACGCAGAGGATGTCCAACAGAAATACATTCAGACAACGGCACCAACATGCACGGTGCCGACAAAGAGCTCCGAGACGCCTTCAAAGAAGAGGCAAGTCGCCGAGGCATAGTATGGCGCTTCATCACTCCGTCAGCGCCTTTTATGGGTGGCGCATGGGAGCGCCTAGTCCGATGTGTGAAGACAGCATTACAGACTATACTTCACGAAAAACACCCACATGAAGAGGTGTTACACACACTGTTGTGTGAGGCCGAATATACGGTCAACAGTCGACCACTAACCCATGTTTCAGTTCACAGTGACGATGACGAGTCCATCACGCCGAACCACTTCCTCCTGGGTGGTTCAGCCCGGCTGCCGACGCCTGGCGTGTTCACAGAGCACGACATCGACAGCAAGCGCCACTGGCGGCGCTCACAAGCACTCGCCGACCAGTTCTGGCGCCGCTGGGTACGTGAGTACCTACCCGAGCTCCAACACCGGCGGGAGCCCCATAGCCGTGGCCCTAATCTGCAGGTGGGTGATCCCGTACTCATCGCAGACGGCCAGCTGCCTCGCAACACGTGGCCGCGAGGCCGCATAATCGCAGTTTTCCCGGGCGCTGATGGAGAGGTCCGGACAGCTGAGGTGCGCACATCTGGCGGCACCTTAAAGCGTCCAGTGAAGAAACTTGTCCCACTACCAAAGTAAGACAACAGCAGGCGATGCTGCTCCCACAGCTCGCCAACCAACAGATAGATGGGTGATGCTGCCAACACGCGCAGCTCGCCCCCCGTGCGGGCATATCCGGCCCGCTACCAACTTACTTTCAGCGGACAATGAGAGTGTGATGCTGCCCACCGGCGCAGCTCACCTCCTGCGGACATGTTCGGTCCGCATTCGGCTCGCATCAAGCGAGCAATAGCCGGCGATGCTGCTCTCACAGCTCGCCAACAATAGATGGGTGACGCTGCCTACATGCGCAGCTCGCCCCCCCCCCGCGGACACATTCGGTCCGCAATCGGCTCGCACCTAGCGGGCAATAGCCGGCGATGCTGCTCACACAGCTCGCCAAATAGATGGGTGACGCTTCACAGCTCGCCCCCCGCGGACATATTCGGTCCGCAACCGGCTCGCATTCAGCGGGCAATAGCCGGCGATGCTGCTCACACAGCTCGCCAACCGATAGATGGGCGACGCTGCCCGCAAGGCGCAGCTCGCCCCACTGCGGGCGTATCCGGCCCGCCGCCGCCTTGCTTTGCGCAGGCGACACAGCAGGCGATGCTGCTCTCACAGCTCGCCAACCGATAGATGGGTGACGCTGCCCGCAAGGCGCAGCTCACCCCACCGCGGACATATTCGGTCCGCATTCGGCTCGCATCAAGCGAGCAGTAGCAGGCGATGCTGCTCACACAGCTCGCCAACCGATAGCTGGGCGACGCTGCCCGCAAGGCGCAGCTCGCCCCACTGCGGGCATATCCGGCCCGCCGCCGCCTTGCTTTGTGCAGGCGACACAGCAGGCGATGCTGCTCTCACAGCTCGCCAACTAATAGATGGGTGGCGCTGCCTACACGCGCAGCTCCCCCCCCCCCCCCGCGGACATATTCGGTCCGCAACCGGCTCGCATTCAGCGGGCAATAGCCGGCGATGCTGCTCACACAGCTCGCCAAATAGATGGGTGACGCTTCACAGCTCGCCCCCCGCGGACATATTCGGTCCGCAACCGGCTCGCATCCAGCGGGCAATAGCCGGCGATGCTGCTCACACAGCTCGCCAACCGATAGATGGGCGACGCTGCCCGCAAGGCGCAGCTCGCCCCACTGCGGGCATATCCGGCCCGCCGCCGCCTTGCTTTGTGCAGGCGACACAGCAGGCGATGCTGCTCTCACAGCTCGCCAACCATAGATGGGTGACGCTGCCCGCAAGGCGCAGCTCACCCCACCGCGGACATATTCGGTCCGCATTCGGCTCGCATCAAGCGAGCAGTAGCAGGCGATGCTGCTCTCACAGCTCGCCAACCATAGATGGGTGACGCTGCCCGCAAGGCGCAGCTCACCCCACCGCGGACATATTCGGTCCGCATTCGGCTCGCATCAAGCGAGCAGTAGCAGGCGATGCTGCTCACACAGCTCGCCAACCGATAGCTGGGCGACGCTGCCCGCAAGGCGCAGCTCGCCCCACTGCGGGCGTATCCGGCCCGCCACCGCCTTGCTTTGTGCAGGCGACACAGCAGGCGATGCTGCTCTCACAGCACGCCAACCGATAGATGGGTGACGCTGCCCGCAAGGCGCAGCTCGCCCCACCGCGGACATATTCGGTCCGCATTCGGCTCGCATCAAGCGAGCAGTAGCCGGCGATGCTCCCACAGCTCGCCAACATAGCGAGTGATGCTGCCCACTGGCGCAACTCACCCCCGCGGACATATTCGGTCCGCATTCGGCTCGCATCAAGCGAGCAGTAGCGGGCGATGCTGCTCACGCAGCTCGCCAACATAGCGGGCGATGCCGCCCACGGGCGCAGCCAGCCCCCATTGCGGGCATATTCGGCCCGCCACCGCCTTGCTTTGAGCAGGCGATACAGCAGGCAATGCTGCCTACACAGCTTGCCACCGCAGCAGGCGATGCTGCGCACATTCGCAGCTCGCACAGACAGCGGGCCATCCGGCCCACAGCTCGCACATTTGCGAGAGCCTACGCAACAGCCTTGCGACTGCAGGCGACCCACAGCAGGGAAGCGGCAGACCGGCGACTGCACAGCTGCGTCGAGCACCGGCATCGAGCACCGGCGCCGCGCAGCGGGCGACGTGGCTACAGGCGTCGCTCACCGGGTTTCTGCAGCGCCGCGACGTCATCGCACCGAGTCATCGCTGCACTGCACGGCGGGAGAGATGTTCGCGACGATGCGTCTTAGCTACATAGTATAGATAGTTATAGGTAGCTATAGTAGTACATAGAATGTTGCAACAAATAAAACCGCGACTACATAGTATAGGTAGTTATAGGTAGTTAGTTAGTACATAGAATGCTGTAACAAATAAAGCTGCATAGTATAGATAGTTATAGGTAGCTATAGTTGATACATAGTTTGTTATTGAAATAAAACACATTCGTTACAGTTGTTTGCTCTCAAGAGGCAGTATATAAGCCCTTGGAGCCTTTATTTCTTCCAAATAGATAGAATATAGTTAGGTAGGGTATCCTATTCCTTACACATAACAGTAAACACATGGTAACCCTGGTAATCGAAGGTATATGAAGGTAATCAAGGTATATAAAGGTATATAAAGGTATATCGGTGGTATATAAGGTAATCGAGGTATATACACACACAGACAGACATACATAGGTAAATAGAGAGGGCTTGGTAATTTGAGACTTGAAATATTAGGTCAAAGGTAGTCGCATAGCTAAAAGCGACACTGACCAATCACAGAGCAGGAGGGTGCTGGTACGTGATTGGTCAACAGTTTTTGATAAATAGCCCTGGTGAAGGTATGCACAAAATAAAACACTTTGCATCTACCCTCTTCCTTTCCCGAAAAAACAAGTCTAGATTCTAGACTTCTAAATGTCTGAAATAGAACCGCCTTGAAAAATCCTTTCAGGGGATATATAGATGTCTATAGTGTATGCAGGCATAAAGCCGTAATTTAGGTTTGAATAAAACTGTTTATTTTTATCCCCCTGAAACATATACGCTTATAGAGTTGCAACCCCTTAAGTGACAGGGTTGAAACATATTATGTAGTTTTGTAGAGGGTTGTCGTATCTATAGAGATACATATAGCTGTATAGCCCTCCTAGCATAGTTTTACGGTAAATTCACCCCAAGTAGGTAATAGCTTCGCGCCTACTATAGTTTTGTATAGTTTTTGGCATCCCACCCCTACATGGAGGGGGATGAAGGGGTGAATTCGTCTCCGCTGTATGGAGCTTACCGAGGGCTATCCATAAAGGTACGACAACCCCTACTCACATAGACCTAAGCCTAGATATAGCCTAAATTCTAGGATAGACATAGTGAAAATTTAAGTTAATAAACTTCATCACACACGGTGATTTTTTGGGTGTCGATACGGTATAGTTACGCCGTACAATAGTAAACTTGAAAATTTATAGAATTTGTAGTCATTTGCAAGATAGTTTGAACTTATACCTAAATGTAGAATCATATAGTCGCGAATTCCACCCTTCAAATTGCTAAGTGAATAGTGAACAAGTTAAATAGTGTTTTATTGTGACTTTATTGGTAAGCCCTCAATACCTACCCCTATATATTGTGTGCATAACAGCAAGTATAGCAAGTATTCAGTTAAGGGTTGCATCCTCATGGCCCGTAGCTTATAGACGGAGCGTCAACGCGTCTGGATCATTTATACCTAGGTGGGTTGTCACCATACAGTCCACTTTTGAAGAATAGGATAACCTACCCTGGCCACCCTACAGTCCAGTCGATCACGTCCGCCCCGTACAAAAGTTTTTCTAGAAAGCCCTTTCCGAATGTCTTATGCATAGATATAATAGGAGATATGCCCCGTAGCCAAATTGTACGGAAACACAACGTACTATACAATCAATTATAAACCTTATCTCATTAAGCACAGTGTGTTTTTACCGTACACCGTACAAGTTACTCACACAAAAACATTAGCTGCTATCGTTGTGTCGTTTGCAAAAACAATTTATTTTACATATAGGTACGCTAGTGATTGACTAAATTGGAGAGTTATTGATTGTTGCATTTTGCACACACACTCATGCTGCCATGTATGTATAACGAATAAATAGCATGAATATGTGGACTAATTTTAAGCAAAAATCACTAATATACTATCTTAACCATACCGATTATTATAATAGGTACATTCGAAACTTTGACGGAAGTAAAATACATTTAGGTAAGTAAAAAAGTAAGGAAGTAGCACGAGGATAAGGCATAAATCAAAGCCAAAAACACAATTATTTAAAATTTAAACAACTCTGCAAAAGTTGATGACGCTTTTGTAAATTTCATTCGTCAATGAACGTTGTTGTCGTTATTCTACATCAGTAACTGGTTGCAAGAAGCATTGGCCGTACCACGCGATCATACTCCTTCATAAAGTAGGTATTGTTTGTGATTTTCACGTTACTTATCTAGTCACTTAGCGACAAACTTAGGCAGTGGCACACTAGGAAGTGGTGACAGGTAGGCGTTTTGGGGGACTGTCTTTATATAAAATTTTACGTTCAGAAACCGCACTAGTTCGCGGATTCGACCATTTGCTTATGATAATTATAGTCGCTCAGACTATGTCGCGCGGACACCGACTCGCCCCCTTGCCACTTCTCCTGTATTTTATATTTCTACGGTCTTATGGCTATTGAGCATTGGGCTCCCCATGTTGGATTACCATTATCTTTGATTACACTGTGTCGTGTATCTGTCGCAGAAGTCAGCTGAGGTCCCGCTATCACGTTACGTCCAATTTCCCTTAACTATCCTTGAATATCAAACTTGAATATTGTGTACGAATATTTGTAAGGCATAAAAATTATTTAGTACAAGTATTGTTTGGCCGGGTTCCCTATATCTGGCTCCGATAATTTTATTAATGAATCTTGATACTCCGATAATTATTTCTCATTAAATAATCGCGATACTAGAATGAAGTTCGTGAATGTTTTTTTGCAAAAAAAAACTTTTCCTGATATTTCATTTTGCACACTTTGTGTTAGTAATGAAAGTCGTAGTTACTGACCATCTAATAATTAAAATCAGTTTTAAATATAAAGAGTGCCAATATTACGTTAAAGCAAAACTTTAAAAAAGCAGATAGGACTAGCTACTTATAGTCAAACTACTTCCATCTTTTTTTTAGAAGTTTTACTGCCATCGGGTAACATTCAAAATATGTATGACTTGTTATTGAGCAAAGTAATAAGCTGTAAATAGAACAATTCTGTTTATGGGTAAATTTCAACAAGAGATTTTTATATGTCATTTCGGTGGGATTTTTTTATTTCAATGCTATCTACATATTTTTAGTGACAAATAAAACTTTAGCCTATTTTATAACATTGTGCGTGAGTGGACATCAAATTTCATCAAAACTTACATAAATATTTAAGGATGAATTTTTAAGAGTCCACTGAAATGAAAAGTGTCTACCGAAATGATAAAAATGACCACCGAAATGATAAACTGTGCACCGGAATTAAATAAATCCACCGAAATGATACAGCTAAGAACAACCGTGCCGGGCAGCCAGGGTTCCGTACTTTGTTAGGTTTGATTTCCATAAATTTTAGATAAACACTGAGACAGGAAGGTAGAGTTATTTTAATATCATCATTAATATATAGATATTACAGTTAGTATTACATATATCATTCTTTGAGGTTACAATAACCTCAAAGAATGATATTATTGTAATTTATTAATATTATTTTTTCTGGTTGTTGTTGTGTGAAAATGTTGGAAAACTTTATCGTAAATGCTGGTAACCATAAATAAATATTTTTGTTTGTTTCTGAACTAATACTGATTTACTTGATATATTTTCAAAAGAGTGAACGAAGCGCGATAAGAAAGCTTAAAGTTTCTGATTAATATGATGGCTGCATTTGGAAGTTATGCCATTAATGGTACTCCATTTCTTCTCATAAAATTGTTTGTCCGAAAATCAACCCATAACACGTTTGCTATAAACTGCAGTAACCATAATGTTCAAAACCCCGAACAGCAGCTTGACCGACTCCGTACAGAAATCAACAAAAAGCGCCGTGAACATTCAAAGATATACCTACTTCCTTCACGACAACGCTCGGCCGCACATAGCCAAAGTCGTTCGTCAGAAGCTATTGGATTTTGAATGGGAGCTACTACCACATCCACCTTACTCTCCCGATCTAGCGCCAACGGATTTTCATTTGTTTCGCTCTCTCAGTAATCATATACAGGACAAAAAATTTGATGATAGAGCACAGTTAACAGATTTCCTCGAAAGCTTTTTTGCCTCACGGATCCCAAGTTTTTACGCTGAGGGTATCCATGCTTTACCTAATCGCTGGAAATGGGTTGTAGATAACAACGGTGCCTACTATAAAGACAAGTAATTGTAAATTAAAAATATAATTTAAAATTGTTTTGTTTATTTGCAACGCTCATTACTTTCCTACCAACTCAATATATACATGTACTAGCTACATAGAAATATGTGTATATTATATATCTTAAACACAAATATTACACAACAAATACATCCGAATAATCTAATTTACACTTACATTACAAAACTATGATTTTGTATTTGATACAAGGATTTCTAAAACTTTATGGTTTTATCATTTCGGAGATACATTTCATTCCGGTGGACTGTAATTGGTATAACAGTCCACCGAATCCACTGAAATGATAACACTGAGATGATAAAATAGAGGTTAGTTCTACATTTAACTCCGAAATAAAATTATTAAAAAAATATGAACACTACTCAAACAAAACAGTACTTACAGCGAATTTAATACACAATTTTGAAACAAAGTAAACGAATCTAGCACGAGTTATAACAGTCACCGAAATGAAAATATTTTTGTCCCCATGTTACTGAAATGATAAACTTACTTTTTTGGCGGAAAAACCGCAAGCTTTGGGACCGGTGCGTTCGCGCCGAGAGCTTGAGCCGGGCTGATCCGAAGTGAGGAAAGGTGAGAGGGGCGTAACAACGTAATGTTGACATGGCTATTCTATTAAAACTTACTGCTCTCTGAAATGATAACTTTTTTCCAGACAAAAGTTGACTGCCTGTCAAATCTATGAGAAAGAAGATAAACAAACAAAAATAGTTTTATTTGATCGAATATATTATAATTTAATGATAAGAAAATCGGTTTGAATCCATATTATGAATGTATTGGCAGGGGAAGGTATTTTATGAGCGGAATTGGGTTCAGGACAGGCCACCGTGATGATAAAATAACACTTTGTAATTTTTTTTTTGGTATATTAGAGGGTAGAAATCAATGTTTTTTTTTTTTGCCAAGGTAGAGAAGAACTGACGTTGTTGAGAAAAAATATATAAAATAAAAAACCAGCACATTGCACTACCGTTCTCAGGTTTACCGTGTATTTTTTTTGCTTGGGCAATTCACCCTTATAGGGTGTGTCCTGGTGTGTCATAATCCAATCGTTAAATTTAAACCAAAAAGATATTGGAACCAACCATTTTCAAAAGTACCTGAATAGTAGCTGAGCGACATATAGCATTAGTCAACTTCAGGAAAATTGAAATTGTATTTATTTCAGACCAAGCACACAATAATTTATACAGGTCCACATTATGTTAGTAAGTAGATACTTATAGCTATGTAAGTAAAATTTAAAACAATCATTATTTTGGACATGCATGAGCGACCAATGCCTCAGGATTTGGCTGTCCACTTTGTCCTACACCACACTCAGGAGCTTGTTGGTGCTACGCTTTACCCGAGACTACAAAGAGGCCGTTCTTTTACGAAGCACCGCCTGGAAGCCGTCCGTGCTGTGGTCAGCGAACATTCCGGTGGCACTGCACCGCCATGGGAGCCCCAACAAACCTCTGAATGCGTTGTTATACTGGACGCGCAGAGCATTGCCGGCTTTTTTTGTGGGGTTTCTCCCCTAGAAAAACCCTATCCCCCAAAATTTAGATTTACTAAATGTTGAAGTTTCCCAGAGTCAAAAGCTGATAAGGCAATCTAGATCTAGTCTTGGCATAACTTTTGCGACAGTATTTATGAGACCACGACTTCAACTATAATGCGCTGGATGAAGGGTGTTAGGTACCTAAAGTTAGTTCTACAGATAAAAAAGAACTCGTTGGCTCCAGTTTTTGTGATGACTCCAACCCCCGTTACTAATAACGATGATTCACCTTTAAATTATGTGTTTTTAAAGTAGGAATTCGAATATTGCTTAAAAACGAAATATACGTCTCCCGGTATCGATAATATTAGAGTTTTCAATTATGTCCAGGCTGCCTATTGTTGCAAGAAGATATTTACTTGAATTATATAATTTTATATTTAAAACATCATCAGTTGCCAGTCAATGGCGAGATATTTGTATAGTACCGATACCCAAAACTAGCAGTGGTCACGACACTATGTGTAAAGTTGTCTTTTTGTAATGTTGTGTAATATTGCCTGTTTGTGTAAAGTTTTCCACTCCATGAGCCAGAAGGGACTCGAATGGTGAATTTTGAATGTGAATTTAATAAAATATTGTCGCCGGGTTCAACTGGTTTTATAAGAGATCACTCGTGTGAGGATAGTTTAGCTAGCTTAGTTACTAAAGTACAAATAGGGTTTACCAATAATACGCCACTGTACGGGGCGGGCGAGATCGACTGGACTGTAGGGTGGCCAGGGTAGGTTATCCTATTCTTCAAAAGTGGACTGTATGGTGACAACCCACCTAGGTATAAATGATCCAGACGCGCTGACGCTCCGTCTATAAGCTACGGGCCATGAGGATGCAACCCTTAGTTGAATACTTGCTATACTTGCTGTTATTGACACAGTATATAGGGGTAGGTATTGAGGGCTTACCAATAAAGTCACAATAAAACACTATTTAACTTGTTCACTATGCACTTAGCGATTTGAAGGGTGAAATTCGCGACTATATGATTCTACATTTAGGTATAAGTTCAAAACTATCTTGCAAATGACTACAAATTGTGTTAATTTTCTAAGTTACTATTGTACGGCGCAACTATACCGTACCGACACCTAAAAAATCACCGTGTGTGATGAAGTTTATTAACACTAATTTTCACTATGCTAATTCTAGATTTTAGGCTATATCTAGGCTTAGGTCTATGTGAGTAGGGGTTGTCGTACCTTTATGGATAGCCCTCAGTAAGCTCCATACAGCGGAGACGAATTCACCCCTTCATCCCCCTCCATGTAGGGGTGGGATGCCGAAAACTATGCAAAACTATTGTAGGCACGAAGCTATTACCTACTTGGGGTGAATTTACCGTAAAACTATGCTAGGAGGGCTATACAGCTATATGTATCTCTATAGATACGACAACCCTCTACAAAACTACATATGTTTCAACCCTGTCACTCAAGGGGTTGCAACTCTATAAGCGTATATATTTCAAGGGGATAAAAATAAACAGTTTTATTTAAACCTTAATTACGGCTTTATGCCTTCACATACTACAGACATCTATATATCCCCTGAAAGGATTTTTCAAGGCGGTTCTATTTCAGACATCTAGAAGTCTAGAATCTAGACTTGTATTTTCGGGAAAGGAAGAGGGTAGATGCAAAGTGTTTTATTTGTGTGCATACCTTCACCAGGGCTATTTATCAAAAACCATTGACCAATCACGTACCAGCACCCTCCTGCTCTGTGATTGGTCAGTGTCGCTTTTAGCTATGCGACTACCTTTGACCTAAATATTTCAGGTCTCAAATTACCAAGCCCTTTCTATTACCTATGTATGTCTGTCTGTGTGTGTATATACCTTGATTAACTTATATACCATCGATCACCTTTATATACCCTTATATACCTTGATTACCTTTATATACCTTCGATTACCAGGGTTACCATGTGTTTACTGTTATGTGTAAGGGATAGGATACCCTACCTAACTATATTCTATTTACTTGGGAGAAATAAAAGCTCCAAGGGCTTATATACTGCCTCTTGAGAGCAAACGACTGTAACGAATGTGTTTTATTTCAATAACAATCTATGTATCAACTATAGCTACCCATAACTATCTATACTATGCAGCTTTATTTGTTACAGCATTCTATGTACTAACTATAACTACCTATAACTACCTATACTATGTAGTCGCGGTTTTATTTGTTGCAACATTCTATCTACTACTATAGCTACCTATAACTACCTATACTATGTAGCTAAGACGCATCGTCGCGAACAGCCACCCTAAACTGCTTTTTTGTATGTAGAGGCTGCATAGACGCGCTCGGTCGGTGGGCGTATGTACGTTCTTATTGACGGAGCCATACACATTTTGAATAATTTGAAGGTTGGGACTGACATTTGTTCTTACATTTGGGAATTCCTAAAAGAAAAACATCTCAATAGAAAAGCTGAGGAAAGTAACAGACAGTATGACTGTAAGACAGATGGACTGGTAAAGGAATTGCTCAGGGTGATCCTTTACCTCCCTTCTCTTTAATATGATCATATTTTTCAAAATATAAATAGTGTTTGTTTCAGTCAACACGGTGACGATTTCGTGTTATACTGTAGTTACAGAAATTACAAGATACGAGTAATATAGATAATCTGCAGCGGGCTTTGGATTTTCGTTTCATCCATTAAATATTTTGGGATTAGAATTAGAAAGTAATAAATCGAAATTATGTATTATTTACCAGGAGCGTATAAGACTTTCCGTTGATATTCAAGTTAACAACAGCACCTCGCATGCTGTTGATAACATAAAATATTAAGGCATGTGGCTGGATAAATGCTTAAGATGGGGAATCATATTAATGAGGTATATGAGAGTTCACAAAACACACCATGACACAACAAGACATGAAGCTCTGGTAGGATCGTCATGGGGCATTCATCCTATATGTATACAAGATGTTGTTTTGAAAACATCGACGCCTGAGAAACAAAGCTTAGTGGTTTATATTAAAGTAATGTTTTATATATGAGAGAGTCTGCTTCGAAGATTTTTAGCTGAGTTCCCTAGCAGGCATTGACCCATGGGGCCCCGTCTACTTTGCTGACAGCTCTATGAGGCGCGCGTGGAACAGGACGCGCCGTCGACCCGGGCCTGGTTGTTATCAGAAGGCGAACCACCCATAGCTCGCCATCTGCAGGCCCGCGCCTACGGTGGCCGGGAATCGCCCTGCATTTCCCGACGCTCGGGGCGTCTTCGAGAGGTCGCCACCGCCGATCGCCTCGACGAGGACCCCTGCCGTGGAGCTCTGCCCAAGCAGGACAGAGCTCCACCGTATGCTCCAACGTGTCCTCCGGGCGATCCATACCGTGTTGATACCCGAACGTCTCCTTTCGCTGGATGCAAAACAGGTACCTCCCGAAATAGCCGTGTCCGGTGAGCACAACATCAAACCCCCCTCATAACACACATTATTAACATTCAATGACTCAAACCTATGTGAGGTTTGAATTTGATTGAATGTTAATAATATCACATATTCTCTTCATGCCCGAACTAAAATAAATAAGACCAGCAGCCCTATTATGACGTCTTAAATCCATCATGATTTCTGTGTCAGAGAGAGACGGAGTTACACAAGACGAATAGCACTATCTCTTTCCCTCACACGAATCATGATAGCATTGGCACTTCGTAATACGGCCACAGGGTAGAAGAAAAGCAAGGAAATATTCCATACATTTCTATACACGTAAAATAAAATCATACACATCAAATCTTAGTAGTACATTATGATTCAAGTAAGCTAAGTTGCTCATTATACGCGAGGGCGTAAATCAGCCGAGTGTCTAGTGAGCAAGTTGCTCACCAAGTTTCGTACGCACTTTTTCAACACACTTGCGAAGATAAAAAAGAACAATTATTTATCACACAGCAACAAATGCGATACAGACAAACAAAATATGAAAATTATGGGATGCAAGTTATAATGGCGCGCTAGTTTTTTTTTGCACGTGCCAAATTTAACGTGATTGATTACATATAGTCATACAGCCCCACTTCAAAATTATAATTTTAGTGATAAAATGCAAATATTTTATAGCAAATTATTCTGAATTATAAATAATTTGATGATAGATGGTTTTTCGTCTTAATGTGGGACACATTTATTTTATCAAAAAATGGATATTCAGCGGCATAAAACCTCTCTGTTGTTACTACATAAAAAATGGCAGTTTGGTATATACACACTACAAAGACTTACTTCATAAAAAATGTAACTTTGTAGTACTATTGTTCGGTTTATGGCCCTAAGAACGATGTAATAAGGCTCACTTTATGAGGAAGTGTGTTAAAAAAAGCATTTAATAAATGATTTGATCAAACATTGTCCTATATTTAAACATAACATTTGGAAATCTTTTAGAAATAAATTTTGTACCATTATAAAGCTTGGATTTTTCTTTTTTGAAAATTATATAATTCTTTGAGCCATCACTTTTTATATTGGGTAATTTATATTATGTTAGGTAGTTTTCGAGATCTATATTGATCTCATGCCTTGATACTTGGTTCATTTTAAACATAACGACACAACCATTTTCGTGTTAGATTTCATTCATACACCATATGCAAAATATAAAAATGCACAGGTTAGGCAGAATGCCATGTGCGGAAGCCGGAAGTTGTAGTTTACACCTATAACATTATACTTATACTAGCTGACCCGGCAAACGTCATTTTGCAACATAAAATAATAAAAAATTAGGGGTGGACCACCCTTAACACTTATGGGGATGAAAAATAGATGTTATCCGATTCGCCACCCTAGCTGATATGCACGCTAAGATTCACGAAAATCGGTCGTGCCGTTTCGGAGGAATTTAACCACAAACACCGTGACACGAGAATTTTATATATAAGAGATTATTATCTCTTATATATAAAATTCTCGTGTTATATTATATTGATACCTATTATATATATACATATATTTTTTTTTTTATAGGTGAATGACAGATTAGGACTATGGAACTGGAACTATGTAGGTTATATAAACAGCCTTATAAAATAGTTCGAAAATAAAATCCGATGTCAAAATAAATGATATCCATTATATTAGTAAATATTTTAAAATAGTTTATTAATTAGTTGATGATTGTGATCCTTATTGATTTATTTTTTTATGCACTGATCGCTGGAGTAGGTTCAGTAGATAGAAATATTTCTTATGTGATTGTGACCTTCCTCGCCTTTAACTATATAGCATCCGCGTGGAATACAGTTTCTAAATGTAGATATGTGGATCCCTTCTTTGTGATCCGTTAAACCGCGATACGCAGAAGATTTTGTCGTGGTTTTACTCTGGCAGGGAGTCGGCACGACTGTTTTCGATAAGCGCAAATGGCGCATAATAATTGTATTAACTTTGTTATTTATCACAAGCTATGACCTAAGTTGCTCCCTTGTTCGTCAACATCCATGCACTACTGGTAGGGATGTCGCATCAGGTATGGGTGAAACTTCCAAAGACTTTGAATAGAGTACAGCGAGAGGTATTCCTCGTATCCTCTATTCGTAGGTGCGTAGCTCATGATTGTGATGATGGTGGCCGCATTGGTTGCGGGTCACTGGTACACAAGATTGTCGAAGAACTTTTGAAGTATCTGACAAAAGAATAAAGAGTATTTTGAATTATGAATAGGTACGGAAAATATGCTTTGTTTAAGTTTTATAGAAAAGTATGTAGTAGCGCTCATATAAGGCAGATGCCGTAAATAAAAACAAAGTTAAATCCAAATCTATGTTTTATTAATATAATAATTATAATAAGTACCACTAGGAGCGACCTTCCCCGGTGTTATAATATAATACTAGCTGTGCCCTCGACTTCGTCCGTGGCTGTAAACAATTTCATAGGTTTTTATTTCTTTCACAGAATCCTAATCAGTACTTACTTAATTATCTAGTCTAAGTTACTACGTATTACATCAGCTATCCCTATCAGTGACGTCAAAATCAGGTAAACCGTTTCTAATATGTATTACCTGCATCAAACAGACAGGCAGACATACAGACCGAAGTGCAAACAAAAGAAAAACGTTTTTTTTTAATCATAAAAGCTGTTATTTTGATATTATATTTTTTGTGGAAATACATGTATAGAAAAGCTAATGCGACGTGAGATCTGCCTAACCGAGAGCTGCGTCTCTGCGCGGCGTTTTGCCCATCGTGCACTTCATGTCTGACTCACACTTGACTAGTTTTATTATATTCATAACTAGCTTCTGCCCGCGACTTCGTCCGCGTGGAAAATAGTTACTTTACCCCCGATTTTGAAACTCTCAGCCCGATCGGTTTAAAATTGACAAAATTTCATACAAACTTTTATCTCCTATTTTATCCCCTTGGGGGTAGAATTAATCAAAATCCTCTCTTAGCGGATACCTACGTCATAACATCTACGTTCATGCCAAATTTAAGCCCGATCCGTTCAGTGGTTTGGGCTGTGTGTTGATAGATCACTATGTCAGTCAGTCAGTGACTTTTGAGTTATACATATGTATATATTTAGATTTCAGCCCGATCCGTTCAGTGGTTTGGGCTGTGTGTTGATAGATCACTATGTCAGTCAGTCAGTCACTTTTGAGTTATATATATTTAGATGGCAATAGGTTATAATGGCAAAAACTGCTCACAGTGGGTACATTTAAACGGAATCAGAAGAGGGAGGGAGTAGTGAGTACAACGCCGTAGTATTGACGTGCCGGCTGTGAAAGCTGTGGTCAGTGGTAGGTAATTATGCAAAGTTGCCTTCCCCTACGGTGCAATATTGTAGAGTAGGTACTTGTTTATAAATAACTTTATATAGGTACAGATACATGCCTTCCGCAGTACGTCTACTCACGCAATCTGGGCTTCAAGTCTGCTATAACAATAGTGTAAGAATGGTCTATCATTGATTTGATAATGGTTGATTTTTACTTTACTTTGTTTGCTACTAATATAAAAACGGCACTATGACTTTCCAATGGTCAACCACGGATACTCCATTGAAAGAAATGGCATAGAATGGTAATCTCGTACATAATGATAAATGAATGACAGACGTAAATATGCGGTAATCTGCTGAAATTTTGACAGTCCCCTTGATTAGTGATCTAGCATTAGAACGCGTGCAGTACTGCGTTTAATAGCTCGATTATTAAAAATATGACGAGACCATTGACCGACCAATGATCAACCATTATAAATTTAGCAGATTAGGAACTTTTAGCAACATGACAGTGGGATCGTGTTGGAATGACAAAATTATAAAAATAGAATACGTGGGGTCCTGGACTCATGATTGACATGATCAATGGTTACAAAATTCTCGATATTGCACAAAACATTTAGCCGATATATCGTTACATGAATGTTTAATAAGGAAAGTTGTGTATAGTTGGGAAATCACAACTTTGCACATTTTGTAACGGCTGTGACAGAGGTGTTGGCCGCTGCGCCCGCGCAGACGCGGCGCTGACCCTCGCCTCGGGACTCGGCGCTACCGCCGCCGCCGCAAGCTGGCTAATCTTCTCTTTTAGAATATAATATTCCAAGTAAGCCAGAACGAAACATTTTATAACTTGTCTTCTCAATAGCTGATATAGATACCGAGATAAAATATCGAAATGAATTTCTGTGAAGGAAGCACCCTGGGCAACGTCCTCGAGAGGCAACGCCAGCAGGCACGGAAGATAAATTCGTCGTTTTGGTGCGTGCGAGAGCGGAGCGGGCGGCGCGGGGCGGCGGGGGCGGCGGCGCCGGCGCGCGGAGGCTGCTGCGCTCAGAGCACCTGCGCCCGCGCTCCGTAGCGCCGCTCGCCGCGTGCTCAGTTCCCGCGCCGCGCACGGCCCGCGCCGCACCAGCGTCGTGACGCCGCCCACGGTACGTGAAACGCCGGTGGCGCGTCGGGGTCGGGCGGCAGCGCGTCCGCCACTGCGCTGCGCCGCTTGCTGGCGCAGTCGGTTGCGCCGCCCGGCCGGTTTTGTAATTTCGCCTGGCGGGCCGTGACGTCACGAGACTAGTTTGACGCGTGCGTGACGGCCTGTGCCAGGACGCCTGCGCCGCTGCCGCCCCCGACCTTAGCACCAGTGCAATGACGTGCCTGCTTGTCTCCCCCGCTAGTTGCTAGTGATAACGATAGTGCATTTTTGTTGTTCAATATGTCTTGCATCAATGGTTTGTCGAGATGTCCTCACGTTTCTATTTCCTACGGTTTGTTTTTGTATGTAATGTGCGACTAAATTCGAGATTATCCAATGCTGTTTCGTTAAATTCAAATATCTCTCAAATTGTATACTTAATTAAAATGTTGTCTTGATACTTGTGTCTGTAGGCAAGCGTGTGTGCTGTTGGTACAGCACACGCTCGCACCGTCATGTCATGCCTCACTTGTGCGTGTGAGAGTGTGCGCGCGCGTCTCGTGGCGAGGCTTTATCCGCGCATGTGTGCGCGCACACTGACGACTCAGCTCAGCGGCAGAGCCTTTGTAATTTTATTTTTCTTTCTTCTTCAGTTCAGCGATGTACATAGGCAATGCTGCTCGCAAACAAATTTTTCGATTGGACAATGATGTTGTCCTTATTCTATGCGTAGACCTATTATCATGATACTTAACATGTAAACAAGTAACCTCTACGTACCTATGATCAATATATGGGATACTTATTAACGAAAAATATTCTCACAGTCCCGTTTCTATTGGTAAAATTTCTAACTGGAGTAATGTTCCTCAATATTGTAAACTCAAAATTTGTTTGAGGGTACTTCTAAAGTTTGTTGACAAGTTTTTACTCGAGAAGATACATTACATGAGAACAAAAAGGTTCTATTAATTAGATTATCGACTATAGCCATAGTAGGTATGGTTATAGTCGAAAATATAAAATTCGATAATCTTTTTTATATCTCATAAGAAAATGTTTAGAGTAACGTAAATGTTGGTTCATTTCATCTTTATTTTACGTAAATTTAGTTTTTAGAAATGAAGTCACCTACGTATCTTAAAGAGACAAAGAGCAAAGTTTTATATCGTGAAAAATTCCTTAATGCACTCTCGCACACGTACTATAGGTATGTATGTACGTAGGGATAGCAGTCCGATGTTGGTCACTCTCGAGCTTACGGGTCGCTCGTATTTCTGTCTCTCTCGCGCACGCGCCGCAGCCTCCGTCGCAATGCACCGAGAGCTCAGTATCCCTCTCAGTGCAGCTTCTGAACCAATACGATTCTTTTTGTCTTTTTACAAAATGAGAACGAAAGGTAGGTTTGGTGTATCCAGGAGTAATGTGCGCATTTGAAGCTTGTCTGTGTCTTGGCATTTATGGCTTTTTCCTTTATCAAAACAATAGTATGTACCTAAATGTTTAATTGGTATCCCTTGCATGTCATGTGCCAAACAATGTTTGTAAGACTGTTTTACAAATCAGAAAGCAAAGTGACAGCGTTGCCCTTACAACTGATTTGTTTGTAAATAATTGTTTACTGACGAGTTTGACAAGCACGTGGATACAATAGTTACCAGTTTGTACCGTTGGGTGGTGCGTCTGGTTTGGAGCTGGCCGGGCCGCCGGGGCAGGGGGCTGCTGAACACGTTCGGCCGCTTCTCGCCGATCAGGTGCCACTTGATACTCGTTCTTTTCTAACTGGATCGAATCAGCTGTTACTTACTGCTTGCCCATGGCGTCTATGATATGCACTCGTCCCTAAGAACCTATTTAGAATAAATTAGTTTTGTTGAAACGTTTACCACGAGTAATTTACTGTTTGGCCAGTCTATTTTGTTTAGTTTTTATATATTCATGACATGAATGGTTTGTGTAAGCTCATACGTATTTGAGACAAGCTAGGGTCGTGCACTGGTTATTACGTCTTGTCGTAAGCCGCAGGATTCACAAGAAGTTATTTTTCAGAAATTGAAATCAGGGGAGTCAAGTGTTGAGCGGGGTGCTCCAGTGCGGAGCCTCCGCCCTCACGAAGACGTCACCTACCGTGCCTCGCTACGGCGGCATGTCCGCGTCGGCGTCGCCGTGCGAGGAGCGCGCGCGCTCGCCCCGCGCATGCGCGTCGCCCGCACCCGCGCCGCGCTCTCCCGCGCCCGCGCACGCTGTGCTGGCCACCATGACCCCGGTGCAGCCGGCGCACGACTACTATCCGCACAAGGTCGAGATGGATTCCGACGACGGCTACCCCCCGGAGGCGCATTCCTACCGGCACTCACCGCACGAGCTGGCCGCCTACGCCACCGACAGCAAGGTGCCCGTGCAGCCCGACGTCTACGACCAGGGCATGGAGTCCATGGACGAGAAGACTCCAATAGACTTAATATACGAAGATGAGAAACAGACTGTCATATACACGACAACTCCAGACCAGAAGCGCGTTGAGATGATCAGTGGGCAGCTGGACGACGGGCAGCTGGTGGAGGGCGGCGTGTCGGTGGTGGTGGGCGCGCCCGGCCAGCCCACCGTGCTGGTGCTGGCCGACCACGTCGTCGATGAGCTGGGCCAGGTCATCCCTATCCCCAGGTAATGTAGCTCTTTTTATTTCATTCCGTAGCACGGCGATGTTATCGTGCACACATTTTCGTGTTCCAATTCTTTTTTGTGTTATTAACATCTTATACTGCCATTTTATAGAATGTTGTCTCAGTGGCTATTTCCATATCATCAATATAACATATACTTATCGTATTTTATATAGCTTCGAATTTATGAAATGAAATGGAAATAACGCGCCTCCACTGTTGCCAGGTGTCTTTGATAGTGGGAAATTCCACTAAAGTCGTATATAGAGATTCCGTCAACACGTAAAATACGATCTTTATAATTTTTCTGTGTTGGTATTATAAAATATTTCAGTATAAAACGACTAAACATTTTTTTTACAATACTATTGATAATTTATGTATATTTAACATTACTGAAGATAAATTAATTAATATCTTACATGGGTTCATTTGGTGGGTGTTAAGAGCAGCAGAGGTTCGTTGAATTAATGATTAATGTGTTAACACGTGATCGAGATGATTTGGATAGTTAGAAACAATTGAGTGGTGTTTGGTTAGAAGAATGAGGTGTTTGTGTCGGAGGTCCGGTGTCGGGTGTAACGGTTGTGCGCTGGGCGCGTGGGCGGAGCGACGCGTTCGCCTTGAACTTGCCGCGCGCTCGCGAGACCCGTGCCCGAGCCATGCGCTGTGATGCTGCGATCTCGCCAATTGTATCAACACCAGCTTGCTATTACAATAGTAATCCCACCCAACTTTGTCTTACATTACAACCGTGCTTTCAACGTTGCTTCGGTCAATTAGCAGTTGATGAACACATTCCTAACAATATGACTACAATCTGTTTTAGTCAATTCAAATCAGTTTTATTTGTTAGCACAGGTAATACAGATCAAGTATAATACAATACGATAATATATATACAAATATGGTGGGCATCCAGCTCAAGATTACAAATTAAAGTTAAAAAAATATGTATATATTTGAGAAACCTGCATAATTATAGTATTCAATTTCAAACGTGAAACGGTGACTGGTTGCCTGGTTTAGTTTAGCCAAACTAAGGTTTTACCACCCACAATAATGTTTGTTGTGCCCTAAATACTTTGTACTTTTTGTTTTTTTTTTGTTTATAAGTCGGTTGTATTGTTTTGTTAATCTTCTATCTATACTTATAATAAATCTGTAGAGAGGTCAATTCTGTACAAGGAATATATTTTCAAAATAACTATCAGGGGGTGATTGGTGATCGATACTGGTGCCAAAAATGCAATCAGTAAAATTTTTGTCTGTCTGTCTGTCTGTCTGTCTGTCTGTATGTTCTTTATGGAAACAAAAACTACTCGACCGATTTTAACGAAACTTGGTGCAATTATTCTTCATACTCCTGGGCAGGTTATAGTATACTTTTCATCACGCTACAATCAATAGGAGCAGAGCAGTGAAGGAAAATGTTGGGAAAACGGAAGAAGTTACTCCATTTTTTAAGCTTTTGTCGCGTGTGTAGCCTTAATGGTTAAAGTTACATAGAAATCATGTATTACGGAAATGTTCTACATAAAATGATCTAAAAAATATACCGAAACAGCATGTCTATCTTTTGTCAATTTTAAACCGATCGGGCTGAGAGTTTCAAAATCGGGGGTAAAGTAACTATTCCACGCGGACGAAGTCGCTGGCAGAAGCTAGTTTAAAAAATAATTGAATTGTTTGATTTTTTCTTTTTCACCATAGATCAGTATTCTATTGTTCAAAAAGCGAAATTAAAATACATTCTCTGACTCACAAAGTCAATTTTCCTGTTCTTAGTCCTTGCCCTATACAACATCTTAATGCTACTTAGTGGCACTAAGTCACCACTAATTTAGTAGTGACCTACGCAAAGGAAACGCAATGGTAATGCTTAAATGTTGGTATCAAGTTATTGTTAAGATAGTTCGAGACTGTTAGTTGTGTAGTACGTTACTGAAACGTAGGTATCTTGTGGAGGCGTGACTGTACAGCGGCTTGGTCATCACTTACAACTTGAACTAACCGCCGCAAAAAGCCTCCGCCATGCGCCATGTGCTTGCATGTCATTCATATTGCAGGACGGTCCGTACAGTCGCGGCCGGTGCGGGCGCATGTAATAAGATTAGTTACGTCTGCTTTTGCCCAGACGAGTTTCTCAAGGGGCACCTGTGTATTAGTATATTCTAATAGAGAAATACAACGCGGTCACGCCGCAACGTAACCCGCTCACGGGGAAACTATGAGCATGACTGATTGATAAAAAAAGTGTTCGTTTAATACTTAATATTAATAACAAGAATATAATGTTAATTTTTTAATTATGCGGCAAGCCGGCAAATTAATGTAATTACATCAGAATTAAAAACCATCTACTACTTCTATATTAAATATTAATTTATCTCTAAAACGTTTTACAAAGTCAGTTTAGGGTCATGTATAAATCCACTGAACGCCACAGAGCGTCTGAGCCACGCTACGTCGTCACTCGCACTATTTCAACATTGTAAGGCATCCGATCCGCTGTCCGTAACTATCTCCCAACTAAAATCACTTACCATAATCAACTCTTCCACTAGCTAATCTATAAATTATAGACATGTTATCTCTTTCTACAACCAGTTTTCGGAATATATTAAGAAAATGGATTTAAAAATAGGAGGGAATCTATTTCATGTTCATGAGATATCGTGCGTGCGTGAGAATGGCGTATGGAAGTGACCAGAAATGTATTTAATTTAATTTTTGAATCAAGGTTAATAGAGTTCAGTTTTATTAAAAACAACAATGAAAATGGCGTCTTTGTTACTGGCTGATTAAATAATTATCATATCCGTTTGAATTTCTAAAAAATTGTACCTTGCCTTCTTCGGATCATTATTATTTATAAAAGTATCTAATTCTTCGGTCTGTATCAGATTTCTGAAAAAGATATCGAATGTAAAACCTTATATTTCTTGATTATATATTTTCGAGAGTTTTAATGCTGATAAGGGAATTTAAAACGGGAGAGCTCTTAGTAAAAATGAATAAATAAGCTCGATATGGATTGGTAGGTGATAAAAACTCGGCTGAATCGTTTAGGACGGACGAGAGGCTGCGAGCCTCTCCCGCTGCCGCCGCCGCGCCTCCAACACTTTAATGATGACTTTTTGTTGCTTCGCGGTACAAGTTATAAACGCTAGGCGGCGCGCGGATCTGAAACTATAAAACGCGTTAAGATATTAAAAGTCATCTCAGTTCTCACGGAAGCGGGAATATCATTACTGTAAGTTGACAAGCGAATAATATTATATCCAATAATATTTTCATCAATAGAGATGCTTTTTTTTAGGATGGGAAATCATCAAATGACTCCTTTCGCTCTGGGCGTGGAAGGGAGTGTCAGACACTGATTAAAACCCATCCTTGTTCCTCTTAATGCCCCCTTGCGTTTCAGGGCTGCGGTACTCTTTTTAACCGACTTCAAAAAAGGAGGTTGTTGAATTTTAACTTTCACAGGTGTTTTGCACAAAAATTGCAAATCCCAGTGTTTGCGTGATTAACTAATAAAGTATGTCGTTTAGTGAGTGGTTTTCAGAATCGCGTCATATCATGCCTTAGAGGTCTGCGAAGCGACAGGCTATGCCCGCGCACCCCGCGCCCTCCGGTCCCCCGGCCCCCGCACTCCTCCGCAGCCTTATTTTATTGCCTCGCTCGCGCTCGTTGCGGCGAGCCCTCGAGATGAGCTTACCATGGCTCGCGTTCTGGCCCCCCAATCATTATTTAATGTAATTATTTGGCCGGTATACTGCTTTTTTTGGAAATCATAACCGTTATGTACACTTTTTATTGGCCAGCATCAGCTTTAGTTGGCTTTACACAAGTTGCCTTATCGTGAGCATTATGAACGGCTTATGTTAATTGTAAATGTTATTCCCTTCTTTTTAATGTTATCATTGCCGTTTGTAACATATTTTAATTTTAATAATAAGTTGATAGTTATCGACCTGGAAGAAAGAACATAAAAATTATGAGTCGAATCAGCTCCATTTACTTATTGCACAAATGATCAGCCAGATCTAACAATTACTACATCATCATTATGAATTCGGCCGCAAAACGTCCACCGCTGGACAAAAGCTTTCCCCAAGCGTCGTCAATAACCGGTCCTGTGCTTCTCGCATCCAGCTGACTCCCGTGGCCTTCATTCACCAGGTCATCGGTCCACCGCCGCGGGAGGCTTTCAAACTCTGCGCCTTCCAGAACACGGACTCCGCTCTAAAAGCTTACCGAGCCATTTTGTAATCAGTACCATTTGTTACTTAACTTTTTGGGCTATATATTTTTTTCAAAGATACGTGTATATCCATTCATACAGAAATCCCCTACAATCCCAATAGAATACCATTTGTTTCTAAAAAGTCTTGTAGAATCTATCAAGCCGTACTTCTACCTACTGTCCCTTATTTAAAAAAAGGGCTAGTGGTCCTTTATTTGCTCGATTTATAAGATAGATCCGGCCATAGAATCGAGGGATAAACTTTTTTAGAAGTTGGCCGTATTGCCTACCGACCTACTAACTATTACACTGTTTGCGCTACGTAGACAATCATCGATAACTTTGAGTGTAGGGTACGATCTGCGACATTGATGGGAATGAATCTTACAAAGGCATTTAACACAAAAATTTTCATGTACTAATTATTACGAGACGATCAAAACAAAAACCATCCGATCTACACGTTCTGCCAAAATCAAGTTACTACTTACACTATTTTTCTCGTTGACGAATAAGATTTGCTCGTTCCGTACTGTGTGGGTCGATGATACTGATAAATCGTCAATAATGTGTATAACCAAGTTTATCTCAAAGAACAGAACGTTGAGGTCCGCCGCCGCCGCCGCTGCCGACTACGGCGAAGTCAACAAACTCGTGGACGCGCCCGGTATAGAAGCTCCTAGCAAAAGACATCAACGAGCCCTCCACCGCGGCGCGCTCCCGTAGCTCGATGCGATTCCTACAACTTGCCTAGGCATTTCTCCACGCCAGTTATTACATTTAATACATACTGTTTTGTTTAGTATTATTATTTCAAAAACATTTTACAAAAAAAAAATCGTTTAAAAACATCGGTGGTATATTAAACAGTACCTAGAGATACACTTTTTTAATGAATTATACCTGTTTAGAATTATTTTTGTTACAAAAACGCAAAAATATTACCTACTCAGTACAGTACACCTACATCACTTTGTACAGTCTCTGTATTATTAAACTCAAAGTTCAGTGTGTCCTTTAAAAATTAACGAACATCCTTTCTACCTGATGCCGCTGTCCGAGTGCAAATAAAAAACGGTTTCCCCGCGTAAAGGGTTCACTTCCCATCACAAGAAGGTTGAAGGTACCCGCGCACACAGACAGACAGACAGACACATTCACACGTTGCTATGTAACTTTAGGCATCGACGAGCCAGCGTCCGACAGAAATCTCAACGGGGGATAAAATTTCTTCAGAACTAAAGAATACTGTGGATCGATTGATCGAAAATAATATGAGTTCCTCCTGTTTTGTCCGTATCGACACAGACCGACCTTTTTATCGAGATTCTTATTAATAGTAACTGTATTTATAACAATAACTACATATTTGGTTACCGTCTTTTTAAAATAATTTTTGTAAGTGTAAAATAAAATTCAGAACACAAACGATATCGGGTACAAATGATGTAAACGACCAAAAACGAAAGTTTTTAACGGCAGCATAATTATAAACACAATATTTTATGAAATTATCAGAAGTAATTCAAAAGGGAAGTATCACATCCACAACCAGAAGTAGATAAATGTATCATTCTTTTTTTTGTAACCACGAATACACAACAGCAAATCCATTATGGGATTTTATTATCTTACATCAAGGTTTGGAATCGAACATCAACGGAGTGTGAGTTTCATAGCGGCGAATGAAAACAGCATCTTGTGCGCAGACCTTAGGACTCAAAATAAACCTCCGGCCGAAAAGGCACGTTAAAATATTCATAAAGATACGCAAGCTTTTTTTGTGGGTTCGGCCCGTGGTTCGGGGATTCCTTTGTGGTTCTCCTCTTAGTCGCTCACATACAGTCCCGTTGTTTACCTTTCGTACACATATGTGATTATACCGATAATTAAACGTGGTCTTATCCAAGACTGACCAATTAATACTAAAGTCCTTTTTAAATACATTCCATTTACTTAAGGGTTTTTTTTTATATTTATCGTAGCTAATTTAAATCCAGTTTTGTTTGTGACAATCTCAATTTAACATCTGAAGAGATTATGGTCATTTCTGTGGTCTTAGTTGATGTTTGATAAAACAGATAAAACAAGAATCAGAAGTGATTGTCAGACAGTTTTGCTTTTATGTCGGAGCTTTTATAAACATAAGAGTTCAATAATGGCTCATGCTTGAATTAATTTTCTAAAGGATCTCTTCTATTATTTCATCCATCGCGCATGGCGTATTTATAATGTGATGGTCGTTATTATTTTTGCTCAGTCATGATTTAGGTATGCTAAGGCTGTAGCGGCCTCCTGTAGTGCCGACAAAATACGTATTTGGTTTTGAGATCGACGATCGACCAATTTATTACAATTTTAAATATACATTGAAATTCTCAGAAATTACGAGGAGTGGTTAACTGCTAATTAGAACGATTCTGTAACTGCCGCGCGCCTTTTTCTGTTTGATTGCGTTTGTAAATCAACAATGTGGTGTAAGATCATCCGACACCATTCTTTCGCGACTTTGATGTAATATTGTATAGTTGCAGGCTTTGTTTAAGTTTAAAAAACTATTGCTGTCTTCACAGTTAAGCTTTGTAACCTTTATTATTTAACAAGAATACGCACTGACAATAGTATTGATAATTGTCTAATTGTAACATCAATTTATAAACTGTTTTATTTTTAACTGTTTCCTAAGACCACTTAACTATTTCAAAATCATTAACCAACTTTGCATAGATAGGTATCTATAACCATTGAGTCGTAAAATCGGAGAAACTGTTTATTCATCACATTGACATCGTATCGCGTGTATCGCGTACGCACACAGTGACACATCGTGCATGAGTGCGGGAAGCTGCGCTTGTGTTGTAGCTTATTAGTGTGACAAGGACGGAGCAAGTTTTCGAACAGTGCGACAGAGAGAGACACACGTCAACAAGGCTAGCCTTGCCTTATATGTACGTATATGAAGGTACGTTTTTATTAACTTGATTCGTTATACGGCTTGCCATTATTATAATATATGGGTACATATAATCACTATTCAGTCCAATTTTAAGATTACCGTCATAAGAAAAAAATATAAAAATAAATATGTATTATGTTTTGGTTGTTGTTTTTCACAAAACCCAAACACGTTATAAGGAAAAATTGTATTTTTATTCAGTATTATAGTTAAACAGATTGAATAAGATTCTTTGTGGTGCAATACATCTTCTATAGGGATGTTTCCTGAGTAAAAATTATATGATTATGTTAAGTCCGTCAGTTAGATTATACAAAAATATTGGACATGTAGTTTTTCCTTTATCAAATCTATAAAAACGAAGACGAAGATACAAAGCATCAAAGATCAGGAGTGGGGGCTTGTGACGTCACGGCTCGGTAAAAATTGTAGCGAGTAGTGACGTCACACGAGTTTTCAACGCACTGTATCGTCTTCATTTTATGTTTACGTGAAAAAAGGTAAAAAAAATACGTGTCCAATATTTTTTGGAAATCTATCCGACGGACTTATTAGATTTTTTTAGATAACTACCCTATTCTTTTGAATTTGCTCAATAAATATTGAGTGGGACACCTTTTGTTATTTCTATGACACAAAAGCTATCATTGTTTTCATCCATTATAATATCTTCAAGTTCGTCTATTATTCGGAAAGATGTCATGACGTCAGCGAATCATTGACTTTATCTTGCACATATCCGAACTTCTTTATTGTCTGGGACTCATTAAGCTACAAATCAGGTAGCTGACCAGTAAATATCCTGAAAATGACAGCATCTTTATGTATTCTATAACATAAGACTGTGTTCAACATTCACAGTCATTATGATGGAATATCACCATCTTTCAGTCTGTATTAACTCTATGACATTTCATTGACGCGGTTTGTTATGAGGCCAATGTGCTATACTGAACGTTTACGGGCTAATATGACATCACACAACAGTATGAGATACCCTACTATACATTCATTTTCTATAAGTGACCGCACTGTAAAGATCTACAAAGTGTATCACACTACCGTTTCGCTTACTGAGCACTTACTATGTATATAGGCATGGGAGCAAACTTTGTAGATATGAGTAGGGAGAACGTTTTTTTCAGTCAAGCAAGAATTCAAAAAATCAGCCTCGGGAGTCGCCCGAGCAGCCAGTATTTATTTAGCCTATTGATTTATCTTATATCATAACTTTTAACACCTTGAAAATATGTTTTGGAATACGTCACAGTCACATAAAATGCCACAAATGGTCGGTGCATTTACAAAGTAATTAAGTGATATTAGCATTTCGGCGCTGTTAATTTATTATTGATGTAAATCACCATTTGTAAAAACTATTTAAACAATAGACTGTGTTTCCAGTGGGTGACTTTAAATTGCCTTTTGCAACTTATATTCAAATATAACTTCAACAAAATATAAGCTTGCTATGACATATTGCTTCCATAAATAACTTAGTATAATTGGGTTCGATTAAATAGGAATCAGACGGCGACTTTGGCTCATTAAAATTTATTAATCGGCTCGTGCAAATATGAAGTTCTGTAATTTGTTAAAGCACAGGGTCTTTTCGCTGTAATACTTACAACAACTTTTAATATGTGATAGCGTATTTGTGCTGAAATATGTATTTTATAAGGTTTATCAAGATAGACATACATAGCTCATGAACGACTATACTGTTATTACTAGAAGGTTAGTACAGGAAGTATTAAATTCAGAAATAAGATTACTTTTTTAAATAGCGATATTAGCTGACTATTGAGAACATATGTAAAGTTTTCTTTTATAATACAATGTTTTCCTGTTTAATCTTTAAGGGCAATAGAAAATGCATCTATATAGTTAATCAAATCACTTAATGCATTGAATCACCTATGGTTCAGTTAGACGACACAAATACAAGAAAACAATCTTTCTCAATACCAGTGTAATAAAAACAACATAAAACACTCGTGCCAGTATCTCGAATAAAAATGTCTATAAGCGTAAATTGTGCTTATCTGACGAAGATAGCACTGTTAATTAGGAATGTGCAGTATAAACATATTCCCAATTTTACGGTGAGTAGTGCTTTCATAGTTTATAAACTTCCATTTTATTTTTAGAATGCGGCTGTATTTTTTTGTAAAGTTTTGTTAAAGTTTTTTTATTTTTCACTTTTTAGTGGTACGTAGTACGTGTTATAAACTGGTGTAAATAATAAACAAACATGCGATTTTAGCAATCCCGAAAGATTTGTTATCATTTATTGAAGAGTTCTGTTTCCTATCTCCGTTCTTCATCAGATCTTCACCAAACTAGAAAGGGGAAACTTATATACTACGATGCTCTTCCAACCCATCGTATATAGATTTTTTTTTTTTTATTTTACATCGACAAGAGCGAATGAGAACATCATAAATGTAGTCGAAGCCACGCAATATTAGGGATAACGTTATTATTTATACTAGTCATCAGCACTAACTCAAATTTTAAACGGGACCACATAAGTACCGACCAGCTTTCGAATATACCAAAAAAGAATCATCAAAATCGGTACACCCACTAAAAAGTTATGAGGTAACACACAAAAATGAAATTAACAGTCAGAATTGAGAACAAACAAAGAATGTTTAGGATTCGGTTGTATTTTTTGTAAAGAAGTTTTTTTTTTATAAGACACCATACAGTTTGTTTTAGACAAATGATCTAACTAGCTCGTGGCACAAGGAACAGAATGATGATATAATGCCGTGTGCTGTGGGATACACTAAAATATTCCCATTTCCTGTAGCACCTGTTATGCTAAATTTAAACTGTAAATTGATGTTAATATAATGCATTTCTGATACCGATTCATAATTATTGTGTTTGTATCTATTTTACAATTCCCGTGGACAGCTAACATAAACTATTCGTTATCTGTGTAATTGGAACTCGATAAAGGCGGCAAAAATATATGCAAATTGTTGGCGCAGACAAAACGTAGGGTTAAATGACTTTATACTTCAACTGAGCTTCTACGATTCCAACTGGAATAACACAAATAGTTGATAATGATGACAACGAAACATTCAGGATACGATTTTTATTATTTAATAGTGCCGTAAATGTAATGCCTTGAATTACGACAAATAACAATAATTAGTATGTCAAGTAACTATTGTAATATGATCGCTTTCTTGGAAGCACCTGAGCTCCTTATGAATTTTATAAGGCAACATCAAATAAATTTTGAAAAATAATAATAATCAATTACTCCTGTCTCGTAAAACATGCACGTAAGATTATTTAACTTTCGAAAGACGAAAATTTTTTAAAGATTTAGAAAGAAAATTTTTAAAGTTTGTTGATTGATCTAAGGTAAGTATATCAATGAACCTTATCAAACGTAGCGCAGGCGATTGTAGCTACATACGTACATGTAATTATATATAAATACGAACTAATGGATACCGTGGTCGTGCCGTGGTCAATTTAATGGTTGATCGATGTCCGCTAATTGTATACAGTAGGAATATTTTTATAATATCTGCTATTCAACGTAAGAAGCTTGATACATAATTTGTGGTGATGGGAGATGCGCCTCGGATGTTAATAAGATATCGGCAGAAGATAGTTCTAATTCTAAGCAGCTATACTATTATAGATATACTAGCTGCTGCCCGCGACTTCGTCCCCGTGGAATCTCCGATTTTAAAACATTCTTTTTATCACTGCTCCGCTCCTATTGGTCTTAGCGTGATGATATATAGCCTATAGCCTTCCTCGATAAATGGGCTATCTAACACTGAAAGATTTTTTCAAATCGGACCAGTAGTTCCTGAGATTAGCGCGTTCAAACAAACAAACAAACAAACAAACTCTTCAGCTTTATAATATTAGTATAGATTTATTATATATATACATACATGTATATATATATATATATAATATATGGCAATCAGATAAACTATTGTCTTATTATCGGTACTGTATTACTGTGATAGGAACAATCGTCTTTTTTTGGAAAATGCCATGGTATTAATTGATAAATATGAAAACATTTATAGAGACGAATCAGCCAAATATAGAACACAAAAATCTCAGATACGTATTGAGTTGACGTCGGGTGTAAAGCAGGACTTAAAGGTTAAACATTCTCTTAGATGATGACCTCGAGAGCAGGGTGCCGGCCGGGGTCCGAACTTTGCCGACATTGTGGCAAGGGCGCGCCTCTCACTCGCCGACAACAACATACGTCACACCAATGCTTTTGGATACGACATTGCTGGAGTTGCCAAGAATTATTAACTTCAAGCTTTATTTTTATTCAGAAGTTTTGGACTTTTATTTTTGTATAAGTAATTAAACGTAGTTAATCACAATCAGTTACAAGTGTCATACTGGGGTTGTCACTAGCCAATCGCTTATTTCTGTATTTTTAAAGATCTGAAGGCTAATTCTCATACTTAAAATACGTTAAAATTGAAGACGCAATATCATTTCAGCCACACTCATTGACAAATCGTAAAAAATAGAGGTGTTTTATACTGCGATACGAATGCGAACAGTCCTTAAATCCATTTTAAGGAACGTTCGTACGCGTGTAAACGTAAACAACCAATTAAATGCGCAATTTCAGGTCATTATGGCATTTCGGCAACAAAATTTAAGGAATCACCAGGATTGTATGGAAATTGACATAAAATACATACTCAATTTTAGTTCCTCATGTTCTTTGCTCCTTTCAAAATAACAGAATTGCAACTCTTAATGTCAGTGGACATTTCCTTCCTTTAAAATACCTAGTAAGTATCAGTTTTATTTTATTTTAAAATATAAAACTATATTTAAACTGAGTTGTTTTCGTATGTGATGAAAACATGCGCCAGTTAAATACCAGCTTTAGACCCAGTACCTATCAGTAGGTACCTGGTAGCGTAGTTATTTTCTGGAAATGGTACACTGACAAAAATTGGCATTTTTTTCTGGTTGAAGACATTTATTTCTCAAAAAGAATACAATTCACTTATTATGAGAAATACTAAATACACTGACAAAAGAATTCTTTTTATCATCAACACTTATGAAAGTAAAATTGATTGAGTCAGGCGTTACTTTGCGGAAATCCATTTTAAGTTTGTAAATGAAAATAATATATCTAGTTTTAATTTCCGCGAATATTAGTGGGTTGCAGGTAAGCATCTCCCTCCCGCCCGCTATACTATGCACATGCAAGATTACAAGGCAAATGCAAGGATTTTATGCACATGCAGGAAGGCAAAGCAAAACCCAACACCATTACCGACACTTGTTTCGCCTCTCCACGAGGCATCCTCAGGGGACGTGTTGACTCGCTGACCGTTGAGTTGCGACTGAGCAACTCAACGGTCAGCGAGTCAACTGAGCAACTCAACGGTCAGCGAGTCAACACGTCCCCTGAGGATGCCTAAAATCTGCTGGCAAGCCGGCCGAGCACTGGGCTGGGGGAAGGGCCTGCGCGCCATCCGCCCCGACCAGGGGCAAGAGGTCCGCCGCCACCGCCGCCTCTGCCGCCGCCGCGGCTTCTATCGCCGCCACTGCCGCTTCTGCTGCGGGTGCTGCGGCTCCCAACACTCGGGAGGGTGCTGAGATGGAGTGCCAGTAATGGTCCCATTTCGGCCCCCTCCAGAGACAAGTCGGCCGCTGTGCTATCGCGCAGTGGCTGATGCCTGGGGACAGTGAGCGTGGGTGGCTCGCCGTCCGATACCAGGCTGAGTCGACGACGCGTTGTGTTCCACGCGCGTCACAAGGAGCCGTCAGCACCGAGGACGGGGCCCCATAGGGTCGGTGCCTGCTAGGGTTGCGGAATTTGTTCGAATGAGTTACCGCGGCCCTGGAACGCATAGGGCACAAGAAGGATCACGGGTGGGTTTTAGTCAGTAAAAGTCTGACACTCCCTACCGCTCCACCCAGGGCGGGAGGGGTCATTTGATGATTTCCCATCCAGAAAAAAAAAAAAAAAAAGAGGATGCCTAAAATCCTTGCATTTGCCTTGTAATCTTGCATGTGCATAGTATAGCGGGCGGGAGGGAGGTGCATACCTGCAACCCACTAATATTCGCGGAAATTAAAACTAGATATATTATTTTCATTTACAAACTTATGAAAGTGTTGAAATTAGGTTTTATACTGAACACTTTAAGGTATGAGCCTAAAAGTGTTCAGTATAAAATCGAATTTTCTCACTGATATCTTAAAGTATAAAGCTACGGTAACACATACATACGTCGTTGTTCATTAGGTACTGGTTTAATCTTTATGATTATCGGACTAAGAAAAGACGTTATCATTCCTTAGTTGGCTAGGAAATTATAGATTAAATGCGTTTTGTTAGTAGAACCACTAACTGAGGTACAAACAAGGTAAGTAGTAGGTACATTCATTTTTATGTTAGTAGTCTATCTTACTATAAACTAGGGATTGTATCCATAGCCATCATTAGTTCTTTTGTCCATTACTTAGATTGCGTATCAGTCATTACTAAATGATACGCAATCTGAGTACCTAATGGATAAAATAACTGTTAATTGATATTACGGTTACTAAACTTTAAGAATTGTTTGAACCTTCATTACGTACAAATCAATCGCTCAGTATACATTTAATTTTCCCGTTAATTGTTAAATAAATTACAATGTTTTTATCAACTGCAGTACGAAAGAATTTTTAAAGTTTTTACTGACTGCCTACTTGGTAAAGATAAAGTTTATCTTTAAATTGAATGCAATCTATGGATGGACGTTGTGCTGGATCATTAAGCGAATACTTGGAGAACATTAAAAAAAGAAAGTCTCAAGGAGCAATATGGAAGGTTTTTGTGCTGCGCAGTGGGTTCCGTACGCGCCACAGACGCACATACAAGGAGTTGCGATCCACCGCGTCCGCCGCGTCGCGATGTAAATGATCCCCTTGAATAATGTATCCCTTTCCCGCCCATCTCTCTTCTACCACCAACATATAAGGCACACGACAATCAACCGTTACTTCTAACTGCCCTCCTTCTATGTCAGCTTATCATGAAATAAGCAAATTGCCGACGTGATTACAAAAACCATTTTTGGATTTTGAAAAGTATAACTATCATGATTTGTTTCATTTTCTGGGTAATAAAAGTTTTTCCAGCTATAGGTAAATGATGAGTAATGTTGTAAAATACTGTGGCTTGTCTCATCGCAAGCCAACAGCACAATAGTTTATGATTTAAGTGCGAAGTGTTTCCTACGTATTATTTTGTTATTACATAAGGTGCAATCACTTCGCGTGACCCTCGTTGTCTCTTCCGAGTTCACGGCCTTCAAAAGAATTCTAATAAATAGTGGTATTGCGTACTCGTTGAAACATCGCGTTACTGTTAGTTTACCTTTATTCCGGTTTTTGACTCAATGAAAATTAAAATGCCATCATTACAACGTGATTTATTTATTCTGTCGCAAGGTTCAATGATACGCGTCTAGTTATTAAAGCTTGCGGTTGATGGACACGAAATCACATTATTGAGTGTGCTGGGTGAGCATAATTAATTGGGTTCAATAATATATGCGCTGCGAGTGCCAGGAACACCTTATGGTCACCTTCCTTCAGTTCTGAAGACCCCGATGTTCAATGTCTATGTAAACTAGGGACTTAATAAGATGCCAAACCGTTCTGTGATGGTAGTCTGCCAGGAACTACTGTGACTATCTCATGACAATTTGACGATATCATAATCTGAAACTAGCTTACGCCAGCGTCTTTTGTGCTCACGTGAAATTTGAAAATTATCACAATGGAAAACACTCCCCAATATAAAGTATCCTGGAGTATCTTAGAGTCCTATTCTGGGACATGATCCGCCAACATGCCAAGTTTCATTCAAATCCGTTCAACTATTAGGTAAACGTAATGTGGTGACAGACAGACAGACAGAGTCCCATTGGGATTTATAATATTACTTTGTATGTTGTTGGTTTATAACCTAGAAGGTATAATATATAAATATTCTAACAAGTCCAGCAATATAGGTTATTATGAAACTTGCAAATAAAACCGTCTATGATCTCAGCGAGTCGCTATTTAGTGTAGGTTCGCACTGACTCATTTTTGGTTGCGGAAAACGAATACGTTATTTTACTAAACCGAATAAGCACGCAGTACCTATTATGTTAATTATAGGAAGAACTTAACGTTGCTATCAAATTATTCTAATAACGTAACATAACTTAATTGTACCGTCTGCTTAGAATTACTAATTGTTCTTTACGGAAAAAAAAATTGAGACCGCGGGTACAGTAGACCGCATGTCAGTTTTAGTGGAACTTGGTACTATGGTAGGCCAGGTCAATGTCACAATGTTACTTCTGTCGTGATAAATAAATAAAATTCAGTCTTTTATAAGATTCACCACATTCCACGCGATTCGCGATACAGACCGTTCAATTTTGTTTTGTCATGAATATTTAAGATAAAAACCATTTAATATTTACAATATTAAATGGTTCGACATTCATTCAATTGAGTATATGACGCATGCAGTTGCCCTTAGAAAAGCATTTAGCTTGTCTAGAATCAAGAGGCGATTATATGCCCTAAGAGCAAGTCAGAATACCGCCGGTGTCGCATTAGACATAGCCGAGAGACATTGTATTGAGGTTTATGTACAAATCATTATGGACCGTATTGTTATTTTCATTGATATGAAAATTGCGGAGCTACGTTAGGCTAGGCGCGCGAGCGGGTCACGACTGACGCGCGCTCCTGACCTTGCCGCGCGCCTCGCAGAGGTCACACTCTGTGTGATGCACACCACGCTTTCCATATTTTCAAGCGCATCTCGTAACAACCGCAAGTAATCTTAAGGAAATACTTTTCATGGTATTATTCCTAAATTAGGGACTTGAGCTTTAAAGATAATGTGATGGTGATGAAGCATTCCGGAGCTTTCATGATTACATAACAGTTAATTCATAATTGTCAATCACTGCTACCCTTGTTATACTTACACTTTATGCTTACTAAACAATTGATAACTTTTTTTTTAACCTGATGTCGGAACATCACCGGAATTACCCAACCTTATTTGCATGCAGCCACCACTACTTAATTAGTTTTGTTCAACAGTTCCGGGTAGATTACCTTCTTTATATATTTAAGTATCTTGAATACGCATCAATGTCTTAAGAATGGTGCTACTATAGTTCTGATGTTTATATTTAATTTTCATAATAAGAAATTATAGCCGTACTTGAAGTACCAAAGTGACATATTTTACGCGGATAATAGGAGAAATGGCACTGGCGGAGGAATGAGAAATGCCGCCATAACAGGGCTTGCGCACTTTCACCGAGAGGCTCTCGCTTGGAGATCGGTGCACCCTTTACAGAGCAGCTAAAGTTAGCGAGAGGACTTTATAAACAACTAGCAGAGCCCCGCGGCTTTACCCGCGTTATCCCGTTCCCGTGGGTATATGGGGATAAAATATATATATATATATATATACCCAATATGGGGATAAAATATAGCCCATGTTACTCAGGGTGAATGTAGCTTTCTAATGGTGAAAGAATTTTTGAAATCGGTCCAGTAGTGTTTGAGCTTATTCGTTACATACAAAAATACAAATCTTGTGCTTTTTATAAGGATTTAATATCAGTTTCACCACAAATAACAAAATAGATGACAAAGGAAGAGATCAATAAATGGTTTTTATGTACGAGTACATACTGAGTGAATCATAGTCGATTAGTTTACACATTATTATTATTAGACGCAACTGAAAGTACCATAATAAGTATCTATTTTATATTATATATAATAGATACTTTTATTCGATGAGTAATTTAGATATTCTGAGGACTCACGTCAGATATAAAAACGTAGATAGAGCCGATGTTTTTTTTTGTGTATTTGTAAACACAAAAAAAAGACATCGGCTTATTTTGCTGTCAAAAAATATTACAAATTACTTAATTGATTACGGAAATGTGTTGTTAGCAGTGGATGGCATCTTTTGCCAAATATGAACCTGCTACAGGCCATGACACAACTAGAAAATGCCGGAATCCCTGTTTGATTTTTTAGCATTAAAAAAAAGCCTGGCGCGATGATACAATGCTTGCAATTTATGGAATAATATGATACATTTTTAGAATTATTAAAATTTATAACAGCCTAGTTTTGTACTTGTAAGATGTTACAAAATATTGTTATTAATTTTACAGGTCACAATGGCTAGCAATACCTACGTGAAAATTATTTAAAACCTCAAAGTTAGATTTTATATATTAATTAGATAAGTTTTCCGTTCATTTCTAATATTGCCGGAACCCCAAATTAGATAAAATTGTGCCCTGCCTGGGGGGCCTTAAATTCATTTGAGGTCACCACAGGAAAGTCCGGTTAAGCAGTAACTAGCCGTAGAGTGTGGAACTGCGAGTGGTCCATAACAAAAAAAGAAGAAAAAAAAAATAGATAAAGTTGTTTTACAAGTTCATAAGTTTTTTTTATTTTAGCGAATGACATCCCCTTAATCATTTCGCAATGACTAACTGCGTTGCGAGACGAATTAAGTGGAAGGAAGTTATGTATCCACTTATGTAGGCACCTATGTATTACCTGCTATGTTATGTAGCATTCTTGAGGAAGTCGCTCCGCATTTACGGGCATATGTTTTGAATGTAAGGTAGCAATGCTTTTCAAGCTTAGGTCTAACCTAACCTATCATTATTAAGTAACTTTAAGGTCTCACATTCGTGATAAAGCGAATGTTGGCAAAGAATTTCGGTTTAAAATCTTATTCCATCGGGGGGTCCGGCAGTGCCCCAGTCAAGTCGAGTGTAAAGCAAACACTGCCGTTCCATCCTTTACTGGAACCATTTCGCCGCATTTTCAGGCCCCTATTTGAGAACCTCTGGATGAGACCAGAAAGCAGAAATCCGTCAAGTCACACAACATTAACTATAACAATAAAGAAATCATAGTAAGGAACCTTAGACTTGGCACGACTTTGTCTAGATTTCATTACTTTTTAGAGATAAACAAGCAGCTCCATCGAGACTTGGCTAGTTTTTTACAGAATGTTTTTGGTGGGATTACATTGTTATAATATTAAAATTATAATCAAAGGATGCACTAGTCATTTGTTTTGAAATAACGACCACTGCATAGTTTTACGTCACATTCACTACATCACTGCGTCGTATTATAAATCAAAGTCCTCCTGCCACATCTTACCGCCTGTCTGTCTGTACGTGATAACCTCAAAAACTACCGAACAAATTTTCATAAAGTTTCCACCAATGGACGGAGTCACTCATGAGGATAGTTCAGGTGTAATTCATTCAGTTTTTGTATAAATTTACGAAAATATGACGATGATCATTGAGAATGTCGAAAAAAAAACATGCCGACTGGAAGCTTACATACTTAAAATTATGCTCTGTTACTAGTGCCGGTTGGGTTGCTAGTTTCAAATAAAAAAACATTAGTACCAAATTGCTCTAATCGTCAAGTTCAGAGACGTTCTATTAGCGTAAATGTTTATACAGCCTATTGAACTCATAATATTGCAGACATAATAAAACAATTTAACTTCATCAATACAATGAAGTCAAATATTATCAATATCGTACAGACTTACATACATTCAAGCCTTGAACTTTAAATTGCAAAATTGAGAAACGAGCGAACAAAATAATTTGTGATAATCATTGTCATATTATTTTCATGCCTACCTATATATCTATAGGTACTTTGATTTTTTCAATGATTAGTATTGTAGCACCAGGATTACTCTTCATTCTTTTGCCGGGCACATCCAAAGTTCTATCGACAAACTGGCCAGTGACCTGCAGCCATGGAGGCTAGATCGTCAGTGTACAGATCGTCATACATGTGCCAGACATACATAAATTAAAAAAGTAGTTACACAAGCATACACATTTTAAACTAATTTAGTACCTACCAAGATTTCCATAAATATTAAAATGAAATTTTAAACAACATTATTTAACCTTTAAATAATGTTGTTTAAAGTTTCATTTTGAATTGTGTTGTTTTGTTTGTATTGTGTGTGTTGTAATATTTTTTTTTTCATATACATTAACCTTTTTTTCATACTCTTTAAAGGTTCTGGGTGGCGAAACAATAAAACACCTCTGTCAAAAGCGAGGCTTTGCTCTCACTGATACGGTGGTGAGAGCACGATTGTAGGTTCTGCTAATGAAGAAGTACAATCATGTGTTTCGTTAACAACTTTTGTTTTCGTAGACATCATGGCATTCTATATTGTGTTGATTTAATGGATTGTCGTATTTGCAATTTCTAATGTTTTGTTAACAGCTTTTATGTAAAAAATCTTTTATTTGGAAATACTAAATAAGGAATAATTGAGGAGGACATGATTTTTAACCTAAGCTTTAAGACGCGCGTAACTTAAATTGCCGAGCTCGTTCAAGTTTGGTCGACATGGGCCCCGATAGCTTAGTCCGCCAAAAACCTTGCTTAAAAGTAAAAATCAAAAGTGGTTTCTTGCAAATAATATAACAACCTACAACTACAACCATAACTACATATACGCAATGGATATTATTTATTGACACACCATTTACAAGTTTACGATCGTATTTATTTACAGACAAAGTATAAGCAAAAACAGAGCAAACCATAAATACTGTATGCCGAAATACTTTTGCAAATGAGTTTTGTAAATCATGAAAGAAAAGGGCTCACCGTTACCGCCGTACTTGGTCAAAAGTTGTAATGAGTGCCACAAATGGTATCAGTGCGAGGCACGTCCAGCGCTCGCACACGCTAATGTGCCTCATTAAATACTGGAACATCAATTTGTATCTGCACCACGTAGAAGAGCTCCGATGCCATCCATTTTTATTGCGCTGCTCCATCGGGACATTCGCAGACGCCGATTTAAAAGTATCTCATCTCTTATCTGGTATTATTAATATACACGTATTTTATGTAAATCCGAACATTATTATTCTTGATTAATGATTAACTCCATGACTTCTACAAATTATCAAGAGTTCAAGGGCATCATCATCATGAATTGACTTCAGAGAGGTTGTTAAAACAAATGTATAAGGTTTTCTAGCCACTGCTAGCTGAGGTTCAAAAAACATAAATTGATGTAATTAAAATAACATCCGTGATGTTTGATTCATGGATGTAAGTTGACTCGATTGGATGTGTCTAACAAGCAACAGGTTTCGATACGATAATAAAGTCGATAATTTTTCTGATGCACCCCGCGAGATACAAGTATTCCGGTTAGTTCCGTTAAGTCTTCAACTAAAGTGGAATGTCCACTTATTACTTTACGTTCATTTAAAAAGTATGTTTCGCCCTTTAGTGCAGGAATTGCTCGTACAAAATTGTTGTGAAGCTGCAACCGAATGTCATCCAAGAGCTCTCCTCTTGGATGACTTTAGTATTGGATAAGTAAATAAAATACATCCGCGTTATAGACGCATCAACGTCTCTTGTAACAATATTATAATTATGTAACCTGATTTGTCCCACTGCTCGGCAAAGGCGGGAGGCCTTTGCCGAGCAGTGTGACATTTTTTCTATCGTTCTCGGTTCTGCGTCTCCTCTTGCCAATTCTTAAGGAAGTCACCGAATCACAATTTCGAGACACCAATTTGTGTTTTGTGGGCCTACCGCTCGATGGTCATGCGGCAGACAATACCTTTCTCTTCCCACCCCAGTCCCATTTAAGCAGGGCAGCTTTCTGAGCCACGTCAGCGATCTGTGTTTTGGAGCACAGTATAGTGTTTCTAATGCGACCCGTTAATTTAACGCCAAGTATACTGCTCTCCATAGCAAGATGGCAAACTTTGAGTTTGGACTTTTGGATGTTATTCAAGCACCAAGTATGTGCACCATAGGTTAAAATGGGGACACAAGGACCTTACCTCTCTAATTTTATAGCAGGTGTGGTATGAGAGTAAATGTTTTGCAATAGTTGAATATAGGTCGGTTTTATTTCCTGTTTTGTCAGCGCATCGAATGTGGTAGTAAATATGTGTGATGCTATCACATCGCTTCGAAAAGTCGATAAATAGAAGTTATATACATATTTGAAAAATACACCGATGAACGGTGGTGTGTAAGTGATCGGCGCGGCGGGCGGTGGAAAGTCCTCGACGTAAGCCTGCTTTTTCAGGGGCTGTTTTTTATCTAGTTGGCTAGCTATAGATTTTACAATAATTCTGATAGAGGTTTTATAAAAATGAGAGATTACGCTCATTGGTCTATATTTACTGATGTCGGATAATATTGTAATGGCAAAAAGCTTTTGGAAAGCTACCGGTATGAAGAATGTCATTGAACAGCCTTGTCAGGTAGAGGGGAGTGATAGTTATGATAGTACCTATTTTAGGAGCTTCAAATGATTGCTCCCGCTCTGGGCGGAGCGGAAGAGAGTGTCAGACTCTTACTGACTAAAACACACCCGTGTTCCTACTAGTATATTTTTATAATTTTATTGTTTCGTTATAAACACGTTTTATAATTGCGCGAACGGGCTCATGATCGGGACTAAATTTAAACTGGTTTATGACGTGGATATTTGGACAATAGATAATGTTTTATTATTTTTTCATGTTGTATGATTTCCTCATGTGAAAATTAAAATATTGTAACGAGATATGGTATTCTCCTATATACAGTAAACCATTACACTTACAAGATAAATAGCAATCTTGCAAGTTTAATGGTTTATTGAAGCACATAAATGGTATTTTTGTCAGATTTTGCAGTCAATTTCCCTTGACAGTAATTTAGCACAACACAAAATAACTAATTAAGCTGGCGCCGCGGGAGGTGCCTTTATGTTCCCACTGCCTGAATGTTATTGATGCTAGGTAAAGCTTTATGTAAATAATATATTTAATTCGGGACATGTTTACGAGTCATTTTACGAATCAATAGTTTATAGCTATAATTTTATTTAAAAACTTTCAAAGCTGATGTTGTGTGAAAAAAAAAAGAAGATTTTATGTCAGATTCTCTTTTCGAAAATTAGAACCCATAATTCTGTGAATTGTTTATGCAAACACGGTTATCTGTGTATAATTATTGGTAATCGAAAAAATGTTATGCAGTCATAATATATCTTAACATTTATTTTATAACTTGTGGCATTTGTTACGTGGTTGACATAACCAACATACATAGATAACTGTTAAAGAATTTTGTTAAATGTAGGTCCCGAATGAGAATAATTAAGGGCAGAAGTCCTGAGCCTGACATATTTTTTTCAGAAGCAACCGCAATGCACAGAATACTAAACCTACAGTCACTATACGTATAGGTGTATCGTATCCCAATAATAAGTTAGCATCATTTTATTGCCTAAACATGAAATTGTAGCTTGTGGAAGTTTTTACGAATATGACCTTTGCCAAGTGTCTGTTTATTGACGTGTTTTGCAATAAACAAATAAAATTATTAGTTATTTCCGACGCGCTGTGGGAATGTTGGCTTCGTGGAGCGCAATGGCAGTAGCTGATGTAGATTAGAGTCGCAGTAGTCGCCACGAATGATGTCCTGCGTCATTTAACTACACCCTTTTAAGCTGAACTCACTCCAAGTAAGCAGATAAAATTTATTTTTAACCTGCATACATAGATGTAAAGCTAACAGGTTCTGTATTTATTTATACCTGATACAACTTGCAATCTGCAATCTTAGTACCTACATAGGTAATGGATTTGAATGTAAATGCGTTAAGTTAAATTATCAATTAGGTATCACAAACAAGCCATAGTAACTGTAAGAAATTCAATAGGTCTCTTAAATTCATGCATTCACAGGCAATGCACTGCTGGCTCGAAACATGAAAATTTATACCAAGTTTCTAATATTATAATCCGAATTGTGAAGGCGAGGATCCCTTGGAGGAACCTCGTCATCCCTTATAATTACAAAGGGATGAAAGCGTGAATTTAAAAAGCAACATGTCTTCTTATAATTTGTTTAGTTCAATTTAAGTGGTTGTTGAGGTAGCTTTATTTAAGACCTTCATCATCATCAATGATGAAGTTGAAAAGAACGAGTGAATTTGTGTATTTTTTTATAAAATGGTAGAGAAAAATGACGACTCTGACTGGAGGCTTTAATATTCATATTGAAGCCACCACAGGCAAGCCCAGTTGAACAGTCGACAACCCTAGGTTGAACTGCGAGAAGCCACTCATAAAAAAAGACGACTCCGGTTTTACTCTTTAGCTTTTTTAAATTTCTTTCCACCGACTTCCGAATATTAAGTTGCTGTAGCACTTTTAAGTCGTTTTATTGAGAACGGTTTTTCATAAAAGTTTTTATTTTTATTCACCTGTCAGTGCAGTTTTTGGTTCCGAAAACGTATAGGTACATATTATGTATCTTGTCTGACCTAAGTTTGATCGATCATTTCGTGTTGATAATCTGAAGGAGCGTAAAAAACCATAGGTAAACTTGTAAATTTACATCGTCATTGTGTTTAAATTAATTTTGGTACCTGATAAAATATCTTGTTTTAGCAAGATTTTGTTGTGAAAAAATAAAGGAACACCCTATAAATTTATTAGAACCGCAAAAACCACAAACATCGTATCTTTAGGGTTCTGTAGGTAGATAGCAAAAAATAACCCTTAAAATTTCGTCCTGTTCGTTTGTACGGTTTTTAGAATAACCACCTTTTTCTCTAAATCAATTGATTGAAACTATACTAATAAATAACATTTAATTTTAATTTTATTTTAACATTTAATTTTATTATATGCGCTGCTCAACAAGCATGGTATTGAAAAAACAAAAATGCTTTTACAGTTGGTGTAAGCCGAAGCGTATTCATATTATGCAACTTACGATATTACGCGTATCCAGCTACATTTTAAATCAATACATGTTTATTATAAACATGACAAGGCGTTGTGTTCGATTTTTGTGAGAGGCTTGCCGCCCATTGACCTATTTACAAATATCATAAACTGAATAGTAGCAGCTATCCTCACTAAATGTCCACCCCCTAGCGCGCACGAATTCTGTATTCGCATCTGAGACGATATTTAGTTTATTTAAAGTTACAACTGCAGAAATAACTTTATTTTTCATAGTCTTTAAGAATTCCAGACTTATATTTGCAGTCAATAACACGTGTTTTCATATTCATCCCGACTACGGAACCGACCGCGTAGTCTAACGTGCCCCTGAACGGTGTTTAACAATCCGCTGTTTATGATTTATTTATTTGTTGTGAAAAGAGCAACGCAACAAATAATGTTTGGAGGGCTCGACAACCTTTTAATATAAACATGAGTAATCAGTGTACCTATTTATTAAATAAAACTGTCAGAACACACGGAAACTCGACCGTCAAAGTATGAGTTGTATCATGAAACTGTCGTACTAACAATAAGTTTCTCTTCTCGTAAATAGTTTAAAAATTGTCTATACTAGACGTATTAAAAGTTTTAAGTTCATTTTATAGCTTTTTTAATGTCAAAGAATTGAGTTTTTTATACTTATGTAGGGAGTCAATATTGCTTTTGAGCTTGCATAAAGGCATGCGAAGTTGATAGCTGAATTGAGGTACACAGGAAACTCATAGTTGGTGGTATAATATTTTATTCTATATTTATGTTGATGTTAATTGCGCAAAATTCAAAGGAATGAACAATCTTTAAGAATTAGGGGCTATATTACCTACAATATCGAGACGTTCCAAATTTATTTATGTATAATTTACGTTTTTCGACTGTGCCTGGGTGACAGAACTACATAATACCTACTAGTATGTTAGTTGAAATTCGGCTGGACTAAATTTCAACTTCAAGACTACGTAGAATATAAGAGTTCCTCTTTTACTACGGAACCCAAAAAATGGCTGCGAGCCTGCAACAGACTACCTGACATACACATGAGCGATCTTGTAAGGGTTTTTACTATACGTACCTTTGTTAGGATCCCTAAAAAAGCCTCGACAGAAACACTGCAGACGGAAAACGAAATGATTCTAGAAGGGTTACTTTTTACCCGGAGGACACAGTGGAGCATACAGTGGAGGTCTGCCCTGCTTGATGGAGCAACGCAGTGTCCTCGTGATGGGCGGCGGCACCCTCTCGCGCCCGGCCCTGGTTCAATCTATGGTCCGGAGCGAGGAGGCATGGGATGCGGTCACCTCCTTATCGAAGCAATAATGCTAGCGAAGGAGGAGGCAGACCGCATGCGGGAGAGGGAATCCTCACGCTCCAGCCGCCGCAACAGAAGAAGACGCCGCGGGCGTCGGGAAACGCAGGGTGGTTCCCGTTATCGGCCACCGTAGGCGCAGGCCTGCGGACGGCAAGTTTTGGGTAGCTCACCGTCTGATAGCAACCATGCCCGGTTCGACGGCGCGTCGACCTCCACGCGCGCCTCAAAGAGCTGTCAGCAAAGAAGACGGGGCGCCATTTGGTCAGTACCTGCTAGGGTTGCGGAATTGGTTCGAAAGAGTCACTACGGCCCTGGAAAGCAAAGGGCACTAAAAAGAACACGGGTGGGCTTTAGTCAGTAAGAGTCTGAGACTCCCTTCCGCTCTGCTCACAGCGGGAGAAGTCATTCGATGATTTCCCACCCAGAAACGAAAAGAAAAAACGGGTACTTTTTAGGGTTACGTATCTCAAAAGGATCCCTGTGATATCTCCACTCTTGCAGGAAAAAATCTTACTTATTATTATTATTTTCAATAAAAGCGTTGAAAATAGTTTCTACTTTTGTACCTAATAGTTTCAGTCGAAGCTCGTATGTTCAGATTTGAACAAAGTATTTCCATAATAGGAGTAAATATTGATTTAATGCATTTTCATCTGATCGATCGCAAGAAGCGTAAATAAATATGCGCAACGTCTTTATAAGGATAATGGATTCTAGCAAAATCTTGTCATTTCCTTAGCATAATGAACAATATTAAGCGGCCCGCTAAGTGTAATTGGGGCTTGAGCAGCAAAGTGCTCGGTTTATGCGGCCGCATAATTACATTTAATAGGCCAGTTTCGCAACGCACGCGCATTCAGAATGTTTAACTCCCCTGAGACAGAACTTTTGAAACACTGCCTAATTATAAGTTATAAGGCGAATATTATGCGATTAACTTAAATGTTGCCTTTGTATTTACCGGTTCAGTTAAAAAATATTGAATCGATTATATTGAAATGTCTTTCCTATCCTACCTTCAACGAACTCAAATTCAACGAAAGATGTGTATCTGTGTGTCATATGTGTTACGGTACACGATAAACAAAACAAAAAACTAGGAATTTGAAATCAAATCAAATCATCTTTATTGTGGATCATAGGTAATTGTACATAATACAGATGGTGTTGATTAAATATTCTTCGAACGGCCATGTCCTACCCTTTTTTTTTTTTTTTTTTTTTGGATGGGAAATCATCAAATGACCCCTCCCGCCCTGGGTGGAGCGGTAGGGAGTGTCAGACTTTTACTGACTAAAACCCACCCGTGATCCTTCTTGTGCCCTATGCGTTCCAGGGCCGCGGTAACTCTTTCGAACAAATTCCGCAACCCTAGCAGGCACCGACCCTATGGGGCCCCGTCCTCGGTGCTGACGGCTCCTTGAGGCGCGCGTGGAACACAACGCGTCGTCGACTCAACCTGGTATCGGACGGCGAGCCACCCACGCTCACCGTCCCCAGGCATCAGCCACTGCGCGATAGCACAGCGGCCGACTTGTCTCTGGAGGGGGCCGAAATGGGACCATTACTGGCACTCCATCTCAGCACCCTCCCGAGTGTTGGGAGCCGCAGCACCCGCAGCAGAAGCGGCAGTGGCGGCGACAGAAGCCGCGGCGGCGGCAGAGGCGGCGGTGGCGGTGGACCTCTTGCCCCTGGTCGGGGCGGATGGCGCGCAGGCCCTTCCCCCAGCCCAGTGCTCGGCCGGCTTGCCAGCAGCCGCACATGCACTGCAGTGCGGCGTGGCCTCGCACGAGCCGGCCTTATGACCGGGCTGACCACAGCGGAAACAGAGTCCGCTGCGGTCGACCTCCGAGGGGCACATAGCTCCCGTGTGGTTACCCACATGGCAGCGGTAGCACCTCAGAGGTCTGGGTTCCAGCAGTTTTACCCGCGCAGACACCCATCCCACCAAGAGCCTTCGGCCCTCCGACACAGTTCTGGCCGCCGTCACGGGGCAGCTCACCACAAGGGTTTGCATGCCCGTGTTGTCAGGCCGGAGGGTGCCCGCCTTGACGAGCTCGGCAGAGCACCCCCCAGTCCTGGCGACGGCGGCCACAACTTCCTCCTCCGTCACGGAGTCATCCAGGCCCACTATGCGCATGTCGATGCGCTTAGTCGGCCTGGACACCCGGACCTCGTCCGCGGGTAAGACCGCCCTCAGCCTTTCGGCCAGGGCGTCCGCGAACGGGCCACTCTCCGCTCCGGCGAGCTCGAGCTTGCGGGCACCGGTTAAGGTCCTCCTGACCCCGATGCCCCCGCTGATGCCCAGCTCTTGGAGGCTCACCGCCTCCTTCGCCCGCTTCAGTACGGCGAGATACGTCACGCCCCTCTGTTCCGCTTCCGGCTGCAGTGTGAGAACTACAGCCGCGGATTTCGGGGCGCGAAGCCTCGCCGCAATGGCGTTGGCCTTCCGCCGCTGCCTCCTCGCCTTGTTTTTGGCCCGCCGTTTCTGGCCAGCAACCTGCCACTCGGCCTCGGCCGCAGGAGGGTCCGAGGGTGGGGGTGGGGGCGGCTGCAGCACCACTGGCGCCGCAGCCTTAGCCGCTCCTCCAGCCTTCCTCCTACCCCTCTTCGCCGGGGCCGACTTGGTCGTCGCCGGCGTCGTAGTCGCCGGCGTCACAGGCGCTGTCGCTGGCGCCGGCGCGGCTCCGCCCTTGGCCTTCGCCTTCGCCTGGCCAGACGTTCCCGGGCCGGCAGCCACGGCGGCCGCGTACGAAGCCGCCTTCTGCCGGCCCTGGGGCCTCTGTGTCGCCGCTAGTGGGGGACGCCGAATCATGTCCTCCAAAACGGAGAACTGCTTCTGGTAGGGAGCCAACTCCTGCCGCACCAGGCTCCGCACCTGGCTCAGCACTAGGCTCCCCTCCAGCGTCGCCGGACTCGGCCCCCCCTGCGGCTCCTCCGAGGCCGCTCTGGCCATGCCAGCCAGGTCCCTCCGGAGCGACTCATTCTCTGCAATGAGTCGCTCCGTTACGGCCGCGAGGCGGGCGACCTCCGCCCGCAACTCTGTCGCCTCTCCGGACCCGCCGACGTTGGCCGCCGCCGCCGCCATAATCGAGGCTTTGGCCGCCGTAATGGCCTCCCGCTTGGAGGACTGCTTTCGCTTGAAGGCCACAGCGCGGATCGCGGCCTCCACGACCTCCGCAAACTGGGCCTTCTTCTCTACGACAGTGGGACGCACCTCTCCCGGGGCCTCCGAGTCGTCGGAGTCGAGAGCAGGCGGAAGAGTAGAGGGAGCCCTACGACCGCTCCCTCCAGGGCGACGCCCCTCCTCCACCAACCTCCCGGCCCGACTCTCCACCTCCCGGGTAGAGGGAGCCAGCCCCCTCCCCGCCTCACAGCCCCTGCCCCGCCTGGCGGTGGGGATCTTGCGGGCGGAGGCAAACTCGCCCTCAGAGGACGACCCGCTGTCATCCTCCCGTCTGGGCCGCTTGCGGAAGAGCTTGACGCCCTCCACAGCAGCCCCCCCTCCTCTGTCTCCAGAGCCCGCCGAGCTGACCGTTACTAGGTCTAGCGCGGAGCCGGAATCCGACTCCGCACCACCCCGGCGCTCAGGCGAACCCTCCTCTACGCAACCGTACGCCATCAGCTCCTTAAAGGAAGCGGATTCGGATGACGACGATTGGGAGCCTCCTCGGCTCGTGTTGCCACTGGCAAGCGGAAGGCGTTTGGTGCCCACCCCAGAGTACGGAGGGCAGCCCGCCGAAGCGGGGTGGGATTCCCCGACCGCTGAGCAGTCGGGACCCACCTGGGGACTCATTTTACATTCGCCTTGTTTTTTCATAATGTTCCTTTAAAGGGTGCGGTCCCTGTTCGCTCCGCCCCTTCTCAGGGCCCTCTCTCCTAACTCACCTCTCCACCTGCTCGCTGCTCCCACAGTCACGTCTGATAATCAGACGCGTACCAGAGAGCAGCGAGCAGGCGTGTGTCTCTCTTGGTCTGATCCCTCACTTGCGACCTTCCGGCATGAGTGGCTCTACCGGGAAAGCTCGCAAGATCATTGGGACACTCAAGCCCCACCACGACGACAACGTGGAGACACATTCGGTGGGGGCCATGTCCTACCCTTAGGGCGTACATATGGTTGCGGAATTTGTTCGAAAGAGTCACCGCGGCCCAGGAACGCTAAGGGCACAAGAAGGATCACGGGTGGGTTTTCGTCAGTAAAAGTCTGACACTCCCTTCCGCTCCGCCCAGGGTGGGAGCAGTCATTTGATGATTTCCCATCCAAAAAAAAAGAGCGTACAATACAGTGTAGGTAAACACCTATAGTGAGTTTGTACATGCATGTCAACAATATTAAAAAACATTGCACATTATTATTAGAATTTCATAGCTCTCGGTAGCTAGAAGTTCAAACAAGTTTAAGTGTGATAATACTTTACGTTTAAGCGGGAGTTACAGGAGTAGGGGAAGTCCGGGAGAGTTGAACCGCTTTTTGTTTTAAAGTATCGTATTTTCTTATTAATGAGGCTTAATGATTCAATTATTATAATAAACAGTAGCTTATTTATTTAGGTGTACTTATCCATAATTACTTTTTCGATATTATAGTACTGAAATATGTTATATACATTTTAATGGAAAATGGGATATGAGTCAAGTCTCCCCACCCTTAGGGACACTTGAGCCGGGGTCTGGGGAGAGTTGAACATTGCTTTTTAAAGGGCAAAATAAAAACATTTTGCAGCTTAAATCACAAATATATTAAACATAACAATTAACATCGTAAAATGAAATTATATTATAAACTAGCTTCTGCCAGCGACTTCGTCCGCGTGGAATAGTTACTTTACCTCCGATTTTGAAACTCTCAGCCCGATCGGTTTAAAATTGACAAAGTTTCATACAAACGTTCATCCCTTATTTTATCCCCTTGGGGGTAGAATTAATCAAAATCCTTTCTTAGCGGATGCCTACGTCATAACATCTACCTGCATGCCAAATTTCAGCCCGATCCGTTCAGTGGTTTGGGCTGTGCATTGATAGATCACTATGTGTGTGTGAAATAAATGTACAACTTACAACAAAAAAAGAAAAGAAAGTAAAGCTGAAATGCCTGTGCAAAATTATATTATAATAACTATACCTACTTCACTTAAAAATAAATACCTATAACTACGTATAATCATAATCATAATCATTTTTTTAATTGTGTAACATAGGTAGAAAATACAGTTCTTAAATTAAATTAATAAGTTCTTAACTAATTAATAAAATAACTACTAATTAATAAAAGTATCTACGCTTTTACCAACTTAATACTAAAAAAACAGAACATAAATTAGCCAAAACTAACCTATCGGTATTTAAAAATCTATGCTCCTACTTCTACTACTACTTCACCTAAAAAGAAATAAAATTGCAACTTTTAATAATTTGTAATTTGAATGAATATTTAAACATTACCAAAATAACTAATAAGTACCTATTTAATAAAATAGCAACAAAATTTACACAAAAATAACTACAATAACATCTTACAGCATGATTCAGTATTAAAGCGCGACGGCGCAATGGCTTATTATTGTATTCATGTATAAGTTTGGTGTTTCTATACCGATTTCTATGATTCTTTTTTATTGAATAGGTAATAATGTTAACTTTTTTTAATTAGGGATGAGTGAGAGTATTATAAACGTAAGAGTAAACAAATATAATCAGAAAGCTCTGAACTGCTAAGCTATCGGGAGTTACACGTGTTATTGTGAGTCAACCATAAAAGATAGACATATGCTGTTGTGGGATATTTTTTAGATAATTTTATGTAAAACATTTCCGTAATACATGATTTCTATGTAACTTTAACCATTAAGGCTACACACGCGACGGAAGCTTAAAAAATGGAGTAAATTCTCCCGTTTTCCCAACATTTTCCTTCACTGCTCTGCTCCTATTGATTGTAGCGTGATGATAAGTATACTATAACCTGCCCAGGAGTATGAAGAATAATTGCACCAAGTTTCGTTAAAATCGGTCCAGTAGTTTTTGTTTCTATAAAGAACATACAGACAGACAGACAGACAGACAGACAGACAGACAGACAGACAAAAATTTTACTGATTGCATTTTTGGCACCAGTATCGATCACTAATCACCCCCTGATAGTTATTTTGAAAATATATTCCTTGTACAGAATTGACCTCTCTACAGATTTATTATAAGTATAGATAAACACAGTTATTGCTCTTCTTATTAAGAGAAACTTCAACATTTTCTTTAACATTCACGCACCGTGTTTAAATTAGTTAAGAAGTCTTCTATATTTTTTTTTATTAAATCAAGTGAGACAAGCTAGTGGCTTCAGGTGTTCTTAATTAAACTCGCTTCTGGATTTCTGTTCCATTTTTTGTTGCCCAGTACCAGGATACTTTATTGAATTCACCTCCGCGAATTGAAAAGCCAATTGCAACGCTTGCTTTCTAGTCAGACCGTAGTGCATTTTGCTGTATGATAGTAAAAATTCAACTAGGTGTTTTTCTTCAGAAACATTAAATATGTGTGACTCTTTATACTGACTGTCTTTTTCTTAATTATTTTGTAATTTTTATTCGTTCAACTTACAGCATCTTAGTGTATTTCTATCAATTTTAAACTTAATAGATGTATTTCTTAAAGATGCACCCTCAGCTGTTACCTCACGCATAGCGTTTCCTAATTAAGTGTGTGATGGTGTTTTTCTTTTGCATGTTGTATCGACAAGGCATTTCTCATGCAATAAACCTATGAGAGAAAATAAGACTAAACATGAAAAAAGAAAAAAACAATATACAAACAGGACTCGTGTATTAAGGGATCTGAATTTTTTTTTTAATTTACTCGAAAAGAGTTATGATAAATGATAACTGATTTATTTTTTGTAAGTAGGTTGTAAAAAACACTTTTACACCTCAATCTTTTTTGGCCGTTATAAAAACTAGATGCGGCCGGTTAAATTTCTACATCTATAAAACTCCAAATATCCAAACACAAATACTATAGAGGGTGACATTAACCACTGAGCATGTCTCCCGCACCCGCCATGGCGCAAGTCTCCCGCATATACTACTTTGACATTAAAGTTTATTCACAGAAAAAACAATCAATCTTTGCGAAAAAACACTTAGCACACATCAAACTACAATAATCAGGCAGTACAATAGTAATTACACACAATGCGTACCTCTATAAACACGGCTGCAATCTCAATACTACATAAATTAATAAAATTTACTCCGTCGTAACAAAAACACCTTTCCAAACCTGAGAGCCAAACAAATCAGCAATTGTAAAAAATGGTGGCATGCTGGTTATTGGCCACCCGCGCTCTATCAATGAGCCTATTGGCGTTTCATTAGTGCAAAATTTAAGTTGAGTTGAGTTTTAAAAGGTGGTTCAACTCTCCCACCTGAGCAAGTCTCCCGGACTTCCCCTACAAATTATATTCTTTATATTCGAACGTAAACATAGATACTATTGAGTTGTATGGGCATAATTAACACCTTTCACGGAAACATCGGCTGACCGACCTTGAAATTGCTCTATCTATCACACTAAGTTTGAATGTTATTTACACGTCATACAACCATAAGTTGTGTCTGTCTGTATGGCAATTAGATAATTGCCACCTCATTGAAGTTTCAATTTACTGAGATTCAAAAATGGTAAAGTAATTACGAGATCGACTGTAGCTATTATAATACATTATTATAATAAAGACGTTACCATTAAAGATAAAATAAAACATAAAAAGTAGATATTAAAAATGGGTAACCTCAAAAACTTTGGTTCAAGGTGTTGGATAAGCCATAAAAATATATTTTTATTTAAATTTAAGCAAGCTTTTTCTACTGGCACGGTGACAAGATTTATACTTACGAGTAAATTGTTCGTCATAAGTAATTTTCAAAAACGATTGTATATCCTACAGTACACGGGTTCCGTATCAAATTAGTAAAATGATTTGTATCATTTCGGTGCGACTCTATCCGTTTACCTTTGTCATAGCTATTAATTTCAATAACTTGTTATTGCTTAGAAACGGGAAAGAGTAAATTATTAACAATATCTATGATTTATGTCTTATTGTATTAATATCGCAAATAGCAATTTAATAAATTTTGTTATTATCGCTGTAGGAGCCAAAAATTTGATTATAAAGCAGGGTTATTTGGTCAAGTGCTGTAGCCGACACAGGTTGAGTCTTACAAAAATATTTTCATCAAAATCGCATATATTATGATAAAAAGTCCGTTAAATACCTCTTATCTCCGAAGTTTTCAAATTCAATAATCCGAAATAGATCATTCGCAAGAGTTGATGTAAGTTTACATATTTATGCCTACAGACTTTGACATATTTATACGTACATACTCATTTTAACTTTTCCAGTACGACCTTTAAGTAAATTTTTGATCTGAAGTTAATTTTTCTTCTTTTTTTATAAACGTTGCTCTGCACTAGCAATACCTCCTGTATCGTGGGTGCGTTTACAAACATACAAATCTCGCATACACACACATCCAGATCCAGAACAACTACCTGTAGGCCATACAAATATTTTTTCCGTGCGGGAATCGAACCAGCGACACGCAGCGCAGCAGCCAATCGCGCAACCCCTCACTTATTATCGATCAATGCTTTCACAGTGTTAGTCTTGTTAGGAACAACTATGGCACTTAATTTCGAAGGTATAATAGTGTGAAGTTTTAATTACGAATCGTTAAAAAATCATTCAAAAACTTTTTACATAAAAATACAACCGACTTCTACACAAAAAATCAAAAAATTGCAAAATTTTTGTGTAAAAGTCGGTTGTATTTTTTTGTAAAAAGTTTTTTATTTTTCACTTTTTAGTGGTACCTACACCCCCTCCCCTCCCCCACCTAACCGAAACAATCACATTGGTGTAAAAAAAACGTACTGCTCCTTTGCAGAGTAAACTAAGAGGTCGTCAACGTAGACAATATAGATATTTTTTTTAGATTTTTGTTGATTTTTCGAAAACTAATTTTTCAAATCGGTTAACAAGCGATGGAGTTATGCGCGAACAAACATTAAAAAAAAAACATTCAAACATCCGAATTGAGAACCTCCTCCTTTTTTAGAAGTCGGTTAAAAATGATAGTTAACGAATTCTTTCTGTAATGCTTTAGAAAATAATTAAAACTTAATGCTGTCTCAATACCAGACAAGCTTCTTGGACGCGGAGTTTATTCGACACTTGAAGTCTATCACTCTCTTCACTACATGGAGGAGATGGAATTATCTACCAACAATATTTTACGACTATTATAACCTGCACGTTGATTAAATATGAATTTGTTCCAACATGCTCTTTAGTATGATTGAATTTGTGGAGAATCGTGAACGATTGGGTACTGCCATCAGTTCTAAAAATATATCTCTTTCCAAGTTTATAACTGCTGGATTATGTATGCTAGATTTTTTTTGGAACACCTATCATATATAATATTTGATATTTGTATAAAAGTATAGTTACGGTGGTATTTGTGCACGCTGTAGGTAGATGTGCTATTGACTGATTGCCAGATTGGCAAAAAAAGCGCAGCTCCATCAAGAATGAAGACACCGGTTCCGAAGGCTCTGCTCTCGCGATAATTAATTTTGTCGCCTTTTTTGGAACATTGTTTTTGCTCGCATATTGTATCGAGGCCAGTACTAATCGGGACACAATTACGAAGAATTGCGTCAGTATTTCATACATTTCGTTTAGTTCCAGTAACATAAATCGAATTATGTGACTCTAGAATTTATGGGTACATCAGTACGTGTATTCTTCGAAATATTCATAGTGGTTTAGTGGCATCGCCCTCCCTATTACGGACACTCGTTCTACGGTAAGTGGAAAAAAAACTGAATGTTGATGTGTTTTGAACTGAGAATCGATTGCAGAGGATTTCGTAGTTGTTTCTAGAGGTGTGACTGTAACGATATATTTTTACATTCACTATGGATATCAATCATAAATTTATTTTCTTTCTTTCTTCTTTATTAAGGCTACTTTGTTTATAATTTATTTGCCCACAAATTAACTCGCGATAACGATGGTCGCGAAAAAGGTAGCCTATAATATATTGCCCCAGATACCTATCTACTCTGTTGCAATATTCATCTCAATGAGTTCAGCGATTTTGGCGTGGAATCGCAACAAATAAATTAAACTCACTGTCCCATTTATATTATTTGTTAGGATACAAATCTGATTATTAGGAAATCAGTTTAAACGATGACTCAAAATGCTGAATGAGGCCTTGTGCAACTGAAGGGGCTTAACGAGATGGTGCGGTTCGTCAGTGCATTCGTTTTTGTATTTACAGATAGCATTTTATTTAAAACAATAGTGGACGTGGTCAGCATATTTACGGCGGAGACCGCGACGGACTCGTCTTCGACTCCGCCAATCAATGGCCGACTTTACAAGCCCTTTTTTACAAGCCTTGTGTATTTTATTTTATATACCAAGAGGATATAGGCCCCAGCATAATTTAGTACCTAGGCATTACCCCGTAAGCCCTGAAACTGAGCCGCTGATTGATTGATACTGTCATTAGGTAAAAAGTAAAAACATTTTCCTCATTAAAAGCTCAGCCTTTTATGTTCAGTTGTTTAAGAGAATCCCCAGGTAGGTAGGCGTAAATCCTGTTTTTTTTCCCGTAGGAATTTCGGAAAATACTCTCTTAGAGTTTCCCTAGACTACCCAAGAAACTTCATGCCAAATGTCATCTTTCTACGACCAGTACTTTCGGCCGTGCGTTGTCTTTTTCTCAGTCAGTCACTCCTCAGTAACGGAAGAGTTTTATCACTATATAGTATAAAACAAAGTCGCTATCCGCCGTCTGTCCCATTGTATGCTTAGATCTTTAAAACTACGCAACGGATTTTGATGCGTTTTTTTTTAAATAGATAGACTGATTCTTAAGGAAGGTTTATATGTATAATACATGCATATTATAGTAGAGGAAACATTAGTATCTACATTGCACCCGTGCGAAGCCGGGGCGGGTCGCTAGTATAATAATTATAAATAATTATATTGATGATCGATTGTTGATGATTAGGATAAGTTCTAAATAGATTCTTTAAATTAAAATATAATTATGGACTCAAATTCTTCTATGGTAATATATAAAATTGCATAATTTCATTCCGTTCTAGGTTAAAATTAGATAAGTAACGCTTCTGTGCGCCTATAAGTATTTTTTTTTTTGTTCCCGTCCTTATTCTTTTTAGTAAAAGTATCATGCTTTTTGGGTACAAAAGCTATTGGAACAAAATCTTCGGTAAAACCATAAAAGGCTATCACGTATAAAGTTAGAAGCTTTTATAGAACCACTCTATCATATTAGAGTGGTACTATATACATACATGTTTTCAAAAGTTTCACCCAAGTCTTCATAGAGGTCGCTCGCGAGCCTGAACATCGTCGTAGTTCTCGTAATCGGCAACAGATGGCGCTGCCTATAGCATTTTAAAAGCGTTTTGATAAAATAAGATTTCAATTAACTTTGACGCATATTGAATAGGACGTATGTGGGTACATACTGCCTATTTAATAGAAATTTAAGCATGTAAATTACGTTAAAAGGTGTTTATGTAATTTCTTAAAAGTTCTTCTCCATAGAGATCTACACTTTGGAACGTGCAATTAGCTTCCTTCCTTTGACTGACCGACCTTGACAATTCAAAAGCGCTATTATCTGATTGGTTTAATTGAAATCAATGCTTTAAGTTTTGAGTACTTTTATAAAAAAAAGTGCTTAGCTTATAATAGTAGGCGCCTAGTTCTAATTTAATACCAGGTTTATAACTGAAGGAACCGAGGAAGAACACAATTAGATAAGTTTACCGGGTTATATCGAATTATTTACAAATAAGCATCAACAGAAACCTATTAAGCTACTTAATTCGCTTGTAATAGTTCTAGATATTAGACTGTTGAGTTGCACCGGAAACCCTATAATTGGTGTCCATTATAACTTTATAAGCGAGTAACTACGATGGTTAATCGTAATCGTAGGTACCTACATAGAGCGCATATCGCACCGACACCTGAGCCGCGCGCAAATTGAAAAAGCATGCACAAACCCTATCGCACAGCACACTAAGCCGAGCTTTACGTATTCTTAGTAGTTATCATATCCATCGCGATATTGACCTTAATCTTTACAAGTTATGGTCATTCAGTACACACTACCATAAATGTTTTATTGACAGTCGTTATTTGAACCCGTAGCCAAGACAGTTTTATAGCGATTCGTGTTTTGTGCTCTGGAGTAGTCTCTTTACTGCACGCATGCGCCATGCGCTCCAAATGTGTCTCGTGTTCCGCAAACATGTTCACGAAAGCACTTGACCAATTAAATTACGTAAGACTCAAACTTAATTTATACACTGTAGGTAAAGCTTCTTGTTGACGTAAGTTATAATAAAAAGGCCTGTGCACGGTTCCGCAAGACGCAATAATAAAAATGTGAAAACGGGCTTTAGGTAACTTCAATACAAACAAAGGGCAACAGTGCCCATTTGCTTCGATCCAAAACAATGAATCAATTAGGTACTTCTATCGTTGAAATACTTTTCGCAAATAACGAAGGTATATATTTATTATTTGGTATTTCGGCGATTGATTCCAGTGATCGCTGTAAAAAGAGTCAATGTGAAGGTTGGTTTAGTGCCTGCCGCAATATGCCGATATTTTATTTAAATGCCGAAGGAGAATATCGTGTTTCAAGAGTTGTTTTATTTAATATTTATATATATACGTTTATGGTAGGTATTTCCTTATCGAATGAAGAGAATGTATATTACATTCGCGTCTTATTTTGTAAACAAGCCGTTCAGTCAATGTAATAAATGGAAGGCTATGTACCTTCATACGAACCTCACAGCTAGTGGTCAACGTGGAGGACGCAGCAGTAATAATACATCGGCGAGATCGCCAGTACAGTCACGTTTCCATTGTTCGTGGGCGGCAGATAAAAAGTTCACAGAGAACTAATAATTAGTTTCAGGATCGAGACTGAGCTCGAGAAACAAGAAGCTTAATTAGCACTCATAAAATAACTGGAAAGGGCAAGCTAATAATACAGGTTTGCTCCTAAGTAACCTCGCGTCCAACGCTGATCCATAGCCTGCAATTTCGAAAAAATTGGAACCTACGTACCGATCGATATATGTATAATATACTAGCTGCTGCCCGCGACTTCGTCCCCGTAGAATCCCCGATTTTAAAACATTCTTTATCGCTGCTCCGCGGCTCCGCTCCTATTGGCTTAAGCGTGATGTTATATAGCCTAAAGTCTTTCTCGATAAATGGTCTATTCAACCCAAAAATAATTTTTCAATTCGAACCAGTAGTTCCTGAGATTAGCGCGTTCAAACAAACAAACAAACAAACTCTTCAGCTTTATAATATTAGTATGAATTAATCTCAAACTGATTTTTGCGCTCTGTTACGAATAGTATCACCTGCTACCATGTCGGATAGAATGTAATAAAATACTTACTTATTTACTATCATCAGCCAGGACTGGCTTCACCAACCTTATTGTCGGAAAATATTCAATTCCAGTCTATAATCTATCTCTGTGCTAAATTTCATCCAAATCCGTTCAGCCATTATGGCATGATTGGGTGATACATATAGATGTTATAGTGTGATATGTTAGGTAAATATCTTATTCACTAAACAAACTGCTGTTTACTAAAATACTTTGAACTGTATAGTAAGCAGGACTATACCTAAATTCAGCATAATTTGGATCTTTAGTTAAAGGCATGTGCTTAGCTCTTTTAATATCAGTATGCCAATTCTTGTTCTTAAAAAGCGTTCAAATTCAAATCGCAATTATCATCTGGGCGACAATAAATGTCAAAAATATTTCAAAATGTAGGAAAACTACAGGCTTTGTTTGTTTGGTTGAACGCGTTAATCGCAGGTTCGATTTGAAATATATTTTAGTGTTAGATAACCCATTTATCGAGGAAGGCTATGTAATATCACGCTACAACCAAGGAGCAGAGCATAAACGAAAAATGTAGCAAAAAAGGTGTTTTTTTTTCTTTCTCTAATAACACAGACGAAGCTGCGCGAGTCAGCTAGTTGTTATACGAAACCTAAGAAATATCGTTAAATCTTTGAATATAAAACTACATTCCAGGAGTTTTCTATTTTTTTCTCAAACCCATTTTTTTTTCTGGATGGGAAATCATCAAATGACTTCTCCCGCTCTGGGCGGAGCGGAAGGGAGTGCCAGACTCTTACTGACTAAAACCCACCCGTGATCCTTCTTGTGCCCTTTGCGTTCCAGGGCCGCGGTGACTCTTTCGAACAAATTCCGCAAACCTAGCAGGCACTGACCCTATGGGGCCCCGTCTACTTAGCTGACGGCTCTTTGAGGCGCGCGTGGAACACAACGCGTCGTCGACTCGGCCTGGTTGCTATCGGACGGAAGTAGGCAGACCGGTGGCTGTGTTAGCGTTTTAGTAGGTCATGATGGTCTACTGTAAGTCACTCAGAATGCCAATCGTGGGTCTGCAACACACTGGTCTTCTCAACTTAACATTTTGAAGTGTGTAAAAAGCCAATGAAAAGTTTGTCTAACGGCGGTTTCTCACAGCTGCGTATTACAGGAAATACCAAAACATAAAAACAACCAACTTATTAGTTACACAATTATGTTTGTCCATTTTAATAATTAAAGGAAAGAAACCAAAATACTTGAAATTATATCGTGGGATAACTGGGTCATTCATAGGACTTCTTAAGCTGAACTGCTGCCGTGAAGATTGCACCCCCTTATTCCGAGTTGGTCTCGCTCTTGTCGTGTGATATTTGCTATATGATAAGTACCTATATAATAAACGATCCTGTAAAAACAATAAATTGACTAAATCGTTTGGTTTATTTATTACCTTTCCCTATCTTCTTATTATATTATATTATACCTTAACCAGGATGTCTAGATAGATATGCAAGCTCAAGAAAGAGTCAATGTACCTATTGAAAAAAAAAGCATTTGATTACTTTGTGACTGAAGATATCAAATAATTCAATTATTATTTTTTGTTTTTAAAAAAAATCGAAGACGGCATCAGTTGTGTGTACACACGATTTTGGCTCCAATTGTATGACATTATGGGAGGTGCCATTTGTAATGTCGAGCCTTTGCTCGACACTTTGCTTTGCTTGGACTTTGCAAGCGCGGGCCCACACGTCGCCGCGTCGCGTATCAAGCAGATGGCTGTAGTGGGTCACACGAGCACATGACTATCTCGTCTAGGCACGGCTCTATGCTCGCCTGCTCGAGAGCGTACCGCCCTTCTCGCTAATTTACTCCAAGCATAAATCTCGGAAGATCAAGTGCCGCGTGTTGTCGCCATTCGTCACCGTTATACGCTCGTGGACTGGAAAATGAACTCGATTCGGTTATTACAAAGCTCTAAACGAACAACTTTGGAGGCTCATTAAATAAATTGATTCCATTCGTTACGATTGCAAGTTAGCCTTTAGACGATATTTGGTTTACTGACAGATTTTCGAGTACTATTGAACGTAAACAGTAACGTACTTAAGCATTTCTACGTACCTACAACTTTCAGTTATTGCAGCGTTGATATTTGTAAAATATGTACCTTACGTGTAACAGGACTGAAATCTGAAGTTTCGTTGATCGGCGCACGTTTGAGGCCGCCCGGCATAATTGCGTGACTAAAGTTTCGAGACGTTAGGTTCTGTATCAGCTCGCAGGCCGCAACTCATTCATGTCGACGCGGCTCTGTAATTAATGAGACAATATATTAGAAATGAATTCGTTTTGGATCGATAACTAATGTATAAAATATATCTCTAAGTTTTCTAAAGATTGTATGCAATGAGTGAATTAAACGACATAACGACACTAAGTTATTACAGACAACTTTTGAGATTAATTTGAATAAATTTACGGTACCTACATTATTCAGCTAGAACTAAATGCTTCTAACTAAAATAAAGTGTTTGCCAGAAGTCACCGCCGCCATGTTTAGGTTTTGATTGGATTTACGGATATAAAAGTTTCTTCGTCATCTTATTGACCGTTATACATACCTATGTATATAGTTATACCTACTACTTACATATATTCAATGTATACGCTTGCTGTCTAAACGATCTTGCTAATCTGATATGTTAATTTCCTTAGTATTTCAACTATCACATACATATGTAGATTACCTCTCGTAAAAATCAACGAATAATTCAAATCAAATTCTATGATAATATTTGAAGCTGACAACATTATTTCCATACCTTTGCAAATAGGAAACTACGTTTGTTTGTATGTTTAGTGAAAGCCTGTAGGTACTTTCTCAATCCTTTTATTGTATTTGTTATTTTAAAATTTTAAATAGGTGCAACATATTTATCGCATTATACAGAGAGCATGGCACTAACTATCGCGAAGGTCCGTAAGTCGCGGCGTGGCGTCCATGGCAAGCGGCTTGACCGGCCGGGTCACTATAAATATTGCTGTGTTGAGTCCCGTTTAAATTCTCCATTGATTGGACATGCCCCTCATTAATACTTTGGCACCTATAACTTTTATACAAACATAGGTATTCGTCTACTTTCCAACTTATGTTGACTTCTTGAACGGTTCTGGACAGACTAATTGAAATTAAATAGACTGTTTGTGTTGTGAAGTAATATCGATGCTAATTATGGTGCAGAGGTACCTACGCTACAAATTACTTCTCCAGAAGTTTTATCACTCTCTCACGATCGGGCTTTTCTAACGGCTATCTCATTTTTTTTAATTAGCTTCCAAAATGGAGCCCTCATAAATTTTATAGCAACACAGAGGTATAACGTAGCGTTTGTCTAGTCTGGCCCGCCGCTGTCCGCCGCGCCCGTCTCTCCGCCGCCGCCGCCGGCGTTCATTTGGGTATCACAGTTTTACGATAGCATTTATGATTGATTAATCAGTGATCCCAAAGTTGATCGCTTCCGCACTTATTCTTCTGATTGCAAAACTTTTTATTTCGTCCACGTCTGGAGTAATTGTAATTTGTCTGTTTATGAGCTTGATGTTAAAATTACTGCCCGAGGATATTGACATCGTAAAATTAAAACTGTCATTAAATCAGATTATTATTCAGTGGATTCGTATGATATTGTCTAGTCAGCGGTATCATATACAAAGAGGGCGGGAGCTATGTGCTGATACTCGTTACTTCAAGTAAGGCCACGCGCTATTGTTCTACTATTGTGTCTCATAAACGGTAAATCGAGTTTTCGTTACGTAAGATTAATGGGTTGTATTTACAATACATTTGTTAGACGAAAATTGACTTATAATTCAACTTTGTTCTACTTTTGAATCATTTACATTTAGTAGGTAACTAGTATGATTCATTTAGATTGTTTGAGTTTACTTGGCGATATCGGCTTTCGTAATAACTATCATACGTGGACGTATTATATGCATAAATAAATTATTGGGTTCAAACATAGCTTCCGAGATAAGTATCTGACCCATAGAGAATAAAATACTCGTGCTCGTATCATCCATTCCACTTTCTTTCAATTCCTCGCCGTATCGAAGATTCCAAATTAAATGACCTTCGCAACTTCGACTTGCATAGATCTCACAATGCGGGTTTGCGGGTTTGGGGCAAGAGAAGAGGTGAGGGATAGTTTGACACGCAACAGCGCGTGTTCGCATTGCCATCTTATGAATTTGTCAAAAATGGAACAAAAGATTGTATGTACTTTCGTGATTATTGCCAGTGCGAAGTATTCGCAAAATTAAGTTTTAACAAAAGAAAGCAGTATGCTAACGGCTCCTATTATTATCACAGGATTTTTATGCTTAACAATAAACACTAAAAAGTTGTACAAACGACAGGTCTCCTCAGTATAATATAATGTCCTCGTTTTCTAAGAAAACTTAGATGTGTGATAAGCGGCAAATGTTAGGCATCTTGAGATGTACACTCTACAATTTTCTTTGACCCTGTGTATGGTATCTTCTGAGGACAAAAATTATACAGTAGAGAATACGTTGATATCAGCCGGGCATCTGACCGTATAATATTGCAATAGCCATTACGGCCACACCGTAGCATCTTCAAAGTGCCTCGTAAACGCGCTACACGGCTACTAGAAATGTAATTTAGCGGTACTGAGAAAGAAACGATGGCTATCTTCAGATGAATGAAGCAGTGTTAGTGCACCGTCACACTTTTTTACTGCTTAAGGTGTTCTGGAAACTTATCTCTCAATCACTTGCCGTAACTGTATGTTATAAACTTATTTTTCAGATCTGCCCGCCTTGTTCTCGCTCCATAAAACTTTCGCAACGTGTAACACATACGATACGACTCGTACGACTCGTGCGCAATGCGCCGCGCCACTACTAGCCGTATATTATTATTATTACCTCGTTACTCGCTGTGTGACAAAATTAATAAACGCTATTTTCCTCTTTATTAAGTACATATAAAAAAGCTTCTATTACAATATTCTAGAGCTTGATTTTATAGCAAACTAGCAGCTCCCCGCGGTTTCACCCGCATAGTTCCCGTTCCCGTGGGAATACGGGGATAAAATATAGCCTATGTTACTCAGGCTGAATGTAGCTTTCTAGTGGTAAAAGAATTTTGAAATTGTAATCGGTCCAGTAATTTTTGAGTTTATTCGTTACACACAAAAATGCAAATCTTTCCTCTTTATAATATTAGTATAGACAAAGGAATTGAAAATAGAGCTTTCATAACTTAACCAAAACGGTGCATTGTTTCGTTTTTAGTTTTATTCAACCACATTACCATTTTTGCAGCTTTTTGCGATATACCTACTCATCATTAGTAGTATTACATCCTTACAATGTACTCGTAAATGGTTGAGTTTGAGTACGTTTCTGCTGAAACTTAGAGCAAAGAATCGCAAGTGGCGGTTTTGCGTCCACGCCGATCTGTCTTCATAAATGCGGCGCTAAAATGTTGTGCTTGAAAAAAACAACAATACTGTACGTAAAACAAATATTCTGATTACGAAAAACGAGCGACGCGATAAAGACTAGCGATACTTTAATTTTATTTTAATTGGTTCGAGCGAGAGTGACATTGCACGCTGTCAGATTTAAGTCGTGTTCAAGGTGATAGTCTCTCTCGCGTCGAACTAAAATGGCGACCGGGTTGGCATTTAAATGCCATGCATTTTTAAATTCATACGACGTTCGCAATTAACAATTCGACTTCGATTACTTTGTCATAAACGCGAGCATGTGTGTCGACGTCGCATCGCGTCCCCCGTTAGGAAGCTGTTCAAGAATTCATGACACTATTGGTGTGGGAATTAACTTTATATTTTCTGTGAATATCGAAAACATTATCAACAAAGTTTACGAGAAAGATATTAGTCCCTTGCATTCTTTGTGCATAGCAAAGCCTGCATAACTAGTGTACCTACTTACGTACAACGACGGCCGAGTTCAATAAAATAGGATCAATATAACATTTATGTTGAGTTGAGTATCTACTCGAATACAAATAATTTTGCTTTACACTTTATTAATCTTGGTGAATAGTATATGCGTTGAATTCGCGTTAATTATGATTATTATGTGTGTGTGTGATTTAGAGCTAGTACAAGTGTCTGTATTTAAGTAAATGCTGTCTGATATTGTTATGAATGTTGAACTACGAACACGCTGAACGAATACTTCACGGATCTAGTCACGAAATTGTATTTAATCGGAACCTTCCATGTTTATGTGCCGAATTGTATCAATAGGCTGTTGGTGGCAATGCGTTATATTGTTTGTGTGCACATGGCCGTGTGCTAGTTGACGATAATCGTATAATGTGGGTTGTTTGCTAATTCGCTTCTAGCACACGTGTACTTACATAGTCAACTAAGTAACCAAGCAAACTAAGTTTTGCCCACACTCAGTAAATTTCTAAGAGCCCGAAAGTCAATTCAAGTCGCAATGATGCAATAATCAACGAAAATGTTTGATTTTATCTCAATATATAAATTAAACTCATCTTAGATACGTAACTGTTTCGCGGATACTTTTAATCCTCATAGCCCGAGCAAGCTCCAGGTCCACCGCTCATACTATTTCCAGCTCAACTACTTAATAGTTTCAATCAGCTCCAGCTGTTACGTAAAATAATGTCAAGCGTTGCAGCAAGTTTTCTTAAAATTCATAAAAAGAAAAATACACTAGATTTTATGTTAATTTTTGTGAACGCAATCCTTTTGCATCTTAATTAAAAATTTAACCCCCATGCCCCCCAAATAAACAAATCATGATCGAAGTATCAAGTCGAGGTTTGTAGAAGAGGAGAGGAGAAGAGGTATGAAAGTTGACAACATTAATTTATCTGTATTAAGAAGATAATTATTACCTATTCAAAAACATTTCTTAGCCAATTAATCAGGGTACTAAAGAATCTAACCTGTGTACACCTAGGTATGTATATCCCGAAACGAAGGAAACTCACTTGGCTCTCTGTGACACCCATAGTTCTCCAGCTTACGTTTAAATCTTCAAAGCAACATCTATACATAAGACCAGCAGCGCCCCGCGGTTTCACCCGCGTAGTTTCCGTTCCCGTGGGAATATGGAGACAAAATATAGCCTATGTCAAGCCGGGGGTAGTATAGCTTCCCGAAAGTGAAAGAATATTTCAAATCAGTTCAGTAGTTTCGGAGCCTATTCAATGCAAACAAACAATAAAAAGAAAATCTAACGTATCTGAGACAAATACCATTTTTTACGGGTTCGCTTCCATCGCTCTAGCATCCTTAGCTCTCTCTCCAATTCATGCTAAGTCGAAGAAAAAACATCTTTGTGTTTGTACTAGGAGAACCCCGCGGTTTCACCCGCGTAATTCCCGTTCCCGTGGGAATACGAGGTTATGATATAGCCTATGTTACTCGCTCATAACTTGGCTTTCCATTGGTGCAAAATGGTACCTATTCGATACAAACAAACAATCAAATCTTTCCTCTTTTATTAATCTTGTATCGATATTGCATATTCGATATAAGATTAAAATTTTTCATCCTTAGTTCTCGAGGTTACGCTTTCAGAAGACAAATAAACCATTCTACTATTTTTTCTAAACAACGTTGGTATGCGCATGTAGGTCACAATCTAAAAATGTAAAAATGTATGAATATTAAAGGTTTTTTTTACAGATTGTGATTGAGATGAGAATGCGAACGTTTCTTAAACAATTGTAGAATTGGCCCTCTGTATGTATTTACTATAAAAGTAGAGCCAGCGTGCTAAAAAAAAAACTAGTTGAAGTTTTTCTGCAAGACATCAACTTTTTGCACAACGTTGTGCACCCCCGTGCTTCTAAGGTCATTCCACCGTTTTGCCTGCAAAAACTCAAAGGTCTTGTTGGCCGAGCATTGTAAATTTTGTAAACGTCTCCTTTTCACTAATGCAATGGGGTACCATTGATCAAGGGTGGGTCAAACTAACTTTCTTTAGGGCTGGATCCACCCCACAGTTGTCTCCTATTTGTTTTATGAATAAGTCCCTTTTTTGCGAAATAAGAAAATCTGATTATATTTGACTAGCTGCTGCCCGCGACTTCGTCCCCGTGGAATCCCCGATTTTAAAACATTCTTTATCGCTGCTCCGCTCCTATTGGCTTAAGCGTGATGATATATAGCCTAAAGCCTTCCTCGATAAATGGTCTATTCAACCCAAAAAGAATTTTTCAATTCGAACCAGTAGTTCCTGAGATTAGGGCGTTCAAACAAACAAACAAACAAACAAACAAACAAACAAACAAACAATCAAACAAACAAACTCTTCAGCTTTATAATATTAGTATAGATTTAGATTTGGCTCACCCCACCGGGCCCTTCTACCAGAATGTCTTCTTACTTTAATTCCTTTATTTAAGCTAATAACTTATCCCTATATTTTGTAAAAATTAAGAAAAGTTGCAATTTTTACAAAGTACTAGCGGCCCGGTACGTGCTTCGCTACGTATAAAGTGAAATAAAATAAACAAATCGGAACATCAAATTCATTTATTTAATCAAAAAAATATTTTATTTAAAATCGAAATCAATTGCTAGCTATTTACAACACACTTAATCCAAAACATTTGGATAAACAATATTTTTTGTTTTTCCATTTTGAGCATAAATAAACAAACGGCTGGGGGTACCGACTCTGGAACAGGCAACATATAACTGGCCATGTGAAAAACAATGTTCCTCCAAATTCACACCACAAACGTGAAGTGTTTGACCTTGGGCCTTGTTGATGGACATCGCAAATGATAAACGCACAGGATATTGTAAACGTTTGAACTCAAAAGGCATATCAGTTGGAATCATAGGTATACGCGGTATCAAAACAACTTCTCCTTTTGATTTACCAGTTAAGATCGTAGCTTCAATCAAATTTGGCAATAACTTTTTCACTGCCAATCTGGTTCCGTTACACAGTTTTGGTGGATTAATATTTCGTAACCTATATTTGCTCGTCTGGCTGGTGGCATTTTTCCCGTATGCACATATGTTTTCGCTTAAAAATCGAAAAAAAAAATTAGAACAAAAAAAAAACAAATTCCCAAGAAGCTGTCGCATATGATGCCATGTGAAATCATATACGGCAACTTAGAAAAGTATACATAAATTCAGGACTCACCGTTTGTATGAATGCACTGCAAATGCAATTATGTGAAAAGAAAAAATTTATCGCTGATAATATGATTTAATCAAACCACGTCCAAAATGAATTGACGGCATGAATGACATAACAACGTGCTTGTCCTGTCAACAAAACTTCAAAAAAGTTTCTGTGAAAAAAGTTTCTATTGAATTCATTTATTACAAAAAATGTGACAAATGAGGAACCGCTCGACCGATTTTGTGCAAACTTCACATAAACCATCTACTAAATATGCCGACCAAATCCTAAGCATTTGGTTTGGATAGGTGAGCCCGTTCTTGAGTTATGGAATTACAACGAAAAGTGGCATTGATTTTTATATATATAGACTAGCGGCCCGGTACGTGCTTCGCTACGTATAAAGTGAAATAAAATAAACAAATCGGAACATCAAATTCATTTATTTAATCAAAAAAATATTTTATTTAAAATCGAAATCAATTGCTAGCTATTTACAACACACTTAATCCAAAACATTTGGATAAACAATATTTTTTGTTTTTCCATTTTGAGCATAAATAAACAAACGGCTGGGGGTACCGACTCTGGAACAGGCAACATATAACTGGCCATGTGAAAAACAATGTTCCTCCAAATTCACACCACAAACGTGAAGTGTTTGACCTTGGGCCTTGTTGATGGACATCGCAAATGATAAACGCACAGGATATTGTAAACGTTTGAACTCAAAAGGCATATCAGTTGGAATCATAGGTATACGCGGTATCAAAACAACTTCTCCTTTTGATTTACCAGTTAAGATCGTAGCTTCAATCAAATTTGGCAATAACTTTTTCACTGCCAATCTGGTTCCGTTACACAGTTTTGGTGGATTAATATTTCGTAACCTATATTTGCTCGTCTGGCTGGTGGCATTTTTCCCGTATGCACATATGTTTTCGCTTAAAAATCGAAAAAAAAAATTAGAACAAAAAAAAAACAAATTCCCAAGAAGCTGTCGCATATGATGCCATGTGAAATCATATACGGCAACTTAGAAAAGTATACATAAATTCAGGACTCACCGTTTGTATGAATGCACTGCAAATGCAATTATGTGAAAAGAAAAAATTTATCGCTGATAATATGATTTAATCAAACCACGTCCAAAATGAATTGACGGCATGAATGACATAACAACGTGCTTGTCCTGTCAACAAAACTTCAAAAAAGTTTCTGTGAAAAAAGTTTCTATTGAATTCATTTATTACAAAAAATGTGACAAATGAGGAACCGCTCGACCGATTTTGTGCAAACTTCACATAAACCATCTACTAAATATGCCGACCAAATCCTAAGCATTTGGTTTGGATAGGTGAGCCCGTTCTTGAGTTATGGAATTACAACGAAAAGTGGCATTGATTTTTATATATATAGATGGGAAATTAATTAAATGGCAAAAAGGCAAAAATTAGGCCAAAAATACTGTTTTTCCACAATGACAAGAATCAAACAATCACAGTGATTTAGCGTGTTTAAAATCAGCCAAAATTCATCAATGACTTGGGAAATGGCCTCCCTTGTTATTTCTAAGTCAAAGAGTTGTGGTATGCGCAGCATCTGTACTCGACAGAGCATTTCTTTGAAGCATATCCCAAGCGTGCTAAATTGGGTTGAGATCTAGCGATTGGGCAGGCCACGGAAAGAGCGCGTGTTACGACTCGAGCTGTGTGTGGACGTGCATTGTCGTACATTAATCTAAACGAATCACCCAACCGATTTCGCAAAGGGATGTATCCGGCCTCATACCGAAACGAGATTCAACGTCAGTCTTCTTCCTCCCAATTTCTATGGTCGGGAGCTCATTGTAAACGAGCCCTACGATTGCGGCGTGCTATAGGGGAACTCTCAGCAGCCGTCAAGAGTGCAGACCCACTTCACGTAAACGATTGCGGATGGTTTGGGCGCTTATGATCAGCAAGCCTGAAGAGCTGTGGAGCACGTAGCCAACTTCATGGCGGTCAGCGTACGATTCCGTCGAGCCCATTCCACGATAGTGTGTCCACAGGTGGCTTATGACGCTCTGTGTAGTGACAAGAGCGACCGCTACAGTACGTTGCCTGGAACCAGCTTGCAACGTTCCGACAGCTTTCATAATCTCTTCTCGTGTCAAATGCTGACGTCGTTTCATACCGATGCATTCTTTTGACAGTTCCGATGCCGAAATTATAATAGTTTTGTACAAACGCCATTACACTCTTTTACATATATGTACGTATAAATATATAGATATCGTATGTTCCAGAAATGGTCTACTTGTGTGCAAAGTTTCGTTTAAATCCATTCAGCTGTTACGGCGTAAAGAGGTAACAAAGAAACAGACAGACACAGTTACTTTCGCATTAATTTAAAATATTAGTAAGTATGGATATTTGTTTTTGTTTTCCGGTTTTGGTTGTTAAATTCTGATATGAAAATCCCATGGCCATCTTATGATTCTAAGTAGCTGTTACACCGGATTTATTTTAGCTACTGTTTATCTTTCAGTGATCAAAATAAAAACACCTACTGATCGTACATAAGTTATTAGCTTTGCGAGCTTCCACAAATGTTACTGCTTCAACATCATGTCGAGGTAGCTTGTAGGGATGCGCCCGTACTTTGTGAAAACTGATAATGCGAGGCTGCAACCATTATGTTAAGTCTGTTTATCATCTGTGTCCGAGTCACTGCAGCCATTCCTATTATGGTTATCGCAATTAATTTAGTATTTTATAAATTCGAATGGCGCCGAACAAGTGACATTAATAGTACTAACATGCAACATTGACATAGTACATTTATGTGTGATATAAGTAGACAGTCACCACAATCCGTCCGCGACACATCCCATCCTCGCCGACAATCAATTATATCCACAATCCATAATCACGAACAATTAATTTTTTCTCGACGCAGTTAATAGGACTGCGCTTTCGTCGGTTATTTTCTCGATAAGGGTCAAATTGATTCGCCCGCGGCCTATGTGAACAAAACAAGTAATTTACGGCACTCGATACATTACGTTTTTTATTATTATTCTACTTTATTGCTTATCTTGTTACCGCAGGTTCCTTGCCGTAATAACAGTGCGCGTCGTTGCGTGTCGCCTGCTGAAATGCTAAGCAGCGCTTCATCTACCGAGAGTTAGCCGGGCTACCTTCTCAGTAGGTGTGTTCTCGAATAGTTTCACTGTAAATACCATTGAACAATACACAAACAGTGACCGTTTGACCCGTTTGTAGTGTTTCTCGAGAGAACATAGACCCTCACGTATACACAAAGGGGGTCTTTTTTGATAAATCACTGAAAAGAAACAAAGGGCGCATAAATTTATCGTTGGCTTATCATGATCACGAAGACTTTCTCCGAGTGTCGATACGGCGCGGCGCGGCAGTACGAGTATGTAGCAGCGTCGATGACGTCCCCCGGGCCCCCCGCCCCCCCCCCCCCCCTCGCACTTCGCTAACAGAAAGCTACATTGATCACAGGGCCTATGCTACCAGCCACACTGTCTGTCAGTGGCCTGAATGTGAACTCCTAGCCTTTAATATCAAATTAGATTGATGATCATATCCTATAAGTAGCTCTCTCGGTTCAAGTAGGAACGTAGATATTTTTATAATTCAATCCAATAAGATATATGCTACTAAAACCAAGAAGAATCATGTTGGGCTATGAAAGACATGAATAAATTATATATTTCGTTTGCCTGTTTTTTTTTTGGTATACCAAAACAATCTAAGCTATAAAATGTGTTCAATTATTTTTCTTTAAAGTTACCTAATAAGATCATTCAGTGTACATTTTAACGATTAATAATATTCTGAACCGTTTCCGCCGTATCGAAACACTGTTACACAGCTACCCATTGGGTTTCACTGAAAAATAATCCTATAACGTTACACCGAGGGTCTACCTGCGCACTACAAGACGAATGTCGGCCGTTTGCACTATGATAGGGGTGTCGGACTCCCAAGACTGTCTCGCAGAATTTCAATAGATCTATTCAAAATGAAAAGGGTTGTTTTTTACAGGGGAGACAATATGTAGACAAAGCATTCGATGACCACCGATGACCAGTACCCGAGTGACCAGTGTGGGAAGATACGTTGATTTCTCTGTGAAAGCTTGACCCTTCCTTTGTGTCACCTATTGTAGATAAATAAGATAGTGCAAAAGCAAAGGGTAACTACAAATAAAGAATGCTCGGTACCTACGGTGATTGTTTATTTTTTGCACGGCTTAAAACGGTTAAGTGAATTAATAAGATTGATAAAAAAACCTCGTCGGAACTTCCCATGCATGTATTTTTCCACCTATAATTACGTGAACTCGGCATGGACTCCTCGAGATATTTTCGTGCGCACGACGTGAAGGGCTTGCACAATCACTGTTCAGGCGTTTCGGAGAACAGCAATGTGATAAATCGGACCCTCCAATTATTATTGCATTCGGTGCTCGAAAGTACTCACTATACTTATGGCGATTATTGACCAAATCGGTTCTTGTACTCGTTACGCCAATCATATTGGACACCTATGTACGGGGCATTTTGACATGACGCGTGCAATATCATGAATAATTAATGATTGAACCAAAACGTAGATATCTGAAATTAAATTAGTGGTTATTTTAATAATGATGTAGATAACAATCACGAGTCTATACAATACAAACATAAAATTATGTGGGATGTATCGTTGAGCTACGTAATGATAGAATTCAATCTATTCGTAATCAGTAAATTTTTTTTGATTAGACTCATTAATGCCATACATAAATAATCGAGTTCTTTAGTAGTAACTACCAATTCTACTCAGTTCGATGAGTTTCGATAACAGTTACTTATCCAAATAGAAGTTCAATAAATAATCAATGGTATGGGCTGTTCTCGATACAATATCTATTAAGAATCATATCGGTCGGGCTATTAGCGGTGTGCTTCATTAGTTAGCATTATTTGGACACTTAAAGATGGAACATGGCACATTATCTGCGGCAATCCATCTCATCGAGTGCGCTCCTCTAATTCTGTGGTCACCGCTTACGAGTGGGCGCGCCGGCCATCGACTGACCGCTACACATATACTCATAAATATAACGCATAATTTTGTAATTATGTAAAGCGGTAAAAAATCAAGTCTAAATCGTTTGCTATCTGTAACGCAATATAAATTAATGGCCGTTATAATAAAATACATACATAGACGGCAAATGTTTGAAGCATTTTCGGTTCCAATCAATTGAAGTAAGTGTTCTACTTTTATCAATTAATTAAAATTAGACGATTTATGTATATTTGACTCGTCAGACGTAATTATAAGACACGATAGTACTGTAGCTGCAGTTTTACTGTTTTACACACTAATGATGTTAAAGTAGTCACTAAGCAGCCAATAATATTCAGTATCTAATGAGACACGATCACTCATTAATCATATTTTATATGGACTACTAAAATACAATCTAGTTTAAATGATCTTATAACATATCATTGGTATATTATTACTTTTAATTTTATTTAAATACATTCTCTCGGTTATATAAATGGTTCATATAATTCGAGGTTTTATATTAAATTGCGAAAAATGTATGCACGAGTGAATCCGGAAGGAGATATTCCGAACTTCCAAGGACTTGTGTCGTAAGCGGCGGACGATAACTGGAGATCGTTTATTGTTTTGTGATGATAACGCTAAGTACAGGCATGACGACTCGCGCCGATTAGCTACCATTTGTATCTCCAGGTGTCCGAGTATTATTGTGCGTGGCGCTATCTCACCTGTAATTAAAGCAGCGCCGGAGACTTCCGCGTCGCAGCCCCTGCTCGCCTCTCGGCTTCACTCAAATTTGACTTCTAATTACTTGACCACTGCGCCACTGCCGACATTTTATGTTTCCTTAGGCCATAACTTTAATTAATTCTTACATCGTCCGAGCTTTTCTCACGCTGTATTATCGTAATTAAATTGTAGTGTTAAAGTTCCTTCTATTTCATTATATCTACAAAACATTATAATTTGATTTGGTAAGTAATACACGCAATATTTTAACATTTTGTGTATTAAAACTTATACGTTATGGTATTTGGCCTATTCTACAAGTTTCGCTACACTAGTTTAATGCACAGGTTGCTGTAGGGGGTCAATTTTATTATTAGTGGTTATTCTTTGGGCAACCGCCGACGTGCTACGAATACGACTACGCTACGTAGCAAAAATTGCGCGTTCTACTAGACTCGTAGCAAACAAAGTGCTATAAGTCAAAATTCTATTCACTCTATTTATTTAGCTGTAACCTGTAAGTTTACTTAAAATATATAAAAATATTTGTGTTTGAAGTGTACTAAATTTATTTGTACGCTTCAAATAAAGAAAATAAACCGAACGTTCATGCCAAAGATTTGACTATGTGCCAATCTTGCATGTTGGCTAACGAATAATAATTTATTATACAGTTAATGGAAATGGGAGGCATTCTTGTGGACTTCCTTCCTGTGCATGTACGTACTAGCCAACAGCTCTATAAAAAGAAAGTTCTTGTGTCACTTAAATGAGTTACGACTGCCATTTAACTGATCGACCTCGATACAACGTAGTTGCGCACCTATCGCGCGGCTCGTTGAACTCTAATGTATCGAGATCTGGACTTGGCGTTAGAAATATTGATTCTGATGAATCGCAAAAAAATAAAATTAAATAATTAATGGGTAATAAATTATAAATAATAGCATCAAACATATAGGAAGGGCTCCTTATTTTTTCGTTAACGGTTTCGCAGACTAAGATTACATTACAAATAAAGGTCCATACAAAAAGCTCCTGTTTAAACATTCGGCCGCCCTTTATCATCGAACAAAGAGGAAGAGCAGCGATGTCACCCTTCTCCGAGCGGGCTGGGCGCTCGGCGCTGTGAGCGTGAGGCGCGCGGCGCAGCAGTAGCGAGCGACGCCGCCGCCGGACCGCACCGCCGCCGCGCCGACCGCGCACTGAGCACTCGCGCCGCGCCGCAACCTGCTCCCGATCGAACCCCAGCCGTCCGCGCGCAGGGTGGACCGGACACTATTGTGCACAAGTGACCCCTATTGGACGAGCGTGACGACTGACCGGTACCTGACCGCGTCATGCAAAACGCCCTCGGACGTTGATGCGGGGTTGCCCAGCTGCCTCCTCGGCGACCAGTTCTCAACTTGTTCCACAGGTATTTTCGATTATTGCCATGACCTGTTCTTCTTGACCACTGCTCAAAATGTTGAAGCAACGTTTTGAATCATTATGATAATATAGTAAACTGTACGTACCGGTCTACGATATTGAACGTATTTAATTGCAACTTATTTGACACTTTAGTTCTTGCAACCTGCTACTGAATGTGTAACGTGTACCGATTGTTATCTAGTGTACCGTAATATAGACGAGTCTTTGTATACAAACAAACATAATTTGATATACATATGTAATGTACTTTAATTGAATCTGATCAAAGCGATTACATTTCGAGATAATGTCACTTTATTTTTGATAACCAAAATCGCAATCATGCAATTTAAACCTAATTATTACATCCCACAGACGTAAATTAATTAAAATTATAATTAATCTATTAAAATTTTGCATGACTTTTGTTTATGTACTGACTATATATCGACTAATTCTGGGGTTTTATTTGACTCGGAATGGGAGTGACTTAAGAAAACTTAATAATTAACGAGAAAAATAAGTTGTTAAGATCTCTTATCCAATGAAACTTCAATTATTCAGAGCTTTTTGATAAGTCGAAACTTTTATTTATGTACCTACATACAGCTTACACTACTTTTTTTTTATTACTATTAAAAAAATTATTACTATTCATGAATTGTAATTTTTGTAGATGATTTACAAGCATCTCATAGAGAAAAGTTAAAAAATGTAAGTGAAAGAAAATAAATACACATGGAAATCTAAAATGGAAATCTGCAAGTTATGAGCCATTTTTGTGTTTAGCTATTATGTTATTATTGAGTGAAAAATATATTTATGTAAAAGAAAAATAGATTTAAAACATCGTAAATTGGAAAACAAATACATTGCCCATACATCGTAACAGGTGTATGATACCTAATAATATATATTGTATCACATTGATCATTTGCATTGCGCGTAAGTTTCATTTTTTTTAGTATACGAAAATGTAAGACGTAGGTAAGTTTTAAGTGCTATGTCAGTTTAGGATCTTGCAGAACAGGAAAACACACATAGAAATCAATTATACAAAAAGTAACGGTTCAATAAATGTAGAGAACACTATTTAATGAACTGGCTAACTTCAGACGGACGATAAGGGAACATAGAACTTCAGATCAATATGTTCCAACTGGGATAAATCAATAAACTCTGAAATATTAACGTAAGTATATCTAGGCAGTTGCTTGTCAAAAGGCAATTTTATTAATAAAGTAAGACTATAGACGGCATAATAATTATGCATGTTATTTAAAAATATTTAGAAATAAAACACCGGTATTGGAACAAGGCCCAAGTTGTGATGAACTATTTATTCAATGCAGAAACGCGACACTTGACCTGTACACAGTGATATAACAAATCATGTGTTTATTTGTAGTTGTTCTTAGCATTGTATGACTTGTATTCATTCAACGAAATTGCCGGAGAACATTTTTTACTTGAGCGCCGAACAGTCAGGAGGAACAAAAACAAGCTTATCCATATAGTAGTGACGCATTATTCGAAGTATATTCAGGTTGTCGGTCGAGGCAGATAATTAGGTGGTAATATCGCGGCGGCACTTCCGCGTCCAGCGCCGAGCCCGCTCGCGCTCGTCAACAGATTTATAGCAAGTTTGACCGTGAGACCTCAAGCGTGGCCGTTTTTTTGCCTAATGCGTTATTTATTAAAATTTGAATATAAAACAACCGACGTTAATTCTATAAGTTGGACTCATGTCAAATCTTAGAATATTATACATAAATATCGTCAAGTATTGGGTGCTTAATGAATATGTATGTGCAATGTTAATATATTTGTTTATTCATAACAAGAGACCTCAATTTAGCTAATTACGATACCAGATGTGAATAAGGATGAAGGTTGATCAATGTAATTGCCAACGTCTAGGCTTATAGTTTTGAGTGTATTTTTATGTCGGTAGTAAAATTAATTACGAGTTTAAATAAAAAATCCCCACTACGCCACTACATTTAAACAGATAATTTCGGCGCATAAATCGATCTATGGTTTTTATCTTGGGTCTACCCAGCATTAGTGTTGCTAGGCGATTGATGTTTAAACGTTAAAATATCATGTAATATTATTACAAAGACCAAAAGAGCCGCTAAAGAGCCTGATGCGTCGAGTGGTGCCATGTACCACGACATACATTAGAATAGTATTTTCGAATATCAAATATTGGTTTTGGCGGCGGTCGTTGTGCAAACAATTAATGTTTATTTCTCTAAAAACATCGGCGCGCGACCGCTCACATTTTTGTTTAAATAATAATTGATTTTTTATTTACTCCTTGTGTGTTGCCGCACCAAGACAACGGCAAATAGCGTCAGGCACATTTTCTCACGGAACGCGGATAAGTAGTATCACTCTCCGCGTCCGTTATAGTTTTCTTGCGAAAAGCTTTCGGAAAGATCACAGCGTGCGCGCGGCTTGAGTCGTGCTCGTCGCGCGTCGCTCTGGCCGCGCGAGCTCGACCGCTCGTGTGTCACACGTCAGATCAAATACACGAGATAAAACTCAAACTAATGTACACTCTACTCAAAGCTTTTCACAATCACCGGTCAGGGCAATAAATAAGGCTTCGCCGAAGAACGGGAGCAATTAATATGGGCGCGCCCGACCGCGTGAAAGTAGCAGACGCGATACGTGGAGCACATGTGTGTGCCCGCGTCTGGCGAGGAGCCGGCCGCGCCCGCCAGCCTGCAGCGTGCAGCCTGCCACACTGCACGACACCCTCGCACGAGTACGTGTAGTCTATTGCAGCGCCAGATATATCGTATTTGTAATAATATTATGTTAAGTCACTGATATAATACATTGTAGATATTGTGGAGGTGTTACACTTCTAGCATTTGAAGATAAATGACATTTTATTAGTAAGCACAGTCGTTATATCTTCTAAATATGGATAGCAGTTGATTTGATTGCACTCCTGTATAAAATACAAATATATACTATACTATTTGTAGTTATGGATATACCTACTCGTCTCTCGACCTAGAAAGTCTGCTCGAGTAGATACGGTTAGAGCTCAATCGAGAACTGTGAAGTTCCACAGACAGACTCGCAGCTCATAGCTCCCTGGTCAACTGCAGCCATATAATCATAAGGAAGCTATGACTACACTACACTCCGACATGACATAGAAGTATAAGTTCGGTACTTATACTTCTATGTCATGTCGGAGTGTACATTGAAAGCATTTATCTTTCTAAATTGCGACTAATAAAGAATAAATCATAAAGGGGTATCATAATAACAGACTACGCTGCAGTAAAGTATAAACGGCGCATAGGTGTACAATTACTTCGACATCCAATTACTTTGTTGAGCTGATATTCGGCTGACCCACATCGAAAACATTTTGCGATAGTGCCGCCTACGCACATGAGCCACATGTCGATATTGGCGTTTCGCTGATTTCAATATGGCGATGGCGTGGAGCCTCGGCGAGTGCATGCTAATACGTGCCGCAGCCGCGGGCGACGCCAGGGCGCGTCGCTTGTGTATGAAACAGTGTACACATGCTATGCAATTACCATTTTATTAGTTGTTTAGCTGCCTTTACTATACCTGTTGGAATTCACTATACCTATATGTAGGTGTGTCAAATTATATTCAATCGCAGCGGGAGTTGGTGTACCACCTGCAAAAATGTAAAGTTTTGGCTTCTGTTTTCTAAAACCTTTAAAATATAATCAATACTTAAAGAAAGTTAAAGATTTAGAATCTCATCTTATCACGATCTGTATGACCGTGGCTACCCGCTACGTTATAAGTTTATAACTTCCACAACACTAGTCGCAGTAGTATCGTGTAAACGTCATAATATGTACATAAAGGTTAATAGAGAAGGGATGTGTAATTACGTGGGTGTTCATTGTATCCTAACATAGCGTGGTGTTTTTGTGTTTATTTAGCGTGTTCCCGAGAATCCCACGCGAGCTGTATTAAGTTTTTCTAGAAACGATGCGTGAGCACAGCGTGGAATGCGGCCCACAGGCCACGAGACTGCGCTCTCTCGGACGCATTCAAGGGTAGGCTCTAGGGCTAGGCATGACTCGGAATGGGCTTCGTTGCTCTTTAGAAACCGTATATTAAGTGGTCTGATGTTTACACGTATGTATTTTGCAATAAAGAACCGTTGCAAAAACTGGAACAATAAAATTGGGTAGGTTAAAGAAAAGATAGAAGGTGAATAAACAAGTTGAGAAAATGTATCGTTTATAAACATCGCTCGATTTTTGCGGTTACAAAAATCCGATGGTAAACACCTGGCAAGGACTATGTCAGCGAGCCAGCCAGGCTCGCTGACATATATGACATAGTCCTTGCGTCGAATGCAGCGCAGCGCGGCGCGGCTTGGCGTGGTGCGGCTGCGGGCTACGCGCCGTAGATCATAATCGGACGAGTATTTATTGGTGCGCGCTTTCTAAAGCCCTGCGACCGTAAAGCTGGATACTCACGAATGTCAAGTGACACGCGATATTATATCCAATGTATTTTATTGCAACTTCGCATCGTCAACATTATCGGCGTCTAAATGTGAATAAGCCTGAGTGGCAGGTGTACGTTTGGATTTATTACGAACTTCCTTTTTAGTAAAACGTTCGATGGCAGTTATTGTTGGACATTACCCATTTATCGAACGTAATTAAAAGTAATCGGTTACCATGGGTTACAAGTCCAAGTGAATTTCGTTATTTCTTGTTGAGTACCTTTAAAGCTAAATAAGAAAACTTTCAAACGGTCGAGCTGGTGTAACGTTTTGAATAGCTATCATTGCCGTGGTGATAGTTGTACTTATTCACACAAGAAGCCATTTGTAACAATTAATTTTAAAGTAATAGATAATTTTAATGTTGTAAATGTAGGTATGAAGCGGCTTTTACAACGGAACTTTAAAATTTATTGCTTTCTTTTACTTAACGACTTTCAATCTTTTTAGATTCGGCATGTCGACTTAAAACGCGACGAGACATCTAAACATTCTAAATAAATAGGTATACATTGTTACCCTGTCAACATAGGTACCTAGTTTCTCAAAATTATTGGCACTTCGTATATTTTTAGGAGATGTAGGTACATTATGATGACTGTGCCTTGCTGCATGAAGTGCTAATTACCATCATGTGTGTAGGAACTAGGAACATAATGTTTAAATAAATTGCGAATTATTGAATGAAAATATGAAAAAAATGATTTTAACTGGAGGAATATTATATATCCTATTATAAGACCTAGGGCAACACTGATATATGTTTCTAAAGCATGTTAAATGACATTTTAAATTATTATAAATATGACAATGTAATAAAATTTATATCGTGTACATTCGTTCGTTTGTTGTTTTGTATCGTGCGTATTGGGAACCGAGAGAGAACAACTCGATTATAAAAGTAACTAGCATAATATTTGTAACATTAAGCGCTTATTACACTACCCAATTTTTAGGAAACCTAAATCGGATACAATTCGGAATTCGAACTAAATCGGCCTTAACTTCTATTACATTATCCTGTTTCCTAAATTGGCTTGCTAAAAATTGGATAGTATAATAAGCGCTTTAGTGAAGTCTAAAACTGAAAGAACACACGACGCAAACCGGGTACTCGGACTTTGCACATAAGTAATAGGTAACTAGTTTTGTCAACAATTAATAACGGGCCAAAGTACGATTAAATTAAACAAATCTTATCCAATTTGTATTCAACGTTATAATATTAGTACTAATAATAATCGTATTATTAGCAATCGCGCTGTATGAACAATGTTATTTCGAGTCCATCAAAATACTGCACGTAACCAATCTTGACTCTTGCGCTTCGAATATCCCTCGAAATATTTAATACTCGCAGCACCCCGCGGTTTCACCCGCGTAGTTCCCGTTCCCGTGGGAATATGGGGATAAAATATAGCTTATGTTACTCAGGGTGAATGTAGCTTTCTAGTAGTGAAAGAATTTTTGAAATCGGTTGAGTAGTTTTCGCGTAAAAGCGTAACAAACAAACTTACATTCACATTTATATATTAGTAGGAATAGGGATAATATGTCATTTTCAACACAAAGTAATTTATTTAAGTGTCTTATTAGTGTAAGCTCCAATTGATTTAAGTTTTTTTTTTTTTTAGTTATAAATGTGGTATGAATTTGTTTAAAATAAATATTTATGCGGAGCCATGCGACGTGTAATACTTCGTGTCTAAATGAATATTTGGGATTCTTGTATGAACAATCAATTTCTTACTTTCAATGAGTTCAAAGAACTCAATAACAATGGAGGTTGATTGAGATAACTGAAAATGGGATCGTTCAACTCAGTTAATTATGATCATCTTATACTTTGTAAGCAAAACCGAAAAATTGCGAAAATAAAGTTCCCAACATTTTGCGAGTTATAAGTCTTTCGGGTTAGATAAATAAAATACGTTGCCAAAATATATAACGTGAAATATCTAGACGCGTAAGTCGTGGTAGAGTAGCGCTCGGTGGCGCCCGCGGTGCGCACTCGCAGGTACCTGCGGGGAGCGTGTGAAGTCCGGCCAGCCAGGGGTGCGCCACAAAGAAATATTCTAATGCGCCCCTGGACGTGGCTCGCATGAACGTGCATTACCCTATGACCATATTATTTTTAACATCCAAAGATAATGGCTCATCGGGGCGATTCTTAATTTTTTGTCGCTTTCTTATACGCGACCCTTTATTAGGGTCCGCAACGCTTTAGGGTTTTTGTGCAACCGACAAATGTTGTCATTAAAGCGAAAATAATTAATTACTATTTACTCGCACCGTTAACACATCTTTGAACGGAAATTTTAAATGATGACAAATGTAGCTAAAACTCTTATGATGAAATGATGAATTAGTGTAGGTACCTGTATGATATCTCGGTATCAATAATAAACCATATTTGAACCCATTTGAAATGTCAAAAAGCCCGCCGTAACATCGATAGCAAGTTTATTTTTTTTAATTGAACAAATAAATATTACGTAAGATGATTTTATTCACTAACATGATTTATAATTATCGCTGTTTGTGGTGTCAAACTTTTGCGCAAGAAGGATTCCCGGCGCGTTAGATGAAATACAAATGCGGTAAACAACAATAATGAATTAAACAGTGTCCCGCGGGTCCACAACCAGTACTTATGACACTTTACCCTGTAATTTGGCAATCGTGGAGTGGCGGGCACACAGCGCTGCACTGTGCCGCCGCGCTATTGTGCGCCGGTCGCTGACGTCACGACACTGTAATTTGCGGTTACTTGCAGGTGTTTATTACATTATAGCTGTGACGTGAGATTAAGTGAAACGAATAAACTGTACAGGACACGTCGGTTAGGCTTTCCGGCTGTCGTACTCGAAATTCCTTCCACTAACTACTGATGCAGCTACCTACCGCGAAATAAAGTCAGATCATCCTTATGTTACAAACATGAAGGATTGTATAATTTCAACTATCAAATAAAGTTTATTATTCTACGTGATCGCGACAAAGTTCGCATGAGCTTAATCGTAGAAAAAGCGTGTTAATTTATTCCGTTGCTTTATAAGGCCATCTCGCATCTAAATAGTGTTCGGTGATTTCACACGGTGAGCGGTACACTGACCATTGTCTCCCCTGTCATTAAAAGAAAATTGCGAACCGCGCCATTGTTGAACGTTCAACCCTTTGCCCTGTGTCCGTGAGCGTCACGGCGGCCGGGTAATATCTCACAGTTGTGACAATCGCCCGATGGGGAAAGGGGGGGACACTCATTGTCTCGCAGCATCTTAGGGTCCCGCCGTGAATTTATGCTCGCCTGTCATAACAGAACGAATTTACGCATTGTGAATCAATACAGTGATTTCATCAATAGACAGCCTTTGTTTCTGAGTGTCGAGCTTGCGTAATGAATGAGGATATGTCAGCAAACAGCAATGTGTAAGTGGATACTTTAAGTTGAGACAATGGCTACTCATTAATATTGTGCCAATATATGATAATAAATTCAGACAGCTATAAAAAGCTTCGCGATAGACTCTATGCAGAGGTGAATAGGTATATCAGAAGTGGTCAAGCTAGTGCTCTTAGATTATTATTTCAAATAAATAATGCATTTATAGTGTTAGATATTAAGAAAAAGTCAAATATAAAACTCAAAAACTTAGTATACAATATATTGAAACAACAAAATTTCATGAGCTGTCAAACATTTGAAATCAAATAGATGATAATGAGATATATAAACAAATCAGACGGACATTATTGCTTATAAACTTACTAGCTGACCGAGCAAACATGGTTTTTCCATATAAAATAAAAGAAAATATTTAGCGGTTTGGTGTCCCCTTTATTATTTCGGGGTATGAAAAATAGATAGTAGCCGATTCTCAGACCTACTGCAAATACATATAAAATTTCCTAATAATCGGTCAAGCCGTTTCGGATGAGTATGGTAACTAACATTGTGACACGAGAATTTTATATATAAACTTAAAAACTTGAATTTAGTACAGCACCTGATTGTAGGTAGGTATAAAATTACAGGCAGGTAGATTCGATGGCAGTTCGACTCAATGTTATTGCTGAATAAATTATTTACGCAGAACATATAATTTATAGGACATAGGGTTACAGTCATACATGCCGTAGGTACCATTTATTGCGTGTGTTCGTAAAGTTTGCTTCTCAACAATTCTTGTTTACACTCAATACTGTAATTTCATAATTCAAGCGTTTAAATGCATAGCATTTCGTGAGCGTTCGCAAAAAAGCGCAGAGGCTTGCTGGAACGCCGATTACGGCCCTTAAAATAACATCGTACGTTTAAGTTAATGACAGACACACCGACAAAATGCACTTATAATTGCTTTTACAAAGAGTTTGGGTGAAAAATGATCATGTTTATGGTATTACGGCGAGGCTCTCCCACGGGATGCGGAGGGAGCGCTCTGGAACTCCTACGCGCGATAGTACACACGATTCCATACCTACATAATATTACTATAACCTATCGCAATGGAATTAACGTAGTATTGGGTTCGGCTACTAGTGTCGTACGTTTTGTGTTGAAATAATGTATCGGATTTACAGATTCCAATCGTGCACAAGTATTAATAAATAAACGTATACATCTATTATGAGTCAAGGGCGCCGTCTGTTTTGCCACATTAAATACCAATGTGACACCCGCCCTGTATACTCACTAGATTTGTAGTCACGAGAAATATCGATTAGAACCTTTCATTAATCTTAAAACATGCGTTAGTATATACCTAACAAATTATTTATATTTGTGATTAAACTTAATAACAAATATTTAAATCATGTATTAATTTTATTAGAACACAAATAAATAGAAATCTCTTGTTAGAAATAAAATCAAGCATTTTAAAAATATAATTCTTATCTATACTAATATTATAAAGAGGTAACGTTTGTGAGATTGTGAGTTTGTGACGTTGTAAGGGGTACCACCAATAGAAAGCTACGTTATGTGAAGTGTCATAGGCTATATTTTATCCCCGTATCGCCACGGGAAAAGGAACAATGTGGTCCAAACCGCGGGGCGCTGCTAGTGGTTGCATACATGATAGGGAAATTTTTATTGTTCGTAGAGATACAACTTGAATTAACAACAAGAAAAAACTTGAATTAACATACTTACAATTAGAATTTAGCTTTTTTTCTGCAACTTTATACATAAAAACATTATTATTGTTTTTTTTCTATCAAATTTGAAATCATTAGGTATACTTACGATCCTTGTTTAATATGACAGCTACAGTTAATTAGGGAATCGTTGTTTAAAGAAACGTTAATATATTACTTGATTCACGGCAGTATATTCTTTTGAATATATTATTGAAATTTCAATAGGTAACGGTAATTAATTATGTGAAGAATTAGAATACCGACAGATACAGGTGTCGACAAGCAAAACTTAAAATTTTGCCATTATGTAATGTCACGGAGGTATTTGATGTTGGAAAATTGCATAAGCAATTAGCAACGCTTGGCTGTAGACATACATCAGTAACAGTAGCTGTGGGACTAGGCAGCGGCCGCGGCTCCGGCGATAAATTCCCGCAACTAATCGGTGGTTACTAGCCAATAATCGTCGTTGCATATTTGCATAATTGTGCCCGCTAAGTGTCCGTATCTACATAAAATTGCGTCTTTTTCATAACTCCTCTATATTTAACCATGATGAAAATCGCTTTGATCAAAATATTTCCTCTGATCCTCAAGCCTCTTAATTAATATTTTGTTTTGAATAAATTTCGACGACGATCATTTTATGATGACGGAATGATTTGATGATATCATTAGTCACTAACTCATTATACATAAGTATTATTATATTCAACGTGTATCATAAAACTTTAACTTTATAAAGTATTTCTGTGAATATCAAATAACAGATAGGAATCTAATTAATTATTACGTCCTTCCATTTGATTCTTAACTAAGTCTTATTCGAACGAAGTTGCTTTAGAAACAGCTTCTCTTATTGAACGGTTGAACTGTGAGCGACAAACTAATTAGAGTGTCGGAAGTTGGTAATAACCATCCATATTAAAACCAATAATAAACTAGAATATTGGTATAAAGTCAAAGGGTCTGTCTCGAGTTGAAACTTGTATGCTAATAAGAATCGTGTTTTAGTTCCACACGCACATATAGATTGTGGCGTTGTTGATGTAAGCAGGGTGAAAATGAATATTTATCAACTCATAATAGCCTGAATTGAGATGTTAATTAGAATCGAGGCACATTAACTTACTCTTCGAGTTTTACTTTATGATTGTTGAGGATGAACAGTTTAGAAACCATTAAAATATATACTTAACAAGTCATTAAAAGTATCGAGAAAATTAAAGTTTACGACTCCATATAAAGTGCAACACATAATATTATGCAGCATTATTAGTAATAGATTATGTGTTCAATGACATCATGACTCGACATGCGGTAAACGAGAACGGAAGATGGAAAAAAAGTGTAACAGAAAACAATTTTATTACATAGACATTTCCGTTCGGTTCGAGTGGAGATAATATTTAATCTTGGGACCTGAACAGAGCTAATCTAATTAGATTCCAACTAGTAGAACTAGTCGATAAAAACTGTTATGAAGTAGGAATGGACGCCGCTACCGAGCGACAATTATGTGTGGATATCTGATTGCTAGTGAACACAGCTTTTATGATTCGATACAAAAACAAGTGCACAGAAAAATAGCTGATAACATCTAGCTAGCGGCAATTGTCGATTTAGACACTTAGTAGAAACTTGCAAATTTAAACTTTAATAAAGTATACGCTTGTTAAAGCATTAAAGAAGCGTCTTTTAAAACTTAAGACCACTACATACTTCAACAGAGCTGTGCGATCGGCGGCGTGACGTCCGAGGTTGTTAAGATGCATTGCGGCGAGCTATTTGCTAAATGGTGACGCCGCGGCGGTAATGGATAGTGTCACTGGAACTAGCACCAATGTCCGTTTGCGCTTGTACTACACTAATGATTAATGATTCAGGGGATTGCGTTTCCTTAAGCACCTTTTGCATTTAGGTTCACTTCAAGGCTTTTGAGAACAGACATGAGTCTCTTGTTGTTATTAGTTTAACTAACAACTGTTGCAAATACAACCGAACATACTTGCTTGTAAATAAATAGACTTCGCTAATGTTGCTCATTTTTGTGCAGGTTCTTGTTGTACACACTTCAAAGTTTCTTCTCTTGCAATGGTGTCGTTAACTGAAGAACTATATTTATCTGTGTTTGGAGCGCATGTAATTCTTCCGAACCTAATTATACTCCATGTAATTTGTGTTGGCATAATTGCATTGTGAAATGGTATGATAGTGTAGTGGTGGCGGTGCGTCGGCTCGCCCGAGGGCGTCTCGGACGGATAGCGGAGCGCGGCCGAGAAGCTGATTTATCGTGGACATCCACCGAACCTATCCGATTTGCATTTAGATAGGGCGGCGGTCCGCCCGCGCCCTAGCCCCGCACGCCGTCCTGGCGGGGCCGACCAGCGCCGTTTTACTCTATCGCACGTAAATTAACTATTAAATTATCTTTTTGCAAAAAAAGACGATAGTTAATCATCCCACTAATAAGATTTAAACATATTCCGTCGATTCTCTATCATCAAGCTTTGTACCTTTAAAGATGTTAAAATTCTCTTATAAAGTTTAGAAAATTTGATAAGACTAAATGGAAAATACTTATGTCTTCCCGTTTAATGTATAAATCCATGTTCCTATGCGACACCAAAACATAACTCAGTATGGGTAGCTAGTTAAATATGGGTACGTGAAGTCTATATTGTCGAATATCACGGTTTTTCTTTGTGACCTATATTCCGATTTGGCGCATTAAGTATAGGTTGCCTTCAGCAATAAGCAGAAATCGAATATATTGACGCGGACTTCATCACTTTATCAGATAATAGTTTCCCTAATTCACGCAAACAGCCTTTAGCTACATGAATTTCGTACAAAATAACATAAACGGTCAAAACTACACATTGCCTTTTTGTACCCCAGCTTATCGTCATTTTTTATATTTAGGTCATCATCAAACCTATTAATATGGTGTACTGTACCTAATAAGAAATAATTCTTGCAAATCGGATCTTTCATTTGGCCTGAAAGATGCCATTATATTTGTGGATGGTATATGCTTGCTTGAGTCAATTAATGTAACTTAAATGAAACGTAAAGTTATCTAAGTAAACTTGTTTAAACGCGACAGTTGCAATTAAATGCTGAACATACCAATATACTCATAATAACTTATTTCGGATTTGCACGCTACTTTATAAAATGCAAATCATATTCTATACAGAAGTAAGTATTAATCGAAACTTGGCGTATAAAATATGGTGTCAGTGGACGTTGCTAAATGTTTTACAAAATGGAAATCGCAATTCAGACGGCTCGCATGTGTGGCGCGCAACTTATTGCAAATTTTCTTCGTGAGAGCATTTAATCTTTCCGTCAAACAGATGTTATCCTCGGCAAGCAAGCAACCACTCCGAGGCGTAAAAGGAAGAAGTACACGCCCCTAATTGCGATATATCCCCGAGTATCTCCTACAATATGTAAATAGGCGTTGGAGGTAATTAAAAGCTTATCTCGCGCCCTGCCATCACGGCCTCGCTGATTGCTTCGTAAAATGATTGACATGCTATTTTAACAGTGTACCGATAATGAAAACGTTCCTGCACAATTTAATTCATACTTTATATATTGTTGACAATTACTATTTGCCCAGGATAATTGATCGCGTTCTCACAATTGTCAGGCTGCTGACGAGTTGTTTGCGATTTTTTAAAGCTGCGCTGCGTAGCCGCGAGGCGCCCGCGCCGTCGCTCGCTGCGCGCCGGTGCCAACTGTCCGCGCACCGCCACTTACTGCGACTACACTACTGTTTATTTCTGTCACTTTTTTCGTACAGAATTCCCGATAAATTATCTTAATAGCAAATATTTACATTCGCTTTACAAAGCTTATTGACTTGTCTATATGTAAGTAGGTACAGGTATTTCTTAATCGTTTTGAAGAAGATTTTTAACGCAGTGGTTAGAACGGTTTATGTATTAACTGCTAAATGACGGTGTTTACTTAGCGGTCCGGATGATCGTTCCGAGCTAAGAATGGAATTTGTAAATAACTTTAAGTGTCTGGCTGGCAGTACTTATAGTGAGACATTATTAATAATCGTGTTTCAGCTGCTGACTAATAGTTGCTCAATTGTACAGGGCCTCGCCAGTTCATCTAGGTAAAACAATGCGATATCAAATCTGAATGCATTAAATCAGCATTGCCATATTTCCGTGGGTAGTGTCGCAGAACTTGTAGATCTTTGGGGAATAATGGCTTCGTGGTTTAATTATAGTTGCAGGAGTATAACATAATCGGACATAAATCACAGTATACCTGCCAGCGCAACCTGCTCCGACCGGCGCAGGCGCACAATGCGTCTGCGTCTCGGCTAATTTATACCTCCATGGTGATTTAACGACAGCAGCCGAATCTATCCAAGAATACGTATCAAAGTTTTTACTATTGCTGCTTTAAAGAATAAAATTCATTTGTAGTGTCATTTATAGGTTTTTTATTCGTAAAGTTCGCATCATGAAATTTATAGATATGGTCTCTTTGTTCAGTTGGTCGTTCGGTGAGCATCACGTTTAGCACACAATCGAGAGCATTAACATTTCCATTGAAACGTGCAGACTTTAATCAGGCGATGCGAGTCGCTCAGCCGCTCAGCCCAAACATGACTAACTGACAGAACTGCGCAGCTTCCCTTGACTACATTGTCATTTGTGTATCGAGATAACGACACAACCTTCACCACTTATTGCTTTACGAAACCATTTAGGTAAGTTATTATTAGTTTACACAATTTATATTGTAACAGATTTATACCTCTCGTAGTTCTGATTTATAATAAAGGCTCTACAAGCTATTAAGTAACGCCTTCTCGAGGAACATGGACCACACACAGCATTCAAATTAGAAAAGTCAGACAAAACGGAAACGATGCATTTATTTTGGGCTTAGAGAGGAGCGCCGCGGGCGATCTCCTCTCCGAGCGCGGAACTCTTCTAATAGGACACGTGACGCGGGCTTAACTAGAGTTAATGCGCGCTACTTCCATTGTATATATCATTTTGATTTGTAGTGCAACCGAAACATTTGTACGTCGCGCGTCGACCGTTAAGACGATTACTGTAATATTTTTATGTGGCCGTTCGGGTTAAAACATTCTCAATTTACTTCTCCATAATTCTCAGATATCATAATAATATTAACCTCGTATAGCTACGCTGTTTAAAACGGGATGTTTATTTATTGTTAAATGGTTTTGAAAGATAATTCGTTTTAAAATGATCGATGATAAAGTGCTTGTTCGGTTTTTTGTCGAGTTCACGCGGTGTGCATTGCGAACTTATTCTTGTGCGTCGCGCTGGCGCTGCAGCGCTGGCGGCCTGCACTACCTACTGTCACTATTTCCGCACGACCCCTCTAAATGACACAAACTGTCTTTACTTTACAAGCCAAACATAATTTTAATTGTTTTATATTTTTAACTAACGGCGTTTGGGTTTTTGTGAGCAATACAATACCAGGGTGGAATAAAAAACACATTGAAAGTATTATAAAATCATAACATTAAAGTAAGCAGGTGTAGATTTTTCGTAAATTTCGCATCGAATAGACATCGGCTTTGAAAAGTGATGCATATTTCAATTAGAACAATTATTCTCTTTTGTAAATAAATTGCGTATTGATCGTGGTGCCTGACGGGTCGTCGTCGCGTCCGGCGAGCGGCTCGGGCGCCGCGACCGAACACCACACACGCACAATACAAAGAGCACTTCTTACAATCGCGAGTTATCGTCGCATTCAACCGCGCGTCAACCTACTCAGCGTTGTCACTCAACGGTCACTCAACGGCTTTCAAAAGAATTGCGAATAAAAATTGTATACGTTCTGAATTCAATTTTATTTCCTGCTAAATGTCACGTTTCAAATAAAATGCTATGAGTGACTCTATAAAGAGCCGTGAACGGTCAACCATATTTAAAAAGAATATCGCTTTCTTATTATTAATAGCGATTGGAGAAATAACGGCCTTAATCTTTGAATAGAATATAAACAATGATATAAACTTGACAATACATTGTATATTTATGGCAGTCTGTCAAGTAGAAAGAACCCCAACAAACGGTATCGATGTGTCAATATCACCCCTTTTATTTATAGTCTTTCGTTAATTTAAATCGGAAATTGAATACACCGAATAATAATTCATAGATACCGAAATAGTAAATGTGTGTAGGTAGACGCATGGCCCATTGTCGCTTGTTTAGTGCCAGTAATTGTAAGCTTCAGCGCGTAATTATAGGAGTAGAGCGACGTTACAGTTTCACAGTTGATTGCTACTAGTTACGCAGACAGGAGACATGACTTATTTAGTGCCCATGTTGCGTTTCCATCTTTAATCTGCGTGGGCGCATATTTCTGAGAAAACATTTCTTGTTGACCGTACATAATGCTGCCAAGAAAACAGAAGTAATAATGTTGGCCATACTTGTACGTTGAAGAAGTCCGTAAATGAATCATCGCATATGCGTTCCTCGTCAGAGCGCAAAAAGAGGTTTGTCGAAAATGCTCCTCATTTAGTTTAGCTCGCTCACTGCTCCCCGCACTCATCCCTTATTTATTTATACTGGTATGAAGAATGTACACTTTTTGTTCTGCCATAACAGTGTGCGTCCAGTGCTGCGACAGTCCAAGCCAGCGAATTCTTTAATTGACAAAATGCAGCGAAGTTACATTCCGCCTCGAATCGTTTGCTTTAATGTGGGAAGGCATGGATTTATTATTGACACATTTACGCATTATCTATAATGCAATTAACATTAAAATATTAAACTGATAATAAACAGAGCAACTGCAATATCTATTCAGATCATTTTAGTTATCTAATGTTCTTAGCCGAATTACCTACTACTAATCCCTCTTCATATGTTGCCGTGCTCGACAGGGTCCATATTGATATTTTAGCTTATTATACTATCTATGTAATACATATGAAATACAGTAAAGTGTTGTGTACTGATTTCCTAATAATAATAATCGTGAGAAACTGAGAAAAACTTATAATGATGCAACTAGTAATTTTCTTTTTTTCTTTTTCAATCTTTTTAGATTTTCTTTTATTATTTTCGTAAAACACGTAGTTTTTAGCATTCCTAGTACATACGCGTAGATTTCCACCATTACAGGGTGGAAATTGTTGGTTTCCTGAAATGTTAAAAGCTTTCAAGAAGCAGCTTTAATAACGAATATTGTAGAGCTGTCAGTGTAGGTCCCTGCAAGCCTGCGATAAGGTACGACGTACGATGTAATTTACGGTCTAATGAAAATAATCGTTTAAATCATCAGTTTCTATCACGTCTCGCTCATTGCCGGTAATGAGTCGTTAGTTGTGATAGGTACTAGTTTCTCTTATCATCGAAGATAAAACATGCGTAGATTTGAGCCGCACCCTGCACTTTCCCTTGGAGGCTGGTACTGCGCCCGCGGTGCCGAGTGCCGCGCCATGAGCGCCGAGTGCCGGGTGAGCGAGGTGAACCGCCGCGCCGCCACGCTGCACGCATGCTTACATATATCTGCAACGCGACAACCACGTTTACTGATATGTATCTACGTGAGGTTATTGCATACGAGACACGTTAAATGGATCCACGTGAAAGTTTTCTTCGTTACACCTTGTAAGGACCACATGATTATACTGGCGTTTTTAAGATATGGACTGGTGGATCGGGTCATTATTTATTCTAGATAAGTTAACATGTCTACAAATAGATCTCGCTGCACATCCGCATACTAAGAAACTGTCGAGTTTGTTCTTTATCATAAGTTCTCGGATTTTAATTACGAGATTAATAATGAAGCTGCGGAGCCAACGACCGGAGAGGATAAGCTCTGCAGGCGGGCGCTCGGCTGGCGCGATGGCGACGCGGGCGCACGCAACCCTGCCGACATGCGAGCCGCTCCGTTACGACACCTACACCAAATTTTTCCACATGCCCGAGCAGCAGATAAGCGGCGAGCGACGCCAACGTGTTATTTATTAACGAACCGAATGATCGATAGTTGGACGCGTCGCCGGACGTGGACGTGGACGTGGACGAGCGCCGCCTTTCGAAACTTGCCGCCGCCGACTGAGCGTTGCGCTGTACGAGTGTACGCCGCACACCTTTGATAAATCCATCCCGCAATGTCTCCCACCCGACCGAGCACGAAATCTATATTCTTTGCGACAACCTCTTTGCCGAGCTTTCACTCAGGTGTGTCTTCGGAAATAATAATTATGTCATGTTTGAGCGAACAAACGTTCCAGGTTTTTACCTATATAGATTTTGCACAATGTCTGAGAAAAGTCGTGCGTGCAATGTCCATGTCGAAAGCATTGTTTGCGTTACCAAGGCTTCTCCAACCCTTTGCCAAAGTCATCGGTTCTGCTCCAGTGTACGTCACGTGGTCGTGACAGCTGTTCGCGATACTTTCTAATCGCTCCATTCAATAGTCAACGCCAAACAAATATACAAGGAGTAGGCAACTTGCGAAACATTAAATGGCTCGAACAATTGACAGCGAGAAAAGAGTGATCAATTAATTATTTATAGAGTTGCCAGTCAAGCGAAGCTTTGTCACAGTGGTTGCACAACGCCTTGCTCCGAATACTTCCAGAATGTCGACAATATGGCAATCGAGTGAGCTTATAATGTAAACAAGCTCGTGTGTTTACATGTATCAGTTCGAGGCAAACGTGATAGAAACGATCGGAAATTCGAGGTTCGGCTTCGCAGGGCAGGTTAGACCAGTCCCGGTGGCCTCGCAAGGACCCCAGCAAACCTGTTAGATTCGTTGCACGATTTTTACGTGCGCACCTACCGGAATCTCATTCACGTGGTGCAGCGCACCGCTCGCCGGCCCCCTGCCAGTTAACTCGTCAAATGACTCACGCTTCGGCTGGTTAAATGCCAGAAGCTGGCTTTTCCAGTTCTCTGATCCAATTCGCACATTCTATTCTTACTTGACACTAACGCGACATTCTGTAGCCTGGCTTAGTTCATGCCTTAGATAATGATGTGAGGTGACACCACAGTCATTGTTTAAAGTTTTTGGTTTCTATAATATGGCGGAATACTGCAATGAATAATCTTCATCAACACAATATAAAACTCTTCCGTTACGGGTGAGTGAGTGACTGATAGACAATGCACATCCGAAACTATTGGTCGAAGAATGCTGAAATTTGGCGTTTTGGGGAGTGTAAGGGAGTCACTAAGAGAGGATTTCCCTGCAAGATCAGGAAAATACGCGATATGCAGCAATAGGTAGTCAATATACATAAAACGCTTGCGTTACTGAGTGACGGACAGACACCGCACAGCTAAAATTACTGGTCGCAGAAAGCTGAAATTGGCATGGCATGTATGTAGGTTCTTTATAGTAGGGGAGAATTTGTACGGTAACGGTGAAAAAACAGGATATGCGCGTACGAAATCTCGGGCAAAAGCTACTTCCATATAAAATACGAACTATGCTTAGTGATTAGCTATGTTTTGGTTTGTTTTAAGTTAATTTATTTGTTTATATGAATTGTTTATTCTCTACAATAAATACGAACTTGGTTTAACTAACTTTTGTATTATTTTATGGACAAATTATTCGATGAACTGGATGGCTTGCGGTGTTGTTTACTTTATTGATCTGGATAAAACTACATCCATGGTTTATGTTATGGGAAAACCTAGAAAATCTTTGGAGTCGTAGTAGTCCTTAGCGAGCGTACTGTCACAGGTAAGTCGGAGCGCATGTATGTCACATTTCACAAAACACATGCCAAGATGTGTTAACACACCAGGAACAGGAATCAGGTAGAACTACGATCCGGTCAAACCCGTCCGACGCGTGCTTCCAACATTTTTTATTTATTTGTCTGCAACGTCGGATACCGCTGGGCGTGACGTCAGACGACCTAAACTGGTTAGCGAGGGGGAGCAGGGATTTGCCTCGTATCCTTCCGGTTCTGCGAGCGGTTCAGACCTGTTCTACATCAGGTTGCGCACCAGCCAGGCGACCCGGCCCGGCCGCGTGACGTATCGCTACTACGGCGGACCTACATAAACTTACCCGAATTAGACAAGGCCCGTTTCGGGCAGTAGTCACTCCACTCGCGTAGCAGACACCAGCATCGCTGACTCATGCTCTGTGTGCGCAACAATTAGCGAACGTAGCGTCACTTATGCGATGACCGCGGTGGTACCATCAAAGGTCAGTATCCGTACCGAAATGGTCACGCCTAATAACTGGTTCGTAAGTTGTAGTCGACTCATTCGTAAAACTACAGTGGTTTTGTATACCAGTATTTTACGCTATGTTTACTCACTTTACTCTATACTAAGCTTGAATGAAGATTCACGAATAAGTAGTGGAGTGATTAGTTTTAGCGACGAATTTTCAATTAAAGGTACGCACTTATTGGGAATTATTATTTAACCCGTTTAGGGTTGAAACGCAGAGGCTCATCAGGTTTTTGTGATCAGAGGACGTTTTTATGAATGGGAAATCATCAAATATCTTTCCGCTCTGGGTGGAGCGGAAGGGAGCATCAGACTCTTACTGACTAAAACCCACCCATGTTGTTTCTTAAGGCCCCTTGCGATCCAGGGCCGCGGTGACTCTTATGAACAAATTCCGCAACTGATTGGACCTAGCACGAATGTTTTAACGTATAGTAACGTTATAGTATAATCAACGTAAGTTAATTTAGAAATGACAAGAAGTACAAAGCCATAGTATTACATACACAAATACAACAACATACAAAACAACATTCGGGTTAATGCCTCTGCTTGCTGATAAAGCAGAGGGCTTAGCCCGAATGTTGTTGACGTATAGTAATATAACGTAAAATTTGACTATAGCTATAATCTCGTTTCGGACATACCTAATAATTATTTGAATTGGATACTATAGGTACCTACTACCTATGCATATTTTTGCATGATAAAAATTGTGTATTTCGCATAAAATTAAACCAAAATGCTATGGGGTTGTAGTTTCTTACATTAAAAATTCACTTACTTTACGGATAGGTACAAGTTTACTATAAAACATTAAAACATTCTCACAGACAGTAACGTGATCAGGAGGTGGGCCTTTTTCGGCCATATAATTAACATTGCCGTTCAATGTGGTAAAGTTGCCAGTGTTTTCGCCACTTTTCCTATTGACAGTGATGCGGACGAATTAGCCAAAGAGTTCCCTCTCCCCTTTTTGATCCCTTTTGTACATTTCGTTTAGTGTCTATGGAATTGAATATTCTGTATTTAATATATAAAATATAATGAGTCTTGGACAAAAAATATATGTTTGTGTTTTGTATTGTTGTAGAAGACGCAAAGAGGTGATGGAGGTGAGCGGCGAGTCGTGGCGCGCGTACTACTCCAGCGCCGAGCACGGGCTGAGCGCGGCGCCGGCGCTGGACGACGGCGCCGGCGCCGGCCAGCCGCTGGAGTACTACAAGCTGCCGCCGCTGGCGCAGGACTCGCACCTCAACCTGCACAAGGACGCCAAACTTGTCGATGTCTGGCCGTGAGTCCACCCACACATTGCATACTCACTACTATGTCTCTCTTGTTGTGAATCTTATATTATTTTTATTACTCGGCTTTAGAGTGATTACACACTATCATTTACCTAACTGTTACTTTGAAATATAAATGATCGTTGTTGCAGCCAGGCATCTCAAATTATATCTGAAAAACAACTTTACAAAACATTCATATTTATCGTGTTTGATACTAAAATAAGTAGGTAGGTAGGCATTGTTCTGAATACAGTAACAACATACAAGCCTAATTAATTATCAACTTTTTTAATGCTAACGTGTAAAGCAAGATTAGCAAGATATTGAACATTGAGATATAATCGAATATGCAAATCCAATCTAAAATATCGATAGCTAACAATCAAGTGGATTCAGAAAATGATTGCGGAAAATCAATCGTTGATTCTCACGGCCGCCCGGCCGTACATCAAATCGAACGTTCGTGTATCGGAGCAATTATCATTATAATCGCCGAATTTTTTGGCGCGGTGAATACAGAATGAATTCGCGTAAAATTTATATGTAAACTATGATAATATGCAATCTTTGTGTAGTGGCGTTTTTGTGCACGATGATAGGCAGGCGGGGCCGGGGGCCAGGGTTGTGTTGCCAAGTCTCACGGACGAGTACACTGAGACAAGACGCCGCGTGGCTTCCGGCCCCACCGAAAGGTGTAAGAATAACAAATAATAAAAATGTTAATGTTCCACTCAATAAATCATGAGCGCTCATTTGAATACCTATGGCGGGATTAACGAAATAGCAGTTCGCATCTTTGCGAACACCCCTTGCTCCACACCCCGCACTACCCGCGCTCCCCCTCCGATCTGCCGGCGTAGGTATATCATTCCGGAATTAACATATTTTTCCTTTTGCAAAATAAACATATAGAAGCACGTTATAATAAAAAAAAATGGATTTAGATTAAAAAAATATGACTTGTAACATCGTTTTATTTTAATTAATCATAGTAAATTCTACTAAAAAAAGCTAAAAATGCTCATGAATCAGTTTTTATTTTCTATACCTACTAGGTGTGAAAAATATGAATCAAATAAAACAAAAACTGTGGATCTCTAAAAGACAGATATATTTTTTACATATTCTAAATAATTATGAATAGGTACAGTCGGTGCATTCAACAAATTCCCATAGAAACGCGACCCCGATCAAATTATAGTCGCTCTTTGAAAGAGGTTGTTAACAGCGTCCTTTGAATAGCGACGCAAAAATGAGCAAACGCCGTGTCACATTCTTAACACAAGGAGTGCATAATGTTAACTTGACCCTATACAGATCGTTTAAACTATTATGAATGTTTTTATTATGTTCCATAAACACTAGTTAAAAAGGAAACCAGTTATAAATCCGTGAAAATGTTAATTTCTGATATTTTTCTGTGAACAAAAACTACATTTATAGTTGAATAATGTGAATAACTGGTATGTGTGGAAGCTGATGCGGCGCGTAGGTTGTCCACGTAAGAATGGAGAACTGGCGAGGTGGTGAAGCCTCCCACGTCACGCGTGCCACCACACACGTCGCCAGTCGGCTGCAGCCGGCGCGCGCTCTAGAATGCGACACTTGGTCTCCGTTGCGCCCGTCATTCCCGTCACTGTTTACGGGAGTGCATAAACACAAATAATGACAATAGACGGATGTGGCTGGAAGCGGCTCACATTGACAAGGACGCCCAGGACTTGTCGCGAGTCATTGTCGGCACGCGTCCCACGCGCCGCTCGACGCGCGCCGCTATTGCTCATTCATACATTCAACATTATAACGAATGCTCTCAGCCGCCCGCACCCATACGCGCGCTCCGTCTCCCAATGCGTTTGTATGCTAATGGTCCAGCGCCAGTGCATCGTCAGGTTCAAAGCACACTATTTGTTGTCTAAATCACTCGTATTATTTGAATTGAATGCTCGATAGATGTAGAAATGAACTAGTTCTGTCTGTATTCCTTCGTGATTCGTTGACGTAGGCGTGAAAGCGTTTCGTAAAGACATTGCGTAGTGTGCGCGGGCGCAGCTCACCGCGCACTAAGCACAGGACTACACGGATGTTGCAGGTATTAAATGAAAACGGCGGCTATAACCATTAATAGTTGTCGGAGGCTGTCGAATGCTAACGCTAAGATTAGCATAGAAACGCGCGGCGGGATGCCTCTGGAGAGGGCCTCGCCCTCTTGACCCTGTCACTGTTCGCACTTGCCGTACTAACGGGAAGTCGGTTTCTCCACATTAACGTACCTAACTTATTTTACGAGCTAATGATAGAAATTATCTCCGTATTTAATTCTATGAAGGTAATAGGTATTTACTGAATACTATTTAAATAGTCGTCATATACTGGTATATCTAAAGTCAGTTTGTGGTCAGGTTTTGATAAATGCAAAAATAAATCTATCTAAATGCTAAAAGTAGGGAATGGTGTAATGTGCGACGTAGCAAGCGGCGCATGTGTCGTCACCGTCGCGGTGGTTAACAACAACCCAGGGACGTGGAACCGTGTGACCCATTTAGGACTAGAACCGGTTTCCTCTTGAAGATGCGTCGTTATTGTTAAAGACACAGTAGTTAATACCATTCAATTCCCTTGGATATAACGGACCCTCTTACGAGGATAATGCATAAAAAGATGGTAACATCGTTATGTCCCTGACAGTCTCGGTCATCACGTAGCGAAACAAGAATTCGGGGATTGACCATTCTTTATTGACCATTCTTTATCATGCGAATATATTCACGACAGCTGCGCAAAGAGTCGTTGGTAGCGTATCATCACGCAGCGTAGACTTACAAGCCAAAAAAAAAGTCCAGCGTTGTTACATAGATAGTGTCTAGGTACATTTTCGATAAATAGGCATTTATTTAATTAAGGGAATAACTTCCGAGAAGTTAATGGCCTGAGACAGTTATGTATAATCAAACGCCCGATTTAATGACTTAGACAAATGGCGAAATCGCTTTCAATTAAAGTTTTTGATAATGTATTAGTTCCGTGAGAAAAGTGGCAATAAACCTACATTTAGGCGAATGATATATTCAAATAGAATGAAATTACGTTGGTCGCATCCGCTGCAAGCGCCTCCTTCGTCTCGTTTATCGTTCGGTAGATTGTAATCTATTCGTCAAACGATGGATAAACTGTCACCGCTTCAGATTTTGATATAGATAGAGCCCGCTGCGCATATGTTAGCTTATTAAGTTATTATCAAAAGTTCCGTGGAACTACATGAGAGTTTTCAACATCAATGTTTCAGATAACGACTGGGCCATATTTGGAATTAGCTATGAAGCAAGAATATTGTAGACCAGTAAGATAGTACCTATATCTACTGGTTATCGTTAAGACGATATAAATAAATGCATCGATAGTGATGATACTCGAACCAAGATTTTTGTAAAATAGCGCACAGATTAAAAATGAAAGATATGAATGCTGTCTTTTGTATAGTGTAAGAGGTATTTCGATAAACGCATTGAATGCATGTACGAGCGGCGCGAGGGCTGCGACCCCTGCACCCTTAGCGCGCATTGTCGGGATCTCCTCATGTGTGAAAGGGTGTTAAGTAAACATTGCAAATAATTATAATGGCAATTGCATCCGAGTGACGAACCGATTCCGCTTTGATAAGAAAATATATATTTGCATGTAAAATGTAGCACACAACTAGAGATGTGATCATTCGTACCTTTTATTACTCGTACTGTTATGTTAATCGCAAGCAACATGACACTGATATCAGATTAACAGTTTGGGAAATCTATTCTGCTACCTGATACAGAAATATACAAACCGGCACCTTTAGGGGAACCTGTGAACATTTATAATATTTCTAGCATTCAGTTTTTAACCGACTTCTAAAAAAGGAGGAGGTTCTCAATTCGGATGTTTGTATTTTTTTTTTAAAGCAGTGTTTTTAAGAACGGTTCTAGTTTGTAAAATATTATAAGTAAGTGTTTCAAGAAAATATGAAAAATATGGTAAAGTAAGAAAGCAGTTCGTAGCATTGGTAATTTGCATAGATTAACTATGATGTTTACAATTATCATCAAATTCTTGGGAATAGTTTTTCATCTATTTTATTTCAAAGCTTGAGCGTGAATTTATGAGGTTGAGACAAATCACTACGTACCTACCAAGTCGGTGAATTTTCTTGTCAACAAAAGAGAATTAGCTTTACCAAACTTTTAGATACTTGTACATGGTATTTAAGCAGTTTATTTCTATAAAGACAAAAATCAAATCCTTTGTTTTGATAAGTAATAAATTACATATAAAAGAAATTTTGGGCATAAGTATATTTTAAGCATGTTCATCCATTTCTAGTATCAGTCTCTTAAGGTCAGTAAAATCGTTAATTTAGTTCCATTTTTGACTTGGGATTTAGTCATAGCCGAAACGTTCATAACATATTTGGTAGTCGATAGTGGCAGCAGTCAGCGCCCACGGGGGCCGCAGGGCTCCAAGCGTCAGCTGTCAACGAGGCGCGCTTTGTCCCAGTCGTACAAGCGTCAACAATGAGCGACAAGCAAACACGGTATTGTGCGCCACGCATATGAATAACGATATCCACGACGACGCCGCCGGCATACCGACCTCGGATTAATACCAATAATTCAATTTGCATGCGTCGCAAAAAAATTTGGCGGGATAAACCTTCACAACATCAAAATATCACAGCACTACAGCTCAGTTTGTTTGTCTTGAAATTACAAATTCGTTTCGCTTTGTGCTTGTCGCGTTATTCGTTAGTTACTGGCAGTACGGAAATGGCGATACCTACGTACAGAAATATTTTACACGGCTAAGCTTTATCTTATCGAATGAGCGATTTCACACTCGTCGCGTTTCTCTTACAAATCGCGTGCATAAATCGTTAAGAATGAGCAAAGCGAGAATTGCAATCGGACACGGGCGAGGAGCGAAGAGCGTCCGGAGCCGGCGCGCGGGAGGTCGCGCGTCCGACCAATTCGGACGCATGAAATAGTGCCGCGAGAGTCTCTTATCTAAAATAAACATCTGAGCGCCGGTGAAACATGTCTTCAATTATCATAAATCGGCGCGCACTGACAACGGCCGAAGAACGGAAGAAAGCCGCGCTCGCGCCCCGCGCGCCCCCCCCGCGCCCCCCCAACTGCACTCACTTGCACATACACATTTTGTAAATGAGCTTACAAACGCTATTACATGTAAACCGTCCCACTTGTGACGATCATGGTAATTATGCAATTACTTCCTGATGCGTGCGGTGACTTGTGTACTTAATTGATTATCAGTGAGTCATAAATAGAAACCAGCATTATATTTTGGTAAAATGACGATGATTATATTGTTAGTCAATCGGTTCTTTCATTTCTCCTTTAGAACTATAGAAATACTTCGTGGAACTTGCTCTCTAAATATCTAGAAAAATAAGCATAAAATAATTCGAATTAAAAAAAATACATTAATTACATTCGAAACATCCTAGTAGCGCGGAATAGTACCTACTCGTAGTAGCAATGCCCAAACCGGCAAGTACGCGTGTACAGAGTGTTTCTTTAACGTATCAATTTAACATTTTAGTGAATATTATAATATTAAAAAAATAAAATAAAAACATTTCGGTTTCGAATGGTAATAATATTTTTTATCATATATGGATGCTATACTATTGCGGGTTAAAGGGAACGCCTTCTGTTAATTAACATACTGTATTTGTGCAATTGATTGGAATCTACGATAGTTTTATTAAATAAGGTGCAGTTATTATAGTATTGTTCTGCCACGGATGTATTCATTACAAATGGGCTACCGTTGCTCATTTTATTCTTGTGGCAATCAAAATTGTGTTCATAAGAAGAAAAAACGACCTCTATAGGTCCTGAACCGTAGAGACATGAGTGTTGGAAACCCCGACCGTACCCAAACACAGATGGCATGTTATAGTTATCGACATTCACAATACTCATTAGTAAATACTATGCTACGAAGTTCTACGAAATTCGTAGCACTTAGTAGAACGTAATAGGGGCACTTCAATTAATCTTTTTTTACGAGCATTTATCAGTATTAATTTGAAGAACTAATTTACATAATGGCTAAGTTATGTACTTAGCGAGATTGGTATCCGGCGCATCTTCATCTGCTATGAAATTTTACCATACAAGTGCGCTCGTCTGCTGAAACAAATTTAAAGATCATATTATTACTTGCATTGTTTGAGTTTATAATATTCATTCTATACAGGGCCGAAAACTTGGTAACCGAATTGTGTTTTTTCCGCGAGAAAAGTTCAAAGCTTTAATTTTGCGACACTTTAAACTTCAATAATCCAGAGTGGAAAACATGAAATTTCAATTTAAAAAATCAAAAATTACAATTTTGGCTAAACGTTCAAAAAACTTAAAAAAACTCGATTAGGTACTTGAAACCAACTCAATTCAGACTCCAATTTCCCGGAGTCAAAATCGTTGCATATAAGCTACTGAAAAAAGCCATTTGAAGGAATATACTCAATTATCAATCACTCTGCTTATCAACCACATCATCGCTTTCCATCAGGTGAGATTTTAGTGAAACACGAGCCTATCAGTAATAAAGAATGTGTATTTATTTTTCTCCGGTAAAAAGTAAGGGTGAATGTGCAAAAAGCAAATTTTTAATGATAATTATAATTCGTGTCTGCAACGGTTTGACATGACATGTTTTATTTGACAAGTCATTTATTGTTGTGACGAGGATTCACGATCGTTGTTGCAAAAAGTTCCCTGGCTTGCTCATAGATGGCAGCACAGTGATGACTTTAGCTCCTTCGGTTTATGAATGGAATAATAATGCGATACGATTCAATATAATACAAAGTAACTTTTAATAGAACATTTTCAAAAAGTATGTATATATAAGACAAAAATAACGAAACGTTTCAGGAGCAGATGATTAATTTTAACATTGCACCGTCCACCAAAAATATTGTCAACGAACCACACTGATTGCTAATATAATATTAAAATATTTTGTAAGCAAACAAAATTGTAACATTACTATAAAATAGGCATAAATAAATAGTTCTAGTGATAAAGTGTCAAGAAATGTCGACAATTTTAAATTATACGTTTTGAAAGTAGGCTTCTATATTAAAATACCTTATTAGGATTGAGTAGAGCGCGAGCGTGCTGTTAAATATCCGTGAAACAACTTTATCTAGGATTAGCTGTTTACTAAGAAATATAAAGCAAACCTTGCAATCATGTAAATAATATTGCAAACTGCAACAAGTATGATAATTTTATTTGTATTTTGATTGCTAGGAAAATACCATGTGACAATTTGACAGTGTGTAACACCTAGAGCGAGAATGATAGTACGACGAGTTCCCGCGCGCCGAGCGATATCGGGCGGCGCGCGCGCAGCTCGCCAATCACGCCTGTCTCCCCTCCGCAGGGCCGGCGCAGCGCTGAAAGCAGCCAATGGCGCGCACGGGGCGGAGCTGGCGGAGCTGTCGGGGCTGCTGCATGCGGGGCTCGTGAAGCGCGAGCCCGAGGACCTCAGCCGCAAGGTGGCCGAGCCCGCGCACGCGCTCACGCCGCCGCGACACAAGGTGCGTCACACGTCCGCTCGCCGCCGCCGCGCGCGCACGCACTCACACACACCCGGCACTCATGTCTCGACCGCGCTTGTCGTACGATGCGCCGAGCACCGCGCTCGCGACGCACTAGCCGCGCCCGCCCGCGCCCGCTCCGGCTGGCAGTGCTGCCCGTGCCCGCCCAGTGCATCGCCGACCTCGGCGACTACCGACCACCCTTACACTTTTTCGGGATTACACACACTGATAATCGTGAATGTGATACGATCGATCGACAATAGTGTACTTGAAGCTGTGAACTGTGCTTCGACATCGACGCGGCATGTACGCGTCGACTCTGCGCAGCGGCCAGTTGTCGTGGGAGAGCGCGTGTAACCGGCGCGTGTGTCCGCAGGTGGTGGGCGAGCCCGGCGACGCGTCCCCGGCGGCGTCGCGCGCCTCCTCGGCCGGTTCGCTGCTGCCGGACGCCGCCATGTACGCGGCGCAGATGTTCGCGCCGCCCGGCACCCCCAGCCCCACCCCCTACGCCGACCAGTACTCACGCCAACCGGCCAGCTTCGCTGGCGAGCCCTACTACCGAGAGTACTTCGTCGGCGAGGGTTACCAGCAAAGGGCTGCTCCTCCTTACGCTGATGCGGAGTCTGCATCCGCTTCCGCCTTTAGCGATAGATACGCGACCCCTCGCTATCACAGCAAGAGTGTAATCGCGGCCGCGGGCCTTACAGTAGACCTGCCGTCACCAGATAGCGGCATAGGAGCCGACGCAGTGACTCCACGGGACCACGCATCTACCGTTCAGCAGGTCGGTGCACCCTGGGCGCGGGCGGGCGGCTCACGCACTCACACTACACTACACACTGATGTATTGATGTATGTCACTGATACTGTGCTAGGGCTCACTCATGCAATCAGTCACATCTTTAAGATACATGCTGTGAGGAATCACGTCATGTATCTTTCTGGCATCTCTATTTTTCACTTTGAAAATACATGCAATGTTAAAATTTACACATGTAATGTTAAAATTTGCAAACTGACCTATCTTTTCAGTCGAAGTTTGCACAATCGCCGAAGCCCACCCGCGCTCTGTACTAATGTCTTATTTGTATGCGGTTCTTATTTATATTAAGCAGGCCAGCTTTATATATGACGCGAGTTTGTTCAGTACTAAGACTCACATGCATCAGACTAGTGATATTTGATACAAAAAGCTGTGCAGACTTGCATTCATGAAACGCCACATCTTTTTTACTATAAATTGATTTGAACAAACACCTTTATATGACAATAGTTTTTAAGATCATATCATATTTCACTATTTGAGCTTCTCACTTCCATCAAAAGATGAAGGCGAGCAACCATGTTGTATGTTATCAGTGGTTAGACCAATTTAAAGTAGAGAACACAGGTATAACAAAATACGCTTCTCTTCCTTTTGTTTGAAAATGTTGTAAACTATTGGCTACTGAGGGAAAATTCATTTATGAAAGTTTTATTAGCTACAAATTTTTTTTAAGTTACGTATACATGATAGTCATAGGGGTTTACAGTTTAAAACATAAGTAGACATCCCATGCTAACTAGACTCCTTTACCAATATTGGTGCAATCAACTAGTTTTCGTTAGAATCCCATGCAATAAGTAGTGTCTGATGGACAACATAAGTCTAATAGCTAGGTCTTGTAATTGCTCGCGTGTTGCGGTGCAGACAATTGAACCGAGACCTTGAACCAACTATTACAGACACCTCGCATTTGACTTGAAATTTATGAGTTTACATGTATACAAATACAAATTGACATGACCGGTAATCTGGTTGAGCTAAGTGGTTGTGAAGGACTGAGTAGTTCCTAAGGAGTGTCACTCACGAGCAGTGTGTATAGATACCCGACTGATATAGATTGCACATTTATTATTTAGCCTTTTGTTATCTTGACGCAAAAGAACAACTGGACTGACACAACATAAATTAAACTTGACACTTTGCTACTGGACATTGTTCCAAACTTGTACATCGATTCCAAACATGAATGCTACATTCCAATAGAGCTGAATATATTATCGAAGTCAAATACTTAATTCCTTATTGGTTATCAGTACCCCGAGCCAACATTTTCACGACATAACTGTAATTAGCTTCACTTCAATGTAGTGATCCGCGAGCACCGGCAGTGGCGGTGACGTCACTACAATGATATTTTAATGTGTAACCATTATCATAAATTAGTTGCCAATTAGATTTAATTTATGGGAGATTGCGACATTCAATATCTCTTTACAAGTTTTGTTTTACTAAAATCCAGAGATATAGGTACGATCTCTGGATTTAAGTAAAACAAAACGTGTATGTATAGACATTTAAAAACAAATGATAATGAAGGTACATCAATGTTAAACAATATTGAATCCGTCCAAAAATAAAAATGTAATATTCTAAGAATATTTTCTTATTTAGGAATACTGAGACAATCTTATAAGATATGCAAATAAGAATGTGTTAAATGTCATAAAAGATGTGGAGTTTCATGTTACAATGAAAACATGTTTGTGAGCAATAGTTCTTTAGCGGTGGCACCTGAGTGCTGCTGAGTGTGCTGTCGAGGCAGTTGGTGAGAACGTATGTTATTGTCGCGCAGTCGTTCGACTACACGGTGATCTGCCAGCAGCCGGGCGTGGAGGACGGGCGCGGCACGCCGGCGGCGCACCACTCGCCGGCGCAGGCGCCGCGCACGCGCCCTTGGCACGACTTCGGCAGGCAGAACGATGCTGACAAGATACAAATCGCCAAACTGTAAGTACCAACCAAATCCTCCATGTTTGTCAGTATCGCGCCGCAATAGCATCATTCGAATAGACCTCAGAATGTGCTAATGCGTTCGAAAGGCACCGGAATGTAAGACCAATCCACATAAAGTAATACTGCATTCATTCATACCCAAGCAAAGCAATGTCATTTTTTATGCACAGTATCGAAAACAGGCTGCCGTTTGTTCAGAGTTCGTCGAATTACCATTTTATTATTTTTACCTAAACCGTCTCATAGATTCTGAGTAAATTACATATTATGTTAAATCACTCGGAATTAATTATTTATGAGATTCTCGAATCTAATTTAGACAGTTATTTTAGTAAATACATAGCCATAGTAACATTGACAAACAGCTTATTAATGAAGATTCGCACAGTTTAAATAACGACACATCCGCGTGCTCCTTAATAGCGATCTAAAATTTATTTGTACATAATCTATATTAATAATTAGATATAAGGTAACAATAAAAAAAAAACATTTACTAAAATGGTAATATAATGGTACAACTTCTTTTCATGTTTTCAAAGAGCAGCGCAAAGATGCAACACAAAATAATATTTCGATGTACGTACATTTGGTTTGAGTGATTCGTTACAAGCTGGCGCGCGTAGTTACGAACTAACAGCAAACAACACGCGGCGGTAAACACGTAACGTAAACAGTCGATTCGTTTTAATCGAACCTTTTTTGTAATATTTAAGTAATTTGCTGGTGTGAGTGGTCCAACGACAATATTGACGGAGCACTTCGCACCTCCCCGCGGGTACGGTGCCCTTTCTACGAACCGTAGGCATGTTGTGGTCACAGCAGAGCAGCGGACACACACATCGAGACAATCTAACTGCTTCTAAAACTACACAAATGTTACTGCTACATTGTTCGTATTTAACACCGTTTCAAGGGAAATTGATATTACTTACTTTGGCAAATATCGGTGGGTATTTGCTAAGGTAAGTAATATCAATTTATCGGTAACGAAGGCACTCTACCAGAATACAACTTAAAACAGATACTAACTGATTTAATTTAAACCTATTAATAAACTTATAAATTAGGAACACAAAATGTTAAAATCAACAGAGGAATGGTTAGCTACGAGTAAAGTTCAATTCACTCGAACAAAAGACATCAACGACATTCACACCGTCCTTAATAGAATAGCATTAAGTTGCTGAAAGTATACAAGTATCGGTATTTGGTTATTTTACAGTAGCGGCATGCGGCAGCAACACTAGTAAATTGTTTTGTGTTTTTATTTTTATGAAGTTTTTCTTACACATATTCTGTGTTTTATTTTTATCCTGTCTCGGTTACCTAATAAAAAAACACTTGCGGTTTGCGATTCTCTGGCTACCGGCACCTCAGTCATAAGACTATGACTGATATTCAACACTTCAGTTATTCAAAGACTTTAATAACTGAAGTGTTGAAGACCAGTAACAAAATGTTAGTGATATATTTCAGCACAAAAACTGTTCAGTATTTGTGGTTTAACTTCGCTCTACGTACGTCGGATCTAATTCTTTAAAATTCAGTAAATCTTTTATGTTACACGAATTACTCCCAAAATAAATAGTAGCATTATTTTTTCATTTTTTACTTACTGGTCCATGAAACAACTATTTAAGGGCTCTTTGCGCATGTCACTCAAGCGGAAGCTCATGTGTATTCTCCCCATTTTGACCTATGGTGCACAAACTTGGTCTTTGACTAACATCGAAAAGTCCAAACTTGAGGTTTGCCAACGTGCTATGGAGTGCTATACTTGGTGTTAAATTAACGGATTGCGTTTGAAACACGAAACAGCGCTCAAAAACACAGATCGTTGACGTGGCTCAGAAGGCTGCTCAACTTAAATGGGACATAAATTGGTGCCCTAAAATCACGAGACGGGCCGCGGCAGACCTCGAACGAGATGGCGATGGTGGGACGACATGGATGTCTTCCTTGTGATGTGTCGTGGTCCAAAATCGGGAGCAATGGGTGGCCTTTGCCCAGCAGTGGGAAATTTCAGGCTTGCTTTAATAATATATTAATAATAATATTATATTAACAACTTATAGACTTTTATTTGTTATATACATATATAGAAGTGGTATTAAATTGATTTCTATAGTTAGCAAGTAAAAAAAAATACCCAACTAGTACTTAGTAGTGGTAGTTTGACTTGACTTAGTACTCGTATGTATGTGTGTTTACTTTGACAATCTGTTATGGGTAAATTTCTGTTAGCATAAGCATAATCAGCCTTTTAATGTTCCCACTCTCTGGGACACAGGCCTCCTCTCTAGGAGAGGGAATGGGCCGTAATCCACCACGCGGGCCCAGTGCGGGTTGGTGAATGTCACAGGTCTTCGATTTTTTGGTTCTAGGACATGCCGGTTTCTTCATGATGTTTTCCTTCACCGTTTTGAGAGCAGTGGTGATGATATTAATTACACAAAGTAATGCGCCTGGCTGGGTTTGAACCCGCGACCTACAATTCTTAAGGCGGGGCCTTTACCACTCGGCCACCACTGCTCCTATTTCTATAACTTTAATGTTATTTTATTTTTAAGTATGTATGTATTTAATTCATGATAGGACCGAAAACAATTTGGATTCGAAATTTCATGTTGAAACTTTTTGATTAAATTAATAACTATAATAAGTTATGCATCCAAATAATCTATTGAAGCAATTCCCTGTCGGACTCTGTGTTTCCTGAAAGCTACAACCCTCGGTTTCTTTCAGCAACATTGAATAGGTTACTTGTAGTCAAGCGTGCGTCATCGTCGACCACTTTCGTCGATTCCATCGCTTTCCATCACGTGCGATTATGGTCACACGAGACCCTATCAATAATAAAAATAAATAACTTGGGCGAGTGTCACTGAAACACACAGTATTCAGACATACAAGCACAGCCGGCTTCGCCTGCATTCATTCTGTTGTTAAGTTGTTGCCGGAATACTTGTTTAGGAGGTGCTAACTCACATTTCGTGAGCTTTGAATACAACTAGTAAAAGCAGGTGTGAATTAACAATTTCCTAACTGACAAGTTCATTTACTTTAAGGGTTCGTCTTAATTATTTTCCTCGAAAACGTCCGTGCCGCGTGTACGTACATATTGGAGTCGTGTTTGTTTCACAAAGGAATTATATAACTTTTTTCATTATACATACATGTACTAAACAAAGTCAATGCAACTAAAAACAAAAACAAAATATGTTCAAGTACAAGTTTAAGGATTTATTTGATAAAATAAGGAAATTTTTCAAACTTTTTGCTGATTTAAAATTGCTATTTCAGTAGGTACTAGCCTACATGACTGTCATAAATAGCAACTACAAAGGAATTCAATTTCTTACATTGTACGTGAAAAAGTATGTTAGTGTTTTCGTACAGTTTACACGAGTTTGGATGTGCCTCAAAGTTATCAAAGGAAGTTCCTATCAGTAAGTGTTATTCGCACAAATACGTATTCGTATAAAATTGTCGTTTACACAATGACTCAATGAGTAAAAGTTGATACATTTCATTTAGATTATTTAAGTTACATATAATGAAATTGGTTTGAGTATGCCTAAACAAATTTACCAAAGCAATTAATAATTTACTTAGATTTAATTGAAAATAGCTTCTCACTTCCTGAAACCAGTAGGGTACATAGTTATATCATAAGGCAACTGCACCAGCATGATTTAAATAAGAAAAACTATGGCTAATGGGTGGCATGATATTTCTTTCTTGGGTATGAAAGAAAACATCATGCTATCATTGTCCACACACTACCTATTATGAATTAATAAATATTTTTGTTTAATAAACCAACTATTTCAATTACTATATCTTTAGGTGATAACATTTTCCCTCATAAATAAATTTATAAATAGTAACATTTATTTCATATTCTAAGCCAATGGCTAATTTAAAGTGCTAGAACTGTAGTTTCTAAATGAGTTAAGTAACCGTGCAATGATCGACACGGCGCATGAAATGTGTCGAGCTCCTTATTCAACTGAAAGCTGATGTCACGGTAACGTTTTGGTGTACTATTGCGCAACGCATCTCTGGGCACAGCGAGCACTGTGGACACCGGGGGCGAGCTGCTCGCCTACCACTTGCGAGGTTGGAGTTGTTTTCCTGAGTCGGTACAATTTGCGCGGGGTGACTACCTGCTGATACTGAACGGCTTTCTTCCATTTCTAGATCAAGATTTGTTCCCACACTAAACAATAATGGTAGGAGTCAGCGGTTTTACCCGACGTGCAGGTGTCGCCTGGTACCTACTTGTACCTCGTAGTTATTTTTTATGTCCATGTTCCGCTATGAACTGATCTTGTGACGGCGTCGATAGTCTGAGGATGCATTTTCTACTTGAGTAGATATTTGTTAATGCTCCTATTGAATACTAAAATGAATTTATTTACACGCTGCCTAATTGGACTGAAGAGAATGAACGGATGTAAGTAAACTTAGCAATGATAAGTAGATAGTACCCATTTTACATATATTTTAGCGACCAAATAGTAAAAATACGCTTATATATATTATATATATTTTTTAATTTTATACCATTAAATAAAATTCGTTCAAGATATATTATGATTTCCAATTTCAAAATTTCTAATTAGGACAGGTAATAAACGCACATCTTTAGCAAACTACAGGAACGAAAGAAAGAGACTAAAATAATACTATTATTTTTTAAAGAAACTCTAAACTTTAATTGCAATAGGTTTGTAAATGAATTGTACGACTAAACTAAAAAGACAAACATCAAAATGCCCTTCAAATGAAATCGTTGGAAAAAACATCGCGTCGCCGGCGGAAGCACTTGCCGACATGATAAGTGCATTAGCATTATTATCTCGATAATTACTTGCTTGCATTTGGCCCAAATAGCGCGTTCGCTTCTACCGTCTTAAATTACCTTCGGTGTCGATACGAGCCCGCTCGCCGCTCGGCGCTCACGCTCTCCGCTCGGCGCTCACGCTCGCCGCCCGGCGCCTCTACCAGCCCTAGCTGAGGGCTGCACCAGTAATTCCAACGCCCTCAAAAATGTTTGCCCTACTACTTACCAGTCAATTAAGTACACCAATACCTTTCGATGAACCAGACACTTTATTTACTTCTCGAATTCTCAACACAGGAATGGGCTTTTAATGGTAGTAACTTAATCTAGTAATGTGTGTTTTGATTATTACTTCAAACGGCACCAGCACTCATACTTATGTGTATCACAGAATTCATTAAATACTGATGAATAAAGACACAACTTATTTGTCTTTAATAAATACATATGTATATTTCTATAAATATGTATTCTCATTTAATGTTTGATAACGGTAATGCGCATACTGTAGTAAAGTAAATATTTAATTTTAAAAACTGAGGTATATAATGTTTCTTAATATTACAAGTTCATTACCGGGGCCTGTGAGTGCAGGGAGCTATACCGCAGCAATGCTTCAGGATTGCGGCGAACCTACACGCGATGCCAACATCTGTCCGCTTTAAGCCAAATTAATGTATTCCTTGGACTGCATTCCTCTGTTGTTAGCTCTTGAAACGACGTTTTCATTCCGTTTACCTCATCATTTGAAGAGACGCAATCTAATTATTTGTTTTATTGTCTTACACAGACGAACCTTAACATCCTTCATTTTAATTTTCGTTGAACGATTCAAAGAGACGTTTGGTACTGCCGTGTCAGTAGGTACTACCGTGTTAGTTGGTACTGAATTTGCATGCGGGTGTTTGTTGCATGTGAGGAGAGGTTCCATGAATCGTTTGCGGGAATGGAAGCAGCAAATAATAATAGTTTGGCTATGATGACTGGGCTGCGTGGCTGCGTGTGTCGGTCGTCAGCCGCACCCGGCAATCAGCGCGGCGCCATTACGCGGGCTAAGCGTTCTCATTAAGTGGCCGCGTGCACGATGCACCGCGCACTGCGCAGCGTGTACTGGGCTATCTCCCGAGAGTATACACCGCAGACCGCCCCTAGTATTAAAAGATAGAATCTTTTAATTTCAATGACGCTTCGAACAAACCTTCTTCATTCCCTTTCTCACAAAAAGACCCGCCTGTTACAGTTCTTCGAAGATTTCCGTCAATTTCATCAAAACCAGCAAAAATATTTTCTGATGTTCTTAAAATTCAGTCTTGAGAATTTTTTCGAGATTCGCAAACCTTTAAAGCTTTGTGTCCCTCACAGTACATTCGTCTCACACACAATGGTTTTCAATTTCCATCAAAGTATGAACGCGATGCTGCGCGCTTCGTTTTCGTTATTCGTTCTGGATGTTGCTACTACATTTACATTCAATAATTTGCTTCGAGAAGATCTTGAAGTTCCAAACACAGTTTTTATCATGATTTATATAGTTATAGAACCCGCAGGTTGACTTCAATAATTAGCAAATGTCCATATAAGTACATAGACACTTGCATATTTTACCCCTGGGTCCGATGACGAGGAAAAAAGGGTAAAAAGTAATTTTTACGGGTACTTAATACCAACATTGTCGCCCTGCTACGACTTTGCTTGGTTTCATGTGACGTATGTTGTCAGGAATTTCTCTGTGAATTCCAAAATAGACGAAGCTTTTCCAACAATTCACGAGTTAAAATTTCCTGCACATAGATCAGATACGTACCTAAAATGTTAAGATTAGTTGTTTCTATAATCGTGACTTTACTTTGCCTGTAAACCAGATACAGATGAGTGATATTTTATTTTATAAAAGTGTCGCTTACTGAAGGACTGCAAAAAAATGTAGTGTGCAGTAAGTGGAGCTTTTTCCGCAAGTAGTATGGTCGCAGAGGGCTCGTATTTATGCGCATCTACTTTGGGCAGCGCGCGCTGCGGGACGCGAGCCTCTCCGTCTCTCACTGCGGCATTCGTTTTTATTGCGAGCACTTTGTTGTCGCTACGTTCCAAGACTTTTTGCACACTGATCAATTTCCGCGCCTCCTCGATTGATTTATTCATGAAAGGCAAAGGCTCTTGTCTCCACTCAGGAAGTGTATTTTTTTGGCTGCTTCGCTACTGAAATTTGTAATGAAGCTCATTTGAAAACAATGTGTTATTTATTGCTGAATACAAATAATTCATGTACGCACACAGCCTGCACGATATAGCCACATACCTATCGCTGGTTCTTTGTCTTTTTGGCCATCGCTTTGTATGTATTGATCGGGAAGTATTGCAAAATTATAATCTTGTTGGTAGTACGAACAGTCCATCAAGTGTAAGTAAACAAAGGATAAGGGTAGTTGAAATGACAATACAAAGCAACATTGCAAATGTAAATTGTGTTCGGAATCACTTAGAGAGCATCAGATAGTCGAGCGGCGCGCCGCGCGACCGATCCGTCACTGTCGGGCCGCGTTTGCATTACACGGCCTTTATCTTCACAAGCTCGGCTCAAATCGCAGACATCAGCGTGGCTGTTTACCAAATTGTTTTCAATAAGCTTAAGTAATGGTGTAACCGTAGAACTAAATCGACGCAAACTGCTTTATCCGCATTCCTCGGACAGATTTAAAGGATTAAACGTTTCATAACGATTTATTACTTTTTATCATGTTACATAAGTTAAGTCTGTGCCACAATAGGCTAGTCCGATAATGACTAGTTATTCGGTAGTGCAGTTTGTGAGCTCAACGGCGCGTGGGCGCAAGATCAGCGCGACAAGCGGCGCGGCGGCGCGGGCGCACCGCGGGCGCACGGCTGGCGTGCGCGTCGTGTCGCTAACGAGCCGCGGCACGCGATCGCCGCTGCATCAGGGGTTTTCCTTCCGCCGTCCAGCACTCAGGAAATCGCGAGAAAACGCCGTTTTTCATTACGCGCTACGAACTGGATCTCCGCGCCTTTATGTAACGACGCCGCTGACAAGCTGTACCGTCAGTGCAATTAAGATTTCCACTTTTTGCACACTTTTATTGCTTTACTTCATGGAAACTTTATTGTCGAGAACGTGTATCCGTAGATAAGTATCTCAAAGAAGAAATCGCACTTTTTCTAAATGTTACAGAAACCAGCTCTTATTGTGCATTTTATGTTCCTACTAACATTAACGACAGGCTGCCTACTGCGCTACTCCGTAATGCGCAAATATTTGTGTGTTATCTTAAATCTTGAAGTCAGGTGTCGTTCGGTGGTGAGAGTCACCGCGACTCGCCGTTTCTCGACGAATGAGTTCTTAGTTTACGTTGATGTCTCTTGCGCAGGTTCTCCCCGTACGGCTTTAAGTACCACCTGGAGACGGCCAGCAGCAGCTCGCAGCGGCGCGAAGACGACCGCATCACCTATATCAACAAGGGCCAGTTCTACGGCATCACGCTCGAGTACGTGCACGATCCTGACAAACCGCTCAAGAATCAAACAGTTAAGGTGAGTCTTTTAATAGATTTCGACGAATCCCAGACATACCTACTCGGTTAAAAAACTCAATGAAATTATCGACGTTAACGGTTAAGTGGCCGGATGTTTACTTGTAGTGGACCTTAGAAAGCTGCGGCACTCGGCAGTGCTCACTGGACGTACTCGCGTAGGGAGTCGTAAAACACGCCGCGCCTCGCCGCACACATCTTAATTTATATCTCCAAGGCGACATACGAACTGCTGGAATAAAATGTACGGAATTACTGCTCCCGTAAGGGAACGCAACCAATATACATACGTTATACAATATTCACGAACAAAATGTAACATTTACTTGACTGTCATGAGATTAGCTAGCCACTGCACTCACCACCTAGTATCGCAAGGAGCTGCTGCCTGCGGCTTAACTTATCTTATTGTGATGTCTGAACTACATTAACGTTAAAGTATCACCAAAATCTGTTCAGTAGTTTCAACAAACAATCACCCATCCAAACACATGGACTTTTACATTTATAATATGAGTAAAATAGGAAGTAGTTGAATCTTGAATCATATAAACAAAATTTTTTGCCAATAGATACTCACTCTATCAGAGTTTTGTAACCTGATGTCTTTCCGGCGAAATCATTAAAATAAAATCACATACATTGCTGTTTTATATAACTTAATTATTAACAAGTAAATGTTGTAAGAGTCTATAATATGTTGCGAGACACTTGTAACAGGGGCTACTTTAAGTGGCGTGTAAACAAGTGGCAGGTACGGGGGGCGAGCGGGCGGCGCCGGGAGCGACCGCAAGCGAGCGGCTCAGGTTCAGCCCGTTCCTGCCTGCCTGGTTCACCTTCGAGTATTCACTTTCATCAGACATATTTCTCTCTCCGGCTACTTGAATTACCAAACAAGCAAAAATATCGCGTCGTATTTATTAGTATTGAATACGATGAAGTACAAAAGTAATGAGTAGACTACCATCGTTCTTGTGCTAAACACAATTATTTATACGCACGGGTTTTTAGTGAGTTGATTATGTTGAAATGTACAAGAATTGAGATTTTTATTTCAATACATCCAAGTAGACGCCCAAACAGCTTTCAAAACAACTCACTGAAAATACCGTATTTGAGTAGTCTCTGTTACTTTTGTTTCTTTGATCGATTTTCAGATATGTTATCATCTTTTTAACATTTTAAAACAATGACAAAAGCCTAACTGCTAGGTACATTTCCTGTTAGAAAGCAAAAAAGAAAAAAAAATGTATCCTTTCAAGGAATTTCCGATCATCTTGTAAGTTATATGCGAGCGTAACATATAATGGCTGTGTTATAAATACAACTCAATATCTAATGACACAATGACGTGACTAAATTAACCATTTAACTCGTGAGAAACTCTGTGTAGACAAAAGATTAACCGCAACGATTACATCCACGTGGCATCGTGTGCCGCGCCGTGGAAATCGGAAATCCCGTCATTATTGTTTCCTGACACTTCCTTGAAAAACATCATGATAAATAAGTAATATTGCGGCGAGAAAGAGGCTGATACAATAAAATTGCACCATATTACACATTAACTATGTAATCTTGATAAACCAGAAATTCCACATTTGGTATCTGGTTAATCTGGTTTAGGTAATTGAAGTTGTTTTTTTTGTATTGTTTTGATTATAATGTTATTGTTGGTACTGGTTATAAAACGGCACTTTTCTAATACTACAGTAAGCAGGTATAGCTAGAGTTACCTACTTGCGCAATCTTGTTTTATTGAATGTTCGAATTTTCCATTTTTTGACAGCGCCTAACATATTCAAACACGTTTTATCTATATTCAATGGGCTTAGATCGGAATAATCAGAGATACAATGCGACATACGTTTGAAGTTATTATTAAGGCAGTAAGTGGGCCGCGAGTCCGGCGCGGCGTATCGCATTCAATACTGACTGCGATAGGTGCACAGAGCTTATCTCGGCGCAATCGAGTCCGCATTGTATAGCCGCGCCCGATAATTAAGACGACGCTTTTGACATTCGCCATATAGGAATACAATGACCGCCCCGGGAGTCCGTGCGCTCGGATACTATCGCTTCCTTTAAACAATAACCGAACTGCATTATGATAAAACAATTTCATCGTGTTTTCTTAACGAGCATTCTTTTATGTTTCCAAAAAGAAAATAAAGATTGAAGAATCTCATGTTGTATGGCTGTCTACCGACACCAGTGAAACTACGGCGTACACACGTGCAGTCGGAGTAGCCTAACACATTAGAGAAACCCGTGTGAAATCTACAACCTACAGTATTTTTCTATAATTTGTTTTCATGGCATATTTGTACAAATAAAGAATTTTCGATGGCTACATTTAAATCCAAACGAGCACAAAGTCGATGAGCATGACTACACTATATCCACGAAACAATTTTATCGCGTTATCAACCGTAACTAAAAAAGTTTAATCCACACGCGATGCGAATTGAATACGTTTCGCGTGCCAAAAAGCGGTTAAGAGATTGTAAGAAATTTTAGTAAACAGAGATATTTGGCCTGCCAGCGGTGTGCGTGGCGGGATAGTAATTACGGCCGGCACGCCCCTGATTCGGCGGAGCTTTGCTGCGTCTGCGATACCATCGGCCCGTGGCTTTCCACCGACGGACACACGACACAACACGAATTCCAGATTCTGCACCTAATTAAACACCGTACAAAATACACGATTGACATAATCCCCTCTTAATATTGGAAGCGTTCACACGCCACGGCCGGAACATTTACATAAATATTTAATGACAAATATCGTTTTAAATGTTATCTTAAGACGTCAGTTGAGTTCAATAGATTGAAATGTCGTTCCGCAAAAATAGTTTACGGGCAAAAAACATGATGAAAAGAGCTTAATCAATCACAGCACGCATCTTGGCAATTAATCATCCCAGTAGTAAGTCGATGCGTTGTTTGTTATTGCGCATCTGTGCAAGGGTTGCGGCGCGCTCCATCCTCGAAGCGAATATCTTACGGAGTGTTTTAATTATATCCGTCGTCATTAATCACACCTGATACAAGACTAGAAAATAATACAGATCATCTTTAACTTCAACAGTCTCATCTATACTAATATTATAAAGAGGTAACGTTTGTGAGTTTGTGACGTTGTAAGGTGTAATCTCTGGATCTACTGAACCGATTTTCAAAGTTATTATAACAATAGAAAGCTACGTTATTGTGGAGTGTCATAGGCTAGGCTAGGTCGTGGGGTGCGGCTAGTCGTAATATAAATCTTACTAAAATTTAACTTCAACAGATTTTTTGTGAACATGAATGATATAAATTCATTCATGTTCATAAAAAACATGCATGATCTATAAAAATATTTAGGACTCCCAAAGCCCGGATATTGCGTGATATAAACTATGCTGATTTTTAGGCTTTCATCGTCTGAGAATGGCGCACGTTCACCGATGTTAATTATTGAAAGTTGGTTTTGCAAATGAAACGCATAGGTAAAATAAGTTTTATCTGTAAATAAAACTTTCTTTTCACAAGCATAAATATCAAAGTTGACTTAGTTATTCTGTCACTAGCTAAAAAAAATACTATTGATTAATTTTACACATAATTTAAAAACAAAAAGAACCGACTTGTAAAAAAAAGTATAAAATATAAAGTTATTGTATTTCGGAACTCGGTGTTTTTGGTAGTTTATTCGTCATTTGAACACCGACTTCCGGTTTTTTAGAAGTCGGTTGTTTTTTTTTTTCGTAAAAAGTTAACTTTTTATTTTTCACTTTTTAGTGGTACACATACACTTCGGTATTATTATATTATTACATTATATTTCAACATTTGTCCTGATTCAGTGAAATCTTAAGATTTACCACAGATTGAACTTTTACAGTAAGATAGTACCATCATTACAATTTCGTTATGGTTATGGAATAGACAATGTTATATGGACACTATAATAATGAAGTTCATTAAATGTGTTATCTTATAATCACATGCTGAAATTATGCGCATTATATTACTAATAAGTACTAATAAACTTCCGTCCGATCTGTTTGTGGACCACGATGCAGCCATGTTAGCGTGTCCAGCGCTCCTACTCATTCAGAGCATTTTTTACTCGGCTTTTTATCGAGGCACTGACATCATTGTGTTCACTTTCGTAGCAACGGAAACTCGCGTAACGAGACACATCGGTGTTTATTTTCTTTTATAATATTTTGCGACTTTAATGATTGCTCCCGTTTGCCTTTTTAAGGCAATCGTTAATGATGCCTTTTACACTGAACATATTACGCTTGATGGGGGATTATAACGGTGCACCTTTCGGCCGCAGGCATGGACACAGCCGAGTGAAGGGCTGCCACACGAGCCTGACTGAATGTTTCTCACAGGGGGCATTCGGCTGTAATGAAATCTTTGTACTCGAATTCACGAGAAAGGTTTCACAATGTTGTACAAAAAATGTATGCAAAAATTTGCATGAGTGCCGTTGAGAGTTGCAAGTTGCCAATCATGGCGGCAATCAATCACGTGTTGAGATGTCTCAATTTAGCTTGCACCCTCATCTGGAGCCGGCGCACTTCGGCGCACCCCGCGCCCGCTCCCAGCCCTGTCGAATCGAAAAAACGTTAATGATTATAAATTGCAGAATTATACAACAGAAAGCTCTTTGTAACGGCATTTCTTCAAATCTTTAAATTGCTTGCGATAGACATTCTTCATCAGTTTAAATTTAGGTAGGTACCTATTTTTATCGGAGACAATTTATGATTTTTATCCGAAAATATAAAGATACTCTACAAATCTATACTAATATTATAAAGCTGAAGAGTTTGTTTGTTTGTTTGTTTGAACGCGCTAATCTTAGGAACTACTGGTCCGATTTGAAAAAATCTTTCAGTGTTAGATAGCCCATTTATCGAGGAAGGCTATAGGCTATATTTTATCCCCATATTCCCACGGGAACGGGAACTACGCGGGTAAAACCGCGTGGCGCTGCTAGTGTATAATATATAGCAAGACTTAATTAACAACTTTGGTGTTACAAGTACCTAAATCGACTTACATTATTCCGGCGTACGGCGAAAATATAACTCAATAAAATATACCTGCGTAGGTATCTGGGATATAATCAATATGGTTATTTATCAGCAGAGCGGGCTCTTCTCAAGTTAATGTACTTTTTGTGCCATTCCTTATTTTTTAAAGAATAATTTATGGGATTTTAATGTACATAATTGGTTTTTTTATTTCTCATACTGATAAAAATTTCGGTAATTCCATTTTAAGATACAAGCATAATAAATGTGTTGTCTGCAAATGATCAGTCCCGTTAATGGCGCAAATTCAATTAGAGTGTAGAGTACACTATGCGAGTATCGGTGTCGTTATTTAATTATTTTATTAATGAATGCAGCAAGCGTACGCTGTTAATACAAAGCGGAGACTCTTTGGCTATCATAGGTCTTGAATTATTGATTGTATTCTACTTGGTGTCGGTCCGCCGCACGCACGTGGTACTCATGGGTGTGTTAGACGCGTTACAGTCATTACAATCAAGTTCCCATGTAGATATGTAATGAGTAGTGACAATTTTGTAGGTATCTGAGCAAACAATAAAAACCGGCGCGTACGCTTGTAGTCAGGCTCGCTGCGTACGTATGTACATGCGGCATGCGCACCTTGCTGCGGTGCGGCGAGCGCGCGCCGCTCGACCGAGCGTGAATTTTCTACGTTCGGTTTCAGGTTCGTATAACGCCACTCGATAACTATTACACTTTCGAAATATTACGTATTATTCGGTAATATGTTTATACATAACCTCTGAAACCACGTAACTACTCGTAATTAACCCTGTAACATTCGTTTTTTTGCTTTTAAATAAAGCACTTTCTTCGAAATTGCATGCTGGCATTGATGTATAGGAATCAGTTAATTTGGTGCAACTGAATTTTTAATTTACGATATTGTGGAATGAAACACACATTTAAGTCTATGGGGCCAGAATAATAAAAGTACCTAGATACTAATAGCAAGCAATGGTCCGTTAGTATCTCAGTATCTGTCGAGCCACAACTTTCCTTGTTGCTGAAGAAGGAATCAATTTATCAATACTCAGAGATTGCCTCTCTGGTATTTAAGGGCATTTTCATTGAGTGCGACTTTCACGAGCTGAGAGTAGTGCGACAGTGGAGCTATTCGTATCGTAAGTCGTAAGTCGTGTTACGTAGTCCGAGGTCCGTCATTGTCTCGATATTGGTGGTGTCACGGTGCAGCCGTATTTAGCGTCAATCCTTGATAGCATCGCCGGCTGACAGCCGCCCGTAATCAGCGACATTAGGGTGATATAAGATACGATTACGCAACGCCGAATGACTCACAGCTTAATCCAGCCGTTCGTAGTCGACGATACTTATTCGGATTATGGAAAGGAGACAAAAAAAAACATGGACATTGTATTTGCACATTCACATAGTTTCCCATTTTCCTTTTATGACCAACTCTCTCTGTCTGTCTGTATTCTACTTCAAGAACATATAGACTGCATACATCGAAGTGATATAACAGATAAATCTATAGAATATGTACTCGAGTTATGTGCATGTGAATTGCCTAAAGAAAACTTATTAATTATAACTATGTACTATAATAGAAGAGAGGAAGAAGTATTTTACCAGCAACTAAACGAAATTCTCAAATATATAAATAATAAATATTCTAAACTAAACATAATTATAGGAGGTGACTTTAATATTAATATACTATCAGATAACAATAAATCAAACCAGTTCATCAATTTAATGCAGGAGTATAATTTTACCCAATACATTAAAAGCCCAACACGTGTAACGCCAAGTACAGCTACATGCTTAGATTTAATATTTACAAATCATAAATTCAAAGATATGTACACAACTGTAGAAGAGCTAGGATTTTCAGACCACAATAGTACAATCTTACATTTTAACTTGCCCAAAACAACAAAAAGAATCACGTGGTACGCGAAAAAAAGACTATTCAATCACACAAATATATTAAAATTCAAATCTAAATTACAACAAATAGATTGGAATAATATCATAATAGCTGGAAAAGATATTAATAGTAATTATGAAGCTTTTAACGACACACTCATTAAACTGTTAAATGAGTGTATGCCATTGAAAAAAATTAAGATAAAATCTAAATATAAAAAATACTGGCTCACTGTAGGCATAAAAAAATCTTGTAAACATAAAAGATTATTAAAAATACTAACAACTAAAACTAACAATCCGATTTTAACTCAATATTACAAAAAATACGAAAAATTTTTAAAGAAAACAGTAACGACGGCAAAAAAACTTCACTACAAAAATAAACTGACTAAATCTAATAATAAAGTTAAGACAATGTGGAGCATAGTAAATGAACGTACAAATAAAAAAATAGCAAGTGAGAAATGTAATATAACCCTACATACTAATAATAGCTTAACATCTGATCCAAAAGAGGTAGCAAACATATTTAATAATTTTTTTGCTTCTATCGGAGAGGCTACGAACACCTCAACCGGCAAACCGAAAGGACCTTCAGTTATATCCCCTACAGAGAACTCAATCTTCCTCAGTCCCATTGATCCTTACGAGGTGAACGCATTAATCAAAAATTTAAAAAATAAAAACAGCTACGGCATTGATGAACTTCCACCTACCTTATTAAGAAAATGTGCAGATGAATTGACCTTACCATTTTATTTATTATTAAACCAATCCTTTGAAGAAGGAACTTTTCCTAATCTTTTAAAAAAAGCTCTTGTAAAACCTATTCACAAAAAAAATCATAAAACTGATCCAAATAATTACCGCCCGATTGCCCTCTTACCGACAGCTTCCAAATTATTCGAAAAAGCAATGTGTAATCGAGTATATGCTTTTTGTGAAAAATATAATATATTTAATGAATGCCAAAACGGTTTCCGGAAAAACCGTTCCACTGTTTTGACCGTTTACAAATATATACAAAAAGCACTTGATATCATTAATAAAAAAAGATACGCGATAGGACTTCTACTTGATATGACTAAAGCATACGATAAAGTACAATTTGAAATATTATTAAGAAAACTATATAGTATAGGACTCCGCGGAAAATGCTATGACTGGTTCGTATCTTATTTGAACAATAGGGAACAAATAGTGGAAATCGAACATTACAACAACAGCAAAAATGAAATAGAATTAATCAGATCCGACAGCAGACAGATCACCGCCTCAATCCCGCAAGGAAGCGTAATAGGGTGTTTCTTATTCCTTGTCTACGTAAACGACCTTCCTGCTAACATAAATGAGCCATGTGTCCTGTTTGCAGATGACATATCTATACTTACTTCATGCGAAAATAACTCCAACTTGAATGAAAAATTAAACTCCATACTAGATTCCACAATAAACTGGATGACTGAACACAACTTAGAAATTAACTTCAATAAAACTAAAATAATCCCATTCTACCCTCGCCAAAAAATACCAATAAATATAAACTTTAGCTTTAAAAACAATAAATTAGAAGTAGTTGATAAATTCAGTCTACTAGGCTTAAATATTGACACGTACATAAATTGGAAAACACACATACAGAAATTAAAAGCAAAAATATCTAAATTTTCATACGCCCTTCGCGAGATCAAAAAAACTACCGACCGTAAAACTGCACTAGTAACGTACTACGCTTACGCCTACGCATGGCTCAAATATGGAGTCATTCTATGGGGCAATAGCACTGACGTGCCTACGCTTTTTACCCTACAAAAGAAATTGATTAGAATTTTGGTAAATATTGATGATACCGACAGCTGTAAACCGCACTTTCAGGACCTAAAGATCTTGTCCCTACCCTGTCTCTATATATTTGAAGTTTGTAAGTTCGTTCGTAAGTATCCAGAGTTCTTTACAAAAAGAGAAGATATACAAACGAAAATTATCCTAAGACATAAAAATAGACTAAACCTACCACAATCGCGACTAAAAATGCACTCCAATAGTACAGTCGGTGATAGCAATTAACTGACCCCCCTAAAAATTACTCGATTTTACACCCTATGCTCATAACAATAAACGTTATTCAATATGGTATGAGTTTATCAGACTAACACTACTCGATGAACAGAAACAATAAATAATTTTGATACGCAAACTTGAGCTTTAAGAGGTTGGTATTAGGTCATTTATTTAATAACTTTTTACCTTTTTTAATAAGTGGGTAGTTAGACGTCAATATGCGTATTCAACAAAAACTGCTATAAATATGACATAAGGACTATGGGGTAGAAGAATAAATTGAACAAGATATTCTATGCACAAATAGCAGTGAATACGCGCGAACATTTTTACCTTGCCTTACTAAATTGGCTTTTTTCCTTTTTATTAATTGTTATCAGTTTTGATATTTTAATCGTCATGTCTCAGTTGAGTGATTATTTAAAATACAAAATAATCTATTTGCATGAGGAGAATGTTGGTATTAAAGCGATTGCTAGGAAACTTAATATAGCGGTAAGTGTATTATTTTTATGCTTCATTTATAATTATACTTTTTCCTTAATTCGTTAGTCTGCTTATAAGCCGGTGAATGTAGAATAATAGACAATTAACTGTGTTTCATTATGAGTCTAATTTGAGATCATTTATAGGTCTAATTTGATTTTTATAATCTAATTTGATAAACGTATTTTTTCAAACTTAATCGATAAATTATGTTTACCTATTCGTTACTAAAATTATGCTTATTGTGTTGTTTCAGAGAAATACAGTCAGATTGTCGCTAAGACGTTTTGAAGAGGCAGGGAATATTCAAAAAGATCGTCCTGGACCAAAACCTACTATGTTACATACTCCAGTGTCAGAACGTCATCAAGCAATTGTTAGAAGGCATACTGAACAGCCATTTTTGCCTACTCATTCAACTGCAAGTGGAAGTGATCGTTGTTGGAATATGGTGCGCGGTATGCGGGACCGCTTGCAACAAGCAATAGAAAAAATGGTGCTCCACTTCGCTATTAAAAGCATGAATAACTTGAGTAACCAGTGTTGGTCACAAACAATACTAACGTATGTCAGTGTGTGTGTTAAATTAACTATTGTTATAATTTGTAACGAAGTATTTCGAATACCTAGTTTTTTGTCAAAACCTTATTTTATAACTAAAATAACTATTCATAAAACAAATTGATATATAGTAGACCAGGTAGAACTTCAACGTATAATGCCGTTTTATTTAGTTCAATGATATTTAATGTAGTGATGTTATTGTTATGAAATAGAAATACATACCTATATTTCTAAATATTATAACATGCTGATTCACTACATTAAACTCAGTGCAGTTAACAACGTTATTAGTAAGCAGGTAAATATTATCATCTTCGTGTCGTCATCAATATCATTTATGTTATTCTTATAATATATTTTTTATAAAATAAAATCGTTTTTACCACCATTTTGGTTTTTTATTTCTGTTCATTTTTTTTGTTGTTGTTGCTAAAGTTATAATTTATTATTTATAACTTAAAATAAATATACAAAACAGAAACAAACGCGTCAATTACGCTGGTTACGAACACGCAACCACGATTTGTCAGCTCACTACAGTCACCACTAGACCACTCGAAACATATTCAACGTGATCGAAATTACGTATTATATTACAAGTTAAAATAATATTCAAGAACATACCTACCTTAACACTGCGTATTAAAGATCAAATTCGAATAACTATTTTATTGATCGTAGACGTTGAACCAGTTCCAACGTTGTTCTAGTTCGATCGTTCGTAACAAGCAAAAGGTTCAAATTCGTTTAATTTTTAGGGGGTCAGTTAATTGCTATCACCGACTGTACCTTAGTCATGTCCATAAAAATCTATAATAAGTTACCTGAAATAATAAAGAATTTAGAAAAATATAAAATCTTTATCAATAAGTTGAAGAATTTTCTTATAAACAAATGTTATTATAGCATAAATGAATACCTAAATGATAAATTATAAATAACTTCTTACTATTAAAGTCTAATAATAATTCTACCTTAAGATAACAAACATAGTCTAAATAAATAGAAACTATAAAGTAGGTACAAATGTATATTCCTAGATAAAATAAAAAATAATAATTAAACATAAATAAATGGTATTTACGTTAATGTTAATAAATAAATGAAATGTATATAATTTATAAAACAATACTTACCTAGTTAAAATTCATAAATTAATTTATATCCACAATAACAGTTGCTATTATATATATATTTTTTAACAAAGTATTAAGTAAAACAAACAGTGTCTTCATCCTCTCTCCTACTTAATCTTTGCTGTGCCCGACAGGGTCCATAACTGTGACTACTATTTACTTCCCTACCAACTATTGTAACTTATGGTACGCAATAAAGAATTGAGAATTGAGAACTCATTGAAATACAGGAAAAGCTTCAGTTGCAAATAAAATCTCAATGAGCTTTAGACAAATTAAAACCTTTTCTGCATTTTAGTTTTTTCAAGTGCTTAACTAACTTAAGTATGCAACATCTATTCTTCAATTTGACAACGTCTCACACAAAATTTCACAACTGATTAGTTCCACTTTTAGAGCGGGGTACCTCCGTGATCGAGAGCTGTGCCCTCAGCGATAGGTATGATTTCTTAAGCCGCATCACGCATCGTCTCGAGCCCTGCACATTACAATCTGACATTTCCTTTCGACATTTAAGCAGATTAGTGTTACACCTCGGCTTCGAATGTTAATCCGACGCTCGACGTGTCGCGGGAATTGGTCTGATTTAATCGAGATTTAGCGGTCAGCGCGCACTGCGCAATCGCACAACCCACCATTAAAGCTTTATCAATACGTTCTGTAAGTATCTAGGTATTTGAAATAGCTACTTCTATTAGGCTGTTAATTCAAATGTTTACTATAATTTAAAAAAGTATGCAGAAATGAATCTGTCATTACAGAGTTATTGGTTTACGGGTAAGCTGTTCTCACGCGATCCTGATAATATCACGTTTACGAAGACATATTGCGGTTAATACAACGTTACCTAGTAATATTCAATTATAGTAGGTGGCTGTAAGTGCGGCGGATGTGCGAGAACACTAGGCAATTTATCCAGCGGCGGAAGCTGCGCATCTCTAGCCATCTCCCGTAGCTCGCGGCGGCGCCCCGCGGTCGCGCCTGGTACTCGCTCGCACTACATAATGCGTTCTTTTTACGTGGCCCTCCAATACCTAGAGCGTTTTACTACATGGTACCACACTTCATTTGAATATTCCTAAGCTTTTCTACAATGTCTATCTACAAGTAATTGCGAAGCCTATCTACCCATCTTAGATTGAGATTAGAAAGCAAGGCATATCCAAGTCCTCCATGAATATTATGTTAGCGCCTACGAAGGCCGGTTGAATAAAAGTCCGAGGAAAGGAAATACGTATACTGTTATCGCTTTGTTTACGGGACAAAAATGGTCATTGATATATTTCACCTGATGTGAAATAAATACCGACACGTAGGCAACTGCGCGGCAGTTACACCCACAGTTTCGCTCAGAATTTATGTCGAAACAGACATTCACTGCGGAGAACATTCACAGCAAATAACCTAGGCGTTAAAACAACTAGCACAGACAACTAGCGCACTTAACAAACAGACGTATCCGTATCAGATATAGCCTATCGAGACGGCAGGACATTACTTCTGCGCTATCGATAAAGCTCAACGGTGAGCGAAATAGTTTTGCCACGCAGTGAACATAAATAATTGTCATAAAGTAGATAGGAACTGATGGATGGGCGCCGCGCCCGCTCCGCCTAACGAGGAAGCAGTAGTGACGAGCAGCCCTGCGCCCCGGTCGTAACGACGGTGCGGCCACATCACTAGCTGATGATGCGGTGACGAGTTCGGCCACGTTCCGCTGGTCATCGCTATGCACTACTTGTGCGTTACGTACAAGAACGTAACTCAAGATTAAATCTGAAGTAATTGTTACGTTAATGATGCTTAGCTCACGATTTATAGGTAACACCGTGACGGGTGCGTAGATTCGAGGACTAACCGACTGCAACACCAGCATAAATGAGAAATAGCCATCGATATAAGAGTAAAGTGAATACACGTTCGAGCGTTAAATAACTTCAGTCTTGTTTAGGTCATGTACCTACATGTGGGTGCCTGAAACGATCAGTGCTGAAATGTTTAGCAACCTAATGTTTCTAACTCATACATATTTGTGAGATTCAGCCTCTTCAACGCAACTAATCGTACCTAATGAATTAATGTAAGGATCGTTCCTATTACCCTTTAAAAATATCTAAGAAATTTTTACAACGACCTCGCGATTTCGCAGCGGATGTAGGTAGTTATTTTGATTAAATTGCAGTTCAAATTATTGCTAATCTGTTGTTTATTTAAATGCAATTCAAAAATATATTTTAAGAAAATTCTTTATTTAGTGGTTATAATATTCGCGATAAGATATACGTGCTCGATAGCTGTCACATAGACTATACGTCTGATTGCTCGTATGTGATATAAATATGCAATTGGTTATTTATTCAAACAGAGTGACGAAATGAAGGCAGAGCCGTCGGAGCGTGATCGCATCGGCCGACACTCGGCCAAGCAAGCCCGTGTGTGACACACAGCGAGAGAAAGCGTGCTTAATCAGATAACTCAGATTGTCAACTGAGCTCCTGAAATCGGGTCGAATGTCGATACACTCGATTAATTAATTGACGGTCCGAAAAGTTGGAAGTAACTGGTCCACAAAGCCAAAACCGTAGACGTCTTATGAAACTTGCGCGTTGCATTCAATACTTACGAGTACCTACCAATAAAACGGTAAACTACATACTTCATTATTTTAAGGCCATATTCAGATTCGACAATATTACTTCCAAGTGATTTAAGTGGCTTATTATTCTTAATAAGCTATTAATTAAAAGAGTTATCTTGCATTTTTCGCTATGAAAGATAACTCTTTAATTGATAAAACAATGGCTATTAGGTAAAGTTAAATATTTATGCTTCTACTATCAAAGGTACACAAAATGTATACCATAGTTTATTGGATAGATATAGTAAGAAATTGTTTTGCGCAACGCGTGATGCAGTGATTTCAATTTATTGCTCGAGAATGTTCATCATCTATACATACATAAAATAAAATCTTAGACTAGCCGTGTCTGTACATTGATTATTATAGCCGAGAAATGTTAGAAAAAAGACAAAGAAAACAAAACATTTTTTTTTCTATTTATCTGTGTCCTGGAAAAATATGAAGTGTCATCCCGAGATTTATTTATCGTTTATTTAATCAAAATCGACTTTTAAAATCAAAAGATATTGAATTTTTAAGTTTAGTAAGAAACTTCATATTGCGCTGAGCGTCGCGCAGGCGTAGGCGTGACGTAAAGAGTAGGTACAAAATCAATATAGATAAGTTTAATACATAAGAATTTTGCGTAACTAAGAGTACAACTTAGTTATTGTTATTAAAAAGAAATGAATTAAAAAGTATTCAATAAGCAATTAATTTTTATTACGGGATGTTGATAGTATTATATTGAGCAAAGAAAACAAACCAACCTACTAAATTAAGAAGACCAACGAATGCACAAAAATAACACCAAACCATAGTTTTGAGTTATTTGTGGATATTTTAATACTAATACATGCCAAGATAAATTGAATATTTTAGTATCTGTGAATGTATGAATGTGGGCTTCTTATTCCAAACGAAATTTTTGACAGTTCAACTGTATTGTCAATAGATGGCGCTGTTCGCGAAAGAAGGATTTACATTTCTTTTATCCACAAGGTGTGTAAGAAAGTAAGGCCAAGGCCATTTCACGAGTTTTTGAGTTATTTAGTAAAAATAGTTTATAAATAGTTTTATATTCAAGGAATTTGTATAACTCATATCGGGACAAAAAATCACTTAAATCGGGAAGAAGTCCAGGTATGTTAAGATGGTCACCCATCTATAGGCTACCCTCCGCAAGCGCTGCTTAAACTTTAAGATCGACCCGTGTGGCTTTTATTATGGAGCTACGAACTGCTCATTCAGTATTCTCATTCCTCATTCAGTGCTAAATATATATCGATTAGTGTTACCCGAACTCGGTTTTGGTCTTGTTCTTGCGTTTTCGCAAGACCAAGACCAAGGCCGAGTTCAGGTACCGACATATTTCAGCAAGACCAAGTCTGACCCCTGCAAGATTTTAGCAAGACAAAACTAAGCCTGCGAAACTCTTGCTTCTCGCAGTTAAGTTAAACTGAGGTTTGGGCGTTATTAAGTAGGTATTGGGTCAATACCGATTTTGATAGACGTTCCCAAGTATTAAAAGCTTTATTTTTTCGACTATTTAATAAGAAGCGCGTTACAAATATGTTCCCATGTGATAAAAAAGTTCTCTATTAAAATGGTTACCCATTCGTCAACGCAGAGCACTGAGGGCCTTGACTAGTCTGTTTTCTTTTCTTAATAATCCTTCTTATCTAACTTCATAAATTCATTTTTTTTTGCGCTGCCCATAGTAAAACTCTTCGTTCTGCCAATAATCGTCTTTTAAGATGTCTCTCACACCGTTCTGGGTTTATTCACTCCTCTTCCTTTGTCCAGACAATCTTCCTTTGGAATGCGCTCCCTCTAAACATCAGGATGGCAACTAGTCGGTTGTCCTTTAAGGTGAAGGCACGTGAGAACATTCGCAAGAAGTTGGTAGAATCATCAAAGCGTTAATTCGTTGGATTCGTTTTTCTCAATGCCGTTGTTAATTGTATTTGTATGTATGTATCTATGTATTTATGATTGTATTTTCCCTCTCTGCTTGTGTATTGAAAATGCCTATGGCATTAAGTCCACCTTTGTACAGTTTTTTACTAGTGCATAAAGTTATAAATAAATAAATAAAAATGTACATAACTTTCTAGCAAAGTTCATACCTTGTATATATCTACCTATAATAATGTATGTTTGTATAAGTCTAATATCCAGATATAACGTTAGTAGGTTGGTATGTGCTTAAAATTGTAGCCAACAAAATTATGCAAACATTTCCTATGTTGGTACATAATTATGATTCAAATTTCATATTATTTTTCCATTGAGTTAAATTTAAAATTAACAGCTAGTCGAGTAGGTCCAGTAACAGTTTTTACGCCAGCCAATGTTATAGTACAGACGCCAGCATATCAAGCTACTTCAATCTGACAAAGTCATATTACGCTTAACATTTACGTACCCTACTGTTACCAAGCCTGCTACCAAGACTAATATTTTTATTACTAGAGTTTTTTTATAACACCACATTTTTCATTGATGCTCCGCTCCTATGTATTACGATACATAGGAGCATCGATGAAAAATGTTACTAAACGATTTTTTTTCTCTCTTATGTCACGCAGACGAAGTTGTGCGGGTCAGCTAAGTAGGTAATAAAACATAAGTTACAGTTATGTTAAGGTGAAAAAATTGTACTACACTAGAAGTGTACATAATTCTGTCATTTCGGATTAAAAATCCAATTAACGCGCGGAACAAGCGCGGCGCCCACGCATGTCGCGGCGACGCGGGGCGCTCGGTCACGGCACTCCGCCACGCGGTGACGCGCTACAACGTGACGGACTACGGAGTTACCCAACAAGTAATTCCGTAGGCCATGCATCCAAATAACAACTTCGACACGAACGATTCCTTTTTATTGCATTATTTTAATTATTTTTTTTTTAATACATTAGTTTCGTCGTAAAATATACATGCAAATCAAATTTCGAGGAAAATGTTACAAAAAGTAAATTAAAATAAGTACTTGGGTAGGTATTACTAGCTAAAATTTAGACCTACGTATATCGGTGTTGAAAATTTCAAATGTAACTTAACAATATTTTCAGTTAAATTAAAACCAAGTGTTATTTTAATTAGTTATGTGTTTGTTAGTTTACAACTGAACTGAACTGAAAAACTGTCTTTACATTGTAATCCTTAATTATCCATATTAATTTTTATAATCTGTCCTATTTATAATTACTGCATGCCATGTCGTTCATCTTTAACGACTATAATTTGCCTGAACGCATAAAATAAATAAATTATCGGTATCTAATCTTGTATTGAACAAACGTATAGATACCTAAATCTATATAACATTCCAATCCCACGGAACTTCTCAAATGAAGTGAATTAACATACAAGCAACGATTAGTTAAATCTTAATGCGATTGTTGCCGGTCTTATAGGTTTTCGCAATACGCTCCACAAACTTGTTGCTGCATAATGTCAAATTAAAGTCGTTAATGAAATCAAAATAAAGCCTGTACCTGATAAATTGTGCGGTAAGTCAAATAATTATGATTGCCAGTTATTACAATGTATCTTTGTCATGCAACAATGGCCAACAATGCTCAGTACCAATTGCAACCAGAAAATAGGCACTAAATTACGTAAACCGTTACCAGTTGGACTCTAAATTAGTTAGCAAGTGTTTATGAATCATTAGTTCCAATACAATAAACAAAAGTAGCCAGTTAAGTCAGTGGTTAGATACGATACATAAATAAACAGTCGGTCTGAAAGAAAATATAATAGTTGTGGAAACCCCACCGTTCATTAGCGCTTGCTTTAATTAGAATACCACTGCCACAAGTACCTACATGAGCTAATTCAAGTTTACAGTTAGCATTATGTATTTCGTCAAAAGCTCACTGGCGCGCGGAATTCTAATAAAGTAGTAAATGTTTATATTTATTTATTATAAGCGATGAGACCGTTGGCAGAGGCGGAGTTAACCGTTACAATTTTATACATGGGCTATCTATTAGTATGCATGGTTCCGTTGGGCTCGGCGTCGCGGGCCCGAGCTCCGGAGAAAGCCCGTGTCCCGCTTATAGACTCGCTGAACTATTCGCCGACACAAATTACTCGTAAATTCATGGATTTACAGTAAAATTGTGTTTTTATAGCCTAGAGCCAACACTGTAACCGCGGGTCCTTGCTGCATTCAATTGCCAATGCAAGCGTAATGGCCGTGTGCGGACGCCGAATGCTTCATCTTATTTAGCTTATCTTTTCCTATGCATATTCATGATTCGATAATGACGCCTAAGCCACAGTTAAGTTGTAAATAGGCATTGGAGTCAGGGACGGTTACAGAGACACTTCTCTTAGTGCTGCATAGCCGGCAGGAAGTTGGCGTCTATGTACCACACGTCTCACGTCCACACCTGCTGAGATGCTTCAATCGAATTATTTTATATTAACTCATAAGCCAATAATTAGCACTTGTATAGTTACACAGACTTACTAAACATTATAGTTACTATAAATTCAGGAAGATAGTTGACTTGAGTGAGACTTGTTCCTTAGAGGAAGGGAAAAAAAGGGAAAGGAATTGCCTTCCGAAATCTATCGATGTAGAGTAGTTGAACAAACTGCACTACTAAATTCACGACTACTCGCTGCTCTCTGCTCGTGGATGAAGATGAAGCTTCAAAGAAACTGTTCAATAATATCATAATCATAATCATAATCATGACATTGATTGATTACAGAAATAAATATTGATACGGATCGAAACAAAATTATGTTTGATATTTTATCATAACCGTAATCAAATAACTAAAGTAGAATTTGCAAATGAACGGCTCAATTTTGGAGACAACGATATAAGGGTATAAGGAGGAAGGATCCAGCAGAAGGAAGGGTCCAGTGGGCAGCCCGCGTGTTGTCTCGTGGCGGCCATCCATCAATCCGAGGCGGCGGTCGGAGGTGCTTTCTCGTCGTTAGCCCTATAAGGCAGGGTCGGTACCACGCCTCGCGCAAGCCACTTCTTTTTCACTTCATTTTCTAACGCGTTGATAGAAATCGTCTTAACAACATATTTCACCTTTTCATTGGAACGGAAACGGTCCAGAGGTTTCACGTTACTTTTTAAGAGCATTTAAATGAATATGAAATTAAGATGGTCGCCGTAGCGATGTAATCGCGCTCGTTTAACGTAATAGCTGAGAAATACTCGGCGGGCATCGCGTTGTGTTGTGCGTATTCGCGAAATGTTCACGACGCTTCGTCTGTAGTTTCGCCATTAAAAGTTGGCAATAAATAAAGCAGAGGCATAGCTGTTCTGTGTCAGATGTTTCTAATGGCCACCCTGCGTGTTAATTTATAAACCATCTTATAAATAGTATTTATATTCGTTATTTAAACTTTACCCAAAGATTTATGGTTAAGCTTTTCTAACTTAACGATTTTGTACTAAACATAGTATTTTTATTTGTTTCAGAGCGTAGTAATGTTGATGTTCAGAGAAGAAAAATCTCCTGAAGATGAAATCAAAGCGTGGCAGTTCTGGCACGGCAGACAGCACTCCGTCAAGCAGAGGATACTGGATGCCGGTGAGTATTTAATATTACATTACTACCTACATTCATGTAATACTCATCAACACGTTCAATCTTGCGTGAGTGACGATAAGTGAGTATTTATGTAATTATCAAATAAGATAATTTGAGGAACAAAGACTTTTCAGTTTTTGCCAAGTAGGTATACTATGTATAGTAGCGCCTACAAGGGTTTAAGACACGATACCCGTGCAAAAACAGAGTCGTGCTCGAGGCGACACAGAAACATGACGGCTCGCTTGCGTGCGCGCGCGGCGGCGCCCGGCACGCAGGACCTAATTACCGTGCTGCAGGCTCCGCGGAGACGCACTGCGCACCCGCGCACCCCGCCACCACCATTATATCTCGTTAGGACATTTGCATAAATAACGCGCACGACGGCCGCGGCCCACACCGACCGGTGAACCTATCAATCGCTGCGACTAAAAATAAACACCTGTGGCGCCCGCGTCCAGCCTGCCTCGCGGTCGCGGGAACGGCTACTGCTCACAGCTTTAAATTACGCTACCTGTAATGACACATTCCGACATTAACCAGATTATAGATATAAAACTAAATGTGAAGTTTCCCCGACGCCGCCAAATGAAACTATGTAATAAAGATATCTGACACGATGAGCTCTATGAGACCAAGTAACAGGAAATCGTTAAAATTCGTGAGAAATCTCTTCGGCGCTGTAGAAACACCTGCCTGTTCGTCGCCGTTCGTTTTGATAGGCATACAGTCCCACAGACGGAGCTGGCTCGCTTGGGGTACGCGTGTCGAATGTCCACAAGAAGGATAAGAGCTATAAGCAATGTTACAATATAGTCGCGCGCGGACATAATGACTGCGATGATATCGGCAGCGCTCATTAGCATGTTAATTGCGCGCCGGGCCGCGGCCTGCGCCAGAGCCTAAGGAAATTATTGTTTTGATAATTTTACAAAGTCTCGATTTTCCTATCGTCGCAATATCAATAAATACAAGCTAGGTTTTACTACGGCCTCGGATTAGTTATGTAAATCTAAAATATTGTTTTTCTTTTTAACCATTGCATAGCGAATAAAATACATTACTCTTATTTAATAGATATATTATCATGCGCTAACCGATTAGTTAGGGGCTTACATCATCAACAAAACGCTTAGGTACTTATTAATCGCCTGGCTCGAAGTACACAACGCTGATATATGACACTTTACACATTCTAACATTAGTTAAGTGAGGCCTGCAGCATTTGTAATGAGTGACGCCGCGGCCACAAGCACTGCCTATAAATTAAATCTCAAGGAAAATAAAAACATGGAAGCCATTAATTCGCGCGGTCGAGCCAAGTTTAATGTCAAGGTTTTTAGCTTATCTCGATGTTAGTTGAGTTTTATTTTTTCATTTGTTGACGTTATTACATAGAATAAAAAATGTCTAAACACAAAGGAATTTTGTATTTTATATCTCAAAAACTAAGTTAATGTATTTGTTTTTAGTTTTATTATATCCGTAAGCGTTGTGGCTCATATTTCAGAAGGTGTTTTTATTGGAACCTCTTATATGTCGGAAGTGTCTAATAGGTATCTAGTAAGGTATGAAGTGGAGAGGGTAGGCACTTAGGCAGAGAGGTAAGGTACCGTGAATGTATGCGACGAACTTGGGAGCAGCGTCAAGGGCGACACCGGATACCTGTGCGCAGGCGTGTGAAAGCGCGCGCGGGGAAGGGCCGCGGGGCGCGCGGGGCACCGCAACGCACTGCGCGCCTGCACAATGCCTTCTCCGATTACCGACATGTCTTCGTATATCGCGTGTCCACGTTCAGCACAACTCCTTTGCCTCCACACTTATTTCTTTTGACAGTTTTCTTATATAGCACGCCTCACTGATTCGACGGATTACTCCTCAGTAAGTCGTTGTTGTGATAATATTAAAGAATATTCGTTAGTAATTTTATACATCGATGATCATAATCATACATAACAGACAATTTATTTTCTGATTAACATTTAATATCGTCCTCGATTATTCTTCTACCTCTTTATATGACCCGTTTTAATATTTAATTTATACTTATAAATTATACATGAATAGTCAATTATAGATTTACTAACTAACAATAACAAATAAAAACCGTTTTTTTTGCTTCCACTGTATCTGTTTACGTAGGTTTTCTACCCTAAACCTACAAACTGTTTTACAAGAAAATTGTATATGCCAACAAATATTACAGCTCGGTAGGAAGTTTTTGTGTGGGCAGATTTATTAGCACAGAGCAGGATGTTGCGTGGACTCGTAAATTTGTAAGAGGCTGTTAAAACAATAAGGTTGTCGGGGGGCGGCGTCCCCGGGCTGCTCGTAAACACGTCAGCGCGACGTCGCGGCGCCCGCGCCGCTCGCCCGCACAGCGCGATAGCCCGCGCCCACGCGCGCGCTCGCTCCGGCTACTGCAGTACTCACAACTTATGCCTATGTTCCAACTCCTTCGAAGGATACTATCTCCCCTCTAGCCGATATTTTTGTTTCAATGATTAAAACAAAATATTTGTGTAAAATTCCCTTATCACTATTTCACAACACATGTCTGTGAAAATTTGTGAAAGCAAGTACCCAAAAAATTAAGGTTACTCCTCATAATATTTCCTGTACAAACTACAATATTTAAGGTAGCTGCCCTCACTGCCTCATCTCAAAACACCACAATTTATAACTTCATGATAAAATAGAAAGCGATATGATAAACACCCTGTTCTACTGATTAGTGTTGCCCAAAATTGGTCTTGGTCTTGTTCTTGCATTTTCGCAACACCATGACCGACTTATTTTAGCAAGACCAATACCAAGATTGACCCCTGCAAGTTTTTAGCAAGAACGAGTCTAAGCCAGCGAGACTCCGGCCTCTCGCAGTTAAGTCAAACTGAGATTTGGGCGTTATTAAGTAGGTCCGATAATCCCGATTTTGATAGACGCTCCCCAGTTTCAAAACTGTATCGTCATAAAACTAAAAGTTATTGTATTGATTACTAGCATCGCCCCGCGGTTTCACCCGCGTAATTCACGTTCCCATGGGAATATGGGGATATGCCTATGTTCACCGGAGATAGTGTAGCTTCCCAACAATGAAAGAATTTTTCAAATCGGTCAAGTATTTTCGGAGCCTATTCAATGCAGACAAACAAAACAATCAAACCTTTCCTCTTTATAATATAAGTGTAGATTATATTTCGACTATTTAATAAGTAGGTGTTACTCACAAATATGTTTCCATGTGATAAAAATGTACATAGCATAACTTTCTAGCAAAGTTCATGCCTTGAATAATACAAACATTTCCTATGTTGGTACTCATGTTTCAAAGTTTGTATTATTCTTCTATTCCGCAAAATTTAAAACTAACAGGGAGTCGAGTAGGTCTAGTAACAGTTTTTACGCCAGCCAATGTTATGGTAATGTAGGTTTATATCATAAATCAGCTGATGTTTTTAAAGTGTTTTCCTGGTGTGAGTGAATGTCGATAAATTGCAGTGTTTACCTAATTTACAGTGAAAATGCGATAAATAAACGTAGTTAAAAATCCCTACAAACAATTTTCGCTCGTCACAAGCCACAATAGATAGATACCCAAAAAATGACATGTTTGATATATTATAGTGTATTAAAATTTTAATTCATGTTTTAGGTGTTTGTAAGTGTGTACTTAATTAAAAGTCTTGGTGTTGACAAATTTTATTAGTACCTAGAAGAGTAGAAGTATAAACTCGAGATGAAGATGAAAGTATATAAGTGATCATTATTTTAACCGCTAGCTATTTGTGAAGAGTTTAGGATCCACTAAACACGTACAAAAAATAATGATAGGTACCTACCTAAAATTAGTAATTACGTATAGGTCGCGTCATTTTTTTTTAAATTATTGTCAAGTAAATTATTTTAATCAATTTGGTGGTTCCCTATACCTATGTCAATTTAAGCTAAACATTTACCTACTCTGTAACGTTGTTCTAAGATCGAAACTCACGTGTTTAATAAATAGCAATAGGCTAATATAGGTATTAGCAAGACTTGCGAGACTCTTGCTGCAAGACCAAGACCAAGACTGAGAGCGCAATACCAAGACCATGACTGGGGTAAGTCTCGTCTTGGTCTTGCATTTGGGCAACACTAATACTGATAAGTATTTGAATAAATGTGCCCCTGTGCGTTAATGTGATACTTTCAAGCGGGTGAAGCCGCTGCCGCTGGCAAAAGCTAGAGGTAAAATGAGTCGCCCGATGCTAGGGAAAATATCAACTAGAAGTTCTCTAGCCCGTGTGCAATTAGTGCAGAATGCAAATCTGCTAATTACTGCCTATAAAACTCAATCTAGGAAGGGCAGAAATGGAAACATTGCAGTCGTCAATAAATTGATCCTATCACGTGATTATTCACGCCCAGCAAATAAATTTCCGTCCTCGATGACGTATTGTGCGTTGATATCTTAATCGAAATCTCCGCCGCCATTACTGCACAGTTAGCCGAAGACAAGATTAATGACAAGTTGTTGTTTTGTTACAGACACCAAGAACAGCATCGGGCTGGCGGGCTGTATTGAGGAGGTGGCGCACAACGCCATCGCCGTCTACTGGAACCCGCTCGAGAGCGCCGCCAAGGTACGTGTCTGCACTGCCTGCCCGTGCCTGAGCCAGCAGTGCTCACGGACTCCACTAATGGGCTCATGTGTCTTCCTGTCAGTGTGGCTGCGCCAAATGACGACTCAGCTCACTGATGCTAAAATATGTGCATATTTAAAGAATGCTATTATTGCTGCCAAGCATCGCTGTCATTATCAACGCACAAAATTAAAACGCAGATCGTGATATTACACTTATTAAAGTGTAATTAAATAGACTCCTGCAACCTTCTTTGGTCAGGTGGCTTCACCAAATGAAACAAAAAGTGCGTGGAGCGAGCGGCGAGCGGCCGCGGCTGGCTTGCGCAGGCGCACGCGGCGCACAACTCCACCGCTCCACCGTGAACACTCATTACATTGTTGAATAATAAACAACACTCTGTGTTTTTAATTGCTTACATAAAATTATACAGTATCTACTACTAGCAGCACAAAAACTTATACTTCATTGATAATGTTATGTATGTACATAGCCTTTTAAATATTCATCACACAATTAAAAGTCCGCGTGAAATAGCCTCAATTCTATGACAGTACCTACCTATGCTAATGTTAGTCAAGGGAGCAATTAACGCTTAACGACTTCTACATCGAATCTTAATTTTAATTTTGATCATAAAGTTGATAGGTGCTGCTTAAAATTAACCTGGCCGAGTTTAAATCGTATCGAATGGGATTAAAGTTGTTTTTTCATTGATTTTATGTTATTGCTGTTAATGAGCTGGGACGGAGTTGCGGCTACTGCTCACTTATCAATATCAGTAATTATTGATTGTTGGCCAATAAGTGGTAGCGGATGCGAGTTGTTTGCGACGGTTAATATGCGAACGTCAGCCATCGCCACGGCGTCGGCGGCTAGTAAAAACGCGAGAGAGTCATTTGCATAGAGCGCGGTAATGAGCGCAGGCGGCACGCGGCCCGCCTCCGCGCCTAACACGCCCTACGTGGCGTCTGCCGCAGCGAGCACACTGCGCACACTGCGCACTGCGAGCGGCACTTACTGCAGGCCGCGCCGCCGCTGCCGACTCAATGAGTCTCGTTGAAACGACTTTACTAATGCGCACTTGCTATTCATAGTATTCTACGCATTTTATTTTCTAACTTTATCTTGTTGGCCATTGCTCATGCGGTTTGACTACCGTGGCGCCCGTCTTTGCAACACTAAATTTTCCCTAACATTATTCCGTAAAAAGTACTTATGGTTTAAATTTGACTTTTTACAGATCAACATTGCTGTTCAATGCCTCAGTACAGATTTCAGCAGTCAGAAAGGAGTCAAAGTAAGTCATCTTTTAAAACTTTCTAACTAAGTTTACATAAATCAGCAGCCTTATGAATTAGATAAATCGCTAAGTATTTTTACAATGGTTGGATTTATGTAGGTATGTAAATGCAGGTAGAGAATAAATAAAGCTGTTTACATGATTGCTCTTGAGTGTTCTTGAGGAAAACGGTAATTTACTTCTATATCGTCGATCATAAATAATGTTTCATTTTATTACATCGCAGTGTTCATTGAATGCATTTTTTCCATACGGGCTACATATGTGCGTGGGAAATGGAAGACGAGTAGGCAGTAGTAGTTGCACCCATCTACAAATGTAATTAAATTTATTTTGTTTTGCAAAATGTTAATTAAGCTTACCATATTGAAAGTATGTAAATGAATGTTACGGTACGTCGCCGCCATGGCATGAGGTCGGTAACCGCGTTGTCACCGGAGACATCTCGATACCCGCGCAGCGCCGCTCGTCAGGCGCGCAGGCGCAGGCGGCGCGGCAGCGGCGCCGAACTAGCAACAGTGGCGCCGCGCCTGCTCGCTAAATAGCTCACTAGTCTCGTATCATCCAAAACAGATAGCGTATTATTTGCATCATGATGTCGAGTTGCGTGTGTCGCGCGACTGAGAGCCCAAAGCGATCCGCTGCAAGCGTTGCTATCGCTTGAGGCGCTTGTGCAGCGCCTGATTTGGAACCAGTCCGCTGTCAGCCTCTCGATTACCGACCCAATGCGCAGCAGCGCCGACCTCGAACGAAGGCAATTAAGACGTTTTAAAGCGATTCGATTCAGACACGTGCATATTTTTTCCTTATTCGTAAATTTATCGCAATTATCCCTTATGAACGTTTATTAAAACTGTTTTTTTTTTGTTATCATTCTAAGATAAGTGTAGACTACAAGCGTGAAATTGCTTGACTCAAAATATAGTCGATTTGTTTACATGACTATGTATGTATGAGATCATGTGGATACCAAATAGCGTGAGAGATGTGTCTTCGAGTAATTGGTCAATTAGTCCTAACCTTCTTTATAACTCCCCATTTGGCTAAATCACACATGGATTTGCATATTTTTCTTCAATTAGAAATCAAATATTTTAAAGTAAATTAGTATGGTTGAATTAAAGCAAACTACCAACTCTAGATTCTATTATTGAATTACAGGGATTACCGCTACACATACAGATCGACACCTTCGAAGACCCTCGGGACCAACAAGTTTATCACAGAGGCTATTGTCAAATCAAAGTGTTTTGTGATAAGGTAAGATGCAAAGCAATGAAACTGTCACACTCGTATCATATAAACATTAACCAAATAATCAGCATACAATAATGTAATTAAATTACTTTTAAATTGAAGGGTGCGGAAAGGAAAACCAGAGACGAGGAGAGGAGAGCAGCGAAACGGAAGATGTCGGCAACAAATAGGAAGAAGTTGGACGAGATCTACCACCCGGTGACGGAGCGCAGCGAGTTCTACTCCATGGCAGACCTGGGCAAGCCGCCCGTGCTGTTCAGCCCGGCCGAGGACATCGACAAGCTGGCGGGCATGGACATCCAGGGCTTCTACGGGCACGACGAGTCGGCGCTGGCCGAGGCGCACCTCAAGGGCGCATCGCCTTTCCTGCTGCACGCCGCCAAGCCGCAGGCGCCCGCGCTCAAGTTCCACAACCACTTCCCGCCCGACGCGCCAGGGTATGATTTATATTCAAGGTTCACTTTATTTTGCAATTACATCTGATTCTGTGAGATTTCTACTTGGTAATATAATTATAGCGAATTACAAAATCAAAGTTGTACATAAATTATTATCATTTACTTATTGCTAAACTTCTCAATAAATTTAAGACACTGCACCTGTTTGCTGTTAAAAAAAAGAAATATTAAAGAAAACACTCGTTGAACAAATCACGTCTTAATATTATAAACCAATTTATTGTTATTATTGTATTAATTCATTAATACCCTGTCTTATGTTAATATATGGACAGAATAAGTCGTGGAATAGTTAATAAGAATATAGATGAACGTTAATGAATGTTATACATAATATGACAGAAGCCAGCTCTATCAGACGATTACGAGCTCTTTAAGCTGATTGGTATACAATGCCTATAACTAATATTGGCTGATGAATTTTTTTTATGAGCTGTATTGGCAACTTAATCGGCCACATATTAATACAATTAACATGAGTAAACAGCTCACTGACCATATTCGAACTTTCACCAATGTTTAAGTTCATACCATTTCCGTCAGCGTATTACTACAGATCTATGCACGTGTATGAAGCACACAAGGGGTTGTAATATTTGCAATTATGGCATCTAAGGTTCAGAGCAAACAACTTTAAGTCCCTTCATTGCTCGGATCCCTCTTACGAGAAAGATAATCCAGAAGTTTAATAATATGTATTTATTCCCTGTACAGTTACCGGGAGGTGGGCGGGCTATCGCCTTACAGTGACCGCAAGGACTCGCTGGAGCTTGAGGGCGTTCTGGGTAAGCGGCCGCGCGTCAGCACGCCGCCGCTGAGCGAGCGCGTCATGCTGTACGTGCGCCAGGACACCGAGGACGTGTACACGGCGCTGCACGTCGTGCCGCCCACCACGCAGGGCCTGCTGCACGCGGTGAGTACCCGCGCCACAACACGCGCCGTGCCACAATAACCTTGGTGATGTCAGCTAACCACAGAACACGAGCGAGCGAGACGGTCTCCGTCGCTTTCTCGGTTTCTCGTCGTTCGTCTATGAATTCATTGTATACTTATATGTGAAGTAAACGCAAGAAATCGAGACGCTTCGTCGGCTGCGGGCGCCGGTCCGCTCGCCGGCCGGGCCGCCGCCCGCCGCTGTAACCGACCGGACGCTTTATAACCCCGTCTAATAAACACACGATCATCATAACCGCATGTTGTAATTAACATCCGCACGGTGCCGCGCCGCTCCGGACCTCCGGCGGTCCTTCGCGAGTTGTCCTCACTGTAAGAAACCACTAGACCGGTTACTGAACTTTCGGTTCCGTTAGACGAGACGTCTCGGTTCAAAATGGCGAAAGGCCCATTTGTAACTCTTTTGTTTTTTGCTTATTTTCAGATTGAGAATAAGTACAAAATTTCAAGTTCGGCAATTAATAATCTTTATCGAAAGAACAAGAAAGGGTAAGTGGTTTTCATTGGCCTTAGACAAATCTGACAGCGTGACCGCACCGGCCGCCTCGCGTTAATGCAGCATCGCTTGTCCGAGGGCGCGCCACTAACTGATAACTACGCAAAGCTTTACAACGACACTCCCCTATAACTATCTAATGAGCTTCATAATAGGTGTCAGTCACTTAATCGCCTCCCCTGCTCCGAAACGACACCTTAATCTGGATCCAAGCCCAAGCCGCACTGCAGGCAAGCACTCGCACCTGAGTAATCTTAAGGAGCACATATCTAATTATTTTAATAATTTGTAACTAAAATATTTGTTTTAAATCTCATACAATAGCTGTTTTAAAGATTTTCCGATTGATACTTTGCTTGTGATTATATTACTTTGATTGAGTAAACCCACGAGAGTAAGACCGCTAGTTCGCAAATTTACGTTTTTTATATTTCAGGATTACGGCCAAAATTGACGATGAGATGCTCGCGTATTACTGCAACGAGGATCTTTTCCTGCTGGAGGTGCGGCCGGCGGGCGCGGGCGAGGACGAGCGCCTCTACGACATCACGTTCGTGGAGTTGCCGCTGGACCCGTAGCCGCCGCGCGCCGTCGCGGTAACACTGTTCCCGTAACCGCACTGCCCTGCCGCGGTAACACTGTTCCCGTAACCGCACTGCCCTGCCGCGGTAACACTGTTCCCGCAGCTGCCGCGCGCCTCCGCGGTAAAACTGACCCCGAGTTACGCTCGTTACGTGAAAAATCTTTAAGGGATAAGGTTGTTTCAAAAGTGTCGATCTCAGGTTGAAATTTACTCGTAAGCGATTCACCCTCTCTATTTTGTCTGAAGCAGAATATTCCGAAATTTTCGGTTATCGTTGTGAGCTAAGCGGTCGAGTCGAAATCGTTGTGTAAATATCTATTATAGTGCCTTATGAAATTACATCGTGATTCGATTGCCCGGTGATAGCGAACAAAAATGTAGCTGTTTGCTTTTCAGAAAAACGTATTGTTTCGTTACTTTAATGTAATTATATTGTAAATGACGATGATCTGTTGCTGAATACGAACGCGTGTGCCATTCGCTCGGTTATCATAGGTATGTAGTTATCAATTCAACAGGTACCTTTTATTCTTGCCATGATGATAAAGTAATAAATTCTTGTCACAAACTTATATGTAGGTATAATATATATCTACACTGAGAAAAGTATGAAGTGCCTTCGTCATAATAATTAATGTTATCATAGCATAATGTAAGTGAGTTAAGTCAAATTAAATGCCATCCACTTTGTTAAGTTTTGTAAGCCTAAGTTTGCTTTATAAGCTCGCTCAATTCTTACAATTAGTAAAGTTGATATTAGTTTTAGGTTCAAGCAGGCGTACATTGCTTCCTCCAAGTGACAAGGCTCCATTTCACTGCTGTGCAAAAATTGGAATTGCAATTAAAATAACCGGAAGTCTGTATCTTAAAATTATTACCACGAATCAATCAATGAATCATTACAAACGGAAGCAATGACGTAAATTACAGTTTTATGAATAGAGCCGAGGTTGAGATTCCGCATAATGTTGGATGTTTAAGAGTCATATAAACATAGTCACAAAGTCGACCATCCAAACAACATTAACACTATCATCGATGGGAGTGGTTTGTGTATAGTTTTAAGATTTTATTAATAATACAATTGTTATAATACTTAAACGAATTTCGATACGTAGGTTATCGGGCCATGACAACAATTTAGTTTACGAAGTATTCTATGTCCAAGACTTATTTATATTTTAAGATTCGTGCCGGATAGGACCATATCTTTCTGTAGCGACTTCAGTTGTATTTCTTTTTAAAAGCTATCCATTATAAAAATAAAGTGAAAAATATACCGTAATATGTAATTAAATATCAGAAACTTAATAGGTACATTGCATCATCATTATATTAATCATTGCTCGAGCATAAAATATTGTTAAGTTATTTCCACCGATTATTCAAAATCCAGAACAAGGTTCTGTATCAGTACGCGGGCGCGTGTCGACGGCGGCGCCGCGAGTCTCAAGTGTCGCAAGTGTCGCACGACTGGCAGGGGCGCGCGTCGCACGCCTCGCACGTGTCGCACGTGTCGCAGGGGCGAGAGCGCCTCAGAGTAGTGCAGACGGTTCGAATAACTGCCATATTATGACATAATTTAGAGTACTTATGTTCTTAGGTGTAGATTCTTTAACGTAATGTTAGTTCTTTTTACTGTGTCTCATGTGACTTGCAGGTAGACATCGAATTTTAATTAAGATATAGTTCATATTTTCATATATTATATATTTTGTAACGTGTTGTTTTTGTTTCATTCAGCACTAGCTGCGATTGCGTTGTGACTTGTTCCGTCCTTCGCGTTTCTCTTATCTTCCAATGTTTTCGCTTTCGTACACTTGTTATATCTTCACAACTGGAATTCCAATTTCCTATGTTATGTTTTGGTTACGAATCCGTTGCTCAATGTCCGCTGCTTGTCGGCCGGACTCAAACAGCATTGTTTTTATACTCATACGTATGCAAGTACTTAATTATATTTATTTATATACTTATTAATATAAATTGTGCAGCTTTAATGTTTACTTACAATGATTTTAGCTCGTGATTCAGAATCTCGTCATAAGTCACAAACGTCAGTAGCAATAATACAGTGTAGTAGTTAAAATGTTAGGGCCCGCGGCGCGTCGCCACGCGCAGCCTCGCGCTGCTTCGCCCAGCAAGGTTGTGCAATGTATAAGCAGAGGTTTACTATATAGTTGTATAATTATATGAAAGTCGTGGATGATTACGTCAATGGGATTGATAATAATATATAGAATGAGGCCGGGCGAGCGTGGCGGTGGCGACGCGGCACGACCGCTCGGCGTGCGGAGCTGGTAGTCACACTAGTTAAAACACATCCCGAAAGTGTTAACACATTTTCGTTATTAAATTGTACTGTACTTAAGATTTAATTGAATAGATGTTATGTTATTCTTTTATATGAATATTTGTAAGTTGTCATAAAAATATTATTAATATAATTATTTTTATCAAAGTTTATAATCTAAATAAAAATGTTTTTCTTGAAAACATCACTATAGTTTCAATGTTAATTAAAAATACATACCTATAATACGATTTGATTATGCGTTATATTGATTTAAACAAAGCAGAGCTCAAAATGTGTAGCGTGGTATTCACGCTGGATTTTATTCAGGAGAGATACACGAATCCTTCGTGTAAGGGTGGGTAGGTTCGTCCTTGACATAAACAAAAACGAATACTATCGTTTCTTGTACTGGAGGCCGCCTTAATATTTTTTTTTAATTTAATTTTTATTCTTTGTTGTTATAGCGGCAGTAAAAATATTTCTGAGAACATTTTATATGTCTACATTACTACGGTTCTTGAGCTACAGCCCGCTGATACGCAGACAACGAAGGCTTAGTAATAGGATCTGTTGGTTACCTACCGTAAAAAGCAGTCACTGGGGACCTGCTTATTTAAGAGTTGTCAAGTCACACTACTGAGCATAGCTTGAAAAATTCAAGGAAGATTTACTCCGTAAAACCGTCTCTAACCATGGGATGTTTATTGTGATGTCTTATTATTATGTCCTCAGGGTCCAGTTATCGGTTTTCATATACTTATAGGGAATTTTGGTTACTATGATTTCCTAGTGCTTCCGCTACCATGCGGCTGTTAACCAGTTAGGTACGTGGATGATGGGCTGCACATTCAGGCAAGAACTTGTTGTGATATCGAGAATTTGGATGACACGTGCCACAGATTAATATCTCAGTGCACAGTGGGGCGATCAAAACTGTTTGACCTTTGCACTGCATAAAACCTATCAAGTTATTTTTAAAGAGTCCTTTAAAGGTACGGATACCTACGTTGTGTTAAATTAAATACTTGGCTAGGATGTCAAGTATTGCCCCATGTGCTGTGCGTGTGAGTGCGTGGAGATGGTGTGTGTATGTGGTATTAGAACAGAAATTTTCATTTAAACATCATGTAAAATCAGTAGGCACGCTCCAGTAGTACGCGGGAGAGTTAGTCCTCTCTAACTCCAGTAGAATCCGATTCCCGACATCTCTACGAACACACAACAGCCCCGGGTAGACTTAAGAGCCAAAGTTTTCTTCACTGCACACAGGCTATGTAAGACCAACAACCAAGTAAGAAGCAAGTTGTGGGACGTGAACTACAGCGGCCTATATGGAAAGCACTCAATCGCTCCCGCATCCGAGTAGGCCACTGCAAATACATTTAGGCAAAATGGGGTTTCACTAGACACCAAATGTGACTGCGGTAGTGCGGTACCCCGTCCACTTGTTGGAGTGCTACAAATCTCCTTACACCTGCACCACTGAGGCCCTAATGAATGCCACAGATGCCGCTATACGAGTAAGCGTGGCCACGCACTGGGCACAAAATGTTTAAGCATCACCATCGACGGAAAGAATAAGAATAGGAAGGTGAAAAGCCCAAATTAACTTCTCCGCCTTGACGAGAATATCCAAAGCTACTTGAGGTCTGTAATTTTAAACTTTTAAAGCTATGCTACTTACTTGAGTTGTACCTGTTTGGGCCGGCTGAGGGGCATCAAAGCCAACTTTTGGCTTTGATATTTTCATGTAAAGCGCATAGGACAGTTAGTAAAGAAGCCTTACCGGTACTTGCAGTTATACTCCCACTCAAGATCACCGAATCAGACCTATACCGTAACGCGACAGTGTTAGGATCTCTAGATGAGACACACACTGATGTATAGGAGAAAATTTTATATGAATGGCAATGTAGGTGAGGAAATTCCATGAAAGGCCGACACCTCCACCAGTTCTTTCCATCCGTTCGTGAGCAGCTGGATAAGACACGGCTTGAAGGGGATCACTGTGTTGCCCAATTTCTCACATGTCATGGGCAGCTTAAGCGCTACAAAGAGTTAATTATTTTTCTTTAACAGGAGATGCCTTTAAATTTGTGGCTTCACCACTCGAATATTTTCTCCCGGACTCAACGAGGTTTTTTGGCTCGGCGTTTTTCCGGTGGTTGCCACTGTTGATTCTAGCTTTCAGTGATGATGTACTTGCTTTGGATAGGAAAAGCGTGGCAGACTAGCTAGTCCCAAAAACCGAACGAACGCGAGGCTGACTACTCATAAACGTACGCGATGTAAGCAAAACCTACTGTAGATGTAGTTCATTTGTAACGGGCCTCGATTAGTTCCGAGCATATATTACCAACTAGAAAGAAGTTTATAAACTATGAACCCGTTAACTCTCCGTACTCTGATGAAACACTAAATACGATTGAAGGGCACACCTAACTTTCGAATTGAAAAGAATGTTCTCCCATACATCGCTGTATGTCACGGTAATTTCTTCAACTGGAAATATAAGTTTGTAAACGGAAAAAAATATGTGATATCACTACAGATACTTAATCAATTATCAGGCTTTTTGCATTATTGGTGCTGCAAGATTTTACTTTATGCCAATTCATGATTCTAGGTCAGCGGGAAGTACTCCATAGGTTTTGATTTACTTCCGAGTACCAAAATATGTTGCAAAACTGATTCATAAGTAGCCGTATCTTTTTATTGCGTTCATGGCTCCAAAGTACCTGTGATCCACGAAATTGATATTAATTCTCACCATCCCTACTTCCTTAGAAAAATCTTCATGACAGATCGACAGATGGACAACGAAGTGATTCTATAAGGGTTTCTTTCTTTTTTACTTTTGAGATACGGAACCTGTAAAATTTTGTACGTTTCTTTCATACAAATCTGCTTTAAAAAGAGTCCCTAGCTCAAAAATGTGGCATTATGTAGGTATATGATATAAATTTCACATATCAAAGCCTGGTGACTTTATTGACAACTGGGGTAGTTTAAAGGTGTGTCCAAATACAACGCGGCATTCGAGCGCGGCTGCCGCGCGCGGCTTTCCGCGCTATGATTGGACGACTGCCGCGCGTGGTAGCCGCGAGCTTCCTGCCGCGAGCGGCGAACGCCGCGAACGGTGTAAGTGTTCGTTCGCCGGTGGTTGTGTGTGGACGGTCGTATTTTATCTACACTAATATTATAAAGAGGAAAACTTTGTTTGTTTGTAATGAATAAGCTCAAAAACTACTGGACCGATTTAAAAAAATCTTTCACCAATCGAAAGCTACATTATCCACGAGTAACATAGGCTAAATTTTATTTTGCAAATAAATAGGGTTCCGTAAGATATTTGGGTTTTTCGGACACAAGGTTTAAAAAACCAACCAGAAAAGTTACTTATTTTGCGTACCTACGCTGCCTAAACTATAAAAGATAGAATCATAAAAGATCTTTTAATATCTACAAAAAAGGCCGCGACACACTCTACACCTATATATGTCGAGTGAGGCACAACAACCATTTTTTTATTCTTTATCTTGATTTTTTTTGGACTACATTTAAACGCATTTATTTTACTCATCCTATTAATCCTTATCAAAATAAATTATTTCCATCACTAAGTACAGTTTATGTATGTAGATAATATTTGGTCTTTGGATGATTAAAATTGGACGTTTGGTTTTGAAGTTATGGCGAAATTAAAATATTACGATTTCTGCTGCACGGCCCGTTGCGAAGTGGGCGTCACCAATCTTTTATAAATTAGCCACAATAACGTCTTTAATCCTTAAGCATTTCTTCAAAGTGTATTAAATATGTATGATATATCTTTATCAACTTTCCGTATTCAAAAAGTACACTTTAAACTAGATTTTATAAAAAAAAAATGTAGAAATCGGTTTATAAACACACAAGATATAAATGAAATAAAACTTCCTCCGCTGCATCTATAAAAAGGCGAAGGCGCTCACGCGCCAACATCCCCTGGAATGTCCGGTTGAGTTTTAAATTTTTTTTAGTGTTGTATAGCTCTTTTATTGATGAAGGCTGGGATAGGCTATATAACATCACGCTATGATACATAGGAGCGGAGCATCAATGAAAAATGTTACAAAAAAGATTTTTTTTTTCTCTCTTATGTGACGCAGACGAAGTTGCGCGGGTCAGCTAGTCTTAATATATATAGATAGATAGAATCATTGATGTATCAAAAAGAGGTAGATACGGGACTTCGTCACAGCGCCCTTATAATCTTAAAAACTGTGGCGTTCGGTAGTTGATTTCGTAATAGATCACTTCCAGATTGATCCAACACTGCCTTTTTTTAATACACATTCTTCTATTCCTTCTTCTACGTAATTTACGAATAATAAGTAGAGCTATAACACACACGGCCGCTTTCATTGTGGTTTAAATACGAAATGAAGAGCGCGGCGTGTGTCGGACATGCCGCGCAGCACTGCCGCGCAGAAGGTCTAAACTAGTCGCGCGGCAAATTTGTATCCCGCGAATGCCGCGCGTAGCTGCCGCGCACTTTGTTCGTTGTGTTTGGACACACCTTTAGGCCGTAGATAAAAATATGTGTGTCAAAACATTTGATAAATGAAAGAGCACTGCAACTCGATTGTGACTTTTAATAGTCTTATTATTATACGTTAACAATTTAGTAATTTTCATATTCTGTACATTTAGAAGCTTCAAAGTTCACGAAAGCAGCAAGACAAAGACTCGAAGTAAGACTAGACACTCGCCTACAATCCTAATTATCTGGTAAGATAAGCACGTCCACATACAATTAGGTAATGAGCTTTAGCAATAGTTATCATTAAAATAGCGGTGCTAACCTCCTTTTACTTAGATTAAATTATTTAACCATAAAATATTGTGAGCAAGGTAATTTGCCCATCCCAAGTTTTATAGCTTGAAGTCAAGAAATCCTATATGTATTAAAACATTGCACAGACATGAAAAGCACGCTAAAGTTTATAAAAATGTCTAATCTGAAGATCAGTCAAATATTCATAATTTCGACTTAAACTATAAAACATCTGAGATGAACATAGTTCTAGGACTTTTTCTAACTCAATAATGAATAAGCGATAAAACAATAAAAACATTAAAATGTAGAGCGTCTCCCAGCGTTTCAACAGGCACTTAGTGTGAATACAAGTAAACCCAAAATGTGCGATATGTTCAACCAATGAGTAACTTGTTACTTAAGGAAACATACATTTCTAAGAAAATCTATGTAAAGTGAATAAAGGATTGCTCGTAGGATACCACATATTAATTAGTAATACCTAAATCGAAAAAAAAACTACTATAAAAAAATATAAATAATATTTTAATCAAAAGTCGAATTTTTAACTACAGAAGCCTGCCTACGGAGCACTAAACCATTTTTTAAATTAAAATGCATTCTTAAACACGGTCATAAAATCATTTCCATTTACTAAATAATTAACCTTGAACATAGCTAGTGGTGTAAGCCAAAAATGATCATCTTACATAAATAATAGGTATACATCACTGTTAGTTAAAACTAACCAAATTATTATTTTTGTAATTTCCTACTAGCAGCGGGACACTACATAATTTACTACGGCTATAATAATAAATTATTCGTCCGTATGTTAGCGTCACGAGGCCACATTTTAATGGCTCACGTTATTGATAGTTATTCTATCTCCTACGCGATTATTATACTTTAGCGTAAAACTTTGTTTATTGAAATTGATCGGTAATTGCTAACAACACTTTCACATTCCAAAATAAAATAAATATTTTACTTTCTATAATGGCACATTAAATGCAATGCATTTTAGATAATTGTCCGAATGAAATTCGTAAATGAGTGTCGAAGAAACACGTAGGAGTGTTGCGCAGGCGACACATGGCGCGTCTCCTTAGATCTGTATCTTGAACCGTTCCCCCTCGGAGCAGTTCTGGAATGATTGCTATTGGATGAGCGGCGAACTCTGACTGTCGCTGAAGTCCAGCGTGTAGTACATGTCAGCGTCGCGCGCGCCGGTTGCGGCGCACGCGGCGGGCGCGCGCTTGTCGCTGAGCCAGTGCGGCGCCGGCGCGGGCGTGCGTGCCATCCGCCCTAACCGGCCCAGCACGCGCGCGTACGTCTTGTTCACGCGGCAGTGGCACGCCGTCACCTGCACACATACAAACATACATAAAATAATAATAATAATAATAACGTTTATTGGACAAAATCAGAACTTAGCCTACAACAGTTTCAGTTCTAATAATATAACATATAAGAGGCTAGAACCTAAATGAACTCCTGATTTCCAAACTAGGTAAAAACCTGTATCTCGGAAATCAGTGCTCTTCCATTGAATATAACACGAACTCTTACTTATATAAGGAGTAACTAATATACATCAGTAGTAAAAATTAATTTAAAAAAAAATCAAAGAAATTAGACCACAATTAAGTTATGCGAAAAACAAAAACAAAAAAAATTATTTTACTGCTTGACGATTTTGAGAAATATGTTAGTATAATATGTAGTGTTGTGAAGTGTAGTGTAGTGTATATTGTGTAACTTAACCAATTAGTTATTTCTGGACAAGTAGTAACTTTTCGGTATTAGCATAGTCCAAGCCAAGGAGCCAATTTGTAACAGTTGTTTTACATTTGTGTTTGGTAAGGGGATACGTGTTGACGATTAGATTAATATTATTGTAAAGATGGGCACCAAGAAAAGGGAAGAATCTCTGAGCAAATTTAGTGCGGCACGCTCTAGACACACCAACTGTACATTTTCTGCGCTTCAGTAGAAATTCTAATGGGTTATATTTTAAGGAACTATGCATTCTGAGGACTCTTTGCAGTATAAAAAGCTGTCTAACCGTCAATACCTCACAGATTTGATAAAGGTTGGTTGTGGGATGAAAGAAAGGTAAAAACAGACTTACTTTAAGAAGTGTTCTTTGAGCACGCTCGAGTTTAATTAAGACGGTCTTACAGGCACCACCCCAACTTGTTATACAATAAACCAACAGTGACTGGCATAGAGCAGAATAAACCGTCTTTAAGACCTTCGGGGTAGCAGTGTGTCTGAGATTTTTAAATATGTATATTAATTTACGAACTCTAGAAGATACAAGGTCTACGTGAGGAGAAAAACTAAGTCTCTCGTCGATCACAAAACAATCACAAATGGTGTTATTTGCTGACGATACGTCCTTAATTTTTAAGATAAATAGACGTTCTGCAAATCTTGACGAAGTAAATGACTCCCTACAGCAGGTCCAAAATTGGTTTACTGCTAATAATTTAGTATTAAATGAGAAAAAAAACAAAATGTATTAGATTTGTTTTACCGAATGTTAAAAGTAGTATTGAGGAAATAGTATTGAATAAAGAGAAACTAGAACTCGTCGAAAGCACAGTTTTCCTGGGGATAACGCTCGACTCAAGGCTACAATGGGGACCTCATTTAGCATCACTTGCAGGACGGCTAAGTTCAGCAGCATATGCTGTCAGAAAAATCCGTCAACTTACTAATGTAGATACCGCGAGACTGGTCTATTTTAGTTACTTTCATAGTGTCATGTCTTACGGTATTTTGCTATGGGGACGGGCTGCAGACATAGAGTCTATTTTTATTCTGCAGAAAAGAGCAGTTAGAGCCATTTACAATCTCCGCCGGCGCGATTCTTTAAGGGAACTGTTTAAGAAAATTAACATCATGACGGTACCTTGTCAATACATATATGAAAACATTATGTATGTTCGGAAAAATCTGCATATTTTTAATAAGATCAGCGACAGGCATAATTTTAATACTAGAAATAGAAACAAATTAGATCAACCTAGGTTTAGATTGGCTAAAGTACACACTTCTTTTATGGGGTATTGCGTAAAATTTTATAACAAAATACCAGTCGATATCCTTCAATTAAATGAGAGAAAATTTAAAACATGCATAAAACGCACACTATGTAGGCAAGCATATTATAAACTGGAAGATTATATCCTTGATAAAAATGCTTGGCTAAATGCTGGTCCTGCTCCACAGACTCAACCACTTGGGTAAACAAGTTAGGATTTTTTATTTGGAAGAGATGCTCGCCCTTTTTTTGTCTCATTTATTTATTCTTTTTTTTTTATAATTTTATATAAATAATTAATTTCTAATAATGGGAATAAATAATTTCTCTTTTTTACTTGTATTTGCTTGGTCATTGTGAACCATAGTTTTGTATAATGTAGAAGCAGTTTATTTTCAAATATTATAAATGTGAGTACCATGGAGCCATTTACAGGTTATAGTTTACTTTGTGACTTGAACTAAAATGGCAGTTGAGAGTATGTCATGCTCGCTCAAATGTCTCGCTGATGGTGGCGCGTGTGTCGGATCATTCGGTTCCCTTCAAAATGGTTGAGCTAAATGGTGCCGATACACGCGTCATGTTCGTGAACGGGCGCCGTCGGTTGAGACTGGTCACCTCTTAACTGCCACTGACTTGTTTTAATCTTTAATACTTTGAATTGTTTTATAGTTTCCTTTTTTTTCTTTGCATTGTCCTCGCACATAGAAGCACCAAGGATGTAACCAAAGTTATGTAATACAGAACATGATTTAAAAGAGTGTCCGTGGAGTTTCTTGCACGTTCTTCTCCATAGAGATCTACGCTTTGGAACGTGCAGATAGCTTCACCTCTTTCGACTTGACAATTCAAAAGTGCCTGTAAAGGGTTTATTTGAAATAAATGCTTTGAATCTTGAATCTTGAATCTTGATCACTACTCCAAGGTACTTTATTAATTTTGTTTGCTCAAGCGAAGGACAGTTGCAACTTATAGTTTTATAGCATATCCGAGAGTGTGCGATTATATATAGATTATATATAGGGTGTATAACGGAGCGAGAACATTACAAACTTAGTTTTTTCGACATTTAACGTTAAAAAATTACATCTAAGCCAGTCATTAACAACATCAAAGCCGCATTGAGCACGTTGAAAAGTTTTAGTCCACGGCGTATCCCTAAAAACAAGGGCAGCGTCATCCGCACAGGTTATAATTTTCCCATTTTGGAGTTCAAGTTCACAGAGGTCATTAATATAGATCAGAAATAAGGTTGGTCCAAGGACACTACCTTGCGGCACTCCGTAAGTTACGGGAAGCTTATCACTTACCCAGTCGGCCACCATAACACACTGAAAACGATTACTGAGGTAATCCTTGAATAATTTATGTGGTAGACCTCTGATCCCCATGCTCTCAATTTTATCCAACAGTCTAGGGACAGAGACTGTGTCAAATGCCTTCGCTAAATCGAGAAATATAGGTAGAACTGTATTTTTGTTATCAATATTATCTGCTACATAATCAATAACTTCATGAACTGCATCACTAGTAGCTTTGTTCGATCTGAAACCAAATTGATTATTAGATAGAAGCTTGTTTTTTTTCTAAGTAATTAATTAATCTCTTATTAATAATTTTCTTGAGTATTTTAGACACAGTAGGCAATATTGAGATGGGTCGTTAATTCTTGACACAGTCCCTGTCACCAGACTTGAATATAGGTATCATTTGGGCAGTTTTAAAAGCTTGTGGGAACGATCCAGATGAAAGCGCTAAATTACAAATATAGGTCAATGGGGAAACCAATAGGGATCGATAACGTGAAAGGAAATTTGAAGTAAATAATACCTGACCGATATCGGCCTCTCACCGAAAACTTGCTATCGGTGCGGGAGACATTATAGCGCACAAGTGTGTGCGCAAGCACACATGCCTCTTCTATCACTGCCATAGTCTGATGGGACAGCAATTCGACACGACTAGAGAGAGATCTGTCTCCGGACTTAATGTGCTTTAATGTGCAAGGGTGTCACACCACTAACTGACCATCTCCGGGCTGTCACAGAGCATCTCCTAACGGAAAAACCCAATTACTCTTTTTGCTCAACAATACATACACATATATAGACATATAAAGTACCTTCTCAGTATTCGTAATCATCAATTCTGCCCACAATCACCTACTGCCGGATACGATGCCCCCTTTTACATACAAAAGTGCATTACGACCTGTAGAGTTGCACAGTGCATGTCTGTCTTATTAACGCTACGTTGTATAATCTTGTGTAATAGTTTCGTAACAGCAAGTTAGCGTAACGCCTACCGCACGCACATCATGTTTCATTGCTCAGATCATGGTACCGAGAAATTAAAAAATGCCACAAGAAAAAAGTATAAGGTTGGGGAAAAAGTCTTTCCGCATTATAGTATGTATGAACTTGTAATAAAATCTCTTTGGCTATACTACTTGTATCTGACTGGTTATGGTATAATTGAAAGTTTAAATTTTAAAGAACATAATTCCAAATTCAAATTAGGAAAATGTGTGATTTTCATTTGTTTTTCGTACCGTCAAGAGAATCTAATGAAGAAATTCGATACATTTTAAAATTGTACTACAAAAAAGGTAAAAATACAACACAAGCCGCGAAAAAAAATTGAGATATTTATGGACCTAGTGCAGTGTCTGTGAGAGTAGCACAAATTTGGTATAAGCGTTTTCAATCCGGAAATTTTGATGTCCAAGATGCACGTTGCCCTATCTATACTAATATTATAAAGCTGAAGAGTTTGTTTGTTTGTTTGTTTGTTTGTTTGTTTGTTTGTTTGTTTGTTTGAACGCGCTAATCTCAGGAACTACTGGTCCGATTTGAAAAAATCTTTCAGTGTTAGATAGCCCATTTATCGAGGAAGGCTATAGGCTATATTTTATCCCCATATTCCCACGGGAACGGGAACTACGCGGGTGAAACCGCGAGGCGCTGCTAGTTACGGATAAAACGAATGCCATTTTTGAAAAAGTGTAGCAAGATCGGCATGTCAGTAGTTACGACGTAGCTGCAGAACTGGTAATTGTTCACCCCCAATTATACACAAAAAAGCTCGATATTTGGGTACCTCACGAGCTCACTGAAAGAAACCTAATGAACCGTGTACTCATTTGTGATTCTTTATTACGACGTAATGAAACCGAACCATTTTTGAAGAAGCTGATAACTGGTGATGTAAAGTGGATCACGTACGACAAGAACATGCGAAAAAGGTCGTGGTCAAACTTCAGGTTCAGGTCATTTAGACAGCCCGTGGCAATCTCTTACATATGAATGATCAATGACAAAGATAATACAACATGACTCTACAGTAATGGTTTCGTACCTGTGGTCCGCGGTATTCAGATCAACGCAATCTTTTATTTTATAAATATTTAGGTTATGTTTCTCAATGAGTAAATAAATAAACGCCGTTTAATTTCTGGTCACTGCTTCTGAGTGGTCCCGGGTGATTTAGGTTGGGAACCACTGTTCTAGAAGATTTGGACGCACTGACCACGACGCCGACGATGGCGATGGCGGCGCCGAGCGTGCCGGCCGCGATGTACACGTTGTGCAGGCGGTCATGGTACAGCCCCAGCGGCGCGCGCAGCTCGCGCACTGCACCGCCGCCGCCGCCGGGCTCCTCATCCATGCCGCCCGCGCTGCCCACCACTGACTCCAGGATGAAGTCCTCTGTGGAAAACAACGACTCTGTTAATTTTCACTTTCCTACAAAAATGTATTATGATAAATATAATTTTTCTGTTGAATACTTATAATGGATTTTTGTTTCTTAATGAGACACACGCCACCAGAAGAATGACGCTGCGTACAGATTGAAAAGAGTTATTTTACTTATATTATATAAGGTTTTAAATGCGGAAAATATCCAATAGAGTTACGAAAATACTACGATCCTTATAGCAGTTTACGCCACATATTGCGTCTGTAGGCCTTAATATCAAACGGACTACTGGTGGTATCCCTTGTCTGTTATCTATAATATGTATGTATTTATTAATTATATAAGTATGTATATCAGTTGTCTGGTTACCATAACACAAGCTCTGCTTAGCTTGGGATCAGATAGCCGTGTGTGAGTTGTCCCAAGATATTTATTATTTATTATTATTATTTATTGTTATACGGAACTACGTGCACGACGTGTTTACTGATATAAGACGTGTCGTATAACGGTCTTGTGAACTATTGCATGAAGACTGGAAGCCGAGGAGAAGTGCTGCCAAACAGAAGAGACACTTAGCTCGAGAAACCTAATATAGACGTTAGTCGTACTAGTATAAGTTCCGCCTCTTTAGCCTTCCGAGCCGTTTTATCCTATGTACACAAACAGGCTCTGTGCCTTCAATCAACTCCGAACCAAGCCATCCACCCGCTACAGAACACAAAACAGTTTTTGGCATGTTCTATGCATAGGTATTGTTTTATTGCCGCGCTGACACAAAATATATATTCTTCTTTTCAATTTTTACTATTATAAAAATTGAAAGTGAGACAGCTAAGCAAGGGACTGGTTATTTCGAGTGCATTACACATTGCCTTTTCTGTGAACGCAAGTGCAAAGTCCCCCACAAGTGTGTAAGCAAGATATACATATGTACCTTCACATAGTTTGCCGGTGTACCCTGGCCGGCACGAGCAGTAGAACGAGTCGATGCCACTCCAGCAAGTTCCTCCGTGCGCGCACGGGTTGTTGTCGCACGCCTGCAAACACAAGCACGGACCAATTACTAGCTCGCTTCAAAAGCGTTCACATATTATCTTATCATGAGAATAATATCAACTACTGTTGAGATGTACTAGTCTTGTTGTTTTAAAGTTACTAATTTAAAACATAGGCAGGCCGATTCACAAAAATAATAAACTTATGCTTTAAGAACTGAGTAGCGGGTTCCTATCGAGAATTTGAATCTGCTGATCAGTATTCCTACCACACATTTAGCTAAAATTTTATAATATGATTTTATAAATTTTATAATAGGGCTAGAGAAGTACAATGCTTAATAAGTATGTAATTCTATATTTTATTAATCATTACGAATTATAACAAAAAGTCGACCTTCATACTGATTAGCTTTAAAATTATAGTTGAGAATACTCTGTTGCTGTAATTATGATTTTTAACCATGAAATAATTATCTCTCATTAAAGTGAAGAATAAGCAAAATATTTCTTGCACTTATTAGGGAGTGTGTTTAGCTCTGATAACCATTTTAGGTACCTAGGGTTAGATTTATAGCAGAACTTTTTATGTCATAATATTATTTTGCATAAAAACGTATAGCATAATCTTCACTTGGCAGAAAATAGTTTGGCATACCTACACTCATTCATCATACATTAGAAACTCATGATTTCGTAAGTCAGAATCATCTTAAGGCATAAATTTCATTATACATAATAATTAAAAAATAGAACCACCATATCGCAAAAAGTTCACAGAACCGTTTTTTGGCATACATTTCATATCAGTAGTCATTCAAAGGCAAAATTTTAGAAATTTTGGCATACATTTCACATCCATAATAATTCTAAGACTCATCTATTACATTACAGAAAAATAATAATTTGTATTTCTTACCACAATAATAAAATTGATGCAAGCAAGCCTGCAGCGTGCAAGCAATCATGCAACGTGCAAAATGCAGCAGGCATGGTTTTGTCACGGCTCCAGCGCTCCGGTGGCGGTCCCACGCGACCTTATCGTCGCAGATGGTTTTCACGCTCACCACCGTAGCTTCGGCACAAGGCTCCAAGTAAACATTATACCAAAAAATTCTGCCATCTTCTTAATAGCACGCCATTGTAAATTCGGGCATTCGGCCAAACAATAATTATTCTAAATAATTTTTATGCCTTACAATTATTCGTTTCAGGAAGATTATGCCAAGTGTGTTATGCCATATTAATTTCGGAACATCAATATTCTGCCAGATAGAGGGGACCCATTTAGATGATCTTGTAAACTCAATGCAGACACTCTAGTTAGTCGCAACAACAATAATTCTTGCATTTAAAAAATATTTCTCTCTGGCTTGTTAGTTTTCAAGCCTCCGCATAGCACGTTTAACGGAATGAAAAATACTGTTTTCAATATAAAATTGTTCGTAATTATGAGTAGCTAGCTAGTTCATATTTAGTGAGTACAATTACTTATCACTCAGGTTTTTCGTCTATTCTGTAACACTATGTATTTACTTCAAGAGAGGTTAGCACCCAGAGCTGTATTGTAGCATAGTGTGTACTCACAGATCTGGTGGGTATGTGGCACTCGTCGCCGACGAAGCCGAGCGGGCACTCGCACGCGTAGCTGTTGCCGCGGTCCGAGCACACGCGGTGAGCCGCGCACGGGCTCGGGGAGCAGAGGTCCACCTTCACATATATCATGTTTATTATATTACTGATAGCAGCGCCCCGCGGTTTCACCCGCATATTTTCCATTCCCGTGGGAATATGAGGATAAAATATAGCCTATGTCACCCGGCGATAGTGTAGCTTCTCAACAGTGAAATAATTTTTCAAATCGGTTCAGTAGTTTCGGAGCCTATTCAATACGAACAAACAATCAAATCTTTATAATATTATAGTATAGATATAGATACCAAATTAACGAAGCCTTCATAAGTAATTTATTTACGTAAACTATATGTACGGCGGACATAAAGAAACGAGGCATTCCCAAAAAAAAAACGCCTTCACGTTATCAAAATCTTGCAAAGCGCAATTAAAGTGCTCCGTCCATTTTGAACATAATTATCATCCTGACCTGACCAGAGCCATCATTACAAGTAAGTTTGACCGTAAGTTAACGGTCAGTCAGAACTACTACTTACGTGCTTCGTCCATTTTGAACATAATTATCATCCTGACCTGACCAGAGCCATCATTACAAGTAAGTTTGACCGTAAGTTAACGGTCAGTCAGAACTACTACTTACATACATACATATAGGCAGTTACCTATGCGGTGTCCAATTCCGACTACCTGGAACTAATTTCCACTCATCTTGCTATCGATCTCTAATCTCCGGAGGGGAGTGATGGAAAACGCCGCGCTGTTGACGCGGGCCTGGATGTTATCGAACGACGACGACGCCGATGGCTCGCCATCTGCAGGCCCGCTCCTACCAAGCTCTCGTGTGGTTACCAACTTGGTAGCGGAAGCACCTCATAGGCCTGAGTTCTAGCAGTTCCAGCAGGCTGTGCTGAATTTTTTCTTGGCCACCGTCACGGAACAGCTCACCATAACGGTGTGCCTTTTTTTTTACGGGGAGCCTATTCAATACGAACAAACAATCAAATCTTTATAATATTATAGTATAGATATAGATACCAAATTAACGAAGCCTTCATAAGTAATTTATTTACGTAAACTATATGTACGGCGGACATAAAGAAACGAGGCATTCCCAAAAAAAAAACGCCTTCACGTTATCAAAATCTTGCAAAGCGCAATTAAAGTGCTCCGTCCATTTTGAACATAATTATCATCCTGACCTGACCAGAGCCATCATTACAAGTAAGTTTGACCGTAAGTTAACGGTCAGTCAGAACTACTACTTACGTGCTTCGTCCATTTTGAACATAATTATCATCCTGACCTGACCAGAGCCATCATTACAAGTAAGTTTGACCGTAAGTTAACGGTCAGTCAGAACTACTACTTACATACATACATATAGGCAGTTACCTATGCGGTGTCCAATTCCGACTACCTGGAACTAATTTCCACTCATCTTGCTATCGATCTCTAATCTCCGGAGGGGAGTGATGGAAAACGCCGCGCTGTTGACGCGGGCCTGGATGTTATCGAACGACGACGACGCCGATGGCTCGCCATCTGCAGGCCCGCTCCTACCAAGCTCTCGTGTGGTTACCAACTTGGTAGCGGAAGCACCTCATAGGCCTGAGTTCTAGCAGTTCCAGCAGGCTGTGCTGAATTTTTTCTTGGCCACCGTCACGGAACAGCTCACCATAACGGTGTGCCTTTTTTTTTACGGGGGGAAATCCTCATGGATGTCCTCCGCCCTGGGGCAGGCGGAGGGGTCTGTCAGACTCTTACTGATTAAAACCACCCCGGTGTTCCATCTCTCACCTACGCCGGGGATCGCGGGAACGTATACCACATCCGTAATCCCCGGCTGGTGCCGGCCCGCCTCTGCGGGCCACCTCGCGTCTACGGAGGAAGTGAGGTGTTAAACACCCTCCGTGACTTCAGAGAGGGGCGCACGGGAACCTCGCGCCGCCACCTCGGGTCCGGATGAATGGGGGGCGACAGAAGTCCCCAAGTCCGCCGCCCCTGGACCCAGTTAGGGGGGCCGGAAGAGGGCAGCATACGCCCTCCTCCGACGCCCGGTGCGCCTGCTGCGGGCGGGGTCAGAGGTCGAGATCTCTCTTTCCCTTTCCGCAGCCTCCTTCTGCGAGATAACTGTTTCGCAGAAGGAGACCACCGCGTCCCAGGACTCCTCGCCGCCGACCATAGATTGGACTACGGTCGGTAGCGAGAGGTCACTGCCCACCACAGAGATGAGGTCACGGCGCGGCTCCTCCCAAGCGGCACACTCTGCCAGCGTATGCCGCGCCGTGTCCTCCCGACAGTCGACGCAGTGGTGACACCGAGCGTCCGGCTCCCTGCCTATGCGACACAGGAACCTCCCAAAGCAGCCATGCCCCGAGAGGACCTGCGTCGCGCGATATGTCAGGGAGCCGTGCCTTCTCCCGAGCCAAAGGTCGAGCACTGGTCGGATGGCCTCGACAGTGGCGAGGCCGGCGGTAGGGCGTGAAAGCCTGTCCCGCCATTCCGCCACCAGGACCTCGCGCAGCTGCAACCGAAGCAGCTCAATGTGTCGCTGCATCAGTCGCTCGCCGCGCGCCCGCGCGTCCTCGCGCCACCGATACAGTGACGCCTTGACTTGCTCATCAGAGCACCCTTCCGTCCGAATTACGGCGGCCACGACCTCCTTTTCCGTGACGGAGTCGTCCACGTCCAAGATACGCATGTCAATGCACTTGGTGGGCCTGGACACTCGGGCATCGTTCGCGTTCAGGGACGCCCTGAGCCTTTCGGGAAGAGTGTCAGCGGTCGGGCCGCTGGCACCATTCATGGTGACCTTGTAACGTTTTTCCCTCACAGTTAAATAAAAGAGGAAATATGACGTACAATTATATTATTATAAAAATGTCTTAGAACTAAAAACTTGACACTCGTTCACCTATCTAACGCTCTCAGTAAGGGTTAGAACACTGAAAAAGTTACTTGATTAGGCCTCTGGGCTCATGCCAGAGAAGCCAGGCAGTAGGTCCGAAGCTGATGCTGGTGCAGCGCCGGCTCGCAACCTCGGTTGCCGCACAGCGCGTGGCCCCCCAGTAAGGCCTGCACGCGGGCTCCAGCGCTCCCGCGGAGAGAACTTCGGAGACGGTTCTCAGTTGAACCCCGTCGTTATCCTCGGAGATGGTTCACCATGGAACTCCGGCGTAATACTTGTAGATGGTTCTCAGTTGAACCCTGTCGTCACACTGACTAATCCTGGCTCCTCAGCCCTTTATACAGCCAAGACTCACGTTCTATAATTCATAATTCAAAACGTATGTTTTCTTCCGGAACAATTCAAAATTCAATTCAGTTAGAATGCCAGTGAGGTTTATAGCCAGTATTCCGTTTACAAATAATCTAAGTGAGAGCGTTCATAAGAATTTTAGAAATACAGTTTATAACATAGCTATACAGAAGGAAAACAGAATATAGCTTAACATCTTATATTAATCTATTAAACACAAATATAAAGTGAATTTTAGTATTTACAAACAGTTAAACCTTTTTAGTAAAGCTATAGAGCAATTACATAAAGAAAAATATTACAGTTTGACAACTCTGACATAAAATGTCACAACAAGAAAATAAGTATTAAAAATATTAAAAAGGTGATTTTATATTCAGTGAAATCGTTTAAAATCAACGCTTAAAGCATTCAATAACGAATTCCACTACTAATACAAGCACTTCATTAATTTCAGTATAAGTAACTGAAGATAATCTAAAAGTCAAACTGCGAACATAATGAGATGTTACAATAGATAAAAGGCATAAAATACCTAAAACGTAAGTGTTTAATAGTACAATATGATAGTATCTGCAGTATTTAAAGTACAGATACTACAACCTTTAGCCGAAGGCCCCCGACGATGCCGAGCTCTTTGAGGTCCACCGCCTCCTTCGCCTTACCAAGCACGTCGCCGTATCACACGCCCCTCTGGACCGTGTCCGGCTGTAGTGCTAGCACTACAGCTGCGGTCTTCGGGGCGCGGAGCATCGCCGCAACGCGTAGCTCCTTTTGCCGCCGTTTCCTCGCACGTTTCTTGACCGCCCTCGCTGCCTTGCCCACCCTCTTCTTCTCTCTGACCACTTGCCATCCGTCTTCGGCAGTTCAGCAGGAGTTAGAAGGCGGTTGAGAAGGTGGAAGCTGCACCACCGACGCTGGAGCCTGCGTCACCTATGCAGCCGCTCCGCCCTACTTCTGCTTGGCCGGTTTACCCGATGCTGGCTTTGCAGGTGCCGACTTCGTCGGCCCGGCTACTGCGTTGGCCTGGCCAGACGTACCCGGCTTGGCAGCCACGGCGGCCGCGTACGAAGTAGCCTTCTGGCTCGAGGCCTTTTGGCTTGTCGCCAGCGGGGGGCGCAGGACGATGCCCTCCAGAGCGGAAAACCGTTCCCGGAAGGCGGCCAGCTCCTGCCGCCAGGTCCAACATCTGATTCTCAGGTGCCGGACCCGGCAAGGACCGGCTTTGCCCGTACTTGCGCCCCTCTTGAGGCGCCCCCTGTGAGGCGGCTCCACGGAGCCCGGCCAGGTCCGCACGGAGCCTCTCATTCTCCTTTAGGAGAAGCTCCATGGCGCCAAATGGGCAACCTCCACCCGTAGCTCGGACGCTCCGTCCGACGGAGACCTTTTTTTTTTTTTTTTTTTTTTAACGTGGGGAAATCCTCATGGACTATCCCCCGTCTGGGGAAGACGGGGGGGTGTGCCGGACTCTTACCGGCTAAAACCACCACGGTGTTCCGTCACTTGACCGTAGGCCGGGGTCACGGGATTCGCAAAAGCATGCACCGCAACCCCGGCAGGTCTTAGTCCGCCAGCCCCTGGCGGACCTCTCTTTTGTGGGGCCTAGCCCCACGTCCTGCTGAGTGGCGCGCGTGGAACACGTCGCGTCGCCTACTCGGGCCTGTTACTGATCGGGCGGTGGGTGTCCGACGGAGACCTACCATAATTGGCCTCCGCTGCCGCCAAAATGGAGGCCGCTGCCGCGCTTATGGCCCTGTTTTTAGACACTTGCGTCCTCTTCAGGGCCATATCGCGGACCACGGCCTCCACGACCTCCGCAAACCCGGTCTTTCGATACCAAGATTTTTTTTCCTTTAAATATAGGTACATATATCACCAATTTCTCAGATTATTTCACAACGACATATTATTGTAAAGAGAGCCAGCGTAGGTCAGTCATCGCCAGATCCGAAATTTAGAATAATAATGTAATAAACTATGCAACATGAATTATAATCGTTTGTAAAAAAGTTAATCGTACCTAAAATGCGTTCAAATTCAAGTTGCAATATCATGTCGGTGACAATCAATGCCAAAAGTCACAATGTAGGGAAATTAGAGTTGTTTTAGACAGTTTGCAACTGCGATGCGAATGCCAACGCTTCCTAGATATATTTTATGTAGTCCTTTTGTCGCAGTTTTCAACTTTTTGTGTTTGTCTATGACTTCATAGATAAGCATAACAAGCCAATGAATCTGGTAAATCTCTTGGTTTTTTTTAAACAACTTACTAAGAGTTGGGAAATAAGAAGAAGCAATATTTCGTACGCAGAGAGCTAATAAGGAGCACTAAATTTCACGAATTCAAGTGCAGTATTTCTAATTATAGGAATAAAATAAGCCGGCACAATAATAATTATGTACCTACCTACGAATTCGTCAAAGAATACTTGTTTTAATAATGCTCTTTCAACGCGTTCGAAATATATACCTCTATCTATACAGTGCTATTTGTATAAAATTAACAACCATAAATACATAAAAATACATCTTCATCAGCCTAATATTGTATTACATATGAAACACCTGACTTTTTCCAGTTTTCAGGGTAAAACACTATATAGGTATATACATTGTCTCATTGCTATTATTATGGCAGTGAGACATAAAATTGAAATTGATTTAAATTCTCCACTCAAACGTCCATGGGGACTCTAGTCACCAGAATGATTTTTACCTTGCCTGTCCGTGGGGACTACAGTCACCAAAACGATATCGTTCACTTTAAACGTAAACACTGATAAAGTCGGGCGATAGTCGTTTAGTCGAGTATTGCTAAAAGGCAGGGTATTAAATTTGCCAACCGTCAGAATAAATTTTGTCTGTGGAACTACAACACAATATTTAGAAAAAAAAAAGTGAAAGTGACAGTTCGACTTTTGTGTAAACAAAGTGTTATTGTGTGGAGCTCCTAACAAAATGTGGTTTGTTTTTTGTTTTTCTTACCTTATTTCTATTGTTATTGTACATCAAATTAAACGTGAAGATATTTTCTTTACGAAATATGCATTACTACGACAATTTCGAAACGGTTACATATAATAATCTAACTGGAATGTTATATGATCATTTTGACCACATAACTTTCTCTTTTCTGAATCATCCATAGAAGATTCTAATTGCATCTTATTGGTTTACAATGTTTTCTAATTGGATTTTTGGGTTAAATTCTCATTACTTCACTATAAACACGTTATTAGCCTTTTACAAACGAAATATATTGAAATGAGGTCTAGAAACGATAATTAGAGCCACCTTGTCACATTTTTATGTCGCCCGAGGTACGGGGACCTTTTGAAAAGTTTATTTTTTCATGACAGAAAACTAAATATTCATATTGAGTTATGTATGTCATTTTAAAGGGTATATAATGAACTATTATAATAAAAAATAATTGTTGGCAAAAACTATTATACTTTTCTTGTAAAACTCGAAACAAAAAATAAATACGACATTTTTTGTCATTTCCTCAACTTTACACTTAAATATCATCATTTATTATTACTTTGAATGAGTTACTTGTAATCAAATTACATTCTGTAGTTTTTGAGCTTGCCGTGAGTGTTTACAGTTCGAGTGTAGCTTAAGTAGTTTATCAGCAGTGATTGTTTATGTTAAGTGGGTCGGGCGCGGTCGTAAAAACGATAAGCGTAATTTAGACGCCGCGGCGCTTGGACGTTGAAGTGGCTATCAATATTTTTCGCTAAACTCGTTACAACGCCAACAATGTTTACTATCTACACATTTCATGAGTATTTGAGCTGACCTTGAGCTGGCACGTGCTACCGGTATAGCCGCGGCCACACGAGCACTCGAAGCCGCCGACGCGGTCGGTGCAGGTGCCCCCATTGGCGCACGGGGACGACTCGCACTCATTGTATTCAAGCTCGCAGTGCTCGCCTGTGTACCCTGAATTCAACGAGGACAATTAAGGAATTTTTAAGTAAGACAAACAAAAAGACCTGGTTTTTGAAAATAAAACAAATCATAATTAGCTGATTGTTTGCCCCGACGTAGTCCCTTTTAAATATGGCCGCCGCGGAAGAGGAGGGTTAAAGAAGCGCACTTGCAGCCCCCTAACTTTCAATACTCATATTGAAAGTTAGGGGGTGCAAGTACTATTTTCAGATGGGTGATCTCAATCACCCCCCTGAAAATAGTTCGGACAGCGTCAAAGTGTTTTTAGTGTGTGTGTATAAGAATATACAAAAACAAAATTGCATTTGGACGTATGGGCGCTGAACACATCAGTAAAAAGTCATTATTATTATTCTCTCTATTCATTGTACATACATATAAATTACATTTTTAAATATTGAAATATAGAGATACAAAAATATTTAAAAAATTTAAAAATAGTAGCCCACCGGTATCGGGAACAGGGTCCAACTACAGCCCTTAGGCTCCAGAGAAAGGAACCTCCTTACAACGCGAGCCGTGTCCAGAAGTACCGCTTTCTGGATCAAGCCCTTGATCCAGCTGCCTAATGACAGCCTCCTGAGGTGTTGTTCGAAGCTCTTGGCTATTAAGCCATTGTCTGACACGACTATCGGTATAATAATTGCTGAGTCCACATCCCACATGTCGACAACCTCGCGAGGCAAGTCAAGATATTTAATTTGCTTATCTTTCTCGGCTTTCACGAGGTTCTCGTCATGCGGAACGGTTATGTCTACAATCATTGCACGCCTCTCGAGTAGGTCTACCACCAATATATTAGGCTTATTGGCAACAATAGTCCTGTCAGTGATGATGGACCGATCCCAGTACAATGTGATATTGCCATTATCGAGAACTGGGTCGGGCACATACCTGTAGTACGGCACCTCCGATTCCACAAGTGAGTATTTTAGATCAAGTTGCTGGTGGATAATCCTGGCTACGAGGTTGTACTTGTGCCTATACAAGTACTCTCCGTTAGCTAGCCGAGAACAACCAGAGACGATGTGGCGAATTGATTCGTACGGGCGGTGACATGCCCGATATATGTCAACCGTGCCGTCCTTTACATTAAATCATCAGTAGTTATTCGTCATAATAACTCTGCCATAATTGCACAGACAAAACCTTCGGTTTCTCCAAAAAGATCACCGAAGCGTAGCCAAGCTACGGACGCTAATTGATCTACGTCGGGCCCGTGCAAGGCCCGGAAAAAGCAGCCGTGTAGTTCCTTACTCTACCATATTGCCCCGCGATCGTTAGTGTCAAGCACCGCAGGTTTGCGCCAGTTCTTATTTGCCAAGGAGAGCGGGGTTAGTCCCTTGTTCACCGCCACTACATCTCGATGCATACCCACGTCGACAGCTAGGAAATATTCCTTGAGACTGCATATCTCGCGATTTTGGAGAGTCTTAGCATTTAAAAAACCTCGACCTCTACTTACGCGGGATATACAGTCTCATTACCGACGACCGTGGGTGATGCATTCGATATGCAATAAGCAGTGTACGGAGCCGTCTATCCAGGGCGTTAAGTTCCGTTTTAGTCCATTTGAGTACGCCGAAAGAGTACATCAAAATAATTTGACAACTGCGAATCCAGAGCTGCCACCAGCGCTCTATTTTTGTTATGCATGGGCAAACGTGGTAAGCGTGGTCTAAGTTCAGGCGGTATGTAGCGATATTTCCGAATCGCACACTCCAAAGTACTCCTCAATTCGTCATTGCACCGGGTACTTACGTTTGTAACCCTGTCATTACTATCCTCGTCAGCGAAATTGATTATTTGGGCGACGCAGGAGAAATGACTTGACTACTCATTTCCATTCGGAGGCGATCAAGCACACTGTCATCCAACATACGGTTACGCTGGATGACGCGAACCTGATCCGACAGTCGTTGGGCCGAAACATTGAAAGCTGGTTCAAGTGCCTGAAACAGAGAGAGCATCCCACCACGGTACGCAGTCAGGTTAGTTCCCCCCTCTGTAACACCGTAGTGTATAGTGTAGCGCATGACGTTTTCATTGATGGTTTGCGTCTATCACATGCGCTGCACACTTCCGCCGGGAGCTGGGATCTCAGATGCTAGCAGAAGATAGCGAGCCGGTGCAGGGATATTAGAGGCCAGTGGGCCTCGAGGGCCTAAGCCGTCCGGCGGCCGGCGTCCTCTCCGTCGACGTGCAGTTGGTGACATGGGCAGCGAGAAGTACTCGTCGCTCGAGCTCGACGCGACTGTCACGGCCGGTGTCACAGCACTCATGGTGGGGCTGGGTTTAGGCGGCGGCGAGGCGGAGCTGAGCGACGAGGCCGGAGGTGGTGGGCGTGCTCGTCGTGCAGCGACTCTCGTTATCATCTTCGAAGCATTGCTTCGTTAAGTAATCATTTTATTTCTATTTGTTTGGTGGTATTATTATTATTATATACTTATAAAAACAAGTGTACAATGGGCGGTCTTACCGCACAAGGCCGCTTCTTAAGCCATTTTATTTAAATAACAAAATCCTCCTTCTTTCCCAAGCTAATCCTGATCCTTAAGTCACGTTGTTCAGTCCAGGATAATACCCGCATTTCAAATACGACCAAAAATAGGGGACCACAAGCAAATGCAAGCAAGCAAATGGTAATCTTCTAAAAAAATATACATACATAGAGATGAGAATTAATGTACAGAAAAAAATGAAGTCACTGCTTCCTTGTGACAAGAAGTAATCTGTCTCAAGGGCTGTTTGCTTGCAACCCGCAAAGAAATGTTCCTCGAGGAGCGAAATACTCTTGATTAATTCACTCCGATTTATTACCAGTCGTAAAAAGCTTTTTTGTGCATACCAAAATTTACTGGGAAGATACATATTTTTCTCATTAGATAAATAGTTAGAACAGAATATATTTGATTTGCAAATCAATCTTTATGTTCGTTATGTGGCTTGATAAAGCTTTGATTTATTGTTTTATATGCCCATACGAATGAGTTTTTATTGAAAACATATTAACACTGAGATGCATAATGGTTGACACATTAAATAAATATTATAAAACATTTCATGTATGTAGTTCACGATTTTTTAGTTTGTAGATACCAACGGGAACAACGTTATAGTTACTTAAATTTTATGAACGCACAGATAACTAACTTCATACTTTACACACCTCCGACACGACACCAATGTTTCATAGTAAATAACAGCCCGTAAACATACATTATAATCACAGACATGTTATTGGATGTGGCATTTGTCTACTGTCTCCCATAAACACTATGAACAGCATTGACGAAATCATCACCCTGTCTTACTTTTAAAGTATTACGGCTTACATAGTTCCTGTCCCTTAATACTTAGCTTAGGTACCTATTTTTATTTATTGAAACATACATATAAACTATAAATGTTAAAACTTTTAATAAAAAATTGCCTACCGGCTTCGGAAACAGGTTCCAAGCTACCAGTGGTCAGGGCCGCAGAGAAAGGAAGCTCCTAACATTCGAGCCGTCTCCAGAACTAAGAACCGCTTTCTGAATCAAGCCCTTATTGTAACAATGTTTACTGAGTCCAGATCCCACATGTCAGAAACCTCATGAGCCAAGTTTAGATATTTAATTTGCTTATCTTTCTCGGCGTTCACGAGATTCTCGCCATCGGTTATGCCTACAATCATTACATGCCTCTCGATTCGGTCTACCACCACTGTATCAGGCTTATTGGCAACAATAGTTCTGTCAGTGATTATGGACCGATCCCAGTACAATATGATATTGCCACTATCGAGAACTGGGTCGGGCACATGCCTGTAATACGGCTACTCCGATTCCACAAGAGAGTATTTCAGAGCAAGTTGATTTTCCAGCCTTATAGCCAAGATTTCCACCCGGAAAATCTTGGACTTAAAACAATGTGGATACAAAACGGAATAACTTAGACGTGCCAAAAATGAAATAGTAAAATGTAATATTGTGTAGTGTAGTGTGTAACAATGTTTAGTGCGTGTAATAGTAGTTACATTAAATTGGTAAGAGATACCTTACTAATTTTACAAATCGGAATGGAATGTTTGCTAATCAATCACGCCAGCACGGCGAATGGATCTGGATGTTTGGCGTACCTAAAACTAAACTAAATACATTATAGTCTGGAATAAAACATAGGCTTTTTTATCCCGTAGTTGTTTCCTTGGGATAATTTCCGAAATTCAGGCGGATAAAACCGCTGGCTAGTATTTTGTACCCAATTGGCAAAATACTAGCCAGCTAACTAACTTACTTTCGATAACCTCTGCCAAGACCATAAAAGGACCAGATTATCTCCAGGAGGAGGAGCTTGGAGCTAAATAATAATTACAGCCACATGGTTCGATCTTTAAGGTTACCAAAGTCGGTTCGTGGATGGCCGACCTACATATGAAGACTCGAGGTGCGTCGGAAAGCACTTAAAGCTGTTGGTGCCCGTTGTCATTTGGGGTATCCAAATGACATCTGGCACTGGTTTAGCAGTCGCTTTTTATAGTTAGCAGCCAGAAAATCTGTCACCGGTCTTTCGAATTGGTATCGTGTTACTCAATTACTGGATTGCGGAGATCAGGTACGCAGTAATTCGCTGTAAAAAAAAATTGTAAACATGTGCATCCAGCAAGTTTGTCAGGTAATCCCAACATAGTAAAAAAAAATGAGATATCAATATCTCAAGTCTACATTGATACCAATAACCAAACAATTTAATTTTAAAATAGTGACTTTTAAAAGAGAGACAATCGCAATGTTCACATTATCGCGATTTCTCCTAAGCATTTTTTGAAGTGAAGCCTCCGGCGACAACGAGAGGACGAACCCGCATGTGACCGCACGACGGGTAGTCGGGGCCGTGGGCAGGCTTCCAACTTAACTCCAATAAATCACAGCGCTTTGCTCTACTGTACCTACCACCCACATACAAGTTTCAACCAATATTAAATTGACTCCAAAGCTTTATTTGACTTAGAACGCAGCGTGAACATGAATCCTGAATGAATCGAATCGAGAGATTGAAGCTAACCCTGGTCTGACACCTTTATTCCCGAAGAGAATACTCATCTTCAACTCAATTGAATCAATGGGGATGTTTCCTGAATAAAAAAAGATTCTATTTAGTCCGTCAGTTAGATATATCTAAAAATCTTTAACTAAAAATAAAAGCAAAAAATACTTGTATTATTATTTTTTGCTTTATAAAAATTTACAAAGATAAACAACAACAAAGATCAAAAGCAGGGGTTTGTGACGGGTTCGGCACACCACCATTGCGGCGATAAGTCCCCTCTTTGAGGAGTGGCTGGAGAGACGCCACGGCGTCCTTACCTTCCGCCTGACGCAGGTGCTCACCAGACACGGCTGTTTCGAGAGGTACCTGTGTCGGGTCCAGCGGGAGGACATGTCCGGGTGTCAACACTGTGTGGATCGCCCGGAGGACACGGTGGAGCATACGGTGGAGGTCTGCTCTGCTTGGGCGGAGTACCACCGCGTCCTCTTCGAGGCGATCGACGGCGGCGACCTCTCGCGCCCCCCCTGGTTCAAACCATGGTCCGGAGCGAGGAGGCACGGGAAGCGGTCGCCTCCTTCTGTGAAGCAGTAATGCTAGCGAAGGAGGAGGCGGAACGAGTGCGAAAGAAGGAAACCTCACGCCCCAGCCGCCGCAACAGGAATGCCGAGTCCTGCACTTTTTGTAAGTCAAAACTCTTCCATAACAGCTAACTTGTATAGTAATGCCTGTATTATGTTTTCATGCCGAAGCTCCTTCGTGGCTCGGGAATTAAGTTGTTCTCGAACGAAACCAGGATGTACCTGCATGGTAGCGACCGTCGACGGAGAGTGTATGGAAGACAGTGCCATACGGGGTTGGTCCTGTAAGATGTGGACGGAGATTTTTATTGAAGCTTAGACAGAGCTAATAATCGTACCTGGTGGAGGTCGGGAAGGGGGGCTAACTGCTGAAAGATACATCAATGACATTCTGCTAGGCCATGTGTTTCCCTATTTTAATTGGCAATGATTTCCTGCTAATGCACGATAAAGCCAGTTGCCACACCGCTGCAGTGTAGACAGTACCTAGAAGAAGTTGGAATTCCCAAATTTGTATCCCGATTGAACATGTGTATGTGGGACGAGCTGAATAGGTGGGTACGAGGAAGATGTCACGTTCCAGCGGCGATAGAATACTGCTTTAGTTGATGAGTGGCAAGAAATCCCACAGGATCCCATCAGGAAACTCATTCGGTCAGAGAAAAACTATTTACAGAGTCATTAGGGCCAGGGCGGGTAACACAAAATATTGAGGGGATTAACACAAATTGTAAATAAACAAAATATCTTTTCATATTACTTCCTATTCCTTAGAACAACTTGGAGCAATAAATCCTCTAATATAGGTAAGTATACAATTAATTTCTTTTTAAATCTTTTTGGAAGTATCGTTTCAAAGCTAACAAAATTAGCTTTTAAATAAATCATCATCCAGCCTAGCCTTTTCCCAGCTATATTGGGGTCGGCTCCCAGTCAAGCCAGATTCAGCTGAATACCACTATTTGAAGTGAAGCGTCTGCCTACCAGACCTCCAAAACCCATTGACTGGGGAACACGATACTTCTTGGCAAGACTGGTGTCAGATTTTCAGGCTTCTGACTATCCGTACCGACTGCTAAAGATCTCCAAATGACAGCCGGGACCAATGGCTTAACGTGCTTTCTGAGACACGGAGAAGTCTCGTTAAGATGGTCACCCATCCACAGACAAACCTCGGCAAGCGTTGCTTAACCTAGAAAATCGACCCGTACGGCTGTTATAATTTTGCCACGAGCTTAGCTTTGAAATTAGCTTTCAAATGATATACCACAATCCAAATTACAAAAACAAATATTTTGAGCAACGCGCGATTATTTGATTCTAGTTTATTACTTGCCAGTGTAGGTACCTATATTGATTAGATTAGAACAGGTTTAACATTTGAAAACAATGCTACGGTAACTAAGAATCCAACAGAAAATTTCGTGGATTATTGCTTATTTCAGTCTCTCTCTTCGTCTACCATCAAGTTACAAAATAAAAATAAAAATTGTAAAATATGCGCACCAGGTTGACAGAAACAGCGATAATCTTCTTCAGCAGGATCGTTATCAGTTTGCTCGATACAGATGCCCTTTACGCAAGGATTGGATGCGCAAGCGCCGCCGGTGATGGACAGCTCGCAATGCGCGCCCGTCCAGCCATCCGCGCACGCGCAGTGGAAGGTAGTCGAACCGTTCATTGCCATACTCATGCAGGAGCCGCCGTTTAAACATGGTGAAGAGTAGCACGGGTCCCGCTCACACTTTCTGCCCGTAAAACCTAAACAGAAAATTGATGATAGTAATTGCGATACTATAATCTACGTACTTACACTTTAGACAGTACATGGCCATCGAAGCCAGATTCCGCTTTTAAATTGAAATACAAAGTGGAATACGAACGAATATTAAACAGACATCAATCTTTAAATTGTTTATCAAAGTCCAATACCAAATTCTTTCGATCAAATTCCTTCACAGAAGTTTTGCAAAGCTCCTGTTTGAGTTTAAATGTTCCACAAAAAATAAAAATGTTTCATTCTGATTTATTAAAATTAAATCTGAAATGAGAATAATCGAGGGGAAAATCTTCGCGGGAAATACCGGGGCTTTGGCCTGTGTTGATACCGTTGTGCACATAATATGTGAAGTTTATTAGTAGGTATGGATATACTAAAATAAAACACATTTATATTTACATGCAAAATGGTTGTATAGTTACGTAACACAGCGCGCCATGCTGTCACCAGATTGCGTAACATTGAAGCTAAATTCACAAAAAGACTAAATTTATTTTAGGAGGGCTTATAAATATTGGTTTTCGTCCGCTTGTACGGAGTAAATATATGACCTCCACGTGCCCTCCAGTTATCAGTGTGAAGTCTCTCCTTTCACAGATGTTTTTTTGAGGTTAAGCTATGAATTTGTATTCTGTCAAGATGCATAGAGGTTGTCAGATATCTTGAAATGTCTCTCAAAAGTTATACAGCAAGCTATACCAAATACAAAATGTTATCTTGACCCTTGCGAGCATCGAGACTGCAATCAGAACACAATGTCTCGCACCCCTACTTTCTCGCCGATCGTGCATGTGCCCCACACAAACACGCTAGCTCTGGACAACTCTATTTACAGTCTCTATCTAGATATTCTTTTGCTCCTTTTTTCGATTTTCGTATTACGTAAGTCTGATATAGAAATAGAATCGTATGAATGAATGAAATCGTCTGAGGGAAAAGGTTACTGTAGTCTAGCTGATAGTTGATTCAACAAACGCTTTCTTCATAGAAAAGAGTTATTGCTTCAAAATGGACCTATAGAAAATAGGCAGTCATTTCATGTAAAATACTGATATTCAGCTAAATCCGGTTTGAATGGAAGCCCACGCCAATATAACTGGGAGAAAGACTAGGCAGATGATGAATCGAATTCACTCCAACTGTCCCAATCATATACCTAATCGACAAGCGCCGTAATATTAAGATATTAAGCTTTAAATTACCGTCTGTACCTAACAGACGGTAATTTAAAGCTTAATATTTTTTACCTCATATGAAGCTACATTGATCAATGGCACAAAATTACTTTATCTTCAAAACAAATATCTATAAACTCTAACGATTATGTGACTCAGCGAAGTGTGACATGAAATAAATGTACGTTTTAAAGCCTAGTAAATGTTTATGTGTACCATAAGGGCAGAGACAGCGGTAGTTGGCGCCGTTGAGAGGCTGCGAGAGGTCGACGCAGATGCCGTTATTGAGGCATGGCGAGGGCGCGCACGCGTCGCGCTCCTCGCAGTGCGGGCCCGCGCGCCCGGCGCAGCACTGGCACTCGTACCCCTCCTGCGGCCACACCACATCCATCACACCCTCACATCGACCCTCATCATAAAATACATCCATCTATTTATTACATACCATTGACACGTTAGTGTAACACACACCCTTTCCTGAACAGTCTTGAAACTCGCCGCAATTGTCTGACTTCACCGTTACTTTAAGCCTCACACATTGGGACTTCCAGTTTTCAGACACAACTGAAACAGAAATTATTGACAGAAACCACGTTGCACTACTCTATCAAGAAAGTACCAAGAAAAGATCAATTCAACTTTATTTTGTCACCTTCAAAGAATGCTTTTTCAGATACCCTTACGCCAGCAAATAATCCAATCGTCAAAACATTTTTCAAACGCTTTTTCTGGAATTGAGTTCAGTTATCGCCGTGGATTGTCCTTTATGTCTTCGACTGAAGGAAAATGGGTGCCACGAAGTAGTCATTTGAGTTTAGGAATAAGAAAGAAATCGGCATATCTGGTGAATAAGGCGGTTGCTCGATGAAATTTGGTAACTTTTTGGTCAAAAATTTGTTCACAATGATGTCCTTACACCATAACCGCATTATCGTAGTATTGATGGTGCAAAATCCAAGAATTTTCATTCCACAAGTCTGACCTTTTTCTTCTAATTTACTCTCTTAAACACCGCATAGCGCTTAAATAATATTATTTATTTACTGTTTGACCTTCCGGCAAAAATTTCGAGTGCCGCGATAGTCAAAGAAAACAGTCAACATGAGTTTGACTTGTGATTGACATTGGCGTAGTTTTTTTCCGTTTCTGTTCAGCTGAAAGGCGCCGCTCCGAAGCTTGTCAAATAGTTTTCATATCAAACTCGTAAACCCACGTCTCGTCACCTCAATTGACTCGTTCAAGCATGTCCTCAGCGAATCTTATGCGATTGAGCTTTTGGAGAAATGGATTTTCAACAGCATAAGAGTCGTCGGTCTTTTCGGACTAGCCGTACGGATCGAGTCGTAAGACATAGAAAGTTCGGCAGCTGTCTCTCTCAAACTTGAATGAGGATTTTCAGTCACTATTTCCCTCATTTTTGCGATGTTAACATCAGCTGCAGACGCGTTGATGGCCTACCATAGCGAAGCGAATATTCCATCACACCTTGATCGCTTTTTACCACTCTTAAGCAACTGTTTTTGATAAATTCGATTCACCGTAAGCCTTCTTTAAAATTTTCACTGACTCCAAACACGAAATTCCATTGGCGAAGATGATTTTGTCCATTATAAAATTCGCAAAGGGTTCATACTAGATAATCAAAATAATCTAAATAACAGATATAACTCAAACTGCGCGCCAATATGGAAAACAGTTGTTCCACTCTAACAATACTAAAAATAAACAAAAACTGAATTAGGAACCATAAACAAGTCATCCATTCCCGATATTTTTTGACGGAATGTATGTTGTTCATGAAACAGTTTCTAGCAATTAATCTTGAAATAAAACAAGTAACACGCGTCACTAAGTTTTCCCACCACTTACTTCGGCACACGATACGGCGGAATTTCCATACATATCTGTTGTGCGATCGTAAAATAAAACCGTCGACAACGACATTTTTTGTGTCGCACTTCCTTCCGTTTTCCGGTCTATATTAAAATAGCTGTTAAAATGTAAGAGATAAAACTGCTTGTAACGCAATATTTAAGCTGAAAAAAGTGAATGGTAGCTGTTCCACCAATTTGAGAAAGTATATATGGTAAATTAGCCATATTTTGAGTACCTATAAGTAAGTTGACGCCTTCAGTAAGGTCCTTATCATAGAGCGTGAAGAGCTTGGCGCCGCGCTCGTCAAGCGGCGTGATGTCGAGCAGCATGCCGTCCGACACGTCGCAGTGTTCGTGGCCCTGCCGCGTCACCTGGTACACGGCGGGCTGCAACAGCGTGCGGTGCTCCCTGCAAAATCAATCGCTTGAACGACTCGCCGAGCTGGTACAGGTCACTGCCTAGGGCAGCCGACGGCGATATAGGTTACAGATTTCCAGTTCTATTAATATAGCTGACCTTTCGCCATCGGCGTGTGATAAGTTCGCGTCCGGAGTGCCATTCTTGACATCGAGCTGGCCGAAGGTGTCTAGCAGCAAGGAGTCAGCGATGCGCACGATGAGGATGTCCCCGCTCTGGATGTCGGCGGCGCCCTCCCACGATACGATGACCGGGGGGCACTCCTCTTCGCCCGCGCCATTGCACTCCTCCGCCATCCGCACCGCAAAGTCACACACATTCATTAATTATCAAGTCAGCCTCTATGAATACTAATTGAAATGGCCTTACTTACTATATTTACTTAATCATTCAATATGCATCAAAAGATAATTACAGGATGATTTTAATTTATAGGCAAACGAATGAATGTTAATGTAAGCATAGAAAATATTATCATGCCCCACGCTATGGTCGTTATGAACAGTGGTTGGTAACGTTGCCATTATAATGTATACACGTAGGAACACACGTACGTGTTACGTGTGTACCTTAGTGCCTTAAATGCAACGCCACTAGGAAGTTTATCAGATCTTTAAGCTTTTATGTTTGTCTTCAATTGAAAACATATGATTTTTTGTGAATGTACCAGCAAAATTCGGTGTTTGCTATAATCCGGTGATATAATTATGTATTTTCACCTACACTAAGACAATTCCACTAAATTCATAAGTCTTGTAAAATCGTCATGGAGATACCACAACAGTCCAATCGTAAAAAAATAATGGATTAGACGTTTTCCTTAACAGAACTACTGAATAGAGTTCAACCACTGAAGCAAAAAAAGCTTTTTTCCTTATTTCTCGTTCAGTAAGACGATTTATGGCTTATGCGTTTGACCTCGGCGTGCTCGCTACTGTCACGATCGAGTTGTGCGAACAAGAATATTATGCTCTGAAGCGGAAGAAAATATTACATGGAGATTAAGTTAATACATTTATATAGGATACTACAAGCGTCAGCGAGTGCGTTACATTGTAATTCCTGAATATAAAATGTATTTAGTCTATCAGTCAAACTATAGCTTTTTATCAGTGAACTTACACATTTAAATTGTTTGTCAGTTAAATTTTATCAATAATATTAAAACGAAAACACATGCAACGTATTTTTTTTTTTCACATAACCAAATAAGTTTCGGGTTTTTTCAACAAGTGACGTCACTCGGAATTGAGATCCTCCATGTCTCGGAAATCACGTTAAGCAGTTGGACCCAGCTGTAATTTGTAGATCTTTGGCAGTCGTTACGGATTGTCAGAAGCCACAAAATCAGAAACCAGTCTTGCAAAGAAGTACCGTGTTCCCCAGTTTATGGGTCGTGGAGGTCTGCTAGGCAGCCGCTCCACGTAAACACAGGTATTCAGCTGAATCCGGTTTATGTGGCAGCCGATCCCAATATGGTTAGGAAAAAGCTAAGCAGATGATGATGACGTCACTCGTAACTTTGATGAATGTTATTTGTGAATATAATTGACGGAATTTACACAAAAAGCTATAAGAATCTACTAACACCTAACTTACAATAACAAAAAAAATTACATGCATCAGTTGGAGGAGACGAAATAGAAATAAGTATATTGATAACGTAATAATTTACAAAAAGCTCGCGATGGGAAAAATCGATTGCAAAGAAAAAGACAAATTGAGCGTAGCATGTGTATATTTAACCTTGCAGAATTGATCGACATAGTAGGTACGATTACCACATGTTAGCGTGCTCTTTAGAATAACTCATTTGTAGAGTTTTTGTGTTATTTACAGTATGTTGCAGTGTTACTCTGTAGCTGCTCATTAGTTTAGAAACAATCTATACTAATATTATAAAGCTGAAGAGTTTGTTTGTTTGTTTGTTTGAACGCTAATCTCCGGAACTACTGGTCTGATTTGAAAAAACCTTTCAGTGTTAGATAGCCCATTTATCGAGGAAGGCTATAGGCTATATTTTATCCCCATATTCCCACGGGAACGGGAACTACGCGGGTGAAACCGCGAGGCGCTGCTAGTATCAAAATATAATAACTTTATTAACCGACTTAAAAATATGAGGATGTTCTCAAGTCGACTATTGTTTTTTTTTGTATGTCACAATTTTTAACTGGGCATACCAATTTTGACGACTCTTTTTATATTCGGATGCCAGTGCTAGTCATGTGGTCTCGTTGCATTTGAGTGTGATCTACTAGTCGTATTTGAGTTATCCCTAATAATACGTATTTAATTGACTTCGACTACATTGATGATGTTCTCATTTTCACTTGTCGATGTAAAATAAAATAATAAAAAACTTTATACGATGGTTTGGAGGAGCATTTTTAGTTTGGTGAAGATCTAATGAAGAACTTCGGAGATAAGCAAAAGGGGTATGGGCATTTTAGGCCTTGCGATGCCCAAGAAATGTAATTTAGTAAAAAAAAATATGTAAATTTTACGTAATTAACTCTTCTATTTACGACGCGATACAAGTTAGTAACATTTTTTAATAAAAAATAAATATTGAAACGATACAACAAAATAAACAGACATTTGCTAGGTTGCCAGTTTAAAAACCGGGAGCAAATAAAGATTTGTTGCAAAACATTGATTTGACGGGAAAGGACGGATAAATAAAGAACAAATTATCCGTCCTTTTGTTTATAGAAGTACCAATGCATTTTATGTTAATATATTTAGATTTGTAATCAACTTACAAAATATAATATGATGATTTTAAAATGATCTACATAATGCACCGATCGATACTTTGTTTGTGCAATGGCAACACTGAAGCTTGTTAGTTGACAATATTAGAAATGTCATTTCATTAAGTACTTTTTTTGCATCATAGTGATTCGCTGCGTGTATTTTGCTATTAAAATCTTCGTTTTTGACCATGAATACTGACTCTGGCGATTCTCCTATTCTGATAATTACAACCAAAAAAAATTTAGCTTTAATATGTTATGTAGGAAGAGTTTTCAATACCTTTTTAATACTCGTGTAGACCACATTAAAAACCTTATCATTTGGAAATTCCAAGTATTTTCAATAGTTTTCTTTTATCAATATATTATTTGTGGGGCATACTAATATTTACATTCGATGTTACTTGTGGGCACTCAGGGCCTAAATCACTATGGCGATGGCGGCTTGGCATACCCTTTTCCGGGGTTGCTGAAATCGCAGTTATGTTTATTGTTTACACCAATTTATTAAAATAATACGCTATGTTAGTACATTTAGCTGAAAAAATTCAGAAGTCGGTTTTAGTTGTTTCTTCGTTTTTTTGATACCGACTTCCGAAATTAAAGTCATTTTTTTGTTTTGTTTCTTGGAAGTCCGCTATATTTCTTCGTCAAGCAATGCAAATCAAGCAGCAAATCAAGCAGTCAGTGGGCTTAGTGCGATTTTTTCAATCGCGTTAGCATAAACGTCAATTTGTATTGAAACTTTTTTTCCCATAAAATTTGACACTACGGAACTTTTAGATTAACGCGAACGAAAATGTTAACGACGACGAACTTTAATTCGATGCCAACAATATCGAATTTGCGATTTAACTAAAATAGACATCACTGACTGTGTTCTCTAACTTTTCAATAGTTTATTGTAGTAGGATTTTTGAAAAAAAAAAAAATATTTTTGATATTGCTTTTTTACTGTATATTAACTACAGAAAACTACCCTTAAATATGACCACACACTTCTGGAACAGTAAACTAGCTTTTGCTAGCGTGCCACGGTTCATCCAAGTCCGTTAACGAACAAGCAGACGGCGTTACTTTCGCATTGATATATTAGTGTCATGCGAATACTTAGACAAAATACCAACAAAAGAAACTGGTAGGCTTTTGTCGATATTTTGGTAAACTATTTATTTAAACTTTATGTACAACCAGCGACTTCGTCCGCGTGGAATAGTTACTTTACCCCCGATTTTGAAACTCTCAGCCCGATCGGTTTAAAATTGACAAAAGATAGACATGCTGTTTCGGGATATTTTTTAGATAATTTTATGTAGAACATTTCCGTAATACATGATTTCTATGTAACTTTAACCATTAAGGCTACACACGCGACGGAAGCTTAAAAAATGGAGTAACTTCTTCCGTTTTCCCAACATTTTCCTTCACTGCTCTGCTCCTATTGATTGTAGCGTGATGAAAAGTATACTATAACCTGCCCAGGAGTATGAAGAATAATTGCACCAAGTTTCGTTAAAATCGGTCGAGTAGTTTTTGTTTCTATAAAGAACATACAGACAGACAGACAGACAGACAGACAGAAAGACAGACAGACAGACAAAAATTTTACTGATTGCATTTTTGGCACCAGTATCGATCACTAATCACCCCCTGATAGTTATTTTGAAAATATATTCCTTGTACAGAATTGACCTCTCTACAGATTTATTATAAGTATAGATAATGGTACATGGGCGGACTTCATTATACAAGGCATTTTCTACTAGTCAACCTTTGGGTTAGAAAGACAAGACTGTGGTAGGTGTACAAGCATAATCAGCCTTTTAATGTTCCTACTGCTGGGCGCAGGCCTCCTCTCTAAGAGAGGGAATGAGCCGTAATCCACCACGCGGGCCCAGTGCGGGTTGGTGAATGTCACATGTCTTCGAATTTTTGGTTCTAGGACATGCCGGTTTCCTCACGATGTTTTCCTTCACCGTTTTGAGAGCAGAGGTGATGATATTAATTACACAAAGTAATGCGCCTGACTGGGGTTATAACTCTGTATTACTAAAATCCCAGTCAAGTGCATGTCGAATCACGCGCAGTGTAGGATTCCGTAGTACAACTAGCGATACCGGCCAAGCCGGCTAAGCCTACTTAACTAGGTTTCCTTTTAAATTCGTTGAATATGCTACTACCATAAAATTTACCACTTCTCCAAAAACAACTATTGGCCGCAAAAAAGGGGGACAGATGAATCTAATAAAAATTAACACTTAAAAACGACCTATTCCGCGACACTAATTTACTCGCCTAACCGACACCACGGGATAAACGATTCATCCTAAAAAAATATTATCGCTACTTTGTGTAGTAGAAGAAAACAAAAAATAATTTTATTCAAGATTTTATTTCACCACTGTGTCGTTTTAATGAATAGTAGTAGTATGTACTGAGTTTTGGTAGTTGGTATACCAATCACCAAATTTCAAGTTTCTAGTATGTCCGCGGTTTTGCTAAGAGGCACTTAGCAGTGCCTCTTAGCAAAACCGCGGACATACAGACGGACATGGCGAAACTATGAGGGGTCCTTGTTGTCTACGGAACCCTAAAAACCGCAAGGCAAAGATAGAAGGAGAAGATATTTTAATAACTAACAACCCTAGCGGATTTATTTTCTCCTCGTCGTCTTTTTAATCTAACGAGATAAAGCAACTTATTTCGCTAACTATTTATTAGAATACCGCGGGATCTTTTACACATTAGTTTAGTCTACGAAGCTACAGCAATTTTAGATAACGAATATTAAAATATAGGATCCTATTAATCTGTTACACCGCCTTATTTTTTCTAGGTTTTTTAAGTTACAACGTAGATAATTAATGTACTTCGAAATGGGCATTTCCCATTTTGAAGTACATTAATTATCTACGTTGTAACTTCGGCCACAAGGCACACTATTCTACCTCCAATCCACTAGTGCCCATCCAGCTACGAGCACCTATATATGTACGTATCTTGTCGTAAAATCAGGTTACACATTTCAATTGCTAATCTTCACACGTACCAACTTATGTACCCAAGTATATTTTCTCCCGACTTCTTACTTTAACTAAGCCTACCTAGGCATAAACTAAGTAGTTTGATTAATTATTATTGTGAAAACTCCAAATGAAAAACGTTAACAGCTGGATTGGAGCAGCAATTGACTAAATAAAGACCTACGAAGTGTAGTTGGAATGTGGCGGGCTAGTGTAAAATTTCTGTATTAAGAAAGTCTCAGTAGGTACTTGAGTATTTGTAAAAGTCAACTTTTACTTAAAAAAAAATCATGTTAAAGAAGAACGGCCCAAAAGGGGGTGCAAAGGGGTGCACTACGTGACTGTCCTAAAATTAAGTATCATTTTATTTGTATTTACATTGTGTGTCATCTGTATGTGCCAAATAAATTTATTTTCTTTCTTTCTTTCACTATCACCCCTATGACTTTCAATATATAATAATATGTGTAACATTCAACAATATTTAAAAAATCATCATAATTTTATTATGATGTTTTAAAACTTGGTTGACTTGGGTTTCTAAACCCTATCCAAGACTAGACTGTATTTTTAAAATTCTTTTCGTTCTCGTTTTTAATCCTTCTTCAATGGTCCCATGGTTATCTGTATGTATCGGGAAAGGATAAAGTTATTTATTATCTCTGTATTAATGGGTGAAAAACTAACCCCTTCGAGAAAGGTTGTTTATTTTGGATGGGAAATCAATGCCCATGGCGCGACTCATGATATCAAACCTTACTTTAATAATATGGTAGGTACCATATTCCTAATCCGGCCCGTAGAGTTTTTTGAAAGAGGCATATCAGTACCTATATTCCTTCTAATCATAGTATATTATACAAACTTCGAAGATCTTTTGTATTCCGGGTCCGTAAACAAAGATATAATAAAAACATATTTTATTTTCCTATAAAAATAATACTCAATAATAATAAAATAATAATGGGTCGTATTTTCCCGGAGAATTACGGCACCTTAGGCTCATAATTCACTTTCAGATGGATTGAGCAAGGTGTAGTCGCTTCGGATACTTCAAGCGCCGAGCATTAGCAGGATAGCACTCAATTAATATGGACCGTAATAAGTGTCCCCTTACGAAGAAGAGGTAAACTACTTGTTCTTGTAACTAAATATCCTCACAGATCCGGCTAAGTAAGTAGGTATTTTCGGATTTCTTTGAAGCGATTTCTTCTTTCTGGAGATGTCTGGTGCTGTCCCTAGGATTCCCTAAGGATTAGCAAAAATGTCATAGAATATGAAAAAAGGTTTGTAAAATACTCTTTCATTTCCCACTCTCTGAAACTTTCAGGACGCCTAGGTGTATTTACAGGGCGTATTGTATTATGTACGTATAGTATGTATAAGCAGTTTATTTTACAAGGCGCTTTAAATTCTCAGATATTGCGTAGATATTATAGAGTTAGAAATAATGATTAAGCAATACTCTACTGTGTCCAGTCTTCCAGTGGTGTATCACCTAGCTATTCTATGAATTGGGGCGTAAGGGCGTAGCGGACGGAGGAAGTTAACTTTGTAGAAATAAACTTTAAACCAGCCAAGAGCGTGTCAGACCAAACGCAGTGAAGGGTTCCGTATGTTAGAATTTATGATGGGTTCTTGTGGAAGTTCGAGCTGCTTCGTAACGATATATCCATGGAATAACAACACCGTAATGTAGGCAGATAACTCACACGTATATTTATCAAAATACAAGCAAATTATCTACAATGATTAATTAGTGAAAATTAGATACATTAGATGAGCCGAGGGACAGACCATAGTTCAGGAAAAGGAAAAGAACGTTAACAACTTGACAGCTAGTGACATTGACAGCTTAAAACCGATGTTGCTTAATTGCCATTTACAAAATGTACAGACAATGAGGCATTTAGCATTACTATTTCTAACACAGTAAACTATTATTATGCAATTTTACTATAAAATTACATAGTTACAAATTCCCTTAGTCTTAAATATTTTTCTTTGGATTTACAACGATATTTTTAAAAATCTAGTTACATTTTTTATGTACGTCGTTACTTAAATTCATTATTTAAGCTTAGTCAAAGCTGATACTTTTACTTTGAACTATGTACGTCATATATACAGCTATGGTACATACTTTTAATATGGGTACAAATATCCAAAAACAAAGGTTTAGTTTTTAAAGTGGTGTTTTTTGTTAGAGGCCCCACAGACGACTCTTACAAAAATACCACGTTAAAGCTGTAATCTATACCTACTAATATTATAAAGCTGAAGAGTTTGTTTGTTTATTTGTTTGTTTGTTTGAACGCGCTAATCTCAGGAACAACTGGTTCGAAATGAGAAAATTCTTTTTGGGTTGAATAGACCATTTATCGAGGAAGGCTTTAGGCTATATATCATCACGCTTATGCCAATAGGAGCGGAGCAGCGATAAATAATGTTTTAAAATCGTGGATTCCACGGGGATGAAGTCGCGGGAAGCAGCTAGTATTAAATAAACGGTAGCTCTGAGTCAAACAATGATTTGAACCATACCCCTATAATTTTTAAACGATCTATCTAACGAAACCCAACTCGATGGGATAGACACCAAAAAAAGGCATCTTAAAACAAAATACATTTCCAGGTTTATTTTATAACTTTTCCGGTGTGATTAATTGTAACCATTCATCTTCATAGCATCAATAGTCTCTAAGTTAAACCGTAGACGGACGGACGGACAGCGGTACAATATAGATCTTGACAGTACGGAACCCTTTTTTTCTGGATGGGAAATCATCAAATGACTTCTCATGCTCTGGGCGGAGCAGAAGGGAGTGTCAGACTCTTACTGACTAAATCCCACCCCTGATCCTGCCCTGTACGTTACAGAGCCGCGGTGACTCTTTCGAACAAATTCCGCCGTCAACCCTAGCAGGCACTGACCCAATGGGGCCCCGTCTTCCTTGCTGACAGCTCTTGAAGACACGCATGGAACATGACGCACCGTTGACCCGGGCCTGGTTGCAATCGGACGGCGAGCCAATACACGGAACGCTAAAACGCTGTTTTTTTTTAAAGCAATCAGTCAGAAAGTGGGCCGTGCGTGTTGTCCAAGATATCGTGTGACGGATTAATTAGCACACGATACAATCCGGACCGCCACTTTTACATTTACCTACATATATGTCTACTTTTAGAGGAAATACGCTAAATAGGCCGAAAAAAAACATTACAATAAGCCATATATATATATAACTAGCGTTAAATAAATAGTTTATGTATCCAATGCGCGAAGAAAAATAAATGGCCAGTCAAAGGTCCCGAAAATCAATTTGTTACATAATTCTCACTTTTTCTTTTACTGCAATTCATACTAGGGCAACATTATTTCTTATTAAATTGTCCACAAACATGTCCATCCTAGTAATGTCGTGATTTCTTGAACTATACAAATAAAATGATAGTAAAAGGTGATTTCTGAAATTTTCTGAATAACCTTCTATTGGCATTAACACAGGAAAGGAAGAAAGAATGATGAAATACGAGTTCATCATCTTATTTCTCTCAAATCTCATCAGGCAGAAGTCCTACATGGAAAAGTAATAAACCTACCATTCATAAAACTGTCATAATTCAAAGCATGTTCAAGCACGATATCAAGCAAAAACAAAATACGCACATTATACTCTGTTCTAAAGGTACGATATTATAATGAGTAGGTATATCTTGAAAGATATAGGTCCTGCATCAATCTTGCAGGGCCACATTTCTATACAAAATAACGGTAAAATGAGTGTTTTATAAAATATCAGGAAAAAGAAAATCTTCGGTAACGTTGACAGTGTTTTTTTCGCCGATGTTTTTGGACTTATCACAATGCATTGTTAAATACTATCACTATATCACTACATGACTACATGTCATAAAACAAAGTCAGGAGACTGTTTTGCTTTTTGACTTTTGCCTCTCTGTCTGTATGTTTGTGATACACTCAAATACTATCTATAGAACGGATTTTCATGCGGTTTTCACCACTGGATGAGGTTATTCATGAGGAAGGTTAATTTGTTATAGTTTTGGTGTAAATTAGCTGAAATATGATACTGATTGTCATTATTTAGCGTACGCTGCGAAAACTGTTAGTAATACTTATAAATTATGTATAGTAGGTACCTACTCATCACCACAAAAATCTTCGACAGGCTTATTCAACAGGCTATATGTCTAACCATGGTAGACTAAAGCATTTCAATATGAAATCTCTAGAATCACGTAGACACCTTGTTGACGCAATGTTTGCCTATAAAATTTTTAATCATAAAATAGACAGTCCCAGTCTGCTTGCACTTTTCAATTTTCGTGCACCTTCTAGAATTTCACGTAATGCTATCACACCGCTTTGCCCACCTTTTAGAAGAACCGTTTTGGGGGCCAATTCGCCCTGTGCAAGAATGTGTAAAACAATAAATGGCTATAGTGATGTTATTGATCTCCACTTTGACACTCTTGCTAAACAAAAAAACATTATTAATAATTTGCTGAGTAAACCTAATTATAATCGATGACATGCACTTGTTTATTCTATTTAATTTGCAGATACCTAAGTTTTTGTAATTATTGTAATTGTTCTTTTCAATTTTTATTATGTTTCATCAAATTCTACCAATCATTATTAATGTTATTTTTTTTTTCATATTTTACCAAATTCTATCAATAATATAATATAATATAATTTGATCAATTTCATAAAATTATGTTGCTTAGCGCTTATTACTTTGTATGTTAGCTTAACCTTTACATTTTTTATTTTATGCATGTGGTGTGGTGTTTACCTATAAGTAATTGTTACACTGTTAATTAATATTTAAGCATGTGTTTCTTAGAAGTAATCAGTGTAAATAATTGTTAGTGGACCTAAATAAAAAAAATAAAAAAAATACTATTATAATTAAGTCAAAATAAACACTTTTTGTTCAAATTAGTCAGTCAAAACACTGATAACATCGATAGATGATGACACTCGTGTCGTGGTTTTAATCCATACAAATATTAATCCTATTCATCTAAATAGTTTAATAATCAAGGTTGATTACGTACCTACGTGAAAATTCCTCTTTAAATAACTAAATCGGACCTTTCGTTTAAAAGTTACGACGCGTGACGGGTATAAAAATGGTAAAGGAAAGAAAAATGCTTGGTTTGAGCTAACAGCCCTTTTTTTTAAGGATTGGAAATCATCAAATGACTTCTTCTGCTCTGAGCGAAACGGAAGGGAGTGTCAGAATCCCACCGAGGGTGTCTCCACGTTGTCGTTGTGGTGGGGCATGTAATATGTCTCAATGATCTTGGAGCCCTGCCGGTGGAGTCACTCATCATCTCTCACGAAAGGTTAAAGTGAGAGACCAAATCAAGGGACCAACACGCGAAGGGCACACCGTTCGGAGACCTGAGCAGTGTTCGGGTTTGCGGACGGTGTGCGTTTCATTGGAAGAAAACTTGCTCGCTGCTCTCTGGTACGCGTCTGCTCATCAGACATGACTGTGAGGCAGTGAGCAAGAAGAAAGTGAGACGGTGAAGAGGTGGAGGAGATTGGGACCGCACCCTTAAAGGAACAATATGGAACAGACAGATGGAAAGAATCTACCCCAGGGCGGTACCAGCTGTTTAGCAGCTGTAGAATCCGCCGAATCCGCGATTTTGCTCACTGGGACTATATATATCTAGGACAATTTAACTACTTTGTTTTAATAATAAGAACGTTAGTATTTATAAATTAAAAATATTTAAAAAAATCGCAGCGGTTTCACAACAGAATTACAACACTAAATTGCACCGATGCGAAGCTGGGATGGGTCGCTAGTTATAATATCATGAAAATGATTCCGGCGACAGCGTATTTTGGGAAAAAAAAATCCTAGTGGCACTGAAAATATGAAGGACTTTTTAAACCATTCGGTATATTGAGAGTAGACATTTTAACTTTCAGCCTTATATGTATGTAGATAGCATCAATATATTACTTACTTCGAGCATCAGAGCAAGAAAACCAAAGCATATAATGAATATTGACGCCAGTTTCCAAAGAAATCAAATAAAATGTGCGATTTTCATGAGAGGTACACTTAATTACTTACAGTAACCGGTAGGTTGAGTTCATGGGTCTCGTTTCCACGCCAAAGACGAGACTCGCGCGGCAGCACGGGCAGCTCGCAGTCCACGGCCGCCAGGCGCTCCTGTAGGCGCGCTGGGGTGTGCGCCTCCGCCGCCGCCGCGCCTGCGCCGCTAGAACTACTGTTTAACTTCTGCCTTCTTGCACTTTTCACCACCCCCTTTGTGCTTGCGTACACTTTAGTAGTTGAATGGCGCGCGCCAGCCGGACTCTCCGTCGTCGTGTACGCTTTTGTTGTTTTTAAGTTACTCTTTGTAGTTGAAGATGCAGTCGTTGAGGCCACGGTAGTTTCAAATAGCTTAGCGGAAAGCTTTTTAAGTTGTAAAGCCGGTGGGGCTTCAGAACTTGATACTGTTTTAATCTCGTCTTTAGAAGATAAAGTCGACTCGCAGGAACAGGCACCGGCTAATATCAAGATTAGCGCGGTGACCATTAACAACGAGAGCGGCGTTCCGAGGCCGCCCGGGCCGCCCAGGGCGCTCCCTGCCATGCTTGTCACTATTTGTTGTTTACAGTGTAAGTATAGTACCTACTTATTTTCTATTTTTTTTTGTTTCTGGCACAATCACTTTATTTGATTCTTGTGTAAGACCTGGTAAAATAAAAATAAAACTATGTTATGGTGGGTCTAGTATCGATTCCGAATAACATAGTTGGTATAAAGTGTTAAATTACGTTCCAAGTTTTCATAATTATTTCACTTGTATTTATTACAATTATTAGGTAATAAGCGAAGCTACACTCAAGCTACGAAAACGCGCTGTATCTTTGCCTCTACTGCAGTATTCTACGTCTAACCGTCACATGTAGCATTTGATTAATTTCAAAGTTACATTTTCAATGGGTATATTTTTTTATTTCTTCCTCATCACTTTTCATTCAAGACCAAGTTCTACCTTTATAAATAAACTGGAACACCTTATCGTTTGACACCTCTTGAGCGAGCATCTATAATTGGACAAGCTGTAAAGCCCTCCCGCGGAGTGGCGACCCTCTTCAGCCACGAGGGCAGCCCTCGCATGAACTTAAGAAAGCTCATTTTCATTTAAACTCATAAAGGCCACTCTATCTTTAGATCTTTAGCTACGAGTAAAAATAAATAGTTATCAATTTTATTGTCACCCGCTCAGGGACGAAGCAAGGCTGTATCAGAGCTCTGTAAGAGTCAATTATAGTACTTGTGCAGGTTATAATCCTATCCTATAGTTAACAGTTCAGGCAGATAGAGAAAAATATTTCTCGTAGGTACAACGTTTATACACAACTCAATGTTGACCTCGACCATTATATGAATCCGAAACGAGCAGAACTACAGCGATGGACATAAATATTGCTATTCTGAAATAACCTTCAGCGAATTCCTTTCGGTGGTTATGCACAATTCATACTTACGTAAGAACGCAGGAATGATAATACCATGACAGTAGAAAACAAACGCTTTCACAACTCATTCACTAAAGTGAAACAGTTTAATCTCATCTAACATTACCACTAAATTATAATAATATTTCGACTTCAACTACGAGTATTTCACGGTTTATAGAGTAAACAGTTCTTCAATAAAGTGTGTTCTGAAACTTGATAACTTCACTTTTATTCAGCTGAGCAAATATAAAAACAAATCAAGCTCTGATTAATTTACATAGAAGCAATGTTTTGGAAGGGCGGCAGCGTAACACAGGGCAGGCGGCGCAACCTGCCACAGCCTCCGCGGCACTGAGGGCGCCCCGAGCACCCCCCTCCGCCCCCCACACCGAACCAACCACCACGCACCCCCGTCCCACCGCGCACCCTCGCTCGCCTGTATCTTTGCTTCATGATACTCCACGCCTGTATTGCCAACGATTTCCTTAAAATTATAAGACTCCAAGTTGCGAACCGTTCTGTTTTCTCTCAAATTGCTTTTATTTTTGGAACTCATAAAAGTGCCGCGGTGATTTAATGCCCAATACTTCCTAAATGAAAAAGAGATTAGAAAAAGGCGAGCGGGCATCCATTTTCTTTGTTTACTACGTATTTGATATCGACTTATCACAACGTTAGGGAGCAGAAATGCAAATGTCTATATCCCAAAGTCAGTCCATATCGTAGCAGTTAATTAGTCATTAAACAGATTGGTATGCTAATCAGAACAGGATAAGCGTACATTTCTAAATTCCGGCGCGGGCTAACGAAGCGAACCGTAGTGCCAGCTTTAATAACATATTCATATGTAGCCTTACACAGGTACTATCAATTACATCTCGCTGAGCATTCTCAAGTAGTATTTTATTTTTAGGTACATACGTACCTACATATTCCATGCGTTGATAACAATAAGCCTGCGGGCACGAAAACTACAGCGAGCAAGGTGCGATGGCGAAGCGGCATCACACGCGACTACGACCAGTGTATACCTACACCATTGTTCCACTGCCAACATCCTGCTCTGTTAATGCTCCTCGCCGCTCTTTTCATACATAATAGCATAATCAGCCTTTTAATGTTCCCACTGCTGGGACACAGGCCTCCCGTCTAGGAAAGGGAATGGGCCGTAATCCACCACGCGGGCCCAGTACGGGTTGGTGAATGTCACATGTCTTCGAATTTTTGGTTTTAGGTCAGACGGGTTTCCTCACGATGTTTCCTTCACCGTTTTGAGAGCAGTGGTGATGAATGGAACATGCTCTTTTCATGCTCACAGGCTTAACCATAATCCCTACTAATATATAAATGTGAATGTAAGTTTGTTTGTTACGCTTTCACGCGAAAACTACTCAACCGATTTCAAAAATTCTTTCACCACCAGAAAGCTACATTCACCCTGAGTAACATAGGCTATATTTTATCCCCGTATTCTCACGTTATTTCACGTAAACGATTTTATCTAATATCGATGCAATTACGTTTTAATTGCCAATCATAAACGAAACTAGTTAATAGTTTCGTTTTATTTCCGTATAATCCCTGATCTTTTAGAGCTGACGCTGCGCTGAATACGTTCACTAATTGACTGAAGACTGTACCTAAATTGGACAATCGTACAATTTTAATTTATTTACCTGGTCTTAAAAATAAATCTTACCAATGGATAAGTATAAAGTGGATAAGTAGTTTTGCTACACATACTCATCTTCATCTTCCAGAGTCATCGAATTTCTTCCAAGCGTTTCAGCATTTGGTAGGTTTCAGAAACTGTTTTACCTATGTGCATTCTAAACTACTTGTGTGTATTTCTAGATCGGCATGTGGTTTACACCATCATTTAGAGTATTTATTTTAAAATATTTTTTCTATAATAGGTATTGTAACTCGTCTGTACGTCGTACAAAAGGAGCAATGTCTTACCCAAGCAAATTTTATCGTCAAACGAATACAATCCGATCTTTTTTTGCTACAAAAAGGGTTGAATCTGCGCCATTTCACCGTTTCCATTCCACACAAAGCGATAAAATAATGGAGCAAAGGGATTAAATTAAAAAGCATATATGAATACAATAATTTAACACAAAATGTCGATGTTTAGACTTATGCCCATTGCAACCGTGCGAAGCAGTTGCAGGTTGCTAATTACGGTAAATAATAAATGATGACTTTACAGTACACCGTACAAAACGTCCATTATAAATACGGCATCTTCCTAAAATGTAGTCCGAATAAATACATCTACTTTCTTCTTACGTTTCAGGATCCTTCATAACACGCATAATAGATATCCGAGGTCATCAGAAAACTGAAGACTGGAGATGCCGATGCATTCCACCAGCTTCTACGATAAATCTTTTACACTAAATGGTTCAAGCGGTGCAGTTATGGAATCCCTTGCCTTGCCCGTGTCGGTCAGGTGTGCTCAAACATTCACTTTTAAAACAATAGTCAAAATTCTCTACCTCTCTCTTTAATCGTTTTTACTTCGGTTCTGTTATTGTTTCATAATAATTAATGTATACATTTATTTATCTATTTTATATTTATTGTATAAGTATGCATATAAATAGATCTTAAGACTACCTACTGCCTTTCTTTCTCTCTTTAAAACACATCCAGTGGTTGTCTTTAAAAGATCGCTGCCAGCGATAAGGCCGCCCGTTTTGAGCACCCTAAGTAATGTTTTGTTCAACTATCTTTTCTGTAACTTACACGGTGTACCTACATTCTATTATGTTCTAAGTATCCACCTATACCCGGCTATGGTTGACATCAAAATACATTAAATCTATAGAGGTACGATCCTATAGTTGCTCAGGCTTGTCACCCTGCGCGAGTTACCGAGACTATGTATATCCACGAGTAAGTAAATTAAAGAGAGGATCAAAGGGTTATTGTGTTTTAATAACGGACTAACTACTTAAACCTATTATAAGCACAGCCGATACAGGCAAAATATATTAAATTGTATGAAAGATAGGTAAAAAACGTTTTACATAAAAATACAACCTACTTCCAAATAATTTCAGAAGTCGGTGCTTTTGGTTGTTTCTTCGTTTTTTGACAGTTACTTCAGAAATGTAAGTTATTTTATACTTTGTAGTGGTTTTTATTCGGAAGTCGGTTGTATTTTTCACATTTTAACGGCGTTACCACAATTAAATTTATATATATCTATACTTATAATAAATCTGTAGAGAGGTCAATTCTGTACAAGGAATATATTTTCAAAATAACTATCAGGGGGTGATTAGTGATCGATACTGATGCCAAAAATGCAATCAGTAAAATTTTTGTCTGTCTGTCTGTCTGTCTGTATGTTCTTTATAGAAACAAAAACTACTCGACCGATTTTAACGAAACTTGGTGCAATTATTCTTCATACTCCTGGGCAGGTTATAGTATACTTTTCATCACGCTACAATCAATAGGAGCAGAGCAGTGAAGGAAAATGTTGGGAAAACGGGAGAAGTCAAGTCACTCCATTTTTTAAGCTTCCGTCGTGTGCGTACGCGCAGCGGAATGTTGTTGAATTTAAAGATTTTAATTATGCAGATATTTAGTGTATGACGTCGTATAATTGTGTATGGTAAAAAAAAATTTGTGCACGCAACCATTGTGGAGAAATTCACCAAAAACTGATTCCGCTGGGCGAACGTTGTCCTGGCGGAACTTTTTTTAATCCATAGACTTTAGAAGAAAAGAGATGTGTCCAAAAATTAGTGTGTATTTGTGTGTAATTGTGTATGTATGAATAAAACTAGTGCATGCTTAAACTTCGGAGAAATTCAAGTTTCCGCTACGCGAACGTTTGGCCATTAGCTAGTTTTCATATAAAGCGCTTACATAGAGAGCTGTAGATTTTTACATACGTTGTTTTGAATTTGTTTATATTTGTTTAAAAAACAGATTTAGAAAAAATCGTAGGGCTTAAAAGATAAAAATATAAACGTAAAATACGCTTATTAGGTCTTAGTTCTTAAAGTATGCACTTTGGGGTCTAGATTTTCACGTTTATACAAACCTTGTAAGTGTCTGCAACATGTTGCCAAGTATCAATGATGTTCCGTTAGTAACTAAAGAGTTATAGGACATATTTACCATGAATAGATCACTGTTTACAAAGCAGTCAAATATCACGACGTTCTAAATAAATTGCATGGTAAAATGTATGCCAATAATTAGTGTATTCATTCAACTATTCACATGCAAAATTTCATGTCATTAAATTCAGTAATTAAAGAAAAACAATTATAATACTGACGAAGCATCGAAAACCTACATAACCCGACCAAGTTCGGATGACTAAAAAAAGCGGCCGTGCAATATATTTAGGTAACATCCCAAGATTTACAGTATAATACCGGTATTGACTTGGTTTTGTTATCACGTATACCAATTTAATACCGGTATTAGACTAAACCACGAGCTCCTCTGTGTCAACACTGCCCATATGAAACAGTTTAAATGAAAAGAGTGAAGATAGGAATGCAATAATAGGCAATCGAGATTTGTCCACGTGCGTTTTTCCACCTCAATCAAAAAGTTAATGAAGTTTAACTTGTATTGTCAACCTAATAGCCTGAAAAATTACAACTATCGGTTTTCACCACTAACCGTTGAGGAGTTGTACCTTCCATCATCAGCTCATCCACATGAGATTATAAATATCAGACGCAAATACTTTTCGAATAAAGCAGCTTTACAAAATATATGAAAAGCGTAATAAGCGCGTTAAAATTTGAGGATTGCCCTCGAATTCACTGGGATCCTATCATCAAATCCTGACTTGGTGACAATTGGAAATCGGAAATAGATATACCTACAGTAAAGAACAATTTCTTTTCTTTTCGAAATCGGTTCACAGTTGGTGGAGAAATCGGTCGGAAGATTTCTGGCTCGGCTGCCTAACACACAAACCAACCTACTTTTCAATAAATCTTCACATCGTGACGGAGTTGTACGATTAAATATTCCTCTTTCAGTTTACTCTTTCGCCAACCGCCGCAACGGAAACAATACGTCATTTGATTGTCAGAGGAAATTGTTACCTTTCACGGTTTACTGGGATTAGAAGACTTTGTTTTAACATAACGGTGATGATATTTTCACCGCTAGGTTAAAATTGAATAACGTGGCACCTACCTAATGTGGGTTTAGCAACTAGAAAAATAATACAAGAAGGCCCACGCGCTAGGCGTAACGCGCACTAAGTGCTTAGTTTTTGCGGTGTTACGTAAGATGTAGTGAAGCTAGAGCGCGGGGGCTCGGCCCCGAGAGCCGTAAGTGACGCAGCGGCCCCGGGCAGTTGGCGGTATGCCAGACGCGCTCTGATCTATATGACTGACTGCCATTAGATCCGCTCGGATCCACGCTGACATGCTTCGCTTCACTTTCAGCAACCAACGCGCAGCGTGCTTACAATAATGTTATTAAAATGATTAGGGAAACTTGAGCAAATCTATTAATAGGGAAGATTGTGTGGATAGATATGTCTATGTCGTCAGGTATTATATGTTAAAGGTAGCCACATCGTTTATTTTATAGGTGCCTACCTATAATAAGATTTTAGACTAGCCGTGTCTGTACATTGAATATTTTTGCATTATTATAATAACTGAGAAATGTTAGAAAAAAAACTTTTTACAAAAAATAAAACCGACTTCTAAACAAAAAAACCAAAAGTATAAAATAACTTCGGAACTCGGTGTTTATGGTTGCTTTTTTGTTGTTGAACACACCGACTTCCGAATTAAAGTTATTTTATACTTTTTGGTTTTTTTGTTTAGAAGTCAGTTTTATTTTTTGTAAAAAGTTTTTTATTTTTCCCTTTTTAGTGGTTCACTCCCAGCTAAACATACCCATCACAGCGTACGTGGTATAAATCGGTGTAAACAATAAATAAACATGCGATTTCAGCTATCCCAACAGATTTGCTATCATTTATTGAAATTAACAAAAAAACCGCTTGTTCGATTTCGATAAAATTTTCATGGGACCATTTGGGAAGTACACCCTTTCCAACAAAAAAGATTTTTTCAAATCGGTTGGCAAGCGACGGAGTTATGCGCGAACAAACATTAATAAAAAAACATACAAACATCCGAATTGAGAACCTCCTCCTTTTTTAGAAGTCGGTTAAAAAGACAGAACACAAAAATGATTATTTGGAAATTTTTGTCTGTTTATCTGTGCGTTTGTGGAAACATCACGCAGAAACCACTCGTTGGATGCGAAAGCTAAGTTTTTTTAAATATGAAGTGCTATCCCGAGTTTTATTTAGCATTTTTCTTATGGATAGGCACAGGCATGCGCATTTGACTGCAACTAAGTAGCGGCGCCAGCGACTACATTCGCGTGCATGTCGGTAAAAACGTAGGTACGTACAGTTAATACCTTGCATAATCTGACTATCTCAGAACTAGAATTCCGCTTCCCATTTTCTTAATTCTGTGCACTAAATGTATGATATAAATTAAAATGCCGATCAGCCAAAGTATCTCCTGGTACCTCGAATCAAAATCAAGAAACAGCCTAAGCAACGAATGGTGTTTGCCTTCACACTACGACACAAAGAAACTGGTAAATCAGATTCCGATTTTCATACTTCAAATTAATGAACAGTACTAACCAGAAGCCCAAAACGAAACAATTTTCTTTGATTTTCACCGAGAGCAGCGTATTATAAAACACTGATTAATTCAATTCTGTTTTTCTATCATAAATTAAAACATCATAAATAGAATTAGATGGAAATGTCTGCCGTTCAAAACAAAACAACAAAATCGTTGCCCTGAAAACCCGAGACGAAGCCGCAGCAGGCCAAGAAGGAGAAGACGGGACGACTTGGATGTCTTTCTTAGGAATTAGTAGGATGGGTACAAATTCGGGAATAATAGAAGGAGTGCATAGAGGCCTTTGCCCAGCAGGGTTCCAACTAAGAGTAACATTGGCTTACTCGTCATCGAAAATAGTACAGAGTGAGGAATGAGGAGACTGATTTAATAAGGAGCTCGTGGCTTAATAATTGAAGTCGCACGGATCACTCTTAAAAGCTAAGTAACGCTTGCCGAGGTCAGCCTGTGGATGGGTGACCATCTTAACATACCGAGACTACTCCGTGCCTCGGAAAAAACGTCGAGACGTTAGTCTCGGCCACGAGACACACACGTTGACATTTGTTACGGTCAGCTCCCAAAAAACCTGACACCAGTCTTGCCAAGAAGTACCTACCGTGTATTTGATTGTAGAGGGCAGATTAGCAATCAATCGACGTAAAAAAAAACTTTTTAACAAAAAAATACAACCGACTTTTACACAAAAAATCAAACAAGTGCAAAATAACTTTAATTTCGGAACTCGGTGTTTGTGGTTGCTTTTTCGTTTTTTGAACACCGACTTCCGAAATTAAAGTTATTTTGCACTTGTTTGATTTTTTGTGTAAAAGTCGGTTGTATTTTTTTGTTAAAAAGTTTTTTATTTTTCACTTTTTAGTGGTACTTACACCCCCTCCCCTTCCCCACCTAAACGAACCAATCACATTGGTGTAAAAAAAAGCACTGCTCCTTTGCAGAGTACACTAAGAGGTCGTCAATGTAGGCAATGTAGATATTTTTTTTAGATTTTTCGAAAACCGCTTGGTTGATTTCGATAAAATTTTCATGGGACCATTTGGGAAGTATACACTTTCCAACAAAAAAAGAATTTTTCAAATCGGTTCACAAGCGACGGAGTTATGCGCGAACAAACAATAAAAAAAAAAAAAAAAAAAAAAAAAAACATACAAACATCCGAATTGAGAACCTCCTCCTTTTTTAGAAGTCGGTTAAAAAAGCGCCCACCATTTTAAGAATTAAGTAATGACACTTTTTCACTTACCTTACTTATGATTAAATAATTACTCAAAATCTCGTGAAATATTTATGGCTGAAGTCTTTGTTTGTTTGTTTGAACACGCTAATCTCAGGAACTATAACTGAAGCGTCCACTGCAATAACGATAAATGCTCTTGTTATTTTACCTCGTTTTGCCAGCACTTTATTGAGTACCGTTCTTTTATCTAATATAAGCGTGAAATTTCTAAAATATCGGGATTGTAAGTAATATTGCCAAGTTTGTTAACGAGATAGACCAATTACAGATATCCAGTGACTGAAAGACGTGCTTACTTAGATTTTTTACAAAAATGGACATTCATCATTATTGCAGTGGACCCTTCAACTGGTTCGAATTGAAAAATTATTTTTGTGATGGATGGGCCCATTTCGCGAGGAAGGCTATTAGGCCATATAATAGAAGCAGCAGCGCATTCATGAAAAATGTTGCAGTTGCAGAAACGGGTTCATTTTTTACACGACTGCCCAAAAAAGGAGTGTTATGTTTTCAGGGTCCATGTATGTATGTATAATATGTACACTACCGGTCAAAAGTATGAGACCATTACCTAATTAAAAAAATTTGTTATAAGTAAATATTTTCAAAATATTGGTGATAAAAAGTAATCTTCACACCTGCATATTCTATTGCTTATAAAGATTGCCTAAAAGCTTATTCTTTTATACGAGTATATAAGCCAAGGAAAGGGCAATAAACAAGCCTTTGTTCCAAACTTCTATATTAGCCGCCTGGTCCGATAATCGATTTTAAATTTTTATTACCTCATTACCGCAACAGACACTTTTCATCATCATTTTATTAACACGCTATTATTTTTATATTATTATTAGCTTCACTTGTAACTAACTATGTACGTAAGAAAATCTTGGAATCTTAATTTGACCCACTTCCCGGTCTTCGATTAGGATGAAATTTTGCACACGCTCTGAGTTCTGATGACAATACATGACTAGCTAAGAAACGTCATTACAAATCCAATATGGCGGCCTCCTCAAGATGGCGGACTGGCTGTTTGAAATCCACCCCCATGATATGGGTTTGCTGTCAGGAAAACGAAAAAAAAAGGCACGTGACTTAAATCCAATATGGTGGACGTACGTAAGTGATTACCTACTTATAACCATTTTGCATAGGTAATTATTTATCGTTCATCACGAACTGAAATTGTTTATGTTTACGTTTTTTTTAACAGCCCCAGAAATACGTGTTGAAGTCAATAAATCTCGGGATAAACCTGTCAGTGTCTACTGTGAAAAGACGATTGCGAGACGCCAAGTTGTTTGGTCGCGTTGCTGTTCGAAAACCGCTTCTAAAGCCGCAAAATAAGAAAAAACGGTTGCACTGGGCCTAAGCCCATCGAGACTGGACTGAAGGTTTCAAAAAAGTACTTTGGGAGTGACGAATCTAAATTTTAAATATTCGGTTCAAAAAGAAGACTTTTCGTTCAACGTTCCGCCGAAGCAAAGATGATGCCACAGTCCCGACTGTCAAGCATGATGGTGGATCTGTTATGGTCTGGGGTTGTTTCTCATGCTATGGGGCTGGAAATCTGGTCCAAATTAAAGGAATTATGAAAAAGGAGCAGTATAAAATAATTTTGGAAAAAAATGCTATTCCCTCCACACTAAAGTTAATCGGCAAAGGATTTATTTTCCAACAAGGTAATGATCCAAAGCACAGGTCAAAATTATGTAGGGGCTACATGGACGAGAAACAGTCGGAAAAAATGTTGGAAAACATGACGTGGCCATCTCAAAGCCCCGACCTTAACCCTATAGAGCTTTTGTGGGAAAAGCTTGACCGAAACGTTCGGGAATTGTTCCCGAACGTTTCGGTCTTCTTCACAGCAGGCCATGTGGAATGCATTAGAAGAAAATCTTGCAAGGGACTATAAATATATAGCTCGCATGAACTCAAACTCAAACTCAAAGCATTTATTTCAATTAAACCCTTTACAGGCACTTTTGAATTGTCAAGTCGAAAGAGGTGAAGCTATCTGCACGTTCCAAAGCGTAGATCTCTATGGAGAAGAACGTGCAAGAAACTCCACGGAAACTCTTTTAAATCATGTTCTGTATTACATTACGTTTTAATACATCCTTTGGTGCTTCTATATGTGAGGACAATGCAAAGAAAAAAAAGGAAACCACAAAACAATTCAAAGTATAAAGATTAAAACAAATCAGTGGCAGTTAAGAGGTGACCAGTCTCAACCGACGGCGCCCGTTCACGAACATGACGCGTGTATCGGCACCGTTTAGCTCAACCATTTTGAAGGGAACCGAACGATCCAACACACACGCCACCATCAGCGAGACATTTGAGCGAGCATGACATGCTCTCAACTGCCATTTTAGTTCAAGTCACAAAGTAAACTATAAGGTATCACATGTAAATGGCTCCATGGTACTCACATTTACAATATTTGAAAATAAAATGCTTCTACACTACGGTTTACATTAAACCAAGCAAATAAAGTAAAAAAAACAGATAAATTATTTATTCTCAAAATAATATAATAAAAAAAAGAAAAATAAATAAATGAGACAAAAAAAGGGCGAGCATCTCTTCCAAATATATAATCCTAACTTGTTAACCCAAGTGGTTGAGGCTGTGGAGCAGGACCGGCATTTAGCCAAGCATTTTTATCAAGGATATAATCTTCCAGTTTATAATATGCTTGCCTACATAGTGTGCGTTTTATGCATGTTTTAAATTTTCTCTCATTCAATTGAAGAATATCGACTGGTATTTTGTTATAAAATTTTATGCAATACCCCATAAAAGAAGTGTGTACTTTAGCCAATCTAAACCTAGGTTGATCTAATTTGTTTTTATTTCTGGTATTAAAATTATGCCTGTCGCTGATCTTATTAAACATATGAAGATTTTTCCGAACATACATAATGTTTTCATATATGTATTGACAAGGTACCGTCATGATGTTAATTTCCTTAAACAGTTCCCTTAGAGAATCGCGCTGGCGGAGATTGTAAATGGCTCTTATTGCTCTTTTCTGCAGAATAAAAATAGACTCTATGTCTGCAGCCCGTCCCCATAGCAAAATACCGTAAGACATGATACTATGAAAGTAACTAAAATAGACCAGTCTCGCGGTATCTACATTAGTAAGTTGACGGATTTTTCTGACAGCATATGCTGCTGAACTTAGCCGTCCTGCAAGTGATGCTAAATGAGGACCCCATTGTAGCCTTGAGTCGAGCGTTATCCCCAGGAAAACTGTGCTTTCGACGAATTCTAGTTTCTCTTTATTCAATACTATTTCCTCAATACTACTTTTAACATTCGGTAAAACAAATCTAATACATTTAGTTTTTTTCTCATTTAATACTAAATTATTAGCAGTAAACCAATTTTGGACCTGCTGAAGGGAGTCATTCACTTCGTCAAGATTTGCGGAACGTCTATTTATCTTAAAAATTAAGGACGTATCATCAGCAAATAACACCATTTGTGATTGTTTTTTCAAAAGATAGGGTAGATCATTAATGTACACTAAAAAGAGGAAAGGACCCAGTATTGAGCCTTGTGGTACCCCCATTTTGACTCCTAAACCACATGAATTTACACCGTTTATTTGAACTTGCTGCTGTCTGTCATTTAAATAAGACTTTACTAAACTGAGTGCAAGTTTACAAAGTCCGTAATGTTCTAGTTTTAAGAGCAAGGTTTCGTGATTAACACAATCAAATGCCTTGGAGAGGTCACAAAAGATTCCTATGGCATCTTGGGCCTCTTCCCACGCTGCAAAAATATGTTTTAGTAAGGTGACACCAGCGTCAGTCGTACAACGTCCTCTGGTGAAACCATACTGTTGATCGTGTAAGATTTTATTGGTGTTGAAATGAATGAGCATCTGATTGAGCATCACCTTTTCGAAGACCTTGCTGAAAACCGGCAACACGGATACAGGTCTATAATTATTGGTGTTTTTACTATCGCCGGACTTAAAAAGTGGTATAACCTTACTGTATTTCATTATATCCGGAAAGACACCTTGGTCCACACATAAATTAAATATTAAAGCCAAGTATGGTGCTGTGGTTTCAATTATGGATGTGCACACTTTGACGGACATACCCCATAGGTCTTCAGTCAATTTGATTTTAATTTGCCGGAAGGCCTTTATAACTGTCATAGGGTTGATATGTTTGAATTGGAATTCAACCGGGCAGTCTGGAACGTTTGCTCTTAATAAATTAATTGAGACCTCGGGTGACGAGTCTAAAGCTTCAGTAGTCTTACATGGTATGTTAGTAAAGAAATTCACAAATTCTTGAGCTACTTCAAAATTTGAGCTTATGGCACCATGTGAAGTCTCCAATAAAAAATCAGTGTTCCGTACTTTATTTCTATTAGTTTCATTATTGATAACTTTCCAAACTGTCTTTATTTTATTATCAGCCCATTTGATCTTGTTGCTAATGTACAGGGCTTTAGCTACCTTGCAAGTGTTTCTAAAAACTTTTGAATATTTGTTTACGTACTTATTAAATGATTCAGTGTTAATGAAAGGCTTAAGGCCATATAGTTCATATAGTCTTTCCCTGCTTATCCTAATACCTTTAGTCGCCCAGTCACTGAAAATAAACTTAGGGAAAGTGTCTTTTGACTTCTTTTCAAATGTTGTATTGAATTCTTTTAATACCACTGAAAAGAAATTATCGTAAAATTTATTTGCATCTTTAATGTCATGGCCTAGATCATTTAACTTATTTTGTAAACTACAATTGAATTTCTCTAATTTGCCAGTTGTAATTGGCCTATATTGTATTTGAATTTTTTGTAAGACAGCTTTAAACTCAAACGTTACCAATTGTCCACTATGGTCAGACGGTAGATAATTAACTATGGCTTTATCTAGATAATCACAATCGCAGAATACATTATCGATACAAGTTGATGAAGTTGGTGTTATCCTAGTTGGTTCTGCAAAAACATTAGATAAATTGAATGATTTAAAAAGGTTTAAAAATCTACTGCTTACTGAATTATTTTCTAAAATATTTACATTAAAATCTCCACAAATAATCGTAGATTTTCTACCTGCTGCAAGTTTCGCAAGGATGTCTTCCATTGTTGATTCGAATAAAGTAAAGTTTTGAGGGTTTGGAGGTCTGTACACACACACTATAACATGCTTATCTAGCTCAACACAGGACAGTTCGATGCAATGTTCCACTGACAGGTTAACAATGTCATTACGTTGCTTAAATTTTAAACAGTTTTTTACTAATATGAGGGAGCCACCGCGTAACATTGATTTACGATTAAAACAGCTACCCACATTATAATTTTCGTAATTAATTAGCATCTGGTAATCCTTCAGCCAATGTTCACTAAGACATACAATATCAAACATTGTTCTTTCTAAAAACATCTCAATTTCTAATAATTTGGAAGAGATACCCTGAATATTTTGATGAAATAATTTCAAGGTATGCTGCTGACCCCCTTTTTGGCATTCATTAAATTGAGAGCAAGAGGACACTTTAATGTTGGTAGGTATAACTAATTTGTTATTAATATCCTCTGTTGTCTTATATACTAGTTTAAATTTTTATCCGGAGTTTGCCCAATGACTTCTATATCATCACTTTGCAATGAGTCTGCTTTGTTAGCCATTGAATTTTCCCTAGTGATATATGGAACCTCCTTCGTACAATTTGTATAAAGATTTATAGCAATAGTGCTACAGTTATTCTGGTTCACCACCTGATTCTTAGTATCATTACTAAACATTGTGGATTTAATTACACAAGACTTCGACATACTACTTATGTCTGAGTTAATATAATTAGCTAATAGCTTTGCTATTGTGTGTCTAAAATTAATTGGCAGATACACAGTATCCCTAGTAGATTTTAAATTTTCCACAAAAATGTTGGTGTCAAAAAACATAAACTTGTCACTATAGTGACTAGCCAAGAAGTGCATGTGTTTATTTAGCCTATGAATGTAGTTATTTTGTCTAATTGACAATTGATCAAAATATGGAAAAGCACACAATATTATTTTATTACAATTTAAATTTAACATCTCAGTTACATTGTCTGTGATATCTGCTTTTTTTACTTTTAAACTATTACCTATAAACACAGTAATAGTGGTATTAGAAGTATAATTTTTGTTTTTTAGAAATGCCATAATATGCTTGTAAGTTAAACCTGGCATACAATAATTTTGTGTACAATTACTCAGGTTGTTACTAACCAGTTTACCCAAACCTCTTCCTAAACTGTCTGAGAACATAACTGAATGATAAACACTATTCTCAGCTGAAAAGCTACCAATATCAGGCTGTTCAACTTGAGATAAATCTTGTCCAAAATTAATATTATCTTGTTCAGTGAAGCAGTCTTGAGACAAATTCTCTGCCTGGGATGGTACCTCCATTGGCTCAGGCTGGACATGTCAAGATTAGTAAAAAAAGGTCATAAAATTCAAAGGAGAATATTTTGATGAAAAATCTGTATAAATCTCTTATGTGTGACTTTATGTAATTTTTTAATTTTAAATCTTGTGTGTCATATGAAAATAAAACCTGTTTTTTCATAAAATTTTAAACATGTTGACTTTTATTAGGTTTCTTGATTTTTTGAGAGTGGTCTCAATCTTTTGACCGGTAGTGTATGTCCGAGTATGTTTGTGAGTTTCTTTATTCCACCATATACTAAACTTGTGTAAACATGCAGTGCGTTAGCAATATACCGTGCAGAGCATCTGCGGGCGCGCGGGCGGTGAGTACATTAGAACAAACGATCGCGAACCAATCGCGTCTGTACAAGTTTTGGCACTAAAATTCGGCCGAATACTTTTGGCTACTCGGTCAGGGGGCTCGCCGAATATTCGGTATACTGCCGAATATACTATTCGTTGCAAGCCTATTTTTTACAATATAAACTGTAGCGTCGGCTATTTTGCAGCGCAGGATTTTCGAGTTGATTGTATACGATAAAATTTTTGTTCAAATCTTCAACCAATGGCACCAAAAATGGCCGATTTTACCAGGACACCTTTGAAAATCCCGCCGCCGGGATGTTCTGCAAACTAGGACAAATCCGGAGAAACCCGGACGGATGGCCGCCCTAGTTATACTTAACATTACAAACTCTAAAAGTTATGTTAATTTGGTATGAAATTAAAATAAACACATCAAAAGTATCTAGGGATCAACATATATTTTTGCAATAACTTTCCTCCTGATTGATATTAATTAAAATTTTCTTTAAGGATTCATCAAATAAAGTGTTTTCGTTTGTCACAGTAACGATAAACCAAGTCACCTTTGCATTAATAAAGAAATTTGCCATTTTCCTAATAAAGGGATTTTTGACATTTGAACCACTAACATTAAAGTTCGAAAAAAAGACTGAAATAACAGTTTTCTTTAAAATTTTATTGGGTAACTTAAACAATTAATAATCCGTGTTTCTACCGCGAACACTAACAACACAAGAACATCGGTTTGGCATACTCAAAATGAGTTCATCCAAATCACGCTGTGGAATGGCCGCCCATGTTCGTTGCAACAACAAAAAAAGGTCTTCTTGCGACTGGATACCCTCCATATTCGGCAGAGCTCTTCTCTGTAGCATATCCCATGCATGCTCAATCGGGTTCAAGTCTGGCGACTGAGCAGGCCAGGGCAGGACATTGATGTTAGCTGCGGCGAGAGTCTGTCTTACAACTCTTGCGGTGTGCGGTCGTGCATTATCATGCATTAACTGAAATAAGGGACCGATTTGCACTTGTAGAGGAACGATGACGTCTGATACAATCGTCTCAGCATAAATTTGAGCGTTGAGGTTGCCTCTGATCCAAATCAACTCAGTTCTTCCGCCGATCCAAATACCCGCCCATACTATGATGGTTCCACCACTATAAGGATGGACTTCCTGGCAGGATTTTAATCGCTGTTGGCGTCCAGGGGTTCTCCAGTGTCGTATACGTCTTGTATCCGGTCTCATACCAAAACGAGACTCATCAGAAAAGCACACGAAACGCCATTGTTCTTCTGCCCAATTTCTGTGTTCAAGAGCCCATTGATATCGAATCCTACGATTGTGCATTGCTATAGGTGGTACCCGTAGCGGTCTTCGGGAATGAAGGTTCACTTCATGCAAGCGGTTTCTGACTGTTTGGTCGCTAATTAAGTTCCCTGAAGAGTGATGAAGCCTCACGGCTAACATCATGGCGGTTATTGTTGGAGCTCTTCGAGTTAAGATTTGAATGTATCGGTCTTGTCTCCGTGTGGTGCAGCGATACCGTCCTCCATGGCGCTCAGCCAAGGTAAGCGAAGAGCTCTGCCGAATATGGAGGGTATCCAGTCGCAAGAAGACCTTTTTTTGTTGTTGCAACGAACATGGGCGGCCATTCCACAGCGTGATTTGGATGAACTCATTTTGAGTATGCCAAACCGATGTTCTTGTGTTGTTAGTGTTCGCGGTAGAAACACGGATTATTAATTGTTTAAGTTACCCAATAAAATTTTAAAGAAAACTGTTATTTCAGTCTTTTTTTCGAACTTTAATGTTAGTGGTTCAAATGTCAAAAATCCCTTTATTAGGAAAATGGCAAATTTCTTTATTAATGCAAAGGTGACTTGGTTTATCGTTACTGTGACAAACGAAAACACTTTATTTGATGAATCCTTAAAGAAAATTTTAATTAATATCAATCAGGAGAAAAGTTATTGCAAAAATATATGTTGATCCCTAGATACTTTTGATGTGTTTACTTGGAATTGGTATTACTTTTATTTATTAGCTGCTATCTTACAAGTCTTATTGCAGGGTTTCCAATGCTTTTCACTCAAAATAATAATTACATAATCATAAATACTATAACTTATTTTATAGGCACTAATTTATTTGCGCCAGGATTTTTCTTGAATATTTAACAAATTCGCAGTTCTGTTATACCTACAGATTTTTATTGTTCGTCAGTCCGTAAGGAACTTTTACGCACTTCGCCATTTCTTTCCACAAGTCATCAAATGAGTTTGGATAATTTAGTATTTTTTTGCGTTCGACTAAAACTGTCCAAGAGTGTATATATAGCACAGAACAGAGTTGCTTGGGCGTCCAGTGCGGCGCTGTTCGAGACGCTATCATCTACATTTATTTTGCCAACCAAACGTGCCACCATTTAATACACCGTTACGAGCCGATGCCGTACCTTGTCATTCCACAAAGAGATGCGGCCGTCATTTTTGATGTTAATAAATAAAAATGAATCTCTATACATAATTATTACCTAAAGTAGTCACTGTCACTGTCAGAACAAGGTTTGTATGAAAGAAAAAATACGCTACGACCCTTAAGAGCCGAGCATAAAGAAAACTCCGAAAACGGCGAGTGAAATAAAGCTAAGCGGAAGAGTAGATTTAACATTTTGCACCCATTTTTGAAGAGTAAAACATAATAAAAGAGCTAATACGAGGGGAGGTCAAAAAGTTAGCAGAATGAGAGGGAAGGAGGTTGAAATTAAACACTAAACTATTTTTCCTTTTCAATATATTCTCCCTTAACCCTAATACATTTTTCAGATCTCTCAAATAATTTGTTTATACCCTCGAAAAAAAAAATGATTTGTCTTTGGTGTGAAAATAGGCCGAAATTGCCGACTTGACCACTTCATCGTCGTCAAATTATTTACCACGCTGCTCTTTCTTCGTTTTTGGAAATTAATAATAGTCACCAGGGGTCAAGTCCAGACTGTGGGGTGGGTGGTTCAGCTGTTCGAAGCCGCACCGGTGAATGGCAGCCATCGCAACATGGCACGTGTGAGCGGGTGCGTTGTCGTGCAAAAGTAGCACACCTTTTGACAGATTTGCTATTATTTTTTCCTTGATGGCTTCTTGCAATCTCTCCAGTAAAGAAGCGTAGTATTGTCCCGTTATAGTAACCCCACGTTCTTAATAATCGATCAGTAAAATATCTTCTGTATCCCAAAAGACAGTCTCCATGATCTTTCCAGCCGATTGTGACACTTTGAACTTCTTTGGAGGAGGTGTGCCTTTTTTGCCACTGCATCGACTCTGGTTCATAGTGGTGAACCCAGGTTTCATCTCCACTAACGAGCCGGTCCATAACTTTTCCTTTCTCTCTCCACTGAGCTCCAAAAACTGGCGACACGTTCGCGTTTTTGAAGTCCTTAGCCATCAAGCCAAGATGATGATGTAGAATATTTAAAATACTGGTTTCGGATACTTCAACCATTCCTGCAAGCTGCTTCTTCTTCAGTCAGGCATCTTCTAATACAATTTTTTCTATTTTTTGACGATTTCCGTTGTGGTGGCTTCAACTGGCCGTCCGGAGCGGGGGTCGTCTTCAATCGACTCTCTCCCTTGTTTGAAAAGACCACGCCACTTGTAAACCATGTTCTTACCAGAGGGAGAGTCCCCGTAAACCGCTAACAGCTCTTGAAAAATCGTCTGAGCGGATTTTCCTTGCTTGGTAAGGAACTTGATAACGACGCGGTATTCAATTTTCTCCAAACTTGCTGACTTCTTCCCGATTCACTTGTTTGCACGTCGATAACTCGAAAGTTATTGACCCGAATAAGTTCAAACTTGGTATATATACTGTTAATACTCAACTAGTGCCTACCTGGACGGGTAATTCTACCCCCACTAACCCCTTCCGCGAACTTTTTGATCTCCCCTCGTATTTATCCTGGTTAATGCATATAAAGATGAAACGCGAAACAGAAAAGGCTACGCGGCAATTTCCTGCTCTGTGATGTATATCTTTCAAATTATTATCACTTATTCATACAATAAGTTGGTATAATATTTGCACATCTATAAAAATAATAATAAAACGAGTTCAACAAAAACATTGAAATTATAAAATATAATACAAAGATTGTATTCTACTAATCCTAATGATAGCTACACGTTACTATCATATACTAATTGATTTCGTCTAGAAAACTTTCCCAATTTACAAACAGTTGCCATCAGAACAGATAACACTATCTTAAGTTGGTATTACATAGCCTCAACTTCGTTCTTCGCTACTGGAACATTTACAGGCGCCACGTCATTCTTGATGTAATTCTGAAAATTATAACAAAACAATTAGTATTCAATTTTGCTATTCCATCTACTATTTTATTTTCAGTTTCAATAAAATATATAATTACACCACAAATTGGACCTGGGCACAGATACTACATATAAAAAAACATGTTTGATTTACCTTAGAATGAAACAACGAAACGTAAATTAGTAACAGTTATGGCAAGACAAATTGAGTAAAACACCACCTTTTGCAAACAACTCTAAACAAAATGCTTGACAGATTGCTACTTTCAGCTACGTCCTGCTAAAGTTCTATGGGTTCGAATTGAAGTAAAAGGACTAATTTACCGTTTTTGTTGAAATATGTGATTTATGAGTGTAAATACACATGAAGTTTTGATTACTAATCTTACTTCAGCCATAATCTGCCGTATAACGCTTTTTAGTGATTGTTAATTTCATAATTGTTACCTATGCTTCCACCTATGTTTTTTTAAAGACTAATTATAATTTGTTCGAGTTGAGAACCCATGACCTGGTATCTGTTAATGATAATATGAGGTTCTATTATGAATAGCTAGCATGTCCTACTTTTACCTTGTTAATATTCAAATAGCTTTGATTTATGAAGCTACAAATCCTGATGTGTACACTAGGCATGCCTTTTAAGTCCTGTCGTTTCCATATTTCCCGGCAATTTTGAATTTGGAACTGTTCTATAATCGAATATGTTTAAATTTTGAATCTTAAAACAGTTGAAAGTATTAGGATTAATGCTATTGTTTAGTCACAGCGTCGATTGGAATCTGACAGGTTACCTACGAAAATGAATCTTTCTAAGAAAAATGTTGGTGCAATAACTTTCTACAACTTTAGAAGAGGCCTCACACGGCTTCAGTGTTTTGAAGAGCTAACATCTGTGTTCAGTGATGAAGCTCCATGTCTGCGAACTGTCGAACGCTGGTATTTAGAATTCCAGCGTAGACATACTAGTAATAATGACAAATCTCACGAAGGACGCCCAAAATTCGCCTTCACTGAAGATAACATCATTGCTGTGAGACAACTAAATCTCGAACATTGTCATGTGATGTTTCGAGAGATAGAGGCTCTATTAGACATCTCAGGAACAACCATTGAAAAGATCTCGCATGACGCCAGTGAACGGAAATTAACATGGAACATTACTTCAAGGGATCTAAGCGCGAATCTTGGCACAAAATCCCAGACACACTCACACATCGAAACCCCGTCGCTGATTCGCCGAACCACACGAACGTCGCTGGTAAAAAATTGTAATTGAACTTGTGGCAATAACTAAAAGAAAATATAATGAATTAAAGAAGCATACATGTCGGGTAAGGTCGGGGGACTATCGTCAACAGTTTCTTCTCACATATGATTAAAAACACAATTTCGCAGCCGCCATTGTAGATTTTAATTTTAACCAAATTCCACTCTCTCCATTTCTAGTCAATCGAGAGAGGGAGACAGATAATTTGAAAGAAGAAAGTCTTATGTTTTATAATACAGCAACGATATTTATTTTCTGCATGCTATTAAAGGAACTTATATGTAGAAGTAACTTTTACCTACAATAACTTGTATAACTTGCATAGTGCCGTCCCCATAGAAAAAAATGGTGTGTATTGTATCTTAGCTTGTAATCAAAATAATAAATGTCACTGCATTATTGTCAGGTAGAAAAATAAATTACTTGGTTGGCATAGCATCATCCCCACTGACTTCGTAAAATCGTGGCACAATTCGATGAACCACTCCATTTTTAATAGAAATATAATATATAGCGATGTATTTACACAGTATTATTTTATGCAAATGTGATTTATTTATACACCACTTCACTGCACAAGAAGGCTTTTTTAAACATGTATCACGCAAAATCCAGTAAATAAATAATCAACGGCTACTGTCGCCTACTACGGACAAACTAAACACGTGAGCGGCGCAATCAGTAAGCCCCGCCTACCGCGGCGCAATTTGCGTTGGGTCATTTTTTAGAGTTAAGAATGCTTCCATGTCTTATTTGCGTTCACTGACATGAAGCGCTTGGTGTGAGAAAGCTAGTTTGCCGTTGGATACCGCATCTGCTTTCCGACGATCACAAGGCGGCCCGCGTCAGATGGTGTAAGAAAACTCAACTCTGCAAAGGTCCAACCGAGGAGAGTCAAATCACGTCTACGACATCATCAGTGGTGACGAATCTTGGATCTATGCCTAAGATCCTGATTCCAAACAACAATCTACAATCTGGGTCTTTCAAGACGAGCCAAAGCCGACTGAAGTTATTCGTTCTTGAAGCACATCAAAGAAGATGGTGGCCACGTTCGTTGGAAAAACCGGCCATGGTGCGACTATTGCACTTGAAGATCGTAGAATGGTTAACGCAGAGTGGTATACCATAGTTTGTTTACCACAAGTCATCGCCGAACTTCGAAAATCTAACTCAAAGCGACGCATCATCCTGCACCACGACAACGCAAGCTCACACATCGCTCGCCAAACGATTGAGTATTTGAAGCAGGAATAAGTAGAAATTCTTGACCATCCTCCATACAGCTAAAGAAATCGTTAGGGCTTAGGTCAGGAGACCTAAGCCCTAACGATTTCTTTACATTTCCTAAAATTAAGAAAAGTCTTCGTGGTCAATGGTTCCAGTTCGGTGAAGAAGCAGCCGACACTTTCAAGTCAATCAATTTTGAACACCCCCACTTTAGAGTAGAATAAATGTTATAATAACTGGTTTGAGCGAATGGAAAAGTGTATTAAGCTACGTGGTATATACTTCGAATAACAATAAAAGTACTATAAGGTTCTAGTTGTTTTTTTCTTCAAACGACAAAACTTAAAGTGCATGCCTCGTATAAGTAACTTTTCCGCGGCTTCGCTCCAGTAACTTAATCCCATTGGAAGCGTTGATTTTTCGGAATATAATATTGCGTTCCTTTACGTCTCGCATCCAGCGGTTTTCCGCGCTTTATCAGGTCATCGGCGGGCATTGATCTTTGTGGCGACAATAGGGAGAGGGAGGGTTAGGTCGATGCTTCTGATATTGACTGAGACTAGTAGTCGACAAACAGGGCAGTTAACTTCATGTTCACTTCACCTAAGCATACATGCTTGCTAGCTCACCGCTTGCACGTCGTAGTTGGAGCAGACCCTTGGACGCGCTGCCAGCTGGTCGGCGTGGCAGCGCAGGCGGTGCGAGCGCAGCGTAGACGCGTACGAGAAGCGCTCGTCGCACCACGCGCACGTCAGCGGCTTGTCACCCGTGTGTGTGTACATGTGGACCTGCCAACGCCAACGTTGTGAAACAAACATAATATTATTTGGGGCTCACAAAGAACAAATAACAAACATAAATAAATCAATAGCAATGACATCTATGATAGTCCATTAGCGCTAAGAAAAGTGAGTCGCCGTTGTCCGGCCTGCACGCAACCAACCAACCAGGTCGCCGGCCTCGTCACTGTCGAGGCTATCCGGCTCGACCTTTGACTCGGGAGAAGGCACGGCCCCCTGTCGTATCGAGTGACGCAAGTCAGGGAGCCGGACGCTCGGTGTCACCACTGCGTCGACTGTCGCGAGGACACGGCGCGGCATACGCTGGCAGATTGTGGCGCTTGGGAGGAGCCGCGCCGTGACCTCATCTCTGTGGTAGGTAGTGACCTCTCTATGGTCGGCGGCGAGGAGTCCTGAGACGCGGTAGTCTCTTTCTGCGAAACAGTTATCTCGCAGAAGGAGGCTGCGGAAAGGGAAAGGGAGATCTCGACCTCTCTCCCCGCCCGCAGCAGGCGCACTGGGCGTCGGAGGAGGGCTGCCCTTTTCCGGCCCCCTTAACTGGGTCCAGGGGCGGCGGACTTGGGGCCGTCTGTCGCCCCCCATTCATCCGGACCCGAGGTGGCGGCGCGTGGTGTTCCCGTGCGCCCCTCTCTGATGTCGTGTGGCCCGCAGAGGCGGGCTGGCACCAGCCGGGGATTACGGAAGTAGCATACGTTCCCGCGATCCCCGGCGTAGGTGAGAGATGGAACACCGAGGTGGTTTTAGTTAGTAAGAGTCTGACTGACCCCTCCGCCCGCCCCAGGGTGGAGCACATCCACGAGAATTTCCCCCGTAAAAAAAAAGTTAGGTAACCATAAAGTCAAGTTCACAATGACCAGTTGCAGGTAGAACAATATTATTTTTATAATAAATACACACGAAGATACTAGTGACACTGATTAAATATATTAATAACTAGCTGTGCCCGCGACTTCGTACGCATGAGTGTCGGAAAAAAATGTACGTACAGTTAACACCTTGTATACCTAACCAATCTCAAAATTGAGAAAACAGAAAGAGGGTAATGCAGGGCACTGACTGTATCACTTCTTCCATTAAAAATGCCGACCAACACAACTATCTTCTGGTACCTAGAATCAAAATCAACAAAACAGACTATCAAACGAATGGAGGTCACGGAGGAGCATACGGTGGAGGTCTGCCTGTGTCCTCGTCGAGGGGATCGGCGGCGGCGACCTGTCGCGGCCGGCCCTGGTTCAATCCATGGTCCGGAGCAAGGAGGCATGGGAAGCGGTCACCTATTTCTGCGAAGCAATAATGCTAGCGAAGGAGGAGGCGAACCGCGTGCGAGAGAGGGAAACCTCACGCTCCAGCCACCGCAACAGAAGAAGACGCCCCAGACGTCGAGAAACGCAGGGCCACCGTAGGCGCGGGCCTGCGGACGGCGAGTTAAGGTTGGCTTGTCGTCCGATAGCAACCAGGCCCGGGTCGACGGTGTTGAGTGTTCCACGCGCGCCTCAAAGAGCTATCAGCAACGAAGACGGGGCCCCATAGGGTCAGTGGCTGTTAGGGTTGCGGAATTTGTTCGAAGAGCCACCGTGGCCCCGGAACGTAAAGGGCACAAGAAGGATCACTGGTGGGTTTTAGTCAGTCATCATCAAATGACTTCTCACACTCCCAGAGCGGGAGAAGTCATTTGATGATTTCCCATTCAAAAAAAAAAAGTCTATCAAACGAATGGTGTTTGGCTTCAAACTACGAAACAAAGAAACTGATTAATCAACTTGATTCTTGATTTCCTACTTCAAATGAATGAAATGAGAAATACGAACCAGGAGCCCAAAACCAAACAATTTTCTTTGATTTTCTATGAGAATTGCAAATTATAGGACACTCATTAATACAATTCTGTTTTTGTAATAAAATTTTAAAGTTTTATAGTGTTGCTAGATGTACCCAAATTCGACAAAGTAACAATAATAGCCGCACGGGTCGATTTTAAAGGCTAAGAAACGCTTACCGAGGTCGGCCTGTAGATGAATGACCATCTTAACATACCGAGATTCCCTCGTGCTTCGAAAATCACTTTGAATCGTTGGTCCCGGCTGTCATTTCCAGGCAGTTGTTACGGATTATCAAAGCCAGAAAATCTGACACCAATGTTGCCAAGAAATACCGTGTTTCCCATTTACTGGTTTATAGACAAAGGGCTGTTGCCCGAACAGTAAGCCGAAGTTGGGAAAAGGCTAGGCTATGATCAAAATTAAATAGGTACTGAATTAATCGATACAGTGAAGACTACTTCTGACTACTAGGTACGATTTTGGCTAGCATTTACAGACTCTGATTTGACCTTAATGGATTGGACGTTTGCGAGTTATTTTATTGGATACTAATTTGATAAGTTCTATTTTTTAGATTAGATTAGATTAAACAGCTCTTATTCATTGGCAATAAGTAATGCGAATTATTCTGGAAAAGGAAAATCTACGCAATCAATTAGTATATCTAGAAAACCACTATACGATTATTTTATGTTCATTAAAGTTGCAGAAACAAAATTTAGCATTAAGTGACTCGTTTTGGGCTTTTGATCAAGTCAGAGCTGCTTTAAATGAATGTAACTCTGATAGAATAAAAAACAAAATCTAAAAAGTTATGGATAGGAATACTGACACTAACATCCTCAGAGATTATGAAAAAAAAATATCGAGAAATGATGTGAATGACGAAATTTTATCATATAAATTCGCTTCACTAACTTCAATAGATGTCGAACGCTCGTTTTCCACATATAAATGAGTATTAGATGTAAAAAGAAATTAAAATCAAAATTATTTGGAAAAAGTAATGGTGATTTATTTTAACTCTGGTAAGACAAACCAGAGCAATGACATTTTTTGTTTAAATAATTATTGTTGAAGCGTATTGATTATTTTAATTAAGAAGTTGTCAACACACATGTTTTTATTTTTATTTTTATAAATTATAAAGCTGAAGAGTTTGTTTGTTTGGTTGTTTGTTTGTTTGTTTGAACGCGCTAGTCTCAGGAACTACTGGTTCGAATTGAAAAATTCTTTTTGGGTTGAATAGACCATTTATCGAGGAAGGCTTTAGGCTATATATCATCACGCTTAAGCCAATAGGAGCGGAGCAGCGATAAAGAATGTTTTAAAATCGGGGATCCCACGGGGACGAAGTCGCGGACAGAAGCTAGTGTTTTTATACAGTTAAGGATAATCTTGAGGACAAGAAGGCTTGGGATTGAGCTGCTTCAGTTTTGTACATGACCCAATGTTTTAAAGTTTTTTTTTTCCTGTTTTGTTATCTTTTGTGCGCTTTTTGTTTATATTTATACAGTTTGACATTTTTATAAATATATAACGTATTGTGAATATGAGGGCCATGTAGATCACTACATCAGGGGTTCATTCATGTTAGTCTGGCGGTTTGAGTTATTTAGGTGGCCAACCCAAATGTCCTTAGTTTGGTATTATTCGTCAAATCGTTGAGCTCCTTAAAGTTCTAAGTTTGAGCTACACGATAACTGACAAATGCTTGCACTGTTTGGACAGGTCCACTCAAATATGTGTGGTACTTCCCTCAAAAGACCACTTCAGATACCAACCTACATGGTTCTCATATGATTTGACCAGTACAATTTTATGAACTTCAAAAGATACCTTGACCTCTGAGTTTGTTTCGGTGTTTCTTCTCAGGGTAGTCAGCTAGGAAACACCGGCCCCATCTAGTTTTTATAACGGCCAAAAAAGATTGACGTGTAAGCGTTTTTTACAACCTACTTACAAAAAATAAATCATTTATCGTTTAACAGCCTTGGACACCACGGCCTCTCATGTAGCCGTAGTGCGGGTCGCATAGCGCGGCACGGGAACCTTAACGAAATCATCCGACGTGCTCTTGTCACCGTCGGCGTTCCGGCTGTATCAGAACCTAATGGCCTGGCACACGACAATGGTGAGAGACCAGACGGCATGTCGTGATTTCCATGGAAGACGGATAGGCCTTTAGTATGGGATGCTACTTGTGTCGATACTCTTGCGCCATCCCATCTTCCTAGCTCATCGTGCTGTGCTGGCGCTGCTGCTGCGGAGAACCTCAAGCGGCGGAAATATAATAACCTTGTTGGTAGTTATATTTTCGAGCCGTTTGGGGTTGAACCTCTCGGGTCATGGGGTCCAAGTGCTCATAGCTTATATAAAGATTTGTCAAAACTTTTAGTTGACACTTCGCGTGACCCAAGGGCTGGCTTTTACCTTGGACAAACGATAAGCAAGCGTGGTAATGCTGCCAGCCTTTTGGGTACATTACCAGTGGCCAGCGACGCGGAGAAATTTTTCGACGCCATCTTTCGACTATTTTTAGTTTTAGTTAGTTTAGTCTATTTTTTTAATTTAAATATATATATATATTAGTATTAGTAGTGATTATTCTTATTAAATGTAATTGAAATATAACTAAAATAAAAACATTGTTATTGCAACTTAAAAAAAAGGTTTTATTTTAAATGCAAATTATTCTATTTGACAATGTTTTGATTTTGTGAGGAACGAATAATTTGTATGGTAATGTTTTTGTCCAACTTCAAATTTTTTTTTTTAAATGACTGTTGATTCCTGAAAAAGAATATGTTACGTACAAAAATATATGTGGTTTAATGTATCAAGTCTATTTATTTATTATACTATCCTTAATCCCCTCCTTCTTAATTTACCAGTCCCGCAGGCGAGAATAGGTTTTTTATGATTTTACTACTAAAAAACCAAATCCCGGGACTCGGGGAATATCCATATTATTCTAATCTATGGCAAGTACATAAAACAGCTCTCCATATTCTGATGAAAAACAAACATCATAAATGGTATGCCTCAATAATTGTTAATGATATAAACATATACAACACATATATATTAAAACAGCACGCAGATCTAACATATAGCACGGAGTTTACTAACAAAAGACGTAAAGATTTAGTCTGTCCTCAAATCCATACCAAACATGCTTTCGCATCAAAATTTTATATGTTTCTTGGTCCATTCCTCTACAATAGATTGAATGCGAAAGCAAACATTTTTAGCCTGAATAAAGATAACTGTAAGAGAATTCTTAAGGAAACTCTTCAAAAAATGTCCTAAGATTGTGATTTTGTTTTTATACAATTCTTGACCTAGTTTAAGTACCTTATTATTTAAGAAACTGTACAATTTATACAATTTTTGACCTAGTTTAGCTAGGAATTTAGAAGTTAAGTTTTTAATTGTCTAAATCATAGATTTTTTACACATTTTTATTGTACTATAGAATCCTTTTGATTATTTGTTAATTTTAAATTATTTTAGATCTTCTCGCCTGAAACACAGGATTTCCTAGTTCAGGCTCGTAATATTTAAAATTAAGATATATATTTAAGACTGTATGTAATTTGTCCTGTTAAATTGGTAATAATTAAAAAAATATAAAAATATATAAGTATATACAGGGTGAAATTGAATAGATGCGACATATTTAAATATACAATAATACGTGTTGTCAAGAAAATTTAGAACATACCAAATGTAAAATTAATGAACTTTTATCACCGCTATGAATGGCAACGTTTAATAACGCGAGTACTCCACAACGATCATTGAGCACTGCGATTAGTTGGACGAGATTTTTTGATACTTTAATTTTTCTTATTTATTTTGCATATTAATTATTTTTCTGGAATACCGATAATTCGTACTTAAATAAAGATATTAACATCGATGGATCATTTTAAAACGCCAACCACGTAACTTTTTTTAACGATTTAGATTGTAGAAAAAACAGTTTATAATTACTATGTTACTGTAACTGAAGCTCCCATTTCATTTTGTCGCATCTATTCAAAGTCATCCTGTATATTCATTGTATTTAATAATATATTATTTTATAAGAAACATAAGTGTTAATTTTTAAAAGAACTGTGGCTTTTGTATTTATTCTATTTACATCCCGTCCTTTATAAGTTACCGTCTTTTATAAGTTCTAATCGTTAAAAAGAAATTGTTTATAACGATTTATTAAATATATCGGGCGTCGCTCACACGAGCTAGAGTCGAAGCGGCTGCAAGGCACGGGGGCACAAGCAGCGCGCCGCTTCTACGTTTTCTTTAGGAATATGGCAGTGCGCTCATAACCTAGAGTCGCGGCACGGGCGAGGTAGAGGCGGCGCGGAGTCGAGGCGGTATCGGGATACTTTCTTAAATCACATCTAGCTCTGATTGCTCCTCTTTTTTCACATTATCTCAAATATGGCTGGCCAAAATCTTCTATTTAAATTAATAACTTGTTTGTTATAAGTGCAAGTACATCTTCATTTTCTGACGACGACATGCTGAATGAATTGGAATGTGTGAAGGAAGCAGTCGCCCCCGCCTCGAATCTACTTAAAGATCACGGCACGATGCTGCTGTGACGCCGCCACGACCCAGCCTCGACTTACCAGCGAGCGACGCGCCTAAGAGCCTGACACTCCCTTCCGGCGCGCCCAGAGCGGATGAAGTCACATTTTGATGATTTGAATGAAGTGAAGACGTCGAGATTCCGTAGTAATTATGAGCCTGATTGCTGATGAAAACAAAACGGATAAGATTGATTACCAATGTCGATTCTTACTCATTTTTTATAGTGTGTTGATGACCATGATTTCATTAGCCAATTTCACGAACTGACCTTCAAAGTCTGTCTCCTCTTGAACGCTTTATTGCAGTAGGAGCACACATGCCTGCACTTGTCTTCGTGCACCAGCAGGTGTTTGCGGAGCGTGCGCCGGCTGTTCAGCACTCGCCGACAAATGTAGCACTCGTAAGACGTATCCTCGTGAGTATCCATATGTGTCTTCAGGTTTGAATAAGTTTTGAAACTGTAGAATAAGATTTATAAAAGAATTATAAAATAAAATCGAGAAGACATTTTTTTTAAGTACCCCGTACAAGTATATGACCATCGTGTAATCATTGGGTAGGCAACGATTACAACAGTCTAGTAACTAGTCTAACAGACACTGCTGAACGAGGCTGAGTTCTAAGGTCTATATCAAAGTGTTATTTTTTCCATCAGGTATTTATTACTCAGTGATACAATTCGGATTTGTGACCGGTTAGTGGCAATAGGCCATTAGCTCTACCAAACCCTCAGTTGGCACGTAGATAAGCAAGTAGTAAGAATTATAAGCTAACGGTTTGGAGCACTTTCTGCAGACGAAGGGCTTGTCGTCGCTGTGGATGGCGCGGTGCTGGCGCAGCTCGCCGTTGGTGCCGCACGCGTAGCCGCACAGGTCGCACACGTAGCCCTTGATCTTGTCGTGCACCACGCGCTTGTGCGACGCCGCCGACGAGCGCGTCGTGAACCTGCGGAAAGCAACACGCTTAGGCGGCATGGCCCCTGCAAACCACTAGCATGCAATTTAATTACATTGCGGGGCACGGTCGAATGATTGGTCACTTACGAGTTGCTTGCGGGTGGAAATTCGGCGTTACACTTCATATAACGCTTATTGTGTGTATTCTTTAAGATTAAGAAACAAGTTATAATTAAGAAAATTTAACCTTTTAACCACCTACGTCGGGTTAATCCGACAGATATTTTCGGACCCATTTCGCCAGAGTCGTATATTTACGACCAAAATATCACTGCTCGTTTAGTCAGCTTTTTTATTTAATTCCGCTGTATTCTATCAAAAATATGTTTATATTAAGTAAATAGTTAACTAAGTAATCATTTACAGTTTAATACACTTTAGTTTCTTAATTAGAAATCCTAAACATAATGTCCAAAGTTGATGAATTACTAACATTATTTTTTTTTAATTGTATTGATGTGCAACGCCCATGTCGACAAAATCCGACATGTGGGACGGGATATATACCAAGATTTCCCGATACAAAAATATACATAAATCAAAGTATTTCTCGTTATACTGACTAATTAACTTTAAAACAAATACAGCAATTGTTAAAAAAAAAAACATCTTTTTTTACAAACATTTGTGAGTATTTCATTTAATTCCTTTAAAATTAAGTAAATTCACTTGTGAAATGTCAGCGACTGAATTGATGGTTCCCATCCCTAGCCTACATGTTCCGAAACTTACTTTATTAGTACGCCCTGCGCCACGGTCGGATAAAGACGACCGCTTCTTACGTCATAAACGAGTGCCGACTTCTGGAGTTTTTAACCGACTTCTAAAAAAGGAGGAGGTTCTCAATTCGGATGTCTGTATTTTTTTTATTTTTTTTTATGTTTGTTCGCGCATAACTCCGTCGCTTGTCAACCGATTTGAAAAATTCTTTTTTTGTTGGAAAGGGTATACTTCCCAAATGGTCCCATAAAAATTTTATCGAAATCAACCAAGCGGTTTTCGAAAAATCTAAAAAAATATGTACTTTGACGACCTCTTAGTTTACTCTGCAAAGGAGCTGTACGTTTTTTTTACACCAATGTGATTGGTTCGTTTAGGTGGGGGAGGGGAGGGGGTGTAGGTACCACTAAAAAGTGAAAAATAAAAAACTTTTTACAAAAAAATACAACCGACTTTTACACAAAAAATCAAAAAGGTGCAAAATAACTTTAATTTCGGAAGTCGGTGCTCAAAAAACGAAAAAGGAACCACAAACACCGAGTTCCGAAATTAAAGTTATTTTGCACCTTTTTGATTTTTTGTGTAAAAGTCGGTTGTATTTTTTTGTAAAAAGTTTTTTCAATCAGTGTTGTGCTTGTGCATGTAGTTTTACGTTCGTATGTCGATAAATGTACATGACAGAAATTTATCATGATGACTACTGAAGAGTTGATACGAATTCTAGAAGGCGATGAAAATGATGAATTTTTATCAGATTGGACGAAGAGTTTGACATTGATATAGAGGTTATTCCTTTTTTTTACATACCTAGTTATATTTTAATTTATTGTGTAGTATGGTGGTGATGTCTAAATGGAAACTTAATTAGAATTGTGATGGCGAGAGCACACCGTGCGATGAGAACGCGCGCTCGGCCACTCTGGAACGGTGATTTTGATTGGTTGGAGCGCGAGTCACGTGTATGCTCGCTGACTCGCTCGTAGATACGTAGGTAGAGTTTTTATTGTGCGTGCCGCCGCGCTGCACCGCACTGCTCATTTTGCTTTTGTGGGCTATTCGAATTTTCTACCTTGGAGACCGATGTGTGTGTTTTCCACTCACACAATTTATTACTCAACAATTATTTTTTTGTATTATTTCAGATTCAAGGAAACAATGTCACAACCACTTATTGAACAACGCAAATTGCTACCCCAATGATAGAAGAATTCGACGACTTTGTTGAGTAGGATAACTGAATTATAAATGAATACACTTAAGAACTCATACCTATTTACTACTGAGAAATAGAAATAGTTTTATTGTGAATAGCTAAGTCCAAATTAATAAATCATTCAAATTTTTAAACACTCGTTGTTTTACTGGCTTACGAAAAATGCCGAATAATTTCGTAAGGTAAGTACCTATTATTCAAGTAGGTACCTACATATATCTCCACCAAGCTAAGTTTGCACCTCGCTGGAATGCGGCATGTACCCGTGTACCTATGTATAATATAATGTTAAAAATAATAAATCGTCGTTGCGACTTTAAGACCTCTTATGTGTCACTTTTGGAAAAATCACTTTTTTACGCTAGCCTTTTTCTCATTTTGAAGCTCTATCGAATGCAAAAACCTACGACGATTTACTCGGCATATTTACCAATTTCAAAAACAACTATGTGCTTCCTACTAAAATGTTGGTGCTTAAAATATCTTATGTGTCAATGATATACACTTTGCATTGGAGAAGACAGTTTTCGCTCGGGATATGTTTGTTGTGTGAAGTGTTGTTCTGTGAAGCCAAAAAGAATGCCATAGCTAGTGCAAACGAAAAGGTTGTGGTTATAACAGTGGACGTTCAAAGTGTTTTGCTTGCCCCAAAGCTATTGGCTAGTGCATTGTACTACAAATTAAAATCACAATGTCATAACTTCACGGTTTATAACGTGCTATCTAAAGACGGGACTATTTACTTTTGACACGAAGCAGATGGTAATGTTACTGCTAAATAATTCACATCTTGTTTAATAGACTACTGTCAAAACCTGCCACGTCCTACAGAGCGCGTTATCATCATTTCTGATGGATGCGGACACCAAAACCGGAACCGAATATTGTCAAGTGCCCTAAGCGATTTCGCGCAAAGAAGGAAAATTTGTATCGAACAACTTTACCTGGAAAAGGGGCACACTGTGATGGAAGTGGATAGTGTTCACTCCACTGTTGCGCAATACATAAAATCACCAATATTCGCTCCCAGTGATTACATCACCCGTATAAGACAAACTCGACCACAAAAGCCCTATGATGTTAAATCCATTCATTATGATTTCTTTCTAAATTTTGAAGGGATGGAATCGAACCCAAAGTCCATACGGCCTGGCAAAAAGAAGGGAGATCCTGTCGTGGTGGACATTTGTGTTCTTAAATATTTATCTGATGGATCCGTATTTTATAGGTTAAGACATGTCGATGAGTGGTCCGTACTTCCACAGCGAAGAAATAACTAAAGAAACGGTCTGGTATCTCCGAACCGATTGTACAGATCTCCGTTAAAAATTACTGAGAGCAAATTAAAACATTTACAGGAACTGAAAATGGTAATAGATCAGGATTATCATCCATTTTTAATGCGTTACAATTGAATCCGGGTACTTAATGCATAATTATATCCACAATTATGTGGGCACCTGAGAAAATAATCGCACTTCGATTTGTAACTTTTATTTTACTTACTCCAATTTATGATTTTACTGTTATCATGTTCTAATAAGTGTTTTCTAAGAAATACATTAGTTTTCATGAATACTAGTTTTTTTCATTTTTATTGGCATTTTTGTTCAAAAACTTTGATGTGTTACGTAAATCGCAACGAAAATCTCTTATGTGTTAACTGAAACTGCTTTTCTTTTTTTTTACTATATTACTACTTTTAATTTCATCTAAAAATAGCAAAATTAAAAGCAGGAAATCATATGGCTGATACCTATATTTTTTGTTGTAATTGGTTTCATTATATTTTTTTCAGTAGACGGTTTTTATCGATTTTCTCATAAAGTTAAATTGTACACATAAGAGATCTTAAAGTCGCAACGACGAAATGCAAAGTAAAATCTAACAAACATTTGTTTATTTTTTAAAGTCATAGCGAATCCTTTTTTGCTGTCAGTGTGACGTAATCCACGCGAAATGCAAACTTAGCTTGGTCGAGTTGTGTTTGTTAGTTCACCACCCTCGCAATGCAAATGTCGTTATTAAAAAACGAAATATCGACATCGAAAAGTTAAGTATTGCACATCCCTATTTGATGTAGGTATTAATTTTTCGATTCACTGTGCCGGGTGCTGGGGGCACGCCAATTGATATGAAGTCGGGTGGTTAAAAGGTTAAAGACTGTATGTTTCTTTTTAACTTACTTCATGTTGCACATATCACAACGATATATTTTCCGCTCTTCTATAGGAATATGCGACCTTTCGTGAGATTTCAATGCATCCTTAGAAGTAAATATCTTGTCGCATGAAGCACAACAGAACTTTCTTTCCGATTTTGGTACATGTCTCATTTTATGTTTATTTAAGGCGGAGAGGGTTTTCGTTATTCGAGGACACTTGTCACATCTGTAAAAAGTAAAACGTAAGTTCTTACTTCTATCTTAAAAAGCCTTATCTCAACATTTCCTGGAACAAGTTTTATTCAAGACTGGCAGTAATCAATTATTATTATTATTATCTCTTCATTTATTTTCCTATACATACAAATTTTATATTTTTTAATATTTCTTAAATAACACATAAAAAAAAAAACATTTAAAACATTTATTATATACTTTATTGTACACCTTGTAATAATAACAAGAAAAACATTTATAAAAACAAGTGTACAAAGGGCGGTCTCATCGCAAAAATATTCTGGTAATTGATCAGAAGTCAGATATTTTTATGTCAGATCGTTCGCGGCTGTTTTTTTATACTCACTACACAAAGACACCCCTACATTAAACTAGTGTTAACCAAACTCGGTCTTGGTCTGGCAGTGTTGGTCTTATTCTTGCATTTTCGAAAGACCAAAACCAAGACTGACTTATTTTAGCAAGACGAGATTTGGACGTTAAAAAGTAGGTATTTGAAAAATTCCGAATGTTATGGTACTGACGCCAGCACATCAAGTTACTATAATCTGTCAAATTTCTTCGCATTCGCCGACACAGTACTCTGTGTCGGCGAATGTGTCGTACTCGACAGAGGCATATGAAATTGTTACCTATTTAGGTAGGCTCGGCACGGGATGAAATTAAATGACCTTGAAGATGTCTCAGCAGTAGGTAGATATAAAAAAACCTAAAGTTAGTAATTACGCTTAGGTACTAAGTTGCGGCATTTTTTTAAATTATTGTCAAGTTAATTTTATTAATTCGGTGGTTCACTATGCCTATGTCAATTTAAGCTTAACATTTACCTATTCTGTTACGCTGTTTCAAGATCTAAACTTACGTGTTTAATAAATAGCCATAGGTATTTGCAAGACTCATGCTTAAAGAGCAAGACCAAGACCAAGACTGAGAGCGAAATACCAAGACCAAGACTGGGGTAAGTCTCGTCTTGGTCTTGCACTTGGGCAACACTACATTAAACATTAGGTATATGTAGTGTAGTGTGTAGGGCAAACAGTTGCAAATGATCCTGCTTTATACGTAGTTAAATAAATAAAAGTAAATTTGATATGCCTTGTTTCTTCTATTATTATAGTAAATTGATTTATGATTTCCATGTTGAATATTTTTTTTTCTACCTTTGTCATGTATTAATTACTTTGCATACTATTATATATATAATAAAAAATAATTTAAAAATTCAAGTTCTTAAAACGCAATAGACAGATGTGTTGCTGGGGAGTTTGTTGCGCCACTTCTTCTTCCCAGCTAAAACACTAGGAAGTGGTGACGGGTGGGCGTTTTGGGGGACTGTGTTTATGTAAAATTTGACGTTCAAAAAGTGCTGTCTATCAGCCTAGTTTGAATAAATGACTTTTGAATTTTGAATTTTATTGTTTTTTTTTAAAGGTAATCGCACCGTGAATATTACCAATGTCTATTGCACTATTCAAAAGTTGTTGTTAGTGATTAGTCGAGTTTATGAACTCGACTAATCACTAACAACAACTTTTTTCTGCGAGAATTCCAGAAGAGGGGGGGGGGCACTTTTCTGCAAGCATGAGCTTATATGTATATAAGCTCATGCTTGGAGAAAAGTTGCCTCATGTAGAGTGGATTTTATAATCTGCCCTACAGGGCAGATTATAAAATCCACTTGCATACACATGTATGATATAAGCTTATCGAGTTTATAAAGATTATACAAGGGTAGGCACCCCTGCACCATTGCAGCTAGAGAAAACATTCTTAGGTGACCATTCTCAACCATTCACGCACTTGCTTTATTAAGGGTAAGTATAATGATACTTACGACAATACGTTGGGATTCCTATGGTCTTGTACATGTTTGTACATGACTGATTTGGACTTAAGAGTGATGCCACAGATACAAGACACCACGGGTGATACTTTGTGAGCATACTCACAATGTGCTTTGAGTCGGTACCAACTGGAACACTCCTTATCACAATGGGGGCATAAGAACCTGAAATAAACTAAATCTTAAAAACTATTCATGTGTAAAACTGTCACAAGCTCATACAACAACATATCACAGCAGGTTAACTTGTACAGCACAACAAAAATAACTAAAAAAATACCTTATAAAATCTTTCACATTCAAACTCTCATATTTAAAATTTTGTTTTTCATCATCAGATTCCTCCGAATTCTTCCTTAATTTTCTACTTTCTATTTTATGGTCTGATACATGTTTGTAGAGAACACTTTTAGATCGCACTGCAAAACCACACAGGCAGTAAACATATGGTTCACTCTTATGCTCTTTAGCATAGTGTACTCGTAATCCGCCCCATGTCTTCAGTCTCTCTCCACAGAAATCACACTGCATCCTAAAATGATATTTAAAAAAACCAACAGCTTAAACCCTTGGTTTACACCCTTATTGTTATAAGGCTACTGTAAACATTCATAATTATAATCATGTTGCCAAACTATGTAATTAAGATTTCCCTTACTTTACAAAATCCTTCACTTTCAAATTGGGCTTTTTGAGAATTTCACTAAACTCTTCTGCCTCCTGTTCTGTTATTTCCTTTCTTCTTATACGCTTACGTTTAGGCTTCAGTGCTGCAATAGCAATGTCCTCGAGAAAATCGTCATTCTCGTCATTATCTTCATCAGCATTGTGAATATCAGCGTCACCATGATCACTATGCCCATCAGGGAAAACATCTATCACTGCTAAAGCTGCCTCATTATTCAATGCACCTGTAAATGTAGTAGAAAGGTGGTTTTTCTGTTAAATGTATTAAGTACTCGTATCTTTTTAGTAATTATTGTATTGTAAGTTTTACCGATTACTGCAAAAACTAGTAACTACCCACAAACACTTCTACTTTGATAACAGTTGATTGATCAAAAAGTAATGAAAAAAACTGGTTTATCGCATAAAGAGAATATTTTATAATGCAACTTACAAACTATATCATCTGCGGTTACTTCATCTTTGACCTGTAATTTATTAAAATGATATTAATCACACAAACATCACACTACGACAAGCTTGTCACTAAATAATAAAAGTCCAGCTACACCCGCACTGGGCACGCCACCACTGCGACGATAAGTCTTTGAGGAGTGGCTGGAGAGACTCCACGGCGTCCTCACCTTCCACCTGACGTAGGTGCTCACCGGACACGGCTGTTTCGGGAGGTACCTGTGTCGGATCCAGCGGGAGGACACATCCGGGTGTCAACAATGTGTGGATCGCCCGGAGGACACGGTGGAGCATACGGTGGAGATCTGCCCTGCCCTGGCGGAGCACCGCCGTGTCCTCGTCGAGGCGATCGGCGGCGGCGACCTCTCGCGTTCGGCCCTGGTTCAAGCCATGGTCCGGAGCGAGGAGGCATGGGAAGCGGTCGCCTCCTTCTGCGAAGCAGTAATACTAGCGAAGGAGGAGGCGGAACGCGTGCGAGAGAGGGAAACCTCACGCCCCCAGCCGCCGCAACAGAAGAAGACGCCCCGGGCGTCGGGAAACGCAGGGTGATTCCCGGTCACCGTGGGCGCGGGCCTGCGGATGGCGAGCTATGGGTGGCTCGTCGTCCGATAGCAACCAGGCCCGAGTCGACGGCGCGTCGTATTCCACGCGCGCCTCAAAGAGCCGTCAGTATCGAAGACGGGGCCCCATAGGGTCAGTGCCTGCTAGGGTTGCGGAATTTGTTCGAAAGAGTCACCGCGACCTTGGAACGCAAAGGACACAAAGATCACGGGTGGGTTTTAGTCAGTAAGAGTCTGACACTCCCTTCCGCTCCACCCAGAGCGGGAGAAGTCATTTGATGATTTCCCATCCAAAAAAAAGCTACACCCGCACAAGTCGATCTTCAAGATTAAAACTCACAAATATCATGTGGGGTGAATTTGAAACTCACAATCGACGGCAATAAGGAACGTGCACGGCGTAGAATATGCCATCTAGTGTTGCAAATCTGAAACTATTACGTTGTAAATATTTGAACTGTGCTGCCACCTACGCTTCCTGCACCCCCAAGTGAATTTTGAGGTTACAGTGTGAAGCCGAGCTGATGAAACGCAGGGTTGCGACAGTCATTGAGACGATGCGGCAACTGGGTCTCGAGGTGGCCCTGCATACATCCGAGGTCATGTGCTTTCATGGCTCTCGGAACAGGCCATTATCAGGTTCCCAGATAACGGTGGGAAGCGTTCGTCGGGTCGACGATGAGCTGCTTGGGTCTCGTCCTCTACAGCCGGTGGAACTTTGCGGAACATTTCCGACGTTTGGCTACCAAACTGGGGCGGGCCGGGGCTGCTTTCAAGCGGCTCTAGCCCGATCTAGGGGGTCCAAACACTTCTTGCCGGAGGCTGAATGATGCGGGGATCGTGTGGTCCATGGCCCTTTATGAGGCAGCGGACAGAGCTCCGGCCATGGAACCCGGAAACGACCACCCTCGGGATTCCACATCGTGGTGGGAGGGGTTCGCATCGGCGTCGAGTCGACGATGAAGTACCTGGGACTCGTCCTCGACAGCCGGTGGAACTTTGGGCCTCACTTTCGGCAGCTGGCGCCGAAACTGATGGGCGCCGCGGCTGCTTTATCGCGGCTGCTGCCCAATCTTGGGGGGCCCAATGCCTCCTGCCGGAGGCTCTATGGGGGGATCGTGCGGTCCATGGCCCTTTACGGGTCACCCGTGTGGGCGAACACCTTGTCGGCCAGCAACGTCGCCATCCTGCGGAGACCGCAGCGGGCGATGGCCGTCAGGGTGATAAGGGGGTACCGTACGATCTCCTTCGAGGCGGCGAGCCTCCTCGCCGGATCGACGCCCTGGGATCTGGAGGCGAGAGCCCTCGCGCTGAGATATCAGCAGCGCGAGGAGGCGCTTGGGCGGAGTGAGCTCCGCCAGATCCTAGTGGCAGAGTGGAAGGAACGACTTGCGCAACCCAGCGCAGGGCACGCCGCAATAGCGGCGGTAAGGCCCGTGATGGAGGAGTGGCTGGAGAGGCGTCATGGCGCCCTCAGCTTCCGGCTGACGCAGGTACTCTCGGGACATGGCTGTTTCGGGAAGTACCTGTGTCGCATAGGCCGGGAGCAAACGCCCGGTTGTCACCACTGCGCTTGCCCCGAGGACACGGCCCTGCACACTTTGCAGGCGTGTCCTGCGTGGGCGACGCAGCGTCGCGAGCTAGTCGCTGCTGTCGGTGGTGACCTCTCGCTTCCGGCCGTGGTCCTGTCCATGGTCGGGAGCGAGAGTGCGTGGGAAGCCGTCGCCTCCTTCTGCGAGGAGTTGATGGCGACCAAAGAGGGAGCGGAGAGAGAGAGAGAGGCAGCTGCCACTCTCCCTTCCCGCGCCAGACGCACCGGGCGCCGGAGGCCGCGCCGCGACGATCTCCAGCCGCCCTAGTGTGTGGCCTGCGGGCGCTGGGTTAGGGGACCCACCGCCCGATCAGTAACAGGCCCGAGTAGGCGACGCGACGTGTTCCACGCGCGCCACTCAGCAGGACGTAGGGCTAGGCCCCACAAAAGAGAGACCTGCCGGGGTTGCGGTGCATGCTTTTGCGAATCCCGTGACCCCGGCCTACGGTCAAGTGACGGAACACCGTGGTGGTTTTAGCCGGTAAGAGTCCGGCACACACCCCCGTCTTCCCCAGACGGGGGATAGTCCATGAGGATTTCCCCACGTTAAAAAAAAAAAAAAAAAAAAAAAAGGATCTCACGGGGGTCCGGAGACAGCGACTATTGCAACTTATCGCTGGGCAGGCCCCCATTGCGGCGATAATTCTCTGAAGATAACTCTTTGAGGTGTGGTTGGAGAGGCGCCACGACTCACCTTCCGCCTGACGCAGGTGCTCACCGGACACGACTGTTTCGGGAGGTACCTGTTTCGGATTCGGCGGGAAGACACGTCCGGGTGTCAACACTGTGTGGATCGCCCGGAGGACACGGTGGAGCATACGGTGGAGGTCTGCCCTGCTTGGGCAGAGCAACGCCGTGAGAGGCATGGGAAGCGGTCACCTCCTTCTGCGAAGCAGTAATGCTACCGAAGAAGGAGGCAAAACGCGTGCGAAAGAAGGAAACCTCACGCTTCTGCCGCTGCAACAGAAGACGCCCGGGGCGTCGGGAAACGCAGGGCGACTCCCGGACACTGTAGGCGCGAGCCTGCGGATGGTGAGCTATGGGTGGCTCGCCATCCGTTAGCAATCAGGCCTGGGTCGACGGCGCGTCGTATCCCTCGCGCGCCTCAAAGAGCTGTCAGCAGGCACAAGAAGGATCACGGGTGGGTTTTAGTCAATAAGTGTCTGACACTCCCTTCCGCTTTGCCCAGGGCCTCAAGTCTGCTATTACAATAGTCTCAGAATGGTCTATCAATGATTTCATAATGGTTGATTTTTACAAGTTTGGTAATCTACTAATATAAAAGCGTCACTATGACTTTCCAATGGTCGACCACTGACACTCCATTGAAAAAAATGGCATAGAATGGTATTATCGTACATAATGACAAATGAATGACAGACGTATGCAGTAATCTGCTAAAACTTTGACAGTTCCTCTTCCTTTGATCAGTGACCTACCATTAGAACGTCATTGTGCAGTCATTGCTTTTAATAGCTCATGTATCAAAAAGTATTAAGAGATCATTGACCGACCAATGATCTACCATTATAAATTTAGCAGATTTTAGTAAAATGACAGTGGGATCGTGTTGGAATGACAAATTTATAAAAATAGCAGACTTGGGGCCCAGAGTAGTGGCAGTCATTTGATGATTTCCACACACATGAGTAAATCGAATTCTAGTCAAATATAATGGATAGATTTTGTTTTAATAACCAACTGTTACAACAAAAATTATATTTTTAATATTCTCAAAACATTTGGCGTAATTTCGTGAATGCGAATATTAAAAAATATGTGAATATCCGCAAATGCGAAATTGAATATTCGTTACATCACTAGTGTACAATAAAGAGAATTATATTCTATTGTACAAATTAATTTGCAGTGAAAACTTGCAGGCAATGTTTTAGATATTTTCAATAACCGCAGGTTTAGTTAATGATGTGCAATGAATAAATCAATCATCAAAACTGTATCTAGGTTTTATTTCACATTAAAAATAATCACATAATTGGAATAAATACAATTTTCCCTAAATAACTTTATTTGTTTTTTATCTGTCATAATAAAATTAACTGTGCATGTTTGGAACTGTGTCAGCAATCACCTGAAACTGTGTAAGCAATCCAGTGCAATACACATGTCTATAACCTAAATTAATTTTGAGATCTCAAAAAAATTATGCCAAGTCATTTAAACTTAATTTTCATATGTATATATAAAATTTTAATATAATAGCAAGGTATGGCATTAGGTTGCACCAAGTTGGTAGTTACAACAAAGTAAACATACAATGGATCAAGGGACACAGCGAATCCCGAGGCAACGAGGCAATGGACGAACTCACTGGAAGGCAGTGGCATGCAGTGGTTCGAGTTGGGTAGGCCAGAAAATTATGTCCAAAAAAAAACACCATATTATTCAGGGTTGAGAAGTGGTGTTTTGTTTTTAAATAGGCTATTTTAAAAAAATTATTTGGATATTTTCTCTGGCCTGCCCTAACTCAAACCACTGCACGCGCCTGCTGGAAGGGGCTCGAGTATGGTAGCGATGGGACCTGAACCCATCGTACCACTACCTTTCGGGTATTTACGCAATCTGGTAAGGAAACGTACTAGAGAGGCCTGCCTCTTTGGCCTGCCAAAGAGGCACTTCCCTCTATCAACGGCCGCTTCACAAAACAAGCCCAAAGACTGACCAAACAACAGTTACGTACAGTCACAGCCGTCACAACTGGCCATGGGTCTTTTAATAAACACCTTTATGTCATAGGAGTCACTGACAGCCCGCTCTGCAGAGCCTGCATGGAGGAGGATGAGACAGCAGCACATCTGTTTCTGAGCTGCCCAGTAGTCGCGGATTACAGGGCTAAGTACCCTTTTTTAAGTTTGGAAACCCAGGTACCCTCTTTGAGATAGTTAGCAACATCAAGAATTTGCTGGCCTTCCTAGGGTAGCTGGGGTGGATGGAATGACACATTTGTCCCACCCGCACGCAAAATACGCGCTTAGTCGTGGAGTTGCGGAAACCAGCCTGTTTTTACATACATACATACATGGTATGGCATTTCCTTTTTAAAAACTAAGCAGAAGAACTTATTTCTATGAAAATAACCATACCTCAGATTTGATTGGGACACCAAAATCTACGGCTGCCTGCGTATGTTCTAGTTTGATGTCAAGAGAATCATAATTTTCATCATACAACTTTTTCAGTGTATCTTGGGCTTTATAACATTCTAGCACAAATAGTTGGAATGACACCATTTTTTCTTCACAATTCAAGCAAATCTTCGTTGGCAAAGTGTCGTTCTCAAATATCTAAAACATAACAATATAATACTTAAACTTAAATGCATAAAATTGATGAAGATATATTATTGATTGAGATTAGATTGGATTAATATTTTAGCAATAAAACAAAAACTTTAAATTTGCTTGAAACAAGAGACAATCCCTGCATGCTAGATGCAGTTTGTAAATTTAGAGGATAAAGGAAATTTCACTCATCAAATAACATATTTTACATGTTATTCACAATCCATTTCTTTGTAATATCTGCTGTGCAGCAACTTATTTTTTTTGCTGCTGTGCTATGTAAATGTATAATACATTTGTCTCATAATTAAAACATGAATAAGACCATACTTACAATGATTTGTATGAAATCTTGTAGAAGTTTTAGAACATTTCTATTACTTTCATCCAATAGATCTTTTGAAAACTCGTCTTTCTTTGCACATAATCTACACAAGTCTTTCACGCTCATAGCCATTTCGGCGAATAATTAGTCTAACAGATACTATTAATACAGCTTTAAATAAAATATTTATTTTAATAAAATCAACAAAAGTAATATTTTATTTATTTTTCCTATTTATCATTGCACCCAACCATCGACAATGACATTAATTTACTTTACGATAAATAAATTCGTTCATTCCGTGTTCATTCGACTACAATTTTAAGACTAGGACATTATCATTATCACAGCACGAGAGACCGCAGACGCTTGCGTTTGCGTCTAGAACAATACAGTGAACCAGATTTTATTGTGTAGTAATAAAAGCTCCAATAAAAAAAGAAGAATTATTGTCCTTACTCCAAATATTAAATCTACTGCCTAAAATACTAACTTTCCGACTACTTTTGTCCGAATAAAAATCACGAAACAACCGAATGAGATACAGAAATCTTCGAAAAATAAACATGACTGTTTATTGCTATAATATTTTTCTACCAGCATAAATTACGTTCTGCTGAAAACTATGCTTTGTAATTTTTCTTTACTTGCCTACTATTAATTCATAAATTACCTTTCATATTTCATAGACTGTGGTGCTATTTTACATTATACTAAAATTATTATTCTGAGTGGTTATACAGAAACTTACAAAAAATATAAAAATGTACTTGTAACAATAACTTTTACTTGCATCATATATATCATGAATTTTACTTACAACGGGTATGCTTCGATATCGGTAATTCTCCTTCGGTGTAATTAATAATACCAGTAATGTGAATATATCCTACTATACACTACTACTCCTACTGTTTTTTTATCATAACGCTTTTATCCCTAAACAAACATTTACCAAGTGTAATAAAAAATATATGTGGGTAGAAGATGATATTTATAGTTTTAATTTGAGGGTAACTAGTAACTGATTCCCACCTGCGCTAAGATAGGTCGACGGAGCCCTGCTTCGCGGGGCTCCTATTTCTGGGTGGTTTAAAAAAAATAACCACGAAGGCTAAGGCGGGAGCTCCGCTCCGCTTCGCTCCCGCCTTAGCCTTCTAACCTAACCTATCCGAGTCGGGGTGTTAACCTGACGTTTGTTATATATATTAAACGTTAGACTTCATGATTTTAGATTAAACTAGCTTCTGCCAGCGACTTCGTCCGCGTGGAATAGTTACTTTACCCTCGATTTTGAAACTCTCAGCCCGATCGGTTTAAAATTGACAAAAGATAGACATGCTGTTTCGGGATATTTTTTAGATAATTTTATGTAGAACATTTCCGTAATACATGATTTCTATGTAACTTTAACCATTAAGGCTACACACGCGACGGAAGCTTAAAAAATGGAGTAACTTCTTCCGTTTTCCCAACATTTTCCTTCACTGCTTTGCTCCTATTGATTGTAGCGTGATGAAAAGTATACTATAACCTGCCCAGGAGTATGAAGAATAATTGCACCTAGTTTCGTTAAATCGGTCGAGTAGTTTTTGTTTCTATAAAGAACATACAGACAGACAGACAGAAAGACAGACAGACAGACAAAAATTTTACTGATTGCATTTTTGGCACCAGTATCGATCACTAATCACCCCCTGATAGTTATTTTGAAAATATATTCCTTGTACAGAATTGACCTCTCTACAGATTTATTATTTTAGATTAAATAAATAATCAAAATTTTTATCGGAGTTGAAAATTTAGATGAACTTTGGCGCACCCTATTTTCATCATTATTGAGAGTTAAAAAATAAATTTGATAACCAACAATAGAAATTAAAAAGTTCATGCAAGTTGTAAAAATATGATTATTTTGACAAAACCTCTGTTGTCGGTAACTTAGTAATTTTGTCGGAGGTTCAGTATTCTATCCGGAAGTTTAATTTTGTTATTCGAAGATCCATTTTGTTTTAGGAGAAAATGTAATTTGAACATGCTCTTATTTGTTGTTAATGGATATTTTTTTTCGTTTTTGTTTTGGGTTTTTTGTCGGTAATTCATTATAACGCTGGTTAATTAGAATAATAGTCAACCACAGATCGCTGGAGATTAATTTGTTTTTCGGAATCATTATTATTGCCCGATTTTATTTAGACAATCTGACCACTTACCATGTGAGATTTTCGTAACTAAACTTTAGTTAGCAGGTTAAGGGCTTATTACACTATCCAATTTGTTGGAAGCCAATTTAGGAACACTCTAATAAGGAATTAGGAAATAGTAAGCTATCGATCACACTACAATAAATCGTATCCTAAATCATACAGATAGTGATGGACGTTGAATAAAATATCGGTGTTATTATCGATGTTATGCATGGCATAGTGGCATCGATATTATATCGATATATCAAAAATTACATCGATGTTTTCCATACATCGATTGTTTTTTTTTTATAAATTAGATATGAATGAGGCGTATATAAAAAAAAGGTATTTACATAACAAAAAGCTTTGTTACGTTTATAATTTTGAAACAGCTGACGTAATTTTTTAGAAACAAAAGAAGGGGCAAGGATAAACTCCGCAACTATGAATTCAATTTCAGACTTGCCTAAATAATCAAAAATAGGGATAACCTTTTTTAATTCCCTAATGTATGTTATTTTCAAATTGTCGATCTTTTTCTTTAAAGAAGTAATAATCGCATTTTTATCGAAATGTTTAAATATTGCTAACAATACGTTTTAGCCCTCATCACGCAAAGTTTTAATAAAATTATTTAGTCAGCTTTATTATAAAGATAGATTAGAACATCTCCTCCAGCAGACAATGCCGCCGCCGTCGAATTGGTAATTTCTCGATTCATTTCTCTAGCGGTCATCGTGCTACACGTCCGTCTTGAACGAAGCGCGGGCGCTGACTGGTTGCTCTAAATTAGGCGTGTGTAACTCTTTACGGAACCGACTCACTGATCCGGATCACTGAAGTGATTCAAAAGATTGGTTCACTAGCAACGTTTCAAATGCATCATTTGGATCTGGAACATTTCGCGCGACACGTCGCTCGCGAGGCGACTGAGCCACGAGCGAAAGAGACAAATTGAGACACTGAGTAACTAAACTATTGACTCGCGACTGGCGAGTGAAATCATTACAATCTATACAATACCTATAGTTCAACAACATGATTTGATTTTGATTTTGAAAGAGATAACTAATGAGAAGTGTATCCATTCAATTCGTACGGATTTTCGCTGTCAGTATTCATGGACGTAAAAATGACCACTAAGGCGCTTATATTTTTTAATAAAGACTAGTATTGCGATAAGCGTAGTGATTATTGTAATAAACGCCTGCGACGTAACTCTGTGTATTCGAAACATTCTGTAATTGAATCTTTTGAGTCGATGATCCAAATGAGCCAAATGAAACATATCAGTGTTTCGGAACATTTCAGTGTTCCAGATACAAATGTTCCAATCGCAAAAATGATACACTTTGCCCGCCTCTACTCTAAATCGGAGGGAAGCGATTACACTATCCTAAATCGGAAACAATTTAAGAAGGCGGGTGATCGGGACCTTCCAATCTCTCTAAATCGGTCACTAACCGTCCTAACTGCAATTTTACACTATCCTGTTTCCTAGATTGGCTTCCTAAAAATTGTGTAGTGTAATAAGCCCTTAAGTCTAGTAGTCGGCATTGATAGTGGGCTCGCGAAAAAAAGTTGGCAACACTGGTCTCAAGGAAATGAAAAATGGCGTTTGTGTTGTATCAATGAAGATCTGTAAACATACCTATTACTCTGTGCGTTAGTAAACGTATTTGGTGTAGAATTGAACAGCTCTAAGTTTTAATATTTGTTAGTGATAACTAGAACGTGGACTGATGAGTTTACTGACCGATGTCTGCCGTGGCTCCCACTATCCCCGGTTGGTGATAATTTTATTGCTTTTTATGGAAATCCACGCATTTAAATATTTGAAATTAATAAAATTAAATCAATGCTTTGTTTCCTAATGATTATTTAATTTGATTACGACTTTTGTTTAGGTAGTTTATACATCATATAAGTTATCGACCTAATTTTTAATTTGACATTGCACCGCGTGACGCGTTGTTACTAACTTATATACCAAGTTCGAAATGAAAATTTAACTACAGCAAGAATGAATACATTCGACTGAAAACGAGTAATCATTTTATTTACTTAGTAAGCACTTGATTATGATTCATTAAATATTCAAAACTAGCTTCTGTCCGCGTGGAAGTCATTGTAGTACCATTTATATCATAACAGAGCAAATGACACTGAACAATAGTGCAGCTTTCTATCAGTGGAAGAATTTCATCAGTACGTCCCGAGATATTTTCTTATTTACAAAGTTATAAAACAAATAATTTCACCTCTGTCTATATTATGAATATAAGACTCAGTGGGCTAAAATTTGATTTTGTTTCTGACAGAAAATATAGAATACTAGCAAGTATTCAAATTCACTGTTTTCTTTGCCTAAAATTTGTTTTTAGGTCATGGTGTGTTTGTAATGTCACTTTAGTAAATAAGTACTAAGTTTACTTTTAGCTGACCCAGCTTTATTCAGGTTAAATTAGTAATGGTACATTTTCTAATTATTTAGTAAGATGATTAGGTTTTGTTTCCACCAGGTATGTGTGTGAGCACTATTAGTGTTTATACTGTACTGGAGCAATAGTAATATAGAGCAGAGTTGATCACTTGTTCATATGAAACAAATGATGTGAAAAATGTGTGTGGCCTATCTAGAGTCACATGAGTTGTATCAATTGGAGACTAGTGCTTGGAACAGTCTGCTGTGGATAGAGTCACACCATTTCTCAGTTCTGCTATGAATTCATGCACCTACCAGCTAAGATGAAGCTTTGTGAGTAATTGAGTGACACACAATCATATCAATGCCATTCATTCTGAAAATGATTCCACAAAATTAATTGATTTATTTATTTTGTTCAGATAAGCAAACCAAATGCAAATGGTAAATGAATAAATTTTAAATCTGGTCACATATGGAGGGCAAATTAGAAAAACAAAAAAAAAAACATTCTTTACTTTTTCAATATAAAAAGCTTCAAAGTTGTTTAAAAAAATTAAAAAAAGGAAGGCTTAAGTTTTGAAAAATACGAAATATAGACTTTATTGTAGGCAAACCTGTAAAGAAGCCCATGGTCTTTAATAACATGTTCAAATGTTATTTTCAAATTTAGTCAGATTTTATTTCAATTTAATGAAAATTGTAAAATCAAAATATTGCCAATTTAAAAACAGAATAGTTACTTAAAAATGAGAATTTCATAAGGTTACTTCTTTGTACAACCTGACTTTACAACCTGTATGAATTAATAAGGCATACATCAGACAGTAATATTTAATAGAAAGTTAAAATAAACTTAATGCTATGTTTATAGGGGCTGACCCTGCAAAGGATATACAAAAACGCCGTGCTGGCAGTGTTGGGTGAGTTTATAAGGAATAATACATTAAAATTCTTAAATGAAATCCAACACTTTAGCAATGTATTGTGACAAACCTAAATAATGTTAGTGACATCATTCAGATATTAAGTTATTTATAATTGTCAGAGAAATTAGAAGGAGGCCTATACATTGGGAGAGGGGAATATATATATTTTTTTATATTAGAATAGAATAGAATACTCTTTATTATGTACACCATATAAGTTACAGAAAATATAGATGGAGAAAACATTACATAGGGTGACACAATGGGCGGCAATCTTTTTAAGACAACCTTTGGATGGATTTTAAAGAGAAAAGGAAATACAGTACTGTGTGTAGTCTTAGGTGTTCTAATTATATATACATACTAGTATTTCGCTTGGGGGCGCTGTCTTTTTAGTATTTTTTTACTAACAATAAAGGGGTTGAAAAGGGTTGAATTTTTATTAGCCATATACTCACCCAGATACCCTCTATACAACCCCGAAAACCATTTTTCTCTACAATGTCAGGTTTCTGAGATACGCAAGGGGGTTGAAAGAAGGGGGTCGATAAGGGTTGAATAGGGTTGAATTTTTTATTGGCCCTATACTCATCCAGATACCCTCTATAAAACCTCGAAAACTATTTTTCTCTACTATGTCAGATTTCTGAGATACGCAAAGGGGTTGAAAGAAGATTTTTTATTGGCCATATACTCATCCAGATACCCTCTATATTACCCCGAAAACCATTTTTCTCTTCGACGTCAGGTTTCTCGAGATAAGCAATGGGGTTGAAAAGGGGTAGTTTCAGATTTTTCCCATACTCACCCCGACACCTTCTATACAACCCCATAAAAAGTTTTCCCCTCCTAGCACGGGAAGTGGGAGAACAATTATGTCAATCAGTGAGTGAGTGGTTATTTAATTATATATAATAGAAAATTATATATAATAGAATACAATAAATACATAATAAATAAATATATAAAATAATTAAATTAAATTATGAAACAAAATGCATAGAATCCAAATAAAGTCGATTAAAGAGAGAGGTAGTGATTTTTGACCATTGTTTTAAAAATGGACAAAGATTGCGGTTATGGAATGCCTTACCGATACGGGCAAGGAATTCCATAACCGCACCGGACGTCGAGTTTCAATGGTGCGGAACTCTTTGAAAGCGATTCGGATCCAGATTTATTCGTTTCTATATATCCTATTAACGCTATAAAACACTACGAAAAATTTAAGTTAATCAAATCTCTGAAATACGTTCATCACACATAATTTCTCAAAATCTGCTAAAAAAACGTGGTTTGTAACACATGGGTATTGGTCATTGCAATAACTCAGCTCCATAAAGGTCTCGCTCTTGGTTCGTACGTCTATTTCGCCTCAAGTGTAGCGACAAAGTAGGTGTTATTCAAATAACCTTGTATATGTAAGATGATTGATAATGAAATCAAATAATTGGCGTATTATTGGGAATTATTGTTAGTGTTTTTTATATACTGTATATATCATATTGTCATCGTAGGTCAGATGAAGACGACGCAAGTGGTGGGAAGTATACAAGGATGGAGGAGGACAATATTCAGGATAAGGAAAGATTTGCAAGGTAAGAAAATTGTAATAAACATTTTGTGTTTTCTCTTGCCGAGTTGCCATTCCTAATTTTTTGTGCAGAAATTTTAATCGGAGCCTCGTCTAGGGTGAACCGATATAGCTAACCCCGGTTATCGACAGAGTTAACAGAGTTACATAGAACTAGGGCTGCAATCAATCCGGAATTCCCCGTGTTGCTAACGCATAGTGATATAAACAGGCAAATTCGACGAAGAAATTGTGAGCTTTCTTTAGATCGGAAGATTAACAACATGTCATCTGTCAATTTTTTTATTAATATTCAGGGCGAATAAGACTTTTTCTGCAAGTTGCTGGTGATTAATATATAGACCAGAATCGTGGTCGCTCAAAATGATTCTCACTAAAAGGCACGTAAAGTGCACGAAACAGTGCGTGTTAGTGCGTACGAAGCCTTTTACTTTGAAGTTAAGTTCAATCAATTTTAATAAATAATGTATGAATGTGCTTTATTTGTAAGTTACAATGTATGCATACATACATACAATAAAACGTATTCCATCGATTTACTCGTCACGATGCTGGGATAGGTTCGTTAAATGAAACAATTTTTGGTTATAATCAGTTTATTAAAAAAATAGCAGCGGCCCGTGGTTTCACCCGCGTACTTTCCGTTCCCGTAGGAATATGAGATAAAATGTAGCCTAGGTCACCCGGGAATAGTGTAGCTTCCCAACCAGAGAAATATAAAATACAGTAGAAGTGGCAAGGGGGCGTGTCGGTGTCCGCGCGACATGTCTGAGCGACCATGTCATACGGAAATGGTCGAATCAGCGAACAGCCAACTAGTGCGCTTCCAACCGTCAGCGTGACAATATATAAGAATGCCGTGTTGTTCAGTGGTTTCTTATAAAAACCGAATCCTAAAAAAAACTTTGTTAATCATGGAATTACCTACCCAATCAAAGTACATGTAGTTTACTATATTTTTCTTTAAATTCATGAAAAACAACAAATTGTAAACTATTTCTTGCTTCTTCTATGTTATTTTTATTTTCAAATGTCACAACTACAATAACATTTTTACTGACTGGATAAGCAATGTAAAAATCTTATAACGATACTTTACCAATCAGATATATCGCGTAGTACGGCCGCTGCTTCTTGCGATGAGTTAGTGATGTATGTGTGCGAGAACAATGTCGATTGACGAATGAAATATGCAAAAGGGTAATCAACTTTTGTAGAGTTGATTACGCTTTTGCATATTTCATTCGTCATGGTTAAGGCGCGTCCCCGTGCAAAACGTAGCGGTAGCCGTTTTTTGCGTAGTTTTTAGGAGCCATCTTCTCATTATCCATTAGAAATATCAACAAATAAAAAATACATTAAATTTCTACATAATCTTGACTCCAAAATGGTAGTTTTATTTTTTTATTTTTAAGTCGCAATGTTTAATTAAAGAGCCGCAACGAAACGACAGAAATGAGAAATAATTATTTTTAAAATGCATCTCCTCGTAAAGTAACCATTATTTTGGTTTGCTACTTAAAGTAATGGATAGGTAATTTAATAATAAACATTTTGCTAGTTTTATTTTTTATTTAACTCGAAAATTTGATTTTATATAGATTTTACTATAAAATCTGAGCGTAATCGTTACGAATCTTGCGGGTGCGGCGAAGAGGAAACGAATGCTCAAGGTTATTTGGTCCGGGTACCGCCTTAAGACGAATATTAGTGACTTTTGCTTGAAATACATAATTTAACATATTCATGCTATTTATTTGTTATCTATGCATGGGCTGCATGGGTGTGTGTAATAAATGCAACAATCGATAATTTTCCGATTTATCTGATATTATATCAGATAAATCTTTTAAGATTTATTTTACATATACGCTAGTTATTGATATAAGTATATCAGTGATATATATCAATAACTAGCGTATATGGAAAATAAATTGCTTTTGCTTAGCACAACGATAGCCGACCATTGATTTTGTGTGAGTAAGTTACCTATATGGTGTACGGTAAATACACGCTGTGCTTAGTATGATAAGGATTATAATTGATTGTGTAGTACAGTCGAGTTTAAGAAATGAGGGTATGTGCGCGACTGCGTATCTATTACTGAACTGCATTCGTTCGTAGTAGTTGCCGTGTGGTAGGGCAAAGCAGGAGACACAGGTTTCCGATATATTTTCTATGTTCCTAACAGCGAAAGAATTTTTGAAATCGGTTTAGTAGATTCAGACCCTATTCAATACAAACAAACAATCAAATCTTTCCTCTATAATAATATAATATTAGTATAGAAGACAACTTTAATCACAACCGACAAAATAAAAAACACGTTTTGCCACAACTTAATTATGAAGGGAATAGATAACATTTTATATTTGGTAGAGTTATAGTGACATGGAAAAAGTTACCGGTGTTATACATATTATTTCATATAAAAACTAAATAAAATGAAAAGACACCCTTTTAATTTCAGAAGGAATTAGGGTGAATAAGAGCAATTTAGTGTGACTGCTGTTACGTCTGTTTGACAGTCCCATGAGTTCAAATGCGGAACATTTTTGAATAGAGTAGTTTGTTTACTGTTTTAATAAATATTATTAATAATGGATGACTATTATGACTAGTGAAGACGTAATAGATACCTATTTACCTGTTTTAGATAATTTTGTGATAAAAAATGCGATAAAAAAAAACCGACGGTCCATGTCTTATTTTATTTATTGCATTATCAAATAATAATATTGAAATCAAATTTCTCATATTTACAAAAGTTTTTCTAACTAACGTAAAATACGAAACCATTAAAACAAAATACCTAAAATATTTCGATATTATTAATAAATATAGGTTGCGCACTGCACACCTCTAGTGCAGAGGCGAGCAAATAAAAAAAAACCGTGCTAGCTGGCACGGCTTTTTTTAACCTGCTCGCCACTGTCGTCATAAGGTGACAAGAAAGTACGTCAAGATTGAACATAGTGCTGTGATGGTATTGACTATGTTTTATCGATTGTTGTTTTGAATTTTGGATTTAATGCCGAAACTGTGACACATATCATTATTATTTCTGTCATAAAGGACAAAGCGGGATGAAATATATTTCCTATTATATATATATATATATATACTAGCTGACCCAGCAAACGTTGTTTTGCCATATAAAGTAAAAACAATATTTAGGGGTATGAATGATGTTCTATATATATAAAAGAAAGTCGCAGGTGAAATGTAGCTTTCTATTGGTGAAATATTTTTTTCAATAGAAAACTTAAAGCTAAAATACTTCTTAGCTGTATCCCATGGTTTCACCTGCCTGCGCCATTTATTCTTTCTGGCTCAGTGATCTTTCTTTCGTCTGCTAACGATAATAGCTTGATGTTAAATAATTATGGTTCTGGTATCCTGGTACTTTGTAAGTCTTCACTCACAATTCCAGCCCCAGAAATGCTTCGACATGTTTATAGTCTGCTGGTACGCGTGAATCCTTACTTCTTAAGTTTTCGACATGTTTCTTTCTGGTCTTCTAGTACTTGTGAATCTTTAGCGCATGGAATTTTTGACAGCTACGAAACAAAGGAACATTTATGGAAAATGATTCATCTTTCATAATTATGTATGAAAGCACTTCCAGCCTTATTCTATGAAGGCGACCTTTCTAGATTTTATTAATCTTTTGTTTTGGTTGCTAGGTTACACTCTTGTTAATTTTGAATTATCTACAACGCACTAAATATATTTCACCTAAAACCATTTTCCACTGCGTTTACTTTAATAGAGTTTTCATTGTTTTTAAGATGTATTCTGCTATTCGGGGCGGAGACAAATCCAACGAATCAAAAACCAAGAAAATTGGTCCAGCAGATCTCGAGTTATAAGTGTTGTAACAAACCCGACTTTGTTTTATATATATAGATATCCTATTTTTCGGATACAGATCTTTTAATAAAAACATACTCCAGGTTAAAAAATAAATAGTTAGTGCTTTATCGATATAATTCCGAACTCACTACTATTTTGTAGGTATTAAAGGATGAATTCATAGATTGGCGCCGAGGGCACACTTTTTCTTTTCTGCCGTAGCGGTCAAAAGGTTGAACTTCTGTCTAATGCTATAGTAAATGGAAATAAATGCAATTTAGTGTGACTGCTGTTATTTAAATTGATTATATTTAACTCCACCTCAATCTTGACTGTAGTAATCCTTTTAATACTTTTATGACAAAGTGTGCTTAAACTTCTGTCTAATGCTATAGGAAATGGAGTAAACTTTAGCAGGAAAACATTTCAAATTTTGACATTGAAGTAGAAATTATTGTTTCATTTTCAACACAAGATCACAAGTAGTTTGAGTGAACTCCAAGGTGTGATTTCTATTCCTACAAACAGTTGCTTGTTTTTTCTAAGAACCATAGTGTGCAATTGTGCATTACAATGAATAGCTTATCGTCTGAGCCGTTTAGGTAATGAAAAAAAAATCTCCGATGCATCGAAGCCTAAGCCTGCGTTTTTCCCATAATCACGTCACTCACTAAATCTATTATGTGATCGCTAATTTTATGAAAACGTGTCTTAAAGGTCATATTAAAATTAAAGTCTTTTTCCAACCGACTTCCAAAAAAGGAGGAGGTTCTCAATTCGACTGTACTTTTTTTGTGTGTTACCTCATAACTTCTTTTTATATTCGAAAGCTGGTGTTTGTCGTGTGGTCCCATTTAATTTGATTGGTATCTGACCCTGAGCCACGCATTATTAGGGATAACTCAAATAGTAGTCCCCTTATAATGCGTGGCTCAGGTACATTGATGATGTTCTCATTCGATCTTGTTGATGTAAAATAAAATTGCGTACGAGGGTTTGGAAGAGCATCTTAGTATTTCAACGTGGTCCCTTTCTAGTTTGGTGAAGATCTGATGAAGAACAGAGATGATAGGAAACGGAACTCTTCAATAAATGATAGCAAATCTTTTGGGATTGCTGAAATCGAATGTTTGTTTATTGTTTACACTAATGCGATATTGGTACGTTTAGGTGGGGGTGTAACACTAAAAAGTGAAAAAACTTTACAAAAAAATACAACAGACTTCTACACAAAAAAAAAAAACAAATCGTACAAAATAACTTTAATTTCGGAAGTCGGTGTTCAAAAAACGAAAAAGCAACAAAAAACACCGAGTTTCGGAGTACTTTTTGTTTTTTTTTTTGTGTAGAAGTCGATTGTATTTTTTTGTAAAAAGTTTTGGTAACATTATACAAAGTGGAGCAGGACGATTGACATTCCTTTAAGCCACCTAAAGAGTATCATGTTCTTTACCCGTATACAAAAAATCAATCAAATCCAACGAATACTTTAGCTACAGGAAATTATTTTTCATTTTCTTATTTTTCAACATGCTGTAGATCTGAGTCCGTAATAATAGGTAAACATTGTAAGGTCAAGGACCTGTGCAAAACGGTAGGTACGATAGGTACGATTTGTTGCGAACGCGCAACTTGGTGATTTGTTGTTCTCCGACTAAAGTACCTACCTACACTACCTACGTCCCGCACCGCAACTGCCCGCTGCACCCCGCACCACACCGCGTAATAGCTCAGTGACTTTTCGTAGATAAAGCGTGTTTACTTTTTATGCAGTTGATTTTAATATTTATTTTGTTTGAAAATTGCAATTGTTAAATTTTCCATTTACTACTAATTTTCGTGTTTTAAAATGTTTCAATGGACTAGTACTGTGCTCGTTTTAATTTAATGTCGTAAGTCCAGATCCACATTGTATAATTATGTTTGATCTTTTCTTATATATTCAGGGGCGTGCAGTGGTTCTAGAGTAAGGGTAGGCCAGACATAATGTCCAAAAAAAAAGCTCACCACATTCTACTGGGTTGAAATCACGATACGGAACGATGAGAAACATATAATTTTAAAAACTCACCAAATTCAAATCACGATATTCTGACGATACAAACTACTCTTTCTAGAAGTATTGAACAAAATGCACAGAAAACAAAATAATTTGTGTGTACACACATAGCCAGTTATATGTTTCATAACTCTGAGGATTGAAATGACGAGTACGAGATGAATTACTTTTGAGTTAATTCTCGTAATTCGGGTATACATCTACCTTTAGAAACAACTTGAATCTTATCATTATACGATAGCTGTGAAAACTTACTGTTTTTAATCTCTAACAAACACATTGTCAGCACAAACTTCACAATTTAGGACCATTTTTAAGTATGTAAACAAATAACTAAACTTTAATATTTACACTACTTTATGACTCAAAACGAATTACTTATAAATCAATGCACTATGATTTATAACACTCAACAACAAAATATTCGAACGACTATTGCTTGTTACATGAAACAATATCAACAATATGGCTTCTCTTTTTCTTGCAAAAATATCATTTAAAAAGACAATCAATACACTTCCAAAAAAAAATGCTACATGGTCCTATCGTAATCTTTAAGAATGACATGTAATGACATTTTGCCGGGTTATACATCATAACCCGCCAAAATTGACAATTCTATGTCAACAGAGTTGCCAATTTTATTTTTCTAATTCCCTTTAAACCAAATTCTCAAATTAAGTTTGGAAAATTTGGGGAGAAAAGTTAAATTCTTGCGGTTTTTAATTATATTTAGAGGGTTATTAATTACAACTTAACATTTATTTTGTACATTTTATACTTTTGATAATACTAACCAGTTTTTTTAAACTATATCTATAAGTTATTAAGGAAATTATTATTCTCAAATTGGCAACCCTGTTAAGCGATTTCCATTCATAAAATTTTACTACTTGTCCTTGAATTGTGTGGTGAACCAATCAGGACCCGTGTAGTGGGCTCCAGCGAGCCTAGAAAACGCCCATAATTTATACATGTGTGTGTAAATTATGGGCGTACATACACAACAACATTTGCACACATGCATAAATTTATCAATTGAAATAAGGCACTCCGTATTGTGGCCTATGTGAACCGTTTCGTAGGAACAGCGTAGTTTGAAATACGTCACACGCACGGGCGCGGGGCGAGAAGTTGCTATAAGCATTATACTAGGCGTTATGAGTTATTAAATATTTTTGTTTTATTTTATTGCATAGTTACAATAAATACATTTGTTTTATTTATCCGTTGCTATGGTAGGGTAGGCTTAGCCTAATTGCCTATATGGAGCGCACGCCCCTGTATATATTCTAGAAATAGAAACGGATCGGTCATACAAACAAGAAAACATTTTTTTTCTTTGTTACTAGACTTACGATAAAAGAAACTGCATCAAAGTGCAGGGTAACTATTCACAAACATAGAGTAGTAGTTATCTGTCACATAAATAAAATACTCTTCCCCGGCTACATTTTAAATAGCTATAATTTTATTTACAGCCGCGAGAACCATTGTGAAATTGAACGTCGTCGAAGAAACAAGATGACGGCATACATTACGGAACTGTCCGATATGGTTCCAACATGCTCCGCCCTCGCGAGGAAGCCGGACAAGCTTACTATACTGCGTATGGCAGTAGCGCATATGAAAGCCTTAAGAGGTAATGCAGATTTAAACAATCAAGTTTATTGATAGGGAAAATACGGTACCTACATAAAAAAGTATGCATAAGTTTTTTATATTTTTTTTTGTTGTAGGCACTGGCAACACTTCAACGGACGGTACTTACAAACCGTCCTTCTTAACAGATCAAGAACTAAAACATTTGATTCTAGAAGCTGCTGATGGATTTTTGTTCGTTGTAAGTTGCGACACTGGACGTATTATTTACGTCAGTGATAGTATAGCTCCAGTATTGAACTACTCTCAGGTATGTTATCGTAACATCAAACAAGTTTGCGTTCACTTAAAAAAGTATATATTTGGTTTAGGCAAAATATAAATGATTAAGCTTTTATTCGTTATTATACGTTCCATATGTGTTACATAGTAAAAAAACTACCCATAGGTTTAGATTCAAGTTTAAGACTTGGTCCACATTAACTACAGCTATTACTTAAGATTGAGATGATATTTTGTAACTTAATCTATATACAAGGGTGCGTTTTTAAGTTCGCGGAATGAGAGGGTTGTAGGGGGATGATTAGGCTCATTAGTGTCGTAAAGTGTTCAGGGACTCATAATTAGTATAAATACGAAGATTCATTGTTATTAGAATATTAGTCTTGTGAGTTATCGTCAACCAATCAACATAATCGGGAGTGAATATCGTGTCGTTATGAAGTTCCTTACCTAACAAGAAAAATCAGTTGCGACCATAATGAATAAGATGTCATTGGTTTACGGCGATTCTTGTCCAGGAAAAGCCAAGTGGCACAGTTTATTTAAACAAGGAAGGGAATCCCTTGAAGACGATCCGAGGCTGGGCAGGAGCATCGAGATGACTACGCCAGAACTTATCCAAAAAATTGAAAAAATTGTACTTGACGATGCTCGAGTCAAGAAGAAATGGTAGGAGTATCCGATACAACCATTTTTAAAATCCTGTACGATCATCTTGGCATGACTAAGGTCAGCGCAAGATGGGTGCCGAGACTACTCACGGCGCCGCAAAAACAACTGCGCGTAGAGTGTTCACATGCATTTTTGGACCTCTGTTATGAAGATAAGCATGCTGTATTGAGTCGAATTGTTACTGTAGCCGAAACTTGGGTTCATCATTATGAACCTGAGTCGAAACAAGTCTCCAAGCAGTGGCGTAAAAAGGGCACAGCACCTCCTAAGAAGTTTAAGGTGTCACAGTCAGCTGGGAAACTCATGGCAACGGTCTTTTGGGACTCAGAAGGAATATTATTGATCGATTATAAAGACGAAGGTGTTTCTATAACCGGAGAATAGTACGCTTCAATATTAGAGCGACTTAAAGAAGCCATTAAAGAGAAAAGACGGAGGAAATTGACGAAAGCTGTTTCTTTTTTTTTTTTTTAAAAAAAACGTTGCCCCACACTAGGATTCACTCCTGTATCGTGGGTGCGTTCACAAACATGAAAATTCACATACACAACACCCAGACCCGGAACAATTATCTGTAGGCCATACAAATATTTGTTCCGTGCAAGGGATTGAACCCGCGACGCGCAGCGCAGCAGCCGGACGCTCAACCACTGCTTTTGCATGACAACGCGCCCGTCCACAAGAGCCATGTTGCGTTGGCTGCCCTGCATAAGGCGGGCTTCGATATTTTGAATCACCTACCCTACAGCCCAGACCAGGCACCGAGTGATTATTACCTGTTTCCAAAAATAAAAAAAGAGCTGCGGGATAAAAAAATTACCACCGATGATATAGTCAAGGAGGCAATTTCGGCGTATTTGAGGATAAAGAGAAAACATTTTTTTTATGAGGGGTATAATTAAATTAATTGAAAGATCTGAAAAATGTATCCATCTTCCAGGTGAATGTATTGAAAAGGAAAAATAATTTGGTTTTTTTATTTCCACTCCTTCTGCGAACATAAAAACGCTCCCTCATACATACTAGCTGTGCCCGCGACTTCATTCGCATGGATGTCGGAAAAAAATTACGTACAGTAAATACCTTGCACAACCTGATCATTCTCAGAATTAAGAAAATAGGTAGAGAGTAATGCAGGGCTCTGATTGTATCACCCACTCCACCAGTCCAAGTATATCCTGTTACCTCGAATCAATCTCAACAAAACATACCTACTATTTCGAACGACTGGTTGCAATATTCAAACTAAGAAACAAAGAAACTCAAGTTGATTCTTAATTTCATACTTCTATGATTGAACACTACGAACCAGTAGCCCAAAAAAAAAAACAATTTTCTATGTGAATAACATATCATAGGATACTGATTCATTCAATTTGTTTGTTGTTTTTCCACTATTCAGGGTCTTGCAACAAGGACGTGTTGAATTGTTGATGTTGAAATTGAATAAAACATGCTGTGTCTGAGATATTAACTAAATTTATTTTTTACTAGCTTCTGCCAGCGACTTCGTCCGCGTGGAATAGTTACTTTACCCCCGATTTTGAAACTCTCATCTCAATACTACAATCTCTATGTAGAACATTTCCGTAATACATGATTTCTATGTAACTTTAACCATTAAGGCTACACACGCGAAGGAAGCTTAAAAAATGGAGTAACTTCTCCCGTTTTCCCAACATTTTCCTTCACTGCTCTGCTCCTATTGATTGTAGCGTGATGAAAAGTATACTGTAACCTGCCCAGGAGTATGAAGAATAATTGCACCAAGTTTCGTTAAAATCGGTCGAGTAGTTTTTGTTTCTATAAAGAACATACAGACAGACAGACAGACAGACAGAAAGACAGACAGACAGACAAAAATTTTACTGATTGCATTTTTGGCACCAGTATCGATCACTAATCACCCCCTGATAGTTATTTTGAAAATATATTCCTTGTACAGAATTGACCTCTCTACAGATTTATTATAAGTATAGATTTGAAAGGACCATTTATGGAATTATGACATCGTTCAAATGTCCGCCGCGCCTTCAAACGGTGGCATGGAACCGAGAGGTTCAATTTTCAATGACTGCTGCATAGACCCGGCTGAATCTGAGCGATGGCCTGCATTATATTGACTTTCATCGGTCGATTGCGGCCTATTGGCATAGTCCTGCGGCTTCAGAAAACCCCACAAAAAAAAGCCTATAGCGGAATCAAATGGCATGATCTTGGTGGCCATTCACGTCACCTATGCGAGAGAAATTGTTAATCATTGATCAACGCCGTTTTCAAAGAAGTACCGACCAATGACGCCGCCCGATCAAAACCACCGCACCAAACATTAACTTTTTGTGGATGCAATGCCACCTGGTGAACCTCATGTGCCATATACGGCAATTTCATCCAAAAATGCGCCTCGCCGCTAAACATTATTTATCGGCCAAAATCGGGGTCCTCTACCAAACGTTCCGAGCCCAGTCAGCGAACAAACAGCGTTGTCTATGGTTACCTTTGAGCTCCTGGGTCAGTTGGATCTTGTGCGGGTGCAGGCCCAAGTCCCGATGCAAAATTCTTCAAAAGTTGAAGTCTGCGAAAGGCCGGGTTCTTGTGCACGGCGAGAAATCGACTGCCTCGGAGTTTCCTGTAGACTCTCACAGACAGCGGCGATGTTCTCGGCCGGTTTGGCGTCCCTTTGACGTCAGGGTGTTGTTTGGTCCGGTCGTCTCGAATCGACCCCCAAAAGTTGAAGAGTCGCTTTGAATGGCCACTGCGTCTGCCGTAAAATGGACGCAATGTGCGCAACGCTTAGACTAAATACCACTCATTATGGTAATAAAGTTTTATAATTTGGACATGCTACTCAATCGTATAACTTGCCATGGTTATTTGGCATCAGTGACTGAATAAGAAACAACAGATTTGACAGATGCCGCCAAAACAACATGGCGGCCACAAACTGTGAATCGTCGTCATCGACCCGCCCTATTTGAAAGACCCTTTAGATATGTTAAAACAGTTTTATAGGGTTGATTGAGTCAGGCGTTACTTTGCGGAAATCCATTTTAAATTTGAAAATGAAAATAATATATCTAGTTTTAATTTCCGCGAATATTAGTGGGTTGCAGGTATGCACCTCCCTCCCGCCCGCTTTATTATGCACATGCAAAAGATTACAAGGCAAATGCAAGGATTTTAAGCACATGCAGGAAGGCAAAGCAAAACCCAACACCATTACCGACACGTGTTTCGCCTCTCCACGAGGCATCCTCAGGGGACGTGTTGACTCGCTGACCGTTGAGTTGCAACTCAACGGTCAGCGAATAGCTTTGAATAATATTGGCTTGTTCGTCATCGAATATCGTTATTTTTAATTGATATTTAGTACTGAATGAGGAATGAGAATACTGAATGAGCAGCTCGCAGCTAAATAATAAAAGCCACACGGTTGCTGCGCTTGCTGAGGTCGGCCTGGCTATAGATGGGTCACTATCTTAACATACCGAGACTTCTTCGTGGCTCGAAAAAAATGTAAGTCTCTGTTCCCAACTGCCATTTGTAGGTCTTTGAAGTCTGTCTGTCTCTGAAAATCTGACACCAGTCTTGCCAAGAAGTACCGTGTTTCCTATGCAAGGCAATCGTGCAAGGTATTTACTGTACGTATTTTTTTCCGACATCCACGCGAACGTAGTCGCGGTCACAGCTAGTGACTAACGAGGTAGAATTGAATTTGGAATACATCCTAAAGACGCTTACGTTTCTTTGAAATTTAAAAGCTAGCATTTCTTTACATTTAACTGCAAACACGCCCGTTTTACACATTATACTATTTTAGGGTGAGTGGTACTCTTCATGCCTATATGACCAAGTACACCCAGATGATGTAGAAAAAGTAAGAGAGCAGTTAAGCACCCAAGAACCTCAAAATACGGGTCGTATTTTGGATCTTAAGACTGGAACGGTGAAGAAAGAAGGTCACCAATGTAAGTAGACTATAAGTGTATATAAGGGACATACAAATAGTATTCAATAATCCACTTGATCTAATAAATATAATGATATCTTTTACAGCATCCATGCGTCAAGTAATGGGTTCTCGTCGTGGTTTCATCTGTCGTATGCGCGTCGGTGGATCCGCAGAAGGTGCTCACCTAGGAAGACTGCGTGCTCGCAACTCACTAGGCCCTTCACACGATGGTCATAATTACGCCGTTGTTCATTGCACTGGATATATAAAAAATTGGCCTCCTACAGGTAACATTGTCCATCAGCGAAACTGAATATAATGTAATCTACTCTAGCTACATCATTAATTAATTCATAATTTAACGTAAGCTCATGCCAGGCGGTCCTGCCGCTTGTACCCTTGTAAACAATCTCAAAGAAAATTCCGGTATTGCACAACGAATCCTAAGAAGGTCACAAACAATCTTCGAAAAATTAATCAATTCATGGCGTGATATTGGTTATACGGGTTCATCTTCGAATTGTTATTAGAATATATAAACACGAGCGACGTGTTTTCGTGTCTTAACACGAGGAGTGTTTGACCTCGTGTTAAAACTCCAAAAATAATGAGCTTGTTCAAACTTAACATTTACTATGAGTTCTATGTCTTAAAAACATGAAGAAACATAGTTTTATGTGTGTTGGCATATCAGATCTTTTTCCAGGTATGCAGATGGATCGTCCCATTCAGGAAGAACTTGATACATCTCATTGTTGTCTGGTTGCGATTGGAAGATTACAGGTTACAATTATATTTACTGAAAAAATATTTTTATAGAAATCGTAATAAATCAAATACATAAGTCATTGTTATTTTTTGTAGGTTACATCAACCCCAAACTCTTCAGAGAACAGTTTATGTAGCGGTGGAGTAGAGTTTGTTTCGCGTCACTCAGTGGACGGTCGCTTCACGTTTGCCGATCAGCGTGCAACGCAGGTAGTCGGGTATGCGCCTGCCGATCTACTGGGCAAGCTCTGTTATGAGTTCTATCACCCGGAGGACCAACAGCACATGAGAGATAACTTTGACCAAGGTATTTTTGCAACTTAATATTACGATTCAAACGTTCGTTACAATCCAACCGAGGTGTAACGTCGCTTAGCTTAACATCGCTATAGCATAATCAGCCTTTTAACGTTCCCACTGCTGGGACACAGGCCTCAGGCCTAGTGCGGATTGCTGAATGTCTCATATCTTCGAATTTTTGGTTCTAGGACATGACGGTTTCCTCACGATGTTTTCCGTTTTGAGAGCAGTGGTGATTAAATTAATTACACAAAGTAATGCGCTTGGCTGAGTTTGAACCCGCGACTTAACAATTCATAAGTCTGGGCCGTTACCGCTCGGCCACCACTGCTCTTAAAAATCTTATTTTTTGCTCTAAATAAACTGTAAAATATTGTAATAACAATATTTACCACTTTAGTGTCATTTGGAGTATTATCCAATTAATAGCAGGTTGCAATATTTGATTTCACTACGAGTTTGCATATTGTTCACCTAAAAACGGAAAATTAATTGTGAAATAAGGGATACATTACAAAAATTGGCCACAGGCTTATACAATGTAAATTAAAATAATGGTATTAATATTAGAATGATACGCTACATGCAACCTATTGACGGATTTCATGCCAATAACTATGGTAAATTATTTGTTTCAGTATTAAAATTGAAAGGTCAAATCATATCACTGATGTACCGGTTTCGCACCAAAAGTAGAGAGTGGGTTTGGTTAAGAACTTCAGCCTTCGCCTTTTTAAACCCTTACAATGATGACGTGGAATACATAGTTTGTACGAACACACTAGCTAAGTATGTATTTAAGGTTATTTATTTGTATTGAAATTTGCTAACGTTTCTGATTAACAAGCTATGTTTGTTTTATAGCCGGTCGTTGGGAAGTACTACAGGTGAACCGGCTCCAGAAGAAAATTACGATTATCATTTACGTCACCGTGATGTTTACCAAGCGCAAGCGCCGAATCTTCATCAACAACACCACGCCCCACCAGGTAATTATTATTACATGGAAATAACTGTGGCACATGAATAATTTCAACATCAACATATTATATATATTATGTTTTGGTGTTTAAAACTATTTGTGATTTGATGTAGGTATTATATTTTTTTTTAAATTCTAATGAGATTTCTTTTGCTTTTAATTCAAATTGACATAAATAATAATTATTCTGTATTTTATATAATAATGACAATCGGTGGCTTTCTGCACTTGTTGGTAATAAATGTTAGTGCAAAGAGTAATTGAAGTAAACAAAAGAAAAAAATTGAAAAAGGCATGGTAGGTTTTAGGTTTCATTTGAAAATAAAACTGTACCTTTTTGAAATTCTTATTTTTCCTGCTGTTGATGTTCTTGTACTTGTGACGGCCGCTTCTTTTGCCTGGGTTCCTAAACCAGCAAATGATTCTGTAAGATTTAATAAATATTTTTTGGGCTTATAAAAGAAATGCTAATATAAAATACATAAACAAGTTTGGATCAGTCAACTGAGTTGATCAGATTTTCGATGTTATGTATGTATATGTATCGGGCTGGTTTCCGCAGCTAAGCGCGTATTTTGTATTCAGGTAGAACAAATGTGTCATTAGATCCACCCCAGCTCCTCAAGGAAGGCCAGCAACGCCTTAGTGTTTCTAACTCACAGAGGGTACCTGGGTTTCCGAAGTAATTTGACTACGGGCGGCTTAGAAGCAGATGTGCTGCTATCTCATCCTCCTCCATGCAGGCTCTGCAAAGCGGGCTGTCAGTTACTCTTATGACACAGAGGTGTTTATTAAAAGACCCGTGACCAGTTGTGACGGCTGTGACTGTACGTAACTGTTGTTTAGTCAGTCTTAGGGCTTGTTTCGTGAAGCGGCTGTCGATAGAGGGAAGTACCTCTTTGGCCTGCCTACACTCACCATGGTTAGCTCATAGTCGTCGTGATGTTTGTACAGGTTAATACGTGTTGATTCATATACCTAACTTGTGTTAATTGTGTTTGCACCAGTAACCGGTGGCGGAGGTGTGGGTGCTCGGTCGCCGGGCGAAGCTGTCGTGGCAGCCGCTGCGCCGGCGCCGCCCTACGCGCCACACTACGCGCCCGAATACTCACCACACCGCCCAACTAACACCCCGCCGCACACTACCTGGACCACCCTGCGCACCGTGAGTATTCCATATTCCTGCATTTATCCATATTATGTAATTGTAAATTCCTTACACCTAGTTTGTGTTTAGAGCGGCGGAGGCGGCGGCGAGAGCTACGCGTACAGCGGCGAGGCGGCGGGCGGCGCGGCGGACGCGTCGCCGGCGCGCTCGCCGCCCGCGCCCGCCTACCTGCCGCCCGCCGCGCACTACCACCACAACCACCACCCGCACCCCTCGCACGGTGAGTACACTCTGCTATGCTAACAGTAGAGCCAGTCGATGCGGCGACCTATAGCCACATGGCCAGTGTGGCACCGTAGCACAACCAAGTTTGGGGCCTGGGGTGCTGGGGCGGCAAGCGTTGCATCGTATCACCTCTCCCGCCTCATCTCTCAAGATATAATCCGACGAGCTTGCGGTGCGATGCCGCGCGATGGCTCAACGCGTCGAACGACATAGCGCGTTGTAGGATGACGTAGCAGCACCGTCAACACGTCGTGTGGCCTCGCTCTAACACACGCGAACATCGATTAAGCGGTAACGCTCTTCAGAGTTGTCAATGTCGATGAAACGGCCGCGGCGTTCGGATTTGGCCATCCATGCAAATTTCGAAAACTCACTGTTCATAAAATTACACTGAAAAATGAACAACCTTAATTTAGTTTTGAATTTATTAGATAAGTAGTATATACAAGCTAGTAGCAAGCAATATTTTTTTTTCAGTTATAATTAGTATAACTGTTAAAAATATTTTTGAAGTTGCATGTTTGAACCGGGAATCGATTAAAGTTAAATACTAGAAAAGAACATGCAGTATTTCAATACAATTATATTTTCGTAGGTTACAAATTGCATCAAGTATGTTCGGATTACTTTTGCTTTTAAGCCTTCTGCAACTTTACATGTTGTATAAGATTGAAGAAAGAATTCTGTGGAACAGTGTAATGGCGGGCGCTATGTTGCAGGGATGTGGTCGTGGCAGGGGGGCGCGGGGGGCGCGGGCGGCGCGGGGGGCGCGGGCGCGGCGGAGGGGGCGCACGCGCCGCACGAGCTGTCCGACATGCTGCAGATACTGGACCAGAGCGGGACTGCCACCTTCGAAGATCTAAACATAAACATGTTCAACTCGAACTTTGAGTAAACTTACTTGTATAAAGTATGTACCTTTTTTCACTCGTGAATTTTAGAACTGAGGTGCTGCTGCGCTTTCAACGATGACGTTAATTACGATGTTATGGCTGTATAAGTTTCTGCATTTCTCTTTTACTTCAGCGAAGTACAGATCTTCAGAAACGTTGAATTACGTAACTTTAATATTTCGATGGTAGAGTCAGGTTCAGGATAGTTGACTATAATAGCTACTTAGCACTAATGAGGTGCGACATACTTTTGATACAATAATGTCAACAGCTCTGTTAAATATGAAAGTTATGACTTTAGTTTAAGCAGTGCCTATAATTAGGATATCAAAAATGATCATTAAGATAGTTAGAATATGTAAATAAATGTTGCAGTAAAATGAATGCATAATTTTGTTAAGTCAATCTTATAAATCTGGTAATTATATTTATCTACTGACCCTAATCGAAATATTGGAATCCGTAGCTGCGTAGAGGTAATTCTGCATAGTCTTTTCTAATTTCATACTTATTATATTTCGCAAGACTACAGTTGAATGTTTATTCTATAACTGTAAATAGTTTACCTATTATTTGGCAGCTACCTTTATCAGAACGTGTGTGATTCTGATCTTTAACCAACATTTGACTATACAGAGTTAGCTTTACTGGTACATCGTTCTTGTTAGTTTCCGTGAAATCGTGTTTACCATATTCAAAGGTTTACGCGATTTCCGTTCAAATGGTGCAACTAGCAAAATTAAGTTAAATCAATTGTTTTGTAATAATGTTATAGGTTATACTTTAAGTTATGATTAAGACTCATTAAGAATATAGGAGTATTACTAAGTATTATTTTTTTAGATAAAAAAAACAAATGCTTTCAATTGGAAGCTCTGTATTCACCATTCCACAAAACTGTCAATTTAAGAAATCCATCTGTCTGGTCGCTGTTGTGCACTGGCGGCAAACTATGTAGTGACGACTGCGGTCGCTGCAGGAATGCTTAGCGTTTCAAGATCGAAGAAAATATTGCTCTCCATCAAAAGTCGGCTTAATAATATAAGTCAGAAAATATATATATATTCTTCTGGGGCTCAGCTTGGGGGTCCTTCTTTATATTAGTAAGTAATATAGTCTTATCCACCATCATTTTACCTCAAATTTAACGAACCAAATCTTCATGCTGGCATTAGTCTTTTCCCAGAGAAAACCCGCATCCGCTGTCGTGAGTAGACTAATATATGTGAGTATTATACTATTCCAACAAATATTGGGTACATACATTGCATACACAATAGCACTCTCTAAAAGTTTGTCAAATATTTATACCCGGAACGGCTACTAGCTAGATCAAGCCCTGTGCAGTCACTGCTGCACCTACTATACAATTTTAGAAGTTATGGGACCCTACATGTACGAGTCTGACTCGAACTTGCCCGTTTTTTTTTTTTATTTCATCTACGTGTATCGTGTCGTACCACGCAGTTTTAAAACGATTGACACAACGGAGGAGGAGTAAATACCCAGCACTACATTGTAATGGTTTTGCTAGTTAACTATTGGGATATGTATGTTTCCTTTTGTATTTACGCTATATAGCCAGGCTAGAAGAAGTAATGTTATCAGATATTTTTATCATTAAAATAAGGCTAATAGACTTGTTTCTATTGGTTAAAAGTATACTCTCATAGCCAGGTGCTATATTTCCTTGAAAAATAAATTATAAAGCAATAACTGCTACTTAACCTTAGTCTCTACGACCACGTTACGTAACTAATTCTGGCTAGCCTCTTTTGTACTGACGGGCTTAAGAGATTCAACTGCTGAAAGAACTCTTGTGACTCGTATGCAATGTTCTTCTTAAAGTGGAGACTTCCTTACGACTGAATATTTTTTCGGAGTATTTGCTCAGAGTTTCGGGACATCACTTAAGTACATTTAATATTCATGATATTAATGCAGTAAACTAATTGAATTCATTTTCCAAGAGAACGTTCTCAAATAACCAGTACATAAGTTTTCCATTGTTATTAATTCCAGTAAAGAACTGGGTCCGCCTCATGTTTTCGTTTTCCAGAATAGCAATAATTTCTGTCTCTTTCTATGTTTTGTTTGTCACTGGTAAACAATGGCAAAAGGGTTGACGTGTAGAGGGGTGTTTCGTATTCCAAGCGTATTCCTGCGCGCGTTTACGTTGTGTACGTTTAACTCCAATAATAGGGTTAATAAATGATAGCAAATCTTTCGGGATTGTTGAAATCGCATGTTTTGTTTATTGTTTACACCAATTTGTACTGTGTACGCTGTGATGGGTACGTTTAGGTGGGGGTACCACTAAAAAGTGAAAAATATAAAACTACAAAAAAACCGACTTCTAACCAAAAAAGTATAAAATAGTTTCGGAAGTCGGTGATCATAAAACGAAGAAACGCCGACTTACGAAATTTGAGTTATTTTATACTTTTTATGTTTTTTTGTTTAGAAGTTGGTTTCTTTTTTTGTTTCTTTTACATTGTTAGTTATAATTATTACAGCGGGCTGGCAGCTTTCGCGCTTACTTACATCGTTCAAATGAAGATAAGGAGAGAGTTTTATATATATATAGAAAACAATAAAAATCGTGCATAATCTTTTTTCTAAAACCGAAAAATGAAATAATAATAATAAATACTTTTTATTTCAGACCTTGGTGTCCATTTTGTTAGTAACAATGTTCCTATAGACCCTAAATGAATTCGGTTGTTGTTGTTAAGTTAAATTGATTTTACTTTGTTTATTTTAGTGGTTCTTAAGTATTGCGTCGAAACCCGGGACATTAATCCAGATAAAATATTTTGTCGTAAGGCTCTACACTTTTTCTTTTTCAAATTTAGGTATTTTAGCTCACCTTTCTCCGATCACTGCTCATATGTATTTATCGAAGAATAAAAAACTGTATTAAATCCATCGTAAGTTGCTAAAACATTTTTTTTACAATTTGTTTGCAATAAACCATGGAATGTAATTTGAAAGGTAATTTCTTTACCTTTAAAATGATATCAAAAAGATTTAATGGGTATTTATATAGATCGACATTGTGGGCGTGTAAATGAATAGGAAATAATATCAAAAGATACAATTTATGTTAATTACTCATTCAGTCATTGCAAAATAGCTTACAGGCTTACAAAATATTGAGATTTTGTAAGCCTGTAAGCTATTTTGCAATGACTGAATGAGTTTCCCGATGGAATACTGCGGGATTTCCTACCACTCTTCGACTAAAGGTCTTCTATCGACGGCTTCTTCCTGCTGGACATCTTCCTCGCACCCGCCTTTTCAACTAGACCACATATGTTCAATCGGAATCTAGTCCGGGCTGAGGGCTGGCCAGTTTTGTGTGGGAATCCCAACTTTCTGTCTAGTTACTGTAGCTGTATGGCAGTGGGTATTATTGTGCATTTTCAGGAAATCTTCACCAATAATCCCTGCGGTATCGGTATATGTATCTTTCTGCGGTTAGCTCCCCCTCCCGGGGTTCCACCAGGTACGAATGTCAGCACGTTTTTGTTTCAACAAAAATTCACCAAAATCGTACAGAACCCATCCCCAGATGCCACTTTTCCGCAAAACAGCAATCGCTCACCCAGTCTCCTATAGACTCCGTCGACGGTCGCTACCCACAGGCAGATCCTGGCTTCGTCCGAGTACAGGACTCTACCCCGTTGCTTCAAATCCCAATATAACTGATCGCTAGCAAACTGAACCGGGCTTGTGGGTGGGCTGGAGACGATTTGGTCTTGTATGAATTAATATGTTGGGCTAGTTTGTTCAAACTTCTGCTAAAAATGGATCCGTCATAAGTTTTTAGAAAGCTGATCAAAGAAGTTTTTTCTGAGAAGTTTCTAGATTCTTACGAAAAAAGGTTGATGATTTCTTAGATACACATACATATTTGTGATAGGCGCGATATTTAGTTTTAACATTTTGCGAAATACCCTAAATTTAAAAATAGCAAGCTCAAACAATTATTGCTTTATAATAAGACATAGTTCTGCCAACATGTACCAAGCACACAAACTTTTGTTTTAATGCGCCACATTCAATCCTGCGAGGACGCTTAAATAGGCATTTAATACAAACAGAAATAAAAACACTTGGATTACGGTTGATCAGTCAGAAATTAGTTCTGCCAAAATGTGGATGGATCCAATCAACTCAAAAACAATAATATTTTTTTTTTACAATAACTTAACCCTCTAAAACAAAAGGTTTACATAATTGCGCTTAAACAAAAAACGTATAAATTTTTTTTTTTTTGTAATTGCGGTTGCATCGAAGTAGAACGACATAGATGATTTTGCGAAACTGAAGGTACATTTCGGAAGAATTTGAAAAAAATAGGTATAGGCGAATTGAATGTAGTTAAAGTAGTCCCACTTTAACTACATTCAATTCGCCTATATACCAGTTTTTTATTGTTTTAATAGGTGGGTGAAGTGAATTGATCATTTTGGCAGAGCTACGTCCAGCTCTCAAATAAAATATTTTTTCTTTTAAAATTATACCTAAGTTAAGATTATAATAGATTATATTTCATGTAAGTGATGCATTAAGAAAATTGTTTTATGAGTAAATAATTTTTATTAATTTTATTTTATTGGTTGTATAGGTACAGGTACTCTGAATTTTGTAAAATGAATTTTTCATTAAAAATTAACTATATGGAAATAATGTTTTATTATTAATGCAGCCATAGACCTTTTATTATGTATAATACCTTGTGTTATTTTATATCCTGACCCGCACAAATTCGTCTGCGTCACATAAGAGAGGAAAAAAAAACGTTTTTGTAACATTTTTCATTGATTCTCCGCTCCTATGTACCATTGCGTGATGGCATATAGCCTATCCTAGCCGTCCTCAGTAAAAGGGCTATCCAACACTAAAATAATTTTAAAATTTGACCCAATTGTTCCTAAGATTAACGCGTGCAACTAAACAAACTCATATTATCGTATTATAATATTGTTACAAGCTTCGGGTTCGTTACAATAAAATCAGCCGATTGAATAACCAAAAATGACACTTTAATTACACAACACTAATTACAAAACTCAATCGCACTATTAATCACTTGAGTTCGCAGTCGAAGATCGCTCTCGAAATTATAACTTGTATAATCCAATACTTACTCGGTCGGTACATGTGCCAGCCTTATATAGGGCGGTAGGGCTTGTATAGGCCGGGTAGTTCCAAAACCTTCCATTGTAGAAAGTTCCAGAAAGTTCGCGTACATATCGACTCGCGACTGACTAGGGGCAGGCCTCCGTCACTCCATGTACTTGCGCGCTATAATTACCTACCACCCGGCCGAGCGGTCTCGGGCCGTTTGCGGACCAAACTCAATGCGGTTTTCGCAAGCGAAGCGCACGCAAGTTTTCAATTTTAATTGTTCCATTCGTTTGTACGGGTACCTACGATGCCGTCTATTGCCTTATGTGCAGTAGATGGGTGCAAATCAAGTAAAAGAAGATATAAACACCTAACATTTTTCCATTTACCTGTCAATAAAGACAGGATAAGTGATAAAATATTACTAATTTTGTCGTTTCAAATATATTTTATTGTAACATAGAAACGTCATACTTACTTAAAACACTATTTTAACAACGTTTAAAAAGTTATTTTTATTAGAATAAAAGGGTAGTAATTTCCCATGATATTGTCAAAGAATTCCTTAGCTTTCCCCATGTTATAGTTAATAATAAATTGATAAATGTTAAATAATCATTCAATGTATTTTTAAGTAGTTAGGTGTTTTTTTATTCATAATTATACATTTTTGAGGACTATTATAAATTCTTCATATGTGTGTCTGTCCGTCTGTCTTATTTAGGTACCGATCTCCTTCCTAAGACCTGTCCTATTTTATTATTTTTCAGGCGTAAAACATGGGTTGAAATCATTGTCAGGCCCGATTTAGCAAGGCCAGACACCAAGGCAAGAAGTCATTATGTGTGTTGTCTTCATTTTGATAAGTCCGTGATTATTCATAACCACAATTATGACCTGACGCTTTGCCTACAAAACTGCTGCCATCTCCACCAATTACTTCAAGTGCCAGTACTGAATCAGAATCTAAGGAAATATCGACACCTCTATAATAGGGTATTTTACTGTAAAAATCTAATTAGTCCGTCTGATAGATTTACAAAAAATATTGGACACGTATTTTCTCTTTTTTCACGTAAACAAAAAATGAAGACGATACAGTGCGTTGAAAACTCACGTGACGTCACGTCGCTGGTAAAAATTGTAGCAACGTAGTGACATCACGTGAGTTTTCAACGCACTGTATCGTCTTCATTTTTTGTTTACGTGAAAAAAGAAAAAATACGTGTCCAATATTTTTTGTAAATCTATCAGACGGACTAATTAGATTTTTACAGTAAAATACCCTATTATGTTTTAAATCTATTGCACAGTTAGCATCAATTTATATACCGTAATTTGGTCCTACTTTGCTCCTGTACGGGTAATTATGCTCCTGTTCTGTAAAATGTTTTCGAGTATTCTACGTTGAAAATTTTGCAATAATTCATTAAATTGTGAACGCATCCGAAACATTTGACGTTTAAGTGACAACTCTCAATTGTCAAAATTTTCGTCCGCCATTTCTTTTTAATGACAGAAGCCACCTTCGTGAGAGATCGAAAAAATAATATTTTTTTGGTTCCGAAAAAGCCACTTCCATCTCGAAAATAGCACAGCGGATTAAGGTAAATATGTTTTGATGTTATTATTAATGTAATCAGATATACCGAAATGTAAATATTTTATTGGATTGTTACTTGTATAAAAACCTAACCTATATTTTTGGGTGTGCTCTTATTTTTCAAACTCGATGGGGTAACTTTGCGCCTGGAGCAAAGTCACCCCTATTCATCCCATGAAGGTAGCATGGAGAAAAATTCTGACCGAATGGAAAGCAAGTGCTCAAGGCAGTCGAGAAACAGTGGTGCAAAAAAGTAATTTCCCACTTCTGCTAAAACGACTTATTGATGTTTTAGATTCCACGCGGGCGACAAATCTCATTAACGGTTTCCGAAAATGTGGAATTTATCCACTTGACGCCAATCCACTGTTAGAGAGGCTACCTAGGACTGTCTTCAAGACTGCTTTGCAAGACTCTTTTCTACAGAGTCTTGAAACGTAAGAGGCTAGATTGGACGACAAGTGGAACTACAAAAGGACGTCGCAAAAAACTAAACATTACTCCTGGAAAAAGCGTAACTGAAGAATTGAGCATACTTTTAGATGATAAAGAAAATGAAGAATTGGTCCAGCCGTCAACTTCGAAAAAACCATGTCGCCGTAGAGCTAGTAGCCAAAGCACTTATGCAGAGAGTGTCAACATATCAGTACATGATTCTTCTGATTTAGCTTCTCTTGGAGATTTAGAAAATGTTGAACTTGAAAATATTTCAGAGACGGTAACTTGTAATGAAAATAGCAATTTCAAACCAATTGTGAGGGAAGTTGGGCAATATGTGGTCTTCATGTATGAGGGAGAAATATTTCCTGGTAAAATTACAAATTTTTCGAAAGGGCCTCATATTTCTGCAATGAAGAAGTCTCTTAAATCTTGGAAGTTGTCTAAACCTGTCGATGAAATCCAATACGATTGGCAGGACGTATTAGGATGTATTAATCCGCCTAAAAAAGTTAGTAGCCACCGTGAAATATATTCCGTTCATGAGCTTGACCAAATTTGGGGTTTATAATCGTGTAGAATGTTACCTACATTTTTAGATTTTTTGAAGTTTTAGATTATTTTGATAAGAGTTATAAAAATGTTTTTGTTTTAGAGAAGTTTATAATAATTAATCTTGACTGATTTTTTGTCCAAAGACAGCCAAAAAAGATCTCCTGAATTAGATTTATTAACGTAATTTTTAAGATTTGATAAGAAAAGACTTTTATAGATGTTTTTGTTTTAGAGAAGTTTATAATAAATAATATTGACTGATTTTTTGTCCAAAGACAGCCAAAAAAGATCTCCTGAATTAGATTTGTTAAGGTCCTTACATTATTTTTTAATTTTATGAGTAGGTACTGTACATGGTAAGTTTTTGTTTATAATCTTATAGTAAAAAAATAAGGTGATTTTGTAACAAAATTTACAAATACTAATAAATGTTAACAAAAAAACACCGTTTTATTTCATTTTTAACTGTATATCATCAAAAAAATCATCAATAATAGCAGAACATATTATAACTGGAGCAGAGTTTGAATTAGGGAAGCATTAATTTGCTCCAACAGCTTTAACAATGGAGATTACATAGAAATTATTTCTAGGAGCAAAGATACCCCACAACATGGGTAATTTTGCTCCTTATTATTTGTCAAAAATAAATTAATAATATATTTCATAACATCCATTTTCCTATAAATACCCAACAAATATGCTTTATTTCTTTTAAATAACACATCAAGTAAATTTTATAGTTGATTGTTTTAAAAATATTCATAATTTTCAACATTTGGAGCAAATATCGGAGCAAAGTAGGACCAAATTACGGTACTTAACAAAAAAAATATTTTATGGACGATACAATTTTAAATTTAAACTACTAGTCATAACATATTCACAGTTCTCACTTAAATAGACACAAATAGTCATGTTAATTTAATTTCATCGAAGAGGCAGCCCTGCGATTTTTGTGGGATTGCGCGGCGCGAACCAATCACAACTGTACGCTTGAGTATTTAGGCACATTTTAGCATGCAGCGGTTGCTGACGGGACGGAGTAGGCTATTATAGCAGTAGGTATTGGAAATTTTCTACTGAGTGAAGTATCTGTTACGTAGTAACTATTTAGTAATCTGTGCTAGGGGTCCGAGAATTCTAGAATGTTCTAGCATCGAAAAGTCTCGAAGGTTCTTCAATTTACTAGTTCTGCTACTCGATACTAGATGGCGCTAGTGGTAACGAAAAACCAGCCCAAGTACCTAGGTATCTCCTATTACTAGCTATCATGTTAGTGTATTATCTATGCCTATTACCTCGAATTGACATTGATCAACAAAATATAGGGAACGTGCACGGCGTAGACTATGCCATCTAGTGTTGCAAATCTGAAACTTTTACGTTGCAAATATTTGACCGGTGCTGCCACCTATACTTCCTGCACCCCCTAGTTAGGGGACCGTGCACGAGCCGTGCACAAAGTAGCCTGTGCCATCTAGCGTTGCAAATTTCAAACTTATCAGTAAAATATACTTGACATTGACGCGTCTGTGCTGCCACCTATAGTTTCTGCACGTTCCCAAATAAGACTGATGAATCAAGTTGATTCTTCAATTTCGTACTGCCCAAAACGAAACAATTTATTTTGAATGAGAACAAGATTTAAAGCACTGATTCATTCAAATTTATTTTTCCATTAGGTAAGTCGTATAATATGGCAGTGTTGGGCACAATTGAATTAATTTTTTAATTGTAGATGCAAACAATTACAATTTTTATTTCAACTAAATTAATTGCAATTAAATTAATTCAATTATTTTGTAATTGTGAAATGCAATTAAAATCAATTGCAATTAAATCTGTTAATTGTGGTTTACGATTAATTCAATTGCAATTAAAATTTTATTTGCAATTAAATTAATTGTTTTAAACAATTAATATTTAATTTAACTACGGATTTGATGAATGTAAATATGGTAGGAGTTTAAAACCACGGTTATCCTTGTTTCCTTTAACCATCCAATCATGAATTATTCTAGTTAGGTACCTGTGCTACACTTTTACGTAATGTTCTGGCTTAAATCCAGGCTTTACATACCTTTGAGAATATTAAGGAGAATGCTCTTGTATTGTTTGCATTATGATTTTCAGTTACTGACATTTTAATTGTTAACTGTAATTGTAAACGTGTATCAAACAATTAACAATTAATCAATTGTAATTGCAAATTTTTACAAGCACAATTAATTTAATTGTAATTGCAAAGTTTTACAAGCACCATTAATTAATTGTTAATTGCGATACGTTGCAATTACAGTTAATTATTTTAGTTGTTAGTTGCAACTAAATTTGGCAATTTAATTGTTAGTTGTTTTCACAATTAGTTTTTGCCCCACTCTGGTATATGGTTAACAGTTTTATAGGGGCTTAACTTCGAGTAACATTGGCTTGTCCGACATCGATTTTTAAACGATATTTAGGAATGAGAATACTGAATGAGCAGCTCGTAGCTCAATAATAATGTCAGACGGGTCGATCTTGAAGGTTAATTAAGCGACTCTTGCAAAGGTCAACCTACCAGGACTAATTTGTCTTTCGTTTCTCGGAAAACATAATATACTAGTGAGTTTCACGAAAGAATTCCCTTCGTCGTATTGTTGGCTGCCCTGTCTGTCTTAACGTCAAAGAATGGAGCTGGCTATCAGTGCTGCCAATAAAAATGTCTCGATTCCCCGCGTCAGTGTTGTAAAGGGTATGTTTATGCCGTGGTGTAAACATTAGCTAGTCAACAAACGTATTAAGACTCGACTGTTCCAGCACTCGATAAAAGGATAATCTGTGGTTTCATTCTGTGAGTGCCTACTCTAATAAAGCTATGAATTGTTCTGAATTCCTGTGTAATAAGTTGTATATTTTATTAAAAAATAGTTTTACAGTTTCCAAAAGAAAAAAACAAAATTATAAGGTAATTGCTAAAAGTAACGGAATATTAGTTATTCTCCCTAATATTAAGTAGTTTTATTGCTAAACATATAGCAACACTGATTTTCCGTAATGCCAACATTACGGCGAAGGGAATTCTTTCATGAAACCATAGTTAGAATTTATGCATGAAACGCACTTTAGGTAAAGACCTTACAATAATATGGACCAGAAATACCTACAAAATACGCGTGCATACCTACTATAAACCTGGTCCAAAAAATGGCGGCCATTGCTAGGGAAGCACATAAGTAATCAAAACCAAAAGTTAACGATATCGATACCAGAGTTACTAACATTTCTTCTGGTACATTTAATTTTGTTACTTATCAATACTATTAAACTTTGGATGATTAGATTATACTTTTGGCATAACTGTAACAAGTCTTTTAGTTCTTTTCCTATACTTTTAAACTTATAGTGCATAATATTCATATTAACATACAAGGGGTGAGAAGCTACATTTTATGAGCGACTGACTAACTTCGAATTTTGTTTTTGCGAGTGACTTTAAGGACAACTGAGGTTTTTTGCAATTTCAGGTTTTGTTCTACATTTAAAGTTGTTCATAAAAATTACTCTGACCCTCAGTATCGCTATATCAACTTTAAAGGTGTGCTTGTAGTAGAGTCAATGGAAAACTTAATATTCGTTACGTAGCAAAAAGGGGCCGCAACGGAGCACTTTGGTAAGGGACCGCGCGGACGACCGCTTTACAAAGGCTCGGCCTATACAGATGTTTAATTACAACAATAATAAATATTGCAGAAAGATACTAAAACTGAGGTTTAAAACAACAAAGTAATTTGAAAATGTACCTTTATTCACTATAATATATCACCAGGTCAAAGTAAATGCCCAATTTTAGTTAGATATTTATTAGGCACTTTTGAACGTCCCGACCGTTACCAATAATAATTGTCAACTATCCATTGAAATCTGACTTTAATTTTACAGAAACTAAAAGTGGCCTTCTAAATCACATTACGAACTAAATCATGTATAACAAAACAATTAACATATAACTACTTCTTATATATCTTCCGGCAACTTGTGACCTATAATTAAGTACCGTTCATTCGTTCAAGTAGGAGAAGAAAAACCATAATTCTGACCGAAAAAACACATTTATTTAAATAAATGTAATGTAACTGGTATTATATCCGAAAACGTACCCCTTCGTTTGTTGCAGCGTTATTCTATATAGCCATTGTTAAGAATCTTGGATCCTGACTCACTTTCTGGTTAAAAAAAAACACTTGCCCTTATTTAATGTTAATTTATTAAAATAGTTTCTCAAGGATAGCTTTTCACATGATTTTCTTCCAGACACGTGGTACTTTATGTTCAGGTTTGATATGTTCCATCCCAATGTCTGCAAGCCACTTTTGACGTAGTACTTCATTTTTAGGGAACCTGTGTAAATAAAAAACATGCAAATTTATTTCAGTTTGATGCAGTTAGTGGAACAAATCAGAGTGAACTAAATAACCACCACCTACTGCATGACGAATTAATATTGTCGTTTTAGTACTATCACTATTTTTATTTTGTTAGTTTTATTTTCAAAATCGTCTCTTCAAGCCCTTCATTTTGATACCTACCTACAATGTATAATACAAACTAAAAAAATGTGACTTTCTTATCGATACCTAGCTTATAAATAAAAGACATCACTATTTTGAATTGTCAATTTGTCATTTCTATTGTAAACAAAACATGATATAAATTTAGCAAATAGAGATAAATAGAGATAAATATCAGAAATAATTTGTATTTACATTTGGGAACTTTGATTATATAAATAAAACAAGGATAGTTATACAAAAAATAGCAGTATGATAAAGTTTTTCTTAAAATACGGCTACTAACCTGTGCACGTTTAATTAGGCTCAATTGGGGTTTTTCCTTGCACCACACTGAATTATTGCACACGTAGGCATATTCAATTTGCTCCACTAGACACTCCCAGCACAATACAATTTAGTTTGGAGCGTTTTTATCCCTAAAAATCGTAATCTAAACCCAATGCTGTTGTCACAGAGTACTATTTTATATTGTTGTTCACTTGACAGGTGACGTACTTCAAAACAAATAGCATGACGTCTCTTTCTTCAAATGTGATAACTCATTGGTTAAAAAGAGACAAAGTGTAGTTTCTTATTTCTGTATCGATATAATAGATATTTGTATAAGCAAGTAAGATGTAGAACATTACGGCGTCTCTATATATTTCTATACTCTAAGATTTTGATTAATTCTGCCCCCAAGGGGATAAAATAGGGGATGAAAGTTTGTAGGTATGAGTCAATTTTAAACCGATCGGGCTAAAAGTTTCAAAATCGGGGGTAAAGTAACTATTCCACGCGGACGAAGTCGCGGGCAGAAGCTAGTACTTTTATAAATATACTAAGAAGGCCGTCATTATCTTGTACCTTCTCTATTTTTTACCTTTTCTAAGCTTTATCCTTTTGAAACCTACATAGGTTTCAAAAAGATAAAGGTTTATGTATGATAATATGTTTGCAACTGAAATCAATCACCGTAGCCGAAAGCCGTTTGCGCTTGATATATAAGTATGCTGAAGGTATCACCCATTCAAAATATTTTTATTAAACTTTGAATGCAAGTGTAATAATAAAAACAAAAAAGTACATTTTTTCTTAATTATAGATTTATTGGATATTATAACTACCTAATACCTATTACTATTTTTTTTTTAAGATAACAGCACTGGTCTTTTGACACTTCTGACAGTGACATTGACTCTGACTGCCTATTTTATGGCAAATAATGCAAAATCAATTCCCTATCCTTCAAAGAATTATTATTATCTTGTTTTATAAACATAATTGATGTGTGATTATTCAATATTCGTATAGTGTTACAAGAATTTAATAAGTGTGAAACGGGCCATAATAAATATGGCCAAATTGGGAAAAACAGCGCAAGAATTTATTCAGGACTCTTTTTCACCGATAATCGCAGTTCTGTGTAGTCCAAAAGTAGAAAATGTCGTGTCTAAGAACAATTTAGCTTTTACTGAATTGTTACTACCCTTCACAACAATGGACTGGGAAGGTATCCATGTTTCTTGTTATATTACAGTACTTGAACCAATCAGATCAGCCTGTGAAAACGCTGTAGTATTCACAAGCTCATAAAAAACTATTTCTTCGTAGGTAGCTTTTAAGTTAGTTTTGTGATTATTGGGGTGAAATAGGAGGGTCGCGTAACGCCAGAACAGACAAATGTATGGAAAAACATTTGACCGTTCCCACTCAACCGATGATACGTTAGTACGTCGAGTGTGAACAGTCAAGTGTTTTTCTATACATTTATCTATATGTTTTATCAGTCTTTTAATATACTTCAAGTCAAGAAAATTTTTATGGCAGGTTTTAAGGTTTTCTTAGTTATTCATTTTAAGTAGTAAGAAATACTTTTAACTTTGAAAATGAAAACAAAATATCTAGTTTTAATTTCCGCGAATATTAGTGGGTTGCAGGTATGCACCTCCCTCCCGCCCGCTATTTTATGCACATGCAAGATTACTAGGCAAATGCAAGGATTTTAAGCACATGCAGGAAGGCAATGCATAACCCAACACCATTACCGACACGTGTTTCGCCTCTCCACGAGGCATCCTCAGGGGACGTGTTGACTCGCTGACCGTTGAGTTGTTGTTGTTGTTGTTGTTGTTGTTGTTGTTGTTGAGTTGTTGTTGGTCGCAACTCAACGGTCAGCGAGTCAACACGTCCCCTGAGGATGCCTCGTGGAGAGGCGGAACACGTGTCGGTAATGGTGTTGGGTTATGCATTGCCTTCCTGCATGTGCTTAAAATCCTTGCATTTGCCTAGTAATCTTGCATGTGCATAATATAGCGGGCGGGAGGGAGGTGCATACCTGCAACCCACTAATATTCGCGGAAATTAAAACTAGATATTTTGTTTTCATTTTCAAAGTTAAAATGGATTTCCGCAAAGTAACGCCTGACTCAATCAATTTTAGAAATACTTTTGTTAACTTCATCAAATGTCTAGTTCATTAAGTGTCAAATTGGTCCAGATTTGCAGTAAATTGGCTATGTTAAAATGGGAACACAGACAGACACACAAGTGATCCGTTTTTATATGGATATTCGGACTCCTCAAACAGAGTAGGTCATTTTATTTTGTTGCCCTTTTTAACTCTAAAAAGGACTATCAACTGACAACATTACAGCAAAATCAAATCCACACAAGCCATGAATTTGATTTGAAAATAGGAATAACATAATTAGAGTAGTAATTTACAGATAAAAGTTGTATTAGATTTTAAAATTCCTAATCCAAACAAAGACAGGTAATATAAATTAGCCCTAAAAAAACAATGTGCAAGCACACTTACCCTGCTTTTTTTAAATTTTAGGTCAATTTCGAGACTCTAGTGGAAACACATGTTCTATAAAGAATTGGAAGTTAATTATAAGAGATGTAAATTGGAAGCCATTACAACCTACAGAAGCAAGACGACAATTAAACAATGCTGTGCTACACAATTATCACGACAAAATGACATCGGTTGAAATAGGTAGGTATTGTGCTAGATGTTTTTTTATCTTTCACCTAATCATTTTCAATGAGTGCTCTCATACTTTTTGTTTGCAGATGGACGGAAATATGATGTTCCTCAATCAACATATTGGTTTGATGCCTGGAGGGAGACTTACTTAGAAGTCCAATTTCCTTCGGACCATGAATTTACGAAACATTTTGTATCTTGTATTATAGTAGGTACAACATTGGATGAGAATGTGATAGATAGTTTTAACAATTTAAATCATCAATTTGCTCTGTTGCAAAATATTGCTCCTCCTAAATTACCTAAGTGGTTCAACAGTAGTGTGTTGAAGACTTATCTTCTTCTTCACGATGTTTCAGCAGTTGCTAAAGAAAAGTAAGTTTCCTGATATTACTACTGAAAAAAGAAAATGTCAAATATGTAGTTTTATTCATTTATTTAATTTGTTACAGAGCTGAGGCTGCTTTTGAAACGCTGAAACAGACATTTGGAGCAAACAACTGCTTTATGCTCTCAATAAACTCCAAAAGTACTTTAGATCAAAATGTTTCAACAGATTTATGGGCCCCATTTGTTAAAAGATCATCACAAGCAAATGTAATTATTTCATTCACATGTTAAAAATATTTATTTGAAGTTATTACTATATTAACCTTTAATTTTTTCAGAATGAAATGTCTTCTTCACTCACTAACCTACCCACCACACCAGCAGAACCACTACCGGTATTTCCAGCACCTGCAGCGAATAATATGTCAGGTTGTTGTTTTTTTTATGTTCTAATTTTTCAAACAAGATAAAATGATTATCAATAAATGCAGATATGTGATGGTACTCACATATGTGCAATTTTCGATGTAGTGCAAGTTTCAAGTATATTGCGTTAAGGAATAAGACTTTCCATCCAACTTCAACCCCTTACGCGAAGATTTTTTTAAAATCCTTTCTTATCGGATGATTTCATCATATAAGGAATACGTCCCTCAATTTCACGTCTACGACCAGCGATTTAATTGTGCGTAATGTAGGTACTAAATGGGTTAAAATATTATAATCTATTTATTGCCTATTTTATGCCCATTCAACTATAAAAACATTATCTTGTTTTTAATTACGTTTTTAACATGGCAGGCCTGTTTTGTAAATATTTGTTTTGTTTTTAACATTTAGTTGTTTTATGCTTATTTTTCTATGCTAGAACATTCTAGAATTCTCGGACCCTAGTCAGCCGCCACCGATATGTACGCGAACTTTCTACAATTGAAGGTTCTGGAACTACCCGGCGCCCTATATGTATAAGGCTGGCACATGTACCGACCGAGTCAGTATTAGATTAGCGATACAAGTTAAAACTTCGAGAGCGATCTTCGACTGCGAATTAAAGTGATTAGTCAACGCCAGCAGGAGACGGACCAGAGGCGTTTTGGAGGTGCAACGCCGCAGACGACGGAGGTACAGCTGCCGACCTTTGAGGCTGGCCCATCCACAGCAGCTCCAGCATCATCATCAGCACCAGACTTTGCTGCTTTGATGATGATGCTTCAGGAGCAGGCCCGCCGCCAGTAGGAACAGGCCCGTCGTCAGGAGGAACAGGCTCGTCGATTGGAAGAACAGCTGCAGTGTGACAAGGAGGACAGGTCCGCTGACAGGAGAAACAGGCCCGCCGACAGGAGGAACAGGCCCGACGATTAGAAGAGCAGCTCAAACGTGATAAAGAGGAGCAGGCGCACCTTCAGGAAGAAGGTGAAGGATAAGGTTGCTCAGCCTGACAACCGTTTGTCAGAAGCTGAAACTCAGAGCCATCACTGATGTGAAAAATGAGTTGGGCAACCTCAAACTTAGAAATCGGAAGGCAATTTCCGTAACACCAACACCTTCGCTACGTGGTTTCAAAGTGCCGCCGTTCGATGGGACATCTTCTTGGTCGGCCTACAAAATTCAATTTGAAGCCGTTATGCAGGCAAACGGGTGGAATAAAAATCAAGCCTTGATTGCCCTTACCTTAGGCTTGCGCGACCAGGCTTTAACTGTTCTGGAAGCTCTTGGCAAGGAAGTGACTTACGAGCAGCTCCTTGAGGCGCTGGAAGCTGGGTATGGCGACGCTCATCAGGAACACGTTTTTCGTGCGCAGCTCAAAGATCGCGAGCAACGTAGCTGTGAAAACCTGCAGCAGTAGGCCCTTGAAGTAGAGAAGCTGGTCCGAAAAGCATTCCAGTCTGTACCTGCGCTCATTCAAGGGTGCAGGCATTCATCGAAGGCATCCGCGACCTTGAAGTTAGAGCTGCTGTGAGGCTCGGGCACCACGAAACCATAGTATAAACAGGGGAAGTAGTTTATCTTCATACAAACGCACCGCGCGCGGCTTGTATGTGTGCGCCATAGTATCTATGCGTCGCCGCACGCACACTTTAACAAGTCTCGACCCGTTTCTCAGTGCGCCAGTCGGGGCTAACACTGCACGAGGTTCGCGCGTCACCGCTAAATAAATAAAAAATGTCTGACAGTCGCAGGAGAACGTATTGTTGTGTGTTGGGTGTCTCAATAATTCATCGATTCCAGAATTATCTCTGTTCAGATTACCTAATGAACAGGTCACTTAATCTAGCATATAATTTTTACTTGATGATGAGATACCTACTTACTTATTTTTATTAGTTTTCTATCACACAGAGAAAGTAGGTAGGTAGGCCTAATTTCCTACTAGAATATATTAGGTAGGTACTTTTGATCTATCAATTGATTTGCCGCTATTGCTTTGTTTACGTTTAGTTATGCTGATTTCTCAGTATTGTAGGTATAGTAACTAAGTAGGTAAGTACTTACAGTTGTAAAATCAAACCATTGTTGAACTTTATTGACTAATGATCAATGAATTAGTTATACAGAGATGTGTTAAAGTGACAACCCTAAGACAGTAGGCAATTATATCGCGAATTAGGCCGGAGATAACCTACTTCCCCTCTTTATACTATGACGAAACGCTCAAAAACGCCTCGGCCCATGCAGTGGAGGTGGAAGCTGTGCGGCAGGATCATCATTCCCATCGCGTCAGGGAGGTTAACTGACTACTGTTCGCGACCGGTTTAAAGGATACAGCACTAGATGCTATGGCTGTGGGGAAAGGGGCCATCTCCGGTCCAGTTGCCCTAAGCGAACTGCAGACAGGGAAGATAATCGAACTCCAGAGGGTAGGCTTTAGTTCGCAGTTGAAGATCGTTCTCGAAGTTATCATTTGTATCGCAAATCCAATACTGACTCGGTCGGTTTATTTATTATTTTTATATGTCCACTTGCAGTTCAGCCAACTAAAGCTGGTTACTGCTTAACCGGGCAACCCTGTGGTGGAAGACTAACCGGCACAATCATTTCTGATCTCGGAGGAAGAACAATTTTCTTTAGGTTATACGCATTTCCTGGCAATGCCCTTTCCATGAAAAGTTCCTCTTGTCCACATTTCATAACTCCTTGCGCCCTATATAGGGCGCCGGGTAGTTCCAGAACCTTTCATTGTAGAAAGTTCCAGAAAGTTCGCGTACATATCGGTGGCGGCTGACTAGGGTCCGAGTATTCTAGAATGTTCTAGCATAGAAAAATAAGCATAAAACAACTAAATGTTAAAACCAAAACAAATATTTACAAAACAGGCCTGTCATGTTAAAAACGTAATTAAAAACAAGATAGTGTTTTTATAGTTGAATGGGCATAAAATAGGTAATAAATAGATTATACTATTTTAATGTGCTATTAAAACGTCATTGTGACCAAAAGAGGAAACTTTTTAACTTTTATTAAAAAAAAATATTATTAGTTATTTGTGGAACTTTTAATACGTAGCAAGAAAAATTGAATATTTTGGTATCTATAGATATAGGTATGTAGGCTTCTTTGTCCAAACGAATATTTTAACAGTTCAACTTGACCGAAATAAAAACAACAAAACCATCGCAATAGATTGCGACAATCATTGACAATAAAAACCTCTAAACCTACTAATAACAACCAGGGACAACGACTTTACATGTTAATGAGGCTCGAAGGAGTGTCGGTATGGTAGATAGTCACCAACTTATAAGCCAACCTCGGCAAGCGAGCTTAACCTTTAAGATCGACCGGTTTTGCTGTTATTATTAAACTACGAATCGATATTTAATACCCACTGAATGAGCAACTGCTCATTCAGTGGGTATTAAATATCGATTGAAAAAAACTATAGTTGATGAATGATGTTTATTTTGTAAATGTTTTAACATAACACTTTTACACGTCCAATCTATTTTGGTCATTATAAGCTAGATGAAGCCGGCGTTTCCTAGCCGACTACCCTGACAGGAAACGCCGAAACCGAATCGGAGGTTAAAGTCTCTTTGTAAGTCCATACAATCTGTATTGGTCAAATGGTCAAATCATATGAAAATCATGTAGATTAATTTCTGAGGTGGCCTCTTGAGGAAAGTGCCACACAGATTTCAATGGACCTGTCGAAATAGGTTAAGCATTTATCAGTTACTCAACGATTTATACCAAAGCAAGGGCATTTGGGTAGGCCGTACATCTCAAACTGTATATATCTATACTTATGTGTGACTGAAATGAGACCCTAATATGGCGATCGATATTTTTTCTGGATGGGAAATCATCAAATGAATTCTCCCGCTCCGGGCGGAGCGGAAGGGAGTGTCAGACTCTTACTAACTAAATACCACCCGTGATCCTGCTAGTGCCCTTTGCGTTCCTGGGCCGCGGTGGCTCTTCGAACAAATTCCGCAACCCTAGCCGGTACTGACCCTGTGTAGCCCCGTCCTCTTTGCTGACAGCTTTTAAAGGCGTGTGTGGAACACCGCCGACGTTGCCCACCCATAGCTCGCCGTCCGCACGCCCGCGTCTAACGGTGGCCGGGAATCTCGCTGCGTTTCCCGACGCCCGGGGCGTCTTCTTCTATTGCACCGCATCTGCCCGTTGACCGCTTCTCATGCTTCCTCGCTCCTGACCATGGATTGAACCAGGCCCTTACACCAGAGGTCGCCGCTGCCGATCGCCTCGATGAAGACGCGGCGTTGCTCCGCCCAAGCAGGTATCCTCCGGGCGATCTACACAGTGTTCACACCCGGATGATCGACATGGTACTCACATTCGCAATACGTTATATGAGAACCATGCATATCTGTGTCCGAAATGGTCTTTTGAGGAAAGAACTACAGAGATTTAAGTGGGCCTATTCATTCAGTGTAAGGCTTTGTGAGTAGAATCAACTTTGTTCATCAATTTCTTTGTTTCTCAGTTTGAGTATTGCAACCATTCTTTCAAAATTGTCTGTTTTTTTTTTGTGTTGATTCGAGGCCACAGGAAAACCTTAGCCTGGTCGGCATCATCATTTCTTATGTATAAAATTATCTATATTGGTTTTGTAGTTTTTACGTGATTTCTTACTATTATTAAAAATTCAATATCTTTTGATTTTGTGGGTCGATTTTGATGAAACAAACGCTATATAAAACTCTTGATAACACTCAATATTTATCTGGCTTTTTTCGTTTCACAGTTATTTTATGCAAAAATATTCAATATACAGACACGACTAGTCTACGATTTTATTAATTTGTATTGATTTAAAAGAAAACCTCATCTCCTGTTGCCCGCGTTCACTATAAGAGTGTTTTATCGCCGAAAATGACCGTATTGCTTCAACTTTCAGACTGATTGACTCCTTGACAATCCAGAGAGCACTTTTAATGTGGATGTTTCACCTGTACTGATATTGTGGAGAGATAAAATTGTTTGTTTATAACAAAAAGTTTATAACTTTTTATAAAGGGTAATCTCACACTGTAAGCGTCATTATAAGCCCTGATTTTATGCCGAAAATATGTACGGTTCGGCTAAACTAGGCCTAGGAACAGAAAAACTACCTACTGTACTTCTAACTAAAGAAATTATATTTAATTACAGAAGACACGGATACTTCTTCAATTAACCCAGAAACGGCTCATCCACTAACTGCTACTGAAACAGATGTCTATGATAATGCAAATAGTTTACAGGTGATACATTTTTTTCAAAGACCATGTGTCTTAACATAAACATAAGATCTAAATCTTATAGTAATGGAAATTAAATAATTTATTTTCAGACACATTCTTTCTCGGGAAGTTCCGAAAGCATGAGTGTCGCTGGCAAGGGTTTAGATTATTCTACAGAAGTTCATGGAACGGCTCTGAATGCAAGTGATATTGAAGGCATCAAGAAATTTTTGCATGAGTATGCCACTAAGGCATTGCTTCCTTACATGGAAAAACAAATATTACAGCTATCTGAAGTTGTGAGTTTTGATTTCTAAGATGATGAGATACATACGGCTATATGTATATTTATTTTTAAAATTCGTACTCAGTAGCTATACTACGGTATACATATGTCACCGGAAAACGGCTAACTTCGTAAAATTACAAAATATATTGAAAGATTATCACTTTCGATAAATTGTCAACTGAATATTTGGAACATTTTCTTATGCATCAAAATTTGGTAGTCTTTAATCTCTTGAAGTCATTACTAGGAAGTAATGAAACGTTAAGTATTACAATTTCAATAATCTAAACGACGACGGAGCACCTCTGCGCGTGGCTCCCATTTCTATCTACAGAGTTTAAAATAAAACAACATGAATGGCATGACGAGAGCTAAGTTCCGTCGCTTCGCTCGCTCACTCTAGCTCTATCTATACCGGGGTTCCCTGTGTGTTCCGCTACTTGACTAGGCCAGAATATCCGATAAATTGTAGAACCCTTCACTGATTGTTCGCCAACATAATCGTTAGATTATGTCGATTCACAATTTCTCGGAAATACTTCAAAAGATCCATATATTCAGTTTACAATTTACCGAAAGTTTAAAATACGTCAAGATGTTTTATAATCTTACGCAGTCTACAATTATCCGGTGAAATATACATAGATAGACTTATCCTTTTTTTCGGAAAACGTAAAAATCGACCAGACACAAATTAAACTCAAGTTAAGTGATGTGTTGGCTGTTGAAAACTCACTCAACCAATCCCAGGTAGATAAGGCTCGTGTGACTATTTGTCACTAATTTTGTGATAATTTTAGCTCGAGTAACGAGTCCTTAATGTCTCATGGCTTATTGTCCACCACCAGTCAACTTTATGAACGCTTTTGCATTTGTAACAACTATTGGCACTAACTTTATTATAATAATAGGTTTTACGCTACTATTATATTTTAAGGATTTTGGAGGGAAGGTCATGCAGTAAATTAGTGTTTTCGTGTGCGGCAATTGAAATGAATCCCTATTTCCCTTGGTCACGGCATCACGCGTGAACGGCTGATTTCGCTAATTCTTTTTTGTTGCGTTTGTTATTGTCAGAAGAAGGTTCTTATGAAAGAAAATTTTGAAAAATAAACATTTGAGCGAAGCCGGAGTAGACTCTGGAACATGACCAACTATTTCTGGGGCTAAAATTGCATGCGCCAAAGAAAGACCAGAAAGAAACATGTCGAAGTATTTCGGGGGCTGGGCATTTGAGCGGTAAAGATTTACGTGTACCAGTAGACCCTAAACATGTCGAAGCATTTCCGAGGCTGGAATTATGAGTGAAGACTCACAAAATACCAGGACCAGAACGATAATTATTTAACATCAAACTATGATCCTTAGGAGACAAAAGAAAGAACACTGAGCCAGAAAGAATAAATGGCGCAGGCAGGTGAAACCGGTGAAATTCGCTAAAAAGTATTTTAACTTTAAGAATTATAATGTCTTCTATTTTAAAAAATTCTTTCACCAAAAAAAGCTACATTATCAGCGAGTAATATAGAATATATTTTATCCCCGTATTCCCACGGGAACGGGAACTACGCAGGTGAAACCGCGGGGCTCGGGTTGCTATCGATGCTGACGAAAATGCATAGAATGTAGGTAGAAGTATTGTCCCAGCAACATATGTCGGAAGTCACATGCATGGATCCGCTCAGGATGCTATTTCGTATGTAGGTACCTAAGCCATTATGGCACACCAGATTTGTTTATAACGTTCACATGCAATCCACAGTGGACAGAAATTCGACAAGAATTATTTCTTGGCCAATCACCCATTGATCTCCACGACATCACCGCAATGGGTGTTCAATAGAAACTTAAAATCATTTATGGATTTCATTGTTAATATTTGTTAAGCATCGTGTATTCGGTGAAATGCGCGGATGTATTCAGTCGAATGGCAAAATCGCGGATTGTTACATGCACACATCCTCATTTGGTTGGTCGAGAGGATAACACCGAATAAAATCGACGATGTGATATCTGCGGAGATTCTCGGTAATGATGAAGATCCATTTTAACATGAGATTGTTACAAAAAATATGATTCATGGTTCCTGTGGAATATTAAATCCAAATTCTCCGCGGATGAAAACGGGTCCTGGAGGATGGAAAATATTCACAACGCTTTCCAAGACAAGTAGCAGAAACAATTATTGGAAATAATGGTTATCCACTTTATCGCCGGCGTTACAACGGATGTTCAACAATACCACGATCAACGCCAGCCGATAAACTTAATGCATGTTAAAGTCTAAACCGTTAAAACACTCAAATATAACCATGCCAAAAAAAAAAAAAAAAATTGATTGACTCAGGCGTTACTTTGCGGAAATCCATTTTAAATTTGAAAATGAAAATAATATATCTAGTTTTAATTTCCGCGAATATTAGTGGGTTGCAGGTATGCACCTCCCCCCCGCCCGCTTTATTATGCACATGCAAGATTACAAGGCAAATGCAAGGATTTTAAGCACATGCAGGAAGGCAACCCAACACCATTACCGACACGTGTTTCGCCTCTCCACGAGGCATCCTCAGGGGACGTGTTGACTCGCTGACCGTTGAGTTGCGACTGAGCATTTAGTTTTTTTTTTTTTTTTTTTTTGAATGGACTACTCGCAGTTCAGCACATTGAGGCTGGTTACTGCTCAACCGGGCAATCCCGTGGTTGCCTTAGATTCTAAGGCCCCCAGCCGGGGCTTAAAACTACATAAAAACTAAATGGCCGCTCGCTAAGGGCATCCCCTGTGGGACACGGGCCTCGGCTTAGCGGGGTCATTGAGGGGGGGCAGCAAGGGACAGGCTGGGTCTGATTGATATTATTTAGGGGATTTAACGCTAATGGCTCAGCAGCGCGGGCTGGCTCGTTAGGCAAAAGTCGGGGAGGGTTTTGACGGGGGCGTCGCGATGGACCTCGTCGGCGAGGTCGGAATACGGAACGCGTTCTGGGTTTGTTTTTCCTAAGAGTGCTGGTTTCCCTACTACTCTCTTGGGTCAGGGTGATGGGGTCATCGGGCTCGACAAGGGTATGCCGCGGTCGGCGGATCTTGCTGATCAGGGAGGGCGTGTATCGGGTGGCCGATACGATAAGGGGGTTTTGGTGCTTTTCAGCGGACTCTATGAAACGCTTGGAAATACGTTTCATGAATTGTTTGATGGTGGGGATACGGAGGTCGACATGGAGACGCTCATTTCTAACGTACCACGGGGCCCCCGTAGCCTTTCGGAGAAAACGGTTTTGGATGACCTGCAACCTATGGATTTGGCGGGGCTTAGCGTGTGCGAAGGCTACACACGCGTAAGTCATTATTGGACGTATGCACGTGGTGAAAATGCGTAGTTTGCCTTTCAGGGATAACTTGCTGCGTGCGTTCAGCATGTAATGAAGCCTACTGAGAGCGAATGCGGCACGATTGCGCACCGTCTTAATGTGCTCTCTGAAGGTAAGCTTTCGATCGAGGATCACGCCTAGATATTTAGCTTTCTCAACCCAGGGGATCGGCTTGCCAAATAACGTGATCGGACTGGGACGGGGGGGGAAGAGACGAGTCTTGGGCTTGTAAAACAAGATCGCCTGACTCTTCTCTGGGTTGACTTCCACTCTCCATTTCCGGAACCAAGCGCCTAGTGCGTTTGCGGATCTCTGGAAGGTGGCCGGCTATTGCCTTCTCGCTATTGCCGGAGCAATATATCGCCGTGTCGTCAGCGAACAGAGCTAGCTGTGTCTTAGAGCTAGTGGGAATATCGCTAGTAAATAGCGAGAACACTAGGGGGGAGAGAACACCGCCTTGGGGTACTCCGGCGCGAATGGGATGTGGGGACGAAAGTGCACCTTCGATTCGGTACTGAAAGGTGCGGTTCGACAGATAATCTCGTAAGATGAGCACGAGACGATCCGGCACACCGAGCTGGTATAGCTTGTATATCAGCCCGTTGTGCCAGACCTTGTCGAAAGCTTTCGCTATATCGAAGAACAGGGCTCCCGTAACTGCCGCGCTGGTATTTGGCGCTGATATGTTCAACGATACGGTAGACCTGTTGGACGCAAGAGTGGTTTGATCTAAAACCAAACTGCTCATTGGGGAGGAGGCTCTTAGCTTCGACAAAATCCTTGAGACGCTTATGAATGAGCCTCTCGTAGATCTTACCTAGGACTTTGAGCAGACTGATGGGACGATAGCTGGACGGGGAGGACTTGGGTTTTCCAGGTTTGGGGATACCGATGACGGTAGCCTCTTTCCACGTCTGTGGGAACATGTTGTTGGACAGAGCGCCATTGAAGATGGCGGTCATTAACATGATCAGATTAGCCGGGAAGAGACGAACCACTTTGTTGGTGATTCCATCGGAGCCCGGGGCTTTTCTGGGTTTGAGACGACCGATGATCTCCTTCACCTCATCGGGAGTGACGGGGGGAGGGGATCATCGGGGTCCTCTACTGGTGGGAGGGAGGCTCTACGTTCGACTTCGGCATTCACCATATCGAGATGAGCCTTGTCTACTGGTTATGAGCTGGGAGAGCATTGGGACTCTAGGCTGTCGGCCAGGCATTCGGCTTTGTCTTCGTCATCGAAGGCGACGGTGTTATCGGGACGCGTGAGCGGAGGCATCGTGGCAACCTCAGAGGCGCGTAGTTTCCTCTGAAGTTCTCAGAATGCCTGATGGGTGGGTTCGAGGTCGCCCAGCAACTTATCCCAGCGACTTTCACGCAGTTCAGCGATGCTGTTACTTACTTTACGCTGTAAGTAGCGCATGTGAACTTTGTTGGCTTCGCAGGGAAAGGCGCTGTAGGCACGGACAGCCGCGTTCTTTTCAGTCACGAACCTCGTCCGGGAGTCTCCAGTGGTGATCACTCACCACCGGAGACTCCTTAGAACATTCGTTCAGGACAGATTGCACGTGATCCGTGAGTGAATTGATCGCGGCTGTCGTGTCTGCGACAGACTCGATTAGGTCGGGGATCTGGTCGAGATAGGGTGACGTGGTAGCCTTCAGCTTTTCGCTTACTTGGCGCCAGTCAGTGGTCATTCGGGTGGGAGGAGGCTGGGTAGGGTCCATCGGCCCTGATCTAGGAGCAAGCTCCAGGATCACGGGTCTATGGTCCGAGTTTAACTCGTCATGCGTCTCCACAGAATGTAACCGAAGGTTGACATTTTTGAGGAGGGCGATGTCAAGTACATCGGGGGAGTGGGAAGGTGAGTGCGGGTAGTGGGTGGGTCATCGCTCCAATGCATGAGCGATGACATCGAAATTCAGGACGCTGCACAGTTCGAACACTACCTTGCCTCTCGGGTTGGTCGTGTGACTGTTCCAGGAAGGATGTTTGGCGTTGAGGTCCCCCGCCAGTATGACGGAGTCGCTCAGGCCAAGAAGTTTAGTCAGGTCATCTTTCATAGCGGGAGTGTCCACGGAGTTGTTGGGTGGGACATAGGCTGAGATGATCGTAACGGGTTGGTGTCCTGTCATACCTAGCCGACAGACTGAGACCTCAAACTTTTCAAGGGAGGGAGGATCCATAGGAATGCAGTATAGGGACGATTTATAGTAAATAAGGGTACCTCCTAAGTGGCAGCGGGTCCTATCATTGCGAACCATGCGATAGTTGGCAATTTTGGGGTCCCGATGGGTAGGCTTTAGGAAGGTCTCTTGTATTAATAAGATGTCTAGGTGATGGTCGCGGAGGAACAAGGCGATCTCATCACGTTGGGCTCTAAGGCCATTGGCATTGAAAAACCCTATCCGGAGGGCTGTCGGTTTGAACCTACACGTTACTCTGGACTTATCCATTATGGGTGGGTAAGGGTTGTGTAGATTTGGACGTGGTGAACTACGTCACCGAACTCACGGAAAACTGCTGAGTGGTCACCTCTGCAGTTTTGAAGCGCCTCGGCCATGGCTAGGGCGCGGGGGGAGTAAAAAGCTTGGTATGTGACCAAAATGATGTTTTTGGACACATCACCAGCTGGAATAGTGGCGGCTTGCGCTGAGGCAAGGGCAGGGGCTGGGGCTGTGGCCCGGGTTGCCTCTGTCAAGGGGGGGCGTGGGAGCGCTACGTCCATGAGGGCCGGGATGGTCTTGGTGGGCTGGGTGGTAGGGGTGGCCTTAGGGGCCTCTGCGGTTTTGGGGGCAGGAGCGCTGGTCCTCAAGGCCGGAAAGTGGGCCTGGTGATTGAGAGCGCTCCATGGGCTGGGGCGTTGTGGACTGAGGGCTATGGTAGTTTTTCCTACCAGTTGAGGACATTCCCTCTGCTGGCGATCGCTTGCGCGCTTGGCTAGCTTGGGGGCGGTGGGTTTGGGCGCTTTTGGGCAGCCACGGTAGTTGGCCGTGTGTCCAGACTTGCCGCATAAGACGCAGCTGGGCAGCTCAGCGCATTGGGACGGGTCTTTGGGGCGGGTGCAGTCTGAAGTGCCGTGGTCACCCAGGCATTTCACACATCGTGCCTTTGCGAAGCAATTCCGCTGTGAGTGGCCGTACAGTTGGCAGTTGTGACACTGGCCAATGATGCCACTCCTGCGGGGCTTTTCAATGGATAGGCCCGAGAGGCCACAGATGTGGGAAATGTTAAAAATAGGGTGATGACCGTCTGTCGGATCGCAGACGACCAGAATCATATTGTATGATTCCCCACCTCGGCGGTGCATTCGGTGCACCTCTGCTACGGGGATACTCTGCGACTGAAGGTCGCTGAGAATTTCAGCCGTGGGGATTTCGCGTGGGACGTTTTTGACAACCACGCGTGTCTGACGGACCTCGGGGAGAGTGAAGGAGTGGAAGGGGATTTTCCTACCCGAGAGGAGTTTATGCAACTCTCGGTAATCCTTCGCGGTCGGGACAGAGACTTTGATGCCCAGCTGGACAGCTCGGGCATTGGTGTAGTTGATCTGCCTGGCCTTGCAGGCAGTGGACACCTCAGTCCATTTGGCCTTGTCGTGAATGAACACGGGTGGCGGAGGTTGGACCTTTGGGGCTGAGGTTTTTGGGACTGAGGTCTCGACTGCCATCGGGCTGGCGGATCGGCTTGCCTGCTGGGAGGACCCAGCTGCCGAGGAGGGGCGGGATTGGGGGGCTGAAGATGGGAGGGAGGGGTGAGTGGGGGCAGCCTTTTTTGGGGCTTGCTCCTTGGAGGAGACTTTTTTCTTCCTCTTCCCCCCGGTGACGAGCTGGAAGTCGTCTTCCGAGGAGGAGGTGTCTGGGGAGGAGCATGGCCCTGTCAGGTCCATTTCCTCAACCTCTGGGGAGGGAGAGCGGGACTCAATTGTCTCTGAGACAATTGTTGGGGTGTCTACTACCGGTTTCTCGGTAGCGGTTTCAGCGGCGGCGCCGACTATTGTCTTGGAAACAATAGCCGGTTTCGCAGAAGTCGTGGGGGCTGGGGCGGAGTTTTGTTCTTGCCGCTTAGCGGCAAGATGTTTGCCAAGTTTGGCAGACATCTCCGGGTCCTTGCTAATTATAGCAGCAAGTTGCTTGCTATACTTCGTGACAAATTCCGTGTCCTTGAGGACGGTGTCCTTGATTTAGGGGGGATTTAGTTCCTATCTAGCATCCGGGAGCAACGTTTCCGCGACTCCCTGCGCTTCCTACTTCCTAACTCCCCGGGTGGGATATCCCGGGGATGTGTACCCTCCCTGTCGGGTGTAGACAGGGAGGTGAGTGCCTATTTTTGTGTGCCCTAAGCTTGTAAACCCACTGCCGATCTTATTGTGCAGTGGGGCCCTAGGGTCAGAAGACCGGTCCGGTGTGAAGGGGTTGAGACACCCAACCACACCGGGTGAATGCTGGAAGAGAGCGGGGTTAGACAGATGGCAGCGACTAGGGAAGCCCCCAAGGCCGCGTACCAAAGCCCTTCCGATTTGACTTAGCCCTGAAGGGGCTTGGGCCGGTGTATCGGGTCAACACCCCTTGGCTTCGTTGGCACCGTGAGGTATCCCACCAAGGACCACGAAACTGTGGATTTTCCCAGAAGGGGCACTTTCGTTTTATTGACCCTCCGAAATAGAAACGGAGTCGTCCACTGCCTTGAAAAAGGCGGCTTCGGATAAGGGTTGTAGTCGGCGACCACAGGTGACGTCACGACTGGAGCGTGACGAAACGAACACACACGACACTGAGCACGATACGGGAGGGCAGCGGGGAGCGGCACGTCCGTCGCGGGCGGGCGTCGGGAGCGGAATGTGAGCATTTAGTACAAAGCACCCCCCTTTTATACACTGCCACCGTTGGTTATTTGTGTACAACTACCCACAAACATTCGCAGTAAAGGGGAAGAAACCAAATTCGTCTGGTCATTCAACAGTGCAAAATTATTATTATTACTATGTTTAAAAACCTCTAATTGTTCCAAAACACACAGCCGGAAACCCTTATCACAAATATGTAGTATATTAAAACTATTGTTGTCGCGCAAAGAATGGCCGGTATCAATTAGATGTTTCGCGAAATTCGATTTGTCCGAATGGCCATTTCTATACGCGGCAACATGTTCCCCATACCTTATGTCAAAGTTACGGCCCGTCTGACCCACATACACCCCGTTGCATTCATCACGGACCAGCCTATACACCCCAGACTTTTTACTATTTTCTAAAATATCTTTTCCGTTACAAATACAACACGAGTCAACACGTCCCCTGAGGATGCCTCGTGGAGAGGCGAAACACGTGTCGGTAATGGTGTTGGGTTTTGCTTTGCCTTCCTGCATGTGCTTAAAATCCTTGCATTTGCCTTGTAATCTTGCATGTGCATAATAAAGCGGGCGGGAGGGAGGTGCATACCTGCAACCCACTAATATTCGCGGAAATTAAAACTAGATATATTATTTTCATTTTCAAATATAAACATGCCAGTCGAATTGCAGAACAACCAATTTGGAGAAGTTTTTTCCAAACAATTGCTCGATATTGGTAACGGCAAAATACCTGTTGACTCATCCTCTGGATACATCATATTTCCTACCGATTTTTGTCACTTTACTGAAACAAAGGCCAAACTCTTCGAGAAGGTTTTCCCAAACAACAATCAGAATTACAAAAATCATGTATAGTTGAGCGAAAGAGTTATATTGGCAGCAATAAACGGTAATGTCAACGAAATAAATTTTCAGATTCAAAATGAGATAGCTGACGAATTAATGACATACAAATCGATTGATCCCGTTACTAACCAAGATGATTTTGTCAACTATCCGACGGAGTTGTTAAATTCGCTGGAATAGACCGGAATTACCACCTCATAATCTGCAACTAAAAATTGGATCGGTAATAATTATGTTGCGGAATATAAACCAGTCATTTTTTTGTAATGGCTCCCGACTTGCGGTAAAGAAATTAATGAACAATGTCATCGAAGCTACAATTTTGAGAGGGAAGTACAAAGGCGTAGACGTTTTGATTCCACCGATTCCTTTGATTCCGAACGACATGCCATTCGACTTTAAGCGGATACAATTTCCAATGAGGTTAGCATTTGCAATGTCGATAAATAAATCTCAAGCGCAGTCACTTAAGTTTTTGTGGCATTAATCTTGAAAATCCATGTTTTTCACATGGCCAGTTATATGTCAACATTCATAGTTAAGATAGGTCAACGTCTGTCGGGTCCGCTAGTCGTAATTAAAAGAAAGGATGAGTAAAGCAACCAACTGAAAAGTTGGGTGATTCTACTTGGAGCACTACGTCTACTTATACGATGTGTGATTAAAATAACGAATCGATATTATATTTTATTATTCCGAATGTTGGACGTAAGATAACAAACAGTAGAGTAAAATTACGACTAGCGCTTCCTGAATAGGTTTTCAATAATTGCAATGAAACCTTTTATAAGTTCAAAAACACTTCAACATAATCACATTCAAATAAAAAATTTCAGGTTGCAAACAGAAAAGGTGTGAGTAGATCGTTACTATCAGCCACAAAACGGTGGTTTGGCACTGGAAAGGCTGGCAATACTACAGGCAACAGCACTGTCATGTATGTGTCCATTCAAAAGAAAACCAGAAAGAACTTGACTCATAAATATTTACTTACTATTCATCAATTTCAGATATACAACCGACTGTCCTGAGTTACAACTGCGTCGATTGGGCGACCTCTGGTTTATGTGTCGGCAATGGCAGCGTGCTTTCGATACTTATCATACCGCAAAGAGAGAATTTTACGCCGACAGTGCTTGGCTTTGCTATGCAGGTGCGCTAGAAATGGCGGCGATAAGTGCGTTCATGGCCGGTGACTCGAGTAGGAAAACTCACGGCTACATGGAAGAGAGCATTGTAACGTATCTGAATACCTGTAGGTGCGTAGTAAACTTCTGCATTTTCTTAAATTCATAAAGGGAATATTCAATCTGTACAGCCACGACCAACGAAATGTATACATTTCGAAGGCTGCAACGTTCTGTCTTTGCATGAAATGCGAAGACAGAACGTTGCAGCCATTTAAGGGTTCCGTAGCCAAATGGTAAAAACGGAACCCATGTCTGTCCGCCTTTGCGTCCGTCTGTCAGTTTGTCACAGCCGTTTTACTCGGAGACTATTAAAGCTACATAAATGTAAATTGGTAAGTAGGTGCAACCTGTGAACCGCTATTCAATAGTGCTGTACTGCTGTGATATTATGGAAAAAGTAATCCACTCCATACTTGTAACTGAGGGATGAAAAAAATAAATTCAACATGCAGAATTGCGGGTCAGCGGCATTATAGACTGTATCAAAATCGATGACGCGTAAATCTTCTTCAAGTTTATTTATATTCAGTTTTGAAATTATGCGAGTGTCTTGTTTAAGTAATTTACAATTTAGGGTTAGTAGGGCAGCATTATGATCGGTTATTGTTGAGTTAACAACAAGTGCAAGTGAAAGGAAATTCGATTTAAGCATAATATGACCCAAACAGGAGCCACTGCGATGTGTAGGAAAGCTGTGTGCTGGGCGCAGGCCATGAAAGGCGCATAGGTTCAGGTAGTCCTGAGCAGACGCATCAGCACTTCCTGAAAGAATATTTATATTAATATCTCCAATTACAATTTTGTTTTTGATTGACGACAGGTTTTTCAAGATCTCGTTCAGAGAGTCAGTAAACACGATAGTACTTTTAAAGACGGAGGTCGATATACTGCTTATATCGCAAATTCTGATCCAATTTTAACCAACAATCTGTTAAAGTCGTAACGTATATCAGGTTCCTCAACAGCAACATTTAAATAATTTCATGCACAAACTATCACCCCGTCATTTTGGTTGTAATTGATGGTACTTCTATACATGTTATATCCCGGGATGAGTGGTATTGTTTTGCGAACCAGCATTCGGTTAAAACAATAACGTCACAGTTTATCTTTAGCCTTTGCTGAAATGTGCTAAAGCTATCAAAATTCTTAAAAACACTGCGAATATTTTGTGTTAAGGTAAGCGGAGTTTCGTAGCCGGATAGATATTGCTTGCAGTTTCCGCTTCACAAACTTTAGATTCGGATACAGAGAAATTATCTAAATCATTGATTAAGTTATCTATGATAATGGTAGTCAAAAATAAAAATATGAAATAAAACAAAAAGGAAAAAAGGTCAGAAAAATAACTTATTAACTCTTAGACGCCTTCATAATCTACAGAATTGATATACCTTTTTTCAGCCATTATTTTCGCCGGGCAGTTCGCAGCACCTGTGTTATCAAGCATACGGCTTTTTGAAATGCAAGCAAAGTAGCAAGCACATTTTGGTTCATCAGCCTTCTATGGGTAGTCTTTAACTGAATGACCTTGTTCACCACAATGGCCGCAGACGTACGTTGTCTGTCGACAAGACTGCAGTCCTGAAGTTTTTCGGCTAGATTTTGGTTGTATAAGCAAGCGAAGACCTCATTTCCCTGCATGGATGTCGGCACTCCTAAAATCATAACCCTAGGCTTCCTTTTATGGGGCTCGTCGACTGTTAGGCCTGACTTGGTTAGCTGCACCGATTGTCTCAGCTTTTCGATGTCGACCTTCGTCTCGGTGCTGATGATAACACCACCATTCCTCGTCTTGTGCAGGCATCTCACTTGGAGCTTAATTTCTTCAAGGCTGATAATTTTTGTTTATTATTTAATTAGCCTATAATGTTTCCAAGACCTCCACTCTATGAGAGGGAATCCGCCGTAACGTCTATCACCGTAATGTCTACGAATCTTACGTTCTGGGCCATGCCGGTTTGAGAGTACTGTTGATGAAATAATTTACACAGAGTAAAGCGCCAGCCCAGGTTAAAACTACACTAACATCTTACAAGCGACGGCTATCACAACTGGACTACCACTGCTATTAAAACAACTGTACTACTTTTTTCAAACACGCTAATAAAACTGTAATAATTATTATCTTAGCAGTTTACTTAAATCTGTGAAAATGTATATCAGACAAACTCGCATTTTAAGTTACATAATTTACATTACATAATCAATATGATTCATCGGTGCAACATACGAAACTTTGTACCAAAATTAAAACGGGAGCCAGATATGCCCCCGCTGTGTACCCGGTAGTCCGTCACAAGTAATAGCTGAATATTTGTTTTTTTTTTATTTGTCTTATTATAGGCAGTATAGAACAAAAAATAAAAATGTGGACTCCTCTTTTGTTTGCGACCCAAAAGTAGACTGTGTAGATGTAAGGTAAAACAGACTGAATAAAGGCTCGATCATTATATATTACAGGATGGTGCAGTATGCTGTAAGGGCCACTTTACTGTCCGTGCTTTGCTTGGGTGGCTCGGGTTTACATGGTGAGGCAGCTAAACAGTTGATCCGTATGACGTCAGAGGATAGCGACTTGCGTAGTGCCATGTTATTGGAACAAGCGGCGCTATCTTTCTTATCCGTCCCAGCATCTAAAGGCATGTGCAGAAAATATGCATTCCATATGGTGCTGGCGGGCCACAGATTCTCAAAAGCAGGTCAAAAGAAACATGCATACAGATGTTACAAACAGGCTTACCAGGTGAGATGTTTTTACACCTATGTATTTTTATCTAATGCGCGAGTTACATAGTATAATCTAAAGCCTAAAAGTATACGTATATAAGAAGTGCATTCGATAAGCATTCCAGTTATGATTGTAGTTTTTATCGCACGACAGAACACACACAGACAGTCTAAATTTAAACCTTTACTTACTGGTTTTACATGCCAGTACCATAAAGACACACTTTACTATATCTTGTCACAAGAGCAAAGAATGTCACAGCAGTCGAGATGGTATGTACGCCATGGTGGCGCCAGTGCGTAGAATGTCAACTGCAACCCGGCAGGTGTACGAGGTGAGCGGCTGGCGCCTGGCCACGGACCACGTGCAGTTCGCGCTGGGGCGGCTGGCGGGCGCGCTGCGCCTTCCGCGCGACGCGCTGCGCTGGCTGCGTGCGCCGCTGGCACCGGCCGGTCCGCAGCCGCCGCACCAGCAGGACGCCTTCCTGCGCGAGTACATGCTTGCCCACCAGGTTACATGCCACGCTATCCTTACTAAATTCCATGACCAAAGAAGAAGTTTAATAATAATTATATGTACATTTAAAAAAAAAACGTTGCCCCACCAAGTTAGAAATGATAACGACTGTTCAAGAGGGACCGTAATGTGGCGACTCTATCAACAGCAATGGGTGGAAAGTAGGCCGGAAGCTCGCTCGCAGCTGGAGGAGCTGCCGCTACCGCTGGTGGCGGCGCGAGACACGCGCGTGCTGTGCGTGGGGCCGGCGCCGCTGGGCTCGCCGCGCCGCGCCGCCACGTCGCAGTCGCTGGCCGAGCCGCCGCGCGCGCGGCCCTCCCCCGCCTGGCGCACGCTGGAGGAGATGCTGTTGCAGGTGTCGCAGGGCGCCGTGCCCATGATATTCAAGCCCACCGTCGACCTCTACACCGTTACCACGGATTGTGAACCGCAAGTGCCTCAAGGAGGTATTAGCGCATCATCATTTTTAATAAATCAACATCTTTTGTAGTTCACTTAATAAGTCAATTGAATTCAACAGTGCAACACAACAACATTAATAACAAAAAGACTTCCTGATGTGTATCTGAGTCTCCATCATTGAAATGATTGTTTTCAATTATAGAGCCAATTCAAATTTCGGTCACCTTATGGAATCCCCTGAAGATTTCCTTAATTTTGAAAGATGTGGAACTATTATGGCGATTTGTTCTGGTCACTAACGATGATACTCTTGGAGAGGAGGAAGTGCTGAGCAATGAGCAGGCGGTGTCTGCGGGACAAGCGTTGGAGAGCAATGTTATAGTTAGTCAGAAGATTAAGTCTGTTCATTTGGAAGGCGATTGCAAAAAAATATTAATATTTACTTTGACACCCCTAAGAGTTGGGCGTCTTAATATTCATGGACTGGCGTACAAGTAAGTGTAAAAGTTATATATCAATTCAATTCAAAATCATTTAATCTCTCTTCACATTGGCTGCCTTAAGATTAATAACAATTGGTATTTCTAACTAGATACAACCAAAGAAGAGACTGGTGCCTGAAATAGGTTTTGAGAAAAACCTGTGGTACAGGTCACCAGGACCCCCCACGGCAATAAAATAGTTTGGCTTTGAGGTCTCGTTAGAGAAAAGATTAAACAAAGTTATCTATATCTATACTTATAATAAATCTGTAGAGAGGTCAATTCTGTACAAGGAATATATTTTCAAAATAACTATCAGGGGGTGATTAGTGTTAGTGATACTGGTGCCAAAAATGCAATCAGTAAAATTTTTGTCTGTCTGTCTCTCTGTCTGTCTGTCTGTATGTTCTTTATAGAAACAAAAACTACTCGACCGATTTTAACAAAACTTGGTGCAATTATTTTTCATACTCCTGGGCAGGTTATAGTATACTTTTCAACCCAAAGCAGTGAAGGAAAATGTTGGGAAAACGGGAGAAGTTACACCATTTTTTAAGCTTCCGTCGCGTGTGTTGCCTTAATGGTTAAAGTTACATAGAAATCATGTATGACGGAAATGTTTTACATAAACTTATCCTAAAAAATATCCCACAACAGTATATGTCTATCTTTTATGGTTGACTCACAATAACACGTGTAACTCCCGATAGCTTAGCAGTTCGGAGCTTTCTGATTATATTTGTTTACTCTTACGTTTATAATACTCTCACTCATCCCTAATTAAAAAATGTTAACATTATTACCTATTCAATAAAAAAAGAATCATAGAAATCGGTATAAAAACACCAAACTTATACATGAATACAATAATAAGCCATAGCGCCGCCGCCGCGCCGTCGCGCTTTAATACTGAATCATGCTGTAAGATGTTATTGTGATTATTTTTGTGTAACTTTTGTTGCTATTTTATAAAATAGGTACTTATTAGTTATTTTGGTAATGTTTAAATATTCGTTCAAATTACAAATTATTAATAGTTTCAATTTTATTTCTTTTTAGGTGAAGTAGTAGTAGAAGTAGGAGCATAGATTTTTAGATACCGATAGGTTAGTTTTGGCTAATTTATGTTCTGTTTTTTTAGTATTAAGTAGGTAAAAGCGTAGATACTTTTATTAATTAGTTATACGTAGTTATAGGTATTTATTTTTAGGTGAAGTAGGTACCTATAGGTTATTATAATATAATTTTGCACAGGAATTTCAGCTTTACTTACATGTCTTTTTTTGTTGTAAGTTGTACATATTTCACACACACATAGTGATCTATCAATGCACAGCCCAAACCACTGAACGGATCGGGCTGAAATTTGGCATGCAGGTAGATGTTATGACGTAGACATCCGCTAAGAAAGAATTTTGATTAATTCTACCCCCAAGGGGATAAAATATGGGATGAACGTTTGTATGAAACTTTGTCAATTTTAAACCGATCGGGTTGAGAGTTTCAAAATCGGGGGTAAAGTAACTATTCCACGCGGACGAAGTCGCTGGCAGAAGCTAGTAGGGAATATATGGCTACAAACAAAATAAAAAAAAATAAAAAAATAAGAAAGAAGCATAATAACAGAAATGTAGGTTGTGGCGTGTGATATGTTTATTATCAGTCAGTCAGTATGACTTTCTGGCATTGAGCCAGGAATAAATCGTCATCAGGCGGGTTTATACCAGCAACTATCTGCGTTTTGTGAGCCAGTAGTACCCAGTAGTACCTACACACTCCTGGGTAAACAAGAAAGCCTGCTACTAGTTGCTGCTACAATGATGTTTGACCGTGTTTGTATAGCTAATGCCGACGTTTAGGACGGGTCAACTTGCACATTCTTATTCCCGAATTACACACTTGATTTTACAGGCTCATCAATACCGGCGAAGGAGGAACTGAAAACGTAAACAATGTGGTCATATCAGGAAAAGTGAACCTAACCCCAAGCGGCAAAAGCCCCGATAAACTACTACAAATAACTGTCATTCCGGAAGCTCCCTGTTTACAAGTAAGTCTTCTCTTATAAAATTGATTTCACTAAACTAACGTTAACTAATGTGACTTGCTTAGCATTGAAGAGACTCAAAGCTCTCATTATTAATGATTCAATGTTCTTGTTTTATCACCTTGTGTGCATTTCATAGATGACATTTTCGGAAACAAGCCCGGATATCATAAGCGGGGAAATGAGAACTATTGATGTCGAGTTTACAAACGTAGGACCTGTCGATATGAACGACCTCCTTGTTGCGGTATCCCATCCCGATTGCGTCAATCTGGTCACTGGAGACGATGAGAATGATTTTAAAGTTTTGTATGATGAGAAGTATCGTAAGCCGCCCGCTTACTCAGGTAAGAATATTATATTGAATCCTAATTATGTATTTTATCTTTTTTTACTAATGATAAAAAGTCAGATTATATCAGCAAAAAAAAAGGATCAGTGGTAATTACCTAGAATAATGAACCTAAAAGTTACGTTTTTTGAATGGCACTGATTCAGACGAGCGCGCGGCGCGGGCGGCTGGCTGGCGCGGCGCGGCGGCGCGGCACGTGCGCGGCGTGTGCGCGCAGCTGGCGCGCGGGGCCGCCGTGCGCGCCGCGCTGCAGCTGCGGCCGCGCCGCGACGTGCTGCTGCTGGCCTACTACCGAACCGGCCTGCGCGCGCGCCCCTACCGCCTGCTCAGGCACGTCTTCCATTTCAATGTCACCGTGAGTATGATTGCCTCTATACTACTATCGCGGCACGTGCGCGGCGTGTGCGCGCAGCTGGCGCGCGGGGCCGCCGTGCGCGCCGCGCTGCAGCTGCGGCCGCGCCGCGACGTGCTGCTGCTGGCCTACTACCGAACCGGCCTGCGCGCGCGCCCCTACCGCCTGCTCAGGCACGTCTTCCATTTCAATGTCACCGTGAGTATGATTGCCTCTATACTACTATCGCGGCACGTGCGCGGCGTGTGCGCGCAGCTGGCGCGCGGGGCCGCCGTGCGCGCCGCGCTGCAGCTGCGGCCGCGCCGCGACGTGCTGCTGCTGGCCTACTACCGAACCGGCCTGCGCGCGCGCCCCTACCGCCTGCTCAGGCACGTCTTCCATTTCAATGTCACCGTGAGTATGATTGTCTCTATACTACTATCGCGGCACGTGCGCGGCGTGTGCGCGCAGCTGGCGCGCGGGGCCGCCGTGCGCGCCGCGCTGCAGCTGCGGCCGCGCCGCGACGTGCTGCTGCTGGCCTACTACCGAACCGGCCTGCGCGCGCGCCCCTACCGCCTGCTCAGGCAAGTCTTCCATTTCAATGTCACCGTGAGTATGATTGCCTCTATACTACTATCGCGGCACGTGCGCGGCGTGTGCGCGCAGCTGGCGCGCGGGGCCGCCGTGCGCGCCGCGCTGCAGCTGCGGCCGCGCCGTGACGTGCTGCTGCTGGCCTACTACCGAACCGGCCTGCGCGCGCGCCCCTACCGCCTGCTCAGGCAAGTCTTCCATTTCAATGTCACCGTGAGTATGATTGCCTCTATACTACTATCGCGGCACGTGCGCGGCGTGTGCGCGCAGCTGGCGCGCGGGGCCGCCGTGCGCGCCGCGCTGCAGCTGCGGCCGCGCCGCGACGTGCTGCTGCTGGCCTACTACCGAACCGGCCTGCGCGCGCGCCCCTACCGCCTGCTCAGGCACGTCTTCCATTTCAATGTCACCGTGAGTATGATTGCCTCTATTCTACTATTCGCTAGAACAGAACAATTTAACTCGTTATTATTTACACCACATAAGTTGCACAACATATAGATAAAGATAACATTATGTAGGCTGACACAATGGGCGGCCGTATCGCTAAGAGCGATCTTTTCAAGACAACCTTTGGGTGGATTTTGAAGAGAAAAGGAAATATGTACAGTACTGAAGATGGTCTAAGGTGTACTAATTATATACATAACTAGATTATGCCCGCGACTTCGTTCGCGTGGAATTCCATACAAAATTTTAACCCCTTTTTCACCCCCTTAGGGGACGAATTTTCAAAAATCCTTCTTAGCGTATGCCTACGTCATAATATCTACCTGCATGCCAAATTTCAGCCCGAACCGTTCAGTGATTTGGGCTGTGCGTTGATACATCACTATGTCAGTCAGTCAGTCCCTTTTGAGTTTTATATATTTAGATTATACAAGGTGTTAGGGACGTCGTAACGCAAACTTGGAGAAAAGGCTACACCTAAATACATTAACTAAATTGTGAAAGTCGTTTATGACGCTAATAATCGGTTACAGGAAATTATATTTTCGAGCCCGCAATGTTTTGTGTACAGCGCGATCTAGACGCGCGACAACCCGTACATAGTACGTTACTCAAAAATCAAAAAATAAAAGTCATTTATTCAAGCTAGGCTGAGCGACAGCACTTTTTGAACGTCAAATCTATACTAATATTATAAAGCTGAAGAGTTTGTTTGTTTGTTTGTTTGAAGGCGCTAATCTCAGGAACTACTGGTTCGAATTGAAAAATTCTTTTTGGGTTGAATAGACCATTTATCGAGGAAGGCTTTAGGCTATATATCATCACGCTTAAGCCAATAGGAGCGGAGCAGCGATAAAGAATGTTTTAAAATCGGGGATTCCACGGGGACGAAGTCGCGGACAGCAGCTAGTTTTACATAAAGACAGTCCCCCAAAACGCCCACCCACCACCACTACGTCACCACTTCCTAGTTTTTTAGCTCGGAAGAAGAAATTGCGCTACAAACTCCCCAGCAACACATCTGTCTGTTGCGTTTTAAGAACTTGAATTTGTACAATAGTATGCAAAGTCATTACATGCCAAAGGTAGGAAAAAAAAATGTTTCCAAAATGGAAATCATAATTCAATTCACTAGAAAACATTGTAAAGAGTAGATTGAGTCAATTAAGTAAAAACAGATTAGATTGACCTACATAGTCATAAAAACTTATACAAAAATAAAAAACAATTATATGAACTCATATAACCTGTCATAAGCTAACTACTTCAAAACTTTAGGCTGGATTTTACTTCGGTCAAAGGATAAGCATTGCCATACAACGTGGCAATGCCGCCAGTCTATTGGGTTCACTTCCAGTCGATAGCGATGCGGACGAGTTTTTTGATGCCATTTTGTAGTTAGGAGAATTTTAGTTTATTTTTAGGTTAAGTGTATATATAACTAATATTATAAAGAATATAAAAGTTTATTCTTCAAAACCCAGTTGAGCGTTTGAATATACTTCTTCCCAAGAGTCAGCGTGAAAAAGAAGCGCCGTATCATCCGCAAAAGTGACGATCCTGCCGCCACGCAGTTTGAGGTTGCAGAGGTCATTTATAAATGTCAAAAACAATGTTGGACCTAGGATACTGCCCTGTGGTACCTCATAAGTGACGGCAAGGTCATCACTGCACATAATATCACCTATTTTTACACGCTGGAAGCGATTTGTGAGATAGTCGGAGAACAACTTTAACTGAGTTCCTCTAATTCCCAGCCCTTCCAGTTTCTCTAAAAGAAACTAAGTAATGAAACAACTCGTATTTTCAGAGCATTCTTCCATTTTAGTACAACAAAGCTAGCTTGGCACCGACTCCAAAAAATTGTTAAATATTATTATAGGTTAATCGTAGGTTGGGTTAAGTTTATTAGTATATTATGGTGGGCTATAGAATTATTTTTAACTTTTTAGTGCTTCTACGGTTTTTTTTTGCAAAAATATATTTTATTGTTATCAACATTAACATTTAAGTAAGTAGGTAATGCAATGTAATAATGTTACGTACTGCTTCGTAAAAACTACATACATACAATTCATGTACTATAAGGCACGGCTAGGCACGTAGGAAATTTTAGAAATTTTGAATATTCGATACTTATGTGATTTTTTGAACCTTTGCCGTCGTTCAATGACGTTGCCGATCGATTTATTTATATTGTGGTTAGATTTAGCCTGCTAATGATCTTTATGATGACAATAATAAAAAAAGATATTGATTATGTACGTTTTTTTTTTTTGCAAAATTGTATTCCAAAAACTAACTCTTTTGTTAGTCACCGTGATTAAGGTTGAGATATAATTAGATTCTAATGACAAGAGCATTAAGTAGCTCTAGCAGGGCTAAGTGGGCCCTAGTCACGATACAATTATAATTGTCTGTAATATAGGTATTAGGTAACTCATTAGAGAATAGCGAACGATAATGAGAGTAGTTGTATAAAAATAGTACATTTGAGTTTAATTTTTTTTAGGAGCGGGCGTACCATGACGTCTTAAAACGTGAGTCTTCCGAGCGAGAAAGAGGGATAGAGTTATACACCCTATATAGCACCATCCCAACACCTAATGGTACGCCCGCTGCTCTCAGTACTTGTGCGCGCTAACTTATTACCGTATACTCGTACGTATTTGTTATTGTGTTGTGATGGAAGGATTTGGTACCAATTTGGACATTTTCATGTTTGTTGCAAACAAAAGTAGTTTTTCAAAGTCAAAGTCAAAACGTTTATTTCAATTAGGACAACGGTACTTTTACGAACGTCATCATTAAAATTTATCATAATTAAGTGACTCTGGCGTCCATTCGCAAAGGTAGATTCTTATGAAGAAGAACGGACAAGAAACTCCATAGTTACTCTTTTCAAATAAATGTTTTACAATATTTGGTAAGTATTATTGTGGCTTTTTTCGACGACCTTGGCTTCTCCCCTGAACTTGGTAGAAAGAAATAAAAGTGATCCTTTTGAGGAATTAATCAAAGTTATAAATTTTGGATAAAATAAATGTTAAAATGGTTATTACCATAATTAATGTTATGTGTTTATACCAAATTGCATGTATGCACAAAAGGCAGTTAGTTACTAGTGTTATAAGGAAAACTTAAGCAGCAAGAGCGGGCGAAGCGAGCTCGGGACTTGCGGCACCCTGACTCGGACAGGTTAGGTTAGCGAGCGAGCAGACTGCGCCACCTTCTTCGTGGTTATTCTTTTGTAAACCTTCGCACGCTTTTTAAGCCACTTTTGAGTATTTTGAGGTTAGGTTACTAAAAGTCGATTTACTCGGAAACGGTGCGTTGTCTTTTTACGGGAGTGGTGCCATGGGGGAAACTCTTGCTGCTGCAACTGCCAAACGAGACTAAACCTTTACCGAGCCCATCGTATGCAAGACTAGTTTCTCTACAATTTCAAAAATGTCATACTTTCAATGAAAAATCTATAATTATGTAATCTCATTTAGAAATGTTGTTTCCAGGATGCTGTCGAGTTGGCTGTGACCCCTCGTCGAAGTCTTCGGCGTGTCGATGGCGAAGTCGTTGAAAACATGAGTCTTGCAGTTGAAGTTAAAAATATTTTCGCTGAAAAGGGCGAGGACCTGAACGTGGAAGTGTTGGAGGCATCATTGTTGAGTCGCCAGTGGAACCTGACGGGGCTGGTGGCGGCTTTCGGCGCGGCCGACCCGCTGGGCTCCCACGAGAACCTGCACTTCGTGCTGCGGGCACGTCGGGTACTTGCAGAGCTTCCGGAACCAATAGTTCAATATACGCGCGTCAAAATTAATGAGAACCACCCCGACGCTGCGGCAGATATTAACGTGCCGCCCTACTCTAAATTTGTTGTCGACGGTCAACATTCTTTTATCGATGCTCCCGACGCAGCTATGGCTCAGGAAATATCTGGCATAAGAACAGGACTTATACAGTCCATGTTTGTCCTTCGGTGGAAAGTGCATCAAAAAACCAAAGGAAAGGCGGCAATCGGTCAGCACTGTTTATGGTTGGATTGTTTCACAAAAGCTATATCCCAAGAAAGGGAATATCTTTCTGGAGAAGTGGCTCTCGTACAGCTAAACGAATTTGAAAACAAATTAGATTTACGTGACTCCAACACCAAAAGCAGAAAAGACAATGTTGTGATATTTGGATTGGAACATTCCAAACACATTAACCATAATTTTAATGAAGTGAAATTATGCTTGTTTCCAATTACTTTAAATATTGTCAACTGTTACGGAGTTCCTGTTCAAGTATTTATAGACATGTCAAAGCAGAAAAGCAGGTAATTCAAATCCTATACTTATTTCGCTATTATTCACGACATCATTTATGCCCAGCTGTGGACGAAAGACGTCCACTGCTGGGCATAGCTTTTCCCCAAGTGTCGTCACAACAACCGGTCCTGTGCGTCTTCCAACGCTGGTCATGCGGTCGCACTCCAGAACTTTTCGGCCCCATCGACCATCTGCTCTGCTAGAGTGCCCTGCCCACTGCCACATCATTTTGGCGATCCTTTGGGCTATGTCGGTAACCTTGGGGCCGTTGAAGATATCATTATTCTTGATTCGATTACGCAAGGAAACTCCGAACGTTGCCCTCTCCATTGCCCATTGTGAGCAATCACGTTTCAAGTCTGTAAGCCATCACATCACTGGCAACACGCACTGGTAATAGACTTTCGACTTGAGACACTATGGTATGTGAGACGATAAGATACCGCGCAATTTCTTGAACGCCGCCCAGCCAAATTTCTTCAATCGTTGACCTCTTTCTCGAAGATAGCGGTCCAGTTAGGTAAAGCTGGACCGTCTGTCCTACCTAGGTAGACGTACTCGTCTATAACAAGTGCAAGTGTAGAGTCTTCGATCTTTATAGGAGTGGGTGCTACATGAGTGTTTACCATGACCTTGGTTGTGTCTATGTTCATTTTAAAACTAACTCTTTCTGAAGTTAAACTGAGGCCATCGAACATTGTACTGAGGTCGTCCACATTTTCAGCCATGACGGCTATATCGTTAGCAAATTGAAGGAGAGTCATGTACCTACTCGCCATTGACATTAATGCCTAGCCTTCTTCAGTCCAACCCTTTGCAGCTATGAATAGTTTCGGAGAAATGACGTCTACCAGCTTTACACGCCGCTGCAGGTGGATAGGTTTCGAAGTCTGAACCTGAAGTGGTGACTGACATGGTGGCGTTTTCGTACTAACACTTCAGAACCTCGATGTACCGATAGTCGACCTGGCAGCGGTGGAAAGACTCCAGCACAGCCCAAGTATGCATTGAATAGAAGGCTTTCTCGTAGTTCACAAACGCTAAGCAGAGGGGAAGATTATAGTGTTCTGTATAATATACGCAGCGTATGTATGTGGTCAACGGTGCTGAAGCCTTTTCGGAATCCCGCTTGTTCGGGAAGCTCGAATTCGTCAAACCTGCGCACGAGGCGATTCGTGGTGACTCTGGAAAACAGCTTGACGATACGGCTCAGAAGTGAAATGGGTCTGTAATTCCTAAGGGCATAGCCACCCTTCTTAAACCACCACACCCCTGCTCCATGCTTGTGGCGGTTTCCCCTCGAGTATGACGGGTTCCAACAGTTACCAAAGGGTCTTAAGGACCAGTTATCCACCCGCCTTCAGGAGTTCGGCCGTTATTCCGTCCTCACCCGTTCACGTATCGTGTGGCTATCATAAGATACCTAAAAACTACCTACTCTAAATGGCTGATTGTGAGACATAGTTGATATTTATTAATTGTGTATTAAGCTGGATGCACATTACTGCCTTACCACAGAATTTTGCAATTGTTTTTAAAAGCTGCCAGAAGCTATATGAGCTCGCGAAACTGTGGTTCGGAACAAACCTACACTGAGCGGTATATTTGACGCTTGCTGATTTACTTTAACTACCGTGGTGCACGTAATGTAATGGGCATCTCTAGCGCAATTTAATTATACTCTCAATGACAAGATGAAAACAATCTGCCTAACTTTTTCTCAATTATAATAGGTTCGAGTTTAACCGGATGCTATAACTTGTTACATATTAGAACACATTTCATATTTGTTTCAGAGAGCTGTCCGGAGAGCTTGGTTGGGCTGGTGCACTCAGTTATGGATACGACGTGGAAGCTAAAGAACTGGGCGTTAGTGTCAATCTAGATAAGTTTGAGTCCAAGCGGGTACAAGTGCGCGGCGTTTGTGCTGCACCCGGCACTTATCTCGTTGGTTCTTCATTCTCCATCTCTACTACAGGAGAAGATATCAATGTCAATGTTTCAAATGTTTCCAACAATACTTCTTTATTGGTAGTTGAACAAGCGGTATAGACACTATACAGTGTGAAATTTTAATGGTTGTTTTCCCGAAGCGAAATGAGTTTGTATCGGTAATACAATCGATTTATATATATAAAAAATATTAGACTCCATAAATGCCAGATTAACAATTGTGATAAACAAAACTCGAAAGCGACTTGAACCAACAGTAGTGCATCGCGCGATATGTAGGTACGCGGCGGTACGTGCGTCTCATGTAGGTATCTACCTACTTTATGTCTAGTGCACTACTATTGATTCTCGCTCTTTCGAGTTTATGAACACTTTTTTAATGATTTGAAAAAAAAAAACATTAATTTTTTTAGTTTAACTTTGTGTTTCGATAGTACTACTGATGGGTAATCGTCCTGCCGCGGGAAAACAACCATTAAGATTTCACACTGTATAGTTATATTTAATATTTTCTGTGTAAATCATGGGGAGCATAATATAAAAAAAAACTTCCGAGAACTATTCTAGCAAAGATTTTCGCAATTGTCGGGTTACTTTTATTAGTATTCTATAGTAATCATTGTAATATATTCAATAATAACTCCAAGTACTGCAAACAAATGTATGCTTTTTAGACATTATTATTCCCTGCACATTCTGTACAAAATACGAATGTCAAAAGTACAACGTAAGCTAACTCAAACTCAAAATATTACAGCAGGCCGTGGGGTCCGCCGGCGTCTAGTTAAGAATGCTTTTAGCACGCCGTGGGATCCGTTGTGACCCCCTAAATTCAAACAGATATTTGTACTACTGGCCTGCTAATAAGGAAAAAATATGTATTTTATCAGAGTGCGCGTGCAAAGAGCTACATGTTAAAAAAATCAAGTCAATCGGATCAAAAATAACATTTCTGTATGTAACGGACAAAATGTTTTGGGGGCAGCCGGCGACGCCCACGGCCTGCTGGTTAACGTTTCTTTAAAATAAGACCGGCCTTACGCACTCAAAAATTTGGAGCCCGCCCGCGGATCCCATGGTAGAGAGAGTGTTAAAGCATTAATTTCTAAAAGCTACACTCGTTAATCATTATAATAAATAGTCCAGAGTCAGTCGTCACCTCAAGTGCACATGTCTGGGGCATTTTTTTTTTCTGGATGGGAAATCAGTAAATAACTTCTCACGCTCTGGGTGGGGTGGAAGGGAGTGTCAGACTCTTACTGACTAAAGCCCACCCGTGGTCCTCCTCGTTCCCTTTGCGTTCCAGGGCCGCCGAACGTGAGGACGCCGGCGTCTCTCCAACCACTACTAAAAGAAGGGACATATCGCGGAATTGTGGCGTTTCCAAACTGTAGTAACCTGTCTATTTTGACCGAACTATTATTAAACAAAACAAGCATGATATTTTGTGAATTATCTTCAGACGAAAACTCTTAACACATAACTCCGTGTGTTTCGGTTTTTGTCTATCTATACTACACATAATGGTCTACCTAAGTTCAACATCAGAATCGTTAATATTTTGAGAAAGTAATTGATGTGGATTAGAGAACCCACAGCAATTACATTCCCAAAAATATTCAATGTACTTTGCTGAGTTAGCCATTTCACTATACAATGGTTACTGGTAACTACATGACTGTGGCGTTAACTCGTTACCCATGCTGAAGGATAGCGTATAACAAAAATAATGTTGAAGAACCTAAAGAGCTTCTGAGATAACTTCTTATGTCATAGAATACAATAGACTACTCTTTATTATGTACACCATATAAGTCACAGAAACAAAAAACCTTGGGATGTATTTTAAAGAGAAAATGAAGTACAGTACTTTAAGCTTTCTTTAAAAATAAATAAATAAATAAGTACTGTACATAGTCTTAGGTGTACTAATTATATACAGGGTTATTTGAAAAACACCAACAACCTCTTAAGAGGCCATTGTACTCATCATTATGAACAACTTTTACGATGGGACCAAACCTGAAATCGCGAAAAAACATCAGCTGTTCCCTACATTTATGTTCTCATCAAAATGTAGGGAACAGCTGACTTTTTTTTTCGTGTTTCCAGTTTTGTAACTTACACTAAGGCTGTCCAGGACGAAATCCGTATTGAAAAGGATTCAGCAGACTATTCTCTCAAAGAAAAGCACTAAGCTGATTATGGACAAGGCGTCCAAGGACTTGTTGGACTTGGAGAGGAAAAGCAAGATGGAAATAGGATAGTATTCAAAAAAGGAAGTAGGATTGGCCTTTTTGGGTAAGGGAGTGATGTTGGCCTCTTTCCAAGCTGATGGAAAAACCCCATGGGATATTGAGTAGTTTAGGATATAAGTAGCAAAGGATAGGAAGGATTTCGTCGAGAACAGGGAGTATCATTTTTCGACTGACACAATCATTGCCAACTGCGTTAGAAGTGATTGAAACTATCCCCAGAAAATTGAATAAAAATAGATGATCCGGAGCTGGAAGGTTATCCTCATCATAGACATGCAGGTTTACTTAGATTGCTTAAGACTGCGCCGAGCAAAAAGCGACAAAAGGACAGTTACGGTTAAGTTGATATGAACGAAAATAGTTTATTTACACAATCAAAATTTACATAATTATTACCACGGATAATGTGTGTACAATGTTTGCGAAGCAAAAATATGAAGTATGGTGTAGTTTTTCTAATGGACTCATATGAAGTTGAGCAAAATCTACAAAAAAGCGTGCTGGCATTTAGAGGATTTCATATCTTTATCTATAGAAATATTCTGTAGATATTAATTCAAGCTAATCTCTAATATGTTATCTTAATAATTTGCGTCTCATATTTTCATAATATTGTCCAGAAGATTTTAATATATTTTTATTCAAAATGCGCTCCGAATTCGCCATACAAAATTTGTACTGTGTCTGTGCCGCCACCTACAATTCAGTCGTCGCCGAGAGCTCAGAGCGACCGCACGTCACTTTACAGAGCGAGCGCATCGATCGCGAATTACCTTTTAAACACATTCTGCTGCATAGAAAAATAAGGTACGTGACATTTTCGATATCTTGAATTTAATTACATCATTTCATGAATTTTATCTTGTAAGCAATTCTGTTAATCGAATGTGTTTAAGTTTTGTCTTACATTAGTTTTATAGCATTAATATTGTTTTAGATAATTTGGAAAAAGGGGAAAGCGAAAGGAGAAGTATTATAGAAATAAAAGAAACCAATTAAAAAAAAATGTTCTTCCAAATCGGTACGTATCATCTGCTAGTTTAAGATTAATAATCATCCGTCTCTTAATAAATAAATGTAGGTATTTATGGGATTCGTGAATCTAGCTGATTTACGAATCCCATAGGTAAACTACATTTATTTTTTAAAATCTATTGTCGACGATCCCTTTGAGGCCGCCAATAATAGAACTGACAAACGTTCTGAGAGCGGCGTACGTCTTACGATAGGCACTAGGATTTGCGACCCTTTCGAATCGAACAAGATTTTTGTTATTTAATGTAAAGCGATTATTAGTGCCATACTAAAGATTATTAAGTTGTTTGTTGTTTAATATTAATATATATATAATATTAATAGTAATTGTTTCGGCAAATCTATGTTATTGACAGTGTTTTCTTGTTTTATCTTAGATCAATCGCTTCGAATGATCAAGAAGAAGACCAGTCAAACGTATGTGATAAGTTTACGTTCCAATTTAACTTTTTATAGGACCTTTCAGATCTATTTATAAAACAGTTGACAATCGGTGAAAATATTAGGGATTTATTTTAAATTGATTTAATATGATAAACTTATGTTATTGTTTTTCCATTTTTAGGAGCAAGCCCAGATTGACTTGTTGGATATACAAAAATTGTAGAAATAAAATGTCCATATTCTGCTAGGGGCAAAAATATTGATGATGTTATTAAGGTGAAAAAAATTACTTTCTGGAATATAGATAGAGGAGGTAATGTATATTTAAATAAAAACCACGATTGGTATTACCAAGCACAAGGTCAGATTCGTATCACGCAAAGAAAAATATGCATAGGTATTTGCCGTTTGGACGGATGTCGATATGAAAATAGAAATAATAGAGGAAGACAAAGCATTTTGGACTGTGTTGGAAACTCAATTGAAAATGTTCTATTTCGAATGTTTACTACCAGAAATAATCGACTCAAGATTGGACAGACAAATGGAAATCAAAGAGCCCGAATACATCCTAGAAGCAATCAATGCACGGGCAAAGACAAATAAACGAAAAACTGAAACTGAAAAATTGACAAATGAGAAACGTAAAAAAATAATAATGATTAGTTGATAGTACAATTGTAATAGTATCATCTATGCCCCTTATATTATACTAGCAGCGCCTCGCGGTTTCACCCGCGTAGTTCCCGTTCCCGTGGGAATATGGGGATAAAATATAGCCTATAGCCTTCCTCGATAAATGGGCTATCTAACACTGAAAGTTTTTTTCAAATCGGACCAGTAGTTCCTGAGATTAGCGCGTTCAAACAAACAAACAAACAAACAAACTCTTCAGCTTTATAATATTAGTATAGATAATAACTCAGAAAATATAAATACTGTGTTTATTGTCACACCACTTGCTGTTTGATACGATCCAATATAGTATACCAATAAAACAGTTCTATTTTTTTTTCTTATTTATCTATAATGTATATAATTTTGGCATATTTTTTAAACTTAGAATGTATTGAAAACTTTATAAAGAGTTGTTTCAAAAGAAGTTTTGTACAAATCGTCATAAAACCTAAAATACATTTTGATATACCTTTCTTTTAATTTTTGCAAAATATTTTTCATTGAATAATAAATAAACATAAATTGTTTACATTTCAAACCAAATCAATAAAAATGAAGCTTGGGTAAAACTAAAACACTACTAGAATTATATTTACTCACAATCCACAATCCACATGATGCTATATTTTACTAAATTGTAAGTTACCATGTTTTATTTTTCAACAACCACGCACGTGTGAGTGCGCAGCTGTGTGCGTGACTCGCATACAGCGAAAAATTTACCTAAACAGCGTTCGCCGGTTTAGGTCGGCACAGTCACAGTAAAAATATGGAACAGTATGGAAACTAAGCCCATTTGTTGAAATAATTACCTACGCTCCAGTAGAGAGTTAGGGTTGTCACTTTTAATGTTTGCAATAAGTGTTTTATTGGAACGAAGTTCTTTAACACGACTTGCGGTAGGAGTTGACTGGGAGAAATAGTCACGCGAAAATGCGTTAGTGCATGTTCCATGCGACTTTCTTCTTTGGTCAAAATGTACCTAAATAATGCCATTGTAAAAAAAAAATACAAACTGAATATTGTTTATCATTTCTATGCCATTTTATTCCATTTCAATTATACCTAATATCTGCCCTAAAATTTTGATGAAGGATTTGTATGTTGAAAAATTATTGTTACTTATTTTGTGAAGTAAGTAAGTACGTTTCTATGTGTATGTTTCGAAGGCTAAATTTCCTTTGACTAGACTATAGAATATAATGTTGTCGTTAAATTATGGTCATTTATTTTTTCATACTCATAAGGATTAATTAATTCCATAATTATGTTATATAAATTATAATACAATATAAATTAAAATTAGTCTTCGGTATAAGGATTTAATACTAGTATTAAAAATCTGTGCTTGGGTACATATTTTTTGCAAAACGAAAACCTGAGTGGTCCACCTATAGCCATTATAATAGCGTAGGTATTATCTATGAACACGGCACGGCACCCGCCACTGAGCGCACCGCGAAAGTCCCTTAGGGGCCTCGTAGATGTGCGCGTCTGTGTGAGTGTGCCGTTTCGACCGTTTGTTCGTAGTTTCTGTACTGTTCCATATTTCTACTGTGGCACAGTCTTAAACAAAGCAATCTAAGTAAACCTGCATGTCTGCACTCGTCGGTCTTACCTATAAGTTTATTGTTGTGTGTGTTTTAATGTTATTAAGTATTATTTTGTTAATCGAGTCAACTATTCCATTAGAAGTTTTTTTATATTATTTTCCACAGACATTAACTTCTATGTAAGATTTAAGTACTGCAATAGTTATTTAACTTTAAATCTAACAATATATACAGTTAACCTAAAAATAAACTAAAATCCTCCAACTACAAAATGGCATCAAAATCTCGTCCGCATCGCTATCGACTGGGAGTGAAGTGAACCCAATCGACTGGCGGCATTGCCACCTTGTATGGCCATACTTATCCTCTGTCCGAAGTAAAAGCCAGCCCTTGGGTCACGCGAAGTGTCAACCAAACGTTTAGCAAGTTCTTTAAATAACGCATGAGCACTCGGGTCCAAGAGTTTCAACCCCAAACGGCTCAAACATATAATTGCCGACTAGCAGCCGCAGCTGTAGCACCAGCACACGACGAGTTAGGAAGATGGGATGGCACAAGAGAACGACACAAGTAGCGTCACACACTAAAGGCCTACCCATCTTCCATGGAAATAAAGACATACCGTCCGGTCACTTGCCATCGTCGCATGCCATGCCATTGGGTTCTAATACGGCAGGAACGCCGACGGCAACAAGAGCGCGTCGGAAAATGTCGTTGATGCTTGCGTGCCGTGCTATGCGACCCGCACTTCGGCTGCATGACAGGCCGTGGTGGCCGAGGCTGTTGACAGCTTCGCCACAGTGACAGCGATGAGGAGAGCAACAGGATGCGCCTAAACGAAGGGAAGCAACGAGGCGGAAAGTAGTATCTTCGAACAAGGTGCCTATGTTCAACGACAGTAGTTCGTGAAGCCAGAGGCCCGACTCCCACTCGCCCACAGCCAGCAGGCGCTAATAGTTCACCTCGTGTATGAGTAGAGAATTAAGTGTTAGAAACAATTTAACGTAAACTAAACTTAGCTAAGAATCATCTATTTATGATCTTTATTATTAATTTTATGTGACATAATAATTATGTTTAATTAAGTAAATTAGGTTAATGAAATAAATTAATAAAACTCAGTTACGATTCGAATAAAAAGTAAATATTGTAAAAAAAAAAAAAAAACTCTTAGACGATTCTTAATATATTGTTTGAGCCCTGTGATACAGGACCCCCCTAGTACAGGCATCTAACATCGTTCTACCTACATTACTGTTTAAGATTTATTGTTTTATTTTACCAATATGAACTTTGAATAAAGATTTATTATTATTATACTAGCTTCTGCCAGCGACTTCGTCCGCGTGGAATAGTTACTTTACCCCCGATTTTGAAACTCTCAGCCCGATCGGTTTAAAATTGACATAGTTTCATACAAACGTTCATGCCCTATTTTATCCCCTTGGGGGTAGAATTAATCAAAATCCTTTCTTAGCGGATGCCTACGTCATAACATCTACCTACATGCCAAATTTCAGCCCGATCCGTTCAGTGGTTTGGGCTGTGCATTGATAGATCACTATGTGTGTGTGAAATATGTACAACTTACAACAAAAAAAGAAATGAAAGTAAAGCTGAAATACCTGTGCAAAATTATATTTATTATAACCTATACCTACTTCACTTAAAAATAAATACCTATAACTAATTAATAAAATAACTACTAATTAATAAAAGTATCTACGCTTTTACCTACTTAATACTAAAAAAACAGAACATAAATTAGCCAAAACTAACCTATCGGTATCTAAAAATCTATGCTCCTACTTCTACTACTAGGTACTTCACCTAAAAAGAAATAAAATTGAAACTATTAATAATTTGTAATTTGAACGAATATTTAAACATAACCAAAATAACTAATAAGTACTTACCTATTTTATAAAATTTACAAAAGTTACCTACACAAAAATAATCACAATAACATCTTACAGCATGATTCAGTATAAAGCGCGACGGCGCGATGGCTTATTACTGTATTCAAGGATAAGTTTGGTGTTTCTATACCGATTTATATGATTCTTTTTTTTATTGAATAGGTAATAAGGTTAACTTTTTTTTAATTAGGGATGAGTGAGAGTATTATAAACGTAAGAGTAAACAAATATAATCAGAAAGCTCCGAACTGCTAAGCTATCGGGAGTTACGCGTGTTATTGTGAGTCAACCATAAAAGATAGGCATATGCTGTTGTAGGATATTTTTTAGAAAATTTTATGTAGAACATTTCCGTCATACATGATTTCTATTTAACTTTAACCATTAAGGCTACACACACGACGGAAGCATAAAAAATGGAGTAACTTCTCCCGTTTTCCCAACATTTCCCTTCACTGCTCTGCTCCTATTGATTGTAGCGTGATGAAAAGTATACTATGACCTGCCCAGAAGTATGAAGAATAATTGCACCAAGTTTCGTTAAAATCGGTCGAGTAGTTTTTGTTTCTATAAAGAACATACAGACAGACAGACAAAAATTTTACTGATTGCATTTTTGGCACTAGTATCGATCACTAATCACCCACTGATAGTTATTTTGAAAATATATTCCCTGTACAGAATTGACCTCTCTACAGATTTATTATAAGTATAGATTTGCGCAAACGAGTCTCCATGCATTCATGGCGTCGGAGAAGTACGGCACATCAAAATCAACCAGTGTGTCCATAATTTGTGTCATATTTGATTTCATTGCGTTGATTTAGAATTTTAGAAAGCGTTAGCTGTCGGTCAGTACTATCAGATAAAAATAATTCGCATTTGGAAAAGTTCAGGTCAAGTCCTATAGAATGAAGTTGATTATTCAAAAATTGTAGATCAGTTAATATAGAATTTACATCGCCTCCAAGGGTTCCATCGTCGAATACCAAACATTAAATTTAGAATTTAGCTGTCGAATAAATTGGATGGTCGAATAATTGGATGACTAGCTAAACTGAAGATCACTGGCCCGAGGGGATTACCTTGTTGATAACCAACAGCGGATTCCAAAAGTTTGTCCCGATATAGTAATTTCGATAGGTAGTTGTCCATAACATTTCCAGAGAAAACTGAAAAGTTGAGGTAGGTACCTATTGTAAGTACTTACTTATATTTTATGTGTACCTACACAAAATGCTGTATATTTTATTGGTACCTATCTTAAATAACTTTTTATTGTTTTCCTCAACAACGGTACAGTTACATTTATATCAATTTATGAAATAGGCATGTTGAAATATTATTTTAACTGTGAAAAGATTTTTTATTTAATTTTACTATGTGGTAAGTTGCTATGTGTATCTAATAATTACAATAATACCAGCGTGTAACTGTTCCACTGCAGGGTGCAGGACAAAGAAGAGAGACGAACAGAAAAAGGATAGCATTAATGACAACAATAGGGATGTTTCCTGAGTAAAAAATATATGATTATGTTTAGTCCGTCAGTTAGATTATAGAAAAATATTGGACACGTATTTTTTCCTTTATCAAATCTATAAAAACTGACGAAGATACAAAGCATCAAAGATCAGGAGTGGGGGCTTGTGACGTTACGGCTCGGTAAAAATTGTAGCGAGTAGTGACGTCACACGAGTTTTCAACGCTCTGTATCGGCTTCATTTTTTGTTTACGTGAAAAAAGAAAAAATACGTGTCCAATATTTTTTGGAAATCTATCTGACGGACTAATTAGATTTTTTTAGTCAACTACCCCATTGCTCAAAGACTCATATAGACCGGGAGATGATGACAGAAAAGTTCAAGTCATTTGTTACAAGTATGGCGACCCTTAGAGGGTCGAATTGGGTGACTTAAAAACCGAAAATAGTAATTTCAGAGCTGGCCCGCGGGGCGTAATTTCAGGTTAATTAATTAAATCTGTCGGAAAAAATACGGTGTTCAAACGATTTGTTACACAAAAACTCTTGCGTTTTTTTGTAGTCCATGAAAATTAAACATGGCGCTAGCGTAATGCCATAATTTTTGGCGGGTTTTATAACCCACCATCTTAATTAAAACGCATTAATTAATTTTTTTTTAAACATTCGTTACAGGATATTTTGTTTTTAATGACAATGAACAAGGAAGCATTCACGAAAATCACAATGCCATACTATTACGACGGTTCTAAAGAGCCGCCATACCGCTACAAAGACGTCGATTTTTTTTAACAATGCAAAACGATTTGTTACAGTGTGGCACTTGAATCCTGAATAGTTCATAATAGAGCAAATCTATGTAAGCCCTCACCATACTTTCAGTAGAGTGCGAAAATGGTGCCATACTTGAAAAACGATAATTTTCTCAACGTTCTAGATATTCAAACTTATACCATTTAAAATTATTTATTACAGTATGGCATTGTCTTATTTGTGTAGTCGCAGAACGAGTAAATAAAAAAAAAATATCCCATATTTTTACTATAGGTTCGAGAGCTGTCACTGTGTGTGTATGATGTTAAAAAATAAGAAAAGGTCGAAACGATTTGTTACAGTATGGCATTAGAATTTTTCGAAAGGTTTTGGGGAACGGTGTTTGAAAAAAATAATGCCATAGGTACTTATGGTGTCGTGCTACGATCATGCCATACTCGGAAAACTTACCTTCAAGATAAGTTTAGAGTAAGTAAGAAGGTAAGAAAAACATTTCCGCAAATAGTTTCGCACATTTTTATTAAATAATTGAATTCGTTTTGCGAAACATTTAAATCTCCGAATCCGAAGTGATAATAAGGCTATCCTCCTCGTCGGTATCCTCATCTTGTACTCTCGTCGTCCTCGTCGCTACTGATGCGAATATCTACAAATGGTTCAATTTATATAGAAAACCCCAAAACAAGAGTAAAATAGAGTTTGTGCAACCAACTTTAGTTCTCAGAACAGATACACACATACATAAATAGTTTTATAAAATAAGAATGGCCTCGCGTACGTGTTAGAAATTTTATACTTAGGTTGCTTGCACTTTCTGCTTGTATAAAAAAAAAATGCCATACTGTAACAAATTGTTCGAACTCCGCAAAAAATGTGACAATTTTCAAAAAGCACGCCACCTGTATGACCCAACCCATGGGTATGGCATAATTATATACACATAATAAGATAAATAAGTTGTTATCTGAGTTTCAAATTGTAACAAATCGTTTTGCATTGTTTAAAAAATCGACGTCTTTGTAACGGTATGGCGGCTCTTTAGAACCGTCGTAATAGTATGGCATTGTGATTTTTGTGAATGCTTCCTTGTACATTGTCATTAAAAAAAATATAGGTATAACGTGTAACGAATGTTTAAAAAAAAATTAATGCGTTTTAATTAAGATGGCAGGCCATAAAACCCGCCAAAAAAGTATGGCATTACGCTAGCGCCAAGTTTAATTTTCATGGACTACAAAAAAACGCGGAAAAAATACGCATTCGCGGATATTCGCATATTTTTTTAATATTCGCAGTAATTTCGTGAATACGAATGCGAATATTCAAAAATATGCGAATATCCGCGAATGCGAATGCGAATATTCGTTACATCACTAGATAATATGTTCTAGTACTTAATACATTTTGAGACAAAAAAAATAAATGAATGATTTTACCAGTGAATATTTATTTAATTGATATACCTACACATGTCCCAAACAAAATCATAATTACGCTCAGATAAAACTACCTACTTACATATAATTGTGTTCAGGACATAATTTAACAAACCCTTTAAAACTGGTAACAGGGTTTCGACCGTATATGGCATAAGTCTAAATAAATTATAACTGTGCTTACCAAACACCGCCTGCAAGATAATAAAATTGACGAAAGCACTCGTGAACACTGATCATAGCGTTTTCGGATTGAGTTTCGGATATTAGTAGTTTACACATCAGTGGATGTAGTAAATCTCAAAAACTTTTGACGATGTTCATGGTTCTAAAAGGGTAGATTTGGCAAAAAAAAATACTACTTTGGGTATTCGTCTCTGTCTTGCTATTAGACCGGGAGATGATGACACAAAAGTTCAAGTCATTTGTTACAAGTACGGCGACCCTTAGAGGGTCGAATTGGGTGATTTGAAAACCGAAAATAGTAATTTCAGAGATGGCCCCCGGGACGTAATTACAGGCTAATTAATTAAATCTGTCGGAAAAAATACGGTGTTCAAACGATTTGTTACGCAAAAACAAATCGTTTGAACACCTCTAAGGGTCGCCGTACTTGTAACAAATGACTTGAACTTTTGTGTCATCATCTCCCGGTCTAATAGCAAGACAGAGACGAATACCCAAAGTAGTATTTTTTTTTGCCAAATCTACCCTTTTAGAACCATGAACATCGTCAAAAGTTTTTGAGATTTACTACATCCACTGATGTGTAAACTACTAAGGGCCGGTTGTATCAAACAGTTGGTTAACGTAACATACGTACGTCAAAAAGTAACGATTACGAAAGATCTTTAACGTTCGTTAAAATACGAAGCGTTGTTTCATAGCATAAAAAACTGGATGTTATAGTTAACAGGGTTGCCAGTAGAAAGCAACATGTTTTCCCAATAAAAATCGATGGGAGATTTATCTAATATGGCAACATTTGACCGTTCACGTCAAATTTGGTCTGTCCTGTCAGTAAAATTGTTGAGATTGTCGTAGATGTGGTCGTAGACATATAGTACTCTTTGGTTATTTATTGTGTACGTTTTTCTATCGCGTGTGATTTTAGAGACTGAACTCTTCAATACTGAAAAGTATTAGTATATTCTGACGTAAAATGGATACTTTTTCACCTAAGTAAGTAATATTTGTGAAACGTTACAATCTAACAAACACTCGTTTGTTATAATTTTATTGTTGAAATAACTTCACGTGGTTTTTTTATTTCCAGAGAACGGGCTGTAAACTTTTCCAAACACGAAAAGGCTTGCTTTCAAGCGCTGGTTGAAATTTACGAAGTCATTGTTTTTCTTCCACATTTTATAACACTCAATAAAATAATACTCTTTGGTATCAATTTTTTTAACTATATTTTTTTTATTTACAACCATCAATTAAAGTAAATAATATCAAAAAAGTCCATGTGGCACGACAAAGTTGAAATTTTGTTGACCAGTGTTATTAATACATGTTCTAAAGACTTTTTTCTTTCTTTCCACACTATTTGAATCATCATTAGATGAAGAACTATCGTCGATTAAAGACCAAACAGGCGAATACAAAAGAGAGTCCATGTTGTTTTACTATTTGACGCAACTAAAGTTACGTTAACCAGTGCTCACACCATCTGTTACCGTAATCGTTAATTTTTTACGTACGTTGACGCTGACATTCTGTGAAACAACCCATTTTTTGCTTTAACAATGATTAGCGCCATTTTTGACGATTACGCGTGCGTTAAGTGTCGGTGAAACAACCCGCCCTTAATATCCGAAACTCAATCCGAAAACGCTATGATCAGTGTTCACGAGTGCTTTCGTCAATTTTATTATCTTGCAGGCGGTGTTTGGTAAGCACAGTTATAATTTATTTAGACTTATGCCATATACGGTCGAAACCCTGTTACCAGTTTTAAAGGGTTTGTTAAATTATGTCCTGAACACAATTATATGTAGGTAGTTTTATCTGAGCGTAATTATGATTTTGTTTGGGACATGTGTAGGTATATCAATTAAATAAATATTCACTGGTAAAATCATTCATTTATTTTTTTTGTCTCAAAATGTATTAAGTACTAGAACATATTATCTAGTGATGTAACGAATATTCGCATTCGCATTCGCGGATATTCGCATATTTTTGAATATTCGCATTCGTATTCACGAAATTACTGCGAATATTAAAAAAATAGTTGGTTGATAAAACAAAATCCATTAATTATAATTTCTTTCCCAAAATATATTTTGTATTTTATTTATTTGTTGTACCTACACCTACCACAGTGTTGTCTTTTTAACCCAAAGGTTGACTGGTAGAGAATGCATTAAGTCCGCCCATGTACCACTATTTTACATAAAGTTTAAATAAATAAATAATTCACTAGAATTTAATTTACTCATGGTTATAATCACTATTCATGTGAAATCATTGATGATTTGAAGGAGTCATTTCAATGACTCCTCCCGCTCTGGGCGGAGCGGAAGGGAGTGTCAGACTCTTACTGACTAAAACCCACCCGTGATCCTTCTCGTGCCCTTTGCGTTCCAGAGCCGCGGTGACTTTTTCGAAAAAAATCCGCAACCCTAGCAGGCACTGACCCTATGGGGCTCCGTCTTCTTTACTGACAGCTGTTGTAGGCGCGCGTGGAATACGACGCGCCGTCTACCCATAGCTCGGCCTGATTGCTATCGACGGCCAGCCACCCATAGCAAGCTAACCGCAGACCCGCGCCTACGGTGACCGGGAATCGCCCTGCGTTTCCCGGCGCCCAGGGCGTCTTTTTCTGTTGCGGCGGCTAGAGCGTGAGGTTTCCCTCTCCCGCACGTGGTCCGCCTCTTCCTTCGCTAGCATTACTGCTTCGCAGAAAGAGGTGACCACTTCCCATGCCTCTGCGCTCCGGACCATGGATTGCACCAGGACCGGACACGCGAGAGGTTACCGCCGCCGATCGCCTCGACCAAGGCACGGCGTTGCTCTGCCCAAGCAGGGCAGACCTCCACCGTATGCTCCACCGTGTCCTCCGGGCGATCCACACAGTGTTGACACCCGGACGTGTCCTCCCGCTGAATCCGAAACCTCCCGAAAAAGTCGTGTCCAGTGAGCACCTACGTCAGGCGGAAGGTGAGGACGCCGTGACGTCTCTCCAACCATTCCTCAAAGAGGGGACTTATTGCCGCAATGGTGGCCGGCCCAGCGCTGGGTTGCAACAGTCGCTGCCTCCATACTTCCGTGAGATCCTGCCGGAGCTCCGTCCGCTGTTCCATAAAGGGCCATGGACCGCACGATCCCCGCATCATAGAGCCTCCGGCAGGAAGCGTTTGGACCCTCTAGATTAGGCAAGAGCCGCTTGAAAGCAGCCCCGGCCCGCCCCAGTATGAGAGCCAAAAGTCCGAAATTTTCCGCAAAGGTCCACTGGCTATCCATAACGAGACCCAAGTACTTCATCGTCGACCTAACGCCGATGGGAACTCCTACCGTTATCTGGGATTTCGATAATGACCAGTTCCGAGAGCCATGAAAGCACATGGACTCGCGCTTGTGCAGGGCCACCTTGAGACCTACCTTGCCTGATCCTCTCAATGATTGTCGCAACCCCGCATGTCATCAGCTTGGCTTCTACAGTGTGAAGCCAAGCTCACATTCCACAACCTCAAAATTCACTTGTTTTATTTACGAAAACACCGGCGTATGCGGAATGACACTTCAGTCGGATGCGTTCGTATTAACTCGGTTATTCTCGAAACAAAAAAGAAACGAAACGCACTCCATACGAATGGGACTGCCACCAACCTAAAAAACTGAATATTCGCATTCGCGAATGTTGGCAGCAGATATTCGCATTCGCATTCGCGAATGTCCAAAATATGACATTCGTTACATCACTAATATTATAGAAACAAGTAGTTATTCGATGATTACGTAGCGGGCTAACAGCCCGCGAAATACAAATGTTCAAGTGTCAGGTTGTATCTACCACGGATCACCCTTACCATTTATAACTATAATTATCATAACATTTAAATACATACGTACCTATTTATATATATACATATATTATTTATATATATATATAATTAAAAAACCACTCACTGATTGATTGATTGACTGATTGACATAATTGTTCTCCCACTTGCCGTGCTAGGAGGGGAAAACTTTTTATGGGGTTGTATAGAAGGTGTCGGGGTGAGTATGGGAAAAATCTGAAACTACCCCTTTTCAACCCCCTTCTTTCAACCCCATTGCTTATCTCAGAAACCTGAAGTCGAAGAGAAAAATGGTTTTAGGGGTTGTATAGAGGGTGTTTGGATGAGTAGAAAACGAAAAAAAAAACTACCCCTTTTCAACCCCCTTTTTACAACCCCTTTGCGTATCTCAGAAATCTGACATTTAAGAGGAAAATGGTTTTCGGGGTTGTATAGAGGGTATCTGGGTGAGTATATGGCCAATAAAAAAATCAACCCTATTCAACCCTTTTCAACCCCCTACTTTCAACCCCTTTGCGTATCTCAGAAACCTGACGTTGTAGAGAAAAATGGTCTTCGGGGTTGTATAGAAGGTGTCTGGATGAGTATATGGCCAAAAAAAATTCAACCCTTTTCAACCCCCTTCTTTCAACCCCTTTGCGTAACTCAGAAACCTGACATTGTAGAGAAAAATGGTTTTCGGGGTTGTATAGAGGGCATCTGGATGAAAATATGGCCAAAAAAAATTCAACCCTTTTCAACCCCCTTCTTTCAACCCCTTTGCGTATCTCAGAAATCTGACATAGTAGAGAAAAATAGTTTTCGAGGTTGTATAAAGGGTATTTAGATGAGTATATGGCCAATAAAAATTCAACCCTTTTCAACCCCCTACTTTCAACCCCTTTGTTGTTAGTAAAAAAATACTAAAAAGGCACCGCGAGTTGCTCGCAACTCGCGCCCCCAAGCGAAATACTAGTTATTATATTATATATAATTAAAAAACCACTGATTGACTGACTGATTGACATAATTGTTCTCCCACTTGCCGTGCTAGGAGGGGAAAACTTTTTATGGGGTTGTATAGAAGGTGTCGGGGTGAGTATGGGAAAAATCTGAAACTACCCCTTTTAAACCCCCTTCTTTCAACCCCATTGCTTATCTCAGAAACCTGACGTCGAAGAGAAAAATGGTTTCCGGGGTTGTATAGAGGGTGTCTGGGTGAGGATAAAACGAAAAAAAATATTACCCCATTTCAACCCCCTTTTTACAACCCCTTTGCGTATCTCAGAAATCTGACATTTTAGAGAAAAATGGTTTTCGGGGTTGTATAGAGGCTATTTGGGTGAGTATATGGCCAATAAAAATTCAACCCTATTCAACCCTTTTCAACCCCCTACTTTCAACCCCTTTGCGTATCTCAGAAACCTGACGTCGAAGAGAAAAATGGTTTTCGGGGTTGTATAGAGGGTGTTTGGATGAGCATAAAACGAAAAAAAAATTACCCCTTTTCAACCCCCTTTTTACAACCCCTTTAGGTATCTCAGAAATCTGACATTTTAGAGCGAAATGGTTTTCGGGGTTGTATAGAGGGTATTTGGGTGAGTATATGGCCAATAAAAAATTCAACCCTATTCAACCCCCTACTTTCAACCCCTTTGCGTATCTCAGAAACCTGACCTTGTACAGAAAAATGGTTTTCGGGGTTGTATAGAGGGTGTCTGGATGAGTATATGACGAATAAAAAATCAACCCTTTTCAACCCCCTTCTTTCAACCCCTTTTCGTATCTCAGAAATCTGACATAGTAGATAAAAATAGTTTTCGAGGTTGTATAAAGGGTATTTAGATGAGTATATGGCCAATAAAAATTCAACCCTTTTCAACCCCCTACTTTCAACCCCTTTGTTGTTAGTAAAAAAATACTAAAAAGACACCGCGGGTTGCTTGCAACTCGCGCCCCCAAGCGAAATACTAGTTATATTATATATAATTAAAAAACCACTGACTGACTGACTGATTGACATAATTGTTCTCCCATTTGCCGTGCTAGGAGGGGAAAACTTTTTATGGGGTTGTATAGAAGGTGTCGGGGTGAGTATGGGAAAAATCTGAAACTACCCCTTTTCAACCCCCTTCTTTCAACCCCATTGCTTATCTCAGAAACCTGACGGTGAAGAGAAAAATGGTTTTCGGGGTTGTATAGAGGGTGTCTGGGTGAGTAGAAAACGAAAAAAAAAACTACCCCTTTTCAACCCCTTTGCGTATCTCAGAAATCTGACATTTTAGAGCAAAATGGTTTTCGGGGTTGTATAGAGGGTATCTGGATGAGTATATGGCCAATAAAAAATTCAACCCTTTTCAACCCCCTTCTTTCAACCCCTTTGCGTATCTCAGAAACCTGACATTCTAGAGAAAAATGGTCTTCGGGGTTGTATAGAGGGTGTCTGGATGAGTATATGGCCAATAAAAAATTCAACCCTTTTCAACCCTTTTCAACCCCCTTGTTTCAACCCCTTGGCATATCTCAGAAACCTGACATTGTAGAGAAAAATGGTTTTCGGGGTTGTATAGAAGGTGTCTGGATGAGTATATGGCCACTAAAAAATTCAACCCTTTTCAACCCCCTTCTTTCAACCCCTTTGCGTATCTCAGAAATCTGACATAGTAGAGAAAAATAGTTTTCGAGGTTGTATAAAGGGTATTTAGATGAGTATATGGCCTATAAAAATTCAACCCTTTTCAACCCCCTACTTTCAACCCCTTTGTTTTTAGTCAAAAAATACAAAAATGACACCGCGGGTTGCTTGCAACTCGCGCCCCCAAGCGAAATTATATTATATATAATTAAAATTATATTATATATAATTAAATAACCACTCACTCACTGACTGATTGACATAATTGTTCTCCCACTTCCCATGCTAGGAGGGGAAAACTTTTTATGGGGTTGTATAGAAGGTGTCGGGGTGAGTATGGGAAAAATCTGAAACTACCCCTTTTCAACCCCCTTCTTTCAACCCTATTGCTTATCTCAGAAACCTGACGTCGAAGAGAAAAATGGTTTTCGGGGTTGTATAGAGGGTGTTTGGATGAGTAGAAAACGAAAAAAAAAACTACCCCTTTTCAACCCCCTTTTTACAACCCCTTTGCGTATTTCAGAAATCTGACATTTTAGAGAAAAATGGTTTTCGGGGTTGTATAGAGGGTGTTTGGATGAGTATATGGCCAATAAAAAATTCAACCCTATTCAACCCTTTTCAACCCCCTACTTTCAACCCCTTTGCGTATCTCAGAAACTTGACATTGTAGAGAAAAATGGTCTTCAGGGTTGCATAGAGGGTGTCTGGATGAAAATATGGCCAAAAAAAATTCAACCCTTTTCAACCCCCTTCTTTCAACCCCTTTGCGTAACTCAGAAACCTGACATTGTAGAGAAAAATGGTTTTCGGGGTTGTATAGAGGGCATCTGGATGAAACTATGGCTAAAAAAAATTCAACCCTTTTCAACCCCCTTCTTTCAACCCCTTTGCGTAACTCAGAAACCTGACATTGTAGAGAAAAATGGTCTTCGGGGTTGTATAGAGGACATCTGGGTGAGTATATGGCCAATAAAAAATCATCCCTTTTCAACCCCCTTCTTTCAACCCCTTTTCGTATCTCAGAAATCTGACATCGTAGAGAAAAATGGTTTTCGGGGTTGTATAGAGGGTATCTGGGTGAGTATATGGCCAATAAAAAATCAACCTTTTTCAACCCCCTTATTTCAACCCCCTTGCGTATCTCAGAAATCTGACATAGTAGAGAAAAATAGTTTTCGAGGTTGTATAAAGGGTATTTAGATGAGTATATGGCCAATAAAAATTCAACCCTTTTCAACCCCCTACTTTCAACCCCTTTGCTGTTAGTCAAAAAATACTAAAAAGATTCCGCGAGTTGCTCGCAACTCGCGCCCCCAAGCGAAATACTAGTTATATATATTATATATAATTAAATAACCACTCACTGATTGACTGATTGACATAATTGTTCTCCCACTTCCCGTGCTAGGAGGGAAAAACTTTTTATGGGGTTGTATAGAAGGTGTTGGGGTGAGTATGGGAAAAATCTGAAACTACCCCTTTTCAACCCCCTTCTTTCAACCCCATTGCTTATCTCAGAAACCTGACGTCGAAGAGAAAAATGGTTTTCGGGCTTGTATAGAGGGTGTTTGGATGAGTAGAAAACAAAAAAAAAACTACCCCTTTTCAACCCCCTTTTTACAACCCCTTTGCGTATCTCAGAAATCTGACATTTTAGAGAAAAATGGTTTTCGGGGTTGTAAGGAGGGTGTCTGGATGAGTATATGGCCAATAAAAAATTCAACCCTATTCAACCCTTTTCAACCCCCCTGTTTCAACCCCTTGGCATATCTCAGAAACCTGACATTGTAGAGAATAATGGTTTTCGGGGTTGTATAGACGGTATCTGGATGAGTATATGACGAATAAAAAATTCAACCCTTTTCAACCCCCTACTTTCAACCCCTTTGCGTATCTCAGAAACTTGACATTGTAGAGAAAAATGGTATTCGGGGTTGTAAAGAGGGTGTCTGGATGAGTATATGGCTAATAAAAATTCAACCCTATTCAACCCTTTTCAACCCCCTACTTTCAACCTCTTTGTTGTTAGTCAAAAAATACTAAAAAGACACCGCGGGTTGCTTGCAACTCGCGCCCCCAAGCGAAATACTAGTTATTATATTATATACAATTAAAAAACCACTCACTGATTGACTGATTGATTGATTGATTGACATAATTGTTCTCCCACTTCCCGTGCTAGGAGGGAAAAACTTTTTATGGGGTTGTATAGAAGGTGTCGGGGTGAGTATGGGAAAAATCTGAAACTACCCCTTTTCAACCCCCTTCTTTCAACCCCATTGCTTATCTCGGAAACCTGACGTTTAAGAGAAAAATGGTTTGCGGGGTTGTATAGAGAGTGTCTGGATGAGTATAAAACGAAAAAAAAATTACCCCTTTTCAACCCCCTTTTTACAACCCCTTTGCGTATCTCAGAAACCTGACATTCTAGAGAAAAATGGTTTTCGGGGTTGTATAGAGGGTGTCTGGATGAGTATATAGCCAGTAAAAAATTCAACCCTATTCAACCCTTTTCAACCCCCTTGTTTCAACCCCTTTGCGTATCTCAGAAACCTGACATTCTAGAGAAAAATGGTTTTCGGGGTTGTATAGAGGGTGTCTGGATGAGTATATAGCCAGTAAAAAATTCAACCCTATTCAACCCTTTTCAACCCCCTTGTTTCAACCCCTTGGCATATCTCGGAAACCTGATATTGTAGAGAAAAATGGTTTTCGGGGTTGTATAGAGGCTATCTGGATGAGTATATGGCCAAAAAAATCAACCCTATTCAACCCTTTTCAACCCCCTTGTTTCAACCCCTTTGCGTATCTCAGAAACCTGACATTTTAGAGAAAAATGGTCTTCGGGGTTGTATAGAGGGTATCTGGATGAGTATATGACGAATAAAATATTCAACCCTATTTAACCCTTTTCAACCCACTTGTTTCAACCCCTTTGCGTATCTCAGAAAGCTGACATTGTAGAGAAAAATGGTTTTCGGGGTTGTATAGAGGCTATCTGGATGAGTATATGGCCAAAAAAATCAACCCTATTCAACCCCCTTGTTTCAACCCCTTTGCGTATCTCAGAAACCTGACATTTTAGAGAAAAATGGTCTTCGGAGTTGTATAGAGGGTATCTGGATGAGTATACGACCGATAAAAAATTCAACCCTATTCAACCCTTATCGACCCCCTTCTTTCAACCCCTTTGCGTAGTCGGATTACCTCTCCCACATTCACCCAGAGAGAGGAGGCGAAGGCAAATTCAATGGCGTAAGAATCTTGGAAATCGGAGGGAAACCAATAAAGACATAAAGGTACCAAGATCGCCAAAAAGCACGAGGTTATTACCAAAAAACAACCTCAAACCGCGTGGTATAACCACACTTTTTGTCACCACGTGCTTTTCTTTAATATATCAGCCTTGTGTGAAGACTCCGAAGCCGGCCGAAGAATTATTCTACCACACCAGCCATCACGCGGACCGACGTGAAGAATTCGCTCCAGCTCCGCACCAGCGCATACGTAAGTCCTGAGGGAACTCCTGAACCCTTCACCCTACCCCACGAGACCCCAAGACCCCCCACCAAGACCCCACCCACTCTTACCTCCGCACGAGACCCCTCAAGACCCCACCGCCTATCGTCTCCCCACGAAACCTCCCCCTCCCCCCTGCCCCCTCGGGACTACCTCACCCCCCGCAAGTTATCTTCGTAACCCCTGGTGCTAGACGACCGAGATTGGTGTCGTTTGAAAGGGCATAAAGAGCCCTAAAATCTGGCCACTAGCGAATCCCGGAATTTAGCACCGTTCGCGAGCTTTACCCCCCCCCCCTTACTTTTCACAACCACCCCCTTCCAACCTGGGAATACCCCCTCCAACTTAAACCTCCAAACCACCACACGAGTGACGATTCCCCAAGACCCCCACTCCCATGACCCCACCACCCCTCACCTCCCCACGAGACCCCCACTCCCAAGACCCCACCACCCATCACCTCCCCACGAGACACCCCAAGACCCCCACCAAGGCTCCACCCCCTCTTACCTCCGCCAGAGACCCCCCCAAGATCCCCACCCAAGACCCCACCGCCTATCGTCTCCCCACGAAACCTCCCCCTCCCCCCTCGGGACTACCTCACCCCCCCGCAAGTTATCTTCATAACCCCTGGTGCTAGAAGACCGAGATTGGTGTCGTTTGAAAGGGCATAAAGAGCCCTAAAATCTGGCCCCTAGCGAATCCCGGAATTCAGCACCGTTCGCGAGCTTTACCCCCCCTTACTTTTCACAACCACCCCCTCCCAACCTGGGAATACCCCCTCCAACTTAAACCTCCAAACCACCACACGAGTGACGATCCCTCAAGACCCCCACTCCCAAGACCCCACCACCCATCACCTCCCCACGAGACTCCCCAAGACCCCCACCCAAGACCCCACCGCCTATCGTCTTCCCACGAAACCTCCCCCTCCCGCCCTCCCCCCTCGGGACTACCTCACCCCCCCGCAAGTTATCTTCGTAACCCCTGGTGCTAGAAGACCGAAATTGGTGTCGTTTAAAAGGGCACAAAGAGCCCTAAAATCTGGCCCCTAGCGAATCCCGGAATTCAGCACCGTTCGCGAGCAACATCAGCGAGAACGCGCGTTACTGCCCATCCATCGGGTTGCGATGTGTGCAGAGGAGTTCCTGGGTGATGCCAGCCACCATATATGGACGGGTATACCTTAAATAGGTTCACTCTGTCCAAAAATGGTCCGATAAGGACAATCTCGCTTGCTCCAGACAACTTTACTGCGATGACTATGGCCCCATAATGGTTCATAAGAGACTCGTCTACCGTGAGGCGGTAGCATTTCTCTTGTTTCCTGAACCCGTTTACTAAGATTGAGGCCATAGTGCGCACCTTTGTCTTTACTCGGTCTCCTAAGCGGTGCGCAAGCTTCTCCCTGAGATCTTTGGCAGCTTCAGTTGTCGTGGTGGCCACAACGTCCTTTTCCTCGTCGAAGTGTTTCACCACCCAGGTTGTCTTGCCGCAACCCGGAACTCCGTTTACCCACCTGATACTGGGTACCGCCCAATGCTCCTGGATGTCTGAAGTCCCCAGAATGGACTGAGCCATTTCAAGGATCTTGTCATCCAGCATGATTTTGGTACACTTGGCGGTAATCAGTATCGGGTCGGTGTTCGTTGCTCTGAATTTTATTTTGCCTGAGCGCTCCGTTTCCTCCTCGTACAGGAGGCCACAAAGCCACTCTCCGCGCTGAAAGCTGCCATATACGACCCCTTCATTTCTTCTATGATTACTTGAGATTTGACGTTGTCGTATACGGCCGCCTCGGCCTCCTCGAGCAGTACCCTTAGCAGTCCTTCAGTGTTTCTCTGGAAGGTCTGCAGGATCTTCTTGCATGTCATGAGATTAACCTCTCTGGTCGCTCTCACGATTGCTATGTACTCGAGGAAAGCGCTCTTCACGTGGTCCGTAGTGCCTGAATTGGCTGCGAGGGTCGGTGGGATAACATGCCCTTTGTCGGCTATGGTTGGTGTGGGCTTCTTCGGTGATGGTTCTCTTGGTGTTTTTCTGAAGAACCTCTCCACTGCTTCCCCCTGCTTATCAGCTTGTGATTTGCGTCTGGTGCTAGGGAGTAGAGAACTGAGGAAAGTGCCGATTGCTTTCAGGCGACTCCTCGACCGGGCTTGGTCCTCTGGGCTTGTAGTTTTGCTCCGCTCCTTTGCAGCTTTTTCGGCGGCTGCCTTCTCCTGGGCCCTCTCGGATCCACTTTGAGTGGTCGGACTCGTTCTGGAGCTCGTCGCGCTGGCTGTTGGGTCTCTTGGGGCTCTGAGAAAGCTCAAACTTTCCCCTCTGTCCTCATAGAACTCATGCTTTTCTGAGGCTTTTAAACAGCCGAAGCGGTCTGCGACGTCTCCTCTTTCCCCTCCGACCACCACCGCGTCAACACTTATAGTGCGGGCTGTGACCGTGTGTTCTCCTGCCTCTCTGATTTGTTGGAGCAGTGAGCTCGCCTGGGCAAATGGAGTCTCCTCTCTCCACTCGAATAATGCGATCGTCTTCCCTTTGGTTCGCATTATACGGCATCGGTGAGTGGCAACTACCATTTGGGGCAGTGCAGCATACTTGCTACATTTTATGGTCGTTTTGCTGGTGCTTCCGTTGATCAGAGCTGCAAGGCCAAGTGAGATAGGTATTCGGGCTCTAGGTCGGCTTGAGCCTATGCAGAAGCTTATACCCAGCTTTTCTCCTTCTCTGCGAAGAAAGAAGAAACTAGCGAAGTCCCTGGTCATTAGGCCCACCTAAACTAATCCCTGTCCCCAATAATAAACTCCACCCAAACTCTGTATTCTCCATAATGTTAAATAAAATACCATTATGTAAAGCTGCATGGCAGAGTGAGTCTGTCATACTCACGTTCCCGCAAGGTCGAGGTTGGCCGGCTCAAACTGCCATGCATCACCCCTTTATGTATATCCATTTGTTGTAAGTGTGTCAAAACATCCGTGATTTAACTAATATAGTAATAAGTTATTTAGAACAAAAAGTCTGAAGATTATACATATAAAAAAAAACAAAAAGAAACATTAAAAAAAAAACAAAAAAAATGATGGACTCACATACACCATAAGCTACGAAATGCTTTTATTGTATGCTCACAGGAATAACTTGTGTGTAGATTAATAAGGAAAAGTGTCCTATGTGGAAGCACATACTATATGTGATGTAAAAAAAAAATCTAAACAATGTTAACCTGTAAAAAAAGGCGCGGACCACCAAGTCCGCGGTAATGAACTGTAAATAAAAAAAACACCCTTTTGCGTATCTCAGAAAGCTGACATCGTAGAGAAAAATGGTTTTCGAGGTTGTATAGAGGGTATCTGGGTGAGTATATGGCCTATAAAAAAATCAACCCTTTTAAACCCCCTTCTTTCAACCCCTTTGCGTATCTCAGAAACTTGACATTGTAGAGAAAAATGGTCTTCGGGATAACATAATAACAATAATAAGTATTGAGAGTATTTGCATAGGCACAACCTCATAGCCAGGATTATCCACCAGCAACTTGCTCTAAAATACTCACTTGTGGAATCGGAGGTGCCGTACTACAGGTATGTGCCCGACCCAGTTCTCGATAATGGCAATATCACATTGTACTGGGATCGGTCCATCATCACTGACAGGACTATTGTTGCCAATAACCCTGATATAGTGGTGGTGGACCGAATCGTGAGGCGTGCAATGATTGTAGACATAACTGTTCCACATGACGAGAACCTCGTGAAAGCCGAGAATGATAAGCAAATTAAATATCTTGACTTGGCTCGCGAGGTTGTCGGCATGTGGGATGTGGATTCAGCAATCATTGTACCGATAGTCGTTTCCGTCAATGGCTTAATAGCCAAGAGCCTCGACCAACACCTTAAGCGGCTCTCTTTAGGCAGCTGGATCAAGGGCTTGATCCAGAAAGCGGTACTTCTGGACACGGCTCGCATTGTTAGGAGGTTCCTCTCTCTGGGGCCCTGACCGCCGGTAGCTTGGACCCTGTTCCCGATACCGGTGGGCTACTATTTTTTATATTTTTAAATATTTTTATATAATTGTATTTTAATATTTAAAAATGTAATTTATATGTATTTATGTAATGAATAAAGGAAATAATAATAATAATAACAGATCATTAACACAAAAAAATTACAGAAAATATATAATTAAAGATCCTACAGTAACAAACGATAAATGTCGCAAGTGTCACACCCAACCTGAAACCATTCAGCATATTACTGGCGCCTGCACAACACTCACGCAGACCGATTACACTCATAGGCATAACCAAGTAGCAAACGTCATCCATCAAAAACTAGCTCTCAAACACGCACTCATTCAAAACACTAAAACCCCTTACTACAACTATACACCACAAACCATTTTAGAAAGTACTACACATAAGCTCTACTACGACCGTGCCATTCTCACCGACAGAACCATACATTATAATAGACCGAATATAACATTACAGGATAAAATAAATAAAATAACTTATTTGATAGACATTGCAATGCCCAATACACATAACATTCAGAAGACGATCACTGAAAAAATAAGTAACTACGCAGAACTCACAGATGAAGTTATGAGAATCTGGCGTCAAGAAAAAGTATATGTAGTTCCAATAGTACTTTCCACCACAGGTGTTATCCAAATTATCTCCTCCATAGTTTAAAATTATTAGATCTTACAGAAACCCTCTACATAACATTGCAAAAGGCTGCTATTCTAAATACATGCAGAATTGTCAGAAAATTTATGCAGATAGATGACAACGAAGTAAGACCTCATCACACAATCCATTAAACGCACCACACGCTACATTTACTTGGCTTGCCCACATGGCTTGGCCCATAAATGTGGTAAAAACCAGCCAAAAAAGAGCTGATAATAACTGATAATAATAATAATAAGTTTATTTTATTTTGCATGCAAAAATACATCTTAGTTTCTAGGATACACACACTTTGAGATACAGTTTATGAACAAATACAGTTCTGTGAACATCTGTGTCACACAGAGCATGTATGGATGGGTATATGAAGAATCAAAAATTCAACCCTTTTCAACCCCCTTCTTTCAACCCCTTTGCGTATCTCAGATACCTGACATGGTAGAGCAAAACGGTTTTCAGTTTTGTATGGAGGGTATTTGGACAAGTATATGGCGATTAAAAAATACAACCCTTTGAAACCCCTTTGCGTATCTCAGAAACCTGACATAATAGAGAAAAATAGTTTTCGAGGTTGTATAGTGAGTGTTAGGAAGTGGACGTGGCAAAGCCCCGACACTATGACCAAAAATGAGATCGACTTCATCATAATGGACAAGAGGCATATATTCAGAGACGTCTCCGTGATCAATAGGTTCAATACCGGTAGCGATCACCGACTTGTACGAGGCTCTCTGAATATTAACTTCAAGGCCGAACGTGTCTATCTGATAAAGTCCAGACTCCGACCAACTCTGCTCTAAAAACCATGGCAGGATCTGAAACGTTCCATGCAAACCTGGTAAACCGATTTGCTGCCGTGGAAACCACAAGAGACGTAAACCAAAACCTCGAAAATGTGACTCGGATCCTCAGGGAAGAAGGTATGAGATTCTGTGATATGCAACGTAAGGGCAAGAAGTCCAAGCTTTCAGAAGGGTCTTTAGGGCTAATGAAGGAATGACGTGAAAACCCACTCACCACTTCGTCGGCAAAGCGGTTTCTAAACCGAGAGATCAACAAACACGTACGACGCGACCTCCGGCGCTTCAATGCTCTTTCGGTTGAAAGAGCAATCGAGCAGAATCGGGGGTCAAAGGTGTTCGTACAATCTCTCGGAAGAAGCCACCTGACGAAGTTGACCACAGCAAGTGGAGAAGTCGTTTCTTCGAAGCCAGCAGTCCTTTCGGAAGTGGAGGACTTCTATAGCCGGTTATACGCATCGCATGCATCTCGTCCTGATCCCGAAAATGAGGGTCTTAGAGCCACATTGACACACCATTTCACTGAAGACCTGCCAGAAGTCAGTATTGGCGAAATCGAGATCGCTCTTGGGCGGCTTAAAAATGGAAAAGCCCCTGGAGAAGACGGCGTTACCACAGAGCTGCTGAAAGCTGGAGGTAACCCCGTACTTAGGGAGCTCCAGAAGCTTTTTAATGCTGTCCTATTTGAAGGGAGAACTCCAGAGGCGTGGAGTAGAAGTGTGGTCGTTTTGTTCTTCAAAAAGGGAAACAAGACCCTGTTGAAGAACTATCGACCCATATCCCTCGTCACGTCTATAAGCTGTTTTCAAGAGTGATCACGAACCGTCTTGCGCGAAGACTCGACGAATTCCAACCACCGGAGCAGGCTGGGTTTCGGAGCGGATATGGCACCATAGACCACATCCACACAGTGCGGCAGATTATACAGAAGACCGAAGAGTACAATCAGCCCCTGTGTCTAGCATTTGTGGACTATGAAAAGGCCTTTGACTCTGTAGAAATCTGGTCTGTTCTGGAGTCCCTGCAGCGCTGCCAAGTAGACTGGCGATACATCCAAGTGATGAGATGTCTCTACGAGGCCGCCACCATGTCCGTTCAAGTACAGAATCAGCAAACAAGTACCATACCGTTGCATCGAGGAGTGAGACAAGGGGATGTTATTTCCTCGAAATTGTTCACTAATGCAATGGAAGATATGTTCAAGACGCTGAACTGGAAAGAACGTGGCATTAACATCAATGGCGAGTACATCTCTCACTTGCGATTTGCAGACGATATCGTCATTATAGCAGAAACAGGCAGCAGGGTATCTGGGTGAGTATATGGCCAATAAAAAAATCAACCCTATTAAACCCTTTTCAACCCCCTTGTTTCAACCCCTTTGCGTAACCCAGAAGCTTGACATTTTAGAGAAAAATGGTCTTCGGGGTTGTATAGAGGGTATCTGGGTGAGTATATGGCGAATCAAAATTCAACCCTATTTAACCGTTTTCAACCCCCTTCTTTTAACCCCTTTGCGTATTTTCACAGAGAAATAACAATTGTTAGTCAAAAAATACTAAAAAAGACACCGCGAGTTGCTTGCAACTCGCGCCCCCAAGCGAAATACTAGTTATTATATTATATATAATTAAAAAACCACTGATTGACTGATTGACATAATTGTTCTCCCACTTGCCGTGCTAGGAGGGGAAAACTTTTTATGGGGTTGTATAGAAGGTGTCGGGGTGAGTATGGGAAAAATCCGAAACTACCCCTTTTCCACCCCCATCTTTCAACCCCATTGCTTATCTCAGAAACCTGACGTCGAAGAGAAAAATGGTTTTCGGGGTTGTATAGAGGGTGTTTGGATGAGTAGAAAACGAAAAAAAAATTACCCCTTTTCAACCCCCTTTTTACAACCCCTTTGCGTATCTCAGAAATCTGACATTGTAGAGAAAAATGGTTTTCGGGGTTGTATAGAGGGTATCTGGATGAGTATATGGCCACTAAAAAATTCAACCCTATTCAACCCTTTTCAACCCCCTAATTTCAACCCCTTTGCGTATCTCAGAAACCTGACATTCTAGAGAAAAATGGTCTTCGGGGTTGTATAGAAGGTGTCTGAATGAGTATATGGCCACTAAAAAATTCAACCCTTTTCAACCCCCTACTTTCAACCCCTTTGCGTATCTCAGAAACTTAACATTCTAGAGAAAAACGGTCTTCGGGGTTGTATAGAAGGTATCTGGGTGAGTATATGGCGAATAAAAAATTCAACCCTTTTCAACCCCCTTCTTTCAACCCCTTTGCGTATCTCAGAAACCTGACGTCGAAGAGAAAAATGGTTTTCGGGGTTGTAAAGAGGTTGTCTGGATGAGAAAATTACGATTAAAAAATTCAACCCTTTTCAACCCCCTTCTTTCAACTCCTTTGCGTAACTCAGAAATCTGACATTGTAGAGATAATAATTGTTAGTAAAAAAATACTAAAAAGACACCGCGGGTTGCTTGCAACTCGCGCCCCCAAGCGAAATACTAGTTATTATATTATATACAATTAAAAAACCACTGACTGATTGATTGACTGACTGATTGACATAATTGTTCTCCCACTTCCCGTGCTAGGAGGGGAAAACTTTTTATGGGGTTGTATAGAAGGTGTCGGGGTGAGTATGGGAAAAATCTGAAACTACCCCTTTTCAACCCCCTTCTTTCAACCCCATTACTTATCTCAGAAACCTGATGTCGAAGAGAAAAATGGTTTTCGGGGTTGTATAGAGGGTGTTTGGATGAGTTGAAAACGAAAACAAAACTACCCCTTTTCAACCCCCTTTTTACAACCCCTTTGCGTATCTCAGAAATCTGACATTTTAGAGAAAAATGGTTTTCGGGGTTGTATAGAGGGCATCTGAATGAAAATATGGCAAAAAAAAAATCAACCCTTTTCAACCCCCTTCTTTCAACCCCTTTGCGTATCTCAGAAACCTGACATTGTAGAGAATAATGGTCTTCGGGGTTGTATAGAGGGTATCTGGATGAATATATGGCCAATAAAAAATTCAACCCTATTCAACCCTTTTCAACCCCCTTGTTTCAACCACTTGGCATATCTCAGAAACCTGACATTGTAGAGAAAAATGGTTTTCGGAGTTATAATTATAGAGGGCATCTGAATGAAAATATGGCCAAAAAAAAAATCAACCCTTTTCAACCCCCTTTTTTCAACCCCTTTGCGTATCTCAGAAACCTGAAATTGTAGAGAAAAATGGTCTTCGGGGTTGTATAGAGGGTATCTGGGTGAGTAAAAATACTAAAAAGACAACGCGAGTTGCTTGCAACTCGCGCCCCCAAGCGAAATACTAGTTATATTATATATAATTAAAAAACCACTGATTGACTGATTGACATAATTGTTCTCCCACTTACCGTGCTAGGAGGGGAAAACTTTTTATGGGGTTGTATAGAACGTGTCGGGGTGAGTATGGGAAAAATCCGAAACTACCCCTTTTCCACCCCCATCTTTCAACCCCATTGCTTATCTCAGAAACTTGACGTCGAAGAGAAAAATGGTTTTCGGGGTTGTATAGAGGGTGTTTGGATGAGTAGAAAACGAAAAAAAAATTACCCCTTTTCAACCCCCTTTTTACAACCCCTTTGCGTATCTCAGAAATCTGACATTGTAGAGAAAAATGGTTTTCGGGGTTGTATAGAGGGTATCTGGATGAGTATATGGCCACTAAAAAATTCAACCCTATTCAACCCTTTTCAACCCCCTAATTTCAACCCCTTTGCGTATCTCAGAAACCTGACATTCTAGAGAAAAATGGTCTTCGGGGTTGTATAGAAGGTGTCTGAATGAGTATATGGCCACTAAAAAATTCAACCCTTATCAACCCCCTACTTTCAACCCCTTTGCGTATCTCAGAAACTTAACATTCTAGAGAAAAACGGTCTTCGGGGTTGTATAGAAGGTATCTGGGTGAGTATATGGCGAATAAAAAATTCAACCCTTTTCAACCCCCTTCTTTCAACCCCTTTGCGTATCTCAGAAACCTGACGTCGAAGAGAAAAATGGTTTTCGGGGTTGTAAAGAGGTTGTCTGGATGAGAAAATTACGATTAAAAAATTCAACCCTTTTCAACCCCCTTCTTTCAACTCCTTTGCGTAACTCAGAAATCTGACATTGTAGAGATAATAATTGTTAGTAAAAAAATACTAAAAAGACACCGCGGGTTGCTTGCAACTCGCGCCCCCAAGCGAAATACTAGTTATATTATATATAATTAAAAAACCACTCACTGATTGACATAATTGTTCTCCCACTTGCCGTGCTAGGAGGGGAAAACTTTTTATGGGGTTGTATAGAAGGTGTCGGGGTGAGTATGGGAAAAATCTGAAACTACCCCTTTTCAACCCCCTTCTTTCAACCCCATTGCTCATCTCAGAAAACTGACGTCGAAGAGAAAAATGGTTTTCGGGGTTGTATAGAGGGTGTTTGGATGAGTATAAAACGAAAAATAAAATTACCCCTTTTCAACCCCCTTCTTACAACCCCTTTGCGTATCTCAGAAACTTGACATTGAAGAGAAAAATGGTTTCCGGGGTTGTATAGAGGGTATCTGGGTGAGTATATGGCCAATAAAAAATCAACCCTTTTCAACCCCCTTCTTTCAACCCCTTTGCGTAACTCAGAAATCTGACATTGTAGAGAAAAATGGTCTTCGGGGTTGTATAGAGGGTGTCTGGATGAGTATATGGCCAATAAAAAATTCAACCCTTTTCAACCCCCTACTTTCAACCCCTTGGCATATCTCAGAAACCTGACATTGTAGAGAAAAATAGTTTTCGAGGTTTTATAAAGGGTATTTAGATGAGTATATGGCCAATAAAGATTCAACCCTTTTCAACCCCTTTGTTGTTAGTCAAAAAATACTGAAAAGACACCGCGAGTTGCTCGCAACTCGCGCCCCCAAGCGAAATACTAGTTATATTATATATAATTAAAAAACCACTGACTGACTGACTGATTGACATAATTGTTCTCCCACTTGCCGTGCTAGGAGGGGAAAACTTTTTATGGGGTTGTATAGAAGGTGTCGGGGTGAGTATGGGAAAAATCTGAAACTACCCCTTTTCAACCCCCTTCTTTCAACCCCATTGCTTATCTCAGAAACCTGACGGTGAAGAGAAAAATGGTTTTCGGGGTTGTATAGAGGGTGTCTGGGTGAGTAGAAAACGAAAAAAAAAACTACCCCTTTTCAACCCCTTTGCGTATCTCAGAAATCTGACATTTTAGAGCAAAATGGTTTTCGGGGTTGTATAGAGGGTATCTGGATGAGTATATGGCCAATAAAAAATTCAACCCTTTTCAACCCCCTTCTTTCAACCCCTTTGCGTATCTCAGAAACCTGACATTCTAGAGAAAAATGGTCTTCGGGGTTGTATAGAGGGTGTCTGGATGAGTATATGGCCAATAAAAAATTCAACCCTTTTCAACCCTTTTCAACCCCCTTGTTTCAACCCCTTGGCATATCTCAGAAACCTGACATTGTAGAGAAAAATGGTTTTCGGGGTTGTATAGAAGGTGTCTGGATGAGTATATGGCCACTAAAAAATTCAACCCTTTTCAACCCCCTTCTTTCAACCCCTTTGCGTATCTCAGAAATCTGACATAGTAGAGAAAAATAGTTTTCGAGGTTGTATAAAGGGTATTTAGATGAGTATATGGCCTATAAAAATTCAACCCTTTTCAACCCCCTACTTTCAACCCCTTTGTTTTTAGTCAAAAAATACAAAAATGACACCGCGGGTTGCTTGCAACTCGCGCCCCCAAGCGAAATACTAGTTATATTATATTATATATAATTAAAAAACCACTGACTGATTGACTGATTGATTGACTGATTGACATAATTGTTCTCCCACTTGCCGTGCTAGGAGGGGAAAACTTTTTATGGGGTTGTATAGAAGGTGTCGGGGTGAGTATGGGAAAAATCTGAAACTACCCCTTTTCAACCCCCTTCTTTCAACCCCATTACTTATCTCAGAAACCTGACGTCGAAGAGAAAAATGGCTTTCGGGGTTGAATAGAGGGTGTTTGGATGAGTAGAAAACGCAAAAAAAAACTACCCCTTTTCAACCCCCTTTTTACAACCCCTTTGCGTATCTCAGAAATCTGACATTTTAGAGAAAAATGGTTTTCGGGGTTGTATAGAGGGTATCTGGGTGAGTATATGGCCAATAAAAAAATCAACCCTATTCAACCCTTTTCAACCCCCTTGTTTCAACCCCTTTGCGTATCTCAGAAACCTGACATTCTAGAGAAAAATGGTTTTCGGGGTTGTATAGAGGGTGTCTGGATGAGTATATAGCCAGTAAAAAATTCAACCCTATTCAACCCCCTTCTTTCAACCCCTTTGCGTATCTCAGAAATCTGACATAGTAGAGAAAAATAGTTTTCGAGGTTGTATAAAGGGTATTTAGATGAGTATATGGCCAATAAAAATTCAACCCTTTTCAACCCCCTTTTTACAACCCCTTTGCGTATCTCAGAAATCTGACATTTTAGAGCAAAATGGTTTCCGGGGTTGTATAGAGGGTATCTGGATGAGTATATGGCCAATAAAAAACTCAACCCTTTTCAACCCCCTTTTTACAACCCCTTTGCGTATCTCAGAAATCTTACAATTTAGAGAAAAATGGTATTCGGGGTTGTATAGAGGGTGTCTGGATGAGTATATGGCGAATAAAAAAATCAACCCTATTCAACCCTTTTCAACCCCTTTGCGTATCTCAGAAACTTGACATTGAAGAGAAAAATGGTTTTCGGGGTTACATAGAGGGTATCTGGATGAGTATATGGCCGATAAAAAATTCAACCCTATTCAACACCCTTGTTTCAACCCCTTGGCATATCTCAGAAACCTGACATTTTAGAGAAAAATGGTTTTCGGGATTGTATAGAGGGTATCTGGGTGAGTATATGGCCAATAAAAAATTCAACCCTTTTCAACCCCCTTCTTTCAACCCCCTTGCGTATCTCAGAAACCTGACATTGTAGAGAAAAATGGTCTTCGGGGTTGTATAGAGGACATCTGGATGAATATATGGCTAAAAAAATTCAACCCTTTTCAACCCCCTTCTTTCAACCCCTTTGCGTAACTCAGAAACCTGACATTGTAGAGAAAAATGGTCTTCGGGGTTGTATAGAGGACATCTGGATAAATGTATGGCCAAAAAAAATTCAACCCTTTTCAACCCCCTTCTTTCAACCCCTTTGCGTAACTCAGAAATCTGACATTGTAGAGATAATAATTGTTACTAAAAAGACACCGCGGGTTGCTTGCAACTCGCGCCCCCAAGCGAAATACTAGTTATATTATATATAATTAAATAACCACTCACTCACTCACTGATTGACATAATTGTTCTCCCACTTGCCGTGCTAGGAGGGGAAAACTTTTTATGGGGTTGTATAGAAAGTGTCGGGGTAAGTATGGGAAAAATCTGAAACTACCCCTTTTCAACCCCCTTCTTTCAACCCCATTGCTAATCTCAGAAACCTGACGTCGAAGAGAAAAATGGTTTTCAAGGTTACTTAGAGGGTGTTTGGATGAGTTGAAAACGAAAAAAAAACTACCCTATTTCAACCCCTTTTTTACAACCCCTTTGCGTATCTCAGAAATCTGACATTTTAGAGAAAAATGGTTTTCAGGTTTGTATAGAGGGTGTTTCGGTGAGTATATGACGAATAAAAAATTCAACCCTTTTCAACCCCCTACTTTCAACCCCTTTGCGTATATCAGAAACTTGACATAGTAGAGAAAAATGGTTTTCGGGGTTGTATAGAGGGCACCTGGATGAATATATAGCCAAAAAAAAATTCAAACTTTTTCAACCCCCTACTTTCAACCCCTTTGCGTATCTCAGAAACCTGACATTGTAGAGAAAAATGGTTTTCGGGGTTGTATAGAGGGTGTCTGGATGAGTATATGGCCACTAAAAAATTCAACCCCCTACTTTCAACCCCTTTGCGTATCTCAGAAACCTGACATAGTAGAGCAAAACGGTTTTCAGGTTTGTGTGGAGGGTATTTGGACAAGTATATGGCGATTAAAAAATACAACCCTTTTCAACCCCCTTCTTTCAACCCTTTTGCGTATCTCAGAAACCTGACACAAATTATTATTATCACAGGGAAATAATAATTGTTAGTCAAAAAGTACTAAAAAGACACCGCGGGTTGCTTGCAACTCGCGCCCCCAAGCGAAATACTAGTTATTATTATATTATATACAATTAAAAAACCACTCACTGATTGACTGATTGATTGACTGATTGACATAATTGTTCTCCCACTTGCCGTGCTAGGAGGGGAAAACTTTTTATGGGGTTGTATAGAAGGTGTCGGGGTGAGTATGGGAAAAATCTGAAACTACCCCTTTTCAACCCCCTTCTTTCAACCCCATTGCTTATCTCGGAAACCTGACGTCGAAGAGAAAAATAGTTTTCGGGGTTGTATAGAGGGTGTTTGGATGAGTATAAAACGAAAAAAAAAATTACCCCTTTTCAACCCTTTTCAACCCCCTACTTTCAACCCCTTTGCGTATCTCAGAAACTTGACATTCTAGAGAAAAATGGTCTTCGGGGTTGTATAGAGGGTGTCTGGATGAGTATATGGCCAATAAAAAATTCAACCCTATTCAACCCTTTTCAACCCCCTACTTTCAACCCCTTTGCGTATCTCAGAAACTTGACATTGTAGAGAAAAATGGTCTTCGGGGTTGTATAGAGGGTGTCTGGATGAGTATATGGCCAATAAAAAATTCAACCCTATTCAACCCTTTTCAACCCCCTTATTTCAACTCCTTGGCATATCTCTGAAACCTGACATTGTAGAGAATAATGGTTTTCGGGGTTGTATAGAGGGTATCTGGGTGAGTATATGGCCAATAAAAAATCAACCCTTTTCAACCCCCTTCTTTCAACCCCTTTGCGTATCTCAGAAATCTGACATTGTAGAGATAATAATTGTTAGTCAAAAAATACTAAAAAGACACCGCGGGTTGCTTGCAACTCGCGCCCCCAAGCGAAATACTAGTTATTATATTATATATAATTAAATAACCACTCACTCACTCACTGATTGACATAATTGTTCTCCCACTTGCCGTGCTAGGAGGGGAAAACTTTTTATGGGGTTGTATAGAAGATGTCGGGGTGAGTATGGGAAAAATCTGAAACTACCCCTTTTCAACCCCCTTCTTTCAACCCCATTGCTTATCTCGGAAACCTGACGTCGAAGAGAAAAATGGTTTTCGGGGTTGTATAGAGGGTGTTTGGATGAGTATAAAACGAAAAAAAAAATTACCCCTTTTCAACCCCCTTTTTACAACCCCTTTGCGTATCTCAGAAATCTGACATTTTAGAGAAAAATGGTTTTCGGGGTTGTATAGAGGGTATTTAAATGAGTATACGGCCAATAAAAAATTCAACACTTTTCAACCCCCTACTTTCAACCCCTTTGCGTATCTCAGAAACTTGACATTGTAGAGAAAAATGGTCTTCGGGGTTGTAAAGGGGGTGTCTGGATAAGTATATGGCCAATAAAAAATTCAACCCTATTCAACCCTTTTCAACCCCCTACTTTCAACCCCTTTGCGTATCTCAGAAACTTGACATTGTAGAGAAAAATGGTCTTCGGGGTTGTATAGAAGGTGTCTGGATGAGTATATGGCCAATAAAAAATTCAACCCTATTCAACCCTTTTCAACCCCCTTGTTTCAACCCCTTGGCATATCTCGGAAACCTGACATTGTAGAGAAAAATGGTTTTCGGGGTTGTATAGAGGGTGTTTGGATGAGTAGAAAACAAAAAAAAAACTACCCCTTTTCAACCCCCTTTTTACAACCCCTTTGCGTATCTCAGAAATCTGACATTTTAGAGAAAAATGGTTTTCGGGGTTGTATAGAAGGTGTCTGGATGAGTATATGGCCACTAAAAAATTCAACCCTTTTCAACCCCCTTCTTTCAACCCCTTTGCGTATCTCAGAAATCTGACATAGTAGAGAAAAATAGTTTTCGAGGTTGTATAAAGGGTATTTAGATGAGTATATGGCCTATAAAAATTCAACCCTTTTCAACCCCCTACTTTCAACCCCTTTGTTTTTAGTCAAAAAATACAAAAATGACACCGCGGGTTGCTTGCAACTCGCGCCCCCAAGCGAAATACTAGTTATATTATATTATATATAATTAAAAAACCACTGACTGATTGACTGATTGATTGACTGATTGACATAATTGTTCTCCCACTTGCCGTGCTAGGAGGGGAAAACTTTTTATGGGGTTGTATAGAAGGTGTCGGGGTGAGTATGGGAAAAATCTGAAACTACCCCTTTTCAACCCCCTTCTTTCAACCCCATTACTTATCTCAGAAACCTGACGTCGAAGAGAAAAATGGCTTTCGGGGTTGAATAGAGGGTGTTTGGATGAGTAGAAAACGCAAAAAAAAACTACCCCTTTTCAACCCCCTTTTTACAACCCCTTTGCGTATCTCAGAAATCTGACATTTTAGAGAAAAATGGTTTTCGGGGTTGTATAGAGGGTATCTGGGTGAGTATATGGCCAATAAAAAAATCAACCCTATTCAACCCTTTTCAACCCCCTTGTTTCAACCCCTTTGCGTATCTCAGAAACCTGACATTCTAGAGAAAAATGGTTTTCGGGGTTGTATAGAGGGTGTCTGGATGAGTATATAGCCAGTAAAAAATTCAACCCTATTCAACCCCCTTCTTTCAACCCCTTTGCGTATCTCAGAAATCTGACATAGTAGAGAAAAATAGTTTTCGAGGTTGTATAAAGGGTATTTAGATGAGTATATGGCCAATAAAAATTCAACCCTTTTCAACCCCCTTTTTACAACCCCTTTGCGTATCTCAGAAATCTGACATTTTAGAGCAAAATGGTTTCCGGGGTTGTATAGAGGGTATCTGGATGAGTATATGGCCAATAAAAAACTCAACCCTTTTCAACCCCCTTTTTACAACCCCTTTGCGTATCTCAGAAATCTTACAATTTAGAGAAAAATGGTATTCGGGGTTGTATAGAGGGTGTCTGGATGAGTATATGGCGAATAAAAAAATCAACCCTATTCAACCCTTTTCAACCCCTTTGCGTATCTCAGAAACTTGACATTGAAGAGAAAAATGGTTTTCGGGGTTACATAGAGGGTATCTGGATGAGTATATGGCCGATAAAAAATTCAACCCTATTCAACACCCTTGTTTCAACCCCTTGGCATATCTCAGAAACCTGACATTTTAGAGAAAAATGGTTTTCGGGATTGTATAGAGGGTATCTGGGTGAGTATATGGCCAATAAAAAATTCAACCCTTTTCAACCCCCTTCTTTCAACCCCCTTGCGTATCTCAGAAACCTGACATTGTAGAGAAAAATGGTCTTCGGGGTTGTATAGAGGACATCTGGATGAATATATGGCTAAAAAAATTCAACCCTTTTCAACCCCCTTCTTTCAACCCCTTTGCGTAACTCAGAAACCTGACATTGTAGAGAAAAATGGTCTTCGGGGTTGTATAGAGGACATCTGGATAAATGTATGGCCAAAAAAAATTCAACCCTTTTCAACCCCCTTCTTTCAACCCCTTTGCGTAACTCAGAAATCTGACATTGTAGAGATAATAATTGTTACTAAAAAGACACCGCGGGTTGCTTGCAACTCGCGCCCCCAAGCGAAATACTAGTTATATTATATATAATTAAATAACCACTCACTCACTCACTGATTGACATAATTGTTCTCCCACTTGCCGTGCTAGGAGGGGAAAACTTTTTATGGGGTTGTATAGAAGGTGTCGGGGTAAGTATGGGAAAAATCTGAAACTACCCCTTTTCAACCCCCTTCTTTCAACCCCATTGCTAATCTCAGAAACCTGACGTCGAAGAGAAAAATGGTTTTCAAGGTTACTTAGAGGGTGTTTGGATGAGTTGAAAACGAAAAAAAAACTACCCTATTTCAACCCCTTTTTTACAACCCCTTTGCGTATCTCAGAAATCTGACATTTTAGAGAAAAATGGTTTTCAGGTTTGTATAGAGGGTGTTTCGGTGAGTATATGACGAATAAAAAATTCAACCCTTTTCAACCCCCTACTTTCAACCCCTTTGCGTATATCAGAAACTTGACATAGTAGAGAAAAATGGTTTTCGGGGTTGTATAGAGGGCACCTGGATGAATATATAGCCAAAAAAAAATTCAAACTTTTTCAACCCCCTACTTTCAACCCCTTTGCGTATCTCAGAAACCTGACATTGTAGAGAAAAATGGTTTTCGGGGTTGTATAGAGGGTGTCTGGATGAGTATATGGCCACTAAAAAATTCAACCCCCTACTTTCAACCCCTTTGCGTATCTCAGAAACCTGACATAGTAGAGCAAAACGGTTTTCAGGTTTGTGTGGAGGGTATTTGGACAAGTATATGGCGATTAAAAAATACAACCCTTTTCAACCCCCTTCTTTCAACCCTTTTGCGTATCTCAGAAACCTGACACAAATTATTATTATCACAGGGAAATAATAATTGTTAGTCAAAAAGTACTAAAAAGACACCGCGGGTTGCTTGCAACTCGCGCCCCCAAGCGAAATACTAGTTATTATTATATTATATACAATTAAAAAACCACTCACTGATTGACTGATTGATTGACTGATTGACATAATTGTTCTCCCACTTGCCGTGCTAGGAGGGGAAAACTTTTTATGGGGTTGTATAGAAGGTGTCGGGGTGAGTATGGGAAAAATCTGAAACTACCCCTTTTCAACCCCCTTCTTTCAACCCCATTGCTTATCTCGGAAACCTGACGTCGAAGAGAAAAATAGTTTTCGGGGTTGTATAGAGGGTGTTTGGATGAGTATAAAACGAAAAAAAAAATTACCCCTTTTCAACCCTTTTCAACCCCCTACTTTCAACCCCTTTGCGTATCTCAGAAACTTGACATTCTAGAGAAAAATGGTCTTCGGGGTTGTATAGAGGGTGTCTGGATGAGTATATGGCCAATAAAAAATTCAACCCTATTCAACCCTTTTCAACCCCCTACTTTCAACCCCTTTGCGTATCTCAGAAACTTGACATTGTAGAGAAAAATGGTCTTCGGGGTTGTATAGAGGGTGTCTGGATGAGTATATGGCCAATAAAAAATTCAACCCTATTCAACCCTTTTCAACCCCCTTATTTCAACCCCTTGGCATATCTCTGAAACCTGACATTGTAGAGAATAATGGTTTTCGGGGTTGTATAGAGGGTATCTGGGTGAGTATATGGCCAATAAAAAATCAACCCTTTTCAACCCCCTTCTTTCAACCCCTTTGCGTATCTCAGAAATCTGACATTGTAGAGATAATAATTGTTAGTCAAAAAATACTAAAAAGACACCGCGGGTTGCTTGCAACTCGCGCCCCCAAGCGAAATACTAGTTATTATATTATATATAATTAAATAACCACTCACTCACTCACTGATTGACATAATTGTTCTCCCACTTGCCGTGCTAGGAGGGGAAAACTTTTTATGGGGTTGTATAGAAGATGTCGGGGTGAGTATGGGAAAAATCTGAAACTACCCCTTTTCAACCCCCTTCTTTCAACCCCATTGCTTATCTCGGAAACCTGACGTCGAAGAGAAAAATGGTTTTCGGGGTTGTATAGAGGGTGTTTGGATGAGTATAAAACGAAAAAAAAAATTACCCCTTTTCAACCCCCTTTTTACAACCCCTTTGCGTATCTCAGAAATCTGACATTTTAGAGAAAAATGGTTTTCGGGGTTGTATAGAGGGTATTTAAATGAGTATACGGCCAATAAAAAATTCAACACTTTTCAACCCCCTACTTTCAACCCCTTTGCGTATCTCAGAAACTTGACATTGTAGAGAAAAATGGTCTTCGGGGTTGTAAAGGGGGTGTCTGGATAAGTATATGGCCAATAAAAAATTCAACCCTATTCAACCCTTTTCAACCCCCTACTTTCAACCCCTTTGCGTATCTCAGAAACTTGACATTGTAGAGAAAAATGGTCTTCGGGGTTGTATAGAAGGTGTCTGGATGAGTATATGGCCAATAAAAAATTCAACCCTATTCAACCCTTTTCAACCCCCTTGTTTCAACCCCTTGGCATATCTCGGAAACCTGACATTGTAGAGAAAAATGGTTTTCGGGGTTGTATAGAGGGTGTTTGGATGAGTAGAAAACAAAAAAAAAACTACCCCTTTTCAACCCCCTTTTTACAACCCCTTTGCGTATCTCAGAAATCTGACATTTTAGAGAAAAATGGTTTTCGGGGTTGTATAGAGGGTGTTTGGATGAGTATATGGCCAATAAAAAATTCAACCCTATTCAACCCCCTACTTTCAACCCCTTTGCGTATCTCAGAAACCTGACATTGTAGAGAAAAATGGTCTTCGGGGTTGTATAGAAGGTGTCTGGATGAGTATATGGCCAATAAAAAATTCAACCCTATTCAACCCTTTTCAACCCCCTTGTTTCAACCCCTTGGCATATCTCGGAAACCTGACATTGTAGAGAAAAATGGTTTTCGGGGTTGTATAGAGGGTATCTGGGTGAGTATATGGCCAATAAAAATTCAACCCTTTTCAACCCTCTTCTTTCAACCCCTTTGCGTAACTCAGAAACCTGACATTGTAGAGAAAAATGGTCTTCGGGGTTGTATAGAGGACATCTGGATGAATATATGGCCAAAAAAAATTCAACCCTTTTCAACCCCCTTCTTTCAACCCCTTTGCGTAACTCAGAAATCTGACATTGTAGAGATAATAATTGTTACTAAAAATACCAAAAAGACACCGCGGGTTGCTTGCAACTCGCGCCCCCAAGCGAAATACTAGTTATATTATATACAATTAAAAAACCACTGATTGACTGACTGATTGACATAATTGTTCTCCCACTTGCCGTGCTAGGAGGGGAAAACTTTATATGGGGTTGTATAGAAGGTGTCGGGGTGAGTATGGGAAAAATCTGAAACTACCCCTTTTCAACCCCCTTCTTTCAACCCCATTGCTTATCTCGGCAACCTGACGTCGAAGAGAAAAATGGTTTTCGGGGTTGTATAGAGGGTGTTTGGATGAGTAGAAAACGAAAAAAAAAACTACCCCTTTTCAACCCCCTTTTTACAACCCCTTTGCGTATCTCAGAAATCTGACATTTTAGAGAAAAATGGTTTTCGGGGTTGTATAGAGGGTATCTGGGTGAGTATATGGCCAATAAAAAAATCAACCCTATTCAACCCTTTTCAACCCCCTTGTTTCAACCCCTTTGCGTATCTCAGAAACCTGACATTCTAGAGAAAAATGGTTTTCGGGGTTGTATAGAGGGCACCTGGATGAATATATAGCCAAAAAAAAATTCAACCTTTTTCAACCCCCTACTTTCAACCCCTTTGCGTATCTCAGAAACCTGACATTGTAGAGAAAAATGGTCTTCGGGGTTGTATAGAAGGTGTCTGGATAAGTATATGGCCACTAAAAAATTCAACCCTATTCAATCCTTTTCAACCCCCTTGTTTCAACCCCTTTGCGTATCTCAGAAATCTGACATTTTAGAGAAAAATGGTTTTCGGGGATGTATAGAGGGTATTTGGGCGAGTATATGGCCAATAAAAAATTCAACCCTTTTCAACCCCCTTGTTTCAACCCCTTGGTATATCTCAGAAATCTGACATTGTAGAGAAAAATGGTTTTCGGGGTTGTATAGAGGGTGTTTCGATGAGTATATGACGAATAAAAAATTCAACCCTTTTTAACCCCCTACTTTCAACCCCTTTGCGTTTCTCAGAAACCTGACACAAATTATTATTTTCACAGGGAAATAATAATTGTTAGTCAAAAAATACTAAAAAGACACCGCGGGTTGCTTGCAACTCGCGCCCCCAAGCGAAATACTAGTTATATTATATTATATATAATTAAAAAACCACTCACTGATTGACATAATTGTTCTCCCACTTCCCGTGCTGGGAGGGGAAAACTTTTTATAGGGTTGTATAGAAGGTGTCGGGGTGAGTATGGGAAAAATCTGAAACTACCCCTTTTCAACCCCCTTCTTTCAACCCCATTGCTTATCTCAGAAACCTGACGTCGAAGAGAAAAATGGTTTTCAGGGTTGTATACAGGGTGTCTGGATGAGTATAAAACGAAAAAAAAATTACCCCCTTTTCAACCCCCTTCTTTCAACCCCTTTGCGTATCTCAGAAATCTGACATTTTAGAGGAAAATGGTTTTCGGGGTTGTATAGAGGGTATCTGGGTGAGTATATGGCCAATAAAAAATTCAACCCTATTCAACCCTTTTCAACCCCCTTCTTTCAACCCCATTGCTTATCTCAGAAACCTGACGGTGAAGAGAAAAATGGTTTTCGGGGTTGTATAGCGGGTGTCTGGATGAGTATAAAACGAAAAAAAAAATTACCCCTTTTCAACCCCTTTTTACAACCCCTTTGCGTATCTAAGAAATCTGACATTTTAGAGAAAAATGGTTTTCGGGGTTGTATAGAGGGTATTTGGGTGAGTATATGGCCAATAAAAAATTCAACCCTTTTCAACCCCCTTCTTTCAACCCCTTTGCGTATCTCAGAAACCTGACATCGAAGAGAAAAATGGTTTTCGTGGTTGTATAGAGGGTATCTGGATGAGAAAATTACGATTAAAAAATTCAACCCTTTTCAACCCCCTTCTTTCAACTCCTTTGCGTAACTCAGAAATCTGACATTGTAGAGATAATAATTGTTAGTAAAAAAATACTAAAAAGACACCGCGGGTTGCTTGCAACTCGCGCCCCCAAGCGAAATACTAGTTATTATATTATATATAATTAAAAAACCACTCACTGATCTAGTGATTGACATAATTGTTCTCCCACTTGCCGTGCTAGGAGGGGAAAACTTTTTATGGGGTTGTATAGAAGGTGTCGGGGTGAGTATGGGAAAAATCTGAAACTACCCCTTTTCAACCCCCTTCTTTCAACCCCATTGCTTATCTCGGAAACCTGACGTCGAAGAGAAAAATGGTTTTCGGGGTTGTATAGAGGGTGTTTGGATGAGTATAAAACGAAAAAAAAAATTACCCCTTTTCAACCCCCTTTTTACAACCCCTTTGCGTATCTCAGAAATCTGACATTTTAGAGAAAAATGGTTTTCGGGGTTGTATAGAGGGTATTTAAATGAGTATACGGCCAATAAAAAATTCAACACTTTTCAACCCCCTACTTTCAACCCCTTTGCGTATCTCAGAAACTTGACATTGTAGAGAAAAATGGTCTTCGGGGTTGTAAAGGGGGTGTCTGGATAAGTATATGGCCAATAAAAAATTCAACCCTATTCAACCCTTTTCAACCCCCTACTTTCAACCCCTTTGCGTATCTCAGAAACTTGACATTGTAGAGAAAAATGGTCTTCGGGGTTGTATAGAAGGTGTCTGGATGAGTATATGGCCAATAAAAAATTCAACCCTATTCAACCCTTTTCAACCCCCTTGTTTCAACCCCTTGGCATATCTCGGAAACCTGACATTGTAGAGAAAAATGGTTTTCGGGGTTGTATAGAGGGTGTTTGGATGAGTAGAAAACAAAAAAAAAACTACCCCTTTTCAACCCCCTTTTTACAACCCCTTTGCGTATCTCAGAAATCTGACATTTTAGAGAAAAATGGTTTTCGGGGTTGTATAGAGGGTGTTTGGATGAGTATATGGCCAATAAAAAATTCAACCCTATTCAACCCCCTACTTTCAACCCCTTTGCGTATCTCAGAAACCTGACATTGTAGAGAAAAATGGTCTTCGGGGTTGTATAGAAGGTGTCTGGATGAGTATATGGCCAATAAAAAATTCAACCCTATTCAACCCTTTTCAACCCCCTTGTTTCAACCCCTTGGCATATCTCGGAAACCTGACATTGTAGAGAAAAATGGTTTTCGGGGTTGTATAGAGGGTATCTGGATGAGTATATGGCCAATAAAAATTCAACCCTTTTCAACCCTCTTCTTTCAACCCCTTTGCGTAACTCAGAAACCTGACATTGTAGAGAAAAATGGTCTTCGGGGTTGTATAGAGGACATCTGGATGAATATATGGCCAAAAAAAATTCAACCCTTTTCAACCCCCTTCTTTCAACCCCTTTGCGTAACTCAGAAATCTGACATTGTAGAGATAATAATTGTTACTAAAAATACCAAAAAGACACCGCGGGTTGCTTGCAACTCGCGCCCCCAAGCGAAATACTAGTTATATTATATACAATTAAAAAACCACTGATTGACTGACTGATTGACATAATTGTTCTCCCACTTGCCGTGCTAGGAGGGGAAAACTTTATATGGGGTTGTATAGAAGGTGTCGGGGTGAGTATGGGAAAAATCTGAAACTACCCCTTTTCAACCCCCTTCTTTCAACCCCATTGCTTATCTCGGCAACCTGACGTCGAAGAGAAAAATGGTTTTCGGGGTTGTATAGAGGGTGTTTGGATGAGTAGAAAACGAAAAAAAAAACTACCCCTTTTCAACCCCCTTTTTACAACCCCTTTGCGTATCTCAGAAATCTGACATTTTAGAGAAAAATGGTTTTCGGGGTTGTATAGAGGGTATCTGGGTGAGTATATGGCCAATAAAAAAATCAACCCTATTCAACCCTTTTCAACCCCCTTGTTTCAACCCCTTTGCGTATCTCAGAAACCTGACATTCTAGAGAAAAATGGTTTTCGGGGTTGTATAGAGGGCACCTGGATGAATATATAGCCAAAAAAAAATTCAACCTTTTTCAACCCCCTACTTTCAACCCCTTTGCGTATCTCAGAAACCTGACATTGTAGAGAAAAATGGTCTTCGGGGTTGTATAGAAGGTGTCTGGATAAGTATATGGCCACTAAAAAATTCAACCCTATTCAATCCTTTTCAACCCCCTTGTTTCAACCCCTTTGCGTATCTCAGAAATCTGACATTTTAGAGAAAAATGGTTTTCGGGGATGTATAGAGGGTATTTGGGCGAGTATATGGCCAATAAAAAATTCAACCCTTTTCAACCCCCTTGTTTCAACCCCTTGGTATATCTCAGAAATCTGACATTGTAGAGAAAAATGGTTTTCGGGGTTGTATAGAGGGTGTTTCGATGAGTATATGACGAATAAAAAATTCAACCCTTTTTAACCCCCTACTTTCAACCCCTTTGCGTTTCTCAGAAACCTGACACAAATTATTATTTTCACAGGGAAATAATAATTGTTAGTCAAAAAATACTAAAAAGACACCGCGGGTTGCTTGCAACTCGCGCCCCCAAGCGAAATACTAGTTATATTATATTATATATAATTAAAAAACCACTCACTGATTGACATAATTGTTCTCCCACTTCCCGTGCTGGGAGGGGAAAACTTTTTATAGGGTTGTATAGAAGGTGTCGGGGTGAGTATGGGAAAAATCTGAAACTACCCCTTTTCAACCCCCTTCTTTCAACCCCATTGCTTATCTCAGAAACCTGACGTCGAAGAGAAAAATGGTTTTCAGGGTTGTATACAGGGTGTCTGGATGAGTATAAAACGAAAAAAAAATTACCCCCTTTTCAACCCCCTTCTTTCAACCCCTTTGCGTATCTCAGAAATCTGACATTTTAGAGGAAAATGGTTTTCGGGGTTGTATAGAGGGTATCTGGGTGAGTATATGGCCAATAAAAAATTCAACCCTATTCAACCCTTTTCAACCCCCTTCTTTCAACCCCATTGCTTATCTCAGAAACCTGACGGTGAAGAGAAAAATGGTTTTCGGGGTTGTATAGCGGGTGTCTGGATGAGTATAAAACGAAAAAAAAAATTACCCCTTTTCAACCCCTTTTTACAACCCCTTTGCGTATCTAAGAAATCTGACATTTTAGAGAAAAATGGTTTTCGGGGTTGTATAGAGGGTATTTGGGTGAGTATATGGCCAATAAAAAATTCAACCCTTTTCAACCCCCTTCTTTCAACCCCTTTGCGTATCTCAGAAACCTGACATCGAAGAGAAAAATGGTTTTCGTGGTTGTATAGAGGGTATCTGGATGAGAAAATTACGATTAAAAAATTCAACCCTTTTCAACCCCCTTCTTTCAACTCCTTTGCGTAACTCAGAAATCTGACATTGTAGAGATAATAATTGTTAGTAAAAAAATACTAAAAAGACACCGCGGGTTGCTTGCAACTCGCGCCCCCAAGCGAAATACTAGTTATTATATTATATATAATTAAAAAACCACTCACTGATCTAGTGATTGACATAATTGTTCTCCCACTTGCCGTGCTAGGAGGGGAAAACTTTTTATGGGGTTGTATAGAAGGTGTCGGGGTGAGTATGGGAAAAATCTGAAACTACCCCTTTTCAACCCCCTTCTTTCAACCCCATTGCTTATCTCGGAAACCTGACGTCGAAGAGAAAAATGGTTTTCGGGGTTGTATAGAGGGTGTTTGGATGAGTATAAAACGAAAAAAAAAAATTACCCCTTTTCAACCCCTTTTTACGACCCCTTTGCGTATCTCAGAAATCTGACATTTTAGAGAAAAATGGTTTTCGGGGTTGTATAGAGGGTATTTGGGTGAGTATATGGCCAATAAAAAATTCAACCCTGTTCAACCCTTTTCAACCCCCTTGTTTCAACCCCTTGGCATATCTCAGAAACCTGACATTGTAGAGAAAAATGGTTTTCGGGGTTGTATAGAGGGTATCTGGGTGAGTATATGGTGTACATAATAAAGAGTATTCTATTCTATTCTATTCTATTCTATATGGCCAATAAAAAATCAACCCTTTTCAACCCCCTTCTTTCAACCCCTTTGCGTATCTCAGAAATCTGACATAGTAGAGAAAAATAGTTTTCGAGGTTGTATAAAGGTTATTTAGATGAGTATATGGCCAATAAAACTTCAACCCTTTTCAACCCCTTTGTTGTTAGTCAAAAAATACTAAAAAGACAACGCGAGTTGCTCGCAACTCGCGCCCCCAAGCGGAATACTAGTTATATTATATATAATTAAAAAACCACTGATTGACTGATTGACATAATTGTTCTCCCACTTGCCGTGCTAGGAGGGGAAAACTTTTTATGGGGTTGTATAGAAGGTGTCGGGGTGAGTATGGGAAAAATCCGAAACTACCCCTTTTCCACCCCCATCTTTCAACCCCATTGCTTATCTCAGAAACCTGACGTCGAAGAGAAAAATGGTTTTCGGGGTTGTATAGAGGGTGTTTGGATGAGTAGAAAACGAAAAAAAAATTACCCCTTTTCAACCCCCTTTTTACAACCCCTTTGCGTATCTCAGAAATCTGACATTGTAGAGAAAAATGGTTTTCGGGGTTGTATAGAGGGTATCTGGATGAGTATATGGCCACTAAAAAATTCAACCCTATTCAACCCTTTTCAACCCCCTAATTTCAACCCCTTTGCGTATCTCAGAAACCTGACATTCTAGAGAAAAATGGTCTTCGGGGTTGTATAGAAGGTGTCTGAATGAGTATATGGCCACTAAAAAATTCAACCCTTTTCAACCCCCTACTTTCAACCCCTTTGCGTATCTCAGAAACTTAACATTCTAGAGAAAAACGGTCTTCGGGGTTGTATAGAAGGTATCTGGGTGAGTATATGGCGAATAAAAAATTCAACCCTTTTCAACCCCCTTCTTTCAACCCCTTTGCGTATCTCAGAAACCTGACGTCGAAGAGAAAAATGGTTTTCGGGTTTGTAAAGAGGTTGTCTGGATGAGAAAATTACGATTAAAAAATTCAACCCTTTTCAACCCCCTTCTTTCAACTCCTTTGCGTAACTCAGAAATCTGACATTGTAGAGATAATAATTGTTAGTAAAAAAATACTAAAAAGACACCGCGGGTTGCTTGCAACTCGCGCCCCCAAGCGAAATACTAGTTATATTATATATAATTAAAAAACCACTCACTGATTGACATAATTGTTCTCCCACTTGCCGTGCTAGGAGGGGAAAACTTTTTATGGGGTTGTATAGAAGGTGTCGGGGTGAGTATGGGAAAAATCTGAAACTACCCCTTTTCAACCCCCTTCTTTCAACCCCATTGCTCATCTCAGAAAACTGACGTCGAAGAGAAAAATGGTTTTCGGGGTTGTATAGAGGGTGTTTGGATGAGTATAAAACGAAAAATAAAATTACCCCTTTTCAACCCCCTTCTTACAACCCCTTTGCGTATCTCAGAAACTTGACATTGAAGAGAAAAATGGTTTCCGGGGTTGTATAGAGGGTATCTGGGTGAGTATATGGCCAATAAAAAATCAACCCTTTTCAACCCCCTTCTTTCAACCCCTTTGCGTAACTCAGAAATCTGACATTGTAGAGAAAAATGGTCTTCGGGGTTGTATAGAGGGTGTCTGGATGAGTATATGGCCAATAAAAAATTCAACCCTTTTCAACCCCCTACTTTCAACCCCTTGGCATATCTCAGAAACCTGACATTGTAGAGAAAAATAGTTTTCGAGGTTTTATAAAGGGTATTTAGATGAGTATATGGCCAATAAAGATTCAACCCTTTTCAACCCCTTTGTTGTTAGTCAAAAAATACTGAAAAGACACCGCGAGTTGCTCGCAACTCGCGCCCCCAAGCGAAATACTAGTTATATTATATATAATTAAAAAACCACTGACTGACTGACTGATTGACATAATTGTTCTCCCACTTGCCGTGCTAGGAGGGGAAAACTTTTTATGGGGTTGTATAGAAGGTGTCGGGGTGAGTATGGGAAAAATCTGAAACTACCCCTTTTCAACCCCCTTCTTTCAACCCCATTGCTTATCTCAGAAACCTGACGGTGAAGAGAAAAATGGTTTTCGGGGTTGTATAGAGGGTGTCTGGGTGAGTAGAAAACGAAAAAAAAAACTACCCCTTTTCAACCCCTTTGCGTATCTCAGAAATCTGACATTTTAGAGCAAAATGGTTTTCGGGGTTGTATAGAGGGTATCTGGATGAGTATATGGCCAATAAAAAATTCAACCCTTTTCAACCCCCTTCTTTCAACCCCTTTGCGTATCTCAGAAACCTGACATTCTAGAGAAAAATGGTCTTCGGGGTTGTATAGAGGGTGTCTGGATGAGTATATGGCCAATAAAAAATTCAACCCTTTTCAACCCTTTTCAACCCCCTTGTTTCAACCCCTTGGCATATCTCAGAAACCTGACATTGTAGAGAAAAATGGTTTTCGGGGTTGTATAGAAGGTGTCTGGATGAGTATATGGCCACTAAAAAATTCAACCCTTTTCAACCCCCTTCTTTCAACCCCTTTGCGTATCTCAGAAATCTGACATAGTAGAGAAAAATAGTTTTCGAGGTTGTATAAAGGGTATTTAGATGAGTATATGGCCTATAAAAATTCAACCCTTTTCAACCCCCTACTTTCAACCCCTTTGTTTTTAGTCAAAAAATACAAAAATGACACCGCGGGTTGCTTGCAACTCGCGCCCCCAAGCGAAATACTAGTTATATTATATTATATATAATTAAAAAACCACTGACTGATTGACTGATTGATTGACTGATTGACATAATTGTTCTCCCACTTGCCGTGCTAGGAGGGGAAAACTTTTTATGGGGTTGTATAGAAGGTGTCGGGGTGAGTATGGGAAAAATCTGAAACTACCCCTTTTCAACCCCCTTCTTTCAACCCCATTACTTATCTCAGAAACCTGACGTCGAAGAGAAAAATGGCTTTCGGGGTTGAATAGAGGGTGTTTGGATGAGTAGAAAACGAAAAAAAAAACTACCCCTTTTCAACCCCCTTTTTACAACCCCTTTGCGTATCTCAGAAATCTGACATTTTAGAGAAAAATGGTTTTCGGGGTTGTATAGAGGGTATCTGGGTGAGTATATGGCCAATAAAAAAATCAACCCTATTCAACCCTTTTCAACCCCCTTGTTTCAACCCCTTTGCGTATCTCAGAAACCTGACATTCTAGAGAAAAATGGTTTTCGGGGTTGTATAGAGGGTGTCTGGATGAGTATATAGCCAGTAAAAAATTCAACCCTATTCAACCCCCTTCTTTCAACCCCTTTGCGTATCTCAGAAATCTGACATAGTAGAGAAAAATAGTTTTCAAGGTTGTATAAAGGGTATTTAGATGAGTATATGGCCAATAAAAATTCAACCCTTTTCAACCCCCTTTTTACAACCCCTTTGCGTATCTCAGAAATCTGACATTTTAGAGCAAAATGGTTTCCGGGGTTGTATAGAGGGTATCTGGATGAGTATATGGCCAATAAAAAACTCAACCCTTTTCAACCCCCTTTTTACAACCCCTTTGCGTATCTCAGAAATCTTACAATTTAGAGAAAAATGGTATTCGGGGTTGTATAGAGGGTGTCTGGATGAGTATATGGCGAATAAAAAAATCAACCCTATTCAACCCTTTTCAACCCCTTTGCGTATCTCAGAAACTTGACATTGAAGAGAAAAATGGTTTTCGGGGTTACATAGAGGGTATCTGGATGAGTATATGGCCGATAAAAAATTCAACCCTATTCAACCCCCTTGTTTCAACCCCTTGGCATATCTCAGAAACCTGACATTTTAGAGAAAAATGGTTTTCGGGATTGTATAGAGGGTATCTGGGTGAGTATATGGCCAATAAAAAATTCAACCCTTTTCAACCCCCTTCTTTCAACCCCCTTGCGTATCTCAGAAACCTGACATTGTAGAGAAAAATGGTCTTCGGGGTTGTATAGAGGACATCTGGATGAATATATGGCTAAAAAAATTCAACCCTTTTCAACCCCCTTCTTTCAACCCCTTTGCGTAACTCAGAAACCTGACATTGTAGAGAAAAATGGTCTTCGGGGTTGTATAGAGGACATCTGGATAAATGTATGGCCAAAAAAAATTCAACCCTTTTCAACCCCCTTCTTTCAACCCCTTTGCGTAACTCAGAAATCTGACATTGTAGAGATAATAATTGTTACTAAAAAGACACCGCGGGTTGCTTGCAACTCGCGCCCCCAAGCGAAATACTAGTTATATTATATATAATTAAATAACCACTCACTCACTCACTGATTGACATAATTGTTCTCCCACTTGCCGTGCTAGGAGGGGAAAACTTTTTATGGGGTTGTATAGAAGGTGTCGGGGTAAGTATGGGAAAAATCTGAAACTACCCCTTTTCAACCCCCTTCTTTCAACCCCATTGCTAATCTCAGAAACCTGACGTCGAAGAGAAAAATGGTTTTCAAGGTTACTTAGAGGGTGTTTGGATGAGTTGAAAACGAAAAAAAAACTACCCCATTTCAACCCCTTTTTTACAACCCCTTTGCGTATCTCAGAAATCTGACATTTTAGAGAAAAATGGTTTTCAGGTTTGTATAGAGGGTGTTTCGGTGAGTATATGACGAATAAAAAATTCAACCCTTTTCAACCCCCTACTTTCAACCCCTTTGCGTATATCAGAAACTTGACATAGTAGAGAAAAATGGTTTTCGGGGTTGTATAGAGGGCACCTGGATGAATATATAGCCAAAAAAAAATTCAAACTTTTTCAACCCCCTACTTTCAACCCCTTTGCGTATCTCAGAAACCTGACATTGTAGAGAAAAATGGTTTTCGGGGTTGTATAGAGGGTGTCTGGATGAGTATATGGCCACTAAAAAATTCAACCCCCTACTTTCAACCCCTTTGCGTATCTCAGAAACCTGACATAGTAGAGCAAAACGGTTTTCAGGTTTGTGTGGAGGGTATTTGGACAAGTATATGGCGATTAAAAAATACAACCCTTTTCAACCCCCTTCTTTCAACCCTTTTGCGTATCTCAGAAACCTGACACAAATTATTATTTTCACAGGGAAATAATAATTGTTAGTCAAAAAGTACTAAAAAGACACCGCGGGTTGCTTGCAACTCGCGCCCCCAAGCGAAATACTAGTTATTATTATATTATATACAATTAAAAAACCACTCACTGATTGACTGATTGATTGACTGATTGACATAATTGTTCTCCCACTTGCCGTGCTAGGAGGGGAAAACTTTTTATGGGGTTGTATAGAAGGTGTCGGGGTGAGTATGGGAAAAATCTGAAACTACCCCTTTTCAACCCCCTTCTTTCAACCCCATTGCTTATCTCGGAAACCTGACGTCGAAGAGAAAAATAGTTTTCGGGGTTGTATAGAGGGTGTTTGGATGAGTATAAAACGAAAAAAAAAATTACCCCTTTTCAACCCCCTACTTTCAACCCCTTTGCGTATCTCAGAAACTTGACATTCTAGAGAAAAATGGTCTTCGGGGTTGTATAGAGGGTGTCTGGATGAGTATATGGCCAATAAAAAATTCAACCCTATTCAACCCTTTTCAACCCCCTACTTTCAACCCCTTTGCGTATCTCAGAAACTTGACATTGTAGAGAAAAATGGTCTTCGGGGTTGTATAGAGGGTGTCTGGATGAGTATATGGCCAATAAAAAATTCAACCCTATTCAACCCTTTTCAACCCCCTTATTTCAACTCCTTGGCATATCTCTGAAACCTGACATTGTAGAGAATAATGGTTTTCGGGGTTGTATAGAGGGTATCTGGGTGAGTATATGGCCAATAAAAAATCAACCCTTTTCAACCCCCTTCTTTCAACCCCTTTGCGTATCTCAGAAATCTGACATTGTAGAGATAATAATTGTTAGTCAAAAAATACTAAAAAGACACCGCGGGTTGCTTGCAACTCGCGCCCCCAAGCGAAATACTAGTTATATTATATACAATTAAAAAACCACTGATTGACTGACTGATTGACATAATTGTTCTCCCACTTGCCGTGCTAGGAGGGGAAAACTTTATATGGGGTTGTATAGAAGGTGTCGGGGTGAGCATGGGAAAAATCTGAAACTACCCCTTTTCAACCCCCTTCTTTCAACCCCATTGCTTATCTCGGCAACCTGACGTCGAAGAGAAAAATGGTTTTCGGGGTTGTATAGAGGGTGTTTGGATGAGTAGAAAACGAAAAAAAAAACTACCCCTTTTCAACCCCCTTTTTACAACCCCTTTGCGTATCTCAGAAATCTGACATTTTAGAGAAAAATGGTTTTCGGGGTTGTATAGAGGGTATCTGGGTGAGTATATGGCCAATAAAAAAATCAACCCTATTCAACCCTTTTCAACCCCCTTGTTTCAACCCCTTTGCGTATCTCAGAAACCTGACATTCTAGAGAAAAATGGTTTTCGGGGTTGTATAGAGGGCACCTGGATGAATATATAGCCAAAAAAAAATTCAACCTTTTTCAACCCCCTACTTTCAACCCCTTTGCGTATCTCAGAAACCTGACATTGTAGAGAAAAATGGTCTTCGGGGTTGTATAGAAGGTGTCTGGATAAGTATATGGCCACTAAAAAATTCAACCCTATTCAATCCTTTTCAACCCCCTTGTTTCAACCCCTTTGCGTATCTCAGAAATCTGACATTTTAGAGAAAAATGGTTTTCGGGGATGTATAGAGGGTATTTGGGCGAGTATATGGCCAATAAAAAATTCAACCCTTTTCAACCCCCTTGTTTCAACCCCTTGGTATATCTCAGAAATCTGACATTGTAGAGAAAAATGGTTTTCGGGGTTGTATAGAGGGTGTTTCGATGAGTATATGACGAATAAAAAATTCAACCCTTTTTAACCCCCTACTTTCAACCCCTTTGCGTTTCTCAGAAACCTGACACAAATTATTATTTTCACAGGGAAATAATAATTGTTAGTCAAAAAATACTAAAAAGACACCGCGGGTTGCTTGCAACTCGCGCCCCCAAGCGAAATACTAGTTATATTATATTATATATAATTAAAAAACCACTCACTGATTGACATAATTGTTCTCCCACTTCCCGTGCTGGGAGGGGAAAACTTTTTATAGGGTTGTATAGAAGGTGTCGGGGTGAGTATGGGAAAAATCTGAAACTACCCCTTTTCAACCCCCTTCTTTCAACCCCATTGCTTATCTCAGAAACCTGACGTCGAAGAGAAAAATGGTTTTCAGGGTTGTATACAGGGTGTCTGGATGAGTATAAAACGAAAAAAAAATTACCCCCTTTTCAACCCCCTTCTTTCAACCCCTTTGCGTATCTCAGAAATCTGACATTTTAGAGGAAAATGGTTTTCGGGGTTGTATAGAGGGTATCTGGGTGAGTATATGGCCAATAAAAAATTCAACCCTATTCAACCCTTTTCAACCCCCTTCTTTCAACCCCATTGCTTATCTCAGAAACCTGACGGTGAAGAGAAAAATGGTTTTCGGGGTTGTATAGCGGGTGTCTGGATGAGTATAAAACGAAAAAAAAAATTACCCCTTTTCAACCCCTTTTTACAACCCCTTTGCGTATCTAAGAAATCTGATATTTTAGAGAAAAATGGTTTTCGGGGTTGTATAGAGGGTATTTGGGTGAGTATATGGCCAATAAAAAATTCAACCCTTTTCAACCCCCTTCTTTCAACCCCTTTGCGTATCTCAGAAACCTGACATCGAAGAGAAAAATGGTTTTCGTGGTTGTATAGAGGGTATCTGGATGAGTATAAGGCCAATAAAAAAATCAACCCTATTCAACCCTTTTCAACCCCCTACTTTCAACCCCTTTGTTGTTAGTCAAAAAATACTAAAAAGACATCGCGAGTTGCTCGCAACTCGCGCCCCCAAGCGAAATACTAGTATATATATATTATATATAATTAAAAAACCACTGACTGATTGACATAATTGTTCTCCCACTTGCCGTACTAGGAGGGGAAAACTTTTTATGGGGTTGTATAGAAGGTGTCGGGGTGAGTATGGGAAAAATCTGAAACTACCCCTTTTCAACCCCCTTCTTTCAACCCCATTGCTTATCTCAGAAACCTGACGTCGAAGAGAAAAATGGTTTTCGGGGTTGTATAGAGGGTGTTTGGATGAGTAGAAAACGAAAAAAAAAACTACCCCTTTTCAACCCCCTTTTTACAACCCCTTTGCGTATCTCAGAAATCTGACATTTTAGAGAAAAATGGTTTTCGGGGTTGTATAGAGGGTATTTGGGTGAGTATATGGCCAATAAAAAATTCAACCCTATTCAACCCTTTTCAACCCCCTACTTTCAACCCCTTGGCATATCTCAGAAACCTGAAATTGTAGAAAAAAATGGTTTTTGGGGTTGTATAGAGGGTGTTTGAATGAATATATAGCGAATAAAAAATTCAACCCTTTTCAACCCCCTTCTTTCAACCCCTTTGCGTATCTCAGAAACCTGACACAAATTATTATTTTCACAGGGAAATAATAATTGTTAGTCAAAAAATACTAAAAAGACACCGCGGGTTGCTTGCAACTCGCGCCCCCAAGCGAAATACTAGTTTTATATTATATATAATTAAAAAACCACTCACTGATTGACTGATTGACATAATTGTTCTCCCACTTGCCGTGCTAGGAGGGGAAAACTTTTTATGGGGTTGTATAGAAGGTGTCGGGGTGAGTATGGGAAAAATCTGAAACTACCCCTTTTCAACCCCCGTCTTTCAACCCCATTGCTTATCTCAGAAATCTGACGTCAAAGAGAAAAATGGTTTTCGGGGTTGTATAGAGGGTGTCTGGGTGAGTATAAAACGAAAAAAAAAATTACCCCTTTTCAACCCCCATTTTACAACCCCTTTGCGTATCTCAGAAATCTGACATTTTAGAGAAAAATGGTTTTCGGGGTTGTATAGAGGGTATTTGGGTGAGTATATGGCCAATAAAAAATTCAACCCTATTCAACCCTTTTCAACCCCCTTGTTTCAACCCCTTGGCATATCTCAGAAACCTGACATTGTAGAGAAAAATGGTTTCGGGGTTGTATAGAGGGTATCTGGGTGAGTATATGGCTAATAAAAAATCAACCCCTTTCAACCCCCTTCTTTCAACCCCTTTGCGTATCTCAGAAATCTGACATAGTAGAGAAAAATAGTTTTCGAGGTTGTATAAAGGGTATTTAGATGAGTATATGGCCAATAAAAATTCAACCCTTTTCAACCCCCTACTTTCAACCCCTTTGTTGGTAGTCAAAATATACTAAAAAGACACCGCGGGTTGCTTGCAACTCGCGCCCCCAAGCGAAATACTAGTCTATGTATATAGATAATACATGTACTCACCAACATTAAACCCGACTTCAAAAAAAGTGGAGGTTCCAAATTCGACTTTCTTGTGTGGGTTACCTCATAACTTTTTACTAGGTGTACCTACAGATGATGATGATTATTTTCATTTTGGAAAGCTGGTCATATGCTCCCATTCTGGCGATTATCTAGTATTTGAATTATTTCTAATAATGCGTATTTAATTGACTTCGACTATATTGATGATACGATGTTCTCATTTTCACTTGTCATTTTAAAATGAACAAAAATAAACTGTATACTATTTGAGTAGTATTTCGAGGTGGTACCTTTCTAGTTTGATGAAGAACGTCGGAGATAGGCAACGGAACTCTTCAATAAATTATGATATCGCATGTCCGTTTACTGCTAAACCAGTTTATAACAAAACATCACGCCGCGCGCCAGTACGCCGTGAAGGGTTACGTACGTTCCGTAAGGGTAAGCTGTCGTGGGGTATCACCACTAAAAAGTGACCATTAAAAAATGTTTTTTTTACAAAAATACAACAGACTTCCAAGTAAAAACATTACAAAGTATAAAATAACTTGAAAGTTGCTTGTATTTTGCGCTGTTGTAGTCACAATCTCTCAAGATATACATACTTAAGTAGGTACTACAATCTTATGAAGTTTCATGGATTGATGGACAGCACCAAAAATAAAAACTGTTATTGTTTGCGAAAAAGTAAATACTTATGTCTAAATATTTACTTATCATGAACAGTTACAGTTTTTCAAAAACTTTTAAAACCTACTTAACATTGGCGTAGGTACCAATCTAGATTTTTTTTCAGGAGGGACCTGGACCCTGACCCATAACCTTAGATGCAACGCCCACGGCCCAATATAGGTACAGTAGGAATTGGACATTCAAACATGAAATTTTAGTCCAGTCCAACGCACACACATTAATCGCGTATCTGTTGAATTAAATACCACTGTTCTGATTTTGTAGTATTTTTTTAAAATTTGGTATATATGTTGTAAACGGTACCTACCTACATTTTACGAGAAAAATCAATCCGCACACTTATTTGTAATGATTGTAATTATTATAAGTAGACAAAAACTTGTTATAGTTAAAACATAAATCTCTCTATTCTCTATAGCCTATTTAGGCTATATCGAGATAGGTATAGCTCTTCAAAAATAGGTATTTTTTCTCCAAAGGTTCTAAACTATAATAAAAGTTTTACAAACGGATTATAGCTAATATTGCGACCAAAGTCAGACTAGGCTAGAAGGGCCCGAATGGCTCCGCACAACACGACCCCGGTACGGTATATGGGATTATATCGGGAATAATGAAAAGTAAAAAGTAATATAGATAGGTACCTACTTAAGCGTATTTTTCTTTAATTATTCATACTTAGATACAATGTTATTGTAGACTGATGCAGGAAAGCTCAATAACTTCGAGAGTGCAGAATGTAGAGTCATTCGGGGTAACCGTACGCAGCGGGTAAGTGTGCGAATTGCACATATCTCCTAGACGAGGCGTGGGGGGTGGGGTATTAGTTCCGGTCAATGAGAGGCCACAGCGAGGGAATACAAACGCGATAAACTCGGACGCCGCGCCGCCCGCACCACTTTTGCTAAAAAGTGTTTCTCGGTGTGAAATCGATATTTTTTTTGTGTCCTGGAAAACATTGTCACATACGAGATTATAAATTTACAAAGGTAAGTTCGATTTTGCTGAATAACATACATATTTAGCTTAAAAATTGTACACATCATTTTAGATTATGTTGAATATTTTGAACTCCGTTGTCATTTGTTTGAATTTTGGCTACTCGGGTAAAGTGTGCGCGTGCGCACACTTAAAGTGTAGATGATGTACCTACATTCTTGGATGATGTACTCTATCATCCAAGAATGTAGGTACATCATCTACACTTAAATTATTTTCCTATAGGTCATATTTAATTAATCGCAAGTGTGAATTAAAGTCTGAATATTGTTATAATTTTGTGTTCAGTTCTTCAGTTTCTTATATTACTGTTGTTACTCATAAGTTACCATAGGACCCTATGATCATTATAAGTTTGTATCGTATTATACTTTAAAATATGTCGTGATATAGCATTAATCATGTTTACTTAAGTAATAAGTACACTTACCCCTACTGCGTCTACTTACCCCACGCATTCCGAATTTCTGTGATTATTGTTAAATATAAAAATAAATAAGAAATTAATGGTTTTTGTTATTGCATTTGACAGTCAAATAAATACTCTATTCACAACAATGTCTTTCTTTCCGAAAGTGTTCTATTCCTAGACACAACGAGGCTTGAAAGTGCAACGTGCGCACAGTTGACCCGAATGACTCTATGAGCGAACGTAGCGAACTCGAAAATTTTTGCATCCCATCTCCGATAAGTTGAACTATTCATATTTAAAATCAAACTTATGGTAAACTTAGGTTCTATAAATATCATAGAACCAAGTGTTGATTTGATGAAAATTTCTCACTCCACCTCGGATACCTAGGTTCTTTTGACAGTTCATATCCACTTCTACATAAAATAAACTTGTTTGACTAATGCAGGAAAAGCTCAAAAACTCACGAGAGTGTACGACAATCACAACACAGTTTCAAACAAGAGCGAGCGAAGGAACCCCGGCTTATTTTCCCCCCTCCCCCTCCTATATACGCCTGTGCTACTTATGGAATATTTATGTATATTGTTTGAAACTGTGGATGCACTATCTGCTTAAGTAGCTACGTCATAAGCAAAAGTCTTCAATAGCCCTGATAATTATATCCTATGTCAATGATTTATTTGATACAGATATTTAAAAAATCTATATAAAAAAAATATTTCTTATATTATGGGTTGGTTACATTCCACCATACTATGCGTGGCCTGATCCCGACACGCACTTATCCGATTTTTATGATACCTATATAAGTAATAGTCACGGAAGAAGTATTTACGCATATTGCTATGAACCGTAATTTTTTGAGGTTGTGTTTTCTTCTGTATTTGCTTTCAAAATTCGATCTTTTGTCTACGCTACCCTTATTCGTCTTCAAAATTAACTTGACAACACTGGTCATAGCGTATGATGAGCGTAATGTAAGTACCTACCACCTACCAATGTTGTCAACTTGGTGGAATTTTCAGTAAGTAGTAACTTTGAAGTTGAACACATACTTACGGCTGGCAGACCATAGCGCTCTCTTTTTGCTGAATATCTATAAATCCAACCACTTATAATTGTAATAAAAATATTGTGAAACAATATCATGTCATGTTGTGCCTTAAAACGTCTAAAAGTCCACCTTCTATGTGCTGAAAACACGATAGACGCACGTAGATTTCCTCTTTTTGCTTCTTTGAAGGCAACGCTGAAATGGAAAAACTGATTAAGTATTAAGAATTATGAACATAGTAAAGTCCAAACAAAGAATCCAAACTAATTTCCGACCAAATTCTTAGTCCGAGCACTTGAAGACACTAATTTATGTGGTAATTAGAACAATCTAATCTAGAGTTAGAAGATATGTTGGAGATATACGCTATTGTTTCTCGTAGCATTAAACGCTTTTATGCAAAAAATCGGTTAGCTGTATCGTATCATTTCTATTCAAATCAATGAACAAACGAGATTTATTAAACTGAAAATACAGACAGCGATTCATCAAAAAGTAATTTTTGTCTACAATTATATTTTAGTAACATGTTTATTTTTCACTCTCAAATCTTCGTATGATGCACGATAAAATGTTGGCAACACCGAAAGGTAGTAATTTAGTCAAGTAGTGGATAGGTGGGCGTCCATCTTGAAATTTTACTGGGTTTGAGCCGGTTTAGTTATAATAAAAGTGTATTTTGTAGCTTGGAGTTCATATTTATCGTTAGTTTTCAAGAAGTTTTATGTATGCCGAAACTATTCATCGTTTAAAGTAGGATTAACTACAGTTATGTTTTAGGTATGAACGTCTGCTATAACATTTAATCGTTTGACGAGTAATGGCGTGCGTTTTTCTCTTTGAAGACACTTTCATATTTTAATCCATGTCGTCAGATCGTATGAATAGTAACGTCTGGCGCATGTGATGAAGTGTGTTAATGTCTTGATAATTAAGAATTATGCTTCAATAATTATTTTACTTGGACAGTAATCTTAGCTGGATGTCGTTTTTAGGTTATACATCACAATACTTTAATTGAATAGTGACTTGTAATCATAACCGCCTATGATTCGATTCGTCTGGTTGAATCATTATGCATGAACACATTGCAATTAAGTGGAGTTCTTCACCGACATGAATGTTTGAAAGTGACGTAGAAAATATTTATTCGCAGTATCGTTACTCAAGACATACGCGATTTCCGGAAAGACTATCGCTGATAAAAGCTTAAATTGGCGGAGGCATAGCACGATGGCAGTGCCGAGTAGAGCGCGAGTATATGCCGATGTCAACTCACAACGTCCAAGAGAATACTGGGACTATGAAAGCTATGTGGTTGACTGGGGCAACCAGGAAGACTACCAGTTGGTGCGTAAACTTGGGCGTGGAAAGTACAGTGAAGTATTCGAGGCAATAAATATCACAAATAATGAAAAGTGTGTAGTTAAAATATTGAAGGTGAGTCACATTATTTCATTTTTTACACCTCCAAGTCAAGTTCATCATTGTTTACATAGTATTCATAATGTGATGGCCATGTCCTACTATGCTTTGCATAAGCATAAATATCACAATTTCATATGTCCTAATTACAGAATTTTATTCCAGCCTGTTAAAAAGAAGAAGATAAAAAGAGAAATAAAAATATTAGAAAACTTAAGAGGAGGCACAAATATAATTACTTTACAAGCTGTAGTCAAGGATCCTGTTTCTCGTACTCCAGCACTCATTTTTGAACATGTCAACAATACTGATTTTAAACAGCTGTATCAAACACTGTCAGATTATGATATAAGGTAACACTTATTTTATTGTTCACCCAGTGCTTTGTTGAAAGGAATTACTGAGTTAGCAGATTAAATCTAAACTGCCTTGATTCAATAATGCTATCAGTTAGATACTCTCATAATCAATGTTTATTTCATTACAGATATTATTTGTATGAACTGCTGAAGGCATTAGATTACTGCCACAGTATGGGCATCATGCATAGAGATGTGAAACCCCATAATGTGATGATTGATCATGACCACAGAAAGTTGCGTCTTATTGATTGGGGGTTAGCTGAGTTCTATCACCCTGGGCAAGACTACAATGTCCGTGTTGCTTCTAGATATTTTAAGGTATGTAAAAAATTGAAGTCATCATTCATCTATTTAAAACTGTTATAAGTTAATGATACAAAAAGTATAGTTTATATGAATTTATACTTATTTTAGGGTCCAGAGCTCTTGGTGGATTATCAAATGTATGACTATTCTTTGGACATGTGGTCATTAGGATGCATGTTAGCATCTATGATCTTTCGTAAAGAGCCATTTTTCCATGGCCATGACAACTATGATCAACTTGTGCGTATTGCTAAAGTGCTGGGCACTGAAGAGCTATTTGAATATTTGGATAAATATCATATAGAATTGGATCCTCGGTTTAATGATATACTTGGCAGGTATGTAATGAATTATTTCTATTTTTAATCTAAGGATTAAGAAAAAAGAATTGTGTTAATACATAATAATTATGTTCTTATTACCTTTCTTTTAAGGCATTCTCGTAAACGATGGGAGCGGTTTGTGCACTCTGAAAATCAACACTTGGTGTCTCCTGAAGCATTAGATTTCCTAGATCGTCTTCTACGCTATGATCACTATGAGAGATATACTGCTCGTGAGGCAATGGATCATCCATACTTCTGTAAGTTAAAGTTATGATTAATATAACATCTTTGACCACCACAAAATAATGTGTTGCTGTCCTTGGTGTGCCACAAATTCAGTATACAGTTTGTACCTCTATCATTGTATATTTGTGTATTCTATCAAAAAATGTGGCAGTCAAAATATTGAACTATTTTTGTTTGTGTGCCCACAATTCACATTCAAGTCATACCAAAAGTATTAGGAGGTTGAAAGTTGATAGGTATACAACACATGATTTTGATAAAGTGCTTAAATAAGAAGAAAAAATATTTATTATTATTTAAAGCAGAGCCAGTTCATTTAAGTTTTGTGGAAAATACAAAAACTCATTTTCTATATGCATTCCAACGAAAACTTAGTTTGATTTACTTGCTTGCTTTGGTTTTTTTTTCTTAATGTATCAGATAAAAAAAATGATATTTTGTATGTTAGTGAAATACAGGAATTTAAATTGTGCTTCATGAATAGTAATAATCACTATGTATTTAGCTGATAGTTTTAGTTATACCTTCATAGGTCGATCTGAAACTTATCACAACTACAGACACCTCATTCATTACCATTCTTCAAAAACAATAGTTTTATTGGTAGAGAAAGAGAGAATGCATGACCCTAACAAAATTGACCCCTTTAAAGCTTAAGATTTCACAAATAGGCTCCTGAAATCAAAAATGTTATGACCAACATAGTGGAATAGACAAATAAAAATAACTATTGCAGGCATCATATTAATGTATATGACTTAAAAACTCCAGGATTGTTTATTTATTTTATTATTTATGTACTCAGATCAAATTAGTAATAGACAACATTAAAATTATGAATATAAAGGAAACACTTTGCTGCTTATTTTTAGTATTAACAGTCTTCAAGTAACTGTAAACCACGGAAGGTCGGACAACTTGGCAAAACTATGAGGATTCATCATTATTTTATTATGGAAGCCTAAATATCAGCCAAATGTAATCCAGCAATTCTTGTCTTTTTTCGAGATTCGTTGTTAAACAAGGACCCCTTATAGTTTCGCCAAGTCATATAAACAAGTAAATTAATCTCCGTCTGTTTATGGTTATACAGTTAGAAACTCTTGGTCCTAAAAAGCTGTTATTTGGTATGGATACAGACATTAATCAACCCTATAAAATTTAAAGAGGGTGTTGCAAAAAAAACTTAAGGGTAACCCATACCCTTTGTCAACACTGTATGGCTCGCCCGGAGGACACGGTGGAGCTCTGCCCTGCTTGGGCGGAGCAACGCACAGTGGATCGTCCCCATACAAGAGGTTGGACATAGAATCAAAAATTAAAAAAGTATTTAATTTAAATGAAAAATATATACAGTTGCATTCCTCTATTGAAGAGCAACAAAAATTGTTACTACGCTTTTTTTATTTGACCAGCACTTTACGAGCAAATCGAAGAAAACTGTTATTTTTGTATGGAAACAAACACAAAAATCTCTGTATCTCATGGTTCCCTCCTTGTTTCGATTTGCGGTTTTCATTACTGTTATTTACCTATTTTATGCCACATTTTCTTCAAGGACACATGGTGCCCACAGAGGGCCCCTTCCGAAATATTTTGCCTATAGCAACTATCTTTGTTATTGTATTACTGATGAAATAGAGGTACATTTAGTATACTTATTACCGAGAATTAGTTATCACCAAGGAGTTCCTTAACAGGTGCATTAGTGAGTACTTTAATGACTTATTAAGGCTTTTGTTGTAATATAACAAAAGCTAACGCTTTAAATACGTCATTAAATAACGACTACCAGTACTTGCTTAATCTAATTAGTTATTGAAATTAATATGTTAACAGCCCTTAAGCTCTGCATAGTGATTGGCTCATGTCATCATTAGCAAATTCATTGCTAGTTGCAAACTTGTTGCCCTTTAAATATTTGTGTTTTGCAAATATGCTTTTGTTGTAATTACAACCTCTACTAAGTGTTGTCATTATGGCTTTCCGTGGCTTTTCTACTCATCTAGATCTTAATGTTGCTCTTTGTAATCATAAAGATCTTCGTGACTATGATAATTTATTTAACACATTGAAGTCGAATAGTAACGTGTAGCTAAGTGAAAATGATGTGTCGGATCTAAAGAACTGGTGTCGACGATTTTGCTATCGGATTTACTCTAAATGGTTGCAATCAAGAAGGACAGTCGACAAATTCATGAATAAGAGCAGAGAATGGTTAAGTTCCGATATCATTTGGCCAAATTGCTTTGGGAAAATTTTGTTCACACTGAAGAAGCTGAAAATGAAGCAGAAGAGGTAATCAGCCCATCAAAATCGGATGCATCAACTTCAACATATAAGTCTCTTCGCAAACACTTTGAAAATCTATCGAGTAGACAAAAAAGAAGACGTGTTGATGAAAATATTGCTAGTTGCAGTCATCCAAATGAGCTTTTACATACTGTTGAAACTGCACTTAAGTCTGCCGGAAAAAATGATGTGGCCAGAATAATGAAACGTTTGCTGGGAAATCCTGAACACAACAGTTTTAAATGTCCTGGAAACTAAACAGAATACTTTGTTTCGTAAAGTTCCTACTCACAAAGCACTTGCTCTTTATGTTCACATGCAGTTAATTCTACGGCGTTACATCACACTTAGGGACTTTAGTTTTAAAGAAGGTCATGCGAAATACCCAAGCTATTACATGTTAGTGAAAGAAAAACTTAAAGTGTTACCCGGCAAAAGAAGAAGCAACTGTCACTGATACTTCCGCAAAGATACGGTTCCAAGCCCTCCTTGATCTTACAGTTAGGAGGCTGATCGATTCACTTAAATCGAATTTTGATGCTGGTGAACAACTTGTGCTTCACAGTAAATGGGGTTTTGATGGAGCTTTGAGTCAAAGCATTTATCATCAAAGGACAAAAACAAGTAAACAAGATTTATCCAGTGTATTTATGGCAAGTCTTGTACCTCTTAAGTTAGTGACTTCTAGTGGAAACACAGTATGGCAGAATGATCGGCCATCATCAACCACATATTGTCGTCCGATTTCATTTACGTTTATGAAAGAAACGGAAGCAAACGTGAACGCTGAAATGGATATATTTGAGACCGAGATTCGTGGACTGATCCCAACTGATTGCGGCAATGCTACTGTAACGCACAATCTGTGGTTAACCATGATTGATGGTATTCGTAAAGTGCATTCAATAATATCTGGAACTTCGGCAGCAGTGTGTAATTTGTGCAAAGCTCGCCCAAGCGAGATGAATAATTTGGAAGAAGTGAGAGCTAAACCTGTGAATGAAGATTTATACAAGTACAAGCATGGATTTAGTTCGTTGCATGCTTGGATTCGTTCTATGGAATGTTTATTACACATTGCCTACAGAATGGACATAAAATCATGGCAAGCAAAAGGTGACGACAACAACAAAAAAGTTGGAGCACCTATCAGTAGTGCCTATAGGTTTTTTGTCTGAAGAAGTATCTGAAGCAGAAACAAGGATTTTCGTAAATTTCGAGAAAATCATACCTACTGAATTCTAATGAAGACATTCTTCATAATCTTCTGTTATCTTCCAATCCTCTTCTTACGAGCCTACGACCGAAGATGACCAATAAAGTTAAAAAATCTTCATTTAGAGAACTGGACGATTTGCTCATACATGATCGGAGTGAATTGGAGCATTGACACTGCAACTGATACAATAGCATTGGAGCAATTTCAGAATATAGTGACATTGAATAAGATGACGACAATGACGATGAAGATGAAGAAAATACAGTTTAAGTCTTATAGTTTTATATAATAGTTAGTAACTAAACAGTAGTATTAATTAATTTATTTAGTTATTAGTTGTTAATATTTTTATTTATAAATTATTATAGGTTTAATTAGTGTCATATTGCATTAAAAAGATTTTAATACATATTTTCTTATTCATCATAAAAAAAACTTTTCTTTACGACTTGTTATTAGCTAAATAATGTGATGTCACAACTCATTAGCGATATTTTTTTTTTCAATATATAACTCGCTAATGCGCCTTTTCTTCATTTAACTTTATAATTATGTGTAATTCTTAGTAATTACAATAACTAATTAGATTAAGCAAGTACTGGTAGTCGTTATTTACTTATTTATTAACGCTTTTTTTATATTACAAAAAAAAGCCTAATAAGTCATTAAAGTACTCACTAATGCACCTAGTATTTAAGAAACTGCTTAGTGATAACTAATTCTCGGTAATAAGTATGCTAAATGTACCTCTATTCCATCAGTAATACAATAACAAGATAGTTGCTATAGGCAAAATATTTCGGGGCCCTCTGGGGGCACCATGTGTCTTTGAAGAAAATGTGGTGTAAAATAGGTAAATAACAGTAATGAAAACCGCGAATCGAAACAAGGAGGGAATCATGAGATACAGACATTTTTGTGTTTGTTTCCATACAAAAATAACAGTTTTCATCGATTTGCTCGTAAAGTGCTGGTCAAATAAAAAAAGCGTAGTAACAATTTTTGTTGCTCTTCAATAGAGGAATGCAACTGTACATATTTTTTATTTAAATTAAATACTTTTTTAGATTTTGATTCTATGTCCAACCTCTTGTATGGGGACGATCCACTGTGCAACGCCGTGTCCTCGTCGAGGCGATCGGCGGCGGCGACCTCGCGTCTGGCGCTGGTTCAATTCATGGTCTGGAGCGACGAGGAGGCATGGTAGGCGGTCACCTCCTTCTGCGAAGCAGTACCTAATGCTAGCGAAAGAAGAGGCGGACCGCGTGTGGGAGAGGGTAACCTCACACTCCAGCTGCCGCAACAGAAGACGCCCCGAGTGTCGGGAAACGCAGGGCGATTTCCGGCCACCGTAGGCTCGGGCCTACGGATGGCGAGCTATGCCACCGCAACCCTGGCCTGGCCTGGTTGCTATTGGACGGCGAGCCACGTCCAATAGCAACCAGGCCCGGGTGGCGCGTCGTGTTCACGCGCGCCTCAAAGAGTTGTCAGCAAAGAAGACGGGGCCCAAAGGGTCAGTGCCTGCTAGGGTTGCGGAATTTAAAGCGGCCCTGGAACGTAAAGGGCACTAGAATGATCGCGGGTGGTTAAGTCAATGAGTCTGACACTCTTCTGCTCCGCCCAGAGCGGGAGAAGTCATTTTATAATTTCCCACCCAGAAAAAAAGGGGTAAGCCATACCCATGCAAGTAAATGAGGGATATTTTTTTTTAACCTAACTAAATTCTAAAATAAAAATTATTAACCCAGAGATAGTACTTACTGAGATTTAGGCTATGCCACTTTATGCACGCGTCTGGATTGAGGGCCCTAGTTATTGAATCATAACAATTTTAATTCACGTTTAAGGAATTCATGACCCTTAGCTTTTACTATATTAACTAATTTCCCTATAAGTCTTTATTTCGTTTCGCAAGGGTTCAAAAAATGGGCCCTCAATCCAGATGCACATGCAACAACGCATTGTTCGCTCAAATTTATCGTGTTAAGGTGCATGACTTATGCGTATAGACATAATCAGCTGTTCGGAAATATACATCGTGTTCAAACGGGGCAAAAACTTAAAAAATCATTTGCGACTAAACTACTGCGCCTATTTAATTGATTTTTGGTACAGAGCTTGAAAATGGTACCTAGCATAAGCAGTTTAAAGGAAAGCCCCTGTGTCGTATCAACTCGGTATAATGAAGTTAAGGTAAGAAATAATTGAAGACAGGAAAAACTAACAGCTGACTAGGCTTAAAAAATCGATGAGGAATAAGTCAACAAACTTATAAAATGTAACTGTGCCTGTAACTGAAAAATTAAGTAAATTAAAATAAAAATTAAGTAATAGGTAATTCCATATAAAAAGAGTACAAGTGCATTTGTAACGTTAGATGACTAAATACGGAACCCTTAACTGTACGTGGTCAGAAAAGAACTTGGCCGGATTTAAGAATTAAATAGATAAAATCGCTACTTCTATCTGTAGATTCATTTCCATAATCACATCTAGGTAGGATCAACAGTTAAATGTCATTTAACAATCCACTGTTCAATTTACAATTATAGTAGTGGAACTTCCACATTCTCAATGCTAAAGCGTCATGTAAAATACATGGTTTAAGGGAATGAAACGATTTTCCCGGTCGAAAACATGGCATTAAAGAACTCAAAGCTGTTGTAACCTAATAATCTCGAGCACCTATTGAAGCGTAACGCTTAAGCATATTTCAGAAAGGCAATTAAATTATGTTTAACTAGCAGCGCCCCGCGGTTTCACCTGCGTTGGTTCCGTTCCAAGAAATATAGCCTATGACACTCCACAATAACGTAGGTTTCTTCTATTGGTGAAATAATTTTTAAATCGGTTCAGTAGATCCTCTTACAACGTCGCAAACGTTACCTCTTTATAATATTAGTATAGATGACGCCATTTTTATGTTATGAAAAAATAAGTTTTACCTTGAAACCCGAATGTTGCCTGATTTCTTTGACCACCTGCGTATTTTGTCTCGTTTACTCTTACAGTAGTAAGAGTAAACGAGACAAAATACAAATACGAGATCTAATAAGTGTGTCCTTGTTTCATTGTAATTATCGTTTAGTGACTTATTTTTATTTATACCCGGTAAAAGAGGATGGATAAAATGTAGGGATGAATAAAAACGAAAGTTTTATTGGAATTTTCACGTTATTAAAATATTCTTTGCAGCAATGAAGAACTCGAATTTTCATATATTGAAGTACTTCACTTAAATATATAAAAATATGATTAAAAAATTACATAAAACCTTCATATTTTTTAACATTTATATTATTACATACAATTTATTATATAAAACCTATAAAACTTTAATTTTTATTCACCCCTGCATTTTTATCCATCCCGTTTTACATTACTCTGATTGAGAGCATTTGTGTCACCACTAAATATGTATATAATTACTAGCTGACCCAGCAAACGTTGTTTTGCCATAAAAAAATAAAAACAATATTTAGGGTTATCGTAGAGGGGTGAAAATTTAGGGTTGTATATATTTTTGTATGCTGTATCATAAATAAAAAAACAAAAAAATTATCTAAAAATAAAAAAAAATAAAATATATTTTTAAGGGTGGACCACTATTAACATTTAGGGGGATGAAAAATAGATGTTGACCGATTCTCAGACCTACTGAATATGCCTATAAAAATTGGTCAAGCCGTTTCAGAGGAGTATGGTAACTAACATTGTGACACGAGATTTTTATATATAAGATATTCATAGTATTTTGTTGTTTCAGACCCAATTGTCAAGGAGCAGGGGCGAATGGTTTCATCCAATTCTCCAACTCCTAATGCATTGCAAGGACCAATAAGTACTACAGAATAATTGTTACAAAGAGGTGTTAATGCTCTTTATAATGTATTGATATGATATAATTGTACAAGATTCCGGAAGAAAAACACTAAAAAGAACACCAACAAGAAGCCACTGATGGTGTAAATACATACACAGGGACAGTGAAGGACTCCAATTCCGTTTACAAACACTGATAATATAATTCCAATGATTGAAAATAGGAATAATTTGGAAAGACAATATAATTTAGTGTTTAATATTAGTAAATCTGGTTATGCATTGTTTTAAAAAGTGTTTTTATCTCTGGTATAAACTGCTGACATACATTTGTGAAAGTGCTCGTTTACTCCAGCTGAATAGCTATTTTGTGGTGGGAAGGGGTTCAAATCGTCATAGTAAATTCTGAAACACCCATTTTTATATGAAATTCGATAATAATTAATTATTGAGATAAAGAAAAATGCATCGAGTTATTGCACTTGATTTTTTGCATTTATTAACCTATGTAATTACTTGTATAATATATTGGTAACACCTGCATACCATTTGCAAATATTGGTTAGCAGCTTTTCGTTGGTACTCTACTTATTAAAATTTTGTATTTATGTAATAGAAGTAAAATGTAGATATGTGTGATATAAATACAAAATTTTAAGATGATTAATTAATCGTTTTCTTTTATTACGTATTTATAAAAGAAACCAGCTGATTCTAACATTATTAGATATTGTCGGATTTAAACACTGTTTTCTATTAGTATATTTTTAATAAGTTACGTTAGCTGTCCTCATAAATATTATACATAGCAAATCGTATCTTCAATTGGAAGGCGAACCTCATGGAGTATAATTTATTTTAGTGTGATAACTTCAAGTTGTTGCATAAAATTTTCTGAATAAACAATACTAACTTTGCCTGGAAATGTTTTGGATTATTTACGTTCAAAGATCAATAACTTCGCATCCTTGTCTCGTTGATTTTTATGTATTTGTTCAAATATTAAAATTGCTTTTACAGTACATCAAGAACCTAAATCATGGTTTCTCATGCCTCAGCACATAGTTAGGGTGCCTAGTTCGACCAGGCGGAGCTGTGACCCTCCACCAAAGCTGTGCAAAAGCCAAGTGTGTTCTGGATACATTGGAGACATGTACAAGCAACGTGTCAACGTGGCCTTCTATCAGTCGGTCAGTAGTCGTCGGGCCCTAGTAGAAAGCCTTAAAACGTCGTTGCCTGGCTGAAGCTAAACGAAAAACAATCGCCCTAACGTACCTATCTAGGTACGTTTGGGCACGCCTGTTTCGGATTCGGTGGCACGACACGTGCGTGTGTCAACACTGTAAATCGCCTGGATCGCACGCGGGAGCGGTGGAGTTCTGCCCTGCTCAGGCGGAGCAACGCCGTGTCCTCGTCGAAGCGATCGGTAGCGGCGTACTCTTGCTTGCGGCCCTGGTTCCAATCAATGGTCTGTAGCGAGGAGGCTTGGGAAGCGGCCACCTACTTCTGCGAAGCAGTAGTCCTAGCGAAAGAGGAGGCGGGCCGCGTGACAAAGAGGGAAACCTCACGCCCCAGCTGCCGTAACAGAAGACGTGTGCGGATGATTAAAACTTTATACTTTATATTCGCGGAAATTAAAACTAGATATATTATTTTCATTTTCTAATTTTAAAATGGATGTCCGCAAAGTAACGCCTGACTCAATCAATTTTACATGGTACCCTGTTGTTACTGTACTTATATTGTTGCCTGATGTTATGATAGAATACTTTTGGAAGATATTGATTATCAGGCGGCGTGTCACCTGATTCTTTGAATACTAATTGAATTTCTTATTTCAATTTAATTTTCGTTATTGTTTATTTAACCATTAATTTAATCATTTATATCAATTTCACTATATTAATTAATTTATTTGCAATTATTTATTACTTAAATACGTTAATTTGATCTCCACAAGACAAATATAGTTTTACATATCTGATCCCAATCAGATATGTCCAGGTGTGCTTTGTCTACTGGTTGAGAGCTGGGAGTGCACTGGGCCTCTAGGCTGTCGGCCAGGCATTCGGCCTACTCATCGTTTTCAAAAGCGATGGAGTTATCGGGGCGGGTGAGGGGAGGCATAGAGGCAACTACAACCGATTGCACGTGATCCGTGAGTGAGCTGATCGCGGCCAACGTGTCTGCGACAGGCTCGATATGGTCTGGGATTTGGTCCAGGTGAGGCGACGTGGTGACTTTCAGCTTTTCGCTTCCTTGTCTCCATTCAGTGGTCAGTCTGGTTGTTGGGAGGGGTCCATGGGCCCTGACCTAGGAGCGAGCTCCAGGATCACTGGCCTATGGTCCGAGTTTAGCTTGTCAAGTGCCTCCACAGAATGCAACCGAAGGTTGACATTTTTGAGGAGAGCGATGTCTAGTACGTCGGGTGAGTGGGAAGCTATATGCGGGTAATGGGTAGGATGCATCGGGGCGATGACATCAAAGTTGAGGGAGCTACACAGGTCAAACACTACCCTGCCTCCGGCAGTGGTCGTGTTGCTGTTCCAGGAGGGGTGTTTGGCATTGAGATCCCCCGCCAGAAAGACGGGAGTTACTCATGCCAAGAAGTTTCGACAGATCATCTTTTACAGCGGAGCCGTCCGACGAGGTGTTAGGCGGGACGTAGGCTGAGATGATCGTGATCGGTTGATGACCAGTCATGCCTAGCCGACAGACTGACTGGGTCCATAGGGATGCAGTAGAGGGAGGGAGAGGATGCAGGAGATCTGTAATATATTAGAGTACCTCCTGCGTGACATCGGGTCCTATCATTGCGAACTAAACGATAGTTGGCAATTTTAGGATCCCGGTGCCAGGGCTTTAGGAAGGTCTCTTGCACCAGAAGTATGTCTAGGTGATGGTCGCGGAGGAAGAGGGCGATCTCATCACGTTGGCTCCTAAGGCCATTGGCGTTAAATAGCCCTATCCGGAGGGCTTTCGGTTTGAACCTACACGTTATACTGGACCTATCCATTATTTGAGGAGATAAGAGAGGTGTAGCAGGAGACGTGGTGCACTACGTCACCGAATTCCCTGAAGACTGCAGAGTTGTTTCCTCCGCAGTTTTCGAGGGCTTTTGCTATGGCCAGGGCCCGGGGCGAGTAAAATGCCTGGAATGTGACCAGTATTATGTTTCTGGAGATATCTCCAGAAATTGTGGTGGGAGGGAGGGGTGCTGCTGCCTGCACCGGGGCAGGTGCCTGGGTCTGTGACGACACAGGAAAGGGGGGTAGGGCAACATCCATCCAGGCCGGAATGGCCTTGACGGGGGCTGCGGGGGCCTTAGGGGCCGGTACGGTCTGGGGGGCGGCCGCGCTGGGTCTCAGGGCCGGGAAGTGAGCCTGATGATTCAGGGCGTTCCACGGGCTGGTCAGCCTTGGTGGAGGAGGACTCTCTCTGCTGGCGTGCGCTGGCGCGCTTTGACAGCTTGGGAGCTGACGATTTGGGGGCCTTTGGGCAACCGCGGTAGTTGGCGGTGTGCCCTGTCGTCCCGCATAGCACACAGCTGGGCGGGTCGGCGTATTGGGAGCGGTCTTTCGGGCGGGGGCAGTCGGGAGTGCCGTGGTCTCCCAGGCACTTAACACACCTCGGCTTGCCGAAGCAATGCCGCTGTGAGTGACCATAAAGTTGGCAGCGGTGGCGTTGGCCGACAATGCCACTCTGCCTTGGCTTTTCGATTGATAGGCCAGAAAGGCCACAGATCTTGGAGATCTTGAATATGGGGTGATGGCCCTCGGCCGGGTCGCAGACCACTAGAATCATGTTGAAGGATTCCCCCCCTCGGCGGTGCATGCGGTGCACCTCCGCTACGGGGATATTTTGTGACTCTAGGTCACTCAATATCTCCGTTGTGGGGATTTCCTTTGGAACATTCCGGATTACCACACGGGTCTGGCGGTTTTCCGGGAGGTTGTAAGAATGGAAGAATACCTTCCTAGACGTAAGGAGCTTATGCAGCTCCCTATAGTCCTTGGCGGATGGGGTGACAACCTTAATGACGTGCTGTACAGCTCGGGCATGCGTAAAGTTGATCCTGAGATCGGAGCAGGCGGCCGAGATTTCGGTCAACCTTCCCTTGTCATGGATGAAAAGGGGGGGAGGGGGGCGGGACTTGGGGGTTGCAGATGCCACCACCATGGAGCTGGGGGGACGGGGGCTCGCCTGCGAGGCAGCCTGTGAGGGGGACGCTGGGCGCGAGGAGGGCGCCGAAGAGGGGGCTGATGTCAGGGCAGCGGGGGAGAGGGGCGCCTTGGTGGCCTTCTTGGAAGCAGGGGGGTGGTGGAGGCCTTCTTTTTCCAGTGTAGCCGTCCGAGGTCGAGGAGGTCGAGGAGGAGTGGGAGGACACATACGAGTCGGAGTGATCCGACTCGTATGTGTCGTCCCACTACACTACACGACCGAAGCTGCTGGGCGCGACGAGGGAAGCCCCGCGCACCAACGCCCTTCCAACTTACTCGGTCCTGAAGGGACCGAGCGGTGCGTCGGGTCAGCACCACTTGGGTTCGTTAGCACCGTTAGGTATCCCCCAAGTACCACCAAACAGTGGATTTAGTCCTTAGGGGACCAAAAAACACGAACGCCGACCGGCCGCAAGCACTTACGTACTCGTAGCAGATCAACGTAAACAAACCCGGCAGTAGGGCATGAATCTCGCAATATCGGAATCTCGGAACCCAAGTTCCGATATTACAATTCCGATATTGAATGATCCAATATCGGAAGATCCAGTATCGAAACTTTCGTGTTTGAGTTTTAAACTAAACCTACATAATTATATTTTAGCTCCTTGTGTAGCGCTGAGCGCGATAGCACGCTTAACCATATTCTTGTTGCCAGCTTGCTAAGCATGCGATACAAGAGCTATAATAGTATTGATTGTCTCGCTCAATCTAAGAGCTGGTCCACATTAGGTCGGACGGACAGTTTACCGTCGACCGGCTGTCGGTTGTAGCTGTTCACACTAGATGCTGCCGACCCGGGTTATGTGAACACCACTGACGGTACGGTCGTTTTACTGCCCGGATCGTCACAAAAGTTGACTTTTGTATACGATGGACGACGAAAAGTTTCGTATTTATTGCGCCATCCATATTTAAATGTGTTTTCTCTACATACACGTCGACGAAACTGCTCGCGCGAGTGTCGAAAGCGGGGAATGAGCGGGCGGAAGCGTGGCGGGCGGCTGGCTCCGCCGCTTCGCGCCGACAAATGTGAACGGCGCTATACTTGCCAGTACGCCAATATTACGCCGACCCGACAGAAATCATGGCTGAACGTCCGGTAAAAGTGTCGGCTCCGATAGTTTGGTCGGGTCGCCCATATGTGAACGGCGCTATTGAAATATATACGCCAATATGGATCCGACACGTGAGTCGGCCCAGTAAAACTGTCGGTCCAACCTAATGTGAACCAGCTCTTACACTCACCTTAACGACTGACTACAAATTAATGACTGCCGGGATCACGACTTAGTATGTTTTCCAAGGCATGAAGGAGTCCCGGTATGTTATGATAGTCAACCATCCATAGGCTAACCTCGGCAAGCGTTGCTTAACCTTTAAGATCGACCCGTGTGACATTATTATTGAGCTACAAGCTGCTTATTCAGTTCTCTCATTCCTCGGTGCTAAATATCGTTAAAAAATAATTCGATGTTGGACAAGCAAATGTTACTCGAAGTTAGGCCCCTATAAAACTGTTTAACCGTATACGACCTAACCAATTCAGTGCTAATAATTATGTTGTTCTCATTCAAAATCAAATAAAATTGTTTCGTTTTGGGCTTAAGTACGAAATTGAAGAATCAACTTGATTCATAAGTATTTATTATTTATATACGAAATAGTCTGTTTTGTTGATCAATGTTGATTCTAGGTAACGTTTTTTTTTTTAATTTGAAACGGAGGAAGTGATACAGTCAGTGCCCTGCACCCTTTTTTATTTTCTTAATTCTGAGAGGGATCAGGTTGTGAAAGAAATCTACTGTTAACATTTTTTTCGACATCCACGTGAACGTCTTTACTAATATTATAAAGCTGATGAGTTTGCGCACTAATCTTATGCACTACTGGGTCGAATTTTAAAATTATTTTAGTGTTGGATAGCTCTTTCATTGAGGAAGGCTGGGATAGGCTATGTAACATCACGCTACGATACATAGGAGCGGAGCATCAATGAAAAATGTTACAAAAACGGTTTCTTTTTTCTCTCTTATGTGACTAAGACGGAGTTGCGTGGGTCAGCTAGTTAGTAATCAGTATAGGAAAAGACTGAGAAATATGTGATTTAATAAATACCGTACAAAATTACATTTACAATGGTACCTACACCAAATTCTACTCTATTCAGCCTTACCCGGAATTTGCAATTAAAATATGCATAATTACGAAATTCCGATATTAATATCGGAATTCCGATATTGAGATCTAATATCGGAAATCAGTATCGGAATTGAAAATCTTCCGATATTACATGCCCTACCCGGCAGTGATACGCGGCACGTAGCGGCTCGTAGCTAGCCACGTAGTACTGCTACGAAAGAGGCGGGGCCTAGACGAGCGGCGTAGGCGACACGTGGGTCGGCCGGGCGGGGCGGGGGTGTCGCAGAAACGTAGCGGTCGTAGGGCTGCTACGGCGTAGCAGACGGGAACGGGACAGACGCAAGCATGTGCTCCGAACGGCTGCGCGAAGCGGAATGACCGCAACTGATTTTTCAAGGAATTACTTCGCATATACATTTCGATTACGTCTGGGGACCCGCATTTGACTCATGAGACGCGCCTTTTTTCCCGCCAAGGGCCATGTCCAAGCGTGGTTGGCAAACCCATCCACCAATCACTTGCGTTTTCTCGGCTGCAGTTAGCAAACATAACAGAAAATAGCAAATTCCGCAATTAAACCAATAGCTTCATTTTCAATAGTACCAACATAACAGGAAATTATTTAAAACAACTAGCAGCAGTGGCGCCATCTGTGAGCATCAAGGGTTCGTTCATAGAGCGCGTATTCAAACTTTAGCAGCATGTTCACATTATTAGAGTTGCCAACTACCTACATAAAAAAATGAAAGTAACTAAATACCGCGAAGATCTGTATAGAAAATAGCTGCCGACTGGTGGCGCCACTCTCTTATCCGACATATATATGTGTATATATGTATGTATATATATGTCATACTTCTGTATTATAGATGTATACTCATTTAAGTATTTAATAGATAAGGGTATTCAATTTATAAAACAAACACAAACATTATTTTGGATATAATTAAACTGTAATCATTTCAAATATCAAACAAAACATTTCTGATAGGATCTTTAATAAAATAACCATTTAGGTACCAAGTCACACCAGACATAAATAATACTCACAGAAAATAATATGTAACGTACATTATTTAAGGTAAATAATTCTAGTACATACAAACAAACATAATTTATAGGTACTTATCTCGAGTTTGCAGCAGAATGGTGAGATGTGTACTGTCCCGTGGCCGCCGAGCAATAATCCAGCCATGTCGAGATTTCGCGGCACCCTCGCAAGAGGGCGTGGCGGCGGGCGTAGGCGTAGCCTCTAATCCCGTGGCTGCAGGGTGTTCGTGCCCGTCACTACGGGCACGGCGTTGGGTGGCCTTATAGGCGCAGCTGTTTAGCGCGCGCGGCAGTGTGCCGCTGCGTACCTATGTGTGTAGCTGTCATTGGTGTGTCAGCAGGAGCGCCCGTCACTGTCTCACAGTGCCGTTTCTTCACGGCCCTACGGCGGTCAGTCCCCGCCAGGTGAGACCCCTGGTTACCCGGGTGAGGCCCAGCGAGAGCCGACCAGCGACGTAGGCACCGACTTGTGGCGCCCTCTGCTGAGGAAGCTGACCCCCGTCCGTTACGCTTCCAGGTCGAGCCGGTCACGCTTCAGACTAAGGGGCCGATGGGTGAGTTGGACCGGTATTGTATTGTGTAACACCGTGTCCTGTAAGCGAACAAAGCGCGCGACGGCGCCGCGCGTTCATCGCGTGAGTTCGTATGTTGTGGAGTCATGAGTGTATGGGGTTTGTCGCGCTCTATGCCTATATTAACTTAGCAACAGAGCGCGGCGAGTGCATGTTGTGTGTGTGGAGTCATTTTGTTTGAGCGAGTCGTGTGTCAGTGTCTGCGGCTCGCTCGGCGTCAAGTGCGGTGGGTGGGGCCGTCATCGTTGGATAGCAGGTCGCATGGCAGGCGCCTCGCGTCCGGTGGCCGCGCGTGCCAGGGCGCTATGTGCTTGACGTGAGGCCAAGCAGAAGCGTCGGCACGCGCGAACATAGTGGACGCTAGGCGGGCGCAGAAGTCATCCAGGCTCTCGACCTTCAGATCGCGCAAGATGACGCTGTTCCTCACGAAGCGAGGGGCAGCAACGATTTTCCGCAGCGCAAGGCTTTGCTGCGCGCGGAGCGTCTTCTTGTTGGTCTCGCTCGTGAGGGCGAGCCAAGCTGGGGTGGCGTAAGTGAGCAGCGGGCGGATGTACGTTTTGTAGACGCCCAGCTTGGCTCGCAGCGGGATGCGGGACGAGAGCACTGGATGGAGTGTGACGTTGCAAAACAAGAAATGTAACTCGCAGCGACATCTTTAGCGGACAAATGGAACCACATTTGACAGAGCCCATAGTTTAAACAACAGATGGCGCTAGAGATCGAACGTCTCTTTAAAACTTAATATATATCAAATAAGTAAATGTAAATTAATTAAAACACACAAAAATTGCATAAAAGCATAAAGTTTAATAAATTTAAATAATTAGGAACATGTCGGAATCGAGAGTATTTAGTCTGTGGCATGGAAGCTTCTCGCAAAGGACTTTTCAATGACAGAGTGGAGAAATTGTGGCGTCCTTTTGGACCACAGAGGTCACAGAGAGACGAACAAATGATATTATAAAGGCACTTGTTTTTACAACGGTGACCCGAAACCCGAGGGGTTTTCAAGTGCATTAAAAGGCTGAACCCTGTGAGTATTTCGTCCTCCATTTGTTTCCCATTCTGAAAGTCCAAAGGCACATGTATTTGACTACGGAGATTTTGTTCCAGGTCTGGCTGTTTTACTAGCCTGGATATTTGAGGTCCGGGATTGATGAATGCCTGAAGCCATCCGGAGAACGTGCATCGTTCAGGTTTGGCTCGACGAGATTTGAGACAGTGTGGCCGTCCATGGTACAGGAAGGCCTTACCAATCCGAAACCTCGTTGAGGAAACATCGCCGTTCCAGGTATGTATGTATGTAAAAGCGGGCTGGTTTCCGCAACTCCACGACTAAGCGCGTATTTTGCGTGCAGGTGGGACAAATGTGTCATTCGATCCACCCCAGCTCCCCTAGGAAGTAGGAAGGCCAGCAAGGCCTTGGTGTTGCTAACTATCTCGCAGAGGGTACCTGGGTTTCCGAAGTACTTAGCCCTGTAATCCGCGACTACCGGGCAGCTCAGAAGCAGATGTGCTGCTGTCTCATCCTCCTCCATGCAGGCTCTGCAGAGCGGGCTGTCAGTGACTCCTAAGACATAGAGGTGTTTGTTAAAAGACCCGTGGCCAGTTGTAACGGCTGTGACTGTACGTAACTGTTGTTTGGTCAGTCTTAGGGCTTGTTTCGTGAAGCGGCCGTTGATAGAGGGAAGTGCCTCTTTGGCCTGCCTGCACTCACCATGGTTCGCCCATAGGTCGTGATGTTTGTCTCTAGTACGCTTCCTTACCAGATTGCGTAGATACCCGAATGGTAGTGGTACGATGGGATCGGGTCCCATCGCTACCATACTCGAGCCCCTTCTAGCGAGTTCGTCCGCAGCGTCGTTACCTCGGGATTCGCTGTGTCCCTTGATCCATTGTATGGTTACCTTGTTGTAACTACCAACCTGGTTCAGACGTTGGTGACACTCGAGGATCAGTCCAGAATTAACCGTGTGGCTGTTCAGAGCTTGCAGGACGGCCATGCTGTCCGAAAGTATGCGTATTGAGTGGTCCTTAACTTCCCTGTTCAGGATGGCTGAGGCGGCCAGGGAAATGCCCATGCATTCAGCTTGAAAAACTGTGTTATGGACCCCCAATGGTGTGGCTATGTGAATGTTGAGATCCTCCGAGAAAACTCCCGCACCCGTGCCAGTACCTGTTTTTGATCCATCCGTGAAGATCCGCAGCTCAGCGGGGCTTAGCCCCTCGCAGCGGTGGTCCTCATACAATTGGATTTTGTATTTTTTGTCAAAAATAAATTGCTTGGGTACCCGATCATTGATTGCTTTTGTTAAGGGTAGTTCTTTGTTGATCTCCTCGAGTAGAGTGGTGTGTAGTGTTCCTCTCTTACCCCAGAGATTCAATGTTTTAAGGCGGACTGCTGCCATTGTCGCTTCCTGTTGTATGAATAGGTGTAGCGGGGGGAGTCCCAGTATGGCTTCCAGTGCCTTGCATGTGTTGTAGTTTATTTACGGCTGTGACTAGCTTTGTGCGGGTCCACCACACAACGGCCCCATAGGTGATCATGGGCCGAATTACTGCGCTGTATAGCCATAGTATAATTGTGGGGGATAGGCCCCACTTCTTACCTATCATTTTCTTGCATTGCCAGAAGGTAATGCATGCCCTGTTTAGTTTATAGTCTAGATGATTGCTCCAGTTTAGCTTGCTGTCTAGGATAACTCATAGGTACTTAACCTCGTTAGACAAGTGGAGTTCTGTATTAAAGAGCTTAGGTAGGCGGTAGTGGCCTAGTGCTCGCTTTCACTGACAGGTCATATTCTCCACACCATCTCTCCACGATGCGTAGTGCTTGTTGAGTGAGGTTACAGATCGTTCCCGTCACCTTCCCCGGCACGAGGATTGCGAGGTCGTCTGCATACCCTATTGTGTAGAATCGATGTTCATTGAGTTTGGTAATGAGGTCATTAATTACCAGGTTCCACAGAAGGGGGGAGAGCACTCCTCCCTGTGGGCAGCCTCTAGCTATGAAGGCCATCTGCTGCTCCTCCTCAAGACGAACTGATCGTTTACTTAACATGTTGGTAATCCAGTCATTAAGTACCTGTTCTACACCGTGCTTGGAGAGAGCGGCACTTATACGTGCCGCTTATAGAGAAGTTTGTCTTGTCGAAGGCCCCTTCGATGTCTATGAAAGTGCCCAGGCAGGATCCTTTCTGGTGTATCGCTTCCTCTATCTGGCTCACCACCAGATGAAGAGCAGACTCTGTCGACTTACCCGAGCTATATGCATGTTGGTTACCATGTAGTGGTAATGTTTTTAGAGCGCCATCTCGTAGTTCCCTTTCGCACAGTCTTTCCATTGTTTTCAGAAGAAAGGAGGTCAGACTTATAGGTCGATAGGATTTGGCGTTTGTGTAGTCACTCTTACCTGGTTTCGGAATGAATATAACTTTCACCTCCCTCCATCCTTCAGGAACGTATCTAAAAGCCAGGCACGCTCTCATTAAGGGTACCAGTCTTGTTGCGACGGCATTTCCCCCCCACTGCAGCAGGGCAGGGAACACACCATCAGGACCGGGAGCCTTAAAAGGTTGAAAGCTTCTGATGGCCCATTGGAGTTTTTCCAGCGAAATCATCTTCTTTGCGTAACGCCAATCTTCCTCTGATGGTGTTTGAGTATCGTCACGCCATTCTGTTACCTGCGCGAAAACGCTACCTGGGAAGTGAGTTTCTACTAGGACGCGTCTCGTTTCTTCAGGTGACGTGGTCAGCTTGTTGTCGGGTTTACGGAGAGCGGCAGCTCCAGGTGTATTCTGTTGCGCCAGTATTTTCCTTACCTTGTTTGCTTGTTGGCAAGATTCAATGTTACCACAGAATTTTCGCCATCCAGTACTCCTTCTGTATCTGATGCATTTCTTGTAGCTGGATTTGGCTGCGTAATACGTATCCCAGTCCACGTCCCTACATGTATTCATGGCTCTATTCAGAGCTTTCCTTACCTTTCCGCGCTTGCGCTCAAGCTCCGCGCCCCACCAGGGCTGTTTTCCCGGTGTGTCGCGTGGAACCGTTTCTGGGCAGGCGGATTGGTAGCTGCTTACTAATGATTCTGTGAGCTGTGTTACTTGCACATCGATCCGGGTCGTGTCCTCAGGAATCATCGTATCACCTGGTGATGCAAGCCTTGCTTCAAGGCTGCGTCTGTATGCCGCTATGTCCGTGTTACGCGGATTTCGCCGAGGTTGTTTAGGTATTATACAGACCTGGATGTCGAAGCGGATCCATCTGTGGTCCGAGCAGGAAGCCTCTTCGGAGACCTGCCACCCCGTGACGAGATCCGCTGTGCCCTCAGTAGCCAGAGTGAGGTCTATGATTGTACGACTACGTCTGGTTACGAAGGTTGGTTCCGAGCCTGTGTTTAGTAGGGACAGGTTAGTAGTGAACAAGAAGTCAACTAGTGCCTTACCCCTTGCATTTTGTGTGTCCATCCCCCACAGCGGGTGGTGTGCGTTTGCGTCGGTCCCGATGACAACTTCATCAACTTCATCCCCCGTGTTTTCGCAGTAGTTGACAAGGCGGACAAGGTTGAGAGGAGGCAAGATTTGAGAGTCCTTGTATGTGGCCACCCCTGATCCACGGCTCCTGAATCAGGGCAATGGCAGTGTGTTGAACCTCCAGCCACTTTCGTATTTGAGCCGTTGCGGTCTGGCTGTGGTGGAGGTTTGCCTGCACGACTTTACAGGCCGACAAAAGGGACGCCATCGCAGGCGAGACCCTCCTCGTTACCCTCCAGTCGCAGCCCGGCAAACAGGTCGCCCTCCTCGAAACCGTCCTCCACCGGGTCCGAAGCCGGGGACAACATTACGTCGTCCAGCTCCTCCCCCGATGACGGAGCGGCCTCCATGGTGGCGACAGGGGCAACTGGCTCGCCTGCTGCTGCAGGGTCAGCCGCGGCTGTTTCCGGGTTATTTGGCGGGGGGATGGTCTCCCCTGCGTTCTGCAGCTGTCCTGTGGCCGGGTTCCACCCCCGAGGGACGTCGGTGAACCTACCGTTCGGACCCTGGAACTTCACGTACACCGATCCCAAACCAATTGAGAGTCGGCGTTCGGAGCGCATCAGGATCGGTACTTGGTCCTCGGGGATACCCAACACCACGAACCAGCATGCCTTTTGCTTCTCGGCGTGCAGCACCACCCATCTCTTCACATCGACCCAGGGGTTCTGGTAACTTAGGGCTCGTCCAATGAAGGTCGAGTCCTCGTAGACTCCCTAATCGTCGGGAATGGCAATGCCGCACCGCACCCGCTTCAGAATCTCCGACTGGCTCTTGACTACTAGCGAGGTGCTAGCCGGCAGAGCCAAGGTGGAGACTGTCTTCTTCAGCCATGCTAAAGTGTGGTCGTTTCCGCACCACAGTTTGAGGACACCACCGGCGAAAAGCGGCTTCGCGTTGAAGGTAGGGCCTGGTGTGTCCTGTTTAGGGGAGCAGGCCTCGCTGATAATCCTCTTTTGGATGGCAGCTAAGACCTGGTCCGATTCGCCCTGGCTGATGATTCCCCTCCGTTCGCAGGTTATTGCGACCTTCAGGGACTCACTAGCTACTTGGGCGTAGCTTTTACTGATAACCCGCTGGGATTGTTCAAGCCGCGGCCGCTTGTGCTCCCCACGAGGCGAGATGGTCTCGTTTAGAGCCCGTTTGACCACAGCCTGATCGCTCCCCTCAGGCTCCTGCTTCTTGGTCGCTGCCATGGCCGTAGCTCCTGTGGATTTGATCGGCGGTTGACTGGGCATTGGTCGGCTGAAGCCGGCCTCAGCCTGCGACCGCTTCCCCTCCGAGAAGCTCAGCTTACCTGCCTTGGCCGAGTTGGCCGAGCTGGTGGCAGCTACCTGCTTGTTATGGGAGGCTTTGCCCTTGCCTCCCCGTCTGCGTTCTTGACGCCGCTCCTTGCGCGTCAGCCTTTCCCTCCTCTTGCCCTGGCTTGTAGGAGCTTGTTGACCTGAAGGGTCTGAACAAGAGCAATGGGCTTGTGGTGTGGAGTTTTTACCCTTGCCTTTTTTCTTTTTTCCTCTACGGAATGGCACCTGCCAGGCGCTTGCGAAAACGTCCTCGGTGCTGCACGCCGTTCCCGTTTGACCGGTGACGGCTGCTGCCTGGGGTGTGGCTTGAAGAGCCACAGGAGGAGGAGAAGGGTGTCTGGGAAGGCTACTTCCGGCACTGGTGTTAGCCGTCGCCGTTTTCGCCTTTGTTTTTGAAGGATCGGTACTGGTCCCCTGCAGCGCCGATATCCTTTGCTTGGATAGGGACTTTTTGGTTTTAGCTGCGGTTTTCGCCACAGCCGAACCGGCGCCCGCGCTGGAGCCTGCAGCGTTAGCTGCAGGGCATCCAGGGGCGAGCGAAGTGCCGGAGGCACCTCGCTTCGGAGTTTTGTCGACTTTCGCCGACTCCACTCCTTCGGTTTTTAAAGTAGGCCTTTTTGTGTCCATACTTTTTGCAATAAAAATTCATCTCCCTGGCTCTCACCCTCCATGGAGCCCGCAACTGGGAACGTCGCACTACTGTGAGTGCGAACGTTAGGATTACCAGAGAGATATAGGTGTGCAAGGCTGGTTTACAGCGCGACATCGGGTGCTCGATCGGGTTGGCGTGGAAGGTCGAAAGGCCTACCCCCACGAACTGATCAACCCTCACTTGCACCGTCAGCATGGCCTTTACCTACCGCTTCGGCCGCCCGAGGGCAACCTCCGCGGACCACACGCACCTCGCCCGTGGCCCTCTGACGGGACACAATGGCTATTTCCCTACCCCTGGCTAGAGGGTAGGGCCACCGTTTCGCTGGAATTCCAGACCAAAGGGGGCGTGTTGCCTCACGGACACATAACCACCAGTGCCGATTGGCTCAACCCCCCAGGACTCCTTCATCCCCGCTTACGGCGCTCGACTGCGCAGGTCCTAGCGCAGGTGACTAAATTCCCCTACTCGCTATCAGCTGAATTGGTGACAGCAGAGCCCACGACCACCCCGTCACAGAGGGGTCGTGGTTCGGGGAGGTCCTTATCGCCCGGTGGTTTCTGTTACATCTATTTCATAAGGAACTAGATCAATAACGGGGTGGCAAACTCGTGAAGGTAAACCCACCGGACTTGCCTTGAGGATCTACACGACTGTAGCGCTCTCCCTCAAGACCACGCCACCTTCCCATCTCTGAAGGAGACGGCAAGGTAGGCCTGCATTTATGCTACCAAGCAAAGCAGAGCAAAGCAAAGCATGTCGTTGTGCAACCGCAAAAGCATACATACAGACCCTCCCCTGGTAACAGCAATCCTGCTGGACTTCTCCCGTAGGCTGCGTCTGTTCGTGGGTACCAAGGTTTTTAACCTTGGTGCCATGCCATGGGTTTCTGTTCCACTGATTGAGTAGTCCTGCATTGAGTGAGTGAAGTCTTGCACTGATTGAGAGAGACTTGAACATTAAGTAAGTGCTACTTGAGCACTAATTGAGTAGTAATTGAGCTGCTATTAATTATTATGAGGGAGATGCATTAGACCTGTCTACTGGGTTTATTTTCATACAAAGAGTTAGGCCTTTTGTTAATGTGTTAAGTAACAAGACCAGTAATAACTTCCTTTTGTATTAAGTTGTGTCACGGGTATACTGTACCATAGTGAGTAGGTTTCTTAACGTGCACAGCCCTGGTTGGTCAATACCTTGCGATTGAGCTAGTGGTATTTAGGCGTTCACCTCGCGAATCCTTACAAGCGACCTGAGACGTTATTTTGTAATATCTCATGTGGTGTACTTCTGTTATACCTTGGTACGGAGACAGGGTCTAACAGGGTTACACATCTTAGTGTATAAGTCTGGGTGGTATTATTTATGATTAGTTGCCTCATTCACTGTATTTCTATGCAAGGTGATACTTCTTTTTCTAGTGAATAAACTTTGTATGTGTATTGAGGTATGTCTTTAATTTCAGTCTTTCCAGATATTTATGTACATATACCTTTATAAATTTACTTTCACACGGTTGGAAACTTTAGGTTTCATCTACAATCCATAACCCCTATAGTGGGGAACTGTGACGGATGACGGGTGTGACAGGAGCAGTGCGCGGGCAACTCAGCCCTTGGCGGCGACCTGTTTGACATGACGGCCCATGGTGAGTCGACGATCGATAGTGATCCCTAGGTACTTGACCTGGGACGACCAACCGACGTCGACTCCGTGCAGTCTGAGGGGTGGTGGGAGGTGCGCGCACCCGACTAGCAGCTCCTGCGTCTTACCACGTTCACCGACAACCTCCACTTCGACAGCCAATCGGGAAGCAAATCCAGCACGCGCTGCAATTTGACTGCCGCGTGCCTCGCGTTCAGCGAGGTGGCGATATACGCGGCATCGTCAGCGTACAGCGCGAGAGTGCATTCCTGCGTCGTGGGGATGTCGTCGGTGTAACATGAGTAGCAGAGCGGCGATAGGCAGCTGCCCTGCGGCACGCCTGCTGCTACGGGTCGGGCGCTGGAAAGGGCACCTTCGACCACCACCTTAAAAGTCCTGTCAGAGAGGAAAGAGGAGACCACCTTTAGGACGCGACGGGGCGCGTCGTTATGTGACATTTTGTAGATCAGACCGGCGTGCCAGACCCGATCGAACGCTTTCTCCATGTCGAGTAGTCTTGCAACTGCGTGCTCCTTCTTGTTTAGCGCCGCTGTGAGCAGGTGCAGTACTCTCGACAACTGGAGCGTCGTGCTATGTTCCGAGCGAAACCCGAACTGTTCCGGTCGGGGCACGATGACTGGGGTTAGGTGTCGCAGCAGGAGTTGCTCGAACACCTTGGAGATTGTGGGCAGGAGCGTGATGGGCCGATAGCTCTCCGGCTTCAGCAGGTTCTTGTTCGCCTTGGGCAGCATTATGACGCGCCCGTCCTTCCAACAGCGCGGGAAGACCCCCGTGCGCAGTATCCTCGTAAAGAGGCGCGCCAGTGCTGCTACCATGCGGTATGGCAGGTGGCGCAGCGCTGTGTTGGTGATACCGTCCGCCCCAGGGGCCTTTTTCGGCTTTGTCTTCAGGATGGCGCGTCTCACTGCGCCCGGCGAGAAGAATATCGGGTGTTCCTCGTGAGCTATCGGCGAGGCGAAATAGTCCCCAAAGTGCTTCTCGATTGCTGCGACATGGTCATGCTCAACAGTCGGGTTTGGCTGGAACTGACGCTCCAGGTGCTCGGCGAAGATCTCCGCACGGTCTGATCCGGCGTATCTCGGCGCCCCGTCACTGTGCAGGAGCGGGCGCACCGGAGCTGGGGTACTCGTGACCGTCCGGCAAAGCCTGTGTATTGCCGGCAAGTCGCCTGCGGTCGACTCGATATATTAAGACTCCCAGCTCTCGGAGTTGTGCTCCTGGAGCTTGGCCCTAGTCTTTTCCGCAAGGCGGTTTACGGCGGCCTTCATGGTCGGGCATTTGGTAATGAGCCACTGCTTACGTAGGCGCCTACTCTTGGCGACCATTTCCCGTAGATGGCGTGGAAGGGGCCTGCGAAGTAGCCCCTGTGAGGGCGTCAATGTCTGGGTCGCCTCTTCATAGGCGCGTTGGATGTGAGCAGTGACTTCGCCCGCCATTTTGTCGACGTCCGCGGCGGTGACTATGGGCCAAGTCGGTGTGGTGGTCTCCAGCGCTTCCGTGAAGGAGCTCCAATTTGTTCTTCGACGTGGCGCTAGCGGCGATAATCGGATCGGCATCCCTGACAGGACTTCGAGGACCAGCTGATGGTCAGACAGCAGTCGTCGTCCAGTACTTGTTGGGCGATCTGGCAATTGAGGCCTCTGTGGACCATGATGTCCAGCACGTCCGGCGCATGAGTGTGGACGTCCGGGTAGTGCGTCGGCGTGTCCGGGCCGGACACCACGTATCCATGGGCCTCTGTAAATCACAGTGCGGCAACCATTTAAATAGGAATAATAATATATAATAAAAAATATATCGACGGTTAAAAGGAAGTAGGGCATAAGCGACATTTTGGTCAAAAATGAGTTATATATGCCATCCTACGTAAAATTTTCCGCTCTTTCGAATGCGCTTACTCTCATGGCTCTACGATGAGTTTTTTGGCGTTTATGCCCTAGCAAAAAAAATCGTTTTCATAGTATTAGTTTTCGTAACCGACGAAAATTCAAGTAATTTTTGCTACAAAGGTGCTTGTGCCCCTACAAAAATGATTTATTTTGTGTTTGTTGTCGGTAATGCTTTTTTACTTCATAAGGATGTCGAGCTTTCGGTTGTTTATGCCTTTTAAGCTTTTCCCTCATAAAGTACAAACGTTGTTTATAGCCTACTTCCATTTCGTAATTTAACATAGCTATGGCGCTTGTACCCTATATACGAAATTCATTTTCATATTACTCCGTCAGTTATACCCTATTACCATTCAGTACTTTATGGAAGCTATGCAGGTTATGCTCTATTACCTAAATTTATTTTAATATCACACTGTTGGTTATACCTTACTTCCGCGTACAATATAAATACAGTTTTGTCGATATATCTTATTACTTAAATTAAATTAGATATCATGGTGTCGATTATAACCACATTATAACCTACTTCCACGTTCTACAATCATACTTATACGTCACTTATACTACAATACCCAATAAGCTTTTTATTATTTACTATTATGTTTGTTACCTTTTTAAATTTGAATATTACGGATACATACCAAGTGTTCGTAATTAATTCTTAAGTTCCCTACCTGCTAGCTGCAGTATTAGCTACCTACCCATCATCATCATCATCATCAACAGCCTGTTGCAGTCCACTGCTGGACATAGGCCTCTCCAATTGCACGCCACTTAGATCTATTTTCGGCTTCTCGCATCCAGTTTCTGCCAGCCATCCTGCGCAAATCGTCACTCCACCGTGCGTCTCGGCAAACGTAGTGTAGAACGTCCTACATTACGTTTGCCGAGACGCGGTCTCCACTCTAGAACTCGTTTACCCCAACGGTTGTCGGTTAATATGGCCAGCCCACTGCCACTTCAGCTTACTAATCCGGTAGGCTATATCGATGACCTTGCTTCTCTGACGGATCACCTCATTTCTGATGCGATCCCTCAGAGACACACCGAGCATAGCCCTTTCCATAGCCCACTGAGCGACTTTAAGCTTGTAGACCATACGAGCCGTCAGTCTCCACGTTTCTGCTCCGTTTGCCATGACGGGTAGGACGCACTGAATGAAGACTTTCGTCTTTACGCACTGCGGAATCGACGATGTAAAGACTCGACGTAGCTTCGCAAACTCTGCCCAGCCTAACTGAATTCTTCTATTTACCTCGCCCTCAAAGTTGTTTCTAACCTAACCTAACTGCAATGTCTGCCCGAGGTACACATATTTTTGAACAACTTAAAGAATTGCACCGTGAATCGCAATCGGTTCCGGTAGAACATTTTCGTTGAAAGTCCAAAGTCAAAGTCAAAATGTTTACTGCGAAACAATGTTGATGTTACAGAAAAGTCAGCGAGATCATTGAGCATCTGTTGTAGGTCCTGCAGCGTTTCTGCCATGATGACGATATCATCTACAAATCGCAAGTAAGAGATGTATTCGCCATTGATGTTAATGCTACGTTCGTTCCAGTTCAGCGTCTTGAACATATCCTCCATTGCATTAGTGAACAATTTCGGGGAAATAACATCCCCTTGTCTCACTCCGCGATGAAACGGTATGGGACTTGTTTGCTGATTCTGTACTTGAACGGACATGGTGGCGGCCTCGTAGAGACATCTCATCACTTGGATGTATCGCCAGTCTACTTGGCAGCGCTGCAGGGACTTCAGAACAGACCAGATTTCAACCGAGTCAAAGGCCTTTTCATGATTCACAAATGCTAGACACAGGGGCTGATTATACTCTTCGGTCTTCTGTATAATCTGCCGCACTGTGTGGATGTGGTCTATGCGGCCGTATCCGCTCCGAAACCCAGCCTGTTCTGGTAGTTGGAATTCGTCGAGCTTTCGCGCAAGACGGTTCATAATCACTCTTGAAAACAGCTTATAGACGTGGCTTTGAAGGGATATGGGTCGATAGTTCTTCAATAGGGTCTTGTCTCCCTTTTTGAAGAACGGACTAGAAGTGTGGTTATCTTAACCACACTTCTACTCCACGCCTCTGAAATTCTCCCTTCATACAGGACATTGTTAAACAGCTTCTGGAGCTCCCTCAGTACGGGTTTACCTCCAGCTTTCAGCAGCTCTGTGGTAACGCCGTCTTCTCCAGGGGCTTTTCCATTTTTAAGCTGCCCAAGAGCGATCTCGATTTCGCCAATACTGACTTATTTATTTATTAAAACTTTACGCACTAGTAAAAAAAAACTGTACAAAGCGGACTTAATGCCATAGGACTTCTGGCAGGTCTTTGGTTAAATGGCGTGTCAATGTGGCTCTAGAACCCTCATTTTTGGGATCAGGACGAGATGCATGCGATGTGTATAACCGGCTATAGAAGTCCTCCACTTCCGAAAAGACTACTGGCTTCAAAGAAACAACTTCTCCATTTGCTGTGGTCAACTTCATCAGGTGGCTTCTTCCAAGAGACTGTACGAACACCTTTGACCCCCGATTCTGCTCGATTGCTCTTGCGATTGCGATTGCGATTGAAAGAGCATTGAAGCCCCGGAGGTCCTGTCGGACGTGCTTGTTGATCTCTCAGTTTAGAAATCGCTTTGCCGACGAAGTGACGGGTGGGCTTTCACGTCATTCCTTCGGCCTAAAGTCCTTTCTGAAAGCTTGAACTTCTTGCCCTTACGCTGCATATCACAGAATCTCGTACCTTTTTCCCTGAGGATCCGAGTCACATTTTAGAGGTTCTGGTTTACGTCTGTTGTGGTTTCCACGGCAGCGAATCGGTTTTACAGGTTTGCTTGGAATGTTTCAGATCATGCCATGGTTTGGAGCAGAGTTGGTCGGAGTCTGGACTTCATCAGACGGACACGTTCGGCCTTGAAGTTAATATTCAGAGAGCCACGGACAAGTCGGTGGTCATAGTGTCGGGGCTTTGCCACGTCCTCTTCCTTTGGGTCTGTTTCTTGAAGGAGTTCATCAAGAACAACCCCTCCCGTTCCAGGAAGTTGACGAGGATTTGCCCCCTATGATTTCTGCTTCCAAAGCCATGGTATCCTATTACCTATTCGCAGCAATACTGTACTCCCACTTTGGCATTAAAGTCAACATGACAACGATGTACTATGTCTTTGTAGTGAAGTGGAGGGCTCTCGATATGTCATCGAACATATTTTCCACTTCGTCGTCCGAGTGTGTCGAGATTGGTGCGTACACTACCTTGAGGCTATACCTCTCGGTGAGCTTTACAATAAGGTACGCTACCCTGTTCGACACACTTGACAGATTCACCGACCGACCGACAGATCAGATGACCTGATTCCAGGGATAACCCTGGAATCGGGTCATCTGATGTACTGGATGTGCTTGGGGGAGGACACCTGGTGTCCCTCCCCCCTTCTTCGGACTTCACTCAACCGTAGTGTTTGCCGATGCGAGTAAAGCCGTAGCGTGCGTCGCCAGGGTTAGTTTCAGTTTATGGTGTTGGTGGCCTCCTGTAGCCCGGAGATTCTTGGCACCCCCCACCCCGCCGTTACCGTGGTCGCCACCATGACCAGGAATAGCGGGACCGCCGGGAACTGGAGGCCGTGGCTTTTTGTTGTTCTGCATTGGAGGTATTTGCCCATAATCGCCACGCTGGGCAGGCGGGTTGGCTACCTAACCACTCCTTTTTAAGTAGCTTTGATTTTTCCTTATTGAAAACATAAAAAATGTCTTTTTTTATTTAAAAAAAACCTACTATCCGCTTGTTAGTAAATAAGTAAGTAGGTGACATGAAAATGAAAATGACTATAATGACGAACTATCATCTTTGAAATCTACTATTTAGTGTAAATTAGAATCACTTGAACGGGTAGGGTATACTGAAACAGGCCCCTAAGACTAAGGATCCTTAGTCTTTTTGTATGAAAATCGACTCCCTAATACTTTTAAAATACTTCACCCTATTTTACGAGTTAGGGACAAAATTACAGTGTAGTGTAATACCCGTTTTAGCTCTTATCCTGATGAAGGATCGTGTTGGTTGCGCTACTTCATTATTTTTGGGGTGTCTTTTCATCCATATTTCCATAGACTCACGCAATGCCAAATGTTGATTATCCTTCTTTTCCTTTGCTTTCAAGCGACATTGTGCGTCACTAATGTCTTATATCCTGGTATTGTCTTGAAAGCCGATTGTTTCTTGTGCTCTATTAGCTTCCATACAACCACTGTGAAAAGTACCTTATCCTTCTTTTCCTATAACACTTATTGAACTGCCTAGTCTCTTATACCCTTTTACCTTGCTGTGTGAGAAATCAGTATGTCGCTTAGGCTTCTTATCCTTTAATATTTTACTTTGTCATTTGTATCTTATGCCGTATTTCCTCATTAGAAAATTAAAAGCTATTGTTATAAGCGACAAAAACCACTTTAAATAGCGTAAAAGCATTAAAACTAAAAATACCGGTAAATGCTCCAGTTTTTTCTGATTTTATAACTGTTTTAGTTTTCACGATATCTTAATAAATAACAAAATTACGTCAGTTTTTCTAAAATTTAAAACTTTGAACGGCTCTCCTGAACATTTCACTTTTTGTCGCTTATACCCTATTTCCTTTTAACCGTCGATATAAATAGGAGTAGTGGGTACTCGTCGATCATAGGATGTCAATTGAATTACCTTCTACAACGTGTTGTTTTGCATCCTCGTCAAATTTCAGGAGGTTGTCATAAAATACATAAATAATCAATTGAAAGTACGGTACCGGTCAATTACCAATAAGCGCTGCTTTTTTTTTGTTATTGAAATTTAACAGTATTTCAGAATAAAATCCTTGATTCAATACGAATACCACAGAATCAGGCGCCTACGCACACAGCGACAATGCAGCTATGTGCGTCAGTGTCGACGTCTTACCTACGAAATGCTAGCGCGTACGTGTGCGACCGTGCGATGACCTACGGCGACCAGTAGCAATAATTTTACCTAATTTTTTTCGGAAATCATCTACTTTATGGTCATAAATTTCGCTTGATAATTAACTCATTTTTAAACATCATTGGAATACGGAAATCTTACTAATGACAGTAATACCAGTGCGCCAAAGAAAAGTTCAATGACCTGTTATCAGATGATTATTAAAATGTTAGTTTTGCTTTATTGCTATCCGTCAGCTTAAAGTTTTCGTAATGATTTTGTTTTTATTTGTGGATTAAATTGGTTGATTTGAAATTTTGCTTCTTACTTAACGGGCTTAGGACTTTAGGACCGGCAATACGGCAATAATACCTACCTTAGTTGGTTTACCGATCTTGGTACCTACTAAGTCAAAATGCCGCGCTCGAATGCCGCGTTGTATTTGGACACACCTTAACATTCACCAACCCGCACTGGGCCCGTGTGGTGGATTACGGCCCATTCTCTCTCCTAGAGAGGAGGCCTGTGTCTCAGCAGTGGGAAAATTAAAAGACTGATTATATATGTCGAAGCGTCAACGCATATCAATCGATTTGGATCAGCACCATCTATCACTCACTGAAGAAACTATGTAGTTAGATTTGACAGCTTACGTTTGGGAACGTCAAGTAATAACTTGGGGATGGTTAGCGTGGAGTAATGACAACACCAAGTGAATAATCGAGTCATAGTCGATTCGGAAGTATAATCGGATATTTGACATTGACAGGTACAGACGTTGACAAGTAGGTTGAGTAACCTGTAGCTGGGGTAGGGCTGTGTGCGGCGACAGTTGAGCGCGGTCACTTTGAATCGGTCCGGCGATCTGAGTAGACATTCGTTACTCCACGCTAAACTTCCCGCGTTCCTAAATTCTTAATCGAGTCATATCTCAGGCATCCTTGATTATTTTGTATTCAGTGTGTGTTAGTAAGTAATTAAAAGTATTAACGAAAGTTTTGTGAGTGTTATTTCCAATGTGGCAACGGGAGGGGTTCATCGACTGCGAAGTCTCATGCATCCGGGATCACCTGCTTCCACTGCCACGCGCAAGGTCACTACGCATCGAGCTGCCCACGGCGCAATGAGAAGAGCAGCGCCGACTCCGGGTCTTCCAAGCCTGTCAATGAAAAGAGGGTTGACCTGTGCCTCCTGAACGCGCCGACTGGGACTCTACGTCACTCCGGTGAGCAATTTTCATTTCATTATGACTCTGGTGCCGAGTGTTCCTTAATTAAAGAATCTGTAGCCTGTAAATTTAAAGGAAAGCGTATTGATGAGACTGTGACTATGACTGGGATAGGGCAGACTTCCATTAACTCTACGTTACAGATTTTGGCTTTGGTAGAGATCGATGACATTAGTATTGAGATTCGTTTTCATGTATTGCCTGATCATTTTCTACGTTATGGTATTATGATTGGACGTGAGATTCTGGAACATGGTTTGACTGTTCAAATGACTACTGACCGAATTAAGATCTTTAGGTATCCTTTTATTGCTTCTTGTGAGGTAGAGCGAACTGAAATTGACTGGAGCTCTATCGATACTGACGTACCGGCGGATCGTAGAGCAGAGTTAGTATCTTGCAATCCTTCGAGAAGTCTTTCACTACAGGTATACCTACCGCGTCAGCCGACACGTAACCGATGAAGATTCGTCCTAACCCGCGTAAGATCGAAGCATTGACGGCTCTACCACCGCCTGAGACGGTGACACAGGTACGGCAATTTATTGGTTTGGCATCTTATTTTCGCCAGTTTGTGGCACGGTTCTCACAGGTCATGGCCCCGTTATATGCTCTGACTTCTGGGAATGGTAAGGTGGCCTAGAAGCCGGAACACGAGGAAGTGAGGCAGAAGATTGTAGCCGCTCTCACAAATGAGCCTGTGCTCATGATTCACGACCCCGATGCTGAAACTGACGTCCACACGGATGCCAGTGCCATTGGTTACGGTGCGGTCTTACTGCAAAGAAAAGCAGGTAAGCTACATCCAGTTGCCTATTACAAATGTAAACGAACGTCTGACGCAGAATCGAGGTACCACTCATATGAACTTGAGACCCTCGCGGTGGTCAATGCTGTAAAGCATTTCAGGCGTTATCTCCATGGTCGCAAGTTTAGAGTAGTCACTGATTGTAATTCTCTGCAGTCCACGCGCAAAAAGTTGGACCTGACTCCGCGTGTTCACCGATGGTGGGCCTTTCTGCAAGGTTCGATTTTGACATTGTCCATCGTGAAGGTAAGCACATGTGCCAAGCTGACTTCTTCTCCAGGAACCCGTTACCGCAACCTGAAACTAAAAATAAGGTTAGTGAGACGGTAGTACAAAAGGAGGTAAACCTCGCAGAGCTTTCAAAAAATTGGCTGATGATGGAACAGCAACGGGACCCTGAAATTTTAAAGCTCTTGACTGACCTCGATAACAATGAGCTCCCTGCTGATGTTGCCAAAACTTACGAGCGACGATCTGGTGTCCTGCACCGAAAATTGCAACGAAATGGTAAGAATCGTTGGTTACCTATTGTTCCCCGTTAATTTCGCTGGTACGTGGTTAATAACGTCCATGAGGGATTACTGCATTTGGGATGGGAGAAAACGCTGGAAAAACTACGACCTCTATTGGTTCGAGAACATGTCGAAGTTTGTGAGGAAATTTGTAGAGAACTGCGTGACCTGTAAGATCTCAAAGTCACACTCAGGTAAGATCCAGGCGGAGATGCACCCAATTCCAAAGGTTGCTATACCATGGCACACACTGCACGTCGATGCTACCGGGAAGCTGAGTGGCAAAAACGACAAAAAGGAGTACGTTTTTGTTCTGATAGACGCCTTCACCAAGTTCGTTATGCTGCATCACACCCTGCACATTGATACAGCAAGCAGCATCAAAGCGCTGAAGGCGAGTGTCGCTATCTTCGGTGCTCCATCGCGCTTGATCGCGGACCAAGGACGCTGCTTTGCCAGTAAGGAGTTCAGGGAGTACTGTGCCTCAGTTAATATCAAGCTGCACTTGATCGCTGCGGGTAGTTCTCGTGCCAACGGACAGGTTGAGCGAGTAATGAGCACGCTCAAAAACATGCTCACTGCTGTGGAGACAAGCAATCGTTCGTGGCAAGATGCGTTGCCCGACGTTCAGCTTGCTCTCAACTGCACTGTAAGTAGAGTTACGAAAGCTAGTCCTCTTGAGCTGCTGATTGGTAAGACTGCTAGACCCATTGATATTATGACGGCAAATGATGAAGAGCCTCAGGTTGACATCGTTGAGGTGAGGGAGATGGCTGTAGAGAACATAGAGAGAGCTTCTGCCTATGACAAGAAACGGTTTGACTCTACAAAGGCTAAGGTTCAATCATTCTCTGTAGGTGACTTTATTTTGCTGCAAAATGAGGAGCGAAACCAGACGAAACTTGACTCGAAATACAGGGGACCGTTTAGGGTAATCGAGTTTCTTGATGGTGACCGTTACGTTTTGAAGTCCCTTTCTTCCGCCCGGACGTACAAGTACGCACATGACTGACTGCGAAAAATAACTGACGTTGACGTGCACGTAGGTGACGATGACGAGACTAGCCATGCCGAAAATAATGACGCTGACAAGACTAGTTGAATACTAAGTAGTCAACTTAACATTTAGAGTACATGGCATAGTATGAGTTTTCTTATAATCTGTAACGTTATAGGAAAAATAATGTAACATGTTGAACAAACCTACTTTAAGAATTATCTTGATAAAGGCTCGAAATGATTATCTTGATGGTGTTGTGTTTGTAACCGGATGGAGGTTACTTGTGGAGGTGACCGGATAGAGGTTGCCTGTTGTTTTTGTAACCGGATGGAGGTTACATGTGGTGGTGACCGGATAGAGGTTGCCTGATTGTGTTAGTGACCGGATAGAGGTTACGTGTTAAAGACCGGATGGAGGTCGATTGGTTTGATGCTTATGGCCGGATGGAGGTTATAAGTGTGATGATGAAGACCGGATGGAGGTCAGAGTATGAGCATTGTAATAGTTTAATGAGTTTCCTATTATTTGAATGAGTATGGGTGTTGTTTGACATGTCAGCTTTGAGAGAAAGAGTTTGTTGTGTTCTTCATTAGAACCTGTAATAATTTTGATCAGAATACCTTTTCTACTTGAGCCAGGAATGGCCGAACGACTAGAATGAGTACTGTTCGAGAATTTTCTTTCCAGGTACTCCACACGAGGACGTGTGATTATCAGGACGGCCGTGTCGAGGCGTCAACGCATATCAATCGATTTGGATCAGCACCATCTATCACTCACTGAAGAAACTATGTAGTTAGATTTGACAGCTTACGTTTGGGAACGTCAAGTAATAACTTGGGGATGGTTAGCGTGGAGTAATGACAACACCAAGTGAATAATCGAGTCATAGTCGATTCGGAAGTATAATCGGATATTTGACATTGACAGGTACAGACGTTGACAAGTAGGTTGAGTAACCTGTAGCTGGGGTAGGGCTGTGTGCGGCGACAGTTGAGCGCGGTCACTTTGAATCGGTCCGGCGATCTGAGTAGACATTCGTTACTCCACGCTAAACTTCCCGCGTTCCTAAATTCTTAATCGAGCCATATCTCAGGCATCCTTGATTATTTTGTATTCAGTGTGTGTTAGTAAGGAATTAAAAGTGTTAACGAAAGTTTTGTGAGTGTTATTTCCAATGTGGCGACCCACTGTTGACGAACCCTCGTTATATAAGTACTCGCCGTTAGACAACAACCAGAGATAATTATGTCTGATAGACTCATCCGGACGGTGGCATGCTCGAAATATGTCAACCGTCAAATCAAATTTCCAGAATAAGTAAGACCGGAGGCATATTACGAAGGATCCCGTCCTTCATGATATGCCTCCGGTTTTACTTATCTATACTAATATTATAAAGCTGAAGAGTTTGTTTGAACGCGCTAATCTCAGGAACAACTGGTTCGAATTGAAAAATTCTTTTTGGGTTGAATAGACCGTTTATCGAGGAAGGCTTTAGGCTATATAACATCACGCTTAAGCCAATAGGAGCGGAGCAGCGATAAAGAATTTTTTTAAATCGGGGATTCCACGGGGACGAAGTCGCGGGCAGCAGCTAGTTCTTAAGATACTTTAAAAAAGCAAATTAGAGATTTGATTTGACTTTTTTTTTTTTTTGATATGGACCACTCGCAGTTCAGCACACTAAGGCTGGTTACTGCTTAACCGGACAATCCTGTGGTGGCCTCAAATGAATTTAAGGCCCCCAGCCAGGGCTAAAAACTACTAAAAAGCTAAATGACCGCTTCGCTAAGGGCATCTCCTGTGGGATACGGGCCTCGGCTTAACGGGGTCATTGAGAGGGGCAGCAAGGGACAGGCTGGGTCAGTTATTATTATTTAGGGGATTTAACGCTAATGGCTCAGCGGCGCGGGCTGGCTCGTTAGGCAAAAGTCGGGGAGGGATGTTACGAGGGCGTCGCGATGGGCCTCGTCGGCGAGGCCGGAATACGGAGCGCGGTCTGTATTTGTTTTTTCTAATCGTACTGGTTTCCCTATTACTCTCTTGAAGCAGGGTGATGGGGTCGTCGGGTTCGACTAGGGAGTGCCGTGGACGGCGAATCCTACTAATCTTGGAGGGAGTGTATCGGGCGGCCGATACAATGAGAGGGTTCTGATGTGAATCGGCGGACTCTGATTTGATTTTTCTAGTTTTTATTGAAGTGGATAAACGAGTTTTTGTTTTGTTTTTAGAAGAATGTTGTGGATTACGTTTTTTTTTTTATTAGAACATCTAAGACCAATAAAATCAATGGCATTCAAGGCAAAATAAAACAAAGTCAGGAAATTCCAAGGCAAGGTTCGAAGCTAATTTGACTGACTAGATTAATTGCGACAGTATTGTTGCGCGCCATAATTAAGGCAAGGAACATACATACCATCCGAGTTATAGGGAACGTGCACGGCCGCGGCGTAGACTACGCCATCTAGTGTTCAAATCTGAAACTTTTACGTTGTAATTGACCTATGCTGCCACCTATACTTCTGCAGAGCCTACTACCGACAGAGTTAGAGCGATAACTTCGAGAGTGATCTTTAACTAGGTACGAATTAAACTGATCTTTAGTGCAATTGTATTTTATAATTAGTGAGTTTATCTTTTGAATTAGTGGTTTTTGTCATTTTTGGTTATTTTATCGTCTGTTTTAATTTTCACAAACCCCAAGAATCATAATAAGTTAGTATATTAGTTTATATAAGAGTTATTTAAAAAAAACAGCATATTTAGTAAGAGTTTATTTTTTTTTGTATACTTTTTGGTAATTTAGATCGACCCATTTCTGCATGATTCCTGCTGCAACCATAACATAGATATTTATGAATTAGCGGGAACATAGAGGAATTGATATCATCGAGATTGTTGAAAATATCCCCATTATTTGCGAAGTCTTTCTTTAATTGCGTATTCCCAAATGAAACATTTCTTGATAAGTTAGTTGCTTCAAGAGCTGACAGTTTCATATCCTTTTTGTCCAGGTCGCTCTGAAAGAAAATAAAGCATGGTAAAATGATATATAGCCTAAAGCCTTCCTCGATAAATGGTCTATTCAACCCAAAAAGAATTTTTCAATTCGAACCAGTAGTTCCTGAGATTAGCGCGTTCAAACAAACAAACTCTTCAGCTTTATAATATTAGTATAGATTTCTCTCAAACAACTGCATAGGTATGTCATCGCGGAATAAAAACGTATAATAGTATAGGAGCTAGCAACGTTTTCGAGAAAGAATTTCAGGTCAGCTGATTTTGTGATATGTCATTCTTCTTGCACTTTCGGTTAGAGTTAGAGCTTTGCTCCGCAGTGGGTAAATCTAGTCAAATAATAATAATAATCAGATACCTCACAGATAATGCATCTCTCATCTGTTTTGCACTTATTATTGTGATGACCAATTTTATCAGCAGTTTTACAAACAGTTGATATGGTGGCCTGGAAGTTCTCTTGAAGTTCAGATATGAATGTGGAGATTACTGACTGCATGCTGTTGTTCTTTATATCACTATAGTGCACTGGAGCCAACTGTCTTATGTGAACATAATATTTCAATTCTTCATTACTTAAATCTTTCATTGGTTTTATAATTTTGACATATTCATCACGAGCATCACAGAAGCCCTAGAAATAATTTTAAATAAGTAGGGAGTTTATTGAAATGCATATTAATTATAGATTAGATTTATGATAAACCATATGACTCAGCATCATGTTACCTTAACAAGCACTAGTGGGTAGTTTTCAGGATACTTACTATGTCACTTTGAACCTGTGATCCCCTACCAACAGCAAGGTTGGATAACAAGTTAATTGCTAAAGTATTCGTTGTTTCTGCAGTAAAAACTGCATTACATTTCAATTGCTTTGCATATTCAACTAGCAAATTACGTTTAATTTTCAGTAGATAATCTGTAGCTGCTGATGGAGGCATGCTGTTCAACATATTGTGGAAAGCAATTGCTTCATTTTCTTCAATATCTGGTAAACAGTTAGGTTCAGGTAATTGACAATTTGTGTTCATGTATACTGCAAGGTTGACTATATAAACATAGAAATGATACTTCTGGCATTGTTTAATTATTGATTCTGCTAAACCTTTACAATTGTCATCTGGAATTAAACAAACACTACTATAGTGATTCAAAAATATTTGATTTGTGACATAAATACTATACCACCTCACTCAAATAATAAAACTGCCCTGAAACAATGTTACACACATGAAAAAAATAATGTGGTCAGTGTGTCATCTTACGGGCGGACTTTTTATTTTACCATACATTTACTTCAATGAATGGTTCCAACAATTCAAATTTTAAAACAAAGCTTTTTGAAGTATTATTTATTATTATACTTACTAAATAAATGTATAAAGATTGGGGTTATCCGTAATTTTTTTGTATTTTCTAATGATATACCATGGTGGACTAAGTCTAATAACACTGTAGAACCCACACCCCCTGAGAGCCCAATCAAAACATTTCCATTTGGTGACAAAACCTTGTTTTTGCCAATACATGCTCGAAATTTGTGGTTAGTGGTAACCATAAAACAATTGTCACAATAATAATCTTTTTTTCTTAGTATGACTGTACTAGGAGACCCGCACTTTTTACAGTTCATTATGCGATTACTGCACTATCTGATAGCGTACCTCACACAGGTACAATAACAATTACAATAGTTATAACAAACTAAAGTTGGAGAGTGATAATATTTTTTTTTTTTTTTGTAGTGTGGCACTAGTTCAGTGTTGCCAGTCGCTCATGACAGAAATCACCTGAAATATAAAAAAATGTAACCTTTTTGTATAAAAAATAACCTTTCATATTTTTTTACTGGAAAGGTATTATAAGTTGATAGAATAGAATATTAGTTGTATTGATTTACAGAAACATCGGTGAGTATTTGAGCACTACTTTTTTTTTTTTTTTGGATGGGAAATCATCAAATGACTTCTCCCGCTCTGGGCGGAGCGGAAGAGAGTGTCAGCCTCTTACTGACTATAACCCACCCGTGTTCCTGCTTGTAGCCTTTGCGTTCCAGTGCCGCGGTGACTCTTTCGAACAAATTCCGCAACCCTAGCAGGCACTGACCCTATGGGGCCCCGTCTTCTTTGCTGACGGCTCTTTGAGGCACGCGTGGAACACGACGCGCCGTCGACTCGGGCCTGGTTGCTATCGGACGGCGAGCCACCCATAGCTCGCCATCCGCAGGCCCGCGCCTACGGTGGTCGGGAATCGCCCTGCATTTCCCGACGCCCGGGGCGTCTCCTTCTATTGCGGCGGCTGGAGCGAGAGATTTCCCTCTCACGCACGCGTTCCGCCTCCTCCTTAACTAGCATTACTGCTTAGCAGAAGGAGGCGACCGCTTCCCATGCCTCCTCACTCCGGACCATGGCTTGAACCAGGGCCGGACGCGAGAGGTCGCCGCCGCCGATCGCCTCGACGAGAACACGGCGGTGCTCCGCCCAAGCAGGACAGACCTCCACCATATGCTCCACCGTGTCCTCCGGGTGATAGTATTTGAGCACTTGCCCGCATTTTTTGATTTATTCATATTGATCCTCTATAATAAAATTGATGCATTCAAGGGTTTTTGTTCTATTACTGCTAACGAAGCTTACCAACATGAAAAATTCTAAAACGAGCGTTCCGTTTCACGTTGCTTTTATGTAAAAAAATAAAAGTTAATTCTACAAATCCCGAAAAATCACCTAAAAGTAACCTTTTCATTAGTGTAACCTAAAAGTAACCAATGCAGTTCAAAAATCACCTAAAAGGTTACAAAAGTTACCTTCTGGCAACACTGCACTAGTTAGATCTTTGTGCCAATTTCGGGTAATAAAAGGTAGGGAAATATTTTTATCGGAAAATATCGGAGAGGAAGGAATTTTGTAAGGTTCAGGAAAGGAAATATTTTATTCTTTAGGTAGACATAAATATATATTAATGAACATACACAAAATAAATCTTTATATCATTTTTTAACAAGAATGCAGATATCAAGTTAAAATATTCAATGGGTTTCATTATTATACAAGAAACACAAGTAGGAAGGGAAAAATTTTGGGAAACAAGAGAACGGAGGAAGGATGAACGATCATGACGGGAACAGGAGAAGAATATGTGATCCAAAGTACCAGCATCATCTCCACACTCGCAAAGATTACTACACACAATATGCTACATCCACAATATGCAACTTAGCAAGGTGGAAAGGAGTACAGACGTGGCCAAGCCGCATGCGAATTATCACACTTGTAATTAGTTTAGAACCTTTTATTTTAAAAAACCATGGTTTGATTGGGACTGAGGGCTGAATTGAGGCATAAGCCCTGCCCTTTACTTGAGAGCTCTTACGCCAAAGGAGTTCCCAGGAATGTCGAAGATAATCTTTAGGGAGGCTGACAAGATCATGACAGAAATTTTTATACGGGTATGTGTCACCATTCTGCACCGCTTGTTTGGCTAATTGATCAGCTTCCGGAGATTTTTTTCAGATTCCGGAGTGACTTGGAATCCAAGCAAACTGTACCGTGTAGTTTCTCGGTATACATTTGTGCAACTGTTCTCTTATGTCAAATACAATGGGGTAAAAGGGTTTCATTTTAAATGTAAACTTTTCGATAGTTTGTAACGCACTTTTAGAGTCACATAATATGAGAACAGTTTTAAGTTTAGCAATTAAAACGTACTCCAATGCCTTGAATAGACCAAAGCATTCTCCAGTGAAAACTGATGTTTCAGGAGGAAGTTTTACCATCTGAATAACTTTATACTGAGAATGAAATATACCTACTCCCACACAACTAGACCGGGTCTTTGATGAGTCCGTAAAGATATAATGACACTCTATCCAGTCTTCACCGACGGCAGCATTAAATTTTATGTTAGCTCCTACATCACTTTTTTCTATCCCGAAATTATAATGCACTACAGGGGAGACAAGTAAGGGTTCAAATGTTTTGCACTCAAATAACGGAAGAGTAGGTGACCTATGAACACTCACTGGTAAAGAATTAAACTTCCTGAGACTTTTAACTAAACACGGAATATCTTTGTGCCGCCAATAGGATGAAATTTGAATAAGATTATCGACTTTTAATAATTTTGAATGAAGCAAATGGTTAGAAAACTGCATCGATTTAAATAAAAATCGGTCAGATAGATATTGCCTTCTGAGGTGGAGTGGAGGATGTCCTACTTCTAACTGTAAGGCATTTAACGGGCTTGATTTCATGGCTCCAGAAATGATTCGAAGAGCTTTTGACTGTATGCTATCTAACTTTTTAAGACCCTTTTTGTTACCATCTTCAAGGAGGAATGTTCCGTAATCAAGTATGCTTCGGATTATTGCATTATAAAACAGTTTTAGACTAAAAGGATGTGCCCCCCACCATACTCCAGAAAGACATCGCATAGCATTCAGTTGACGTTCGCATTTTTCAACTACAAAGTCAAAATGTTGTTTGCCGGAAAGCTTTTTAACTAAAATCAATCCTAGAAATTTAACATGATTTTTCACAGGAAGACTGCCATTATAAATAACGGTTGGGGAAGGAATATTACGTTTTCTTGTAAAAACTACTACAGTACTTTTTTCTATTGAAAGATTTAACCCATTAATTTGTAGCCATTGCTGTAAAAGACTTAGGGAGACGGTCAAAGCATTACATGCATCTGAGATGTTATTGTGAGTAATATAGATTAAAAGGTCATCAGCATATTGCAAAACATCAGCAGATTTTTGTAGAGATTTTTTCTTGTCACCGCAAAAAAGAGAAATAAATCTACCTGATAACAAATTTATGATAAATCGTATAATCAAGGTAGGGACGTTTAAATTAATTAGTTTTCGTTTAAGGACAGATATAAGTACATTATCATACGCGCCTGTTTTATCTAGAAAAGCGCCAACAACCGACTCCTTTTTTTAAAAGGCTATGCAAAGGTCAGTGGTAAATACACTTAAACTGTCTGTTGTGCTTTTTCCTTTACGGAACCCGAAACCACTCTAAACGATTTTTAACTAGATGTTCTGCAATTTTGGTAAGAACCGAAGATAGCGCAATAGGCCGGTATGATGAAATATCATTAGAATTTTTATTTGGTTTGAGGATTGGTAAGATTTCTTGAGAGCGCCAGGATTCTGGAATATTTCCAGAAACCAAAATAGAATTAATTATTTGTAAATAATATGATAATGTATTATCACTACAGTGTGAGAAAAACGAATACGGAATACCGTCTTCTCCTGGGGCCGAGTCTTTTAAGCATGTTAATACCCCTTTCAATTATTCTAACAATGAAAAAGGAGCGTTTAAAGATGAATGATTATCAATATTTAACGGAGTAGAGTTAGGGTTAAATTTGATCATACTCTGGAGCTGATGCTGGAGCTAATTTGTCAAGAAAACTGTTACTAAGGGATAGAGGTAATTGTGTGAAGGAAGGAGTATCACTAAAGGCTCTTCTAAATCTTTTAATACTGCGCCAATCTTCAGGCGGGCATGTGCTGGGTGATAAAGACATACAGAATGACCTCCACCTCTGAAGTTTCTTATCTCTGAGAAAAATCCGTGTATCATTAATAATATCTCTAAGGCCGTCCAGATTTTCATCTGACATGTCCTCAGCATATTTTTTTTCAGCTTCCTTTCGTTTCCTAACTGCATCAGTACACGAAGAATCCCACCATGGGGGCATAGGAATTTTATCGGAAGGAATTTTTTTAAGAGGGAAAACTTTGTCTGCTACTTCTACTAGGCACATCGCTAAAGCTTTTGAGCAATCACTTTCTCCACCCTGAGTAATTTGCGGGAGCTCAGCAACTTTAGCATCGACAAGCGTTAATTTATTCCAGTCTGCGTTTCCGAGTCTATATTTTAATCTAGGGGGTCTTTTCGGTGTTGTAATGAACTTTAATGAGGAAGTAATTACTAAAGGAAAGTGGTCACTTCCAAAGGTAGAAGTGAAACGGGACCAAGATAAAGATGAAGCCAATCCAGGGGAGCATATAGATAAATCCACAGCACTAGCACTTTAACCTGCATTAGTTCTACGAGTAGGCTCGCCAGTATTTATAATACATAGATTATGATCGTCTATAATTTCTAATAAACGGATCCCCTCTCTTTTAGATTCACCACTTCCCCAACACTGGGGTTACTAAAAACCCATTACTAAAAATGGCCTACGAAGGGATGACAACATATTGCTAAGTTCTTGTAGAGCATTGTTATTAGCAGTAGGAATGTACATAAGTAATATTATCAACAATTACCCCAACAATATCAATATCAGTACATGAAAGGAGAGAAACACGTGAAAATGGCGTATTATTTTTAACCAATATTGCCACACCGCCATATCCGTTATCTCTGTCATTGCGAATACAAACATATCCTGGAATACCAAATAATTGATTATTTTTTTTAAATTTATTTAATAAGTAGCATAGGTCCGTTTTTTTAGGTATTACTGATCGGCAGTTCCATTGAATTATTGTGTCCATCTTTATGGTTTTTGTTTATTAAAAAAGGTTCAAAAGATGTATTTTTACATAATAACATTTTGATAAGGTTTATAATAACATCAACAACTTGCTCATTCTCGTTGTTGTGGTTTCAGATCGGATTCCTTAGACAAAGCACACCCATTTGCCAAAGATGGGGGTTGAAACTCCCTAATAAGGGCATTATGAGCTGCTCTATCATAACCTTGTGCTGACTTAGGAGGACTGCGGGGTTTAAGAAAGACTGTCTTTTTATATGTTGAAGAAGTTGAGGGTATAGGTTGGGAACTGGAGTATGAATTTTTATTATTTGTGTGAGCATCATGAGATCTACCAGTTGTGAGAACATTAGCATAGGATTGTGAGATGGCTGGGTGTATTTTGCTTACTTCCGCATAGGAAACACAGGAATGAGCCATAGTGTGTTTAATGTTTTTTTGTCTCTGGAACTCAGGGCAAGTCTTGTCTGTAGCAAAGTGAAATCCAGAACAATTAACACAAGATGCAGAATCCTCTTCTACTAAACAAGTTTCACCTAAGTGATTCTGTCCACATTTATAGCATCTAGGGGCAGCAGATCTGCATTGATTTTTAGTGTGGCCAAAACGGCAACAGCGGAAACATTGTATGGTGGGATACACACAAGTCTCAACGGGTAGTGCATTATAACATACATAAATTCTTTTAGGAAGAGCGTGACCATCAAATGTTATTACAACAGTTTGAGATGGTTTCCATGTATATGACCCATTAACTTGAACTTTGTAATTTAGGTGCCTAACTTTCAAAATTTCACCAGTACCTATGGGAGTTGATATATTTTCTTTAACTTCTTCCACACTCCATTCAGATGGGATACCCCGGACCAAGCCCATACGAGTGACGTTAACAGTGGGTAGACAGAAATTTCAGAGGGTTGAGAATGTGGAATTGATGATTTGCTATTTACTACAAAGTCGGATTTTAAATTAGCTTCTGTGCTGGGAATACATGTACAGTCAATATGAGAAGAGGTTCCCTCAGGAATCACTCCCATGTCTACTCCGTTTTGTTTTATGACAATGTTTACATATTATCCTATGTTTATGTGAACGCCTCTTACGTGCAGCACTAACTTTACCGGAGGTCGACGCATCAGTTTCCACTTGCTGTGGCCACAGACCCATCAGTGTCCATACCACCCATATCTAAATTAGTAGATACCGTCATATAATTACTTACAGGGGGACTTAAGCCAGGGCCTAAATCCCCCTCATCTGCTATAGGCGGGTCGTTCATACGACCCGGGAATAGTCTTGAACAATGCTATAAATATTTATAAAAACTTACCAAAAATCAGGAAAAATTTACACAAATATAATATTACATACACTACAAACAAAATATATTTACATAAGAACCTCAACTGAACCAATTATCTAATTAAAATTTAATTATGAAAAACGTCTGAGAAAAAATACACCCGGTCAAACCGAAATTTCCCGCGCTTTTTCGTGATAATAATAGCAGACCACTATAGGGAGGGACACAGAGTCACAGAGTATAATAATAATACGGAGGGAGGGATGTCCACTTTGAAAAAACATCGATGTTTATTATCTATTCGACTCTTAGGTATTATTGCCCTAGTTAAAAATTTGAAATCAACTTATTTACATTAATAACAACCTATTTACAAAAGGAACAAATAAATAAATTACCTACCTACCTACTTAGGCTTACGTACGGCGTACGGCTTACGTTACACCATTGACCTATAAAAGTATGTACTGGAAATACCTACAAAAAAGGGTGCATACCTACAACTCATATTGTCGCATAAAATGGCTGCCATTGCTAGGGTTGAGTCAATCTTGATTGATACTCGTTGTAGTAACACCAAGGTGTTACTTACTTAACTAGTGGAACTCGTATTTAGTATCGCTACTAAATACGAGTTCCACTAGTTAAGCACGTTTGGATCATACCTAATATTATGTACTTAATTAAAATCCGTTGTAATAGTAACAGAAAAAGATGTTAAAGTCAATTCATTTATTTCAAGTAGACCATTAACGGCACTTTTGAACGTCAAAACAATTGAAAATAAAAATATTATAGTGACTCTAGTTGTCCATTCGCAAAAAGTAGATTATTATGGAGAAGAACGGACAACAAACTCCATAGTTACTCTTTTCAAATATGTATAAGTTTTACAATATTTTGTATACATTAACCAATTGGTTCTTTGTGAGGACGATGCACCCGAATGATGAGTAGGTTATCTTACCTTCTGCTATCTATACATATCTCTGAAATAGCTGTACAAATTTTGATGGGATTTTTACAGGCAGATATGTTACAAGGAGTAACTAAGGCTAATTTTATTTCCCCACCGAATGTGTCTCCACGTTGTCGTCGTGTTGGGGCTTGAGCGTCTCAATGATCTTGCGAGCTTTCCCGGTAGAGCCACTCATGCCGGAAGGTCGCAAGTGAGGGATCAGACCAAGAGAGACACACGCTTGCTCGCTGCTCTTTGGTACGCGTCTGATCATCAGACGTGACTGTGGGAGCAGCGAGCAGGTGGAGAGGTGAGGTGAGGAGAGTGGGCCCTGAGAAGGGGCGGAGCAGTCGGAGAATCCCACCCCGCTTCGGCGGGCTGCCCTCCGTACTCTGGGGTGGGCACCAAACGCCTTCCGCTTGCCAGTGGCAACACGAGCCGAGGAGGCTCCCAATCGTTGTCATCCGAGTCCGCTTCCTTTAAGGAGCTGATGGCGTACGGTTGCGTAGAGGAGGGTTCGCCTGAGCGCCGGGGTGGTGCGGAGTCGGATTCCGGCTCCGCGCCAGACCTAGAAACGGTCAGCTCGGCGGGCTCTGGAGACGAAAGAGGGGGGGCTGCTGCGGAGAACGTAAAGTTCGTCCGCAAGCGGCCCAGACGGGAGGATGACAAAGAGTCGTCCTCCGAGGGCGAGTTCGCCTCCGCCCGCAAAATCCCCACCACTAGGCGGGGCAGGGGCAGTGAGGCAGGGAGGGGGCTGGCTCCCTCTACCGGGAGGCGGGGCGTCGGGCCGAGAGGTTGGTGGCGGAGGGGCGTTGCCCTGGAGGGAGCGGTCGTGGGGCTCCCTCTACTCTTCCGCCTCCTCTCGACTCAGAGTCCCCGGGAGAGGTACCTCCCGCTGCTGAGGAGCAGAGAGGTAAAAAATTTGAGGAGGTGGTGGAGGCCGCGATTCGCGCTGTGGCCTTCAAGAGGAAGCAGTCCTCGAAGCGGGAGGCCATCAGCGCGGCCAAAGCCTCCATCCTGGCGGCAGCGGCGGCCAACGTCAGCGGGGCAAAGGAGGCCAAAGAGGCGTCTGAGTTGCGGGCGGAGGTCGCCCGCCTCGCGGTTCTTACGGAGCGACTCGTTCGGGAGAATGAGTCGCTCCGGAGGGACTTGGCGGGGATGGCCAGAGCGGCGTCCGAGGAGCCGCGCGGAGCCGGCTGAGTCCGGCAGCGCCGGAGGGGGGCCAAGTGCTGAGCCAGGTGCGGGACCTGGTGCGGCAGGAGCTGGCTCCCTTCCGGAAGCAGTTCTCCGCCCTGGAGGACATGGTCCGGCGTCCCCCAGCAGTGGCGAATCAGAGGGCCCCGGGCCAGCAGCAGAAGGCGGCTTCGTACGCGGCCGCCGTGGCTGCCAGCCCGGGAACGTCCGGCAAGGCGAAGGCGAAGGCCAAGGGCGGAGCAGCGCCAGCGCCTGTGGCGCCGGCGGCTGCGACGTCGGCGACGACCAAGTCGACCCCGGCGAAGAGGGGTGGGAGGAGGGCTGGGGGAGGAGCGGCTAAGGCTGCGGCGCCAGTGGTGCCGCAGCCGCCCCAACCGCCACCCTCGGACCCTCCTGTGGCCGGGGCCGAGTGGCAGGTTGCTGGCCAGAAGCGGAGAGCCAAAGAGGCGGCCAGGAAGAAGGCGAGGAAGCAGCGGTGGAAGGCCAACGCTATATCGGCGAGGCTTCGCGCCCCGAAATCCGCGGCTGTGGTGCTCACACTGCAGCCGGAAGCGGAACAGAGGGGCGTGACGTACCTCGCCGTACTGAACGGGCGAAGGAGGCGGTGAGCCTCCAAGAGCTGGGCATCAGCGGGGGCATCGGGGTCAGGAGGACCTTGACCGGTGCCCGGAAGCTCGAGCTCGCCGGAGCGGAGAGTGGCCCGCTCGCGGACGCCCTTGCAGACAGGCTGAGGGCGGTCTTCCGGAAGCAGTTCTCCGCCCTGGAGGACATGGTCCGGCGTCCCCCAGCAGTGGCGAATCAGAGGGCCCCGGGCCAGCAGCAGAAGGCGGCTTCGTACGCGGCCGCCGCGGCTGCCAGCCCGGGACGTCCGGCAAGGCGAAGGCGAAGGCCAAGGGCGGAGCAGCGCCAGCGCCTGTGGCGCCGGCGGCTGCAACGTCGGCGACGACCAAGTCGACCCCGGCGAAGAGGGGTGGGAGGAGGGCTGGAGGAGGAGCGGCTAAGGCTGCGGCGCCAGTGGTGCCGCAGCCGCCCCAACCCCCACCCTCGGACCCTCCTGTGGCCGGGGCCGAGTGGCAGGGTGCTGGCCAGAAGCGGAGAGCCAAAGAGGCGGCCAGGAAGAAGGCGAGGAAGCAGCGGTGGAAGGCCAACGCTATATCGGCGAGGCTTTGCGCCCCGAAATCCGCGGCTGTGGTGCTCACACTGCAGCCGGAAGCGGAACAGAGGGGCGTGACGTACCTCGCCGTACTGAACGGGCGAAGGAGGCGGTGAGCCTCCAAGAGCTGGGCATCAGCGGGGGCATCGGGGTCAGGAGGACCTTGACCGGTGCCCGGAAGCTCGAGCTCGCCGGAGCGGAGAGTGGCCCGCTCGCGGACGCCCTTGCAGACAGGCTGAGGGCGGTCTTACCCGCGGACGAGGTCCGGGTGTCCAGGCCGACTAAGCGCATCGACATGCGCATAGTGGGCCTGGATGACTCCGTGACGAAGGAGGAAGTTGTGGCCGCCGTCGCCAGGACTGGGGGGTGCTCTGCCGAGCTCGTCAAGGCGGGCACCATCCGTCCTGACAACACGGGCATGCAAACCCTTGTAGTGAGCTGTCCCGTGACGGCGGCCAGAACTGTGTCGGAGGGTCGAAGGCTCTTGGTGGGGTGGGTGTCTGCGCGGGTAAAACTGCTGGAACCCAGACCTCTGAGATGCTACCGCTGCCATGTGGGCAACCACACGGGAGCTATGTGCCCCTCGGAGGTGGACCGCAGCGGACTTTGTTTCCGCTGTGGTCAGCCCGTTCATCGGGCCGGCTCGTGCCTGGCCACGCCGCACTGCATTGCATGTGCGGCTGTTGGCAAGCCGGCCGAGCACTGGGCTGGGGGAAGGGCCTGCGCGCCATCCGCCTTGACCAAGGGCAAGAGGTCCGCCGCCGCCGCCGCCTCTGCCACTGCCGCGGCTTCCGTCGCCGCTTCTGCCGCTACTGCTGTGGGTGCTGCGACTCCTGGATCTCGGGAGGGGGCCGAGATGGAGTGCCAGTAATGGTCCCATCGTGGCCTCCTCCAGAGACAAGTCGGCCGCTGTGCAATTGCGCAGTGGCTGATGCCTGTGGACGGTGAGCGTAGGTGGCTCGCCGTCCGATACCAGGCTGAGTCGACGACGCGTTGTGTTCCACGCGCGCCTCAAGGAGCCGTCAGCACCAGGGACGGGGCCCCATAGGGTCGGTGCCTGCTAGGGTTGCGGAATTTGTTCGAAAGAGTTACCGCGGCCCTGGAACGCAAAGGGCACATGGAGGAGCACGGGTGGGCTTTAGTCAGTAAAAGTCTGACACTCCCTACCGCTCCACCCAGGGCGGGAGGGGTCATATGATGATTTCCCATCCAAAAAAAAAAAAAGGCTAATTTTATTTTAGAGAATTAGGGTACCGCGCAATAAAAAGCCATTAAAATTATTTTTGCTTTTGGTAGCCAGGATGGCTATAGGCTATTTAACATCACCCTACGACCCTTAGCCTCTTACCATTTTTTCTTTAAGCCCTCATTTTTAGGAAACCTATAAAAATTAAATCATTTTGGTTAGAGCTGCTAATATGTAACTAAAACAAACATAAAACATCATAAGCTAAGTGCACGGTTCCAATTAGCTGTTTCCTATGGAGAAATGCCGGCAAGAAACTCCATGATTACTCTTTTAGAAATAATTAGCTTTTTCAATGTTTTCTTTAGGTTTACGTTAAATATTTTGATTTTGGTTTGAAGTGTGAATCACAGGCCGGACCTAGCTAGGTCACTCGGACCGAATAAGAAGCAGGATTATTTATGTTAACATCACAGAATATACCGATATCGTTCCAGCGGAGGAACTAGTTTCGTATTACCGCAAGTCGGCAACGGTACAACACTATTCCATTATGTAAACAAACGAATGAATAAGCAAATATAATAAAAAGGCCTGTTATTACATGGAAATGAACCCAAATATCAATACTTTAGCCATAAATTCATGATTGCGTTACAATAGTATCACTGAATGTGTATTATTGTGTGTATTAATGCATGAAAACCGGCTACTAACCTATGCAAAGAAAATTGAGGTTGATTTTGATTGTTTCTTGCACCACACTTCACAACACAACACACAGGCATGTTGGATTTATGTTTTCCAACATTTAAATGCAGTTTTAAAAGTAAATTCCTCGTAGTTTTCTCGCAAATCTCAATAATAATAAAAGTAAACAACCATTTGACAGCGTAACTACCATGAATTTGACGCTTAATATGGCTGCAACGGCACTTACCTATAACTGTCTCTATATCACGACAAAATGTTGCCATAATTAGCAACAACTTAAAATCTCCACATAAAACTGTACATAAATTACTTGATTTTAGTTTATTAGGTGTATCTTCCATTACCGATTCGAAAAGACCAAAATCACCAGAGGGCGGTCGATAAACGCAAATTATAACGTATGTATCGCTCGAGTTCAACACAAGACAACTCAACAGTGCGTTCCACCGAAAGATTAACTAAATCTAAACGTTGTTTACATTTCAATTTGTTTGAAACAAGGACTAATACAAAAAGTATTAGTAATAAATATTGATATTTCTAAGTAATAATATCGATAAGTAGTTCGTTAAATCGATATTTTATCAACATTTATATGTAATAGTCGCATTTTTATCGAAATTTTTAAATATTGCTAACAATACCTTACCTACTTTATAGACCTCATCACGAAAAGTTTTATTAAAATAATTTAAGTCAGCTTTATTATAGGTAGGTATAGATAGGGCATTTCTCTGTACATTTCTATTAATTGCAATAGAACTTCTTTTTCAGCGGACAATGCCGCCGCCGAATTGGTAATTTCTCGATTCATTTCTCTAGCGGTCATCGTGCTACACATAGAAAAAGTACTCTGTGGTGCTACACGTCCTTCTTGAACATTGACCTCTCAATGTTCTTGAACGAAGCGCGGACTGGCGCAGACGCTGACTGGTCGCTATAAATCGGAGGGAAGCGATTACACTATCCTAAATCGGAAACAATTTAGGAAGGCGGGCGATCGGGACCTTCCAATCTCTCTAAATCGGTCTCTAACCATCCTAACTGCAATTACACTATCCTGTTTCCTAGATTGGCTTCATAAAAATTGGGTAGTGTAATAAGCCCTTAAATCGGAGGGAAGCGATTACACTATCCTAAATCGGAAACAATTCAGGAAGGCGGGCGATCGGGACCTTCCAATCTCTCTAAATCGGTCACTAACCGTCCTAACTGCAATTACACTACCCTGTTTCCTAAATTGGCTTCCTACAAATTGAATAGGTAGTGTAATAAGCCCTTTACTAGAACTATGCTGGGTGGTAGTTACATTGTCCTTAATGTATTTAGATTTCCTCTGCTTGCACTGCCACTTATTGTTTTTCGACCTTTCCGTTTGCAAAAATGGCATATAATTTCCTTCTTGCTAACAAGTGCAGAGTCTAATGTCTTCATATTAGTCTTCTTCCGTTCACTTTCTTTCAGAAGCGCTGCCATCACTGTTTCTGAAGTGATTTTCGTGCCGGAGTGTTCCAATAACATAACGAGAGGATTGAATTCTTCAGGTAGTCCAGTCAACATTATAATCGCTATAAACTCGTCATCCAGACCACTTTTAATTTTATTCAAATCGTGGCTTATGGCTTGAATCTCATTCACATAATCTTCTGATGACCTATAATAGTCTGTCAGCTTCACATTAAATAGTTTTCGAAGTAAATTCAGCCTCCGTAAACCTCCATCAACATAAGCTCGTCGTAGCGCTTCCCAAGTATCTTTCGCCGTCTTAGTAGGTATTCTTAATGAGGGGATAGATTTTCTCTGAACACATGAGGCAGATGTTGATTCTAGCTTTCCGTTTTCGCCTCAAAATCCTCACCCAAACAGTCTCATAGATGTAAGTCCGTCAAAAACATCTCCATTGAGAATGACAAAGTCCCATAGTTGGGCTGGCCTAACAATTTCTTGAATGTAACGGCTTGCATTTTCGTAATATTATGTCCGCAAAAATTTGAAAGATACTACTTTAAGCACCATCTTCGTTTACCTATGACCACAAATAAAAGACTTTCGACTTTGACAAAAAACAAAACTACTCCGATATTGTTGCGGTTTTCTGTAATAGGTTTGTAGTTGTATATATATGTAGTACAATGTTCATAATTAAGTTCTCTCTAAAAAGTTTGAAATTTAAAGGCAAAATTGAAAATTTTGAAAAAACCCACAACGGTAAAAACATAATTGAAAAAGAATTAAATAATTCATAAAAACCCTAGCTATACTAGCTTATACCATAAGCCCCCGATTTTAAACATTTTTCATTGATGCTCTGCTCCTATTGGTCTTGGTGTGATGATTATATAGCACTGAATTTTTCAAATCTTACCAGCAGTTCCTAAAATTAGCATGTTCAAGCAAATAAACAAACACTTCAACTTAGTATTAGTATAGATTAACACAGTTTAATTTTATTCAATATAGGCACTTGATATCTGATCTCTGCAACGAAGAAGTCGGATTGGTGCTATGTCAAATAAAGGTTGGGAGCTACTCTAAGCCCTTTCCTTTTTGTATGCTCATAGTATTATGCATTACAGGACACATAAAATCATAATAAACATATACTTGGAAAAGGCCATATATTTGGTTTTTAAACTCTGCTTACAATTTTGCAATACGTATGTAAATATAATATTATTACATTGTTTAAAAACTGTTACTAATATCAACCACTTAATTATGAACTAAAGCTATATTTCCTATCAATAAAACCACTTTACACAATAAAATAAAATTAAAAAAGAAAAAACAAAATAAACCAGTTAAAGGTATCACTGAACACAATCCTGTTGTCATTAATATTATTGCAGAACTAATCCAATTTTATTAGGTGTCATACTAGGACACCTCCAATTGTACAAATAGTATTGTAAATTCCCATCTCCAATTCCAAACTTCAAAGGCTCCAAAAATTCTTTATTTTCCATCAGATCTAATGCATTGAATACATCAAAACCAGAATTTTTTGCAGTAATCAATCCATCAAGCATTAAGTCTGTCCATGGTGTCTTAGTAGACACATTATAAAATGAATATGCTGCTTTTAAATTTTTGTGTACAGGGTGATACACAACAGTAGATGGCAGAGTATAATAACTTACAAAATCTGTTATACTGCCATCACAAGCTTCAACAACAAAACTGTCAATTATGCCAGACTGAGGCATAAACCAATGCTTGAAATCCTCTTCTGAAAATACAGGAGCTAAATCAAATTTTCCCAAATAATCATTTAATAATTTAACCACTTTCTCACTATCCTGAACTTCCATTTTCCGAAACCCAGCTGTCTTAGGTAAATCTGGGAGTTTAAACAATTTAAGTGTTCTTTGCATAGTCATGTTTCTAGACAAATGACTGAATTTAATATCAATCAGCTTCTTTGGATTGAGAGACCTGTGCCAATAACGACAAGTAGCGATTGGTTTTGGCAGTACAATGCCAGCGGTGTACACTCCTTGGAATATACCAGTCAGATTTACTCTACGTGTTATTTCTCTAATTAAAACAGGTGCCACTCTCTTAGCACGAAGTTTTTTATGGACACATAGGAAGTTGATCTCAACAACTGTTTGCATGTGGTCATATATTCTTAACTGAGCTGGAATTGCAGATATAAAGCCAACCAATCTGCCAGACTTCACTACACGAACACCACAATGCCATTCCATTCTCCAACCAGGTGGCTGAAGAGCCCATTTCAGGAAATCAGTTTGATAGTCAAACCGAAACATACAATCGTCATCCTCAACATAGTTTTCATTAAGCAGTGTATACAATTCCTTTAATACTAAAGGCTCATTCAAATTCAAGGTGTCCCATTGAAATCCATCTGGTAAAGTATAAGGTTCAGACCTAATATCTTCAACAGATTTTGGAGGCTCTATAGGTTCATTCGACATGATTTTTTCATCCATTTTTGGAACTGGTTGGGTGGACCAAAATTGATATGACTTATGCAGTGCTTCCTCAGTAGTTTTTGCAGGTTTTTGTTGAAGATTTAAAACTTCCATTGCCATTTTCAAATCTTTTAAAGATATGTTCTGGTGAATATCACTGGAATTAGGCACACTAACGAGACCATCGGGCAAGGTTGGAACGCCGTGGTCGCCATCCCCAACGCTACGCTTTTTCTTATTTTTACTTTTCTTCTTCTGCTGCTTTTCCTCGTTTTCCCTATGATAATCACTAGACTGGGTTGCTTTGGCGTCTTCCATAGTTACACACAACTTAAAATGATAATTTCCCTATCTAAAATTTCTGAGAATCTTTAGTCTTTACACATGAATAAGATTTCATGAATGAGAATGACTAGTTTTTTATTAATAGACTTAAGGACTTGGCCTAACACACTGTCTTTTTGCAAAAATCATTAGGAAGTGCGGTTTATCGACCGGCCTGGGCCTGAAATAAAAACCCGGCACAAATACACAGATACAGGGTTGCCAACCAAAAAAAAAAAGATTCCTCGTACATGTGTAGGTGAAAATCTCGTTTATTGACTTTCAAACCTCGTACATAAAATTTAATACGGGCCAATATACCCCTGAGAATTACCGACAATTTTGTTTGACGGGTTTTCAGCCATAATAATGAAAATAATCGTTCGAAACTTAACAGATAGATTATTTAGTTTATAATTTAGTGTATTCTAGTAAATTAAAAATATATGGAAGCAAATAAAATTACAGTTTTATTATCATCGAGAAATCTGCAACACATGACATTAATATCAATCATGAGTTGTTAAAAATAATTGAGGAAGGAGATTTCACAGCTTTTGACTAAAAACATTCATATGATGCGGATTAAATATTCTTTGGTAGTGAATCAAATTTATTATCTTGTCACAGCATAATTAATGATAACTTAATCATTTGCATGACTCTGTAAGATGAAGTACCTAAGTATATTATTGAAATTAACTTGCAAACATAACTACAGATTATCATATTATACACAACATCTATAATTTCTCTGTTTACGTAAAAATGTTTAAATACTCTTCTGATATCTATACTAATATTATAAAGCTGAAGAGTTTGTTTGTTTGTTTGAACGCGCTAATCTCAGGAACTACTGGTTCAAATTGAAAAATTAATTTTGTGTTGAATAGACCATTTATCGAGGAAGGCTTTAGGCTATATATCATCACGCTTAAGCCAATAGAAGCAGAGCATCGTTAAAGAATGTTTTAAAATCGGGGATTCCACGGGGACGAAGTCGCGGGCAGCAGCTAGTCAAAAATATTTTAAAATTCAAAATGATTCCAAAAGACAACCCCAGCGCGCCCTGTCGATAACTTTGAATACAGAAATGAGGTTTCTTTATGTTCCATTCCCTTTCGCTTTTTTTCTAACCTATGGTCGCAGACAGCTAACTCGAAGAAAAAAAAAGCTGATCTAGTTCTTGCAGAAGTAGGTGGGGTTACTTCTTCAAATGACCGTAAGGCCTAGAGTCCGGTGAAGTAGCGAAAGCTCATTTGCAACTAGCTACATAATCCATTAAAAAAAATCGCATGCCCCTAATGTTATCAAAATCTCGTACATAATTGTACGAGGTTGATAGCGTCCTCGTACCTCGTACGGAAGACCACAAATCTCGTATTTGTACGAGTAACCTCGTACGGTTGGCAACCCTGCACAGATAATTAATTTAGCTTCCCAAAAATCTAAACGAGTCAACGAAGCCACGAGCTAACAATTCAGTTCTACAACTGAATGAGGAGCTCGTGGCTAAATAATAGCATCAGTACGAATCGATTTTCAAGGTTATATAATACTTGCCGAGGTTTACATTGGTACCCAGACTTTCTGGATTCAGGCAAACTAGGCACATGCTAGATTATAAATGGGCACACGCGGAAGCTTAAAAACGAACGAAAAGTAAGTAAGTTATTACCTACTTACTTAAGTACTTGAAAAAATCATTCTTTTATAGAGCTAACGAAGATCACTCCTACATATATTTCATTACTTCTGACATGATTACCCGATACCAAAAACCAGTCATCTGCCAACTGTTTACTGCATTCACAATAGCTATCTTTTGCTTAAGTAGCGACCCTAACGATGCGATTGCTGAATTGCATTTTTGATATTGTACATTTGTACGGGAGCGCCCGCGCCGGGCTCGCCACTCGCTTACATAGTTACATACCACCGCCTTGCTACGTCCTAATTTACTGTATATCTATAGTGAAGTATTGTGAACCTTTATTATATATTTATCAAAATTCTATTTAACCTAAACTCGCGTATCATTTACCCATAATAATAACACGCACAACAAGTGGTGATCCCGAACGTTTACAGACAATAGTTTTTGAGTTTTGCGCCGTAAGCGACTCAGTAGCAGAAGCAGGGTGACGCGCAGCCCTATGACATAGCAATCGCCAGATTGACCCAAGACACAGTGCGGCAAGTTACCGATATAATCGAAGCCCCACCAGAGTCAGGCAAGTACGCAGCATTTAATGGCGAAAAAAGCGTTTGATGGCGATATATGAGGAAAGCGCGGACAAACAATTCCAGAGGCTAATTGGAGAGATAGACCTAGGAACACAGAAACCATCGCAGCTATATAGGGTGATGGCGGCCCTAGCCAGGAATTGCAACGTGACGGACGAGCCACTAAGAAGGTTGTGATTAAATCGTTTACCCCCGGGCGTGCGGGCGGTCCTGGTAGTGACCGGAGACACGAAAATGGAGGACCTCACTGCAATGGCAGACAGAGTGATGGAGAACATAGGCACCGGTGAGGTCGCATGAATAGCACCGAGCACATCGGATTTGACATGCGACACGAAGACGGACTTGGTCAAGCATCTCAGCGCACTATCTGTGGAAATGAAGGAGTTGCGTGGAGAAATAAATGACATCAGGAAGCAAGATGAAAACCCGGGACAAGACCGGAGAGGACGGCGCGCGGCGTTGGTAGCAGGGGCGCTACAGGGCCAGTAGCCAGTCAAGGCCGTGCCGCACACCGAGATTCCCGGACTGGCTAAGCAGGCACCATTTCCGTTACCGGCAAAGCGCACGGGCGTGCGAGTCTCCGTGTAATTGGTACAAAAAGCAGCAGCGTGCGTGAAACTAGAGGCGGTACAGTCATCATTGGTAGGAAAGTGTACCGCAGAAAACCACCGACTCTGCGTGCGAGATTTTAGAAGCGGTGTCGTGTATCTAATGGACACAGGAGCGAATGTATCGGTGATAGTAGTGGGTAAAGCGAGAGGTAACAAAGTTAACGTGAGTGTTCGTATAAGCTGTTCGCGGGGAATAACACTGAGATAAAAACTTATGGTATAATTAACATACATCTAAATGTAGGGAATAAGTTTTAAATGGTCATTCATTATTTGTGATGTAAAACAGCCCATTATATGAGCAGATTTCCTAAAGGCACACCAACTGATAGTAGATTTAAATAAAAAGCGGTTGATAGATGGTCATACTAAATTAAGTAGGGAAGCATCTGCCGTAAAGAGTACTGTACTGAGCCATCTGTTTCGAGCATACAGTTAAAATAACCCATAGGTACAGGAATTTGCCAAAAGAATTTCCGAGTATAAATAAGCCTGTATCTTACAAGGAACCATCTAGCCACAATGTTTACCACCACATAGAGACTACAGGCCCTCCAGTTATTACGCGCGTAGCCAATTAAATTAGTGCTCATAGAAATTTACATTACGAACATTTTTTGGTCGGAAATGAATGATTCCCTTCATTGTTGCGTCTCATACGCAGTACTGCTGCATTATTGTGTCAAAATACCTCCTTCCCTACTTAGTCTACTTTAGCCTTGTAAAAATATATACATATACCTGTATTTTGACGACTTGCCAATAAATTGTTTACGGTTTGCGCTAGTTCTGTACCTTTAACAGCAAAACATTGCAGTTCACTTCCTATTTTAGTGTAGGTCAGGTGGCCAACAGTGAACCAGCAGTACACAGATAACCAGTATAAGTATATCCTTAAGTAGTAGTAACTAGCTCATGCAACCGACACGTAGAAACGTGTCTCGTAACGTATCCCTCACATCCCAATTGACGGCGGGCGCCCGCGCTTAGCAGACGCGTTGTGGGACATTTTGTGTTTTCTCACGCAAAAAATTAAAAAAAGGCGAGTTTTGTTTTTGTTCCTCAATCATGCAGTTTATTAGATTTTCTTACTGTATTTGCCATACATGTAAAGTTACTATTTGGCAATCTTTTGGTAATTGTGTTTTCTCCATAACCTAATTATTGTTATTTTTATCTTACTTCAACTGTCAAATGATGTAGGTGGTATACAGTGACTTAGTAATCTAGGGTATACAGTGAACCGTGGTTCATTGTGTACCACGAACCACGAAGAAATAAGAAGCGCAGAAAGCTAGGAAAAAGCATGATCGCAACTGATACTCCAGAGAAGAATTAAATAGCAAACAAGAAAAAGAAATGCACTAAAAGCGTGAAAAACAGAGATATTTTTAAAAGAGAAAAATCTATTACAATGTTTGATGATACGACCGATGAAGAGATTTTCCAAGCCAGTGGTTCTTCTTCCGGGGGAGATGAATTTCTGAGTGAAAGTGAAGAAGGAGAAAATATAATATTGACTGATAATTTTTTACCTTTATCTCGGGACCCAAAAATAGGAGATTATGTTATTATTTTGCTGGAAACCGAGAAAAAAATATATTTTATGTTGCTAAGATTCTTGAAGAACCTGATGAAAATGATTATGATTATTAAGTGTCGTATTTAAAATTATAAAGTAGAGTTTACCACAAGTTTGCGAGCCTCTTGAACCGGATTGTGCAGGAGTTAGGAAAAATGGTAGGTATTAAATACATTTTGCCTAAACCCAAAGTAGAAGGCAGCAGTCGTCGACAATCGACGTTTAAATTTCCCGTCAATATCTCACTTTTGAAGTTTAATTACTAGGTCCTATTAGGACAATTTTAATAGTACCTATATAACCTATGATTTATGCATCCCTATGTTATAATGAAAATGGCTGTTACCACACGGATTTTATAGTAGGTAATAACTAGCTAATAAGTTGATAACATAGATCTCAATGACCTCTTTCTTTTTTGTTAGTTTTCTACAGATACTTTAAGGTTTTCTATATTGAATCATTATTTTTAAATACTTTTTTTTTTTTTTTTTTTTTTTTTTTTTTGGCTTCGCACGGTTTGTGCATTTAGCCAATGTCACGTTTAGTTCGAAGAAAAGGTAGGGAAACGGAATATAAGTATTTTTAACGGAATTTGGGATATGAAGGACATATAGGATCAGTATTTTAATTTGGAATGATTGATGAGCAAATTACAATGACGAAATATTACAATTTAATGTTATTTATGGTAATGAAAGAGACTATACATTTATATACAGGAAAACTATTTGTACAAAGTAAAGACAGTATTGAGGTAGGGAAAGGAATATCAAGGGATAAGAGGTTACTGAAGAAGGAAGAACGGTCGTATAAGGGGCAGGAGAAAAAAATATGGTTTAAATCGCCTACGTCTGTGCCACATACGCAAATGGGGTCATCAATAATATGAAATTTGGCAAGATGGGCTGGTGAACAAACATGACCTAGTCTCATCCGTATTAAAACAGATGTCTCCATCTTGCCAAATTTAGCCCGGCAAAACCATGGTTTTTCCGGAATCTCGGGTTGGATAAGGGAAAAGTAATGTCCTTTCAATCTGCTACTGGCATTCCAAGCAACCTTCCAGGTGTCCCGTAAGATTCTCCTAGGCAGCGTAACGAGGTCATAAGTAAAAATTTTATATGGGACTAAGTCTCCACAATGCACCGCATCACCAGCCAGGGCATCAGCCACTTCATTGCCTTGGATTCCAGCGTGGGCCGGAATCCATGCAAATTGAAGTGTGTTACCCTCGGTAATGGTTCTGAACGCAAATTCTCTTATTAAATAAATTAAGGCAAGCTGTGACTTGTCTTCGTAAGGGGATTTGTTAATGGCTAGAAGAGCACTTCGAGAGTCAGTAAAAATTATAGATTTTTTGAGCTTTAAAACACGAATGTATTCTATTGCTTTTAAAATACCGAAGCATTCCCCTGTAAAAACGGAAGTCTCGGGAGGCAGTTTTATTTTTTGTACAATATTGTATTGAGAATGGTAAGTACCTATCCCAACACAACCCATCGGATCACGTTTGGCGGCATCAGTAAAAATGTGGTGGTATTCAAAATGTTCAGTCAGAAAATGGTTAAAATTTAATCGGCAATTCGGATCTGATTTACTCACACTGTCATATGTTATGATGGGACTGAACTGTAAACTGTCGTAACTACAGCTAAATATTGGGAGTTTATTGGAACGGTGAATAGGAGAAGAAAGTGAAAGGATTTTTTTATAGCTGACAACTAGACAGGGAGCACGTTTATGGGACCAGTAATCTGAAGATTCCATCTGCACTATCAGAGAGCCCAGTTTGGGCACGAGAGGATGAGTTGAGAGCTGAAGAATCCGGAATACATATTTGTCGGATAGGAACTGTCTTCTTATATATAATGGAGCTTCCCCGCATTCCACTTGGAGTGCGTTAATGGGGCTAGATTTCATAGCACCCAAAATGATACGTAAAGCTTTATATTGGATGCGATCTAATTTTTTAAAGGCCATCGCACTGCCAGGTTCCAGAACGAACGATCCATAATCCAGAGTGCTTCTGATGATTGCGTTATAAATAAGTTTTAAAGAAAAGGGATGTGCACCCCACCACACACCAGAGAGGCATCGAAGCATGTTTAAGTGTTTTTCACATTTGTTTACAATATAATCGCAATGGGGAACACCGCTTAATTTAGAGTCAAATATTACACCCAGATATCTGAATTTATCTTTTATTGGAATAGGTACTCCTCTATACAGAATATTTACTGAAGGAATAATTTTCTTCCGGGTGAATAATACAGCAGCACTTTTAGACGTGGATAAATCCAAGCCATTTAAATCTAACCATGACTCCAGAGTAGACAGAGCGGAATTGATATTAAAGGTAGCCTTGTCAACAGAGGGACATGACGAATACAGTAACAAATCGTCAGCGTATTGAAGAACCTTAACATGGTTAGTTAATAAGGACGAGTCCATATCAAAAGTGTAAATGTTGTATAGAAGGGGACTGAGCACAGAACCCTGTGGGAGACCTCTCCACACAAGGCGAGATGCTTCATGATCTCCTATTAGCATGTTAACAGAGCGTGCAGTCAGGATATTAATAACGAAATTGGACAAATTTGACGGAACCTTTAAGGCTTTTAATTTATTTTGTAAAATTGATAGTACAACATTATCATATGCCGCATTAATATCAAGAAAAACTGCTACGGTTGATTGGTTATTAGAAAAGGATAACCGAATATCAGATGCTAGAATGCTTAAACAGTCAGTGGTACTTTTACCTTTTCTAAAGCCATATTGTGATTCTGCCAAAAGGCCCTTACTTTCAACATACCATTCTAGGCGATTTTTTATTAAATGTTCCGCTATTTTCATTAAAATTGAAGACAAAACTATGGGGCGATATGAAGAAGGATCAGATGGAGTTTTATTTGGTTTGAGGAATGGCAACACCATTTGACGTTTCCATTCTTCAGGGATGTTTCCAGTAATCATTACAGAATTGACAAGCTTTAAATAATAACTGAGGACGTCGTCATTAAGATTAGCAAAAAAGGAATACGGGATACCGTCAATGCCGGGTGCGGAGTCCTTAGTTTTGTGAATAACACCCTTTAATTCAATAAGAGTGAATGGCAGCTCTAGAGTTTCCGAAATATCATGGTTGATTGATACAAGTGGCAAATTCAGTTCAATAGCCTCAGGCACCCAAGGAGGTGCCAATGTATTTAAGAAGTCACTGGCTAAAGAATCAGGAATAGGGGCAGGGTTATTATAAATAGACCTAAATCTACGAATATTACGCCAGACAATGGTAGGATGAGTATTCGGTGAAATTGATGTGCAAAAGTTACGCCAAGAATCAAATTTTTTCTTCTTGAAAAGTTTACTAGTTAACTTAATTAAATTAGAAACAATTTCAAAGTTATCATCAGACATATCCAAGTTGTAATTGTATTCAGCTTCTTTACGTTTGTTTATCAATTCTGTGCATTCTGAGTCCCACCATGGAGGCGAAGGTATTCTATTAATATTTTTATTTTTTACAGGAAAAACTTCATCTGCCGCTGCAATTAATATGTGTGCTAAAGCTACTGCACAAATATTTTCATTGCCATCAGATATGATAGGCAGGGAGCTAAGCTTTCTGTCAACAATATCTCTAAATTTGTCCCAGTCATTATTATTTCTATTTGGCAGTTTATGTTTTAAATTTGATCTTCTTAGCGGTGCATTTGATTTGGAAAGAGGATATGTGATAACTATTGGAAAATGGTCACTACCATAAGTAGAGGTTAGAGTATACCAAGTCAATGATGAAGCTAAACTTGGAGAACAGATGGAAAGGTCAATTGCGCTTTGGTTTTGGTTGGGAGCACACCGACGTGTGACTTCTCCTGAGTTCAAGATGCACAAGTTGTGTAAGTCTATTATATTTAATAGTTCATCCCCATAACTATTATTTGATGAACAACCCCAAGATTGGTGATGGCAGTTAAAATCCCCCAATACTAAGAAAGGCTTTGGTAAAAAAGAAAAGAGATCATTCACCTCTTGAAGAATAGAGGAAGAAGGATGAGGAATATAAATAGAAACTATACAACTATGATACACTTTAATAGCTACAATGGAGAATTCCTCACTATGAGGTGGTAAAGTAATAGAAGAAAAAGGAATAGAATTCTTGATAAGTATAGCTACTCCACCATACCCATCAGATCTATCCTCTCTAATGGTTGAATAACCATTAATTTTAAAAATATTATGTGTTTTCAGCCAAGTCTCTGCTAGAGCAAAGACAAAAGGCTCATATTTGTTTATTAGATGTATGACATCACTCTTTTTGTTTAAAAGACTGCGACAGTTCCACTGGATTATTTTGGATGTGTCCATTATGAATGGGTTGAGGTAAATTAAAAGATTGGGCAACGTTGGACGGTGACATATTGAACTGGGAGAGAAGATTGTATAAAGCAGTAAGAAGATCATTTATGGAAAAATTTGTTTCCTTTATTTCATTATTAATATTACTTGACAAAGCACAGCCATTTGAAGGCTGAGGTATGGCAAAATCTCTAACAATAGCGTTGTGAGCTTCTTTATTATAACCATGTACATGTTTTGGGGGTGAACGTGGTTTTAAGTGGACTGTCTTCTTATAATTATTTGAAGTATTAGGGGATGAAATTATTGGGGCATCTGCAAATTTCTGAGAAGGAGAGGATAAAACTGTATCTGCATATGTTTTAGTTACAGGGGGATGCAATTTTGCTGCTTCAGCATAAGAAACTGAACTTTGTGCCATGTATTGTTTAATGGATTTTTGTCTGGAGAATTCTGGGCAAGATTTGTTAGTAGCAAAATGATAGCCAGAGCAAAGGCAGCAAGTAGCATTTTCTTTTTCGCAACTCTCCCCAGAGTGGCCTTGGCCACATTTATAACAGCGAGGTTTGGACCTACACTGTATTTTTGTATGTCCAAATCTACAACAATTGAAGCACTGTATGGTAGGGAAAATATATAAGTCCACAGGTAAGGCATTATAGCACATAAATATCCTTTTAGGCAAAACCTGACCATCAAAGGTAACAACTATGGATTGAGATGGTTTCCAGATTGTTGTTCCATCAACAGTGGTTTTAAAATTCAGTCGTCTGACTTTTAATATCGGACCGCAACCAATTGGTACTGTTATATTATCTATAACTTCCTCAGGAGACCATTCCGCTGGAACACCACGTACTAAACCCATTCGTGTAACATTAAACGTAGGTATGAACGCTTGGAGAGGTGCGTCCCACTGTCGAAGAGAAGAAGGCCCAGTTTGCGGAGGTCGTGGAGGCCGCGATCCGCGCTGTGGCCTTCAAGCGAAAGCAGTCCTCCAAGCGGGAGGCCATTACGGCGGCCAAAGCCTCCATTATGGCGGCGGCGGCGGCCAACGTCGGCGGGTCCGGAGAGGCGACAGAGTTGCGGGCGGAGGTCGCCCGCCTCGCGGCCGTAACGGAGCGACTCATTGCAGAGAATGAGTCGCTCCGGAGGGACCTGGCTGGCATGGCCAGAGCGGCCTCGGAGGAGCCGCAGGGGGGGCCGAGTCCGGCGACGCTGGAGGGGAGCCTAGTGCTGAGCCAGGTGCGGAGCCTGGTGCGGCAGGAGCTGGCTCCCTACCAGAAGCAGTTCTCCGTTTTGGAGGACATGATTCGGCGTCCCCCACTAGCGGCGACACAGAGGCCCCAGGGCCGGCAGAAGGCGGCTTCGTACGCGGCCGCCGTGGCTGCCGGCCCGGGAACGTCTGGCCAGGCGAAGGCGAAGGCCAAGGGCGGAGCCGCGCCAGCGCCAGCGACAGCGCCTGTAACGCCGGCGACTACGACGCCGGCGACGACCAAGTCGGCCCCGGCGAAGAGGGGTAGGAGGAAGGCTGGAGGAGCGGCTAAGGCTGCGGCGCCAGTGGTGCCGCAGCCGCCCCCACCCCCACCCTCGGACCCTCCTGCGGCCGAGGCCGAGTGGCAGGTTGCTGGCCAGAAACGGCGGGCCAAAAACAAGGCGAGGAGGCAGCGGCGGAAGGCCAACGCCATTGCGGCGGGGCTTCGCGCCCCGAAATCCGCGGCTGTAGTGCTCACACTGCAGCCGGAAGCGGAACAGAGGGGCGTGACGTATCTCGCCGTACTGAAGCGGGCGAAGGAGGCGGTGAGCCTCCAAGAGCTGGGCATCAGCGGGGGCATCGGGGTCAGGAGGACCTTAACCGGTGCCCGCAAGCTCGAGCTCGCCGGAGCGGAGAGTGGCCCGTTCGCGGACGCCCTGGCCGAAAGGCTGAGGGCGGTCTTACCCGCGGACGAGGTCCGGGTGTCCGGGCCGACTAAGCGCATCGACATGCGCATAGTGGGCCTGGATGACTCCGTGACGGAGGAGGAAGTTGTGGCCGCCGTCGCCAGGACTGGGGGGTGCTCCGCCGAGCTCGTCAAGGCGGGCACCCTCCGGCCTGACAACACGGGCATGCAAACCCTTGTGGTGAGCTGCCCCGTGACGGCGGCCAGAACTGTGTCGGAGGGCCGAAGGCTCTTGGTGGGATGGGTGTCTGCGCGGGTAAAACTGCTGGAACCCAGACCTCTGAGGTGCTACCGCTGCCATGTGGGTAACCACACGGGAGCTATGTGCCCCTCGGAGGTCGACCGCAGCGGACTCTGTTTCCGCTGTGGTCAGCCCGGTCATAAGGCCGGCTCGTGCGAGGCCACGCCGCACTGCAGTGCATGTGCGGCTGCTGGCAAGCCGGCCGAGCACTGGGCTGGGGGAAGGGCCTGCGCGCCATCCGCCCCGACCAGGGGCAAGAGGTCCGCCGCCACCGCCGCCTCTTCTGTCGCCGCCGCTGCCGCTTCTGCTGCGGGTGCTGCGGCTCCCAACGCTCGGGAGGGTGCTGAGATGGAGTGCCAGTAATGGTCCCATTTCGGCCCCCTCCAGAGGCAAGTCGGCCGCTGTGCTATCGCGCAGTGGCTGATGCCTGGGGACGGTGAGCGTGGGTGGCTCGCCGTCCGATACCAGGTTGAGTCGACGACGCGTTGTGTTCCACGCGCGCCTCAAGGAGCCGTCAGCACCGAGGACGGGGCCCCATAGGGTCGGTGCCTGCTAGGGTTGCGGAATTTGTTCGAAAGAGTTACCGCGGCCCTGGAACGCATAGGGCACAAGAAGGATCACGGGTGGGTTTTAGTCAGTAAAAGTCTGACACTCCCTACCGCTCCACCCAGGGCGGGAGGGGTCATTTGATGATTTCCCATCCAGAAAAAAAAAAAAAAAAAAAAAGGTATGAACGCTTTGTAATTAAATTTTTTAAGGCTCTCATGCGCAATAAAAGAATTAGCGTCTAAGTGATTTGAGAAAGAAAGTGAAATCTTATTTCGTCCAATTTTTTTAACACTTCCATTAATTATATTTTTGAAGGCATTATGCTTAAGGAACTTTCCAAAAGTGATGGGGTGCAATGTCGTACCTTCATCGGGGGCAGTAAAAGTTTTTTGAACATGTATCAAAAAAGGTGTGCTGTCCGTACTTTCGTAACTTGTTCTGCCAATCTGAGAAGCGGGTACTAAAGAAGGAGAAGAGATATCAGTAGCAAGTGTAGCAACATTTATAGGCATAATTTCGTTATGTTTAGGCACCGAATCAGTAACTTTCGAATCCATGCAGCTACAACCCGAAGTTTCGGAACCATTGTTTTTACGGGTACGGCGACGTTTATTGCAGTGCTTGCAGACTAACAAACGACTTCTTTTTAATTTTCGACCCGAAGTTGAGCCATCGGTATCCATGCCCGATTCATTAGATTTCACCGTTACAAAAAAGCCTGCCGGGGGAACGAAGTCCCCCGGGTCAGGCGGGTCGTTCATGCTTAACAATCTAATAGATAATTAAAAAACTTACCACTACCGGAGAATATTTACAAATCTAAGATAAAACAATAAATAGAAGAATATACAACACTAAACTACTTCTACTGATCTTATAATACACTGTTTTAAAAATTTCAAGATGAATTCAAAAAAATACACGACCGCCAAGTTGGAAGTTTCCCGCGCTTTTCTTTTTAAATACTTGTAATGTATAATGTTAATTTTATTAAGTCACAACTTACTATTTTGATTTTTCTTGTACTTAACTATTATTCAATAAACCTTTTACGAAATATGAAAAATCTTATATTTTAATTGATGAGCTTTCGATTGATGACTGATTTACCATAGTGGGCACAGTAGAAATATAACTTAAATGCTTTTTATTATTACATGATTCACTGTGTCCAACAGTGGTTCACTGTGAACTTCATCTTGGATCAGTGTGTACCCAATAGTCTACACAGTGAACCATTTCCCATTTTTTTTAAAACACTTCTTATTGTCAAATCTATTAGTATTAAAGTTGAAATTTATAAAGAAACATGAAGTCTTATAGACACTGAATCGTATAAATGAAAAAAATAAACGTTAAATTTGAATATGACTGCATGATAGAGGTTTAACTTTTTCCTGGTTCACTGTTGGCCACCTGACCCTACGGATTTTAGGAGGGTTTAAGGGAAGGAGGGTTCAACCCCCCAAGACCGTACCTGATGCGGTTGAAAAAGGCGTATAAAATTATTCGTTGCTATACGACGGATTTACAAAATAAAGGTTTCTTGAATCTAAAAAAAGAGGAAGTTCTCAATTCGGATGTTTCTATTTGTTTGTTTTTTTTTTTTTTTTTTTTTTTTTTTTGTGTTTGTTCGCGCATAACTCCGTCGCTTGCCAACAGATTTGAAAAATTCTTTTTTGTTGGAAAGGGTATACTTCCCAAATAGTCCCATGAACATTTTATCGAAATCGAACAAGCGGTTTTTTGTTAATTTCAATCAATGATAGTAAATCTGTCAGGATAGCTGAAATCGCATGTTTGTTTATTGTTTACACCAATTTATACCACGTACGCTGTGATGGGTATGTTTAGCTGGGAGTGAACCACTAAAAAGTGAAAAATAAAAAAACTTAAAAAAAAAGTTTTTTTTTGTTTAGAATTCGGTTGTATTTTTTGTAAAAAGTTTTACTCTCTCTTTAACACAGGCTATATTTTAGCCTATTTAGGATATCAGTACGTCACCCATCTTTATTGGTAAAATGGAACCTAAAAATATATAAATGCAACATTTTTTTGTAAACCTTTAACCTTGCAATCCCTTTAAAAAAAAAATAAAACGTATTATTATTAATTTGCCGTAAAATGCAAGACGCTAGCGTCTGCTGACTGACAAAAACAAAACTAAATTTAACCGTATATTTCTGGGATTTTAAATGTTTAGCGAGTATGTATACGAAATTGAGTAGGTACTGTATTTTTAAGGAAAGTTGAAATATTTTTGACATTTTCATAATAACGGAAAGTGAAAAACATGTGAGGTTCCCGTCACAGACATATAAAGAGTAGGTTCTCGTAATCGTACAATTACGAGAACCAATTTTTGAATCGTCACCGTTTGACACTTTTCTAGACTCTCCAAAGTTATGAATAGTTTTTCTTTGTTTTTTAATCCATTTTTTATTAATTTAATTGGTGAAGTAGTTGGAAATACTGTTCTAGTTTTTATGTGATTTTTTTTAAGGAAATAGGGTAAGTGAGGTGGCAACACTAAACTTGGATCTGTCAGTTGTTCTTTTTGTGTTACTTCTTCTTGACACCGGTTAGTGTTTTTAGTAATCAAACTATTTTACTAGAATCCTGCAAGATATAACAAAATTATACTTTGTTTTTAAATTTGTTACTGTTGTGTTAGTTTGCTTCTTTCATATTTCGTGTTTTTGTGTTTTTAGTCGAAGTTGCGGTTATCCAAACATGGGGAAGGGTAATAATATGATCCCTAATGGGCATTTCCATAAAGATTGGCAACGTTTTGTCAAGACCTGGTTTAATCAACCAGCAAGACGTTACCGCAGAAAACAAAACAGGATAAAGAAAGCTAAGGCCATTGCTCCTCGTCCAGCTGCTGGCCCATTGAGACCTGTTGTCCGATGCCCAACTATTCGGTATCACACGAAGGTCCGTGCGGGACGTGGATTTACTCTTCGCGAAATCAGAGTAAGTTAAATGTTGAAAATGTCACATGTTTATGTGAAAGAGTAGTCGTACATTACATTTTGGCATACTTTAGGGTTTATTAGGCATACTGCTCATGCAACATTGACCTTTCAATAAAAAAAAATATTATATTTACATACATTCCAGGCAAAACACGCTGAAAATTAGGATAACTGCATTTATTCTCAATTTGTTGCTGTTAACATGTAGGTTATAGACAGGGAAGTGTGTTAAATGTATCCGTCTAAAAGTTACTCCTACATTTTCATTAACTGTCTAATGTCATTTTATAACTATTCAATCGCAGAGCTTGTGTTTTTCATATAGGTCAATAAATGAAATATTTGAAATCTCAGATTCACTTGTTTTAAAAAAAAGAAAAGTTAATTACTTTCTTTTCAAAAAATTACTTAAATTAATGTTTTAATTGTCTTACCAACAAAATTGAAAATTATCTTCTAGTGCCAGTTATTCAATTATTTTTTATTTCCATAGTGCTTTTTAAGCTAAAATTTTACTGAATTAAACTGGGAATTATTTTTATTTATAGACCATGTATGACTTGTAGTAAAAATACAAGTACATAATTAAAAACAAAGCTGATTTTTTTAAAGGATCAAAGCTAATTTGATTGTCCTACAATTTCCGTAACTGTACTGAAGATAACTGATAAAAAATTACATTATTATATACACATTAGAATGTTTACATCAATCTACTATTACTATGACCCTGCCCATATGTAGTAATTTTAGCTTGCACACACAACTTCCCATGCAAGTAGGGATGCGATGTTGTGGGATATGACATAATAAATAATAATCATTCTTATAGTAGGTATTTAAAACAATTTACTTTTAATAATTGTTACTCTGATTCTTCGTAACTTGGCAAACTTTTGTCATCCAAGTACTTTGCCATCATACTTTTCTAATAGTTACCATACAGTATATTGACATGTTACTGAACTTTTTTCTTCTGGGACTCGATCTAGTTCAAAAGCGACCAGTCTTGCGAATGTTGCAATTCATGGGTCTCTAGTCTAGTTTCTAAATCAACAAATTGAACACTTCACACCTTCATTCATTTGCGTTCCATATTGAATTATGCATTGTTAATACATGATTGCACTCCTTAAATCTCCTGCAGAAAGTGTTTCTTTAGTTTTCTTTGAATTCTTCGTTTGATGATGCCTTCTTTTTATGACTTACAAATTATAATTTACCTTACTATTTAATACCCTACTATTTACTTCTTTTTTACAGATTTCGATTACCAATTTTTGATGATTGTTTTATAATGAATAAATCTTTGTGCCATTTTAGAATATTTACTACTAACGTAGTTTTAAATAATAGAAAAAAGAAACACAGACAATTAAGTATATTTTTAAACAACTTCAAAAAAGGAGGTTAATTTGAACCGTATGTATGTAATATTTCCAGAACTGCCCAGTTTTCGTATATGTTACTCTATATCAGCGTCTAAACTAATGTGCCAAATTTCAAAAGTGCATGTATGTTTTTGTTTCGTGTCCGCATATCTCCGGAACTACAAGTCCGATTTAAGTAATACATTTTTTGTTGTACTAGATATTGTTCAACTTACGGAATACTGTAAGTTTCATCAAAACCGGTTCAGTAGTTTTTGAGATAAGGTTATTTTCTATGTATGTACAGCGATTATGCGGAGATTTCTGATCCGATTTACGTGTTTGTTATTTTATTTGATGAAGATTAATTGTCATTTGGTCCCATAAGAATTTAGTTCAGTTTCGTCAAGTAGTTTTTATTTTATGAGCATATTTGTTAATTTCAATAAATGATAGCAATTCTGTCGGCATAGCTGAAATCGCATGTTTGTTTATTTAAACCAATTTATACCACGTACGCTGTGATAGGTATGTTTAGCTGGGAGTGAACGACTAAAAAGTGAAAAATAAAAAAAAATCTACAAAAAATACAACCGACTTCTAAACAAAAAGTACAAAATAACTTTAATTTCGGAATTCAGTGTGTTCAAAAACAAAAAATCAACCAAAAACATCGAGTTCCGAAATTAAAGTTATTTTGTACTTTTTGGTTTTTTGTTTAGAAGTCGGTTTTATTTTTTGTAAAAATATTGTGTACTTAAAAAATTTCGTTTTCTTGTCGGCTGTAGACGACGATGGCGTTCAAAAGGTTAACTTAGTAAGGTTTGTATTCTTTGCTCAATAGATGGCGCTGCAAGTATCAACATCCCGTAATAAAAACGAATTTCTTCTTGAACACTTTTTAATTAATTTCTTTAACAAAAACTAAGTTGTACTTAGTTACGCAAATTTCTAAAACTTATCTAAATTGGTTTTGTGATTTTTACGTGATGGCTGCAGGTCACGCTGAGCGCTGTATGAAGTTTCTTACTCATTTAAAAATTAAACATCTTTTGATTTTGTGGGTCGATTTTGATGAAATAACCCACATACGCTAGATAAAACTCGGGATAACATAACAGTAAATATTTTTAAGAATTTAGCTTTCGAATCCAATTACTGTTTATTGTGTGATGCTTCCACAAACGCACAAACAGATAAAAAAATCCAAAAATGTGTGTGTTGTCTGTTTTCTAACATTTCTCAGTTATTTTAATGCTAAAATATACAATTTACAGACTCGGCTAGTCTACGATTTAATTATATGTATAGGGAACGTGCACGGCGCACAGTGTTTTATGAATATTTTATGTACTGTGACTGACATTGGATGCTAGGCATAATTGTCTGCATATTTGTATGCGACTCGTCTACAAAAATCAACAAATATATTACTATCGATTGATAGACCACTGGATATAACAGTTAAAATGACGTGTAAATCTTCCAGTTCGAGTAGTAAGATTACAATTGAGACAGTTGTAGTACTTTTTTACATTGAAGTCAGCTGCAATTTTTTAATAAAAAGTTTTTTAATACACATTTTAGTAATGGTTCCACAACTAAAAAGTTCCCCCCATCCTAACTCAAATAGTGTTAATCATTAAACATTGCATGATAAGTCCAAAAAGTCACGGCTAGGATAAATTGTTTTATTACTGAGTTTTCGTGCCTACCTTCCATCATCAGATTAGCTCAATGGTACCTTATAGCCAGAGTGCATCTCATGACAATTTTAATTATCCCAAACACGGTTAGGTTACATTGATTTATTACAGAGTTCCGATAACTACCTTCCGGCTTCATCATAGGATCAGCTCAATATATCCCCTTCTTCATTCAGTCACTTATCAACTACACGCATAAACAAAGCAATTTTACTTGTTACGTCAGTCTGTTGCGCTGTGAACTCATAAGGAGTTCCGTTCCATATCCTGAAGTTCATGATCAGATCATAACTATATTTCAATGGGACCAATTCGGTCCACAATTGACCGAGAAATCGGTGAACATACATAAAAAATAAAAGAAATGCATCCAGCTGAACATACAGTATGTTAACTAACTAAGGGCGTTCCCGTTAACCCACAATAGTAGGTATGGCATCCATATATGATAAAAAAATACTACCATTCGGTTTTTTTTTTTTTTATATATATTAAAATATTCACTAAAAATGTTAAACTGATACGTTAAAGAAACTCTGTACACGCGTACTTGCCGGTTTGGGCATTGCTACTACGAGTACTATTCCGCGCTAATATTTTGATTTTAAACAGGATTTTTCGAATTTATTGACAATTTTTTTTTAATTCGGATTATTTTATGCTTATTTTTCTATTCTGATACTTTTATTTGAATCTATTAATGATATAGATTAACGAATTTACGGGAACGCCCTATGTTATTTAACATACTGTATAACCTCCATCTTTTTGAAGTCGGAAAAAAAAATCATGTTCCTAGGCCCTGTAGTTTCGGTTGCGCGTTGGTATGTTAGTCAGTCAATTCTCCTTTAATATATGTATAGAGATAAAATCAGATCCGGATATGAACTAATATAATATGATCGCGTGACAACCCTAACGTCGTAGAATACGGTTCAAACTTAAAAATGTTGTGGTTTCTAGATTCCACGCAATTAGGATGTGTTATTTTTGTGGCATGTAGGGAAGATGAAGGGCATAATTTCAGTACAAATAACTTTTCCAAATACGACGGAATTACCGAGAAAAAAATAAAAACTAAAAACCTCGTATAAGTCTGAATCTAACGAAGTTCCGAGGTTTATTATTTTGTGCTTTAAAATGCAGCATAAAAAACGCCGTCGATGTCTCTAAGGTCAAAATTGCGTATCATGTTTAGTTTCAGAGACATTATTTTTTTTCTAAATTCCCGGTTGAAAAAAGACGATTTTCAAAAAATTATATCTCAAAAACTACACATGCTAGTGAAATAGGGATACGATATATTGCATTTAAATAACTTAAACTATCAGTATTTTCTATAAAAAAGCAATGTCCGAAAAATGGTCTTCATAAAACACTGTGCGGCGTAGACTATGCCATCTAGGGTTGCAAATCTGAATCTTTAACGTTGTAAATATTTGATCTGTGCTGCCACCTATACTTCCTGCACCCTCTTTTTAGGGGAACGTGCACGAAGTAGACTGTGCCATCTAGTTGAAACTTATAAGTGTATACACTTACTAATAATTTTACAATTACTTGACATTGACGCATCTGAAAGGTAGGTTCAGACATATTTTACCAATAGGCATGCAAAAGTATTATAAGATGTCCAATGCTAAACAATAAAAGCAATTACCTAATAGGTACAGTTTCAAATCAATAGGTACTTGTCTACATAGATCAATGCAACACAATTTGTGCTAGGTGTAGCTGTACCTAGATTGAGCATAGACTTAGTTACCCACGCAATATACAAATACAAAGTAAACAACAGCGTTTGGGTATTTGATATCCTGTATGGTATTTATATATTTTTGGATATCATTGACTTTATATACAGGGAGAATCCAAATACCAGTCCAAAAATACCAAAATCATCTATACTTATAATAAATCTGTAGAGAGGTCAATTCTGTACAAGGAATATATTTTCAAAATAACTATCAGGGGGTGATTAGTGATCAATACTGGTGCCAAAAATGCAATCAGTAAAATTTTTGTCTGTCTGTCTGTCTTTCTGTCTGTCTGTCTGTCTGTCTGTCTGTATGTTCTTTATAGAAACAAAAACTACTCGACCGATTTTAACGAAACTTGGTGCAATTATTCTTCATACTCCTGGGCAGGTTATAGTATACTTTTCATCACGCTACAATCAATAGGAGCAGAGCAGTGAAGGAAAATGTTGGGAAAACGGAAGAAGTTACTCCATTTTTTAAGCTTCCGTCGCGTGTGTAGCCTTAATGGTTAAAGTTACATAGAAATCATGTATTACGGAAATGTTCTACATAAAATTATCTAAAAAATATCCCAAAACAGCATGTCTATCTTTGGTCAATTTTAAACCGATCGGGCTGAGAGTTTCAAAATCGGAGGTAAAGTAACTATTCCACGCGGACGAAGTCGCTGGCAGAAGCTAGTTTAATAATATAGGTGCAGGTTGGGGCACTAGGCAGCACCAAGCCAACTTCGCACATGTGGTAATTGAACTAAGTGAATTCACCTGGGCAGAAGTGTTGAGGTTTATTTAACACTAGCTGCCGCGCATGGCTGCGCCCGCGTGAATGTCGAAAATTTTCCCTACGGAACGTACTCTCAGGATAAAAAACTATACTATGTGTTATTTATTTCGTCGATATCCATTCAGTAGTTTTTGCGTGAAAGAGTAACAATCATTAATATATAGAAATATAACATTAGTAAGGATAACTGACAAAAAAGAACTATCACCCATTAATAGGGGTGATCTTAGTGTTCTATTGATTCTAAGATGCATAGTTGAAAACATAACCTTGGATGGGAGAAGTATTGGTACAGCGATTAGAACGTTGTTAGTCAAATATTGTGATTAATTTAAGCAAGTACCCGTATTTTCCAGCTTAATCAAACTATTGTTGGACCTTTGAAAATATTTTATAAATTAATAACATGTTCAATAGCTAATAATACATTTTATACTAGTACTTTACCTACAAGGATTTTCGTATACAAACTCCACCACAAGGGTGTGGTGGGGTTTTTTAACATAGTAAAACCTTAATTATCAAACCATTAATTGGATAAGGATTAATATCACGATACAAAAATCATCACTATTCCACTCTGCCCAGGGTTTAATTGTATAGTTAGGACTAAAAAAGGAAAAAATAAACTATAGCCGTCAGTTAATTCCTGATAATTTAGCTTTCTAATGTTGAAAAATGTTAAAATCGATTGATTAGTAGTAGGATTCCGTCATCCAAGACGCACACTTGAAAAATTCACTCTATATTATGCAACTAACTTTTCAGTTTTCGCTTTCCTCGGTTTGGTTCATATTCATATTGAATATTCATTTATTTTTCAGGCGTCTGGTCTTAATCCTGCTTTTGCCAGAACAATTGGCATTGCTGTGGATCCTCGCAGACGTAACAAATCTGTTGAGTCTCTGCAAGTAAATGTTCAGAGGCTTAAGGAGTACCGTGCCCGATTGATCCTGTTCCCGAAGGGCAAGAAGGTATGCTATGAAATATTTCCAAAGCTTGCCACTGAATATTATAGAATGTGTCACAGCTATCGCAACTACGGAATAGTCGTTGAACATAATATGGTTTTTGGAATGGTGGACAATTGGCTAAAAATAACAAATTTTGATTCTTCATATTCAAGATTCTGAGTTTATCTTGGATTATCTTTTCTGGGTTGCCCATAACAACCCAGAAAATCATTTTCGAAAAAATAGAAAACATTTTGCGTAAATTTTGAATTCTTAGCACACAGCTAAAAAAAGTTGTTGTGGTGTGGAACTTTTCCAGCGGCACCTTCGAAACTCGGAGGCAGGTGCCGGTTACTTCGTAACCTCAGCATTAGTCAGTTTTTTCTTAACAATTAAAACCGCTGACGACTATTCTGCATTGTTATGTGATAACGGCAACTGCACTGCGAGGCAATGTAAGGTGAGCCGTCGAACATTGCACTTTGTGGTAGATCTACCATGTTAGTAGATGTAACGACAAAAAAAAAATGATTTAATATAAAATACTTTTTTTGTATACATATGTATATACATTGGTGCTCGAAAATCAACTGCAATAATTTCGTGTACATGCTCGGTGTTATCTTAACTTTTTGAGCGATGTTATTTTGTCACACACAGTTAACGCAAATAAAACATGGAAGCATTCCTAACTCTAACAAATGACCCAAAGCAAATTGCGCTGCGGTAGGCGGGGCTTACCGATTGCGCCGCTCACGTGTTTAGTTCGTCCGCAGTTGGCGACAGTGGCAGTCTATTATTATCTACCGGATTTTGCGTGATATAAAATGTTTAAAAATGCCTTCAAAGTGGTGTATAAATATATCACATTTGCATAAAAAGAATGCTAGAATTCGTTTGCACGTGTAAATACATCGCTATTTATTATATTTCTATTAAAAATGGAGTCGTTTTAATTAATTGTGGCCACGATTTTACTAAGTCAGTAGGGATGATGCTATGCCAACCAAACAATGTACTTTTCTACCTGACAATAATGCAGTGACATATATTTTTTTGATTACTAGCTAACATACAATAGACACCATTTTTTTTTCTATGGGGACGGCGCTATGCAAGATATACAAGTTATTGTAGGTAAAAGTTACTTCTACATAAAAGTTCCTTTAATAGCATGCAGAAAATAAATATCGTTGCTGTATTATAAATATAAAACATAAGACTTTCTTCTTTCAAATTATCTGTCTCTCTCTCTCGAAGTTGAAGAAATGTTTTAAATCATACGTGAAAACAAACTTTGATGATAGACCCCCGACCTCACACGATATTTATGCTTCTTTAATTCACTATATTTTCTTTAAGATTTCCACAAGATAAATTTCAATTTTTTACCAGCGACGTGACGTCACCAGCTCTTGAACTTGGATGCGCTTTATCTTTATAATTAATATACTAGCTTATGCCCGCGACTTCGTTCGCGTACAGTTCCATACAAAATTTTAACCCCCTTTTCACCCCGACGAATTTTCAAAAATCCTTTCTTAGCGTATGCCTACGTCATAATATCTACCTGCATGCCAAATTTCAGCCCGAACCGTTCTGTGGTTTGGGCTGTGCGTTGATTGATCACTATATTAATCAGTCACTTGAATTATATATATTTAGAAGATTACGATTTGAAGTGACAAAAAATACGTATCCAATAGAGACGGACAAAATAGAATTATGATTTTAAGTAGTATTACACAATTTATATTTTAATACCTTCGCTATCACGATTAATTTTTGTGTTGCACCTTTATTGCATAAAACATCCCGGGCGACGAATGGTGGGCACAGTGGCGTCACAATGGCGCCAATAAATGTCGTTTACGGCCTATACATTACATGGTAATTTAAAACAAAATGAATTGTAGAAACGTACACTGATTGTTCGCCAACATGTCGTCAGTTTATGGCGGTTCACAATTTCTTGGAATGACTTCGAGAGATTATAGACTTAAATTCTAATGCGTACAAAAAGAATTCCAAATATTCAGTTGAAAATATATATAAATTATAATCTTTGGATTTCACAATGATCCGAAACATTTCAAAAGCGACGGCGCGGGCGTTATATGCGGCGTCGTCACAAGATCGCGGCGACTTCAACGCACCGTTCTTTGCAGGTTTCTACAAGATAACGCCTTTCGCTCATACTGAATTTGCATTATTTTCTTTTCTAATTCTGATGACACGGTTTATAAACTCTAATGCTCAGGGATAAAGTATAATATGTGTTAATTCGTATTGAGAAATAAAATGTAAGATCTTTGACGAAGGTACTTTAATAAGTAGCGAGTTGGCAACATGTTGTGTTTATAGGTACCGATGCAGATGTTATAACCTTTCGGTCTGCGTCTTGTTGTACGGTTCGTACGCGCACACGTACGTAGAGAAAAGATCACTTAGTTACCGAGAGGTTTATTACGGAAAAATATTGTTTACAACGAAAACTGTTGACGATTCCTTTCTCTTATGTTAGTCACCGCCACAGTAAAAATATGGAACAGTATGGAAACTAAGCCTATTTGTTGAAATAATTACCTACGCTCCAGTAGAGAGTTAGGGTTGTCACTTTTAATGTTTGTAATAAGTGTTTTATTCGAACGAAGTTCTTTAACACTGCTTGCGGTAGGAGTTGACTGGGACAAATACTCACGCGAAAATGCGGTAGTGCATGTTATTCCATGCGACCTTCTTTTTTGTTTAAAATGTAAATAATGCCATTGTAAAAAAAAATATTTACAAACTGAATAGGTATTGTTTATCATTTCTATGCCATTTTATTCCGTTTCAATCATTATATCTGCTCTATTTGATTATTTATATTTATTTGATTTGATGAAGGATTTCCGTAAGTATGTTGAAAAATTATTGTTACTTATTTTGTGAAGTAAGTAAGTTCCTATGTGTATGTTTCGAAGGGTACATTTCCTTTGCCAAGACTAGAATATAATGTTGTCGTCAAAGGACAATGGCAGCCGCCCATACATTGTTTTAGCTGAGGTTAAATTCTTACGTCTTTAAATGAAAAATATCTTGTTTAACTCAGCGTCACCTTCAGAATTAGTACATGCAAGAATTTTGATTCAAGAAAGCCGAGAAAAATAGATATTCAGTCATGAACTTTTGTAGGTTATGTCTATGGTAAGTTGGTAGGTAAAGGCCCCCCGAGACGATCAAATGCACTTGACAAGTCGTCGTTTCACGTTATATTCAATAGGTATCTAAAAAATTATATTTAGTAAAACTGGTTTGAGGCAGCCAGTAGCCGAGAGCATTGTTTTAGGTATTGAATCAATAAGATTTATCTAACTTTCTGGGATTTAATAATTACTTGCTAAGTTTCGCAAGCTTAGCAAGTATTTATAAAATCCTAGAATGTGTGTAGAAATATCGAGTTGATAAGAACCAATAAAACAAGTTTTATTTTTACATCTATATTTATTCTTCTTCATCCTCTTACAATTATTTCATCCAGAAATTCTGTGGGTGAGGATTACCTCACCCACAGAATTTCCATGGGCCTGACATCGGCAAAATATTAATTTTGCCGATGTCAGGCCCATCCTAAATACCAGACTAGCATCATTATATGAGCGTAACGATCTACTATGCGACGACAAACTACAGCAATGTTTACTGATTCCTCTCCGGCCAGGAATATCATTCAGTTGATACACAGGATTCGTGTCGGTTAGTTCTACGACCTTCCATCTGGCGGTATCTAGCAAACAACTAGTTCACTGATAAACTAGTAATCCAAAACAATAAGGCAAGATCGGCGTCCAGTATAGAAAAAGCTCAATGACACAGGGAAAGTCTCGCGAGTCCTTAAACACGCACAGGATCACACAGGGGCATATCACAGTCCATAATATGCAGTCCGTACAAATGAAAATTAAAAAAATACGGGAAAAAACAAAAGAGAGCAGTGATTGAATATGGTATCAACCATGTATCAACCAGCAACAATCGTCAGTAATCAAACTATTTTTTTTTAGATTCGGGATACTAGTCTTTTGGCCAGTCATTAAAAGCTATTTATTTATTTTTTCATCGTAGTGTTTTGACCTCCCTACAAGGGACACTTACACTTAAAAATAAACTATATTGTTACTCCGTTTAATTATTCACTTACTCCGTAATAAAAAAATAAAACTGATTACAATTCTGCTGATCGATCAAAAATGCTGTACTCACTGTCACTTGGCAGGATAAATATAAAATGGCAACACTACACGGTAATCAAAAAGTCAAATAACTTTTCATTTAAAATATCTTTTTTCTCCGGCCTGATCTAGTAAATGTAATACTTTGAAAAAATATAGAAAAATAATGGGACTTCCGTCGTATATAAGTCACTTTTAGACGCTTAAATTCAAGTCAGCTAAAATTTCGCCATTGTTCTTATAGTCATTTATTTTTTCATACTCATAAGAATTCATTTATTCCATAGGTTATATAAATTATAATACAATATAAATTAAAATCAGTATTGCAAAACGAAAACCTGAGTGGCCCATCTATAGCCATTATAATAGTGTAGGTATTATCTATGAACACGGCACCCGCAACTGAGAGCACCGCGAAGGTCCCTTAGGGACCTCGTAGATGCGCGCGTCTGTGTGAGTGTGCCGTTTCGATCGTTTGTTCGTAGTTTCTGTACTGTTCCATATTTCTACTGTGTCACCGCGTAGCAGTAATAGCACTCTTCGATTTATTGGAAAGTATGTTTATTTATATTAATAAAATGACGCACGTCGGGAACAAGTCCCCGCGTCAGCAAAATGTGTACAGTTTAAGACTGTACACTTGTAATAGATATGTCATGTAGAAAATCTAAAAGCAATGTCCTATGACTAAACTATTAGATACATTTGATTGTTTTTTTTAATGCAGATTAGCAACTACATTCGGTACCTATACGAAGTTTAAGTGATGGTTGTATTATCATCTCCACATGATATGCAAAACATCGAATTTTAAAACAACAACAAAAATAACAAATAGGTATATATTAATTATTACACACGCTATATTTTACGTCGTTATCTTTCGTCGAGGTCCGAATTTGTTCACCGGAAAGTTGCAAACGCCGTAACATTGTAAAATACCGTATTGTAAATCTAAACTATTTATTCTTATCGTATATTTCGGTAGTACTACCAATTGGTACTAGACAGGAGAACCTCCGCCGGCTCGGTAGTAGTAGGTACCAATTGGTATTAAGAATAACGTCATTCGACGTCTTAATTAATAATGTTATTTATTATTGATAAAGCTAGTTAAAAATCAATCTTTTTTAGTTCCAATTCTCATCAATTGGACCAAAAATCCGCTCTTAAAAATCCGGATTTTAAAACAGAACGGATTTGCATTCCCTAGCCATACCATATACTCAATTCTAATATGAGATTTTTTTTTTATTCATGTGATTTGCGCATTCTGGATGTATATATTTTGAACAAAATAGACATTTTGGCGCGTCATCCGAACTGGTTCGATGAATGTGTTATTAAAATGTCTAAAAAAACTTGTTCTAATTTTTAGTAATCGATTTATGATATTTCCTCATTTATATGTATAGAGTCGAACGAAATAAAAAAATATCGACTGTCATAATCGCCTTCGCACATGTAGCATTTAAAAAAACCAATATGGCTGATTTTGAACAAAAATAAAGTAGCGGTAATGAATATCACGTGTTATTGGATTTGTGTTCGTTAATTGCATATTTAGATCTCGGTTTTTTCTTGTTTATCACGATATTTAGAATTATAATACATAATGATATTTCTAATCGTATTACATACATGTCAGTAATAAAAACGCAAACAAACACGTTGACGCGAAACTTCGACTTTGCTTATCACATATTTCTTTAGAAATATGGATGGATTCGTCATATAATCAAATGATGAATAAACCACTCCCCCTGTAATGGAGTCGTATTTTTAACGTCGAACACCCACTGCCATTAAAATTTTCGTTTACCTATAATATATTATATATTTTATTTGCTAAAATAGTAGTGTAGTGTATTGTAGCTCTGTAGCGTAGCGTGCGTAGTGGATTGTCTTTTGGAAGGGTATATTAATGCGTATTTTAGACGCATTTTTAAGTTCACTGACGTGATTTGGACGATCATAACTTGTAATTTAAGATATTCACAAAGTTATCGTATATAGATAGCAGCACAAATTTTTCATAACTACATAATTAAAATGACGAAAGTTCAGATATATTTCTGAAATTCATGACACTCTAGCTGAGTCGAGTTATATTGGAAACTATTGGATTTGGCTGGGATTAATTTTCATAATAAATGTTACGGAGTCTGCAATTTTCCAGAGACATATAAACCCACGGTCGTTGTATCGCCCAAACGCCACACCCTTTTGCTTGGCAAACTTGGTGTGTGCCATGTTCACTATTATTTTTACTGTAAAACTTGAAAACATTCAGACTATGGCGAAGCAAAAAGAAATATGATTCTGATCATTATGTATTATGTTCCACAGGTATTGAAGGGAGAAGCAAATGAAGAAGAACGCAAGTTGGCCACTCAACTCCGCGGCCCATTGATGCCGGTACAACAGCCAGCACCTAAGTCTATTGCTCGTGCTATTACTGAAGAAGAAAAAGACTTCAAAGCATACCAATACCTGAGAGGGGTTAGTTGATTTTTAAACTTGGCATTATTTTGAATTTTGCCTGTTAGTTTATTTGCTTGATCGTTAAAATGTATTATTTATTTACAGGCTCGTTCCATTGCTAAACTTGTCGGTATCCGTGCTAAGCGTCTGAAGGACGCTGCGGAGAACCCTGACGACGTCACTAAAGCTCCTACTGCAGTGAAAGAAACTAAAGCTAAGAAGTGATGATAAAAAATAAATATATATAAGTAAATAAAACTCTTTATTTTCGTATATGATTGCATACTTTTTCTAAAGGAGCTCGTGGCTTAATAATAACCGTAGGAGTCGATCTTTCGGGCATGCCACCATAGTGGCGATGAGTCCCCTCTTTGAGGAGTGGTTGGAGAGACGCCACGGCGTCTTCACCTTCCGCCCGATGCACGTGCTCACCGGACACGGATGTTTCGATAGGTACCTGTGTCGGATCCAGCGGGAAGACACGTCCGGGTGTCAACACTGTGGATCGCCCGGAGGACACGGTGGAGCATACGGTGGAGGTCTGCCCTGCTTGGGCGGCGCACCGCCGTGTCCTCGTCCAGGCGATCAGCGGCGGCGACCTCTAGCGTCCGGCCCTGGTTCAAGCCGTGGAGTGAGGAGGCATGGGAAGCGGTCGCCTCCTACGAAGCAGTAATGCTAGCGAAGGAGGCGGAACGCGTGCGAGAGAGGGAACCTCTCGCTCCAGCCGCCGCAACAGAAGAAGACGCCCCGGGCGTCGGGAAACGCAGGGCGATTCCCGGCCACCGTAGGCGCGGGCCTGCGGATGGCGAGCTATGGGTGGCTCGCCGTCCGATAGCAACTAGGCCCGAGTCGACGCCGCGTCGTGTTCCACGCGCGCCTCAAAGAGCCATCAGCAAAGAAGTCGGGTCCCCATAGGGTCAGTGCCTGCTAGGGTTGCGGAATTTGTTCGAAAGAGTCACCGCGGCCCTGGAACGCAAAGGGCACAAGAAGGAACACGGGTGGGTTTTAGTCGGTAAGAGTCTGACACTCCCTTCCGCTCCGCCCAGAGCGGGAGAAGTCATTTGATGACTTCCCATCCATAAAAAAAAAATAGGAGTCGATCTTTAAAGCTCAGCAACGCTTGCCAAGGTTGGTCTGTGGATGGGTGACCATCTCGATATACTGACGACTCCTCAGTGCCTTTTTTTCTGGATGGGAAATCATCAAATGACTTCTCCCGCTCTGGGCTGAGCGGAAGGGTCAGAAACTTATTGACTTAAAGCCACCCGTGATCCTTCCAGTGCCCTTCGTTCCAAGGCCGCGATTACAAGTCCACGGGCCGTAACAGGATGTCTGTTGATTTTAATACATTTAACGATGCCAATCGATTTGCCAACAACCCTATTCTACTATACAACATACGCGTTACGCGCATGGTAGTTGTTCGGGATGTACCCATTGTCTGGACCCTCGAGGAGTTGGTTCTAGGCATAGAGACCCCTTGTAATTGCGGGGAAGTTATTAAGGCTAGGAGGCTCAATTTTAAAATTCGAAAAGAGGATTCCGTCTCTTGGTCACCTTCAAAGACGGTAGTATTAACTTTCTTCGGCCAAATGCTCCCAGAAAAAGTATTCTGTTACAATGCTTCCCTTCCTGTTTCTGTGTACCACCTCCCCACCATCTAATCTCGTAACTGTCTTCGTTTTGGCGATATTAGCTCTCAGTGTAGATCCAAGCCCCGGTGCTGCCGAGGCGCCATGCGGTCAACCACATCTTGGTGACAACTGCAATGTTCCAGATTCACAAGTCACATGTCTATTGTGTTTTGGAGGAAGCCATAAGGCTACTGACGAGAAGTGCCCTGAACACTCAAGACTGAAATCAATTAAAATGGTAATGTCCTTAGAAAACCTAAGCTACCGTGAAGCTTCAGTTAGGTCGCCCTAAACAGCTATACTCAAGTGTAACTGCAGGTCCCTCCATTATGAAATCATCTCAATCTTTATCCCATGAACCCATTCTCCCAACCCCTTTCAATAGTCCTATGTCCTCTATGTATTCAACCCCTGTTAAGAATTCTTACAACAAAACTGTTTATCGATCCCCAAGACCTAGACCGGAGCTGGGCAAGTCTTATGATACCCAAGCCCATAGGTCAATAGTTTCACCCCTTCCTCTTTCTCAGCCTAATGGCTGTGCTCTGAATTCTCCTTATGTGGAATCCACACCCCTTCCTACCCCTAATCAACTTGATAGAGCTCGTGGCCTGTTCCCTCATTAACTTTTATCTTAATTTAGTGACGCAATACCGGACAATGTCGTAATTTTAGTTGAACGACTCCTGAAATCCTGGACTCGCCAAAATGGATACAATCCTTCAGTGGAACTGTAGAACAATTCGCAGGAAAAAACACGAACTGACCTATCTTATTAACCATTATTCGCCCGTCGTCTTTGCAGTTTCGGAGACGTCCGGCTCAGGCCCGAAACCCTGGCTTTTCATGTCTTCGGGACGATAGAGAGGACGGATGGGCAGGCTGCGCCCTATTGGTTGATAGATCTATAATCTTTTCCGAAATTCCACTTCCTCGCCAAGATCCTGGGCTACATGTATAGCTGTTAGATACATAGGATAAGCCCATGGCTCTAACTGTTAGAGCCATGGGCTTATCCTATGTATCTGCTTACATTCCTTACCCCAGCTATACTCAAACTGCGGCCCGCGGGCCGCATGTGGCCCGCCGGGCCTTTATCAGTGGCCCGCATGCAGTTAAGAGTAGTGGAGTCGAAATCATACAAACCTCGGATTAAGCACAAACCTTTTTTTGGTAAACTTTGCAAGTTATAGTATAAAAAAGAAAATGCAACCTCAACAAAAAAAAAACGTTCACTCTAACCATTTTCCGAGGTCAAAACCCCTGGGCGCTCCATGAAGAATGTTACTAGGTATGCCAAATCGCTTGAAATTTTGTCTTAGTAAAGCCTGTATGTATACAAATGCACTAGTTTTCGTTGTAGTCAAAAATACCTAGTAGTTTTGATTTTATAGGCATTCAAAGTTTCGAAAAATATCGAGTCCCGCTTACAGTCACGTGACGCCTATGACGTCATGTAAAATTTACTGATATACAACTGATCTAAAAAACTAATAATTGACATAACATTCAGTTCATATATCTAATCCAGTGGCCAAATAACACCGCGCGCATCAAGACCGTGCTCGTGAAGAACTGAATATCATCATAACTTGTTAAATACTTACAGGATACTAATGAAACTTCACATACATTTGAAGGCAGTTACAAGCTTTAAAATAACGTTTAAAGTAAGTCGTTAGATTTCTTATTGAGAGTGCTGGGACCAATTGAAGTGTTTTTCTGTTTAATGAAATAACCTTTAAGATATGCAATATTTTGGTTTTATTATTGTAGAACAAATTTAAACTAAGTCCTAAGAAGTCATGTACAAAATATGATAAGAATCCGCTTAACCATTTCAAAGATCTAGCAAAACCAAAAACGTTACCCCAGCAAAATCTCGAATAACTTCGCAACCGAAGAAAGAACAAATACAAAATAAGGCACAACATTTACTTCATCTAGACAACTAATTTTATAGCTAATATTTATTTAAATATTCCCATTAGAAAGAAAAAGGTCTGGCTGGCGTAACGTTACGCCAGCAGGAAATGTTTTTGTGAAATAATTAAAAAACTATAAGCGCAACAAATTTAAAAATGTGCGCAACAATTACAGAAGCCGCAAAACTAATTATCTATATGATTCAAATGACCATTTTCGACAACATCTGGCCTGGGTAACGGACACGCCCGCTTCGTATCAAGTGGCCAGCGGTTATAGTTAGGTGTAATAGCTTGCGCAGTATTTTGTTGTGTTTTCGTCCGCGTATTGCGTTAATAGTCTAATAATAGTAAATATTATTCGATTAATAAAATGGATGACGGATTCGAAAAAGGGCAATCGGATAATCTACCTAAAATAGATGGATAATGGTTGCGCATTATTTATCAACAAATAGTGATTCCGTTGCCGCCGAAATGTGAGGAATAAAAATGCAAACCTAAATAAACTTTCCTTGCTACTACTTATGCTAAATAGTTTTCTGTACTAAATTGTTTTATCAAAACAAAATACCCAAGTAATATAATGGAAGAATGCAACTCAAATAGTAGAATTACCTACCTACCATTTTTTTACGTTAAAGACAACAAATGTGTATTATAGTTTTGTGGCTATAGGTAGGTACGTATGTATATTATTATATAGGTAGCTACCGCTCTTCTTAGTAAATTTAAATGAATACATACATTGTTTTTTTGCAAACTAGCTTCCGGCAGCAGCTTTGCCCCCGTTTCCCTCGGGAACTGTACCTACATTATCCCAGGATTAAAAGTATTCCAGACTTTGTCCAGATCCGTTCAGTAGTTTTGCGTGAAAGATCACAAACTTTCGCATTTATAAGTAACTAGCTGCTGCCCGCGACTTCCCGTGGAATCCCCGATTTTAAAACATTCTTTATTGCTGCTCCGCTCCTATTGGCTTAAGCGTGATGATATATAGCCTAAAGCCTTCCTCGATAAATGGTCTAAAACAATGTCAGGACTTCAGGAGTTTCCGTCGTATTGTTATCTCGCCTAATATTTTAATTTTATTGCTACTACTTTGTCTTTTTCCATTATTAAAGAATATAAGTACATCGCTAATTTTGATAAACGTTATTTTATACCCCTAAATTATTTTTGCTTGCGGCCCGCGACACCATGACTATAACGTGTTTGTGGCCCGTATAAAAAAAAGGTTGAGTACCACTGTTTACCCCAATACTAATGCCCCTTGATTATGCTTTGTGATTTCAACTGCCGTCACACACTGTAATGACTCGTCCTCAAGTTTGTTGTTAGATCCTTTAGATGATCGCAACCTTTGCGTCCTTAATGATGGATCTGCTACCCGTAGAGTTTCTCCTACCCAAAACATTCATCATCATCAGTCCTCCTCAACCCAGTAACTGGGTAACACGGTGCCCTTAACGCCTGGTGTCTGACTTCCTGGCTTCTGACTACCCGTGACGACAGTCAAAAATCTTCATTCAGTCATATGAAGATTTTGCGGAACTAACGGCTTAACGTGCTTTCCAAGACACGGAGGAATGTTAAGATCACCTATCTACCTCAACATGAGTTGCTTAGACTGGAAGATCGGCATCGGGAACACATGACTGACACTTAAGGGCCTAGTCTTCTATCGCACAATATTAGAATCGAACGCGGCGAGTCCACGCGCCGAGCGTCTGCACCCGAGCACCCCGCAGTCCCCGCATTCATCCTACCTAGCGTAATTTGTTAAATAATATTTGACACGGTCGGAAAGTTGCTCTACTAAGTAATATTCAATATTTATTTATATTTGAATGATACCTTGGGTCTGGGTGTATTACAGTGAGCGGGGTTCTCCCGTTCGTGCCTCCGGTTTTTATATTCATTCGTTCAGGCTAGATCTTACGATACGACGGTCATATCTGGTCTTTAGTATTACTACCAAAGACCAGATATGACCGATTAGAATCATTCAAAGTATACGTTAGTTTTGTTAGATTTAAATGTTTAGGAATACAAAAATAAAACAATAAATTGTTATAATAGGGGTTAAAGTATGAAATTGCCGTTTTATTGTAATAGGTTTTTTAAATTGACATAGAATCTTCGTGGTTTGAGGTTTTCGAAAGAAACTTTTTTCAAATGAATTCTCTGATGTTCTTCTTTTAAAAAAATTGAAACATTTGAATATCGACTTTCAATTGTTTTTGTTATTCAACTATACAAGAAAGATGGATACTGCAAAAATTCGAGTGATTTTTGAATACGAGTTCCGACGCGGAAGTAACGCGGCAGAAACAGCCCGCAATATCAATGTTGCGTTAGGAGAGGGGTCTGCTAATGAACGCACCGTGCGATTTTGGTTTAAACGCTTTCGTGATGGAAACTTCGACTTGAAGAACGAGCCACGAGGAAGACCGCCCACACAGGTGAATAACGATGAATTAAGAGAGATGGTGGAAGCCGATCCTAGTCAAACTACCCAGGAATTAACGGCATGGTTTAACGTTACCTTACCCACAATATTGAAACAACACCCTCAGACACGCGTTTTGGACATCCCTTTTTGGTTACTTCGTAAAGCTTCGTGCGTATTCGGCAATGCTCGGTACACGATATTATTGTCTCAGTCACACGTTAGTGTCGGTGTACAAAAGTTTTCGTTGTTACTGTTGTTAAGTATTATTGGTATTTTTAATTTTTTTGTTAAGTGTTTAAGATTGTTGTTACTGTTGTTAGGTTTTATTAGTATTGTTAAGTTTTTGTTTAGTGTATAAGATTTTTTTGTGTGTTTATGCAGGTTTCAGTTGGCACTTATATTATTCGTAAAAATGTCACCAATAAAAGTTTTCTTCACGACTGTACATGCGCTAAAGTTCGCAAAGCCTATGTTCAGACTCGCCAAGATACGTCGGCCGTATTGTACTCGCTGTTATTGACACAAGATATAGGGGTAGGTATTGAGGGCTTACCAAATAAAAACACTATTTGACTTGTTCACTATGCACTTAGCGATTTGAAGGGTGAAATTCGCGACTATATGATTGAATTGTCATCAGTTTTATTTTTTGATTATAATTAAAAGGAGTAAGTGAATAATTAAACGGAGTAACGATATAGTTTATTTCTAAGTGTAAGAGTTCCTTGCAGGGAGGTCAAAACAGTGAATAAAAAATAAATAAATTGCTTTTAATGACTGGCAAAAAGACTAGTATCCCGAATCTAAAAAAAATTAGTTAGATTACCACAAAGTATACTAATAATACGTTGATTGCTGACGATTGTTGCTTGAAAGAAAGAAAGAAAGAAAGAAAAATGTTTATTTAGGACTCGCACAAAACAGATAAAAAAACATAATTAAAAGCTTAATATTAGATTTAAACTGTGCGTGTGCTGTGTGTGTGTCATATGATGATAGAGGCTGGATACCATATTCAATCACTGCTCTCTGTTGTTTTTTCCCGTATTTTTTTAATTTTCATTTGACCGGACTGCATACTATGGACTGTGATATGCCCCTGTGTGATCCTGTGCGTGTTTAAGGACTCGCGAGACTTTCCCGTGATATTGAGCTTTTTCTATACTGGACGCCGATCTTGCCTTATTGTTTTGGATTACTTATCAGTGAACTAGTTGTTTGCTAGATACCGCCAAGATGTAAGGTCGTAGAGCAAACCGACACGAATCCTGTGTATCAACTGAATGATATTCCTGGCCGGAGAGGAATCAGTAAACGTTGCTGTAATTGTTTAGTTCGTTGTCGCACAGTAGTATGTTACGCTCATGTAGTGACGCTAGTCTGGTATTTAGGATGGGCCTGACATCGGCAAATATTACCACACCCACAGAATTTCTGGATGAAATAATTGTAAGAGGATGAAGAAGAATAAATATATATATATATAAAGATGTAAAAATAAAACTTGTTTTATTGGTTCTTATCAACTCGATATTTCTACACATACACACATTCTAGGATTTTATAAATACTTGCTAAGCTTGCGAAACTTAGCAAGTAATTACAAAATCCCAGAATCTATACTAATATTATAAAGCTGAAGAGTTTGTTTGTTTGAACGCGCTAATCTCAGGAACTACTGGTTCGAATTGAAAAATTTTTTTTGGGTTGAATAGACCATTTATCGAGGAAGGCTTTAGGCTATATAACATCACGCTTAAGCCAATATGAGCGGAGCAGCGATAAAGAATGTTTTAAAATATATAAATCGGGGATTCCACGGGGACGAAGTCGCGGGCAGCAGCTAGTGTTAGATAAATCTTATTGCTTCAATACCTAAAACAATGCTCTCGGCGACTAGCTGCCTCAGACCAGTTTTACTATATATAATTTTTTTGATACCTGTTATAAATAACGTGACACAACGACTTGTCAAGTGCATTCGATCGTCTCCCTTTACCTACCAAGTTACCTACCATAGACATAACCTACAAAAGTTCATGACTGAATATCTATTTTTCTCGGCCTTCTTGAACCAAAATTCTTGCACATAGGTACTAGTTCAAAAGGTGACGCTGAGTTAAACAAGATATTTTTCATTTAAAGACGTAAGAATTTAACCTCAGCTAAAACAATGTATTGGCTGCCATTGTCCTTTATTCATAAGTTATTTTTATGGCAAATCTACTAGCATAATATGTTACTGACTGAATTTGGAACCATAAGCAAATCGTCCATGCCCTATACTTTTTTGACTGCATATAATATGTATCTACACCAAAAAATATGCATATAGGGATAGCGTTTATTGGTTGCTTGGTGTTAAAGGAAAATATAACTGAAGCGGAACACCTTTTCTGGTATGAACTTTTAAGTGTATAATTAATACGTTTCTACCCACATATTTGGAAATCATTGAATTGAATGTCTCAGCAGGATTGCTATCAACATCAAAAATGAGACTTTTAGCGTTTGCAGCTAAAAATAAGACAATTTGACTCATTTTCCTCCATAAAACTGTGTTAGCTACTTCAAGTGCCGTATTTCGGTCAGTTTTGCCAGTTGCTGGGCATATAGCGTCATCGCAATCAGAGTGACTACCAAAAGAATGCTGTAATGCATTCAAAATATCTGCACGAAGTTTAACCATTTTTTGACTGTCAGAAATGTCTTCGTGTTGCCCTGTATAGCCGCGTCGTTTTTTTTTACGTTTGCGATCCATACTAAAATTAAATATTTACAAAATTATTACTGATACATAAATAATTGAAGGTGTATGGCCAGGGAAGGAAATAAATGATTTTACTATATTTAAGATTAGTTTTATTTCTCACACACTCACAACACAGCTAGGTACCAGGCACACCGCCATTATTATTAGTGCACGGGGTTCGCACCAGTGTTGCCAACTCCAAAACTACCGAGTCGCTAGACTCTTAATCAAAAGTCGCTAGAAAGTCGCTAAAACTAGCTCCACCAGGAGTGGATTCACGATTCTGTCTGGGAGAATACCTATAATTTTGTCGGGGACCGAAAAGGCGGCGTGAAATATTAGGATAAGTGAAAAAAAAATTGATCAAAATTATTTTTGCTATTGCGACACACGTTTAAGCACTTTATAATTCCTTAAAATTAAAGCAAGCGAGCAGTCGACTGTTCAATATTCAAACATATTCAACTTCGGGGATTTCTCCTGTGTTCCCCTATCTATACAGAGCCACTCATATCTATACACTACCATTGACCTATTCTCAATGGAGCATACCAACGAAATAGTAGAAATTATAGGAGAACTGGCCGTATTCAATAGCAAAACTTAGATTTGAAAGAAAATTGGATGTGCTGCTTTGAATATTTTTTGAAATATCTATTGCTGGCTGTTTTAATTTGTACTCAAAAATCGCCAGATATGTCGCTAAATAATTTTTGTCGTCAAAACTTTATTTTAGTCGCTAAGACTTGAGCAAAAGTCGTCAGTTCTAGCGACTAAGTCGCTAAATTGGCAACACTGGTTCGCACACACAACCACAGACAACTCAGAGTAAAAATCAAGGACAAAAGATGAGTTCACATTGCATTCCATTCTACAACACCTCCCCTCAATGTGAAAACATCTATCAATACAAAAATACAATTATTTTTAAGTCTAGTCAACTTAACCTTTTAATCACTCTACTAACAATAATCGGTCTCTACATTTTTCAAAATTATTCTTACATAAGGCTTTAGTACAAATATCTGCAACCTGTTCATCTGTCGGAACATATAACAATTCCACAACTTTATTCTGCACTTTATCTCTAATAAAATGAAATTTTAAATCAATATGCTTCATTCTTTTATGATTTTCAGGATTGTGACAACTATGAATTACTGACTGATTGTCCTCACACATTAAAATTTTATCACACTTAAAACCTACTTCACATAACAATTGCTTAATCCACAATCCTTCAGATATACCTCTAGCCAATGCAACATATTCTGCCTCAGTCGATGACAGTGCTACACTCTGCTGTTTACTTGCAGACCAAGACACAGTACAGCCAAACACTTTCATTACATTATCCTGAAGTAGACTTCCTATCCTGACTTCCACCCCAATCTGCATCACAATAACCAACAACTTGTTTCTCCTCATCCCTTTTATACAGCAATTTAAATTTTAATGTTCCTTTTATGTATCTTAACACTCTTTTCAACGCCTTCCATACATCCTCATTTGCACAGGATTGGTAACGACTCAGATAACTCACTGCATAACATAGATCTACGCGGGTTCCTAACATAGCATACATTAGGCTTCCAATCAATTTTCTACATCTGTTAATTAACTCAATATCTCCTGTTGTTTCATTGCTTATTTTCAATCCTTTCTCTAATGGTGTTGTCACTGGTTTACACCCATCCATATTATATTGTTTTAATAAATCTCTCAAATAATCTTCTTGATCCAGATATATGCCATTTTCATCCTTCTGTATATTTATGCCCAAGTACTTTGTAGTTCCATGTAAGTCTTTCATTTCAAAATTCTCATTTAGGGCTTTCTTAATCCTATTTCTTTTTTATCCTCACTCAATAAAATTAAATCATCTACAAATAAAATAATATAAAACTTTATTCCTCTCTTAAAGTACAAACACCAGTCACTTCTACTTCGCTCAAATCCCTCATTTATCAGAAAAGAATTAAATTTCTCATTCCATTTCCTTGGAGATTTCTTTAACCCATACAAAGATTTATTTAGTCTTAGTACCTTTTCATCTTGTGGCACTCCTTCTGGTTTCTTTATGTATACCTCTTCGTCAATTTCACCATAAAGAAATGCACTTTTTACATCCATCTGATTAATATGTAATCCATACCTTGATGCTATGGCTAACAAAATTCTTAAAGTGGTTAACTTTGCTACTGGTGCATAGATCTCATATTGTTTAAATTTTTCTTGTTGTTGGAAACCCCTCGCCACTAACCTAGCTTTATATTGAGGTAAACCATTTTCTCCTTTCTTAATTCTAAAGACCCACTTCACATCTATAACTTTCTTTCCTTTAGGTAAATAAGTTTCAGTCCAAGTGTTATTTTTCTTTAAGGATTCCAACTCATTTTCTACTGCTTCTTGCCAACTAATTTTATCTTCACTACTCATCACATCTTGAAAAGTTAATTCCTCACCTGATTGTGTCAATAAACTTGTATCATACTCTTCTAGCCATTTTGGTTTTCTTCGCACTCTTCCTTTTCTTACATCATTTGTTTGTTCTTCTTCATTATCCAAGAACTCTTCCTCTAACCATTCTTCCATCATATTCTCATTGATACTCCTCTCATCTTCTTCTATTCTCTCATCTTCATTCCTTCTAACAGGTGATTTTGCATCATCACATCTATCAGTTAAATTATCAATTTGAATTTCAGTATTTTTCTCATACTCAATATTAATATTCTGTATATTTTTATTATTGGCAAACACAACATCTCTGTAAATTTCTATCTGATTGGTATTAGGAAACCAAACTCTATATCCCTTGCTGTTTTCTCCATAACCCACGAATATACCACGCACTCCTTTCACATCCCACTTAGAATGTTTCTGTTTAGGTATATGCACATACACTTCCACTCCGAATGTTCTTAACACACTCACATCAAAACTTTTATCAAACAACAACTCATAAGGAGTTTTACCTTTCACATGACTAGGTCCTGTTCTATTTATAGTAAACACTGCCACATTTACTGCCTCAGCCCACATTTCCTTCCCCAAACCTGCTTCTATAATCATAGTTCTAGCTGACTCTACAACAGTTCTCATCTCACGCTCGATTCTTCCGTTTTGTTCAGGTGTATAGGCTACAGATGTCTCATGAATAATACCCTTTCCTTTAAGTAAATTACACACTGATGTATTTACAAATTCTGTACCATTATCTGAACGTAGTCTCTTTACTTTACAGTTAAATTGATTTTCAAATTCTAAAAGAAATTCTGATATTTTATCCCCAACTAAATATTTATTTTTCAAGAAGTAAACAAACCGGTAACTACTGTAGTCATCTTTTAATAAAAGAAAATAACGAGAACCCCCTAAAGACATCACTTCCATAGGTCCACACAAATCTATATGAATTAACTCACCTACTTTTTCTGCTCTGCTCATACTCTGGCCAAACGGTAGTCTATGCTGCTTGCCCTGTACACATGACACACACTCTTCACAGTTACCCTCAAACCTGATACCATTTCTGTTTAAAAAATCTTTCACATAGTTATAATTTTGATGAGCAAATCTCTGATGCCATGTACTTAAAGTAGATACAGCCCAACAATTACCATTAAATTTAAAATTCATAACAAACATCTTTTCAATACGTTCAGCTATTGAGGCAACATTATTATTTTTAATTAATTCACATTTACTTGGTGTCGCTCTCATAGTATACCCCTTATCTAATGCACAAACTAGAGAAAACAAATTAACACTTAACTTGGGTACATGTAAAACATTACATAGTGTGGTAGGTATATAAATTTCCCCATTAAATGCAAACAGTTCTATATCACCAACCCCTGCTACTTCTAATTGCTCACCATCCCCTACAGTTACATATTTATTCTGCACATCTTGATAAGTTGAAAACATAAATCTATTACATGACATATGCTCACTGGCACCTGAATCCAAAACAAAATAATTTGAGTTATTATTAGGGACACACATCACAAATGCATTTTTATTTTGATTATTTTTAAAAGAATTATTACTTTGTTTGCTACTATTATTTTGAGACTTATTAATAAGTCTACAGTCTTTTACTAAATGTCCAACTTTATTACAGTTAAAACACTTTCTATTTCTGCAATCTTTACGCAAATGTCCAGTTTTACCACACTCAAAACATTTAAATTCTGACCTATCATTTTCCTTGGGTACAGGGTAGTTCTGCTGAGACTGGGTGTTGCTCCGAGACACTGCTGCTAATGCCGATGAAGTTTGATGTTCTTTGTTGTTAAATCTTAATTCTTCTGTCAACAATCTAGCCGTCAACTCATTCAAAGTTTGTCTACTACTCTCAACACTTTCCCAAGCACTTACAAAGTGTTTATATTCATTTGGCAATGACATCAATATTTTTGTAATCAACATCTGCTCATCCATTTTACCACCGAGTCCTGCCATCTTACTTGAAAGGTCTTGTAAGTATGAGATCATCTCACTTATAGTTGTACCGGAACTGCAGGTATACATAAAAAATTTTTGTTGTATTAAATGTAGGCTGCTTGATGACTGCAACTCAAAAACGCTTAGCAGCTTGTTCCAAATTTCGTAACTTGTATTACAGTTGACCACATGCGATATCACGCCTTGACCAAGCCTTGTGACGAGTATTGCTTGCGCCCTTGCATCTTGTTGCGTCCACGACTGTTTGACTTTGATCGCATCAGCTCCACCTCCATCATCTTCTGGGGCCTTTCTCGAACCGCACACGATATCCCACAAACCTTTACTAGTCAGTATCACGCGCGTTTGGAACTTCCAAACATTCCAGTTTTGTGCTCCCTCCAAACGTAGACTTCCTGCGTTTTGCAAGTCGTCGTCCATTTTTATATTTCGTTCTAAGTTTCGAACTATCTAACAAAACTTTTTAGGCTTCTCCACGATGTCCTGGGCCCATAACCAATTAAAGGTGTATGGCCAGGGAAGGAAATAAATGATTTTACTATATTTAAGATTAGTTTTATTTCTCACACACTCACAACACAGCTACCAGGCCTCGGACCAACCAGGCACACCGCCATTATTATTAGTGCACGGGGTTCGCACACACAACCACAGACAACTCAGAGTAAAAATCAAGGACAAAAGATGAGTTCACATTGCATTCCATTCTACAACATAAATATTTACAAAACACTCGAAAAATTATATATGTAGGCGTGATGTCAGGATCGGTCATTTTGAAGTAAAAGAGTAGGTATTTCACTTACTAATCAACTTTATTCGACTTAGTTAATTAAATTAATTATAACTGTGACTTAATTAATTTACAACACTTATTAAATTATTTTAACACAATATGTAGCAACTCTAGGCGATTATGACAACATGTGCATCGGACCAAAGTCTAGAGTAGAATGCCCCGATTACACCAGTGGCAGTCGCTGCACCCCCGTAGGGGGGCGCGGCGAGCGGTCACAGGGCTTTTAAACCCTCTGCCCGCGGGGGCACTCCGAGGTGCGTAACTACGCACCCGTTGTTGGGTTGCCTACTTTGTAGGCGACAGATGATGGCGTGCGCCTGCGGTGTGCAGCTGCGCACGCCTAGGTGTAGCTGTATTTGTATACTGCAGGTGCGCCGCGACGCTGTCCCACAGCGTCGCCTCTTCACGGCAACCCCGGCGGTCAGTCCCCGCCAGGTGAGACCCCCGGTTACCCGAGGGAGGCCCAGCGAGAACGACCTGCGACAGAGGCGCCGACTTTGTTGGCTCACCTGCAGCAAGTGAGTGGCCCCCGCCCTCCCCGTTTCCAGATCGAGCCGGTTACGGTTTGGACTGCGAGGCCGTATCATGTATGTGTGGGGGCCGTGATATGTGAGTCCTGCCACCCAGTGTATCTGCACCGAATAGTGAGCCCGCGCTACCGTATTCGATGCGTGAGTCCACGTGCATGTGTAGAGATGCTTGTGTGGTCGGAACGCAACTTGCCTATATTAACTTAGCACAAGTCGCGCGCCGAGGTGAGAGTAGGGTGTGGAGTATTATTGTGTGGGCAAGTCGCGTGTTGCCTGGTACGACTTACCCAGGCGTCAAGTCCGGTGCGACGGAGCCGCAGCCGTCCGCTACCAGGTCGCGGGGCAGCCGCCTCGCGTCAGGCGGGCGCGCGTGCCAGGGCGCTAGGTGCTTGACATGTGGCCAAGCAGATGCGTCGGCACGCGCGAACATGGCCCTCGCGAGGCGCTGCACAAACTGGTCCAGGCCCTCAATCCCGAGGTCCCGCTGGATGACGCTATTCCTCACGATGTAAGGGGCGTCGAGGATGGTCCGCAGCGCGAGATGTTGCTGCGCGCGGAGAGTCACCCGGCTCCTCTCACTCGTGAGAGCGTACCAGGCGGGGGCGGCGTACGTCAACACCGGGCGGATATATGTCTTGTACACGCCCAGCTTGACGCGTACCGGGAGTCGGGACGAGAGCACTGGCCAGAGCAGGTTGCGGGCAACCCTGCCCTGCGCGGCGACCTGGCGAACGTGCGGCCCCATCGTGAGTCGGCGGTCGATGGTCACCCCCAGGTACTTGGCCTGGGGCGACCACCCGACGTCGACTCCTTGGAGCTTCAGCCGTGGTGGGAGGTGCGATTGTCCTGTGATAATCGCCTGCGTCTTACTCACGTTAACTGACAGCCGCCACTTGGCGAGCCAGTCTGGCAGCAGATCGAGGACGCGCTGCATCCTGACGGCCGCGTACCTCGCGTTCATCGAGGTGGTGATGTACGCGGCGTCGCCGTCGTCGGCGTACAGCGCTAGTGTCGAGTCCGGCGTGGTGGGGATGTCGTCCGTATAGCGTGAGTAACACGCCGGCGACAGGTAGCTGCCCTGCGGCACGCCCGCCCTAATGGGGCGGGGGAATGCCCCGATTACTCCGGCCGGACCTGTTTTATACTCGAGCGACAACAACTCGAGTAGTGGGGAGGTGGGGATGGCAACATCGCCCGATCGGTCCAGTGCACGTGCTGTTTACAATAGTACGATGACGTAGCGCCGTCACGGCCATACTGACGTGCGTACGTCCTCGCACGCGCCATAGGGGTACTCGCATACACCTAGATATCTGAAAGAGGATCACAATTTTAGTGTTCGTTCATCCTGACATTAAAATAGTTTCTTGTGATCTGGTCCGGTCTGACGACCCTTCAGAGTAATAGTCTGGTCCGGTCTAACGACCCTTCAGAATGATAATATGGTCCGATCTAACGATCCTTCAGAGTAATAAAATCTCCTGGTCCGGTCTAACGACCCTTCAGGGTAATAATCTTCTGGTCCGGTTATAACTAACCCTTCAGAATTATTACTGCTTGGTCCGGCCATACATGACCCTTCAAGATCACTACAGTTTATACTGGTCCTGAATTTGCTAGTCCGGACTAAAAAGGCCCATGTAGCTTATACTATCAATTTACTCGTAATTTTTTCCTGTTCTAGTACATCAATGTTCTCTATGTATTAAAGCACGTGTCACAACGTTAAATGGTTCTGGTTCTAAAGACTCTACTGATGATGTACGTGATCTACTAAGTTGACTATTACTAGTTGCTTCTAAAGTACGAGAGTCAGCAGTCATTGTTCTACTGTTAACAGACATAGTATCACTGTTTCCCAAAATGGTGTCACTGAAAACATTATTTTGGGTAGTTTCATGAAAAAGCTCATTATCATTATTATTCGCCGTCACGTCATCATCACTGATATTTTCAGCGATTTCTATTAAACCAGATTGTCCATGAGGTACTTCCCGTAGATTTTCATGTGAATACTTGTAAATTCTGTTAGATCCATTGATATGTTTTAATTCATATCGGTCATTGTCTAAAACAGAAATGATTTTAAATGGGCCCTTATACTTGCGATCCAACTTGGTTTGATGTCTCTCTTCATTTTTTATGAAAACAAAATCGCCTACAGAAAATGGACGTACCCTGGCTTTTCCCTTATTGAACCGTTCGATATCATATTGAGACAGTCTTTTAATATTGTCAGATGCGTTAGACCTAGCTGATTCAAGATCAAGTCTATTAGTTTCGTGAGAGCTTACAGATATTCTTGATAATTGTAACGAATTTCCCTGGATTCCAAACATCAATTCTAATGGGGTAAACCTTGTTACTCTACAGCGTGTACTGTTCAGAGCAAGTTGAATGTCTCCTAATTGGTCTTGCCATACGGTATCTGGGTCACATTCAACAATGGTAAGTAAACTTTTTAATGTTTTCATGACGCGTTCTACTTGACCATTTGCTCTACTGGAACCAGTCGCAATAAGATGAAGTTCAATATGATTCTCAGTACAAAATTGTTTGAAATCGCTGTTATCATAAGAACGACCTCGGTCTGCTATTATTCGCTTTGGAGCACCAAATAAATTTACCGCGTTTTTAACTGCTTTAATGGCATTTATCGAGTTCAAATTCATAGTATGTTCAAGGAGAACAAATTTGGTGAATGCGTCTATAATGACGGAACAATATTCTTTACGTTCACTTTTTCCACTAAGTTTACCCGTTAAATCTAGGTGAATAGTGTGCCATGGGATAGCCAATTTTGGGATTGGATGCAAACGCACTTGCTGGGCACCTGATGGACCTTTGGTAGCCTTACATGTGACACAAGAATCAACGAATTTTTTCACAAACTTTGACATATTTTGAAACCAATAGAGGTCATATAATTTATCAAGTGTTTTTTCAAAACCAAGATGCTTTATTTCGTTGTGCACCAGGTTTATTAGAGACCAAATTAATGATTTGGGTAAAATAGGAAGCCATTTTGTAATTTTGTTACGTTCAATTTTTCGATACAGAATGCCTTGTCTAATATCATAAGTGCGTTCCACTTCAGAAGGTAATTCGTTTGACCGAATTTTCGAAATAATTTCTGCTATATCAGAGTCGCGTGATTGTTCAACATGCAACCATCCCCTTTCCAATTCGGATAAATTTACTATTCTTGCATGTCTTTGTTTTGCAGGATCTACTTCATTATGTTCATTAGCCAAGGGATTTCGTGAAAGAAAATCTGCATGAGCCATTGATTTACCCTCTTTATACAATATTTCAAAATCATAAGACTGTAAAATAGCCCACCATCTATGAACTCTTGGAGTTAAATCCTTTTTTGAATGCGATGCTTTTAATGCATTACAATCGGTAAAAACTTTAAATTTACGCCCGAAAAGATAATGTCTAAAATGCTCTACAGATTTTACTACCGCTAGAGTCTCTAATTCATAAGAGTGATAGCGACTTTCCGCGTCTGTTGTTTTGTGGCTGAAATAGGCAACGACATGTGGAAGGCTATTCCTCCTCTGAATTAGGACTGCCCCATATCCCTCACTACTCGCGTCAGTGTGAAGTTCTATGTTTAAAGTAGGGTCAAAAATTTTTAGAACGGGTTCTGTGACAAGAAGATTGACGATATCTGAGTGAATTTTATCGTGTTCTGGGGTCCAACAAATATTACCCTTGCCAGCTGTCAAGGGGTATAAGGGTTTCATAACTTTTGAAAAATTGGGGATAAATTGCCGGAAGTAGGTAGCTAGACCGATGAATTGTCGAACTTGTTTAACTGTTTTTGGTGTGGGGACATTTTTTAAGGCTTCAACTTTACATGGGTTTGGTCTGACTTCGCCAGCTGATATTACAAAACCCAAATATTCGATCCGTTTTTTCATAAAAGAACATTTTTTAAAGTTAAATGAAAATCCAGCCTTTGATAAAGTATCCAACAATTTGTTAAGACGGTCCAACCCCTCTTCTATAGACTCTGAAGCGGAGAGTACGTCATCCATATATACTAAAATTTTACTGTCATTAAGAGGCTTGAGTGCTGTATTTATAGCTCTTTGAAATACTTGAGGTGCATTTCTAAGACCAAATGGCATAGTTAGCCACTCATATTGACCTACTGGTGTAACGAATGCGGTTTTTTCTATTGATTCCTCATTAACTTTAATCTGGTGAAACCCAGAGGCCATATCTATACTAGAGAAAAAGTGAGCTCCATGCAACTTATCTATTTGATCATTTATTAGTGGAAGAGGGTAGCTATCCGGCTTAGTGTTACTATTGAGCTCCCTGTAATCCACGCACATACGATCGGAACCGTCTTTTTTTCTTTACTAATAAAATCGGACTTGCAAATGGTGAACAGCTTTCCTGAATTATATTCGCATCTAATAATTCCTGAACGATTTTATTTACAATATCGGATTCTGTAGGAGATAACCTATATGGGCGTCTATGTACAGTTTTACTAGTGTCAATTAGTGTAATTTTAAGTTCACCGGTGGACACACGAGAGGTGGGAAGCCTTTGTATGAAATTCGAAGAATATTTTTTGAGGATCTTGATTAGTTGGTCCTTATTTTTTCCTGTAAGGTCTGTATCAATTGAAGCCATATCAAAGGTCTCGTCGGATCTTGAACAAGCATTGAAAGTCTTTGTTTTTGAAAAAGTTAAACTATTACTATTAATTTTAACAGAAATTCCTTGTTCCAAAATGTCACGACCTAGTAAGACTTCTTCGCTCAGACAGTCATCAGGTAAAACGTGGTATATAACATCGAATAAGCAACCCTGTACCTTGGTTGGACATCTTACTTGTAACGTACAATCCACGCGATTAGGCCCTACACCCTTCAGAACCACTTGTTCATGCAACTTATCACCCTTGAGAAAAACACAGTTACTTTGTCTTATAAGGCTGCATTCGGAACCAGAGTCGAAAATAAAAGGTAGTTGTAAATTATTTATCTGTAACATACCTCGCGTCACCTTGGAGCATAGGTTCACTTGCTTGCCGCCGTTGCTGCTGCTGCCATTGCTACTGCTGCTTTTGTTATTGCTGCTGCTTGATGCTGTGTCTTCTTTTTTTGGCCAGCGCTTAGGACATGAAGAAGCAGCATGTCCGGGCTCACGGCACACGTAGCAGATGACATTCGACTTCAGTGAATTATTCATACTGTTGTCTGAAACATTTGAATTTTTAGACAGATAACGCTGCTTCTCTCTGCAATCTTGACCTCGGTGTCCTCGTTTCTTGCAGAAATGGCAATTTCCATGGAAATCTGTTGATGGGCGAAACTTTTTCGCATCATTGTCAGATGTAACTGGCTCATCACTTTTCCGTTTTAATGTGAAGCTTCGCAAGGTCCGGAAAAGTTGATATTTATCGTTAATTACAACTGAGTTTAATTCTCGGCGAATCTTGTCATCACATTGAGACAAAACCGATATGGCAAAACCAGTCACAACTTTTTCTGACATTTTTGTTTCAGGAATTTTTTCTATTAATTGCCATAGACGTAGACCTGCTTCTGCTGGATTTTCTGTGTTTTTGATCTGGAACTTAATAACTTGGTCAAAATAGTCTTGCATCATCATAGGTTTGCTAAATCTGGAGATCAGAATTTCCCTGATAGAGCTCCAGGTGATGTTGTCTGGTTGTATCTGGGTGAGACAGAGACCAGCTCGACCTTTCAGGGCATGAGAAAGAGCCAAAATCAAATCAACTCCATATACTTCCTTTTTTTTAATTATAATATCGCTGAGCGCACACCAGTTTACTATATCAGATTCTGGTGCATCAGGATCAAAAGGCACCAACTTGATTTGCGTATTTTCCGGAGAAGGCCGGGAAACCATACCTTCGGCAATTTTTTGAAGAATGGCTTCCATTCCACTGGAGAACATTGTAAAGGAATTACTTTCCATTCTTGCTGAAGTTCTATGTGATTCTGGTTCGAGTGGAGGTGGATCCAGCACTTCTGATGTAGGCGTGATGTCAGGATCGGTCATTTTGAAGTAAAAGAGTAGGTATTTCACTTACTAATCAACTTTATTCGACTTAGTTAATTAAATTAGTTATAACTGTGACTTAATTAATTTACAACACTTATTAAATTATTTTAACACAATACGTAGCAACTCTAGGCGATTATGACAACATGTGCATCGGACCAAAGTCTAGAGTAGAATGCCCCGATTCATGTTGGAAATCGCTGCGTCCCCGTAAGGGGGCGCGGCGAGCGGCCACGGGACTTTCGTCCCCTGTTCGCGGGTTCCGTCCTCGGCTCGTAGCAACGAGCCCGTCTTTGGGTTGCCACATTGGCATGGATGGTGGCGTGCGCCTGTTTGCACAGCAGCGCATGCCTAGGTGTAGCTGTTTATTGTGTACTGCAGACGTGCCGCGGCGCTGATCCTCAGCGCCGCTTTTTCACGACACCCCGGCGGTCAATCCCCGCCAGGTGAGACCCCCGGTTACCCGGGGGAGGCCCAGCGAGAAACGACCAGCGACAGAGGTGTCGACTTTGTTGGCGTGCCTGCAGCAGGTATGTGGCCCCCGTCCTCCCCGCTTCCAGGTCTAGCCGGTTACGGTTTGGGCTGCAGGGCCGTTTCATGTGTGTGTGAGCGGTCATGACGTGTGAGTTCTTCCGCCCAGTGTATCTGCACCGAGTGGCAAGTCCACATAGCCATGTTCGGTGCGTGAGTATACACGCATGTATAGTGATGCATGTGTGTTCGGTACGCAACCTGCCTATATTAACTTAGCACAGGTCGCGCGCCGCGGACCCGTCGACGTCGAGGAGGAGGCGCAGTGGTTCCACGGGGCAATGACGCAAATTTGTGACGCGTCCATGCCCCGGGTCCACATACAACCCAGAAGGCGCCAGGTGTACTGGTGGTCCGCCGAGATCTCGCAGTTGCGCATCTCGTGCGTGGAGGTGAGACGCCAGTACACCCGATACCGAAGAAGACGTCGTCGGGTCCCTGACGAAGAAGCCGCGCTGTATGAGGTGTACCGCGCGGCTAAGGAGGCTCTGTGGCTGGCCATCGGCGAGGCGAGGACGCGAGCTAGGGAGGAGATGTTGGAGACTCTAAACGGGGATCCGTGGGGGCGTCCCTATCGCTCGGTCCGGGGGAAACTCGGACCATGGGCGCCCCCGCTTACGGGGAGTCTCCAACCAGAGCTGCTGGAGGACGTGGTCGCAGCCCTCTTCCCGGCTCGAGCGGAGCACATTCCGCCGCCGATGGCTCTGCCCACAGCCGCAGAGCCCGAGGAGAACGCCAGCGTCCCAGAGGTGACACAGGCAGAGCTGAGGGCGGCCGTGATGCGGCTCCGGGCAAAGAATACTGCCCCGGGGCCGGATGGGATTCACGGCTGCGCGTTGGCCCTCGCTCTGAAGGAGCTCGAGCCCCAACTGAGAGGACTCTACACAGCGTGCCTAGAGCAGGGCCAGTTTCCCACTCAGTGGAAATCTGGACGTCTGGTCCTGCTCAGGAAGGCGGGGCGCCCTGCGGACTCGCCGTCCGCGTACCGGCCCATAGTGCTGCTGGACGAGGTGGGAAAGCTGTTCGAGCGGATAGTCGCAGCCCGCCTCGTCAGCCACTTGTGCGGAGAGGGGCCGGACCTGGCGGAATGCCAGTTCGGGTTTCGGCATGGGCGCTCCACTATCACGGCGATATCGCGTGTGAGAGTCCTGGCGGAGGAAGCGGTGTCCCGGGGTGGGGTGATGTTGGCGGTGTCCTTGGACATATCCAACGCCTTCAACACCCTGCCCTGGAGTTGTATTCGGGAGGCACTGCGCTATCATCGAGTGCCTCCCTACCTCCGCCGCGTAGTTGGGGCTTATTTAGCGGAGAGGTGTGTCACCTATCTGGGACGTGATGGCAGACACCAGCGCCCCATGTCGTGCGGCGTTCCACAGGGTTCGGTCTTGGGCCCGCCCCTGTGGAACATCGGGTACGACTGGGTGCTGAGGGGCGAGCTCCAGCCGGGAGTGGACCTGACGTGCTACGCTGACGACACGCTGGTCACTGCCCGGGGGAGCTCGTACAGGGAGGCAGCGTTGCTGGCGACGGCTGCGGTCTCACAGGTGGTGAGCCGCATACGTCGCCTCGGCTTGGAGGTGGCCCTCAACAAGTCGGAGGCCATAGCTTTTCATGGCCCCCGGCGGGCACCGCCGCCGGGATCACACATCGTGGTCGGGGGGGTCCGAATCGCTGTCGAGTCCACCATGAAGTACCTGGGATTGGTGCTCGACAGCCGGTGGGATTTCGGCCCCCACTTCCGGCGGCTGGCGCCCAAGTTGTTGGGTGCGGCTGGGGCGTTGTCAACGCTGCTTCCCAATCTGGGGGACCCGAGCACCGCCTGCAGGCGGTTGTACGTGGGGATCGTGCGATCGATGGCCCTTTACGGGGCCCCGATCTGGGCGGCTGACCTGACGGCCAGCACTATCACTGTTCTGCGGAGGCCGCAGAGGGTGATGGCCGTCAGAGTCATCAGGGGTTATCGCACGATCTCCTACGAGGCGGCTTGCGCACTGGCCGGATCTCCGCCATGGGACCTGGAGGCGAAGGTTCTCGCGTCACTGTATCGGTGGCGCGAGGACGCGCGGGCGCGCGGCGAGCGACTGATGCAGCGACACATCGAGCTGCGTCGGTCGCAGCTGCGCGAGGTCCTGGTGGCGGAATGGCGGGACAGGCTTTCACGCCCTTCCGCCGGCCTCGTCACTATCGAGGCCATCCGGCCAGTGCTCGACCTTTGGCTCGGGAGAAGGCACGGCTCCCTGACGTTTCGTGCGACACAGGTCCTTTCGGGGCATGGCTGCTTCGGGAAGTTCCTGTGTCGCATAGGCAGGGAGCCGGACGCTCGGTGTCACCACTGCGTCGACTGTCGGGAGGACACGGCGCGGCATACGCTGGCAGAGTGTGCCGCTTGGGAGGAGCCGCGCCGTGACCTCATCTCTGTGGTGGGCAGTGACCTCTCGCTACCGGCCGTAGTCCAATCTATGGTCGGCGGCGAGGAGTCCTGGGACGCGGTGGTCTCCTTCTGCGAAACAGTTATCTCGCAGAAGGAGGCTGCGGAAAGGGAAAGAGAGATCTCGACCTCTGACCCCGCCCGCAGCAGGCGCACCGGGCGTCGGAGGAGGGCGTATGCTGCCCTCTTCCGGCCCCCCTAACTGGGTCCAGGGGCGGCGGACTTGGGGACGTCTGTCGCCCCCCATTCATCTGGACCCGAGGTGGCGGCGCGAGGTGTTCCCGTGCGCCCCTCTCTGAAGTCACGGAGGGTGTTTAACACCTCACTCCCTCCGTAGACGCGAGGTGGCCCGCAGAGGCGGGCCGGCACCAGCCGGGGATTACGGATGTGGTATACGTTCCCGCGATCCCCGGCGTAGGTGAGAGATGGAACACCGGGGTGGTTTTAGTCAGTAAGAGTCTGACAGACCCCTCCGCCCGCCCCAGGGTGGAGGACATCCATGAGGATTTCCCCCCGTTAAAAAAAAAAAAAAAAAAAGGTCGCGCGCCGAGGTGAGAGTAGGGTGAGCAGTAATTCTGTTTGAGTAAGTCGCGTGTTGCCTGGTACGACTTACTCAGGCGTCATATCCGGTGCGACGGGGCCGCTGCCATCCGCTACCAGGTCGCGGGGCAGGCGTCTCGCGTCAGGTGGGCGCGCGTGCCAGGGCGCTAGGTGCTTGACGTGGGGCCAAGCACTTGCGTCGGCACGCGCGAACATTACCTTCGCGAGGCGCCACACGAACTCGTCCAGGCTCTCAATCCCGAGGTCGCGTTGGATGACGTTATTCCTCACGCAGTGAGGGGCGTCCAGTATGGTCCGCAGCGCAAGGTGCTGTTGCGCGCGGAGTGTCTTGCGGTTTCCCTCACGCGTGAGGGCGTACCATGCGGGCGCGGCGTACGTCAGGATAGGGCGGATGTACGATTTGTACACGCTCATCCTGACGCGCGCCGGGAGTCGGGACGAGAGCACTGGTTTGAGCATGTGGCGGGCGGCCCTGCCCTGCGCGGCGACCCGGCGGACGTGCGGCCCCATCGTGAGCCGGCGGTCGATGGTCACACCCAGGTACTTGGCCCGGGGCGACCACTCGACGTCGGCTCCCAGGAGCTTCAGCCGTGGTGGGAGGGGCGATGAACCTGTAATCATAGCCTGCGTCTTACCCACGTTCACCGACAACCGCCATTTGGCGAGCCAGTCCGGGAGTAAGTCGAGGGCGCGCTGCATTTTGACCGCCGCGTGGTTCGCGTTGAGCGATATGGTGACGTACGCGGCGTCGTCGGCATACAGCGCGAGCGTCGATTCTGGCGTGGTGGGGATGTCGTCGGTGAAGCGTGAGTAGCACGCCGGCGACAGGCAGCTGCCCTGCGGCACGCCCGCCTTGACAGGGCGGGGGGCGGACAGCGCCCCATCGACCACCACTCTGAAGCACCTGTTGGACAGAAAGGATGAGACCACTCACCACGCGACGGGGCGTGCCAGAAGTGGCCATCTTATAAATGAGGCCCTCGTGCCACACGCGGTCGAAGGCCTTCTCCATGTCGAGGAATACTGCAACTGCGTACTCCTTCTTGTTCATGGCTGCTGTAAGCAGGTGCAGTACCCTCGACAGCTGGAGCGTCGTGCTATGTTCTGCCCGGAACCCAAACTGTTCCGGTCTTGGTGTAATATAAGGTGTGAGATGCCGCAGCAGGAGCGCCTCGAACACCTTGGAGATTGTGGGCAGCAATGTGATTGGCCGATAGCTCTCCGGCTTCAGAATGTTTTTCCCCGCCTTGGGCAGCATAATTACTCGCCCCTCCTTCCAGGCTGCGGGGAAGACCCCCGTGCGCAGTATGCCGGTATACAGGCGCGCCAGTGCCGCGACCATGCGGTATGGCAAGTGGCGCAGCGCTGTATTCGTTATACCGTCCGCTCCGGGGGCCTTACGTGGCTTCGTCCTCGTGATGGCGCGCTTGACTGCGCTCGGCGGGAAATATATAGGATCTTCTTCGGGAGCTATCGGCAGGGCGAAGTACTCCCCAAGGTGTTTCTCGACTGCTGCGACATGCTCGTGTTCGTCAGTCGGGTTCGGGCAAAACTGACGCTCCAGGTGCTCTGCGAAGACCTCCGCGCGGTCCTCTGCGGCGTACCTAAGGGCCCCGTCGCTATTAAGTAGTGGGCGCACCGGAGCTGGGGTATTCGTTAGGGTCCTGCATAGTTTATGTATAGAGGGCCAGTCGCCCTCTGCGTCTTCGATTTTCTCCTCCCAGCTCGCGGCGGCCTGGGCTTTTAGCTCGGCCTTCACCTTGTCCGCAAGACGGTTGAGCTGGTTCTTTAATGTGGGACAGCGTGTCTGTTGCCACTCCCTGCGCAGGCGCCTCTTCTTTGCGACCATGTCACGTAGCCGGATGCCCCGATTACTTTTTTTTTTTTTTTTTTGAATGGTCTTCTCGCAGTTCAGCACATTAAGGCTGGTTACTGCTCAACCGGGCAATCCCGTGGTTGCCTTAGATTCTAAGGCCCCCAGCCGGGGCTTAAAACTACTTAAAAACTAAATGGCCGCTCGCTAAGGGCATCCCCTGTGGGACACGGGCCTCGGCTTAGCGGGGTCATTGAGGGGGGGCAGCAAGGGACAGGCTGGGTCTGATTGATATTATTTAGGGGATTTAACGCTAATGGCTCAGCAGCGCGGGCTGGCTCGTTAGGCAAAAGTCGGGGAGGAGCGCCCCGATTACTCCGGCCGGACCTGTTTTATACTCGAGCGACAACAACTCGAGTAGTGGGGAGGTGGGGATGGCAACATCGCCCGATCGGTCCAGTGCACGTGCTGTTTACAATAGTACGATGACGTAGCGCCGTCATATACAAAGAATAATAAAGTAGAGCAACTTTCGACACAAAACAATGGGCAACCTACGTTAGAGCAGGAGCAATGTTAGAGCGAGAGGGAACAATTAAAATTTGTCGTGGAGCACACGTCTGAACGCTCCGCCTGTGCAGAGCCCACTGAGGAATTTCTCTGTCAATTCTGGTTTACAAAGTCATTTTTTTATGGTTTTTTGAAATTAATAATAATAATAATAGGGTGATTTAGGTGCTATATTTTTTATAACTTGCTTATTGAACTCTTGGCATTATTATAATCTAATTGTTACATACTTACGATGCATAGATATTATGAAAAAATACCGTTTATTAAGTAATAAATCACAGAATTTTGATGAAGTTGTGACCTCTGGATTAAGAAAATGAAAGATAATTAGAAAAAACTAATCAGCGCATTTTGAAGACGAGAATGTTGAGCTAATTATGCGCTGAACAGATTTTTAAATTAATTCTTCATTTCCATGAACTATGGGCGCAAACAGAACTCAAAATGGTGTCGGGCGCGAAAGAGCTGTATTTAACACTTGATTTACCTAACATAATCCACATAGATGAACTTAAAAAAAATATGTAGCAATTACTTATATTGTGGTTATTTATGTGCAATAATAATATTTCATGTTATTTCATTATTTTGTTTAAAAAATGAATACAAAGTTGCGGAAATAATTCGCCGCTAGTGAATTTTGCAAGACTGCAGCCTTAAGATTATGATTTTAATCTAGCTGTTGCACTATTTACATTTTGTAGTTAATACGAAGATACATACAATAAAAAACAAAAACAAATCCAATAGAAGTCGCAGGAATTGATTTCCACAGATATATCTTCTTAAAATTGGGCTTTGAGTTTTAATGAAAAAGAGTACGATAAACCAATCTCTTTTTAAAAAATTATTGTTATAATTTTCAAACAAGATGCTTGAAGCGATCGGGTAGGACAACCTCTAGCTTCCGGCCCTGCTTCTATCCATGATCCGGAGTGAGGAGGCATGGGAAGCGGTGACCTTCTTCTGCGAAGCACTTATGCTAGCGAAGGAGGAGGCAGACCGCGTGAGTGAGAGGGAAACCTCACGCCCCAGCTACCACAACAGGAGAAGACATCCCGGGTGTTGGGAACCGTAGGCACAGACTACCGTAGGGCAATTCATAGAAAAGTGGGGAAGGGGCTAGGCGGGTCTGGGTCTTACTACATACATACCTACTATTTCGTAGCAGCTGTAACAACCGTTAGCCTAGCCAGTATTCGAAATACAGTACATGTTGAGAGACTAAAATCTGGACCACAGATAATTATTATTTTTTATACTCTGTCGTTAGTTTTATTATGGCAACTGTTTTTTGTACAAAAATTATTTCCGGTTCAACAAGCGAAATGTTTGTAAGCTTTTATGTTCTGACTCCTAATAAAACGTGTAGAAAATACAACGTGTCCATTATTTAACATCTGGCGACCGTGAACAAGGAAATAATAATACAAGGAAGAAAATGGAGTCGAAAATCAAAGACAGGTCAGTGATTAGAAGATTATTCACTAAAGCCGCTAATAGTCTAGAAGCCATTTTGAACCGGAGTCACGATGTAGTAGAAATCAAAAGTTCGTGGAGAAAGTTATCCGATTTGAGGAGCAATCTGGAAAATTTAGACGCCGAGATAAAATTAATGATACTGGGTGACCCTAATTTTCTGGAATCAGTATTAGAAAAGGAGTATGAAGAGGCCGACAACTATAAAACAAGATGGCTTCTACTCGATACACGCTGGGAAAACCTCATGAAGTTGGATAACGAAGAAAAACTACAGAACATCAAGTGTGAAAATTCTAAAATAAGTCTGCCGAAACTCGAAATTGTAAAGTTCGATGGCGACATCAAAAATTGGCTCTCTTTCTGGGCACATTTCAAATCTATTCACGAGGACGAAAAGCTCAAACCCGAGCACAAATTTCAATACCTATTGCAGGCCATTGTCCCGGGAACAGAAGCTAGATCCCTGGTAGAAAGTTACCCAGTCTCAGCCGAAAATTATAATGAGTGTATAAAACACTTGAAATTACGCTATGCACGTGAAGAATTATTAGTCCAATATTACGTCAGAGAACTTTTGTCTCTTATTCTACAGAAGAGAGAAAATAATTTAGATCTGACTTATTTGTATGACAAACTTAGTGCACAGCTAAGAGCTCTAGAAACATTAGGAGTAGCCAAGGTGCATGCTGCATTCATATTACCTATGGTGGAATCTGCTCTCCCAGATGATATTCTAAGAGCCTGGGAAAGGTCAACCACCCATTGCAACAAAATGCAAGATGAATTGGACAACCTATTGAAGTTTTAATTATAGTAGTATATTTTGATTTGCAGTTTTTTTTTTAATCAACGTGACATGTACTCTTACGTTTTTCGAGTAATTAAAGTGTAAATTTTAATAAATAGACCAAAATTGTATAGGTATAATAATTTAAAAAAAATCGATTCGAGTATTTTCGATTTTTTGCATTTTCTGAGAAGATTTGGATGGATTTCAGAAATTATTTCTCGGCATTTTAATTAATTGTAAATAAATTTGCGAAGCGGAAGGGAGTGTCAGAATCTTACTGACTAAAACCCACCCGTGATTCTTCTTGTGCCCTTTGCGTTCCAGGGCCGCGGTGACTCGAACAAATTCCGGAACTCTGATAACTCCCTATGTTACATATTTATATAAAAGTACCGTAAAATGCTGCAACTTTACCAACTAAGCTCAAATTTGCCTATTTCGTTTCAACCATGATATTTCGCGTTTGCTTACTTTATTCTCGTTTTTCACCATTTGGTAGTAATTTTACATTATTAGAGCAACATATTTTTCATTTTTTATAATCGTAATTCCTTTATTACTCTCGTCAGTTATGCGACAAAAACCGGCACGTGCGGGTTGATTTTTTTTGAGTCCTGTAACTTTTGCAATTTTGGCGAAAGAAAAGGTGTTTTCGTACTGAAATAGCGTCTCAGGGTAAGATAATAGTATCTATTTTATGTATTTTTTGATATTTTTATGAAAAGAACTCGATTTCATTAAATTAACTTAGTAGGCAATCTTGCGCAGTGTTTTGGAAACTTCTGAGACACAACTTTGCCTGGGTCTAGGGTTGTCACTAGTCGGATTACATTTTACCCTGATGAATTCATTAAGTGTGTATTTTCTCAGTACTGTGTTTTGGCCCTTGTGGCCAAGATTGTACTTTGGACAAAGTGGAGTTTGGGATCTCACGTCGTACCATTGTCATAAATCTAAAAACATCCATAACAAACCATTTGGTAGACCCACAGAGTTATCGACTAAAGAAGAAGCCCACATCACAGACACAGTGAATGTTTCAGCTGAATTTGACTGTCCTCTTACTCTTTTAGATAGGTGCATTGTAGTTTACATTTACATGGTAAAATGCGGAAAAGCAACGCTGGGCTCGTGCTTTTATACCTACAACGACAAAATTTTCCCAAAGGGCGACACAAATTATAAAAAAAAAATCGTGCTTCGAAAACAGTTGATGAAATTAAGAATTCAAGAATCTTGTAACTGCATTTAAATATGTTCCCGCCAGCAATATCCTCTATTTTATCGAAATTTAAGTGATGAACCCGGGTCTAAAACTACATTTTTAAAAGAGGAATAAAATACCCTGAAGGTTACTAAATACGTAGTAGTTTTTTTTGTATTTGTGATTTTTACTCTTACGTAGCAATTTGGTGTTTTTAAGTATCTAAATAAAAAACATTAAAAAAAAAACTTTATTATTGGGACAACCCTACAGTCAACGGTATTTTTGTATGGGAAGTTTGTGGTTCCTGCTACAATTTTGCCTATTAGCTGTGAAATTAAATACATAACTTCATGGCAATTATTTAACTGCTAGGGACAATCACAGTGCCTTATGCATGTAGAAAAAAAAATACTGTAAATACCAGCCTAATATTTATTAAGTAATTCCTCTAGGCAAAGTTGCATCGTTTACATACAACTTTGCCTGCGACTTTGAGAGCTTGTAATTTGGAAATGCCGCATTCCTTTAAAATGTTTGCATCCTATTTTGTAAACCATAAGGTCTGTTTTTCAATTTAAACTCACTGAACTCTATAAAAACCAATAGGTCTAGAGATATGAACAAAAAACGTCAAAATCCAGGCAAAGTTGCAGCATTTTACGGTAAGTAAAAAGTTATTCAAACCATTTGTACGCACCTGTACCCATCAAAATTTAATTATAATACTCAACATTTAGGAAGGTTGGCTCCATGTACTGCACGGTCGCTTTTATACAGTCATTCTAATTTGTTCGGTTAATCGTGAAATTTCTTTACCTATGATTTTCTGCTTATATCTTTGTAGTTACAAGGATTTTTCAGCTGAAACTTTAAGGATACCTAAGCAATTGAATAAAGGTACTAATTATTTTTCGAATCATAATTACCGTCACTCAATAATAACTCATGTAGGGTAGACCGGGGACAATTGAAACAATTTTACTTAAACCGTGTGCAGTGAAGTATCTATGGTACTTACATCCCTCGTATTTAAATCGTTGAAAGGGTTGTTATCTAGCTCCTAAATTAAACATAATCTGTATCTCTATTTCGAATAGTTAACCTACAATCGCCTATTAAAGAAGACCGGGCACAGTGGTTCTATTGACCCCACCCCAAGGACGGTTGAAACGGTGTTTAGGGATAATTGAAACACTGAAATATTTCAGGAACTACTGAAGTTTTTAATAAATTTTAACAATTTAACATAACAACTAAATTATTTATTGAGATCGTGACAAGTCCGTCAACGTAACATTAATATTTTTAAAATTATAAATTCATAAACATCTTCAAAATAAACAACTCAATATATCTCTTATTGTAATCATTTTAGTGCTTTAGTTTGTACTATTTAATACTATTTCACATTATTGAAAGACTTAATAACCTATTATGCTGCAATTGCACTTACATGGGGGAGAAAAAAAGGTAATCTAGTCTCATACAAAACAGCTTGTTTCAATCATAACAATGTTTCAATCATAGAAATGTTTCAATCATAACAATCGTTTATTTACCCGTATAGATTTGACTCTTCTTCTCTTTACTCCGGCAATCTCATTTTCGTCCCATGTAGCAGGCCTTCGTAGTTTGTAGCGCACAGTCAAATCATATGCTAGTTTTCTCATATCCTTAGCGGTTAGCCCAATGTACTCGTAAATATCAGCTGACTTGATTGCATACGTGACAATCTCGTTTCCTGAGCAGGTATAAATATATATTTTTTAATTTTAACCCATTGAATTAAAACCCATTGTTATATCATCGACAGGAGTATTTTCAGGCACGCTTTCTCTCTTTTTTTTTATATCGTTCTAATGAGACGTGATCTAAATCGAACATTTCTGCAGCCTTCCTCAACGACTTACCAGATAGCAATTCCTGATATGCTTGCTGATATGCAAATATGTTCTTGGAACTTCTGTCTGTAACGTGTTTCCGTTTTCTAGGCATCTCTAGAAAAGATGAATGAAATAAAAATTAGATTAAAGTTATTGTCGCGGGTTCAATTTTAGGGTCGTCGGAGTTATTGGGTTGCCTATCATATTTAATTTTATTTTTATTTATCAATTTGTGAGTTATAAGTGGTTTAAATGAATATATTTTTAATACCTCTATTTATAAGAAATCGGTGCGTTTTTATGTTCTATTAATTACTGACACTTTAAAAAAGATAACCTCCTTCTGCGCAATCGGGTAAAAATGCAGAATATGTGGGGACGGTTGAAACGTTTCAAACGTCCACAGGCAAGTCGTTTCAAACGTACCCGTGTCACATCTTCTACTTCTTCACTCAATATTTTATTATATATTGACTTTACCATTAATTAGAAGTAATAAAAACAATCTTAAATAGATAAACAATACTCCATAATAAGAAAAACTGACAAACAACAAGATTTAAATAGGTAAATAATAAAAATCAAAAATCGTGAATACTTACTTTTTGGTGCAAAATTCGTCGAGGCGTCCTATACACGACTGCGTCGCTCGCTTGCCCGAGCCGTGCTGAACACAAAACCGAACATGGCCAACGATGCAACGGACGACGCGTCACAGTCGTAGGTATCGCGGTGTCTAAGAAATTGACGTTGTTGCAATCATGACCTGTTTTAATTGTCCCCGGTCTACCCTATTGGAGTGTTACATTTTAGCCAAGCCAGATTTTAATTAAAATGGAATATCTCCATGAGGAGTTGGAATAGAAACATCTAATTTCGCATGATGCTTTGAGGTCATAAAAGGTACAAGCCACCATAATTGTTAAGTTTCTAGAGTTTCTCATTGAAGCGCCAGGATCGATTTTAGGGTATTTGAAAATAATTTCTTATTTTCCAATGGTGTCGATTTTAGAAGAAATAAAGTTACACAGCATAAGCACAAATTAAGACCCACCGTAGTAAAAAAAATCGTGGTTATATGTCATGCCGTTTGAGAGGTACAACAATTTGCTAAACGTTACCCCAGCGGCATCTTGAATAACTCTGAAACCTCAAGACGCACAAATTTCATTTTTTGGGCACAATTAGGCACAAATGTGATCTATCTAAGCAGCTAGTTTGTACTCAGCTACGACCACCGGTTTAAAAAACATGCCGCTGGGGTAACGTTACTCCAGCGGAATCTGTTTTTCGTGAATCTTTGGATCGGCTGGACGCACAAATTCTAAATTTCGGGCACATTTACACGAGATGGGGTACTAATTATCTGTCAAGCTGAAATCCCGAAAAGCGACATCATTCCGCTGCAGTAACGCACGCGGCTTCTACCCTGGTCTATATCGCAAAGTTGATTCTGTGATTTTTATTCCTTAATAAATGACTGATTTTTATTTCAAATTTGTTTTTTTTTTTACCAATTAAAACCACCAGTCTTATATTATTTGGTGGGAGCAATAGACCTAAAAAAAAGAATTAATAAATTATTCCCATTCGTCCTCCCAAAAAATTTAGATGGACCATCGGGAAAATAAATATTCCCGTTCGTCCCCCTCAGGGGACGATATCGAGGGGACGAACGGGAATACACGGAATTGGGAACTAGTGATACTGGTTGTGAAAGTCTTTCGATAATATTATCGTATAGTGATGTGTAGTTAACTGTAGGTACTAATAACAGTCATTTTTGTTTAAGTCAAAGTTTGGCAACTTTAGCGACTATTGATAGACCGCAGAGGAGACATTTACTGTACCTATGAACTAGAACCTTTTTTTATCGGACCTCACATTCATTTTGTTTTATTTCCTAACCCTGATACCGGGGTATTGACGAATATTAAATTAAAAAAAACAACGGGTTAATGTGCTTTTACAGAATATATGTAACAAATCATAAAGGAATAATTATTGAATCAGTTACACTAGAGACCAAGTTTACAATTCATGGTATCATACAAATGTAAAGCAGATTTTAAAGATAAAAGAAAGACATTGAAAGAACATAAGCCGATAACTCCTCTTCTTGAGGTACTATAGAAATAAAATTAATGAAAAAAAACTAAAACCAAACTTCTTAGTTACTGTAAAAAGTCTAGAGTTCAGAATACTCTCTCAAATATAGAAATGTTGACAGTTTCTTATTTTTGTTTGCAGATTTGCACTCAAGTTTATGTATAATAATGTCATTATATCATTATTTGGAAAGAGTGCAATCCACGTTTTTATATTTTTTTTCAATTTTTATTTAAGTATTTTTATGAGCGGGATTAACAATTTAAGATGTTCAAAGCATTAAAATAACAAGAACATTTGTTGTTCATGTAAAATCTGGTCAACTATATTTTATTTGGCCATTATTGTTGTGGATACTAATCCTTTTTAGTAGCTTGCTGTTTGGCCTGATGGGCTTGCAATACAGCAACAGCTTCATCCACTTTAGCTTTGAGTGACTCTCCATGTTCCAACATATGAAGAAGTTCTGAATTGTCAATTTCCAAAAGCATTCCAGTTATTTTTCCAGCCAAATCTGGATGCATTCTTTGAATTAATGGGAACAAGCGCTCTCCAAGCATTTGCTTTTGTTCTTGAAGCGGAGCAGCTGCCAACATGGTTGATGTTAACGGTTCTTGACCCTGTATGTGCACTGCTGGTTGTGGCGCTGGTGGGTTACGCATGTTAGCAGTGTATTTATAACCAGCCGGGCGCCCACTCTGAGTAACAAGTGGTGCACGAATAGAGGCTGCAGTAGCCACGCCTTGCTGACCTGTAATAGGTCTAGCCCCAAGAGATGTTCTAAGAGCAGCTTGAGTAGGAGCTCTAGGTGCTGGACGGAAAGGCGCCTGCATATTAGGGTACCCTGAAGCGGCAGTTTGTGTGCTGGGCCTAACTGGTGGTTGGGCGGTCCAACGGGGTGATGGTCTAATTTGTGTCATCTGAGCAGGACCATAGAACCTTTGAGCAGGAGGTATGGTCGGCACGAAGTATCCTCCAGCGCCGCCTGGTTGGAAAATTTGACCCATTTGCTGCATACGCATGCTGGCCATTCTTTGCATATACTGAGAAGTCAAATGAGCTTTGCGATCTTCTTTGCGCTGGGCCAAAGCTACATACAAAGGTTTAGTACCAACAATACGACCATTCATTTCTGTTACAGCTTTTGTAGCTTCCTCAGGAGATGAAAAGCATACAAATCCAAAACCTTTACTGCGACCATCCTCCAACATCACCTGAAAAATAACATTTATGCTTAAATAAATAGGATTCTCACTATAATTTGCTACATATTAGCCCCAATTCCCGCCCTCCTAAAGGTGGGGACCTTCGGAATTTAAAGTGAAAACAGTCATCACCCAGGGATAGTCTCGCATCCCAACAGTGAAAGAAATTACAAATAGGTTCTGCAGTTTCTAAGCCTATTCAATGCAAAAAAACAAACAATCAACCTTTCCTTTTTATAATATTATTATATATGATAGATGAATGGCTACGTCGTTTATCTATGCTAAATTATCAGGATTATTTTATTAGCTTGTAACAAACAGAAATTACGAAAAATAAAAAAATGTTTACACTTTTTCTGAAACATATCTGTATGTGTTTTGTCTGTAAAAGTACGAAGTATGGTTTTATTTCTTTTTTATTCTATTATTTGATCAAACATCATACAAGATCAAAAAATCGTGCATAAAAAGTGAAGGTTCAAACATGTTTGCCATATATTATTTATGTACTATGGTGTGCAAATATTGTGATTGTTAAAACAATAATTTAAAATAATTATTACATTATAGTAAGCTTTGTCGATCAGAAACATTTTTAGTTGCTTCTTTTAATTTCACATTATTAAGCTCTCTCCAACTTTTCGGCAACTTCTTCTCAAAATTCGTAGTGTTGTCAGAGCAAATCCTTCATTTTAGTCAAAATTGTGCTAATGGGGCGCGAGCAGCCGTTATCGCACAGATTGTTTTCCAAATTGCGATACAGGAAAGTGAGGCATGCAGGGGCAGCTATTGGGCATACTTGACATGACATGACACGAGCATAGATCAATATATTCACTAGGGTTAGGTAAAAAGAAACGAAAACTATGGAGACACCGAATGATGATTACGTCGTTTTTATTCGCTTACTTTTTTGTATGCAAATCTTAGAAAATTTAAGATTGCCATAATAGGGATGCTTCCTGTATAAAACGAATATTTAGTCCGCCAGATTACCGAAAAATATTGGTCACGTAATTTTTGGTTTATAAAATCTATAATAGGCATGGGCAAAAAATATCGATATATCGAAATATCGATATTTTTAGTCGCGATATATCGATATTTAATTTTTAGTTTACACTATCGAATTCGTATCAAATTCGACATTTTTTTTACGCAATTGGTTGCGTTTTTAATGTTATTACAATAGATTATCCTTGCATGCTCCTCGCGTATTGTTAACTAAAAAAATCTCGCCACAATCGTAATTAAATGCAATATAGCAATTTAAGACTACTGGTAGCGTGCACGAAAATACAAATTCTATTTAACTATTAGTGTAAGACGAATATGACCTTGAATTAACACGCAACTAACAATTTCGGATTTTTTTCAACAAATCAATCACAAAACATAAAAATATATTTAGGCTCGAGCATTAATAAAAAATACTATTTTCTTCTATTGTTTATTACGAAGTTTGATTGCTTTGGGAATATGTATGAATAATCATGAGAAAACTGACGATATATCGATAATTTTCACTCGATAATTATCGAGTGTTTAAAAATATCGATACGATAAATATCGATATATTTTTTTTCACTTGCCCATCCCTAATCTATAAAAATGGATGGATGATAAAAAGTATCAAAAATCAGGAATGGGGGCTTGTGACGTCACGTCGTGGTGAAAATTGAAGAGAGTAGTGACCTCACACGAGTATTCAACGCAGAGTATCGTAATATTTTTCAGAAATCTATCTGACGGGCTAATTAGATTATTTTTAGTCAACTAGCCGATTATGGCCAGTTTTTCAGCGATATGCCAAATTTGTAAAGCTGTAATTCCCTTTAGAAGGAAAATAATTTATGGAATAAAGGTTTAGTATTATTTTAGGTTTTAACAGATTAACCATGTCTACTTCACCGAATTGAAAAGTTCGTCGATATAAATAACGATTGTAAGTTTATCTGAGAACTGGAAACAGGTATTTCCAAGAATAAAAGCAAGAATGTATAAAAAAAATGTTTGTTATAAAACTTGACAAGGCAGGCATTGTAGTGAATCCAATAACCACTAACCTTAGCTGAGGTAATAGTTCCAAAGGGAGCAAATTCTTTGCGAAGGCGTTCATCATCAATAGTGTCATCTAAATTTTTGACATATAAGTTAACACCTTGATAACGTGTCAAACGCTCAGATTTCAACTGCTCGAATTTTCGCTTCAACTCCTTTTGACGTTCAGCTTTCTTTTGAGCCCGGCCTACATAAAGCGGTTTGCCTTCAACAAGTTCTTTTCCATTTAATTCCATGCAAGCTCTCTCTGCTGCATCTGGATCTTCAAAAGCAACAAATCCGAAGCCTCTAGACGATCCGTCATCTTTATACATTACTTTATGGCTAGTAATGCGGCCATACTTTTCAAACATGTCTCTAAGCAGTTCATCACTGTAATCTTCCCCAAAATTCTTGACATACACATTTGTGAATAACTTAGCCTTCTCACCAAGTTCCTTTTCACGCTCTTTACGTGGGATAAATCTACCCACGTAAACTTTTTTTCCATTCAACAGCATTCCATTTACTTTTTCAATGGACTTATTAGCAGCCTCCTCGGTTTCAAAATGAACGAATCCATATCCCTTAGAGGCACCAGTTTCATCCTGAGCAACTTTGCAACTTAAAATGTTTCCAAATGCAGAAAAAGTGTCATACATGGCTTTGTTGTCAATGGTTTTGTCAAGATTTTTAATAAAAACATTCCCAACGCCAGATTTGCGAAGAGATGGATCTCGTTGGGACCACATGATTCTAATAGGTCTTCCTTTGATCATATCAAAATTCATAGTGTCCAAAGCCCGTTCAGCTGAAACAAACAGAAATCGAAGTTTCATAATCAAGAATATTAGTATGCCATTCAGGCAAATCATTTAAAAAACCTGTATGTTTCAATAGTTGATACTAAAAAAGCCTTTATCACACCAATCGTTATACTGTTCGACGCCGTGGTGGGTTTGACTTCTATTTGACTAAAGTAAGAATTATCGATCCTCGGCGTTCTTCCATCGATCGAATGGTTTTAATAACCCGTCCCGACAACCCCACTTAAAGCCGCTGACTATGCTTCATCAACTTAGTCGATATGTATGTACGTTGTCATTTATATGAAAACGTATTAAAAGATAGTGCTTCATTCTCTGTAAGTACGCGCACGGCACCGATTACGAGAATCATCGGTCGAACGCGTCCACGTGACGTAACGTCGATCGAGCGACACAGTGAAAATAATGAGCACCTTCAGTGTGGAGCACCAACCGTCTATTGTGTAAACTAAGTAACTGTACCAGTTGGGTTTGTTTGTCGGTCAGGAGAGCACTGAATTCAACAAATGGCGAAGCACTGTAATCGGTCAACAGTTTTCGTTCATAAAGTGAATTATGGAGCAAGTGACTTTTACACTATATCAGCAATTTAAAAGGGTAAAAACAGTTTTTAATAGATGACCCTTTCCTATAAGTCATCAGAAACCGGACTAGTTACACGTCCTAACGATCTGAAGACCGTTCATTAAACTGATTTAACGGCGCCGTTCAGTGACAGGCAGAAGACAGTTGGATGGAGTATATGGTCGAGTTAAACCACTTGTCTTAAATAAAGTGTGGTTGGAAAATGAACATAAATATGTTTCTTTTTACATTATAATACAATGTCAGCAGACAGATATAGGTGTGCCAAATATAATGGTATTAAAAGGTGTATCCGTCAATTAAAAACTAGATACTAAATTCGGACGTATGGAAATTATTTATTTGCAGCAAGAGACGAATCTGATGATAACAGCAAAATAAAAAAACTTTTTAGAAAAAATACAACCGACGTCTAAACAAAAAAAGTACAAAATAACTTTAATTTTGGATCTCGGTGTTTTTGGTTGCTTTTTTTGTTTTTGAACACAGCGACTTCCGAAATTAAAGTTATTTTGTACTTTTTGTTTTTTTTTTGTTTAGAAGTCGGTTGTATTTTTTGTAAGTTTTTTATTTTTCACTTTTTAATGGTTCACTCCCAGCTAAACATACCCATCACAGCGTACGTAGTATAAATTGGTGTAATCAACAAACATGCGGTTTCAGCCATCCCGACAGATTAGCTATCATTTCTTGAAATTAACAAAAAACCGCTTGTTCGATTTCCATAAAATTTTCATGGGAACATTTGGGAAGTATACCCTTTCCAACAAAAAAATAATTTTTCAAATCGGTTGGCAAGCGACGCAGTTATGCGCGAACAAACATAAAAAAAATACAAACATCCGAATTGAGAACCTCCTCCTTTTCGTCGGTTAATTAACTTAATTGATAAAGTACAGGTGTGCATCGGTTTTTCATCATGGGACATCATTTCATTTTTGTTTATTTAACATAGAAATGAAAAAGAGATAGGTCTCAAATGGGATTACAGAACAATGCTGTTGTTTTAAAACATTCTGATAATAGGATATTTTGTGAATAGGTTGTTTTGAGCATGGTATGATAATATTTAGATTGACTTTTAAACTATCATAACCTTTGTTAGAGTTTAAGCAGTCTTCATTTCTTGAAACCAGTTATTAATTTGTCCATATTTCAGATAAGTTAACACTGCTACTAAATGCACTGTGTTATTGGTATAATGGCTTTTATTTGAGAACCAATTAGATCGATAGCAAAATTCGTATGATAGCAGTACTGAGGCCATAATAGACATCCGTGAAGTTGCATGCTGTTTCAGAAGCATGTCTTAATATACTATCTAATAAGTTTTTATGTTAAACTAGCTGACCCAGCAAACGTTGTTTTGCCATATATAAAAAAAATGGAAAAATATTTTCCCGCTTTTCTGTTGAAATTTTTCCTGAATTTTCTTTGCTATAAACCTCACGGAGGGAGCCCGAGACCTTTCCAACGAATGCAAAACCGTGGAAATCGGTTCGTGCGTTCTGGAGTTATAGCGTCAGGAAGGAAAACCCGACTTATTTTTATATAGTAGATATATACGATAAGTCTTAAGGTCACAGCTCATTAGAGCCACCCGACAACCACTCCGCACCGCCTCGCCTCCTGCGGCTAGTATTCTTTATATGGACTTGTATGGGTATGCGCTCACTATATCAACTCCGTAGCGTCACCGGATCGCCTCGGTCGTAAGCCCTCCACGCGTTGTGGCGGGTGGACCACTCGGTGACAACTCGCTGCTCGCACGCTTGCCTTGCGTTGACTGCGCATTGCCAACTCGCGGGTCCAGAGTGGACCGCGCGCTGCCTGCGAATGATTCACGCGAGGACTATACTGGGTGATGAGCCGCTTCCCAGACTTCCTACCCTTCCCCATTATTCCCAGCCTTTCTTTCGAACGAGTCGGACGTCTCGCACGTGTAGACCTAGTGCCAATTGTTAACAGATTACTCGAAAATTCGAATGACGAAGCGACGTCCAACCGTTGACCACGCGGCGTTCTCTCGTTGATCGCGCCGGTTCCACTGGTTGACCGCGCGACGTTTATTAGTGTTAACGCGGCTTCCACCCATAGACCACCTGTCGACAACGAGTGGACACCTTGCGACGAGGCGGTGCGGGGTGGGTGCCGGGTGGCTCTAATGAGCTGTGACCTTTATCGTATATGTATTTTACATAAAAACTTATTAGATAGTATATAAAAGCAAAAAAAAATATAGATATTGGAGCAATACTGTTATCGTATAAAATCATTGACTGCTTGAAAGGTTTATTCATCTTAGTTATAATGATAAAGCTTTCATTGAAATCACCTTTAAGGTCACAGCTCATTAGAGCCACCCGGCACCCACCCCGCACCGCCTCGTCGCACGGTGTCCACTCGTTGTCGACAGGTGGTCTACGGGTGGAAGCCGCCTTACCACCAATAAACGTCGCGCGGTCAACCAGTGGACCCGGCGCGATCAACGAGAGAACGCCGCGTAGTCAACGAGTGGCCGTCGCTTCGTCGTTCGCGTCCACGAATTTTCGAGTAGTCTGTTAATAATTGACACTAGGTCTACACGTGCGATACGTCCGACTCTTTCGAAAGAAAGGCTGGGAATGAAGGGAGGGTAGGAAGCGGCTCATCACCCAGTATAGTCCTCGCGTGAATCATTCGCGGGCAGTGCGCGGTCCGCTCGGGACCCGCGAGTTGGCAATGCGCAGTCAACGCAAGGCAAGCATGCGAGCAGCGAGTAGTTACCGAGTGGTCCACACGCCGTCGGCGCGTGGAGGGCTTAAGACCGAGGCGATCCGGTGACGCTACGGAGTTGATATAGTGAGCAAATACCAAAGAAAATATAACCACTTGACTGCGCATACAGTGCCCCGACGCTTGAAAACTATTAGTATTTTGTCGCCTATATATAGGCTACGGTAAGAGTAACTATTTTAGTTGTGCCCAAGTGTAAGATCCGTGTGCACGCTAGATTAATACAAATTTTGATAACTTTTTATGCAATTTTATCGTACCCAAATGCCTTCATGCGCGGTGAAATGGTGCGGGAAGCATTCCAAGACATTTAGATACAAAAAGGATGGCGTAACTTTTCATCGGTAAGTAAAGCGAACGAAAATTATGTTTGATTTAATCAGATTATGAGTCACCGCAGGGGTTTATTTAAAATGGTGTTTGGGGTAAACGAGTACACTGTTGAGTTGCGCGTTGATGTCTTTTATTAGACAATTCTAATGCTTCTATCCCTTTTTTTCTCTTTGTATTTTTATAGAGAAAAATAGTAGTGTCAATAATAGCTAGCTGAAAGTCGATATCGAAAAGACTATTTTTTTTTATTCAATTCACATACTGTGATAAAATACCTGTCTACTTTTAACCGATTTAAAAAAAGGAAGAGTTTTCAGTTCGTCAATATTTTTTATGCAAGTTTCGGGATTTATTTGTTTCTCTCTGTCCTCGACCGAGACCGATCGGTTATTTTGTTATTTTTATAGATCGGTTTTGAAATCTCTGATTGGATATAATTTAATAATATAATTGTATATAATGTATAATAAGCAAGATGCAAAATTCAGAAATATGTAGACGCTCGTTTATATTTTTTACAAAGAACAAGGACCCTAAAACTTTAATTAAAAAAACATATACCAAAATAATTCATTTTAAAAATCAATAATAACAGGATATGTCTGTTTATTTTTGAAATTTTCCCAGATTATGTATTTCTGCTGCGCTATAACAACAAATACTAAGAAATAGAATTCACAGGACACAGACCAGATATACTAGGTACTTAAACACAACTTTTCATGCAAACCATCACTAATTCAAAATAAAACATTGTTTTATTTAAAAAAAAAAATAGATTTTTCTCTATGGGTATGAGAAAAATCTTTATTGTAACTTACGTAAAAACAAGAAAAAAAATCCGCAATCATTTTGTTAAGTCTGTCATGTCCTATCGTCTGTGTTCGTTTGAGAGACTTTACAAAAATAACAGTTTAAACTTTTTGATTTGGTGCGATTTTGTGTTATTTAAAAATGTGATCCGGACATAATGATTATTAAACTTATTCATAAACAAATACCTACCACCAGTATCTACTGATGGTAAGAATTTGTTTATGAATAAGTACCTACCTAGATATTTCTGAGTGATTTTTAACCTACTTCTAAAAAAGGAGGAGGTTCTCAATTCGGATGTTTGTATTTTTTGATAAAATTTTCATGGGACCATTTGGGAAGTATACCCTTTCCAACAAAAAAGAATTTTTCAAATCGGTTGACAGGCGACGGAGTTATGCGCGAACAAACATTAAAAAAAAATACAAATATCCGAATTGAGAACCTCCTCCTTTTTTAGAAGTCGGTTAAAAAACCAAAAAGTATAAAATAACTTTAATTTCGGAAGTCGGGTGTGTTCAACAACAAAAAAGCAACCAAAAACACCGAGTTCCGAAATTAAAGTTATTTTATACTTTGTTTTTTTGTTTAGAAGTCGGTTTTATTTTTTGTAAAAAGTTTTTTTTATGTGATATTATTGCTGTCGGCGATAGGCGATATCCGTAGGTACTTTCAAAATGATTCAGGTAGGTAGTTAATTAGGTTATACCTACGTTACCGGATCTCAATGTAGGTAATTACAAGCTTCTTTTTTGTTGTTATTAATCCTTATCGGAATCGTGATTTTTAGAGACCTCCTTTTCTTTTCTTAACTTCTGCATTTAAACATTGTTCCTACCATCAGTAGGTAGTTATTTCTGAGTTCTTAATTATTTTATGTGATACTAGCTTCTGCCCGCGACTTCGTCCGCGTGGAATAGTGACTAACCCCCCCCCCCCGATTCTTTGTGATATTGATTCGTTGGTGGGAAAAGTCTGGGAGGGGCCCGACGTGACGCCAGTGGCATGCGCATGTGCTGCGTGCGGTACTGGACAGTGCTTGGCATTGCAACATTATCATACTAAAATAAAAGATTTTTTTCTAAAATAATTACTCCTTATTACATCAGCTACCTGCCAATAAAAGTCCCGTCAAAATCGGTGCAGCCATTTCACAGATTAGCCGGAACAAATAGACAGACACGACAAAAATTGTAAAAAATGTTATATGAATATATCTATACAAAATATTATAAAGAGAAAAGATTTGTATTTTTTTATTTAACGAATACACTCAAAAACCACTGCACCGATTTCAAAAATTCTTTTACCTTTAGAAAGCTTCATTCACCCTGAGTAACAAAGGCTATATTTTATCCCCGTATTCCCACGGGAACGGGAAATACGCGGGTGAAACCGCGGGACGCTGCTAGTATGAATATATATATATATGTATTAAATAGCGGTTATTTCAATATTACAAACAGACATTCCAATTTTATATAGATGTATAAATTATTATTGTAAGTGATAGGTGATATCCGTAGCTACATTCAAAGTGAGTTAGAAGGTAGTTCATTAGATAATACCAAAGTTACCGGATCTCTATGTAGTTACAAGCTTCTTTTTGTTATCAATCCTTATCATAATCGTGATTTTAAGAGAATTAGGTTATGGCTCCTTTTCTTCTCTTAACTTTTGCATAACCATGTTCTTACCATCAGTAGTTATCGAAGGATTCCTGAGTGATGAAAATGAATTTACGTGATAATCTCGTTGTCAGCCATAGGCGAATGGTGATATTCGTAGGTACATAAACAAGTGTGCGCAAGGCGTGTAGGCAGTAACATAATAGGTACGGGCTATCACGCGTCTTGATCGCGTTGTTCGCAATACATTGCACGCTCGAAAATATAGATTTCTGTAGCGACATTATTGGCTTTCACAATATGGTTAATGGCATTAGCTGTAGCCTTTTCGCGAAGTTTGGGTTGTGTATCTCCCTAACACCTAAGACCCTGTATTGTAACTCTAATGATTTGAAAAAGAGGCTATTCTGCACAATTTGGCAAAAAAGTTGGTTTAACAACTTTTCTTTTATTTCAATAATTAAAATTGAATATTTTACACCCATTAAGTGTTATGAGTATGCCAATGCAATGTAGCTTTTAAGGGTTAATAACTGAATGGAAAAAGTATTCATTTAAGGTAAAAATAAACCACAAATATATTAGAAAAAATTTGCCCACTTCGGCATTCCAATTTTTGTATCTGATACAGTGAAATAATTCTTACACCAAGCTGAATTAATATACAATAGAAAAAATCAACTTATCATAGTCAACAACATGTTGTTAAGAATCTCAAAATTGATTTAAAAAAAGAATATTTACTGGTCCCTCACTCGTAAGTCAGATTTCTTAGATTTCCACACTGTTTTGGTAGGTGTACCAATGTTTTGGGAGGTGATATGTTTTAACAAAGTTCATATGGGCCATTCCAGTATTTCATAAGCAGATATTTTGTAATTTTAGACCACCCCAGCCCCTTGTCAGCAAAACTAAATGAAGCTCATACCCCCCATGCCTACTTAACATTTAAATAAGTATTTTGAATCAGTTATAATTATTATTCTATGGATTCATGTGCTGCAGTTAAAGTCTAGTAATAAGGAATCTAAAGTCAATAGAAAAATTTGCCCAGTGACTGAACTGATTCAGTTGAAATTTGGTACAAATGTGATCCAAACACCGACGTGATGACAAAAATAAATAAATGTTGATAACAGGAATACCTGTAAGTGTATTTTGTAAAGTAAGAAACATGTTACAGAAATTAAATTTGTTAGGAACCAATTGCATGCGAGTTGAGTTGAGTCAGTCACTCACATAGCCACTTATTTTTCTGGCAGAAAAAATCCTTCGGTGACATAACTTAGTTGCCGTATTACATGAATTTTTTGTCGAGGTACAAGCCACAGTTCAAGATATAAATATTTCACATACATACATTAGGATAATATGACATGAATGTGAAAAAGAAGAACAAGTACAGTAGTGTAGTGTGAATAAAATAACTAAAATCCGATTATAAAGCAGTGGCCATGATGGCAATATAAAGAAACAGGTTATATTATTATCATGTAGAAAAAAAAATAAGAAAAATAAAAATTAGTCAAATGAGATGTCATAACGAAAGAAAAAAATTTAATTTACTCACCATCTGCAGGCTGCTGGAAGTTAACATAAGCATAGCCAAGGGATCTACGAGTTATCATATCGCGACAAACGCGTATAGAAAGAACCGGACCAGCGGTAGAAAATTTTTCAAACAACATGGCCTCAGTAATATCTGAGTGCAAATCCCCGACGTACAAAGACGCCATTGGGTAATTAGGTGGACCAGGATTCATTTTTAATTTCACTGCAGCGGTTCACGTCAACATTAACTTAAACGTAGGCAAAGACCAACTTCACTTTCTCTTTATAATGACTATCGCATTCCTCAGACCACGTTGCACGCTTACGTACACTAACTTAAAATCAAGTGATTCCCGTTAAATTTTTGTTATTTTACTATTTTTTTGGATTTTGTGAATTTTTTTGTTTTTTTTTTTTATTTTACAAGAATATTTCACGAAATTCTGAGGATTGTGTGACCTATTAATGAAGGGAACACACAACCTCACGTGAACACACCTTGCTCACCAAAGGAAAGGGTGACGTTTGACGAGATTCAAGATGGCGATAGTTCGTCGTGTATATCCAGCCATTATTTTAATGCAGTGATGCCAACATATGGTCGACGGAAATCTACACGCATGGAATCACCACGTACTTACCGCACATTTACAGTGACGCAGACGCATTCGTTTGCGTCTGAATATAAGTTTTTCTATGGCACATCGTCTACGAATTCGTTCACGTAGATTTAGTAGGTACTTTCCTCTACGAACTTCAATACCAGGGGGTACAACAACCCCACCGAATGTGTCTCCACGTTGTCGTCGTGGTGGGGCTTGAGCGTCCCAATGATCTTGCGAGCTTTCCCGGTAGAGCCACTCATGCCGGAAGGTCGCAAGTGAGGGATCAGACCAAGAGAGACACACGCTTGCTCGCTGCTCTCTGGTACGCGTCTGATCATCAGACGTGACTGTGGGAGCAGCGAGCAGGTGGAGAGGTGAGGTGAGGAGAGTGGGCCCCGAGAAGGGGCGGAGCAAACAGGGACCGCACCCTTAACCCTTAACCAGGCTATGGATTGAGCATTTCCCACATAGATTTTTAAGAGTTTTTACCAGGTTTTGGTAAAGAATCTACCACAATCTGTCAAAAACGCCAACATAGAAATATTACTTATGCTAACAAAAAAAAAAAAGTGGAACGGAACGCAAATGTCACTTTTGCAGCCATTTCATTTGTGGTCGGCCGCTAAACGAACACTTTTGTGACAAGTGCAGCGTATTTTTGAACATTATAACGAATCGGAGAAAGGTAAGTCGTACAATTTTTTGATATGTTGTAGAATTTGAGTTTTTCTAGTGATTTGTGCATAAATTATAAGTGAAAACTTCTAAAATATTATAATATAACGAAATAAAACATGTGGGGAACCATATGACCTAAGCCTGTGAATGCCTAATTTTTGAGGGAGTTATTATGTCCATTGCCCGGTGAATTAAAATCTTCATTTTATACTAGGTTTTTGCCACGGGTTTTATTTAGGATTTACTCACGGTCATTTATCGAAATATAAAATGTGGGTAGTGGTAAACTTATGTCGTCATTATTTGTCTACTTCAGTGTATTTTTTGTTATTCAGGTAATAAACGATCAACAGCTCGAAAATATACTAAATGAAATGTTTTCATCAGAGGAAGAAAATGATGAAGATGAAGACCCATATTTAGATTATGTCCCAAAACCATTCGACGCAAGATTGAACGAAATTCAAGGTTTGTCAAACCGACATGTGACAGTTATTTTTTTCTTGTAATCAAAATCCAGAAGAAGAATAAAAAAAACTTTTTAGTTCATACTCGATCCCTTTTAATTTTTAATTGTGTATTTATGTTTTTTTTTTAAGTAAAGAATAAGTGCTTTCATTACATTTTTCATTTGAACAGTAAAAAATGTTATCAAAATGACTATCGTTTTTTATTTTATATACATATAGATAAAAAGTCGGGCAATGGGATTATGTTTTCCCACATGTTTTTTTTCAGGTTTTCAGCTAATTTTCTAAATATAATTGATAAAATCTCATACCAAATGTTATCACTCATTTAAATCTACGAAAAAAACATTATTACTGCAGGATTTGTCCGAGGCCTGGTAAAGGGTTAAAAAGCACAAATATGAATCAAGATCTTTGGAAAATGAGTCCCCAGGTGGGTCCCGACTGCTCAGCAGTCGGGGAATCCCACCCCGCTTCGGCGGGCTGCCCTCCGTACTCAGGGGTGGGCAACAAAGACCTTCCGCTTGCCAGTGGCAACAAGAGCCGAGGAGGCTCCGAGTCATCGTCGTCATCCGGATCCGCCTCCTTTAAGGAGCTGATGGCGCACGAGTTTGAAGAGGAGGGTTCGCCTGAGCCACATGAGCGCCGGGGTGGTGCGGAATCGGATTTCGGCTCCGCGCCAGACCTAGTAACGGTCAGCTCGGCGGGCTCTGAAGACGGACGAGGGGGGGCTGCTGCGGAGAACGTCAAGTTCTTCCGCAAGCGGCCCAGAAGGGAGGATGACCAGGAGTCGTCCTCCGAGGGCGAGTTTGCCTCCGCCCGCAAGATCCCCACCGCAAGGCGGGGCAGGGGCAGTGAGGCAGGGAGGGGGCTGGCTCCCTCTACCCGGGAGGCGGGGCGTCGGGCCGAGAGGTTGATGGAGGAGGGGCGTCGCCCTGGAGGGAGCGGTCGTGGGGCTCCCTCTACCATTCCGCCTCCTCTCGACTCTGACGACTCAGAGTCCCCGGGAGAGGTACCTCCCGCTGCTGAGGAGCAGAGAGCCAAAAAAAAATTTGAGGAGGTTGTGGAGGCCGCGATTCGCGCTGTGGCCTTCAAAAGGAAGCAGTCCTCCAAGCGGGAGGCCATTAGCGCGGCCAAAACCTCCATCCTGGCGGCAGCGGCGGCCAACGTCGGCGGGCCTGCCTCTAAGGAGGCGTCAGAGTTGCGGGCGGAGGTCGCCCGCCTCGCGGTCATTACGGAGCGACTCGTTCGGGAGAATGAGTCGCTCCGGAGGGACCTAGCGGGGATGGCCAGAGCGGCCTCTGAGGAGCTGAAAGGGGGGCTGAGTCCGGCGCCTCTGGAGAGGAGCCTAGTGCTGAGCCAGGTGCGGAACCTGGTGCGGCAGGAGCTGGCTCCCTTCCGGAGGCAGTTCTCCACCCTGGAGGACATGGTCCGGCGCCCCCCAACAGCGGCGACACAGAAGGCCCCGGGCCAGCAGAAGGCGGCCTCGTACGCAGCCGCGGTGGCTGCCAGCCCGGGAGCGTCCGGCCAGGCGGCGAAGGCCAAAAAAGGAGCCGCGCCAGCGCTTGTGGCGCCGGCGCCTGCGACGCCGGCGACGACCAAGTCGGCCCCGGCGAGGAGGGGTAGGAGGAAGGCTGGAGGAGGAGCGGCTAAGGCTGCAGCGCCAGTGGTGCCGCAGCCGCCCCTACGCCCACCCCCACCCTCGGACCCTCCTGCGGCCGAGGCCGAGTGGCAGGTTGCTGGCCAGAAAAGGAAGGCAAAAGAAGCGGCCAAGAAGAAGGCGAGGAAGCAGCGGCGGAAGGCCAACGCCATTGCGGCGGGGCTTCACGCCCCGAAGTCCGCGGCTGTAGTGTTAACACTGCAGCCGGAAGCGGAACAGAGGGGCGTGACTTATCTCGCCGTATTGAAGCGGGCGAAGGAGGCGGTGAGCCTCCAAGAGCTGGGCATCAGCGGGAGCATCGGGGCCACTCTCCGCTCCGGCGAGCTCGAGCTTCCGGGCACCGGTCAAGGTCCTCCTGACCCCGATGCCCCCGCTGATGCCCAGCTCTTGGAGGCTCACCGCCTCCTTCGCCCGTTCAGTACGGCGAGGTACGTCACGCCCCTCTGTTCCGCTTCCGGCTGCAGTGTGAGCACCACAGCCGCGGATTTCGGGGCGCGAAGCCTCGCCGATATAGCGTTGGCCTTCCACCGCTGCTTCCTCGCCTTCTTCCTGGCCGCCTCTTTGGCTCTCCGCTTCTGGCCAGCAACCTGCCACTCGGCCCCGGCCACAGGAGGGTCCGAGGGTGGGGGTTGGGGCGGCTGCGGCACCACTGGCGCCGCAGCCTTAGCCGCTCCTCCCACAGCCTTCCTCCCACCCCTCCCGACTTGGTCGTCGCCGGCGTCGCAGCCGCCGGCGCCAGGCGTTGGCGCTGCTCCGCCCTTGGCCTTCGCCTTCGCCTTGCCGGACGTTCCCGGGCTGGCAGCCGCGGCGGCCGCGTACGAAGCCGCCTTCTGCTGCTGGCCCGGGGCCCTCTGATTTGCCACTGCTGGGGGACGCCGGACCATGTCCTCCAGGGCGGAGAACTGCTTCCGGAAGGGAGCCAGCTCCTGCCGCACCAGGTCCCGCACATGGCTCAGCACCTGGCCCCCCTCCGGCGCTGCCGGACGCAGCCCCCCTCGCGGCTCCTCGGAGGCCGCTCTGGCCATCCCCGCCAGGTCCCTCCGGAGCGACTCATTCTCCCAAACGAGTCGCTCCGTAAGAACCGCGAGGCGGGCGACCTCCGCCCGCAACTCAGACGCCTCTTTGGCCTCCTTTGCCCCGCCGACGTTGGCCGCCGCTGCCGCCAGGGTGGAGGCTTTGGCCGCGCTGATGGCCTCCCGCTTCGAGGACTGCTTCCTCTTGAAGGCCACAGCGCGAATTGCGGCCTCCACCACCTCCTCAAATTTTCTGCCTCTCTCAGCAGCGGGAGGTACCTCTCCCGGGGGCTCTGAGTCGTCAGAGTCGAGAGGAGGCGGAAGAGTAGAGGGAGCCCCACGACCGCTCCCTCCAGGGCGACGCCCCTCCTCCACCAACCTCTCGGCCCGACGCTCCGCCTCCCGGGTAGAGGGAGCCAGCCCCCTCCCTGCCTCACTGCCCCTGCCCCGCCTAGCGGTGGGGATTTTACGGGCGGAGGCGAACTCGCCCTCGGAGGACGACTCTTTGTCGTCCTCCCGTCTGGGCCGCTTGCGGAAGAACTTTACGTTCTCCGCAGCAGCCCCCCCTCTTTCGTCTCCAGAGCCCGCCGAGCTGACCGTTACTAGGTCTGGCGCGGAGCCGGAATCCGACTCCGCACCACCCCGGCGCTCAGGCGAACCCTCCTCTACGCAACCGTACGCCATCAGCTCCTTAAAGGAAGCGGACTCGGATGACGACGATTGGGAGCCTCCTCGGCTCGTGTTGCCACTGGCAAGCGAAAGGCGTTTGGTGCCCACCCCAGAGTACGGAGGGCAGCCCGCCGAAGCGGGGTGGGATTCCCCGACCGCTGAGCAGTTGGGACCCACCTGGGGACTCATTTTACATTCGCCTTTTTTCATTTTGTTCCTTTTAAGGGTGCGGTCCCTATTCGCTCCGCCCCTTCTCAGGGCCCTCTCTCCTAACCTCACCTCTCCACCTGCTCGCTGCTCTCGCAGTCACGTCTGATGATCAGACGCGTACCAGAGAGCAGCGAGCAAGCGTGCGTGTGTCTCTCTTGGTCTGATCCCTCACTTGCGACCTTCCGGCATGAGTGGCTCTACCGGGAAAGCTCGCAAGATCATTGAGACGCTCAAGCCCCACCACGACGACAACGTGGAGACACATTCGGTGGGGACCCTGATGCACCTTATGTGGACAGAGGCGTAAAGACACATATTGCGGTCCGAAGCGACTTTTTCCTGGAATTTCATGATTTTCAGATAGACCACTTAGTAACCACCGCCGACGGGACTTTAATTCCAGCATTGGGAAAGGGAACTGTGGAGGTCAATGCGTATTTCGACGATAAACAGGAAAAAATAACACTTATATGTAGATGTGTGGTTGGTGCCAGCATTAACGAAAAACCTTTTTTCTACTCTAGCGGCACAAGACAGAATGCCGAATAACGTATCTACGTCTTGGTCCGAGATCTACGTCGACCACTAGAGAATGTAAGCTTGACATACCAAGAAGGCTTAACTAAAGTTGTCGGTAAGAGGGTTTTTTGGTACCTATTATGATTGTAATACACATAGAGAAATTGCTATAAACTATTTTACAGATATCTCAACAAATCTGTTAGTTTATAGTTGGTGCAAAAGCGTAAACAGAATTTTATCAGGTAAATACAATTACGATGGTGAAGACCAAATTAAATTAGCAGCGCTTTCATACTATATAAAACATAAAACTAAACCAAAAAAGTAAATGGCATCTTATTATTGAATTAATATTATATAATACTGTAATGTATTAATTACTACCAAAAGTAGCTTGCTTATATTTTAAATATCGCCTTGACATGCTAATAAATCATTGTAACTTGTCTCTTATAATTTTTATAATATGAGATTGTTTGTAACTGAATCGAAATTACCCAGTGATTGATGACTGTATCTAAATGAAAGTTGAATGATTAAAAAAATATGTTGTAATGATTTGGTTTTATTTTTTACACAGGCGGTCGTACACCAGCAGCACTATTTGCATTAAAATTTAATTGTTCTTGTTGTGGTTTATTTTCTATTTTAAATGCAAATCTGGCCGAGGCTGTGGTGTAAATGTCGCTTTCCCAGTACATTAACTTTCAATTTTCAAATACGGCTGTAGTACGTATATAATACAGTATCACCTACCCATACAGTTTACGTTTAAAATAGGTAGGTAGGTACCTATACCCACGTGACCCACGGCATCGGCATTTAGTTCCGATAAAGTTTCATAGACGGCAGCACTTTCTACGTGGCCGTTTTTTATGGTCCAGTTGCTTCTCTATTCCTTTTTATACTTACTATACTCTATGAGAGGGTACCTCACGGAGGACTGTACAAGTTGGTTATGAAGACGGTCATACCATTAAAACAAAAATCCATTGTGGTAAATTCAATCACTGGTTATAATCTACTACAAGTTTACCATGAGCGTTTCGCACATCAAAACAAACGACATGTTCGCGATATTGTTAAGAGGGAGCTTGGAATTGATTTAAAACCAGACAATACAAAGTGCGAAGGTTGCGTTTATGGCAAATCCCAACGGAGAAAGTTTGGAACAAGGGAAAGAGCTACAATGCCAGGCGAACTGATTCTGAACACTGATGTGTGCGGGCCTTTTGCTGATAGCATCTCAAAATACAAATATTTCGTCTTATTTAAGGATGACTTTTCAAATTACCGCTTTGAGTAAGTACTTCATAAGGCACAAGTCCGTAGTTAAGGATAAGTTGTTACTAATGTTACAAGAAGTTAAGACAACAGGTACATATAGTGAAAACAATACTGAGCGACAATGGTGGCGAATTTGATAATGGAGCTATCCAAATGATTTTACAAAAGTTCGGAATTCAGCATAGACTGACAATGCCTTACACGCCAGAGCAGAATGGCTATATTGAGCGAGAAAACCGCACACATAGAAGCTGCAAGATCGATGCTACACGCGAGAGGAGAGATGCCACAAGTGCTCTAGGTAGAGCTCATCAACACTGCTGCATATGTTTTGAATATAGGACAGGACCTACCAGAGTAGATGCAAAAGTACCCTTTGAGTTGTGACACGGTAAAAAACCCAAAATAAGTCCCTTAAAACCCGTCCCAGCAGACGGAGCCAAATGATTAATGAAACACATACGCAAACATCAGAGAGACTTTTGAGAGAACATTACACTCCCAACCACTAGGGCACGTTCCAGTCGGACATACATAAAAATATAGTTTATAGTACATAGTACTCACACACATGTGCCGTTAATGCATGAAGTTGTATAATGCATTAACGACACAGTAATAAAAGATTGAGTCTATACAATAAAAAAACTTTTTCAACTCTTACAATCTTCAGCGGGTCCAACAATGTTTTCAAATGCTGGAGGAATAGTTTAGTTTGTGCACCCTGTGTCGTGCATGCTGGTCATAATCCACAACCATTAGTTGTGGATTAGGACCAGCATTTAGCCAAGCATTATTATCTTCAATGTAATCCCCCAACTTATAATATGCTTGCCTGCATAATGTGCGTATAATACAAGATTTAAATTTCGTTTCATTCAGTTGGTTCTAATATATGGGGAGGAATTTTATCGTAACAATTTAAACAATACCCCATGAAAGATACGGCTACTTTAGCCAGTCTGAAATCTGGTTTAATTAATTGATCCCTATTTCTAGTAGCATAATTATGTCGGTCACCTCGTTTACAAAAAAGATGTAGATTTTTTCTAACATAGGTACATAATGTTTTCGTAGATATATTGACAAGGTACCGCGCCATTTAGAGAATCGCGCCAGCGGAGATTGTAAATGGCATTTCTGCAGAATAAAAATTGGCACGATGTCTACAGCCGGTCTCCATAATAAGATACCTTATAATAATATCTTTCTTTATTTCTCCCACAATAACAAGACTTCTATGATGAAAATTAACCAACATAACAAAACAATTTTAGTCAAGTGTATGTGCGGAGCTGGTGTCCATTATAGGTATAAACCTGTATTACAGATCACCAGGTCCTCACCCCACTAACTCAGGTATAACAAAACAATGAACTTAAATAGGGACACGTATAGAAGAATTTAGTTGAGACAAGATATTAATTTAGAATCCTAAACGCTAAATCGCCTCTTAGTAAGAAGGTTTGTATGTTAGAGGTATGGTGAGTATAATGTATGTGTAGAAAGAGAGTGTGTGTTGGATGCGTGCGTGTGTGTAGTGCGTGTGTGTGTGTATGTATTTACAGAGTTTTCAATTCTATAAATTTATATTATTTAAGTAGGTCTTCCGTGGAAATATAGTCCAAATTTTGTAGCCATTCTCTAACTGCTGCCTTACATTTAGTTTTCGGGAGAGGGTAAATTGATAAGCACCTGTTAATTTTATTGTACAGATTACAACCTTGGTAGTAGAAGAAACGATGTGCAAAACTGGTTTTACACGATGGTTTAGTACAGACTATGTCTTTTCTACGCTTTTATTCAATCAACTTGGGTTCAAATGACAATAAAGAATGTTGTTTGGTAACAGTGTGCAGAATATAAAGTTGACGTACCGTAAGGACCTTACTCTGCTTATATACATCAATGGTAGGATGGTAAAATGGTAGGAAGAGACTTACTTTTAAAACAGCTCTCTGAGCCCTTTCAATTTTCAGCATAGGGGTTTTTGCTGCTCCACCCCAGGCTGAGATACAATAACTAAGTTGTGACTGTCCAAGTGCTAGGTAAACCGTTTTTATTAGATCCTTTTTAGCCACATGTCGTAAATTTTTTGAAAATATATATCAGTTTGCGTGTTCTTGCTGTTAACTGATCAATGTGTTCCTGGAAGCTTAATCTTTTGTCAATTACAATACCCAAATATTTAATTTTATCTGTCCTTTCAACACTCGAACACAAACAGTTGGAATCATTGTGATCGGCACATTTATGTGATGTTATTCTATGTTGGTTGATGTCAGACTCTGCATTTCTCAAAGAAAAAGGAATATATTTTGTCTTACCCACGTTTAGAGTGAGTGTATTGTCCCTTAACCACTCTGTTACTGCATTAAAGCCCTTTTGTGCATTTGAGAATACTTCACCCCATGTTTCCCCGCTGAAAAGTAGTACTGTGTCATCGTAAAAAGTTACGATCTTGCCTTTGTGAAGGTCTAGTTGGCAGAGATCATTGATATATATGCGAGAAACAAAGTCGGGCCCAAAATGCTTCCCTGTGGCACTCCGAAATGAACTGCTACGTCGTCACTTTTGTGGTTTTCTATTTTTACACACTGAGTTCTTTCTGTCAAATAATTGTGACATTATACTATGAAAGTAACTGAAACATTCAAACAAACAAACAGTTTCGCGGTATCAACATCTGTAAATTGGCGGATTTTCATAACAGCATAAATATGCTGCTGAGCTTAGTCGTCCTGCAAGAGATGCTTAATGAGGACCCAATTGCACCCTTGAGTCAAGCGTAATCAAAACCGTTCTATCAACGAATTCTAGTTTTTTCCTGTTCAACACTATATCACAATCACTACTTTTGAATTTAGTAAAGAATTCCCATCTCATTTAAAACCAAATTATTAGCAGTGAACCAATTTTGGACGTCGTAAATGGGCGTTATTTATGACGTCCAAAATTGGTTCACTGCACTCACTGTTTTGCAGAAAAGGGCGTTATTTACGACGTCAAGATTATTATTACGTCTATTTATTTAAAAAATCAAAGAAGTGTCATCGGCAAACAAGACCATTGTTAACCGTGTGAACCTATACTTATACTTACATGTCTTTCTGTTTTAATAAATTATCTGTACCTGCAATTGTTTACCAATAAACTAGAAATTGAACGTTCGAGGGTGCGGGGGAAGGGGCTGCACGCGGGCGCGGGGCAGGGGCGCGGCGACGCGAGCCGCGAGCCGACCGCGAGGGCGCGAGCCGCGAGTCGCGAGTAGTGTTTTTATGTTAGCCAAGCAGCGCGCACGTACAACCTTTCGAACGCGACATTTCGAAAATTAACATCCTTTTGGTTTCTTCATTGCCTCCCCTACATTCTGGTCTTCGAGCCGAATCTGCTGGATGTTTCATACTCCACCGAAATCGCGAGCTATGGCGAATACACGGAGCACAGCGAAGAAAAATAAGGAACTGTATGGCGAAATGTCTAAGGGCGCTGAAGGTTTAGAAACTGCTGCTCAAGATGATTCAAGGCAACCGAACACGAAAAGTGACCGTGATGAAAAAAAAACGGACCCAAAACAAGTCGGAAAACCTATATTTCTAGCCGAACAAAGTGCAAAAGTGAAGCCGAGTTCTAATATAGGTCTACCTTCAAAGTCAGAGAAAATATCAAAGTCGAAATCTCTGTCAAAGTCCTCATCGTCATCAGTGTTAGCTAGGAAGAAACGACTTGAATTAGAAGCAGCAGAAGCTAAGGCAAAAATACAAATGGAAATAATTGATAAAAAGTTGGCGGCCGACTTGGCCGAGTTAGAAAACGAAGAATACAGTTCACAATCGGAAGGAAGAGAAGAAGGAGATCATGCTAAAGTTGAAGTGGAGAAGTGGCTAGAACGAAGTCATCGTGAACTGGAGGCAGAGGCTGCCCAGCCGAAGGATGCAAAACTGGGTGACCTTGATCTGCCGCTATCGCCGCTGGCGCAGCAAACAGCTGTCCGAGGTGGCACTGATGGAACAGTCCACATGTTGGCAAGCGCTCTCAAAGATTTGGCCGCTGCTACCACAGCAAATGGATCGCATGCTCAAATGCTGAGCCGATTGAGCACACCTAAAGACTTACCTAGTTTTGGAGGTGATCCATTGGATTGGCTACAGTTCAAGCAAGCATACGAAGACTCAACAAAAGTGTGTAACTTCAGCAATCAGGAAAATCTATGGAGACTACGGAAATGTTTACATGGCGCAGCCAAAAATGCTGTAACAGCACTATTAATTAGTGCTACGTCACCGGATGTTGTGATGTCTACGCTGGAGCTACAATTTGGAAATCCAGATATTATCATAGCTCAAATTATGTATGAAATCAACAAGCTTCGACCGATGTCCCAGGAATATCACAAAGAAATAATAACGTTCTCTGTGAAAGTTAAAAATTACGTCGCTGCTGTGCTCGCTATCGATCAAGATGAGTACCTGAAAGGAACAAATGTTATATCAATAATCCTATCTAAATTACCTACAGTACTTATTTCAAAATGGGCAGACTACAGTTATCCAATCATCGGCAGCGGGGAAAAGCCTAAACTTGTGATATTATCCGATTTTTTGAACCAAGAAGCCATAAAAATATCGAAAACAGCAGTGAATATAATATACAATCCCAGTGACTACAAACGCAAACAAAGTGATAACGTAAACAACACTCATACGGTGCTAGTGCAAAACTTTACGGACAGAAAAATTGGTGACGATAAGTGCCGTTTCTGTAAAATAAATAAACACAAAATAATAGACTGTAAAAAGTTTAAAAAAGCGTTGCGTAAGGACAGATGGCAGTTTATAAAACGTAATGGTTTATGCTATAAGTGTCTGGTGTCGCGTCATAATCGTGACGCTTGCTCAGCACCCGCGTGTGATAGAGATAATTGTGGACAATCGCACCATCAACTTCTGCATTTGCCTGCTGGGCGCGGTGATGAGCAGTGTCAACCGTCCGTTGCGACAACTCCCGCGGCGGCGTCGGAGTCCGCGGCGGCGTCGGTGCCTAGTGAGGCTGTCGCCCATATTAACGGTGATAGTTTTAGCCAAGTGTTGCTCAAGACAGTGCCTATAAATATACACGGACCTTACGGAACTTTGAGCACGTTGGCTTTACTGGACGATGGTTCCACTGTGACGATAGCTAGTGGCGAACTGATGATGAAGTTAGGTATACGCGGGCGTAAACAAACATTAAAAGTTCGCAGCGCATGGAACGGTAGCGAACTTGTGTGTGATAGTGAAATAGTGGACTTAAGCGTGTCGAACAGTGACGGTACGATGTTTACATTGCAAGCACGTACTACCGAAGGACTTAACTTACCTACGCAATATATATCGCTCGACAAACTAAAGTGCAGTGATGCGATTAATAATATAAAACACAAATTATGTTTTGGACAATGCAAACCGGAAATATTAATAGGACAAGACCATTACCATTTGTTATTGCCTCTGGAAGTTATTCGAGGCAATCCTACCGACCCTTACCTGACTCGTACTCCGCTGGGTTGGTGTTTACATGGCCGCACGCCCTTGAATGTGAACTGTCGAAGCAAGCATTCAACTTTGTTATTAACCGAAGCCGATGAATCACAAATAGAAGCGGCGAGCACAATGGACGAATTACATGAGCTCGTTCGCCGCTCGTTTTCAATAGAAGCTATGGGCATATCAGGAAAACCTCGTTTAAACGCAGAAGATGAACGAGCAATAGCCCACCTCGAAAGAACTTCTACCCTGAAGGACGGCAACTGGTACGTCGGCCTACCATGGAAAGATGAAAATCCCAAGATGCCAGAGTCATATACGACCGCCTTGAACAGACTAAAAGGAGTTGAAAGAAAACTTAAGAAATGTGAGAGTTACGCAGCGAGATACAAAGAGAGAATATACCATTTATTACACAATGATTACGCACGAGAATTAACTGATGTCCAAAACACGCCAAGGACTTGGTATCTTCCTCACTTCGGCGTTGACAATCCCAATAAAAAAAAATTGCGGTTAGTTTTTGACGCCGCGGCGAAGAGTCATAACTTCTCGTTGAACGATTACATACTAACCGGACCCGACTTACTTGCATCATTATACGGTATCATGCTGAGATTCCGTGAAAGCAGAGTAGCTGTGACGGGTGACATACGCGATATGTTTCTGAGAATTAAAATACAAAGTGAAGACCAAAACGCACTACGCTTCTTGTGGAGAGACTCACCAAGCGATCCTGTAAGAACATATACGATGACGTCATTAATTTTTGGTTCCAATGCGTCGCCGTTTATTTCACAATTCATAAAGAATAAAAATGCTAAAAGATTCGAAAAAACTCACCCCGCAGCTGTAAACGCAATCTGTAATCAGCACTATATGGACGATTATATAGATAGTTTAGAAGATGAGTCAACAGCTGTTCAATTGACAAAACAAATTGCATACATTCATAAATGCGGAGGGTTTGAGATAAGAAACTGGAATAGCAACAGCGCGGCCGTGTTAGAAAACTTACCAAAAGAAACCTTATGTTCTACTGCAGTACGTTTTAAAGTCGGCCAGCAGGAAGCTGGAGAACGAACTCTGGGATTAATCTGGTACCCGAAAGAAGACACGTTGGGATTCGATACCTCATTTAAGCGAATTCCTGAAAACATAATAAATGGCCAGAAACGTCCTACGAAAAGGGAAATGTTACGATTAATAATGTCTATTTTTGACGTCTACGGATTCCTGTCGCCATTCACAATCAAAGCTAAAATACTACTACAACAAATGTGGAAGATTAATTTATGCTGGGATGACGAAATACCAGACAGTGTAAATAAAAAATGGTTAAATTGGCTTAAACTCCTAAAAAACATCGGCCATATTCGATTACCTCGTTGTTATCATGCGAGCGTACGTAAGAGCGAGACGGTGATAGTTGCACCGAACGCACTAGATAGCGAGTCGCCGCCGGCACACGCGCAGCGGCATACTATTGAAATAAATGAATCGGGCGCGCCCGCCGCCGCTACGAGACGTTATACAAACCTACAGCTACATATATTCAGCGATAGTTCAACTTACGCTATGGCCGCCGTGGCATACTGGCGTTGGCAAGATAATGACGCTCAAATTAAATTAGCGTTCATTTCGAGTAAGTGCAGAGTAGCACCACTGAAAAATACGTCTGTACCACGATTAGAACTGCAGGCGGCGCTCCTGGCCGCTCGGCTTGCAGATACTATAACAAAAGAACACAGAAACATGTTACCACAAGAAAGGTACTTCTGGTGTGACTCATCAATAGTTCTATATTGGATTAGGAACAATGCGCGAGATTATAAAGCATTTGTGGCGCACCGACTTGGCGAAATTGACGAGTTGACACAAATAAAGGAATGGCATTTTATACCTACTAAAATGAATATAGCCGACATCGCCACGAGAGATACCTGTGAATTAGAAATGTTACAAAATGAATGGTTATATGGCCCCGAGTTTTTGTACGAAGGGAAAGAGAAATGGCCAGCGGATGTACAACAAGAAGTCAGCACCGATGTCCTGGAACGTGTTTCTCTCGTCGTCTCTGAGAAGTACTCACCTGCTGTACCGGAACCCGAGAGATTTTCATCTTGGCTACGCCTCCTGAAAAGTACCTGTATGGTATTATTATTTATTGATAAATGCAAAAAACTTACCAGTGCAATCGATGGCGATATGATGAGGAGAGCAGAACGTCTGTTGATTATGTACTCCCAGAGGCAGACATTCGCTGAAGACCTGGAACACCTGGAACAAAAAAAACCATTAGATCGGAAAAGTAAGCTACTCACCTTAACTCCTGTGATTGACGAGTACGGAATCTTACGCGTTGGAAGCCGCATCGACCAGGCTCTTGGAATACCACCTGAAACCAAATATCCAGTAATACTTGACGGCCGGAACAACGTCGCTCAGTTAATAGTCAAGCACCATCACGAGAAAGCCGCCCACGGTAACCAGGAAGTTCTCGTCAATAATCTGAAACAAAATTACTGGATTATACGTTTGAGACCTACAATTAAACATGTGACCTCAAAATGCATGTTTTGTAGAATAAGAAAAGCACAGCCGCAACCACCCAGAATGGGGAACTTACCAAAAGCCAGAATGGCTTACAATCAACGGCCGTTCACGTTCTGCGGAGTGGACCTTTTTGGACCCATGGAAGTGGTAGTACAATACAGGCGACGAGAGAAAAGATATGGCGTTCTATTCACTTGCCTGACTGTTAGAGCCATACATATTGAAGTAGTATCGAAACTTACCTCTGACGCATTTATTATGGCTTTACGTCGCATGGCCGCTAGGCGAGGGTGGCCACAACACATGTACTCGGATAACGGGACTAACCTAAGAGGAGGTCTAAATGAATTAACAAAGTCGATGAGCGAACTTGATGAAGATAAGCTAAAAGGAGAAGCTGCTAACTACGGCACTACATGGACTTTCTCTCCGCCTGCCAGCCCACATTGGGGTGGGGCGTGGGAACGCCTGATACGTTGTGTAAAAAAATCACTGAAGGTCGTTCTGAAGGAACGAGCACCCCGCGATGAAGTTCTAAACACCCTGCTGGCAGAGGTGGAACACATGGTGAACAGCCGTCCGCTGACGCACGTGAGCGTCGAACCGCATTCCGATGAGTCACTGACGCCTAATCATTTTCTTCTTGGCTCTTCATCTAACCTACCTACGATCGGTATATACGATGAGTCGGATACATACCTACGCAAGCAATGGCGCATCTCCCAAAGACTCGCAGATTTATTTTGGAAGCGTTGGGTGAGGGAGGTGCTACCAGAAATGCGACCCAGAACCAAATGGCATCAGGAACAAACGCCCTTGAAAGTGGGTGACCTTGTGCTAATCGTAGATCCTGATTCTCCGCGCAATGTCTGGCCGCGAGGTCGTGTGCAGGCAGTAATGCCAGGCAGAGATGGACGCATAAGAGTCCTTGACGTGAAAACCAAGAATGGTTTGTTGCGCCGGTCAGCCGCACGAGTCGCTCGAATCCCGACGGAAGATGAGTGCTGACGCACTGGGGTGGGGAATGTTAACCGTGTGAACCTATACTTATACTTACATGTCTTTCTGTTTTAATAAATTATCTGTACCTGCAATTGTTTACCAATAAACTAGAAATTGAACGTTCGAGGGTGCGGGGGAAGGGGCTGCACGCGGGCGCGGGGCAGGGGCGCGGCGACGCGAGCCGCGAGCCGACCGCGAGGGCGCGAGCCGCGAGTCGCGAGTAGTGTTTTTATGTTAGCCAAGCAGCGCGCACGTACAACCTTTCGAACGCGACATTTCGAAAATTAACATCCTTTTGGTTTCTTCATTGCCTCCCCTACAACCATGTTTTGCAATAAATGGGATAAATCATTAATTAATAAACTAAAAATAAAAAGGACCCACAATTGAGCCCCGTGGAACGCCCATTTTCGTGTTTAAGCCCGATGAATTAATACCGTTTACTTGAAAAACTTGCTGTCTATCATTTAATTAAGATTTAACAAGGCTTAAAGCTGTTTTGCCCAGTCCTTAGTGCCCAAGTTTCAGGAGTAATGTTTCGTGATTTACGCAAACAAACCCCTTAGATATGTCGCAGAAGATGCCAATGGCATCTTGTGCGCTAGTCTTGTGTGCTCAATAATTGAGGTACAAACTTTGATAGACAATCCCCATGAATCTTCCGTCAGTTTAATTTGATTTGTTTGAAAGCTTTCATTACCGTTAGAGGTTTATTAGGTATATGCTTAAAATTAAATTCAGTCGGGCAGGCTGAAACATTCGACTGTAATAAATCAAAAGCAAGCGAAGGCAAAGAATTTAAAGCTTCAGTAGTTTTAATTGGGATAGGTACTGGTAGGTATAGAAATTTACGAATTCTTGAGCGACTTTTAGGTTATTTGTACTTATAATAATCACTAATAACGAATAATAGTAATATTCTATATAATTATTATATAGAATACCAATACTATTATTCGTTGTGAAATCCCGATCACTTTATTTGCCGTTAAATTTATTTTTACCGGATTTTATTGGCCTTGATTGTATCTGCACTTGTTGGATAGGTGTGGTGCACTCAAAAGTTACTGTTAGCCCACTGTGATCAGAAGGGAGACAATTTACAATGGCTTTTTCTAAGTAGTTGCAGCAACAAAAAACATTATCAATGCATGTAGCATTCGTTTTTGATAAATTAAATGACAAAGAGACCTAAAAAGCGACTATTAGCTGAATTACCTTCAAAAATTTATTAAAATCTCCACAGATAATTAAAAGTTTATTACTACTTGCAAGTTTTGCCATAACTTCTTCCGTCACTGACTTAAAAATAGAAGAGTTTTGATAATTAGGGGGTCTGTAAACGCACACTATGACATGCTTAGGTATCTAGGACAGTTCAATGTTATGTTCAACCGACAGTTCAACTATATATTTTCGAGTTTTAATTAAATTTAAGGTTAAAACAAATGCCCAAACTATAATTATTATAATTAATTATCATTTCAGAATCCTTTAGCCAATACTCTGTAATACAAATACGGCTGCGCTACGGAAAAACAAAGTAATTGGAGTCAAGCAAAATTATCAGGAGGAGCAAAAAACCGAAAATCACAAATTTAAAACGTACTGGCGACAACTTCAGTACTTTTGTTATTTCATAATTTGTAAAATAATTAGATCTATCTGTTTCATAGCAATTTTTTGAGTAATTTTTGGTAACTTTCCTTTAAATTGAAAAAAATATTTTTCTATGGAAATAAAATTAATCTAAGTATACAACTTAATATTACAAACTCTTCAGCTAAAGCTGAAGAGTTTGTAATATTATCAAATCAATCAATCAATATCAAACAAATAAATCTTCAGCTAAAGCTGAAGAGTTTGTAATAAGTATTATCAAATCAATCAATCAATATCAAACAAACAAGCAAACAAACTCTTCAGCTAAAGCTGAAGAGTTTGTTTGCTTGTTTGTTTGAACGCGCTAATCTCAGGAACTACTACTGGTTCGAATTGAAAAATTTTTTTTTGGGTTGAATAGACCATTTATCGAGGAAGGCTTTAGGCTATATAACATCACGCTTAAGCCAATAGGAGCGGAGCAGCGATAAAGAATGTTTTAAAATCGGGGATTCCACGGGGACGAAGTCGCGGGCAGCAGCTAGTATTAAATAAAAAGAACAATTTAGTAAGATAGTAACTACAGTCACTTTGTTTTTTAAATAATTTAAAAAGAGATGGACAAATTGAGTTTTAGTTTTAATAACAAAGCAAATGCATTTCAATCTTGCAATTTGCTTGCAATTTGCAATCATGGTTATCTGAATATATGATTTATTATTAATTGTTTTTAACAAAGACAATGAAGCCATTTAAAAGTTTAAGATTTGTTGGCTTTTGCTTTTTATGAATTACATAATTTGTAAGAATTGTAAAAATTTGTTCATCTTAGGATTTATTTAAGATATTAAATGTCACTCAAGAAATAAAGCATTTGTATATAACGGTTACCTAAAATAAATTCAAAAGTCACATATAAGTTTAATCACTTAATAAAGTATTAAATAGAACAAAATAGCTAGTTACCATAATTTAGAGCGTATGCCTATTTATTTTGCTAGTAGGATAAAAAAAACGATATTACGTATTATTTTCCCCCCATAAATGTGATCTAAAATAAATCAAATCTAATCTAAAACAAATCTTTGGTCATTAATCATTATCTTATGTTATTAATCACAGCCTTTTTTTTACTGGGGGAAATCCTCATGGATGTCCTCCACCGTGGGGCGGGCGGAGGGGTCTGTCAGACTCTTACTGACTAAAACCACCCCGGTGTTCCATCTCTCACATACGCCGGGGATCGCGGGAACGTATGCGACTTCCGTAATCCCCGGCTGGTGCCAGCCCGTCTCTGCGGGATACCTCGAGTCTGCGGAGGGAGTGAGGTGTTTGACTCGCACGGGAACACCAGGCACTGCCACCTCGGGTCCGGATGAATTGGGGTCGACAGACGTCCCCAAGTCCGCCGCCCCTGGACCCAGTTAGGGGGGCCGGAAGGGGGCAGCGTAAGCCCTCCTCCGACGCCCGGTACGCCTGCTGTGGGAGGGGAGGGAGGTGGAGGTCTCCCTTTCCCTTTCCGCAGCCTCTTTCTGCGAGATAACTGTTTTGCAAGAGGAGACCACCGCGTCCCAGGACTCATCGCCGCCGACCATAGATTGGATTACGGCCGGTAGAGAGACGTCACTGCCTACTACAGAGATGAGAGCACGGCGTGGCTCCTCCTAAGCGACACACTCTGCCAGCGTGTGCCACAGTGTGCCACGCCGTGTCCTCCCGACAGTCGACGCAGTGGTGACACCGAGCGTCCGGCTCCCTGCCTATGCGTCACAGGAACCTCCCGAAGCAGCCATGCCCCGAGAGGAACTGCGTCGCACGAAAAGACAAGGAGCCGTGCCTTCTCCCGAGCCAAAGGTCGAGTACTGGCCGGATGGCCTCGATAGTGACGAGTCCGGCGCAAGGGCGTGATAGCCTGTCTCGCCTTTCCGCCACCAGGACCTCGTGCAGCTACGACCGACGCGGCTCGATGTGTCGCTGCATCAGTCGCTCGCAGCGCGCCCGCGCTTCCTCACGCCACCGATACAGTGACTCGAGGATTTATGCCTCCAGGTCCCATGGCGGAGATCCGCCTCGTAGGAGATCTTGCGATAACCCCTGATGACTCTGACGGCCGTCACCCTCTGCGGCCTCCGCTGAACTATGATGGTACTGGCCGTCAGCTCAGCCACCCAGATCGGTGCCCCGTATAGGGCCATCGATCGCACGATCCCCAAGTATAACCGCCTGCAAGCGGTGCTCGGGTCCCCGAGGTTGGGAAGCAGCGTTGAATGCGCCCGAGGCGCACCCATCAACTTGGGCGCCAGCCGCCGAAAGTGGGGTCCGAAATCCCACCGGCTGTCGAGCACCATGTCATGGTGGACTCGACAGTGATACGGACCCCCCCGACCTCGATGTGTGAACCCGGTGGCGGTGCCCGCCGGGGGCCATGAAAAGTCATGGCCTCCGACTTGTTGAGGGCCACCTCCAGGCCAAGGCGACGTAGGCGGCTCACCACCTGTGAGTCTGCAGCCGTCGCCAGCAACACTGCCTCCCTGTATGAGCTCCCCCGGGCAGTGACCAGCGAGTCGTCAGCGTAACACTAGTGGGATGTTCCACAGGGGCGGGCCCAAGACCGAACCCTGTGGAACGCCGCACAACATGGGGCGGTGTTGTTTACCATCACCACAGTAAAAATATGGAACAGTATGGAAACTAAGCCCATTTGTTGAAATAATTACCTACGCTCCAGTAGAGAGTTAGGGTTGTCGCTTTTAATGTTTGTAATAAGTAGGTAAGTGTTTTCTTGGAACGAAGTTCTTTAACAGGGCTTGCGGTAGGAGTTGACTGGGAGAAATAGTCACGCGAAAATGCGTTAGTGCATGTTATTCCATGCGACCTTCTTCTTTGGTCAAAATGTAAATAATGCCATTGTAAAAAAAAATAATTACAAACTGAATATTGTTTATCATTTCTATGCCATTTTATTCCATTTCAATTATACCTAATATCTGCCCTAAAATTTTGATGAAGGATTTCTGTATGTTGAAAAATAACCGTTACTTTGTGAAGTAATTACTTACTTCACAAAATAAGTAACGATTATTACGTCGTCTTACGTTCCTATGTGTAGGTATGTTTCGAAGGCTAAATTTCCTTTGACAAGACTAGAATATAATGTTGTCGTCAAATTATGGTCATTTATTTTTTTATACTCATAAGAATTCATTTATTCCATATGTTATATAAATTATAATACAATATAAATTACAACCAGTCTTCGGTATAAGGACTTAATACTAGTATTAAAAATCTGTGCTTGGGTACTCAGTTTTTGCAAAACGAAAACCTGAGTGGCCCATCTATAGCCATTATAATAGCGTAGGTAGTATCTATGAACACGGCACCCGCCACTGAGAGCACCGCGAAGGTCCCTTAGGGGTTAGGGGCCTCGTAGATGTGCGCGTCTGTGTGAGTGTGCCGTTTCGATCGTTTGTTCGTAGTTTCTGTACTGTTCCATATTTCTACTGTGCCATCACGTCCCTGATAGGTGACACTCCTCTCCGCTAAGTAAGCCCCAACGACGCGGCGTAGGTAAAGAATCACAGCCTCGGCAAACTTATGACACGAAGTTGTAACTGATAAGTTTTTATTGTGGGAAAGGGACATTTGAACGGTGTGTTCAGAAATGTGATAAAACCAAGTAATGTCAGATAATTTAGACATTAGAAATTTTGAAATAAATGACAGCATATTATAAACCAAGTAATGAAAGCGCGGGAAACCTGAAGTTTGGCGGACGTGGTTTTCTTTCTCAATTTTTGAAATAATCATAAAATATTGGATTAGATTAAGTTTTTGTATATATTGTAACTTAATATTTAGTAGTTTAGTTAGTTTTAGTGTTTTATCTCCTTCGGTAAGTGTTTTTAAGTTTTTTAGTTTATTGTAGTGTTTTAATATGGATCCTCCGGATGACCCCGGAGGTGGAACATTGCCGCCCGAAGTGGGGCATTATATTACAGTTTCGAACAACGACACTAGTGTTGATACTGATGGTTCTATCAGCACTTCTAATTCCAAAAGAAAAAGGATTTCTTCTCGGCCTACTTTGTGTAAACATTGCAATAAAAAAAGGCGCAAAAGTGGCGGGAAACGTCACAACGATTGTAGTTGCGGTGAGGTGGAAATGGAAACAGAATATGTAAATACGGCATCCAATCCTCCCATTACTCCTCAGATCATTAATTCAAATGAATCACCACAGATTTCGGTTTCGGTGGCCAGATTATTATATAATTCCTCGGATGCGGCACCATTTTTAGTTCACGTACAAAGAGAGCAATCTGCTTCCAATGGAAATACATTTTTAAATCCAATTTCATTTGGTAGGTTTTTAAAGAGAAACTCATTTAAAGGTATTATCAATGGAAGTCTTAAAAAAATTGGACGCAATCGGCTTGTTCTATCTTTTTCCACATTCCAAGATGCCAATTCTTTTATTACCAATAAGATGTTGGAAAAGGAAAATTTTAAATCTTTTATTCCGACACTCTGTCACTCGCATGGGCGTCGTCAGAGGCGTTCCCATGGAGTGGTCTGATGACGAGGTTCTTGATAACATCTCGGTCCCAATTGGTTGCGGGAAGATTTTAAAACTTAGGAGGATTAAGAGAAAAACTATATTAGACGATAAACCTCAGTTAAAAAATACAGAAACTGTTATTTTGACATTCGATGGTCAAGTTTTACCAAAGCGGGTGTATATGTGCTACTCTTCTCTAACAGTCGATTTATACATTTATCCTACTATACAATGCTATAACTGTTGCAGATATGGTCACGTTAAAAATCAATGTAGGTCAACACCTAGATGTTATAAGTGCGGTCAAGGTCACTCTGGGGATGCTTGCACCGTCTCTGAAGACAGCATACGTTGTTGCCTCTGTAAAGGATACCATGAGGCAACTAGCAAAAAATGCTTAGAATATGAGAGGCAGAAAAACATTAAGGAGTCAATGGCCAAGTCCTGCATTTCGTATGCTGAAGCTTCAAAACTTCATCCTACAATTTCAAAACTTTCTTATCTCCTCACCCACAATTTCTAACAATATAAATACATCAATTCCACAGGATTACTCTCCATCAAAAAATAAAACATCATATAAAAAGACAGTTTTTATTAAACCTCGGTCACCACCTCACTTTTCCAAAGGTTACGATCAGCAATTCCATCAGGAGCTTACTCAGGGTGTGCCTCAACCTAAAGATGGTTGTGCTATCATCCCCAGAGATGACCTATCTACTTTATCTGTTAGCGAATTGATCATAGCATTAATTAAATCTCTAACTCAAACTCATAACCTTTCACCGACCATCGCTGCCACTGTATTGAATGCAGTTTCTGAATCAAATAAAAATAATGGACAACAAAGCAAAGGTGTTCCAATGGAACTGCCGAAGCGCAGTAAGTAAAAAATGTGATATAATATATCTTGTAAATAAATATAATCCTTTTGTTTTTTCACTTCAAGAGACATGGCTTAAACCAGGGTCTTTGTTTAAGGTCCCTGGGTATGCCTGTCTCAGGGAAGACCGCTCTGATGGGTATGGCGGTGTAGCTTTACTCATCAAACATCATCATCCATTTTCACTTTTCACACTCCCATCTCATAATAATGACTTTTCTATCATTGCAGCAATTGTAGATAATATTTGTTTTGTTTCTGTATATATTCCTCGTCCTTCTGCTGTAATTTTTAGTGAAATTGTAAATATTTTTTCTATACTTCCTAAACCATATATAGTTTTAGGAGATTTTAATTCCCAACATGAAGTCTGGGGAAGCTCATCAACAAATGGCTTTGGTAGCTCTTTATTAGAAATTGTAGATAATCTTAATCTTTGTATATTAAACACTGGGTCCCCTACTCGACGCACCTCTCCAAATGAAGGAGTTAGTGCACCTGACTTATCATTATGCACTGATAAATTAGCTTCGCGCCTGAGTTGGGAAGTTATGCTTTCCTCTTATGGGAGCGACCATTTCCCCATAGTTTTATCATTTCCATATAACCAAAAAATGTATTCCAATCGCCCTCCACGGTTGAAGTATAGACTAACGGATGTAAACTGGCATACTTTTAGGGAACACATGGATGAAATAGTTTCTGCTCTTCCTGAAATTAAGAGTGGCAATGAACAGTCATGTGCTGAGGCTTTAGCTAAAGCCATGATAAAAACCGCTGATAAACTTTTTCCTTTTAAAAAGCCACATAATAAAATTCCATCTCCTCCATGGTGGGATACAGATTGCACAGATGCAATATTAAAACGAAAGCAGTGTGAACTAAACTACTACGAAAATTCTACCGAAGAAAATTTTGACATTTTGTGTGAAATAATGTCAGAGACCAAAAAATTATTTAAAAAAAAGAAATTTGAAAGCTGGAGATTATTTTGTCTTTCTATATCACCTAATGTTCAACCATCTGTTGTTTGGCGCAATATCAGAAGGTTCAGATCAGCGTTTTCAGAATCGTCTACCGCATTTCTTCCAACTCAGTTAAAAAATCAATTTTTAGATAAATTAGCTCCCTCATATGTCCCAAATGACATTGTTCCGCATAGTATGCCTCTCACATTGTCAGATCCTCCCTGTGAACTCAATAACCCATTTACTCTAGAAGAGTTGAAAGGTGTTGTCAGCCATATCACAGATTCTGCACCGGGCGCAGATGGGATCCCTTACTCTTTTCTGACTAACATGAGTGACCTATCTCTTTCATATTACCTAAAATTAATAAACCAGATTATGATAACGGGGAATGTTCCCCTTTCTTGGAAATCGCAAGATATTCTTCCAGTACTGAAACCCAACAAAAGTCCATCTGACAGCACATCTTACCGTCCCATAGCTTTGTCATCAATTATGTTAAAGATATCAGAACACTTGGTTAAAAATAGGTTAGAGTGGTTTATAGAAAACAGGGAATTATTAAGTGAAAGTCAGTTCGGTTTCAGGAGAGGTAAAAGTACCTTAGATAGTCTAAGTATCTTTGTCACTGACATTCGATTAGCATTCTCTTCTAATCACTCCATAGTTGCAGCTTTTCTTGATATAAATTCGGCTTATGATAATGTTGTAATATCAAAATTAAAATGTAAACTTGAGCAGTTAAATGTACCTATTTTACTTATAAACTTCATTTTAAATATACTATCTGAGAGGTATATAAATCTAACTATTGACGACTCTTGTGAAACTAGAGTCGTGTGGAAAGGTCTCCCTCAAGGATCAGTACTAAGTCCTCTACTTTATGATATTTACACGTATGATCTTGAATCCTCTCTGAATAATGAAGTAAAAGTGCTTCAATATGCTGATGATCTTCTATTGTATTGCCCAAATAGCTCTATCTCAACGGCTTGTAATTCATTGACATCAGGTCTCTCCCTTTTAAAAAAATGGATGGATAGCAATGGTCTTGAGCTATCTACCTCAAAAAGTTCAATTGTTATTTTTTCTCGGATGCGCCTTCCGCCTCCTGTTACTGTATATTATGATAATGTTCCTATTCCTGTAAAATCATCAGTTAAGTTTTTAGGACTGATTTTAGATAGTAAACTTACTGGAGTTCCACACTGTGAATATATTGCATCAAGGTGTGAACAAAGACTAAATATATTAAGATGTCTGTCCGGAGTTTGGTGGGGAGCCCATCCATTTTCACTAAAATTAATCTATAGCGCTATAGTTAGAAGTGTACTAGATTATGGCACATTTTTACTAGAACCCGGAAATACGGCTGCTTTTAAAAAATTGGATGCTATCCAGTCAAAAGCTTTGCGTATTGTGACTGGGGCTATGAAATCAAGCCCAATTAATGCCTTACAGGTTGAAACAGTAGATCCTCCACTTTCTCTTCGACGTCAGTTTCTTTCCGATAAATTTTTATTTCGTGCCTTACAATTTTCCAATCATCCTTTACGTGTGAAACTTCAGTCTCTTTTAGATCAAACCAATTCTTCTCAATATTGGTCTCACAAATCTCTTCCCTGTCTTCTGGTAAGCTATAAAAAGTTAATCTCTCTACAAGCTCCAATATACAAGTCCATTACGTTTCCACTCTTTGGTAATCCATATGAATCATTGGTGTTCACTCCGGATATTATCTTGAACTTAGGAATTACCAAAAACGACAACTTTGTAAAAGAGTTATTTAACTTTTCCAAAAACTTGCATTGGGAGAATTGGCATCATATTTATACAGACGCATCAAAACACTCTTCTTCAGGAAATGTTGGAGTTGGAGTTTTTCACTCACAGTATAAAATTGTACAAAAAGTTAAGCTTCCTCCTGAGTCTTCGGTGTTTACTGGGGAATGTTATGGTCTTTTCAAGGCCCTAGAGTATATTTACTTAATGAAATTGGATAAAACTGTTATATTTACTGACGCTCTAAGTGCGTTACAAGCTCTTAAACGAAATCCTTTTAAATCTAAACCTTTATTTCCTGTAGTTTTATTTATTAGAAGCCTTTTATATAAATGCCTTAAAATTGGTCTTCAAGTTTCTTTCGCTTGGATACCGGGGCATAGCAATATTACTGGTAATGTTAAAGCTGATCTTCTGGCAAACGAGGCGGTAGACTGTGGTGATATATTTCCATATACTTACAAACTTTAGCCACGACTTGGTCAATTTACCTAAGAGTTTTCTTTGGGAAGATTGGAGCAGGTTGTGGGCAGATAGCAGCACTTCTAAAGGTAACTATTTTTCACGTATTCAACCGCATATCCCAAAGAAGCCATGGTTTTCTAAATTCAACTTTAGTAAAGCTGCTACGAGTTGCCTGATTCGTATGAGACTGGGTCATAATTGTTCCCAGGTCCACCTTGCTCGGTTACAGATCGTTGATAGTGCCCTTTGCGAATGCGGTGAGGTAGGCGATTTGAACCACATGTTTTTTTCCTGCCCTCTTCTTAATCATGATTCCTTTATTTCAAGTCTACTGTCCTATAATGTTCCTTTTCCTACCTCTATCTCTGTGTTATTATCAACTAATGATTTCAAAATATACATGTATTTAGCATCATTTATTTCTCTAAATAATTTACGTATTTAAATATTTAATATCCTGTATCTATCCAAATGATCCTATCCAATATCCGTCCAAATCCCGTAATCTAAATCATTTTCTACCAAGTTTCCCCGTTTTTGTTGGTGGCATTGCGCAAATAGCGACTTGCCAATATTAAAAAAAAAAAAAAAAAAACCAAGTAATGGGATATAGTAATAGCTTGAATATTGATTTACAATAAAGAAAGAAAGCAACTGTTATTCAGTTGCTTTGTTTTACATTTGTCATTTTACTTGCTTTATTGTTACGATAACAAATTTGCCATTTTGGCCATTTTTAACAATTCAAAAACAGAGTAAAGTTGTTTGATTTTCTTATAGCTAGATAAAGGGGCTTAAAAAGAAATTTATATCAAATGAAAAGCCAATTAAATCATTTCACAACGTTAAAACAATGTAATCGACGTGCAATTACTTTGTTTTTACTTAGACATTGTGGTTTACTTTGTTTACCGTAGATATGTTGGACAAATACCTGCAGTTACTTTATTTTACAAACTTTTATCTCGAAAAATAAAGCCTTTTCAATGATTCTGTGAATGTAGCAGTATCCGTTATAGGCAAAATGTTCCAAATATGTAAAAAAAACTGATTTTGAAAAATACGTTAGTTGCTTTGTTTTTCCGTAGCACAGCCGAATAATGTCATACATTGTTTTTTCTAAAAATAGTTCAGTTTCCAATTGCTTTAAAGAAAAGCCTTGTATGTTTTGAACGTATACAGTGTGAAATCTTAATGGTTGTTTTCCCGCGGCAGGACGATTACCCATCAGTAGTACTATCGAAACACAAAGTTAAACTAAAAAAAATGTTTTTTTTTTTTAAATCATTAAAAAAGTGTTCATAAACTCGAAAGAGCGAGAATCAATAGTAGTGCACTAGACATAACGTAGGTAGATACCTACATGAGACGCACGCGCGCCGCGCGCTGTCGGCAAATTACAAAGGAACAGTGAATAATAAATGTTCAGAGCAAAATAAGCTCTCGTGGATGGTGATACGGCATTAACTAGCCTGCGCGCACGTGGCAAGCGGCAACATAAAGAGATGCCGCGGATGCAGCCAAAATATTGCACTCTACGCTTAGTCCTTCCGCGAACGTCATAAGTGTAATACGTTATCGACATCTTTTCAAAAATGAATTGTCATTACATTTTTTTTTATTTAAAGTTCGGTGTGAGGAACACCAAACAAGCGACGCGTTGATAAGTGCGATAGTGGACGCTTTCAATATCGTGAGACGTGACAGAGACACTAATCAAACTGAAAGACAATCAGTTAGAACGTGCTCGTTTGTGCATTCAACGTAGTGGTTTGCATTTCGAACAATTACTCCGCTACCGAGAAATGTAAGTACTTACTCGTACCTTTTAAATAAACATTTAAAAGTAGGTTAGGTAATCAAAATCATTGTAAATAGGTTGATTCCATCTTTTAAGTACGCTTTAAATAGGTACTCAATTATCTAAATCAGACTTTTTTAAAAGATAACTGTCTTGATTTTTATTAGTTTCTCAGTGATTTGTAAGTTGTAGGCAAAAAAGTATTTATGACGGTCCAAAGCCCGTAAAAGTATGAATGGAAAATTGGAATAACTTATTGGGTTCTGTGTTTTATTAAGTCAGAAGTAGTGATCAGCTGATTAATACGTAAAGTGCAACGACCCCGCGGCCGTACGGGCCAACCGCGCGCCCGCCCGCGCCCCCGCGTTCCGCGTACCTACATATCGCGCGATGCAGTAGGTACTGTTGGTTCAACTCGCTTTCGAGTTTTGTTTATCACAATTGTTAATCTGTCATGTATGGAGTCTAATATTTTATATATATATATATATATATATATATATATGTATATCGATTGTATTACCGATACAAACTCATTTCACTTCGGGAAAACAACCATTAAAATTTCACACTGTATATGTAAATCGATTGTATTACCGATACAAACTCATTTCGCTTCGGGAAAACAACCATTAAAATTTCACACTGTAGAGTAAAGGATTTCTGATTAGCTCCCTTTTTGTTCATCACAGATCAATTTTCATCACAGATTTCATGAAGACAGACGTACATATTTATTCGTTAGCAATATTTAATTAACATAATAAAAATAGTGACCTAGATTACTGCATTAATATTGAAATGCAGTTTTAAATTTTTGCCTAGAGTTTAGTTTTGGTAAATATAATGGTATCTTAGAAGGGTCTACACTTTATAGCAGAACTTTTAATGTCATAATATTATTTTGCATAACAACGGATAGCATAATCTTCACTTCGCAGAAAATTGTTTGGTATACCCTCATTTATCATACATTAAAAAGTCATAATTTTGTAAGTCAGAATCATCTTTAGGTATAAATTTCATATCCATAATAATTAAAAAGTAGAACCATCATAACGCAGAAAGTTCACAGTCAGAATCGTCTTTTGGCATACATTTCATATCGGTAGTCATTAAAAGGCAGAACTGTCATATTTCAGAAAGTTAGCAGTTTGAATCATCTTTTGGCATACATTTGACATCCGAAAATAAAAGACACGTCTGTTATATAACAGAAAGTTCATAGTTACTATAATTTTGCATATCTTACCAGAATAATAAAATTTGTGCAAGCAAGCATGCAGCATGCAAGCAAGCAAGCAAGCATGCAGCATGCAAGCAAGCAAGCAAGCATGCAGCATGTAAGCAAGCAAGCAAGCATGCAGCATGCAAGCAAGCAAGCAAGCAAGCATGCAGCATGCAGCATGTAAGCAAGCAAGCAACATGCAGTATGCATGGTTTCTGTCACGGCTCCGGCGCTGTGGGGCTCCGGCGGTCCCACGCGAGTTTATCGTCGCAGATGGGTTTAACGCTCACCACCGCTGCTTCGGCTTGCTGGCTGGCTTCGCCGGCCAGCCTCAGCCGCGGCGGCGAGTGTTACAACCACCTGCTCCTCAACTCGCGGGCCGCCTCGCCCCTCCGCGCCTTCGCGGTTTTAAATTACACTCTAGGGGTAGGGCAGACAAGATTACGTGGAGTCGGTTTTGCAGCGATTCGTTTCTGTCACTAAAGTTGTAGAAATAAACGTTTACTGTTAAGACAATGTTTAAATATTTATATACCTATGATTAGATGCAAATGCTTTTTGATGGAAATGGTTAAACCGATTCATCCCAGATGAAATTCTGCCATCTTCATAGTATGCCAAGTGAAATTATACAAAATGATCAATTGTTCCAAGTAAACGTTATGTGCTAAACGAAATTATTAAATGCGAAATTTTAACTATTTTTATGCCTTACAAATATTCGTATAAAAAAGATTATGCTAAGTGTGTTTATGCCAAGTAAAATTCGGAGCAACAAGATTCTGCCAGATAGAGGGAACCCATCTTAGAAATAGTGAACTTTTTATAAAATATAATGGATAACATCCCGTGTGATCCTTCGGGTCGAGTGCACCCCTCCGCTTCGCCGGGGAAGACGACCACGCAAAATCCTGCCCAACCAGTGTAAGTTGTGTCTACCTCCGAGATACAAAAATGGATGTCATCTATTGAGCAGCACTTAAATGAGGTTTGTACTATTGCCACGGAAGGAAAACTTAACTCAGACCAGAAATTGAAAATATCCAATTTGTGCCGCAAAATAGGATCTGGCACCTCGCAGATGGCAGTCCTGTATCAATCCCTGAAGCAGAAAGCCGTTCAAGCTTATAACATGGTGGATGACTTAAAAGAAAAGCAGAACCTGTCATAACACATATCAGAGCTCAGGCAGACGATTAAGGACTCTCGCTCTTCCGGAAATGTATCTTTTGCCGACATGGTGAAGAAGAGATCTAGTAATTATGTTCGACCGAATCATTTTAGCTCTGTAGCCATTTATCCCAACGATAAATTCAAATCTAGCAATGAAACACGACGACACGGTTGGCGCAGTGGTTGAGTGTTCAGCTGCTGCGCTACGTGTCGCGGGTTCGATCCCCGCACGGAACAAATGTTTGTATGACCTACAGATAATTGTTCCGGGTCTGGCTGTCTTGTGTATGTGAGTTTACATGTTTGTGAACGCACCCACGATATAGGAGTAAATCCTAGTGTGGGGCAACGTTTAAAAAAAAAAAAAAAAACAAAAGATCTCGTGCAAAAAATCATACGTCCGGAGCAAATGAAGCTGCATGTTCGTGGTGTCCGCAAAACAAAAAATGGAGGCGTAATTATCAGTACCGATACCAAAAACGACGCAGATAAATTAAAGCAAGCAGTCCAGCTCTCTACTTCTGGTCTTACCGCCGATGAACCCAACAAGCGCAAACCCCGGATCGTGGTCGTAGGGTTGCCGACTTTGAGGAGTGGTTAGAGAGACGCCACGGCGTCCTCACCTTCCGCCTGACGCAGGTGCTCACCGGACACGGCTGTTTCGGGAGGTACCTGTGTCGGATCCAGCGGGAGGACACGTCCGGGTGTCATCACTGTGTGGATCGCCCGGAGGACACGGTGGAGCACACGGTGGAGGTCTGCCCTGCCTGGGCGGGGCACCGCCGTGTCCTCGTCGAGAAGATCGGCGGCGGCGACCTCTCGCGTCCGGCCCTGGTTCAAGCCATGGTCGGGAGTGAGGAGGCATGGGAGGCCGTCGCCTCCTTCTGCGAAGCAGTAATGCTAGCGAAGAAGGCGGCGGAGCGCGTGCGAGAGAGGGAAGCTCCTCGCTCCAGCCGCCGCAAGAGGAGAAGACGCCCCGGGCGTCGGGAAACGCAGGGCGATTCCCGGCCACCGTAGGCGCGGGCCTGCGGATGGCGAGCTATGGGTGGCTCGCCGTCCGATAGCAACCAGGCCCGAGTCGACGGCGCGTCGTGTTCCACGCGCGCCTCAAAGAGCCGTCAGCAAAGAAGACGGGGCCCCATAAGGTCAGTGCCTGCTAGTGTTGCGGAATTTGTTCGAAAGAGTCACCGCGGCCCTGGAACGCAAAGGGCACAAGCAGGAACACGGGTGGGTTTTAGTCAGTAAGAGTCTGACACTCCCTTCCGCTCCGCCCAGAGCGGGAGAAGTCATTTGATGATTTCCCATCAAAAAAAAAAGGGTTGCCGACTTCCATGTCTGAAAATGAGGTCTTCAAGTGCATTTTCAAACAAAAAGTGGCTGACAAGTTTTCCGGAATGTCCTTGGAATCATTTTTGACCTTTGTGAAATTAAGTCACAAATCTGGAAAAAGAGATGCAGCGATCTGTAACTACGTCATTGAAGTACCAGCTAATATACGTAAAGTCCTAATAGCTTAATCGAGACTTTTTGTAAATTGGACTTCCTGTCTTGTGAGGGACTTTACATTGGTAACTCGGTGCTACAAATCAACTCAACTCTGTGTGTGGCCATTGTGGTGAACCAGGACATTCGATGTCAGAGTGCTCAAATAAAACTGAAATGCCAAAATGTGCAACTTGCTTACGGTTCAAAAAACCCAGCAATCACAAAACTGGAGACGCTGAGTGCCCAGCAAGGAAGATAGCAGAACTCAGATACATCAACTCCGTCGATTATGAGGGTGCCTAGAGCGTTATACTCAAGGTCAGAATACGGTCCCTACACGTCACGCTAATTCAACAAGAACACACCACTGTGATGACCCACTTCTCCGGAATTTGTTGTTGTACAAGTGAATTAGCCGCCTAGTGTAAAAAATTAAATGCAAAAAACACTCGAGTTGCTTTGAGCAGATTATGCAACATTGACTTTAGCCCAGTTAATATTTCTGATGACGCTAATAGTTCACCTCGTGTATGAGTAGAGAATTAATTGTAAGAAACAATTTAACGTTAACTAAACTTAGCTAAGAATAAATTTGAAAATGAAAATAATATATCTAGTTTTAATTTCCGCGAATATTAGTGGGTTGCAGGTATGCACCTCCCTCCCGCTCGCTATATTATGCACATGCAAGATTACAAGGCAAGAATTTTTCAATTCGAACCAGTAGTTCCTGAGATTAGCGCGTTCAAACAAACAAACAAACAAACTCTTCAGCTTTATAATATTAGTATATGTTTAATTAAGTAAATTAGGTTAATCAAATAAATTAATATAACTCAATTACTATTCGAATATAAAGTGAATATTGTAAAAAACTCTTAGGGCGCTTTCAATTTATGCGTTTCTTAACGGCCTGCTGCGGTGCCGAAGCGGTGCGTTAGTCGTACAGCGCACGGACGATCGTATTTTTCCATACAAAACGCGCGGTGCGGCAACAGTGCGGCACCGGTACCGCGTACGCTCGACAACAGGACGGCATCCGCGCAAACATCACGTGTTCATTTCAGTGTTGAATAGTGCGATGAATAGACGTTAGAGCTAATTCCATAAAATTTTCATTTAATAATTTATTATTATTATAAAGATCAAATCAATCTCCAGGATCTCAGACACAGACATTGACAAACAGTCAGGTTCAGTCCGCATCGGATGAACTTAGAGCAATCTCATCCGCCTCTAATTTAAGTGGAGATTCTGATGCTTCCATATATAGCGATCTTTTTACAGATGATATTTCTACATAATAATTTAAAATAATATAATATTATGCAGAAATATCATCTGTAATGTAATAATAATAAGAAAATATACATAACTTTCTTTTTGTAGTAATTAATACAAATCCAAATACAGAATAGAGTCCATGGCTTGACTGATGTCACATCACTAGGATACAAACGCACGGCAGTCAAATACGCTTTCAATTTAGGCGTTTGGTGCCGGACCGCTAACGTACTGCAGCGGCCCGGCAGCGGGATATAACCAGCGGCACGGTAAACGTGCGGCAGCGGTCCGACACAAAACGTCTAAATTGAAAGCGCCCTTAGACGATTCTTAATACATCGTTTGAGCCCGTGCCGCCTTTGATACAGGACTCTCCTAGTACAGGCATCTTTTCAACATTGTTCTACCTACATTACTATCTAAGATTTATTGTTTTATTTTACCAATATGAACTTTGAATAAAGATTTATTATTATTATTTATTGTTATTATTATTATGTTACTGCTAGAAGATAGAGTGTTGTTTATAAGCTCAGTTAAGGTAGGTAGTTAACTTAAAAAAAATCTAATTATTCCGTCGGATAGATTTCCAAAAAATATTGGATACGTATTTTTTCTTTTTCACGTAAACAAAAATGAAGACGAAACAGTGCGTTGAAAACTCGTGTGACGTCACTACTCGCTACAATTTTTACCGGGCAGTGACGTCGCACGCTCCCACTCTTGATCTTTGATGCATTGTATCTTCGTTAGTTTTTATATATTTGATAAAGGAAAAAATACGTTTCCAATATTTTTCTATAATCTAACTGACGGACTAAACATAAACATATATTTTTTACTCAGGAAACATCCCTATTGTCTATGATACCCTCTGTTGGTTTATTAAGGCCTATCCGCACCATTGACCTATAAAAGTATGGACAGGAAATACCAACGAAAAAAGGGTGCATACCTACAGAACATAAAATGGCTGCCATTGCTAGGGTTGAGTCAATCAAGGTGTTACTACAACGAGTATCGATACTTAATACGAGTTCCACTAATTTATCACGTTTGGACCATACCTCATATTATGTACTTAATTAAAATCCGTTGTAATAGTAACAGAAAAAGATGAGTAGGTTATCTTACCTTCTTCTATCTATACAAATAAATGAAATTGAAGTGTTTGTCCCGGCTAATCTCTGAAATAGCTGTACAAATATTGACGGGATTTTTAGCAGATATGTTACAAGGAGTAACTGAGGCTTTATTTTAGAGAAATAATTAGGGTACCGCGCAAAAAAAGCATTAAAATTATTTTTGCTTTTGGTAGCCAGGATGGCTATAGGCTATTTAACATCACCCTACGACCCTTAGCCTCTAACCATTTTTTCTGTAAGCCTTCATTTTTAGGAAACCTATAAAAATTAAAGTATTTTTAAATCATTTTGGTTAGAGATGCTAATATGTAACTAAAACAAACATAAAACATTATAAGCTAGGTGCACGGTTCCAATTAGCTGTTTCCTATGGAGAAGTGCCGGCAAGAAACTCCATAATTACTCTTTTAGAGATAATTAGCTTTTTCAATGTTTTCTTCAGATTTACGTAAAATATTTTGATTTTGGTGTGAAGTGTGAATCACAGGCCGGACCTAGCTAGGTCACTTGGACCGAATAAGACGCAGGATTATTTATGTTAACATCACAGAATATACCGATATCGTTCCAGCGGAGGAACTAGTTTCGTATTACCGCAAGTCGGCAACGGTACAACACTATTTCATTATGTAAACCAGGGTTTTTCAACCTGTGGGTCGCGACCCCCAGGGGGGTCGCGAAGCCTCTCCAGGGGGGTCGCGAAGCTTTTATAGTGGAGTTGCTAAAGGTTGGGAAAGCTACAGCAGTAAAAAAACAATAACATTTATAAAGATTTGTTAAGAAAAATGTTAACTAAAAGACATACTTAATTATTTGTATGAACAAAAAATAATAATAACTTCTGAGATCTTCTCCATCATAATCATTTATCTATCATTAAACAAAAAATTGAAATAAACGTATGAGGATCGTTAATGCGAAGGTTGCGCTTGTTTTTCATTCACCAATTTTTCCCATCGTGGATCCGTTTTTGCTACACTCAGAATTAAAATCGTTTTCCAAATTTAAACGATTGCTCCACCTTTGCCCAGTATTCCTCGATATCTCTTGCAGTGAGAAATAACGACACAGTTCTTCTTTTAACTTTTCCAACACCAGTATCATACCAGGTATAAATTCCTTGATGTTTATCTCAGACCCGACTTCTTCAATGAAAGACTGTGTCGCAGAAAATGAATCTAAGTTGTTTTGATTCAGAGACGATAACCACAAGTCTATTTTTTACAAAACCATGAGTTTTGTCTTTGGCAGTGATGACATTTTCATCCCGCCCTTGAAGACTTTTGTTCAGTATATTTAAATGCTCAAATAAGTCGGAAATAAAAGCTAGTTTCAAACGGCGACGACGGGGCGGCCGGCATCGAAAACGCATTCGATGTAAAAAAATATTAATTATGTATTTATCGAACCGTAATTCTTAAAATAAGAAAATGTATTAAATAAGTAAATGTATTGGATTCCATATTAGTTACAAAAAAAAAAAAACAACGGGTAGGGGGGGGTCGCGACATATTTCTTCATACTAAAAGGGCCGTGGTACGAATAAGGTTGAAAACCCCTGATGTAAACAAACGAATGAATAAACAAATATAATAAAAAGGCCTGTTATGTGGAAATGAACCCAAATATCAATACTTTAGCCATAAATTCCTGATTGCGTTACAATAGTATCACCGAATGTGTATTAATGCATGAAAACCGGCTACTAACCTATGCAAAGAAAATTGAGGTTGATTTTGATTGTTTCTTGCACCACACTTCACAACACAACACACAGGCATGTTGGATTTATGTTTTCCAACATTTACATGCAGTTTTAAAAGTAAAATTCCTCGTAGTTTTCTCGCAAATCTCAATAATATTAGAAGTAAACGACCATTTGACAGCGTAACTACCATGAATTTGTCGCATAATATGGCTACAACGGCACTTACCTACAACTGTCTCTACATCACGACAAAATGTTGCCATAATTAGCAACAACTTAAATATAGTTGTCTCTTTTATCAAATAGGATTATCTCACTAGAAAGAATGAGACATAACGATATTTCAAGTTCTGAATCATATTTCACTCATATTGATTTAAGCAAATGTATGTATAGAATAACGCAGCGTCTCCATATTATTCCTACCTCAATGATCCGCACACAACAGTGCCGACACGTGACCGATAGTTCAATACCGTACTGTTCCGCGTCGTGCTGCTATTCATACATGTCAGTACCGACACGTCGCGTGCAGTGATATTTTTTGCAGCAGTTTGACGTGCTTGTAAAATGCCTCGATATTTAAAAGCACAATTAGCAGCAATTTTTAATTATATGATGACGAAGAAATTCATGTGAGAAGTAGGAAATGGAATCATAATGCGTGGAGGAAAAAAGAAGCCTAAAAAAAAACGATTCTAGGCCGATATTATTCCATATATTAGCTTTAAAATTATTGTCCACGTATTTTCTATGTGAAAGATCATTTATTGCAGGGTGTACACGGACCAATTCAATCAACTTTTCGTCCGTCTTGAAACACTGCGACCGTCTTAGGCAAAATATTGTCCGTTACAAATTCACGTCGGATCACGGCGAATGTCGGCGCAGCACAGCACTGACATCACTGAACGTCACTGTCACTGACGAGTACGGATAGCGCATTGAGGTTACTTTTATAGGTCAATGGGATAGCGTCGTACAAAATGTATGGTACAATATCATATTTTACTGACACTGATCGATACGTTACTGATCGGCACGTGTCGGCACTGTGTCGGCACTGTGTCGTCACTGTTGTGTGCGGATAGACCTTTACATTGACATAGAAAAGTATGGACTGGAAATACCTACAAAAAAAGGGTGCATACCTATAACTCATATTGTCGCATAAAATAGCTGCCATTGCTAGGGATGTATCAATCAAGGGACATAGGTGTTACTATAACGAGTATCGGTACTAAATACGAGTTTACTAGATATCTCGTTTGGATCATACCTAATATTATGTACTTACTTAAATTTCCATTGTAATTGTAACAGAAAAAGATGAGTAGGTTATCTTACCTTCTGTTATCTATACAAATAAATAAGACTTAAGTGTCTGTTATAAGACGCAGGAGTATTTATGTTAATGTTTCAGCGGCGGAACTAGTTTCGGAGACTATTACTTTTTCTGTTCTGTGATTACAGGAAGTCGGCAACGGTACAACTCTAATCCATTATGAAATAAATCCAAAAAAAAAAAACGTTTGCAAACAAACGAAGGAATTAACAAATTTATTAAAACGGCCTGTTACATGGAAATTAACCCAATTATCAATACTTTAGCCATAAATTCATGATCGCGTTACAATAGTATCATCGAATGTGTATTATTGTGAGAATTAATGCATGAAAACCGGCAATTAACCTGTGCAAAGACAATTGTGATTGATTTTGATTCTTTCATGCACCACACTTCACAATACAACACACAGGCATGTTGAGTTTCTGTTTTCCAATATTTACATGTAGTTTTAAAAGTAAAATCCTCGTGATTTTCTTGCAAATCTCTATAATACAAAAATAAACAACCATTTGACAGCAAAACTACGATAAACTTGTCGCATAAGATGGCTTTTTTTTTGGATGGGATGTCATCAGATGACTTCTCCCGCTCTGGGCGGAGCGGAAGGGAGTGTCAGACTCTTACTGACTAAACCCCATCCGTGACCCTTCTTGTGCCCTTTGCGTTCCAGGGCCGCGGTGATTCTTTCGAACAAATTCCGCAATCCTGGCAGGCACTGATCCTATGGGGCCCCGTCTACGTTGCTGACGGCTCTTTGAGGCGCGCGTGGAACACTACGCGCCGTCGACTTGGGCCTGGTTGCTATCGGACGGCGAGCCACCCATAGCTCGCCATCCTTAGGCCCACGCCTACGGTGGCCGGGAATCGCCCTGCGTTTCCCGACGCCTGGGGCGTCTTCTTCTGTTGCGGCGGCTGGAGCGTGAGGTTTCCCTCTCTTGCACGCGTTCCGCCTCTTCCTTCGCTAGCATTACTGCTTCGCAGAAGGAGGCGACCGCTTCCCGTGCCTCCTCGCTCTGGACCATGGCTTGAACCAGGGCCGAACGCGAGAGGTCGCCGCCACCCATCGCCTTGACGAGGACAGGGCGTTGCTCCGCCCAAGCAGGGCAGACCTCCACCGTATGCTCCACCGTGTCCTCTGGGCGATCCACACAGTGTTGACACCCGGACGAGTCCTCCCGCTGGATCCGACACAGGTACCTCCCAAAACAGCAGTGTCCGGTGAGCACCTGCGTCAGATGGAAGGTGAGGACGCCGTGGCGTCTCTCCAACCCCTCCTCAAAGAGGGGACTTACCGCCGCAATGGTGGCGTGCCCACGCATAAGATGGCTGCTACGGCACTTACCTACAACTGTCACTACGTCACGATAAAATATTGCCATAATTATTGCTAATTATGGCAACATTTTATCGTGACGTAGTACAACTTAAAATATAGTTGTCTCTTACCAAATAAGATTATCTTACTAGAAAGAATGAGACAGCGATATTTCAAGTTCTGAATCATATTTCACTCATATTTGTATAAGCAAATGTATGTATAGAATAAAGTAGCACCTCCACGTTTTTCCTATCTCAATACAGCAACCAAGACATTATGGGCTCAACCCATTGACCTATAATAGTATGGACTGCCTACCTATAACTCATATTGTCGCATAAAATGGCTGCCATTACTAGGGATGTATCAATCAAAGGACATAGATGTTACTATAACGTGTATCGATACTAAATACGAGTTTTACTAGTTATCACGTTTGGATCTTACCTTATATTAAGTACTTACTTAATACGTTTCTGTCACTTTAGTCTGTGGATGGGTTTGTTGTCTATGGTGTATCTGTGAATGGTCTTCAGGGTTGCCAACCGTACGAGGTTACTCGTACAAATACGAGATTTGTGGTCTTCCGTACGAGGTACGAGGACGCTATCAACCTCGTACAATTATGTACGAGATTTTGATAACATTATGGGCATGCGATTTTTTTTAATGGATTATGTAGCTAGTTGCAAATGAGCTTTCGCTACTTCACCGGACTCTAGGCCTTACGATCATTTGGAGAAGTAACCCCACCTACTTCTGGAAGAACTAGATCAGCTTATTTTTTCTTCGAGTTAGCTGCCTGCGACCATAGGTTGGAAAAAAGCGAAAGGGAATGGAATATAAAGAAACCTCATTTCAGTATTCAAAGTTATCGACAGGGCGCGCTGGGGTTGTCTTTTTGAATCATTTTGAATTTTAAAATATTTTTGACTAGCTGCTGCCCGTGACTTCGTCCCCGTGGAATCCCCGATTTTAAAACATTCTTTAACGCTGCTCTGCTTCTATTGGCTTAAGCGTGATGATATATAGCCTAAAGCCTTCCTCGATAAATGGTCTATTCAACCCAAAAATAATTTTTCAATTCGAACCAGCAATTCCTGAGATTAGCGCGTTCAAACAAACAAACAAACTCTTCAACTTTATAATATTAGTATAGATATCAGAAGAGTATTTAAACATTTTTACGTAAACAGAGAAATTATAGATGTTCTGTATAATATGGTAATCTGTAGTTATGTTTGCAAGTTAATCTATACTAATATTATGAAGCTGAAGAGTTTGTTTGTTTGAACGCGCTAATCTCAGGAACTACTGGTTCGAATTGAAAAATTTTTTTTGGGTTGAATAGACCATTTATCGAGGAAGGCTATAGGCTATATATCATCACGCTTAAGCCAATAGGAGCGGAGCAGCGATAAAGAATGTTTTAAAATCGGGGATTTCACGGGGACGAAGTCGCGGGCAGCAGCTAGTTTCAATAATATACTTACTTCATCTTACAGAGTCATGCAAATGATTAAGTTATCATTAATTATGCTGTGACAAGATAATAAATTTGATTCACTACCAAAGAATATTTAATCCGCATCATATGAATGTTTTTAGTCAAAAGCTGTGAAATCTCCTTCCTCAATTATTTTTAACAACTCATGATTGATATTATTAATGTCATGTGTTGCAGATTTCTCGATGATAATAAAACTGTAATTTTATTTGCTTCCATATATTTTTAATTTACTAGAATACACTAAATTATAAACTAAATAATCTATCTGTTAAGTTTCGAACGATTATTTTCATTATTATGGCTGAAAACCCGTCAAACAAAATTTTCGGTAATTCTCAGGGGTATATTGGCCCTTAATAAATTTTAATGTACGAGGTTTGAAAGTCAATAAACGAGATTTTCACTTATACATGTACGAGAAATCTTTTTTTTTGGTTGGCAACCCTGAAGGTGTTTCTGTGGCAGGGTTGCCAACCGTACGAGGTTCCTCGTACAAATACGAGATTTGTGGTCTTCCGTACGAGGTACGAGGACAATATCAACCTCGTACAATTATGTACGAGATTTTGATAACATTATGGGCGTGCGATTTTTTTTTAATGGATTATGTAGCTAGTTGCAAATGAGCTTCCGCTACTTCACCTGACTCTAGGCCATACGATCATTTGGGTGGGGTTACTTCTGCAAGAACTAGATCAGCTTTTTTTTTTTCTTCGAGTTAGCTTCGAGTTAGTGATATCAGCCTGACATCTATTGATTCATTATTATTTCATAATGAGCATCCTTCTTTAACATCAGTATTGAATACTGTTATATCGCTATCTGTAGTTATGTTTGCAAGTTAATTTCAATAGTATACTTCATCTTACAGAGTCATGCAAATGATAAAGTTATCATTAATTATGCTGTGACAAGATAATTCACTACCAAAGAAGTCCGCATCATAGGAATGGTTTTAGTCAAAAGCTGTGAAATCTCCTTCCTCAATTATTTTTAACAACTCATTATTGATATTATTAATTTCATGTGTTGCAGATTTCTCGATGATAATAAAACTGTAATTTTATTTGTTTCCATATATTTTAATTTACGAGAATACACTAAATTTTAAACTAAATAATCTATCTGTAAAGTTTCGAACGATTATTTTCATTATTATGGCAAAAAACCCGTCAAACAAAATTGTGGGTCTTCTCAGGGGTATATTGGCCCTTAGTAAATTTTAATGTACGAGGTTTGAAAGTCAATATACGAGATTTTCAGCTACACATGTACGAGGAATCTTTTTTTTTGGTTGGCAACCCTGTTCTGTGGCTATCAGTGGCTATGTAAATGTATGTGTTATGTATGTCTGTGGCGAATGTGGCGATTGGTTTGGTTGGCAAATTTGGCAATACCCGGAAAAGAAAAGATATACAGGATTGTTTTTAATTAAGAAATTAAATTTGATGAAGTTATTCTACTTCTTTTAAATTTAATTGTCGTGAGGTAAGAATGAATTGCAGTGTTTAGGATATTATTTTTGTGGGTTTAAGTGTAACAATGCCTATTTGTCGTAGTGAAAGTAGGTATGAACTGTTTACAATTACTTAAATTACTAATGTTCGGATTTCTCTTGCACGCGACACGTTGTTACAAAATAGTGTTTTTAATTTATAAGTATATATAGTTTTTCGGTAGACATCCTAAGCATATGTACTGACTTGACTATATTATCACTGTCTTTAATACCTACCTGCATGCGGATTACATATTAGAGAAGTCTAATGTTGTATGTAAAAAAAAAATCGTCGGAAAATTAGCTATTTTTTTTACTATTCCGTATGGGTATCGTAGTACTCGACTGTGTATTTCCAGAAATTTTAACTGTCGCTTTTCCAAGCTTCAAATATAATAGAAACGGTCATAACCGGCACATCCTTGCATGTAATTTAAATCCAAACCGAAAATTTACCTTGTAAAATAAATGTTTCAAGTGTACATAAGTTTTTTGCTTGGGCAACTACAGCAGTATTTTCTGAGACTCCAGTGAAGGTTTCCTTCTTCATGAAATCAGTGAGGGGGACTGGGAGTAAACTTACACAGAAACATCTAAAATAATGTTAGATCTCTCTATAACTCTGGGAACATAGTGTCACACATGTAATGTTGCAGACAAGCTATTGCAGAAAATTAATAATTGCAATCTCTTTTTTCAGGTATCAAGTTATGGCTGACAAAGAGCAAGTTATTCAAGCATTGAGAGCTACTTTAATATCTGTTAAAGGAGCTTTGACAATAAAACAATGTAACAGTAAGTTTTATTTACTAATTTCGTCAGAGAGGTTGTCTTTATTATTTTTTTCTGTGTTTGTTAACTTTTTTGCATCCTATACACAATCACAATTCCAATAACATGATACTCAGTGAATACACAGTCCAAATTCTTAAATGCAACAAACTCTCTCAAGAATTGATACAACAAACTCCCCAGCAATAAGATGTATTGCTGGGGAGTTTGTTGTATCAATTCTTCATCCTAGCTAACAAGGAAGTAGAGACGTGCGAGCATTATGGGGGACTGTCTTAAAAAAAATTAAAACAAGGTAGATAATATTCTTTGACCATCCCTTGACTGCAATGAAAAGAATATTATCAATTTTTTAGTTCACTTTTAGATGGCAGGAGTGATTTTAGTTTTTTTGTATTATTTGTTTTTTATTTCATACCTTTTTTCTTATGTACTAAGCAAGCTTGAAATAATACATAGTCATCATTTTCATGAAATAAAATATTGTTTTTATTTATGAACCAGGCTCCCTTACTTTTTTTTTTCAAATTTTCAATTGCCTATGTTAAAACTGGGATAACTTAATGCTTCTAATGATACCACATAAATTGATTTGAATAAATGACTTGATTTTATGCAATTATGGCTAAATCCTATAAGGATTTTGAGAGAGTGCTCTTGTTATGAGACCACACAAATTGTAGCACTAAATCAATGAAGAAAATTGCACACAGTGGTATAGGACTAAGTTATAATTTGAGAACTAACTCTGCTGATCGGTGTGGGGGCTCAGCATAGATGGGGGATTTCGTTAATGCGGTAATTTCTCAGGACATCATTTTTAACTTAAAAATTCATATATTTTCTCTATTTTTCTTTTCCTATAAAATATATTATATAATATTTTTTAAACAGGAGACTATCGAGAGCTACAAGGAGAATGGATACCATTCAAAAAACTTGGCTATCCATCATTGGATAAATTATTTACTGATGTACCCGGCTTTAAAGTGACCCAAATTAATGGTGAATGGTATGTTGATGCAATAGCTAGTCAAGAAACACAACATATTGCCACTATGGTTTCAAGACAGAAACCAAGCAAGAAGGTGACACCGAAATTGAGCTACCCAGTGAGTTGATGATATTCTTATTTTCATTTTTCACTTTATTTATTTTACTATGTTAGATATTGACAACCTTGTGTGCTAAGTCAAGATACTTGATTTGTTTCTCTTTTTCTTTCTTCTTACCTTTCACAAGGTTCTCGTCATGTGGGATGGTAACATCGTTTATCATTGTGGGCGTGCTAATCGGTCTATAAACACTATATCAGGTTTATTTGCAACTTTATTTACATTAGTATTATTATATGTTGTTGTACTTTAAATTGTTTACACATGGCTTATGGCAGAGCCTTTAGTGCCAAAGTGAGATTGTCAGATTGTACCCTCACTCTTGTAAACCAAAAAACGCAAAATGTATGGTAATGGATAGGTTTATTTTGTATATTTATACACAAACTAGCTTTATTCCCTGGCTTCCCGTCCATGGCCTATTTTGCTGGGTCAAAAGCAATATTGTAGCTTTCTAGCAGTGAAAGAATTTTTCAATAAATTTTTCAAATAAAATCATATATTTAACCAATCTGCCTCATAAATACTCAAGAAAGGAGTTGATACACTGGTCTACATAAAAAAACATTTTTTTTTGTAACAATTACTTTTTGGTACTTTTGACTTCCTGAGATAACAAATAGCTATATAAATAACTAGCTGACCCGCGCAACTTCGTCTGCGTCACATAAGAGAGAAAGAAAAAACCCGTTTTTGTAACATTTTTCATTGATGCGCGGCTCCTATGTATCCTATATTCCTCAATAAAAGAGCAAGCCAACACTAAAATAATACGCATTTATTTTACTCATGCTATTAATCCTTATCAAAATAAATTATTTCATCACTAAGTACAGTTTATGTAGATAATATTTGGTCTTTGAATGATTGAAATTGAATGTTTGGTTTTGAAGTAATGGCAAAATTAAAATAGTATTTCTGCTGCACGGCCCGTTGCAAAGTGGGCGTCACCAATCTTTTATAAATTAGCCACAATAACGTCTTTAATCCTTAGGCATTTCTTCAAAGTGTATTACATACATAAATATATTGTATTTCACATGGATATATCTTTATCAACTTCCCATATTCAAAAAGTACATTTTAACTATACATTATAAAAAAAAATGTAGAAATCGGTTTATAAACACACAAGATATAGATGAAATAAAACTTCCTAATCTCGCCGCGCCAGTATGGCTATACGGTTGATTTTTGATTAACGCGCGAAACGGCCATCCGCTGCATCTATAAAAAGGCGAAGGCGCTCTGGATTGCCCGGTTGAGTTTTAACATTATTTTAGTGTCGGATAGCTCTTTTATTGAGGAAGGCTGGGATAGGCTATGTAAAATCACGCTACGATACATAGGAGCGAAGCATCAATGAAAAATGTTACAAAAACGGTATTTTTTTTTCTCTCTTATGTGACGCAGACGAAGTTGCGCGGGTCAGCTAGTTATACATAAATACATAAGAAGTTTTAGTGACTTGTACCTGAAGTATCACATCTAGGACCTCCGTAAAACAGAAAATTTGGAAGCAGGGTTAAATATTATGCTTGTTTGTATACTTGCTTATGTTTTATTTAGTTTTTTTAAATTATAGCTTTGTCACAAGTCGCCTTTTATGTATTACTGAAAAATGGTTGTTGTGCCTCACGACACAGATAGGTAGAGTGTGTCGCGGACTTTTTTGTAGATATTTATAAGATCTACAATTAATTAGAACATTTTATGGTTATATGTTTATGGCTATCTTTTATAGTTCAGGCAGCGTACGCAAAATAAGTAACTTTTCTTGTTGATTTTTTACACCTTGTGTCCGAAAAACGGAAATATCTTACGGAACCATATTTTTTTCCAAAATAAAATTTAGCCTATGTTACTCATGGATAATGTAGCTTTCGAATGGTGAAAGAATTCATAAAATCGGTCCAGTAGTTTTTGAGCCTATTCATTAAAAACAAACAAACAAAGTTATCCTCTTTATGATATTAGTGTAGAAATAGCAGGGCTCGTGGTTTCACCCGTTCGTACCCGTGGAAATATAGCCTCTGTCACTCGCTGATGATGTAGCTTTCCATTGGTGAAAAATGGTTATAATCGGTCCAGGAGTTCCGGAGTTAATTTGGCACAAACAAACAAACGTATGTGTATTTCAGACGTTTACAATGGGAAATAATAATGGTTCCGAAACACAAATTAATCTCCAGCGATCTGTGGTTGACTATTATTCTAATTAACCAGCGTTATGATGAATTACCGACAAAAAACCCAAAACAAAAACGAAAAAAAATATCCAATTTAACAACAAATAAGAGCATGTTCAAATTACATTTTCTCCTAAAACAAAATGGATCTCGAATAGCAAAACTAAACTTCCGGATAGAATACTGAACCTCCGTCAAAATTACTAAGTTACCGACAACAGAGGTTTTGTCAAATAATCATATTTTTAAAACTTGCATGAACTTTTTAATTTCTATTGTTGGTTATCAACTTTATTTTTTAACTCTCAATTATGATGAAAATAGGGTGCGCCAAAGTTCACCTAAATTTTCAACTCCGATGAAATTATTGATTGTTTATTTAATCGAAAATCATTAGGTCTAACGTTTAATATATATAAAAAACGTCATTATGGTTAACACCCCGACTCAGAGTACCCCGACTCGGATAGGTTAGGTTAGAAGGCTTTTTAGCCTTCGTGGTTATTTTTTTGTAAACCACCCAGAAATAGAAGCTCCGTCGACCTATCTTAGCGCAGGTGGGAATCAGTTACTAGTTACCCTCAAATTAAAACTATAAATATCGTCTTCTACCCACATATATTTTTTATTACACTTGGTAAATCATGATATATGATGCAAGTAAAAGTTATTGTTACAAGTACATTTTTATATTTTACTAGCTTCTGCCCGCGACTTCGTTCGCGTGGAATAGTTACATTACCCCCGATTAATGCCGTATCACCATCCACGAGAGCTTATTTTGCTCTGAACATTTATTATTCACTGTTCCTTTGTAATTTGCCGAAAGCGCGCGGCGGCGCGTGCGTCTCATGTAGGTATCTACCTACGTTATGTCTAGTGCACTACTATTGATTCTCGCTCTTTCGAGTTTATGAACACTTTTTTAATGATTTGAAAAAAAAACATTTTTTTTTTAGTTTAACTTTATGTTTCGATAGTACTACTGATGGGTAATCGTCCTGCCGCGGGAAAACAACCATTAAGATTGCACACTGTATAAATCCAAGCAAAAAGAAGGCGTTTTTTTTTATAATGTTGAATAACTTTTCCTAAAACATACAACCTAATACTGATCTAATAGGAATTTGAATTTCGGGATACACAAGTGATTTTCCTTTTACGCTTAAACCATTGCAGCTTACCATTGTATTGAATTATTTTGAATTTGCCTAATTAGATACCCCACCGGGCACACTGCTTATGATAAAATACATATCTTTTTTCAGAATCGATTCCCAAAAAAACAAGGATCCTGGCGCAAACCAGCTTCCGGGTACACATCCAATTATAACAGCCAGTACTCCAATCAATATTACAGAGCAAAGGCCAATGCCCCATATAATAATGTACAATATCACAATAAGGTAATATAAATGTTTTAAATTTGTTCTTGACACGTTTTTTTTAATATCTATATAAATTAAGGCTTACTTATATAGGTTCTGCTTTTTGCCTATGATTTTGATTGTTAGTTTAAATAAATCAGACATATCCCAATTGTTAATTGCCTCAGACGAGTTAAACGATGCCTGAATATTATGTCTTTACCTAATAAGTTGCCGTTCTTTTCTAAGGTAACGGCAGTTCGGTTCGACTTGGAAAGTTATATTTAAATAAAGTTTTAATTTAAAGCATGTTATAGCTTATTCAAAATCATTTATTTCAGTTGTGTCTTTATATATTTAACAAAGTTGCATATTTTTAGGGAAATAAATACAATTCAAAGCCGAACGAAACGAAATTAGTGACGAATATGAAACAAACAACGAAGTCATTGAATGACCATGGAGAGAAGATTTCGAGAAGCTCCAATTCTACATCACAAAGCTTGAGGGAAGCCAATAATATACACACAGAAGAGGTATGTACTGCAAATTATGCCTAACCAAATCCTATTCCCCAGTCAAAGAGCATTTTGTTAATAAAAATGAATAATAGACTTAGTATTTCTTGATGTATCGACGCATTTAGAATTTGATCTATTATCGTTATCGGTGTATTCGCTAATAATCTCATCAGCTCTCACCTCATTTTGATTATTACCTTCATTAAATTGGAATCAAACTACGGAGGCGCTAAGCAGGGTTGCCAATTCGAGAAACACTGATACCACATAGAAACGTTAACTTTCTTAACTAATAGGGACAGATGAAAAAACAGGGTAGTATTTAATTTATTCCCCCCCCCCCCCCGCCGTGACGTTGTTGTGAACGGACGTGTTATCAGAGGTCTCCGAACATTAAAATCATAATTCGACAAAAAAGTGATTTTTAATAAAATATAAACCTACAATATTAATCTTCAGTGTACCAGTGACAAACTGTGAAAAAACTTTAGTGAAATACGAAGTGCATCATCTTTAAAAATCAACATTTAACATCTAAACAGAGAGCAAAATTTTAAAATATAAACAAATTCTGTCAATAAAACACCAACTTATGCAAACAAACAGCTACTCACGAACACGAACCATTTTACACACAATCAAACACTTTTTTCACTTCGTTTTGGGGAATTCTATAGTACAGAATATAAACAAGAAATGTTTTTTACCGTTGTTGTCTTTTTTATATCGATTGCTTGCCTAGTGAATTTCTCTTGTCATTACAGGAGATTTTCGGTGGATGAGTCATGTCATGTCATATCACCCTCATCTGTTCCGCCTTTGCATATTATACTTTACCTCTATTATTTAAACCGTACTCTTCGATAATTCTACTCTAATAAACAATGACATTGACAACCTTTCAATAGCTGACTCTACTACGTGTGACCTGACCGATTGCATAGACCTCATCCCGAATAACGAAAAACGTCTAAAAATTATGAATCAAAACATAAGAAGCATAAACTGTAACATGCCAGGTTTTAATGTTCTACTAGCACAATCGAGAACTAGGTGGGATCTAATCATTCTCACGGAATGCTGGTTATCGCATACCTCAATCTTCCGGTGTTAAGACGCTGACAACCGCTATTGAGCTCTGATGTTTCGGTATTTTTAGCCACGCCCACTATTTCTCCGATATACTAGCGCCATTCTTAAAGAGCGGTATTACAGCAAACTACCAAGGACGAAGCAAAGTGACGCGGTAAATAATAAATAACAATGAACCAATAGATGGCGCTCTTGTATATTTATAAATTGTTCTGTATGAAGAGCTAGAAACAAATTAGACAAGGCAATAAAAAAATGTGTATTATAATATTTTTGTTTTTAATTATTTTAAGACACTTTATTTACACTTATTTAAAAACAATATAAATGACAACAAACTAATAATAATAAACATAAATGATAAAAAACAATTAAAATGCACATCCTACACAAAAGGGTGAACTTCGACGACAATCCATTGATGTGTTCTCCCTCCAAATCAATATGACTCAAATTACAACCCAAAGGTCCTTGCTCAGATTTTTTTTGAAGATTAAAAAAAAATGTGTTAGGCTTATAATAGGCATGTATCCACTGATAACAAATAGAATGGATTAAATGTTCTAAAATTTTATTTCTGTATTAAGATAAAGAAAAATAAATAAATTCAATAAAATATTGAAATATTGTTGATATTTTCACGAAACAAGTTATGGAAATTTAAGCATTAAGTCACGTGACATTGAACACCAACCGGGGCTCCAAACCTGCTATTTTTATAATTTTTTCATTCCAACAAGCTCCCATTGTCATTTTGCTAAAAGTTTGTAATCTGCTAAATTCATAATAGTCGATCATTGGTCTGTCCGTGGTCTCGTAATACTTTTTGATAACCAAGCTATTAAAAAGAATGACTACACAGTGAGGTTATAATGGTAGGTCACTGATCAAAGGAACTGTCAAAATTTTAGCAGATTACTGCATACGCCTGTTATTCATTTGTCATCAATGGCATAGAATGGTAATCTTGTAAGTACATATACTTACGAGATTACCATTCTATGCCATTTCTATCAATGGAGTGTCAGTGGTTGACCATTGGAAAGTTATAATGACGCAATTACATATGTTAGTAGATTACCAAACTTGTCAAAATCGACCATTATGAGATCAATGCTAGGCCATTTTGACGCTATTGTAATAGCAGACTCGAGGCCCAGGACGCGTTACGTCATCCTGTGTAAAACACCATTGTTGTTGTTGAAATTTTCGTAGATTCACGGTTTTATCTTTTACTAGCTGCTGCCCGCGACTGCGTCCCCGTGGAATCTCCGATTTTAAATCATTCTTTATCGCTGCTCCGCTCCTATTGGCTTAAGCGTGATGATATATAGCCTTCCTCGATAAATGGTATATTCAACCCAAAAAGAATTTTTCAATTCGAACCAGAAGTTTCTGAGATTAGCGCGTTCAAACAAACAAACAAACTCTTCAGCTTTATAATAATTATTATTAGTATAGATTCAAAGCATTATATAGAAAGAGAACATCATGGAATCTGGATTTTAGAATATAGATAACTTGCCCAGAAATGACGTTGTTATGATTGGAAAGTTTTTCGCATCAAACAGCGACTTTTGATACTTTTCCCATGATATGACGTTGTTATGATTGGCAAGTTTTTCGCATCAAACAGCGACTTTTGATACTTTTCCCATGATATGATACTCAGTATAATTGAGCATATCATTTGGTAACTAAAAATAACAAGAAAAGATGCTTATTGTGTACAAAAAATGAAGTGGAATCACAGGACTCCATGACAAAACTTTACAAAGATCTAACGTCAAACACCTCAAACAATATTTACAAAAAATCAAGCAAAATTCATGTTTTTCTATAATTATGTATTCGCTAAATTGCATTTTATTTAATACTTACATCGAAATGGTCTTCACAAAAATATATTCTTGAAATTGATGATACACAGTTTGCATCATTTCGCCTTGCAAGTGTTAGCCACTTTTTCCGTACTTCTACTTTGCTTGGGACAAACACAAATAATTTTTTTGGCGTTTTAATGCTTGTGCTTTTACACTGGGGCACCATACAGTACTTATAATACGACGGATTCATTTTTTATCACGAAATATCAACAATCGTTATACACGAACAGCTGTGTTTCGCACAGGTTAACGTCACACACGACGCCATGATAGTTTTGAGCATTTTCCGGGGAAATTAAATGTAATTTCTTTAAATGCGAAATATATATTGAATATCGATGTATTTACAAAAAAAAATTTTTTTTCCACGTATAATGGATACTAAGGTATATTAATTAGCAATCAATCAAAGGAGATGGAAAATGGTGGGCCCAAATGTAATGAGTTGAGATATGATCTAAAAAATTTGTGACATTTTTTTATCTTACTATGTGAAAAATCAGCTCAATTCTGAATCTGGGAGCGGAGAAATAAGAAAAAGATAGGTTTCGTGTGATTTTCGATTGACAAATCGATTACACGATTGCAAAAAAAAATCTCATAACAATTAAATGCACTACATGCAATACATTACATTTTATTACAGTCATATTAAACAATGAAATATCAATTAATGACTTATAAACCGATAAAATGACTATTGATTTTATATCGATTACAATTAATCTTACATTTTTAGTCTATGTCACTGGCATGACAGCTGACTGACATTGACACTAGACAATAATTGCCGGCTGCTCACTCGTGTTTTCCTATATGTTTTGAGTGTTTTCTCGATTATTAAATCGAAAATGATTTCAGCGACCACTGCTTAGTTTTTTATGTTCTGACCCTGCCTACATTGTACGACCTTTACTTTCACTCTGGACACCGAAGATCACTCACCCGTTTGACATGGAATTGTTATTTTGGATTGGATATTGTTGAAAATATGGATCGCTGTGTGAATTGTGGGATAGCAACTACCCGCTGCAATGCACTAGGCCGACGACCCCTAAATGATGAAACAATTTTCAATCGTGTTAGATAAAGGTAACCTTACTTTTACTAAACCTCTATTATCTCGGCTCTCAGATTGTCAAAACTTACAGAATTATCAGAGAGGGACTGACAGGTCTAAATCTATTAATTCACACCATTTTCATCTCTTTACATTTGGGCCCAAGATTGTATGTAATCGTTTCTGTCTCCTTTAGGCAACTAGCCTATTCATCGTCCGATGTGGATATCTTGTTCTAGAGGGCGACTCGCAGTAATCAAAAAATAAAAAAAAATCATATACTTATCAGTTAATCTATGCTTAAGTAACTTAATAAAAACTGCTGGATTTTATCTTCGACAACCAATACCAGGCCAAGTACATGATTATTTAATATTTAACTCAAGTTCAGGAAGGTCATCCGTGGATTGGACTGTCTCATATAAATTTGATTCTTGATCAATAATAGGATAGTTGACTAAAAAATTTTAATTAGTCCGTCAGATAGATTTCCAAAAAATATTGGACACGTATTTTTTCTTTTTTCACGTAAACAAAAAATGAAGCCGATACAGAGCGTTGAAAACTCGTGTGACGTCACTACTCGCTACAATTTTTACCGAGCCGTAACGTCACAAGCCCCCACTCCTGATCTTTGATGCTTTGTATCTTCGTCAGTTTTTATAGATTTGATAAAGGAAAAAATACGTGTCCAATATTTTTCTATAATCTAACTGACGGACTAAACATAATCATATATTTTTTACTCAGGAAACATCCCTATTCTTAAAACCTCGCATGATTTTGATTCCTTTGCTGATTCTTCAAACCTTCGATGAAAAAAAGTATGACTCAATTTTCTAATCTGCAAAAAAAAAAATAACACATTAAAACTCAAGCCTAACCTATTTTGTCTTATAAAAAACACCAAAGCTCACAACAAACAATGGACAAAGCTACGAGTATTATCCTTTATGTCCAGTTCTAAGATAGTTATAGGTCTATGGAAATTCGATAGTTGATCGCTGGAATTTTTGTGAATTTATTTCTATGATCTTTGTAAAGAAATTGTTATATAATTATATATATATATGTGTGTGTGTTTGTGTGTGTAAAATCATAAGTATGTAGGTACTTACAAAACTTACTGGTGGAAAACAATTTCCGAAGTTTTACCTATTTCTGAACTGTTCGCGAAACGTCTCTTTTTACTGAAAAGAAAAATAATAATTATTCTAAAAATATAAAAAAATAAAATTAAAAAAAAACAATGAAAATATGTATCCTAAAATTAAAAGTAAAATCCTTCACGTTTCGAACTCATCACTCGCTTATCCGAATCCAAGCAAATACCACTAAGCCAAACGAACGATAAAATTTCTTATGAATTTACGCTTTCAATAATACAAAATAGCCTAGTACCTATTTGGTTGTAATTTTTGATATTTATAAAACATAAAAATGTACTTACTTTACTATTTCCATGAGATGTTTTTGTTTGTTACTATAGAAGCGCTTTTTTGCTAGCCTCCGGCATTTTTGTTAGCAAATATTTTTACGACTTAGTAATATATTGTGTACACAATACATTACTAAGTTGTAAAAATTATCTTATATTATATAACTACCTACCAATATCTTTACGTACCAAAATTTTTACAGCTTGTAGTTTTAGGAATAAAATAAAATATGAACATTGTAATATTATATTTGAAGTTGTCAAACAACAAAATATGAAATGAACGGTTAGCGGTGCAAAGCGACATACGTCCGTCTAGCAGCGCGCCTATGCGATCACTGTCCGCTGCCATACGTATGAAAGAGAAGCGCGACGACGCGACGTTCGTAACTTATTACAAACCATAAAATAATTAATTTAAAAAGATAAGTTGAGTAGTCAAAAAAAATAAAACAACCAAGTTCTGTATTTAAATATGATACGTAATTGGTATAAATTTTACCAAAGTACGTTGATAAGTAATGCAGATATTTTTGTTTGAAGATCATTTTAAGAGGTTAGTTTAGCATTTTTTTGTATCGAGAAAAGTTTTCAATATCGTGTTTTGAATACAACAGGGTTCTCAGAAATATATTCAAGCTTAACATATATTTTTTCCACCGTCATAAACTGAATAGATTTGGCTAAAAAATTGTTTGAAACAAGCCTATTTGGCTCTTGTCAGCGCCTTAAATGGCTATAACTATTACTCAACGAACAATAATAAAACACAGGACGAGGGTGTAGTTGTTTACATAAAAAATGGTATACATGTTAATGTTGTCGAACCTGACTTTCAGGACGCAAATTGTTTAACAATACAAATTAATAACGACACCGTTGTTTTAGCTATTTATCGCCCACCTTCGTATAACAATATATCAAACTTCCTACAGTCCCTTAATGAAATATTAACAAAATATTCCTCTTGTAGTAATATTATTCTCACTGGTGACATAAATATCGACATCAGTACTTCTAATCATGATCGAAATGCTTTACCTTACCTCGATCTGACATCGTTTAACGGCTTGCTACCGGCCCACGTTATTCCAACACACGGAAAAACATGTTTAGATCACGTTATTATTAAAACTAAATTGCCTGCAAATGTTTTTATAGCTCAAACAACCCTTACCGATCATTATACTGTAATCTTTTCGTTGACTCAACGTTTTACTAGACACTTGAAACACATGATTTCACGGATAGATTCAGTTGGATTACTGTCAGACTTAAAGAAAGCAAACTTTCAAACAGTTCTCGAGACATATGATGCAAACGTAGCAACTGACAGACTGGTTCACATTCTTAAAACTGTACTAGAGTCAAACACTAAAATAATTACCATTTCCAAGCGGAAAACAATTATTAAACCCTGGATAACCCCTGGTCTCTTGAGATGTATAAAAAATAGAGACAATCTTAATAAAAAAACAAAAAAACGTCCTGACAATTTAATACTAAAGACAACATACACAAGGTATCGAAACTATTGCAACAATATTTTAAAGAACGTTAAGAGGGAATTTGAAAGACAAGAAGTAAGAAAAGCGGGAAAAAACAACCGCCGCCTCTGGAAAATAATAAATAAAGTCTCGAACAGATCAAAACCCAAAACTTCACCGACTGAGCTAATAAGCCCGTAGGATCTACCAGTTCATTCCCTAAATAAAATAAACCACTATTTTGTCAATATTGGGTCAACTTTGGCAAATTCAATAACTGCCCAGCAGCAGGGTTATGATTGCCCCCTTCCTGGTACTCACCTACCTACTGTTTCCCATTCCATGGTTATCTTGCCCACTGATGAAGACGAGGTAGGTGCTATTATTTCCTCCTTGAAACGTGACTGCGCGGTAGGCTGCGACAGTATTTCTTCAAACTTTCTCATTGAACATAAGAATCTTTTAGTACCATCCATTACATATGTCTGCAACCTGGCGATAGAATCAGGTACCTTTCCACTTGCATTTAAAAAAGCACTTATCCATCCCATTTACAAAAGTGGAGACCGGCACTGTGTTAATAATTATAGACCAATAGCAATTCTGCCGGCCTTATCAAAAATTCTAGAACGGCTATTGAATAATAGGTTGGTGAAATATCTAGAATCAAATAACCTGCTGTCCCATTATCAATTCGGCTTTCGTGCAGGGAAATCGACAGCCATGGCAGTACACGAGCTGACAAATTCTATTGTTTCTAACATGGATGATAAAAAGAAGTCCTTGGCCATCTTTTTAGATCTAGCTAAGGCTTTTGATACAGTGTCGGTTCCAATCTTGCTACAGAAGCTTGAAAACCTCGGCACACGTGGAAATCAGTTGTCACTCTTCCAAGATATAACCGCTCACAATTTGTTAAAATTGATAACCACTTCAGTGATATTCTTCCCGTAACTTTTGGAATTCCTCAGGGAAGCATCCTAGGGCCCACGTTATTTCTAGTGTATATTAACGACCTCTGCAATCTCTCTCTTCAAAATGGACGTATTATTACCTTTGCGGATGACACGGTGTATTCCCGTTCGTCCCCTCGACTTCGTCCCCCGAGGGGGACGAACGGGAATTTACAAAAATAATATTTAATTTGTTCCCGATCGTCCCAATCCTAATTCAAGAGGGGACGAATGGGAATATGTTCTTCGATTAGTGCCATTCGTCCCACTAAAAAGATTTGTGCAGTAATTTAGTGACCCTATTTATGTGTTAAAATAATGAGTCAACTTTTCTAATTACTTACATAATGTAAAACGTAAAATCTTGCCACCATACACATAAGCAACTGTGACTACAAAAAATAGTGACTTATACATATTTCAAAAGGAAACAACCTGAATGGTAAAAAGTCTGTTTGTAGTGTTTAATTGTAATATAATACAGACTTTTTTTTATTATAAGCTCTATACACTGATTTTTTAATCATAATTTTTTAGTTATAAGGAGAAATTAATTCTTAATTAAAAAGAATATTATATATAAAAAAACTTTTTACAAAAAATAAAACCGACTTCTAAACAAAAAACCAAAAAGTATAAAATAACTAATTTCGGAACTCGGTGTTTTTGGTTGCTTTTTTGTTGTTGTACACACCGACTTCCGAAATTAAAGTTATTTTATACTTTTTTGTTTAGAAGTCGGTTTTATTTTTTGTAAAAAGTTTTTTATTTTTCACTTTTTAGTGGTTCACTCCCAGCTAAACATATCCATCACAGCGTACGTGGTATAAATTGGTGTAAACAATAAACAAACATGCGATTTCAGCTACCCCGACAGATTTGCTATCATTTATTGAAATTAACAAAAAAACCGCTTGTTCGACTTCGATAAAATTTTCATTGGACCATTTGGGAAGTATACCCTTTCCAACAAAAAAAGAATTTTTCAAATCGGTTGGCAAGCGACGGAGTTATACGCGAACAAACATTAAAAAAATATATAAACATCCGAATTGAGAACCTCCTCCTTTTTTAGAAGTCGGTTAAAAATATTGCGAGTTATCGCAAAGTTGATTCTGTGGTTTTTATTCCTTATGACTGATATTTATTTCAAACTTGTTTTTTTTTTTACCAATTAAAACCACCAGTCTTATATTATTTGGTGGGGAGCAATAGACCTAAAAAAAAGAATTAATAAATTATTCCCATTCGTCCCCTAAAAAATTTAGAGGGACCATCGGGAAAATAAATAACGAATTCCCGTTCGTCCCCCTCGGGGGACGAAGTCGAGGGGACGAACGGGAATACACCGATGACACTGCGCTTCTTTTCACTGCAGATTCATGGGAAGAGGTATACGACTGCGCTCAGGTTGGGTTTAATGCTGTAATTGGTTGGCTGAGAACTAATTTACTCACCTTAAATTCCGATAAGACCAAGTATATAGCTTTTACTTTAAGGAATAGCCCACAGTCATCTCTTCATCCATTCTCCATTCTCGCTCACACCTGTTCATCCCCACAAAACGATGATTGTTCTTGTTCCACGTTGCAGATAGTGGAAAATATTAAGTACTTGGGGGTCACCCTGGATTCTAAATTAAACTTTGCGGCACATATTAACTGCCACACTAGCAGAATACGGAAATTTATCTTTGTAGTTAAAAATCTTCGGTCTATCCTCAACTCCAAGCAACTACTATCTGTTTACAGAGCGCTGTGCCAGTCTCTCCTGACATATTGCATCACCTCATGGGGTGGGACTTCTAAAACTGACCTTTTAGCACTTGAAAGGGCCCAGAGGGCGGTTCTTAAAGTCGCACTTTTTCTTCCTTTCCGTCATCCCACTGTTGAAGTTTATAAGTCCGCTAAAGTCCTCTCAATTCGGCAGCTTTTTATCCTACATGTTGCTTTGAAACAAAGATCCCTTATTCCCCATATTAATGTCCGGCGAAATAGAAGAAGGAATGTATTCCAACCAAATTTAGTAAAAACAAAATTTGTCCGAAACTTTTTTTCTTTTCTTGGCCCGTTTCTATACAACAGACTTAATGATTTACTTTCAATTCATACCCTAAACAATACAAATTTTAAAAGAAAAATAACTGACTGGCTTATAACATTAGATTATACCCAAGTTGAAGATCTTTTTAAAACCGTATCCTAACACAATATTCCCTTTGTAACGCACACACATTTACCCTTCACCACACACATTCACACCACATCACACACTCACCATACACTCCACACACATTCACGTATGTACAGTCGGTGATAGCAATTAACTGACCCCCCTAAAAATTACTCGATTTTACACCCTATGCTCATAACATTAAACGTTATTCAATATGTATGAGTTAATCAGACTAACACTACTCGATGAACAGAAACAATAAATAATTTTGATACGCAAACTTGAGCTTTAAGGGGTTGATATTAGGTCATTTATTTATAACTTTCACCTTTTTTAATAAGTGGGTAGTTAGACGTCAATATGCGTATTCAACAAAAACTGCTATAGATATGACATTAGGAATATGGGGTAGAAGAATAAATTGAACAAGATATTCTATGCACAAATAGCAGTGAATACGCGCGAACATTTTTACCTTGCCTTACTAATTTGCGAAAATCCACGTTTTTTTCCTTTTTATTAATTGTTATCAGTTTTGATAGTTTAATCATCATGTCTCAGTTGAGTGATTATTTAAAATACAAAATAATTTATTTGCATGAGGAGAATGTTGGTATTAAAGCGATTGCTAGGAAACTTAATATAGCGGTAAGTGTATAATTTTTTATGCTTAATTTATAATAATTATAGTTATTCTTTGGTCAGTGTGTCATCTTAGGCTTAATTCGTTAGTTTGCTTAAAAGCCGGTGAATGTAGAATAATAGACAATTAACTGTGTTTCATTATGAGTCTAATTTGAGATCATTTATAGGTCTAATTTGATTTATATAATCTAAATTTGATAAACGTATTTTTTCAAACTTAATCGATAAATTATGTTAACCTATTCGTTACTAAAATTATGCTTATTGTGTTGTTTCAGAGAAATACAGTCAGATTGTGGCTAAGACGTTTTGAAGAGACAGGGAATATTCAAAAAGATCGTCCTGGACCAAAACCTACTATGTATTGTATACTCCTGTGTCAGAACGTCATCAAGCAATTGTTAGAAGGCATACTGAACACCCATTTTTGCCTACTCATTCAACTGCAAGTGGAAGTGATTGTTGTTAGAATATGGTGCGCGGTATGCGGGACCGCTTGCAATAAATAATAGAAAAAATGGTGCTCCACTTCGCTATTAAAAGCATGAATGACTTGAGTAACCAGTGTTCTGAATGAATGACTTGTGTCAGTGTGTGTGTTAAATTAACTATTGTTATCATTTCTAACGAAGTATTTCGAATACCTAGTTTTTTGTCAAAACCTTATTTTATAACTAAAATAACTATTCACAAAACAAATTGATATATAGTAGGTAGAACTTCAACGTATAATGCCGTTTTATTTAGTTAAATTATATTTAATGTGGTGATGTTATTGTTGTGAAATAGAAATACATATCTATATTTCTAAATATTATAACATGCTGATTCACTACATTAAACTCAGTGCAGTTAACAACGTTATTAGTAAGCAGGTAAATATTATCATCTTCGTGTCGTCATCAATATCATTTATGTTATTCTTATAATATTTTTTTTTTATAAAATAAAATCGTTTTTAACATCATTTTGGTTTTTATTTCTGTTTGTTTTTCTTTTTTGTTGTTGCTAAAGTTATAATTTATTATTAATAACTTAAAACAAATATACAAAACAGCAAAAAAACGCGTCAATTACGTTTGGTTACGAACTTACAACCACGATTTGTCAGCTCACTACAGTCACCACTAGACCACCCGAAACACGTTTAACGTGGTCGAAATTACGTATTATATTACAAGTTAAAATAATATTCAAGATCATACCTACCTTAACACTGCGTATTAAAGATCAAATTCGAATAACTATTTTATTGATCGTAGACGTTGAACCAGTGGTTCTAGTTCGACAAGCTTACTGCTAATAAGCAAAAGGTTCAAATTCGTTCAATTTTTAGGGGGGTCAGTTATTTGCTATCACCGACTGTACATCCTCCCTTGCATGTAATAAAATACTTTATTGTACTTTTTTTTCTTCTTATTATTCTTTTTGATGAACAATATTGCAATATGATAATGTATTTTGAATATTATTTACGAATCAGATTGTCTCCAGTACAACAATAATAATGTGAAACTTTGTTAAGCCTGGTGACCTGGTGAGGTAAGGGGCCTGGTGACTTTTTTTTTTTTTTTTTTTGGATGGGAAATCATCAAATGACTTCTCCCGCTCTGGGCGGAGCGGAAGGGAGTGTCAGACTCTTACTGACTAAAACCCACCCGTGTTCCTGCTTGTGCCCTTTGCGTTCCAGGGCCGCGGTGGCTCTTTCAAACAAATTCCGCAACCCTAGCAGGCACTGACCCTATGGGGCCCCGTCTTCTTTGCTGACGGCTCTTTGAGGCGCGCGTGGAACACGACGCGCCGTCGACTCGGGCCTGGTTGCTATCGGGCGGCGAGCCACCCATAGCTCGCCATCCGCAGGCCCGCGCCCACGGTGGCCGGGAATCGCCCTGCGTTTCCCGACGCCCGGGGCGTCTTCTTCTGTTGCGGCGGTTGGGGTGTGAGGTTTCCCTCTCACGCACGCGTTCCGCCTCCTCCTTCGCTAGCATTACTGCTTCGCAGAAGGAGGCGACCGCTTCCCATGCCTCCTCGCTCCGGACCATGGCTTGAACCAGGGCCGGACGCGAGAGGTCGCCGCCGCCGATCGCCTCGATGAGGACACGGCGGTGCTCCGCCCAAGCAGGGCAGACCTCCACCGTATGCTCCACCGTGTCCTCTGGGCGATCCACACAGTGCTGACATCCGGACGAGTCCGATCCGAAGCGGGGTGGGATTCCCCGACTGCTGAGCAGTCGGGACCCACCTGGGGACTTATTTCGCAAAGGCCTAATTCCATGATTTCCTTTTAAAGGGTGCGGTCCCTATTCTCTCCGCCCCATCTCAGGGCCCCCTCTCCTCCCCTCACCTCGCTGCTCGCTCGCTGCTCCCACAGTCACGTCTGATGATCAGACGCGTACCAGAGAGCAGCGAGCAAGCTTGAATCGCACACCGTCCGCAGACCCAAACACTGCTCAGGTCTCCGAACGGTGTGCCCCTCGTGTGTCTCTCTTTGTCTGATCCCTCACTTGCGACCTTCCGGCATGAGTGGCTCTACCGGGAAAGCTCGCAAGATCATTGGGACGCGCAAGCCCCACTACGACGGCAACGTGGAGACACATTCGGTGGGGGGAGCCTGGTGACCTGACATACAGGTTTTGTAAAAAACTTAGTTTAGGCACCAGTCTTCCACAAATTAATTTTAAAATTGTGTCTGTAGACTATTTAATTAATTTATCTGTAATTTGTGGTAAGAAAATAAATAAATTATTATTATCATTCGTGTATTCATTTTAAAATCTTATTAATTACATTTTTAAATATTTAAATAAAAAATTAAAAAAAAAAACATTTAAAAATATAAAAAATAGTAGCCCACCGGTATCGGGAACAGGGTCCAAGCTACCGGCGGTCAGGGCTCCAGAGAGAGGAACCTCCTAACAATGCGAGCCGTGTCCAGAAGTACCGCTTTCTGGATCAAGCCCTTGATCCAGCTGCCTAACGAGAGCCTCCTAAGGTGTTGGTCGAGGCTCTTGGCTATTAGGCCATTGGCTGACACGACTATCGGTACAATGATTGCTGAATCCACATCCCACATGTCGACAACCTCGCGAGCCAAGTCAAGATATTTAATTTGCTTATCTTTCTCGGCTTTCACGAGGTTCTCGTCATGCGGGACGGTTATGTCTACAATCATTGTACGCCTCTCGATTCGGTCCACCACCACTATATCAGGTTTATTGGCAACAATAGTCCTGTCAGTGATGATGGACCGATCCCAGTACAATGTGATATTGCCACTAAAGAGAACTGGGTCGGGCACATACCTGTAGTACGCAGGGGCGTGCGCTCCATATAGGCAATTAGGCTAAGCCTACCCTACCATAGCAACGGATAAATAAAACAAATGTATTTATTGTAACTATGCAATAAAATAAAACAAAAATATTTAATAACTCATAACGCCTAGTATAATGCTTATAGCAACTTCTCGCCCGTGCGTGTGACGTATTTCAAACTAAGCTGTTCCTACGAAACGGTTCACATAGGCCACAATACGGAGAGCCTTATTTCAATTGATAAATTTATGCATGTGTGCAAATGTTCTTGTGTATGTACGCCCATAATTTACACACACATGTATAAATTATGGGCGTTTCTAGGCTCGCTGGAGCCCACTACACGTGTCCTGATTGGTTCACCACACAATTCAAGGACAAGTAGTAAAATTTTATGAATGGAAATCGCTTAACAGGGTTGTCAATTTGAGAATAATAATTTCCTTAATAACTTATAGATATAGTTTAAAAAAACTGGTTAGTATTATCAAAAGTATAAAATGTACAAAATATATGTTAAATTGTAATTAATAACCCTCTAAATATAATTAAAAACCGCAAGAATTTAACTTTTCTTCCCAAATTTTCCAAACTTAATTTGAGAATTTGGTTTAAAGGGAATTAGAAAAATAAAATTGGCAACTTTGTTGACATTTGAATAGATAGATTATCAATTTTGGCGGGTTATGATGTATAACCCGGCAAAATGTCATTACATGTCATTCTTAAAGATTACGATAGGACCATGTAGCAATTTTTTTTGGAAGTGTATTGATTGTCTTTTTAAATGATATTTTTGCAAGAAAAAGAGAAGCCATATTGTTGATATTGTTTCATGTGACAAGCAATAGTCGTTCGAATATTTTGTTGTTGAGTGTTATAAATCATAGTGCATTGATTTATAAGTAATTCGTTTTGAGTCATAAAGTAGTGTAAATATTAAAGTTTAGTGTTATTTGTTTACATACTTAAAAATGGTCCTAAATTGTGAAGTTTGTGCTGACAATGTGTTTGTTAGAGATTAAAAACAGTAAGTTTTCAAAGCTATCGTATAATGATAAGATTCAAGTTGTTTCTAAAGGTAGATGTATACCCGAGTTACGAGAATTAACTCAAAAATAATTCATCTCGTACTCGTCATTTCAATCCTCAGAGTTATGAAACATATAACTGGCTATGTGTGTACACACAAATTATTTTGTTTTCTGTGCATTTTGTTCAATACTTCTAGAAAGAGTAGTTTGTATCGTCAGAATATCGTGATTTGAATTTGGTGAGTTTTTAAAATTATACGTTTCTCATCGTTCCGTATCGTGATTTCAACCCAGTAGAATGTGGTGAGCTTTTTTTTTGGACATTATGTCTGGCCTACCCTTACTCTAGAACCACTGCACGCCCCTGGTAGTACGGCACCTCCGAATTCACAAGTGAGTATTTTAGAGCAAGTTGCTGGTGGATAATCCTGGCTACGAGGTTGTGCCTATGCAAGTACTCTCCGTTAGCAAGACGAGAACACCCAGAGACAATGTGGCGAATTGATTCTCCCGGACGTTGACATGCCCGACATATGTCAACCGTACCGTCCTTCACAATAAATCTCCGGTAGTTGTTCGTCATGATAACTTCGTCCATAATTGCACAGACAAAACCTTCGGTTTCTCCAAAGAGATCACCAAAGCGTAGCCAGGCTACGGACGCTAATTGATCTACGTCGGGCCCATGTAGAGCCCGGAAAAAGCGTCCGTGAAGTTCCTTACTCTGCCATACTGCCCTGCGATCGTTAGTGTCAAGCACTGCTGGTTTGCGCCAGTTCTCATTTGCCAAGGAGAGCGGGGTTAGTCCCTTGTCCACTGCCACTACATCTCGATGCATACCCACTTCGACAGCTAGGAAATATTCCCTGAGACTGCATATCTCGCGATTGTGGAGAGTCTTAGCATTTAAAAAGCCTCGACCTCCACACTTTCGCGGGATATACAGTCTCATTACCGACGACCGTGGGTGATGCATTCGATATGTAGTTAGCAGTGTTCGGACCCGCCTATCCAGGGCGTCAAGTTCCGTTTGAGTCCATTTGAGTACGCCGAAAGAGTACATCAATACCGGCATGACCTAACCGTTGAAGGCGCGCACCTTGTTTCCGCCCGATAGAAGGCTATTGAATACCTTCTTCAGGCGGCCAAAGAAGCGCTCCTTCAACGATTGCTTCATGTCAGTAACATTGATACCTAACGCTTCCGACATACCCAAATACTTGTAAGTTTCAGTTGAAGAGAGGCATCTCAGGTTTATGGAATCCGAGAGTTGAGATCCCACGGATTCCATAATCTCTCCACGCTTTACATGCATGATCGCACATTTGTCCACACCAAACTCCATCCTGATGGCGTTACTGAAAGTTTCAGTTACCTTCAGTAGCTCCATCAGTTGCAGATTAGTGGGGGCAAAGAGTTTCAAATCATCCATGTAAAGGAGGTGAGATATAACCTGACCACCTCTTTTCAACCGATAACCTAGCCCTGAATTCCCCAACAGTGTGCTTAGAGGATTCAAGGCTAGGCAAAACCAAAGAGGACTCAAACTATCGCCCTGAAATATACCCCGCTCGATCCTTATCGGTTCGCTATTCCTCTGGACATGTCGACATCCTGGATAGCGAAGGACTGTCCTCCATTGCCCCATACACGACATCAGGAAGGTGCGTAGAGATGCATCTATTTTATACAATTCTAGCACCCTCAAGAGCCATGTATGGGGCACAGAGTCATAGGGCTTCTTATAGTCTATCCAACATGTCGACAGATCTTTTCGGGAACGCCGAACCTGTTGGCTAATGGCTATATCAATGAGGAGTAGCTCCTTTGTACCACGGGACCCGTTCCTACATCCATTTTGAGAGGCAGACATGATGTTGTTGCTGTTAATATGTTGATTAATTTTATCTCTCAAAATAGATGTAAGAACCTTATAGACCGTTGGTAGACATGTGATCGGTCTATACTTTTTGGGTTCCGCGGTGCTACCAGACTTGTGGAGCAGGTGGGTAATGCCTGTCATAAGAAACTCGGGTAGTGAACCGGACTCCAAGGACGCTTGGTACCGAGATGCCAAACAAGCATGCGAACTATGTAACCATTTTATCCAAAAGGTGTGCAGTCCGTCCGGCCCTGGGGATTTCCAGTTAGGTAACGGACGGACTGCACGGGCTACATCTTGGAGGCTGATTATGATAGCCCCCATATCTGGTAATGGATCGCATGCTCGTTCGACCTTCCGGATCCAATCACCATCGGTATGACTGACAGGCGCCGACCAAATGTTGCGCCAGAACGAACACATGGCGTCATCATCCGGCGGGCGCGTGTCAGTCACATCTTGGTCCGGTCGCTCCCAAGCCTTATATACCCACCTTTCATTACTTCGGAATGTGCGATTCTGGGTGTATCGCTCAACCCGTCGCTTATACCTACCTTCTGCTTCAGGAAGTCGATGCGCTCTGTGACACGAGACAGATAGTCTAGGGGACTAATTTCAGTCCCCGAAAACGCACGTCTCACAAAGCGCATCACTCTTGGGCGAGTGTTGCCCTCCCTGAAGCAGATTAGTTTGCCAATTAGTGCTCTGGCCCCACCGATACGACGCTCGATTCTGCACTGCCAGGCAGGTATGGCTGGTTTCGGTCGTGTAACTCTGTCATTGGGCATTTTGACATGAGCTATACGACATGCCGCTACAGTCGCGTAGTACATTATCGAGTGTGCATCAGTGAGGTCTTCGCAGTTATCAAAATAGTTTGACAACTGCGAATCCAGTGCAGCCACCAGCGCCCTATTTTTATTATGCATGGGCAAACGAGGTATGCGTGGTCTAAGCTCGGGCGACACGTAGCGAAATTCCCGAATCGCACTCTCCAAAGCACTCCTCAATTCTTCATTGCACTAGGTACTTACGTTCGTAACCCTGTCATTACTCTCCTCGTCAGCGTGGCTGGGGATTTGGATTAACTGTGGTTGAGCCACAGTCTGCGGCGAGGGAGTAATGACATGGCTGCTACATATTTCATTTCGGAGGCGATCAAGCACACTGTCATCCAACATACGGTTACGTAGGATAACGCGCACCTGATCTGACAGTCGTTGGGCCGAAACGTTGACAGCTGGCTCAAGTACCTGAAACAGAGAGAGCATCCGACCACGGTACGCAGTCAGGTTAGTTCCCCCCTCTGTAGCCCCATAGTATGAGCGCATGATGTTTTCGTTGATGGTTTGCGTCCATCGCATGCGCTGCACACTTCCGCCGGGAGCTGGGACCCTATCAGAGGCCGATGGGCCTCGAGGTCCTAAGCCGTCCGGCGGCCGGCGTCCTCTTCGTCGACGTGCTGGTGGTGGTGACGTCGGCGGCGAGAAGTACTCGTCGCTCGAGCTCGACGCGACTGCCACGGCCGGTGGGGCTGGGTTCCGGCGGCGGCGAGGCGGAGCTGAGCGACGAGGCCGGAGATGGTAGGCGTGCTCGTCGAGCTGCGGCTCTTGTCAACATTGATGTGGTTTCGTTTCCAATATTATTTCATGGCATACATACATGTATCTGTAACAAATGGTTTGATTTTCGTGATTGGTTTTCTCTTTATTACTGTCATTTTTAATGTTTATGTGGATATATTGTAATATAAAATGTATTTAAATCGGACGTGAAAAAATTTTGTGTCACTTGGTTGGCAGGCGAGCCACAGATATTATTATTATTATTATTTATATATTTCGAAAGAAACTTATAATAGGGTAGTTAACTAAAAAAATCTAATTAGTCCGTCAGATAGATTTCCAAAAAATATTGGACACGTATTTTTTATTTTTTCACGTAAACGCAAAATGAAGACGATACAGTGCGTTGAAAACTCGTGTGACGTCACTACTCGCTACAATTTTTAGCGAGCCGTGACGTCACAAGCCCCCACTCCTGATCTTTGATGCTTTGTATCTTCGTCAGTTTTTATAGATTTGATAAAGGAAAAAATACGTGTCCAATATTTTTCTATAATCTAAATGACGGACTAAACATAATCATATAATTTTGACTCAGGAAACATCCCTATTGTAAAGATAGCATTTATTTATTTATTTATTTAAGGATGCTGAACGCCCTCCTGACTGCCGACCCTGAATGTGATGTATTTGCTGATGAATGGAAGAAAATAATGCGTGCTTGTCTGATGTTTTGTGAGAGACAATATGCGAGGGTGTCCACTATTACATGTTAGTTTATGTTATTTATGATGTATTTTTTTTTTTAATTAATTGATTTAACCATTTATAATTTTATCCACAAATTGTATATCTTTGAATATTAATTTAATTTTTTTTTATTATTATTATGTTATTTGAATGCTTATTTTATTCTATTTTGTATAATTCTATGTTAATTAATGTAATTGGACCTGTGCCGTTTTAATTAACTATAAATAAATAAATAAATAATTGTAAAGATAAGCAACAACCCTCTAAAAATAGTTAAAAAACTGCAGGAATTTAATTTTTCTCCTCCAATTTGAAATTTTGGTATATTGGCAATATCGTATTGACAGTAACACTCTGGTGTTACTGTCAATACGATATTATTTGTATTAAAAGTATTGTCAAATAATACTGTTTGAATATATCATAGTGAGTTGAGTTATTCATTTTGAAACATAGTTTAAACATTAAAGTTTATTTGTTTGTTTACCTACTTAAAAATGGTCCGAGATTGTGAAGTATGTGCTGATAATGTGTGTTTGTTAGAGACTAAAAGCAGTAAGGAAAGACTACAATAGTATACTGAGAATAGACTGGCAACTCTTCCTAATTTTTAGTGGTTGAACTCAGCACCCTCTAGTTTTTGGTAGAGGGAACTAATTTATTTATGTAAATGTATAATTAGGTGTATACAGCTGCTGCACTGTCAGATCCTTAATTACAATTCCAATTTTCAAATCCAATTTATTGGTTTGTATTTTCAATAGAGTCTCAATTTCTTGATGGGCACTGCTGAGTTCTGATTCTAGTTTGTTAATTTGTTGTTTTAATTTAAGTATCAGTTCGATATGTGATTCATCGCTCGACAAGTCTGGCATACTGGATACACTTTCATCGTTGAGGGTATGTTCCGAAACTTCACTCTCATTTGGGTCCGAGTATGTTCGCTGTCGTTGCAATGTTATATTATTTAGGAAGTCCATCGTAAAAATAATTCAATGAACAAATTATATAAATCTCAAAAAGAACTTGCGATCGGCGGGGATCGAACCAGGTGACATAAGATTCTCAGTTCTCACGTCCTTCTATTTATATCGTCAGAATATCGTGATTATAATCTTTCTTGAATCTGGTGAGATTTTTAAATTATAAGTTTTGAAGTGGGCAAATCTTCTTTCTATACTCATCGTTTAGTTTAGTATCGTGATTTCAACCCAGAATAATGTCGTGAGCTTTTTTGTTTTTTTTTTTTTATGGTCATTTTGTCTGGCCTACCCTTACAATGGAACCACTGCACGTCCCTGGAAAATTCGTTTAATAAAGCTAGCAAACATCCTTTTTCGTCACCAATCAAATGCGTTTTTTATTTTGGCGAACTCTGCAGTGGACACGTTATTTACATATAATACGGAACCCTGATAACACGTTGAGAGTCATTAGTTCGAATGTATGTAACCCCGCTTCGATTATAAAACGTCAGTAACTGTACCTATCAATACATTCCGATGGGACGAGTCAGGAGCCTTCATAACAACAGACCATGTGGAATGCATTAGAAGAAAGCTGGAAGAATATCGCGCAAGAGACTATAAAGAAATTAATTGCTGGTATGCTAAGATTGGTAAAAAATCATAAAATAAAAAGGAGGATATTTCGATGTAAAATTTATTTTCTTAACTTTCTTATAGTGGTGACAAACTTTTGACCGGTAGTATGTATACCAGTTTCATTGTGCGTCACGACATACTAGAAAATTTAAAACTACAGGACCTACTTTCATAAAAATGTTCGTTGTTCTAAACTAACAAATACGATTATATACGAATGTAGCTACATTAGTACTACACTCATAGATATAATAAACAAGGAGATATGCCCTGTAGCCGAAAATGTATCGGAACCTGTGTCTCCTGTTTTGCCCTACCACCCGGCAACTACTACGAATGCAGTTCAGTAAAAGCAATAGATACGCAGTCGCGCACATACCCGCATTTTGAAATCGGACTGTACTACACAATCAATTATAAACCTTATCCTAATAAACACAGCGTATATTTACAGTACACCGTGCAACTTACTCACACAAAAACAACGGTGGGTATCGTTGTGCTGTGCAAAAGCAATTTATTTTACATATACGCTAGTGATTGACTAAATCGGAAAGTTATCGATTCTGGCATTTATTACACACGCCATGCTGCCCATGTATAACAAATAAATAGCATGAATATGTTGACTAATTTTAAGCAAAGGTCACTAATATATTATCTTAAACATGCCGATTACTATAATGCATTCGAAACTTTATCGAAAGTAAACTACAATTACCATAAAAAGTAAGGAAGTAGCACGAGGATAAGGCATAAATACGATAATTCAAAGCCAAAAACACTTAAACGATTATTTACCAAAAATTTAATGAAATCTAAGAAAGTTTGGTACACTTTTGTAATATTTCATTCAACAATCGACATTGTTGTCGACAGTGTATCTGCACAATTACATCACTAACTCGCGGCAAGAAGCAGCGGCCGTACTATGCGATACATCGGCTTGCTAAAGTATCGTTTTGTGATTTTTACATTGCTCATCCAGTCACTTAGCGACAAACTTAGGTAGTGGTTAAGGAGCAGTGTATTCATTGTAATATGTTATTGTCGCTGTGACATTTGAAAACAAAAATAACATAGAATAAGCAAGAAATATTTTACGATTTGTTGTTTTTCATGATTTTAAAGACAAATATAGTAAAATACTTGTATTTTGATATGGTAAGTGATTCCATAATTAACAAAGTTTTGGTTTAGGCTTCGGTTTTTACAAGAAAACGCTGAATAACACGGCATTCTTATATCTTATCACGCTCACGGTCGGAAGCGCACTAGTTCGCGGATTCGACCATTGCGTAAGACATGGTCGCCCAGACCATGTCGCGTGGACGCCGACACGCCCCCTTGCCACTTCTCCTGTATTTTATATTTCTATGACTACACTATTGGTAATAAAGTATGACAGTTGTTTCTTCATACATAGTCATCAATATTTACAATTCTTCATGAGCCGGCAAATATGAAAACAAAAAATAGACAAGTTTCTTCGGTAAATTTACTAATATAATAAAGTGTTTGTTTGAATGAACGGCTCAATCTCTGGCTCAGAACTTGGACATTGCAATATTACTTAATTTTTCTAAAATAAAAGATTTTTCTAAAATAAATGTAATTTACTCCTTATTACATCAGCTACCCGCTAATAACAGTCCCGTCAAAATCGGTCCAGCCATTTCAGAGATTAGCCGGAACAAACAGACACAAAAATTGTAAAAAAAATATTTTGGTGTATCTACCATATATATTCATACTTATATGCATGTAATAAAAAGAGGTTATTTCAATATTAAAAACAGACTATTCAATTGTATTTATATGCATAGATTTGACCAGTACGGATTGTATAGACCTCTGAGTTTGTTTCGTTGTTTCTTCTCGGGGTAGTCCGCTAGGAAATACCGGCCTCATTTAGCGTACACTGACCATAAAAGATTAGACTTGTAAAAGTTTCATGTTTAAAGTACTTACAAAATAAATATCATTTACCAAGCTTTAACACTGGACGTATAATTGTATGGTTTACATTGAGATATTTTTTCAGGTGAAGCAAACAGCGCGCACGAACCATGAAATGGATGTTAAAAATAGCGGAAAAGTTTCTGCCTCACAAAGACTTTCAAATTTAAGAGATCGCCTTAATACGGTAGACCTTATACCTTTGCAGTTGCCAGCTGCTACTAATGAATGCTTGGTAAGTAGAATATTTCAACCAAGTGAAAGAAAGAACGAAAGGATGCTTTTTGAGACCTGCACAAGATAAACAAAAAAAAAACAGTAAAAATATAAAGGGATACGTACAAATACGTTTTGATATAATTGCGTTTCAATTGTATTAATGGGAACTGAAAAGTCGTGTTTAAAGGTATGAATATAATACATTACTTGTTACAGCACATATTTATTATTGATATTATATTGTTTCTTTATTCAAGCTTTATTTAAAAACTATGTAAAAAACATATTATTTATAGTTATTTTTATAAACCAGGACTTTATTGAGTACTTTTATGTAACACTAGCTGCTGCCCGCGACGTCGTCCCCGTGGAATCCCCGATTTTAAAACATTCTTTATCGCTGCTCCGCTCCTATTGGCTTAAGCGTGATGTTATATAGCCTAAAGCCTTCCTCGATAAATGGTCTATTCAACCCAAAAAAAAAATTTCAATTCAAACCAGTAGTTCCTGAGATTAGCGCGTTCAAACAAACAAACAAACTCTTCAGCTTTATAATATTAGTATAGATAAGCGTGTACTGTCTAAAATATCGGGATTATAAGTAATATTTCTAAGTTTGTTAACGAGAATACCAACTACAGATATCTAGTGGCTGAGTGACGTGCGTGCGTGCTGAAAAACGTACTTTCATCATTATTGCAGTAGACTCTTCATATAGCTTCATATTTCAAGCTAACAGTATTAGTTTTATAAGTGCGTGTACGACCACCAATTAAAGGGTTGCATAATCTGTTTGGATTTTTATAATGCAAATTATTGATCATAGTATAAAAAAGCTACACGACATAACTGTCTTAAGAACAACTTTGTAAAAAAACCGAAGCCTTATAGGGTCACTCAAGTATCGGTCAGTCCGTCTATCACCAGCCAATTTTCTCTGAAGTGGAATCCAGTAGGGAATCTGAACTCTAACGTTAGAGTTCGTGTCGGAATTTTCTTTTTATCTACTTTGAAGTATAACGTAGGGAATATTAGTAGGTAACACAAATAGAGGTCAAAACACTAGGTTAGGACAACATTAGGAAAGGCAGGCCTGATAATGTATTATGATTAGTGTTCACATTCAAAGAGAGATTTCTGAGAAATTTGTATCAGAAGGCCAAAGCAGACATCCTTTTTTAAAGGGATAATCAATTATTAACTGCTAACACTTCCTAGCCATATAGTTATTATAAAGGAAAAACAGAAATCTTGGATTTGCTGCGTGACCGGATAGGATAATCTAAGATGCTTTTTACTTAACTAACTGATAGGAGCCGGTCTATGATAAGCTCAACTATGCATCTTGTAATGTAGGTTGAGAAATAGATAAAAAAATAACTTAACAACAATAGCAAACGTTGATCTTTCGTTTGAACTTTTGCAAAACAGCTGAGCAGCTACCTATTTCTAGTTTAATTTACATAGCACTTTTTGGTAAAAGTAGTGAATTCATTGTTTTATTATTAAAAATCTCATTGGGTTAGGTACCTGTTGGGGTAGTATGTGTGACCGTGAAGCTTAATGTAAAAGAGAACACTGTATTTGCATGATACTTTATTTTTAATACCGACAAGGTTACAAGCAAAGCACATATCCTGGTACAGAACAGGGATCATAGATAAAAGGAAAACGGAAGGTGTCAGCTACACGATGACATCTGACAATGTTGCCACAGCTAACATGCTTATAACTATTTTATAAATGTAAACACCGTAACAGTACCTATGATAACGGGTTCTCTATTGTGTCACCTAACTTTTTTATCCATAATTTAAAGAGCCATAACTTTTTTTGTCCTAATCATCATTTGTCCGAATGATAACTTACTCGAACTTAATATCTCATGCCATAAAATTGAAATCCCTTAATATAATATGTCCTAAATCCGTTTGTCATAAATATTACAATCAATAATATACAAAATATATAAAACCGTTTTCAATAAAAGTTATAAGTCCTAAATTCAAATAACATAATGTTTATTTATAATAATATTCTTAGATCTTATAACAAAGCAATTGCTATGATGATATCTGATGATGCATTATAATTTTTTATTATACGTAAATAAATATATTATTATACATGTACTCAATAAAGCAGTTGATTGTGAACAATTGGTTTTTGTAAGTAAGCAAGCATGCAGCATGCAAGCAACCCTGCAGCATGCAAGCAAGCACGCAGCATGCAAACAAGCACGCAGCATGCAAACAAGCACGCAGCATGCAAGCAAGCACGCAACATGCAGCAGGCATGGTTTCTGTCACGGCTCCGGCGCTGCGGGGCTCCGGCGGTCCCACACGAGTTTATCGTCGCAGATGGGTTTAACGCTCACCACCGAGTGTTACAACCACCTGCTCCTCAACTCGCGGGCCGCCTCGCCCCTCCGCGCCTACGCGATTTTAAATTACAAGGGGTAGGGCAGACAAGACTGCGTGGAGTCGGATTTACAGCGATTCCTTTCTGTCACTAAAACCTATTTTTTATCAAATGTTTTAGGACTAAAATATTTATTATAAATGAACATTCGGAATAATACACATTATTCAACACAATACTTAGGACATATGACTTTAGGGCATGTAAAATTAGGAGATTCAATTATTATAGTCCTCGATATTATGACAGAATACTTTTAGAACTAAAGATAATTATGCTGAACAAAATTTCGGGGTTTTGAACATTATGGTTACTGCAGTTTATAGCAAACGTGTTATGGATAATGATTTTCGGACAAACGATTTTATGAGAAGAAAGGGAGTACCATGATAACGATTATGAACGTAAAAAGTAAAAAAGTAAAAAAAAAACCCTTAAAATAAACTTTTTACAAAAAAATACAACCGACTTTTACACAAAAAATCAACAAAGTGCAAAATAACTTTAATTTCGGAACTCGGTGTTTGTGGTTGCTTTTTCGTTTTTTGAACACCGACTTCCGAAATTAAAGTTATTTTGCACTTTTTTGAATTTTTTTGTAAAAAGTTTTTTATTTTTCACTTTTTAGTGCTACACCCCCTCCCCTCCCCCCACCTAAACGAACCAATCACATTGGTGTAAAAAAAACGTACTGCTCCTTTGCAGAGTAAACTAGGAGGTCGTCAATGTAGACAATGTAGATATTTTTTTTTTAGTTTTTTGTTGATTTTTCGAAAACCGCTTGGTTGATTTCGATAAAATTCATCATCATGGACAATCACACATCATGGGACCATTTGGGAAGTATACCCTTTCCAACAAAAAAATAATTTTTCAAATCGGTTGACAAGCGACGGAGTTATGTGCGAACAAACATTAAAAAAAAAACATACAAACATCCGAATTGAGAACCTCCTCCTTTTTTAGAAGTCGGTTAAAAATGAGGGAAAATCCGACTAAAAATTCTTACGCGGAGGGGTCCATTCATGTCCTGGACCACTGGTATCCGTTTGTGCGTCCATGTCCCTTACACGCTGTATAAGGGATTTTTCTCTTTCTCAAAAGTAATTAATTATGTTATGAAATGTTATATCCTACATAGATAGATAGAGTAAACGGGATTAAGAGTAAATATTAAAATAACTTTATTTATGTACTGCATCCCATTCTGTGTTACCGCCAGTGTAGTCGCTGTTCTGCGATGCCAGATGTAGCCAAGTCGAGCTTGAGATGTTGTTTGACAACTTGAGCCACCTGTGCAGTCTCCTCGTCTTTCTCCTCTGACACTCCATGCAACAGCAGGATTTTACGCCTCCCACGCATCTCCATGTTATCGAGCGTCTGAACAATAAATGTACGGAAAGATGTAAATTCTGCTGCGAAATCTGTGATGTTGATTGCTGTTGGGACTTTTCTGCAACTCCTCGAAGTCTGACATCTTTTGATTGAACAGATTGCTCATATCATGATCCTGCGGTTGATGCCTCCCTCGTGCAGTGATGTTGAAAATAATTTCGTGTTTCAGATCACTAGTAAATGATGTATGTCATTTGTTTATAAAATTGACAAATAATAAATTTTTAAATTAAGGGATACAATTTAGTGGTTTCACCTTTTGTTTCACCAGTCATAATAAATAATAAGTATTTAGTAAGTTTAAGTAATTATATGAATTATTAACTGCTTTTACTTACTATTCCATATTTAATCAAATTTAACTTAAAAGAACTTACGAAAATAAAAAATGAAGCAAAGGAAAAATTACATAGAATAAAATTCTATGTAATTTTTCTTTTTTTTTCGATCCATTTATTTGGAAGTGTTGCAACTTTATGCACATGTTCATAGCATCAAAGTTTAAAAACAAAGCATCAGAACAATTATGATTTAGGTAAATGACTCTATCCATCCGCATAAAAAAGGTAAAAAAAACAAAGTTAGTCCCTAAGTTACTAAAATCATAGTTTCGATTTCGACCCACTATGCGCCAGCGGAAAAATAACTTAAGAGCCATTTCACATTCTCGCGCAGTTTTTTAAGATTTTAGTCGTCTTTTTTACGATCTTAGGTAATAGTCTGAAAATCTAAAATACACCTATAAGATAGATCAGTCCTTAGTATTGTTATTTAATGTACCATATTTTCAAAAACCAACTTCGTTTCTATGTAGTGATCAATTTCCCACAACTCGATTACTGAAAAATCGTCGCAGATACAATTTTGGATTCCAAAATCTATCAAAAACATTTATAAATTTGGGTAAAAAAAATATGGTAAGCATCAGACATATCTTTTTGTCGTTACATTGCGTACTATTTTCTCGATTCTTGATTACATTAATTAGTAAAAAAATTAAAACCGAGTCCAATTTTCACGACTTTAATCTAAACTTTATCGCTATTTTTTTAACATAATAAATATAATTTAAAAGAAAATATACATATCACCGTAAACTATGTTCTTTGAAGAATATGTTTCTATGTTTTCATAACAATTGCTTTATTCAATTAGAAATAATATCGTTTTTAAAACTACTCTAAATTGCAATAAATTACGATGCGCAAGCGGTCACCGATCCGCCCCGGCTGGGGGCCTTAGAATCTAAGGCAACCACGGGATTGCCCGGTTGAGCAGTAACCAGCCTCAATGTGCTGAACTGCGAGTAGTCCATTCAAAAAAAAAAAAAAAAAAAGGTCACCGATCAGTACGGCGTAAACGCCCGTCGAGGTAGGACCTGTGTCACTTTTTTCCGCGTCCCGATCTTCAAGCGCGCGTGTTGTAAACCCATTATTATATTACGACTACTACGTTTTGATACTCGCTATTATTTTTAGTAAAATGATTTTTAAAGTAGAATACGATTATCGTATTCTGTAGAATAATGATGTTATTTGGTTTATTAGTTTAAGCAATGGGGAGCAAAAGTTCTGTACACCATTGTATCATAAATGGAAACGTAATTATTTAGCTGCCTTATAGAGAAACAATTTATAACAAACTTTGTAATAATTAATTGATTTAAGAGAGTGTCACTGGAGTGTCTTGCACGTTCTTCTTTATAGAGAATTACGCTTTGGAACGTGCAGATAGCTTCACCTCTTTCGACTGACCGACCTTGACAATTCAAAATTGCCTGTACAAGGTTAATTAAAATAAATGGTTTAGGTTTGAGTTTGAAAGCCACGGTTTACTATTTCAATTTATTTGTAGGTATCGAAATTTAATAGCCATGTTTTATTTTTTAATTAGAAATTTTGGTTTTATCATTAGACTAGCTGCTGCCCGCGACTTCGTCCCCGTGGAATACCCGATTTTAAAACATTCTTTATCGCTGCTCGGCTCCTATTGGCTTAAGCGTGATGATATATAGCCTAAAGCCTTCCTCGATAAATGGTCTATTCAACCCAAAAAGATTTTTTCAATTCGAACCAGTAGTTCCTGAGATTAGCGCGTTCAAACAAACAAACAAACAAACTCTTCAGCTTTATAATATTAGTATAGAAGAGACGCTGTGCTGGGTACTTATAAAAAGTTAGATCCGGTAATAGAAATTGTATCTTTAAGAAACAACTCTTGATTTAAAGCATACGGTTATTGAGCAGCAAATAACATTATTATATTAATATTGTAGGAGAAAGAATGTTGACTGTTAGACGATTGAGTGAACCATTCGGAATCAATCGTAAATATTTTATTTTATTACGGAGCCTTTCCCGACACTCTTATTCTGTTGCGGCTGGAGCGTGAGGTTTCGCTCTCCCTCACGTGGTCTACCTCCTCCTTCGCTAGCATTACTGCTTCGCAGAAGGAGTTTATCGCTTCCCATGTCTCCTCGCTCCGGACCATGGATTGTACCAGAGCAAGTCACAAGAGGTCGCCGCCGCCGATCGCCTCGATGAGGACATAGCGTTGCTCCGCCCACGCAGGGCAGACATCCACCGTATGCTCCACCGTGTCCTCCGGGCGATCCACACAGTGTTGACACCCAGATAACGGAACCCTTATAGGATCATTTTATTGTCCGCCAGTCTGTCCGTCTGTCACGACCCTTTTTCTCAGGAACTTATGGAGGAATAAAGCTAAAATTAATATGAATTCCTCAAATATGTTGAGACTAACTTGGAGCTGTGAAAAAAATCAAGTTCTAAGACAATGCAATCTAGAGATAAGGCCGGTTATGGTGCATATTTTGACGCCCGCAAAGGAATCAAAACCAATAGGGAACATTCCGGTGACCTACAGTCATGAAATTTGGCATGAAGATAGATTTTACAGTACTGTAGTACTACAATTTTCTGACATTTTTTGTACTTACAGAAAAAAAGTTAGAAAATTGGGAATTTGTAGTTTTCTCTTATTAAATGATATAAAATATTTTTTGCAATTACAATTTATTTCAACAAGTTTGCCCTTCAATTTAATTTGCTTATTTTTGCCAGAGTAATGAGAGTGCTTTCATAGTTTATAAACTTCCGTAGAACCCGGAAAAAATCAAAACTCGATCGAAATAACACGAGTCTGACTCGCTTTATCCAGTTTTTTCCTTAATTTTCAATTTGGGTTTAGGGGATTTTTACAAATTTATATATCATAGTTTATTTAGCAGTAAATGATACAATTTATAGAAGAACGGACCTGTAGCGTTAGACCAAGGACTTAATGAATCAATTAACGAACTTGATGAACTTTCAGACTCAATCAATTTGGGGATTCTACCGAATTGATATCGCTATTTCACTTTATTTTTAAAGTGAGGGCGCAAAATTATTGATGACTCTGCCCGCGTGGAATAATTACTAATTTGATTTTGAAACATTCTTCATTGGTGTACCGCTCCTATTGGCCTTAGCGTCTCAGACTGAAAGAAATTTTCAAATCGGTCCAGTAGTTCCTGAGTTTATAGCGAGTTCAAGCAAACAAACAAGCTCTTCAGCTTTATATATTAGTATAGAAGTATAGATAACAATACAAAACAAAGCCGAATGTTGAAACTAACATATTTGAAATATTTAACATGATTGAATAAAGTAACTAAGAGCTTCTTGCAGGTTTTTCTCCTTATGTAAATTTTCGTTTTGAAAACTACAATCTCACTAGTTCTCTGACTTACCGACCCCTTAGTTATGCAAAAGTGCCCGTAAAAGATTTACTTACCGCATACGTCTGTAATTCATTTGTCATTATGTACGAGATTACCATTCTTTCAATGAGTGTTCAGTGGTTGACCATTGGAAAGTCATAATGACGCTTTTATATTAGTAGATTACGAAACTTGTCAAAATGGACCATTATGAGACCAATGATAGACCATTCTGACACTATTGTAATAGCACTTGGGGCCTTGAAATCCTTAATTCTACTGCATAAATGAAATCACTTTTTAATAACTCGCGAACAAATGTGCATTACGATGTTAGTAGCTCAAGATTGTTTAGTCCGTCTCGACACTCGCGCTACACTGTCGGCTCGGTTTTTGTGTGGGTAACTTACGCACACATACAATATGCTAGCATTTTTACCTAAACTCGAGCGTTCAAATTTTGTGAAATGGCTCTTAACGAAATCCTGCATCGCGGTATCAGAGTGTTCCGTGCGATTAGAACATGTCTAACACATATGTACATCCACGATTCTTTATAAAAGAGAATTAATAAAAGTTAGTTACGGATCCCAAGGTGGGCCTGTCCAACTCGCTCTATCGTCGGTTATTTAGGATTCCAAACTTAACAGGGAAACAGAATGAAAAAAAATGGAGAACTTTTAAACGACAACAGTTGTTTTTCTAGAGATCATCGACGCAAATACTCTATTTGAATTTTGGCTATATGTTCAGTTGCTAAGACACGTATACACAACAAACAAAGATATTTCGCACGCTTGGGCTTAGTTAAGGGCTGAGGGATTTTTTATCTAACTTATTTGAAAATCTGTTTTGATTCAGGAAAGCAGTGGCCCTGTAACAAACGTTGTGCCGGCTCATCACTTAGAACCTCCGCCTGATTCCACATCATCCGTTGAAAAATTGGAATGGACTTGCAAAAAACTTGGGCTTCCAGAACCTGTGTATAAGGTACATGAGATACGGCCAAAACGAGGACCTGTAATCTACGATTGCACTGTGAAAGTAAGTACGATTTGTGGGACACGTACAATCGTACATTTAACGTACGTTTAATGTTTTTTTCCTCTTTATATCTGACTAGCCTCATGGTTTCACTCGCGTAGTTCCCGTTCCCGTGGGATAAAATATAGCCTATATTACCTACTCAGGGTGAATGTAGCTTTCTAAAAGTTTTTGAGTTTATTCGTTTTTTTTTTTAATAATCACAACATTTGCATAAAAGGGAAATAATAATGGTTCCGAAAAACAAATTAATCTCCAGCGATCTGTTGCCGACTATTATTCTAATTAACCAGCGTTATAATGAATTACCGTCAAAAAACCCAAAACATAAACGAAAATAAATATCCAATTTAACAACAAATAGGACAACATTTTTATGAGAAAATGTAATTTGAACGTGGTCTACGTTCAAATTACATTTTCTCCTAAAACAAAATGGATCTTCGAATAACAAAACTAAACTTCCGGATAGAATACTGAACCTCCGACAAAATTACTAAGTTACCGACAACAGAGATTTCGTCAAAATAAGCATACTTTTACAACTTGCATGAACTTTTTAATTTCTATTGTTGGTTATCAACTTTATTTTTTAACTTTCATTTATGATGAAAATAGGGTGCGCCAAAGTTCACCTAAATTTTCAACTCCGATGAAATTATTGATTGTTTATTTAATCGAAAATCATTAGGTCTAACGTTTAATATAATATAAAAAAAAATATATAAAATAACGTCATTATGGTTATGGTTAACACCCCGACTCGGATAGGTTAGGTTAGAAGGCTAAGGCGGGAGCGAAGCGGAGCGGAGCTCCCGCCTTAACCTTCGTGATTTTTTTTTTTTAAACCACCCATAAATAGGAGCCTCGCAAAGCGGGGCTCCGTCGACCTATCTTAGCGCAGGTGGGAATCAGTTACTAGTTACCCTCAATTTAAAGCTATAAATATCATCTTCTACCCACATATATTTTTATTATACTTGGTAAATATTTATGTTTAGGCATAAAAGCGTTATGATAAAAAACAGTAGGAGTTTAAATATATTCACATTACTGATATTATTAATTACACCGAAGGAGAATTACCGATATCGAAGCATACCCGTTGTAAGTAAAATTCATGATATATGATGCAAGTAAAAGTTATTGTTACAAGTACATTTTTATGTTTTTTATAAGTTTCTGTATAACCACTCAGAATTATAATTTCAGTATAATGTTACAGTTAAAATAGCACCACAGTCTATGAAATATGAAAGGTAATTTATGAATTAATAGTAGGCAAGTAAAGATAATAAAAAAAAGTAAAAATTACAAAGCATAGTTTTCAGCAGAAAGTAATTTATGCTGGTAGAAAAGTATCGTAGTAATAAACAGTCATGTTTATATTTCGAAGATTTCAGTATCTCATTCGGTCGTTTCGTGATTTTTATTCGGACAAAAGTAGTCGGAAAGTTAGTATTTTAGGCAGTAGATTTAATATTTGGAGTAAGGACAATTCTTCTTTTTTTGTTGGAGCTTTTATTACTACCCTGAATAAAATAGGAAAAAAAAAACATGTGTATTATAATTATTAAAAAACAAACATTTATTTTTATGGATTTTTTCATTGACGTCGGCTCAATTTTCGACCAATTGCAAGCACACAACGAGAGACCTCTTCCCGCGACCATTACCTCAGGCTGCCGTCTCACGTGCTCTGAAACCGACAAATCGCAGCTCCGTCCGCGTCAGTCCACGCGCTTCGAATAAGACGTTTTTATGTTCGAGTGCAATCTCGTTAAACTCGCGAGATGTCGCCCGTTTTTCGTCTGAGATCAATCTAGCTGAAAAAGGCCGAGATCTTGCGAGAACGAGATTGCATTCCCTAATATTAACTGTAATTTATTTCTCAAGCTATTTTCACTTGTATTTTTGTCCATAATTTTATGACATGAAACAGATCTCCTTAAAACCTTTACAAGTTAGCTTTTGACCGAATTATTTTTAACCCACAGGTCGGAGCATCGTATTGCATCTGCTCGTATCCCGACTCATCACCGTCCGAAGAGTTAGCGAGAGAAGTAGGTGCGGTCAAGTTACTTGCGGTCATAGAAAGTTCTGAAGCTGGCGGGATGCCCACTTCATCAAGTAGCAATGCTATAGCATGTCTCACTGAACTGGTGTCGGAACACGAAGCTGGACTTTGGGCTAGCACAGTACCACATCTCTATAGGTGAGTGCTTATACTTCTCTAAATCAACCTGTTATTTTGACGTTTTATAAAAGACTAGCTGCTGCCCGCGACTTCGTCCCCGTGGAATCCCCGTTTTTAAAACATTATTTATCGCTGCTCCGCTCCTATTGGCTTAAGCGTGATGATATATAGCCTAAAGCCTTCCTCGATAAATTGTCTATTCAACCCAAAAAGAATTTTTCAATTCGAACCAGTAGTTCCTGAGATTAGCGCGTTCAAACAAACAAACAAACTCTTCAGCTTTATAATATTAGTATAGACAAGCGACCCGTCCCTGCTTCGCACGGGTGCAATGTAGATACTAATGTTTCCTGTATTATAATATAATATGCATAAAAAATAAACCTTCCTCTTGAATCACTCTATCTATTAAAAAACCGCATCAAAATCCGTTGCGTAGTTTTGAAGATTTAAGCATAGGTACATAGGGATATAGGGACAGAGAAAGCGACTTTGCTTTATACTATGTAGTGATAGTGACACCAATGTGATTGGTACGTTTAGGTGGGGAGGGGGGGGGGTACCACTAAAAACTGAAAAATAAAAAACTTTTAACAAAAAAATACAACCGATTTCTACACAAAAAACCAAAAAGTACAAAATAAACTTTTATTACCTAATGAAACTCTCAGCCCGATCGGTTTAAAATTGACAAAGTTTCATACAAACGTTCATCCCCTATTTTATCCCCTTGGGGGTAGAATTAATCAAAATCCTTTCTTAGCAGATGCCTACGTCATAACATCTACCTGCATGCCAAATTTCAGCCCGATCCGTTCAGTGGTTTGGGCTGTGCATTGATAGATCACTATGTGTGTGTGAAATATGTACAACTTACAACAAAAAAAGAAATGAAAGTAAAGCTGAAATGCCTGTGCAAAATTATATTATAATAACCTATACCTACTTCACTTAAAAATAAATACCTATAACTAATTAATAAAACTATCTACGCTTTTACCTACTTAATACTAAAAAAATAATCACAATAACATCTTACAGCATGATTCAGTATTAAAGCGCGACGGCGCGATGGCTTATTATTGTATTCATGTATAAGTTTGGTGTTTCTATACCGATTTCTATGATTCTTTTTTTATTGAATAGGTAATAATGTTAACATTTTTTAATTAGGGATGAGTGAGAGTATTATAAACGTAAGAGTAAACAAATATAATCAGAAAGCTCCGAACTGCTAAGCTATCGGGTGTTACACGTGTTATTGTAAGTCAACCATAAGACATAAAATATGCTGTTGTGGGATATTTTTTAGATAATTTTATGTAAAATATTTCCGTTATACATGATTTCTATGTAACTTTAACCACTACACTACACACGCGACGAAAGCTTAAAAAATGGAGTAACTTCTCCCGTTTTCCCAACATTTCCATTCACTGCTCTGCTCCTATTGATTGTAGCGTGATGAAAAGTTTACTATAACCTGCCCAGGAGTATGAAGAATAATTGCACCAAGTTTCGTAAAAATCGGTCGAGTAGTTTTTGTTTCTATAAAGAACATACAGACAGACAGACAGACAGACAGACTGAAAGACAGACAGACAGACAGACAAAAATTTTACTGATTGCATTTTTGGCACCAGTATCGATCACTAATCACCCCCTGATAGTTATTTTGAAAATATATTCCCTGTACAGAATTGACCTCTCTACAGATTTATTATAAGTATAGATAGATGATATCAATATTGACTCTTATAAGGATCTAATTCTAGATCTCTTCTATTCTGCACATGGCAAACTATACGCACGTTCACTGACTGGGCCAACGTGTAATATACCGTGCGTAGTAGCTCGTGATCGGTAACATAGACTTAAAAACCCATATGAGTTTCTTATTCTGTGCTTAACTCTGTGTTGCCGTCAATTAAGTTTATTATCTAAAAATATATCTAAATATTTGACAGTGTTCGATTGACGAAATTGAAGAATTGAAACGAGGCGTGAGCAGGACGCGTGGTTCTGGGAGGCATTAATTGCACGTAATTTGGCGCATATGTTGACTGGTATCAATTTGGAGAAACTAAATTGGACAAGGGTCGATTTTGATAGATTCAGTGTTAGCGGGCTAGCTCTTAGCCAGTAGCTTACGCTAAGCAGTACTGACTCGGCACTATTTTAAACTTAATCCATGGTCCTTCAAAATGAAAGTGTTATAAAAAAACGCTAACTGTTCTGTGCTACATACCAAACCAAACCGCTTATTGTGAAGGTCTCAAAGATATGAGGGAGTAATAACACGAAACCGTTGACAAAGCTAGTTATTATAATTATGAAAGAAAATAGTTTCTATCCGAAACTTGTACCTACACAACAATTTTTGAGAACACAGAAAAATCTTACATAGCACGGAACCCTCCCCGCTGGAGTCCGACTTGCACTTAGATAGGGCCTCAAGTCTGCTATTACAATAGTGTCAGAATGGTCTATCATTGATTTCATAATGGTTGATTTTTACAAGTTTGGTAATTTACTAATATGAAAGCGTCACTATGACTTTCCAATTGTCAACCACTGACACTCCATTGAAAGAAATGGCATAGAATGGTAATCTCGTACATAATGATAAATGAATGACAGATGTATGCGGTGGTCTGCTAAAATTTTAACAGTTCATTTGATCAGTGATCGACCATTAGAACGTCACTGTGCAAAAATTTCTTTTAATAGCTCAGTTATCAAAAAGTATTACGAGACCATTGACCGACCACTGATCGACCATTATGAATTTAGCAGATTACGAACTTTTAGAAAAATGACACTGGGATCGTGTTGGAATGACAAATTTATAAAAATAGCAGACTCGGGTCCCAGGGCCTCAAGTCTGCGATTACAATCCGAATAGTCTGTCATTGATTTCATAATGGTTGATTTTTACAAGTTTGTAATCTATACTAATATTTTAGAGCTGAAGAGTTTGTTTGTTTGAACGCGCTAATCTCAGGAACTACTGGTTCGAATTGAAAAATTCTTTTTGGGTTGAATAGACCATTTATCGAGGAAGGCTTCAGGCTATATATATATATCATCACGATTAAGCCAATAGGAGCGGAGCAGCGATAAAGAATGTTTTAAAATCGGGGATTCCACGGGGACGAAGTCGCGGGCAGCAGCTAGTCTACTAATATAAAAGCGTCACCATGACTTTCCAATGGTCAACCACTTACACTCCATTGTAATTGACAATGGGATCGTATTTGAAATGACATAATTATTATGTATTTATAAAAATAGTAGACTGGGGTAGTGGGACTAGCAAAATGGGGCATTATGAAAAAAAGCGGGGCCTCACGCTTTTTTTCATAATGCCCCATTTTGCTACCTCTGACCCAAAACATAAAAGTAAGTTTTAAGAAGGTTTATTTCATGTCTGTTCCCTTGCACACAAATCTTTCTTGTTGTAACATTATTTTATTTCGCTGGTAGCCAATGACTTTGTGTTCATTTCCTTTGATTTGTTCGGCCCAAGGTAACAGGTATGGTGTGCGTGCATTCAAACTACATACATACTAACACTACTCTATCAATATTCACATTTTATATATTTTTTAACTAGTATTCCGCTTGGGGGCGCGAGTTGCGAGCAACTCGCGGTGTCTTTATAGTATTTTTTGACTAACAACAAAGGGGTTGAAAGTAGGGGGTTGAAAAGGGTTGAATTTTTATTGGTCCCTTTATACAACCCCGAAAACCATTTTGCTCTAAAATGTCAGATTTCTGAGATACGCAAAGGGGTTAAAAGAAGGGGGTTGAAAAGGGTTGAATTTTTTTGGCCATATTTTCATCCAGATGTCCTCTATACAACCGCGAAAACCATTTTTCTCTACAATGTCAGGTTTCTGAGATACGCAAAGGGGTTGAAAAAAGGGGGTCGATAAGGGTTGAATTTTTTATTGGCCGTTTACTCATCCAGATACCCTCTATACAAACCCGAAGACCATTTTTCTCTACTATGACAGGTTTCTGAGATACGCAAGGGGGTTGAAAGAAGGGGGTTGAAAAGGGTTGATTTTTTTACTGGCCATATACTCAACCAGATACCCTCTATACAACCCCGAAGATTATTTTTCTCTACAATGTCAAGTTTCTGAGATACGCAAAGGGGTTGAAAGTAGGGGGTTGAAAAGGATTGAATAGGGTTGAATTTTTTACTGGCCTTATACTCATCCAGACACCCTCTATACAATGTCAGGTTTCTGAGATATGCCAAGGGGTTAAACAAGGGGGTTGAAAAGGGTTGAATTTTACTCATCCAGATACCCTCTATATAACCCCGAATACCATTTTTCTCTACATTGTCAGGTTTCTGAGATATGAGGGGTTGAAAGTAGGGGGTTGAAAAGGGTTGAATTTTTTATTAGCCATATACTCACCCAAATACCCTCTATACAACCCCGAAAACCATTTTTCTCTACAATGTCAAGTTTCTGAGATACGCAAAGGGGTTGTAAATAGGGGGTTGAATAGGGGTAGTTTTTTTTTTTGTTTTCTACTCATCCAAACACCCTCTATACAACCCCGAAAACCATTTTTCTCTTCGACGTCAGGTTTCTGAGATAAGCAATGGGGTTGAAAGAAGGGGGTTGAAAAGGGGTAGTTTCAGATTTTTCCCATACTCACCCCGACACCTCCTATACAACCCCATAAAAAGTTTTCCCCTCCTGGCACGGGAAGTGGGAGAACAATTATGTCAATCAGTGAGTGAGTGGTTATTTAATTATATATAATATAACTAGTATTTCGCTTGGGGGCGCGAGTTGCAAGCAACCCGCGGTGTCTTTTTAGTATTTTTTGACTAACAACAAAGGGGTTGAAAGTAGGGGGTTGAAAAGGGTTGAATTTTTATTGGCCATATACTCATCTAAATACCCTTTATACAACCTCGAAAACTATTTTTCTCTACTATGTCAGATTTCTGAGATACGCAAAGGGGTTGAAAGAAGAGGGTTGAAAAGGGTTGATTTTTTATTGGCCATATACTCACCCAGATACCCTCTATACAACCCCGAAAACCATTTTTCTCTACAATGTCAGGTTTCTGAGATATGCCAAGGGGTTGAAAGTAGGGGGTTGAAAAGGGTTGAATAGGGTTGAATTTTTTATTGGCCATATACTCATCCAGATACCCTCTATACAACCCCGAAGACCATTTTTCTCTAAAATGTCAAGTTTCTGAGATACGCAAAGGGGTTGAAAGTAGGGGGTTGAAAGTAGGGGGTTGAAAAGGGTTGAATAGGGTTGAATTTTTTATTGGCCATATACTCATCCAGATACCCTCTATACAACCCCGAAAACCATTTTGCTCTACTATGTCAGGTTTCTGAGATACGCAAAGGGGTTGAAAGAAGGGGGTTGAAAAGGGTTGATTTTTTTATTGGCCATTTACTCATCCAGATACCTTCTATACAACCCCGAAGACCATTTTTCTCTAAAATGTCAGATTTCTGAGATACGCAAAGGGGTTGTAAAAAGGGGGTTGAAAAGGGGTAGTTTTTTTTTTCGTTTTATACTCATCCAAACACCCTCTATACAACCCCGAAAACCATTTTTCTCTTCGACGTCAGGTTTCCGAGATAAGCAATGGGGTTGAAAGAAGGGGGTTGAAAAGGGGTAGTTTCAGATTTTTCCCATACTCACCCCGACACCTTCTATACAACCCCATAAAAAGTTTTTCCCTCCTAGCACGGGAAGTGGGAGAACAATTGTGTCAATCAGTCAGTCAATCAATCAGTCAGTGGTTTTTTAATTGTATATAATATAATCTGGAGTATAAGACTACAAGGATCTCTGACAGTGTGATGGCGAAACATAAAGAAGTATGGAAGAGCAAGACATGTTGTGCTCTTTCCGTGAACTCTAAAGAAATTGGGTTTAGGTAAAAAAAATGATATAATATTTGCAGACATTTTAATTAGGCATTCTGATAGGTCGACCTTATGGCGCAGTTAGGAAAAGGCTTGGAAATCGAATGGAAGGTTGGGAAATGAATAGTTTTTTTCTTATTGTAATAAATTCTAAACGATTTGTCTTTACAGGGAAAAATATGGTGAAAATTTGCCTAGTAACTGGCAAGAATTAGTTGAGAACTGTCCGAAGATAATAAAAGATAGAGTTGTGAACGGACTTTTAGTACTTCTTCCCAATAATGAGGTAAGTATTATGAGTCCAATAACTTGAGTATAGTCGTGATAAGGTCATGTTTATATTGCATCGGTTTTATAAACGGTATTGTTTGTTTGCAAAAGCTCGTTGTTTTTGAGAAATGCCGCGTTATTTTGCAATAGTTTTATGAATACCAAAAAAAAAAAACAATGTATAAAAGCCGTTTACAAAATGGCGTGGTTATTGCAATAACCTATTCTTTTTTAAACTACCCGATGACTAGTCAAAATAATGTGACGTCAAGTAGCCTAAGTTGTCGAAATTAAAAACATTGAATGTTTGAATGATTGCTTGAATGTAAGCAGCCGCTTTTCACCTCAAAAATAATAAATTAAGCTATAGATCTTATACTTATAAATTATTTCAGCAGGAAGTGTCTACTCCACAAATCGAAACGACTTTATTCGACGATACCATGGACAGTGACTTGCCACCATTGCAGTTTCCTGATGATGACTTCTGGAATGTCTTCGTGACCGTCGCTAATTCTACTCTTGAAATTTGGCTGCGAATAATTGGAGTACAATATAGTGTGAGTGTTCTAGTAAAAAAAAACTCACTACTTCGGTGACAACCCAGTAATCTAGAAGAAAAAAATAGCTGCTATGTGATCACATTAACTCGACTAAATATACGTTGAATAATGCAAACAGCATTATTGAACATATATTTAGCCCAGTCAGGGTCAATGACGTGATAGTAACAGTTGTTAAGTGAGGGTTAGGGTTTGAACTACCCAAAGTACCCAACTAAAGAAATTTATAAAGATCAAGTATTTCAAGTGTAAGTTACCAAATATTCAGAAGTAAAGTTCTTATAGCGATTTCCTCAAATATCTCGGCAATACGACATTTTAGATAACTTTTAACCAGCCCAGAAAAATCCCTGGAGAAAAAAGATGTATTGTAAGGAAATATTTCCGAACGAAAACGATTGTAACAATTACCGTTAATACTAGTTAGTACTGCAAGGTCACTTTAGACTTAACATTAATTATTTATTAAATATATCTTGTTGATTTATAGGACATAGATTATTTATTTCAAAGCACCTGCTTTCCTCCTTGACAATTATTTATGTAAACAATAAAATGATAATTATGATGTTTTGAATTGAGATACTGACATCCAAAACGAGGTGGGGAGAGTAGATTAAATGGCCCATTGCAGTCCCTGGTAAAAAAATTGCTCTCTATGTTGTGAATTTATTCATTCATTTTTTTCAGGATACCTTCGAAACGCTTTTAGCAGACATGTCTAAATATTATGAGCATTCTGGTTCACCTGTGGACAAATCCATGATTATCAAAAACGCTTGGTACGACCATTTTTTTATTATACACTAGCAGCGCCTCGCGGTTTCACCCGCGTAGTTCCCGTTCCCGTGGGAATATGGGGATAAAATATAGCCTATAGCCTTCCTCGATAAATGGGCTATCTAACACTGAAAGATTTTTTCAAATCGGACCAGTAGTTCCTGAGATTAGCGCGTTCAAACAAACAAACAAACAAACAAACAAACAAACTCTTCAGCTTTATAATATTAGTATAGATTAACTTGGCTTACACTATACCATTTGTGTTTTTGCAAGTCAATACAGGTCATTGACCACAAGGTTACAGAGGACATTGCATGAACCCATGATTACCGTGACTTTTAATGCAACCGCGTAGTCTACATGTCGTTCTTTGGACACATTCAATATAATAATATTATTTAACAATGTAGACCGTTTTAGGGTTCTGTACTTCCGAATGGAAAAACGGACTCGTGTCGGTCTCTCACAGCTATTTTGCTAGTCATTTTTGAAAGTGCAAATTGATGAAGGTCAGGACCAAGTATATAAGTACCAAACAATGGGCAACAAACCTAATGACGACGTAAGGCGTCGGTAATCGCTGGCGCCAGGCCGTCACCCGCCGCCACATCGTCCTTGTGAGGCCCGAGCTCAGAGCTCAGGAGCTGAGCGGTGTCCGAGGCCATGTGCTTTAATTGTTCTCGGAACGGGCTCGACAGCCGGTGGAACTTCGCGGAGAATTTCCTACGTTTGGCTCCCAAACTGGGGCGGGCCGGGGCTGCCTTCAAGCGTCAAGGTCTAAACGCCTCCTGCCGGAGGCCCTTTACGGGGTCGCAGTGTGGGCGCTGTCGCTTAAGCCAGTGTCAACGCGCCACCTGGTATCGGCCCAGAGGGTCATGGCCATTCGGCTGGTCCGGGGATACCGCAGGGTCTCCGGCGAGGCGGCGAACCTCCTTGCCGGATTGCTGTCGTGGGATCCGGGAGCGAGAGCCCTCGCGCACGTTTATGCGTTGCGCGTGGAGGCGCAGCTACGTCGGGGTGAAACTCTGCTGCCGCGGCAAATTGCTGCGCAGCGGACGGAGCTCCGGCGGGATCTCACGGAGGTATGGAGACGAGAGACTGTTGTAACCCAGTTCTGGGCACGCCACCATTGCGGCGATAAGTTCCCTCTTTGAGGAGTGGTTGGAGAGATGCCACGGCGTCCTCACCTTCCGCCTGACGCAGGTGCTGATCGGATACGGCTGTTTCGGGAGGTACCTGTTTCGGATCCAGCGGGAGGACACGTCCGGGTGTCAACACTGTTTGGATCGCTCGGAGGACACGGTCGAGCATACGGTGGAAGTCTGCCCTGCTTGGGTGGAGCAACGCCGTGACCTCGTCGAGGCGATCAGCGGCGGCGACCTCTCGCGTTCGGCCCTGGTTCAATCCATGGTCCGGAGCGAGGAGGCACGGGAAGCGGTCACCTCCTTCTGCGAAGCAGTAATGCTAGGGAAGGAGGAGGCGGAACGCGTGCAGGAGAGGGAAACCTTACGCTCCAGCCGCCGCAACAGAAGAAGACGCTCCGGGCGTCGGGAAACCCAGGGCGAATCCCGGCCACCGTACGCGCGGGCCTGCGGACGGCGAGATATGGGTGGCTTGTCGTCCGATAGCAACCAAGCCCGGGTCGACGGCGTGTCGTGTTCCACGCGCGCCTCAAAGAGCTGTCAGCAACGAAGACCGGCCCCATAGGGTCAGTGCCTGCTAGGGTTGCGGAATTTGTTTGAAAGAGTCACCGCGGCCCTGGAACGTAAAGGGTACAAGAAGGATCACGGGGATCGGTGGGTTTTAGTCAGTAAGAGTCTGACACTCCCTTCCGCTCCGCCCAGAGCGGGAGAATTGATTTATTGACGAGCATATGTTAACTTTTTAAAAAAAAGTTAACATATGCTCGTATCCATGAACGTAAATCAATGAGAATCATGCTGACTGTTCCCAATCAGCACAGAATATTTTGAGAAAAAGCTTCACGAATTCAATCGACCTGAAAGTCAAAAAAGTTGTTATTGTAATATTTGTTTGGCCTTTTTGTCTATGTGTGCTTTTCAAAAATGTTGCGGCGAGAACGAAATTGTAATTATGTTAATAAAAATACATGTATAGGATCCAAAACTAAAAAAAATATTATTTGACAGGTATGCTGTGAATCTAGATGATGGAGGCTGGCAACGTGCTAAAGTATTGGAGATTGAAGAAGATACAGCGACTGTGTTCCTCGGTGACCACGGCGACGACGACGTTGTCTACATTAAAAAAATAAAAATATTAGAGCCTCAATTCCGGAAGCTCCCTGCACAGGTGAGAATAAATACCGTTTAATGTGTAAAGACAGGTTTTCACCTATGGTAATTGAAGATATTATAACTAGCATTTTCAGATTTGTCCGTATAGTTCGGTAGTAGTACCAACTGGTACTAAGAGTTACGTCATACGACATCCTAATTAATAATTTTATTATTGACTAGCTTCTGCCCGCGACTTCGTCCGCGTGGAATAGTTACTTTACCCCCGATTTTGAAACTCTCAGCCCGATCGGTTTATTATTGACTAAGTTTCATACAAACTTTCATCCCCTGTTTTATACCCTAGGGGGTAGAATTAATCAAAATTCTTTCTTAGCGGATGCCTACGTCATAACATCTACCTGCATGCCAAATTTCAGTCCGATCCGTTCAGTGGTTTGGGCTGTGCGTTGATAGATCAGTCAGTCAGTCAGTCACTTTTGAGTTATATATATTTAGATAAAGGTCTTACGTATGGACTCATAATTATTTTAGCGCCAATATTCAACCCGCAAGTTTACTATCACTACACACACATATTAATTTTGCGCAGGATTGTCTATGTTATTCAAAATCAGAATGTGGTCGTATGTCGTGTATCGTATGTACTTTCAGCAGGTTGCCTACAAAATGTCCAGCTTATAACTTATGTATTTTTAGTGGATCTAGAATAATTTACGCTGTCATTATAATGTTATGAAAATTGGATATTGCTTTATAAAAATACTTTTCGTTTTTTTTTTTCATACTGCTCCTGAAACAATATATATTAAAAAAAATATCTAATATTTCCACGCATGGCTCGGTAAAACGCATGGCATGCAAATATGATTTTTGGTTCTAAAACAATATTTTACTTTTGGCCAAATTCTACATGAAATAACCTCTCTCAATAAACCTTAATAAGTATGAGTCAAAGTGGCTACGACAATTTTTTTCTAGATTTTTTGTCATGGGTGTAATTTTCATGGGGTAATCCTAATCACGAATGTGTGTGTGGCTGCGTTCTGGACATGGCCGTGTGTTGTACGTGAATACGTGTACGTTAAGGACGGTGTATTTTTAGTACCCTTAACGTACACGTACACATTTTAATTTATCAACATTATTTCAACCGCCCCAGCTGTAGATGTACTGGCGCCGTCGTACTTACATCCGTCCGACCGCATTAATTCTTTTACGTTTCCGACACTGCTTCACTCGGTCATATGGTGTGTTATTGGTATTACTCTTGAGAAGCCCTTTCCAACCGTATCCGATCTCTGTATTTGGATTTAGCTTTTACACGCGTATAGGCCGACATTATAATATATTTTTAATTCTTTATCGGAACACCATATATATTGACTGTAACTATTTTACACTAATGCTTTATATGCAATCAATAGATTTTGATGAAAGCGACGACGATTTAATCTTAAACGAACGTCATAGTTTCTCCGAATCGAAAGTTGTACTAAATGGAAATCTCGAAACGCTGCAACTGACTTAAAAATGGCGACGTCTCCCTTGCACCACGCACGGTGCATCTCAGTCCTCACTTAGTATACCGAATTCTTGATATGATATCCATTAACTGTACTGTGGTTTAATTAAATTTTGGATGGAGATGATAGAAATGTAGCTGCAACACCAAATTGTATCCCCCAATTTTGTTATCATTCGTTTTAGTAGAGTCGTGACATGCGAGATCCTTAGCCTTACAGAAGATTTTTTTTTTTCAATACAAGTATTTGATTAATAAATAATATTGTCCGCACAAATCGAACTTCGAAGTTAAGCTCCGAGTGCCGAGATCGGGTCATGGATGGGTGACAATCTAATACATATTGAGTTTCCACCGTGTCGGAAAGCAAGTCGTTGATTCCGGTTGTCATTCGAACATCTTTGACAGTCGTAACGGGTAGTCAGAGGCCAGAAACTTCTACACCCACCTTGACAATAGGTATGTTCCACTCAGTTACTAGATTATGGAGGTCTAATAGGCAGTCGCTACTTGTAAACAATTGTTATTCATCTACATCCGGTTTGGCTAGTTCAAAATCATCTGGTACGATTCCAGGGTGCGATTTAAAAAAAAAACCAATTATGTAGTTTTAGTTTTCATCAAAATCGGGCTCGAGACTCCTTCCAGTGATTTTAGCTATTCCTCATAGTTTTGGATTCAGCTATCCACGGACACTTGAAAATTTCAACCTGTATGTTATGAAAGTAGGCAACATTTATTACTTATGCCAGTACTAATGGTATATATTGGCAGGCGATCCTGTGCCGACTGGAGGGTGCGGAAGAGCTGGCGGCCAGCGCTCTGGGCTCGGAGCTAGTGCGGCGCCGCCTGCCAGGCGAGGTGCTGGTAGCGGCGCCCGGGCCGCGCCACGACCCCGCCGACCCATCCGTTGCCGTCGTGCTGTACGACACCTCCACGCAGCGCGACCTCAACCTCAACAAGGAGATCGTGCACGACTTCTGCATTGCTGGAGCCTTTACCATTACGCAGGTATCTTTACGAATACGTAATTTATTATTCTATGTATTCTTGTATTGTCAAGTTCTAAATTCACTTGTCGGCAACAAAATCCTCCTTTACAATAATATGATACATATGAAGGTTTCATTATGCTGAATCGTAATTCTGCTTTCCGTTTTCAACCGACTTCCAAAAAAGGAGGAGGTTCTCAATTCGACTTTTTTTTTGTTACCTCATAACTTTGTATTGGGTGTACCGATTTTGATGATTCTTTTTATAATCGAAAGCTGGTGATTGTCGTGTGGTCCCATTAAAATTACATTGAGATCTGACGATTAGTCTTTGAGTTATCCCTAATAATGCGTGGCTTAGTTTACATTGACGACGGCGACGTTCTCATTCCCTCTTGTCGATGTAAAATGAAAAAGTTCAATTGTGTACGATGGTTTGGAAGAGCATCTTAGTATTTAACGGCATGGTCACGACTTCGGTCTTAGAGCGTCGCGGAGGGCGGAGCGGCGTTAGTAAGCGGAGCGTTTTGCACGCCACATACCTCACTAGGGGTGTCAATTTTTGTCTGTTTGTCTGTCTGTTGCGGCTAATCTCTGAAATGGCTGGACCCACAGGACTTTTACTGGCAGGCAAGTCCCGTGGGATGTAATAAGGAGTAAATAAGGCAACTTTTATTTTAGAAAAACAAAGTAATGTTGCAATGTCCAAGTACTGTCCAGTACCGCACGCAGCTCACGCGCATGCCACCACAGTGCCGTCACGAATGCATGGAAATAACACCAAAATATATTGTTGAGTTACTTATGAAACTTTTAATATGTAGTAAAGAAAAGTGAATACTTTATTATCTTTTCGTTGTATCCTCCGATCTATTAACAGGGCAACTGTAAATTGAGAAAAAGGACGAACAAACAACCTATTCATGGTTTAGTGTCTTTGAAATAATACATACTTAGTTTGAACGTATACGGAATTCGTGGCTAAAAATAACAGCAGACTTACATCTTTCTTAATATTACGTAACTCCTTTCGAAATTTTAATATTTTATGTGATGGATTAACAAAAGAAAAAACGGTCTGAGAATTGGAGTACCGATGAAAAGGTAGTAGTAGTCGACATGAATATTAATTCAATGAAATTCTCGCTGCAAATCGCTTAGTAAACCTATACTTTTGTCTGAAATCTTCATCCGATAATTTAGTCAAGGGATTGATCAGAATACGATTTTTGTCGTATCGGCGTGGCGGTTCTAACAACTCGGCGGCTTAAATATCCTCAATATCCATGAAATCGATAATGTTCACATCCATTTTTGGGTAAAAACAACGAAACACAATAACACAGACGCTATAACCTGAATGAGAAACTTTGACCGATACGGGTTAGACCATCGTTAAACTAGGGGTCGCCGAGGTTTAGCGTTAGATCATGATTTGGTCTATGGTTTATCGCAAAACCACGTTTTGTAATATGATTTTTGTCTAAACTGATTTCCCATAAAAAAAGGTTCTTTATTTTGACAAGACATTATATTGTTATGAATTCTCGTGCTAAATTAAAAAAATATTAATGTTAGCTTTATTTAACCGGTAAATGCGTCACGGATGGATAAGATATTAAAAGTCGTCAAATTATATACAGCCCATTATATACCCCGTACCTCCGACCTGTACCATACGCTAAATTACATGTTGATTTTTATAAATTTTAGATAGAATTGCGTAAGTATATCATATAATTTTCTAGTAGGTAGGTATCCATATAACTTTCATCATCCATATAACTTCTAGTAGGTAGGTATCCATATAACTTTAGTTGGGCCGTCCGCTCTTAACACGTCGGCTATCGATGAATCTAGTAGTGTGACCGTACTACCGTCGTCTAGTAAGGCATACGTGTCTATTGTCGCATGCGATCCGCTAAGAGTTACGGGCACTATTTTTAAATACGCGCGACGTTCGAGTTTTGCGGCCGTCGACAGTATCTCGCGCTGACGCACAGCCTCGTGCGTTACTATAGGCGTCGCGGCGGTATGCGTTTCAACTATTTTACGTTCGCGCTCCTAATGCAATAACTTGTGATGTAAGCGGACCAGAACGAGCGCGTTCATAAACAATAGACAATCGGGAAACAATGGGTAACACGAAAAGTAGGTAAAATTGAAAGAGGTTCCAATTGTTGATAATTAATCAGTTCAGTGCGTCGTGCACAAGTTCCTTCTCCTATCGAACGTAACCCTTGAAGATATGCATTATAGACGTGTTCAAATCCATTTCCATTAAGAGCGTTCATCCGTAAAAACCACGCTACCACGCTGGAGTCAAAATTGATGATTTCCGACGCACAATAAAACGATAATCCATTTAATTTGTAAATAAGATGTTGACGTCAAATTATTGAGGATTTCATAATCTAGTGCATGGCTGAAAAATATTTTCAAATGATCGTAAAGTTTTCTCATTAGAACAGTTTTTACTCAATCCCTTTTTAAAACTAGCGGGCGATGGTCTACGCAGATGCTAGATAATAGTAAAACCATAAATGACAAACTTATAGAAATATTACTACCTTTAAAAAAAACAATAACATTTACTAGTGCATGGCTGAAAAAAAAACGTAATTACTGTAAGTTTTTATACAAGAAAAGTATACTCAAAAGTGTCATTTTTAGCCACTTTTCGAGTTATTACACGTGTTAGTTTAGGATGAAATCAAAGGTATTTTTGTTTTTTTTTTTAGACCTAGTAAATGAAGACATTTACGTTCTAAAACATGGTACATTTCTTTTTTAAATAACTTCTATGTTAATTTTACTATAAATTATTTAGTACTACTATATAATCGGCGCAGAATCGCACCAGCGCTCAGTGCCGGCCGAGGCCTTTCAGAGGTTGGACGTGTGTCGCTCCCGTTGCCGCGTGCTGCGTAAAATTGTATTATAGTTTTTCGAGTTCTTAGAGCGACTAGGACGAATTGATACTTTTTGTTTAATTATTTTTTTAACGAAACAAAACTTTGATGATTACATATTTTAAAGTAATGGAGTTCAAATCATGAAAGAAGATAACACTTTTTATGTATGATTTCATTTTTTTCCATTCCGATAATTATGGGTAGCAATAGGCGCTATACGGGGCAAAAAGGAAAAGTTACGGAAATTTTGCCAAGGCTAATGAAGCTAAAAAGTACGTTACCGAGGAACCACTTTTAATGTCGTAGCTGGTTATAGCCAATTCGCATTTTAATAACCGATAGAAAATAGAAGGTCATATTCTTCAATATTAGGACATTGATAAAAAATATATATTTGTTACAAACATACAAATGTTTCCTCTTTATAATATTAGTGTAGATTGAAAAATAAAGCTTTGATGCTGACGGGGCCATTATTTCGGTGATACTGTAGATTTCACGACACTAATTATTATACGAAACAAGTTGCGCTGTACTGAAACTAGTTTTGTGAAATTAATTCTTTCCTCTTATTCTATTACTCTTTCTAAACCTTACAAAAACTGCAAGTCAATGCGGGTATGTCACAAGAGAATGATACCGAAGAATCACAGCTACCACAAGAGTTGATAAAGAATTGGAAACACTGGAATCGCAATCAGAAATAATAAATGTGACAAATGAATGCGATCAGACTATCTTTAGGTATAATTTTCCACTATTATTATTTATTTAAAAAAATACAATTCTTTCAATGTAATATGTGCAATTCTAAATTCGAACTGAGTAGTCACGATGAAACAAAAAAAAAACTAAATGTCAATGAAGGCGCCGTGTCAGGAGCCATAATTTCAGGAATTGGCCTAACAAATTTGAATGAAGTTGTTACATCGATGGACTTACTGTTATGTCATTATTCACTTATAGTAAATGTCATGATAAAGTTGCTGAAATGTGGAAAAATTCCGCTGAAGAAAGTATGTTTGCGTCAGCTCAGGAGGAAACAGCTGTTGCTCGATTACAAGGTGACACTCGTGACATTCCGATGATAGCAGTGGAAGCAGACAGTTGATGGAGCAAACGCTCATATAAAAACCAGTATAATGCATTGTCCGTGTGTTGCAGCTATTATAGGACATCACACAGGGAAAGTTCTCTACATTGGGGTCCGGAATAAGTATTCTGGTATTTGTGCCCGCGCAAATAAAAAGGAACAACAGCCTGCTCCTCACAAATGTTCTAGAAATCACGTTCATCATCTAGTATGGAACCAACAATACTGGTAGAAGGATTCAAGTCCTCCGTAGAAACTCGGAAATTAAATATAATACATTGATTGCTGATGGTGATGTCAGCACATATAGGAATATAGGTACTAGAAAGCAGACCATATCTAAGGCATGTAATATCGGAAGATTTTCAATTCCGATACTGATTTCCGATATTAGATCTCAATATCGGAATTTCGTAATTTAGCATATTTTAATAGCAAATTCCGGATAAGGCTGAATGGAGTAGAATTTGGTGTAGGTACCAATGTCAATTTATTTTTGTACTGTATTTAGTAAATCACATATTTCTCAGTCTTTTCCTAAACATATTACTAACTAGCTGACCCGCGCAACTCCATCTGCGTCACATAAGTGAGAAAAAAAAACCGTTTTTGTAACATTTTTCATTGATGCTCCGCTCCTATGTATCTTAGCGTGATGTTACATAGCCTATCCCAGCCTTCCTCAATAAAAGGGCTATCCAACACTAAAATAATTTTAAAATTCGACCCAGTAGTGCCTAAGATTAGTGCGCAACTAAACAAACTCTTCAGCTTTATAATATTAGTAAAGACGTTCGCGTGGATGTCGGGAAAAATGTTGGTGCGTACAGTAGATTTCTTTCACAACTTGATCCCTTTCAGAATTAAGAAAATAAAAAAGGGCGCAGGGCACTGACTGTATCACCTCCTCCGTTTCAAATAAAAAAAAAAAACATTACCTCGAATCAGCATTGATCAACAAAACATACTATTTCGTGCGATTTTTTTTGTACTCGAAACATTCAAACAAATGGACACAAATATGGACAAAATGAAAAAGATTTGGGGTAATAGGAATATTACCAAGGCCACAAAAACCAGACTCGTGTATTGCCTGATATTCCCCATTTTTCTCTATGCGTCGGAGACATGGACTCTTCGTGAAACCGAGAAGAAGGTTGATGCTTTGGAGATGTGGTGCTGGAGACGGATGCTTGAGGTATCGTAGACAGAGTTCTGTACAAATGCCTCCATTTTAAAAGAACTTGGCATCAAACATCGCCTATCAACCACAGTGCAGTCGCGCATTTTGACCTTTTTTTTTTTTTTTTTTTTTTTTTTTTCTGGATGGGAAATCATCAAATGACCCCTCCCGCCCTGGGTGGAGCGGTAGGGAGTGTCAGACTTTTACTGACTAAAACCCACCCGTGATCCTTCTTGTGCCCTATGCGTTCCAGGGCCGCGGTAACTCTTTCGAACAAATTCCGCAACCCTAGCAGGCACCGACCCTATGGGGCCCCGTCCTCGGTGCTGACGGCTCCTTGAGGCGCGCGTGGAACACAACGCGTCGTCGACTCAACCTGGTATCGGACGGCGAGCCACCCACGCTCACCGTCCCCAGGCATCAGCCACTGCGCGATAGCACAGCGGCCGACTTGTCTCTGGAGGGGGCCGAAATGGGACCATTACTGGCACTCCATCTCAGCACCCTCCCGAGTGTTGGGAGCCGCAGCACCCGCAGCAGAAGCGGCAGTGGCGGCGACAGAAGCCGCGGCGGCGGCAGTGGCGGCGGTGGCGGCGGACCTCTTGCCCCTGGTCGGGGCGGATGGCGCGCAGGCCCTTCCCCCAGCCCAGTGCTCGGCCGGCTTGCCAGCAGCCGCACATGCACCGGCTCGTGCGAGGCCACGCCGCACTGCACGGCCTTATGACCGGGCTGACCACAGCGGAAACAGAGTCCGCTGCGGTCGACCTCCGAGGGGCACATAGCTCCCGTGTGGTTACCCACATGGCAGCGGTAGCACCTCAGAGGACTGGGTTCCAGCAGTTTTACCCGCGCAGACACCCATCCCACCAAGAGCCTTCGGCCCTCCGACACAGTTCTGGCCGCCGTCACGGGGCAGCTCACCACAAGGGTTTGCATGCCCGTGTTGTCAGGCCGGAGGGTGCCCGCCTTGACGAGCTCGGCAGAGCACCCCCCAGTCCTGGCGACGGCGGCCACAACTTCCTCCTCCGTCACGGAGTCATCCAGGCCCACTATGCGCATGTCGATGCGCTTAGTCGGCCTGGACACCCGGACCTCGTCCGCGGGTAAGACCGCCCTCAGCCTTTCGGCCAGGGCGTCCGCGAACGGGCCACTCTCCGCTCCAGCGAGCTCGAGCTTGCGGGCACCGGTTAAGGTCCTCCTGACTCCGATGCCCCCGCTGATGCCCAGCTCTTGGAGGCTCACCGCCTCCTTCGCCCGCTTCAGTACGGCGAGATACGTCACGCCCCTCTGTTCCGCTTCCGGCTGCAGTGTGAGCACTACAGCCGCGGATTTCAGGGCGCGAAGCCTCGCCGCAATGGCGTTGGCCTTCCGCCGCTGCCTCCTCGCCTTGTTTTTGGCCGCTTTCGCAGCCCGCCGTTTCTGGCCAGCAACCTGCCACTCGGCCTCGGCCGCAGGAGGGTCCGAGGGTGGGGGTGGGGGCGGCTGCGGCACCACTGGCGCCGCAGCCTTAGCCGCTCCTCCAGCCTTCCTCCTACCCCTCTTCGCCGGGGCCGACTTGGTCGTCGCCGGCGTCGTAGTCGCCGGCGTTACAGGCGCTGTCGCTGGCGCCGGCGCGGCTCCGCCCTTGGCCTTCGCCTTCGCCTGGCCAGACGTTCCCGGGCCGGCAGCCACGGCGGCCGCATACGAAGCCGCCTTCTGCCGGCCCTGGGGCCTCTGTGTCGCCGCTAGTGGGGGACGCCGAATCATGTCCTCCAAAACGGAGAACTGCTTCTGGTAGGGAGCCGGCTCCTGCCGCACCAGGCTCCGCACCTGGCTCAGCACTAGGCTCCCCTCCAGCGTCGCCGGACTCGGCCCCCCCTGCGGCTCCTCCGAGGCCGCTCTGGCCATGCCAGCCAGGTCCCTCCGGAGCGACTCATTCTCTGCAATGAGTCGCTCCGTTACGGCCGCGAGGCGGGCGACCTCCGCCCGCAACTCTGTCGCCTCTCCGGACCCGTCGACGTTGGCCGCCGCCGCCGCCATAATGGAGGCTTTGGCCGCCGTAATGGCCTCCCGCTTGGAGGACTGCTTTCGCTTGAAGGCCACAGCGCGGATCGCGGCCTCCACGACCTCCGCAAACTGGGCCTTCTTCTCTTCTACAGTGGGACGCACCTCTCCCGGGGCCTCCGAGTCGTCGGAGTCGAGAGCAGGCGGAAGAGTAGAGGGAGCCCTACGACCGCTCCCTCCAGGGCGACGCCCCTCCTCCACCAACCTCCCGGCCCGACTCTCCACCTCCCGGGTAGAGGGAGCCAGCCCCCTCCCCGCCTCACAGCCCCTGCCCCGCCTGGCGGTGGGGATCTTGCGGGCGGAGGCAAACTCGCCCTCGGAGGACGACCCGCTGTCATCCTCCCGTCTGGGCCGCTTGCGGAAGAGCTTGACGCCCTCCACAGCAGCCCCCCCTCCTCTGTCTCCAGAGCCCGCCGAGCTGACCGTTACTAGGTCAAGTGCAGAGCCAGAATCTGACCCTGCACCTCCCCGGCGCTCAGGCGAACTCCCCGCATCACAACCGAACGCCATCAGCTCCTTGAAGGACGCGGATCCGGATGACGTCGATTCTGAGCCTCCTCGGCTCTTGTTGCCACTGGCAATCGGAAGGCGTTTGGTGCCCACCCCAGAGTACGGAGGGCAGCCCGCCGAAGCGGGGTGGGATTCCCCGACCGCTGAGCAGTCGGGACCCACCTGGGGACTCATTTTACAAAGGCCTTTGTTTTCCATCTTGTTCCTTTTAAAGGGTGCGGTCCCTTACTCCTCCGCCCTTTCTCCATCACAGGGCCTCTCCTCCCACCCGCTCGCTGCCTTCACAGCCACGTCTGATGAGCAGACGCGTATCAAAAGGCAGCGAGCGAGATTCCCCGCGTGTGTGTCTCTCTTGGTCTGATCCCTCACTTGCGACCTTCCGGCATGAGTGGCTCTACCGGGAAAGCTCGCAAGATCATTGAGACGCTCAAGCCCCACCACGACGACAACGTGGAGACACATTCGGTGGGGGCGCATTTTGACCTTCTTCGGCCATATATCTCGTCGAAACAACGACTCCATAGAGCGTCTCGTAGTGCAGGGAAAGGTGGAGGGCACCAGGCCCCTGGGTAGATCTCCAATGAGGTGGAGAGACCAGATCAAGGCTGCAACCGAAAGCTCTGTTCACGAATGCACCCGGAAAGCTGCAGTCCGCGAAGAATGGCGCCGTATGACCAAACTCATCGCTCGACGTGCCTTATCATGATGACCACGACCACTCTGACAAGAGTGTATCGACTAAGAAGAAGAACATTCAAACTAATAAATACTTATGAATCAAGTTGATTCTTCAATATCGTACTTAAGCCCAAAACGAAACAATTTTATTTGGTTTTGAATGAAAACAACATAATTTTTAGCGCTGATTCATTTAAATCCATTTTTCAATTAGGTAGGTCGTATACGATTAAACAGTTTTATAGGGGCCTAACTTCGAGTAACATTTGCTTGTCCGACATCGAATATCGTTATTTTTTAACGATATTTAGCACCGTATGAGGAATGAGAAAACTGAATAAGCAGTTTGTAGCTCAATAATAATGTCACACGGGTCGATCTTAAAGGTTAAGCAACGCTTGCTGAGGTCAGCCTATAGATGGGTGACTATCATAACATACCGGGACTCCTTCGTGCCTCGGAAAACATACTATATGTGGGCAAGTGTCTAGCTGAACAAATTGAGGGACAACCACAGCACCTAACAAGCTCATTGTTTACATCTAGCACTAGTTTATCATCCTTTGTGTTATTAGATACTGACGAGGCGGAAGTGGAAAGGATTATTATGGGTCTAAAAGTAGACAGTGCAGTTGGGTGGGATAACATCTAATAAAATTATCAAGTAATTCAAAGACCTTTTAGTACCACCATTAACTTGCATTCTCAATAAATGTTTAACAACAGGTGTGTTCCCCAAGTGCTTAAAAAAAGCTGTTATTGTCCCAGTGTACAAATCAGGGAGAAAAGACCAAGTGACTAATTATAGGCCTATTTCCTTACTGCCTACTATGTCTAAAATATTAGAAAAGATTATAAACAATAGGCTTTATAAATATTTGGAGGATAAATCTATTCTCTCTAGACGGCAGTTTGGATTTAGACCTAAAATGTCTACAGATAATGCCGTACACCATCAGACTGAATATCTAGCACAAGAACTCGATAAAGGTAACCACACAGTAGGAATCTTCCTGGACCTCGCCAAAGCGTTTGACACAGTTTCTATTCCCATTTTGTTGCGCAAGCTTGAAGCCATAGGCATCAGGGAAATTCAGTTGAAACTATTTAAGAGCTATCTAGAAGAACGTACGCAATGTGTAAAGATTGGGAATGTTATCAGCGATGATGAAAATTGCACAGCTTTTGGAATTCCTCAAGGAAGTATTTAAGGACCTTCACTCTTTTTAATTTACATAAACGATCTTTGTAATCTAAATTTAGATCATGGCCATATCGTTTGTTATGCGGACGACACTGCTCTGTTGTTTTCAGCTGACTCAGAAGAAAATGTCTACAAGTTTGCGCAACACGGATTCAATGTTATTAATAAATGGCTTCAAAATAATTCACTAACCTTAAACGCTGACAAGACAAATTACGTTAAGTTTTCGATGCGCAAGCAAAAAGTAACTGGCACTACCCCAACATTGTATGCTCATCACTGCACATCTAGCCCTAATAACCAATGTGTTTATTGTCCTAAAATTAAAATGTCAGATACAGTAAAGTACCTTGGAATTATAATCGATGAGACACTTTCGTTTTAACCTCATATAGAGGCTGTAAATAATAGGATTCGGAAATTGATATTTGTTTTAAAAAAATTACGCTTCATTGCAGACCCAAATATTGTCAGACAAGTCTACTTTGCTCTATGTCAATCGATAATAACATTCTGTATTACGAAATGGGGTGGAGCGGGTAAAACACTGTTACTAACTATCGAGAGAGCTCAGAGGGCAATTCTCAAAGTGTCTACTTTCCGCCCTTTCCTTTTCCCTACTAACCTCCTATACAAGGAATGTGGAGTATTAACAGTCCGGCAGTTATTTATAATGGGTGTTGTAGTAAAACAGCACGCAGATCTAACATATAGCACGGAGTTTACTAACAAAAGACGTAAAGATTTAGTTTGTCCTCAAAACCATACCAAACATGCTTTCGCATCAAAATTTTATATGTTTCTTGGTCCTTTCCTCTACAATAGATCGAATGCGAAAACAAACATTTATAGCCTGAGTAAAGTTAACTGTAAGAGAATTCTTAAGGAAACTCTTCAAAAAATGTCCTATGATGATACAGAGAATTTACTGATTGTGCTAAAGTGATTTTGTTTTTATACAATTCTTGACCTAGTTTAAGTACCTTATTATTTAAGAAACTATACAATTTATACAATTTTTGAACTAGTTTAGTTAGGAATTTAGAAGTTAAGTTTTTAACTGTCTATATCACAGATTTTTTACACATTTGTATTGTACTATAGAATCCTTTTGATTATTTGTTAATTTTAAATTATTTTAGATCTTCTCGCCTGAAACACAGGATTTCCTAGTTCAGGCTCGTCATACTTAGAATTAAGATATATATATTTAAGACTGTATGTAAATTGTCCTGTAAAATTGGTAATAAAATAAATAAAAAAAAATAAATAAAAATAAATACTAAGTCGTGATCCTGGCAGTCATTAATTTGTAGTCAGTCGTTGAGTGTAAGAGTGAGCGAGACAAACAATACTATTATAGCTCTTGTATCGCGTGCTTAGCAAGCTGGCAACAAGAATATGGTTAAGCGTGCTATCGCGCTCAGCGCTACACAAGGAGCTAAAATATATGTAGGTTTAGTTTAAAACTCAAACACGAAAGTTTCGATATTGGATCTTCCGATATCGGAATTGTAATATCTGAACTTCTGTTCCGAGATACCGATATTGCGATATTCCGATATTCCGAGATTCATGCCCTAACCAAATCCCGGCGTTCTAATTCCAAAAATTGAATGTACCAACCATCTCCTCCGCAATTACAACGGAAAAAAAATATTGCTTAAAACTTATACATCTATCCCTCTGTCGGAGCGTAAATTGTTGACATCTGAACTATTGGTTCGGCTGAGAACAGCAGTAAGATCTTCGGTACGCCACTGGCAAACACAAACTTTAACCGAATCAGAAAAGAATATAAAAATACTGAGAGATATTCTGAACGGCGCCAAACACATCTTTGGAGATCAGAGTGAACGTGACTTGTGCTACTGTACTAAAGAGAGAAAAAGGAAACAAACCAAACTCTCGAAGCAAAAACATTGATGTTAAAACTGCAACGCAATATCTGGCAGCTGGCTTATCATTCTCGAAGTCTGCCCCACGATTTTACCTAAAACCGTGCAGAGCAGTTCAACACCATAGTAGCAAAGACTGTAGGTGGGAAACGCATAATTCCCTAAAAGATTCATATTCCGTCCGTTGTCATGCCGCTTGGTTAGTTTAAACACAGATAAACCTCAAACTACCCTTTATAAATGTGCCTACCAGAAAAGTCCAGGTCAATCCCTGAAATATTTAGAGCAAACCCGTTTTTCTATAAATCAAAATCTGAAACGCAAAATACCTCGCCGAAAAATAAACTTTAGCACAGGGCTCGTGAACAAAGTCAATTACGCAAATGCATGTCAAACGCCTGTCATGAACCCAGACGATTTCAAGCAGGCACATGTAGTTTTCCTTGAAAATTTAAAAACACTGACCTTATAACGGCATTACATTGAAAGGGATACAATTCTTCAGGCTGTGAGTGCCTTGTGACTCGAGCTGAGAAGAAGTATTTTAACTGCTTCCAATTTTGCCAAAATTTGTAAACAACGCCCGTATTTCAATTCAGCACTACTCGTTAAATCTATTTTATATGGATATTATTTTTATTTCATAGCGATAACGTAATTTTCAACGTTAAACATGACTGGTATTACCAAGTTCAGGGTCAATTAAATATTTCAAACAAAAATGTGTGTCTTTTTGCGGTGTACACTAGTCCTGAATTTCCAATAAAAGTTGTAAAAATTTACAAAGACGATCAATTTTGTAACGAAAAAATGATTCCTCGTTTAACAAAATTTTATTATGTATGCGTTCTTCCCGAAATAATTGATCCCAGAAAGAGCCGATCGTCGAGCAATTGAGGGAAACTATTTTATGATTTATACAGCTTTTTATATTAAATGATTTAGGTACTAAATACAACATGATAAATCTTTATTTAATTACCCACCTACTCATCCTAACCATGAAATGAAAAAAGCTATCTACAATCCACTAGAACTAATTACCAACACTTAAATAGGTACAATTATTACCTAATATTATTTTTCTCCAAAATAACTAGATTTCGTCTGTAGAGGATTTCAGATAAGAAAAGGTGTAAAGGCAAAATAATATTTCAAATATAATTATTTATTTATCATAAATCTACAAATAATAAGAATAACAATAATTTGTATTCAACTTTCAGTTTAATTTTTCTATAACAATACATTATTATTGCTCTAAAGCTAACGGATCAAAGTTGGTTAGTCGAAGTACAAAGAGAGCGAACGCGGCTACTCTACGCACACAGTTACCCACGCTTCTGTGTGAGTGAAATTTGCGAACTATTTACCTAAACTTGACGTTCCGCGCTAGGCATGAACGCTCTTAAGTTACATTGTATTTTTTCTTCTTTTACTGGATTCTGACAAGTCTCGATAAGATATGCACAGTCTCCCACGTTTTACAGAAGAAGTCGATGGTGTGGAGACGGTTGTAACATCTTCAGAGTTCGGTAAAGTTACTGAATATTCTGATTCCAACCAATTACTGTTCTTCATTAAAAATATATACTTTTTCCGTGAAGCTTCTGTCCATCGTTTATTAAAAGCGAGAATATCTCTTTGAAAATCACTGAGGATATGCAACATAATTTGTCTTCAGATACATGATAATTTTCTTTCAAAACTATTGATAATAGTCGCTCCTCATAATAGTCTTGTTCACCTCTTGGCAGGTCGACGAACCAAGCAGCTGAATGATGTCGCAGGCGCGCCGGTTGGTTTTTTCGGTGACAATTCGCGCGCTATGAGCTCATATACTGCCCTCGTCGTTGGTAGATGGCACTGTTCTCGACACATACCTAAATTATTATTAAAGATTATTAAACCTTTCTGAACCAATTGTTACATTTGCGCAGAAACCTTGCGAGGTGGAGGTGGGCTGCGTGACGGAAGAAGGGCGAGTGTGGGTGTCGCGCGCGGGTGGTGCGGCACTGGTGCGCAACGCGCTAGCGCTATTGACGGCCGGCGCCTACCGCCGCCCGCTGCCCGCTGCGCCGCAGGCTCCCTCGCCCAACGCCGGTACGCTCTACATCGTGCGCACTCTCGCCGGAGACTGGTACGTGCTTCTTATTATACTGATTCATAGCGTCTCCTTTAAATGCAATACCCTCAAAGTAGTGATGTAACGAATATTCGCATTCGCATTCGCGGATATTCGCATATTTTTGAATATTCGCATTCGCATTCGCGAAATCACTGCGAATGTTTTGCGAATATTAAAAAAAATAGTTGGTTAATAAAACAAAGTCCATTAATTATACAGTATGTTAAATAATAGAGGGCGTTCCCTTAAATTGGTTAATCTGTATGATTAATAGATTAAAATAAAAATATCAGAATAGAAAAATAAGCATAAAATAATCCGAATTAAAAAAAAAGGCAATAAATTCGAAAAATCCTGTTTAAAATCAAAATAGTAGCGCGGAATAGTACCTACTCGTAGTAGCAATGCCCAAACAGGCAAGTACACGTATACAGAGTGTTTCTTTAACATATCAATTTAACATTTTTAGTGAATATTTTAATATTAAAAAAAAAAAAAAACATTTTGGTTTTGAATGGTAATGTTTTTTTATCATATAGATGGATGCTATACTATTGCGGGTTAATGGGAACGCCCTCTGTTAGTTAACATACTGTATTTTACTATAATTTAATTTAGTCATTATAATGACTATTCATGTGAAATCATAAAATGATTCCTACCGCTCTTTGCGGAGCGGAAGGGAGTGTCAGACTCTTACTGACTAAAACCCACCCGTGATCCTTCTCGTGCCCTTTGCGTTCCAGAGCCGCGGTGACTCTTTCGAAAAAATTCCACAACCCTAGCAGGCACTGACCCTATGGGGCTCCGTCTTCTTTGCTGACAACTCTTTGAGGCGCGCGTGGAATACGCGCCGTCGACCCATAGCTCGGCCTGATTGCTATCGGACGGCCATAGCTAGCCATCCGCAGACCCGCGCCTACGGTGACCGGGAATCGCCCTGCGTTTCCCGGCGCCCGGGGCGTCTTCTTCTGTTGCGGCTGCTGGAGCGTGAAGTTTCCCACTCCCGCACGCGGTCCGCCTCCTCCTTCGCTAGCATTACTGCTTCGCAGAAGGAGGTGACCACTTCCCATGCCTCTTCGTTCCGGATCATGGATTGAACCAGGAACGGACACGCGAGAGGTTACCGCCACCGATCGCCTCGACGAGGGCACGGCGTTGCTCTGCCCAAGCAGGGCTGACCTCCACCGTGTCCTCCGGGCGATCCACACAGTGTTGACACCCGGACGTATCCTCCCGCTGAATCCGAAACAGGTACCTCCCGAAAAAGCCGTATCCAGTGAGCACCCGCGTCAGGCGGAACGTGAGGATGCCGTGACGTCTCTCCGACCACTCTTCAAAGAGGGGACTTATTGCCGCAATGGTGGCCGCCCCATCGCTGGGTTGCAACAGTCGCTGCCTCCGTGAGATCCTGCTGGAGCTCTGTCCGCTGTTCCATAAAGGGTCATGGACCGCACAATCCCCGCATCATACAGCCTCCGGCAGGAAGCGTTTGGTCCCTCTAGATTGGGCAAGACCCGCTTGAAAACAGTCCCGGCCAGCCCCAGTAAGGGAGCCATGAGTCGGAAATGTTCCGCAAAGTTCCACTGGCTGTCGAGGACGAGACCCAAGTACTACATCGTCGACCCGACGCCATTGGGAACTCCAGGAGGAGTTCCCATCACCGTTATCTGGGATTCCGATAATGACCTGTTCGGAGAGCCATGAAAGCACATTGCCTCGGACTTGTGCAGTGCCACCTCGAGACCCACCTTGCCTGATCCTCTCAATGACTGTCGCAACCCCGCGTGTCATCAGCTCGGCTTCACACTGTAACCTCAAAATTCACTTGTTTTGTTTACGAAAACACCGGTCACAAACAGTCGGATGTCAAACAAAAAAGAAACGAAACGCACTTCATACGAATGGGACTGCCGCCAACATAAAAAACTGAATATTCGCCTTCGCATTCGCGAATGTTGGCAGCAGATATTCGCATTCGCATTCGCATTCGCGAATGTCCAAAATATGACATTCGTTACATCACTACCTCAAAGTAACTGAAACAACAAACAATACAACGTAATCAATATAGGAAATCCCCTTCTAATTCAGATAAATAATTTGGGAGAAAATGATGAATCTATGGGTTAATTTCAATCTATAAAATAATAGCAATCCAATTACGTAAAGAACTTTTTCTACACTATTATCGTAAAGTTAAAACTTATTATAATAATTATGAAATAAAAAATGGGTAGTAATAAAAGCTCCGACAAAAAAAAGAAGAATTGTCCTTACTCCAAATATTAAATCTACTACCTAAAAAACTAACTTTCCGACTACTTTTGTCCGAATAAAAATCACGAAACGACCGAATGAGATACTGAAATCTTCGAAATATAAACATGACTGTTTATTACTACAATACTTTTCTACCAGCATAAATAACGTTCTGCTGAAAACTATACTTTGTAATTTTTATCTTTACTTGCCTACTATTAATTAATAAATTACCTTTCATATTTCATAGACTGTGGTGCTATTTTAACTGTAACATTATACTGAAATTATTATTCTGAGTGGTTATACAGATACTTATAAAAAATATAAAAATGTACTTGTAACAATAACTTTTACTTGCATCATATATCATGAATTTTACTTACAACGGGTATGCTTCGATATCGGTAATTCTCCTTCTGTGTAATTAATAATATCAGTAATGTAAATATATTTAAACTCCTACTGTTTTTTATCATAACGCTTTTATCCCTAAACATAAACATTTACCAAGTGTAATAAAAAATATATGTGGGTAGAAAATGATATTTATAGTTTTAATTTGAGGGTAACTAGTAACTGATTCCCACCTGCGCTAAGATAGGTCGACGGAGCCCCGCTTTGCGAGGCTCCTATTGGTGTTTAAAAAAAAAAACTCTCAGTCGGGGTGTTAACCATAATGACGTTTTTTATATATATTAAACGTTAGACCTAATACTCCTGTTTTACAAATCTTTTTGATTACTTTTTCACTGTTTTAGGAATCAAGTTTTTTTTACTGGTTTAGAAAAATACATGCCATTAGTTGGCGCCACTTAGGCCAGAGGCTTCAGGTCCTTTGAAGACATAACTTGTAGGTAAACATGACGTTGACATTACCTAATGCCGGAAAACATAAGCATTTTGACTGTCATAATATGAAGTCTCAGTGCTGCTAAGGGTATACGTCGTTTCATACCCTTGTTAATTAAGCAAAAATAAAAAGTTTTTTAACACATTTCCTATTCAGTTGAATGTGAATGAAATATTTGGGAGATAACGAATCGGTTAATAATACTAATTTGGTTGACTATGTTGGTTGGTAGAATATTTTTTCATAGTAAATTGTCCATCGCCTTTTCTATAAGATATTTCAGATGTTACGTGGTGAATCTTAAATCTTATTAGAATGAAGCCACACCACTTCCTGCTGTTAAAACACTTCGTAGAAACAGCAAAACCCGACCTGTGCAGTGGTAACTGCACGCATGTACAGTGACGATTTGCCTCATCCTCTCTTGTTATCGGAAAAAGTAACTCTTCGAGAGGAGCTTTTTTAGCGACAGCTGGAAAATCTCTCCGAAACAGAGGCAGGAGGCATTAAGAGTTTTTCCTTAATAAAAAAAAACTATTTAACAAATTCTGGCGACATTAGCAGTACGTATCTATGTACATAAATACGAGAAATTGTTCCTTAGAGCACAGCGTCTCTCTGCTTAAAGTAATAACATCGTACTTTCCTTCCATAATGAAGGAATAATGGTTGAACGATTTCCGTACCAAGTACATACGAGTATATTTACCGAGATGTACCTGGGCTGCCTTTTAAGTCTTGTCGTTTGCAAACCTCCCGAAATTATAAAAAAACATGGCTTTTTCCTCTTTTTAACATGCTTTTATTAGCTTCACTTGTAACTATCTATGTATGTAGAATCAAAATCAGTACTTGCTATCTCCGAGACAACTTTAATCAAATCAACTTTCGAGAGAAATTTAGCCGTGTCACAACTAGTACGGGGACATGATCGGTAATATGACTGTCAATGATAAACCAAGTTACAGATGTAAAATCTGCAACTTGGTTTATTATTGCTCATCACTCACTCTGATCATGACATGATCTAAATTCTCTCGGGTGGGGGATGTATAGGCAGGTAGGAGTACGTTTGATGCAGTCAAAATCATGTATTCTTTGTAATTTGGATCATTATTTGTTGGGCTAATATTAATGTTCATATCACCCACCAGAAATATATTTCTATGGGAAGATACAGAAGTTAAAACAGTATTGAGACTGTTTAAAAAGTTATCTACTTTACAAAAAGATGGCGGCCTATATATACCTATGATTACTATGTCAGTGAGTTTGCAAATAAGGCAGTTTGCATCATCAAATTCTGGCTCTATTATGTCATGTTGTAGCTCTGAAAGAACAAAGATTACCAAACCATCGTTTTTATTCATACTTTTTGGCTGTGTATTCAGGCAAATTTGGAATATTTATATCCTCGTTCAGCCAACATTCCGAAAATATTGTGATGTCACACCTCATTTTTAGGGATGATAATAATACTATGTATGGCGCTGTTGAAATTCTTATTAATAATACAGATGTTTAGGTGTAACACATTAATCATTTTATTTGGGTTACCCAATATCTGATGCCATTTATCAGGGGGACAAATGAAGGATTCGTGGTCCCAAATGTATCTAAGTTTTTTTATAATTTCATTTACATTATTCATTTTAAATTAAAATGTAATATGCGCTTGAAGACATCACATCCAGCTAAATAAACCCTAAATATGGCATAATAGAACAGAGAACTACTAATCAGCATAGAAGCACAGAATATACGTATTTTATACGCGTGCATAATAGCAAACTGTATATTAAGACGAGTACCATTGTTTGAATGAATCAATATTTTTTGTGATTTCCAAGAGTAGACGTACGTAGTATGTGTAAATTGTACATTTGCGTGATGAATTTTTGTGTTGTATAACATAGTAGGTAAGTGTGTCTAGGCAAATTTCCAGAAAAGATACAGAAGCTTAAATAATAAGAAATGAGATTATGCTTTCATTTATACTAATATTATAAAGCTGAAGAGTTTGTTTGTTTGTTTGAACGCGCTAATCTTAGGAACTACTGGTCCGATTTGAAAAAATCTTTCAGTGTTAGATAGCCCATTTATCGAGGAAGGCTATAGGCTATATCACGCTAAGACCAATAGGAGCGGAGCAGTCAGGAAAAATGTGACACAAACGAAGTTGTGCGGACAGCTAGTAATAATATCAAAACTAACGCTACTCGACTTTTTATAAAATTACTCTAATCTCTACTAACTACTACTAACTACTACTAACTACTACTAACTTCTAACTCTAAATGGAGTACCGAGGAAAAAGTAAGTCAACATGAATATTAATTAAATGAAATTCTCGCTGCAAATCGCTTAGTAAACCTATACTTCTGTCTATCTTCATCCAATAATTCAGTCAAGGGATTGATGCGAATACGATTTTTGTCGTATCGGCGTGGCGGTTCTAACAACTCGGCGGCTTCAATATCCCCAATATCCATGAAATCGATAATGTCCACATCCATTTTTGGGTAAAAACAACGAAAAGCAATAACAAAGACGCTATAACCTGAAATGAGAAACTTTGACAGATACGGTTTAGACCATCGTTAAACTAGGGGTCACCGAGGTTTAGCGTTAGACTATGATTTGGTCTATGGTTTATCGCAAAACCACGTTTTGTAATATGATTTTTGTCTAAACCGTAGTTTATAGAACTTTAAACCATGGTTTTTAGTTAAACCGCTTGTTGTAATAAGACCGATGTTGCAGAGTATATGCGCTGTGGAATTACAAGAAATAAAAATATCCTTTACGAGGTTAGACGTTTGTATTCACGATTGAAAGTGTCATAGTAGACCACTCATTATATAGAACACTATTTGAACATTCGTATATGCCAGGTATAATTTACAACGTTAAATAGTTCCTATTCAACAACCGAAAGAGCTGAAATTTGGTACAGAGCTAGGATTTAATGGCCACATAAATGGAAAACTATAAACTCTAGGATAACCGAAGATCTGGATACCTGGTGATGGTGACCCTGATTAGAAAACACAAGAGCCCAACCAAACTATTAGAGAGATCGACATACCGCCTTTACAAGAAATGTTCAACTTGGTGGGCCGCTTCTGTTGCTTCTATACAAGAATCAGAACCGGAAAAGAAACGGAAATTTGTAATAATAAAAAAACTACTCCTAAAACGAAAAAAAACTAAGAAAATCTAATAAAATGAATCATATTATATATAATTGACTGGTTATTGAATCAACGTTTTCCAAGTGGCAATTTTCCATCGTTAATGGGTAGCGGTTCTGGCGACAGATTGGTGCAATGGTGTCATGGAGCACCTGGTTTTGTACACTTCAATGGCCAAGTCACACAACATTAACTATAATAATAAAGAAATCGCAGTCTCTAGAAATCGCAGAATCTAGACAAAGTCGTGCCCACTCTAACGTTCCTTACGTTAGAGTGGGCACGACTTTGTCTAGATTTCATTACTTTTTAGAGATAAACAAGCAGCTCCAGACTTGGCTACTTTTTTACAGAATGTTTTTGGTGGTATCTAAGTATTAGTCTATACAGTGTGAAATTTTAATGGTTGTTTTCCCGAAGCGAAATGAGTTTGTATCGGTAATACAATCGATTTATATACAGGGTGAAATTGAATAGATGCGACATATTTAAATATACAATAATACGTGTTGTCAAGAAAATTTAGAACATACCAAATGTAAAATTAATGAACTTTTATCACCGCTATGAATGGCAACGTTTAATAACGCGAGTACTCCACAACGATCATTGAGCACTGCGATTAGTTGGACGAGATTTTTTGATACTTTAATTTTTCTTATTTATTTTGCATATTAATTATTTTTCTGGAATACCGATAATTCGTACTTAAATAAAGATATTAACATCGATGGATCATTTTAAAACGCCAACCACGTAACTTTTTTTAATGATTTAGATTGTAGAAAAAACAGTTTATAATTACTATGTTACTGTAACTGAAGCTCCCATTTCATTTTGTCGCATCTATTCAAAGTCATCCTGTATATAAAAAATATTAGACTCCATAAATGGCAGCTTAACAATTGTGATAAACAAAACTCGAAAGCGACTTGAACCAACAGTAGTGCATCGCGCGATATGTAGGTACGCGGCGGTACGTGCATCTCATGTAGGTATCTACCTACTTTATGTCTAGTGCACTACTATTGATTCTCGCTCTTTCGAGTTTATGAACACTTTTTTAATGATTTGCTAAAAAAAAATACATTTATTTTTTTAGTTTAACTTTGTGTTTCGATAGTACTACTGATGGGTAATCGTCCTGCCGCGGGAAAACAACCATTAAGATTTCACACTGTATATACTTATTTCAAACGACACAACTTTAAAGGTAGCCCTGGTATTTGGGAGATATATACAGCTAACGAAGTCATTGGAAGACGAATAAAAAGTACACAAAATAAAGAAAAAGAATTTGTACTTTTTTAGTGTTTCCCTTATAAAACCAACCTTCAGCGGGCACAAGTTCAAGTTTGAAATTGTCCGTTTGAATATTGAAAATTTATCTTTTGAAGTAATTTTATAAAAAGTTATTCTGTACTTTGATGCAGTTTGTGTCAATCAATGTCAGTATACTATACGGGTCTTGAAGTAAAATACTTTTTATTGCTTATTACATATTATTTCTGAGAAAAAAAAACAAAAACATTTAGTTAAAAAAAAGTACGGGGTTTAGTTGCCAACATATTGCACACGGTAGCAAAATTAATAATAATAACGCATAATCTAAATCATATATTAATGTAGAACTATTGTTTTTAAATATTAGATTAAATACCTACTCAATTAATTTTTTGTGTGATCGCGCTTTAGGTGTTGTCTGTGTTTTAAAATGCTTCTTTTTCATATTATAGGGTTCGCTGCACTATTATAAGCGGGCTCGATGGTGAGGGAACCGTGAGGACGCAGCTTGTGGATAGCGGTCTCATTTTGAGGGCACCATTGTCGTCGCTTGTGCCACTACAAACCTTTTCACAAGCTCTTAATGCATTCCCATATCAGGTTAGTACTCTACACAATGTGGATGAGAAGGTCATTATTTGGTTAGTGTTACCCAACATAGTTAACATTCGTAATACGACACTATCTTGTAAGTTCGCCTTCATCGATACAATTTGGTTCGACAGAGCCAAATCAAAGGATGGCAAAGTTGGTGATGGACATTTGAACGTGTTTAATCACACCGCAGCGCTAACCGTACCGAAAATTTCATGAACTGGCCAGCGAATAAGTACTGATGATTCGTTTAATCGTCAACGTTTAATGATATATCAATCCACCTTTGGCCATATCATGAAATGCCTAGCTACATCATGAAAACTTCAAACCTATCTTAGACAACAGGGGCCCTACAAGGGGCTCCTTTTTCTGTCTACAGGTTTTAAAGGAACCTATCATGAATGGTATGATGGGAGCTTAGTTCTCTAGCTCTCGCCATCCCATTCGATCTTAAACCTGTCCGTGTCGGGGTGCCCTAAGTTCCCTCAAACCTAACCTTTTTTAAAACTGACTTCATAAAAAGGAGGAGGTTCTCAATTCAACTGTATTTTTTTTGTGTGTGTACCGATTTTGATGATTCGTTTTATATTCGAAAGATGGTGCTTGTCATGTGGTTCCATTTTTTGAGTGAAATCTGACGACTAGTATTTGAGTTATCCCTAATAATGCGTATTTGATTGGCTCCGCTTACATTGATGATGTTCTCATTTTCACTTAACGATGTAAAATAAAATAAAAAATTAGCTGTTTACGATGGTTTGGAAGAGCGTCGTGGTATTTTGAGGTGGTCCCTGTCTTGTTTGGTGAAGATCTGCTAAAAATTTCCCAGATAGGAAACTGAACTCTTCAATAAATGATAGCAAATCTCCCGGGATTGCTGAAATCGCATGTCTGTTTACTGTTCACACCAGTTTATAACAGCCGGTGCGCTGTGAAGGGGTTAGTTCAGCTTTGGGATATGCCATTAAAAAGTGAAAAACAAAAAACCTTATTCCAAAAAAATACAAGCGACTTCTTGATATAAAAAAAAAAAAACAAAAAAGTATAAAATAACTTCGGAAATTGATAAGAAGAAATAACCAAAAACACGGTAAGTCGGTTGTATTTTATTGTTAACGGGTTGCAAACTTTCATGGATGTCCTCCGTCCTGCGGCGAACGGAGGAGCTTGTCAGACTCATACTGATTAGTCAGTATGAGTCTGACAAACTTCTCCATATTCTCTCACTCACACAACTCATTCGTATAATCACGTCATGTTCGTTGGCACACTTGCCAGGAGTTACGATAGCACTTAGGCAATCTTTATCGCCTGGTGCCAACTCACCTCTGCGGGCCATCTGGGGTCAGCAGAGGGAAAGAGATGTTTGACTCTTCCCGCGGACGTCAGAGAGCGCATGGGAACACCACGCGTCCTACCTTTTTTTTTTTTTTTTTTTTTTTTTTTGGAAGGGAAATCATCAAATGACTTCTCCCGCTCTGGGCGGAGCGGAAGGGAGTGTCAGACTCTTACTGACTAAAACCCACCCGTGATCCTTCTTGTGCCCTTTGCGTTCCAGGGCCGCGGTGACTCTTTCGAACAAATTCCGCAACCCTAGCAGGCACTGACCCTATGGGGCCCCGTCTAATTTGCTGACGGCTCTTTGAGGCGCGCGTGGAACACGACGCGCCGTCGACTCGGGCCTGGTTGCTATCGGACGGCGAGCCACCCATAGCTCGCCATCCGCAGGCCCGCGCCTATGGTGGCCGGGAATCGCCCTGCGTTTCCCGACGCCCGGGGCGTCTTCTTCTGTTGCGGCGGCTGGAGCGAGGGGCATCCCTCTCTCGCACGCGCTCCGCCTCCTCCTTCGCTAGCATTACTGCTTCGCAGAAGGAGGCGACCGCTTCCCATGCCTCCTCGCTCCGGACCATGGCCCGAACCAGGGCCGGACGCGAGAGGTCGCCGCCGCCGATCGCCTCGATGAGGACACGGCGGTGCTCCGCCCAAGCAGGGCAGACCTCCACCGTATGCTCCACCGTGTCCTCCGGGCGATCCACACAGTGATGACACCCGGAACCACGCGTCCTACCTAGGTTCCGGATAGATGGGGTATGCCGGACATCCCCAAGTCCGCCGCCCCTAAACCCAGTTAGCTCGAGATCTCCCTTTCCCTTTCCGCAGTCACTTCTTCTGCCTGATAACTGTTTCGCAGAAAGAGAACACCACGACCCAGGACTCCTCGCCGCCGACCATAGATTGGACTGCGGCCGGTAGTGAGAGGAAACTCCACAGAGATGAGGGCATGGCGCGGCTCCTCCCAAGTGGCACGCTATGCCAGCGTATGCCGCGCCATTTCCTCCTGATAGTCGATGCATCGTAGAAGATCGTGCGATAACTCACTCTGACAGCCATCATTCTCTGCGTCTTCCGCAGAACAGTAATGGTATTGGCCGTCAGGTCGGCCGCCGAGATCGGGGCCGCCCACTAAACACTAAACGTGCTGTCACTACAGATGTAGAGACAGCACGTTTAGTATACTTTGGTTATTTCCATAGTGTGAAATGCCGCTGATATTCAAACAGTATTTGTGTTACAAAAAAGAGCTATCCGTGCAATTTACAAATTAAGTCCTAGACAGTCCCTCCGAGACAAAGGACAATGGCAGCCGCCCATACATTGTTGTAGCTGAGGTTAAATTCTTACGTCTTTAAATGAAGAATATCTTGTTTAACTCAGCGTCACCTTTCAGAATTTTGGTTCAAGAAGGCCGAGAAAAATAGATACTTAGTCATGAACTTTTGTAGGTTATGTCTATGGTCACTTGGTAGGTAAAGGGAGAGACGATCAAATGCACTTGACAAGTCGTCGTTTCACGTTATATTCAATAGGTATCTAAAAAATAATATATAGTAAAACTGGTTTGAGGCAGCCAGTCGCCGAGAGCATTGTTTTAGGTATTGAAGCAATAAGATTTATCTAACATTCTGGGATTTAAAAATTACTACAGTACAATATTTATATTATCCTAGAATGTGTTTAGAAATATCCAGTTGATAAGAACCAATAAAACAAGTTTTATTTTTAAATCTACGTATATTTATTCTCTTTCATCCTCTTACAATTATTTCATCCAGAAATTCTGTGGGTGTGGTAACATTTTGCCGATGTCAGGATTGTCAATCCCATCATAAATACCAGATTAGCGTCATTACATGAGCGTGACATCCTACTGTGCGACGACGAACTAAACAATTACAGCAATGTTTAATGATTCCTCCCCGGCCAGGAATATCATTCAGTTGATACAGAGGATTCGTGTCGGTTTGCTCTACGGCCTTCCATCTGGCGGTATCTAGCAAACAAGTAGTTTACTGATAAGTAATCCAAAACAATAAGACAAGATCGGCGTCCAGTATAGAAAAAGCTCAATGTCACAGGGAAAGTCTCGCGAGTCCTTAAACACGCACAGGTCACACGGGCATATCACAGTCCATAATATGCAGTCCGTAAAAATGAACATTAAAACAATACGGGAAAAAACAATAGAGAGCAGTGATTGAATATGGTATCAACCAACAACAATCGTCAGTAATCAAAGTATTTTTTTTAGATTCGGGATACTAGTCTTTTTGCCAGTCATTAAAAGCTATTTATTTATTTTTTCATGACAGTGTTTTGACCTCACTGCAAAAACCTTACACTTAAAAAATAGAAAAATCTCTCTCTCTCTTTATCTATATCTTTAAAGAGATAAATATAATGACTGTGCCTTCTCAAAATATTTACGAGAATCTTTTGTATGCACATAAAAATATTAATCTATTTAAAAGATACAGTGATATTCATAACGTGAATAACAGGAACAAACATAATTTTGTCATTCCTAAAACTAGGCCCATGAAAATAGGTGGATCATTTAGATGTCAATGTATACGTTTTTATAATAAACTCCCTTCCTACTTAGTATTAATAAATTCAAATTGATAGTAAAACGTAAGCTATGCCAGAAAGCTTTTTACACAGTTAGAGACTATATTGAAGAACAAAAGGCTTGGGATTAAGCTGCTTCAACGATGTACATGACCTAATATTACGTTTATCTATTGATTCTTTTCTCAATTTTAGACTTTGACATTTTATATTCTCCTGTTTGTGCAATTTTGACATGAATGTTTACTTTATAAAGTATTATTTTATTATTGTGACATGAATATTTACTTATTATAGTAATATTTTTATTTTATTATGTTTGACATGTATACTTTGTAAAGTATTATATTTTTACTTAATTTATTTTGTGAATATGAGGACTATATGGGTATTATTTTGTTATTATAAATATAACGACGACTTGAAAATGAAAACAATATATCTAGTTTAAATTTCCGCGAATATTAGTGGGTTGCAGGTATGCACCTCCCTCCCGCCCGCTATATTATGCACATGCAAGATTTCTGGGCAAATGCAAGGATTTTAAGCACATGCAGGAAGGCAATGCAAAACCCAACACCATTACCGACACGTGTTTCGCCTCTCCACGAGGCATCCTCAGGGGACGTGTTGACTCGCTGACCGTTGAGTTGCAACTCAACGGTCAGCGCCGGTGTGCTGAGCGTGCCCATACCGAAAGGGTTACCATCTCAGCATTTGCTGGGCGTGAGACACCCAGCGTTGGTTTTCAGTTGGCACCCCGTAGCGACACACGAACGTGGGTAAATAAAATATATAATTTATTACCTATATACTTTATTCTACACCTTGTAAAAATAACAGGAAAAACATTCATAAAAACAAGTGTACAATAGGCGGTCTTATCGCACAAGGCAATCTCTTACAGACAACCTTTGGATGGACTGAACGAAAGGAGATAGATTTAGGGCTGTCAGTGTACAATCGTTATAAATAATACTAATTAGACATAATAATATAAAATACATAAATAAAATATAATATACTAATAAATATCAAATAGGCATATAATTGAGAAAGGATCAGAAAAATTATAGTGAAATGTAATGCTCCTTCACCATTTTTTTAAACCCTGGTAGCGTTTGATCACGTCTCACTTCTATGGGTAATTCATTCCATAAACGAGCTGCTTGTACACTAAGAGATATATCGAAGAAGGAAGTGGAATGCATACGAATACTTAATTTTAGATTTTCCGATGATCTCAAGGACCTAGAATACGTGTCACAGAGGAACTGAAAGCGTTCTTTAAGATAAAAAGGGGTAGAAGGTTTAAAGAGCACATTATAAAGTAGAGAAAGTATGTGGGCATTCCGACAAAGGTGAATAGGAAGCCATTCGAGCTTAACACGAAATTCAGAAACGTGGTCATACTTGCGCAAGCCAAATATAAACCTGATACAGAGATTTCGAAGTCGCTCAAGCGTCTACATCATATAAGCGAGTCTATTAACACTTAACTTGATAAATAATAAATAATGTTTCCGAATATGTTAATAAATATTGTAAAAGAATGTTTCTTTTTTAATGTTTGCTACATTGTCCAGATATTTTTGTTTCTACCTACCTACGAATCTGCAATATAAAATGCAGCTGCAGTTCGTTATTGACATTTTGACATGTACATATAGTCAAACGTTTAACTTTTGCAAAATGGCTGGCCTGTTCATGAATTAGCCAAGAACAAGTTGAATTTTTACCGTCAATCGGGAGGTTAAATCGTAATGATGAAATTCTCTGGAATAAACATTGTACGTTCCTTTTTTTCTGGATTGGAAATCATCAAATTACTTCTCCCGCTCTGGGCGGAGCGGAAGGGAGTGTCAGACTCTTACTGACTAAAACCCACCCGTGATCCTTCTTGTGCCCTTTACGTTCCAGGGCCGCGGTCACTCTTTCGAACAAATTCCGCAACCCTAGCAGGCACTGACCCTATGGGGCCCCGTCTTCGTTGCTGACAGCTCTTTGAGGCGCGCGTGAAACACGACGCGCCATCGACCCAGGCCTGGTTGCTATCGGACGACAAGTCCCCATAGTTCGCCTTTGTACCTTCCTTAAATTGCAGTTACAGATCAAATCTTCTCAATTCGGCGGAAGCTGAATAAAATATCAGTAGAATTTTCCAAAGCCTGAAGCAGTAAAGATAAATAATGTACATGGATTTTGGCATTTTATTACGAAATTGTTATTTTAAGAGTTCCAAACATTCGTTTACAAAACCTGGACAATATCGTTATGAATATTCCTGAGAATAATTGTACAGTAAGGTACAGCCTGTATCTCTGTATGGTGTGTTGCACTTGCAGGCGTTGGCAGTGCGCCTGGGTCCGGCGGAGCGCGCGGCGGGCGGCATGGCGGCGCGCCTGCGCGAGCTGCTGCTAGGCGCGCGCGTACTTTGCCGCGCCCTTCCGGCGACTGCGGCGCACTCGCCGCCGGCCGTGCCCAGCGTGGAGTTGTTCGTGCGCACTGGCCCGCAGAACATCCTCGCCTCTGTCAACAACGCCATCCTCATGGAGTACGATTACCTGCAGCAGTGCGTGTCGCGTCGTACCGACCTCTACGAGTATTCGAGATTCGTTCGATCGAGATGGTTGCCAACGGTCGCTTTCCGTCAGCGAGCGCGAGCGTACTCTGCATACCTCTCGAATGTTATTTTAATTGCTACAAGCTTTCTGCAAGGGATTTATTGTAACTTGGTCATTATCATACTTTGTCATCTTAAAAACATTTGTAAACTGGTTGCAGCCTTCAGAATAATTGGAATTGGCTATCATTCGTGAATTAAAAGCTACAAAGAAAAATGGTTATGTAAGAATAGTAGTCACACATTATGGTATACTTGTTGTATGAAGTGATTCATTCCTGACCGTGGCTCGACCGTGCGCCGCCGGGACTCGGCCGGGCACGGTATTGAAATGTCGGTGGGTATTGTTTCCCGGCTCCGGCACGGTTCGGCCCTGACATTATCAAGCAATCAACGTCAAATCTTAGTGAAGTGAGCAGCTCAACAAGAAAATGGACGATGAAAAAATATTAGAATGTGTGTTCAAGTACCCTACCATCATAAGTACTAAGATAACAAATACAAAAAAAATATTATTTGGAAAACCGTTTCGGACGAAAGACTACTTGTGAAAATTGCATATTTACTTAAGCGTCAAGTCTATCGACAGATGATATCACTAGCTGACAAAAACCACATAATACAAATTTATAGTCGTGTAAATACTACGCCCGAACAGCCCGGTGTAACATGAATGACTGGCTCGACCGGCGCACGGTGGACGTGTCCCGGCCGAGTCTCGGACCGGTGGGGACACGGTCTAGCGTGAATCATCCTTTAAATGCCGGTGGGGATCGACCAAAACCCTTACGACAGGATTACGGCATTTATTCAAAAATGTTGAGCAGAAATAATAATCAAAATACCTACTTAGGTATACCTATGAGAAGGTTTACTTTTCTGTAGCAAATTTTTTATTCGTCTTCGATTGGACATTTTTACCGTAGAGTAGCTTCCTTTGTTTGATACGTACGGTGTCTGGTTCTTAGAAAAAATTCCTGTTCATACCAAAAGCTTAATTGATTAACGCGTGTTTTAAATACTTCTTCTTACGTTCTACCCTTTTCTTTGAAATAGGGTACTTAACTAAGAAAATCTGATTAGTCCGTCAGATAGATTTCCAAAAAAAATATTGGAGACGTATTTTTTCTTTTTTCACATAAACAAAAAATGAAGACGATACAGTGCGTTGAAAACTCGTGTGACGTCACTACCCGCTACAATTTTTACCGTGCCGTAACGTCACACGCTCCCACTCCTGATCTTTGATGCTTTTTATCTTCGTCAGATTTTATAGATTTGATAAAGGAAGAAATACGTGTCCAATAATTTTCTATAATCTAACTGACGGACTAATTAGAATCATATTATTTTAATCAGGAAACATCCCTATTTCGGAAGAACAGCTATTGATGAATTGAAAAAAAATTCCGTACTATTGCTCTATTTGACGAAACTAAAGTAACTAATTAGTGGTCAGACCATATGTACCGTACCGTAATCTTACCGATCGTTATTCCGATTTTAGGGGTGGTGCTGCAGGAACTAACGTGGTTGTTGCAACGAAAACACAGGTGAATTATGAAAACACGTTTATTGAATTTTGAAAAAGAACAAGATGACCGCTTGTGCAAACATTTTGTCAGTGTCGGCGTGTTTGTGTTAGACTAGCTGTGGCCTACAGTTGTCACACTGTAGGCTTCAGCATCATTAGTTAAACGATCACCTTATTTATTTATGTTTTTAAAGCTATTGAGTGCGTCGCAGCCATCAATTTGTACAACCCATTTTAGTGTAACGATACGAGTAGTTAGCGCTTTTTTTGAATGTTTACGCTTGCGTTAAGTGAAGGTGAAACAATCCGTCCTTAAAAGGTAAAAGAAGAGATTACTATGCGATTGAAAATTGTATAAAGATCGAGCTTTGCATTGTTTTTTGTTAATTCAGGTAAGTAGATCACAAAGTCTCTCAAAACTCTCTCAACTCAAAAGGCACTGGCCAAAAAAAAAACTCAAAATGGCCTTATTATTCGCCTATCACTTTAACATAAGTCTCAATCGTAATAGTATATATTCAAGTTATTAATATTATATTACGTACCCTATTAAACTGTTATTGATTTCAATTTGAGGAGTTCACTGATGTATAAACATATCTCAAAAGTTCAAGGTCCACTTCAATAGCTTCCGAAAAAGCAACCGAGAGATTTTGTTTATGTGCAGTAAAAAAAACCCGTTGGAACTGGCTGAAAGTAGACATTTAGCATTTTGAAAGTTGTAAACAAAAATTTTGTAGGTACTTGTTGATAGCTTCATTCCTACATAGATTTTAGCGAACTTATCAGTCTGCCCTTGTCGAGATTTTTTTTTAAATTCCATAATATAATATATACTAGGCATGCAACGAACATTCGGTTATTTTTTGGTATTCGGCCAATTCGGTCGCTTTTATTATATTTGGCCGAATACCGAATATCTACATATTATTCGGCCGAATACCGAATACTTAAGTAATATATTTTGTTATAGGGAGATAATGGGTAAAATGAAAAAAGAAATCGATTCATTACGTATGTATGTATATATTCATCATTTCATTTCTTTTATAATCAATTAAGTAGTCATTGGTACATAATCATCTTCTATATTAGAAAAGTTTAGAATTTTTCTATGCATTCGAATTATTTTCATAATCAAAATTTATAAGGGGAAGGTTATGGTGCAGAAAGACTATTTTTTCTGCATTTTTAGGAAGTAGTTTACTATTTTTTTTTCTCGTAGACCATCCCAGCTTCAGAGAAAAGGCGCTCTGAATAAACACTGCTTCTTGGCGTCCACAAATATTTTGCTGCAATCTTTATCAAACACGGAAATTTAAATTTCCTTGCTTGCCACCAAGTATACGGATTGTCATGACGTGATATATTACTAATGCTTAAGAAAAGATCCATTTCTGTTGAAACTGCATTGTTTTCTGTTGATGTGTTTCTATGAGCTGTGCTAAGAGAGCATGATAAACTGTACTTAACGTAATACGATATCTACGAATTAAACTTGTCTAAACATGCGTTACCAATTATACCGAGCACAGCAACTGCGGGTGCGCGGGCGGTGAGTACATTCGAACAAATGAGCGCGAAACAATCGCGACTGTACAAGTTTTAGCCCTAAAATGTGGCTGAATACTTTTGCCTATTCGGCTATTCGGTCAGGGGGCTCGCCGAATATTCGTTATTCGGTATACTGCCGAATAAACTATTTGTTGCAAGCCTTTTTTTTTTTTTTTTTTTGGATGGGAACTCATCAAATGACTTCTCGCGCTCTGGGCGGAGCGGAAGGGAGTGTCAGACTCTTACTGACTAAAACCCACCCGTGATCCTTCTTGTGCCCTTTGCGTTCCAGGGCCGCGGTGACTCTTTCGAACAAATTCCGCAACCCTAGCAGGCACTGACCCTATGGGGCCCCGTCTAATTTGCTGACGGCTCTTTGAGGCGCGCGTGGAACACGACGCGCCGTCGACTCGGGCCTGGTTGCTATCGGACGGCGAGCCACCCATAGCTCGCCATCCGCAGGCCCGCGCCTATGGTGGCCGGGAATCGCCCTGCGTTTCCCGACGCCCGGGGCGTCTTCTTCTGTTGCGGCGGCTGGAGCGAGGGGCATCCCTCTCTCGCACGCGCTCCGCCTCCTCCTTCGCTAGCATTACTGCTTCGCAGAAGGAGGCGACCGCTTCCCATGCCTCCTCGCTCCGGACCATGGCCCGAACCAGGGCCGGACGCGAGAGGTCGCCGCCGCCGATCGCCTCGACGAGGACACGGCGGTGCTCCGCCCAAGCAGGGCAGACCTCCACCGTATGCTCCACCGTGTCCTCCGGACGATCCACACAGTGATGACACCCGGACGTGTCCTCCCGCTGGATCCAACACAGGTACCTCCCGAAACAGCCGTGTCATTTGTTGCAAGCCTAATATATACTTATTACATATGCAGGGTGTTTTTTCAGAAGTGCGTGGTCGTATTTAACGGTGGTGTTCTGTAGTTGCTATTCAGTAAAGAAACAATACAAAAATACTATATGCCTATGGCATTAAGTCCGCCTTTGTACAGTTTTTTTTACTAGTGCATAAAGTTTTAATAAATAAATAAAATACTGACTTATATTAAAAAAACCCGGTCTCGAAAAACGACTACACATTAAAAACACTTTTCAAGCAGTCTGATGCAGTAGGTTGCATCGAATTTGTGATAAACTAAAGTAAATGCCACCAACTGCATGAAACTGCTTGAAAATTGTTTTTTTGACGTGAACACTTCTTTAGCCGCGTTAGGCACTTCTTGGTAGGGGAAAATCTTATAGATTCGCGTCTCCGACCTGCTCATGACTTATGCGTATAAGTGAAATTGAATGGGTTCAATATGTTTATACTGTGCATTGTTGAAATAGTTAGATTATTATTTTAATTCAAACATAATGAAATTTAAAAAATCAAAAAGTCTAAATCTCCTATAACTGCCTTTTTTTAACTTCAAGTTTATTTTGCAAACGGTTTCTGTTTTTCAAAGACAATATTGTTACCTTAGTGATTATTTCATTACTGTATATCATATAATAAAATCGTAGACTTGCCGTGTATATAAATTGAATATTTTTGCAGAGAAATAACTGAGAAACGCTAGAAAAAAGCTTTGAACGCAAACAAGCTATTTTAAAAAGAAACTGTTCGTGGAAGTATCATGCAAAATGTAGGTACTAAAATCAAAAGATATTGTTTTTTTATGTTTAGTAGGAAACTCCATTGAGCGCTAAGCTACGCGCTGCCGGAATCCTGCACGCATCTCGTAAAAAACTAAAAAAGATTTCACGGTTACGAGTTACTGGAATTTTGCGTAACTCTGAGTACAACTTAGTTTTTTTCGTCGCATGCTCATAGAATATCCTTGAATGCGCCCATGGGATCCATAACATCGGGGTCCCTAATGAAAAGACTATTTTAACAGCTAAGTCAAAGGATGCTTGATTATGGCTTCAATGCAGAAGTACCTATGCATAATGCATTAAGTAATGTCAATTTTAATTTTATTGTTTCTATAAGTGCCTTAATTTAATTGATCATAATGTTTGTTTAACCGACTTCTAAAAAGGAGGAGGTTCTCAATTCGGATGTTTGTATGTTTTTTTTTTAATGTTTGTTCGCCCATAACTCCGTCGCTTGCCAACTGATTTGAAAAATTCTTTTTTTGTTGGAAAGGGTATACTTTCCAAATGGTCCCATGAAAATTTTATCGAAATCGAACAAGCGGTTTTTTGTTAATTTCAATAAATGATAGCAAAATCTGTCGGGATAGCTGAAATCGCATGTTTGTTTATTGTTTACACCAATTTATACCACGTACGCTGTGATAGGTATGTTTAGCTGGCAGTGAACCACTAAAAAAGGAAAAATAAAAAATATTTTTACAAAAAATAAAACCGACTTCTAAACAAAAAAAAACATAAAGTACAAAATAACTTTAATTTCGGAAGTCGGTGTGTTCAAAAACACGAAGCAACCAAAAACACCGAGTTCTGAAATTAAAGTTATGTTGTACTTTTTGGTTTTTTTTTTCTGCATTTTGATGGTCCTAAGTAGAGATATAAGTGCTGTATTCTATAGAAACTCGAGCGTTCACACTAGACGCACTAACGTATCGTCGGTTGAGTCTGAACGCTCGAGTGTTTTTCTATACATTTGTCTGTTCTGGCGTTACGCGACCGATAATACGCGACGCATGTTCCGTCAGATATGAACCTTCCCTAAAACCAAAAATACCGTATAATACGGTATTAAGTATACCATTTTCTACGTTATTATATTAATTAATAGATTTTTTTAAATTATCTGATAATTGTTTAAATTACTGAATATAGTGGAAATGCACAGAAAACGTGAAATTTTTATTAGGTATTATTAATAATCCGATTCAACATTATTACCGTAAAAATAAGCTAGAAACAATGAAAATATAGAATAGACATAAAAAGAAAAAAGAACAACCCAACTAGAAAATTGTTTAGAACGAACTTAAGAGGTAGGGTTGCTAACTCTTTTTATTCAAAACTAGCGGACCCCACAGACGTTTTCCTGTCTTAACTATGAACATTGACATATACCTGGCCATGTGAAAAATATGGATTTTCAAGATTAATGCCACAACTATTAGCGACTGCACTTGAGATTTATTTATCGACATTGCAAAGACTCAACTCACTGGAAATTGTATCCGTTTAAAAGTCGAATGGAATGTTGTTCGAAATCAAAGGAATTTGTGGAATCAAAACGTCTTCGCCTTTGTACTTCCCTTTCAAAATTGTAGCTTCCATCGTTTTTCATTAATTTCTTCACCGCAATTCGGGAGCCATTGCAAAGGAGAGGCTGATTTATATTCCGCAACATAATGATTATTTTTAGTTGCAGATTATGAGTTGGTAGTAAGGCCAATTCCATCGAACTCCGTCGGAGTTCTTAAAAACTCCGTCGCATATTTGACAATTGCATCTTTGTATGTCATTAATTCGCCAGCTATCTTGTTTTGAATCTGAAAATTAATTTCGTTGACATCAACGTTTTTTGCAGTCAATATAAGTCTTTCGCTCCACCATACATGATTTTTGTAATTATGAGCGATGTGTGGGAAAAAAAATCGATAAGTTTGGTCTTGGTTTCAGTAAAGTGACATAAATTGGTGGGAAATGTAATGTATCCAGACGATGAGTCAACAGGTATTTTGCCGTTATCAATATCGAGCAATTGTTTGGAAAAAACTTCTCAGATTGGTCGTTCTGTAACTCGACTGGCATGTTTATATTTTTAATTTAAGATAATATAAAATGGACGACTTTAAACATGCGTTATGTTCATCGGCTGGCATTGATCGTGGTATTACTGGTAGTGTTTGGTGAAAATCACCTGGTATTGTTGTCCTTCCGTTGTCATCAGTAACCACAGATGCGCCGGTGCCGGCGATAAAGTGGATAACCATTATTTCCACTAATAGTTTCTGCTACTTATTGTCTTGGAAAGCGTTTTGAACTTTTTCCACCCAGGATCCTGTTTTAATTTCTGAGCGTATTCATGCATGTGTAGTGGACTTCCGACATTTGTATGTTGCTGGAACAAAACTTGTACCTATATTCTGTGCATTTTCGTCAGCACTGATAGCAACCTTAGACCTGCGGTTTTACGAATACGGGAATAATACAAGGTGCTCATAAGTTAGCACAGACGTGGCCCACGCCCCTCGCCTTCACGACCTATTTACGAGATGGTCTGCCTAGTGAACTCGGGATTTAGAAGATATTCTATCTCCGTATCTAAATCGACGACGTAACAATGTTTTCTAGCAACGCACTTTCAGCTGAATCAGCTTCATCATCACAGACACAGTCGCGTGCGGGCTGATCACGCGGTAAATCGTACCTACTGTGCGGTATATTTAAATATTTAACAAACACAATAATGACAAATAGATGGAAATATAATATTGTAATAATATCTGTGAAGTTTAATTACTAAGTGATCAATTAATTATAATTCGTTATTCTGAAATATAGAATACAATCGAAACTTAAAATATATTTTATTTATTACACTAGAACTTCGTAATATTGCAGAATCTTAAAAAGTGAATTAAAATATAAAATACCAATAATACCGTAAGTTGTAATAAAATACCTGTTTAATACATAGCCTACCTATACGATATTTTTACAACAAAGTCCTAAGCCCATGACAGTATAAGGGGAAAATTGGAATTGCCCTTCAAATAATACGAACTAAACTTAAAAATAGTCTAGTACGAACCTAATAAATCAGTGATCAGTACATCTTTACCCACGTAAACAACTAGGTACGCACGAGCGCACGGCTGATAGAAGGGTAGCTTAGCGCTTTTCGCTCCCATAAAGCCAGCTTCTAAGTAAACGTCTTCCGTTAACGATTTTTTTTGTACCAGGATGGTTAAGATAAAGTATACGTGTTTAATAAAACTCGTTTTAGTTTAATTTGTCAAAGTTTTTGTACTGAATTAAAAATATTCCTGTATGTATAGATTGCAGGATGCAGAAACTCGCAGCGCCACACAAGCAAGCAACCACTCAGACACACCAAACCATATTGTTGAACCATTTTTGGAACTTTAATACGTAACAAGAAAAACTTGAATATTTTTATAGTATCGTTATATGTAGGCCGTTTTACCTATTTTATGCAACGCTTGCCGAGGTTGGTCTCTGGATGGGACCATCTTAACATAACGAGACTTCTCCGTACCTCGGAAAGCATGGCTGTCATTTGGAGATCTTTGGCAGTCGTTACGGATTGTAAGAAGCCAGAAAATCTGACACCAGTCTTACCGCGTTCCTCAGTTAATGGGTTGTGGAGGTCTGAATCTGGGTTGAATGGGAGCCGACCCCAATATAGTTGGAAAAGGCAATTGATGATAACGATTCGCTGGATCGTACGAATTCAAAATAAATATCTTCATTGGTTTCCAGTAAAACCGGATTCAGGTGCCTGTTTGACCTCCACAACCCAATAACTGGGAAACATTGCACTTCTTGGCAAGCCTGGTATTACATTTTTAGCTTCGGACGATCCCTAACGACTGCCAAAGACATATTTGACATCAGGGATCAACGACGACATGTTTTCCGAGGCACGGATAGGTCTCGGTATGTTAAGATATTCACCCATCTACAAGCGGTACGGCCGAATTCCGCATGCGTTGCTTAAAGATCGACTCGTGCGGTTGTAATTATTAAGGCACGATTTCCTCATTCAGTACTAAATATCGATAAAAAAAATAACCATTTTCATGACGAATAAGCCAATGTTACTAATCTTTAGGCCTATCTAACCCCGTAAAACTTTTTTAACTTGTGATGGTAAACAGAATTTGATTGGAATTAATATTCTTATATGCAAATCTAATTGAAAAATCAAAGAAAATTTTTACATATTAAAATTTGTTCGAAAGAGTCACCGCAGCCCTGGAACGCAAAGGGCACTAGAAGGATCACAGAGCCCACCCGGCTACTGGATCGTATTGTTCATTCATTTGAAGGATGACATTAAGAATCAACTTGGATAATCAGTTTTTTGTTGAGATATTAACACCATTCTTTCGATTTAGTCTATTTTGTCGAGTTTGATTCGAGGTAACAGGAGACACTTAAGCTGATCGCTATTTTCTTAGTTCTGAGAGGGGTCAGGTTATGCAGGGTAATAAATAGTGTTAATAATACATAAAAGTTTACAAAAAAATGTGGCTTTCATAAATTTATAGATGACCATATTACAAAGTGACCAACTTGCAATAACCCTTATTATGATTTCCCTTAATTATATTTGTTTATTTTCAAATTCAATCAGTCTGTTGAATATTTTATTGTCACAGAGCATGACGAGCTTCGGTGGCTACTAGAGACTACTATCAAACCGATCGTGGCGTGAAAAAGTTTCTTCGCATTTTTTAAGAAAATTCAAAACGTTTTTTAATATAGTTTATTTACATTTAACTAAAGTATGTAGTTATCATTTTGTTCGATAACTTTTTGCCATCATGTAGGTAGGGAAATGGTCGCATTGCTATAGAAATTTTGGGACTTCTGATCTAAATACCGCGACAAGTGGTTTTGGCAGCCCTCTCGTGATGTTAACCTGACACTGCCTAAAGAATTCTGAAGAGACCGAAATAGGTAGAAATCTGAAGGTGCAAGGTCACGACTATAAGGCGGATGTATTAACACATTCCAGCCAAACTTAATTTTTGCTGAGTGGCTAAAGATGTGTGAGGTCTAGCGTTATCATGATGAAAAACCAAACCCCTTCTGTTGATTAATTTCGGCCGCTTTCTCTAAACTTATTGCTTTAATCTCATCAGTTATTCGCAGTAGAGTTCAGAATCGATGGTCCTGCCTAGTTGGTGGTAACAGCTCATAATTAATAATGCCCTTCCAATCCCACCACACACACAGCATCACCTTGTTGCGAGTTAACCCGGGTTTCGCCTGTGAGCCTAACGGGCCTTTGACCACGACCTTTTTCGCACGTTCTTGTTGTACGTGATCCACTTTTCATCACCAGTTAGCTTCTTCAAAAATATCAGCTTCTTCAAAAATGGTTCGGTTTCATTTCGTCGTAATAAAGAATCACAAATGAGTACACGGTTCATTAGGTTTCTTTCAGTGAGCTCGTGAGGTAACCAAATATCGAGCTTTTTTGTGTACCCAGTTTTTTTCAAATACGTTATTTATACCAAATAATTCCCAGTTCTTCAGCTACGTCGTAACTACTGATATATTTTACTCCAGTTTTTCAAAAATGGCATCCATTTTATCCGTAATTAGCTTCTGTCCGCGACTTCGTCCGCGTGGAATAGTTACTTTAACCCCGATTTTGAAACTCTCAGCCCGATCGGTTTAAAAATGACAAAGTTTAATACAAACTTTCATCCCTTTCGACCAAATTTGATTACCATAAAAACGGTTCTAGTGAGTTAATCTTAAAAGATAGACATATGTATACTGTCGCGGACATTTTTTTAGATCATTTTAAGAGGAATAATTCTTTCCTACATATTTTTTTGGTATCTTGAACCGTTTTCGCAGCGCACGCAAGCCCTCAAAGATGAATAATTTTCTCCGTTTTTTTCCACATTTTCCATTTTTTCTTCGCTCCTATTACTCGCAGCGTGATGTTATATAGCCTAAAGCCTTCCTCGATAAATGGTCTATTCAATTCAAAAAGATTTTTTCAATTCGAACCAGTAGTTCCTGAGATTAGCGCGTTCAAACAAACAAACAAACAAACTCTTCAGCTTTATAATATTAGTATAGATAGGGCGACCAGAGCGACGTGTATGTTTGACATCAAAATTTCCCGATTGAAAACGCTTAAACCAAATTTGTGCTACTCTCATAGACAGTGCACTAGGTTCATAAACATCGCAATTTTTTTTCGCGGCTTGCGTTTATTTTCACCTTTTTGCAGTAAAATTTTAAAATGTATCGAATTTCTTCATTAGATTCACTCATCTTGGACGGTACGAAAAACAAATGAAAATCACACATTTTCCTAATTTGAATTTGGAATTATGTTCTTTAAAGTTGAAACTTTCAATGATACCAAAACCAGCCAGATGCAAATAAACACATCAAAAGTATCTAGGGATCAACATATATTTTTGCAATAACTTTCCTCCTGATTGATATTAATTAAAATTTTCTTTAAGGATTCATCAAATAAAGTGTTTTCGTTTGTCACAGTAACGATAAACCAAGTCACCTTTGCATTAATAAAGAAATTTGCCATTTTCCTAATAAAGGGATTTTTGACATTTGAACCACTAACATTAAAGTTCGAAAAAAAGACTGAAATAACAGTTTTCTTTAAAATTTTATTGGGTAACTTAAACAATTAATAATCCGTGTTTCTACCGCGAACACTAACAACACAAGAACATCGGTTTGGCATACTCAAAATGAGTTCATCCAAATCACGCTGTGGAATGGCCGCCCATGTTCGTTGCAACAACAAAAAAAGGTCTTCTTGCGACTGGATACCCTCCATATTCGGCAGAGCTCTTCTCTGTAGCATATCCCATGCATGCTCAATCGGGTTCAAGTCTGGCGACTGAGCAGGCCAGGGCAGGACATTGATGTTAGCTGCGGCGAGAGTCTGTCTTACAACTCTTGCGGTGTGCGGTCGTGCATTATCATGCATTAACTGAAATAAGGGACCGATTTGCACTTGTAGAGGAACGATGACGTCTGATACAATCGTCTCAGCATAAATTTGAGCGTTGAGGTTGCCTCTGATCCAAATCAACTCAGTTCTTCCGCCGATCCAAATACCCGCCCATACTATGATGGTTCCACCACTATAAGGATGGACTTCCTGGCAGGATTTTAATCGCTGTTGGCGTCCAGGGGTTCTCCAGTGTCGTATACGTCTTGTATCCGGTCTCATACCAAAACGAGACTCATCAGAAAAGCACACGAAACGCCATTGTTCTTCTGCCCAATTTCTGTGTTCAAGAGCCCATTGATATCGAATCCTACGATTGTGCATTGCTATAGGTGGTACCCGTAGCGGTCTTCGGGAATGAAGGTTCACTTCATGCAAGCGGTTTCTGACTGTTTGGTCGCTAATTAAGTTCCCTGAAGAGTGATGAAGCCTCACGGCTAACATCATGGCGGTTATTGTTGGAGCTCTTCGAGTTAAGATTTGAATGTATCGGTCTTGTCTCCGTGTGGTGCAGCGATACCGTCCTCCATGGCGCTCAGCCAAGGTAAGCGAAGAGCTCTGCCGAATATGGAGGGTATCCAGTCGCAAGAAGACCTTTTTTTGTTGTTGCAACGAACATGGGCGGCCATTCCACAGCGTGATTTGGATGAACTCATTTTGAGTATGCCAAACCGATGTTCTTGTGTTGTTAGTGTTCGCGGTAGAAACACGGATTATTAATTGTTTAAGTTACCCAATAAAATTTTAAAGAAAACTGTTATTTCAGTCTTTTTTTCGAACTTTAATGTTAGTGGTTCAAATGTCAAAAATCCCTTTATTAGGAAAATGGCAAATTTCTTTATTAATGCAAAGGTGACTTGGTTTATCGTTACTGTGACAAACGAAAACACTTTATTTGATGAATCCTTAAAGAAAATTTTAATTAATATCAATCAGGAGGAAAGTTATTGCAAAAATATATGTTGATCCCTAGATACTTTTGATGTGTTTAGTATAGCCAAAGAGATTTTATTACAGGTTCATACCTACTATAATGCGAAAAGACTTTTTCCCCAACCTAATATAAACTAGCGCTTTTCGAACCGTTTGGGGTTGAAACTCTCGGATCGTGGTGTCCGAGTGCTCATAATAACTAGTTTAAAGATCAGTACAATGTATTTTCTTGTTTAATAGGTTGGAAGAACAAAGTTACAACACCAAACATTAAATTAGCGCCAGTGACAGCCGAAACTTGCACTCAGCGCTATTTGCTATGACATGATTAGTTTTCGCTTCTTTTTAGTGGCAAACTAAAGGAAGACGAAAAGGACACCACGAACCATGTGGAGGCGTTGCATAAGAAGAAGGAGCGCATCTTCCGCAGCCTGTCCATGCCGGGCGACGAGCGTGCCGCGCCGGGCGCCGTGCTGCCCGCGCCCGCGCTTCCGCCACCCGGCAAGTGCTTCGACGTCTACATCGCGATGGCGGCCAACCCCTGGAACTTTGTGGTAGGTAGCTTAGCCTGCTGTATAACCTGTGACACTCGGCTAACATCGAACAACACATGTGCACTTTTATGACTTGAAAATGTTTTGAGTGACTAAATACCTGAAACTATCATAATTATGGAATAGAATAGCAAACAACAGTTTATTTATTTTTTAATTTAAAAATTACTATGGAGTTGGCATGAAAAACTGTTATCTCCGTCATCGCTCAATTGACCTTAATTACCTTGTACACCAACAAAGGAATTAGGGACAATTGAATGATTACATTAAACCTTGAATTATTTAAAAAAAAAAATGACATTCATGATGATTTGAATTCGACGATTTTAAGTATCGTCATTATTTTGTGAGTTTTTGTAATATTGTTATTCATATCTATTCTATGAGTTAGCTAATTAGGGTAGTGAGTAAATTAGTTTACTGATCACACAAATTTAATTTCTAAGTATACAGTGGAAAAGGCTGCAGGGAATTATATTTTTTGAAAAATTAGAATTGCTTTATTAATTATAATTAATAAAGCAATTCTAATTTTTCAAAAAATATACGAATTTTAAGGCAAAAAATAAACTAAATAAACGTATACTGAATGATTATCACCTGAGTCTTACCTGAGAAACCTCCCTATACTCGAATTCAGGTTCTTGAAGTTTCAACAGTTTCAGCGTTACATCAAAGAAAGTTTTATTTTTTTGCGTCCCAAATGGGGCTTGTTGATGAAACAAGTGGATCTGACGAAAGAAGAAGGTCTAGAACTCACTCTCTCTTATTACGGAAGTGGTATTCCCGGAATTTTCTATAACCCTTGTTCCGGGCTTCTGATCCCCCTTCAAAAAGACTCCCAATTGGGATAACTGCGTTGGAAGCACTGATATCAGCTCCATGAAGAAGAACTTTCTGGATTGTTGCAGACATCTAAAGTACAGTCTCCTCCAGCCTCCGATTTCGTTGAACCTCCATAGATTTGTATATTTTACCCTCTACTTCAAAAGTGACATATGCTCGTCTTGCGCTTTTTGCATTTTAGGTGTGAAATTCTTTTGTTAAAAATGGGAAAAAATGCAGATTTAACCATTCTGGCTTAAGTAATTAAACACAGATACTTAATTTGAAAATGAGAATTATATATCTAGTTTTAATTTCCGCGAATATGTGTGGGTTGCAGGTATGCACCTCCCTCCCGCCCGCTATATTAAGCCAGAATGGTTAAATCTGCATTTTATATCAATTAGATAAAATATATTTTTTTTAATTTAATAATAGGGTAGTTGACTAAAAAAATCTAATTAGTCCGTCAGATAGATTTCCAAAAAATATTGGACACGTATTTTTTCTTTTTTCACGTAAACAAAAAATGAAGCCGATACAGAGCGTTGAAAACTCGTGTGACGTCACTACTCGCTACAATTTTTAGCGAGCCGTAACGTCACAAGCCCCCACTCCTGATCTTTGATGCTTTGTATCTTCGTCAGTTTTTATAGATTTGATAAAGGAAAAAATACGTGTCCAATATTTTTCTATAATCTAACTGACGGACTAAATGTAATCATATATTTTTTACTCAGGAAACACCCCTATTATATGCATGATTAACGATTTTAATTAATTATTCAAACCTTATAGCAAGAACTCCTTACATCGAAAATTATGAAAAAAAAATCATTTCTCTTATTTCTGAGTTTTAAAATTGCATATTAACATTACATAAACAGTTTGTTTGATACTTACGATATATTTTTTGCCTGTCAGTGAAATTTCAACCCTTAAAACTACCCCCTTATTGCAGAATCACTGTAAAAATTGGTTTCAAAAATTTTACCCTATTAAATAGTAGGTACATTACTGAAGTGAAATCTTATTTACTGAGTATTAAAATATTTATTTATTGCGAAATTTTTCACCCTTAAAAACTATCCTTTGACATAATAATAATGGAATATTTTTTTACAAGCTTTAATTAGTTAGAATCTTTTTTAATAGTTAAGTTAAATTTTACTAATATATTTCAAATGTTATTAATATTATTCAATTCACATTCTTCAAACTACGACTTCAAACTACCCTTTGTGCAAAAAGTGATGAAAAAGCATACTTTAAACTTAGACATAATTTTTAAATATTTTTGACTTGTGTCATATTTTTTGACATGAAAATTTAATTTATTAACTAAAATGTATGAAACGTTTATTCATCTTTTATTTAATTAGTAAAAATACGTTTTTATTATTGCTCATCACAGCTCTCTTCACCAACTATACTGGGCCCTGAGTCTGCTATTACAATAGTGTCAGAATGGTCTAACATTGATCTCATAATGGTTCATTTTTACAAGTTTGGTAATCTACTAATAAAATAGCGTCACTATGACTTTCCAGTGGTCAACCACTGACACTCCATTGAAAGAAATGGCACAAAATGGTAATCTCGTACATAATGACAAATGAATTACAGACGTATGCGGTAGTCTGCTAAAATTTTGACAGTTCCTTTAATCAGTGACCTACCATTAGAACGTCATTGTGCAGTCATTGCTTTTAATAGCTCGGTTATCAAAAAGTATTACGAGACCATTGACCGACCAGTGATCGACCATTATGAATTTAGCAGATTACGAACTTTTAGCAAAATGACAATGGAATCGTGTTGGAATGACAAATTTATAAAAATAGCAGACTTAGGCCCCTGATATATTCAATAGACACACATCATTCCCCACCACGTATTCGAGCAGATGTTTACCGTTCCTTTTGGTACGGGAGCTAGCAACGTTTCAAAAGTAAAAATTTTAGGTGAGCTGATTTTGTGATATGTCGTCCTTCTTGCATTTTCGGTTAGAGTCTGGGCTATCTGGCTGGCGGTAGCGGTTGCGTTCATTAGTGCGCATCCTATCTGTCCAGGTAATAATCCTAGATTTTAAAAACATTTTAGAAGTCGTAATTTTTAATTTTTTGTTTTTAAATAAGTCTACCTGACATACTTTTTTTATTGCCAGACATTTTTGACAATGCTAACTATGTGCCATACGCGATAATTTTTTCCTTTTTTATAAAAATTTCAAAGTATTTTATAATGTCTGTAATTTTAATATTATGTTATTTAAAGATAAGAAAAACTTAAAATAAATTTGCCAGACATTAATTCGATTGTTAAACCTTGAATTAAAATGAAAAAGTCATGAAAAGTATTGCAGTATTATGCTAGTAGTCCGAGAGAGACAGTTGCAGAATAAGTCGAGAATGAGACAGGGAATGATTACAAAAGTAAATTGTAACATGTCACTGTACATATAATAATAATAAATGGACTCAAACCGAACTCGACGCCCTGGATAGCAGAGTCCGCATACGGCATACTGCTGACTGCAAACCGGATGCATCACCCACGATCGCGGTGGTGGTGATCCCGCGGAAATGTGGAGGTCGAGGCTTTTTAAATGCTAAGACTCTCTACAACCGCGAGATGTGCAGTCTCAGAGAATATTTTCTCAAAGCCGGTGTGGGTATGCACCGAGATGTGGTCACAGTGGACAAGGGACTCACCCCGTTATCCATGGCTAAAGAGAACTGGCACAAACCTGTGATACCTACTACAGATGATCGTAAGGAGATATGGAGAGGCAACGAGCTTCACGGACACTTCTGTCGGGCTCTTTAATGGGTCCGATGTAGATTCCTCAGCGTCCGTGGCCTGGCTACGTTTCGGTGAGCTTTTCGGAGAAACTGAAGGTTTTGTTTGTGCAATTATGGACGAAGTTATCTTAACGAACAACTGTCAGAGGCATATTATGAAGAATGGGACGTGTGTTGGGCATGCCACCGTCCGGGTGAGTCCATCAGACATATTATCTCTAGTTGTTCTCGCCTGGGTAACAGCCAGTGGCGTGCAGTGGTTCGAGTCAGGGTAGGCCAGAGAAAATGTCCAAATAAATTTAAAAAAATAACCACATTATTCAGGGTTGATTTTTAATGAAATGAGTTTTTTTATATTTTTTTTTAATTGCCTATTTAAAAAAAAAACCAAAAAAATGATACCAAATTTCAACCCTGAATAATGTGGTGTGTTTTTTTTGGACATTATTTTCTGGCCTACCCTAACTCGAACCACTGCACGCCACTGGTAACAGCAGCTGGATTAAGCCCTTGATCCAGCTGCCCAACGAGAGCATCTTAAGATCTTGGTCGAGGCGCTTGGCAATTATGCCATGGTCGTCACGACTATTGGCACAATGACTGCTGTGTTCAAATCACACAAGTCGACAACCTCGCGAGCTAAGTCAAGATACTTCGTTTGTTATATCAACAATCATTGCGCGACGCTCTAGTCAGTCTATCACCACTATGTCAGGCTTATTGGCAACAAAAGTCCTGTCAGTGATGATAGACCGATCCCAATACAATGTGCAATTGCCATTTTCGTCGGCCACATACCCATAGTACGGTACTTCCGATTCGACAAGATTGTATTTAAGAGCAAGTTGCTGATGAATAATCCTGGCTACAAGGTTGTGCCTTTGCAAATAGTCTCCGTTAGCCAAACTAGAACAACCGGAAATAATGTGGTGGATGGATTCCTCGGCCGGTGACATGCCCGACACATGTCAGCCGTACCGTCCTTTACGATATATATTTCCAGTAGTTGTTCGTCCTCATAATTTCGTCCATAATCGCACAGATAAAACCTTCGGTTTCCCCGAAGAGGTCACCAAAATGTAGCCAGGCTACAGACGCTAAAAAGTCTACTTCGGGCCCATGTAGGACCCGATAAAAGCACCCGTGAAGCTCCTTGCTCTGCCATACCTCCCTGCGATCATCTGTTGTAAGTACTACAGGTTTGCGCCAGTTCTTGTTAGCCAAGGAGAGTAGGGTGAAGCCCTTGTCCACTGCGACGACATCCCGGTGCATACCCACGTCGGCTTCTAGGAAGTATTCCCTAAGACTGCATACCTCGCGGTTAGCATTTAAGAAGCCTCGACCCCCACACTTCCGCGGAATATATAGCGTCACTACCGATGATTGTGGGTGACGCATCCGATTTGCAGTCAACAGTGAACGGACCCTTCTATCGAGGGCGTCTAGTTCTGTCTGAGTCCATTTGAGTATGCCGAAAAAGTACATCAATACCCGCCCGATAAAAGACTATTTAGTACTTTGTTCAGGCGGCCAAAGAAGCGCTCCTTCAACGATTGTATCACGTCAGTAGCATTGATGCCCAGCGCTTCCGACATACCCAAATAGTTATTATTATTATTATATGTACAGTGACATGTAATTTACTTTTGTAATGATTCCCTGTCTCATTCTCGACTTATTCTGCAACTGTCTCTCTCGGACTACTAGCATAATACTGCAATACTTTTCATGACTTTTTCATTTTAATTCAAGGTTTAACAATCGAATTAATGTCTGGCAAATTTATTTTAAGTTTTTCTTATCTTTAAATAACATAATATTAAAATTACAGACATTATAAAATACTTTGAAATTTTTATAAAAAAATAAAAAATTATCGCGTATGGCACATAGTTAGCATTGTCAAAAATGTCTGGCAATAAAAAAAGTATGTCAGGTAGACTTATTTAAAAACAAAAAATTAAAAATTACGACTTCTAAAATGTTTTTAAAATCCAGGATTATTACCTGGACAGATAGGATGCGCACTAATGAACGCAACCGCTACCGCCAGCCAGATAGCCCAGACTCTAACCGAAAGTGCAAGAAGGACGACATATCACAAAATCAGCTGACCTAAAATTCTTTCTCGAAAACGTTGCTACCTCCTATACTATTTCACTTTATTTATCTTCAAAACACACATACACACACCCATATATTTGTGTATCTAGTAAGCATGTACCTTACCTATTGACACATTTTCTTATAATAATATTATAAGAAAATGTGTCAATAGGTAGGTACACTTAAACTTTTGCGGTAGAGATTTGGTACCGCAAAAGTTTTCCAAAAAATATAATTTGTGTTTTTACAATAACCCATTAATTTTTAAATTATCAGCTTCATCTAAAAACCATTTGAAAGGGAATTTCAAGAAGAGAATAGAAAACTATAAGATCTTCTTAATTTTTTGAAGCCCTTATTTTTTTAAAGGTAAAGGGTCCCAGTTACATGGTTCTCGCAGTAAAAGTTAAGCCTTAAACGTCTCTATCTTGGTTATTTTTCATCATATAAAAATAAAAATAAAACCAAAATCTTTGTTAAAAAAGAACTCAAATTTCGTTGATTTTCATTTTTTACTAATATCCAATATTTATTTATATAAATAAGCATTCTAAATCGGGCATAATTTTTGAAATCATCACTTATGCTAAAAAAAAGAAGGTCGTTTAGGTATAAGCATAAATTTGATTTATTGTGGAAATGTGAAGGTTTTATTTTTCGTTTTTTCCAAAAAAAAATTAAAGGAGTCATCTTATTTTTGTCATAACTTGCTCAATTTTGATGCTATTAACTTTTAACAGTGCTCATTACAAAGCTATTTCCAAGTAACTTAAAAAATGTTCAGGAAGTATATGTCATAAAATGCATCGGTTTCCCGTTATTTAAGTTTAAATACTTGATTTAAGTACTCGCCGAAATAATATACATACAATTACGTATTGCTCACTTTGAATTAATATAAGGTTTTTGCAAAGTAGGGATTTGTTTTTTTTTTATTAGCTTCAATCGTAGTAGTGAGTTTTTGAGTTATTTATGAAAAACCGCTCTAAAACATGTATTTTTATCACGAAAAGTCACAATCTTTGATCTTTAATAACTCAGAAAGTATTGATTTATTCCAAAAACTTTATGTAACAATTTTTGCTTAGAATTTGTCTCTGTATCGATTCCTGGGTTTATTTTTATTAAAATAATTTTCACCCCCGAGAAAGGGTGACATCCACCCCCAGGGCAAAAGCACAATTTGGCACTATGTCAGTATTGTTTCTTAAGGTATCTCCCACCTACTCACCAATTTTCATGAAAATCGATGGAAATTCAAAGAAATCGGAGGTGAAAACCTTCATTGACTGTACTGATAGGGTATTTGAAAATAATTTCTTATTTTCCAACGGTGTCGATTATATGGTGTAGGTAGTTATTTATTGGAACAAGTGGTTTCTTAGTGGAATTAGATATGCTGTCGTAATAGAGCGTATTTAATTTTGTGGGTAATTTTTAGAAGTTGTTATAAAGTTTTGTGGGTGGGTACCTACCCACAAAACGTTGAAAAGAAGAAGAAATGTTTCCAGTTGGAAATCACACATCATGCCAAAATAAGGTCACTGACAGAAAATTTTATAACGAATCAAAATGGTACCGTACATGGTGTGTTAATAGCGGTATATGGATAAATTTTATATTTTCCGAAGGTCTACTTACAAAATCAATTCGTGCTGATGTTGTGACATTTTGAGGGTAATTTAGGTACAGATGTTCTACGTCACGAAGTCCGTTTGGCTATGAATGTTGTCAAGCGTGCACATGCACATTGTTTTTAATCGACTTCAAAAGGAGGTTATCAATTCGACCCGTATGTATGTAATATTTCCAGAACTGCCCAGTTTTCGTATATGTTAGTCTATATCAGCCTCTGAACAAATGTGCGAAATTTCAAAAGTGTATGTATTTATGTTTTTGTTCGCATATCTCCTGAACTACATATTGTTTTGCTGTACTAGATATTGTTCAATTTAGGGAATACTGCCAGTTTCATCAAAATCGGTTCAGTAGTTTTTGAGATACGGATTTTTTTCTATGTATGTACAGCGATTACGACGAGATTTCTGTTCCGATTACGTGTTTTTTTTTTTATTCGATGAAGAATAATTACCATTTGGTCTTATAAGAATTTAGTTCAGTTTCATCGAGTAGTTTTTATTTCATGAGCATTTTGTTAATTTCAATAAATGATAGCAAATCTGTCGGGATAGCTGAAATCGCATGTTTGTTTATTGTTTACACTCATTTATACCACGTACGCTGTGATGGGTATGTTTAGCTGGGAGTGAACCACTAAAAAGTGAAAAATATAAAACTTTTTAGGTACAAAAAAAAATACAACCGACTTCTAAACAAAAAGTCGGTAAAAAACCAAAAAGTACAAAATATCTTTAATTTTGGAAGTCGGTGTGTTCAAAAAACAAAAAGAAACCAAAAACACTAGATCAATGTACAAGATGATTCTGACGACAGCAAAACGGAATCGGAAATCGAAAATTTATCTGTTAGTGATTGAAAATACTGAATAGTCCTAATGCTTAATTGAATAAAATTGATTGAGTCAGGCCTACATCTTCTTAATATTTGTGTATATATTGCAACCTATTCTAATTTATTTACAAAGAGTGTATACTTTTAAAACCAAAATTTTATTTCGATTATTAAATCTCTACTTGAATATACATATATCAGATTTCTTTGCTAACGTTACCCACTTTTACACACACAAGCGCGCTTGTCAGGATACGTCACTACTACAATCAAAGCCGAACGGACTTCCTAAAATAGAATATCTGTAAACGATGTGCATCGCGGGAGGGGTTTAAATATTGTCCTAGATTGTGAAGTTTGTGCTGACAATGTGTGTTTGTTAGAGATTAAAAGCAGTAAGCTTTCATAGTTACCCATTGTATAATGATAAGATTCAAGTTAGCATAATCAGAATATTGTGATCTGAATCTTTTTTGAATCTGGAGATATTTGAAATCATAAGTTTTGAAGTGGGCAAAAATCTTCCTTCTATATTCATCGTTCAGTATTGTGATTTCAACCCAGAATAATGTCGTGATCTTTTTTTTTGTACATCATGTCTGGCCTACCCTTATTTTGTAACCATTGCACACCCCTGCGGAAGCCTTGTTCAAAGTATTATATGCATGATACAAGTAAAACAAAAATATTGTGTGAGGCACACTGAAAAAAAAACAGAATTAGTAATAGTTTTGAAACCCATCCCAGGCGGGTGCTAAATTGTTATAAATAATTCACTCTATTTCGTCTTGCTAGGAATATGGTGAAGTTACGAGTACTTCTTTGAGCAGCTACTGGTGAACTTTATTCGATTACGTTTTTTATTACAGGTTCAACCAAATAGTACGCGACACACTCTTCAAACGATGATGGCGACGTTACAAACAGAATGTCCAAAACTATCCGAGTCGGATGCACCCGTCAATCCATCCACTGGAGAATTATATACAGTGTACTACGAAAAAGATTCATCGTGGTACAGGTACGGCATGGTACCTTTCGAAAAATGAGCCAAAATATTTCCTTAAATACAGTTAGAACAGAAAAGGTATACGCTTCGACAGTTCGTTATTCGTTTGCCGAAAACAAAATAAATAAACTTAAAACGGTAAGGCTTCCCAAGTGAAGCTTTAAGTTTTGTACTGCCCCGCATTGCAGTAGTGCACCTATTTATGCTCATAAAGGCTATCTCTCTCTTTGTCGGGTTAATAACTCTGGTTGCATCTTTTTATTAGTCTTTATGTGTTCTTTAGTGATTATACCCGTTCTCTCTATATTTGGAGATCATGATGCTTGCCGAAGCCCGTATTTTTTTTTTGGGCGATTGGTTCAAATAGTACGTCATAAAAAAATAAGAATTGGTATACTTCGTTTCGTCAAAACGAAGTATACCACAACACTTGGTATACTTACTTCGTTTTGACATTTAACTTGTTTTTTTTTCGTAGAGTGACAGTTGCTGGGACTGTTTCATCAGAGATGGTTTCGGTTTATTTTTGCGACTATGGAGATTTGGCGTTATTTGCCACTAAAGCTTTGAGGCCTATACCTCCGGCCGCCCCTTTAGCACGCTCGTTACCACCTCAAGCTATTAAAGCTCGATTATATGGTAAGTATTCAATATTTTATTTTCTCGTTCCTATAAGTTATAAGTTCAACTCGCGGCTCGCATATTATTTCATTACTTATCAGCAGTGATCGGAAAAAGGTGAGCTAAAATACCTAAAGTTTGAAAAAGATTAGAGGCAAACGTCAAAAGACTATAATTATAACCAGTTGACTATGCCTACAATGCCCTGATAGGTTACGAAGTAACCATTTTAGTCGTGTCCAAGTTTTAGACTTGTATGCATGCTAAATAAAATGGTAACTTTTTATGATATTATAACGCATCAAAATGCCTTCATGCGGGGTAAAGTGGTGTGGGACAAATTCCAAGATTTGACGAGAAGAAGTTACAAAAATATGACACAACTTTTCATCGATAAGTAAACAGTACGACAATTATTTTTGGTTTAAGCAAATTATGATCTATCCCAGGATTCCCAGGGGTCTACTTCAAATTGTGGCTGGTTAAAAAAGCACCCAGTTGAGTTGCGCGTTGATATCTTTTAGAAAAGTCTCGATCTTTTAGTAGACAATTCTAATGCTTCTGTTCCTTTCTTTCCCTTTGTATGTTTATAGTAAAACCCTGTGCTGTAACTTTAATAGCTGAAGGCGGCAATAAAATTAGAATCAATATAATTTGGATTCGTTTTACATAGGTTATAAAATACCCATCCCTATGTTAAATTTAAAAGGAAGAAGTTCTCAGTCCGTCGATTTTTAATTGTTTAATCACGGATTACTTGAAGACGGCTTGACAACGACCATACAGCCTCTAGACACCGCATAGCAGGCGACCGATGTCTGTAACACATTAGACTTAAACTTAAAGGGCTAATGTAGTTCGGCACTCGCCGGTTAGTATCGACCACTTCTGTGACCCGTAAACACTTCCGCGTTAGGTAACAAAAATATAGAAAATTAGTTAATATTATGGCCCCGTGTATGTACAACATGTTGGAGTGGTAAAAAAATCGACACTACGAATTTCCGGCAGGATGGCATAACATCGGTGAGTTAATATTTCCATAATTTCATTGCAGTCATTATCTCTAATACAATTTATGAGAGTTCATTTTGTTTATACTGGTGGTTTTGACGAGCGCTATTTCAGACTTTCATTAACAATGTAAGACCAGGTCCCCACAGGGTGTTTTCCTTCACCGGTGTGTCTGTTATGTCTAAGATTAACTTAGAAAGTAGGTACATATGACTTTGAAAATGTCACATTGGTACTTGCCTAGATCCCTCGAACCCTCAAGCACGAGAGGCAAGGACGTTAGCTACTGGGCCGCAATCTTAATACATAGGTTTATATATAATTGAATTGATTGATTAAGATTTTAAATATTTTAATTTAAAGACTTTAGCCGCGTTGAGCGAGTTTTGGTAGGAGAAAAAAAATGGTTCTCACTATCTATACTTATAATAAATCTGTAGAGAGGTAAATTCTGTACAGGGAATATATTTTCAAAATAACTATCAGGGGGTGATTAGTGATCGATACTGGTGCCAAATATGCAATCAGTAAAATTTTTGTCTGTCTGTATGTCTGTCTGTCTGTCTGTATGTTCTTTATAGAAACAAAAACTACTTGACCGATTTTAACGAAACTTGGTGCAATTATTCTTCATACTCCTGGGCAGGTTATAGTATACTTTTCATCACGCTACAATCAATAGGAGCAGAGCAGTGAAGGGAAATGTTGGGAAAACGGGAGAAGTTACTCCATGTTTTAAGCTTCCGTCGCGTGTGTAGCCTTAATGGTTAAAGTTACATAGAAATCATGTATGACGGAAATGTTCTACATAAAATTATCTAAAAAATATCTCACAACAGCATATGTTTATCTTTTATGGTTGCATTGTATGTACACGTGTAACTCCCGATAGCTTAGCAGTTCGGAGCTTTCTGATTATATTTGTTTACTCTTTCGTTTATAATACTCTCACTCATCCCTAATTTAAAAAAGTTAACATTATTACCTATTCAATAAAAAAAGAATAATAGGAATCGGTATAGAAACACTAAACTTATACATGAATACAATAATAAGCAATCGCGCCGTGCCGTCGCGCTTTAAACTGAATCATGCTGTAAGGATTATTTTTGTGTAACGGTTGCCGCGCTCGACGCGGGTCGCGGCGGTAGGGTATAAGGCGGCAGGTCCGTGGCTGGGGGCCTTAAATTCATTTGAGGCCACCACAGGATTGCCCGGTTAAGCAGTAACCAGCCTTAGTGTGCTGAACTGCGAGTGGTCACATTATCGCGACCGTCATTCAATATTTGGCTGTTGATGCGTTCAGAGCGTTCGACCTTATTGACAGACAATGATTGATGGGTATTAACAAACCGTGCTTAGCAGCAGCGCGACTTTTAGTTTTTAAATAGTTTATTTGAATTTATTTTGTTGTTATTTTATAAAATAGGTACTTATTAGTTATTTTGGTAGTGTTTAAATTTTCGTTCAAATTACAAATTATTAATAGTTTCAACTTTTTAGGTGAAGTAGTAGTAGAAGTAGGAGCATAGATTTTTAGATACCGACAGGTTAGTTTAGGCTAATTTATTAGTAGTAGTATATATTTTTTAGTATTAAGTAGGTAAAAGCGTAGATACTTTTATTAATTAGTAGTTATTTTATTAATTAGTTATAAGTAGTTATAGGTATTTATTTTTAAGTGAAGTAGGTATAGGTTATTATAATATAATTTTGCACAGGCATTTCAGCTTTACTTTCATTTCTTTTTTTGTTGTAAGTTGTACATATTTCACACACATAGTGATCTATCAAAGCACAGCCCAAACCACTGAACGGATCGGGCTGAAATTTGGCATGCAGGTAGATGTTATGACGTAGGCATTCACTAAGATAGGATTTCGATTAATTCTACCCCCAAGGGGATAAAATAGGGGATGAACCTTTGTATGAAACTTTGTCAATTTTAAACCGATCGGGCTGAGAGTTTCAAAATTGGGGGTGAAGTAACTATTCCACGCGGACGAAGTCGCGGGCAGAAGCTAGTTTTAATATAAAGGTTATTACAAAAAGACGTTTTCTCAGTTTAAAGGTCATCGTTTATTCAGGAATAAAACCTGGTTTCTGAGATTGACCTTCAAATTTAATAAACAATTCTACATTTTCACAAAAATCTATGAAATGTTGAAACCAACCTTTCTTCTAAAGAACATTTGCATACAGTCGTGGTCATATAACTAAGAGCGATTTGTAGTACCAGACATTTTTTTAATGTTATTATGTTCCTTCTGTTTATTATTGCAATTGAATACATTTTAATTCCAAGTTTATAGTTTGTAGCGTGTTTTTTATGACTGCCTTACACCGGCGAGACAATTTTTACGTTTTTCCAGAGAAATTAAGCGCCATTCTTCTAAAAAACACGTTTTATAACTCACCGTCGATTTGAAACCTTTTTCTTAACTTCGCAACAAAGATACTTTATGGGATTTAAATCTGGACGATTTGGTGGCCATTGTAAGAAAGAAACTGATTGAGATGTGAGGAATTCTTTAACCGTGCGTGTAGTGTGCTTGGGATCATTGCCGTGTTGAAATGTCCAAATCATCGGTAGCACGTCTTCAGCATATGGCAACATTGTTTGAATGCTGTATATGGAGGGTCGAACTATAGTTTCCCATCAGAACATACTTTGTTACTTTTTGTTTCGTCAGAGAAAAGAACATTTTTCCACTGTCTTACTGTCCAGGCTTCATACCCCCTGGCAAATGCAAGCTGGGTTTATCTATGACACCGCTTCAACATAGGTACCTTTCATGCTATCCTTCCGTTCAACTTAGCTTCTACCAAACTCCTTCAGATAGTGCGCGCTGAGACCGCTGAAGAGTTATTTTCACTAAAATATTCTTTTCTCAACTCGTTAAATACCTTAAAAGGGTAGGTGTTGGTTTCGTCGCCATCGTCTCGCCGAGATGAATTTCTCTGTTTAGGTACACGTGGAATATTTGAAGTTGTTTGATACGTGTTAAAATGCTTTACAGCGTGGAATATCATCGTTTTTGAGCACTGCAGATGGTCGGCTATCTTTTTATATGACCAATTCTTATCGCGAAGTTTTATCATCACTTCCCTTGTTAAAAAACTTGCATAAAAAATACTGACGAACTGAAAACTCCGCCTTTTTTAAATCGGTTAGAAGTAGACAGGTATTTTATCACAGTATGTGCATTAAATAAAAACAAATAGTTTTTTCGATATCGACTTTCAGCTAGCTATTATTAACACCACTATTTTTCTCGATAAACATACAAAGAGAAAAAAAGTGATAGAAGCATTAGAATTGTCTAATAAAAGAACGAGACGTTTCCAAAAGACATCAACGCGCAACTCAACAGTGTACTCGTTTACCCCAAACACCATTTTAAATAGACCCCTGCGGTGACTCATAATCTGATTAAATCAAACATAATTTTCGTTCCCTTTACTTACCGATGAAAAGTTATGCCATCCTTTTTGTATCTAGATGTCTTGGAATGCTTCCCGCACCATTTCACCGCGCATGAAGGCATTTGGATACGATAAAATTGCATAAAAAGTTATCGAAATTTGTATTAATCTAGCGTGCACACAGTACCCCCTTTCTTCATACCTCAATAACTTGGCAGAATTGGTTGAGTGCATTCAGCGACCATATAACCTCTAGACGCCTAATACTTGATCTAATGAACTCAACCAACATATTGAGGTATGAGGAAAGGGTCAGGAAAGTCTCGTTACCAAAAAGAATAGTGAGTAAATAGTAAAACAAAATTGTGGAGTTAAATATGAGCGAGAACCCATATTTTTTTCCTAGCAAAAATCGCTCAACGCGGCTAAAGAAGTCTGAAATATTTAAAATCTGAAAGACAAATATAATAAAAGAAAGCTGGATACTCTGTGCCATAGAAATATATTAAATTATTGTGTACGTTACCCCAAAAAGAAAGTATCTCCTAGAGTTATATGAGTAGAACGTATAGTTGGTGCCTTATCTGCTGTAAATGTGCCATAAAAAATGTGTGCCATGTCGTTTTGAAAAAAAAAAAAAACGGAAAAACGTTTCTTGCTTGCTTGGTAACGTTTTTCTAGCAGGAAAATTCTAAACGAAAGATCGGAGAGAGAAAAATTGTGCATGACCAGAGAGCTTATATGCAGTGGCGTGCAGTGGTTCGAGTTAGGGTAGGCCAGAGAAAATGTCCAAATAATTTTAAAAAAATAACGACATTATTCAGGGTTGATTTTTAATGAAATGAGTTTTTTTTTAATTTTTTTTAATTGCCTATTTAAAAAAAAAAACAAAAAAAAGACACCAAATTTCAATCCTGAATAATGTGGTGTTTTTTTTTTTTACATTATTTTCTGGCCTACCTTAACTCGAACCACTGCACGCCACTGCTTATATTTGTGCCTAAATGTGCCTCCAAAAATAAAATCTGTGCCCCTTTAGATTTTCGAGATATTGCATTTTCTGCTGGGGTAACGTTTTGATGAATCGTTTAATGTTTAAACTTTAAACCATTGCATGTGCCCCTGTAGAATAAACATACACGAGTAGCTCTTAATGTGTGTCCCTTAGTGCCTCAATTAGATTTAAGAAAATAATAGGGGTTAAAGTATGAAATTGCCGTTTTATTGTAATAGGTTTTTTGAATTGACATAGAATCTTCGTGGTTTGTACATCATCGTTGACTCAACACCGATGCGGACGCCTCTTATCACAATGTGTGAATCCCGAGTTGGCTTATTCTGAGGCCCATGAAAACAGAGGTCCTCAGACTTGTGCATGGCCACTTCGAGACCTAAACGGATCCTTCCAACGATCTGCTCAACCCCGGATGCGTTTGCCCCCGGGCCCTCACTAGGGTGCCAACAGCGTAGCATATTACGTCAACGCCCTCGGGAAGTACACCGCGCAGCACCCAGTCACAGCATTGGTCCTAGGACCGATCCCTGTGGAACACCGCACGACGTCTCTCACAGACTCTCATCTTACGCGACCTGGAAAGATTACGGCCACACCTGAATATATCTACTGTTTTTTGTGAACATTCTCTTCGTTTTTGTAGAAAATGCATTCAATTAGCTAACTGTATTAATAACATTAAATGTACTTAAGTAGTTCTTTGAACCTAAGGTATATTAGCTCTATCTATTCCGAACACTGCTTATCAATTTGGTTGACAATTAAATTCGCTGATGATTTTACGATACATTTCATTTTAACAGTAATCTCGCGACCCTATTGTCCCATCCCGTTAGCTTTAACCGTCATGAATATTATTCTTACGGCTGATATGGTTTCTTGTTTTATTTTCAGATGTCTGGCCTTTGCATCAGGACTGGACTGTAGAAGACTGTATTAGGTTTCAAGAATTATGTGTAGAGCAGCAGTTTGTGGGAATTTGTAAAGATGTAGGGAAGGATCCATTAAACCCAAACGAGCCTTTATTGACGCTTGACATAATTGACACGTCCACGGATGAAGATATATATTTAAACAAACAATTAGTTGCTGAAGGTAGAGCTCGTCTGACATCTGCTACTTAAATTATACTACATAGAAACGTTAACATTGCCAAATTACAAGGTGTAACAGACTACTCTTTTAGATATTATTCATTGTCAATTTCGTTATTATAAGAGAGGATAACAGACTGAGTTATGAAATCAGCAAGATGCTGTTTAACAGTCCCAGCATAAAATACACTTACAATTTTTTCCTGGAATAAAGGTAGTGCTAACCGTAATTTAAAAGAGCCCATTTAGTATTTATTGCTTACTTATCTGTTATACATATCCTTTCGCCGCGACTGTTATGCGCATTTTGCGATAAATTTTTAGTTTTTATTTTATTAAAATAATTTCGTTGGAATTGTTATATTTAATTTTTTTTGTAAAAATGTAGTATACGGTTGTGCAGTTTTGAATACGAAGATATTTTCGTAATATGTAGATCTGTATTCTACCTATTATTAAAACCGTTAGTAAAAGAACCAATTCAAAAATATAGTTTCTAATACATTCCTTTTTCGTCGAGCGTCTAAATTTGTCATCTTCTAAACTATCATTCTCATCCCAAATTTTGAATAAACCTTAATGTATAATCCTCTGTAAAATTTTTGGTCGCTCGAAAGTAAGCATTAATGTTTAATCTCTTAATCATTCAGATTATTTAGTTGTTAATACGTAATAGCATTCCTTTCTTCCTACATGTTTTGTCATGGACAAGAAAACTCACGGTTTTCTCATATGTGCTACTAGATTATATATTTTAACAGTAGTAAATTAGGTACTCAATGCAACCTTGACTTTAAACGGATGTGAAAACCCTAACTTCTAGTAGAAATCTACCGACATATTTTTTTCATCCTCGCGAATAGTCTCGTGGCCAGAGCATGCACAAAATTACACGGGTGTAAAATAATAAATTGTTGTGAAAATCTTGCAAAGGCCCGGATTATTACAAGCTAAACACGAATAATGTAATATTACGGGCTAATATCAATAAGCTAGTTCCGTATCACAGAATGAGACTAAACTGTTCTATTGTTCTATTCTCTATGCAGGGTTGTATTTAGTTCCTGAACTGCCCAAGCAGCGGTTTGATCTGTAGTCGAGACCGCGCTTCAGCATTGATTGACTTGTCGTGGAAAAAGGAGATCCATGAGAATCAATGAGTGAGATTGACTGTAACATGTAGCTAAAGTTTATTTTATACAAGGACAATACAATAGGGTAGTTGACTAAAAAAATCTAATTAGTCCGTCAGATAGATAAAAATATTGGACACGTATTTTTTCTTTTTTCACGTAATCAAAAAATGAAGCCGATACAGAGCGTTGAAAACTCGTGTGACGTCACTACTCGCTACAATTTTTAACGAGCCGTAACGTCACAAGCCTCCACTCCTGATCTTTGATGCTTTGTATCTTCGTCAGTTTTTTATAGATTTGATAAAGGAAAAAATACGTGTCCAATATTTTTCTATAATCTAACTGACGGACTAAATATAATCATATATTTTTTACTCAGGAAACACCCCTATTGTAACCAATTTGGTTTCGCCCACTGTAAAATTGATTTGTTATGCCAAGGTAACTGCGTTCTCCGCTCACGTGTCACCCCCCTGCGTCCAGTTTTATAAGAATCCATACAGCCGTTAAGGCATGAAAAGAGAACAAAAAGACAGACAGCAACTTATAGTTTTACAATATTATTAGGTTCTGCTCGCGTAATACAATAAGTAATCTGTGACTAACGTTTAGGTTTAAGGCTATATAGATCTTAAATTGAACTAAAATCAGGTTAGCGGCGTAGGCGTGCAAATGTAACAAACAGACTAACAGACAGAGTTACTTTCGCATTTATTCTATTAGTATAAATTGTTGACAGACAAACACAGATGTATGATAACTCTCTACAGTCAGAGAAAGAGAGAGACAGTACAGTACTGTCCAGTCCAAAAAAATCTTGTAGGTTTGTAGTACCTAGGTACCTTTTCATAATATTAAGTTTTCAAAAACTTCACAGCCACATTTTATGCCACTACATATAAATGTAGCTGTGAAAAGTTTTTGAAAAATATATACAACCTTCAACACATGCCTACGTCACTCGAAAATGAGCCTATGAGGTCGCCTCAAAATTTAAAATAAAAACGGCACCATCATCGCTTATATAGCTAAATACAAATAGTAATAGTAGTACCAGATAGGTACTACGGCGACAAACCGAAGCTTCAATATAATCTCGCAATATTATTATCGCAGGTTAGTTCACATTGCACCGTGCACGGGTTGGGGTATGTTCTGACCGAGGCTTAATCAAAATATCTTGTGTTTTAACACAAAATCTTTTGATGAGCCTTTTGTAGAATTTGTAGCAACTACTCTAGTTACGTGAGCGTATAACACGTCTATCGTTTCCATCTTTGCGGAAACACCGACTTAAAACCTTGTAGCTATGGTTTGCACATTTAAATAACTGAAAGCTAGTCGCCGAAAACTTTAAAGAAAATAAATAGTTACGGGTATTCACATCTACTCTACTCTAGAAAAAAGAAGGCTGCTAAAACTCGGTTTCTGTGTGAGAAGTAAATGATTGAAAATTGAGATAGAAACTAAAACGAAACAGTTGAAAATTTACTAAGAATATTTTGTTATACCTTGGAACATACTCATGTGTAATGTAGGTATCTGTTAGCAAGAGATCGACATCATATTTTAAATAGAGCACATAAAATAATCATAAAAAAGCAAAAAGACAGCGGTAGTCCATTAAGCACACATACAATCCTTTCAGTGACAATCCTTTTAGTACAGTAATTCGAGAAAGTATAGATATAAGTACAATGTTTATTAAGTGAATATTTTCCTAACAGCTCTTTGATTATTCAGTATAGCCATTCAGTATGTTACTCATGCACTATTTCTATAATGTAAAGTTTAATGGCAGCAGACAGAATTTAAATATTTTGTAGACAATCGATATTGTTAATAGGCTAGTATTTAGATCGAATATAAATTCATATAAGGGTGTAAAAAAACTGATTATTGCGTACTGAAATACTAAGTGGGCGAATGACTAGGGGCGAACACAAATAGCGAAATCGGCGACATAAAAATACGAATTTGAGGTACGGGTGTTTCGGAACGGATTCTAAATTCAAACTAGAATCGATTTCAATATTCTAACCTCGACATTCGAGCCCCGCTCAGCGGGGCCCTTTTTCTGTCTGCAGGGTGTAAAGGAACCTAACATGAATGGATGACGGAAGCTAAGTTTGCTTGCTTACCCTAGCTCCTGTCATACCATTAAACCTAACATATCCGTGTGGACGTGTCCTAGGCTCCCTATGCCCCTGTTCCGCTTCTTGACTCATTCATTTAGTATTATTTTTGCCATCACAGTATTTTTTTTAGATCGTCCAATTTAGTAATTAATTCAGACACTTGAAATTTTAGTTGCTAGCTTAGATTAACTGTTTCCAGGGCTAGTAGCACATTTTACGAATTTTAATCATTCATAATATTAACCAGTTAAGTTAATTTTTCGCAAATATAATTTAACGCCGCCCGGTTTAGTGATATAGATACTTTAAGTATCTCATAAACAGTCATCCACTTATTATTTATTCGCCCGGTTAATAATTCTCCTTAATCATTCAATATTAGGTTGATATCCAACTTATGTAGGTAGGTACCACGGAATTTCCTGCGTGATATTTATTGAAGTAATTTGAAATACAATATTTTGAAAAAGGTGTCGGCTGTATATTATGCAAAATGTAGGTAACAGAATAAACGCAATACCTGAACATGATCATTGTTTTTCCTATAGTAAAATTGTTGGTTATGGCGTTTTTTCTATTATACGTGGTCTGTATGTGAATTAGTAATAGTAATATTTTAACTACTACCTACATGGGTTTTAATCAATGTTGTAGTGTTCTATATATAATCGATCCCAGCTTTACAGAATTCAAGCATTGACCCAATATGCATGCACATGCAAAATAAACATGTAATCTCAGTGTTTGTTTATTATTTTTTATTCCACCCTTGTCAAGATTCACCGAACATCAGACGAAGCGTAGGGGCTTGCTCTCAAAGATGAGACTGCACCCTACTTTTGAAACGTGTTTAAAAGATCGGATAATTACCGTACATTCAGTCTCTCACGGCGGCTAAATGTAAGCCTTTAGCGTCCTCCTCTTATATTCTAGGGTCAGGTGGCCAACAGTGAGCCAGCAGTACACAGATAACCAGTATAAGTATATCCATAAGTAGTAGTAACTAGCTCATGCAACCGACACGTAGAAACGTGTCTCGTAACGTCTCCCTCACTCCCCAATTGACAGCGGGCGCCCGCGCTTAGCAGACGGGTGGTGGGACATTTTGTGTTTTCCCGAGCAAAAAATTAAAAAAATGTGAGTTTTGTTTTTGTTCCTCAATCATGCGGTTTATTAGATTTTCTTACTGAATTTGCTATACATGTAAAGTTACTATTTGGCAATCTTTTGGTAATTGTGTTTTCTCCATAACCTAATTATTGTTATTTTTATCATAATTCAACTGTCAAATGATGTAGGTGGTATACAGTGACTTAGTAATCTAGGGTATACAGTGAACCGTGGTTCATTGTGTACAACGAACCACGAAGAAATAAGAAGCGCAGAAAGCTAGGAAAAAGCATGATCGCAACTGATACTCCAGAGAAGAATTAAATAGCAAACAAGAAAAAGAAATGCACTAAAAACGTGAAAAACAGAGATATTTTTAAAAGAGAAAAAAACTATTACAATCTTTGATGATACGACCGATGAAGAGATTTTCCAACCCAGTGGTTCTTCTTCCGGGAGAGATGAATTTCTGAGTGAAAGTGAAGAAGAAGGAGGAAATATAATATGGACTGATAATTTTTTACCTTTATCTCGGGACCCAAACATAGGAGATTATGTTATTATATTGCTGGAAACCGAGAAAAAAATATTTTATGTTGCTAAGATTCTTGAAGAATCTGATGAAAATGATTATGATTATTATGTGTCGTATTTAAAATTAAAAAGTAGAGTTTACCATAAGTTTTGCGAGCTTCTTGAACCGGATTGTGCAGGAGTTAAGAAAAATGGTATTAAATACATTTTGCCTAAACCCAAAGTAGAAGGCAGCAGTCGTCAACAGTCGACGTTTAAATTTCCCGTCAATATCTCACTTCTGAAGTTTAATTACTAGGTCCTATTAGGACAATTTTAATAGTATATAACCTATGATTTATGCATCCCTATGTTATAATGAAAATGCTGTTACCACAAATTTGAGACTGATTTTATAGTAGGTAATAACTAGCTAATAAGTTGATTACATAGATTTCAATGACCTCGTTTTTTTATTAGTTTTCTACAGATACTTTAAGGTTTTCTATATTTAATCATTATTTTTAAATACGTGCAATGTGATTAAGTCACAACTTACTATTTTGATTTTTCTTGAAACTATTATTCAATGAACCTTTTACGAAATATGAAAAATCTTATATTTTAATTGATGAGCTTTCGATTGATGACTGATTTACCATAGTGGGCACAGTAGAAATATAACTTAACTGCGTTTTATTATGACATGATTCACTGTGTCCAACAGTGGTTCACTGTGAACTTCATCTTGGATCAGTGTGTACCCAATAGTGTACACAGTGAACCATTTCCCATTTTTTTAAAAACACTTCTTATTGTCAAATCTATTAGTATTAAAGTTGAAATTTATAAAGAAACATGAAGCCTTATAGACACTGAATCGTATAAATGAAAAAAATAAGCGTTAAATTTGAATATGACTGCATGACAGAGGTTTAACTTTTTCTTGGTTCACTGTTGGCCACCTGACCCTACACAAGACTATCACACGACATTGGGCACCCAATTTTTTTTGCGTTATTCTTCTATAAAACGCTCGATAGGTTCGTTTCGCACAGATTGTAATCTTTTTAAGCTATTGCATAGCTTCTATCGCGGGCCTTGAGCGTGGAGACCGAATCCAGAAATTCCGTAACGAAAATAACCTAACACTGCTACGCCGTTCATTTAGGCCCCGCTTTCTCGTAGCAGTGCTACGCGGAGCTACGAAATTGTCTACAACTTGCTACGCTCCGCATATCACTGCCGGTTAGTTGACGTTTGATCGACTATGAGTGCGTAAGTGCTCGCAGTCGGTCGACGTTCGCGTTTTTGGCCCTTTAAGGGTTAATACTACAGTTTCGTGGTACTTGGGGGGAAACCTTACGGTGCCAACGAATCCAAGTGGTGTGGACTCGACACACAGCTCGGCCCCTTCAGGGCTGAGTTAAGTCGGAAGGGCGTTGGCACGCGACCTTGGAGACTTCCCTCGCCGCGCCCAACAGCTTAACCCCGTTCTCTTCCAGGTTGCATCTGGTGCCGATTGGGTGTGTCTACCTCATAGGCACCAGCTCGGTTGCAAGACCCATAGGGCCCCGCTGCACATTAAGATTGGCAGCGGGCCTACAAGCTTAGGGCTCACCGTAGGCACTCACCTCCCTGCAAAAACCAGCAGGGAGGTGACACATCCTCGGGAAATCCCACCTGGGGAGTTAGGTCTAGGGCCCCTCAGGCCAATCAGTCAGTTTTTTGCACCAGGGATTTGTTCCCGAGTGATTCTTCTCCGTGGTAAGCACTAGGAATCACTCGAGGGCAAGGGAGCTATTGCATAGCTTTTATCGCAGGCTTTGAGCGCGGCGATCGAATCAAGAAATTCCGTAATGAAAATAAACCTAACACCCCCTACTCGGACTGGTACAGCGGTGAGGCTTGCCTGAAGCCGTGCATCGTCTAACGTCGTTTCCGTTCGGCAGTCTTCGGCTTGGTGTTTGTGTGCTTGCGACTAGACGTATGCGTGTAGACTAGCTGCTAACTGCTCATAACTTATTCTATCTCTTTTAGACACAATGCTAGGTGAGACCGCGTGCTTTTTGACCGCGTCCACGAGTGAGTTCGAGCCCGCTAGTTGAACCTTAAATATTCTATATTTTCTTTATAATAGAACTGGCAACCTTATATTTGATTAGCGAAGTTGTAACAACAAACTACGCGCTACGTCAATATGAAACCAGATTTTATTGGACATATCTACTCAAATGTATACAGCTTAGGAGAATAGGTTAAAATTATTCGGGGTTAAATATAATGATTACCATAAAATGCTTTGCTAACAGTGAACGCAAATAAAACATGGAAGCATTCCTAACACAAAAATATGACCCAAAGCACATTGCGTCACGGTAGGCGGGGCTTACCGATTGCGCCGGTCACGTGTTTAGTTACACGACCTATTCGTTACATGGTAATTTAAACCCAAATACTTATACTTGGGAAATAAGGTCAGGCGAATCAGCGACGAGGTTTCGATGTGTGAGTTAGTTTGGATTTCACTGTCACGATTCGCGCTTAGATCCCTTGAATTAATGCTTCCATGTTTTATTTGCGTTTACTGTTTGATACCCTTAGTTCTTTTACCAAAAATATATACTTGACACCAGAAAATTAAAGTCTAAAATTACAATAATAGGGACAGTTGGGGAACAGTGGAACACGGGGCACTATGGAACAATGTCGATGAAAATTTGAATTTCAAACTAATTTGCGCGCTGCCGCTTCGGCTAACCGCAGCGCGTCCTGAGCCATACGAGGACGTAGTGAAATATGGCGGCGCGACAACAATGGAGCTGTGAATAGAAAAATATTGGTTTTTAAGTTCAAAAGTTGAGAATTTTTTTCAAAGTAGTTTCGTTTTTAGTAAAAAAGTTTAAACAACAGGTGAGTGATACATTTTTTTCATAAATCTTAATCATTTTGTCTATTTGAGACCGCTATGTGGTAAGTTCAAAACAAAACTAACTTTTTGAGACTTGTTTGAAATTATGTACACGCTATGGGGCACTATTGAACGGGGCACAGTGGAACACTGCTCCATTAAACCCCACTAACTAAACTTCATTTTTCGTTGGTCAAATACTGTCTGATATACGAGCACAACGAATTTGAAATAAATTATTTGTGACGAAGCGCAAAAGTTGACAAGTTTCTATTTTCCGTTAGAACCGATGATGGCAATTGTTTCAGCTTAGGATATTGAACTAGTCTGGCCAAACCCGTTCTTTTCTGGAAAAACTAAACGTCAAAAAAGCGTATACACGTTTCCTAACAAGATATTAAAAAGATTTGATACCATTGGTTATTTTTATGGTATGAATACAGGTGGTGTTCCAATGTGCCCCATACCTTGTTTCATTGTACCCCAGACCCGGGGCACAGTGGAACACAGGAAGGGGTTCACAAAATCAAATATAAATAGGTTTAAGTTTTATTATTGATCTCTGTTTTGCTGTGCAATTATTAAGTTAAGGTATATTGTTGATGTTTGTAAGCAAAAATTGTAAAAAAAATCAACACAGATTTTTCTAAAAATAAAAATATTTTTTTCGTACCATTGTGCCCCAACTGTCCCTACCTACTAGGTATTTTAGTCACGACTGCACTTCAAATTGTATTCGCACACCAAATGTAGTAAATGATCACCAAATCTTAGCAAGCAAATTAATGCGTAGTACCTACTAGTTTTACAAGGAGAACTTAGGATGCAAGAGCGACCAAAGCGAGCTCGGGACATGGGGCACCCCGACCGCCACCTCCTTCGTGGTTATTTTTTTAAACCCTTGAGCTCCGCGAAGCGGGGCTCCGACACGCTTTTAAGCCACTTTTTAGTGTTTCGAGGTTAGGTTACTAAAAGTTGATTTTACACTAAAGTGCTGTTTTAATTTTGGTGATCATTTACTACTTTTGGGTTATCAATGATTTATTTGGAGTCATTTTGCTAAAATAGAATAGCGAGATGTTAAAACTTTGGTTATAATTTTACCTACATAAAAATGCGGGTTTAATATTGGTGATACGAAAAATATCATTATATAATAAAAGCGTGTTACATTGTGATTGCAAAAGAAAAATAATGAAGGTGTAAGGCACCCGTGGGTATTAAAGCCTGTCGGTTAAAAAGTGACAAAAATCGTGCGAAATGTAACAGTTGACGATCAAGGGTAGGTACACTTACCTACACATGCATAGTGCGTAGGTATAGGTACACGTCGCTGCAAAGCGGCGGACGCGCTCTTTCACTGCCCACGGCGCCGCCGGTGTCGCCGAAAACGTTATGGGAAGCGGTCGCGCGGCCGGAATTATAAAAATTGGTTCCAGTAAAACGTAAGTTATTTTTCGTGAGTCATGCCAAATAAAATAAATAAGAAATGTGTACTAGGTTAAGATGTCTATGGGTCTATGCCACCCGAAATAAAGTTATTATTATTTTAGGAATATCATAGTTACATACCTGTATTGACTGTCTGTTCATTAATTAATGTATTCTTGCCCCTAGCTTACCATATTAAAGCATGTATCGTGTTCAAAATTTTATTTATTTTGTTTTTTGTTATCACGTGGTCGCGGATATTAAGGACTAAAATTTTACCATATGCCTTATTACTCCTACTTTATTAAACTGCTAGGTAATTAATAAGGGATGTATTTTTGGAATGTATATACGTGTGTAGGTATCTATATATGTCTAATTTATGTGTGATTGTTTTCAGTGGTCGGCATGGAAAACTGAGCAGTACAAAATGCTATCCGCATTGGTTAAGGATGTCTCTGATATTAAAAATCAATGTGTGGCAATCCGAAAAACCACAACGGAGCTCGGAGCTAAAACTAGCATAGCTACTCCCCAAGTGAAAACGAGTGGGATACATACAACTAAACATGGGCAACAAAAATATCCCCGCTCGTACACTGAAGTTACTCAACGTCGTGCGGCTACACCAAAAGTAGGCGGAAAGATCACCGATCCCTTGGAGAACGCGTCTAAAGGGGCGGAGGATGTTGATCGGGAAAATCCCGAGGCAAGTCTGCGGGACTGTTCGAAACCCCGTGTCGTCGTGCCGGTAGCTGCCGCTGCTATTGACATCTCGATGAGCGACACAGAAAAGGATGGTTGGACGGAAGTTCGACACAGACGCTCCCAACGTTCACTCAGTAATGTGTTGCGTGGAACAGCGGCGCCCGGTACCACCAACCTAGAAGCCTCTGAAAGATGGAGATACCTGCACCTCTTCTACGTTAAGCAGGGCACATCTGACAGTCAGGTACGTGAACACCTAACTACCATTTGTGGAACAGATGTTTGCACGGTCGAAGTTCTCAAATCCCGCGGTAAATACGCATCCTTCAAGCTGGGTGTGCCTTCAAAATTGGCTGATCAAGTTGTGGCTCCTGAAAATTGGGCAGAAGATATTTGCGTCAAACCATGGCGCCGTAATTTTCGTGCTCGAAGCGATGAGACCCAATAAGCCCTATTGTGTACTTGCCGCTCCCGCCACTCGTAGTTGTACTGATCGCAACGTCTTTCTGCGCTTACTGTACCAGAATGTACGTGGGCTCAAAACCAAGCTACCCATATGGAGGTCAAGCTTAATACTGTCTGAGCATGATTTGATAGCCGTTACCGAGACAAACCTGGATAATTCAGTGGAGGACACAGAAATATCGGCTGGAGACTGGCGTACTCTTCGAAGGGACAGAGTGACCACGGGTGGTGGTGTGCTGCTTGCTGCGCGGCCTGGGGTGAGCGTGAATAGGCTACATGAACTAGAGACGGCCTGCGGTGAAGATTTGTGGGCTAAGATCACAATTTATGGCCTAAATATATATGTGTGTGTTGTTTACGTCAAACCTAGTGCAACTGACGAGGATTACCTGGCGTGGTTTTGCAAGGTCGAGGACTTTATTCACAGTTTGAAGGGTACTATCATTATTTTAGGTGACCTTAATCTAAAAAGTGCGTCAGTAAATGTTAATAATTACTACTGTTACTTTCTAAGCTTTTGTAGGCTGGAAGAGATGAATGAGGTGATGAATATGCGTGGCAGTAAGTTAGATGTAGTGTTGGCTCGGGAGGGCGCTGCGGTAAACTGTGAGTATGTCGAGGGTACAGAACTGGTTCCGATTGATCTGTATCACCCTCCGTTAGATATTGCTGTTACCATCCCAAGGCATAAGGTACATGAAAAACTTGACCCTAGCAATATTGACCGTAGCAAGGATTGGAACTTTTGTAAGGGTGACTACACATTATTGTTCGATCTTGTTCGCTCTGCTCCATGGCAGGACGTTTTTCGCTGCAATGACGCGTCCACCGCTGCTTGTAAGTTTTATAAGCTAATGTACGATATATTTGATTCCTCTATTCCAAAGAAGACGAGAAGGACCACTGGTAATAAGCGGTACCCAGTCTGGTTTACTAGAGATATTGTAAGCGACACTCGACGGAAATCAAAACTCCATAATAAATGGAAACAATCCCGATCTGATGCTATATATGCTCAGTTTAGCGCACTGCGGTCGGAATTAAAAGTGAGAACCAAGGAAGCATATAGACAGCATTGTTCTAATGTGGAAAACAGCCTTGGTAAAAATCCAAAACTGTTCTGGCAGCACATTGCAAGCCTGCGATCTAAGGGTGGGTTTGAGCCAGATGTTACGCTTAATGGCAGGGTTTATTCAGGGGTCAAGGCCGCGGAGGCATTTGCTGAGTATTTTTCCAGCGTATTTCTGCCGGACACACCAGAATTGGACCCGAAATCAAACACGGGGAATAGTAAGGGAGGTAATTTTCCCCTACCCGTTTTAGTCCCTCCGGACGTGGTTAGGGGTATTTCCAAACTCAAACCCTGCAGTTCGGTTGGCCCAGATAACATCCCTGCATATATCATTAAAGGATGTAGCAGTATATTAGCAGCCCGTTTATGTCATGTTTTTAATCTAGCTCTTCAGTCGGGCGTGTATCCAAAGCTGTGGAAGACTTCACGTGTTACGCCCATCCCCAAAACCAGTGACAAAACATCTGTCGAGGAACACAGACCCATCGCTATTTTATCAACCATTGCAAAGGTCTTTGAACATATACTTCACACTGTCATCTGTACACAAACTAATACGCATCTTTCTGATGCTCAACATGGTTTTCGACCTGGTCGCTCCGTGAACTCAAATCTGCTAATTCATGTTGACTTCATATCCAGTAGCCTGGAATCTGGTAGGCAGGTCGACACTCTGTATTTTGATTTCCGGAAGGCGTTCGACAAAGTGGACAACGACGTGCTTTTGGCAAAGTTAGGGGCTATAGGCTTCTCATCCGGCCTTCTTAACTTCTTCGCCGACTACCTACGGGATCGCAAACAGTTCGTCCGGTATGGCTGCTTTGAGTCGAAGTCTTATTACACTCGCTCGGGCGTGAGTCAGGGCTCCGTATTGGGGCCGCCCCTGTTTCTGATCATGATCAATGATCTAATTTGTAAGATTCGATTCGCAAAATGCCTATTATATGCCGACGATCTAAAACTAGCTGCGCAGATCAGAACAGAGGTGGATTGCGAACTCCTACAAAAAGATATCGATTCCGTCTATGAGTGGAGCATTGCGAACAAGCTGTTGTTTAATATTAGTAAATGCAACGTCATGACTTATGGCCGAAGGTTGAGACCAATAAAATACGATTATAATTTGGGGGGTATAGTGATCACTCGTGTCACCAGCGTTAAGGACTTAGGTGTGACTTTCGACCGCAGTCTGACATTTAGAGACCACGTGTCTGCCCTTGCAAAGGAATCCTTCAGGCGTCTGGGATTTGTCTTGAGGAATGCTCGTGACTTTCGCAATCCCAGTATTATTAAACTTCTGTACACCACTTTGGTTCGGAGTAAACTCGAGTCCAGCGCCTGTGTCTGGCATCCACATACTGCGTCTCAGACAGTGATGCTTGAGAAAGTTCAGAAAACCTTCCTGAGATTTCTGTATCAAAGGCTGTACCATTACTTTCCATTCATGTACCCAACGAATTACCTGCTAGGGGTGTTGGGCTTCAATTCGTTGGAGGTAAGAAGGGGCTTTGATCAGCTCATGGTTGCCTGTAAAACCCTAAATGGTCGTATTGACTGCCCTGAGCTCCACGGACTTTTCTGCCGCCTATTTGTGCCGGACAAATACCTTGGGCACCGTCAAAGCCGCCGTCATGACCTCTTCGCACTACCGCTATCTAGATCTGTTGCTAGAGCCGAATCCCCAGTATGTAGAACCCTAAGGATGCTGAACGCCCTCCTGACTGCCGACCCTGAATGTGATGTATTTGCTGATGAATGGAAGAAAATAATGCGTGCTTGTCTGATGTTTTGTGAGAGACAATATGCGAGGGTGTCCACTATTACATGTTAGTTTATGTTATTTATGATGTATTTTTTTTTTTAATTAATTGATTTAACCATTTATAATTTTATCCACAAAATCTTTGAATTTTAATTTAATTTTTTTTTTTATTATTATTATGTTATTTGAATGCTTATTTTATTCTATTTTGTATAATTCTATGTTAATTAATGTAATTGGACCTGTGCCGTTTTAATTAACTATAAATAAATAAATAAATAAATAAATAAATTCAGTTCTTACGGTCACGATGCCTCCCAAACGCGCATTATGGTCAGAAGATGATCTGATCGCAGCCGTTCGAGCAATACAAAGAGTAACTATAAGTACGTATACGGCTGCAGAAAAATATAAAGAAATCATCTACAGTCTATAAGTTTAAAGAAAACATAAGATCATTTTAATGAAGGGAAGAAAGAACAAAGAAGAGGAAATCTAAAAACACTTAAAGAAAGCTAAAATGGCATCGGCAAAAAAGTCTACCAGCATGAAAGGTACTTCGCAAAAGCAAGTGAGTTGGCACTTTCATGCCTGCGAAGAAGACAGGGAGACAATACTCGCGATGCTTCAAGTGCCATCATGCAATGTGTTTGTTTGTACCAGTCTTGGGCAAGATCCTGGAGAAGATGATAGTAGCAAGGATCAGGTGGCACCTAGTACCGCGGATTAGTACTCGCCAGTACGGCTTTATGCCACAGAGGAGTACCGAGGACGCCCTCTACAATCTAGTGAACCATATCAAGAGCAACATAGAGCAGAAAAAGCTCGTAACTCTCGTCTCACTGGATATAGAGGGGGCTTTCGATAGTGCCTGGTGGCCAGCTATCAAGGTCAGACTGGCTGAGGAAAAGTGTCCGGTAAATGTAAGGAGGCTACTAGATAGTTATCTCGACTGCAGGAAAATCGGATTGAGGTATGCCGGGGAGGAACACAAAAGAAACACCCAGAAAGGTTGCGTCCAGGGATCCATAGGCGCAGCGCCGGCCCGAAGTAAATTTTAGAATGGAGCGAGATCCAATTATGGCGCCTCTCCCGTTTGCTCCTAATAATATATACCTACCATTACCTACATATAGGCGCCCCCTAGGATTTGGCGCCTGGAGCGACTGCTCCGTTCGCCGTATGGGCGGGCCGGCCCTGCATAGGCGGTCCGATACTCTGGAATCTCCTACTGGACCCCCTGTTACACGGACTCGAGAAAGAAGGCATCTACTGTCAGGCGTACGCGGATGACGTGGTGATGGTCTTCAGCGGGGATACGGGCTTGGAGATCTCGAGACAGGCCAATGCCGCTCTCGACCATGTTCGGGAGTGGGGAGTCCGGAACAAGCTGAAGTTTGCGCCTCACAAAACTTGTGCTATGTTACTAACGCGGAAGCTTAAGTACGACACCCCGCTCCTGAGGATGGGAGGGACCGACATTGGAATGTCGAGAGAAATCAAGGTCCTGGGACTGACTCTGGACGACAAAATGACATTCAATACCCACGTCGCGAAGGTCTGCAAAAAGGCGGCAGATTTATATAACTTTGAAAATGAAAACAAAATATCTAGTTTCCAGAGCAGCAAAAGTTAGCTGGGGACTGCATCCCGAAATCATCAGGATGATCTACACAGCAGTGGTAGAACCGATCATCATGTATGCAGCCAGCGCGTGGGCACCTGCAGCCAAAAAGATCGGGACGCAGAAGGCGCTAAATGCAGTGCAGAGGGGTTTCGCGCAAAAAATTGTGCAAGTCCTACCGCACGGTTTCACTGAACTCGGCACTGGTACTAGCCGGGATACTACCTCTCGACCTTCGAATACAGGAGGCAGCCGCCCTGTACGAAGCAAGAAGAGGGTCGTCTCGGTTGGTGCTGGGAGACAGGGAGACCGAACGTGTGGTGGACTTTGCGAAGAGTCCGCACCCGGCTCGGCGTATAGAGTTGACCTTCCAGAGCTTGACCACACAAGAGCAGGTCGACAACAGAAACGGGCAGGCGGTGAAAATATACACCGACGGCAGCAAGCTTGAGGGCAAGGTCGGCGCCGCGCTATCCATATGGAATGGCGAGGCAGAGATCAAGTCCATCAAGCTAAGCTTGTCCGCGTACTGCACCGTATACCAAGCGGAGATCCTCGCTATATGCAGAGCCACGAAGTGGATCGCAAAGCGCAAAGATACAGCCTTCTGCATATACAGTGATTCAAGAGCAGCCCTTGAGACCATCACCAACTACAATGCGCTGCATCCACTAGCGGTAGAAACGCGCGGACACCTAAGCGAAGCTCTCACCCATGGCAAAACTGTGAGCTTGTACTGGGTGAAAGCGCACGTAGGCCTAGTAGGAAACGAACGCGCGGATCAGCTTGCGAAAGAGGCCGCACTCTTGAGCCGGAGGAGCCCCGACTATGACCAGTGTCCCGTTTCATTCGTCAAACGGATAATCCGCAAGGACTCCCTTGACGAGTGGAACGGGAGATACAGGTCGGGCCACACAGCCTCCGTAACAAAAGTATTCCTCCCGGATGCAGTAGACGCCTACCGAGTTATAAGGAGCATGAAACCGGCGGGGCTCATGACACAGGTACTCACGGGACATGGGGGACTCTCCCAGTACTTACATCGTTTCAAGTGCAAGGAGAGCCCCGCATGTATCTGTGACCCCGATGCCTCGGAGACAGTATTTCACATATTGCTAGACTGCCCAGTACACCAAAAAGACAGACATGACTTAACGCAGAAATTGGGTGTTCAGATTAGCACAGAAAACCTACAGTCACTAATAAGCAGTAAAACCACTCGTGAAACTTTTATAGAGTATTGTATTAAAATAATAAAAATGGTAAATAATAGAAACAAGATAGTATAAGCATTTACTACAATGTATATTGTAAAAATATATCCCTCTAGTAAAGATAAGGCAAATAGTAGATAATAAGTTGATAGAGATTAAGCAAAAGTGTATAAGGTGTTAATAGAAATAAGATATTATTGTATTTTAAGAAAAATGCCCAAAACTGTTCATGTTAAGAAATAGCAATAAGAGAATGTAAGAAATGTATTAGATTAAGAACTAAGATAGAATAAGAAGTAGGCACAACTAGCGTTGTCATGAAAATGTAAAATATATACAGTGTGAAATTTTAATGGTTGTTTTCCCGAAGCGAAATGAGTTTGTATCGGTAATACAATCGATTTATATATATAAAAAATATTAGACTCCATAAATGGCAGATTAACAATTGTGATAAACAAAACTCGAAAGCGACTTGAACCAACAGTACTGCATCGCGCGATATGTAGGTACGCGGCGGTAAGTGCGTCTCATGTAGGTATCTACCTACTTTATGTCTAGTGCACTACTATTGTTTCTCGCTCTTTCGAGTTTATGAACACTTTTTTAATGATTTGAAAAAAAAAAACATTTATTTTTTTAGTTTATCTTTGTGTTTCTATAGTACTACTGATGGGTAATCGTCCTGCCGCGGGAAAACAACCATTAAGATTTCACACAGTATATATAAGATCAGGCACAAGGCATGTCTGAAATGTAAGAAAGACACCTTGTTATAAAATGTTATGAAGATAAGATAGGCACAAGCGGGTCAAGAATGTTGGACACGACCGCCTGTAAAGAAAATGTATGGAGTAATAGATACGGTAGACTGGTAGGACAAGTAGAATAGGACCCAATCAGGGTCTCGTTGATAATATTACGTAGTTTTAAGTGTGTTATAGTAAATAAGATCTGTGAAATCTGATAATGTCACAGGGACAAGAAAAAAAAAAAATGTGTTTGTTTGTCGGTAGAAGACACTGATGACTTTCAGTGTCCTGATGGATGCGAATAGAGGCAATTAATTTTATTTTGTAAGACCATTTATGTTCCTATTGCTTTATTGGTATGATTATTTATCTAAAATATACCAATTTACCAAGTAAAAGTTGATATCCTTTTTACCCTCTCTTAGTATAAACAGGCCTACAGATCGAGTTTAAAAAAAAGTTAAATATTGTTTTAATTTTAAGGTGTACGTTACCCCAGCAAGAAAGTATGTCCAAGGGTTATGTGTAGAACGTATAGTTGGTGCCTTATCTGACGTAAATGTGCCCCCACATAAAAAAGTGAGCCCCTGTCGTTTGGAAAAAAAAAAAACGAAAAAACCATTCTTGCTGGGGTAACGTTTTTCTAGCAGGAAAATTCTTAACGAATGATCGGAGAGAGAAAAATTGTGCATGACCAGAGAGCTTATATTATTATGTGTGCCAAAATGTGCCCCTAAAAATAACATCTGTGCACCTTCAGATTTTCCAGATATTGTATTTCCTGCTGGAGTAACGTTTTGATGAATCGTATAATGTTTAACCGTATAGTTCTGTAGTAGTAGGTACCAATTGGTACTAGACATGCAAACCTCCGCCGCATTAAAGAAAGGAATCATAAATGGCGGCTTGTACCTACTTACGTTGACAGATAGTACAGTTAGCATACAAAATTTCAAGTCAAAGTATTTTTTTTTTCAAATTATAAATAAGTAATAAAAACAAGACCGGGTCGTATTAATTTCAAACTAGCTTCTGCCAGCGGCTTCGCCCGCGTGAAAGTTGAAAATAGCAAAACAGCGCGTCAAGACAGCGTGGAAGCAAATCAAGACTATTTTTTTTCTGCTTACGGTACGCGCGAGAGTGAGTATAGATGGCACTAGTGTGCGAGCGAGAGAACATGATAGCACTGCCATTTTAGATTCCTTTCTTTAATGAACCGGGTTATAGTACCAATTAGACCTCAGAGTTACGTCATACGACATCCTAATTAATAATTGCATTTTTGATTGAGCCACTTAATAAAGCTTATGTATGGGCGTTAATTAAAACAATTAGATAAAATGCTCATACCTCTGGGCCCGCTCTGGGCGGAGCGGAAGGGAGTGTCAGACTTTTACTGACTAAAACCCACCCGTGATCCTTCTTGTGCCCTTTGCGTTTCAGGGCCGCGGTGACTCTTTCGAACCAATTCCGCAACCCTAGCAGGCACTGACCCTGTGGGGCCCCGTCCCTGATGCTGACGGCTCCTTGAGGCGCGCGAGGAACACAACGCGTCGTTGACTCGGCCTGGTTGCTATTGGACGGCGAGCCACCCACGCTCACCGTCCACAGGCATCAGCCACTGCGCAATAACACAGCGGCTGACTTGTCTCTGGAGGAGGCTGCAATGGGACCATTACTGGCACTCCATTTCAGCCCCCTCCCGAGTATCGGGAGTCGCAGCGACCACAGCAGCAGCGGCAGTGGCGGCGCCGGAAGCCGCGGCGGCGGCAGAGGCGGCGGCGGCGGCGGACCTCTTGCGCCCTTGTCGGGGCGGTTGGCGCGCAGGCCTTTCCCCCAGCCCAGTGCTCGGCCGGCTTGCCAACAGTCAACTGTTACATTTCGCACGATTTTTGTCACTTTTTAATTGACAGGCTTTAATATCCATGGGTGCCTTACACCTTCATTATTTTTCTTTTGCAATCACAATGTAACACGCTTTTATTATATAATGATATTTTTCGTATCACCAAAATTAAACCCGCATTTTTATGTAAAATTATAACCAAAGTTTTAACATCTCGCTATTCTATTTAAGCAAAATGACTCCAAATAAATCATTGATAACCCAAAAAATGATCACCAAAATTAAAACAGCACTTTAGTGTAACCTAACCTCAAAACACTAAAAAGTGGCTTAAAAAGCGTGTCGGAGCCCCGCTTCGCGGAGCTCAAGGGTTTAAAAGAATAACCACGAAGGAGGTGGCGGTCGGAGTGCCCCATGTCCCGAGCTCGCTTTGGTCGCTCTTGCATCCTAAGTTCTCTTTGTAAAACTAGTAAGTACCTATTGCGCATTAATTTGCTTCCTAAGATTTGGTGATCATTTACTACATTTGGTGTTCGAATACAATTTGAAGTGCAGTCGTGACTAAAATAATTGTAGGTACTATTGTAATTTTAGACTTTAATTTTCTGGTGTCAAGTATATTTTTTTGGTAAAAGAACTAAACCTAGTAACGTAACCTAGTATCTAATATGTCCATGCAGGGCACGGAAAAATGCATTTTGGGCGATTCAAATTACACTTACCTACTTAGTCTACTTACCTACAAAATATATTTTCAAATTAAGGTTCTAAAACTATCTTCTAATAAAAAAGGTTATTAAGGCCAAATTCTATATGGTAAATAACCTATCTCAATTTTGAATATGTGTTAGGTATAAGCTTATCTGTGGTATAAGTGAAAATGGCACCGACTAGATTTTTCTAGTTTTTTGTTATGGGTGTTATTTTCATGGTTTATAGGGTTTCTAATCACGAATCTGCGATCAACATCCATGAAAAAAAATCGGGTTAAGTGCGAGCCGGAATCTTGTTTGGGTTGCGGAATTCATAATTATTAACCACCGAATTTCATCTGAATCGTTTCAAATGCGTGAGTATGCGTGACACGAGTGGTCCTTTGCTTTATAGAGCTATTTTATGCACATATTTAATAAATAAATAATAATGTCTGCACAAATCGAATTTCATAGTTAAGCTACGCTTGCCGAGATCGGCTAGTGGATGGGTGACCATCTAATACAAATTGAGTTTCCAACATGGCTTGGTGCAAGCATGTTAGTGCCGGCTGTCATTCGAACATCTTTGACAGTCGATAGGCCACAAACTGTAACCCCAACATTGCCAAGAGGAATGTTCTACTCAGTTACTAGATTGTGAATGCACAGAGCATACTAATAATACCGGTATAGAGTGCCATCTCAGGGGATTTTTATACCAACCTACTTGTTCCGAACTAACCATACTATATACCTATACCTACCAGGTGCACTATACTTCAATTTCAATTTTGTTTACTTCTATTTTCCATAGTTATAGATTTAATCATTTTAATAAATCTAAAACCATGGAAAATGGACATCATTCTCTAAAAAGTTTGTAAAGGTTATTTTCTAATGAAACAAGCTTGTTTAAAGTCATACAGAGATTTATTTGTCTGTTACTAAGTTTATATTGTTCACATTTGCAACAACTACCTACAACTATTACAACAACTACTCGGGCACATTTTTTCACATCAAAAACGTCGACAAACTTATTTAAAATAATTATCATGTAAGTATATTATCGCTGCAAGTGCAAAACTGTGCAAAAACCGTTTTTCTTTTGACAATTTATAATTTTGACATTTATGATTTTTTATCGTAATCGATTAAAAATTGATAAACCAAAAAAAGTAACCTCGTAATTCAAGTCTTAAAATTAAACTAAAATAATGCAAATAAATTAACTAACGTAGGTAGGTACTATTAACTAAAATAATGCAGTAACTTTACCCCCCCTGAAATATACATACTAACTACTTAGTATGTTAGTATGTATATTTCAGGGGGGGTAAAGTAGGTATACATCAATCATCTTAGATTGTTGTCTTTTCAACATTGCGGTGTAGTTTTCTTGACCTAAACTGGGTTTAATTAAAATTGACTTAAGTATAGAATAGAAATCACATTTCTAAACGAAAAAGATAGCCTTCTCAGATATAATCTTAGATTTTTATAATTTTTTACTTTGCTCTAATGATTTCTCGTCAAAATAGTGTTTCAAAAAGAGTTTTTTTTTCAATTTCGCAACTTGCGTGTAGTTCTCAAGCGTGTAACAATCATATCGCATGTTCCTCTATTTTCACCCACTAAAATAGTTGATAATGGGTTAAAACCGGGTGATTTGGGTTATAACCCAGTTTTAACCCAAACAGGTTGAATGGGTTTTAACCCACCACCCATCTCTAGCAAACGGTGCAACACCCCGTCGACTCAGCTAGTGTGTCAAATATCAAAATCTTATCGACCAGAGTTTTTAAACCATTGCATGTGCCCCTATATAATACGGGTCCAGGTACCTTATGTGCTATGTTTTCTTTTGTTCCATTAAAATGTAACACGGTTTCTCAATTCGACCGTATATTTTTTCATGTGTGCGGATGACTTCGTCGTTTATGAACCGATTTTGATGATTCCTTTTTTATTGTAAAGGAGATATCCCAAGGAAGCCAGGATCTGATGATGGCATCACAGAGAAGTCGATGGGAGGCTTCGAAAATCGTAATGGCGACTAATGCGTATATTATTTTTTCATTTATTATCTTAAAGCACTTATACTATTTATGTACTCAAGGTCTGAAGTTGCTCTTATGATGAAGCAGAAGGACAGTCGAGGGAACTTCTCAACGTCTTACAATTACCCGGTGTTTGGACTTAATTCATTTCTACTGATGAGAACTTTGCAGCCATATGGGTTATAAGTGCCATATATTACTGGTCTGATGATGGGGACCATAGACGGTTGAGGGAATTCCGATGCGTACGTATTACACTAAAAGGGAAAAATAAAAAACTTTCTTTTTACAAAAAAAGAAACTCACCTTTGCCACCATCCAGCTCCATCATCAGACCCTGGTTACTATTGAATGATAAACTAGATAGGTACTCGTCATGACGATTAATTGTGGCGTTTCATTGCGAAGTTCCTATAGCCATCTTCCAGCTCTATCATCAGAACAGAACCTTGTCCTAGTTCCCCATTGTTGGGACAAATTTAGAGCTTGCTGACAGAGCTTAGCGCCCTGTCTATTCGATTCCGATGTTAATCAATCAATTAAATAATTACTAAATTAAATTAGAGGATAGTATAAATATTTATGAAAATGACACTCAGCGCTTACAATCCGAAATACAAAATTTGGATTATCCACTTAAGTCGCTCTATAATAAATATGTAAGTTCAAAAAACCAAATCAAGGTACATATCCTAGCTACAAACGAGTTAGTCGACAGATTAGACTCTCTGACTCTTAGCAACACCAAGTGCACTTGTCAGGACAAATGCAACCTCAATGCCCTCCGGCCTGTGGTAACAAAGGATCCATCCCAAGCTATGAGTAGGTACTCAGGATTTTACTCCCATCCAAGAAAATCCTGAGATTGTGCAAAAATCATCTGCTGATAGTAGTTTTTCCACTCCTGATAGCAAGGATTGTTTACGGTCGGTTATTTTTCAGACAAGGGAATTAGTTAGTAACAGCCTTCCTTTTCCTTCTCAAAATTATTGCACTCCACTGTCTTCCTACCACTGCATTAGGGTACCTACCTAATGGACTAAAAAAATCTGATTAGTCCGTCTGATAGATTTCCAAAAAATATTGGACACATATATTTTCTTTTTTCACATAAACAAACAATGAAGATAATACAGTGCGTAAAAAACTCGTGTGACGTCACTACTCGCTACAATTTTTACCGAGCCGTGACGTCACACGCTCCCACTCCTGATCTTTGATGCTTTTTATCTTCGTCAGTTTTTATAGATTTCTTAAAGGAAAAAATACGTGTCCAATATTTTTCTATAATCTAACTGATGGACTAAACATACCTAATTATATATTTTTTACTCAGGCAACATCCCTATTTCTGAGAATAAGTATGATCCTAATGCCATAATAAAAGGATCTAATCTTTATCTCTCAAATTAAACGAAGATTTTACGACTTAAACGGATTTATTTAAAGAAAAGTATTCGTATCAACCGCCAAAACGAAAAAAAAGTGAAATTAACTTCTTCTTTTTCAACGTCAAATTTTTTCAAAAGTGTTGTCATACTAAACTCTCGATTCGATACAATTGAATAATCGATTTAATAAATCGATTAGAATCATAACAACCACTATTTTAGTTTGCTTTTACTTTAGAAACACACACGCACGCACAATACGGCCGGCGTAACTTGGCGAGTCCGAACTTCGCGCAGAAGGTTGCGCAATAACTTTATTTAGGAACCAAATGGTGGCACGAGGCGACGTGCGTGGGGCGGCGGTCTAGGCTAGAGATTGACATAGTATAAACAGGGGAAGTAGGTTATCTCCGGCCTAATTCGCGATATAATTGCCTACTGTCTTAGGGTTGTCACTTTAACACATCTCTGTATAACTAATTCAGTGATCATTAGTCAATAAAGTTCAACAATGGTTTGATTTTACAACTGCAAGTACTTACCTACTTAGTTACTATACCTACAATACTGAGAAATCGGCATAACTAAACGTAAACAAAGCAATAGCGGCAAATCAATTGATAGATCAAAAGTACCTACCTAATATATTCTAGTAGGAAATTAGGCCTACCTACCTACTTTCTCTGTGTGATAGAAAACTAATAAAAATAAGTAAGTAGGTATCTCATCATCAAGTAAAAATTATATGCTAGAATAAGTTTTCCTGTTCATTAGGTAATCTGAACAGAGATAATTCTGGAATCGATGAATTATTGAGACACCCAAACACACAGCAATACGTTCTCCTGCGACTGTCAGACATTTTTTATTTATTTAGCGGTGACGCGCGAACCTCGTGCAGTGTTAGCCCCGACTGGCGCACTGAGAAACGGGTCGAGACTTGTTAAAGTGTGCGTGCGTCGACGCATAGATACTATGGCGCACACATACAAGCCGCGCGCGGTGCGTTTGTATGAAGATAAACTACTACCCCTGTTTATACTATGAGATTGACCTTATGTTAATACAATCGAACCTTTATCGATCAAATATCGTAATCCATAAGTTTCATTTAGAATTTATTGATTTTTGTTTATATAATATATGAAACGAAACAAGATTTACAAATACAGTGAATTTTGTCGTTAATGAACGAGATTTCGAATTTAGTAAAAAATAAACTAAAAAAAAATATAATTTCTCAGTTGAAAGTCATGATTCACTTATTCATCACTTATCTATTAACGACTACTTGAGTAACGACTGTTTGAGAAAATTTAAAATCTCCATATATAATTGAAAATAAATATATTATTGAGTCTTAATTTCAATCGATTTGAAGAAAATCGATTAAACAACACCCTCAGACACGCGTATTGGACATCCCTTTTTGGTTACTTCGTAAAGCTTCGTGCGAATTCGGCAATGCTCGGTACACGATATATTGTCTCAGTCACACGTTAGCGTCGGTGTCGTGTTCGTGACGCTATCTCTGTCTTGAGCGCAGTCGGTTACAAAAGTTTTCGTTGTTACTGTTGTTAAGTTTTATTGGTATATTTTAATGTTTTGTTTAGTGTATAAGATTGTTGTTACTGTTGTTAAGTTTTATTAATATTGTTAAGTTTTTGTTTAGTGTTTAAGATTGTTTTGTGTGTTATTTGCAAGTGTCAGTTGGCACTTATATTATTCGTAAAAATGCCACCAATAACAGTTTTCTTCACGATTGTACATACGCTAAAGTTCGCAAAGCCTATGTTCAGACTCGCCAAGATACGTCGGCCGTATTGTACACACACATTGTATTCGTAGTTACATACTAGCTAGGATATAATTAAACTAGGTGCCTATGTACATCTTGGCTAATTAACCTTACAATAATAACTACACTTCTGGACACATCTATTAGCCCACCTTAGAGTTTAGGTTTCGATGGCCCCTACCGAAATATGATTGCTAGATTGAACAAAAACTGTTGATGCAGTTTTAAACCTGATACATTTTACCATCTTTTTCGATCGTATTGTTTTAAATTTGAATTCAGAATACCATACGATATGGAGCTACGCCTAACAAGTCGGATATGCGCCTTGTTAAAGGCAATTGATTTTTGATTAAAAAACATGTTTTATCAAATAAAGGTTTAATTTAATAACGCGTGTTGCCTATGGAGGCAACACGCGTTATTAAATTAAACCTTAATAAGAGAGCTGTGGTAGATGCCCATCTACCACAGCTCTCATTCGATTAGGCATAGAGTTTATCAACCGCTCTATGAAATTTTGAGGGATCATCTCCCATTCCTCTTCTATGGCAGTTTTCAACTCCTGCATCGTCTGGGCAACTGGCTGACGAGCCCTAACACGTCTTTTTAGCTCGTCCCACATGTGCTCAATGGGGTTCATGTCTGGGCTTCTGGCTGGCCAGTCCATAACTATGATGTTCACATCCCGAAGATATTCCCTGACGATGCCGGCCGCATGGGCTCTTGCATTATCATGCATAAAAAGGAAATTTGGGCCCACATAGTCCGCGTATGGTATCACGTGAGGTTCTAAGCACTCACGAATGTACCTTTCAGCATTTAATGTTGGCAGCCGTGGTCCTGTAACAACCTCAAGTTGAGTTTTGCCGCTCGCGGATATACCGCCCCAGACAGTCCATGAGCCACCGCCATAAGCAACCCTCTCTTCAAATTAGAATTTTTGCGAAACGCTCTCCCTTACGTCGGTAGACCTTCTTCCTTCCATCATTGCCATGTAACACAATTTTAGACTCATCAGAAAAGAGTACCTACACGGCTCCAATCTTGCTGTGTCCAATTTAAATGACTGCGTGCGAAATGAAGGCGCGCTGTTCGGTGGGCTCGCGTTAGTTTGGGCCCATTAGCTGGCTTGTGTGGTACCATATCGCGTTCTTTTAACCTTCTCCGAACAGTTCGAGCGCTCACAGATATTCCGTGGAAGTCGCGAAGTTGGTTTTGTATCTCAATGGAGGTAAGGTGACGATTTCTCAAGCTGGTCGTCACGATGAATCGATCCTGCCTTTCAGTTGTGACCCGAGATCGTGGCCTTCCTTGGCGACGAACAAAGCCGCCAGTCTCTAGGTACCTCCGATAAACATTTCGGACCGCAGATCGAATTAAATTAAGTTAAGCACTCACTTTTCTTTGGCTGTGTCCGGCCTGAATAAGTGCCACAGCTTGGGCGGCGACTTCAGGTGAAGTATCCATAGATTATTGATAGAACCTCACCTTAATGTTAAGAATAAGTAATGTTTGTTGCAAAACCAAAGATATCAATCACTTTTTCAAGAATTAAATCCAAGTATACCAATAAAACCAAGTTTTCTTAGTATTCGATTGTTTGATATCAACAAACAGGTATCCAAATTGTCTTTTGTTTCTTTAAAGTCTGTGTTCGAAATTCAAAAAAAGACTGCATAAAAACTTTTTGCTCGACCTAATATAAAATTTTTGCTAGGAGCAAACGAAACTGAAAATACAAGGCCATTAGATGGGTCCAGAAGTCTATTATTGTAGGGAATAGTTAAATGTAACGAATAATGATATGACTGATAGAATAACTGAACTCTTAAAGATCAATTGTAAAAAGATCATTTTGTGTGCTTTTCCATACTTTGAACAGTTATATTATAGGCAAAATAAGTATATACACATGCTAAATAAGCATAATATGCAATTTTTAGTAAGTCACCATAGTGACAAGCTTTTATTTTTTGACATCAACAATTTTGTTGATAAGCTTAAATCGACTAGGGATACTGTGTATATGTCTGTTAGTTTTAGACGTCAAATAGCGAGGCTATTAGTTTTTAATATTAACTCAGACATAGTTAGTATGACGAAGTACTCTGGTATTAGCACCATAATTAGTAATAGCACCTACTAATGTCTTGGTTGCTGGCTTAAATAATTTAAATTAGGTAATAAGACAACAGAGGGTACCATAGACAAATTAGCTGAACTTTGTAAACAATACGGTATCATCTAGCAGTAAACTTAACAAAAAGGGAGCTAATCAGAAATCCTGTAGGTACTCTATACGTTCAAAACATTCAAGGCTTTTCTTCAAAGCAATTGGAAATTCAACTATTTTTTAAAAAAACATGTATAACAGAGCATTGGCTAAAGGATTCTGAAATGATAATTAATTATAATAATTATAGTTTGGGCAGTTTTTTTAACTGTAAATCAATGCTGCGCATAAAAATACTTGTAAGGTAGCTAAAGCTATATACATAAGCAATAAGGTAAAAACAGCAGACAACAAAGTAAAGATGGTTTTGAAAATTATAAATAACGAAACAAACAGGAATAAAAGCCAATACGGATTTCTCATTGGCGACTACTCTGGGTCTTATTAGTGATAACCTAAAAAATGCTCAAGAATTTGTAAATTATGTTACCAGTATCCCAATTAAAACTACTGAAGCTTTAAATTCTCCGCCTTCGCTTGCTTTTGATTTATTACAGTCGAATGTGTCAGCCTGCCCGACTGAATTTAATTTTAAGCATAATACCCCTTAACAGTAATGAAAGCTTTCAAACAAATGAAAATTAAACTGACGGAAGATTTATGGGGATTGTCTATCAAAGTTTTTACCACAATTATTGAGACTATAGCCCCTTTCTTAGCTTTAATATTTAATTTGTGTGTGGATCAAGGAGTCTTTCCGGACCTAATGAAATTCAAAAGGTGATACCTCTTTTTATAAACGGGGAAAGTTAAGACACAAATAATTATAGACCAGTATCCGTATTGCCAGTCTTCAGCAAGGTATTTGAAAAAGTGATGCTAAATCAGATCCTGCATTTTAAAACGAATAACATCTTGCATGATAAACGTATGGTTTCAACAGAGGACGTTGTGCAACTGACGCTGGTGTCACCTTATTGAAGCATATATTTAATGCGTGGAAAGAGGCACAAGATGCCATAGGCATTTTCTGTGATCTTTCTAAGGCGTTTGATTGTGTGGATCACGAAACATTACTCCTGAAACATGGGCACTACGGACTGGGCAAAACAGCTTTAAGCCTTGTTAAATCTTATTTAAATGATAGACAGCAAGTAGTTCAAGTAAACGGTGTCAATTCATCGGGCTTAAACGTGAAAATGGGCGTTCCACAGGGCTCAAATTTGGGTTCTTTTTTAAATTATATATCTAGTTTTAATTTCCGCGAATATGTGTGGGTTGCAGGTATGCACCTCCCTGGAGCGGAGAGCGGCCCGTTCGCGGACGCCCTGGCCGAAAGGCTTAAGGAGGTCCTCCCCGCGGACGAGGTTCGAGTGTCCAGGCCGACTAAGTGCATTGACATGCGCATAGTGGGCCTGGATGACTCCGTGACGGAGGAGGAGGTTGTGGCCGCCGTCGCCAGGACTGGGGGGTGCTCTGCCGAGCTCGTCAAGGCGGGCACCCTCCGGCCTGACAACACGGGCATGCAAACCCTTGTGGTGAGCTGCCCCGTGACGGCGGCCAGAACAGTGTCGGAGGGTCGAAGGCTCTTGGTGGGGTGGGTTTCTGCGCGGGTAAAACTGCTGGAACCCAGACCTCTGAGGTGCTACCGCTGCCATGTGGGCAACCACACGGGAGCTATGTGCCCCTCGGAGGTGGACCGCAGTGGACTTTGTTTCCGCTGTGGTCAGCCCGGTCATCGGGCCGGCTCGTGCGAGGCCACGCCGCACTGCAGTGCATGTGCGGCTGTTGGCAAGCCGGCCGAGCACTGGGCTGGGGGAAGGGCCTGCGCGCCATCCGCCCCGACCAAGGGCAAGAGGTCCGCCGCCGCCGCCGCCTCTGCTGCCGCCGCGGCTTCCGTCGCCGCTTCTGCCGCTTCTGCTGTGGGTGCTGCGACTCCCGGTACTCGGGAGGGGGCTGAAATGGAGTGCCAGTAATGGTCCCATTTCGGCCTCCTCCAGAGACAAGTCGGCCGCTGTGCTATTGCGCAGTGGCTGATGCCTGTGGACGGTGAGCGTGGGTGGCTCGCCGTCCGATACCAGGCTGAGTCGACGACGCGTTGTGCTTCACGCGCGCCTCAAGGAGCCGTCAGCACCAGAGACGGGGCCCCATAGGGTCGGTGCCTGCTAGGGTTGCGGAATTTGTTCGAAAGAGTTACCGCGGCCCTGTAACGCAAAGGGCATATAGAGGAACACGGGTGGGTTTTAGTCAGTAAAAGTCTGACACTCCCTACCGCTCCACCCAGGGCGGGAGGGGTCATTTGATGATTTCCCATCCAAAAAAAAAAAAAAAAAAAAAGGTATGCACCTCCCTCCCGCCCGCTATATTATGCACATGCAAGATTACAAGGTAGTAGCACGGATAAAAACGGATCGGAACGGAACGGAACGGATTAAAAATGGATTTCCGCAAAGTAACGCCTGACTCAATCAATTTTCCTTTTTTATTTTTAGTTTATATAAATGATTTACCCCATTTATTGCAAAACAAGCTAAACATGGTCTTGTTTGCCGACGAAACGTCTTTGATTTTTAAAATAAATAGACGTAGTAATAATCTTGACGTCGTAAATAACGCCCTTTTGCAGGTCCAAAATTGGTTCACTGCTAGCACAGATAATATAATACTACAGAGTATCGTCGTCTTCGTCACCGTCGTCGGTGTGGCCCACGTCGGGAGTAAGTATGTACCTACATCCCTAAATGATGTATTATTTGTACCAAAACTAAATGCAAATCTATTTTCCTTAGTATGAGCGTTAGATAGAGGTCGTTACAAATACTACGTGTGAACAATTATTATCCGTTTAGCAGATGTTTAAAAGGTAATTAATGACAAAATGGACAGTATTACGGCGTTTATACTACGAAAACGTTTACACGACGAAAAGTTGTATTGTATATAAGTAATTTTTGTTTTATAGATGTCATCGAAACGCTATCATATGACGATTTTAAATAAAATACCGACATAACGTTTATATGACATTATTATACAACAAAAAAATTATATGACTATTCTGACATATATTGCACCAGTACATAATGAAGAGTTAAAAAAATACTGTAAAATAACTTTAATAAGACTGAAGGTCATATAAATGTTTGATTACCTATATGACAAAAATCTTTGCTGGCATACTATGCCGTCTACCGTTAATGTGTGCGAATTGCTAAGAGAAGACAAAGTTGTTGCTGTAGCTGATCGGATTGGTAAAATGTTTGTCATGAATTTTAAGTTGTGTGATGTAGCATTGACAACCTTGTCCGAATGGCATGAGCATATGGCTCTTCAATTTTTTTTTTTACTAAGTCTTGTAGTTTTACGCATCACAGTACAGATTGGAAATAAAGTATTTTCGCATACTTTATTTTTATGCAAGAGTACATATAGAGGATATTTATCGAAAATAAAGTAGTACACGTTTTTATAAAGTAAGGTTGACAACCCTGACAATAGTATACCGCCTGTAGTTACTTAGTTTCCATGGCAGTGTAACGTACCGAGGTACCTACTAATTCCATGATAATTATTAACTATATAGACCCCTTTTTTATATGACTGGCCGGTTATCCGTCTATTGTTTTATGATATTGACAAGTACCTATGGACTTACGTAATAAAATAAAATGATGTGCAAATATATTTGAAAAAATTCAAAATTATGCGTTTGCTATAGTTTATGTTTTGTATATCTGGGAGAGCAAATAAAACCATGGACGGCGAGCATGATACGTTATCTGATACAGCGACTAACTGTAACTTCGCATCTGCGTCTGAAACGTTGTCGGAAAACAATCAGGCTAAACTAGATTCATTAGAGAAAAAAGCTGTTCATTTAAGGTTAATATTCACTTGTGTAATTGCAGTAGCAATAACTTATACTAGCAGCCCGTCCTGGCGGTTTCCGGGTTTTATTCTTGTCTTTTTGTTCTTTGTCTATAACAGTAGATTTATCCATCAAGGGGATAAAAGTGTCATATGTCACGGGTGTCATATTAAATATCGACCTAAATTAAGGATTCCAGGGTTCACTTCCGTTGCGAGGGAGTTTCGAGTTTTAGCTCTTAGTGAAGCGGGGCAGTTATTATTAGAATCCAAAATGCAATGCGGAATTCAAGCTAGTCAAAACATCTTTATCGTCGAGTCCGAAGAGCATACTACTTCTCATGCATACTGCAAGATAATTGAAAGCAAGCCATGAGGAATTGGTGGTCAGCCACTAACTCCTCATGGCTTGTGTTGTGTTTTTTGGCCAAGCGTGGATTTCTGTTTGGTGCCAAAGTTGTCCAAATTGTGATTATGCTTTTCCATAAGGATTTTTTCAGTGTTAGCCTGGATTTGGAATCTGGGGTGTAATGCCTCCGTGACTCAGAAAGTCCGTTAATTCGATGTTCCTGCGCTTGATCTCCCTCCAGACATGACGGGTTTGCGTTCCATCGAGCTATGAGGGTAATGGAAAAGCTTAGAGCTCCTGTGTTTGGACACACTTGTGTCCTATAAAATCTCCCGCAGCGATGGCTTGAGTCTGATGAGATTGACGCCCTGGCCGCAATCGGTGAGGAGGAGGGTTATTATTGTAGGAACCCACTTATCTTGTATATTTTTTCAGATTAGTATTGGAAAAAGATTTTAAAGCTGCAGATATAAAATGGAGTCTATTTGTGGCAGCAGCTTTTAGCTTTAGATATGAAAGCTGTTTGAGACCTTTTCCACCAGCTTTCTTGAAAAATGGAATTAAGGATATGGATGAATTGGTATGCTTATTTATGAATAGATTTTTGGTGTTCTTGAACTCAAAATAATCGTGCAGGTGCGTCGGTTGCGTTAACGCTACTTTATCATTATTTTTAAAACTACTTTGCTGAATCAATGAAGCGTAGAGCTATGCTTATGGGCGACGAGTGGCTGGTGCCACGCTTCACTGCCTTGCGCATCAGGGAAATGATGCTCGCCTGTCGGTATTAGCTGTTAGCTGCTATCATTCCAACATTTCTTTTACACTTCCGAGTAGTAGATCGGAAGTGTAACACAATGCAGATTACCATCCACACTTATTTGACATCCAACTAGTTGGTATCTACCTATTATGTGCTTCTCTTGCACTTATCTTATAGCACAGCCTATGCGTAGAACTGTCTGCACTTATCCATGTTTTCAACCACCGCTTACCAACCTGAATTGTACAGGTAGGTACTAACAACTTGTGAAATTTCAGCTTTGCGTAATAACCGATGTGCCCGCTTTGGATTTGGTCTTACAGCAGTTGGATAACTTGGATAATTTGTCGAATATCAGCGATATTATTGATTTGTTGTTTTATGTGCTCGTAAGATTGAAAGAGCCGTCATTGAAAACTGTGCCTCCCGAAGCAGTATGTACCTATGCTAATCTAATTACTTATACATATTAGAACATAGATTTATAATTTCAACATTTTTAGATTCGAGGCCCTTTTTATGTTTGGAGACATTTTCGTTCTTCTAGTCCTAGATATGTACCTAATGGTTACCTAAACGTGGTTTATCATAGTTCGTTTACCTTTTTTATTTTATTTCATTTATTTAGGGACCAAAAACCTAACGGTTAACGGTTGTATATCAAAGCTTATTTAATATACGTATAACACACACTATTGTCCACGGATTAAAAAAAATACTTAAAAGAGGAAAGGATGGAGGGTCGCTTACCTAAATTGTTAATGAAAAAACAAAAGTACTTAAGTTAAAAAAAAAACCTTTTTACAAAAAAATACAACCGACTTTTCCACAAAACATCAAAAAAGTACAAAATAACTTTAATTTCGGAACTCGGTGTTTGTGGTTCCTTTTTCATTTTTTGAACACCGACTTCTGAAATTAAAGTTATTTTGTACTTTTTTGATTTTTTGTGGAAAAGTCGGTTGTATTTTTTGTAAAGAGTATTTTTTTTTCACTTTTTAGTGGTACCTAAACCCGCTCCCCTCCCCCCACCTAAACGAACCAATTACATTAGTGTAAAAAAAACGCACTGCTCCAATGCAGAGTAAACTAAAAGGTCGTCAATGTAGACAATGTAGATATTTTTTTTTTATTTTTGTTGATTTTTCAAAAACCGCTTGTTCGATTTCGATAAAATTTTCATGGGACCATTTGGGAAGTATACCCTTTCCAACAAAACAAGAATTTTTCAAATCGGTTGGCAAGCGACGGAGTTATGCGCGAACAAACAATAAAAAAAAAAAACAAACATCCGAATTGAGAACCTCCTCCCTTTTTAGAAGTCGGTTAAAAATTGTCGGTAAACGTAAGAATATCGGTATCTGTGTAAAGTGTGTGTTATAGGCAGGGCCGTCTTAAGTCTATGCTGCGCCGGGGTGCGGGACACAGCCTGCGCCCTCCTTTTTTTTACACTGTAGCGTGGCACGCGACCGACGACACACCGCAATGCCCTAGTCAACCAAGAAAACACAATACACGTAATTTTGATAATTTATTCATTTGTTACTCTAAAAAACAAAATTAAACTTAAAACTTCGATTACTAAATATCTATTTATTACATGTACTACATACACATACCTATATCAAACAAACTAAATGTTTCTTTTGAGTTGGCAAAGATTTCAATTAAATCATTTATTTTTATATCAATTTTGGATTCTATACTTATAATGCCTAAGTTTGTCAGTCTGTCTTGGGTCATGGTTGAACGTAGATAATTTTTTATTAATTTTAATTTTGAAAAGGATCTTTCACCTTCTGCTACTGTAACAGGCAGAGTTAAAAATATACGTAGAGCTGTTGAGATATTGGGAAATGAGGTAAATTATTAGAATATACATATATAGCTTAAAATATAAGTGGGAATACTTGTTGATGCATTGGGGAAAAATATTGGCAACAATTCTAATTCATTATATAAATTCTCCCCGTCAATATCAAATCTATTTTTAAATGTTAGTTTTTCTTGGGAGCCGATAACACTGAGAGTTTTTCTCATGCATCTCTAATTTATTCCAGCATTCAATGTTTTGGAAGAGTAAAAAAACTGAATTATGTCCCGTCAGCAAATCGAATCTGTCATTTAATTTCGAGATAGCAGTGTCCAGTAGAAAAAAAATAAAAACATACGTACTTTAAATTTGTTGGTTGGGTCTAAAATAGGCTCATCTGCAGCCTCGTAATCAAAATGTCTTTTTCGGGGACGTAGACGAGCAGTTTTTTTTAATTCTGTTTCGTATTCGAATTCTTCAGCAATTAAAATTTTGACTGAAACTGTTCAAACGCGCTATCGGTGCGGTATTTCTCCAAATCTTTTTTAACCAGATTAATCATTTTGGTAGCTTCTGAAATAATTACGTCCGATTTATGCAAATTTATGCTTACATTATCTTTAGTAAAATATTATACCATATAACTACTGAACGTATAAATCTATAAGACTTTAATTTGGCAGTATTATATTATCTGTGATTTGGCTATTAATAAACTCGCTATGTTTTTTTGTCAGGGGCGTAGCTACCGCCGTATCAGCCGTATCAATTATACGGGGCCCCCAAGCTACTGGGGCCCCGAATGTGTGTATGCAAAAATTCCTAAATACATAATGTTTTATAGGTTATTAACATTTTTTAATTTAAGTGCTGCGTGCTGTGTAACAATTTAGTTTAATAATCACAATACACCGAATTAATAATATGTTTGTATTCAATTGGAGCATTTATCGTTTTTTATTATTTTTTTATTAAAAGCTTTATACTGTTGGGGGGCCCCTCAACACATCTTGATATAGGGCCCATCTAAGGCAAGCTACGCCACTGTTTTTTGTGTCATTGTCATACATGTTATTTGTAAAAATATATTATAATGCATCGTAAATTTTATCCATGTTAAAACGGAGTGCTCTAAGAGCATCAAATCTACTTTTCCAACGCGTATTTGAAAGAGGTTTTAGTGTCAAAGTAGGTATCTATTTCATAATTACATCCCAGCGTGATGTGGTTGCTGAAAAAAATGCATAGATTTCTTGGACAATACAGAAAAAGTTTGTAAACTAAGGGAGCGCACACGGTACGTAAAAAGCACGAGGATTCATGTCCAATATTTTTTTAAATGCTCGTTATTATAATTATTTTGAGTGGTACCTGACAAGCCGTTGTCGTTGGATTTTAAACTTTTAGATAAACGTAAAACCTACGTGATGAGAATTTCGCGATAATATTCTTCGAGCGACTACCTTTCTATATATAATATATGATAGGATGTCCTGACGAGAAATAGAACAGTTCAGAGCCTTGCCTGCTGTTACAACGACTCCATTTTTTGTTCGAGACTGGAAAGTTTATTACCCATCGAATTAATAGATGAGGTAAGCGTATCAATCTTGTCCACTTGTATCTTCAAATCGTCTTGCTGATCAGAATGATATTGAAGATATTCCTCTAATTTGGATATTTGTTGTTTGAAATGGCGCAATGCACTTACATCACTTTTAATCTCGAGCGAGGTGTCTCTAAGATTGTGTCCACAATGTTCTCAAGGAGTTTCGACAGCTTAGCATCTAGCTCCAAGCGCAGTTCCTTGAGTGCGTTGGTAAGCTCCCAGGCTGCGATTGTACAGTCGTAATTGTGATATATATATGTATGTTGCCTAGCAGTAAAACACACGTCTGATCTTACTCGCTTTATTATGAAGACTGGCGGTACATACGGAACTTAATGCTTACCTACGTTACACCTCCACCCTTATTTACTGTCTAATTTAATATGATATCAGATTCTTAACTAATGATGAACTTAAGCATCTAACAAAATAACTTCACCTATGTCTAGTACGTAGTACCTATTGTTAAACTTAATTATGAACTATACATTCTACACAGCATTATTACATCGATATAAAATCTATTTCCTCAAAACCATACCTACGCACTGGTTTTCTTACTCTTTTGGGACGATTCACCGATAATGGTACAGGAGTTCTATCTTCATCAGAATTTTCCACATGAACTGCAGGTTGTGGGTGACCCACTGTCTCATCGAAAGGCCTAGATTCCTGCGCGCTCGCCTCGGGTAAATTAGACCCCATGTTTTGATTGTTCGGTCCTTCGTCCCTTACCGTTTCCTCTTCCGAATTCTCCACAGCGGATCTGGTTTCTGGTGATGAAATCATTTCATCTACAGATGGCACCCCGTGGCTGCTTCTACTCTTTTTAATTTGGTCTACGTGCCTTTTCAAGAAGAGACCACCTTCCTTACCTACTACATAATTACTAGAGCCAACTCTCTCGGTAATAGTGCCATCGAACCATTTTCTCCTGTGTAATTGCGAGCCCACACCGGGTCACTAACTTGGAAGAGTCTATCAGTTCCGCCTGCGTTACGTACTTGTTTATGCTGAGCCTTGTCTATCCTAGTTTCCACCTGTCTATCCTCGCCTAGTATTTCTAACCTAGTTCTTAATTTCCTTCGCTGTAATAACATAGCTGGTGACTCACCGGTAGAACTGTGTTCTACATTTCTATCTTCGATACGTGGCATTGGGTATTTATCCTTTCATCAATCATCAACAGCCTGTTGCAGTCCACTGCTGGACATAGGCCTCTCCAATTGCACGCCACTTAGATCTATTTTCGGCTTCTCGCATCCAGTTTCTGCCAGCCGTCCTGCGCAAATCGTCACTCCACCGTGCCTGAGGACGTCCTACACTACGTTTGCCGAGACGCGGTCTCCACTCTAAAACTCGTTTACCCCAACGGTTGTCGGTTCTACGACTAATATGGCCAGCCCACTGCCACTTCAGCTTACTAATCCGGTGGGCTTTATCCTTTATTGTAATTTTATTTATAGCACGATAGTGTATACACAATCTTTTTTCGCCATTCTTTTTATTTACTAGCAGAGCCGGACTTGCGTACGCAGATTTGCTTTCTTGAATAATACCATTTTCTAAGAGTTCATTAACCATATCTCTAATAATAATTCTATCAGTATTAGACGTTCTGTAAGGTCTACACAATCTTTTTTCGCCATTCTTTTTATTTACTAGCAGAGCCGGACTTGCGTACGCAGATTTGCTTTCTTGAATAATACCATTTTCTAAGAGTTCATTAACCATATCTCTAATAATAATTCTATCAGTATTAGACGTTCTGTAAGGTCTACATTGCACCGGTTTATCATCGCTTAAATTAAAACCATCTTGTGACCTTCTACTTTACCCAACTGTTTAATATTTGAAGCTACACAGTTTTGATATTTTTTTTGTAGGAACACAAGTTCGTCTCGGTGTGAATCAGTATCGACATTCAAAAGTACTTCACCTATCATATTGCAGGAATTCTTAAAGCTTGTATCGCTTTGAAATGTTAACGTGTCACCTATTCTAGAATACATTAAATCAAATTGTTCTGTTACATTGCGACCAATCAACACATCGCAATCGGATAGTTCGTCAAGGACAAAGATTTCAACGTCGTTGATAAAAACAGAATCTAATTTTATATTTACGTGATTTTTTTCTTTTGCTGTCTTTAAACTATCGTTTGAAAAACCCTGCAATATTACCGGAGAATGCAATTCCGTCACCTTAAAATTGCATTTCCTTACAAAACTAGATTTTATCAACGAACAACTACTGCCAGTATCTATAAAAGCCTCATGTGTGAAACCATTAATACTTATGTGCTTACAAAATTTTTCTTTAGTATTTGTTTGTTTTATGAACTTTGTTTCCTGTTTATCCTTCATATGTTCTGTCTTTTCTGCCTTAGAATTCTTTTTATGGAAACATATAGCTTCCGAATGACCCTTCTTACCGCAAAACTCACATTTTACCGTACAATGTATTCTTTTGTGGTTGCCGCCGCAATTGTAGCATTCTATCGCCTTACGGTTTAGTGTTACGTTACTATTATTCTGATTAGACGAATTTGTAGGCAATGTAGTAGACGTTACTTGCTGAGACACTTGATTCTGATTTAAAACCGTCGCTTTAGTGTTCACATCACGGTTATTCGAGTCATTATGATTAACCGTTTGTTTACTAGATTTTAGTTTATAAATACGACTATGTAAAAATCCCGCTAAACTGTCACACGATTTAAAATTACTAGCTTCGACAGAAGCTGTTATATTACTAGATCACCTATATTGCCTAAAATAATAGAGATAATATCGTGTTCCGAAAAATTTAAGCATAACTTATCGATTTTAGCCTTTTGTTCAAAAAAGAAATCATATAAGGATTGATTTTCAACAGGTTTCCTATCAATAATTTCTCGCAGTAATTCGAACATATTTCTTTTGACTTTGAAAGTATTGGAAATTCTTTCTTTCCAATCTTTCCATAACCAAGCTGTCCACATGTGTTCGTTACGTAATATAGACTCGTACCAAGTTTTAGCAGAACCTTTAAGCTTATTTAGGGCTTGATAACGAATTATACCGATAGTATAATTCGTTATCAAGCCCTAAATATTGCCCATTTAAAAGTTGATGCATAAGATTCGATCACATTTAGCCATGACGTAACATTATCGTTCAATGGGTCGAATTCGGGTATCATATTATGAAGTGTATTTAAATTACTCACAGTTCCAGCATGGTGTACCTAACTTTACCCTTTTTCGAGGTCGAGGAGGCGTCAATGAGGGTGTTTTAGAGCCACTGCTGCTAGAACTTGAACTGCTGCTACTAGACGTATATCTCGTACGTTTTGCCTTACGTTTGCGTTTACCCTTACCTGTTTTACCCATTATGTAGGTACCAAAATGTATTTAATTAGTTTTTTTTTTAAAGGGGCGTAGGTAAAATAATATTTGTCACTCCTGATGTTAAGTAAATGTGAATATTAGACTAGATAAGAATGCAAATACTTGATAACTCAAGACGAAAGTATATATTGAACACTTCAAACAAAATATAGTGACAAATCAAATTAATCAATTAATCGAATTCAATCTGCCTATCCACTCCACTGTTCGTTTTTAACGGAATACTCAAGAAATAACCCGAGCGCGCGCTACGGGGTTCGCACTGCACCACGGTCTGTCTCGCCACTCGACTCCCGTGCTGCCTTGGCCCCCTCCACGTCACAGCCGTTTTTCGTGTTGCCAACACTAAAACCCATTGTGTTCCTCCTAATACCCTTTACGTTCCAGGGCCGCGGTCACGCTTTCGAACAAATTCCGCAACATGGTTCGTTTACCTACCGTTGGCTAGTCGGTGTAACTAGATCGGTGACCTTCATTATCTGAACCACAATTAGTAATGCCTGATCCCAATAAGTACTTATTTTCCATGAGTTCCAGCGAACATTTTTATATTAATTCTGGCTTTCAGAAATTGCATGGGCGGCTTGACTCATAAAAAAGCAACAAGAGTATGCTCACTACATATGCTAGTATGTCCCGGTTGTCTGTTAGCACTAATATAATGCACAGTCATCAAATAGGTAAAATAGCTGTAAAACATTCAGACAGACTTCAATAGTAAGGTTCCCATTGCTCCAAACTTAAACGGTTGCTTCCTTTGCTGCCTTTGCTATTAGATCCTCAAAGGGTTATGAACTTTCTGAATGATTCAGGCCTACCTGAATCCACCAAAAAAAGTAGGTGAGTTATACCTATATAACACACCTACTTTTTTTGGTTAAACTCAAGACATTAGTGCATGGGCCTGAATAATAGCCATAATTTACACATAATTTTTAAGTTTGCCAACATTGGTAAAATAATTACTTACTTACAAAATGACTATATTGACTTTCAGCATGATATAGTATTAGCAAATGCACATTCTTCAACAAATGCAACGAAGCCACAATATATATTCCAAGTAGCAAGCTCATGTAAGTCCACTGCGGAAACTAAGTGGAAAGAGCTGGCCAAGAACCATCACGTATTCTACGCCTATCATGGAAACCGATTGGAAAACTTTTACACCATTCTCAATTTTGGGTTACAGCAACATTTAAATAAGGTAAATAATAAAGGTAAATCTTTATGTTTATTATGATGCAGGATAAATATGCACATAAGTAGGTATACATTGTGTAGAGTGTAACGACAAACAAATTACACGTAAGAAAATAATATGGTACGTATTATCAATCATCCGGTAACTCGGGTCGCTCGTTCAAGGGGATGGCGAGGTGAACTGCAACGTCACGTATCGGATCAATTCATGATGAACGAATGGACAGGTCACAGGAAAATCTTGCGACCCGCGGATGCCTCTCAAGTTAAAGTGAGGAACATAATGTTAAAGGTTGTGATGCGACCTGCCTTACTGTACGTATGGATCGTAATGTTGGGGCATGTACAAAAATACATAAAACGGAGATAATAGGATGAATATGTGGATGAACAGTCAACACTTGGAGTTGGTGCAGCACGTTTTTTCCTACGTTATGTGCTTTCAATCCTTATGTTATCACTAACTCTCTTTTCTTTCATATCACACACAATTTTATTATTTACTAGCTGCTGCCCGCGACTTCGTCCCCGTGGAATCCCCGATTTTAAAACATTCTTAATCGCTGCTCCGCTCCTATTGGCTTAAGCGTGATGTTATATAGCCTAAAGCCTTCCTCGATAAATGGTCTATTCAACCCAAAAAGAATTTTTCAATTCGAACTAGTAGTTCCTGAGATTAGCGCGTTCAAACAAACAAACAAACAAACAAACAAACTCTTCAGTTTTATAATATTAAGTATAGATTTGTAGTGTTCAACTATGATTTACACTTATAAACTTTGCCCCTCAAAACCGTAGTACTGGTTTGACTGTGGGGTCTAATGAGTCTTTATACATTTCTTCTTAATACCTACTAATATTTTATATACTTAGGTATTTAAAAATGCGTTGTTTCAACACATTTCCAAATAATACCTTTTTAACTTATTTTTAAAACTAGTTTTATCAGTTTCACTCCTTATGTCTGCCGGCATCGGCAGACTGTTCAATAGGTATGGTATTCGTTTGTTTAGTGTTCTGTCACCAAAGTAATTGGTGACTCTATATAATCACGAGCCATAGATCGTGTATTATAGCTGTTTACAACGCGAGATAAGCTATGCTCTTGGGTACCATGGTTGTTAACTGCTAGAAGATATTAAATGTTTATAACTAATAGGTAGAATTTTACATGTTTTAAACAGCTTCCTATAATCTCCTATACAACTGTTTTTAGTTTTTTTTTTTTTTGTAACAAGTAGGTAGTTTAAAGAATCGAATTTGAAGAGATTCTAATTTATTCAGATTTGTCTTGAATGTTAATCCGTAGCTGTCAAGAGCATAGATAATAATAGAATCTACTAATGACATGTATATACATACTTACATCTTAAAGTGCTAATAGGAACCATAAAATTTAAGTGGTACATTTTACTTAATAATATCCTTAATTTAAGTACTACAGATGTAGTCTATGTGTCGGGACCAAGAAAAGTTCTTATCTATTTTCATGACAAGGTAGGTTACACAGTCAACTCTTTCAATAGGCTTACATCATGCTTACATATACAGTCCAGCAAGGTATTATGGTGACATGTATAGTCGTGGGTAAATAAAGGCGGAGTCGCACTATGTGGTCGTAAATATGGCGAATGAATTAACAATAATTTAGTTTTATCAGTGTTTAATATAATGCCGTTGTCATGCGACCATTTAACTACTGCGTCTATATCTTTTTGAACTAGCTGATAGGCATCGTCTTAGATGTTAGTTCCGGATCAAATTATGCACAAGTCGTCAGCAAACATACACGCTGAACAATGCTTTAGCACTCGACACAAACTGTTTACATACATAATACAACAAATTGGTCCACAACCCGAGCCCTGAGCCACCCCACTCCGCACATCGACTCTGTCACTATAAGCACGTCCTCGACCTTCACGCGGTAAGAGCGCGCGGTGAGGTAATCACGGAACCATGGGCTAAGTGGTTCTCTCACCCCGCACTCCTCCATTGCTTTGAGAATTTTATCATATTGCAAAGAGTCAAACGCTTTTTTATAGTCTATTATTTAAATGATCATACCAAGACAAGAGATTCTCTTTCAACTTTTCTGCCACTAGTGCCACTTTTAAACTCTCGTCTTTAGCTCCTCTAAAATTCTTATTACTGATTTCATTAACTCTTGTCAATCCTCACAATAATTTGTTGTTAATAAGTAGGTATAATTACCTACTGTTTCGAAATTCTTTATTTAAAGTGTTTTGAAAATAGTCGTAACAAATTATGCATTTATCATTGCAGTCTCTTGAATCCATAAATCTATCTGCTATTTCTCAATTCTTGGACTGGCGTTTCCTGAAACGAGCTTGTCATGGCTGATTACTTGTGCAGTGACCAGCCATATCCATTCCTGTCGCGGTCATCTGCGCACTGATTGTACTCTTTGCAGTATAGATAGATAGGTGAGACTGGCGGAGGAAATTAGTAGGACACTTGAATGTCACGCCTGCTTAGTTTAGAAAATATTTGTTGTTTACTACACATGGCAGACGCCGCCGCTGCCGCTGGCACGTACGCACTCTCGTGTGCGGTTTTAACGTTTAGTATTTTCTAATCGCATTTCTTATCGTATAGAATACACTGCTGGGCAATGGCGTGTACCTGTCACCTGAGTTGAACATAAGCTTGCCGGCAAGTCATGGAGGATTCGGATGGGGCGCCAGTTGCATTGGCGGCCACCTGTCCTGCATCGCCATGTGTGAAGTAATTGACGCTCCGGAAGGAATTAATTACCAAAAGCCGGTTTCTAATGAAGGTGAAATTTTTATCTTTCAGAATCACACGCATATTAGGTATCTCTATGTCCCTTGTATGGGTGAGTTATATCCGATTTTCAGAGTGCTTTGCTGTCGAAACTTGAATGATAATAGGTTTATAAAACTAGCACTTCGCCCGTATTTCGTCTGGGTGAAGTTCGTCATGACCCCTACGAACTTGAAACTTCTTTCACTTGTTTCTAAGAGTAGTTACCTAGAATCGGCTACTTCCCGTTATGTCACATTCCCGATTGGACAACATGTCAAAAGTTTTAAAAACAACTGAACGCTAGTGGCGTTTGGTCAAGATTTTGATCTTCATACATCCATTCTCGTTTTGTCACCCTTTTTTTAAACTAGTTCTTAGTACGGTACAGTCAACTACAAAAGTTACCAAGTTCTTTTTGACGCTCTTTTCATCACCTGACTTTCCCAGAGGTTGGTATATTGCTTTCTTAGCATATGTAAAATCCTAAATTATATACTTACGTTACATGCATAGGTATGTACCATGGCAATAGGTTTGATTGCCATGTGGAGCTTTCATCTATTTAACTGTGAAAACCGATAGTCCTAATCTTACTGAAAAAATCCAAGTGCTCAAGATTTACAATACAACTACCAGGAGACTAGAAAAATGTCTAAGTATTTTCGGGGCTGGAATTGTAAGTGGTAAAGACTCTCAAACTACCAGGATACCAGAATCATGAAGATATATTTCCAGGGTTAGAAGTACGAGTGTTAAAAACTCAAAAACTACCAGGATACTTTACTTGTTTTTTTCTTGGGGCTGGGATACATTTTTAACATCAATCTATGACCCTTAGGAGTCGAGGAAAAAGCCAGAAAGAATAAGCCAAAAAGAAGAAATACCATTATGTTATGCCTTCCTGAAGCCAGTTCTAAAGTTCACGCAGACGAAGTCGCAGATAGAAGCTAATTTAAAATTGATTGAGTCAGGCGTTACTTTGCGGAAATCCATTTTAAATTTGAAAATGAAAATAATTTATGTAGTTTTAATTTCCGCGAATATGTGTTGTGTTGTGTGTGTTTTGTATTCGCGGAAATTAAAACTAGATAAATTATTTTCATTTTCAAATTTTAGAAGCTAATTTATTAACAAAATACAAAGAGCTCACTGGGATAACAATATGCTAGTACCACGAATTCAATACTGATCTAGAGGAAACTGAAAGTGATAATCAAAACACTTTTGACGCGAGCGAAGCCGCGGGCGGAAGCTAGTAAGTAGACAGAACATGAACGGAGGCATTTCTTTTTGCTCCTGATTGTACTTTCCAAACAAAATGTTGACCAAACGGGAAAGAATATAGGCATTTTCAAATGTTGACGAATCGGGAATGAATGTATGAAGATTAAAATCTTGACCAAATGCCACTAGCGTTCAGTTGTTTTTAAAACTTTTGACATGTTGTCGTATCGGGAATGTGACATAACGGGAAGTAGCCCCTAGAATCAACTGCCAGATCTATTTCAATGATGACGATATTCCATAATCGTGGCATGCTTGCAAGTATATTGGTCCAAGGAATAAGATTTTACATACAAATTTCCACCCCTTTGCGGCGGGAGTTTCTTGAAATCCTTTCTTACCGTTTCATCTTTATACGTCAAGCGGTTCTCGATATTTCGTGAAGAGTGAGTGAGTGAGTGAGTGAGTGAGTGAACTTTCGCTTTTATATATTTAGATTGTTTTGGGGCTCAGGTGACGGTATATATGAAGATGAGAAAAGCAAATTACTAACAGAGCAAGGCTGCGACGGACAAATGACACAATACATCGTTACTAACTGTGACCTCGTAAGAGTGCGTTATATGCTTGTTTATGCCAAACAGCCTGCATCGATGAGGTTCCCTACAACGAACGTCAATAGAAATGGTATGTCTTAAAAACTTTATCGGTGGAGAGTAGATACTGCCAACAAACAGTATAACTACTTAATTGCTAGAAATCTGTTGCTAGGCCATCAGATAGAGTCGTCCAAGCGCATTGGGGATTCGGTGACGTACCTTTAGTCCCGCTTGGTGTTGCAGTTTTGCAGTTGGTGAATTTTTTGTTGTTGTTTCATTTTACTGCTGTTTTCACATTGGACTGACATATGTACATGATGTAGATGTCGCTAAATGACAGCAAAAAAGGGCATCAATCTGTTAAAAATGTAATTTAATGATACGCAATAAAAGTTAAATATTGTTGACGTGCACTGCACTCATTGTACATTGCTTTTAATTTCAGTTGGAGGGCTGCGTCAATGGCTAGCGAGGCACAAGCTTTTTTCAATTCTTCTCGGCTACGGGTTAATGTTGGCAACCATAGGCTTTGCAAACAATCAGCCGATCCACTATTACTATAAAATACTGTTAAAGAAGCTCGATATGGCGTACAGTTCTGTAAAAGTGTGATGTTTTTAATTAAGTAGATACCTCGCGCACTTCGCGGCCACGACCACGACCACGACTGGACTTTGCAACTTTGGTCATAGAAACCCCTACCAAGACGCGCACTTTCATGCTAAAGTAGGTACCAACATAAGTGTTGGCCACAACTGATTGGACGGCCGGTTGTGTGGTCGTTTTTTGCAGCCAAGTGTGCGATGCGTTCAGTATCTTCTCAGCTTCCTTGTGCTCACCGCGGTTCCGCGATGTTGCTGGGCGGAGCTTAGTTTCCTCGCCCATAAAAGAAAGCGGTTTGTCATCCAGTATGATTTTAAATCGGGCCGGATTTAACTGGTCTTCGGAAATAAGTGCAAACATTTGGCGAGGTGAAAGTACTTAGGTAAAAATAATACCTAGTTATTAAGTACCTAAGTATTCCAAAGTTACGGATTCACTTTAGTAAGTAGACCAGCGCCCTATTTCTGACGAGTGCGATCTACCTAGTGGTGTGGCGATGGCGAACTGAGTTTATAGGTACAAAGGTTCAAACAGTGCTCTTAGTGTTTCCGATTTTTTCTAGCAACATTTATCTTTCTCGCACATCGCAGATCGGCTGGTTTTAGTATGTAAATACTAAAACCAGCCGATCTCAAGTTGTGGTGCGCTTAACTACGAACATCATTTAACTTTTAGTTTTTAATAAAACTCCGGTCCCATTTGGTTAATTTTTACCTATTTGAATATTAGGACTTGTGATGGCCTAGTGGTTAAGGTCTCGCACGACATCGGTGGAAAACAATATAAATCGACCTTGACTTATAAGTTAGAAAAAGAATAAACGCCACTGTTGCCGGTGATGGAAACACACCTAAAGAAAACAAATCTTACCTACCTACTCATTTTTATCGGATCCTGTAGATGTTTTTGTCGAAGCCTGGTGACATCCTAGATTGTTATTGCAACCCTTAGCGATGGGCATGGCGAGTATCGAAGCCAATCTATGTCTTTGCCTACTTCCGTCAATACGCCGCATAACTATAATAATGAATGCACCTGTCCTACCGTTGACTAGCTACTAGCTTATCGCACAATTTACAAACCATATAAGATATTGCCAGAGCCCGATCTAGCTATTTTACAATGAAATATTATAGAAGGGCAAATGATAGGGTTAAGAAAAAAAAGTCTTAGTAGGTCAGGCCGAATGATTTATATTTTCTGACGAAATGCCTGCCAGTTCGTTAGTACAAAGTTGGGAGAATTCCTTTGTGTATTAATTTTTGTTTTTTTTACATGTTGTTTCAGAGAAGTGTGGTCATATTTAATGATGATGTTCTGTATCGGATACAAAACAAATAAATGATTGCAAAAAATCTTTACTTGTATCAGTAATAGGTATAGAAAACACGACCGCAAAAAAAAAAGTCCCAAACAAGTCACTTTTCAAGCAGTCTGAAACAGTTGGTGGCGCCAAATCTATGATTTTCTTTTAGCTTTATCAACATCACCGCAAAACGATTAAACCATTAAACAATCCAAACAAGCCACATTCGAAGCAGTCTAATGCAGTTGGTGGCGTCAAATCTGTAATTGAACATAAATTCTAGTGTAAGAAGGCATTTTCTGTACGATTTATATGCATGCCAGTTCTGTGACAATGAATACTTTTCTTTCTCTTCTTTTAACAGCATCAGCTTTACCCTCAAATATGACCACGCCATTCTGGAACTTGCTTGCTTAACAGTCATCAATTTTGCTGCTTCTCATTTCTGCCGCTTTAGGTATTTAACCGGTTCTAGATAGGCATTGGACACTACCTACAACAGCAGGCTGTGGTATAATCTTTCGCGAATATGCTAGATTTTCGCGAAAAAATCCGTTATAATTAGTCATTGCCTGTTCACACTGCCGGCGAGTACCTTCTCTCTCCCTCTCCATCTCCCCCCACTAGTTTGTATTAGCGATACGAGCTACCAGAGAAAAGTTTTGCTTAGTTGCTGGCCTGTTCGTTTCTATATTCTAGCTATACTCGCTTGTTGCTAGTCGTGGGCGGTGCCGGTGGGAGGTGCACCCTGACGTCTGCGGCTGAGTTAGTTCGTGGTCGCGCAGTGCGCGAGCTCCCACTATGTAGAAGCATTTCTTGTATCAATAGAGTATCTAAAATTTTAGTACAAAACAGCATAACTATAGTTTTAGATTTATTTTTGTTTTAAATAATAAATTTAGTGAGTGTTTTGTGTTTACCGAAAATTAAAATTTGTGCAAACTGTACGCCTACCAAAACATTTATTTTATTACCTACCTATACATAGTATACTATAGTTTATATGGGCTGATTTTTACCTATATAGACCACATAAATAAGTACCCGCGCCGGCAACTTAGTTGCCTTGTACTTAAGAACAACATATCCTACTTAAGAGTTAGTCTATCATTGAAAAGGATCTTCCGACCAGACCAAATGGTATTACTTGGTGGAAGAACGATTTTGCGGAGCAAATCATCATGCACCCGTCTAGCAACGCCGCTATGCGGTCGGATTGCCGTAGCAGTCGGTGTAGGTATTTTGTCACAATTCACGTGCAAAGTTAGGTGAGCGCAGAAGAGTGCACGGTGAGACCACATGAGTAAAGAAACGGAACAGAGACCAAGCTTCATAAGAACGTGCAAAATTGTTACCTATTTTGGTAGGGTTGTCACAATGGGTTGTGACAAATTAAACAAAATATTTTGTTAAATAGTTTTATTATTCAGTATGATAGAATACTTTATATTACTCGAATGTTTTTCTTTTTATAATTTTAATTTTTGAATAATTTATTGTTTCTTTTAATGGTGTGGTAAATAATATAACATGCTACTAACCGTTAAAGAGTTCCCTCGTAAGGAGACAATTCTGGCTGCAACAGCAGTTCATGATAAAAATCGTTCTAAACTATCAAAATTAACACATATAATTCCTACCTACCTACTACATACCAACCCACTCACATACCTACAAATGTTTAATAAAAGCTTGTAATAACAATAAAAAGGTAAAACATACCGTGTAGTACTACCTACTCTCTTCTTATTAAAAATGATCATACAATAAGATACTTGAAAAAATAATAGTCAAATTTGTACTTACCTATTGTGAAAGTTAGAGAAAGTTAAAGTATGATATATTTTTATTTTTTCTAGTATTTTTGTACAAACAGTACAATAAACAACCATTATTAATAAATAATTAAATACCACGTTTTTACATTAAAATATTCAAACTTGCAACTAACAAAACAAACAAAGTGCGTCGCGCTGACCCTTAGATTGTCCTCTGGCTGTGCCAGCGTAAACTGGTTTTTTCCAGTCTCGCTGTGTACGCGACAAGCGGCCAGTGGACACGCACACATGCCCCGCGTACTTGTAGAAGTGCAACCGATTCGCGCGGTTGTTCGAAGCTTTATCTCTGTTCCGTTTATCTACTCATGTGGTGAGACGTTCACAGAATCGCACTGCTGATTGAAATGTAAAACGTGACATATCTAACCAGCCCAGTTCAACTACAGGTTTCTAGAAAAAAGTTATCGGCCCGTCACAAACTAATAAACTATTGACTTCAAGTGATGTGATTGACTGTTGTCATTCAGCCAATCACGACCAGACGATCCATGTCACAGAACATATAATTATCTGTTCTGTGATCCATGTGGCGTGTGGTCGCGCCACATGAAAATTTCGAGTGACCACCGGCCAGTGGCCACCCGGGTTAACTAATTGGTTACTCCGAGGGGCACGTTATAAGTGAACATACCAGTTTACCTATTATCACCAAGAAACTCATTTTTAGGGTTCCGTAGGTACTTCAAAATAAAACGAAACCCTTTTAGGATGATGTCAAGATCCTTTATCTCGAGAACGCGTGGAGGTATCGAGTTGAAATTAAAACTATGGTCTATGTATATACTCACGTCTACAGTCCCTTGAAGCAGTGAAAAGATCAAACTTCCAAGTTTACGTAAAAAAAAGGTAAGGTAAGGTAAATCTCAACACTCACAGGGAATCCATATTCATAGGGTACCTACCTACTTTCCGCTGACCTATGAAATTTAGCAAGTATATACTTCGTCTTAAATACTTTTTCGTAAAAGACGATAATACTTGCCAAATTAAAACAAAAAGTGTTGCTGACGGAAGTTTTATTGGAGATTTTTCCTGTTAAAATTCTGCTTTTTTATTTCTTCGTGTAGTAATTAGGCAATTTGATTAAAAACCTGCGATTACTTAGTATATCAAAAAATGGATAACAGGTAGATGATTAAATGGTCGATTAAAGTAAAAAGAATACAAAAATGAATAAAACGCAATACATTTAGTTCTATTTATTACAGGTTTTTAAAACTGGATAAACCAAGTAACAGTATCATGGCTGATGAGTATAATTGCTTAGGTACTATGCGAAAAGTTAGGTTCATCATCCAAAACGAATTCTGATTTGGGTGAAATTATAAAAATAAGTAAAGGAGTAACCATTTTGAGAGCTGCTTCGAGCGAAAGACAGGATGGGTTATTTAGTACCTCACTTAAAACTGAATTTATTTCAACACTGAAGTTGTCGGCAAAATATATAAATACAAAATATATTTAAATATACACATAAAAATGTTATTTAGAGTGTTATTTTTCTTAATTTACTTCATTGTCCCACTTACTATGTTGTAGGTAATAGAAAAATAAAAAGGTATAGCCTTGGCCAAATTAGGTACTGAGCACCTTCGCTCGTTCACGGTAAATATGGGAGAAAATCAAATCTACTGTTTAAGAATTTTTTGGTCGGCCATCTACAAAAAATATTTAAAAACAATGACCCACGCAATTTATTTTACAATTTTTGTATTTATTTATCAGTTCGCTACCATCGCTCGTTGTGAACAAGTGCGCCTTTGGTATTTGATTTCAGAATTTTTAAGTGTTATGATGTTATCGTTGCAATATGCCTAAACGAAACGAACTTTCGTCAGAAAAACATGTGCCGATACAGCTTCTGCATGAGCAAGGGAAATCACAAGCAGAGATTCCAAAATCCGAGCAATATGCTATTCAGCGATTCTCTGCTACCGGATCACATCAAAATAGACCGAGAACCGGGCGCAAACGCATCACCACGGACTGTAAGTTACTGACAGAATCGTTAAGAAATAGGAAAAAATACATCTGCAGAGCTAGCTGCTGAATTGTCAAAACAAATTTCTGCTCGAACTACTCGTAGAAAACTTCAGGAAGCTGGTCTGAAAGACTGTAAAGTTAAGAAGAAGCCATGGCTCTCCGATAACAACAAAACAGCTCAGTATAAATGGACCTTAAAACACCGAACTTTCACCGCTGATGATTGGTCAAATGTTGTCTGGTGAGTACATCAATTTACTGCCCTAATACAATTTTATAAAATGGTTTAAAACCAAACGCATAAATAAAGTTATTTTAGTTTTCCGGCACTCAATATTTTTCTCTTTATTGCAGATTTTTGATACACCCGGTGTGACCTTTGTGCGTCCCAGGGTGGGCGAAGATTTTAAGCCAGAGTGTGTGATCCCAACCGTAAAACACGGCGGCGGCAGCATAATGGTCTGGGGTTGCATGATCGAATCTGGAGTTGGCGAATTGTTCGTGTGTGAGGGCCTCATGAACTCTACTAAGTACATAAATGCTCTGGAAACTGCGTTGCTGCCTTCATTCTCGAAACTTTTTGGCGACACGAACATGGATAGTGTTAAATTCCAGCAAGATGCGAGCCATGCCACAAATTTGCCCGCACTAGGACATGGTTTCGGGAAAATAATACAGAACTTCTTGACTGGCCTGCCCAGTCTCCAGATCTGAACCCCATAGAACATTTGTGGACATTATTAAAGCGTAGAGTGAGGCGCCACACAATTAACAACAGAGAAGATTTGGAACACAGAACAAAGGGCCTTGTGAGCGGGGCAAGCGTGCTGCACATTTGAGCAAACGCTCATATTATTATGACAAACGAAATTGGATTCACCGGTCAACAGTCGCGCTCTTATTGTGATAACGTACAAGGCTCCGCGGAAAAATACTTTTTCATCCCCCCATCTCGGGAAGACTATTAATTTTTCTCTCCCATATCTGAGCGTAAAAGCGGTTTTTATCCTCTAGTGGATAAAGTAAATTGAATTTAGAACATCGTGTGCACGAAGTTTGTGAATTCGAAACATTATTAAACCTTTTTACTTCTATCTCTCTATGGTGCTCTATTGTTCGGAATTTGATTCGGAAATTAAAAAAGTATCTTGTGATTGTAAATGTGTTTTTTTATGCATTTAGTCATTTCCTCGCTGAGGTGGGATGAAAAGTTACGTGTTGCACTCGAGTGCAAAGATTTTTCACCATGTGCTCTTTTGATTCCGTCGCTAACGCTCAGGATTCTAATTTTTGAATGATGATGATGATTCTAGAATCCTTCGCTTGCTCGGTCATCAAAATTGAGCACGCGGTTAAAAAGCAACTTTGCACTCTTGTATAACAAATAACTAATAATGCCGTTTTGCGCTGTTACAACGTGACGGAAAAGGAACCAGGTGTGTAGTGTAGCCCGAGAAGGAATTTCCTTTTTTTCCTTATAATACAATTGATATGATTGTGTAGTATTATGGAGTTTGTAATCGAAAACCATACAATCGCAATCAGATGCAAAATTTTACATGGCTTGCAATACGTGGGTACCATCTTGTATTGTGTAGGTGACTGTGCAATGTATTGTGTACACTGCGAAAGTCGCGTGTGCCGCGCCAATGCTTTAATTCTGGGAAGTCCATGCATATCAATAGTGTTGTACCAAGATGTAAACTTTTACAATATGTATCGATATAAAGTTTACAAATGATTCTGTAATATTATAATTTGAATAACTTTGTTTATTAATTATTACCATAATTATTGTTTAATTTAGTTTCTGAGCCGGTTTTTCGTCTCAAGTTTGGTTTGAGGTTAGTAATTTATTAGAGAGAGACCCAAATTTTATACAAGAAAACTGTGGATTGAAGCAACTGGTCGAAATAAATGGGTATGTACATACCTACTAAATCTAGCACAATTGTTTCACTACAATTTACAGAAAATGATTACGTAATAAAAAAAAATCAGGGTATGCTACAATCATAATAAATACCTACGTATTATTTCAGGGCTAATAATAAAATCAGCATCGAGGTTGTGTTTAAATTATTGTTCAATAAAAATATACTTTTATATTTCACTTGTTTCATTTACTTACTTACTTATATCTTTAGCACATATATGTAACAATATATTTTTATTTATACTTTGTAGTGTCTTTCCAAATAAAGGCATATTTTCTTGGAAAAGTTTTTTTTTATACCTACCTATCCATTCTGATAGGCTATAATTGAATTACTTGTTCACAATGTGCACATTATTTTATTTTTAGCTTTTGCTCGCGACTTCGTATATTTCGTTTTTTCCCGTTCTCACAGAATTTTCGGGAGATTGTCTCCTAAAGTAGTGGACCTCTACACTTTCAGTCACACCCAAGGAACCTTTTTTTTATTCCTCCTAAATCCCTTTGCGTTCTAGGGCTGCGGTGACTGTATTGAATGAACCCCGAACCCTAGTAACAACCAGGCCCGCGCTGGTTGTTATCAGACGGCGAGACATCCATCGCTTGCCATCCGTCCTACGTCTACGGTCTCGAGGCGTCTTTTCCTGTTGCGGCGGCTAGGGCGTGAGGTTACTCTCCCCCGCGCGCGGTCTGCCTTCTCCTTCGCTAGCAGTACTGCTTCGCACCATGGATGGAAGTAAGGCCGGAAGTAACGGGTCGCCGCCGCCGAAAGCCTCGAAGAAGACGACGTTTCATCTCTCAAGTAGGCAGACCTCCACCGTATGCTTCCATCGTGCCCTCCGAGCGATCTATACAGTGTTGACTCCCGGACTGTCCTCCTACTGAATCCGAAACCGCAACATCGGTGTCCTGTGAGTACCTACCTACGTTATATGGAAGCTGAGGACGCCGTGGAGACTCTCCAACCATTCCTCAAAGAGGGGACTTATCGCCACAGTGGTGGTGTGCCTAGCGCTGGGTTGCGACAGTCGCTGTTTCCATACCGCAATGAGATCTTGCTGGAGCTTCGTCCACTGCGCAGTGATTTGCCGCGGCAGCGAAGTTCTATCGCCTGTCTCAGATGAGATGGCGATGAGGTACTTGGGGTACCTCATCGCCGTTATCTGGGATCCTGATTGTAGCCTCTTCCGAGAACCAAGAAAGCACATGGCCTCCGACTTGTAACGTTTTTCCCTCACAAATAAATAAAAGAGAGGAAATATGACGTACTAATATATTAAGGAAGAGCAGATGACTAAAACTAAAAACCTTAACACTGTCTCTAGCTACCGCCTACCTATCGCTCTCTATAAGGGTCACAACACTGACACAAACTTGAAACAGCCTCTGGGCTCCCCGCCAGAGAGGCCAGGCAGCAGGTCCGAAGGCGAGGCCCCCCAGTAAGGCCTGCACGCGGGCTCCAGAGCTTCCGCAGTGCGAACTCCGGTGGTGGTTCCTAGTTGAACCTCGTCGTAACGCTTGGTGAAGGTTTTCTTCAGATGGACTTCAGTTGAGCCCTGCAAATACCTTCAGATGGATTTCAGTTGAGCCCTGCAAATACCTTCAGATGGATTTCAGTTGAAATCCAGGTATAACGCCTGGAGATGGTTCTTCGTTCAAAACTTTCGTCCACCTTCCATCCTGGCTCCTCCACCTGTTTTTCACGTCAAAAAAACTCACGTTCCGTCCTTCCAAATTAAAAACGTATCTTCTTTTTCGGCACAATTCAAAATTCCATTCAGTTACGAGTGCCAGTGAGGTTTATGGCCAGTATTCCGTTTACAAATAATCTAAGTCTGAGAGCGCTCATAAGAATTTTAGAAGTACAGTTTATAACATAGCTATATACAGAAGGAAAACAGAATATAGCTTAACATCTTATATTAATCTATTAAACACAAATATAAAGTGAATTTTAGTATTTAAATCAGTTAAACCTTTTTAGTAAAGCTATAGAGCAATTACATAAAGAATGAGAGATAAGAAATACAATTACATATAGGTAACTAAAACACATAATATCATACAACGTTATTGTTTTGGCGATTGGCTCTTGAGGATTAATTCAATCAATCACAGTATTAACGTACCACGTTGGACAATTAACATTAATAAAAAAAAGAAACGGTTGTTTTTTTCCTATCGGACGCTTCTGTGTTGTAACAGCTTCAAATTCCTGTGGATTTAGAACAATAGCGACCAGTCATCGTTACAATTCTTTCGTCATGGACCGCAGCACAGTCATTGTGCGATCAATGTTTTATTGTGTAGACAATACTGACATATTTATACTTACACTCTACCTATACACCAATCTACTGAATGCAAAACATCAGTTCCAAATGGTCACTATACGCTATGCAACATCATGCGTGAGCTTGTTTGCGATACAACCCCGGTATGTTAGTTCGAGAAAAACACAGGGTTAATTAATAGCCAATTAAGGGCATTTTAAACATTTTACCATTTTCTTAAGTGCGATAATGTGCAATTTACTATCGATAAGTATCTGGTGTACGTTAGTTTTAAGTACTGTTTTAACTCAAGACCCAGTGGCCAATTTACCACAAGGACGAATTGTAGGGGTAAGTTTGTAACGGTGTATTAATTTTTAAGTATAAGGATCCCTTGTTTTCGCATTGTATTTTTTAAACCTCAATGCAAAAACGACGGGGTGTTACTATGTATGCGCGTGTGTGTGGGTGCCGTTTAATAATTATGGGGGAGAAAGAGGGGATGAAATTACTTAATTCAGCAAACATAACCAAGGGTACCTATCAAGTGAAAGGGTTTGATTTGTGTATTACAAAATTGTCTGTTTGAAGGGGTTGAGGGAAGGTAATTTTAAAATAAATTGGTAAGTATTTAACCGACTTTAACAGACGGTTCTCAACTTGTCGCAAACAGTGAATTTTCAATGGTAATTTATTTCCATGTGAACTAAATTCGATTAATTAATCTTATTCAATTGGTATTTTATTTCAAACAGGCTGACCTGCGCAATTTCATTTGTCTCATTTTTTATGACTGCTCCGCTCCTATTCGTCTTAGCATGATAATCGAGGAAGGCTATAGGCTATATGCCTATAGCCTTCCTCGATAAATGGGCTATCTAACACTGAATGAATTTTTCAAATCTGACCTGGAGTTCCTGAGATTAGCGCGTTCAAGCAAACAAACAAACTCTTCAGCTTTATATATTAGTATGCATTTGTTTCACAGTCCCCTCCGTAGTTAAAAATTGTAAACCCTCGATAAATTGTCAAGTGAACATTTTACAAATTAAAAGCATGTAAGTATTCTATGTGCTCTCTGTATCGTACCGAGGGATTGTGGACTGGCGACTATTTGCGTGATATTAAAATTGGAAACTTGGCCCCTCATTGCTCTGTGATTGTATGCGTTACGAATTAAATGAGGCTATGCTGTCCGATGTTGGTTGGATTAATTCACGTCATGGGTGTCTCGGAACTCGGACGGAAATTTTCGTTGTCAGTTTAGTGACACCGAAAACCACTAAACAACCAACCAAGATTGGAATCATCAACACCGTTTTGGATTACATTTTTAGATACCTCTGAAACCATGAGAAATGCTACCCATCACGAAAATCATACAATGACAAAAAATCCCAAACAACGTCAGACAACGACACGGTTGGCGCAATGTTTGAGCCATTGGCTGCTGCGCAACGTGCTCACATCAATATAGACCAATAAGAGGCTATAATTATCACTGCAAAATGGATGAAACTTGCATGCTGATTGTTCGCCAGTTTATTTCAGTATACAATTTTTCGGGATGGCACGGAGAATAAGGTACATACGTACATGATTAAATTCGTATCATAGTAAAAGAAATGTTCAGTTCAGTAGGTACATCACTTACCTATGCACGTGTGAATGCGAAAGGATTTTGTTGTAACCAATGATAGAAAAATAAAAACAACTTTAATAAAACATTGGTTGTTTTTAATGTACCTACCTACCTAGATTGGACTAAACATAGATTTAAATTACAGATAAAAGCTTATACGGAAGGTTCCCCGGTGGAAATTTACTACGGAATCCCATATGCGACGCCACCAAAAGGCCGGTACAGATTTTCGGTATGTTTTTCAAAACAATTTTTAGGGTTTCATACTAGTAAAGAGGAATTGTCGGTCTTACACATCTACTTATTTCAGGAACGACTTACTTAATTAAGCCACTGACTGTACTCCTACGCTGTTCTTTTGGTTTAATTTCGTTTTTGTATAATTTGATATTATTTTGTTGCAGGCTCCAGAACGACACACGGGTTGGAGACGAACGTTTTTCGCCCATCGGATACCTCCACACTGTCCTCATGTTGGAGATGGTGATAACGGCAATTTCAGCGAAGATTGTCTATATCTAAGTATATGGACTCCTCGGGTGAGGGTTTAATTAAAAAATCACATTATTATACGGATTATACCTAACACAACAAAGTTCATTTCCAAGTTCATTGTAATTTGGGTCATCTATACCTAGATAAATTGCCCTTTTGATTTACCGAACTACGGCAAGGCTAAAAGATTATATTTTGTCTTGAAACTGATTTCGTCCCAGACATCGACGTGCAGTCTACTAAAGCAGGCGGACTCTACCAATTAATGTTTGTTCTAGGTAGCGTCCCGATGGAAAAACTGTGCCAGTGGTCGTAATATTATTCAGCGAATCTTGGATAAGGGGAGGTATATCCCTGCCATGCCAAGAACTGGCGGCCGAAGGAGTAGTGGTTGTCACAGTGAATTATCGTTTACACTTGCTTGCCTTTTTCACCCTACGTTCTTTATCGGCTCGTGGTAATCTTGCACTATTGGATCAGTACCTAGCACTCCTGTGGGTGCGAGACAATATTGCCGCATTTGGTGGGGAACCTTCTGCAATAACGTTGCTTGGTCATTCCGCTGGCGCTGACAGTGTTCTGCATCACATGACGTCGCCTCGATCTATTGGTAAGTAAAATTGCCACAGTGTCATAGGGTGGAATCACCTTAAAAGTTGGTATATAGAGGTAGGTTTGTTGGTAGCTAGCAGTTAATGCTGCACTACAAAAAGTGTATACTTACTTTTTGTAGTGCCGCATTAACACGCGCTGACTAGATCGGTCCTGTTTCGGCGTCAGCTCTTGTTGTTTTCAGCTTTCTACGAGAATACCAAAGCAAACTTATACAAATCTGAGTTCACTGATATCAAGTTTCTAAATGTGGTAGCATAGGTAGATATCAAGATACCATTCTAAAGAACGAAAGCTAACGTATATTAGGTAGGTACCTAATTCAGGCTAGCTTTAATTTATTTAACTTTTTCATCGACAGGTTTATTTCAAAGGGCACTTATAATGTCACCTTTTGATATCTGGAAAGCACTAGATGAACAAAATGTTGTAGAAGCCTCTGAAGTTGAACGGATATCTCGTGAAGTTGCAAGTTCGCTCGGCTGTAACGGTGTCACAGATCATGAAATCCTACATTGTATGCGAGAGTGCCCATTGGCGGATATTATGTCATTATATTCGGTAATAATATACCTACACAAAGCTATGTGAAATTTAAACAAAGTATTCTGGACTAAAATGTAATTTTTTTTAGCAGAACAGCACCTGGAGTGGAGCTATGCAACCGATATCTGATGAATTTTTACCAAGTTCTGAACAGTTTTTGCCAAATTCATTGCTGGTAGCTTTGTCAAAATCTCCGCAAAATATTAATAACCAAATCGACGTAGTTCTCGGAGCCACCGATCTTGAAGCTTTAAATTACAACGGTAGGATTTTCCTTTTTTTGTAAATGGGTAATCATCAGATTACTTTCCAAACGTTGTCACGATGCCCTTTGCGTTCTAGGGCCGCGATGACTCTTTAGAACAAATTCCGCAACCCTGGAACGGGTATTTAACATTCACTAATCATTCTCGTCAACTTTAGTCGGTCATAATACTTTTGAGTATTTTTTAGATCATATAGCCACTTACATAGGTACATATAAATATAGGCACTTTTTGTTATTTTTCATCCATATAGTAGGTACCTACTTACATTTAATAAAATACACTTACGCAGTGTCAGTAGTTAATATTAGATTATGCACTGAGGGGATAAAGCAGTGTCTTACCATGTCATGAGCGGCATACCTATTGAACCCCATGTAGCGAGGGAGCTTATAACTCATGTGCGAAGCGAAGGAGGTAATACATGCAATGCAGCAAAGGGATTCAACCTAGCGGAGCATAGCTAGAGGAGCATAGAGGACCTAGGTACTCTATTTTTAACTCCTGCGGCAAAAAAACGTGCTCAAGCTATGAATAGATGACTGCCATGACTGGCCACCGCGAGCGGCGGTGGTCGGTCTCCGCTGTCTGGCGTCGACTGTCAATATTATTGTACTATAATTTCATTATAACCCGCCAGTCTTCCAGTCAGTATTTGAATTTGGTACCACACGTAAACTGCGCAGCCTGCATCTAGTAGCGGGTGCAGACCAGTTCCGCCGCCTGGCGGGCAATAATGACGTAGGTCATTTACTTATCATTTACTACTTTAGGTCAGGTTTGCATTATACTTATAATTTGTCGTTTTCGTGAAGGTTGTGTGACAAATAATATCCTACCTAGGTCTAGTGATTAATACTTTAATAGTAGATTATTGTTACGATCTTCAGGTTCGTGACAATAAAAACAGCCGTTAAATAACCAAAAATGACACTTTAATAACACAACACTAATCACAACTACAAACTCACTAATTAGGTAGGTACACTACTCAACAAATTTTGAACTTTAGAAATTGCCTAAGTTCTTACTAGGTATGTTTTTATTATTTAGTCATTTGAACACAAAACGAATAGGTAATATAAGTAAAAAATTTCCATCACATCTCAGTTTCCAGATAAAGTGCCTGGAAATATCACGTTTGTTCTACAAACCCTAATCGATGATGAAAAGCAACGTTTTGTCAAACTGACTAGTGACTGGCTGCTTTTAACACATCACATCTTTTTTGCAGATATAATACATCATTAACAAAAAGTGGTTTTGAAGTGTCTTCCTTAAATAAAATAAAAATACAATCAAATCGGGAAAACTTCGAAAAAATCTGTAACTAATGTTATGCCCAAAGAGCAAGCGTGTTTGTTAGCAACGAGATTTTTGACACTAGGATATACTATTAACTTTGTACTATATTTTGTACTGCAATGCGGCCTAATACAATATTGAATCTGATATCGGTCGATCGGTTCTCTTTCCCTCCGCCTTTCTTTTCTTTGCTGTGTTTATTATGACGTGTAAAATAACTTGCATGTAGGAATGCGCTAATTAATCCGTTTTTTTACTTACATACTGACTTACTACTTTTTACAATGTTTTATAGTATAAGTATAATTCTTTCTTTCTTTATTAAAAATCTTTTTACACAATATTGTTACAGATTAATAGCCACAAGTAATCTTAGATAAATAATGATGGTAGTATCCAACTAATAACTATGTGTAGGTAAAACTAAATTATCAATATTTCAGGACTTATGGTAAATCTATTTTAAACCTACAATAAAATTATGTATAATTAGCGTTTTTCCTGAGCTAGGTTTATAAAACCTGTATTTCAGTTCATTACTTAACAAGACTAAACATTATCTAATGGCGCATGAATACAAAAATTATAGAATAACAAATTACGAATTCAACCTTACAATCATACTAGAACTTGCAATCGTTTCTCTGTGTCTGTGTAATTGAGTCTTAATAGATAGTATCTCTATCTGATATCAATGTACTACATTTAATGTAATTTACGCTATACAGTATGTTAAATAACAGAGGGCGTTCCCTTAAACTCGTTAATCTATATCATTAATGGGTTAAAATAAAAATATCAGCATAGAAAAATAAGCATAAAAATCCAAAAAAAAACTGACAATAAATTCGAAACATCCTATTTAAAATCAAAATAGTAGCGCGGAATAGTAGGTACTCGTAGTAGCAACACATGGTAGCAATGCCCAAACCGGCAAGTACGCGTGTGCAGAGTGTTTCTTTAGCGTATCAGTTTAACATTTTTAGTGAATATTTTACCTAATATTAAAAAATAAATAAAAAAACATTTTGTTTTCGAATGGTAATATTTTTTTTATCATAAGTATATGGATGCTATACTATTGCGGGTTAACGGGAACGCCCTCTGTTAGTTAACATACTGTATATGTCTAACAATTCGTTTAGCTTATTGTACCTATAAAAAAGGTCCTAAAAATACGTAAAATCTATGAGCAAATGCATGTCTTGTCTGTGGTTTTATGCAACCAAATCTTTTCTCCTCCTGGTTGAAGATACCTACTGAAGCTCAGAGTGCTGATAAAGTAGTATGTTGTGCATTATAAATAGTTGACGTACCTACTGTTAGTATTACTTACTCTATCAATATTTTGATGATTGGCAATTAAAATAACGCGACAACAGTATTTAGATCGTAGCAGTTAATTTTTTTTAAACCTGCAAGTTGGACCTTATCTTCAATGAAACCAAATAAAAAGTAAATTTCTCCGCTTTTAGATGCAATATAAAAATAAAATGTTTGCAGATATTTAAAATTACGCATTCTGATTAAGATATAATACAAATCAAATCAGATCATTTTTTAATCCAATACAGTCAGTATTGTCGATCGGTTTTTTTAATGCGGCACTGCATTTCAGCACTCTAAGGCAAGGCTAAGGAATTTAAGGCCCCCAGCCAGAGCTAAAAAACTAAAGTAAAAGCTAAATGCACCGCTAAGGGCATCCCCTGTGGGACACGGGACTCGGCTTTGCGCGGTCATTGAGGGAGGGCAGCAAGCAAAGACAATATAACCACTTGACTGCGCATACAGTGCCCCGACGCTCGAAAACGATTAGTATTTTGTCGCCTATAAATAGGCTACGGTAAGAGTAACCATTTTAGTTGTGCCCAAGTGTCAGACCTGTGTGCACGCTAGATTAATAGAAATTTTGATAACTTTTTATGCAATTTTATCGTATCCAAATGCCTTCATGCGCGGTGAAATGGTGCGGGAAGCATTAAAAGACATCTAGATACAAAAAGGATGGCATAACTTTTCATTGATAAGTAAAGCGAACGAAAATTATGTTTGATTTAATCAGATTATGAGTCACCATAGGGGTCTATTTAAAATGGTGTTTGGGGTAAACGAGTACACTGTTGAGTTCCGCGTTGATGTCTTTTGGAAACGTCTCGTTCTTTCATTAGACAATTCTAATGCTTCTATCCCTTTTTTTCTCTTTGTATTTTTATCGAGAAAAATAGTGGTGTCAATAATAGCTAGCTGAAAGTCGATATCGAAAAAACTATTTGTTTTTATTCTATTCACATACTGTGATAAAATACCTGTCTACTTTTAACAGATTTCAAAAAGGAGGAGTTTCAGTTCGTCAGTATTTTTTATGCAAGTTTCTTTGTTTTTCGATTTATTTGTTTCTCTCTGCCCCCACTGGGACCGATCTGTTATTTTATTATTTTTTTAGATCGGTTTTAAAATCTCTGATTGGATATAATTTAATAATATAATTATATACATATAATGTATAATAAGCAAGATGCATAATTCAGAAATATGTAGACGCTCGTTTATCTTTTTTACAAAGATCAAGGACCCTAAAACTTTTATTCAAAAAACATATACCAAAATAATTCATTTTAAAAATCAATAATAACAGGATACGTCTATTTATTTTCGTAATTGATTGATTTTTATTAAATATTGTTTCTATGATTTTAATTGAGTATTTTTCATAATGTTAAAATTCATTTTATCGATATCGATTATTTTCCCCTAATGAAGTAGTGCAACCCTAACGATAGGCATACATACGCAACTTGACCTTGAACTGACCAATTGCAGTCGCGCATTCTTGCTCGTCCCCCGGCCCGCAGTAGTGAGTCGTGTGCTTAGAAGAAATCAGCCTATACGCTCTCTAGTGGTTACATTGCAGCAAGGGACAGGCTTGATCAGGTTGGTATTTAGATGGGTCAGCGGCGGCGGCGGCGCGCGGCGTGGTCTGGCTCGTTAGGCAAAAGTCGGGGAGGGGACTCGGTCAGTATATTGTGCCAGCCTTATTTAGGGCGCTGGTTAATTCCAGGAAGTAATTAGAATTTATTTTCGAATTCTAGTAACGACAACTCAATTAGGGCCGACCTAATTTACGGATGTGTCCCATCCCATACACATCCGTAAATTAGGTCGGTATCGATAATTTAAATAAGTGATTTACTAACAGAAAAAAAAAAACAATAATTACATAGATTTATAGCTTATGGATAAAGGGGGATTATTATACCCACCAGAATCTGTGATTAAGATATGTCAGATATCCGAAATATTTTTAAAAGACGGTTTTAATTAAGATTATAACATCGTTTAAATACCGTAAAGTGCTGCAACTTTACCAACTAAGCTCAAATTTGCCTATTTCGTTTCAACCATGATATTTCGCGTTTGCTTACTTTATTCTCGTTTTCCACAATTTGGTAGTAATTTTACATTATTAGAGCAACATATTTTTCATTTTTTATAATCGTAATTCCTTTATTACTCTGTCAGTTATGCGACAAAAACCGGCACGTGTGGGTTGTTTTTTTTTGAGTCCTGTAACTTTTGCAATTTTGGCGAAAGAAAAGGTGTTTTCGTACAGAAATAGCGTCTCAGGGTAAGATAATAGTGTCTATTTTATGTATTGTTTGATTATTTTATGAAAAGAACTCGATTTCATTAAAATAACTTAGTAGGCAATCTTGCGCAGTGTTTTGGAAACTTCTGAGACACAACTTTGCCTGGGTCTAGGGTTGTCACTAGTCGGATTACATTTTACCCTGATGAATTCATTAAGTGTGTATTTTCTCAGTACTGTGTTTTGGCCCTTGTGGCCAAGATTTTACTTTAGACAAAGTGGAGTTTGGGATCCGCGTCGTACCATTGTCAATAAATCTAAAAACATCCATAACAAACTATTTGGTAGACCCACAGAGTTATCGACTAAAGAAGAAGCTCACATCGCAGACACAGTGAATATTTCAGCTGAATTTGACTGTCCTCTTACTCTTTTAGATGGGTGCATTGTAGTTTACAGTTACATGGTAAAATGCGGAAAAGCAACGCTGGGTTCTTCCTTTTATACCTACAACGACAAAAATTTCCCATAGGGCGACGCAAAGTATAAAAAAAAAATCGTGCTTCGAAAACAGTTGATGAAATTAAGAATTCAAGAATCTTGTAACTGCATTTAAAGATGTTCCCGCCAGCAATATCCTCTATTTTATCGAAATTTAAGTGATGACCCCGGGTCTAAGACTACATTTTTAAAAGAGGAATAAAATACCCTGAAGGTTACTAAATACGTAGTAGTTTTTTTTTGTATTTGTGATTTTTACTCTTACGTAGCAATTTGGTTTTTTTAAGTATCTAAATAAAAAACATTACTTAAAAAAAACTTTATTATTGGGACAACCCTACAGTCAACGGTATTTTTGTATGGGAAGTTTGTGGTTCCTGCTACAATTTTGCCTATTAGCTATGAAATTAAATACATAACTTCATGGCAATTACTTAACTGCTAGGGACAATCACAGTGCCTTATGCATGTAGAAAAAAAAATACTGCAAATACCAGCCAAATATTTTTTAAGTAATTCCTCTAGGCAAAGTTGCATCGTTTACATACAACTTTGCCTGCGATTTTGAGAGCTTGTAATTTGGAAATGCCGCATTCCTTTAAAATGTTTGCATCCTATTTTGTAAGCCATAAGGTCTGTTTTTCAATTTAAACTCACTGAACTCTATAAAAACAAATAGGTCCAGAGATATGAACAAAAAACGTCAAAATCCAGGCAAAGTTGCAGCATTTTACGGTAATGCGCCAGTTTTTAAGGTCATCAATATTCCAAAACATAAGCTAGCATCAATTAGGAGAATTTCCTACGTCTTATCATATTACTGACTTAATGAAAGCTATCAAGGCAAAATTCATCACCTATTAAAATTAAACATAAAACTATCAAAATGGCAACTATTAAATTAATAAGTGTTATTCCAAGGTCAGTAAATATTTTTAGTACTATTTGTTATCGTTTCATTTATCTGTAGCTTCTGTCAGTGTCTTCGCCCGCGTAGGTACTTGATTATTTAAAAGATTACCCCCGTACATACAAACATACAAATACCTCTTTAACATTGATATTTTAAAGATAATCAACCTTTTCCATTACTAAGCATTTGCATGATGTTGTAACAAATTATTACCGTGAAACATGCCAACTCTGCCCACTTTTATCGAATAATTACAATTTTAGTAGGATTTTACTATGGAGACGTATGCATTTTCCTTCATCAGCTACAACTGTAAGATCATGTGCATGTGTTGGTATAGCTAAATTTACTATTTTTCAACATTTAAAATGCAATATTTGTTCGATTTTGATGGCGGGCAAAGTTATCTGGACTTTTATCCAACTTTGCCCACATCGATTTTTGATGCAAATATGGCCTGTACGCAGATGCCATAAAAACCAGTACAAGAATTTAGGCAAAGCTTGCGTTTACTTTAGGAATGGAAACGATACAATGAAAAGTTTCTTACTGAAATTACTGGGCAATGTTACCCTGACATTTTTTTTTAATACAATCCACATTTCAACTTTTTTTTAAAGTGCTAGGGTTGGTACGTGATAAAAAATATTCTTGATTTTTTTGTCCTTTCATCAAATAATATGTATTTGTAAATAAAAACGTAGAGAAATATTTCTCGCATATTTAATAAAAAATTAAGTTACCCATAACACTTTTCTCATATCTTGGAATACAAAGTTGCATCTCATGAAGAAATTTAGCCTTATTCTACTGATACGAATTTCAATTTTTATTATGTCCTCAGTATAGTTTTTATATACCCTTTTTTTTCTGGATGGGAAATCATCAAAGGACTTCTCCCGCTGTGGGTGGAAGGGAGTGTCAGACTCTTACTAAAACCCACCCGTGATCCTTCTTGCGCCCTTTGCGTTCCAGGGCCGCAGTGACTCTTTCGAACAAATTCCGCAACCCTAGCAGGCACTGACCCTATGGGGCCCCGTCTTCTTTGCTGACGGCTCTTTGAGGCGCGCGTGGAACACGACGCGCCGTCGACTCGGGCCTGGTTGCTATCGGACGGCGAGCCACCCATAGCTCGCCATCCGCAGGCCCGCGCCTACGGTGGCCGGGGCTGCGTTTCCCGACGCCCGGGGCGTCTTCTTCTGTTGCGGCGGCTGGGGCGTGAGGTTTCCCTCTCACGCACGCGTTCCGCCTCCTCCTTCGACCGCTTCCCATGCCTCCTCGCTTCCTCGCTCCGGACCATGGCTTGAACCAGAGCCGGACGCGAGAGGTCGCTGCCGCCGATCGCCTCGACGAGGACACGGCGGTCCGGCTCCGCCCAAGCAGGGCAGACCTCCACCGTATGCTCCACCGTGTCCTCCGGGCGATCCACACAGTGATGACACCCGGACGTATTCTCCCGCTGGATCCGACACAGGTATCTCCCGAAACAGCCGTGTCCGGTGAGCACCTGCGTCAAGCGGAAGGTGAGGACGCCGTGACGTCTCTCCAGCCACGCCTCAAAGAGGGGACTTATCGCCACAATAGTGGCGTGCCCAATAGTTTTTATATACCCTGGAACCAATTATTCGTATTAACTTCCTTTGACAAATTCGAGATTTATGTCTTACTGAAACAAATTTTATCATGCAACTCTCAAAAAAAATATCAGAAGTAAAACTAAAATAAATATTTAAATATGTGGGAACATCTCACAAACGACCATCTGACCTCAAACTAAGCAGAGCCTGTGCTATGGTTACCAGACAGCATACATACATATTAGATAAATATAAACTTATGAAGATAAATAATATCTGTATCGAAATACAAGAAAAACACAAGTGCTCATCATATAAAAGTTTGCACTGAGCGAGACTTAAATCCGCATTTCAGTGTTTTGGAAGCAGGCATACTATACCAACAAGGCTACGGGGCCCACCGGTATAAAAAAATAAACACGTTCAAATTATAAGGTAGTGTGGAGCAGTTACTCAGTACCTACCTAATAACTAATGTCATCTTGAATTTTATTAGGTAAATATATATGTTTAATATGAAATAAGCTCAGCATAAGTAATAAATTAAAAATGCATAATATATAATATAATATATACAAGGTTCTGTAATGTGCCAGCCCTAAGCCTTTTTTATGGCGGGCAGTTTTGTCAATCGTAGCTCAGTACATTACTAGATAACTTTGCCCATCATCATAAAATTAATTTTAAAAGACCCTGAGCAATGACACTAACATTTATATACTCTATTAATAATATTGTATGACTGATTTAAGGCGATACCCCGACCAAAACCTTGCGATAGTGCGTTTTTCTTCGCTATTCAGAGTCTATTAACTCATTAGTTGTGAGACATAATCTACCTACATGTAAAAGCACATTATTAACGTTCGATGTCTTATCATCACATCCACGTTCTGATTTGTTTTGATGTGTAATAAATAAACAAATCTACTTTTAAAAAATGACAAATTGTTGATTTTATGCATCTGTTGCTAAATGCTATGATCATTTGAGGATTACACATTATATATGCGCTATAATCATTTGAGGATTACAATAATGGATAGATAATTTAAAAATGTACATTATACACGTTTTATTTTTTTTTATTCCAAAAATTGTGTGAATTCTATGATAAAAGGGCGTGCGCAGGATGCGGGCGGAAAGGGAAGGAAAGGAAAGGATATTTGGTCAGGGAAACTCCTTAAAGTAAACCAACCAGTGATTTCGCCATCTCGTCGAATTTGTTTTCTAATTTGCACTAAAAATTGCCCGCAAAATCACGTACCTCACTCGACGAGTCCTAACAAGTTATTAAGCGAAGTTAACAACAAACGATAGACGCCGCGGCGCCTGGACATACCCGTGGATAGTCAGTATTACCGTGCATATAATCTAGTTTCCACCAAAGTCAATCAATGTTGCCATAATATTTAAGATATGTATGTACATCAAAGCTTTGCTTATAAATTGTATTTTGGGCAAAGTTTACCTTGGGGGCAATGTTGGCATATTTCACGGTACATTGCTCACCCGAATAAATTACGTAACATCAATATTAAAATATCAATATGTCTACATATTGTGCATGTGAATATAACCTCTATTTCAAAGGTACTAGCGGTCTGAATACAAAGAATTGGTAACAGCGCCATCTAGCGTTGAGTAGCTGAACTCATTGTAAATTCGTCCATTTAAGCGAAAAACGTCTTCATTGTTTGTGTCATGTCAAATAATAACAACTTTCACTCATTTTAATAAGACTTAATTTTTTAAAGCAATAAGAAGATGATTTGTAAAAGTTGCGTTTGTAATTTGTAGCCAATCATATGACTGTTTTTATGTGTGATTATTTGATATGCAAATGTGTGAGTTTGACGACACTGGTTCCCGTGCTTAGCCAGTGTAGGGGGCCACTGCTCTGTATTCTTTGTTCTGTGGTGGCGCGCAACATTATTATGTACTAGCTGCTGCCCGCAGCTTCGCCCGCGAGATTGTCGGAAATTATTCCAAGGGAACATAATCCCGGGATAAAAAGTATCCTATGTTACTTCTAATACCTCCAAGAATATGTGTACAAAGTTTCATGATGATCGGTTGAGTAGTTTTCGCGTGAAAGCGTAACACACAAACTTACATTCACATTTATAGTAGTAAGCCTAGAGCCTAGTAGCGCATTTATAGTACCTATAATAGGTTGGGGGAAAAGTTTCTTCGCATTTATTAAGAAAATTCAAAACATTTTCTAATATAGTTTATTTACATTTGACTAGTTAGTTACCATTTTGTTCGATAACTTTTTGCCATCTTGTAGGTAGGGAAATGGTCGCATTGCTATAGAAATTTTGGGACTTCTGATCTAAATACAGGTTTTGGCAGTCCTCTCGTGATGTTAACCTGACACTGCAAAGAATTCTGAAGAGACCGAAACGGATGGAAATCCAAACTGCCAAACTCTCTTACAAATAGTATTATTACAAGGAAGAAGGAAGGATTTTATTACAAGTTCATACATACTTAGGTACTATAATGCGAAAAGACTTTTTCCCCAACCTAATATGTCTCGTACATATATAATGGGTAATTTTAGCCGCTTGTTTTAGGCTAAAATGACCCATTATAAGCGAGATAGCTTTTTAACGCACACCGCGTTATAAAGCTATCTCACTGCAATACTGCGCTTTTGACTAATTGCGAGAATATGAAACAATCTAATACAAAATTATGTAGTTTATTTTAAATAGTGTCGCATAGATAAGATGTACGTACAGTCAACCCTGCATTATTTGACCCTTTTTACGGTTAAGAAAATAAAAAGAAGTTTACACAGGGCACTGACTGTATCACCTTTTTCTTTTAAAAATGCCGAGCAGACAGAACGAGTGTTCTTATAATTTTGGCGGTTCCTTTTCTCAGGAACCCGCTGGTAGTTTAGACCCTGTTTCCGATATCGGTTGGCTACTATTTTTAACCGACTTCAAAAAAGGAGGTTATCTATTCGACCCGTATGTATGTAATATTTCCAGAACTGTCCAGTTTTCGTAGGTATATGTTAGTCTATATCAGCGTCTGAACAAATGTGCCAAATTTCAAAAGTGTATGTAGGTATGTATGTTTTTATGTTTGTGTTCGCATATCTCCGGAACTAAAAGTCCGATTTAAGTAATTCTTTTTTTGTTGTACTAGATATTGTTCAACTTAGGGAACGCTGCAGTGCTGCGGTTCAGTAGTTTTTGAGATAGGGATTTTTTTCTATGTATGTACAGCGATTACGCCGAGATTTCTGATCCGATATACGTGATTGTTTTTTATTCGATGAAGAATAGTAGCCATTTGGTCCCCTAATAATTTAGCATTTTTCTTAATTTCAATAAATGATAGCAAATCTGTCGGGATGGCTGGAATCGCATGTTTGTTTATTGTTTACACCAATTTATACCACGTACGCTGTGATGGGTATGTTTAGCTGGGAGTGAACCACAAAAAAGTGAAAAATAAAAAAATCTTTTTACAAAAAATACAACCGACTTCTAAACAAAAAAGCCAAAAAGTACAAAATAACTTTAATTTCGGAAGTCGGTGTGTTCAAAAACAAAAAAGCAACCAGAAACACCGAGTTTCGAAATTAAAGTTATATTACTTATACTTTTTGGTTTTTTTGTTTAGAAGTAGGTTGTATTTTTTGTAAAAAGTTTATTTTTTTAATATAATATAGATAGTGTTATACTTATAATATAGTAGTTAATAACTAAGTGTATTTAATTGAATAAATAACGTAAGTACTAAATATTACGAGTATAGGTAGGTATATACTGACGTATGTACATACAATAAAATCGTAGACCAGCCATATCTGTACATTGAGAATCTTTACATAAATATATCTAAGAAACGCTAGAAAAAGACATAGAACCGAAAAGCCCGATTTTTTATTTTTGTCTGTTAAATCAGGCAAAACGTTTTGTTATAAGTTTATAAAGAGTTAAATTTATATTACAGGTATCAAACACGAAGAATTAATGAAACAAGGAAAACTCTACGTGTCAGAGTACGCAAATTACAAAGTCATACCCGAAAGCCTTCAACTATTTTCTCTCGACCGATTGGGAACTTTACCTGTGGTAAATTTATATATACATACTAGCTGCTGCCCGCGGCTTCGCCCGCGTGGATGTCAAAGAGAAAATAATCCCGGGCTATAAAGTATTATTCTAGACTATGATCTCCATCTGTTTGAAAATGAAAATAATATATCTAGTTTTAATTTCCGCGAATATTAGTGGGTTGCAGGTATGCACCTCCCTCCCGCCCGCTATATTATGCACGTTGAGTCGCAACTCAACGGTCAGCGAGTCAACACGTCCCCTACGTGTCGGTAATGGTGTTGGGTTTTGCTTTGCCTTCCTGCATGTGCATAAAATCCTTGCATTTGCCTTGTAATCTTGCATGTGCATAATATAGCGGGCGGGAGGGAGGTGCATACCTGCAACCCACTAATATTCGCGGAAATTAAAACTAGATATATTATTTTCATTTTAAAATTTAAAATGGATTTCCGCAAAGTAACGCCTGACTCAATCAATTTTATCTCCATCTGTGTCAAATTTCATCAAGATCCATTCAGTAGTTTTTGCGTGAAAGAATAACAAACATCCATACTTACAAATTTTGGCATTTAATTATAATACTTATTAGTAAGATTTCATTAGGTATTTATTCTAAACTTGCTGGGGTACACTGAAGGATTATGGATATGTTTTTTACACTAATAATGGAGATTACTGATAATTGTGATTCACAGTTAACAGATGCAGTACGTTGGGAATATTGGAAAGATAAAACAAGAAATGAAAGAGGGATTCTGAGTTATATCGAGTCCCTTGGTCGAGTGGAATCGTCTGCAAAATGGAACGTGGGAATGGCACTGGTAGCAGCCCGCTTGGCAAGGAGAGTGGGCCGCTTGTATGTCTATAGATATTCACAACCTGCAGGAGTTGACTTAGAGGGACGGCAGTATAATTTTACAGGTTAACTAATTACAGTTAGGAGAACTTTGTGTTACAGGAATTCCAAGGGTACCCTGCCTGGGGAGTAACCTACTCTGTAGTCTGTACCTACCTCTCTGACACAAGTTTCTCCTAGCCCGAGGAATACTTACATCTTCTCATTTTTTAATTTGAAAAACTTTACCTAGGGCTGTCAATACTGCACATCACACGCAACTTCTTTATTTTTGTATTTCATGATACAAATTAATATAAAAATATAATTTTATAAATAAAACGAAGTAATAACATTAATTACAACTGTCTAATATCAACAATGTATTTTTTGCAGGGGCTGTCCACGGATCTGATTTAGTATCCCTGTTAGGAGATGCCTTGATGCTCCAAGTAGCTCGTCGACCCGCCACTCAAGACGAAAAACAAGTGTCGTTTCATTTAAGAAGGCGTTTAATCAACTTCATTAAATTTGGGTTTGTTGCATTTACTGAAAATCAAGCACTTTTTATCTCTACGAGTCCAACCATAATTTGGTAGAAATTTTAACGCTATACCTACACAGATCGCCGGGAGAAGAAGGCATATGGCAGCCATACAAGACGGGTGATGTAAACATATACGACATTTGCGACGCAAGAACTCCCTACGCTAACCCCCACAGCGCCGACAGAGACGTCAAATTTTGGCTTCAATATTTACCACAACTAAACAATCATCTGAATTCTGCGGAGAAAACAGGACGACTGACAGATGACAAAGGTATGGTAAATTGACATAGGTATCAGTCGATATGTAACGTTCTACCAAAACGGAAAAAATAATCCCTGACTCTCTCTCTGTCACAGCTAGTTTTCCAGGACTATATATAGGTACATTTACTACGGGCCGGTACGTGCTTCACTACGTACAAAGCTCGTTTATGGAATGAATTACCCATAGAAGTGAGACGTGCTCAAACGCTACCTGCTTTTAAAAAAATGGTGAAGGAGCATTAATTTTCACTTAATTTTTCCTATCCTTTCTCATCTATGTATATGCCTATTTGATATAATTATATTATATTTTATTTATGTATTTTATATTAATAGATATGTCTAATCAGTAAGCAGTTATTCGACTCTTCACGTGACCAGAGGGCTGGCCTTTTCTTTGGACAACAAATCAGCATTGCCATTCAACGTGGCAATTAATGCGGCCAGTGTTCTGGACACTTTTCTCGTTGACAGCGATGTGGACAAATTTTTCGATGCCCTAGGAGCTTTTCTCCTTTTTACTACGCTTGTATATATATATATATATTCTATATTTTATCTTGTTTAGTTGTATTTTGTAAATATTAAGATTTTGTCTTTAAAAGTTCCATAATTTAATTATAAACTAATGTAGTTATATAATATGTCTAATTAGTATTATTTATAACGATTGTAATACTGACAGCCCTAAATCTAACTCCTTTCGTTCAGTCCATCCAAAGGTTGTCTGTAAGAGATTGCCTTGTGCGATAAGACCGCCCATTGTACACTTGTTTTTATGAATGTTTTTCCTGTTATTATTACAAGTTGTACAATAAAGTACTCGTATATAATCTATACTAATATTATAAAGCTGAAGAGTTTGTTTGTTTGTTTGTTTGAACGCGCTAATCTCAGGAACTACTGGTTCGAATTGAAAAATTATTTTTGGGTTGAATAGACCATTTATCGAGGAAGGCTTTAGGCTTTATATTATCACGCTTAAGCCAATAGGAGCGCAGCAGCGATAAAGAATGTTTTAAAATCGGGGATTCCACGGGGACGAAGTCGCGGGCAGCAGCTAGTAAATAAATAAAAAGTGAAAAAAAAATGGAACATCAAATTCATTTATTCAAACAGAAAAATATTTTATTAATTGCACTATTTAATTAGCTATTTAACTTTATCCAAAACATTTAGATAATCAATCTATCTATACTAATATAATAAATCTGTAGAGAGGTCAATTCTGTACAGGGAATATATTTTCAAAATAACTATCAGGGGGTGATTAGTGATCGATACTGGTGCCAAAAAAGCAATCAGTAAAATTTTTGTCTGTCTGTCTGTCTCTCTGTATGTTCTTTATAGAAACAAAAACTACTCGACGGATTTTAACGAAACTTGGTGCAATTATTCTTCATACTCCTGGGCAGGTTATAGTATACTTTTCATCACGCTACAATCAATAGGAGCAGAGCAGTGAAGAGAAATGTTGGGAAAACGGGAGAAGTTACTCCATTTTTTAAGCTTCCGTCGCGTGTGTAGCCTTAATGGTTAAAGTTACATAGAAATCATGTATTACGGAAATGTTTTACATAAAATTATCTAAAAAATATCCCACTACAGCATATGCCTATCTTTTATGGTTGACTCACAATAACACGTGTAACTCCTGATAGCTAAGCAGTTCGGAGCTTTCTGATTATATTTGTTTACTCTTACGTTTATAATACTCTCACTCATCCCTTATTAAAAAAAGTTTATATTATTACCTATTCAATAAAAAAAGAATCATAGAAATCGGTATAGAAACACCAAACTTATACATGAATATAATAATAAGCCATTGCGCCCGCGCCGTCGCGATTTACTCAATCATGCTGTAAGGATTATTTTTGTGTAACGGTTGCCGCGCTCGACGCGGGTACCTCGCGGCGGCGGCGTGTAGGGTATAAAAAGCCTTAATTCATTTGGGGCCACCACAGGATTGCCCGGTTAAGCACTTTTATTTCTTTTAGGTGAAGTAGTAGTAAAAGTAGGAGCATAGATTTTTAGATACCGATAGGTTAGTTTTGGCTAATTTATGTTCTGTTTTTTTAGTTTTAAGTAGGTAAAAGCGTAGATACTTTTATTAATTAGTAGTTATTTTATTAATTAGTTATAAGTAGTAATAGGTATTTATTTTTAAGCTAAGTAGGTACCTATAGGTTATTATACCTAATATAATTTTGCACAGGCATTTCAGCTTTACTTTCATTTTTGTTGTAAGTTGTACATATTTCATACACACATAGTGATCTATCAATGCACAGCCCAAACCACTGAACGGATCGGGCTGAAATTTGGCATGCAGGTAGATGTTATGACGTAGGCATCCGCTAAGAAAGGATTTTGATTAATTCTAACCCCAAGGGGATAAAATAGGGGGTGAACGTTTGTATGAAACTTTGTCAATTTTAAACCGATCGGGCTGAGAGTTTCAAAATCGGGGGTAAAGTAACTATTCCATGCGAACGAAGTCGCGGGCAGAAGCTAGTAAACAATATTTTTTGTTTTTCCTTTTTGAGCATGAATAAACAAACGACTGGGGGTGCCGACTCTGGAACAGACAACATAAATTTGGCCATGTAAAAAACATGATTCCTCCAAATTCACATCATAAGCGTGAAGATTTTGCCCTTAGGCCTTGTTGATGGACATCGCAAATGATAAATGCAAAGGATATTGTAATCGTTTGAACTCAAATGGCATATCAGCTGGAATATCAAACAAACTTCTCCTTTTGATTTAGCATTTAAGATCGTAGCTTCAATCAAATTTGGCAATAACTTTTTCACTGCCAATCTGGTGCTATTACACAGTTTTGGTGGATTAATATTTCGCAATAATATAATCAAAGAACCAACTTTCAGATTCAAGCAATGCGGTGGCATACCAGCCCAATGAATTTAAAAATTCAATTGGATAATTGATTGCCTCATCTTGATTCATAACCCTGTCAATTGATTTACCTATACCTATGTCGGTGTGACTACACCTGGCAGTTTCGCTTGAATTTGAAATTTAATGACATTGATATGAATGTTTTTCGGTGCTGAAATGGCGCGTTCTCTCAACCAATCATGATTTATTGGGTGAATATTTAAAGATAGACATATTCAGGATACGTAAATTAAGTCCAAATAATGCTTCCAATTACAACTTTTTTGGATTTAATGTATAGTTTATAGTGCAAATTAACGAAATAAATGAAACGCACAGTATTTTAATTGCTGTAGGTACCTATAGGTCTGAAACTGAAGCCGAAAATTTTCATCTAACGGTGGTGAGATATGAAACATACGGTAATTAGCGTTTAAAAAATGGTAATTAGATTCAACTATTGCTAATTAGGACTAAAATCTATATCTATCTATACTTATAATAAATCTGTAGAGAGGTCAATTCTGTACAGTGAATATATTTTCAAAATAACTATCAGGGGGTGATTAGTGATCGATACTGGTGCCAAAAATGCAATCAGTAAAATTTTTGTCTGTCTGTCTGTCTGTCTGTCTGTCTGTCTGTCTGTATGTTCTTTATAGAAACAAAAACTACTTGACCGATTTTAACGAAACTTGGTGCAATTATTCTTCATACTCCTGGGCAGGTTATAGTATACTTTTCATCACGCTACAATCAATAGGAGCAGAGCAGTGAAGAGAAATGTTGGGAAAACGGGAGAAGTTACTCCATTTTTTAAGCTTCCGTCGCGTGTGTAGCCTTAATGGTTAAAGTGACATAGAAATCATGTATTACGGAAATGTTTTACATAAAATTATCTAAAAAATATCCCACTACAGCATATGCCTATCTTTTATGGTTGACTCACAATAACACGTGTAACTCCTGATAGCTAAGCAGTTCGGAGCTTTCTGATTATATTTGTTTACTCTTACGTTTATAATACTCTCACTTATCCCTAATTAAAAAAAGTTAACATTATTACCTATTCAATAAAAAAAGAATCATAGAAATCGGTATAGAAACACCAAACTTATACATGAATACAATAATAAGCCATCGCGCCGTCGCGCTTTAATACTGAATCATGCTGTAAGATGTTATTATGATTATTTTTGTATAACTTTTGTTGCTATTTTATAAAATAGGTACTTATTAGTTATTTTGGTAATAAAATTGATTGAGTCAGGCGTTACTTTGCGGAAATCCATTTTAACTTTGAAAATGAAATATATTTGAATATGTGCATAATATAGCGGGCGAGAGGGAGGTGCATACCTGCAACCCACTAATATTCGCGGAAATTAAAACTAGATATTTTGTTTTCATTTTTATTTTGGTAATGTTTAAATATTCGTTCAAATTACAAATTATTAATAGTTTCAATTTTATTTCTTTTTAGGTGAAGTAGTAGTAGTAGAAGTAGGAGCATAGATTTTTAGATAGGTACCGATAGGTTAGTTTTGGCTAATTTATGTCCTGTTTTTTTTAATATTAAGTAGGTAAAAGCGTAGATACTTTTATTAATTAGTAGTTATTTTATTAATTAGTTATACGTAGTCATAGGTATTTATCTTTAAGTGAAGTAGGTATAGGTTATTATAATAATTATAATTTTGCACAGGCATTTCAGCTTTACTTTCATTTCTTTTTTTGTTGTAAGTTGTACATATTTCACACACACATAGTGATCTATCAATGCACAGCCCAAACCACTGAACGGATCGGGCTGAAATTTGGCATGCAGGTAGGTGTTATGACGTAGGCCGCCTGCCTCTTCTCCTCGCTCCAGACCATCACCTGAACGAAGGCCTGGCGCGAGAGGTCTCCGCCGCCGATCGCCCCCACGAGGGCACGGCGATGCTCCGCACAAGCAGGTCACACCTCAACTGCGTGCTCCACCGTGTCCCCCGGCGTTCCGCACAGTGGCGATACCCGGGCGTCACTTCCGCACGAATCTGACCCCACGACGCTCAGCAAATGCTAGCCATAGGCGCAAAACTAAAACATACTCTTATTTTACGCGAATTTCTTATGTTTAAAACTGATCTTTATCGGTTTGGCAGTTATGATGTCTGCAGGACTTCATCAATGTGACACTCAACAACGCTCTATGCAGTTTCTTACTAAATTTAAAAATTCAATATGTTTTGTTTTAATGTGTCGGTTTTGATGAAATAAACGCTAAATAACTCCGGATAGCACTAGCTTTCGAATCCAATTAGTGGTTATTGCGTGATGCTTCCAAAAAAGAACAGACAACAGACAATTTTTTTTGTGATATGTGTCAAGACGTTTTTAAATACCTACATAATTCTGACCGTTCGTCTTGTTCTAGGTGAAAATCGACTTCGGGGTGGTGTGTTTGCGATGTGTGGTGTCACAGTAGTACTTCTATTACTCCTGTTTGTATGTGCTATAATATTGTATAGACAAAAGTCGCGGCGATTTACGGTTGAAGATGAAAATCATCACTAGCGATCATACAATCATTTCTAATAGCTGCTGTACCTACCTACCATCATATTGAATAAGATAAAAAAAATATCTAAACTAGAGTTTTGTGTGTTTTATTACATCCTATCTAACTGGTGCATATTGCTTACTGTTAGGATCGAATCCTATTCATGTCATACAAGTGGTTTTGGAATAATATTAATAGGTACAAAATACTAAAATTTCGAGTAAAAGAGCTCATGCGACGAAGAATAGTAATCTGAAGGCTTCATGCTCGCAATTCAGGAGCAAGTTATTGAAATCAGAAATTACAGATAGTTTAGATAAGATTTTAACCACAGACACTTGTAGAAAATGCAAAAGTTCTTACGACACACATATTACAGGCGCATGTAATGTAAGTCTATCGCCCAGACAGACTACAAACATAGGCACAAAACAATTTGCTAACATTATTCACCAAAAACTAATTCATCAATTCAAACTAAACTTTGTAGTACCATACTACAACCCCGAAACAGTATTGGAAAATGCGTCGACAAAATTGTATTTTAATCGTGCCATTCTCACTGACCGAACACTCCATTTCAATAGACCGGACATTGTAGTAATAAATAAAATAGGATATCTCCTAATAGCTGAACCAAATACACATATCTTACAGGTTACAATCGCAGAAAAACTGGCCAAATAAATAGAACTAAAAGACGAAATAACCAGACCGGAATCTACAAAAAGTTAATGATGTATTTCTGTTTTTAATTCAATTTAATTTAACATGGCTCCATGTCAGCCAGGGGTAGCAGAGCGTGGTTGAGTTTTTTTTTAATCATTTGAATAAGAATAAGAAGTCATTTGAATAAGTTAATCGACAATGTCCATGAACTTATTCAAATGACTTCTGACATCCTGACCTTGCAATTTCATTTGGATCAGCTGCTTCAGTAGGGATGCTTTACGCGCTGGTCCCTTACTGGCGTAAATATCCTTCAGTTTATCCCACAAAGCTTTGGCACTTGTGCAATTTTTTATTTGCTTGAGCTCTGAAGGAGCGATTATCAGTATAAGTTCCGATCTTGCCTGTCTATCACCGTCTTTATCCGCCACAGCTGCTGCATTAGTCTCGATGTATTTCCATAGTTTGTTTCTTACGAGAACGGTTTCAGCCTGTATAACCCAAGTGTCATAATTCTCTCTTATAAGAGAATCAATTTTGGTGCTTGACATTACGCAGAAGATGAAGATGAAACGTTGCAACAAAGTATAGTCGATAACACTGACGACATTCAACATGCAGCACCAGAAAATAATGAAAATGAATATGAATCTCTTTCTGAATCTTCTACTACTGTCAATAATGATGATGAACCTGATGCTGATGCATCATAGAATAAAATACAACTGTTCAAACAAGGTCATTGAGAGATAGATCAAGAATGACAGTTCCTAAGCGCTACGATGAATTTATTTTGGCAGCAGCCAAAGGGATCGAAAATCTTCACAAACCCAAAGAGCCTGAAATGAAACTGTCAAAAGAGCAATGGAATCTCTTAATAAATCAAAATGGCAAGAAGCCATGGATGATGAAATAACTTCGCTGCACAACAACCAAACCTGGGATTTGGTTGATTTGCCCAAAGGACGAAAAGCTCTCCCTTGCAAATGGATGTATAAAGTAAAAATTAATCCTGATGGTACCGTCTATAGATATAAAGCCAGTATGGTGATAAAGGGTTGCTCCCAGAAACCTGGAGTTGATTATGATAAAACATTCAGTCCAGTGGTTCACATGAGGACCATACGAGCAATGCACCAAAATTATATCTTTTTTAATAGGTGATCCGAGGTTTCGAAATGCGACACCTTCGAAATGTACGGTATATGAAATATGAAATATCAGGCCTTGTGCCTACAGATAAATATGCCAAAGCACACACGGCTTGTCTATACGGGAAATTCGCAATACCATCTTCTTCCTCTGCCGTGTCATCTTCTTTGATGATTGGCGTTGGTGCTGATGTGCAATTGGACATTCTATATTTTTCTTAGTGTAGTTTCACATAATATAATGGTCTTGTCCGTATTACCATTAATTTCCATTCCAAGGAAATACGATGCAGGTTTCGTCGTAATCTTTAACCTTGTCTTCAGTTCCTTGATAAAGTCATCTCCTGCTTTCGTTGTGTTATAGGCCACAAGTCCATCGTTGATATAAAGACCAATTTAAAAGACTTAAGATCGTCCTTTAATACGAAGACAATAAGCATGGATCCGCTTCAATCTGTTGGAAATCTGATCTTATTAAGAATTCTTCAATACAGGTGTTCCAACAGCGCGATGCTTGTTGTAGACCATAGAGACTGCGTTTTAGCTTGCAGACTCGTTTGGTGCCATGCAGGTGCCATCCTGATAGCCATCAGGCTGTTTCACATATACATGGACTGAGCACTCAGCCCAAAAAAACGGGCCTAGTGAGATATATATCAAAAAGCCGTATATTGTGATATTACAGACGCTCCAATTTTAGGAAGGTTGATTCTGTTTGTATAATAAGTCCATGCACATATATATCTTCTGTTTTTTTTTTTTTTTGTGTTGTGGCTCCATCGTTTAAGTAACGATAATTTTGCCAATGTCAAGGTTTGGAGAGGAACTAATGATCGGTTCTCATTAACGATAGTGAATTTGAGTCAGTTTTTGTTGTGAATCGAGGTTCAAAAGAACAAAAAGTTTTTGGATTTTTAAATAGATAACAGCACTTATTAGTGCTAAGACACGAAGGTAAGTAAAATATCTTCTGTTACTGTGCCGTTTAGAAAGGCGGTCGACACATTAAACTGACGTGGTTTCAAATTTTCTCGAGCAGCTATAGCAAGCATTGCTCGTATGGTGCTCATGCGAACCACTGGACTGAATATTTTGTCATAATCAACTGCAGGTTTCTGGAAGCATCCCTTTATCACCATTTTGACTTTATACCTATCGTCCCTATCGACGGTACCTTCAGGATTCATTTTTACCCACGACGGAACGGAGACATTGTATGCGTTTGGGGTGAGAGGATGTTTATTTGTGCAAAACAATATTCCCATTTATCTCCAGTACAACTAGTCCGTTTTTCATGCGGTTTTCAGTGATGGGTTCGGATTTGATTAGTCCATGTTCTTAGATAAGTGTTACGGTGACAACTCACCAGAGTGCGCTGCAGTCAAAGATATTTGGGCAAACCAATGTTGTCATTTATCTTCAAAACTACTATTCCAATTTTGATGCAGTTTTCAGTGATGGGTTAAGGTTTGATGAGGTTAGGTCTTGCAGAGTTAAATAAAACGCAGTGTTGGGAGAAAGACGTAAAAGTATATTTTACTAGGTGAAATATTAAACACACACAACTTACATTTAGAACGCCATAATTCACGGCCTGAGACAATCAGAGACATCGACAGGTCTATAAAACACAGACACAGATTATTAAAAGCTAGTGATGTGGTTATATTGATGCTCAACACCCTCCCTCAATTTAAACACACCAAACTCGCAAATATTTAACAAATTAACTACCGTACTCAACTTTATTTCTACCATTCTTAAAAACAAAAACAAAACACTTCTTTACTTCAAATAAAATACTTTATGAAACAATCCTTTAGTATAACTCTCTCAACATATTGTTACACACAAGCAAAATAAAATCTTATAACAATAACAAACCGTCTCTACATCTTTCAAACTTACATTTTAATAAAGGTTTAGTACATATATTTGCTAACTGATCATCAGTTGAAACATATTTTAATTTTAAAATTTTACGCTCAATCATATCTCTAATAAAATGGTATTATTTTAAATCAATAGGTTTAAGCCTCCTGTGGTTCTCAGGATTTTTGCTAACATGAATGACAGACTGATTGTCCTCTAACACTATCACATCATTACACTGTAAGCCAATTTCGTTAAGCAAGTTACTGCAAGTTCCTAAGCCACCTCCCTCTGACACTCCTTTAGCTAAAGCAACATAATACTCTGCTTCTGTAGAGGAAAGCGATACACACTGCTGTTTACCGCAAGCCCACGAAACTGTGCAGCCCAACACTTTCATAATATAAGCTGATGTAGATTTTCTATCCTTAGTATCTCCACCCCAGTCTGAATCACAATAACCCAGCTACGGTAAGATACCTCTTCAGTTTTTCTAAAAACTAATTTCAGTTCTAAAGTGCCCTTTATGTACCTCAAAATTCTCTTTAGTGCTTTCCACAAATCTTCATTTGCATTTGATTGATATCGACTTAAATAATTTAATGCAAAACATATATCAGGCCTGCTACCTAACATGGCATACATCAGGCAGCCAATCAAACTCCTGCATCTAGTTATAAATTCTTTGTCTTCCGATGGTATTGCTGATATTCGCAATCCAGGCTCAATTGGTGTCCCCACCGAATGTGTCTCCACGTTGCCGTCGTGGTGGGGATTGAGCGTCTCAATGATCTTGCGAGCTTTCCCGGTAGAGCCACACCAGAAGGCAGCGAGCGGGATTCCTCGCGTGTGTGTCTACACACGCGAGGAATCCCGCTCGCTGCTTTCTGGTACGCGTCTGCTCATCAGACGTGGCTGTGAAGGCAGTGAGCGGGTGGGAGGAGAGGCCCTGTGATGGAGAAAGGGTGGAGGAGTAAGGGACCGCACCCTCTAAAAGGAAAATATGGAAAAAGGTTTTTGTAAAATGAGTCCCCAGGTGGGTCCCAACTGCTCAGCGGTCGGGGAATCCCACCCCGCTTCGGCGGGCTGCCCTCCGTACTCTGGGGTGGGCAACAAACACCTTCCACTTGCCAGTGGCAACAGGAGCCGAGGAGGCTCAGAATCGTCGTTATCCGGATCCACTTCCTATAAGGAGCTGATGGCGTACGATTGCGTAGAGGAGGGTTCGCCTGAGCGCCGGGGTGGTGCGGAGTCGGATTCCGGCTCCGCGCCAGACCTAGTAACGGTCAGCTCGGCGGGCTCTGGTGACAGAGGAGGGGGGGCTGCTGCGGAGAACGTAAAGTTCCTCCGCAAGCGGCCCAGACGGGAGGATGACAAGGAGTCGTCCTCCAAGGGTGAGTTCGCCTCCGCCCGAAAGATCCCCACCGCAAGGCGGGGCAGGGGCAGTGAGGCAGGGAGGGGGCTGGCTCCCTCTACCCGGGAGGCGGAGCGCCGGGCCGAGAGGTTGGTGGGGGAGGGGCGTCGCCCTGGAGGGAGCGGTCGCAAGGCTCCCTCTACCCTTCCGCCTCCTCTCGACTCTGACGACTCGGAGTCCCCGGGGGAGGTGCCTCCCACGGCCGAGGAGAAGAAGGCCCAGTTTGCGGAGGTCGTGGAGGCCGCGATCCGCACTGTGGCCTTCAAGAGGAAGCAGTCCTCCAAGCGGGAGGACATTAGCGCGGCCAAGGCCTCCATTATGGCGGCGGCGGCGGCCAACGTCGGCGGGTCCGGAGAGGCGACAGTTGCGGGCGGAGGTCGCCCGCCTCGCGGCCGTTACGGAGCGACTCATAGCGGAGAATGAATCGCTCCGGAGGGACCTGGCTGGCATGGCCAGAGCGGCCTCGGAGGAGCCGCAGGGGGGGCCGAGCCCGGCGGCGCTGGAGGGGAGCCAAGTGCTGAGCCAGGTGCGGAGCCTGGTGCGGCAGGAGCTGGCTCCCTTCCGGAGGCAGGTCTCCGTCTTGGAGCACATGATCCGACGTCCCCCGTTGGCGGCGGCACAGAGGCCCCCGGGACAGCAGAAGGCGGCTTCGTACGCAGCCGCGGTGGCTGCTGCCGTGTGATTCTGTAAGACCTCATTCTAAACTTCGAATCTGAATCCGCTGTGAGTTTCTTGATTGACATTCTAAAAACTCGAATGATAATTCGAATTTACACTAGCGCCGCTCTTGCGAGCGTGTCAGCGAGTTGAACTAAATTGACGGGGAGATTTTGACAGATAAAGTATGAGATGACATAAGAAGTGGTATTCTATACGGTAATTCCCCCGTCACTTCGACGCTCACTTCGAACTCGAACGGTCGAACCCGATTCAAAGTGTCAAATAAAAAGCATCTATTTTACGAGTGAAAATAGGAGAAATCCTCTAAAAATAGTATTGAAATAATATTTTAATGTCACAATGTTAAAAATTAGCACAATAACTATATAATTTGTGATTGAAAACTTATTTTTGGGCGTTTGTGTTAAAGTGAATACGATGGCAAGAATGTTTTTGTTTAAATCTTTATTAGAAGAGGCTCATGCTTTGGATAAACTAGAAAAGCGTCGATAATCTAACCAAATTCGAAGATTATCTTTATTAACCCGAGATGACGACTATGTGAGCGTATATATTGTCAAAGGAACTAATTGACCAACTAGAGTATGAGATACTGCCTCTAAAAACGTCAAATGATAAATGATAAATGATATTTATTTTGTAAGTAGGTTAAACATAACACTTTTACACGTCAAATATTTCTGGTCATTTTAAGCTAGATGAAGCCGGTGTTTCCTAGCCGACTACCCTGAGAAGAAACACCGAAACAAACTCAGAGGTCAAAGTCTCTTTTAAAGTCCATACAATCCGTACTGGTCAAGTCATATGAGAACCATGTAGGTTAATGTCTGAGGTAGCCTTTTGAGGAAAGTGCTACACAGATTTGAGTGGACCTGTCCAGACAGTGCAAGCATTTGTCAGATACCGTGTAGCTCAAACTTAGAACTTCAAGGAGCTCAACGATTTGACGAACAATACCAAAGTAAGGACATTTGGGTAGGCCGCAAGAATTACTCAAACTGCCAGACAAACTGAAATAAAACCCTAATATGGCGATCTACATAGTCCTCACATTCACAATATGTTATATGAGAACCATGCAGATCAGTGTCTGAAATGGTCTTTTGAAGAAAGAACCACACAGATTTAAGTGGGCCTGTCCATTCAGTGCAAGCTTTTGTCAGTAGTCGAGTAGCTCAACTTAGAAAACAATAAGGAGCTCAACGACCCGACGAACAATACCAAAGAAGGGACATTTGGGTAGGCCACAAAAGTACTTAAACTGCCAGACGTCATCGTTATATATACTTTAAAAAAGGAAAGAAAAAGAAAATAATACCCATATAGTCCTCATATTCACAAAAATAAATTAAGTAAAAATATACTACTTTACAAAGTAAGTATACATGTCAAACATAATAAATAAAAAAAATATATATATTACTTTAACAAGTAAATATTCATGTCACAATAATAAAATAATACTTCATAAAGTAAACATTCATGTCAAAATTGCACAAACAGGAGAATATCAAATGTCAAATCTAAAATTGAGAAAAGTATCAATAGATAAAAGTAATAGTAGGCCATGTACATCGTTGAAGCAGCTCAATCCCAAGCCTTTTGGTCTTCAATATAGTCTTTAACTGTGTAAAAAGCTTTCTGGCATAGCTTACGTTTTACTATCAATTTGAATTTATTAATACTAAGGTCTTGGATGTAGGAAGGGAGTTTATTATAAAAACGTATACATTGACATCTAAATGAACCACCTATTTTTTTTAGCCTAGTTTTAGGAATGACAAAATTATGTTTGTTCCTAGTATTCACGTTATGAATATCACTGTATCTTTTAAATAGATTAATATTTTTATGTGCATACAAAAGATTCTCATAAATAAACTGAGAAGGCACAGTCATTATATTAATCTCTTTAAATTTTTCTCTGAGGGACTGTCTAGGACTTAATTTGTAAATTGCACGGATAGCTCTTTTTTGTAACACAAATACTGTCTGAATATCAGCGGCATTTCCCCACAACAAAATGCCGTATGACATCACACTATGAAAATAACCAAAGTATACTAAACGTGCTGTCTCTAAATCTGTTAAGCCACGTATTTTTCTGACGGCATATGCTGCAGAGCTAAGTTTTTTGGACAATTTATCTATATGGGGGCCCCACTGTAGCTTCGCATCCAAAGTTATGCCTAAGAACAGTGTGCTATCTTCGGGTTTTAACTCTTCCCCCTTTATTAACACACTAGTGTTCACCTGTCTAACATGAGGTAACGTGAACTTTATACATTTGGTTTTTTTCTCATTAAGTAGAAGATTATTAATATTGAACCAGTTAACTACAATCGTAAGGGCACTATTTACAGCGTCTATATTATGCTGCTGACGTTTCAGTTTGAATAAAAGCGACGTGTCGTCTGCAAACAACACTATATCATGTTTATCCTTTACGAGGTACGGCAAGTCATTTATATAAATGAGAAACAAAAAGGGACCTAAAATCGAGCCCTGTGGGACCCCCATCCTCACTACAGATCCAGGAGATCTTTTACCGTTGACGTCAACTCTTTGAATCCTATCACTCAGGTAAGAAATAAGAAGATCCAGAGAGGCGTCCCGGACTCCGTCGAAGCAAAGGACTCGTGTAAAAGTAAGCGCTTCATTTTAGTAAGTATAAAGTTACTTTATAAGTAACTAGCTTCTGCCAGCGACTTCGTCCGCGTGGAATAGTTACTTTACCCCCGATTTTGAAACTCTCAGCCCGATCGGTTTAAAATTGACAAAAGATAGACATGCTGTTTCGGGATGTTTTTTAGATAATTTTATGTAGATGAATTCTTCCGTTTTCCCAAAATTTTCCTTCACTGCTCTGCTCCTATTGATTGTAGCGTGATGAAAAGTATACTATAACCTGCCCAGGAGTATGAAGAATAATTGCACCAAGTTTCGTTAAAATCGGTCGAGTAGTTTTTGTTTCTATAAAGAACATACAGACAGACAGACAGACAGACAGAAAGACAGACAGACAGACAAAAATTTTACTGATTGCATTTTTGGCACCAGTATCGATCACTAATCACCCCCTGATAGTTATTTTGAAAATATATTCCTTGTACAGAATTGACCTCTCTACAGATTTATTATAAGTATAGATTACAGTTTATAGCTGATAGATTTGTTACCAAGCACACCACACCAACATAATTTTTTTACTTAAAACTCATGAAAACACTTCATAATATTCCCTTTAGGTTGTTGCTGTTGCTCTGCTAGCTATGTTTTCATGTTAGTCTAAGGACCCTATATTAATATACAAGGTAGTTTAATATAGTAATAACCATATTGGTCCCTATTTTGTTTTGACTAGATCTAGATTACTTACTTTTTTTTATTTATTGTTTCACAGATATTATGCACCTTGTCATCCTTGGCTAATGGTAGTTATCAGAAAAAAATAATATAAGAAAATATAAGGACATATTTATTGCAACCATCAGCATCTCGTTGCATAAATAGTGGAAGCTCTTAATAATCCAGCAATTGTAAAGAAATATATAAGATTAATTTCAAAATATACAAGAAAGACAATACCTAGTTAAAAGAAAAGTTAGTAGGTACATAAATTATAAGTAAAGTGACTCAACTTTGATTTTTACATTTTTGTGATAGTTAAATGTTAGTGGTTACTTTAAATTGCAGGTTCTACAAAAAGTTTGGCTTTTGGATTTGTCGATGGCACTCTGGTGGCATTGAATAAACCAGTTGAGAATGAAGAACGTTTCTACTGCTGCAAAGGTTACCATGCAAGAAATGTGCAATTGGTAAAATGGAATTTAATGTTGTAATCTAATAGGGACATTGAATTAGTCTAAATTAAACAAATTGTATTGTAATCTATTGCTATAAGGTACCTACCTATTCAATTAGTCTACTTAATATTTCTTTTTCTATGTTTTTGCAGATAACAGATGCAGATCTAAATATTTTAAATGTGGATCCAACATATAGTGGAAGCTACACTCATGATAGCATATTTTTAACTATGGTGTAATAAAAGCCCTCTTAAGAGGCATTAACAAATGCTGGTGAAGAAGTTGCTTGGTTAGTTAATCCATCCCTACCCTTACTTCAGAATATAAGTACTTACTGATAAAAACTACATAATTATTTGATACCTGTAATGTGTACTGCGACCCTGAGGTTGCAGTTTAGTAAGAACAAGTAATGTAACACCACTTCACAGTTATCGGCTCGCAGCAAGCGTCCACGTCTTCACCCTGCGGCGGTCGGTCAGCCAGTGGCTCCCCCCGGCCCCGCGTCACCGCGCGTACGCTTCTCGAGACGACAGAGTTATAGTCTATATACACTACATCCCTCCCTTATTATTATTTTTGTTTTTTTTTTTTTTGTAAATTAAATCAAGAACAGAATAAAATACTCTTTATTATATAGGTACACCATATAAGTACAATCAACAGGTCTTTATTCAAATTATAACTAATCACTAATTATTTTACTTTTTCAACAATTATTTTCCATCATTCTATTCACTCGAGTTGTGGTTGATCTACATCACTACTGTCATTTGTTTGAGTATCACTAGCCTTCTCATTATCTAGCACCTTCCACTGTCCTTCCACTCTTTTAAGGTGTACGACGTTCCGTCTGATTCGCTGACCAGTTTCATCGTTTCGAAGACTTACGTCCCCTCCTCTGTTCGCTTCGACGGTATGCGTTTGAGGTTCATAGTTTAAGCTCAGCTTGTTTTGTTTAGTCATATTCTTGACGTACACTTTATCTCCAACTTCCAATTCACAACTAGTAGCTCTTCTCTTCCTGTCAGCATATTCCTTCCCTTTTTCCTTCAATTCTTTATCCCTGTCCCTCATTTCTAGATCTTCTGAGAGGTGCGTCATATCCTGAATCATAGGCAGCTTGTCTCGAAATTGCCGTCTAAAGAACAGTTCTGCAGGTGTTTTTCCTGTAACAGTGTGTGGTGTACTATTGTACATCACCATGTACTCCCGGAGAGCCTCTTTCCAGTTTTTTCCCTCTACTTGAGAAATCTTGAGGCGTTTTAGAATGTCCCTATTCTGGCGCTCCACTTCTCCATTTTGTTGCGGCCAGTAAGGAACAGTAGTATAGAGTCGTATGTTCCTCTCTGCACAGAAACTCTTAAAGTCTCCGCTGACAAATTGTCTCCCATTGTCTGATGTAAGTGAGACTGGATTGCCAAGTCTGCTAAAAATGTCTTTAAGCATTTCGATTATTTCGAAACTTGTTATTGTTTTGCAAATTTTCACCTCTTTGTATCTGGTGTAATAATCCACAACTACCAGGATATGATCTCCACTAGGTAAGGGGCCCATGAGGTCAATTGCTATGTCAACCCATGGTTCGGAAGGTAAATCTCTTCTTTTTAATGGGTTTGGGGCGCTAGGAGCAGATACCAGGATGCATCCTTTACAGGCTTTGCATATGTTTTCAGCATCTTTGTCGCACTTAGGCCACCATACCTTGGTCCTCAATCTGCCCTTCATCGCAACTATCCCCGGGTGGCCTTCGTGCGCAGCTTCCAGAACTCTACTGCGTAATTTGGTTGGGATTACAATTTTCGTCCCCCTAAGGAGAATATTGTCATGAAAACATAATTCATTCTCGAAAACTTTATAGGTTTTAACCGTTTCATCCCAGTTTCCATTGTAAAGGCCCTCTCTAACTTTTTGTATCTCCGTATCTCCAAGGGAACTCTCAGTGATCTCTTGTAACGGAATGGCTACTGGTCGTGCTGATTCAGTAACCGCTTGAACATGGTCTTCAAATAAAGCCGTTGGGTTTGTTGCCACTTCACAGAGTCTTGATAGTGGATCGGCTATGTTGGTCTTCCCCGGGCTGTATTTCACCTTGAAATTGTAGGATTGCAGCCTTAACACCCACCTTTCAATTCGAGCGCACGGTTTTGCTTTCGGGCCAAATATTACCTCCAAAGGCTTATGATCCGTTATGAGGTCAAACACCTTGCCATACAGGAACATGTTGAAATGTTCGACTGCCCAAACCAAAGCTAAGGCTTCTTTTTCTGTTTGGCAGTAACGACGCTCACAGTTGCTGAGAGTTTTATTACCAAATGCAATTATTCTTGGCCCATTTTTGTTGATTTGCAACAGCACTGCACCCAGACCCACAGGGCTTGCATCTGCAATCACCACAGTCTTATCGTGGGGATTATAGTAACCTAAATTGGGTACATTCATGAGTGCCACTTTGAGATCATTAAATGCGTTCTTTTGGGCATCTCCCCAGTCCCCTTGAATGTCCGTGTTTCTTCCCGTTCTTTTCCGTAGTAGTTGCTTGAGGGGTTCTGTAACCGTTGCTAAGTGAGGGATCCATTTTCCCACGTAATTAACTAAGCCCATAAAACTTTGCAGTTCAGCGATATTTGTCGGGTTTCTAAATCCCTTTATAGCCAAGATATACTTGTCTAGTGGTTTCACTCCCTGGTCTGACAGTTCATGCCCTAGGAAGTGGACTTTCTTCATTCCAAAAATGCATTTATCTTCCCTTAACATTACGTTATTTTCCTTTAATACTGCCATAACTTTTTTTAGCCTTGAGTTGTGTTCTACTAAGTCTTTCCCAAATATCAAGATATCATCTATGAAGTTGATAACTCCTTCGCAACCTAAAAGGATTCGTTCCAGTGTTTTTTGGAAAATCTCTGGCGCACATGAGATACCAAACATCATCCTTTTGTATTGATACAATCCTTTGCTGGTTATGAAGGTCGTGATATGTCTTGAGTCTGGGTGAAGTTCGATATGATGGAACGCATCTCGTATGTCTAACTTACTAAAGATTTTGGTTTCTCGAATTTTTGGCAACAGTTCTTCCATTGTTGGCAGTGGGTGGTTTTCACGTTTTATAGCCGCATTTGCTCGGCGCATATCCACACATAATCGGATGTCCCCTCCATCTTTAAGCACAGGGACTATAGGCGAGATCCAATTAGAAGGACCCTTAACGACTTCTATAATGTCCCTTTTTAATAATTGTTGTAGTTTCTTCTCTACTTTTTCTTCGAGCGGGATAGGAATCCTTCGATACGGCTGAGCAACTGGCTTCACAGAATCGTCAATCGGAATAGTAACTAAAACGTCTTTAAATTTTGGAAACGTTTCCGTTTCAACCTGGTTGATATCCACATTGATGCGAAGCACTCCTAATGAGGTTGCCGTTACACGTCCAAGAAGGTCACGCGTTCCGTTTTTGATCACGTAGAATGTAGTGATGTCCTGTGATGTTCCGGCCAGTTTTATCGTAGCTTTGAATGATCCTAACAGCTTCAGCGGTGTTGCACTCCCGTACGCTACGAACGTTTTGTCAGGTTTTGGATCTTGATTGGTAACTTGAGCTTTATCTTTCTTCATTCTTTCCCACGTTTGGTCCGTTATAAGATTGTGCTTGCAGCCTGAATCTATCAACATCTCCACGTTGGTTCCACCTATGTTACATGTGACCTTTGCGTCGTTCTCGATATTGAAAATATAGTCGACTTGTTTTCCATCCGTGCTTATGTTTGCAGTTTCTTCGATATTACTTGTTGTCCTGCTTTTCTTCTTTATTCCCCGACTGTTTGATGATTCTTCACCTTCCAATTTCCTCTTCTGAGTTTGTCTCGATCGACATTGATCCCTGAAGTGTCCTAAGATGCCACATTTGAAGCAAGTTTTTCTTTTTGCAGGGCAGTTGTTGTCACGGGCTAAATGTCTGAAACTTCCACATCTCCAACAATCCAATCGTATTTTCTTGTTTTGCTTCTCCTTCCATGTCTCTGTACCTACTCTGTTGATTAAATGACTTTCCACCGGTTTCGTACCAAAGTTCCCTAATTGACGATCTATGGCTTCCAGTGCATTCGCTTCTGCAACTATTTCATCCAAAGTGATCTTGTCCCCTGTTTTCAATATCTTCTTTCTGAGTTCTTCTGTCTTTCCTTTTTTAGTTATTTGATCTATGATATGCTCGTCTTCTTTTTCCCCAAACTGGCATTTCTTGGCCTGCAATCGGAGCCTGATAAGAAATTTTTCAAACTTCTCATCCTGTTCTTGTTTTAGGAGACGAAACAAGTGTCGTTCATAAACTTTGCTTTGTTTAGGTGCAAAGTAGTTATCTAATTTTTCGATCGCGATGTTATAAAGTTCGCCTTCAGTTGCATTAGCTCCCGGGATATTGTGGAAGATTTCTTGTAACTCAGGACCACCGAAGTGTAAAAGACTAGCTCTTTTCTTTGCCTCGGTGTCTATGCCTGCCGCCTCGAGGTAAATGTTTAGGCTTCTTTTCCATCTTTCCCAACGGACAGAGACTGAACCAACCTCCCCTTCACATTCGAACTTCTCTAAAGTGTACTGTGCCATTTGGACTACCTGTTGACAAGGCAAGTAACTATGCTATAATTAATACGCTACGTAGGTATCTACCCCCGCAGTACCCCTTCGGCGCTTATGACGACACGTAGTTATAATACTATGCAGTACTGTCACTGGTGCGTGAGTATTACTCAGCGCGCGCATATGGTGTTCAAGGTGTAAACATAACATTTTTAACCTTGAAAATTTCATCATTTAATTCCATGTAGGTATGTTCGCAATTTAATGCTATACCGGTAAATCTCCGCAATTTAATACAGGTTGTACCTGGTGTATTCATCGATATCCGCAATTTAATGCAAGTCTCATGCCGCAATTCAATGCTCATTCGCAAATAAATGCCCAGTCGCAATTTAATGCCAGTCGCAATTTAATGCCAGTCGCAATTTAATGCCAGTCGCAATTTAATGCCAGTCGCAATTTAATGCCAGTCGCAATTTAATGCCAGTCGCAATTTAATGCCAGTCGCAATTTAATGCCAGTCGCAATTTAATGCCCAGTCGCAATTTAATGCTCAGTCGCAATTTAATGCCCAGTCGCAATTTAATGCTCAGTCGCAATTTAATGCCCAGCTAAAACCGCTCACTGCACGTTACTTACAGTGATTCTCGATTAACGTTTAATAAGTAGGTAGATCTAGTTGACAAATATATATATACCTACATAATAATATTTAGGTATGTCACTCCCCTGATGTACCCCCATGGAAATCTAGATACCTAAAACGTAAACAAAGGATTATCTACGAAACTTACGACCAAAAGTTAAATTAGTTACTTATCATTAGACAGAAGTCAATAGGTTCTTTTAAGGGCACATTTTGTAATAAAAGTAATTCAACAATTATTACAGTCAAAACTGCCGCGGAACAAATATAATCAATTTAAATAACAGCTGTCATACTTAATTTTACCTATTTATTGGTTATTACATAATAATCGGTCCCGGCGGGGCTTTATAGTTTAACCTGACTATCTTCTGAAATAAAAAGGCTTTCATTTAATTTTCTCTAATTTTTGTAGCAAACATTGCCGCACCAATGCTCAAAATCTAAAAGAAGCAGAGGTGGACATACCAGGAACGCTTTCCATGTTACTATAACTCTACAAAATGCAAAATGTCACCTACTCCCTTCATAAGTTGTGGCAGCACGAGTTTTCAATTTGGTCGGTTGTAAAAAAGGTTGTTTTCAATAAACTGATTATTACCTACCAAAAATTGTTTCGTTTTATGCAAGAATCGTGAAGAGGAGAAAGATTGAATATGCTTTATTGTATGTCATACCTTATTACTTAGAAAAACAGCACATAGGTACACTATTTATTAAAATTGTTTGAACTTAACCTGAAAATAAAGGTTTCGCACTCCTACTTCTAGCTCGAGTTTCCCTCACTAAATGGAGCACAGCAACAATTATATCAGCAAAAGATACACACATTATTCATAGGCAAGTAACTAATTAACACTGTGGACCAATTCATCTACTTTAAAACAGCAGCTATCAAGTACCTACCTGAATAGATTAACGAAACTCGAAAGGATCCGTGATTAATTTTACCTATTAAAATACCGTATACAGCTATAGGTCATTAATACTGAGGCTCGAAGCCAAGTAGGTAGGCAACCTGCAGATTTTCGTCCACCGCGGGCATCCCTTATTGAATATAGCTACTTAAATGTGAAGAATTCCCAGCGGGCAGTCACCCAGTTACCTACATACTATTACTTTGATAAAAACTTGGTAGTGCATGAATTTACAGCCCGTGTCTCGTGGTCCGAAAGTTACATTTTTATTCATTGATAATAGTCGGATAGTATAAATATTTTATCCACGTATATTTCCTCTATTTCTTTGTTATTAAATGTGCAAAATCTTAAACACTCACAGTTTGCCTCGTCGCCACATGTAATGTGTACTGCGACCCTGAGGTTGCAGTTTAGTAAGAACAAGTAATGTAACACCACTTCACAGTTATCGGCTCGCAGCAAGCGTCCACGTCTTCACCCTGCGGCGGTCGGTCAGCCAGTGGCTCCCCCCGGCCCCGCGTCACCGCGCGTACGCTTCTCGAGACGACAGAGTTATAGTCTATATACACTACAATACCTACTTTTTTTTTCAGGTGATTCAGTATATTCTCAGTGCACCTACCTTACGACGCCAATTAGTGGTGCTGAAGATAATTCCCCAGAAGCTTTCTACAACGAACGTCAATTAACTGTCTCCTAAAAGGATGATTTAGGTGCTTGCTAGTACACAGTGTTCAATTATCATCCAGACATAGTAGCAAAAATAGTTGTTGCATGTTGTTTTGCACAACATGTGCAATCGCACAGGAATGCTGGCATTCACAATTTCAGAAGAAGAGAGACTAAAAGAGCTCCAAACAACTGCTTTTGTTCAACGGAGGCAAACTAGGGGTTTAACATCTAACGTCGATTTAGCTCTTGGGCAACTATGTATGTGAAACTTAGTAAATAGGCTATGGTGTTCATGTCACAATTAATCAGTAGTGTCGTTTTAGTACTAAGGTGGGTGATTCAATAAATTTCTATTTTTAGCACATTGGGAAATGTATAAAATCAAACCAAATCCTTCTAATCAAACTAATCACCAATGGACAAAATAATTATAATTCAATAAAACCGCTCTAATATCCGTTTAAAAGTGTTTTATTTATTATATTACTACAGCAGCCCCTTCCCCACTGCAGTCACAGCTTCAGCTAAAATCCTGTCTCTCTCTGCACTCCTTCCATCCACGGCCCTTTCTCTTTCCGCACTCCTCTCTAGAAAGAACTGACGAATACATTAACAAATCGTCAGCGTATTGAAGAACCTTAACATGGTTAGTTAATAAGGACGAGTCCATATCAAAAGTGTAAATGTTGTATAGAAGGGGACTGAGCACAGAACCCTGTGGGAGACCTCTCCATACAAGGCGAGATGCTTCATGATCTCCTATTAGCATGTTAACAGAGCGTGCAGTCAGGATATTAATAACGAAATTGGACAAATTTGACGGAACCTTTAAGGCTTTTAATTTATTTTGTAAAATTGATAGTACAACATTATCATATGCTGCATTAATATCAAGAAAAACTGCTACGGTTGATTGGTTATTAGAAAAGGATAACCGAATATCAGATGCTAGAAAGCTTAAACAGTCAGTGGTACTTTTACCTTTTCTAAAGCCATATTGTGATTCTGCCAAAAGAAAAGGCCCTTACTTTCAACATACCATTCTAGGCGATTTTTTATTAATTGTTCCGCTATTTTCATTAAAATTGAAGACAAAACTATGGGGCGATATGAAGAAGGATCAGATGGAGTTTTATTTGGTTTGAGGAATGGCAACACCATTTGACGTTTCCATTCTTCAGGGATGTTACCAGTAAGTAATTATTACAGAATTGACAAAATGACAAGCATTAAATAATGTTACGAGCTTCGGGTTCGTTACAATTAAAATCAGCCGATTAAATAAACAAAGATGACACTTTAATTTACACCACACTAATTACACTATAAACTCACTAATCACAAAACACAATCGCACTATTAATCACTTGAGTTCGCAGTCGAAGATCGCTCTCGAAGTTATCACTTGTATCGCAATTCCAATACTGACTCGGTCGGCACATGTGCCGGCCTTATATAGGGTGCCGAGTAGAACTCCAGAAAGTTCACGTACATATCGGTCGCGACCGACTAAGGTCCGAGAATTCTAGCATAGATAAATCTCGAAGCTCCTTGACTTCAATAGTTCTGCTACTCGATACTAGATGGCGCTAGTGGTACCGAATGCCGCTATCATCCTAACTTAATTCTGGCGCGCAACACTGCCCCCTCCTAAGACATGCTCGTCCCGAGCATTATCAGCGCCATAATAACGCGCCAGTCGATCAACATGAACGATCTTAGGAGCGCTTCTTGTACCTTTCTGTATACGGTAGGTCACGTCATTGATCTTCGTCACAATCCGGTACGGTCCGTCCCATTTAGCTTGAAGCTTAGGAGATTTCCCTTTGCTGCGAACTGGATTATGCAACCACACTAGTGAACCTTCCTCGAACCCTTTATTGTTCATTTTGCGGTCATAGCGGGTTTTCATCTTTTCAGACATTTGCTGGCCCGATTGTCTGACATGCTCATGAATGTCGTTCATTTTGTTCCGCAAGTCATTCGCATAATCGGTTATACTGCGTGGGGCATCAGGTGGTATTCCGGTGATCAGATCTGCAGGTAGCCGCAATTCTCTTCCAAAGTTTGCGAAAGCTGGTGTCACTGACGTGCTTTCATGAACAGCACTTCGGTATGACAGCAAAAACGGTTGTATGTGCTTGTCCCAATCTCGTTGCCGGTTTTCCACAACTTTGGCCAGATATCTCTCCAATCTCTGATTAAATCGTTCCACCATTCCATCCGATTGTGGGTGGTAAGAAGTTGTCCTCGTTTTATGAGTACCCATAACTCGGCAAGTTTCCTGGAATATTTGGGACTCAAAATTCCTTCCTTGATCGCTGTGAATCTCTAAGGGTACTCCAAAACGACAGAAGACTTCATGAACTAGTTTATCCGCAACTGTTGAAGCTTCTTGGTTTGGAATGGCGAAGACTTCCGGCCACTTAGTGAAATAATCCATAACCACCATGAAATACTTGTTACCACTTTCACTTTCCGGAAACGGTCCCGCAACGTCTAGCGCTATCCTTTCCCATGGTGCACCAACATTGTACAATTTCAATGCACCTCTGCTACGAGTCTGAGGTCCTTTTACAGCAGCACAACTTGTACACTTGCGACACCAGTCCTCGACATCGTCACGACAGTGGACCCAGTAAAACCGTTCCCGTATCTTCAGTAGAGTTCGTTTAACTCCCATATGGCCTCCCGAACAACCATTATGGTACAGCTGTAGAACATCCGGTACTTTAGCTTTAGGGACAACCATTTGCAAATGACAGTTGTCTCCCCGAGCATTTTCCCATTTACGGCACAGGACTCCATCCTGAATCACTAAGCTGTCCCATTGGGCCCAATAGCTTTTTGTGATTGAACTCATCGCCGAGACATCACTCCACGTAGGCTTCGGAGCACTGGCCTTCATCCACTCTAGAATCGGCTTGATGTCCAAATCATCCTGCTGTGCACGTTCCAAGTTTTCCTTCCACTCGTTACTAAGATCTGTCTTGATCATCCTCACAGGTACGACTTCTTTACCTTCTTGCCGAGTACAATGCTTGCAGTCTTCAGGGCAAGGTCTTCTTGATAATGCATCTGCGTTGCCATGAGTTTTCCCATTGCGATGTTCAATCACAAAGTCGTATTCCTGAAGTAGTTCAATCCATCTCGCAATTTGTCCTTCTGGATTTTTGAATTGCAATAGCCATTTCAGCGCAGCATGGTCAGTTCGTAAGTGGAATTTCCTTCCCAGCAGATATTTGCTAAAATGCTGCAATGACTTGACCACAGCAAGTAATTCCCGTCGCGGACACAATAATTCCTTTCTGGCTTCGACAGAGATTTGCTGAAGTACGCTATCACAACCTCTTGATCGCCATTCCGTTGAGATAACACACCGCCAAGTCCTATGTCGCTTGCATCTGTGTCAACTATAAATTCCTTGTCGGTATCAGGATACCCCAAAATAGGTGTTTTGCACAGACGTTCCTTGAGCTCCTGGAATGCAATGTCGCAACTCTCGTCCCAGCAGAAATGTCGCTTCTCCTCCGTTAGCTTGTGCAGGGGTTTGGCTATGTCTGCAAAGTTCTTGACGAATCGCCGATAATAGGAGCACAAGCCCAAAAATGCTCTGACCTGCGTCTTGTCTTTTGGAATTGGCCAGTCCTTGACTGCGGCGATTTTCTCTGGATCCGTGCGGATACCTTCTTCCGACACTACGTATCCCAAAAAGCTAACTTGCCGTTTGAAAAATGAACACTTCTTTGGACTTAACTTGAGGTTTGCACTCTGGATCTTCATGAGTACGCGTTCCAGGTTTTGAAGATGTTCATCAAACGTACGGCCTATGATGATGATGTCATCTAAGTAGACCAGACAAGCATCGCCAATTAACCCGGTTAGTACTAGTTCCATCAACCTTTCAAACGTTGCCGGAGCGTTGCACAATCCGAACGGCATGACTTTAAATTGCCATAGACCCTTTCCTGTCGAGAATGCCGTTTTCTCCTTGTCCTTAGGATCAATTTGAACCTGCCAGTAGCCACTTTTTAGGTCCAACGTGCTGAACCACTTAATTCCAGTAAGCATGTCCAGCGTGTCATCAATTCTTGGCAACGGGTAGCTGTCCTTCTTCGTAACGTCGTTCAAACGACGATAGTCAACACAAAACCGCATGGTGCCGTCCTTCTTTCTTACCAGTACAACAGGTGAACACCATGGACTTGATGAAGGTTCTATGACACCATCCTTAACCATTCCCTCAATCATGGTTTCCACTTCCTTTTCACGTGCTACTGGCAATCTCCTTGGTCGCTGACGGATAGGCAATTCATCTCCCGTATTTATTTTGTGTTGAACTAAGCCAGTCTTCCCGATGTCAGCATCATTTGAAGAGAAAACATAAGCATACTTCAGTAGGGTGAATTTCAACAAGTGATTTTTATATGTCATTTCGGTGGGATTTTTTAATTTCAATGCTATCTACATATTTTTAGTGACAAATAAAACTTTAGCCTATTTTATAACATTGTGCGTGAGTGGACATCAAATTTCATCAAAACTTACATAAATATTTAAGGATGAATTTTTAAGAGTCCAATGAAATGAAAAGTGTCTACCGAAATGATAAAAATGACCACCGAAATGATAAACTGTGCACCAGAATGAAATAAATCCACCGATATGATACAGCTAAGAACAACCGTGCCGGGCAGCCAGGGTTCCGTACTTTGTTAGGTTTGATTTCCACAAATTTTAGATAAACACTGAGACAGGACAGTAGACAGTTATTTTAATATCATCATTAATATATAGATATTACAATTACTATTACATATATCATTCTTTGAGGTTACAATAACCTCAAAGAATGATATTATTGTAATATTTATTATGATATGAATGAATTGTTTCTTCACTTAAATAACCTTTGGTAATTTTTCTGGTTGTTGTTGTGTGAAAATGTTGGAAAACTTTATCGTAAATGCTGGTAACCATAAATTAATATTTTTGTTTGTTTATGAACTAATACTAATTTACTTGATATATTTTCAAAAGAGTGAACGAAGCGCGATAAGAAAGCTTAAAGTTTCTGATTAATATGATGGCTGCATTTGTAAGTTATGCCATTAATAGTAATACATAATGTGTACCCGTTGCACTAAGAGAAAAATGCTAGGTATAATTTAGTTAAATTGGTAACGAAACGAGAATAGTGTTTCTACAGGTATATAAGTAAAACTTCTAAAATTAAATCAACTCTTATATTTTATACTGGGAGCTACTACCCGATAATATCACCGTGGACTCGACAATATACTGTCATCAGCTTGACCGACTCCGTACAGAAATCAACAAAAAGCGCCGTGAACAAACAAAGATATACTTCCTTCACGACAACGCTCGGCCGCACATAGCCAAAGTCGTTCGTCAGAGCTATTGGATTTTGAATGGGAGCTACTGCCACATCCACCTTACTCTCCCGATCTAGCGCCAACGGATTTTCATTTGTTACGCTCTCTCAGTAATCATATACAGGACAAAAAATTTGATGATAGAGCACAGTTAACAGATTTCCTCGAAAGCTTTTTTGCCTCACGGCTCCCAAGTTTTTACGCTGAGGGTATCCATGCTTTACCTAATCGCTGGAAATGGGTTGTAGATAACAACGGTGCCTACTATAAAGACAAGTAATTCTAAATTAAAAATATAATTTAAAATTGTTTTGTTTATTTGCAACGCTCATTACTTTCCTACCAACCCAATATATACATGTAGGTACTAGCTACATAGAAATATGTGTATATTATATATCTTTAATCTTAAACACAAATATTACACAACAAATACACCCGAATAATCTAATCTACACTTACTTACATTACAAAACTATGACTTTATATTTGATAAAGGATCTCTAAAACTTTATGGTTTTATATTTCGGAGATACATTTAATTCCGGTGGACTGTGACACCAAAATGAAACTATTTTTGTCCCCATGTTACTGAAATGATAAACTTACTTTTTTGGCGGAAAAACCGCAAGCTTTGGGACCGCTGCGTTCGCGCCGAGAGCTTGAGCCGGACTGATCCGAAGTGAGGAAAGGTAAGAGGGGCGTAACAACGCAATGTTGACATGGATAATCTACTAAAACTTACTGTCCTCTGAAATGATAACTTTTTTCCAGACAAAAGTTGACTGCCTGTCAAATCCATGAGAAAGAAGATAAACAAACAAAAATAGTTTTATTTGATCGAATATATTATAATTTAATGATAAGAGAATTGATTTAAATCCATATTATGAATCTATTGGCAGGGGAAGGTATTTTATGAGCGGAATTGGGTTCAGGACAGGCCACCGTGATGATAAAATAACACTTTGTAATTTTTTTTTTTGGTATATTAGAGGGTAGAAATCAATGATTTTTTTTGCCAAGGTAGAGAAGTACTTACGTTGTTGAGAAAAAATATATAAAATAAAAAACCAGCACATTGCACTACCGTTCTCAGGTTTGCCGTGTATTTTTTTTGCTTGCGCAATTCACCCAGTAACATTCTCTTCGCCTTGACCATTTCATTTTGAGACAGAACTGTGCGACAGTCGTCTAAAAGTGTGGTCACTTTCGTTTGGGCGTCCTTGCTGAGGTTCCCAGTCGATAGATTTTGGCACCGACGCAACCAATCCACTTCCTCGCAAGTACCAATCAGCGTGCCTTTTTCTATCATCTGTTCCTTATCACAAACGTTCAGCACACGTACCCCCGAAATGTCAGTGGCTCTAACCAAAGTTTGGGCCACTTTCCAAGGAAGGTCATTGTCTACCCTTTCCACAAGCACACAACGATGAGTCTGCCCAGAATTCCGAGGAAGACTAACCGGCACAATCGTTTCTGATCTCGGCGGAAGAACAATCTTCTTTAGGCTGTACACATTTCCTGGTAATGCCCCTTCCATGAAAAGTTCCTCTGTTCCACATTTCAAAACTCCTTGCTTAACGTCGATCTCACAACAATTCTTCCTCATAAAGTCTAGGCCCAAAATGCAGTCGTCCATGATATCAGCCACGATGACATTATGAAGATAGATTCTGTTGCCTAGCTGTAACTCCATCACTTTTTCTCCACGGACGGGTATACGCTGGCCGGTAGCTGTCACCAAATTTATGCGGTCTCGGTTGTATGCGGAGTCCCCAAGGAACCGACTTACTAGTTGGGAACTGACAACCGTACGAGAAGCTCCAGTGTCAATCGTCAGTTTACATGGCGTTCCGTTGACCTCGCCCTTGATGATTAGGCTGTTCCCATTATGGGTTTGTGAGATCGAAATCCTTGGGGCTCTCTGAACATCAGCCAGCACCCGCCCCGCAGTCCTGGCTTTTACTCGTTTCCCTGCTGTTGCTGGGCGGTGTTGTTAACCGCCCTACCCTCTGGAGATCAACTATCTTCCCTGTCTGTAGTTCTGTTAGGGCAACTGGACCGTAGGTGGCCCCTTTCCCCACAGCCATAGCATCTAGGGCTGTACCCTTTAAGCCGATCGCGAACAGTAGCCGCTGCGACCTCCCTGACGCGATGGGAACGATGATCCTGCCGCACAGCTTCCACTTCCAGAGCATGAGCCAAGGCGTCCTTGAGCGTCCCGTGATGACCGAGCCTCACAGCAGCTCTGACCTCAAGGTCGCGGATGCCGTCAATGAATGCCTGCACCAGGTTCCCTTGAATGAGCGCAGGTACAGACTGGTATGCTTTTCGGACCAGCTTCTCCACCTCAAGGGCCCATTGCTGCAGGTTTTCACCGCTGCGTTGCACGCGATCCTTTAGCTGCGCACGAAACACGTGTTCCAGATGAGCGTCGCCATACCTAGATTCCAACGCCTCAAGGAGCTGCTCGTAAGTCACTTCCTTGCCGAGAGCTTCCAGAACAGTTAAGGCCTAGTCCCGCAGACCTAGTGTGAGGGCAGTCATGGCCTGATTTTTATTCCACCCGTTCGCCTGCATAACGGCCTCAAATTGTATTTTGTAGGCCGACCAGGAAGATGTTCCATCGAACGGCGGCACTTTGAATCCCCGTGGCGAAGGAGTAGTTGCTACGGAGGTTGCAATTCCATCTCCTACTTTAAGGTTGCCCAGCGTTTTCTTTATTTCCACAATCTGGGTTTCAGCTTCTATCAGGCGGTTTTCGTGTTGAACCACCTTATCTTTTACAACCTTTATTTCTTTGCCGAAAGTAGCATGCAGATCCTTCATGAGGAACATCTGTTCTTCCTGGCGACGCGCCTGCTCCTCTTTGTCACGCTGCAGCTGTTCTTCCAATCGACGGGCCTGTTCTTCCTGACGGCGAGCCAGTTCCTCCTGTCGGCGGGCCTGTTCTTCCTTGTCACGCTGCAGCTGCTCTTCTAAACGATGGGCCTGTTCTTCCTGGCGGCGGGCCTGTTCTTCCTGGCGGCGGGCCTGTTCTTCCTGGCGGCGGGCCTGTTCCTCCTTGTCACGCTGCAGCCGTTCTTCCAATCGAAGAGCCTGTTCCTCCTGACGACGAGCCTGTTCCTGCAGCATCATCATCAGAGCAGCAAAGTCTGGTGCTGATGATGATGCTGGAGTTACTGCGGACGAGCCGGCCTCCAATGTCGGCAACTGTCTCTCCGTCGTCTGCGGCATTGCACCTCCAAAACGCCTCTGGTCCGTCTCTTGCTGGCGTTGACTACGGGTACGAATACCCTCAGTGTCGTCCTTCGGTAGAATCGGCATCTTTTAAATCCACTCTTCTGACACCAATTGTTACGAGCTTCGGGTTCGTTACAATTAAAATCAGCCGATTAAATAAACAAAGATGACACTTTAATTTACACCACACTAATTACACTATAAACTCACTAATCACAAAACACAATCGCACTATTAATCACTTGAGTTCGCAGGCGAAGATCGCTCTCGAAGTTATCACTTGTATCGCAATTCCAATACTGACTCGGTCGGCACATGTGCCGGCCTTATATAGGGTGCCGAGTAGAACTCCAGAAAGTTCACGTACATATCGGTCGCGACCGTCTAAGGTCCGAGAATTCTAGCATAGATAAATCTCGAAGGTCCTTGACTTCAATAGTTCTGCTACTCGATACTAGATGGCGCTAGTGGTACCGAATGCCGCTATCATCCTAACTTAATTCTGGCGCGCAACAATAATAACTGAGGACGTCGTCATTAAGATTAGCAAAAAAGGAATACGGGATACCGTCAATGCCGGGTGCGGAGTCCTTAGTTTTGTGAATAACACCCTTTAATTCAATAAGAGTGAATGGCAGCTCTAGAGTTTCCGAAATATCATGGTTGATTGATACAAGTGGCAAATTCAGTTCAATAGCCTCAGGCACCCAAGGACAAAGACTACTATGTATACTAGGGAGATAGACGGTAACCTCAACCGTATTTCCGTGACCATACAAGCAGCGCCATCTATCCCAAGGAGGTGCCAATGTATTTTAGAAGTCACTGGCTAAAGAATCAGGAATAGGGGCAGGGTTATTATAAATAGACCTAAATCTACGAATATTACGCCAGACAATGGTTGGGTGAGTATTCGGTGAAATTGATGTGCAAAAGTTACGCCAAGAATCAAATTTTTTCTTCTTGAAAAGTTTACTAGTTAACTTAATTAAATTAGAAACAATTTCAAAGTTATCATCAGACATATCTAAGTTGTAATTGTATTCAGCTTCTTTACGTTTGTTTATCAATTCTGTGCATTCTGAGTCCCACCATGGAGGCGAAGGTATTCTATTAATATTTTTATTTTTTACAGGAAAAACTTCATCTGCCGCTGCAATTAATATGTGTGCTAAAGCTACTGCACAAATATTTTCATTGCAATCAGATATGATAGGCAGGGAGCTAAGCTTTCTGTCAACAATATCTCTAAATTTGTCCCAGTCATTATTATTTCTATTTGGCAGTTGTATGTTTTAAATTTGATTTTCTTAGCGGTGCATTTGATTTGGAAAGAGGATATGTGATAACTATTGGAAAATGGTCACTACCATAAGTAGAGGTTAGAGTATACCAAGTCAATGATGAAGCTAAACTTGGAGAACAGATGGAAAGGTCAATTGCGCTTTGGTTTTGGTTGGGAGCACACCGACGTGTGACTTCTCCTGAGTTCAAGATGCACAAGTTGTGTAAGTCTATTATATCTAATAGTTCATCCCCATAACTATTATTTGATGAACAACCCCAAGATTGGTGATGGCAGTTAAAATCCCCCAATACTAAGAAAGGCTTTGGTAAAAAAGAAAAGAGATCATTCACCTCTTGAAGAACAGAGGAAGAAGGATGAGGAATATAAATAGAAACTATACAACTATGATACACTTTAATAGCTACAATGGAGAATTCCTCACTATGAGGTGGTAAAGTAATAGAAGAAAAAGGAATAGAATTCTTGATAAGTATAGCTACTCCACCATACCCATCAGATCTATCCTCTCTAATGATTGAATAACCATTAATTTTAAAAATATTATGTGTTTTCAGCCAAGTCTCTGCTAGAGCAAAGACAAAAGGCTCATATTTGTTTATTAGATGTATGACATCACTCTTTTTGTTTAAAAGACTGCGACAGTTCCACTGGATTATTTTGGATGTGTCCATTATGAATGGGTTGAGGTAAATTAAAAGATTGGGCAACGTTGGACGGTGACATGTTGAACTGGGAGAGAAGATTGTGTAAAGCAGTAAGAAGATCATTTATGGAAAAGTTTGTTTCCTTTATTTCATTATTAATATTACTTGACAAAGCACAGCCATTTGAAGGCTGAGGTATGGCAAAATCTCTAACAATAGCATTGTGAGCTTCTTTATTATAACCATGCACATGTTTTGGGGGTGAACGTGGTTTTAAGTGGACTGTCTTCTTATAACTATTTGAAGTATTAGGGGATGAAATTATTGGGGCATCTGCAAATTTTTGAGAAGGAGAGGATAAAACTGTATCTGCATAATTATGTTTTAGTCACAGGGGGATGCAATTTAGCTGCTTCAGCATAAGAAACTGAACTTTGTGCCATGTATTGTTTAATGGATTTTTGTCTGGAGAATTCTGGGCAAGATTTGTTAGTTGCAAAGTGATAGCCAGAGCAAAGGCAGCAAGTAGCATTTTCTTTTTCGCAACTCTCCCCAGAGTGGCCTTGGCCACATTTATAACAGCGAGGTTTGGACCTACACTGTATTTTTGTATGTCCAAATCTACAACAATTGAAGCACTGTATGGTAGGGAAAATATATAAGTCCACAGGTAAGGCATTATAGCACATAAAGATCCTTTTAGGCAAAACCTGTCCATCAAAGGTAACAACTATGGACTGAGATGGTTTCCAGATTGTTGTTCCATCAACAGTGGTTTTAAAATTCAGTCGTCTGACTTTTAATATCGGACCGCAACCAATTGGTACTGTTATATTATCTATAACTTCCTCAGGAGACCATTCCGCTGGAACACCACCATAGAAATATAAAATACAGGAGAAGTGGCAAGGGGGCTTGTCGGCGTCCTCGCGACATGGTCTGGGCGAGCATGTCTTACGCAATGGTCGAATCCGCGAACTAGTGCGCTTACGACCGTGAGCGTGATAAGATATAAGAATGCCGTGTTGTTCAGTGTTTTCTTGTAAAAACCGAAGCATAAACCAAAACTTTGTTAATTATGGAATCACTTACCATATCAAAGTACAAGTATTTTACTATATTTGTCTTTAAAATCATGAAAAACAACAAATCGTAAAATATTTCTTGCTTATACTATGTTATTTTTGTTTTCAAATGTCACAGCGACAATAACATATTACAATGAATACACTGCTCCTTAACCACTACCTAAGTTTGTCGCTAAGTGACTGGATGAGCAATGTAAAAATCATAAAACGATACTTTAGCAAGCCGATGTATCGCATAGTACGGCCGCTGCTTCTTGCCGCGAGTTAGTGATGTAATTGTGCAGATACAATGTCCACAACAATGTCGATTGTTGAATGAAATATTACAAAAGTGTACCAAACTTTCTTAGATTTCATTAAATTTTTGGTAAATAATCGTTCAAGTGTTTTTGGCTTTGAATTATCGTATGTATGCCTTATTCTCGTGCTACTTCATTACTTTTTATGGTAATTGTATTTTACTTTCGATAAAGTTTCGAATGCATTATAGTAATCGGCATGTTTAAGATAATATATTAGTGACCTTTGCTTAAAATTAGTCAATAATTTCATGCTATTTATTTGTTTCACATGGGCAGCATGGTGTGTGTAATAAATGCCAGAATCGATAACTTTCCGATAAGTCAATCACTAGCGTATATGTAAAATAAATTGCTTTTGCACAGCACAACGATACCCACCGTTGTTTTTGTGTGAGTAAGTTGTACGGTGTACGGTAAATACACGCTGTGCTTAGTAGGATAAGGTTTATAATTGATTGTGTAGTACAGTCCGATTTAAGAAATGCGGGTGTGTGCGCGACTGCGTATCTATTGCTTTTACTGAACTGCATTCGTAGTAGTTGCCGGGTGGTAGGGCAAAACAGGAGACACAGGTTCCGATACATTTTCGGCTACAGGGCATATCTCCTTGTTTATTATATCTATGAACACCACGTACTAAACCCATTCGTGTAACATTAAACGTAGGTATGAACGCTTTGTAATTAAATTTTTTAAGGCTCTCATGCGCAATAAAAGAATTAGCGTCTAAGTGATTTGAGAAAGAAAGTGAAATCTTATTTCGTCCAATTTTTTTAACACTTCCATTAATTATATTTTTGAAGGCATTATGCTTAAGGAACTTTCCAAAAGTGATGGGGTGCAATGTCTTACCTTCATCGGGGGCAGTAAAAGTTTTTTGAACATGTATCAAAAAAGGTGTGCTGTCCGTACTTTCGTAACTTGTTCTGCCAATCTGAGAGGCGGGAACTGAAGAAGGAGAAGATATATCAGTAGCAAGTGTAGCAACATTTGTAGGCATAATTTCGTTATGTTTAGGCACCGAATCAGTAACTTTCGAATCCATGCAGCTACAACCCGAAGTTTCGGAACCATTGTTTTTACGGGTACGGCGACGTTTATTGCAGTGCTTGCAGACTAACAAACGACTTCTTTTTAATTTTCGACCCGAAGTTGAGCCATCGGTATCCATGCCCGATTCATTTGATTTCACCGTTACAAAAAAGCCTGCCGGGGGAACGAAGTCCCCCGGGTCAGGCGGGTCGTTCATGCTTAACAATCTAATAGATAATTAAAAAACTTACCACTACCGGAGAATATTTACAAATCTAAGATAAAACAATAAATAGAAGAATATACAACACTAAACTACTTCTACTGATCTTATAATACTCTGTTTTAAAAATTTCAAGATGAATTCAAAAAAATACACGACCGCCAAGTTGGAAGTTTCCCGCGCTTTTCGACGCTGCGTTATTCTATACATACATTTGCTTATATAAATATGAGTGAAATATGATTCAGAACTTGAAATATCGTTATGTCTCATTCTTTCTAGTGAGATAATCCTATTTGATAAAAGAGACAACTATATTTAAGTTGTTGCTAATTATGGCAACATTTTGTCGTGATGTAGAGACAGTTGTAGGTAAGTGCCGTTGCAGCCATATTATGTTACAAATTCATGGTAGTTACGCTGTCAAATGGTTGTTTACTTCTAATATTATTGAGATTTGCGAGAAAACTACGAGGAATTTTACTTTTAAAACTGCATGTAAATGTTGGAAAACATAAATCCAACATGCCTGTGTGTTGTGTTGTGAAGTGTGGTGCAAGAAACAATCAAAATCAACCTCAATTGTCTTTGCACAGGTTAGTAGCCGGTTTTCATGCATTAATACACACAATAATACACATTCGGTGATACTATTGTAACGCAATCATGAATTTATGGCTAAAGTATTGATATTTGGGTTCATTTCCACATAACAGGCCTTTTTATTATATTTGTTTATTCATTCGTTTGTTTACATAATGAAATAGTGTTGTACCGTTGCCGACTTGCGGTAATACGAAACTAGTTCCTCCGCTGGAACGATATCGGTATATTCTGTGATGTTTAACATAAATAATCCTGCGTCTTATTCGGTCCGAGTGACCTAGCTAGGTCCGGCCTGTGATTCACACTTCACACCAAAATCAAAATATTTTACGTAAATCTGAAGAAAACATTGAAAAAGCTAATTATCTCTAAAAGAGTAATCATGGAGTTTCTTGCCGGCACTTCTCCTTATGAAACAGCTAATTGGAACCGTGCACCTAGCTTATAATGTTTTATGTTTGTTTTAGTTACATATTAGCATCTCTAACCAAAATGATTTAATAATACTTTAATTTTTATAGGTTTCCTAAAAATGAAGGCTTACAGAAAAAAATGGTTAGAGGCTAAGGGTCGTAGGGTGATGTTAAAAAGCCTATAGCCATCCTGGCTACCAAAAGCAAAAATAATTTTAATGCTTTTTTTGCGCGGTACCCTAATTATTTCTCTAAAATAAAAGTAGCCTCAGTTACTCCTTGTAACATATCTGCCTGTAAAAATCCCGTCAATATTTGTACAGCTATTTCAGAGATTAGCCGGGACAAACACTTCAATTTCATTTATTTGTATAGATAGCAGAAGGTAAGATAACCTACTCATCTTTTTCTGTTACTATTACAACGGATTTTAATTAAGTACATGAGGTATGATCCAAACGTGATAAATTAGTGGAACTCGTATTAAGTATCGATACTCGTTGTAGTAACACCTTGATTGACTCAACCCTAGCAATGGCAGCCATTTTATGTTCTGTAGGTATGCACCCTTTTTTCGTAGGTATTTCCTGTCCATACTATTATAGGTCAATGGTCTTGACACACTGTGACAATTGTGACATTGACTTTTTATTTTTTTCGTAAGGGACATAAATATTCATGAGTTTTCTGGTTTTTTTTTTTTACTTAATAGCTGCCTCAAATTCCATAAATAATCCTGCGTCTTATTCGGTCCGAGTGACCTAGCTAGGTCCGGCCTGTGATTCACACTTCACACCAAAATCAAAATATTTTACGTAAATCTGAAGAAAACATTGAAAAAGCTAATTATCTCTAAAAGAGTAATCATGGAGTTTCTTGCCGGCACTTCTCCTTATGAAACAGCTAATTGGAACCGTGCACCTAGCTTATAATGTTTTATGTTTGTTTTAGTTACATATTAGCATCTCTAACCAAAATGATTTAAAAATACTTTAATTTTTATAGGTTTCCTAAAAATGAAGGCTTACAGAAAAAAATGGTTAGAGGCTAAGGGTCGTAGGGTGATGTTAAATAGCCTATAGCCATCCTGGCTACCAAAAGCAAAAATAATTTTAATGCTTTTTTTGCGCGGTACCCTAATTATTTCTCTAAAATAAAAGTAGCCTCAGTTACTCCTTGTAACATATCTGCCTGTAAAAATCCCGTCAATATTTGTACAGCTATTTCAGAGATTAGCCGGGACAAACACTTCAATTTCATTTATTTGTATAGATAGCAGAAGGTAAGATAACCTACTCATCTTTTTCTGTTACTATTACAACGGATTTTAATTAAGTACATAATATGAGGTATGATCCAAACGTGATAAATTAGTGGAACTCGTATTAAGTATCGATACTCGTTGTAGTAACACCTTGATTGACTCAACCCTAGCAATGGCAGCCATTTTATGTTCTGTAGGTATGCACCCTTTTTTCGTAGGTATTTCCTGTCCATACTATTATAGGTCAATGGTCTTGACACACTGTGACAATTGTGACATTGACTTTTTATTTTTTTCGTAAGGGACATAAATATTCATGAGTTTTCTGGGTTTTTTTTTTACTTAATAGCTGCCTCAAATTCCATAAAATAAAATATATTAATTTAAACATCATATTAGCCAAAATTCTGTGCCAAAAACTGGAATCGATAAAACTAGATTAACATTTTGTTGAGTGTCGCGTCACTAGTACAATGTTGGTCGCTTCGGAACTCACTTCACTTCGCATGTGATTAGGTGATGCTTACAGAATGCAAAATCAAGGTCATTTTGAACCTTAAGCGAAGTGAGAGTGAATAGCGATGTGAGATGTGAGTTGATGTTTGAATTTTACAGAATCGACGAACTGGCCCGGGAACGTCCGGCCAGGCGAAGGCCAAGGTGGGAGCCGCGCCAGCGCCTGTGACGCCGGCGCCTGCGACGCCGGCGACGACTAAGTCGGCCCCGGCGAAGAGGGGAAGGAGGAAGGCTGGAAGGGGAGCGGCTAAGGCTGCTGCGCCAGTGGCGCCGCAGCCGCCCCCACCCCCAACCTCGGACCCTCCTGCGGCCGAGGCCGGGTGGCAGGTTACTGGAGAAAAGCGGCAGGCCAAAAAGGCGGCCAAGAGCAAGGCCAAGAGGCAGCGGCGAAAGGCCAAAGCCATTGCGGCGAGGCTTCACGCCCCGAAGTCCGCAGCTGTAGTGTTAACACTGCAGCCGGAAGCGGAACAGAGGGGCGTGACGTACCTCGCCGTTATGAAGCGGGCGAAGGAGGCGGTGAACCTCCGGGAGCTGGGCATCAGCGGGGGCATCGAGATCAGGAGGACCCTGACCGGTGCCCGGAAGATCGAGCTCGTCGGAGCGGAGAGTGGCCCGTTCGCGGACGCCCTGGCCGAAAGGCTGAAGGCGTTCCTCCCCGCGGACGAGGTCCGAGTGTCCAGGCCGACTAAGTGCATTGACATGCGCATAGTGGGCCTGGATGACTCCGTGACGGCCAGGACTGGGGGGTGCTCTGCCGAGCTCGTCAAGGCGGGCACCATCCGTCCTGACAACACGGGCATGCAAACCCTTGTGGTGAGCTGCCCCGTGACGGCGGCCAGAACTGTGTCGGAGGGTCGAAGGCTCTTGGTGGGGTGGGTATCTGCGCGGGTAAAACTGCTGGAACCCAGACCTCTGAGGTGATACCGGTGGACCGCAGTGGACTTTGTTTCCGCTGTGGTCGGGCCGGCTCGTGCGAGACCTGCGCGCCATCCGCCCCGACCAGGGGCAAGAGGTCCGCCGCCGCCGCCGCCTCTGCCGCCGCCGCGGCTTCCGTCGCCGCCACTGCCGCTTCTGCTGCGGGTGCTGCGACTCCCGGTACCCGGGAGGGGGCTGAAATGGAGTGCCAGTAATGGTCCCATTGCAGCCTCCTCCAGAGACAAATCGGCCGCTGTGCTATTGCGCAGTGGCTGATGCCTGGGGACGGTGAGCGTGGGTGGCTCGCCGTCCGATACCAGGTTGAGTCGACGACGCGTTATGTTCCACGCGCGCCTCAAGGAGCCGTCAGCACCGAGGACGGGGCCCCATAGGGTCGGTGCCTGCTAGGTTTGCGGAATTTGTTCGAAAGAGTTACCGCGGCCCTGGAACGCATAGGGCACAAGAAGGAGCACGGGTGGGTTTTAGTCAGTAAAAGTCTGACACTCCCTACCGCTCCACCCAGGGCGGGAGGGGTCATTTGATGATTTCCCATCCAAAAAAAAAAAAGGCTAAATTGGTGTTTTGACTGATTTGCAATCTTGCATATTATAAAATGTTATCACATCCATTAAATATTCTTTCTGATCCAGTTCAACGCTGTCATCTTTCTTTGTAATTTTTATTCCTAGATATTTAGTCATACCTTCAAAATCTTTCATTTAAAATTCCTTTTGCAAAATTCTCTTTATTTTATTAATCTATTATTTTTGTTCAATGCTTCTAATTCTTTATTTATAGCCTCAAACCACAGATTAGCTTCTTCACCACTGGTAGCTTCCTTGAATGACAGCTGCTCTGCAACTTGTGCCATAACAACTGTATCATAATCTTCTAACCACTTAACTTGTGTTTCCTTACTGATCTACGAGATCGTCTTGTTTGGTCTACACTACTTTCTTCTACTACTGCATCATAAAACTCATCTTCTAAATGTTCTTCAAGCATCTCCACTTCACACATCTCACTTTCAGTTTCTTGTCTAAGTGACTCATTACTCTCCTTACTTGCATCCACTTCTTCTGGTAAGTTTACCGGATTTGTTTGTTCTGGTTCTTCTGTGACTGAATATCTCCACTCCACTTTTCTTCGGTTCTTCCAGCTCTTCATAGATCATTGTCTTTACAATTTCTTTTTGGCTGTTTTCTTTTTAAGAATTTAGTACTGTAGCTTCTTTGAAATCACACATCTCTATATGTATCAACCCTCTTTGAATTTGGGAACCAAACTCTATACCCCTTACAATGTTCACCATAACCAACAAAAAAACCTTTCTTACTTTTGGAATCCCATTTTCTTCTGCGTTCTTTGGGAATGTGTACATATACTTCAGCACCAAACGTTTTTACATACATATGTAAATCAAAACTCTTCTTATAAAGTAGCTCATAGGGTGTCTTCCCCTTTATTTTACTAGCTCCTGTTCTGTTAATTGTAAAGACAGCTGTGTTTACTGCTTCAGCCCACAACTTCTTACTTTGTTCTGCTTGGATAATCATAGTTCTTGCCGACTCAACTATGGTCCTCATCTCTCTATTTTTCCATTCTGCTCTGGTGTGTAGCTTACAGTCTTTTCATGAATTATTCCCTTCATCTTTAAGAGTCTACGTCTTGGTTTATAAATTCCCTTCCGTTACCTGACCGCATTCTCTTGATTTTACCGTTAATTTTTTCAGATTTACGCTTAAAAAAATAAACATATCTATAACTGTTATAATCGTCTTTTATTGGTACTCCCTTTCTTCTCATAAAATTGTTTGTCCGAAAATCATTATCCATAACACGTTTGCTATAAACAGCAGTAACCATAATGTTCAAAACCCCGAAATTTTGTTCAGCATAATAAAATTATCGTTAGTTCTAAAAGTATTCTGTCATAATATCGAGTACTATAATAATGGGTCTACCCTTTATAGCAGAACTTTTAATGTCATAATATTTTTTTGCATAACAACGGATAGCATAATCTTCACTTCGCAGAAAATTGTTTGGTATACCCTCATTTATCATACATTAAAAAGTCATAATTTCGTAAGTCAGAATCAACTTTAGACATAAATTTCATATCCTTAATAATTAAAAAGTAGAACCATCATATCGCAGAAAGTTCACAGTGGGAATCGTCTTTTGGCATACATTTCATATCGGTAGTCATTAAAAGGCAGAACTGTCATATTTCAGAAAGTTAACAGTTAGAATCATCTTTTGGCATACATTTGACATCCGTAAATTGAAAGACATCTGTGTATTAGAAAAAAATCATAGTTACAATAATTTTCAAATTTAAATTTCTTACCACAATAATAAAATGTGTGCAAGCAAGCATGCAGCATGCAAGCAAGCATGCAGCATGCAAGCAAGCATGTAAGCAAGCAAGCAACATGCAGCATGCATGGTTTCTGTCAAGGCTACGGCGCTGCGGGGCTCCGGCGGTCCCACGCGAGTTTATCGTCGCAGATGGGTTTAACGTTCACCACCGCAGCTTCGGCTTGCTGCCCGGCTTCGCCGGCCAGCCTCAACCGCGGCGGCGAGTGTTACAACCACCTGCTCCTCAACTCGCGGGCCGCCTCGCCCCTCCGCGCCTTCGCGGTTTTAAATTACACTCTAGGGGTAGGGCAGACAAGACTACGTGGAGTCGGTTTTGCTTCGATTCGTTTCTGTCAGTAAATTTGTAGTAAAAAGCGTTTACTGTTAAGACAACGTTTAAGTTTTAATATAAGTACCTAAGATTAGATAAATGCTTTTTTATGGAAATGGTTAAATAGATTCATCCCAGATGAAATTCTGCCATCTTCATAGTATGCCAAGTGAAATTATACAAAATGATCGTTGTTCCAAGTAAACATTATGCTAAACGAAAATATGCGAAATGTTAACTATGCTAAAGGTAATTATGCCAAATAAAAATCTGCCCTCTTAATAGTATGTCATTGTAAATTCGGGCATATAAACACTCGGCGAAACAATAGTTATACTAAATATTTTTTATGCCTTAAAAATATTCGTTTAAAAAAGATTATGCCAAGTGTGTTATGCCAAGTAAAATTCGGAGCAACAAGATTCTGCCAGATAGAGGGAACCCTATAATAATTGAATCTCCTAATTTTACATGCCCTAAAGTCATATGTCCTAAGAATTGTGTTGAATAATATGTATTATTTCGAATGTTCATTTATAATAAATATTTTAGTCCTAAAACATTTGCTAAAAAATAGGTTTTAGTGACACGAATCGCTGTAAATCCGACTCCACGCAGTCTTGTCTGCCCTACCCCTTTTTTTTTTTTTTTTTTTTTCTGGATGGGAAATCATCAAATGACCCCTCCCGCCCTGGGTGGAGCGGTAGGGAGTGTCAGACTTTTACTGACTAAAACCCACCCGTGATCCTTCTTGTGCCCTATGCGTTCCAGGGCCGCGGTAACTCTTTCGAACAAATTCCGCAACCCTAGCAGGCACCGACCCTATGGGGCCCCGTCCTCGGTGCTGACGGCTCCTTGAGGCGCGCGTGGAACACAACGCATCGTCGACTCAACCTGGTATCGGACGGCGAGCCACCCACGCTCACCGTCCCCAGGCATCAGCCACTGCGCGATAGCACAGCGGCCGACTTGTCTCTGGAGGGGGCCGAAATGGGACCATTACTGGCACTCCATCTCAGCACCCTCCCGAGTGTTGGGAGCCGCAGCACCCGCAGCAGAAGCGGCAGTGGCGGCGACAGAAGCCGCGGCGGCGGCAGAGGCGGCGGTGGCGGCGGACCTCTTGCCCCTGGTCGGGGCGGATGGCGCGCAGGCCCTTCCCCCAGCCCAGTGCTCGGCCGGCTTGCCAGCAGCCGCACATGCACTGCAGTGCGGCGTGGCCTCGCACGAGCCGGCCCGATGACCGGGCTGACCACAGCGGAAACAGAGTCCGCTGCGGTCGACCTCCGAGGGGCACATAGCTCCCGTGTGGTTACCCACATGGCAGCGGTAGCACCTCAGAGGTCTGGGTTCCAGCAGTTTTACCCGCGCAGACACCCATCCCACCAAGAGCCTTCGGCCCTCCGACACAGTTCTGGCCGCCGTCACGGGGCAGCTCACCACAAGGGTTTGCATGCCCGTGTTGTCGGGCCGGAGGGTGCCCGCCTTGACGAGCTCGGCAGAGCACCCCCCAGTCCTGGCGACGGCGGCCACAACTTCCTCCTCCGTCACGGAGTCATCCAGGCCCACTATGCGCATGTCGATGCGCTTAGTCGGCCTGGACACCCGGACCTCGTCCGCGGGTAAGACCGCCCTCAGCCTTTCGGCCAGGGCGTCCGCGAACGGGCCACTCTCCGCTCCGGCGAGCTCGAGCTTGCGGGCACCGGTTAAGGTCCTCCTGACCCCGATGCCCCCGCTGATGCCCAGCTCTTGGAGGCTCACCGCCTCCTTCGCCCGCTTCAGTACGGCGAGATACGTCACGCCCCTCTGTTCCGCTTCCGGCTGCAGTGTGAGCACTACAGCCGCGGATTTCGGGGCGCGAAGCCTCGCCGCAATGGCGTTGGCCTTCCGCCGCTGCCTCCTCGCCTTGTTTTTGGCCCGCCGTTTCTGGCCAGCAACCTGCCACTCGGCCTCGGCCGCAGGAGGGTCCGAGGGTGGGGGTGGGGGCGGCTGCGGCACCACTGGCGCCGCAGCCTTATCCGCTCCTCCAGCCTTCCTCCTACCCCTCTTCGCCGGGGCCGACTTGGTCGTCGCCGGCGTCGTAGTCGCCGGCGTCACAGGCGCTGTCGCTGGCGCCGGCGCGGCTCCGCCCTTGGCCTTCGCCTTCGCCTGGCCAGACGTTCCCGGGCCGGCAGCCACGGCGGCCGCGTACGAAGCCGCCTTCTGCCGGCCCTGGGGCCTCTGTGTCGCCGCTAGTGGGGGACGCCGAATCATGTCCTCCAAAACGGAGAAGTCTGCCCTACCCCTAGAGTGTAATTTAAAATCGCGAAGGCGCGGAGGGACGAGGCGGCCCGCGAGTTTAGGAGCAGGTGGTTGTAACACTCGCCGCCGCGGCTGAGGCTGAGCCGAAGCTGCGGTGGAGAGCGTTAAACCCATCTGCGACGATAAACTCGCGTGGGACCACCGAAGTGTTGATTATCATGACGAGATGAATAGTACCAACTTTAAAAAAATTGTTATTGAAAAACTTTTGCATAATTTACGAGCGCCATCCATAATAGTGATGGATTCCCCTTCCTCCGTATCACCGTATTTGTGTGATTAAAGTCCCAAATCATAATTCTTAAAAAAAATGTGATTAGGGTTGACCCAAAATAAAATTGACTACGGAGAGGATTAGACTAAACCTCAGCTTTTAGAAATAAGTAAGAGAAACAAGCCTGAACTGAAAAATTTTTTTCAATCTCATATACAGATATGAGATTGAAAAAAATTTAGAAGACAATAGGTAGACACAAATGCATGTATTTACCAACTTATGTTTTATTAGTGGGCACAGAACACGTTCGCAGATTAGAAGGAGAATACTTAAAACATGATTTGTATTTAAATAAACCTTTTATTATAGAAGTGATAAGTGACACTGAAACCGAAAGCGATAGTGATAATGATAATAGTGGTACGGAAATGAGTACCACAACGGCGCGTGGCGTAGGATGAAGTTGTGTATGCACGTTCATCAACCCGGTTTTTAATAAATTATTGTAAAGCATTTTTTTTACACTACACTACCACTAGGCACCACTGCTAATTATAATTAGTTAAATTTGGTGTTAGGGGTTAGGTACGGTCATAACTAAATGCTAGACATCCAGGTTCCTCTTGCAGGGAACATTTTGTCTGCTGAATTTCCACTTAAATGGATTACTTTTTAGATAAAGTCATTGTTTATTTATCAGAGACTAAACTGATAGCGTATACGGAAACTGTAAATTATCAAATTCTTTTTATTTTCTTCTTTTCTTTTATTTATTTTATATACTAAACGATTACCTATGTCTAATGCAAAATTTCCTTCTCGAAAACTTAAGTACCTACTTAATTTTGGGCACCTTATATTTATTAGCAACACTGTACTACAGTACAGGCATTGACATAGAAAACTAACATATGGACTGGAAATACCTACAAAAAAAGGGTGCATACCTATCTACATATATACTTATAATAAATCTGAAGAGAGGTCAATTCTGTACAGGGAATATATTTTCAAAATAACTATCAGGGGGTGATTAGTGATCGATACTGGTGCCAAAAATGCAATCAGTAAAATTTTTGTCTGTCTGGTCTGTCTGTCTGTCTGTCTGTATGTTCTTTATAGAAACAAATACTACTTGACCGATTTTAACGAAACTTGGTGCAATTATTCTTCATACTCCTGGGCAGGTTATAGTATACTTTTCATCACGCTACAATCAATAGGAGCAGAGCAGTGAAGGGAAATGTTGGGAAAACGGGAGAAGTTACTCCATTTTTTAAGCTTCCGTCGCGTGTGTAGCCTTAATAGATAAAGTTACATAGAAATAATGTATGACGGAAATGTTCTACATAAAATTATCTAAAAATATCCCACAACAGTATATGTCTATCTTTTATGGTTGACTCACAATAACACGTGTAACTCCCGATAGCTTAGCAGTTCGGAGCTTTCTGATTATATTTGTTTACTCTTACGTTTATAATACTCTCACTCATCCGTAATTAATAAAAAGTTAACATTATTACCTATTCAATAAAAAAAGAATCATAGAAATCGGTATAGAAACACCAAACTTATACATGAATACAATAATAAGCCACCGCGCCGTCGCGCTTTAATACTGAATCATGCTGTAAGATGTTAGGTATTGTGATTATTTTTGTGTAACTTTTGTTGCTATTTTATAAAATAGGTACTTGTACTTATTTGTTATTTTGGTAATGTATAATATTCGTTCAAATTACAAATTATTAATAGTTTCAATTTTATTTCTTTTTAGGTGAAGTAGTGGTAGAAGTAAGAGCATAGATTTTTAGATACCGGTAGGTTAGTAGGTTTTGGCTAATTTATGTTCTGTTTTTTTAGTATTAAGTAGGTAAAAGCGTAGATACTTTTATTAATTAGAATTTATTTTATTAATTAGTTATACGTAGTTATAGGTATTTATTTTGAAGTGAAGTAGGTATAGGTTATTATAATATAATTTTGCGTAGGCATTTCAACTTTACTTTCATTCCTTTTTTTGTTGTAAGTTGTATATATTTCACACACACGTAGTGATCTATCAACGCACAGCCCAAACCACTGAACGGATCGGGCTGAAATTTGGCATTCAGGTAGATGTTATGACGTAGGCATCCGCTAAGAAAGGATTTTGATTAATTCTAACCCCAAGGGGAATAGGGGATGAACGTTTGTATGAAACTTTGTCAATTTTAAACCGATCGGGCTGAGAGTTTCAAAATCGGGGGTAAAGTAACTAGGTATTCCACGCGGACGAAGTCGCTGGCAGAAGCTAGTAGTAACTCATATTGTCGCATAAAATGGCTGCTATTGCTAGGGATGTATCAATCAAGGGACATCGGTGTTACTATAACGAGTATCGATCTAAATACGAGTTTTACTAGTTATCACGTTTGGATCATACCTAATATTATGTACTTACTTAAAGTCCATTGTAATTGTAACAGAAAAAGATGAGTAGGTTATATTGCCTTCTGTTTATACAAATAAATAAAACTTAAGTGTCTGTTATAAGGTATAAGTCTGTATAAGACGCAGGAGTATTTATGTTAATGTTTCAGCGGCGGAACTAGTTTCGGTGACTATTACGGCAAGTCGGCAACGGTACAACACTATTCCATTATGACATATGTTTGTAAACAAACGAATGAATTAACAAATATAATAAAAAAGGCCTGTTACATGGAAATTAACCCAAATATGAATACTTTAGCCATAAATTCACGACCGCGTTACAATAGTATGATCGAATGTGTATTATTGTGAGTATTAATGCATGAAAACCGGCAGTTAACCTGTGCAAAGACAATTGTGATTTATTTTGATTATTTCATGCATCACATTCACAATAAAACACACAGGCATGTTGAGTTTCTGTTTTCCAATATTTAAATGTAGTAAAATCCTCGTAATTTTCTCGCAAATCTCAAAAATACAAAAAATAAACAACCATTTGACAGCAAAACTACCATAAACTTGTCGCATAATAGGCATGGGCAAAAAATATCGATATTTTTCCATACAATTATCAAATATATCGTCGATATTTTTAATCGCGATATATCGATATTTGTTTTAGAGTATCGAATTCGTATCAAATTCGATTATTTTTTACGCAATTTAGGTTGCGTGTTTTTAATGTTATTAGATTATCCTTGCATGCTCCTCGCGTATTGTTAACTTTAAAAAATCCCGCCAAAATCGTTATGAAATGCAATATAGCATTAAGACTATTGGTAGCGTGCAAGAAAATACTAATACTGCCATCAGTGTAAGACGAATATGAACCTGAAGTTAACAGACAATTAACAATTTTCGGATTTCTTTTTTCAACACGTCAATCACAAAACCTAGAAATATGTTAAATATAATAAATTGTTTAAGCTCGAGCAATAATAACAAATACTATTTTCTTCTTTTGTTTATTACGAAGACTGACGATATATCGATATTTTTCACTCGATAATTATCGATAGTGTTTAAAAATATCGATACGATAAATATCGATATATTTTTTTCACTTTCCCATCCCTATCGCATAAGACGGCTGCTACGGCACTTACCTACAACTGTCACTAAGTCACGATAAAATGTTGCCATAATTATCAACAACTTAGCTGTCTATTTTATCAAATAAGATTACCTCACTAGAAAGAATGAGAAATAACGATATTTCAAGTTCTGAATCATATTTCACTAATATTTGTTGCAAATGTATATTAATTATATAGAATAACGCCGCATCTCCATGTTTTTTCTATCTCAATAACTACAGATGCCAATTTTAAAGATATACTATTCTTCATAAAATATAGCTTGATCTCTGCGACAGCTGTCAGTAAAATCACGCCTATGAAGTACTGAATTTCATTATATTAGAGCCAGTACCTGTCAATGTCATACTTTATAGGCATGCCGACCTACTTAGTGATGGACGACGAATCATCGTGACCACAGACTATAAACTTATGAAACTTAATTTAAAATTAATTTATATTTTAATTTTATTGTAGGTATATTTTATAAGAAGATTGGGAGTGGGACATCCGATTTGATCATATTTGCGAACAAGAGTTTATAATAAACTTACAAGATTGTTCAAGCGATTCTGAAACTGATTCAGATATGGATTTGGGGTGTACTCCTTTTAGAGAATAAATGTATTTTATATTAAATATTCGTTTAATTTAGTTAAGTTTATAAATTAAGTTAAGTTATATGTTACATTAGCATCGATAATAGTAAGAAATATCGATAATTTCTATCGACATTTTTTTATACATAAGCTTGTGGGTAGTTGTAACAGTAGCACAAAGGAAAATTTGCTCGTATTTTTAAATTCAATATAATATAATAGAATCATTATTTACAGTTATTTATGCCATATTTTAAAAGTTAATAGTTTGTACCTGCTGGTATAGCGTTTTCTTTTACCATATACTTCCAATAATAATAAATTACCACTTTTCAATATGGATTCACTAACAAGCACTCTGAGTGAACTTAAGGAGTTGTTTGAAACAAGAATGTCTGTTTTTGAAGAAGAACTACAGAAGTCTCCTCAGTCACCCATCACAGCTACCAGCCTTGCTACGGAGTTCACTATGTTCCGGACATTCATCACCCAGGCTCTCAACAGTCTTCAACAACAGGTGGGTTTACTGGCACGAAGTGTTGACCAAATTGAGATGCGCGGACGAAGAAAGATCCTGCTGTTGCACGGGATTGCTGAAGAGCAGAAGGAGGATACTGCCAAGGTGATTGTTGAGGTGGTCCGTAACAAACTGCAGTTGAGTGACTTCACTGTTGCTGACATCAACCGATGTCACAGGATGGGGCGAGCAGTGCCAAGTAAAACCAGGCCTATCCTGTTCAAGCTGAGCAGTCTTGCAGTCAGAGACAAAATTTGGTTTTCAAAAACCAAGTTGAGAGCTTCAGGTGTCACGATGTCAGAGTTTCTCACCAAGGGGCGGCACGACGTGTTTCTGGCTGCGAGGGAAAGATGCGGCGTCACCAGAAGCTGGACTAGGGCGGGCTGCGTGTACATCCTTGGTCCCAATGATACGCGGCACCGGGTTGAGTCCCTCGCTGAGTTGGACAAGATTGCGCCAGTTCCTTTGGTTCCCAGCGAGCCTGAGCAGAGCGATCCAAAATCAACTGTGCCAGCAGCCGTTGCAGCTATGAAGAGTGCACGGAAAAAGCGTACTGCAACTCTGAAGAAGTGATGATGATGAGTGCAAGTCTTCAGTGTTGGTCAGTTGTGCGCCTGTTTTTGTTTTGTTTGGTATTTTCTTTATTCCAATGTCCGGCTAATATTGTATTTTATTACTGTGCTTTATTTGTAATTCTACCGTATTTTTATTTAGTTTGTTTTGACTTCACATTTAATGATGTTTTTAAACTGTTACTGTCACGTCTGTCACTTGTCAGTTTGATGTCTTTTTCATTAGCACGTTCCGTTTTAGGTAGCGGTACACGGACATTGTTATCTCATTTTTTAAGCAGTTAAATTTCTTGTTTTGTTGTGTGTCGGTTTCGGACTGCTTGTAATGTACTTAATATGATTTGTATTTTACTTATTATAATAACGCAACCGGCAGGTAAACTTGATATTTGGTATTTATAACTGTTATTTTAGTTAGGATTTTAGATATTTTAGTATTTTTATTTATATATTATGTCTGTCGATATTAGCAGTAACAGTAACAGTTTTTTATCTCTTACAAGCAATGATGACAGTTTTGTGAGTATTCCGTCTCTTGCAGAAAGTCTTACAGAGCAGTTCTCTGATGTTCCTCGAAATTTTAACGTTATTCATATTAATGCCCAAAGTATTCCGGCTCATTTTCACGATATGCTGGCAAGCTTTGACTGTAAAAACATTCATGCTATTCTTATTTCAGAGTCATGGCTTAAACCTTGTCTACCTTCTACTAGTTACTCTCTTCCCGGCTTTGTACTCATCAGAAACGACCGGACAATTGGTGGCGGTGGTGGTGTTGCTATATATCTCCGTGCGCATATTCCCTTTTCCATTGTAAATGTATCAGCGCAGCCACCGCCATCAAATGCTGGTGAACACCTGTTTCTTGAGGTCACACTACATCATTCTAAATTACTTCTTGGTGTCTATTACTGTCCTTCTTTACGTATCAATTTCTTTTCATCTTTTGAAAAACTCTTAGAAATCTTGATTCCTTCTTACAGTCATAGTGTAATCATGGGTGACTTTAATACGTGTCTCCTCAAAAAGGACCATCGGTCTTCTTCTCTGACCAATATTTCAGCTTCTTGTAATCTATCCATTCTTCCTCTAGGTGCCACTCACCACTTTCCAAACTCAACTCCTTCGCTTCTTGACTTGATTTTCGTTTCCTCACCAGATCGTGTCGCTAAGCATGGTCAATGCTCAGCTGATGCCTTTTCTTATCATGATCTGATTTTCCTTTCATATAAAATTCGCCCTCCTAAAGCTAGATCTAAACTTCTTATGCAACGCAATTTTGGTGGTATGAACATCGACAGTCTGTGCGAGGATGCCAGCAACATAGATTGGTCTCCTCTGTTTCAATCCACGTCAGTCGACGAACAAGTGTCTATTTTCACTGATAAACTTGTCGAGCTTTACGACCGTCACGCACCGGTACGAGCGGTTAAAGTAAGACATTTGCCGGCACCGTGGCTGACAGATGATATTAAAAAGATGATGAACAAAAAGGTGTTGGCAAAGTCTAAATTTAAGCGACGACCTACTGATGCAAATAGGGACAAATATGCATCAATCCGCAATCTCTGTAATAAGGTATGTAGGAATGCTAATCGCCAACACATCCATAACTCTGTCCAGAATGGGGACGCGTCCAAGGTATGGAATTTTCTAAGATCATTGGGGGTCGGTAAAACCCAAAAAGAGGCTATCCCGAAAGATTTAGACATCGATGCTATGAATAATCATTTTACAGCTTCGTCCAATTTCGATAGGACAATTAAATTGAAGACATTGGATTATCTTTCATCTCTTCCGACTCCCAGTTATTCTCCATTTGTTTTTAGTCAATTCAGCGCATGTGATGTTAAGAAGAGCATATTATCTATTACTTCTAATGCAGTAGGAAGCGACTGTATTAGTCGTAAAATGTTACTCCCAGTGCTAGACGTAATCCTTCCCGTTATTTGCCACATCCTTAATTTTTCTTTGTCTAGCGGTGTCTTTCCATGTTTATGGAAAGATGCTCAAATAATTCCACTGCCAAAAAAGTCCAATCCTACTACTTTGTCTGAATTCCGTCCAATATCTGTCTTACCATTCCTATCCAAAGTCCTAGAACGATTAATCCACAACCAATTAAGTACTTTCCTATCCAAAAACAATCTCCTCAACCCCTTCCAATCCGGCTTCCGTTCTGGTCATAGCACTACTACAGCGCTTCTGAACATTACTGAAGATATAAGGTCAGCCATGGAAAGCAGTAATCTAACGGTCTTGGCATTGCTCGATTTTAGTAATGCTTTTAATACTGTGGATTTCGATGTTTTGCTTGGCATACTTTGCTCTCTTAATATATCTCCATCGGTGATTGACTGGTTTCGTAGTTACCTGTTCGGTCGCCGGCAACGTATATGCATCGGAGAGACTTTGTCCTCCTGGTGTAGTACCTCTGCTGGAGTACCACAGGGTGGCGTATTATCTCCTTTACTTTTCGCAATTTTTATTAACTCAATTTCTAATGGTCTATCTTCTTCCTACCATCTTTATGCAGACGATCTACAAATTTACACGCGAGCTCCTCTTGGGAATCTCTCTGAGGCCATCGTCACTATTAACCGTGATCTGGCTCGCATATGCCAATGGAGCAAGCGGTATGGACTCATGGTCAACCCCACTAAGACGATGGTCATCATAGTGGGCAGTTCCAGGATGGTTTCAAGGATCGACTGGACAACTCTTCCCCAAGTTTATTTTGATAATTTAGTTATTCCCTTCTCTGAAAAAGTTAAAAACTTGGGGATATACATCGACAGAAACTTCTCTTGGACTGCCCAACTGCAGGAAGTTAGCCGCAAGCTATTTGCATCTGCTGCATTGTTGAGGAGGCTGCGTAATTTTCTTCCTACTGCCACCAAGATTGCGCTTGTGCAATCACTTCTTCTACCCATCCTTGATTACGCTGATGCTAGTTATCTTGACCTAACTCAAGAACAACTTGATAAACTTGAGCGGCTTCAAAATTTCTGTATTAGGTTCATATTCGGTTTGCGCAAATATGACCACATTTCTGAATTTCGCGTAAAGCTCAAGTGGTTGCCAATTCGCCTTCGCCGGAATGCTCATATTCTTACCCTTTTATATAACGTCCTCTTTTCACCTTCCACCCCTCTTTATCTTAAGAGTCGCTTCCAATTTCTTTGTGATTCCCATTCTAAATTTTTGAGATCATCAGATAACTTACGACTAAAAATGCCAATGCATTCCACAACATTTTTGGATAAATCCTTCACTGTACAGGCTGCTCGTCTGTGGAATGCATTGCCAGTCCCCGTAAGACGCGCTCAGTCGTTGCCTGCATTTAAAAGACTTGTAAAGGAATATTACCTGTCGCTGTGATTATCGATAGTCCTCCGTATTTTTACTGCCTGTATAGTTGGTATGTATGTATTTATGTATCTATTATATGAAATTTGTATGTAGGTATCTATATTATCCTGTTATATATATTATATTAATGTTGAATTGGTTTTGTTACACCAATGACAGCCCCATTTCATGTCCAGACATATACTGTCCATGCCAGGTTGTCTGGAAGAGATCGCGGAATGCGATAAGACCGCCCATTGTATGTGTTTTAGTTTTTAAGTCTACTTTTTGTGTTACTTTTGGTGTACAATAAAGTATATAATAAATAAATAAATAAATAAATATATCTTGACAACCCTAGGAATGTTAGTTTGACATAAATGTCGCAGAGATCCATTGACCTATAAAAGTATGGACGAGAAATACCTACGAAAAAAGGGTGCATACCTACAAAACATAAAATGGCTGCCATTGCTAGGGTTGAGTCAATCAAGGTGTTACTACAACGAGTATCGATACTAGTTACGAGTTCCACTAATTTATCACGTTTGGATCATAGCTCATATTATGAACTTAATTAAAATCCGTTGTAATAGTAACAGAAAAAGATGAGTAGGTTATCTTACCTTCTGCTATCTATACAATAAATGAAATTGAAGTGTTTATCCCGGCTAATCTCTGAAATAGCTGTACAAATATTGACGGGATTTTTACAGGCAGATATGTTACAAGGAGTAACTAAGGCTACTTTTATTTTAGAGAAATAATTAGGGTACCGCGCAAAAAAAAGCATTAAAATTATTTTTACTTTTGGTAGCCAGTATGGCTATAGGTTATTTAACATCACCCCACGACCCTTAGCCTCTAACCATTTTTTCTGTAAGCCTTCATTTTTAGGAAACCTATAAAAATTAAAGTATTTTTAAATCATTTTGGTTAGAGATGCTAATATGTAACTAAAACAAACATAAAACATTATAAGCTAGGTGCACGGTTCCAATTAGCTGTTTCCTATGGAGAAGTGCCGGCAAGAAACTCCATGATTACTCTTTTAGAGATAATTAGCTTTTTCAATGTTTTCTTCAGATTTACGTAAAATATTTTGATTTTGGTGTGAAGTGTGAATCACAGGCCGGACCTAGCTAGGTCACTCGGACCGAATAAGACGCAGGATTATTTATGTTAAACATCACAGAATATACCGATATCGTTCCAGCGGAGGAACTAGTTTCGTATTACCGCAAGTCGGCAACGGTACAACACTATTTCATTATGTAAACAAACGAATGAATAAACAAATATAATAAAAAGGCCTGTTATGTGGAAATGAATCCAAATATCAATACTTTAGCCATAAATTCATGATTGCGTTACAATAGTATCACCGAATGTGTATTATTGTGTGTAATAATGCATGAAAACCGACTACTAACCTGTGCAAACACAATTGAGGTTGATTTTGACTGTTTCTTGCACCACACTTCACAACACAACACACAGGCATGTTGGATTTATGTTTTCCAACATTTACATTCAGTTTTAAAAGTAAAATTACTCGTAGTTTTCTCGCAAATCACAATAATAAAAAAAGTAAACAACCATTTGACAGCGTAACTACCATGAATTTGTCGCCATTTTGACGCTTAATATGGCTGCAACGGCACTTACCTACAACTGTCTCTACATCACGACAAAATGTTGCCATAATTAGCAACAACTTAAATATAGTTGTCTCTTTTATCGAATAGGATTATCTCACAAGAAAGAATGAGACATAACGATATTTCAAGTTCTGAATCACATTTCACTCATATTTGTATAAGCAAATGTATGTATAGAATAACGCAGCGTCTCCTTATTATTCCTACCTCAATGCAGAGATCAAGCTAAGACTCCCATAGACAACAATCTATGGGAGTTTCAAAATAACAAAATATATTTAAATAGACATCAATTATAAGTATTTATAAATATTATATACCTACCTACTAATTCACTATTGGTCTAATTTGTTCTAATAGACAATACGGAAATATAATTTTGTAATGATGTATTTTTTTACGATATCAACACTCACATAATCTGTGGAATGGAATTATCGGTTATCGATAATCTGTGAAAATAAAAACTAACTCAGTCATTTGTAAAATTGATATAGAATATAACAATTAATGTTACTGAATTAATGTCAGTGGTCTAGGTTTGCGCTGAAATACGATACTTATTTATACATAATAAGTGAGTTTCGTAGAATAGGTAACGCTTACCTCATTTTATATATCAGCACATTACGAAAGTAATAAATTGGCCATCACAGCAGACGAAAAAATAAAGCCAGTACCTATATTGTACCTATTTAACATCCTAATACTGAGTTCATGTGATTTGTTGTAAAAAATGGCTTTAGCCCTCCAAAGACGAGCTAATGTAAGTATTCACAAAGAAATATTAAATAAATTGCTTTAACTGTTGAGCCTGAAAACATGGTTTAGATAAAAAGTTAATAGATGATGATAAAGTTACACTATACGTTTATAAAGTGTACATCATAACATCATACTATTACGTGTACATATTCATTGTATTCTAAGCTTTTTGTACAGCACCACTGCTGGTTCTCTGCAAATAGTTTAACAAACTATTGTATTTTTGTTCCTGTCGTACTTCTATTATCTTCAGTATATTCTCGAATGAGCAACACTGGTATCTGCTTTCGCTGAGTTGTGTATTTTGTTTTCACTATTATTATCTGTTGTTATAGGTTCGCTTACCACCTGAAGTAAACAGGATACTTTATGTAAGGAATTTACCATACAAAATATCTGCTGAAGAAATGTATGATATTTTTGGAAAATATGGTGCAATCCGACAGATACGTGTGTAAGTAGATGTTATTATTATTGATAAAACTAATTAATAAAAGCAATTAAATTTTTTAAAGTTATGGCTTCATCAATGAAATCAGAAATAATTTATTTTGCAATGAATGTAGGTACAAAATATGATAGACTACAGGCCCATGTCCAAAAAATGATGGGTCATATGAACCACCAGGTGGGGTATATAGGAAGATATAAGAGCATAAAATAATACAATTCAGCACTATGCCGTCACTTGTAAGCTGTTTAACTGAGTGCTGGTGAGAATTCAAAAGTGCAGGTAGAGTGAGTACATTTTGGTCATATATTTTTGTATGGCATTTTTACCATCGATAGATCCATGAAATATAATAAGAAAGCTCGCAGTGCCAGAAAAAAATGGTGCACCACAAAGTCAGTAATTTATTTGGATTTTCTGACAATTTCCAAGAGAATTTGGTCATTTCATTCTGTACGGCATCAGTTTCATACTGTTTCAATAAAGCTTCTAATCCATTATTCCGCAACGCCATACTAAAATCATGCGACAAGGAGAAAAACTTAATAATTACCTTAATTTCATGGTACTTATACTTGATTTATAAAGGTCTAAAATCGTTTGACTCTGTATGGCAACTTATTTTTATATAGTTGCCGTTCAAAAGAAACTGTTCTAAAAAAATTATAGAGATATACAAAAACTGTTTTTATTAATTTTTAATTATTGCATAATTTTAAGTATAAATAGATTAATAAAATATAGCAATTTTAAATGACCTAAGTTTTTAGAACGTAATAACAATCTTACATTTTTATAATATCTATACTCCATTCACAATAAGATTAGATATTGAAATAACTCTTTTTTACAGTTCGTTCAAACGATTTTGACTTCTATTGCGTTAGTGGCATGACAACTGGCAGCTACAGTAAACAGTTGGTATTATAATCACGTTTTTGTTTTTAATGCCATCCTTAACCGTATAGTTTGGTAGTAGTACCATTTGGTACTAGACATGCAAACCTCCGCCGGCTCGGTTGTAGTACCAATTGGACCTCAGAGTTACATCATACGACATCCTAATTAATAGTAGCATTTTTAAGAAAGCCACTTAAAAAATCTTATGTATGGGCGGTAATTAAAACAATTAGATAAAATGCTCAAATCTTAGCGCCATTAATTCTTTAATATTTAACCCACAAGTTTACTAATTTTCATAAATAAAATCGAAGTGCATAAATGTGATAATCGCCATCAACCATCTTCTTTTTGTTTTTTTTTTTTATTGTTAGGGTGTTCCAAAACGATTATGCGAAGCGATTTATTTTTTATTTCAACCTAATCGATTAATTTAAATTCGTTATTAAAATATTAGGAAAAAATACGTTTAAGACATAAGATACAATAAGCATTAATCTTAATTATTAGTTATGCTTTCTTATGTAATTCAAATAATATTTTCTACAATAAAGAAAGAAATCTACTCAACAGATTATCGGACCTAAGGTTGAGTTGCGCAGAATTGTCTATGTTATTCAAAATAAGAATGAAAAATATTTTATTCCTTTTAAATTACTGAGAGTTTTAAGTTAGATACTTTCAGCTGGTTGTGTACGAAATACCAAGCTTATAGTTTATGTATGTTAAGTAGGCCTAGACAAATTTACACTGGTATTGTGATACTGAGTAATGTTATCAGATATTTTTTATAATGTTATGAAAATTGAATATTGCTTTATAAAATACTTTTCGATTTTGTGATCCTGCTGCTGAAACCCAGTATCTAATATGTCCATGCAGGGCACGGAAAATGCAATTTGGGCGATTCAAATTACGCATACTTACCTACAAAATATACACTACAGGCCAAAAGTTTAAGACCACCTTAATTTAAGTAGGAAAATAAAGTAAAACACCAATAAAATATTAAATGTTTAATTAACCAGTTTAATAATCTAATCAGTTAGTGTTTATGGACAAATTGTAATGTAAAGCATAAAGAAATATTAACAATACATGCTAAAAAAGGCTATAGTTAGCTAAACTGATGTTTCATCAAAAAATCCTCCTTTACTTTATATGACTTTTTTCACAAGTCTCGGTATATAGCTATCAATTTGTTGATGGTGTCTTGTGATATATTGCTCCAACTTTCGCATAAAGCATTCCACATTTCTTTTTGCGAGGATGGGCCACGATTACGGACGTTCCTGTCAAGCTCTTCCCACAAAAGTTCAATAGGATTGAGATCCGGGCTCTGAGGTGGCCAAACCATGTTTTTTAACACCCCTTGGGCCTCTTTCTCTTCTAAATATCCTCTGCATAATTTGGAGCTATGCTTTGGATCATTATCTTGTTGGAAAATGAATCCGTGTCCAATTAATCGCAACCCGGAAGGAACGGCGTTTTGTTCTAAAATGTTTTTGTACTGTTCCTTTTTCATAATTCCTTCAATTTTGATCAAATCGCCAGTTCCTTGGCTAGAGAAGCAACCCCAGACCATAATTGAGCCACCGCCATGCTTGACTGTTGGGACTACACAGTCTGGCATCATCTTTTCTTGAGCATTTCGTCTCACGTAAATTCTTCGTTTTGAACCGAATAGTTCAAACTTGGATTCATCGGTCCAAAGAACTTTTTTAAAATCTTTTTCAGTCCAATCTCGATGGGCAAGAGCCCACTGCATCCGCTTTTTCTTATTTTGTGGCCTTAGCAGAGGTTTTCGAACGGCGACGCGACCATACAACTTTGCATCTCTTAGTCGCCGTTTCACTGTAGTCAATGATAAAGGTTTAACTCGGGTTTTGTTTACTTCAACGCGGATTTCTGGTGCTGTTAAGCGTCTATTTCGCTTACTAGTAACAACAATGAAATTATCTTCACTAGACGTGGTAGCTCTCGGCCTTCCCGAGCGTGGACGATCTTGAAAACTGCCTGTCTCCCTGTATCGAGTTATTGTGCTATGAACACCTGTCTTCGATAACTTCAGTTGTGAAGCAATCTCACGTTCGGATTTGCCTTCATTATGTAAAACAACGATGGCAGAACGCACTTCACTACTAATTTCGCGTGCTTTTCCCATTTTAAGACGTCTTTACTGTAGAAACCACAAGTTTAGACTAACTGAGATTGTTTGTGAACAAACCCAAGTAAACTCAGGTAAAAATAAATTGAAACTACGTGTTTTCAGAAGCTCTAGAATCCTTAATATTGACCAATGCGAAACAAATGCAAAGTAATAAGTAATGAGCACACAATAAACACATTATTACGACTCTACCACCTGACCCTAGCGCAGCGTTTGTCGGTGAATGAAAACAATAGATGTTTATTGTCCAATAACTGGAAAGTAAACAAAAGAATGAATTCTTTAAATATTCTATATTAACAATAGAATATGCAGGTGTGCATTTCTTTTATATATCTTAAGGGATTTTATTACAATTGATAGATAATTATACTGCTTAAGTGCGGTCTTAAACTTTTGGCCGGCAGTGTATTTTCAAATTAAGGTTCTAAAACTATCTTCTAAAAAAGTTTAGGCCAAATTCTACATGGTAAATAACCTATCTCAATAAATTTGAATAAGTATTATAAGTGAAAATGGCACCGACTAGATTTTTCTAGTTTTTTGTTATGGGTGTTATTTTCATGGTTTATAGGGTTCCTAATAACAAATCTGCGATCAAAATCCATGAAAAAAAATCGGGTAAAATGCGAGCCGGAATCTTGTTAGGGTTGCGGGAATTCAGAATTATTACCCACCGAATTTCATCTGAATCGTTTCAAATGCATGAGTATGCGTGACATGAGAGGTCCTTTGCTTTATAGAGCTTTTTTAATGCACATGAAAGAAAGAAAGAAAAGAAAGAAAAACTGTTTATTTGCGCCAAGCATGACACATATTTAATAAATTAATAATAATGTCCGCACAAATCGAACTACGAATTTAAGCTACGCTTACCGAGATCGGCTAGTGGATGGGTGACCATCTAATACAAATTGAGTTTCCGCCATGGCTTGGAAAGCATGTCGTTGGTGCCGGCTGTCATTCGAACATCTTTGGCAGTCGATAAGCCACAAACTGTAACCCCAACATTGCCAAGAGGTGTGTTCTACTCACTTACTAGATTGTGGAGGTCTTATAAGCAATGTAAAAAAAAAAATATTTATCTACATCCGGTTAGGCTAGATGCCGAACCCAACATGGAAAAGGCTAGGCAAAATGACGTGAGTGTGTCTCGAAAAAAATAACTTTTTTTTTTTCAAAATTCGAATAGCCTATGACAGTACGGCATTTATGACTAATCGAATGATACTGGATTTGAAAAACCTATGCAGCCGTTTAGGCTACCGGACGTTCCAAATAAATAGACGTAACTACAAAAATACATACATATGTACCTACTTACATACAGAGTATATTTAAATAGATAAGTTTTTTTATCCGCAAAAGGATTCTTCTTTTGCGGATAAAAAAAACTTATCACATTATAAATATCGAATTGAAATAACATTATATCAAAGTTCAAACCGATCCACTACCTAACCATACCATAGTCAATATAAATAATAAATATTTCTGAATCACGAGCGCATTCTGGTTCTGCATTTAAATTTGAATAAAATCATTTGGGCGCGAAATCAGCACGGGTCCGATTAATTTTTTCAGTTGATTTTATTCGTTGATTTCCAAAAAATGGTTTTTATAAATGCTTATTGGATTTTATGATAAATAAAATATATTGCGCTAATTTTTAATAATCGATTTATCATCATTGCTTATTTATATTTATCGAGTCGAACGAATAAAAAAAACCATCGATTATAATAATCGTTTTCCCACACCCTAGCATTAAAAAAATCAATATGGCTGACGATTTTAAACAAAAATAAATTAGCGGTAATGAATATTACGAGTTATTGGATCTGTGTTCGTTAATTGCATTTAGATCTGGGCTTTTTCTTGTTCTTCACGATATTTAGAATCATAATATGTGTATTTGTAATAGTATTTACATGTGAGTGTGTGCTTTTTGTGTGAAATAAAAACGTAAACAAACACAGTTGGCGCGAAACTTTGACTTTGGATACCAAAAAACTTCATTACCGCTCATATTTCCTTAGAAATATGGATGAATTCGTCAAATAATCAAATGATGAACAAACCACTACTCCTCAAGTGGAGTTTGGGTTTCTGGAATTCATAATTTTCATGTTTTTTAGCGTCGAACACCACTGCCATCAAAGTTGAAAAGTAATATTTTTTTGTCAATATTTAACCCCTATTTTAAATTAACTTGCAGTATAGAAAATTACAAAGAAAGACCGCAAATATAATGAATATGTCTTGATTTTGCGGTTTTGCCTCTTTTCAGCAAGCGAGAAGGTTGTTTACATATATAATTTTAGCAAATCTAAGACGTCTATCTTTTGAAAGGGTGTAGTAATGCGTATTTTAGACGCATTTTTAAGTTGACTGACGTGATTTGAACGATCTTAAGTTGTAATTTAAGATATTTCTCAATAACTTATCGTATAAAATTGCTGCAGAAACAAATTTACCATAGTTAATTAAGATGCGGAAAGTTGCGATAATTTCTGAAATTCATGACGTAACATGCAACACCCCGTCGACTCAGCTAGTGTGTCAAATGTCAAAATCTTGTCGAGGAGAGTGGTTAAGGTCACAGCTCATTAGAGCCACCCGGCACCCACCCGGGACCGCCTCGTCGCACGGTGTCCACTCGTTGTCGACAGGTGGAAGCCGCCTTAACACCAATAAACGTCGCGCGGTCAACCAGTTGAACCGGCGCGATCAACGAGAGAACGCCGCGTGGTCAACGAGTGGACGTCGCACAGTGTTTTATGAAGACCATTTTTCGGACATCGCTGTTTTTTGTAAAATACTGATAGTTTAAGTTATTTAAATGCAATATATCGAATCCCCATTTCACTAGCATTTGTAGTTTTTGAGATATAATTTTTTGAAAATCGCCTTTTTTTGAACCGGGTATTTAGAAAAAAAATAATAACTCTGAAACTAAATATGATACGCAATTGTGACCTTAGAAACATCGAAGGCGTGTTTTATGCTGCATATTTTAGAGTACAAATAAACCTCGTAACCTCATTAGATTCAGACTTATACGAGTTTTTTAGTTTTTAGTTTTTATTTTTTTTCTCGGTAATTCCGTCGTATTTGGAAAAGTTATTTATACTGAAATTATGCCCTTCATCTTCCCTACATACCACAAAAATAACACATCCTAATTGCGTGGAATCTAGAAACCACAACATTTTTAAGTTTGATCCGTATCCTACGACGTTAGGGTTGTCACGCGATCATATTATATTAGTTCATATCCGGATCTGATTTTATCTCTATATATAAAAGGAGAATTTACTGACTAACAAAAGAACATTAAATTTTGCACTCGGTTTAGTTTTTAACCGACTTCAAAAAGAAGGAGGTTATATGTTCAGCTGGATGTATTTTTTTATTTTTTATGTCTGTTCACCGATTTCTCGGTCAATTGTGGTCCGAATTAGAAAATTATTTTTGAAAGGTTATGCTTCCGAATTGGTCCCATAGAAATATAGTTATGATCTGATCATGAACTTCAAAGATATGAACGGAACTTCATATGGGATCACAGCACAACAGACTGTCGTAACAAGTAAAATTGCTTTATTTATACGTGTAGTCGATAACTGACTGAAGAAAGAAGGGGATATATTGAACTGATCCTATGATTAAGCCGGAAGGTAGGTATTGGAACTCTGTAATAAATCAATGTGACCTAACCGTGTTTGAGATAATTATAATTGTCATGAGATGCATTCTGGCTATAAGGTACCATCGAGCTAATCTGATGATGGAAGGTAGGCACGAAAACTCAGTAATAAAACAATGTATCCTAGCCGTGACTTATTGGACTTGTCGAGCAATGTTTTAATGATTAAATTATATAGGTACCTTACAGTAAAAATTGCACCCTATTTGAGTTAGGCGTAGAGGTAATTTTTAGTTGTGGAACCACTACTAAAATTTGTATCAAAAAACTTTATTAAAAAAATACGACTTCAATGTATAAAAGTACTACAACTATCCAATTTGTAATTTAACTACTGGACGATTTACAAGTCATTTTAACTGTTATGTCCAGTGGTCTATCAATCGATAGTAATATATTTGGCGATTTTTGTAAACGAGTCGAGAGCGTACAAATATGTAGACAATTATGCCTGGTATCCAATGTCAGTCACATCACATAAAATATTAATTCATGGTGCCGCAATAGTTGAATCAACATCGCTTCCTATAGGAATGCTATCTGAGCAGGCATCAGAATCCAGAATTAAATTTTGAAGAAAAACATCCTACATTACGAAAAATGGATAGGGTGAAAAAAATGCCCGATTTATTCCGTAGAACCTTAGACTTAGAGTCATCTGATCCGGTAATCTCAAGAGTACACATGCTTCAAAGACAAAAAAAAAAACAAATTAAGATTGCTTTGCCCGCAGCCGCGCTCGCATTGTTAAAACCTGTGGCTCACCCAGACTCGTTGGAAGAGCTTACCAGCACTAATGACGTTGGATGTTATGATGCAGAAGAATGTGTAGTGCTTTCCACCGAAGAAGAAATTTAAAACTTTCGTCTTCTGTTTTGTGACTAAGGCAATATAAAATAGTCAAAGCATTATGTTTCTCTAATTATTCTATTCTATCTTACTCGATTAAGCAGCATTTGGGAAGCTGTGCGATGTTTTCTAGACCGACTTACCAAAGAAGAAGTAAGACCTTCGATCAATAATACACTAGATTCCCGATCGTCGCTTCAAAAACGGTCCGAAAAATAAGAGCACAAATAGTTTTGTGGTCTTATTTTGAATTAGTATGGTCCAATCATAGCCAATGTGAGGACGTCAAGATGCCGCATTGCGCGTTCAAAAGCTATGTAAATAATCACTGTAACACCAAGATTTTGGAAGGAATATCTTTTTTTTCGATAAGTTTATACCATTAAGTGTTTTTCATAATACAAAAACCGAATTAAGTAGTAAATATAAATTAAATCGCAAATATTATGATAGTTTGACCAATGTTTGCACCAACGCTCCAACTATTGTAACAAACATCGACTGTTCCGGAACAGGGAATGTATGGAGTATTATTATTTTGTATATTATTTTTGTTTGTAGATTTCCTAGCGACCCATTTCGTTGTGCAGAATGGGTATCTATTGTCGCGAAAGAAAGAGGAGATGGAATATATAAACCCTATAAAAGTTCGACGGTATGTTCGATTCATTTTGATAGACTGGACATAAAACTCAAAAAACTCAAAACGTTTATTTCAATTAGGCCATTAACGGCACTTTTGGACGTCATCAATAAAAATTATCATAAATTAAGTGACTCTAGCGTCCATTCGCAAAGGTAGATTCTTATGGAGAAGAACGGACAAGAAACTCCATAGTTACTCTTTTCAAATCAATGTTTTACAATATTTGGTAATACAATAAATACTTCATATATGTGAGGACAATGCACCAAGTATACTAGTTATAGAACAAAGTATTACCAGCAGAGGTAAACTTCTAAATATCTCATGCCCATGGTACTCACATATTTACAAATATTGAAATAATAAAATGAAAATAAAGTACAAGACACAAAAAAAATGCATTCATAAATATAATTCACACATTAATAAACCAGTTTGATTTTGTCTACACCCTCGATTGACCTATGGAGCAAGACCAGCATGTTTCCAAGCATTCTTATCCTGAATGTAATCTTCTAATTTGTACCTAATATGCTTGTTTACAAAGGGTGGTTTTAATAAAAGTTTTAAATTTTCTTTCATTTAATTCTAATATGTTACAAGGTATTTTGTTGTAACATTTAACACAGTACCCCATAAAAGATGTATGTACTTTAGCTAATCTATAAAATGGTTGGTCTAATTTGTCTTTATTTCTAGTATTAAAATTGTGTCTATCACTAATTTTACTAGCTGGAAACACGCAAAGGCGTAGGTTACTAAAACTCTTATTTACTTAATCTTTAAATTAATAAATAGTGCGGTTTAAATAAACTGATTTAATACAAATATTTGTTAATACTGGTTGTTAACAATGTGCCAACCCGCTTAAAATTAATAGAATAATAATATAATAAAATTAATGTCGTAACAAACTAACTAAATACTGTACTAGCTTACTCCTAGTACTTTTTAAATCAGTCCAAAATATTTGCCACCATACAAACGTACCATTTCCAAAAAAAAAAAAAACTGCAACTCTACATCTTTCAATACTTACTGTGTTCTGAGCATTGAAATGTAATACCAAGAACTACATCTAATTCCAAAATAGAATAAGCACGAAATTATGAACAAATTGTTTTGAACGTTATTGCTTCGATTTTAAGTTTTATTTTATATAATAAATATTTTTTACTTATTATAAAAATGACTAGTTATTTTCAATTCATTTTAAATTTATTGCTTTTGACCTTTCTCCGATGATAGAAGGACCTAATTTAAATATTTTGCAATCGTAATTAAACTTTATGTATGAGAAATAAGGTTTACAATAAACTGCAGTTTTTAATGTGATTAAAGTTTTTTCTGTATTTTGTAGTATGAAATATAAATGTTTATGTGTGTGTAAGCGCGGCCACTTGAGCGACATATTTTTGTTCCTGATCCTTTATCTAGTGTATTATTGATCGAAGAGTAAGACGAAAGTCTACGACCAGTGCGAGTTGCCAGTCAAGTGGTGACATATGGCTCTGAAACATAATCGCTCAAAGGGCAATGCAAAAGGCTATATGCTAGAAGTTTCCTATCATGATCGAATTAAAAATCCGAGATATCCGTAGGAGAACCAAAGTTATCCACACAGTCAGAAGAATCGCCAAACTTAAGGGGCAGTGGGCAGAGCATTTACATTTTGATGTCATTATTATTATTTGTATATACATTTTTATTTTCAGAACTATCCTATATACACTACAGGCCAAAAGTTTAAGACCACCTTAATTTAAGTAGGAAAATAAAGTAAAACACCAATAAAATATTAAATGTTTAATTAACCAGTTTAATTATATAATCAGTTAGTGTTTATGGACAAATTGTAATGTAAAGCATAAAGAAATATTAACAATACATGCTAAAAAAGGCTATAGTTAGCTAAACTGATGTTTCATCAAAAAATCCTCCTTTACTTTGTATGACTTTTTTCACAAGTCTCGGCATACGAGCTATCAATTTGTTGATGGTGTCATGTGATATATTGCTCCAACTTTCGCATAAAGCATTCCACATTTCTTCTTGCGAGGATGGGCCACGATTACGGACGTTCCTGTCAAGGTCTTCCCACAAAAGTTCAATAGGATTGAGATCCCGGCTCTGAGGTGGCCAAACCATGTTTTTTAACACCCCTTGGGCCTCTTTCTCTTCTAAATATCCTCTGCATAATTTGGAGCTATGCTTTGGATCATTATCTCGTTGGAAAATGAATCCGTGTCCAATTAATCGCAAGCCGGAAGGAACGGCGTTTTGTTCTAAAATGTTTTTGTACTGTTCCTTTTTCATAATTCCTTCAATTTTGATCAAATCGCCAGTTCCTTGGCTAGAGAAGCAACCCCAGACCATAATTGAGCCACCGCCATGCTTGACTGTTGGGACTACACAGTCTGGCATCATCTTTTCTTGAGCATTTCGTCTCACGTAAATTCTTCGTTTTGAACCGAATAGTTCAAACTTGGATTCATCGGTCCAAAGAACTTTTATAAAATCCTTTTCAGTCCAATCTCGATGGGCAAGAGCCCACTGCATCCGCTTTTTCTTATTTTGTGGCCTTAGCAGAGGTTTTCGAACGGCGACGCGACCATACAACTTTGCATCTCTTAGTCACCGTTTCACTGTAGTCAATGATAAAGGTTTAACTCGGGTTTTGTTTACTTCAACGCGGATTTCTGGTGCTGTTAAGCGTCTATTTCGCTTACTAGTAACAACAATGAAATTATCTTCACTAGACGTGGTAGCTCTCGGCCTTCCCGAGCGTGGACGATCTTGAAAACTGCCTGTCTCCCTGTATCGAGTTATTGTGCTATGAACACCTGTCTTCGATAACTTCAGTTGTGAAGCAATCTCACGTTCGGATTTGCCTTCATTATGTAAAACAACGATGGCAGAACGCACTTCACTACTAATTTCGCGTGCTTTTCCCATTTTAAGACGTCTTTACTGTAGAAACCACAAGTTTAGACTAACTGAGATTGTTTGTGAACAAACCCAAGTAAACTCAGGTAAAAATAAATTGAAACTACGTGTTTTCAGAAGCTAAATAATCCTTAATATTGACCAATGCGAAACAAAAGCAAAGTAATAAGTAATGAGCACACAATAAACACATTATTACGACTCTACCACCTGACCCTAGCGCAGCGTTTGTCGGTGAATGAAAACAATAGATGTTTATTGTCCAATAAGTGGAAAGTAAACAAAAGAATGAATTCTTTAAATATTCTATATTAACAATAGAATATGCAGGTGTGCATTTCTTTTATATATCTTAAGGGATTTTATTACAATTGATAGATAATTATACTGCTTAAGTGCGGTCTTAAACTTTTGGCCGGCAGTGTATACTATCCTATACTATAGTCTAATAGAACAATTTAGGGGGTTTTAAAGATCGTGTGGAGGAATCTTATTTATTAGGTTAATAAACTTAAAACTTAGTACAAATTCTTATAAAAATAAAGATTGTCATGCTTCGTTTTTCAAAACTACCCTCAAAATACAGTTTAAAGGGTGTTAAAGTTTTTTTTGAAAACATTCGCGAACGAAATTGATGGCAAAGTGCTAGTTTCAGTATAGATAACTTATCCCAATAATAGGGAATTATCGAATACAAAATAAATAAAAACAAAATACCCTGTATAAATCTGGATTTAACAAAAGTTTAACAGTCGAAATTTTAATAACCAATACGTCCCCTTAAATAAAAATTGAGTTATCAAAATTCAGATTCGAAAGTGACAACCCTAACAAAATCAGTTAATTTGGAATAACTTCTAGATTCCACTCAATTAGGATGTGTAATTTTTGTGGTATGTAGGGAAGATGAAGGGCATAATTTCAGTATAAATAACTTTTCCAAATACGACGGAATTACCGAGAAAAAAAATAAAAACTAAAAAACTCGTGTAAGTCTGAATCTAATGAGGTTACGAGGTTTATTTGTACTCTAAAATATGCAGCATAAAACACGCCATCGATGTTTCTGAGGTCATAATTGCGTATCATGTTTAGTTTCAGAGTTATTATTTTTTTTCTAAATACCCGGTTGAAAAAAAGACGATTTTCAAAAAATTATATCTCAAAAACTACACATGCTAGTGAAATGGGGATTCGATATATTGTATTTAAATAACTTAAACTATCAGTTTTTGACATAAAAAAGCGATGTCCGAAAAATGGGCTTTATAAAACACTGTGCGTCGCTTCGTCATTCGCGTCCACGAATTTTCGAGTAATCTGTTAACAATTGGCACTAGGTCTACACGTGCGATATGTCCGACTCGTTCGAAAGAAGGCTGGGAGGGTAGGAAGTCTAGGAAGCGGCTCATCACCCAGTATAGTCCTCGCGTAAATCTTTGAATGCGACAGTAATGAGCTGGCTAAACACATTTTTGTAAAGAAAAGTGACTTAACTATTTTTTCACAGAACATTAGAAGCATTTACTGCAACTTTGATGATTTTTTGTTGACTTTGTCTACATTCAACTTCGAAACAGACATCATAATATTTACAGAATGTAGGCTAAACTCTAATAAACGTATTCCTCAACTTAACAATTACAGTTCATATATGACTTCGAGCCAGTTAAACCAAAACGATGGGGTAGTCGTTTATGTGAAGAGTGCACTTGAGCATCAGGTTAAAGAAATATCACTATCTCAGGCCTCCTGTCTAAGCCTGGAAACATCGAATAACGTCATTCTCTGTATTTACCGATCACCATCAAACTCAAACACTGACAGTTTTATCAGCTCGCTGAACAATCATTTGGAGACCATAACACCAAATAAAAACATTATTGTGGCAGGCGACATAAACATTAATATTATACCTAAATCAATCGAGCAGTCCCATGAACAGAAAAATAGAGTGAACTACCTGAACATGTTGTCTTTACACGGTATCCTTCCAGGTCATCTGCTGCCAACGAGAGACAAAACATGCCTAGACCACTTCATGCTTAAAGTAAATAAGAAAAAGTTTTCATCAACTATTGCTATCCTTAATACCTCAGTATCTGATCATTTCACAACCCTTTTAATATTATCTAAGCAAAAATGCTTACAAAACGTTCGTAAAACTAAGACATTTGTTGACTTTGAACAGGCCCTACATTATCTTAAAGAAAAGAACTTGAGTGAATTACTTTTCTGTGAGGATCCTAACGCACTGTGTTCTCAGTTGATACAAACTCTAGCTGACTCCATTAAATTAAACACAGTTATATTAAAGATCCCAAACAAAAAACGTATTTTAAAACCGTGGATTACCAATGGTATTTTGCGCTGCATACAAAATCGGAATAAACTCCAAAATAAACTTCGCCAGGATCAAACTAATGAAATATTAAAAATAACGTACAGACGTTACAGAAACTACTGTAATAATTTGATTAAAAAAATAAAAAGACGATATGAAAGGAATATTTTATCAAAATCAGTTAATAACAATAAATTACTGTGGAAAAATATAAAAGCTATTACCTACTCACAGAAAATAAATGATCATGATGCAGGATTGTTAAAACTTCAGCCAACCCCGTCTGAGTCAGTAAATTTTATTAACAATTATTTTTCTAGAATTGTTCATGACCTGGCTCAACAAATCCTACCTACAACTGGTAATTTTGCCTTCGGTCAGAGCAATAAATAACACCACAAATATATTAAATTCTTTTGTGCTCCTTGAAACTGACGCCGAGGAAGTTTACAGAATATTAATTAACCTAAAAGCTGACAGTGCCCCTGGTTGGGACAACATCTCTACGAAATTCTTAAAGTTTGTTGGTATGGAAGCCGTCCCTATCATAGCCCATCTTGCGAACCTCTGCTTTAAAACTGGCATCTTCCCTGCCCCGCTAAAAATAGCCATTATTACTCCTGTGCACAAGGGTGGGGGTAGAGACGATATTAATAATTATAGACCCATTTCTGTTCTTACTAGTATATCCAAAATTATTGAAAAACTAATTAATATTAGGCTTCTTAATTATTTAAACAAATTTAATATCATCTCCGACTCACAGTATGGTTTTCGTCACGGCATTTCCACTGAGGACGCTGTCATATCACTAACTTCATTAGTATCTAATCATCTTGACAATGGAGACAATTGCTTAACTGTCTTTTTAGACCTTAAAAAGGCATTCGATACCGTCTCTACGCCTATCCTTGTAAACAAGCTGGAAAAAATAGGTATTAGAGATATTGCGCTTGATTTGTTTAAGAGTTATCTTTCAAATAGGAAGCAGAGTGTCAAAGTGGGGCAACATATAAGTGATGTCACAGATGTATCATACGGCGTCCCCCAAGGAAGTGTATTAGGTCCAACGCTCTTCTTGGTATACATAAACGACTTGTGTAATATGAAAATTCCTAATGCCAAAGTCCTGTCGTACGCCGATGATACAGCTGTCACCTTCTATGGTAAGACATGGCACAATGTGCAGGTAAGTGCTGAAACAGGAATGTCCCAGGTTGCGAATTGGCTTAATGCTAACGTTCTGACACTAAATACCTCCAAAACAAACTTTATAAGTTTCAGCATCAGCAATCGTACTCAACCAACCGGCGATTTTCGACTCACTATACACACTTGTGATGGTACTAATGTTGTTAATTGTAACTGCTCTAGTATTGGCAAAGTTCCTAGCACAAAATATTTAGGGGTGATGTTGGATCAGAGTTTGTGCTGGCACCCCCATCTTGAGCAAGTTGCCAATAGAGTCCGTAAGTTAAATTGGATTTTTAAGACTCTGCGTCATGTGCTGCCTAGGTCCACAAAGAGTAGCGGTAAGCCTATTAGAAATGTGCTCACACAAATATATATTTCTCTTGCGCAATCAATATTGATATACTGTATTCCTATTTGGGGTGGGGCAACAAAATCTAAATTCATACAATTGGAGCGAGCACAACGAGCCCTGCTAAAAATAATGTATTTTAAAAAAAGGAGATATCCTACAGAGAACCTCTATAAACTTAGTGATGTATTGTCAGTTAGGAAACTATACATTACTCAAGTCATTTTGAAAAAGCACAAAACCTTACCTTATAATGCGGATATTCATTCTAGGAGAAGAAATCACGATATAGTTCAAATACCTAAAACCAAGACCAAATTCGGATCTATGCAATTTAGTAAACGATCAGCTCAATTATACAACAAAATAAATAAAGAAATTTTCGTATATTCAAAATCATATCATATATGTATGTAAAGAAATGTTGACTGACTGGATAAAACCACTGACATATGAAAATACTGAAGCTCTCATACAAATTGTAACTTAATAAAAGTAAACGACACCATACAGACACCCATACGCATACAACCACACACCCATAACACTCAACAACACATCCACTCTCATGCACACGCACAGACACGTTCATATAATTATATTTTTGCCTTCCACACCCATGTAATGTTTCTTATTTTATGTTTTTGTGTTTTAAGTAAGTATCTACTGTTGTGAAGGAGCGGAGTCTTTTAATACAGGCATTATTTGCTTAAATGAAGACTCCTAACCCAACATTGTTTGTGAATAACTTTTGGACACAATAAACATTATTATTATTATTATTATAAATCATTCGCGGGCAGCGCGCGGCCACTCGGGACCCGCGAGTTGGCAATGCGCAGTCAACGCAAGGCAAGCGTGCGAGCAGCGAGTTGCCACCGAGTGGTCCACACGCCGTCCGCGCGTGGAGGGCTTACGACCGAGGCGATCCGGTGACGCTAGGGAGTTGATATAGTGGGCGCATACCCATACAAGTCCATATAAAGAATACTAGCCGCAGGCACAGTAAAAATATGGAACAGTATGGAAACTAAGCCCATTTGTTGAAATAATTACCTACGCTCCAGTAGAGACTTAGGGTTGTCACTTTTAATGTTTGTAATAAGTGTTTTAATGGAACGAAGTTCTTTAACACGGCTTGCGGTAGGAGTTGACTGTGAGAAATACTCACGCGAAAATGCGGTACTGCATGTTATTCCATGCGACTTTCTTCTTTGGTCAAAATGTAAATAATGCCATTGTAAAAAAAAATAATAATTACAAGCTGAATATTGTTTATCATTTCTATGCCATTTTATTCCATTTCAATTATAATATCTGCCCTATTTGATGAAGGATTTCTGTATGTTGAAAAATTATTGTTACTTATTTTGTGAAGAAAGTAAGTTCCTATGTGTATGTTTCGAACGGTAGATTTCCTTTGCCAAGACTAGAATATAATGTTGTCGTCAAATTATAGTTATTTATTTTTTCATACTCATAAGAATTCATTTATTCTATATGTTATATAAATTATAATACAATATAAATTACAATCAGTATTCGGTATAAGGATTTAATACTAGTATTAAAAACCCCACGAGCGCTATCTAGAGAGCGTAAGCAAAAAGTCATAGCCATTATAATAGTGTAGGTATTATCTATGAACACGGCACCCGCCACTGAGAGCACCGCGAAGGTCCCTTAGGGGCCTCGTAGATGCGCGCGTCTGTGTGAGTGTGCCGTTTCGATCGTTTGTTCGTAGTTTCTGTACTGTTCCATATTTCTACTGTGCCGCAGGAGACGAGGCGGTGCGGAGTGGTTGACGGGTGGCTCTAATGAGCTGTGACCTTTATGCCTACAGAATAGAAGTAAAAATCGGTTGAACGGACTGTAAACAGTCTGTTGTTTGTATGTCTAATCTTATTGTGAATGGAGTATAGATGATGATAATAATAATCTTTTATAAAAAAATCGAATGTTTTTCAAAAGTAAAAGCAAGCACATTGGACTGTCCCACGTAAAACGTCTGGATTACCACTATTGTTGTTCTACGTCGGAAGTTTTAGTCAATTTCGTAGTTATGGGAAATGTCGTGTGTATTTAAAGGTCAATTTGCCAACTTTTATTATTTTTTATTAAACTGGACGATTGTTTAGGTTTGCCTGAATGTCACTTAATGTCTGATAAAATCATTATGACGTCTAACTGAAGTGAAAGAGCGTGTATATAATATCAAAGAATTGAAACTGTAAATCCCAGTATCAACAGTATTGTATACCCTTTGGTTTAATATATACTTCAAACATTATTGATACATATTGTGTATTATTATAATTGATTTCTTTCATTGTAATGATGTGAATAAATAAAACAACTATTTTTGAGAAAAAAGTCGATATATTTAAAAATGATAATACAAAATAAGGTTTTTATTTAAATTATTCAGTATCGGAATCAGCCGCTGAGTTGTTATCGGAATCAACGTCTTCATCGACGCACTGTGGGCTGGATTTCGGGTTTCATAGACAATATAGACATCCGATCAGTAATCTCGAAAGTGATGACTTTTATGCCAGAATATCTTTCGGAAGACCACATACATATTTTAAAATTGTATCAGTATAGTATAGACTCATAAACGGCTCATTGAGAAATTTTTATTCAAATATTTGTATGAGGCTGACAGAATAAAAAGACATCTCCGGTCTCGCACAATTGGCCCTAATTATTTTTTAGGGAGTCATTCTTTGAATTATTTGATTTTTTTTATATATTGCATTATAAGGCCAGAGGTGCGAAACATTTTTTTTTAATTATAAAAAAAAAATATAATATAATTATCAAAAGTCAATTAACTTTATTCCAGCTTAGCGTCTATATCTAACGCAATAAAAATAATAGGACCATGAAAATATTTGAATATAATTATAATAAATAAATATTTAAGTGACAATTATTTAACTTGATTTACATAACCATTTGTAAACTATGCCTCAATCAAGAAATATACGATTATTTAAAATAATAAACACGAAATATAAAAATTAACTTAATCAAAGTTAAGTTATAATTAATTTAGAAACAATATTATGAAATAGCAAACTTAAATCTTAAAAAACATAAATTCAAAAGTTCTAAAACAAGTATAAATGTAACTAAAATTAATGTCCATAAAACAATCACACTCCAAATCATCACGATCATTCAGAGTCCGAATCAGAGTCAAAGTCCATTTCAGAGTCGAGAGTCTAAATGAGAAATGTCTGTGAATTCAAACTCAGGTTCTTGAAGTTTAAGTAGATCAAGGGTTTCACTAAAGAAAATTTTCTTTTTCTTCGCATCAAAAGTGGGTCTTATCGATGAAATAAGTGGATCCGAAGAAAGAAGGAGAAAAGGAGATGGAAAATGGTGGACCCAAATGTAATGAGTTGAGATATGATCTAAAAATTTTGTCATATTTTTTTATCTAACTATGTAAAAAATCAGCTCAATTCTGAATCTGGAAGCAGAGAAATAAGAAAAAGATAGGTTTCGTGAGATTTTCGATTGACCAATCGATTACACAATTACAAAAAAAAATCTCAAAACAATTAAATGCACTACATGCAGTACAGTACATTTTATTTCAGTCATATTAAACAATGAAATATCAATTAACGACTTATAAACCGATAAAATGATTATTGATTTTATATCGATTAAAATGAATCTTACATTTTTTGTCTATGTCACTGGCATGACAGCTGACTGACATTGACACTAGACAATAATTGCCGGCAGCACACTCGTGTTTTCCGATGTGTTTTAAGTGTTTTCCCGATTATTATTCATTTTCAGCGACCACTGCTTAGTTTTTTATGGATTCTGACCCTGCCTACCTTGTACGACCCTTGCTTTCACTCTGGACACCAAAGATCGCTCACACGTTTGACATGGAATTGTTATTTTGGATTGGATATTGTTGAAAATATGGATCGCTGTGTGAATTGTGGGATAGCGACTACCCGCTGCAATGCACTAGGCCGACGACCCCTAAATGATGAAACAATTTTTAATCATGTGTTAGATAAAGATTGTAACATAACCTTACTTTGACTAAACCTCTATTAACTCGGCACTCAGATTGTCAAAACTTACAGAATTTTCAGAGAGGGACTGACAGGTCTAAATCTATTAATTCACACCATTTTCATCTCTTTACATTTGGGCCCAAGATTGTATGTAATCGTTTCCGTCTCCTTTAAAATGTCTTCATTGGAACTCACTCTACTTTTCTTAAGGGAGTTGTGTTCCCTGAATCTTCAGCAATTCTTGTTGCGGGCTTCCGAAGCCTCTTCAGAGAGGTTTCCAATTGGTATGATCGCATTACAAGTAATGATGTCAGCTCCATGAAGTAGCAGTTTGTGCACGGTTGCAGACATGTAGTACCAATTATACAAGGACACGTACCTTTCAGCAGTTTTGTATGCGTAATCTTTGAATTTCACGTATCCACATGCTCACCGGAAGTTATCGCTTGCAAAATAACAGCAAACCTGTGAATCAGTTCCGCATCGAGTACTGTTATATCGGCAGTTTTCACTGGATCTTCAAAGAATTTTCTCAGTGTGGTACCGTCATTGGTCGTACCATGGCCTTGCTTCATTACATCAATCAGTAAGCCGAGTTCATTTTTGAAACGATCTTGAACTATCTTCTTTTACATTTTGTTCTTCTTTTCCTCTTTCAGACGATTTTTTGATATCAAGTCTGTATGATATATTTAAAAGGCATCCCATCACATTTATGCGTGCATGCAGCGAAGATAGTCCAAACTTCAACATTTCCGGTGATGTCACTCTTTTTTCTATAGCTTCCAAGTTGTTCATTTCAGTCGGTTTCGCTAAACAAATGTAGCATGCAGCAATGGACTTAGCCTCTGAAAAATAAGTGCAAATCTTGGCATCAACCATCGTCATCATGAGGTCATGGGTTACTTTGTTAGTTTCATATTCGGTTGGTCGAAGATCTGAAATTTCATTTTTCATTTTCGTTACTTCGGCCTTCACCACAGCCTCACTTTCTTTTACAAATTGAAACTGCACAGGACGACAAAAAGCTGGTGAACAAGGTTTTGGGTTTTCCCAAACTGTTTTCTCTTCACACATAATTTTTAAAGGCACTAAGGATGTCATAAAAATGCTGGAATCATCGCCTGCAGAATCCAACTTTTGCTTATATCTACTTTGACTCGATGCACCGTCACAACCCCATTTCGATACCAGAATCATTTCTTTTCCTTGTATGTTATCGGGTAAAGATTTTAATATTCTTTTAGCTGTAACGTCAAGTAGACTTTGCAGAGTAATTTTAGCCGAAGAATCAGTAACTATGATACGAGTTCTCTGGTGGGTAACACTCTTTCTCCTCTTTTTGGACTTGGTAATACGAAGGGTATAAGTTACGAATGCCTTCTCGTATTTCTGTCTCTCTCAATGTGATGTATTGCCATTTTGACAGCTTCAGAGATAAAATAAAGAGCCTTCTGAGGTGTGAATATTTTCTTGGTGAATGGTTGTTTCACCATGACGTCTCGAAATTTGCCAATTAACTCAGGATTTTTCAGCATGTGTTCAATAACAGAAGCCATGTTTTCCCTTCCATACGCCTTTAATTTTGATACAGCTGCAAAAACCATTTCACTACATTCACCATCCAAGTCGCCACTTCTTCTCTTTTTTTGCTTCGTTCCCAAATCCTCAAAAGCTTTCCGAGGATGCTTGCTTTTGGTCATGGTTCCAACAGAAGATGTTGATGTAGATGGCTCTGCTTCATAAACCGAAGCTATTGATGTACCTTGCACTTGACTTAGTATGCAGCTAGGCCAGTCAATATCCGTTTGCAGCCACCTTTCATATTTCTTTCGGAATATGTCCGCTTTCCGACGTACTGAACGCCAACGTTTGTCGACAGCTCTAGCAAATTTTCGGCAAAATTCCCGAAATGTCACACGATCTTCTTCAGATAAATTGCAGTCCAGTCGTGATAACACTGATTCGAACAAAAATTGGTAGTCTGTTATTTTATTCGCACTTTTTAATATCACGAATAAATCTAAGTTAGTAACGATCGCAATATTCTCCATTTTGTTTAGATGAATGTATTCAATTGCAATCGTCAATATGAACTGAGTGGATAAAAATTGGGATAGCATATAAATATCCACTCTAATTGCAAGTAATTTTCGAACTACCCTCAACCTAATCAGTAAATGATATTGAATGATTAAAACGTTATTAATACACTTCTGGACACATCTATTGGCCCACCTTGTATTTTCAGTTTGGTCCTAGCTAAAATTTTATATTAGGTCGAGCAAAAAGTTTTTATGCAGTTTTGAACCTGGCACATTCACAATTTCATTCAATAGTCTTTTTTTGAATTTCGAACACAGAATTTAAAGAAACAAAAGACAATTTGGAGCCTGTTTGTTGATATCAAACAATCGAATACTAAGAAAACTTGGTTTTATTGGTTTACTTGGATTTAATTCTTGAAAAAGTGATTGATATCTTTGGTTTTGCAACAAACATTACTTATTCTTAACATTAAGGTGAGGTTCTATCAATAATCTATGGATACTTCACCTGAAGTCGCCGCCCAAGCTGTGGCACTTATTCAGGCCGGACACAGCCAAAGAAACGTGAGTGCTCAACTTAATTTAAGTCGATCTGCGGTCCGAAATGTTTATCGGAGGTACCTAGAGACTGGCGGCTTTGTTCGTCGCCAAGGAAGGCCACGATCTCGGGTCACAACTGAAAGGCAGGATCGATTCATCGTGACGACCAGCTTGAGAAATCGTCACCTTACCTCCATTGAGATACAAAACCAACTTCGCGACTTCCACGGAGTATCTGTGAGCGCTCGAACTGTTCGGAGAAGGTTAAAAGAGCGCGATATGGTACCACACAAGCCAGCTAATGGGCCCAAACTAACGCGAGCCCACCGAACAGCGCGCCTTCATTTCGCACGCAGTCATTTAAATTGGACACAGCAAGATTGGAGCCGTGTACTCTTTTCTGATGAGTCTAAAATTGTGTTACATGGCAATGATGGAAGGAAGAAGGTCTACCGACGTAAGGGAGAGCGTTTCGCACAATGCTGCTTTGAAGAGAGGGTTGCTTATGGCGGTGGCTCATGGACTGTCTGGGGCGGTATATCCGCGAGCGGCAAAACTCAACGTGAGGTTGTTACAGGACCACGGCTGCCAACATTAAATGCTGAAAGGTACATTCGTGAGTGCTTAGAACCTCACGTGATACCATACGCGGACTATGTGGGCCCAAATTTCCTTTTTATGCATGATAATGCAAGAGCCCATGCGGCCGGCATCGTCAGGGAATATCTTCGGGATGTGAACATCACAGTTATGGACTGACCAGCCAGAAGCCCAGACATGAAACCCATTGAGCACATGTGGGACGAGCTAAAAAGACGTGTTAGGGCTCGTCAGTCAGTTACCCAGACGATGCAGGAGTTGAAAACTGCCATAGAAGAGGAATGGGAGATGATCCCTCAAAATTTCATAGAGCGGTTGATAAACTCTATGCCTAATCGTATGAGAGCTGTGGTAGATGCCCATGGAGGCAACACGCGTTATTAAATTAAACCTTTATTTGATAAAACATGTTTTTTATTCAAAAATCAATTGCCTTTAACAAGGCGCATATCCGACTTGTTAGGCGTAGCTCCATGTCGTATGGTATTCTGAATTCAAATTTAAAACAATACGATCGAAAAAGATGGTAAAATGTATCAGGTTTAAAACTGCATCAACAGTTTTTGTTCAATCTAGCAATCATATTTCGGTAGGGGCCATCGAAACCGAAACTCTAAGGTGGGCTAATAGATGTGTCCAGAAGTGTAAATAGCTTCTTTGAGACACTAATATTACTGATTAAAGATTATTATGTAATTAGTTAATTATTTGCAAACACAGTATAGATTTAGGTCGTTAATGATTAATGTTAAGAGTTATTTCTCGACATAATCTCGATAAACTAGCCTAAAAGCCATAATGTGAAATTTGTGTCATACTCATATATACATATTATATTAGCATACTCATATACATGTCATACTGATATAAAAATAAATTTTAAATACTTAAAAAAATATCGAATTATTAAAAGAAAAGTTCAATAACTCACTTAAATTTATATTTATCATATATTCATATATTTTCATGGCCCTATTATTTTTATTGCGCTAGCTATAGACGCCAAGCTGGACTAAACTTAAACTTTTGATAAAGTACAAAAAAAATATTTAATAATTAAAAAAAAAGGTTTCGCACCTCTGGTCTTGTCATGCAATATATCAAAAAATTTCAAATAATTCAAAGATTGACTACCTGAAAAATAATTAGGGCCAATTGTGCGAGACCGGAGATATGTCTTTTTATTCTGTCAGCTTCATACAAATTTTTGAATAAAATTTTCTCAATGAGCTGTTTATAAGTCTATTCTATAATGATACAATTTTAAAGTATGTATGTGGTCTTCCGAAAGATATTCAGGCCTAAAAGTCATCACTTTCGAGCTTACTGATCGGATGTCTATGAAACCCGCAATCCAGCCCACAGTGCGACGTCCGAATTATATTCTCTATCATTTTCTGAAACATGAACCAATAAGTTTTGTCAAAATCAAAGTCTAAGACTTTGATTTTGACAATGATTTGATTTTGTACGTTTTGAATTCTCACCTGCACTCAGTTGGACAGCTTACAATAGACTGCATAGTGCTGAATATTATTATTTTATGCTCTTATATCGTCCTATATACGTCACCTGTGGCCGTATTACGAAGTGCCAATGCTATCATGATTCGTTTGAGGGAAAGAGATAGTGCTATTCGTCTTGTGTAACTCCGTCTCTCTCTGACACAGAAATCATGATGGATTTAAGACGTCATAATAGGTAGCCTGGTGGTTCATATGACCCATCATTTTTTGGACATGGGCCTTTAGTCTATCATATTAACTTTTGTAAACACTGTTCCAACACAGTCTATTTTACTGCATGCAAAAGTAATAAAAACATATTTATACAACCGTATAACAAAAAGAAAAACAAATATTATAATTAAGTGGGTCTACAGCCTTCCTAACTAAACTAAACATATAGACTTTAGAATATTCTTTATTCTACATTTACAATTGATTGATTAAATTGATTATTTTACTGACATTAACAAAATAATAATAATGAACACTGAATGAATTTATTAATGTATAATATAATATAAATTATTTTTGGTGTACAATAAAGAATTAAAAACAAGGTATAAAATGAAATAATAAATAAATATAACAAACTCTTATCATTCAAAAAATGTTGTATAGAATAGTAACATTTGTATATTACAATGGACCCCCGCCAATCCGACAAACGGTTTGCAGGTTGGTGTCAGACTATCGAATTTGTCGGATTATACTGCCACAGACCCCCTATATACCGGACTTTTTTTTAAAGATACCTTGTAATCCGACAAATTGCGAGTGTAAGTGATAAAATTCTATCTATTTAGCACTATATGTATTAGGGAAGATTTACCGTAATAAATAGAAGTACAGTGATATATAGAATAGGTGGATTAGACAGGGGTAGATAACGGGGCCTCAATGATAGTAAGATTTTTATTAATGTTGCTGTTTTGTGTCTACCTGTAAACATTCGATTTTTTTATTGCTATCTAACAAATCTACTCCATGTTCTAATATTGTCCATTAGTATAAAAAGGTGTTTTATTATTCTAACAAATATTTCAGCTTCAAATCTATTATATATTCGTACACATTTTACAATTATCTAGTGACATACAAGGACGGAAAGATGACTATTTTTAGGGACTTGAACACAGGTGCACAACTGTCAGCATTTTTAAGACTAGTCGCCTTATGCAAAGTTTTTGGGCCCCCAGATTATAACTCGGAATCTCAAAACTGACACAGCTGGACCACGATAAACTTCCAGCACAGTGCTAATTAGAGTTGAAACGGATAGCAGTTTGGCCGGATATCGGATATTCGGCCAACCACCATGTGGCCGAATATCCGGATATCCGGCACACGTACGAGTATTGAACATTAAAAACTGGCCAAATGTGCAATTTACAAAATTGAATGATGAATTGACCTAAGCTGCAGTGATGAGTGAAAGTTAAAAATATTTGATGATGCATTATAATTAATAACGAATATAAATAACGAATTCCCGTTCGTCCCCCTCGGGGGACGAACGGGAATACACCTATAACATACGCTACGAGTAATAGGAGCGAAGAAAAAATGGAAAATGTGGAAAAAAACGGGGAAAATTATTCATCTTTGAGGGCTTTCGTTGCGTGCGCTGCGAAAACGGTTCAAGATACCAAAAAAATATGTAGGAAAAATTATTCCTCTTAAAATGATCTAAAAAAATGTCCGCGACAGTATATGTCTGTCTTTTAAGATAAACTCACTAGAACCGTTTTTATGGTAATCAAATTTGGTCGAAAGGGATGAAAGTTTGTATTAAACTTTGTCAATTTTAAACCGATCGGGCTGAGAGTTTCAAAATCGGGGTTAAAGTAACTATTCCACGCGGACGAAGTCGCGGACAGAAGCTAGTACGATTATATCTAGGTATACTAATATTATAAAGAGGTAACGTTTGTGAGTTTGTCACGTTGTAAGGGGTAATCTCTGGATCTACTGAGCCGATTTTCAAAATTATTCCACCAATAGAAAGCTACGTTATTGTGGAGTGTCATATTTTATCCCCGTATTTTCATGGGAACGGGAACAACGCGGGTGAAACCGCGGGGCGCTGCTAGTTACTTTTATGGAACCACCAACATTGTTTTGTGCACTGCTTATAAAATAATTCTATGTATCTACTTACAACTGCTACATACTCGAATTTTTTTAAATTACCAATTGATTTTCAACATCAGACTTGTATTAATTCCAAATCCTTCTTTTGCAGAGGAAACACTCCTGAGACAAGAGGTACTGCATTTATTGTATATGAAGATATATTTGATGCGAAAAATGCATGTGATCACCTGTCAGGATTTAATGTTTGCAATAGGTACCTAGTAGTATTGTACTACAGGTCCAACAAAGCTTTCAAAGGCATGGATATTGAGAAGAAGCAGGAGGAGATAGACGCATTGAAAAAGAAATATGGTATTTCAAGTGAGGATCTTCGTAAATAATTTATTATGAATAAATACTTGTATTTACTTGAAAATGAGTTTTTGTTCGGTGGTAACTAACTAGCTGATGTATGTAGCACAGATTTCTTATTGAGAAAAACAAATCGTGGTTTTAAGTTTTTCGATGGAAAGTAATCTAGTCATTTTTTTTAAATTTTAAATAGATAAATAATACTCATGGTATTATTATCGATAATAACAAACTTCTAGATATTTTTTACTTTTCGAAATGAAAAGTATAGTATCTTTAACACGGGTGAAAGTCGTCAATTCGTCCTCCCAACTAATACCTCATGGGATATTCCTTTCGACCTTTGTATAACAATTACTACTTAACAGCTCGGGTATATTTACTGTATACAATGTTTATAAAAATATTGTACCTACGTAGACACAGTCAGTGCGTCAGAGTAGAGGAACCCTCTCTTGAATTGAATTACTATTGGTATCAGCATTTAGTAGAAGTAGAAAAATTTTAGAACCGATCCGAAAATTTGTAGGTATAACAAAAACAAAAAGAAAGTTATGGAGTCCCTCAATCTTGACTCAAGGGTTTCTGTATCTTGGTAAATCTGTGAAGACTCCTACTATACGAGGGAGGTCAAAAAATTCGTGGAACGAGAAGGAAGGAGGTTGAAATTAAACACCAAAATATTTTTCCTTTTCAATATATTCTCCCTTAACCCTAATACATTTTTCGGATCTCAAATAATTTGTTGACCTCTTTATTGTCGTCAGTTTTTTTTCCACGCAGCTCTTTCTTCGTTTTTGGAAACTAATAATAATCACTAAGGGCCAAGTCTAGACTGTAGGGTGGGTGGTTCAGCTGTTCGAAGCCGCACCAGTGAATGGCAGCATTGGCAGCCGTCGCAACATGGGACGTGTGAACGGGTGCGTTGTCTTGTTACCTTTCGATAGTTCTCCTGTTCTTTTTTCCTTGATGGCTTCTTTCAAACTGTCTTGTAAAAAAACGTAGTATTGTTCCGTTATAGTAACACCTTTATAATCGATCAGTAAAATACCTTCTGCATCCCAAAAGACAGTCGCCATGATCTTTTCAGCCGATTGTGACACTTTGAACTTCTTTGGAGGTGTGCCTTTTTTATGCCACTGCCGTTGCAGTGGCATAGCAAGAGTCGATGACTCTTGCTTTGACTCTGGTTCATAGTGGTGAACCCAGGTTTCATCTCCAGTAACGATCCGGGCCATAACTTCTTCCTTTTTCTCTCCACAGAGCTCCAAAAACTGGCGAGAACAATCGACACGTTCGCGTTTTTGTAGTGGCGTGAGCATTCTCGGAAACCATCATGCACTGATCTTTGTCATCCCAAGATGATGATGTAGAATATTTAAAATACTGGTTTCGGATACTCCAACCATTCCTGCAAACTGCTTCTTCTTCAGTCAGGAATCTTCCAATAATTTTTTTTTCTATTTTTTGACGATTTCCGGTATGGTGGCCTCAATTGACCGACCGGAGCAGGGGTCGTCTTCAATGGAATCTCTTCCTTGTTTGAAAAACCATGCCACTTGTAATCCATGTTTTTACTAGGGGGAGAGGTTCTGTAAACCGCTTACAGATCCTGAAAAATCATCTGAGCGGATTTTCCTTGCTAGGTAAGGAACTTGATAACGACGCGGTGTTAAATTTTCTCCATACTTGCTAACTTCTTCCCGATTCACTTGTTTGCACGTCGGCAACTCGAAAGTTAATGACCCGATTAAGTTCAAACTTGGTATATACCTATACCTACTGTTAATGAGGTGCTCAACTGTTGCCTACGGGTAGACGGGTAATTCTGCCTCCACTAACCCCTCCATTCCGCGAACTTTTTGACCTCCCCTCGTATATATCAAGATTTAGTATAAACAATACAGCTAAACACCTCAAAAACTCAGCACGATCAACATTTAATTCATCATAGTTAAATTACTAGTACATATGTACTGTTATATTTGGAGTGTGTGTAAGTAACAGTATGATTGGCATACTATTAGACCAGTCTTTCCCAAAGTGGGCGATAACGCCCCCTTGTGGGCGCTACAGGTCTCAAGGGGGCGGTAAGAGACCCAGAAAGAAAATGGGGGCGTTGTGTAGAGGCCTGGGGGGTGATTTGTAATTTTATTTAGCTAGGAGGCCTCTTAGACAACGACTGCATGAGCTCTCGACTCTCAACAACAACTTGTGAACATCAACTAATATGAATTAAAAGATTACTCAAACTCTGTTCTATATTTCTCTCCGCGTAGTTCATATATCTGTCCTATTTTATTGAATATAGAAAAAATTAAAATCATGTCAATGTCAATCGGTCGCTCCGTTTCGTAATGAAAGTAGACACAAACAAACAAATAAAAAGGCAACGGACACACTTTCGCATTTTAATAGTTATTAGTACTCGTAGATATCTATCATGTTTTAACAAGTTTTTGTTAAATAACCCGAATTGTGCATTCCTGTATCAGTCGGCTGGTTCATTGAAACTTGTTCGGACTTGTTGAGTACCTACGATTGAGCGTCGAATGAGATAAACGAGTTTATGCATGTTTGTCTTATTCCTGTCGGTGCGTGCTGCTTAAGCATTCCTATATAAACAATGCAATATTTATTTTATTTTACCCATCACCCTGACCCAAGAGAGTAGTAGGGAAACCAGCACTCTTAGGAAAAGTAAACCCAGAACGCGTTCCGTATTCCGACCTCGCCGACGAGGTCCATCGCGACGCCCCCGTCAAAACCCTCCCCGACTTTTGCCTAACGAGCCAGCCCGCGCTGCTGAGCCATTAGCGTTAAATCCCCTAAATAATATCAATCAGACCCAGCCTGTCCCTTGCTGCCCCCCCTCAATGACCCCGCTAAGCCGAGGCCCGTGTCCCACAGGGGATGCCCTTAGCGAGCGGCCATTTAGTTTTTAAGTAGTGTTAAGCCCTGGCTGGGGGCCTTAGAATCTAAGGCAACCACAGGATTGCCCGGTTGAGCAGTAACCAACCTTAATGTGCTGAACTGCGAGTAGTCCATTCAAAAAAAAAAAAAAAAAAATTGTTTCATTTCTGGTTTCGCGCGCAATAGATGAGCAGTACTTACGCCTCCTCTACACTACTCGCGAAGTTGAACGTATTTCTCAAAGCAAAACAATGTCGGAAGTAAAAAAGAAGAGACGGCAATACTGTGCGGAATATATTAAATTCGGATTCATTGAAAATCCCACAAACCCATCGTCGCCTTTATGTCTTCTATGTCTAAAAACATTTTCGAATGAAGCAATGAAGCCTTCAAGACTGCAAGATCAAGAGAAAAGAGTTTCAGGAAAAATTATTAAGTATATTTCTACATTTCTCTAGAGCAGAGCTATAAGTTCTTCTTCCAGCTGAGGTGACATTGCTGTGTTGACATTTGAAAACGGATCCAACACCCAGTCTGGTATTTCCAAGTTCAAAATGTCCTGGTATCGTTCGGTGAAGTCAATGTGGAGGTTTTCCAAATGTTGGCAGCCTACTGCCAACATTTGGAAAACCTCCACATTGACTTCACCGACAACAACAAACAACAACAACAACAACAACAACAACAACAACAACAACAACAACAATTCGTCGTTACTGCATGATACTGATAAATTCGGAAAATTGTGAAACTCACGTCTGCCCAGATTCTTTTTGTGTAGAAGCAGTTTGGCTGCGAAAGCAGCAACGACGTTTTTTGTTTTAATTAAATTTAGTTTATCGCCTTGCAGTTGGAGATTCATGTCGTTGAACAATTTATACAGGTCTGTCATGTAAGCTATATCATTCTTTGATGTTATGAGCTTGTCGTGCAATTCTGTATCTTTAGTTTCCAAGAACTCTCATCTATAACAGAATCAAACAGGTTGTAAAATGTGTCCGTTACCCAGGCCAGATGTTGTCGAAAATGGTCATTTGAATCATATAGATAATTAGTTTTGCGGCTTCTGTAATTGTTGCGCACATTTTTAAATTTGTTGCGCTTATAGTTTTTTAATTATTTCACAAAAACATTTCCTGCTGGCGTAACGTTACGCCAGCCAGACCTTTTTCTTTCTAATGGAAATATTTAAATAAATATTAGCTATAAAATTAGTTGTCTAGATGAAGTAAATGTTGTGCCTTATTTTGTATTTGTTCTTTCTTCGGTTGCGAAGTTATTCGAGATTTTGCTGGGGTAACGTTTTTGGTTTTGCTAGATCTTTGAAATGGTTAAGCGGATTCTTATCATATTTTGTACATGACTTCTTAGGACTTAGTTTAAATTTGATCTACAAATATAAAACCAAAATATTGCATATCTTAAAGGTTATTACATTAAACAGAAAAACACTTCAATTGGTCCCAGCACTCTCAATAAGAAGTCTAACGACTTACTTTAAACGTTATTTTAAAGCTTGTAACTGCCTTCAAATGTATGTGAAGTTTCATTAGTATCCTGTAAGTATTTAACAAGTTATGATGATATTCAGTTCTTCACGAGCACGGTCTTGATGCGCGCGGTGTTATTTGGCCACTGGATTAGATATATGAACTGAATGTTATGTCAATTATTAGTTTTTTAGATCAGTTGAATATCAGTAAATTTTCAGCTCAGTACATTGGATAATTAATGAGATAATACCATTAAAGTCATTAGGAAGTGAATGACCGTGGTAACCCGACCAAGTTTAGGTGGTCACGAAAAAGCGAAAACGCAGAACATTATGGTACCTTCTAAAATATGTAGGATAGTGTTACAAAATTAGTACAGACATGTACAAAAGTTTTTTAAAAAAACTACATGATTATTAAAGAATTTTTATTGACAGGTAAAATAATCATTTCGGTGTATTCCCGTTCGTCCCCTCGACTTCGTCCCCCGAAGGGGACGAACGGGAATTTACAAAAATAATATTTAATTTGATCGCGATCGTCCCAATCCTAATTCAAGAGGGGACGAATGGGAATATGTTCTTCGATTAGTGCCATTCGTCCCACTAAAAAGATTTGTGCAGAAATATGTTTATTCGTTGTTTCGTAGTTTACTTTTAAATTAGTTACTTCGTTAGATTTAATCGTTATTTTACAAAATTCTTCTCTATTTTTTTATGAATTATAAAACGTATCCTAAGTTTATCATTGTTTCATTATGTTTACCTACACTAAATATAACAACTCTGGCGGGAAGCGCCAGCGATGCTGGTAGTTAACAAAAGAGTGCCGATAACATTGTGTTATTTGCGTAAATTCTATTGGTTTACCTGACATTCTCTCCCTTTCCTATCCTTAAATTAGACCGGTCGGGTTAGTGTTGACAAAACAATGAAAGTGCACGGGTGTTAATGTAATAATATATACCTAGGTATTCGACACGAGTTCTGCGGAAAACTATACTATTTTTTTTTTCAAATTTGTTATTTTTACCAATTAAAACCACCAGTCTTATGTATTATCTTACGTATTATTTGGTGGGAGCAATAGACCTAAAAAAAAGAATTAATAAATCATTCCCATTCGTCCCCCAAAACATTTACGGGGACCATCGGGAAAATAAATAACGTATTCCCGTTCGTCCACCTCGGGGGACGAAGTCGAGGGGACAAACGGGAATACACGATCATTTCAATTGAACTTTTAAAGTATTATTATACTACTTAAAAACAATCACAGATTAAAATTACAGATAGTAATTTTGCTTTTTTTCATTTTCTATTATTTTTTATTTATATTATAGATTTCAGTATACACAGTACACAGTTACATGACATCACAATGTAAGTAGTAAAATGCTCACTGTTAGTCTTACCTACTGTTTTTAACCGACTTCTAAAAAAGGAGGAGGTTCTCAATTCGGATGTTTGTATTTTTTTTTTTATGTTTGTTCGCGCATAACTCCGTCGTTTGTCAACCGATTTGCAAAATTCTTTTTTTGTTGGAAAGGGTATACTTCCCAAATGGTCCCATGAAAATTTTATCGAAATCGACCAAGCGGTTTTCGAAAAAACTAAAAAAAAATGTACATTGTCTACATTGACGACCTCTTAGTTTACTCTGCAAAGGAGCAGCACGTTTTTTTTACACCAATGTGATTGGTTCGTTTAGGTTGGGGGAGGGGAGGGGATGTAGGTACCACTAAAAAGTGAAAAATAAAAAACTTTTTACAAAAAAATACAACCGACTTTTACACAAAAAATCAAAAAAGTGCAAAATAACTTTAATTTCGGAAGTCGGTGTTCAAAAAACGAAAAAGCAACCACAAACACCGAGTTCCGAAATTAAAGTTATTTTGCACTTTTTTGTTTTTTTGTGTAAAAGTCGGTTGTATTTTTTTGTAAAAAGTTTTTGTTGTCTTATTTCAAATATCACATTTTTTCCTAAGTTTATACACATAAAATGAACTTAAACTATTTAAAAATCACAGATCAAAAATAATAAAATTAAGTAACATTAAACTGCAGTCAAATAATTATGTAAGTAAGTATTACTTTTAACTAATTATAATCTCAAAAAGTCAACGTGAGGTACATTCTAAAACTTCGCTGGTTTTCATAGTACAGATAATATTATATTATTATTATGTATTTAACAGTGTACGCGTCTGTACTGAAATTGTAAGGTGTATTATACTAAACATTTCAAAAGATAGTATTCTGTTCTGCGTTTTCGCTTTTTCGTGACCACCTAAACTTGGTCGGGTTACCACGGTCATTCACTTCCTAATGACTTTAATGGTATTATCTCATTAATTATCCAATGTACTGAGCTGAAAATTTACTGATATTCAACTGATCTAAAAAACTAATAATTGACATAACATTCAGTTCATATATCTAATCCAGTGGCCAAATAACACCGCGCGCATCAAGACCGTGCTCGTGAAGAACTGAATATCATCATAACTTGTTAAATACTTACAGGATACTAATGAAACTTCACATACATTTGAAGGCAGTTACAAGCTTTAAAATAACGTTTAAAGTAAGTCGTTAGACTTCTTATTGAGAGTGCTGGGACCAATTGAAGTGTTTTTCTGTTTAATGTAATAACCTTTAAAGATATGCAATATTTTGGTTTTATTATTGTAGAACAAATTTAAACTAAGTCCTAAGAAGTCATGTACAAAATATGATAAGAATCCGCTTAACCATTTCAAAGATCTAGCAAAACCAAAAACGTTACCCCAGCAAAATCTCGAATAACTTCGCAACCGAAGAAAGAACAAATACAAAATAAGGCACAACATTTACTTCATCTAGGCAACTAATTTTATAGCTAATATTTATTTAAATATTCCCATTAGAAAGAAAAAGGTCTGGCTGGCGTAACGTTACGCCAGCAGGAAATGTTTTTATGAAATAATTAAAAAACTATAAGCGCAACAAATTTAAAAATGTGCGCAACAATTACAGAAGCCGCAAAACTAATTATCTATATGATTCAAATGACCATTTTCGACAACATCTGGCCTGGGTAACGGACACTTGTAAAATTGAGTCAGACAATTGCCTCTTGATAGCCAACGAACTTCAGTATGAAACAACAAACGGTTGAAATCCTCGTCATTAGTGACACAAAGCTGATGAAATAATCTATCATTCAAAGAGCTGTTGCGGATTTTATTGACTGCTTTGATGACATATTGCAGTGATTGAAATAGTTTTTCACTTAAGTTTCTAGCAACTTAATGTTGTCTATGAATAACGCAATGTACAGTCGGTGATAGCAATTAACTGACCCCCCTAAAAATTACTCGATTTTACACCCTATGCTCATAACATTAAACGTTATTCAATATGGTATGAGTTTATCAGACTAACACTACTCGATGAACAGAAACAATAAATAATTTTGATACGCAAACTTGAGCTTTAAGAGGTTGGTATTAGGTCATTTATTTAATAACTTTTTACCTTTTTTAATAAGTGGGTAGTTAGACGTCAATATGCGTATTCAACAAAAACTGCTATAAATATGACATAAGGACTATGGGGTAGAAGAATAAATTGAACAAGATATTCTATGCACAAATAGCAGTGAATACGCGCGAACATTTTTATCTTGCCTTACTAAATTGGCTTTTTTCCTTTTTATTAATTGTTATCAGTTTTGATAGTTTAATCGTCATGTCTCAGTTGAGTGATTATTTAAAATACAAAATAATCTATTTGCATGAGGAGAATGTTGGTATTAAAGCGATTGCTAGGAAACTTAATATAGCGGTAAGTGTATTATTTTTATGCTTCATTTATAATTATACTTTTTCCTTAATTCGTTAGTCTGCTTAAAAGCCGGTGAATGTAGAATAATAGACAATTAACTGTGTTTCATTATGAGTCTAATTTGAGATCATTTATAGGTCTAATTTGATTTTTATAATCTAATTTGATAAACGTATTTTTTCAAACTTAATCGATAAATTATGTTTACCTATTCGTTACTAAAATTATGCTTATTGTGTTGTTTCAGAGAAATACAGTCAGATTGTCGCTAAGACGTTTTGAAGAGGCAGGGAATATTCAAAAAGATCGTCCTGGACCAAAACCTACTATGTTACATACTCCAGTGTCAGAACGTCATCAAGCAATTGTTAGAAGGCATACTGAACAGCCATTTTTGCCTACTCATTCAACTGCAAGTGGAAGTGATCGTTGTTGGAATATGGTGCGCGGTATGCGGGACCGCTTGCAACAAGCAATAGAAAAAATGGTGCTCCACTTCGCTATTAAAAGCATGAATAACTTGAGTAACCAGTGTTGGTCACAAACAATACTAACGTATGTCAGTGTGTGTGTTAAATTAACTATTGTTATAATTTGTAACGAAGTATTTCGAATGCCTAGTTTTTTGTCAAAGCCTTATTTTATAACTAAAATAACTATTCATAAAACAAATTGATATATAGTAGACCAGGTAGAACTTCAACGTATAATGCCGTTTTATTTAGTTCAATGATATTTAATGTAGTGATGTTATTGTTATGAAATAGAAATACATACCTATATTTCTAAATATTATAACATGCTGATTCACTACATTAAACTCAGTGCAGTTAACAACGTTATTAGTAAGCAGGTAAATATTATCATCTTCGTGTCGTCATCAATATCATTTATGTTATTCTTATAATATTTTTTTTATAAAATAAAATCGTTTTTACCACCATTTTGGTTTTTTATTTCTGTTCATTTTTTTTTGTTGTTGTTGCTAAAGTTATAATTTATTATTTATAACTTAAAATAAATATACAAAACGAAACAAACGCGTCAATTATGCTGGTTACGAACTCGCAACCACGATTTGTCAGCTCACTACAGTCACCACTAGACCACTCGAAACACATTCAACGTGGTCGAAATTACGTATTATATTACAAGTTAAAATAATATTCAAGAACATACCTACCTTAACACTGCGTATTAAAGATCAAATTCGAATAACTATTTTATTGATCGTAGACGTTGAACCCGTTCCACGTTGTTCTAGTTCGATCGTTCGTAACAAGCAAAAGGTTCAAATTCGTTTAATTTTTAGGGGGTCAGTTAATTGCTATCACCGACTGTACACCAAGGACTTCCGGAATTTTATTTTTTAAGTACCTACGCTATGAAGCCTTTATGGCACCCTGTCATAGCCGGAGCGCCATCCGTAGCAACTGAAATAATATTTTCCAAAGGAATCTCTTTCTCATCGCAAAACTTTTCCAACATATTGAATATGGTTTCGCCTTTTGTATCGGTCTCTAAATTTCTAGCAAATAATAGTTCTTCACATATTTTCTCATCTTTAATAAACCTCACGTAAGACAACAACAATGCTTCATTAGTTGGTAAAGTGGACTCATCTAGCTGAATTGAGAATTGACTTGTCCTCAGGTGATTGCACAATGATTCTTCAATGATTTCGTCTTTGCACAGAATTATTACTCAAAGGAATTTTTCGGATAATATCTGCGGCCGGTTTATGAAGCACAGTAGTTATTACTTAATTTATTGCTGGCAGTATTAACTCTTCTCCGATGTTATGTGGTTTGCCTTTTTGAGCAATTAACAAAGAGATATTGTACGAAGCTCGAAGTCCGTCGTCATCTTGTTTAGCAGCCGCCGAAAATAGTTTTGCTACACTTGGCTGAGTATTATGTTTCTTCTCTAAGTCTTGAAAATATGCTACATTCTTGTCTTTCTTATCTGGGTGCATTTTATTCAAATGATCTTGCAGTCTTGAAGGCTTCATTGCTTCATTCGAAAATGTTTTTAGACATAGAAGACATAAAGGCGACGATGGGTTTGTGGGATTTTCAATGAATCCGAATTTAATATTCCGCACAGTATTGCCGTCTCTTCTTTTTTACTTCCGACATTGTTTTGCTTTGAGAAATACGTTCAACTTCGCGAGTAGTGTAGAGGAGGCGTAAGTACTGCTCATCTATTGCGCGCGAAACCACAAATGAAAATAAAATAAATATTGCATTGTTTATATAGGAATGCTTAAGCAGCACGCACCGACAGGAATAAGACAAACATGCATAAACTCGTTTATCTCATTCGACGCTCAATCGTACTCAACAAGTCCGAACAAGTTTCAATGAACCAGCCGACTGATACAGGAATGCACAATTCGGGTTATTTAACAAAAACTTATTTTATTTTTTTTATTTATTTATTTTATTATTTATGTAGGTACACACATACAATAATTAAGAGAAAACATTACAAATGTTAGTACAAAGGAACTGCTTATTTCAAACGAAATTTCTTCCAGCAGACCTGCGAAAGGATACACGAAACAGAAATGTAGACAATAGTGTGTAAGAACAAGAATAATAAGAAATGCGCTCACGCAGGTAAGCGGGGTACGACGGGTTGTGAAGGATGTTGAAAAGGAGGCAAAGGATCCGAGTATTCCGGCGAAGACGGATAGGGAGCCACTTGAGTTCCTTGCGAAGGTGAGAAACATGATCATACTTGCGTAAACCAAACACAAACCGAATGCATAAGTTTTGCAGGCGCTCAAGCTTGTTTAATAGCTCCTCAGTAGCATCCAGGTAGCAGGCGTCGGCATAATCTATAATCGGCTGAATAAGTGTTAGTTACTTAAAACTTGTTAAAACATGATAGATATCTACGAGTACTAATAACTATTAAAATGCGAAAGTGTGTCCGTTGCCTTTTTTATTTGTTTGTTTGTGTCTACTTTCATTACGAAACGGAGCGACCGATCGACATTGACATGATTTTAATTTTTTCTATATTCAATAAAATAGGACAGATATATGAACTACGCGGAGAGAAATATAGAACAGAGTTTGAGCAATCTTTTAATTCATATTAGTTGATGTTCACAAGTTGTTGTTGAGTCGAGAGCTCATGCAGTCGTTGCCTAAGAGGCCTCCTAGCTAAATAAAATTACAAATCACCCCCCAGGCCTCTACACAACGCCCCCATTTTCTTTCTGGGTCTCTTACCGCCCCCTTGAGACCTGTAGCGCCCACAAGGGGGCGTTATCGCCCACTTTGGGAAAGACTGAGATACGTGGTTAAAAATAATCGTAAAGAATGCTCTGTGCATTTAATGATGAGACAAATAAAGGCATCATATTGTTACTAAGTATTTAATTCATTAGGTTATAGACTAACAAGGGTTTGCAATAATTATGAATATACAATTGCAAGTCATACACACACACAATTAAGATAAAAAATAAATTCTTAAAATGACCGATTTTTCAGGCAGTTGTGTTGATTTCGGTGTTGCTTTTCTCGCTCACGGCATCCATAGTATCAACTGGATTTTCTCCATTTTCACCAAGTTTGGTTTTCTTGTCACTCTTCCTAAATTTATCGTACCTAAAATCAGAAAAAAAGATAATGTCCGGGTTTATTTAACTATACATAATTATATAAAAACCGTAGTTCGATGTGGCTGTTGGTTCACTTTCGGAAACGTAACTTACGAAAATGTTAGGTCTACTAGAATCTAAGAGGTATCAAATGGTAATGAAATAGCTACATTTGAAAATAATTGCGCCCAACATCTTACTTAACTTTCTTTGACTCAACTCATGGGCGCCTATATCTCAAAGGTCTCTGATTTTCGGAACGCTCATTTTAAGAACTTGGATGATGAATTGGCTTAAATTCTTACTTTTCCTAATAGAAAAACTATTCGTTATTTTGCTTTCTTCGTGTGAATAACTAATTTAATAAAAACAAAATCTCCGTCTACAGGGGTAGATTAATAAACCTGTCTTAGCGGGAGTCTTCTACTAATAGGTACTCAGCTCCATGCCAAATATCATTTTGTAGGTCAAGGAGTTAAGCTCGCTCCCTTCTTTAATTTTAGTTTCCTTTAAACCTTGCATACAGAAATAGGATACACGCGCAGCGGGATTCCATTGTCAAAATATCGCGAGAAGTTTTTAACATATTTTTCATAACAAGATGGAAACTATTGAAATTCAATGGAATATAAGGAAGAATATATGTCTGAAATTTTCCGGTGACATACGTAATTTCTCGGAATGAATTCAACATATTATATTGAAATAAATTTAAAATTCCACTGCCGACTACGATCTTAGATTTTTAAGAAACCGTCAGCTTACTGCAAGAACTCATTAAGTGACTACACAAAACTTTAAGAAATAATTCAATAACTTTAAATTGCGCGTTTTAAAACTCCCACAATTATGATTTTATAAGGCATCTAATGGAATCATAAGGATCTTTGTTATCTGATAAAATAATAAATTATAATAATAAATAAGTAGGTAATAAGATGATTTCTCAAAGTTTTGTATTGTCACTTAAGGAGTTCTTGCAGCAAGCCGACGAAACACACTACTGAAGTACCTTCCAAGGTCCTCATCGTCGTCACTGCCTTCATTCCCTTGGGGGTCTACTTCTCGAAGCAACTCTCCTATGTCTTTGTCAACATCTGCCCACAATTTATCCTCACTCCCTGAAACATAATATACTACGTGAATAGAGTTTAAGTGCATCGCTTTAAGAGGCGCCATGCTTTTTTTCCTTTTTATTTTGATGAGATAAGATCAAGTAATTAGTTAATGAAACTGCATAAAGTTACATACAATATTAAAACATTCATTATACCTAACCCGCCATATGTTATACTTATTTATACTTTTGTCATAAGACAGTATCATATTATTATTTACGGAGGTACGCGAGCTTAACGCCTTAGTTGTTTCATCCGTTTAAGATGCTTTGTTTCGTAGTAGAGTGTAAGCCGAAGGAATTACGTACCAGCGGATGCAGCGGAATTATCAGCACCATTGTCGAGTTTCTTTTTGTTTTCTTCAGTAGCCTCAACATTTTCTACTTTAATTACGTCACCAGGATCAGCATTAGCTTCTTTCTCTTCTTCTAAAAAGAAGGATAAAAAAATCGTAAAGAAAACTTCACACACAGACAAACAAAAAATGTCAAGTGACATGGTACCCCAAAGTGTCACGTTACCGAGATATTTGAAGGTAAAGATCGACATAATACAACGACAATCATTAAAATTAGGCTTATTACGTGTCTATAGGTGTCAGATTGTATCCTAATAATCATTCTCAGGTTGATTATTATTATTACTGTTTATTGAAAGAGAGTAGGTAAGTTACATAATATGCGATTTCGAAAAAAAAAAAACAAAATGGCGGCGGGTCGATATGCCAGCTCCCATAGAAAAAAGTTCGAACCCCTTTAAGTTTTTTTTTTTTTCATTTATTCTTTTATTGAAATAAACAAATACAAACTTGAATTCGTTTCACCCTACCTTTTTGTTGGTGTAATTGGCGATGAATTCTCTCAGCGTGTTTACGAAGAGTGCGAGTGTCGCGATGCTGTACGTAGCGGCCCAGGTGAATACGTAGGCGACAGTGACGCCGCAACGTCTCAGCTTCCTCTGAGCCGCCCGCCTCCACGCGCGGCAAGTACACACGGCATAGCTCGCACCACCACACCTGGATAACAACATATTCAGGGTAAGAGCTAAATATCGACCTGAGCTGATTAAATCCGAAAGTACCAACCTTGGACTGGTGTGGAGCATGGCGCATCCACACATGCCGCCGGATTTCAGGCTACCTTGATATTAAGGACGCGCGTGCCAGGATCAGCATGTGTAGATGCGCCATTAAATTTTCAATGAGAAAACCAAAGCACTCTGCTGTCATAAGAAAAAAGGCAGACTCCGTAAGATTGTAACAAATCTGTACAAAATTATAATTTCTCGATATATTATGAAGTCATAGATATATTAAATACAGAAGTGGCAGGGGGGCTTGTCGGTGTCCGCGCGGCTTTGTCTGAGAGACCATGTCATAGGCAAATGGCCAACTCCGTGAACCAGAGCGCTTTCGACCGTGATCGTAACAAGATAATATGTATAAGAATTCCATTGTTCAGCGGTTTTTTGTAAAAACCGAAGCTTACCATATTAAAATACAAGTATTTTACTATATTTGTCTTTAAAATCATGAAAAAGAACATATCGTAAAATATTTGTTGATTCTACTGTTTTTTTTTTGTTTTTTAATGTACCAGCTACAATCAAATTTTTACAATAAATACATTGCTCCTTAACCACTACCTAAGTTTGTCGCTAAGTGACTGAATAAGCAATGTAAAAATCACAAAACGATACTTTATCAAGCGCATGTATCACGTAGTACGGCCATTGCTTCTTGCGACGAGTTAGTAATGTGCTCGTGCAGATACACTAACGTATGTAGGCTATCGACAACAATGTCGATTGTGGAATTAAATATATGTACAAAAGTGTTACTAAAATAATCGGTGAAGTGTTTTTGGCTTTAAATTGGCTTAATTTGGCTCGTACTACCTTCCTTACTTTTCTGTACTTTTTATATTTTACTTCCGTTAAAGCTTCGAATGCATTATAGTAATCGGCATAGTTAAGATAAAATTTAGTGACTTAGCTTAAAATAAGTCAACATGTTCATGCTATTTATTCGTTATGTATGGGCAGCATGCAAATGCAAGAATCGATGCCTTTCCGATTTCGTCAATCACTAGCGTATATGTAAAATAAATTGTTTTATCATAGGTCAACGATAGCGACCGTTGTTTTTGTGTAAGTTGTACGGTGTACGGTAAACACACGGTGTGCTTAGTGGGCTAAGGTTTATAATTGATTGTGTAGTACGTTTTGATTTAAGAAATGCGAATATGTGCGTTTCTATTGCTTTTACTTAACTACGTGTGTAGTAGTTGCCGTGTGGTAGGGGTCTAAGAGGAGACACAGGTTTCCGATACATTTTCGGCTACCGGGCATATCTCCTTGTTTATTATATCTATGTATGGAACAATAGTTTTGTTTACGAGTACAATAAATCTCATCCGATGTCTTTTAAGAAATAATAGTTTAATTCAATTTCACGCGATATTTAACAATCTTACGGCGTTTGCTATTTTCCGGTGACATATCAACACAAAACGAAGTAACCGATTACAAACATTTATAAAATAACTTAAGATCGGAAATCGCTTACATCATTTTTGGATACGTCCTTTTTTCTTATAACGGAGGAATTGTTAGTGACAACCGCACTTACCGCGAGCATTCCACCTCTCCGAATTCATTCATGAAGCGAATGCTCACGACGAGTGTCGTCCCACTAGATAAGCTAGAAATAAAAACCCCGGCAAGGATATTTAGTACTAAATAGCAGAATATGCACCAGGAACCAGAATCAGATTCTAGTTTACCGAAATAATACATTATTATACAATGAGCCAAGTTGCTCATTATACACGAGGCTGTGGGTTGCAGCTCGAGCCATAGACGAGGGCGTAAATCAACCGAGTGTCTAGTGAGCAAGTTGCTCACAGAGTTTAATAAGCACTTTTTCTACACACGAGGAAAAACAAACATATATTGCATAAATCGTTTTACCACACAGCAACAAATGCGATAGCAACAAAATATGAAAACAATAGGAAATGGCGCCTAGTTATTTATTTTTTGCACGCCTACTTCAAAATAATAATTTTAGTGATAAAATGCAAATATTTTATAAATTATTGTGAATTATAATAATTTGCTATTAATAAAATTTTTTCTCGTCTTAATTTATTTTTCCAAAAATGTTAATAAATGGATTTTCAGCGGCATTAAACCTCTTTGTCGTTACAAAAATAATTTGCAGATAGGTACTAACTTAACTAGTAGGAATAACTCTATTAAATGAACTAGTGTGTAATATTATTATGCATGTGTGTGTTACAGTTCGGTTTATGGCCCTTTTTTTGGATGGGAAATCATCAAGTGACTTCTCCCGCTCTGGGCGGAGCGGAAGGGAGTGTCAGACTCTTACTGACTAAACCCCACCCGTGATCCTTCTTGTGCCCTTTGCGTTCCAGGGCCGCGGTGACTCTTTCGAACAAATCCCGCAACCCTAGCAGGCACTGACCCTATGGGGCCCGTCTTCGTTGCTGATGGCTCTTTGAGGCGCGCGTGGAACACGACGCGCCGTAGACTCGAGCCTGGTTGCTATCAGACGGCGAGCCACTCATAGCTCGCCATCCGCAGGCCCGCGCCTACGGTGGCCGGGAATCGCCCTGCGTTTCCCGACACCCGGGGCGTCTCCTCCTGTTGCGGCGGCTGGGGCGTGAGGTTTCCCTCTCTCGCACGCGTTCCGCCTCCTCCTTCGCTAGCATTACTGCTTCGCAGAAGGAGGTGACCGCTTCCCATGCCTCCTCGCTCCGGACCATGGCCCGAACCAGGGTTGAACGCGAGAGGTCGCTGCCGCCGATCGCCTCGACGAGGACACGGCGTTGCTCCGCCCAAGCAGGGCGGAACTCCACCGTATGCCGGGTGTCAACACTGGATCGCCCGGAGGACACGGTGGATGTCCTCCGGGCGATCCAGTGTTGACACCCGGACCTATCCTCTCGCTGGATCCGACACAGGTAACTCCCGAAACAGCTGTGTTCGGTGATCACCTGCGTCAGGCGGAAGGTGAGGACGCCGTGGTGTCTCTCCAACCATCGGTTTATGGCCCTAAGAACGATGTAATAAGGGTCACTTTACGAGCGAGTGTGTTGAAAACATTTTCTAAGAGAAAATGGAGATGTACTGCGTGTATCAAAAGTAAAAAAGTCCTAAATGTTAGGCCGACTTATAACATTACTACTCTTCTCCAGAACAGATAGACCAATACGCCCAGAACAGTCCACAACTTCGAGCAACAAATTCCGGAATTCCAAATAGCTTCAAAATATTAGATTCACGTTTACTCTCTGAATCCGAAACATCGGATGAATCGTATATCACTCCTAGCAAGCTGTCTAAAAGCGCGTACGGTACCATATCGGAAACCTTTATTTTTTGGATGGGAAATCATCAAATGACCGCTCCCGCCCTGGGTGGAGCGGTAGGGAGTGTCAGACTTTTACTGACTAAAACCCACCCGTGCTCCTCCATGTGCCCTTTGCGTTCCAGGGCCGCGGTAACTCTTTCGAACAAATGCCGCAACCCTAGCAGGCACCGACCCTATGGGGCCCCGTCTCTGGTGCTGACGGCTCCTTGAGGCGCGCGTGAAGCACAACGCGTCGTCGACTCAGCCTGGTATCGGACGGCGAGTCACCCACGCTCACCGTCCACAGGCACAGCGGCCGACTTGCCTCTGGAGGAGGCTGCGATGGGACCATTACTGGCAGTCCATTTCAGCCCAGGCGGCGGACCCCTTGCCCCTGGTCGGGGCGGATAGCGCGCAGGCCCTTCCCCCAGCCCAGTGCTCGACCGGCTTGCCAATAGCCACACATGCAATGCAGTGCGGCGTAGCCTCGCACGAGCCGGCCCGATGACCGGGCTGACCACAGCGGAAACAGAGTCCACTGCGGTCCACCTCCGAGGGGCTCATAGCTCCCGTGTGGTTGCCCACATGGCACCTCAGAGGTCTGGGTTCCAGCAGTTTTACGCGCTCAGACACCCACCGCACCAAGAGCCTCCGGCCCTCCGATATAGTTCTGGCCGCCGTCACGGGGCAGCTCACCACAAGGGTTTGCATGCCCGTGTTGTCAGGACGGATGGTGCCCGCCTTGCCCCCAGTCCTGGCGACGGCGGCCACAACCTCCTCCTCCGTAACGGAGTCATCCAGGCCCACAATGCGCATGTCGATGCGCTTAGTCGGCCTGGACACCCGGACCTCGTCCGCGAGTAAGACCGCCCTCAGCTTTTCGGCCAGGGCGTCCGCGAACCGGCCACTCCCCGCTCCGGCGAGCTCGAGCTTGCGGGCACCGGTGAGGGTCCTCCTGGCCCTAACGCCCCCGCTGATGCCCAGCTCTTGGAGGCTCACCGCCTCCTTCGCCCGCTTCAGTACGGCGAGATACGTCACGCCCCTCTGTTCCGCTTCCGGCTGCAGTGTAAGCACCACAGCCGCGGATTTCGGGGCGCGAAGCCTCGCCGCAATGGCGTTGGCCTTCCGCCGCTGCCTCCTCGCCTTATTTTTGGCCGCTTTCGCGGCCTGCCGCTTCTGACCAGCAACCTGCCACTCGGCCTCGGCCGCAGGAGGGTCCGAGGGTGGGGGTGGGGGCGGCTGCGGCGCCTGTGGCGCAGCAGCCTTAGCCGCTCCCCCTCCAGCCTTCCTCCTGCCCCTCTTCGCCGGGGCCGACTTGGTTGTCGCAGGCGTCGCAGGCGCTGGCGTCACAGGCGCTGGCGCGGCTCCTCTTTATATCGGAAACCTTGACTATTCTAGAAATGAGAGAATAACGGAGCTCACACATAAACTCGATAGTACAGAAAATGAGCTAGAAAAAAAATATGTATCTACAACAGAAGATCACCAATCTGCAACAAGAATTAGTAAGCGCACAACAACAAATTGAAACCTTTTAGAAGAAAATAGATTCGCTAACATGCTACGATAACAAAAAGCGTTAAGCTATACAACCACAGGTGCAAAAGTTCTGCCCTCAAACGTCTGCGGGTACTGAAGATCAAGAACGTCAGCTGCCAAATAGAATTTTCATCTTCAGCCCTCAACAATGCGTCGGCCTAGCAGCAGCGATCATAGATTCAAGGCAGAATACACAGTATGAAAAATATAGTATTATCTCAGAAAAAAGAACCTAACGCTTTAAGTAGTCAAATAACAAATAACTGTCTTCATGCTAAGCTAAATGTTAATAACAAACTGGTAATTTGTTTGGGAGAAAATTATAACAACATGATTATAATATTAAATGTGTTTAAAAGTGAGTATTTGGACATAAATAAGCTTAACTATCGCATAAACTAAAACTGTAAAAAATGAGAATTTCTAGAAAGTGACAGAAGACATCCGAATTGTGTTATAGGATCAATGAGCTTATAGACTGTAATGATTACAATAACAATTATTTAAATCCATCCATCCATTCTATTCTATTCTATTCTTATGAAGAAAATTGCGAATCACAAACCAAGCCTTAGTAACTGAACCCAAAAAGAAACAATTCCATTCTATTTTCACTGTATGAGTTCTAACTTACAAAACAACTAAAATACCAATATATTTAATACCCCACTTAAACGTACCGATCACATTGGTGTAAACCATAAACAAACATGCGATTTCAGCAATCCCGAAAGATTTGCTATCATTTATTAAAGAGTTCCGTTTCCTATCATCTCGGTTATTCATCAGATCTTCACCAAACTAGAAAGGGACCACGTGGAAATACTAAGATGCTCTTCCAAACCATCGTCCCCATTTTATTTTGTCATTTTACATCGACAAGAGTTAATGAGAACGTCGTCAATTTAAACTGAACCACGCATTATTAGGGATAACTCAAATACTGAAGAGTTCCGTTTCCTATCATCTCGGTTATTCATCAGATCTTCACCAAACTAGAAAGGGACCACGTGGAAATACTAAGATGCTCTTCAAAACCATCGTACCCAATTTTATTTTTTCATTTGACATCGACAAGAGTTAATGAGAACTTCATCAATTTAAACTAAACCACGCATTATTAGGGATAACTCAAATACTAGTTGTCAGATCTCAAATCAAATTGAGATTAAATGGGACCACACGACAAGCACCTGCTTTCGAATATAAAAAGACAACACACAAAAAAAATACTAGTCGAAATGTGAACCTCCTCCTTTTTTGAAGTCGGTTGAAAAACAAAATAGTCTTATAGATTCTGTAAGCAAAAGAAAGAGGAACCATTCCGTATTATTTTCCGATCATAAAACGGAATACTACATTTTTTAGAGACCAAACCCCCTGAAACTTATAACGTTAATAAATAACCTTACATTTACTTCTCCATCAGAATATTGCCAGTATTTTATGTAAAAAAGAGAAATTTTTGAACCAACATTATAAGAACTACGTGAAGCGCATAATGACCTTGATGTAATATGTCTCTCAGAAACCTTTATAAAAAAATGGGTAAGAAATTTATATTTTAAAATTCATGGCTATGAAATGGCAGCCTACTACTGCAGAGAAAAGCAGAGAGGCGGCACTTGCTTGGCGGCGAATATTTTCTTCAAAAACCTGCCATTTGTAAAAACCTACGCCACGCAAAATACGTTCGAGGTTTGTCAGATTGAACTTACATATCATAAACTAGCTTCTGTCCGCGACTTCGTCCCCGTGGAATCCCCAATTTTAAAACATTCTTTATCGCTGCTCCGCTCCTATTGGTTTAAGCGTGATGACATATAGCCTAAAGCCTTCCTCGATAAATGGTCTATTCAACCCAAAAAGAATTTTTCAATTCGAACCAGTAGTTCCTGAGATTAGCGCGTTCAAACAAACAAACAAACTCTTCAGCTTTATAATATTAGTATAGATTTCAGCATGGATAATATTCGAAAGTTTAAGAGCGTTCATCCGTAAAAACCACGCTGGAGTCAAAATTGATGATTTCCGACGGACAATAAAACGATAATCTTTTTAATTCGTAGATAAGATATTGACGTCAAATTATTGAGGATTTCATAATCTAGTGCTTGGCTGAAAAATATTTTCAAATGATCTTAAAGTTTTCTCATTAGAACAGTTTTTACTCAATCCCTTTTTAAAACTAGCGGTCGATGGTCTACGCAAATGCTAGATAATAGTAAAACCATAAACGACAAACTTATAGAAATATTACTATTAAAAAAACAATAACATTTACTAGTGCTTGGCTGAAAAAAAAACGTAATTATTGTAAGTTTTTATACAAGAAAAGTATACTCAAAAGTGTCATTTTTAGCCAATTTTCGTGTTTTTAAACGTGTTATTTTAGGATGAAATCAAAGGTATTTTTGTTGTTTTTTAGACCTAGTAAATGAAGACATTTACGATCTAAAAGATGGTACATTTTTTTTTTAAATAACTTCTATATTAATTTTACTATAAATTATTTAGTACTACTATATAATCGACGCGGAATCGCACCAGCGCTCAGTGCCGGCCGAGGCCTTTCAGAGGTTGGACGTGTGTCGCTCCCGTTGCCGCGTGCTGCGTAAAATTGTATTATAGTTTGTCGAGTTTTTAGAGCGACTAGGACGAATTGATACTTTTTGTTTATTTTTTTTTTTAACGAAACAAAACTTTGATGATTACATATTTTAAAGTAATGGAGTTCAAATCATGAAAGAAGATAACTCTTCTTATGTATGATTTCATTTTTTTTTCCGATAATTATGGGTAGCAATAGGCGCTATACGGGGCAAAAAGGAAAAGTTACGGAAATTTGGCCAAGGCTAATGAAGCTAAAAAGTACGTTACCGAGGAACCACTTTTAATGTCGTAGCTGGTTATAGCCAATTCGCATTTTTCTTACACGGGGATTTTAATAACCGATAAAAAATAGAAGGTCACATTCTTCAATATTAGGACATTAATAAAAAATATAGATTTGTTACAAACATACAAATATTTCCTCTTTATAATATTACTGTAGGTTGTAAAATAAAGCTTTGATGCTGACGGGGCCATTATTTCGGTGATACTGTAGATTTCACGACACTAATTATTATACGAAACAAGTTGCGCTGGACTGAAACTAGTTTTGTGAAATTAATTATTTCTTCTTATTCTATTATTCTTTCTAAAAACCATACAAAAACTGCAAGTCAATGAGGGTATGTCACAAGAGAATGATACCGAAGAATCACAGCTACCACAAGAGTTGATAAAAAATTGGAAATACTGGAATCGCAATCAGAAATAATAAATGTGACAAATGAATGCGATCTTTAGGTAATTTTCCACTATTATTATTTATTTAAAAAAATACAATTCTTTCAATGTAATATGTGCAATTCTAAATTCGAACTGAGTAGTCACGATGAAACACAAAAAATAAACTAATTAATTATGCCATAATTTCAGGAATTGGCCTAACAAATTTGAATGAAGTTGTTACATCGATGGACTTACTGTTATGTCATTATTCACTTATAGTAAATGTCATGATAAAGTTGCTGAAATGTGGAAAAAATCCGCTGAAGAAAGTTTGTTTGCATCAGCTCAGGAGGAAACAGCTGCTGCTCGATTACAAGGTGACACTCGTGACATTCCGATGATACCAGTGGAAGCAGACAGTTGATGGAGCAAACGCTCATATAAAAACCAGTATAATGCATTGTCCGTGTGTTGCAGCTATTATAGGACATCACACAGGAAAAGTTCTCTACATTGGGGTCCGGAATAAGTACTCTGGAATTTGTGCCCGCGCAAATAAAAAGGAACAACAGCCTGCTCCTCACAAATGTTCTAAAAATCACGTTCATCATCTAGTATGGAACCAACAATACTGGTAGAAGGATTCAAGTCCTCCGTAGAAACTCGGAAATTAAATATAATACATTGATTGCTGATGGTGATGCCAGCATATCCCGGCGTTCTAATTCAAAAAATTTAATGTACCAACCATCTCCTCCGCAATTGCAATTGAAAAAAATTATTGCTTAAAACTTATACATCTATCCCTCTGTCGGAGCATAAATTGTTGACTTCTGAACTATTGATTCGGCTGAGAACAGCAGTAAGATTTTCGGTACGGTACTGGCAAACACAAACTTTAACCGAATCAGAAAAGAATATAAAAATACTGAGAGATATTCTGAACAGCGCCAAACACATCCTTGAAGATCAGAGTGAATGTGACTTGTGCTACTGCACCAAAGAGAGAAACAAGAAACAAACCAAACTCTCGAAGCCAAAACATTGATATTAAAACTGCAACGCAATGTCTGGCAGCTGGCTTATCTTTCTCGAAGTCTGCCCCACGATTTTACCAAAAACCGTGCAGAGCAGTTCAACACCATAGTAGCAAAGACTGTAGGTGGGAAACGCATAATTCCCTAAAAGATTCATATTCCGTCCGTTGTCATGCCGCTTGGTTAGTTTAAACACAGATAAACCTCAAACTACCCTTTATAAATGTGCCTACCAGAAAAGTCCAGGTCAATCCCTGAAACATTTAGAGCAAAACCGTTTTTCTATAAATCAAAATCTGAAACGCAAAATACCTCGCCGAAAAATAAATTTTAGCACAGGGCTCCTGAACAAAGTCAATTACGCAAGTGCATGTCAAACGCCTGTCATGAACCCAGACAATTTCAAGCAGGCACATGTAGTTTTCCTTGAAAATTTAAAAACACTGACCTTAAAACGGCATTTCATTGAAAGGGATACAGTTCTTCAGGCTGTGAGTGCCTTGTGACTCGAGCTGAGAAGAAATATTTTAACTGCTTCCAATTTTGCCAAAATTTGTAAACAACGCCCGAATTTGAATTCAGCACTACTCGTTAAATCTATTTTATATGGATATTATTTTTATTTCATGGCGATAACGTAATTTTCAATGTTAAACATGACTGGTATTACCAAAATATTTCAAACAAAAATGTGTGTCTTTTTGCGGTGTACACTAGTCCTGAATTTCCAATAAAAGGTGTAAAAATTTACAAAGTTTTGTAAAGAAAAAATGATTCCTCGTTTAACAAAATTTTATTATGTATGCGTTCTTCCCGAAATAATTGATTCCAGAAATAGCCGATCAATGCAATTGAGGGAAACTATTTTATGATTTATACAGCTTTTTTTATCATAAATGATTTAGGTACAGGTAAATATAACATGATAAATCTTTATTTAATTACCCACCTACTCATCCTAACCATAAAATGAAAAAAGCTATCAACAATCCACTAGAACTAATTACCAACACTTAAGTAGGTACAATTATTAATATTATTTTTCTCCAAAATAACAAGATTTCGTCTGTAGAGGATTTCATATATGAAAAGGTGTAAAGGCAAAATAATATTTCAAATATAATTATTTATTAATCATAAATCTACAAATCATCAGAATAACAATAATTTGTATTTAACTTCCAGTTTAATTTTTCTATAACAATACATTATTATTACTCTAAAGCTAACGGATCAAAGTTGGTTAGTCGAAGTACAAAGAGAGCGCACGCGGCTAGTCTACGCACACAGTTACCCACGCTTCTGTGTGAGTGAAATTTGCGAACTATTTACCTAAACCTGACGTGCCGCGCTAGGCATGAACGCTCTTAAGGAATACTTACTTAATTTATCTTGGTGTGACATATTTACAGCTAATGACTCAAATGTAGCATTTATTTATTTTCATTAAATGTTTTGCTTACTCTACAATCTTTGATACCCTAAATTAAGAGTAAAATTAATATAGACAACAAAAATAAACTTAATTGGATAAGTAACAGCTTAAAAATAAGTTGTAAGTCAAAACGTTCAGTACGTCATCGGTTCTATCAAAATAAAACAGCAATTAATAGGATGAAATACAGTAACTACTCTAAACTCCTTAAAAAATGCATCTTCAACTCCAAAAGGTACGCAAATATCAATTTCATTGCTAAAAATGACAACAAATGTAAAGCCACCTGAATGGTTATAAAAGACGAGCTTAACAAAACAAACTCTAAAAGTAATATTGAGACTATCAAAATTAACAATACATTAATTTCCAACCCAAATGAAATATCATCCGCTTTCAATAACCACTACATCAATTCAACTAATAAATTAATAGATACAAACTTGATACAAACGTTAAAAATAACTCTGGGAAAAATGTAACTGTCAATTCAATGTTCCTTAAGCCCATGACAGTAAATGAAGTTAGACAGGAAATGGGTGAATATTCAAAGTATAGCACATTCACATGTTCTTGTGCGTAAAAAAAATAAACAAAGGTTTAAACTCTATTTAATATATTTATGTCATGTAAACCTAAGATTTTTAATAAGTGCTGCATTTATTTTTTCAGTTTCTATGTGAATCATGCATAAATTTTAATATAAATAACACAAAAACTCATTACAGGGACCTGTTCCATTACTAGATTTGATAAATTTATTAGTATTATTAGGAAATCTAACGCTAAGAACGTTAATTTGGCCAATGTGTCGAATAACTTAATCTTTATTTGGTACATAATAATAAACTAACCCGTAGGTTTATGTATAAATTAAGGAAAAATGTATTTTTAAAGTTTTGTAACGGTGCAAAACTCATTACCAGATTCATGACGGTAATTCGAATTTACGTGACAAAAACCTCTGATCATACCGCCTTAAAGTGAGCTGCCGCCCCCCCGCTCTTCAGTCAACCGGCAAACGTAACAGAGGAAGGACCCACACAAGATTTCACGCCATAAATTACGAACGATGTGAGTATTGACAGTGTTTTGTTCATTTTTCATTTCATTACAGGTCCGCTTATATCTTGATACGTAAACAAACTTAGTATCTTGTTGTTATATCAATTCATTAGGTCCTGTTTCATTTTCATTTTTGAATGTGTAGATGGCATGTACTGTTTATAGAAAAATGTAAAATAATCTAAAAGTGCATAATTTTCATAACCGTGTCCTTCATTACCGTCGTTTACCGTAACCTTTTTGAGGACACGGTAATGAATGAAAAAATACGGTAATGACTCAACTTCTATTTAATACTTTTAAATAAATTATTTTCAATGCGGTCAGGAAATTTCTATTATAATTTGTTGCTAAATAAATATGTTTAATATTTCAGTTTAAAATGGCACGCCCTAAGAAGACAAAAGAGGAAATTTTAGCTAGAAGAAGAATAGCTAAGCGTAAACGCTACGCTGCTTTAAAAAAAAAAACGAGGAATTATATAAAATTGAAAAGGAAAAGGAAAAAGCAAGATACTTAAAGAGAAAATCTGAAAACAAAATTGTTATTATTAAAGATTTAACACCACGTGCTCAAAGAGATAGACGTAGAAGGGAAGCTAATTGCAAAAAATATATACATAAAAAAAACTAGAAAAAGAAAATGAAAATGTTGTTTTGAACATTGAAAAATCACAGGACGAGCTTCGAGAAAATGGTAGTAATGAGCCCCTTGACTCAGTTCTATCAAATTCTACTATAACCGAACCTGGGACCATTAATAATGAAACGGAAACAGATAAGAATTTTAAATTAAGAGCAAAAAAAGACATGAACGTTATCAAAGATATAGGAACCTGAAAAAAATTAAAGATGAGCTTTGTAATGTAATAAAAGAAAACAAGAAATTGAAGAGACTTTTAAGCATATATAAAAAAAAGATAATAGATACTAAAATGAATACAGGGAATGATGAAAAACTACCGAAACGAAAAATAGGCAAAAAAAAGGTCCAAAAAGATTTTAACATAAAAAATGAAAAGGAAGACGAAAATACGAGTGTGGTATCAGGCATAAAAGAATATATTACTAGAAAGAAGAACAGAAAACAAAAAAGGTATAAAACAGGAAGGTCTAGCTAGAGATATAATAATATTTCCTGCTATGCCTCAAAAAGCCTCCACATCAAGGGAATTTAAGTCACCAGAGAAGGTGCACACTTTATCAGCAATTAGAAAATTTGAGGATTGGCAAAACTTAACTTTTGTTGGTTCTGAAAGCAGGTCATACTCTGATAGTTTTGAGGAATTTATATCTGATTTAGATAAATGTAAAAACGATCCAGACGCTGATATAGAAAACAGAGAAAATATTCCTGAAAATCAACATCGAGAGAAAGGTAAAGGAAAGTAAATATAAAGGAAAAGGAATAGGAAAAAGTCTTGTAAAGATAATGCAGCAGGAATCAGGTGAAATTGTATTTTTAAAAGCTTAAATACGTTTTGCTAAAACGACATTAATATATATAATATAAGAAAAGAAAAAACTTAAAACAAAAACTGTTTGGAATAAAAAAATACTTCATCATGATTAGACGCGAAAGTTTAAAATAATTTCATATTGTTGATTTTTGGTACATTTTATTTGTGTTGTTGTACTCTTATGAACTAATTACACTTATTCTGCTTGCTGTGTCCATGGAAAATACCAGTTTTGTATGGAGATGAGTACGGACCCGTTCAGCGCGTAACACGCATCTCCATGCAAAACTTCTGTCTCGTATTGAGTTGAATAAGTAATTAGTCCCTTATTATCAAAGTCTGACTAATATCCTAATAAAGAAGGCTGATCACCAAAACTATGAATTAATGGAAGACTTTTATTATTATTTGTTATTTAGTCATAGATTTTAGAAAGCAGGCATTTGTGTGATTGCACTCCGAATAACAAAATCGGATTCGTTAATATAAGTAGGTACATATAATAAGACATTGGAAGGCTGATTTTTACCAAAACCATTCAATTATGGAAAAACGATTAAGTAGTTATTTTGTTAAGACGATTTTTGAATAAAACAATAAATAATAATATATAGTACCTTTGTTTTTTTTATATTCACATCATTTTGTATCATTACCATATCTTTGTATTTCATCACCGTGTACCTAAGAATTCATTACCGAGGATAGGGTTCATTACCGTAGCTTATCACATATTTTGAGTGGCAATAACTCTATGAATGTTTGAAGAATATGCGTGCCTTTCACCTATCTGATAAATAAATTAATGCCAAATATAATAAGGCAATCAAATTCTAATAAAAATGAAATTATGCTTTTTGTACAAAAAATGTGCAAATAATGTCGAAACTGAAGAAATACCCAAATAATGCTTTTGAAAAATAGAAGTAGATGAAATCGGCACAAAAATCATTAAACGAGATCACTGACGTATTAACACAATTAATTTGTCATTTGGCTGTGGATCTTTTCCAGAAGGGCTTAAGTTTTCCATTATTAGCCTCCGTACAAAAAAGGAGAAAGACATGACATGAATAATTATCGCAAAATTACACTAATACCCTTTTTATCTAAAATCTATGAAAAATGTATGTACAAAAGACTCCTACATTATTGTAATAAATTTAATATAGTAAAAAATGAACAGTATGGGTTCCAAAAAGATACATCTACAGCATTAGCAATATAATTATGCTGTATTTCCTAGTATCAAACCACAGGCAGTAGTAACTTTGATAAATCAAAGAACAGACCACAGGTCTGTTCTTTAATTTATCAAAGGCTTCCGATCTAGTTTCCCACGATTTACTATTAAAAAAACTAGAATCACTTGGAATCAGAGGGCCACCCTTACAATGGATAAAGTCATACCTTCATAACAGGCAACAATGTGTTACTATACCAAATATTAATGATGATAAAGACGTAACACTATACGCATCTGGATATACATGTAACAGATTCGGTGTTCCCCAAGGAAGCATACAGGGGCCAATCTTATTCTTATTGTACATAAATGACATCACTGAAATAACTCACCATAAATGCATATTATTTGCTGATGACATTTCTATTATTGTGACATCTAATAAAAAAAAATAATACAATTTATGACCATGAAGCTGACATTAACAACACAAATGACATCTTAATTAATTGGTTTAATATTCATACTTTGAAAATAAATCTTGATAAATCAGTATACACACAATTTAATAAATACAATAACAGTAAATCTAATTTCAGTCTAAATATACCCAAACTCTATATATAATTAAATTTGTGTATGTGTTCAGACAAGTAAAAAAAAAAAAAACTAATTTAATAACAGCCATATTAGTTTACCATGCATATTATGTGGAATCTATACTGCAATATGAATTTGTAATGTGTGGCAATAGTACCAACCAACATAGAACATTTGTTGCTCAAAAAAAGTTCGAACCAGACGAATCATGCAAACCAGTATTTAAAAAACTTGGTTTGTTACTGTTACCTTGTCCTATATATCTACGAAATATGCATGTTTATATGGAAACATAAAAAGTTATTCAAAACAGCGAACGACGTATGTCCTCGAAACCGACTAGACCCCCATAGGTTCGTACTAAGCAATTCTCCTAGGCTTAGTATAGCAAAAGCTGCTTAGCTGTGTGTACGAATTTATAATAAATTGCCTGGTGACTTATTGTTAAATACGAGATACTGTTTTAAGCGAAAATTGAGTGCATGGCTAAGCCAAAATAACTTTTATAGTCTAAAGCAGTTCTTTGACACAAAATTTCAGTACTTAATTATCTTATTATTTTCGAATTTGCATGCCGAGTCTAAGACCGACAAAACATGTGTACTATTTTAAACTGTTATACCATGTTTTGAGCAAACAAATATATTATTATTATAAGAATATTAGTTGCCAGTTCAGTACTTCTACGATTATACATTTTAATTTTATTATTTTTACGGATTCTTACCTCCATCTTTTTAATATGTTCACTGCCAATATTAATCTCAACTTTAGGTTTTTTTGGAGAAGACTCATCTTTCTTTTCGCCTCCGGAGTCGTCGTCCTCAACTTCTGTGAAAAATACATAAATACATTACAGGCACTGCACGTCGTGATTCAGTATCGTATCGTATGTATGACCTTATGACTTACCATCTACATCGCCCACTGAGTCTAGAGTCATAAAGTTGTCTAAATCAACGTCCATACCTTCGTCGCCACTAGCTTCTGCCTTGGGACTTACGCGACGGGCTGATTGGCTAGCTTTCCTCTGAATCATAAAGTGTTAATTTTAGGAATATCTCGGTCCAGAGATTTTCAAAACAAAGTAGCAATACTAAGCCCGGACCCCTCCCCTGACTTTCGCACATTGCTTTATCCAAAATAGAAGCTTACCTTGAGATGTTCCAGAGAACATATATGATGTTCATAAATCATGGGGGAACGGAAGGTAAGGCGACAAATCTGACAGAAAGGCATCAGGAAGCGCTTCATGGCGCGGTGTGTGTCCGTGAGGTTGTGCGCGTGGCGCGTGGTGCGGTGGTTGAGGCGGCACACGGGGCAGAACGTGGTGCGCGCCGCCAGCTGCGCGCCCGCCGCCGCCTCCAGCTCCCGCTGCGCGCCACGCTGCGCCACGCGCATGCGTAGCAGCTGCGCCTTGTGGCGCCGCGCCACCGCGCTCATGGCGGCGCGGTGCTTGCTCGACACCAGGTGCTTCACGTACGCCTGGGTGACACCGATAACGTTACTACCCTGCCTAGTTTCTCAACGATACGAGAAGCCTACATCCCAAGTGGTCCATAGGTACGGCAGATTAGAACATAATATGTGGAGGTTTTTACTTCCTGATTTCATTTTATAGAAATACTAGGACTGAGTGATAAAGTATTTCTGGTAGCCAATAACTCAGCAATAAACTAACATATGGTCCATACATATGAAATTGGCGTTTTGTCGCCCTGGCCACTTTGATCTCAAATAACTCCTCTATGGTTAGGTATTCCAAATTCAAGTTTATAATTCGACCTGCAGAACAAGCTCCGTTGACGGCCAGAGAACAAAGTTGATAATGAAGAATTGAAGGCTATAGTAGAAGCGGATCCATCGCAAACCAAGTCCGAGATAGCTGCAAGCTGTTAGCGATAAAATTGATTTAATCCACTTGAAGCAAATTGGGAAGGTGAAAAAGCTTGAAAGGTGCGTACCTCACGAATTGAGTGAAGTAAATCGACTAACGCGCGTCGACTGCTGCGTTACATTACTTAACCGGCACAATAATGAAGGGATTTTAAATCGAATCAGTATCTGTGATGAAAAGTGGATCCTGTACAATAATCGGCAGCGCTCATCGCAATAGCTGAACTCTGGCGAACCAGCCAAATCACGCCCCAAGCGAAAATTGTTTAGTGGCCTGACGATTACGGCAGATGTCTATTGTCAGCAACTGCAAACCATGATGGAAAAGCTAACTGCTAAACAACTGATTCTGGTCAATCACTCTACTCCACTACTGCTTCAGGACAACGCTAGACCACACACTGCACAACAAACGGCATCCAAGAGGAGCATTATAATACAGTATGTTAACTAACAGAGGGCGTTCCGATAAAAAAAATATTACCATTCGAAAACATTTTTTTTTTTTTATATAAGTATATTAAAATATTCACTAATAATGTTAAATTGATACGTTAAAGAAACACTCTGTACACGCGTACTTGCCGGTTTGGGCATTGCTACTACGAGTACTATTCCGCGCTATTATTTTGATTTTAAACAGGGATTATTCGAATTTATTGTCATTTTTTTTAATTCGGATTATTTTATGCTTATTTTTCTATGCTGATATTTTAATTTATTAATGATATAGATTAATGAGTTTAAGGGAACGCCATGTTATTTAACATACTGTATATGTTATAACATTATTAACAGATAACCATTTTTTTAGAAATCTTTTTTTTTGGATCCAGATTGCCCCATCGGAGTGTAATTTTTCTCAGCCTTCAAAGATTTTATTGATTCCCGTCCGAATGTTTTTTTTTAGTAAAGGTTAAATCAATGAACTACATATCAGAGAGATGGCAAAAGTGCATAGATAGGAGTGGTACAAACTTTGATTAATTAAACTTACAATAGTAAAAAAAAAACTTTTTTTCTTCTCATACAAAACGCCAATTTCATATGTAATGACCAAATACACTCCCTCACATATGTAACTCAACATTCCCAGGAACTAGACAATACTACCTACTGCGATCATAATAAAACTCCTTTACAAGTTACTCACGGCAAAAGTGACACATTTTTCCTTGCAGTGTACGCAGGATAGATGCACATAAGGGCGCGGGCGTGGAGGTGCAGTGTCCGAAGCGGCATCTGGTTCTTTATCCGTGTCTTCACCCCCTTCAACTTGCTCGCCTTCCGACACTTCAGGTTCTTCGATCTATGAATTTTGTAATTTAAATAATTCAATGTCTCTTAATGCGGCCCAGTATGGAGCCGAAACAATATTGAGCGGTGGTCTAACGAAAGTTCCATTGCACGCACGTTACATTGACCGCACGATATTGTTACAACTAGTTTGCGGTCCCAGTTGTTATGATGTCAAAAACATCTACTTTTCTCTGAGTCAGCCATTATAACTACATAGTATAAAACAAAGTCGCTTTCTCTCTCCCTATATCCCTATGTATGCTTAAATCTTTAAAACTACGCAACGGATTCTGATGCGGTTTTTTAATAAGAGGGTGATTGAAGAGGAAGGTTTATATGTATAATACATGCATACATATTATAGTAGAAAAACATTAGTATCTACATTGCATCCGTGCGAAGCCGAGGCGGGTCGCTAGTTTTATTATAAAAGCCCGATGGTATATCCGAAGCGTTGCTTGTAAAGTCTGAAAGCCGTGGTTTGTTATTGTGCAGCTAATTTCTAAATGTCAATTTTTACCAGAATATTGATTTTTGACTGTTTATTGTACAGCACTGGCCAAAAGTCTTAGGCACTCCATAAAAATACACAATGTATGTTTACTATTGGAACCATGAATAAATACTTATCTTTAATGTATTGTCAGGGTCATAAAACGTTACCTAGCACAGTAGGCGGCATATTTTTGAGGTCATAAAACACCTGGTCGCCGAAAACAAGATTTCGGTTTCTTGTAATCTTATCGTATATAGTCATTATTTGACCAGTTGTTTGTTCAGTTCTTCAACTAGTTAACAAGCTGTCATTTTTGTTGAGCGATAAATTGACATCATATTAATTCAAAAATGCCCAAAAAAGTAAAATTACTATTGAAAATCGAGCAAAAATTGAACTTTTACACAAACAAGGGCCATCCCAGAAAGAAATCGCAAAGTTGATGAAATGTTGGCGTTGCGCTGTACAGTCTGCCATCAAACGGTTTGCCGAGACCGGTACCCACGAGGACAAACCACGAGCAGGCCGAAAACGTGTAACTACGGAACGCGAAGATAGAAAATTGGTTCGAGAGTCACTGAAAAATAGGAAAAAAAAACTTCATCCGAGCTTGCTGCTGCCTTGTCCGATGAAGCCGGGAAGTCAATAACTTCGCGGACCGTCAGAAGAAGACTCGGGGAAGCAGGCCTAAAAGGGTGCAAAGCCAGGAAGAAGCCTTGGCTGTCAGAAACTAATAAAAAGAAGCGCCTAGAATGCGCTCTACAGCACCAACATTTCACAGAGGAAGATTGGGCTAATGTGGTGTGGTCTGATGAATCTAACTGAGGCGAGTCAATTCTAGTAGTTTTCTTATAATTAAGAACGTTTACTTTTTAATTCCACTCTAATAATACAAATTATAGTCAATTTCCTAATTGGTATTGTTTTTACCTCAACCAGGTTTTTGGAACACCGGGTGTGACCTTTGTGAGGCGACGTGGGCGAAGAATACCATCCTACTGTCAAGCACGGCGGAGGTAGCATTATGATCTGGGGCTGCATGGCTGCCGATGGCGTTGGCGAAATGATTGCGAAGGTCGTATGAACAGTGAAAAACATCCAAGTACTCGAAACTGCTCTAATACCATCGCTAACAAGCATTCACGGTGACACCAACCTAGACGGCGTCATTTTTCAGCAAGACAACGTGAGCACACGTCGCGGTGCGAGAAATGCAAGCATCGGCAGTTTTGAGTCGGCGAGCGCCACTGCGTCACCCGCTGCTGAAATTGCTTGCGCTGCAACATGCGCCGCCGCCGCCGCCGTCGCCGACTCGATGCCGGTCAAGGTAGCGACTCGTGTAGGTACGTCGACCCCTAAACGTGCCTACGCTGCTATTGTCGCCACGCATAAGCCTGTGTCGAAGTCAAAGGAGGGGAGTGAGAAGAGCTGCAGTGAACCTACCAACAAGGGTTCGAAACAGCTAGGCCCAGCTACGGGCACGACTGACAAGGACGGCTTCGTGAAAGTGGAGAAGAAGAAGAGGAAGAAGCCGGAACCAGTGCAGAACCGCGCTGGTAGGACCCAATATGCTGCGTCCGGCAATACCTACGACGCAGCTCTATGTGTCTCGGTTACATCACGAAGGTTAAGGAGATCGTGTAGTATGTTCGAGCGAAGACCAGCTGGACCTTGAGGGTAGAGAAGTTGGAGCCGCGCCATAACACGAATTTCAAGACGTTCGTGGTGCGAGTTCCAACTCATCTTGTTGAGACCTTTCTCAAGGAAGAGTTTTGGCCGAAGGGTGTCGTGTATCGGCGATTCCGCGGAAGGTTACGTGCCACCACGCAGCGCAACACGACGCCGACACTTCGTGTACAATTGTGTATTTTTGTAGTTTTTATAAATATGTATGATAGTCTGTAAGGTATATATGTTATGGGTCTTTGTTACCCGAAATAAATGATATATTATTATTATTATAAGTCAGGGTCTGTGATGCGCTGGTTTATTGAAAATAATATTGAGGTGTTAGATTGGCCGGCGCAGTCTCCAGACTCAACCCATTTGAGCATCTTTGGGGTATTTTAAAGCGGAGGATCAAGGAGCATAGTATTACATAAAAAACGGCATGAAAATATGCATGAGTCAAGAATGGAACAGTATTTCTAAGAATGAGTTTACAAAGTTAGTAGGCAGCATGCCGGCTCGAATCAGTGCGGTAATAAAATCTAAAGGTGGACCTCTAGTAGGCCCACTTTTATTTTTTACTAGCTGCTGCCCGCGACTTCGTCCCTGTGGAATCCCCGATTTTAAAACATTCTTTATCGCTGCTCCGCTCCTATTGGCTTAAGCGTGATGATATATAGCCTAAAGCCTTCCTCGATAAATGGTCTATTTAACCCAAAAAGAATTTTTAAATTCGAACCAGCAGTTCCTGAGATTAGCGCGTTCAAACAAACAAACAAACTCTTCAGCTTTATAATATTAGTACATGTAGATTACCGCATTTTAAGCTTTTCTTGTTTATATTTACCTAATATTTAAGAAATAAATAAATATAGAAAATAAAAGTTTTACTTCATTATTTTAATAAAAGTTGGTGGTGCCTAACACTTTTGGCCAAGGCTGTATATTTTTCTTACTACCTAGTACTTAGTACTTAAGACGACGGATTGTTAAATAAATGTGAAGACTGTGTTTCTTAAAGGATTAAGGGATATCTTCTTTTCGCATATTCCTTCTTTTTCTAATATAAATACTTTGGCATAACTGTTTTGGTTTTTTTTTTGGCATGATTATACTTAGCCATATTTTTAAGATTGTTTAAATTCTAAAAAAAGACTTATTTTAATTATACGACTCGTTTCCCTTTTAGTATATATTTGGCGGATGCAATGAATTCATTAAACAACGATTTGGATACTTGTGAGTGGAGTGAGGCAAATAGGCTTAAGGTAAATCCGCCGAAGACCCAGGTTTGTTGTTGGTAGCTCTAGGAGGATTCCAAAAGTAAGCTGGTCACAGCTTCCCCAGGTACAATTTAACGGAACTAGTATTATAATATGTGCGACAGTTAAGAACGTTGGTTTGGATCGATAAATATGTCTTGGGGTCCTTGACTACGCTGATATCAGTTATCTCGATCTCACTCAGACACAACTACATAACATTTGAGCGTCTTTAAAACCTTTGCATAAGATTTATGTTTGGCCTGCGCAAATCTAAAACTAATATAATTATAAAGCTGAAGAGTTTGTTTGTTTGCTGGAACGCGCTAATCTCAGGAACTATATAGCCCACTAGCTTATGCCCGCGACTTCGTTCGCGTGGAGTTCCATACAAAATGATAACCCCTTTTTCACGAATTTTCAAAAATCCTTTCTTAGCGTATGCCTACGTCATAATATCTACCTGCATGCCAAATTTCAGCCTGAACTGTTCAGTGGTTTGGGCTGTGCGTTGATAGATCACTATGTCAGTCAGTCAGTCCCTTTTCAGTTATATATATTTAGATTTATCGAGGAAGGCCATAGGCTATATATCATCACGCTCAGACCAATATGAGCAGAGCACCAATGAAGAATGTTTATTATACATAGTTACACAAATAATTGAGAATAGGTATTTAGTTAGCGATGGTTAATAAAATAAGTCATAAAAAGCTCTGACTTTAGTAATGATTTTACAATATCATATATTATCAGGGTTAAACTTTAGGGTTTTATTTACTTTTTTTAGGAATACAGGATTATTTATTAAGCAATGTTTAAAAATGGTGGTTCTATATTAATAATAGAACACATTTCCTTCAATAATTTTTAACCGGATTTAAATAGCAAAATATGGACACTGTCTACATAATAACATGCCTGCGCACACGGCGGTGTCATCGCACGCGTAACTATTGTGACGTCGTGTCATCGCTTTACCACGAAAACCACGTTCGGTGCCGCGAGTTTTATGAGATACTAGCTTCTGCCCGCGACTTCGTTCGCGTGGAATAGTTACTTTACCCCCGATTTTGAAACTCTCAGCCCGATCGGTTTAAAATTGACAAAGTTTCATACAAACGATCATCCCCTATTTTATCCCCTTGGGGTAGAATTAATCAAAATCCTTTCTTAGCGGATGCCTACGTCATAACATCTACCTGGATGCCAAATTTACTTTGTAACATCTGTACCTACCACATTTTATGCAAATAAATGATTATGAAAAATTTCAGCCCGATCCGTTCAGTGGTTTGGGCTGTGCATTGATAGATCACTGTGTGTGTGTGAAATATGTACAACTTACAATAAAAAAAGAAATGAAAGTAAAGCGGAAATGCCTGTGCAAAATTATATTATAATTACCTATACCTACTCCACTTAAAAATAAATACCTATAACTAACTAATTAATAAAATAACTACTAATTAATGAAAGAAACATAAATTAGCCAAAACTAACCTATCGGTATCTAAAAAATAACTTTTTACAAAAAGTAAAACCGACTTCTAAACAAAAAAGTATAAAATAACTTTAATTTCGGAACTCGGTGTTTTTGGTTGCTTTTTTGTTGTTGAACACACCGACTTCCGAAATTAAAGTTATTTTATACTTACTTTTTTGTTTAGAAGTCGGTTTTATTTTTTGTAAAAAGTTATTTTATTTTTCACTTTTTAGTGGTTCACTCCCAGCTAAACATACCTACCACAGCGTACGTGGTATAAGTTGGTGTAAACAATAAACAAACATGCGATTTCAACTATCCCGACAGATTTGCTATCATTTATTGAAATTAACAAAAAAACCGCTTATTCGATTTCGATAAAATTTTCATGGGACCATTTGGGAAGTATACCCTTTCCAACAAAAAAAGAATTTTTCAAATCGGTTGGCAAGCGACGGAGTTATGCGCGAACAAACATTAAAAAAAAAAATACAAACATCCGAATCGAGAACCTCCTCCTTTTTTAGAAGTCGGTTAAAAATCTATGCCCCTACTTCTACTAAGTACTACTCACCTAAAAAGAAATAAAATTGAAACTATTAATAATTTGTAATTTGGACGAATATTTAAACACTACCAAAATAACTAATAAGTACCTATTTTATAAAATAACAACAAAATAAATTCAAATAAACTATTTAAAGACTAAAAGTCGCGCTGATTAGCACGGTTTGTTAATACCTATCAATCATTGTCTGTCAATAAGGTCGAACGCTCTGAATCAACAGCCAAATATTGAATGACGCTCGCGCGTTTTTGTTTAATGTGACCACTCGCAGTCCAGCACACTAAGGCTGGTTACTGCTTAACCGGGCAATCCTGTGGTGGCCTCAAATGAATTTAAGGCCCCCAGCCACGGACCTTCCGCTTTTTTACACCCTACAGCCGCGACCCGTGTCGAGCGCGGTATCCGTTACACAAAAATAATCCTTACAGCATGATTCAGTACTAAAGCGCACGGCGCGATGGCTTATTATTGTATTCATGTATAAGTTTGGTGTTTCTATACCGATTTCTATGATTCTTTTTTTATTGAATAGGTAATAATGTTAACTTTCTTGAATTAGGGATGTGTGAGAGTATTATAAACGTAAGAGTAAACAAATATAATCAGAAAGCTCCGAACTGTTAAGCTATCGGGAGTTACACGTGTTATTGTGAGTCAACCATAAAAGATAGACATATGCTGTTGTGGGATATTTTTAGGTAATTTTATGTAAAACATTTCCGTCATACATAATTTCTATGTAACTTTAACCATTAAGGCTACACACGCGACGGAAGCTTAAAAAATGGAGTAACTTCTCCCGTTTTCCCAACATTTCCCTTCACTGCTCTGCTCCTATTGATTGTAGCGTGATGAAAAGTATACTATAACCTGCCCAGGAGTATGAAGAATAATTGCACCAAGTTTCTTTAAAATCCGTCGAGTAGTTTTTGTTTCTATAAAGAACATACAGACAGACAGACAAAAATTTTACTGATTGCATTTTTGGCACCAGTATCGATCACTAATCACCCCCTGATAGTTATTTTGAAAATATATTCCCTGTACAGAATTCACCTCTCTACAGATTTATTATAAGTATAGATAGATAGAAGATAGATTTACATATATATTTTATAGATTCGACGCTATTACAAATTTCACCATTAATGTGTGCTTGCAAAGCTGTGAAACCACTTTGTGATGACCTTCGCCGGTATTGCGGATACCCATTTTCCCCAGCCATAGTTAGTTCTTTCACTTTCAGTGCTCTGGGGTATTTTTTTGAGCATTGACCATCTTTCATGCACGTTGATTCCCTGTTTAAGACGCCACATGGCCCGTGAACCATATGTTTTTTTACTATGTCATGCAAAATCGGATCTGCATTATAGTCCGACACCTAACGAAACCTACACACAACAATTTGCCTATTTTTTTTTTTTTGGAATGGACCACTCGCAGTTCAGCACACTAAGGCTGGTTACTGCTTAGCCGGAAAATCCTGTGGTGGCCTCAAATGAATTTAAGGCCCCCAGCCAGGGCAACCCATTCTCGCGCAGAAAATCTTCACACCGCGATTCAGAAAATGACGTCATTTGCACAACGCCATCTATCGGATTTGGATTTCAACTATCAACATTAGTTCTATTTTTAGTCTTAAGATGTCGTTGCAAGTACTATACTGAATTGCGTAATAACGTAATATTTTACTTCTTGAACTCACTAATTTAATCATATCTTTTGATAGAGTGAACCGATTTCGATGAAACAAAAACTAAGTTAAACCTCAAGTTGCGTATAATTTTTGTATATAAACATTGTCAGCATTGAATTCGTAGATTTTACGTGATGTGCGCACAAACAAACAGACAAACCGACAAACAGACAAAAATTTCAAAAATGATGGAAATGGGTTCTGTTACTTATCTTTTCACACGCTGGCTATTTTTTGTTTCAATTTCTTCAATGTACAAAAATGACTGTTCTACAGATTTATTATATGTATAGATTGCGAGTGTATTGTGTGTGTTGTAGCCACAGAACAGAAAAAAAAGTAGAAGTCGCAAGTAGGCGGGGCACGCGTAGCCCTGGTATTTTGTAGTTCCGCAATTCTAGGCGACCAAGCGCTGTCGCGCATATCAGTCTAGTTCCGACTACGTTCACGTCACTTACTCTTGAAAATCCGGAAAAAAAAAAAACAAATACAGCCGTATTGTGCTGTTTTAGAGTATAAAAACGATAGCCCGTACCAAAAATGTATCCCATAGTGGTATATCGTATCATAATTAAGTACCATTTTATTTTATTGTAATTAATATTTGATAAAACATTGGTTACATTTTTATTCAAAAACGGTAAACAAAAGAGAATCAATGATTGAAACCATAAGGTCTACTTTCTTTCACAACAAACCTGTTATTCTAGAAGCTTCCATCCTATGTCATGTGATGTGACAGTTTGCTACTCAATTAGAGAAAGACGTTATCGATTACGAGTTGTCGATGTTTCAAAACTAATCAAATAAAAATTCAAAATTAATGAATAGTAATATGAATTGATGTTAAACAGATAGTAATATAATTTTTTCCGATGAAAATGAAATATTGTGAGAATATGCGTATGCATAAGCATGCATTCGCCAGAACTTCGCAGCTTCGACCTTACTCTACATTATTGCTCACCGAAAGCCTATAAATACGTGCGTAGTACGTTTGATTACTCTTTGCCTCATCCACAAACCTTAAAAAATGGTATGCTAATATCGGTGGAGATCCTGGTTTCACAAAAGCTTCATTTACAGCTTTAAAACTTAAAGCGGATTCATCAAAGTCATCCAATATAGGTACACTGGTAATTGATGAAATGGCTATACGTAGAAGAATTGAATGGGATGGGAAGAAGTTTCATGGATATATTATTGACATGGGTACAGGATTAAATAGTGACCATCTAGCAGAAGCTAAAGAAGTAAAGATCAAAAATAAATTCATTAACAGTCAATCGGATGTTCCACGCGTATATAGCCTATATACGCGTGGAACATCCGATTGACTGTTAATGAATTTATTTTTGATCTTTATATAGGTACATAACGCGTACATTTCAGTAATTCATTTAGATTTCTTTTTTTAATTTTGTTTTGTTTTTTTACCTAAGTAATACATGTGAAAAGAACTGATTAAATAAAATAAAAAATTAAACTTTTGTTTCATTTAAAAATAATTTTGCTTTGTTTAAGTGGGTTGGAAAATTCTGTATTAGTACCTGACTAATTAAGTTTAATCTGTGTTGTAGAATCAGCGTATTCAACTATCAGTGTATAGTTTTCGCCAAATACGAAGAATGTTATGCTTATTGAATACAAATATAAATATAAACGGAATGCACGTATACAGATAAATATCTATAAGTAAGGTTACGATATTGTACATCACTAGCGAATATCATAATAGCGATCAACTCTATAAAAAAATATCTATCTGTTCAATGTCATACTGCATACAATCGAATATGTTACAAATTTAGTGACATCTAGCGTCGAATACGGAACTTGCTAGTAAAACTATGCCTACGAGCTTTCACGGAAATGTAAGATTTAATACCTACAAAAAATTGACAATAATGATCTCTATTTTTATGATGTAAATGCACTTTTTTTTTTTAAATAGGGCCTGTCTATAGAGACTTTTTGGCATGGACCAATCACAAAACGAATTTGCTAGTGTGACATATGATTATCTTGAAGATTTGTTTGTTAGGGCACGCTGGTTTTGATAGTAATTTATGCGTTATGCGATTTCTACTATTTCTGTTCTGTGGTTGTAGCAGCTCGCAAAGTCCTCGAATGCGAGCCCACGGGATCCGTAACACCGCGGTCCCTAATGAAAGGACCGTTTTCAATCAATGCAGAACTACCTAATGTGATAAGTAGGTCAATTTTAATTTTATTATGGTACTAAAAGTGCTAAAAATAAATTGATAATAATACTTGATTTCCCCTGAAAGTATGAGGGGAAGATTGGAATTACTCTTCGAATAACTTCAGATCACGTAAACACCTACGCACGAGAGCACGGCTGATAGGAGCGTTTTTTGCTTCGCTGTGAGGCGTGCAAGGAAAAACTCAGTTTCAAAGCAAACGTCTTTTGCTAACTTTAACTTCATTTTTAACCGACTTCTAAAAAAGGAGGAGGTTCTCAATTCGGATGTTTGTATCTTTTTTTTTTATGTTTGTTCGCGCATAACACCGTCGCTTGCCAACCGATTTGAAAAATTCTTTTTTTGTTGGAAAGGGTATACTTCCCAAATGGTCCCATGAATTTTATCGAAATCGAACAAGCGGTTTTTGAAAAATCAACAAAAATCTAAAAAAAATATCTACACTGTCTACATTGACGACCTTTTATTTTACTCTGCATTGGAGCAGTGCATTTTTTTTACACCAATGTAATTGGTTCGTTTAGGTGGGGGAGGGGAGGGGGTGTAGGTACCACTAAAAAGTGAAAAATAAAAAAACTTTTTACAAAATAATACAACCGACTTCCACAAAAAATCAAAAAAGGACAAAATAACTTTAATTCGGAAGTCGGTGTTCAAAAAACGAAAAAGGAACCACAAACACCGAGTTCCGAATTAAAGTTATTTTGTACTTTTTTGATTTTTTGTGGAAGTCGGTTGTATTTTTTTGTAAAAAGTTTTTTTTTTATACTAAGACATTAAAATAAAAATAAGAAAATGTGTTTAAAATAACTCGTTTAAGTTTTATTTGTGAAAGACAAAGAATAAAAAACATTCCGGTATAGTGATTTATCGGGAATAATTGATTGTTAGAAGATGAGAAGATGGTACATTTTTTAATGTCATTTTATTATACTCTTAAATATTTTGTCGTCACTATTTTTGGATAAACAATCATAATTTGAATTGATTGCTTTAAGTAGAATCACAAGTTGTACAATTTTTTGTTTATATTTTACGCTAAAATAGGGTTTTAATATTGGAGATAATTTACTATTTTAGACTATATAAAGTAAATTGCCGTTACATTTTACTAGATCTGGTGTTTAGTTAAACATAAGCCATTATTAATAACGCATTTGTTTAGGATTTCTTAAAAGAAGACTTTTTACAAAAAAATACAACCGACTTCTAGAAAAAAAACCAAAAAGTACAAAATAAATTAAATTATTATTTTTTAGTAATTGTAATGTTATTTCTTACTTATTGTATGTGTGACTGTGTACAAAAATAATAAATAAATAAAATAACTTTAATTTCGGAACTCAGTTTTTGTGGTTGTTTTTTCGTTTTTTGAACACCCGACTTCCAAAATTAAAGTTATTTTGTACTTTTTGGTTTTTTTGTGTAGAAGTGGGTTGTATATTTTGTAAAAAGTTTTTATTTTTCACTTTTTAGTGGTCCACTCGGTTAAAAATATAGTAAAAATATAGGTACATGTTTTCCTTTGTTTCAATATTAAAATGTTCCGCAGATATTAAATACCTACACCTTTTGATGAGGTTTATTTCTTATGCAGGTAGTGTCATAAGTATCCAAGAAAAAGTGTGTTAAGTGATCGCTCGGATCCTCAGATGGCAAAGAGAATTGCAATGGTTGTTTTTTTAAATAATGATCGAATTTGTATCTTGAAACAGTTCATTCAGACACACTATTTACGTCAGTGGCGTGTAGTGGTTCGAGTTAGGTTAGGCCAGAGAAAATGTCCAAAAAAAACACACCACATTATTCAGGGTTGAAATGTGGTGTTATTTGGACATTTTCTCTGGCCTACCCTAACTCGAACCACTCACTGCACGCCAATGATTTACGTGATTAATTTTATTATCTGAGTGTTACCTTTGGAGATTTGATTTTGGTTTCTTTTTTTTCTTCAATGGTCTCCTCCTTCTCTTCAGCATCCCAATCTTCTTCTGTTGAGGAAGCATCCTCTTCCTTAGACTTGATAGAGCTGTTTGATGATCAATAAAATATATTAGTACACATATTTATTAATAAAGGATTTTTTTTACATAATGTGTAGCCTGTTTAGAGTGGTCCAAAATATTACAAACAGCTTCAAACAGCCGCTCGTCAGGGGTTTATTACCAGAATACCCCGTCGTTCAGCGATTATTTCATAGTGTAAGGAAAAAACGTGCTCATAGGAAAACTAATTTGTTTTAAATAAAATTCTTATTAAATGTAATCTAAAAAAACTAAAAAGGCCAACTACGTGTCGGACTCGTACACGAAGAGTTCCGTACCCGATAAAACAACATTTCTTTTATGTGGCGCTTACTTTAATTTTTAATTTAATTATTTTCTGTTATATCAGCGACAGAGAAATATATATGTACATACTCTGTAAATATTTTGAACTATTAGGTACCGTTTATGGGATACAGCCCGATGCATAGCAGAGGCTTTAGTAATAGGGTTCTGTTGTTTACCTTCAGGTAGGAAATAGGTACCTAAATAAAAAGTGAGATTACCAGTAAATATGAATCCGTGAATAAATTGTTCTCTCTATCTATAGTAGTATTACTTATGTTAAGTTTTTTTTATTTGTACCGAAAAGCTTCAAAACTCCTGGAACGATGTTAACCATTTTTTCACCAATGGAAATTACATTTTCAGCGAGTAACAGGCTATTTTACCCTCGTATTCCTACGTGAACGGGAATTATGCGAGTGAAACCACGGGACGCTGCCAGTATTATATATGTTAAATACATTTATAATGTCGAAAGAAAGTCGTTTACAACAACTTCTCAGGTTTTCGGAACAATAAGATAAAGAATACCTACCATATAAGTTATGTAGTATCAAAATGACATGAAAAGGCTTCACCTGCGAAGTTTGCGAAGTCGAACTAAATGTATTTGGAGAAGTACTGGAATAATACACCGAGCGAGCTAGTCGGACTCGCAGACATAGGACTCGCGGACATTGAGTGCTGATGATCTCCAGAGTAAAATGGCCGTGGAAGATTCGTACAGACGGATAGGCTTAGGGAAAGTTTGAATAAATATTCAGATTTTTATAATTAGCTAAGGATTTATATTTAGATAAGGAATCCGTAAAGTGACATCATTGCCATACAATTGGGTCATAGTCTTTTGACAAATGTTTAGAATATTCTGCTATGTAATATTGTTGTAGGGGTGTAAAAATAAAAAAGGCAAGTCAGTAGTCCTTCCACGTTCGTACAGTAAAACGGGGTGAATAGAAATGCAGGGGTGAATAAAAACGAAACTGACTTGAATTTACTCGTTATTTAAACATTGCTTGCAAAAATGAAAAACTCCAATTTTTGAATGAATTATTTGTTTTTCTAGTGGATGATTTGTGAGAAACTATTAATATGGTATTTAAGCGAAAATCCCAATACAAGTTTCGTTTTTATTCACCCCTGTATTTTTATCCACCTCGTTTTACGGTACTCATTTTCTTTTGACCGTAAAATGTATCTCGAAACTATAAAATAATCGGTACTTCGGAAAGCGCTCCATGTAAAAACAATCACGGACCACTATAAACGGGGTTGATATTGTTGAAATTATATCACACTCTTCAAAAATCAATAATTTATTCTACTTTTGTTACAACAGCAGCTGTACCATCTCAGTAGCTCCCATTTCTACATTTCATAGAGCATCCTTTTACATGGACCGGGTTTTAATATCAATATCGGCTCACTGTCAGCGACTTTGCCATCTTATTATTTCAATCGTGACGTCGATTTCGGTGTCACTCAAACTCTGGTACTCTCGTTGTTTTGTGAAAAAAATAAATAAATGTAAGCAATGGGTACATACTCAATGCATCGAATTACCTTCGGCCTTTGAGAGTTCGGAACGCACGGGTGTAACCGAGCGATCTTTCGGTGTATCGCCTAGAGGTAAATGTACCGCGAGAGCGCGGTGCGCCTCGGAAAGTGGCCCGCGAGCGCATGGTGCGGCCGCGGAAAGATCGGCGCACAGCGCGCGGCCGCGTCGCGGGCCTGGTCACCTCTCGCGGCGGGCCCATGCCGCTCGGCTTGCGGTAGCTTTCTCGGTTTGGCGAGCGTCTCCGATCCTCGCCACCGAACGATCTCCTCTCGCTGCCGTAAGACTCTTGTCGAGCGCCATATGATCCGTAATGGCCGCCTCCATCATGGCTACGTCTATCACTCGATGAGCCCTGTACATAACTCTCTTTGGTTCTTTCGACACGCTTTACATATGAAATAGAACAAAGTGTTTAATGAGGATGGAAATGGAGATATTAATCTTCTTTTCTAGCCCTCGCCAAAGTGTAAAAACACTAGTCTTAGGCATCAAGTAACTCCTTTTTCAAGGTGTTGCCAAAGTCCAATGCAATGGAATCTTTATTCTCTAGATTCACCATCTGAATTGTATTTTTTTAAATATATCTTTCCTGTGTGATTGATATCGCCTAGCAGAAGATAATGCTCAGGCACATAAATGAAAAAATAAGTGTTACATCACACATGCTCACATTGAGATTGTAATATTTAGAAATAGGGTGGTCCATATCTAAATTAGATAAGTCTGGAATTTTAATAATTCTAACTATTCATTAGTCCTTCTGATTTAGTACTTTCATACTAATAGTTGTTTCCGCATGGAATAGTTCAAAATTATCAGTATCCTGGTCAAATTCTTGAAGTCATAAGTTCAGGTCTGTATGCATCTCTATATTATCTGCTTATGTAAATCATGGCTTACGAAAGATCTGCATATCAAATCCAACAAGTGAATATACCAGAATCCTTCTCATTTTCTCTATATTCAAGATACACAGCTATATAAATCACTAATCTCGCCAAATATTTCGTATTTTATAGCCTGTCGGGAATGTTTCAGTGAATTTCTTTTAATGTTCCTCTAATTTGATTCCCTCAAGGAAGACATTATATAGGTATATTTTACGACTCTGTGACATTTCTATGAGCATGTCGTTTATTAACTGTATGTTTTAGCAAGTCTTACTGTATATACAGTTGTTGTGACGGCCATTAATTTCATTTAAATTTTCATGTTTTCGTTGATTTGTCGAAATATAGTGTTTGTAGAACTATATAACTGAATAACCTGGAAGCACAATATACTGACCTCCATCCTCATTCTCTTCCTATCTGGAGACCCTGAGCGACCACCGTAGTCACGGTTGGAATAACTAGCAGAACTTTCCTAAAAAACAATCAAGAACTCAATGTATTTGTTGGTTGACAAAACTTTTTACCCGGCACACATTGTTTTCTACATGTTGTGTGGACGCCGTGGCGCCTCTCCAACCAATCCTCCAAAAGGGGACTTATCGCCACAATGGTGGCGTGCCCAAACTTCCACCCCTATTTCACCCCTTTGCAGGAGGGAGATTCCCAAAATCCTTTCCTAGCGGACGTCTAGTGAATGCTCTTTCGCTTTTATATACTTAGATACATGTATAAAACAACGTTACGTTCGTTTTATATTAGCATTACATGCTTCATACAAGATATGTTTTGTTGGGACGACAACATTCGCCCTGCACATTAATAAAAAGATAATTCTTCCATCCAGGCAAATCTGGGGAGGGCCACTAAATGTACTCGTGAATAAAAAAAATACTTTTATACCAATCTGAGTAGTGACATTTATCAGTCAATAGTTGGAATGATTGACATTTGATTTTCGCATACTTACAGATCTATATGCTTTTTTATAAGAGTCCTCCATCCTGTCGCGACTTGAATTGTATCGACTTCCACTGCCGCTAGTGTATCGCGAATCGTTATTGTATGATGAGTAACCTCCACCGCGTCCGCCGCGACTCTCATACGAGCCTCGACTGCTACTTCCTCTGTATGATCCTCTATAGCCACTCCCTCTGCCACCACTATAGCTCCCCCTGCCTCCATAACCTCTTCCTCGTGATGACATCTACAAAATGAAAACGTCTCGTAATCGAATAGCACCCTATAAAAAAGATACAAATTGCAATTTTACTAGCTGGCAGAACCTTTTTTACAAAATAAATGCAATGCAATAAATGCACTGCAGTAAAAGGTCACGTCTTGCTCTGTAAAATCTGCGGATTCCGACAAGTATTTTTGCGGATAAAACATAAATAATAATATTAATAATTTTATAATTCTTAGTACACGTGTCCTTGTGGTTCACCATCAGCTTTTCAGCATTTTGCGTCTCGCGACTTTAAACCTTCTAATGAGGTCCAATATGAGCGACCATATTTCAGTCCCATATGTAATCAGTTCATCACTGGCAACACACAAGTCGACTAGCGTAGACTTTCGTCTTGAAACACTGACATGTGCGACGAGAATATACCGCCAACTACCCGAACGGGCAGCGTTCACTAGTTGGCGGTATATTCTCGGTATAAGCTCGACGATTGACCTCTTTCTCAAAAGGCCGGCCAAGTAAAAGTCGGACCACGCATAGTGAAGGGTTCCGTAGTTCACTATCAAAATATCATATCGACGGTTAAAAGGAAATAGGGTATAAGCGACAAAAAGTGAAATGTTCAGGAGAGCCGTTCAAAGTTTTAAATTTTAGAAAAACTGACGTAATTTTGTTATTTATTAAGATATCGTGAAAACTAAAACAGGTATAAAATCAGAAAAAAATGGAGCATTTACCGGTATTTTTAGTTTTAATGATTTTACGCTATTTAAAGTGGTTTTTGTCGCTTATTGGGTATATAAGTGACGTATAAGTATGATTGTAGAACGGGGAAGTAGGTTATAATGTGGTTATAATCGACACCATGATATCTAATTTAATTTAAGTAATAAGATATTATCGACAAAACTGTATTTATATTGTACGCGGAAGTAAGGTATAACCAACAGTGTGATATTAAAATAAATTTAGGTAATAGAGCATAACCTGCATAGCTTCCATAAAGTATTGAATGGTAATAGGGTATAACTGATAGAGTAATATGGAAATGAATTTCGTATATAGGGTACAAGCGCCATAGCTATGTTAAATTACGAAATGGAAGTAGGCTATAAACAACGTTTGTACTTTGTGAGGGAAAAGCTTAAAAGGCATAAACAACCGAAAGCTCGACACCCTTATGAAGTAAAAAAGCATTACCGACAACAAACACAAAATAAATAATTTTTGTAGGGGCACAAGCACCTTTGTAGCAAAAATTACTTGAATTTTCGTCGGTTACGAAAACTAATACTATGAAAACGATTTTTTTTGCTAGGGCATAAACGCCAAAAAAACTCATCGTAGAGCCATGAGAGTAAGCGCATTCGAAAGAGCGGAAAATTTTACGTAGGATGGCATATATAACTCATTTTTGACCAAAATGTCGCTTACTTCCTTTTAACCGTCGATATCTCTAAAAGTATATAAGCTGTGATGTTTAAACCAATTTTCGTTGGAAGTGTCTGTGAAGTTCTATTTGCTCAGTTTTTTTAGAATTTCCAACATCAAAGTATAAAAGTTTGAGGGGGACTCATTTTTTACAAATTTGGAAGCACGTACCTATCTTAAAAACTATCGCCTTAAAAAAACTCTGTTTTAGAATCCTCTATTTCATTTAGAAAGAGCTATCCAAAGATAACCCACACGATTATGTTTGTTGGAATTTATTTTTTCATCCTTCAGTTACATGTATGCCACCCCTAAATTTCTTTTTCCATAATATCACAGCATTATTAAATAGCGCTTCGCAGGCTGCACCTACCTACCAATTTTCATTTATATAGCTATTCTCCGAGTAAAACGGCTGTGACATACAGACGGACGGACAGACGGACATGACGCGCGCGGGACCCTAAAAACGAACCTAACCTCTCAGTCAAAGTGAGAGATGTACATAGGTACTCGCCAAAAGTTGAATACGTATCTTGAAGACATCCTCCATTTCAGCTGTAACAGTTTCGGAGAGATGACGTCACCCTGGTTCTCACCACGCTGCATTATAGATATTGAGGTGTGATCCTATATTTGGTGTAGCGTTTTTGTAGAAAAACCTTAGGACCTCGTTGTACTAATTATTCAATCTGGCATCGATGATGAGACTGGAGGATAGTTCCAAGTCTCGATCGAATGGAAATCTTTCTCAGTCCGCCAACGCTAAAAAAAGCCAGGCAAGCTATACTTTTTGGTCTTCTGTAAAAACTACCGCAGCGTATGTCTGTGATCTACAGTACTTAAAGCCTTTTCGGAATCCCGCTATTTCCGGAGTCTGTAATTCACCGAAGAGTCACACTAGACGGTTCGTGAAAATAGCTTGTAGCACGGCCTGGAAGTGAGATGGGCCTGCAATTTTTAAGCGGGTCATTGGCGCCCTACTTAAAGAGGACCACCAAACGTCCGCTCTCTGCCAGAGACGTTTTTACTCTTTTTTAGTAACAAATGATTAGTTTTTAAAGGTATTTTTTATGGTTACCCGAGTCAAAAGTGTTTGTACATTTTAGTTTTAGATAAAGTAAGACATGTCAAAAGCTTGTGTCAAACGGGATAAGTACATACAAAACTTGTATCTAATTTTATAACCCAAGTTCAGTTCTCTCCAGCCTTAAAATTATGACTTTCAAGGTTGTTTTTTCTTTTTATAGGGTTTTACGTTTTTACCCATTTTGTTGCTATAAAAATATGACTTTCAAGGTTATTTTTTCTTTTTATAGGCTTTTACGTTTTTACCCATTTTGTTCCATATATGGCCATTTTATTTTTCTATTGTTTTATGCTTCTTAGGTTTGTACTATTTTTATAATAGTGTCGGTTTTTATTTTATTTAACGAGGCTTAGTTTTCATTAAATTTTGGGATCCTTTTCTCAATTCTCCAGAGGAGGAACAAACCTTAGCGTTGACATAACCATACTCAACACACAAAAAAAACGATTTTATTTATATTATTTCGTGAACAGAATGAAATATATCAGCCAACTTTTTATTTTCATATCACAGCTAAAAGCAGAGAAATTTTCATTTGGACTCATTCAAGTTCTGGTCAAATGATGACAATGAAGACATTTCAAAACCCTTTTATTTTAACCATATTAAAATAAAAGGTGCCCAGAATGTAAAAGAAGGGCCAATCAGTAATAAAAAATGTTGCTTCTCATCCTTTAAAATCGAAATTCTGTCATTGCTACATGTAACAAGCAAAACGCACCATATACTGAGTTACGAGCACCAAAAATGTTTATTGTCCGGTTGAGCAGTAACCAGCCTTAGTGTGCTGAACTGCGAGTGGTCCATTCCAAAAAAAAAACCAAAAATGTTAATCCAATTTCCCTAGCTCAAAAATAGATGAATTCTGAATATAAAATAAAAGAAAAAAATCATATCTCCCAAAGGTCTTTTAAAATATCAGCAAACTTTAGGAGATTTTTAAATTCTATGTCCCTTCTCTTTGCTAAGTTTTTTAGATCAAGATTCAAAGAATTTATTTCAAATAAACCATTTACAGACGAAAGTGCCTGTCAAGGACATTCAGTTAAAAACATGAAGCTATTTAAACTCCATGGACACTCTTTTAAATCATCTTCCGTATTATATTAATCTTGGTTATATTATCCTTGTTGCTCCTATAAATATGTGAGGAAAATACAATAAAAAGGAAAGTATTAAACAATTAAAAAAATAAAGAATAAAACAAGTCAGTGGCAGTTAAGAGATGACTAGTTTCAACTAACAGTACCCATTTACGAACATGACGCATGTATCAGCACCATTCAGGTCAAAAATTTTGATGGGAACTGAATGATCCAAGACATTTGAGTGAGCATGAAATGCTCTCAACTGCCATTTTCGTTCAACTCTGTTCTAAAAGTAAACAATGTATAAGTAATGCTCCATAGTACTCACATTTACAACATTTGAAAAAAAAAATTCTTCAACATTATATAAAACTATGGTTTACAATAACCAAGTAAATACAAAAAGATATTATGTTTACACCAAATAATAATAGAAAAGAATACATAAATTATAATTACAAAAAAAAAAGTGAGCATCTCTTAAAACCATATTATATAAGCCTAATTTGTGTAGGTACTAGTGGTTGAGGCTGTGGAGAAAGACAATTAAGCCAAGCATTTTTATCAAGGACATAATCTTCCAATTTATAATGCTTGCCAACATAGTGTGTGTTTTAGGCATGTATAAATTTAATTGGAGATTATCAAGTAGAAGAAAGTATTTTCTTAAAAAAATTTACACAATACCCCAAAAAAGATGCGTACTTTAGCCAATCTGACCAAAGTTGATCTAATTTGGTCTTCCTATCTTACTTAAATATTTTTCTGAACATGCATAATTTTTTCATATTAAGGTATTGACAAGGAACCGTCATGATGTTAATTTCTTTAAACAGTTCCCTTAGAATTGCTCTTTTCTGCAGAATAAAAATAGACCCTTTGTCTGCCGCCCCTCCCCATATCAAAATACTGTAAGACTGGAACTATGAGAGCAACTAAAATAGGCCAGTCTTGCAGTAGTCTACATTAGTAAATTGACAGACTTTTCTAACAACATACGCTGCTGAACTTAGCCAACCTGCAAGTGACACTAAATGAGGTCCCCGTTGTAGCCTTGTTTCCAGCATGATCCTCAGGAAAACTGTACTTTCAACGAATTCTAGGATCTGTTTATTCAATACCATTTACCTATTACTAATTTTAACATCAACAACACAACACAACAAAAAACTGTATTAAGTATTAGATTTGCTTTACCGAAAAGCAAATCTAATACTTAATACAGTTTTTTTCTCATTCATTTTCTTAATAATATTATAAAGCTGAAGAGTTTGTTTGTTTGGTTGTTTGTTTGTTTGTTTGAACGCGCTAATCTCAGAAACTACTGGTTCGAATTGAAAAATTCTTTTTGGGTTGAATAGACCATTTATCGAGGAAGGCTTTAGGCTATATATCATCACGCTTAAGCCAATAGGAGCGGAGCAGCGATCAAGAATGTTTTAAAATCGGGGATTCCACGGGGACGAAGTCGCGGGCAGCAGCTAGTTTTCTTAATAATTTAATTGCAGTAAACCAATTTTTAACATGCTGTAGGGTGCTGCTTTATGTTTTATTTTCAGAGCTCAAGCTGTAGGCATTTCGTAAGAGTTGGGAAGCCTACCTATGAGGTTTAAAATCACAGTATTTATATTATTTTTCAAGTCGGATTCAACAGTTTACACACAACAAAAATATGCATGAAAACTTAAGGCGCAAACTCGGGACTCAAACATAAGTAAAGAAGGTACCTATAGCCACGTAGGTCGGCGTCGTGCCATGACGGGCAGTCAGGTTACTCCGAAATTTCTCAATCACTTAAATAGAACTTTCCAAGTATCCGCATGTTCATGATTGATCAAACAACGCTTTCGACAAAAATATAATTACGAATTTAAAATAAGTGTAATTATTAAGTATATATGTACTAACATAGTGACGTAAGCTGTATTAAAAACAAAGATTTATGGAACAAGTTTCTGAAATAAATGTTTTTTTCATTATTCTTACTATAACTCGTATCACCGACACAGCAACAAAATTACTATCGGAACCGGGTAGTCACTTAAAAATGGCGTCCATTTTATTTGCTTTGCTACGCGGATTACGCTCATTTTACTGATTTAATAGCAATTCAACGTTATTCTTCAAAAATAATATTTAACTTACCACTATCGTAAATCGAATTCACTAAATGTTTCACTGTGCGATGATTTCTTGGTAAAAATCACGTACGACAACAGCACACCACGGGGCAACCGATACAAGAAAGAATAACCACCCAGTGTTGCCAGATGCGTTGAACTAGAGATGGACGTATATACTGGTAGAGGTATATATACCAAGTATGTGCTTCCCAGTACATAGACCGGGTACGGACGGAAATACTGGGTAAATACCTTGAAGGTATGACGTCAGACGCATAGTACGATACGAACCGCTACCACAAGGTAGCGCCCAGTTTTATCGGTAGTTCGGTACGCCGAAGCAACCCGAAGGGACCCGAAACGTCATTCGTGCTTTATGAACATTCGGTTGATTTAATTTAGTTAGACAAAATGGGTACTTATTTTTACGTCCATAAGGAACATAATAGCATAATTACATTTTTCGTCCAACAAAAAAAAAACAAAAAACCTGACAAAACTAAAAAAAATATATTGCAAATTAAAATTACGATTGTAAATAAATTGATTTGACATCTTTTAACTACGCCGGCTAGTTAGTCAGTTTAAATATAATTAATGTTATTTTGCATTAATTTATATAGAAATAACTAGAATTCATTAATAACCATCGTCATACTCTTAGCCGACAGTCCTAAGCCTGGTTAAGTAGGAAGGAAAGATTTCATATCTCATAATGCATAATTACGTATAGGTACTTGAAACATCGTACCTACAATATATTGGAGGCATACCATACTTATCGCATACGTTTACTTATCGAAATCCTACCACACCCAAATACTTAGAAGTATTTTGATACCTGGTATTTGTACCAGGTATTTAGTGATACCCATACCTTAAAGGCCGGGTATGGAGAATGGCAGGTATATCTCATCTCTACGTTGAACCTTTTATCTGTAGTAGAAACCTTAGAGTATAGAAATATATAGAGATGCCCTAATGTTCTATATCTTATTTGCTTATACAAATATCTATCGATACAGAAATAAGAAACTACACTTTGTCTCTTTTTAACCAATGAGTTATCACATTTGAAGAAAGAGACGTCATGCTATTTGTTTTATCTCTTCCTGACAACATTTTCAGGAAGAGATACAAGAGATACCACCTCGCGTGCCATCCGCCATCTTTTGGACCCGTGGTTTTGAAGTACGTCAGCTGTCAAGTGAACAACAACATTGGGCTTAAATTACGATTTCTAGGGATAAAAACGCCCCAAACTAAATTGTATTGTGCTGTGAGTGTCTAGTGGAGCAAATTGAATATGCCTACGTGTGCAATAATTCAGTGTGGTGCAAGGAAAAACCCCAATCGAGCCTAATTAAACATGCACAGGTTAGTAGCCGTATTTTAAGAACAACTTTATCATACTGCTATTTTTTTGTATAACTATCCTTGTTTTATTTATAGAATCAAAGTTCCCACATGTACATACAAATTATTTCTGATATTTACCTCTATTTGCTAAATTTATATCATGTTTTGTTTACAATAGAAATTACAATTCAAAATAGTGATGTCTTTTAAAATAAGCTATCGATAAGGAAGTTACATTTTTTTAGTTTGTACATACATTATACATACATTGTAGAGTAGGGTATCAAAATGAAGGGCTTGAAGAGACGATTTTGAAAATAAAACTAACAAAATAAAAATAGTGATAGTACTAAAACGACAATATCAATTCGTCATGCAGCAGGTGGTGGTTATGTAGTTCACTCTGATTTGTTCCACTAACTGCATCAAACTGAAATAAATTTGCATGTTTTTTATTTACACAGGTTCCCTAAAAATGAAGTACTATGCCAAAAGTGGCTTGCAGACATTGGGATGGAAAATATCAAACCTGGACATAAAGTATCACGTGTCTGGAAGAAAATCATGTGAAAGCTATCCCTAAGAAACTATTTTTAATAAATTAACATTGAATAATACCTATCGATGGTCAAGTGTTTTTTTTTTAACCAGAAAGTGAGTCAGTGTCCAAGATTCTTAAGAATGGTTATATAGAATAACGCTGAAACAAACGAAGGGGTACGTTTTCGGATATAATAACAGTTACATTACATTACATTTATTTAAATAAATGTGTCTTTTCGGTCAGAATTATGTTTTTTCTTCTCCTACTTGAACGAATGAACGGTAATTATAGGTCACAAGTTACCAGAAGTTATTTAAGAAGTAGTTATATGTTAATTGTTATACATGATTTAGTTCGTAATGTGATTTAGAAGGCCACTTTTAGTTTCTATAAAATTAAACTCAGATTTCAATGGATAGTTCACAATAATTGATAATGGTTGGGACTTTCAAAAGTGCTTAATAAATATCTCACTAACATTAGGCATTTACTTTGACCTGGTGATATAGTATAGTGAATAAAGGCACATTTTTCATATTACTTTGTTGTTTTAATCCTTTTAATACCTCAGTGTTTGTATCTTTCTACAATATTATTGTTGTAAATAAACATGGGCCGAGTCTACGTTAAGCGGTCGCCCGCACGCTCCCTTACAAAAGTGCTCCGTTGCGGCCCCTTTTCGCTACGTAACAAATATTAAGTTTTCCATCGACTCTACTACATGCACACCTTTAAAGTTGAAATAGCGATACTGAGGGTCAGAGTAATCTTTATGAACAACTTTAAATGTAGAACAGAACCTGATATCGCAAAAAACCTCAGTTGTCCTTAAAGTCACTCGCAAAAACAAAATTCGAAGTTAGTCAGTCGCTCATAAAATGTAGCTTCTCACCCCTTGTATGTTAATATGAATGTTATGCACTATAAGTTTAAAAGTATAGTAAAAGAACTAAAAGAATTGTTACAGTTATGCCAAAAGTATAATCTAATCATCCAAAGTTTAATAGTATTGATTAGTAACAAAATTAAATGTACCAGAAGAAATGTTAGTAACTCTGGTATCGATATCGATACTTTTTGGTTTTGATTACTTATGTGCTTCCCTAGCAATGGCTGCCATCTTTTGGACCAGGTTTATAGTATTCAATACAAACAGATGAAGGTTTTCGGCAACTAGACGGGATGATAATGAATTGTGCTGTCCCATCATGGCATTCGCACCATCAGCTGCAAATCCGATAAAATTGTCCATTGGGATGTTATTGTCACTCAAAACTTTTTTAATATGTTGGTACAGCTTTTCGCCAGTAGCCTCTTCAAGGGGTATTAGACAAACAAATGCAACCTCCACTTTGCTTTCAAAAAATCGTGCTAATATGCATAAATGCTTAACACATCCCCTATCAGTGCTTTCATCGACGATTAAAGAAAATTTAAGATTTCGTAACTTTTCCATTAACATCTGTTTTGCAGTTATGCCAGTTACATTCTTTAGAATAGCTGAAGTTTTTGTTCTGTCACAACTAATACTTTTTGCAATTTGTGAATCGGGACACACGTTTTTTAGCAATTGAGGCAAGTGTTCCATAACGTTCATGGGAATATTATGTTCAGCTATAAACGCTGCGAGCAAAATCTCTCCTCTTTTGACTGGTTCAATGTTCTTGTTTGAAAATAAATCTGTCAATAATGTTTGCGAGCTAGATTCACCAGGACTTGAATTTATGTGTTTGTTTGTTTTTGTGTGTCTAAAGAGATCATTCTTCCCAGCACTTCCAATTGAAAGATCTGTGTTACAAAATGTACAAAAAGCAAAGTAATCACCTTTATTACTAGGTCTCAACCACGCCTTAAAGGAAGAATACTCCATCCAGTTCCGATTAAACTTTTGCATCACTCTGGGTTTTTTAGATGCCATAATGGTTCACAAAAACACAATATTAAGTTTGCACTGAGTTCTCTCGCTCGCTCTACGCGCATTCGTTCTCGCAACGAGAGCAAAGTATCATAAACAGCACGCAAATATCTTCGGGGACTTTCCCAAGTATAGCGAGTGACACTTGTAATGCTGCCATACTAAAAATATACGTTGTTAGTGGAAGTTGACCATAAATAATAGAATTATGCAATGATGTGTGTACTAAACATGTATATTTTTTGCTTCGTTCTATTTTGAGTTGATAATATTATGGTAATTTAATTTTAATCAATCGAGTTAGAAAACTCTGTATAGAAATCTGTATCCAGTGCTAATCCGTATTACACATCAAAAATCTGTATAAATACGGAGAAATCTGTATATATGGCAAAAACCACCAGAGTTTAGGCATGGGCAAAAAATATCGATATATCAAAATGTCGATATTTTTCAATTCAATTATCGATAATATAATAATAAAAATAATGTTTATTGTGTCCAAAAGTTATTCACAAACAATTTTGGGTTTGGTGTCTTCATTTAAGCAAATAATGCCTGTATTAAAAGACTCCGCTCCTTCACAACTGTAGGTACTTACTTAAAACACAAAAAAAAAAAAAATAAGAAACATTACATGGGTGTAGAAAGCAAAAATATAATTATGTGAACGTGTCTGTGCGTGTGCATGAGAGTGGATGTGTTGTTGAGTGTTATGGGTGTGTGGTTGTATGCGTATGGGTGTCTGTATGGGTCGTTTACTTTTATTAAGTTACAATTTGTATGGGAGCTTCAGTATTTCCATATGTCAGTGGTTTTATCCAGTCAATCAACATTTCTTTACATATATGATATGATTTTGAATATACGAAAATTTCTTTATTTATTTTGTTGTATAATTGAGCTGATCATTTAATAAATTGCATAGATCCGAATTTGGTTTTGGTTTTAGGTATTTGAACTATATCGTGATTTCTTCTCCTAGAATGTATATCCGCTTTATAAGGCAAGGTTTTGTGCTTTTTCAAAATTACTTGAATAATGTATAGTTTCCTAACTGACAATACATCACTAAGTTTATAGAGGTTCTCTGTAGAATATCTCCTTTTTTTTAAATACATTTTTTTTTACAGGGCTCGCTGTGCTCGCTCCAATTGTATGAATTTAGATTTTATTGCCACACTCCAAATAGGAATACAGTATATCAATATTGATTGCGCAAGAGAAATATATATTTGTGTGAGCACATATGTATCTAATAGGCTTACCGCTACTCTTCTCTCGCCGCTACCGCTCTTCTCTCTCCAACATCACCCCTAAATATTTTGTGCTAGGAACTTTGCCAATACTAGAGCAGTTACAATTAACAACATTAGTAACATCCCAAGTGTGTATAGTGACTCGAAAATCGCCGGTTGGTTGAGTACGATTGCTGAAGCTGAAACTTATAAAGTTTGTTTTGGAGGTATTTAATGTCAGAACATTAGCATTAAGCCAATTCGCAACCTGGGACATTCCTGTTTCTGCACTTAGCTGCACATTGTGCCATGTCTTACCATAGAAGGTGACAGCTGTATCATCGGCGTAGGACAGGACTTTGGCAATAGGAATTTTCATGTTACACAAGTCGTTTATGTATACCAAGAAGAGCGTTGGACCTAATACACTTCCTTGGGGGACGCCGTATGATACATCTGTGACATCAATTACATGTATCAATATATATCGTTGATATTTTTAATCGCGATATATCGATATTCGATTTTTATTTTAGAGTATCGAATTCGTATCAATCTCGATATATTTTTTACGCAATTTTGGTTTCGTGTTTTTAATATTATTAAATACTCCTTGCATGTTCCTTGCGTTAACTCTAAAAATCCCGATGCAATATAGCAGTAAGACTATTGGTTGCGTACACGAAAATAATAATACATTAAACCATCAGTGTGAGACGAATATGACCCTGAAGTTAACAGAAAATTATCAATTTTCGGATATTTTTTTCATGAAATCAATTATAAAACCATAAAATATGTTAAATATATTAAATTGTTTAGTCTCGAGCATTAATAAAAAATACTATTTTCTTCAATTATTTTTTACGAAGTTTGAATGCATTGGGAATATGTATGAATAATCAGGCGAAAATTGACGATATATCGATATTTTTCACTCGATAATTATCGATAATGTTTAAAAATATCGATACGATAAATATCGATATATTTTTTTCACTTGCCCATCCCTACTAGAGTTTGTAGTCCTAGTCCAGACAGGCATGGGCAAAAAATATCGATATATCAAAATATCGATATTTTTCCATACAATTAACGATATATTCCACCGATATTTTTAATCGCGATATACAGTGTGAAATTTTAATGGTTGTTTTCCCGAAGCGAAATGAGTATGTATCGGTACACTCGATTACAATCGATTTATATATATAAAAAATATAAGACTCTATAAATGGCAGATTAACAATTGTGATAAACAAAACTCGAAAGCGACTTGAACCAACAGTACCTAGTGCATCGCGCGATATGTAGGTACGAGGAACGCGGGGGCGGGCGCGCGGTTGGCCCGTACGGCCGCGCGGTCGTTGCACTTTACGTATTAATCAGCTGATCACTACTTCTGACTTAAAATAAAACACAGAACCCAATAAGTTATTCCAATTTTCCATTCATACTTTTACGGGCTTAGGACCGTCATAAATAGGTACTTTTTTGCCTACAACTTACAAATCACTGAGAAACTAATAAAAATCAAGTCAGTTATCTTTTAAAAAAGTCTGATTTAGATAATTGAGTATTTAAAGCGTACTTAAAAGATGGAATCAACCTATTTACAATGATTTTGATTACCTAACCTACTTTTAAATGTTTATTTACAAGGTACGAGTAAGTACTTACAAATCTCGGTAGCGGAGTAATTGTTCGAAATGCAAACCACTACGTTGAATGCACAAACGAGCACGTTTTAACTGATTGTCTTTCAGTTTGATTAGTGTCTCTGTTACGTCTCACGATATTGAAAGCGTCCACTATCGCACTTATCAACGCGTCGCTTGTTTGGTGTTCCTCACAACGAACTTTAATTTTTTTTTAAATGTAATGACGATTCATTTTTGAAAAAATGTCAATAACTTATTACACTTGTGACGTTCGCGGAAGGACTAAGCGCAGAGCGCAATATTTTGGCGGCATCCGCGGCATCTTTTTATGTTGCCGCTTACCACGTGCGCGCAGGCTAGTTAATGCCGTATCACCATCCACGAGAGCTTATTTTGCTCTGAACATTTATTATTCACTGTTCCTTTGTAATTTGCCGAAAGCGCGCGGCGGCGCGTGCGTCTCATGTAGGTATCTACAGTCTACGTTATGTCTAGTGCACTACTATTGATTCTCGCTCTTTCGAGTTTATGAACACTTTTTTAATGATTTGAAAGAAAAAATACTTTTTTTTAGTTTAACTTTGTGTTTCGATAGTACCACTGATGGGTAATCGTCCTGCCGCGGGAAAACAACGATTAAGATTTCACACTGTATAGATGATCAATTTTTATTTAAGAGTATCGAATCATATCAGTTTATATTTTTATCAGACAATTTTGATAATTTTTAAATTTATTAGATGCTCCTTGCATGCTTCTCGCGTATCATTAACTTTAAAAAATCCCGCCACAATCTTTATGAAATGCAATATAGCAGTAAGACTATTGGTAGTGTGCACGAAAATTAAACCATCAGTTTTAGACGAATATGACCCTAAAGTTAAATTTCGGTAATTTTTTTCAACAAATCAATATCAAAACCGGAAACTATGTTAAATATATTAAATTTAGGCTTGCGCATTAATAAAAAATATGATTTTCTTCTATTTTCCACGAAGTTTGAATGCTTTGGGAATTTGTATGAATAATCACGCGAAAACTGACGATATATCGGTATTTTCACTCAATAATTATAGATACTATAAAATATAGAGACGATAAATATCGATATATTGTTTTCACTTGCCCATCCCTAGTCCAGACCACAGACTCACAGAATACTAATGTTGAGATAGGAAAAATATAGAGACGCTGCGTTATTCTATACATACATTTGATTATACAAATATGAGTGAAATATGATTCAGAACTTGAAATATCGTTATGTCTCATTCTTTCTAGTGAGATAATCTTATTTGATAAAAGAGACTATATATTTAAGTTGTTGCTAATTATGGCAACATTAAGTGTCGTAGCAGCCATCTTATGCGACAAGTTGATGGTAGTTTTGCTGTCAAATGGTTGTTTATTTTTTGTATTATTGAGATTTGCGAGAAAATTACGAGGAGTTTACTTTTAAAACTACATGTAAATATTGAAAAACAGAAACTCAACATGCCTGTGTGTTGTAGTGTGAAGTGTGGTTTATGAAAGAATCAAAATCAATCACAATTGTGTTTGCACAGGTTAATTGCCGGTTTTCATGCATTAATACTCACAATAATACACATTGGATGATACTTTTGTAACGCGGTCCTGAATTTATGGCTAAATTATTTTTATTTGCGTTAATTTCCATGTAAAAGGCCTTTTTATTATATTTGTTAATTCATTCTTTTGTTTACAAACATATGTCATAATGGAATAGTGTTGTACCGTTGCCGACTTGCCGTAATAGTCTCCGAAACTAGTTCCGCCGCTGAAACATTAACATAAATACTCCTGCGTCTTATACAGACTTATACCTTATAACAGACACCTAAGTTTTATTTATTTGTATTTTTTATTACAATTACAATGGACTTTAAGTAAGTACATAATATTAGGTATAATCCAAACGTGATAACTAGTAAAACTCGTATTTAGTATCGATACTCGTTATAATAACACCTATGGTCCCTTGATTGATACATCCCTAGCAATGGCAGCCATTTATGCGACTATATGAGTTATAATAGGTATGCAGATGCACCCTTTTTTTGTAGGTATTTCCAGTCCATACTTTTCTGTCAGTGTTGTTATGTCATAAAAACTATGGTTGCATGGCTTTAAGTTGCTTTGCCTTTTTCAGTTTCTGTCAAAATGGGAAGAAGAAACAAAAAATAATATGTCATAAAATCCAATGTTTTGCTCTTGGTATGTGGTGTAGAACGTAGACTTATAGTACTCTTTGGTGTAGAAGCAGTTTAGCTTAGAGTGAGTAGATTGTGTATAAGTGAGTACGAGCTTTTGGCATTGGAATAATTAAACATTCTTAGTGATTTCACGATTAGAGATTGGATAACTGCTTAGAATACCAATGCTACCCAATAGTTTTGATAATACGTGTTAAAAATGCAAGCCAAAAAACGTTTCTTTCTTCTCACTTTTACCTGTGCAGTTTTGGTTTATTGTTACTTCGGTACATATTTTCATTTCAAGTCAGAACGGACTCAAAATAGCCGATTTAGACAACTGGCCAGTTTTGCTTCTTCAGAAGAGCTGTACGAGATGCCTTCTCAACCGCATAGAAAGTTGAGTACAGGAATGATACCCTGTAGAATGGAGAGATGCTTTGACTTCTCTAAATGCGGTAAAGATCCAAAAATTTACGTTTACCCTAGTGATGGCCCAGTTAGTGCATCATATCGTAAAGTATTATCAGTGATCAGAGAATCTTGGTATGCCACCAGAGATCCAAGTGAAGCTTGCCTTTTTGTACCTGCAATAGATACATTAGATGCTGATCCACTGTCTCCTGAGCATGCGCCAGATGTGGCATCACGCCTATCTCGTTTACCTTATTGGAACAACGGTCGAAATCATCTTATATTTAACTTGTACGCTGGGACATGGCCTGATTATACTGAAAGTGCACTAGGGTTTAACCCAGGAGAGGCAATTTTAGCAAGAGCTAGTGCTTCTGAAGCGTTTTTTCGAGACAATTTTGATATTTCATTGCCATTGTTTCACAAAGAACATCCAGAGCGTGGTGGAGTACCACCGGCTGCTACTAGCAATCCTTTCCCAGCACCAAGGCGACATTTATTAGCATTTAAAGGCAAAAGATATGTTCATGGTATTGGCAGTGAGACACGGAATTCATTGTGGCATTTACATGATGGTAATCACCTAATTCTGGTTACCACTTGCCGTCATGGAAAGTCTTGGAAGGATTTACGTGATGAAAGGTGCGATGAAGACAACAGAGAATATGATAAGTATGTGTAACTTTCCTATTATAATCTTAGCGTTCATTTAAATTGACATGTTTTGTTATAAGAAGGACTAAAGTTGAATTTTTCAGACAGTCACGTTATCTGCATTTTCATTTAAAACACACTTGCTGCTATAAAATAATTATTCTATTTAATTAACACTGGTTTAAGTAGAGAAATATGTTTGTTTATTTATGTAATGTTTGCTTAATCTGTTTTATCTGAATTGATAGGGGAGACTGACAATACTTGATTCCTATGGGAGACGAAGTACACCAAAAGTTTTGAAATGACCAAATACATTCAATTTATTTAAAAGAAGACTTACGAATTGTAAGTCGCGAGTTCAAACCCAGCCAGGTGCATTACTTTTTGTAATTAATTTCATCACCACTGCACTCAAAACATTGAAGGAAAACATCGTAAGGAAACCTATGTCCTAGAACCAAAAATTCGACGACATGTGACATTCACCAACCCGCACTGGGCCCGCATGGTGGATTACAGCCCATTACTTCTCTTAGAGAGGAGCCCTGTGTTCCAGCAGAGGGGACATTAAAAGGCTGATTATGTTTATATTATTATGCTATTTAAAAGAGCAAATTTAAATCATATCCACTTCAATTGAAAAATTCAAATTGTGTGAATAATTTGTCCAGAGACGATGCAAGGCATGGGTGATATGGGCCAATGTCTAAGGTCTCACAATCTTAAGGGCCTCAGCTTCAGCTTTCTTCAACTCTGGAAAAATGCAACCAAGGCCTGATGCAAAAAGAAAACAAGCTTATTTATTTTATTCAGGTCAACCAACAATCTTTTACAGCAGTACATAAGTAGATTTAAAATAGAATTCAATTGCGGGTGCAACAATTTATTATAGGTTAACACCGCTAGCACAAAAACAGTGGTCAAACTATTAATAATTAAATGACAATAAACTCATTAATATAACATAATAATAATATAACATAACATAACAATAAAACAAAAAAGCTAAGTGAGTGAAATGTAAAATTAAATTAAATTACTTAACTTAGAATTGATGAGAATTTTCTCATAAATTAAGTATATGTATTATAAATATAGAATATAGATCATAGATTGAATCGTAGATTATAAATCAGACTAAATAAATTAAATTACAATTTGTTTAAACAAAATTAAAACAACATAAAAACAAAAATAGTCAAAATACTAGCTGTGGTAAGATAAAAAAATAAAATATAACTTACCCGAGTCTATTGGAAAATTATGCGCAGGCTAGGGCCCAGCTCTTACCAAAGACTCACTTAAGATCTGCATATACTTGACTAGCTGCTGCCCGCGACTTCGTCCCCGTGGAATCCCCGATTTTAAAACATTCTTTATCGCTGCTCCGCTCCTATTGGCTTAAGTGTGATGATATATAGCCTAAAGCCTTCCTCGATAAATGGTCTATTCAACCCAAAAAGAATTTTTCAATTCGAACCAGTAGTTCCTAAGATTAGCGCGTTCAAACAAACAAACAAACTCTTCAGCTTTATAATATTAGTATAGACTAGCTGCTGCCCGCGACTTCGTCCCCGTGGAATCCCCGATTTTAAAACATTCTTTATCGCTGCTCCGCTCCTATTGGCTTTAGCGTGATGATATAAAGCCTAAAGCCTTCCTCGATAAATGGTCTATTCAACCCAAAAAGAATTTTTCAATTCGAACCAGTAGTTCCTGAGATTAGCGCGTTCAAACAAACAAACAAACAAACTCTTCAGCTTTATAATATTAGTATAGATATTAGTATAGATAAGCAAGGCAAGGCAGAGATACTTTCCATGGTATAAACATTTTTGAGCTCTTTACTCACTTTTGAATTCTACATTCTCTCACTTCTTGACCATTCCTGTATGAGTCAAAAAGTCACTTCTAATCTATGAATGGTTAAAAACAAATCTATATAAACCTATCCCAGATGACGTGAGAGATGGGTAGCCAAGGCTTACATTACGGTCTCACTTTGCTCTCTCTTGCATTCTACACCAAGATCTTAATTTTTACATGTTTTTTACGTTAGTCAAGATTTCTTCTGGGTAAGTATGAATGGTTAATAGGCAAATTTCAATAAAATTTAACGTTTATTTCATCAAAATCGATCCACGAAATCAAACTTCATAGAGCGCTTAGTACTACTTATTAATTTCATCCTATTCTAAGCACAATATAAAGGGACGGGCGTGCATATTTCTACGAAATAATCGGAGCCTAAAATCTATGACAAAAAGTAGCATGTAATGAGAAATATTTTGAAGTGTAGTGCCATTGAACTTCTAGGAGCATAACATTATTATTTACACATCCCAGCAACAAAACAACGAAATACTTTATTTTGTCTAAAATATAAGAAAATTATTATTTGGGGTGATTTCAATACATAAAATAGTAATAGAATTGGAGCAACCTGATTTATGAATTCACGCAACTAGGTAGGTAGTAAATCAAGTATTGACAATTAAATAGCTACCCCATTAAGTAACTTCTCACATCTCTCAGAACGCGTCGTCTGCCGGCTCGGTTACGTGACTAGTTACGATTGATCGCTACACTAGCCGCTACTATATGTATTTTTTTTGTATGGGAGGGTATGTAATGCGTGTGTGAGAAATGAGTATATATGTATATCTGTATATATATGTGTATATTATGTATGTATATACATATTTGTATATAGGTTTATATATGCCATACTTCTGTATTATAGATGTATACTCATTTAAGTATTTAGATAAGGCTATTCATATTTATAAAACAAACACAAACATTATTTTGGATATAATTAAACTGTAATCATTTCAAAATATCAAACAAGACACAAGACATATTTCTGATAGGATATTTAATAAAATAACCATTTAGGTACAAAGTCACCACACACAAATATATTCACAGAAAATAATATGTAACGTACATAATTCAAGGTACATAATTCTAGTACATAAAACAAACATAATTTATACTTATCTCGAGTTTGCAGCAGAATGGTGAGGTCTGTACTGTCCCATGTTCGCCGAGCAAAAAGGGGCGAGCCACAGTGCGGCAACCATTTAAATAGGAATAACCCCACTACTCGGCGATCATAGTATGTCAATTGAATTACCTTCTATATTTTAAAATAATGTCTTAAAAATCAAGGTATGCCTTTAGCATATTCCAAAATATGTAAAATGCTTATATTTAATCGTAACTATAGAAATACATTACACTATTTAATTAAAACAATGACACCCTACATATAATATTCTAACACGTGCTTGGGTCAAAATAAAACTTGGTAGGTATTCAAGAACACGTCATTCTCAAACACAAATGACAAAGATATATTATTGTATCCCTGCCGCTTTTCGAGCTACGGGCGCTCAAAGATTAGAAAAAATTAAATTTTTTGTTTCCATTTTAAAAGACCTATTGACAATGAAATCTGAAAATGACGTTCAAGATAAGTTTAATTTTAAACATCGCAGCACCCAACACTCATTAAAATGCAACATTTGCCATGCAACTCCGAAGGAGATGAATAATTGGGAAGTAATCTCTAATAAACCTCCAGCTGAAGAGATGTACAAGTACGGCTTGTCGTTTCTGTACATGTGGATAAGGTGCTTAGAATGTATTCTGCATATTTCGTATAATTTGGATTTTAAACAGTGGACTGCTAGAGGAGAGCATAAATTATTAAAAACAAAAAAAAAGAAATTGATCAAACAGAAATGTTTCAGCGAACGGGTCTGTTGGTGGATATTGTTAAGCAAGGGTTCGGCACAACCAATTATGGTAATACTGCTAGAAGGTTTTTCAAGTGCTACGAAAAATCTGCAGAGATAACGAAGGTAGAAGAAAACCTAATAAAAAGATTTGCTGTAATATTGCAAGCTATTTCTTCTGGCAAGAATATTAACATTGAAAACTTTAGAGACTACTGTAAAGAAACAGCTTAACTTAACATTTCTCTATATCCCTGGTATTACATGCCATCTAGCGTGCACAAATTGCTATTACACGGTGCTGATATATGTCAACATTTTTCCTTCATTCCTGTGGGAATGTTATCAGAAGAGGCATCTGAAGCTCGAAACAAAGATTTTAGACACATAAGAGAAAAACATTCCCGGAAAATATCTCGCAAGAAGACAAATGAATATATAATTCATAATTTTTTGGTAAGCTCTGATCCGTATATCTCTAACCTCAAGCCAAAATATAAAAAAACACATGCTTTTCTTTCCTGAAGTCGACCATCTCTTGGAAGATGAGACCGTAAAACAGGAGACTGAAGATGAAGAAGTCTTTATAGATTTGGAAATGAATTTCACTGCTGATCCCTTGACTTTTTAAATAAAATATGATACAGCTGTTTTTATGAGTGCTGTTGGGTCCTGCGATGTTTGAAATAAATCTTGACGGCATTTTCAATAACGAAAGCTGAAAATGCACCAAACATGAACCAAACAGAAATCAATATGCTAATGACTCATTTGTTGTAGTTGCAAGCCTCACATTCCATAAGGATGACGTCATGTTTTATTGCACTGAGCCTCAGTTTACCAAAAGTTCTAGGAACATAATCGAGTATTTATTAGTATTATTCCTAAAGTCACATAGTGTAAGGTCATGTTCAAGATTTTGCTAAATTAAAATATCATACACACATTTTAATGAGTGTTGGGTGCTGCGATGTTTAAAATTAAACTTATCTTGAACGTCATTTTCAGATTTCATTGTCAGTAGGTCTTTTAAAATGGAAATAAAATATTTTATTTGTTTCTACTCTTTGAGCGCCCGTAGCTCGAAAAGCGGCAGGGATACAATAACATTTCTTTATCATTTATGTTTGAGAATGACGTGTTCTTGAATACCTACTAAGTTTTATTTTGACTCACGCACGCATTACATACTCTCCCATACATAAAAAAAAAATACAATATATTTTTTTCCCGGAATATTTTTTTTTTAAACGCGACTAGAAAAAGTTGTTTGTAATCAAAAGACGAATACGTAAAAAAAAATCAACTCAATATATACACACTGAGTCACATCAATTCCTATGTCCATAGTTTTGCCAAAGTGGACCAGTGTGCGGCGCCTCGCGAGACGCCCATTATAAATCACACTTAAGTCCTTATAATTCAATGTAGGTACTCCACTCTGTATTTTGCTTATACATAACTAAACAGTTTTACACGCAAAAAACACCAACTATCGTGTTTTTTTTATTTTTAACTAGCTGTGCCCGTGACTTCGTCCGAGTGGATGTCAGAAAAAATGTGGCTCATAGATAAGACTTTTCCTTTAAGCGTAAAATCCTTAAACACTACTTTAGTTTGGTCTTCGTCATAATTATTATAATTTCTCTTAATCAGAAAAATATATTAGGTATAATACAACATATTTACTATTTTATCATATTATAATATATGTAAGTATTGTATCTATTAGTATCATATACATATATATATATATATATATATATATATATATATATATATATATATATACATATATTATATTATATATAATTAAAAAACCACTCACTGATTGACTGATTGACATAATTGTTCTCCCACTTGCCGTGCTAGGGGGGGAAAACTTTTCATGGGGTTGTATAGACGGTGTCGGGGTGAGTATGGGAAAAATCTGAAACTACCCCTTTTCAACCCCCTTCTTTCAACCCCATTGCTTATTTCAGAAACCTGACGTCGAAGAGAAAAATGGTTTTCGGGGTTGTATAGAGGGTGTCTGGGTGAGTAGAAAACAAAAAAAAAAACTACCCCTTTTCAACCCCCTTTTTACAACCCCTTTGCGTATCTCAGAAATCTGACATTTTAGAGAAAAATGGTTTTCGGGGTTGTATAGAGGGTATTTGGGTGAGTATATGGCCAATTAAAAATTCAACCCTATTCAACCCTTTTCAACCCCCTACTTTCAACCCCTTTGCGTAACTCAGAAACCTGACATTGTAGAGAAAAATGGTCTTTGAGGTTGTATAGAGGACATTTGGATGAATATATGGCCAAAAAAAAATCAACCCTTTTCAACCCCCTTCTTTCAACCCCTTTGCGTATCTCAGAAATCTGACATAGTAGAGAAAAATAGTTTTCGAGGTTGTATAAAGGGTATTTAGATGAGTATATGGCCAATAAAAATTCAACCCTTTTCAACCCCCTACTTTCAACCCCTTTGTTGTTAGTAAAAAAATACTAAAAAGACACCGCGAGTTGCTCGCAACTCGCGCCCCCAAGCGAAATACTAGTTATATTATATATAATTAAATAACCACTCACTCACTGACTGATTGACATAATTGTTCTCCCACTTGCCGTGCTAGGAGGGGAAAACTTTTTATGAGGTTGTATAGAAGGTGTCGGGGTGAGTATGGGAAAAATCTGAAACTACCCCTTTTCAACCCCCATCTTTCAACCCCATTGCTTATCTCAGAAACCTGACGTCGAAGAGAAAAATGGTTTTCGGGGTTGTAAAGAGGGTGTCTGGATGAGTATAAAATGAAAAAAAAAAATACCCCTTTTCAACCCCCTTTTTACAACCCCTTTGCGTATCTCCGAAATCTGACATTTTAGAGAAAAATGGTTTTCGGGGTTGTATAGAGGGTATTTGGATGAGTATATGGCCAATAAAAAAATCAACCCTATTCAACCCTTTTCAACCCCCTTCTTTCAACCCCTTTGCGTATCTCAGAAACCTGACATTCTAGAGAAAAATGGTCTTCGGGGTTGCATAGAGGGTGTCTGGATGAGTATATGGCCAATAAAAAATTCAACCCTATTCAACCCTTTTCAACCCCCTTCTTTCAACCCCCTTTGCGTATCTCAGAAATCAGATATAGTAGAGAAAAATAGTTTTCGAGGTTGTATAAAGGGTATTTAGATGAGTATAAGGCCAATAAAAATTCAACCCTTTTCAACCCCCTACTTTCACCCCCTTTGTTGTTAGTCAAAAAATACTAAAAAGACACCGCGGGTTGCTTGCAACTCGCGCCCCCAAGCGAAATACTAGTTATTATATTATATATAATTAAAAAACCACTCACTGATTGACTGATTGACATAATTGTTCTCCCACTTGCCGTGCTAGGGGGGGAAAACTTTTCATGGGGTTGTATAGACGGTGTCGGGGTGAGTATGGGAAAAATCTGAAACTACCCCTTTTCAACCCCCTTCTTTCAACCCCATTGCTTATTTCAGAAACCTGACGTCGAAGAGAAAAATGGTTTTCGGGGTTGTATAGAGGGTGTCTGGGTGAGTAGAAAACAAAAAAAAAAACTACCCCTTTTCAACCCCCTTTTTACAACCCCTTTGCGTATCTCAGAAATCTGACATTTTAGAGAAAAATGGTTTTCGGGGTTGTATAGAGGGTATTTGGGTGAGTATATGGCCAATTAAAAATTCAACCCTATTCAACCCTTTTCAACCCCCTACTTTCAACCCCTTTGCGTAACTCAGAAACCTGACATTGTAGAGAAAAATGGTCTTTGAGGTTGTATAGAGGACATTTGGATGAATATATGGCCAAAAAAAAATCAACCCTTTTCAACCCCCTTCTTTCAACCCCTTTGCGTATCTCAGAAATCTGACATAGTAGAGAAAAATAGTTTTCGAGGTTGTATAAAGGGTATTTAGATGAGTATATGGCCAATAAAAATTCAACCCTTTTCAACCCCCTACTTTCAACCCCTTGGCATATCTCAGAAATCTGACATTTTAGAGCAAAATGGTTTTCGGGGTTGTATAGAGAGTATCTGGATGAGTATATGGACAATTAAAAATTCAACCCTATTCAACCCTTTTCAACCCCCTACTTTCAACCCCTTGGCATATCTCAGAAACCTGACATTGTGGAGAAAAATGGTATTCGGGGTTATAAAGAGGGTATCTGGGTGAGTATATGGCTAATAAAAAATTCATGCCTTTTCAACCGCCTACTTTCAACCCCTTTGCGTATCTCAGAAACTTGACATTGTAGAGAAAAATGGTCTTCGGGGTTGTATAGAGGGTGTCTGGGTGAGTATATGGCCAATAAAAATTCAACCCTTTTCAACCCCCTACTTTCAACCCCTTTGTTGTTAGTAAAAAAATACTAAAAAGACACCGCGAGTTGCTCGCAACTCGCGCCCCCAAGCGAAATACTAGTATATATATATATATTGATCGGTATATTATTTCCGAAACAAAATACATATTTTTTGTTGTATAGTGATGTAACGATATTCGCGAAATTACTGTGAATGTTTTGCGAATATAAAAAAAATGTTGTAATAGTTGGTTCATAAATCAAAATCCATTAATTATATTTCACTAGAATTTGATTTACTCATTTTTATAATCACCATTCACACTGCAATTTAAAAATTCCCTTGTTTTGTTTACGAAAACATCGGCGAGAGCGGAATGACACTTCAATCGGATGCGTTCTTATTAACTCGGCTATTCTCGGAATAAAAAACAAACGGAACGGAACTTCGTTCGAACGGGACTGCCGCCTAGGTCAACAAGCCATAGACAAATGGCGCCAAATTAAAACAAAATCTGAATGTTCGCATTCGCGAATATTGGCAGCAAATATTCGCATTCGCATCCAATGTCCAAAATATGACATTCGTTACATCACTAAACCACAGTGTAGTACCTACTTTTAACCCAAAGGTTGGCTGGTAGAGGATGCCTTATTGCATTTTAAGTCCATCCAGGGTGGTAACCTGTGCGGATCTAATGCAATCGACCATAAAGTTTAAATCTATCTTCTATCTTCTTCTTCTATATATAAAAATCAATTGCTGTTCGTTAGTCTCGCTAAAACTCGAGAACGGCTAAACCGATTTGGCCCATTTTGGTTTTGAATTATTTGTGGAAGTCCAGGGAAGGTTTAAAAGGTGAGAAAATATGAAAAAATATGCTTGGGTAAAAACAACAATTTTGTTTTCCCTTAGAAAGACTTAGAAACTATTACTTTCTGTCAAACATTTGATGTTCGTCCCGTCAAATATAATTTATAAGAATTATTTTTTTTCTTTTCATTTGTTTATGACATTGACAACCAACAATTTGTGATCGCTGCTATTATATTTTACGGACTTTGGCGGGAAGTTCGCGTTGTCTTGGCTGAATTTGATTTTTATGTGCATAATGCGGTTTAATGTATGATGCGATAGTGTGTTCATGTGCGGCAATTGAAATGAATCCCTATTTCCCTTGGTCACGGCATCACGCGTGAACTGCTGGACTGATTTCGCTAAATTTTTTTTTTGTTGTGTTTGTTACTGTTAGAAGAAGGTTCTTATGAAAGAAAATTTTGAAAAAAGGAAACATGAGCGAAGCCGGGGCAGGCCCTGAAACATGACCAAGTATTTTCCGGGGCTAAAATTGCATGCGCTAAAAAAAGACCAGAAAGAAACATGTTATTTTAGAGGCTAGACACTTGAGAGGTAAAGATTTACGTATACGTATACGTTACGTATACCAGCAGACCTTATGGTCTGCTGGTATACTGGTGTTTGTGGCATTAATCTTGAAAATCGTTGTTTTTCACATGGCCAGTTATATGTCAATATCATAGTTAAGACAGGACAACGCCTGTCGGGTCCGCTAGTACATAATAATTATGTACATAATTATTATGTACTAGCGGACCCGACAGGCAGTACGACAGTACGTACTGACTGCATGACATTTTTCGTTTAAAATGCCGACCTCTACTGATTTTTTCTGGTATCACGAATCAATTTGATTCTTAATTTTGTACCCACTTCTTCAAATTAATTAATAATACTAACCAGTAAACCAAGTTGAGTAAATTTTCCAAAACTATTTTCACACAGACACATAAGGTTTGAAGAAGCTTCTGGGTAAATATCGGATAGATGCTCTAGGTTAAGCAGGGCTTGCCGAGGTTAGTGGTGTGGATGGGTCTGTGTGATGGTCTTAATATAGGTACCAAGAGTTCTCCGTGCTTCGGATAGGACGCTAAGCGGTTCATCCCGGCTGTCATTCGAAGATCTTTGGCATTCGTTAGTCATTGTCAGGAGTCTGTAAATCTGACATAAGTCTCACCAAGAGGTACCGTGTTACCCAGTTGGTGGGTAAAATACTGGTATTCAGCTGAAATCAATATTCTCTTAAAGTATGACCTTTAGAAGAACGGACGATATGTTAAAATTTAGTTAAGAAATAGTTAAAAATCTTATTCTAATTAACGTTAATCTATGAGGTTGAGCCTAGTCAATAAAGCCGAAAATATTGGGCTCTTAGTTCAGACGTTTTAGTTAAATTCGACTTTCGTTGACTTCTTAACAATTAACTTTTGTGTCATTATTTCTTTTTAACTAATACACATAGGTATCTAAGTAAAACATGTTAAAGTCGCTTTAATGTATTTCTTCAGATAAATCCATGTTTTGCAGATTCCTCAATACAGACAGTGAAGAAGTGAGGGCGCCATAAATTTGTAATGTGTTATTTTACAGATTTGGGAATTTCTTGAAACTATTTAAGAAATTCCTAACTAAAGTCTCAAATAAAAATTATTAACCCAGAGATAGTACTTACTGCGATTTAGGCTATGCCACTTTATGCACGCGTCTGGATTGAGGGCCCTAGTTATTTAATCATAACAATTTTAATTCACGTTTAAGAAATTCATGGCTTTGCTATAAGTTTTTACTATTTTAACTCATTTCCCTATAAGTCTTATTTCGTTTCGCAAGGGTTCAAAAAATAGGCCCTAATTCAGATGCACGTATCAGATTGGTGTAAACAATAAACAAACATGCAATTTCAGCAATCCCGAAAGATTTGCTATCATTTATTGAAGAGTTCCGCCCCAACTAGCAAAATAGTTACATAATATGAGAATTATACAACTAACAGACATGTAAGGCCTTTATAACTGTTTTGCAGCAACTGAACAGTTATAAAGTAGTATTCAGTTCGACGCATTAGTTATACACCCCTTTTTATTTTTTTGGATAGGAAATCATCAAATGACTTCTCCCGCTCTGGGCGGAGCGGAAGAGGGTGTCAGACTCTTACTGACTAAAACCCACCCGTGTTCCTGCTTGTGCCCTTTGCGTTCCAGGGCCGCGGTGACTCTTTCTAACAAATTCCGCAATCCTAGCAGGCACTGACCATATGGGGCCCCGTCTTCTTTGCTGACGGCTCTTTGAGGCGCGCGTGGAACACGACGCGCCGTCGACTCGGGCCTGGTTGCTATCCGACGGCGAGCCACCCATAGCTCGCCATCCGCAGGCCCGCGCCTACGGTGGCCGGGAATCGCCCTGCGTTTCCCGACGCTCGGGGCGTCTCCTTCTGTTGCGGCGGCTGGGGCGAGAGGTTTCTGGAGAGGAGGCTGGTAGTTATAGTATAATTTAAGTCGTGTTCATATGTCTGGTAAACGTCATCTCAATATTTTATATGACGGTCATATAACATTAAGTCGAGTAAAAGTTTCAGTCAGAAAATAGTGACGAGTCGCCAAGTTTTCTAAATTTAGAACCTTTTATTCAACACTTATATAACAAACTGTGATATAATTATTTTATAGATAACTATTATTCTAATATCTTTCTTATATATAAAATTCTCGTGTCACGGTATTTGTGGTTGAACTCCTCCGAAACGGTGGTCGAGCCGTTTCGGAGGAGTTCAACCACAAATACCGTTTTCGTGAAGCTTAGCGTGCATATCGACTAAGGTGGCGAATCAGACAACATCTATTTTTCGTCCCCCTAAATGTTAAGGGTGGTCCACCCCTACATTTTTATTTTATTTTATGTGGCAAAACGACGTTTGCCGGTTCAGCTAGTCTTATACAACGTGTTGTTTTGCATCCTCGACAAATTTCAGGAGGTTGTCATAAAATACATAAATAATCAATTGAAAGTACGGTACCGGTCAATAACCAATAAGCGCTGCTTTTTTTGTTATTGAAATTTAACAGTATTTCAGAATAAAATCCCGAATACCACAGAATCAGGCGACTACGCACACAGCAACAATGCAGCTGTGTGCGTGAGTGTCGACGTCTTACCTACGAAATGCTAGCGCGTACCTACGTGTGCGATCGTGCGATGACCTACGGCGACCAGTAGCAATAATTTTACCTAATTTTATTTCGGAAATCATCTACTTTATTGGCATAAATTTCGCTTGATAATTAACTCATTTTTAAGCATCAATGGAATACGGAAATCTTACTAATGACAGTAATACTACTTAGTGCGCCACTGTTATCAGATGATTATTAAAATGTTAGTTTTGCTTTATTGCTATCCGTCAACTTAAAGTTTTCGTAATGATTTTGTTTTTATTTGTGGATTAAATTGGTTGATTTGAAATTTTCCTTCTTACATAACGCGCTTAGGACCGGCAATAATACTACCTACCTTAGTTGGTATACCGATCTAGGTACCTACTAAGTCAAAAAATGTTTTCTACGTTTGATGGAAATGGAAAGATGTGCTAGTTAAGTGTTAGTATGTGGTGATACTTTCGAATCTTAGGTATTATTGATTCACTTAAAAAGCTGAAATCGACTTATTTACAGTAGGTAATAAAATTGATTAAGCTAACAACGTATTTACAAAATGAACAAATAAATAAATTACCTACCTACTTATGTTACCCGGAGGTATTTTTCAGTTTCCATCACCACACTCTTGGCACAGTCGACCACAATGTAGCTGGTTTTCTTTCAGCCTACGTAAAACTAACACCTTCGTTTTTAAAGAGGTAATTTTGTTACACTTGTCACTTTTTACGTCTAAACTAACTTTTTAACTTCTCCTCACAAAATAAAAGTTAAGAGGCCACAGGTCCTCCGCGACCGATCCAGTAGTCAAGAAACCTTTCACGCTTCAGTAGGCGCCACACTGTGGTGTGGTGCACTCCAAAGCGGTCACCAGCCTCCCGTATGCTTGCCCGTGGTTCTCGCTGGAAGTATTCCAGGATGTCTTCCTGCAAGGCGACAGGCAGGCCTACGCTGCCGCGTACTTGAGCATGCCGGGGTACGTCAAACTGCCAATGATCCCGTAGTCTGTGCGTAGCAGCCAGCCTGACGCTCTGTGATGGGGGTTCCCGATCGGGAAACATTTCTGTGAACATCCGGATGGCTCCACGTAGGCTGTCTCCACTGATGGCATAAAGGCGGACCATCTCTACCAACTCGACATTGGAATAATTGTCCGTTATCTTGCACTTTGTACCTACTACGTTTCAACGATGTACCGAGAAAGGAATTCGCAAAACGCGCGCACACGGTGCGGGGCGGCGACATCAAATAAACTGTTTTGCTGTTGAATCACGGGCCGCGCCGCGGGGCGGGGGGAGGCGCGGCTAGGCGGTAGGCGCGTGCGGCCGTGCGCGGGGGATTAGGTACCTACGAATTTGTCGAATGATCGATGTATTGTTTGCGTTTGTTTGTGTGTGTGAAAGCGCAGTTATAAGGCTAGGAACAGACGGGCCGCATTTAAATACGTCTTGTTCACACGGATTTCCGTAAATAGCAAAAATAAATTAAAAAAATACCTACTCATTTTATTGTTGATTTGGGTCGAGAATCATTAGCATAATTACGTCCGTGAATTTGACGAGGATGCAAAACAACACGTTGTATATAAAATTCTCGTGTCTCTGTGTTGGTGGTTGAACTGCTCCGAAACGGCTCGATCGAATTTCGTGAATCTTAGCGTGCATATCGGCTAGGGTGGAAAATCGGACATCTATGTTTCATCCCCCTAAATGTTAAGGGTGGCCCACCCCTAATTTTTTTAAATTTATTGAGGCAAAACGACGTTTGCCGGTTCAGCTAGTAACTTATAGTTATAAGTCAGTTATTTAAACGATAATTAACATCTTTTATATAACTTAGTCGCCATTTGTCATTAAGTATAATATACAGGGTGGAATTTTGTAATGCCACCTGGAGGGAAAGTACTCTTAATACTGCAGATAGAAAATTTTACTCAAAGGAAACATTCCTTTATTTTTGAATAGAAAGCAAACTGCATTCAAAGATTTTCGAAAATTCTCTTCTCCGACACCCGGGAATCGAACCGGCTAAAATCTGAAAAAATTATACCCTGTACTTTTATTGCATCCATCGTTAGGGTCAATTATAAAGATGAAATCTCTCTAACAAACATGATAAATTAAATGAAAGGAAATCCAGGAAATCTTAAATTAATTTAATTATTTACAAAAAATGATAAACTAACTAATTAGTTGCTCGAAATGGGCTCCATTCTCTTGGATACACAAATTTATTCTTTTAACGAATTCATTTCTGTGTTGTGGTGAATATTATAAATCGTATTCTGAACTTCAACTCTCAACTCGTTGTCATTCGTATAAGATTTCATGTAAATTTGATTTTTTACATATCCCCACACAAAAAAGTCTAATGGGGTGAGATCTGGCGATCTCGCAGGCCATCTGATTGTGCCGTTTGTACAAATCCAGGTTTAAAATGGTTATTAATGTAGGCAGTAGTGATTCTGCTGTTATGTGCTGGAGCACCATCTTGCTGTAGAATTATTTGGTTTCGCTCTTCCTCGGGGAAACCATTTAACTCGTTTCTTAAGAGATCCAGTTTTTCAATATACTTGACAGTGTTTAAATGACCTTCGTACACGTGGACTAACACTACATTATTTCACCAAACGTTGAAAGAAAATCTTACTTGATTGTTATTGTCCCCAAAGATTAAAAAATGTTTATTGTATATTACAGTTAATGATATAAAATGTAAATTAGTTAGCGTTACGTATAACAATATGTGTGTGTAATGTGTATTTTTACAAACTGAACGGATCGGGCTGAAATTTGGCATGCAGGTAGATGTTATGACGTAGGCATCCGCTAAGAAAGGATTTTGATTAATTCTACCCCCAAAGGGATAAAATAGGGGATGTAAGTTTGTATGAAACTTTGTCAATTTTAAACCGGTCAGACTGCGAGTTTCAAAATCGGGGGTAAAGTAACTATTCCACGCGGACGAAGTCGCGGGCAGAAGCTAGTGTAATCATACAGTTGTTAATAATTTTAATTTGTAACATGGAACGGAATGAACTTTATTCTGAAAAAAAGTGTATAAAATCACGATGATATCCACATAGACAGCAAAAGGTATCATTATAAAATTGACATGGTCCGTATAGACTTTAGAAGTAGTAACACGGCGAACTGTTAACGTAACGCTCTTCGCGGTATACTTTTGTGTGCTTGAGATATATTTCTTCAGATAGTATTCGTAGATTATAATTATATTTTACTTATAACACAAACATTTGCCAGGTGATTGAAATACTCTTGAACGGCAATATTTTCAATTGAATTACTTCCGGGTCGTTTTAAATCTTCTTTCGTTCTTCTTCTGTGTCGCTCATTCTTGCATTATCTCAGCACTTTCCAGTGAACTAATTCCACTTCTTTTGATGACACATTGGATTGATGACCAAGATGCCTTGGGACACGAAAAAAGCAATCTTTAAAAAATCCTCCACTTTTCATTTCCTCTTGGCCAATACAGGATACGATTTTGTTCCCATTTTTCAGACATTGCTGATAAAGTTAACTTTCCTCTTTCTAAAGTTTGTACAATTTAGAAGGTCATATCTAAAACAAAATATTTTATGGTTAAATACAGCTATTTAGACGCAAAAAAAAATCCAATTACACTTACAATAAATACTAAACATTTCCATAACTATGCACAAAGATTTTTCCAATTTCCACAGAACTCTAATTGCAACCATCATGGTGGACGCCATAAAATCGTATGAAAACATGTATAAAACCAATAGTTATTAAAAGTCTGAATGCAATCGCTGAATCGCGCAATGTCCATTGGCAATATGGCGGAAACTATTGATGACAATTAATGTATTTTATGAACCGACTTCCAAAAAAGGAAGAGGTTCTCAATTCGACTGTATTTGTTTTTTTTAATGCTTTTTACCTCATAACTTTGTATTGGGTGTACCGATTGATGATTCTTTTTATATTCGAAAGCAGGTGCTTGTCGTGTGGTCCCATATAAATTTGATTGAGATCTGACGACGAGTATTTGAGTTATCTATACTAATATTATAAAGCTGAAGAGTTTGTTTGTTTGGTTGTTTGCTTGTTTGTTTGTTTGTTTGTTTGAACGCGCTAATCTCAGGAACTACTGGTTCGAATTGAAAAATTCTTTTTGGGTTGAATAGACCATTTATCGAGGAAGGCTTTAGGCTATATATCATCACGCTTAAGCCAATAGGAGCGGAGCAGCGATAAAGGATGTTTTAAAATCGGGGATTCCACGGGGACGAAGTCGCGGGCAGCAGCTAGTCCCTAATAATGCGTGGCTTAGTTTACATTGACGACGTTCTCATTCCCTCTTGTCGTTGTAAAATGAAAAAATAAAATTGTGTACGATAGTTTGGAAGAGCATCTTAGTATTTCAACGTGGTCCCTTTCTAGTTTGGTGAAGATCTGATGTTTAAAAAGCCCTTTCCCATGGTATATATCTTATAGTTATTGAGCATCGGGATAGTACTATGTTATCTGTGATTGGGATATCTTCACATGGTCGGATTTCCATTATCTTTGATCATTATTACAAATACTAATTTACATTGTGTCGTGTACGTCTGTCGCAGAAGTCAGCTCAGTTTCCGCCATTCCGAAACGTTAATCATTTTTCTTTACCTCTAAAATTGAAAATGACCAAAATATTTGTACCTAATATTTATAATTTTGTGAAATTGATAGGTAACTACGATTTTAGCAATTGTGCTCGATATCATTTTACATGATTTTTACCATTTTCCTCTAGCTATCCTTCATATCTTTTCGAAAGTCCTACATAGGTAACTGTAAATTTTTGATCTTTCGCAGATTTGACTATGAGCAGTTATTAGCCAACTCCACATTTTGTCTGGTGGCACGGGGGCGGCGTTTGGGTTCATACCGCTTTCTTGAGGCGTTAGCAGCAGGATGCATACCTGTTTTATTGAGCAATGGTTGGCGGTTACCTTTTGACGAACGCATCGACTGGCGACGTGCTGTTATTTGGGCGGATGAACGTCTCCTATTGCAGGTATTACGCAAAATGACGGCACGGTTGGTGCAGTGACTGAGCGATCGGCTACTGCGCTGCGTGCAACAAATATTTGTACACACGAATTATTTTTATTCGTAGCTTGCAAGTGTTATTCCGTGTTGTTCGTGTATGTGATGTGAAATGCTAGGGGCTGGTTTGTATAGCAGACCTCTAACCTTTTTCTGTTGTAGGTGCCAGAGCTGGTGCGCTCTGTTCCTCCGGAGCGTATTCTTGCTCTGCGGCAACAAACTCAATTCCTCTGGGAGCAGTATTTTTCTTCAATCGAAAAAATTGTGTTCACTACAATAGAGGTAAATAATTAAAGGTTATGTTATTATAATGCTTATATTAAAATGCACCGGCAAAAATCACTTAATATTGCCAAAAATAGTAAATGATCACCAAAATAAATTAAGAACCTCAAATTTTACAACTTGTGATCCTACTTAAAGCAATTAACTCCAAATTATGTTTAATCCAATAATAGTTAAAGATCACAAAAAAAATAACAGTAAGGTCAGGTGGGGTAAGAGGGACGCTGGGGAAAGAGAAACAGTAACTCATAAATAGAAAACTATTAAGCCCAGCTCTGTGGTTACTCCGTCAATAAAACAGTATTAAGTATAGTTTCAATATTTTTGGATAGGTGACGCTACAACACAATAAGTACGCGAGTAAAAGAGAAAGAAAAAAATCAGCTGACAAACTATAAAATTGTGACCTAGCGGCGTTTTTTGTGTGCGATTTTTTAAGGATTAAAAACATCTGTGATACGGCAAATTTTGTTGAAAAGTATAATTTTAATGTTGAATCTTTATTTTCCGCATGTTATATTGTTTGTAGAATGTGTTTTTAGTGCTTTTTCGGTGTCATCAAAAACATAACTTACAAAATACCAAGCTGGGAAAGAGGAACTACCATAACCGGTTAAGAGAAACATTATGTTCCTCTTTCCCGGTTTTAGGGGTAACAAACATTTTGCAAGTTGAAATATCACCTATCTAGATTAGGTAGGTATTGATAGTTTAACTGATCTTGGCGCGCTACATTAGGTAGGTTTTGATAGTTTAACTCATCTTGGTGCGCGGAGCTATGTGTGCAGTGTGCTAAGCACATTGCACACATAGCTCATATTTCACTAATTTTGAGAATATTTTGGTCATTAAGTATACATGCAGCGCACTGTATACATATCTGTTTATGAATAACGATCACAGTGAAAAAATGACAGAAAAGTGTTTTAAGTTTTTTTTTGTACGATGTAAGTACAACAAAGAGTTCCACAATTATTTGTATTTGTTTTTATTCAGTTGAGTTTCTCAAAGTTGAAAAAGTGATTTAAATACTTTTATTATTGATAATAATAAATAAACACTTACTTAGTGACATTCATCGTTTATTTTTCTTAAATTTTTATTAAAAACCAAATGTATATGTTTTTAACATTCGTAGTTCACCACCCCTGACCTTACTAATATGTTCCTCTTACCCCAAATTTTCTTTATTTCTTGGTAAAGCTAAATTAAACCATATTTTAACTAAGGTATGGTTTCATTTCCATTAGCTCGAAAGGCAGTTCTCAAATTTCTAGAGATACATATAAAAATACGTGTTTTTACTTGTATGAATCGAAGCGTTTCTCTTACCCCAAATTTCGGGAAAGAGGAACAATTAGAAGACCTGGCTTCGTTGTCAAATTGTTCTGTTATTACTGGAAGAATCAATTTCTATGTTAAAATAATAGTTAGCATGGTTCGTTAGCGAAACTTTGTTTGTATTGCTATTAGAATATATACATATTTTTACTAGCTGGAAGTCGTAATGTTCAAAAACCAGTAAACTATGTCCCTCTTACCCCACCTGACCTTATATTAATATTATTTATTTAAAATTATATATTTATTTAAAATTATATATTCCAGATAAGTGATTATATACCTCAAAATAGTAAATAAAGCCCTAAAGTTTGACCCTATGATACTGTAAAATCATAACTAAAGAGAGAAGCTATAATATTGTTTCATGTGATAAGCAATAATCGTTCGAATATTTTGTTTTTGAGTGTTTTAAATCATAATGCATTGATTTATAAGTAATTCCTTTTGAGTCATAAAGTAGTGTAAATATTAAAGTTTAGTTCTTATAATGGTCCTAAATTGTGAAGTTTGTGCTGACAATGTGTGTTTGTTAGAGATTAAAAGCAGTAAGTATTTACAGCTATCGTATAATGATAAGATTCAAGTTATGTGTAAAGGTAGATGTGTACCCGACGAGTTACAAGAAATACCTACCCCAAAAATATGATAATTCATCTCGTACCTAATCGTCATTTCAATCGTCAGTTATGAAACATAATATATCTATAACTGGCTATGTGGTTGTGTACACACAAATTATTTTGTTTTCTGTGCATTTTGTTCATACTACTAGAAAGAGTAGTTTGTATCCTCAGAATATCGTGATTTAAATCTGGTCAGCTTTTATAATTATAAGTTTGTAAGTGGGCAAATGTTCTTTCTATTCTCATCGTTCTGTACCGTGATTTCAACCCACTATACACTGGACATTATGTCTGGCCTACCCTTACTCTGGAACCACTGCACGCCTCTGGGGCAAAGACTTCAAATCATCCATGTAAAGGAGATGAGATATAACCTGACCACCTCTCTTCAACCGATAACCTAGCCTTGAATTCTCCAGCAGTGTGCTTAGAGGATTCAAGCTTAAGCAAGATTAAGCAAAACCAAAGAGGACTCAAACTATCGCCCTGAAATATACCCCGCTCGCTCCTTATCGGTTCACTATTCCTCTGGATATATCGACATCCTGGATAGCGAAGGACTGTCCTGCATTGCCCCATACACGACATCAGAAAGGTGCGTAGAGATGCATCCATTTTATACAATTCTAGCACCCTCATGAGCCATGTATGGGGCACCGAGTCATAGGCCTTCTTATAATCTATCCAACATATCGACAGATCTTTTCGGGAGCGCCGAACCTGTTGGCAAATGGCCATATTAATGAGGAGTAGCTCCTTTGTACCACGGGACCCGTTCCTACATCCATTTTGAGAGGCAGACATGATGTTGTTGCTGTTAATATGTTGATTAATTTTATCTCTCAAAATAGATGCAAGAACCTTATAGACCGTCGGTAGACATGTGATCGGTCTATAATTTTTGGGTTCCGTGGTACTACCAGACTTGTGGAGCAGGTGGGTAACTCCTGTCATAAGGAACTCGGGAAGTGAACCGAACTCCAAGGCCGCTTGGTATCGAGATGCCAAACAAGCGTGTGACCTTTGTAACCATTTTATCCAAAAGTTGTGCAGTCCGTCCGGCCCTGGGGATTTCTAGTTAGGTAATGGACGGACTGCACGGGCTACATTTCTGGTAATGGATCACACGCTCGCTCGACCTCCCGAATCCAATCGCCGTCGGTATGACTGACAGGCACCGACCAGATGTTGCGCCAGAACGAACACATGGCGTCATCATCCGGCGGGTGCATGTTAGTCACATTTTGGTCCGGTCGCTCCCAAGCCTTATATACCCACTTTTCATTACTTCGGAATGTGCGATTCTGGGTGTATCGCTCAACCCGTCGTTTATACCTACGGATACGGCTTGCCCATGCATACAACTTCTGCTTCAGGAAGTCGATGCGCTCTGTGACACGAGACAGATAGTCTAGGGAGACTGATATCAGTCCCTGAAAACGTCCGTCTCACAAAGCGCATCACTCTTGGGCGAGTGTTTCCGTCCCTGAAGCAGATCAGTTTGCCAATTAGCGCTCTTGCCCCACCGATACGGCGCTCAATTCTGCACTGCCAGGCCGGTACGGCTGCTTTCGGTCGTGTAACTCGGTCATTGGGCATTTTGACGTGAGCTACACGACATGCCGCTACAGCCGCGCAGTACATTATCGAGTGTGCATCAGTGAGGTCTTCGCAGTTATCAAAATAGTTTGACAATTGCGAATCCAGAGCAGCCACCAGCGCCCTATTTTTGTTATGCATGGGTAGTAGACGAGGTATACGTGGGCTAAGCTCGGTCGACACGTAGCGATATTCCCGAATCGCACTCTCCAAAGCACTCCTCAATTCATCATTGCACTGGGTACTTACTTTCGTAACGCATGCTTAGCAAACTGGCAACAAGAATATGGTTAAGCGTGCTATCGCGCTCAGCGCTACACAAGGAGCTAAAATATGTGTTGGTTTAGTTTAAAACTCAAACACAAAAGTTCCGATATTGGATCTTCCGATATTGGATCATTCAATATCGGAATTGTAATATCGGAACTTCTGTTCCGAGATTCCGATATTGCGATATTCCGAGATTCATGCCCTATTTGCGTCCATCGCATGCGCTGCACACTTCCGCCGGGAGCTGGGACCCTGTCAGAGGCCGGTCGGCCTCGAGGTCCTAAGGCGGCCGGCGGCGAGAAGTACTCGTCGGTCGAGCTCGACGCGACTGCCACGGCCGGTGTCACAGCACTCACGGTAGGGCTGGGTTCCGGCGGCGGCGAGACGGAGCTGAGCGACGAGGCCGGAGGTGGTGGGCGTGCTCGACGAGCTGCGGCGCTTGTTAACATAGATACTTGCTGTCTTCACATTTCATCCGGCGATTCTTTTGAGGTGGTCATTTATTATAATTTCTGTTTAACGGTATGGTTGAAATTCAGTTTTGGAGCGTTTTGCATTGGTTTGGGCTTCATTATTGTATTTAATTTAATATATTTTCTATTGACAAATTCCGAGAATTTTTTTCCTGTCAGTCAAGTTTGACATCTAGCCACAAATTATTATTATTATAATGATTTTAGGAATGCAGCATTGCAACATTGTTATTATGAACTCGAATAATTAACAAATAGTTCATTAGAAAAGATCGTACGATTTATATTGAACTTTTATGGCTTAGGTGCAATGATAAAAAGACAATCAAACTTGTGTCAACTTTATCTCGATTGGACAAGCGCGCTTGTAACGTGAAAAGATGGCTTTACTATCTATACGCAAACGTTTCCACCGTACAGATTTCCACTTTTATAGCGGGCTTATTGAATATTTAATTTACAGATTTTATTGGAGCGCGTCTTAGAACACAGATTATCAAAACAACGAGAAGCTATAATATGGAATGCTTCTCCGGGTGCGCTGGGAACTTTAGCAACATATGGTGATTCCCGAGTTCATTTCCCTGTTGCGGCCCCCATTCTGCAAGCCCCAGTGTGTCCATCCGCCCCACTGTCTCCTCTGCCTGCCCCATCGGTGCCTCTGGCAGCGCCTCCACCTACACCGGGAAATATGTACACTGCTTTATTATACGTCCAAGCTACATCACCAGCGTTACATAAGCTACTCGCCAACATAGCAAGCAGTGAATATTGTGAGAAGGTAATATGGAAATTAGCCAATAACTTTTTTTTGTATAATACATAATATTAAAGTTTTAATTGATACGTAATAAATTTATTTGTTTAATAATAGGGGTTAAAGTATGAAATTGCCGTTTTACTGTAATAGGTTTTTTGAATTGACATAGAATCTTCGTCGTTTGAGGTTTTCGAAAGAAACTTCTTTTCACATGGTTTCTATGATGTTCTTCTTTTAAAAAATGTGAAACATTTGAATATTGACTTTCAATTGTTTTTGTTATACAACTTATACAAGAAATATGGACACTGCAAAAATTCGAGTGATTTTTGAATACGAGTTCCGACGCGGACGAAAACTAGCAGTAAAACAGCCCCGACTCACGAATCTATCTTCACCATTATTGCTCCATGACAACGCGAGACCCATAGATATAATAAACAAGGAGATATGCCCTGTAGCCGAAAATGTATCGGAACCTGTGTCTCCTGTTTTGCCCTACCACCCGGCAACTACTACGAATGCAGTTCAGTAAAAGCAATAGATACGCAGTCGCACACACACCCGCATTTCTGAAATCGGACTGTACTACACAATCAATTATAAACCTTATCCTACTAAGCACAGCGTGTATTTACCGTACACCGTACAACTTACTCACACAAAAACAACGGTGGGTATCGTTGTGCTGTGCAAAAGCAATTTATTTTACATATACGCTAGTGATTGACTAAATCGGAAAGTTGTCGATTCTGCATTTATTACACACACCATGCTGCCCATGTATAACAAATAAATAGCATGAAATTATTGACTAATTTTAAGCAAAGGTCACTTATATATTATCTTAACCCTACAGTGCATGATTTTTTGTTTTCCTCCAAAAAAAATATATGTGCTAGTAAATGTGTTTTTATTTATAGGAAAAATAATTAAAAAAATCACAACTCAACATAAACATTGATAATATATTATTTTAAGTATGTCCCACATATGTCACACCATGCATTACCTTACTGATATTTTCTTAGTAGGATATATATTTAGTAATAAAACAACTTAGTAATTGCGTTTAATTTATTAAGTAAAATTAATGTTTAATAAAAGTATACACTAAGTCTTCGTATTAGGAACGTTTTTACATTACAAAAATAAATTAAAGTATAAAAATATAGGAACTGAAATTGGAAAAGAAAAAAAACAACTTTATTTGCAGAACGCCAAAAAACAGTTCTTGTCTTTATTCAGACAAAGTGCTACCTTACATTTTTGACAGGAAACAAATGATTTACTTTTACAAGCTGGTAACTTACACCGCTTTCTATCATTTGACCAGCAAGTAAAGTGATCAATTCCGTCTATCCTGACATCTCTAGTTGGTACGTTAGCTTTTGGCTTTTTCTTCTTTCTTTCGTCAAGCATATCTGATATGATATGATTGTTTTCCGATAAAGTAGTCCAGCAAGTCCACTCCACCCATATATCGGTTGAAATGCCGAATAACGTTTGGGGCATCGACATCTATGTACTGTTTACGTTTTTTATCAAAAAGTCTCACTTTGTCTTTAGGATGCTCACCGACGAAAGATGATATAACCACAGGTTTGCTATCTAGCCATATTACTGCCGTCACTGGTACCCCGTCTACAGTAGTGACCCATTCTTCTGAGTACCCGGGGGTCTTATTGGCTGCCTGCTCAAAAACAGTTATCGAATGATAACTGTTTTCGAGATGGCAGTTGCAGATTACTTCCTAAACTTGTTGTTCACGGTGCCTAATAATGAATGCCAATCTTAGCCAAATAGGATATCAATTCAGGTGAGGTATAATAATTGTCAAAGAAGACTATAATTCTGAGTCCTGGGAACACAATGACATAAACGTACGACAATATTGCTACTCGCACCTAAATCAGGTTCATCAGGAAGCCTGAATTGATCGTCGTTTTCGGTGCCGGAATAAACTTCAAAGTTACATGCGAAACCTTTATCATCGCATAGTACCAACAACTTGTAGCCCCATTTATGAGCTTTTTTGGGAAGGTATTGGCGCAGAAAGTTGTAAGCTTTTGAGGCCACTTGGCCAATCACCAGATCCTGGATTTTGACCATGTCGTCATCGCTATTCCCATCAGACAGTTCCAATTCATCTTCACTACCAGACGGTACCTCAAGTAGGTGTTGAATATCTGTAGAACCCAGACGTTTCCTTCGATTCATCTGCAAACAATACGAATATTTTTAATACATTTATTGCACAGTGTGCCATATCCGGCACATACAAAAATATGGCAAATTTATGTACTATTTATGAATAATTCTACGAGAAAACAATTGTTATAACAAATAGAAACATGAACTTACCTTCTCTAATTATTTCGTCACTAAAACTGTAAATTTTAACACTTTTTTGAACGTATTTATCCGACCGTCATCCACTTTTTACAAACCGCCGACTCATTTCAAATAAAGTTGCTACTTTTTTCATCAGAACCGTCTATTGACAAATTACTGTACTAACATAAGCAGTTCAATAGGTCCTCGTCCCGCTACTACATACTAGATGGCGCCATGTGGTTCCATTATCGATATAGGGGCATTTTATTGGTATGTGCCATATGTGGAACACTATGCGCTGTAGGGTTAAACATGCCGATTACTATAATGCATTCGAAACTTTATCGAAAGTAAAATACAATTACCATAAAAAGTAAGGAAGTAGCACGAGAATAAGGCATAAACACGATAATTCAAAGCCAAAAACACTTGAACGATTATTTACCAAAAATTTAATGAAATCTAAGAATGTTTGGTACACTTTTGTAATATTTCATTCAACAATCGACATTGTTGTCGACAGTGTATCTGCACAATTACATCACTAACTCGCGGCAAGAAGCAGCGGCCGTACTATGCGATACATCGGCTTGCTAAAGTATCGTTTTGTGATTTTTACATTGCTCATCCAGTCACTTAGCGACAAACTTAGGTAGTGGTTAAGGAGCAGTGTATTCATTGTAATATGTTATTGTCGCTGTGACATTTGAAAACAAAAATAACATAGTATAAGCAAGAAATATTTTACGATTTGTTGTTTTTCATGATTTTAAAGACAAATATAGTAAAATACTTGTACTTTGATATGGTAAGTGATTCCATAATTAACAAAGTTTTGGTTTATGCTTCGGTTTTTACAAGAAAACACTGAACAACACGGCATTCTTATATCTTATCACGCTCACGGTCGTAAGCGCACTAGTTCGCGGATTCGACCATTGCGTAAGACATGCTCGCCCTGAGCATGTCGCGAGGACGCCGACACGCCCCCTTGCCACTTCTCCTGTATTTTATATTTCTATGGCGAGACCTCATACAGCTCGAGAAACCGTTTTGACCCTTCAGGAACTGCAGTTAGAAACCATTCGTCATCCTCCGTATTCGCCAGACCTTGCTCCAACGGACTACCATTTTTTTCGTGATTTGGACAATTATTTACGTGACAAGAAGTTTTCTTCCCAGGAGGCAGTACAAAATGCTTTCACACAGTTTGTGCAGTCTAGATCCTCAGAGTTATATCGCAAAGGCATAAATTATCATCCTATGAGATGGCAGCAATGTATAGATAATAATGGTAACTATTTTGATTAAATACATTTGTTAAAAATTAAAAAATAAAAAATTTAGATTTTCAACAAATCGGCCATTTCATACTTTAACCCCTAATATTAAAGTTTTAACTGACACGTATTAAAATTTACAGGTCGTTTTAGTGTGGGACAGCGAGCGCGCTGCGCCTTCGCTCAAGTCATTATCGCGCGTGGCTGGGGACACGCGCGACCCGTTACCCGTGCTCGTAGTTGACGCCACCACTCACTATCCCGGGTAATTTAACCTAAAATTACTTACTTCTGTACAACCTGTCATATGAGGGTATAGAGGTATTGAAATACTTACAATTTAATTTTAGGGAAGGTGTTTCGGCTAGGTGGCAGCCACTGTGGGCTGTTCCAACGGCTGGTGTATTTTCACTAGACGGCGATGCTCCTCTATTGGCCGAAGAGCTGGATTTTGCCTTTCGGGTGTGGCAACATTTTCCGGAGCGAATAGTCGGATATCCGGCTCGAACTCACTTCTGGGACGAGGCAAAGGTTGAAATTTATTTATAGGCACCTAATAGGGTTTGTTTTCCTGAAACTGTAACTGAATGGTAAATTGTTGGACACAGGGGACTTGGGGCTACAGCAGCAAGTGGGGTGACTCGTACTCAATGGTGCTGCCAGGCGCGGCGCTAGTGCACCGCGCGCTGCTGGCGCAATACGCAGCCGCCGCGCCCGCGCTGCGCCACGCCGTGCGCCGTACGCGCAACTGTGAGGACATCCTGCTCAACTGCCTTGCTTCGCATCTCACCCGGCGCCCGCCGCTCAAGTTAGCACAGCGTCGACGCTACAAAGCAACACATCATCGATACAAGTAAATAGTCATGTACTTTAAAATATGGTTCAATTTTTTATTGGATATAATTATTAATATTCCATTTATTTATTTCACACACATACACATTACAATTTTAAATATTTCTATACTTAAATAAATGAAATACATTAAGAAATTTAAAAATAGTCAGGGTAAAATGGTCAGAGTTCCTGAGAGAAGAACCGCCGTGTCCAGGATTACTGCTTTCTGGATAAAATCCTTGATCCAGCTGCCCAACGAGAGCATCTTGAGGTGTTGGTCGAGGCTCTTGGCAATTATGCCATTGGCCGTCACGATTTTCGGCACAATGACTACTGAGTTCACATCCCACATATTGACAATCTCGTGAGCCAAGTCAAAATACTTCATTTGTTTCTCTTTCTCAGTCTTCCTGACATTCTCGTCTTGCCGGATGTTGCTTCCAAAAAAAATTGAAATGTTATTGACTAACTACTTTAAAAAATAGACGCTTTTTCCTGGAAACTAAAGAACAATGGCAGACTTCCATACATAAAATTAGTTGAGAAGAAATGGTAGCGTCTATATGTCAAAAATATCTTAAAATGTCGAGCGTGAGTCCCTGAGTAACTTTGTCAAAGAATTTTGTCCTGGGGGGGCTTCAAAAAAAAGATGTTTAACTTTGAACTTTTTTAGGTTATGTCTTATGTCACTTGGAGAAACATGCGTCCTGTGGTTGTTTGTTGTTACTTTACTATATTCTTAGCAAAAAGATTAACTATGTGGGTACATTAACCCATATACTATTTTTAAGATTATTGTTTCTCTATTATATATTCATATAATAGTAGTATATAGGTACACCGCTGGGGAAACTATTTTTATTGATCAAGAGTACCTACGCCTGTAAGGTTTCTGTAACAGTCAATGATTGCCATATAGATTGATGAATGTGGAAAAAGCAGAAGGATGTTTTCTCTGCCTACTTCTACGGGGAAAAGGCGTGACCTGCCGATATGTATGCATTGTATGCAGCATTCAGTATAGGTAGGTACTTGTTTTTTATACCACTAACGTGGCAGACAGGCATACCTATGGTCCACCTGTTGATGTTATAGTTGTTAGTGCTCACTGTAGCCTTTAGAACCCTTTTGGAATGCAATGAATAAAAAAATAAAACAATTCTACATTTTTTACATTTTTATTCCTCCTCATCATCTTTTCTTATAATTATAGAATTTATAAATTCTGCTAGCGCTACGATAGGTAATATGTTGATGTCTGGCCCACCCCAAAACCACACCACAGTCATAACATGGGCGCAACACCCCAAAGTGCGCCGAGCCGCCGACCAACTAAACAGCTACAATATTATTCTTCTAGTATACGGGTTCGGCCAGGTATACAGGCACGCACAAGTCACACATACCATAAATCAGTCCGTAATCAATTCAAGTCAAATAGAAATAAGAAAATAGCAAAATGTCAAAAACAACACAACCAACACGAAAAGCACAGCATCAGTGACAGCTGACAGCCCGCAATTCAAGTCAGTGTTGCCATAACAATAAATGGAATTGTTACTATAGTATTGCGATTAAGATATTGAATAATTGCAGGAAGTTCTATTTAAGGAACTTATTTTCGACCATATCACTTTTATTTTTTATTATTACTGATGGTGTAGGTATTAGTAATACTAACTTCCTATAAAATAGTTTTTATCCATTATGTGTTTCTTAAAAGTATATACCAAAATAGTTTGAATTTAGTAAATGACAACACTTGAATAGTGTAAAATCATTTTAGTCATTTTGATATTCCCAAAAATGTATGTTTTTTTCTGTGGCTTTAATTAAAATACATTTTTATTTGAAAAATCATAGAAAAATACCTGAAATCATTTTATGTAACAGACATTACTAGACGCTAAAATTTTTGTCAACTATTATTCTGCCATTGTTCTTTCTGTATGATCTGTGTAATAACAAGTACGACTGCTCAGAGTTCTTTGGCAGCTTATAAAGGGGAACGCCCAAAAAATGCTTGAAATAGACAGAAACTACGAATAGCCCTTAATTTTATTTAAAATAAAATATGTATCATGAAATAATTTTCATGTTTGTTCAAATAGGGTAAAAATATAGCGATAATTATAATATTTAACTTCTGAAGGTCTGTTTATTTGACATTGACAGTGACATTCAGCCAAACAGGAATCGTCAAATAATCCATAACAAACTATTTTATAGAATTAGTGCACAGTTATCATTAATTTAATATAATTCGACCTATGTGTACCATAAGTCTAGCTAAAATAATATATGCATGTCAGTATGAATTAAAATCAAATAAATAATTTCAAAATAGAAAACATATCATAGGCTGTATGAATCACATGTCCTTTGCCTTATTGACAGTTTGACATTACTGCATTTTTTCGATTGTTTGTTTACTCATTGAGATAGGAAAAATATGGAGACGCTGCGTTATTCTATGCATACATTTGCTTAAGTATACAAATATGAGTGAAATATGGTTCAGAACTTGAAATATCCGTTATGTCTCATTCTTTCTAGTGAGATAATCCTATTTGATAAAAGAGACAACTACACTGGACAGCAAATAAACCGAGCCACCCGCTACCTAGGCACTCTAATTCGATTTTCTCAAAAACTAAAAAACCTACAATTATCAAAGTTGTACCTACAGAAAGTGCGTTTCATGGTGATTAAAATGAAAGGAAATTCATTGGGTTTAATCAATATTTCAGTGTTTATTAAGGATTTTACAAAGAAGAGTCGTTTTCCAGTCGTGACAATCGTTAGTAATTATAAAGTGAAAAAAAAAATTAAAGCCAAAAACAAAGATAAAGTAAAAAAAAAGTTTTTAATCAATATTCCGTATTCCCTCCCCTTGCTCGGATAACTGCCAGCATCCTTGTATTCATCGACCTTACGAGGCTGACGATAAAATCTTTAGGAATTGTATTCCACTCCTCTTCAATTGCGATTCGCAGCTCTGGAAGCCTTATTGGAGCAGGTACCCGGGCTCGAACCCGACGTTTCAGCTCATCCCATAAGTGTTCTATCGGATTCAAGTCCGGGTTTCGAGCTGGCCAGTCCATCGTACGAATGCTGACGTCGCGTAGATACTGGGTCACCACATGAGCAACATGAGGCCGTGCATTATCATGCATCAATTGCATATCCTGTCCGATATATCCTGCGTAAGGTACCACATGGTCTGCGAGGATTTCAGTAATGTGGCGATGAGAAGTCAGTCCACGTGTACGGCCCGTCGGTTCGATGAAAACTAACGCTGTATGTGCTGTTAACGAGATGCCGCCCCAGACCATTACAGATCCTCCTCCTACAACAGTTTCCTCGATGCAACACTGAGAATAACGTTCTCCAGGGCGACGATATACTCTTTGACGTCGATCACTTCCATGTAGACTCACCCTGGTCTCATTACTGAAGAGTACATTACTCCACTGCACTAATGTCCAATCCCTATGCTCTCGAGCAAATTCAAGTCGTGCTCGACGGTGTGCTACCGTTAATGCTGGGCCTGTTGCAGCTCTTTTTGGGGTCAGGTTCCGTTCAGCAAGTCTCCTTCTGACGGTATCTGAACTTATGACCACTTGGCGTTCGTCACGCAGACTTTGTTGGACTTGAACTGCGTTGACGTGGCGATTTCGCAGAACAGTAAGGTGGATATAACGATCATCTGCTGCTGATGTAGCCCTAGGTCTGCCCGTACCTGGACGGCGATCGAATGCTCCAGTCTCTAGGTATCGTCTGTAAACTCGTTGCACCGAAGATCTGCTGATTCGAAGCCTTCGAGCGACTTCACGTTGCGCAATGCCTGCTTGAAGTAATGCTACAGCTTGAGCTGCTTCCTGAGGTGTTGTATCCATTATTAATCGAAAAAAGTAGCAAAAACACGCGCGTCTGAGCAAACGATGGACAAAAACTAAAGAAATGATAAGAAATATCCGACTACCCTCATTGTAGAGAAAAAGAACGCTAATTTCAAACTCTGGTGAAAACTGAGCAAATCGTTAGCATTGTGTTTGTTGCTTGATTACAATGTGAGTTGACGGTACTTTCGAATTAATTTGTAGTCATTTTAATCACCATGAAACGCACTTTTTGTAGATATAACTTTGATAGTTGTAAGTTTTATACTTTTTGAGAAAATCGAATCGAGAGTTCCTAGGTAGTGGGTGGCTCGGTTTATTTGCTGACCAGTGTATATTTAAGTTGTTGCTAATTATGGCAACATTTTGTCGTAATTTTGAGACAGTTATAGGTACGTGCCGTTGCAGCCATATTAAGCGGCAAATTCATGGTAGTTACGCTGTCAAATGGTTGTTTACTTTTATTATTATTGAGATTTGCGAGAAAACTACGAGGAATTTTACTTTTAAAACTGCATGTAAATGTTGGAAAACGTAAATCCAACATGCCTGTGTGTTATGTTGTGAAGTGTGGTGCAAGAAACAATCAAAATCAGCCTTAATTGTCTTTGCACAGGTTAGTAGCCGGTTTTCATGCATTAATACACACAATTATACACATTCGGTGATACTATTGTAACGCAATCATGAATTTATGGCTAAAGTATTGATATTTGGGTTAATTTCCATATAACAGGCCTTTTTATTATATTTGATATTCATTCGTTTGTTTACATAATGGAATAGTGTTGTACCGTTGCCGACTTGCGGTAATACGAAACTAGTTCCTCCGCTGGAACGATATCGGTATATTCTGTGATGTTAACATAAATAATCCTGCGTCTTATTCGGTCCGAGTGACCTAGCTAGGTCCGGCCTGTGATTCACACTTCACACTAAAATCAAAATATTTTACGTAAACCTAAAGAAAACATTGAAAAAGCTAATTATTTCTAAAAGATTAATCTTGGAGTTTCGTGCCGGCACTTCTCCATAGGAAACAGCTAATTGGAACCTTGCACCTAGCTTATGATGTTTTATGTTTGTTTTAGTTTCATATTAGCAGCTCTAACCAAAATGATTTAAAAATACTTTAACTTTTATAGGTTTCCTAAAAATGAAGGCTTAAAAAATGGTTAGAGGCTAAGGGTTGTAGGGTGATGTAAAATAATTTTAATGGTTTTTTTTTTGCGCGGTACCCTAATAATTTCTCTAAAATAAAAGTAGCCTCAGTTACTCCTTGTAACATATGTGCCAGTAAAAATCCCCTCAAAATTTGTACAGCTATTTCAGAGATTAGCCGGGACAAACACTTCAATTTTATTTATTTGTATAGATAGCAGAAGGTAAGATAACCTACTCATCTTTTTCTGTTACTATTACAACGGATTTTAATTAAGTACATAATAGTAGGTATGATCCAAACGTGATTAACTAGTGGAACTCGTATTTAGTATCGATACTCGTTGTAGTAACACCTTGATTGACTCAACCCTAGCATGGGCAGCCATTTTATGCGACAATATGAGTTGTAGGTATGCACCCCTTTTTTGTAGGTATTTCCAGTCCATACTTTTATAGGTCAATGACTTTACTTCACTTGACTCTTGGTTTTGCGACTCTTGAGTTACGTACGGATTGCTTTTTTATGATATTTATAACGACGACTGTGGCCATTTTTAAAGGATTTATTTTACTTCTGCATACCATACCCATTTTTTTAACACGGAGTCACGGACTTAGATTGGACCCGCATTAACGACGACTCGGCTTTTTGACAACGGACCTGGAACCTGCTTTACAAACGATGCTGTTGTGTGTTTTGGACTTGTGTCCCGTTTAAAAATGAACAGAAACCTACACTGTGCTAATTGCTATCTCCATATTGCAAGGATGAGGCGTAACCTCTTGTCAATGCAAAATGACTTAACCTCTATTTTAGAAAAATGTTTGAAACTAATTCTTCCCTAGTTTTTGATAATTATTGAACTTGTAATGGGTATCCTACTATTTGTAGTACAATTTGGCGCATATTTAACTGTTGTCCATTTCAAGCATTTTTTTGTATGGCTGGTGGGCATTCCCCATTCGCACTGAGTTACTGAAAATTATCGAAACAGCAGAAGATTGACCTATTTTTATATAACATCAATTTTAGTATTATATAATAAGAGTAAGAATTACTATGTTGTATTATTATTTAGCCCATTTGGACCCAAATACAAACGAGTAAAAAAAAAATCTGAAAAAAACTTTATTCACGTAGGTAATTATTGGGGGCTAGTTAGACATTCTATAAAGAAAAACAATAAAAAAGATACTTCCTTATGCATAAAAAAACACCGTCCTCAAATGGGGCCAATGGGCTTATGCATGTATAAATTTTGAAAACATCATTATTCGATGCACAATGTCTTGATGCACTTTTCACAGTGCCAACGTGCCTTTTATTTGACATTCACTGCATCAAAGCGGGCTTAGCAGTTTTTGGGTGAAGTGTCCAACAAAATCTAAACTCATTCTCGGCACCACTGAAGTAGGTTTACGACGCCTTCCATCGGGTCTTTCAGTGCCATTACTCCTCAAATAGAATCGGGCGATACTTCGGCGAACCTGGAGATATAGTCTTGTTTCTCTTCAGCGGTCAGGACATGCAGAGGCCAAGCATCAGCTACAGCCAAATCCAGCATGTAGGTAAACAGAACCCACCTTTACACTTACCCCTCCTTTTTTTGCCTCGTGTAGCTGTTCTGTATAAAACCATTTACTGGCCAGGTTGATCAACTCCGATCATACTTTTGTTGTAAGTCTGAAAGACAAGAGATGTCCACAACTACCTTTCTAGGATAAACAAGGTCGTAGTTTGTACTCATGGTAAAGTCAAGTCAAGCCATCACATGAACAAAATTTGATAAGCTGTATCGCAGCTGTGGTCAAATTCTGATTGTTTCTTCTTTTTCATGTCCGTAACAGATATTGATGGATATTCTGGAAAATCGACCTATGTTATCACGCGGAAGAATGTTTTGCTGGTCATCATTTCATCGCCTCTTCATCTGTGAGAATACTCGGATCTGGATAAATTACCACTATGTCGTAACTAACGTCTGGATTATCCTCTTCAATCAGAATGTTTTCAAGAGATTCCTCAAGTCTATATAGTAATTTGCAACATCAAACCATCGCTTACTCATTGTTCACATCAAAACAAAACCTGCGAAAGCAAACAAAAATTTATTAATAATTTAAAAATAATTTATTAATTATTACCAATTAGTCCATTGGCCCCATTTGGGGACACCATACTTAAATGTCTATTCATAAAGTATAAGCTTAGAAAATACTTGACAAAATTGCATGTTTTACTAGAAGAAACTATGGTCAAGTGAAAAATACAAAAAAAAAAAGATAAATTACATTGTAAAAATAAAAATAAAAAATAGCACACACATTCGCGGTCAACATAAACTGAAAAAAAAATCCGTAAAATCGGCGCAGTGCAAAAAGTAGCAGTTCAAGAGAGAGCGCGCGCTTTCTAACAACATGCGCGTAGGTACTGCTAAATGTACTGCCGTCATAAGAAAAAATAACGTATTGACAAAAAAACAAGTAACCCATTTCCAACCTTAACTAATTGTCTTAATCTCGGAAATCGTTTACTTAGTTTTGAGTTATAAAGTCCTATTTTCTTATGATGGCAGAGTACTTGGCGGCGGAGGCGAAGTTTCGTTTGATTTGTGCCGACATGCCTATAACTAACATAGATCAACAAAAGATAGACTACCTACCATCAAACGAAGTTGTACGGCTCACAAAAATGATTTCGGAAATGTATGTAGTTTTGACGAAACAGTACATAACATTATCTCATTGCATTACCTACTTACTTAAATGTTAATGTTGATAACAAAAAGGGAACTAAAAACAAAACCGACTTCAAAATTGTATGTAACTAACTTACCTATATATGTTTAGAAAGAATATAACAGAACAAAAAAGTAAAAAATGAAAACGATAACTTCTGTCATGAATAAACTCACTTGCTCACAAAAAAATACTTAGTTGGTGATATACCAACCCAACTAAGTATTTTTTTGTGAGTGTTTTTTGCTGCTCGAATTATAGGAAAGTAAGAGTAATGAAAAGCATAGGTACAAATCCATCCAACCAAACACGTCACCCCTTCCTACTTTCAAAGTTTTATATAAATTTAAGTCTGAAGTTATAGGTAATGTTTTAATGTTTTTCTGTTTTGTTCTCTTTTGTGTTCAGGCCCAATGTTTTAATGTTTTTCTGTTTTGTTCTCTTTTGTGCGCTTTTTGTTTATATTTATACAGTTACATTTTCATTTACTTTTGACATGAATACTTACTTTGTAAGTATCATATTTTTCTATTTCAATTTTATTCCCTATTGTGAATATGAGGACTATATGGGTTATTATTAGCTTTTTCCTCTTCAAGTATTTTTTTTAACGTTGTCTGGCTGTTTGAGTATTTTTGTGGCCTACCCAAATGTCCTTTATGTCCTTTCATTGGCATTGTTCGTCGAGTTGTTGAGCTCCATATTGATTCTAAGTTGAGCTAATCGACTCTGACCAAGGCTTGCACTGACTGGACAGGTCCACTCAAAACTGTGTGGTTCCTTCTTAAAAAGACCACCTTAGACACTGATCTACATAGTCCTCATATAACGTATTGTGAATATGGGGACCATGTAGATCGCTACGTCAGGGGTTCATTCAAGTTAGTCTGGCGGTTTGAGTTCTTTAGGTGGCCTACCCAAATGTCCTTACTTTGGTATTGTTCGTCAAATCGTTGAGCTCCTTAAAGTTCTAAGTTTGAGCTACACGATAACTGACAAATGCTTGCACTGTTTGGATAGGTCCACTCAAATCTGTGTGGTACTTTCATCAAAAGACCACTTCAGACACCAACCTACATGGTTCTCATATGATTTGACCAGTACAATTGTATGGACTTCAAAAGAGACCTTGACCTCTGAGTTTGTTTCGGTGTTTCTTCTCAGGGTAGTCAACTAGGAAACACCAGATTGACGTGTAAAAGTGTTTTTTACAACCTACTTACAAAATAAAAATCATTTATCATTTAGCAGTACCTACGCGCATGTTGTTAGAGAGCGCGCGCTCTCTCTTGAACTGCTACTTTTTGCACTGCGCCGATTTCACGGATTTTTTTTTCAGTTTCAGTTGACCGCGAATGAGTGTGCTATTTTTGCGAAATTCGGTTATCGGGACGTGAGACAAAATAAGTTTTTGTTTAATATCAAAACAATTTTTATTCTCTGTGTTTGTGGATTTTTGTTCTTTGTTTGATCGAAACATAACTATCTAGAGATCAGAGGATATCCATTACATTTCTTTCTTTGGGGTTACGTCAGGGACAAGATGTTTGTGTCCAGATGCGATTCCGCAACAGAGATGAGGAATCGCATCGTGGATGTGTTTGTGACGCTGCGTGACGAGTGTACCCAGGACCCTACGTTTCTGCCCCTAGTCCAAGCCCAAGAACCCTATCTGGTTAGGTGTGAGCGAGCTTAAGATTAGTTCAGTAGTTCATTCGTTTATACCTTGATTGCCGGATCTCCATGTACTTACAAGCTTCCTTTTTGCTATCAATCTTTATCGGAACCGTGATTTTAAAAGGCTCAGCTTATGGCTTCTCCTTTTCTCTAAACTTTCATTAACAAATTCCAACCATCGGTATTTCTGTGTAATTAAAATGATTCTAAGTGATATTAGTGGTGACGGCGATAGGCGAGATCCGTAGGTGCATTCAAAATTATTCAGGTAGTTCATGAGATAATATAGCTGCATTACCGGATCTCAATGTACTTTTAAGCTTCTTTTTAACCGACTTCCAAAAAAGGAGGAGTTTTTAAATTCGATTGTATATTATTTTGTGTGTTACCTAGTGTTGCAAAAAACTCGAGTATTCGAGTCCTATATAAACGGACTCGGATGATGAATAACAAGACTCGACTCATTACAACAGGACTCCAAGACTAGAGAACTAAGTTCTCTACGAGCCCTTGTATGTGACATGAGAGCTCGAGTCTCTTTGTGCGCTCGAGTCCTTTTTATGCGGCGAGTCGTACTCAAGTTCTTTTCGTGTATGAGTCTAACAATTAAATGTATGTCGTTTTGTAGCAATTAAATACATTTTCTTTCTGTTCTTTCTTTCAATTAAATTGTTACATTTACAGGGCGGGGAGAAAGGCTCAGATAAAAAAAAACTTTTTACAAAAAAATACAACCGACTTCCACAAAAAATCAAAAAAGTACAAAATAACTTTAATTCGGAACTCGGTGTTTGTGGTTCCTTTTTCGTTTTTTGAACACCGACTTCCGAATTAAAGTTATTTTGTACTTTTTTGATTTTTTGTGGAAGTCGGTTGTATTTTTTTGTAAAAAGTTTTTTTATTTTTCACTTTTTAGTGGTACCTACACCCCCTCCCCTCCCCCACCTAAACGAACCAATTACATTGGTGTAAAAAAATGCACTGCTCCAATGCAGAGTAAACTAAAAGGTCGTCAATGTAGACAATGTAGATATTTTTTTTAGATTTTTGTTGATTTTTCAAAAACCGCTTGTTCGATTGCAATAAAATTTTCATGGGACCATTTGGGAAGTATACCCTTTCCAACAAACAAAGAATTTTTCAAATCGGTTGGCAAGCGACGGAGTTATGCGCGAACAAACATAAAAAAAAAAAAATACAAACATCCGAATTGAGAACCTCCTCCTTTTTTAGAAGTCGGTTAAAAAGGTGACTTACCTTTGGTCAAACATCTAGTTGTTCAATGAAGTGAATAAAATCACTTATGTTGTCCCATCAATCCAATAAATTACAAAACTATCATATTTTTTACAAAGCCGCACTCTGGCCCTACACATTCGCCTGCGAACCAAAGATGGCTAAAATAAGTTTTAAGATTTGGGCACTTAAAGCAATGGCCCCAAATGGGTACAGCGGGCGTAAATGGGCTAACCCATTTACGCCCGCTGTACCCATTTGGGGCCATTGCAATGTTGTACTCGTGCGCACCTTTTTCAATTAGAATCTATACTAATATTATAAAGCTGAAGAGTTTGTTTGTTTGTTTGAACGCGCTAATCTCAGGAACTACTGGTTCGAATTGAAAAAATATTTTTGGGTTGAATAGACCATTTATCGGGGAAGGCTTTAGGCTATATATCATCACGCTTAAGCCAATAGGAGCGGAGCAGCGATAAAGAATGTTTTAAAATCGGGGATTCCACGGGGACGAAGTCGCGGGCAGCAGCTAGTATAATATATAACCTGTGGATCACGTAGTTAGTTGCGCAAATGCGCACTTATACACCCCTAATTTTTAATTAGTACAAAAAAAGACAGGGCTCTGTCCGTACCCGTTACTGATCATATTTGTGCAGTCAAAAGTAAAAAATAAAAACCTAAAATTGTCCACGGAGTTTTTTAATAATTGTTAAATTCATAATAGAATCAACATTCATAACAATTGCTACTAGAAAATACTACGCACAGTGTTTTTCCATTTTAATCGTCATTTATCTATACTAATATTATAAAGCTGAAGAGTTTGTTTGTTTGAACGCGCTAATCACAGGAACTGCTGGTTCGAATTGAAAAATTCTTTTTGGGTTGAATAGACCATTTATCGAGGAAGGCTTTAGGCTATATATCATCACGCTTAAGCCAATAGGAGCGGAGCAGCGATAAAGAATGTTTTAAAATCGGGGATTCCACGGGGACGAAGTCGCGGGCAGCAGCTAGTTCATTCATAAATCAATAGCCTGTACAATATTTTTATAAGTTGAGTGGAATTTTAGGATATAAAAAACGCTAATAACTTTGCTGTTTATGAACATAATTTTTTGAGACTTTTCTTAAATAATAAAAAGACCTTTTCTAATAAGCCCTTAAAGTATTTGTACTAATTAAAAACTAGGGGAGTATACCTAGATAATAAGCTTATGTTAAACATGTATAGTGCGCAATTGTTTGTTTTCCTAAATAAATAAAATAAAATAATTATAGGTAGTACCTTGTAGATAACAAGGTATGAAATTTGCTAGAAAGTTATGCTAGGTACATTTTTATCACATGGGCGCATATTTGTGAGTAACGCGCTACTTATTAATTTAAATTAAATTAAATAGTCGGAATATAATAATCAATACACAAACCTTTAGGTTTATGACGATATGCTTTTGATACTGGGTAACGTCTATCAAAATCGGGATTGACCAAATAACTACTTAATAACGCCCAAATCTCAGTTTGACTAAGCCCGCGAGACGCGAGTTTCGCAGGCTTAGTCTTGTTCTTGCTAAAATCTTGCACCATCGAGCGACCACATACGGCTTCAGCCGACTTCTTCCTTTTTCCTAAATTCAAATTATATACCATATAAATTAATAAATAAATTACCACTTCGCGGCACCCGTTTTCATTCGATAGAAGACATTAAGGAGTATTCGACAGCGAGAAAACTCAATTCCGGAAAAAGCGTTTAAAAATGTTTTAATAATTGGATTATTAGTGGGCGTAAATGTATCGTTTTTATAGCGCCACTCCAGGACATGCAGTAGGTTAGTAGGGATATTGCCAAGTTAACCGATTTCCTTAGCTTCTCGTCGGCCACGTATCTTAGGGTTTTGAAGACATATCCATATAGGTACATAAGTTTAAGTTACCTACTGCTAAGAGTAAGTATTTGATATGAATTTTGAAGCTTAAGGTGTTATAACCCCTAGGAACTTTTCACCGGCTGTTTTCTGAATGCGGTGGTGCATTTGCAATTATTTGTTTTGCAACATGTGAGGGCTACTATGGAATACATATACGGAATACATATATAGTTCACGTATGTGGCTGACGCACTATTTTTTCCGCGTTTAGAGTGAGAACATTATTAGCATTACGCAACCACTGCGTCACGACTTTGAAACCCGACTAAGCTTCACTATAGCAACTAGGTATATTACTATTTTTATATTACAGGTCCTCCTGGAGCGATCCTGAGCACTTCGTTCAAAGACAATCCTGTCTCAACACGTTCGCTACTGCGTGGGGCTACATGCCGCTTATGCGGTCCGTGTTAAGATTAGATCCAATATTATTTAAAGATCCTGTATCGACTCTTAGAAAAAAATATAGAAAAATGGAGTTGGTAACTTCTTGAATCTTCTTAAATTATTAAATAATTATAATATTGTAAGTACAATACTCTAATAAATGAGGCTTGATAATCTGATAATGCAATTTTATTAAGTCCCCGTAGATTTTTTTTTGTTGAAATGCCAAACTTATTCCCATTTGGTACTTGCGGTGCGACTGTGATTCTTGCCAAATCTCATCATTCAAAAGGATTTTTTTTTTTAAAATTTAAATTGTTTTCTTTTTTACAACGAGCCCTGGTCCCAAAAAAAAATCTGTGGTACCCAGTCATGATGTTGATCGACTCATTCATTTGAAGTTACTGATAATATTAATAAGTTACTAATGTGTGTAAAGACGCAACATAATCGAACCTGAAGTTGATTTACATTTTTTAAATTATTTAAGTAGGTATATAAATATTCGGTGAATGTTTCTATTCGTGGGTACCTATGCCAAATTTTGTGAATATTGTGTTAATCCAGGTAGGTACCTAAGTATCTACCTCCCTAATTACGAAATACGGTTATAAAATTCCTAAAAATATATTTAATAAGTACTTATGCGGTTGGTCAAGTTTTTATAATGTAGTAGATACCTATATCTAAATTAATAAAGGGTAGGGTAAATATGCCATACGTCGCCCCCCCCCCCCCAAACTTCGGCCGTCTTCATATTTTCAGCTTGCGTTCATTGAAAAGATAATTAAGTGACAATTGTGCTACTCAAATTGTGACCTTAGTTCATACTCTATACTTACAAACCGAAACTATCGGATTAAGTCGCTCATTGTTCACACACTGAGCGTAAGTAGCGATGGCACCGTTGAAGCGTCAAGTTCGTAGTAAAAGTAGCTAACTTGTTGTGAATACCCACACTACGGTACATATTACAACGAACTAATGGAGCCAGAGCAATCCAGTTAGAAAATCCGTAAGGGGGCCGACATTTAGCGTATTTACCCTAGTAATAATAGCTCCAATAAAAAGAGAAGAATTGTCCTTACTCCAAATATTAAATCTACTGCCTAAAATACTAACTTTCCGACTACTTTTGTCCGAATAAAAATGATTAAACGACCGAATGAGATACTGAAATCTTCGAAAAAGAAACATGACTGTTTATTGCTACAATACTTTTCTACCAGCATAAATTACGTTCTGCTGAAAACTATGTTTTGTAATTTTTATCTTTACTTGCCTACTATTAATTCATAAATAACCTTTCATATTTCATAGACTGTGGTGCAATTTTAACTGTAACATTATACTGAAATTATTATTCTGCGTGGTTATACAGAAACTTATAAAAAATATAAAAATGTAACAATAACTTTTACTTGCATCATATATCATGAATTCTACTTACAGCGGGTATGCTTCGATATCGGTAATTCTCCTTCGGTGTAATTAATAATATCAGTAATGTGAATATATTTAAAACTCCTACTGTTTTTATCATAATCCCTAAACATAAATATTTACCAATTATAATATAAAATATATGTGGGTAGATGATATTTATAGTTTTAAATTGAGGGTAACCAGTAACTGATTCCCACCTGCGCTAAGATAGGTCGACGGAGCCCCGCTGCGCGGGGCTCCTATTTCTGGATGGTTTAAAAATAAATAAATAAATAATATAAAAATAATGACGTTTTTTTATATATATTAAACGTTAGACCTAATGATTTTCGATTAAATAAACAATCAATAATTTCATCGGAGTTGAAAATTTAGGTGAACTTTGGCGCACCCTATTTTCATCATAATTTTATTGAGAGTTAAAAAATAAATTTGATAACCAACAATAGAAATTAAAAAGTTCATGCAAGTTGTAATAATATGATTATTTTGACAAAACCTCTGCTGTCGGTAACTTAGTAATTTTGTCGGAGGTTCAGTGTTCTATCCGGAAGTTTAGTTTTGTTATTCGAAGATCCATTTTGTTTTAGGAGAAAATGAACATGCTCTTATTTGTTGTTAAATTGTATATTTTTTTTTCGTTTTTGTTTTGGGTCTTTTGTCGGTAATTCATCATAACGCTGGTTAATTAGAATAATAGTCGACCACAGATCGCTGGAGTTTTTTTTTTTCGGAATTTGTTTTTCGGAACCATTATTATTTCCCATTAATAAATACATCGATACGCAACAATACACCAGTCTTTAATAGCTCACCTAATGGGTACTTATTAGCTACCGAAGAATCACCGAGCCATCGAACTGCATCGTAATAGTAGTAACTTAGTAAGCATTGCATAAGTAGAACACAAGCTGACATAACGAATAACCGCTTCGCAATCAGCGCCAGCGGTGGCCTTGGCACCGATGGTGCTTGTGCTTGCGCGGGCTTCGCACGCTTAGTGTGGAGACCGTGCTGCACAGTGCACTCGTCGACTTAGTCCGCGGAGCCGGAGTACGAACACCTTGTACATAAATCGGTAAAAATGTGTTATTACCTCAGTGATAAGTAGATTCATAATCTAAAATGAAGGATTTTTAAAGTTATATGGTTGTGTCGCCCTTTGGTGTCATCGAGTGAATTTATCTGCTAGTTCATGTGTGTTTTTAGGGTTCCGTAGAGAAGGCAGAAACGGAACTCTAAAAATTGAGTGTCTGATCGTCCGGGTATTACCTACACAGCAGTTTTACTCGCAGACTTCTTATAATTATAGAAATAAATTTATTGATGAAGTTTGGAAGGAAGATGTATTGTGTACCTATTCCGCTGTGAAATTAAAGAGGAAAATATTAGGATTATTTTACAGTTCCTATGCAACTAGACTATTAAACTGAGGGATGAAACAAACAGTGCTCAATAATTGTGAGGGGCTATACCGCTATACCGACCTACATATCATTGGACCCCACAATTAAAAACACTTAATTGAAATGTGTAAACGCACAAACAAATATTACAAAACGCGTTCTTATTATACCTATCCTTGCTTGTAGCCGAGCGTGCTGAGCTGAGACCTCGACATTCTTTTATTCGAAGCCAGCCATATATGCTTAAATAATTTTTTAGGTGTTTCATCACGTTTCGTTCAATACCGTAGGTAAGTACCTGTTACTCATTATCACAAAGTGAAAAGATCACAACTACTGATATTTAATTGTGACTATCGGTTAAGTGCGTGTCGTGCCACGCACAGTGTAAGGTTCCGTAGTGTTCAATCCCGAAACCAGTACAAAAAAATTCATAATTTCCAGCCCATTTCCGTTATGACTATGAGCGACCCCGAAAATGATGTAATTACATAGTAATTCGTTTTAGTTGGTAATTAGTAGTGGTACCTACATATTGATGCATTGCATTTGCTCTCATTGCAGCCGAGCTGGAATAAGCACCTGAGCAGGATGCGAGGCTATGACTGCAATGACAAATGCCCACGGGCATCAAACGATGTTTTTTAACACACTAATAAAATTTACCTAATGTAAACATATTTCGTAACGATATAATCTGAGAAATTACTCGTGGACTTAGTTTCTTGTTCCAAGGTCGATTTTAGTGGAGGCTGATCGGTGACCGGTGGGGGCTGCCTAGTTGCCAATTGAATAATAGGTATTAATAGGTAATTGCAAACAATACCCACGTAAGTTCATAAAGTATGTAGGTAAGCACCGAACATTCAGGGTAGGTACCTAATAAAGAAAAGTAGGATTGAAGGACAAACTTTGTTGTTGAAAAAGTAGATATTCTCCCAAACATTGATACCTGTGCGTCATGGTCAATACTCCAACTGTAAAAGTAAGTTAATTTTCGCAAAAAAAGGGATTAAATTGCATTAGGTACCTTACTTTTGACCTTAGTCTGAAACGGTTTTCGGTCTTCCCTTTAATTGTGCAGTGAGACCTTGGGAAATTTCAATAATTCTAAGTCAATGGGAAGTACCTAATCTACCCCGCAAGTTTTAATTGAAGTTAACTAAGCCAATATCTAATCAAAAATTGAGTTTTAATTTCGTTCAAAAATGCATAATTTCGATCAGCCGTTTATACGTGACTAGCACTTCGCCCGCAACTTCGTCTGCGCAGATTTAGTACAAACAAGTTCCACCCCCGTTTTACCCCTTAGAAGAGGAGTTTCGTAAAATCCGTTCTTAGCTGATGTCTACACCTGTAAGCAACCTACCTGCCAAATTTTAAAGGGGTATGCCGAGCCGCCATAGTGATTTAGGCCCTGAGTGCCCACAAGTAACATCGGATGTTAATATTAGTATGCCCCACAAATAATATATTGATAAAAGAACATTATTGAAAAAAACTTGGAGTTTCCAAATTATAAGGATTTTTTAACGTGTAAGGCACGTTAAAAAAAAACAAGTATTAAAAAGTTATTGAAAACTCTTCCTACATAACATATTAAAGCTAAATTGTTGTTGGTTGTCATTATCAGAATAGGAGAATCGCCAGAGTCAGTATTCATGGTCAAAAACGTCGATTTTAATAGCAAAATACACGCAGCGAATCACTATGATGCAAATGCAAATAAAGTGACAATAGGGTAGTTGACTAAAAAAATCTAATTAGTCCGTCAGATAGATTTCCAAAAAGTATTGGACACGTATTTTTTCTTTTTTCACGTAAACAAAAAATGAAGCCGATACAGAGCGTTGAAAACTCGTGTGACGTCACTACTCGCTACATTTTTTACCGAGCCGTAACGTCACAAGCCCCCACTCCTGATCTTTGATGCTTTGTATCTTCGTCAGTTTTTATAGATTTGATAAAGGAAAAAATACGTGTCCAATATTTTTCTATAATCTAACTGACGGACTAAATATAATCATATATTTTTTACTCAGGAAACACCCCTATTTTAATATTACATTTGATTTGACAATGACAATGAGATTTCTAATATTGTCAACTGACAAGTTTTAGTGTTGCCATTGCACAAAGTATCGATCGGTGCATTATGTAGATCATTTTAAAATCATTATATTATATTTTGTAAGTTTACAAATCTAAATATATTAACATAAAATGCATTGGGACTTCTATAAACAAAAGAACGAATAAATAAAGTACAAATATGTGTAAATGTTTTGCAACAAATCTTTATTTTGTACAGTTTTTAAATTGGCAACCTAGCAAATGTCTGTTTATTTCGTTGTATCGTTTCAATATTTATTTTTTATTAAAAAATGTTGCTAACTTGTATCGCGTCGTAAATAGAAGAGTTAATTACGGAAAATTTACATATTTTTTTTAGTAAATTTAATTTCTTGGGCATTACAAGGCCTAAAATCGGCATTCCCCTTTGTAGGTGTTACAGTTTCTGAGATTTGGTGTTAATCAGTGAGTGGTGTTTCGCTTTTATAAGTATTTATAGAAGACTAGCGGACCCGACAGACGTTATCCTGTCTTATCTAAGAATATTGACATATACCTGTCCATGTGAAAATCATGGAGTTTCAAGATTAATGCCACAAATACTTAGAAACTGCGCTTGAGATTTTATTACCGACATTGCAAATGCTAACCTCACTGGAAATTGTATCCGTGTAAAGTCGAATGGCATGTCGTTCGGAATTAAAGGAATCCGTGGAATCAATACGTTTCGCCTTTGTACTTCCCTTTCAAAACTGTAGCTTCGATGACGTTGTTCATTAATTTCTTCACCGCAAGTCCCCCATTACAAAGAAGTGGCTGGTTTACATTCCGCAACATACTGATTACCGATCCGATTTTTATTTGCAGATTATGAGGTGGTAATACGGTCTATTCCAGCGAATTTAAGAACTCCGTCGGATAGTTGACAACATCATCTTGGTTAGTAAGGCAATAAATCGATTTGCATGTCATTAATTCGCCAGCTATCTTATTTTGAATCTGAAAATTCGTTTTGTTGACATCAACGTTTTTTTGCAGTCTGTACTTATATCTCTTTCGCTCAACCATACATGATTTTTGTAATTTTGAGCGATGTTTGGGAAAACCTTGATGAGTTTGGTCTTTGTGATGTATCTAGACGATGAGCCAACAGGTATTTTGCAATTACCAATATCGAGCAATGGTTTGGAAAAAACTTCTTCAGACTGGTCGTTCTGCAATTCGACTGACATTTCATTTAATTTGAGCGAGCGTTTTAAAGTTTTTTTCTTATATAAAATGGATGACTGGCATTGATCGTGGTATTATTGGTAGTGTGTTAAATGTGTGTGTAAAATGTTTCTGTTCAGACAGTCAGAAAACATTTGCATGTTGCTGGACTGAAACAATAGGTACAAGCCAGCACGTAAAATTCAACTGACTGCTGCGCATCGCCAAGCAAGGGTCCGCTTTGCCCAAGAATATCTCAATTTTAATTGGGACGATAATGTAATTGTCATATTTACTGACGAGAAGTCCTTTAAATCCGATAAGGATGGACGAAGATTTATATGGAGGAAGAAAGGTGAACGTTATAATGAAGATTGTTTACAGTCGTGTAGAACCAGTGGTAGAATAACTCTGGGCTACTGGGGCTGGATGTCTTCAATGAGACCTGGTGAACTAGTAGAAGTTGGGGGCCGCTTTAATAGTCATCATTACTGAGAAATATTACGGGACGTAAATGGCGCTCTACTTCGCTATTAGAAGCATGAATGACTTCAGTAACCAGTGTTGGCCACAAACAATAGGTACTAACGTATGTCAGTGTGTGTGTTAAATTAACTATCTACCTTATGTTATAGTTTCTAACGAAGTATTTCGAATTGGTACCTACCTAGTTTTTTGTCAAAACCTTATTGATAACTAAAATAATTACCTACTCACAAAACAAATTGATATATAGTAGGTAGAACTTCAACGTATAATACTGAATGATATTTATTGTGGTGATGTTATTGTTATGAAATAGAAATACATACCTATATTTCTAAATATTATAACATGTTGATTCACTACAAACTCAGTGCAGTTAACAACTTTATTAGTAAGTAGATAAATATCATCATCATCGTGTCGTCATCAATATCATTTATGTTATTCTTATAATAATTTTATTTATAAAATAATATCGTTTTTGCCGACATCTTGTTTTTTTTTATTTCTGTTCAGTTTTTTTTGTTGTTGCTAAAAAATTAATAAAACGCGTTGAATGTGCTGGATACAGATTTGAAATTACAAGTTAAAATAATATTCAAGATCATACCTACCTTACCACTGCGTATTAAAGATCAAATTCGAATAACTATTTTATTAATCGTAGACGTTGAACCAGTTGTTCTAGTTCGATAAGCTTACTGCTAACAAGCAGCAGGTTCAAATTCGTTTAATTTTTAAGGGGGTCAGTTAATTGCTATCACCGACTGTAGGTACGTCGGCTGACGTTGATCGTAGTGTTACTGGTAGTGTTTGGTGAAAATCACCTGATATTGTTGACTTTCCGTTGTCATCAGTGGATCGTCAGCGATAAAGTGGATAACCATTTATTTCCACTAATAGTTTCTGCAACTAATTGTATCGAATAAAATTTTTCATCCAGGACCTGTTTTCATCCACAGAGAATTTGGATTTAATATTCCACAGAGACCATGAATCATATTTTTGTAACAAGCTTATGTTACAATGGATCTTCATCATTACTGGGAATTTCCGCAGATATCACATCGTCGATTTTATTCGGTCCTATCCTCCAGACCAACCAAATGAGGATGTGTGCAATTCTATATCTATACTTATAATAAAACTGTAGAGAGGTCAATTCTGTACATTGAATATATATTCAAAATTAATATTGGAGGATGAATAGTGATCGATACTGATTCCAAAAATGCAATCAGTAAATTTTTTGTCTGTCTGTATGTGCACGCATGGATCAAAAACTACTGAAGGGATTTTAACCAAACTTGGTACGATTATAGTCCGTACTCCTGGGCAGGTTATAGGCTATATAACATAACGCTAAGACACATAGGAGCTGTGCAGTGACGATAACTTTGAAGCAAGTCGGATGAAAATGCGCTTTCCAGCTCTTATCATCGCATACGTGGATCATATACCAAAAGTATGTATTACAAAGATGATGGTCTTCAAAAGATCTACAAAAAAGTCCTTGATAGTATATATCTATCTTTTATAAATTAGCCACAATAACGTGTTTAATCGGTAGGCATTTCTTCAGTGTATTTCACATGGATATATCTTTATCAACTTCCCATATTCAAAAAGTACACTTTAAACTAAATTTTATAAAAAAAAAAATGTAGAAATCGGTTTATAAACACACAACATTTAAATGAGATAAAACTTCCTAACCTCGCCGCGCCAGTATGGCTATACGGTTGATTTTTGTTTAACGCGCGAAACGGCCATCCTCTGTAAAAAGGCGAAGGCGCTCACGCGCCGACTTCCCCTGGATTGCCCGGTTGAGTTTTAAAATTATTTTAGTGTTGGATAGCTCTTTTATTGAGGATGGCTGGGATAGGCTATATAACATCACGCTACAATACATAGGAGCGGAGCATCAATGAAAATTTTTACAAAAACGGTTTTTTTTACTCTCCTATGTGACGCAGACGAAGTTGCGCGGGTTAGCTAGTTCTATAATAAGAAGGGTATAAATCAGACTTATTTTCAATTGCTGCTTCTCTTAGCCTTATATATTGCCACTTACTTAAGTGAAACTAATAAAGACAATGCCTTGCCGGGTGAATAGGTATGTACCTACTACATTTCGCTTTACTAATAGGTACTGAACTTTTTTAACTTTTTTTAGATCTTCAGGGTGAATTAGTAAATTTTTCATTATTTTTCCTACATCCTCATTTCCAGTGTTTCTTAAACTAACAGTTGTAGTAGCTTTCAGTTCATCCGGGGATAACGAAAGCGATTGGTTAATTTGATCAACGCGTCTTCATTTTTGCCTGGAGCCCAAATCATCGAAAGATTTTCGAGGTGTAAATGTACATGTTGAAGCTTCTATAGTAGATGATGATGATGTAATGAATGGTGGTAGATTTTAACATCTTCTGTATTACAGATCTCGAGCCTTTCCTGTTCAGTGTTCACAGCTTCAGGTATCACTCCTTTGGGTCAGTTATTCGAACAAATAAGTAATACGTTATTAGTAAATTTAAGCTAATAAGGGACCTTTTAAATGTATTGTCGTTAGCTGTTAAGTAATTATGTCAATTATTAAGTGCTTTTACTTAATATTCCATATCAAATTTTACTTAAAAGAACTTACAAAAAATAAATAAATTCTATGTATTTTTCATTTTTTTCGATCCATTTATTTGGCAATGTCGCAACTTTATGCACAAATGTTCATAGCGTCAAATGATAGGGAACTGGACAAGGTATAAGAAAAATAAGGTTTCGAAGCGGGATCACATGCCACTTAGCAGGAGTGTAATTTAATTTGGTCCGCTCTATACAAAAAAAATAACAAAATGCGTTTTTCCACTCAAATGATAAGTTTAAGAAAAAAAGCATGCGAACAATTTATTATTGAGGTTAATGAGCTCTATCCATCCGCATAAGGAAAAATGCAAAAAAAAACAAAGTTGATCCCTAAGTCACTAAAATCATAGTTTCGATCCACTGTGCGGCAGGGATAGTAAAAAGCTCAAATCAGAAGTTTAAAAGTAGGTACCTACATGGCAACCTAAGACGGCCGTGGCTTTTGCGACACGGACAACAGGTATCTACTTGCGACACCATCATGACGGAGGTAATTTTCGCAAGCAATAAGTAAATGCGTAACTACAACTACTTGTACCTAAGTTACCAGCTTACCTTATACGTTATATCCATGATCGTGGAAGTGAATGGCTCATACAACAAAAACGTCGTATCCTATCACAGTAGGCAGTTTTATTCTCAGATTTATTTATTTTATTTTTTTTTCGGTGCCAATCAATGCAGTTTATAAAGATTAAAATACTCTTCTGGACCACTTGAAAACTGACTTATTGCAAATAGGCGAGATGTAGGTACCTATTTGTTGGGGGTACCCAACAAATAGGTACATCTCACTGGAGCCTCCGCCAAGGGTGTATTCCCGTTCGTCCCCTCGACTTCGTCCCCTGAGGGGGACGAACGGGAATTTACAAAAATAATATTTAATTTGTTCCCGATCGTCCCAATCCTAATTCAAGAGGGGACGAATGGGAATATGTTCTTCGATTAGTGCCATTCGTCCTACTAAAAAGATTTGTGCAGAAATATGTTTATTCGTTGTTTCGTAGTTTTCTTTTAAATTAGTTACTTCGTTAGATTTAATCATTATTTTACAAAATTCTTCTCTATTTTTTTATGAATTATAAAACGTATCCTAAGTTTATCATTGTTTCATTATGTTTACCTACACTAAATATAACAACTCTGGCAGGAAGCGCCGGCGATGCTGGTAGTTAACAAAAGAGTGCCGATAACATTGTGTTATTTGCGTAATATCCTATTGGTTTACCTGACATTCTCTCCCTTTCCTATCCTTAAATTAGACCGGTCGGGTTAGTGTTGACACAAAAATTAAAGTGCACGGGTGTTAATGTAATAATATATATTCGACTTGAGTTCTGCGGAAAACTATACTTACGAATTTTTTTCAAATTTGTTTTTTTTTACCAATTAAAACCACCAGTCTATATATTATTTGGTGGGAGCAATAGACCTAAAAAAAAGAATTAATAAATTATTCCCATTCGTCCCCCCAAAAAATTTAGAGGGACCATCGGGAAAATAAATAACGAATTCCCGTTCGTCCCCCTCGGGGGACGAAGTCGAGGGGACGAACGGGAATACACGCCGCCAAGCACCTACCTACCTCTTACTAAGCCTAACAGCCTACGCGTGGTTTTATTCGCAAACCTCAGCAGCAGGCAACGACTTCAGATAAGGTATATAACAATTCAAATAAATATATAAATTCTCCAGGTAAGGTGTCAGCCGCACGGCGGGATCAGCAATGGCTCCTGGAGCGCAGCACTACGCCCTAGTAACGATCGTGTTAGTCGCGATTATATCACCTTGCTTCAGTGCTCAGCCAGTAAGTACCCGTACCCGTTTGTAAGCTTTTATTAATCAATGAACCCCTTGCAGAAATTTCGTTTGTTGTTTTGAGTTACACCCTGTAGGTACCTATACCTATACATAATAACTTCATATAATTATTACGTGGTGTAGACACTGGGGGCTCAACTCTCAAGTGGATCTGTAGTTCTGTAGGGGTTCGTTCTCGCGAGCGCTTTACATCACTTGTAGTCTTGTAGTATTTGGGTCTAGCTTGTGCTCTTTCACTATCTTTTTTTTTATTGGAAGGGTACATGTGCCTTAATACAAACTTAAACTTTCCGTGTCTGTATATTGAATATGTTCGCATTTAAATAAAAGAGAAACGTTAGGAAAAAGACAAAGAATACAAAAATATAGTTTTAGAAATATTGTCTGTTTATCTGTCTGTTATGCATCACGCTAAATCCACTGATTGGAATTGAAATCTAGATACCTACTTAAAAATATTAAGTGTTACCCCGAGATTTATTTAGAGTTTATTTCATCAAAATCGACCCTAAATACCTATAGATATTGAATTTCTATGTTTAGTAAGGTACCTTATAGAGTGCTAATCGTCGCGTTGACTGAGTCCTAAAAGTATCACGGAAAAAGTACTAAACCAATATGGATTTGTTGTATATACATTTTAAATGTGTTCTACTACTCATATGGAACCACTACCAATTTTTGTGAACTGTTTATAATTAATCCTGTCTAACATCACGCTAACATTTTTCATTGGTGCTCCATTCCTATTGGTTAATAGGAACGGAGCACCAATGAAACATTTTGCACAAACGGTTTTTTTGTCTCTCTCTCTCTTGTGACGCAGACGAAGTTGCGCGGGTCAACTAGTAACATATAAAAAGAAAAGTCGTGATTGACTCATCAAAGCTCAGAATTGGACTTGGAGAGTTGAAATTTTGCTCTACTTAACAAATATCTAAATTGAAATTATATACAGCCTGATTTTTATCACTATCCTTACTTTGGAGAGCTGAGACACAGTAGAAATATTTTTACTGTGGCTGAGATTTTGCTCTAGTTAATAAATATCTAAATTGAAATTATATACAACCTGATTTTTATCACTATCCTTACTTTGGAGAGCTTAGATTTTGCTCTAGTTAATAAATATCTAAATTGAAATTATATACAGCCTGATTTTTATCACTATCCTTACTTTGGAGAGCTGAGATTTTGCTCTAGTTAATAAATATCTAAATTTAAATTATATACAGCGTGATTTTTATCACTATCCTAACTTTTTCTTTGCCTTTCGGTGGCCACACTCGCATCCGAGTCGTAGTAGTTCTGGACACCGAAGTGCTAATCAAATGCACGATTTACGAAAAAAAAAATAGGTAACAGCCGTTTTTTTACTATCTCAATTTTCAGCCAGCAGCAGATGATGTTATAGAAAAAGATCGGTCTGCTAGGCAAGCGGCAATTCGAACTGGCAGACATATAGCTGTAGCACCAAAACGAGGGTTTTTTGGGACCATTTTCCACGTAATTTTAGAGGTGAGTCTCTACCTACTCCGATTAAACTATGATACAATACAACTAAAGACTTTTTGAATTATGCCGTGTGTGCTACTGTTTAATCAGTGAATGGTGAAGTGGTGACTTTATAAAGTACAAAGGTAAAGGTGATCATGAAGGTCAGGCAATCTATTTCGTATTCCTTTGGAAAGACAAAAATATTTCAAATTAATGAATACTTCTTATGAAAACGTTAACTATAATATATGTATGTTTGTCTATAACTAATTTCAGCGTGCAGTTAATAGTATCTATGGTACCTACTGTAATAGCAAATAAATTTTGTTATTTACTGCTAATATATATAGGTATATTTTTTTGCAGCAAATCAACGACACAAAGAGCGCATACAGTCAAATATCGGAATTAGTAAACAATCAATTTGCCGATGATAATGTAAGTAATAATTTCGCTTCTTTATAACCCGTCATGGTAGGAACTGTTAAGTAACACCAAATTATTTTTTGTACTGGGAATGAAAATAAAAAGAAAAAGTTGGTCTTGTCTAGCGGGAGTCCATATTTTCAAAGTTAATTAAACCAGAGTTAGAGATACACAAATTCTAGGTCAACGACAAGTTATAGGTAGGTACATCTAGGTCCTAGAATCATGATTATTTTCCGATTTACGGTAAGAACTCTTCGTGTGCGAGTTCGACTTGCACTTGGCCGGTATTTCATTCTGTGGAAGCTAGTCTATTCGTCTTGAGGTCTGCCACACAGCGCCGGTGCGCTTTTTAATGGAACAGCATTGAAATGGCGCAGGGGCGTGGAGGGGGCCGACTCGCTCTTTGTCAGTTTTGTTTATTTAGATTACATAGGTACTTAATTATCTTAGTACAAAATTGCGTATCTAATAAAACTTGAACAAACATACCCTCGGGGTGACGTACCCCATCAAGATATTTTAATTTTTTTCTATGCTTGTTAACGGAACAGCCAAAACAAGCGTCTCTAATTACAAACTACGATTTCGTAAAATCTATTTATTAATAAGTCAGGTTTGGCTCCAGTTCCTGTAATTACGTTAATGTTTTTAGTTATTTAATCGTTGCCTCATCAAAGTAATAAATCCACCTACTAACAATAAGTTAATTTGCAATAAATAAGTAAACCAAGTTAGTGAAACACAATGAGTCAACGTTTGTTAGAGTACCTAGGTACAGTACCTACTCATTAGATTCGGTACCGAGAAAGAAGGTTTAAGGCATTTTATCAGCACGTACGGGATAGATAGCAGTAAAACTGGTGCCCTCAGGTAAGAACCATTGTTAGGCTCTGGATTCTGGCTGGAAGTTTATTATGGACACGTGGCAGACGTGGAAAAGACATTTTGCATGGTGTTGACGACGTCATCGTCACAAGAGGCAGGCCTAGGTTATGCTGGTGTCACAGATGAATTCTAGTCCTATTGATAGGATCACCCAATAGTTCATGTCTACCCGGTTGAACTATGACCATCGGGAAACTGCTAGTTGGGCCGTCAAATTATCTTGCTTAGTGACTTCTGACGACTCTGTTTACGGGAAGGTGTAGATAAACCAACCCATCAGCTCAAGCTCCCTCGCTAATCCACCCCGAGTTCATAACCTGCCAAGCCTACAAGAGCCGGTATTGATTGCAATAAGTAGGTAAAATATCCCGTCCCAAAAGTTTATTGCAATCCATTACGTAGACATCGACATCGGTGGTAAATATCGATAAATAGAAACAGTTATGAAGCCTGTTGGGCACAGCAACATTTTAAATAAGTAGATTTTTTTAACTGCAGTAAGTACCTATTAAGTATTTTATAGTAGCACTTATTTAATCTCTTAATATATACCTATTTCTAAGTAGGTAAATATATTTATTTTTTATAATAAATTATAGGTATTATTTATTATTTCTGTCACTTTCTCTCTCTGTCTGTGCCGAATAAATGTTTTCTATTCTATTCTATATGCTTATTTTGCATTGCTATTAATATAGTGTATGTATCTTAGATGTATGTATATAAAAGCGAGTGTTAATTTGTGTAATATAAGTATGTATGTATAATACGCGTAATAGATAAACGCACTACCTGAAAAGGGGTTAAACTCGTAATCATAAACAACTTTTACGATAGGACCGACCTCGAAACCGCGAAAAAATATCAACTGTTTAGTAGGTACTCGTATATTTTGCCGAGTTATGCGTATAATGATGAGTACAATACCCCCTTTTCAGGTATTGCGTTTTTTCTATTACACGATGTAAAAATATTTTATTGTTGTTATTTTACCTGTAAAATATTCTTGTTTCTAGAAATAAGTTTACAAAGACACACAGTAGGCAATAGAAGCACCTAATGGTATCCCTAAAGGCACTTTCCAAATCACTAAAACAAACTATTGGCGCTTTCAATCGATTTAATGCGATTGATGATTCTTGCAGCTGCTCTCGAGTTCACGTTGCATTTTTTCATAAAAAAAGACATTGTGTGTTAATACTTAACATTAAAAATATAGTAACAAAGTAATACATATTTTAATTGACGAAATATTAAAAAAGAAAACAACGTGTGACTCTTTTATAAAAAGTCAGACTGATTTAAAAAAAAAAAGGATCAGATGACCATTCGTTGTATTAAATACTTATTTATTTCGTCACAATAGGTCACATTAGATAATACATAGCTAATTTTTACATATTCGGTTCGACTCTGCGTTAATATGTCTTGACCCTTGTTTCAGTCCACATACGTTTTATTTTTCTATGCATTAGGTTTTCTATGTAAGTATACATATTATATATCAACATTAGGTACCTTACTTACAAGTATGGTAAGTACCTACAAAAACATAAATGTTAATTATTTTAAAAAAGACTTATGATACAGGCCGTGACGTCACCTCCATCAGATCCATCAAACAATGGTACTACAGAGACGCCGAAAATTACAAGAGCCGAGTTCCTTAAAATACTCGACCGTAATCTTAAAGGATTGAGTCGACTTCGCAATTTAGAGTGGAGGGAAGCGAAGAAGGTGAAGGTTTATTTTGGTTTGAATAATAGTAGAGCAGGCTCGGATATTAAATCTGTTTACAACTTGGAAAAGTCGCATGTAACTAATGTCAATTTCATCATTTTATACTTTGTAAGTATTTTGGACATCTGGCCGAAGGAAAACGTCCGAAATGTAATTCCCGAAATAGTTCCCGATATAGCTGTTTATGTTTTAATAGAAGAGCCCCATTTGAAAGTAAACAGAAATATGTAATGTTAATATTTAGGTACCTATTATTATTATTTATCGAATCACGTCAATTGCTACTTAAAACAGTTAGTACAAAAATAATTAGCTTGTTCTCGATAATACTATTAAGCGATGGCGAAACTAATTTATTGTTCTCATATTTTTAGGATTCAGCAGCCAATATAAGGATGTACAAGGACGAAATATTTCGAGGGAAAAAAGCGAGAAGCACGAGATAGCATAGAATATGATGTATAAGTTAGTTAAGATACTAATCACGGATTTATTGAGGAATAACTTTTGTTATGTACAAAAGTAATTCCTCAATAAATACGCGGGGCGCCGCGCGGCGCTGGTAGTGCGCCCCACGGTTTCACCCGCGTAGTTCCCGGTCCCGTGGGCATGTGGGGATAAAATATAGCCTATATTACACGCTGATAATGCAGCTGATATTGTAATTTTAAAGCATAGCATCGGTTATCGATATTAACAGTTTGGTAGTTGAACCAACTCGAAATTATTTAATTGATCTGGTGAACGACATATATAATATGTATGTCTTTCAAACTGGCTTAAGAAATGTAGGAAAACTATAATATTATTATAGTTTTCCTACATTTCTTAAGCCGGTACTGTCCCACTGCTGGGTAATGGCCTGAATGGCCTCTTCGTCCAGGAACTGTTTTGCCGAGCCTCCAGCAATCACAAAACTAACACATTCTTCACTAGATATTATCTCGACGGTCCCTACGTATAATTTCCTAACTACAATAGACACATTTAACAGGAGAGCACTTTAAAGTTTCAAACACGTGTAGTCATGTACAGAAACTCATGAAAGGAATACAGGTTTCATATTTGATCTTTATTATAAAAAAATAAAATTACAAGTTTTGAAAGCCGTTTCGACCGTATTATTTGTCACTTACTTATTTATGCTCCGGAATCATCCCTGTGATAAATAATGTAAGTGGTACTTATTGAGTTTTACGCCGGAGGTTTTTAATTAAATAAAGTCGCTATTAGCTATTCATCCCATTATTCGACAGCTAAATTCTAAATTTAATGTTTGGTATCTCGACGATAGAACCCTTGAGGGCGATGTAAATTCTGTATTAACTGATCTTCAATTTTTGAATGATCATTTTCATTCTATAGGACTTGACCTGAACTTTTCCAAATGCGAATTATTTTTATCTGACAGTACTGACCGACATCTAACGCTTTCTAAATTCAACGCAATAGCCCCTGAAATCAAAATTATGGACAAAAGTTCTCTTCGCCTCCTTGGGTCGCCAATCTTTGAAAATTCCTTTCCCAACTTTATCGAAGAAAAAATTCAAAATTTCAATGACGTGTCTGAAAGATTGTTCCAAATTAACATGCATTCGGCCATCACCATAATTCGTTACTGCTGTTTCGGCTCTAAATTAACTTATTTCCTTCGTGCTTCCCATCTATGGAATTACCCTCACCTTTTAGACAAAATGGACCAAATTATCAAACATGACACTGTCTTCAATTTTAAATGTGACCATGGACGACCGAGTTTGGGCACAAGCTACTCTTCCCATCCGTATGGGAGGTCTTGGCGTCCGCAAAATTTTCAGTATTAGTTTACCAGCTTTCATATCCTCGGTTCACGGCACTGATAAATTAATCAGGAATATTCTAGCTCCCACACTGGTTGATTTTGAAGTGCCGTACTTCTCCGAGGCCGTGAATGCATGGAGACTCGCTTGCCCGAATGCAAATCCTCCCGACAACCCATCAAACCAGAGACGGTGGGATGAGCCGCTTTGCAGAGAAGTTCAGAAAAAGCTTATTGCTACTTCTGCTACTCCTGTGGAGCGTGCGCGCCTGCTGGCTGTGGGCGAGTGGGAGTCGGGCCTCTGGCTTCACGCACTACCGTCGTCGAACATAGGCACCTTGTTCGACGATACTACTTTCCGCCTCGCTGCTTCCCTTCGTTTAGGCGCTTCTTGTTGCTCTCCTCATCGCTGTCACTGTGGCGAAGCTGTCAACAGCCTCGGGCACCACGGCCTGTCATGCAGCCGTAGTGCGGGTCGCATAGCACGGCACGCAAACATCAACGACATTATCCGACGTGCTCTTGTTGCCGTCGGCGTTCCTGCCGTATTAGAACCCAATGGCCTGGCACGCGACGATGGCAAGCGACCGGACGGTATGTCTTTATTTCCATGGAAGATGGGTAGGCCTTTAGTGTGGGACGCTACCTGTGTCGATACTCTTGCGCCATCCCATCTTCCTAACTCGTCGTGTTGTGCTGGTGCTACAGCTGCGGCTGCTGAGAACCTCAAACGGCGGAAATATAATAACCTAGTCGGCAATTACATGTTTGAGCCGTTTGGGGTTGAAACTCTCGGACCGTGGGGTCCGAGTGCTTATGCCTTATTTAAAGAACTTGCTAAACGTTTGGTTGACACTTCGCGTGACCCAAGGGCTGGATTTTACTTCGGTCAAAGGATAAGCATTGCCATACAACGTGGCAATGCCGCCAGTCTATTGGGTTCACTTCCAGTCGATAGCGACGCGGACGAGTTTTTTGATGCCATTTTGTAGTTAGGAGAATTTTAGTTTATTTTTAGGTTAAGTGTAAGTATATATAACTAATATTATAAAGAATAAAGTAATAATTTAGGATAACAATCAAAGAAAAAATATAATAATAAATAAAGTCGCAATTGCCATTTAGGAAGGTTTACGTGGGGATCATGGTACAAAAACTGTTATTAAAAGTAGATAAGTGTTTAACTCACTCCAAAAAACAGTTCATCACAAGAAATACAAATTATTTGTATTTCGTTTTATTTCGAAGCAGGCTTAATTAAAACAAAAACGTTTTTTTATTTTTTATATACTTATTAATTATGTCTCATTAGTTACATTGGACTGTCCCACGTAAAACGACTGGAGTACCACTATTGTTGTTCTACGTCGAAGTTTTAGTCAAGTTATGGGAAATGTCGTGTGTATTTAAAGGTCAATTTGCCAACTTTTATTATTTTTTATTAAACTGGACGATAGTTTAGGTTTGTCTGAATGTCACGGAACAAAAAGAAACACAAATCACGGATCTACCACTTAGGGGATTATACGTAGGGACCGTCGATCTATTAGTAGCTGATTAGGTGTATCACTGATTAGGGAATTAGTTTTATGTGTGATTATGATGTTGACGTCGTGTTCATATGATATTTAAACATTTCACTGACGTACTTTGACACGGTATAACGCCTATATCACAGGGCAATAGTATCAAAGTAAATAAAGAATATAGTAGATATTCTGAGTCTGGCTCGCAAGCGTAACTATAATAGGGATGTTTCCTGAGTAAAAAATATATGATTATGTTTAGTCCGTCAGTTAGATTAGAGAAAAATATTGGACACGTATTTTTTCCTTTATCAAATCTATAAAAACTGACGAAGATACAAAGCATCAAAGATCAGGAGTGGGGGCTTGTGACGTCACGGCTCGGTAAAAATTGTAGCGAGTAGTGACGTCACACGAGTTTACAACGCACTGTATCGTCTTCATTTTTGTTTACGTGAAAAAAGAAAAAATACGTGTCCAATATTTTTTGTAAATCTATCAGACGGACTAATTAGATTTTTTTAGTTAACTACCCTATTTTGTATATTATAAGTCCCTAAAGAATATCGAAATTGAAAATCCTCTTTAAAAAGGTTATCTAAGCGAGACCTGAGATTTTGTCGACTGTAAATAATAAGTACCTATCTACAAATTAAGTATAATGAATGATTCATATTGTTTCTATAAGAAATTGTTTTATTTAATAGCAATATTTAACTAACTTAAAAAACTGTCTGTCTACCCTATTGTTTCCTCTACTGCAACTTGTTTTACCTTCTTTTTTGGGTATATATGTAATATTGCACGACAGTATGGATACAGTTCAAATTTCGTCTTATGAATATCACTTTTAAGTCTCTTTTTGACTGACTCCTCGTTCAGCATCATTTGTAACGCCTTTTCGTGGCTAAGTTTTGTAAGGTCGCTCGCCTTTACTTTAAGTTCACATCTGTCTGCCCCGTCAACCTGAAATTATAGTTTATTTATCAGATTGTCGTGTTAAAGATTGAAGTTAATTTGAAGAATGTCTGTTGATGATGTGTGAGTACATTATCTGGGCTGGCATTTAAGTTTATAAAGATACTATCATAGTTGACACAGTAGAGATTTAAAAAAAAGTCGATGTTTCAATTTACGGGTGGGTGAACTTATATGATAACCACAATTCAAAGCAGATTGTATCATGCACTGAGCAAACCAAAATAGACCTTAAGGCGACGAACTTTTTTATATTATGACTGTCCACTGATATCGTTAGGTATCTACGGGGTATTCAGTCCCGTTAATTAGTCTTCAATAAATACTTACTTTACATAAAAATGATAATTCATAATGTTCGTCTACTTTTGGCCATGCCTGTTCGAGGGCACCCTTCTCCCAATCGACCGGAGTATCACACGTTCTGTGCGGCGCTGACTGCATGCCTGCCCACAGCTCGGAACAAAAGTGCGGAGTCACTGGTGCTAGCATTATTATTAGAACTGCTAAGGCTTTTTCAAATTCCTTACTTTTGGCTATTACTTCTGGTGGTATCTTGTTCTAAAGGTAAAAAGGAGTACTGTTAAATATCAATGAACTATTCAGATAAAGTCAAACGCACTACGAATAGTTGCAATCACTAATTGTATATTAGTTTTCTTTGTAAAATGCCTTAACTTGCTTTAATGAATATAAATAAAACTTTTATACAACAAACTCATTGGCTTTTACTGAAAATAAGAGAAACTTATTACCCTGAGCAAACTTGTCAAACTCTGTAATCTTGAAATGCCAACACTTAGTTTTTGAGTGTATTTGAAATGATATGTTGTAGTAGCAATCAAATAGTTTCTTGAATTCCATATTTTGTATTCATATTTATTAAATTCTTCAGGCGTCATAGTATTTTTAGCTGGTATATTATTCCGGTGTTGCAAAAATTCTCTCAAAGTCATCCACAGCCGGTGTTGCCAATTTAACACGCCAGGTAATGCTTGAACGTAAAACAAAAAATATTTGTAGTTTAAAACTGGGTGTAAAGTATTGTATGCCCCAGCATGTAAGTTTCAATTTGCGCTATATCAAGTTGCTTGCATACCACTTAAAAAGTAAGAAAAACAAATCCTGGAAATGAGAGCGTCAAGCAGCCACCCCGCAGATTATCCGGCTAAAGTCGGTTCTCAACGGCGCGATATGCAGATGCAGAAAGATATAGTAGTCCAAGTAAATTTACTCAAAATAGTATACACCACGATCGTGGATTTTGAATTTAGTAATACCATGTGCATGCTGCCCTAACGGCACGCACGTTATTACGCACTACCGATTTTTTTAGGAAAGTGTCAGAATTGTAGAAAACATACTTGCATCGGACCAGCGCCTGGGCGTCGCCGGCGGGACATCAGCGAGCATCAGCAGCCGGGTAGTGTCACATCCATATGTCGCAAGCAACCTTTCAGGATTTTCACCGTTGTATTTAGACTTGCTCATTTTTTCCCACTGAGTCAACACAGCCTCTCCTGTAGCTTTGTCTGTATACTCTTTCCCAACTTTTTGAACTTGTTCTGATGGTATATATTTTCCAGAACCTTTTAATTTATATGACTGTCCCATAACCATACCTTGTACTACCAGTTTCTGAAACGGTTCTTTAGTTGGTGTCCATCCAAGTGAATGTAAGAAATAACTCATGAATCTGGCATAATATAAATGCAATACGGCATGTTCCTTGCCCCCAACATATATGTCAACCGGCATGTAATCAAGAACTTTTTCTTTCGAAAAAGGCATTTCTTGATTGGTTGGATCCAAAAATCGATAGTAATACCATGAAGAATCAACAAATGTGTCCATAGTATCAGTCTCTCTTTTAGCACTGGATTGACATTTAGGACATTTACACTGAACCCAGCTCTCTAATTTCTCTAAAGTTTGTATACCTGACTTAGAATTAATTTGAGGCAGCTCCACAGGAAGTTCTTCATACGGAACAGGAACTGCACCACAACTTTCGCAATGGATTATGGGTATGGGCGTCCCCCAGTATCTCTGTCTAGATATAAGCCAATCCTTTAGTTTGGAGCTAACAAAATGTCCTCCCACATTTTTGTTAAGCGCCAAATCAATTGCCTTACGATTATCGGTTTCAATATCAATTTTTTGTTGATCACTGCTAATAGGTATATTTAATGACAACGCGATTTTTCGATCATCCTCTTCAATTTGAGAACATCCAATAAACACATCTCTCCCCAAAGGGTAATTAATGTCATCAGTTATGTATACAGGTACTTCATGATTTGATATTGGATTATAGCTTTTCAGAACCACATTTTCATGACCTTTCAACTCCTGAACCAACGGATGGCAAGAACTCATGGTTAAGAAATTGCCATGAATAAATTTATAAGGTTCAGAAGTCCACACGTCAAAACTTTTAATTTCATTATTTACTTTCATTTTAAAAGTTACAACAACCCCGTCGCACTCGCCAATCCAATGTTTTTGCAAATTAATAATATCTTTCCAATTCTCCAAACCTCCATTGTCAAGTCCATCATATAAGTCTTTGGCAAACTTCGTAGTTTTTATAAACCACTGTGTAAGATATTTCTTTTCAACTTTAACTCCAGATCTCCATGAAAACCCAAGATCATCAACTTGTTCATCCGCCAGAACAGTCTTATCTACTGGATCCCAGTTTACTTGTGCCTGAAAAATAAGATAGAACACTCATTAAGACCAAAAAAACATAGTAAATTCTCATAGTATCATTTCAATATCATTCAGATTTTCTGAGGAAGAATTGAACTAAAATAAAAATAGTTATAAAAAAACAGGAAGTGTTGATGTCCTAGCACAGCAAAAAATTACCCTCCTTTTGGCTACGGCGCAGTCGGCTAACCAGTTGGGGTCATTTATCTTCTCTTAATCTCTCTTAGACTCATCTTGTCGGAAGTGGATGAAATGAGTATGAATGAGCAGCAATGCCGAGTAACGGGCGGCGACAAATAACCGATATCGAGGCATTTGCAGGCCTCGGGAGGACTAAGTCCCTTCTAGAAAGTGCGACCGCATCACCTTGGGAAAGTGATAGGCGTATGTCCTGACTCGTAATGTGAAAGTATGAATGATAGCGAAGTTGATTTGTCTTGCGATGCGGCTAACGCATTGCGCTCGCAGGAAACCGGCCTTTTTTTATGAAGAGCGGAAGGGAGTGTCAGACTCTTACTGACTAAAACCCACCCGTGATCCTTCTAGTGCCCTTTGCGTTCCAGGACCGCGGTGACTCTTTCGAACAAATTCCGCAACCCTAGCAGGCACTGACTATGGGGCCCCGTCTTCTTTGCTGACAGCTATTTGCGGCGAGAGTGGAACATGACGCGCCGTCGACCCGGGCCTGGTTGCTATCGGACGGCGAGCCAGGAAACCGGGCCTACGAGTGTGATTTTATTTAACGAAGTCTTCACAGGCGTAGGCGACCAAGCCCCTATGACTGAGAATGCTACTTTCAGAACTAAACAGTAATAAAAAACTTTTTACAAAAAAATACAACCGACTTTTCCACAAAAAATCAAAAAGTACAAAATAACTTTAATTTCGGAACTCGGTGTTTTTGGTTCCTTTTTCATTTTTTGAACACCGACTTCCGAAATTAAAGTTATTTTGTACTTTTTGATTTTTTGTGGAAAAGTCGGTTGTATTTTTTTGTAAAAAGTTTTTTATTTTTCACTTTTTAGTGGTACCTAAACCCCCTCCCCTCCCCCCACCTAAACGAATCAATTACATTAGTGTAAAAAAACGCACTGCTCCAATGCAGAGTAAACTAAAAGGTCGTCAATGTAGACAATGTAGATATTTTTTTAGATTTTTGTTGACTTTTCAAAAACCGCTTGTTCGATTTCGATAAAATTTTCATGGGACCATTTGGGAAGTATACCCTTTTCAACAAAAAAAGAATTTTTCAAATCGGTTGGCATGCGACGGAGTTATGCGCGAACAAACAATAAAAAAAACATACAAACATCCGAATTGAGAACCTCCTCCTTTTTTTGAAGTCGGTTAAAAAATTATAAAGCAATCATTTTGCCGAGCCTTTTTATCTCAAGATCTTCCTCACTCGTAACTCATAGCACAGATGGCACTATAAAGGAGTTATTTTTTCCAATAGCAACACCGTTAGAGGCTATTAGGTACCATAGATCATAATCACTACAGCTGTTCCCTCAAATGGCAAAGAATGCCCACACAACGAAACACGAAAAGAAAAAGCTATCTACTAGGCTACCTTCTATGGGTTTTTTTTTCACCTTCTACTGGGTTCCTAAAACCCAGCTCAAAACTCACTCATCTCAATCACCCGATGGTATCCGTACCCGCAGTCAATGCCAGCAGAAGACGAACCAGAGGCGTTTTGAAGGTGCAACGCCGCAGACGGCGGAGAGACAGCTGCCGACCTTAGAGGCCGGCCCGTCCACAGCTGCTCTAGCACCATCATCACCACCATACTTTGCTGCTATGATGATGATGCTTCAGGAGCAGGCCCACCGTGTGACAAGGAGGAACAGGCCCGCCGACAAGAGGAACAGGCCCGTCGATTAGAAGAACAGCTCAAGCGAGACAAGGAGGAACAGGCCCGCCGACAGGAGGAACAGACCCGTCGATTGGAAGAGCAGCTCAAACGTGATAAGGAGGAGCAGGCGCACCGCCAAGAACAACAGATCCTGCTCATGAAAGACCTTCACGCAACCTTCGGGAGAGAAATGAAGGAGGTGAAGGATAAGGTTGCTCAGCATGACAACCGCTTTTCAGAAGCTGAAACTGAGATCAACAAGTTTAATGACGTCATTACTTATGTGAAATAGGAGTTGGGCAACCTCAAACTTGGAGATGCGATGGAAATTTCCGTAATACCTACTCCTTCGCTACGTGGATTCAAAGTGCCGCCGTTCGATGAAACCTCTTCCTGGTCGGCCTACAAAATACAATTTTGAAGCCGTTATGCAGGCAAACGTTTGGAATAAAAATCAAGCCATGACTGCCGTTGCCCTAGGCCTACGCGACCAGGCTTTAACTGTTCTGGAAGCTCTCGGCAAGGAAGTGACTTACGAGCAGTTCCTTGAGGCGCTGGAAGCTAGGTATGGCTACGCTCATCTGGAACACGTATTTGGTACGCATACCAGTCTGTATCTGCGCTCATTCAAGAGAACCTGGTGCAGGCATTCATCGACGGCATCTGCGACCTTGAAGTTAGAGCTGCTGTGAGGCTCGGGCACCAAGAGACACTCAAGGACGCCTTGGCCCATGCATTGGCGGTAGATGCTATGGCTGTGGGGAAAGGGGCCACCTACGGTCCAGTTGCCCAAAACGAACCGCGGACAGGGAAGCTAGTCGATCTCCAGAGTGTAGGGCGGCACAACAACAGCACCGCCCAGTAACAGCAGCGAAACGAGTAAAAGCCAGGACTGAGAGGCGGGTGCTGGCTGATGTTCAAAGAGCCCAAGGATTTCGATCTCACAAACCCATGACAGGAACAGCCTAATCATCAAGGGCGAGGTCAACGGAACGCCATGTAAACTGACGGTTGACACTGGAGCCTCTCGCTTGGTTGTCAGTTCCCAACTAGTAAGTCGATTCCTTGGGGACTCCGCATACAACCGAGACCGTATCAATTTGGTGACAGCCACTAGTCAGCGCATACCCGTCCGCGGAGAGAAAGAGCTAGGAAACAGGATCTACATAAATCTTCATAATGTCATCGTGGCTAATATAATAATCCTAATTGTAATTGTTGAAATTGTTGTTGAATAATTCCTAATTGTATTTATTTAATTCTAATAATTTATTCCATATTTATAAATTAATTTAATCTATGTAGCCTAATTAATTTTAATAATTCTCTGTTTAATTTTGATTTGATGTTTATTCATTTTAATTATTAAGTAATTCAAGATTGCATCTTCATGTTATTGTTTTTGTTTTAATTCGAATACCTATTATATAACTAACCTAATCTTAAGACCTATACTAACCTAAACTTCTGTCAAAATTATTCATGTTATTATTTCAGCCGTTTATTGTGCATGCGGTGTTAGCCTCTAAGTAATTGTTACATTCGGAAATGTAATTATCGTAAACATCTATGTAATTTCTTTTTGATGTAAACAATTGTTGGCTAGCCTATAAAATAAATAAATAAAATAAAAATGAAATAATGGATGGGAAATCATCAAATGACTTCTCCCGCTCTGGGCGGAGCGGAAGGGAGTGTCAGACTCTTACTGACTACGTGATCCTCCGTAATAAATAAATAAAACAAAAATAAAATAATGGACGATTGCATCCTGGGCCTAGACTTTATGCGGACGAATTGTTGTGAGATCGACGTTAAGCAATGAGTTTTGAAATGTGGACAAGAGGAACTTTTCATGGAGGGGGCAGTACCAGGAAATGTGCACAGCCTAAAGAAGATTGTTCTTCCTTCGAGATCAGAAACGATTGTGCCGGTTAGTCTTCTTCGAAAACCTGGGCAGACTCATCGTTGTGTACTTGTGGAAAGGGTAGAAAATGACCTTCCGTGGAAAATGGCACGAACTATGTCAGAGCCACCGACATCTCAGGGGTGCGTGTGCTGAACCTTTGTGATAAGGAGCAGAAGATAGAAAAGGGCACGTTTATTGGTACTTGCGAGGAAGTGGATTGGGTGCGTCGATGCAAATATCTATCGAACGGAAACCTCAGCAAGGATGCACAAACGAAATTGACCACACTTTTAGACGACGGTCGAAGCGTTCTGTCTCAAAATGAAATAGTCAAGGCGAAGAGGATGCTACTGACGTACGGCAATGTTTTCTCTTCAAACGACGCTCACATCGGGAAGACTGATTTAGTTCAACACAAAATAAACACAGAAGATGAATTGCCTATCCGTCAGCGGCCAAGGAGATTGCCGGTAGCACGTGAAAAAAAAGTGGAAACCATGATTCAGGGAATGGTGAAGGATGGTGTCATAGAACCTTCATCAAGTCCATGGTGTTCACCTGTTGTGCTGGTAAGAAAGAAGGACGGCAGCATGCGGTTTTGTGTTGACTATCGTCGTCTGAACAACATTACGAAGAAGGACAGTTATCCTTTGCCAAGAATTGATGACTCGCTGGACATGCTTACTGGAGTAAAGTGGTTCAGCACGCTGGACCTAAAAAGTGGCTATGGCAAGTTCAAATTGATCCTAAGGACAAAGAGAAAACTGCATTCTCAACCGGAAAGGGTCTGTGGCAATTTAAAGTTATGCCATTTGGACTGTGCAACACTCCGGCAACTTTTGAAAGGTTGATGGAAATAGTACTAACCGGGTTAATTGGCGATGCTTGTCTGGTCTGCTTGGATGAGATCATCATCGTAGGTCGTACGTTTGACGAACATCTTCAAAACCTGGAACGCGTGCTCATGAAGATCCAGAGTGCAAACCTCAAGTTGAGTCAGAAGAAGTGTTCATTTTTCAAACAACAAGTTAGCTTTTTCGGATACGTAGTGTCGGAAGAAGGTATCCGCACGGATCCAGAGAAAATCGCCGCTGACAAGGATTGACCAATTCCAAAAGACAAGACACAGGTCAGAGCATTTTTGGGTTTGTGCTCCTACCATCGGCGATTTGTCAACAACTTTGCTGACATAGCCAAACTCCTGCACAAGCTAACCGAGGAGAAGCGACATTTCTGCTAGGATGAGAGTTGCGACATTGCATTCCAGGAGCTCAAGGAACGTCTGTGTAAAACACCTATTTTGGGGTATCCTGATACTGGCAAGGAATTTATAATTGACACAGATGCAAGCGATACAGGACTTGGCAGTGTGTTATCTCAACGAAGTGGCGATCAAGAGGTTGTGATAGCGTACTTCAGCAAGTCTCTGTCGAAAGTAGAAAGGAATTATTGTGCCACAAGACGGGAATTGCTTGCTGTAGTTAAGTCATTACAGCATTTTAGCAAATATCTGCTGGGGCGGAAATTCCACTTACGAACTGACCATGCTGCACTGAAATGGCTATTGCAATTCAAAAATACAGAAGGACAAGTTGCGAGATGGATTGAACTACTGCAGGAATACGACTTTGTCGTCGAACATCGCAGCGGCAAATCTCATGGCAACGCAGCTGAGATAATGCTCAAGACAGACCTCAGCAATAGGGATTGGGACAAACACATACAACCATTTTTGCTGTCATATCGAAGTGCTGTTTATGAAAGCACGTCAGTGACACCAGCTTTCGCAATCTTTGGAAGAGAATTGCGGCTGCCTGCAGACCTGATCACCGGAATACCACCTGATGCCCCACGCAGTATAACCGATTATACGAATGACTTGCGGCACAAAATGACCGACATTCATGAGCACGTTAGACTATCGAGTCCGCAAATGTCTGAAAAGATGAAAACCCGTTATGACCGCAAAATGTACAATAAAGGGTTCGACGTAGGTTCACTGGTATGGTTGCACAATCCAGTTGATTGTGCAGCACAGGGAAACCTCCTAAGCTTCAAGCTAAATGGGACGGACCCTGCCGGATTGTGACAAATATCAATGACGTAACCTACCGTATACAGAAAGGTACAAGAAGCACTCCTAAGATCGTCCATATTGATCGACTGGCGCGTTATTATGGGGCTGATAATGCTCGGGAAGAGCATGTCTTAGGAGTGTTGCGCGCCACAATTAAGCAAGGAAGATAGCAGCATTCGATACCACTAGCGCCATCTAGTATCGAGTAGCAACTCGTAAAGTCAAGAACCTTCGAGACTTTTCTATGCTAGAACATTCTAGAATTCTAGGACTCTAGTCAGTCGCGACCGATATACGCGAATTTTCTGGAACTTTCTACAGTGGAAGGTTCTGGAACTATCCGACGCCCTGTATAAGGCTGACCGAGTCAGTATTGAATTTGCGATACAAGTGATAACTTCGAGAGCGATCTTCAATAAAAAAACACTAGTAATAAGTTATATTATTGTTTACTAACACGATAGATCATTGTTGTCCGAAAAATAAAGAATATTATTTATTATTATCAAAACAGACGAAGACAGATTTTGGCAGCTTACAACAAATCTAATCCAACAAGCTCTCAACCCTACAAGAAAAACTGACAACTTTATCACCTTATAAGGCAAATGACTAATCCCTTCGGAAAATTACCGAAGTTGCAAAGTTGTCTGGTGGCGTCGACGTTCGAAAACCTCTGCTAATGCCACAAAACCAGAAAAAACGGATATAGTGGGCTTTTGCCCATCGAGATTGGGCTCAAGACGATTTTAAAAAAGTTCTTTGGACCGATGAATCCAACTTCGAACTATTTGGTTCAAAACGTTGGACGCAGTTACCAAGAAAAGATGATGCCAGACTGAGTAGTTCCAATAATCAAGCATAGTGGTAACTCAATTTTAACTATTTTTATGATAGCATCTGTTTTATGTTCCAAAATAAACGATTTTTTTTTTTTTTTTTTTTAATTATGGTCTGGGGTTGCTTCTCTAGCCATGGAATTGGCGATGAGATAAAAATTAAAGGAATTTTGAAAAAGGAACAGTACCAAAATTACTTAGAACCAACTGCCATTCCTTCCGGGTTGTGATTAATTTTAGATGGATTCCTTTTCTAACAAGATAATGATCCAATTCCTAGCTCAAAATTATGCAAAGGATATTTAGAAGATAAAGAGGCACAAGAGGTGTTAAAAACATGGTTTGACCTCCTCAGAGCCCGGATCTCAATCCCAATGAACTTTTGTGGGAAGAGTTTGATAGGAACATCCATAATCGTGGCCCATCCTCACAAGAATAAATGTTGAATGCTTTATGGGAAAGTTGGAGCAATATATCACAAATTAATTGGCCATATGCCAGATTTGTGGATAAAAGCCATAGAATTTAAAGGTTCCTCTCTCTCTCTTCATAGAATGTAAACTCTGCAAAAAAGTCAGAGATGAATCAGTTTTTTAGCATACTCTAATACTTACAGATAGAGATATCTATACTAATATTATAAACCTTTAGAAAAAGGAAAGTTGTTTGTTTTTACTGAATAAGCTCTGAAACAACTGGACTGATTTTAACCATTTTATCACCAACTAACTGACCCGCGCAATTTCATCTGCGCTACATAAGAGAAAAAATACCGTTTTTGTAACATTTTTCATTGATGCTCCGCTGCTATGTATCGTAGCGTGATGTTATATAGCCTATCCCAGCCTTCTCCAATAAAAGAGCTATCCAACACTAAAATAATTTTAAAACTCAACCGGGCAATCCAGGGGAAGCCGGCGCGTGAGCGCCTTCGCCTGCAGCGGATGGCCGTTTCGCGCGTTAAACAAAAATCAACCGTATAGCCATACTGGCGCGGCGAGATTAGGAAGTTTTATTTCATCTATATCTTGTGTGTTTATAAACCGATTTCTACAATTTTTTTTTTATAAAATATTGTTTAAAGTGTACTTTTGGAATATGAAATACAATATATTTATGTTTTTTGCACCAGAAATGCACCGTGCAGCAGAAATCGTAATATTTTGATTTCGCCATAACTTCAAAACCAAATGTCCAATTTTAATCATACTTTTACTACTACTATTACTTTATTACTTAGTGATGAAATAATTTATTTTCATAAGGCTTAATAGCATGAGTAAAATAAATGAGTTTAAAAGTAGTTAAAAAAATAATAAAAAATGGTTGTTGTGCCTCACTCGACAGAGATAGGTATAGTGTGTCGTGGACTTTTTTGTAGATACGTATTTATAAGATCTACAATTAATTAGAACATTTTTTGGTAAAAATAACAAAATAAGTAACTTTTCTTGTCGATTGTTTAAACCTTGTGTCCGAAAAACCTAAATATCTAACGGAACCCTATTTTTTCCCAAATTAAAATTTAGCCTATGTTACTCGTGGATAATGTAGCTTTCGAATGGTGAAAGAATTTTTAAAATTGGTCCAGTAGTTTTTGAGCCTACTCATTACAAACAAACAAACAAAGTTTTCCTCTTAATAATATTAGTGTAGACTAACAGCGCCCCGCGGTTTTACCCACGTAGTTCCCGTTCCCGTGAGAATATGGGGATAAAATATATGCCTATGTTACTCAGGGTAAATGTAGCTTTCTAATGGTGAAAGAATTTTTGAAATCAGTCCAGTCGTTTTTGAGTTTATTTAACGACTATTCAGAATATTCCAAGAAACAACAAAAACCAGGACATGTTCTGGAAAAACAGGATGATTTGTAACTCTAGTAAAGTATTTTATGCATGACATGATCACTTACCTTACTTTGATAAGCTAAATTCTTTTCAAATAATTTTATAAATATATATTGGGTCCATTTGTAATAGTCAGGATCACATGTTGAGATTTCTCTATTCCAATCAAAATTGAATCCCAATTGTTGCAGTTGAACTTTCATTGAATTTATGTTTGACTTAGTCCAATCTTGGGGTGGGATATTACGTTCTATAGCTGCATTTTCTGCTGGTAGGCCAAAGGCATCCCACCCTATCGGGTGTATAGAATTCCTTCCATTCAATTGTTCAAATCTTGCTATAGTGTCTGATATAGAGTAAACACGTACATGTCCCATATGCAAGTTTCCTGATGGATATGGAAACATGGGCAGTACATAATATGGCTTTCTGTCACAACTCACTGATCTTTTAACCACATCATGTGCCCAATGTTTTTCTATACTTAGTTTGATTTCAGTATTTATATCTTCTTCCTGTGAAAAATTGAGAATAATGTTACTTATAGACTGAGAGCACATAATATCAGTTATAATTCCATAATAGAAATATTAAAAAAAAACGGAAACAATATGTAGCCTGTGATCAAAAGTCTACTAAGAATTTGGATGGGCTACCAATGCAGATCCTACATTTTCCTATATTTTTTGTATTTCATTCAACATCTCTAACTGACAGTGAAAACAAAATGTTCAATTATAAGTTTATTTTTCTGTATAAAATGGTTACAATTCATTCCATAAGTAAAATTAATGAATTAATAAATAAAACAAATTAAGAGACAACATAAATTATTTAGTCAACCACTCTAATGATATTGGATTATAACACTATGCATATGAGTGAAAACATGAAGAATCTGATAATTATCATTTGCATATTTTATTATTACACTTTACATAAGGATGTTGTTGAACATCCTAGTTGCTTGTCTTCTAAAAAGACTCTTAAGAAAAGCAAGACATAAAGATAAGTCAAGGTAATAAAATATACCAATAATGGAGAATATTCCAGTATTACTTAGCTTAATATAATAAAATTTATGTCTTTTACAATGTACAATAACACAAAGTGAAAAAGTGATATATTATATTTTAAAAAAAACTCTTACCCATAACCCTAAACTACTTTTATTTCTATAAAAATAACATAGAAAATTGCGATACAAATTTGTTCTCTTATAGTTGTAACATTGAAGTATTTTCAATTGAAGAACGGGCATAATTATAGAGCAAAATAGAATCGGCACTTGTTAATAAAATATAATTTTCTGATCTGATTTTCACGAGTTTCAGTGAAATAATGAAAATTGATTGTTTTGAAGAGAGTGCTCACTATTTTTGCTAAGTTTTCTGTTTGGCATCGACAACACTTCAATTCAATTCAAAGAACAGAAACATACAACACAAAAATTTCCCTTTTCCCGCAGTAAGTAGCACTTGTAACTTGTATAATACTATTTGATTGATTTCGTTTCGTTGTCAATGTTGTCATAATGTCCATCAGTGATCCTGATCCAAAGACCTACAATAATATGGACCAGAAATACCTACAAAATACGCGTGCATACCTACTATAAACCTGGTCCAAAAGATGGCGGCCATTGCTAGGGAAGCACATAAGTAATCAAAACCAAAAAGTATCGATATCGATACCAGAGTTACTAACATTTCTTCTGGTGCATTTAATTTTGTTACTTATCAATACTATTAAACCTTGGATGATTAGATTATACTTTTGGCCTAACTGTAACTAGTCTTTTAGTTCTTTTCCTATACTTTTAAACTTATAGTGCATAACATTTACATTAACATACAAGGGGTGAGAAGCTACATTTTATGAGCGACTGACTGACTTCGAATTTTGTTTTTGCGAGTGACTTTAAGGACAGCTGAGGTTTTTTGTGATTTCAGGTTCTGTTCTACATCTAAAGTCGTTCATAAAGATTACTCTGACCCTCAGTATCGCTATTTCAACTTTAAAGGTGTGCATGTAGTAGAGTCGATGGAAAACTTAATATTTGTTACGTAGCAAAATGGGGCCACAACGGAGCACTTTTGTAAGGGACCGCGCGGGCGACCGCTTTACGTAGGCTCGGCCCATAGAGATGTTTATTTACAACAATAATAATTATTTTAGAAAGATACTCAAACTGAGGTATTAAAAGGATTAAAACAACCAAGCAATTTGGAAAATGTACCTTTATTCACTATAATATATCACCACGTCAAAGTAAATGCCTAATGTTAGTTAAATATTTATTAGGCACTTTTGAAAGTCCCAACCATTACCAATAATTGTGAACTATCCATTGAAATCTGAGTTTAATTTTATAGAAACTAAAAGTGGCCTTCTAAATCACATTATGAACTAAATCATGTATAACAATTAACATAAATAACTTGTGGCAACTTGTGACCTATAATTACCGTTCATTCGTTCAAATAGGAGAAGAAAAACCATAATTCTGACCGAAAAGACACATTTATTAAAATAAATGTAATGTAACTGTTATTTTATCCGAAAACTTACCCCTTCGTTTGTTTAAGCGTTATTCTATATAACCATTGTTAAGAATCTTGGATACTGAGTCACTTTCTGGTTAAGAAAAAAAACACTTGACCATCAATATTATTCAATGTTAATTTATTAAAATAGTTTCTTAAGGATAGCTTTTCACATGATTTTCTTCCAGACACGTGGTACTTTATGTCCAGGTTTGATATTTTCCATCCCAATGTCTGCAAGCCACTTTTGGCGTAGTACTTCATTTTTAGGGAACCTGTATAAATAAAAAACATGTAAGTTTATTTCAGTTTGATGCAGTTAGTGGAACAAATCAGAGTGAACTAAATAACCACCACCTACTGCATGACGAATTGATATTGTCGTTTTAGTACTATCACTATTTTTATTTTGTTAGTTTTATTTTCAAAGTTTTCTCTTCAAGCCCTTCATTTTGATACCCTACTCTACAATGTATAATACAAACAAAAAAAATGTGACTTTCTTATCGATAGCTTATTTAATAAAAGACATCACTATTTGGAATTGTCATTTCTATTGTAAACAAAACATGATATAAATTTAGCAAATAGAGGTAAATATCAGAAATAATTTGTATGTACATGTGGGAACTTTGATTCTATAAATAAAACAAGGATAGTTATACAAAAAAATAGCAGTATGAGAAAGTTTTTCTTAAAATACCGCTACTAACCTGTGCATGTTTAATTAGGCTCGATTGGGGTTTTTCCTTGCACCACACTGAATTATTGCACACGTAGGCATATTCAATTTGCTCCAGTAGACACTCACAGCACAATACAATTTAGTTTTGAGCGTTTTTATCCCTAAAAATCGTAATCTAAACCCAATGTTGTTGTTCACTTGACAGCTGACGTACTTCAAAACCACGGGTCCAAAAGATGGCGGATGGCACGCGAGGTACGTATATTGACGGATATGTGAAAATGTTGTCAGGAAGAGATAAAACAAATAGCATGACGTCTCTTTCTTCAAATGTGATAACTCATTGGTTAGAAAGAGACAAAGTGTAGTTTCTTATTTCTGTATCGATTTAATAGATATTTGTATAAGCAAATAAGATATAGAACATTAGGGCATCTCTATATATTTCTATACTCTAAGTCCTGATCAGTCAGTCATGTCATGTCAAATTTAGATGTCAGCGTATGAGCTTGTCGCATTGACATATAGAAGTATGGACTGGAAATACCTATAAAAAAAGGGTGCATAGGTACCTATAACACATATTGTCGCATAAAATGGCTGCCATTGCTAGGGATGTATCAATCAAGGGACATCGGTGTTACTTTATCGAGTATACTAAACACGAGTTTTACTAGTTATCACATTTGGATCATGCCTAATACTTAAAAAGTCCATTGTAATGGTAACAGAAAAAAAAATTGACTAAAGTATGATTTTTAATTCGAGTCAGTAAAATGACATTTCCAATGTTGCAGGTTTTTAGTCTCAAATAAATAGTGATGTGGTAAAATCGAGTTTTTACAATTAAAACTTAGTCGAGATTACATTTTTTTTATTCAATATCAAATAGCTTTTATATAAATAAAAATATGTAATTTACGGTAATTAAACAGAATACAACACGGTAGGTAATTACATATAACATAAAATACTGTTATATTCTTTGTTTTTGGTTGTTGGATCATCACTTGTCACGCTATGAACGACATCTTGTTTTTCATTCTGCTCCCGAATTCAAAATCCCGAAACCCAACCGTCCACCTCTAAAGAGAGATGTCTCCCTCCAAAATGCGGTGCTGGTATTACATAACGCACCGTACCATTCAAGAAAAGTCGAGCGTATCCCCAGTTCAAACTGGCGGAAGGCTGATGTTATTCAGTGGTTGGATGAAAAACAAATTCAATATCAACCTACAATGATAAAGGCTCAAATAGAAATAGTAAAATTACAAAAACCTGATTACGAACGCTATGCTGTGGAAGAGTTGGCCGCTGAATACGGTGGTGTCACAATCCTGCGTCTACCCCTTTATCACAGTGAGCTCAACCCAGTAGAGTTAGTTTGGGCTCAAGCAAAGAGTTACGTCGCTAGGAATAACAAAACTTTTAAAATAAAGTTTCTCCAATTCTCTATGCCATAAAAGTCGAAGACAAAATGTATCAACTCGACCACATCATAGATGAATATGTGAATTCATTCGTTATAAATGTAACTGATTCCGATTCTGAATATACTGATTCAGAATCGGAGTCGGAATCAATAGCAACCGTAATGAATAAAAACGTATAAAATTACTTGTATTTTCCCGACTTTCTAGTGTTAACTCCTCTGAATCTCTTTATAAAATTTTTTCCCAGCTTTTGTAATAATGTTGTAGTGAAAATTTTTAATATGTTGGTAAGGTCCATGTTTCTAAAATAGTATTATTTAAGTTTTATTTATTTGTATAGATAACAGAACACAAGGTAAGATAACCTATAGTACGATTTTTAATTCGAGTCAGTAAAATGACAAGTGCAACTGTCACTGATACAAAAAAGGGTGACCCGCTACAATAGTGATGTTCAGCAATCAATAGACTTAGACATTTAGTCATGCTTTATTTATTAGGTATCAAAGCGTTTTTTTTATTGTAAATCTATACTAATCTATACTAATATTATAAAGCTGAAGAGTTTGTTTGTTTGGTTGTTTGTTTGTTTGTTTGTTTGCTTGTTTGAACGCGCTAATCTCAGGAACTACTGGTTCGAATTGAAAAATTCTTTTTGGGTTGAATAGACCATTTATCGAGGAAGGCTTTAGGCTATATATCATCACGCTTAAGCCAATAGGAGCGGAGCAGCGATAAATAATGTTTTAAAATCGGGGATTCCACGGGGACGAAGTCGCGGGCAGCAGCTAGTATTTAATACATACCGTATTAACCCAAATATCAAAACTATAACCATAAATTCATGATCGCGTTTTAATAGTATCGTCGAACGTGTACTATTGTGACTATTGTGAGTATTAATGCATGAAAACCGGCAATTAACCTGTGCAAAGACAATTGTGATTGATTTTGATTCTTTCATGCACCACACTTCACAATACAACACACAGGCATGTTGAGTTTCTGTTGCCAATATTTACATGTAGTTTTAAAAGTAAACTCCTCGTAATTTTCTCGCAAATCTCAATAATATAAAAATAAACAACCATTTGACAGCAAAACTACCATAAACTTGTCGTTGATGCAAAGACCTTACCACAGGGCCTTACAATAATATGGACCAGAAATACCTACAAAATACGCGTGAATACCTACTATAAACCTGGTCCAAAAGATGGCGGCCATTGCTAGGGAAGCACATAAGTAATCAAAACCAAAAAGTATCGATATCGATACCAGAGTTACTAACATTTCTTCTGGTACATTTAATTTTGTTACTTATCAATACTATTAAACTTTGGATGATTAGATTATACTTTTGGCATAACTCTAACAAGTCTTTTAGTTCTTTTACTATACTTTTAAACTTATAGTGCATAACATTTACATTAACATACAAGGGGTGAGAAGCTACATTTTATGAGCGACTGACTGACTTCGAATTTTGTTTTTGCGAGTGACTTTAAGGACAGCTGAGGTTTTTTGTGATTTCAGGTTCTGTTCTACATATAAAGTTGTTCATAAAGATTACTCTGACCCTCAGTATCGCTATTTCAACTTTAAAGGTGTGCATGTAGTAGAGTCGATGGAAAACTTAATATTTGTTACGTAGCAAAAAGGGGCCGCAACGGAGCACTGTTGTAAGGGACCGCGCGAGCGACCGCTTTACGTAGGCTCGGCCCATAGAGATGTTTATTTACAACAATAATAAATATTGTAGAAAGATACTAACACTGAGGTATTAAAAGGATTAAAACAACAAAATAATATGAAAAATGTACCTTTATTCACTATAATATATCACCAGGTCAAAGTAAATGCCTAATGTTAGTGAGATATTTATTAGGCACTTTTGAAACCATTACCAATTATTGTGAACTATCCATTGAAATCTGAGTTTAATTTTATAGAAACTAAAAGTGGCCTTCTAAATCACATTACGAACTAAATCATGTATAACAATTAACATATAACTACTTCTTAAATAACTTCTGGCAACTTGTGACCTATAATTACCGTTCATTCGTTCAAGTAGGAGAAGAAAAACCATAATTCTGATCGAAAAGACACATTTATTTAAATAAATGTAATGTAACTGTTATTATATTTTTTTTTTTTTTTTTTTTTTTTTCTGGATGGGAAATCATCAAATGACCCCTCCCGCCCTGGGTGGAGCGGTAGGGAGTGTCAGACTTTTACTGACTAAAACCCACCCGTGATCCTTCTTGTGCCCTATGCGTTCCAGGGCCGCGGTAACTCTTTCGAACAAATTCCGCAACCCTAGCAGGCACCGACCCTATGGGGCCCCGTCCTCGGTGCTGACGGCTCCTTGTGACGCGCGTGGAACACAACGCGTCGTCGACTCAACCTGGTATCGGACGGCGAGCCACCCACGCTCGCCGTCCCCAGGCATCAGCCACTGCGCAATAGCACAGCGGCCGATTTGTCTCTGGAGGAGGCCACGATGGGACCATTACTGGCACTCCATATCGGCCCCCTCCCGAGAACCAGGAGTCGCAGCACCCACAGCAGTAGCGGCAGAAGCGGCGACGGAAGCCGCGGCGGCGGCAGAGGCGGCGGCGGCGGCGGACCTCTTGCCCTTGGTCGGGGCGGATGGCGCGCAGGCCCTTCCCCCAGCCCAGTGCTCGGCCGGCTTGCCAGCAGCCGCACATGCACTGCAGTGCGGCTTGGCCTCACACGAGCCGGCCCGATGACCGGGCTGACCACAGCGGAAACAAAGACCGCTGCGGTCCACCTCCGAGGGGCACATAGCTCCCGTGTGGTTGCCCACATGGCAGCGGTAGCACCTCAGAGGCCTGGGTTCCAGCAGTTTTACCCGCGCAGACACCCATCCCACCAAGAGCCTTCGGCCCTCCGACACAGTTCTGGCCGCCATCACGGGGCAGCTCACCACAAGGGTTTGCATGCCCGTGTTGTCAGGCCGGAGGGTGCCCGCCTTGACGAGCTCGGCAGAGCACCCCCCAGTCCTGGCGACGGCGGCCACAACTTCCTCCTCCGTCACGGAGTCATCCAGGCCCACTATGCGCATGTCGATGCGCTTAGTCGGCCTGGACACCCGGACCTCGTCCGCGGGTAAGACCGCCCTCAGCCTTTCAGCCAGAGCGTCCGCGAACGGGCCACTCTCCGCTCCGGCGAGCTCGAGCTTCCGGGCACCGGTCAAGGTCCTCCTGACCCCGATGCCCCCGCTGATGCCCAGCTCTTGGAGGCTCACCGCCTCCTTCGCCCGCTTCAGTACGGCGAGATACGTCACGCCCCTCTGTTCCGCTTCCAGCTGCAGTGTGAGCACCACAGCCGCGGATTTCGGGGCGCGAAGCCTCGCCGCAATGGCATTGGCCTTCCGCCGCTGCTTTTTGGCCTTGTTTTTGGCCGCCTTCTTCGCCTGCCGCTTTTGTCCAGCAACCTGCCACTCGGCCTCGGCCGCAGGAGGGTCCGAGGGTGGGGGTGGGGGCGGCTGCGGCGCCACTGGCGCAGCAGCCTTAGCCGCTCCCCCTCCAGCCTTCCTCCTACCCCTCTTCGCCGGGGCCGACTTGGTCGTCGTCGCCGACGTCGCAGGCGCCGGCTTCACAAGCGCTGGCGCGGCTCCCGCCTTGGCCTTTGCCTGGCCGGACGTTCCCGGGCTGGCAGCCACGGCGGCCGCGTACGAAGCCGCCTTCTGCTGCTGGTCCGGGGCCTTCTGAGTCGCCACTGTTGGGGGACGCCGGACGGACCATGTTCTCCAGCACGGAGAACTGCCTCCGGAAGGGAGCCAGCTCCTGCCGCACCAGGTCCCGCACCTGGCTCAGCACCTGGCCCCCCTCCGGCGCTGCCGGACTCAGCCCCCCTCGCGGCTCCTCGGAGGCCGCTCTGGCCATCCCCGCCAGGTCCCTCCGGAGCGACTCATTCTCTCGAACGAGCCGCTCCGTAAGAACCGCGAGGCGGGCGACCTCCGCCCGCAACTCAGACGCCTCCTTTGCCTCTTTGGCTTCGCCGTTGGCCGCCGCTGCCACCAGGATGGAGGCTTTGGCCGCGCTGATGGCCTCCCGCTTCGAGGACTGTTTCCTCTTGAAGGCCACAGCGCGGATCGCGGCCTCCACAACCTCCTCAAATCGAGCCCTCTGCTCCTCAGCGGTGGGAGTCACCTCTCCCGGGGGCTCCAAGTCGTCGGAATCGAGAGGAGGCGGAAGAGTAGAGGGAGCCCCACGACCGCTCCCTCCAGGGCGACGCCCCTCCTCCACCAACTTCCCGGCCCGACGCTCCACCTCCCGGGTAGAGGGAGCCAGCCCCCTTCCCGCCTCACAGCCCCTGCCCCGCCTAGCGGTGGGGATCTTGCGGGCGGAGGCAAGAAAACGTACCCCTTCGTTTGTTTCAGCGTTATTCTATATCACCATTCTTAAGAATCTTGGATACTGAATCACTTTCTGGTTAAAAAAAAAAAACACTTGACCATCGATATTATTCAATGTTAATTTATTAAAATAGTTTCTTATGGATAGCTTTTCACATGATTTTCTTCTAGACACGTGATACTTTATGTCCAGGTTTGATATTTTCCATCCCAATGTCTGCAAGCCACTTTTGGCATAGTACTTCATTTTTAGGGAACCTGTGTAAATAAAAAACATGCAAATTTATTTCAGTTTGATGCAGTTAGTTTTTTTTTTTTTGAATGGACCACTCGCAGTTCAGCACACTAAGGCTGGTTACTGCTCAACCGGACAATAAGATGCAGTTAGTGGAACAAATCAGAGTGAACTAACCCTACTCTACAATGTATAATACAAACTAAAAAATAAATAAAAAAATGTAACTTTCTTATCGATAGCTTATTTAATAAAAGACATCACTATTTTGAATTGTCATTTCTGTTGTAAACAAAACATGATATAAATTTAGCAAGTAGAGGTAAATATCAGAAATAAATTGTATGTACATGTGGGAACTTTGATTCTATAAATAAAAGAAGGATATTTATACAAAAAAATAGCATTATGATAAAGTTTTTCTTAAAATACGGCTACTAACCTGTACATGTTTAATTAGGCTCGATTGGGGCTTTTCCTTGCACCACACTGAATTATTGCACACGTAGGCATATTCAATTTGCTCCAATAGACACTCACAGCACAATACAATTTAGTTTGGAGCGTTTTTATCCCTAAAAATCGTAATTTAAACCCAATGTTGTTGTTCACTTGACAGCTGACGTACTTCAAAACCACTGGTCCAAAAGATGGCGGATGGCACGCGAGGTACTTACATTGACGGATATGTGAAAATGTTGTCAGGAAGAGATAAAACAAATAGCATGACGTCTCTTTCTTCAAATGTGATAACTCATTGGTTAAAAAGAGACAAAGTGTAGTTTCTTATTTCTGTATCGATTTAATAGATATTTGTATAAGCAAATAAGATATAGAACATTACGGCATCTCTATATATTTCTATACTCTAAGCGCTGATGGCTGCTACGGCACTTACCTACATTGACCTATAAGAGTATGGACGGGAAATACCTACGAAAAAAGGGTGCATACCTACAGAACATAAAATGGCTGCCATTGCTAGGGTTGAGTCAATCAAGATGTTACTACAACGAGTATCGATACTAGTTACGAGTTCCACTAATTTAACACGTTTGGATCATACCTCATATTATGAACATTAAAATCCGTTGTAATAGTAACAGAAAAAGATGAGTAGCTTATCTTACCTTCTGCTATCTATACAAATAAATGAAATTGAAGTGTTTGTCCCGGCTAATCTCTGAAATAGCTGTACAAATATTGACGGGATTTTTACAGGCAGATATGTTACAAGGAGTAACTAAGGCTAGTTTTATTTTAGAGAAATAATTAGGGTACCGCGCAAAAAAAGCATTAAAATTATTTTTGCTTTTGGTAGCCAGTATGGCTATAGGCTATTTAACATCACCCCACGACCCTTAGCCTCTAACCATTTTTTCCTTCATTTTTAGGAAACCTATAAAAATTAAAGTATTTTAAATCATTTTGGTTAGAGATGCTAATATGTAACTAAAACAAACATAAAACATTATAAGCTAGGTGCACGGTTCCAATTAGCTGTTTCCTATGGAGAAGTGCCGGCAAGAAACTCCATGATTACTCTTTTAGAGATAATTAGCTTTTTCAATGTTTTCTTCAGATTCACGTAAAATATTTTGATTTTGGTGTGAAGTGTGAATCACAGGCCGGACCTAGCTAGGTCACTCGGACCGAATAAGACGCAGGATTATTTATGTTAACATCACAGAATATACCGATATCGTTCCAGCGGAGGAACTAGTTTCGTATTACCGCAAGTCGGCAACGGTACAACACTATTTCATTATGTAAACAAACGAATGAATAAACAAATATAATAAAAAGGCCTGTTATGTGGAAATGAATCCAAATATTATACACTTTAGCCTTTAGTTATATTATATATACTTTAGCCATAAATTCATGATTGCGTTACAATAGTATCACCGAATGTGTATTATTGTGTGTAATAATGCATGAAAACCGGCTACTAACCTGTGCAAACACAATTGAGGTTGATTTTGACTGTTTCTTGCACCACACTTCACAACACAACACACAGGCATGTTGGATTTATGTTTTCCAACATTTACATTCAGTTTTAAAAGTAAAATTACTCGTAGTTTTCTCGCAAATCACAATAATAAAAAAAGTAAACAACCATTTGACAGCGTAACTACCATGAATTTGGAACATAATATGGCTGCAACGGCACTTACCTACAACTGTCTCTACATCACGACAAAATGTTGCCATAATTAGCAACAACTTAAATATAGTTGTCTCTTTTATCAAATAGGATTATCTCACACGAAAGAATGAGACATAACGATATTTCAAGTTCTGAATCATATTTCACTCATATTTTTATAAGCAAATGTATGTATAGAATAACGCAGCGTCTCCTTATTATTCCTACCTCAATGCTTACCTACAACTCAACTCAACTGTCCTACGTCACGATAAAATGTTGCCATAATTAGCAACAACTTAAAATATAGTTGTCTGTTTTATCAACTAAGATTATCTCACTAGAAAGAAATAGACATACCAATATTTCAAGTTCTGAATCATATTTCAGTCATATTTGTATAAGCAAATGTATGTATAGAATAACGCGGCATCTCCATGTTTTTCCTATCTCAATGGCTTGTCGGCTTGTCACTCTATATTATGACGTTCGAGACGGTTTTACATGCTCTGTGTTCGAGACCACTCTGCGGCCAGCGCTGCCAATTGCGGGGAGAATCCCTGATTTGCGGGGAATAGTATTAAACAAATATGGAAAAAATGTTTTATTCCAAAAATATGAATTCGGGGAAAATGTGGGAAATCAATCAAAAACAAGCGGGGAATTTCGGGGAATTGGCAACACTGACGTGGGGAATCGAGATTTTTTTATTGGCAGCAATGGCAGCACTGTCTGCGACACTCCGTCATCGGTCATACCTACCGTCATAGGCATATTATGCAGTAATTTCAAAGAGTAAAGAGGAGTAATTTACTTACAAAGGAATCGTAGTTAAAGTTTACTTAAACAGCAATGGCTCGGCCAGGGAAAGAAGATGCTTCAGAAGATGCAAAAAAAATAGTTGACGATGCCAAAAATTTTATCGAAAAAGCGATATCAGACATTGGGAAAACATCAGCAACAAAGCAGTTAATTTTAGGAACTACGTCAGGATGGTAAGTGCATTCGTTTCATAATCTATTATGATTTGCCTTGTTATGGATCAAAATAATCCTCTTCTCGATTTTTCTATTTGCTTGTGTTTACAAAGCAATTATTGAAATATTTTCAGGATTACTGGTTTCATTTCTATGAAGATTGGAAAAGTGGCTGCAGTTGGGTTGGGTGGCAGTGTAATACTATTGCATATTGCCAGCCAAAAAGGATATATCGATATAAATTGGGACAAAATCAATAAGAAAGTTGATAAAATTAGTGATAAAATTGAAAAGGAAGCAACTGGAAAATCTCCTGACTGGTTCGAAAAAGTAAGTTTTCTTTATCTTTGCCCTAGAACAAATAGATAATGGGCTTAATCTGAGCACTCAAAATAAAGAGTTCTTTATTTTGAGTGCTCAGATTAAGCCCATTATCTATTTGTTCTCTCTTATAAGCAAAGTTTGATTATATTCTGTTATATCCCCCATTGCACATAACATACATGATGTGAAAAACTTAAGGACTTTTTAGAACCTCTGAAGTTCTGAGAAGTTGGTAAATAAAAAAATAGGCTTACATGAGGCATATTCTCTGTATAAAAGCTATTAATTTAGTAAGCTGGTGGTGTTGTTTCAATGGTGCATCTTCACCCTGATCATTTTATATGTATTATAGGGCCTCACTTAGGTATTTCACTTATTTCTTTTAATTTCTCTCTTAGTAATAATCAATCACCATTTTTATTGTTTTCTTTCATTCATGAAGTCACACTGTCCATTTTTTACAGTTAAGTCAAAACTCTTATTTCTGTTAGACCATTGAACAGCATCATTTACATTTAAAATAATAGTCACTAGGCTATAGTTTGGTTGTTTTTCAGTTAGCAACTGTTTTCATTTGGATGTTTATGAATTTGTTTTTTCTCTTTGGAAAGGTATATTTGATGTACATTAGAAAAATGTATAGTAATGAAAAATATTCATTTTTAAAATTCTAATATATCAAAAGTAAATAAACATGTTTAACAACAATTAGGTATTATAGACAGTCTTTAGGCTAAATTAAACAATGTATTATTTTTACAGTACAGCAAAAATATCTTATTTTATATTGTTTGTTTCTTGATGTATTTTGCCTGCTTATTTTATCATATAAAATGATGATTGTTCATAGCACATATATTCACTAATCAGCCAAAAAATGTAAGGATTTTTTTTTGGTATGGGTAAATATTTTTTTAAATGTATGAATATACCTAAAATAGTTTTATTTTGGGCAATACCAACTGGCTCTTTGCTGGATTATACTTAAAAAAAAACTACTGATCTCAAAACGCGAAAGTCAGTCTTTTTTCAATTTACTAATATAAAATAAAAAAAAACTACATGTAACAAAAATGAAAGTTGCATTATTTTTATTAGAAAAAAATTAGGTGGATCAATTAATATAAATACATTTATGTATTGAGACTTCAGCATTCATATTTCAAGTGCAGTTTATTTGTTACAGGTATTGTTGTTTGTCAAAAATAATACCTATTACTCGGCAGGGTTTACTGGAGGATTCTTTTTTGGTATTGCTTCATCATGATTTCATTTTAAATAGAATGTGAGTTTCTCATAACAACCTATTCCTTCTTTGTGATTTTTTTTTTTATATTTATATCAATTTACTCAATTTACCATAAATTGAAAGAGTATTAAGAGTAGGCAGCTACTTTTATACTTTTTTACCTCAAATTATTTATCATTATGATTGTGTAGTTAATAAACTTAGGTGCAAAAATATCTTATTTTATTAACCAACTTCAAAGAGGAGGAGGTTGTCATTAATCTATTTAAACGGGATTACCCATTTGCAGTTGCCCAAAGGGATTTTTAAAAGTTTATCACAAATTGATATGGCTGCCACACAGTTTTGTAATTTCACAAATGTAGCATAACACTAAAAAATTTCGACAAAAATATAACAGATATTTTACTCTTCTACTATTCTTGAATCAGTCCTAATAACAACTTAACTAGGTTTGTCTTCATAATGATCTTAGTTTTCGCGTGAAAAGTTGTCAATGTGCAAATTCAAGCATATTGACAACTAACTATTACCGATGCATGTAGGTAGTGTTGCTGTTAAATTTGTATACTATTTTGCTTGTATCTTGCTTGTAGCAGCCTCAAAAGGCCTCAGTTACAAGGATAAATAGTATTTTCTATGGACAGTAGTTAGTTGACTCAAATCGAAACTTCGAAGCCTAAAGGTCATAGCCTACTTACACGACTCTGCTCCCACCCGACTTATAAAATATCATTCAAATATGAGCTTTAAGTCGTGGCCTTGCGATAAAGTTTATATTGACAATATAAATTAGCAGACAGCTCGATGTCAGCAAGCTTCCCGCCATCAGACTGCTCGGTAGTTGACGCCTCGGTGGCCACACGTAGTAGATGACTGCCGCCGGCGCCGCTCAGTCGATAGACTGAACAGGTGGGCGTCTGCTAGCTGTCGATGCGCTGACAGCTGGGCGTCTGCTAGCTGTCAACGAGTGGACCGGCAGTAGTCGTTTTAGTTTAGGGCGGTGTTGAGTAGGAGCGGTAATGGAGCAGAGTCGTGTAAGTGAGCTATGACCTTTATACTTTCTGCAGTGCGTTTACCCGTCATAAAAAAAAAAAAACGGTGACTGACAGTCGGGTTGGAGCGAGGTCGCTTGACGCTCGTCGTTTAACTTAGAAAGATGAAATCCAGAACTAAAATAATCCGGAAAAGTACCGGAGTCACCGATACGGCTTGCTGCGTTTACCAGCTGGAGTGTAGACTACGTGGAAAAGCCGATAACAATGTCCAGGGAGATCGACCAACGACCCTAACATGGCTGAGATAGGCTGAATCCGAAAGGCGGAATGGAAGAATTGCGTAACTCATAAAATCGTATATTCTTTCTCAATCGAAAGGTACTGCAAAGGAAGGGATAAGGAACTAAAATAAGCAATGAATACAGTTGCATATCAGAATGGAAGCATAATGCCTTGAGAATGGAGGCCTTATTTCTTTGTCAAGCAGTAAACCGCTTCAGACTTAGGTGATTTCGTCCACGCGGAGTTCTGTTATATCGTAGCGTAACGTAGCGTAGGCGAGCGCTAAGGAAGTAGAATTACACGGACAAAGTCGCAAGCATAAGCTAGTAAACTACAAAACTTCTTTATACACCACATTTTTTGCTAATCTATTACTGTGTGCCAAAATTATCAGTCTACTGGGCGAGCTTGCGCGACCGCGAGAGCAAGTCATATAGAACTGCCAGTGTGAACAACAGTTTTCTCTCAAGTCTATACCCGCAATTTTTTTGTTGTGGTTTGTTTATGGTCCTTGCAAAGCAGACTTTGAGGGAAACTTTATTCGTTTGAATTCAAAGGGAAGATCATTCGGGATCAAGAGAATTCTTGGTACAAATACAGTTTCCCTTTGCGCATACCCAGTTATAATTGTGGCTTCCACTAAATTGCGATGTAACGCTTTTACTTTGGTTCCGTTGCACAGTTGAGAGGGTTTCAAATTTCGCAACAACTTAACAGGAGTGCCCACATGCAGAATAAGCTTATGATACGGAAGACCCGATGGTTTCAGTGAATTAAGAAATTCGACAGGGTAGTTAATTGCGGCATCTGTGTTGACCACAGACAGAGTCTATTGACGTGTAGGTACACCATTTTTTCCCCTGAAAAGACGTGAACAGTATATCGTTAATTGCCGCTGCTTCTTTGAATTTTTCCTAAAGGCTTAAAGGGTCTGATACTTGGCCTGTATATTCCATTTTCCAATTAGCTTTCCACGCTGATTGGAAAGTGGAATATACATGACTGTTTTTAACGCTTCAACGCTTCTTCGCGAAATTGAGCCCCGGATCTCATGAAGAAGCATGCGAAGATGAGGCAGCATTCTGTATTGTTCGGATGTACAGTATAAACCCCAGGGGCGTGCAGTGGTTCTAGAGTAAGGGCCAGACATAATGTCCAAAAAAAAGCTCACCACATTCTACTGGGTTGAAATCACGATATTCTGACGATACAAACTACTGTCTAGAAGTATTGAACAAAATGCACAGAAAACAAAATAATTTGTGTATACACAACCACATAGCCAGTTATATGTTTCATAACTCTGAGGATTGAAATGACGAGGTTTAATTTTGGTGTGAGCGACCCGATAAACCATAAAAACGATACCCATATTGATTTTCAGAATTTGTCATCCCTTTTCCACCCTTTAGGGGTTGAATTCTGAAAGAACCTGAAACACTTTTACTCATTTATTGATAGGAGTACTTCTGTGACGTTTCGAATAAAATAGTTTATCTAATCTTGTTTCCCCTTTCAAACTTTCAACCCCTTTTTCATCCTCTTAGGGGTTAAAATAACAAAAACATTTTTTTTTTCTGGATGGGAAATCATCAAATGACTTCTCCCGCTCTGGGCGGAGCGGAAGGGAGTGTCAGACTCTTACTGACTAAAACCCACCCGTGATCCTTCTTGTGCCCTTTGCGTTCCAGGGCTGCGGTGACTCTTTCGAACAAATTCCGCAACCCAAAATAACAAAAGCCCTAGGATACCTACGTAATTGTTTATTTCTAATCATTAACTTAAAAACAAAGTTTCCGGCTTTTAGCTCTAAAAATGACGGACCTCCATACAAAATTTTAACCCCTTTTTCTTTTTTTTCGCGATTTCTGGTTTGGTCCCATAGTGAAAGTTGTTCATAATGATGAGTACAATGACCTCTGAAGAGGTTGTTGGTGTTTTACAAATAACCCTGTATATTTTTAAAAACCTACGTCACATAGCCGACTATTAATTAATTTATCTGGCTGTGTCAATCTGTACTTACCTACTGTATTACTTCATGGGGTGGTGCTGCAAAGACTATCTTACTTCCTCTAGAACGTGCTCAAAGAGCAATACTAAAGGTAGACAACCTTTCGAACTTTTAGATTCCACACACGAGTTATACACAGCATGCAAAATACTAACAGTACGTCAACTATTTATAATGCACATCATACTTTATCAGCACTCTGAGCTTCCTTTTGACCAGGGTAGGAGCAGGAAAGATTTAGTTTGCATAAAACCATAGACAAGACATACACTCATAGATTTTACGTATTTTTAGGAAGGAGGACCATTTTTATACAATAAGTTAAACAAATTGTTAAATATAAATGTATATAGCGTAAATTACATTAAATGTAGTACATTGATATCAGACTATCTATTAAAACTCAATTACACTGACACAGAGAAACTATTGGAAGTTCTAGTATGATCGTAAGGTTTAATTCGTAAGTTGTTATTCTGTATTTTTTGTATTCATGCACCCTTAATGATTACTCTTGTTAAGTGATGACCTGAAACACAGGTTTTATAAACCTAGCTCAGGAAAGTCGCTTATTATACACTAGCTGACCCAGCAAACGTTGTTTTGCCATATATAAAAAAAATGAAAAAAGATTTTCTCGCTTTTCTGTTGAAATTTTTTCTGAATTTTCTTTGCTATAAAACTCACGGAGCCCGAGACCTTTCCAACGAATGCAAAACCGTGGAAATCGGTTCGTGCGTTCTGGAGTTATAGCGTCAGGAAGGAAAACCCGACTTATTTTTATTTAGTAGATTATAAAATTTAACAATAAACAAAATTGCAAAAAAGGCTCTAAATATAGACCAAATACTCAAATATGGGCTACCGAGTATTTCTTAAGAAAATAACAATTACTAGCTTCTGCCAGCGACTTCGTCCGCGTGGAATAGTTACTTTACCCCCGATTTTGAAACTCTCAGCCCGATCGGTTTAAAATTGACAAAAGATAGACATGCTGTTTCGGGTTTTTTTTTAGATAATTTTATGTAGAATATTTCCGTAATACATGAATAAAAAATGGAGTAACTTCTTCCGTTTTCCCAACGTTTTCCTTCACTGCTCTGCTCCTATTGATTGTAGCGTGATGAAAAGTATACTATAACCTGCCCAGGAGTATGAAGAATAATTGTACCAAGTTTCGTTAAAATCGGTCGAGTAGTTTTTGTTTCTATAAAGAACATACAGACAGACAGACAGACAAAAATTTTACTGATTGCATTTTTGGCACCAGTATCGATCACTAATCACCCCCTGATAGTTATTTTAAAAATATATTCCTTGTACAGAATTGACCTCTCTACAGATTTATTATAAGTATAGATAATTGTAGGTTTAAAATAAATTTTCCATAAGTCCTGAAATATTGACAATTTTAGTTATACAAATAGTTATTTGTTCGATACTACCATAATTATTTATTTCAGATTACTTGTGGCTATAACATCTATACTAATATTATAAAGCTGAAGAGTTTGTTTGTTTGGTTGTTTGTTTGTTTGTTTGTTTGTTTGAACGCGCTAATCTCAGGAACTACTGGTTCGAATTGAAAAATTCTTTTTGGGTTGAATATACCATTTATCGAGGAAGGCTTTAGGCTATATATCATCACGCTTAAGCCAATAGGAGCGGAGCAGCGATAAAGAATGTTTAAAAATCGGGGATTCCACGGGGACGAAGTCGCGGGCAGCAGCTAGTGTAACTATATTTTGTAAAAGATTTTTAACAAAAATAATATTTCTCTAATGCATTCGAAGTTTTAACGGAAGGTACAACAAAAACTACAAGCACCATAAAAAGTAAGGAAGTAGCACGAAAATAAGGCATAATATGAGATAATTCAAAGTCAAAAACATTTCACTGATTATTTAAAATTTAACCAACTCTACAAAAGTTGGTTACGCTTTTCTATATTTCATTCGTCAATCGACATTGTTGTCGATAGTTTACGTTAGTGTATCTACACAAGCATGGGTGTAGCCACACCCATGCTGGGTGTGTACATATATACAAGAAGGTTACACCCTATAACAGCCTGTATATGTATGTATAATTCGAATTATCCAAAACACTTTCTTATTGCTTTACCTACACCATGAAATCTTCTATCCAAAAATGGGTCTCTAACTCCTGCCCTTTTGGCTCTGGGCGTATGTCAATTTGTTAATCAGTCAATTTAGAGGTTTATGTCTATATATATATTGTAATCTAAATTACTACGTATACTATATATCTATACACAGTAATTTCAGGTACGGTAAGTAACCAATTACACATAGGTACAGTTCTTTTATCTCATGAGCACGGGTGACCCATAGTTATAGTTGTAGCACATATAGACACGCGCGCTTGTGTGCGTAACTACAAGTAGCGTTAGCAAGCTCATTCATTGTTGATGAACAAAATAATAACGGCTGGTAATTGCAAAATGAAAAAAAAAGGTTTTCTAATAAATCTTAATTATTTTTTTATATTTTAATTAGATACATATTAATTTTGACACTGATTTTGAATAAAATATTATTTCAATCAGAATCATAACTGGACTCCTCTTCAGAGTCAGTTTCGTCGGTACTTTCGTCTTGTAAATTGATTAATTCGAAATCAGTGTCAAAATATTTCAAATATTCCGTTTCTTTCTTAATTACACTATTGCATGTATTACGCCATGTGTCACTCGTTATTTTTTCAATAAATTCTTCCATAAGTTTTTCTATACTTACTGGTTATATTTTGTTCTACATTTCTTAGCTTCTTTAATATGATTTTTAAGGACCCCCCAAATGTTCTATAAGGCATTCAGCTCAGGGTGATAGGGAGGCAGACGTAATACTTCAAATCCTTTTTCTGCGATGTAGTCATCGATTTTGTAAGTGATAAAATCACTTTTGTCTTTTTTTATATCATACAGCTCAACTTTCAGCAAAGGGTCGAACGGTATATTTTTTGAAGCGAGCCACTCTTGCATCTCAGATTTCCTGAGGCAGACGTTGGAATTTGTCAGTACGTGTGTTGTAGTAGGATGCGTTATCAAGTATTATAACGGAACGATCTGGTAAAGGCAGCAATTTTTCATCAAGCCATTTTACGTAGTTTTCATAACTCATGTTTGAATGGTAATCTCCAACTGTGGAATTAGTTTTATAAACTAAACAAGCGTTCTCAATAAATCCAGCATCGGTTCCAGCGTGTACTAAAATAAAACTAGTACCTGTACTAAGATTTTTGGTAAATGGAGAGGGTTTGCCTTTTTGAGCCCAGGTTATTTCGAACGTGTGTTGTTGATACGTAACTTTCGTCAGTATTTGAGAAAGGTATTCGGATATTTTTTGTAAATATTTCAATCTCCACATCTGGATATCATGCCGTTCTATTGTGCCGTTCAGAGAATGCGTTCCTGACACGTCGCGATTGAACTGACGACGTAACTTTGTAATGGCGTTGCAGTTACGATAAAAATATTTTTGCTGGTTATTTGCCATTTTAACAATTGATGAGCATTAAAACAACATTATTATATCAATAATCAATTAATGTTATAATTTTGTGCCAAACTGAGTGTCAAATAACTTGGTAAACAATATTTTTCTAAATCTATACTGCGCTATTACAAGGTTATGTCAGCGCTTTATATTTTTTTTTTTCTTTTTTCTTTTCTGTTCATAAACAGTTATAATATTAAATAATACGATTTGTTTTTCTTTTTAAGAATTTGAAAATAATGGACTATAAGATAACTTTTATGAAATATAAAAATAAAACTATGACCAAACCGAACGCGCGAAAGAAAGTAGCATTTTCATATTTAGGTTGAAAATGGTACCTAACCCCAAATGGCGTTACTAGCATTTTTATACTTAGATTAAAAATGGTAACCCCAAATGGCGTTATGGGCCGCATTTTGTGACGCTAAAACAGTCGTCTGTTGTCGTTTCGTGCGCATAGACCACGTTCTTCAAGTGTTTTCGATCTGTTTTTATTTGATTACCCGGCTTTCGTTTAATGGACTGTTTCTGCTTTTCAAACTGACATCGGCGCTAAATCGGACTTCGATTGTGTTTTGTATTGCGTTCTTTTTACTTTTGGTGCATAATAATGCCTCAACGTGGACAAACATTGAAAAGTGGAGCCCGTGAGTTAATCATCAAGCTGCAAGATTACTTTGAGCGGGAGCGGCAAAATTGCGGACCCCTGGTACCTGTCGAACAAGTACAAGAACGCGTCTCTCAGGCGCTTGGAGTTAGCAAACGAACGATAGCAAATATTAATAAAGAAAAGTTCGGCTCGACTGGCATGGAAGATAATATTTTACGTACTCCGAAGAAGAAACGTAGAACTAAACCCGTGACAGATATTGACACCTTTGACGCCGATGCAATCAGAAATCATATATATGGTTACTATTCCAGAAATGAATATCTCAACAGGAAGAAGCTTTTGGCATCGTTAAGAGAAGCTGGACTGTTTAGCGGAGGTAAAACTGCTTTAACCAGAATCTTAAGAGCCATTTCACATTTTCGCGCAGTTTTTTAAGATTTTAGTCGTCTTTTTTACGATCTTAGGTAATAGTCTGAAAATCTAAAATACACGTATAAGATAGATCAGTCCTTAGTATTGTTATTTAAAGTACCATATTTTCAAAAACCAACTTCGTTTCTATGTAGTGATCAATTTCACACAACTCGATTACTGAAAAATCGTCGCAGATACAATTTTGGATTCCAAAATCTATCAAAAACATTTATAAATTTGGGTAAAAAAAATGTGGTAAGCATCAGACATATCTTTTTGTCGTTACATTGCGTACTATTTTCTCGATTTTTGATTACATTAATTAGTAAAAAAATTAAAACCGAGTCCAATTTTCACGACTTTAATCTAAACTTTATCGCTATTTTTTTAACATAATAAATATAATTTAAAAGAAAATATACATATTACCGTAAACTATATTCTTTGAAGAATATGTTTCTATGTTTTCATAACAATTGCTTTATTCAATTAGAAATAACATCGTTTTTAAAACTACTCTAAATTGCAATAAATTACGATGCGCAAGCGGTCACCGATCAGTACGGCGTAAACGCCCGTCGAGGTAGGACCTGTGTCACTTTTTTCCGCGTCCCGATCTTCAAGCGCGCGTGTTGTAAACCCATTATTATATTACGACTACTACGTTTTGATACTCGCTATTATTTTTAGTAAAATGATTTTTAAAGTAGAATACGATTATCGTATTCTGTAGAATAATGATGTTATTTGGTTTATTAGTTTAAGCAATGGGGAGCAAAAGTTCTGTACACCATTGTATCATAAATGGAAACGTAATTATTTAGCTGCCTTATAGAGAAACAATTTATAACAAACTTCGTAATAATTTATTGATTTAAGAGAGTGTCACTGGAGTGTCTTGCACGTTCTTCTTTATAGAGAATTACGCTTTGGAACGTGCAGATAGCTTCACCTCTTTCGACTGACCGACCTTGACAATTCAAAATTGCCTGTACAAGGTTAATTAAAATAAATGGTTTAGGTTTGAGTTTGAAAGCCACGGTTTACTATTTCAATTTATTTGTAGGTATCGAAATTTAATAGCCATGTTTTATTTTTTAATTAGAAATTTTGGTTTTATCATTAGACTAGCTGCTGCCCGCGACTTCGTCCCCGTGGAATACCCGATTTTAAAACATTCTTTATCGCTGCTCGGCTCCTTTTGGCTTAAGCGTGATGATATATAGCCTAAAGCCTTCCTCGATAAATGGTCTATTCAACCCAAAAAGATGTTTTCAATGCGAACCAGTAGTTCCTGAGATTAGCGCGTTCAAACAAACAAACAAACTCTTCAGCTTTATAATATTAGTTTAGTATAGAAGAGACGCTGTGCTGGGTACATATAAAAAGTTAGATCCGGTAATAGAAATTGTATCTTTAAGAAACAACTCTTGATTTAAAGCATACGGTTATTGAGCAGCAAATAACATTATTATTTTAATATTGTAGGAGAAAGAATGTTGACTGTTGGACGATTGAGTGAACCATTCGGAATCAATCGTAAATATTTTATTTTTTTACGGAGCCTTTCCCGACACTCTTATTCTGTTGCGGCTGGAGCGTGAGGTTTCGCTCTCCCTCACGCGGTCTACCTCCTCCTTTGCTAGCATTACTACTTCGCAGAAGGAGTTCATCGCTTCCCATGTCTCCTCGCTCCGGACCATGGATTGTACCAGGGCAAGTCACAAGAGGTCGCCGCCGCCGATCGCCTCGATGAGGACATAGCGTTGCTCCGCCCACGCAGGGCAGACATCCACCGTATGCTCCACCGTGTCCTCCGGGCGATCCACACAGTGTTGACACCCAGATAACGGAACCCTTATAGGATCATTTTATTGTCCGCCAGTCTGTCCGTCTGTCACGACCCTATTTCTCAGGAACTTATGGAGGAATAAAGCTAAAATTAATATGAATTCCTCAAATATGTTGAGACTAACTTGGAGCTGTGAAAAAATCAAGTTCTAAGATAATGCAATCTAGAGATAGGGCCGGTTATGGTGCATATTTTGACGCCCGCAAAGGAATCAAAACCAATAGGGAACATTCCGGTGACCTAGAGTCATGAAATTTGGCATGAAGATAGATTTTACAGTACTGTAGTACTACGATTTTCTGACTTTTTCTGTACTTACAGAAAAAAAGTTAGAAAATTGGGAATTTGTAGTTTTCTCTTAGTAAATGATATAAAATATTTTTTGCAATTACAATTTATTTCAACAAGTTTGCCCTTCATTTTAATTTGCTTATTTTTGCCAGAGTAATGAGAGTGCTTTCATAGTTTATAAACTTCCGTAGAACCCGGAAAAAATCAAAACTCGATCGAAATAACACGAGTCTGACTCGCTTTATCCAGTTTTTTCCTTAATTTTCAATTTGGGTTTAGGGGATTTTTACAAATTTATATATCATAGTTTATTTAGCAGTAAATGATACAATTTATAGAAGAACGGACTTGTAGCGTTAGACCACGGACTTAATGAATCAATTAACGAACTTGATGAACTTTCAGACTCAATCAATTTGGGGATTCTACCGAATTGATATCGCTATTTCACTTTATTTTTAAAGTGAGGGCGCAAAATTATTGATGACTCTGCCCGCGTGGAATAATTACTAATTTGATTTTGAAACATTCTTCATTGGTGTACCGCTCCTATTGGCCTTAGCGTCTCAGACTGAAAGAAATTTTCAAATCGGTCCAGTAGTTCCTGAGTTTATAGCGAGTTCAAGCAAACAAACAAGCTCTTCAGCTTTATATATTAGTATAGAAGTATAGATAACAATACAAAACAAAGCCGAATGTTGAAACTAACATATTTGAAATATTTAACATGATTGAATAAAGTAACTAAGAGCTTCTTGCAGGTTTTTCTCCTTATGTAAATTTTCGTTTTGAAAACTACAATCTCACTAGTTCTCTGACTTACCGACCCCTTAATTATGCAAAAGTGCCCGTAAAAGATTTACTTACCGCATACGTCTGTAATTCATTTGTTTTTTCAATGAGTGTTCAGTGGTTGACCATTGGAAAGTCATAATGACGCTTTTATATTAGTAGATTACGAAACTTGTCAAAATGGACCATTATGAGACCAATGATAGACCATTCTGACACTATTGTAATAGCACTTGGGGCCTTGAAATCCTTAATTCTACTGCATAAATGAAATCACCTTTTAATAACTCGCGAACAAATGTGCATTACGATGTTAGCAGCTCAAGATTGTTTAGTCCGTCTCGACACTCGCGCTACACTGTCGGCTCGGTTTTTGTGTGGGTAACTTACGCACACATACAATATGCTAGCATTTTTACCTAAACTCGAGCGTTCAAATTTTGTGAAATGGCTCTTAAAAGATATTGGTTTTTCGTATAAAAAAACAGACAAAAGAAAAATTTTATTAGAACGATACGACATAATTTTAAAACGGATAAGTTTTTTGAGAGAAGCAAAAAAAAATGATAACTGGGATAATGTCGCGTTCATTGACGAGACATGGCTAAACGCCAATCACACGGTTTCCCGTTCTTGGACGGATGATACACAAGCGTCGACGTCAAAAGTACCAATGGGTAAGGGGGCCCGTCTGATAATATGCCACGCAGGTTACTGGCATTTCAATCAAAAACCACAAATGATACCACGAGGAAATGAATGCCACTACATTTAAAGAGTGGTTCCAGAACGTTTTTTTGCCCAGCCTACCAGAGCCTTATGTAATATTCATGGATAATGCCTCCTGTCACTCGGTTCAAATACAGAAACCACCTACCCAAGCTAATAAAAAAGAAGAAATGGTGGCTTGGTTACAAGCAAAAGGCATTGACGCAAATATGCAGATGCTAAAAGCAGAGCTAATTAAATTAGTTTAAGAAAATAAAGCGGCAAATGTGCGATACGATATCGATGAACTGGCTCTGGAGTACGGTCATCGCGTTCTAAGAATTCCACCGTATCATTGCCAATATAACGCGATCGAGCTAATCTGGGCTCAAATAAAAGGTTACGCCGCCCGCCACAATACTTCCCCGCCATTCAGCACGAAAAAGATGATGACCCTATTAAAAGAAGCCTGCGGGGAAGTCACAAGAGATGACTGGGCAAAGGTTGTTGAGAAGACTAAAAACCTGATTTTGGAACATTTTGACCGAGATATCAGGATTGATTCTGTTATTGATAATAATATAATTATGTATACATGTAGGCGAAGATGATGATGAAGACACCACCTCCTCAAGCGAATCGGAGTCTGATTAATATTCTGTACGCACATTCAATTTGTTGCTTTGATTGTAACTTTGTAACAAAGAATAAATAAAACAATTTTATTATATGAATATTACCTTTTTTTGGTTTCCACTTAAATAACTAAAATATAAATTTTAAATGATTCCGCCAATTTAAAACGAAAATAATCTTAAAATAATGCGGCGGTTCATTTTGGAGGAACGGTAACGAACTCACTATGTTGTGCCCATCACTAGTCGTGACTAACTGATAGGTGTCAGGAACGCATTCTTTGAACGGCCGAAGTTTACTAAAACTTTTCTATTATTAGGTATCGGTTTTACGCCACTTGTAGCTCAATTTTTTTAGTAACTTACGTAACGTAGCTAGACATCCATTGAATCCAATTTTTTCATTTAAGACTGACCTGAGTTTCTCCAATGTTGGAATTTGTTTGTGTTCGATATGAAAATCTTGTATTGTGCTCCGAATACAAGATTTTCATATCGAAAGTGTAGTCATAGGGATGTAAGGGGCGAACTACCATCCTTCGCCCCAAGCCAACCTCACCTGCACGTGGTGCATCCTGCTGAATGACGAACGAGGCTCTGGCGACCGACCGATAGCGGTATATCCATCAAATAGGCGTAGCTAAATGTAACAGGCCGGTGATGGGCAGCAGCGTCACCGGTGCGAGAAGCTACGCCCCCTGCGATCGCCAACCCGCCTGCCCAGCGTGGCGATTATGGGCAAATACCTCCAAATGCAGAAGAACAAAAAGCCACGGCCCCCAGTTCCCGGTGGTCTCGCTATTCCTGGTCATGGTGGCGACCACGGTAACGGCGGGGCGGGGGGTGCCAAGAATCTCCGGGCTACGGGAGGCCACCACAACAATAATCTGACCCTGGCGACGTACAACGGACGCACGCTATGGCTTGACTCGCATCTGGCGCAACTCGAGGTGGAACTTGGGAAAATTAGGTGGCACATACTAGGGTTGAGTGAAGTTCGAAGAAAGGGGGAGGACACCATAACCCTGGAATCGGGTCACCTAATGTACTTCCGAGAGGGAGACCAGCAATCTCAAGGCGGCGTTGGGTTTCTGGTAAACAAGTCTCTATCTGACAACGTTGTGGAAATGTCAAGTGTGTCGAACAGGGTAGCGTACCTTATTGTGAAGCTCACCGAGAGGTATAGCCTCAAGGTAGTGCAAGTGTACGCACCGACCTCGACACACTCGGACGACGAAGTGGAGGATATGTTCGATGACATATCGAGAGCCCTCCACTTCACTACAAAGACACAGTACACCGTTGTCATGGGGGACTTTAACGCCAAAGTGGGAGTACAGAATTGCTGCGAGTCGGTAGTAGGACACCATGGATTTGGAAGCAGAAATCATAGGGGGCAAATGCTCGTCAACTTCCTCGAACGGGAGGGGTTGTTCTTGATGAACTCCTTCTTCAAGAAACAGCCCCAAAGGAAGTGGACATGGCAAAGCCCCGACACTATGACCAAAAATGAGATCGACTTCATCATGACGGACAAGAGGCATATATTCGGGTATATACCGGTAGCGATCACCGACTTGTCCGAGGCACTCTGAATATTAACTTCAAGGCCGAACGTGTCCTTCTGATGAAGTCCAGACTCCGACCAACTCTGCTCCAGACCATGGCTGGATCTGAAACGTTCCAGGCAAACCTGGAAAACCGATTCGCTGCCGTGGAAACCACAACAGACGTAAACCAGAACCTCGAAAATGTGACTCGGATCCTCAGGGAAGAACAACAAAAGGGTACAAGATTCTGTGATATGCAGCGTAAGGGCAAGAAGTCTAAGCTTTCAGAAGAGACTTTAGGCCTAATGAAGGAACGACGTGAAAACCCACCTGTCACTTCGTCGGCAAAGCGGTTTCTAAACCGAGAGATCAACAAGCACGTACGACGCGACCTCCGGCGCTTCAATGCTCTTTCGGTTGAAAGAGCAATCGAGCAGAACCGGGGGTCAAAGGTGTTCGTACAATCTCTTGGAAGAAGCCACCTGACGAAGTTGACCACAGCAAGTGGAGAAGTCGTTTCTTCGAAGCCAGCAGTCCTTTCAGAAGTGGAGGACTTCTATAGCCGGTTACGCATCGCATGCATCTCGTCCTGATCCCGAAAATGAGGGTTCTAGAGCCACATTGACACGCCATTTCACCGAAGACCTGCCAGAAGTCAGTACTGGCGAAATCGAGATCGCTCTTGGGCAGCTTAAAAATGGAAAAGCCCCTGGAGAAGATGGCGTTACCACAGAGCTGCTGAAAGCTGGGGGTAACCCCGTACTGAGGGAGCTCCAGAAGCTGTTCAACGCTGTCCTTTTTGAAGGGAGAACTCCAGAGGCGTGGAGTAGAAGTGTGGTCGTCTTGTTCTTCAAAAAAGGAGACAAGACCCTGTTGAAGAACTATCGACCCATATCCCTTCTAAGCCACGTCTATAAGCTGTTCTCAAGAGTGATCACGAACCGTCTTGCGCGAAGACTCGACGAATTCCAACCACCGGAGCAGGCTGGATTTCGGAGCGGATACGGCACCATAGACCACATTCACACAGTGCGGCAGATTATACAGAAGACCGAAGAGTATAATCAGCCCCTGTGTCTAGCATTTGTGGACTATGAAAAGGCCTTTGACTCGGTTGAAATCTGGTCTGTTCTGGAGTCCCTGCAGCGCTGCCAAGTAGACTGGCGATACATCCAAGTGATGAGATGTCTCTACGAGGCCGCCACCATGTCCGTTCAAGTACAGAATCAGCAAACAAGTCCCATACCGTTGCATCGAGGAGTGAGACAAGGGGATGTTATTTCCCCGAAATTGTTCACTAATGCAGAGGATATGTTCAAGACGCTGAACTGGAAAGAACGTGGCATTAACATCAATGGCGAGTACATCTCTCACTTGCGATTCGCAGACGATATCGTCATCATGGCAGAAACGCTGCAGGACCTACAACAGATGCTGAATGACCTGGCTGACTCTTCTGTACGCATCGGCCTACGGATGAACTTGGATAAAACCAAGGTCATGTTCAACGAACATGTTCTACCGGAACCGATTGCGATTCACGGTGCCGTTCTCGAAGTTGTTCAAAAATATGTGTACCTCGGGCAGTCATTGCAGTTAGGTAGAAACAACTTTGAGGGCGAGGTGAACAGAAGAATTCAGTTGGGTTGGGCAGCATTTGGGAAGCTACGTCGAGTCTTTACATCGTCGATCCCACAGTGCCTAAAGACGAAAGTCTTCAATCAGTGCGTCCTACCCGTCATGGCATACGGGGCCGAAACGTGGACACTGACGGCTCGTATGGTCCATAAGCTCAAAGTCGCTCAGCGGACTATGGAAAGGGCTATGCTCGGTGTGTCTCTGAGGGATCGCATCAGAAATGAGGTGATCCGTCAGAGAAGCAAGGTAATTGATATAGCCCACCGGATTAGTAAGCTGAAGTGGCAGTGGGCTGGCCATATCGTCGTAGTCGTAGAACCGACAACCGTTGGGGTAAACGAGTTCTAGAGTGGAGACCGCGTCTCGGCAAACGTAGTGTAGGACGTCCTCAGGCACGGTGGAGTGACGATTTGCGCAGGACGGCTGGCAGAAACTGGATGCGAGAAGCCGAAAATAGATCTAAGTGGCGTGCAATTGGAGAGGCCTATGTCCAGCAGTGGACTGAAACAGGCTGTTGATGATGATGATGATGATGATATCGAAAGTGTACTAAAATATCTACTTTATTTTATCTCTTTCTTCAGTTTTTCATTGGTGAAATGAATTTCGAAGATGTGCTAGCTACATCTCTTTCATTAGATATGTCTCATTCTTCTTTTAATATTTTCTGCACTGTTCGTTCACTAACTCCCATCGCTGATGCAGTGCGCTTTGTAATATTACGCAAATGTGATGATACATCACAATTTGGTTCTCGATGCAATTCAGTGAATTCATATTCTTCTTTGAGAAAATGATAAACATTTGCAATTATTTGACGACCCTAGAATACACAATAAATTATTAAAATCACATTTAACATTTTATTGATAAACTAACTCAAAACAATAAATTTATATACTTACAACGTAAATACACACCAAACATAAACATTAATTTGCCTTATCTCACTGCGAACAACTTTTCTTCGTTTACTCGTACCTTTCATGCTGAGGGTACTAGTTGAATAATTTTGGAGCAAACTGGATGACACTGCTGACTCAGCCGGCAACTCGACTCGGCCAAAACTGAGCACTCCCGAGCGTACGCAAACAAAGACAATGTGCATGTCCAATGGGCTTATCGCTCATAATTTTAAGAGCAGTATCTGTATTTTAGACTATTTTCAACTTGTCGACGAGACTAACTGAACAACACGGCATTCTTATATCTTGTCACGCTGACGGTCGAAAGGTGCGCTAGTTCGCGGAGTCGACAATTTGCCTAAGACATGGTCTCTCGAACCATGTCGCGCGGACACCGATACGCTCCCTTGCTACTTCTCCAATCTATACTAATATTATAAAGCTGAAGAGTTTGTTTGTTTGTTTGAACGTGATAATCTCAGGAACTACTGGTTCGAATTGAAAAATTCTTTTTGGGTTGAATAGACCATTTATCGAGGAAGGCTTTAGGCTATATAACATCACGCTTAAGCCAATAGGAGCGGAGCAGCGATAAAGAATGTTTTAAAATCGGGGATTCCACGGGGACGAAGTCGCGGGCAGCAGCTAGTATTTTATATTTTTATGGTAGAAACGTAATTTTAAGGGTCCATTTTGCGACACGAGTGTCTGAGACTTCCATAAATTCATATAGAAGAAACATGATATACATATATAATAAACTGCTCCGTGTCAAAACTCACAGCAAGAACAAGATACAAGCGTCACAATCAAACGACCTACCAATAAAAATAAAGATGGGTGTTTGTCCGCGTCCGAATGCAGAAATTCGCGAAATCGCTATGCACCATCGATAGAATCTCTAACACGCGATTTTAATACTGAGATAGAAAGCAAAAAACTGCCAAATATGAAATATGTACGAGTACAAATTATATTTATGCAATATACCGACACTCGCAAAATCCAAAGGGTAGGTACTGCCCTCCCGCCAGGGTTTCGAAACTTGTTCGAAAGGGTCATCGCGGCCCTGGAACGCTAAAGGCATTGGGAGGAACACAGATGGGTTTTATACAGTAAGAGTGACACTCCCTTCCGCTCCTCCCAGAACGGAATAAGTCATTTCATGATATCCCATCCATCAAAAAAGGTACTTGCCCTTGATCTAGAATAATTTTGCAAGATGCAAGATCTCTGCATCTTGCAAAATTATTCGAAATTAATCATATGCAAGACCAACGGGACTTGACTGGTATTTATAGTAAATATCTCTACATACGAAAATGTTTTGTTAAAGGTTGAAAGATTTGTGGACCGAAAACTGGATAAAGCAGAAGACCTAATTAAGAAAAAGGAAGTTAAAGCCAAACGCTGGGTTAACAACATTACAAGAGGAGATCACTATCGTGCTACCGAATCTCACGTCTTTCTGGCATCATTTGTTGCCGGAATGGCTATTGGACTTCTCTGCGGGAAATAGATACAGCTGTTACTTATTTATCTCCTACCTACCTGCTTCTAACATTTGACATAATCGTCATATTCATATCAGCTGAAAGCCGTCCACTTCTGGACATAGGCCTCCAAGTATCGCCACAACCGGTCCAGTGCGACGCGCATTCATTGGCTTCCCGCGACCTCATCAAGTCATCGGTCAACTTTGTAAGAGGCCTTCCAACGCTGCGTCATCCGATACACGGTCGCCACTCCTGAATTTTTGGGCCCATCGACTATTTTTCCTGTAAACAATGTTAAAAACCCCTAAAACCCAAACGGTTTCTTCTTTTTTGCAATAATAACTATAAACTTAATTTTGTATGTCACTCCAGTTTGAAAACCAGGTCAATGGAATGTGATTTTAGAGGAAAATAAACATTGCGTTTTTTCGTAGCTTTAGCGTATTAAAATAAAAAAGCACCTGTATTTTTTTAATACGTGAGTTCGTAATATGTCTTTTGTCGGCCTATTTATTAAACGACAATTGAAATTGTTGTCACTTTTCGTCAAATAAATCGAATAGTCGTGACAAATTGTCAGACTTAAAAAAACTTAATACCTGTCGAGTGTCTAAGAAACTATTCTCCGACTTATTTTCGTCGAAATTTGACAGTTTTTTCGAAAAATTATTGCCTGTCAAGAGAAATAGATTTTCCACTCGGACAAAGTTGTCAGTATTTTAGTCTTTAAAAAATCTTTTCGGATTGTCGCCTGTCAGCCTGTCATTGTCACGTTTACTAACTAGACCCCTGATAACATATAATGTATAAGCATATTTTATATTATGTAAACTGATATAACCGGAGTAGTGGTCTATCCAACTACTAGAGGTTTTATGATACATCGTAATAAGTGGTTCCAGTATTTTGTGCCTATTCTAATAAATTTTATAAATAGCCATGCGAAAGATACCATTGCTCACCTCTGTCCTTGTCTTGTATGTTCATAATATTATACATTTCTAAGTACCTATGTATTCGTATCGTAGACAGAGTATTCCTATACACGGATGAAATCCGTGTCATCGAAAGGGACATAAAAAAGTACATCCTATTGTTTAGGGTTACCAAGTAATGTAAGTTTTACCCAATATTCTTCACAAAATATCTATGTACCTATATTTTTTTATATGGTGCTTCTGGTGAGAAATGAAAAACCGATGTGATAGCAATGTTTTATTCATAAACACACAAATCATTGTCCTTGAAAAAGCACAAACTTATAATGGATATTTCTGACTCGTGATTTTGTTTCAAAACTTTGTTTAGTACCATGGTGAATGCGAATTTCGAAGAATTGATTCTCAATTAGGCCTATTTGGTAGTAGCTATCCATATGTTCCTTATTTCAGGTTCTGAATCGAAAATCTGCAAGTATAATAAGGTATTTTTACTATCTTATATTTGCATAGATTAAGTATTATAGTATAGTAGTAACTTTGTAGTACTTATTAGTGTGTTTTACTAATATCGTAGGTATACATTAAAGCCTGAATTCTTTTTTATAGACACCGGATTAAAAGAACAATCTAATCATATAAAAGGGTAAGTTCCCCGTAAAAACGCGGCAATACTGAATTTTTGGATAAGAAAATTAAAATATTGCCCAAATCGCGATTATAGGACATTTTTCTCATTATACAGATTAGTTAGTACATTCTGCAACTTTTTGATTATAAATAGTAGAACAAAAAGTGATCAAATACTTAAAAACATCGAATAAATATAAGTGAAAGGATAATTCAAGATCAATCTTTATCAAACTTTTAAAGTTTATTACAGCACCATACCATTTTGAACTGTTGCACAAAATATGTAATATATCAAAATGAGCACGAAAAGACACGTATTTTGTAGTTATCTGGATGTAATTGTTAAAAATCAATTAGATCTGAATCGACAACAGTTACAAACGTCAAACTTGTGCACAATGATGTGCTCAGCGGGCACGCGATAAAGCACGGAAATATTGTTACTCCGTCACTTTTCTTTGCTATGACGATCATATTTTTGTCTTTGTCTTGTGCGAATGCAAAGGAAGATATCCAGAAGTCTATAGGAATTCTCTGTCTACGATTCGTGTTATTATTCAGTCGGCCTACCTTTATTTTGTAAAAGATATATCTTATCCTTCATTCGAAAGCATCTCGAAATAATAATAATGTATTCTATCATTAAAATCCATTGCAGCAACCGTGTGTGGCAACCGGTACTATCACAATTTTGACAACTTTACAGGAGGGAGAAAAAATTTGTGTGCGTCATTTAGATAGCATCTGGTGTGTTCAATAAAAATACTTGCGTTTATTTAAAACAAAAGTAGCATTATATGCTTCCTTCTAAAATTATAAATCAACACAAGAACTAACATAGGATATTTTGCTTGGAAAAATCGACTTCGCTTTCATATCCGTACGAGTTGGGCGAGATAGTATTAAATTCTCGCGTTCAAGTTAGTAGTGTATGCTGAATGATGTCGATTCCGACGCCTAATTCAAATGCATCTGAGTTGGGATTTCTTGCAACGCTGCGTATGAAATAGTATAAAATGGCATTAAAAAGTGAAATCTTCAAAAAAATTAGATAGAACCGGTTGTCAGTTCATAGTCGATATTATACTTGTTAGTAGGTAAAATAAAAAGTTTTAGTGATCTTATAGAATATAGAAAAAAATCAACAATGTATAAGATGTAACCAATACTAATCAATTATATAATTTACTTTAAAAAGGCATTTTACTTCATCCACTCACGCCCAACACCAGGCCCTCAGATTCCAATTGGCCCGCCTACGCATTTCAGGTTTGCTGTCGTCGCGTCACCAGTTGACAAAGGTATCATAGGAAGGAGGCTACATCGTCACAATATCTGCACTTTATGAATCCATTCCAAATATTTATCCCTCACAAAATTATGGAATCTCCTACTAGAAAACACAAAACTGATGAGTTTCCTTGAATCCAGATCTGAAACAGTGTCTTGTGATGCACAGTAGAATCTAGTCTTCAAAAATTGTATGCAATATGAGTATGAAATATTGTTTGAATATTATTAAAACTAAAGTGACAAGCAGTCCAAATACTTTCAATTATATAAAATGGGAACATAGGGACAATAATCAAATTCAAAACTATACTAGTTACTGTTATTTAAGGTTTAGGCAGATTGACTTCTCATCTGAATTTTGTAATTGCTTGGTTGTGATTTTTATGTTGCTTATCCAATCATTTAGCGACAAAAATATTATTGTCGCTGTGACATTTGAAAACAAAAATAACATAGTAGAAGCAAGAAATATTTTACGACTTGTTGTTTTTAATTAATTTAATGACAAATATAGTAAAATACTTGTACTTTGATTTGGGAAGTGATTCCATGATTAACAAAGTTTTGGACTTTTAGACTTCGGTTTTTACAAGAAACCACTGAACAACACTGCATTCTTATATCATGTCACGCTGTACGCGGTCGGAAGTGCACTTGTTCACGGATTCGACCATTTGCGTATTACATGGTCACTCAGACCATGTCGCGCTGACACCGACACGCCCCCTTACCGGTTCTCCTATATTTTATATTTCTATAGGTCCTGCGATAGCACTTGGCTGTACTAGTTGTTTTGGGCTTTCAGACATAATTAAGAGAAAAGTGTAAAAAATATTTCATTTACTTACCTAAAAAAATGTTTTATTATAGTGATCAAATAATTTTTTTGGAGTCAAACTCTCTAAATATTCTTTGTATTTGGTAATGTAGTCTGATTTTAATAAAGTCACTGCACGTCTGTATTGGCTTTTTTCAGATGTCGTTAACGCTGCCCAAGATACATTTTCTTCGGCTGCACCCGCTGGATTGAGCATGTAGAATAATTCTTTGGCAGTCCTGAAATAACAATGTCCTTAATTAATTATTCAATCAAATTTTGTTAACATTAGGCATTAGGTAACAATAATTTTCTTTCTTCTGTTAACCGCAATGAGGGCCCAGTGTGTAGTTGCAATGAATCTTCTTTCCTAGTTTTTAGTTCGGGACTCTTTCAATAGCAGTGGTGATGAAGTGACTGACATAAAGTAAAGCACCTGGCTCGGTCCGAACCTCCGACCTCTAACTCTTCAGACGAGCTGTGACCTGTGGCGCCTGTGGGCTACCACAGCAGTTAAAATAGGGAACACCCTAGGCCTAGGTTTCCGTCCCTCAAAAGGGAAAAACAGAATCCTATAGTATAGGATCACTTTATTGTCCAACTATCAGTATTTTTCTCGTTAACTCGTGAACCTACGTACCGTAGAACGGGGTGGATAAAAATGCAGGGGGTGAATAAAAACAAAACTTTAATTGGGATTTTCGCTTAAATACCATATTAACAGTGTCTCATAAACCATTCATTACAAAAACAAATAATTGATTGTAAAATTGGAGTTTTTAATTTCTGCAAGCAATATTTAAATAACGAGAAAATTCAAGTCAAAGTTTCGTTTTTATTCACCCCTGCATTTCTATGCACCCCGTTTTACCGTATTGATAGTACCTTTTTTTTGGGTGGGAAATCTTCAAATGACTTCTCCCGCTCTAGGCGAAGCGGAAGGGAGTGTCAAGAGTCTTACTGACTAAAACCCACCCTGATCCTCCTAGTGTCCTTTGTGTTCCAGGGCCGCGGTGATTCTTTCGAATAAATTCCGCGACCAGGTAGCTGGTACCTTGGAGTTGGAGTTCTAAAAATATCAAGGATGGTAAATCATCTAATGACTTCTTCCGCTCTGGGCGAAGCGGAAGGGAATTTCAGACTCATACTAAGTAAAACCCACTAGTGTTCCTCCTAATGCCTTTTGTATTCCAGAGCCGCGGTGACTCTTTGCGCGGGAACACGCCGCGTCGTCGACCCGGGCCCGGTTGCTATCGGACAGCGCGCCAACCGTCGCTAGCCATCCGCAGGCCCGCGCCTTCGGTGGCCGGGAATCGCCCTACGACTCCCAACGCCTGGAGTGTCTTCTTTTGCGGCGGCTGGGGTGTAAGGTTTCCATCTCCCTGGCCTCCCGGAAGTGAGAGGTCGCCGGCGCCGATTGGCTCGGCGAGAAAACAACGTTGCTCCGCCGAAGCAGTGCAGAGTTGCAGACCTCCACCTTATGCTCCCTCGTATCCTTCGAGCGATCCACAAAGTGTTGACACCCGAACGTGGCCTCCCGCCAAATCCGAAACAGCCGTGACCGGTGAATGTTCACCGTCACAGGACACCCATTTTGCGATTTCAAACGAACGACGCATGGGAGAAATTTTTTTTCAACTACAAAATTATAGGTTGTCTTTCAATCGTAGGTACTTATCGGTTCTTCTGAGTAATGAGAATGTTTTCAATGTTTATCAACTTCAATAGGTTATACTCGGAAAAATCAAGATAAGATTCCCATATGTATGTATGTATGTAAAAGCGGGCTGGTTTCCGCAACTCCACGACTAAGCGCGTATTTTGATAAGATTCCCATATCAGACAAACTGTATCTATATACGAATTTGCACGGACCCTCAGTGTGCGAGTCAGACTCTCACTTGTCTGTATTTTTTTTTTGCTTAGAACCATATCATGTAGTTTTACCATACAGGTCTATGTGACAGACCTGGCAGTTTATTCAATCTATCTACACTTTCTGACAAAACATACCTACATTGAAGAACTTAGGCTAAACTTACTTTACCGTGGGAGGCATTGGTTCTACAAAAATCGTCTTGGGCGTTTCATCTTGCTCTTCTTCTGGCTCATTCTTTGTTTCATTGTGTCCTTCGTGGCCATGCACAGGCTCACTGCAAAAGCAGTATCAAAATATAATAAATGTATTAAGTAACGCAAATGTACATAAAATTATACATTGTACAGTTCGCCGATAGAACTTCTTCCCAATGAAAAGTTTACTGAAAAAACACTTTTCTTATGCCCCAAATCCCAACACAATTGTTGTTATACTCAGAACCACAGTTTTCATTTAGTGTGTTTCTAGCGTAGGAACCTCTACTGAGGCAATACAAAATATTGTAATACTAACATACCAGTTCCTAATTCTCCATCATGACTCGAATTCATGTCTTCATCATTCACTATTGGATCAACTTGTTCTGTCTCTGGTTGTAAACTTACTTCTGTCATAGGCACTTCAGCTTTCTGTATATCTAAACTGCTGGTGTTTATGTCCATATTTTGCAATCTGAAATTATTATTAGAAATAAAAATTAGATCATAATATTAATGGACAAGATGAGTCATACATGATTCCTGAAATAATTACTAATGTGGGTGTTTCAAGAAAGTCTGGTAAATCTTGAATGCTTTATTTTCTCTAGCAGCCCGTCCTGGCTTTGCGGGGCATTTATTTAGCCTATGTTTTTTTTTATTTTATTATTATAGCTTTTTTGTTTCACTTGACAATGCAAATATACAGGGTGTTAGGGACATCGTAACGCAAACTTCGCGAAAAGGATACACCTAATGCCACTAACCAAATAGGGTAGTTGACTAAAAAAATCTAATTAGTCCGTCAGATAGATTTCCAAAAAATATTGGACACGTATTTTTTCTTTTTTCACGTAAACAAAAAATGAAGCCGATACAGAGCGTTGAAAACTCGTGTGACGTCACTACTCGCTACAATTTTTAACGAGCCGTAACGTCACAAGCCCCCACTCCTGATCTTTGATGCTTTGTATCTTCGTCAGTTTTTATAGATTTGATAAAGGAAAAAATACGTGTCCAATATTTTTCTATAATCTAACTGACGGACTAAATATAATCATATATGTTTTACTCAGGAAACACCCCTATTGTGAAAGTCATTAGTGGCGGTAATGATGGGTTACAGAAATTGATATATTGGAGCGCGCAATTCATTGTGAACAACGCGATCTAGACGCGCGACAGCTTTGTACTTAGTACGTTACTACCTACACTACATGTCTTGCGCACACATACATACAAGACTGTGACGTTGCTCTGCGCCAGATTAAATATGCTAATGTACGAATATCGCCTATATATATCGGTAACAAGACTATCAAGTAAATTTATTTTCGTCACTCAGTAATCCATACTTACAGAGGTAGGTACATGTTTATGCGGAGGTTAAGAGAAGAAAAGGAGCGTAACCTTAGTCTCGAAAAACGAATCACGATTCCGATAAGTATTGATAAAAAACTTTTTACAAAAAAAACAACCGACTTCTGACGAAATAACTTTAATTTCGGAACTCGGTGTTTTTGGTTGTTTCTTCGTTATTTGAACACCGACTTCCGAAATTAAAGTTATTTTATACTTGTTTCTGTTTAGAAGTCGGTTGTTTATTTTTGTAGTTTTCCCTCTAAACATTGGTGTAAACAAGAAACTAACAAGCGATTTCAACAATCCCGAAAGATTTGCTATCATTTATTGAAGAGTTCCTTTTCTATTATCTCTGCTCATCTTCAGATCTTTACCAAACTAGTAAGAGACCACCTTGAAATACTAAGATGCTAACCATCGTACACAATTATATTTTTTCATTTTACATCGACAAGATCGAATGAGAACGTCATCAATGTAGACTAACCCATGCATTATTAGGGATAACTCAAATACTAGTAGTCAGATCTCAATCAAAATCATTTAAATGGGACCACACGACAAGCACCAGCTTTTGAATATAAAAATAACAATCAAAATTGGTATACCTAGTACAAAGTTATGAGGTAACACACAAAAAAAATATACAATCGAATTGAAAACCTCCTTTTTTGGAAGTCGGTTAAAAAGAAGCTTAAAAGTACATTGAGATCCAGTAATGCAGCTATATTATCTCATGAACTACCTGAATAATTTTGAATGCACCTACGGATCTCGCCTATCGCCGTCACCACTAATATCACTTAGAATCATTTTAATCACACAGAAATACCGATGGTTGGAATTTGTTAATGAAAGTTTAGAGAAAAGGAGAAGCCATAAGCTGAGCCTTTTAAAATCGCGGTTCCGATAAAGATTGATAGCAAAAAGGAAGCTTGTAAGTACATGGAGAACCGGCAATCAAGGTATAAACGAATGAACTACTGAACTAACCTTAAGCTCGCTCACACCTAACCAGATAGGGTTCTTGGGCTTGGACTAGGGGCAGAAACGTAGGGTCCTGGGTACACTCCTCACGCAGCGTCACAAACACACCACGATGCGATTCCTCATCTCTGTTGCGGAATCGCATCTGGACACAAACATCTTGTCCCTGACGTAACCCCAAAGAAAGAAATGTAATGGATATCCTCTGATCTCTAGATAGTTATGTTTCGATCAAACAAAGAACAAAAATCCACAAACACAGAGAATAATTTTTTTTTTGATACTAAACAAAAACTTATTTTGTCTCACGTCCCGATAACCGAATTTCGCAAAAATAGCACACTCATTCGCGGTCAACATAAACTGAAAAAAAAAATCCGTAAAATCGGCGCAGTGCAAAAAGTAGCAGTTCAAGAGAGAGCGCGCGCTTTCTAACAACATGCACGTAGGTACTGCTAAATGTACTGCCGTCATAAGAAAAAATAACGTATTGACACAAAAACAAGTAACCCATTTCCAACCTTAACTAATTGTCTTAATCACGGAAATCGTTTACTTAGTTTTGAGTTATAAAGTCCTATTTTCTTATGATGGCAGAGTACTTGGCAGCGGAGGCGAAGTTTCGTTTGATTTGTGCTGACATGCCTATAACTAACATAGATCAACAAAAGATAGACTACCTACTATCGTACGGCTCACAAAAATGATTTCGGAAATGTATGTAGTTTTGACGAAACAGTACATAACATTATCTCATTGCATTACCTACTTACTTAAATGTTAATGTTGATAACAAAAAGGGAACTAAAAACAAAACCGACTTCAAAATTGTATGTAACTAACTTACCTATATATGTTTAGAAAGAATATAACAGATCAAAAAAGTAAAAAATGAAAACGATAACTTCTGTCATGAATAAACTCACTTACTCACAAAAAAATACTTAGTTGGTGATATACCAACCCAACTAAGTATTTTTTGTGAGTGTTTTTTGCTGCTCGAATTATAGGAAAGTAAGAGTAATGAAAAGCATAGGTACAAATCCATCCAACCAAACACGTCACCCCTTCCTACTTTCAAAGTTTTATATAAATTTAAGTCTGGAGTTATAGGTAATGTTTTGTTTTTCTGTTTTGTTCTCTTTTGTGCGCTTTTTGTTTATATTTATACAGTTACATTTTCATTTACTTTTGACATGAATGTTTACTTTTTAAAGTATTCTTTTTATTTTATTGCAATTTCTTATTTTGACATGAATACTTACTTTGTAAGTATCATATTTTTTTATTTCAATTTTATTCCCAATTGTGAATATGAGGACTATATGGGTTATTATTAGCTTTCTCCTCTTCAAGTATTTTTAACGTTGTCTGGCTGTTTGAGTATTTTTGTGGCCTACCCGAATGTCCTTTCATTGGCATTGTTCATCGAGTTGTTGAGCTCCTTATTGATTCTAAGTTGAGCTAATCGACTCTGACCAAGGCTTGCACTGACTGGACAGGTCCACTCAAAACTGTGTGGTTCCTTCTTAAAAAGACCACCTTAGACACTGATCTACATGGTCCTCATATAACGTATTGTGAATATGGGGACCATGTAGATCGCTACGTCAGGGGTTCATTCAAGTTAGTCTGGCGGTTTGAGTTCTTTAGGTGGCCTACCCAAATGTCCTTACTTTGGTATTGTTCGTCAAATCGTTGAGCTCCTTAAAGTTCTAAGTTTGAGCTACACGATAACTGACAAATGCTTGCACTGTTTGGACAGGTCCACGCAAATCTGTGTGGTACTTTCATCAAAAGACCACTTCAGACACCAACCTACATGGTTCTCATATGATTTGACCAGTACAATTGTATGGACTTCAAAAGAGACCTTGACCTCTGAGTTTGTTTCGGTGTTTCTTCTCAGGGTAGTCAACTAGGAAACACCGGCCTCATCTAGTTTTATAACGGCCAAAAAAAAAGATTGACGTGTAAAAGTGTTTTTTACAACCTACTTACAAAATTAAAATCATTTATCATTTAGCAGTACCTACGCGCATGTTGTTAGAAAGCGCGCGCTCTCTCTTGAACTGCTACTTTTTGCACTGCGCCGATTTCACGGATTTTTTTTTTCAGTTTAAGTTGACCGCGAATGAGTGTGCTATTTTTGCGAAATTCGGTTATCGGGACGTGAGACAAAATAAGTTTTTGTTTAATATCAAAAAAAAAATTATTCTCTGTTTGTGGATTTTTGTTCTTTGTTTGATCGAAACATAACTATCTAGAGATCAGAGGATATCCATTACATTTCTTTCTTTGGGGTTACGTCAGGGACAAGATGTTTGTGTCCAGATGCGATTCCGCAACAGAGATGAGGAATCGCATCGTGGATGTGTTTGTGACGCTGCGTGAGGAGTGTACCCAGGACCCTACGTTTCTGCCCCTAGTCCAAGCCCAAGAACCCTATCTGGTTAGGTGTGAGCGAGCTTAAGATTAGTTCAGTAGTTCATTCGTTTATACCTTGATTGCCAGATCTCCATGTACTTACAAGCTTCCTTTTTGCTATCAATCTTTATCGGAACCGTGATTTTAAAAGGCTCAGCTTATGGCTTCTCCTTTTCTCTAAACTTTCATTAACAAATTCCAACCATCGGTATTTCTGTGTAATTAAAATGATTCTAAGTGATATTAGTGGTGACGGCGATAGGCGAGATCCGTAGGTGCATTCAAAATTATTCAGGTAGTTCATGAGATAATATAGCTGCATTACCGGATCTCAATGTACTTTTAAGCTTCTTTTTAACCGACTTCCAAAAAAGGAGGAGTTTTTCAATTCGATTGTATATTTTTTTGTGTGTTACCTCATAACTTTGTACTGGGTATACAACTAGCTTTTTTCTTTTGTTTTGGGGCAGGCACCGACTTCAAAAAATACTTAGTTGGTGATATACCAACTAAGTATTTTTTGTGAGTAAGTGAGTTTATTTAAGACAGAAGTTATCGTTTTCAAAGTCGGTTACCACTAAAAAGAGAAAAATTAAAAAAAAATTACAAAAAGATACAACGGATTTCTACACAAAAAAAAAACAAAAAGTACAAAATAACTTTCATATCGGAAGTTGGTGTTCAAAAAACGAAGAAGCAACCACAAACACTGAGTTTCAAAATTAAAGTTATTTTGTACTTTTTGGTTAGTTGGACCCTGTTAACCCTTTACTGCATGATTTTTTCTTTAAGTTTGAAAAAAATATATATGGTAGGAAACACTAAATAAATGGACACGTGTTTCAGGATTTTTCTTTTTATTGAATAGTTTTAGAAAAAAAACACTTTTCCACTTTGGATCATTTTTGGTACATTGAGCAGAAAATTAAGTTTAACACTTTTTACTTTGGATCACATTTGGTACATTGAGCAAAAATCAATATAAAAATAATCTTATGAAATATAATCGTAAAAATTATGTAGTATGGAATACTTCGAAACAATTTCTTTTATCGTTGAGGCAAAAGTTGACTTTGCATTTTCGGCACTCCACGTGATATCTACCATTGCATTCAGGGACCTTACAGCGCTGTCTAGTGGACCAGACAGGCAAATGATCCATCTTATCTAAACGAACGTCCTGAGATGGCATTATTGCTATGGGCCCTCTCATTTTTTTTTGTTGAATGGATTGTACCATGACGCTGGAAGATGGTCGACCACGTTTACTACTCGTTGCAGGTTTATAGGCATAGCACAAATCTTCACCTACCGCGCACTTGAAATCGGCTAAAGGAAGCCACGACTCAGCATTTTCAAATCTGCGCCTGTATAAAAGCCATGCATTAACTACAGTCATGTCTATCATATGGAAGAATATGCGGTGATATTTTTTTTTGGATCTAATTTGGATAAACCACGTAAATAACAAAATGACGGTACATCACAAAACAAGCTAAGCAATTTTACATAGCATTGGTGCATGTTGGCACTAATATGGTACAAAGGAAGAGAGAATATTTCTGCATGTTGTACCAAATTTGTTCCATTCAGTTAGAACCACCTAAAACTAATTATTAAACACTTACTACTTACTACATTATTAAACAATAAAAACTTACCTAATTATCAATATTTAGATTATTTTCTTTCCTGTAGTATTTATTTTCAAGCACTATCACCGAGATTTGTATTTTTTACACAATTTTGAAAATCAACAACTTGCTCCGGACCGGTTCGTACTTGTTAACTGACTTTGACGAAGAAAATAGTTCACACAACTTGCTCATAGATGGCGGTTTTATAAATAAAATGAAGCTCGTATGGGACGAATTTGACACAGTATGCATAAAACAAGGAAATCAGTTTGGAACTTAAAAATATTTAGGATAATATGGTTTGGTTCACTTATGAACCACAATGCGGTAAAGGGTTAAGCAGAAAAGATACAACCAGCAATTTGTTGAAAATCGAGTTAATTATATAGTTAGAATCTACACATCGAACTTTATATACGCAAAAAAGATCCAAGCAGTCTGATCACTTTCACTAAACAAACTTCTATGACACTACATGTACCAAAACACATTTAACGTTTTGAAAGAAAAGCAAAAAAGATACATGACTCTTGGATCTCAAAAAAAAAAGAAATTTATTATTTTTTGAAATCCAAACGGTTTGGATCCTTTCCGCAAAATATTTTTTCCTTTATCAAGTATACCAAGCGCCTCGGATCTTTTATGTAAAATAGTTTTGTTGAATTTTACTGATTACTTATGAACCAAGAAGTTTGACAATCTATTGCATAATATGAAGTTTTCAGATTTATTTTTTATAGATACCTTAACTGTTAAGACCGATTTATTTTTTTATATGTATTTTAACTATTTTTATAAACTATTTTTGTAAATTATCTTAGTAGAAATTACTTTGCAAGGTTTTTTTTTACTCATTACGTAAAAATAAAATCGTTTCTGAACGTAAAAAAAAGGTAAAGTGGAAAATGCGTTGAAGTACCAACAAAGAGTGTATTCGCCTGAGGACTACATAAATATCATGAGAACCTGTAAGAAACATAAGCCTCTTCAAGTTCACCGCATCACCGCATGGAATCAACAGATTTTCTTAGTTCACATGCACTGGAGAACATTATAACTAACTAAAAAAAAAAACACTTTCTGGAGAAAAAGTATCGTGGCTGAAGACGATAGAAATTTTGCTAAAAAAAGGAGGCTATGTTTTCTTTGTTCATGCGGTACAGACAAGATGATTCTTTTGTAGAAGTAGATTTGAAAAAAAAAATCCGCGGTAGAACACGCTTGATATCAAAAATTCTTATACCAATGCTTTGGCCTCATGGTAAGAAGATACCAGAGGATAAATTGGTTCTCTATTGTGTCACAACTCAACTTTTTTATTCATAATTTAAAGAGCCATAACTTTTTTTGTCCTAATCATCATTTGTCCGAATAATACCTTACCCGAACTTAATATCACCTAATATCTCATGCCATAAAATTGAAATCCCTAAATATAATATGTCCTAAATCCGTTTGTCATAAATATTACAATCAATAATATACAAAATATATAAAACCGTTTTCAATAAAAGTTATAAGTCCTAAATTCAAATTACATAATGTTTATTTATAATAATAATATTAGATCTTATAACAAAGCAATTGCTATGAGCTTCTCTCATTTGTTATAATTAAAAATATCTGATGATGGATTATAATTTTTTATTATACGTAAATAATTATATTATACATGTACTCAATAAAGCAGTTGATTGTGAACATGTGGTTTTTGTAAGCAAGCAAGCATGCAGCATGCAAGCAAGCATGAAGCAAGCATGCAGCATGCAAACAAGCACGCAGCATGCAGGCAAGCATGCAGCATGCAATCAAGCATACAACATGCAGCAGGCATGGTTTCTGTCACGGCTCTGGCGCTGCGGGGCTCCGGCGGTCCCACGCGAGTTTATCGTCGCAGATGGGTTTAACGCTCTCCACCGCAGCTTCGGCTTTGCCGGCCAGCCTCAGCCGCGGCGGCGAGTGTTACAACCACCTGCTCCTAAACTCGCGGGCCGCCTCGCCCCTCCGCGCCTACGCGATTTTAAATTACACTCTAGGGGTAGGGCAGACAAGACTGCGTGGAGTCGGATTTACAGCGATTCGTTTCTGTCACTAAAACCTTTTTTTTAGCAAATGTTTTAGGACTAAAGTATTTATTATAAATGAACATTCGGAATAATACACATTATTCAACACAATTGATTAGGCTCAACTGGGACTTTATAGTAAAAGAAGTGGACTGTATTTCAATAGGTTTAATACCGTAACTACACGAGAGACAAGATAAAAGAAATGCCCGTAGCGGAGCGCGTCTGTGAGCTGAGTGGTGTGTCGCGCGCGCAGCGACCGGCCTGTCGCGGGTTCGGTACCCCGATACCCCGCGCATGCCCCGCAGCCAATCGCGCGCATATGTGATGCGCCGACATATTCCCCGGGTTGAAGAGAAGTCTTCAATCTTCTACTGGAAGCGGGCAGATGCAGTTGAAGGCGCGACGAATGGTGCCCCGCTTCGTCTTCAGTTCGGCCACTCTCGTGACCCCGTCTACGCCGGGATAGGTCTTCGTGACCCGGCCCAGGGACCAGACTAGAGGTGGCGTTGTTTTGTCCTTTATCAGGACTAAGGACCCCGGCTTCACTTCGCCTCTGGAACGAAACCACTTTGATTTGGCCTGCAGCAGAGAAGTGTACTCATTATGAAATCGTCGCCAGAAATGCTGTCTGATGTGCTGGATTCTCTTCCAGCGATCCAGCCTCGTGATGTTGGCTTCAGTCACCTGAGGATGTAGGACTGATAAGAATGGCCGTCCAATTAGGAAGTGGAAGGGAGTGAGTGCCGAAAAGTCGTTAGGGTCTGAAGAAAGAGGAGTAAGAGGGCGTGAGTTAAGAACCGCCTCTATGTGAGTGAGACAGGTAGCCATCTCTTCGAAGGTGAAATGAGTATGATGCAGCAACCGTTTTAAATGATGCTTACAAGATTTTACAGCAGCTTCAGCCAATGAATTAAAATGAGGGCTGTATGCAGGCGTGAAAACAAATTCGATACCTTGCTGTGCCATTTCAGATGCAACATTTGATGATTGCAAGAACCTGTACATATCGTTTGATGCGCCTACAAAGTTAGTCCCGTTATCGGACGTGATACTTCGAGGCTTTCCACGACGCGCCACAAAACGATTTAGAGCGGCCATGTAGGCCTCAGTGGTGAGGTCGGTGACGAGCTCCAAATGTACGGCTTTCACTGCCGAGCAGACAAAGATGCACATATAGGATTTTGTAAGTTTGCATCCTCGGCCTTTACGATTGGCCACCAATACTGGGCCAGCATAGTCAACGTAACTATTTAAAAAAGGAAACTCAAGATTTGTTCTTGAGCTAGGTAGTTGACCCATTATAGGCTGTATGTTTTGAGCCTTATGCCTGAAACATTTGAGACACTTATTCACGACAAATCTAGACAAGTTTCTGCCACCTAGAGGCCAGTAAGTTTGTCGAATATGTGACAATAACAATTGTGGACCAGCATGTACAAGCTTTAAATGTTGCATTTGAAATATGAGTTTTGTAAGTATGTGCTTACTGCATAAAACAATAGGATGTTTCACATTAAAATCGTAGGGGGAGTTATCGAGCCTCCCGCCCACGCGAATGAGGTTGTGATTGTCAATGAACGGTGTCAGAGGAAGCAATCTACTTTTGCGTGGTAATTTCTGGCCAGTTTTTAACAAATTATACTCTTCAGGAAACATTTGAAGTTGTGAATGATGTATAATTAAATTTAATGAATTTTCTAATTCTGTTGTTGAAAAATTACCATGCAATTTAATTTTATTTTTTACATTGTAAATAAAGCGTTTCACATATGTAAATATATTATGTATTTTTGTTAAGCTAGAATACTTTACTAATAAATCATGAATGATAGATGAATGAATAGTTACGTCTGAATGATTATTACTTAGTGAATTATTGTTACCATCACTACCAATGAAATGAGTCACTACTTCCGGCAGACTATCTTTCCCGTTGTTTGGCATGCTGGGCCACTCATTTTCACAATGCTGTAAAAATGAAGGCCCTGACCACCACAGAGGTGTGTCCACGATAACGTCGGCCCTGAGGCCACGGGAAACAAGATCCGCCGGGTTGTCCTTCGACGGTACGTAGCTCCAGGTATGACCACAAGTACTTTCCTGAATCTCATTGACTCTGTTTCTGACAAAAGGTTTTAATTGATTTGAAGGAGCAGAGAGCCAACCCAGGACTATGGTTGAGTCGCACCAGAATCTACATTTATGAATGGGCATGGTAAGCGATTCCAGAACCTTAGTACACAGCCTTGCACCCAACAAAGCTCCACAAAGTTCAAGCCTCGGTATCGTCGTTGGTTTGATGGGCGCTACTCGATTTCTAGAGACTAGAAGCTGTACGCCTATGGATCCAGTGTCATTACAAGACCGAATGTACACACAAGCGCCATACGCCTTCTCGGACGCATCGGTAAAGACGTGTACTTCATGCGTAACAGAGTCTTCACGCAAAACCCAACGAGGAATTTTTAAATTATTTAATGCTGTTATTGTGCCTTCAAATGTAGACCAAAGGTTTCTGACTTCATGCGAGACTTCGTCATCCCAGTCATACTTATCTAGCCATAGACGCTGCATAATAATCTTGGCTTCGACAACGCACGGACCTACAAGGCCTAGTGGGTCAAAGATTTGGCTGATAACAGAAAGAACATGACGTTTGGTGACTTTAGTGGTGGAGGTGATGTTAATTGTATAAGTTAGTAAATCAGAGTCACAAACCCAGTTAAGACCTAAAGTCTTTGTTTGGGATGAGCTTGGACATTGCTCCGAAAACTGTAATGTATTATCTATCTCGTTATTATCTGTAATTTCTTTAAGAATTTGAGGATTATTTGACCGCCATTTACGTAAGTTGAATTTTGCAGATGATAGAACGGTATGTACCCTTTTAGAAATTTCCACAGTTTCAGCTATGGTATCCCCTCCACTAAGAAAGTCATCAACGTAGAAGTCACGTCGTATGGCACATTGAGCACGACTGTCCTCAATGTTATCAGCCAGACTTACAAGACACTTAGTAGCTAAATAGGGTGCAGAAGCAGTACCATAGGTTACCGTGTTTAAAGTGTAGGTCCTAAGAGGTTCTGAAGGTTCAAACCTGAAAATTATGTTTTGAAGAGGTCGTTGGACTGGATTTAACTCGATGGCCCTGTACATTTTTTCCACGTCACCTGAGACCACGTACCTATGCTGACGAAAACGTGTTAGAATGGAAAACAGATCGTCTTGAACTACGGGACCGATCATCTGAATGTCGTTGAGCGACACCCCCGAACTGGTAGAAGCCGATGCGTCGAATACTACGCGTAGTTGTGTAGTGGTACTAGAACTGCGAATGACTCCATGATGTTGAATGTAATACTTCTTCATGGAGTTTTCTGGTGATGGAGTACAGTCTGAGTCTAACGTCATATGACCTAGGCGCTCGTATTCTCTCATGAACTCATTATATTTTTTATGAAATGATGGATCGCGTTTGAATCGCCGTTCGAGGGAAAGAAAACGATTTTTAGCATTAGTAAAAGAATTACCTAATGTACTAGGATCCTCTTTCAAAGGCATAGTGACGACAAATCCCCCACTATCATTACGAACGGTGGTTTGAGCAAAAGACTGCTCACACATTCTCTCCTCAAGTGAGAGTGAATGTTTTGTAGCGACGTTGTCAAGCTCCCAAAATTGAGTGAGGTCGGGAGTGACTTTGGAATGATGGCAAAAATGATTAGTGGAAAAACATGAGTGGTGCGAAATACTACCTGAAACTAACCATCCAAACTTGGTCTCGCATAATTTAGGTAGGTTTTTCCCTAAGTCTATCGTTTTGCTACCTACGACATTCCAAAAAACTTCAGCCCCTACCAGGATGTCTACGACCGACGGAACGTTAAAGTTCGGGTCTGCTAACTTAAGACCTGTAGGAATAGGGACGTGATTAATATGCACGAATGAAGACGGTAGAACCTTTGTGATTTCAGGCAAAACGTGACACTCGACATCAACAGTAAAGGCACAGCATAAAGACTCTATTGTGAGGTGACAAGACTGTGTACTGGTGGATGTGTGATTATTAATACCCGTTACCTTGGTGCTCGTACCGCGTCGTAACAAACCCAGCTTCTCCGATAAGCTCTGCGTAATAAAGTTCGCCGTACTGCCATTGTCCAGCAGTAGGCGCGCAGTGTACTTCTTACCCGTCACGCCAGTCACTTTCACCATAGCTGTGGACAGTAAAACATGCGCAGAAGTAGCAAGCTGCATGGCATTGGCTGAAAGCACAGTATTTGAAGAAGGTGAAGCAGAAGGCAATGGATTGGAAACAAGTTTGGGCTCGTTGCTTTCCAAATGCAAAAGCGTATTGTGTTTTGTTTTGCAATATTTGCAATGTGAAAATCTACATTTTTTAGCATTATGTCCAAAGCGTAAGCAATTCATACAAACATTAAAGTCAATTGCCTTTTGTATACGATTTTCTATAGACAAGTTTCTAAAAGATTCACATTTAAATAACGTATGTGTTTGAGAGCAAAGTGGACATTTACTGTTTTTATTTTTATATTCAACTTTTTTATTTGTTTGATTATGATTAGAATCAGTTTTGTTTGTATGACTATTATTTAAGGCGACTGTAGCATTCATTTCAGAAGTAGAATGGTTACCATTAGACTCCACTGATTCTAACCAGTCCGCTTTCTTGCTTAAAAAAGAACAAAATTGTGTTAAAGTAGGATCATCTTTAAATGTATTGTTTCTATGCTCTTCCCAGTCACGACTTGTTTTTAAATCCAATTTTTTAACCATAATATAAATGATGATATCGTCCCAATATTGAGTGGGCCTTTTTAATGTAGTTAGTGCCCTAATATTTTTGTTGATAATATCTACAAGGTTTCTGATGGAAACACTTGACTCTCTTGTAATGAGTTCGACATCAAATAAAGCTTGAAGATGGTTTTTAACTAGAAGTCGGTTGTTATTGTAACGTTCGCACAATAGTTCCCACGCTAAAATATAATGATCAGCTTTAAAGTCTATATTTTTTATAATTACAGCTGCAAAAAAAAATTGATTGAGTCAGGCGTTACTTTGCGGAAATCCATTTTAAATTTGAAAATGAAAACAATATATCTAGTTTTAATTTCCGCGAATATTAGTGGGTTGCAGGTATGCACCTCCCTCCCGCCCGCTATATTATGCACATGCAAGATTACTGGGCAAATGCAAGGATTTTAAGCACATGCAGGAAGGCAATGCAAAACCCAACACCATTACCGACACGAACCCCCTGAACCGACCGATTTCCCTGAAGTGAAGCTCGCAGGTAGTGGAACTTATTAATGTCACTTATGCTAGAATTGTCGTGAATCAATGACCCAAAAGTATCCCTAAACTCTAGCCAGCATTGGTAGTTCCCATCGAAATGTGGCAAATCTATTTTAGGCAAACGAACAAAAGAATTCCTAAAAGTAACATGTGCACCTGAGTCAGCATCTTTGAAGCCCGCCTCCGACACAGCACTGTTGGCCGCGACACCGAGCAGGCTGCGCGTGAGTGCCACCAGGTTGAAGAACTGGCGGTCAAAGTCCTCACGCTCAGCCAACGCAGACTCGTCGTCGTCGGAAAGCACCTCGATCTGTGTCTGTAAGGCATCAAAGTCATTATGTAAGGCTTCGAACTTATTAAAACGCTCCTCTAAATCTATACGTTGCAACTCAGATATGGCGGAACTACTTTTAACTAAATTTAAATAATTGCTGTAAATAGTAAGCTTCGATTTAATTGAACTACGTTTTTTTATAAGTGTTTTTAAGTTATCTGCCATTGTAATATTAAATAACAGCTGAACGCACTGATGCTAATGAACTTAATAGATAAAAAACGGCAAAACAACTGTGCGGTAGTGAAAGGATCGAGAATTAGTGTCAAGGTCAACGACTCAACACGTGTTAACAAAGTGCGAATTAGCTAATGACCAAGCGTTTTCGATAAGAAATATGCGTATTTTATTAAGCAGTGCCGTTGAAAACCCTATTAAGACACTATAATATATAAGCACTGTATGAAAAACTGAAAGATAGGAAGATGATCAACGATTTTCGGCAAGAAAATGAAAGCAGGAAAATAACTAATTGGAACGGACTCACTCAAATACAGTATTATACTCCCAAAGAATGACATCAGCTCCCACGATGACGATGCAGGCTGCCTCGGGAACGACTTCTTTCTTCCTTTCTTCGTGGCCGTACCGCGTGGTGCTCGCGAGCGGTCAAAGTCCGCGCAGGTGAACACGACGACAATGTTGACGGCGTTAATTACGGTAAAACCGGTAATTATTTTTTGCAATCGAAGGACCAATGAATAGGCTCAACTGGGACTTTATAGTAAAAGAAGTGGACTGTATTTCAATAGGTTTAATACCGTAACTACATGAGAGACAAGAGAAAAGAAATGCCCGTAGCGGAGCGCGTCTGTGAGCTGAGTGGTGTGTCGCGCGCGCAGCGACCGGCCTGTCGCGGGTTCGGTACCCCGATACCCCGCGCATGCCCCGCAGCCAATCGCGCGCATATGTGATGCGCCGACACAATACTTAGGACATATGACTTTAGGGCATGCAAAATTAGGAGATTCAATTATTATGGTACTCAATATTATGACAGAATACTTTTAGTACTAAAGATTAATAATATTGAACAAAATTTCGGGGTTTTGAACATTATGGTTACTGCAGTTTATAGCAAACGTGTTATGGATAATGATTTTCGGACAAACAATTTTATGAGAAGAAAGGGAGTACCGGCTAAATTAAATGACATCAAAAACTTAATGCATTTGATCCCGAACGATGCTCAGTTGTTCTACAAAAAAATGACTGGTGACAGCAATATAGAATGATGTACATGGATTTTCGGGGGAACCCGATTTTGAGCTTGAAATGGAAGAAGATCGCATTGATATCAGATCGACAGATATCTAGAACTGGTCGTTCGAGAACTACCTATCTCGTTTTATTTGCTTAAATTTTGCCACTTGACACTTGCCCATTGACTAAAAATCGTAAATAGTTTCCGAACTATTTACGATTTTTGGTCAATGGGCAAGTGTTTAAAAAGTAGGACTACATAATAAAGTTAATGTGACTAAAAATATGTGTTTCCCTAAATAAAGATTTTTTAAACCTTCATATATTGTTTGTTTGGAACCACTGTGTAAAATGTTACCGACAATTTTTTATTTGCATAAAAGATCCATGAGTAGTTTTTTAAGAAAATCAGGAAAACTGTATTCAACTTGCCTGTGGTATTACATTTCAATAAATGCTAATATATTATGTTACCATTAGTAACTTTCCATTTTTGTATTCCTCTGCTTGTTATATTTATATTCACTCCTAAACTTCAAATCGCGTTTACTCAAAAGTAACAAAATGTTAGTTGGATCTTTTCTGTTTAACAGGGTCCAGTTATTTTTTAATTAGTTCCTTATATAATAATAGTTAGGTAGTGAATGTTTTCTTTACCCAATGGGATTCTTAACTTTCATAAAAGCTTCAGCATTTTTCAATTGTTCAAAACATTGTATTTTAAATTTATGTTCCTGTTCCTTATATGATTCATGAACTTGTTGTTTTTCTTCTTTATTCAAGGAAAGCCAAGATTTTGTTGCTTCAACCAAAATATTGTGATACTGGAATAAATAGAACAGAATAGTCTATATTTTTAACCTAAAAATTAGATATAATATATAACAAAATGTAAATACAACATTTAAAAACACAATTTTAAAAACGGACCCTGAAATTGCACTAAAAATAAACACATTTTGTTGAGTTAACTCTTATAATAAAATGTATGGGGCAGTTGAGCCTATAGCAAAAGTTGTTTGTAATTGCTCTTTTTCAAGAATTGCATTATTTCTGATACAGCTATCACTTTGTATAAAGGAATTAAATAAAAATTGCAAAATAATGGAGAGTATAGATACTATAGTCATCTACCTATACTTCTGCTTCCCGTAAGGGAAAACACTAAACAGGTGTGTTGTTTAGGATTGTTAAGCGGTTCACAGGTTCACTGCAAGAATAGAAAAAATAACTCACCTTCGTTTGAGATGAACGTTTTTGTTTACAATATAGTTTGATATAAAAAGCAAATGGAGTTTCAGGGAACTTATTAGCTTTTACTTTATTTGGTTTGCGCTTCGATTCCATTTCAAAATAAAAGGCAGTCAACTTTTGAAAAAAAATACTGTTCAACTTCGACTTTTGGGAAGAGATTTTCCCAGAACACTACAATCAAAGACTACAATTTAATACTACATTAAAAGTAGTTTTTTGTTCCCGGGCACATCGCACCAGCAAAACAAACTTGTCTTTTTTTTTTTTTTTTTTAATTTAATGACCTGGTAACAAAGACCTTTAGGTCAAGTCTTTATTTGTTGCACTGATTTGCACTTCTTCACTTGCAGCTTTGCAGTACTTTGGTTGGAATTTGCACTTTATTTTAAATGGATTTTATAGTATTTTTGATATATTTGTATATGGGTTTGTAGCTGTTTTTGTCTTTTAATAACTGTTCAAGTGGCGGCGGGCGGGATTCAAAATCACATTTAACTTTCACTTCACTTAATTTAATAGCTAACACTAGTCTGTCAAGTAAGAAATTCTGACATGAGAAAATGAGATGTTCTACAGTTCCTTCAGTATTTTCACAAAACGGACATATATTGTTTGAAATAATATTCAATCTTGCAAGGTGTGACGGTGCAGTATTATGGCCAAAGCGCAGCCTGTTTATCGTGGTGATAAAATCTCGGCTTGCATCCTCCTTCAGTTTATCGTACCAAGGTTTAATAGGTAATCTTTCTTGAATGCTTCCATACCACTTTCCTTTCGTATCTTGATCTTTTTTCCATATTTCATACCACAACTCATAAATGTTTTGATTAATGCTTTGTAAGAAATCAGTCATAGGGATGTCTATTGTATTTTTAACATCAACAGAATTATAACCCTCATATGCGGCTTTATCAGCCATTTCATTGCCAGTGATACCACTGTGAGAGGGTACCCACAGGAAGGCAATTTGTATATGTTCAAGATGATATTGGTAAATTATTTGTTTAATGAAATAAAGAATAAAGTTAGACTTAAATGTTACTGTAAGGCTACTTAAGGCCTTTATCATGCTTAAAGAATCAGAAACAATTAAAAAGTATTTACAGTTACTTATTTCACGTATACATAGTAATGCCTGATACACCGCATATGCCTCCGCTGTAAATATAGAACAAGATTTATGCAGAACAAAGCTTTGAGAGAATTTTCTGTGTGGATCATACAATGCTGCATGAACATAATCACTACTCTTGCTACCATCAGTGTATAAAGTATAATAACTATTGTTTTGTTCTAAAAATTGTAGCATATCTAAATTGTTATTAATTGTATTTTCAAACACTTTTACAGGATGTGAAATACATTGATATGTGAAGGAGTAACATGGCCATGGAAATTGTTTTCTAATATTGGAACAGCTATTGTCTATTTCAAGTAAGATGTTGGACAACATTGGGGAAATACCATTCAACATATCAACTTTTGTCTGTGTCTGAAAATTTCTGTGAGTAGAAGGTAATATTTTATTTATTATCTCTCTGTTATTTGATGATATTAATTTGAGAGAATATCTTTGTGCAAGTAATAGCCTTCTCAAACTTAAGGGCATGATTTTAGTCTCCACTTCCATGGCCCTTATGGGAGTGGAGCACATTGCGCCAGATATTATTCTCAAAGCCCTATTCTGCATTATATCTAATTTATTTACATGTGTACTGTACATATAAGCTAGTGAGCTATAATCAAAATGGCTTCTAACAATTGCTTTGTACAATAATGATAATGTTTTGGGGTCTGCCCCCCATGATACACCAGCAAGACATTTCATTAAATTTAAACCTTTTAGGGCGCTTTTGGAAATGTGCCGAATATGTGTTTCAAAAGTCAATTTTTGATCTATTATTATGCCCAAAAATTTCTTACTATTTACTCTAGGAATAATTTCACTGTTGTAAGTAACATTAGTTGTGGAGCTATCATTGCCAAAAATCATTACACTGCTTTTAGATGGGTTGATTTTTAGGTGTAGTAAATCATTATAATATATAAATAATTGATTTAAAGCTATGTTCACATTGTCAATTGCCACTTCTAAATTATAGCTGCTGCTGTATAAAACAATATCATCAGCAAATTGCAGAATATTTACATCAGTATTATTTACAAATTTACAAATTTCACATGTGTAAATATTGTACAGCAAAGGAGACAGTGTAGCACCCTGCATTGTACCTCTTGAAGCAGATTTTGGTCCAAATAGTTTATTGTTATGTCTTACATATAGTGTCCTGTTATTCAAAAAGTTAAAAATCCATTTACATAACTGACCAGGAATACCTAATCTTGACATAATTTGGACAAGTATAGCAGGATCTACACTATCGAAAGCACCTTGAACATCTAAGAAAGTACAAACTGTGTGTAATTTTTTATTCTTTGCATTTTTCAGGTCAGAGATGAGAGAAGTAAAACTATCTGCACAGCTGCGGCCATGACGAAAACCATACTGAACATGTGGAATGATACCATTGGATTCAACATACCAATCAAGACGAAATTTAATCATGTTTTCAAAAATTTTACCTAGACAAGATGATAATGAAATTGGTCGATAGGAACTAGGAAGTTGCGGAGGTTTCTCTGGCTTGAGTATTGGAACAACACATTGTGTTTTCCAAGATTGCGGGATAGATTTAGTATACCAAAGCAGATTAAGAACGTTAAGAAATATCTTTTGGGCCGATTCGTCTAAATTTTTAATCAATAAATAAGGGTAGTCATCCAAACCAGGAGTTGTATTTCGTCTACCTTGCAGAGCCATTGTAAATTCGCGCCATGAGAAGGAATCTAATAAAAATTTTGAATTTCGATTATCATTGTTTAAATCAAAAAGGTTTTTTATATTATCAGAATCAGTTAAATTTGTGTTATCAGATAATTTATCTAAAAATGGAATAATGAACTCATCTCTATATGATTTATTGCCAGGTCTTATACCTTTGAACATCTTTATAAGATTCCAGATCTTACTTATTGGAGTAGTTCTATTAAAACTATTACATAAGTTGTTCCATCCAACTTTTCTCTGTTCTGAGATGGTTCTTTTTTTCTGTGCATCTTTTCTCTTGTAATTTAAATAGGTTTCGAAACTAGGCTCACTTCTATATAGTTTCAATGCATCGTAGGAAGCAACAACGCTTTTTTCACAAATTTCATTCCACCAAGGAGCTGGGGGTCTGCTTTTAAAGTTGTTCAATTTAGTTAGCTTTGGGATTGTTAATTCTTTTAGAGTATCTAATCGAAAACAGAAATCATTATAAGTTAGAATAGGATCATGTAGTTTAAGAGTCAAATCATTAAATATTGTTTTAGAAACTTTTTTGAATGTCTCCCAATCCGCTTTTTTATACAAAAACTTATCAACTGGAGGACTAATGTCATATCTATCTATGAGTAATGAAATTTCTGTTATAGTTGGGTAGTGATAACTTCCCATGGTATCATCATGCACAGACCACTCACACAATGATGCAAGACTAGAACTAATGAAGCTAACATCAATGGCAGAAGGATTTTGTCCTGGCCGATTGACAGTTGTATAACTGCCGTCATTTAAAATACATAGGTCTAAGTCATCGATTATATTATACAAATCCTGACCTCGACTCTTAGTTGATAGACATCCAAATGCAATGTGGTGGGCGTTAAAATCACCACTAATAAATATAGGTTTAGGAAGATCTTTAATTATGTCGTGCAATCTATGAATTCGTATGTGCGCACTAGTTGGTGGGCAGTATACACAGAGCACAGTTAAACTGCCGCGTACCGTGCATACGGATAAAGCTACTGTTTGAATATTTTCATAAAATTGCGTATTTATTATATTATATTTAAGATATGGTCTGATTAGTATTGCTACTCCGTTATGAGCGTTACTCGAATTTTTGTTATAAATATTGTATCCAGGTATCCTAAAATTGTTATCTTTAAACCATGTTTCGTTAAGTAAGCAAATATCAATATTTTGTTTATTTAAGAATTGTAACAATAAGGGTTTTTTACTATTAGCACTCTGAATATTATACTGAGCAATACGTAGTTTAGATAGAGAAGAATTTGGATCCATTACTTAAGATTTTTAATTAGTGTAGCTTTAATACTTTTTAAAGTAGTAGGTGTATTATCTCCCTTATTACCCAATTCTACCAAAGTCTGTACTAGGGCCATAAGTACATCGTTGTTGTCAATAATTTTATTTTTGATGTCTTCACTAGGTAAGACATCATTTGATTTATTTACATCATTCACAGATTTATTTACATATGTAGTATTCTTATTTACAGAGGTATGTACAGGCTTATTTACAGATTTATTTACAATATTATGTACAGGCTGCATTCTTGGCGGCGCTAGCGGAGGGAATTCTGTAGTGTCATTTATTTTCTTGGTCAGGGTAGCACTTGCATAAGTAATTTTCGTTTTCTTTTCAATTATTTTCTTCATTTTAATCGGACATAATTTTGAAATTGCTAGATGGGGCCCACTGCAGTTTACACAACAGACCTCATTTGGTTTGTCACATTCCTTATATAAGTGCTCACCTCCACAAATAGAACATCTTTGCTTGCTATTACAAATTCTTGCTGAGTGGTTAAATTTAAAACATCTAAAACATTGTTGTAAAGGGGGAACATATTCGAAAACCCTATAAGAAAATAAGTCATATTGTATACTGTCTGGCAGTATATTGGAAAGAAAAGTGATGCTTACTGTTTGCAGTGGGACACGTTCTTGGCCAACTTTTTTAGTGAATCTTCTTACTGCGATAATTTCATAAATTGATGATAATTTTGTATATAATTCTTTATTTGAGATGTTTGAAGGAACAAATCGTATGATGCCAGTTTTTTCAATCTGTGCAGCTGGTATAAATGCTCTCATGTTGTGCTTTGTTAAGAAATTAGTATTATTAATAAAATTATTAGCTGTATTGTACTGTTTAAATATAATAGCTATTTTATTAGCGTTTACTCTTTGAATTGCCGTCACACCTTTTATTTCATTGGAAAAAATATGATTCAAATAAATTGGGCTCTTGTTGCCGATTCTATCCTTGCCGTTTGCTTCAATAAATACCTTAAACTCTGTGTTATTACAGTTTTCGGGATAAAGTCTTTTATAATTTGGCTTGAGGTAAGGCATAAAAGGGTTCATACGCTCACCGCCGCCGCCTTCGCCACAGTCCGTTTCCTTTATTTCGTTTGTTTCCTCAGCCCGAGGACGTTTGTGAGGGGCGGGCGGGTTATCCCCGCCCCCCTCGTTACCCACCATTTCGGCGAGCTACCGTATATAATTTAACAGCTTTTTAGTCACTTTAAACCCAAAAATCCTCCGAAAACAATTAAAAGGAATTTTGAAAGAAAATTTCAAACCGCGCTTTTTCGAAGTTCCCGCCAGCACAAACTTGTCTTTGACAGGTCACTAGGCATGGCCAAAAAATATCGATATTTTTATATAAAATTATCATATATATCGTCGATTTTTTATTCGCGATATGTCGATATTCAGTTTTATTTTAGAGTATCAAATTCGTATCAATTTCGATTTTTCTTTACGCAATTTTGTTTTCGTGTTTTTAATGTTATTAGATACCAGGGACAGGGTACTTTTTAGGGTAAAAAAATTGTGCGAAGCAATTGAGCGAAGCTCTTAACGTAATTGATTCATATTTACATAATAGGTTCCAGTGTGTGGATATCAATGGCGTGAAGTCTTCCGGACTACCAGTGCATTTAGGCGTGCCTCAAGGCTCAATTCTGGGTCAATTCTTGTTTCTAGTGTACATAAATGACTTACCATTTTACTTAAAGGGTATCTGTGACGGAGTATTGTTCGCGGATGATACATCTCTTATTTTTAAAGTAGAAAGGAATAGACAAGATTTCAGTAACGTAAACAGCGCTCTCTCAATGGTTACGGATTGGTTTACGACCAATAATCTAGTTTTAAATGCCAATAAAACGAAATGTAAAAAGTTTGCTTTACCAAATGTTAGAAATCTAGGACCCAATATCACCTTTAGTGGCGAAGTACTTGAATCTGTGGACTCGGCATTTTTTTGAGAATTGCTGTTGATTCCAAACTACAATGGGGCCCACATATATCGGGAAGGCTTAGTTCTGCCGCATACGCTGTCAGAAAAGTGAGACAGTATACTAACGTTGAGACAGCTCGGTTAGTCTATTTTAGTTATTTCCATAGCGTTATGTCCTACGGTATTCTATTGTGGGGAAAAGCTGCTGATATACAAAATATATTAGTCCTACAAAAACGTGCTGTGCGAGCAGTATATCAGCTAGAGCCTAGAGTTTCATTAAGAGAACTTTTTAAAGGCATTGGAATTCTCACAGTAGCGTCTCAATTCATTTTTGCAAACATTCTATATATTAGGCAAAATATATATCTATACCGTAAAACGAGCGACATCCACAACTTTAACACCAGAAACAAGCACAAGCTACATGCTCCTTCCCACCGACTTCGTAAGATCCATGAGTCATTTGTGGGGCTCGGTATCCGTTTTTACAATAAACTTCCGCTTTCTTTTCTTGACCTGCCTTTTAACTCATTTATAGCTAAAGTTAAATCTAACCTTTGTTCGAAGGCATACTATTCTATTAATGACTATTTAGACGATAAGGATAGTTGGTCGCTGTGTTGAACGCAAGACAGTGTCATATTTATCATGTTCTTTCTCTATAAGTTAGCTTATGACAGGTTATATGAATTCGTATAATTGTTTTTTTGTTTGTGTAATTATTTTTTATGACTATGTAGGTCAATCTATTTTTACTTAGGTAATTGACTCAATCTACTCTTTACAATGTTTTATAGTGAATTGGTTTATGATTTCCATGTTGGATAATTGTTTTTTTTCCTACCTTTGGCATGTAATGACTTTTCATACTATTGTATAAATTCAAGTTCTTAAAACGCAACAGACAGATGTGTCGCTGGGGAGTTTGTTGCGCCACTTCTTCTTCCCAGCTAAAACACTAGGAAGTGGTGACGGGTGGGCGTTTTGGGGGACTGTCTATAAGTAAAATTTGACGTTCAAAAAGTGCTGTCACTCTAGTTTGAATAAATGACTTTTGATTTTGACTTTTGATTTTGATTTTGTAATATTAATCCTTTCTTTATTTAATAATAAAGTAGTGAGTTATTTTAAAAATTAAGTTTGAATATTGGAGCAATATTTAATGAAAAGTAGAATGGCCGCCTTTTCGGAGTCCAGTCTGTTTCGCAAGGATTCGTATATTAATCCTGCGCTACTAAATAACTGGGTAAAGGTTTAGTATCGTTTGGCAGGATTTGGGGGGGGAGAGGGGGAGGGGTGGGGAGAGGGGGGTGACCCTTCCCCCATGGCACCACTCCCGTAAAAAGGCAACGCACCGTTTCCGAGAAAATCGAATTTTAGTAAACTAACCTCAAAACACTTAAAGTGGCTTAAAAAGCGTGTCGGAGCCCCGCTTCGCGGGGCTCAAGGGTTTAAAAAAAAATAACCTAACCTGTCCGAGTCGGGGTGCCCCATGTCCCGACCTCGCTTCGGTCGCTCTTGCATCCTAAATTCTCCTTGTAACACTAGTAAACTGCCTTTTGCACATAAGTACATACAATTTGGTATAAACACATCACATTAATTAAAGTTATTTATTTTATCCAAAATTTATCACTTTGATTAATTCCTCAGAAGGATCACTTTTATTTCTTTCTACCAAGTTTGAAAAAAGTCACAATAATACTTCAAAACAAACAGAGAACATTCACGCAACTCAAGAAGAAACGGAACATAAACGGAATGTTGACATAGACACATGATTGAAATGTCTTTTTTTACGTTCCGTTTTACCGATTTTGCACGATATTTACACCACAGACACTATATTGTGACAGATTTGGTTGTCAAACACCCATTTTAACGTTCCGTTTTCCGCGTATTCAATTTGAGGTTAGTAACTTATTTTGTTAATTTCTCGATAAATATGCGTTACCTTTTAATAAGAGTGGTAGCGTTATAATCAGGGACTCCAGCTCTTCCAGATTCAATCGATTTTACACCCCAACTCCTGCCAAACGATACTAGACCCGACCCTTCGAATTATTGGAATGACTGATGAAATGAAACTCTGAGAGCTGCACGTGTGGCTTCTTCAAAAGTTTTCAACAGCTCAACACAACGTTCTATGATTGTCCACTCTTCTGGTAAAATAGGTGATCCTATTATAGTCGAAAATCATAAAATCTCGCTGTCATTTATGTAGAGGCATAAAGCATCTATTGCTTTCAAAAAGCGCTCTAACATGTTTTTTTTTTTTTTAAACTTACGGCTAACAATTTCTTACGCTTGTGATTAATAAAATAAGGCCAATTAAAAGTAGTCACAGATAGAAGAGAGCATGCAAACAAAATCAGAAATATTTGAGGCAGTAGACAAGTCAAAATTTGTTTGAAACAGCATAAACCCATTTAGTTTACGTTATCTAAAAAGAGATAACAAAGAGTCCTTTTTAATTTTGAAATGCTCGTACTGAAAACATCCATTTCGACGCTCCGGCAGATCGCATTGTACGTATGACCCACTCTTATTAATTATGAATTCCGCCTGTAATTCGTCCCTACCACAGGAGTAAGTGCAATAGATAAGGACAATAACATCAAACGTGCGCGTCAGATCTTGTCACGACAAAACAATAGTGAGGCGCGTCACCGTTACCGATTCACCGAAGACCAAAACATTATACGGATGCGGATGCAGATGCGAATGTCTAAATCGATGCGGATGTTCCACATATGCGGATGCGGATGCGAATATTCGCAACATCCCTGTTAGGTACTCATTGTATGCTCCTCGCGTTTAACTTTAAAAATCCCGCCACAATCTTTATGAAATGCAATATAGCAGTAAGACTATAAATTGGTTGCCTGCACGAAAATAAAAATACTATTAAACCATCACTTTGAGACAAATATGACCCGCTCTGGGCGGAGCGGAAGGGAGGTCCAGACTCTTACTAAAATCACCCATGTTCCTCCTAGTGCCCTTTGCGTTCCAGGGCCACGATGAGTCTTTCGAAAAAATTCCGTAACCCTAGCAGGCACTGACCCTATGGGGCCCCGTCTACGTTGCTGACGGCTCTTTGAGGCGGCGCGTGGAACACGACGCGCCGTCGACTCGGGCCTGGTTGCTATCGGACGGCGAGCCACCCATTGCTCGCCATCCGCAGGCCCACGCCTACGGTGGCCGGTGGCCTGTCCGCTGAACAGCAATTTGCCGAGGCAACAGAGTTTCACCTCGGCTTAGCGCCTCCACGCACAACGCGTAAACGAGCGCGAGGGCTCTCGCCTCCAGATCCCATGGCAGAAATCCGGCAACGAGATTCGCCACCGTGCCAGAGACCGTGTGTTATCCCCGGACAAGCCGAATGGCCATGACCCTCTGGGACGCTACCAGGTGGCGCGCCGGCAGTCGCTTTAGCGACAGCGCCCAAACTGGGGCCCCGTAAAGGGCCATGGACGCTCGATCCCCGCGTACAGCCTCCGGCAGGAGGCGTTTAGTCCCTCTAGATTGGGCAAGAGCCGCTTGAGCGCAGCCCAGGCCTGCCCCAATTTGGGAGCCAAATGGCGGAAATGTTCCGCAAAGTTCCACCGGCTGTCGAGGACGAGACCCAGGTACCTCATCGTTAACGCCTTTAATTCCCTGCCCTTGAGTTGCATCAGGGAGGCACTCCGGAATCACCGGGTGCCAACCTACCTCCGTCGCGTGGTTGAGGACTACCTGACGAACAGAGCCGTCATCTACCCCGGTCACCGGGGAGAGTGGAACCGGCGAGAGATGTCGTGCGGTGTTCCACAGGGTTCGGTGTTGGGGCCGCCCCTGTGGAACATTGCCTTGCCCTGAGGGCGAATGCGGAGCCGGCGATGCCTGGTGTACGGGTGGCGCGCAGCAAAGCACGCTTCTCTCAGCGTCGTCAGCTCGCGCGACCACCAGTACACCTGACGGCGGGCGCGTCTTGGCCGGACCCGGGGCATTGCCGCGTCGATATATCCGATGGTCTCCCGGAACCACTCCGCCTCTTCGTCGACGTTAGCAGGCCTGTCCGGTGGTGACACCCAGGCCTGCACGATCGAGGCTTCCAGGAGAAGCTCCCGGTCCAGAGACAAATATGACCCTGAAGTTATCAGAAAATTAACAATAAGTGTTAATTTTGATTTTTTCATCAAATCAATCATAAAACCTTAAAATATGTTTATAATATATTTATGGGTTAAATCGTGTAGGCTCGAGAATTAATAAAAATACTATTTTTTACGAAGTTTGAATGCTTTGTGAATATTATGTATGAAAAGTGACGATGTATCGATATTTTTCACTCGATAATTATCGATCCTGTTAATAATATCGATACGATAAATAGCGATATATTTTTTTCACTTGCCCATCCCTACAGTTCAGGGTGAACTGTCATTTGTCAACTGAGAGATTCTGGCGGGAACTTCGAAAAAGAGCGCGCAGAAAAAAATCTAAATTCCTTTTAAATTAAAAACTTGCAGTTTTTTGTTTAAATATTGAAATAAAATAATTACGCTAGGTGTGCAAAACTTTATAAATGGTGGGAAACGAGGGGGGCGGAGATAATCCGCCCACCTCAAAACGTCTTCGGTCTGAGGCCGGAGGCGGAGGGACAACCACGGACTCGAATGGCGGCGGCGGTGAGCTTGATTCTCCGTACATTAAACCAGACTATAAAAGACTTTACCCAGAGAATGCGAATTATGTAGACTTCAAAGTCTTCATAGAATCATCTAATAATAAAGATAGAATAGGCAATAAGAGCCCTATCTACCTGAATCACATATTTGCTAGTGAAATAAAAGGTGTGACGGCTATACAACGTATTAATGCTAATAAACTAGCAGTAATATTTAAACAATTCAATACGGCCAATAATTTTATTAATAACAGTGCTTTTCTGAATAAACATGGCTTGAAAGCATTTATTCCGGCTGCACAAATAGAAAAAACAGGAATAATTAGATATGTTCCAGCAAACATTTCCAACAAAGAACTTTACACCAAACTATCATCAATTTATGAAATAATAGCAGTAAGAAGATTTACAAAGAAAGTAGGACAAGAACGGGTACCACTACAAACAGTTAGCATTACTTTTCTATCAAATATACTCCCAGACAATGTACAATATGATTTGTTTTCATACCGAGTTTTTGAATATGTCGCCCCATTACAGCAATGTTTCCGTTGCTTTAAATTTAACCACTCTGCTAGGATATGTAATGGTAAACAAAGATGTTCCATTTGTGGAGGTGAGCATTTATATAAAGAATGTGATAGACCCACAGAGATCTGCTGTTGCAACTGCAGCGGGCCTCATCTGGCAATATCTAGATTATGTCCAATTAAGATGAATAAAATTTTAGAAAAGAAAAATAAAATTACATATGCAAGTGCTGCATCAACGAAACAAAACATGAATGACAATACTCAATTTCCACCTCTATCACCTCCAAAAATGAAGCCAATGGAAACTGTAAATAAATCTGTAAATAAAACTGCACATAAATCTGTAAATAAACCTATATCTGTAAATAATCCTGCACAAAGTGTAAATAAATCTAAAGATGTCCCTCCTAAGAGTGACATCAAATCCCAAATAGTTGCCAACAATGATGTACTTATGGCCCTGGTACAAACATTGGTGGAACTGGGAAATAAGGGAGATAATACGCCTACCACCGTAAATAGTATTAAAGAAACACTTCTTAAAAATCTAAAATAATGGATCCAAATCACACACTGTCTAAGCTTCGTATTGCTCAGTATAATATTCAAAGTGCTAATAGTAAAAAACCCTTATTGATTCAATTCTTACAAAAACAAAACATTGACATTTGCTTACTTAACGAAACATGGTTTAAAGACAATAGTTTTAGAATACCTAACTACAATATTTATAATAAAAATTCTAATAATACTCATAATGGTGTAGCAATATTGGTTAAAACATATTTAAAATACAAAGTTTTAAACACTAGATTTTATGAAGACATTCAAACTGTTGCTTTGTCCTTATCTACTGTGCATGGTAGCTTGACTATTCTCTGTGTATACTGCCCTCCTAGTGGACATATACGGATCAATAGACTACGTAATATAATTAATGATCTTCCAAAGCCTATTTTTGTCAGTGGTGACTTTAATGCGCACCACATTGCATTTGGATGCCTATCCACTAAGAGCAGAGGCCAAGATTTATTTAATATCATAGATGACTTAGATTTATGTATTTTAAATGATGGTAGGTTTACAACTGTTAACAACCCGAGACGAAATCCGTCTGCAATTGATGTTAGCTTTATTAGTGCTAATCTCGCATCAATATGCGAGTGGTCTGTGCATGACGACGCTATGGGCAGCTATCACTACCCAACAATAACAGAAATTTCACTACATATAGATAAATATCATATTAATCCTCCTGTTGATAGGTTTATATACAAAAAAGCAGATTGGGAAAAGTATAAAACTATTTCTAAAACAATATTTAATGATTTAGTCCTAAAATTGTATGATCCTATTTCAACCTACAATGACTTTTGTTCTCGATTGAATACTTTGAAAGATATGACGATTCCTAAATTTAATAAACCAATTGATTTCAAAAGCAGACCTCCAGCTCCGTGGTGGAATGACATTTGTGAAAAAAGTGTAATTGCCTCTTATGATGCATTGAAACTTTATAGAAGGGAACCTAACATGGACAACTATTTAGCATATAAAAGAAAAGATGCACTCAAAAAAAGAACCATATCGGAACAAAAAAGAATAGGTTGGGATAACATATGTAACACTTTTAATAGAACTACTCCTATAAGTAAGATCTGGAATCTTCTTAAAATGTTCAAAGGTATAAGAGTTGGCAATAAATCATATAAAGATGAGTTTATTTCTCAATTTCTAGATAAATTATCTGACAATAGCAATTTAATTGATGTTAATAGTTTTGGTAATATTTTCGAATTAAATAATGATAATCTAAATTCCAAATTTTTGCTAGATCCTTTTACATGGTCTGAATTTAAAATGAGCTTGTTATCCCGGAAAGACACAACACCTGGTTTAGATGATTTCCCTTATAGTATTATTAAAAATTTAGATGAGTCTGCACAAAAAATATTTCTTAATATTCTTAATTTACTTTGGCATCGTAAATGTATTCCACAATCATGGAAAACACAATGTGTCATTCCGATTCTCAAACCAGATAAACCTTCAGAGCTTGCCGGCTCTTATAGACCAATATCACTGTCTTCATGTCTAGGTAAATTATTTGAAAACATGATTAAAAATCGTTTAGATTGGTATATGGAATCTAATAGCATCATTCCACATGTACAATATGGATTTCGTCGCGGGAGAAGTTGTGCAGACAGCTTCACTTCCTTAATTTCAGACCTGAAACATGCAAAGGAAAGAAGGTTACACACTGTTTGTGTATTTTTAGATGTTCAAGGGGCTTTTGACAGTCTAGATCCGGCAATACTTGCACAAGTTATGTCTAGGTTAGGTGTGCCTGGTCAACTATGTAAATGGGTATATAATTTTTTAAATAAAAGAACACTCTATGTAAAACACAATAATACATTACATGGTCCAAAATGTGCATCTAAGGGTACAATGCAGGGTGCTACACTATCTCCTTTGCTATACAATATATACACAAGTGAGATTTGTAAATTTGTAAATAGTGATGTAGATATTTTGCAGTTTGCAGATGATATTGTTTTGTACAGTAGTAATTATAATGTAGAAATTGCAATTGAAAATATTAATAGAGGTTTGTCTCAACTATTTCACTATTATAATGATGTTCTACATTTAACAATTAATCCCTCCAAAAGCAGTGTGATGATATTTGGAAATGAAAACACAAATTTAAAAGTAATATACAATGGAGAATCTATAAATCTAGTAAATTCAAAGAAATTTTTAGGCATTGTCATAGATAAGAAATTAACTTTTGAGGAACATATTAAATACATATCAAAGAATGCTTTAAAAGGTATAAATGTAATTAAATGTCTTGCAGGTGTCTCATGGGGAGCAGACCCAAAAATATTGTCAATTTTGTATAAAAGTATTGTTAGAAGCCATTTTGATTATAGTTCTCTAGTGTATATAAATAGTACTCATGTAAATAAACTAGATCTATTGCAGAACAGGGCTTTGAGAACAATTTCTGGTGCAATGTGCTCTACTCCTATAAGGGCCATGGAAGTGGAGACTAAAATTATGCCCCTAGCTTTGAGACGTATTTTACTTGCAAAGAGGTTCTGTCTTAAATTAATTGCTACAAATAATAGAAAAATAATAAATAAAATTGCACCCTCTGTAAATAGAACTCCTGGGCCTCTAACAACAGGAGAGGAACTCTTGTATGGTAAATCCCCAACATTATCCAAAATTTTACTACAAACAGAAGATAGTTTAACTGGTATTAGAAAACAGTACCCATTGCCATGTTACTCCTTCTCTTACCAATGTATTTCACATCCTATAAAGGTATTGCAAAATCCTATAAATAATAATTTAGATATGTTGCAGTTTTTGGAGGATAATCAGAATTATTATGTTATTTACACTGATGGCAGTAAGGGGAGTGATTATGTACATGCTGCTATATATGATTCACATGGAAAAGTTTCTCAAAGCTTTGTTCTGCACAATTTATGTACTATATTCACTGCAGAGGCATATGCGGTTTATCAGGCATTATTACATATTCGCCAAATTAACAAATGTAAATATTTTTTGATAGTATCGGATTCACTGAGTCTGATAAAAGCCTTAGCTAACCTTACAGTTTCATTTAAGTCAAATTATATTTTGTATTTTATCAAGGAAATAGTTCATCAATTTTACCGTAAGCACGTCCAAATTGATTTCCTGTGGGTTCCTTCTCACCGGGGTATTTCTGGTAATGAAGCAGTTGATAAAACCGCATATGAAGGCAATAATGCTGTAGATGTTAGAAATGCAATGGACATTCCTATGACTGATTTCCTGCAATCTATCAATGAAAATATATGTAAATTATGGTTAGAAATGTGGAAGAAAGACCAAGACATAAAAGGAAAGTGGTATGGCAGTATTCAAGAAGCATTACCAGAAAAACCTTGGTACAATAATCTAAATGAAGCCAGCCGAGACTTTATCACTACGATAAATAGATTGCGCTTTGGCCATAATACTGCACCGTCACACCTTGCTAGACTTGGCATTATTTCAAGTAACATCTGTCCCTACTGTGAATCCGAAGAAGGAACCGTTGAGCATCTTATTTTTGATTGTCAAAACTTTTTACTTGACAGATTAGTGTTGGCTAGTGAACTCAGTGATGTGAACATTAAGTGTGATTATTCAGCCCGCCCGCCGCCAATTAACCAACTTTTAAAAGATCAAAACACTTTCAAACCACTCTATAAATATATTAAAAACACAATTAAAGCGTTATAAAAAGTGAAGTGATACATAGTGCAGTGTTTTGAAAAATAAAACAAGAATTGACTTAAAGGTCCAAGTGACCAGGTCATAAAAATCCAAAAAAAAAAAAAAAATCATTTGTCAACTAGGAATGTTTTTTTTTTTGGGATTGCGTTGAATTAACGAACTAGTTGAATCAACGGTTAACCGGTTAACTCCGTCAACGTATTAAACGTTAACTGTTTATGAATCAACTAGCTGAATTCATCAACGACGTTTATTGTCGGGTTTAGACTCTCAACCCGACAAGCAAGTGCCAGTTTACACTCTCGCGATGCGTTCAATTTGCATTGAGCCAGCTACGATGGAAGACGTCGAAATAATAGAGGTATCAACTATAGCTTTAACGAATATGTATCGATGCTTGACCATTTTAAAAAGAAGGAAAATAAAAAAAATACGTTTATACCTACATAATCTAGGAATTTTTTTTCCAAGCATCATTTACTTTTTAGGATTTTTGTGAAGTTAAGTTATCCCAGATTATACTCTCGGCCTGATAGGATTTCAAGAACTGCAGCGTTTCCTCTTGAGGCCAATCCATTTTTAACCGACTTCTAAAAAAGGAGGAGGTTCTCAATTCGGATGTTTGTATTTTTTTTTTTTTTTTTTATGTTTGTTCGCGCATAACTCCGTCGCTTGTCAACCGATTTGAAAAATTCTTTTTTTGTTGGAAAGGATATGCTTCCCAAATGGTCCCATGAAAATTTTATCGAAATCAACCAAGCGGTTTTCGAAAAATCTAAAAAAAATATGTACTTTGCCTACTTTGACGACCTCTTAGTTTACTCTGCAAAGGAGCTGTACGTTTTTTTTACACCAATCTGATTGGTTCGTTTAGGTGGGGAAGGGGAGGGGGTGTAGGTACCACTAAAAAGTGAAAAATAAAAAACTTTTTACAAAAAAATACAACCGACTTTTACACAAAAAATCAAAAAAGTGCAAAATAACTTTAATTTCGGAAGTCGGTGTTCAAAAAACGACAAAAGCAACCACAAACACCGAGTTCCGAAATTAAAGTTATTTTGCACTTTTTTGATTTTTTGTGTAAAAGTCGGTTGTATTTTTTTGTAAAAAGTTTTTTTTCATTTCTTATTACCTACTTTTACTGATTTGAGTAAGGTACACGTGGCCTCTGATATACTTCACTTCATGTTTCAGTGAAACCAGACCTTTATAAAGCATAATAAAAAATACACATATTGCCGATCTTTCCCCGCCCATTCATTAAGTTACCCCGTCTTATATTTTATCATTTCTGTATTTATTTTTAATCATCCACAAAACAGTATACGAAATAATCAATTATAACATCATTCTAAGTAAATTTCAATACCTTGTCGGAATATAAAATATTGTAACATGCTGCTACAACATAATTATGAGCCAAGATTACCGGAAGATTTTTAATGGGTGAATAATATTCACCCATTAAAAATCTTTCGGTATTACCCCGATGCACCTAAGAACATTCAATTTGAAAGTTAACAAAATCTTCTTTCAAATGATACCTATAGGTACCACAATCCATAGGTCATTGAATGCATGGAAATATGAAAATATTGTTTTGAGAAACGCGCGATGAAATGATTCCAGTAGTCGCAAGTGTAGTTATCTATCTACACAGAACAGAAGAACTCCGTTCTTAATCGGTAATGTTCATGTAACTAATTATTGATTCAATTAACATCCTTTCGGTCATTCTAACCTATTTCAAATGAGTTAAAAAATCAAAATCAAGAACGGTATTTTTTCACTAATTGCCTCGTAAATTAACGTGATCTACAAACGGTAGTCGGGTAAATGACCCTATAAATGTTTCAATATCGTATTAACCTTGATGATCTTTTAAAAAGGGATCAACGGAAATTCGATTCCCTTAGACTTAGTAGAGGACATTAAAGGGTAGAGTTTCGTCCACCTATTGTATTCTAATTTCGTTAAAATCTACTTGGGGAGCTCGTGATTTTGTTTTGTAGTCCACCGGAAGAGGCGTTTAGACAAAGTGACATTGTTTAAGTTATATGTGTGTACCAAGTGACATTTTGCCAGATCATGTCAAATCTATAGGTACCTTTATGATAGCTTTGCGTTCCAGGGCCGCGGTGACTCGTTCGAACAAAATCCGCAACCACTATTGAATTATCTACCAGAGAAAATTGGAGGATATGACGCATACCAGGAAATCATCCCCACACCAACTTTTTGATGGACAATTCTTTCTGCGACGGAATGAACTAGTGTAGCAAGTGTGTACAAAATAGGTACTTACTTCCGACAAGATTCAATAAGATGATCTGGGAACATAACCATGAAGTAAATATTTATGTGTTAAGTTTCGACTCATACACGGCCCATATACTATACAGGGTTTACACTATTCCAGCTGCCACAGAAGAAAAGTTCAAATTAATATAACGTAAACGATAAAAAAAGAAAAATTGTAAAAACTACATCATCAAAAAAAAAGAAATGAAACATCTTTGCATTATAAAATAAAAAAATAATAAGTACTGCAGTCACGTCCGGTATTTTCCAACGATAATTTTTCAAGGCACGATTGACACACTTGTCTAAGCTCATTCATAACTTGAAAACTGGTAGACCGTGGCACTGAAACCTTTCTAGGTAACATTAACAGGTTGAACCGCTACATAGTCTTTAAAGAAGACCATTATTCAGACATTGCATTTTTATTTGAAAATGAACAAATACAAATATCTATTTGTATTTGTTCATTATCTTCTATTATATTACATATTTGTTTAAATAACGTTTCCTGTCCCCATTTAGCCGGAACGTTTTTTTTAATCGTCTAATTTTTGTTAAAAAAAAAACGTTAGTACTCTTAAACTAAGCACAATATGCAATAATGATGTTGGAGTGTATTGATGGTGCAGGTACTTGCAAAGGCCTTCTTAACACTCTGTGCGCCACTTAGTAAATCACCTTACCTACTCTGTTAATGTGTTCAGAAGAGCGTGGTCATCAATGATATTATATTTGGTGGTCATATTCTTTTCTGAAAGACCCTGTATAGCATGCGCTTATAGATTGCTTCATGCTGATAAAGACCTTACGCTATACCATCTAAGGATAAAAAATCTAAAATGAAAATAACTAATTGGTATTATAATAACCGCATGAAAATTCGTCCAGTAGTTTTTGGGTTTATCGGGAGATCTGGGGCGTAGCAATAGAAAATGGCGCCCAGAGCACGCATCATTGCTGCGCCCCTTCGTAAATTAACTTAATATAAAAATAATCAAATACCTACACTAAATAAAACTGTCGTAAATCTTACTTATAAACCAGTAAATATATATTTATACAAAGTAAAGTTAGTCGGTAAAAATTGGCAGTAGCAACCCATTTCGGATAGTTTCATCTTTTTGCCATTTATAGATAAATAGAAGTGACTTTTTGAGTCATAACGGAAAGGCCAAAGCTGAGGGATCGCAGAATTACTTCGGTAAATAGCGAGCAAAGCGATTTCGAAAAATCTTTCACCCCATCCGATAGGTTTGATTTTCTTACATTCATACTTATCTATACTAATATTATAAAGCTGAAGAGTTTGTTTGTTTGTTTGAACGCGCTAATCTCAGGAACTACTGGTCCGATTTGAAAAAATCTTTCAGTGTTAGATAGCCCATTTATCGAGGAAGGCTATATGCTATATATCATCACGCTAAGACCAATAGGAGCGGAGCAGTCATGAAAAATGTGACACAAACGAAGTTGTGCGGACAGCTAGTGTATGTAAATAGATCTGTAAAGAGAACTCTACGCAATATACAATTCGATATAAAACAATGACTGTATACTAGACATAGACTTATTTACTTATCTACATATTACCTACAGTATTTTTTTAATGAATGTAAGATCTTCATATCAAAACGTAAGTGCTTAGAACTTTTTGTAAATTGTAACCGTTTTATTATGTTCTCATACAAAGTACACAAACCTAGCATATGTGTTATACCAATACACCTAACAACTTTGTCCTATAAATTATACTCGACACACTTCTCACATCTCACGCTTAAACCTCAATACCTGATACATTTGTACATATATTGTTCTACTTCTACTTATTTGCACACTCACGATCTAACTTGTACCATAATTATATTTCCATATCTATACCGAACACATCGAGTTTCTAGTAATTGCTTTCTGCCCAACTCATTGCGTCAAATAACAATATATCAAGTTATTTTTATTTTTATAAATGGCTAATGTTGCGCATGTTATTGATGACATCGACAAAACGGTATTTACAACGAGTATGAAACTTCATTGTATAGATGACTGTAAGCTAAACTTGGGCGACATAGGAGGTCAGTACTCGGTTGTGATCCAAAATATACGCAGTATTAGAAAGAATTTCGATAATTTCCTTGTTCTCTTAAGCCGGCTACATTTTTCTCCAGATGTAATTATTCTAACAGAATGTTGGCTTGACGACACATACACATGTCCCGAAATTGAAAACTACGATTCACATAGTTCCAAAAAATTCTTAAATCAAAACGATGGTATAGTTGTATATACCAATTCATCTCTTCAGGCCTCCGTCGTAGAACCACCCTGCAAGGACTCGAACTGTCTGGTTGTCAATCTCGGTAACGACCTATCACTGATTGCCATATATCGATCTCCGTCATTTTATAACATTGGTAACTTTTGCGAATCCTTGACAAAACTGATGGAGTCGTTCAAGGCAACCACGTGTGCTATTGTCGGGGATTTAAACATTGATATAAAATCAGATTGCACTGACAAGCGCGCCACTGAGTACCTGGACTTAACTGGCCACTATGGGTTTTTTGCAGCTCACACTTTGCCTACGCGAGGCGACAACTGTTTGGACCATGCTATGCTTAGGACTCCAAAGCCGGCAACTGTTATTGTGTGTGATACTGGCATAACAGATCACGAGACGGTTGTGTTAGGCCTTCACAAAGAACTAGCTAGGGCCAAAGTTGAGAAACGTCATGCACGAATCGACTATATAAAATTAAAAAAGGATATTGAAAACGAATCTTGGGATTGGCTTCTTGAAGAGTCCAACGCTACAATTGCATTCCAAAAATTTGTCGAGAAACTATCGATTAAAATTAAACAACACACCAATAACCGTGTATGCCGTAGCTCAAAGGATATTATCAAGCCATGGATTACAAAAAACCTTTTGAAATGTATAAGACGACGTGACTTAATGCACAGTAACGCAAAGAAAAAAGAAAATCGCGATAATCTTGTCATCCAACAAGAATATAAGAAGTATCGTAACTATTGTAACAATATTTTAACAAATCTGAAACTTGACCATGATCGTAAAGTTCTCATGGAAACAAATGGCGACTGTAAAAAGCTATGGCATGAAATTAAGAAAATTTGCAATTTAAAAAATAAAAAAACCGGTAATATGGATCTTTTGGCAGATACCAAAAACCCTGTGTCCACGTTAAATTATGTGAACGACTATTTTTCAACTGTTGGCTATAACCTTGCAGCAAAAACACTAAGGCAACTGGGCTTAACTGAAATTGAATTGGCACGTAACAATGAGCAATACAGTACTATTAACTCCAGCACAAACTCTTTCTTCCTAGCTCCGACTGATGCAGAAGAAATATCTTCAATTATTTCTCATCTTAAAACGACGTCTGCAACAGGCCATGATGGTATCAGTAACACACTTCTAAAGCAGTGTTCGCATACTTTGGTCGGCCCTATTGCCATCCTGTGCAACTTAAGCCTAGCTACGGGCAAAGTCCCTGATTGCACAAAGATTGCAAATATATGTCCGATATTTAAAAGTGGAGATCCCAAAGTCCCTTCAAACTATCGCCCGATTTCTTTGCTGACAGCTCTCTCAAAAATCCTAGAGAAAGTGGTGAACAAGCGACTACTCGCATACCTAGAAAAAAATAGATTGCTGTCGGACAATCAATACGGTTTCAGAGTTGGCAGGTCCACGGAGGATGCAGTAACTAACTTAGCAGATTTTATATCCCTCAAACTTGGTCAAGGACAGGCATGTACTGGCATATTCCTGGACCTTGCCAAAGCATTTGACACGATTTCTAGGGAACTCATGATTAAAAAAATGACACTTCTGGGAGTTCGTGGCGTTGCTCTGGACTGGTTTATCTCATACCTCAACGATAGAACCCAAAAAGTCATTTTAGGGGAACATTCTAGTGACTCAACTTTAGTGAACTTTGGTGTGCCTCAAGGAAGCGTGCTGGGACCTACTCTATTTATTATATATATAAACGGACTATGCGCCATGAAAATCCCTCAAGCCAAAATATTTACATATGCGGACGACACCGCAGTCGTGTTTTATGGGAAAACTTGGGATGAAGTGGAGGTTGCAGTTAAAACTGGGATCAAAGCTGTTGCGAACTGGCTGCAATATAATCTCCTGACGCTTAATGTAGACAAAACGAAGGCAATTAACTTTGCCATCTCGAAACGCACATCCCCTAGAAATTTTACTTGTCCACAAGTACACTCCTGTTCTAGCCCAGAAAATTGTACTTGCCCTCGTATCGAACAAACCGATACGATTAAATATCTTGGAGTATTTGTTGATAACCGGTTGTCATGGTCAACACATTTGAGTGCTTTGAGGGGTAGGGTTCGAAAGATGCTCCGCATCTTTAAGCACCTGGGTAAGATTGCCGATGACTCAGTACTTAAAATGATTTACTTCTCTCTGTGCCAATCAGTACTTAACTACTGTATAATAGCATGGGGCGCGGCTGGTAAAACTTCAGTAATAATGGTAGAAAGAGCTCAGCGAGCTCTGCTTAAAGTTGCCTACAGAAGACCGTTCCGGTACCCCACTGACACACTGTATACTGAAATTGGCGTTCTCAGAGTTAGACAGCTTTACATCCTATCTGTCGCTCTGAGATTTCACAAAACCTCCCTGAGCACTTGTATCCGATCAAGTCGTAGGGTATACTGGGAAAAGGTTCGATGCCATAAAACAATCAATAGAAGGTCTTACAGCTTTATGGGACCGCACATTTATGCGAAACTAAATGACCAACACAAAATTCTGCAACTAACTCAAACTAAATGTAAAAGTACGGTAACAAAATGGCTTCTTACACTGGACTATGACTTGACTGAAAGCATCTTATCCTAAATAACGCACGTGACTCACCCTTGCTAGGAACATATTATGCATCTGTATTTTTTACATTTATATACATTAATTCCTAAAAAAAACCCTTCCTTAAACTTCTATATACATATACATCAGGTGTAACATTTAGACACACTCATGACACACACACACACACACACACACATAAACTACACACACATGACATTACATATCATAGGTAACCTACTGTTTTATTTTCTTTTAATTATTTTTTATTTTATTTTATTTTTTTAGATTATTTGTAGAATAGTTTGATGAATATTGTAAAGGATATAGGCACCACATATAAACGGCACGAAGGAGCCTGGAACTCACGACACAGGGAATCCTAGTGTGAGTTTCAGGAAACAAATGCAATGATGTAATTTCTTAAACAATAAAAATTATTCTTATTCTTATAGATAAAACTATTTTGACTAACCCTGAAAAGCTTAAGAACCTAGATAGTGTAAAATGCAATGCAAGATCGAGCCAAGCGAGCTTGAAATTATTTACATCCTGGATGAACTCTTGCCGTAGGGTCCTAGATCGAATATATGGCCAGTCCGACTTTGTCTTCGTTTAACTGTTCTCCGTTAGTTAACATCGCAACTTTGAAATCTCTAAAATCTTTTATTTATTTTAAATCAATACAATAAATCGATGATTTATTATCATGGCAGTCATCAGTGCCGTAACACAGAGTTCTACATCTAGAAGTAACCCAAACCTGGACATCATTACATCTGGGTGCGTACCACTCATTTCCTCTCGCTGATCACGAAGTAAAACATAACAGAATTAAATGCTTTGTGGTAAATTTTGTTTTTTTAATTCAATAATTGGCGTTTTGGCGCTCCGTGTCGATAGGTGGCTAAGGCGTGTGCCCTACTTGCCCCACCCTAGGTACGTTCCTGGTAGAGATATCTAGATAACCGTCTCAATTTTCATAATTGCAATTAGTACCACTAAGAAAATATCTCTGTATACTGAAAGCTATCACTTCAACACCTGAAAAGCCGGGACGACATTTGGTGAAACTCTGCTGGGTTTTATTCGGTATGAGTCTGACAATTCCTCCAGAACGGAAGGAGTCATTTAATGATTTAGCATCCCAAAAATAAATATACTTCAGTAGGTAGTTTCTACCAGGTAGCGAACTTACTGAAGTGTACCTTTTAAGCATATTCTCAATTTCTACCTAATATTTATTACTAAATCGTCTCATTCAGCTGCAAATAGTGTCCTATGAATAGACACAACTCACTATTCGTGGGAGTAGAAATGTACATAGTTATAAGATGACTAAGAAAAACTCTTTTGTATAAGCAATTCTAAGGAACTAGCGCTATTGAAATACATAAATATAGAAAAAAATTAAATAAAAATTTATAAAACCTCCGACACAAATACCTAACTTCCCTTTATAAAGTAAAAATTAATAAAAAAAGACTCAATCTTAAAGTACCTAAGTATGTATTAATTATTCTAAAAAAAAATACGTCGCGTTGGGGAACCGCACTGCTTAGTTATGTCATCATCATACCTATATTCTCTTCCAGTGCGCTTTCATTTGAGACCCCACTCGAGTATATTTGCTGATATTCAGTTATTCTTCCCCGCTTTCACCCCCCACAATTTTTAAACGACTCAACCGATTTTCATCAAACATGTCTAAGAACACTCGCCCGTAACTCACCTTTCATACAAGAAAAAACTAAATTGAAATCGCTTCATCCGTTCTCGAGCTACGGAGCCACAGACACGTCAAACTTACAACCCCTCTTTTTTTGTCGGGGGTTAAAAATCATTTGCCACAGTCAGGCTCAGTCGTTTTTTTAACGATTTCGTCCTGCTATTTCTTCTTGTTTATTGATTCGTGGTTATTGAATAGTTACTATAATTGTTTTTTTCTAACTAGATATTTCATAGTCGCAATCAATTTGCATTTGAATCGTCACCACTCACAATTTCAATTGTTTAATTTTCTAAGAACTCACCGAATATTTTTGGTTCAGGTCAGTGGGTGCGTCATTGATAATATGGCTTGCAAGTGGCCTGCTCTCAACCCTGGGGGCCCTGTGTTATGCGGAGCTGGGGACTTCCATCACAAGGTCTGGAGGTGACTACGCCTACATCTACACGGCATTCGGGCCCCTGCCTGCCTTCCTGCGCATGTGGATTGCGCTGCTCATCATCAGGCCGACCACGCAGGCAATCGTGGCGCTCACCTTCGGCCACTACGTCGTGAAGCCTTTCTTCCCAGAATGTGACCCACCGCAACTGGCTGTCAAACTTCTGGCTGCTGTCTGCCTGTGTAAGTAGAGCCTTATATTTTGTTGTACATATTTTTTCTAAACAGCACAGAATTGATGGATGACTCATGTAGACTGCGGTAACGGTTGGGCAGCTCGTCGATCTTGAACGATGTCAATGTCAATCTTAATAAATATAATAAGAACTGATTTCCTCCTAATGCTCTATAAGTGATGCGAGTAAATTAAATAATGGCAAATCAAAATCAAATCGACAGCATAAATTGGGCTGAATTGGTGATAAACGTCTACATGGTTTTTTGTGTGAGATTTTAAATTAGCAGTAGTTTATATTGGCAATGGCGGTTGACTCGATACTTATAAATGTATTGTAATGAAAGTAAATTACAATAGTTATTGGGGCACTTGTATATCGTAAGCTGTAAATGCATTATAGTAAATTGGAATAATATCGGACTAAAATCGCTTTAGTATGAATGCTCCAAAAGGCAAGATTTGCATTTTACTTGTTGTAAGTATATGCTTCGGTTGCATATGTTTAACTCGATCGTGCAGATTGCAACGCGAGCGATATAAACTGTAGATTATTCTTAATAGCACGAAGGCTTGTTGTTAGCAAATGCTTGTAAAAGGTTCTCGAATGTAAAAGCGTGATTAAAATATGTAATTTAATTTAAACTTTGCGTAGAACCAACCAAGTCACGTCAGCGATCACAAAAAAAAAAAAACATAATTCTAAATATTCATAAAAAACTTTTTACAAAAAATAAAACCGACTTCTAAACAAAAAAAAACAAAAAGTATAAAATAACTTTAATTTCGGAACTCGGTGTTTTTGGTTGCTTTTTTGTTGTTGAACACACCGACTTCCGAAATTAAAGTTATTTTATACTTTTTGTTTTTTTTTTTTGTTTAGAAGTCGGTTTTATTTTTTGTAAAAAGTTTTTTTTTAGTTGAAAATTTACCCCAAAACAACCCAAACTGAAAGGAATGACGCCGTAAACAAACTGAAACGAGAGCGCGAGTGTAAACACTACGCTGATACGCTCGCATCCCTCGCGAGGCCCTTTGACACGTGCCCAAAAAACTGCCTCCGACGCGAGCGCCGTGAGTGGCGAGGCGAGGTACGAGGGACCGTTTACACTCGCGCGAGAATGCAAACCCACACAGGTGCGTCTCGTTCAATAATCGTTAACGCAAACCCAACTAACTGAGCAAATTAAAAAATTAAAGTTGAAAATAACGTTATAGATTGCGAGCGACGGCCATGTCATCAAAGAGTAAAGCATGTCATACAATTTGAACTTTTATTGTTAGTAACGTGTTGCAGAGTTGATTAAACTAAAGTTAAAAAATATATATATATTTTATGGATAGTTTTTAGGACCTTTCAACGAATTAACGGTTTACATTGCAAGTTGACATTAGTAATGAGTTAACTCGTTGACGAATTTATCTAATTGATTAACCATTGGACAAACGTAAATCAACTTTAACGTTGCGTTAACGGAAAAACCTTCTACGAACCATCACTACTGTCAAGAACGTGTACGTTACCCCAACAAGAAAGTATCTCCTAGAGATAAATGAGTAGAACGTATAGGTGCCTTATCTGCTGTAAATGTGCCCCCTGTCGTCATGAAAAAAAAAAAACGGAAAAACGATTCTTGCTGGGGTAACGTTTTTCTAGCAGGAAAGTTCTAAACGAATGATCGGAGAGAGAAAATTTGTGCACGGCCAGAGAGCACATTATGCGACAAAATGTGCCCCCAAAAATAAAATCTGTGCCCCTTCAGATTTTCGAGATATTGCATTTCCTGCTGGAGTAACGTTTTGATGAATTGTATAATGTTTAAACCATTGTATGTGCCCCTGTAGAATAAACATACACGAGTAGCTCTTAATATGTGCCCCTTGTGCCCCCAATTAGATTTAAGAAAATATTTATACTTAGTTTTCAAGTTATCGCGGTTTTATAAAAACCCGAAAAAACATCGCAGCGCCTAAATGAGACAAGACAATAGGCATAAGTTTGCTGAAAACTGTATTTGGTGCTTATTGACGCTAATAATAACCACACAAAGTTTCAAAACTGTTCATGCATGCGTTTTTGAAAAAAGTCAATACGACGGTGTCGTAACTTTGACGGCAAAATACAAGGAACTGGCTCAATTCCAGATGTGTAGGTGTAAACCAAAATCGTTTGCCTTTAGTCAAAAATATATGGTGAAAATATTGAGCTTGGAATGTTTCGCATTAAGTAAATATAAACAAAAAACCAAAATATGTAAATAACGGCTGGTTATCCGACCAAATTCCAATGACTACTAATAAGCGACTGATTCATACATATCGATGACCTTCTTTATTGGACGTTTTATACCTAAGCTGTTGTCCGTACAGTCGCGTTCAAAAGTTTTGGGGGCTAATTAAAAAATATTTAAATGCACCCTGAGACTACATAAATGAAACAGCTTGTTGATTTGGAAATTATTATTTTTATTCCGTTAATTTTAATTCTTAAAAATTAATAATTATTGCATCAAATCACAGATCAAATTTACTACCTATAAATCAACAACTAAATTCAAAATTTAATGCCTGGATGTTTAGATGATGGAACTCTAGGAGGTGACGTAAACACAGTTTTACAAGATTTTTTATTTCTGAAAAGAGAGTTTCAATCCATTGGCCTAGACCTCAACCATTCCAAATGTGAAATTTTTCTAAATGATAATACCGACAGATATTCGACACTTCAAAAATTTATGTCAATAGCACCAGAGATCAAAATTGTAGAAAAAAGTTCACTGCACCTCTTAGGTTCCCCTATTTTGGAAGAGAGTTTTTCACCATTCATTGATGGAAAAATTAATAGTTTTAATGATATTTCGGAAAGACTTACTAAAATTAACTTACATTCGGCCTTCACCCTCATTAGGTATTGCTGTTTTGTTCCAAATTTTATGTATTTCCTGCGCTCTTCTCCGTTATGGAAGCAGCCGCATCTCTTGGACAAAATTGACCAAATTATTCGATCTACGCTAACATCAGTCTTAAATGTGGCTTTGGATGACCGAGCGTGGCTGCAGGCCACACTACCTATCCGTTTCGGTGGGCTCGGCATCCGCAAAATTTCTAGTGTGAGTTTACCGGCCTTCTTGTCTTCGGTCCGCAGCACTGAAAAGTTAACCAATAGAATTTTAGCTCCATCTCTGGTTAACTTTGAAGTGCCATGTTTGACCGAAGCAGTGAATGCTTGGAAAATGGCTTGCCCGAATACGGCTTTGCCCGATAACCCATCTTCCCAGAGGCAGTGGGATGAGCCGCTTTGCATGTTGGTGCGGAATAATCTCTTAAATACGTCAACCAACACTGCTGAGCGTGCCCGCCTGCTGGCTGTGGGTGAATGGGAGTCGGGCCTTTGGCTACAGGCACTACCGTCACCCAACATAGGTACTATGCTGAGTGACACCACCTTCCGGATCGCTACATGTCTGCGTCTGGGTGCTCCTAGCGGAGCTTCACATCGCTGCCAATGTGGTGAAACAGTTGACTCCCTCGGACACCATGGCCTGTCCTGCATTAGAAGTGCAGGTCGGATAGCTCGGCACGCCAGCATTAATGACATCATCAGGCGGGCTCTTGTCACCGCCGGGATGCCAGCTGTATTAGAACCGATTGGTTTGGCGCGAGACGATGGGAAGAGGCCAGATGGGATGACCATAATGCCTTGGAAGGTGGGTAGGCCTTTGGTGTGGGATGCAACATGTGTCGATACCCTTGCGCCATCCCATCTTCTTAGCACGGCGGGTTGTGCTGGGGCGGCTGCGGCAGGTGCAGAAAATCTCAAACGGCGCAAATACAACAACCTTATTGGGAATTATGTATTTGAGCCGTTTGGGGTTGAAACACTAGGGCCGTGGGGTCCGAGTGCTCATCGACTTTTCCGTGAAATCAGTAAGCAGTTAGTCAACTCTTCACGTGACCAGAGGGCTGGCCTTTTTTTTGGTCAACGAATCAGCATTGCCATTCAACGTGGCAATGCGGCCAGTGTTCTGGGCACTTTTCCCGTTGACAGCGATGTGGACGAATTTTTCGATGCCCTATGAGTCTTTTCTCCTTTTTACTCCGCTTGTACATATATATATATATATTCTATATTATATCTTCTTTAGTTGTATTTTGTTAATATATAATTTGCCTAGATTTTTGTAATTTTAGCCTTTTTAGATATATGATTACCACTTAAAACTGTTATGTTTTGATGAATAAAGATTAGACTTTAAAAAGCTACCTATAAATATTAGAAATTATTTGTATGTTGTGTAGTTATTATTATTTAAATCACAGATCAGTTTTTCATCTCTCAAGTCTAACATATAATTAGTAAATTCGCATCAAAAAAAAATCACAGTTTGGTATTAAGTAAGCATAAGTATAATATTGTGTGAAAAAATATTAAATTTGAAATCGCAGATAAATAATTTTCCTACGAGTAATTTGCTTATACATAGATTCAGATAAAGTGTGTTAGAGTAAACCGTATAAAGATATAACTGTAAACATCGAATGTGCAAAAAATATCTGATGGTATTTGGCTATAAATAAACGTAAGCACAATCAGCCTTTTAACGTTCCCACTGCTGGGACACAGGTCTCTAGGAGAGGGAATGGGCCGTAATCCACCACGCGGGCCCGATGCGGGTTTGTTAATGTCACATATCTTCGAAATTTTGGTTTTAGGACATGCCGGTTTCCTCACGATGTTTTCCTTCACCGTTTTGAGAGCAGTGGTGATGAATTTAATCACACAAAGTAATGCTGGGTTTGAACCCGCACCTACAATTCGTAAGTCGGGGCCGTTACCACTCGGCCACCACTGCTCTAAATAAACATATTTATCCCATATACGTAACAACATTATCACCTGACTGTGGAATGACACTTATACACGAGCACAGTACTAGTCCATCGAAACATTTTAAAACACGAAAATTAGGAGTTAATGGAAAAATTAAGGATTGCAATTTTCAAACGAAATAAATATCAAAATCAACTGCATAAAAAGTAAACACGCTTTATCTACGAAAAGTCACTGACCTATTACGCGGCGTGGTGCGGGGTGCGCGGGCGGTGGCGGTGCGAGACGTAGGTAGGTCCTTTAGTCGGAGAACAACAAAGCACATTAGGTTGGTTACAGACTGCTTAACCGGGCAATCCTGTGGTTGTGTGGGTGGTGGCCCCCAGCCAGGGCTTAAAACTACTTAAAACTAAATGACCGCTCGCTAAGGGCATCCCCTGTGGGACACGGGCCTCGGCTTAGCGGGGTCATTGAGGGGGGGCAGCAAGAGACAGGCTGGGTCAGATTGATATTATTTGGGGGATTTAACGCTAATGGCTCAGCAGCGCGGGCTGGCTCGTTAGGCAAAAGTCGGGGAGGGACCAAGTTGCGCGTTCGCAACAAATCGTACCTACGTTTTTGCACAGGTCCTTGACCATACAATGTTTACCTATTATTACGGACTCAGATCTACAGCATGTTGAAAAATAAGAAAATGAAAAATAATTTCCTGTGGCTAAAGTATTCGTTGGATTTGATTGATTTTTTGTATACAGGTTAAGAACATGATACTCTTTAGGTGGCTTAAAGGAATGTCAATCGTCCTGCTCTACTTTGTAAATCTAAAACGCCATCAAATCAAAATTATGTGACACTACATAATCAGCTTCAATATAATTGTTGGTTAATAATTATAAATACCTCATAGGTACGTAATACGACATACAAAATGGAAACACGTTGTTGCAACACAGATCATTGTGCGGTTGACTATAGGTATTACACAAAATACAACTCTCAAAACTGTAGTTACCAACATTTATGCTCCAACCAACCCGCGAAATTCAAATTTTCTTACATTTTTCGCTATTTGCACGCCTTTGTTAGGTTGTATGTTGATTAAAATATTATTAAGAAGTATAATCATCAAAATTTGTATTGATGATTTTGATGATTATACTTCTTAATAATATTTCAAGTTCATAAAGGTGTAGGAATTACTTTTTCTGTTTTGTTTTTTTTTGTTCCTACGCCAAAAAATAATAATTTCCATATCAACAAGCTGTTTCATTAATATTAATACGTCCAATAAAGAAGGTCATCGGTATGTATGAATCAGTCGCTTTTTAGTAGTCATTGGAATTTGGTCGGATACCAGCCGTTATTTGCATGTTTTGATTTTTTGTTTATATTTACTTAATGCGAAACATTCCAAGCTCAATATTTTCACCATAATTTTTTTACTAAAGGCACACGATTTTGGTTTACACCTACACATCTGGAATTGAGCCAGTTCCTTGTATTTTGCCGTCAAAGTTACGACACCATCGTTATGACTTTTTTCAAAAACGCATGCATGAACAGTTTTGAAACTTTGTGTGGTTATTATTAGCGTCAAGAAGGACCAAATACCTACAGTTTTCAGCACACTTATGCTTTGTCTCATTTAGGCGCTGCGATGTTTTTTCGGGTTTTCATAAAACCGCGATAACTTGAAAACTATAAATATTTTCTTAAATCTAATTGGGAGCTTTTTATTCTACAGGGGCACATGCAATGGTTTAAACATTATACGATTCATCAAATCGTTACTCCAGCAGGAAATGCAATATCTCGAAAATCTGAAGGGGCACAGATTTTATTTTTGGGGGCACATTTTGGCACACATATGTGCTCTCTGGCCATGCACAAATTTTCTCTCTCCGATCATTCGTTTAGAATTTTCCTGCTAGAAAAACGTTACCCCAGCAAGAACCGTTTTTCCGTTTTTTTTTTTCATAACGACAGGGGGCACACATTTTTTATGTGGGGGCACATTTACAGCAGATAAGGCACCTATACGTTCTACTCATATAACTCTAGGAGATACTTTCTTGTTGGGGTAACGTTCACGTCAAGAACGCCTGGTTCATTGACCTATAAAAGTATGGACTGGAAATACCTACAAATAAAGGGTGCATCCTATAACTCATATTGTCGCATAAAATGGCTGCCATTGCTAGGGATGTATCAATCAAGGGACCATAGGTGTTACTATAACGAGTATCGATACTAAATACGAGTTTTACTTGTTATCACGTTTGGATCATACCTAATATTATGTACTTACTTAAAGTCCATTGTAATTGTAATAAAAAAGGATGAGTAGGTTATCTTACCTTCTGTTATCTATACAAATAAATAAAACTAAGTGTCTGTTACAAGGTATAAGTCTGTATGAGACTCAGGAGTATTTATGTGAATGTTTCAGCGGCGGAACTAGTTTCAGAGACTATTACGGCAAGTCGGCAACGGTACAACACTATTCATTATGACATATGTTTGTAAACAAACGAATGAATTAACAAATATAATAAAAAGGCCTGTTACATGGAAATTAACCCAAATATCAATACTTTAGCCATAAATTCATGATCGCGCTACAATAGTATCATCGAATGTGTATTATTGTGAGTATAATGTATGATGACCGGTAATTAACTTGTGCAAAGACATTTGTGGTTGATTTTGATTCTTTTATGCACCACACTGCACAATACAACACACAGGCATGTTGAGTTTCTGTTTCCCAATATTTACATGTAGTTTTAAAAGTAAAATCCTCGTGATTTTCTCACAAATCTCAATAATACAAAAAATAAACAACCATTTGACAGCAAAACTACCATAACCTTGTCGCATAAGATGGCTGCTATGGCACTTACAACCATGGACTTATTATACAACTGTCCTACGTCACGATAAAATGTTGCCATAATTAGCGACAACTTAAAATATAGTTGTCTCTTTTATCAAATAAGATTATCTCACTATAGTGCGTTTCACGAAAGAATTCCCTTCGTCGTATTGTTGGCTGCCCTGTCTGTCTTAACGTCAAAGAATGGAGATGGCTATCAGTGCTGCCAATAAAAATTTCTCGATTCCCCGCGTCAGTGTTGTCACGGCATAAACATATCCTTTGTAGTGTCTACAAAGGGTATGTTTATGCCGTGGTGTAAACATTAGCTAGTCAACAAACGTATTAAGACTCAACTGCTCCAGCACTTGATAAAAGGATAATCTGTGGTTTCATTCTGTGAGTGCCTACTCCAATAAAGCTATGAATTGTTCTGAATTCCTGTGCAGTAAATTGTATATTTTATTAAAAATAGTTTTACAGTTTCCAAAAGAAAAAACAAAATTATAAGGTAATTGGTAAAAGTAACGGAATATTAGTTAATCTCCGTAATATTAAGTAGTTTTAGTGCTAATAATATAGCAACACTGATTTTCCGTAATGCCAACATTACGGCGAAGCGAATTGTTTCATGAAACGCACTTTAGAAATAATGAGACAACGATATTTCAAGTTCTGAATCATATTTCACTCATATTTGTATAAGCAATTTAAGCAAATAGGTATATAGAATAACGCGGCATCTCCATGTTTTTCCTATCTCAATGTCGTGGTTCGAAAAATTAGTCTCGCAGGATAAGGATGTCATGCCCAGTCGAAAGACTGAGACCTCAAATTTATCTAGGAAGAGCTGATCCATCGGGATGCAATATAGGGACGCTTTATAATAAATAAGAGTACCTCTTAATAGGCATCGGGTCATATCATTGTGATCCAAACGATAGTTGTCAATTTTAGCGGCTTTCCGATATAGCTTAGAATGGCATAAATGGCTATTAGGCTATTAGTCGCCCAATCTGGCAGCAGCACTCAGCCTAATCGGCATGTTTGCCATTTAAAAAAAATATATAGAACGAATGAATAGGCTTGACAGTTGACATAGATTCAGTATTATAGGTAATTCCAGGTAATTCATAGACCAATATACAATAGTAATCTGTAATTGTGTTCTGTGTTCGAGACTTTTTGGCGGGAAGTCAAGCGAGGCGGTAATTTTGATTTCACAAAAAGTTTAATTAATAAATAATTGTTAAAAAATACCAGATAAATATCTAATTATATCCACATAATCATCTAATTGGACCTCGAACAACCATGAGTGTCACCAGTGGCGGTGAGGAGCCGCCAGAGCCGGGGGAAAAGCTGAAGAAGAGAAAGTACAACAATACCCGAAGTAATTTCGACCCAAATAATTATAAGTATAACATTTTTACTAAACAGAATTATAAAAGACTATTCATAGAAAACACCAATTCAGAATATGTAGTGTACGTCGAGTCAACTGAACAGGAGAAGGTGGGAAATAAAAATCCTATCACGCTCACAAATCTAATATCAGATAATGTTAAAGGAGTCTTAGGAGTCCATAGAATAAATGCGCATAAAATAGGAATAACATTCAGAAAGGCGGCTGCGGCCAACAATTTTCTGAAGATGGAAGACTTTCTGTGGAAAAATAAGTTTAAAGCATTTATACCTTCGTATTTGACAGAAAGGATTGGTGTACTGAGGTTTGTACCCAAAGAACTCTCCAATGAGGAAATATATAAAAATATAGTGTGCGATTCTGAAGTAATATCAATTAAAAGATTCATGCGAAAAGTAGAGGGTAAATTAGTGCCTCTCAATACAGTTGCCGTTACATTTGCGTCAACATCTTTACCACAGTATGCTTATATAAAACTGTTTAGATACGAAGTGAAAACATACATACCACCATTACTACAATGTTATAAGTGTCTTAAATTTAACCATTCCGCTAAGGCTTGCAGAGGCGAGCAACACTGCTCTTCTTGTGCTGGTCGTCATTCCTATAAAGAATGCGATGTTGAAGAGATCACATGCATCAACTGCGCAGGTAACCATCTTGCCATTTCACGGGACTGTCCCATAAAGAAAAAGAAAATTGAAGAAAATAAGGCCAAATTTCTGCAGCAATCATATGCCACTGTTGTGAACAACTCACCTCCTACAGTTAATGACAAAACCTTCCCTGCTCTTCCCAAAGCTACTGATACAGCTAAAACCAGTGACACTTTTGATATTAAAAAAGTAGCAAATAATGATATTATTATTAACGCAATTGTTAAATCGTTGGTTGCATTAGGAAACAAGAGTGACTCTGATGGGCCACTTACACATAAGAAAATAAAAGAAATATTTTTATCAAATTTAATTTAAACATGGATAGTTATCTAAATATTTTACAGTATAATATACAGAGTTTACAGAGTAAAAAGAGCCTACTACAAAATTTATTAATTGAAAAAAATATAGATGTCTGTCTTCTTAATGAAACTTGGTTTAAATTTATATTATATACTAGTATTTCGCTTGGGGGCGCGAGTTGCAAGCAACCCGCGGTGTCTTTTTAGTATTTTTAGTAACAATTATTATCTCTACAATGTCAGATTTCTGAGTTACGCAAAGGGGTTGAAAGAAGGGGGTTGAAAAGGGTTGAATTTTTTTTGGCCATATATTTATCCAGATGTCCTCTATACAACCCCGAAGACCATTTTTCTCTACAATGTCGGGTTTCTGAGTTACGCAAAGGGGTTGAAAGAAGGGGGTTGAAAAGGGTTGAATTTTTTTTGGCCATATTTTCGTCCAGACACCCTCTATACAACCCCGAAGACCATTTTTCTCTACAATGTCAAGTTTCTGAGATACGCAAAGGGGTTGAAAGTAGGGGGTTGAAAAGGGTTGAATAGGGTTGATTTTTTTATTGGCCATATACTCATCCAAACACCCTCTATACAACCCCGAAAACCATTTTTCTCTAAAATGTCAGATTTCTGAGATACGCAAAGGGGTTGTAAAAAGGGGGTTGAAAAGGGGTAGTTTTTTTTTTCGTTTTCTACTCATCCAAATACCCTCTATACAACCCTGAAAGCCATTTTTCTCTTCGACGTCAGGTTTCTGAGATAAGCAATGGGGTTGAAAGAAGGGGGTTAAAAAGGGGTAGTTTCAGATTTTTCCCATACTCACCCCGACACCTTCTATACAACCCCATAAAAAGTTTTCCCCTCCTAGCACGGCAAGTGGGAGAACAATTATGTCAATCAGTCAATCAATCAGTCAATCAGTCAGTGGTTTTTTAATTATATATAATATAACTAGTATTTCGCTTGGGGGCGCGAGTTGCGAGCAACTCGCGGTGTCTTTTTAGTATTTTTTTACTAACAACAAAGGGGTTGAAAAGGGTTGAATACCCTTTATACAACCTCGAAAACTATTTTTCTCTACTATGTCAGATTTCTGAGATACGCAAAGGGGTTGAAAGTAGGGGGTTGAAAAGGGTTGAATAGGGTTGAATTTTTTATTGGCCATATATTCACCCAAAAACCCTCTTTACAACCCCGAAAACCATTTTTCTCTACAATGTCAGGTTTCTGAGATATGCCAAGGGGTTGAAACAAGGGGGTTGAAAAGGGTTGAATAGGGTTGAATTTTTTATTGGCCATATACTCACCCAAATACCCTCTATACAACTCCGGAAACCATTTTTCTCTAAAATGTCAGATTTCTGAGATACGCAAAGGGGTTGTAAAAAGGGGGTTGAAAAGGGGTATTTTTTTTTTCGGTTTATACTCATCCAGCACTCTCTATGCAACCCCAAAAACCATTTTTCTCTTCGACGTCGGGTTTCTGAGATAAGCAATGGGGTTGAAAGAAGGGGGTTGAAAAGGGGTAGTTTCAGATTTTTCCCATACTCACCCCGACACCTTCTATACAACCCCATAAAAAGTTTTCCCCTCCTAGCACGGGAAGTGGGAGAACAATTATGTCAATCAGTGAGTGAGTGGTTATTTAATTATATATAATATAATAATTAAAAAACCACTGACTGATTGACTGATTGATTGACTGATTGACATAATTGTTCTCCCACTTGCCGTGCTAGGAAGGGAAAACTTTTTATGGGGTTGTATAGAAGGTGTCGGGGTGAGTATGGTAAAAATCTGAAACTACCCCTTTTCAACCCCCTTCTTTCAACCCCATTGCTTATCTCGGAAACCTGACGTCGAAGAGAAAAATGGTTTTCGGGGTTGTATAGAGGGTGTTTGGATGAGTATAAAACGAAAAAAAAAATTACCCCTTTTCAACCCCTTTTTACAACCCCTTTGCGTATTTCAGAAATCTGTCATTTTAGAGAAAAATGGTTTTCGGGGTTGTATAGAAGGTATTTGGGTGAGTATATGGCCAATAAAAAATTCAACCCTATTCAACCCTTTTCAACCCCCTACTTTCAACCCCTTTGCGTATCTCAGAAACTTGACATTGTATAGAAAAATGGTCTTCGGGGTTGTAAAGAGGGTGTCTGGATGAGTATATGGCCAATAAAAAAATCAACCCTATTCAACCCCCTTGTTTCAACCCCTTTGCGTATCTCAGAAACCTGACATTCTAGATAAAAAAATAAAACCGACTTCTAAACAAAAAAAACCAAAAAGTATAAAATAACTTTAATTTCGGAACTCGGTGTTTTTGGTTGCTTTTTTGTTGTTGAACACACCGACTTCCGAAATTAAAGTTATTTTATACTTTTTGGTTTTTTTTGTTTAGAAGTCGGTTTTATTTTTTGTAAAAAGTTTTTTTTATTTTTCACTTTTTAGTGGTACCTACACCCCCTCCCCTCCCCCACCTAAACGAACCAATCACATTGGTGTAAAAAAAACGTACTGCTCCTTTGCAGAGTAAACTAAGAGGTCGTCAATGTAGACAATGTAGATATATTTTTTAGATTTTTGTTGATTTTTCGAAAACCGCTTGGTTGATTTCGATAAAATTTTCATGGGACCATTTGGGAAGTAGACCAGGGTAGAAGCCTTTAAAAATAATAAAAAGTGAAATAAAATAATAGTAGGATAAAACCCATTAGAAAAGGAGGAGAATATTATAAAAATGAAAGGAAAAATAATTTACGGGCGATCTGAGGTCGGGAAGGGGGGGGGGGGGTGAGGTTTTAAGGGTAAAAAACGGTTTATCTCGATTTCCGGCAAAACTAAAAGTCCTATGGAAAAAAGTCAAATGGCAAAGTTGTAGGTAATAAAAAGATCTAAAACTTTTGTATTTACACTTTTTTCACATAACCTCAAAATTTAGGAGAAAAATTCAAAAAACCAAGTTTTTGGTTTTTTATTTTTATCTTTTACAAAATTATTTTTTTTGTCACGAAATTTGGTGAAAACTTACCTTTTTATGTCCCAAATACGCTGTAATTTATTTGATTAGAAATATTTATTTTTTCGCCTTATTTTGAATTAATATCGAAAAAGCACCCTAATTTTCAACCAAAAATTCACCCGTCAAAATATCAGCTTTTTTCAAAAAGTTGGTATGCTTTCTGTTCGTTGAAATCTCTACTTTCCGATGGTGAAAAAAAATATATATGTTACTATAGTAAATCTTCTCAGAAAATGCAAAAAATCGAAAAAACTCGAATCGATTTTTTTTTAATTATTATATACAATTTTGGTCTATTTATTAAAATTTACACTTTAATTACTCGAAAACGTAAGATTACATGTCACGTTGATAAAAAAAAACTGCAAATCAAAATATACTACTATAATTAACCAAGAAATAAGTTAATAAAATTAATATTTAATAAGACATCTACAATATTTAGAGAAAGTTGTAGAATCTTCTTTAAATTATATGCGTAGATGCCTATTTATAACTATTTTAAGATAACTTATATACCTGAGTGACCTACGAAAAATTTTAGCCCATCAAAAGGTATTTCATAGAAAAGTGGGGAAGGGAAAACTCAGCGTGCACGTGTATTTTTATAAACGATGTTGTATACTGTACTGTATTTCGAATACTGGCTAGGCTAACGGTTGTTACAGCTGCTACGAAATAGTAGGTATGTATGTAGTAAGACCCAGACCCGCCTAGCCCCTTCCCCACTTTTCTATGAAATACCTTTTGATGGGCTAAAGTATATATGTAATCTTACGTTTTTCGAGTAATTAAAGTGTAAATTTTAATAAATAGACCAAAATTGTATATAATAATTAAAAAAAAATCGATTCGAGTTTTTTCGATTTTTTGCATTTTCTGAGAAGATTTACTATAGTAACATATATATATTTTTCACCATCGGAAAGTAGAGATTTCAACGAACAGAAAGCATACCAACTTTTTGAAAAAAGCTGATATTTTGACGGGTGAATTTTTGATTGAAAATTAGGGTGCTTTTTCGATATTAATTCAAAATAAGGCGAAAAAATAAATATTTCTAATCAAATAAATTACAGCGTATTTGGGACATAAAAAGGTAAGTTTTCACCAAATTTCGTGACAAAAAAAATAATTTTTTAAAAGATAAAAATAAAAAACCAAAAACTTGGTTTTTTGAATTTTTCTCCTAAATTTTGAGGTTATGTGAAAAAAGTGTAAATACAAAAGTTTTAGATCTTTTTATTACCTACAACTTTGCCATTTGACTTTTTTCCATAGGACTTTTAGTTTTGCCGGAAATCGAGATAAACCGTTTTTTACCCTTAAAACCTCACCCCCCCCCCTTCCCGACCTCAGATCGCCCGTAAATTATTTTTCCTTTCATTTTTATAATATTCTCCTCCTTTTCTAATGGGTTTTATCCTACTATTATTTTTTTTGGTTTTAAAAATTATCGACCCTGGACTAAAGTATACCCTTTCCAACAAAAAAAGAATTTTTCAAATCGGTTGACAAGCGACGGAGTTATGCGCGAACAAACAATAAAAAAAAAAAAAAAAAAAAAACATACAAACATCCGAATTGAGAACCTCCTCCTTTTTTAGAAGTCGGTTAAAAATGGTTTTCGGGGTTGTATAGAGGGTGTCTGGATGAGTATATAGCCAGTAAAAAATTCAACCCTTTTCAACCCCCTACTTTCAACCCCTTTGTTGTTAGTAAAAAAATACTAAAAAGACACCGCGAGTTGCTCGCAACTCGCGCCCCCAAGCGAAATACTAGTCTAATTCTATAATTCCACATTTTCCCAATTATAATTTAATCCATAAAAACTCCATAAATTCTCATAATGGAGTAGCCATTTTGGTAAATCAGCGTTTAAAGTACAAAGTAGTTAACACATACTTCTCAGAATCTATTCAAAACCTATGTATCTCTATAGAAACACAATTTGGAACAATGGCAATACTTTGTGTATACAGCCCTCCAAGTATCAGGTTTGACTCAGCAAAGTTAAAGGACTTAATCAATAACATACCCAAACCTTGTATAGTTATGGGTGATTTTAATGCTCATAACATAGCCTTTGGATGCCATAGTGATAATAATAGGGGTAGATGTTTATATAACATAATTGATGAATTTGACTTGTGTATTTTGAATGATGGATCACCAACAACTGTTCCTTATCCCAATAAACAAGCTTCAGCAATAGATCTTGCCCTTGTTAGTTCATCAATAGCTCATTTATGTAACTGGTATGTTCATGACGATCCCATGGGTAGCTATCATCTTCCAACCTTGCTTGAGATCAACATTCAACCATCTATGTATGATTTGTCACCTCCTGTGGATCAAGAGAAATATATTTATAGCAAGGCAGATTGGGACGAATATTATAGCCTTTCAGAATCTTGTTTTTCTCACTTGGACTCAATAAATGATTCCCCTATCAATGCATATAATCATTTTATAGAAATATTAAATGATTTAAGAAATAAAACAATTCCAAAACGAAAATTAGGTGCAAACACAGCTATTAGAAAACCAGTGCCATGGTGGAATACAAAATGTAGTCATGCTGTCGTAAAATGAAAAGATGCATTAAAGTATTATTTTTCTCAACCTAACATTGAAAACTGGATAAAGTATAAAAAATTAGATGCAGAAAAGAAAAGAATTTTAAAGGAAGAAAGGTCTTCTTCTTGGCAAAATTTATGTAGTAGCTTCAATAGGTTAACTCCAATTTCAAGGATATGGGGACATATTAAAAAGTTTAAAAAAATTGGAACAAATCAAAATAGAAACCTTAATGATGAGTGGGTTCCAAGTTTTTTAAATAACTTGGTAGATTCTACTGAAGTAGATGAAAATAGGCTTGATTACTTGTTCGAAAATGCTTTAGAAAATGATGTAAATGTATTTCTCAAGAAAAATTTCACTATAGAGGAGTTAAAAACATCTTTAAAGAGTAGGAAAGATACTACGCCGGGATTGGATGACATACCTTACATGTTAATAAAAAAATTGCATCTAAAGGCACAAACAACATTAATTCATATTTATAATAAACTATGGGGTGAATTAGTAATACCGGAATCTTGGAAAACACAGTGTGTCATTCCTATTTTAAAACCTAATAAACCTGTAAATAGTGCTTCTTCATACAGACCTATTTCCTTATCATCTTGTTTGGGTAAACTTTTTGAAAATATGTTGAAGATAAGACTAGATTATTTTGTTGAATCGCAAAGCTTGATTCCTTCTATTCAGTTTGGATTCAGAAAAGGTAAAAGTTGCTCTGAAAGCTTTGTATCTCTACTATCAGATATAAGACAGGTTAAATTAAGTCACTCTAATGCAGTCTGTGTGTTTTTAGATGTAAAAGGTGCTTTTGACAATGTAAATATAGAAGAACTCATTCAAGTATCTCACAATATTGGTTTACCTGGTCATATTCTTAAATGGCTTTATTCTTTTTTAAACAATAGAACTGTATTTGTTAAATATAATAATAAGTTGCATGGACCTAGGACTGTCAACAAAGGTACGATGCAAGGGGCAACTTTATCTCCTTTACTTTATAACATATACACTTCTGAAATATTAAAATATGTAGATGTACCAGGTGTAAATATCCTGCAATTTGCAGATGACTTGCTTTTGTACAGCATAAATCAAAACATAGATATAGCAATGGCTAATATTAATAAGGCTTTATCTCAACTATACAGCTATTACCATGATAAACTTAAATTAGACATAAGTCCAGAAAAGAGTTCAGTTATGACTATTAGTAAAAATGTAAATACTCATAGGAATAATAAAATTTCATACAATAATGTAGTAATTCCTGTTGTTAAGCAACATAAATTCTTAGGGGTCATTATTGATGATAAATTAAAGTTTGATGAACATATTAAACATATAAGTAAAAAAGCACTTAAGGGTATTAATCTATTGAAACATTTAGCAGGTAATTTTTGGGGATCTGACCCCAAAGTTATGAGTATGCTGTACAAAAGTATAGTGAGAAGCCATTTTGATTACAGCAGTTTAGCTTACATGAATGCCAATAGCACCTTGTTACGAAAATTAGATGTAATTCAAAATATGGGACTGCGACTTATTTGTGGTGCTATGCGCTCTACACCTATTAACTCGTTAGAAGTTGAAACATGTATACCTCCTTTGACACTACGAAGGTTGTTGTTGGCTGAGAGATTTTTATTAAAAGTCATGGCATCAAGTGATAATCCTTTACTGATGAAATTAAAATTACATCCTGAAATCTTGCAGTCAATTTCTTCCAACGCCATCTCTGCTTCTTCTTTGGTTGGTGGAACTTTACCTGAAATGCCAACAATATTTCAACATGTAAATAATACTTCAAAAGATATTGTTAAACATGTTATTTGGCCTATATATAAAATTCCTTATAATGGTATTATGAACAGCTTTGCAATACATTTAGACACAGTGAACAATAAATCTGAGTTTTTACAGTTTAAAGACAATAGACCAGAATATTATGTAATATACACAGATGGATCTAAAACAGACCATAATGTAAATGCAGCTTTCTATGATCCACAGCTAGACTTCACAAAATGTATTAAATTAAATAGAGTGTGTAGCATTTTCACTGCAGAATGCTATGCAATTTATTGTGCATTGCAGCATGTAAATAGCTTTGTAAATAATGTACACAATGTCTTGATAGTTACAGACTCCAGAAGTGTTTTGTCTGCTCTACACAATGTAAATATTTCTTTTAAGTTAAATTATATTATTTATAATATTAGATTTATAATTCACAAATTACTTAATAAGCATATTAAAATAGAATTAGTGTGGGTACCTTCACACAGTGGCATTCGTGGAAATGAAGTAGCTGATACTGCGGCCCGTTCAGAACATGATGAGGATCGATCCGAGTTGCTTAGGGTTCCATTCACAGATTAATACAGCGTTTTTAAAAAACGTAATAGCCAATTATGGAAGGAGTATTGGGACATAACCCTAGAAACGAAAGGCAGATGGTATGCTGGAATACAAAATGAATTACCGATTAAACCTTGGTACCATAATTTCAAATACCTACATCACAAGAAAGTTTATAACCATTATATCACGCATGAGATTGGGGCATTGCTTAACACCAGCTCACCTGAATAGGTTTGGCATAATCAACAATAGCCGATGTCATCATTGTGGAGCAGAGGATGCTGATTTGGATCATATAATCTTACAATGTTCGAGTTTTAGTTTTCAACGTTTGATTTTGGTCAGTGAATTGAGTGAAATAACTGACAATGTCATCGAAAGTGAACAGCAGTGTTCCCCGCCGCGTACAGGATTTATTAGTAAATAAGAATTATTTTAGTGTGTTGTATAAATACATTTGTGCTACGGTTGAAAAAATTTAATTCACTTAAAAACGTATGTAAAGACAGATTATTTATTTAATTTATTTGTATGAATGCTCTAAAATATTGTAATAACATCCATCTATGTATCCGACTGAAAGACTTGTATCTATGGTCATGAATAAAAATTATTAAAAAAAAAAGTGTTCTGTGTTCCTATCGCAATGAATGGTTGTTCTACATCATTTTTATTTGCCATTTTAATGATATTATAGGCTTACAGGTTGTGACGAAACTCACGTAACTTTAAAACTTTATTGAACGGTTTTAGCAGCCATCCACTATACCTTGAAGGCGAAGTAAAGCAACAAGGACTGTGAAGATAAAACTTGGACTTCTACGAAATGTCCAATAAAAAGTGTGTTCATCTTTACTCAATAAACTAATAGGTTTTGAATGCAAAATTGGAAATACAATTAGCTACACATAATGAACTTGGTTGGATACCTACTATGATGATGCAACTTGGAGAGTATTCTAGTATGTTGAGTGATATTTCTTAATTCTTTTTATGTTTAATTGTGTTACAGATATGGTCTTATATTATCTGATAAGGGTAAACCAAAACCAACATTCCAAGCATCAAGGAATGTTTTTGGAAATGATTCTGAATCGGAAGATGAATCCAAGAACAAACCAGCTTTGCTCCGACCTAGTGATATTACGACTAGACAGGTATTTCAAACTTACTTATCTCTTGTGACAAAATATTAGTTTTACAATAATAGAGTTGCCTTTGGCCTCCAAACACCTGCAGTAGTGTCATGATAGGTCCCCAGATCGTCAAGACTAGATAACAAAATGTTGCCTCATCGGTGCATAGGGTGGAAAAATGAAGAAGGCCCATTATGGTGTGTAACCTATGTGTATGTACCTAGATGCTACCAAGTTTTCTTCAATGGAAATATATGTTTGTTTAAAATAATTAAAACTACTAATTCTGAATAGTCACTTGCCCAGACTGGGAATCAAAAGGACTCAAATATATAGGGGTGACTGATAAATTCGCGGCCTAGGGTACTTAATGAAAGAAAAGATTGGTTTTTTAATTTTAATTTTTTAATATAGTACCCCTCAAGTGGAATACACTTCTCACATCGTGAATACAATGCCTTTAATCCATTGATATAATATTGTGAAGATTTCTCTTAAAAATGGCTCTGCACGGCTGACTTCATCTCCATGTCATCCGAAAATCTACACCCCCGTAACTCCTTTTTCAATTTTGAAAAATTTTTTTTTTTTTTTTTTTTTGTTCTGACAGAACTCCAAAAATCCTTACAACTCGCCAGTCGCTGTTGTTTGTCGAGTGGTATGAGACTATGAGCATTTGTGGTACCCAACTCGCTCAAATTTTTTTTAGGGGTAAATTTTTGTGTAAAATTTCTCCGATTCATTCTTTACTAATCTGTAACTCTTCAGCTATCTGCTACAATTTTATTCTTCGATCGGCTAATACCAATTTTTCAACTTTTGCACGTTTTCTTCGGTCACTACTGTCACAGGGCGGCCCGGGCGGGGGTCGTCTTGACAGCCCTCTCTTCCTTGTTGAAAAAGCCCATGGTATATGATGGCCCGGAATCCTGAAGAACCGATGACATTTCATCAAAAATGTCTTTCGGCGAGTTTCCTTTTTTCACAAAGAATTTAATCATTGCGCAGTGCTCAATATTGCGCGAATTTCAATTTCGGTCGACATGGTGTTGTTGAACCCTGGAACAAGCTCCCAGGGTTGAAGTGTTAATGAACCAAAATGAACAAATGGGTGTTATTTATAATATCAATTAGTGCCGCTATCGTTAAGTACCTTAGGCCGCGAACTTATCAGCCGCCCCTCGTAAATCATAAATCTATACTAATATTATAAAGCTGAAGAGTTTGTTTGTTTGTTTGTTTGAACGCGCTAATCTCAGGAACTACTGGTTCGAATTGAATAATTCTTTTTGGGTTGAATAGACCATTTATCGAGGAAGGCTTTAGGCTATATATCATCACGCTTAAGCCAATAGGAGCGGAGCAGCGATAAAGAATGTTTTAAAATCGGGGATTCCACGGGGACGAAGTCGCGGGCAGCAGCTAGTTATGTGATGTATATATATATATACACATTTATTTTGTAAGTAGATTAAACATAACACTCTTACACATCCAATATTTCTTGGTCATTTTAAGCTAGATGAGGCCGGTGTTTCCTAGCCGTCTACCCTGAGAAGAAACACCAAAACAAACGCACAGGTCAAAGTCTCTTTTAAAGTCCATACAATTCGTACTGGTGAAAACCATATGATAACCATGTAGGTTAATGTCTTTTTTTTTTTCTGGATGGGCAATCATCAAATGACTTCTCCCGCTCTGGGCGGAGCGGAAGGGAGTGTCAGACTCTTACTGACTAAAACCCACCTGTGATCCTTCTTGTGCCCTTTGCGTTCCAGGGCCGCGGTGACTCTTTCGAACAAATTCCGCAACCCTAGCAGGCACTGACCCTATGGGGCCACGTATTCGTTGCTGACGGCTCTTTGAGACGCGCGTGGAACTCTACGCGCCGTCGACTCGGGCCTGGTTGCTATCGGACGGCGAGCCACCCATAGCTCGCCATCTGCAGGCCCGCGCCTACGGTGGCCGGGAATCGCCCTGCGTTTCCCGAAGCCCGGGACGTCTTCTTCTGTTGCGGCGGCTGGGGCGTGAGGTTTCCCTCTCTCGCACGCGTTCCGCCTCCTTCGCTAGCATTACTGCTTCGCAGAAGGAGGCAACCGCTTCCCATGCTTCCTCGCTCCGGACCATGGCTTGCCCAGGACGACGAGGACATGGCCGCCCAAGCAGGGCAGACTTCCACGGTATGCTCCACCGTGTCCTCCAGCGATCCACACGGGTGCCACGACCACCCCACCCCGAGAAATGGCCTCCCCCATCGTGAGGGCTCTCACGCGCATGATAGCGTCCACTATCGAGCGCCCCGTGAGGTCTTTCAAAGAACTTACCCACTACGTCGAGCAGCACGATGGGTCGGTATGTGGACGGAGAATCCGTAGGATGCCCTGGCTTCCCAATGCGGACCAGTTTCTCCGTCTTCCAGCGAAGTGGGAACTGGCCCCTCTCAGGACCTAGGCTTTCCCAGGTAAGCCATCGGGTCCTGGGGCGGTATTTTTGGCCTTTAGCCGCGGCACTCATGTCTAGCGTATGTCGTCATCGTTGCCGACGTCGGTGTGGTCCGCATCGGGCACCGCAGGTGGCGGAACCATGGGCCCCGCATGGTCCCCTCGCAAAGGGATCAGAGCGCTCGCTTGTGGCCCTGTTTTTGGACACTTGCATCCTCTTCAGGGCCACGTCGCGGACCGCGGACTCCACAACCTCCATAAACCCGGCCTGGCGCACCTTATCGGAGCCGCCAGATACGTCTGACTCTTCGTCAGAAGACCCAGAGAGAGTAGCTCTGGGACTACTACTCGCTCCGGGGTGTCGCCCCTCCTGAGCTGCGAAGCTCGCTGAGTAGCCTTCTGGGAGATGAGCCGCCTCCCCTTGCCTCCTCGGCCCTTACCCCACCTGCTGGTGTGGACCTTCCGAGTTGAGGCCCGTTCGCCCTCAGAGGACGACCCTTGGTCGTCCTCCGGTCTAGGATGTTTGCGGAAGAACTATAAGTTCTCCGCAGCTCCCCCAGTCTCACGCCCGTCCAACACCTTGTCAGGCGATTTAAGATCGAAGCGGAACAGCTCCTCAAAGGACGCTGATCGGCGGCCTCCTCGGCTCTTGTCGCCATTGGCAAGTGGTGGGTGACAAAGATCCTCCCCAGAATACGAGAGGCTTGACGCTCCCAAAGGGAGCGAGGTGGATTCTCCAGCTGTTAAGCAGCTGGTAGCGCCCTGGGGTAATATTTTTCCGTCTGTCGTGTCCATTGTTTTGCCATGGACTACTATTCAAGGGTGTCGTCCCTATTAGACCGGAAGATGATGACAGAAAAGTTCAAGTCATTTGTTACAAGTATGGCGACCCTTTTTTTTTTTTTTTTTTTTTTTTTTTTTTTTCTGGATGGGAAATCATCAAATGACCCCTCCCGCCCTGGGTGGAGCGGTAGGGAGTGTCAGACTTTTACTGACTAAAACCCACCCGTGATCCTTCTTGTGCCCTATGCGTTCCAGGGCCGCGGTAACTCTTTCGAACAAATTCCGCAACCCTAGCAGGCACCGACCCTATGGGGTCCCGTCGTTGGTGCTGACGGAGTATGGCGACCCTTAGAGGGTCTAGTCTTAGAGGGGTTAGGGGGAGAATCGTTTTGCATTGTTAAAAAAATCGACGTCTTTGTAGCGGTATGGCGACTCTTTAGAACCATCGTAATGGTATGGCATTGTGATTTTCGTGAATGCTTCCTTGTATATTGTCATTAAAAAACAAAAATATCCTGTAACGAATGTTTCAAAAAAAAAAAATTAATGCGTTTTAATTAAGATGGCGGGCCATAAAACCCGCCAAAAAAGTATGGCATTACGCTAGCGCCAAGTTTAATTTTCATGGACTACAAAAAAACGCAAGAGTTTTTGTGTAACAAATCGTTTGAAAACCGTATTTTTTCCGACAGATTTAATTAATTAGCCTGTAATTACGCCCCGCGGGCCAGCTCAGAAATTACTATTTTCGGTTTTCAAATCACCCAATTCAACCCTCTAAGGGTCGCCATACTTGTAACAAATGACTTGAACTTTTCTGTCGTCATCTCCCGGTCTATATACTCTTCGCCCTTTCACAGGGCACCTTCTCCCCTCCCCTCTGTTTGCTCACTGCCCTCACAGTCACGTCTGATGAGCAGACACGTACCAAAGAGCAGCGAGCAAGATTCCTTCTAATGAAACGCACACCGTCCACAAACCTGAACACTGCTCAAGTCTCCGAACGGTGTGCCCTTCGTGTGAAACCGTGATCGCATGTCATGAATGGCATCCGGTCACGGTTTCACCCACAGAACAGATACTTTTTATCTGTTCTGTTTCGTGCTACAGCTTTTTAAACTTTTTTTTTCAATGATTTTTTATTCCAAATTTGTACCATATAGGCCAAAATAACACAAGAAAAAGCATTGACAGAAGATCCAACAGTATATCAGTATGATGAAATATATGACGAAATGGCTAGCAAAAAGGAAAAGGTGAAGGTTAAGACAAGAGAAGAAAAAAAACCACAGTATATAGAAAATTTAATGAAGGCTGCGAACAAACGAAAAATTGAGAATGAGCGCCGCATTGAGAGACAAGTAAGTTGCTTAGAGCTAGAGCCTCATTATGAATGACGAATTTTAAAATTTTCAAACTACTTAGACCAAGGTAGGGTCTTCAAAGTTTGAAGCCTTAGGGCCATCATTATTTTTTCAGTATGTTCCAAGGGCCAAAACAGTTTTCATTTGTGTGTCCTTAACTATATTTCCAGCTAGACTAGTCGCAAAGTGAGCGACCTTAGCAAAACAAACGCTTTTTTTGCATTTCAATTACTGTTGTGTATTGTGACATTTAATGACATCTAGTGGTGAGTAGAAGTACTATATTTCAGCTACCCGCTAACAGCTGGCGTTAGTTGTAATTAAATATTTGGGAATTACCGCATTGAATCGAGTAAGTACTGGTTCTGGCTAGTGTGTTCGGATCTTTTTGAGATGGCAGTATTTGCATATAAAATTTCTAGTGGCGCAATCGCGAGTCATCCAAAGAAGAGGCAACAATGCCCCCTCTCATTCGCACCGATAAGTGTCGCTTTCGACAACTTTGAAAAAGCCGAATGTCTAGCCGACAGTCTTGAGTCCCAATGCTCTCCTAACTCTCAACCAGTAGATCAAACTCACCTCGATATGGTAGAAGTAGAAGTCGGAACGTAAAGCTTCCCTCTTACCAGTCGACTCTTTACAGTACTCCAGACGAGGTGCAGGATATCATCAAAAGGCTTCAGATTTGTAAAGCCCCTGTCTCCGATGACATCACTAACATGCTCTTTACACTCTTCCGTGCCAAACTCATAGTGCTAATTACCGCCATCGTCAATGGAGCTCCAAATAGTAACATGTTCCCCCAAGTATGTTATCGGTATCCCCAAGCCAAGCCCAAGTTTAAGCCCGCTAGCTACCGCTCCATCAGTCTTCTCAATGTTCTCTGCAAAATGGGAAGAGGCTTATTTACAAGCGGCTCAAAAATTATGCCAAGTCAAAAAGTCTAATCCCCGACGATCAGTTTAGTTTTCGAATATATTCCGTGCTCGTGCATCCAACAAGTCCACCGCATCGTCCAGTACATAAGCTATTCAGCGTGCCTCGCTGGCGCCCTTTTCTTCGATATAGCGAAAAAGTTTGACAATTTGGCACAATGGCTTAATCTATAACTCAACTTTCATACCAACTCTGCATGCTAGACCGTGTCGTGCTCATCCTACGAGACTTTGTCGAACCGCACCTTTCGCTATCACATCGAGGGTGTACTCTCGTCCCCTCACCCGATCCGAGCAAGAGTCCTTCAGGGCTTGGTGCTATCCTTCCTAGTTATAACGCTGTTCACCAGCGATATCCCCAAAAGCAAAAAGGCACAGTTGGAACTTCGCCGACGACTAGGCCATTTGTTACACTAATGTGTGTTCTCCTAATGAGGTAAACCCCATACGATCATCATGTATGACAAGCCGATCTCTTGGGAACAGCGAGGCAAATATCTGGGGGTCATACTGGACAACCACTTCACCTTCGCTGAGCATATAAGGCAGACCCAATCGCGCGCCGCCTTCGCTTTCGGAAGGCTTCACTTCCTCCTGACCGCTGGCAGCAAAATGGCACTCACGTGCAAATTGCGGCGCTTTATTGTGGTCAAGCGTCCCATCGTGACGTACGTTTGTGCTGTCTTTGCGCACGCAAACCCTCGTTACCTCCACAGGATGCATACACTTTAAAAACTGTTTCCTATCACACAGAAGGGTCTATGTCCGCAATGAGGCTCTACATGTAGACCTCAAATTGCCTTCTCATCGTATCGGCCGCCCGATACTATCTATCCCACATATTTGAAGTCCGCCGACCGCGGCATACCTTTGTCCATACCCTCATCCAGGAGAATCGTAGAGAGAGCAACACTCTGTGTAAACCACGACCACTGTTCTTCCGCCCTCGCCGCCAAGGCCCGCCGCGGCTTCCTCATCAATGTCCGCCCCGTCGCTTGATCCAGTCAGCCCACGCCGATGAGTTTTAAATTTGTCCCTCAATAATATTCCCTTTTGTCAGTAGTTAAATAAACTTGTTTGTAAGTTTTATAAACCCTGGCTGGAGACTAATATTTATGTTAAGACCGCTACAGGCAAGCCCGGTTAAGGAGTCAGCTGCGAGATGTCACTGATAAAAAATAAAACCGTGAGTCAATCTGCGTAGGAAAGGCGAAGGAAGCGAAACCGTCTGCTACTATTGTGTTAGAAAACGTTTTCGAAGATGAAATACACAAAGAATGTTTGCAAATCTAAATTAACCGATGACCATCTTAAATCTCTTTTAATAATTAGTACAAGCAAAATTCGTCATTCGGTAAATATCGTCGGTGGAAAGTCACAATAACATAAAATCTCATTAGTGTTTTTTTAACGTGATTAGTGGGAGTCATTTCAATTATTTTATAGTTATTAACAAGCGTATGGTGTTTGTTTTGTTCTATTATACCTAAATTAGGTATGTCATTTTATTTTTAGTTAGTGTTTTGATGACAGTAAAAAAAATTCCTAGTTTATAAATTGATGATCAAATAAACTGCAAAAAACTGCAGGGTCACTATTCTAATAAAAGTATTTTCTAAATATCAACTTTAACAAAAACGAGGCTGTGGTCATAGTCCAATCAAATGTGTGTTGGATCACGCACAGTTAAAGGTTCCATAGTCGGGATTAATATTGACGCAGGCGACGCAGGCACTTATATTGATTTTTCAACATAAACGTCCATAGTATTTTCTAAAGAAACTATGAAAAACAATAGACAAAATTTCTATTAGAACTCGTTCGCCTGTTTTGTTATTCTGTCTGTAAGTATTTCTGTAATGTCATTGAATAACGTGGAATTTTTATTTTTTTAGAATATCTTATTTTTGTAATATTTATAGGTACAAAAGGAAAGGGAAAAGGAAGGTGACGAATTCCAAGATAAAGAAGTATTTGTGACATCTGCTTATAAAAAGAAATTGGAGGAAATGCGTTTAGAAGAAGAAAAAGAAAAACGTGAGGAGTATTTGGAAAATATTGGAGATGTTACGAAACAGAAGGATTTAGGTAAAGGTTATATTCAATTGTTACATCAATACTAATGTTATAAAGAGGAAAGATTTGATCGTTTGTTTGCATTGAATAGGCTCCGAAACTACTTACCCAATTTGAAAAATTCTTTCACTGTTGAGAAGCTACACTATCCCCAGGTGACATAGGCATACATTTTATCCCCATACTCCTACAAGAACGGGAAGTGCTAGTGTATATCTAATTTTAAAACATTTCTTTTTTCCTAAGGTGGTTTCTACCGTCACCTGTATGAACAAAAATTGGGAAAAGATGATGAGGAAATAAAACGTGAATTGGCAAAAGACCATGAGAAGGCTGATTCATCAAAAACTGCTACATCTGATCCCATTGATACGCAAAAGAAGAGAAATTACAGGAAGAGGAAATCATCAGATATATCACGTTTATCTGAAGGGGAAATAGAGGACTCTGATGAAGAAATAAATCGCGTAAATCTAGACGATATCAGAATGGCTAAACAGCATAAGCAAGACAATATTGATGCTGACTCCGACTTTTCAATAGATGAGTCAAGTGAGGAAGAAAATAATGTTAAGAATGAAAATATAAAACAGTTAGATAATAAGAGCGAAGGTCCATTGAGTCCATCAGAGAAAGTTATAAAAGTTAAACACGATAATAAAGAATCAAATGAAAATAATGAACGTATTGAAGAACCTAAAGAAAAAATAGATATTTGGAAAAAGAGGACTGTTGGAACAGTTTTTGAAGAAGCCCTAAAAAGATATTATGAAAGAAAAGCTGCAAGGGGCTGTTAACAAGTATAGATTTAAAAAAAAATCTTGGATTACTAAGAGTAAGGAAAGGAATACAGTCATTAGCTCTGCCATGAATATGTAAATACAAATAAACCAAGAAGCAGTTTTTTTTCTCAACCCCAATGCAAAGAGCATCTATAAGTTCCAAAGTAATTATATGTCAAACTTCTCTTTTATAACCCTTTAAGATGTCTTCTATTTTAACCACTTTCTTTTTTAATCGGCGATTTTTTTATTTTAATCTTTTGATCAATAAGTTCTGTCTATTAATTATGTTTTCTTTCCACCGTATTACCTCTTGGAGCCTTTTTTTTCGAGGAGTAGAAGCTACTGAATTAGGTTCTATTATAGCCTCATCTTCATGCTTGCGCTTGCGTTGCTTAGGTGGCGATGATTTTCCTGTGCTTGGTCCTGCTCCTACATTAAAAGAACCGTCTCTTTGAGCGACATTTTGCAACGAATCTGACAGTAAGGAAAAAAACAGAATGAATACGTCATGTCGATTATCAAGTTATCATGTGTTAACTTTTATAGGTTCGTAAACTCGTACAAACTGACAAAAAGATCTGGTTAAAGTGAGGTCATAATAATAATTATTATCATATTTAAAAGGTTTTTTTATTTCTGTAATATTTTTCTGCAAAATGTTTAATAATGTGTGCAAATTAAGGCAGAAAATAAATAAGAAGTTATTTTCTGCATATCACATCGGAGAATACAGGCGATAGTACAATAGTAGTTTTAAAAATTAGACAAATACCTGAAAATGTATAATTTTTTGTTTTGGCACTGCTGCATCAGTTAGGTATCTTTTCCCGCTTTTGTTTATAAAATGTTGGTCTAAGAAATGGATTGAGCAAATCGTACTGGTTTTAGCAGGAAACCAATTCTGCCTGCCAGTCGCTTCAATCCATTTTTCTTTTATACATGCAGCCTTAGGAAATCTAAAATCACCAAATACTATTACAAAACCCATTTTATGCACTAATACGTTTTTTGTCGGATATAAATAAATTACTATCTGTTTAACATCGAATAATATTACTTTCAATTAATCATAATAAAAGCAAGTTGTAAGTTTGAAACATCGACAACTCGTTATCGATAACGTCTTTCTCTTATTGAGTAGCAAACTGTCACATGACATAGGATGAAATCTTCTAGAATAACAGGTTTGATGTGAAAGAAAGTAGACCTTACGGTTTAAATCATAGATTCTACTTTTGTTTACCTTTTTTGAATAAAAATGTTAGCAATGTTTTATCAAATATTAATTAAAATAAAATGAAATAGTACTTACTTATGATACGATATACCACTATTGGATACATTTTTGGTACGGCTATCGTTTTTACACTCTAAAACAGCACAATACGGCATATTTGTATTTTCGACAGTAAGTGACGCGAACGCAGTCAGAACTAGACTGATATGCGCGAAAGCGCTTGGGCGCCTACAATTTGCGGAGCTACGCAATACTAGGGCTACGTGTGCCCCGCCTACTTGCGACTTCTACTGTTTTTTTCTGTTCTGTGGGCCGCCCATTGTGTCACCCTATGTAATGTTTTCTTCATCTATATTTTTTGTAACTTATATGGTGTACATAATAAAGAGTATTCTATTCTATTTGACATTTTTATTTTTGATAACAAATTAACTTCTGCAGTCGAAAAGTTCGTATGTTTTCGAAATGAAATTGTTCCATAATCCTTTCTATTAGTAAATAAATTCTGGACGATTGTTAATTCATAACAGAATTCCTGTTTTATCAAATAAATATTGTACATTTTGATTGAAGAATAACTTAATTAACTTCTGCGTTGAACACAATAGTCAAAATTGCAAGACTCTATACCCATATAAATATGACATGGATTTTAGATAATGTTTAAAACGTGTACCTAGGACGTTTCGAAAAATAGAACATCAATTTCCAATTGTTTTACATTGATCTGTTTAGCGCATTTTGTGGTCAAAGCTGTTGAGTGACTATTTATGTTTTAGGTGTTGTTGTTGGCCTTTTCATTCTTTGTTCTTACACATTTATACTTAATATTGTAATGAGGTAAAGTTTATGTGCATACCAACGTCATATGTTAATGAATCTTGTGTAAAGGTACCTATTTATTTGAAAATACCTTTTTGATTGATTTGTTCGAATCAGATATTTCATTCAAAAGTTACAATTAATACAATGTTGACTTATATCTCGGACACTATTTATTTGTATAGATAACGGAAGGTTCGATAACCTACTCATCTTTTTTTGTTACAATTACGATGGTATAAATACATAATATTAGGCATGATCCAAACGTGATTAGTATTATCACGTTTTGGATCATACCTAATTTAAAATGTAAAACTCGTATTTAGTATCGATACTCGTTATAGTAACACAACCTGTTCCTTGATTGATACATGCCTAACAGTGGCAGCCATTTTATGAGACAATATGAGTTTAGGTATGCACTCTTTTTTGTAGGTATTTCCAGTCCATACTTTGTCTATGCATTTAGCGGTCTTCAATAAATTTTGCGAGTGGGCTCTATTCCTACACGATATATTACTTAACTCTATGGGGGCGACCCGCCCTGGGTGACACCTGACCGTTCGTTTTTTTGTAACTGTCGGGTACATTCATCGTTGTATTAATTAGAGATATTAATCACGTTTTTTCACATTGTACCTACCAATGTGTGTCTCTGCATCACCCAAAGGTTGTCTGGTAGAAAACGCCTAAGGCATTAATTCCGTCTCGGTATATTTGTGTGCATGAAGTATAAATAAATATTTGTGAATCTATTAATCAATATATAATAATGTTCAAGAAGTAGAGTTAAAGAGAAAGACCATAGAAAAGATGGATGATTTATGTAACGAATTTGAAAAAAGAAAAGGGAGTCAACAAACAGCGACAAGGAAAGAAACATGTTGAAGTCGTAGACTTTTAGTAACTCTTGAAGAAATAAAAGAGGTGGAGCGATTTAAAATATTATTTATATTTTTGAAATATAATGATTAATTTGATTTTTTGATTATCCTAGGTTGGAGTTTATCTATGTCCTTTATTGCATAGTTGATGGATTACGGTCAAACATAATGCGCCTTGCAGTGAACTGAAAAAAAAGAAGTAAAAAGTGTTAGTTATGCATTCTAAAAAAAAAAGTTATGGCAAACAAAAAAAATTGAGCATGGGATTTAATCGAAATGTTTTGTTTTATTGCACCTTATGACATTTTTAGGCAAGTACCTATGTATTAAAAAATAATTTATAGTACCCGGCAGTAGATATTATGTCTTAGCTTTTTGAAGATCAGCTTTCATGTGGCTCTAACTTTAACATAATATGTTTTAAAAGTATTTTTTACCTATGAATTCAGAAACTGGATCATTTTCTCCTTCTGCTCTCATTGTTCCAGTGATTTCTTCATTCTCAACCATAGGGAGTACCAACTGGACGAATTCTGGTGTATATGGTGGTGCTATAGCATCTAATACCTGTTTAAATTACAAATAAGTGATATATGCTGTTTGAATATTTGATGCTAGATGGCATACCAGCTATCTATACATACATGACCCTAAAGAGTTCAGTGCAATATTACACTGGGAGGAGGACACCTGTGTATGCATGCTTTCTGGATTTATCCAGCGTTTTCGACCTTGTCTCATATGATATCTTGTGGAAAAAGTTGTCCAATGAAGCTAACTTGCCCCCAGAAATAATTAATGTACTGAAGTTCTGGTGTGATAACCAACACAATGCTGTGAAATGAGCAGGTTTTTTTTTTTGAATAATATTTACCGCGGACTTATGCGTCCGCGCCCTTGTTTACTTGTATTGTTTATAAAGTTATTTACATTATTACTCAGTTCCGTCTCCCCATCTCAGTGGGACGGCTGATTTAACTTCCTAAATTATAATTAACTTATAACTATGTGAGTCCAAACACTACTATTGTTTTGTTTGTAAGAATTGTTTTAATATAGTTCTTTTTTTTCCTTAACACTACCTACTGTTTCTTTGTTAGTTACTTAATTTAGAGGGTTTACTTATTATCTAGTATTGTATTGTTATGACTATAGGTGGTTACATTTTTGGATGATAAGTTACATTACAACTGGGTTTTTTTTAAATATTTATTGCACAATTACAATTTATTTATTGAAGTGTTTTACAATTATTTACTTATTCTACACCTGATTGTCTACACTTTTGGTTATGGTTGATGTAGGCGTGTGTAACTCTTTACGGAACCGACTCAATGATCCGGATCACTGAAGTGATTCAAAAGATTGGTTCACTAGCAACGCTTCAAACGCATCATTTGGATCTGGAACATTACTTCGCTCTATGCTATTTCGCGCGACACGTCGCTCGCGAGGCGACTGAGCCGCGAGCGAAAGAGACATATTGAGACACTGAGTAACTAAACTATGGACTTGCGACTGGCGAGTGAAATCATTACAATCTATACAATACCTATAGTCCAACAACATGATTTGATTTTGATTTTGAAAGAGATAACTAATGAGAAGTGTATCATTCAATTCGTACGGATTTTCGCTGTCAGTATTCATGGACGGAAAAATGACCACTAAGGCGCTGATGTACCTATCAAACACTAGTATTGCGATAAGCGTAGGAAGTGATTATTGTAATAAACGCCCGCGACGTAACTCTGTGTATTCGAAACATTCTGTAATTGAATCTTTTGAGTCGATGATCCAAATGAGCCAAATGAAACATATCACAGAGGCAAGCATATTATAAGTTGGGGGATTACATTGAAGATAACAATGCTTGGCTAAATGCCGGTCCTGCTCCACAGCCTCAACCACTTGGATAAACAAGTTAGGATTTTATATTTGGAAAAGATGCTCGCCCTTTTTTTTCTGTCTCATTTATTTATTCTTTTTTTTTTATATAATACCTATTAGTTTGATAATAAATAATTTTTCTTTTTTTTTTACTTGTAGTTGCTTGGTTTTTGTAAACCATAGTTTTGTATACAGAAGCATTTTATTTGCAAATATTGTACATGTGAGTACCATGGAGCCATTTACATGTGATAAGTTATAGTTTACTTTGTGACTTGAACTAAAATGGCAGTTGAGAGCATGTCATGCTCGCTCAAATGTTTCGCTGATGGTGGCGTGTGTGTTGGATCATTCGGTTCCCTTCAAAATGGTGCCAATACACGCGTCATGTTCGTGAACGGGCGCCGTCGGTTGAGACTGGTCACCTCTTAACTGCCACTGACTTGTTTTAATCTTTATACTTTGAATTGTTTTTATAGTTTCCTTTTTGTTTCTTTGCATTGTCCTCACATATAGAAGCGACCAAGGATGTAACCAAGGTTATGTAATACAGAACATGATTTAAAAGAGTGTCCGTGGAGTTTCTTGCACGTTCTTCTCCATAGAGATCTACGCTTTGGAACGTGCAGATAGCTTCACCTCTTTCGACTTGACAATTCAAAAGTGCCTGTAAAAGGTTTAATTGAAATAAATGTTTTGAATCTTGAATCAGTGTTTCGGAACATTTCAGTGTTCCAGATACAAATGTTCCAATCGCAAAAATGATACACTTTGCCCGCCTCTAGGTTGATGGTTTCGATTTTGTTTGTCATATTTTAGTGTTGAGGGCTTTCACCACCACGACAGCGGTGTCTCGATGCTGCATGGCCGTCTTGAGGTTGTAATCGACGACCATTTTGGTTGACGCATCCATCGCTTTCCGGGCAAAACGCCCTATTGGGTCGCCGGTGTCGTCCGAGTAGTAGACACAGTTGGAAATGTGTCTTGACACTGCGACGACCGCGTGGGAGACGCTTTCATGGATCTGGAGCCGCCTTGACTTGGTGTTTATTATGACGACGCTGTCGCAGGTCAACCCCTGAGCCTCGTGTATGGTCAGGATACGCGACCCTACGCCGGACCCGTACCCCTGGTCGGCAAGAGATGCTTTCTCCTCCTGTTTGTGGACCAGGAATAGGGTATTAAGGGCGGTTTCCGGTATTCGCGCACCTGTATACGCTGCGACTATCAGGGAGTGGGCCCGCGACAGCTACGTCTTGGAGGAGTATATACCTGGGTATATCTCACTCAGGGCCAGTGGTATGTCCATGGGGTTCCGATGCGTGCAGAGCAGCTCCTGGGTGATGCCAGCCACCAAGTTTGGACGGATGTATCTCAACTCGAATAGGTTCTCTCTGTCCAAAAATGGTAGCTGATTTACGTCCCCGATTAGAACGACCTCGCTCGCTCCAGACAACCTTACTGCCATGACTACGGCCCCAAAGTGGTTCATGAGGGCTTCGTCGACCGTGAGGCGACGGCATTTCTCCTCCTTTCTGAACCCGTTGGCTAAAATTGAGGCCATAGTGCGCACCTTGGTCTTGACCTGATCTCCATAGCGGCGCGCCAGCTTTTGAGATGAGCAGGTTCATACTCGGATGTATGCAGGTTAGAGTGCGGGGTGAGACAAGGGGGACTGACCTCGCCCAAGTTGTTCAATATTTATGTGAATAAGCTGATCGAGGAACTCGGCAGCACTGGCATCGAAGCACGATCGATGGTGTGTCCTTCAACAACATTAGTTATGCTGACGATATGGTGCTGCTGAGTCCGTCAATTAGTGCTCTCAGGAAGCTGTTAAATATATGTGAGTGCTATGCTGGAGCTCATGGACTAAGATATAATGCCAAGAAAAGCGAGCTGTTAGTTTTTATGGCACAAAACAACACCTATGAAGTGGTACCACCAGTCTCGCTATGTGGTGCCACTCTAAACAGAGTAAAAATAATCAAGTACCTTGTTTACTGGGTTACAAAGGAGTGCACTGATAACTGTGATGTTGAGAGAGAGAGCGCAGGGCATTGGCCGTAAGATGCAACATGCTGGCCCGCAGATTTGCAAAGTGCGACAACAGTGTAAAGGTAACCCTGTTTAGGGCTTATTGCCAAAACCTTTATACCTGCAGTCTGTGGACCAGTTACACGCAGAAAACGTATAATGCCCTGAGTGTGCAATAGGTATAACAATGCTTTTAGGATGCTACTGTCACTGCCCCGTTTCTGTAGTGCATCAGGGATGTTCGCAGCAGCGCGTACAGACGACTTCTTTGCGATCATTCGTAAAAGATCTGTTTCACTACTGCGTCAGATGCGGGGCAGCGACAACAGCCTTATGAGCGTTGTTGCTAGTAAGACTGAGGGCCGCCTTATGAAGCACCTGTGCGCAGTGTATGTCTTGTTGCCGGGTGTCTCCGTGAGGTGGCGAAATTAAGATTACTGTATTGCTGTGGTGTGTTTTAGTCTTTCATACTAACATAGGTACTGACAAATTTATGGGTTCTACCTGATTTAAAGTTAAATAAAATAAATAAATATACCTACTAAACTCGGCGTCACAAAAAGCGCACCGGGGTGCTGGGGGCCTATTCATTTTAGAGGCCACCACTGGATTGCCCGGTTAAGCAGTAACCAGCCTTAGTGTACTGAACTGCGAGTGGTCACATAAAAAACGTTTGAAGTGAAGACACATGAAAAGCTCCAACAAGAAAAATACCTCAGAAGATGGATACCACTGCTGATGAAGCCGCTCAAGTCATTGCACTACTGCAATCAGGGATGCGGCAATGTGATGTTGGCTAGAGACTGGTGGCTATATTCGAAGACGTGGATCTGGAAGATAACGGTGCACATTCGAGAGACGACTGCTTCATTGTTTCGACGTCTTTACGTAATCGGTTCTCCAATGCTGTTGAGCTGCAACAACAACTGCGATCAACTCGCAGAAGTTCTGTAAGCGTCTCCACGGTTAGAAAAAGAATACGAGAGAAGAAAACTGCAGCTCACCGGGCTGCTACATGGCCAAAATTGCCTGCACAGCATAGGAGACCGGTTGCAATTTGCCCGTAACCATGTGGATTGGAATATAGAGCAATGGAGGGCTGTGCTCTTCTCGGATGAGACGAGGTTGTGTCTTTTCTGCAACGACGCGGGCACGCAGATCTGAGTAAATAACTCAAAAAAAAAAAAAAAATTGATTGAGTCAGGCGTTACTTTGCGGAAATCCATTTTAAAATTTGAAAATGAAAACAAAATATCTAGTTTTAATTTCCGCGAATATTAGTGGGTTGCAGGTATGCACCTCCCTCCCGCCCGCTATATTATGCACATGCAAGATTACTAGGCAAATGCAAGGATTTTAAGCACATGCAGGAAGGCAATGCAAAACCCAACACCATTACCGACACGTGTTTCGCCTCTCCACGAGGCATCCTCAGGGGACGTGTTGACTCGCTGACCGTTGAGTTGCGACTGAGAATTTAGTTTTTTTTTTTTTTTTTTTGGAATGGACCACTCGCAGTTCAGCACACTAAGGCTGGTTACTGCTCAACCGGACAATCCTGTGGTGGCCTCAAATGAATTTAAGGCCCCCAGCCAGGGCTACTGAGAATTTAGTACAAGGCACCCCCCTTTTATACACTACCACCGTTGGTTATTTGTGTACAACTACCCACAAACATTCGCAGTAAAGGGGAAGAAACCAAATTCGTCTGGTCATTCAACAGTGCAAAATTATTATACTCAACGCAACTCAACGGTCAGCGAGTCAACACGTCCCCTGAGGATGCCTCGTGGAGAGGCGAAACACGTGTCGGTAATGGTGTTGGGTTTTGCATTGCCTTCCTGCATGTGCTTAAAATCCTTGCATTTGCCTAGTAATCTTGCGTGTGCATAATATAGCGGGCGGGAGGGAGGTGCATACCTGCAACCCACTAATATTCGCGGAAATTAAAACTAGATATTTTGTTTTCATTTTCAAAATTTTTAAATAACTCAATCCTAATACTCCTACTAGTTCCAAACTCATGTACCTAATGCCAAACAACTATGTATACCTATGCTTCTCGGTCTGAACATGTTTTCTAGATGAATTCGTTAGATATTAATATCCCGTGTGTAATAGTAAATATGGCCAGCAATACATTTTATTTACAACTGCCCGTTAACCATTGATATTTATCATGAAGTGAAACATTAAAATGTTTGAAAAAACCATCACGTCTTATTTATTTGGACGAGCACGGCCTAACTGAATTACATGTTTTTTATTTTCAAAACTTAACCATGAAAAGAATATTTCCTTACTCCGTGAGGAAATATTCTTAATAATAATCTGTCAAGCAACAATCCAACGCTATTAATGACGCCATCTCACTGATTCTACTAATTACTTTACGCTTACTTACTAATTTCAACTTTAATAAGCAAACTAGATTTATCGCAAAAACCTACAAACTAATACAACGTATACGATCTGCGTAAATTACTTTCACTACACAAGTGCTTAAAAACCTAATGAACAAAGTGCAACTATAACTATAACCAATCACTATTTTGTACCAAGAAATAAATTCTAATAGGTGAAACTATTACAATAAAAATTCAACATGAAATGATAATATTGAAATGGTTAAAATTCGATTATGTCAATGTCAAATGTCAATCAAGTTTACTGAACGATGTCCGAACGAACGAATGTACGAAATACAATAACGAATATCGTTATTGTATTTCGTATCTCGCTCTCGCGCACGCATTTTGTATTACTGTCTCTATCATAACTCAGCGGATAGCGGGTTACGAAGTCATGACCACTATTTTTCCTTATAAATTGAACTGTCAATAAGCCGATAGCGCCTGCGAGTTAAATAATTTTGTTGAAGAGCAAATTTTGTTCGAATTGAATATCCATCTGTGTATGCGTTTTGTGATGTTTCTCTACTTTTAACAGTACTGATTGTGTGATTTTTCAATTACGATAGAGTAGTTGTGTTCCAAACTTCTGAAGGGAAGCCGGCGGGAATGGGCTTGTGACCAGGCTTCGCCACTGTAGAAGAGTGTACAGGAGGCAAGGGGAACGATTGGCACAAGCCTGTATTCAAGAGACAGTGGAATACAGAGTAATAGTGGCTCGTGCATGTGCTGGGGTTCTGTCAATCGACGGCAAATCGAACCTTGTGTGTGTTTCTCGGACTGGAAGTGGTCGCGAGCAAGGGTCGCTGACTGCTCCTCGGTACATAACAGAGATCTTAGCGGAGCAGGTTGTCCCTTATGCGGATTTTGTTGGCAGTGAGTTCACGTTAATGCACGCACGATAACGCCCGCTGTCACACCGCATTAATTGTGAGAGACTGCTTGCAAGAAGTTGGGATCCCTGTTATGCGATGGCCAGCGCTAAATCCAGACCAGAGAGCCCTATTGAGCATCTTTGGGGTGAACTGAAACGGCGAGTACGGGCACGTGATCCTACTCCTACCACTCTCCAAGACCTCCAAGGTGCCATCGTTGCAGAATAGGACAACATTCCTCAAGAGACTAGGTCCATGAGAGAACGCATGGAAGCGGTCATCAGGGCTTAGGGGGTAACACTAGGTTGGTTTCAAGGACTTGATTGTGACTTTTGCTGATAAAATAAAATGTCATATCCTACCATTGATTAATAGTGTTTTTAGTGGTACCTACACCCTCTCCCCTCCCCCACCTAGACGAACCAATCACATTGGTGTAAAAAAAACGTACTGCTCCTTTGCAGAGTAAACTAAGAGGTCGTCAATGTAGACAATGTACATATTTTTTTTAGATTTTTGTTGATTTTTCGAAAACCGCTTGGTTGATTTCGATAAAATTTTCATGGGACCATTTGGGAAGTATACCCTTTCCAACAAAAAAAGAGTTTTTCAAATCGGTTGACAAGCGACGGAGTTATGCGCGAACAAACATTAAAAAAAACATACAAACATCCGAATTGAGAACCTCCTCCTTTTTTAGAAGTCGGTTAAAAATGACTGAAGAGAATTCTTAAATAGGTGCGATTTTTGTGACGCCGAGTGTAATATTATAAAAACTTTTTTTTTTGTTTTCTACCTAATAAGTTCTGAAAAAATACTGGACCAAATTTATTTATATTTTTACCAATGGAATGCTACATTATCCCACGGGAGCGGGAACTTCGCGGGTGAAACAGCGGGGCGCTGCTAGTCATCATATATGTTAAAAAATAAGACAAACCAACATTCTTCTCCTAATATATACAAATATTGTAAAAGCGAAAGTAACTTTGTATTCAAGCCTGAGGCGGTCAATCTTAGTCAAACTTAACATTGATATACCTTGAGAAAGACATAGCAACCTTTATGGTCATGCCAAGCGAACGAAGCCGTGGGTAGGAGCTAGTTATATTTTTAAATCTGAAAGTTTGTATCAGATATGAGGACCGCACCTTTTTTTTTTTTTTTTTTTACGGGGAGAAATCCACATGGATGTCCTCCACCCTGGGGCGGGCGGAGGGGTCTGTCAGACTCTTACTGACTAAAACCACCCCGGTGTTCCGTCTCTCACCTACGCCGGGGATCGCGGGAACGTATGCGACATCCGTAATCCCCGGCTGGTGCCGACCCGCCTCTGCGGGCCACCTCGTGTCTGCGGAGGGAGTGAGGTGTTTGACTCACGGTTTGGCGCACGGGAACACCACGCGCCGCCACCTCGGGTCCGAATGAATTGGGGGCGACAGACGTCCCCAAGTCCGCCGCCCCTGGACCCAGTTAGGGGGGGCCGGAAGAGGGCAGCGTACGCCCTCCTCCGCCCGCCGAGAGAGATCTCGACCTCTGACCCCGCCCGGTGCGCCTGCTGCGGGCGGGGTCAGAGGTCGAGATCTCTCTTTCCCTTTCCGCAGCCTCCTTCTGCGAGATAACTGTTTCGCAGAAGGAGACCACCGCGTCCCAGGACTCCTCGCCGCCGACCATAGATTGGACTACGGCCGGTAGCGAGAGGTCACTGCCCACCACAGAGATGAGGTCACGGCGCGGCTCCTCCCAAGCGGCACACTCTGCCAGCGTATGCCGCGCCGTGTCCTCCCGACAGTCGACGCAGTGGTGACACCGAGCGTCCGGCTCCCTGCCTATGCGACACAGGAACTTCCCAAAGCAGCCATGCCCCGAGAGGACCTGCGTCGCGCAATATGTCAGGGAGCCGTGCCTTCTCCCGAGCCAAAGGTCGAGCACTGGCCGGATGGCCTCGACAGTGGCGAGGCCGGCGGTAGGGCGTGAAAGCCTGTCCCGCCATTCCGCCACCAGCACCTCGCGCAGCTGCGACCGACGCAGCTCGATGTGTCGACGACGATGTGTGATCCCGGCGGCGGTGCCCGCCGGGGGCCATGAAAAGCCATGGCCTCCGACTTGTTGAGGGCCACCTCCAAGCCGAGGCGACGTATGCGGCTCATCACCTGTGAGACCGCAGCCGTCGCCAGCAACGCTGCCTCCCTGTACGAGCTCCCCCGGGCAGTGACCAGCGTGTCGTCAGCGTAACACGCCAGGTCCACTCCCAGCTGGAGCTCGCCCCTCAGCACCCAATCGTACCCGATGTTCCACAGGGGCGGGCCCAAGACCGAACCCTGTGGAACGCCGCACGACATGGGGCGCTGGTGTCTGCCATCACGTCCCAGATAGGTGACACACCTCTCCGCTAAATAAGCCCCAACTACGCAGCGGAGGTAGGGAGGCACTCGATGATAGCGCAGTGCCTCCCGAATACAACTCCAGGGCAGGGTGTTGAAGGCGTTGGATATGTCCAAGGACACCGCCAACATCACCCCACCCCGGGACACCGCTTCCTCCGCCAGGACTCTCACACGCGATATCGCCGTGATAGTGGAGCGCCCATGCCGAAACCCGAACTGGCATTCCGCCAGGTCCGGCCCCTCTCCGCACAAGTGGCTGACGAGGCGGGCTGCGGCTATCCGCTCGAACAGCTTTCCCACCTCGTCCAGCAGCACTATGGGCCGGTACGCGGACGGTGAGTCCACAGGGCGCCCCGCCTTCCTGAGCAGGACCAGACGACCAGATTTCCACTGAGTGGGAAACTGGCCCTGCTCTAGGCAAGCTGTGTAGAGTCCTCTCAGTTGGATGAGGACCGCACCTCACTTAACTACCGCTTAGCTTTTGCGTTCCTTTCTCTCTTTTCCCCGAAAATGGGGAGCCTTCAAATTCATCAGAATTCGGTATTTTACTAGATATAAAAATAATAATTGTATTTAGTCCGTACGTTGGATTTTCGAAAAATTTTGGATATTTATTTTTTGTCGTTTCAAATCGTAAATAATATACAGATAAAGCGCATAAAAGTGCTAGAGTGGGAGCAGGTGACGACACGTGGCTATTAAAAAAAATTGTACGTAGTGACGTCACGCGAGTTTTCAACGCGTTGTGCGTCTTCATTTTTTGTTTACCCATTTATTGATTCAGCAGTTTAGGCGTTAAAGCATTATAAACAAACTCACTTTCGCATATTTATAATACAACACACTTACCGTTAGGATTATGCATAAGTAGACATTATGAATAATATGACGGCTTTATAATATATTAATTTACCTCTGTAATAAAGTATCTTATTAAGGAAATATCAGTATCATCGCGCTGCCAGCACTGTTTTATGTAACGCAGGACAGGCACAACACATCCTCGGCTCAGTAAGTTCACCATCCTATCAAGTAACATTTTCTTCAACTCTAACTGAAAATAAACATCATGAATGTATGTGTGTGTACATATATAAATACATTAATTCATAATTACAAATAATGATACAGCAAACCAATTTCATTATGAAAAGTTATACCTGGACTAAAATTTCTAATTCATCTTGTGGAGATTCAAATAATTGCACAAGTAATCTCAGGAGTCGGTGATGCAGTAACTGGTGACAGGAAGCAACTTCATCTAAGAGAGCCAAATGTACGGGACAGTGTTCTGTGCACAACTTGAAGTATGAAGGCTCTGTTACGACACATTCAACCCAAACTAGGACGCCCATTCCAACGACGGGAAATCTGAAATTATCCACATTTTACAGTGCTCATATGGGGGCCATTTAAGTCTTCAAATTCTGTTTGTTTTGATAAAATTTTTATTATAATTTGTATTTAATTCGATATTTACCTTATGCAATGGTACAATGTAGGTAACTCCGCAATCAGTTCGCTAGAACTAGCAGAACTGCTACATACAGCATGTACTTTTTCAATAGCCTGAACTGTTGCTTTTAATTCATCCTTGACAGGCCTTCCGGGAGTCAGCCCCTCACACACACTAGCAGCATACGCCAATAAATACATGTACTTTGATTTATGTTCAGGATTTAATTTGCTTCCTAATTTAAACAAGGCATCAACCAGGAGTTCTGTGAAGTTGAAAATGTGGTGAAGTTAGATTCATCCGAAAAGTTACATTTGATTTTTTTTTAATCCATACTAATATTACAAAGAGGAAAGATTTTTTTGTTAGGTTATGTTTATAATATTGTAATTATTACTGATTTCACACACATTTTTATGCATAGTATTCATCTATACTAATATTATAAAGATTTGTTTGTTTGTACCGAATAAGCTCCGAAACTACTCGACCGATTTCACATCTTTTGTATCCGTATTCCCACGGGAACGGGAACTAAGCGGTACAATTGCGTGACGCTGCTATTTCTTAATATGTTAAGACAAATCTCACGCGTTGGTTGTATAATCAATGAAATGGGAATGTCACAAGCATATTTTTATTCTATATGAGGTTGAATAAAAAGTGGTGTCATAAGCAAAAATTTGGTAAATGCAAGATTTTAGTTCACAGAAGTTAGTAATGTAAATAGTAGGTAGGGGAATAAAGCAGAACCTGAAATGCTCCCATACAGAAGTCCATAATGGAGAATACTCTTTATTAAATAGGGTAGCAGACTATACGCAGATCAAGTTGTGGAGCTCCTTATTGATTCTAAGTTGAGCTAATCGACTCTGACCAAGGCTTGCACTGACTGGACAGGTCCACTCAAAACGGTGTGGTTCCTTCTTAAAAAGACCACTTCAGACACTGATCTGCATGGTCCTCATATAACGTATTGTGAATATGGGGACCATTTAGATCGCTACGTCAGGGGTTCATTCATGTTAGTCTGGCGGTTTGAGTTCTTTAGGTGGCCTACCCAAATGTCCTTACTTTGGTATTGTTCGTCAAATCGTTGAGCTCCTTAAAGTTCTAAGTTTGAGCTATACGATAACTGACAAATGCTTGCACTGTTTGGACAGGTCCACTCAAATCTGTGTGGTACTTTCCTCAAAAGACCACTTCAGACACCAACCTACATGGTTCTCATATGATTTGACCAGTACAATTGTATGGACTTCAAAAGAGACCTTGACCTCTGAGTTTGTTTCGGTGTTTCTTCTCAGGGTAGTCAGCTAGGAAACACCGGCCTCATCTAGTTTTATAACGGCCAAAAAAAAAAGATTGACGTGTAAAAGTGTTTTTACAACCTACTTACAAAAATAAATCATTTATCATTTATCATACCAGCTATTACCCCAATACCTATTTTGTCTAACTTAGACATAAGAATAGGGATTGAGGCTGTAACAAAGGCCTGAGTGAGTTCCAAAGTGTGGTCCTAGGATACATAAAAGCGAATGCAAGTAACATACCTAAAAACTGGGGAATTCTTAACAAATGTACTGGAGGTGGCTCTGGCTGTGTATAAGCTCTAAATAATACTGAAATATCTGCAGGGTTAAGTGCGCCGCGTGACAACATGGCTGCCAGAGCCGTGCGAGCGTTGCGCCACGACTCGCCTGACGTGAGGGCCAGGGTAATGGGAGTCACGTCGTGTCCACTGCAAACACAAACATACTAACAACATAGGTACCAAATAACGAAAAAAAAAACTTATGTTTATTATGGACTACTATCACTGGCCTCTTCAAAGGGGAGTGGTCGTAATTACTGATTAAAAACATATCTCAATGTAGTCTACCTACTATTACTACTATTTGCCATTTAATTCTAATTCCATTTAATTTGGCTCAGGTAGCTTTGATTGGGTCTAAAATGGTAATAGGTTGAACAAAAACCACATAAAAGCTTACATCAAAGATGTAGTAGGTTCATGGGCGTACCCAGCTTCTGGCCTAGGAGGAGGCAAGTCAGACTTTTTAAGTTAGATCTTCCGCGGCTGTTTCGTCCACACTACACAAACACACCTACATTAAATAAGTAGGTTAGGTATCTATATGTAGTGTGAAGTAGAAACAGCCACAAATGATCCTGCTTTATAGGCAGTTAAATAGGTACATAAAAGTAAATTGAAATTATTTCATGCGTTTTTTTTGACTTCACTCTCTTCACTTGGATTAGTGATTAGGCCAGTACATACATTTTCTGCAAGATTTCCAAGGGGGGGGGGGGGGAGTTCAGGTGGCAGCTGTCCTGCCCTGCCCCCCTCCCCCTGGGTACGCCCATGAGTAGGTTACTATAACATGAAATAACAGTATAATTACCGGCACGGACCTTGAGCGCTGAGCTTGGCGTGCGCAGAAGTCAAATATTGGGTCTCTTTAGTGGTATGAAGTGAAGCCCGTTGCGCGGCGCGTTATAGCTACGGCTTGGGATTCGTTCTCTATTCATGTTGCATTAAAGCACAACAACGAGTACACTTCGGGACAATGAAACTGAAAACACTTAAAACTGCAGCGTTTTTAATTCTAAGTACTTATACTTTTTTTTATCAGCAAACATTATATTGTTATAATTATTATTGTTCACTCCTTGTTTATGAATGTGAAACTTACTTTCGTGCAGATTTTACCAACCAATCCGCGCCTATTTTACAACTTTCTTTAAGTGGCCATATTGGCTTAGGCGAAATAAAATATTTTGATCTTGAACAAATAAAAAAATAGAAAACCTTATTTATTCTCTACTTCCCTAAATTAGAGAATGTTAGGGATAAGATATGGTGTGTCGTTTTCTTTTGTCATATGTGTACGATGCGCAAAGCTATCCCCACCCTAACGCCGGGCGCTCAAGATCCGTGCCGGTACCTGTACCTATAGGTACAGGGTATTGTTTTAGAACAGCATGACGAACTCGTGTTGAAAGAAAACTAGTGAAGTAATGCAATATTCGAGATTTTTTTTTGAGTTTATTAAGTTACAACAGATTGTTACATGATCAATATTCTAGGTTACAATGCAACAATAAGATACATAGTAATCTGAGATCTCTACAATTTTTTTTTATAAACTTACTGTGAAGGTAACTTCTTTTACCACCTACCTTAAGATAAATATATGTAACTACCAGCCCAACTGTGAAGCAGGGTCGCACGGGAAGCAGAACATATTAGAAGCATAATTTTTGCGACATCTTCAACAGTTATCGTCATATTTTAGCCAATTCACACAAAATCTTAGTGAATTATACACAAACCTCTCTTCTAAATGTCTTTTTCCATGAAAACCGTATGAAAATCCGAAAGTGAAAGTCGAGTACCTAGTCAAGCAACCTATAAAACATAAACTGTCATGTCATTGACAAAACGGGATCTAAATGGTCTGGTCTCATAATGCCAGTGGCGTGCAGTGGTTCGAGTTAGGGTAGGCCAGAGAAAATGTCCAAATAAATTTTAAAAAATAACCGCGTTATTCAGGGTTGATTTTTAATGAAATGAGTTTTTTTTTAAATAGCCTATTAAAAAAAAACTCCACATTTCAACCCTGAATAATGTGGTGTGTTTTTTTTGGACATTTTCTCTGGCCTACCTTAACTCGAACCACTGCACGCCACTGCATAATGCATTGTGTAATAGTGATCTGCATGATTGATTTCTATATGAGAAGAAGAAGCCTTTCCCGTTTAAACATCCAAGAACTAAACTTTATTATACAGTAAACATAAACAGTTTCAGTTACCTTTGTTGTGCACAACGGGTTATTTCTTGACCAAGCCTTTTCATGATGGCACCACCTCTAGGCTCTTGAGAAAGTATGTGCACAATGACTTGACTGTACACATATGTGTGGGCACCATGGCAGACCATTTTCTGAAATAATATAAATCTTGTTACTGTGTTACATAGCGATTATAGATTTTTTTTTACCACTAAAATAGTTTGTTAATACTTTTTATTTATATTAAGCACATTTTAACGTTATTTGGTATGTCACTAATATAAATATATTATTTGATAGGTGATCATTTCAGGCAATTCATTCAATGCAAAAATGATAAACAGTACAGAATTATTTTACTTTATCATTTTGAAAATTATCTGTTCTTATTTAATAAGAAAATACAAAAGTTTATACATACTGCACATTCATTAACACTATTTTGCCAATCGTCAGAACTTTGCAGGAATCCAACAATAGCCGATTTGAGAACCCTTGAGAATACTTCAATTTGCTGAGCTGCTGTAGATATGCTTGTAATTTCTCCTTGAAATCCAGCATCCGATATTAACTGGAAAAAATGAAACCTTATTGACATGATTGTCACACTATTATGTGCTGTATAGTCTTAGAGGCACGCTTTCAATTTTTGCATGTGTCAGTGGGGTGATTGGAGTCTTTCAGTACATACCTAGTTTTTGTAACAATGTGTTATTATTATTTGAACTTGCATCACATAAAACTGTCTGTATCAGGATCAAACATGGTTCAAATAATAATTATTTAAATTCATTATGTAATTCAGTTTAGATGTGAGCTTACCTTAATGGTGAAGTTAAGCATAAGACAATCAGGATACTCTTCAGCCAATCTATAAATTAAAGACCGCCAAGTTGGATGTTCAATCATTTCTGTCAACCAAGCTGGAGTCTGAAAAAATATTGTTACTACTCTTGTAAATATTGATACTATTTTATAGCAAAAAAATATTGAACCAAAAATCAAAATGTGTTGGTTGGCCACACTTACTTCACCCTCCTCAGTGAATATAGTATCAGCTTTTTTGGGATCAAATGTTTTCAAAATCATATCTTTCAAATGGTTCTCAACCATTGCTTGTACCTCTGTCACTTTGACCCCTGGAAATAGATAGACTTTTTTTAAATATTTCAAACATGGCTTCTTTAGAATTTAGATTTACAGAGTCTAAACTAATATTGTTTGTTTGTAAGAGGTAATATCTGGGAGTCATAAATTAAATTTAAATGTTAAAGTTGTTTCACTAATGACACACTACCCAGGTAACTAGATGGTTCCTACGGTATAGCCCACCTGAACAACGCCACAAGAAAAACCTATATAAAGTGTAAACTCTTTAAGACATTATCCTTTATAACAATAAAGTTCCTGTAACGTTGAAGTGAACCCAACTTGGTTAGTTGCGTTAAAACCCACATATTGAAACACTCTTTATAGCGAGACGACATTCTTTATTACGAAGAAATGTGTTCATATTTTTAGACAGTAAATATTTATTATCGGTATTATTGTTTGGTATTATTGTTTATGTTATGTTATCAGGTAACAAAACATTTTGAAGCTCCGAAACATCAGGTCAGTCTAGCTTTTGTTATCCTTAATTGCCTTGAACACGTGCAGTATGACACATTGTTTTCTCGGAAGTGATGGTCTTCGACCAAGCATACTGGGTACCTATCGTATTATCAGTCGTAAGCATTTATTATCTAAGACATACATATTAGAAATTCTTGTTAACTTGGTTGTTTTTTTGTTCACTCCATATAACGATAACTCTCTATAACGACAATAAATGCTCAGTCCCTTGAGTTTCGTTATAAAGAGTTTACACTGTAAATAAGGTTACGAGTTCTGATTTTAATTAATAAATAGCTGAAATTCCATTAATTACTAACTGACCTCCGAGTATTAGCCATTCTGCTAGTAAATTAGCCATTTGTGCAACTGCATTGTAGTTTATAGATAATTGCTCAATCACTTGTTCAGGATTGCCTCCAGCTTGAAAGTACCGCTTGAGTTGACCAAATATGCCTGGTTCCATAATGTAATCTGGTGTTTTAAATTTTTCGAGACATTCATGCAAAACTTCTTCTGGATTTTCAATGACATCTTCACTTCCTTCTTCCTAAATTATTGAAAACATAATAAAACTTTTGTCTTGCGACCCTTCTGTGCGATATTTTCCTTCTAAATATTTATAAAAACTAGACTTGGCTCTAATAAATACCACGTTTTAAGTGAATTTGATTATAAATAGGAAAGTATTTATAACTTGTTTGTTTGAAGTGAATAAGCTCCGAAAGTACTGGACTGTTTTTGAACCATTTTTTCACCATTGCAAAGCTACATAGACTATATTTTATCCACGTATTCGGCGCTGCTAGTATATATATAAAATAATAATCATTCACATACTTCATATTGATTATGATTTGTGGCTTCCCACGTACGCTCTTCTTCATATTGGCTAGGCATATTCGACACGGTATATAGTGTAAGTATATAAATTGTATAACTGGAAGATTTGTATTCTACTCTAAATAACACGCAAAGAAACGAAACAAAATTACGAACTATAAAATCTGAAATATAACCAAGACAAACTGACTGACTCAAACACAGGACTCAAATAGTCAAACAAAACAACGACCATGCCACAGATAATATAACCTATAGTAAAACTGGTCTGAGGCACTCTGAGGCTGCCAATCGTCGCCGAGAACATTGCTTATATTGCGGGCTTTTACACTACACAATTTTTAGGAAGCCAATCTAGGAAACAGGATAGTGTAATTGCAGTTAGGACGGTTAGTGACCGATTTATACCAAATAGCTACTATCTACTCCATCTACCTTACCCACTGTTGTTGTTAGTTGTTACTTGTCACTCTCTGCGTTAACGGCTTGAGCATCTCTAGTTCTACGTTTAAATTATTTTTGAGTGGACATGCGATTGTTCTTTTAAAACAAAGCCAAAAAGCGCGGGAAATTTCGGTTTGACCGGGTGTATTTTTTCTCAGCAATTTTTCATAATTAAATTTTAATTAGATAATTGGTTCAGTTGAGGTTCTTATGTAAATATATTTTCTTTCTAGTGTATGTAATATTATATTTGTGTAAATTTTTCCTGATTTTTGGTAAGTTTTTGTAAATATTTGTAGCATAGTTCAAGACTATTCCCGGGTCGTATGAACGACCCGCCTATAGCAGATGAGGGGGATTTAGGCCCTGGCTTAAGTCCCCCTGTAAGTAATTATATTACGGTATCTACTAATTTAGATATGGGTGGTATGGACACTGATGGGTCGGTGGCCACAGCAAGTGGAAGGGAAACTGATGCGTCGACCTCCGGTAAAGTCAGTGCTGCACGTAAGAGGCGTTCACATAAACATAGAATAATATGTAAACATTGTCATAAAACAAAACGGAGCAGACAGGGAGTGATTCCTGAGGGAACCTCTTCTCATATTGACTGTACATGTATTTCCACCACTGAAGCTAATTTAAAATCCGATTTTGTAATAAATAGCAAATCATCAATTCCACATTCTCAACCCTCTGAAATTTCTGTTTCCCAAACTTTGCAGTTGGATACAACTGCAATTCAAACTAACCAACCAGTTGGTGTAGGTAGGAAGGAGTACCAAGCCTCTGATACAGGGCCATATATAATTCATGTTCAGCGTATTACCAATACTGAAAACAGTGGCACCATTCTTCACCCTATTGCATTTGGAAATTTCCTTAAAAATAACAAATTTCAGAATATTGTTCCTGGCAGTGTCAAGAGAATTGGTAGGAATAAGTGTGTTGTAGCTTTTACAAACCACATGGCTGCTAATGTATTTATTAATAGTAATTTATTGCCTCTCAACAAATTTAAAGCATTTCTACCCACTTTTAATGTCACTCGTATGGGCTTGGTCCGTGGTATCCCATCTGAATGGAGTGTGGAAGAAGTTAAAGAAAATATATCAACTCCCATAGGTACTGGTGAAATATTGAAAGTTAGGCGCCTAAATTACAAAGTTCAAGTTAATGGGTCATATACATGGAAACCATCTCAAACTGTTGTAATAACATTTGATGGTCAAGCTCTTCCTAAAAGAATTTATGTATGTTATAATGCACTACCCGTTGAGACTTATGTGTATCCCACCATACAATGTTTCCGCTGTTGCCGTTTTGGCCACACTAAAAATCAATGCAGATCTGCTGCCCCTAGATGCTATAAATGTGGACAGAATCACTTAGGTGAAACTTGTTTAGTAGAAGAGGATTCTGCATCTTGTGTTAATTGTTCTGGATTTCACTTTGCTACAGACAAGACTTGCCCTGAGTTCCAGAGACAAAAAAACATTAAACACACTATGGCTCATTCCTGTGTTTCCTATGCGGAAGCAAGCAAAATACACCCAGCCATTTCAAAATCCTATGCTAATGTTCTCACAACTGGTAGATCTCATGATGCTCACACAAATAATAAAAATTCATACTCCAGTCCCCAACCTATACCCTCAACTTCTTCAACATATAAAAAGACAGTCTTTCTTAAACCCCGCAGTCCTCATAAGTCAGCACAAGGTTATGATAGAGCAGCTCATAACGCCCTTATTAGGGAGTTTCAACCCCCATCTTTGGCAAATGGGTGTGCTTTGTATAGGGAATCCGATCTGAAACCACAACAGAACGAGAATGAGCAAGTTGTTGATGTTATTATAAACCTTATCAAAATGTTATTATGTAAAAATACATCTTTTGAACCGTACGACGTGGAGCGGATAAGTAGCTTATTAATAAACAAAAACCAAAAAGATGGACACAATAATTCAATGGAATTGCCGATCAGTAATACCTAAAAAAACGGACCTATTCTACTTATTAAATAAATTTAAGCCAAATATTGTGGCATTATCTGAAACTTGGATTAAAAATAATCAATTATTTGGTATTCCAGGTTATGTTTGTATTCGCAATAATCGCAATGACAGAGATGACGGATATGGCGGTGTGGCCATATTGGTTAAAAATAATACCCCATTTTCACGTGTTTCTCTCCCTTCATGTACTGATATTGATATTGTTGGGGTAATTGTTGATAATATTACTTATGTTTCCACTTACATTCCTACTGCTAATAACAATGCTCTACAAGAACTTAGCAATATGTTGTCATCCCTTCGTAGGCCATTTTTAGTAATGGGCGACTTTAACTGTCACCACCAGTGTTGGGGAAGTGGTGAAACAAAAAGAGAGGGGATCCGTTTATTAGAAATTATAGACGATCATAATCTATGTGTTATAAATACTGGCGAGCCTACTCGTAGAACTAATGCAGGTGAAAGTGCTAGTGCTGTGGATTTATCTATATGCTCCCCTGGATTGGCTTCATCTTTATCTTGGTCCCGTTTCACTTCTACCTTTGGAAGTGACCACTTTCCTTTAGTAATTACTTCCTCATTAAAGTTCATTACAACACCGACAAGACCCCCTAGATTAAAATATAGACTCGGAAACGCAGACTGGAATAAATTTAAAACGCTTGTCGATGCTAAAGTTGCTGAGCTCCCGCAAATTACTCAGGGTGGAGAAAGTGATTGCTCAAAAGCTTTAGCGATGTGCCTAGTAGAAGTAGCAGACCAAGTATTCCCTCTTAAAAAAAATCCTTCCGATAAAATTCCTATGCCCCCATGGTGGGATTCTTCGTGTACTGATGCAGTTAGGAAACGAAAGGAAGCTGAAAAAAAATATGGTGAGGACATGTCAGATGAAAATCTGGACGGCCTTAGAGATATTATTAATGATACACGGATTTTTCTCAGAGATAAGAAACTTCAGGGGTGGAGGTCATTCTGTATGTCTTTATCACCCAGCACATGCCCGTCTGAAGTTTGGCGCAGTATTAAAAGATTTAGAAGAGCCTTTAGTGATACTCCTTCCTTCACACAATTACCTCTATCCCTTAGTAACAGTTTTCTTGACAAATTAGCTCCAGCATCAGCTCCAGAGTATGATCAAATTTACCCTAACTCTACTCCGTTAAATATTGATAATCATTCATCTTTAAACGCTCCTTTTTCATTGTTCGAATTGAAAGGGGTTTTAACATGCTTAAAAGACTCGGCCCCAGGAGAAGACGGTATTCCGTATTCGTTTTTCTCACACTGTAGTGATAATACATTATCATATTATCTACAAATAATTAATTCTATTTTGGTTTCTGGAAATATTCCAGAATCCTGGCGTTCCCAAGAAATCTTGCCGATCCTCAAACCAAATAAAAATTCTGATGATATTTCATCGTACCGGCCTATTGCGCTATCTTCGGTTCTTACCAAAATTGCAGAACATCTAGTTAAAAATCGTTTAGAGTGGTATATAGAAAGCAAGCAATTACTAGCAGGCAGTCAGTTCGGGTTCCGTAAAGGAAAAAGCACAACCGACAGTTTAAGTGTATTTACCACTGACCTTCGCATAGCCTTTTCAAAAAACGAGTCGGTTGTTGGCGCTTTTCTAGATATAACAGGCGCGTATGATAATGTACTTATATCTGTCCTTAAACGAAAACTAATTAATTTAAACGTCCCTACCTTGATTATACGATTTATCATAAATTTGTTATCAGGTAGATTTATTTCTCTTTTTTGCGGTGACAAGAAAAAAACGAGGACAGTGTTCAAAGGCCTTCCACAGGGATCAGTATTGTCACCTTTGCTATATAATATTTATTCTTATGATCTAGAATCATCTCTACAAAAATCTGCTGATGTTTTGCAATATGCTGATGATCTTTTAATCTATACTACTCACAATAACATATCAGATGCATGTAATGCTTTGACCGTCTCCCTAAGTCTTTTACAGCGATGGCTACAAATTAATGGGTTAAATCTTTCAATAGAAAAAAGTACTGTAGTAGTTTTTACAAGAAAACGTAATATTCCTTTCCCAACCGTTATTTATAATGGCATAAGCCTTCCTGTGAAAAATCATGTTAAATTTCTAGGATTGATTTTAGATAAAAAGCTTTCCGGCAAACAACATTTTGACTTTGTAGTTGAAAAATGCGAACGTCAACTGAATGCTATGCGATGTCTTTCTGGAGTATGGTGGGGGGCACATCCTTTTAGTCTAAAACTGTTTTATAATGCAATAATCCGAAGCATACTTGATTACGGAACATTCCTCCTTGAAGACGGTAACAAAAAGGGGCTTTAAAAAGTTAGATAGCATACAGTCAAAAGCTCTTCGAATCATTTCTGGAGCCATGAAATCAAGCCCGTTAAATGCCTTACAGGTAGAAGTAGGAGATCCTCCACTCCACCTGAGAAGGCAATATCTATCTGACCGATTTTTGTTTAAATCGATGCAGTTTTCTAACCATTTGCTTCATTCAAAATTATTAAAACTCGATAATCTTATTCAAATTTCATCCTATTGGCGGCACAAAGATATTCCGTGTTTAGTTAAAAGTCTCAGGAAGTTTAATTCTTTACCAGCGAGAGTTCATAGGTCACCTACTCTTCCGTTATTTGAGTGCAAAACATTTGAACCCTTACTTGTCTCCCCTGTAGTGCATTATAATTTCGGGATAGAAAAAAGTGATGTAGGAGCTAACATAAAATTTAATGCTACCGTTGGTGAATCCTGGATAGACTGTCATTATATCTTTACGGACTCATCAAAGACCCGGTCTAGTTGTGTGGGAGTAGGTATATTTCATTCTCAGTATAAAGTTATTCAGATGGTAAAACTTCCTCCTGAAACATCAGTTTTCACTGGAGAATGCTTTGGTCTATTCAAGGCATTGGAGTACGTTTTAATTGCTAAACTTAAAAATGTTCTCATATTATGTGACTCTAAAAGTGCGTTACAAACTATCGAAAAGTTTACATTTAAAATGAAACCCTTTTACCCCATTGTATTTGACATAAGAGAACAGTTGCACAAATGTATACAGAGAAACTACACGGTACAGTTTGCTTGGATTCCAAGTCACTCCGGAATCCAAGGAAACGAAAGAGCTGATCAATTAGCCAAACAAGCGGTGCAGAATGGTGACACATACCCGTATAAAAATTTCTGTCATGATCTTGTCAGCCTCCCTAAAGATTATCTTCGACATTCCTGGGAACTCCTTTGGCGTAAGAGCTCTCAAGTAAAGGGCAGGGCTTATGCCTCAATTCAGCCCTCAGTCCCAGTCAAACCATGGTTTTTTAAAATAAAAGGCTCTAAACTAATTACAAGTATGATAATTCGCATGCGGCTTGGCCACGTCTGTACTCCTTTCCACCTTGCTAAGTTGCATATTGTGGATAGTAATCTTTGCGAGTGTGGAGATGATGCTGGTACTTTGGATCACATATTCTTCTCCTGTTCCCGTCATGATCGTTCATCCTTCCTCCGTTCTCTTGTTTCCCAAAATGTTTCCCTTCCTACTTGTGTTTCTTGTTTAATAATGAAACCCATAGAATATTTTAACTTGATATCTGCATTCTTGTTAAAAAATGATATAAAGATTTAGTTTGTGTATGTTTATAATATATATTTATGTCTACCTAAAGAATAAAATATTTCCTTTCCTGAACCTTACAAAATTCCTTTTCCTCTCCGATATTTTCCGATAAAAATATTTCCCTACCTTTTATTACTCGAAATTGGCACAAAGACCTAACTAGTGCCACACTAAAAAAAAAAAAAAAAAAAAAAAAAAAAAAAAGCCAATAAATCAAATCGAAAAAAATATCGATATATCGAAATAGTCGATATTTTTTTTCTATATATCAAACTCCGATGTTGATGTATTTAAAAATATCGATGTATCGATAACCGATATTTAAAAAAATATCAACAGTCCTACTATTACAATGGAAAACAAATTGAATCCATAGTGGCGAAGTTTATCCTTGCCCCTTCTTTTGTTTATATAAAATTTACGTCAGCAGTTTCAAAATTATAAACGTAATAAAGCTTTTTGTTACGTAAATACCTGAATTTAATTTTTTTTTAAGCCTCATTCATATCTAATTTATAAAAAAAAACAATATTTTTTGATATATCGATATAATATCGATGCCACTCTGCCATGCCTTACATCGATAACATCACCGATGTTTTTATCAACGTCCATCACTATCTGTCCTAGTTAGGATACGATTTATCGAACAAATTGTATAGTGTAATAAGCGCTAAAGCGCTTAAGCGCTTATTACACTATACAATTTGTAGGAAGCCAATTTAGGTACACTCTAGTTAGGAAGTAGGAAGCTAGCGATCACACTACACGATAAATCGTATCCTAACTAGGACAGATAGTGATGGACGTTGATAAAAACATCGGTGATGTTATCGATGTAATGCATGGCATAGTGGCATGATATTATATCGATATATCAAAAAATATTGTTTTTTTTTTATAAATTAGATATGAATGAGGCGTAAATAAAAATAAAAAACAATTACGTAACAAAAAGCTTTATTACGTTTATAATTTTGAAACTGCTGACGTAAATTTTATAGAAACAAAAGAAGGGGCAAGGATAAACTTCGCCACTATGGATTCAATTTGGTTTCCATTGTAATAGTAGGACTGTTGATATTTTTTTAAATATCGGATTCTCGATACATCGATATTTTGAAATACATCAACATCGGAGTTTGATATGTAGAAAAAAAATATTGATTATTTCGATATATCGATATTTTTTTCGATTTAATTTCAGTGGCTTTGTTTTAAAAGAACAATCGCATGTCCACTCAAAAATAATTTAAACGTAGAACTAGACCTGCTAAAGCTGTTAACGCAGAGAGTGAACTAATAACAACAGTGGGTAAGGTAGATGGAGTAGATAGTAGCTATTTGGTTTAGTATTTTTTATACTTAGAAAATTACATTTCATTTTAGAAAATAAACTACAATAGAAAAAACATAATATAGTGTAAATGCAGTAGGTACATTAAGTTTACGATGATATTGTAATTTGAATAATTGTGGCGAGAAAAAATAAAACAATATCGAATGTTGATATCTACATTTCAATATCGAACTATCGATACATCATACAAAAAAGTATTAGTAATAAATATCGATATTTCTAAGTAATAATATCGATAGTTCGATATATCGATATTTTATCAACGGTCTTATGTAATAGTCGCATTTTTTAAATATTGCTTGACCAGGTCATAAAAACCAAAAAAAAAAAAAATTGCTATCAATAATACCTCATCATGCAAAGTTTTATTAAAATAATTTAAGTCAGCTTTATTTTATAGATAGGGCATTTCTCTGTACATTTCTATTAATTGCAATAGAACTTTTTCAGCAGACAATGCCGCCGCCACCGAATTGGTAATTTCTCGATACATTTCTCTAGCGGTCATCGTGCTACACGTCCTTCCTGAACGAAGCGCGGGCGCTGACTGGTCACTCTAAATCGGAGGGAAGCGATTACACTATCCTAAATCGGAAACAATTTAGGAAGGCGGGCGATCGGGACCTTCCAATCTCTCTAAATCGGTCACTAACCGTCCTAACTGCAATTACACTATCCTGTTTCCTAGATTGGCTTCCTAAAAATTGTGTAGTGTAATAAGCGCTTAACTGCAATTACACTATCCTGTTTCCTAGATTGGCTTCCTAAAAATTGTGTAGTGTAATAAGCGCTTAAGTAGAGTGTACCTAAATTGGCTTCCTAAAAATTGTATAGTGTAATAAGCGCTTTATAGTTATTGAAGCAATAAGATCTAACATTCAGGGATTTTATATATACATAGGTACTTGCTAAGTTTCGCAAGCAAAGCAAGTACTTATTTATAAAATCCTAGAATGTGTGTGGAAATATCGAGTTGATAAGAACCAATAATCCTAGAATGTGTGTGGAAATATCGAGTTGATAAGAACCAATAAAAGAAGTTTTATTTTTACAGCTATATTTATTCTTCTTCATCCTCTTAAAATTATTTCATCCAGAAATTCTGTGGGTGTGGTAATATTTTGCCGATGTCAGGCCCATCCTAAATACCAGACTAGCGTCATTACATGAGCGTAACATCCTACTGCTACTGTGCGACGACGAACTAAACAATTAGGTACAGCAATGTTTACTGATTCCTCTCCGGCCAGGAATATCGTTCAGTTGATACACAGGATTCGTGTCGGTTTACTCTACGACCTTCCATCTTGACAGTATCTAGCAAACAACTAAGTAGTTCACTGATAACTAATCCAAAACAATAAGTCAAGATCGGCGTCCAATAAAGAAAAAGCTCAATGTCACAGGGAAAGTCTCACGAGTCCTTAAACACGCACAGGGCCACACAGAGGCATATCACAGTTCATACTATGCAGTCCGGTCAAATGAAAATTAACCCTTTCCCTGCCAAATTTTGCCACAGAAATCGTGCCCCCAGGGCCAGACGTGTTTAGGTATAATTTCGAGTAGTGTTGGGAAATCTGAATAGGTAATTGTTATCGATATTATATAAGTACTAGCTCTTGCTTGCGACCGCGACATCGTGTTTTAAATCTAAGGGTCCGTGCCAGTGGGCCGTAGGTATATAGATTGATGCAAAATAAAACATGTTATTTTCAAGCCCTCTTTAATAATAGGTCATTATAATTAACACACAAATCAATTTCTCAATCATAATCTAATCAGCCATAATTAATTAATTAAATATTCTGCAGATGAACACGGTCGGATTTCTTTTTGAAATTCTTCTGTTGAATCTCCACAGGCGTGGTATATTAGATTAATAATTTTCATATATAATAATACCGATCACATATCGGGAACAGGAAGGCCTTACAGTTTTATTATACTGTTGCATAAATATGCTTTTTGCCACATTTTCATTTTGCTGTCCATATAACATGTCTTTCGTACAAATATTTTTTTTATATAGAATATCCTTGACAAAATAGTGACATGGTGTTGTACTCCGGCGTTTGCATTCCTGTAAAAGTAAGATAAAATTTTTTTTTTAAAGATGCTTTGTCTGCATAGGTGTTCTAAAAACACAGAAATTACACATGCACATTTCTGATTACATTACCTTTTCAAATTGACTAGCAGTCAGACGGTCACTCCTTTGAGTAGTATATAAATCATTTTCATGCTGCGCTACAGTAGACATTTCAATGAAAGCTATGTCTTCTGGTGACTTTTGGAATTCAGCTAACCGTTCTTCACACAATATTCTCAATTGTGTTTCATCAATATCAATTGGATCACTTGCTTCAGGTCCATAGTTCTTGTCTGGTTTGGATTTTTCTCATGGAACAAACAATTGTTTGCGTGTTGACGATTGTTGTCGTATCGCTAACTCGATTTACTGATTCCGTAATCTAACAAAAATGAATGTTAAAATTTTATAATCATTGTAACAAAATGCTATCATTGCAATCACATGATGTATCTATTTTTACTACCGTATTCGGAACAGCATCGGGGTACAAGAAAGTTTTCTTCCTTTCTTTTTTAAAAGATTACAGTCGAAGTGTTGATTGCAAATTCTGGAACTCACTTTTGGAACCCAATTAGGCCTATTGGTAGCAGCTATCCACATGTTTCTTAGTTCAGGTTTATTTGGAAATCTGCAAGTATAATAAGATACTTTTACTATCTTACATTTTTGAAGTATAGTTTATGTATTATATAACAGTATGAGAGTAGCTATGTAGTTGTAGTGTGTTTTACTAATATCGTATAGATCAAAGCCTGAATATACTACCCACATGAAAGGGTAAATTCCCCGTTGAAAAGTGGCCAATAGGTACTGAACTTTTAGATAAGAAAATAAAAATATTGGCCAAATCATAATTTTAGGACATTTTTCTCATTATACAGATTAGTTAGTATATAACTACAACTATTTGATTATAAATAGAAGAACAAAAAGTGATCGAATACTTAGAAAACATCGAATACTTACGAGTGAAAGATAATCCGTCAATCTTCATCAAACTATTACTTTTATAGTTTATTACACTACATCTTACCATTATGCACTGTTGCACAAACTTAATATGTCAAATTGAGCACGAAAAGATACGTATTCTGTTGTTATTTGGACGTAATTGTTAAAAATCAATTAGAATTTAGATGCAAATCGACAACAGTCACAAACGTCAAACTTGTGCACAATCACACAATGATGTGCTCAGCCGACACGCGAATTGCTACTCCGTCTCTTTTCTTTGCTAGTGACGATAATATGTTTGTCTTTGTCTTTTGCAAATGCAAAGGAAGATAATATCCAGCAGTCTATAGGAATGGAATACTCTGTCTACGAACTCCGTCTCTTTTCTTTGCTAGTGACGATAATACGTTTGTCTTTGTCTTTTGCGAATGCAAAGGAAGGTAATACCCAGCAGTCTATAGGAATGGAATACTCTGTCTACGAACCATATATGTACATGAAACGCGATTGCAGTAAACTAATGTTTGTTTGTTCGTTGTCCGTCGATAACTATTTGTATTACAAATGTGAAAAAGTAATATGACAGGAAATACAATATATTTATATATATAGCGACTTAAAAATTAAGTTTACAAATGATACTTACATAATAATATTATTTAGTACTTAGGTACTTATGTACTTATAAAATTTTGTATACTTGATATTATTATAACTTTACAATATAGATCGGTGATTTCTATCTATTATGAGAAGATTTTAGGTAATTGTTTGTAATAGCCAGCAAAACTCACGGGCCGACTTGCTAACACCACCGAAAAACTACTTTTATTTTAAAATAAAATTGCGTGTAAGCAACCTATACTACAATACCTTGCAATAATGATATGAAATTGTAATGAAATACATACAAGAAAATAATATTAGTTCAAATCAATGAAAATGCATACAATTAAAAATATACAAGCAATTCCGCGCGTAAAGCCTATCACCGCACTAGCTAGCTTGGTTTCAAAATGTATTTTTTATTTCAAGTCAATCGAATCATCACATTGCGAAGTTTGGCAACGGATTTTCTTAGAAATTCCAACGTTACATCTAAGGTCAAAGGGTCAAGTAATAAGAACGGCAACCTCGCGCGCCGCGTTTTACGTAGGTATGATGAATAAAACACCTACTAACAATAATCATAAACTAGGTAATGCTAACAATTTTTTGGTAACAACTATTTTATGTTTTTGTTTATGATAGTTAGTTTTATGTTATTATAATGTTTTTTTTAAATGAAATCCATTATTATAAATTGAGTAATGATTTTTCAAATTTATATTACCGGTTGCACGCCATCTAGCGTCAAATTATTATAACATCGCAATCATGGCGGTATGTTTTGGTTGTCAAAACGCACTCACACTAGTAAACGAAATGTCAAATTTTGCCCGGTTTTTAAAACTGTTTTTCTCAATATATAGTGCAAATTATTTACCAAAAAGTCTAATGCGCACCTATTTCATTGTAGAAAAGTGATAAAATGATTCGTTTTGAGAAAAAAGTGTCTATGTACGGAGTAGAATGTATGCATTAAATGTATGAACAGGCCAGCGAAACAATCACCTTAAGCACAAAAATATAGAGATATACTTTTTTATACTTTTCTATAAGCACTATTACTAAACATTATTTGTCAGCAACATCATAATCATAACAGTTATGTTTTGTTTCAGTATGGCCAACAACATAACCACCCAGTCTAAGATTTCTCTGTTAGTTAATAGTATTATGTTGAGTCCGTCTTTAGATTAAGTTTTTTAATGTTGTTTCCTATTTTTAAAGTTAAGATTATTATTAAGTATTAGCATTAAGTTTTTGAAACCACTATTGTATTGGGGTCAACCTGTAAAGATAGTGTGTGTTAATGGAATAAATAAATAAATAAATAATAGTACTTTAATAAATAGAATTATCTTATAAATTAACTTTGTTTGTTTCTCCTTAATTTGAAATTAGGCACTAGCCCTTAACCCCCTTTTGCCTAGTGTAAGTTGATTTTGCCTTCGCATCATCATTTGCACCTTAATAAAACTACATTATGTGATAATCTAAATTTTGACATACTTTGCTAGATTAATTAAAATAACAATGCGTTAAAAATACAAATAGCCTTTATTCATAAACAGTTTTAAAGAAAGAAACTAAAACAAAATATTATACTTCTTTTCTGGTCAGGTTCAAATCAGCAGATTTTGACATAGGCCTAGTGATAGTTTTGTTAGTATTTGACTGAATCTAGTTAGTATTGTTAATTTTTATTGAAGGTTGGAGACGTAACATCTTTACGGCTAAAGGCCTCCTCCATCTTCAACAATAAAGAAATACACTACACTAAAATTGATTACTCCTATTTGTCCATAAACGTTGAATGAGTGCCCGTTGTCGTGCGCGGCCAAGCTCCAGCTCACTAAGAGCACGTGCGCCGCCTCGCCGCTCTTGCCTGGAGCCATGACCGGCGCCCGCTGTCAACTGGCGTTCACGAGCTGCTTCCTCTGCTGTTAGCGGAGTATAGGGGATGCGAGCCCTGTGTGCTATATTATGCAGAACACAGCATGCATTCACTATTCTCGCAGCAGTTACTGGAGTGTAATGCAGCTTTCTATCAACCAATAAGCACCTGCAAAGACAATTTTTTTTATTATGTCACATTATTTATCATATCAACCAGTATAACAATGGTATGATATTCAAGGTATACCTAAAGCGAGCTTTTAAAACACCTATACAGCGTTCAACAACATTTCTGGCGGTCAAGTGCAGGTCTTGGTAATATTGCTCTGGAGTGCCTGGCCTTGCATCTGAGATGGGTGACATCATTGTCGGTCTCAAAGGGTACCCTGAGTCTCCTGCAATAACCAAAAAAGTATTAAAACCACTAACATTTAATTACACAATGTTTTAGAAGATTGGAACATAAATTATACTCAATTTCAACATACCCAAAAGATGCAAATCTTCTCCATGATTAATGTGGAGTCTCTCTATATAACCATTCAACGGATGGTTGGCCCAAACAACACTATCATGTGTGGACCCAGGGTAACTTGCATCCACACACAATATATTTAAATTAGAATCACATATCTGAAAAAAAAAAACAAAATTGTTATGAGCTAGCACTGACAGGAAATAATACAATTATAACTTAACTTAAATACAAATACTCACTATCATAACATTTAACGAATGGTATCCTTTTCTATTAAAAAAACGTTCTTCATGTTTAGCAGGACATACAATTGCCACATGGGTCCCATCAATACAACCCAAAGCTGGTATTTTGAACTTATGGTAGAAACTGAAAATAGTTACAATAAATATTATAATAATATACAATTATGTACTTAAAAACTTGAACATGGGTTCATTCTTGAATATTTAAAAAGAAGACTATATGCTACTTACTCTCTTTTAACTTGTTCCCTCTCACATAGTTTGAATGGAAAAGCTATATATTCATTTATGACTGCCGGATTGTTCAAGGCTGTAGTCACTTGCCGGATAGCTTTTGAAACGCTGGCCTGGGAAATGATATGGTTCCTGCTGTCTCCAACAATGGTCTGATAGGACCCAGAAGCATAAAAGGCCAATGCAACCAAAATCTAAAACAAATTCAGGTTATCTATTGATTGACCTATGCACACATGGTTTTAACATTATTAGTTGACTGATTCGTGGTTATTTTTATACAATGAAAAAGTAGTAAAGGCGTTAATGCTGTTGATCACTTTACAGAGGAATCGTCACATCTGCCCTTACGCTTCTTACCTTTGTTTCAACATCCAAAGCATCTGAACGGAGAACGGGTGGCATGTGAGGAGTCAACTTGCAAATTAATTCATGGGTTAATTCTTTCGTGAGTCTATATCTCGGTCAGTGTGTCATCTTAGGGCTCTTCACAAACTGACGATCACTGTAAGACTCACACTTAAGTCTGGCTTTTAAGTTTTTCCTTTTGGTTTCGGCTCGAGCCACCGCTACATCGTATTCATGAGATATCTCCAATAAATCTATGTAACCGTACATGATAATGTTGTATTTTTCAAGATTTTCACTCGGAAGCACTTTACAACTAAGACAAAACAATCTAACGATTCACCAACGATCCAAAAAAAGTAGCGTCCCATGAACTTTTCATTTGACAGCGGTAACGTTCCAGTTACGATCGCGTTGCGTCCTAACACGCTGTCAAATTTTTAGCGCGATACGAAACGGTCAAAAAGTTGTGATATGGTAGCGGTTCAGTTGCGATTTTGTTGAAAAAATAATAGCGCGATTGGGCTCGAGGGCAATCGCGCTAATTTCAAACGTCTGCGAACGTTTACAATAACGTTACAGTCCAATTGCGACAACGGTTAGGTTTCGATTCAGCTGTTCCGATTTTGGTATTGCGTTAAAGTTGAAAGTCTAATAGAAGTTGGAACGTTGCGTTACGTCAATCGTTAGTGATGTTCTTTTAGTTTGTGTATATCCGAGCGTTTAGTAATAAATTTTGACGTGTGCACCTCTAGTTTTGACAGCTGAAGGCGCGGTATGTACTTGAACATTTGAAAAGGTAAGCAAGTTTTAAACGTAAATAAACATTCAAAGTTATATTATTCACTTTGGACAGCCGCATTCATTAGTTGTTATCATTTCATAAGGAGTCGTCATTGTTTCATAAACCACTCAAACACTTCCTGGAAACATTTCATTTCTTTTTTTACATTTCTTGGTGTACTGCTTATTTTACTTGGTGGAAATGGATGAGCGTCGCAGATGCACGACGGTCCGACAAATGGAGCTAATGGTGCAATTCTTAGAGCAGCATCGAGATCTTGCTCTTGGACGAGTTAGGTCTAAAGAGGCTCGTCAAGTCGCGGCACGCTTATGGAATGAGTGTGCCACAAATCTAAATGTTGAAGGGCCTGCCCGAACAGGGAAAGAATGGTCCAAGGTGAGAATCATCGAGGCTGATAAAAGTGGATGTTATACGGCGAGTGTTCCTTACTAAAATAATACTACATAAATATATTGTTTTATTCTTTTGTTAGGTGTGGAATGACTACAAGTGCCGGGTTAGGTCAAAGTTGGTCAGTATAAATGCGAACCAACGAGCTACTGGTGGTGGACCCAGTAATGCTCCCATGTTATCACCATTGGAGGAGAGGACAGCCAATATTTTAGGCAGGGATGTTGGCCCGCTAGCCGATGTTAGGCAGGACCAATTTGCCTCAAATGACGTAAGTGTATCATAAGGTACTTTTAAATCTGCTTTTGTAAACCATTGTTTCATCATGCTTAATAATACTAACAATGCTATTAAATAATATTATACATTATTGTATAGGGTGATGGTGCAGTGATAGTGGAAGTGGTTGATCAACCATCACACCAATTACAAGAGACTGAAGCTTCCTCAGCAATGTGAGTTGTATCTCTTGTGAAAACATAACGTTTATGCTGCTTAATATTAGCAATATATACAAGTTTTATTTATATTATTGTGACTTTATTACAGTTTGATTGACCACCCTCAGTACGTGCTATCTGCAACATCACCAGTGCATGTGCAGTCGCTGCCTGCCTCCCCTGTTCCAAGTCTAGTGGGACAGACAGACTCTTTACAAAACTCCCCAAGGCAAAGTGCAGGTTTGTTCAACATGATAGCTTGTCTAGCTTGAGCTAATTAAAGATAGTAGGTATCACCATATAAAATAATTTTTAAATTGCTACTTCCAGAAAGAGTCCGAAGGGTGCGAGAGCCCTCGCGGCGGCGAGGTGTAGAGCGTGTCTCACGCCAGCTCTCTACACAAATAACAAGACAATGTAAGTTGAGTTCTAAACTTATTTTTGAAGTCTTAATGCCATTCTTTATTAACCAACATTTATTTATCATATTTCAGCAGCTAGAAGTGCCCTAGACGAATCTAGAGCCGCAATACTGCGTATTGAGGAGATGCGGGCAGAGGCCGCGCTAAAATATTCACAGGCATTCTGCAATTTTTCGGAATCAGTCAGACTAATTGCAGAAAGCATTGAAAGATTTAGCCAAAGGGTAATACAAATACTTTTTAAAATAAAATGTGATAAAATAATTATTAGTATTAAGGTGAATGCTACGGGTTGTTCGTGGCCATTTTCCCGTTAGATGGCGCTGAAGTCGACATTTTCAGTTTTATTTAGTTTTGAGTGTAATTGGAACAATATTATGTCACAGAAATAACACCGCGCAAATCGGAGATTCCACTTTACCGAAATTAATCAAATTAAAGCCTCAAAACCCATTTGATTCGCCATATTTCATACAATTCTGATTATAGTATCGTTTACACACACATAGACACGAGCGACTACTTTAAAGTCAAAAGCATTTAGCAAAATTAACCACTAGATGGCGTGAAATGAAAAGTTATTAGGCTGTACTTACGTCGAAATTAGAATTGTCTGGGGGGTAAGTTTATTCTAACGCCACCCATTACAATTATATGTATTATGAAATACAAGGAATTATGATTATATAATAAAAGGTGGTATTTCTGGTGTAAACTATTTATTATTTTAGGAATGAAATGAATGTCAAGAATGCAATAGATAGTTTTATTATATTACCTTATACATTATTTAATTTAAAAAAACATATGTACCAACTAACAAAAATTACAAGTATTTATAGTGACAATGTATGTCTTGCTTGATACATAACTGTTTACTAAAAACAATATTTATCAAAATAGGTATTTAATCCCAATGCAAGTTTGAAGTAATTCAAGGTATATTTATTTACAACAATCACACACTAGTACAAGACAAACGCAAGACATTATGAATCATAACAAGACAACAAATTAGAATGAGAGATTACAACCAAGAAGGTGGAAAATGTTTGATAATATCGAAGCATCAATAATCACATATAACTAACAAATGGTTATATATATCTGCTAAATTATTGTTGTGATTGTAAAGGAAATAAAAAAAGCAAGAGTTCTTTTTTGTTTTTCAGAAACCTGAAAAAAAAGGGTCAATGTATGGATCACATTACGATGAGCACATCATTTCAGGTTTCTGGTAACCAAAAAATTTGATTTCAAACATTGATAATTATTAGCTGCTTTATAATTTAGAAAGTATAAAAGTTAATGTAAATTAAAATTAATTTAACACTTTACAATGTTTTTCTCGATTGAATTAATTTAATTATTGAAATAGTGAATTTAAAAAGAAATAAATAAGTAATTAAAAAACAAAAACGATAGCTGAATGTGGGAATTGAACCCTGAGCGTCCGCGTAGGAGTCGGAGGCACTACTGACTAGGCTATTTTGCCGTTAGTACTAGTGATGAAAATAAACAAGTATATCAGTTACACGTTGAGTTTCAAAGGCTTATTTCTTCGAAACTACTGGCCACTCTGAAATAATCCTTTAGGGTTTGCATACCCTTATGGGTAACTACTACTACACGCAGTCTCGTCCCGAAGTGAATTTCCCACACCGTGCCCTCCCGTTGTAAAACAAAAATCATTTGATGTGTTGTTTTCACTCTTCCTGATGTTCTTGATTTTCTTGTCCGTAAACCGCTGCTAGACAGCTGCTACGAAAGAAAATTACTATAATTAGTATATTTTGTGTGTAACTTTTGATGTGGATGTTGAAAAACAATTTCCCACAAGAAAAAATGGAAATTATGAAGTAAATAGACAAGTAATAATTTAGTGTACCTTTCATATCAATACATTTCGAATTTTTTTGAACTCGTCTCAAAATTATTTCTGGCAGAATACAGTATTTAAAAAAGCCTAATAGCTTTGGCATCATATTGCTGATAAATTCATTATCTCGATAAACTTCTATAACAGTCAAAGGTTCATTGACTGAAATAAAACATATGAAGTAACATTTATCCATGTTACTGACACGCATTTGTCCTTGAACCTGAAATAGATTTAATATTGTAGTAAGAGTAGGTAAATAACATGCTAAAATAAATTATAAAGTGGACATGCAATAGAATTATTAACTTACTTGATAGTAATAATCATGCTTTTTATTCATAACTAGAACATTATTGTCCAATGTTAGAGCAAAGTTTTTCTTTTCTAGTGCAGCTGCCTCTAGGCTTTGGTTTTTCCTCGCCAATGATGGAAAACACTTGATCTCTATTATGGCTCTCTCAATTTCAATTACACCTATAACAAATTTACGTGATTATAACTAGTGTTATAAATTTTTTCCATATTTATCAAATGTATAAGTAAGATCCAATTTATACACATATGATACATGAATATTGATAAAGAAAGACTTACCATCTGGACTGCCAGCTAAACATCCAAATTTTCATCAATAAAAAGACCTGAAGGCCTTACAGTTTTATTATACTGTTGCATAAATATGCTTTTTGCCACATTTTCATTTTGCTGTCCATATAACATGTCTTTCGTACAAATATTTTTTTTATATAGAATATCCTTGACAAAATAGTGACATGGTGTTGTACTCCGGCGTTTGCATTCCTGTAAAAGTAAGATAAAATTTTTTTTTTAAAGATGCTTTGTCTGCATAGGTGTTCTAAAAACACAGAAATTACACATGCACATTTCTGATTACATTACCTTTTCAAATTGACTAGCAGTCAGACGGTCACTCCTTTGAGTAGTATATAAATCATTTTCATGCTGCGCTACAGTAGACATTTCAATGAAAGCTATGTCTTCTGGTGACTTTTGGAATTCAGCTAACCGTTCTTCACACAATATTCTCAATTGTGTTTCATCAATATCAATTGGATCACTTGCTTCAGGTCCATAGTTCTTGTCTGGTTTGGATTTTTCTCATGGAACAAACAATTGTTTGCGTGTTGACGATTGTTGTCGTATCGCTAACTCGATTTACTGATTCCGTAATCTAACAAAAATGAATGTTAAAATTTTATAATCATTGTAACAAAATGCTATCATTGCAATCACATGATGTATCTATTTTTACTACCGTATTCGGAACAGCATCGGGGTACAAGAAAGTTTTCTTCCTTTCTTTTTTAAAAGATTACAGTCGAAGTGTTGATTGCAAATTCTGGAACTCACTTTTGGAACCCAATTAGGCCTATTGGTAGCAGCTATCCACATGTTTCTTAGTTCAGGTTTATTTGGAAATCTGCAAGTATAATAAGATACTTTTACTATCTTACATTTTTGAAGTATAGTTTATGTATTATATAACAGTATGAGAGTAGCTATGTAGTTGTAGTGTGTTTTACTAATATCGTATAGATCAAAGCCTGAATATACTACCCACATGAAAGGGTAAATTCCCCGTTGAAAAGTGGCCAATAGGTACTGAACTTTTAGATAAGAAAATAAAAATATTGGCCAAATCATAATTTTAGGACATTTTTCTCATTATACAGATTAGTTAGTATATAACTACAACTATTTGATTATAAATAGAAGAACAAAAAGTGATCGAATACTTAGAAAACATCGAATACTTACGAGTGAAAGATAATCCGTCAATCTTCATCAAACTATTACTTTTATAGTTTATTACACTACATCTTACCATTATGCACTGTTGCACAAACTTAATATGTCAAATTGAGCACGAAAAGATACGTATTCTGTTGTTATTTGGACGTAATTGTTAAAAATCAATTAGAATTTAGATGCAAATCGACAACAGTCACAAACGTCAAACTTGTGCACAATCACACAATGATGTGCTCAGCCGACACGCGAATTGCTACTCCGTCTCTTTTCTTTGCTAGTGACGATAATATGTTTGTCTTTGTCTTTTGCAAATGCAAAGGAAGATAATATCCAGCAGTCTATAGGAATGGAATACTCTGTCTACGAACTCCGTCTCTTTTCTTTGCTAGTGACGATAATACGTTTGTCTTTGTCTTTTGCGAATGCAAAGGAAGGTAATACCCAGCAGTCTATAGGAATGGAATACTCTGTCTACGAACCATATATGTACATGAAACGCGATTGCAGTAAACTAATGTTTGTTTGTTCGTTGTCCGTCGATAACTATTTGTATTACAAATGTGAAAAAGTAATATGACAGGAAATACAATATATTTATATATATAGCGACTTAAAAATTAAGTTTACAAATGATACTTACATAATAATATTATTTAGTACTTAGGTACTTATGTACTTATAAAATTTTGTATACTTGATATTATTATAACTTTACAATATAGATCGGTGATTTCTATCTATTATGAGAAGATTTTAGGTAATTGTTTGTAATAGCCAGCAAAACTCACGGGCCGACTTGCTAACACCACCGAAAAACTACTTTTATTTTAAAATAAAATTGCGTGTAAGCAACCTATACTACAATACCTTGCAATAATGATATGAAATTGTAATGAAATACATACAAGAAAATAATATTAGTTCAAATCAATGAAAATGCATACAATTAAAAATATACAAGCAATTCCGCGCGTAAAGCCTATCACCGCACTAGCTAGCTTGGTTTCAAAATGTATTTTTTATTTCAAGTCAATCGAATCATCACATTGCGAAGTTTGGCAACGGATTTTCTTAGAAATTCCAACGTTACATCTAAGGTCAAAGGGTCAAGTAATAAGAACGGCAACCTCGCGCGCCGCGTTTTACGTAGGTATGATGAATAAAACACCTACTAACAATAATCATAAACTAGGTAATGCTAACAATTTTTTGGTAACAACTATTTTATGTTTTTGTTTATGATAGTTAGTTTTATGTTATTATAATGTTTTTTTTAAATGAAATCCATTATTATAAATTGAGTAATGATTTTTCAAATTTATATTACCGGTTGCACGCCATCTAGCGTCAAATTATTATAACATCGCAATCATGGCGGTATGTTTTGGTTGTCAAAACGCACTCACACTAGTAAACGAAATGTCAAATTTTGCCCGGTTTTTAAAACTGTTTTTCTCAATATATAGTGCAAATTATTTACCAAAAAGTCTAATGCGCACCTATTTCATTGTAGAAAAGTGATAAAATGATTCGTTTTGAGAAAAAAGTGTCTATGTACGGAGTAGAATGTATGCATTAAATGTATGAACAGGCCAGCGAAACAATCACCTTAAGCACAAAAATATAGAGATATACTTTTTTATACTTTTCTATAAGCACTATTACTAAACATTATTTGTCAGCAACATCATAATCATAACAGTTATGTTTTGTTTCAGTATGGCCAACAACATAACCACCCAGTCTAAGATTTCTCTGTTAGTTAATAGTATTATGTTGAGTCCGTCTTTAGATTAAGTTTTTTAATGTTGTTTCCTATTTTTAAAGTTAAGATTATTATTAAGTATTAGCATTAAGTTTTTGAAACCACTATTGTATTGGGGTCAACCTGTAAAGATAGTGTGTGTTAATGGAATAAATAAATAAATAAATAATAGTACTTTAATAAATAGAATTATCTTATAAATTAACTTTGTTTGTTTCTCCTTAATTTGAAATTAGGCACTAGCCCTTAACCCCCTTTTGCCTAGTGTAAGTTGATTTTGCCTTCGCATCATCATTTGCACCTTAATAAAACTACATTATGTGATAATCTAAATTTTGACATACTTTGCTAGATTAATTAAAATAACAATGCGTTAAAAATACAAATAGCCTTTATTCATAAACAGTTTTAAAGAAAGAAACTAAAACAAAATATTATACTTCTTTTCTGGTCAGGTTCAAATCAGCAGATTTTGACATAGGCCTAGTGATAGTTTTGTTAGTATTTGACTGAATCTAGTTAGTATTGTTAATTTTTATTGAAGGTTGGAGACGTAACATCTTTACGGCTAAAGGCCTCCTCCATCTTCAACAATAAAGAAATACACTACACTAAAATTGATTACTCCTATTTGTCCATAAACGTTGAATGAGTGCCCGTTGTCGTGCGCGGCCAAGCTCCAGCTCACTAAGAGCACGTGCGCCGCCTCGCCGCTCTTGCCTGGAGCCATGACCGGCGCCCGCTGTCAACTGGCGTTCACGAGCTGCTTCCTCTGCTGTTAGCGGAGTATAGGGGATGCGAGCCCTGTGTGCTATATTATGCAGAACACAGCATGCATTCACTATTCTCGCAGCAGTTACTGGAGTGTAATGCAGCTTTCTATCAACCAATAAGCACCTGCAAAGACAATTTTTTTTATTATGTCACATTATTTATCATATCAACCAGTATAACAATGGTATGATATTCAAGGTATACCTAAAGCGAGCTTTTAAAACACCTATACAGCGTTCAACAACATTTCTGGCGGTCAAGTGCAGGTCTTGGTAATATTGCTCTGGAGTGCCTGGCCTTGCATCTGAGATGGGTGACATCATTGTCGGTCTCAAAGGGTACCCTGAGTCTCCTGCAATAACCAAAAAAGTATTAAAACCACTAACATTTAATTACACAATGTTTTAGAAGATTGGAACATAAATTATACTCAATTTCAACATACCCAAAAGATGCAAATCTTCTCCATGATTAATGTGGAGTCTCTCTATATAACCATTCAACGGATGGTTGGCCCAAACAACACTATCATGTGTGGACCCAGGGTAACTTGCATCCACACACAATATATTTAAATTAGAATCACATATCTGAAAAAAAAAAACAAAATTGTTATGAGCTAGCACTGACAGGAAATAATACAATTATAACTTAACTTAAATACAAATACTCACTATCATAACATTTAACGAATGGTATCCTTTTCTATTAAAAAAACGTTCTTCATGTTTAGCAGGACATACAATTGCCACATGGGTCCCATCAATACAACCCAAAGCTGGTATTTTGAACTTATGGTAGAAACTGAAAATAGTTACAATAAATATTATAATAATATACAATTATGTACTTAAAAACTTGAACATGGGTTCATTCTTGAATATTTAAAAAGAAGACTATATGCTACTTACTCTCTTTTAACTTGTTCCCTCTCACATAGTTTGAATGGAAAAGCTATATATTCATTTATGACTGCCGGATTGTTCAAGGCTGTAGTCACTTGCCGGATAGCTTTTGAAACGCTGGCCTGGGAAATGATATGGTTCCTGCTGTCTCCAACAATGGTCTGATAGGACCCAGAAGCATAAAAGGCCAATGCAACCAAAATCTAAAACAAATTCAGGTTATCTATTGATTGACCTATGCACACATGGTTTTAACATTATTAGTTGACTGATTCGTGGTTATTTTTATACAATGAAAAAGTAGTAAAGGCGTTAATGCTGTTGATCACTTTACAGAGGAATCGTCACATCTGCCCTTACGCTTCTTACCTTTGTTTCAACATCCAAAGCATCTGAACGGAGAACGGGTGGCATGTGAGGAGTCAACTTGCAAATTAATTCATGGGTTAATTCTTTCGTGAGTCTATATCTCGGTCAGTGTGTCATCTTAGGGCTCTTCACAAACTGACGATCACTGTAAGACTCACACTTAAGTCTGGCTTTTAAGTTTTTCCTTTTGGTTTCGGCTCGAGCCACCGCTACATCGTATTCATGAGATATCTCCAATAAATCTATGTAACCGTACATGATAATGTTGTATTTTTCAAGATTTTCACTCGGAAGCACTTTACAACTAAGACAAAACAATCTAACGATTCACCAACGATCCAAAAAAAGTAGCGTCCCATGAACTTTTCATTTGACAGCGGTAACGTTCCAGTTACGATCGCGTTGCGTCCTAACACGCTGTCAAATTTTTAGCGCGATACGAAACGGTCAAAAAGTTGTGATATGGTAGCGGTTCAGTTGCGATTTTGTTGAAAAAATAATAGCGCGATTGGGCTCCAGGTCTTTTTATTGATGAAAATTTGGATGTTTAGCTGGCAGTCCAGATGGTAAGTCTTTCTTTATCAATATTCATGTATCATATGTGTATAAATTGGATCTTACTTATACATTTGATAAATATGGAAAAAATTTATAACACTAGTTATAATCACGTAAATTTGTTATAGGTGTAATTGAAATTGAGAGAGCCATAATAGAGATCAAGTGTTTTCCATCATTGGCGAGGAAAAACCAAAGCCTAGAGGCAGCTGCACTAGAAAAGAAAAACTTTGCTCTAACATTGGACAATAATGTTCTAGTTATGAATAAAAAGCATGATTATTACTATCAAGTAAGTTAATAATTCTATTGCATGTCCACTTTATAATTTATTTTAGCATGTTATTTACCTACTCTTACTACAATATTAAATCTATTTCAGGTTCAAGGACAAATGCGTGTCAGTAACATGGATAAATGTTACTTCATATGTTTTATTTCAGTCAATGAACCTTTGACTGTTATAGAAGTTTATCGAGATAATGAATTTATCAGCAATATGATGCCAAAGCTATTAGGCTTTTTTAAATACTGTATTCTGCCAGAAATAATTTTGAGACGAGTTCAAAAAAATTCGAAATGTATTGATATGAAAGGTACACTAAATTATTACTTGTCTATTTACTTCATAATTTCCATTTTTTCTTGTGGGAAATTGTTTTTCAACATCCACATCAAAAGTTACACACAAAATATACTAATTATAGTAATTTTCTTTCGTAGCAGCTGTCTAGCAGCGGTTTACGGACAAGAAAATCAAGAACATCAGGAAGAGTGAAAACAACACATCAAATGATTTTTGTTTTACAACGGGAGGGCACGGTGTGGGAAATTCACTTCGGGACGAGACTGCGTGTAGTAGTAGTTACCCATAAGGGTATGCAAACCCTAAAGGATTATTTCAGAGTGGCCAGTAGTTTCGAAGAAATAAGCCTTTGAAACTCAACGTGTAACTGATATACTTGTTTATTTTCATCACTAGTACTAACGGCAAAATAGCCTAGTCAGTAGTGCCTCCGACTCCTACGCGGACGCTCAGGGTTCAATTCCCACATTCAGCTATCGTTTTTGTTTTTTAATTACTTATTTATTTCTTTTTAAATTCACTATTTCAATAATTAAATTAATTCAATCGAGAAAAACATTGTAAAGTGTTAAATTAATTTTAATTTACATTAACTTTTATACTTTCTAAATTATAAAGCAGCTAATAATTATCAATGTTTGAAATCAAATTTTTTGGTTACCAGAAACCTGAAATGATGTGCTCATCGTAATGTGATCCATACATTGACCCTTTTTTTTCAGGTTTCTGAAAAACAAAAAAGAACTCTTGCTTTTTTTATTTCCTTTACAATCACAACAATAATTTAGCAGATATATATAACCATTTGTTAGTTATATGTGATTATTGATGCTTCGATATTATCAAACATTTTCCACCTTCTTGGTTGTAATCTCTCATTCTAATTTGTTGTCTTGTTATGATTCATAATGTCTTGCGTTTGTCTTGTACTAGTGTGTGATTGTTGTAAATAAATATACCTTGAATTACTTCAAACTTGCATTGGGATTAAATACCTATTTTGATAAATATTGTTTTTAGTAAACAGTTATGTATCAAGCAAGACATACATTGTCACTATAAATACTTGTAATTTTTGTTAGTTGGTACATATGTTTTTTTAAATTAAATAATGTATAAGGTAATATAATAAAACTATCTATTGCATTCTTGACATTCATTTCATTCCTAAAATAATAAATAGTTTACACCAGAAATACCACCTTTTATTATATAATCATAATTCCTTGTATTTCATAATACATATAATTGTAATGGGTGGCGTTAGAATAAACTTACCCCCCAGACAATTCTAATTTCGACGTAAGTACAGCCTAATAACTTTTCATTTCACGCCATCTAGTGGTTAATTTTGCTAAATGCTTTTGACTTTAAAGTAGTCGCTCGTGTCTATGTGTGTGTAAACGATACTATAATCAGAATTGTATGAAATATGGCGAATCAAATGGGTTTTGAGGCTTTAATTTGATTAATTTCGGTAAAGTGGAATCTCCGATTTGCGCGGTGTTATTTCTGTGACATAATATTGTTCCAATTACACTCAAAACTAAATAAAACTGAAAATGTCGACTTCAGCGCCATCTAACGGGAAAATGGCCACGAACAACCCGTAGCATTCACCTTAATACTAATAATTATTTTATCACATTTTATTTTAAAAAGTATTTGTATTACCCTTTGGCTAAATCTTTCAATGCTTTCTGCAATTAGTCTGACTGATTCCGAAAAATTGCAGAATGCCTGTGAATATTTTAGCGCGGCCTCTGCCCGCATCTCCTCAATACGCAGTATTGCGGCTCTAGATTCGTCTAGGGCACTTCTAGCTGCTGAAATATGATAAATAAATGTTGGTTAATAAAGAATGGCATTAAGACTTCAAAAATAAGTTTAGAACTCAACTTACATTGTCTTGTTATTTGTGTAGAGAGCTGGCGTGAGACACGCTCTACACCTCGCCGCCGCGAGGGCTCTCGCACCCTTCGGACTCTTTCTGGAAGTAGCAATTTAAAAATTATTTTATATGGTGATACCTACTATCTTTAATTAGCTCAAGCTAGACAAGCTATCATGTTGAACAAACCTGCACTTTGCCTTGGGGAGTTTTGTAAAGAGTCTGTCTGTCCCACTAGACTTGGAACAGGGGAGGCAGGCAGCGACTGCACATGCACTGGTGATGTTGCAGATAGCACGTACTGAGGGTGGTCAATCAAACTGTAATAAAGTCACAATAATATAAATAAAACTTGTATATATTGCTAATATTAAGCAGCATAAACGTTATGTTTTCACAAGAGATACAACTCACATTGCTGAGGAAGCTTCAGTCTCTTGTAATTGGTGTGATGGTTGATCAACCACTTCCACTATCACTGCACCATCACCCTATACAATAATGTATAATATTATTTAATAGCATTGTTAGTATTATTAAGCATGATGAAACAATGGTTTACAAAAGCAGATTTAAAAGTACCTTATGATACACTTACGTCATTTGAGGCAAATTGGTCCTGCCTAACATCGGCTAGCGGGCCAACATCCCTGCCTAAAATATTGGCTGTCCTCTCCTCCAATGGTGATAACATGGGAGCATTACTGGGTCCACCACCAGTAGCTCGTTGGTTCGCATTTATACTGACCAACTTTGACCTAACCCGGCACTTGTAGTCATTCCACACCTAACAAAAGAATAAAACAATATATTTATGTAGTATTATTTTAGTAAGGAACACTCGCCGTATAACATCCACTTTTATCAGCCTCGATGATTCTCACCTTGGACCATTCTTTCCCTGTTCGGGCAGGCCCTTCAACATTTAGATTTGTGGCACACTCATTCCATAAGCGTGCCGCGACTTGACGAGCCTCTTTAGACCTAACTCGTCCAAGAGCAAGATCTCGATGCTGCTCTAAGAATTGCACCATTAGCTCCATTTGTCGGACCGTCGTGCATCTGCGACGCTCATCCATTTCCACCAAGTAAAATAAGCAGTACACCAAGAAATGTAAAAAAAGAAATGAAATGTTTCCAGGAAGTGTTTGAGTGGTTTATGAAACAATGACGACTCCTTATGAAATGATAACAACTAATGAATGCGGCTGTCCAAAGTGAATAATATAACTTTGAATGTTTATTTACGTTTAAAACTTGCTTACCTTTTCAAATGTTCAAGTACATACCGCGCCTTCAGCTGTCAAAACTAGAGGTGCACACGTCAAAATTTATTACTAAACGCTCGGATATACACAAACTAAAAGAACATCACTAACGATTGACGTAACGCAACGTTCCAACTTCTATTAGACTTTCAACTTTAACGCAATACCAAAATCGGAACAGCTGAATCGAAACCTAACCGTTGTCGCAATTGGACTGTAACGTTATTGTAAACGTTCGCAGACGTTTGAAATTAGCGCGATTGCCCTCCAGTCTCCATTTCGAGTGCTATTAAAGTAGCGAAATATTCATCACGAGGGTTTTTCGATCTTGGAACTGTCAATGTTGATATGTCCTTGTAAAATATTCAAATGTTTCACAACACTAGGCATCCGAAGTGACGTGTTATCACGGGGACGGCGCTACAGCTACTGATGTTTACCAACAAATATGGCGTCCGTATCGCTTGCGCCGCACAGAAAATCACGGTGATGGCGGCCAGTGTCCGTCAGACGGTGACTGCATTAGTGACGCCCCAAAATAATATCGACATCAAGAATATATCTTTTTTAATTTCTTAATTTTCTACAGATTCTCTTTAGTTGTTGTCCATTACTCAAATGACAAGTTTAAAAAAAAACACTTTGAAGTTTTAATTTATAGTCTAGACATGGATTAACAAGATAATCAATAATTTAAAACCATTGTTTTTTTTATTATTTAGATTTTACTAGCGCATCACTAGCCCACGTAAAATTACGGGTTCGGCGCTGTGTGTCATGGTTGTAAAAGCACCTCATTTGATTACTGCATTTAGATTGCATTGTTATGTATCAAAATGATGAGCCTGAGTTTTAAAAGTTTTATTGTTGTAAAGTACACATCCTGAAGTATTATAAATAATATCAAATTTCTTCAATTTTTTTTAATGTAGTCAAGAATTGGACATCGAAAAAATGGAACGTAATATTACGGGACTAGCGCCACGGGCATCAGCGTCAAAACACGGAATATTACGGTGACGGCAGGGAAAGGGTTAAAAAAATACGGGAAAAACAATAGAGACCAGTGATTGAATTATGATATCAACCAATCAACAATCGTCAGTACCTACCTAATCAAACTATTTTTATTACAGATTCGGGATACTAGTCTTTTTGCCAGTCTTTAAAAGCAATTTATTTATTTTTTCATCACAGTATTTTTACCTCCCTGCAAGGAACACTTACACTTAGAAATAAACTATATTGTTACTCCGTTTAATTATTCACTTACTCCGTTTAATTATAATAAAAAATAAAACTGATTACAATTCAATAATGCTGTACTTACTATCACTTGTAGTAAACCCACACTATACGTAAACTTCATTCGCCGAACTGCTAGTGTTCTGCGTGTCCAATACAACGTTTACATGGGGCTGAAGCGGCTGCCTGGCTATTGTAGTCCGTCTGGAAAGTTTGCGGAGGCGCGATAGTGGTTGTACGGAAGAAAGTGGCTTCTTTGATACTTAAACAGCCCTTACCATTTAATTGTGATAAATACAGGCCAATAGCTTGTCTGCCATTTTCTATGTTCAAACCTATTTAATATAATATTTTAACGATTTATCTTTGTTTATTCAGCGAAAATAATAACTGAATTTAAATAGAAAATGTAATGATTTTATACGCAAACAGCTTATTGTCAAATAAAAATGAAAAATAAAGGGATTTCTATTTTTATAATATATCATTCCAACCTATTTTACACTATAATTTTTGAGTAAACAGTGATATTTTGAGGGCGCGTGAAAATTTCGTCTATATTCATGTAGTATTTGACGATAAACTCTCTTTCCCATTCTATTTTTATGCACATAGAGGAAACAGCAAGATTTTACTTAACGAAAATAATATTTGCCTATTTCAAGACATTTTGTCACACAAACAACATATTAAAATAATGTGTAGGAGTAGTAGGGAGAAAATTATTCACAATTTTGTCACTTGTGAATTTACAACTCCATAGAAGTGTAAATACTAAATATCCTAATAATAGACTAAATATCTTATGTGTATTTTGTGCTGAAAAATAGGTAACAAGTACTCTATTAATCAGCTATTATGCTGTTTATAAGGTACTACTCTACTCTACTCTAATAATCAGTCAATGTCATAGATTATACAGAGTCAATGTTCACTTGTGAATTTACAACTCCATAAAAGTGTTAAAAGAAAAAAGCGCGGGAAACCTGAAGTTTGGCGGACGTGGTTTTCTTTTTCAATTTTTTAATTAATTATAAAATATTGGATTAGATTAAGTTTTTGTATATATTTTATCTTAATATTTAGTAGTTTAGTTAGTTTTAGTGTTTTATTTCCTTCGGTAAGTGTTTTTAAGTTTTTTAGTGTAGTTTCTTTGATTATAATATAATCAAAGTGTAGTTTTAATATGGATCCTCCGGATGACCCCGGAGGTGGAACATTGCCGCCCGAAGTGGGGCATTATATTACAGTTTCTAATGACACTAGTGTAGATACTGATGGTTCTATCAGCACTTCTCATTCCAAAAGAAAAAGGATTTCTACTCGGCCTACTTTGTGTAAACATTGTAATAAAAAAAGGCGCAAAAGTGGCGGGAAACGTCACAACGATTGTAGTTGCGGTGAGGTGGAAATGGAAACAGAACACGTAAATACGGCATCCAATCCTCCCATTACTCCTCAGATGAATAATAACAATGAATCACCACAGATCTCGGTTTCGGTGGCCAGATTATTATATAATTCCTCGGATGCGGCACCATTTTTAGTTCACGTTCAAAGGGAGCAAACTGCTTCCAATGGAAATACATTTTTAAATCCAATTTCATTTGGTAGGTTTTTAAAGAGAAACTCATTTAAAGGTATTATTAATGGAAGTCTTAAAAAAATTGGACGCAATAGGCTTGTTCTATCTTTTTCCACATTCCAAGATGCCAATTCTTTTATTTCCAATAAGATGTTGGAAAAGGAAAATTTTAAATCTTTTATTCCGACGTTCTCTGTCACTCGCATGGGCGTCGTCAGAGGCGTTCCCATGGAGTGGTCTGATGACGAGGTTCTTGAAAACATCTCGGTCCCAATTGGTTGCGGGAAGATTTTAAAACTTAGGAGGATTAAGAGAAAAACTATATTAGACGATAAACCTCAGTTAAAAAATACAGAAACAGTTATTTTGACATTCGATGGTCAAGTTTTACCAAAGCGGGTGTATATGTGCTACTCTTCTCTAACAGTCGATTTATACATTTACCCTACTATACAATGCTATAACTGTTGTAGATATGGACACGTTAAAAATCAATGTAGGTCAACACCTAGATGTTATAAGTGCGGTCAAGGTCACTCTGGGGATGCTTGCACCGTCTCTGAAGACAGCGTACATTGTTGCCTCTGTAAAGGATACCATGAGGCAACTAGCAAAAAATGCTTAGAATATGAGAGGCAGAAAAACATTAAGGAGTCAATGGCCAAGTCCTGCATTTCGTATGCTGAAGCTTCAAAACTTCATCCTACAATTTCAAAAATCTCTTATGCTGATGCCTTGCTCTCCTCACCCACAATTTCTAGCAATATAAATACATCAATTCCACAGGATTACTCTCCATCAAAAAATAAAACATCATATAAAAAGACAGTTTTTATTAAACCTCGGTCGCCACCTCACTTTTCCAAAGGTTACGATCAGCAATTCCATCAGGAGCTTACTCAGGGTGTGCCTCAACCTAAAGATGGTTGTGCTATCATCCCCAGAGATGACCTATCTACTTTATCTGTTAGCGAATTGATCATAGCATTAATTAAATCTCTAACTCAAACTCATAACCTTTCACCGACCATCGCTGCCACTGTATTGAATGCAGTTTCTGAATCAAATAAAAATAATGGACAACAAAGCAAAGGTGTTCCAATGGAACTGCCGAAGCGCAGTAAGTAAAAAATGTGATATAATATATCTTGTAAATAAATATAATCCTTTTGTTTTTTCACTTCAAGAGACATGGCTTAAACCAGGGTCTTTGTTTAAGGTCCCTGGGTATGCCTGTGTCAGGGAAGACCGCTCTGATGGGTATGGTGGTGTAGCTTTACTCATCAAACATCATCATCCATTTTCACTTTTCACTCTCCCATCTCATAATAATGACTTTTCTATCATTGCAGCAATTGTAGATAATATTTGTTTTGTTTCTGTATATATTCCTCGTCCTTCTGCTGTAATTTTTAGTGAAATTGTAAATATTTTTTCTATACTTCCTAAACCATATATAGTTTTAGGAGATTTTAATTCCCAACATGAAGTCTGGGGAAGCTCATCAACAAATGGCTTTGGTAGCTCTTTACTAGAAATTGTAGATAATCTTAATCTTTGTATATTAAACACTGGGTCCCCTACTCGACGCACCTCTCCAAACGAAGGAGTTAGTGCACCTGACTTATCATTATGCACTGATAAATTAGCTTCGCGCCTGAGTTGGGAAGTTATGCTTTCCTCTTATGGGAGCGACCATTTCCCCATAGTTTTATCATTTCCATATAACCAAAAAATGTATTCCAATCGCCCTCCGCGGTTGAAGTATAGACTAACGGATGTAAACTGGCATACTTTTAGGGAACACTTGGATGAAATAGTTTCTGCTCTTCCTGAAATTAAGAGTGGCAATGAACAGTCATGTGCTGAGGCTTTAGCTAAAGCCATGATAAAAACCGCTGATAAACTTTTTCCTTTTAAAAAGCCACATAATAAAATTCCATCTCCACCATGGTGGGATAAAGATTGCACAGATGCAATATTAAAACGAAAGCAGTGTGAACTAAACTACTACGAAAATTCTACCGTAGAAAATTTTGACATTTTGTGTGAAATAATTTCAGAGACCAAAAAATTAATTAAAAAAAAGAAATTTGAAAGCTGGAGATTATTTTGCCTTTCTATATCTCCTAATGTTCAACCATCTGTTGTTTGGCGCAATATCAGAAGGTTCAGATCAGCGTTTTCAGAATCGTCTACCGCATTTCTTCCAACTCAGTTAAAAAATCAATTTTTAGATAAATTAGCTCCCTCATATGTCCCAAATGACATTGTTCCGTATAGTATGCCTCTCACATTGTCAGATCCTCCCTGTGAACTCAATAACCCATTTACTCTAGAAGAGTTGAAAGGTGTTGTCAGCCATATCAAAGATTCTGCACCGGGCGCAGATGGGATCCCTTACTCTTTTCTGACTAACATGAGTGACCTATCTCTTTCATATTTCCTAAAATTAATAAATCAGATTATGATAACGGGGAATGTTCCCCTTTCTTGGAAATCGCAAGATATTCTTCCAGTACTGAAACCCAACAAAAGTCCATCTGACAGCACATCTTACCGTCCCATAGCTTTGTCATCAATTATGTTAAAGATATCAGAACACTTGGTTAAAAATAGGTTAGAGTGGTTTATAGAAAACAGGGAATTATTAAGTGAAAGTCAGTTCGGTTTCAGGAGAGGTAAAAGTACTTTAGATAGCCTAAGTATCTTTGTCACTGACATTCGATTAGCATTCTCTTCTAATCACTCCATAGTTGCAGCTTTTCTTGATATAAATTCGGCTTATGATAATGTTGTAATATCAAAATTAAAATGTAAACTTGTGCAGTTAAATGTACCTATTTTACTTATAAACTTCATTTTAAACATACTATCTGAGAGGTATATAAATCTAACTATTGACGACTCTTGTGAAACTAGAGTCGTGTGGAAAGGTCTCCCTCAAGGATCAGTACTAAGTCCTCTACTTTATGATATTTACACTTATGATCTTGAATCCTCTCTGAATAATGAAGTAAAAGTGCTTCAATATGCTGATGATCTTCTATTGTATTGCCCAAATAGCTCTATTTCAACGGCTTGTAATTCATTGACATCAGGTCTTTCCCTTTTAAAAAAATGGATGGATAGCAATGGTCTTGAGCTATCTACCTCAAAAAGTTCAATTGTTCTTTTTTCTAGGATGCGCCTTCCGCCTCCTGTTACTGTATATTATGATAATGTTCCTATTCCAGTAAAATCATCAGTTAAGTTTTTAGGACTGATTTTAGATAGTAAACTTACTGGAGTTCCACACTGTGAATATATCGCATCAAGGTGTGAACAAAGACTAAATATATTAAGATGTCTGTCCGGAGTTTGGTGGGGAGCCCATCCATTTTCACTAAAATTAATCTATAGCGCTATAGTTAGAAGTGTACTAGATTATGGCACATTTTTACTAGAACCCGGAAATTCAGCTGCTTTTAAAAAATTGGATGCTATCCAGTCAAAAGCTTTGCGTATTGTGACTGGGGCTATGAAATCAAGCCCAATTAATGCCTTACAGGTTGAAACAGTAGATCCTCCACTTTCTCTTCGACGTCAGTTTCTTTCCGATAAATTTTTATTCCGTGCCTTACAATTTTCCAATCATCCTTTACGTGTGAAACTTCAGTCTCTTTTAGATCAAACCAATTCTTCTCAATATTGGTCTCACAAATCTCTTCCCTGTCTTCTGGTAAGCTATAAAAAGTTAATCTCTCTACAAGCTCCAATATACAAGTCCATTACGTTTCCACTCTTTGGTAATCCATATGAATCATTGGTGTTCACTCCGGATATTATCTTGAACTTAGGAATTACCAAAAACGACAACTTTGTAAAAGAGTTATTTAACTTTTCCAAAAATTTGCATTGGGAGAATTGGCATCATATTTATACAGACGCATCAAAACACTCTTCTTCAGGAAATGTTGGAGTTGGAGTTTTTCACTCACAGTATAAAATTGTACAAAAAGTTAAGCTTCCTCCTGAGTCTTCGGTGTTTACTGGGGAATGTTATGGTCTTTTCAAGGCCCTAGAGTATATTTACTTAATGAAATTGGATAAAACTGTTATATTTACTGACGCTCTAAGTGCGTTACAAGCTCTTAAACGAAATCCTTTTAAATCTAAACCTTTATTTCCTGTAGTTTTATTTATTAGAAGCCTTTTATATAAATGCCTTAAAATTGGTCTTCAAGTTTCTTTCGCTTGGATACCGGGGCATAGCAATATTACTGGTAATGTTAAAGCTGATCTTCTGGCAAACGAGGCGGTAGACTGTGGTGATATATTTCCCTATACAAACTTTAGCCACGACTTGGTCAATTTACCTAAGAGTTTTCTTTGGGAAGATTGGAGCAGGTTGTGGGCAGATAGCAGCACTTCTAAAGGTAACTATTTTTCACGTATTCAATCGCATATCCCAAAGAAGCCATGGTTTTCTAAATTCAACTTTAGTAAAGCTGCTACGAGTTGCTTGATTCGTATGAGACTGGGTCATAATTGTTCCCAGGTCCACCTTGCTCGGTTACAGATCGTTGATAGTGCCCTTTGCGAATGCGGTGAGGTAGGCGATTTGAACCACATGTTTTTTTCCTGCCCTCTTCTTAATCATGATTCTTTTATTTCAAGTCTACTGTCCTATAATGTTCCTTTTCCTACCTCTATCTCTGTGTTATTATCAACTAATGATTTCAAAATATACATGTATTTAGCATCATTTATTTCTCTAAATAATTTACGTATTTAAACATTTTATATCCTGTATCTGTCCAAATGATCCTATCCAATATCCGTCCAAATCCCGTAACCTAAATTAATTTCATTTTCTACCAAGTTTCCCCGTTTTTGTTGGTGGCATTGCGCAAATAGCGACTTGCCAATATTAAAAAAAAAAAAAAAAAAAAAAAAAAAAATGTTAAAAATATCCTGTGTGTATTTTGTGCTGAAAAATAGGTAACAAGTACTCTATTTTTAATCAGCCATTGTGCCGTATAAAAGGTGACATCTACTCTAATAATCAGTCAATGTTCAGCTCTTGGGGCGACTGTTTCCTGTAATTATGCTATAATAATCCTGATATAACGCTTTTAGTTGCAGCTATTCAGCTAACAGCTGTTTAATTTGTGCCCAAATCAGAGTTATATCAGCTGAGACAGCGCCTCTAATGCTCTTATTCAGCAGGCTTGTACAGCTTAGGATTTCATTGTGGACAGTGATTCAGCTTATACAGGGTGTCCAGTAAATAGCACGACATACTGCAGGGGGTGATAGCTAGGGTCACTACCTATCAATACAACACAATATATGTTCAGCAAAATCTTACGGATTTACAGTTTTACAAAATTTTCCGAAATACCGAAAAATCAATAAATAGCATTTTTTTTGTATTTTTTGAATGAAAATGCACTAGTATTGTATCTTTCCTAAATCACCATTAAACAGGCTATATTTTAAGTTTGTTGTACAAAACTGCCACATACATTTTTTTTTTCACCACTGTAGGTTAAAGTTATGCGAAAAGAAAATCGTTCTGTGAAAATTTTAACAAAAAAAAACTATTTCTTCAAAACTTTCTTGTTTTTGATAAAAAAAAACTTATAATGAGTAGAGTAACCTATTCACGAATAATTTGATGTAAAAAAAGTTCTAGAAAAGGATTTTTTCATTACGAGATGCTTAAAAATCTGTTTCAAGGTAGAGATTTTTCGATATTTCGGAATATTTTGTAAAACTGTAAATCCGTAAGATTTTGCTGAACATATATTGTGTTGTATTGATAGGTAGTGACCCAAGCTATCACCCCCTGCAGTATGTCGTGCTATTTACTGGACACCCTGTATACAGCGTTTCTGTATTACTTGGGAGATAGTAGAGAAAATGAAACTCAGTGAGAAGAATATTTTATTAATTCTAGACGAGCATGCTAGTTCGAAACAGAAGTGGATGTCACAGTGGTCTCGAACCTACCGATTTTTAAGTATTTCTACCGATATAGGCTCTATTCTACCGAAAAATCGGTAGGTTCGAGACCACTGGGATGTCATATCCGCATATTAAAAACGAATTCTTGTATATTTTGATTGCATTCGAATTGGAAAATATCAGGCCTTTTTTTTCTTAATGGGAAATCATCAAATGACTTCTCCCGCTCTGGGCGGAGCGGACGGGAGTGTCAGACTCTTACTGACTAAAACCCACCCGTGATCCTTCTAGTGCCCTTTGCGTTCCACGGCCGCGGTGACTCTTTCGAACAAATTCCGCAAACCTAACAGGCACTGACCGGGTTCTTTCCATCTGACAGAATCTTGATGCTTCGAATTTTACTTGGCATACCACACATGGCATGATCTTTTTTAAATTAATATTTGTAATGCCGAATGTTTATATGCCTGAATTTGCAATGGCATACTATTGAGGTGAATGTTTACTTGGTGCAACGATAACGATATTTTATATAATTTCACTTGGCATACTATGAAGATGGTAGTTGTACCTAATCGTACATTAAAATTTAAACACTGTGTTAAAAGTAAAAAATTTGTGCTGCACAAGTTAGTGACAGAAAAAAATCGCTGCAAAACCGACTCCACATAGTCTTGTCTGCCCTACTCCTAGAGTGTAATTTAAATCACGAAGGCGCCGAGGGGCGTGTAGTTTTAACGCTCGACGCCGCGGCTGAGGCTGAGGCCAGCATGTCGAAGCTGCCGTGGTGAGCGTGAAAACCATCTGCGACGGTAAGCTCGCGTGGGACCGCCAGAGCTCCGCGGCGCCGGAACCGTGGCATAAACCATGCCTGTTGAATGCTGCACGGTGCATGCTTGCTTGAGTAATGCATGCTTGCTTGCATCAATTTTATTATTATGGTGAGGAATACAAAATTATTGTAACTATGAATTATCTGTAATATGTTAGATGTGTCTTTAAATTTATGGATGTCAAATTTATGACAAAAAATAAAATTATGACATTAAAACTTCTCCTATAAAGGGTAGACCCGGCACTGACCCTATGGACCCCGTTTTTTTTGCTGACAGCTGTTTGAGGCTCGCGTGGAACACGACGCGCCGTCGACCCGGGCGGTTGCTATCGGATGGCGAGCCACCCATAGTTCGCGGTCCGCCGACGCCCGCGCCCGGGGCGTCTTCTTTTGTTGCGGCGGCTGGAGCGTGAGGTTTTCCTCTCCCGCCCGCGGACCGCCTCCTTCGTTAGCATTATATGCCTCATCGCTCCGGACCGTGGATTGAACCAGGGCCGGAAAAAAGCCCTTGAAATAAACATGACAAGCGTAAATTTTCGTTTGACGGCCATGAATCACTTATTATTTAGTGACTATTCCATTAAATAAAACAATACATTTCGAAAATTTAGTACCTAATATGTGTTTGAAAGTTATCCTGTTCCTAGATGCAGCCTGCGTCCAATGTATAAAACTATGGGTCCTTTAGGATTTAGGCCTACCTTTCCTCCTGTCTTCAGCATTTTCCTCGCACAGCACTAGTAACTAGTGGGAAAGCCAGCCTAAAGGTATTAGATACAAAACAGACAAAACTCAAAAGTTGTGTGATGAATTTATTTGTGCTGGCTTGTTGCTACTTGTGTCGATTAAAACGATTCAATCAGTTTCGATCATTGTATTTGACAAGCGAAGGGTTAGTAAGTGCTTTAGATCTACATTATTTTCGCGATTTTAACGTATGATTAGGCCATATCCCGGTAACAAGTATTTTTCTTTACCTTTGTTGTATATAACTGTGAAAATCCAGACAAAGATCAGACATGCAATTTCCTAGCAATGCAAATTTTTAAAGGCTTCGTTTATTGACGATCCTTTGTTAGAATAATTTTAATTATTGCATTTACAAGAGCTTGAGGGTTAATCAATCGTCAACTTTAGAACAAGTTTGGGTACGTCACCGTCTGTTAAACTGGAAGTGGCATTTATTGTACGACGACTGTCGCCTGGTCTAGACAGAAAGCAATTTATTCTCAATTTTTATCGACCTTGCGCTACAATTTGATTCAGGTTTAAAATATCGATATCTATTTAAAAGTGAAAATCTGTTGAAGCCTGAACGTTCACAGTAATATACAATAAACAGGGTGGAAAGTTCAAGCGGACCCTGGAAGGCAAGTACCAAAAATATTGATGTTATCAATCTTTAGAGTAGGAGGTTTTTAAGTGCTATTAACATTTCTTGCGTCTTATTTATTAACACAGGTTTAAATATAACTACATAAATAACCATGTATATCCGATTTAAATTATTTATTGAATGGATCTGATTACCTGAAAAAAAAAATTAGAGCATCCTATTTTAATTAATATTATTTGCTCAAAGGAAACGTCATTCTTTTTTTCTAGAATCAGAGAATCTACATTCTGAATTTACTTTCTAGTTCGTGTATTTCGTGTTGTATGTGCTCTAGCAGGAAACATCTAATGTAAATGAAACCTATGAAAATTATTGTCCATAAAAACGATTGGCATAAGTATTGTTTATTTTTGTTTATTATAAGATTTTGTCCCTGTTCTCATTTATGTTTCATAGTGTTTCATGCTATAGTTTACACTAATAATGTTAAGTTCTTTTTTCCCATTGGAGTTAGTTCGACTCCCGCTTGAGGCAAGCAAATTTTCGAAGTAGATTTTGTTTTACGTGTACGTAACTTACTTAAAATAAATGTATGTTTCCTTTGAGCAAAAATTTGAAGCAAAGATATTTTGGGCTGCTCTCCCTCCAGTGTTTGGTTCCACATTCCACCCTATATTTAGCAGGTCCATCAAGTATATTGCCAATATTTGGATTTATATATACATTGTAAATTGACTTAGGTAAGTAATTCATAAAACATATCACAATTTATAGATCTAACAGTTAGGCAATAGTAGGTCCCATTGTATTTATTATTACTGAATTAGGAATATGTCGCATACAAGTACAAATAAAATGTGCTTTAATTACATGCTTTTCTTTTAATAATCTATTTTGTTAATTTAGAATCGTATCCTGATGTCATTATTAAGATACTGAGAAGTCGCATCTGATAAGAGTGGAAGCCTTTTCTTCTTCTTTCGATGTACATAGTTAGCATAGAATAAGAACTAGGTTTAAGTTGTACAATAGGTACCTATAGACGAGGTGATGATGATTTCTGCTGACATTATTGTGCATACAGCATCAGTCATGACATTTCAAGGTCTGATATAGAGTAGGTACTAAACAATGGTTCTAAACATGAATGTTTTTAATATATATAAGTATATACCAATATTTATTATCTTATTAATTATTTATTTTGATTTTCAGGCATAGTTTACCCTGCTTTTATTAAGAAACATGTCCAAAATTTCAAAATTGGTTCAAGAATAGGACTTTAGCGTTATATAAAATAAATAGATGGATGCGGTATGTACCGAGTCGATCTAGATAGTTATTGCCTTCCTTTCTTATGTACTCATTACTGGAATCTGATCTTTATGGATTACCTATCGACCTATAATCTGCTTTGTTCGTCGTGATGGGAAAACTGAATGTCTATCACAGTTTCTTTGTCAGTTATGTTATCTTTAAAGTCACATATTCGTATGAAACAATACAATTATTTATAATACCTACATTATTTGCAAACGTCATACGTATCTAATCCTGGATGTTCCTTTTATAAAATGTCTAGGCAATAGGCATCAATTGTTAGGTTTCAAGTTTAGGCATTATTTAGATAGCCAATGTTTATTGCAGGATGTTTCATTGTATGTGCAACCATGTATCACTATTGTACATAGAGTTAAAGTAAGTTTATCCGGTTTTCGTTCCCTGCTAATAACATTTCCTAAATAACTATACAATATAATAGATCTATAATAATTATTAAACAATTTATTACAAAAATATGTACACCTTAACAATTATGGTAGGTACATTTTTTATAAAGTAAAGATTTCTATTTATTTACTGGTAAATCTCATAACCTTTTAAGCAATAATTAATTAAATAATGTAAGCGTAATAATAAACATTCGCGTCAGGAGTCCTTGGTCTTTATACATGAACGAGCGAAAGTGTTCATCACAACATCAACTCGTTGTATATTTTATTATTGGAGTTGCACAAGACACCTTATCGACTAACTACTCGTTTACTTAAACTATGATTGCTCATTTTCTCATTACAAGCACCTATCAATAAGGAAATTATGCAAATGGACAGCGTTGTGTCACTTCAGTATAGTGCGAACGACGTAGTAGTATTACAATCATGAGTTATAGTTCATAACGGTGGTGACCAGATAATTATTAGGAAAGCCTATTCCATCGGCCGGTTAGAGAAGTATGTCTCAGACGTCGGGTCGCAGCAGATGTAGGTCGACGGCCACGTCGCGGCGCTGCGAGCGCATGGCGCGCGGCTGCGAGTGCGCGGCGTCGCCCAGCAGAGCGGCGTCCTCGGCCAGCGAGTCTCCGGAGCCGTAGCCGCGCTCCTCGCCGGCGTCGCCCTCGCACCACGACGCGGATCCCGAGCTCATCGAGCGGGGCTCCGTCTCCGCGCCCGCCGAACAACTCGCGCATACTTCTGCAAACACGTCTACATTTCAATATACTTACAAAATCTCTTGCTTTCAAGTAAATGCCTTTCTTCAAGTCTGTATTTCCAGCCTATTTTGCTCTATAGACTGGACAGGTATTTTATAGTGTCCTTGTTAAGTTTGAGATTTCTGTTTGTGGGATGGGTTGGCTTATGTGGCCCGGGCGCTGCGGTGCCACTCGTTTGAGAGACAAGGGACCAACAGAACGGAAATCTTGAAATGAGCTGCTTAACCTTATTAATGATGAATATAACGATAAAGGTGTTTGTTTTTCCTGAAAATGGTGCCTTTCGGAAAATTACTACTACCGTTAAGAACAAGGAAAAGGTACACCTAAGCTGTTGGATTTATCCAATACCTGCCATATTAATATTCGATACATTTTTTAGTAAATTAAGTACCTAAACAAATGATACGTCTAAATAAATAGTAAAAAGAAAACTACATTACAGACACATGCTGAAATTGATGGAGGTGTTGTAAATAAATATAATATTGAGGTACCTACTACATTTTTGTAATATTTGGTATAAAGAAAGTAGGCTGAAATCTAGTCATCGTTGTAAGTGTTTTGTATAGTAGGTAACATGACCGTATTTGGAACGTTCAGAGACTGAATCCGCTGGTTGTAATAGACCACCGTATTTTTCTTATTGAATATTTATTTGAGTTTGTAGCAGGAGCAGGACATACTGCCTCATTACGACCGAGCTGGAACAAACTTCAAAATGTCTGTCGCATTTTGGTAGGACTATTTGTAGGTAAATTACGTAAAGAAAACACGGTGATGTTGGTAATCTTTTCTGCTACCACAGTGTTACGTTGCGCTATACAGATTTTAGCCTAATTACTGTGTTCTTTTACACGAAGTTTCAAACATGCCACAAATTTTACGAATCAGCTCTATCTTTTTATAAAATTAAGATAAGTATATACCTAAGAACCTACTATAAATTGAATTGTCGACATTAGTCTTTTATTTGTTCATGGTAGATATTGTGACATCTGAATTAACTCCATGTTTAATCATCAATTTGTTGTTTTATTTATTTGGGGCTAAATCGTTATATATCTACATACCTACCTTAGGTAGGTACTTATAGCTTTTATAATTAAAGAGGAATTGTTAATACAAGTAAAAACGCATAATTATTGTTCACGAATTGGAAATAAGATAACGGCCGGAAATTAGAGGGGAAAAAAATATGTATCAATCGGTAGATATCTTCTGGTTAGAGAGATGTTCAGTAGTAGGTAGCTTGTCGGATATTTAAATCACATGTAACAGTTGCAGCGTGTGTACAAGCAATAGTGCTGATTTAAAATTTGCTGCATGTTTTTATATCGCAAAAACTGTGGTACCTACGATTTCAAATCATTGGCTTGTAGAAGAATCAATCAATTTCTTTTTAAATATAGATACTTAGGTATAGGCATTTGTTTAAAATAGATAGGTAATTAACTTTCAATAAAGTAGCAAATGAATTGTATGTCCAGACAAAAAATAAGATCAGATAAAGATATAGCAAGTCTAAATCTACGACACCTTCATTAGTAGGTACATTCATGTGGTAGGAGTAAGTTGTACGGGTCTACAGGAGGACACAGAGAGATACTATTAAATTATAAACATTCCACACATCGATAGGGGTAGGTGTAGGACTCACTCAGCCGGCGGCGACCGTATACTATGGGGCTCTCCCAAGTCGACGGTCAGAGAGATGTCGACGACGAATAATCTTCATAAGATGCTGCAATTTTGTAATATTCGCATATTTATACCTATGGCAACGACGTTCAATTGGTTAAGTTAGCATCACAGTAACTACAGCATTCTATTCACACGAGTGTCTACGTGATGATGGCGACTAATGTGTTAGTGGCTCATAGACCCAGTGAGCTGAGTAGAAATCGATCGGAGTATCTGATAACTTTTTGAAGTTTTTTTTTTTCTTATTTGATTGGTCGGATGACTAAATACTATGCTTCAAATACTCAAAACAATTTCTACTGATCTGGTTATTTATAACAGTTTGGAATTTTAGGAATATAGTGACGGAGTTAATAAAGGTTTGTGTGGGCAGTTAAATGCTAATGTTCCAGTATGCATGGGGGCAGGTAGGGCGGCGGGTGCTGACCTGAGCTATCGGTGACGAGGCGCGTAGGCGTGAGCTCACGGTCCGGCACCACGATCACTACTTCGTCGTCCCGGGGGGAATCACCGTTGCGACTTGTGCTTGCTGTCCTGTTAACATATATTATATTATTCAGCTATGCAACTAAACTTCAGCGAAATTGGCAAGATTAGGTAGGTAACTGCGTCGTATATTATTCTTGTGATCTTTAAAGCAGAGGCAAATCCTGCAGAATTACTAAGAAATGAACATAGTCAACATTGAATTTTATCATTGGCCATATAAAATCAAAATAAAGGGCACTTTTTTTTGTTATAGGTAATTAAGAACGATTTGTAGAACCAGACATTTTTTTTTAAAACAATGTCATACGTACCTACTTTTATGTTCCTTCTCAAAAGTAATAAATTATGTTATGAAATAGCTAGATGGATAGAGTAAACGGGATTAAGAGTAAATATTAAAATCACTTACTATTTTCCTTACAAATTTAATGTATTATCGACAGTTACTATTTCAAATAGTAATAAGCTGGACAAATAATTAAGAACGATTCTTAAACTGCTCGTTTTATAGTTTTAGTTGTTTCATTAGATTTTAAAAATCTCATTAAATAAGACGGTGGTAATGTCAAAAATTGCAATTTAATACATTTTATTCCAAGTTAATAGTTTGTAGCATGTCCACGGCTTTTGATGACTGCCTTACACCGGCGAGGCATTAACTCTGTCAATTTTTGACATTTTTCAAGGGAAAAGAGCGCCATTCTTCTAAAAAACTTTGGTTACTACTACTTACACCGTCGATTTAGAGCATCTTTGGTGCGAAGTCAAGAAACTTTTTCTTAACTTCGCACCAAAGATGCTCTATGAGATTTAAATTTTTACTGTTTGGTGGCCATAGACAGATACTGATTGAGATTTGCGGAATTCTTTAACCCTGCGTGCAGTGTGCTTGGAATCCACGTCGTGTTAAAATGTCCAATTTTGTTAAATATTTTTTTTAATAAAATGTTGTGGTACTACAAATCGTTCTTAATTATATGATCGTCACTGTATATAATTATTATATAAGTATATTTGTTCGCCAATAAACTCAATTTTCCTTTATTTCTTTTCTTATCTTTATTTATTGGGTAAAATAGATTCGTACTTTACTATAACTTTTTTTTTCATGAATCTGCTGCCGAGGTCGGAGTAACCCCGGTTCATGGGCCGCTTGCAGGGCACGAGCGGCCCGGCCACGGGCGCGGGCGCCTCGGCGCTGCGCGACACTGGCGAGTTGGGTTCCGACGCCTGCTTGTCGGCCAACGCGGGCCGGGCCCGCTCTGCCAGCCCGCCCGAGCCTGAGCCCCCGGCCGACCCGCCGCCCACTAGTCTTCGTGACACCCCTCTATCTTCCTTATACATTTCTAACAAATGATCCAACTTACTTTCTATATCATCTACCTGAAACAGAAATTACTAACAATAGGAATAAAAACGTATGAGATATTTCTATGATATCTATCCAATCCATCATTATCCTTATCAGATAATTTAATCGCTTTCACGCCTGATTTGAACCATACTTCTTTATTATATCTATGTTTTGAACACAATGTTTTGTATTCACAAAACTGGTTGCTTTAAAACGCCAATGTGTCATACGTTGGTTAGCACTCGTAACTTAGTTAATTTTATTTTATTGATTCATTAATATCGGACAAAATATAATTATTTTTTTAAATAACTCATAGCCAGTGTTAGTGATACAAAACACGCACGCACAAACCAGGTTACAAAGAGACCGATTAAGAAAGAGATAGGCTTCCTGAGTGATAGTTGTCTTCATATGCCTTGAAATAAGGGGGCCAAGCATTCTTAATGTTAATATTGGGCGCGACTGACATACAACGAGCTGACCGGTACATAAAGTGACGGAACGAGATAGTGCCTTTTTTTTTTTTTGGATGGGAAATCATCAAATGGAAGGGAGTGTCAGACTCTTACTGACTAAAACCCACCCCTGTTCCTGCTTGTGCCCTTTGCGTTCCAGGGCCGCGGTGACTCTTTCGAACAAATTCCGCTACCCTAGTCACTTTCAATGTACCTAGATAAGTACATATGTGCCGTAAACACTTAAATTTATTGCGTTTATTCATTCTCATGCCATTTAGAGTGACCTACTACAACGTGATCGCACTTTCTGACGTTGTCAACAGTTATGTATGTGCATAATTCAAATACTCAATACTTAGTTATTTTAGCCGGGCAGCAGTGGTTACCGTGTCGTCTACGTAGCTGGTACTGTTGATACTAACACCAGCCCCGCACCCGACACGCATACTGCTGAGCCCGACCTCAAGATCGATGACATAAAGGTTGAAGAGCCTGGGAGTCTGTAACCTTTCATAGTGCTCAACCAACTCATATGACTAAGCAAAAGTTCCGGTCTACGTCTGCTTCGATCGCATACGCTAACTACTGAAAGATTTTTAAAACTTCTGCCGGTATATTCCTGTCACCTTTTTCAGAGCACACCAATTATGACATAAGGTCGAAGGATCCGGATAGATCGAGAAAAATAGCATATTCTGGAGTTTTACGATCTGTATAATATTAAACTAAGTAGATGACCAAAGTAATAAAAAAGGTTTAAGCGAAACAAAAGCACTTACTTGTCTTTCAATTTTAACTACTCTGGAAGCTAGGCTGATTTTTGATGCGTAGACATCTTTAGCTTTAGATCCTTGTTTCCCAAGTATTTGGTCTAACCTGTTGGCGTGTTTAAAAAAGTTAAGTAAATAAACAACATTTTATGTTTAAAAATAAACATCGACTTTTTATTTTAATTCTTCTTTGTCTAATAAAGTACTCGTACATTTTATAATACTGCATAATGTTTATACATATGTATAAAAGTATTGAAGTAGGTGCTAAAATATTATTAAACATAGATAAGTACCTATTTAAGATTTATGGATATTTTTAAAATGGTGGAACCTAATTTATCGGAAGATATCTTGCGGCGAGGCACCTTCGAAACAAATGAAAATCATAAAGTTCTAAAGATTAAAACCGATGTTTTTGCTCATGGATTAACCTGAGATTAAAATATAATTATCATAACAATAAATGAGATTCCAGAAACATCTGACAGTTCTAAAACAATCTTCAGACATCTCACGAGAGGAGTAAAATAATATGTAGGGTGGATTAATTATTTTGGAGATGGAACAGCCAGAGGAGGAAACCTGTGTTTCCATTGGAAAACGTACTCATTTTCAGTTTGTTCAAATGCATGTTTTAATACACAGTTCATTATGTGAGTTAATTGCATTTAGCACTTACTTACGAGTATTTAAAAGACAAAGAGAGCTATCTCTAAAGAAAAAGTGGAACTGAATACAGCGTTAAGGTTGCCTTGGGCTTACATCCTGTCTGTCCTGTTAATAAATAAATAAAAATTGTTTTCATGTACACCAGTCAACAGTCTTGTTGCTCCATCTCAAAATCCTCCCTATAATCATATCATAGAGCGTGCGGATTCAACTTATTCAAACATTAAAAAATAAGCCTTGGCCAAAAGTAAGCTCCTTACAAATTTAGCTCGTTCACGGTAAGTATGGGAGAAAATCAAATCTACTATTGATGAAATGTTTAAAAACAATGATGCATGCCGCAGCTAGCAATAAAACATTTGGATGCAACAAAATGTGTCTTTTACAATTTTTGTATTTATTTATCAGTTAGCTCGTTGTGAACATCCAGTGATCTAGTGCGCCTTTGGTATTTTATTTCAGAATTTTGAAGTGTTATCGTTGGAATATGCCAAAACGAAACGAACTTTCTTTAGTAAAACGTGTGCAGATACAGCTTCTGCATGAGCAAGGGAAATCACAAGTAGAGATTATCAAAACTGTGAAATGTTTACGCAGATCCGTGCAATATGCTATTCAGCAATTCTCTGCTACCGGATCACATCAAAATAGACCGAGAACCGGGCGTAAACGCATCATCACAGACCTTCAGGATACCGAGAGGGTCATTGAGAAATAGGAAAAAACATCTTCAGAGCTAGCTACTGAGTTGTCAAAACAAATTAAGAAACCAATTTCTGCTCGAACTACTCGTAGACGACTTCAGGAAGTTGGTCTGAAAGGCTATAAAGCTAAGAAGAAGCCATGGCTCTCCGAGAACAACAAAAAAGCTCGGTATAAATGGGCCTTAATGATGATTGGTCAAATGTTGTGTGGCCAGACGAAACACACTTTGAGGTGAGTACGTCAATTTAATGGACTGATAAAATTTTATAAAATGGTTTAAAACCAAACGCATAGATGAGTTATTTTAGTTTTCCGGAGGGCAATGTTTTTCTCTTTATTGCAGATTTTTGGTACACCTGGTGTGACCTTTGTGCGTCGCTGGGTGTGCTAAGACTTTAAGCCAGAGTGTGTGAACTCAACCGTAAACACGGCGGCGGCAGTATAATGGTCTGGGGTTGCATAAATGAATCTGGAGTTGGCGAATTGTTCGTGTGTGAGGGCCTCATGAACTCTACTAAGTACCTAAATGTACTAGAAACTGCGTTGCTGCCTTCATTCTCGAAACTTTTTGGCGTCACAAACATGGATCGTATTAAATTCCAGCAAGATAACGCGCCATGCCACTAATCTGCCCGCACTATGAAATAGTTTCCAGAAAATAATAGAACTAACGTCTTGACTGGCCTGCCCAGTCTCCAGATTTGAACCCCATAGAACATTTATAGGGTTTATTAAAGCGTAGAGTTAGGCGCCACACAATTAATAACAGAGAAGATTTGGAACGCTGCCTGCGCCTAAAATGGAACGCGATTACTGCTGAAGACTGTAAAAATCTTATAAACTCTTTACCATAAAGAATTTCTGCCGTAATAAAGGCAAAGTATTAATTTTATTTTAATAAATTGGTAAATAAACGTGTATAAAAGGTTTTGTTTTATTTCTATTAGTTACTCCGCATAAAACTGAAAGGTGTCATGGGTGCTCAATACTTTTGGCCAAGGCTGTACTTAGCTAATTATTATTTTACTCTCTTCGCGAAATAAAAGTTAATGCCCGATAAAAAGAAACGCACACAAAAATGTATCAAAAGGTAAAAAATCTAAAATGTGTGTACAGAAACAATGAAATGATGGAATCACAAAGCTGTTTCTAAGGAAAATAAATTGCTTGTATCTGAACTATGTCTAACTATTAATAAATCACTTCAAAAGTTGGCTTAAGTGAAATTGCAGGAATATGAAAATGCTATAAGGCTTTTTGTTATTGCTTGCGTTTAAAAACATATCGAACGAGGGAAAGTACAAAAAGCCTACGTAAATCAGTACCTTTCATTTTCAGGAATTGTATTGTTTTTATGATTTTATAACGGTACAAAACCTAAGTAGAATTCTCCTATTGGGTAACCTCAGGGAATCTTGGTGAAAGATAAAATAAACATATAGTTATGTAAATCTTGCAAGATAAATTTCCCTGTGGTTACCCGATAGGTGAGTTCTACTTAGATTTAAAGTAGATGTGTAGTCACTCAGCGATAGTATTGTTGCGAGCTTCGGATTCTTGACAGTAAAATCAGCCGATTAAATAATCAAAAATGATACTTTATTTACACAACACTAATTTGCAACTTTAAACTCACTAATTATAAAACAAAATCGCACAAATCACTTTGGTTCGCTGTTGAAGATCGCTCTCGCAGTTTTCACTTGTATCGCTAATCCAATACTGACTCGTCGTCGAGTCGGTATTTTTTTTGACGTGGACCACTCACTGTACAGCACGGCTGGTTACTACTCAGCCGGAAAATCCTGTGGTGGCTTGAAATGAATTTAAGGCCCCCAGCCAAGGCTAAAAATCTACCTAAAAGCTAAATGACCGCTTCGCTAAGGACATCACCTGTGGGATACGGACCTCGGCTTAACGGGGTAATTGAGGGAGGGCAGCAAGGGACAGGCTGGGTCTGGTTATTATTATTTGGAGGATTTAACGCTAATGGCTCCGCGGCGCGGGCTGGCTCGTTAGGCAAAAGTCGGGGAGGGATATTACACGGGGGCGTCGCGCTGGGCCTCGTCGGCGAGGCCGGAATACGGAACGCGGTCTGTTTCTATTTTTGCGAATCGTGCTGGTTTCCGGCTTTCCTTGGTCAGGGTGGTGGGGTCATCGGGTTCAACTAAGGAGTGCCGAGATCGGCACTCCTGATTTTGGAGGGAGTTTATCGGGCAGACGATGCGATAAGAGGATTCTGGTGTGAATCGGTGGTATCAATGAGACGCTTGTTAAGGCGCTTCATTAATTATTTGATTGTTGGGATGCGGAGGTCGACATGGAGTCGGTCGTTTCTAACATACCACGGGGCACCAGTGGCCTTGCGAAGAAATCGGTTTTGGATCACTTGAAATCTATGGATCTGGTAAGGCTTGGTGTGCGCCAAGGTGGCACACGTATAAGTCATGGTCGAACGTATGCACGTTGTATAAATGCGCAACTAGCATTTAAGGGATAGTTTGCTGTGTGCATTCAGTATGGGATGGAGCCTACCGAGAGCGAAAGCGGCACGATTACGTTCCATCTTTATGTAATCACCGAAAGTAAGCTCTTGGTCGCGGATCATACCTAGATATTTGGCTTGCTCCACCCAAGTGCCACACACTCGCCATTTCCGGAACCAAGCACCTAGTGCATTGGCGGATCTCTGGAGGTGGCTGGGTATTGCCTTTTCGCTACTGCCGGAGCGGTAGATGATCGTGTTTTGGCAAATAGAGCAAGTTGCGTCTTGGCGGCTAGTGGGAATGTTGCTGGTATATAGTGAGAAGACTAGAGGGGAGAGCTCATTGTCTTGTGGTACTCCGGCATGAATGGGATGGGGAGACGAAAGCGCACCTTGACCAACTTGACCATGAAAGGTGCAGTTCGACAGATAGTCTCGCAATATGGGCACGTGACGATTTGGCACACCCAGTTGATATAGCTTGACCTTTTCGAAAGCTTTCGCTATGTCGAAGATCAGGGCTCCCGTAACTAGGCTACGCTGATACCGGTCGCTGATGTGCTCAACGATACGGTAGACCTATTGGAGGCAGGAGTGGTTCGATGTGAAATCAAAGTGCTTGTTGGGGAGGAGGCTCTTCGCTTCGACGTAGTCCTTGAGACGCTTATAAATAAGTCTCTCGTAGACTTTGCCTTATTGGGCGGTAGCTTGACGGGAAGGACTCTGGTTTGGGGATACCTATTATGGCCTCTTTCCATCTCTGTGGGAATATTTTGTTGGACAGAGCGCCGTTGAAAAAAGTGGTCATCAACATAATCATGGTTGCCAGGAAGAGACGGGAGCACGCTATTGGTGATTCCATCAGACCCAGGGGCTATCCTAAGTTTGTGTCGTCCGATGATCTCCTTCAGGAGTCGCCTCGTGAGGAGTGACGGAGGAAGAGGATGCTCGAGGTCCTCAAGCGGCGGGAGGCGGGGGCTGTGGGGGAAGGGGGAGGTGCAGCGACTTGCACTGGGGCGGGGGCCTGGGTTGTCGATAACACCGGGAAAGGGGGGATGGCTACATCCATTAGGGCCGGAATGGCCTTGGTAGGCTGAGCCGATTCGGTGACCGCTGGGGCCTTAGCGGCCTCTGGGGTCAGGGGGGTTGGAACGCTAGGCCTCAAGGCTGGGAATTGGGCCTGGTGGTTACGGGCGTTCCATGGGTTGAGACGCTGAGGTCGTAGGCAAATCTACCTTAAGGAAAGCGCTTTCCCTTTGCTGGCGCGCGCTTTCTCGCTTTGCCAGCTTGGGGGAAGACGATTTGGATGCCTAGGGATAGCCGCGGAAGATTGCGGGTGGTCCCGTCTCCCCACACAGCACGCAGCCGGGTGGTTCGGCGCACTTCGAGCGGTTCTTGGGGCGGGGGCAGTCAGTGGTGCCGTGGTCTCCCAGGTATTTGACTCAACGGGGTTTGCCAAAGCAATTCCTTTGGGATTGGCCGTATAGCTGGTATACATATCATTCGCGAGTAACTAAAGTTCGAGAATTTTAGAATGTTCTAGCATAGAAAAGTCTCGAAGGTTCTTAACTTTATTAGTTCTGCTACTCGATACTATATGGCGCTAGTGGTAACGAATGCCGCTATCTTACTTGCTTAATTGTGGCGCGCAAAAGTATTTATACATAAATACTATCGCTGAGTGTCTATTTTCTTAATCTGAACAAATGCACGGTCCCTCCGAGAACGGCCATGTATTTTTCCAGGTTTAACACGTTACTCGTAATTAAATTTCATTCTGTCATCTTGATATTTTTTGCTGACTATGACTACACTTAAAAAATACAGCTTGCGCGATTTCAGAGAGATCCTTGAATCACCAATGATTGGCTTTACTCTACTCTATCAAACTTATTGTTGATTTAATTATTTTGATCACAACATGAGGCACTATTTTTTAAATCTACTTAATCGATATAATTATAAAGATGTATTTTCCTCTCATTTGTAATAAACATATAGGTAAAAAATAGTTTTCGTCATTTTAAGATATTTTAGTAAAGATAACCTTGGAACGAAAAATGGTGAAAGGATTAAGAAAATGTGCAAAAACTAATGTGCCACAGCAGAACATTTTATATGAATACATGCGATAGTGTCGTTGCGAATATCCAAATATGAATCTTTTCATGCATAATATTCGAATGAGTGATCTTATCGCCCGAGAAATATGAAGATTTTACGAAGGACGATTTTATTAATTAAACTGTCATTTAGCATGCAAATTGGTATGTTACCCTGGTACAGTTTTCCTTTCATATGACTTGTTTCAATTAGCCCTAGGTACCCTCTAAATGAGAGCTTTACTTTGTTTTCAAGTTTTAAAGATCCCATTGGTATGAAACAACATATTATCTAACGTGTTAATATGCCTGGCCGCTTTCCAACTGTAGGTTTTGTGAGCGACTTCTAGTCTAACTCTGCCTATCAACTAAAACGTCGTAGGTAGATACTTATTTTACGACTCAGTTACTTTTAATTTATTTCTAAGAAAAAATAACACAACTTCACCTAAATATTTAACATTCATAAAAATTCATAACTAATGAAGGAATACAATCATACTTTAAATATTATATTAAATCTAACTGAATTTATGAATTATCTAACTACCTGATACTTAAAAACAAGATGGGTTTACACAATACAAATAGGTACGTACAGTAAAAATAATACAATAGTTACAAATTCAAACCACGTAAATATAGATACGTAGACATTGTTAATAGTGACACTTCCTCGCAACCTGTGGAATACCTACCTACATGAATGGGTGTGCAACTGGTCATGTTAGTTAGAATGTCTCGGTTACTGGTCACCGTGCGGTCGGCATTCGATAGTTGGCTTAGCGAGTGGCTGTACAAGGAGGCGGCCGAGCTGATGATGATCAGTGAATGAAGCGCGCAGTGCCAGGCCGCAGTGCGGCGCGGGCTCTCAGCTCACCTGTACTGCAGGTTCTTGGTCCTGTTTAGCAGGTCCGCGTGCCCCGACGAATATTGCTCTATCACATCTTTCACGTCGTACGGTTTCAATGCTTCTCTAAATCTCTTGCGTGCGACAAAATACTTGAGCTACACCAAAATAAAACATATGCTGATAGCTAAAGTTGCAAATGTTAGGTTTGCATAGTTAATAAAATACGGGAAATTATGAGCGAACACTGAATTTCGGGTAGGTATTACATTTACACCAGTTTATGAAAACCGTGTGTTTTCCTGCTGCTTGTACTGTTTGATATGTAAGTATATAGAGTGTTTAGCTCATCGTTGTATCGAGTTTAGATAGAAAGTCACTGTATCTTTGTGAATACCTGCTTATTTATAGGGGTTTTTCATACATATGTACGTACATACATAGTCGTTGGGTGGTACCTACTAGAACTTAAAGATAAAAATATTTCGATTATTATATCAATTAAGACTACCTTAAATCGAATAGGCGGTCAATCGGTCATGCAGTAGGCTTTGGTACCGAGCAACTATTTGTTAAATAAATCTACCTGTTGATAAAAATAAATTGTTAGGCTTTATAGTTTTTGTTCTGGCAGTTCAGTCTCTGAACATATTTTTGAAGTTGGGCAGTGCCTGTGGCTCACCGATCAGGAGAAGGTCTCCACATAAACTATCAGGCATCTAGACTAAGAGGCAGGGAGCAGTTTTCATTTGAAGTTTTCAGTGCAAAGACCGCTTCAAAATCACACAATTTACTTATTTTATTTATTTTTAACTGACCACCAACCATTTTCAGTGGGAAAGTAGAACACGCTTCTGTATTCAAGCGATATTAAAATACCTTTTTATTTTATGAAAATGTAGAACGTAGACAACCTACACTTAACCTTAACGTACATACTTGTATTGTTTATAACTGCCTCATTTCAAATTAAACAAAAGCTTCATAGTAAATTCTGTAAGAAAATGTTATTATCACTCAAACGAATAACATACAATGGAAATACGTGTGTTCTTTGAAGTGGTAAGAAAAAAGATTTTAGCGATTTCGAGGCAGCCAGGTAATGTACTGTAGTTATGCATTATGTATAGCGTTGCACACACTAACTACGGAGGTAGTATTAAGGTATTAAGTTCAATGCCAACTTTGACTACGAAGATTACAAGACACAGTCGGTACACAGTCCAGACGAGAAGTACAGTAGGTAGGTATGTAGAAATAGATGGTAGTGCATGGTGTGGATGGGTGGGCTGGAGGCTGCAGTACCTAGTCTGGACGTTTTTCACCCGGCCCAGCAAGTCCACGTGGCCCGCGGAATACTGTTCAATTACGTCCTTGACGTCGTAAGGCTTTAGCGCTTCTTTAAACTTACGTCGGGCCACAAAATATTTCATCTGTCAGAATTTAAGAAGTCAGTAAGTTAAGTTAGTTAACTCTCCCTAATTTAAAGTGCGAATATCATATATGTTACATTATATTTATTTCTGAATTTAAATGCAAATAGTTTTAAAAGCTCGATTTTGGGTACCTACCTAAATAAAAGCGAACGTTTATTTCATACAAAAGATGTATGTTTATATGTTCTCAGGTGGCTTTAGCGTTGGCATCGTTGTAAAAGTACAATGACGCCGGATTTCAGAATTGAAACATCTTATGTTTCTATTGAAAGGCTTGTTATGAAGGTAGGCGCAGAGCAAGCTCACTGTAACTCTATAGGTTCCCGATATAATTGACCTACCTTCTAAATCTACTTTAATGTACTAATCAAGTAATCGCTATAACCTATGTTACTATTTCACTCTATAATGTGCCATTGTCATTAAAAGTCTTGTTTACGAACTTTGTCAGACTGAACTGAGAGCTTATAATAGATGCCATTAGGCTCTTACAGACACGAAATGAGGAAGTCTGGAAAAAATATCGCTTTTTGTTTTATCATAAGAATAAATTTAGATTGTTGAGAGCATTGTGTAGGTAGTTACTTTCTGCAGCGCCAGAAATCATGGACCTTGAACTAAAATGTTAGGAATTAAAAATAGTCGACGATATTTTCTGTCTGTCTCTATGTTAATTTGCGAATAAAATTAGAGTTGTTTTAGGAACGCTCTAACATTTTATGTGTAGGTACTATGTATTTACTAAGGCGTCGCGTCGTCAGTCATTTATTATGTTTATAGCTATTACTTATTATAGTAATGTAATGTGCAGAAGGTTACGTACCTTTCTTATAAATCGTATGGCAGCCTTGTGGCGCGGTGTCAGCGTCACGCAGCGCGGCTCGTCCTCCTCGTCTGCACAAAAAGTTCGGTTTGAGACCAAACGTGTCGGTCAGAACTTTCAGCTGCGACTGTCATTCGAAGCGAAATGGGTTTGTAGCTAAATTTTAATGTTAAAGCTTATTTGAACATGGCCCTTTTATTCATACACTTTTTGATAAAGATGCGGCGGCTCTAGGATGCTTTTACAGACAGATACATATTTATGAATGGATATAGACATTATATTTAATTATTAAAAAAGGCAATTAACACGTTCTTATTTTAGTATAACATCAAAAGGCAATCCTTATTAATAATTTGTAGGGAAACGGGTGCCCAATTAAATGGGTGGCACCCAGCGACGCCCTACGTTCTCACGACATCACAGGGTAGTAAATTGGTGAACCGCATAATAGACCACAAGATGTGTAGCGCTCGTAATATACATTGGCACACAAAGCTCAGTCGATCGTAATTTTCAGTGGTGGCCTGTACCGTTGCGAGGCCATGGGCTTCAAACCTTGTTCTTTTTTAAATTATAAGAATGCGAAATAGGTACACAGTTACTATTTTAAATATAATTTACGTTACGAAAATTTCAATTACAAAGCTAAAAATGGATGTTGGGGCAACGAATCCCCCAAATTTCAATGGCACTGATTATGTTATTGTTAACATTATTAAATATTTTAACGTGAAATAACTTCATTTCAATGCTAAACATATAAAACATTTCAAATGTAAGCTCTTTATGTCTATGCACGAGCGATGCCCCGGGCGGTTGCCCTCTTCTCCAGCCGCGGTGGCCGACACTGGCAATACCTATTGCGGTTTACAGTTTGAGAATAAAATGATCACTAGTATTTTTATTGACAACGATCATGTTCGCACTTGCTTTAGTAAATTAAATTATTTGATTTTATGAACATATCAAAAGTTTGTATATAAAGTAATACATCTTTTTGAAAAAGGAATACGCATTTATTATGCAGTTATGATGATTAAATAACATTACGAAAACCGACGAGGCTATAATGAGCTTTATACCTTTGCTTTTCCCACAAAAAAATATTAGTCTAGGAATTTGCCGCGTTTTTGTTTTCTTCAAATACATAAACGTTAAGTTTATTTTAATTTATTTTTATAAATAAGTTAATGTTCAAAATTTCACTTTTAATTGTCATTATTTTTAATAAATGCGTATCTCATATTATTATAGTGTTAATTTTTTCGCAAATGGTACGAAAAGTAGAGTATTTTCCTCGGTGATAAAGCTGTCTTAGTCTTGGGTGAACTTAAATCCCTCGCTACACTCAGGACTCGTCTTAAATCCCTCGCTTCGCTCGTGATTTAAATTTTTAACACCCTCGCTACGCTCGGGAGTAAACCTCGAGTACTTCGTTACGCTCGCGATTTAAATCGTCACCCGCGACAGAAGACACTGCTTTATCCCCTTGGTTAATAATCTACTATTTAACGCAAATATTTATTTACAAATAATAATGAAAACTGATGGCTAACTTCTGTATAATTACAGGCACATAACATAATATTCATCAACTCATTCCAAGCTTTGTGAAATGTAATGACTAGATCTATGCCTTTACGTTTTATAAGTGAGTCTGAGTTTTTTCGAGATCACTTATACTATTTCGAGACATCCGCGATTGGGTGATTCGAAAGAGTCTCACGCTCGAAGGTTTGAGTACCCCTGCTGTAGGCGGTAAGTACAAGAATGAATGAAGGCAAATAGTATCGACTCTATTAAATAGTATAGGCGTAATAGTATTGTTATATAAGCTGTCATAAAAACAAAGCCGTTCGCAAGCCATCCCCTCCTAACTCACGAAGGAAATCAAATGTTCACCCGGAGTGCACAGCGTGTGCTAGTTGTGCTCTACTTCACTTTAAACTGGGTGCGAAGCCGCGCCACGCTTGTGGACCGTGTCTAATGGATAAGTTACACTATTTGTGTACCCTACATAACTAAATATCTATATTTATCATCTAGTCAGCAGTGACACGTATTGACAGGTGACTTTTATTGAAAACCTATGGGGCTAGTAGAGCTTGCCCCAAATAATAAGTAAATGAAAAGTAATAATAAGTAATTAATGAAATAAATAAAGCATTATCAATTTCCAGCGTTCATCCCGATGTGATCTTGACCGATTGTCAAGATTTATGTTGTGTATCGTAATATGGTATTGAAGGTATATATTTATATAACTGTGCAAAGTTGGTAGTTGCACCCAAGTTTCATGGAGCTGAGAGCACAATGGCGAACGCTTACGCCGCATTTTTCACCACACTTGCGAAGAAGTATTTAATACTTAATTTAAAAAAATATTTCGATTAACAAATGTTAAATTGAATCTGAATGCTGCAAATTAAAATGTCTTAACAGATTTTGTCTAGGAATGCAGTTTAAAATTTCTTAAGTTTTTACTGCCGATAGGTCGTTTCCACTCAAAAAGTCTAAATTCAGAATACCTACCAAAAAATAAACGCGTAGGTATCAAAGTTAAGTTAAACGTATTACTTCGAAAAATATGTATATATAAGCTCAATCAGGAGATGATGTTAGAGAATGAACGTTCAAAATATCAATGTCCCTAAGAAAAATCGTGGAAAAAATGACTCCCGTTTAACAGCGGTCCAAGTGGCCACGACTGCTTATTTGAGGAAGCAATCGACATATAAAGAACGAGAAAAACTGGGCCGAGCTAAGCGGGCTCGGGAATTTGGACAACCCAAACATCACTGCTTCACCGAGCCAATCCTGGAAAATGTTAATGTTGCACAAATACCCTAACCTTAGTTAAAAATGGAACAAAAGTAGTTGTCACCAAGTTTTCTCGCAAGTGCAATGACAAATTCCGCACACTTGCATTTCAAAGAACGTGCGCGAAGATTATATTGGATAAGAAAATGTTATTATGACACATGGACTTTATAATACTAGTTACATGAAAACGTTACTCGTAGCAGTCGAAAGGATTTAGCTTTTCAGAAAAAACGACGAGAACGAAAGCCCTTGAGCATAGCTTATCCCACGTCCAACTACTATCAACCTACGCCTCACCCAAATATTCAATTTTCGGTTTTTTTCTTCGTGATAGAGTTATTTATGAAGAAAAAAATAGTTAAGAGACTACAAGCAAAATTACACGATACTTGGACCGCACTTTTACAATTTCTTGATCAAAAAAAGGAAATAGAAGAAATATTAAAGTCCAGTAGATATGACTTGAGGAAAAAAAATAAGTAGCTCATCACTAGCATTTTTTTTGTTGTTTGGTGTTTCAATATCAGGTTTTGGTTGGAAAATTATTATATCATAGCGAGTATAAACGCCCCTCCTGGGCGCAGTGCGTTTCTCGGCAGTGCCCGTACACGAACTTTGTTACGCAGGCACAATCATAAATGTACCGTATGTGCGCCATATCGTACATATTACACAATTTCTACCATTCCTATTTACCCTTTCAGTTTTCCTCACACAGGCGTCTTTTTATTTCATTAAATAAAAGTTTGTTAGTAAGTTCTCATCAAATTAAACGAAATTAACAAATAAGATGAAGATGCTCAATGAAAAAAGTAGTTACTAATCTCAAAAAAAGTTGTGGGTTTTCACACATCTTTGTCCGTCGCTTAACAACGTGATCTCCCTTTCACAACATCGGATGACCTCGACTGAATGCGACTAGTGGCGTGATTTGCTTCAGGCGACAGGCTTGCGCGACTTCACGCCACGACACATCCCGTCATCGGTGTCGGCGAGTTGGTAAACCGCATTAGTAGGTAACATTCGCTCTGAACGTAACATGACCGCCACGCTGTTAGCCAATTACGCTAGTATGTATCTAATACGCACTGCGTATTAGTGCGTATTACGCACCAAACCTTTATCCAAAGTTGCGTCTCGTGGCGACGTGGGACGCTGTAAACCATTTCTATCATAAGTTTTGTACGCGATAGCTTTCGCAAAGCGCGTGTCGCTTGAGCGTGAAATATAGACCGTGGTCGAACAGTAATACGTACACAATGATTAAAGGCTCAAGTAACGGTGTCCATGGGTTAGATTGAGTTTTATGATCATTCCTCTTTCTAAACGGAAAGAGTACCTACATGAGAGATAATGTCGCTGTTAGGCTAACGTCAAGTCTTCATGGTGAAGATATAATAATATAGCATTAATGTAATACAAATAAGATAAAGTTATATTTTATTTGTTTGGCTATGCCAAGCAACGTCCCTAGTGGGGACTCCTCCATACTATAACATAAATGGGTCAATGTAATCAATGGAGAAAGGCTTTGTCGCGTGCACGAATTATTGTTAATAACAAGAAAGTAAATAAAGATTTATTGCTTAGATTAGTTCCTACTGATTGGTTATGACGGAAATTAATGGTTTTGAATATTCACGTTCACAGTCCACACATTGCATTTCCATTACTTGTAGCATGCGTTATTGTGCCTAGGAAGATCATTGAGTCATGCTATATTATATAAACTTTGTATCTATTGTTTAAATTAAACATATTAATGAAAATATAAGTACGTTTTGCCAACAGTCAAAACTATGTGATATATGTAATTATTACATTGTCATACAGGAATAACATACAACATTACGTTATTTGAATGGAATGAGCTACATGACTATATTTATGGCTATAAAAAAACATTCATGAACTTTGTTGAAGAGGTTTTGTATTGATTTATACTAAATTTCGCTGGAGTAAGTGTGCATTCAATATAGTTGACATTACTTTTGATATACCAATAAGTTTTCTCCACTATAAAGGGTGGTAAATCGAAGCGGGCCCTGTAAAGTCCCCTAGATATTGATGATACTATTATTTACGCAAAAGAAACACTGGTTTCATTTCGAAAGTATGTAAATAAAACAGCATTGAAACGTTTCAAAAATCGTTTTCCTTAACCAGGAATCAAATCGACACAAATGCAAAAAATAACGCTTGTACTTACTTTATGGCATCCTTTGAATGTGGCAAGGATCAAATCTTTTAATAAACCTGAGTTTCAGACAATATTCATCAAATGAAAACTTTGATTTTAATTGATTTCATGATTTTTCTGTAATTTAAAATGAAATCTTTCATACGCTGGATTTTCATATCTATATGATTTACCTTATATTTAATTGATGCTATAAATATACAGGACGCGTTATTTTTTACACGACCCCTGAAACCCTCAAAACATAACACTCCTTTTTTTGGGCAGTCATGTAAAAAATCAAATACTTATTACTTTTGATAAAAAATTGGTGATATCGATGTTAATCAGCTACTCCAGGGCCCGCGTCAACTTGTCACCCTGTATACGTATATTTTATACATAAAGCGCGTGTCGACACTCGTAGGTTAGTTATTATGTACAGTGACAGGTCAAAGTGGAAACTTTAGTGATACATTACGCAACAATCTAGGTGTCGGAAAGTAGTGAATATAAGTAGTAATATTTCAAATGTACAGAATCTCATCAAACCACATACACTACGTATGTACATACACCTAGTGAAGAAATGTTAATCTACTCGAAAGCGACAGGAAGAGCATCTCAACAGACAAGCAGTCTTGTCTAATACGAAATACAGCTAGTTGTAGATATTTGTTGCTTGTCCACTTCTTACCATCAGAGTTTTTCTTGGAGAGCGAAGTGTCTGCGAGCGATTCCTGGGAGTGCGCGCAAGCTGGCGGCGCGCGCGCAGGCCCCGCGGCCGGCGCGCCTGCGACCCACATACACGCTCACGTCAGCACTGACCTCACTTAGCTACCTCAGCCAGCCGACCTGCGCCGCCTACCCCGAGCCGATGATCCCCGAACAACCCGAGTTGTTACCATATCTCATATAATATTTATAAGACACCGTGTGATTGATTGTAATTACCGTATATCGCGCATAGCGGCCTCAGCCTAAGCCTTTCCCGGCCATAAAACCGTGCCTGGCTGCCCTAACAGCTGCGTGTTTTTCTATTGTAAATTTGGTTGTTGGAACGATATCGTACGGTTTTATTCATAGTTTATGTATATGATATTGTTTGTACATAATTGTCTATTATCACGTTCAAACTAGTGTGTATGAAGGGCACGTCTCTTTTGGTTTACAATAATAATGACAACATAACCATTATTTTGATTACATATCCATAATTAACTAATCAATTATTTTTATTCTGGTTCAAATAAAGCTCATAATTATCTCTAGACCTTTAAGTTCCTCTATTTTTAAATTATGAAAGTAACTAAATTTTAGAAACGTTTTCTTTTGTTTTATCCCATCTAATCTTTTTGGAATGTCAACTAATGCAAAATGGTCTTAAGTAATATCTTTTAAATGAAATTTTCCGCACCGTATAGCTTATGCTAAGCAGGATTCGTCTTTCATCTTGTTTTATATAACAGGCTTGTGGAAAAAGTCTCGGTTCGGGAATCCTTTTAAAAGAACCTTCTTTGAAGAGGAACCATGTCATTAGTACGGAGCACCAGCAGGTATAAGGATACATCGTGACTGACATAACATGTGTGGATCACACTGAGTATTATACACTCTCTACAGATACAGAATTATATTTTATTATTATTTTCATACAAGTTGAAGCTGCGTCAAGAAACACCTAAATAATGAGGCCAATGCAGCGGTTGCCATTTGATGTCTCGGGCAAACTATTGATCCGTTCTTCGTCTCTTTCTGACTAATGTGCAAACGCTTTATGATTGTACTCGTAACTCATTGTACACAAATACCTTCTATACAGAAATGGGCCAAGTTACTAACAATTACTGGGAGTGTAAAAAGCTACAGATCGCGAACGCCGAGTTAGGAGCAGCTCGTTTCCTACTAGCTGCTACCGTGTGTTACCTGTACCTATTTTTTAGTATTGTATCGGTACAAGTCGATGATCTTGTTGAAAGACTGTTATTTGTTCTGTGACGAGCTCCAACATTGACAAATAAATAAGTTCTACAAACTCTTCTTTGTATAAGTTAAACAAAACATGCGGGAATATGTAGGAGGAATGGAAATACAGAGACTGGCTGTTTTTATGACATCAAAAGTTGGACTTACACTAAAGGCATTTCATGTTTTTGTGATCACCGAATGGCCACTAAGGGTTGGTTATCTAAGTTTTATTACGAATTAACTGCCAAGTGACAAAAACACGTTAGAATCTTTTAGTTGTTAACACCGTTCTTATCTTGCCTAGGTACCTATTAAGTGCCTTTCGAATAAAAATATTGGTTACGTAAATTTAATTATTTTAGTATAAAAGAAGATCGAAAATAAGTCTACTTTAAACTATCAAAATGTCCCAACTAGATGTTTCAATTTATTTGAGACTTAAAACGGCGATAAGATAAAAGTTTTCTTGACAGAAATGGCTTTTGATCCCGCAGTTGGGAAGTTTTATACACGTTTCGTTTTGTTTAATAGAATACGATTGTAAAAACTTTACCAAGATAACCTGAATCGAGTCCACTACAGATTGCAGTACCTATTGATAACACAATATATTGACATGCACGGCTGCCGAAGAACGGAGTTCCGAAACGACACGACTTTTCATTGAGAAGGTTTAAAAAGGCTAGCCAAACAGAATTGTGTATAGGGAAAACGCTAACATAGATAAGGTAGTAGGTACATTTGAAATTCTATTTAATAATTAAATAATCTAATTGATTACAGACCTACTCGTACGTTAATATTATCAACATCATAGACGCGGTCATTAATATCATCATCGTCGGAACATTTCGAGTTACTACTTTATTTCAAACTCGTTATACCTAAAGATTTCTCACACCTTTATCCCTAACACCAAGGTACATCTTGGTATTATTTTGTGTCCAGAAGAACACAAAAACACAAACATGAATGGAAATATTTAAAATCAGACGAGTGGAGATAGAAAGAAATTGTAATTTGCCTACACTTGATAACCTGGCAGAAAAACATATTCCACATTTTGCAACGCATCTTCACCCACATACTTAAAATATTGGGATGATAAATACCTATAAATATTTTACAGGATTCCTATAAACTATCTGGCATGCATAATAAAAAATGCAAAGCAGTGTAAATACTTAGTTATTATTTATTTAAGATACGTAACCGAACTTAAAAATTACAAGCTCTTAAGGAAGCCATTCCAGTAACATGAGGTCGCTTGTATAATCTGGAAATTCATTGTGTGAACCGCGATCTAGGATGCTAAATGAACGCAAGTCTTGCAGTCGGTAGAAATCAACGAAATTAATATTTCATGTTTTCATCTCTATAAACTTTTTAGCAGTTAAATCAATACGCGGAAGCAGTTATTATTTAGAAGCCACTCCGTCAAATGTAGGTATATAAAGCTTCTGATTGCGATACGAGTACAAGTAAGTACTGTAAAGTTTTCGAAGCGATATTTTAATCTACGCGGGTGCATTTTGATTCCAAAAAAAGTGAAAAATAATAGAAAGAAGTAGAAGGTAAGTAGGATGTCAGCAATCGTGTCTGGAGCTAGGAGACGTAGCCATGTCGCCGGAAGGTTGGCAATAGTCCGGCCTGAAAGCTACGTCAACATGTTCGCTTTGTGTATTCACATATTCTGGAAAGTATTTACTAATAAGAATCAACAAGAAACGCAGCGGAAGTTTATCGACTGTAATATTGTCATGCCATAGTGCCGTCTAAAATATTTATAACAAAACCTTTGAAGCAGCTTTTCCAACAATGTAGTAGACAACACGCACGGTCCCCTCCCGACGTATGATTATCTACGGAACAGGGCAATAAATGACATCACACTCCATTCCACTTAGCTCTTCACGCGTCACACACTGCACACACTGCGGTAATTAAAACGGCTCGTCAAGAGTGTTGATGAATATTTGTCCATTTTGTTGTGTTAGCTATTTAAAAAAGTTGCGATTCGAGTGCACCACGTTAATGGCTTGTAGTATGTACATGATGGATGTGGCGGCGAACATTTTATGTATTCAATTGATTTCATTCTGAACTTGTCTCATCTAGCGATGTGCTCGCTTTATTTATTACCCGATGCGTTGTCTTTGGTTAGTCGATTTTCCTCTTCTTTTGTTTTCTTTCGTGTTGTTTATTGTCTCATAGTAAAGGCCAATTCGATTCTTGTTGGTTATTGTATTATCTTTTCTATGCCATCGGAATATTGTCTGCATTTTTATCAGTAACTTATTTTCTTATGATCGTTATCCATGCAGTAAGTTGATTCGAATGAAAATGAGTGAGATCGTGCGGTGCCTAGTCAGGGTTTCCCGTGTTGTTCATTTAAGGAGTGAAAAAGAACGGTTATGTTTATCACGATTATGATTATGTAGGTATGTTTAATGTACCTAGACAGCAGAGCAGCAAAAGGTCATTTAAAAAAATCTTTGTAAAATTTGGAGTCGTTGTCATTGCTTATTAGGTTAGATTACTCAAAACTTTAAAGAAGAGAATGAGAATAATAAATACGCCAGAAATTGTCTTACCAAGATTTTCAGCGCTGGCGTTGACGTCGTAGCGGTGCGCCGGCTTGGAGTGCGGCGCGGGCGAGTGCAGCGACGTGCTCTTGTGGCGCCGGATAGTGGGCAGGCGCGACACGAACGACGCGTTGTTCTTGAACGACGCGCTCATCACGCGGCTGCTGAGCATTGACGAATTGACACGAGCCCAGAGACAGTGCGCTGCTCACTACACTCACCATGGTTTATGGCAAATGGGAGCGCACACTTCAATTACTGGATTTATTTTATGGTTCCAGCAGCGCTAATCAGAATAACCGCTTTATTTTCACTGTCAATGTTGCTACTCTACTTAAGAGCGTGTACGCCGTATGACATTTCATACAAATTTTCAAGTCACTATTTTGCGAAATGATTGAACCAATTTTAATAAAACTTCACACATATAAGCAGGATAAATAAGTCTAAAAAGTTAGTTAACCACATTTTCGAAATGTCTTAATTAAAAAAAGATAACTGTAAATTTGTATTTGTATGGAAAATTTAAAATGGGTCTAATTTAATTGTAATACTATTTATCGAAAATGTTTTTAACTAACTTTTTAGACCTATGTATCCTGCTTATGTGTGTAAAGTTTCATTAAAATCGGCTTAGTCATTTGGGAAAATAAGGACTTGAAAATTTGTATGAAATACTGTTCGGCGTATACGCTCGTAAGTACCAATGGAAACTTTTGATTGGGAAGTTTATCATTGATAAGGAAAAGTTAGGGTAATTATCTTAGTGGAAACGCGTTTGAGTTGCCGTTCAGGAGAGCTATAAATGTTGTGCGGGCAAACAGTTTCCTACCTGGCTTGTGGGCTGGGCAATGGGATCTGGTGTATCTTCCAGGTGGCCACGCTCATAGAGTGCTCGTCCGCGGCGTAGCAGCGCCACAGCGCCTGAATGAGCGTGGCAGCCGGCTGGCGGCGCCGGATCATATGCTTTTGACGCTGTTGTTGCTGAACTTTGAGCGCGAAACCAGAGCCCAGGATACCCTGTTTGTAACACATGGCTTTATCAATTACATCTGACGACTAAGATGGAATAAAGAACACAGGAAATTATGATGTAACGTGCTGTCATTTTTCAATTCAAGTCAATTCTAAAGAATATTGTGTGGGCGGTCTTATTGCAATAAGACCGCCCATTATATATGGAGTAGCATACTGCAATATTAAATAGAAAACCTTACCATAAGGCAAGGGAACTACTGTAGAGGTATGTGGAACAGGTTTTAAGTCCCGCAAACCTTCATTGGAAAGAGAGGATTCTCCTACCAGACGGCTGTTGTGTCTGATGGGCAACTGCACGATCTCTATGGGAGATATTTGGATTGTTCCATATGTCGAATCGCGAGGCAGGATTACTATAACGCCTGTTCGTTAAATCTTGTCTGGCGGTGTAGATATCGCTACGTCAGTTTTACGCTATGTATATAATGTAAGAGAGATAATTAGTGGTTTTTAATTTAGATATAAGAGCATTATGATAACAAAATATTAATTGTATGTTTGTAAGAGAGTGTAAGTGCGCTCACGGCGGGCAGCGCGAAGAAGGAGATTCCCAGCAGCGCGCAGAAGGACGCGATGAACTTGCCCTGCCAGGTCTGCGGCACCATGTCGCCGTACCCCACCGTGCACAGCGTGATCTGCGACAACACAACCTCTAAGTGCACAGCTACTTTCACACTTTGTATAAGTATAATAGTTTTATGTTGTAGTGTATCGAAACAGCTGTGTAAGCCCGGACCTCTTGTACCAATAAGTACCTATAGCACACAGACAGTTGTAAACCACAGTTTGAATAACAAATAATGCTGACCCAGATATACTTTTTGGCATAAAAAAATAGGTTGAATTTACCTACATCCTGACTTCAATCCATTCAACTTGCCTATTTGTCATGTTAGTTTATAATTATAAGTTACTAAAACATATAAGAGAGCTAAAAAAGAAAAATGTATTAATTAAGAAGTTAAAACAATTTGTCATATCAAAGTGCTACTATACACTTAATGCATTGTTTGATTTAACAAACAAATTAGCACATAACTAGATTAGATAGTAAGATTTATAATTTCATAAATTATTTTAGACAATGTTACATAATTATATTAATCAACCATATTTTTGCATAGAATGTTACCATTATTTCTTGTTATTTTGCTGTTATTGCTATGTTGCCTACTGTGACGTACTGTGTGTATTGACTTTTGTATTTTTATTTGTTTATTATGTATAATTGTCTAATTTATTTGGAATTCTAGTATTATAATTTTCAATTTTTATTTAAATCTTTTAATGAATAATTACACACACACACACACACACACACACACAACACACACACACACACACGACACACATGTATTATGAAAAAAAATCTGAAATGTTAAATAAATTTAAGTTGTCCTCTAAGCCCGTTTGTAACAACTTACCAACATTGTAGATGCAAATAAATGAATATGAACTTTTAAAAATATTTTTTTAAATTAGTAGTAATATAAAGTAGCAAACAAGGTTCCGAATAGCAAGGTTCCTTTTCAAAACATAATCTAATTTTGCAGTACCTATGATAAAAATATTTATGAAACACTTACGACACCCCACCACAAAGCTTCAGCGAAATTTTTGAACTTTGTATTCGCGACGTCTTTCTCAGCTAAGTACACCAAAAACGAGGCGAATATCAGCCCGAGGAACCCAATGTATAATGTAGTTATTAATTCCTGGAAGAAAAATGTACGATTACACATGTTGGCAATAACTTATGCAATTTATAAACATGTTGGCAATAACTTATGCAATTTATAAAGTAACCGGAATCAATTAAATGTGGCGAGTGGTAAATCATATTGTTGCATTTTCAACGGCAAGATATTAAAGTTTAATTGAAGTGGCGTAGCATGACGTAGCAGTGCGGCGTAGCGCTACGAACTCAAAGCATTGTAGCTTTGTAGCAATGCCTCCCTCGTAGACGTTCCCCGCAATGCAAAGGTCATGGGTCATAGATCCTGTTCCATTGCAAACTTATAAGTATAAATGTCTACTAACTCACTCGAATTTATTTAGATCTAAAATAAGATATCTATTCAGTCAAAAGTATCTATTCACAATAAAGGGTTCATGAACAGAGATATTATAGTTTTCATCTGATTTTTTTCCAAGCGAAATGACAAACTTTAATTTCGAGGTGAATCATTAACTCAAAGTACTATTATAAAACTGCTGGGTGTTCAGGTATCGTTCTTTTTGACAAATTCGCTTTCCAAGTTTGTAAATCTCGTCCAGTCATCAATGTTGCAGGATTAAGCTTCTAAAGTCCGCCGAGAGTGGCTATCTATTGTACATTTTCGAGGATCCGGGGTTGTGAAAACATTGTCTTTAATATTACATGCAGTACAAAATCTTCGTTGAACTTTCCTGCCTCCATTTGGAACCATTACCTGCATAGTGTACGAGTATTCTGATTAGATTCCTAGATCGCATTGCTTCTGTCTAGCAATGGAGAGGACGTTTTGGCATAAACCCACACAAACACAGAATATTTATCACTTGTACTTCAGCAAAGGAAACATTACGAGAAAGCACGTCTTAGAAGAAATTCTGGAGCACGTAAAATATGTACCCGAGGAATGTGCCATTGTGCCGCCGATGTAGGGACGATACGAAAAGTGAGGAATTCTAAATACCGCGCATATCGACCTATCGTCTGCTAGAGCTATTTGATCGTTTCATATACTCGTATGTTTATACCACTTTTACTACACTTATTACAGCAGAAAAACAAATGGAATACGTCCATTTGTTTTTCTGGTAAGCACTATGCTACTTTGATGAATAAATCCAAACGCATAATTTACAAAACAAGCACAAACCGCTCCTCGTGACAATAATAATATATTAGTCACAATAGACAGAGTAAAAATGGTGACCAACTTAGTCAATCTTAAATAACAAAAGCTTTTGTTCATTTATCTGCCATGGCTGTTAAATACATTTTTATCGCAGCTACGCACACTGACTGGGCAAGTTTGTGTTGGAATATTCTTGGTAGCTATATTTTCGCAAAAGTAATAAAATGTTGTCTGAAGATCTTATAGAGATGTGGTAAATTTAATGATGGAAACGAAATTGGAAATAAAGCTTAGTATTTGTATCCATCTCCAGGGCGCAGTGGCGCACACCTCTACAGCTATAAAATCTTAAAGGCGAAATTTTGCAGCTTAAATGGTTTGAAGATTCAGAAGGAGAGCAGTGTGGGCCCCTGTGCCCACGGGCGCCGCGGTAGACACACACAGCGCCGCACACCTATAAACTATTCACGACGTAAACCGGCGTATAAAACTCGTCCGTTTTAAAGCTGATTTTAGATACTAGCTGTGCCCGCGACTTTGTTCGCGTGGATGTCGGCGAAAAAGCCTGCATTATCTGACCCCTCTGAGAATTAAGAAAAACCTTTCCGTTTAAAATGCCGACCAGCCCTGATATCTACAGGTACTCTCGATTCAAGTTGATTCTTCATTTCGTACTACTTTAAATGAATTAATGATACCAACCAGTACCTAACCAAAGTTTTTTTTTTTCCAAAATGATTTCTTTACGACACATAGACTTGAAGAAACTCCTTGCTAAATAATACACGAATCGATGTTCCAGGTTAAGCAATGCTTGCCGAGGTTGGCCTGTGGATGGGTAACCGTCTTAACATACCAAGATTCCTCGGTGGATCAGTAAGGATGCTAAGCCGTTCCCCGTATCCCGGCTGTCATTTAAAGTTCTTTGGCAGTCGTTACGGATTGACAGGAGTCACCAACAGTCTCGCCAAGAGGTACCATGATATATGTGGGTAAAAATCAGCGGAATCCGGGCTGACTGGAAGGCGACTCCAATATAGTTTAAAAAACCCGATATAATTCAGCAGTAGAACACTTTCGTCTTGCCTTAGAAGTCGCGACTGGCCTGTCATTTCGCATCCCCGGCCAAGGATTGCATGGGTGCAACCCTAATTACGGAACCTTTGTTTGACAGACTTTTGCCATTATGCCGGATATAGGCTTTTAGGGCTGCCTAAATAATAGTGTCCGCGCTGTTCGACTTTTATTAGGGTTTTTTAATTTTAGAATTGCACTGTTTTTCCATTATAACTAAACACTCGTAAGTTTAAGTGGTTAATTGTTGATTTTTTGTCAAAAAGCCTGCATTTATTTACAATGCTACATAATATTAGTCAGTAATACCAAGGCGTTGCAGAACTGCCTTTAAGAGTTGGCATGGACCGAATTACACATTTGTTCCATACGTATATCGGCTTAATACGTATGTACAAGTACATACTATAATCTGCCTAGCCTAATCCCAACTATATTGGAGACAGTCAAACAGGATTCAGCTGAATACCAGTATTTATGTAGGCTACGCTCCACGTAGGAGCAACTGCCTACCAGGCCTCCACAAACCATTGGGTAAAACGGCACTACTTGGCAAGACTGGTACTACATTATCTGGCTTTTGACAGTCTGTGACGGCAGTTTAAGATGGCCATCTGTGTATGTGCTTCGCGTAATGAAATGTATTTCTTTTTGAATACTTACTTTAAATTCAGAGTGAAGCGATTGCGACGAAACAAAAACTAAGTTATTCTCTCAGATACAAAACATTTTAATCTATAAAAGTTTTCTATATTACTTTTTACGTGATGCCTGCCCGCCTAAAGAAACAAAAATTAAAAAAAAACTCTGGAAATGAGTTCTATTAGTTATCCTTTCACTTCCTGGCATATTTTTGGAATTTTTTGTAATGTACAAAAACGACTCTTCTCCAGATTTATTATACGAATATGAACAGATATAGATTAAATTAGTGCCCTCACTCGGCTGCACTGAAACCAGATGCCAGCGCTGTTTACTTTAGAACGAAGCGTTCCTAAAGTCAATATTGTAGGAGTAAGGAGCGAGGAGCGAGGAGCGCCACTAGCTCGCGTTTATTTGCTCTGCATTGTGATCATGCAAGTTTAACCTGAAGTGATTGTGACGATATTGAGCTGGCTAATGTGTACCTCCTGCCTACACAGCGCGCTGCGTGGACGGAGGAAATTGCGAGCCGCGGCGCCAATGCTTACTCAGCAAGGCTTCATACACCACTTTAATGATCACACCGGGTAGCCCTGCGTCCTCGATAAGTAGGTTTTATATTAAATGTTGCCGTTGTGTTATCGGAATTTAATAATAATAATAAGTTTATTTCAAATAATTTTAGCTTACATTGCATGTTGAGGAGTCTCCATTTAGGCATGGAAGATGCCTGTAGTTGAAGGCTCCGCTCTTCCCTTACATTATGAACGTATAGTTTTATAACAAAATAATTAAAATAAATAAATAGAGAAAAAACAAGGAAACAAAAAAAGAAAAAGAATCGATCATAAAAAATAAACACGATCAATTGTAGAATTTATGAATGAATATTGAATAAGTAACTCTATGTGTTATATAATTATAAAGATTACTAAAATATGAACGCTGGGTTGATACTTGAAGAACTACACGTAATTAGATTTTATTACTATGTTATGTTTTACAAGGCCTCTACGTCGCGCTTGCAATGACAGCTACGACTGCTACGAGCGGCCGCTACGAACACGAACCGTTACAAATACAGCCCGCTACGAACACGGATCGCCATGAACACGGCCCGCTACGAACGCAGACCGCTACGTTTGCCACACATGTTCTAATCTCAATTTAATGCTAGGTATATTATTTTATGTATTTTATAAGCTTTTTACGAATGTGCTGCCACAAATTAGTAGTCCATTTCTCTAGCAATCCCAAGCACCCAATTATGCTTTAATTTGGGACACTTATACAGCCTTTTAGATCTGCAATCCTATCTACGAGTTTATTAATATTATAAAGATTTGTATGTTTGTAACAAATAAACTGGATTTCAAAACATATTTCACAATTAGAATGCTACATTATCCTATATTATATTAAACTTATCAATACTATAATTATCCTTCCTTATATTATAAACGCAAAAGTGTGTATGCCCATACATACAAGTTTGCGTTTATAATAAACAGTAGTAGAGTAACAAACAATGACAAACATCCATGTTTGTTACTCTTTGACGTAAAAACTACTGAATGGATCTTGATGAAATTTGGAACAGAGGTAGATTATAGTCTGGAATAACACATACGATTTATTTGTTTATTATTATATATAATATAATTATACTTATCTTCTCGGGAGTATGTTCCCTTGGTCTAATTTTAGCTTATGCCCGCGACTTCGCCTGTATTTGCATCAGATCGGGATACTAAATTCGTTCAGTAGCTTTTGTTAAAAGAGTAACATCCATTCACCGGATTTGGGACCGTTTACATCACTGTTCATAATTTTTTTTTGAGACAGTTTTCGCAATATAGACTTTTTTGTTACAAGAAAAAGTTCATTAATGTAACGTTCAAACTTTTGGGGTTTGACGTCATCGGCTAAATATCATTTCGCAAGGGGATAATTTAGTGGCCGGAAAAATATTCGTAAACCGGAAATAAAATAAAATGGTGAGAAGTTAATTTACATCATTCTTCTTATTGAGTGTTATTATCAAATTTGTTACTTTCATTTTCGCATTGGTATATAATATGTTGCTGTATGTAATGTTGTGCACTCAATAGAGTATTTAGCTGGTGTTCTTAAAGCGTAGATAATAATTTTATCAGGCACAGAAGAAGCAGAAATTTAAACATTTAGAATTGGTAAATTTGTAACTTACATTAATCACATGTACATAAATAACGCGTAGTAATATTGATAGCGAGTACAAAAGACTCCAAGAAAGTAGAAGTACAGAAAACTCTTTTGGACATATAAATAAATTGCCCGTTTAGTGTACTTTGGTTATTTCTATCGTGTGATGTCATACGCCATTTTGCTGTGGGAAATGCCGACGACATTCAGACAGTATTTATTTTACAAAAAAAGCTATTCGTGCAATTTACAAATTAACTCCTCAGACACTCAACCAAGCCAAGAGATTAATATATTATACGAGTACTGTGCCTTCTCAGTATATTTATAAAAATCTTTTGTATGCACATAAAAATATTTATTTAAAAGATACAGTGATATTCATAACGTAAATACTAGGAACAAACATAATGTTGTCATTCCTAAAACAAGGCTCAAGAAAATTAGCTCAAGAAGAAGGTGGTTCATTTAGATGACAATGTATACGTTTTTATAATAAACTTGGTTATTATGAAACGTATGCTGTGCCAGAAAGCTTTTTACACAGTTAAAGACTATATTGAAAACCAAAAGGCTGAGGATTGAGCTGCTTCAACGATGTACATGGGTTAATGTAACGTTTCTCGTTTATTGATATTTTTCTCATTTTTAGACATTGACATTTTATATTCTTCTGTTTGTACAATTTTGAAAAGAATGTTTTTTTTATGAAGTATTCTTTTATTCTTGTTACATGAATATTTACTTTGTAAAGTTTTTTTTTAATTGTGACATGAGTACTTACTTTGTAAAGTATTATATTTTTTACTCATTTATTTTTGTAGATATGAGGACTATATGGGTTTTATTTTCTTTTTTTCTTTCCTTCTTTAAAGTATATTTAATGATGGTTGGCAGTTTGAGTACTTTTGCGGCCTATCCAAATGTCCTTTCTTTGGAATTTCGCCGGGTCGTTCAGCTCTTTATTGTTTGTAAGTTCAGCTGCTTGACTACTGACAGAGGCTTGCACTGCATGGACAGCACCACTTAAATCTGTGTGGTTCTTTCCTCAAAAGACCATATCAGATGCACATCTGCATAATTCTCATGTAACATATTATTGTGAATGTGAGGACCATGTAGATCGCCATATTAGGGTATCATTTCAGTTAGTCTGGCAGTTTGAGTCATTTATGCGGCCTACCCAAATGTCCTAACTTTGATAGTGTTTGTCAAATCGTTGAGCTCCTTAAAGTTCTAAGTTTGAGCTACACGGTAACTGACAAATGCTTGCACAGGTCTGGACAGGTCCACTCAAATCTGTGTGGCACTTTCCTAAAAAGGTTTCTTTAGACATTAATCTACATGGTGAAATAATCATGTCAAATGATTGAACAGTACGGATTGTATGGACTATTAAAAAAAACCTTGACCTGTGAGTTTGTTTCGGTGTTCCTTCTCAGGGTAGTCGGCTGAAAAACACCGGCTTCATCTAGCTAAAAATGACCGAAATTATTGGACGTGTAAAAGTGATATGTTTAACCTACTTACAAAATAAGGGTACAGCGTATAACTTCTGAAATGTCCATCATTTCATTTTAAATGGTTTTATTTAATAACATCTCTCAAATCAGTTTTGTTTCATATAATATATAAGAATCTAATATCCTATTCTGACAAATACTATTATTTATTTTAAACTCGTTATGAAAAAAAAAAACGATTTGTGAAACAAATTGTCACTTTATGGCACATCTGGTCCCCTAACGACTTGAATGCTTAATGGTTAACATTTTAACAAATCAGGTATAATAAGACATATAATAAGTCTCAACGGTGCCCTTTCAATTCACCAAAAACTAATATCCCAAAAAGGAGTTGTCTAACAACAGCAATCAATATGAATGAAAGCTAATAACATAATCTGTGCGAGCGTCAAGTAACCCATGAGAGCATGATATTGATGACCTTTCAAAGGTGTCGTGTGCCGTACCTATTTGCACTCGCCGATCTATGAAATATGCATGAATGTGGATGAGGCGAAATACTACCTATGTTCTCATGGGAAACGCGCGTGGTGTTGTGTATGTATGTATATACTTATATTAATTATGGTTACTTTGTAAAAATACGGGCCGATTTTTTAATCTTCTTCTTCGCGTCGTTGGTACGACAGTATCTACATTTGAGTTTCCCTAAACATTGCCAATTCCACAGAGGTGCTATTTTCAAAACCTCAAATGAAATAACTTTTACTTCATCTTGACATACTCACACTTGACATACTTTAACGGTAGCAAAATATGTTATATAAAACTTTTTCTAACGTTGGTTTACTATTTTATTATCACTAACATTTAATCAAAACTCTACCCGCTATTTTTCCAGAAGTTCCGTCATCGCATTCGAGCCGACTCAGAGTTGACACGGTTCGAATGCGATGACGTGATGGGAGCAAGAATGAGCGACCAAAACGATGAATGGGATCAGGGCAGTTTGGTTCGCTACCAAGCTGCCCTGATCCCATTCATGTGAGGTTCAAGGAGAAATAAGAGCCCGCATCGGAGCGAGCTTCGTCAAATTTCCTAGGTCACGACCGTAATTTAAGTATAATTATAAATCAATAATTAAAATGTGATTAAATTATATGAAGTGATTATTATATCAATGCGATTTTGTACCATATGTATATTAATTAAAATTTTAACCGATTGTTTAAGTGAAGATGTTATATGAAATGAAATTATATCATTCGTTGTTATATTAAAACATATTCAACATTCATTTTTAAAACCGAAAGTAGGTATGTTTCCAAACGACAGTTTGTTTTTAATATTCACTCATAGTCTAGTCTCGTAATGTTGTAGCCATCGGTTAATGAGTTTTCCACAGCCCGACGAGTTTTACAGCCATTGTGACGTCACACGACATGCATCGTATGAGTAGTATGTCGTCGAATGACGCTTTATGCCTATGCTATTAAAATTTCACAATAGCAAAGTTATTCGTAGAATCAGATACATCAGAGATGTACTCGTAGGTGAGGGAAAATATGGCTCTCATTATATACTCTTATTATATAATACTAGTTGTGCCCTTCCGTCCCACCCGTTTTCCTTCTAATGCCCTTTGCGTTCCAGGGCCGCGGTGAGTCTTTCGAAAAAATCCCGCAACCCTAGCAGGCACTGACCCTATGGGCCCCGTCTACGTTGCTCATGGCTCTTTGAGGCGCGCGTGGAACACGACGCACCACCGATCCGAGCCGACCGCGAGCAAATCATAACTCGGGAATCGTTATTTTCTATGATTTATTTGTGTTAGCTTTGTAATTTTAATGATTTCAAACACAATGTGAAATGTTCCTGAATGAATTGAATAAATTTAATTGAAATCGCCCTGCGACTCCCGATGCCCGGGACGGTTCTTCTGTTGCGGCGGCTGGGGCGTGAGGTTTCCTCTTGTGGTCCGCTTCCTGCTTTGCTAGCATTACTGCTTCGCAGAAGGTGCTGACCGCTTCGCATGCTTACTCGCTCCGGACCATGGATTGAACCCATGCCGGAAGCGAGGGATGATCGCCTTGACGAGGACACGACGTTGCTCCATCCAAGCAGGGCAAACCTTTAACGTGTGGTCGATCCACATGGTGTTGATATCTTGATATCCGCCCGCCGAATCCGAAACAAAACCTCCCGAAACATCCATGTTCGTTGAGTACCTGCGTTTGGCGGAAGATGAGGACGCCGTGGCGCCTTTTCAACCACTCCTCAAAGAGGGGACTTATCGCCACAATGATGGCGTGCCCAACTCTACGCCCTGCGGTTTCACCCATCGTTTTGAGATTTTTCTTTTTGCTCGGCTTACCGTGATCATTTTATTTGATCACGGTAAGCCGAGCCTTGTTCTGATAATAAAGAATACAGCAAAAAAAAAAGATCCAATTTAGTGCAGTCGTTCTGAAGTTATGCGCGTACATACATCTTGACGAACCATTTTTATTCGCAAAACTACCAGGTAGGCTCTGTGACAAATTAAAAGTTGGAACTCTTTACTTCGTTTTGTAGTGCTTTAATATATACATATAATGAAATATGAATTAATCACATAACTTGAAAAATAAATTCTGTTTGCAATTTTGTATCTCAAGTGAGACGTAAGTGTATAAATAAGATCGTTCTCGTAATGGAATCGCAGAGCAAACATTAAACATTTAATGTACAGCTAAATTCTTTTAGTGTAGTAAGTTGTTGCGATCGAATATAATCTGCAATAAAATAACGTTGGCAGTTTTATGCTTTTCCTAACATTATGTTTATTTATATTCAGGGTCTGGATCACAGCTCATTAGTATCTCGTTAAATATCCGTTACGTAGAATCATATAAAAGTGCTCCACTCGGCAATCTATTTACGATTACTCATGAATAGAAAAACAGTGTACGCGTATATAGGGAATGCTAGCGTAGGTACTTATATTTCACATCTGGTCATTAAAAGTAAGTACTAAACTACCGTCATACAGTGGCGGGAAGCTGATTACATAAATAATAAACGATAAGAGTTTAAAATATCTGTATTTTTATAACATTAACCTATAGTGTCAGCTTTAAGGACATAAGCTCTATGATAAACATATTATCTTAGACTATGAAAACATATGCCATTTTACATTCCACACCATTATTGCTGTATAAATTGAAAATATTAACTATCATTATTTTGTAAAATTTTATTACCAAAAGCTTGTATGGGTGGTCAGTTTAAATGGATTTATACAAAGATTCTGGACAATTTTTCCATACTCTGCCCGGAAAAGCATTTTAACTTTCCGCACTGTATAATGTAAAAGTGTTCTGTCTAACTTAATGTTTAAGCAGATATTAATCTTCTTTTAATTAGTTAGTGCCTACTTCGATAAATTAAGCAAAGTTAATCTCTAATAATCAAGAGTTTTATGATAAACGACCGTGCCAACTGCGAACTGCGAAGCTATTAGGACCTGCGATCATTTTCATTTTTTATCTGTTTATCTTAAATTTAGAATAGATAAGTATATTCGATGAATGAAATAATTGAATTGATAGTGCTGTGTTAGTGAAGCGTATTGGCGCGAGTAATAGCAAAATTAGAATATATGGTATCAGGCGTCAGGCGCTTATCGCAATGGAACATGCCGTAAAATTCGGTCGAGGGAAAGGCTCTGGCTGGAAGTAAGCGATAGCTTTGGCAGTCATGCAAATTCACTGGCTATGGATGAGCGGGGCAATATGGACCGATACATATAGGTTCCAATAATTTTATTGGAACTTTACTTATAAATATACTTAATAATTGATGATTTGAATTTCGAGAGAAAATGCTTGCCAACAAGAATATATATGCTAAGATGAACATGAAATCCCCTTAGTCAGCGTTTTTGTACAATGGACTAGGTGGATACAAAAATAATTTTATTGGAGAGTTTTCAGCAGTGTACGAGACCGAGCTCACCCGAATTCACTCGGTTCGCAGCGGTCCTCGGTATTTGCCACTAGCGGGACGACGATGAAGAGTAATTATAAAGAGGCCCATTCGTAATATACAAGTAGAGGGTACACAGTTTTTGGAGAAGATTATATGACAGTGAATTCATAATGCTACGAAAATTATAAATTTGTACAACGCGTAACTCTAGAAGGTACAATTTGAAATTCGTGAATAATAATAATTTGCTTGAAATCGAAACAAGGTTAGGTAAAATTAATCAAAAAGGGTTCCCGTTGGTTCACACAGGAATAGCTGTATGAAATTGTCGTATTTAATTTATGTAAGTCTCGGTAACCTGCGTACAACATGTGTCGAGGTTGTACTGCGCGCCTTACCTTCGTCACGGCAAAAGTTATAAATGTAAGCTATTGTACGGCTAGTAGACTAGATTACGGTTCCGTTCGTTTTTCCGCAGTCGGTCGTGGCCTAGCTATGCAAATTTCTTGAAAAACGTTCCGACTCCACAAAGAACTGTTGCCTACACACGTATAACTACAGCCACTTAATAGCTACACGTTTTGTGCCTTAGTGGATAGCTCTATAGAACCTCTATTTCGGCTGGTATTTCATTTTATGTTTTTGTTGTTGTTCGAACGGGTTTCATTACGATACTCGCGTTTTTCGCATCTCATTTTAAATATCTTTACCTATAGCAAAGTTGAACAATTTCGGAAAGGAATTTGGCACATATGTAACTAGTTTACGATGAGTAACTATGTAAAAATACGTTCTTGTATTGACGGACGGACTGTGTGCCCGGGTGATTTTCATTGAGCCTAGAGCTGCCTATAGCTGCCTGCCTACAGTGCTTTGAAGTAGGCATATATCTACTATGTATTGTTCAGATATTCACTTGCTGTGTAGTTCAAAGTGTTTAACTTAAAAACTTTCTATCTAGGTGATTGCGGAGTCACAATGCCTTCACACAGCAGCGGCAATAAAACCGAGACAAACAGTCTAGTAAGATAATGGCATCGCTCGTTCTCAAACAATGACATAAAACAAGAAAGATCTGCGTTCAGGGGAGAAGAATTGATACACAAAGTGACCAATCCAATTTTATTATACGCACAGTGTTATTGGACAAAGCGATGTAATTTTTCATTGTTATTCAGTGAGTAACTCCATTATCTCTTTGTGTTCGGTGACCTGACATTATGGTGAGGGAATGAATGTGAGCTATTTATTATCATGATGTTATCAGTACTGAGTTACCTGACGATGTGCGTAAACGACGGAGCCGAGCAGTTTCCAGGTGCCGCCGCGCCGGTCCATGCGCACCATGCGCAGGATCTGGAAGAACCTCAGTCCTCTCAGGGCAGACGCAGCGAACACCTGGCCCGACGACCCCATGCCCAGCACCACCACAGATGCCAGGATTGTGGTTACATCTGTTCAATATATGCGTTAATTATCTTAGTATTTTAAACAATATTACGTTATGATGCAAATGTGCGGAGTTTGCCATTGAGCTGGCGGCAGGACTGCCGCTCGAGTCTAAGGTGCGGCCTAATGAAGTTGAGAGTGCAATGACAAATGCTCACACGTATAAAAAAAGTTAGACATAACTTTTTTCATTCGTGTGTGAAAATAGAATTTTAATAGAAATTGCGCCGTGCTATCGTATTGTATCATAATGTTTGTCCAAACTAATATTATTTGCTGTCAAGCCACACCAATTTGGTGAAAAATAATGTCTATTTAAACATGATCATATTTATTGTATTTATTTGCATAGTTTATATTTTCACAAAACTTTGAGACTCCAAGGATGATACAGATTTATGCTGAGATTATGTTACTTATAATAAAACTTTTGCCTCCTCTATCCTCTAGCTCCACGTCAACAACAACGCAATCAATACAAAGTAACATTTGCATTCAAATACTTTTCTCAAAACTTTACCGAGACAAATCATGACTTATACATTTTATAGCTCAAACATAAATTAAATAATACATACTAAAAATAATTAAAAAAAGGACAACTAAAAGTTAGACTGAGTGTTTTTAATATTGAATACAGGCGTCGGGAGGCACCCCGCTCCGTGTCTTCCTACATGCACAAAAAGGAATAATTACTTATAATAAATTGAGTATTCTAAGAACAACATAGCACCCTTTTCCCCTTTTGTTCAAGTAATAACTGGGTGGAATCCAGAAAAGATCCATCCCGACCCATCAAAAGGTTTCTTCAAATGGTGGTGGTTACGTCAACGTTACGTGTACCAAACCCTATCAAGTTTTGAGAAAAGTGGCTTCGCCTTTTATAATATTAAGATTGACTATTAAGCCTCCATAAATTATCAAAAGCCCATTCTCTGTTAATTGGCTTTGCAACAGAAAACAAGTTTTTAATTTTATATTTGAACCCAGCGGCAATGGTTCGCCACGCGAATGTTTGTGCCGCACCATTAATATATAATGTGGGGACGATGGCGGCGTTCATTTTATTGTCGTGGGCAGTATATCGTGCGGCCATGTGTGTGGGGCGGGCGCTAGCCGGTCTCGCGCGGCCGGCTCCCCAGAGAGCGCAAAGCGGTCGCACGAAACTGGTGTCAAGGGAGCACAGCCTGAAAATGCGAAGGTCATAGCGGATTGCTCGCACCTGAAATAGGGTCACTTCGTCACGCTTTATAGACTAAACGTGACTTTTACTTGGAAATGTTGTAGATGAAAGTACATAGAACGCAAAACTACGGCATTTTTTCCAACTCCCTTGTTTTATGATATTTGTTTGGCATTCTCTAGACATTTTCTGTGACGATTCGTGGAGGTCGTTGTATTTCTACTGTTTGTGCTTTGTGTACCATGTTTGTTTGCTTATTTCATACAGTGACGTTAAGTTTTGTCTGGCGCATTGTTTGTGTTTTTACAAGCCACTGAAGCACTTTTGAGTGGTGCAAACAAACTCACAAATAGTGTTCCTTTAAACTCGACTTTTTAATTTGCTGCATCAATCATTGTCATCTCAATTATGAATGTTGTTGTAGACATATATTTCTTATAAGATTTATCCAGTTCTCAGGATATAAGTGATTGAGAACTCCCGGAGGATCTCTAATTAGAATAAATGGTTCGACAGTCCGCATTACGGGCTGAAACGCTACTTATGAAGCATTTACATTTTATGTTTTTTTGTTTTATATGTCATTTTGACACTTTGGTAAATATAAACAAGCATAGAGATAAAATTATACTTAAAGTTTTGATTTTTCCTTCCTCAACATTAACAGTAGTTAGGTAACTATTTAGTAAAAAAATAATACACGCCTAGTTTAGAAGTAAATATTCATTCGTGTATTTAAACTAATCACGATTAGTCCTGTAAGTACATATTAGAATTGAACTTACCTATTATACAAAACGGTCGCCTCAAAAATTTGAGACGTCCTATTGAGCCTTGATACCGGGACCTGCATCCTGACGACCATAACCTGCAAAAATATACAACGTATAACAAATACAAAGACATAACATATTTATGAATAACGTTGTTACTGATTAGGCCATAATTAGAATACAAGTCAAAGTTAATAATTTCGCTTCTGTATTGGCGTACTATGACTTGGTTTTTAGGAAAAACTTGATTACTAATTTTGGCAATGAATAAATACCTAAAGGATAGGAGGACAGATCAGTAAATATCTTTACAAATTGTTTAGATAATTGATTGACGCGAATGTTGAAAAGTTGTGTTTACTGGCGCGGACATCGCGAAATTAGCGATTACGGTAGTTACGATATGTATATCTAGTACCTACTTAATGGATAGTTTAAATCAATTAAACTATTTTACAAAAAAAATCTTTTTCCCAAAGACAATAAATACTGAATGCGGTTTCGACCTACTATCTTATTACAAAAAATATGTCTTATATTTTTATCACGTCAAGTTTTTTTTATACACCCCACTAAGTTATTTCGCTAACATGTTATTGGTGATGAGTTAATTTTCAGTTTTGTTGTATTAATCTTATAAATAATCATTTTGATTGGTTTTAAAATGGTCTTAGGTACAAATTAAATTCAAATAAGTTTTGCTATGTTTGTAGTTCAATAGTAAATTATCCTATCAAAAAACCAGATATATAATATTACTGAAGCCTTACAACGAGTTTATTTTCAATATTTCCAAATCTTGATAAAAAATGCTTCGAGTGGTATGTGAAATTTTTAGAAGCCTTAGGGCATGCGGTAAATTCTAAGGAATTATATGAGACAGTGGCACGTTAATGAAACTGTGAGGCAAATCTAGAAGTAACCCTACAATTTTGAGATCTCAAAATTGTAGGGTTACTTCTAGATTTGCCTTTGCCTTTGGTCATACCAAATACTGCTGTTTTCATGCTTATGGGATAGTAGAGCTGGAAAAGATCACTATATTAAAAACAAATAGGCCTACACATAATGAATATCCTACACACAACAAAATTAATGTTAAAACAGTATCCTTAGATTGACCCAAAAAATGTGGTATTTCGCTACATATCAAAATAGGGCTGAAGAAAAATTTGACAATGTACTTAAAAACCATTTTTCCCAATCTTTCTGATGCCAAAATCAAAGAAGGAATCTTTATGGGCCCCCAAATAAGAAAGATATTAAAATATGAAAATGTTGATGGTCATTTATCCAGTCGTCGAAAAAGATGCTAAGTAGGTACATACATATAAACAATAATGTTGAAAACAAATATACTTAGTAAATATTTAAAAAAACTTGACGTCCTATTTTTTTTCCACTTCAGTGTCTAACATAGAGTTTATTACTCTACCCATATACACAACTAATTCACATTAGTTTCATCTATGGATAAAAAACCTTGTACAGTAGTGTTATTGTAATTAAACATTACAACTGACTACAATTTACTTTTCTGAATAATTTTCACTCTTAATAGCAAAACGGTCCAAAACCATAGCAACCTCCTCAGATAGTTCTAGGTAAAGGCTACGGGTAGGTATGTTCTAAAACCTGCAAAAGCCTTCAAGTGTCGCCCGCAATCAAAAGCACGATCTACCCGGCGTCGCGGCGATCTAGAAACTGTTAAGTCAGTTCTAAAGATGTATTGGAATAGCCTGTCTTTTCAAAGAATTTAGAAGGAAATGCTACAACTTATCTACTTTTGCAAAATACATAATGTATGTAGTTTTTATTATTTGGGGTCAAACTAAAAAAAAAGACTCTTTTGAAGGGGGAGGCAAGGATTCACCGTAGTTTATTTTGTTATTGGGTTTAGCCCCAGACAAACACCTCAACGATCAACAGTTAAGATACAAAATCAAACATTAATTAAATTAACTGCTTTATTATACAATATGTTTTATTGTGTGTTTATGTGAAACTATGTTTACATTGAAAACCCAGTTACAAACTAACTTTAGCAGATACCTTTTCTATCGTTTGTAACTCTACACCCCTAGTTTTTAATTAGTACAAATACTTGGGCTAAGGGCTTATTAGAAAAGGTCTTGTTATTATTTAAGAAAAGTCTCAAAAAATTATGTTCATAAAAGGCAAAGTTATTAGCGTTTTTAACCGACTTCTAAAAAGGAGGAGGTTCTCAACTCGGATGTTTGTATGTTTTTTTTTTTTATTTTTTTTTATTGTTTGTTCGCGCATAACTCCGACGCTTGCCAACCGATTTGAAAAATTCTTTTTTTGTTGGAAAGGGTATACTTCCCAAATAGTCCCATGAAAAATTTATCGAAATCGAACAAGCGGTTTTTGAAAAATCAACAAAAATCTAAAAAAATATCTACATTGTCTACATTGACGACCTTTTAGTTTACTCTGCATTGGAGCAGTGCGTTTTTTTTACACTAATGTAATTGGTTCGCTTAGGTGGGGGGAGGGGAGGGGGTTTAGGTATCACTAAAAAGTGAAAAATAAAAAACTTTTTACAAAAAAATACAACCGACTTTTCCACAAAAAATCAAAAAAGTACAAAATAACTTTAATTTCGGAAGTGGGTGTTCAAAAAATGAAAAATGAAAAAGGAACCACAAACACCGAGTTCCGAAATTAAAGTTATTTTGTACTTTTTTGATTTTTTGTGGAAAAGTCGGTTGTATTTTTTTGTAAAAAGTTTTTTTTTATATCCTAAAATGCCACTCAACTTATAAAAAATTTGTACAGGCTATTGATTTATGAATGAATAAATGACGATTGAAATGGAAAAACACTGTGCGTAGTATTTTCTAGTAGCAATTGTTATGAATGTTGATTCTATTATGAATTTATCAATTATTAAAAAACTCCGTGGACAATTTTAGGTTTTTATTTTTTTACTTTGACTACACAAATATGATCAGTAACGGGTACGGACAGAGCCCTGTTTTTTTGTACTAATTAAAAACTAGGGGTGTATAAGTAATAAATGGTTTGAGTTCATAGGACGATCTATCTTCGGTAATTAGAAATTTTATTAAATTTTATCAGAGAAATCCTTTAATCACTTAACACTGCGGTTGGAAAGCGCATCAAATACTTTGGTAGATACTATACATAATATTGAATTGGTCAACGAATCAGCATTGCCATTTAACGTGGCAATGCGGCCAGTGTTCTGGGCACTTTTTCCGTTGACAGCGATGTGGACGAATTTTTCAATACTCCGATGAGTTCTTCCCCCTTCTCCTTTTTATTTTGCTTGTACATTTATATGTATATATTTTTTATTTGCCTGTTTAATCTTATACGTTTTTCTGTAAAATATGTTGAATCTTATCATGTACTAGTAGCGCCCCGCGGTTTCACACGCAGTTTCGATTCCGTGGGAATATCGGAGTAAAAATTCTGTATATTAATCCTGGTTTTAAACCATCTGTGTGCCAAATTTCATGGATATTTGTTCAGTAGTTTTTGCGTGAAAGATTAACAAACATCCATCCATCCAAGACATCCATACTTAAAAACTTTCGCGTTTATAATGTTGGTAGGATTTTAATGAAACAACCGTCGCCTCTAGTCGGAATCCTCTATAAAACTATTAAATGCCCGTCCATTTATTGTCGAAGAAAGTAACAAAAGAAAATCGAACGTAGGTACATATATCGAGCTCATAGACGTGTCACTGTCTCTCTGTAGGTGACTCGTGTTACACTTGCGCTTGATAGATAGATCAAATAAATAAAACAAAAGAAAACAACGGACTGTGGCCCACTGTAGGCAGAGTAATCTGTCTACATTGAGTGACGAATTACCTACTTCACCGTTCACGCGCGCAGATCTGGCACAACTTATCTATGAGAGTGTTGTTTGCAGTATGAATCTCCTCAAACAACACACAGCCGCTGTAAAACGATAGCGGAATTGAAACTTGAGATTGGCAGCTCTTTGTGCTCCGTTTTTAGTATTAAAAGAGAACTTGCCGACGTGGCGCGATTTGATTTTCGTAGCCGTTTTCAAAGCCAAATTTTGATATCTATATACTATATCATCTTAGCAGATTATTTGAATAAGAAGTATACTTACCTTAAAAAGAATTCGATGGCAAACCAAATAACAACGACTGTCTCCATATAGAAAAGGACGATTCCTGCTTTTGCTTCGTACTCTTCAATTGTTGAGAAAACTGACAGCGATAAACACATGAACACCATCAGAAACCTGGACACAGAAAATAACACTTTTACACAAGTATATGCATAGCATCCCTATCTACCTACCTGTGTAGGTATATGTAGAACGCTAGGTTGATGGTGAAGCTATCAGAATCTGACGTAAACGAATTTCGCCGCTGAATATGTTAGTTGATTGTCGAATAGGATTACGAACGTACGATTTAATTCGCAGCTGTAGTATGTTACTGCATCAACGTGATTACATGGAAAGATGCCGAATCTATTATGAGGCAGAGTTACTACTGTTACTTGTACGCATAACTGTATTCCTGGATACCTAGGGGGAATCAAAATACTACTTACTAATTAAACGTGAGTTATTTTAAACAAAATGTTCTGTTACATACTTAAATGCAATTTCAGCTGTATCTAAAGTGAAGATAGTATCGACCTCTTAAAACATCATTTTCGTACCTTGCCACAATAAATCTAATCTATCTTATTTATTACCAACGCATTATACACATAGAATTGCTTCGGACTACAAAACTACTTACTAAAATCGCGAGATTTGATAGCTTTGTTCACGTCAATCGTTCCACGTTGATGGTAAAATCCAACGATTCATAGTATTTGTGTCAAATCATGTCCAGAAATTCTATGACGTTTTAAAGTGCGCCATAGCTAATTCGGGTGAGTTGTGTGTTAAATTATTATGATACCATCACCCTTTTTTTTCTGGATGGGAAATCATCAAATGTCTTCTCCCGCTCTGGGCGGAGCGGAAGGGAGTGTCAGACTTTTACTGACTAAAACCCACCCGTGATCCTTCTTGTGCCCTTTGCGTTCCAGGGCTGCGGTGACTCTTTCGAATAAATTCCGCAACCCTAGCAGGCACTGACCCTATGGGGCCCCGTCTACGTTGCTGACGGCTCTTTGAGGCGCGCGTGGGCTTGGGCCTGGTTGCTATCGGACGGCGAGCCACCCATAGCTCGCCATCCGCAGGCCCGCGCCTACGGTGGCCGGGAATCGCCCTGCGTTTCCCGACGCCCGGGGCGTCTTCTTCTGTTGCGGCGGCTAGAGCTAGGGGCTTCCCTCTATCGCACGCGCTCCGCCTCCTCCTTCACTAGCATTACTGCTTCGCAGAAGAAGGCGACCACTTCCCATGCCTCCTCGCTCCGGACCATGGCCCGAACCAGGGTCGGACGCGAGAGGTCGCCGCCGCCGATCGCCTCGACGAGGACACGGCGGTGCTCCGCCCAAGCAGGGCAGACCTCCACCGTATGCTCCACCGTGTCTTCTGGGCGATCCACACAGTGATGACACCCGGACGCGTCCTCCCGCTGGATCCGACACAGGTACCTCCCGAAACAGCCGTGTCCGGTGAGCACCTGCGTCAGGCGGAAGGTGAGAACGCCGTGACGTCTCTCCAGCCACGCCTCAAAGAGGGGACTTATCGCCACAATAGTGGCGTGCCCAATGATACCATCACCCTGGAGGCATAAACTTCATCGTTGTAAAAATACTGTTACGGGTAAATATGTATTTGAAGCCTTAACAATAAACCTTGAACCAATGAACCAATTTTGAAAATAAGGACAACTTTCACAAATAATTTCCACTTAAATATATAACGGGTGCTCATAAAATACCTGTTTTAAGTACTCAACGTTTTATGTGTTCTAATTTCTAGGTTATCTGTTGAGAGTAGGTATATCCGTATATGCGCCATTGTGTGTGGTAATGTGACGTTACAAATCGCATCAAACTAGCCAATGAATGCTGCTTCTTTTTGATTATATGCTCAAGTATGCCTCTGCTTATTACGGTAGGCCAGTGACTTTTAGACAAATACAATACCTAAGTATTAATTACACAAAAGTCGTCGTCCTTGTTAAGCTCGTATAGTTTTTTTTACCGGACTACAGCTAAGCCAAAGGGAAGAGTGATGATTTTAGATCTAAAATGGGATGATGTCGGGGATATCGTTAACTCGCTATAGGAACTTCCGTCTCACTTCTGCTAACGTTTTAGCCCACCCCATGTCAGGGTGCTCCAAGTTAACGAGCTTAGCCTAGCTTCATGTAATTGTAGTCAGTTAAGCCTAGGTGCTAGCTAATTTCACCTATGTATGTTTTAAATATGTGGAGCTTATTCGTTCGAGTCGAAGTTTATTAAGTATTGGTTTGCAAGAAAACGCATATACAACATCTTGTTACGGATAAAGATTTACTGTAAATATTTATTATAAACATGGAGTGATGAGAACACACGCTGTTTTAATGCGTATACAATGGCAGCGCGTAAAGAGACTTATGTCATGGGTAATAAGAACCTAACTTCTCGCTTCCAATAGTGGTTTAGTCCATGATAGTGGGTTGAGTTGAAGAGTCTGGTCAGGAATACAAACACACGGTCAACAACACGGCGCCTGAGCGCTCATCGAGAGTGACCGTGTCGTAAAAACTGTGCGGATGCCCGGCTTAAGATAGTTAAAGAACACAGTGTAGGTAGTCCGTAAGAAACTGACCGGCACACACGGCAACTGACCGCCATGAAGAATTTTACATGCAAAAAATATCTACTTAAGTAGATACCTGATAAATACATGTGCGACACTCAGCTGTCACGAGTCGGTGTCACGATGTAACACGGCGTGACACTGCCATTCGTTTGTTTTAGGTGATCGATGGTATCGATGTTCATAAAACATTGATCGGTGTTAGCCGCTGAGTTTTGGATATTTGAACCCCGACTTTATTATGTTTGACTAACGGGACGCTATGATTTACTGCTTTTTACTACTAGGTGTGCTTCATTGCATTGGTAATAATATGGTATTTAATACGAAATAAAGAATAACAACACATTCATTGAGAAAAAATAAGCTATCATGGCTTATGCTAGGTCAGTTTAAAATATCTCACACTTAAATTCAGCAGCTAAACATTTAGGAATTGGGATGCTTTAAGAAAGTTGCTTGATACACAGCAGAACTTACACGATCATATGATAAAGAACTGCCTTTACACCTCGAGGCCGTTCAAGAAAATTGTAGAACTTGGACTGAAGGCGGCGGTAGCGCGCGTCGCGTCGCGTGGCGCGGTAGCTGAGCGGTTTGCCCAGTAGCGACATCCGCGGCGTCGCCAGCCGGTCGCCGCCACTCTTACACTCACTGCAACCAACGACACCGCAACTACGCTCAACCGGGCCACATCACACTTCATCTAAAATGTCAGTCATCAAATCAATGCTTCCTGCCGTTGCACTGTAACGATACCGCAGCTGTATTGAACCAAGCAACACCACACTTTCACTAATATGGAACTTGAACAAATTAATGCTAAAGCACTAACAGACCGATTTCGCTGTCTATCGCTAATCATTTTAGTTCCTGTTTGCTATTGTGTTTTAGCTTCTTAAATGCCATCACGCAGACTGCAGGTGCAAATCGTAAAATCTCGCGCAGTAGAGTCAGTCTGTCGGTGCCCTGCATTTTGACTACTCAAAGACTTATTTATGTATAAAATAATGGAAGGGCATTGTGGGTCAAAGCGATAGCAATTAGAATAATTTCAGCTTCTGTAATTTATCACCTACAAGCGTTGTCCCCAGGATTAAAGCTAATAGCGGTCTCTCAGAAAGGTTCCAATTCATTGTCACAGACACTGGATATACCGAAGCATGTTTTGTGTTATATGTATATATCTAATACTTTATCGTTACTACCTAAGCTCATCTGAACGCTATTACATTTTGGCTCACCTTGTTCTAAGACCATTTTGGCAAACATGGTGGTCTACATTCTAGTGTTAGATAAAAACACACCATGCCGTAGGCTGTGGCAAAAATATGACAAAGATGCATAGGTTAGATTCATTGCCATCCTGGTTTGGAAAGGGTATCAAGGGTACAAAGGACAGAAAGGCGGTTTTGTTAAAATGAGCATTCCAAGACTTGATTAGGGCGCTTACAGCTGTAAGGCACAAATTGAAGTACCATGGGAAAAATAGCACAAGGTAACAGGTTTCTGAGAAGTAGTTGCAATATCGTAGAAGCCTGTCAATACAAACCAGTTCATGTATCAAATCTAAAATGAAGCCGGTTGAGCATTTGGACCTCATATGCAACACACAATGGACATTATAGGCTACGGACGGAATAAGTTCCAAGAGGCAGGCTCTCACCATATAGTTGCAACAAATCTAGCGAGCTTATAATCTTTTGATACATTGTGAATAGAACATTCATGCGAGATTTATTATAAACTGAACTGAACTCTGAGACTCGCTAGAGGAGAATCTAAGATTCCATATTCTTCTCTACGTGACTAGCAGGAAATTTAATTTTATTATTCTTATCAATATTAATTAATTTTATGAAAAAATAACTATTCTTCGTTTATTATAGTAGGTTGCAGACTTTGTTCAAAAGTGTCACCGCGGCCCTGGAACGCAATGGGCTTACCTTTTTGTTTAATAAGGTATATTTTATTTTATTTATGCCTATAAGGTATCTATGTAGGTAGATATTTTAACCAGGTTTACTGTACTTCCTTGCTGTAAAAAAATACATAGACACGGTGACCTTTGCAGCGCCAACAGCTTTTATGCAGAATAAACTCAATAAAACCGCGGGCTGTACCTGTGTGAAGCTCCAAGTGCTTTGTTCAAGCCAGCTTGCCGCCGCACCGTCTACGCCCTACAGTAATTTCATTGCTTTAAAGGTAATTATTTAAAAACCACCACACTATTTACCACCACATTATGCATCGCTAAAAAGAGAAACCTTACTGAAGGCGGTTGTTAATAAAAGCTTTGGATAGTGTTACTTGAAAATTAAATTCAGTTTTGATAGTTTCGCAAAAAATAATATTGTGTCGTTGCATAAATCAGCGAGATTATGTTTGCTTGCGTTATGCTAACTAAACGCTCGCCGGGGCGACTACAGTTCAGTTTATCAACACGACGGAAAAGCGATGAAATCGCGACGATAAACTCGGCGGCACACGGTGAGACGCTCCTATCCACAAACATTGAATAACTTCTAGCTCCCACCCGCTACGTCAGCTTTCATTTTATGAAATTGGATAGTTGCTACCCTTTACGAAGCGTAACGCAACATACGTGTAGCAATATAAACAGTATTGAAATACTTTCTCGTCTGAATACAGGATACTTTTTCAGCATAAATGTTGTTATCTATATTGCTTCCATAAAAGTTTTTGCATAATTAAATTTTACCCACGTACGCTTCGCTTCGTTCAGGAATCATATGTATGTACACAGATATTACAAATAAAAGTGGCACTAATATACAGCTTTACACAATCAGGCCTAGGAAGCAAGAACAAAGGAATCGGATACTCAACCCAAATAATAATTAACTATTCCACAGGAGTTACACTCTGCATCTTAGGGCCCATTTTAAATAGTCAGCTAACTTTTACCTCAAGGATAAAAGTGTCGATTTAGCAGCTTTTGTATAGAAAAATATGTCAACATCCATATTTATTCTTCCCTTAAAAAAAATATGACTATTGAAAAATCTGCCCTCAGTAGGATGCGGAATCTAACTGTATTCTAATAACAACATAAAACATATTAAATAAATCATTACAATTGTACATCTCGCAATAATCATTCCCAACGTGTTATGTGATATTTGTAACAGCTTCTCGTTCGTTTTTGGATTCAATCTATTGAAATGTATTAAAGGATGTAGATTTCTTGCGCATATGCCAAGGAACAAACAAAAAAAAAACACTTTTTGCGCCTCTAAGAAAGGGAGTTATTTTCCTATCGATTCCCATGGGATATTGTGTAAATATATAGTGGTTACGCAAAATACCTACGTATCTGTAAACAAATTATATTTTATAGCACGAATTTATGCTTCATTAGGTGCTTACGAAAATTTAGGTACTGCTATGCTATGACCCGTTTGTAGACAAATGGGCTCTTTGCTGATTCAATAACATAGTCTCTAATATCTATTGAAACGTTTCCGGTGACGGCTGTGGGTGGTAAGCCTCATCGAGAGTGGCACCCTAATACTCAAACAAGACGTTATAAGACGAAGACGTATACTTACTTAAGCCGACATCAAAGTCCGTGTCAAAGTTTTGCCCTTAATTCAGCTCACGATGAATATAATATCGTGTATACCTAGCGAGTTAATTACGTTGGCGTGAAAATTAGCCATGCTGCTAAATGAGTTTCTGTGATGGCGTGCATATGTTGTCGTTTATTGCAGATGTCGATAACCGTGCGTGAGTGTTATTTATTGTCATTTTTGTTATTGTTTATGGACGAGCATTAAGATTGGCGCAATAGTTTACTTTAACAACATCCCAAAGATTACCACAACAGTCTTACATAATAGTAGAGGTTATAGAATTCAAAATAAAAGTACGATGTTGTATGAAAGAAGACAATAATTAAAGTAATTTTTGTTAATCTGATGTGGGAAATGCACTCTCTAGGGTTTGTTCGCAACTGATGGTAAATACTGTAGTCATAAACGCGTCCAATTAGCACATTTAATGGTCAAATAGTAACTTTTCCGTATTTTTATAAACCACCTTTATTTATGAACATTACGGTATTGTGTATGGCGCAGGGTAGCTTTTTCTATTCCTGAGTCTGACTTAAAGGTCTGGCAAAAGAAGATACTCACTAATTATATGCGTGTGAGTGAGTGAGTATCTATTTAGTTATAATTGCATTTATTTTTGATGTTAGATTTTTTTGTTTCATATTGTTAAATTCGCTTATCTATGGAACCTCAGCACATCTGTTACAACCTTCGGGCTAGTTTGCGTACCTGCCGCCGTGCTGTTTTAAGCTACCTTAAGACTATTTTTTTAACGCTTGTCGCACTGTTTATGTATTTTATTGGATAAATTATCCGCTTCAATGGAGCGTGCTTTTATTTCCGAATTCCGCTCGATGCGGTTAAAACACTTTATCGTATTACAAATTGATTCTGTCCATAACAACGTCTTCGATCAAATAAACCATTAGTCGAAACGAAACTACATACACCTAGTGAGAGGTGAATTAATAGAATATTTCCCAATATACTTGAGGAAACAGAGTTAAAGCGTAGGCAGTGATAAAACAGACACGACTCAATGGTTGTAATGACCTCGCCCGGTGCGATCCCCGGGGATCACGTTTTGATCCAATCTTATTTTTACTATCCATAAATTATATTGGATACCATCTTGTGCTTGCCCGCAGTAATTGTTTACAGATGGTCACACTGTTATTACGAGGTGATCTAGGTCACCTAACACCTATAAGTGGGCAACACTGAGAATACCAAGATTATTTCGGAACCAGTTACTAAGTCTTGTACTAGCTGTCCAAAATCGATTTAGAGAAATAGAAATGAAAACTACAGTCAATTTACCTGCTCGTAAATGATAATAATTGGTTCATCGAATTGAAATAAATGATCTGATGTTTCCTCATTCTCTAAGAGATGAAGTAGATCAACCAACACACACGTTGATAGTTTATATTATAAGAGTAAGAAGTCTACATAAACATCTTTTTTTTTCTGGATGGGTTTTCATTAAATGACTGAGTGATACCCCTCAGACTCTTACTGACTAAAACCCACCCGTGATGCTTCTAGTGCCCTTTGCGTTCCAGGGCCGCAGTGACTCTTTCGAACAAATTCCACAACCCTATGGGGCCCCGTCTTCTTTGCTGACAGCTCTTTGAAGCGCGCGTGGAGCACGATACGCCGTCGACCCGGCCTGGTTGCTATCGGGCGGCGAGCCAGTTTTCCCGACGCCAGGGGCGTCTTCTTCTGTTGCGGCGGTTGGGCATAAGATTTCCTTCTATCGCACGTGGTTTGCCTCCTCCTTCGCTAGCATTACTGTTTCGCAGAAGAAGGTGACCGCTTCCAATGCCTCCTCGCTCCGGGCACCATGGATTTAACCAGGGCCGGACGCGAGAGGTCGCCGCCGCCGATCACCTCGACGAGGACACCGCGTTGCTCCACCTAAGCAGGGCAGACACCGTATGCTCCACCGTGTCCTCCGGGCGACCCACACCGTGTTGACACCCGGACGTGTCCTCCCACTGAATCCGAAACAAGTACCTCCCGAAACAGACGTGTCCGGTGAGCAATCTACATAAACACCTTATTCTCTTCTTCTGAATAATTTGATGGTTTTACAAAATATAACTACACATCACGAAAGTTCGTTGTACCCCAACAGTCCGTTGTATCCCAACTGGCCCAATGATTGATTGCTCGAAAAACGAAAAAGTTTTCATTGAAATAGTAATTTTCCAATGGACGACTTGTCGAGTGCTGACGGGGCGCTATTCAACGGACGTTCCTACAATTCCACTCCGTTTTAAGAGAGAGATCGTCAGAACCAAACTTCGCTATTGGGAATAGCGAAGTTTACAAGAGGGGTCTTGTGATTGATCAGTCCACTTTTTATTTTAGAGTAGATGGTTAACTTCTTAGATTGTTTGGGCCCAGCAGGTGGCTATGTTTATTGCAGCATCGGTAGTATTCCTTAAATTATTTTATTAATTTTACGCATATTTTTCCAACTAAATCATTCTTGGCGCAAGTAAACGCTTTTTACAAGGTTTTATTTAACTTGCAATTTACATATTATGTATGTTTGTTCAGGTGAAATCTTGCAACTCAATTTTGAAGCTTGAAGCGAGATTTACTTGTTTAGATAAACAAGTAAATTAAATAATTTGATGTGATTGTTTTTAAATATTAAAATTTCCGAACTAAGGAAATACGAGAACTTAAATCGCGCGACAAGCTTTTATCTTTATATATAACTAGCTTCTGCCAGCGACTTCGTCCGTGTGGAATAGTTACTTTACCCCCGATTTTGAAACTCTCAGCCCGATCGGTTTAAAATTGACAAAGTTTCATACAAACGTTCATCCCCTATTTTATCCCCTTGGGGGTAGAATTAATCAAAATCCTTTCTTAGCCGATTCTATGCAACTTTAACCATTAAGGCTACACACGTGACGGAAGCTTAAAAAATGGAGTAACTTCTCCCGTTTTCCCAACATTTTCCTTCACTGCTCTGCTCCTATTGATTGTAGCGTGATGAAAAGTATACTATAACCTGCCCAGGAGTATGAAGAATAATTGCACCAAGTTTCGTTAAAATCGGTTGAGTAGTTTTTGTTTCTATAAAGAACATACAGACAGACAGACAGACAGACAGACAAAAATTTTACTGATTGCATTTTTGGCACCAGTATCGATCACTAATCACCCCCTGATAGTTAATTTGAAAATATATTCCTTGTACAGAATTGACCTCTCTACAGATTTATTATAAGTATAGATCTATACATCTTATGTTACATATAAATGAAGAATGATTTTTAGCGTCTGTTTGTAATATTGAAATAACCGATTTTTACTACATGCAGCTATGAATATATACGGTACATACACCAAAATATTTATGTCTGTATGTCTGTTTGTTCCGGCTAATCTCTGAAATGGACCGATTTTGACGGGGCTATTGGCAGGTAGCTGATGTAATAAGGAGTTACTTAGGCTACTTTTATTTATGATATTTATATATAAATATGCCGCAGTGATAGGCCCGTCCAGACTTCTAAGACAAAACAAAAGTGTTCAACTGCTTAATTATATCGGCTGTCTATCTATGCTCTAAATCTTCATCATCTGCCTAGCCTTTTTCAAACGATATTGGGGTCGGCTTCCAGGCAGGTGTACATTCGGACGGTCACCACAGACCGTCCTCGGCAAGCGTTGCTTTACCTAGAACATCGATCCCTGTATTATTTAGCCAGGAGTTTCTCCAAATCTTCTGAGTCGTAAAAAATAGTTTTAGTTCTTTTTTTTTCCTTTTGGTTTACTGGTTAGTATTATTAATTCATTTGAAGTAGTACGAAATTAAGAATTAACTGGATTCGAGATACCAAGAGATATCTGGGCTGGTCGGCTTTTTAAACGGAAGAGGTGCTCTTTGTAACTATTTTTTGCTTATTTCTAAGATGGGTCAGATGAGACTGTACGTACGAGTATGTACATATATCTGTGCGACTTATTTTTTTTAACAACATCCACGCGAACGAAGTCGCGGGCACAGCTAGTATCATATAAATTATGAAATGGCTTTATGAGTAGATAATAAAAAAATTAAAGTAAATATTTTTTTACGTCTAAAGCATTCAAATAAAAGCTTGATTTTTTTAAAAGTTATTTGGTTTTAATTTTCTTTCTTATTTCTACAACTCCCAAAATGCAGGTGTACGGTAACTTGGGGTACACCTATGTACTGTTCATGTTCCGAGCAGCGGTAGCTCATTTTGGGTATCCGATAACTCTATAAAACCCCATTATACCAAATTGTGTTTGCCGCGGTCAACCAGTGCCAGTGAAAATATAATTTACGTGAACTTTCACGTTATCACGCATGGAAAATCAATTTGGTTTCACACCTCACTAGATCCTACATGAAGAAACAGATTTATCGGTAAAACAATCTATACAGTAGAACGAATGTCAACAAATTATCTACCTTTGAGGCCTGTGACAAATCGTTCGGCACCAAATTGAATTTCTATAAAGCTTTCACTTCGGTTAATAATTGACAAATAAGATGGCGGGGTACCTATTGGTTAAATCAAATACGGGGCTTTTTATACGTCCATGACTCTGAGAAGCTTTTTTGTTCCTTATGTTTGGATCCAGTTCACCAAATAAAGACTACTAAATTAAAAAAAAAAACTTTTTACAAAAAATACAACCGACTTCTAAACAAAAAAAAAAACAAAATGTACAAAACAACTTTAATTTCAGAACTCTGTGTTTTTGCTTGCTTTTTTGTTTTTGAACACACCGACTAATAAAAGAAAAAAAAAGAAAAAAATAAGTTAAAAATAATTTTTCTAATCGGTTGGCGAGCGACAGAGTTATGCGCGAAAAAATATAAAAAAAGCAAACAACCGAATTGAGAACCTCCTCCTTTTTTAGAAGTCGGTTATAAAAACAGTCCGAAAAAAACCTTTGAAAAATATTTCTTTGTAAAATAAAATCACGGACTTAACAACCGCTCTATCCATAACAAGAGCCAGTAGTGTCAAAGGACTTTGATAACATACTACGTACATAAGGAGGTCGATGTCACTATGATATCTAGATACTTAGTATAAAATCACTGTCTGCTTATTTATTTATTTAACACTTTACGCACACAAATATACAGGCGGAGTTAATGCCTCCACTCCGCTTCCTTTTTATATAATGAGGAAAGATAAATGAGGAGAGTATTACGCTCTTTTACTTAATTGCAAGAAATTATTGTAATTATTTAAGGAAAACCATTTATCTGATATTGAAATAAAAAAATGGATCCTCCAATTATTTAATGTTAGGGTGTCCAATGGCAAAAACGGGACTCTTATATAATTTTGCCTAATCCTGTCCGTTCGGATGTTACACAGCCATGCTACGCGGAGTTTCGGGAACTGTTACAATTTTGATAGATCATATGGCCTATATTCCAATCCACGTCCTCCAACTAGACTTAGACTTGTATCATCAAATTCAAAGCTTGTTGTTCATTGGCATTAATCAAGGGTTAGTTCATCATCATGGTGGCAGATTCGAGTGGAGGTCCTTCAAACAGACTTTGAATATGGGTTTAATATCTACTTTGGGCCTATCGTTATAATTTGGAAGAAATAATTATGAAAATGGCACTCGGGCACTCCCTATAACTATGCATGTAACTGTGGTACATTTAAAAGTAGGTAAATTTTACTTCTGGTTTTTATTCTAGGTATGTTGATAGTCCCCTTTTATTACGCATTTTTCATTTTTTGTTATAATTCTTCTATCAAGGCTTTTTTTCCGGATAGGAAATCATTTAATTACTTCTCCCGCTCTGGGCGGAGAGGAAGGGAGAGTAAGACTCTTACTGATTAAAACCCACCCGTGATCTTTCTAGTGCCCTTTGCGTTCCAGGGCCGTGGTGATTCTTTCAAACAAATTTCGCAACCTTAGCAGGCATCGACTCTATAGGGCCCCATCTTCCTGACAGCTCTGACGCACCGTCGATCCGGGCCTGGTTGCTATCGGACGGCGAGCCTCCCATAGCTCGCCATCCACAGGCCCGCACCTACGGTGGCCGGGAATCGCCCTGCGTGTATCGACGCCCGAGATGAGTTTTTCTGTTGCGGCGGATGGGGCGTGAGGTATCCCCCTCCCGCACGCGTTTTTCTCCTCCTTTGCTAGCATTACTGCTTTGCAGAAGGAGGTGACCGCTTCCCATGCCTCCTCGCTCTGGAACATGGAGTGAACCAGGGCCGGACGCGAGAGATCGCCGCCGCCTATCGCCTCGACGAGGACACGGCATTGCTCCGTCCAAGCAGGGCAGACCTTCACCGTATGTTTGCACCGTGTCCTCCGGGCGATCCACACAGTGTTGACACTCAAATGTATCCCGCTGGATCCGAAACAGGTATGTCCCGTAACAGCCGTGTCCGGTGAGCACCTGCGTCAGGCGGAAGGTGAGGACGCCGTGGCGTCTCTCCAACCACTCCTCAAAGAGGTGACTTATCACCGCAATGGTGGCATGCCCAGTGCTGGGTTTCAACAGTCTCTATCAAGGCTTATGGAATATTTAGTTTATTCACGATATAACAGTTGCAACAAAATAGTTGTCGCGTCAATGTCGTACTGACGCGTCTTGCCTGTCTGTGGGTGCCATTACTCCTTACTCCATAAATAGTCCAAAGGCCCCTGTTAGCAGTAACTTGAGCCACTCGTAACCAATATTTATAAAGTATATACATATATATGTATGTCAGGTACCTAGCAGTGGTGCCCAGTTCCAAATAAGCCTATTCCCCTGAGAGCTTTGAGAAATTACCCACACGTACAATGTTCGTGGGATTGGCAGCTGCTATCACTGGCAATTAGGAACAAATTATATCAAACAGCCATCTCATCTAAATGTGTTATGAAGCTAACAGGAATGATCGCTACGGCAGTATCCTACGTTGATGGAGAGCTTTCGACTGCTACGAGGGAACTTTAAATATGATTAATGAAAGTATGTATGTATTTTTCATCGGAAAATGGCAAACTTCGTAAGATTACAAAATATCTTGAGAGGTTATACACTTTCGATAAACTGTCAACTGAATATTTGATAGCCTATAATTTTTCGAAGTAATTCCGAGAAATTGTAGAATAGCATGTAACGAAACGTTAAGTATTACAATTTCAACATGCCAACAGAAGACGGAGTCCCGCTGGGCGAGGCTGCTAGTTCTTTCTATAGGGTTTAAAATACCTAACTAACTCGTGCCCTAAGTTCCCTGTGCCCTATGTTCCGCTACCGGGCTAGGCAAGAAAAAAAAAATACTTTGAGATATCAAATTGTGTTGCGTAAAAAGTATTCCAAACTTTCAATTGACGATCTGTCGAGTGTTTACATTCTCTCAAGGTATTTTATAATCTTACGCATTTTACAATTATCTGGTGCCATACATATATATATATAATAATTTTGTTAGCTGGCTTCTAATAACATCAGCCAGTTGATTCCACATTCGAAGCGTGGCTACTGGTAATGTTACATTTGTATTGTTCTGTCTAGACTCGATACCCTGACACCCTAAAATATTTGAGTCAACGTATGATTTTTAGCAGAAGATCCGGCAATCTTCTGGCAATATAAGTCAGATTGCCGGATTTTCCGAAACCTTATAAACGATCAAAACGTTCACGGTTGTGTATGTCCTGCCAGTATGTTCAGCATCACATGTCCTCTATTGCTCACTAGTGAACATGCAAGCTTGCTTCAACTATGAACGGATTGACGGCTTTGAAACTAAAAACCATATATAACTATAGAACCTTACGTACATACGAGTATATCAGTATATACTACTCAAAATAATCCTTTTGACTATTCGTACCTATAGTTTAAATAGCAATGACTTTCATATCCACTCAATTATAACAAGATAGCTAGCGCATTCGCTCTTGTCGGCTTTTCACTCATTGTCTAAATGAAAATACATTTTGACCGCTGAATCTGAGAGCTGTATATTTTTATTGAGATCGCTCCATTTTGCTTAATTAAAGCGCCGAAAATTACAATCGCAACCCATAAAAGTCCGTTGCTAGATACGGGTCTCGGCCGTAAAACGCTTCCACAACGATCTGGAGGGGATAAAGCCGTGAGCACCGCGCTCGGGCACACTGGTAATCGCAAAAAGATGTAATCAGTGTCGGTTTCGTTCGTCCATCTGATAAAAATCGTTAGTCGCTTTTTGTAGCACTCAGGGACAAACAGATCGAACTGAACTGACAACCAGAGCTCATGGAACGCAACATTGTGCCTACTTACACTTGTACGTTTAATATATTTCAATAACTTGACAGCTCGAGGGATAGGTTCTGGCTTCTAAGAAGGCTAAAGATAATAAAAAGTGGGCGAATTAATTTAACCTACTATAATTCCTAAATTGAGAGTTACTTGAATTGAGCAACTAACAGTAGTATAAATAAACGATATTATTATTCTATGTATTACATTAGTCGCCTTATTTATAACTAGCTGCTGCCCGCGACTTCGTCCCCGTGGAATCCCCGATTTTATCATCATCATCAATCATCAACAGCCTGTTGCAGTCCACTGCTGGACATAGGCCTCTCCAATTGCACGCCACTTAGATCTATTTTCGGCTTCTCGCATCCAGTTTCTGCCAGCCGTCCTGCGCAAATCGTCACTCCACCGTGCCTGAGGACGTCCTACACTACGTTTGCCGAGACGCGGTCTCCACTCTAAAACTCGTTTACCCCAACGGTTGTCGGTTCTACGACTAATGTGGCCAGCCCACTGCCACTTCAGCTTACTAATCCGGTGGGCTATATCAATTACCTTGCTTCTCTGACGGATCACCTCATTTCTGATGCGATCCCTCAGAGACACACCGAGCATAGCCCTTTCCATAGCCCGCTGAGCGACTTTGAGCTTATGGACCATACGAGCCGTCAGTGTCCACGTTTCGGCTCCGTATGCCATGACGGGTAGGACGCACTGATTGAAGACTTTCGTCTTTAGGCACTGTGGGATCGACGATGTAAAGACTCGACGTAGCTTCCCAAATGCTGCCCAACCCAACTGAATTCTTCTGTTCACCTCGCCCTCAAAGTTGTTTCTACCTAACTGCAGTGACTGCCCGAGGTACACATATTTTTGAACAACTTCGAGAACGGCACCGTGAATCGCAATCGGTTCCGGTAGAACATGTTCGTTGAACATGACCTTGGTTTTATCCAAGTTCATCCGTAGGCCGATGCGTACAGAAGAGTCAGCCAGGTCATTCAGCATCTGTTGTAGGTCCTGCAGTGTTTCTGCCATAATGACGATATCGTCTGCAAATCGCAAGTGAGAGATGTACTCGCCATTGATGTTAATGCCACGTTCTTTCCAGTTCAGCGTCTTGAACATATCCTCCATTGCATTAGTGAACAATTTCGGGGAAATAACATCCCCTTGTCTCACTCCTCGATGCAACGGTATGGGACTTGTTTGCTGATTCTGTACTTGAACGGACATGGTGGCGGCCTCGTAGAGACATCTCATCACTTGGATGTATCGCCAGTCTACTTGGCAGCGCTGCAGGGACTCCAGAACAGACCAGATTTCAACCGAGTCAAAGGCCTTTTCATAGTCCACAAATGCTAGACACAGGGGCTGATTATACTCTTCGGTCTTCTGTATAATCTGCCGCACTGTGTGAATGTGGTCTATGGTGCCGTATCCGCTCCGAAATCCAGCCTGCTCCGGTGGTTGGAATTCGTCGAGTCTTCGCGCAAGACGGTTCGTGATCACTCTTGAGAACAGCTTATAGACGTGGCTTAGAAGGGATATGGGTCGATAGTTCTTCAACAAGGTCTTGTCTCCTTTTTTGAAGAACAAGACGACCACACTTCTACTCCACGCCTCTGGAGTTCTCCCTTCAAAAAGGACAGCGTTGAACAGCTTCTGGAGCTCCCTCAGTACGGGGTTACCCCCAGCTTTCAGCAGCTCTGTGGTAACGCCATCTTCTCCAGGGGCTTTTCCATTTTTAAGCTGCCCAAGAGCGATCTCGATTTCGCCAGTACTGACTTCTGGCAGGTCTTCGGTGAAATGGCGTGTCAATGTGGCTCTAGGACCCTCATTTTCGGGATCAGGACGAGATGCATGCGATGCGTATAACCGGCTATAGAAGTCCTCCACTTCCGAAAGGACTGCTGGCTTCGAAGAAACGACTTCTCCACTTGCTGTGGTCAACTTTGTCAGGTGGCTTCTTCCAAGAGATTGTACGAACACCTTTGACCCCCGGTTCTGCTCGATTGCTCTTTCAACCGAAAGAGCATTGAAGCGCCGGAGGTCGCGTCGTACGTGCTTGTTGATCTCTCGGTTTAGAAACCGCTTTGCCGACGAAGTGACAGGTGGGTTTTCACGTCGTTCCTTCATTAGGCCTAAAGTCTCTTCTGAAAGCTTAGACTTCTTGCCCTTACGCTGCATATCACAGAATCTTGTTCCTTCTTCCCTGAGGATCCGAGTCACATTTTCGAGGTTCTGGTTTACGTCTGTTGTGGTTTCCACGGCAGCGAATCGGTTTTCCAGGTTTGCCTGGAACGTTTCAGATCCAGCCATGGTCTGGAGCAGAGTTGGTCGGAGTCTGGACTTCATCAGAAGGACACGTTCGGCCTTGAAGTTAATATTCAGAGTACCTCGGACAAGTCGGTGATCGCTACCGGTATTGAACCTGTTGATCACGGAGACGTCTCTGAATATATGCCTCTTGTCCGTCATGATGAAGTCGATCTCATTTTTGGTCATAGTGTCGGGGCTTTGCCACGTCCACTTCCTTTGGGGCTGTTTCTTGAAGAAGGAGTTCATCAAGAACAACCCCTCTCGTTCGAGGAAGTTGACGAGCATTTGCCCCCTATGATTTCTGCTTCCAAATCCATGGTGTCCTACTACCGATTCGCAGCAATTCTGTACTCCCACTTTGGCGTTAAAGTCCCCCATGACAACGGTGTACTGTGTCTTTGCGGTGGAGTGGAGGGCTCTCGATATGTCATCGAACATATCCTCCACTTCGTCGTCCGAGTGTGTCGAGGTCGGTGCGTATACTTGCACTACCTTGAGGCTATACCTCTCGGTGAGCTTCACAATAAGGTACGCTACCCTGTTCGACACACTTGACATTTCCACAACGTTGTCAGATAGGGACTTGTTTACCAGAAACCCAACGCCGCCTTGAGATTGCTGGTCTCCCTCTCGGAAGTACATTAGGTGACCCGATTCCAGGGTTATGGTGTCCTCCCCCTTTCTTCGGACTTCACTCAACCCTAGTATGTGCCACCTAATTTTCCCAAGTTCCACCTCGAGTTGCGCCAGATGCGAGTCAAGCCGTAGCGTGCGTCCGTTGTACGTCGCCAGGGTCAGTTTATTGTTGTGGTGGCCTCCCGTAGCCCGGAGATTCTTGGCACCCCCCGCCCCGCCGTTACCGTGGTCGCCACCATGACCAGGAATAGCGGGACCACCGGGAACTGGGGGCCGTGGCTTTTTGTTCTTCTGCATTTGGAGGTATTTGCCCATAATCGCCACGCTGGGCAGGCGGGTTGGCGATCGCAGGGGGGCGTAGCTTCTCGCACCGGTGACGCTGCTGCCCATCACCGGCCTGTTACATTTAGCTACGCCTATTTGATGGATATACCGCCATCGGTCGGTCGCCAGAGCCTCGTTCGTCATTCAGCAGGATGCACCACGTGCAGGTGAGGTTGGCTTGGGGCGAAGGATGGTAGTTCGCCCCTTACATCCCTCCCCACAAACAAACAAACAAACTCTTCAGCTTTATAATATTAGTATAGATTATATATTAACTTATTCAAATTATCTACGGATAAAAATATACATTTACACTTTTACACGTACCTATGTACTTATTCGTTTATATTACCTAAGAATGAAGTGACCAATTTAACCCAAAAAATATTTGGTTAAATAAGGTTAAATGACTGGTAACGTGAAAATTTGTAATTAGGTTTATTCAAATTAAAAAAAAACAGTTCTTACGAGGCCTTTCTTTCCGTCTTTTAGCAAATCTTTTCAATACTCAACACATTTACATACTTATGTCACAGTATTTTATTATAGACTGGGAACAACATTTTGCTTGAACTGCCAAGTTACTGCATATAATTGAAAGTTACAACTGTTGATTTTCAACAAACAATTGAACTGTTTTTGGATGAAAGTGACGTAGGAAAAGTGGTTAAATTAAATCAAAAGTATAACTGAAAAAAGCAAAAAACACACATAGTGGCCTCGTAGCAGCAATTGTAGCTTCGTAGCAGGCTTCGTAGCAGCCTTCTTAGTTTCGTAGCACCCAAAAATATCAACCTATTTGATTTATGGTTTTTAAATTACATGGATTATTACATAATTTTAAGGTTTGTTTCATCCTTCACTTATGAGTGCTTGCACTTACCTAATGACATCGGACCACATCTTATTTAACTGTTGACTGCACATTTACTGCTACAAAATACAGATAGATGTTTGACGATTTACCGTTACATATTCATTTTAGTTTCACTTTAGAACAAAGCGCATAGCCCAAATTAATATATTTGGCCGGGTATCAAGGCGATCCATATGTTGTGTGTCCAATTTATAATTATTTATAACATAAATAAGCGATATTTTATTTTTTGTTTAGAACAATAAGTATTCGTTATAGATACTTTAGTGACGTCAAAAATCGTTTCCATAAGCTATTTCGCGAATGGTAGAACTAACCCTCATGGAAGATTCTCATACATATTTATAAGGAGAGTAGTCTCCGTCGATAAATTATGTACCTATTATAGTGCTGTATACATATACTATGTATAATGGCTACGAATTTATGTAGCACTAGCTGCGGCTCGCGTCATTGTCGAAATTTATCCCAAGGGAACATACTCCCAAGATGGAAGTATCCTATGTGTAATTCCAGACATAATTTGCCTCTGTGCCAAATTTTATCAAGATCCGTTCAGCCGTTCTGACGTGATTGAATTACAAAAATCCAAACTTTCGTATTATTTTTAAAATTTAATTCGTAGGTATTTTATAAGTACCTATATATTAAATTTAAAGAGTATAGATGGATAGATTTGCGTTAGTATCATTTAGCAAATTCGATGAAAGTACAAAAATGATATTGCCAATTTTAGAAGCGTGTGTAGTACTCCTATTTATGTACATCGTTACTTACGTATTATGTACAATAAGTCTATTGTATAAAACTCACAATACCTAATCTCCCGACTGGGAGACTAGGTATTGTGAGTTTTATTCGAAAACATACAACAATAATTAACTACTTTGTTATTTCAAGGTTTTAAAAGTGGTTTTTCGGTTATAAGTTAACTGATGGTAAATTATGTATCTATTTATAAACTAGGAAGTGGAAACACACCGTGATGAGAAATATTAGGTTCAGTGATTGATAGTTTCGAAATAGTTGTATGTACAAAAGTGATTGGATAGGTAGTGTTGATGTAGAAACTTAATTGTACTAGATGTGGAGAATTTATTATATATGTATATGTATATCTTCTATTAGTAGGCTTTTCACACTTTGATGTTGCAATTTTTATACGGATATTATATAAAGTGTTTCTAACCAGTATTTTTAACGGCCTTTACACTAACTACTACCTACAGCAAATAAAATTAGTTAGACCTTAAGTAAGAAGAATTATTTTCAAGTTAAAATGTTTCAGCTAAGGACAAAATAAGTCAGGGGTGGTAAATAAAATGGTAGGAGGTATTATCTTGGCTACGCAAGGACTACTATTAGAATAAAATAAAATTAAGTTAATATATTACCTATGGCGTATAGCATCCTCATGTACCCGAACACGCCTTGTCGATTTCATTTTCACCTAAACATTTTATGCCAATAAATACGTTATTTTAAATTAAATAATGAAGATTTTATTTTGTTAAGTTTGTTTTGCTAAATAACTTTCAGTTTGTGTGTGACATAAGTTGATCGTGTCGTGTTGTGTGGTGATGTGAGTCACGTATGTATTGTTTGTACCTGTCACTTACTCCGCAACTAGGCACGTCAAGCAACAGTGTATCGTAGCGAGTTGACAACTGACCATGAGACATAACTACATTAAGAAAACACAAAGTTTAATTTATAAAATGTTGTGCAAAGCAGTAGAGTGAAAACATGTCTGAAGAAAGAAATGCAAAGCTAGAAAACAATAAAAGATCAACTGGTGTAGCTAATAGGTATTGATTGGATTCCATTAAAGTTTACTTGGAAAGCTTTTCAATTGTTATGAATACCAACTTGGCATGTTCGCGGCGGCGCACTGTCGCTTGCCGCCGTCATGTTTTAATCACGTAATGTAATGCGAAAAATCTGTTCGACTAATGCTCCTACGTTTAATGGTAAACTATCGATCCAAATATAGAAGGGTACTCCGAACGCCATTAAAATCGAAGTCATCGTCAGCAATTATGTACAAAGGCACAAAGCACAATGCGATATTGAACAGACATGCTATTTATTTAATTTTATAATCGACCCATTTAGTCTATTCAACCGACACAATCGTTGTCTAAATAATGTCGTGCAAAAATCGAAACACCAGACATTAGTTACGTACCTTAAAATTCACAGCCAATCTAAACAACTGAAAACTGACATCCATAAATATTTACATTCCGGTAGACGTGAGCCGAGTGATAGCGTGCGTTATGTTGTCGGCGCTGCGGTCGCTGTACACGGCGCTGGCGAGCAGGCGCGCGGCTCCGGCGGCCGGCGGGCGAACGCAGCGCGGCGCCGGCATAGCAGCGCAGGGCGCGGGCGCGGCGACTGTCGCGGCGGCGGGCGCCGACTGCCGCTCCGCTACCGCCGCCGCACCACACACACCTACCCCCGCGCCCTCCCACCGCCGGCGCCCTCGCAAGCTCCTCTAATTCTAATTGTTGGCCACCTCTGACGATCCAGGTCATCGTACCTGCATGTGAATTCTTTCCTAAACGGAAAACTCGGTCCTTACTTGCATATTTTATACAACGATTCAATTCAAGTCGAGATTACGTAGGCGCCTTCAGTTTCATAAAAAATTATTAGCGAATAAGTTAGGCGGGCAGATTTTTTATTTAGAGGAGATGGCCGGGCTACCAAGAATTAAAAACCAATTGTAAGACTTTTATTATATTGACCTAGGTGTCTACTAAACTATAAAACTGCATAAAAGTAGGTAAAGAATCGTATGTGTAACATACAAAATTTGTGAGTTTCAAAAACGTGTTAATGAAGCAAAGGGAGCCCCATGGGACAACCCCCGCTCTGACGTGTGGGTTGTGAGTTACAATCTTTGAGTCTACTTTTCGTAAATGTAACCGTAGTTTTTGGTTTTTCGCCTTTGGATTCACAGTGACACCTAATGGATGAGAATAACTCTTTAATTATAATTTTGGAAAAATATAACTTAGTAGTAATACCCACCCAAGTGACGTCTCACGTATTTAAAATCGTAAGTTAGCTATCGATCTAATATAGGTACCATCGTACTGTCGGGCTGGGTACCAACAGTTTGCTCAGTGAGTGTATTTAGTGGTTGTGGCATGATTGTTATATACCGGGACACCGCCATAACGGGCCGAAGCAGGAGCTTTACCAACCCCTTTTGATCCAATGAGGCAATTTAAATTATAATTGGAAGCAAAAGGTCACACGAAGTCTACATGTATAGATAGTTCTTAACTCATGTTATTGATCGACTTATTAAAATGTCCATGCATGCTAATCGTATCGCATTATACATTATCTGGATTATTACGTTACAGGTTGCATGATTGTGGCCGCTGTAATTATCCACAATTCCCTGCAGCCATAATGCTGTTTAAATTGGTATATTAAATTGTTTTATTTATTACCTACAGGTCAGGGTATCCCTGGAAAATAAACTGCTTTGTTTTATAAAATAGTTACTAATGCATTTATTTTAATATTATAAAGCTGAAGAGTTTGTTTGTTTGTTTGTTTGTTTGAACGCGCTAATCTCAGGAACTACTGGTTCGAATTGAAAAAATCTTTTTGGGTTGAATAGACCATTTATCGAGGAAGGCTTTAGGCTATATATCATCACGCTTAAGCCAATAGGAGCGGAGCAGCGATAAAGAATGTTTTAAAATCAGGGATTCCACGGGGACGAAGTCGCGGGCAGCAGCTAGTGCATTTATACAACGTGTGATATTCTGAGAAAAAAATGCTATCTGAACAATGGCTACCTAACGCCAAGATACCCCATGCTTATTGTGTAAGTTTTATTATTTATTTACAGGATGGCTCACGTGCGTTTTAAAAGGACCATCATACCTGTAATAGGCACAAGTGAATTTATGAATGGATTTGCTATTCATGTAATTTGTCTATTTGAGTTAATAGCCTACTTTATTTGACATGTTCATACAAGGCTCAATCTCGAGGCTCGCCTTGTTTTGGTCACTCAGCATTTTACCTACATCTGCTGCCAACGGTAAGAATATACGATATCGTCGGCGAAACGCCAGTTGATCAACTTTTTTCGCCGGCGACAACGCCTTTATCTGCCCAGGTTAGGTTAGAGTAGATAGGGTAAAGCAGAATGCTAACGAAGCAAGCGGCGGAACGCGTTCGAGAGAGGGAAACCTTACGCTCCAGCAGCCGCAACAGAAGAAGACACCCCGGGCGTCGGGAAACGCAGGGCGATTCCCGGCCACCGTAGGCGCGAGCCTGCGGATGGTGAGCTATGGTCTCGCCATCCGATAGCAACCAGGCCCGGGTCGACGGTGCGTCGTGTACCACGCGCGCCTCAAAGAGCTGTCAGCAAAGAAGAGGGGGCCCTCATAGGGTCAGTGCCTGCTAGGGATGCGGAATTTGTTCGAAAGAGTCACCGCGGCCCGGGAACGCAAAGGGCACTAGAAGGATCACGGGTGGGTTTTAGTCAATAGAGTCTGACACTCCCTTTCGCTTCGCCCAGAGCGGGATAAGTCATTTGATGATTTCCCATCCAGAAAAACAGGACAGCGACACCCCTTTCAATAAGAAAGGATGGTGTGGTGGTGGTAGTTTTTATATCATCTGTATTATTGTGGTATATTGCCCTCAGTAGGTTGACGTAGGTGGTATCTACAGTTTGGTTGTGGAGGTAGATAGATACAGATAGTGAACTGTTGTGAATACTGTCAAACGCTTTAGCTTAGTCGAAGAACACTAGATGTAGAGGGATTTTAACTCTATGCAATTCTCTATGATTTGATTTAGGGATTGTATGTGGTCCGTAGTAGAAAGCCTCCCCGAAACCCTGCCTGTTCAGGTGACTGTTCAGCGTCAAGCTGGCTCATTTGTTGAAATGCGCATCTCCATCACTTAAATAAATGTCTTATAAAATTTGTGGGAAACTAAATTTTTGGGGCGATAGGAGCCGATTTCATATTAATCACCTCTTATTTTTGTTGAATAGCAGAATAAGCATAGAATTTAGAGACAAATTAAAACTCAATTTACTCTGTGCGATAAATTTTCAAAAAATATTAAACACGTTTCTTTTTTCTTTTCAAATAATTCATAAAAACATAAAAGTCCGCATCGAATATCAAAAGCGTGACAACACGTGAATTATCAACGCACTGAATCGTCTTATTTCACACTAGCCTAATGAGAAAGAAATTAACCAGTTTATCATATTGAATTAACACGATTTCTAATATGTAGAAGTAGTATAAGCTTTCTTATTTTAAGAGCTTTAGTGAATATGCCATTTTCTATCAGGCTTCTGTTATAATTCAGGCTGTGCAAAGCACAATGAATCTCAAAAACTATGTATAAGCTGGGATGCTATCTAATTTGACTGCCTTAAAAAGACTCATTGTGTGACTGGGAGGAGGAGTACAGTATGTCTGCAGTAGAGTACAGAGTTTTATAAAACCTGAGCAGGTGCTCAAAACTTTGTCTTTTTCAGAATGAATGACACCAGTATGGTCTTTGATTTTGGTGATGGTTTATTTGGTTTGGGAAGTACCACATTAATTTTCAGATGAATCTTTTAACCCGTCTATCAGAGAGACTACTCTTCTCCGGAGATTGGAAAAGTGGGTCTGATCTCTGGAGTTAGTTTGATTTTCTTTATCATCATCCTCATAATTTTTACAAATCAGCTCGTGGAATTACCTCTGGCATATTTTTATTTAATCTTTATTAAGAAGCTTTGTCACAATATTGACCATGTCGCTCCATCAAAGCCAAATTTTGAATTGTACAGAGTTCTAGCCTTGCCCGACATAGGCTTAGCTAAAACACTATTCAAAGTACCAATTCCAAACATATTTTGGAAGTGAAGCAGTTTTCCCCTGCGGCGTTCACCCCGCTCACACTCCATCAACACATGATATACGAGTACGTCCTCAATTATTCCACATTTATTGCAATTAGGTGAAGGTGTGATACCCATGAGGAACGTAAACTTCCTCTATGGGATGTGACCGGACCGAAGCCTCATGGCCGTAACAATGTCTTTTCTAGTGAGGGAACAGTTATCTATCCAGAAGAGAATTATGAAAGGCTCAGGCTGAATGCTGTTGTACCAGATCCCTTTTTCTCATCATAACAGGCCTTCTTAGCATAAACATCTGCCACCTCATTTCCTAGTATCCCGATATATGACGGAATCCACTGCAGTATTACTAACTTAGAATTCTGTTGATGTTCCAAACTCTGATCAATTATTGTGTAAGCAATCGGTGTTCCTCGAATTGTCGTACCTCTGGCTTGTTATTAGCTAGTATTTAGAGATGCAGTACAGGCACACGCCCGGCATACCTACCCTTCACATGGCTGGTTGACCGTGCCATAAATATAGCGCGTTAAAGGTTCATAAAACGCACGACATACAAGATTGCCATCCCTACACTATATCTACGAGTACAACGGCAACCCTTTCCGCACAGTTTTACGACTTTCCCGAATGATAAGTTGCTGACACATTCTATACTTTACTAGTCTCCAAGTACGGTAGCTATGTACCTATGATCCTATAAATATCTGAGTTATATTCACTACTAGGTACATTTAACATTGCTTGCTTTTCACGTAGGTACTGTTTTCATATTCACGTAAGGAAAGTTTATAAATAGGGAATGTTGTGCAAGAATGAATAACAATGGCTGGCTTTTAGCTATTTTTAACAAAACAGTAAGTGTGATAATTAGGGAACTACTACCACCTTTAGTGCATATTAGTTACTTAGTAGATAAATAAGTTCGGAGAGTTCGGATGTTAAAAGGTTCGCAATTGCAGGTAATTGAATTTATCACTATCAAAAAAAAATTAACTATCTCAAGCCTTTTGCATATCTTCGAGATAAGGCTAACACTTCAGGGAGACTGGCAACTTAGTCCGGAGACCAGGATCTGGAAGATACCGATGCATTTCGGTGAGAGAGGACCGATTTATTGTCACCTCTTCTCTCTGAACTCAACCACAGATTACTAAATAGTTACTACGTAACAGATACTTCACTCAGTAGAAAATTTCCAATACCTACTGCTATAATAGCCTACTCCTTCGCGTCAGAAACCGCTGCATGCTAAAATGTGCCTAAATGCTCAAACGCATAGTTGTGATTGCTTCGCGCCGCGCGATCCCACAGCAATCGCAGGGCTGACTCTTCGATAAAATTAAATTAACTATTTGTGTCTATTATGTGTTCTAATTATAGGTAGTAGTTTAAAATTGTGTCGTTTATAAAATATGTATTTTTTTTTTTAATAAATTGGTGCTGACTGTTCAATGCATCTAAAACATAATTATAGAGGATAGAAGTAGTTGGCAGATATGGAAGCAGTTTTGTAGGCAAAGAGACAGGTCGTAATTGTGGTTTTAAATACATAATCACCGACTTACCAAAATGGAGACAACACACATACCTAATGACTTCTTGGCTTGGTGTCTGGCCTTCCTAAATCGTGCCTGCCAATCAACTCAGCCGGGACAGGTCTAAGGAAGGAGGTCGGTGCCTAGATAAGACAGACGGACAGACAGATATGACGAATTTATAATAGTCCCAAAACTAGACAATCCCAAAAATGTATAATTATGAATTAAAAAAAACACCTACCTACTTATAAATACATTGAATGATTATTAATATTTATCAATTTGTTATTAACTATAACACGGGGCAAGCTAAAGAACTCTTTGACGATATCATGGGAAATGAACCCTTTTATTCCAATAAAAATAGCTTTTAGTAAATAGTTATATAGTAAATAGTTACATATTTTTGTTACATAGAAACGTCATACTTAAAATATGACGTTTCTATGTAACAAAAATATGTAAATCTGTGTCTGAAAGGCAAGCTAATGCTTAGTACACCTACAAATAATTTTGAAAAGACAAAAAATAGTAGTGGTAGGTAGTCTTCATTGACAGGTAAATGGAAAAATGTTAGGTGTTTATCTCTTCTTTTACTTGATTTGCACTCATCTACTGCACCTAAGGCACCAGACGGCATCATACAAACGAATGGAACAATTAAAATTGAACAACTTGCGTGCGCTTCACTTGCGAAAACCGCACTGAATTTGGTCCGCAAACGGCCCGAGACCGCTCGGCCGGGTGGTAGGTAATTATAGCGCGCAAGTACATGGAGTGACGGAGGCCTGACTCAACACCTGACCGCGACCGTCGCGGACGTCCAGCAGCAGCTTCTATACGTTTGAAGGAGGGCAGCGAGTCGATAGTGAGGCGAAGACTGAAAAAAGCGTACTTGACACCAAAAAAGCCCGCAACAGGAGCCAAACTGTCTCCAGCCCACCGACAAGCTAGGCTTCAGTTTGCTAGCTATCACTTATTGGGGAAATAAGCCGAGTTCTATTCTCCTGCGATGAGACCGGGGGAGCAGTTCGCACAATGCTGTTTTGCCGAAACAGTGGCATACGGGGTTGGGGTGGGATTTATATTGAAGCAAAAACAGAGCTGATATTCGTACCTCAAGGAGTTCGAAACTCATTGAACATACATATATGGGATGAGCTGAAAAGGCGCTCCGACACCGATAGTAGACCTGAAAACTGCTTTCATAGAAGAGTAGCAGGAAATCCCACAGGATTCCAAAATGAAACTCATTCGGTCACTGAAAAACCATTTCCCATTAGGGCCAGGTGGGGTAACACAAAACATAAAGGGGTAAATAACATAGATTTCAATATATTTTTTATCTTTTCATATTAGGTAGGTACTTTTTATTCATATAGACGTCCACAACTTCAAACTATCGCAATGATTCTCTAAATTTAGGTGGGCATTGTTCAATACATTTATTAAGTAATTTTATTAAATTTAGAGGCATTAATAATAATTATAACTATTACTATATATACACTTAAATAAAAAAACACTTAACTAACAATAAAATAAAAGTGGTCAAAAAATGGCGTCGAAAAATTCCTCCGCATTGCTGGCCACTGGTAATGCACCCAAAAAGCTGGCAGCATTACCACGCTGTATGGCAATGCTTATTCTTGTCCAAGGCAAAAGTAAGCCCTTGGGTCACGCGAAGTGTAACTAAACGTCTTGACAAATCTTTACATAAGTTATGATCACTCGGACCCTACGAACGAAGAGTTTCAACCCCAAACGGCTCGAAGATATAACTACCAAAGTACCAACAAGGTTATTATATTTCCGCCGCTTGAAGTTCTCCGCAGCCACAGCGGCAGCGCCAGCACAGCACGATGAGCTAGGAAGATGGGATGGCGCAAGAGTATCGACACAAGTAGCGTCCCACACTAATGACCTGCCCATCTTCCATGGTGGACATTCATTTAATTTTTAATCTTTATTAAATAACTAGCTGCTGCCCGCGACTTCGTCCCCGTGGAATCCCCGATTTTAAAACATTCTTTATCGCTGCTCCGCTCCTATTGGCTTAAGCGTGATGATGTATAGCCTAAAGCCTTCCTCAATAAATGGTCTATTCAACCCAAAAAGAATTTTTCAATTCGAACCAGTAGTTCCTGAGATTAGCGCGTTCAAACAAACAAACAAACTCTTCAGCTTTATAATATTAGTATAGACTAGCTGCTGCCCGCGACTTCGTCCCCGTGGAATCCCCGATTTTAAAACATTCTTTATCGCTGCTCCGCTCCTATTGGCTTAAGCGTGATGATATATAGCCTAAAGCCTTCCTCGATAAATGGTCTATTCAACCCAAAAACAATTTTTCAATTCGAACCAGTAGTTCCTGAGATTAGCGCGTTCAAACAAACAAACAAACTCTTCAGCTTTATAATATTAGTATAGATGATGGATTCGTGAGTCTTGTCTTTTCTCTAGATTTTGAGATATAAATACAAATTGGCAGTAATCTATTGTGCGAAAAAGAGGGTAGCCTGCCCTGCAATGGGATAAAACGAGGCACGAAATTATTTATAGGTACGAATCAATAGTTTACAAGCGTTAAGTAATAATAGTAAAATATGATGGCGTAGTTACAATTAGGATTGGAGTGGCACTAATTTACGGCTATTATTTGTAAACAATGAGGCGCACATGACTGATTTGCTTACATTAGCGCCTACGCGGCTGCCGTGAATTTGTTAACGTGTAGTCTGACTTGCAATGTGATTAATTGATTATACTTTGGCAGGTACAGAGGAGTTTGTGGCTATAAAAAAACAGCCACACGCTCCTCTGTACCTGCCAAAGTAGTAAAGGATGGGTCATCCATTCCATACCAAGACTCCTCCGTGCATCTGAAAGCACGTACCTTGTTGCCCGGCTGTCATTTTTTGTTCTTGGACAGTCCTTACGGATCAGTCTGAAGTAAAAAAATGACACCAGACTGGTGTCAGTAGTCCTGCCAAGGTATACCGTGCTATCCAGTTAGTATCAGAGTTATGGAGGTCAGATAAGCAATCGATTCATAAAATGTATTGTTATTCAGCTTAGTGTTACCCAAAATCGGTCTTGGTCTTGTAGTCTTGGTCTTGTTCTTGCATTTTCGCAAGACCAAGACCAAGACTGACCCCTGCAAGATTTTAGCAAGAACAAGACTAAGCCTGCGAGACTCTTGCGTCTCGCACTTAAATCAAACTGAGATTTAGGCGTTATTAAGTAGGTATTTGTTCAATCCCGATTTTGATAGACGTTCCTCAGTATCAAAAGCGTATCGTCATAAAACTAAAGGCCAAAAGATATTGTATTGATTATTATTATATTTCGATTATTTAATTAGTAGCGCGCTACAAACAAATACGATCCCATGTGATAAAAATGTACATTGCATAACTTTCTAGCAAAGTTCATACCTTGTAGGTATCTGCAAAGTTCGTAGCTATAAGTAATAATATATGCTTGTATAAGTCTAATGACTAGATCTAACATTAGTAGGCTGGTATGTGCTTAAATTGTAGCCAACAAAATTATACAAATATTTCCTATTTTGGTACTCATGTTTCAAAGTTTATATTATTCTTCTATTCAGCAAAATTTAAAATTAACAGCTAGTCGAGTAGTTCAAGTAATAGTTTTACGCCAGCCAATGTTATGGTACAGACGCTAGCACATCAAGCTACTACAATCTGTCCTTTTACAGATTTTCAACTATATCGTTAACTAGCGACCCGCCCCGGCTTCGCACGAGTGCAATGTTGATATTACTTCTCTGCTGTATACTACATGCATAATGCATGTAGTATACATATAAACCTACCTCTTGAATCTCTCTATGTATTAAAAAAACCGCATCAAAGCCGCTGCGTAGTTTTAAAGATCTAAGCATACATATGTACCTACATAGAGACAGACAGCGGGAAGCGACTTTGTTTTATACTATGTAGTGAAGCAGGTTCAAGGTTGATTGGGAAAAGACAACGGCAGGCTTGTATGAAAATTTTTGGGAAAAAAGTTTTGGGAAGTTTTTTTGTTTTAATTGGCAGTTAATGTGATAGACAAGCCCAGTTTAAATTCCTAGATTTTTAGAACTTGGGACGTAGAAGTTATAACCACTTTAATTTTTAAGGTTATTTTGGTACCTACTAATGTTATATATGGGTACATAAACATTGTTTCGGTGATAAAATAAATATTCTAGATTGTTTGCCGCTATCTTTGTAGTGTTTTAATTAACATTAAGTAGGATGTAGATTGAGATGAGGATCGTAGGTACGTACCCATGTGCATTATATGAGATACCTATTATGTCCAGCAGCGGACTGCAACAGTTTGATAATTATGAAGTCAATATATAATTAATAACCACAATAATATGAACAAAAGAACATTGATGACAGAAATCATTCCTAACATTAAATCGTAAACTATTATGATTTTATGCAATGATTATGCGCTCATAGGTAGTAGCCTATATTATATACCGTTGTGTAAGTAAGTGTTATTTCTATTTCTAAATATTTAATTATCATTTCGACATTGGTGTTATTTTACATTATGGCAACTTCTAAAAACATAACTGTTTGTTTACGATTGTATTATCTACGTTTATTTATTAAAATCTTTTTATTTATATTATCAATGAATCAGAAGTTCTAAAAATAGTAGGGTCAGGTGGCCAACAGTGAGCCAGCAGTACACAGATAACCAGTATAAGTATATCCGTAAGTAGTAGTAACTAGCTCATGCAACCGACACGTAGAAACGTGTCTCGTAATGTCTCCCTCACTCCCCAATTGACGGCGGGCGCCCGCGCTTAGCAGACTCGTGGTGGGACATTTTGTGACTTCCCGCGCAAAAAATTAAAAAAAGTTGAGTTTTGTTTTTGTTCCTCAAACATGCGGTTTATTAGATTTTCTTACTGAATTTGCTATACATGTAAAGTTACTATTTGGCAATCTTTTTAACCGACTTCTAAAAAAGGAGGAGGTTCTCAATTCAGATGTTTGTATGTTTTTTTTTTATTTTTTTATTGTTTGTTCGCGCATAACTCCGTCGCTTGCCAACCGATTTGAAAAATTCTTTTTTTGTTGGAAAGGGTATACTTCCCAAATGGTCCCATGAAAATTTTATCGAAATCGAACAAGCGGTTTGTTGAAAAATCTAAAAAAATATCTACATTGTCTACATTGACGACCTTTTAGTTTACTCTGCATTGGAGCAGTGCGTTTTTTTACACCAATGTAATTGGTTCGTTTAGGTGGGGGGAGGGGAGGGGGTTTAGGTACCACTAAAAAGTGAAAAATAAAAAACTTTTTACAAAAAAATACAACCGACTTTTCCACAAAAAATCAAAAAAGTACAAAATAACTTTAATTTCGGAAGTCGGTGTTCAAAAAATGAAAAAGGAACCACAAACACCGAGTTCCGAAATTAAAGTTATTTTGTACTTTTTTGATTTTTTGTGGAAAAGTCGGTTGTATTTTTTTGTAAAAAGTTTTTTGGTAATTGTGTTTTCTTCATAACCTAATTATTGTTATTTTTATCTTACTTCAACTGTCAAATGATGTAGGTGGTATACAGTGACTTAGTAATCTAGGGTATACAGTGAACCGTGGTTCATTGTGTACCACGAACCACGAAGAAATAAGAAGCGCAGAAAGCTAGGAAAAAGCATGATCGCAACTGATACTCCAAAGAACTAAATAGCAAACAAGAAAAATAAATGCACTAAAAACGTGAAAAACAGATATTTTTAAAAGAGAAAAGAACTAAGTATTACAATGTTTGATGATACGACCGATGAAGAGATTTTCCAAGCCAGTGGTTCTTCTTCCGGGGGAGATGAATTTCTGAGTCAAAGTGAAGAAGAAGGAGAAAATATAATACTGACTGATAATTTTTTACCTTTATCTCGGGACCCAAAAATAGGAGATTATGTTATTTTATTGCTGGAAACCGAGAAAAAAATATTTTATGCTGCTAAGGTTCTTGAAGAACCTGATGAAAATGATTATAATTATTATGTGTCGTATTTAAAATTAGAAAGTAGAGTTTACCATAAGTTTTGCGAGCCTCTTGAACCGGATTGTGCAGGAGTTAGGAAAAATGGTATTAAATACATTTTGCCTAAACCCAAAGTAGAAGGCAGCAGTCGTCGACAATCGACGTTTAAATTTCCCGTCAATATCTCACTTCTGAAGTTACAACTTACTATTTTGATTTTTCTTGAAACTATTATTCAATAAACCTTTTACGAAATATGAAAAATCTTATATTTTAATTGATGAGCTTTCGATTGATGACTGATTTACCATAGTTGGCACAGTAGAAATATAACTTAACTGCGTTTTATTATGACAAGATTCACTGTGTCTAACAGTGGTTCACTGTGAACTTCATCTTGGATCAGTGTGTACCTAATAGTGTACACAGTGAACCATTTCCCATTTTTTTTTAAACACTTCTTATTGTCAAATCTATAAGTATTCAAGTTGAAATGTATAAAGAAACATGAAGCCTTATAGACACTGAATCGTATAAATGAAAAAAATAAACGTTAAATTTGAATATGACTGCATGACAGAGGTTTAACTTTTTCTTGGTTCACTGTTGGCCACCTAACCCTACACATACGTGAAAAAGATAGGTTCCGCGAATAAACTGTTGGTCGGTCGATGTATTATAGGTATACCTACTTATTTGATAATTTACCGACAAAGACGCTGCGATTTATCAAAAACTGTGCAACAAGTGTATCGCAGCATTTGACACTGTTTGAGCGCTGCAAACGCCGCAGAGTACGACAGAGGCATACACAATTATTACCTATTTAGGTAGGCTTGGCAAAAGATAAAATTAAATTACCTTGAAGATGTCTCAGCAATAGATAGGTATAAAAAACCTACGATCCTTAGTCCAAACAACAATCTACAATCTGGGTCTTTCAAGATGAGCCAAAGCCGACTAAAGCTGTTCGTTCTCGAAGCACTTCAAAGAAGATGGGGCCACATTCGTTAGAAAAACCAGCCATGTTGCGACTATTACACTTGAAGATCGCAGAACGGTTAACGCAGAACTTCGAAAATCTAACTCAAAGCGATGCATCATCCTGCACTTCGACTACGCAAGCTCACACAGCACTCGTCAAACGATTGAGTATTTGAAGCAGGAAGAAGTAGAAATTCTTGACCATCCTCCATACAGTCCTGACCTAAGCCCTATTGATTTCTTTACATTTTCTAAAATTAAGAAAAGTCTTCGTGGTCAAAGGTTCCAGTCCGGTGAAGAAGCAGTCAACGCTTTCAAGTCAGCCATTTTGAACACCCCCACTTTAGAGTAGAATAAATGTTATAATAACTGGTTTGAGCGAATGGTGTGAAAAGCTACGTGGTGGACATATTTATAATGCATGGGAGGACAAATGCGATGCTTTGGGCATTTTTTTAGATTTGTCCAAGGCATTCGATTATGTTCTTCATGAGACTTTAATCAGGAAGCTACACTATTACGGAATCCAGGACGCCTCTCTGGACCTAGGATTCAGAGAGTTGACGTCAACGGTATAGATCTCCTGGATCTGTAGTGGGGATGGGGGTCCCACATGGCTCGATATTAGGTCCCTTTGTTTCTCATTTATATCACTGACTTGTCGTACCTCGTAAAGGATAATCATGATAAAGTGTTGTTTGCAGACGACACGTCGCTTTTATTCAAACTCAAACGTCAGCAGAATAATACAGATGCTGTTAATAGTGCCCTTACGACTGTAGTTAATTGGTTCAATGTTAATAATCTTCTACTCAATGAGAAAAAAAAGAAATGTATAAAGTTCACGTTACCTCATGTTAGACAGGTGAACACTAGTGTGTCAACAAAGGGGGAAGTGTTGAAACCCGAGGATAACACACTGTTCTTAGGCATAACTTTGGATTCGAAGCTACAGTGGGGCCCCTATATAGATCCAAAAAACTTAGAAGCTTAGATCCGCATAATATGCCAAAAAAAATCATGGCTTAACAGATTTGGAGACAGCACGTTTAGTATACTTTGGTTATTTCCATAGTGTGATGTCATACGGCATTTTGTCGTGGGGAAATGCCGCTGATATTCACACAGTATTTGTTTTACAAAAAAAAAGCTATTCGTGCAATTTACAAATTAAGTCCTAGACACTCCCTCAGAGGCAAATTTAAAGAGATTAATATAATGACTGTGCCTCCTCAGTATATTTATGAGAACCTTTTATAAATGATAAATGATTTATTTTTGTAAGTAGGTTGTAAAAAACACTTTTACACGTCAATCTTTTTTTTTGGCCGTTATAAAACTAGATGAGGCCGGTGTTTCCTAGCTGACTACCCTGAGAAGAAACACCGAAACAAACTCAGAAGTCAAGGTCTCTTTTGAAGTCCATAAAATTGTACTGGTCAAATCATATGAGAACCATGTAGGTTGGTGTCTGAAGTGGTCTTTTGAGGAAAGTACCACACAGATTTGAGTGGACCTGTCCAAACAGTGCAAGCATTTGTCAGTTATCGTGTAGCTCAAACTTAGAACTTTAAGGAGCTCAACGATTTGACGAACAATACCAAAGTAAGGACATTTGGGTAGGCCACCTAAAGAACTCAAACCGCCAGACTAACATGAATGAACCCCTGACGTAGCGATCTAAATGATCCCCATATTCACAATACGTTATATGAGGACCATGCAGATCAGTGTCTGAAGTGGTCTTTTTAAGAAGGAACCACACAGTTTTGAGTGGACCTGTCCAGTCAGTGCAAGCCTTGGTCAGAGTCGATTAGCTCAACTTAGAATCAATAAGGAGCTCAACAACTCGACGAACAATGCCAATGAAAGGACATTTGGGTAGGCCACAAAAATACTCAAACAGCCAGACAACGTTAAAAAAAATATACTTGAAGAGGAAAAAGCTAATAATAACCCACATAGTCCTCACATTCACAATAGGGAATAAAATTAAAATTAAAAAATATAATACTTTACAAAGTAAGTATTCATGTCAAAATGAGATATTGATATAAAATAATAAAAAAATATGATACTCTACAAAGTAAGTATTCATGTCAAAATAAGAAATTGTAATAAAATAAAAAGAATACTTTAAAAAGTAATCATTCATGTCAAAAGTAAATGAAAATGTCAAACTGTATAAATATAAACAAAAAGCGCACAAAAGAGAACAAAACAAAAACATTAAAACATTGGGCCGTGTACAAAACTGAAGCAGCTCAATCCCAAGCCTTCTTGTCCTCAAGATAATCTTTAACTGTATAAAAAGCTTTCTGGCATAGCTTACGTTTTATAAATGATTTGAATTTATTTCTGCTTAGTTCTTGAATAGGGCTAGGAAGTTTATTATAAAAATGTATACATTGACATCGAAACGAACCACCTATTTTTTTGAGCCTGGTTTTAGGAACAACATAATTGTGTTTGTTCCTAGTATTTATGCTATGGATATCACTGTATTTTTTAAACAGATTAATATTTTTATGTGCATACAAGAGGTTTTCATAGATATACTGGGAAGGCACAGTCATAATATTAATCTCTTTAAATTTGTCTCTGAGGGACTGTCTGGGACTTAATTTATAAATTGCACGAATAGCCCTTTTTTGTAAGACAAATATTGTCTGAATATCGGCGGCATTTCCCCACAGCAGAATGCCATATGACATCACACTATGAAAGTAGCTAAAGTAAACTAAACGGGCTGTCTCTAAATCAGTTAAGCCACGAATTTTCCTAACAGCATATGCTGCAGAACTGAGCTTTTTTGACAGTTTGTCTATATGGGGGCCCCACTGCAGCTTCGCATCTAAAGTAATGCCTAAGAACACTGTGGTATCTTCGGGTTTCAACTCTTCACCCTTTATCGATACAACAGTGTTCACTTGTCGCACATGAGGTAAGGTAAACTTTATACATTTTGTCTTTTTCTCGTTTAGTAAAAGATTATTAGCATTAAACCAGTTAACTACAGTTGCAAGGGCAGAATTTACATCGTCAGTAACTATCTGCTGGCGTTTTAGTTTAAATAAAAGCGACGTGTCGTCTGCAAATAACACTATATCGTGTTTGTCTTTTATGAGGTACGGCAAGTCATTAATATAAATGAGAAACAAGAAGGGACCTAAAAATTGAGCCCTGGGGGACCCCCATCCTGATTACAGATCCAGGAGATCTTTTACCGTTGACATCAACTCTCTGAATCCTATCACTCAAGTATGAAGTAAGAAGATCCAGAGAGGCGTTCCTGATTCCGTAATAGTGTAATTTCCTGATCAATGTCTCATGGAGAACGCAATCAAACGCCTTGGACAAATCGCAAAAAATCCCCAAAGCATCGCATTTGTCCTCCCATGCATTATAAATGTGTCCTAGAAGTTCAACACCGGCATCAGTTGTTGAACGACCCCTTGTAAAACCAAACTGCTTATTATGTAAAAGATTATGTTTATTAAAATATCTTTGCAATTGATTTAAAATCAGTTTCTCAAAAATTTTACTAAAAGTAGGTAGGTAAGTAGGTTCTATAATTGGACGGGTCTGATGTGCTACCTGATTTAAATAAAGGTATTATTTTACTATATTTCATTAGATCAGGAAACTCACCACTGTCTACACAATTATTAAAAATAACAGCTAAAGTAGGAGCTACAATGTGTATTATAGACTTAGCAAGGTCAACAGAATTACCCCATAGATCTGCAGTTTTTTTAACATTCAGTGAATTAAACGTCTTTACAATATCAGTAGAAGTGACATATTGGAATTTAAATTCAGCATCACAAACTGGAACATTTTCTTTAAGTAAAGCTTCTGCAGCACTGGGTGATGAATTTAGATACTTAGTTGTCGATACGGGAATCTCTGCAAAGAAATCTTCAAATGCCGCGGCGACTTGCGAATCTGATTCAATAATACTGTCATCAATAGCAAGGCTATAATCACTACTTCGATTGACAGACCTTCCTGTTTCGCTATTAATAATATTCCATGTCGTTTTAATCACATTACTACTATTTTTAATTTTTGAACCCAAGTATCTAGACTTGGCTATATAACAAACCTTTTTAAATAATTTAGTATAATTCTTAACATATAAGTTAAACTCTACTGTATTAATATAAGTTTTTTCTTCATACAACTCATAAAGCCGTTCTCTACTCTTATAAATACCAATGGTGGCCCAGTCACTGAAGGTAGTGTTACAGTTAACTGAAATGGTTTTGGGAACAAATGTTGTATCAAACTCTGCGCAATACATTTTGAAAAAATCATTGTAATATTGATTAGGGTCATCATTCGTTGACAAAGTTGGCATTTTATTTAAAAGTTTAGCCTTAAATGTTTCTAAACGAAACTTTGATTTTGGGTTAACAGTGATATCCTTTTTTGTTTTAGTTTTATTTATATTTGGTATAGAGATAAATTGTCCACAGTGATCTGAATCTATTAAATTAATCATTTTTGTATGTGTAGGTACAACATCTGTATAGATATTATCTAGGCAAGTTGCACTAGTGGGGGTTATTCTAGTAGGCTCCATGAAAAGGTTTGCAAGATTGTATGACTGAAACAGACTTATAATTTTCGTACTTAAAAACTAGAATTTTCTAACAAATTAACATTAAAGTCACCACAGATAATGATAGACTTGCTTGAATTACCAATTTTGTGCAAAACTTCATCCATTACTGTTTCAAAACTATCATACAATCCAGAAGGTGGTCTGTACACACTTAATATAACATACTGCTCCAATTCAATACAGGCTATTTCAATAATCCGCTCAACAGAGAGGCTCACTATATCCTTACGGTCCTTAAATTTTAGATTATTATTTATTAAAATTAATGAGCCACCATGTATAGCATTTTCTCTGCTGAACGAACTACCAACCTGGTGATTACTATAATTGAACATAAACTGATGGCTTTTAAGCCAATGTTCCGTTAAACAGAGTATATCAATATTGTTAAAATTAAGGAAAAATTCAACTTCTAAGTCCTTATTCATAAATCCTTGAATATTTTGATGCACCAGGTTAATAGTATTTATTGATTTTAAAACATTATTTGAATTATTATTGGCATTGGTGCTAGAGATAATCTCTGTTGTCCTACTTTCTAATTTAAATTATAATTTGGGTCAGTATTTGTTGCCAAAATATTGGCAGAATTATTTATAATGTCATGGCATTGCTCAATAGAAGCAAATTGTTTAGCCAAGTTCTTGGCTGTAATATTAAAATAATATGATAGCGACATAGCTATCTGTCTCCTACAAAAGTTTGTCAGATAGTATCTGTCTACAAGATACCTATCTTTTGTCAAATAAAAATTATCACCAATAATATTGTTGGTGTCAATTAAATTAAATAAATTATTATTGAATGTCACATTGTGCAATTTCATATTCAAATTAAATCTAGTGAGATTTTCTTCCTGTGGCACACTTTGGCTATATGGCAATGTGAACATAACAATTTTTCTTAATCTAAGGTTACTTAACGTCCTATAATAAGTGCGTTTTTGTGTGCACATAAAAATAATTAATAATCTTTTTAAAAGATTACAGTGATATTCATAATGCAAACACTAGGAGCAAACATAATTTTGTAATTCCTAAAACCAGGCTCAAGAAAATAGTTGGTTCATTTAGATGTCAATGTATACATTTTTATAATAAACTTCCTAGCCCTATTCAAGAACTAAGCAGAAATAAATTCAAATACAGGTTTTTATTAAATGTATGAATGCAGTTTTTCTTGTTATTAAAATCGATGACATGGTTACTAAGAACGGATGTTTGTATGTCTTATAGTTTCGGACTTTCCCACACTGATCGATTTAAATGAGCCACCCTATATAAAAGAGTATCCGTGGAGTTTCTTTAACACGTTCTTCTCCATAAAGATAGTACATTTTCGATCATTCAAACTAACCGTCACACCATTTATACCTACCTACATACATACATCATACCACCATATTCATTACCATTTGGATCATACCATTTACATGCACTTTTCAATTTATTGTTAAGGTCAGTCAGTTTCAAAAGTGCATGTAAATGGTTTAATTGACATAAATATTTTAAGCACTGCTCAAGAAATCTACATATTATCTACCTATCTCTATAAACCTGGCTTTTAATTTATCTTTCAGTAGGTGTGTAGAGTTGTACCTCGGGGATACAGGTGTACTTATATTTATGCCTTGGGATAGCTTGAATCCCACATTGGGCGTGAGTCAATTCTGGTATCCTTTATTGCGATTGGGATTTCAAATAACGCACGTGACACTGCTTTATCGCCTCAATGCGTAATGCATGTACCTATATATACTTATATTAAAATAGTTACGAAACTTATATATAAAATTCAATGTTATACCATATGTACACTTCGTATCTACCTACGTACTTACCTACCGGTAATCAACTATCGATTAATTACGAGTTTCTCTTACGAAGCAATTATATTAATGAAGAAGGGGTTAACGTTACCTTTTTACACGCTATCATTCGATCAGTGTTCATGGGTTAAGCGTAGAAATATTAAATCGTAGTTAGTGATGCTACATTTCGTGTCTCAAACAAAAATAATGATATGATGCTTGACATTAACTAGGAAGTTTTACTAGCCAGCGAAGGTATAGTTAGCGTAAGTAGGTAGGTGTCATTAGAGGGTGGACACTGTTATTTTTCAGTAAGTAAAGACCGGTATTTGTTGAAGGGGTTATCCATCACTGTTATCGAGTAAGAGTTTCCGTTCGTTGGTGTATGTACATGTTCCAATATGACGTAATCCTTGTAGGTACCTAGGTATAGTCAGTATATGTACTTACCTACTCATTGGCGGATCCAGGAGGGAGGCTAAGGAGCTCAAACCAAAACACGCAGATTACTTAGGTAGGTAGTCTATAACCTAACCAAGTCATTGACGAATGTATATCTATACTAATATTATAAAGCTGAAGAGTTTGTTTGTTTGTTTGTTTGTTTGTTTGAACGCGCTAATCTCAGGAACTACTGGTTCAAATTGAAAAATTCTTTTTGGGTTGAATAGACCATTTATCGAGGAAGGCTTTAGGCTATATATCATCACGCTTAAGCCAATAGGAGCGGAGCAGCGATAAATAATGTTTTAAAATCGGGGATTCCACGGGGACGAAGTCGCGGGCAGCAGCTATGTATGTATATATAAATCCGGCTGGAGTTTTGCGTGAGAGTAGAAGTCATTGACGAATTAACGAACAGTAATCCAAGGAGCCTTCTAATTCGTTCATCACTATAAAATGTTATGTGTTATTTATTTTTACTGTTTACTTTGCTTAACCTGTAAACCCACCGTCATCGGGGTCAAGTTACCCAAACGACAATCCTGGATCCGCCCCTGTGCCAACCAACCTTAAAGGTTTTACACTGATGAACATTTTGAATTGCAAAATGTAAAACATTTATCTACGAAATCAAGCTCATTAGTATAAGTGAGTAACAGTGTCCGAGACTGAAATCTGAAAACAACACCAAGTCGAAAGTTAATAACCAACGTATTGCGGCGCGATAAATGGTTTCGAATCCTCGCGTCATTCGCGCGACAGAAACATTTGAAAAGTCCACTGCAATAATTATAAATGTCCAAAGCTTTTTTTATTGTAAGTAAGTTTAGTACATCATTCGTACGTACCTACATACTTTTGCAAACGAAAATATCACATACAATCGCAGAATTATTGACAGTGAACGCTTATATAGTATACGATACCATTTTTTTTGAGCCATGAGGCCGAAAAAAAATGGTATTGTATACTATTATTAGTAATGGTATTGTATACAGAAGGCTTAAAGACACCCTAAATGCAGTAGAGAGAGCAATGCTCGAAATTTATAATGATAATATCCACAAGAGAACTGAGGTTGCCGACATAGCCGGAAGGATCGCCAAACAGAAGAGGCAATGGGCAGGGCATATTGATCGCAGAAGAGGGTCAATGGGGCTGAAAAGTTCTGGAAAGGCGACCGCATACCTACTGGAATTCACAGCGTTGAAAGGCTTCCCACAAGAGCCGATGAGCTCGTGAGGGTCGCGGGAGGGAGCTGATGGATGGGAGATGAAAAGGACCGGTTGTTGTGGCGACACTTCGGGGAGGCTAATGTGCAGCAGTCGATGCCTTTCTACTTATACTTAATAATAATGTGCTATAAGAAAAAAAAAATATCATGTTCATAACTTTAAACAAGACCAGTCTTTTCTCATTAAAACAATTGAAACGCAATTCTACGTAAAATACTGGTATTCAGCTGAACCCGGTTGACTGGAAATCGACCCCAATATACGTAGTTGGGAAAGAGTCTAGGTAGATATAAGATGACGACAATTGAAAAGCAATTAGTTATCCCTAAAAAAAGTAACATAATTAGACATCTATCATTATTGCAGTGTGAGTGGACCCTTCATTTGACAAGCTATTCAGCATTTGAGTAAATCTAATGCAGTGTGGGCCGTTTTGCGCGACACGCTAATTTAAACAACATTATCCGACTAGCTCTTGTCTCCGTTGGCGCTCCAGCGGTATTAGAACACAATGCAGGTGGTTACTGCTCCACAGAAAGGAACTTCCTCATAATACGAGCCGTATAGAGATCACAATGACAGCCAAGTCCACTTTCCACGTTTGCTCGCTCGTTTTGAGATGCTTGTTTCTCTTTCTCAGCTTTCACGAGGTTCTCGTTATATGGGATGGTAACATTGATTTTATCGACATCTCAGCAATTTTATTATAACCGGCTGAGGTGGGTGGGTACTCTGTCGGACGAGTCTCGTACAGGCTGGAATGCGGAGCCAGACAGGGCATATCAACCGGCTCATCAAGTGACTGAGCGGTACACATGTAGGCTGCCAAAGTGACGGGACGGGACAAGTGTCAACATTATAAGCTATGCAGACGATATGTGGCTTCTCAGTCTCTCGAACTTGTAAAATAATTTTAGTTTTATGGGATGCATGTTTTTTTATTTAGTGTTTTTTGGTTGTTTTTTTTTTTAATGTTATTGGTCATATTCATGCAAGGTGAGTAATTATATACTCGTCTAGTTTTTAGTATCGCTCAACAATAATGTTATGCATGTTGTGCTTAGGTATCTCCTTTAAGGAATTGGTACGCTAGTCCTATAAGTTAATATGTTGTCTTTGATAACCTTGTATATACATATATTTCCAATTGTTGGTGGCCAAATAAATAAAATAAAATAAACAGCAGCCGCGCAGTGTTCCTCCCATTAGTCGGGGTAACTCAAACTAAACTCTTAGATAGTTTAGGTACTTACCTTGGCCACATTGTCACGAGTGACCTAAGAGATGACATATTATGTAGATATAGAGAGGGAGCACAGGGCGTTGTCTGTCAGGAGCAATATTCTTGCTCGCAGGTTAGCTCGTTGTACAGACAGACGTCAAATCACTGTATCTAATCTCTAACTCTATCTAATCTAACATCTCAAATAACTCTTTTTAAGGCATTCTGTCAATCCTTTTACACGAGTGGTGTCTTGCGTGTTCAATTTAATAATGCTTTTAGGATATTGTTGGCCTCATAGGCCCGGTGCCTGCTAGGGTTGCGGAATTTGTTCTAAAGAGTCACCGCGGCCGTGGAACGCAAAGGGCACAGGAAGGATTACCGGTGGGTTTTAGTCAGTAAGAGTCTGACACTCCCTCCCGCTCCGCCCAGAGCGCTCGGGAGAAGTCATTTGATGATTTCCCATCCAAAAAAAGAAAAAAAAAATGGGATGTTGTTGGGACTGCCGCATGCCGTGGCGTTGTAGCGTTTATTATTATTATTTGTCTCAGGTAATATCTGAGCTTAGATAAAACGTCCCGCCTAAACCGCGTAGCATCAGAATTACATTGCCAAAATAAAACCCATAGGTACTTCCGATAATTTCCTTTGAATATGTAACAAGCTTATTTATCTAATCCGATGTTTTAAATTAAATTTCTCGATACTTACATTAAAAAGTCGCAGAATCCCGGCGTAAAGTCCAAGTTAATTTATACATTTGAGGTCATTGGCCCGCAATAGTTCTCTGTACCTACCTAGGTACTTCGATCACTGGTCATGAATGTCATGATAGACTGATCCCAGTATTTAGATACACGTGACATGATCATTTTAGATTCCAGTCTGGAAAATAGGTAAGTACCTACTACAAGTTGGTATTTCAAAGCAAGTTGTTCGTGTCATTCCATTTTATTAATTACTTAAGTATGTACATTATCTAAATCTGCACATTATCTACCTACTAGGTACAATAGTAAAAATGCACCTAAAACTTGTATTAGCATTTATTTTAGTTTTCAGTAGGTACCTTGCACTGAAACAAACTAGTATTGTTTGTTTACACTACCTGTATGTAATGTATATAGCTATATAGGTACAACATAGCACATGTAGCTAGGTACCTAGCAGGCAGCGGTAGTGGTAATCCCCGACCCCGGCTTAGGCTGCCACTCCTTGCCTCCCATAGGAATCATATAAAGTGACTATGGGGAAATCAGGTCATTCCTATAATATGTATGTGTAGCTTGTTATACTTGTAAGAAACTACAACACCCCTTTAACGAAATTATTACAGAACTAGTTGTTGTTAGTGGATTTGTTCGTAAATTAAAGAAAATGGAGTTCAAAGAAATGTCTCGTAACCATTTATGAAATCATATTATAGGATTAAGTATTATCTACTAGTGATTTCACGAATATTCGCATTCGCATTCGCGGATATTCGCATATTTTTGAATATTCGCATTCGCATTCGCGAAATTACTGCGAATGTTTTGCGAATATTAAAAAAATAGTTGGTTAATAAAACAAAGTCCATTAATTATATTTCACTAGAACTTAATTTACTCATGTTTATAATAACTATTCATGTTATATCATAAAATGACTCCTCCCGCTCTTTGCGGACCGGAAGGGAGTGTCAGACTCTTACTGACTAAAACCCACCCGTGGTCCTTCTCGTGCCCTTTGCGTTCCAGAGCCGCGGTGATTCTTTCGAAAAAATTCCACAACCCTAGCAGGCACTAACCCTATGGGGCTCCGTCTTCTTTGCTGACAGCTCTTTGAGGCGCGCGTGGAATACGACGCGCCGTCGACCCATAGCTCGGCCTGATTACTATCCCACCCATAGCTAGCCATCCGCAGACCCGCGCCTACGGTGACCGGGAATCGCCCTGCGTTTCCCGGCGCCCGGGGCGTCTTCTTCTGTTGCGGCTGCTGGAGCGTGAAGTTTCCCACTCCCGCACGCGGTCCGCCTCCTCCTTCGCTAGCATTACTGCTTCGCAGAAGGAGGTGACCACTTCCCATGTCTCTTCGCTCCGGACCATGGGTTGAACCAGGAACGGACACGCGAGAGGTTACCGCTGCCGATCCCCTCGACGAGGGCACGGCGTTGCTCTGCCCAAGCAGGGCAGACCTCCACCGTGTCCTCCGGGCGATGCACACAGTGTTGACACCCGGACGTGTCCTCCCGCTGAATCCGAAACAGGTACCTCCCGAAAAAGCCGTATCTAGTGAGCACCCGCGTCAGGCGGAACGTGAGGGTGACGTGACGTCTCTCCGACCACTCCTCAAAGATTAGATTAGATTAGATAGATTAGAGAGGACTTATCGCCGCAATGTTGGCCGCCCCAGTGCTGGGTTGCAACAGTCGCTGCCTTCATACTTTCGTGAGATCGTGCTGGAGCTCTGTCCGCTGTTCCATAAAGGGCCATGGATCGCACGATCCCCGCATCATACAGCCTCCGGCAGGAAGCGTTTGGTCCCTCTAGATTGGGCAAGATCCGCTTGAAAGCAGCCCCGGCCAGCCCCAGTATGGGAGCCAAAAGTCGGAAATGTTCCGCAAAGTTCCACTGGCTGTCGAGGACGAGACCCAAGTACTACATCGTCGACCCGACGCCAATGGGAACTCCAGGAGGAGTTCCCATCACCGTTATCTGGGATTCCGATAATGCCCTATTCCGAGAGCCATGAAAGCACAATGCCTCGGACTTGTGCAGAGCCACCTCGAGACCCATCTTGCCTGATCCTCTCAATGACTGTCGCAACCCCGCGTGTCATCAGCTCGGCTTCACACTGTAACCTCAAAATTCACTTGTTTTGTTTACGAAAACACCGATCACAAACAGTCGGATGCGTTCGTATTAACTCGGCTATTCTCGAAACAAAAAAAACTTTTTACAAAAAAATACAACCGACTTCTCCACAAAAAATCAAAAAAGTACAAAATAACTTTAATTTCGGAACTCGGTGTTTGTGGTTCCTTTTTCGTTTTTTGAACACCGACTTCCGAAATTAGAGTTATTTTGTACTTTTTTGATTTTTTGTGGAGAAGTCGGTTGTATTTTTTTGTAAAAAGTTTTTTTTTTATTTTTCACTTTCTAGTGGTACCTACACCCCGTCCCCTCCCCCCACCTAAACGAACCAATTACATTGGTGTAAAAAAACGCACTGCTCCAATGCAGAGAAAACTAAAAGGTCGTCAATGTAGACAATGTAGATATTTTTTTTAGATTTTTGTTGATTTTTCAAAAACTGCTTGTTCGATTTCGATAAAATTTTCATGGGACCATTTGGGAAGTATACCCTTTCCAACAAAAAACAAACATCCGAATTGAGAACCTCCTCCTTTTTTAGAAGTCGGTTAAAAAGAAACGAAACACACTTCATACGAATGGGACTGCCGCCAACATAAAATCTGAATATTCACATTCGCATTCGCATTCGCGAATGTTGGCAGCAGATATTCGCATTCGCATTCGCGAATGTCCAAAATATGACATTCGTTACATCAATATTATCTACATATCGACGCTTGAAAGTCAAAAATTACCAAGCGACATGTTGGGCGAAATTGAATTACGTAGGTACCTATCTATATGTACCTATACATAATTTGAAAAAAAATAACATTTTCAATTTTCTAAATACCGATTTATGAATAACTCTTATTTGGTAGGTTTTCGATTTTAACTTTTTACACGTTAATTTTTGACTCGATTCGAATTTAAGCGTTTAAACATATAGGTAGTATTTTTTCCTTGCGGTATCTAGGGCACGAGCCACAGTATAACAATATTTCCTACAGTAGGGCGACGAATGTACTTGCGCAGAACAACGGAGGGGAATTCGCGGGGGGTCGGGCGGCGCGGGCCGCGTACCGCCAACACGCTTAGTTTGTGGTACCGAGCGCGAAGGCCAGACGCGGGCCCCTCCCCGACTTTTGCCTAACGAGCCAGCCCGCGCCGCTGAGCCATTAGCGTTAAATCCCCTAAATAATAATAATTGACCCAGCCTGTCCCTTGCTGCCCCTCTCAATGACCCCGTTAAGCCGAGGCCCGTATCCCACAGGGGATGCCCTTAGCGAAGCGGTCATTTAGCTGTTTAGTAGTTTTTAGCCCTGGCTGGGGGCCTTAAATTCATTTGAGGCCACCACAGGATTGTCCGGTTGAGCAGTAACCAGCATAATATTATTATACTTAGGTACATATTCTATAATGGTGCACACAAACTGTTCTATGTATGGATGTAAATCGACATCGAAATCCCAGAAGGACTTGAAAGTTTCATGGATTTCCCCGCGACGAGAGGTAGGTTTTTTATTTGTGTACCATAGACTTAAGATTTCATAAGTCTATGGTACACAAATAAAAAACCTTACAACTACCTCGCGGCGGCGGCGGGGCGTCTGGAATATTTATTCCAGACGCTCCGCCGCCGCCGCTAAGACAAAACTGACTTGTGCACACAATTTTGGCCGCTTTTCCTTATATTTTTGTCTGATAATTATAATTGTAAAGGTATGTGTTTGTTTATTGAATTTATAGGTACCTACTTACTTTCCAGGCGCGAATTATGGATAGAAGCTTGTCAATGACCGAAATTGAAAAGTGAAACAGTTGAACAAGATTTTTTTAGTCAACTACCCTATACCTAGTTGACTAAAAAAATCTGATAAGTCCGTCGGATAGATTTCCAAAAATATTATACACACGTACATATTTTTTTCTTTTTTCATATATTTAAACAAAAAAAAAAACGAAAACGATACAGTGCGTTGAAAACTTGTGTGACGTCACTACTCGCTACAATTTTTACCGAGCCGTGACGTTACAATCCCCCACTCCTGATCTTTGATGCTTTTTATTTTCGTCAGTTTTTATAGATTTGATAAAGGAAAAAATACGTGAACAATATTTTTCAATAATCTTACTGACGGACTTAATATAATCAGATATTTTTTACTCAGGAAACATCCTTATTATATAACATATGTATACATACGTATGTGGTTTACACTTTGAATAAATAATTATATAAGAATAATCACAATTATTTTGAATGTAAATATGAATAAATGATTACATCATAATAGTAATAATCACAATTGTTATATTTCCCATTTGGTGACAACCCTACCATATTTGCATTTTGCATGTGACAGCGTAAGTACCTACACAGGCGGCGGCATCGCGCGACTTGAAAGGCGTTGCCCTACTGTAGGAAATATTGTAATACTGTGCACGAACAGTGTTTAAGAATTTTTTCCTGATTTAATTGTTTATCTTCATTTAGGATTTTTTCCTAAGTTTTCCTGCCTAACAAGGATTTGTCGTTTGGTAATATTTTACTGTTTTTGTTATTTAGGTAAAGAGAAAGTTCGTGTCCGAGAATTCTCGAATGTTCTAGCATAGAAAAATCTCGAAGGTTCTTGACTTTACTAGTTCTGCTACTCGATACTAGATGGCGCTAGTGGTACCGAATGCCGCTATATTCTTTGCTTAATTGTGGCGCGCAACAATATGTATGTTGTAAAATTTGTACTGAACGAACTGAACGCCAATTCATTATTTAATTTTCAAGGTGAGACACTTTCAGATAAAGGCTCTTCAGTGACATCCTTTGCTAGTACTTTTGAGACTCTTACTGCTGGCAATAACATGGAGATGACTGGCCCTATACATGATCAACAGAAGCATAATATAGTGAAGAATTGATTAATAAATTGTCCGTCAGGTCCTACTTTAGAAATTGTACCTACCTGCATATTTATCTATGAAGAAAGTTCCAGTCGATGATTATTCTGTAGTTCAAATTGGCTTACCAGAAAAATAACCAGATAGAGAACCAACATTGAGGTTGAATGACTATACCCGAAACGTCCTCAGCAAGCAACGCTCGAGAACAAAAAAATATTTAAAAACTTTTTTGTTCTTGAGCAACACTCAAGAAAGTGCCAATTCTACAAATTCTATACGAAGTATAAAATACAGAACTTTAATTTCGGAAGCGGGTGTTTTTAGTTGTTCCTTCATTTTTACCCATCCATATCACATAAACCAAGTTAAAAAAGGCATTTTAATTTTATTGGTATTAGTGATTTCAAAATCAGTACAGATCGTGTTCGACAGTATAAATATTTGGCGTAGCTGATAAAACTTCGGTGAAAGGCAAAAGGCTGAAATCACTTTTTTGTATTTATTGTTTACACCAGTTTATCTATAACATTACGCCGGTACACTGAAGGGGTTCGCACATGTACCTATTCAAGTCAAACATATTTTTGGGGTTATCTATTCAGGCATAACTTAATTGTTTATGAACCGGTCTTGATGTTTCATTTTGCTTACAGGAAAAATAAAAGTTGACAAATAATTTTCTGTTATTTATAACGCAAGTTCTTAAGCATAAACACAGTATATTTTTAACAATTTCAAATGTTTGTACAACTGAAACCTCCACTTTTTGTACATTAATAAGTCACAAATTTTTATTTTATTTATTTAGCTACGAATTACAGTAAGGTGTTTGTGGGATAAAATATGCCTAACTTATACTAAAATTACAAAAAGTATTATCCACCTTTCTTCCACTTTTCTCCTGGTGTATACTCTGTCATGGGTTTCCCTGATATGCCACAAGTACCGATGCCAACTCTTCCAGTCAAATTGTCAGGTGAAGCAAATATGCTCTTTGTTCTTACGCCAGGTTTTTTTGCAGCCTTAGTGTGGAAATTGAGCCATTTGTTCTTTTCACTTTCTCTTTCCTCTTCAATTTGTTTAAATCTCTGTTGTTTCTTCTGCTTTTTCTTTTTGAGATATTCTCTGTTGTAACCTTTACCAGGTCTGTAACAATAAAATGTTGGTACTTAGGTAAGGAAGGCAGCACGCAACTCAGCGGTTATATAGTGGGTGATTAGTATAGGCTGATCTTGCACGAGGCCGTTTTACCGAATCTCACCAACTTAAATAATAAAAGTAAATTATGAGCACCTAAGTTTCGTTAATGTCTTTTTATGATCAATATTTTGCTTAATCATCAAATAATAAGTATTAGTTAGTGTTGATAACTAATTAGGTATAATAATCTTCGCTTCACGTATTAATATATAGATTAATACAAAAACACATGGTAGCGAAATTTTTATCACAATTTTCTCAAGCTAAATGGGATCCAACAACACTCCATAAAAGTGATGATATTTTTGAGCTTCAGTGAAATCTGTGGGAATTTCTACAGACACCCTTAACCATATAGTTTGATACTAGTACCGAATGCACCTCCTGTTGCTGCTCGGTACTACTATTTGGTAATAAGAGTTACCAAAGTTACAATATCAACACTGTAAACCAGTATCCCAAAAAGAAACAAATTTTCAATGAGAATTACATAATTATCATGTTTTATTATGTTATTATGACAACAAAGAAAAACGAATGACTCATTTGTTACTCACTTGCTTTCATCACCACTGTGTGGTCTCTTTAGAGAGCCAGGTATGATCTTCACATCATCAATGGATACCACTTCTGCAGTTGCATAGCCATCAAACTTTACTTTCAGACTATCTTCAGTAACATCTTCAATGAGACCTTCATAAAATCTGTAATGGAGAAATTTGCAATATTATAGTTTTCAGTTGGCAACAAGTCTTGTCAGAATTAATTTCATACTTACTAATTTTTTTAAGATACAATAAATCTAATGAATCAATGTCATTCAATCACTACCAGTTGTGTGTACCTACCTATAAGACCACATATCATTGTAAACAAAGGGCACCAAATCAATACATTTTATATTTATTTATATCTGATTTAAATATTTTATAGAAAAACAGAGCTAAAAACCACACAAGCAACACACAAAAGAGGTATCAGATTTTCAGACATAAATCACATATCATGTGCCACATTGAAACAGCATGCATGAATAGATGCTATTTGCTATTGTGATAGCACATATAAGATTAACTCTTTCAGTGCCCAGAACTTGGCACATGGGTTGAACAATCCATGTGTGCCGAGTTCTGGGCACTGAAAACGTTAAGCAAGTGAAGATTTACTTTACTTGATTCAAGTAATTTCTTCATGAAAGATGGAGTGAGCTTAAACTAAGCTGTCATTCCACCTTGATATCAAAATTTACAGCTCACTTCATGTCCACTTCACTAATGTTTTCACTGATATATTTTTACAGAGCTTAAAGACTTCTTATTTGACTAACCTCTTTTATATTCCTTCAGCAGGCAAGAAAGTGGAACTAAAAGTGGAAAGAAGTACAATACTAGCTGGTAATAATACCCTATGGCAGCTATACTAGCCTTAACCCTTTTTGATTGGTGCTGTAAAAATTCTGGAAATGTATTGTGTTGCATTTATGTAAGATATCTAAAATAACCCTTTGACCAAATATCTTACAACAGCTGGGATATAAAAACGCAAAGGTAAAAATAACTCACTGTCCATCCGATCTCCATTTAGCCAAGCATCTCTCCCCAACTTGCCAATTTGAAAGGTATTTGCTGGCACTTTCTTCTTCCTCGGCCGCCAACAGGGACGCTGTAACATCATGATCATTACTAGAACCATGAATATTGGGCACTTTGGAGTCACCATCTTGAGTTTTTATAAGATCTTGTGTCAACTCTATTACTTCCTCCAGATCAGCCTTTAGCTTCAGCAACTCCTCATTCTCACCATCGGTGAGCAACGCTGCTTCTACCTAAGAAAACAAAAATACACCACATGAATATCTGTAGGCTATCTCAAAGCGAACAATAATCGATAACTTTCGAAGCTAACCTGTTGAAGTTGCAATTTGTAATTCCTTAAATCATCAGCCATTGTAGAAATTATTACAGGAACCACTTCACTTTGGTTATAAGGGATAGAAGAGACACAGATATTATTTTATTGCAAATCTCATTACAATCGACGAATCCTTTTAGTCAAGCTGTCAAACCAATGATGCCATTGTTTTGTTAATGATCTGTTTTTTTTTTTTAATCTTTATTCATGACCATGGATACATGTCCTTCAGCCGTGTTAATGATCTGTCTGGTCCAGTGTTGCCAGTCGGTCATGACAGAAATCACCTGAAATATAAAAAAAATGTAACCTTTTTGTATAAAAAATAACCTTTCATATTTTTTTACTGGAAAGGTATAATAAGTTGATAGAATAGAATATTAGTTGTATTGATTTACAGAAACATCGGTGAGTATTTGAGCACTTGCCCGCATTTCATGATTTTATTCATATGGATCATATAATAAAATTGATGCATTCAAGGTTTTTGGTGTTTTTGTTCTACTACTGCTAACGAAGCTTACCAACATGAAAAATTCTAAAACGAGCGTTCCGTTTCACGTTGCTTTTATGTAAAAAATTAAAAGTTAATTCTACAAATCCCGAAAAATCACCTAAAAGTAACCTTTTCATTAGTGTAACCAAAAAGTAACCAATGCAGTTCAAAAATCACATAAAAGGTTACAAAAGTAACCTTTTGGCAACACTGGTCTGGTCTGTAGGAGTAAAGCATAAACAAGGATTATTTATGATTTCGAGCAATGAATTTTTTTATTGTTTTAATGTCTGGCTACTGAGGCTTTTAAGTGGTCTTTATGTTTTTTTTTACAATCTGCCCAACGAAAGCTAGGCTAAGGCTTATATTTTAAAGCATGCAGACAACCATGGCAGACAATAATATCGTCGCTGTAATAGAAAACATGAGACTTTCTTTTTTCAAATTATCTCTCTCTCGATTGACTAGAAATGTTTTAAATGATGCGTGAGAAGAATAGTAGAGGAGCCCACGATGCTAAATGGGGATTTACTCGAGCGTCGTAGAGACCTATTGGGTTGCAAAGCTTAGATGATAAGAAGAAAAAAATGTTATATGATATAATACCTTTTCATCGGTGGGGGAAGCGGCTATAGATTTTTAAATATGTAAAAAAAAACTGTTGCATGGACATCCTCGAACGCGTCAGATATTGATAGCATGAATGCCCTACGTATTTTTAATAATGTACGTATGTATGTTAATCTGATCGTTTGCATGATGCGGGTTGTATGTAAGGGTTGAAAATGAAAAAAAAAAAAAATAATCGAGCGCGTCAGATTTTCTAAGGGAGTGTTAAGTGCAACAAAAAAAAAGCTCTCATTTACTAATCTGACGATTTCGATGGGACGCAAACTCGCTGCCATTTTCATAATGTGCAAAAAAAATTCGCCATTTTGAAATACTCAAGCGCGTCAGATTAAGATATATGGTTCATCTTTATGTTCTAAACGTACTGTCTCATAATCTGACGAGTATCTAGAGGGATTCGCCTGATCTGACAAAAAAAATAATAGAAAAACGGTTCACCCTAAAGGCCATCCCTGCAACTTACCGCTAATTCCATTCCTGGGCGCTTAAAATTGTAGTTTTAATTGATCGAACATAAAATTTCGGAGTAATCCCGAAAAAAAACTTTTTATAAAAAAATACAACCGACTTTTACACAAAAAATCAAAAAAGTGCAAAATAACTTTAATTTCGGAACTCGGTGTTGGTGGTTGCTTTTTCGTTTTTTGAACACCGACTTCCGAGATTAAAGTTATTTTGCACTTTTTTGATTTTTTGTGTAAAAGTCGGTTGTATTTTTTTGTAAAAAGTTTTTTATTTTTCACTTTTTAGTGGTACCTACATCCCCTACCCTCCCCCCACCTAAACGAACCAATCACATTGGTGTAAAAAAAACGCACTGATCCTTTGCAGAGTACCTAAACTAAGAGGTCGTCAATGTAGACAATGTAGATATTTTTTTTAGATTTTTCGAAAACCGCTTGGTCGATTTCGATAAAATTTTCATGGGACCCTTTGGGAAGTATATTCTTTCCAACAAAAAAAGAATTTTTCAAATCGGTTGACAAGCGACGGAGTTATGCGCGAACAAACATAAAAAAAAAAAAACATCTGAATTGAGAACCTCCTCCTTTTTTAGAAGTCGGTTAAAAACACGGTTTCTTTCTTTGACGATATCTCTCGAAGGAATCAACTGATTTTGACCAGCTTGGTGGCGATCGACGTGGTTTTTCAAGCTCAGCAAGGATTAGTTTTTGAAGTTGATCAATAAAGCCGTTTAAAAGTTATTCCAAAAAAACCACATTAAAAAAAAACTCATTTTTTTGAGATTTTTCAAAATTTCTCAAAATCTGTCGGTCCGAATCGGTTCAAATTCACAGGAAATCTAATTTTGAGGTAACTCTTTAGAACGCCGTTTAGTACATTCCGATCGTTTTAGTTGTTCAAAAGTTATAAGCGAGTGACATAGTCACACGCACACACACACATACATACAGACATAGTGACAACATCGTGGGGGTACCTAGTCAGGGAAGCTTCCTATGACCTTAAAACGTCGAGATCTGATGAAAACTAGATTTTTGGTGAAAACAATAACTTCCCGATTTTCATAACGGGAAGTTATTTTTTTTTTTTTTAATTTTTTACTTCATTGAACTTAATTAATTGAAAGGCTCAGGAAGAGAGAGAGTGAGAGAGGAATAGAAACGTGGAGAAGGAAATGTAGGCATCACGCAGCTGCACGCATTTAACTTTATCGACGAATTTTTGTTATTTCGGCTTGCGGAAATCGTCAGATTATATATTTTTCATTATTCTTGTATTATTCTCTTCAAAATAAAAAAAAATTAGCTATGCTCGAGAATGTCGAGATGACGTTTTTTTTTACAACTTTGTTGCCCTCCCCTTTCTTTACGTCACTCTCAAATTGTCAGATTAGTGGAATATACACTTTTTAGGATGTAATTAACTCACCCTACCTTAATCTGACGCGCTGGAGAATTTCTGATGATCAATTTTTTTTTACTAATCTGATCCTGTATCCTTCACGGGCGGCCTTATATATGGGCCTCATGTTTGGTGGAGGTACTTAACCGGGTACAAGGTATCCCCCTGTATATTAATCTGCCGCGCTTTAGTAAATCCCGAAATCCCCGCTTGGGCTCCCCTACTAGAAACTTTGATGATAGTCCCTCGACCTCGCACGATATTTTAATGCTTCTTCACTATATTTTCTTTTAGATTTCCACAAGATTTTCAATTTTTTACCAGCGACGTGACGTGACGTCACCAGTACGTACTTGAACTGATAAAAACTACGTGTCTAATATAGACGGACATAATAACATCGCTATCACGATTAATTTTTGTGTTGCACCTTTATTACATAAAACATTCCGGGCGACGGATGGTGGGCACCGTGGCGTCACAATCTCGTTAATAAATAAATCCTTTAGAAATAAGGTTCAATTTTAACTGTTAATTGTAAGTGTGAGTTTCTTTGGGATTTTGTGTCAAGGTTCGCGCTTAGATCTCTTGAACTAATGCTTCCATGTTTTATTTGCGTTCACTGATTTAATCACAATAGGTGGCGCACGCGGCGGCATGGCCATTGAAAGCTGTCGATTACATACATTTTTTATTGAAATTTCGTTAAATGTCTCTGAGTCTGTACCTACCATAATGTAATACCACGGTGTACATTTATTTGCCGAAGATACAACGCTAAAAAAGAAGTGGGAAAAAGCTAAACTTCTATTATGTAGGTACCTGTCAAAGTAATTTTGAATCATTACCTATATTGTTTGGTAATCGTCGGCAATATGTTGGAGCTATGAACGTCCTGGTAAAGTTCTGCAGCAGGAACGTCAATTGTTTGGCTTTCGGAAGCTTGATCGAGATGGCTTTGATCGATAAGCTTCTAACCTAAAAAATAAACACGTAATTTCTGATTAATTTTCTCCCATTTCCTAGTCTTCCTACCATAAATTAACAGCTAAGTATCAACTAAAAAAATACAACCGCCTTCTTCAGAAAAAAACCAAAAAGTACAAATTACTAACTTTAATTTCGGAACTCTGTGTTTGCTTTTTCGTTTTTTGAACACCGACTTCGAATTAAAGTTATTTTGTACTTTTTGGTTTTTTTCTGAAGAAGTCGGTTGTAGTTTTTTGTAAAGTTTTTTTATTTTCCACTTTTTACTGGTACACCCCCCCCCCCCCCCCCCACCTAAACGTACCAATCACATAGGTGTAAACAATAAACAAACATGCGGTTTCAGTAATCCCGAAAGATTTTGCTATCATTTATTGAAGAGTTCCGTTTCCTATTACCTATCTCTCGTTCTGCATCAGATCTCCAAACTAGAAAGGGACCACGTTAAAATACCAAGATGCTCTTCCAAACCATCGTACACAATTTTATTTTTTCGTTTTACATCGACAAGAGGGAATGAGAACGTCGTCAATGTAAACTAAGCCACGCATTATTAGGGATAACTCAAATAATAGTTGTCAGATCTCAATCAAATTTAAATGGGACCACACGACAAGCACCAGCTTTCGAATATAAAAAGAATCATCTAAATCGGTACAATCAGTACAAAGTTATGAGGTAACACAGACAAAAAAATACAGTCAAATTGAGAACCTCCACCTTTTTTGGAAGTCGGTTGAAAATATCCAAATTTAGAGCGTATTACATAAAAAAAAAAATTAAATATAAATCTTTCTCTCAATGAGATCTATTTTCTTTCCAGTTATCCTTTCTCATCTTTTTTCTAGTTATTTCAATCCTTTAAACTTCCAGGTAACATATATGTTGTCAAAGACTATAGCGGACCAGTTTCAACACAAAAATAGCAAGGCCTAAAACGTAAACTAAGCGACAACGATTTGACATCAGCCATCCCGCCGCTAGCGACATCTGCGCTGAGCTTTGCGTGTGGGGGATCCACACGCAAAGCTCAGCGCAGAGAATCAATCCTAAAATTCTACTTCAACTCTTCAAGCAATTAGAATTTTAAGACTAATTCGGAATGCATACCGATATGTGCGAGCTGACTGCCTACTATTAAGGCATAGTCACTACAGCTCACACTATATTATGCAACTAGCTGCTGCCCGCGACTTCGTCCCCGTGGAATCCCCGATTTTAAAACATTCTTTATCACTGCTCCTCTCCTATTGGCTTAAGCGTGATGATATATAGCCTAAAGCCTTCCTCGATAAATGGTCTAATCAACCCAAAAAGATTTTTTCAATTCAAACAATAGTTCCTGAGATTAGCGCGTTCAAACAAACAAACAAACAAACTCTTCAGCTTTATAATATTAGTATAGATTAGAGACTGACCTGCTGAATACTCTACCCAGACCAGGTCATTGTTGCTCGTATCCTTGAAAAACACTTAACATTACACAAAGTTACTGTATTATTTACAGAAGTTTTAAAAATAAAACTTTTAAATATAAAAATATTGTATTATTTTATAAAGTCGAATTCGTTTTTAATTTATCTTAAAAAAGGTATGTATGAAATATATAAATATTTATGATTAAAAATATAATTAATTTGTCTAAATGTTAAATCTTAATACATACTTACTAAACTTCTACCAGACACAAACATTGCATAAATATGTAAGGTAAGTATGTACATTTAATTCAATATCAGTCAAAAAATACAATCACAAATTAATCAATTATCCTCAGTGTTACAAGTTATTAAATGTCACCATCTATGTCATTATAACCTTTTATGAAACATTACAGTGAAGCTGTTCTTGTATTAAAATGGTAACAGTTGACAGAAGTGTATTATTGTTATTTTGTTAGATATATTATCAGAAGCAATGTCTCAAAATGTATCCCAAACGCAACATTGTGTGTATACTTTTGTGGGTACTTTAACTTTATTATTTAGAAAATAAATGCAAGAAGTGGAAACGCACTAAACTTTTACTATTGCAAGTTGATAATCCAAATAGGTAGATCGTAAAGAAAAAGAGACTACGGTCATACTGTCCATAGAAGTACCAACATCATGGAACATTTTAGAAACTGGGGAAATAGACGGCAAAAGGCCTAGATGCCGAAGCAGTAAGCACTGAAGTGGTATGTAGCAAGTTTTGATTTGACGGAACTTAGTTTAATTTTGTCTCATCTTCCAGGGCATGATTTAACTATCGACGCTGACGAGATGGCTTTGCAGCGCAGTGGACTGGTGGTAACGCCGACGTGACGCGAAGTCTTCGTTGTCGTCGTTCAATCTTTCTTGTTCTACAGATATATCCCCATGCACCGGTGTCACAACCAACTGTTCATATTCTAAGGGCCGTTTCCTGAATAGAAAAGAGTGAAAGATTATTTAATAATGCAGTAAAAATGTGTTCAATAATGTATCGCGATAGTATTATTGGTCCACGTCTCGGCAAGCATGTTAAACCGTTGGTCTTGGCTGTAATTTGTAGATGTATGGCAGACGTTACGGATTTTCAGAAGCCAGAAAATCTGATACTAGTCTTGCCAAGAAGTACCGTTTTGCTCAGTTACTTGGATGTTTACATCAGACCGATTCCACTGAATTTAGTTTCACATGAAGCCAATGCCAATATTGTTGGGAAATGGATAGGCAGGACAGATAGTCTTATATGTCTTATTTGTTTCATCAATATCAGTAGGTAATGGAGGCCTTACCCAATTAACTGTAGGAAAGAAATCTTCAGCCAATGGAAGAATCGGAACTCCGAAGCGCGTCCTGGCTTGAGCGCAGGGTTGGCCGCGCCGATGTAAAGCCAGAACAGCCACAAGATACTGAGGCAGCCGAGAGCATACCCCCAGTGTACGAGGAACATGAGCAACAATTTAATTGCCACCTTAAACAAAACACGGACAATATTCGATTATTGAACTCCACGATTCCTTTTTTGTAGCGGCACGATGGAATTTGGACATAGGCGTCACCATCACGAGCGACTGTATCGTCGTGTATCCGCATTCGTCCCCCCACCTTGGTCCATCTAGTGGGACGAACGGAATTACGTTTTTAGTGTCTCATTGGTCCACTAAATAAATAAAAGTAATCAAGGTTGTTTTACGCAAATGACAACCTTATCGGCACTCCAGTTAAGTAGCGGCATCGCCGGCGCATCTCGCCCGACCCATGTAAAATATTTAGACAGAACAATTTATTTTGTAAAATAATTATTTATTCCAACCAAGTAACTAATTTGCAAACTAAACTGCAAAACATCGAGTAAGATTTCATGCACAATATTATATGTATAGCGAGACGATATGTCTATCTGTTTATAGTTTTTTCTTGCGGATAGTCAGTAGCCCGAAAATCAGACAGCCAGACATGCCAAGGACTCCAAATAAAATACTGGTATTCAGCTGCATTCACTTACATTGGGCGCTAACCCCAACATACTTGGAAAAGGTCTGGCGATTTGATTCTTGACTTAGTTTCTGCTAGTACTCACCCCAACCAGCGACAGCCACCTGTTACACAGATGCGAGTACCAGTTCTTGTTCTTAGAGTGAACGCTAATGCTAGGGCGCTGAACATCGCCGTTCGACATTGCTCGTCCATTCATTATGGCAGAATCAGTTGGGGACGGAGTGAAGTCCTGAAAAAAAAGAAGAAGCCACCTCAACATATAGTAACTTAAACAATGATTCGGTACAAAATAAACAGTCTTATGTTTTCGGTTAAGCATCCATGCTCATGCATGGATGCCGATGATAAACCGAAAACATAAGGTAATGTAAAAAGCAATGACACATTCTGCGCTTTTAGGCGTAATAAAATAAACACAGCCTTATATTACTGTAAACAGCAAACTTAATGACAATAACGGGATTCGCAGACAAAATATTAATTAATTTACTAACTCAACATCACTATAATAGGGTAGTCGACTAAAAGAATCTGATTAGTCCTCCAGATAGATTTCCAAAAAATATTGGACACGTATTTTTTCTTTTTTTCACTAAACAAAAAACAAAGACACGAGTTTTGAACGCACTTTATCAAGTGCGTTCAAAACTAAACTAACAATAATATAAAAGTGTAAAAATATAAAATAATAGTGTGAATATCGGCGGCTTTTCCCCACAACAGAATGCCATAACTATAGTAAGAATTTATAAGTAGAAAAATAGAAAAGTCTGAATATTGGCGGCATTTGCACACAACATAATGCCATAATTATAGTAAGTCTTTATTGCGAGTAATAATAATTAAATCATTGTTTATATGTCAGCCGGAATATTCACGGAATCAATAAAATAATAAAACTGAAATTCATTTACACTTACCCCAACATTTTTGTGTCTGATTCTTTCCGGGAATAACAAATCAAGGTCGCTACCAGTAGCGCCGTAAACTTGAGTATCGCGTTGGGAATGGCCTTGATATCTGAAGACAATGATTAATTTTAATAAGACGAGCGAGGTAAAATATTGGGCATTCAACAATAACTTCATTCGAATATCAGAACACTCGACTCGCACTTAGCTGGTTTTTTACACGAGACGCGCGTGAAAAGGGTTCCTTGAAACGCAACTCTAGCCTAAATCGGCCCGTGGATTGTTGAACTGAGCTTGGGTCGTTCTTCTTTTTTTGCGACAATGAATTGGTGTTTCCAGTTTTTCGAGTTTTTCAAGTGATAATATTTTGATTTCAGTGTTATTTCTTTTCGTATGCATATAGTTTTCATTTGGATCATTGAATCTTTGTTTTCATGCCCATAATGTTGTTTATTTTATGGTGATTGTCATGAAAACACTGTGACAGAGTGGTCCTTTTTGGGTAGGACATAACTGTGAATTACTACTCTGTCACGGTATTTAATGAAAAATTAATACACGCAAAAAAATGGTTACAGAAAGGTAAAGATTACTTAGTATTAAAAGGTACAAAGCGATGACTGATGTAAATTCAACCAATAAAAACATAATAATTCATACTCTAATGTAACACAAAATGAGGTGAGAGACTGACCATTGTCGCAAAAAAAAGAAGAACGACCCGCTTAATCTATTATTCTTCCTGAGCTTAAATTCTAATTTAAAGGAAAGGGGAAAAGAAGTCCAGGAAGGAGAAGAAAATCTTAGCCTAAAAATTTGCGCCAATGGTACAACAAAAGCACACGTTCCCAATTTGAGCTGCTGCGTCGAGGGTCCAAATTGCCATGATGGTCGCCAACCTTCGATAGAAGATGGTACTCTACTTCGAGACATTCCCGGATTACTTCAGAACTGGGATTCGGTGTTTCGAATAACAATATTTGTGTTTGTTTGATTTAGTTTAATGCGCGCACCGAACACGGCCCGATTCATCCGTCGAGCTCCTGGCGCCCTCTTAATTATTTATGAGTTAAAGAAGAAGAAGAAGAAGACTAATTTAATTTTTTAAGTGGTGTAATCTATTTCCTTCAAACTTTAAAAGATTCAGTAATAGGAATAGATGAGACGAGACGGCACGAGTGATGCTGGGATCCGTTTTTCAAACGGCCGATCGGAACTATAAAAAGAGTTTTGGTTCGTAGCTAGAGCTGAACTACTTTAACAATAAGATAGTGAAACACATGAACTGATTTTGGCAAAAAACGTCGAGAAACGGCTCAAATGCTTTCATCCCTGCATCGCAATATTCATAATAACATTGTCGGGTTAGTGAGCCATTTGGAGTTCGTAAATAACTCTTTCTTATTTTTCTTCCGACTCATGAAGACACTTTAGCAAACGTGGCGGCATCCTCTCTTTTACATTTATTATGCTGCATGCAAAGTAAATAAATGAGTCATACCTCATTTCTCGTCTATGTTGCAAATCAAAAGTTTGGGCGAGAGCAAAGTAGGAGTAATCAATGCAAGCGTAAGTGATGAGGAACGGCATAGTGACAATGGGTGCAAGTTGGTTGATGTCACCAATGATGATGAAAGTCACGGTGACCACGGCTACTACCACCATCGAGTAAATCGGTACCTTGTTGGGACCTCTCTGGAAACAATAATAGCATTCAATAAATGATGTCATAAGGGCCTACTAATAGTCAAGCAAAAAACAGAAGCCAACCTTTTCAATAATATGTTACTCAAGAACTGATCATTGCAATTTATGTTGCTGAAGTATGGTATGCAAAAAAAAATGAGCTGTAGATGCAAACTAACTAGACATTAGCGTATAAAAAAAACTACGTGTTTCAATAATGTCAAGCACATACCCCATGTCCAAGAAATTCCAGCCCTGGTATAACCTTCTCATTTGCAATGCTTTGCAAAACCCTGGGAGTGCCATACATGGCGCCTAAACACGAGCTCATTGAGCTGACGTAGAGACCAGCGAGTAACAGGACTGTTACAGCAGATATGTCAGCTGTTATGGAGAGGTTCTGCAGGAGGCCATCCCTGGTCACAGTCGCTGCCAATGTTATTATGAACATCAGGTACAAAAAGGTTCTGGAAATAATGTCTGAAGATTAATGATGTGGCTTAATCATACTCGGAAAAGTTTAGTCATATTAGTTTTATGCTCCTTAACAAGTTGAATCATGTTGATCAAAAACATGTTCAACTCATGTCCAATCAGGTTTGGTTACAAACCAAACCTGCCTATTATATTAGGTAGTTTACAAATAACCAAAATGATCTTACCCGGTGCCAATAGCTGCTAGAGATCCATTAGGTATATTTACAGAAGGGTTCTTCAAATCTCCACTCATGTTAATTCCTGCTAATATACCAGTGATGGTGGGAAAGAATATTCCAAAACATTTGAACCATGTGTAACCATCTTGGTAGGCAGGCCATGTATTATTTGCTGCAACTCCACTAAGCCATCCTTTGAATTCCAGCTGAACTGAAAAATGAGCAAGAAGATTGGAAATTATGTATGTATGTGCACACAATAACATAGAAAAGAAAATTATAAACAGAGTGATGAACATAAAGGTACTGCCTATTTCAAAAGAAATATCTTTCAGCAGGCCTGCAACAGGAGGTTAGGAACTAGGTGACCTGACAGAAGTTGTGTCCATATTTCATTTAGATTATTCAACTCAAGTCTTATTATAACTCCAATAGTCAAGACGATTGGAGTTTTTTGAAGTTTACTCTGTCTCTATTTAAGTCGGGCTGGTTTCCGCAAATGTCATCTGGTGCACCCCAGCTCCGCAAGAAACGCCAGCAACGCCCTGCTGCTACTAAGTATCTCGTAGAAGGTAGCTGGGTTTCCAACGTATTTAACTCTGTAATCAGCGACTACTGGGCAGTTAAAAAGCAGATGTACTACTGTCTCCTCCTACTCCATGCAGGCTATTCAGACATTACTAAATTGTCTCAAGTGATGCATTTCAAATACAGTGTTTAGTTTATTATTTACTAGCTGCTGCCCGCGACTTCGTCCCCGTGGAATCCCCGATTTTAAAACATTCTTTATCGCTGCTCCGCTCCTATTGGCTTAAGCGTGATGATATATAGCCTAAAGCCTTCCTCGATAAATGGTATATTCAACCCAAAAAGAATTTTTCAATTCGAACCAGTAGTTCCTGAGATTAGCGCGTTCAAACAAACAAACAAACAAACTCTTCAGCTTTATAATATTAGTATAGATATGTCATTGGAAAATGGCCAACTTCGTTAGATTATAAAATATCTTGAGTGATTGTAAACTTTCGAGAAAATGTTAACTGAACATCGTAATCACTTTTTTACGCATCAAAATTTGAGTCTATAATCCCTCGAAGTCATTCCGAGAAATTGTCGAATAGCAAGTAACGAAACGGCAAGTATTACAATTTCAACATTCTGACCCCCGAAGGCTATATATGTCTAAAGGATTTTAAAAAAAACCTAGCTCCCATCAAGCCATTTGAACCTAACCTATCCGTGTCGGGGAGCTCTAGGTTCTTATACTCTACTACTTGGCTAGACCAGAAAATCCGATAAATCGTAGAACCGTACAGCAATTGCTGGCTAACATTTCGATAGTTTATGTCGATTCACAATTTCTCAGAATGACTTCGAGAGATAATGGAGTATCAAATTCTGATGCGTAAAAAAGTATTCCAAATGTTCAGTTGACAATTTATGAGAATTTACAATCTCTCAAAATATTTTATAATCTTACGCATTTTACAATTATCCGGTGACATATATCATATACTATACTAATATGTAGGTAAACAAATTAAATAGTAAAACTCACGTTTTTCATCAGTGGGTAAAGTAGTGAATGATCCAACAAAGAAGTCGAGCGCTGCTAACATGATGATCATCAGCAGTAGAAATTGTAACTTCACCACCCATTTCACGCCAGCTACATTGATGGTGCCAAGTAGTAACACCGCAGCTATAGCAAATCCTCTCGATGCCCACTTGTGGGTGTCACTAAGCGGGTCTTCAACCACAAAACCAGCCATTGATTCGCCAAAACCAAACACGTTTAAGGCACAACCCACAGCCTGAAAATATTACATTAAGAGTACAGTCATAGCAATCGAGGCAGGATTGCAACTCAAGGCAATGCGGCGAAGGTGTAATGGAGCTGAGAGTACAATGACAATAGGGATGTTTCCTAAGTAAAAAATATATGATTATGTTTAGTCCGTCAGTTAGATTATAGAAAAATATTGGACACGTATTTTTTCCTTTATCAAATGTATAAAAACTGACGAAGATACAAAGCATCAAAGATCAGGAGTGGGGGCTTGTGACGTTACGGCTCGGTAAAAATTGTAGCGAGTAGTGACGTCACACGAGTTTTCAATGCTCTGTATCGTCTTCATTTTTTGTTTACGTGAAAAAAGAAAAAATACGTGTCCAATATTTTTTGGAAATCTATCTGACGGACTAATTAGATTTTTTTAGTCAACTACCCTATTGCTCAAAAGCTTACGTAGGTATGTTTTTCAATACTTATACTTATAAAAATACTGCTAGCACTTCACCCGCGACTTCATCTGCGCAGATTTAGTAAAAACAATTTCCACCCCGGTTTTACCCCCTTAGGGGTGGAATTTTGTGAAATCCGTTCTTAGCGGATGTCTACATCCTATAAGGATGGCCAAATTTTAAGTTTGTAGGTGTTTTAGTTTCTGAGATTTCGTGATTAATCAGCGAGTGGTACTTTGCTTTTACGTACCTATATATGTATATATACGTATGTTAACTAACAGAGGGCGTTCCCGTTAACCCGCAATAGTATAGCATCCATATTGTGACGTTGCAAAACACGAAATGTTACTCGCAGCGACATCTTTAGCGGACAAATGGAATCACATTTGACAGAGCCCCTAGTTTAAACAACAGATGGCGCTAGAGATCGATCGTCTTTTTTAAAACTTAATATATATTATCAAAAAAGTAGATGTAAATTAATTAAAACACATAAAAATTGCATAAACGCATAAAGTTTAATAAATTAAAATAATTAGGAACATGTCGGAATCGAGAGTATTTAGTCTGTGGCATGGAAGCTTCTCGCAAAGGACTTTATGACAGAGGGAGAATTGTGGCGTCCTTTTGCACCGCAGAGGTCACAGAGAGACGAACAAATGATATTATAAAAGCACTTGTTTTTACAACGGTGACCCGAAACCCGAGGGGTTTTCAAGTGCATTAAAAGGCTGAACCCTGTGAGTATTTCGTCCTCCATTTGTTTCCCATCCTGAAAGTCCAAAGGCACGTGTATTTGACTACGGAGATTTTGTTCCAGGTCTGGCTGTTTTACTAGCCTGGATATTTGAGGTCCGGGATTGATGAATGCCTGAATCCATCCGGAGAACGTGCATCGTTCAGGTTTGGCTCGACGAGATTTGAGACAGTGTGGCCGTCCATGGTACAGGAAGGCCTTACCAATCCGAAACCTCGTTGAGGAAACATCGCCGTTCCAGGTAACAGCAATCCTGCTGGACTTCTCCCGTAGGCCGCGTCTGTTCGTGGGTACCAAGGTTTTTAGCCTTGGTGCCATGCCGAGGGATTCTGTTCCACTAATTGAGTAGTCTTGTATTATAGTGCGTAAGTCTTGCACTGTTTGAGAGAGACTTGAGCATTAAGTATTTACTAATTGAGTCGTTGAGTAGACTAATTGAGTAATTGAGTAGAGAGACTTGAGCATTAAGTAAAAGCTACTTGAGCAGTAATTGAGCTGCTATTAATTATTATGAGGGAGATGCATTAGACCTGTATACTGGGTTTATTTTCATACAAAGAGTTAGGCCTTTTGTTAATGTGTTAAGTAACAAGACCAGTAATAACTTCCTTTCGTATTAAGTTGTGTCACGGGTATACTGTACCATAGTGAGTAGGTTTCTTAACGTGCACAGCCCTGGTTGGTCAATACCCTGCGATTGAGCTAGTGGTACTTATGCGTTCACCTCGCGAATCCTTACAAGCGACCTGAGACGTTGTTTTTGTAATATCTCATGTGGTGTACCTCTGTTATACCTTGGTACGGAGACAGGGTCTAACAGGGTTACACACCTTAGTGTGTAAGTCTGGGAGGTATTATTTATGATTAGTTGCCTCATTCACTGTATTTCTAAGCAAGTTGACACTTCTTTTTATAGTGAATAAACTTTGTATGTGTATTGAGGTATGTCTTTAATTTCAGTCTTTCCAGATATTTATGTATATATACCTTTATAAATTTACTTTCACACAGTTGGAAACTTTTGGTTTCATCTACAATCCATAACCCCTATAGTGGGGAACTGTGACGGGACCGGGTGTGACAATATATGATAAAAAAATATTACCATTCGAAAACTAAATCTTTTTTATTTATTTTTTTAATATTAAAATGTGTAAAACTAAAAATGTTAAACTGATACTATAAAGAAACACTATGTATAGGTACCTATAGGTACGCGTACTTGCTGGTTTGGGCACTGCTACTACGAGCCTAGTACTAGGAGTACGATTCCGCGCTACTATTTTGATTTGTTTTACGCTATGTTTCGAATTTATTGTCAATTATTTATTTTTTAATTCGGATTTTTTATGCTTATTTTTCTATGCTGATATTTTTATTTTAATCCATTAATGATATAGATTAGAGTTTAAGGGAACGCCCTCTGTTATTTAACATACTGTATGTAGATAGATATAACCTTACAACAATATCTTGTTGTTTGAAGGAGCAGCACTTTTATTCGCGTGTTATAAACACCGCATTCATCATCTGCCTAGCCTTTTCCCAACTATATTGGGGTCGGCTTCCAGTCTTACCGGATTCAGCTAAATACCAGTATTTTACGTGGAGCGGCGGCCTACCAGACCTCCACAACCCAACAACTGGGGAACATGGTACTTCTTGGCAAGACTGGTGTCAGATTTAAACACCGCATTGTGATTCTAAAATTGGTGCAATGAGACCACACTTTTCAAACAACTGTTTTTAAACTTATGAATTTACCTATTTTCTATTTAGGTGAGGTTAAAACTAATTGTTGTAAAATACTTCATATAAAGTTAGATTGTTTTTTTTTACACTATTTACCTGTTAAGTGATCACAATAGGATGCATGTGTACAGTAGGTAACTCATATTGCGGGAGTTCATTTGATTTACAGCTCAAACTTCCTTCGTTTTTAAAGCCACAAAAGCAATGAATGAAATGCAATTGCATGCAGCTAAACGTTGAGATTAAAAGACAGTAGCGGAAATTTTGTGTGCGATTTGGTTGTCTTGGTATGGGCCTCCGATGTGGAGGAATGACGAAAATGTCGAGAAGACAAAGAAACAATGCATGGTTTACGTGTACAAACTGATGGGGGGATAGGGGGGAGCTTATTGAGCTAGAAACGTATAAAGAAGTAGGTATGGTATGGAAGAAGTCAGGTTTAGACATTCCTAAAGTAGTTGGGATAAGAGCACGAACATAAAAATACATTGATCGAAATCCTAACCCACTTCCAGATGACCTAGAAAGTTCAAATTTGGCATCCAGCTACGTAATTGTGTCATACACACAATTACCTAGCTGGACGTCAAATTTGAACATATAATCCAAATAATTACTAAAGAACCAAGGTTAGGTGCAAAACAAAGCCTTATATTAGAACAACTTTGCACATTAGCGATAATACTGATAATGAATCGAGAAAATCAAGCCCATTCCAGATGGGGTGGAATTGGGTGGGGGGGATGGTGATTGGGTTCAGCTCAGGACTATCTCCAAGTCTGTACTGCAATTATAGCGAGGAGAAGAACCCTCAGCTCCAGAAGATAACTGGGTTGCGCCACACATTACCACCGATCCATCGGCAAGTGCTGAGGCTGACAAACTGGACATTACTGAGGAACCTTTGCTGGATTTCACCCAGGGAACAAAAGAAATCGAAACCAAGATTACAAAAGCTGACGAAACGTTCGTGAAACAAGGGATTGGCTGCCAAAGATTCAATTCAGAAAGTTGTCAAAACATACGGTATGCTAAAGTACAGTAGAAGACGTTTTAGGCATCTCCAGTTTTCACAGCACTGAAAGTCAACAGCAACCTTGCTACAGTGACTTCACATAGGCAGCTGGTTTCACTACTTGAAGAAATGGATCTATGTCTTCTTCTACGTCCACAAATCGAGCTACGTTTAGAGGAAGACGAACACTACCTGCGACGACGACAGATATAGAGACCGATCACAACAAAACTATCATTTCAAAAACTCGACTAATCGAAAGCTGGAAAGGTCTCGATTTCGAACATAACGCTTCGCCATTTAACAAAATAGGAACAAGAAGTTCTAATTTCTTGCAGAGCAGTTTAGTAAAAACTTCACGTCTGTGGAGCAATTAGAGCACCGATGAATATTTTATCAATACCATCAGGCTACTGGATACCATTTGTGAGCGTTCCACCATCATATAGATTTAGCAAAAAGATCTGCCAACGTTACCAAATGAAAACTGCTCTCTATTGCAGTTTTAATTTGATAACTTGGCAGATCTTTTTGTCAGAAGAAATAGAAAAAATGTTGGATTCAGGCGCCGCTCAAAAGTGTTGACGCACATCAGGCTTTTTATCGCCTTTATTTCTACTTCAGAAATCAGATGGATCTAACAGGCCCATATTTGATTTAAGAAAAAAAAAAACTACTTTTTGCAACCACCGTTACGCACGATACACGTTTGCGAATATTTCTAATTGTTTGGCTAATTATTTCAGGAAAGGAGTCATCAGAATATCTCGACGATTTTTTTAATAATGCACACGAATAAGCAGGTTTTGTTACAACAGACTCAACAGGTACTGCGATGTCTGTCTATAGACCTGGGCCCTGAGTCTGCTATTACAATAGTCTCAGAATGGTCTAACATTGATCTCATAATGGTTCATTTTTACAAGTTTGTTAATCTACTAATAAAATAGCGTCACTATGACTTTCCAGTGGTCAACCTCTGACACTCCATTGAAAGAAATGGCATAGAATGGTAATCTCGTACATAATGACAAATGAATTACAGACGTATGCGGTAGTCTGCTAAAATTTTGACAGTTCCTTTAATCAGTGACCTACCATTAGAACGTCATTGTGCAGTCATTGCTTTTAATAGCTCGGTTATCAAAAAGTATTACGAGACCATTGACCGACCAGTGATCGACCATTATGAATTTAGCAGATTACGAACTTTTAGCAAAATGACAATGGAATCGTGTTGGAATGACAAATTTATAAAAATAGCAGACTTAGGCCCCTGGGATGGTGTGTCATTGTAAAAAAGTCGATCAAGACTCCAACAAGAAAACAAACAAGGAAGACAAAACAAAACCTCAAATGACTCCCAGAGCCCAAAAACAAAACAATAAAATTGTATTAGAAGACATACCTACTGAAGAAAACATGTTAGATGTGGCACAAGGCAAAAATTATTCTGGGAAACATCAGCTTTGCGTCATTTGTTGTTCCCTTTGGAAGACCTCATTGGAGGTCAATCCAAAGACAATCAAATTAATTCCCAGACAAACTAGAAGATCACGCTCCCAACATGTGTCGTGAAAGAGCTTCAGTGGTGGTTAGACCATGTCAATCAAACATCACCGATTCACCACAAAGATCCCTCGGTGTTTGTTACAACTGATGCATCAGATCAAGGATGGGGTGCCACAGTAAACGACTTCAGCCTGAACGGCACCTGTACCATCGATCAACAACCGTGGCACAGCAACCGAAAGGAGCTATGGATATTAAAGATAGTTCTACAAAAACTGGAACATATTAACAGAAGCCGAACAGTGTTAACATAAATGGACAACAGATCAGTGGCAGCATAGCAGCATGACCAAAGAAGGGGGACAAAAGTCCTTAAAACTACTACAATTGACGACAGAGATACTGGAAATAGCACAGCAACACCAAATACACTTGGTAATTTGCTACTTGCCAGGAAGATACAACTACTAGCTGACAGCCTCTCAAGATTCCACCAAGCACCAGAATGGACACGCTCGAAGCAGTTAACCAAAATAATATTCAACAAATGGGGCACGCTATCAATAGACATTTCGCGAGCTCTCACTTGGAGCTACGCTGGAACCTAAATATCTGTTTTCTGAAAATTTTCTATCAAAAATTCAAGAAATTATAGAACAAAACAAACATATAAAACAATACAGCGTAAGCACAGGAAAAAGAATAATTTTGTGAGTAAATCACTAGATAATAATAAAATATTATTTATCATAAGTAATGTAATATCCCGGAGTTTTCCGGTTCCGGTGATTGAACTGATTAGACGTACGTCAACGTTCTCCGCGAATAATTACTCGAATTCGGTGCAAAACAAGTGCAATAGACAGTATTTCTAATCAAAACTGCTTAACAAAACACAATCAAGAAAGATCAAGAACAAAAATCAGTGGAAACTAACATTATGTGGCAAAGTGTAATACTAAACATAACCTAAAATAGCAAGATCATTGAAGTGAAGTGAGCAACACGTCACACAAATTCAAGAAGTGACATTAGTAAAAGTGTTGCCTACCAGAATTCAGTGATACCAAACAGAACCTAGTGTTGCCAACCAGAATCCAGGGCTGCCAACTAAAAGACAGTGTTGCCATTACAGTAAAAATTCCCAAAAATGGAGGAAAAAAATATGGAAAAGCTAATATCAATACTAGACAAGAAACTCAGTGATCAAGCTCTTCTTATAACAACTTCAGTGACGCGAAATGTAATGGAGGCGCTTAATGAAAAGATGAAATTTATTATGGAAGAAAATAATACTCTTAAAACAAAAATATCTGAACTAGAAATGGAAGTACAGTTTTTGAAAGATGATAAAAGGAAAAACAATTTAGTATTCTTTGGAATAGAAGAAATAGGAAAAACTGAGTGTGAGCTTGTGGATTACATCAAGGACGTCATATTGGACTCGGAAATACACTTCGATAGTAACGAAATCAGTAAAATATACAGAATTGGGAAACAGGTTGCTAACAAAAACCGCCCCGTTGTAGTCACTATTACTACGCTATGGAAAAAGCACTTGATATTGCGAAACAAGTCCAAACTTCCGCAAGGAATATACATTAAGGAAGACTATTCTAAAGATGGGCTAGAAAAACGTAAGCAGCTGCAGTTGCAAGTGGAAGAAGAAAAGAAAAAAGGAAATGTAGCATTCATAAGATACAATAAAATAGTAGTAAAGAAAAACAAAGACAACTACCCAGAAAAGAGAAAAAGAGAAGAGTCAGGCTCGCCAAACTCTTCAAATCAAAAGAAAGCTACCACTACCGTCTTCAAGACACAAATCAACTCAGCAACCAAAACAGTAACAAAAGACACTATAAGACCTAACATTCTCAATTATGTGGAAAGAGGAAGATCAGCTTCAATATCAGAATTACCAAAAAACCTGTAAATGGCATCGACACCCGGAACCGAAACAACACAACATCAATAAAACAAACTTTTCCTAAAGGCACCCCAATCCGGCCAGTCACCGTGGGGGAAGAAGACTATTACCCTCCAACTAACTCCCAATTATACATTCCTTCTAAAATACATCGCCAAACGGAAGATAAGATACACATTGCGACATATAATACATTATCTTTAAGAACCAATGAGAGTCTAACGGAACTAATGCTAGCTCTAGAAAATGTTAAGTGGTCAATACTGGGTTTGAGTGAAGTCCGACGCCTAGGGGAGAGTATAGAAGACCATGGGCATTTTATATTTTATTATAAAGGAGACACACCAGGCTTATATGGATCAGGATTCTTAATAAAGAATGAATTAAAACCATTTATTGACGAGTTCATTGGCGTCTCAGAGCGTATTGTAATACTTAATATAAAACTACCTCCGAAAAACGAAAAGTGGTCTATTGTGCAAGTCTATTCTCCAACTGAACAATCAAGTAGAACAGAAATCGACTCCTTCTACTCCATGTTACAAGACGCAATAAACAATCACTCGCACAATAATTTAGTAGTGATGGGAGATTTCAATGCAAGAACAGGGGCAAGAGGAGACGGAGAACAAATGATATTGGGCCCATATTGTTCAGGCAAAAGAACAAGAAATGGGGAAAAACTTGTCCAACTGGCATATGAGAATAACTTGAAACTACTAAACACTCTATACAGGAAACGTGAGAACAACAGATGGACATGGATATCTCCAGATGGTTGCCACAAAAATGAAATAGATCACATACTAACAAACAAAAGTAGAGACTTTCGAGACTGTAGAGTTTTAAACAATATCAATTTCAACAGCAATCATAGGATGATAAGAGCTAAGTTACAAATGAATACACTCAATAAAGAAAGACCCTTTAAAGTAAAGCAAACTAACAGCTTAACACTAGAAAGTACCAAATTACTAAAAGGAAAGCTAGAAAATTTCATAGAAGAAACAATGGACTTGGACATACAAAGTAAATACAATAAATTCCAAAAACTCCTCTATACTACTAATAAAGACAAAATGGAAAGCAGAAACATAAGAACAAAGTGGATAACAAACAAAACTAAAGAACTTATAAGAAATAGAGCAGACCTTATATCCAACCCTGAAAAGACAAAAACTATAAGGAAAGAAATAGCCAACATAAGTAATAAAATTAAAACACAAATGAGGAAAGATCGTAAGAGATACAGGATGGAACAGCTGGAAAAATGCATACAAAGAACCGGAGGCACCAAAAAAGCAGCTAAACTACTATTAGAAAAACGAGATTGGATACCAAACTTAATAAACAAAAATCATAAGTGCGAAAAGCGACGCCCTGAGATCATATCAATAGCAACCCAATTTTTTGAAGAATTGTATTCAAGGAAAAATACTGTACAAACAACAATCCTAACAGGAGGAAATGAAGTGCCGGATATAATACACGAAGAAATAGAAAAAGCTGTGAGAACTCAAAAACCAGATAAAGCTCCAGGACTAGATGGCATAAGCAATGAGTTCCTCATCCTGAATAGAAACTACCTGACACCGATTCTCAAACATCTTTTTAATGAAATCTTACAAAGTGAGACAATACCTTACCAATGGACAACGTCGTCGATAGTACTTCTGCACAAAAAGGGAGATAAAAACAACATTAATAACTATAGGCCTATAAGCTTATCATCTAATATATATAAAGTCTTTGCAAAAGTCATACTCTACAGAATAACTAACACGTTGGATGAAAATCAACCCAGAGAGCAGGCGGGTTTCAGGAGCGGATACTCAACTTTAGACCATATTCATGTCATCAAGCAACTATTCGAAAAAGCCAAGGAATACGGCATAACTTTTTACTGCTGCTTTGTGGATTACAGTAAAGCTTTCGATACAATAGAACATGATAAAATCTGGCAGGCACTCAAAAACCAAGGTATTGAAAATATATACATCAGAATCAGTGATGCCAGAACGTCCCAAAAGGGACGATTTTTGTCCGTTTAGACATCTTTACGTCCCTTTGATGTCCGTTCATATATTCAGTCCCTTTTCCGTCCCTTTTCAAATAGCCAACTACTATAATTTACTTTTCTTAGTACAAAAATGCGTTTATGCAAATAACAAAACGCAGGTTTAAAAATTACAGAAATGCGTAAAACTTTAAGTAAAAACGATACGCGCGGCATGTGAATGCTATTTCAGACTACTGCCGAATATCATATAGGTAGCCATCCTTTTTTCACGCCCAGTGATCCCATATCGCTTGCCTTTACGTTCCACGCACACAAACAACCACAATCATTCGGTTATTGAGCTGAATTCTGGAAAAAGTTTTCCAAATGAAGGATATTGCCGGGAATGTAAAATACCCACACATCAGAAAATTTATTGGAATGCTGTTGCTTTTACGATTTGCAAATGCAAGGGTGGGAAGAGTTTTCAGTAAACTGAAAAGGATCAAGACGAAAAGTAGAACCCGCTTCAACACTAATACCTTAGTGTATTTGATGGTAACGAGTTCAGGAATCAAGGATGTAGTTAAGTTTGAGCCGACCAAAGATATGCCAGAAACAAATATTGAATATCTTCGTTTTTTTTTTTTCACTTTTTATTTGTGTCCTAAAAATATGTTAGTACTCATTCATGTACTTATACTTTTTTTTTCATTCAACCGTAACAATTAATATTTCCCCAGCCGTCCTTTTTGGGTAAAAATCGTCCCATTTCAAGTAGTGAATCGTCCGAAAGTTGACGCAGGTACTGGCAACATTGATCAGAATACTAAAAAATATCTATGACAACAGCAAGGCTAAGATAAAACTAGAGAAAGAAGGTAAAGATATTATAATAGGAAGAGGCGTACGCCAGGGAGACCCGCTATCGCCGAAACTATTCACAGCTGTTTTGGAAGAAATCTTTCGTCAATTAGACTGGGAGAAATGTGGACTGTCCATTAACGGAGAAAACCTGTCACACTTGAGATTTGCGGATGATCTGATAATCCTCTCGTCATCGAGTGACGGGCTGCAGAAAATGTTAAGTGACCTAGTCGGGGAAAGTGGCAAGGTGGGATTGGTCATAAACACATTAAAGACCAAGGCTATGACCAATGGCAAGGAAGAACCTATTCTAATTAATAATAACCCGATTGAATATGTCAATGAATACATCTATCTAGGCCAGATAATCTCTCCTGTTAATCTAACCTCAAAAGAAATCGATAGACGCATTGGAAACGCTTGGAAACAATTTTGGAGCCTGAAAGAAATAATGAAAAACAAAGATACTAACATAAACATCAAACGCAAACTCTTTGATACCAGCATACTACCAATACTCACTTATGGTTGCCAAACTTGGGCACTCACTAAAGCACACATTAAAAAATTAGAAACTTGCCAAAACTCCATGGAAAGGAGTATGATGGGAAAAAGTCTATCCGATAAAATAAGAATTGAAACCATAAAGAAACACACGAAAACAAAAGATGTCACATTAACAATAAAAAAGTTAAAATGGAAATGGTCAGGCCATACAATTAGAGGAAAGGAAAAATGGTCCAAATCGGTAATTAACTGGTTTACAGGTCACATGAAAAGGAGAAAAGGTAGACCATGTAGAAGGTGGGAAGATGACATAGTAGCCGTAGCAGGAGGCACATGGACGAGAACTGCTAAGGATAGAGAGGAATGGAAAAGGTTGGAGGAGGCCTTTGCCAATAAAGGCATACAGACAGAGTTGTTGATGCACAATAATTAAGCATAGAGTGTATAACATTGATATATAAATTGTAGTGTTAGATATAGAACAACTAAGATAAATACTGTAAAGTCTAATTGTTTGAAATAAAGGCTATTATTATTAATGTAATATCCCACCAAAAACATAAATGTGAAGATAGGTAGGCAGAAACTTCAGTTTCCTCATTAAAGGTAAATGAGGTTATTTAAGACTATGTTATGTTTAGTAGTTTCAAGTATGAAACCTCACTAATTAAGTACTACAATGCAGCTGCTGCGACGGCTGGCAGAAACTGGATGCGAGAACCCGAAAATATATCTAAGTGGCATGCAATTGGAGAGGCCTATTTCCAGCAGTGGACTGCAACAGGCTGTTGATGATTGATGATGATGAAGTATTAATCATGACTGTTAAATTCATAATGTGTCTCACCTGACCAAAACAATATATCATGCCAAGAGCTCCTCCCATTCTTGACCCCAAAGTGTGTGCAAGTAAAAAATACACTCCACCACTTTCTATTCTGCATCTTTCACAGATTCCCACTGCAGACAACACTGAGATCAGAGCTACAAAAACTGAAAAGGAAATAAGTCAATTATTTCTCAATGACAAGACATACAATAATAATATGACAGGCAATTTCTAATTAATTATTTCCAGTAACAGGCAATAAATCTTTGGATTGTTCTTCGAATAGATAACACATAGCTCATATTTTATGAAAATTGACATTTATAGATTGCAAACACAAAGGCATTTGTAGAAACAATAATGTTTGTTATGAATAAGAAACAATAATATAAATTGTGTATTTATATATAAACTTACCAGTAAATAGTACAATAAATATTGCATTAACTAATCCAGCTTGTCCAACGATCCATCCAGATCTTAGAAATACAATAACTCCAAAAATATTGATAAGGCATGATGTGAAAACTCCATCCCAAGTACCAAATAGAACAGGTTGGGATATAAAAAAGTTTGACTTCCACCATGGTATATCACCCTGAAATTATATTTGAAAAGCCAATTACTGCTGTTTATCAGTCATTGTAAATCTGAAGTTATTAGTTGATGATTAGATAAATATGGTTTACATTTATTATCCCTTATGATAATGTTAACTAGTACTGCATATCCAATCAAATATTTTTAACATGAATGTGAATGAAATACATTGAGTACTAAATAATAATGAAGTGTTGACAGCTAGTTGATAAAATTGGAGGTCTCATTTTGTTGTCATATAGAGAAAATGTAATTTAAAACTGTAATTAGGCAGGTCTACAGTAGTTGGTGGATAAACGAATGTTGAAAACAATGCTTTTGTCTGGTATATGATCGAATCTAGGACACCTTGACTATTAGAAAATGTAGAGTATCAATAATAGTAATATTACTTGAGAAAGTGTGTCAGTGTTACCTATTTTAAGTAGTTAAGATGTTAATATGTAACGACAATGCTAACCTGTATGTCTGCAAATATTTCATTAGCTCCTGAAGCTTGATGTCCACCTGATCCATATTGTGATTCATTGCCTAGATCCACAAAGCCACCTGATTGTCTTCGCATTCGAGCCCTGTCGAAACCTGGCTCTTCACTCCGAAAACTGTCTATATCTAAATCATTTCTCCTATGGCGACTACTTTGATCCATTTTGATAAATTTGTAATAATTACGTATAAATATAAATATTAATAGAAAACATCGGAACACATCGCAGACTGTTTACTTATCTCGGGAAGTGACAGAAGCGCGTTCTCAAGTGTTGCAAAACGTCACTGATGATGACTGAATAATCTGAAGAGTTTTGTTTCATTCGCTTTTCATTGTTTCACATAATAATTACATCTGGTGAGAAATGACAGAACATTTTAAAACATGCTAGAAATGTGGCATTCACTGTAGTGGTGGCACTTTTTTTTCTGACTTTTTTTTATTTACAACAGTTGACAGATGTCTGTCAAGTAAATGTCAACATCAATTTTTTTTAGGGTACGTAATAAGAAGTAAGAACAATATGGTATTAGCCCATATTATTCCAATTATTCAGTATACTGTATACATTTCTAAATATTTTTACAAAAAAAAAAATTAAAATATAAAAAATAGTAGCCCACCGGTATCGGGAACGGGTCCTACGGGTGGTCAGGGCTCCCGAGAGAGGAACCTCCTCACTATACGCGCCGTGTCCAGGAGTACTGCTTTCTGGATCAAGCCCTTGATTCAGCTGCCCAACGAGAGCCTCTAGAGATGTTGGTCGAGGCTCTTGGCAATTATGCCATTGGCCGTCACGATTATCGGCACAATGACTGCTATGTTCACAATCATCCCACATGTCGACAACCTCGCGAGACAAGTCAAGATACTTCGATTATTTATCTTTCTCAGCCTTCACGAGGTTCTCGACTCTCGTCATGCATGACTACTATATCAACAATCATTGTTAGCCCATATTATTATAAATATAGGTACCTACTCTTTGAATAAAGCACAATAAAATAGAGAAATTCCAATTCTCTAATTTGAATGTAGATTTCTCCGCCAATTGTTCACCACTCTTGAGGTGGTCCTATTGTCACCAAGTCAGGATCTAATGATGGAATCCCAGGAAAATTATGGACAAACTTCTTTCCATCATTCATAACTGTAGTCATACGTCTAGTTTGCGCATTTCGCGCCATTTTCGCGCGCAGAGGTGCAGTGTGATTCATAGAAATTCTCAGGCCGTTTACGGCCATTCAAAAATTGCCATCGCGGACGGTATTTCACGTCCACACGGCGGGGTATTGGTAAAGTTTTCAACTAGCAATAATCGCACCTCGGATTAACCTCATTGGTTACGATATTGCCTCTGCGCAAAGTTAGTGTAAAAATGTTTCGGATCGAGCCCAACCAAATCACGGTAACGAAACCATAGCGCGATCTAACTCGATCCCAACACCATCTATCGAGGTGGGGTGTAAACTTTGGCGTCGACGAAGACCTGTGACGAAGACTAACTTCGAGGGCGATTTTTTTTTAATGTAACTGGTCTCCACTTTTTAGAGTGTTGTTAAATAATATTATGTTGAATATTTTTGGGGCGAAAAAGTATTTTCACTCGATGTTGACGAGTGTCATAATTTTTAATATTTCTGTACCTACTAAAAACGTCATAAGAGTTCAGTAGCAGAGACTTTGAGCATCCAAAAATAGATAGGTAATTTCTCTACCAATTTTGAAGCTTTATATTATTTGCCAATGACATCGCCTCGCTACTGCTACTATTACAGAGAAATGAGTAGGTACACGACCAAGCGGGTAATGTTTTTCTCGAGAGTATTATCTATTTCTTTAGCACGCCCAGTAGTTTAAACCGCTGGGCAGATTTAATCAAATTAGGATACATTTTGAAAAAGAATCATGAATGAATATATTTCTTCTTCTTGAAGTGATGTTGAACTTTTATATACCTATTCCAAAAATCTAATACAAATAAAATAAAATAATGATAAATTAAAAAAATCCCGACCTTAATAAAACAACAAGATAACTACAATATTGGTGGCATCAAATCTGTAGTTGAACTAAAATTGATAATTGAGTTGTTCATAATGATGAGTACAATGACCCTTTAAGGGGTTATTGGTGTTTTATAAATAATCCTGTATAATAAAATAAATAAACTATGCGGCATTGCTCCTATGTGCCTTAATGGATGTAAGGTCAAGGTCACAAAGTGGTTATTGACACTGAGTTCCGATAAGACTGAAGATTTACTACGTGTATCAATCGCTTAACCAACTGTAGTAAATAGAGTCGTCATATATACATATAGGTATATAACTATATTACTTATACAGACATACGTAACACACAAGTTTGTACCATTTTAATCTTTCTCTCAACACATACACATACCTCCACATATGTAGGTAGGTACTTTAATAGACCACATCATATTGCTTTGTACATTTAATAATAAGTTATCTTACTATACTGTGCCCGTCTTGCAACTAATTATTTATGTATGTTCAAATATATAATTTGAACATCGAGGACGCTGGCACCCTAAACACAAGTTAAATCTTACATTGGATGCCAGGGTTAATCGAAAACACTTTTTCCCTTGATTGTAATTAATGCTGCACAGTGTTTACTAAATGTGTTTTGTTGTACAAAACACATGTAAACACTGTGTAGCATTGAAAAACTAATAAAAACTTTTTTTTTCCTAAACCTATCGGGTAAAAGGCCACACTTTGGTAGGTGTATTTTGTTGTACAAAACACATGTAAACACTGTGTAGCATTGAAAAACTAATAAAAACTTTTTTTTTCCTAAACCTATCGGGTAAAAGGCCACACAAGGTGTATTTTGCCCTTAGAAAATCTAATAACTACTTATAATAAAAAATCGCTTTGCATGTTCATACACCGTTCATTCGGATCGCCCGGTGGACACGGTGGCGCACCGGGGGGGTCTGCCCTACTTGGGTGGAGCAACACCGTATCCTCGTCTAGGTGATCGGCGGCGGCTACCTCTCGCTTCCAACCCTGGTTCAATTCATGGTCCGGAGTGAGCAGGCATGGGAAGCGGCCACGTCCTTCTACGAAGCAGTAATGCTAGCGAAGGAGGAGGCGAACTACGTGAGGGAGAGGAAACCTCACGCTCCAGCTGCCGCAACAGATAAAGACGCCCCTGGCTCGGGCGTTGGGAGGCGCAGGGCGATGCCTAGTCTCCGAAGGCGTGTGGGTGGCTCGCCATCCGATAGCAACCAAACCCGAGTCGACGATGCATTGTGTTCCACGAGTGCCTCAAGAGATGTCAGTATAAAAGACGGGGCCCGCTAGGGCCAGTGCCTGCTATTGTTGCGGAATTTGTTCGAAAGAGTCACCGCAGCCATGGAACGCAAAAGTTAATAGGAGGGACACTGGTGGGTTTTAGTCAGTAAGAGTCTGACACTTCCTTCCGCTCCACCCAGAGTGCAAGAATTCATTTGTGGATTTCCCATCCATTAAAGAGGGTATGTGCCCTCTAATAGACATCGCTTTCCATCAGACAAAACATAGATTTTATTTACAAGAAATAGAGTAGGTATAACATCATCCTTACTTTCCTTTTTCTACTTTTTCAAGTCAAGTATTCAAGCAGCTAATTCATATTTGTACCACGGTAAGAAGTAGACAGTTGAACAGCTTTCTTACTAACATAAGCTGCCTCACAGACGAAAAAAATTAGTAACCTTCCTCACCCAGTCAGCGAGCGTAGCGACTTTCGAGAGCTCCCCCTTCAAAATAACCGTGACCAATTCGTGAGCCTGTCACAGGACAAGCGAGTTTAGCTAGCCTTCTCTAGCCACGTTTAACGCCCATAAGATAGCTCACTCCGGTCACTCGGCTCATTAGCATTCGTGTTTTAAAAATTGACTTCCTATACCTACTTCATTGTATTGTACAGAGTTCATTTCACTTGCTCATCTTGAACTTAATCGTGTCATCTGTGCGCTCGCCTTTCTATTTTCACTCAAAAATGCTCGCTACAAAGACTCCGTTACCATATAATATGGATGATTCCTGGTTAAAAAAAAAATATTCATATTTAGTCCGTCATATTGGACACGTAGTTTTTGCTTAATGAAATCAGTAAAAAAATATTGAAGATAAAAGCATCACGTTGCTGGTTGACGTCACGTTCAGGTAAAAAGTGTACCTACTCAAATGAGACGTCACATACATTTTCAACGCACTCTGTATCGTTTTACTTTTTGTATTCGTAAAAAATAAAAAAATACGTTTTATGTTTTTTTTTTTTTAATTTGGAAATAATATCTGACGAACTAAATTTTTTAGTCGTCTTGTATATTGAATCAGTATGGATGGAGTGATTCGCTTTCATTAATTGTTGCTAGAAAAGTGGTTGCACTGACTAGGTTGTTTCGAGACAGTTCTCAAAAGTTTGGCTTCAGTTAGGTAGAGCCAGCGATGACGGAAAGTTTTCACGAAAACTATTCAACATACGGGAGCATTATAGTAAACATTTCTTTTATTTAAATCTTCTATGTTAATTTTCTGATGCTGTAACTTCTGCACTCAATAATTTGATGTAATGATGCGTTAATTTGCTAGGCATAGTTGAATTCTAATATACCCAGAATAGAAAAGATAACGCATTTTTTTTTAACAGATATTATAAATAGGTAAGAAAGTGACTTTGGAAGCAGTGACCTTATTTAAAAAAATATTAATTACCGATAGAAAACTACACCAACGCCGTGTCATAGGCCCTTGCATTTCGGAAAAAAAATACAATTGCAGTGGCTAATGTTTAATAATGTTAAGATTATTAAGGGTTTCAACTCTTCCCCCTTTATTGACACACTAGCTTATGCCCGCGACTTCGTTCGCGTGGAGTTCCATACAAAATGTTAACCTCTTTTTCACCCCCTTAGGGGACGAATTTTCTAAAATCCTTTCTTAGCGTATGCCTACGTCATAATATCTACCCGCATGCCAAATTTCAGCCCGATCCGTTCAGTGGTTTGGGCTGTGCGTTGATAGATCACTATGTCAGTCAGTCAGTCCCTTTTGAGTTATATATATTTAGACTAGTGTTCACCTGTCTAACATGAGGTAACGTGAACTTTATACATTTCGTTTTTTTCTCATTGAGTAGAAGATTATTAACATTGAACCAATTAACTACAGTCGTAAGGGCACTATTTACAGCGTCTGTGTGTCTGTGTTATTCTACTGACGTTTGAGTTTGATAAAAGCGATTGCAGTCGACTCTCATTAGCAGAGGGGAGGACACTGTCCCAGCAGTGGGAAAGTTAGAGGCTGATTTACTGATTAGGGTCGGCTTGAGGTTTATGCAAGTGTGACAAGTGATGAATGCTGACACAGTGTATTTGAATTAGATTACAGAGCAATGACTTAAGCTGCTCTATGGTCCCAAAGTGACATTCACGTGACCACACGCAAGCAAGGGACTTCTCTCGAATTATAACGGGTTCTGTTCGATGGTTACATTTTCTTCAGTGTGTTGTGTGGAATGGAACCTAAACCTAACTCAGACTGGCAGGAAACATGGTTCTGCCAAAGTGTCATTTGATTAGAGCACGCCAGATTTGTTTTATAAGAGTTATAGATTCATTAAAACTATTTAAAATAATATATACCCACTTAAATATAAACTCAGCAAATCTTTTACTGATACACAATCTTCGTCCTAGTTCCCAGTGCTGTAAAACTTAGCGAGCAGACTTTATTCGATTTTCAAAAAATAAATAAATTGTACCATACTGATAGAATCTAGGTAAGGCCATCAAACTAAAAAGTAGAGAATACACTTCAGTCACATTTTGCAAGTTAAGCTGACTCTTACAGCCGTATCATAAAAAAAAATCAGGAATATTACAATTTACCCTAAAAGTACATAACATTGCAGAAAGGTAAATTGGCAGGTAAAACAGCCGAGAGTAAGGTCGGTACTTCGACATGGTTTCGGGCGCTATCTTAATCGTCCAGCGTTTAAGCATATTTATGTAGCAATAAGTTATCAGGAGCCTAATTACGGCCGCGAAACCACCTGTCCGCTATCATCTGTACATAGGCCTTCGCATATACTTCCGTGCGTCTTACGCGCGGTCCCTCCCCCGCGGCGTCATTGGTCGGCGGGCAGGCTGCGTGCGCATGGCCCTCCTCGCGCGCTCGAGACGTTGCGACTTCGGAGGAGCCGTCGCTGCCGCGATGTGCTGCCGCCAGTCGTGCCGCGACCACGTCGCCGCGTTGCCGCCAGCCACGCCGCCGCTGCAGCCGCCGCCGCCGCCGTCGCCGATACGGGCGTGCGACAGCTATTTTTCACGAATCTGCCATCATATTGCGAACTTTCCTTATTAATTCAATAGTTAAAAGTTACTTTTGAATGCCGAAACTAAAGTTTAACTTAGTTTTGAAAACTTTTAAAAAACTTTGAAGCTTAGTTTATTAGTGTTAGTAAGGATTTAATTGAAAGAAGCTTTACTTGGTGATGTGATATGGCTAGGCGGCGCCAGCACAGTGGTTGCGTACAGCTGGTACGGGCCTGCGCATGGGCATGCGCTCTGCTCGCCTCCGTCGCAGCTGAAGCGCACGCTGATGTTGATACCTCTACTGGACTTGGCGATAATACACTCACTAATTCAGGTAACTTCAACAGTTAATTCATAAAGTAAACTATGTTTAAAAAATATCCTACTATGTGGGATAATTCAAACTAACGGGCAAGACAGTAATCTTTTTATGGAAATGCATGAATTAGGATGACATGATAAAAGTTCGTTCTCAATAAATGTGACATTATTAAACTGCTATACTTTGCAACTATCTAAAACAGAGCGTATAAACATACACGCACGTATTCTATCTTTGCAGACACGGATTGTTTTTAGTCAATGAGAGTCTGACACTCCCTTCCGCTCCGCCTAGAGCGGAAGAAGTCATTCTAATGAATTCTCATGCTTAAATAAAAGGTTGTCAATAGATATACCTATATAGGCCGTAAGTATCCTAGTAACAGTAGTACCTACCTACATTACTGTTCACAACTCAAAATACTGAAATAAATTGCACCTACTTTTGCAGTACCTAATTACAACAGTGTAATTACCGAAAAAGAAGGTGAGATATATTTTAAATCTGCACACTGTCAAGTTTTACATTGTTTTGTTTTGCTTATTTTCCAAAACGTTATATTTTGTGGGGAAAGAAAGAAATTAAACGGGGTACTTACTTAGTCTGTCACATGTATTTATCTTATTTTTCTTATGTTAGGTATCTAATAATTAGATTATTAATCTAGATAATTCTTGTCAAAGGGACAAATCGGTAATGTAGATTTGATTGTTTTTTAGGTAATGCAAATATTTCTATATTTGTTCAGATCTACATTAACCAAGAAATAAGATATGATGTAGGTAGTTACATCGTGATTTATGAAAAAAATAAAAACTCTTTTTTCTATATTAAATACTCGGAGAACTGTGGTTTCTTACGATCATTCTATAACGGCAGCAAAATAAAATTGACGTCTCATTTATTGATGTCCGCGGCTTTAGATTTATGTGAAATCTTATAGAAGTGGTGTGAAAGATGACTATCAAATTCTGATTCGTAAAAAGTATTACAAATGTTACTCATCTTGAAAAATAGTAGGTAATTGATCTGTACCTAAATCATTTTTTTTTCCCGATAACGGATCCAAATAGAATCTTGGTTAAGTAAAATTATGCGTCAGTTCTGCATTGCTATTTTAGTTATTTATCACATGCAAAAATATTTTTGATATTATTATGAGTAGAAAAGGTATAACAAATAATAACTATAACAAATGTTTATAAAGATAATTTTAATTAATGCCTATTAATTAAAATTATCTTTATAAACATTTGCTTTGTGCAAGATGATAACGAAAACTTGTTTATCTCCTTAAAGCGAAATAATGTTGTTGCATTGCATGATCACAAGGTAACATACTCCTGCAATAAAATATTCTAAGTAAGTACTTCTCCAAGGTCTATCTCTATAACAAAATACTTCAAACTTGCTACAGCCGACAGAGTAACTTCCATATTATAATATTACAACGGATTGTAGATTATGTTATTGTAACGATACTAAAGCCGTAATTTTACTTTGTTGCGTTTATAACTTTTTTATTAATTTATCCTTTATTTGAGGCAACTGAGGCCCATATGTTTCACAATACATATATATATATAACAATAATTAATCTATTTACATATGAGAATGGATTTAATTGTCTTGCAAACAAATAAATTGAAGAAATGTGACATCTACCTACCCGCACTTGGTCCGAGTAGTGAAGCACTGGGGCCGAGTAGTGAGGCACTGGGTCCGAGTAGTGAAGCACTGGGCCCAAGTAGTGAAGCACTGGGTGCGAGCAGTGAAGCACTGGGCCCGAGTAGTGAGGCACTGGGCCCGAGTAGTAAAGCACTGGGCCCAAGTAGTGAAGCACTGGGTCCGAGTAGTGAAGCACTGGGCCCGAGTACTGAATTACGGCCCACTTATATCGAAGAAGCTTGTGTCTCAACAGTGGGAACATTATAAGAAACTGATTATTCATGCATAATATTAAATAACGGCACAATGTAATGGTAACAATTTTGTTGTTTAATATCCAATTAAAGTACTAAAATTAATAAATGAGAATAATAATATCATTGCAGTATTTTCGATACGGAAATTGCAATAAGTATACTACATATGTACATAACATAAAACGAAAATTATATCAAATCTTCAATTACTTGATTCGAATATTGTAAGACTGACGGTGGGCGGTGTCTAAATAGAACAACACCTTCATGTACCCGCACTTATGTACATTCTTATTATCAAATTAATGTTACTTGTAAGAAAATTCATTTAATTTCGTTTTCTTCATTGAAGTTTCAAATGTGTATTTTTAAGAAACTAGCTTCTTATACTGGCATTGCAAGTATAATTGAAAATTGTTCAAAGTGTCTTATGTTCTATTCTAGCATGTGCTAGAATAGAACATACACTTTGAACAATTTCTATTCGAATGCCACGTTTCATCCATATCTTTACAGCCGATAAAACTTAGAAAGTAACAGGCAGACAGATACTTTTGCATTCATATTGTAATGTGTGAGTATGAATTACGTACATTTTCATTCTCTCTTGTAAAGAATATCTACTACTCTTTCTTGTACAAAGTGATACAAATGAAATTCAGATACAGACATATAAATCTAGGATCTGGAATTGTTCTTTTCATAAAAACATAGTTTTCTTATTGTTGTTACACTTTTAAAGTTCTGTTTTAAATTTAACTACGAAATTTAAAGAGAAAGAGTGAGCAATTCTTGGTTTTCTAGAGAAATTGAATGACTCTCTTGCACGCTAAGCTTGTTTTAGTTTTTTTTTTTAGTTATCAACTAATATTTTAGACTTAAAATACTTATAATCGGTACAGTCGTTTACAAGAATAAGAAGTTGCAAGTTCATATGATATTATACAGACATGTCAGTTTGAATACTGTGAGGAGTAAACTTACTGAAGTTTTCGTTTTAGTCCTTGGACTAGAACGCGCACAACTGAACTTCCTAGTCCAGTCCATATCACTTCTAGGTTGCATGCTAGCGTTGCGAAATTTGTTCGAAAGAGTTACCGCTTCCCTGAAATGAAAATGGCATTAGGAGGAACACGGGTGGGTTGTAGTCTGTAAGATTATGACCTTTTATTGTCGGTAGCATTTTGATTTACATTGACCGTCGAAGATACGCCAAGTAAGTGAAACAATCAATATGCTCGTGCAAGTTTGTCAATAAATTTAACAAAAAAGGTCTAAGTTAGAACTTAATAGGAACTGAGTGATAAGTTTAAGCTTGTTCACCAAAGTACTACATGAAGAACGGTAGCAGCCTTTTTTTTCCTGGATGGGAAATCATCAAATGACTTCTCCTGCTCTGGGCGGTGCGGAAGGGAGTGTCAGACTCTTACTGACTAAAACTCACCCGTGATCCATCAGTGCCCTTTACATTCTAAGGCCGCGGTGACTGTTTTAAACAAATTCCGCAACCCTAGCAGGCTCTGACCATATGGGGCCCCGTCTACTTTGCTGACAGCTCTTTGAGGTGCGCGTGGAACACGACGCGCCGTCGACCTGGGCCTGGTTGCTATCTGACGGCGAGCCACCCATAGCTCATCGTCCGCATGCTCGCGCCTATTTTGGGGTGGAATTGCTCTGCGTTTCCCGACGCCCGGGGAGTCTTCTTCTGTTGCGACGGCTGGAGCGTGAAGTTTCCCTCTCCTGCACGCGGTTCGCCTCCTCCCTCGCTAGCATTACTTCTTCGCAGAAGGAGGTGACCGCTTCCAATGCCTCTTCGCTTCGGACCAAACGGTAGCAGCCTTCTCTGGGCGGAGCGGAAGGGAGTGTCAGACTCTTACTGACTAAAACCCACCCGTGTTCCTGCTTGTGCCCTTTGCGTTCCAGGGCCGCGGTGACTCTTTCGAACAAATTCCGCAACAACGGTAGCAGCCTCAGGATTATTTTCTGGTCTTCGTAGCTCAGTGCTACGAGCCTCTACGAGCCGCTACGACTGCTACGAGATTATAGTTTTTATCGTGTACTATTCTTGACTGATTAGTCCTGTTTGAATGAATTGTTCTACATTGTATGGCACATACTTTTGTTGTACGTGGACCAAAATTATTTATACACAATATTTATATTTCACAAAGCCATTATCTGTGGTTAAAAGGCGACGAAACTACAATTACTCAAAATGCGTTAAATTTTAAAAAATATATATAACCCCCGAATGAGGAGCTCGTGGCTAAATTATAACAGCCGCACGGGTCGATCTTCTAGGTTAAGCAACGCTTGCCGAGGTTAGTCTGTGGATGGGTGACCATCTTAACATAACGAGACTTCTCCGTGCCTCGGAAAGCACGTTAAGCCGTTGGTCCCGGCTGTCATTTGGAGATCTCTGGCAGTCGTTACGGATTGTCAGAAGCCAGAAAATCTGACACCAGTCTTGCCAAGAAGTGCCGTGTTCCCCAGTTAATGGGTTGTGGAGGTCTGGTAGGCAGCCGCTTTACTTAAAATACTGGTATTCAGCTGAATCCGGCTTGACTGGGAGCCGACCCCAATGTAGTTGGGAAAAGGCTAGGCAGATGATATATGTATAACCCCCGAATGTCGAGCCGTAATCACAATCAACAACAGGAAACCAGCAGAAATTATATAACTTTACATCAGTATAATTAAAATTCACGTTCCAGCTACACATTTTCAACGACATTACATAAAATCGCGTTAATAGTTGGGCTCCTGCGTCAGATAGTCTGGCATAGTGATGCCAGTAATTTGGCCAGTCATAAATTACTCGTTTAACTGAATTACGCGAGTTGAAAGCATTCCGGCGCTGTCGAATGCGGACCGTTTGCATCCCCATGCCAGCGCGGCCACTGATACGCACTATACGCAGGCATGCGATGCAATTCGCAAATGAGCTTTGAATCAACGAAATTTCATTTGTGAGTCATTTGCCATCGATAACGTGTCAATCTTCATAACAATCTCGTCGGTTTGTTGGCGTGCGATTCGATTACTAATGATTTGGTGGGTACCTACATGATGGAGTTTCGATGAACGCCCGAGCGTGTGCGGGTAACACTTGAGCTTGTCGTCGCGTTAGCGATAAAATTTCAATGAAATTAGTTTTTTTTTCTGCCAATATGATTATCAACACGTGTATGTTTTATGTATGTACATGCACGTGCACTATTGACCTGAATCGGTCTACTGTTGGATATTCATATATCTCACCAAAACTTATGTCATCATCGTCTACTTACCTAGGCTTTTCCCAACTATATTGTGGTCGGGTTTCAGTCAAACCAGATTTAGCTAAATACCAGTATTTTACGTGGAGCGGCTGCGAACCAGACCTCCACAAGCCATTAACCGGGTAACACGTTAGTTCTTGGCAAGACTGGAGTCAGATTTACTGGTGTCTTATAACCCATAACGACTGTCAAAGATCTATAATTTACAACCGGGACCAATGGCTTAGCGTACTATCCGAGGCACGGAGGAAACTCGGTATGTTAAGTTGGTCACCCATCCACAGACCCGTCAAACTGTATACCTAACACTTATAAAGTTACTCTCTTCTGTCAGCGGCTTCACTCGTGAAAGTCGGGAATCGTCCCAACGGAACATACTCCGGTATAAAATAATCCTGATCCTAAAAACTAAACGGATATTAATGTGCACACGGGTAGACCGCGAACAGCAAACATACTTTCACATGTATGAATTAATTAAGGATTCTGTAATTTTTAGTAAGACGTTTATTACCGACTTCTTCAATCAATTTCATTTCAGCGATGATACAATTGTCATTCAGAATACGTATAACACGTGTCATCATCATCAACATCTTATCAGCTGATAGGCCTCCCCAGGTATCGCCACAACAGCCGGTTCTGTGCGTTTCGCATCCATCTTAAACATGGTGTTATTAATTCATTAAAGTAAAATTGAGATAATCAGTGATTATGATTACAATTCACGTTTGAAAGAACAGAATTTACTACACACTGCTGATAACGAAAACTTTGTTGTAAAACCGGTACTTAGATAATTTTATTTTCAAACTATATTAAAAAATAAAGTTTTTTTTTAATAAATTGTTTTTTTACCTAAAAGGAATTTCCTCTTAGAAGACTGTTGCATTGAAACGTTTCTTGTCTGGTATGTTATATCGGGGGGCACGGTAGTGTCCCCGAAAGACGAGCCAAGCGAAGCGCAAGGGCATTATACTTACCTTTTCTCGAAACACTTCATCGTTTTTTTTTTGAACTCTCATAACTTTGTTTTGGATGATGCTAAATAGTGAAAAATTTTCAAGATAAAATGCCATCAGTACAATCATTAAACATACAAAGTTTGAATGTCGTAACTATTATACTTTAGATTTTATTAATGTCTCAAAACGCTGGATTGTTAGGGTACTTCCTGAAGTCATAGAAAGCTGAAGTTTTTTAAGCTAATATTACTACAAAGACAACAAAAAAATTATCAAACCTACCCTAACACCTAAACCCTATCTCCTGGGAATAGGAGGTGGAAGCGCAAATTAGATAATAGTATGTAGGTATACTACGGTGGAAGTTGGTATGAGACTTGCACTACAGTTTGTGCTACATAGGTGAAAATTACTTAAAATACTTCTTCTACTTCTAAGAAATACACCCAAAAAAAGGAAGAAAAAACAAACAAAAATACATAAATTAACCAACTTACAAAAAGAAATGAAATCCCACCAAAAACATTTTCATGTAAAAATGTTGCCAAGACAAAGTGATGACCTGAAACACAGGTTTTATAAACCTAGCTCGGAAAAGTCGCTAAATAAACATAACTGTAGGTTTAAAATAAATTTTCAATAAGTCCTGAAATATTGTTAATTTAGTTATACACATAGTGATTAGTTGGATGCTTGAAAATTACTATTATTATTATATACGAGATCTGATAACTTTTTCACAGGGTAAGCTACGTAGACTCGTCTTGGCAACATTTTTACATGAAAATGTTTTTGGTGGTTATATTTGTTTGGTTCTAGAGGGCCTATTCCACTAATTTTTAAGCAACATTTTTAACAGATTGCGCCTGCGAATGCGAACGTTAGGTATTTGAAAATTGGTAGAATTTGCACTGAGATAGCTACAAATTTGGGGCCTTAAAGTCAAGCGTGAACAGGCTACTTCTAGGCAAGCGTGCTCCATTGTCGACCACATTATTGGTTCCCATCCGGTGAGGACAGACGCGAGCCTATCAATAATTATAAGAAATTAAATAAATCATGCTTTATTGAAAAATCGTCGTTGAAGTGGTTTCGGCTAGGGTTAGACAAGACATAAGTTTATTATAATATCGCTGTTATGTGTACTGTACATTATAGGTACAGGCGCGCTCGGCGCACCGCATCCTACATATTTTTGCTTTCCGTCGGCCGCGTTTTATACGTTTCTCTCCAATATAGTAAATAGTTGGTGAAAGTTATTGTTAATATTATAGGGGAAAAACAATGTCTGACACTACACCTGTTTTTAAAATAAGAATAAAAAACAAATGCTTCGTATTAATAAGCAGGTTAATTTCTATAGAGACTTTAATTTTGAATCTGCTAATCAGTATTAAATAACTAATCATAATTATGCTTAGCTTTAATGATTAAGCCTGAATTTTATTGAGGTATACCAAAATATAGAATTCTGTATTCGATAAACTCTTTGCTAGATTTTAACTTGTACTGGACCGTACTTGATACTTGATAACGTAACGTAGAGAGATTGAAAAGTGGATTTTGTCCTAACTTGTTTTGACATATTGTACGAAAATGAGTTTTACATTATTCTTGTACAGTTACATTGGTTGGCACCTGTGTAAGCCAATTTCTCTTACATCACAACCGTAAACAGTAATTTATCACACAAAACTGCTTCAAAAATTAAAATGTCTCAATATCCTGTATCCCCTAAATGGGATCCAGAGGGCGGCCACAGTAGTTCTCCATACAGCTTATAGTTATTGCGCTTTAAATATGAGTAGAACAGCTGTTGTAGTTATTGACCCACTTATATTAATAAGAATAACAGGAGATTAAAAAAAAAACTTAATTTCAGAAACGGAACTAAATTCCATCACAGTCCCAAAACGACATTAATCATGACCCTAAAAAAATATTAAACTAATGTAGGTTTCCTACGAAGAAATAATAGGGAAAGTGCAATGTCCGCTATTGCCACGCTAAAACGAAACAAGTAAGTACCTGTACGCAATGGCATTTTTAAGTTTACTAGTGATACTGTATGACTATGGGATATTCAAGACGATATCTCATCATATTAGGTTTGTACTCTGTCAAATACTGTACTCTGGTGCTTTTTCGATAGCTATGGCTGATAGCTGGGTGTGGCATCGGCTACTTACGGCCGAACCCAATAACCGATCTATCACATACTGGAGATAGAAAAACAAATGCAACAACAGAAAACTTATATAATTTTTCTGTTGTTTCATTTGTTTTTCTATCTTCAGTATGTGATAGATCGGTTATTGGGTTCGGCCGTTAGTCTCCTCTTATCCCACCAGTTAGTCTATGAACTTGTGATGATCATTTTTGACACTCAACTACCTATAGCCTTATTTAGAGGTTGGAGATTCTGATGCAATTCTCTAAACTTCCTGCAGGTATCATTGCACAGTTTCGTCATAAGCAAACTCTCACGCGCACGTAACATTGCAATCCTGCTGGGTGAAAAATGGTAGTTGTGGTAAACATTTACGTGCCGTGTCATATCCCTTTAGTCATATTTTTTTCCAACGTGTATACTTTTCTTATGCTAAGAATAAAATTTTGTAACAAATTAAGTTGTCATTACTTTGACTGAGGCTCTAGCTGCTATACAGAAGTAAGCTGTATCCGTAATCAGCTCTGGATCAATATTATTCCATGGTAGAAGTTTAATAAATACTGAAATGTAGGTTACGGTCCTAAAATTCTAGTAGTAAGTGCTAGAACAGTACAATACTGTCTGGAAAGCTTTTCCGGATAAAAACTTGAAGCGTGCACCAAATATCTCAACGTCATACAGTAACGACGTTTCAAACTAACCTGATGCAATTATTCCTCAGTTCAGATCGCCCATTCACTGAAGTTCCTCGGCCTCAACTACCGATAACGGAGAATAGTGTAACGAATTAATCAAAATTTCACCTCCGGGCCTAATATGAGTCATGATTTCTGGTGGCGAACAATGGAGGTGGAGGCGCACTCGATCCGAAGTTGAATCACTACGTACATTCGGAGAGTTCCTTTGTTACGGGACCGTGTAATGAAAGCGCTAGCTGATAATAATTTACGAACAGCAGAAGTGTCGCTGTTTAATGGCGAAAATAGGGGTCCGAGGAGCATTCCAGCGCGGAGCGAGTGGGCGAGCCACGCCAGCGCGACTCGCCGACTGACAGCCCCGCCGAGCCGCCGACACAAAACTAAAATAATTATCATCATTGTCCCTGGCCACGGCGAGCGCTTTAATTGTTCATTTACATTTGCAACGATGATACCAGTTCCGAACTATTTCGCTCGGCGTTTATTTTACTCGGCCGTTCCGCTGCCGTGTTATTGTTCAGAGTTAATGGTCTGAAAAATAGAAATGATTCGCAATTTGTATGATGTTATTGTTGTACGTAACTTATAGCTTTATCTGAATTTTCCTGTATGAGGAGTTTTATGATCATTTCTGTTATGAGCATGCTACAATTAAGTACCTACTTGTTCTTCTAGTTTTTTCGAACTTTGAACTGTGGTGGCCGAGTGGTAACGGCCCCGACTTACGAATTGTAGGTTGCGGGTTCAAAACCAGCCAGGCGCATTACTTTGTGTAATTAATTTCCTCACCATTGTTCTCAAAACAGTGAAGGAAGACATCGTGAGGAAACCGGCATGTCCTAGAATCACAAATTCGAAGACACGTGACATTCACCAACCCGCACTGGGCCCGCGTGGTGGATTACGGCCCATTCCCTCTCCAAGAGAGTAGGCCTGTGACCCAGCAGAGGGAACATTTAAAGGCTGATTATGCTACAAATATCCTCTACCTGGTAAGTAATCGATAAGGCAGTAACTAAACACTATCTGTACACGGTGACAGTTATTCATCTAAGGTTTCTGAACAGATATAAATGTAATAGGGCTGCTTGTAGGCACCCTAACTTCAATGTAAGTGCGGGACCGCATAACTTCCAGGCCGCCAGCTGTCCTAGTGTTTATTATAAAATGTAATATTCTTAAAGTCACAGACAAGTCTTGTGGCGTAAACAATAATCAAGCTAAGATCTTAAAGCAACTCTTAAAACTAGATAAAGTTACAACATCAACTATTAAGGACGCTGAACATCGCACATTCCGTGTGTTTCCACTATGTCTAACTCTAAGGGGCACATTGCTAATACAAAATGAAATTACAAGAGATGCTCGCGGAGTCCTCCCGCGGCATTAATTTGTATCAAGAATTTGTAGAGATTTAGCTTGAGCCGGGACGGAGTGTTCATCGCAGCCGGCGAGCGTTAACACTTATTAAGGGGGTGCATCCCCGCGACAGATGTAGGGGAGGGCGCCATTTGCGTAATGTCAGGAATGGTTACACTCGATTTAATAAAACTCCGACAGCATTTCATTCTGAAGAATTTAAGAGTCAATTCGTTTTAAACGCCACAGTAGCATAGCGAGAAAAAACCGTGAGCCGAAACGTGCCTCGAATACATTGCCAAGGCTTGGATTTCTTATCGGCAGCAATTGAGATGAGTACTTATGGCTTTTCGAGTGGCTCGGCTTCGTTTAATTTGTTGTTTCAGCCTGGAATTTTTATTAACGTCTCCCCTCACTTTACATTTTTAGGAACGTGTTCCTTATTGGCAAGTCAAGGTGAAGACAAAGTTTGGCTTCTTATTTTTGTTTTCCTTTGAGCACCTCCACCGAAGGTTGTGAATAGTAAATAGATCGATGACCACAAGGTTGTAGCATGCAGTTTGCGGTTAACCTGTTGACTCGTTGTGGTTACATTGTGCCTATACTATACGTGTGCGGTATTGAGCGATTAGTTATACCAGCTGCGGATAACTGGGCCCGTTCATTAATCAAGTCAGTTAGTTTCTGGACTGTAGTGTGTCTCGAATTGCGGGTTCTGCTTAACATATAAACCGTAACGTTCAATCAGGCTCAGCTCAGACATGCCGTCGGTTTTATATCTCGGCTATCTTGATCAGACGCGTTCATCAACGTTCACACAGGGATTTTTCCTTAGGCATGATAATACGACTGCATAAAATTATAGTGCTATACTCATTTTACTTGCTAATATAATCACATTATGTCCAAGCTTTGTGACTGGGTTCAGAAATTAATAGCAACACAGAGCGTGTGTCGATCGGAAAACACAAGGGGACCACTCAGCAGATGCTTATCTACACGCTCTGCCGGAGTCGAGGCCACGCTGTGTCTACGTGCTTATGGAAATATGTACTTAAAGCTTCTCTTATTGTGCTCACTTTATACCACACAACGATATTAGTTCTTTCTATTGAGAAGCGTTTTAGTTATACATCGTTTACAGACTACTGAACCATTTTCTTGAAATTCTGTTCCTTTAATCCCTAAGAAGGACCTTAGGATTACTGGTTGTATGTTGACATGCTCTGACACTTGTGAAATAAATCGATGAAAGGAAGGAAAGCATATTTTGTACAACTGTCAGCAGCGTAGTCGAATTACAAAAAAAATGGGTGGCACTCCTACACATTATAAGCAAATGTTTGGCGTATTTATTGTTAGGTCTCACAATTAAACCGCAACGCACTCGAGGTCGGACCGCAGATGGGTGACCAACAATTACAAGAGACACTCAAGTCTCTCGGAAAACGACACCGTTGGTCTCGGATGTCATTTGTTGATCTTTGACAGTTGTTACAGGGAGTCAGTAGTAAGATAATCCGACACTAGTCTCGACTTGGGGTATAGTGTTACTGTTAACTAATTACTGAGTGTGAGTTGTAAAGGTCAGATATCTTAACGGTCGCGCTGGGTGCTGGTACTCAGCGACATCCGGGTAGACTGGAAACTAGGAAAATTAATTGCATTTTTAATACATGATAATATTAATATGTATGTAATAATATCACAGTTATTGCTGGGACCAAAGAACTCAACCGATTCTTTAAATTCTTTCGCCATTAGAAAGCTACAGCACAACTTAAAAAAACTTACGAAAATATAATGATTATTAAAGTACTCATTATTACCTATAAAATAGATATTTTACAATAAAATGCGCAGTTGCGAGTCTGCAATTTTTTGGTAATACATAATATATCATGTCATGTTTGTAAACCGTTGATAAATAGTCAACTGAACATTTTGGAATAACTTTTACGCATCAAAATTTCTTAGAGTATAATTTGACGAAGTCGTTCAGAGAAATTGTGAACCGAAACAAAACTGACGGCGTATTGGCGAGCGGTTCTACAATATTTTTTTTTTCGATATAAATGTGAGCTTCGAGCAATTTATTCTGTAGAAAAAATGCAATTATTGCTAAATATGTAGAATTAGGGGTGTAACACGACTGCTTAAAGTAACATGTGGCGCGTAAATGTGACTAAACGTAATTAATGATCGATTGTACGTCCGACCATAGCGAATGGCACCCTCCGCAAATCTTTACCGCTTCAAAATGGGTGTCCCTCGAGAGTACAGCGCCTTTTAATTTGCCAGTAGGTATGAGGGGTGTACGATGTCCCCACATAGCTACCGGCCTTGATAAGATTTTTTTCGAATTACCTACATATTTGAGAGAGAAATCGATTTGAAACAAAAAAAAATACTTCAGATAGAATGGTGGATATTTTGATTTATAGGTTTTTGCAATATTCTATGAAGGAGTCAAGGTGTAAGATTAGATCATGAAATTAGGTAAAGAGAAACTACTTCTTCCTATTTTTCTGCTGGATTAATATTTTGAAATTATTCACTGAACAGGCTGTCAACAGCTCTAAATTAATAATCGGGCTAAATACTATTACATTTATTTCTCTTGTCTGTAAGCGGACTTACTAAATCCAGTCTCATGTATCCGCGACACCCTTGAATCTTTTAGTTTGAGCCTACCGTAATAGATGGCACCACCAGTTACTAATCCGCCCAAATCGGTACAAACAGGATATACTCGTATCACATGGGTATCTTTTAGTCTTCACTTAATTTAAAAAATGTGCGGATTTGGATTATCTTTGTCTTATCTAATAGTCCGTAATTATGGTTTTGTTTTCAACCGTTGCTTGGATAAAATTTAAAATGCTATTTTATATTGAATTTTTCGGAGCTTACAAATTACTTACTGATTATATTCTGAAAACAGAAATAGATGAGTTTCTAAAAATAATTCTATCCGTTGATTTAATCGTAACACGAAAACTTAACTGAACCATGGTTATTTTTAAACACTTAAAATACACACTGTTATACTTAAATTAATCGTAAAAAATAAAACAGTTTTATAGATTCAGTTTTAAAATGCGCCGTTCACGCACACGCTGCGCGCGGCTGCGTGGTTTATGACGTCATGGGACTGGGTCCCAGTACGTGCAGTCGTGCAGCGCGCAAAATTTACCCCACGAAGAACAAGTACATAATTATGTAGACATGACGCGTTATTTTTGTTTTTGCTAGTGAAATCAAGCTTTTGGTGTTGTTTGTCAATAACTTCATTATTGTTGGTACCCGTCTCATCTCGTGAAGAAGTCTGTGGTTGTACAAAAACACACGCGTGTTTGCAAAGAAATAATAATATTATAAAAATATATTAAATCGAGTAGTGTTGGCCGAGTGGTAACGGCCCCGACTTACGAATTGTAGGAGGCGTGTTCAAACCCAGCCAGGTGCGCATTACTTTGTGTAATTAATGGCGTCACCACTGCTCACAAAACTCTGAAAGAAAACATTGTGAGGAAACCCGCATGTCCTAGAAACCAACCCGCACTGGGCCCGCGTGGTGGATTACGGCCCATTCCTAGAGAGGAGGCCTGTGTCCCAGCAGTGGGAACATTAAAAAAGGCTGATTTTGCTCTTATGCTTATGCTATTTTAAAAATCTCCCTCATCATAAGCCCATACATTCAATATAACACACGGTAAGTTCTACAAACTGTTTTAATGTATTCAAAATTTGATAATTTACCTTACACGTCCGATTTGCTTTTGGTTAAAAGAAATCCATATTTCTAATTCATCGGCTGAGTATATTCGGAGCAAATTAACTGTGATAAACAGACAGACGGACAAACGAGTGGTTCTTTAATGATTTATTTCATTCGGTAGGTACGTTCGAATAAAATAAAACATTAAGAAACCTTAAGAAAGATTAAATATCCGAGCACACGATGAAAGTAGATATTTCTTTCGTAACTTTGCGGGTAACCCCGTCTGTGGGCTCAAATCGCTTCGATAACATCGCAGATCCCCTTGCGAGCCCCTGTCGAATTTTTAATCAGGAACAGTGATGTCGTTTGTCTGTGGCGGCGGCCCCGGGGCTCCCGAGCCGCCTGGCGACTCCGCACTGCACCGCACCGGTCGAACTCCAACGCCAATTTAAAATTCATATCATTCCGCAGTCGTAAATTAGTTTTCTATTCAGTATCGCTGACGATTCTAAAAAAGTTGTTTACCCCACATCCCGTTGCTCGTCATAACTTCCACAGTCAGGTGTGGATTTTCGAGCCTTTATTGTTTTTATTTACAATCGAATTTACACCCTTTGAGTGTTTAAATATCAGTACGCAATCGAAATGTAGCCTATGTAATGTGTAGTGTAACCTAAGTAACTGTGTAATGATTGGTAGATGAATGCAATCATAAATCTATTTGCTGTCGAAAAAGAAAGATATCGTTATTGGTAAAACGGCACGCGGCGCTCTGGGAATATGAGAAGGCAAGTCCGGCGTAATGTTTATTTGATACAAGTTGTAATCGCCACATGATGTATGGAAGCGATCGGGCCTCGTCGCCGCGCGTCGCCCGCCTCGCCGCCGCCTCGCCGCTCACTCATCGACCACGTAAGGTTTATGATGATTATTCGATCTAAATGATGATTTATTACCGGATTAGGCAGGCACACGGTCCATTTTGTGGGGAGATTGGCTTTATTTATATTATAATACCAACCCAACATTAAATCGGGAAGAAATCGGCTTTGTTGAATATTGATCACCGAGTTATTTGTAAAATGTTTGGGTCATTTTACACACGAAAAACGGCGTATCAAAATGTTTAAATGTAAAATGGTACAGAAGAACGTGCTCTATGTATACACAGAATTATAGTAAAAGTGACCCAAATCTGAAATTCTGAATGGCTAACAAAAATGTACTTACATATATAATCATAGTAACTTGTAAGCATTTGCTAATCTATATACATATGTATCTAGCATTCACTCGTATACTAATTAAACCTTTTGATTCTAATAAATAGCCCCATTTTAACAAACAAAGCATTCAGATGAAAATAATAAAACCATCTCAGGTGCTTTCGGGTGTACTCTTAACTCGCCTCAATTTATTATTGTTGAAAAAACAAAAGTTTGTTATCTTGATATCGTTACTCCGAAAAGCAATTTAATAAACCATCTTCCCAAGATTTAAGAATTTAATATTGGCAGCAGCTTGTTTAAATGGACGGATGCTTTTTTCGTTACCATAATTTGTAAGCCCGAGATAATCAAATTATGATTTCATAAAATGTGGTCTCAGAAACATTGTACAATATTGTCCCTGGCGGCCATTGTAGTAAATAACAATTATTGCAAAAGACTTCCTCCCTCTTGTATCCCACACAAAGCTAATCAAATTATAATTTCAAATTACCTTGCTTGCAGGCGACTTTATGACACAACAATTGTTAATTTAAAGTCAGTATTACTTTTAATTTGTCGACAAAAACGTTTGTTTTAGAACAAATCTTTTGTGAAACCCTGTGCTTAACTGCTTACCCTCTACTCTTATGCATTTTCTGCTTTATTTATAAAACACTTCCGTTTAGCTCGTTCCATCATCGGACCACAAGACGTACGGCAAAGCGCCACCGTTACATGGTGGATATGCCACCCACACGCACAAAACGTTTTGGGGACACATTCATTCAGTCTGTTTCCTAATAGCTACAACCCAGGATTTTTTAACTCAAGAGGTTACTTCTAAGCAAGCGTGCTCCATCTTCGACCACATCATCGCTTAGCATCAGGTGAGATAGTGGTCAAAAACGGGCCTATCAATAATTAAAAAAAAAACTTTATCAATCATGGTTAAAAAAATGGCCAATACACTTATTTATGAAAGCATTATATAAAGGGTGCAAGGGTTACGGAATTTATTCGAAAGAGTCATTGCGACCCAGGAATGAAAATCCTTAAAAAAGTGACAAAATTCTCTAAGGCGTCATACAGTTTTATTCTGGATGGGAAAAACTGGTCTTTCTGAATGAAAGACTCCTTTCGCTCAGGGCGGAACGGAAGGGGGTGTCAGATTATTACTTAAACTCACTCGTGTTCCTCCAAATGCCCTTTGCGTTCCGGGGTCGCGGAGGCACAACCACGTAGTAGGTACTACACGGTTGTGCCTGCCGGGATTGCGGCACTTGTACTCATTTACTTCTTCACACTTACGATTACATTTCAAGACACAACTATAATCATGTTTTCCATTTGCTTTGCTAGAAAATACAAAATGCATAACTTCTAACTTTGGACAAAGAATAACAAAGACGCCTTTTAAATTACTTTAATATAAGTTTGTTTCTTTGAATCGCAATTTTCGAGGGGAAATTTTCGGAATTCGTCTTAAAACATTTCTTGCAAAGAAGAAGCTTCCGACGACGTCGGCGTTGGCAGGAGTTAGACGGGCCCAGCATGTAGAAAGTACAAAGTATGGGGCTACAAATAAACTTGCAACAACCCGCACTAAATGTTGTCCGTACGCTGCTCATTGAATATTTAAAACATTTCTGTTTATTTATATAAGTTCTGAAGAATTTAGCTGTAGCTGTGAACGTAATTTAAAGTATACTACATTAATATATCTAGATCTAACTAAATCTACAGTAATCTCTAGAAACTAATATATTTTTCTATTATAAAAAAAAACGAGTGCGAATGTGATATAATGTAATTTTGGTTTCAAACGGTTTTTACCTGAACTTGCCTTATTTTTGTAAGCTGGTTTAAGCTCAGACTCGTCAAATTTCTGCGGGACTTGATTGGAAGTGGACCTTTAGCAAAAAAAAACAAAATTCGTCTGAGCACCATTGTTTATGAGAATGAAAATAAAATACAAAAATAAGAAGAGAGAGATATATCAGTTATTAAATTACAACAGCATCTAAAATATTTCAATCCATAATATTGATTGCGAAAATTTGATTTTTTATGCGGCATGGTAACGTCTAACTAGCTGCTTTTCTCAACTATATTGGGGTCGGCTTCCAGTCAAACCGGATTCAGCTGAATACCAGTATTTCACGTGAAGTGACTACCTATTTTACTTCCACAAACCAGAACCTGGGTACCACGGTACGGTCCTTGGCAGGACTAGCATCAGATTTCCTGGCTTCTGGCAATCCGTAACGACTGCCAAAGTTCTACTAATACAGGGACCAATGGCTTAACGCCGCTTTCCGTGGCACGCAGGAGTCTTGATATGTTAAGATGGTCACCTATGTGCAGACACTAAACCTTGAAGATTGACCCGACTGGCATTCATTATTAAGCCACGAGCTAAATAATACCTAACTAATGAACACCGTAAAAGTAAAATTTGCAAAACTTGTCAGAGCTAAGCTTCATATCTTGTAGCAAAATAGTGAAAATAAATAGGGGTAAGTTAAGGTTTCTTCGTTTTTTAAACACTCATTTCCAAAATAAAGTTATTTGGTACTTTGTGGGTGTTTTTATTTGGAACTCGGCTGTATTTTTTGTAAAAAGTTTTTTTTTTAAATGTGTGTGTAAAAAAGATTTTTCCATGAGTCTTCCATAAATTCCAACCAGTCCATTATATTGTACTATTTATCTCCGATGTTCTCTTTACGAAATGTAAATGGGACCATTTCGGAATAAACTACAGTTGAATTAAAGAAAAACTGCAAATACATAACGGAGTTATTACTGAACATACATAAAAAATATACCTATTAATATTACTTATTTTTGAAGTCGGTTAAAAATAGGGGTATGTTTACAAATTCATATAGTGCTGAAAATTCGTTGAGATCTTAAGGACACTATTAAAACAAATATTCAAAGTCCTCAACTCCTCATAAAACTCTTGCGTGCAATAAAAGCCAAAGATTATTAATTATTTTGCATTTTTCTCGTAAACGGTAAGGGTTTGTGTCGATATACCTATAAAAAAATAATTGGATTTTGCAGTTTCTAATTTTTTACTATTTCGTTTCAGTTTATTTAGTTTTAGTTTGAAAGAAATAAAACATGTTGCGCCGACCCTGGTATGACGAACAATATTTTCCCATTTGGCTTTGATTGAGCGATGTGACTTCATAGGAAAATTATATCTTTTTTGGAACAAATATATAGAAGAGGAAGTCTCGTAGTAATTGGTGATTAAAATTTCACATATGTTTGGTCTGAAAGAAAACTAAGGTACCACGCGCGTTGCCGAGACAGTTTGAGTAGTAGGCGTTGCAAAGATGTAATTAAAAATAAAAATATGGACATGTTTATTAAGTTTCCTCGCTCCATATATTTTTTTCATTAAGGGTTACCTGCAACTTTGTAGAAAAATAAAATGACACCGTTTAATTTGCTATAGCAACAAACTCTATAAATAATAATAGCTACATGGGCCGGCAAGAACCAAAACAAAAGATGGACAACTTCTTCGGTAAATCGTAGAAATACGGCGACGTGCTCTTAAAAGGAAACAGGGTTTTAGATACATATTCTTAGGGGCACGACACACAAAAAATATAACAATCCCCGACCAATTTTTCACATTTGTTACAAAATATTGTTTCTTAGAAAGTGTGATTAAAAACGTGATTTGGTACGCGTCGGCATTTTTCATTGTAGTCTCGGCTTCGCCCTACCTGTCGTCGTGCTGTAATCCCACCTCGAGTGGAATGTTATTGCACACCTACATCATGTAGGTACTAAACCGTTACCCTAACGGCCGAAACCAATAACCGATCTATCACATACTGGAGATAGATAAACAAATGAAACAACAGAAAACCTATATCATTTTTCTGTTGTTTCATTTGTTTATCTATCTCCAGTATGTGATAGATCGGTTATTGGTTTCGGCCGTAAAAGGTTTCGGATCATATTATTACAACGATTGCTATTTAAACGTTCCAGACGTATTCATAAAGGATCAAAAGTGCAATCGTCGATAATATAGGTGGCAAGGCCCGGAGCGACCGTTGATTCAAAAGAGAGACAAGTAGAAAGTTTCCCGCCGAAGACATGAAATCATAGAACGATTTCTTTTACGACTTCGGTTTCAACTTCATAGCGATGAATTATGCAGAAAGGAGAGAGATTTCCTGCGATAAAAGTCGTAACACCCAAGAGTGTTCTAAAAAGAACTCTTAGAATATGATAAGGGAACCAACATAAAATATTTAAATTCGGATTTTTTGTTAGAATTTCGGACCACCCTAAATATTGACATGAATTTCTAAAAAGTGAATAAGAGGAACTTAGGTTTATTTGACTTTACTTTACGTCGTTACGCCTATATTCCCTGAAGGATACGGCAGGGTACAAGTAGGTATCAACCGGGCACTAATACCTACAGATCCGAGTTGCTACTGCACGAAATCTAGATATTAGAAAAACTTTTGCACGACCAGGGCTCAGGGATTCCAATTCAGGACCTCATGTTTACGAGGACCACCGATTAAGCTTTTTTTTCATACACCTCTATAGACCCTATGTTTACGTCTTTATGACTTTTGTTTTACTTTCAATTTATAAGTACACATAATGTGAGCAATCTAAAAGAAAATTCTTCGACATATCCAGCGAACGTTCACAACATTAGCTAACATGGCTGGGTATTTTTTTAATTGGCATTGCAGCGTGGGATAGAAGCGAAAGCGAGTCGGCCACCGCCCGACGCAGGCGGCCAGGAGCGAGCGGGGAGCGCGCGTCCTGAATACCTAATTGAGTAATATTAGTTGCTCGAGGGGGAACTTCCTTATAGGTGAGCACAAACTTGAGACAAAGAACACGTACGAGCCTTTCAAGGGCTAGTTTTTAACTTTTCATCCGCAAACTTGGATCCATCACTAACGCGTCAGTATTAAAGCTACACGAGATGTAAAAGCCAAAAATCTGAAACGGATATTCATCATTATAAACCACTATTACTAAGAGAGCGACTCTCCGCCACATACATTTAAGTAAAAAAATACCGAACAATTTTTTTTTTCTTTTTGGATTTTTTCAATAGTACATAAAATTGGTTAATTATGATGATAACATCATTTTTATTATTATAATGAACAGCTTTTAATAAGACTAAATATAAGACTAGACAAAATGTATTTATTAATAATGAATAACGTTTATCCGATATAACGCTAAACCTGTAATCAGGATGTTTGTAGGGACCTTAGTTAAATTCCATCAGCCATAATGATTGATTATAGAAATGTTAAAATGTATGGGATAGACAAGGATATGAGCTACAGTAATGTCACGCGGTCAATCCCAAATATTGTGGCATTAAGCACCGCTTTCGTCGCATGAATATCACTTTGTCTAGAACCCGAGGGACAATATTTTAGGAGATGTTTTAAACATATAACTGTAATCAAATTAATACGGCTACATAATATTGTTTACTTGAAGACTATCTAAACAAATAACAATAAATAAAAAACAAGATTGTAAATATCCGGCTACAATAACCGAACAATAAATTGAACGCTACAACCACTATAAAGACCAAACACAGTACTTAACATTGAAGCCTTTAAAAATCTCTCATTCAGTATTGGTTATACTAACTTGACCGTACTAAACCAATATAAGAACATATAAAGAAGTTTTACGTTCACGGCAACTAGTACGACTTAAACTAAGTTCACAAAAGGTATATTGTATCCATTTGAAGTTGCAATAAAGCACCTAGAGCGCATAGTCCGGACTTCAGCGGCAACGTGGATTCGAATGAAATAAATTCCATTAGCGTAATTGGTAGCGAAAGCGAGTTATAGGCCTGTGTCTCGACTCTCGACCGTACAACGCGAGGCCTCGGATTTTTAGTCGTCGGATGCAGCTTTTAATACAACAATGACGAAAGAATCATAAAACATGGTGAACCTTATCTAATCTTTACAACATTGTTTTAATTTAAGATATAAATATTGTACCAGATTCGAGAGTTGCAAAAAGCGACGCATTCTGTGAAGCCTCAGGTTACTTTGTTATGCTAATCTTCATAATTCTTTAGGCGGAGGAAGTTTTGGCCAACTTACTTTTTTGAAAATAACTTGTAATTCAGTCGTAATTTGTTACGTCGTTGAATGTTTACTTACTCGGATAAAGTTAAACCCACAGGTTTACCAATGTCTTTTTATTCGTTGCGCTTTATATGTGTATATTATGTTCAGACACGTGTAACTAATATACGGGACTAACCGCGAGCATTCGCTTCGGGCGTTCAATTTACTGAAATTCGTAGGGCGAGCTTTTGTTCCGCGACGAACATGTAGTCGTGAATGAAATAGGTAGTTCGATGAGCACCTGTATAAACTGAGAAGTTCTAATCGCTAGCTCGCAAACGATCATTCGTTTCGCAACGACAATTCGTTTGCACTTACAAAACTTTGCTAGGAATGTTTGCAAAACAAATTCGTGAAGCGTATGCTCACGGTATGAAACTGGTAGGTACAAAGTTTGTATAAATCAACAGCTAATAATACCGAGTACTTATATATTGCTATCATGTTAGGTAATTATAAACTCGACAATCGGGGCACCTTGTTCCTGAAACTATACTGACAGTTTTGTAAAGCTCCTGCCTTGTTCAAATTAACGAAGAAAACTTCTCGATCAAGTCCGTCTACCTGAAAACACAAAGTAAACTCCGTGCCTTCGCAACTTATCCATTAACTTAAGTAGAATCTGTAGACAGCATGAACAGTGCCTCCGTCCGCCGCGCGCCGTCCTCTTACAGATAGTTTGAGCGTTAAACGAAATTTATGATATTAGATTGATTGGTTGGCAGGTATCTGTTTACTTACAAGCTCTTTGTTCTCGCTTGTAAATATTCAACTTTAATATTGTAATTCTGCTTTCTTGTAATTTATCATGCGAAAAAGTCGTTGTGAAAAGAATCGCTATACGACAGCGTCACAGCGCAGAAACTTCAGCCACCCTTTACATTATTGTTGTCACGCTGTGCCCGATCAAGCGTGATTTTTTTCGTTTCAAATTGTTAATGTATTCCCCGATAATTTTTATATGCTAATTTAACAATTGGTTTTTTTTTATAAAATCGTTGAGGAGTTTTCTTTTCGCGCAGTTAACCCTGCTTCGAAAGTTGCATCGTGTTCTCTATAAAATCTTCATTAATTTACGAAACTTTCGACAATTTCCTTTTGAGTCGCGACCCGAAAATGAAAAATTATTTCTTGAATTTTTACTTCACTTAAAATCTGCACAACGTTGTAGTCGACGACCGCTTTATTATTTATGACAAGGAACACGAAACTCATCTCGAGTTATAAACTTCTTGGAATTTCTCCTGAAGTAATACAGAGCTATTATTATGATGTCCCCACAAAAAATATTCGCAGTCGCGGGGCCAGGGTCGGGCACGGGGGTGACTCGGCCGGGCGAGTCGAGCGCCGCCAACCTAGTCCCGCTCAGGACAGCGCGGGGGATACTCGTCTGCCGGGGTGAATGTCGCCGTCATCCTTATGAAATGTTATCGGAATCCTTTTGATACCTTATTAGATAAATTGCTAACATAACTATTTACATATCTTTAGCCAGGTAATTATAAAAAAAACCGGTTGTTTGTATATTGAAATACACTAAATTAAATGTTTTGTCTCTTACCTTACGGGTCTATTGCAATAACGATAAATGTCCTTGTTACCTCGTTTTGAGATAATTGCGTTTCAATTGTATTAATGGGAACAGGAAAGTCGTGTCATTTTTATTAATTATGTTGTTCTTTTACTTTAGCTTTATTAAAGAACTAATTAAAATATATTATTTAGAGTTATTTTTAAAAACCAGGACTTTATTGAGTACCTTTTATCTAATACTAGCAGCGCCCTGCGGTTTCACCCGCGTAATTTCCGTTCCCGTGGGAATACGGGGATAAAACATAGAATATGTTACTCAGGTGGTGAAAGAATTTTAGAAATCGGTCCAGTAGTTTTTGAGTTTATTCGTTACATACAAAAATATAAAAACACAAATCTTTCCTCTTTGTAATATTAGTATAGATAAGCACTGTCTAAAATATCGGGATTTTAAGTAATATTGCTAAGTTTGTTAACGAGAATACCAACTACAGATATCCAGTGGCTGAATGAAGTGCTTACTTAGAATTTTTACAAAAATGGACTTTCATAATTATTGCAGAGGACTCTTCATAAGTAAGTGTCTAAAATATAAAAATACCATGTCCACTAAAAACACTAGTAGATAAATAGGCAACTCAATAAAAAAGAAACTGGTTGGGGGAAAATCGATTTGCTCAGATCAGTCGTGAGTCGTGTGGTAGCGAGGATTTGGAAGAGCGCTCTCGTGCGGTGATCTTTTTACGACTATTCGATAACCGTAAACTTTTATCGCATTCCTATCCAGAAAACACTGCATTCTAAGTTACAACACTTCTTCGGGTTTTCCTAATTTTTAATGGCTTTTCAAAGTTAGAGTAAAAATATGTGATTTGTGGTATAAGTTTACGATAACATGTAACTGTTTTAAATGTAAATGCGTCGTTTGATTCAAATTACTTTAAAGGTAAGAGATTAACAATTGGAAGGTATACTTGACACGATGTATGTATAGTCTGGCCCAAATTACGTGTAGTTGAAATGTCAGAGAATATGCCTGATAACTCTTCTATGAAGGTGAGAAAACCCGGCCGTGGAGAACAAAAGTGACATCGACCCATGAATTAAGAAGCAGGTCTCGCGTTAATGAGGGCACGACCTAACCCTTCAAGCAAACGGTACCTTGGGAGCAAGCAAGCAACAATTAGATTAGATAGAAAAGAAAAAAGACGTTAATATTTATAACAGCAGATATTATTTTACAGTTTCCTCGAAACACTCTACTGATAGAAGCATATTTTTATCTTTCTCAACTCTGTATAGAACAGTTACCTATACAAAAGGAATACATACGGCTTAAATGGCTTACGACAATAAAAAAGTTTTTGTGATGTTTTTCTTCCAAACCACTTAACAAGCTTGGCGCACGTAGACATGTTTGTGTCGTGCTTGCATTATGACACCGTGCTGCTATAAGATTTAGAGGGGCAACACGGCGGAGACGCGCCGGCGCCAGGCGCGTTGTCATAACTACCCGACACGGTTAACTGTAAGTGTTCTAATGTCTAATGGAACTCTATCGGATTCGTTTACTGAGAAAAAATGTGTAACAGGAAACTGGAGTGTTTTTCGCTAAGAAATCGCTTGAGATCTCGTGGTGTTAGTTACGGCGAAACTAGAACCGTATTATACCTACTGTGACGTCTTAAAGCTACCATGGTTCTAGAGTGAAAGAGAGGTGGAGCTATTCAGGAAGCACAGTACTATCGCTTTTCCACAACAGAATCATGATGGCATAAACCTATATAGTAAGAACCCTGTGCTGGTGAGGTTTTGACTTTGTAGGTTTTGTATCATTAGCCAGGGTTGCGGAATTGGTCGAAAGAGTTAACGTGACCTTGAAGGCACAGGGCATTTGAAGGAACACGGTTGGGTGTTAGTCAGTGTCTGATATTCCCTTTCCTTTCGCCCACAGTTATTTGATGTTTTCCAATGCAAGAAAAAAAGGTCCTTCACCATTATTAATAGTTTAGTCTATAAACTATTAATAATGGTGATGGACCTTTTTTCTAATAATAATCTTCTGTTATTATCAAAACGCTAGTGTGAAGCATTCTCACCCTTCTTACCCCGTGGGGAAATACGCGCGGGTAGTGTATCTCCGTCGTGTGTCGCGACTCCATATGTTTGACTCTAGGTGGTGTACACTCCTTACGTGACCTACTCTTATATTAAAAATATGTAGTGCAAATATTTTTGACTTTCGGATTTCATCATAGTCTTCACTTTATTAAGTTTTCGCATTTATGTAATAATAAAAGGGAACAAGTAATATATGAGCTACTTGCGCGAGCATGCTGGGAGATAAAACAAAGAGAAATGTCTCATCTCTGCTCTTTGTACTATTTTAATTAGTATCGACACAATTAAATTAAATTTTAATCAGGTTTCGAGAATTTTGGAGTAACTATTAATTATATCCCTCCTTTTGTTTTAAAGATATTCGTAGCAATTGAATATAGTTTGAATAATACCTAAAGTATCGGTACAGACGTAAACTCGCGAAGTTGCTGCCGAACTTCGGCTATTCAGTCATTACGGCGGGGCCTCTCCCTGCAGTTGCTGTCATAAACTTAACTTACTATTTGAAAAATAAACTTTTAATAAGCTCCGACGACATAACATGCTTTGTTTAAGCTCTCCACAGAAACCGTAAGTACGTACTTATGTTTTAAATTAGTAGCTAGTTGGTTGGCGTAATTATCATAAGAGCTTTAAAGTTTGTTATATTACAGAAGTTGTTTGTGTTACTGTAAGAATTCTGGCTAATTTCCGCGTAACGATGAAAAACGCACAAGTTAACATAGTGAAACTGAGTTAAGAAGCACGCAGCGGGCGATGTCTCAGGCGGAGCCGGGCGGCGTAATATACGCTAACGGTCCGGGACAAGACAAATGTGTTTTCTCTCGCTTGCTATTAGAAGCTTTCCGCTGGCTCCGCTCTCATGCGCCCCCTGGATCTTGATTGAAAACGGTAGCTTATTATTGGATTTTTAGACGATGTGACGACAACGTTTATGTCGAATTATATGCTTCGGTGGTGTTATGTTTCGTTCATTGAGGGTAGTATTAAAATACTTGTGACTCAGCTTGAACATAGGAAAACAAGAAGTTTATGTCCCTTGTGTTAATATGGGTTGACATTTTTAGGCACCTAGTTGCGTTGCCGAATGTAAGAAAAAATGGGTTCAGTATCGCTAATTTTTGTTTTTCTTCTATCGTGCAAAGTCTATTTGATATCATGTCTCCCGCTGAATTTCTGTATTAAGAATTTGAAATTATGGTTTTATCAAACTCTACATTACTCTGAAAATCTGTCAAAACTTTGCGGTTATGACGCGTCCTTAACTCCAAATACTCAATACAAAAATCGGCGCATAGTTACGTATAGGAGTTGTGATGAGCCCGTGTCGTGAGCAGGTACGCCAGTATTTCAGGGACCGGTAACTAAAATGGTTAGACAGATATAATATAAAGACAAGGGTGGCAGCATTCACGTCGCAGCTAGTTAGCAGCGCAAACTGGCTCGTCGGCGGCGTTCGCGCAAATTCAATTTGTCTCGAATGCGCTGCGAGTGTGGAGCGCGCCTTGCGACCGACAAGCGGCACGGTGACCGGCGACCAACTCAGTGTACACGCTCCCTTCCATTACTGTCACACTATTTGTCTATAGACGTAAGTTGGTAAATTACGACCATCTGACAAGATAAAACCTTAGGAAAATGTGAAAAAGTTTTCGCGTTCAAGATTGTGATGCGTTGTTGGCTGGCTCTTGGACGACGCTAAGGTTTGTGTAAATATTAATATACCAACTTTTTTTTTGTTTTTCCTTATAAAATCGCGCCAATCACTATCAATCTATTGGACCGCATTACTTGAAATTTGGTACATACATATATGACCTTCTGTGACCCAAACTCAGACGTGTTATGTAGGCCCATAGCTCAGTTTAAAGGATTCCCCCAAAAGTGACCTATTAGTACCTAAGATTTAAATAGAAAATGAAAAGTTTTTCACTCTGTACCGAGCGATACAGAAAATAGTTCTTTACAAATAGATTATAGGAACACATTTAAGAAGTGGATATCCTGTCGAAAACCCTTGCGCGTTAGTGTAACTTTGCATTTGGCCAGTTTTTATTTATATTTTAGGCTAAAAGAGCTTTATTCCTCATAAGAACAACAAAGATCGCTTAAAATGAGATTTATATATTTTTTTAAATACACTTATTTATTGCTCTAGTTTAGAACAATATCTACCTATTAACTGCCGTAGGTACAGTAGGTAATTACAATAGGTGATTTTAATTTATTTTTGTGAAAGCTTAATTTATTACATTCTTCAATTTCGTTTGGCAGGTTGCTGTACAGTTGTGCTATAATGGTTTTTTTTTCGTATGTGAGTGTGCGTGGCTGAGTCAGTTGGAAGGTGTGCTTATTTCTTAGGTGATATTTTAGAGTTGGTTTGTACCTACATACCTGCACATACCCAGGCTGCAACTTACCCAAAAGTTTTTATTTATAATTCGTAATTATTTTAATAGGTAAATTTTTAGCAGCCGCTGCGGCTGTATAATTGACAATAACATTACATAACAAAATGGCCGCTCGGGAGGCGTGAGTATAACTTGTAACATTGTAGCATGACTTGTACGTTTTATCGACTGTGGGCGAGATTAATGGCGGCTCGTCGTGCTCGCGGCAATTACACGCGCAATGTGGCAGCCACGTCGCGCGTCGCGGTGTTGTTGCGTTCATCAGCCGCGTCATGTCGCGCACACCCTAAATGACGCAGGCGACACAACCGCGAATTTGTGCAACGATACTCAATATTGCGACAAACCTCTCTGCTGATGAGCAGATTCTCTCCCATCTAATTCAGAGTTATTTCGCTTCTGCCATGTCTGGTTTTGCGCCCGTATTTATTCAACAAAATGTCTTCCTATTTGATATTTGGCTGCGACTCAAAGATCTTCAATGTTAAACAAACACAATTTTATCTTCAACACCCATTCTTTGTCTTACCAGATTGTTATAATATTTCGATAAAATGTGAACATGTTGGAGTGATATGATAAATGTATGTATTCATTAGGAATGCAAATTTATATCATTTCCTTCTAGTAGCCACGCTCTCATACATATGAAATACTCATTCATAAAATATTCAAAATGGTTTCACGCTCCTTAATTATCTGTGTTTGTACGTCGGCGAAAAGTTTATTTTTTATATTATGTAAGGGCATGGTGCATCTTTTTTAGGGTTCCATGCCTGAAAAGGACAAAACGGACACCTTATGGGATCACTTTGTTGTCCATCTGTCTATCTGTCAAGGCTTTTGATCTCAAACGCGTGGAGGTATAGGTTTGAAGTTAAAACCATATACCAACTCGGGTCTACAGTCCCTTGAAGCTGTGAAAAAATCTAATTTCTAAATTAGCGTAAAAAAAAGATACGTTTTTCGTTGACATACGAGTAGAACTATACGATTTGGCTTGCCAAATCGTATAGGTTATTACTTGTAATATCGTCTTATACTAAGTACAGGGAAAAATCTGAAAAACATACATTTGTAATTAAATAATAAAAAAATATTGTCTTTAATTTACAGGTTTTGGACATTTATTTTCGAGAAGAGCTCGGAAAAATATGCGAGTCTCGATTCCTTAACTATTTATAATATGTACCTACTAATTTGTACAGAACCCTCAGTGAGCGAGTCCAATTCGCAATTATCCGTTTCTTACAGATATTTTGACTAAGTGACTTGTTTTTATTTGCGTCATTAAAATTATTAAAGCACGCCATGTTATTAAAACTGTAAAGCAAACAAAAGCTAAAGCAGTGAACTGTTAAATTAAGAACAGCTACGTAAAGTAAATAATTGCAGCACGTACGTTTTTTACTACAAAATTAAATGTGAACACAATTAACACGTACTAAAACATCAAGAGACAACAGAGTACTATAACTTTTTGCGCTGTTTGCTCAGCGCAACAGCAATTTTCCGTGGGCAGAAGTACATAACGAATGTTTGCTCGGGTTCCATCGGTAATGCCGGCCGGCGCTCCGCCACTCTGATCGCATAGCCTTCACGACCCGCTATTAATACTCCGCTATTTCCAGGTACAATTATTAAAAGCAGGTCACATAGCGTGCATAGCTAAAGTGATTTTTTTTCTGATGATGGACAGCTGAGTATTTTTTTTAATTTTTGCCTTTCACAATTTATTTATCAGGATAAAAACTGGATAACTCATTAGTTCATTACTTTTTAATTTTAAAGCTACGTGTTTAGCGGCAACTGCTACGTGGCTACGACGTAGCATCGGTGGCGTAGCGGTCTGTAGCTCGTAGCCTCGTAGCCTGTAGCACGTGTCGGCCGGTCGCGATCCGCGCCTGTTGTGGGTTGCAATTACGCGCTAAATGACGTACAACTGGTAATTTTGTTTGCTTGTTCATTTTGCTACACCGTGGCCTGTCTCATTGCTGGCTCTTGGGACCAGTTATATGATTGTTTATTGGCGTTTACCAATTTGATGCATCTATGTTTATTTTTATTGGTCATTAACGAAATCACCGTAAAGCGTGTTTGCTTACAGTTTAATCATGTACATGTTACTATTATTTTTATAATACTTTAGTACTCGTATACCTTCTTTCTATTACTTTTATAACCTTGTAATTCTAGGTGTCAGCCACTTTCATCACAGGCTTTTTTTAAGGATGGGAAATTCAAATGATCTATTCCGCTCTAGGCGGAGTGGAAGGGAGTGTCAGGCTCTTACTGACTAAATTCCATCCGTGTTCCTCCTAATTCCTTTTACCTTTCAGAGCCGCAATGACTCTTTCGAACAAATTCCACCTAACAATCAATGTTTTTATTAAATAAAACGCATGCTTTCATATTTTTCTTCGTCCTAGTTCCTATGAAATTTACTTGCCCTATAGCATGCCAGTATAGCGATCGTGAGCGGAACTACGGAGTCGAGTCGGAGAAAATGTTATTGGTTTTTTTATCTGGAATTTTTCAGTATCAGCTCGGAGTCCGGACTTGTGCCCGATTGATGCCAATAGGCTCGCTGTGGATAGCTTAACCTTCCTAACGCTTCGGAACATAGGCGTGATATGATGAAAACTGGAAAAATACAGCTAATAAAAGCGATATCTTATTGCGTCCACAATAGCACTAAATATTTTCAATCCCATCCAATAAACAATTCAGCGAAATCTAAACATACGTTTACCAAATCTGCTAAAAGGCCCATCTCGCCGCTACGTGACTGAATCGAAAAGAATTTGTCCCGGTAAAGCCGCAGCCTTTTTCTCACATTCGATGGCAGATAGAGATAGCCGTCCCTTCCCTCGAATGGCCACACCACACTAAATCCTTAACACTCAACTTCACAGTGACTTGCAGCACTTCTCTTATCTTTCAATGTTTACAAAAGCGATCCGATAAACTAAAACCTTAAAATGTTTCGCTTTTCTCTTGATTTAGAAATAGTTTTCGCAACAAACTTATTACTGTAACTTATTGAAAACGTAAACGTATTTTCAAAGAGAAAATGGAATAAACTCCAAAATAAATTGTAACATACGGGTGATATAAGAGAATCACTAATAAAATAACAAGACTATATTTCCTTGCAGTTTTATAAAATCAGAGAAAGAATAATGGAAAAGATTCGTCAGTCAGCGAGCGAAGCAAACGCGCCTCGCGAGGCTACCAGGTGCAAAGATGTTTCATGATTTAATTTGGGACTTAGGGATCTGCTCTATTGAATCTATTGAACTGAACAATCTTTTTATCTCAGTCACATCCCGCAACCGTTCACTTTACGTCTCCACTTTATAGGGATTATTATTAAGTAAGCTTTGTATTGAATCATCAAACAACGCTTGTTTCTTTGCTATAGCAAAAAGGCAATTTCAATGCAATTCTGCAGTAATAGCACTCAGTTCTCGTCGTGCAATTCTATTCAATCGCTTTTTTATAGATTGGTAATCGAATATGAGACTGTTTTATTTCAGCACTAATGGTTTTGGAAATATTCAAATAACCGCAAGCTCACAGACACTGAACAAACGCACAAAAACAAAATACGCATGGTTGAGCGCACGCCCGGCGCGCCGCGCGCTGCCGCGAGCCTACGGAAAAATGAATGGGCATTTTGCTATAATGACGACCTCAGACAATGCGTGTTTACTTTATGCGCATTTCATTGAAATTTTAAATAGTTATTAGTAGCAACCTTTTTGTGATTAAAAAGTGGCTGTAGTGATAGTGATAGAAACGTGATCACAAATTATACTTTTTTTATTATTATTGATAGGCAAGCGTTGGACCCAGGTTTGACCACTATCTCATCTGATGGTTAGCGATGATGTGTTGAAGATGAAGCACCCTTGCCTAGAAGTAACTTATTCACTTTTGACTTAAAGACTCCCAGGTAGAGTCTGGCCAACGAAAGATGTCCCAAAAAATGCGGCAATTAAAAAAAAGAACTGATTGTGTTCACCCTCGATATACACTTTTTAAACGGAGTTGATACATTTGATTGTTCAAGAAATGTAATACAATAAAAGTTTATTTCACAAATAGATCACGTAATATTTTTATTCAGCATAATTTAAAAAAATATCCAACAGATACTATTATTATTATTTGATTGTTTGTTTGCACTTCCGAAAGTACTGAGTACTTAGCAGCATCGAACTCGACCAGATTGTCATCGTCCCATTCTGTGACAACCTGTAAGGACAAGTTCAAGCGCTCAACCATAGCCTTTCGAAGAGACCGGACTTATATACTTAGTTAAACAGGCTTTTACAACCGTGATTAATCGAAACTATGTTAAGTTTGGGCGACGTCAAATCTTTAAGACATTATTTCAGTTTATTTTTGTGAACCAAAAACGTAACATGCTAAATAAAAATACAAAGCTTTCTCAAAACAAAAATCATAGTCATGATCCACACCAATTTCCACGTTACCTAAAAGCGAATTACAGAAAGTCGTGGTAAAAGTTTAGGGAGATTATTTAGAAGATTTATTACAGAGGTTTATGTGATAGCTTGATTCTATTTAATTCAAATCAATTCAATTTAATATATTAAATTAAACTCCAATTAATATAATGTATGTTTTTAATTACATATTTTCTTCGTGATGATCGCAGCATGTAACTACAAACATAAGACTAACTAAGGCCAAGCGGGCGAGCCGGGCAGTCCATAGCTAGAATACCAAGCAGCGGGCGCACTCGCGCGCCAGGCCTTAGCTAATATTGTGCTGACTCACATACTTTTTACTAATGTACACCCTTTATCGTTTTATTTCCTTTTCACGTCAATGTTGGTGCGACGCGTCTTAATTACAATCGTTTTTACTTCAGGGCCCAATGGCTCAAGACAAGTACCATTATGTCAACGGTAGCGTAGCAAAAACCTACATATGAGATAGACAAAAGCTGTCGAAAGGTCACGTAATCAATCCCTTATATTTTCAGTTCGACAGTCGCCATGGCTGATGGAATGGCACTGTGTATAGAGCATCTGACGGCCTTCTTTTGGAAGGGAGTGTCAGACTCTTATTGACTAAAATCCATCCGTGATCCTTCTAGTGTCATTTGCGTTCCCGGGCCGCGGTGACTCTTTCAAACAAATTTCGCAACCCTAGCAGGCACTGACCCTATGGAGCCCCATCTTCTTTGCTGACAGCTCTATGAGGCGCTCACAGAAAACGACGCGCCGTCGACCCGAGCCTGGTTGCTATCGGACGGCGAGCCACTCATAGCTCGCCATCCGCAGGCCCTCGACTACGTTGGCCGGGAACCACCCTGCGTTTCCCGACGCCCGGGGCGTATTCTTCTGTTGCGGCGGCTGGAACGTGAGGTTTCCATCTCCCGCACGTGGTCTGCATCTTCCCTTGCTAGCATTACTGCTTCGCAGAATGAGGTGACCGCTAACATGCCTCCTCGCTCCGGACCATGGATTGAACCAGGGCCGAATGCGATTGGTCACCGCCGCCGATTGCCTCGACGAGGACATGGTGTTGCTCCGCCCAAGCAGGGCAGACCTCCGCCGTATGCTCTACCGTGTCTTCCGGGCAATCTACACAGTGTTGACACCCGGACATGTCCTCCCGTTGTATCCGAAACAGCCGTGTCCGGTGAGCACCTGCGTCAGGTGGAAGGCCAGGACGCCGTGGCGTCTCTCCAACCACTCCTCAAGGACTTATCACCGCAATGTTGGCGTGCCCAGCGCTGGGTTGCAACAGTCGCTGCCTCCATACCTCCGCGAGATCCTGCCGTAGCTCCATCCACTGTGCAGCAATTTGCCGCGGCAGCAGAGTTTCTTCCCAGCTCCACGCGCAACGTGTAAACGTGCGCGAGGGCTCTCGCCTCCAGCTCCCACGGCAGTAATCCGGCAAGGAGGCTCGCCGCCATCCCCGAGACCATGCGGTACCGGACCAGGCCTCTGACGGCCTTCGCATGTTATTTTTAATCAGTCAAAAAAGTCTCAATTTTCATATATTTTTGACAGATTGCCAATAAGACGAAGATGCGAACGTTGCTTAAAAAATATTAGCATTGGCAAGGCAAGGCAAGTTAGGCAGATGAATGAGAAGCAGGCAGATTGCTTGAGAATTTATAGCACCGAAAGCGTGAAAAACACTTATTTTTTGTCTCTACAGATGAAAATACAATTTTAGTGTGAAACCAATAAAAATGAAACTGACATTTTTTTAGTGACTGTTTGTTGGTAATATTTGGTTTTGGCAACACTTGCATCTTTCGTCGCCACGAGATTCCAATTTATCTGACGTTCTAATCAATCAAATGAAATTTGTTTAGAAAGTACAACGAAATAATCATGTCAATGTACCTTTTTTTTTCTTCTGGATGGGAAATCATCAAATGACTTCTCCCGCTCTGGGCGGAGCGGAAGGGAGTGTCAGACTTTTACTGACTAAAACCGACCCGTGATCCTTCTTATGCCCTATGCGTTCCAGGGCCGCGGTGACTCTTTCGAACAAATTCCGCAACCCTAGCAGGCACTGACCCTACCTTTGGGGCCCCGTCTTCGTTGCTGACGGCTATATGAGGCGCGCGTGGAACACCAAGCGCCGCCGACTCGGGCCTGGTTGCTATCGGACGGCGAGCCACCCATAGCTCGCCATCCGCAGGCCCGATGTCAATGTACCTGCGATGTAGCCTCAGTATATGTTATAAATTGTAGGTAATTATAGGTAAAATAATAGCTAACAATAGAATATGCAATAAAATATCTAAGTACTTTGACAAAAATCCTCTAATTTACGTTATTTTAATATACTTGTATCGAAAACTGTTGACTACTTCAGAAGGAGGGTAGGTTATGATAAGCTTAAAAGTTATCACAATATGAAAACTATTTAGTTGTTAAAACCAAATTTACACCAATCAATACTAAATAGTACTGACCGGTTCAATAACTTCGAATAGATGTTCGATCAAGTTTGCTATTAGAATTTGAAATGGTATTCAAATAGGATGTGATTACGTTGCACAGTAGGTATGTGTTGATATCCAAATTATGTGATTATAGTTGAATGCATGACGCATGCAGTAATAACATTGTCCGTACGTATTTAGAGGGATGTGTAACGTGGCTCCGTTGTTATTGCATCCCTGCCGCCCTGACATACGTAGCATGAATGAAAACAATGTCATATTAGACAATACGTTGGTATGCTTGTAGAATTCACTTATGCATATTTATTTACTAGCTGTGCCCGCGACTTCCTTCGCGTGTATGTCGGAAATATAATGGGGTAGTTGCCTAAAAAAATCTAATTAGTCCGTAAGATAGACTTCCCAAAAATATTGGACACGTATTTTTTTTATTTTTTCACGTAAACATAAAAACGAAGACGATATAGTGCGTTGAAACTCGTGTGACGTCACTCCGTGCGACGATTTTCACCACGCCCTGATGTCACTAGCCCCCACTCATGATCTTTGAAGTTTTTTATCTTCGTCAATTTTTTGAGATTTCATAAAACAAAAAATACGTGTCCAATATTTTTCGATTCTAACTGACGGACTAAATAGAATCATATTTTTATTCCTCAGGAAACAACCCTATTGTCACGTAGATAAAATGTACGTACAGTCAATACCTTGCATTATCTGACCCCTCTTAGAAATAAAAAAATAAAAAGAAGGCTACATAGGACACCTCTTCCGTTTAAAAAGCCGACCAGCCCTGATATCTCCTGGTACCTCGAATACAGTTGATTCTTAATTTCGCACTACTTCAAATGAATTAATAATACTGACCAGTAACCCAAATTGAAACAGTTTTCCAAAACGATTTTTTTTTACTCTCGAAGCTAGAAGATTTGGAGAAGCTCCTGGCTAAATAATACAAGGATCGATGTTCTAGGTAAAGCAACGCTTGCCGAGGTCGGTCTGTGAATGGGTGACCGTCTGAACATACCAAGACTCCTCCGATTGCCGAAATGAACGACAAATGACAGCTGGAACTAACGGCTTAGCGTGCTTTCCGAGGTACTGAGGAATCTCAGTATGTTAAAATGGTCACCCATCTACAGACCAACCTCGGCAAGTGTTGCTTATCCTTGAAGGTCGATCCGTACGGCTGTTATTCTTTAGCCTCGAACTACGTATACGTATATAATAAGTATTAATTTAAAGAGGTTCCCTATCCATTAGCATACAATTTTAAGACCTAATATAACTTAGCATAATGTTGTTTGGCATAATTATTTTTTCGCATAATATAATTACGCATAACAGCTCATGCATAATTTTTTTAAGCATCATGTCTGTAACCATAATAATGATTAGGCATAATATTTTAAAGCATAACCTTATTAAGCATAAAGTTCTAAAGCATAACATTTTTAAGCATAATATCCTAAATAAAATATTAATATATTATAACGTATTGAACAATTTTGTGAGTATTTTTTCGCTGTAGGAAGCAAGCATTGCAAGCATACAGCATGCAAGCAAGCATGCAGCATGCAAGCAAGCATGCAAGCAAGCATGCAAGCAAGCATGCAGCATGCAAGCAAGCATGCAACATGCAAGCAAGCAAGCAGCATGCAGCAGGCAGGGTTTCTGTGACGGCTCCGGCGCTGCGGCCCTCCGGCGGCCCCACGCGTGCTAATCGTCGCAGACGGCTTTCGCTCGCTCGCAGCCGCCTGCTCCTCAGCCCGCGGGCCGCCTCGCCCCTACGCGCCTACGCGATTTTAAATAACACTCTAGGGGTAGGACAAACAAGACTACGTGAAGTCGGTTTTGCAGCAATTCGGTTCTGTGACTAACTTTTGTTGCACAGCATATTAATTTTTTAACCAACAATGTTATTTGATTGTTACAGGTACTATAGCTAATTGGTTTGCTCAGAATATTATGCTAATAGCCATTAGGCCTACTAACGTTATGCTTAAAGTCTTTAGGCCTACTAACGTTATGCGATTCAAATTTATGCCAAAACAAATTAGTCTTTAAAATGATTATGCCAACATAAAATGTATGCCTAAAAAAATTATGACAAAGTATTATTATGCCAAAACAAATTGTGCCAAAATCGTTATGCCGAAGTATATTAGGACAAAAAACATTATGCGAAAAGAAGGGATCCCATTTAAAGACACTAAACCATGAACAGTATAGGTTGTTCGGACTTGTTCGGCCTTTTTCCCAATTCAATATGGCCAAATCGGCTGGTCTCGCGGTCGGCTTTCAAGTTTTAAGACCTGGCAATCCTATACGTTTACTCTTATAAATAAAGTTGTCACTTAGTCAGCCAAGCAAATTGGCATTAACAGACATGAGCGAACATAATTGTCATCATATGAATAACGACGTCTATCGACCATAGAGTTGACCTGTTAAAATTTCGGAGTCGGATGATATAACTATAAGATAATAAAATATTCACTTTTCCTTTACTACGTATTAAAAGTTTCACAAATACGTCAACAATATATTTTGGCGTTATTTCTATGCATTCGAAACTATTACTATTTCATTTCAGATGGCGTTGCGTGTATGTGTTTCACGTACCTAATGAAAAATAATTTCTTGTTGTAACATTAATTTCTTGTTAAATTCAAATATATTTTGATAGAGTGAAGCGATTGCGATGAAACAACTCAGTTTTGCACAATTTTAATGTATAAAAGTTTTCCATATTACTTTTGTACTTTCTACGTGATGCGTGCACATTTTAACAGACAAGAATTGAAAAAATGCTAGAAATGGTTTTTTTTTTTTATATGGACCACTCGCAGTTCAGCACACTAAGGCTGGTTACTGCTTAACCGGACAATCCTGTGGTGGCCTCAAATGAATTTAAGGCCCCCAGCCAGGGCTAAAAACTACTAAAAAGCTAAATGACCGCTTCGCTAAGGGCATCCCCTGTGGGATACGGGCCTCGGCTTAACGGGGTCATTGAGAGGGGCAGCAAGGGACAGGCTGGGTCAGTTATTATTATTTAGGGGATTTAACGCTAATGGCTCAGCGACGCGGGCTGGCTCGTTAGGCAAAAGTCGGGGAGGGATGTTACGGGGGCGTTGCGATGGGCCTCGTCGGCGAGGCCGGAATACGGAACGCGGTCTGTATTTGTTTTTTCTAATCGTACTGGTTTCCCTATTACTCTCTTGAAGCAGGGTGATGGGGTCGTCGGGTTCGACTAGGGAGTGCCGTAGACGGCGAATCCTACTAATCTTGGAGGGAGTGTATCGGGCGGCCGATACAATGAGAGGGTTCTGATGTGAATCGGCGGACTCTATGAAACGCTTGTTAAGGCGCTTCATGAATTGCTTAATCGTTGGAATGCGGAGGTCGACATGGAGTCGATCGTTCCTAACGAACCACGGTGCACCCGTGGCCTTCCGCAGAAATCGGTTTTGAATTACTTGCAACCTATGGATCCGGTACGACTTAGTGTGCGCAAAGGTAGCACACGCATAGGTCATAATCGGGTGCTAGAAATGGGTTCTGTTTGTTATTCTTTAACTCCCTGTCTATGTTTTTTTAGAATTTTTTTGTTATGTACAAAAACTACTCTCCTGCATATTTATTTTATGTATAGAAGATATAGTAGAAGCTATTTGTGTTTGAAGGTACACTGAGTCTGAAGACACAGTATTTCTATTCTGTAAAAAGCACATCGTGCAATTTAGGTGAAGTGGATTAAAAAGTGTGTTCACTTCACTTTATCTTTCACGGTGACATTTTTAGACCGTAAACACTACATTAACAATATAATATTAGGTTGGGGAAAAAGTCTTTTCGCATTATAGTATGTATGAACTTGTAATAAACTCTCTTTGGCTATACTATTTGTATCTGGCTGGTTTTGGTATCATTGATAGTTTAAATTTTAAAGAGCATAATTTAAAATTCGATACATTTTAAAATTTTACTACAAAAAAGGTAAAAATACAACGCAAGCCGCGAAAAAAAATTGCGATTTTTATGGACCTAGTGCAGTGTCTGTGAGAGTAGCACAAATTTGGTTTAAGCGTATTCAATCCGGAAATGTTGATGTCAAAGATGCATGTCGCTCTGGTCGCCCTATTACGGATAAAATGGATGCCATTTTTTTTAAAGTGGAGCAACATCGGCATATCGGTAGTTACGATGTAGCTGAAGAACTGGGAATTGACCACAAAACAGTTTTGGTGCATTTGAAAACAACTGGGTACACAAAAAAGCGCAATATTTGGGTACCTCACGAGCTCACTGAAAGAAACCTTATGAACCGTGTACTCATTTGTGATTCTTTCTTGCGACGTAATGAAATCGAACAATTTTTGAAGAAGCTGATAACTGGTGATGAAAAGTGGATCACGTACGACAAGAACGTGCGAAAAGGGTCGTGGTCAAAGGCCGGTAAGGCTTTACAGACTGGCGAAACCCGGGTTAACTCGCAATAAGGTGATGCTGTGTGTGTGGTGGGATTGGAAGGGCATTATTCATTATGAGCTATTACCACCAGGCAGGACCATCGATTCTGAACTCTACTGCGAACAACTGATGAGATTAAAGCAAGAAGTTTAGAGAAAGCGGCCGGAATTAGTCAACAGAAGGGGTTTGGTGTTTCATTATGATAACGCTAGAATTCACACGTCTTTAGCCACTCAGCAAATATGAAGAGAGTTTGACTGGGAGGTGTTAATGCATCCGCCGTATATTCCTGACCTTACACCTTCAGATTTCCTCCTGTTTCGGTCCCTTCAGAACTCTTTAGGCAGTGTCAGGTTAACATCACGAGAGGACTGCCAAAACCACTTGTCGCGGTGTTTTGATCAAAAGTCCCAAAATTTTCTAAATTCATGACCCTACCTACAAGATGGCAAAAAGTTATCGAACAAAATAGTACCTACATACTTTAGTTAAATGTAAATAAAATATATTAAAAAATGTTTTGAATTTTCTTAAAATATGCGAAGAAACTTTATCCCCAACCTATAAAAAAACATTTTTAGAAAAAAAAAACAACCGGCTTCTAATTTCTGAGGTACATCCAATGTGATTGATACGTTTAGGTACCAATGTAGTACCCCCCACCTAAACGTAGGTACCAATCACATTGGTACAAAAACAAACATGCGATTTTAGCAATCCCGAAAGATTTGCCATCATTTTTTTTTTAATTTTTGTTATGTCAGATGGATAATGCTCTTGACAGTCTAGGTCGCAGTTGAGAGAGACAAAGTCGACGATGGAATGAGCTTACCCAGAAGAAGCCTGTGCACTCTCAACTCATTTATTGAAGAATTCCGTTTCTTATCTCTATTCTTGATCAGATCTTCACCAAACTAGAAAGGGACCACCTTGGAATACTAAGATCCTCTTCCAAACCATCGTACTTATACAATTTTATATTTTCATTTTACATCGACGAGATTGAATGAGAACATCATGAATGTACCCTAAGCCACGCATTATTAGGGATAACTCAAATACCAGTCGTCGATCTCAATCAAATTTAAATGAGATCACACGACAAGTACCAGCTTTCGAATACAAAAAGAATCATCAAAATCGGGAGACCCAGTATAAAGTTATGAGGTAACACACAAAAAAAACCAGTCTAATTGAGAACCTCCTCCTTTGTGGAAGTCGGTTAAATATACCTTCAAACTCAGCTTGTATACGTCACTTGCTAATTGAAAACATTTTATAACAGCCCAAAATATTTTATATTCTTATGATGTTTGCAATAACCTTTTGACACGACACTTTAAGCCGGTGCAGTGCTGAGTCTAGATTCCTGCAATACCTTTGCATTCCAAAGCACAAATGTAATACTCGTATTATTTACTATCTTTAAATTGTTGGTCGATATTGTGTTGAATCAATATCAGCCAAAAGTAAGTACATAAAAGGAACGCGCCTAACCGTGCGTTAATCCCGGGGAGAATATAGCCTGTGTGTAACTTCTCGCCCCTTTATCGTACCGTTGAAATCGTACTTCTTTGTGAGTAATCCCTCCACGTCCCAGCCATGTCGCCGACGAAGATAGAGCACGATCTTCACAAATAATGTCACATGCGATTCGTTTCAGACGACGTGACTCGCATCACCGTGGCAGCGTGGCTACCCGCCGTGCCGTGCATAATGGGATAAATATGCTGCGGCTATGTGCCCACACATGCCCTCAAATTAAGTGAGCGCTATTTACTGCACGCGGCGGAGTTCCTTCCCGCTTGATTAACTGGATCGTGTTTACCTTTATATGTGCCTGATTAAATGCAAGAAGTTTGCGGCTGCGCTACCACGCGCGCGCGCACTTCCGCGTCCTCGTGTGCATTACTTAGCGGCAAACTACCTTACATACATGTTTTATGAGGACCGAATTAAATCCGCGTTAAACTAGAATATGTTTTGTTATGATAGGGACTCGGTAACACAAAATACCTTCTATCTACAATAAAACAGCACATGATAGGGTGTTTTCTTTTATGAGGTATTTATGTTTTGTGGCTTATTTCATAGTAATAACGCCAAAAGTATATTTGTTACACTTTCTGCCGTTTATGTAAGATCATGTTTCTACAAGCGACGTTTATCGTACGTTTATCGGATGCTGTAGGTAGTAAGGGTACTAATAAATATTATAAAACTCTTCCATTACTGAATGACTGACAGACAATGTACAGGCGAAACTGCTGGTCGTAGAAGACATGTAGGTTACTGGGGGTGTTGTACGAATTTGCGGGCAAAAGCTAGTTTTCTTATAAAATCTACTAATACTTCGAAAAAAGTATGCAATCCCAGGAACGTCTCAAGTAAAATATGTAATTTGAGATAAAGCGGCATCCCATTCCAGATAAGACGCAGCACGAGTCACGTCGCGAGCCGGCCCACTCGTTACAGCCCCGGCCCGGAGCCCGGAGCGAGGTGTGATACAAAATCATCAATCTTTCCCGAGATTGTACTATTAAATGCCTCTTCGCTCTTTTCCCTCGAACTCGGGACCAGAAACAAATGTAAAAAGTTGTGTGATAAGTTCAATTTGAATTTGTAAAGCCCCTTTCAGCGTTTCTCGCCTGTTTATCTCGGCGAGGAAAGAACGGAAAATACAAAAGTAAGAGATAGGAAATGAAGAGGCGGAAAAAAGTGTCGGGCGAGGAACAAACGCGGAAAAGTTGGCGTTATCCGGGAGACAAGTTAAATCGCAATTTATTACGGCGTACCAGTGGGCTTAGCAGGCCGCTTGGAGCCTCAGGCCCATTCTTACACAGTGCCTCACGGGAAGAGCGGCCTACGAGAGCACGGACCTCGGAACCATGTCAATATTGTTGCAGCATTTCATTGAGCTTGGGTTAAATATGTCAACATTCTAAAAGTCACACATTAGGCTAATACAAAACAAACAGCGCTGCAGTTGCGCGGCGGTGGCGGCTGCGGGCGGCCCCGCGGCGCGTGCTTATGTAGCGGTTGTACTATCAGCGTCTCCAGCTTCACTCACTCACTCACAAATCTTTATTCATGCCCCATATTTACTTGCAGCGTGCGAGAGTGCGCCGCAGAATATTTTAACATATTTTCAATCTGAATTATTGAGGTCATATCAACATGTTGCTCCATAAAACAACGAGCTTAGGCATTTTGTTAAACTCGACCATGAAATAGTTTAGTATGTTTTAATTTTACATTATATACGGAATAGTGCTAATTTTCCTGATATTAATCTCCGGTTTCAATTTTATATTAAGAAAATAATTATAAAACACGCCTGCCATGTCAAAACATGAACTACAAAATTAAAAACAAGATAAATAATATTTTTTTCATTACAGTTGGGGGACGGTTCCTTTGAATAGTTCTTTACAGGAATGAAAAGATTATTGTTTATCTTGTGTTTAATTTTGTATTTCACGTTTTGACATGGCAAGCGTGTTTTTTAATTTTTTAATTATTTGTTTTTTATTTCGTACCTTTTTTACTTTGTACTAAGCAGGCTTTAGACGATGACATAACAGTATATAAAGTCTAATTCTAATGAAAAAATGTTTTGGTGTTTTTTGTTTATGAACCATAGCTACGCTTATTATTTTTTAAAATTTGCGCCCATGTTAACAATACTTACGTTGATATCGGTTAAGCCGTTAAGAAGTTATGGTGGAATAAAGAAACTCACAAACATATATACCTACCTACATAAACACAGAAAACATAACAATCCTTTTTTGGTCAGTCGTGTGAAAAGTAAAAATCTAACTGTTTTATTGTTCGTAATTACCAACGGTCCGCGTTTACCACACCCTCCCCTAATTCAATTGGACAGCTTCTTGTAAATCAATATGATATGTGACACATCATATCCAAGAACTGGCTAATGGTATGTATTGTCGAACACACCTAACTGAATTCCCTATTGTAGGAATCCTTCTTCGTGATTTAATGGCAACATTTAAGTTTTTACAGCATACCTGCTAATTGCGGCGCGACTAATCGGATCCGCTTCCGTGTGCAGATTCCATTATCTGCGGGATCGTGTCCACCGGCACATACATATTCATGCGGCCGACGAGTCGCGCGCTTGCTCGTCTAGATCACCAACGCGGCGACGTTATGATCGCATTTTATAATCGCATTCTTTTTCTAGTTCTCAACGTCACGACAACTATTCTGGAATCGGTCTCGGAATCTATTTCTCCTCTGAATCAACGTCTGCTCACTTCGACGCTACTTCCGCCCGGAAGTTGTAGAAACAAACTTTTTAATTAGTCTACGAGGACAAACAAGCTGTGTCTCTTAGTTTCTTCGATACACTGCGACGACGTACCTACTTGTCGCTACAAATACGATAGCTGCCGACCTCTCTTGTTTTAAGTGATTTATCGAACAATCAACCGCGTGAGTTCTCGAACAGCTTATTTATAATATTAATTAACGAAGTTCAGGTATATTTTACAGCGAACTTGTAAATTAATTAACCACATAATTATGTGGCTGTATCTGAATCGCTCCAACTATGCAGGAAATCTAATAACATAACAGGATTGTTTGTCTTAGGGCGAGATGCTTTAATGAATAGTCAACACACCGACAACGTCGCATTGTAGCAGGTTGGCATTGTTTTGTTAGCGCTATCGCAGCACCGCGTTACATGGAGCTCCATGTCGAAGCGTGCTGGAATAACAGCTGCAGAAGTGGAGGACAGTGGCAGCAATTTTTAATAAAGTTCGCTAAGTGATAATTAAATGGTGTTGAAAACATTGTAATTATAGTGTTAGGTTGTGCGCGCGGCGCAGTGGCGGGCTCCGCCTGGCGGGCGCCACAATTACACCAGCCTCCGTAAATCATAAACATCAACCCTCCATTTAATCCAAATAGTCCGTCGTTAGTCGAGCAGGCTGCGTCTAATTTGTCTCCTGTAACTGTAGATTAATTTATTAACATTAATTACATGACAATACGTATTACCTTGTTTGTAATGAAATTTGCAAGTAAGATGACGGTGTGGGAGCATCGTTAGGATTGTAATTATTTTTTAAATTAAAATGTGCTCGCGTTATTATTTATTACAACAAAATACGAAATGCAAAACATGCATGTTAAATGTTATGATTAGGCCAGTATTCAGCTACGAAACAGTACCTATTCGTCGGCTAAACCATAAAGTTCTCATATGCACATGTGAGTGGGCGCGATGAAAGGTAATCTAAAAAGAAGTAGCCTTTCAGCGCCTCACAAAATCAAAATTATTTGTAGATGTCCTACAGGTCTATAAATTCATTCTAATCCAATCTTTTACTGACGTAAGTTCCTACAGTATTTCGCAAGTAAAAATGTCTAAATTATAACCTTGCGACTGTTTGACTCATTTCGGACGATAGATGCGTCTTTCCTACAGCTCCTGTAGGTTATTTTCAAGTTACCTACCAAACAACGATTCATGACAATATTAAGATTTATTTTATTTGTAAATTCAGCGTTGTTATTACAAAAGCCCGCCATCCAATTTCCCCGCTTTTATTAATTTTCTTTTGCAATATGTTGCATCAGTTTCCTAAACTATAACTGGCTTGGATGAAACTAAATTGAGCATAACTTTTTATGGTTTTTGTTACAAACTCTTCTAATATATGTAGCTACTCAACTTTATCCAGTGATACAACGACTGATGTCAGATACTTGGAGCATATTTTACATTAGGTTTATATGTATGAAACGCGGCTCTTATTGTGCACTTGTTGTGTGTGTGTGCACCAATGTGGTATGAACAACAGAAAATAATAATTACATTGAACAAATTCTGCCGATGAAAATGCAATTGGATTTACGGCTAGTGGATGATAGAGCTAATAGCTAAAAACAACCATATTTCTATACGTCCGTATGTGTATGAAATAAATAATGCACGCGACTATGAGGCATTCCATTTTGAAACGAAAAATATTTTCAAAGTGCCATCAATACAATTCATTCAATTTGCATGAATTTTGTCCACTGTAGAGTGCTTTAGCTTTTACCACTTTTGTTGCTACCTTTCAAACCTAGTGGCTTTATGACATCTATATTTGGTTGAAGTTTATAAAAACAGGGAAGTTGATTTATCTATACTTATACTTATAATAAATCTGTAGAGAGGTCAATTCTGTACAAGGAATATATTTTCAAAATAACTATCAGGGGGTGATTAGTGATCGATACTGGTGCCAAAAATGCAATCAGTAAAATTTTTGTCTGTCTGTCTGTCTGTCTGTCTGTCTGTCTGTCTGTCTGTATGTTCTTTATAGAAACAAAAACTACTCGACCGATTTTAACGAAACTTGGTGCAATTATTCTTCATACTCCTGGGCAGGTTATAGTATACTTTTCATCACGCTACAATCAATAGGAGCAGAGCAGCGAAGGAAAATGTTGGGAAAACGGGATCACATAGTGATCTATCAATGCACAGCCCAAACCACTGAACGGATCGAGCTGAAATTTGGCATGCAGGTAGATGTTATGACGTAAGCATCCGCTAAGAAAGGATTTTGATTAATTCTACCCCCAAGGGGATAAAATAACGAACGTTTAAGATGAACGTTTGTATGAAACTTTGTCAATTTTAAACCGATCGGGCTGAGAGTTTCAAAATCGGGGGTAAAGTAACTATTCCACGCGGACGAAGTCGCTGGCAGAAGCTAGTATTTATAATAAAATAGTAAAAAGCGATCTAACTACGTATTAAGTAATCTTTTTCAATTGAATAAACTGGATTACCAAGCATTGCGAATGAATTCGCTTACCCATCAAATTAATGAGTTTTTCTTTTAAAACAAAATATGAATTTATTAGCTGTATTATTCATCACGTCGTCCGCGGGCCAGTCAGCTTGTTTTGTCCACACAAAATCTGCGATACGTCCGTGTTGAAGGTTTGCATTTTGTCGGGTTTTAAATAAAGGGCGAGGGCAAAGCGGTGCTGATGGTTGTTTGGGAAATTGCGGAAAATTGCCCCCGGAAAAATTACGCAGAAGAGCGGACGCCGGCCACATGGCGCGCGACGATACGCCCTACATAACTGATGACTTTTCAATGGCCATTCATTCGCGGACACGCTGCCGGCCCGCCAGTACCGCCGACCCGCCGACGTAGTGCGCCCTTAGCACCACACAATCATTTGCACCACTCCTGTTGTCATGGTTCCAACCATTACCTCTATTGCCGGCTATCGAGTGTCGTTTGTTTTACATTTATGCATCTGTTTTAAAAGTTCAACTTATAATACCTACGGATAGCTGAGATATTGGCTGCTTTAGGGGTGCTATTTCACCAATTATGTACGAGGAAGCGATGAATGATGAAAGATTTAAAACCTTTATATAAAAAAGATAGGTAATTAAATTTAAATGATCAATTTTCTAGCCAGGCATAGCGTGGGTACGAGAGACGCAGATGGGGTATGGGTGCGAGTGGCGCAGGCAAGGTATGTGTTTGAGGCGAGAATATCTAGGACATGATAGCTAGGAAAATGCTAGTAGGTAAGCTGGCGAGCCAGGTAGACTGTGGTTTTGAGTATAAGTACAGAAAAAAAAATATTTTGCAACCAGTGCCTAGCCAAGATCGTTGTAGTACCTAAGTCAGTTACGCAAGCAGTCAGGGCTCGTACGCCTTTACAGAACCTTATTTTGTAGTAGTTGTGCGCACGACTTATTTCGAGTAGATGTCGGAAAAAAATGACGTATTAGTAAATTACCTTACACCCTTGATCCCTCTCAGAATTAAGAAAATAGGAAGAGGGTTAGACAGGGCACTGAATGTATCACATCTTCCGTTTCGAATGCCAACCAGCCCAAGTATCTCCTGTTACCTCAAATCAAAACTAATCAACCAAACTTTCTTCTTAAACATTTTTTAATGAATATCTATACTTATAATAAATCTGTAGAGAGGTCAATTCTGTACAAGGAATATATTTTCAAAATAACTATCAAGGGGTGATTAGTGATCGAAACTGGTGCCAAAAATGCAATCAGTAAAATTTTTGTCTGTCTGTCTGTCTTTCTGTCTGTCTGTCTGTCTGTCTGTATGTTCTTTATAGAAACAAAAACTACTCGACCGATTTTAACGAAACTTGGTACAATTATTCTTCATACTCCTGGGCAGGTTATAGTATACTTTTCATCACGCTACAATCAATAGGAGCAGAGCAGTGAAGGAAAATGTTGGGAAAACGGAAGAAGTTACTCCATTTTTTAAGCTTCCGTCGCGTGTGTAGCCTTAATGGTTAAAGTTACATAGAAATCATGTATTACGGAAATGTTCTACATAAAATTATCTAAAAAATATCCCGAAACTACATGACTATCTTTTGTCAATTTTAAACCGATCGGGCTGAGAGTTTCAAAATCGGGGGTAAAGTAACTATTCCACGCGGACGAAGTCGCTGGCAGAAGCTAGTATTAAAATAAACTAAGTTACTCAAATCTTATATAAATAAAATGTATCTATATTTATTTTGTAGTTTTTCCCTGATTTATGCAGGACTCAATCAGCGCGCCGCTTAGTGCACTATGAAGTTTCTTACTAAACTTAAAAGTTCAATATCTTTTGGGTTTGTGGGTTGATTTTGATACAGTAAACAGTAAATAAAACTTGAGCCAACATTAACATTTTTTAAGATTTAGCTTTCGAATCGAAATAGTGATTTTTGCGTGATGCTTCCACAAACATACAAAAAAACAGATAAATAGATAAAACATTGCATTTTTGTGTCTTACGTCTTTTTTCTAACGTTTCTCAGTTATTTGTATGCAAAAATATTCGATGCACAGACACAGCGAGTCTCCGATTTTATTATAACGTAAATTAGAGGATTTTTGTCAAAGTATTTAGATATTTTATTGCATACTAGCTTCTGTCCGCGACTTCGTCCCCGTGGAATCCCGGATTTTAAAACATTATTTATCGCTGCTCCGCTCCTATTGGCTTAAGCGTGATGATATATAGCCTAAAGCCTTCCTCGATAAATGGTCTATTGAACCCAAAAATATTTTTTCAATTCGAACCAGTAGTTCCTGAGATTAGCGCGTTCGAACAAACAAACAAACAAACATACAAACAAACTCTTCAGCTTTATAATATTAGTATAGATTGGACCGGTCCAATCACAAGAGACTCAACAAAGTAAATATCTTATTTTTAAAATAAGACATTTACTCAGTTGCAAGATGCGAAACTCTCAATCGATTAATCTGTTAAGTTGGTTAGGTGCGTATATTCACAGAGCATTGTATTATAAGGGTAGGTACTTCCAATATTTTGATTGACTCGATTTTGATCTAGATTCTATCATTACATTTCATCAAAATTGGTTCAGCCGTTTGGGAGGAGTTCAGTGACATAAACACGTACAGAAGAATTACATCCTATTAATATTATAAACGCGAAAGTTTGTAAGTATGGATGTATGGATGTTTGTTACTCTTTCACGCAAAAACTACTGAATGGATCTTGATGAAATTTGGCACAGATATAGATCATAGTCTGGAATAACACATAGGATACTTTATATCCCGGGATTATGTTCCCTTGGGACAATTTCCGACATCTACGCGGACGAAGTCGCTGGCAGAAGCTAGTAAGTCTATATGTGTGTGTGTAACTGTCGTTAACTCGTTAATAAGTTCGGACTCGACTGTTAAACGAGAAATATCGATCGCACAAGTTAAAAATGAGAATTCAGTCGGAGTTAGGAAGGTATTTTATTTTCTAAAACAACTTTTTTAAGAGCTCAAGTCATGTTTATTGAGCATGCATAGGTATTGCAAATGGAAAACAAAGATGAAATGATGAAACAAAGATGAGAAGTTGGACCAGACAGGTGTTGTGTTTTACCCGACGTTTGTTTACGGCTTTTTGTTATAAATGATGTTCGGCTGCGTACATACTGCGCACAAAATTATCACAGAGGTAATATACTAAAAACCTTATTACTATATAATATACTAGCTGTCCGCACAACTTCGTTTGTGTCACATTTTTCCTGACTGCTCCGCTCCTGTTGGTCTTAGCGTGATGATATATAACCTATAGCCTTCCTCGATAAATGGGCTATCTAACACTGAAAGATTTTTTCAAATCGGACCAGCTGTTCCTGAGATTAGCGCGTTCAAACAAACGAACAAACAAACAAACAAACAAACTCTTCAGCTTTATAATATTAAGTATAGATTAAAAGTACTTATTTAAGTAAAAATCGAAGTCGTTCTTTTCCACTGCTATTCGATACATATCATAATCGTTAAGATTTAGATATGTGGATTCTGTTACGTAGCCTTCTTTTCTCTAGATGGGAAATCATCAAATTACTTCTCCCGTTCTGGGTGGAGCGGAAGAGAGTGTCAGATTTTTAGTGTTCCTGTGCGTTCCAGGCCCGCGGTGACGCTTTCGAACAAATTCCGAAACACTAGCAGGAACTGATCCTATGGAACCTCGTCTTCTTTGCTGACGCTGAGGCTTAGATAAAAAAACCATCGACTTGGAGTACATGACTTGATAAAGGCGTGATGAGGCGTTGTGATCATCACTGTCGAGACGATAGTATTACCTTAATTCATGTATCGCAAATAGTGAAACAAAATGATAACATCATTTATATTCGAATTACCAATACCTTGTTCTGCATTTAAATTATAATGTCATATCCGTATTAATACAAATGTATTCATAGCTTCGCGAACTAGGTGGCCGGCATGCGGCATCGACATAACGATGCGATGCACACGGGGGGACCGTGCAATTATTTCGGCTAACAGGATTATTTCCAATATTATTGAGGCGTATTCTTATGACTCAGGTTACAGAAATAACTGTACTCTAATATAGTCGTAGTATATTAGGTTCTTATTGAGTGTCTGGCTGGCTTATTAGATCAATGAGGCATACGGATGAAAATAAAAGCTAAACTTTAACGTGCCACTTCTGTAAGGAAAAAGTATAGAAGTCTACAAGAATTTTTCATACTCATAACTTAAAACCAGTGGCGGGCAGTGGTTCGAGTTAGGGTAGGCCAGAGAAAATGTCAAAAAAAAAACAAACAATAATATGGTTATTTTTTTAAAAATATTTGGACATTTTCTCTGGCCTACCCTAACTCGAACCACTGCACGCCACTGCTTAAAACACAGCATAAAAGGCACAATTAAAAATTTACGTTAATAGTGGATAGATCGGAGAGAAGAAAGAAACATAAAGCTCGCAGTTTCAGATTTCCGTCGCGTTATTGTCGCGGCGCAACAATTGGAGACAGGAATAGAGCTTGAATAATTTATTTTAGGAACTAACAGTTGTCGCGTGTTTGAACAGGGTGAAACATAGGCGACTCACTCAGCCAAACAGTGGCGTACAAAGCAAGAGCACCGGCCGCTCAGCCGCTCCGCTGCACCGTTTTTCCGGCTCTCAAGCTTTAAATTGAAACAAAATCGTACACATCGTTCCAATTGCCTTTACACACGTGCCTAACTGATGCACACGAGAAATACGCGGGAATTATACATATACCCATGAATGGTTCTTTGAATCATATCGTTTTAATATTTTTCACATTTGAAACGTTTTTGCGATAAGTTTTTGTAGCACAACTGGCATGTTCAGTGCGTACCAAGCCGTGGTTGGCGAAGACAGAGTTTCTGGATGAATCTAAAAATAGTACGAAGTTGGCTTCCAGGACTTTGTTTTGTTTGCGTGGTTGGGGACGACGACGAGACTTGCTCGTTGGAAGAGATATTTGCTACGTAGACCCGTCTACATAGCAAATATTCGTGTGGTGGCAGGTAACAAGGACATCACAGGTCTATGAAGCAAATTTCAAAGCTCTATTGTGTTGTTAATTGTAAACACCAAGTTAGTTCATTTCATTGGGGTAATGTTACAATCATTTGCATAGAAATGAAAATTTATAAGATGAATGGTGTTCCGAGCAATCGTAAATATTTTCAGCTCTAAGAAAAATCTTTGTATCTTTCATGTCTAACTCTTAATTTAGAAAATGATAATGAGTATTTGAATAAATCATAAGGTTATTTTTTTTTTCATTAATAAGGCTGCTTTTTGTTTCTTAGTTAAAAGTAGTCAAAGGGGTCCGCGACATCAATGCTCTTTCGATTTAACAATACTCAATCGATGTCGTTTTAGTAACAGCGTCTCTTTGATAGAGTGCTTACTTTTTTATTATATAAATCTATAGTAGTTACATATTTTTTTCTTAAACACTTTTTACCCATATATCTACATTAAAAAAAGAAAACAATTCTCTGATTGTGGTAGCTCAAAATCCTAAGATTTTTGCGAATGTGCAGACTACGTAATCATGAAAGAGTTTCGTAATGAGCTAATTCCCGTTTTAAAGTAACAGTTTTCCCATTGTCCTGCGAAATGCCTATCCTACATGTTAGCTAGTTGCTGCGCTAACACTCGTCATAAACGACTAGTGAGTAAGTCGTTGTTCAAAGGTGTTAAGTAGTGGGGAGCGTAGCCGTAGCGTAGTCGTCGCGGTGTCTCCAGAGATCGGCCACGAGCGCCACGCGGGCCACCCGAGCCACCCGTTCTACCCGGCCCGCCAGTCGGGAACAGTCGGGACTCTTTTGATACATATTTTATGCCCCTCACTACTCTACAACACGTATCTCGCGATATCTCTTTTTGCTTAAAATAGTTTATTTTACTTTCTTTTATATGTATGACTCTCATTGATATTCACTTTGTTCAGTCTTTTTTTAATCATAGCAAATATTTCGAACTTATTGGTAGTTAGGTGAAATATTTCGAAGGCTATTTAAAAAAAAAACAGCGAGCGACACACAGTCCATTGTGTTAAGTTCAACGTTTGGGCTAATCCCGGTTTTACAGTCTTGTAATTTTTGCGAAGTTGTTTTAGAAGGGCAGGAACATTACAAAAAGAAGAGGGGCCGGTTGAAAGAAGACCGGATAAAAAATCTGCGGTCGGAATTTGTGGCCGAGGGGGTGGCTAGCAGTGCTTCCTTGCTCAAGATTACCCGTTATCGACATTTTGGCATAAAGGCAGCTAAAATAAATGTATTGAAAAATTCAATAGGCGAAAAGGGATTACATTTTGCATTAAAGTTGGCGGTGTTTTTACGAAGTTGTGATTAGATTCACAAGATATACATCGCTGGATGTGGATGAGCTGGCGCAGTGATGTTCGCACAGCTAACTAAACTTGTTTGTCGATGTAGCTCCGCTAACAGTTAAATAAATTAGATAAGACGGGATACACGCCGATGGAGGCACTTAGCAACTTTTTGTGTTGTCAACACTTTTGTGTGGTAGGAATCTGCAGTTTCATCTATTCTGAATCAGATATGGTGAATATATTCGCTAAAATATTGTAGGTATACTTACTTAATTAATTAACGTTAACTAAAAAAAAAACAAATAACAAATGAAAACCAAAAAAGAGCACTCAATTGATTGCTGTACTTTCATTATGAAATTGGTGCAATATTTGCTGCCTCATCCCTCCAGCAGAGGCTTTCGCTACGAGCTGTCCTATAGTATATTGCCACAATCAACACGCTTGACAGGTGGATTGGTGATCTTTCTACGTAATTTATACACGGATCGATGCCGTTTTCTTTCATTCGTAGCTTTTAATGGATTTATGTAGAAATGGTAATAAAATTATGATCGCAATAAACAGAAACATTGCATGAAATAAAACACAGAAATCCCTTAAAATAATTTATTTATACACGAAACCACGTCGCAACATTGGCACTGTTTTACATAAATCAGGAAATCAAAGTAGCATTTTTTCTTTTTATCGTTTCCTCTTGAAAAGTTCCACAAAGCTGAGCTACCGTAGTGGCAACGCGCAGGGCACAGATACGGAATATTGTCTGCCTGCCCGCCTCGCATTTCTAAGCTCGGACGCTTCATTTAATCAAAACCTCGTCCTTTGAGTGTTTATTTGACAAAAGTGTCTTGAAACCGCTTGGTATTTTTCTATTTGGTCTACGGGTGGCTAATCCATTAACATAAAATAACTTAAACCCTCTTTTAGTCATCTCGTTCTGAATTTCGTTTCTAGGAAATTAAAGTGAAACAGCACAGAGTAAAAGAAGCCCTGGAGTAGCAAGAACCCAAGCCACGAACTGCTTCATGTAATTTGGGTAATATAATCGAAAGAACGAGTCACTTGTAAGGAAAGTTTTAATATCTATTCCGATTAGATTCAGTGTCAGGAAGGAACGCAGATAGCGTCGGCGGAGTTGGAAGGAAATATTAGATGGATCGGGCTTCGAATACAAATATGGGGAGATAGGGAAATCGGATTTGCCAGTAGTCCCAGACGTGTCGTATTATCGGACTCTTTTTGTGAAACATATCACATTTTAATAAGACAAGCTTCCAATACGACGTCTTTCATAACCGCTGTTTCGTGTCCACTAAAAAGGGGTTCTAGGGATAAGTTATTACAAGACATTTTGTAGGAAAATGCCGTTTGGTAAATGGATTGGCTTAGTTCCTTTTACGTTTGTCTTTTCTAATGTTTGAACCTGTAACCGCACTATCTTTTTAATTTAAACAAAGATACAAATGAGGAGTTTATCAAAATTCTATTGTGATAATCTCTCTTATCGTAGACATTATCGGGTTCTGTACATACGGGTCTAGAAATCGTGTTGGATACTTATTTGAAAACCGAGACTTCGCACTGCTATCCCTCAAGGGTTGACCTTTCCACTGTCACCCTTTTCCAGACCGATTTGCCGTTGAGATTCAACAGATTAAGGACTTCATTTTCTTTTTCAACAGTTTACGGATAGAAAATGTTAAGATCTAAATCATGATAAGTTTAAAAAGTTCGTTTCGAGGATCCAAAAGTTATAGTCTTTTTATTTTTATGAAGTTTTAAACGCCATGATAGCCTATAATTCAATTTAAACAGGAAGGGAATTAATTTAGGATTTGATAAAACCTATTGCAAGACCACACGCGGAATTGAACGGTAATGTACGGCATAGCACAACGAGGCATGGTGAAGCACGGTGAAACACGAAGAGGCACGGTGTACTCGGTGCCGCGGCCAAAAGTACAGCGGTGGGGTCGCGCCGCCCGCCGTGGATTGTTCGCTCACTAATTAAATCTCGCCGTCGACGACGCGGTTTCAAACCGACAGCCTCTTAATTATTGTTCCGGCTCTTAACATCTGTCTTAATGTCACTTTCTGTTTAATTCCGAAATTCTTTGGCTTTATATATGTTATAAATGTTAATTTCTTCGTGTAAAATCTTAATTATTATTAAAGTCACCACTTGAGTAAAGGTCTATTTTTAATTAAATAAATTCACTTACATTTAGGTACTAGAAAAAATAGTGTTTGACTTAACCGTCGACATCTAAGGTACGCGCGTACGTTCGCGTCCAGTTGCTAATACTCTTTTGAAGTTGGTTAAAAAAGCTTTTATTGCTTTAGGAAGGTAACTGCGAAAACATCCGAAAGTTTTTAATTTTCTTACTGGTATACAAATTGGTTTCTGAAGCTACAAAAGGAGCACACGCCGCTTCTCCCGAGCGAGCGCGGGCCGAGGGCCGAATACAAATTAAGAGGCAGACTTCGTTCGCGCAAAACTAGTTAATGTGTGCAACGTCTGGATTTGAGATAGTTCTAAAAGCAAAGCAACTATCTACGAAAGCTAATCATTCACTTTATAACTTACTTGTGTTTTCTCGGAAATGCTCGTTGGTAAGATATTATATCGAGTTTGGTAGAAAATGCATCATTTTCATAACAAATCCTCCCTTTGTCGAACAAAATTAAAAAATTTAACAAATTTACTTTGCCATGGGCACTATTGCTGATCTTATACATATTTGTATATAAGAAATGAATAAAAAGTTCTAATTAGTACTCAGCAGGGAGAGCCGGCAGGCCGGGCGGCTGCGTCGAACGCTTTCTTAATTATTTATGCGCTGCAGGCTGAATAAGGAACACATTTGCTTCACTGCGCCAAATTAAGACTGCTAATAAAAAAGGCTTCTTAAAATCATTCAGTTTTGAAAGACATTTTTGGTTATAGCAAAAGTGTTCAGTCTTAAATAATTCAATTTTAGATCTGTGTGTTCCTTACAAAATAAATCGCGAATGTAGGTATTTTTTATTTATACGAGTACACTTAGAAATCCAAATTAGTTCAGTCCATTTTTAAGAAGTGAAGGAGATCGGTCCGCGGCGATGCGGCGGCGAGTCGGCCTCGTGCTCCTCAGCACAAAGAGCCGGGCACAGCGGGCGGAAAGTTTTAATATCCCTCCGATTGGATTCAGCCGCAGCCGGGGACGAAGGTACGGCCGTATTGAAAGGAAATTCGCATTCAACACTAATACGTATATCGAATGACAAGGAAATCGACTGAGACGTTTTGGTTACGAAGATTTTTGTACGCAGACGTTGTTAAAATTAACTTTTCCGAGTTGGGTATTTTGCGGTTGGATATTTGGTAGATAGGATCCCTAAATCTTCTTTCAGAATAAGTTTGAATATAGAATTATGTAGGATGATTGCAAAATGGTATGACCGCAGAGTTTGGCATGACATTATCCATATCAAGGTAGAGCTTACGATATTTTTCCTTGTAACCGAAATATTCGAAACCTAAAAGCATTGCCCGAAATTATAATTCGAAATATTTCGAAATACCAATAACGAAAAATGTCAATAACATTCACAGTCAAACATTTGTCGCGGTTGTGTAAGATGTCAAAAGATTATTTTTCGGGTGTCCAAGTGCGGCGCTGGGGGGGCTGAGCCGGGATGGGGTCTCAATCCATATTCGATCAGTAGGATCTGCACTGAGCCGATCTGACAAGCTGCCGATCTGTTTTGCATTTATATAAACAGCTTTTTACCTCTAATATTCGCACTCGTCTCCGACTTGCTCCGGAAACTTTGGACGGTAATATAGGGTTACCACAGAACAGATAAAAGAGGTTACCATACAGAGTTTGGTTAATGCCCCACTATTTAGAAATGTCATAATATGCGAAAAATGTTGGCTGTCTTCCAGGCTGCAAGTTTCTCACTGTGACATTGGGGGAAGTGTAGTTAGTTTTTAAACTTTGTTCGTGGCCCTAAGTCTGACAGTTTATAGGTTGTCACTATTGTTTGTGTCCATACCTAGATTTAATGACATAAGGGTTTCTTTATGCTAATATGTTGTCAGCGTGTTTTATCACGTTTCTATGTTCCGAGGAGTAGCGCGTAGGTGTGAGGCAGTTTGCGTGCACGCTTGGCTGACGGGCCCCGTAGGGTGGTGGGGTGCGGGGCGCCGCTGGACCTTCATCAAGCGGTTGACTGGTATTAGGGTGTGCAATTGTTCCAGTGCGCCGCATTCCACACTATATACAACACATATTTCACTCTGTGATTTCACAAATTAGCACCCATGTCTGGCAAGGGCCCGAATCGTCGAAAAAACTAATCATTCATCCGGACAAAGCGTTCGTTTACTTGAATATGTTAAACACTCGACGGCGTGGTACAATTAAAATGTCGGAAATCCCATATTCTGTTTTCGTTGCGTATCATGGGAACAAAAACTGTTTGTTTTAAAGGTGTAATTACAAAATCCCTCGTGTACTGAATTTTCCGGTGTTTTCGCGTGGTTCGAGTACGTGCCGTAAAAATAATTCGACGCTCCTCGGGGATCGTTTGTAAAACGTCACGCGTAAAACATATTATAAAGCCAATAAAACGTGTTTACAAGGGTGAGTAGAGCTCGCCGTCCTCGGGGCGTTTCGTTTCCGCGCGATATCCGTAAACATTTTAGCGCTGCAATAAATTTAACATTATCCAAGTCGCGAGACATTCTGTTTTCTTCCGTCCCGGGATCAGTTGGTTAACGGTTGTAATCTCGGCTGTCTCGGATTTTCTGCTCTTTGGTAACAGGAATTATACAATTATGTGGCTTTCGCATGTTTCTTCCGCTCAGCTTTATTTATGAGGAGATTTTTTGTCTTTGTTTTTGGTCGTCATCGCTTTTCTTGGATTATAATTAGGCAACGTTTTCCACTCCCGCTTATTGATTTAAACTTTTTTGTGAAGTTAAGTTATGACTGTCGCTTTTAACTGGTTAGGTAGTTTTGAAGTGAACGACGATACATCTACAACGTGTTCCAGAAGTACGTGGCCATATTTAAGGGTGATATTGGGTAGCCGATACAGATGAAGATACCAATAGCAAAAACAAAACAAAACAATTTTGACTAGACGAGAGGAATTTACTTTAGTTCACCACAAATTTAATGCACCAACTGCATCTAACTGTTCCAAACGTGATTTATTTGAAACATTTATAGTCGGAATTTACGTCGGTCGAATTAAAAAAATATTTTTTCCCTTAATCTATTTATATCAGTTACCCAACATCATCCTTAAATTCATATTTAGTAAGTGCGTCGTCATCCACGCACTTCTGGCACACGCTGTATAAATTATATAATCATAACTAGATAACAGTTAGATAGGTAGGTTAGGTATGTCCAAAAACTCAAAATAAATCCACCAAGTATGAACCGTTCCCATTATATTTACTTTCAAATATTTTGTTACTTTATACTGACTGTTTATTTCAAATTATTAGTGAACCATTTAATCAACAATCTACTACGTAGTACAATCTGAACGTTATTATTTCTTGGCTTATTAAGATTCACTCGTATAAACGGCACATTGGCCCGGGAAATCCGGTGGGGCTCGGCTGTCCGAACAGCAACCTCAAATTAGTCGGAGAAAATAAAAAGCGCCCTGTTTTTCTCAGCACGACTGACAGGGGTGCCTCGAGTGGCTACGGACTCTGTTTTGGTCAATGGACGCCCATCTGCTCTCATTATGTCGTGAAAACACTCGCTCTGAATTTTATGAGACTTATAAATGTTTAACAACGTATTTGAGCGGTGAATGCCTCAATTTTATGGTTCAGTGGTCACATGAGCACGTGCTCGATATAAATATTGGTATTTACGAAATCAATAAAATCTGTGTGGCTGATACAGTTAATAGCAGCAGTAAGAGTCTAAAAAAACTATAAAAGCAATATTCTTCCACTTAATTAATTAATGGGGTGAAATCAGCTAATACTTTCACAATAGATTAATCAGAGCACGTCGGCTGTCTGCATTGCAATGCCCTTTTGCAACGCTGATCCACTTTTCTACGGATGCGAGATTAAAGGGGAGAGTAACAAAATGAGAAATGGAACGATTTCAGGACGCATTGTTAGACGGCCGGCCGTTGTCGGATTTATGACAAAGAACAGCGGATGATTCAATCAAGCCGGTTCTTTAGTTTGTTATATTCATGTTACGGGAGCCATCTACGAGCTTATTGTTATCACAACGTTGCCTTTTTGCTCCATTTGCGAGTTTTCTGTCTTACATTCATTTTTAAGTGAATACTCTGTAGTCCATTATATGTATGTACATATATACATATATATATTACATAGGTACCAACTTTATAAGTATAGTTGTAGCTGTAGTAGTAGTATAAAACCCAATTTCGGTTTCTGTTTTTAAATCATATTTCATTTGTGTTTTATTTAAAGTCGTACTTTAATCATTTACCTCTTTTGACGAACTATCTTTTGAACTAGCTTTTTGAGGTTCCTGCTTTCGTTCAAAAACATTTTCATTGACTTACTTAAATTCAATTTCTTGTCGAATTGCACAGGGGAACCTCGAAATGGTATGTTTGTAATAAGGGATACTCAAATGGGGAAACTGGAATGTCATGCATTCAACACTGTACTAACGTGCGGATATGTAGAATAAGCAGTATTTCTCCCCATGCCTACCTAACGGAAGTCACATAAGCTTGTAAATACTTAAAACTCTGTTTTGTTTACTTCACAAACAACTCGTGCGTTATGATATTGTTATTTGAATAAAATGTATGTTAACTGCGCTCACAAGTTTGAGCGGCGACTGTATAAAAGGGCAAACTTTTCGTAAATAGGTATTCAGTGCAGGGGAGCAATTTACAATTTAAATATTCTTAATGTCTCCAAGTTGTCGCAGCGGGAGGGGCCCGGGGTCTCTCTACGGTACGGAGGGGGAGGAGGGGGCTAAGGCACGGCTATAGCAGCCACTTCCACTACATCAATCACTCGCGGACGCTGCGTCTGAACATTTCTAATTATTCGCCGTGCTTTGAATAGCCCAAATTCTTCTTACATGTCCACCTATATCAGTGTTGTAAATTTAGTCAGGTAGGATGGTTGATTCCGGCTTGTTTTAGGAAAGTGACGGTATCTACGACTTAATATTGAGTCGGTCCCTAGCAAACTTCACATAATAGAATTGCGTCAACAACCCCGGAATTAGCTCGTGTAATAATGTCGCCGAACTTTTAAATTTTCCTAATTAAAGTGGATAAAAACAATAAACTATATGCAGCAGATAGCACGGTGTTTCCTGGCTTTATTTTGAGTACAGGCAGGAAGATGAAACTTAATTTGAGGGCGCGTTCTGCATATTTTGCGAGAGGCGTGTTTGCTCACAACCGTCGCAGGGGCCGCTCGTCTCAAGAGGTGCTCCACTTCGAGAACTTGAGGTGACAGCGCCGTCTAATCTCCGCGCTTCGAGTTTATCTCATTGATACACTTCAACCACTTCCAGTGATAATTCACTGATCAATTACTGCCAGGTTTGTACATTTGTTATGTTAATTCATATTTTATAGGGCACAATTCGACGCTTTTCTACGTAGGCTACTTTATATCATGTTTCAAGGAAGCTGTCATTTCTGTCTATTCTAAAAAGAGTTTCCCAGTAAGTATTTACTTTATAGTAGAAGTTATGAGCTGTATCTTTGTTGCCAGTATTGTGTTTGGTGCTCCAGAAAATTCAACGTCTCGTTAAGGGGGATAGACTTCCATTAAAAAAAAAAAATTACCTATAATATACTAACATAATTAATATTCAAACATACAATGCCGAGTTTCAACTTCATCGGACCAAGCGTGGTTAAGATTCTTCCATACAAATTTTAACATATAAACCCCTAAACCCTTAAATGGGGGGTTGTTGTGAAAAACTAATAGGGCCAGTATTTATTTATCATCAATCAATATTCGTGGCAAGTTTCAAGTTTATAAACCCAAGGATTAAGATTTTTCCATATAACCTTGAACACACTCTAAATTGTACTGTGGGGATAGTGCTGAAATTATAATAATGACAACCTTTATAATCCACTTAGGTCAGTATTTGTACTAAGTTTCAAATAAATTGGCCCAAGAAATGTTCATAAAAAATTCCACATCCTAGTTCACTATTTACGGGTAAGTTTTTCTTAACGGACGTCTACTGACTATAATATAAGATAATAATATAAATAAACGACTACTAACTACTTCCTGCCAAATTTCATCTTTATACGTCAAGCGGTTTTCAATATTTCGTGATGAGTGAGCGAGTAACCTTTCGCTTTTATATATCCATTATTTATATACCCGGGAAAACGAAAATGAATGATGCCGACTACAGGGTGTTCATAGTATTCAAACCAAAATAAAAAAATAATACGTAAAGTTAGTATGGTTTCGTATAAATGGTGTGACTATTATCAAGACTACTAAAAAAGAAGTGGCAGAATAGGATATCTCACCAAAGACACTCATTGTAAATTGGTCGCCAAGACACAATACATAAGCCCACTTTCGCTGTAAAAGCGAATAAACACTAGCAATACCTAAATGATTACTTTCCTACAGTTCACTGCTTATTTCCGCAATTTCGTCATACTCATTTAAATTAACTGCACCGGTTAATTAATACTCTCCTCATTACCTTAAACAACGAATAGCGCGTAATTAATAATGTTATAATTATTACCATTAATAACGCAGAATCATAGCTAGATGTTGACACTACGAAAATATTTAATATCTCATTTAAATACGCAAGTTCAATATTTAATTAAATATATAATATGTACACTAGTTCCGCAACAAGAATTGTTTTTAGGACTGTCGATGCTATTTTATGTGGAAAAAAATAATTAAGTCAATTCCGAAATCAAACACACGTTAAAGATTGGATTTTAATTTGTCACTGCGTGTTAAGATTTAAAATTGGTACTGTCACTTTTTTGCATTCTGAGCTCGCCGGCGCTTATTTGGTTCAAACTATAAATGCCTTCAACCCTTCGAGACCTTCTTGTCAATAAAATTGTAAACTGCTATAAATTTTACGTACGATTTCTTACGGATTATGAAATAATACCTACTAGTTATTGCACATTAGTCGAAATTTAACCGCAATTCATAGGAAAACAGCTTCTTGCACTCCTTTCTACATAAAAACAGCTTCTTGCACTGCTTTCTATATAAAAAAAAACGGACTGATGCGAGTCAGACTCGCGCACCGAGGGCTCCGTATCTACATTTTTATGGGAAGTGAGTCTCTGGTCTCAGTCTGAAGTTTTGATTTACTAGCAAGTACCAAAATTTGTCGCAAAAATAAACAGCCAAATTTGTTTGTGGCTTGACTTAAAATCATGTTTTTTTAGGGCCTTAAGGAGCCATATATATACCTTTTTTAAAATCTATCCTTGTTCTTCCTAATGCCCTTTGTGTTCTTGTGCCGTAGACACTCTTTTGAACAAATTCCGGAACCCTGGTGGGGGCCATAGACTTGCGAATTTGATATTGATTTCAACATAATATCTTCAAACGTTCCTGTAAAAATGGGTAACAGACTGACGGACGGACAACGCAGTGATTCTATAAGGGTCCAATTTTTCCTTTTGAGGTACAGAACCCTAAAAATTTCGGAAACCCAAAACTGTGTTAAATAAAGGCTTTCTCTAGAAGTATTTATTAATTATACTTGTATAGAGCTCAAAATTACTGATGTTATTTAAAATCATTTAAGCAAACATAAGGGATTCCGAATTTGTACTACACACAAACTACACATTTCGTAGGGTTTCGTAGCAACTCGTAGCCGTTTCCTACGAATCACTAGACTTTGGACACACGCATAAATTCAACCTACAACCTTTTACTCAGGTACAAGTTAAAACAAATAGGTAACGCGTTCAACTTGACTCACACACGAAAAAAAATCGTATTATTAATGACGATTAAATAGCAATCGTCGTTTTCCCGCCCATTGAATCGCTAAGCACGCATAACAAAAAGTAACACAAACAATAATTAGTCGCGACATTTTCCCTCGTGAAGGGTGTGAGAGCATCGTGTCGGCCGTCGGCGACACAATAGATGTGTTTACAGGAAATCAGCGTGAACTGTGAACGCCTTCTCGACCGGGCCCCGGGCCCCCACACGCAAACACCGTCCGCAATAAACACTATTGCTACTACTCATCCTACTTTATCTACAGACTAACTATATCGATTTCTTTATCCGCCATTCAATCTAGTTGAGTCTCTTCTTGTTTGTTAATTAATATTCGCCACTTACATTCTGCTACTGATTTTAACGAGACCAACAAGTAGCGAGCCATTCACTCGAGATATAATTGCAGACGTTTGGCGCATCGAGAATGAAATGATTGCGAGCTCAAAGTGTTCCGATAACTCTGGCTTTCTTTGAATGCCTCGAGCGTTCGTTTTAAGTGGAAAAGTAAATATAGTTTACCTATGTATATTTTATTGCGGTTTCCAGAATAATTATTTGCATTTGATATAATTCTGTTCAAATGTGTTTTTATACGGTCGGTAAAGAGCAGTTCTCGTTGAAAGGTGTGTTCAACTCTTGTTAATAAATGAAGAATAAGTTCTACTTAGAATACCGTTTGGAATACAGTGAATTAGAAAGGATACAGTGATTATCTATGGGAATGGAATCTTTAGAATTTCAAGTTTGGCCAGCTTCCATATTAACTTGCACAACTTGTGCTCTTTCGGTAGCCTACATGATCAACTTTGGCTGTTAAATGGGATATCAAAATATTACCTTGTGATTACACACACACTGTACACATACAATCGTTGTGCGCATTGAAACTACCCTGTCTATTGTGAGATTTGAGCTGTAAGTATACTCAGTGGAATTTTATTCTGTGTAGAGACAGAAGAGAGATGGCGTATTTGTATTCATTGACAGTTTGAGAAGGCGTTATGAATAAGTATGGCATGTTGGTGGCATTATCTGCGTGTTCGGTAATGTATTCAAATATGTATCAAGCCCCATCCGCACCATGTTGCCGTTGTTATTTTATTTCGCACGCGTGACGCCGTACATACCCAGCTTTATTTTCGCGATACGGGAATATCATATTGTCCCTGTGTCGGCAGATATTTTGTATAGCCAGGAATGAGTCTGGACATTGTCGAAATAATTTCAGGTGTTCTAATTTGGTAAACTGTAAATTGTAATTGTTATTTATTTAATTTTGTATTTATTTACCCGCTACATATTAAATAAATTGCTTATCCATAATAACAAAATGTTTATTGCAACGTATAAATAGAGACATCCGTGTCCAAGATCTGTGTTTGTACACTAGACAGTCTGTTAGATATTGTAAGAAAAATTGTTGAACATAGGAATAGAACAGTTCTGTCCGTGCTCTCGAAGCTCAACGGATATTGATTACTTGTCTGTAAGGAATACAAATGTATCACGGAGACTGCTCCAGCGCTGAACTGAGCGTCATCCTTTGTACTGACATCTAACATTAAACTTCATAGCCGCGCTGCGAGCTGCGTGCACTGTTACAGCCACGCGTTGAGCTCACGCTCAGCTCGTGCCATATTTTTATTTAGCTTTTGTCGTCTCATGCGAGAGTATAAAGTGGCTGGTTGTTGCTTTTTTTCTAAAATGTTTAACATTAAGATCCAATTTATTATCTTCCTGTGATCCCAGAAAGCCAGTAGCTAACATCGCTGGAGCAATGAGAGCCCCAGGCAGCTAACTAGCAGGTGCACGTTAGCAAAGAAAAATGAAATAACGCAAAAAGGAGAAGTCGAGTCGGGCGAAGGGGGACGCTGAAACCATTGGGGTGGTTCTTTCGTGGAAAAGCCAGTTTCCTTTAGTGGAAACAGATAACGATCCGCTGCCGACGACAGAATACGTAACTGCACTCACTAAGCATACGTCTACATAGTAACGGAACGCTTGCCTATCAAAGGTCTCACAACAGATTCCCTTTATTGAGCCGGGAGAAAGTGCTCAGTCAGTGTTGTCGCGATCATATTCCGCTCCATTCAGTGCGTATCACGCGCGCGTACAACTTTCTATGCCAATTAGTTTCCTAGCGGATAACGTGTGGCTCAGCCCGATATTACATGACTAGCGTTACTGGTTAGCGTTACCCGGATAATAAGTTTGTACTGCGTCTGCTTACTGGACAAAATCAGGGAGAATAGGTACACAAACATACGCGGCGAGCCGCTGGATCATTGATTCCTAAGAGACGCTGCGTCATACTTCCGTGCACTGCATTGCAATGCAAAATTCAACGTCCGCAGGATCTTAAAGGAACATTATTATGGGAAAAAGTCTGTAAACATTTCTATGGCTGCGAGTTTAAATTGTTTTGGACGTTTTTATAACTCAACTGCAATGGTACGAACAATAAGCTAAACGTTTTTAAATGCTTTAATTATGCGGTTTAAAAATATTTTCTACAACAACCGTAGTAGAATGGAGTATTTCAGTACCTGTCGGCTATCAAATACACTGCTTATAAAGTGATGCTTCTGTTCACGTTCTTATTCTCCTTAGGGGGAACCCTCACGTCAAGTGGAAAAGTAGACAGGGCTCGAAGCAGTCCTCGCAGTAAGTGCGTCAATATTACTCCAGCTCACGATTATCAAGTGCAAGTGTTTCTTCTCATATAAAGACTGGAGCGGTCAATATAATCTTTATATAAAAAATGAAATAAATTTGTGAATAAAATATAGATATAGCGATTTTACATGATATCGGAGAATAACGTTCTGCACACAGATAGTCAGTCGACCGCAGTCGTACAAAATGAAGTGGTACTCCAAAATCCGATACACACTAATTGGCTAATATTAATTTACTAGCAAGGTGCAACAGCAGTATTTGCTATAACGCGTGCGTGCACTCGGCGCGGTACGGCGGCGTGGCACGGCGGCGTGGGCCGTGCTCGTGACTAGCATCCATTGCGTTACGATACGGCGACGTGCCCTCCATTCTGTTATATTGTATTGCCAATTTGTAAACATACGGTTTACTACTATCAAATACCGGACTCGGCTTAAAATACAGCACAAAATATACACGAATATTTGAAAAGGTAGTTTTGTTCAGATTTTTGACTGGTTTTCCTTTGAATGTTACACACGAATGTATTCGTGATGAATTTTGGAAGAATAGTCTATTGCAACCTGAGCTTATGGGATGAACAGGGTAGAGTTGTGTAGATCAGTTACAGTCATGAGTGGTAATTTATGTAGGCTTTCTGACTAACATTCTAAATACATAAAACAGCATTTCGAATAATAATAGGTAGAGCTACTGCAGGACAAAAGGAAAGGAGCTAAAATTCACTTTTCAGAGTCGACTTACCGGAATGTAAACAATAATAAAATTCATTTATATGCAAACAAGTGTCACTGTTACATAAAAGCTCTGCCTCCTGAACTAGGTAGTTAACCTGTACCCCAGGAGACAGGACAATAATTACATATGTATATATCTTTTACCAATGATCTAACATTGGAATTCAAAAATAAAGTATTAAGTCAGAGATACAAGGGCGGCCCCTGCACAGCGCGCGCTAATGGGTGCCGGGCGGCATTACCATTCCGAGTCGATAGGTGAGCGGTGCAGTACCAGCGCGGCGCGGCGCGGTAACCGCCGCCCGGCCGCCGGCGCCGACCGCCTTGTGAATATGCAAAGTGAAACACGTTAAATATTGAACTACCGTATTGTACCTAAATGTGCCTAAATGTGCGCTTTAATTCTAAACTCTTCTCACTATCTACAACTTTTAATTTGTATGTTATTAAAGCCAAACTCCGCAATTTCCCTCAGACTGGCAACTTGCCAACTTTAAAACTTACGAATTAGACCAAATTAGAGGTTTATTATAAAGTAAATGAACGTGGACGCGACTACGGAGATAGAATACGATTAAAAGAACACCGTGTTTTAGGAAATCCGTTTTAAATTTGTATTTTCAGAGAGTTTATTTCGTTCCCTAACAGAATTCTCATGTTTAGATAGAAAGAACATTTTATTTCATAACATCAGATAAGCAACAGTTGAGTCGAACTTATAATTCTATTTTATAATAACTCAGTAGCTTCTGTACCGTTCGCAACGAACTGTTTCTCGGAACTTGGCCTTAATGAAGACCTCTCGCTGCTGTAATGAAATAGTTAATTATAGTTTCTGCGACAGAAATAAGCAAAAATATTAGTATCTCATTTTGAACCGACTGAGAAGTATTTTAGAACACCACGTTTGTTTTTTACGGACCGTGCGGGAAACACACTCACGACGATTTATAACATACAAACCAATTATAGCAGTAGGTAACAAGAACAACTTAAATTACCATAAGTATTCGTTTTGAGGATATTGGAGGTCTCGCATTGTACTAATTTGAGATGTGTGCTAGTAAGAAAACTAGACAGACGCCTGGGAAGATAATACATAAATCACGTGCAAACTCACCACTACAATAATATAATTTGTGTACGCATGTATTATGTGAGCACGTGACACTCCACGCGCCGGAGATACGAGCACGACACGTCATTCAAGTACAGAATACGAATCTAACGTGAGGAGAATATAATAACAGTGTATCCGCATAAAATATTTCTCGATAAACTGATAAAAAGCATACGCTGGCATGTCAGAGCAAAAATTGCCAAGCGCGGCGTCCCTCGCGCGCGGCATTGTGCCCGAAATGACACGCGAAAGGCGTCAAGAGCGGCGCGCTCCGCCTTCACAAAAGGCTTACAGATGCGCGCACCAGAAGATTTTAATGAGGCAACGACTCTGTGTGATTTTATCGCGTGTGCCGTAATGAGAAATAACCAAGCGCATCCTCTTTGCTGCGCTCGTACGGTGTTGCCAGCAAAAATGCTACAAGTGACATCTATGCCTTCTAATTTATTACGAGTGCAATAACTCTCGCACAAAGAATATCAGATAACTGACGACTTTTTAAGCCTGAAATGCGCAGCTTTTCATTTTATTCCTACCGGGTATGTTGTATGCGGATACTTATTAACGGTTGATTGGCTCGTGTACATTACCAGATGTAAACAAATCGCGCCGGCGATAAAATCAGCTCTGTTTTACAAACGTAATAAAACAAATTAGGCGCCGAAGTAAGTTACGAGGGCCCGGTACACTGGCCAATTTTCATCAATGCAAATCACGTTGTCGACTCGTCAACCCAATTACCAAGAAGTGAATTTAAATAAAGATAAGTATCGCCCTCGAGGAGACAATGCTAATAGGAGGCGGAGGCGTGATAATAGGCTCCGACTGGGGTTGAGCCGCACCGCGCCGCGGTAGGTGCTTTAATTAGATCTCGCGACTTACGCCGTCAGCCCAACACTTGTTCAATTAGTGATTAGCTTTAAGAAACTTTATTACGCAAACGTTTAGAGCTCTTCGGTTTCAACCGTGACAAGTATTATGAAGTAGTTTGTCTGTAAACAACATCTGACACAACACGGATGTTTCAAATTATTTTGTTTGTATTACGTAGCCCGTAGGTGTACCTAGTGAACAAAACACTGTTGAAGTCAATCAATTCGGTGAATGCTATCAATCAGTATAAGCGGTCCGAGTTTAATTAAAATGTAGAGGTGAAGGTATTTTCATTATAAAGCATTTCATAGACTCACTGGTCTTGTGGTGAAACGGTTTGTTTTCCTGATATATATGTATACCTACACTACCTTTCAGTTTGTCTTTAGAATATTCCGTACACCTTTTTTGCTGTCTATTTATTTGTTAGCTATTTTTATTTGTTTTAAAAATAAGTAATTCTTTATATTATTTCAGTGTTTAGTTTTATCTGCCATATAATAACATAATAATCACTTGCACTTAGCAAGTGATAATTATAACTGAAAAGGTTTCAGTTGCGGCTTTACCGGCACGGTATATTGAAACGTATTCTTTGTCTGTTATAGGTAGGCTGTGTAGCTAGCACCTATGTTAAGTATATCTTTATAATTAACATAGGTGCGTGAACATTTTTTAGACTTAGTAATTTTTAGAATTTTACTTCCATTCTGTAAATCATTTTTATGACGATGCATTTACAATTTTTGGTGTACAAAATAATGAGTAGGTATATACATATGTTGGTAGGTATGTTGTTCATGATTGGGCCATATTGAAGCTGACAGCAACTAAATTGTATAAGCACCGGTGACAGGGACGGGCGATAAGGGGCGCAGGGTGCGGGCGAGCGCTGACTTCCCGCGACCTGTCAACATCTGCTTCCGCAGTGGCGCTTATCTGACCGCGACATGACCCGACCCCGATGACCTTACAAATATGTGGGGAAACTCGAAAAAACTTAACGTTTCCCAGTTAGATTAAGATTTTTAATGAACGATGAAGTTTATAAAATATAATACATATCATAGTTTCTTGTCGGAGTCGCCGAATATAAAAAAACTGCTTTCATGTAGCTTGAATAGTCAAAAAATAAAATATGGAAAAGTATATTTAAATATAACAAATATTATAAGACGTTAACAATGATAGCTGTGCTTTAGGGTTTAATTAATATAGCTAAACAAGAATTTACCCGAAAGTTTGCAACAGACGACGGACGGTTTCTAAAAACAACCAAAATGTTGTGTGATTGCATATGTAGAAGTTATTATTATTATTGGCTATGTAAATTGTTTCTCCTACGTAGTAGCTCGAAAAATATTCATTGATAGATAGGTATCTATCAATGAAATAGTTTTCTAAACTGAATCAATATTTTTCGCTGATCTTCAAAGGCCAAAAAATATTAAATCCCAAGAAATACATTACACGCAACAACCGTAAGATTTTTAACCAACTCTATTACAAGTTGATCGTCATTAAAGCACCACTAGATCAAATTTTATTATAGCGAGTGGAATCCGCGATTACATTATGGTTTAAAGTGGTAGAGCCAATTCTTCCCTATGTTCCGTCAATACGTCTATGGGACGTGAATCTGCACAAATGATGGTGCCCACTTCACCAACATTGGCCACTCTATGCCATCACTCTTGAGAATGCTAGAAGGAATATTTTTGATGATAAATAAATGCACAGGTTTGTGTGGGGTAAGTCGGTTTGAGGGTAGAAGAATGTTAAATATTATTTAATAAATTAAACATTATTACTTAATTATATAGTTAAACCTACCAGCACCCACCAGCGATAGCAGCGACCCTGCAGTTGCTTGAAAAAACTATCTAAACGATGGGCCTTAATGAATAATTTAATGATTCGTGAATCTATATTACATTCAAATTTTCTATAACATATTTGTATTTAGAATCAGCTTAAAACTTTTTGAATTTTTATAAATAAGGTTTTAGATTTTTGTCCTCAGATATCCATAATGTACTCAGCACGACGCGACGGATTCATATAAATGAATGAATAGGTGTCGGTAAATATTTCGACTGTTGTTATCTTCCCAGGCTCCGTGAGTGTTACACACGTTATTTTATACACACAATATGTGACACTGCCACGTATATTTAGTGCCACTGATAAAATCTATTTTATGTCTCCCGCTGGGCGCAACCCTTAGCTTTCTTTCCCCCAAACGTTCCATCTTAAAATGCTTTAAGCCATTTAAGATATCTATCTACTGCTAGGTTTCCTAAAAGTAGGTATTGGATAGTGACAATGTTCACTTTTTAATGGAGAAATGTTACACTCACCTCCCCGACCGTGTGTGGCAGAACTTTAAATGTATGTTATTATTTTTATGTAGGTATGACACGTGCTAATTTTGATGAGTGGGGGCACTAAAAAGTCAGATTGATGAAAGAAAATATTTCGAACCATTGACAAAGTTACATTCAAAACCTTTATTGCAAACTGAGTAAAAATCAAAGACAATCGTTTGTTTTGTATTTAAAAACAAATCAATTGTAAAACACGTAATATAAATGAAACGAGCTGAATAACAACAAAAGAAAATACTACCAATTGTAGCGACATCATTTTTTCCACAATCCGTCCACTAAAACTAATATTATGTATGTTACTTTATTTCTATTTTCTGTATTCACTCAGGGTTTATGTATCTCGAATAGTCACGTCCGTGTCCCGGCGAAGGGTAAAGCATACAAATAAGTGGAAGTCCGAAGCCGCCCAAACACCCGCGCCACGTTCTTTATCTGCGGATCTCTTAAAAGAATTTGATCGTATATGAGAATATTACGAGCCGCATCTGTGACAAGGGACGTATAAACTTAAATATTTGGCTACAAAACCAGATTTACCATAGCAAAACTTTATATTGATTTTGTTCTAACTGATTTTGATACTTTGATGCATTTGAGCCTTTACAAAAACTAAAAGTTTGAATTTATTGGTTCTATCTTCAAGTAGTATATATAGTTTTCAGGGTTACGTATCTCAGTCAGCAAAAACGGAACCCTTAAGTGATCCTAATCACTTAAAACATGAAATTAATATCAAACACTCAGGTCTGCTACCTCTTGGAGCAGTGAAAAAGTCAAACTTCTAAATCAACTCAATCTATAGATAAGGCCAGGGCTCCGTTTATGGTGCATATTTCGACGCTCGCAACGGAATCAAAACCTATGTGGTACTTCCCGTTGACCTAAAGTGATGAAATCGATCGATCTCACAGTAAAAGCACAAAAATGTCAGAAAATCTTGTTCATAAACATCCGTAGGTAATGTAATCCTTGGAAAAAATAAGACTTGATCGGTAACCTGGTTGTGCCAGTGTGGCTCGCACTTTTCTAGTGTTTTTTTTTAAGTTATCTTGCTAAACATTATTAAAAATAAAAGAAGATAGAAGTATATTATAATGTAACTGAAGATAATATAGTCGGCCGAACGAAAACAAGACTTTCTAAACTTGAACTTGCTTACTTTCTATTGCACTTCCCTGAACTCGAACACACAGTAGCTCTGCATATGAAGGCCTTACTCTCAATTTCTCTTGTTATTGTGAAAACACTTGCTCCTTCATGTGGAGTTCCGTCAAAACATTTTGGTGTAAAAACAATAATTGGCGAAGTCTCAAAGCGGATAAGAGATAGGACGATAGGCTATTCGTCATGATGGCGTGTCAAAGGTATTATAACGAGGTGTCTGTGTGTCCGCAATCAATTTGGCGGTGTGGGCCCTGTCAATTTGCGGCGGGACGGAGTCGCGGCGTGCCCGGTCCGCCGGCCCGCCGCCGCCGCGTAGCGCCGTTGGCCCGTCTGCGCTGATGACTTCCGACTGACCGCTCCTCATTTGCATAAGGGCTAGCTTTAATATGAGATTATTCTCGAGTTAGGAGCGACTGCGGTCCCATTCATTATTAGTTTCGGAATATTTAGTCGACCCAATCCCGGACGTAATTATTTGAATTGCCTCTCGTATTTGACATGCTTGTTGGCAAATTGCAATTCGACTGAGTAGTTTTAATAGTCCAAATAAATATTTCTTAATTTAATATAGTGCTATTTTCAATTCCATTGAATAAAAAAACAGATTTTTGATAGTAATTTTACATGAAACGAATTGAAATAAATATTGATATAATCTCTTACAGAACCTTCAAATAGTTTTTGAACGGAATAACAACGGAATAACGTTATTATATTTAGAAGTTACATTCATATAGTTCGTACACGCAACATAATACGAGCAGCTATAAGTTGTAACAGTTGAACATCATGTAGGAATTTAATCGGCGAGGTGTACACGTACGCTACATTGTAATCACAACAATAGTAGTGACGTGTGCCTTGCGGAGCAGCGTCTTGCCATCGGTGACAAAGGGATTACCGCTCCCCCCTCTCGGCCCCGCACCGCTGTCTGCGGTTTCTTAATTAACCCCTAAATACCCTTGCACGCGCCGCACAGCCTCGTGCGGTATGTAAGATTATTGCCAACGTTACCCTTGTTAATTTTAATGTACGGTATTATTGAAACAAATACAAGTCGTCGTCTCTACGAGCGCCTTATTAACTTAAACGTACGTATGCTCTTACTGTGACTCATTATTAGCATGTTACATATTATACACTAGCTTCTGCCAGCGACTTCGTCCGCGTGGAATAGTTACTTTACCCCCGATTTTGAAACTCTCAGCCCGATCGGTTTAAAATTGACAAAAGATAGACATGCTGTTTCGGGATATTTTTTAGATAATTTTATGTAGAACATTTCCGTAATACATGATTTCTATGTAACTTTAACCATTAAGGCTACACACGCGACGGAAGCTTAAAAAATGGAGTAACTTTTTCCGTTTTCCCAACATTTTCCTTCACTGCTCTGCTCCTATTGATTGTAGCGTGATGAAAAGTATACTATAACCTGCCCAGGAGTATGAAGAATAATTGCACCAAGTTTCGTTAAAATCGGTCGAGTAGTTTTTGTTTCTATAAAGAACATACAGACAGACAGACAGACAGACAGAAAGACAGACAGACAGACAGACAGACAAAAATTTTACTGATTGCATTTTTGGCACCAGTATCGATCACTAATCACCCCCTGATAGCTATTTTGAAAATATATTCCTTGTACAGAATTGACCTCTCTACAGATTTATTATAAGTATAGATGAGATATATCTCGCGTTGTTATTCGGGTGCTATTGTTTGTACTATCTCGTGGCACATAATCTTGGTTTGGGTCGTTGACGCGACCGCCATCGATACATCGAACTAATGTTAAGTATAGTCTTCTATAACACGCGAGTGTTGTTTGTCCTGAATAATCTTTGTTATTGATCTATGTAGACTCATCGATTCACGTAATTGCTATGAAGGCGTTCTACTACTATTACCTACTCGTATGTGTAGGCGATTTATTTTGAAGATTGATTTATTGTTCGCATGAACTGTGACCTCGTGGCTCGGCAGTAATTTTTAATTAGGATTGATTCCTCAATTATTGTGGCACTCTGTTTGTGATTGACTAACGAAACGATCTCACGATTAACGACGCGTGTTTGGATGTCGGCTGTGTTGCTTTACAATTTTCCGCCATGGGTGTACCTAACGTAATTAATACTTACGCGTCATCGTAACCGGGAAGGTGGCTCCGAAAAATCAAGTATTGAACTTGATTTTTTCAGTCGTAACCATATCATAAAAATTGGCCATTTCGTGAATAGAAGTGGTCAGCCATAACATGAATTGGTTGACCCCTCCTTGAAATAGCCAACTCAACTTAAAATCGAAGATGTTCTCCTTTTGCGGTACTGGGTTTTAAAGAACAGATTGATCTGTTACTCCAACTCCCGTCATCCCATTCGGACCTAACCTATCCTTGTCGGGGCACCGTTAGTTCCCTCAATCTAACCTTACCTAACCTCGACCATATAATGACCAATTTTACGTTATGGCTGCGACATATCTATTGTGAGGGATGAGCGTAGAGAAACGCATACACAGCTAATAGGGTGCGTTATGTGTGCGATGTTAATGCGCGATTTACATCGGTTGAGTCAGGAGCAGCCGGGCAGAAAATCGAGCATCGTGCTTAGAACTAATACGATCAGGTGAGCAAACACGCAACAGCCGAGGCTTTCATCTTCAGTCGGGTATCTCTTAGTCGAGCACACAGGCATACGCAAACCTAAATGTTGGCTCCCCGGCGAACTGCTGCGTGCGCCAAAACGAATGTACACCCTATTGAGCGAGTACTATATTGATACTAATACCTAGTAAGGTATACACTTCAAGTTCCAATAATGTTACAAAAGTTGCTTATTCTGGATGAGGTGAATATAAGATGATTGAAGAACTAGTCAAACACTAATAAATCTAGAATAGTTTGTATTTATTGACAATTTAATTTAGTTTGAAGCTGCTGAAAACTATATGTGAAGCTTGACTATTCCTGCGAAATTGGTTGTTTTTACAACAAGTACCAACAAGTTTTATAGAATTTAACGACAAATTTACCTTTTCTTTTAATTTTTTGTTTAATTTCTACCCAACGGTCGTGAAACGTTGGCAAAATTAAGAACAATAAGAAATCAAATGATTTTTAGCTTAGTTGTTTTTAGGGTTCCGTACCTCAAACTAAAAAAGGAATCTTTCTTATTTTCTCTATCTTTCACTCCGTTGTCTGTTTCTTTCTAGGTTTGTCACGTTTTTTTTTCTTCTCAGCAATACCTGGTGGTAGCGTGTTGTATTTAAGACATAATACGAAAGTTTATGGTCCCTTGAAGCTCTAACGATACGCCCTCTAAGTCAACGCAGCAAAAAATACGGTCATTTATACGTCATTCATGTCTTTTTTTTTTGGAAATTTTGGATAATTTGACAAGAACATAATTCTTACAGTAAAGTAAAGGAAAAGTTTGAAACATGGTAATTTGGTTTATTAAATAACAATAAAATAAAATATTTTCTGCGAATCCAAACTTATGTTTCGATTGAAGAATTGATTGTGAAGTACATTGACGTATGGGAAAACATTTTTAAACAACAAAGTTAAGTTTGTCCTTTACTCTTACTTGCTATTTTTTAGAGTAATGAGTGTGCTTTTATATGAATTAAACTCCCTTAGTTAGTCTATTAACTCAAGTCGCTTTTGAGTAATTTTATAAAATTATTTGCCAATACATTTCATGCACTATGTAATCGCGCAGCTCTTTACTTTCTCACGGCCGTAATAAAACACGCTTTTTTTTCGTTCAATTGCTCTAAACCGGAATGAAATAAATCTATTATCAGTATGAATGCGGCGAATACATATACACAATTCCCAGCCAGACCAACTACCGCCACTGAGCGAGTTTATTATCCAATCAATCGTAGGTACGAACACGTCCAAGTCAAGGCGTGTGCATTCGGACGGCGGCAGCTCGTCGATTCATGTTTATACTCAGACAACACGGCCAGTCTTTGCGTCACAGCTAAATAAACGACATTGACTCTCTCAAAATGTTGTATTCGCCATATTAAACATTGGAACCATTAATCAAACACGGCACGTTGAATGCGAACGTTTGACGGCTCCTGACTCAATACTGTTGTCGCAGACGACATCGCTCCTTTCTTTACATAGACTCCCGCCTCGCTCACGGGATGACAAATGTTTACTTGCTTATTCAACCCCTGTATAACCCCTTCTCCTGCACAGTTCAACACTTCCCGCTTCTTCCAAACAGTATTAACATTTTCGCCGCAGCGATCAAATACTTAACCATTCCGCACCTCGTGTAGCGACATGAAAGTAAGAACTTAAGAAGAAAACAAAGAACGCCAATTTGGCAAGTCGAAGACAAACGCATTTAAAATGGGCAGAGCAGAGCAAGGGCCATCTATCTCGCCGCTTGATAAACGACGACATTATTCCTTATCGCCCACTCAATTTGTTTAAAAGCGTTCTGCTTTGATAATTTGAGAATTACAAATCGTATCTCTAGACACAAAAATGTCCTCATAACTGTAAAATCTTGCCAGCTTGATAAGGCTAAGAGGAGATCGGTCCAATTTATCTAAATTTATATCTTTGGAATATGCCGCGAGACTACGAAAAGTAAAGAAGTCGGTCGATAGTACATTTCTGTGTAGGATGTATATATGTCATGTATGGAGTTGAGTGAAGAAATGGTTTTTGTTGCAGTGGTGGAGGAGCCGGAGTTCACCGACGTGATTCAGAACGTAACGGTGCCGGCCGGCCGCAGCGTGCGCCTCGCCTGCTCCGTCAAGAACCTCGGTTCCTATAAGGTACTAACAACACACGAATCACGGTCCAACAGCTCGGCTGACACATGTACGACACATGCTCGCACTAAGCTACTTTCAAACCTTGTTTATCTCCGACAACACAAAATCACATCTGAATGAACTCAACGCGAGAGGTCGGAGGAAGCGGCAGCGAGGTGAATAGGCGACAATATGCGTGGAGCGGCGAGAGGAAACATAAAATAAGAAGCATTTTATCATTTGATTTAGAACGCGCCGTCGTAATAAAGTGTCCATATAAATGGAGGAAGATATGATTTACAACCCCTACGTTGAGTTTGCACCTTGGTCTTGCGGCTGAGACGGTTTAAAAACTATAATATTTTCAGAAAGAACGTTAAGTTTGTGGTTTTAGAAGTTATTTAAAAAAAGGATTTGAATTCTAAGGCCTACTAACACAAACCAGAGTTACCTTTTAATACCGAGTTAGTTTTAAACTGGGGCCATTATGTACGAAATATTTGTTATTTGACCTCGTGTCTAACTCTAAGTTAATTATAATAACTGAATTCTGAGTTATAAAATATGAATAAAGTAATGAGGGAAAAGCCGGACCTACTTATAAGAAGCACGAACAAACTAAATGAAATCAGTGCTACGCTTGCTACGAGTACTACGCCGTAGCAACAGCGGTACGATACGAACGCAGCGACTCATTTGAATTCATTTGTGAATTTAACAGTTTGGAATTAGTACTAATACTCTGAGCATTAGATGAAAGATTAAACTTAACGACATCAATTTGGCATCAACATATGTATATCTGTAACGAGTAATACAAGTGCCGGAGCAAGCAGGCCGGAGCCGGAGCCGGCTGGCGGCGCGCGGTGACCGGACGCCGGACGGCCGATAAGCCGCAAGGTGACGCTCCCACTACGGGGGGAGCTGGTTCATTTGGTTCCACTGAAACTCCCTGCGCCCGCTGTTAACCAGAAACGTAGATTAGTTAGTAAATAGCCAATCCGTAGGTAAATGCTCCGATGTCACTACCGTGTTCGTCTACCTTCGTTCATAAAGTTACGTCTTATTCCCATTGGGGTTACTAAAAAATATAGAATGTTGTGACGTTTACGTTCATATTTTTGGTCATACACGCACGCCCGTTGTGCCTACGTTCGTATTATCTCTTCGTTCGTATTAACATCGAGTCTCTCCCAACACTATTCTCTAACAACACACAACACAGCGCGATGAGACGGCACACGTAAAACCAGCTAAACATCAATAGTATTCTATCGATTTCCGTTTGGCCGACTTTTTCTTTTATTTTATTGCATTTACTTACTTGTGAAGCTGTCTACGGTGCGGGCGCAATAAAAGCTGAGATAGTGTTCTCGTACTTGTGAAATAAAGGCTTAAGGCTGGGGGAGCCATCACGGGTGCCCTGTATTGACAACAAGAAGCGGATTTCCCCGAAAGCCTCGCCTCTGCCATTAGTTTCCCGCATCGGTTAAAAAGATTTGCCTTTTCGTCCGTATTCTTTTTTTTTTTTGAATGATTGACTTATGCGAAATATTGTGTTGTATTCTCTACTTAGGATGCTTTTTATGTATGTTAAAAATGAAATGCTGTTCGTACACATCGATGTCGACTTGACCGATTTAAACATTTTTTAGGCTTCTGAACATCTGCATGAAAACATGGTTACCTTACAGGATTAGGTACTCGTGTCTCTGTCTGCCAGTATGTTTGTCTATCACAGCGAATTGCTCCGAATCTACTAGACCAATTCATTTGTGTACTCATACGATGTTCTGTGATCCAAACACGGACGCGTAACGTACATACATAAATAATGTTGAGTACGAGTACCCCGTACTCAACATTATATTTATTTATGGCGGACAAACCCAGAAAAATCAAGCTGGTTAAAGTTTTTCAAACTGTGCAGTTCTTGTGAGGTTCTCATATTAATTTGTTTTCATAATTTTAAAATAAATAATTTTGAAGCTAAATAAATAGATACATTCCCCCTCCCTTATTTCCGAAAGTACTGTAACTGATTACAAGAAAACTATAAAAAGTATATGGTATTAAAGTACATTTAAAAATAATATTATGATTTCGGAACCTTTGACCACTTTTGCAAGGGCTATTTGCAAGGGAGAAAAAGTCATCAAAGTACCTAATGTATTCGCCCAAGTCTACACTTTACCTCGATAGATCTCGATCTCTGTTTCGTTACCACGATTTGATAAGGTTCCGGCTGACTACGTTAGCGTAGAGAAGCGTAATTTTCACTGTTTATATATAGATAAAAGATATCATCTAAATAATTTTTGAATGGCCCTTTTCGACTGGAATATTCTCATAATCTGCGACTTAACTGATACGAGTACCAACACGAAAAAATAAATGTACCTACATGGTTCTCTAGGCGTTGTAGCCAATCAATCAGTTCCGGTCATAGATATGAACAACCTGGATTATCAAAGTTTTGAACAGCTCTTTAATGATAGTGTCTAAATTAACTAAGCATGATAACAGTTTTTTTTTTAGTTTGTTTGCTCGAGTTCTTTTACACGGTCAAGCCATCACTGCCAATCTGCATAATATATTTTCTTCCTAGCTATGTTCGGGACGGCTTATAGTCGACCTGCTAATTTGATCTCCACACTCCTGACCTTCAGTCCATAAACAGTAATCCTTGGTAATACTGGTCAGATGTTCCGCCGCTATTGTAAGTACCTAGTACACGTGTTAGTTTGAGCCTAAATTGCGTTTACTTTAGTGTTTAGGGCAGCGCGTTGGATTGTTGAATAACATAATTGTGAGGAGATATATATAATGCTATTATGTTTCATCTCACAAATAAGATATATTTATTTCATAATTAATAAGTATCGATTGTTACTGCGGTGAATAAAACAGCCAAACAGGTCGTTTGTGGCCCTTCCGTGAGTGTATAAAAGTTATTATCTAGTTAGTCTGACAACCATTCTGGCCAAGGTGTATTGTTTTACCCAGTAACTTGGTACTGGAGGTCAGATAAGCATTCCATTCATGTAGAATACTGGTTTTCCGCTACCTCGTTTGAATAAAAGCCCTCAACATATTTAGAAGAAGGCAACAAGGTGATGATGACAAGTTACGAAGTACGTTTCTTCTTTGTAGAACACCTGCCCACACTTTATTGTAAAATAGTTTACGGCGATGAAACGATATTATTATCTTGCATTTTAAACATTCAAATAAACGTATCCTACGTAAAATTTTATTCACGAGGCAATTCGACGAAAAGATTTCCTATTTTATGCAAATGTCTGTAAGTATGCGCACGTAGCCGGTTCATCGGTATGAAATGTCAGATAGTCGGCAGTAGCGCGTGTGGGTTTGCAATAACATGCCGCAACGAGTCGCAGCTATGTTACTCTCGCGCCGAGCGCCCGGTGCCGCATGCGAGCGCCGCCTGTTCAAATTCTGGCATATTTCTCGTGCCTTCGTACTGGCGCTGGCACGAGCAAACTGAGCCCAAGATGAGAGAGCCGAGAGCGCTAGTTCCGACGACCGACCGCCGTTTAATGTCTGTAATGATCGTGTTCACCATTACACAATCCTGAGGAATACCGATTCATGTTTTAATTAAAAATACACACCCCTTTCGTACACAAATGCAAACTTAAAAGCGATATTATGGAAAACTTTAACTATAACGATAAAACTTGTGCTCGAAAAATGTTTTCGATCACTACTTACATCAACCCCAAAATAACTTATTGGCCGAAGATTCCGTGAAAACTTGGAGAGCCCTCGGCACAAATCCGCAGCTGGAGAGATCTCTAAGTGGGCTTTTAGCAGAACTAAGCTAAGCCGTCTCGTGCAAGATGTTCGCTCATTTCTGTCGGCGCCGCTGCATTAGTGTGTCCACCGCGCTAACGTCTTGTGACGTGGGGGTGCTCCGCGAACAACACATTGATACAAACTGTGCGTTGTTGTTTTATTCTTTTACCTGTTAACACACGGGTGCCGAACGTAACACCTGAAACTGTTATACTCTGAGTAACTCACTGAGTTTCATCTCTGTACCCATCTACTGCTGGTCCTATCGTATGTAAAATTTTCTTTTATGAATACGTAACACACAGTAAGATATTTATCATATTTATGAAGATTGTATCAAAAGCGACTGCTGGGCAAATCTCTCCAAAGACCAGCAAAAAGTATCTTAAGTAGTTTTGCGAGCTTTTATATCTATTCGCTTTGATAAGATTTTCACAAAATAATATTCCATTTATTGGATCATCCGTGGGAATATTGCAATGGTTGTATTATGCTGGTGTATTTTGTTGCATGATAAGAGAATCTTTAACTTGATTTTAGATGTATTTAGTGGACAGTAATGGCTAGCAACTTCTTAAACGCCTTGAGACGTGCAACGCCTTTACACAATACTTATACTTCGGGGGGTCAACGCTCAACGCTCGCAAGTACTTAATTATGCGTTGCAATCACAAAGATGTAGATAAATTAAGCATGTCACTTGCAAAATACTATATTAACGCTAAATTTTATGATTCAGGAGTAGCACCTGTCTCAATACTTAGTCCGTTCCTCCGCTCTTGATTTGCCAGAGTTAATGGTACTTACAGCGAGAATATAAAGTTAAAAATATGAACCGTTTCAAAACTTGAAACAAACAAAGTTAGGGTAACAGCGTAAGATGAAGCTCTTTAAACGTTCCATAATTAAATCTGTCGTAATATTATTAAACACGTCTACGAATCATCTCCTGCGGCGATAGGACCCGTCGTTAAAGAGGTTCGGTGCGGCGCGGTGCGCGGCGCGCGGTGGAATGGGCAAAGTTTGCAACGAGTCCATTATAAATCAAACGATGCCTTCCAGGCATGTCCTGAGGGACGAGGACGTCTCCCGCCGAGCCACGAACTTCAACTTTGCCTCCTTAATGCCTCAACAATTAAGATAAAAAGAAAGAAGTGCCCAAATTAAAGGTGGTTAAAAGATAACGAGTTAATAGGCCGCTCTAACTTTACAAGTTAAGCCTAAGAGCAGGGATTTTTGGTATTATCAATTATCATAGTACATTGTTCGATACGTATATTTTTGACAGCTGTTAATTAATTTTAGTTGTAAATTAGCTAAAACAACAAGAACTATTCATAGATGGCTACTGTGTCATATAAGACGATCAAATCTGTTTTTTAATAAAGATAAACAACTTTACCTAGCACTAAACTCAAAAATGTAACAGCAACCTGTCCATAAAATTTGCGGTTAGGTAATTTTGCATATTTGAAGTAATGGGCCGAGTGCCGGCAGCGGTGCGGAGTGTGGTGAGGAGGGGGGAGGTGAGGTCGGCGGCGGCGGGGGGGAGAGGTTCAGGCAACAACTCGCGTAACGACGTCGTGACCTAACTCGTTTAGGATCCGCAGACGAATGAAATTAGTTAGCCGCTGCCGTCATTACGAATATCATATTTTCATCTGCCACTTCCGCCAGCTTCATTACTCACTAACGTAGCGGCGAACCATTTAACTTCACAGAAAAATCTCACTCCGTAATTTACCATTTTCACCATATTCTTGTTTTCAAATGAACTAATAATATACATATTAGCGCGAATTCAAGACACAGTTATATAAATCCCGGAGCACTTGTGCTCTCACTGAATGTTTCTTGCCACCCCGAGCGCTACGATTGGAGAACTTCGGTAAGTTCAACACTCAACGCTTATCTTCCGACCGCTTATAAAATTTTGATTCCTATTTAATTTTATCTTAATTGTTCGAACAGTAAAAGAGAACTTTGGGCAATATCTCTTTGTGTTATAACGGATTTAAGATAACTGCTTTAATCTCTGGTTTGGTATGAATATACTTAAATACCAGAGCGTCTTATTATTTTGGCGTTTTATTAATAATTTTCTCTTTATAATATCGATGTAGCAGTATTAGTTGGAAGACTGTGCATCCAGCTGGCGTTAGGCGGCGGCTGCGGCTCGTAATTCAATCAGTGGGGTGCAGAGGGACACGCCGTCGGGATTAGATTACACGCCGGCCACAATTACGCAGATCAGATTTACATCTACCGTCGCCGTCGTCGCGCCGCGCCTTCTTGCCGCCCGCCACTCACGGTACTCACTGTCTGCTTCCGAATACTTCTACAAGATTACTTACACAAAAACAAACATCTTTGAAGATTAGGAAATGAGATCTTACTTAAAGAATTTTACATGAAATTAGTTTTGTGTAAATCGTTTGAAATATTACTAAGCCTATTTAATATCCCTGAGCCCCAGGTTACGCCGACAAGTCAGGTCGCCGTCATTAGAGGGGTTACCGTCCCATTGCATAATAAAATGGCCGAAGTTTCCTCAAGTCCATTATAAATTAGACAGCGGCTGAGAGCCGCATCACTTAAGATAGGTAAGATGTGACCCGGCACGAGTTTTGCTACCAAACTTCCCCTATATTGCCGCCGCAATCTTGATAAAAAGAACTAACCATGATTCAAACTTGAAGAGGGATTAAGAGATAAAGGATGCACGTCGAACTTTTAAAGCTCAGAAACCACCTAACTCTAGTTAATTTTTCTTGCGATTGTGACTTTAATTAATTTTATAGATGTAGTTTATTTTATAAAGTTTATAATATGCCAAGCCCCCGTTTAATCATGGAAAATCTTGTAAAGTGCTCGAAAGTTTAAACGCGCTGTTTCTCGATAAAAAAGGTTTTAAGTTGTAGATTGCCTTTTACAGCAATTGTTTACTTCGAAACGGATGATAAGCGTGGAGGCTTCTTCATAACAAAGCTATTGTTTTATATTTATCTATTGTACATCTGTTGTAATAATTGAAAAATGAAGATAACGTAATTTGTTGGAGGTACCAACGGGCGAATTGAATCTTTTTTTCTCCTAGGGGAGATTAAAAGTGGCGAGATTGTTCGTAGTGAGTATAACAATCTCTGTAAAATGCATTTTAAGCGCTTAATGCCGTGGAAATTGGTGTGAAGCGGACGCGATGGCAGCGCGGCGCAATTACACAGATGTCGCGGAGACAACGCACACTAGACAGAATGCCCGTGTACACTGTACCTACTACTTAGCACGCCACACTATGCATTTGGTCAGAACTTAATACACATAAAATTACGATGATAAATCATAACAAACTGATAAATCATAAAACTTTTGTTAGGGTTAATTTTTTAAACGTTACAAACTTTTTCTTGTCACTGTGAGGTCATTCATTTTTCCGGCAAAATAGTCCAAAGATTTCAAGTAATCCGACGGCCGAAACCCTTGAGGTCTTTTGACTCCGTAATGAGGTGAGCGGGACTTGTAGGTGCTATACTAATTAACTGAAGCTTTGTAATTAGGAATCTCGCACTAAGGAATCCTTTCAGAAGTCGCCAGATTTCTAGATAGACGTCAGTTTTCGGTCTCGTATATCTATATTAATATTCTATACATCTCTCCTTATAATTCTAAATTTCCAGAGAAATGTGAAAAATGGTGATGCTTGTAACTCTATCAGACAAAAACTAAAACAGACGATGAAAATCAATATTTTTTTGCATCAATTTTTCAAATCATTTTATGCATGGCATCGTGTAGAATAATAATAATATAGGTAATATCTACCACCTCAACATATAAAATAAAATCAACCCGTAATACGCACAAAAGGACGGTTGAATTATATTTGAGATAGACACCTACATTTTATTTATAAAAAATCTGTCCTCGGAGGAGTCTTTAATTTCCGTTACGTCACTCGTCCAATTGGGAGAACGATTGGAAATCATTGAGGCATACTCCACACCCTAGTTTTCTCGTTTTACATTTTCTGAAGATATTTATTTATGGGAGTTGTTCACGTTATATTTCAGAATTATTGCAAGAATAGGACTAGAGATAATTAAAAACTGGAATTATACATATTTTATGTACACAAGGATGTTGTATGTTAAGTAGACGCATGTTCTATGCTTCTTAAGAATAATTTACTGTAAAATTATTGAATAGGCATAAAAATAAAATACGGGTTTTATTCGGGTGCAAAAGGAGAAGGAACGAGATCTAAACACAGTTAGATTTTTCGAAAGTTTTAGGGACGAAGGAGTATGCAACGGGAAGGATTTTCTATCTCAAAACTCTACTATTAATTTGTAACATCCTAAACAAATATAAAGTAACTACCTTATTTAACGCCAGTTTCCTCCCACCAGGTGGCGTGGATGCACTTTGAGCAGTCGGCGATCCTCACGGTACACAACCACGTGATCACGCGCAACCCGCGCGTCAGCGTGACGCACGATAAGCACCGCACCTGGTTCCTGCACATCAGCGATGTCAGGGAAGAGGACCGCGGCCGTTATATGTGCCAAATCAACACCGTCACTGCCAAAACACAGTTTGGATACCTACACGTTGTCGGTAAGATCAGCATCTTGGAAAGCGTAATCATGAAGAGAGTTTTCTTATCATAGAAGTTGCGTGCGTGTGGGGCGTTTCTGCGTGACTATAACTTAACTTTAAACATGCCATCATTCTTTACACGACTATACAATACCAACAGCTTCTAGCAAACGTCAGTTAAAACATGAAAACCGCACGTCTAGTGAAGTGGTGTTAATGTTTGTTTATAGTGCCGCCGAGCATCGACGACTCGTTGAGCTCGAGCGACGTCATCGTGCGCGAGGGCGCCAACGTCACGCTGACGTGTCGCGCTAATGGCTCTCCTAAGCCCACCATCAAGTGGAAGAGGGACGACAACTCAAAAATCTCCATCAGCAAGGGACATTCCGGTGACACATCGAATTTGTTCATGATCGAAATAGGTTTTTGCTTCGCTTTTTGCCCCGATTTAATCTGTGTATATCGTTTATTTCCAGTTTCCGAATGGGAAGGCGAAGTGTTGGAGATGGCAAGGATTTCGAGATTGGACATGGGTGCCTACCTGTGCATCGCGAGCAACGGGGTTCCGCCGACCGTTTCGAAACGTGTTAAAGTCAGCGTCGATTGTAAGACGTCTTTCATTATAATATTTGAAATTAGGTCCTATTCTTCATTGGATTTTATATCCTAGTTTTATTTTCCAGTCCCACCAATGCTATGGATCCCTCACCAGCTCGTTGGTGCCCCACTCTACTACAACGTTACTCTAGAATGCTTCACTGAAGCGCACCCGACTTCTCTCAACTATTGGACGCGGGACGATGGCCACATGATCCACGAAAGTCTTAAGTATCACATGGAGAACACGGTGGGCGTACCAGCTTACAAAACCCACATGAGGCTGCTGATAAGGAATATTAATAACGAAGACTATGGGACTTACAAGTGTATAGCTAAGAATCCGAGGGGAGAGTCTGATGGCACTATTCGCTTATACAGTAAGTTTAAATACTGAACAACCCCTCATTTCTGAAATGAATCCGTTGTGAAATCATCAACGTTCACGTCAAGCGCCAAGTGATTTTAACTATGGAGTTTCTGTCCTCCATAACTCATACTCCATACCTTTGCGAATGGAACACTAGTCACTTATTATTTTCTTAGTCTTAAATGTTAACGATAAAACCTGTCTTTTACTGATCCGAACCGATGATAATGTTATCGCCTTTCTTCTTATTGATCGCTTTTATAAGGTATTCTATAGAGCATTCGAGTAACCACTTTCTCTGAACTCAGCGTCTTCTCCTCCGACCACTACACCGGACCCTCGCGCGCTAACCGTGCCGCCACCGTCCAGGCCTCCACGTCGAGACACTCCGCTCACTGACAAGGGTAAGTAAGATTACTGAGTATCCTGGGTTAGTGGAAACCTTAGAACAACCTGCAAAGTCTTGCATCCTTAGAGCACAGGACGCCACGTTATCAACGACTATAGACGCAATTGCTTATAATAGGTATTCGTAGCCACGCAATTGACAATTTTTATGACTAAACGGTGAAATTCTCTTACGCACTTGGTTTAATTGGAAGTGTCAACAGAGCCGTCTTTATTGGTGGCTGAAGTGGCGTCTCGGTGCTCTGTAAAATTCAGGTACCTACGTCAGAACGACCTGTCCAGAGGCTCTAGACCAGCCATAGGACCTCCACCTTTTTCTTCCTCTCTGGGCCACATAGTGCTTCTACTAATGGTAGAAGGGGCTCATCATGATAATTCATGATGAGCCCCAATAACCGACAGTTAAATAAAACTATGTTTTTATTTGTAGGTATCTACATGTATGGGATTTATTTATAAATTGTGACAAATGGTCGGTTTTGATAAAATTAGAACTTACATACGATGGCATACGCCAACTATTAGTTTAGCTTGCAGGAGAATAGTCATGGTACCTACATCGTCAAGGAATGAATCAGTAAGCCGAAATTTGTTCATTATAGATAATTATAATTACTCTTAATCTAGTATTCGAGAACTCTGCTGTTGAGGTACTGAGTAAATATACCATCAATACGTAATACGCTCGTATGCTAGACCACACAGAAAAGCTTGACAAGCCACAGCTTGACTGTGGCTGCTCCAGGTAAAGAACAATTCTAAACGCGATAGTGACTGTCGAAATGCTAAAATACAACACGAGATATTTCGATAACACTTGCTATCAACTCCATATTACAGAATGTCACTTATCTAGACTTAAAGATCAGCTACCACTTCTTGCAGGATGTTAAAACAAATAAACATTTTCCTGAAAGAAGTGGTCGCTCTAGCTGGTATACTTCAGGTATATGGATTGATAAAGTCAGAAAGATTGAGATTTATTGTAAGCATGGCATAAGCCTGTATATTAGGGTGTAATATCTCGCTACAATGCATCCCAGAAAAGCCCAATAAAGTCTCAACATGAAGGAACTTTTGGTACTTTTGCATGCCAGTTCAAGTGTTTAGTAATTTAGCTGATAGATCATTTTTAATAATACTTCGGAAAGGTCCAGTTAGTTTCATTTTTTTTTAATATGTTATATTGATATTTCAATTAATTTACAAAAAGTAAAGAAGCGTGAAATGCAATAAAGCAATTAATAGATTCGATAGCGGATGAATGTATCGGATTATATAGGTAACGGCAATTTATTATGTTCGTGTGTGGGAATAGTAATTAATTGCACTATAGCAAACGTCGCGGTCGAATGGGTTAATCAATATCTGATATCGATGCCAATAAAATGCATTGAAACAACACTTTTATGTGCGGCGGTTTCGTTTATTAAGAGATAATATTACCTTTACGAGTTGTATCCCCATGAGATCGTTCAGTTTGTTTTCATTGTTTGTTGCTGTTTCAGTTATTATTAGTGGCCGTTATGTTTGTTTATAGATCGTAAACCGTTACGACGTTCTGCTTGTCGCCAGCCGGCAGTTTGTTAACTGGCTCCGGACGTTATGAGCCCTCGTAAACTATGACCAAATCGTTTACAAACAAAACATTTTATGAAGTGATGTTATTATAATCTCAACATCAAATGATTATTAAATTGGTACATGCTAGTTGATAGGCGTAAAGAGCATCGCTCCTTCAACTTCGACATGTTTGATGGCAGTACTTATCAGACCTAATCAGGCCCGAACTAATATAAACTCTTGAAATGCTAATACAATGCAAACACATTTAATATAAATTGACACTTGAAAGATATTGGAAACAGATCAAGTCTTTACATATTTATGTTTTGTCGAGGTACGATAAATATAGAATATCTACATGAAATTTCTAACTAATGGGAAAACTTGAAAACCACACACGACACGTACATTTTGACTTGTCTCTTACACTCAGATAGGTACCTAGGTCCGAATTCCATGCCTAACAATGCTTATCCTATAATAATGGTGTAATATGAACTAGTAATGTCAGATTCATTGATGTAGGCGCCTGTGTATAGTAATATCGTGGTGTCATAAGTTGTTCGGCGCGCGTCATTACTCGCCCGTTATTGGCAACTTGGGCATTTTCCCGGCCCGGCTGCCGGACAACATCTTGCGCCAACCTATTACGGACAAGTGTGCCCTCCTCCTTGTTGCAAACTCTTAATAAGGTTTGATAACACGATACAAAATATAGGGGCCAGCAAAAATAGACCGACATATTCTATAAAATACATACCATACACGCCAATAATCAATAAAGACACCTAACAATAACTGAAGATATTATAATATGTGCTCAAGAGCCGAGGGATATCATTTTAACATGTTCGCGCTTACTTGAAAAACCCATTTAGGGGTTGCGCCGGCAAGAGTGTAAGTTTTGCGGCTGGTTGTTTTTGTGGCGCGGCGGCGCGCAACGGCGGCGCGCCGTCCACGTCGGACCCGCTGCTGTTTTATTTTTTGCAACCATTACGAATTTACGGCTGGCCCGGATACTCGACAATATTGCGCAACTTTTCAATAACTGTTAGCCGACCGCCTGCCGACGACCCGTCCCTTGCTATATTGAATCCTTTGCCCAATCAGTGCACGTTGTCGTTTTTCCTCCACAAACTTTTTGGGATGGTCAAAACATTTCCATGTTTAAACAGACTTTAAACTTATGAATTCATCTGTTGCACAGGTACTAAATATCAATCGAACCTCAACGAAATCGATAAGGGCAAACAGAAAACAGATGAAGGCGGCGGGAAGACGCACCTGAACTGGGTAGGAGGTGCATCGCAGGTCACAGGTACGTTGAGGCTCATACTCTGTACCCGTTCGGAGACCTACAATCTGAGAAAAATTTATTTAATTTTCTGTTGCCGTACTTTTCAGTGGAAAACGAAATATAAAATGATTAATCCAGAATTAGAATCTTCAATTTTAATTTGATTTTCATTCATCATTTTATGTATGTAGGTATAACAAAATGCTGAAAGAGACACGCGGTACAGTATACAATCCGTAAGGGCTGATTTTTCAATAATCAGACAACTTTTGTCGAGGATTAGGTATACATAAGTAGTTAAACAGTTGTTATGTAACGTCAAACAACCATTTTATTCTACAAATGAAAGTTACTCGACCATAGAAAAATTTGCCCAAGTTTTAAAAAACAAGAGTTGCCCAAAACAACCCGCTATTTCAGTGGCTAAAGCCAATTAACTAACATGAAACTATTTTGTTTGCAGGTGACGCCGACTGGAGGAGAAGCTCCATATTATGTGTGTTAGGTTCGCTAATCACTGTGCCATATTATTTAATTATGTAACTCTCTTACCACTCATCCGAAGCCGCTGTCCATTTGTAAACACGTAGTTCATTTTGCCGAGCTTGGCTCGCGCCAGATAGTGCAAATTAAAAGGAAATTGTTTTTATCGTTCAGGCACACGTCGCAGGAGATGTTCTGCCTGCTATCAGTTACTATCCATTCCCCTTTATTGGAATGAGGTTCTATATAATTGCTGAAAACATTTTTGATGACAAACAACGAGCTTGTAGTCGTAACTAGTTTTTGAACTAAAGAGATTGGATTATATGCAAGTTACATTCTCATGGGCTTTATGCAAGAAAACAGTGCGCACGGCTTTACTTGACAGAAAATGACGTCTATTTATTCATAAATATATCCTCGTTTTAAAAATGTAGTGCAAGAAATATGTGACTTGGACTCGTCAGAGTAAAAATCCATAAGAAGTTACAAAAATGATGTCGCTGTTAACATGAAATAGATCAAAATAACAACTGATACAACGGAGAGGCAGGGTGGGGATAGTTCTACAATTAAAACAATTAATACGATACCTCCAGAGAGCGATTCACATCCATTTTAACTTAACCTTACTCAGACTGTTCATTCAGCTTTTTTCATATTGAAATTCAATATTGTGATTGCTTTGAATAATTAAAATTAAACCTAAGTATTAAGTTATGGTTCTAAATAAAAATAATGTTTCTGCATATAATCTGGTCCAAAAATGTTCATTATGTAGACGACCCTAAAAACACATTGTAAGGACACGTGATATGAAAAAGATATTCATGACTACCAAACAATTAGCGTTCCAACACACCACGAAGCAGCTATTCCAACATTTTATAATCGAAATAACGTAACTGAGCTTAGAGCTTTGACCAATGAACCAACAGCTACCCGTTACATTAAAATAACTCATATTTAAGTAACTCTTATGAATTTATTGTCCTCGAAAACAGGTAACTTAGACTAAAACGAATATTAAAACGTAGTCACATCACCCTCGTAACGTACAATAGATTAAGGATTAGGTTTCATAACCGAATGATATTCGTAATTACTATAAGCGTTGTTGTTAATTATATAAACTAAAGTATTATTATATATGTATGTACAACAGTTCCTTGAACTTTATCACGGTTCAGCAGAATTTCATATAGATGTGTAAAACATTTATTTTCGGCGTTGACATAGTTCTAAAATCTGCTCGGCCGTGAAATATATGTAATAGACAAATTCACTGCACACATATTATTATTAACATATAATACAAAGTGCACTATTATCATAGTTATTGATTTTAGTTTAAGGATATAAGAATTAGATAGAGTAAGACTGAATGAATTATAAAATTGTGTCTTTAGAGGATATTGAAAGTTTATTATTTTATTGTGCTTATGTAATCCTCATGTTTGCTGTGATAAAATATGAACTGCATTGCCGAATTTTCCAAATTGTATTGTTTCCTGTGTCGCCGTGCCGTGGCGTAGCTCCAACCTGATTCTTGATGTTACTCCTGCCCGCCTTCCCAGTTACTATATTTTCAAATTTGACGTAATGAAAACTTTGATGCGTGAGTTCTACATATTTCATATAAATGTATCTATTTTGGGCTTAGTACATACTCTTATATAGTGTCTTTATATTTGAATATCCCAGATATTTTAATGTTTATAGTACACATTTGGATTTGTACCATAATTTATAGAATTCTATTTCAGTTTTTTTCGGTAATGATCTCTTACAAATCCAAATTTCTTCTGTCAATTACATCTAGTTTGTATAGTAACCTACCTACCTATATGTAAATGTTACCGTTATCACGTTGCCAAATCGCTAAATATAAGATAGCGCCACATAGATAGAAATGTTGTAAATATATTCATTAAGTAAAGCCACTGAGTGTGTTTTTAATAACCGGGTGTAATGCGTGTTGGTGGCGATGCGGGCTGCGGGTGTGCCCCACCCACTACCTACTTGCCACGTGTAACGACTAAGAGTGAGTAGTAACAAACTAAATAAAGCTTGTTTTAAACATCGATCTTTTAATATTTCACAAAATCCTTTAGTATTAGGTGGTGCCTTTTTTTCTGGATGGAAATTCATCAAGTTACTTTTCCCGCTCTGGGCGGAGCGGAAGGAAGTGCCAGACTCCTACTAAAACCCACCCGTGTTCTTCCTGCGTTCCAGGGCCGCGGTGACTTTCGAACAAATTCCGCAACCCTAGCTTATTTGGTGCCCTTGATGAGAACTTAACAACCACCGATTTTATTTTGTTTTTAACAAAAATCTTCAAATATGTCTAAAAATCATAGGATTTGATGTAATGACTTACACGAAATAGGTACTACTACTAGTTGGGTTTTGTTTGACATTCCAAATCAGATTTTTCGCTTCTGCGATTGTCAAAATAATGTTCGCCGACAAAGTTTCCCCTGACATATTTTGACGTGCCGAAATGCTTGCAAACAATCTGCGGCGAATCTTTGAAGATTAGGGCCGGCTTTGAGGCGCCGAAAAGGCTCCAACTACGTATGGCCGAACGCCAACTTGTATAAGCCAATCTAACTTCTTTTAAATGTGTTTTTGATATAAAGAACACATTACCGTACGCATCGCTTTCCACTTCCAAATCCCGGAGCAAATTAGCTTTTGATTTATAAGGCTTTAAGTTTGTTGAGTTCGTAAATTGTGTACGCTCCGATTTCTGCGTACACTTTGAGAATACTGATACATCGTAAATATAAACACAATGCCGTGTTAACAAATAAGCGAGACGCTTCACTATAAATTGAGTGTCTTGAAACTTCAGATCGCCCGCCATCTTGTATGTTTTGAGAGGGTGAAAAGTGAGAGAAACGAAGGTAAAACATATTGCATATAATAGGAGTGAGATACGCTCAGCTTCTCGACGTCTCGGTCCAGCAACCGAATCGTCGTATAATAACAACCCAGCCGATAGATATCACATTATAATAAAACATCACACAGGAGTTATCACTACAGTTACAGATTAGCGTTATAATCTCTCGGGCGAGGAAAGTGTAGCACGATATTTAAACACTACTTTCCATATTCCCACAGTTTACTCTGCTGCCCACACTGCGCAGCACTTTTAATAAAATGACTTAAACAACGATCACAAAACGCATAGTAATGAAAAATGAAATCAGAAGTTACCCGCGCCGCGCCGCGCCGCGCCGGGTTTGCGGAGCCACATCCTGTTTAGGTTGCTACGCAGTTAGTTTTGATAACTCTTAAAATAACTCTAAAAAGTTTTCAAACTAAACCATACTTTTACATAAATTAGAATGTATTAAATGAGTACCTATTACAGGCATTAAGGTGCAGTAAATGTATTAACTAATTAATTAAATGTCGCGAAAAAATTGAAGATCGCCTGCAAATTAACTTACCTATTGCTTCTTCGTTCGAAGCGATCACAAAATGAATCTTGTCGATTTTCAATTATAAAATAGTCAGCTGATGCTTGGACAGGACAGTCGTCGGGACAATATATAGAGAACTTTAGTTGGTTGACTTACAGGTCAGAATGCAGTGTGCACCGAGTGATAATTTATAGCCTTTCATGTGGAGTGCAGTGTTTGTAACAGTAGCCTCATTACTTAGCGGCGGCGGCGCGCGGTAGGCGTGTGCTTCCGTCGACACCGGATATCGCAGGGCGTACAAATAAAATTAACGCTTATTGCCATTCACTAAAAGCACCCCAAATTAAGAGGTTCGCTTTTCATTGGCTCCTACTTGGAGGTTTTACGAATGGAGTAGTTATGTTGTTGACTTCGCTAATTGTGTTGCCGAGCCCTGAGAGTTTTGTTTCTTGTTGATACGAAGTATAAAACTGCTAATTGTATTCTTATTAGATTCGTTTCTATTTGTTGCTCGGCTTTGTTTTCTTGGCTATACTGGTCAATCAAAGCCGCGAATGTTGGAAGTTGGAGAAACGCAGTTTTGTATAAAAATAAGAACAATTTTTATTAAACTAAGTATGCAAGTTTGGGATTTCGACTTGGGACGACGATTTCGGAAATATACTTTAAACACTGTTGGCGCTGTACTTTTAAATATTTGGTACAGATTGCATATTATGAGAAACGGCACATTGATCTATAGAAATCGAACTCCGATATTATTTTTAACATATTATTATTAAGATTACATAACTTTTACATTGAAAATACGTCTATCAGTCATAGGCGAAAGACGCTCTAGTCTTTACTTTCTATTATTCTAAATACGGAGTTAAAATACTTCATGTTGTGGCATGAATTCAAATATCAAAACAAACCACGATAGTATTAGGCAAGACTCAACATAGACCAGAATCGCTTGATAACCTGCATAAACAACGATACGCCGAACCGTCCAAAGTATCACGCGCACATCCTGATTGAAGACAAATTCAGCAAGCGTACAAGTGAAAACAAAGCAATATTCTCCGGGTCGGTGATCGTTTCGGTCTCATAGAGCCTCCATAATTTTCAGGAGGCAAATTAATCCGAGCACGGCTGGGCTGATCGGCGGTCAGTGCGTCCTCGCATACTAATGCTATTGTTTATCGAAGGGGCTAATCTGTGCGTACCAGCCGTCAGTGTCCACCCTCCAAATTATAACGGATCACTTTCGGCCGCGTCTAATCCTGCCCCTCGCCCGTCGCGTCGCCAACGTGGACGGACTAGCGGACAAGATACATCTACGTATCAAGTATAAAGTGTGACCTACTTTTCAATATATTTTGGGTTTGCAGTAAATATGTATAATTATTTTGAGTTTACTTAAAATGTTTTTAACAAAACAAAATGTAATAGGTACATAGATAAATGGTCACGTCGTTCACTAACTCTCAATAATATTAGCAGGTATGTCGCTTTTATTAACAGAGATTCAGTTCAGTCTCATGCTATAATATGAGGTAGTAGTTAGTATTTAAATCTCTAATTTTATCTGATCTGATTTTATGATGTTTAAATCTCTAATTAGTAGTCAGTATTTAAATCTCTATCGGAAAGGAGACATTTAACTTCATTCTCAGTGGTAAAATTTAGCGTAAATGGGGCGAATCTTGAACCTTGCATGGGGTTGTCGAAAGATATGAAAGATGATACTAAAGTATAAACCAAGAGATACCCTACTTTAAGATTTTATACGAGGATAACCCCCTGAAATACACATGAACAATCAAATAAAACTCTTCCGTGGCTAATACACACGTAGTAGCAAAAGTACTCACTTTCTCTACGTTAATATTTCTGTCACAGCACACACGTACCTACAGCGTGTTTATAAAACAGCTTTAAAAGCATAGCACAAAAGTGCGACATACGAGTCAGTCCATTCCAGCGTTACTTACATGTGTAAAGTTGTAAAAGAGTCGTCCCACACTGAGTGATAATAAAGGTAACCCTCTGCGGCACCTTCATCGTTATCGAATAAAAATAATCCCGGGATTTTTCGGGATGATCGTAAATTATAACGGGATTCACGGGGGTGGTTAGAGTAGACGGCCGCGTCGTCGCCCTCGCCTCGACTAACAGCTTTCACCTAGAGAATGTTGACTTTCTCGTTTCATGTACAACATTTTTAATAAATCTTAAAAGATAAATGTGATTTTCATACAGTTGTTGCGTTGAGGCAGGATTAGGGTGATGATAATGATATCTGTCTATTATCTAAAAACTTTTCTTAATAGCCAATGTAACAAATCTGTACTGCAAACATCCAAAACACGGTGTTACGTAACGTTACATTTATTATTCTGTAAATAATTCATAAAACGTCTCTTCGCGACACGACACATTTAAAATGAACGAGACGGTAAAGAGTAGAATCTAACAATAACCAGACCCTCAACGCATATTTTTGACGGTGTGAAGCGCTGAAAATCCACCGATACCAACAAAAGTGGCAACTGAAACTAATGAATTATTCATACCGGCGGCGCGGTGCATGTTCTATCACTGTTTTATCTATTGCGGGCTCACCGCGGCCGCGCGCCCCTCGCTCCCGTCGCCCGTCGCCGGCCCGCGAGGGTTAACTACCTTGCAACTACCAATTTTAGTGCCGTTTGAGAAGACTAGATAAGCTTCATGTTGCAAATAAACATTAGCGTAATGCGACCGCTAACGCACAAATGTTAAACAATGGCTGCTCGCTTATTTAGTTAGGCGCCTATTGTTTATGCTTTATTTTTGCTATTATGTCTCGGCCTATTGCCTTCTTGGAATTTTTCGCATATTTGTTCTTTAGCTTAACCTTTAACTGAAGATCTACTGTGGTAATTGATGATTTGCCCTTACCATTTCACAAAGTAATTCTCCTCTGAGCAATTCTTTCATCGTATGAAGCCGCCATACAGATTGTGTCGAATAAACAAGGATAACAAAGTGGCAAGTTTTCAACGTGCACAGTGCACAACATATCGGGGGCGCGATATTGGTTGCGGGCGACACGGCGACACGGCGACACGGCGCGGCGACGGCGGGCGGCAGCGTCCGTAAACAAGATAAACCCGCCACCGCTCTGCCACGATGCAGGAGCCTCCTGGAGCGGCTACCCACTAGCCGCTTACCGGTAACGCACCACCACACATAAATCTGCACAGATTTCATTGCCTTAAACCTCGGGCTGCATTATATCTTGATCAGGATTACTTTCAGAGGTTTTCTTATGAATATAATTTGTACGATTGCTTTTTTTTCTGTAGCAAGGATTTCGGAACTTTTAAATTAGAACATCTATGATTAGAACCGAACGATCCGTAAAATGTTTACCTAACCCTGCCTGCTAGCAAATTAATAGAAAATCTACGAATGCCATTTGTTTTCTATTCATCTGCTGTACCTTATAAAAATTGAACCGTATCAAAATTAAATCTGCAAATAGTCATACTTCGTCAAAGCCCAGGCGATTGAAAAGTATAAAAATATTTTTTCCAATCACCAATACCATCTACCTAAATAAAGCCTCTCTGAAATTAAATTCATTCATACATTCATCTGAAATGAATGCATGTAAGGGAAAAAAGTAAAGTGAACACGAATACACGGCAGATGACAGAATACCCGGAACTACAGGTTTAGGTGCAGAATCTAAACTTCTATACTGATATTATAAATGCGAAAGCTTGGATAGATGGATGGATGAATGTTTGTTACTCAATTATGTCAGAATGGCTGAACGGATCTTGATGAAATTTATATATTTCTTTTATCCTTTTTTTCTGGATGGGAAATCATCAAATGACGTCTCCCGCTCTGGGCGGAGCGGAAGGGAGGGTCAGACTCTTACTGACTAAAACCCACCTGTGATCCTTCTTGTGCCCTTTGCGTTCCTGGGCCGCGATGACTCTTTCGTACAAATTCCGCAACCCTAGCAGGCACTGACCCTATGGGGCCCCGTCTTCGATGCTGACGGCTCTTTGAGGCGCGCGTGGAACACGACCCGCCGTCGACTCGGGCCTGATTGCTATCGGAAAGCGAGTCACCGCAGGCCCGCGCCTACGGTGGCCGGGAATCGCCCTGCGGTTCCCGACGCCCAGGGCGTCTTCTTCTGTTGCGGCGGCTAGGGCGTGAGGTTTCCATCTCTCGCATGCGTTCCGCCTCCAACAACAAAACATCCGCGTTCAACAAAACATAGTGGTTACCTATACATAGTTAACCGTTTCATTACCCGGCTGGGGCGTCAAGTTTCCCTCTCCCGCGCACGTTCTGCCTCCTGCTTCGCAGAAGGAGGTGAACCCTTCCCATACCTCCTCGCTCTGGACCATGGATAGAATCAGGGCCGGAAACGAGAGGTTGCCGCCGGCGACCGCCTTGACGCAAGGCAGAATTCCACCGTAGGTATGCTCTACCGTGTTCTCCGGGCGACCCATACAGTGTTAACACCTGGACGTGTCCTCCCGCTGAATCCGAAACATGTAGGTATCTCCCGAAACAGCCGTGTCCGGTAAGTACCTGCGCCAAGCGAAGGTGAGGGCGTCTCTCCAACCATTCCTCAAAAAGGGGACTTATCGCCACAATGGTGGTGTGCCCAAATGCTGAGCCAGCAAAGTCACTCTACGTATACTAGAAATTCCTCAAACCAAATAAATAAATCTTTCATTTTCAAATCAGCATTACACTCTGTTTTCACAAACATTTAAATGGAACAAGTTTGCAAACTTCGTACACGTAGGAATCGATAGTTATTGAATCGAAATTGAATAAGCAAGTTAAGGAACTGTTAGTAATTGTCTGCCGGAGCAGAGCGCCGGCTCTCAGAGACCATCGCAGGAGTCGCCAGCCGTCTGTACACTATAAACAACTTTCGCAATTAAACTTTTATTCGGTAGATCGATATTACTCAAGTCCCGTTTATATTTTGCTTACCAACAGAGTACAACTTGTATAAAGTTGTAGATGGACAAGCGAACTCCTTCTTAGCTGTCAACTGAGAAACGTGCTCTAAAAACACAGGCGGTGATCTCGACTTGCATAAACTGTATGCTTGGAACGTGATGTTGTTCCCGGTTTTAAGTCATTTCTTTTTCTTTCAAAACTTAGGGGTCACGGCCATCGAGTCTCGACTATTAAGATTAGCCAGTACTTTTTGTAAACGCCGTAACTTCGTTACGGCGTTCGTTTTACAAAAGGTCTGCAGTTTGCAATAATAGCTTCTGAGGCTATTGATAAAGTTCGCTTATTATGATTTTATGTGAATATGTTTGGAAAACCACAAACTTGTTTACATAGAATTCAAATTGAGTTTTTAGTTTGAATTATACAGTCGCAGTGGCTGCCAACTGAACACTGCAATAATACAATGTTTAGTGCCCATTTGTTACAGTTCTTAGGTTTTGGATCCACAAATGAGTTTGCAACTGTTTTAGTTGAATCGAGTTACGACAAGCAGATACAGTAGAATAAAGTCACAGTAACTTCTGCCTGCACGGGAGTAAAGCGAAATCGTACATCGTTAATTTATATAAACCAGCAGTTACAAGAAACACAGATCAAACAAACGTAAGCCTCCGCAGGATGTAGGTAACTGTCCTTAAAATGTTCACAGCCGCTTATTAATAAGGTATAAGGAAATTCAAATCTCCATGTATTCACTGTATAGGGGTGTCGCGTCGTGTCGTGGCCGCGTCGCCGGCGATGTGGGCACGACGCGACGCGCAGCCACACGGCCCGCGCTCGATGCCCGCACATAAATCTCGCCGGCAATATGAGACGCCGCAATATCACAATAACCCCTTCCTTCCAGCGACGTCCCGTCCTTACTACCCGCCACCAGTCACGAAACCTGCCCAAATTGAAATTATTATAATATAACATATCCAGTCGCACTTTTATGAATACACGTATTATAATTTCGGAAATACATATGTGCTGTATACCTTGTTGGGATTATTTTATGTAAAGGTATGCTTGTAAGGATTGATTTATGTTTACTTCTGAAAAAATCGAATTAGTCCGTCACATTAATTTCCAAAAAAAATATTGGCATCGTATTTATAGTATTTTTTCTTTGAACATGTAAACAAAAAATGAAGAATTCGGTTATGTACGAGTATCTGACGATGTAACCATATTTTTCAGAAAAAATACCCTTTTAAAACGAAATATATATTATATAAATTCCACTAGCTTCAATGGCCTATATTTTTTAGGGTATTAAAATACATCAATAGACTTCTTCCGCTCTGCGAGCGGAAGGGAGTGCTGAACTCTTATTGACTAAAACCCATCCGTGTTCCTCCAAAGGCCCGTTGCTTTCCAGGACCACGGTGACTCTTCCGATCAGTTTCCGCAACCCTAGCAGACATAGATCCAAGCGGGCCCCGTCTACTTTGCTGACATCTCTTTGAAGTACTCGTGGACCATAACGCGCCGTTGACCAGGGCCTGGTTGTTATCGGACGGCGAGCCAGCCAACGCTAGGTGTCCGCAACCCGCGCCTACGGTGGCATGAAATTGCCCTGCGTTTCCCGACGCCCGGGAATTCTTCTTCTGTTGCGGCGGCTGAGGCATGAGGTTTGCCTCTCCCTCACCTGGTACGCCTCCTCCTTCGTAGCATTACTGCTTTGCAGAAGGGGGTGACACCCGTGCGTGTCTCCTGCCAAATATGAAACAGGTAGCTCCCGAAACGAACGTTTATGGTGAGAACCTGCGTCAGACCGATGGTGGGGATGCCGTGACGTCTCTCTAGCAAAGGCTTAATTGCCTAACATTGTGATAAACTACCGAATCATCTTTCCTATATTGTTATGAAGTTTTTTCATAAAATTTAAACAGATTTATCACCCTGACTGTTCGTGTGGGATTCAGTATATGATTCTGGACCAGGCCAAAGTTGAAATTCAGAATTCATCGCAGTCAGCTTTTTACTTAAAATAACAAAATCTTTCTCCTAAAAAATGGTTCCGAAGTTTGAGGTCTCGTAAAGAATGACAAAATAACAAAAACATTATAAAGTTACAAATTCATATACTTTAAACAAAATGCATTATTTTGTAACTATAAAATTAAAACGTCCCGTGGTAGTTCTTAGTTTATTAACATTAATATTTTTTAGTAGAAAAGATGATTAAATTATCTTTATAATTTAATTAGTTAAAAGTAGTTTTGAGTAAGATTGTCAGGCAAAATCACTTTTAAACACATTATATATTCTAGCGTTTTTTTTTTCTTTCAACACAACAATGAATTTATATCAACCCTATCTACAAGTATATTAAAATAATAGTTTTAAAAATCTGTCGCGTAAATGAACACAACTATACTCGATTTTTAGGAATAAATCTACTCTCTAGAAACACACATTAATTGAATTTTGACTGCCTTACCAACGGCTACTTCCCGTTATGTCACATTCCCGATTCGTCAACATGCCAAAAGTTTTAAAAACAACTGAACGCAAGTGGCGTTTGGTCAAGATTTTGATCTATACATTCACACCCGTTTCGTCACCCTTTTTTAAACTAGTTTTTGGTACGTACAGTCAACTACAAAAGTCCTTTTAGACGCTTTTTTTTATCACCCAACTTTGGCAGTAGTGGGTATATGTATAGGTCTGCATCCTGGGCGGCGCTGTATCGAATTTATTTTATTCTGTGTATTTTTAAAACAAGGTGACCCAGACGTTTCACTCCATGTTTTATTTTATTGTACATTTATGTCATGCTTTCTAGGCAAACTTTTAGGCTTTGCTTTAAGCCGCTATGCTTGAAAAAGTCCATTCTTTGGAAAAATAGGTATTGCAATAATAGGCCTTTAGAGTTTCGTTTACATACTTTAAAATACCTTTTCTTTTCTAATAAAGTATCTCTCCACCATAGAGTTTTCTAATCATCGGTTGTTTATTTAAAAGAATAAAATAGTACACAACACAACGATATGAAAAAATACTAATTAAAAATCAGGAGGTTTCGTTATAAATATTATATTCTATTCAATGACCAAACATAGATTATTGGGGGGTTGTGAAACCGGGTGTAAGGTCCTGCAAACTTCCATAGAAAAGGGGTGATCCTCCAAGCAGACCGGTGTTGTGTCTGGTAGAGGCCAACTGTCCGATAGTTGATATTTAGGCTGTTAAAGATCTGCAAACTGCACGGAAAATTCTGATATCGCGATCAGGTACCTCTTTTCTACTTGGCACTCTGAGTGAGTGCCCAGAGGTTTGCGATTGGTTGGGGCCCCCTAGTTTCTGCCAGGTAAACTATCGATAGCTTATAAAAATATATGCAGGTATGTTTTCAGAAAATGTAACCAAGAAATCGTTTTTTTTTTTAAATTCTTTGTTTTTTAATTATTTCCGTAACATTAATAGGTTTGATTGCCTTTGAAAACCGATGAGGTCTAACTCAGGTACTAAGATTGAATCAGACTGCAGAAGTGCAGAAAGCGACAGTCCCTTAGGCGAGAATACAACAACTTGTACTGTTATGTGGCGATCTGTTGGGCAGTAGTGATTCCATGGACTTAATCTCTCGGGAGAAGTCTAGTTTTTCAGCACTTCAGGATATGTGTTATCTCCTTCAATGCTTTTACATTAATTTGCTAGCCAACATTTACAGGACCAATTCACTGAATGTGTAAGTCAGTCGCTGTCCTGTTTTCCGTGAATATTTAAGTGACATGGGTTAGGCAGAAGCCGTAGACTTTTCATGGTTGTTGGTAACTAATCCACTTTAACCAACTAAACCCATAGTCCTATTACTTTATTCGATAATTATAAAATTATCCATTTGAAATTACCAACGGGGCCTCTGTTAGTTGGTTTTGCCCCTCTTGCTCAGCTTGCCCGAATGCTGACCACCTGTTAAACAAACTTCCTAAAGGCGATGGAACGAGTCACTCGACAGAGTAGTTCAGAACAACTTACTGACCACATCTGCTACTTGAGTGTGCGCGCCTGTTGGCTGTGGGAAATTAGGAATTGGTTCTTTGGCTTCATGTACTACCGCCGTCGAATCATCACTTTCCACCTCGCTGCTACGTTTGGGAGACCCATGTTGTTCTCCTCGTCGCTGTCGGTATGGTGAATTTGTCAACAGCCTCGAGCACCACGGCGTTCTTGTACCCGCAGTGCTGGCCGTTTTGCGCGACGAGCTCTTGTCTCCGTCGGCGTTGCAGCTGCATTAGATCCCAATGGCTTGGCAAATGACGACGTCTCTTGGACACATTACCAGATGACAGCGTCGAGGATGAATTGTTAAACGCTATAGTTTTCAGTTTGTATTACATATGATATGTACCTACCTATGCAGATGAAATCTTCTACATATTTTTTACTGAGTTCAAAAACACATTTACATTATTTCAGTAAAAAAACGACATAGCGAACTAGTTGTACAATCAATAAGTTTAACGCTTCATAGAAAATTTAATGGGAATCGGTTCATTTCTCTCTAAATGGTCACAATTTGTTACTAAATGTGCTATCCTGGAAAATTGCAATTTTGACTATTTACAGATTTTCAGTAGAAACTACTTTTTAACAACTTATCCAGTCAAAATAACTTCTGCCTGATTTTTCAGTTAAAAGTGCCGATTAAACTTTTGTCTGTAACAAATTCAATAATTCCACACAAACTAGTTTTGCCTGACAGTATCGAAAGTGCCGTTACATAGATATTGTTTCAGCTCCCCTGTGCACCTGTATGGCTCGCAGATGTCTGCCACAGAGACGCAGACAATCTTCAATTAATTTTGCTTGGTATTCAATTTATCCGAGGGCAGAACAGTTCTGTGTGGCGATGTCGTGTTCTTAGTCTTTGTATGTGGTGATCGCTTAATACCGTAAATCTGTTGGTACAGGTAAACCGATTCGTACGTTTAAAAATCGGGAACCTATCACTTTTCTTTTTATTCGAATTTCATTTGACGGATGTCTTTTTTACTATATATACATTTACAAACTAGCTTCTGCCAGCGACTTCGTCCGCGTGGAATAGTTACTTTACCCCCGATTTTGAAACTCTCAGCCCGATCGGTTTAAAATTAACAAAGTTTCATATAAACGTTCATCCCCTATTTTATCTCCTTGGGGGTAGAATTAATCAAAATCCTTTCTTAGCGGATGCCTACGTCATAACATCTACCTGCATGCCAAATTTCAGCCCGATCCGTTCAGTGGTTTGGGCTGTGCATTAAGATAGATCACTATGTGTGTGCGAAATATGTACAACTTACAACAAAAAAAGAAATGAAAGTAAAAGCTGAAATGCCTGTGCAAAATTATATTATAATAACCTATACCTACTTCACTTAAAAATAAATACCTATAACTACGTATAACTAATTAATAAAAGTATCTACGCTTTTACCTACTTAACACTAAAAAAACAGAACATAAATTAACCAAAACTAACCTATCGGTACCTATCTAAAAATCTATGCTCCTACTTCTAACTACTACTTCACCTAAAAAGAAATAAAATTGAAACTATTAATAATTTGTAATTTGAATGAATATTTAAACATTACCAAAATAACTAATAAGTACCAATTTTATAAAATAGCAACAAAAGTTACACAAAAATAATCACATTAACATCTTACAGCATGATTCAGTATTAAAGCGCGACGGCGCGATGGCTCATTATTGTATTCATGTATAAGTTTGGTGTTTCTATACCGATTTCTATAATTCTTTTTTTATTGAATAGGTAATAATATTAACTTTTTTTAATTAGGGATGAGTGAGAGTATTATAAATGTAAGAGTAAACAAATAAACACATCAAAAGTGTCTAGGGATCAAGCATTTTTATGCGGATTTCTTGAGATTGAGATGTGGCTTTGTAATAAATTTATGATTTTATAAATTTATATGGATCCTTTTTGGTGCATTTCATAATTTGAATCAGGAACTCTCAATCAAATTCGAGTAAAAGATGAAAATAAGCTGTCAATATTTTCCCTATAAAAACATACAACGCATTGAAGACATTATTAGTGCTACTGTTTCCCTACTACTGATTAAAACCAACGTTATTATGGAGCGGCGACGTCATTTAAGCAGGGAAGAAATGCTCAGAGCCGTGGGAATGATAGAAGCTGGTTCCCGGCAACGTACTGTGGCTTTAGCTCTGAATACAAGTCAGAGTGTTATCAGTCGACTTTGGACACGTTACCGAAGCACTGGTACCTTGGCTGAGCGCCATGGAGGACGGTATCGCTGCACCACACGGAGACAAGACCGATACATTCAAATCTTAACTCGAAGAGCTCCAACAATAACCGCCATGATGTTAGCCGTGAGGCTTCATCACTCTTCAGGGAACTTAATTAGCGACCAAACAGTCAGAAACCGCTTGCATGAAGTGAACCTTCATTCCCGAAGACCGCTACGGGTACCACCTATAGCAATGCACAATCGTAGGATTCGATATCAATGGGCTCTTGAACACAGAAATTGGGCAGAAGAACAATGGCGTTTCGTGTGCTTTTCTGATGAGTCTCGTTTTGGTATGAGACCGGATACAAGACGTATACGACACTGGAGAACCCCTGGACGCCAACAGCGATTAAAATCCTGCCAGGAAGTCCATCCTTATAGTGGTGGAACCATCATAGTATGGGCGGGTATTTGGATCGGCGGAAGAACTGAGTTGATTTGGATCAGAGGCAACCTCAACGCTCAAATTTATGCTGAGACGATTGTATCAGACGTCATCGTTCCTCTACAAGTGCAAATCGGTCCCTTATTTCAGTTAATGCATGATAATGCACGACCGCACACCGCAAGAGTTGTAAGACAGACTCTCGCCGCAGCTAACATCAATGTCCTGCCCTGGCCTGCTCAGTCGCCAGACTTGAACCCGATTGAGCATGCATGGGATATGCTACAGAGAAGAGCTCTGCCGAATATGGAGGGTATCCAGTCGCAAGAAGACCTTTTTTTGTTGTTGCAACGAACATGGGCGGCCATTCCACAGCGTGATTTGGATGGACTCATTTTGAGTATGCCAAACCGATGTTCTTGTGTTGTTAGTGTTCGCGGTAGAAACACGGATTATTAATTGTTTAAGTTACCCAATAAAATTTTAAAGAAAACTGTTATTTCAGTCTTTTTTTCGAACTTTAATGTTAGTGGTTCAAATGTCAAAAATCCCTTTATTAGGAAAATGGCAAATTTCTTTATTAATGCAAAGGTGACTTGGTTTATCGTTACTGTGACAAACGAAAACACTTTATTTGATGAATCCTTAAAGAAAATTTTAATTAATATCAATCAGGAGAAAAGTTATTGCAAAAATATATGTTGATCCCTAGATACTTTTGATGTGTTTATAATCAGAAAGCTCCGAACTGCTAAGCTATCGGGAGTTACACGTGTTATTGTGAGTCAACCATAAAAGATAGACATATGTTGTTGTGGGATATTTTTTAGATAATTTTATGTAGAACATTTCCGTCATACATGATTTCTATGTAACTTTAACCATAAAGGCTAAACACGCGACGGAAGCTTAAAAAATGGAGTAACTTCTCCCGTTTTCCCAACATTTCCCTTCACTGCTCTGCTCCTATTGATTGTAGCGTGATGAAAAGTATACTATAACCTGCCCAGGAGTATGAAGAATAATTGCAATAAATCCGTCGAGTAGTTTTTGTTTCTATAAAGAACATACAGACAGACAAAAATTTTACTGATCACCCCCTTTTTTTTGGCACCAGTATCGATCACTAATCACCCCCTGATAGTTATTTTGAAAATATATTCCCTGTACAGAATTGACCTCTCTACAGATTTATTATAAGTATAGATTTAATTTTCTAATGTAATACTATAGATATTAATGATTTGAGGAAAAAAATAATTTGTAAAGCCATCTCATATTTGTACGCCTCCAGGCATAACATAGCGCTCTGTTTTATCTAACATAAGACCTGTATTTCTTTACATATGTTAACAAATAAATAAATTATTATTATTATTATTATTTCTTTCGGGGAAAAACGCCAGAACTATTTCCCAAAACTATCAGGAACTCTAGAACTCTGTTTTTTTTAATGCTCAGCTGGATTATGATCTACCAAGTTCACACAAACCATACACTTTGGACAACGCAAAGCCGAAACTACTGGTCTTAGAAAGCTGAAATTTGGCAAGTAGGTTCCTTATAAGCACAGAATTTCTCTAAATTCCTACAGGAACGGAATAAAACGGGATATGCACGTAGGAAATCGCAGGCAAAAGCATATGCGGCCGATTACATTGGTTTCTACATACGCAATTAGGCTGACGATTTATTTTGCTTCGGCCAAAGTTGCGATAAATCTTAAACTGCTTTATATTGCAGTTGTGACTAAAAAGTATATTCTTCATAGTAAAATGGTTTTCCGAGAAACGCAAATTAGTTTGCATTCTTTACTCCGAAATTTTAATTTAATAAAAGCATTATTTTTCACGATTTATCCCCGCTCTTTTCAAACAAGCTATGTGTGACAAATATACTCTCGGGTCAACAAACACGGGGAACGAAGACCCCGTTAAGCTTGACTCTAGTCTGGCATTAAAGGGAGACATGAGTGGTGTAACATAAGTGGAAGATCGTTCGCGCGATCGTCGCTGAAAAACCACTAGTTCATCGTTTAGGTATTTATTATTATTACTTACTCGGTTGATAGACACTCTTTATACTTTTCTGACACCATCTGTCCGTTCCCCAAGCTGACTTAGCTCAGCAACATGTCTGTCTATACACCCAAATCGATAGCAATATCATTATCCAATATTATATCAAGTGATAATACGTTTCACAATTGAATAACTTTGATAGATATACAAAGGCTGAGCGGAGAAGCCGAGGGAACACGTTCTCATTATTCAAATGCATCGAAGCAAATTATGGTAATCTGCGAAACCTGTTCTGTTTCACTAATATTAATAGGTAGACAAACATCGGCGCCCTCTGTGCGTTCCGGGCTGTTGTATTGCTTTGCTTATTCAGAATTTCACGTCGCCCGTCCACTGTAGTGCGATGACTCTGCAATACAAACATACGACATTTAGGAATGGAGTTCAGTATAGACAGAGTGCTCTTCAGCTGATCTGGTAATTAAAAAAGTTTAAGTAAAACAGATTCTCATTTTCACTTTTGAGAATACTTTTAGGGTGTTGCTATCGAAGTTAACTAATTATGAGAAAAGTGAAATTAGAACAACGTAGCAGTCAAGCCTACGGTGGTCTACAAGCTCGTAGCGGGAAAGTCTACGGCGTAGCACAGGAGTAAGCAAGCTTTTTTAATGTAGTGCGGAGATTAATGATAAGCCCACTATCTACTCATTATTAGATTTGAAAGATGTTAAAACCAACGACTACGATGTATGTTAAAGGCCAACAAACAACACTGGCTGATGGCAAAATTAAATAAAGCAATACTATTTCCACGTGTCACGTTACATATGTGACGTGTTCATCGACGGGCTGCGAGGCTCGGCGTGACATAACGTCACGACGCGTCACGTCACAACTGTGACACCGCTGTCATGGCACGCGCCGCGACCGACGTCCGGCACACAATACTCAGTTTTCACACTGTTTATAATGGTACTCATTAATATAATACTACATCCAGTCAACGAGTCTACACTTTCAGCAGATTAAATTAAGATTTTATTGCATAGGAAGCTCACTTGAGTGATTTATTCTAAACACTATGTTTTTATAAGTCAATTTGGTTTTAATAACGATTTCAAAGCGTCATTTTTTCCAGATATATTTACTTCTAATCCAATCATCAATTTATTTCAGGTTCTCCCGTAATGATCTAATGACTCCGTCAGAAAGATTTCCAAAAAATATTGGACACGTATTTTTTTCTTTTTTTAAAACAATTTTACAATCACAATTTACGAAATTATTAAAATCACAATATATAAAAATGAATACAATGCTGTCAAATCAGAAATACAATGGTACACTCTCTGATATATTTCTTTTTAATTTTGGCAAAGACGTGCGTGATATTGTAGTAAATCCAGATTACGTAAGAGAAAAATATCAACACTCCAGCGGTTTTAAAAATGTTTTGAAGGTTTTATCCAACGTTTGCTATCTAATATTTTTAATGGTTTTATTTTATGCTATCGGAAATTTCATGCGGCTAAAGTAATTTTCCACGAGCATAGAGCGGAAATTACCACATAGTGTAGTGACGTGTTCGACAAACGTCACGTAGCCGGATCCGAGCGCACAGATCCTTATATCCAATTTCCGGCCGTTTTTGTTGGAAATGAGAATTAGCTGACGTGACGTGACGGAAAGTTAAATATCAATGTCGATCGTATCAGCGGCGAGCGGACAGTGCGATGGCCGCTCATGGCCGCGCGCTGCGATACACTCGTTACGACACGCGAGGGGAGCCAGATACAATGCCATCCTGTCTAACAGCTGTCATAAATGTTCTACCACAAACATATATCTTTTATGCTCAACCATCGACCGTTTCTTTTAACTCATAAAGGTAGACAAACACAAGAAAATCAAATCCCGATGATAATAAATACAGTCGTTTTGTTTTTATTCAGCATTTAACCAAGAATATAAATCCAGGCCTCTGTTTTTACTACACGAAAAGTTTGTAATCCAAACAAATAAGTATCAAGGTACAATAATTTTCTCGAAGGTGGAGCGGTGACATTGCAATTTGTGTCCTCGTGAACTTGTTAAGAAGTTGAAAAGGTATGTTTTTTACTTAATACATTTTTTTGAATGATATTCTGAGGTGGAGAGGCTCGGGTGTCACTCGCGGAGCCAGTGGCGCGTACGTAACGAACTCGTCAGAGCGCCTGGCTCCGCCCGCGCGCTCGCCTCGCCTCGCCAAGGGTTGCTCTCACCTCGCAAATAAGTCGCGCATTGAGAGCACGAGCCGTCGGAATCTGCGGTGATCATGTTATTCCATTGAAAGAATAATTGGATGTTGCGCTTTGATAAATTCAATATATCAACTGTTTTCACGTAAAAAAAACTTTTTACAAAAAAATAAAACCGACTTTTACACAAAAAATCAAAAAGTGCAAAATAACTTTAATTTTGGAACTCGGTGTTGGTGGTTGCTTTTTCGTTTTTTGAACACCGACTTCCGAAATTAAAGTTATTTTGCACTTTTTGATTTTTTGTGTAAAAGTCGGTTTTATTTTTTTGTAAAAAGTTTTTTATTTTTCACTTTTTAGTGGTACCTACATCCCAATCATATTGGTGTAAAAAAACGCACTGCTCCTTTGCAGAGTAAACTAAGAGGTCGTCAATGTAGACAATGTAGATATTTTTTTTAGATTTTTCGAAAACTGCTTGGTCGATTTCGATAAAATTTTCATTGGACCATTTGGGAAGTATACCCTTTCCAACAAAAAAAGAATTTTTCAAATCGGTTGACAAGCGACGGAGTTATGCGCGAACAAACATAAAAAAAAAAAAATACAAACATCCGAATTGAGAACCTCCTCCTTTTTTAGAAGTCGGTTAAAAATGAATTCTGCCAATGGCTTACTGCTTTTTGTGGCATCGACTACTATTTTAAATTCTTGGATTCGATCTCTGATGGCTTCTTAGCCATCAGTGGTCAAATCCAAGAATATAAAATGAATAAATGGATAATCCATTTATTTTGATAGAAATTATGTTATTTTGTTTGATGTCATTTATTTAATATTAAATGCTTCAGTTTTTTTTCAATAACAGCCACACTGGTTGATCTCCAAGTTAAGCAACGCTTGCCAACGCCAAGGTTGGTCTGTGGATGGATGACCATCTTAACGTTTCCTCTGTGCCTCGGAAAACACGTTAAGCCAGTCATTTGTAGATCATGTGCAGTTGTTACGGATTGTCATAAACCAGAAAATCTGACTCCAGTCTTGCCAAGAAGTAATGTGTTACCCAGTTAATGGATTATGAAGGTCTAGTAGGCAGCCGCTCCACATAAAATACTGATATTTAGCTGAATCCAGTTTACCTGGAAGCTAATAATAGCTAAGAATATAGCTAGGAAAACGCTGAGGCAGATGATGATTTCGGATTATTTCCGATGTCGTGAGTCCTTCTCATTCTCTTGAAAAACCACGTTTTATCCGTCGTATAATAAGTGTACCGTCGTCGCCGTCCTGCGTCGATGTGCGCTGAAGGGTAACAACTCGTATTACGCTTCTCATTCGTTTCGCTTACATTTTCAGCAAAATGATTTCAATCCTTTGTAAGATTAATGATATGGTGTGCTGTCATTATTTCGTTATACGGGCTGACGATCACAAATTATTACTGAGAGATTTACTTAGCAATATTTTTAGCCGATTCATGACGCGCTAAGGACAAAACGAATAGGTTAAGAGCAATTAACTGTGGAAGTTACATTCACAAAAATACAAAAAATAAATTTCGAGTAATATTTGATGTCACAAAAGCTAATACGTAATCCATTAATATTATTGCTAGTAGGCACAGAATGCTTACCTGTGTCGGCACTCAGTTGGCGTGTTATTGAAAACCAGACTCGATCCTTATGAAAAATTACTTTTTCGCGTCGTGCCGTACGTTCCGGGCTCCCTTTCGTTTCGTACGGTCGGATGCAAATACGAGATTCCTTTACTCGAACACAATAGACGTAATGCTGAGCTCCGCCACTGGAAAATGTTGAGATAAGTTATTTGTCTGTTAGCATTTTGCGAGTACATTATCATTTCGCTACGTAAACATAGAATGTAATCATTTGTCAACATGTTTCTTTTTATATTCGAGTTCGTTATCGGGACGATTATTCTCCGTCAGCTGCCATGTCAATCTGCTTATAATTCGTAAATAGCCATGTTTTTTTACAAATTGCAAACTTTATTCATGTATTCGTATGTACGTTTTCACTCACATGTCATGTTTATTTACGTACATACTTATCAAGTTCCTTTGCTGTAGGTACTCAACTCATTACTATTTCATTACTTAATTTAAGACCAAGGTTACACGAGTGAAAGCAATAAGAATTAACATCAGGATGTAGTAGTACAAGGCCAGTTAAAGCGAAGCCTCGTCGGTTAGTTAATGTGCTAAGGGGTAGCAAAACTTTCAGGTAAGCGTCTTCTTTCGTGGCACGTGATCGGCTTACAGTATGCATGGGGCCTTACTTGTCGGTACAAGCTGCTCCCGTTTACGAGACAGATAAAAAATACTGTCACCATGAGTTACAAACTTTAAGGGTGATGAGAGGACATGACGGACTACTTCTAAAACAAAATACACATTTTTTAACACGTTCGCGGAATCCAATAGAAACTGTTCCGCGAAACTTAGACAAGTTAAGGAAAAAGCGAAAGTAGAGTTGAAGTACATATACGGAAATACTATGTATGTGAACATTACGTGGTACACTTTAAAGGGTTGACTTACAATGTGCTTACTTTATTACAATTTATTTGGCATTTATGAATACTGAAATCACGTGAAAGTACAGAAAAATTTCAATAGAGAAAAATAAGTTAAACAGCGTATTTAAATAAAAGGACAGGCTAGGATTAAAACAATTATCTGACAATCACTTTCTATCGAAAAGTAACCCACAAATCAGATAAATATAAAAAAATTGGTAGGAATTCAAAGTCGCAGGTTTTTATATGAAGTACGCGCCGCAGCTCCCTGTAATGGGACCGACTGGAGATGAAAATATAATAATAGAGGCGCATCAAACGTGATGTTATTAAGGGCTTCCGTGACCGGCCTGGCGATGGAGGCGCACGCACCACGTGCACCGAATACCGACCCATTCACATGCAAAATCAACTCCTTACTAAAAACGCGACATAGGTAACTAAAGTAAAGTGTACCATAAATCCGCCCATTCGAGCAACCAGGCACATAGCGACTTCTGATTTTATTTCATACTTATTTGAATTATATCGAAGACCACTTATTTAGGAATGAAATTTTCTCCATGTGGTAAAATTTGAAAAAAGAAGACATCTCAGTAAACTAAGATCTTAGAACTGATTCACCTCCATTCAATTATCAGTGAAAATTGAACTTTTATCATCGCATCCTTTTGTCTTAGAGTCGATTCTTCAATTGGTGTGCGGGAAGAAATCTTTTATTTGTTGTAGAAGAGAAGTAACGCCCGTCGGCGCCTAATCAAGGAGTTGGCCGGGACTTGCGGCGCTAACGAACAGGTGTACCTATAAATACTTTCCGGGGCGATTGCTGCAGGCTTTAATCAGCGCCGCAGCACCACTTTACCGCTTTTCATTGACTCCCGACTGACCCGCCAGCGCCGATTGGAAACCTACACTCCGGGGAAATACGGCCGAAAGAAAATTTACGCGCTATTTGGCCTCCTTCGACTTTTGTTTAAGTTAAAGAATAAACTCTAATTAATCCCTGAGGCTGGTTTTCACAAAATGGTTGTTATGGCGATGTAATTATCGTGATTTATGTACAGTGTATTCATCGATTACGATTTATGTAGTTTTTAGCAGCAATATTACGAACTCGCTTCTGCCAGAGCTCTCGCTTCTGTGAGTGTGGAAAATAATCGCAAGGACACATCCACACATCCGGAAGAAAATCTATCAGTAGGACATGGTCTACTTGTGTGCCACGTTTAATCCTAATCCGTACATCCGTTACGACGTGACGTGACAAGAACAAGTCAGATAGGTAGACAGAGTTACTGTCACATTTATAACTTTCCGTTTCACATTGACTGACTTAAATAACGCCTTTTAGTAAAATATGATCATTATAATAAAGTTCATACCTAACAGTGAGATAACAATTCGCTCATTAAGTATCTAAATATAAATAAAATATTGGCGCGACTATTCAGCGCACGTCGCTGGCGCACGCTTTGTGCCAAACTTCGGCTGTATCGAATTAAAAATGAATGCATGTGCGGTAGACGCAGCTAGGGCTGACGGAACGCACTCGGAGACGGCTAAGTGCTTTCACAATTTTCTCATCTTAAGGGCTGTCGTCATATTTTTTCGATTGTTTCATTATTTCTATACCTTCATTAAGGAAATATGATAGAAATTGGAAAGGATAAGAATAGATTAAGTGACAAAATTAGCAATCAGTGGAAATAAGTTATTTCTATCGATACAGTAGATTTACAATTATGAACTACTAGCTTCTGGCAGCTTCTGCAGGTTTCCCCTACATGAATGACAGAAATTATCCTAAGGGACACACTCCCAGCATAAAAAGCCTATGTGCTATTCCAGACTGTAACCTATCTCTGAGCCAATTTTCACCCATCCGCTCAGCCATCCTGGGGTGATTGACTAACAAACATCCATCCAAATTTTCGCCTTTATGATAGTAGTAAGTTTGTTCTCTTTACATTCAATAAAAATAATTATTTTAAGCTATTGCATAGCTTTTATCGCGGGCTATGAGCGCGGCGACCGAATCAAGAAATTTCCTAACGATAATAAACCTAACATAACACCCCCCACTCCGACCGGCACAGCGGTGCGGCGTTGAAAGCCGTGCATCGTCCAACGTCGTTTCAGTTCAGCAGACTTCGGCAAGGTGTTTGTGTGCGTGTGACTAGACGTATGCGTGTAGACTAGCTGCTAACTGCTACCTCTTTTAGACACAATGTTAGGTGAGAAAGCGCGCTTTTTGGCCGCGTCCACGAGTGAGTTCGAGCCCCCGACTAGTTACCTAGTACCTAGTACCCGACTAGAGTAGACCTTAACTTGTATGTATATGGTACGACTGTACGAAGCTCGCACGGATCGAGAGCTGCTCCGAAATCGGACAAATACGTAAGCACCTGTTTGAGAGAAAGTAGAGAGGTGTATAGGTATCTATCATCTATGTACAACAGGGAATAGCTATACGCGTAATATATATAAATACATAAGTTGATAAAATACTATGCAATAGCTTTACCACGGCAGTCCCCGAGTGCCACACGTATTTTTATGTCATAAAATCTCCGGATGGTTCTCTAATATCACCGAAACAAAGTGTGGCAGCCCTGAGCATCGGAGTCATCAGAGTATTCCGCGAACGTTACGTGCCCCGTACAACCTTTCAATGGGAAGTAGACTCAGTTGCTTTTAATTGGATCCGCACTGCTTCTCAACATCTGTCCTACCACCTCAAAAATGAACAACTTTTATCAAACTGTCGCAACTAATTAAAATTTTCAATTGCAGCATTTATTAGGAAGCGTCAATTTAACAGTCGACGAAGTTTTATAACCGCACCCTGTCACTATTGTTAGAGCCAACGAACGTGTGAACTATAATGAAATTGTAGAAAACATGAACAAAGTTAGCTTTTGGTTGGCTGCACCTCTCGCTCACCTTACTGAGAAAAATCTCATGAAACACTCACACTTCATATTTGGCTTTTAGTACACCTAGATTTTTATAGTCAAATTAACTCTCTAGTCATGCCTACTTATTACGATAATAATAATATTATACATTTAAAGACATATTTAAATAATCCATGGACGTTTTCTTATTAGTCTTATAAACACTGCAACTGCAGATGATAGATACACGCATTGTATGATCGTTCAAACACAACTCCATACAAAAATATATAATCGCCAGAAAACAGAAAAATATTTCTATCTGTATGATAAACAAGTCCCTTTGCAGCTGACCGCAATCTTTATAATAACGGAGGGCATGCTTACCTCCGGTAATGAATACAAATAAATCAGAAGGAGCATCGCAAACTCTTCCAGTAAATTAATAAAAAGTTATGCAATCCTACGTGCATTAGTATTCAGAGTCTACACTCATATAATACGGAAACGAAAGATTTTAATGAAAGCCTGACGTTGCATTCATTCTATAGAGCTGTTGAGACACCGTAATTTAAATAATATATCTAATAGACAGTAACTGTCGAATCATTTTAAGTTAATAGTATATGTATATATATACCTATATCTATACATACTTTTATTAAACCTTATTTGTTTAGTAAACTTATTGGGTTTAACTATACATCTCAACTAATCTCAAGCGATTCCACCCTGCTTCGCACACACATTTTCTACTAATAGCAAAAACTACAAACATATCATAAACCTTTCAGAATGAATTCTATAATTTAATGCGAATCTCTCATTTAAATCTTCATTTTTCAATGCTAAAATTGAATTATTTACTGGGTCTTCATGCAGGTTGAACTCGGTCCCATATAGGTATGTATGTAGTTTTAAAAAATCCATATCCTATTGGATTTTAGTTAATACCTACATGCTTCCTCGAGCTTCTATATATAATTAATTCGTAATTCATCGCCAAAATCAGTAACATTGTGGTGGTATTACCCACTCCATATAAGTATGTGTTGATGTTCGGTAGGACCGCGCAGTCACAGTAAAAATATGGAACAGTATGGAAACTAAGCCCATTTGTTGAAATAATTACCTACGCTCCAGTAGAGCGTTAGGGTTGTCACTTTTAATGTTTGTAATAAGTGTTTTATTGGAACGAAGTTCTTTAACACGGCTTGCGGTAGGAGTTGACTAGGAGAAATAGTCACGCGAAAATGCGTTAGTGCATGTTATTCCATGCGACTTTCTTCTTTGGTCAAAATGTAAATAATGCCATTGTTAAAAAAAAATACAAACTGAATATTGTTTATCATTTCTATGCCATTTTATTCCATTTCAATTATACCTAATATCTGCCCTAAAATTTTGATGAAGGATTTCTGTATGTTGAAAAATTAATGTTACTAATATTGTGAAGTAAGTACGTTCCTATGTGTATGTTTCGAAGGCTAAATTTCCTTTGACTAGACTAGAATATAATGTCGTCGTAAAATTATGGTCATTTATTTTTTCATACTCATAAGAATTCATTTATTCCATATGTTATATAAATTCTAATACAATATAAATTACAATCAGTCTTCGGTATAGGGATTTAATACTAGTATTAAAAATCTGTGCTTGGGTACCTACTCAGTTTTTGCAAAACGAAAACCTGAGTGGCCCATCTATAGCCATTATAATAGCGTAGGTATTATCTATGAACACGGCACCCGCCACTGAGAGCACCGCGAAGGTCCCTTAGGGGCCTCGTAGATGTGCGCGTCTGTGTGAGTGTGCCGTTTCGATCGTTTGTTCGTAGTTTCTGTACTGTTCCATATTTCTACTGTGGCGCAGTGGCGGCACCGCGCAGCAGCTGTTTCTTTAAGTACATCTCTGCGGCGGCCGCTCTCGCCCTGCCACCGCGACAGCGGCTTCACGCTCTTTCATTATCTGCGGCCGATTCTGGAAAAATCGCAATCAAGTGAAAACTTAGGTGAAGTGAGCTTCTAGTGAGCTGTCGTTCCCAAGAATGAATTGCAATGACAGCTCACTTCATGCTCATTCACGATGAATTTTTACATCGTATTATATATTATATTTTTTTATCGTAACGCAGTCGAATTGAGCTATTATTCCAAATAGTGCTACTATAATAATCTCACCAAGAGAACTAAGATGAAGTGAGCAGTTACTGCAACTTTTGGTGCCATAGAAATCTCGCCGAGAAAACAAGATGAAGACAGCTGTTATTTCGACTGCTAGTTCTGTAAAATTCTCACCAAGAGAACTAAGGCGCCGTCATATCAGCTGCTGATGTTATTCTCTAAAAAAGTACCCGCAAATTCCTAGGTGAAGTGAGCTGTCATTCTGACTGCTGGTGCTATTCTGTAGAAACCGTAGCAAGAAAACTTCGGTGAAGAGGGCTGTACATACTTGCTTGCCAGCTTGTGCTATTCTGTAAACATGTCAAATTGATAACAACAGTGAAGTGAGTTGTAATTCAATCTGCTGGTGCTATTCTATAAAAATCCCACCGTAAAAAATTGGTGACATTGAAAAGTAACTTCAAGCTGTACTAGCTTAAATTAACCAGTTACTAATTTCCAACTGTGTATAACCTAAGTTTTCACGGTGACGTTTTTACAGAATAGCACTACCTCTGCATTCTATTTCCTTGCATATTTCTTGTGATATCTTGCGCAAATAGTGCAACGTCTTTAATTGGCAGTTAGCGAATCATAAAATTACCTCAGAAAATTGACTTATTCAATCATTTTATAACTTTGCTATTTCTTGTTTCTTTAAAAAATCGTAATGATACAAATTGCAGCTTATCATATAAGAAGTTGCTAGTGAAGAAAAAGAACGTAATTAGTAAAAAAACCTTCAAAAGATGTCCTTTTATCATCTTAAAATACCAATACTATCGGTATGTTTATATCGTCCGAGAAAAAATGTTTAAAAGTCAACAACTTTACTTGATCGGAAAAGTTAATTAAATAAAAAACGTTTATTGAAAAACAAAGAATTGTGAAACCTTTGTTGGCACAGTTTAAGAACTGTGCTTTTAAATTACTTAAGACTTAGTAATTTTGTTATAACATTCGGGGTGGCTTGAATGCGGACTTCGATCAATAAATGCGGAACACTTCTCAATCTAAATGATCTTACCCTGTAGAAACGTTTATGCTAGTTGACGACATTTAATGAACCTTTGCTTACTGACAGAACTTAATTTTTTGTCTGAACTGGAGCAATCCACAAATAATCAGATTTTTTATTTTTTCTCTTGAACGAATAAATAATGAACTATGGATTATTCTGTGGGTATAATGTACATATGTCTGATTTTCTATATGAACATCACTTTGAATGGACACTGGCTTCTAAGATACAGGTATTTAAGCCTTGTTAAAAAATCAGAGTTCGTCACTCTGTGCCACGTTTTAGGTTGTTTAATCATAAATAGAGCATTTAAAAAAAATCATATTTCCATCATAACAATAGAAATTGCAAACTCTAGGTTCTTATTTCTTTTTTTTATTTATTTCCAAAATGCTTAAGTCTATTTTAACAATGGTTTTTGCCACACAACGAAAACCTCTCAGGGTTTATCTGTGTGCTGGCGAGCCGTTTATTTAATAATTACAAATTGATATTCAGATACAGTCGAACTTGTATGATAGTAAAATTATACATAGACTTTATGTGTAAAGAAATATTTTGACTTACACTTGTAGCTTTTCGAATTCGTTTTGTATAATGTTTGTAAATCTTCTGGAAGTGGGTATATTATGAATGTAAGGTACTGAATATTCTGCTACCCTCATTCCGTACGCATTGCTTGTTTTTGGTTGAATTTATTTATTTTTTAGTGTAATGGACCTCAAGAACTCGGGTCTTGTTTTTTCGGTTAGCAACTCAGGCCTATTTACTTCAGCAAGGGTGACAAAATCAACTTTATTGAACACATTCATAACATTAAAACAGCCCATCATCATTGTTTTTAAATTTCTTTTTTATATGTTTAGGTGTAATGGCTTTTAATATTCTTAATTTTTGAGCTTCGGAGATGTTTTGAATGGCGACTAAGATACATGTGTTATCTGCAAACTGGTATACGGATCCCGAATTTTTAGCGTTACTCATGTCGTTGACTTAAAGCAAATACTCTGTTGGTCCTATTACTGATCACTGGCCTGTTCCTTGCGTGGATGGAACCTTTATACTAAACTCATTTTCTATTTTAACAGTGGTATATCTGTTTGTATGATAACTTTTTAATAATTCTAATAAGCGTCCTTGTATTCCGTTTCGTGACAGCTTGTAACGATGTCGTTGCGTTTTCAGTCTCGTGGAATTTAAACCTCCACGATGACTGAAAACTCCTTTATTTTATTGGCCTAAAAAGAAAATGTCTATTTTCAAAAATATTTTAAATTTCGTTTTTTTTATTGACTGCTCAGATTTTTTCATGCAGTTCTATCAAATTGCTCAACCAGAGCAGTCAATAATATTTTCAATAGTTATTACCAGTTTCAATAGTAACATGTAACAAGTTTTAGAAACCCGGGTTTCTTTCCTTATCTAATTTTAAAAATAAACAAGTCACAAACAAATCCAAGTTTATTATTACATACAATAATACCATCCTACACACTGGGACGAGTTGGGAGGTGGAAAGCCTCACATAATGTGACCCCCCGTCACATTGGCTCTCCGACGACCAATCTATAAGCTTGTGACCAATCTCGTCACAAGCTTATCATAAAGTATATCACAACGAAGCATATCAAACGCTTTGCTAAAGTCTATAAAAAGTGTCAATACCAACATGTCTTTTTTTTCATTAGGTTGTTTAATAACTTCATCAGTAAGCTCTCGTAATAATTTAATTGTGTCGTACTCCTTCCTATCTTTCTGAAATCCAAATTGTTTATGGTTTATTACGCCGTGTGTTTTTAAAACGTTATTTATTTCATTACCAATATAACTTTCTATGATCTTATCAATACAAGACAATATGGTGATTGGACGGTAGTTATTGACGATTTATGATATTTATTTTTATTAACGTAACTTGTCCATGTCCCAAACACTCAGAAAGTCGTTTATGTACAACAATCGGTCCAGTGAATTCGAATAATATTTGGCTCCGGCAGATGAACACGGGTGATCTAGGGGTTCCATTTTTTGCGACGGAACCCTAAAACTATACTCAAGAATTCTCAAGTCTTTTTTCTCAATTATAAGGAGTATTATTTCACCAACAGCATCATATTTCGAACGAAAGACGTCCAGTGGTCATAGGCTTTCTCCAAAGCGTCGCAAAAACGGCCGGCTTTGCACTTCTGAAATTTAAGAAGTGCAAAATCCCTTGAATTCAAGGGATTTTGATTTATAAATGGCCGCACCGACAGAAGTCGTCCTGCCTTTTCTGATTTCATGTATAAACCCATAAAAAACACTTCTATGTTTTCTCACACAATTCCTTAAAACTTTATTCGAAATTTTACACACATTTGTATGCGTAAATTGGCCAAATCGGTCTAGCCAGCTGTTTTCAGTGATGTACCAATAAAAAGTATTTTATTTTAAATCATATACGTGATAAGAAAGTACGTACACAGTTTCTTAATTGTGTATACAGTTGGGTTGTTCGAGTTTTAGTAAAAGTTCAGCTTTCTAGAGCGTGGTAAGTGCCAGTCATACCTGGCTGGCGGTTCGTATCCAAAGCCCGATGAGTCATATTTAAACCCTTTGGTTCCTTAACTCAAACTTATGTTCATACAGTACCCGGGAACTGTATGTAAGTTTAAGCTAAGGAACCCGTCAAGTGCGTGCCAAACGCGCGCGACGAGGGTTTTAGCAATTGCTCGAGGATCCATACACATACAATACGTAGATTAGGTTAGATGTTGAAACTGTTGTCACCGGTACGTATGATCGTAACGTAGTTCTAGAATATCTTTATCGTGATCGTTTTTACTACAGCTTTTCTTACGTAGGTACCTAATGTTCTAAGTTGCTCATTAAAATTCGTTTAATTAAATGGTATATTGTGCTTACCTTTTTCTCTGGATAGAAAATCATCAAATTACTTCTTTCGCTCTGGACCGGAGCGGGAAAGAGTTTCAGACTGGCTAGAACCCACCCGTGTTCCTTCGAAATGCTTTTTTCGTTTACATAGCCAAGCCGCATTGACTGTTCTCGTGTGAAATAACCTGACTGACTGGCTGATTTTTTTTTCGCCATAAGAATTTGCATTACCATTCAACGTGGCATTGCTGCCGAACCTTTTGGTCACATTTCCCCATTTTGGAATTGTTTGATTTGTAATTTCGCATTTGATGTTTATTATAAAATAAGTAGTACTTTTACAAACGAAACCGCAGGTTCATAAACGTTTTACTTTTTAGGTGAAACATACAAAAAAAATCTATTGTATAGGTGAAAATATCAAGACATTAAAGTTTTGCCTTGCACTTATTGAACCCTTCTAAAGAAAGATTCATCACAGAAATCGACGACTCTCTAAAAGAAGCTCCGCAGCTTATTTATCCGGGAGAGCAGGGGATGCACTAACCCGGGCGCAAAAATATGGGGGCGCAAGCCGAATTTTAACACACCCAGGCTAATTTTTACAAAGCAAACATCGAAAATCGCCTCCGATTAAAAAATAAATTAAAGACGGAGGCAATTTTTCTGCCTTGGCGAATCCAGTAATATAACAGTAATGCCATTATTTTGCGGGCCCCTTTACACAATGATAGCATCGGCTGCACTTAAAACTAAAAATTCAAATGTAGTTTATATTTAAAATATCTATGTCTTTTCAAAAGCAGTTGTTCGTTTCTTCGTGTTATCAATAACATCGCCATTTTTTTAATCCTTTTCTTGCTTTAAATCTTGTTATTTTTTAATATGGGTTCCAACGAGGAAACGATGCTTTTCGAACATCAAAAGTAATTACATTCAAGAACCTAGCACGGCTAACGAATGCTTTTTTCGATATTGGAGGCTGTAGTATTTAAACGCACAGGTTGACTAGTAGAGAATGAAATAAACTAATTTTCTTTCCTTCTTTTTAGACCCCTTGTTGTATTATGTATATCCATGTACCACTATTGTACATAAAGTTTAAATAAATATTTATTCAATCGCATTCGTTTGAGAAAAATCACCTCCCAAATGACCCTCCAGGTGCTCACAGAGTAAAATTTCCCAAACGAAAGAGATTGAACCAATAAAATAAAACACCACTACTAGTCAGCTTAGCAATGCAAGACAACAGCAGACGTGTGACCGTTATACTGTTTTTACACATAACACCGATGGCACAGTCTGACTTTGGCACCTCGTAGCGTACTTAGGACGGCCCTGACTACAGCGAATAACTCGGAACAAACTTAATTATTGAAGTAAGGTATTCCTAGAAATAAGAACAGTATAATTACGTCAAATAAAGTGCCTTCACGAATATGAATGAAGTTTCAAACGAAACAATACAATTATGAAAAGCGCCAAGAATAGCATTGCGACAAAAAATGCCAACACTGAGGTTTTGTTCCCGTAAGTACGATACAATAACAAGTGGTAGGGTAGTTGGTGCGCCTTCCAGCCCCCCCGTCCCCTCCCGCGGTTCTCTGGCCTCATTAAACCCCGCTATTTGTTTAGGACCACCGCTCAAACACGCCGTCACTCCGCCAGGACTAACAGATTTTACGATTTAAAATATTTAGGTGGCAATTTTACCTTGGTGCGTTTATGACAACAAACATCCCGGTTTGTATTTGAAATTGAAGATAGGCGTAAATGAAAGCCTAGCAGCTGTTGTATGTTTTTGTGAACGTTCGCGACATCAGCCCCATACAATTCTGTTATTAGTAGTTCTGGTATAATTCATGCAGATTATTTTTTGGGTTAAATTCATGGTGTATTAAGGTTTTCATTGTAAACTCAAAAGAATATAACAGAGATTTGGACGCTAAGAAAAGTCATACCTATAAAACTCACACATGTAGTGGAGTTGCAGGTCCTGACACCGGAAAGCCCATTAGATCTGCCAGAAGCTTTCCACTTCGTAATAAAAATTATATGTGGAAATGGGTTTGAAGTCGCGCAACCGCTCATCCTCTGACCAGGCGGGTGTTGTGTCTGGTGGAAAACTGTCTGATGGTTGCCGTGCACGATGTAGGATTTGTGTCAGAATTATCTTTGTATTCGGTATAGTTTCAGTTTTTCTTAGTTGTTCTTACCTATAAAAACTAAATTTCAACTTTAATGAACAAGTCTTCTTTATTGTGCATTTTTAAGTTAAGATACCGAACACTGACAAATTTTCCAAATAAACATGCAAAACTAAAGTCTATTTAAATTACAAATCAGTAAAGATTTCTACCGCTAATATCGACAGTTGCTCGGGGCTCATGACTAAGTAATTATATCAACATTAATAAATAACAGAATGCAAGGCACTATTCTTGAGGTATATAATGAACGTACAAAAATGGTGGAGGCAGTGAAATCTAAATTCGAATCTGTACTACTAAGCGTACCACAAGGAAGTATATTGGGACCCGCCTTATTCTTATTGTATATTAATTATATTATTATATTATTCGAGTTTCCAAATATAATAAAACATCTTTGTGTAATGTATGCTACTGACGTAACTATATTTATTTCAAACGAATATTCCAATAATCTTATTTACGAGAGTGAAATAAATAGAACATTATTAACTGTAACTGCTTGGTTGCAGTCAATAAATTTAAAAGTTGTGACGAGATTGGCCGTCGGAGAGCCAATGTGACGCTGGGTCACAAGATGTGAGGTTCTCCCACCTCCCAACTCGTCTACAGTGTGTAGGATGGTATTATTGTAATAATAAAACTTGATTTGGTGACTTGCTTGTTTATTTTTATAATAATTAAAGAGAAAAAACTGTAACAAAACAAAATAAAAGGTTACAATAGGAAGGTAAAGAGTTATAAACGGAAGGTAGGAGGTAGATGGTTATAAAAGAATGTTTATTACAAAACTTACCCCGGGTTTCTAATACTGTTACATGTTGTTAAACTGGTAAGGGTAACTATTGAAAATGATGGTTTATTGTGCTCTGCTTGAGCTGATATTTGATAGGACTGCATGAAAAAATCTGAGCAGTCAATAAAAAAAAACGAAATACAAAATATTTTTGAAAATAGACATTTTCTTTTCAATACAATAAAAGTAAGGAGTTTTCAGTCATCGTGGAGGTTTAAAGTCCACGAGACTGAAAACGCAACGACATCGTTACAAAGTCAATGTCTCTAAAACCAAATTGATTCATATTTAGAAATTTATATTCATATATATAAATAAATATATATATATATAAAAGTAGACCCACAAAATTTGATATAATCATCTCGCTATAGCAATTGAAGAAGTAAAAGTTACAAACTTCTTAGGAGTAACAATAGACCAACATTTAAACTGGAAGGCACATATGGAAAAGATTAATAAAAAATATACAGTGCTTGCTACGCATTATCAGTTCTGGCACTACGAATCCAAGTGTTACTCGAAATGCTTATTTTAGAAATGTGTACCCACTGTTAACTTATGGTATCATATATTGGGGGAACTCGACAAACATACAATCCACATTCATTCTCCAGAAAAAATGTCTTAAGACAATATATTTATGTATAACATGCATAGTACCGAATCACTAAGAGATAGTCTTCAGAACGGAAGGTTTCCTGACACTGTCTGGTAAATATAATCATCATCTGCCTAGCCTTTTCCCAACTATATTGGGGTCGGCTCCTAGTCAAGCCGGATTCATCTGAATACCAGTATTTTACGTGAAGCGGCTGCCTACCCGAACTCCAAAACCCATTAACTGTGGAACACGGTACTTTTCTGACAATCCGTAACGATTGCCAAAGATCTCCAAATGACAGCCGGGACCAACGGCTTAACGTGCTTTCCGGGGTACGGAGAAGTTTCGTTAAGACCAACCTCGGCAATCGTTGCTTAACCTAGCTAGAAGATCGACCCGTGCGGCTGTTATAATTTAGCCACGAGCTCCTCGTGGTAAATATAATCGAACCAAATAAATGAACAAAATTAAAAATGGCATAAAAATCTAGGGCCGTGATCACAAGGGCCCCACTTGCCACGGCCCGAAGATTTCAGCTTGATACAGCTCGAAAATAAAGTTACCGATATAGTTACGAGGGTGCAAGAGCATGGACACATGTTACGTCTCCGACCCTCGAGAACTCGGAACCTCGAACCCAACTACCTACATACTATTTTTTCCACTCTACGACATCTATAACATGATCACTACAGTAACGCGACGTATCCGCTACACGGCGACATTCCCCAACATAGCCCGACATACCAGCACATGATCGTCGGAACGTACCGTTTCAAGCCAGATGTCACTTCACAATACCAATGCACGTTGACTTAGTAAATTTTCATTGCAAATTCTGTCATCGTGCGACATACGGAGCCTCCACAAACAGTTGACTTACAAATGTCAAACTTAAACGAACCGAATTGGACGTCGTGTCTCACGTTAAGCCGCGTTTCATGGAAATATTTCTAGTTAAGTAGTCAAAGATGTTAACTTATATAACAACCTACAAAAAATAATGAAATTATGATTGAATTTATTTCTAGATAAGAATTTGCTTAGTTGTTCACTCAGCATCTGACACGATGTTGTTCTTCTGCGATATGAGAAGCGGTTTCGATCTATTATTATTTACAATATTATATTTCGCAGAGGTTGTATCCCTATGCAATAAAAACTCTAGTAACATACAGCGCGTTTTTTTAGAACAAAATGCAATATTTTAGGAATAAATCCGTTTTTTGTGAATCAGGGCCTAGAACACACTGAATGTATATTCCAGTTGCGAGTCGTGTCGGTAACGAACCACGCATATCTCCACGGCACGACCGTTCACTCATGCACAACAGAAAAAAAAAATGGAAATAAAGGGAGCTCCACTACTGAATGACGATTTCAAAGTAGCTGTCGAGCCATCCGACTGAAAAAGAAGTTAAAAATCAGGTAAGCATAGTATACAGAGTCTATTTTTACTGGCCCACTTGTAAAGGCATAGACAGAAGAAATGGACTAAGCAATTTATTTAATACTAGCTGACCCGCGCAAATTCGTCTGCGTCACATAAGAGAGAATAAACAACCGTTTTTGCAACATTTTTCATTGATGCTCCGCTCCTATTGGTCATAGCCTATAAATGATTATAACATCACGCTATGATTGACGCAGAAGACATTATAATATACAAGGCTATATATAAATATAGCCTTGTATATTATAATGTCTTCTGTATGAAGCAAATCTATATTAGTTTAGTATTTTTTACGTGATGCATGCAGTCCTCAAACAGCGTGACGGTTGAAGTGGAGTTTCTTACTATACTTAGAAATTCAATATCTGTTGATTTTATGGGTCGATTTAAATGAAATAAAGTCTAGAAAACGTCCGGATAATACTTAATATGTTAAAGTATTTAGATTTTGAATCCAATAAATGGTTCTTGCGTGATGTTTCCGTTTCTCAGTTACTTTTATGTAAAAATATTCAATGTCTATGATTTTGTTTTATGTATAGATGTAATTTTTTGTATGATTCTAAATACATAGGTATAAAGTATTAAATGCTTTTAGATACATATCACAGATGATATAACAACACGCTTTCATTCCCCAAATGGAGAGGCGTAACGTAACGCTTGATGCTCCCTAGTAGTAATAAAAACAAGACCCAGTAATATAGGTATGTAAGAAGGTAATTGGTGATAAGAACAAAAGAAACAGCAACTGTGTTTAAATCTACACTCCCAGTTGATATTGATTCCAAAATAGGGTTTACAACAAAAAAAAACTAACAATTTTACTTATAATCTTATCTTAATAAACCCGTTAACTACATTTTACTACCATTTCAAATACGTAACGTCAAGGAACTTTACCTAATATGAAACAGAATTAAGAACATAACAAACAGCACCTGAGGTATAACCTTTTTAGATTAATTTGTAATTTTAAAACAAATTTTAATTAGGTGGCATAAATAACGATACCAGTTAATTAAAAGTTACATATACACCTAGTAATGAGCAACACCTCAGTGAGGTAGATAGACGCAGCGAAGTATCTCTAATCTAAATATATATAACTGAAAAGTGACTAACTGACTGACATAGTGATCTATCAACGCACAGCCCAAACCACTGAACGGATTGGGCTGAAATTTGACATGCAGGAAGATATTATGACGTAGGCATCCGCTAATAAAGAGTTTTGATTAATTCTACCCCCAAGGGGATAAAATAGGGGATGAAAGTTTGTATGAAACTTTGTCAATTTTAAACCGATCGGGCTGAGAGTTTCAAAATCGGGGGTAAAGTAACTATTCCACGCGGACGAAGTCGCGGGCAGAAGCTAGTCTTTAATAAATACATTGTATACCACAAAGTCGCTGTCTGCCTGTCTATTCTAAGGAACTTCTTCTAAAACATGCAACGGATTGCGGTTCAAAGAAAGAGTGACAAAGGAGCGAGATTTGTCTAATATAACTTGAACAAAATGGTTTCACAATGACGGTGTAAACAATTACACCCTAGCGAAGCCGGGCGGGTCGCTAGTTGTATTATATTCTGATCATGTATTCAATTACTGCCATATAATATCATTTTTCATTTGGTTGAGCCGCCTCGCGTGATATGTGTTAACAATTTTCGCTAGTATTGAGAAAGATGCCGACTTTTAGCATGTGTTTGTCACTCAGTAAAGAATAATGTACAAGGTAGACTAATTTCGTATCAAAAATAAATAGGTTTGATATTATAGGTACGTCTGCTACAATGTTTGACTGTCCAAATGTCCTAACAATGCTGTTAATTAAAAAACTAACTTATTACTTACTTTTAATATATTTTGCTGTAATCTAAAGATACTAAAGAGCTAAAAAATAAATAAATAATACAGATATTACAGTTACATACCGTATTATCTGTATTATTTATTTATTTTTTAGCTGTAGTAGGTTAGTTCAAGAACTTGGAGAGTGTAGAATGCAAGGGTGGGCGAAGCGAGCTCACAATTTTTGCACCCCACTTCAGATAGCAGCTTCACTTACCTACTTGTAATTATAGAAGTAGGTACTAACTGTGTCGACCGATGCAGGAAAGCTTAGTGTAGACTGCAAGAGCGAGCGAAGCGTGGAAGAAAATTTTTGCAACTCATATCGTATATATATAGATCTGATTTTTTTAGCCATTCATAAATAAATCATGCTTTTAGGCTCGCTAAATTATGTATTATACGTGTAGTGTATTACTTTTTCTCACAAATACATATTTGGTCAAAATATTGCAGTGATGTAATTATATACATAATATATTGTTTCTTCGTTCAAAAACCTCGATTGATTCACGCGACATTTGCAGTTGTGGTCTCAGCTAGAGCAGTTGTACCCAAATTCACCTGAAAACAAATATGTAGACTGTATATTATTATGTATACCAGTAGTAGTATTATTAGAACAAGGTTAAAGTAAATTATCTCATGTTCCGAAATCCTTGCAGTTAAGTCCGATAGACTTCTGGTAAATACGACAAAACGGGAGTAGTTGAAGATAGATATTGCGTATTGATCGAGTCATTGATGCGACAACAATTTGCCGGCCCGCTCGGCTCGAGTGCCGCTATGCAAATGCCCGCGCTCCATTTTACGCTCGGCCCGATGGCGGCTGCGGCGACGATGGGCGCCGAAGGGGAGCCCGCGGGCGCGCGGGCGGTGCGGGGCGCGCTGCATGCCGGATGTTCCGCTGTCGTCGCAGGAAATTGGGAGCGTTGCATAAATCCTGATCCTACAAACCAAATTTGATTCGACCTAATCCGGATATTGATACAAAAGCAAATACTGCTGAATTTTTTTATCTATCGACCCATAGACTCGAAAAGAAGAACACATTTGACATCTAGGTCTAGGTAATTGTATTACACAAATGAGTTTCCGTAGATTAATATGTTTTGAGGCATTCTTGTGGCGAACTCGCAAAGTAACGAAGAACGCCAGCAAGTGAAATATTGTCGAGAAAATTGAATACGTGCAAGCATTCACGGAGTTTTCGATGCCCTGTTGAGTGGTATACATAGATCTTTAGATTCTATCGATGGGTATGACTATTTACAAACGTGAACGTAAAGTAGATCTTGGGGGATTATGTTTATAAAATTATACAGCATTTCACAGTATCGTAAGATAAGTTTAACAACAAGTTTCAGGAAACTTCAGAGCTTTGATCGAAGTAAAAAGGGTATTAAAATCGAGTTCGCTTCGCTCGCTCTTGCTTTTTTCCAACATCCGCTCTTTTAACTTTTCAGGTTTTCTTTATCTGTCACTTCTATATCCGTTTAGGTACATTTTATCCAATATTTTTATCGTTATAAAAATAAAAAGCTATCCGATAAAATGCGACAAAAACTGAGGTCACATGAGTCGGCTATGTATTACTACTACCTGAACTCATTTTTGCATTCCTAAAATTCTACAGATTTATATCATTCGACAAAGGAACTCCCATTTCTATATGAATGACCCTAGCAAATATAATCTATCCGAGAGTAATTGTACAAAATTGTTAAGCTCGTTCCCCTAGCTATTGCATTACGCATTCTGATGTTCTTAAGGTTCGAAACATTACATTTCATCTTCATCATCCTGCCCTTATCCCATGTTCCATTTTCTTTAATTCCACTCCTCACCCAATTCGTCTATCATTTCCTTGGCCTCCCTCTCCCTCTCCAATTTATAATCATACAGTTTTAGTTACATGCGCTCCATCCTTTCTTTTCACAGGACCATACCAAGACAAGCAATTCCCTTTCAAGTTTTCCGTCACTGGCGCCGCTTTGAAACTACCTCTAATGTAATCATTTATCACTTAATGCATCCTCGTTACTCCATCCACCACACATCCATATCAACAAACTAAATTTAAAAACTATATTTTATATATATATAAAATTAAACCAAACAAACCTAGATCTACTCAAAGCGGATTGCAAGGTCCGTTTCACACTAATTTACAGTGGTGTAGCCCGTATAAAATCTATATTCATTGAATAGGTAAGTAATGTGTAGCTGAAGATGTGCCCCCGTTATAATAAACCGGCTTGCGCAAACATATCTATCAAAACCTGAAATACTTATGTACCAATTTATAATAACTTTCCAATGTGAGTGCCGACCCGGAGGCACAGCTAGTGAAAAATAATATAAGTTAAATACCGGCCTAAAAATAAGCCTGATGAAAATTTAAAAAAAATAACACAAATTGAATTTGTATCGCGAATTATTTGTGACAAATAAATTGCTAATTTTATAAACCAGCAGGATAAACGAAGATTAATTTCGAATCCGTTTGAAAAAGGTACACAAACGAATCTTCCGCGAAATTGCCCGAACGAAACAATTTTTTTTATACTATTTGCGGGAAAAAGCTGGTTTAGATAAGAAAATCCAATATTAAAATTGCTCGACGGCTCTTCCCACCTGTTCTCTGTGATTAAAGTGCGTCTCTAGCGAACATCGAGCCGAAGACGACGCCAAATGCAAATGTTAGCTTAAAGAAACCTTTTGCGGTGAACCGAAGGAAAAAAAATTACACGCCCACTCGTCTAGTTCGTGTGTCATTTTATCATTTACGTTTATTTTTGTAAACACGAGACATCAAAAGGAACTCTTTGGAATAAAGCAAACAGACCTTCCTTTCATTCGTTCGAGCCACACTAATTCGAGGCACTTAGTTGGCAGACACACAGCGGCAACGGTACAGTCAACACTGTAATGTCTAACAGGTCCAAGTGATTTTATCGACACTGAATAGAGCTAGGCACGGGGAGGGTACATTAAATTCAATAACACGAGTTAGGGAGTTCGACGCTCGCTCCGACCGTCCTCAAAATAAGTAAAGAAGGAAAGTTTCGAAAAACTCTGCTCAACTTGTACCATGTTGTATGTGTACATTTTCTGGTGCGATAACTAAAATAATATGTTTTTGATCTGTCAGATTTGGGGTCTCTTCTGTTGTATTGACAATTTTCTTATTGTAAATAGTGTTATTAATGGGAGTTTCTTTTAATGTCCGAAATTTAATTTGGTCAATATGTTTAAATCAAGTTGTTTCCACTGAGAGATAATGTAAGGTCAGGTTTCTTAAACAAAGACTTTAGTAGATACTCGTAATACTGCAACTTAAAGTTTTTCAAACAACATAGTTCTTCTGACTTTATACGTAATATAGAAAAACACAAACAATTAACAAAAAAAAACACGCCTGCGATGTCAAAAAGTAAACTAAAAAATAATAAAATAGATAAGATAGATAATATAAGATACCTACTTACTTAATGATCTTTTCATTACAGTTTATTTCCTATCTTTTTTGCTATGTACTAAGCAAGCTTTAGATGATAACAGTATAGGTAATCTAATTTTCATGAAAACAAAATATTTAGTTTTCATTTACAAACCATGGCACCCTTTTATTATTTTTTTAAATTTCATTAGCCTATGTTACCCGGGATAACTCGACGCTTCTACCGATAGCAGATATGTATATTGATATCGGTTAAGACGTTTATAAGTTACAATGAATTAAAGAAACTCACAATCATACATACACGAACCCTGAAAACATAACAATCCTTTTTTGGGCAGTTCTTTGATAAAAACACATACTCACTAAAGTTGTACAACTACGACGCCTGAAAATGCAATATGTACATCTCGTTATGCAGTTTAGAAGTGAGTGAAAGTAAAGAGTACGAGCATGTGTGCGAGTGTTTTGTTCATGCTATACATTGTTATTCGCTGCAGACTTGGGCTGGTTCTCTTGTTAGGACGTCCCCGTCTCCAGCGGGCCGATGTGTCCCTATCACCGAACTAGTAAGTGTCCCGCAGTTTGCTCTCTAATTTTCACTCACAAACATGTTAACATGTAGTTTACTACAAGTACCATCAACTTCAGAATATACTCTCGTGTCGCTCCCTAAGCAAACAGCCCCTCGTATAAAAGCTATTAATATGATTAAGTTGAAAATTGCTGCAAGCAGTTAGGAGCTACTTGGACGTTAGACTTGTTTTGATAATAGTCTAGGTATAAAAGCATCGTTTCTTTCCAGGAAAGTTGCCTTGCAGTGTTTTTCTCGTTTTTAATTTTCATGTACATACAAACAGAACTCATTCTTGTATTCTTAGTGAAGTACAATAACATCATATTCGAGAAATTAACGTAAGTAACGTCGTAACGTAAGTAAAGTTCATCGCAATGAAAACACCGCATATTTTCGAATCTTTAGCGTAGAAAACTTACATGACCTTTTGAGGTACCCAAAAAGATTTTTCTATATATGTATATTTGAACGAGTTCTTTCAGCGATCACATAAAATTCTGCTAGGCTACGGGCAGGCAAGGGCTTGGAGCGAGAGCCGAGGGGACGGGAGCCGAAGTGCAGCGCACTGACGCGCCTCTCATCAAGCCATCATTATGGACGCGCCATGTTTTTAAAATGGCTTTGGATTGCGCATAGCCGTGGTTCAAATTAAACCCCTACTACAATGTTTCTGCGTTAAATTGGGATCATCTTTTTTGAGGGAAATATGTTTCGTTATTATAAAAAAAAACACAAAGCTTCAATATTAATTATTCGCCACTAAACCTTTCCGTCAGGCCTTGACTTCCGTCGTGTTTTTGCATATAATTTTCTACTCAATGAACGTAACTCACTGTGTGCTAAGCCACAGCCGGAATTATAAAAAAAATGTTAAGTGCTATCTGCAGTTACTAGATAAGGAAAAGGGGAAACATTCCGAAATATGATTCAGCGCTTATTTATCCGCATCATTATTCAGTATTTTTTAAATTTTATTTAAAACTCCCTAGAGTTGAATTCAAAAACAAAGGAACCTCTCCTCTTTCTTATCATCCGCAAGCATAAAATTTCAGAGACCGTCCACAAGTCATGCAATATTTTATACAGAATACGTTGTGAAAGCAACAATTTAGACTATGATATTAAATTAAATATTGAAATTGAACTGTTATCGAGATATAGTTTAGGGTTGTTCAAGGCTCTGGCGGGTTGTCTGCGAGGTTCGTCGCGGGCGGCAATAACCGGCACAATGCGGCACAACTAACGACGAGGGGAGCACCCCCCCTCACCCGGTACCCCTGCCCCCCGCCCGCCGGGCCTCGCGGACTCACACCCGCCGGGAGGTAATAAAACCACGCATTCCACTTGCAAGTCACGGACTAGATTACCGAGAGCCGCGACATCCTTCGATGTGCCGATCGCCGAACTGGCTGGCACACCTCCGATGTGGCGGTAATACTGAGCACACGCGGATAAATAATCACACGTTAATAAATGGAACTGTAATTGAATGGATGTTCTACTTTATTTATTTAAATCATGTTATTTCCTATCAGAATATTTAAATTAGTGATAAATATGTACATCAAAGGAATCTTTAAATATTTAAAACACATTTACTAAAACTTTGAATGTTCTATTCATATTTTTATCAAAAAACATGTTGTATTAACATGTTTTGGAATTTTAATAAAAAATGAGCTCATCTTAAGAAAGGATTCCAGAAAAAGGTTAAACACCTCGACTTACTCAGGCCCATATTTTTTTAGCATTTGGTAACTCTATAGCAAGTCGTTAAAATCTATTCAGAACTACAACGAAAAAAAAACCGTCACAAAATCCCAGACCAAAGCAAACATCACAATCGGTTAATATTTGACCGTTGTTGCGAGCACGGAACCAGATCAAATTAACAGAGCGGACAAAGAAGAGTATGTCCTATCAATAAGTGGCGGTGGAACTGGCAAATTGAATTGAATAAAACACACAAGTCTCTAACGAGCCGGTGTTTACCCAAGTGGACAGTAATTGGCTTAGCCAGCGGTCGCCAACGCGCTCCACACTAGAATAAAGAAACTTGGACACCGTTTCGGCAGGAGGAGGCATTTGGTTACTTTGTAACATGATCGCCTGAATAGTTTTTGTGATGCTCTATAATTTGCTCTGAAATTCGGAGTTAATTGGATCTAAGACTAGAAAGTAACACTATCTAGATATGTCAGATTTAGTTGAAACAGTCACTAAAGAAAACAGCAAACTCGTTTCCATTAAAATTTTATGTGTAGGTACTTAGTTCATAAACAAGTATTTTTTGTACTTGTTATGAAAGCAATGACTTAAAACTACTGACTAAAAAAACTGTATGGTGACCGTGTTCCCGATGTGCTTCTCGATCTGCAAAAATCTTTCTTTACTGGTCACCATCGTTATGCAGCTAAGTTACCTTCATAAGACATTCCTGCTTCTTGTCTCTCTTAGTGAACGAATTTAAGAATTCTATTACAGAAATTGTTGTTTACTTTAAAGACCCAAACATTCTGCACCAACTGTGCATCGTATTATGATGCCATATCTGATTTCATTTGCTAATTCGTTAATTTCGCCCAGCATTACTCGAGGGTGGATTCGGAATGAAGATGCAATCACAGTAACTGAAAGCATAGACACTTACTTGACCTTCATTGTTAACTACATGAACAAAAACAAAGAAAAATAAACTATCTGTGCTAAGAATGTTCAGAGAAACAATGTTCCTGCGAGTAGGTTTTTAATTTGGCTCATACAACAGGCTTGCCCGTAAGGCAAATAGTATAATTTACCGTTCCTTTTTATATTTTCCTTTGGTCGTTGAAGAAAACGAATGGAAAATCCGTTTATAACAAACACCGCCGAAATGTAATCTGTAATAATTATCTCATTTTCAAAAGTTCGAAACATCAGTAATGTTGGTAACGTTGTTAAAGTACCTAACGTTGGTAGCGATCACAGAGTAAATATTACAAAGTCTCCGGCAGTGACAAAATATTTTTTAAGTCAAAATTCATATCTATAAGCATGATAGAATTACGAAAAAAACCTACTCAATTCATCTCATCAGTCACGTTTTACAGTGACTATATTCTAAGAAGGTAGGTACAGCCATCACGTTCAAATGAAACCTCTGGGATGCGAACATAATAAAGTCTTTCCCCGACCGCGCAACAATATATTATATTTTAATATCATGTGTATTACCAATACAACATGAATATTCTGTGCGCAAAAGTAATTTTAAAGGCCATCACGAAGGCGACGGGCGCGGTACAGTGGCGCGATGGCGCTCGCTGACATCAGTGGCTGTATCTTGCGCTGAATTTGCATATAAATTGTATCTTCTGGTCATAGCAAGATGACACGCTTCTATGATGTGACCGCCGCGGTAAATAGAACTGCATATTTATGTCCATGTCGTGGCCATATCGTTGAATTGACCATTTCATGATGTGGCCGACCATTTCATGAAATACCCGCGAATATACCCGCTGTCCACATCATGATATGGTTTGGTCAGATCAAGTAATAATCAGCGTTTGTTGATATGAACAGCAAACTCACGGCTATCCAATGATATGGTCAAACATTAGTGATCACATCGTAAAATAAGTAGTTTCATTATACACTATGCCTCATAGCGGTAGTTAAAATGATTCCATTAAAAATCTAATAATAATGTGCCAGCTGAAGAAATAACCATTTCATGATGTGGCCGAGGTTCATTCAGGTTAAGTTTGAGGGAAAATAGGGCACCCCGAAACGGATAGATTAAGTTCGAACCGTTCATAATAAAGTTTCTTTAAACCCTGTACACAGAAATAGTTAGCCGTCGATGAAGTTAAGTTTAAAGCTGTAATTCCATTATGTAGCCAGTCATTCTTTATATCGCCAAGACTGAAGTGAATTATCATAAAACGTTGACGTTTAAACGCTATGGTCGGCCACAACATGAAATAGCGTATTCTACGATATGGCCACGACATCCACACTAATCAGCGACAGCAGTGGTGGCTAGACCGTTACTTCGAAAGCATTTCATTTTGTTTGAGATTATCGTTCACTTAACCATTCGACGGGAGTCGAGCATTTTTTAAAGAGCATAAAAATAGTTCAGGGCACTCAGCGATAGGATATCTTTCTAGCTACATAATCAATATTTCCAAAGATTTAACTGTTCCAAAAGTACAAATAAACAGTTTGACATGTTTATAATACCAGTTTAAACGAAATCTTCTAATTAAAATCCGTCAAAATGAATCCATAAATACATATAAAGCACCGGACACAAACGAAAACTAAACGAAGCCATCAGCTGCCAAGCAATCCTCAGTTTTAATGACCCCAAATAAATCTACGTGATCGTTACAAAGCAAAATTAAAGGTTATATTAGTCTTCATCAGCGCGCTTCCGAAACGATGCAGGGCAATAAAACGATGAAAAGAAGCTAATTTTTCAGCAAATCATCTCCGGACCCCATGAAGTCATCAATATTCATTTTGCGGCGCGCCTCCGAAACAAACACCTTTGCGAAGGAGCATGCCGCTTCCTTTGAGCTATGCCGGGGGCGCGCCAGGCTCGGCTAACTCAATCTATTTGGATAATTGGCTTGTTTCACTAACGTTCCCGACAATTAATTCAGTGTATAGCGATAGTTTTTGACAAAAACATGTAATCATTTGATTTTATAACTACTATTATGTGTTCGATTTTATGGGAAGGGAAGCGAACATGAAACTGCTCACGTGTATATTGCCTGTACTTTAAATAGTTGTCGTTTATATACTATGTTGAGCGAATATAAATTTATATGTTGTAGCTCGCGTCTTAATAAATAATAATAATTGACACCGACGCGCCACTTTAAACTTTCCGCACACCAAATCTGTACACTGTCTCACTCACACTCACACTGTAATCCAAATATCTAATGAAATATCAAACAACACATTAAAACGGTCATCTAGGTATAGGGAATAATAACGTATTCGAATCTATTGTTTGTTTAGACGTCTCCAGTGTTTGTGACTATCAAATCACAATGCCATTATGGTCGGGGCTATTAATATTCTGAATAGAGAACGGAATAATTTGGGGGTAGTCAAGCATTGGCTTCGGTCGCATTAGTAGTACCTACCCGATCGGCCACCGCTACGCCGTAGCCAGCGTGTAGCAATCGTAGCCAGCGCGTAGCACTTCGTAACACAGCAGAAACTTCTTACTAATTCGCTCTATTAATGTTTGTACTTTGATTCAATTTGAAATCTTGTTTCTGTAGTAAGTTTTAATTAGGCTAACTAATAAATTGAAACATGCTAAGAACATAAAACTTTATTTTATGAAAGGCTTTTTGTTGAAAAATTATGTACTAGTAGTTTCATTTAATTCGCATGTTTGATCATATTAACATGTTCATGAATACATATGTTCACTTACAACATATTGTACAGGACATTTACTGAATGATTTCTTTAAATAAGTTGAACAGAATTTCAGTAGATAGTAGCTATTTGGTGTAGCCAGTGCACGTCCGCGACCGCAGCGTCCAGACAGGAGCCGTCATTACTGCGGCTCGGCGCCAAATTGCGATATCCGCTGCCTCCGCCTCCGCCGACTGGCCACCTCGCAGGTACTTGGTGCAATCAATTTTGTTATTTCAAATTACTACTATTTAGTTTCACACAAACGTAATAAAGAAGAAGAAACGGTAAGTAAACTCCTTAAGCAGTTCGTGGTTCTGACAGCTCCTGTAGTTGTAAGATCGAAGATTAAAAGCAGCTGTTTGCGGTAGCCGGTCGGCGGCGGCGGCACTCCCCACGCTGTCCACAGTAACAAGCCACTCTTGTTTATTTTACCGCAATGGATTTCCTTGCAATATTTTCTTCATTTTTTAATTTTGAATACATTTGAGCACAATTCTCCGTGGCGGTTGTTCGCCCCCGGCAATCTCCAAATTGCCTCTTTATGTGCAGATGTTCCGACCCTCGGTTTTCCGTCTTTTGAATGTCATTTTGCTGTTAAATAACCTGCTCTCCTATTGTAATTGAAGTTTGTCAGTTTACTTTCTGCTTCCGACTCCATTGTCGCCATAACGGTACATCGACTAAGTAGAATTAAAAATATTGCGGTAGAATGCAATTTGTTATTTTTCTTTAGTGTGATGAACAATTACCAGATTTGAATAGTTAAAATGTGAAAATATATACAATTTATGAAGCAATTTACAATAAGTACTAAAATATTTTAGGAATAATTTTATAAAGCAAAAAACAACATTAATCCCAAATGAAATTCTCGACCTTCACATTTATTTTTATTTTAACTTTATTACATCTGCCGTTTGTATTCACAAAAACGCAATATTAATAACAAAAAGTTAAGTGGAGCGGATGCGGTGGCGAGAACCAGTTTTTGCGCGAGTTCTTCAAATTTAATCTTGGGAGGGTTACTAAAGATCACAATTACACGTTTTACAAGATTCCAACTCATTTATTTTTCCGCGAACAAATTATTTCTCGTGAAGCAAATTAATTCCTTAGCATTATACTTCTTTCAAGATCTGAATAAATTTGAACGAGATTTCATAAAAAAATAGACGGGCTGAGAGCCCGCGGCGAGCGCCAAATTACATCTTTATTTACAAGTGCGTGCCTAAATATTTTTTTACATTGGAAAGTAGAAATAAAAGTAGAGATAATTTCTTAGCGGAAAGACAAAATATTACTTTAGACAAACAGGTAGGTTCACTTAGTTTTTAATTATACCATGCCCATGGTTGATTCATTATTTCAAAGATTTCTTCGTATTGTAGGTTTGTATTCAAATCTGAAGTATTTAAACCAGTCTGAACGATGAGATAAAAACTTTATTGAGTGTGACTTGGAAAATATAATTAAACATTAAATGGGGCCATTTCATTTTAAATTATTTGTTGTTATAGTGGCAATTGAAAATCCACTCTCCGAAAATTACAACCATCTATAATTTAATTACAATTATTAAGATTCATGAGATATGATTATGCATGCATGTTTAGGTACATGTATGGTATTGTGTTTTCATATCTTGCAATAGTTTTGGAGTATCCGGAGATAGTTCATACTGCAAACAGGGATAATCGTCGATGTTACAGTCGGTGATAGCATTTAGCTGACCCCCCTAAAAATTACTCGATTTTACACCCTATGCTCATAACATTAAAAGTTATTCAATATGTATGAGTTTATCAGACTAACAGTACTCGTTAAACAGAAACAATAAATAAATTTGATACGCAAACTTGAGCTTTAAGAGGTTGTTATTAGGTCATTTATTTATAACTGTTCACCTATTTTAATAAGTGGGTAGTTAGACGTCAATATGCGTATTCAAGCAAAACTGCTATAGATATGACATTAGGAATATGGGGTAGAAGAATAAATCGAACAAGATATTCTATGCACAAATAGCAGTGAATACGCGCGAACATTTTTACCTTGCCTTACTAAATTGTAAAAATCCACGCTTTTTTCCTTTTTATTAATTGCTATCAGTTTTGATAGTTTAATCGTCATATCCAAGTTTAGTTGAGTGATTATTTAAAATACAAAATAATCTATTTGCATGAGGAGAATGTTGGTATTAAAGCGATTGCTACGAAACTTAATATAGCGGTAATTGTATTCTTTTTTATGCTTCATTTATAATTATAGTTATTACTTAATTCGTTAGTTGGCTTAAAAGCCGGTGAATGTAGAATAATAGACAATTAACTATGTTTCATTATGAGTCTAATTTGAGATCATTTATAGGTCTAATTTGATTTATATTATCTAAATTGATTAACGTATTTTTACAAACTTAATCGATAAATTATGTTTACCTATTCGTTACTAAAATTATGCTTATTGTGTTTTTTCAGAGAAATACAGCCAGATTGTGGCTAAGACGTTTGACGTGTGGTTTTAATATTCAAAAAGATCGTCCTGGACCAAAACCATTAATGAGAGGAAGTGATTGTTGTTGGATATGGTGCGCGATATGCGGGACCGCTTGAAACAAGTAATAGAAAAAAATGGTGCTCCACTTCGCTATTAAAAACATATTATAAATGACTTGAGTAACCAGTGTTGGTCACAAACAATACTAACGTATGTCAGTGTGTGTGTGTTAAATTAACTATTGTTATAATTTCTAACGAAGTATTTCGAATACCTAGTTTTTTGTCAAAACCTTATAACTAAAATAACTACTCACAAAACAAATTGATATATAGTAGGTAGAACTTCAACGTATAATGCCGTTTTATTTAGTTAAATGATATTTAATGTGGTGATGTTATTGTTATGAAATAGAAATACATACCTATATTTCTAAATATTATAACATGCTGATTCACTACATTAAACTCAGTGCAGTTAACAACGTTATTAGTAAAATAGTAAGTAGGTAAATATTATCATCTTCGTGTCGTCATCAATTTATGTTATTCTTATAATATTTTTTTATAAAATATAATCGTTTTTACCATCATTTTGGTTTTTTATTTCTGTTCTTTTTTTTTTTTTGTTGCCAAAGTTATAATTTATAACTTAAAATAAATTTACAAAACAGAAACAAACGCGAAAGAACTCACAACCTCGATTTGTCAGCTCACTAGAGTCACCACTAGGTCACTCGAAATTTACAAGTTCTCGTTCAAGTAAATTTCGGAACTCGGTGTTTGTGGTTGCTTTTTCGTTTTTTGATCACCGACTTCCGAAATTAAAGTTATTTTGCACTTTTTTGATTTTTTGTGTAAAAGTCGGTTGTATTTTTTTGTAAAAAGTTTTTTATTTTTCACTTTTTAGTGGTACCTACATCCTCTCCCCTCACCCCACCTAAACGAACCAATCACATTGGTGTAAAAAAAACGTACTGCTCCTTTGCAGAGTAAACTAAGAGGTCGTCAATGTAGATAATGTAGATATTTTTTTAAATTTTTCGAAAACCGCTTGGTCGATTTCGATAAAATTTTCATGGGACCATTTGGAAAGTATACCCTTTCCAACAAAAAAAGAATTTTTCAAATCGGTTGACAAACGACGGTGTTATGCGCGAACAAACATAAAAAAAAAAAATACAAACATCCGAATTGAAAACCTCCTCCTTTTTTAGAAGTCGGTTAAAAATAATATTCAAGATCATACCTACCTTAACACTGCGTATTAAAGATCAAATTCGAATAACTATTTTATTGATCGTAGACGTTGAACCAGTTGTCTTACTGCTAACAAGCAAAAGGTTCAAATTCGTTTAATTTTTAGGGGGTCAGTTAATTGCTATCACCGACTGTACTATACAGATTTTTTCAGGAAAATACTCACAAAATCCCTTTTGTAGAAACGGTTGGGATAGAAATAAATAAAGTGCCATGACAATCAAGTTAGTTTATTTTATTAGTAGAAACACAATCATCCCGCCCGCCAGCTCGCTCCGCCTCAGAATAAGAAGTACAACTGAAAATGAATCCACATTATAACTCCGTATTTACTACACGTTTCCTAGACGAGTCCTAGGACTTAATTATATGGATTTAGTAGTATTCGTTCAAAATTGAGTAACAGTGTTAAATCTTTAGTTATCATCGCTTGGGTCCTCCCATGGCAAAGCATCATGCTAATTGGGAGCCTTGTTGCCAGAGGCATGACATGCATTTTTGTTTACCAGTCAAATCCTTAATATTTGATTATTCTAACATAATTTAAGTACTACCAGTACTATCTATAGTTAATGAATTTTACTTATCTAATGTTTATATATGGCCGTCCCATGACAATTAGTACATTATCTGTCTAAAAAAAAAGCGATTAGCTACACAATTAGGTACAGGCAACCGGACATCAGGGATAAAACTTGCAATACGAAAACTGCTTTTACCTAACTTATTGTTCTTGTCTATGGCGGTCTTTGTTTCTAAGTTTACAAGTACAACATGAAAAAAATAATATAATTATGCTAGAATTTTAGATTCTTAGGAATTGAAATCTTGTATTATTTTTTAAAACATAATCTTGTCTGATGTCTGGCTGTCACGATAATAATATTAAATACATAGTAACTTACGTCTGGATCCTTTCCATACGAACATTTATGTACTTCAAAAGCTCTTTGGCATTTGTCTTTGTCCGGTGTGTCTAAAAGATACAAAACAAACAAAATATTGAGATTTAAATCAAGACAGTCAAAATTGGCCAATTTTCTATGAGCTTCTATCAAAATTAAGTAACAGGGCTTTTACAAGTGACTGATTGATATTTAAACAATTAATTTAGAATGCCATTGCTGAGTATTGGGATTGGGCCATAGATAATAAATATCACAGTTGGCCATCGACACGCTAAGAAGAAGAAGAACAAGTTAATTTTATGTTTTCCTATAATCAGAGACTAAACCGGTGCTACTAAACTGATATTGTTTACTGAAGCCATGAATTAATATACTCTTAGCACAAGGTTTTGGGCGTTAGTTATACTACTTAATATGTATACCAGAAACATAATTCCGTAATATACAAATGTATGTTTATTAACACTATTCATTGCGTGTTTTACGATGTCGACCAGGCGAAGTTTTAAACATATGATATAATGGATGTGGAATTTCTTTATAGAATATATATTCTGCAATAGGGTTGCAGGTTTGTTAACAAGAAAGGTCCTATTAATTCTAATAATTAGAACCATTAGCAGTTAACTCACTTATTTTAAAAGGAATTTTACACTTACCTAGATGTTTACATGCGAATATCATTTTGGTGGTTCTTTCATAGTATTCATCTGGTATGAGACTGACTAACATATCGTAGTCAACAGTGCCATCGTCATCAACCTGCGCACAAGACAACATCAATATAGCGTTTTAATTAAAATATATAATTTATTTTAAATTTATATTAATAAAATAATACAGCCTAGTTTAAAAAAAATCTAACCGTATGATAAGTTGAAAATTGATTTATCCTTAATCGAAATATATGAAACTTAAAAGCATAATATACTTTTTTTTTTGTGGATGAGAAATCATCAAGTGACTTCTTCAGCTCCAGACGGAGCGAAAGGCAGTGTCAGACCGTTACTTACTAAACCCATCCATGTTCCTCCAAGAGTTTGCATTCCAGAGCCGCGTTGACACTTTCGAAGAAATTCCGAAACCCAGACAGGGAGGCAGCCCTAGCGGGCTCCGACTACTATGCTGACATCTATTAGGGGCGCGCGTGAAAGACAACGCGCCGACGAACCGTTCCTGGTTGTTATTGGACGGCGAGCCACCTAACGCCTGCGGATCTGCGCTTTGAGCGTTGGGTGGCTTCCGGTCCGCCAGCCCGCACCTACGGTTGCCGGGAATCGCCTTGTGACTCCCGACGCCCGGGTTCTTCTGTTTTCGCAGCGGAGACGGGCAGTTTGTGTCTCACACGGGCTGGATTTCCCCATATTTGCGCCCCCCTTGAGTCACCCTATGTGAGCCGTCTTGGAGCCCGGACAGGTCTGCTTGTAGCTGCTGATTCTCCTTTAGTAGAAGCTCCGTGGCGGTCGCTAAGCGGGCGACCTTCACCCCCAGCTCGGACATTTCATCCGACGGAGGTCCGCAATAGCCTCCGCTGCCACCAAAATTGAGGCCGAGGCGGCGCTGATGGCGTTTGTTCTGGGGGGACTGCGTCCTCTTCAAGGTCACATTGTGGATCGCAGCCTCCATGAACTCCACAAACCTAGCCTTATTCGGTAGCCAGCGGTGACCGGCTCACCGCTGGAAGATGTCGAAAGGAGATCCCTCCGGCCGGTCGCTCCAAAATAGCACCCCTCCTCCGTCAGCTTGGCGACTCGCTGGGCAGCCTCCTAGGAGGCAATAAATACCCCCCCATGCCTCCTTCTCAGCCCTTACCCCGCCAGCTGATGATTTTACGGGCCAAGGCCATCTTTCCATAAGAGGACAACCCCCGGTCGTCAACCAGTCTAGGCCGCTTGCACACGCAAAATATACACAATATTCCTCCGCAGCAGTAACTTATACTCCCTTGCACCCAAAGCTCGCAAACCTGTCGCCAGATGCGGAATCAGGATTTGACCCCGCATCTCCTCAATGCTCAGACGAGCCCTTCCATCATTTTGGAGAGAGTGTACTCGCCACGCCTACCTGATACTGAATTAAAAAGAAAACCGATCATGTCCTCAAAGGACGCCTTGGATTGGGGGCCTCCTCGGGTCTCGATAACAGACCTCCAAGATTACTGAGACACCAAGCCACCACGATGACATCGTAAGGACACCCTCGGTTGGGAGCATAAATGCATACACTTAAAGATTTCAAGTCACATATCCACGTAATTCAACAGTCAAGGTAGCTTTTCCCATCCTTTAAATGACAAAGCAAACGAATTGAATTTAAAATAAATTAAATGGCTGTTTGTATCTAATTTCATTCCTGCCATGGTGAAGAGAGAAACAAACAAAAGACAGATAACTCACAAGACTCGCTTCCTCCAACAAGCAGAACATATAGCACTTCAATTTCGTGTCCTCCTTAAATATGCCGTTTTCGCAATTCGTTATATCCTCTGGGGGCAAGAATAAAGACTCTTTAATGTATGCAAACATGAGACATTGTATTTGAAAACAATGCTAGTGGGAGGGATGAATGTTAAAATATATTGTGAGTAAAAATGTAAAAGTAGCAATAAATCTATGCAAATATATAATGCGTTGCTATACGATATTATTTTCAGTGCTGTCTTTACAAGGGGGAGCATAGGGTGCAAGGAACGTGGGCATAGAGTTCTAGGAGTCGTAGGCCGACTACCATAAATTTGATTAGGTATCTGCTGCTATAACAACCTGACCAACACTTCAGTGGCGCGAGCAGTGCATTGCTACAGTGAAAATAGTATACATCTCAAAAGTTCCTTAAAATTGGGACGCCGACTGACTTCCACAATCCGTCGCTGAAAGTGCTGAAGACGGCCCCGATTAATTAGTTAATTTAATAAATAGTGTGGGCAGTCTTCTCTGAGTGGTTGCGAGGACTGTGGGCATCCCGGCAGCTAAGCCGCGCCGATTGCTCGGCGTCATTCGCATGCTAACATAAAACAAAGGAGGAAGAACATTTTCTTTTGAACGCTCACCCTCAGCCACCCCTGTTTTAGCGACACACTCGTCGTGAACTGTTTGTATTATTTCTTTGATTTCGTCACTGAAAACCTGAAATAGAAATATGATTAAGTGTTTGGATGTTTTCAATAAACAGCGGCAGCTGGATCTGACTGCTGTGATTTTGTAGAAAGTAAAACTATTATGTTAGTAACGAATTTATACATAACACATGCATCAAACGGAAAGGCAAATAGTAGTAATTCATGCAATTTACTCATTTATTAAGCCAACAACAGTTAAACTGTAATTTCTAATTGCCAAAGCTAAGTTAGAACTACCGCAAAAGCGCAAATCCGACCATCTCGCATTCCCTAAGCGATGCCTGAAACTACCTAAATAAGTACCCACAAACTTGCCACACATTAGATCCGCAAAGTTCCCGAGATTTCCTTATTAAATCATTTTCTGTCTGCATTATTTAACGTAGTGGAGGAACCACTGAGACACCCGGTCTCTCGGTCTCTTGATATACACCACTACCTTTGTGAACAAAGGGGGGAAATAAGTCGTTTCAATATTAAAAATGAGATAACATTCTCAAAGAAAATATTAAGTCGCAATTCCCCCGGGAGCAACCCAATGCGCATCAACTTGTATCATAATGTTAAATATTAATTTAAATGGTGTGGGACTGTCTCCATGGTACAGAACTTTTATTTATGTGTTAAGTTTAAAAACAGCATTTTTAAGCAGTTCTTAGTTTGCTGCGCTAGATATTTACCTAGATACTATTTATTGTTTGTGGGATTAACTGACTTTTTTTAAATTTGTTATTATCGATGTTCAAAAAAGTTTTGGTTGGTCTACGAGAAGCACGAGTGATTTTCCCGAACACAATCTTAAATATGTGCACGTCATAGTAGGCTTTAAAAAACTCGTGAAAATGTCGTGGGTCATTGGAGACGGGATGGCGCCGCGCCGGTGGTTAGCGGCGGCGACGCTCAGTGGCGTACAGTGGCGCGCAGTGGGCACGCGATGCATTACCTATTCGCACGGCGACGCGGACGCGACGGTGAGCAATAGCGTCGCGCCGCACCGTCACCCATCCATCACACACGCGCCTCCACAAACACTACTTTTAAATATAATAACTCACACTGATGCCTTTGTGTGCTCACTAGAGTTTTTATAGGGCCAAGGCAAGGCGCTTTTCACTAGGAATGCAAATTATTACTGTTGTAGTTGGTTGATATTATTTATTTTCTTTGTAAAACCCAATTATGATACATAAATATAATATATAAATGAATACACTCGCAAGCAATATAAACTGGAATTTCTTCATCGCGCGTCGGTTAAAACAATTTTAGGGGGGGGGGGGGATACTACTAAAAAGCTAAAAATAAAAAACTTTGGTTGTTTCTTCGTGTTTTGAACACCGACTTCCAAAATTAAAGTTTTTTTGTTTAAAATTCAGTTGCTTTTTTATAAAATTTGTTTTTTTTTTCGATTTCTATGCAAGGAATTATGGATTGTGGTACATCATTTGAATAATAATTTTGTTAGCTTGCAATATATTTCAGTATCATAACTAAAAATTATTCTCCTTAAAAAGTTATGAGGTAACAAACACAAAAAAAAATACAGGAGACTTGAGAACCTCCTCCATTTTTGAAAGTCGGTTAAAAAGACTTCAATTTTTATAACAAAACACACACAGTTTGATAGTCCTAAAAAAAGTTGGCGTTTATGAAATTGGTCATCAGTTCAATGTTTCACATCACTGGGAACACTGAAGCTAAAAGAAAGTGGTAACCACACTTATAGAAGCCGCTCAAGTCGTCATCCCAATCCAGCAAGGGTTGTGTCAGTGTTTTGGGTCCCACACTTTTCTTAGCCTACATTAACGATCTTTGTCACCTAAAACTTGAAAATGCAAACATATTCTCCTACGCTGATGACACTGCTGTAGTGTTCCATGGGCACAGTTGGTCCGATGTTAAAATGAAGACAGAGACAGGTATGTTTCAAATTGCTTCGTGGCTCGATAACAACCTCCTCACGTTAAATACTTCGAAAACAAATTATATATGTTTTTCTATTTATAAAAGCTCACAACCAGATGAGACGTTCAACATTAAAGTACACAAATGTGATAGAACTGGGGTTAATAATTGCACTTGTCCTCTAATCAATAAAGTTTTGGATACAAAATATTTAGGTGTAATTATTGACTACAGATTGTCATGGTACTCTCATGTTGAACATGTCACTGGAAGAATTAGGAAACTAGGGTGGATTTTTAAAACACTAAGGCATATCACTCCTATAAATATAAAAAAGAAATCAGGCTCTCAAAGAAATTTATTGAATGAAATATATGTCTCCTTAGCACAATCAGTTATAGCCTATTGTATTACAATATGGGGTGGTGCAGCTAAATCAAAATTTATACATCTTGAACGAGGGCAACGTGCCGTAATCAAAATCATGTATTTTAGAAGGATTACTTACCCTACTGAAAGTCTCTATCAGGATAGTGGACTGCTCTCTGTTCGAAAATTATACGTCCTACATACGGTTTTAAAAAAACATAAAAATCAGAAATACGACCAAAATACCACAACTAAAAGACGGAAAGATCTCATAGCACAGGTTCCACATACTAAAACAAAGTTTGCTGCGATTCAGTACACTAAACTATCATGCCAACTTTACAATAGAATAAATAAATATATATATGTACACGATAAGCAATTACATGAGTGTAAAAAAATTGTAACAGACTGGATAAAGACACTAAATTATGAAGACACTGAGGCACTATTACAACACACAAAATGAAATACACGACGCGCATACACCACAACAGACACACCCATACATAAATACACACACATGCATACATACATACATATATAAATACACACACGCACACAGATACACACACAAACATACAACGAACAAACCCACAAATGCATATCCCACACAAACTAGGTTTACATCTAAGTTATTACTAGATTTTTTTATTCTTTATTTTATTATTATTTTTTTTATTGTTGTAGAAGAGCGGAGTCTCCCAACACAGGCATTATTTGCTTAAAGGGAGGCTCCAATCACCAACTAATTTAAAACTTCTTGGTCATTAATAAAGATTTGTTTGTTTGTTTGTACCATCGCTCGACAGCTTCATCTGAACCAGTCTTGTGTCTCAAAGGTAAACCCTATTGTATACCTACCTGCGAGACATCAGACTGCCTCACTTCTGGGAGACTGGAAATTTAATTCGGGGACCAGAATCTAGACGAAAGCAATGCAATTCGGTGAGAGATAGCCGATTTACTGTCAAATCTTCTCTCCGAAATCTTCAACTAACCGCGACCGGCGAGGCCGCTCAGAGAAGTTCGAAGGAAGGCTAAAAGCGAGTTGAGAGTAAGGAGAAGACTCAAAGAAGGAAACTTGACCCCAAGATCAGCCACGGGACCCGAATTGTCTCCAACGCACTGACAAGCCCAGCTTCAGTTTGCCCGCGATCACTTGGTTTGGGATAAGGAGTAATGGAGCCATATCCTGTTTTCGGTCGATCTTCGAGGTTAAGCAACGCTTGCCAACGTTGGTCTGTGAATATGTGACCAACTTAACATACCGAGATTCTTCCGTGCCTCGGAAATCACGTTAAGCCGTTGGCCCCGTCTGTCAATTGTAGATCTTTGGTACTCGTTACAGATTGCCAGAAAATCTGACTCCAGTCTTGCCAAGAAGTACCGTGTTCCCCAGTTATTGGGTTGTGGAGGTCTGGTAGGCAGCCGCTCCAGGTTAAATACTGGTATTCAGCTGAATCCGGCTTGGCTGGGAGCCGACCCCAATATAGTTGGGAAAAGGCCAGGCAAATGATCATAGGTTTACCACAATCCACACAATAGGTACTTCATTGCATCGATTATTAATTATATTGCATTAATTATAAAAAATTGTTTTGAGTAACGCGCGATGAAGTTATTCCAGTTTATTAAAGAGTTTAAAAGAAGCTTTTTTCTAAAGGTTTTGTTGCTCCTATATTTCACTACATACATATCTACGATAAAAATTTAGATAGTTAAAAAAGATGACAAACTCACGGGTTTATCTTTACCGCCATAAGCTGCAGCAACTAAACACAGCACAAAGGGCAGCGTCCCTGTAAACATGGCGACGCTGCCTCCGCGCCTCTGGGCCGCTCGCTCGCCAGCTCGTCTTATATCCCCCAACCAAATCACACACAGTTACGCCGCATAGTTAACGCGTACTTATCTGGAGCCGGCAATTAACGCGTTTAAGGTGTTTCGCTACTCGCAGCACAAGCGCTCATCATGAGGCGGAAACTTTCCTCCCATGAATGAGTAAGCAACTAGCTAAATACACGGTACAACTCAGCCTTAACATAACTTATTAACTATTCTGTCTGACAATGTAGGAAATATCAGAAAGATAAACGTGGCCTTCTTAAAGATTGTCTTGCAGTTTAATCATGGAAATGCTATTGCCATAACGGGTTATTGGAAATAGAATATAGTATAAAAGTATACCGTACTTTTCAGAAGCTTGCTACATATATTAGCTGAAAACATTCGGTCAGAGGAAATTCCTTTTGATTCCATAGTAAGAGTACCATTATATATTTATTCAAAAAAATACACACATTTCACACACAGAAATACCAATTTATGAGGGTAATACCTACCCTTCTTCCGTTCTGACAACCTCTATAGGTCTAAACAGAATTGCAGCAATTCGCCTGATTGAAAATACGAGATTTATGCCTTAAATGTTCAAATTTTAAAGTACCTACACACTTTTCGTTTTTATTCATTTACCTAGCAAGCCTGATCATTAAATCAGGTAAAATTTCACTTAAGTACAAGCAGGCAGGAGCGACAGCATCACCCGAGTCATTTTCCCACTTTGACACAATCATTGTTTCCCCCGTGAACAATGAAAGGGATCTTACGTGTTTTTGTGCGCCCTCCTCTATTGTGTCTTACACAATAATAATTATAAAATGAATTTCATAATTTGCTATGTTGGCTGACGTAGCAGCCACAATGCGCCGGCGATATCACACTTAATGATAATTAATGACCCGAAGAAAGCTTGGGAAAATCACGCTGAACTTGTGTAGGTGAGGGAACTTATTGAACTCAATCGTTTCGTATAATAAACAGTCTGTTATGTGTATTGTTAACGCTTTACATAGAACAAAGGTTAGCTTTGTAACGAACGTAAGTACTTACATACTAGCCCTTACATAATTTGCGTGATATGGTATTCATTAGCACCTTTCCGGCTAGATATGCGCATGTCGACGTATATTAGCAAAAAAGTCGAAGGACGTAAATTATTCCAGGCAAACGTACTGTCATGATAAAAGTAAATAAGATCTTACCCTAGGTCAGGATCTACCCTAGCACTGAGGGCGGCCGTGATGCGATGGCGGCTCCGGGCAAAGAACACTACCCTGGGGCCCGATGGGCCTCACGGCTGCGTGTTTGCCCTCGCTCTAAGGGAATTGGATCCCAAACTGAGAGGACTCTACTCAGCGTGCCTGGAGCAGGGCCAGTTTCCCACTCAGTGGAAATCTGGTCGTCTGGTCCTGCTCAGGAAGGCGGGGCGCCCTGCGGACTCACCGTCCGCCTACCGGCCCATAGTGCTGCTGGACGAGGTGAGACTTTTTGAACGTATAGTCGCAGCTCGACTCGTCAGCCACTTGTGCGGACCTGGCGAAATGCCAGTTCGGGTTTCGGCACGGGCGCTCCACTATCACGGCAATATCTCGAGTGAAAGTCCTGGCGGAGGAAGCGGTATCCCGGGGTGGGGTGATGTTGGCGGTGTCCTTGGACATATCCAACGCCTTCAACATCCTGCCCTGGAGTTGTATTCGGGAGTCACTGCGCTATCATCGAGTGCCTCCCTACCTCCACCGCGTCGTTGGGGCTTATTTAGCGGAGAGGAGTGTCACCTATCTGGGACGTGATGGCAGACACCAGCGCCCCATGTCGTGTTCGGTCTTGGGTCCGCCCCTGTAGAGCATCGGATACGACTGGGTGCTGAAGGGCGAGCTTCAGCCGGTAGTGGACCTGACGTATTACGCTGACGATACGCTGCCCTCTTCCGGCCCCCCTAACTGGGTCCAGGGGCGGCGGACTTGGGGACGTCCGTCGCCTCCCATTCAACCGAACCCGAGGTGGCGGCTGGTGGAGTTCCCTCACGCCCTTTTTGACTTCGCGGTGAGAGTCAAACACCTCACTCTCTCCGCTGACTCGATGTGGCCCGCAGATGCGGGCTGGCACCAGCCGGGGATTACGGATGTCGCATACGTTCCCGCGATCCCCGGCGTAGGTGAGAGATGGAACACCGGGATGGTTTTGTCAGTAAGAGTCTGACAGACCTCTCCGCCCGCACCAGGGTGGAGGACATCCATGAGGATTTTCAATCGTAAGAAAAAATAAAGGATCTACCCTAGTGTTTCACCAACATCCGTTTAGCTGTTGAGGCGGGGTTGATAAAAACCAGCCAAGCTTTTACATCTACAGTAATCAATAGGAAAAATTATAACAACAACAGTGTCATCACACTTAAATGCCTCTTCATTTTAAAGTGATGTACCGCTACTACAATCCCATGGCACAAGTCATAAATCCCTATAACGTAAAGCTGATCCTTCACAGACCGATATAGTTATTTTTTCCAATATTCGATTATCTTCCACGCATTTATTTATACCTATGGCGTGTTCAATCGACATGAAAAATCCATTAGAGTTGTTTGCGTCGGCGACTGGGCCGATAGGCGTCGCCAGTGACCGTGCCTAAGAGGATTTGTTGCTTCCCTGTCGGCTGCATCATGCATCTGTGCATTCGTTAGCTGCATGCGCATTCCGACACGACGATACAACGGCCCATTCGGCACTCAAAAGCGAATTGTGTTGTTACAATGAAAGAGTATTGTTTGTACAGTATTTTCATCGCTGTATTGCCTATTAATTTGGCTTTTGCAACGCGTCGTGGAGCTTTTATGTATTGTTCGACCACTGTGACCTCTCTGCGGTATTCATGTCTTTTGGGCCGTAATAGAAGTCTTCATTCACCTGTTTAATTTAATGCAGTACGTTCCAAGTGAATAACTCAACCAACTCAGTTAAATAATTATTTTCGATGAAATTTGAAACTGCACGTTGTAAACACGATAGCTGAAAACGTTCTCTAGTGAAATTCAGACATACGACGTCCTGGCAAAACTGTTGACTAGTTTTGGTAGAAAAGTTTTTACAATATTTCTATTGTATGTAAACTCGTCCGACTATTGCCGACGCGGGTAACAAGTAAACTTTGGCATTCGTAGCGTACGAGTAGACGCGCGCTTACTACCACCAACTTTGGACGCCCGACTGAGATAAGAGGACATCTTATGGTCGTGTCAACAACGTCTCTAATCATGCAGGAAAACTATTTAATAAAGAATGATAAATTCAATTATAATATCGTTTTAAAATTTTAATGTTATTTTCATGGCACCATAAAAGGTTACATATTCAATAAATAAGTGTTAACTATGCAATAAGTATACATGTATAACACGACACGGTTGGTACAGTGGTTGAACGATAGGTTGCTGCGCTGGATGTCGCAGTTTCGATTCCTGCACGGAACAAATATTTGTATGGCCTACAGATAGTTGCCGGGTCTGGTTGTTTATATTTATGTGAGATTATATGTTTGTAGGTGAGTTATGTTCGGCTGCAGGAGAATGCAAAAGAAACCGATACAATTTGCTTAAAGAATTTAATTAATAAAAGTTATTACAATTAGAGCAGTAAAATTAGGATGTGTGACAATTATTCGATGTGAGAAACAAGAGTGGTTCTCCAATGCACTAAATCAATATCGATCACTGCTGTTGCACAATCTTCGTTCACACGCCATCGGAATGCTGAGAAGGCGAATCGCACGGTGCCGGCGACAGCGGGCGCAACACGGTAGGTCATTGTCAATGCGGTATAGTCAGTCTTAAGATTTTAGGGTTACGCAAGTATGACATAACAAACGCACCGACTATACTGGAGTAATCCCTAGTGTTTGGCAACGTTTTATTATGAAAAACAAAGAGTCAAGGTGATTGTCCTGCTCAGGAAGGCGGGGCGCCCTGCGGACTCACCGTCCGCCTACCGGCCCATAGTGCTGCTGGACGAGGTGAGACTTTTTGAACGTATAGTCGCAGCTCGACTCGTCAGCCACTTGTGCGGACCTGGCGAAATGCCAGTTCGGGTTTCGGCACGGGCGCTCCACTATCACGGCAATATCTCGAGTGAAAGTCCTGGCGGAGGAAGCGGTATCCCGGGGTGGGGTGATGTTGGCGGTGTCCTTGGACATATCCAACGCCTTCAACATCCTGCCCTGGAGTTGTATTCGGGAGTCACTGCGCTATCATCGAGTGCCTCCCTACCTCCACCGCGTCGTTGGGGCTTATTTAGCGGAGAGGAGTGTCACCTATCTGGGACGTGATGGCAGACACCAGCGCCCCATGTCGTGTTCGGTCTTGGGTCCGCCCCTGTAGAGCATCGGATACGACTGGGTGCTGAAGGGCGAGCTTCAGCCGGTAGTGGACCTGACGTATTACGCTGACGATACGCTGCCCTCTTCCGGCCCCCCTAACTGGGTCCAGGGGCGGCGGACTTGGGGACGTCCGTCGCCTCCCATTCAACCGAACCCGAGGTGGCGGCTGGTGGAGTTCCCTCACGCCCTTTTTGACTTCGCGGTGAGAGTCAAACACCTCACTCTCTCCGCTGACTCGATGTGGCCCGCAGATGCGGGCTGGCACCAGCCGGGGATTACGGATGTCGCATACGTTCCCGCGATCCCCGGCGTAGGTGAGAGATGGAACACCGGGATGGTTTTGTCAGTAAGAGTCTGACAGACCTCTCCGCCCGCACCAGGGTGGAGGACATCCATGAGGATTTTCATATGCAATAAGTATACATGTATAACACGACACGGTTGGTACAGTGGTTGAACGATAGGTTGCTGCGCTGGATGTCGCAGTTTCGATTCCTGCACGGAACAAATATTTGTATGGCCTACAGATAGTTGCCGGGTCTGGTTGTTTATATTTATGTGAGATTATATGTTTGTAGGTGAGTTATGTTCGGCTGCAGGAGAATGCAAAAGAAACCGATACAATTTGCTTAAAGAATTTAATTAATAAAAGTTATTACAATTAGAGCAGTAAAATTAGGATGTGTGACAATTATTCGATGTGAGAAACAAGAGTGGTTCTCCAATGCACTAAATCAATATCGATCACTGCTGTTGCACAATCTTCGTTCACACGCCATCGGAATGCTGAGAAGGCGAATCGCACGGTGCCGGCGACAGCGGGCGCAACACGGTAGGTCATTGTCAATGCGGTATAGTCAGTCTTAAGATTTTAGGGTTACGCAAGTATGACATAACAAACGCACCGACTATACTGGAGTAATCCCTAGTGTTTGGCAACGTTTTATTATGAAAAACAAAGAGTCAAGGTGATTGTACCTTTGAATGAATTTAAGAAGACTTGAATATTTTCGCTGATTCGACCTTTGAATTTTCATAAGTAATAGAAGTTTCGGCCGTCATTGTAGGTGCATAGTATCTACATAATTATGTACCGTATATAGTCATAGCCTAGTTGTGCTTAAATTGTCTTATTCTGTAGTCTGTCACTGAACTTATTAAAATAAAATAAAATAAGTAGCAACATACATCATTCAAGTTCCATTGTCATCATCATGAATCGTTTCCAAATACTGACTAATTATACAGGAAAGCCACAGTTCCACAGTTATGAAATAGTTGAAGGTGTTAACAAGACGGAGTTCGACAGTGATTCATAACACAATGGGCCCTACAAAACCAATAAATTCGTATTGTTTGGACACTACACACGGAGCAGACCAACCGGGAAAGAGCAATTGGATTGTCTGCCGACCCATGCACCCGCTGACAATAAATGTGGGCACTAGCAACTCTGTCAGGGACTAATGACTGAATAAGGGTGCTGTGAAGTAGCAGCGAGGAACTATTATGATGTGAGATAACGTTGAAAAACAGTTAAATTTATAAAGAGGTTAAATTGTAAGTTCTGAGATCTATTATTCGGATATCTGAAAAAGAGCCATTAAACTGAAAGATAACGTAAAAAGTTTGTAATATATTAACAAGATACCTACTCGTATAAATAACATCAAAGACAAGTCAGCAGTTGCTCGTAGGTAGTAAATTCCAGAAACGACTAATGAAAATGCTTTCAGCGACAGAAAACAAATTTCTAAGCTTCACTTTTGATTTAAAAATTACATGACATAACTAAAACATGGACATCATTAATTTGTGAAGCAATAATCATTTGAAGATAGTGAGAAGAGACAAGTGGCGAGGAAGTAGGAGGAGAGGAGAGACGTCATTACCGCAATCAAAGCCGAAAGCCGCAGCGCAAGCCGCACCCCGCACGCCCGCGCTCCACGCCCGCTAACGACGAGTGCTCTCGATAAAAATTAAAAACACGTGCAAGCCCAGCCTGAGGAAAGTTTTAATGAGAGTACACGCTCGCTCCTACAGATATATGTACTATCGCGGACACTTCCGTCTGACCACCGTTAAGCTCATTTTTGCTAGCACTTAAAATAGAAGCGCTTACTAGCCCCGCCCTCTTGATCTTGAATAGACGAATGAAAGACAAGACCGGCGCGAGCGACGCACACCGCACGTGTTGTATTGTTATTTAGCAAACTGGTATTATTAGAAAAAAATCTTAACTGAAATTGGCTTAAGCAACTAAATTGTTAGTTGGCAGAAGTTAGAAGGCATACGCCTTGGTTGGTAATTGTAAGTTAAAAATTCCAACAAATTCAAAATATATGAAATTATATTTGCTGCAATTTTACTTTATTCTTGAAAAGAATAATCAAGTAAAATCTCTCATCACTTTATCTAAAAGGGCATTCATAAAATATTAGGTATCGAATTTGGATAGAGTACTTAAAGATGTAAAACACACAATTCAAGAAGAAGTTGGCAATAAGTAAAATCAACTCAAATAAAAATGTCCCTTCCTTGTGGGTGTGACCTATTATTCTATGCAACAGTTTTTTTTAGAAACAGTAGCTATTCTATTGATGACATTCTTACCTAAATTACTATATAATAATGTCGGTGGTATAGTTATTTAACAAAATATTTGAAATGGCATAGTAAATAAAAACTGAAAATAAACAATTACGCGAATTAATAAACAAAATCAGTAATTAAACAATATAGATTCAAACAAAAATGATTCTAAAATTATGTTTACTGTTAGAACAAGGTTATAAAGTTAAAGTTATACCCAAGCAAAGGGTGACTAGGTCAAAAAGACAAATCAAGTTAAAAAATATTGTATATTTTGTTTACCTATGACATTCTTTTATAAAATGACTTTTTAATTTTTACCAATATTGTTTATTTGAAACCAACAACAGAAGTTGAAGCTTTTCATTTAACCGCTCAAAAGTATTTGTCACCTGCATTTTTTTTAAGTTACAAGCACATTTTAAAGAAATCATTTATTGGGTTTAATAGGGTAGTTGACTAAAAAAATCTAATTAGTCCGTCAGATAGATTTCCAAAAAATATTGGACACGTATTTTTTCTTTTTTCACGTAAACAAAAAATGAAGCCGATACAGAGCGTTGAAAACTCGTGTGACGTCACTACTCGCAACAATTTTTACCGAGCCGTAACGTCACAAGCCCCCACTCCTGATCTTTGATGCTTTGTATCTTCGTCAGTTTTTATAGATTTGATATAGGAAAAAATACGTGTCCAATATTTTTCTATAATCTAACTGACGGACTAAACATAATCATATATTTTTTACTCAGGAAACATCCCTATTGTTTGTATAACACCGCAAAGTACTTATCTATAGTACAATCGTTAACAGCTATTGTTATTTGCCGACTCCTGGTCATAAAACCATGATAGTGTTATTGTCGGAATTTCTTCGAGGTTTATCTTTGAAGTCGCAATTTTGTTTGGATTTAGCTATTGAGATATAAACAGAAGTAAACTATAGAATAACTACTACAAATATTTTAACGGTAGTTCTGATTTTGACTAGAAAACACACTCTGCATAGCTTAGTACTTAATGTCTAGCAATATTTTTTTGTTTTTCCCTTCTGAGTTTCATTTTTTGAAGAAAATGGGTAAATCTAAGGAATATAATTATGCAAGAGGCTAGGAGCATAATAATTTAATCGGCCTTCATAAATCCAGTAAAAGTAATCGTGAGATTTCAAGATTGAATTGGAGGATAATGCAGTGCCTTCTGGAGCCCATTTAATTGGTCCGGGATTTATATTTCAACAGGATAATGATCCAAAGCACACGTCAAGATTCAATATGCAAGGAGTTTAATATAAGAAAAGAACAACAACAAGTGTGAAAACTCATGATATGGCGTCCACAGTCCCTTGACTTAAACCCGACAGAACTATTGTGGGATCAGCTGGATAGACTAATGCGAAAATCAATAACAGCATTGCATCTCGTTTTTATTGATCGTAATAAAACTTCACACAAGTTGGAACCCCTTACAGATTCCCAAACTTCGTCACAATGAGGAAGAAGTTCCATTTGCGTTCTTTCCCGTCGGTGATCCCATCTCGGTACCATTATACCCCACCAATTTTCGATGGGATTCAGGTCAGGAGATCGGAATGACCAGAGTACGGTTTTTATTTCCGTTTGCTCGTTTAAGCAAGTTTTCTAGTGACTATTGTCGGACTATTGTCTTGTATATAGTAAACATAAATTCAGAGAGCTCTGCTCTCGAATAAACCGTTCGCACAGTAACCATCACGAATTCTAATCATTCGCGGTAAGTTGCGTCATTTGCTTGCCCTGACTATTGGGCAAACTCTCCGGGACTATCAGCACTCATCCAACCTCATATATTAGAGCAAACCCTTCCAGAATCATTATATGGAACCACGTGTATAGATTCGTAGCGTGTATTCATCACGCGCCACAAGTGTCGACGACTATTTTGGCTCGACCTAAAACATTTCTCATCTGAAAATATAGTGCTTGAGAAATCCATATCTCTATTCTATTATATATTCTCTTGTAAATCTCATCCTAGCCGCTTTCGTTGCTCGGTGAGCACTATTTTCTTTGCCGGTTTTCGATGATGGAGCCCCGCTCTATGTAAAGCACGACAAACTGTACGCAATGACACGTCGCGCGTCGTACTCCTCGGCGAATACTCTCGTCGTCGTGAATGAATTCTCTTGTTGATAGGTGTCCACCATACGTTGAAAGTTTGCTTCAGTAATGAGATATGGACGTGGTGCCCGCGGTCTATTTTCTAAGACACCCTCTTCTTCATGGCGTCTAATCCATGCGTCGCCAAATCACGTCAAATAAATAATAAATAATCTCATAAAAGATGTTGCTGTTGCTTGTTTAAGATTCTCTACTATTAATAAATAAAATACTTTTCATATCGATACACAGTGGAAAGCATTGTTTCTATACAACCTACATCAAAATTGAAACAGATAGTGCGTGTGAGAGTGAGAAAGTATTCGAGTTCACGCGTCACAAGTTCACAACAAAGCAGTAGGTAATACATACCACGTGCATAATCATTACAATCGCTTTACAAATCTATATATTTCTATTATAGAATACTTTTGCTGTTTTAAAACAAACTAAAAAGTATGTAATTACTTGCACAAGATAACATTTGCATGATAAAGTTTTGCATCGTTAATAAAATTTTATTTATATAAAGTATGGCAGGATAAACATGAGTCAGATCAGTCAGTCAGCCCCTCGGAAAAGTTACGTTGATTTTTTTACAATGAAATCACCTTCTTATGAGAAAAATTCTCGTTAGTTATCAAAACTCTGTGTGCATTAGTTTTTCAAATAAAATAATTAATAGAATTTTTTTTTTAATAAAAAAAATCTCATACAAAATAATTTTTTAAATCTTTTTAAAATGTCAGATACGCTAAAGAAGTATTATGCAAGATATTTTTAAGTCTTCTCAGTGATGTCTATAGGTAACGATTTTTTTTAGTAAATTACCCTTACTATGCTCTATAAGTCTATAACATATACCTACCTACCTATTTTTCTCAAAATTGTTGATAACGTAGAACAGTGTTAAAAAATATTTTTCCACCCATGTTTATCCTGCCATACCTACTCTTTAGGTATTTTTTATAAATTTGGTAAAGAACTAAAACCATAACAATGATTAAAATCATTGACTAATTTACTTTAATTTACTATTTACGCTCATATATGCAGCTGTTCAGCTATTTGACTAATGTTAAAACCTTGTCCATGAAAAATTATAATATGATTTCGTTCCTGTCGTATGAGATTTCTGAAAGACATTATGCACAAAATGTTCCAGCACAGGTTAGTAAAATAAAAATACTTCGTCCATAAAATTCACAAAAGGATTATCTACACACTTGATACGTCACTACGCTGCGCAGTGCAGATAGCGACTAATTGCGTTATTGCTGTCCTAATAGGCCAAAACTTTAAGGGGGCGTGGCTCGGCGCATCCGCAGGGTTCAAGCGATTTTTGTGCGAAAGTGGTCAGGCGTAGAAGACCGCGATAGTACATCTAGGTCCATCTTGCCGACACACGCTAGCTACGTATTCATCTAATTACAAAGTACCCTAAACGTGAAAAACCAAGGTACGCTGCCAGTCTAAGCGGATGTAGATAGAGAAAATACTTATGAATTAAGAAAGTCTGTAAAAATTCTGATGATACATCAACTCGGAATGAAACTGGACGGCCGAATTTTTAAGCTATATTCGCTTACGCATCTCAGTCGCAATCTATCAAAAACAACGTCAATTTCCACGCAGTTTCTTAAAAGCGAATGCGAACGATTTTAATATTTGTAAAGGCTACGTTCCAATCCGCAATCTGGCAAAAACATCACTGATTTCAGCCTTTCTGTGCTGTCAACATCTCTCCTTGTAAACTTAAGTGTTTGACAGCTCAATTCATATTCAACCTAAGCTTCTCCCCGTGTAGGTGAGATGTTTACAGAATTGCAGCCTGCAGTACCTTTTTGACAGATTGCGACTGCGATGTGAATGCGAATGATACTTAATTCAGCAAAATAGCGAAAACAGAGGCCAAACCTACAGAGGTCTGGCCAGTGTTCACGTTAATTTTGACAAATTTTGACCTCCCTAATCTTTTATCATAGACTAGCTGTTGCCCGCGACTTCGTCCCCGTGTAATCCCCGATTTTTTTTTAAACATTCTTTATCGCTGCTCCGTTCCTATTGGCTTAAGCGTGATGATATATAGCCTAAAGCCTTCCTCGATAAATGGTCTATTCAACCCAAAAAGAATTTTTCAATTCGAACCAGTAGTTCCTGAGATTAGCGCGTTCAAACAAACAAACAAACAAACTCTTCAGCTTTATAATATTAGTATAGATTGTATCTGTGATAAAAGATTCATCGAAAATACTTTTATAAAGCTCTTCTGGTCGTAAATAAATTGAACGGATATTTTTTTAGGAATTGATTCTTTGATTTAACTGAGCAGGTATTTCAATATTGAAATATATTATAATTCTGGTGCCTCCAAACAGTTTTTACTAATAAGTATAATAGAATATAATTTCACTAAATCAAATATCCACTACTATTGTATTTCATTTTATTTTGAAATACTCCGCAATATTTGAGTAAATGTTGCAAATGTTATATTTGTCGTATACAATACTAGCTGCTGCCCGCGACTTCGTCCCCGTGGAATCCCCGAATTTAAAACATTCTTTATCGCTGCTCCGCTCCTATTGGCTTAAGCGTGATGATATATAGCCTAAAGCCTTCCTCGATAAATGGTCTATTCAACCCAAAAAGAATTTTTCAATTCGAACCAGCAGTTCCTGAGATTAGCGCGTTCAAACAAACAAACAAACAAACAAACAAACAAACAAACAAACAAACAAACAAACAAACTCTTCAGCTTTATAATATTAGTATAGATTTCATATATATGTAGTACACTTGACTAAAATATAATTCAATACTATGTACTTAATAAAGCACGAGTGTCAACTCTAATTTCATCCGCAGTAATTCTCAGTAATAACACGTCGATATGCACAATAACCTTCTCGTGTCTTAATAATAGAGTCTTCGCAGTGACGATTCAGGTGCGAAGTGAAGCCTGCCCACCTATATTAAGTAGGGATCGTGTGTAATTAAAACTCGGTCATTCATTAAAGTCATTGTGCGAAGAACAACAATTTTCAATTATACTGAGTCACTCACACAGACATCATATTTTCTTTAATTTCTACCTCTACAATGTTCAGTTAGGGCTGCCTGATCTATGAAATAGATTAATACACCTCTTGGAATATCTGAGAACAAATACTATTAAAGAAAAGCTTGTCATACGGAAATGTATTCTTCTTTTATTATAAAATACTATTTGCTGCCCGCAGCTTCACTTGCGCGTAAGCATCATACTGTTGTGATAAAAAGTATGTGTACGCAAATGCCAAGATCCAAGTCCATTCAAAGGTTAAGACGTGAAGAGGTAATAAACTCACCTTGCATTTATAAGTTAGGATTAGGTAGGAAGTAAGACTGAGCCTCCAAGAGCTGGGCATCAGCGGGGGCATCGGGGTCAGGAGGACCCTGACCGGTGCCCGCAAGCTCAAGCTCGCCGGAGCGGAGAGTGGCCCGTTCACGGACGCCCTGGCCGAAAAGCTGAGGGCGGTCTTACCCGCGGACGAGGTCCGGGTCTCCAGGCCGACTAAGTGCATTGATATGCGCATAGTGGGCCTGGATGACTCCGTGACGGAGGATGAGGTTGTGGTCGCTCGTCAAGGCGGGCACCATCCGTCCTGACAACACGGGCATGCAAACCCTTGTGGTGAGCTGCCCCGTGACGGCGGCCAGAACTGTGTCGGAGGGTCGAAGGCTCTTGGTGGGGTGGGTGTCTGCGCGGGTAAAACTGCTGGAACCCAGACCTCTGAGGTGCTAACGCTGCCATGTGGGTAACCACACGGGAGCTATGTGCCCCTCGGAGGTGGACCGCAGTGGACTCTGTTTCCGCTGTGGTCAGCCCGGTCATCGGACCGGCTCGTGCGAGGCCAAACCGCACTGCATTGCATGTGCGGCTGTTGGCAAGCCGGCCGAGCACTGGGCTGGGGGAAGGGCCTGCGCGCCATCCGCCCCGACCAAGGGCAAGAGGTCCGCCGCCGCCGCCGCCTCTGCTGCCGCCGCGGCTTCCGTCGCCGCCACTGCCGCCTCTGCTGCGGGTGCTGCGACTCCTAGTACTCGGGAGGGGGCTGAAATGGAGTGCACGTAATGGTCCCATCGCAGCCTCCTCCAGAGACAAGTCGGCCGCTGTGCTATTGCGCAGTGGCTGATAAGTTTGGATGTTAATAGTGAGTCACGCGTCCAGGGCTACTTTTCACCCCAGGATCAGCTTCTACCCCACACATCCCATGGGATAATTTTGGACATTCACGCGGTGGTCGCCGAACGTAAAAGCTAGTAAAATTACAAAGCATCCAAACAGAAACCAGACTAGCTTTTACCATCAGACCAATTTATCTAATAGTCCAATAGATGTGTTAAAATCTTCTATCTATAACGGTCAGTTCGATAAAAATAAAACTGATTTATAGCACGCGGCTAAAATCTTTTTGGCAAGGTGCATTTTCCATTTTATGCATATCGGTACGTTTGCAGGCAACATAAAAAATCCATTAGATTTGTGCAGTGGCTTAACGAGCGACGACGTGGGGTAGCCGCGAAGAGGACGCAACGGCCAGCGGCCAGACCGCTAGCGGCCAGCGGCCGGCGGCCACCCAGCGGCCAGGCGGGGGCAACCCTCAGCTGAGCGTGCGTAAGCGGCTTTATGGCGTTCCTATCAGCATCACCGAGCTGTAATAGACAGGTCAACCTCTGATAGCCGTTCCGTGTATCCGTTACATCCAATTGCATGACAACAGCAACAATTATAATTTCGTTGCGTTCGTGCACGCTCCTCTGTGAACTTGCGTATATTACGATACCGGATCTGTGTTTGATGCCTGCTGGACAATTGGATATATAGGTACCTACCTGTTTTTACTCAATTTATATTCGATTATTTAAATTAGATATACCTACATACATAGGAAACAAATCAAAATCAAATTTCCTTTCAATAACCCTCCTTCACTCTGCGCAGTCGGGTAAAAACAGAAATAAATTGTGAGAATCTTTTCAAAACAATAGTTGGAAATGGTGTACGCGAGAAAAAGCCGGATGCAAATGCCATTCATATTAATTAGCAAAGCGAGACGGGGCTTTTACGAAATTAGACCGTGATTTCACTGAAGATTTATTGTTGTGTTTGAAATGGTTTTCGGAGCAAAGGTAGCCATTTAGACGCGAGCAAATTGTTGTTGTCAGACCTGGTTTTAAATTAAATTGACTGAAGTCGCTTGTTTGCTTCGAAAAGTGACTCACGGAAAAAGGTGGAAAGCTGCTAATTTATTGGCTTCGTACACAATATGGAAAGTGGGAGCTTGATGCGAATGATTAATGACCGCGATAGCTTGCCGGCAGCCCACCAGCCGTTAGTTACCCGCTTACCTATTAGGCAGGTAGGTACCCAATCGCTAATCGTTTACAAAGTCCTAGGCGACGTATGTTGATAATCCAGGCAATTTTTACGAGGGTAATTTAAAAAGCTGTGCAGGCGCTTTCTTTAATTTGGCGACAGACGTGCTTAATTACATAGGTAGTTCAAGTTTCACATCTCACTACTAGGTGGGTATCATAAATGCGAAAGTTTGGATGGATAGATTATCTTTATTAGGTACTTGATCACAACGGAATGAATTTTCAATGACAATAACATATTATAAAACACTAATTCATTAAATTCTCATTTTCCATTAGGTAGTCGTATAAGGTAAAAAAAAGTATCCGTGGGGGAGTTTCTTGCAAGTTCGTCTCCATGGTGATCTACGCTTTCGAACGTGCAAATAGCTTCATGTTTTTGACTGATCAACCTTGAAAATTTCTCAAGTTTCTGTATATGGTATAAACCATATACAGAAACATTAGAAATTTTCGCGACGAAGTCGCGGGCGAAGTAATAGTTTCCAATAATGGAACCTAGTGCTTCGCCCGCGACTTCGTCGTCGCAGATTTAATACAAACAATTACCATCCCCGTTTTAACCCCTTGGGTTGGAGTTTCTTAAAACCCGTTCTTAGCGGATGTTTACACCCTATAAGGAACCCACCTGCCAAATTTTAAGTTTATAGGTGTTATAGTTGCTGAGATTTCGTGAAATAAGTGATATTTATTAACCGACTTCTAAAAAAGGAGGAGGTTCTCAATTCGGATGTTTGTATGTTTTTTTTATTTTTTTTTATTGTTTGTTCGCGCATAACTCCGTCGCTTGACAACCGATTTGAAAAATTCTTTTTTTGTTGGAAAGGGTATACTTCCCAAATGGTCCCATGAAAATTTTATCGATATCGAACAAGCGGTTTTTGAAAAATCTAAAAAAATATCTACATCGTCTACATTGACGACCTTTTAGTTTACTCTGCATTGGAGCAGTGCGTTTTTTTTTTTACACTAATGTAATTGGTTCGTTTAGGTGGGGGGAGGGGAGGGTGTTTAGGTACCACTAAAAAGTGAAAAATAAAAAACTTTTTACAAAAAAATACAACCGACTTTTCCACAAAAAATCAAAAAAGTACAAAATAACTTTAATTTCGGAAGTCGGTGTTCAAAAAATGAAAAAGGAACCACAAACACCGAGTTCCGAAATTAAAGTTATTTTGTACTTTTTTGATTTTTTGTGGAAAAGTCGGTTGTATTTTTTTGTAAAAAGTTTTTTATTTTTCACTTTTTAGTGGTACCTAAACCCCCTCCCCTCCCCCCACCTAAACGAACCAATTACATTAGTGTAAAAAAAAAAACGCACTGCTCCAATGCAGAGTAAACTAAAAGGTCGTCAATGTAGACGATGTAGATATTTTTTTAGATTTTTCAAAAACCGCTTGTTCGATTTCGATAAAATTTTCATGGGACCATTTGGGAAGTATACCCTTTCCAACAAAAAAAGAATTTTTCAAATCGGTTGTCAAGCGACGGAGTTATGCGCGAACAAACAATAAAAAAAAATAAAAAAAACATACAAACATCCGAATTGAGAACCTCCTCCTTTTTTAGAAGTCGGTTAATAAATATCACTTATTTCACGAAATCTCAGCAACTATAACACCTATAAACTTAAAATTTGGCAGGTGGGTTCCTTATAGGGTGTAAACATCCGCTAAGAACGGGTTTTAAGAAACTCCAACCCAAGGGGTTAAAACGGGGATGGTAATTGTTTGTATTAAATCTGCGACGACGAAGTCGCGGGCGAAGCACTAGGTTCCATTATTGGAAACTATTACTTCGCCCGCGACTTCGTCGCGAAAATTTCTAATGTTTCTGTATATGGTTTATACCATATACAGAAACTTGAGAAATTTTCAAGGTTGATCAGTCAAAAACATGAAGCTATTTGCACGTTCGAAAGCGTAGATCACCATGGAGACGAACTTGCAAGAAACTCCCCCACGGATACTTTTTTTTACCTTATACGACTACCTAATGGAAAATGAGAATTTAATGAATTAGTGTTTTATAATATGTTATTGTCATTGAAAATTCATTCCGTTGTGATCAAGTACCTAATAAAGATAATCTATCCATCCAAACTTTCGCATTTATGATACCCACCTAGTAGTGAGATGTGAAACTTGAACTACCTATGTAATTAAGCACGTCTGTCGCCAAATTAAAGAAAGCGCCTGCACAGCTTTTTAAATTACCCTCGTAAAAATTGCCTGGATTATCAACATACGTCGCCTAGGACTTTGTAAACGATTAGCGATTGGGTACCTACCTGCCTAATAGGTAAGCGGGTAACTAACGGCTGGTGGGCTGCCGGCAAGCTATCGCGGTCATTAATCATTCGCATCAAGCTCCCACTTTCCATATTGTGTACGAAGCCAATAAATTAGCAGCTTTCCACCTTTTTCCGTGAGTCACTTTTCGAAGCAAACAAGCGACTTCAGTCAATTTAATTTAAAACCAGGTCTGACAACAACAATTTGCTCGCGTCTAAATGGCTACCTTTGCTCCGAAAACCATTTCAAACACAACAATAAATCTTCAGTGAAATCACGGTCTAATTTCGTAAAAGCCCCGTCTCGCTTTGCTAATTAATATGAATGGCATTTGCATCCGGCTTTTTCTCGCGTACACCATTTCCAACTATTGTTTTGAAAAGATTCTCACAATTTATTTCTGTTTTTACCCGACTGCGCAGAGTGAAGGAGGGTTATTGAAACGAAATTTGATTTTGATTTGTTTCCTATGTATGTAGGTATATCTAATTTAAATAATCGAATATAAATTGAGTAAAAACAGGTAGGTACCTATATATCCAATTGTCCAGCAGGCATCAAACACAGATCCGGTATCGTAATATACGCAAGTTCACAGAGGAGCGTGCACGAACGCAACGAAATTATAATTGTTGCTGTTGTCATGCAATTGGATGTAACGGATACACGGAACGGCTATCAGAGGTTGACCTGTCTATTACAGCTCGGTGATGCTGATAGGAACGCCATAAAGCCGCTTACGCACGCTCAGCTGAGGGTTGCCCCCGCCTGGCCGCTGGGTGGCCGCCGGCCGCTGGCCGCTAGCGGTCTGGCCGCTGGCCGTTGCGTCCTCTTCGCGGCTACCCCACGTCGTCGCTCGTTAAGCCACTGCACAAATCTAATGGATTTTTTATGTTGCCTGCAAACGTACCGATATGCATAAAATGGAAAATGCACCTTGCCAAAAAGATTTTAGCCGCGTGCTATAAATCAGTTTTATTTTTATCGAACTGACCGTTATAGATAGAAGATTTTAACACATCTATTGGACTATTAGATAAATTGGTCTGATGGTAAAAGCTAGTCTGGTTTCTGTTTGGATGCTTTGTAATTTTACTAGCTTTTACGTTCGGCGACCACCGCGTGAATGTCCAAAATTATCCCATGGGATGTGTGGGGTAGAAGCTGATCCTGGGGTGAAAAGTAGCCCTGGACGCGTGACTCACTATTAACATCCAAACTTATCAGCCACTGCGCAATAGCACAGCGGCCGACTTGTCTCTGGAGGAGGCTGCGATGGGACCATTACGTGCACTCCATTTCAGCCCCCTCCCGAGTACTAGGAGTCGCAGCACCCGCAGCAGAGGCGGCAGTGGCGGCGACGGAAGCCGCGGCGGCAGCAGAGGCGGCGGCGGCGGCGGACCTCTTGCCCTTGGTCGGGGCGGATGGCGCGCAGGCCCTTCCCCCAGCCCAGTGCTCGGCCGGCTTGCCAACAGCCGCACATGCAATGCAGTGCGGTTTGGCCTCGCACGAGCCGGTCCGATGACCGGGCTGACCACAGCGGAAACAGAGTCCACTGCGGTCCACCTCCGAGGGGCACATAGCTCCCGTGTGGTTACCCACATGGCAGCGTTAGCACCTCAGAGGTCTGGGTTCCAGCAGTTTTACCCGCGCAGACACCCACCCCACCAAGAGCCTTCGACCCTCCGACACAGTTCTGGCCGCCGTCACGGGGCAGCTCACCACAAGGGTTTGCATGCCCGTGTTGTCAGGACAAAAAAGTTTTTTTTTAAGTAGGTTAAACATAACTCTTTTACACGACCAATATTTCCGTTCATTTTAAGCTGGACAAAGCTGGTGTTTACGAGCCGACTACCCTGAGAACAACCACAGAAACAAACTCAGAGTTCAAAGTCTTTTTTGAAGTCCATACAATCCGTACTGGTCAAATCATAATTATGAGAACCATGCATGTGAGTTAATGTCTGAGGTGGCCATTTAAGAAAAGTGCCACACAGATTTGAGTAGACCTGTCCAGACATTGCAAGCATTTGTCAATTACCGTGGAACTCAAACTTAGAACTTTAAGATCCACGATTTGCAACCAATACTAAAGTAAGGACATTTGGATAGGCCGCAAAAGTACTGCAAACATCGTTAAATATACTTTAAAGAAAGCAGAAAATATAGTCCACGTATTCACAAAAGTAAATTTAGTAAAAAAAAAACTTTTTAACAAAAAATACAACCGACTTTTACACAAAAAATCAAAAAAGTGCAAAATAACTTTAATTTCGGAACTCGGTGTTTGTGGTTGCTTTTTCGTTGTGTAAAAGTCGGTTGTATTTTTTTGTTAAAAAGTTTTTTATTTTTCACTTTTTAGTGGTACTTACACCCCCTCCCCTCCCCCACCTAAACGAACCAATCACATTGGTGTAAAAAAAGCACTGCTCCTTTGCAGAGTACACTAAGAGGTCGTCAATGTAGACAATGTAGTATTTTTTTTTAGATTTTTCGAAAACCGCTTGGTTGATTTCGATAAAATTTTCATGGGACCATTTGGGACCCTTTCCAACAAAAAAAGAATTTTTCAAATCGGTTCACAAGCGACCGAGTTATGCGCGAACAAACAATAAAAAAAATAAAAAAAACATACAAACATCCGAATTGAGAACCTCCTCCTTTTTTAGAAGTCGGTTAAAAATAGAATACTTTATGTACAAAGTAAGAATTAATGTCAAACATAATATGTAAATAAAAAATATTACTTTACAATGTAAATATTCATGTCACAATGGCAAGGGATCAAACCTAATTTTCTTTGCTGGTGGATACATTTCTTCAAAATATTTCCCGTTTGTGTACATTTCTTTGGCGAACTGTTTGGTACTAGGTCTACCCCATTATTGTTCTTCACTGGTTTTCGAGAAGCTTTCTACATGGTTGATGTAGTATATCAGAGCTGCAATATGTGTACACCTACCAATCTGTACACACAACCACATTTTCCACTCGTTACATAACGGCTAGAATCAATCTGTAAAAAAATAAATTATTGCTTTACATTATTACATGGAAATGGATCGTAATAATAATAATAATAATCTGTGGTCCGGCTGTCAAGTTGACGGTCACCAAAATTTTCACCCCGTATTTTTATTACTGATTTTAATAAAACAAACAATCTTCAACATGAATATAATACTAGACACAACCAGAAAAAAAAATTAAATAAACTACTGCAGATGAAATGGAATGAAAACGACAAATTGAAAAGCAAAACGGGATGAAACAATTTTGACAACATGCTGACAAGAAGCCGGACACGAGCTCAAACCACACAATCAACATCTTCGGGTTCGTCGCTCAGCTCCGCCTCGCAGCCGCCGGGACCTACGCCAGCCGTGAGTCCAGAGATTCCGGTAGCTGCAGTTGCGTCGAGCTCGAGCGACGAATACTTCTCGCCGCCGACGACACCACCACCTGCGCGTCGGCGCGGACGAGGCCGACCACCGACCAGCTTGGGACCTCGAGGCCCACCGGCCTCTGACAGGGTTCCCGCTATCGGTGGAAGTGTGCAGCGCATGCGATGGACACAATCCATTAATGAAAATGTCATGCGCTCATACTTTGGGGCTACAGAGGGGGGAACTAACCTGACTGCGTACCGTGGTCGGATGCTCTCTCTGTTTCAGGTACTTGAGCCAGCTGTCAACGTTTCAGCCCAACGATTGTCGGATCAGGTTCGGGTCATCCAGCGTAACCGTATGTTGGATGACGCCGTGCTTGATAGACTGCGTCTAGAATCACGGAGTAGCCGCGTCTCACCTGCTTCGCCACCGGCCGCGGTTCAAATACAACCCAGTATTTCACCGCGACCCGACCATGTAAGTGAAGATGTTGACGACGGGGCTATTACCGTGAGTAACCAATGCAATGAGCGATTGAGGAGCGCTTTGGAGGATGCTTTCCGAGAGTATCGTTCCACACCGCCTGGGCTTAGACCTCGTTTGCCACGTTTGCCCATGCATAACAAAAATAGGGCGCTGGTGTGTGCTCTAGATTCACAACTAGAAAACTGTTTTAATAGCAGCAAAGACCTCGCCGATACCCACTCGATCTTGTACTGTGCGGCTGCAGCAGCATGTCGTGTAGCTCATGTCAAATTTCCTAGCAGTGACAGAGCTGCACGACCAGCTGTACCAGCTTGGCAGTGCAGGATCGAGCGTCGTATCGGTGAGGCTAGAGCACTCATCGGCAAACTTATCTGCTTCAGGGAGGGCAACACTCGTCGTAGAGTGATGCGCTTTGTGAGGCGGGCATTCTCGGGGACTGATATTAGTCCTCGAGACTATCTGACCCGCGTCACAGAGCGTATCGACTTCCTGAAGCAGAAAGTCTATGCATGGGCAAGCCGTATACGTCGGTACAAGCGGCGAGTGGAGCGATATACTCAGAATCGCACGTTCCAAAGCAATGAGAGGTGGGTTTACAGGGCGTGGGAGCGACCGGACCAAGTTGTGACTGATACGCACCTACCGGATGATGACGCCATGTGTTCATTCTGGCGCAGCATCTGGTCGGTGCCTGTCAGTCATACCGAGGGAGATTGGACCCGGGAAGTCGAGCGCACGTGCGATCCGATACCAGAAATGGGGGCAATTACCATCAGCCCCCAAGATGTAGCACGTGCAGTCCGTCCGTTGCTTAACTGGAAATCTCCAGGGCCGGACGGGCTGCACAATTTTTGGATTAAATGGTTTACAAGATCGCACGCTCGCTTGGCGTCTCAGTTCCAGTCTGCCTTAGAGTCAAGGTCGCTGCCCCAGTTCTTAACTACAGGAATAACCCACCTGCTCCATAAATCAGGTAGTACTGCGGAACCCAAAAATTATAGACCGATCACGTGTTTACCGACGGTCTATAAAGTTCTTACATCCATTTTGAGAGCAAAGATTAACGATCATATTGAAAGTAATTCAATAATGTCTACCTCTCAGAATGGATGTAGGAACGGGGCCCGCGGTACTAAGGAGCTGCTCCTCATCGATGTTGCCATTAGCCAACAGGTTCGTCGTTCCCGAAAGGATCTGTCCACATGTTGGATAGACTATAAGAAGGCCTATGACTCAGTGCCACATACATGGCTCATGAGGGTGCTGGAGCTGTATAAAGTTAATACAGTTCTACGCACCTTCCTGATGTCGTGTATGGGGCAGTGGAGGACGGTCCTTCACTATCCAGGATGTCGACAGACCCAGGCGAACAGTGAACCGATAAGGATCGAGCGTGGCATATTTCAGGGCGACAGTCTGAGTCCACTGTGGTTTTGTCTGGCCCTCAATCCTCTTAGTACACTGCTGGAGGGTTCGGGCCAAGGCTACCGGTTGAGAAGAGGTGGTCAGGTTATATCGCACCTCCTTTACATGGATGACTTGAAGCTCTTTGCCCCCAACAACTTGCAACTGATGAAGCTACTGAAGGTAACAGAAACCTTCAGTAGCGACATCAGTATGGAATTTGGTGTGGACAAATGTGCTGTCATGCATGTGAAGCGAGGTGAGATTATGGAATCCGTGGGAACCCAACTCTCGGATTCCATATACCTTAGATCCCTCTGCTCAACCGAAACATACAAGTATTTGGGTATGTCGGAAGCGTTGGGCATCAATGCTACTAGCGTGAAACAATCGTTGAAGGAGCGTTTCTTCGGCCGCCTGAACAAAGTACTAAATAGTCTTTTATCAGGCGGAAACAAGGTGCGCGCCTTTAACGGTTGGGTCATGCCGGTATTGATGTACTCTTTCGGCATACTCAAATGGACTCAGACAGAACTGGACGCCCTGGATAGGAGGGTCCGTTCACTGCTGACCGCAAATCGGATGCATCACCCACGATCATCGGTAATGAGGCTGTATATCCCGCGGAAGTGTGGGGGTCGAGGCTTCTTAAATGCTAAGACCCTGCACAACCGCGAGGTATGCAGCCTTAGGGAATACTTCCTTGAAGCCGACGTGGGTATGCACCGGGATGTGGTCGCAGTGGACAAGGGCCTCACCCCGCTCTCCTTGGCTAACGAGAACTGGCGCAAACCTGTGGTATTAGATACTAATGATCGCAGGGAGGTATGGCAGAGCAAGGAGCTTCACGGGCGCTTTTATCGGGTCCTACATGGGCCCGATGTAGACTTTCTAGCGTCCGTGGCCTGGCTGCGTTTTGGTGACCTCTTTGGGGAAACCGAAGGTTTTATCTGTGCGATTACAGACGAAGTTATGATGACGAACAACTACCGGAAATATATTGTGAAGGACGGTACGGTTGACATATGTCGGGCATGTCACCGGCCGGGGGAATCCATCCGCCACATTATTTCCGGTTGTTCTAGTCTGGCTAACGGAGACTATTTGCACAGGCACAACCTCGTAGCCAGGATTATCCATCAGCAACTTGCCCTTAAATACAATCTTGTGGAATCGGAAGTACCGTACTATAGGTATGTGCCCGATCCAGTTCTCGAAAATGGCAATTGCACATTGTATTGGGATCGGTCTATCATCACTGACAGGACTATTGTTGCCAATAAGCCTGACATAGTGGTGATAGACCGACTAGAGCGTCGCGCAATGATTGTTGATATAGCAGTCCCGCATGACGAGAACCTCGTGAAGGCTGAGAAAGATAAACAATCGAAGTATCTTGACTTGGCTCGCGAGGTTGTCGACATGTGGAATGTGAACACAGCAGTCATTGTGCCGATAATCGTGACGGCCAATGGCATAATTGCCAAGAGCCTCGACCAACATCTCAAGAGGCTCTCGTTGGGCTGCTGGATCAAGGGCTTGATCCAGAAAGCAGTACTCCTGGACACGGCGCGTATAGTGAGGAGGTTCCTCTCTCGGGAGCCCTGACCACCGGTAGCTTGGACCCTGTTCCCGATACCGGTGGGCTACTATTTTTTATATTTTTAAATGTTTTTTTTATAGAAATATTTAAAAATTTAAGAAGTATGTATAGTAAATAAATAAATGGAATAATAATAATAAATAATAAATACAGTTTATTTCTCTCATAAAGGTACATTGCTTGCTATAGTAATTTATTTAAACAGGTTTGCCTTATGCTTAACCTTTGTGAGAGCTGGAGTCCGTACTAGGTTCTAGACCTGTATGACAGATCTCCAGGCTCACACCCCTTTAAATATAGTCGCATTTTACGGCACTTAATTCAGATTATATAATTATATAACACTATTAATATTCTATTTGATGAGAGGTAATTCTAAAAGTAAAGTTATGGTAAAATGTAAAATTAATTTGCTGTAGGTTTGTATGTGTAGTGTGGTTGTGGGATTGTATGTGTAGTGTGGTTGTGGGATTTTATGTGTAGTGTGGTTCTGGGTTTGTGTGTGTAGTGTGTGAAACTGAGAGGGTGTTTTGTATATGTGCATGTAGGTCCTGTGCGTGTGTTTTTGTTCATTGGCAAAAATGATTGCACTTATTTAAATTTATTTAATGGTTTGGATGATACTTTCTGTACCCTCATAGTCCAAATCCAGTAGCCAGTCCCTTACAGTAGTTTTGCACTTATATTTAACCATAGAGTAGATATGTAAGGTTGTATTAACTCTGTTGTATACATAAGGACCAAGGAAATAAATCAATAAATCGTTGAGCTAGTTTCGAATGAACAGGAATGGACGAACACACTGTATGCTTTCGTCTCAAGTCTTTGAATTTTTCTGGATTATAGGAGTTGCGGGAGTGAACGGCTAGAATTAAATTTAGAATGAACAATTTCCGAATAGAGAGAACCTTACAGGTTTTATAAAGCTCGGTTGTGGGAAATTGATAAGGTAGGGACCAACCTACTTTAAGGATCGCTCTCTGGGCACGTTCCAGTTTTAACAAATGTGTTTTTGCTGCCCCACCCCACACAACTATACAGTACTGTGCCACTGACTGACAGAGAGCTAGATATACATGTGTAAGCACCTGTGTGTCGGCCACATGTCGGAGATTCTTAAAAATAAATATTAATTTCCGCAGTCGGGAGGTAAGTAAATCTATATGATTATGAAATGATAATGAGTCATCTATCTGAACACCCAAATACCTAACGCTATCAATGCGACTTAGATGAGGACAGCTGCATGGTGCTTGTAGAGGTGCATTACAAGAATGTCCAATCAATAAAAAATGGGAAGATGAAAGTTTACCCGCTTTTGACAAAGAAAACGCAAGATAATTAGATTTATCTACATTTAGAGTGAGTAGGTTTTGCGACAGCCAGTGAGTAACAATGTCGAGTCCTAGTTGTGCGTATTGAAATGTCGACTCCCAGGAACATCCGTGGAATATTAGGGCAGTATCATCGGCGTAGGTAAAGATAGATCCATTCAAAAGTTCGTGACGACAGAGGTCATTAATATAGATGAGAAACAAGGTCGGTCCAATGATACTACCCTGGGGCACGCCGTAGGTTATAGGGAGTTCGCCGCTCGTCCAATCACCTATCTTGACATATTGGCGTCTTCCCGTAAGGTAGCTTGTGAAGAGCTCGAGCTGAATGCCTCTGACACCAATCTTCTCAAGCTTAGCAATGAGAACGGGAATTGAGATTGTATCAAAGGCCTTTGCCAGATCTAGGAAGACACCAATGACGCACTTTTTGTTATCAAGATGAGACACAATGTTATTCGTGAGATCTATAACCGCATTACTGGTGGATAAGCCCGAACGAAAACCGTATTGGCTAGAAGACAATAGCTGATTTCGCTCAAGGTATTTGACGAGCCTATTATTTATGAGCCTTTCCAATAGTTTAGATAGAGTGGGTAAGATTGATATGGGTCTGTAATTATGAGGTTTATCTCTGTCACCACCTTTGTGCACTGGGTGAACGATTGCCAGCTTGAATGCATCAGGAAAGACTCCTGTACTAAAAGCCAAGTTATATAGATATGTGAGGTGGGGAATTAATACGTGCTTGAACTTTTTAAGAAATGTACCCGACACGTTATCGGAGCCCACTGCACAATCAGTCCTAAGCGTGTTTATCAAAAGTTCCAACTCAGAATTGTCAGTATGTAAAAGGACAAAGGTTTTGTGATTCTGGATATCGTCCTGTTGTAGGGATGTAGCTGGCACAGATATGCTTTCAGCAAGTGAGCGTCCAATACTCGCGAAATAAGCGTTGACTTCATTAACAGAACGTTTGGGATCGGATGACGACAAAAGATCGGTTGCAGGTGTGGTTTGTTTAGTAGTATTGGTGATTGTTTTGACTGCTTCCCATAATTTTTTATTATTTTTTTGAGCGTTATTAATAAGATTTTTATCGTGGTTATGTTTAGCGGTTTTGAGCAAGATGGAACAATAATTTCTGTACCTTTTAAATGTTACTTTTAATACCTCGTTTTCTGGAGATATCTTTAATTTTAGATGCAGGTAATCACGGTTTCGGAGACATCTTAAGAGCCCTGAAGTCATCCATGGCTTCCTCAGCCGTTTTCGATATGGCACAACTTTCAGGATCATGTTTTGCAGTATTATTACATTTAGCGTGTTGATGAAGAAGTCAGTAGCTTCATTTACATTATGGAGATTGTATAGAGGACTGAAATCGAATTGATCAAGCATTTCTTCAATTTTAACGTAGTCGAGAACTTTTGATTTTCTACTTGCCACTGTAACGATATTGACGGGTCTAGAAAGTTCAATGAAAAACAAAACAGTATCATGGTCAGTAACAGAGGTGTTGGCGATATACGAATAAGCTGGAAATTTTGTTTTTAGCATTACATGATCAAGGCACGAGCTATTGAAGCGAGTGGGAAACGTATGTGCCGGCAACATACCGTGAAATGCAAACATACTGAGATACTCACCAGAACGAGAGTCGCCATTACTATCGGAAATGTCAATATTGATATCACCCATGACAATAATATTACTATAGGAAGAAACAGATAGAATAAGTTCGTTTAAAGATTGAATGAACGGGGAGACATTTCGGTGTGCAGGAGGGCGATATATAGCTATGATTACTGTGTCTTTATTAAGTTTCGCTATAAGACAATTTGCATCCTGAAGTATGTGTTCAGTAACAGAAATCGGGTGGTGGGTCCTAAAGTAAACCACCACTCCTTCATTTTGTGTGTTGTGTTTGCTAGTAGCCGTAATATGCCGTAATATGTACGTACTACGTCAAAGATTGCAAAAACAGAAAGAAACTTAATTTAAGGTTGTTTTGTAAGGCGTCGTTGATGTCACTGAAGTTTGACGAATTACATGAGCTTCAGTAGTGTGGTTCATATTATCGTCCGACTTAATTTCTTGTACATGTTGAGCCAAACCTAATTATATTTTCGTTTTTCGTTAGATGTTTCGGAACTGAAGGGAGATTCATCGTAAAGATTAATATCTAATGGCAGCTGGTGCGTTGCGTTTTACTACAGAAGACAACGATGCATGCATTACCAAAGTTGTTAAAAATTTAGTTGACCAGGTTGAGACTAATTTGCAAATAGAAGACTGCATTGAATGTTTAAAAAACTTTTGTATTTTTATAGAAGAGTTTGAATAAAAGTGATACGAAAGATATTGACCAAAATGCATGACTGTTTATTTATTTATACGTAAATTTCGCTAGTAAAAAGTGAGTTGGTCTGCCGAAAGTTCCCTTTTTGGCCACGGCGCGATATCAGAAACTTTTTATGCAGATTGAGAAGACTATCGCTAAGGTGCCGCTTTTGTTTACGTATCACTTGGCATACTATTTTTAAACGAATAATTGTAAGGCATAAAAACTATTTAGTAGAACGATTGTTTTTCCAAATGTTTATACGCCCGAATTATAATTAAGTACAATGGCATACTAATAACATGGCAGAATTTTATTTGGCATAATTACCTTTAATATAGTTAAAATTAATTTCGTTTAGCACAATGTTTACTTGGAACAACGATCATTTTGTATAATTTCACTTGGCATACTATGAAGATGGCACAATTTCATTTGGGATGAATTTATTTAATCATTTCCATAAAAAAGCATTTGTATCTAATCTTACATTATAATTTAAACATTGTCTTAAGTAAACGCTTTTTATTACAAATTTAGTGACCGAAACGAATCGCTGCAAAACCGACTCCACGTAGTCTTGTCTGCCCTACCCCTAGGTAATTTTAAAACCGCGAAGGCACGGATGGGCGAGGTGGCCTGCGAGCTGAGGAGCAAATAGTTTTAAATAGTTTTAACGATCGCTTCCGCGGCTGAGGCTAGGTAAGCTAAAGCTGCGGTGGTGAGCGTGAAAACCATCTGCGACGATAAGCCCGCGTGGGACCGCCAGAGCCCCGCAGCGCCGGACCCGTGACAGAAACCATGCCTGATGCATGTAGCACCTTGCACGCTTGCTTGCCTGATAAGCTTGCAAAATAATATTATGACATTAAAAGTTCTGCTATAAAGGGTAGACCTTTCTGAGCCACATACATGGTTCATGAAGGTGTTGGGAGTTGTAAAACTTTTTTCGGTTGTTTCTTCGTTTTTTGAACACCGACTTGCTAAATTAAAGTTATTTTATACTTTTCGTTTAGAAGTCGGTTGTACTTTTTTGTAAAAAAGTTTTTATTTTATTTTGCACGCCTTAATGGTGACACCCGGCTAAACGTACTCATCACAGCGTACGTGTTATAAATTGGTGTTAACAATAACACTTTCGGTGCCCAGAACTCAACATATGGGTCGAACAATAATGATGTTTGTACCTAGGTACATCTGCTGAGTTTTAGGCACCAAGAGTGATAAAGAAAAATGCGATTTCCGCAATCCCGAAAGATTTCCCATAATTTATTGAAGAGTTCCGTTTCCTATCTACGTTCTTCGTTAGGTCTTCACCAAACTAAAAAGGGACCACCTTGAAATAGGTACTAAGATGCTCTTCCAAACCATCGTATAGGTTATAGGTACAGTTTTATTTTTTCATTTTACTTTGACAAGAGAGTATCAGAACATCGTAAATCTAGTCGAAGCCACGCATCATTAGCGATAACTCAAATACTAATTTAATTTTAAATGGGACCACATGACAAGCACCAGCTTTCGAATATAAAAATAACCATCAAAATCGATGCACCCAATAAAAGTTACGACATAACAAACACAAAAAAGTCGAGTTAGAGTTAAGTTTGTTCTGGCTCCCTGACTCAATCCAGCCACTAAGGATGCGTCATGCGATGGCCAGTAGAGATCGAGCCAAAAGGAGGCTAAAGCGTTGTCCTTCCGAGCGCAATTTGTGATTTTATAGAGAGCTGCGTAATCGCTGAAGTTGCATGTGTAGAGATGAAAAGAGACGCTACTTCCATATTTCTCTTGACAACCGGAACTCCTCTGAAGTCTGGCAGTTACTGAAAACTGTTGGTATTGGCAAATCTCCAGTCGTTTCTATCAACGATACCGATGTGTATGTTCTGAATTAATTTTTTTCACTCCCTCCTATTACTTTAGACCCTCATGTCAAATCAGCAACATTAAATCAGCTGTCCAGTATGCCAATGGCCCAGTGCTCTCCGTTCGATTTCAGTCCTGTGAGTGAAAATGATTTCAAGAAAGCTTTTTCTGCTATCTCCTCTTCCGCTGCTGGTAATGATAACCTTTGCTCTAGAATGATTTCTCCTATTCTCCCTACTATCCTCCCTGTTTTGACCCACATTTTTAACTTTTCCTTGTTTTCTGGCTCTGTTCCCGATACTTGGAAACAAGTCCATGTCATACCGTTACCAAAAATCCCTAACCCGGTCTCTCCGACTGATTTTAGACCAATTTCCATCCTCCCTTATCTATCTAAAATTCTTGAGCACATTGTCCATCAGCAACTTTCTTTGTTTCTATCTAGTAATGATCTTCTCGGTTCTTTTCAATCCAGCTTTTGACCTGGTCGCAGCACTGACACAGCTTTTTTTTAGGTTACTGATGACATCCGCTGGGCTATGGACCATAAATCTCTGACGTTGCTTGTTCTTCTGGATTTCAGCAGCGCCTTCAATTCTGTTGATTTCGATATCCTCCTTGGGATCCTCAAAACTCTAAATTTCTCTTCTTCCATAATTAGATGGTTTGACTCCTATCTTCGAGGCCGCTCTCAGCGGGTACGCCTTGATGAGCTTCTTCGGATTGGAGCTCCCTTACTGCGGGCGTGCCTCAGGGTGGCGTTCTCTCTCTTCTTTTTTCTATTTTTATTAAATCTGTCACTAAAGTTATCTCTACTTCCTATTCCTTCCATCTCTATGCCGACGATCTACAACTTTACCATCACTTTTCAAAGGAACATGCGGAAGCTACTGTATACGCCGTGAATCGTGATCTGAGGGTTATTAAGGATCCGCTGTGGTCAGCCCGGTCATCGGGCCGGCTCTTGCGAGGCCACGCCGCACTGCAGTGCATGTGCGGCTGTTGGCAAGCCGGCCGAGCACTGGGCTGGGGGAAGGGCCTGCGCGCCATCCGCCCCAACCAAGGGCAAGGGCAAGGGCGAGAGGCTATGGTGGAGCGTACGAATGTCTCACTTCAGGCAGTCTCCAAGTGGGGTGAAGCCAATCTGGTGGGATTCAACGCCGCCAAAACACAAGCGTGTCTGTTCACCGCCAAAAAGAGCCCGTTCACCTTGGCTCCTACTTTTCAGAATGTATCCCTGGAGTGCACCGACCGCCTTCAGCTTTTGGGAGTAGAAATCTCTTCAGACCTAAACTTTGGGCGGTTCATTGAGTCCAAAGCCAAGGTGGCTGCTAGGAAACTCGGCGTTCTCGCAAAGGTCCGCCGGTACTTCACATCAGAACAGCTTTTGATGCTATATAAGGCACAGGTTCGTTCGTGTGTGGAGTACTGCAGCCATATATGGGCTGGTGCTGCGAAATGCCACCTAGCGGCTTTGGACTCGGTGGAAAGGCGAGCGAAGAGGCTAATTGGTGATCCAGATTTGATTAAATCCAATCTTCAAAGCCTTGAGCACAGGCGTAAAGTAGCCAGCCTTTCGGTGTTTTACAGGTTGCATTTTGGAGAGTGTGCGCAGGAACTGCATAACTTGATCCCGCCATCCCTTTTTTACCATCGGACGACCCGACGTACGGCGAGTATCCATCCATACGTTGTTGAAACTTCTACGATCCGGACTAAGCGTTTTGCCTCGTCGTTTATACCGCGAACATCGAAGGATTGGAACAATTTGCCTGCGGCGGTCTTCCCGTCCGATTATAATCTGAATGTCTTCAAGGCAAGAGTGAATAGGCTCATAAACTAGTGCGCCTTACCATCAGAGATTGCATCGCTGCTTACCATCAGGTGGGATCGCAGTCAAGCACTAGTTTATAACAAGTTAAAAAAAAAAAAAAAAAACAAAGAGGTCCGCCGCCGCCGCCGCCTCTGCTGCCGCCGCCACTGCCGCCTCTGCTGCGAGTGCTGCGACTCCTAGTACTCGGGAGGGGGCTGAAATGGAGTGCCAGTAATGGTCCCATCGCAGCCTCCTCCAGAGACAAGTCGGCCGCTGTGCTATTGCGCAGTGGCTGATGCCTGTAGACGGTGAGCGTGGGTGGCTCGCCGTCCGATACCAGGCTGAGTCGACGACGCGTTGTGCTTCACGCGCGCCTCAAGGAGCCGTCAGCACCAGAGACGGGGCCCCATAGGGTCGGTGCCTGCTAGGGTTGCGGAATTTGTTCGAAAGAGTTACCGCGGCCCTGGAACGCAAAGGGCACATGGAAGAGCACGGGTGGGTTTTAGTCAGTAAAAGGTTGACACTCCCTACCGCTCCACCCAGGGCGGGAGGGGTCATTTGATGATTTCCCATCCAAAAAAAAAAGGGTTATTAAGGAGTGGTCACAGTCCTTCGGATTGCAAATCAATCCCAAGAAGTCTCAGACGTTGGTTATCGGTTGAGAAGAGGTGATCAGGCGATATCTCACCTTCTTTACATGGATGATCTGAAACTCTTTGCCCCCGACAATCTGCGACTGATGGAGCTAACTGAAGGTAACTGATACCTTCAATAGTGACATCAGGGTGGATTTTGGTGTGGACAAATGTGCAGTCATGCATGTAAAGAAAGGGGAGATTATGGAATCTGAGGGAATTTAACTCTCGGATTCCATACAGGTTAGATCCCTCAGCTCGACCGAAACCTACAAGTATATGGGTATGTCGGAAGCGTTAGGCATTAATGTTGCTGACATGAAGCACTACTGACTGCAAACCGGATGCGAACTGATGAGACTGTACATCCCGCGGAAGTGTGGAGGTCACAGCTTTTTAAATGCTAAGACTCTCCACAACCACGAAAGTTGATGTGGGTATGCACCGAGAATCCGAGATGTGTTCGCAGTGGACAAAGGACTCTCCCCGTTATCCATGGCTAACGAGAACCGGCGCAAACCTGTGATACCTACTACAGATGACCGCAAGGAGGTATGGAAAGGCAAGGAGCTCCATGGGCGCTTCTATCGGGCTCTCTATAGGTCCGATGTAGATTTTTCAGCGTCCGTGGCCTGGCTACGTTTCGGTGATCTATTTGAAGAAACTTAAGGTTTTGTTTGTGCAATTATGGACGAAGTTATCTTAACGAACAACTACCGGAGGCATATCATGAAGGACGGGACGGTTGACATATGTCGGGCCTCCGTCCGGGTGAGTCCATCAGACATATTATCTCCGGTTGTTCTCGTCTGGCTAGCGGCGAGTACTTGCACAGGCACAACCAAGTAACCAGGATTATGGATCAGCAACTTGCTTTGAAATACAAACTTGTGGATTCTGAGGTACCGTATTACAAGTATGTGCCCGACCCAGTTCTCGAGTATGACCATGTCACGTTGTACTGGGATCGGTCTATCATCACTGATAGGACTTCTGTTGCCAGTAAGCCTGATATAGTGGTGATAGACCGATTAGCGCGCCGCACAATGATAATCGATGTTACCTTCCCACATGACGAGAACGTCGTTAAAGCCGAGAAAGAGAAACAAATCAAGTATCTCAACTTTGTCGACATGTGGAATGTGGACTCGGCTGTCATTGCGCCGATTGTCATTAAGAAGAGAAGAGAGAGAAGGCAGTACTCCTCGATACGGCTCGTATTGTGAGGAGGTGCCTTTCTCTGGAGCCCTAACCACCGGTAGCTTGGACCCTGCTCCCGACACCGGCAGATCACTACTTTTTATATTTTTAAAATGTTTTTATATGTGTTTTTTTAAGAAATATTTAAAAATATTAATTAGTGTGTAAGTCAAATGAATAAAGGAAATAATAATAATAAAAACAACATTTGACTTGAGAAACTCCTCTTATTTTGGAAGTCGGTTAACAAAAAACGTACCGTGTTTCCTCATAAAAATCATTAGGTATTTCATCCTTCGATCTGTGTCTGCAGAGCTGATGTTACGGTGGAATTTGCATTCGTACAACGCAATATTTGAACAGAATGATGTCAAAGAAAGACTAAATAGATCAAAACAAATAAATCACTAAATTCTAAACACAAATAAACAAGCCTGAATTTGAAATTGGAATGTCTAACCACCAGCCAGGTATTTAATATCAAAGTGACCAAGTTCGACAAAACGCTAATAAAATTCTTTATTAGCGGGCCTGATAGCGCCATCTATTGGTGGGGATGGAAGTAAACAGGCCTGACAAAAATTTGGCCGATCTCTTAAAAAGAAAGTGAGTCTGACAATGAGATGAGGGTTACCTATACGCTAGTACATATTGTAGCGGTATTTAGGCCAACTTTTGGTCAAAAGGTTAGGTGAAGAATACCTCTCGTATTCTTCACCCAATCTTTGGACGAAAAGACTACACCGTGGTAGATGTACAACAATTTAATAATATTTAATGAAACAGAAAACGTTTCGTAAATATACTTTACTATATGTGTAGTGGATTGGTGGCGCTACGGAACAACAGACAACGCCTTCTAATTGTAAGAAAAAATAATAATCACGTGAAAGGAAACGCGAGCGCGCCCCACTACTTGGCGTATGTCCTGATTGGACATACGCCAAGCAGTGGGGTTTTCGATAATCTAACTGACGGACTTAATAAATCGTGTTTTTTTATTCAGGAAATATCCCTATTATTGTGGGACGGAACCTTTGAAACCCTGAGTGAAACGATCTGGAGCAAATTTAATATTATTTTTGTAAATTCCCGTTCCTCCCACCATGAGGACGAAGTCGAGGGGACGATCGGGAATACACGGATGCTTCTCCACTCGCAGGAACTCCCAGGGTGCAACTTATGTATAAATTTCCGTCTATTCTGTAAATAATGCTAGGGCTATTGATGTATTTCTGGTGATTTAGGAAACAATTTAAAAGAAAACTACTTCATTTTCATTTATTTATTTGATTATTAAAAATCACAGAAATCAAAATAGAAGATTCAATTAGGTAATTAATACCATCTCTTAATTCACCATCCGAACTCATGATTGTCACTTGTCTTTTCGACGGTCTAAATTATTTATTAGACAGCAAACATTTTAGACGTATATACAACGCCATCTAGTGATTACAAATTGCAACAGTGCATTACTATTTTAAATCTCCGTTGAACAAAAGATATTTATACTTTCGAAAGCCAATAACGTTATAGCATACAGCAAACAATTTGGTTGATATATACTAATATTAAAATGTCAATCTAACTCTCGTCTGTATATATTATGATGAAACTTGGCACACGAATAGACCATGGCCTAGAATACGACATAGGATACCCTTCATCCCGATAGTATACTTTTTTGGTACTATCTTAAACATTCCACGGGCGAAGCCGCGGGCAGGAGCCAGTGGTTTTATAAATAGATAACTTCGTAACACAGATCTCTATTAATTTAATAAATGCGATGGTAAATGTGTCCTTTGTTTTCATGTCAACCACTGAACCAATTTTGATGATTTTTGGTATAGATTTGCTACTGAAGTAAATTATTTTTCGCAGGCGAAGACGAAGGCACCAGCTAGTAGTCTATAAACCACTATGGCCGATAACGTTTTCATCTGTTGATGAAGTTTATCTTATTTATAAAGTTTGTTGTTGTTCTCTTATTTTAGTGCCTATTTAATGAAAACTGCATGGCACAATAGGCTAGTTGACACTTTTAATAAAAGGTCTCAGATTGTAAATAATTAATCTACAAGACTAATAGAACAATGATTAACAATTAAAGATTTTTTTTAAAAGGACCAACGAGGAAAGAATTCTATTGCGTAATGCACACTATTTAGTGCTACTGACTCAATTCAGTGGCACTAAATAGTGCTGTAAGAGAACAACAAACTTCATTAATAAAATAAACTTCGTCAAGAGGCAATAAAGTTATCGGTCATGATAGTTTGTTTATATAGTGTGACCGGTAATTCGGTGCATACCTTGAAATGATAACTTGAGCGAATCGGGTTGTTTTCGAGTTTCGAGAACTCATGAAATTATTTTTGGAAGTTTTGTCCTAGTCGACCAAATTTACCAATGAAGAATGTTAACTAATTTTGATTATTAGCACTCCATATTCTCTGTCAAAAATAAAAAATACTAGTGAAAGAATTACTTCGATACGTCAATTAGTTTCCGATTTAGAAGTAAAACAAGTTGCAACTCCACGACGCGGGCTGCCGGTGACGGTGTGACGTCATCGTACAACACGCTCAGTCTGGCTCACTCAGTCCGCTCGCGGTCGCGCGCCTTTACCGTCGAAATTATACCTAAATACTTTTTAAAATGTCCAACCCAAATACTAGGAAATCATGTGTTGTGCCTAACTGTAAAAATACAACTACCAATTCGCCGGAAAAGTTGTTTTTTCTCCTCGCTTCGACGATGTAGTCACATTAAAAATGCTATAGTATGTTTACAGCCATCTCTGCTGGCAGTACAATCTTCGCAGGTTACATTTAAAACTTATTGATCCTTTTCATTGCATTCTAAACTGCAATGATAAGGTGTGGTACGTACGCGGTGTTCTGGCGTGATTCTACATTTAACCATACATACATCACCTACTCTTTTTACTTCAACATAACCAATAGAGTCATGGCCATAGCTCTCTTGCCGATCTGAAATAAGTATCAAATAAAAATAAATGGCCTTACGTATTTTGTTAGTAAAAAAAATACAAATAAAAAAAAGGTTTAGTACCTACATCTGTAACGTTCAATCCACTACATCTACATCCTAAGTACCTATCCTACTTCCTACTAATATTATAAATGCGAAAGTTTGTGATCTTTCACGCAAAAACTGCTGAACGGATCTGGACTGGACAAAGTCTGGAATAACACGTAGGCTACTTTTAATCCTGGGAAAATGTACAGTTCCCGAGGGAAACGGGGGCGAAGCTGCTGGCGGAAGCTAGTTTGCAATAAATCAATGTATGTATTCATTTAAATTTACTAAGAAGAGCGGAACCTACCTTTATATACATACGTACCTACCTATAGCTACAAAACTATAATACATATTTGTTGTCTTAACGTAAAATTTAATGGTAGGTAGGTACTTCTACTATGTGAGTTGCATTCTTCCAGTACGATATTAGTTGGGTATTTTGTTTTGATAAAACAATTTAGAACAGATAAACTATTAAGCTTAAGTAGTAGCAAGGAAAGTTTACTTAGGTAGATATTTTTGCATTTTATTCATTTTAATAAAACAATAATACATTTTTATTCATTTTTATTCCTCGAATTTCGGGCGGCGGCAACGGAATCACTATTTGTTGATAAATAATGCGCAACCATTAATCCATCTATTTTAGGTAGATTACGCGATTGCCCTTTTTCGAATCCTTCATCCATTTATTAATCGAATAATATTTACTATATTAGACTATTAACGTAATACGCGGACGAAAACACAACAAAATACTGCGCAAGCTATAACACCCACTATAACCGCTGGCCACTGCATACGAAGCGGGCCGCGGGCCGCGAGGCGCGTTGTAAAATGACGTCATAGGCGTCACGTGACTGTAAGCGAGACTCGATATTTTTCGAAACTTTGAATGCCTATAAAATCAAAACTACTAGGTATTTTTAACTACAACAAAAACTAGTGTATTTGTATACATACAGGCTTTACTGAGACAAAATTTCAAGCGATTTGGCATACCTAGTAACATTCTTCATTGCGAAAAATCTACTTTCCTCTGGGTAGTAAACTGATAACTTTCTGACAGTTCATGAACAAATAAATCCCTGCAACAATAGTTTATCAAAATCTATTCTACCTTGAATCAAAACACAAGACTAAAATAAACGACAAAAAATCCAAACAATTCACTATTCAAGCAGTCGCAGTCAGATATTTGATGATATTCGAAGGATTTATTCACTCAAGACCTCTCAGAAAATTAACAGTTTATTATCCAGAGTGCAGATTTCTCATAGTTTTTCGCTCATGTGGTAGATTATTTACAACTAAATAAAACAAAAGTGTGATAGCTCTATAAAAACTCAATTTGAACTCATAAAGTTTTGTGTCACAATCGTTGCAAATTAGCTTAGTGCAGCCCAGTTCAGGGGATGCACCGAATTACCTGTCACCTTATAAATCTTCCACGTCATCTTACATTATTTACAAATATATCTGCACGAGCTTGACAAATACTCTTTAGTAGGTATTACTAATTATATACGGCTTCAGTCAAGTACATAGTCAAGGTGGTTGGCGGCGTTCTTAGCGTAAAATTATGAATTACCTACTACTTTATCATCAGTGACAACGTGGAAAATCGTATAAATGTATATATTCAAATAATTTAGGTACCTTAAGCCAAATTGTATTTAATATATCAACATATTTCAAAATATGTTTTGATATAGCCCAGATAACAATGAATAGCATCATAGTGGCTGGATTTTATCTTCTTATAAATATATAAAAGCGAAAGGTAGCTCATTCAGTCACCCACTCATCACGAAATATCGTGACTGAATGAGTTCGCTTGACGTTTTAAGTTTAAAGATGGAATTTGGCCGGGAGGCAGTTTATTGTCGACGTAGACGTCCGCCAAGACAGGATTTAAGCACCTTGTTGCGGAATTTGTTCGAAAGTCACCGCGGCCCTGGAACGCAAAAGGGCACAAGAAGGATCACGGGTGGGTTTTAGTCAGTAAGAAGAAGTCTGACACTCCCTTCCGCTCCGCCCAGAGCGGGAGAAGTCATTTGATGATTTCCAATCCAAAAAACAAAAAGACCTTCCCCCCCCCCCCTCCGCAAACGGGTAAAATAGGGGGTGGAAATTCCTTAGGCCAAGATACTAAAAACTTGCCTTGCTTCGAATATCATCATTATTGAAGTTGTAAATCTGGCAGTGAAACGAGTGAATGATGTTTGAAGTTTTTAAGAGTCAGATCAAAACTCACGCGGACGAAGTCCCCAGCGAAGTGCTAGTCTGTTTATAAATTGAAGGGTTTTATTTTTTGGTTAGTATGTATGTATGTACAGGTACCTCATATATAATCATTTGACTAAGCAGTAGTCCAATGATTTTTTTTAATGGCTATTACTAGATAAGATTTGTATTAATTGAATTTCAGCAGTTAAATTTGATCGAAATTGTTCGATTTAGTTTCCCGGTAAAAGCTTTACAGAGTAGCATCAAGAGAAAGGAAATTTTGACATTAAAAATTGTGTTGCTAAAGCTACACAAATAATACTCTATTTAAAAAAAAATGTGTATGTAAGTGAGCATTTTAAGTTTCGTCCTTATTTTGACATTATCATAGGCAGTATCTTATTCCTCAAGTAACATTATTTCAAGGTTGAAGGCAAGAAAGGCTAATTAACACCTACAACACGTCCCTACCTAATACAACCTATTTGTTATTCCTTTGCCTACTTATGTATTTAAGAACATTTAATAATTTGAATGTTTAACGAACGCCGGAGCAGGAGCGGATTCGTAAGTCGGGGCCGTTACCACTCGGCCACCACCTAGTGGTAACGGCCCCGACTTACGAATTAAGTGTCAGGTTCAAACCCAGCCAGGCGCATTACTTTGTGTGATTAATCTCACCACTGCTCTCAAAACGGTGAAGGAAAACATCGTGAGGAAACCGGCATGTCCTAGAACCAAAAATTCGAAGACATGTAACATTCACCAACCCGCACTGGGCTCGCGTGGTGGATCACGGCCCATTCCCTCTCCTAGAGAGGAGGCCTGTGTCCCAGCAGTGGGAACATTAAAAAGGCTGATTATGAACGAACGCCGTTAAGCCACTGTTTAGCTAGCGTTTTTCACTCCCGATTGTATAAATAATGTATCTTAGTTAGCTACTTTTTTTGATATGTCACCGGAAAAAGGCAAACTTAGTAAGATCATAAAATATCTTGAAAGATTGTAAACTTTTGACAAATTTTCAAGTGAACATTTTGGAACACTTTTACGCAACAGAACTTGATAGTCTATAATCTCTTGAATTAATTCCGAGAAATTGTAGAATAATAGTAACGAAATGGTTAACATTACAATTTCAACATTCTAACCGACGACGGGGCCTCGATGTCACAACACAACGCTCTGTCTGCAGGGTTTAAAAAAAAATAACATGGTATGGTATACCATTCAAACCTAACCTATCAGTGTCAAGGGGCTCTTAAGTTCCCTGTGCTCTATGTTCCGCTACTTGCCGTACACAAATAGGTCACAAACATGTCGTCAGTTTATGTAGATTCACAAAGTCTCAGAATGACAATCAAATTCTAATGCGTTAAAAAGTATTCCAAATGTTCAGTTGTCAATTTATCGAGAACTAGCTGACCCGCGCAACTTCGTCTGCGTCACATTTTTCATTAATACTCCGCTCCTCTTCGTCGTAGCGTGATTATACCTATGGCCTTCCTCGATAAATGGGATATCTAACACTGAAAGATTTTTTTTAAATCGGACCAGTAGTTCCTAAGATTAGCGCGTGCAAGCTAATAAACTCTTAAACTTTATACGTATATTAGTACTCGTATAGACGAAACAATGTTTTTGGGAGGCCTAAAATTTTGGTTGTGCAGCTCTTATTTCATTCAAAATAATCAATTAAAATAATTTTCAACTATACTTTCTGCTATTCACTCGAACAATGACCAATTACGCAAATTTATTTTCTTCATTTCATTTGCCACCTACTATACTTCAATTATTTTGAAATAGCAGCGCCCCGCGGTTTCACCCGCATAGTTCCCGTTGGTTCCCGTGGGAATATAGCTAGCTGACCCAGCAAACGTTGTTTTGCCATCTATAATATAAAAATGAATCGCAAAATGTGTTGGTAAGCGCATAACTCAACAACGCCTAGACCAATTTGGCCAATTCTTTTTTTTAAATGTTCGTTGAAGTTCAAGGATGGTTTTTACGGCGAGAAAAATTCGAATAATTTCCGGAAAAACCCTAAAAAAAGCCCTTTTCTTTTTCCCATACAAACGTTTTCTAACTAAAACGTAGAGTCAATTTGAGCTTTATTGCTATTGTATAAAGTCCATATTAAATTACAAGCACTCACTGTTGTTTAAATAATGTAGGTATGTTCCTAAAACATGTCGAAGCATTTCTGGGGCTGGGAATTGTGATTGAAGACTAACAAAGTACCAGGATACCAGAACCATAATTATTTAACATCAAGCTATGATCCTCAGGAGACGAAAGAAATAACACTGAGCCAGGAAGAACAAATGGCGCAGGCATAGGATATATTTATATAGGACATTTTATCCCGTTTCCGTGGGACGTGATCAGTCTAGCCGTTCATTCGTTAAAAAAGGAATAGTTTCCAGGGCTAAAATTGCATGCGCTAAAGATTTACAAGTATAAGAAGTCCAGAAAGAAGAATGTCGAAGTATTATATTTCAGTGGCTGAAAATTTGAGAGGTAAGGATTCACGTGTACCAGTAGACCATAAACATGTCGATGTATTTCTGGGGCTGGAATTGTGATTGAAGACTTACAAAGTACCAGGATACCAGAACCATAATTATTTAACATCAAGCTATGATCCTTGGGAGACGAAAGAAAGAACTGAGCCAGAAAGAATAAATGGCGCAGGCCGGTGAAACCGCGGGATACAGCTAAGAAGTATTTTAGCTTTAAGTTTTCTATTTTAAAAATTATTTCAACAATAGAGAGCTACATTTCACCTGCGACTTTCTTTTATTATATAGAAACATCATTCATACCCCTAAAATATATTGTTTTTATTTTATATGGCAAAACAACGTTTGCTGGGTCAGCTAGCTATATTCCCACGGGAACCAACGGGAACTATGCGGGTGAAACCGCGGGGCGCTGCTATTTCAAAATAATTGAAGTATAGTAGGTGGCAAATGAAATGAAGAAAATAAATTTGCGTAATTGGTCATTGTTCGAGTGAATAGCAGAAAGTATAGTTGAAAATTATTTTAATTGATTATTTTGAATGAAATAAGAGCTGCACAACCAAAATTTTAGGCCTCCCAAAAACATTGTTTCGTCTATACGAGTACTAATATACGTATAAAGTTTAAGAGTTTATTAGCTTGCACGCGCTAATCTTAGGAACTACTGGTCCGATTTAAAAAAAATCTTTCAGTGTTAGATATCCCATTTATCGAGGAAGGCCATAGGTATAATCACGCTACGACGAAGAGGAGCGGAGTATTAATGAAAAATGTGACGCAGACGAAGTTGCGCGGGTCAGCTAGTATAAAATAAAAACAATATATTTTAGGGGTATGAATGATGTTTCTATATAATAAAAGAAAGTCGCAGGTGAAATGTAGCTCTCTATTGTTGAAATAATTTTTAAAATAGAAAACTTAAAGCTAAAATACTTCTTAGCTGTATCCCGCGGTTTCACCGGCCTGCGCCATTTATTCTTTCTGGCTCAGTTCTTTCTTTCGTCTCCCAAGGATCATAGCTTGATGTTAAATAATTATGGTTCTGGTATCCTGGTACTTTGTAAGTCTTCAATCACAATTCCAGCCCCAGAAATACATCGACATGTTTATGGTCTACTGGTACACGTGAATCCTTACCTCTCAAATTTTCAGCCACTGAAATATAATACTTCGACATTCTTCTTTCTGGACTTCTTATACTTGTAAATCTTTAGCGCATGCAATTTTAGCCCTGGAAACTATTCCTTTTTTAACGAATGAACGGCTAGACTGATCACGTCCCACGGAAACGGGATAAAATGTCCTATATAAATATATCCTATGCCTGCGCCATTTGTTCTTCCTGGCTCAGTGTTATTTCTTTCGTCTCCTGAGGATCATAGCTTGATGTTAAATAATTATGGTTCTGGTATCCTGGTACTTTGTTAGTCTTCAATCACAATTCCCAGCCCCAGAAATGCTTCGACATGTTTTAGGAACATACCTACATTATTTAAACAACAGTGAGTGCTTGTAATTTAATATGGACTTTATACAATAGCAATAAAGCTCAAATTGACTCTACGTTTTAGTTAGAAAACGTTTGTATGGGAAAAAGAAAAGGGCTTTTTTTAGGGTTTTTCCGGAAATTATTCGAATTTTTCTCGCCGTAAAAACCATCCTTGAACTTCAACGAACATTTAAAAAAAAGAATTGGCCAAATTGGTCTAGGCGTTGTTGAGTTATGCGCTTACCAACACATTTTGCGATTCATTTTTATATTATAGATTTGCAATCTTTCAAGATAATATTTTATATTCTTACGCATTTTATCCGGTGCGGATATAATCATTATGAGTTCAAATTTCAGTTTGTGAAATAACAATAATATACGGTGCACAGATAGATACAGTCGGCAAAATAAGTGCTCCGAAAACTACAGAATATCTCGGCATAGTACGTTTCAAAAAGTTACGATCTAGTAACAGTAAAAAAGGCATTTGGCACAAATTCGAAATGTTCAGTGAACGAGTTGAATCCCTCTTGCAGCCCACTGAGCCTTCAAAACCGTTTTCACACTAATACACTCATGTCAAGTTCTAATGATGAAATAAAAAATAGTGCCTTTATAAACGTACGATTCACAAGATAGATTACAAAAAAGACCATAATTAAATCTATGAGAGTAGACAAAACAATACTCAAGAAAAGATATTTTTTTTACAAAGTCACATTTCAGGTAATTGTATAATACCTACCATTACCTACTATTAACTACTACTAAAAACCTTACACAGTTATTAAATTATTATCAAAACATTACACAGTTACATGACACAATTTCTTATATTATTAGCTTCGGTACAGTTTCCATCAGATGAAGGCTCATGTTACATTTTAATGGGAACTTGACTCTGGCAACTCAACAGCTATCACAACAATTTTCTTAGGTGCGTTTTAGTTTTTTTTTTTTTTTGTTTGTTTTCTAGTACATATCACAAAATAAATACACATTACCAACGCTTATAAAATACATACATATATACAAACTTCCATTCCAATTTCAAGTTTAAAATACATTATAATAAATTCACACAAGTGTATTTTGATTTAATTTAAACCCTCGGCAAATGTGCAAGGAAGTATATACGTACGTTAGCCTCAGGATTAACTTGAATCAGCATGTTAAATACTGCCCAAAGCACAACTTTAGTGCTACTCATTACTTAAATACTTTCTTAAGTCTCATGAGCAATTTAATAGGTACCTAGTTTATTTCAAAAATGTTTAGACTTCCTTTAATTAATTAATTTTATATTTTGGTAAAATGGGTTCACCCAACCCTTCATATTTTATTTTTAATTTAGCAAAAAAAAATGGTAACCGCAATGAGATCAGTCTAAAGTCAGAGTATTTGTAATGATTGGCTATACATATTTATAGTCCGGTTTTTCTATCGCCATCCATATTCCTCCAGGGTTTTACAACCCAGTAATTGTAGGTACCCAATTAGTGATATATTCAGCAATCTGTCTACTGCAAATGTCTATTATAAATCTGAAATCCAATGGTACCCTAATGTAACTTCCCCAATCTTTCGTGAATACCGATTTCACAATTTTTGGGGTATACACTTGTATATTACAACTAATATGTATAGATAAGTTGTGCTCTAGCTCAGTAACTACTACAGTAAGTAACACATGCTACAAAACGTATTTTATGTTCAGGTGTATAACTTTAAAACACAATTGAACAAACGGGCTAGCGGATACGCGTTATTTTCTTTTATATATGACTAAGCTTCTCATAACATTTACACTTAGCAATTAAAATATTATGATTAAAATGTAAAATATTTTTCTCAAGAATAATCAATTTATGTATGAGATAAAGCAGTGTGGAAAATACTTATTATACTCAGACTTTAATACTAATGCATCTATCTTTCTCTCATTACAGGTTAAATATAATACATGATTGTTATGTTTAGTGGACTTTATACTATTTCTGGTAAATTTCATTCAAAAAGAAAACATTATTCTACAAATTGACTGATAATGTTTTAATAGAAATCTAAGTAAATAAAGAGCTACAAAGATATTGCAAAGGAATTTTGAATATATTTACAAAACAAATATATCAAATAAAAAAAAAATACAAAGTTATCACTAAATGCAGCAACAAACAAAAAAGTTGTTCATTGAAAAAAATGCCAAAAACAATTGTTTGTTCATTGACTCACTAAATTTAGGAAACACAACCCATTAAAACTTACTTAACATAATAATATTAACCAACAAACAAAATTAAACATATCACCTTGGAATTTAACAACTTTTTTACATTTAGTTTAATACTTCAAAAGCCTTTACAGTTTCTAAGACACACTCCTAAATGGTTATTTCTAATTTACTAAGTAAGTTTATGTTATTTCTGCCGATCTGTAGGGAAATAAGTGCTAAAACTCGTCAAAAAAGGAAACATTAAATAAATGCTACAATATAAGTAAATTCACTCAGCATAATTCATTGTGAAATTACTTTTATCATATGGAAGTAAAGACGAATTTTGAGCTTAAGTAAATTGATAAAACATTGGGAGGTTTTACTCAAAATGCTGAAGTATATTGTGCATGTTGATGTTGGACTGATCAAATTTGTTATGTCACAAACAAGGTGGTGGTAGAGGCATGTCAATCAATTTGCACACTTCTAAAAGGAAATTTTTCAATATAGCTGCTTGGTTGTCTTTTGAACCATTTATTGTTATTGTTGGAATGAATGTTGGTTTCAATATATGAGTATCATCACCATGTTTCTTCAGGAGTGCTGATCCCAGTTCCTGATGAGCACAATTACTGATTGAATCAGGATCAATTTTCATTTCTTTTGAACACTGAAATGAAACATTTAAGTTTATTAGTATTATAGCTTACCAGCACTCTAATTGCATACCTCAGAAATTAGCATATATATAATTGTACCATGAAAAGAATGTTTGAACTTTGATGCAGATTCAGATACATTTATTTGCAAAAATTTGTACATAATATACTTGGTATGATGCTTATTATAGGTGTTACAAAATGTTGTGATTCATAAACTGCATCCAAGTTCAAACTTTTTATTTTTCAAAATATTGTTTATTCTATATTTCAGAAGATATAGAATGAAACAGTATTTTGCAACATATAAGAAATAGGCTTATTTATTAAAATTCAATAATTAATTAGAAATGACTTTTATATTTACCCTGGTGAGAGCACCATCAGCATCCATGTTATCTGAGATCATACATTCTGTTATCTTGACAGAAGAGGTCATGTTCGCCACATACTCTACTGCACAAGCATGAATCTTGTTAGCATAGCATTCTTCTTCACCATGCTGACATTGAAATATATACTTACCGTTTTCTTCTTTGGTCTGTAAAAAAGCATTTTATTTTTATGTAGATACCAATAGGTCGAATGTCATCTACTTATTATTTTCCATACTAAATTATACAGTTGAAAATGATATAATCAACAACAACTAAACTATTTAAAAAATATGTCATTGGGTTTATGCATATCTAATCAAATTTTGCAAATTTAGATAATAACCCCAAAAGCTTTAAATGCCGAGTCATGTGAATGAATTTGAAGCACCATTTTAGTATTTGGTTTGGAACTTATATTGTTTTATTTATTTCAGTACAAATACTTACTGTAGCCTTTCCATAGGGTACTAAGGTTACTTCTAGAAATTCTGAAAGCTTCTCTGTGACGGGCGCCAGATGCCGTACAAAAAAATGTTTGGAGTCAGGACAAAGGGCCTCATAGTACACCCTCACCTTCACTTTGTCTTGTTTGTGCTTATTGTACTTGTCATCTTCTAACTCCACTATGCCAGACTGTAAAACAGAAAATATATGAGTTCAAGGGACTAAATACTAAAAGGTGTGAATCATAGATTCTTGATTTCACTTTTGAACATATAAAACTTTGAAAATAAAAACTAATAATTGTATCCAAAGATGTGTAAAATGAATAATGTATTAACATTGAAAAAGCAACAGGACTATGTAATGAAAGGATTGTAGCATGTAGGGTTTTTTAGTTACTAGCTATTCCCAATAAAAGGCATGAGTTTACATATGACATTTATAAACACCTGCCTCATCTGACTCGCCTGACTGCTTTTCTGGCCTAGTGGACGCAAGTGTGACTGCCGATTGTAGGGTACTGGGTACAATCCCCATGTCAGGAGAATTTTTATCAGGAATTTCAGTTTCAAAACTCTTTGTAGGGGCCTGGGGTCCGAGTGTGTGCCCAGGTACTGGCAATAGGCTCATCTGGCCCTAATACATAGGACTTATAACAAAACTGGCAAAACTTGGCTGTATTATATACTGATGCTTACCTTACTTTGCTTATATGGGAATATAGGCAAGATGTGCAAAACAATAATATAGTATCATTCATCAAGTATGTTTGGCTCGAATTGGATATAACTAAATCACAGATTGATTTTCCTCATCTGTATGAAACAAACGAGGAAAATTAATACGCAGCATATTGCCTACAACTTTAGAAGCTACTTAAAACTACCCATATTCCCATTTCACTATTTACGTTTAAATATACAGGGTTATTTGAAAAACACCAACAACCTCTTAAAAGGTACTCATCATTATGAACACAGAACATATATACCCTAACGGGATTATGAACAACTTTTACAAAAATCAGCTGTTCCCTACATTGTTCGTATAACATCAAAATGTAGGAACAGGTAACTTTTTTCGCGATTTCAGGTTTGTAGTACCCCCCCCTAGTAAAAGTTGTTTATAATATTATGAGTACAATGACCTCTTAGGAGGTTTTAGGTGTTTATCAAATAAACCTGTATAATAATTTAAATTAATGATAAATTTGGATTAATTAATATAAAATATTGATAATATATAAACCTACCAGCAGAAGATAGACAACATACCTCAGATATTGATGTTGCGTTTTTGTCGGGCAACAGTCGGAAAAACTGCCACATGATCAACACTAGCAGAAGCAGTACTATTAATCTATACCTGTTACAAGTATAGAATGCCATCGTTATTTTAATATTTTTTTCATTCAGTTTTCACTTTTCGCTACCACCCGATTCAATCAACACAGCTGTTGACTAATGACCTATATATCATGTCTGATCCCACTAAATCTTAAAATCTATACAAAAATTTAGAATGATTACTAAAAATTTATATTAACAATGCATTTTTTTTATAATTTTTTACGCACGCTAAACACTTTCAATAAAAGAATCCATAGATCAACCCAGGGGAGACACTTGCCTTGAAGTGACATCTAGGCATGGGCAAAAAATATCAATATATCGAAATATCGATATTTTTCCATACAATTATCGATATATATCGTCGATTTTTTTATTCGCGATATATCGATATTGTTAGAATTTTACCTTTGCAGTAGCGCCGTAGTTCAGATAGGATGAAAATGAATAACGTAAACTTTTATGTAAATAGCGATGTTTAATAGAGGAAAAGATATTGACAGGTGAATAATAAATTTTGATGTTGTCATAGCAACATAGAAAAGAATAATATTTGCCTGCCAGTGCTTGTATACTGACAGGTGCTATGCAACCTTAACACTTTCCCTCAGTGCTGGAAAATATTATGCACTCAATCCATTGCACATTTTGCCGAGTGTTGGTTTTGGGACAGCTTTTGTCATTATGTCTGCAAGCTGATTCGCCGTGTCGATTCTCTTCACAATCAGTCTTCCTTCTGTCACCATTTCCCGGACAAAGAAATGTCTCACACATATGTGTTTAGTTCTTTTGTGAAATTCTGGATTGTGGGCAAGTTTGACTGCAGCTTCATTGTCAACATGCAGAGTTGGTATGCCATCCAGCTTGGTTAGACAGTCATAAATTCTATGCAGCCATATCAGCTCTTTAGCAGCCTCGCTTGCCGCGACGATTTCAGCTTCTGTGGTTGAGATTGCAACTGAAGGTTGCCTCTGACTCAACCACGAGACGATCCCTCCGGCAAACAGGCACGCGACACCTGTGGTGGACCGTCCGGTCATTTTGTCACCTGCATGATCTGCGTCGCTGTAACCTTCGATGCAGCACATCCAGTTAGCCTGATATCGAATGCCGAGGCTCAAAGTGCCTTTGAGGTACCGAAAGATATGCTTTGCTTTCAGCCAATCTGCCTGTGTCGGATGCTCGAGCTTTCTTGAGACTACACCAACCGCATAGGCAATATCTGGTCGGGTGCCAGTCATAAGATACATTAGCGCCCCTACAGCTTCTCTGTATGGGAAGCTGACTTTCCCTGATTCAATGCTCTCCTCTAATGTAGTAGCATATCCATTGTTTCTATCCATAGGCGTTGCTACTGGATTGCAATCGGCCATATGGAACCTTTCAAGTAACTTTTTAGTGTACGCGGTTTGGTTGATTGAGACCATGTCCTTTTCTTGATGGATCTCCAATCCCAAGTAGTAGGAAGCTGGCTTGGTAGTGATCTTCAGCCTCTTCTTTAAGTCATTTAGAAAATTTTCTGCCAATTTTTGATCCGACGCTGCGACTAGTCCATCATCAACATACAGGGTGAGCAGGATCTTTTTGTCTTTTTGGGTGTTTTTGTTTGTGTTTTTTTGTTTGTGTGTTTGTTTGACTTGTTTTGTATAGAGACAGCAATCCGCATCACACTGCTTGAAGTTGAGATCAAGAAGTATCTGTTCAAAGCATGAGTTCCAGCAGCGAGGAGCCTCCTTTAAGCCATATAGGCTCCTATTTAATTTTCAAACTCTTGGTGTTTTATCATCAAGTCCTTCTGGTTGCTTTATGTAGATATCTTCTTCTAATTTTCCATTCAGGAAAGCAGTTGTGACGTCAAATTGGATCATGTATAAGTTTTCTTTAGCGCAAACGCTTAGAAGCGATCTGATTGTGGACATCCTCGCGACTGGACTGAAGGTTTGTTCGTAGTCCAGACCTTTTCGTTGCCGGAAGCCTTTTACCACAAGTCGTGCCTTATACTTTTCGATGGATCCATCCGGATTACGCTTGATTCGGAAAATCCATTTGTACGGCAATGCTTTTCGATGTGGTGGTAATTCACATAAGGTCCAAACATTGTTATCCTTCAGTGAATACATTTCACTTTTCATAGCTTCTAGCCATTTTATACAGTCTTCACTTTCCATGGCCTCCTTGTACGTTCTTGGAAAGAGTTCAGTTCCTACTGACCAAATGTAGTCATCGTACTTTTTAGGACGTCTCAGAGTACTCCTATCCCTCATGTTGTATCTCGGCTGAGAATTGTCTTCGTTATCACCGCTAACATCAGCGAAGGGTTCGCGAATTTCTTCCCCATTTTCAGCATCGACAAATTCCTCGATTGGTTCCTCTGATTGCCTGTCTTGAACTTGATCTCTACTGTCTTCAACAGTTATAGGAGCTGGACTTGTTGCTCCTTTGTCAGAAGTGCTTGGCTCCGGTCTTGTTGAACTTTAGGTCTTCTGTTTTTGCCTGTGCACAAAATCTCTTGTGACTAGGGCCTCTTGACTAGTCTGTGCCTCTTTGACTTGCAATTGTCTCTCAAATGCGCAAAGTTGACTTGTCAAATTTTCAATGTTTCAGTCTTTCTTGCATAGAAGTGCCCAACTTGATTTGAAGGCAAAAAATCGACCATCCAGACAATCCATTGTCTTACATATTAGGAACAGTTCAGGGAGTTTCGTCGTGACATCACTTTTTGAAACTTCATTATTGAGATCGTTCCAGATGTTTTTCAATTTTGACATCATGGTCGAAACATCGTCCTCTCTATTAAGCGAAAAACTGAAGAACTCCATGCATAATGTGTAGGCTTTGTCCTCAGTCTGTCCGTCGAACAGCCTGTGCAGTTCCAGCCAGACTTCCCGCGCGCTTTCGAACCTCATGATTTTCCGTAGTGTGTCCTCCGACATGTTGGTCGTTATGATTAAGAGTGCATTTGTGTCGGCTTTCTTAAATTTGGATAATTCCAGGTTGAAAACAGCGACATCTGCGTCTCCTGTTCCCGTTCCAACTTTTGCCAGAGATGGCCTAGTTAGGGTACCTTCGACAATTTCTCTCGCGCCCTCTATGCCTTGAAGCATTAATAGAATTTTATATTTCCATGTGGCCCAGTTCGCCGTACCCACTAAGTTACCTATTTGCACTTTGGTCGAAAAAGCATCGATTTTCGAAGTTATTTTTGTTATTCCGATCTTCTAACGTGTAAACAGCGGTCCATAACCTGTTAGGATTTTACCTTTGCAGTAGCGCAGTAGTTCAGATAGGATGAAAATGAATAACGTAAACTTTTATGTAAATAGCGATGTTTAATAGAGGAAAAGATATTGACAAGTGAATAATAAATTTTGATGGTGTCATAGCAACATAGAAAAGAATAATATTTGCCTGCCAGTGCTTGTATACTGACAGGTGCTATGCAAACTTAACAAATTTACGCAATTTTGGTTGCGTGTTTTTAATGTTATTACAATAGATTATCCTTGCATGCTCCTCGCGTATTGTTAACTTAAAAAATCTCGCCACAATCGTTATTAAATGCAATATAGCAATTTAGGACCACTGGTAGCGTGCACGAAAATACAAATTCTATTAAACTATCAGTGTAAGACGAATATGACCTTGAATTAACACGCAACTAACAATTTTAGGATTTTTTTTTCAACAAATCAATCACAAAACTTAAAAATATATTTAGGCTCGAGCATTAATAAAAAATACTATTTTCTTCTATTGTTTATTACGAAGTTTGATTGCTTTGGGAATATGTATGAATAATCATGCGAAAACTGACGATATATCGATATATCGATATTTTTCACTCGATAATTATCGATAGTGTTTAAAAATATCGATACGATAAATATCGATATTTTTTTTCACTTGCCCATCCCTAGTGACATCAAGTGACATGTCGAAAAGATGGTTCTGTCATCTGTTTCTCGGCCCCAAAATAATTCCCACATGATATCGTTGCGTTGTCTTTTTCAATAAAATAAATTTATATTAAAATTGTTTCATTAAATATTAAGGACTAATAATCAACACAAAATTGAAGTAAATACTAGATACAAATATGTATTATGGTACTTTTAAGTGTGGTAAGAAATAAAAAAAATACCGCAAGTTAGGCAAATCGAAATTACAAATGGGTATCGAATAACGGCTACGTTAGTAATAAGTAATAGTTAACAATAAGTTTTTTTATATGAATTCGATATTATCATTATTCATAAACTGTTAAAAATATTACATATAATAGTATGTTATAACGGACGCGTGTAACGAGACGCACCCCGAATAAAATCTTCACGCTCTCGTCGATTCGTCTTCGCGCGAAAACCACGACGCGACGCGACGTCCCGAAAAATTGTAGCGCAGATCAAGCCGCTAGGCAATCACGCCACATGCGCCCCGCGCGTGCCTAGAAGATTCCCGCCCGTTTCCGCGTCTGAGCAACATGTCCGCTCATAATTTGCTGAGAACTAGATAGATATTATACTTTTTTTTTAATATTTAATATCTCGCAGTTCAGCACAATAAGGCTGGTTACTGCTAACCTAACCGGGCAATGGATACTATACTGTATAACTGAGTTCTTTTATTTAGGTTTGTGGACAATGATTATAAGTATTTTACTAGTGAACAGTTGTTTTACACACACAAAACCTCTATCCTTTTATGATTAGAAGCCCCATACCTATCAATGTACCTTCCCGAAGCTAACCGCCCTTATTACAAAAAAGGCCTACTGTGAAGTCTCGCTATAATGTTTGACCCAACCAATAAAAATGTGTACATAGTCTAGCATTTACAAACCAATATTTTTTGCAAATCTGTCTGACGGACTAAGTAGATTTTTTTAAGTCCACTACCCTATCGTAACTGAAATCATGAAAAAATCAATCGACCCATACATTTATATGCGAATAACTCGACAAATTAATTCTGTTTCAATTCCAATTCAAGAATTTTATCTGGTAACATTCTTTCGTTAATGTCAAAATAAGTTTGGTTTGTAAACATTGTTTTTGTCAAAAATGCATTGAGATAGGAAAAACATGGAGATGCCGCGTTATTCTATACATACATTTGCTTATACAAATATGAGTGAAATATGATTCAGAACTTGAAATATCCTTATTCTCATTCTTTCTAGTGAGATAATCTTATTTGATAAAAGAGACAACTATATTTAAGTCGTTGCTTATTATGGCAACATTTTGTTGTGACGTAGTGACAGATGTAGGTAAGTGCCGTAGCAGCCATTTTATGCGACAAGTTCATGGTAGTCTTGCTGTCAAATCGTTGTTTATTTTATGTATTATTGAGATTTGCGAGAAAATTACGAGGATTTTACTTTTAAAACTACATGTAAATATTGGAAAACAGAAACTCAACATGCCTGTATGATGTATTGTGAAGTGTGGTGCATGAAAGAATCAAAATCAATCACAATTGTCTTTGCACAGGTTAATTGCCGGTCTTCATGCATTAATACTCACAATAATACACATTCGATGATACTATTGTAGCGCGATCATGAATTTATGGCTAAAGGATTTATTATTGGTGTTAATTTCCATGTAACAGGCCTTTTTATTAAATTTGTTAATTCATTCGTTTGTTTACAAACGTAATTATGTCATAATGGAAATGTTGTACCGTTGCCGACTTGCCGTAATAGTCTCCGATACTAGTTCCGCCGCAGAAACATTAATATAAATACTCCTGCGTCTTATACAGACTTACAACAAACGCTTAAGTATTATTTATTTTATTTGTAATTAATAATAATAACAGAAGGAAGATAACCTACTCATCTTTTTCTGTTACGATTACAATCGACTTTATGTAAGAACATAATATTAGATATGATCCAAACGTGATAGCTAGTAAAACTCGTAAGTACCGATACTCGTTATAGTAACACCTTTGTCCCTTGATTGATACATCCCTCGCAATGGCAGCCATTTTATGCGACAATATGAGTTATAGGTATGCACCCTTTTTTTGTAGGTATTTCCAGTCCATACTTTTCTATGCCAATGGGGGTGTCACCCCCCCTACCCTCCCCTTCTCCCCCCCCCCCCTCCAATCCTGCCAAACGATGCTAAGCCTTTACCATCTCGTGATCCCAAATGGAATTTAGAGTGAAAATAACGAACAATATATAAACATACATTTTTTTTAAAAATAAAATAGCAATATGTATCAAAAAGATACATACCTATTCCACAGTATTACAATATTTCCTACAGTACGGCGACGAATGTACTTGCGCAGAGCAACGGAGGGGAACCCGCGGGGTGTCGGGCGGCGCGGGCCGCGTACCGCAAACACGCTTAGTTTGCGGTACCGAGCGCGAAGGGCAGACGCGGGCGTGTTTTTTGTGTAATAATTTTCTTATACTTACATTCTATAATGGTGCACACAAACTGTTCTGTTAGGTTTTTTCATTTGTGTACCATAGACTTATGGAATATTACAGACGCCCCGCCGCCGCCGCTAAGACAAAACTGACTTGTGCACACAATTTTGGCCACTTTTCCTTATAATTTTAGGTCTGATAATTATATTTTTTTTTATTTATTTATTTATGAAAAGTTACAGAGAAACAAATACACATATCTTCTGCCAAATTGTAAAGGTATTTGTTTGTTTATTGAATTTATAGGCACCTACTTACTTTCCAGGCGCGAGTTATGGATAGAAGCTTGTCAAAGACGGTAATTGAAAAGTAAAACAGTTGTACAATAAGGTAGTTGACTAAAAAAAACTGATAACTCCGTCGGATAGATTTCCATAAAATATTGGACACGTATTTTTTTCTTTTTCCATATCTATACTAATATTATAAAGCTGAAGAGTTTGTTTGAACGCGCTAATCTCAGGAACTACTGGTTCGAATTGAAAAAATCTTTTTGGGTTGAATAGACCATTTATCGAGGAAGGCTTTAAGCTATAGGTATATCATCACGCTTAAGCCAATAGGAGCGGAGCAGCGATAAAGAATGTTTTAAAATCGGGGATTGCTGGAAGGGCGGGCAGCAGCTAGTACTTAATAAGAAAAAAACGAAGACGATACAGTGCATTGAAAACTCGTGTCACGTCACTACTCGCTACAATTTTTACCTAGCCGTGACGTAACAAGCCCCCACTCCTGATCTTTGATGCTTTTTATCTTCGTCAGTTTTTATAGAATTAATAAAGGAAAAAATACGTGAACAATATTTTTCTATAATCTTACTGACGGACTAAACATAATCAGATATGTTTTACTCAGGAAACATCCTTATTACCTATATAACATGTAGGTACGTATGTGGTTTACACTTTTAATAAATAATTATATTAGATTTAATAATCACAATTATTTTGCATGTAAATATGAATAAATGATTACATCATAATAGTAATAATCAAAATTGTTTTATTTCCCATTTGGTGACAACCCTTCCATACTTGCACGTGGCAGCGTAAGTACCTACACTGGCGGCGGCATCGCGCGACATCAAAGGCGTTTCCCTACTGTAATATTGTAATACTGTGCCTATTCTTTACTAAAATACAGAAATCTGCTAAAGCCATTTTTAATAATAGCCTGTGATGGTTACATTTTAGATTATTTTGCTCCATACAAAGCTACCCATCATATCGTCACATCCACGGCAAACTTACGAATCTGCTGAAAATGGATTTTAAAGGGGAGCGTTTTAACTTTATAAATTTTACTACGCCAAAACATCTCAAATGTAAGTATTTGGAAAGGTATTTGGTAAGTTTACTGTGGTAAGTCGTAATGTCACGTCAGAGACAGAAATACGTATTAATATAAGTACGTATATACCACATTACGTACTTTTTCATCTAAATTAACGATTTTACTGAAACTGCAGATTCGTAAGTTTGCCCTGGATGTGACGATAGTTATCTGATACAGAAATAATGTCTTCTTTGTTGAGCAATGAAAATTCTCCACTGAGACTGTACTTTCAAGATAATGACATACCTACCTATTTATTTTAGACAGGGGATTCAGAGACAGCATCGGCTTTCAGCATTTTGGTAGAAAATGGTACTAATGGGCGAGAAGGCATTAGAGAATATTGCTGCAAATTCATTGTAGGACGTCGCACTAAGGTCGCACTGTAGGTTGTTGTGCACATGTTATGACGTTGGTGTGGTACTTAGGTTAGGGCAGGCATAAAACTAACATTGTAGTTCCAGCGGCATTTTCAGATAAAGTGGTTGTACGAGAAGACATTGAATAAATACCTCATAATAAATCAAATCCTGTTTTATATTTAATTTACCTGTCTTTGTCTGAACATGTAGGTAAGCAGCTCTTTTCGTTATCTAGGTTGTAATGGCCCAGAAGTTAATACCTCGCGTCTCATGCTTGAAGCTGTTAATCAAATTCCGGCAAGTACCAATGTGTCTTTTTCAATGCGTAAGTTTTCTAAGTTTATCTTGGACATGCCTTGAATGAAACCTGGGCTTATTTATATTATAATCAATAAAGCAGAAATCGCCAACCAGTGTTGACCAAGCGTGATGATTATCTAATGCTCGTCGTATAAGAAGCCTTTGCCCAGCAGTTGGACAGTAATAGGCTGATATTATTAACTCGCATTGGTAGGATATTACAAGAATATAACTGCTGTTTGCGACAGCTCGCCGATTCGATGGTGATATCAATCACTCAGAAATAAATCCTTCAGTGTACTGAAGAAGGATTTATTTCTAAGTGATTGTTACTCTCTCAGCGATTAAAAACAATTTGATTTTAGCATCGTATAGTTTTTGAGGTTATAAAAACTGTCAGATGAGGTTTGAGTTTTGACAGCTGTTATAACCTCAAAAACTTATTTATATAATAGCATTTTTCCCTGGGCTCTAAATGAAAAGATGATAAGTTATTTTAAACAATAATTGTTTTTATAAAACACTACTTGTCGATAGACGCGACCTGTAAAATAAATCATGTGACAGGTCAATCAATGTATGGAAATTGGGCATGATTCTTTTACATGAAGACAGTCCCCCAAAACGCCCATCCGATCCGGCACCACTTCCTAGGGTTTTAGCTGGGAAGAAGAAGTGGCGCAACAAACTCCCCAGCAACACATCTGTATGTTGCATTTTAAGAACTTGAATTTATACAATAGGTAGTATGCAAAGTCATTAATACATGACAAAGGTGCAAAAAATAATAATTATGCAACATAGAAATCATAAATCAATTCACTATAAAACATTATAAAGAGTAGATTGGGTCAATAAAATAAACACAGATTGACCTATAGTCATCAAAAAAAAAATAAAAAAAAAACAATATTATATGAACTCATATAACCTGTCATAAGCTAACTTATAGAGAAAGAACATGATAAAATTAAATAAGACATTGTCTTGCGTTCATCACAGCAACCAACTATCCTTATCTAACACATACACACACTCACTCACTCTTCCTCCCCCCTTGTGACATTTCGTGACTTTTTATGGACTCTCCCCCCCCCTTTGGAGCCTCACGTTATTAACGGACAGCCCCTTAGCGAATAAGCCTTTAAATTAAGATGAAAAAAGTAACAGTTTTCTACTGAATGCATATTTTCAAAGCTAAAACAAATACAAAGAGTTGAAACCTATTTATATCTTATATCTGACTGATATCCGAAACAGTTGAACCGCTTTTGACAAGACTTTCAGTAATATAGGTTATTCTATTACTGAAAAAAGATTTAGTGTGCACAAGGAAGAAGCAGCGGCCAGAACCTAGTTTTATATAAGAAGCTTACCATCAAATGACATAAGTTGGATTCATAATATTTGTTTAGGTATTTGCACATATGGCACTTCCTATACTGGATTATTTAACTTTTTTCCATAAAGCAAAATAAAAAAAAAAATAGCCCACTTCAGTATGATTCACTAGTTACATAATTTTTAAGTGTTTTCATAAGTTAGTGAAATGCTGCCATAAAAAAAAAGATCAGATCTACCGCTTCATCTATATTTTTATTTTAGTGTAGGTTAGAAAATGATACGTCCCTGAGCGTACGTTGTGGACCCTTCGACGGTGTCGTTAGTGGCAGCGTAGACTACAGAGCAATGGAGAATGTAAAATGAATTAAAGAGTAATTTATGTACAAAAAAACTCTATTCAGTCAACTGCAGTGAAGCAAATTTTTCAACATCGTAGAATCCTGCCTTGACTTGTCTGCCACCAAAAAATCTGCCATTTAAATCGACAACCGCTTTAATAGCACTTTCGATACGTTTAAATTCCACAAAAATTCTGACGGCTTCATCTGATGGTGCATTCGGCATTTCAAAGATTAATACTTTTATAACATCACCGTATTTGGTATTACATTCATCTTTCACTTCTGGCTCTAACTCCTCATCTACATCCCCTGGTCCAACCATATTCTGAAAAATCAAAATTTTAATATAAAAAATTGTGTGAATAAATAGAGATTGTTAATAAATTGACAACTGAACATTTGGAATACTTTTTTTCGCAACAAAATTTGATAGTTTATAATATGTCGAAGTCATTCCGAGAAATCGTAGAATAGCAAGTAGCGAAACGATAAGTATGAATTACAATTTCAACATTATAAACAAGGACGGAGCCAAGCTAACTTCGCTAGCTCACTCTAGCTCGTATCATAACCCTAAGTTCCCTGTGTCCTATGTTCCGCTACTTGGCTAGGCAAGAAAATCCGATTTTAAACCCGTACACTGATTGTTCCCTAACACGTTGTCAGTTTATGTCAGTACATAATTTCTTGGACTTTCGAGAGATAGACTCGAATTGTATGTAATGCGTAAAAAAGTATTCCAAACCAAATATTCAGTTAAAAAAAAATCGACAGTTTACAATATCTCAAGATAATTTATAATTTTAACTTTAGTTAATAAGAATAACTTACTCTTAATAACACGACTTTGCTGGGAGACTTCATTATCTCTGTAATAGATGGCTCCCGATTGAGCGCATGAGGGGAATTGGGTGCCAGTGGCGAATCTGGAAATTGGAGATTTAACTAGTAAATAATTCGGTTTTATTTAAGGTCCTTATGCTAATAAAACTAATAAAATAATGCTGTTAATAATTACGTCTCGAGTTAACATGCCCAGTGCCGAATTATCCGCAAAGCAAAAGTAAAAAATTTACGGGCCCCACGCATTGGGAGCCCTACGCTAAGCCGTTTTGCGCGAAACTGACGCATATTCTCCCAACCTTTCTAATCTTGTTACTAATTTTACCAAAGTTACTAATTTTGTTGTTCGCCCAAATAAGCTCTTTGTTTCAAGCATAGAAATATAAAATACAGGAGAAGTGGCAAGGGGGCGTGTCGGTGTCCTCGCGACATGCTCTGGGCGAGCATGTCTTACGCAATGGTCGAATCCGCGAACTAGTGCGCTTACGACCGTGAGCGTGATAAGATATAAGAATGCCGTGTTGTTCAGTGTTTTCTTGTAAAAACCGAAGCATAAACCAAAACTTTGTTAATTATGGAATCACTTACCATATCAAAATACAAGTATTTTACTATATTTGTCTTTAAAACCATGAAAAACAACAAATCGTAAAATATTTCTTGCTTATACTATGTTATTTTTGTTTTCATATGTCACAGCGACAATAACATATTACAATGAATACACTGCTCCTTAACCACTACCTAAGTTTGTCGCTAAGTGACTGGATGAGCAATGTAAAAATCACAAAACGATACTTTAGCAAGCCGATGTATCGCATAGTACGGCCGCTGCTTCTTGCCGCGAGTTAGTGATGTAATTGTGCAGATACACTGTCGACAACAATGTCGATTGTTGAATTAAATATTACAAAAGTGTACCAAACTTTCTTAGATTGCAATAAATTTTTGGTAAATAATCGTTCAAGTGTTTTTGGCTTTGAATTATCGTATGTATGCCTTATCCTCGTGCTACTTCCTTACTTTTTATGGTAATTGTATTTTACTTTCGATAAAGTTTCGAATGCATTATAGTAACCGGCATGTTTAAGATAATATATTAGTGACCTTTGCTTAAAATAGTCAACATATTCATGCTATTTATTTGTTATACATGGGCGGCATGGCGTGTGTAATAAATGCCAGAATCGATAAGTCAATCACTAGCGTATATTATTATGTAAAATAAATTGCTTTTGCACAGCACAACGATACCCAGCGTTGTTTTTGTGTGAGTAAGTTGCAGGGTGTACTGTAAATATACGCTGTGTTTATTAGGATAAGGTTTATAATTGATTGTGTAGTACAGTCCGATTTCAAAAATGCGGGTGTGTGCGCGACTGCGTATCTATTGCTTTTACTGAACTGCATTCGTAGTAGTTGCCGGGTGGTAGGGCAAAACAGGAGACACAGGTTCCGATACATTTTCGGCTACAGGGCATATCTCCTTGTTTATTATATCTATGGTTTCAAGCTACCATATCGTATGAAATTTAAGCAACTCTGAATTCGGTCCATGCAGACAATGAAGGCAACACCTATGGCGCTCGGACGATATCGAAAAATAAAAGCGAGAACTGGCACGGTTTTTGCACAAAATTTGATTGGTCGGTAGTGTAGCTTGTTGAAAGAATATCGAAAATCTAAAAAGTCTAAAAAGTTTCAGATAGGAGCTCGAGGTTTGGAGCCCACTGTCAGATTTCACTTCAGACAAAAGGCACACTTTTTATTATGATCATTAAAGATCTCTAAAACAATTATAGGTATTTCTACATATTTTCCAAAAGTCTTCATGACGTTACATATCTTACGGGAGTAAGATATGAAAAAAATCATTATTAGGAATGTGCAACTGTTGCTTAGAATATCCTATTTGCCCTGAACTTCCTTTTAAAATGGTCCAAAATGGACCTTTCAAAGTCGTCGCATCAAGCCGCACCCGATCAAACCATGATTATGCCTTTGGAAACCCGAAAGTGGCCGCCTGACACGTATGTTTGGAATGCTCTTAGTAAGCCACACCTGCTGGTAATACTTGGTTTTATAACTTTTATACTTGGTGCATCATCGTCACATACATGAAGTATGTTTTTTTGTATAGGTACCAAATATTGTAAAAAAATTATTTGAGAGTAACTATGGAGTTTCATCTCCGTTCTTCTCCATAAGAATCTACCTTTGCGAATGAACGCTAGAGTTAATTTTTAATGATGACGTTCAAAAGTGCCATTTAAAGTCTAAATTGAAATAAACGTTTTGACTTTGACTATAAAAGTGTTTTTTTTTTGTATTTTCCAATACTATGGTATTACATTTACACATACATATCTAAATCAGATATTTAGGTACCACGTAAAACAATACGTAATTATAGATACAGGTAGGTAAAAAAATGAAAGGTTGGTGTCTATCTCCTATATCAAATGTCAATTAGGTAATTGGAAATAAGGATGCTAATAATGAGAATTTGTATGACAATAACAGGATTTTCTGTACTCTTTAATTCATCACATAAAAGCGGCTACAAAACAAAAAATAAATTGTTTTCTGTGAAACTGTCACGTGTTTTGTGTACCTACTAGTTCTTGCTAAAGAGATTTTATAGTCATTTAATTTCAGACTGACATGAAGCTCACTATATTATAGTTTTTGAGCGAACATATAGGGTAAACTACTCTAATCATTGGAACTTTAAACCACAACAAAAACTGTGCAAATGGGGAGTTTTCACGGTTTTTGTTAAGAATCAAGTTTAAATTTCGTTATATATCCAAACTTCTTCGACTTATATTAAGGGAGAGTTTACACATACATATAAACAAGTTTAAAGGCCCATTAATAAAATTTGCTACAGGCCATGCGGTGGCTAAATCCGGCACTGAACATACACACATTCATTTTATAATAATTATTAAGCTATGATTATGCAATTACTGCTGGTTGTTTTTTTTTAAGAACCTTCTATCTATATAATAGGGTTGTTTCCTGAGGAATAAAAATATGATCCTATTTAGTCCGTCAGTTAGATTATCGAAAAATATTGGACACGTATTTTTTGCTTTATGAAATCTCTAAAAATTGACTAAGATAAAAAGCTTCAAAAATCATGAGTGGGGGTTTGTGACATCACGGCGTGGTAAAAATCGTCGCACGAAGTGACGTCACACGAGTTTCCAACGCACTATATCGTCTTCGTTTTTTGTTTACGTGAAAAAATAAAATATACGTGTCCAATATTTTTGGGAAGTCTATCTTACGGACTAATTAGTTTTTTTTAGGCAACTACCCTATTATAATATACATATATATAATAATCTTAACTCAAAAATAGAATATTTCATTTGTGAAATAAATCATTCTGACAAAGAATGTTAACAAATACATTTGAAAGGATACAGTCAGCCACCAGGTAGATAAAGAGCATCCAATATTGAATTGTTTTGTTTACATTCTAAGAACAATCATCCCTCTCAAAATTTAATGTCAAAAGTAATGATTTCCATAATTTCTACAATTATTTTTATTTCCAACGCAAATACCTGTTCCTGGCAGAGAAGGCATTGCAAATCCAGTAGGCATTACAGTAGGAACTTCTTTCTCATGTATAATACGACCACAACGTTTGGAAGTCTTTTGCACTTGCAGAGCCACTGACATTCCTTGTTCTTTTTTACCCAAACCTTGACCTTCCTATAGAAATAATAACAAAAGAAAACGTTTAGCTCTTTTCGAAAAACTTGAATAAAAATAAATATGTTAAAAAAATAAAACATTCAAGCTACTGTCAAAATCTTAATATTACACATGGATAGTTTTTTCGCCTTTTAGACGTTCAATTACCTTGAAACCATATTTGGCCATGATTTTAGCAGCTACAGAGCTTGCTCCGTATCCACCAATAGAGAATCCAGAGGGGGGCGGAGTTTGAGTGGATGGAGGCCGAGGCGGTGGAGAAGGTGTCTCTGCTGTGAGGGATGGTGGAGGAGCTATGGCTGCACCAGCTGACCGCTTTGATATCTCCTCCGCTTCTTCTTCTTCAGGCTGCTTCATTTTAAAAGACAAATGAACTGTTAAAGGACTATTTTTCTTTAGATGCTGCTTTGATGGAATTTCAGCAAAACATCTATTTATTTTAATAAACAGATTTAATTGTATATTGATAATATAATATGAAAATAATATATTGATGAATTGGCGATATTTGGTAGTTACTAAAAGGACAGTATATATTTTTTTAAATTATAAAAAAACTCCTTTGCTTCACATACAATTTAAAAAAAAAAAACTAGATACTCTGTATTTAATTACCATAGCCACTAAAGTTTTTTCTGGTATTATTTCCTCGTCATCCCCAAACCTACTTTTACGTTTTCTTTCTGATCTATCACCTCTTTCCCCATCAAGCTGCAATCTCTTTGATTGTATCTCTGAAAAATACATTAAGTGTTTTAAACAATAATTAAGAAATGGAATCTACTGAGGTGAGAAGTTATAAAAATGTGTCAAGAAGATCTAGTTAATTGCAGAACTGGAATAAATTCTTCCAACATGTAATATTATTGCATACACTGTGGACCCCCGTTAATCCAAACCCGGTTTCCAGGTTGGTGTCGGACTATTGAATTTGTCGGATTATAGAGTACTGCCACAGACCCCCTATAGTCTGGACTTTTTTGACAAAGAGTACCTGTAATCCGAAAAATTAAAAGTCAAAATGATAAAATTCTATCTATTTAGCATTAGTGCATTAGTGAAAATTTATCGTAATATATTTTATATACAGTGATGCCAGAGGCATATCAGATCACAGGGGGCGCCGGTTTAGACAGGGGCCGGAGTATCGGGGGTCCACTGTAATTAAATTCACTAGTATGATTTTACATATAAGTTCATTGCTATACTCTATTGTTTGTTAAGTATTATACTAATACTAATTGTTTAGTATTGCAGTAAGTATCCTTCATAGCATGTCATCATGCAATTTTTGTCCAAATGTTGACAGAACTATATTAAGGAGGTTCATCTACAGAACCCCACCACCAATATGATAAGTTTTGTTACCATTCAGTCAGAGATAGAACAGCTAAAGGAGACAGGGGCAAAGCCGAGCGATTTCAGCGTTGGATTCACTAGGTTCTCTTTTACCACTTCTTTTTTTATTTAAATTTTTCGTATTAATAATTGGAAGCCAGGTGCAAGTACATCCCACCCCAGCACCCATATTTGTCCACACAATTCTAAGCTACGGCTTTGACTTACCTTTAGCAACTTTTTCATAATCATTAGGCCACATTGGGTCATATTCATTAGCAACATTCCAATCAAAATCACGAACATTTAGTGATGCGGCAAGAGATTTTCCTTGACCTTTTGGACTGTTTGAATTAGACTCCTCGTCGTCTTTTTGTTTACTCTTCAAGTCTATTACTGGAGTAAGCTGTAACTCGAATCTATTATAATCGATATCCTTTTAGATAAACTTTTATTTTTAAATAACTGCAGCTGTTACCTGACTAGATCGTCTTAACGCCTCACGCTTGGGCTGGGTCACTGCTGCTTTTTTTAATTGTAGCTGAGACTGTAATAACTTAATACCCGAAGACCATCCTGCTACCTTTTCGGTGGTGCGGGCTTTGATTGTATCAAGATCGTCATAGAGCGACATCTTTGTTTATGCATACAAACGTTTTCGTAACCTATCGTCAGCACTACTCAGCTCACTGAAACTATGTTTCTAGATAAATCCTGCAAATCCAATACAAACAAAAATATACAAATTACAGGATTAAAACACAACTTGTCAAACAAATATCTGACAAGCAACGAAGTTTTCGTTACAGGTGGGTTCTAATTCAAATAACTAGCTAAATAGCGGCTATAGTCGTATTTTTAATTAGACGAAGTCAAGTGACGTTTACTGCGCTGTCAGTTTTGATGAAATAAAAATTGTATTGTAGTGCTGTGACAAAGTGAATGATTGAAAAAACTCCTGAATGAATGAAATTGCCTCGATTGTCTAGTGAATAGTTACTGTGCCGAACTGCCGATATCGGGTACGGGGTTCGAATTTTTAGTCGTGCTTTGAACATACCAACGAGATTTCGACGACTATGTTCCTATAGTATCTACCTATACTGAATACCGAGTGTTTTAAACATTAAGGAAAACATTGCGAGTAAACTTGTAATACTGTCCTATTTTGAATACATCATGTAGTTGAAACTATAAATGTATAAAATATAACAATTATAGGTAGGTAATGAAAGTAAAAATATTCTTCTAATCTATACTTAATATTATAAAGCTGAAGAGTTTGTTTGTTTGTTTGTTTGAACGCGCTAATCTCAGGAACTAATGGTTCGAATTGAAAAATTATTTTTGGGTTGAATAGACCATTTATCGAGGAAGGCTTTAGGCTATATATCATCACGCTTAAGCCAATAGGAGCGGAGCAGCGATAAAGAATGTTTTAAAATCGGGGATTCCACGGGGACGAAGTCGCGGGCAGCAGCTATTACCACTATAAACTGCACACCAATTTCCGAAATGTCAGCTGTTTTAGAAACACATTCTTTTTTTTCGGGAGCCTCAATAGGTACTAGTGAAGCCGGTTTCTCCTCAAATACGTGTTTGTAGACGTTTTGTATCATAAGTTTTCCGGTAACGCTTGAAGCAATCCGTGGTCTCTGTTTCTTGGAGACAAGCTTTGGCTTGAAGTGCTTGGTTGAGGATCCAAATCGTTTGTACGAAACAATATAGCAACAAATAAACACAACAATTACCACAACCACAACCTAACGAAAAACTCAAAAACCATAACAAACAGCGTGATCGCAAAAAAGAAATCATTCGTGCTATCAGACTAGAGATTAGAAGCCGAATTACAAACAAAATAGCGACCAACGCCCGTGGCGTTGATCGGTGTTGGCACTAGTCGCCACGCCGCGGCGCCGCGCGCACAGTACTGACTTACACAGCAGTAACTTATATCAGAGCACTTTTATATAATTTTATTGTAAAATAGAAAAAAAAATCTTTTATAGTTTTGTTCATTCATCTGATTGAACGAGAACTGAGCGCATCACTATTACTTTAAATGTGGCAACATTATTTTACAAACTGACATTAGCTATAGCTACTGTCAGTTGGCCTCGTCCTTAGAGTATAGAAGGTCTATGGCCTCGTCTAATTAAAAACCATTGACCTATCAATGTTAAAAATACACTCTGTGAACCATTGACCTATAAAAGTATGGACGAGAAATACCTACGAAAAAAGGGTGCATACCTACAAAACATAAAATGGCTGCCATTGCTAGGGTTGAGTCAATCAAGGTGTTACTACAACGAGTATCGATACTAGTTACGAGTTCCACTAATTTATCACGTTTGGATCATACCTCATATTATGAACATAAAATCCGTTGTAATAGTAACAGAAAAAGATGAGTAGGTTATCTTACCTTCTGCTATCTATACAAATAAATGAAATTGAAGTGTTTGTCGCGGCTAATCTCTGAAATAGCTGTACAAATATTGACGGGATTTTTACAGGCAGATATGTTACAAGGAGTAACTAAGGCTACTTTTATTTAAGAGAAATAATTAGGGTACCGCGCAAAAAAAAGCATTAAAATTATTTATGCTTTTGGTAGCCAGTATGCCTATAGGCTATTTAACATCACCCCACGACCCTTAGCCTCTAACCATTTTTTCTGTAAGCCTTCATTTTTAGGAAACCTATAAAAATTAAAGTATTTTTAAATAATTTTGGTTAGAGATGCTAAAATGTAACTAAAACAAACATAAAACATTATAAGCTAGGTGCACGGTTCCAATTAGCTGTTTCCTATGGAGAAGTGCCGGCAAGAAACTCCATGATTACTCTTTTAGAGATAATTAGCTTTTTCAATGTTTTCTTCAGATTTACGTAAAATATTTTGATTTTGGTGTGAAGTGTGAATCACAGGCCGGACCTAGCTAGGTCACTCGAACCGAATAAGACGCAGGATTATTAATGTTAACATCACAGAATATACCGATATCGTTCCAGCAGAGGAACTAGTTTCGTATTACCGCAAGTCGGCAACGGTACAACACTATTTCATTATGTAAACAAACGAATGAATAAACAAATATAATAAAAAGGCCTGTTATGTGGAAATGAATCCAAATATCAATACTTTAGCCATAAATTCATGATTGCGTTACAATAGTATCACCGAATGTGTATTATTGTGTGTAATAATGCATGAAAACCGGCTACTAACCTGTGCAAACACAATTGAGGTTGATTTTGACTGTTTCTTGCACCACACTTCACAACACAACACACAGGCATGTTGGATTTATGTTTTCCAACATTTACATTCAGTTTTAAAAGTAAAATTACTCGTAGTTTTCTCGCAAATCACAATAATAAAAAAAGTAAACAACCATTTGACAGCGTAACTACCATGAATTTGGAATATAATATGGCTGCAACGGCACTTACCTACAACTGTCTCTACATCACGACAAAATGTTGCCATAATTAGCAACAACTTAAATATAGTTGTCTCTTTTATCAAATAGGATTATCTCACAAGAAAGAATGAGACATAACGATATTTCAAGTTCTGAATCATATTTCACTCATATTTGTATAAGCAAATGTATGTATAGAATAACGCAGCGTCTCCTTATTATTCCTACCTCAATGCTGTGAACGAATTGACAAGTGACAATATGTTTTTTTTTTTTAATAATTTGTATTCTTGAATCTTGCTTGACCATAGATAGAAATCTTTCAATGGGATACATATTATGTAGATGGATATTATTACAATACCTGCCTACTTAAGAGATAATATTTTAAAAGTAGAGTCTGGCCAACTAAAGCTGACCACGAATTAACTATAAATATTTCTTTGTTTAATTCAACCTCTTCTGTAAAAATCTAAGAACTTTGATCTGACCTCCATACCCCAGTTAGTAATGGGTAATATGATACCCCTTAGTAAGACTGGTTGTCATACTTTCAGGACACTGACTATCAAAGAGTAATAAGTCTCTGACTATTGTAACGACTGTCAAAGATCTATAAATGACAGCTGGGAGCAACGGCTTAACGTGTTTTACGAGGCACGACCGACCTAGGCAATCGCGGCTTAACCTAAAGATCGACCCGTGCGGCTGTTTCATTTAGCCACGAGCTCCTCACCGCCTAACAGTCAGTTCAATGGTTAATAAGGACAAAATAAGGATTTATTACCTACGAGGGCTAGCTGTCCGCCGTGGTTTCACCCGCATTTTTGGTTACTGCACCGCTCCCGTAGGTCGTAGCGTGATGTTATACATATAGCCTATGTTTATCAGGGATAATGTAGGATTTAATTGTGAAAGATGTTTTCAAATCGTTCCAGTAGTTTTGGAAGTGCAAACAAACAATCAAATAATATCTTAAGATTATTATTTTGTTTTAAAATATTTTCTATGCTGAATAAAAATATTACGTGATCTAATCTATACTATAATATTATAAAGCTGAAGAGTTTGTTTGTTTGTTTGAACGCGCTAATCTCAGGAACTACTTGAAAAAATCTTTCAGTATTAGATAGCCCATTTATCGAGGAAGGCTATAGGCTATATATCATCACGCTAAGACCAATAGGAGCGGAGCAGTTATGAAAAATGTGACACAAACGAAGTTGTGCGGACAGCTAGTTGTGAAATAAAGTTTTATTACATTTCTTGAACAATCAAAAGTATCAACTCCGTTTAAGCAGTGTATGTCCAGGATGTACACAATCAATTTTTTTTTAATTGCCGCGTATTTTTTGGGACATCTTTCGCTGGCCAGAATCTAGCTGATACATTTCTCGCACAGCACGTTTTTGTAAGACAAATATATTTTGTATATCATATCAGCAGCTTTTCCCCACAATAGAATACAGTAGGACATAACGCTATGGATATAACTAAAATAGACTAACCGAGCTGTCTCAACGTCAGTATACTGTCTCAGTTTCCTGATAGCGTATGCGGCAGAGCTGAGCCTTCCCGATAAATTACACTAGGTAAATTACAAGATTTTTTACCCATAGATGAAATTGATTTGAATCGGTAGAGTAATATACCCTATGTTAGTTACTGAAGTGAGAAAAAAACTAGCACGTCAAGTTTTTTAAATATTTACTAAGTATATTTGTTTTTAACAATGTTTTATGTATAACTTACGAAAAAGTAAAAAATGACACAGATTACTTCTTCTTTTAAACTGATTAGCATCAGTTTCTCTTAATATAGAGCAGCAGTAATCACCCAACATATTTTTATGCCAAAAACCTTGATACCTCTCTTCATAAATCTTCAACTCTTGATGAAAACGTTCATCATGTTCATCGCTTACGCTTCCTAGGTTCTCAGGAAAGAAATCCAGGTGCGAATGTAAAAAAATATTTTTTATGACATATTCACCCCCATCTAATGATAATTCTTCAACAAATTGGAAACAATTTCTTTATAATCTTCTGATTTATGTTTGCCCAAGAATTTTTTTACTACTGTGCTTAAATGAAAACCAAGCTTCTTCGACACTGGATAAATGACCATCTCGTCTTTTAATATCTTTCTTATTACAGGTTTTGTGACTGATGGAATATCAGGGTATTGTATACATATACTTCTTGTTTTTGTTGTTAAAACGTTATGGTAAGGCAAAAGTAACAGTCAGTAGCGTGAGTTATTGGTTCCCTTTACATTGGAACGCCAAATTGCAAGTATTTTCTTTTTCCTGCAGACCGGTTCAATAATATACTTCTGCATTTTTCACATACTACTCAAGGAACCCAATTTTTATCAAGATTTTTCACCGAATTTCGGAAATAGGCTCGTTTTACAGCTTCAGTAATATATCTCTTGTTTTTTGATAGGATAATTTGACCACAAACATAGCAAAACTTATTTGGATTTAATTTACATTGTCTTGAGGCCATTTTAAAACCACTCAAAATGTTTAATTACAAGACAACAAAAGCAAATATTAACTCAGCATCAGTAACAAGTTAACGAATAAAGTAAATAAGAGTATATTAAAAAAACTTGACATGATGAAAATATAAGACATAATATATATTTTTGTAATAAGAGGGTAGGTAGAAACCACATTCAGTATTTATTGTCTTGGGATAAAAGATTTTTAAATTTTTTGTAAAGTAGTGTTATTTATTCCAAAAAAACTGCCGAGTCCACAGTTTCAAGTATTAGCTGACTATTGATTTTGACTTGCATTAAGTGCTGTCTTATAATAAATTTTCATAGGAGATAGCATTAAATTATTTTAGTGCTTTCTCGTTTCCTAAATTATAATACAAGATAATACTTTAAAATATGTTGATTCGTCTAAGGATTTACTGCCTCTAAATTGTTTTTATTTTAAAGGAAAACCTTAAAAAATAATATTTTGTCGGACTGGCTAGGCATGGTAATATTTATAAGATTTTTCACTGTTATAGATACAATGGCTGGCTTTGTGCTGCCCCTCATTTTTGCAGCTTTGGGCATTTGCCCGGATTGCCCCGTAGATTGCGCCCTGGTTGTACCTATATACATGGACGTTTATGATTTATAGTACCTAATAATTGATGTATAATTGTAATATAAAAATGTTAAAATACATATTTTAAGATAAGATGCTTTCAGTCAAGTCGTAGACAAAGCTCCCAGGAAGAGACAATTTTTTAGTATTTTAGGATTTGCCTTGAAACCGTGTCATTTGCTTTGGCGAGGTCCAAGAAAATGCCAGTACGTGCCTGTGTTTGACCAAGGTTGGGATATAAAATCAGCTAAGTTGGTTACTTTTTCCTCCGTGGTCCTGCTAACTCTGAAACTGGATTGATTGCGCCGTAGAGATTGTCCGACAACAATCTTTTTTTACCCACGACGGAACGGAGACAGTGTATGCGTTTGGGGTGAGAGGATGTTTGGGTGTTTGTTTGTTTGGGCAAACCAATGTTGCCATTTATCTTCAAAACTACTACTCCAATTTTGATGCAGTTTTCAGTGATGGGTTAAGGTTTGATTGGTGCATGTTTTTAGATATGAGTTACGGTGACAACTCACCAGGGGGCGCTGCAGTCAAGGATATTTGGGCAAACCAATGTAGCCATTTATCTTTAAAACTACTATTCCAATTTTGATGCAGTTTTCAGTAATGGGTTAAGGTTTGATTGGTGCATGTTCTTAGATATGTGTTACGGTGACAACTCACGAGGGGGCGCTGCAGTAAACATATATGTAGTAAAATGTTTAAAGTTCTCTCTAAAAAGTTTGAAATAAAAGGCAAAATTGAAAATTTTGAAAACACCTACGACGGTAAAAGCATAATTGCATTGCATATTTAAAGCATAATCCGGGTTGGCATTAAATGAGCTAGTTTTGCAGATAGTGATGGCAGCCCCCGACTGATTCTTGGGTTACATTAATTCTGTAAGTGGGGGGTTTTTATTGATTATTTAATTATTTTTCAATTATGCTTTTACGGTCGTGGGATTTTTCTAGGTATGCGAGAAGTCTGCTGTCAGCAAAGAAATCGCACGATAGTTTGAAGGGACTTTGGGATGGGCCACTTTTAAATATCGGACATAATATTTGCAATCCTCGTGCAATCAAGTAATTTGTTCGCAGTTAGGCTTAAGCTGCACAGGAAGGCCGATCATTGCATCCGAACACTGTTTTAGAAGTGTGTTATTTAAACTTCAAGTATAAACGAACATATTATATTCCGATATCAAAAGGAGTTTTACATTACCTATGAAATATCTATGCCCATTTTATGTACATTTTGATGTCGTTGATGTTGTTGATGTTAGACTGTATAAACCAAAGAGTACAGTAATATAGTTTAGATTTTCGAAAAATCCGGAAAAACATTGTCACCTGTCATGAGAATAAAATAATAAAACCAAAGTTTTAAAGTTGTATACAGCATAAATTGTGTTTATCAAGCATTAGTAAATAATTGCAACCTAAATTTTAAAATGGGAACTCTTATTAGTAGAGATACCAGACGCATTAGTTTTGATAACAATTTTGCATTAAGCCCTCCTATAACTCTCCAGAAATCTATAGAAGCAGAGAATGCTATAGCTTTTAACAACCTGCCACCTGTAAGCCTTTTGCATTGGTTTATAATAATAAGTTAACATCACGTGGTACGGAGGTGCCTTAGCGGCCGCTGTTTGAGACCGTATTTTCAACTTATCTATCAACAGTTTCCATACAAACCATATCAAGCATGCCAGAGGCTTTTACTGTTTGAAGCCAAAATATTAATCATTGTCATGAAGAATTTAGTAGGCATATCTTAACTTTCACTCGTAACTTAAACTCTTATTTTAAGGGATCGTTTATTTGTCGACGAAATTGTACACAAGCAAGCGGAATAGGGTAAAATCTGATTAGTCCGTCAGATAAATTTCCAAAAAATATTGGAGACGCAAGTTTTTTTTCTTTTTTCACATAAACAAAAAAATTAAGACGATACAGTGCGTTGAAAACTCGTCTGACGTCACTACCCGCTAAAATTTTTACCGGGCATTGACGTCACACGCTCCCACTCCTGATCTTTGATGCATTTTATCATCGTCAGTTTTTTATAGATTTGATAAAGGAAAAAATACGTGTCCAATATTTTTCTATAATCTAACTGACGGACTAATTAGAATCATATTTTTTTAATCAGGAAACATCCCTATTGTGCACAAGTTCTACCGAGGATGTTACCTATTAAATACAGTCCAAACGCCCTGTTAACTTTTATGAAGTTAAAAGAAATCTTTATAACAATACGATGCTGACCTATTGACACATCTCATCTCATCTCTTCATTTTTTAAATACTTATCTTCATTTTTAGGAGTCAGCTGGTGAAATCATATTTAAGGATAAGGGTGCAGATTACCAAGAAGATGGTGAAATGGATTACTGGTCGCACAGAATAGATTATTTAAAGAAAGAACATCAGGTTATCAACAAAATTATTGAAGCCGAATATGACAGAAGCATTGAAACTACAAATAAAACATTTGAAACACCTAAAATAACGCATGAAAGAATTCAAAGGATAAAACCTTGTATCGATTGGCGAACAAAGGTATCATTAGACGAGTGTTTTGCATTTTGATGCAAGCGGACCAACTTTATGAGACTGCGACAACCAACGCCCACTTGCATCAAAATATTTATTAACTTACTCGAAAAATAAATAAAATCTCGAATAAACATAATAGTCGGTAAAAAATTACTGTGAGAAATGGCGCAATTTATTTTCGTACGCCAAGGTCGATTTTAGTGGAGGTCGACTAACTTCGATAACCATTGTATTATTATGAACACAAATAAATTAATAGGGAGATAGGAGCTGGCCAGCGACTTTTCCGTACCTAATAAGTCCCTCCCTGCCCCACCGCTTTAGAGTCCGTTTTCGCGCCTAGCCAGTTTTAGAGCCAGTTTTTAACGAGACTACTACCCTTTCATGTTCAGATAGATAAAATTAAATTTTCTTTTGTTATAACTTCATTCTGTATTGGAACATTCTCATTGTTTCTTATAGGACACGTGCAAGAAATAGGTATAGGCCGCACAGAAGCGAGTATTTTTTATAGTTTCGAATATGCAATACTAGATGGCATCATCAACGCCTTTTGTTACCTATATTTATATCTGACTGTAGGTACAAGCGAGCCTTTATATTTCGATTTATTCGCAGATTTTGAAATGTTACGAAGAAAATTCTCATCAACCATTGGTGTGTGCAAAGTTAGTGCAAGCTTTCACCAAATGTGTCACAAATTGCAGATTGGAAGATTAATTTATTTTTGTAACTGATATTTTTTTACTGTAGTTTATGACACTTACCATTTTTAATAATAATAAAAAATAAACATTTTATTTAAAAATAAGATTTTCTGAATGCAGATTTGTGTGAAAACTTTTGCAGCAACTGTGCTGCATAATTATTGCGTCTGCAGGTAGTTTCTCGGGTCTCGCGTCCTGTCCTGTAGGTATACATTATAGGGTAAATACGCTAAATGTCGGCCCCATTACGGATTTTCTAACTTCATTGCTCTGGCTCCATTTGTTGGCAACGAAGGGACAGCTTGTAATGTGGTTTTCAGACAAGTTGATAAATCTATTTCATGATTATAAGCATAAAGTTGACTTTTCTACTAAAATAAAAAAGTATTAAGGTTTTAATGTATCGAGGACGAAAAAACCCTAAGTCGGCCGTTCACGGCCAATGGTCGGTCGCGTTTTTCCCAAATATCGGCCGGATATAGGCTGTTTTAAATTAAGACAGTAAAACATATTATTTTGGCAGGAGTATAATATCACACTAAGTTTACATTCATATTTGTTTTACTTTAACAATGTTATTATATAATTTAAATTATAACAAAGTTAAAAATTACAATAAAATTAAACAAAAATTATCATCAATATTTAAAAACGAACATCTTCTCGCAGATCTTTCTCGGGAAACTGCACTTGGCAAGCTGTATCAGCCTTTAAACCAATGTTTCTTCTTCAGATGGGCTTAAAAACCGAAGAGCGTCCAGTTTCAAAACTGGGCGCAGGTTAATAAATCAGCTAAAGATCCACACCTAACGCTTTATATTTTTAAGCTAATTAACATGGATTTAATATACTTACAGCAAGTTCCAAAGAGTAATTTGTATTCCGAATTCCCGAAACATATTTAGCTATCATAAATATGTTTTCAATATTGTCAACTCCTCCATCCAAACTTAACCCCTTTATAATATTAAAAAATATAATAATACGTAGGTAATCAATTTCGAGAAAATAAGTTTGATAATTAAATTAAAAATTACTTCCCACACACTTAAAGAAAAAAATCAAAATCAGCCTGTATAGTGGCGCTCGAATTCGAAGCTGGCCGACAATACGATCTTTAATATTTTTAGAGTCGGCCCCTGTTTCATGTACCTAACTTATTTCTCGCGATTCAATTGACATTACCCCGGCCGGTATTTGGCGGTTAAACGAAAAATAGATATATTTGCCCATAAGCTTTACAAATTCTCCTATTAAGTCAATGGATTTGGTAGAATTGGAATATATAAAACCGACTGAATTAGCTTTAAAGTCGGCCACGGCCGAGTATCCGGTTTTTAGACAAAACTGGTATTGTAATGCCGGCCCCCTATTTTTCCCTTAAACCATTAATCAAAACGTGTAAAAAGCTATCTCAAAATATAGTAAAAATAACTTTTTAGTGATAACAAAGCTTAAAACAATAAAAATAAATGTCTTACCGTTGTAATATCAATCCCCGTAGTGTGGGTATTCACAACAAGATAGCTACTTTAACTACAAACTTTTTTTTTTTTTTTTACTTGATATAAACTAGTGCTTGACTGCGATCCCACCTGATGGTAAGCAGCGATGCAATCTCTGATGGTAAGGCGCACTAGTTTATGAGCCTATTCACTTGACGCTTCAACGGTGCCATCGCTACTTACGCTCAGTGTGCGAAGAATGAGGGGTTTGTACGTATAGAGTATGAACTAAGGTTGCATTTTGAGTAGCGCAATTGTCACTTAATTACCTTTTCAATGAATGCAAGTTGAAAATATGAAGACGGCCGAAGTTTGGGGGGGGAGGCGACGTATGGCATATTTACCCTAGCATGGCCAAGGCCAGAGTAGAAAAAAAATGAGGGCGCTACTATCGTTTATATGGTATCATTTGGACGTACCTAGTTATGCGAAAACGTTTCATTCCACAATGATTACAATTTGAGAAAAACGCAATTTAGTGTTTCAGTGGTAGGTACACTTTTTTGCCGTAACTAGTACCTACAGGCGAACACTGTATATTTAATGTATTTAATTAATGGTTTACTGTAGTGAAATATAATCATTACATACCTAATGCATGTAGGTACTATTTTTCTGAATATTTACGTTAAAACTGTAGGTTATTAGGAAAAATGGTATTGGAACATTTTTGCAAAACTAGTTTTTGTATGAACGCTCATTCCAAATCATTTTGCAAAAACGTTCTAAAAAGTATTTTAGCAAGGTGAATCAATATCTCTGGGTTCATACAAAATCGTCATCGGGTAAATGATCAAGTTGCATTTCGAAGTCTGGTTCTCCGCAAAACCCGTCGTTATCATCAATCATGTCCTCCGAAGTTGTTAATGTTTTATAAAATTGGAGACAATCCTCGAGATGTATTGATACATTGTCTGCAAATCAGCTAATTTCGCTGGAGCAATAGGTTTACCTTCAGGCCACAACAGACAGAAATCAGTTTGTTTATTTCTGTCGTATGTAACCAATTATCTTTACTTTTATGATTGTTTTTTTTTTCTATTCAATACGTTTTTTTTTTTGCAATTTTCTGTGCTTTGAATGTCAGTTTTATGCATTTTAAAGACTTGAAAAAGTTTTTTTTCTTTTACTGTTTTTTAATGATACCATACCAGCAGTATCTATATTCTTCGGCTTTTCAAAAATTGAAGAAATCGAAATGATAAGTTTGATGAGAGTTTAAGATTGCTTTCATTATGAGAACGATTTCAATATTGCGGTTCTGCCTACGACAGCTATCGCTCTATAGAATAAGATTTTCAACAGCCGTCAATGAAGCCGAGTCCCGCGGCTTCATTTCTATACATTTCTTATGGCACGAACTTAGTTCCTACACCCCTCGTCCTACTTCTCCCTCTACCCATACATGACAATGCCCAGAGTCATCAGATGCGCTGTGGATGCCACTGTTATAGAGCCACAATATTGCATTTTATAGAATGCGACTTTTGTCGGTATGCGGGGTAATGGTAACGTCTTTTCCAAATCAAACTTTAAGCATTTAACAGTTGGTGAGGTTTGTTGCAATTCATCTGGTTCCTCATAGTTTCAGCCTTTTCTAAATATCGTGTCTTCTCTAACACTCTTTTTTAACAGTAGCTGCACTTTTTAACCACTTTTCCATTTTAATGAAAATTTCAACCGTACGCACCAATTTCATTGACCTATAAAAGTATGGACTGGAAATACCTACGAAAAAAGAGTGCATACCTACAGAACATAAAATGGCTGCCATTGCTAGGGTTGAGTCAATCAAGGTGTTACTACAACGAGTATCGATACTAGTTACGATTTCCACTAATTTATCACGTTTGGATCATACCTCATACTATGTACTTAATTAAAATCCGTTGTAATAGTAACAGAAAAAGATGAGTAGGTTATCTTAACTTCTGCTATCTATACAAATAAATGAAATTGAAGTGTTTGTCCCGGCTAATCTCTGAAATAGCTGTACAAATATTGACGGGATTTTTACAGGCAGATATGTTACAAGGAGTAACTAAGGCTACTTTTATTTTAGAGAAATAATTAGGGTACCGCGCAAAAAAAAAGCATTAAAATTATTTTGCTTTTGGTAGCCAGGATGGCTATAGGCTATTTAACATCACCCCACGACCCTTAGCCTCTAACCATTTTTTCTGTAAGCCTTCATTTTTAGGAAACCTATAAAAATTAAAGTATTTTTAAATCATTTTGGTTAGAGATGCTAATATGTAACTAAAACAAACATAAAACATTATAAGCTAGGTGCACGGTTCCAATTAGCTGTTTCCTATGGAGAAGTGCCGGCAAGAAACTCCATGATTACTGTTTTAGAGATAATTAGCTTTTTCAATGTTTTCTTCAGATTTACGTAAAATATTTTGATTTTGGTGTGAAGTGTGAATCACAGGCCGGACCTAGCTAGGTCACTCGGACCGAATAAGACGCAGGATTATTTATGTTAACATCACAGAATATACCGATATCGTTCCAGCGGAGGAATTAGTTTCGTATAATAATTACCCGTATAGTAGTCCGGTCAATTTAGACATTCGAAGTTACATAAAGTCCCGACAAGCTGAATTTCTGTGGAATTGTTCAAAACATAATTACAAACAATGTCTAAAAGTTCCTTGAATAATTTTTTTTCCATACACGGGAATGATGGGGAACTTCTAGACATTGTTTATAATTATGTTTTGAACAATTTCACAGAAATTCAGCTTGTTGGGACTCTATGTAACTTCACTCTCATTTTTTGGTCTAAATTGACCGGACTTTAAATAATATAATAATAATAAGTTTTTATTAGCTTTCGTTGTACAAAAACACATGTTAACACTGTGCAACATTACAACCACGAGAAAAACTATAGAACCTAGGTATGTATCACTTATAACCATTGAGATGGGAAAAATATGGAGACGCTGCGTTATTCTATACGTTCCTAATTATGGCAACATTTTGTCGTGATGTAGAGACAGTTGTAGGTAAGTGCCGTTGCAGCAAAGACCTTACAATAATATGGACCAGAAATACCTACAAAATACGCGTGCATACCTACTACAAACCTGGTCCAAAAGATGGCGGCCATTGCTAGGGAAGCACATAAGTAATCAAAACCAAAAAGTATCGATATCGATACCAGAGTTACTAACATTTCTTCTGGTACATTTAATTTTGTTACTTATCAATACTATTAAACTTTGGATGATTAGATTACAAGGGGTGAGAAGCTACATTTTATGAGCGACTGACTGACTTCGAATTTTGTTTTTGCGAGTGACTTTAAGTACAACTGAGGTTTTTTGCGATTTCAGGTTCGGTTTAAAGAATTTATTCTCATAAGAACATTACATAGGTTCACTTACAATGAGATACAAGGTAGGGGGGGGGGGGTTCTGTTCTACATTTAAAGTTAATCATAAAGATTACTCTGACCCTCAGTATCGCTATTTCAACTTTAAAGGTGTGCATTTGTAGAGTCGATGGAAAACTTAATATTAGTTACTTAGCAAAAAGGGGCCGCAACGGAGCGCTTTTGTAAGGGACCGCGCGGGCGACCGTTTTACGTAGGCTCGGCCCATAGAATATAAATATTGTAGAAAGATACTAACACTGAGGTATTAAAAGGATTAAAACAACAAAGTAATATGAAAAATGTACCTTTATTCACTATAATATATCACCAGGTCAAAGTAAATGCCTAATGTTAGTGAGATATTTATTAGGCACTTTTGAAAGTCCCAACCATTACCAATTATTGTGAACTATCCATTGAAATCTGAGTTTAATTTTATAGAAACTAAAAGTGGCCTTCTAAATCACATTACGAACTAAATCATGTATAACAATTAACATATAACTACTTATTAAATAACTTCTGGCAACTTGTGACCTATAATTACCGTTCATTCGTTCAAGTAGGAGAAGAAAAACCATAATTCTGACCGAAAAGACACATTTATATAAATAAATGTAATGTAACTGTTATTATATCCGAAAACGTACCCCTTCGTTTGTTTCAGAAAAAAAAAAACTTGACCATCGATATTATTCAATGTTAATTTATTAAAATAGTTTCTTAAGGATAGCTTTTCACAAGCCACTTTTGGCATAGTACATAGTACTTCATTTTTAGGGAACCTGTGTAAATAAAAAACATGCAAATTTATTTCAGTTTGATGCAGTTAGTGGAACAAATCAGAGTGAACTAAATAACCACCACCTACTGCATAACGAATTGATATTGTCGTTTTAGTACTATCACTATTTTTATTCAGTTAGTTTTATTTTCAAAATCGTCTCTTCAAGCCCTTCATTTTGATACCCTACTCTACAATATATAATACAAACTAAAAAAAAATAACTTTCTTATCGATAGCTTATTTAGTAAAAGACATCACTATTTTGAATTGTCATTTCTATTGTAAACAAAACATGATATAAATTTAGCAAATAGAGGTAAATGTCTGAAATAATTTGTATGTACAGTCGGTGATAGCAATTAGCTGACCCCCCTAAAAATTACTCGATTTTACACCCTATGCTCATAACATTAAAAGTTATTCAATATGTTTGAGTTTATCAGACTAACACTACTCGTTGAACAGAAACAATAAATAATTTTGATACGCAAACTTGAGCTTTAAGAGGTTGGTATTAGGTCATTTATTTATAACTGTTCACCTATTTTAATAAGTGGGTAGTTAGACGTCAATATGCGTATTCAACCAAAACTGCTATATAGATATGATGACATTAGGAATATGGGGTAGAAGAATAAATTGAACAAGATATTCTATGCACAAATAGCAGTGAATACGCGCGAACATTTTTACCTTGCCTTACTAAATTGTAAAAATCCACGCTTTTTTCCTTTTTATTAATTGTTATCAATTTTGATAGTTTAATCGTCATGTCCAAGTTGAGTTGAGTGATTATTTAAAATACAAAATAATCTATTTGCATGAGGAGAATGCTGGTATTAAAGCGATTGCTACGAAACTTAATATAGCGGTAAGTGTATTCTTTTTTATGCTTCATTTATAATTATAGTTATTCCTTAATTCGTTAGTTGGCTTAAAAGCCGGTGAATGTAGAATAATAGACAATTAACTATGTTTCATTATGAGTCTAATTTGAGATCATTTATAGGTCTAATTTGATTTATATTATCTAAATTGATAAACGTAATTTGCAAACTTAATCGATAAATAAAATTATGTTTACCTATTCGTTACTAAAATTATGCTTATTGTGTTGTTTCAGAGAAATACAGTCAGATTGTGGCTAAAACGTTTGACGTGTGGTTTTAATATTCAAAAAGATCGTCCTGGACCAAAACCATTCATGAGAGGAAGTGATTATTGTTGAATATGGTGCGCGGTATGCGGGACCGCTTGCAACAAGTAATAGAAAAAAATGGTGCTCCACTTCGCTATTAAAAGCATATTATAAATGACTTGAGTAACCAGTGTTGGTCACAAACAATACTAACGTATGTCACAGTGTGTGTTAAATTAACTATTGTTATAATTTCAAACGAAGTATTTCGAATACCCAGTTTTTTGTCAAAACCTTATAACTAAAATAACTACTCACAAAACAAATTGATATATTATAGTTGGTAGAACTTCAACGTATAATGCCGTTTTATTTAGTTAAATGATATTTAATGTGGTGATGTTATTGTTATGAAATAGAAATACATACCTATATTTCTAAATATTATAACATGCTGATTCACTATATTAAACTCAGTGCAGTTAACAACGTTATTAGTAAGTAGGTAAATATTATCATCTTCGTGTCGTCATCAATATCATTTATGTTATTCTTATAATATTTTTTTTATAAAATATAATCGTTTTTACCATCATTTTGTTTTTTTTTTATTTCTGCTCGTTTTTTTTTTGTTGCTAAAGTTATAATTTATTATTTATAACTTAAAATAAATTTACAAAACAGAAACAAACGCACCACTCACGCTGGTTACGAACTCACAGCATCGATTTGTCAGCCCACTACAGTCACCACTAGACCACACGAAACATATTTAACGAAATCGAAATTGCGTATTATATTACAAGTTAAAATAATATTCAAGATCATACCTACCTTAACACTGCGTATTAAAGATCAAATTCGAATAACTATTTTATTGATCGTAGACGTTGAACCAGTTGTCTTACTGCTAACGAGCAAAAGGTTCAAATTCGTTTAATTTTTAGGGGGTCAGTTAATTGCTATCACCGACTGTACATGTGGGAACTTTGATTCTATAAATAAAACAAGGATAGTTATACAAAAAAAATAGCAGTATGATAAAGTTTTTCTTAAAATACGGCTACTAACCTGTGCATGTTTAATTAGGCTCGATTGGGGTTTTTCCTTGCACCACACTGAATTATTGCACACGTAGGCATATTCAATTTGCTCCACTAGACACTCACAGCACAATACAATTTAGTTTGGAGCGTTTTTATCCCTAAAAATCGTAATTTAAACCCAATGTTGTTGTTCACTTGACAGCTGACGTACTTCAAAACCACGGGTCCAAACAATGGCGGATGGCACGCGAGGTACGTACATTGACGGATATGTGAAAATGTTGTCAGGAAGAGATAAAACAAATAGCGTGACGTCTCTTTCTTCAAATGTGAAAACTCATTGGTTAAAAAGAGACAAAGTGTAGTTTCTTATTTCTGTATCGATTTAATAGATATTTGTATAAGCAAATAAGATATAGAACATTACGGCATCTCTATATATTCTATACTCTAAGCGTTGCAGCCATATTATGCGACAAATTCATGGTAGTTACGCTGTCAAATGGTTGTTTACTTCTAATATTATTGAGATTTGCGAGAAAACTACGAGGAATTTTACTTTTAAAACTGCATGTAAATGTTGGAAAACATAAATCCAACATGCCTGTGTGTTGTGTTGTGAAGTGTGGTGCAAGAAAGAATCAAAATCAACCTCAATTGTCTTTGCACAGGTTAGTAGCCGGTTTTCATGCATTAATACACACAATAATATACATTCGGTGATACTATTGTAACGCAATCATGAATTTATGGCTAAAGTATTGATATTTGGGTTCATTTCCACATAACAGGCCTTTTTATTATATTTGTTTATTCATTCGTTTGTTTACATAATGAAATAGTGTTGTACCGTTGCCGACTTGCGGTAATACGAAACTAGTTCCTCCGCTGGAACGATATCGGTATATTCTGTGATGTTAACATAAATAATCCTGCGTCTTATTCGGTCCGAGTGACCTAGCTAGGTCCGGCCTGTGATTCACACTTCACACCAAAATCAAAATATTTTACGTAAATCTGAAGAAAACATTGAAAAAGCTAATTATCTCTAAAACAGTAATCATGGAGTTTCTTGCCGGCACTTCTCCATAGGAAACAGCTAATTGGAACCGTGCACCTAGCTTATAATGTTTTATGTTTGTTTTAGTTACATATTAGCATCTCTAACCAAAATGATTTAAAAATACTTTAATTTTTATAGGTTTCCTAAAAATGAAGGCTTACAGAAAAAATGGTTAGAGGCTAAGGGTCGTAGGGTGATGTTAAATAGCCAATAGCCATCCTGGCTACCAAAAGCAAAAATCATTTTAATGCCTTTTTTTGCGCGGTACCCTAATTATTTCTCTAAAATAAAAGTAGCCTCAGTTACTCCTTGTAACATATCTGCCTGTAAAAATCCCGTCAATATTTGTACAACTATTTCAGAGATTAGCCGGGACAAACACTTCAATTTCATTTATTTGTATAGATAGCAGAAGGTAAGATAACCTACTCATCTTTTTCTGTTACTATTACAACGGATTTTAATTAAGTACATAATATGAGGTATGATCCAAACGTGATAAATTAGTGGAACTCGTAACTAGTATCGATACTCGTTGTAGTAACATCTTGATTGACTCAACCCTAGCAATGGCAGCCATTTTATGCGTTGTAGGTATGCACCCTTTTTTCGTAGGTATTTCCAGTCCATACTTTTTTATGTCAATGCTTATAACATAGCAGAATACCAGAGCTGTTTTTTTTTTAATCTATGTATATAAAAGATTTTTTGTAATAGATGGTTTTTGTTTACTAGTAGTTTTATTTTTTTGTTTACCATTTTATTTGTCTTGTGAGAGTACCAAATAAACATTTTTCTTTCTTTATAAAATTGAAATTAGCTTGTAGTGTATTGAAATATACTCGGCTAAGCTATGCATTCATATCTTGTCAGTCTTTTTATAAATACGGCTGAAGGACATATACCCATGGTCAGGAATAAAGATTAAAAAAGAAATGTCAATTTAAAATTGAAAGCAATATATCTAGTTTTAATTTCCGCGAATATTATTATATTATTATATTATTTTTTTATTATTATTATTATTATTATTTTTTTTTTTTTGAAATGTCAATTGTCAATGTCATGTTGAATCCACTCTTTCTGCGTGTCGGTCGAGCTTTTCGTTGGATTCAAATTTATGATTGATTTGATCCGTGAAATATGTTGTTTTGTATTCTGTTTTAATCAGTGTTCTCTACGATGGCTACAAATGATTCAAATGTAGAAGATTCATGTCATACTATTTTGGATAAAATCAATTCGATAAACGACACTGTTATCAGCAAGGTACAGCTTAGAAAAATAACAGGAAATTTCGTGTCCAAATGTAAGCAAAATAAATCAAAAATAAACTGTATACTTTTTTTACAGCCCCCAGATATTAATGACTTCACCATCATAAAACCCATTAGCCGCGGAGCTTTCGGGAAAGTGTTCCTCGCTCATAAAAAAAGCAACAAGGATCAGTTGTATGCAATCAAAGTTATGAAAAAGTCTGACATGATCAACAAAAATATGGTCACACAAGTTGTAACTGAGAGGAATGCGTTGGCGCTGTCTAGAAGTCCATTTTGTGTTCATTTATTTTACTCACTGCAATCAACTTCATCCATTTACTTGGTAAGACAACAAAGTAATTAATGATTGAATAAAATAAATGATTAACCTTCCATCGGGCGCGTGAGTTTTTGAAACGACGGCGGTCGCGCGTAACCTGAAAGACCTACATATACGCGCCTCGCAGTTTCACCCGCGTACTTCCCGTTCCCGTGGCAATACGGGGATAAAATATGGCCTTTGGCTCTCCACAATAACATAGCTTTTTATTTCTGAAATAATTTTGAATAGGTTCAGTAGATCCAGAGATTTTTTAAATTAAAATTAACATAATCCACTCACTTTGTATTAGAAACAAACTCTGCAAGTCAATCCAAAGGTTTGATCTCTTAGCAACAGTTTGTGTTCCTTTTAATTTAGATGTTTTTATTTCTTATTAGTTCTGTGTGGTTGAATAATTAGAATAAAAGAGTTTGTTATCAACTTAGTTCCAGTTTGCTTCAAAATCAGTCTTCTCGTGGAGGTAAAAGTAAGAGACAGGCGCATGTAGTCCTTTAGACGTCTGCACTGTGACTTAAACAAATGCATTCCGTTCCTCTCTGGAAGCTTGTAAACCAATATGGTGTAGTTTGCTTAACTGAGCATTGATTAATACCAATCCGAGTCGAGTAGGATCCATTAATTTTTAAAATTATTGTGTTGTTAGCTATTACAGCAGACAGTGTACGATACATGGAGGATCTGAAAATGAAAATAATATATCTAGTTTTAATTTCCGCGAATATTAGTGGGTGGGTTGGTTTGTGGGTTGTGGTTGTGGGTGGGTGGGGTGGGTTGGTGGGTTGGTAGGTGGGTTGGTGGGTTGGTTGGTGGGTGGGTTGGTTCAGATAGAATTAGTAATTTACTTAGAAAAAACAACGTTTATGTAGCGTTCAGAACGGACCAGAATATACGCCGTATTTGTAACGGAAAAGATATTTTAGAAAATGGTAAAAAGTCTGGGGTGTATAGGCTGGTCTGTGATGAATGCAACGGGGTGTATGTGGGTCAGACGGGCCGTAACTTTGACGTAAGGTATGGGGAACATGTTGCCGCGTATAGAAATGGCCATTCGGACAAATCGAATTTCACGAAACATCTAATTGATACCGGCCATTCTTTGCGCGACAACAATAGTTTTAATATACTACATATTTGTGATAAGGGTTTCCGGCTGTGTGTTTTGGAACAATTAGAGATTTTTAAACATAGTAATAATAATAATTTTGCACTGTTGAATGACCAGACGAATTTGGTTTCTTCCCCTTTACTGCGAATGTTTGTGGGTAGTTGTACACAAATAACCAATGGTGTCAGATACCTGCAACCCACTAATATTCGCGGAAATTAAAACTAGATATATTATTTTCATTTTCAAATTTAAAATGGATTTCCGCAAAGTAACGCCTGACTCAATCAATTTTACATGGAGGATCATTAATTTGAATTAAAAGTCATATCAAATCTAAAGTTTTCAGCACGGCGTTGTACAACTGACGCCAGTGTCACCCTAATAAAGAACATCTCTTATGCCTGGGAAGATTCACAAGATGCTATTGGAATTTTTTGTGATCTCTCGAAGGTTTTTGATTGTGTCAACCATGAGAAGCTTTTGTTGAAACTCGAGCATTAAGGGATTAGGAATACTTTCCTTGATTTGCTTAGATCATACTTGAAAGACAGACAGGTTAAAGTCCAGGTAAATGACAGAGCCAAACTTGTCGGTCTGTATGTTTTGATTTATTAACTATTTATACAGGTGTAGTTACTGATCTTTTATAGTTATTAACACACACTGATCCATTGTTGATAATTGTATAAATCAATGGTTAAAAAATTTGTAAATATGTGAATTGAATACTAAGTTCCTGACTAGCAAAATTCATTTTACCTCTGCTATCATTACTTTGTTGTACCTGTTAGTACTAGTAGTATAGTTTTATTTGGGTGCATCATCCTCACAAGTAATCAATTTGGTTAATGTATACAAAATATTGTAAAACATATATTTGAAAACAGTAACTATGGAGTTTCTTGGCCGTTCTTCTCCATAAGAATCAACTTTTTGCAAATGGACAACTAGAGTCCCTGTAATATTTTTATTTTCAAACTGTTTTGACATTCAAAAGTGCCTTTTAATGGTCTAGTTGGAATAAATGAATTGACTTTGATTTGTAGAAGAAGGGAATGCTGTATTTTTCGTGAACTAATGACAAGCTACTGAAAATAAGAAATACTTGTGACTTGAAATCTCGATGTAATAAATGAAAACGTGTCGAGTGCGGTCAAATCGACGCCGCGCTTCCGCTTGAAGGTTAAATTTGAAAATCGAGGCTCGTTAACTGTTTCGATATTGTTCAGTTAATTGACTGATTCTTGTATTTCAAATATCTTCAGGTAATGGAGTACATGGTTGGTGGCGATTTAAAATCACTCCTTGGCGTTTATGGATTTTTAGAAGAATCTATGGCAGTATTTTATGTAGCTGAAGTCACTCTGGCTTTGGACTACCTGCATAGACACAACATTGTACATAGAGACTTGAAACCAGATAACATGCTTATATCAAGATCTGGACATGTGAAGTTAACAGACTTTGGTTTGTCTCAAATTGAAGTCAATAGAGGTAAGTTCGTAATATTATAGGTACTATTTTTTTTGTCCTAGATGGGAAATCATCAAATGACTTCTCCCGCTCTGGGCGGAGCGGAAAGTGTCAGACTCTTACCGACTAAAACCCACCTGTAATTCTTCCTGTCCCCTTTGCGTTCCAGGGCTGCAGTGACTCTTTCGAACAAATTCCGCAACCCTAGCAGACACTGAGCCTACGTGGCCCAGCTTCCTTGATGATAGCTCTTTGAGACGCGCGTGGAACACGATGCGCCATCGACCCGGGCTTGGTTGCTATCGGACGGCGAGCCACCTATAGCTCACCATCCTCATAATATTATACCTTATATCATATAACATAACATCTTGCATGTAGTTCCCGATGACTTGATCAGTGTATGTATGTAAATCAATCTGATTTCTGCAACTCCACAACCAAACATGTATTTTGCATGTAGGTGGGACAAATGTGTCATTTGATCGACTACAGCTCCCCAAGGAAGGACAGCAACGCCTTTGTGATTAACTATCTTACGGAAGGTACCTGGTATTTCGAAGTACTTAGCCCTGTAATCCGTGCCGTGACTACCGGGCAGCTTAGGAGCAGATGTCTCATCTTCCTCCATACAGACTCTACAAATTTAAAATAATATACCTTCAATTGGCACAAATCTAGACAAGAAGCTGCTATTGAGTAATTCCATAAGAAAAAACGTTTACTATTGACATTAGACTTTATTATTTTTATATTTTATTGGAAATCTTTTGTGTTTGTTTTTGTACTGACATTTTGAAATATGAATGATTTAAGTGTATTTTTTTTGTGTTTGTGTTGTGTATTGACATTTCAAATTAGAATGATATGAATGTAATATTATTATTTACTAGCTTCTGCCAGCGACTTCGTCCGCGTGGAATAGTTACTTTACCCCCGATTTTGAAACTCTCAGCCCGATCGGTTTAAAATTGACAAAGTTTCATACAAACGTTCATCCCCTATTTTATCCCCTTGGGGGTAGAATAAATCAAAATCCTTTCTTAGCGGATGCCTACGTCATAACATCTACCTGCATGCCAAATTTCAGCCCGATCCGTTCAGTGGTTGGGCTGTGCAAAGCTTAAAAAATGGAGTAACTTCTCCCGTTTTCCCAACATTTTCCTTCACTGCTCTGCTCCTATTGATTGTAGCGTGATGAAAAGTATACTATAACCTGCCCAGGAGCATGAAGAATAATTGCACCAAGTTTCGTTAAAATCGGTCGAGTAGTTTTTGTTTCTATAAAGAACATACAGACAGACAGACAAAAATTTTACTGATTGCATTTTTGGCACCAGTATCGATCACTAATCACCCCCTGATAGTTATTTTGAAAATATATTCCTTGTACAGAATTGACCTCTCTACAGATTTATTATAAGTATAGATGTTGATTTAAATTGAATTAATAACGTTTGAAAAGTTGTTATAATTAGTTCGTGTATGCATTAAATATTTGTACGCCGATGCCGGCTAGACATAGTGTTACTTACTCGTAATATAATTAATTAGAACATCTGTACCTACCCACCTATGTTTAACAAATAAAAATATTTGTATTTGTATTTGAAAAATCCAACTACACGGCCCAATTCATCCAGAAAGAAACCTGAAAATCCTTTTAGTTGTTTAGAGTTTCAGTAATGTACAACACTTTAAAGAACATCATCTGCCTAGCCTTTTCCCAACTACATTGGGGTCGGCTCCCAGTCAAGCCGGATTCAGCTGAATACCAGTATTTTACGTGAAGCGGCTGCCTACCAGACCACCACAACCCAAAACTGGGGAACACGGTACTTCTTGGCAAGACTGGTGTCAGATTTTCTGGCTTCTGACAATCCGTAACGACTGCCAAAGATCTCCAATTGACAGCCGGGACCAACGGCTTAACGTGCTTTCCGAGGCACGGAGAAGTCTCGTTATGTTAAGATGGTCACCCATCCACAGACCAACCTAGGCAAGCGTTGCTTAACCTACAAGATCGTCCCGTGCGGCTGTCATAATTTAGCCACGAGCTCTTTTAGTTTTTTAGAGTTTCAGTAATGTACAAGACTTTAAAGAACAATTCAGCGAATTTCAATAAGACACAGTTGTACTGATTAGTTAAATATCCTGTAACATGTTCCATTTACAGATTTGGAGATATCAGACTTTGTGAATTGCACACCCAGTCTGAATATGAGGACCCCAGGTCAGCTGCTGTCACTTACGTCACACTTTTCCTTCGGTTCTGGAGGAGGAGACAACACTCACACCTCTGTGATGTCTACAGATGCTTGTGAGAACCTTCTTGATGAGCTTAAAGAGACCTGTATGCTTTTATTACTTCAATATAAACATTATCTAATGCCTACATGTGTTATAAAAATAATACTTTTGCAGGTAAATTAAAGAACCTGTTTGATGGTGTGAGTGCTTTTGAAAGTTCACCCTTATTAAATCAGTCAAACATGTCAGGCATACATCCTTTTATGAGTGCTGGAAGTATAAATTTTGAAAATGTAAGTAAGTTATTCTACAGATACAAGTAAAATATACCATGCAAAATATATTATTTTAACATTTCTTCTTTGCTTCTCTCATCAATCACTCATGTTTATGGTTCTTATTTTGTCTTGTGTGTCTAATTTTTCAGTCTCAAGACTCAGGCTCATACCATACCTGTGAGAGTTCGAAAAACAGTTCCAACTCTAGAAGCAACAAGTCTACAGATCCCAGTAGCAACAGTTCAGTGGGCGAGTCCACTATGCTGTCGGATTCACAGCATGATCAGTCCACTTCTCCACTGTGCAGAGGACACTCCTTGAAGAGGATACCTAGGTGTCTAATATGTCACAACTTAGTTGATTACTGCATAATTATTAAATTGGTTATTCTACGACCCGTAGTTCAGCTGTTTGTTGTCTGTCATTCACTCTTACTGAGTGACTGACAGACAAAGAATGACTGACTGACGGAAGAGTTTTATGTAAATTGACATCTATTTAAAAATTAAACAGATAAGCCCTTTTATTTGATACCAAACAAGACATCAATACATTTATATTTCGTTTTGAATTTATGACCTCTAGAGGGCGCCATAGTAAATCGAATTTTACCCGTGATTTCACATTCGATTTGCTTCTCTTGCCCTCTTTTTGCTTCGCCGTAGTCGGGTAAAAAGGAGATACAAAGTTCAAACCATTTGAAACTAAATGTAGTTCATACTAAATGTAAATGAATATGTTTCTAAACGGTCAGGAAAAACGGAAAAAACGGAACAGGTTCTAATACTGCTTCTTAATAATGCTGGCATTTATTATTCTTATGTATTTATCTTACAAATAAAATACTTCTTATTCCAGCTTCAGAGCCAAAAAAAGAAAAAGGATTTTGGATTGTGATGGAGACACACCCACAGGTGTGACAAGCCTACTAGAGTCTAAAGAGAGTCACAGTGGTCTAACCCAAGAGATCATGGCCTTAGAATTGAGTCAGAATACGCCCAAGCGAATGTCCATACACCCTACACCTGATAAACGCAAGAATCCTATAAAGGGTGTCCTGAAAAAACGGTAAGTGTAAACAATCTTCTGCCTAAACCAAAAACAATTAGCAGGCTAAAAATGGTGCACTGAAAAATGTTATTTTTACTCCACAGTTGGGTTTCACAAAATGATAGCCATCATTTCAATGTAGGAGTGATATTTTCCACGCCGGTATCAAATAAGTCGCCGGAAACTAAGAAGAAAGAGACTCGCTTCAACCTTCCTAAAGATGACCACCCGCCTTCTGGCGCAAAGGATAAAACCTTCATGTTTGGCAAACATGTCTCCACTAGCTTAGAAATATTTCCTACTAGAAGGTTAAGTAAGGTAATAAAGTAAATTAATTCTTTTTTTATATACTTATTAATACCTTCTCTGTGATTCCGTCGAAGTCACCTTTCCCATCAAACATATATTGCGGCTCTGTGGCACAATAGTGTAACTTTCAATCGGTGAAAGTATTTCTATAATCGGATCATTACTTCTTGGAATCAAACCTAAAGGCGACTCGGAACAATCAGATCATTACCTGTTAATATAAGTTAAACTTGACTGCACTCAAAACATCTTCACTTCACTTCAGTAATTTGGGGTGGCATGGGCAATAAAACCCAACCAACTAGTATTTGTCTGTTGGCTTGTAGGAGTTTCTGATATGTCTGGAAAACGTACCTATTTGTAATTAAAATTATCTGATGTTCAGAATTAAGTTTTTTTCTTTTTAAAATAACTCCTATACAATTGAGAATTATTAATCAGGAGAATAAATAATATATGACTGCTAATGAGATACTTTATTAAACTAACATAATTTAATGCCGCTCATTAAATTATGTTTGCAAAAAAATTACTTAACTGACAATAATTATGGTTAATTAGTAAAATGTAGCTCATTTTACGTATTTCAACAGTAGGAAACAGTTAATTTAAGCTAGAAACTAAAATTCCAAGTGTCTGAATCCTACTTCCTACTTTAATATTATAAACGCGAAAATTTGTAAGTATGGATGGATGTCTGTTACTCTTTCACGCAAAAACTACTGAACGGATTTGGATGAAGTTTGGCACACAGATGATTTATAACCAGGATTAACATATAGGACGATTTTTAACCCGATATTCCCACGGGATTGAAACTTATGCGGATGAAACCGCGGGGCGCTGCTAGTTAAATACAAAATTGGGCGACAAATAAGATACTGAGACGGCGAAAATAATACTAATTTAGTGAGTCAAGTAGCGGAACATAAGGCACAAGGAGCTTAAGGGCCTCGACGAGGACATAGCTTTGCTCCGCCCAAGCAGGGCAGACCTCCACCGTGTCCTCCGGGCGATCCACACAGTGTTGACACCCGGACGTGTCCTCCCGCTGGATCCGACACAGGTACCTCCCGAAACAGCCGTGTCCGGTGAGCACCTGCGTTAGGCGGAAGGTGAGGACGCCGTGGCGTCTCTCCAACCACTCCTTAAAGAGGGGACTTATCGCTGCAATGGTGGCGTGCCCAAGAATAATTCGTACCTCAAATTCATATTTTTAAGTCGCCTTTTACAAAATTTGTGATCGCCCTTAGTCTTTCGCTCATATTTCAGTAGGTACGCCATAATCAGTATTTTTGACACCCTTAGTTTGAATTAATATTCGATCGTTTAGCTTTGGCAGCACTAAATTAAAATGATCAAAACTCTACAGGGTGAAGGCAGTCGGTCTCCTACAGACTCATGTAGGACTCCATTGCCGACTGCGCACACGCCGTACCGAACACCGAAGAGCGTGCGAAGAGGAAACTTAGTCTCAGATCAGAGGATTTTAGGAACACCCGACTATTTGGCGCCTGAGTTACTATTGAGGTAAGATAACGTTTTTGCCTGCCCTAATGGCAAAAGGCGTTTACGTCAAAATACATAACTTCCGTCTTATAATTATTTATTTATCATTTTCTTGGCAAAACTTCTTCCTCTTAAAGCAAATATAAGATTACTAGTTGCTTGCGGCTTAGTACGCGCACATACCGATTTTTTCCCGCTTCCTCATGAATGTAGCTATCATATACAAAAATATTTTTCCAAATCCGACTGATAGTTCCAAAGACAAAACAACAAACTCTTTCGCTTTATTATCTAACTAGCAGCGCCCCGCGTTTCCAGCCGCATAGTCCCCGTTCCTGTGGGAATATGAGGATAAAATATAGCACCCGGGAATAATGTAGCTTCTCAACAGTGAAAGAATTTTTCAAATCCGTTCAGTAGTTTAGAGGCCTATTCAATACAAACAAACAATTAATTCTTTCCTCTTTATAATATTAGCATAGAAAACTACTAATCTATGTATTTGTAAATTATAAAGTGCACTTATTCCGAGAAGAGTCAATAAGAACCACGTCTGTTCGCATTAAGAGTTACAATGTGAGTGAAGTCGGAGCGTTCTTTTTTATTTTTTTTTTGGAATGGACTACTCGCAGTTCAGCACACTAAGGCTGTTGCGCCAACTGTGTCGTCAATTTAAGGGCAAGTTGCTGATGGATAATCCTGGCTACAAGGTTGTGCCTGTGCAAATAGTGTCCGTCAGCCAGACAATATTATCATGTATGTTTATTGGTAAAATTACTCAAACCATTCACGGCATCTATAATGTTTACATTATGACGACACGGTTGGCGCAGTGGTTGAGCGTTCGGCTGCTACGTTACGTGTCGCGGATTCGATTCCTGCACGGAACAAATGTTTGTATGGCCTACAGATAGTTGTTCCGGGTCTGGGCGTCTTGTGTATGTGAATTTACATGTTTGTGAACGCACCCACGATACAGGACTAAATCCTAGTGTGGGGCAACGTTAAAAACGTTGTGGGGCGACGGCTTGCTATCATTTATTGAAGAGTTCCGTTTCCTATCTCTGAAGTTCTTCATCAAATCTTCACCAAACTGGGCAGGGACCAACTCGAAAACTTACGCTCTTCCAAATCATCGTATAAAGTCTTTTCATTTTACATCGACTAGTGGAACTGAGAACATCATCAATATAGTCGAAGCCAATTAAATAAGCATTATTAGGGATAACTCAAAAAACACACAAAAAAAATAGTCTACTTGAAAAACTCCTCCTTTTTTAAGTCGGATAACAATAAGCTGAAAAGAGGGAGTAGATAGCAACTTGAATGTAGTATCTTGCCTAACTTATTTCTATGTGACCTTGTGATGCCTTAGACCTTAACAATTGCCACTTACGATAAGCATCTTGCTTTAAAACCAACAATTACCACAAAGACTCTTATGTATCTTTAGAATGAATCGCGCTGCTTCTCTATTCATTCTGAATTGTAACTGTTTCAGACAAGGCCATGGTCCCGCGGTAGACTGGTGGGCGTTGGGAGTATGTCTGTACGAGTTCATGACAGGCGTTCCTCCTTTCAACGATGAGTCACCACAGGCTGTCTTCAAGAATATACTATCGCGAAGTGAGTGTTCAAACTGTTTTTCTGGAAACCTTAACTTGATATCTTTGTACATATATTATGATTACAAGTTAATTACTCTAGAGGTAAATAGGGTCGATAACAGTTCAGTAAAAATTAGTACATTAGCTGAACAAGAATTACAAGTTTATCTATTTTATAAAGACAGTGCGAATTTTGTGAATTTGTGTATAATTGGAGGGTAATCTCTGAAATCTGGCACCTATATGAAAAACACCGGTGCGGGCTGCTAGTTATGATGCATGATGTTTCAGACATCGAATGGCCGGAAGACGACGAGGCGCTGTCCCCGGAGGCCGTGAGCGCCATCGAGGCGCTGCTGACCATGGAGCCGGCGGCGCGCCCCGCCGCGCCCGCCGTGCGCGCCATGCCCCTCTTCCGCAACATCGACTGGGACAACCAGCTCAACGTGGAGCCGCCCTTCGTACCCACCCTCGACGATGTCCATGATACTGGCTACTTCCAAGGTACGTTTCATATTGAGTAAATGCTTAAAGTTTAACAGAGATATTGTGTTATGTAGAGGATTACCGAGGTGTGATAGGCTCCAAGTTAAATACTCCTATCGTGCACTTTTTACTTACATCTGGTGATACCGGGATCCGACTCCAACCCCAACAATCATAGTTGGAAAAAGCTAGAAAGATTGATTGATTAATAATGATCAGATCCAAAAATCCCTGTATAGTCCTTTGAAAAGATTTCAGTGTATTTTTATTATTCAATCAATCCGTTGAAAATGTTCCCCATTATAAAAAGTTCGCATAGACAAGTTAATATAATGACGGTGATACGAAAGTGAAGGTGTAATTTAACCATTACTTTCATATATTTTTCGTGTCTGCACGATCTCTCCTTTGGTATTATAAATGTATTGGTTAACTCACAAGTCACAATAACGATAAGTTTTTCAGTTTGGGTAGACAAAAAAAATACAAACATCCGAATTGAGAACCTCCTCCTTTTTTAGAAGTCGGTTAAAAACTAAGTCTTTTCGAGTTCTAATTTAGAAACAAAATTAGAAATGGCATGAAGTAAGTATATTCATGTAAGTATGAACTCCATGAAAATTCAGTAGTTTTTTTTAAGCCAATATCGGAAACTTATTTTGAGTTTTTTTTATTGTTTCAGCTCGTAATATTCTACAACACCTGCACGTTTCTAACTTCGACATGTAACATAGAGGCCTATATATTAGATAGTATGGAATTAAATGTATTAGTCAATATAATGTAATGTGATAAACATACCTATAACCTACTTTAAATATTGTGATTATTATTGCTTCTTTTTGCTTACAATTATGTACTAACCAAATCCAGAATATAGACTGAATTTCCATTTCATTAAGTACCTAGATTATGTTATTATTGTAATTGTGATATTCATTCATGTAGCTGAAAGATTTTAAATAAATAACAATAGTTTCAAAATATGTTTATTTTTTAAATATAAATATAATTTAGACCCTTATCCTAAATTGGCACAATTTCCATAAAGTTCTACATTAATATTGTTGCATCTCATGTGAAAATCAAGCCCGTTCGGTTGTTTTTCTCAAAGTAGTTGCCCTTAAAAAATATTCATGGAATAATAACTGTCAAAAGTAACTTTAAATTTCACTGTTGGAATTGTTGAAAAAAAGTTTGAGTACGTAAAAGTCTACTTGGCGTTTTTCTGTATCCAAGGGAGGAAGTAGGTGACACGTGTGTAGACTCCGGGGTACTGGCCTTTGCCGCAACCAATGCCCCAGGACACGATGCCCACTTGCGTCCAGCGACCATTTTCGTTCACCATTAGAGGGCCGCCGCTGTCACCCTGTGGAAATGACAAAGAAATAAATGATAAATTGCAATCTGTACCTACATTATTATGTCATTAACAATCTCAGAACTTACACTGCAGGAATCCATACTAGCTTTACCAGCACAAAGCATGTGTTCCACAATACCGCCTGGGGCAGCTCCACCGTATTTCAACTTACACTCCTGGTTTGACCAAACCGGAATCGATACCTCTTGAAGTACTGAAGGCTGGGGCCCACCTACATAAAACAAAGGAAAATGAATCATAAATAAGTGGTAAACGAAAACAATATAAACAAAAAACAAGCCAAAATTATTCACCAAACGCTTTTAGAGGTGTTATTGGAAAAATATGCTAAAACCTTTTGTAATAATACAATTTGCCTTTGTGTCAAATGATTCACATTGTGACCAAAATGACATATTTCGCTGTGATAATGCCGTAACATATTATTTTGTTGTAACGAATTATTATCCAGTCTGATACTTACTTTCACGCAAACTTCCCCATCCGATGACCGTGGCGACTTTGCCCTGGTATGTGGATCTGCCCCCGACTGGCATACAGATGGGACGAATGTTCTTTGTGAAGGACACAGGCTGATCGAGCGTTAGAACGGCTACATCGTTGTACTGAAATCGATCAACAGATTCTAGTTCTAGTAAAAAATTTACCGGAGGGAAGAAACATTATTTTTCTTATTTAGGAAGTGTTAAATTTACCAAAGTACGCATGTCAAAGCCTCGGTGTCTCACTACTCTCTTGATTTTCCTTTCAATATGTTGAGTTTCCGTGTTCGTTCTTATGTTGTAGTCTCCAAGTCTGGCTGTCAGGCGAGCTACATCCCATGAGGTCATACTGGAAATAGTTCGTGTTTTAACGGATTAATAATACAAAAAAGCAATATTGACTTATTTTTTTGTTGCATGAAATTTTTCTACTGTTGTTTACTAATTTGAGTGCACTGATTACGAATCTACTCTCAGATTTTTTGTAGCAGCTCTGGTAGTGCGATACAGGTGCTGTCTTGAATTTGCATCAGTAGTCGATATTCTATCGATAGCAGTGTAACCAAACCAGATTCTGTATTTTCATTATATTTTCCTCAAGGAGGTCGTGTTTAAGCAGTCCTGATTGTTTCTGTATTATTTGTGGAGAACATATGTTCAAAAAAATCCATTTGAATATGTCTGACTTCGTGAAATAAGCATACTGGGATTACTTTGGATTTCTATTGCCGAAGAATTCTAAGCCCTGGATACCTAGTTTGGTAGGTATGTAAAAAGAAATAATAAGAATAGAATCTGAGCAACTAAGATCCATTCATTTATTGTTTACAGGCAAGACTTCCATCAATTTTTTTTATCAGGCTACACAAAACACACAATTCATTATCCTTTGTGGTTTTGTGTCAGGATGAAATAATTTGGAGATATTTATTTCTGATTTCTTACTGTGCCACACAATGTGCTGCAGAAAGCACGTGTCGGTCGTCCATGAGGGAGCCGCCACAGAACTGACGCCCAGCGTTGAACAGCGCCACGATCCATGGCCATTCGTTGAGCTCGGCATTATGGCCTCCTACAATTCGTTCCTCGTCCTGGTATGTGCTTTCGTACGTCTGTAATTGTGAGTTAGTTCCTTAATAAGATCTAAGTTTAGGCAATCTCGGGTCAATATTGGTTATTATAAAATACATAAATACTGTTTAATCTAGTTACTTTTTGTTATATCCACCTCTCACCCCAAATATGTAGGTAGTGTCAAATCTTTTTCTCAATCAATGCTTAAAATAACTGATGAAGTCTATACTACTAGAAATATACGATAAAGTCATACTGACTATGGATTAGAATATATCGTACCTGAGGTCCATTTTTTATGCCACAAGACCCATCCACGGCAGGCTGGGAAGGCTGAACGGGTGGTGCAGGCGCCGTAGGCTTCGTAGGGTACGCTGGCGCCCATGTCTTAAACATTCATTATTTTAATAGTTCCTGCGGTGCGATTCTGTAAACCTCTCAACGTGTAAGTTTAGGTAAAGTGAACATGAAGTAAGCTGTATATTCATACCAATAAGATGGAAAGTCAGTTCAGTTCATGCTGAGTCCAACTAAGTTTACACGCTGAAATTTTGACAGAATTAAGTCTTTAAAGAATGGGAAATCATCAAATGACTTCATCCGCACTGGGCGAAGCGGAAGGGATTGTCAAACTCTTACTGACTAAAACCCATACTTGGATCTATCTCTCATTAGTGACTCTTCAAACAAATTCCGCAATCCTGGCAGGCGCTGGCTGTAGCGGGCCCCGTCTGCTGACATCTTCTTGTGGCGCGAGGAACAAAACGCGCCGTCAACTAGGGCCTAGTTGTTATCAGACGGCGAGCCACCCAACGCTCTCCGTCCGAAGGCCTGCGCTACAGAGACCGGGAATCGCCCTGTGACTCCTGATGCCCGGGGCGTGTGGTTTTCCCCTCACTCACGCGGCCCGCATCCTCTGGAGGATGACTCAAGGAGGTGACTGTTTCCTATGCCCCATTGTTCCGGATCATGGATTGAACCAGGGGCGGAAGTGAGAGTTGCCAACGCCGAGGACACGGTGGTGCCCCACACAAGCAGTGCAGACCTCTACCATGTCCTCCCGGTGATGCACACAGTGGAGACGAGTGTCTCCACTGTGTATCGTATCGGGCACATCCTCCTGCCGAAACTGGTAACTGTCGAAAGAACCGTGTCCGTGGTCTGTCCAGTAATTGCGTCATGCGGAAGTTGAGGACGCCCTGGCTCCTCTGTAGCCACTCCTCAAAGAGAGTACTTGTCGGCACTATAATGAGGTGCCCGACCAAAATGGCCTGCAGTCATAATGACGACACAGTAGTAGTATGTATACAGGTGTACTCATAATCATTTTACCTGTTTGGTTGTGCTAGGAGGTCTAGTAGCCCATGTTGTTGATGACGCTGGGAAGTTACTTGGTGGCTTTGTGACACCTGCAACTGTTGACAATCATTTTAGTTTCAGATTGACATAAAAACCTGGTTTTCCTTTAACAGTTAATAAAAGAAAACTTGTTAAAAAATGTTTTCTTACCCAAAGATGGCGGGTGCGTGGGCGCAGTGTGATCCGGTGGGTGGGTCGGTAGAGGGGGGATTGTTGGCGGCCATTGTGCAGGGATCTGTCGGAACTCGTTGTTACCGTACGACCATCTCGTCAGCGCGGATAGGACGCCGCCTGAAAGTCTGTTAAGGGTAGGTACTGTTAAAGATTTATTTTTGTTCAGTTTGAGCAATTCATTGGCCTGCGATATGTACAACCGATATCACATCAGTGGTGTGTAGCCACGTTGATCTTTTACTTCCAAGTTTAAAATATAAGACAGTCATTCTGATTTTTAGGGTACCGTAGCCAAAAAACGGTACCCTTATGGATGATGCGTCATGTCTGTCTGTCTGTCCGACAATTAAAGCCACATAAATTAAAATTGGTAGGTAGGTGCAACCTGTTAACCGCTATTCAATAATGCTGTAATATTATGGAAAAAAAAAATTTAGTGTAGTAGTTAATACATGTGTAACTGAGAGATGATAAAATAAATTCCTAAAACATAATCCTGTGGGGTAGGTATTATTGGATAGATATTTCAAAATGAATTAGAAGTTTCTAAAAAATAATTTTATTTAAGGTTAAGGTAAGGTTTTTGAGATATGTGGTTCCGAATTCGTAAAAAATGTGTTCAACTTTTTTCTAACCCTCTAACTTTTAAGTATGTGAAGTTCAAAATAAATTCTAAAATAATTGGGCAAATAGAAATTGAGACACTTCCAACGAAAATTGGTTTGAACATCACAGCTCATTAAATATACTTTTAGAGATATGCGATTTTAACAGTGAACTACGGAACCCTTCACTATGCGTGGTCCGACAAGTACTTGGCTGGTGTTTTACTACTGATGTATGGTCGTATTCATTACCTTCTATCGATTACAAACTCACCCCGCTAAAGCTGGTAGCTGAACTGGAACTGAGGGCTGCAGATAACCAAATCGCTGGACATCAGGCTCCTGCTGCGGGGGTGTTCCCACTGGTTCCGTGCAGCATACACCAAATACCTTAATTTCAACACATGTTCATCACTACTCGTACACGTTAAGACAGGATGACAGGTTTGCATTCCTTTGTCCATTGCGGCATGTCCTTTTTGAAAACCAGTTTTTGTATCTAGGTACTTAATTTGTATTGAGATGCTTTTAAAAGGCAATTCGATTATTTATTATTCGATACTGTAACTTGATGATACTTTATTAATTTGTTAAGTATACATACCTACTACGATGAAGCGAGAAACAAGATATGCATCTTCCAAGTGTCAAGTAGATTACTTGGCCGACCAAAACCCGTTATGTATTACTTGTTATAATTCGGTATAACACTGAACAAGGTTCTTAATTATATGACCTATGTATCTCAGATTTGCCTCAAGCCAAGCTTGTCTCAAGTTACGAATATGAACCTTATACCTTTTAAGTTAATGTGCATGTGTATGTAGGTATATGTCTATAGGTAACTTAGCAAAATTAGGACACGAAATTGGGCCTTACTCGTCAATTACTTGACGAGTAAGGCCTAATTTCATATGAAACACTTACTATAGGTACTTGGAATGATTAAAGTGTAGGTAACTTAAAAGTAATATAGGTCTCAGCTTTATTATAAGTACAGCTCATAATTGTGTATCGGTACCTCCATGTTTTCCTCGTTGACGTAGCTGCAGGTATCGTAGTGTCCCATCACCCAGCCGTCCCAGCCTGAAAAGTCCGCCACCTTGAACAGCGGGTAGCAGTCGCGGAAACTCTTGCATGACCCTTTCTTGCCAAGAGTCGTTTCGCAATCCATTCCGATCGCTCCATCTGTCTGTTAAAATGGGGAATACAAATATTATAGTACTTTTGAACATAAAAACCGAGAAAATTATCAAATTGTGGAACTACGTACTGCGTGACGTATTGAGCGTTGTTTATTGTAATGGATTTTAGCAAAACTAGAAAAGTATTACTTAAAATGGAATTCGAACTTCTTTATACTTAAATTCCATTAGAATAAACATAGCTAAACTCGATATTTGAGTTATACAGATTGAAATTATCCCCAATTACGAGTAAAGTCAAGTACCTTATTCAGGTACCTTCTTAATCAAAAATAGCAAACAGGAAATAGTGAATATGAACAAATCTTGAGTTCATTCATACCTGCCGCCGCAGCAATATTAATTGCTTTGCATCGCGAGTAGAGTTTGATGCGTCGCGCTTAACACGATCGACGTGCGCTGAAAAATAATAAGTAAGTAATCATTTTATTTTTATTTATGTTATTATGCTAAATTTCCACAGTTATTTAGATCATGTGTTTAAATTAAAAACTGCCTTTCAGGCTCGCAAAAACGTTATTATAAATTTGTTACACTGCAATCTTTTAAAAGGAACACTCATTAAAAAATAAAATGTTTGATCCCTTTTTATGATCGCTAATCAACTGTATCGTTTGTAAATGATTGCAATTTGGTCATATAATAAAAATAAAGAACGATAAAAGAGACCGTTTAAAAAAAAGAACACGACGTCTTAGGTACGTTGAACCCATAATATATCTATGGTTGAACCTGTCACAATCATAATGGCAGTCCAACTTAGTTGTTTATGATTAGTCCCCAACATCACAACGCAAATGGATAACGGTCGCTTCAATAAACTCCAATGAGCACGTTTGTACCGTATTGAGATCTAAAAAGTATAACAGCGATTCATATGTATTAATTAATTATCCTCACTAAAACCTGTTTTGTGACGAGTACTTCTTTACCTTGATCATGTATTGATAATAGATTCTTTTTAGTTTTTGACTTGTAAATTGAGTTTTCCATGATATAGTTCTGGAGGTAAGGCAGTGCCACCGCCAAGTCGAGCAAAAAAGCGGCACGGCCGGGGCCGTACCAACCTTTTTTCGTAACAGTTCAGGCCATTTTCGACCCCCTATAACTTCGTTTTGGATAAAACAAAAATCCTGAATTATCAGTAACCAAGCAGGCATTGTATAAACACGGTATATTTCAAATTTCATTCAATTTGAACGTTTAGCTAAGAATTAAACTAATCAAAGTTTCTTAATTTTGTCACGCACTCACTAACTGACTGACCGATCATCAAAACTCTAAGGCACTTTTTGCATACAGACATAGAAGCTTCAAATTTAGAATACAATTAGTGTTTACAAGGAAATACTAAAATCTTTTGCAATTTCTGTTCAGTTTTCTAGATACACCAACTGCATAAATAACTTTGTAATACAATATAAGTATGTAGGATTACAAAGTTACATTTACAGTGAATGAATCCGTGTACCTGTATAATGTATAATATAATAATGTAATAATAGGTGTAAATAAGTACCTCTTCAAGAAGTAGAAACTTATTCCGGAAAGGAAAAAAGTAGGACTATCTACAATAAGAAATGAGATGCTATCAAAAACATAAGTTGTAAAATAACCAACCCCTAAATTAGGGACTGAATAAATTAACCGATTTGGTATTACATATTGATCTTACAATTTTTTACGGTCGAAGAAGTCAGTTCTTCGACCGTAAAAAATTGTAAGATCAATATGTAATACCAAATCGGTTAATTTATTCAGTCCCTAATCAAGGGACCTTCTTTCTTAAGTTATTGAGTAGATAAAATTGAAATCATAAAACTAACTGGTACACTAAAATCAAGTGCAGCTGTTAGATATGACGATGTTAGCAATAATATGATTAAACTGACTAAACAAGTTATAGCAAGCCCTGTAGCACATATTTGCAACTTAAGCATGTCCTCTTGTGTACGTTGTACCTAGTGACTTAAAGATAGCCAATGTGATACCAATACTGAAATCGGGCGACTCTTGTCAACCAGTAAACTACAGGCCTATATCGCTTCTGAGCACACTATCAAAAGTAATTGAAGATTACTTCAATATTTTGAACAAAACGGTGTATTGGCCGGGAACCAGTTTGGTTTTCGTGCTGGCAGGTCCACGGAGGATGCTGTCACGCATGTATTTGATACTGTCATTAATAAAGTAGATAGGTAATGGGCAAAGATGTGCCGGTGTTTTCTTGGATTTAGCAAACGCCTTCTACACTGTTTCCCGGTCGATACTGCTAAGAAAACTAGGGATCAGAGGCTTAGCTCTTAACTGGTTTACGTTCTATTTGTGTGAGCGAAAGCAGCGCGTCCGTATCGATTTCAGTGAGCACGTCAGTGATTTTGCTGATGTTGATTTCGGTGTACCGCAAGGCAGTATTCTAGTGCCTTCTTCGTGTGAGGCAATTGTTTATCCATGTGACCCTGCTACGATTACATAGAGATACTAAATAACTGGCTCGCCATTCATCAAGAGCGGTAAAATGGGATCGACCAAGAGTACGCTCTGCCTTTTCACGGGTTTTTTTTTATACAAAAAATTCTACTATCACAATAAAACTATATTGATTCTCACTTATAGACTTTTTAAGAAAGCTGTATTTAAATGGCTGCATCCCAAAAATTCCAATATAACCGAAGAACTTTTAAAACATACAGTCGTTTTATTTGCAAATATAATATATATGTAGTTAAAAGTAATAAGTAACTAACTACGATATACCTACTATGTATATAATAAAAACTAGCATGCACCCATCCATACACTCTACATTCACCCTACATACCACACACTCCACAAATACACATAGGTACACTCACCCAAAAGAAATCACCCATCCATTTAATTTAATTCATTTTTTATTGAAATAAAATATCGTAGTTAGTTACTTATAACTTTTACACGTAACTCCAGTTTTTCTGTCATTGTTGATTTTTTTATAAGTAGTTTCACAAAAAAACATGTTTGCCTTATTTAGGAAGAGACCGCACCCCATGGCACAGGGAATCCTAGTGTGGGATCCAGGGAATTTTGAAGAACTTAAGACTTTTTTGTATGTGTCGCATTAGCGTTTTATTTGCATACAATGTGTTATTTAATCTGAATAAATGTATTATTATTCTCTTTACTCAATTAAACTTGTATACTAATTTACATTAATAAATATTTCTTCAAAAAAGCACATTAAAAAATATAAAAAGTGGTATTCCGCCGGTGTCGGGAGCAGGGTCTAAGCTTCCGGTGGTTAGGGCTCCGGAGAAAGGAACCTCCTCACAATTCTGGCCGTATCAAGGAGTACAGCCTAATGCCTTCTGTATCAGGTCCTTTACCCAACTGCGTAACGCCAGCTTCGACAGGTGGTCGTCGTCGCTTTTGGCCATCAGGCCATTGGCCGTAACGACAAGCGGCACAATGACAGCCGAGTCCACATTCCACATGTCAACAACCTCGTGTGCTAAGTCGAGGTACGAGTACTTGATTTGCTTCTTCTCAGCCTTCACGAGGTTCTCGTCATGCGAGATGGTTACATCGATTTTATCATTGTGCGGCGGGCTAATCGGTCTAACACCGCGATGTCAGGCTTATTGGCGACAATAGTCCTATCAGTAATGATAGACCGATCCCAGTACAACGTGACATGGTCATTTTCGAGAACTGGGTCGGGCACATACTTATATTACGGTACCTTAGAATCCACAAGTTTGTATTTCAAAGCAAGTTGCTGATGGATAATCCTGGCTACTTGTTTGTGCCTGTGCAAGTACTCGCCGTTAACCAGACGAGAACAACCAGAGATAATATAAGTACCTTATGGATCTTTCATTTATAAAAAAAAACTAAATTGAAATCGCTTTATCCATTCGCGCGCTACGGAGCCACAGACAGACAGACATGTCAAACTTATAACACCCCTCTTTTTGCGTCAGGGGTTAAAAAAATAAGCCTCCCTCCACCTTGTATCACCAAGGGGGAGGGAGGGGTTAAAATGTCAAAAACATCACGTGATTAATGGATGGCCCCTTATAAAGTTTATAAATAGGTAGGTATAATGAACTTTTGTGTTCAATTGTGGTAGGTAGTTCAAAAGATCGATTTATTATCCTCAAAGCTCGTTCAAATGGGATATAAATAGGTACTTCCTGGAATAAACACATGTGAAAGACAGAGAGGCAAAGACGTACTCGAGTGGTTTCTTTTTACCATTTTGGTAAGGAACTGTCGAACCAAACGTTGCTTTTGGCAAGTGTTTGATTCGATAGTCGAGAAAACGAACTTTGCCAGTGATTCTCTTAAACATCGGGGTATTATTATTCTAAAGGCGATCTGAAACATAGCTGGTGTACAACAACGTACCAGACGTGTCGTAAACATGCATGTTATTTATTTTGGATCGCTGCATAACGGTTTCCGTTATATTCAAACTTCAGAATTCCATCATGTGTAGCATGCCAATAACATAAATGACCTAAAAAAATTACCTTCCTACATAGTTGCAGAATTATGTCATTATACTTTTTTTATTATAGCTTATCCTCACATTCATATTAATTAATACATTATACTAAATAGCTACAGATATAGGTGAGTAAATAGCCATTTAAAGGTAAACGGGTTGCGATAGTACATATGTGCATTTTTAATGAAGGCATGTAAGTTAAATTGTTCGCATAAATAACCGACCTTGAAGATGTTGGGAGTTGATGTTGATCGCACTCGAATTACGACCCAGGGTTCTAAATAATTAAACTTGATTTTCTGTGATTCCTGAATGAAAATATATGACCTTTAAAGGTTCCTAGATTTAAAATGAAAAAATCGTTTCTTGCCCATGTTATTAAAGAAAATTAAACTTTATTGTTTTACTCTGACAGGAGAATTTGCTCTGCTGTGATGGCTGCATCGCTATTTAAATACATGCAGTGGTATGCCGACTGACGCGACACCTTGAACTTGATACCATTATCATGTCATTTAATTTGTCTGTTGGGTGGGGCCTACAAAGGAGTATACAACAAAGGTAGCAAACTTATTGAAAATAAACAAAAGTTGAATTACTTACTATGAAGAAATGAAGTTACATTACCTACTAGGTATTTGAAAATAGACAAAGGAAAAATCAAACATTGTCGAAAGTTTTACGCTCCAGTTTTGTCGTGACTATAACAAGTCGGTTCGGTAACGCACATAAATCTAATAAAATTTGCTTCTGGATTCCGGGTTCAGCTAAATGTTATCCCGCTTCAATCGCCAATCTCCGATCTAATTAATGTCCTCGAACTTCAAAGTGAGGCACAAAAAGTTTAACAACTTGAGCCGTGGCATGGACAATGATATGATTGATGTGATCGCCTTTGCATATGTGGGCGTAATACAATTTGCATTGAATTGATCCTATAGGTATTTCCAAATAATAGCCCACGTGCTTTAGAAGTTTTAAGTACCTAACTACAAACTCAATCACGGGTCGATGACCAATGGTTTCACCAAGTTCGGTACCTATAGACTAAAAGAAACAATGAACCATAATAATATTTCTATGAAATATAATGCTAGGATTTTTTTGTAGCTGTATAAATTATATTTAAATTTATCACCGATCATAGTATTTACGATGGACAAACATTTCAGTTGCATATTTTTAACTTTCTCTAGCCTCAAAACCCCATACCCACATGTGTCGTCCATTGTTTTGAGTCCTCGCAATACATTCACTGGACGTTATACTCATTCTATGAATAAGCCGTGCGTGAGTGAGAAAACCTCACTGCTACGTTTTAAGTACACGCCTCGCAGGTACTGATACGGTCAGTGACTTGAGCCAATAAAAAAATAACGAATAAGTGTATTATGAGGGACTTCGAATCTTAAATTTGTGCTTCATTATAATGATCGATTCCTGTCTTTGGAGCCTTAAGACCGGTGGCTTAAACCCTACTCCCGATAACGTGGACTGCATATTTTGGTCCTTTTTTATTTTCCTTAAATAAAGGTACAACATTTTGACGCTGACTGTACTTACTGTGTTAATGTCAGCATTTAATAAAGATGTCAATAATTTTATCAATTATGTTTATGAGCAAAAAAAAACATTGGATATCCGCTTACCATTTAAAATAACCGCATCGTCGGTGTAAAACGCACCATCAGCCTCTGAGAATCCATTCGTCTCAACGACGGAGTCACTCCCGTGGCCCAAAGCTAAGAGTCCCGTCCAAACAATAGTTAATTTAGGCCCTATCAACATTGTCTCGCTTCAATAATTGCGACATTCACTTAAGAGTAATATGGTATACGAAAAGGATAGTTTAATTTGGTGCGCGCGGCGGGTGTGTGCAGCCCACAAGGAGTCGCTTCGCAAAATGCTTCGGGCTCTTGACTTCGCGCCTTTATAATATTTTTGCACAGACGCTCTACATTAGTTAAAAAGATATCAGAGCTTTTTCTCCTTTTGTACTGACATTTGCCGGCCAATACAGGCGAGCTTTATAAAATATGACAACCGTTTCGTTTGGCATTCCCGAAAAGGAATATTCGGTTGATGGTGTTTATTTAATTTTGCTGCATTCGCACGGCACCATGGCCATAAAAAATGAGATCAATTAAACTAATAAAAATAAGACATACTGACAAAAAACGCAATGGAATTTTATTTGAACTGCAAACGTTGAGTTTCTAAATATTGCTAAAAGAAACATTAGTAGGTACCTATGTAAAAATAAAATATTTACAAGCAGTTTACATCTTATTACTTACCTACGTTTAGTTACATGAAATAACAATATTGTGAGTAGGTACATTGAAAAACATAAAACGTGGGAGTATAACAACATAAATATTTACATATATTAAAATCGAAAAGAAAGCTTCAACGCAAAAATGTCTGCCTAACGCTTCAATTTATTTGCTTATGTACCTATTATTGCAGAAGATATTTTTAGTCTTATCTTTTCTTCAAATAAAACGAACCAAGTTAGTAGACATAATCTTTGACAAGGATCCCAAAAAAAGATAATGGGACTCCCTTGGGCTTTGGTATGATTTTTCCTGTTTACAACGTCACGATTTTGATGCATGTGATCCGATAATCCCACCTATCTAAAATGCATATTGGTAAGTGCTTATAACCACAAAAGGCATTAGGTATAGTGTCAGTGACCTTTTCGAAATGGAGGAAGTCCATCGTCAGTGTCAACATCTTGCTTGTAACCTATAGGCAATTTATACTTACCTACCTACTGCATGTTTTGACGGGTGATTTGCATTAGATACACACCAAAAAAAGGTTTTGAAAACAGTAATTTATTTTTCGATATACGTTCTGAGTATTGATTACTCACTGTACTCACACAGCATTCGTCACCTGAGCAGGCACCTATTTGCATATAAGTTCGTCACGCACCTGATTGTGAGAGTACAGACCTACACTCGAGGTTTTCAAATATCAACTGTTATTAAATTATTATTTTTTGTTATTCGTAGATATAAAATAAATATATGTAACTGCCAAAATACAACCGGAAAATATTGCTGCTTTATATTTGCCTTGAATGTAAATTAACTGAGAGGCTGAGCAATGTCTAGTATTAAAGAATGGCTGGAAGATGAAATAAATGCCAATATTGCGAGCAAGCTTTTGAATGTCATTGAGGAGGTTTTTTAGACCATACAAGAACAAGATCAGAATATCGATGCGGACTGACGCTTTGTGCCCTGAACAAGCAGGACTATTAGATTGAAGCGCGTACGATATAAGCGACATTATATCTTTGAATGTCCCGTTATGTCAATGTTGTAGATCAGTATCTGTCAGTGCTGCGCAAAAATGTAATATAGCCTAACACTACTTACATTCACCTTTCTGAACAATGTTCATTGCGTGGGCAATAACATTTAAGCTTTGTGGCGTTTCGTGAGGGCCAAAAGCGACTGATTCTTGTTTTTACTCACGTCAGGTTTTGGTGATTACTTGGAACACTGGTGAATATCAACTCGTCAACTCTGTGTCTGTGAAAATTACTAACTAAACCTTTTTTTCTTAACTAAAGACATCTTGGCCATGAAAGTCGCTTCTGAGTCAGTTTTTGGTAGTTGGAATCCATTTGAAAAGTTCTAGGTAAATAAAGAATAGTATCGACTTTATGGCTTTTTAAATTCGTGTAAGTCGTTAACTTTTGAATGCTTGCCAAAAATTCTTCTTGTGCATATAAGCGCGTCGTCAAGATGGGTTGATTCCAGTCTTTGTAGGTTTACCCACACTTTTCAACGAGTAAATCGCGATCAGTACCTATTTCTTTCGACGAAACATCTTATCTGAAGACTTGCACCTTTCGCTGAAACCTGACTTTGAACTGGAAGATAGGTACTGAGTTTTCTATAAGAATAAAAATACTTACATTAGAGAAATTTTAATTTTTTCCCATGCTTCAGTTTCAATTATATTTTTAAATATTGAAGAAAATATACAGAGTAAGTAGGGTAAGTACTTTGTATATCTTCTTCAATAGTTGATCCGGTATCGGTAACAGGCTAAAGAGAAACCTCATAGCCTCTTACAAGACGTGCCGTGTCCAGAAGTTCTTAAATATAAATGTCCATAGATTCCTGAAAAACTGATCAGATGCTGTTGATATACATATACGTTTAGCAATAGCTTCTAGCAAGTTTTGTACTAGCTGGCCCGCGCAACTTCGTCTGCGTCACCTAAGAGAGAGAAAAAAAGGGTTTTGCAAAACTTTTCATTAATGCTTCGCTCCTATTGGTCATAGCGTGATGTTATATGTAGCTACTAGTATATTATAATGTTTTATGAATTAAACTAATCTAAGTATATTGGTTTTGTATTTCGTACGTAATGCGCTGACTCAGTCAGCGCGACGATTAGCATTCTGATGTTTTTTACTAAGGAATTCAGTAAGTATCTTTAAATTTTGTGAGTCGATTTTTATGAAATAAAAGGCTAGATAAAACTCCGGATAGCACTCGTATCTAAATATCTTCGAAGCAAATGAGTGGTTCTTGCGTGATGCTCCCACAAAAAGATAAAAAATTCTTCAATGTCTTTTTTCTAAAGTTTTTCAGTTAAGTACTTTTATGCAAAAATACTCAATGTACAGATACGTCGCGTCCACGATTTTATTATAAGTAATAGGTATTCCATTACCTACAAAAAAACTCAAACCAACATTATTTAGAACAACGAGATTTTGTTGTTTTATTTAAACCCAGACGCCATGACAGTAAAATCAGAAACAAGAATGAGCATTAATAACATTTATCTAGCTCTCATTTAAGACATGACAGCTCCACATTTCACAAGAACCAACTTAAATTTTTTTCCTGTTATTATTACAAGGTGTACAATAAAGTATATAATAATAATAATAATAAATAATATTGACTACCGATCATCAGGTGCGCTTGCAATAAATAAGTTTTGAATGTCGAGAGATCGTCAACCTCGGTAATAAGCATAAACTAATCGACTTCTATCAATCTAATGAACAATTATTATAACAGCTTATAATATATACATACATAATATGTATATTTATATAGTGTGCATGTCCTATTCGTCACTTCTGATGATGTTACATTAATTATTGTCCCGTGAACTTATACCGTTACTTTAAATTACTAACACTTAAACTAGTGTGTTCCATGTACAGACAAACTTAGATTAATTATCAAACAGAGCTCTACGTTGAACAATGACAAACTATGTCCATAAATTTAAAAAAGGAAGACACCATTGTACATTTTAAATCACCTCAATTTTGAGCTGATTTATCAGAAGCTATATTCCTTTTTTCCAATATTAGTGAAATGTACCCGCTTAATTAATTATGCTTCTGTATTTTATTGCGTTGGGTTTTATAAGTAATTCTAAATAACGGAATTTGCTTCAAAATGATAAATTGTTATCTTCTTTACCGAATAAAATATTTAGTAACTCCCGGATTAATCACTCAAATACTGGAATGACAGATCTAGGTACAGGGGTGGAAAAAGTAAAATCAAATCAATCTATACTCATATAAAAGCTGAAGTTCGCTTAAACGCGCTAATCTTAGGAACTCAGCCCATTTATCGAGGAAGGCTATAGGCTAATATCATCACACTAAGACCAATAGCAAACGCCTAAAATCTTCGTGCTCTCTGATTTTTAGAAGGCGCTACACTTCATCTTGTTGAAGCTTGAGGAATGAGAATTTATCAGGGTCAATATTGCAAATCGTTTCAAACTTTATATATCATTGCGGTATCGTATTATGCTGTTCAGTCCGTCATAACTGAGAATCGAACACTGATTTTATCATTGCAGAATATTGCAGCAACAATTAATGATTTCTGAGAGTATAGCAGCAATCTAACATATTTTTCATGTGGACTGTATTTTATCTATCACGCTTATGTATGAAAAAAAAAACTTGATTGATTAGCAACTGATTAGGTTCTAAATTCATAATCTCTATGGACAATTTGAATTAATATCTGCTAATCAGTTGCTAAACAAAGCCAAACAATTTTCTGCGAAGTGAAGATTCTGCTATGCGCTGTTATGCAAAATAATATATTATGATGACATAAAAAGTTCTGCTATAAAGGGTAGTCCCGTTGTGAATGCCAGTTTTTGCCGTTATGTAATGCCAGAATTGATCATGGTAGATCATTCCATCAGATTAATTTCATATCACTTAATCATTAATGGTTTCAGTTGTTTATGCGGCCTCCCCAAATATCCTTACTTTAATATTGTTTGTCAAATCTTTGAGCTCCTTTAAGCTGTAAGTTTGAGCTACACGATAACTGACAAATGCTTGTACTGTCTGGAGGTCCACTCAGATCTGTGTGGTACTTTCCTCAAAAGAACACTTCAGACATCAACTTACATGGTTCTCATATGATTTGACCAGGACAATTGTATGGACTTCAACTATTCGACTATTATAAGAGACTTTGACGTCTTAGTTTGTTTCGGTGTTTCTTCTGCTGGCAGTCAGCTAGGAAACACCGGCCTCATCTAGTTCAGTCCTGGATTTATAAATAGGCCGTATAGGCAGCGTCCTAGGGGCGGCAGATTTCAGAGGACGGTCACTCGATTTCAGACGATAAAAATCAAACACGTTCACTGTTTTTATCATGGTTTTTTATACTTTAAATAAATACGAAACTCATTCCTAGTGAGTGATAGATGAGAGCAGTGCGGCGGGCGGCGAGCGGACAGCAGTGGCTCAACGCGAACGTAACAAACCCCGCTTCCCGCCCGCACTCCGAACCGTCAACCAATGCCCGCGCCCGCACCAGTGTTTTGATGCAAGCACTGATTGCATACGCACGCTACACTCTCGTCGCCGTCACAGTAAAAATTTCTACTGTGTCGCCGTCGTCTTGTCTTTAAAACCCTACTTTACTTACCAAACAAAATACGTAACGACTAGGTACTGAATAAAAAATCACAGTGATATCTACTCAATATTCTTTGTTGTTAAGCTTCAGTTTTTATTGACATAGGTACCTAAGTGGTAAGTACACAATAGTGTGCAATACTCTAATATACCTACCTATTTAAAGGTTAATCATTAACACTCATTATATGAAAATGAAAATTGTCCTTCTTTAACACGATACTTTTACATTGGTGGTTTATTGATGTGTTTCTACATTTTAATATTATTTTGCCTTTCAACCGACAGACATTCAAAAAATGTGGAGGTTCTCAATTCGACTATATTTTTTGATGATTCTTTTTATATTCAAAAGCTGATGCTTGTTGTGTGGTCCCATTTAAATTTGATTGAGATCTGACGACTAGTATTTGAGTTGGTTCACCCTTGTTTGATAGAACAACGTTTGATATAATATTACTAAATCGAATTTCAGTTGCAATAAAGTCATTTCGAAGAATTATTCATTTGACCGAATAATTCATTGGTAAATTTTTATTTAGCGAAATTATTTATTTGAACTGATTTCATTTGAACTAATTTCATTTCGCCGAATTTTCAAATGCACTAATTTTATTTAAACTAATGTTTCACTACACTAATAATGATTTAGTCGAAAGATCGTATCGAATATTTAGTTCATTAAAAAATTTTTTACAAAAAAATACAACCGACTTTTACACAAAAAATCAAAAAAGTGCAAAATAACTTTAATTTCGGAACTCGGTGTTTGTGGTTGCTTTTTCGTTTTTAATTTGAACACCGACTTCCGAAATTAAAGTTATTTTGCACTTTTTTGATTTTTTGTGTAAAAGTCGGTTGTATTTTTTTGTAAAAAGTTTTTTATTTTTCACTTTTTAGTGGTACCTACATCCTCTCCCCTCACCCCACCTAAACGAACCAATCACATTGGTGTAAAAAAAACGTACTGCTCCTTTGCAGAGTAAACTAAGAGGTCGTCAATGTAGATAATGTAGATATTTTTTTTAGAATTTTCGAAAACCGCTTGGTCGATTTCGATAAAATTTTCATGGGACCATTTGGGAAGTATACCCTTTCCAACAAAAAAAGAATTTTCCAAATCGGTTGACAAACGACGGAGTTATGCGCGAACAAACATAAAAAAAAAAAAAAAATACAAACATCCGAATTGAGAACCTCCTCCTTTTTTAGAAGTCGGTTAATAATTCGTCTATAAACTAACATTGTTCTTCACCTATCGAATTAATGCCACGCCGCGCGCCGTACTTCTAACGCCATCTAGTAGATGTAAGTGGAACAATATTGAGATTTACTATAATCGTAAATATGAACGTATGAATAATAATATTCTTAGATCTTATAGCAAAGCAATTGCTATGAGCTTCTCTCATTTGTTATAATTAAAAATATCTGATGTTGCAATATATTTTTTTGTTATACACAAATAAATATATTATACATGTACTCAATAAAGCAGTTGATTGTGAACATGTGGTTTTTGTAAGCAAGCAAGCACGCAGCATGCAAACAAGCACGCAGCATGCAAGCAAGCATGCAGCATGCAAGCAAGCATACAGCATGCAAGCAAGCACGCAGCATGCAAGCAAGCATGCAGCATGCAAGCAAGCACGCAGCATGCAAGCAAGCACGCAGCATGCAAGCAAGCATGCAACAGGCATGGTTTCTGTCACGGCTCCGGCGCTGCAGGGCTCCGGCGGTCCCACGCGAGTTTAGCGAGCGGGCCGCCTCGCCCCTCCGCGCCTACGCGATTTTAAATTACACTCTAGGGGTAGGGCAGACAAGACTGCGTGCAGTTGGTTTTACAGCGATTGAATATTCGATAATAATGCGTGGCTTAGTTTACATTGACGACGTTCTCATTCCCTCTTGTCGATGTATAATGAAAAAATAAAATTGTGTACGATGGTTTGGAAGAGCATCTTAGTATTTCAGCGTGGTACCTTTCTAGTTTGGTGAAGATCTGATGAAGAACAGAGATGATAGGAAACGGAACTCTTCAATAAATGATAGCAAATCTTTCGGGATTGCTGAAATCGCATGTTTGTTTATTGTTTATCTACGTCAATGTTATTGGTACGTTTAGGTGTGTTACCACTAAAAAGTGAAAAATAAAAAAACTTTTTACAAAAGATGCTGAAGTCGGTGTTCAAAATCGAAAAAGCAACCAAAAACACCGAGTTCCGAAATTAAAGTTATTTTGTAGGTACTTTTTGGATTTTTTTTTTGTGTAGAAGTCGGTTGAATTTTTTTATAAAAAGTTTTTTTTTTATGATTTACAATTTCCGTTGTCGCGGTTGACTCTGCGAAAAATTAAAATAAAAAAATGTAGAAATACTTATTATTTAGTTCCGTTTACACTTTATGTAAATCGCAATGTTTGGCCAGCCAAGCTGAAGAAATATACAACGTGTAACAAACGTAAGACCTGAAACTAGTTTACTCGGAATCGTTTACTAAATCCATTTCCGTTTTTATAGGTGTATATTTACACCGGAAAAACCATCTAGCTCTTCTCTACATAGAAGCAGAGATAATGAATACCATAAACTATGATGATGTTATAGTACCTACCTACATATTTTGCTATTAAAAAGTCCCGTAAAAAATTGTATTCTTGTTTCTTTTTGACACTCTTTCTTAATGACTAATTCATTCGTTTATTTAACTTTAAGTATCTATAAGGCATTCTAAATGTAGTAAACTACAAATGGAAAAATATTATTTTAGAAAGGTGAACATGGGGCGGCGGGAAAAAGTGGCCTACACTCATAAAAAATATAAATCCGGCACTGATCTAGTTGATAACGAACAAAGAAGATTAACGTGTAAACGTTATTTACAACCTACTTATAATACAAAAATATTGTATTTTGATTTAGGTACGTATGTTACTATGACCAACAGTTTGAAACAACACGGCCTTGGATTTAAAATAAGTTACCGTGGACCAAAGCAGATAATTAAGCCGCAAATTACTAGCTCAATCACACAAATGAAAGAAAACTATTTATTACGTAGGCAACTCAAGATATTTTTTGCTATACTGTTGTACTTGTCCTTGAACGCGCAGTACGATGTCATAATATAAGAATCTTTTATACGAAAACAACGCCATCTAGTAGTATCGATGACACCCAGTATCTAGGCCGCCTCCTAGATGGCGTTCTAAAACTTCAGTTTGGAAATTAGCGAGTCGATACTGTTGCCATCTGTTTTAAAAATAGAGGAAAAAAATAACCAATTCAGTAACCAGACTTAGGGAGATGTCATTTCTTTGTATGGGATTGGGTATCTGTACTTTAGGATTATATTAACTGTGGTATAGGGTGTCTTTAGTTACCCTCCAAGTACGAACCCTAAAAACTATTCAGAATTATCTATGTTTGAAACAAGAACAGATACTTACTGAAATGCTCAATGTAGATTTTCAAAATCTCCAAAATAACAAGCAATTTTAACTGGTAACTAACTCCTGACGCAAAAGTGACTATGTGCTATAAGTTTTTCGTGCCTGTGTGTCTGTCTGTGGCATCGTAGCTCCCGAACGGATGAACCGATTTTATTTTGTTTTTTTTTTTTAACAGGTGAATTAGTCGGGAGTATACTTACTTAGTTATGTTTTATGAAAATAGGTCCAAATTGCCACCGCCACAAAATGGCAGATTACATACTCTACATAAGTCAGTGTTTAAAAAACGAAGAAATAATAAAAAACACCGAGTCCAGTTTTATTTTTGGTGTTTTTATTTTTTTGTTTAAAAGTCGGTTTTTTTTTTGTAAAAAGTTTTTTATTTTTTATCGACAGGTACTGGTACGGAACCCTTCGTACGCGATATCGACTCGTACTTTATTTTTAACCTATTTAGATTTTTTAGTAGGGTTTTACGTTTCAGCAGGCTGTGTCTCATAAACGGCAATAGATCAAGATCTACATTCCCATTGCCGCTATAACAACAAATAATAATAACCCTCCATATGCTTTGACGTAGTCGGGTAAGAATAAAAAAATATAAGTAATTCAAACGAAAAATCACATTTCTTGTACGAGAGCCATACACACATGCACATCGGCTTTGTTTCTACCGTGCATTAATTGCAATTATGGATTCTTCACTAAGATCTCTACTTACTTGTGTTATAACATGCAGGTTTCATGACGTAAGCTATCAACGTATTATGTAAATGCGTAACGTATATTTACTTTTACATCTTTGCAACTTGATGTGCAAAGGTTATTATTTTTGTTACTAGCTGACCCGCGCGACTTCGTCTGCGCTCCATATGAGAGAAAAAAAAACGCGTTTTTGTAAAAACAATAATTGAAGGTCCGCTCCTATGTATCGTAGCGTGATGTAATATATCCTATACCAGCATTCCTCAATAAATGGGCTATCCAACACTAAAATAACTTAAATATTCGACCCATAATATTGGTATTATGTAGTACCTACATACATACTTCGTTCGCGTGGATGTCGTAAAAATGTACGTACAGTAAGTACAACCTGATCCCTCTCAGAATTAAGAAAATAGGAAGAGGGTAATGCAGGGCACTGATTGTATTACGCCTAGGTTATCAAATTAAAAAAAAAAAACATTCCAAGTAAGTATCTCCTGTTACTTCGAATCAACATTGATCAACAAAACAGACAATTTCGAACGAATGGTTGTTTGTACTCGTAATATTCAAACTAAGAAACTGATGAATCAAGTTGATTCTTTAATTTCGTACTAAAGCCCAAAAAGAAACAATTTTCTTTGATTTCAATTCGAAAATAATATGAACACTGATTAATTCAAATCTGTTTTTCCATTAGGTAGGTCATATATGGTTAAACAGTTTATAGGGATAAGGACCTAATTTCGAGTAACATTGGCTTGTTCGTCATCGAATATCGTATTTTTAATCGATATTTAGCACTGAATGTGAATCGAGAATACTGAATGAGCAGCTCGTAGCTCAATAATAAAAGCGACACAGGACGATCCTAAAGGTTGAGCAATGCTTGCCGAGTTCAGCCCATAGATGGGTAACCATCTTAACATACCGGGACTCCTTTATGCCTCGGAAAACATACTAAGTCGTTGTTCCCGGCTGTCATTCATAGGCAGTTGTTACGGATTGTCAGAATCGGTAAAATCTGACACCAGTCTTGCCAAGAAGTAGGTACATTATTTCCCAGTTACTGGTTTATAGACAAATGGCAGCCTCTCGTCGGTCACGACTCACCATTAACAATGCGTTTCATGAATGTTCGGTCAGAATTTACTCGTTATAGCATGTCCTCCGCGACTCTTATTCGATTGAGTTTTTGGAGCAAAATCCAAAAACTCAATCGAATAATCCAAAATCAAAATTTTGGGAGAAGCCGAGCGGGAACATATTTAACACCCAAGTGACCCAGTTAAGCGGCTATCTCTCTCAAACTTGAGTGAGGATTTCCAGTCACTAATTTTCCTTCACTTTTGCGATGCTGCAGTTGCAGCCGTTGATAGCCTACCAGAGAGAGGACTTTATTTCATACTGGCTTGCTTAAGTGCTGTTTTATAATTTTCTCAGGAGACATTATAACTACAGTGTGATATTTTAATGGTTGTTTTCCCGAAGCGAAATGAGTTTGTTTCGGTAATACAATCGATTTATATATATACTAGCTTCTGCCAGCGACTTCGTCCGCGTGGAATAGTTACTTTACCCCCGATTTTGAAACTCTCAGCCCGATCGGTTTAAAATTGACAAAAGATAGACATGCTGTTTCGGGATGTTTTTTAGATAATTTTATGTAGATGACTTCTTCCGTTTTCCCAAAAATTTTCCTTCACTGCTCTGCTCCTATTGATTGTAGCGTGATGAAAAGTATACTATAACCTGCCCAGGAGTATGAAGAATAATTGCACCAAGTTTCGTTAAAATCGGTCGAGTAGTTTTTGTTTCTATAAAGAACATACAGACAGACAGACAGACAGACAGACAGAAAGACAGACAGACAGACAAAAATTTTACTGATTGCATTTTTGGCACCAGTATCGATCACTAATCACCCCCTGATAGTTATTTTGAAAATATATTCCTTGTACAGAATTGACCTCTCTACAGATTTATTATAAGTATAGAAAAAATATTAGACTCCATAAATGGCAGATTAACAATTGTGATAAACAAAACTCGAAAGCGACTTGAACCAACAGTAGTGCATCGCGCGATATGCAGGTACGCGGCGGTACGGTACGTGCGTCTCATGTAGGTATCTACCTACTTTATGTCTAGTGCACTACTATTGATTCTCGCTCTTTCGAGTTTATGAACACTTTTTTAATGATTTGAAAAAAAAAACATTTATTTTTTTAGTTTAACTTTGTGTTTCGATAGTACTACTGATGGGTAATCGTCCTGCCGCGGGAAAACAACCATTAAGATTTCACACTGTATATTAATGCTGTCTTGTTTCATAAATTATAAAACAAGATAGCACAATAAAATTATGTTGGTTCGTCCAAGGATTTACTGTCGCTAGTTTCTTTTTTTAAAGGTTAAACTTAAAAAAAAAACATACAATTTTGTCGGGCTGGCTAGGCATGGTAATATTTATAAGATTTTCACTCTTACAGATAAAATTGAGGACTTTGTGCAACTGCCCAGCACCCACAATTTTACCGCCCCTCTTTTTGCCGCTCTGGGCATTTAGCGTCTCTGTGTAAGCTGACCTCAAGTGATCTCAATAACTTTGCATTCAACAAGTAGGTCATCATAACTCTTAAACCTTCTTACGAAATATACAGGGACATAATCATGAAAGTAAACATAATTGTGTTGGAATCTTGACAAGTTTAAACTGCAAGCAGCTTAAACTTCAGTAACCATATCTTATGTTCAAAATCCCGAAATCTTGTTTAACATCTTTAGTTCTAAAAGTATGTTGTCATAAAATCAAGTACTAAAATAATTGAATCTCCTAATTTAATAAACATTGCCTATAGTCATACCTATGTCCTAATGTGAATGTTCATTTATAGTAACTTTTTAGTCATAAAACATTTGCTTCAAATCAGGTTTTAGTAACATAAACGAATCGCTGTAAATCCGACTCCACGCAGTCTTGTCTGCTCTACCCCTAAAGTGTACTGGCGTGGCGGCCCGCGTGTTGAGGAGCAGGTGGTTGTAACACTGGGCACGCCATCATTGCGGTGGTAAGTCCATCATCCAAGTCATCTTTGAGGAGTGGCTGGAGAGACGCCACGGCGTCCTTACTGAAGCAGGTGCTCACCGGACACGGCTGTTTCGGGAGGTAGGTACCTGTGTCGGATCCAGCGGGACGACTCGTTCGAGGGTGTCAGCCATAGATATAATAAACAAGTATTTTATATTTCTATGGTGTCAGCACTGTGTAGATCGCCCAGAGGACACGGTGGAGCATACGGTAGAGGGCGGAGCACCGCCGTGTCCTCGTTGAGGCGATCGGCGGCGGCGACCTCTCGCGTCCGGCCCTGGTTCAAGAGGTCCGGAGCGAGAAGGTATGGGAAGCGGTCGCCTCCTTCTGCGAAGCAGTAATGCTAGCGAAGGAGGGGCGGAACGCGTGCGAGAGAGGGAAACCTCACGCCCCAGCCGCCGCAACAGAAGAAGACGCCTCGGGCGTCGGGAAACGCAGGGCGAATCCCGGCCACGGTAGGCGCGGGCCTGCGGATGGCGAGGTATGGGTGGCTCGCCGTCCGATAGCAACCAGGCCCGAGTCGACGGCGCGTCGTGTTCCACGCGCGCCTCAAAGAACCGTCAGCAACGTAGACGGGGCCCCATAGGGTCAGTGCCTGCTAGGGTTGCGGAATTTGTTCGAAAGAGTCACCGCAGCCATGGAACGCAAAGGGCACAAGAAGGATCACGGGTGGGTTTTAGTCAGTAAGAGTCTGACACTCCCTTCCGCTCCGCTCAGAGCGGGAGAAGTCATTTGATGATTTCCCATCCAGAAAAAAAAAATGGTGGTTGTAACACTCCTCGCCGCGGCTGAGGCTGGCCGGCGAAGCTGGCTAGCAAGCCGAAGCAGTGGGGGTGAGCGTTAAACCCTTTTGCAACGATAAACTCGCGTGGGACCGCCTTGCATGCTGCATGCTTACTTGCTTATAAAAACCACATGTTCACTATCAACTGCTTTATTGGGATTTAAATAAAACATTATAATGCAAAATTATTATTATATAAAAATTATGTAATTGGAATTTAGAACATAACTTTAATTGAAAACGGTTTTATGTCTTTTATATATTATTGATTGTAATATTTTATGACAAACGGATTTAGGACATATTATATTTAGGGATTTCAATTTTATGGCATGTGATAGGTATTATGTGTTATTAAGTTATCATTCGGACAAATGATGATTAGGACAAAAAGTTATGGCACTTTAAATTATGGATAAAAAAGTTAGGGGACCCAATACAATATATATACAATAGACCCTTAAAAGTCTGTTGCTGTTTCTAGTCCGCTTGCGGTTTTCCTCACTGTACTTGTTTTAACGGCCCTATGAAAGTCTTGTCTCACGATAGCAGCAACTGAATCGTATGTGGAAGTAACGAAACAATGTCCACTTTACTTCACCAAGCAATGTCTATTATAGTCAAGTAATATCGATATTAGTATTCTAGTATGACTATAGTGTCCATCTAATATCATTAAAACTTTCAATTCAGGAGTCGGATTGGTGTTGAATAAAATTTTTGAGTCTGTGAACATGTTCACTTGAATCCACCCTGATGGATGTGAAAGTCCGACTTATCCTGGCGTACAGCCTCTCATTAGCTGAACACTCACATTTTATCTGGGTAAAATAATGAACGGTGGCACAAGTTGCATTCATGCAAACAACTATAGTCATAAGGGATCCTTTATCTGCTAATGTAAGTGCAGTTATCTGGCGTTTCCCTCTGTGCTTGATGATTTGTGGCATCTTTGAATACATATACAGCCTAGTACCTCGTCTCAAGGTTGCTCCTCGTCTAATTACAGTATGTCTTCTATTAGCATTACTGAAAGTTACGTTAGAGATAGTATTAAAAAGTTGGATCTCAATAAAGGAGCTGGTCCGGATGGACTTCCTCCTATTTTTATTCGTCTCTGCATTGATGCTCTTATTGCACCACTGCAGATTATATATAATAAATCCCTTAAGGAAGGTACCTTTCCTGATTTATGGAAAATTTCACACATTATCCCCATACATAAATCTGGTAGTATGAATGATGTCACTAACTATAGACCAATCTCTATCATATCTCAATTTGCAAAGATGTTTGAGGGTATTATATACAATGTAGTTTACTCCCATCTCCGTCATATAATTAGTTCGAAGCAACATGGTTTTGTGTCTAACCGTTCTACTATGTCTAACTTACTTATTTTCACTACTTTCATAAGTAACACCTTTGAAGCCAGGGGTCAGGTTGACGCTGTTTACACAGATTTTGCAAAAGCCTTCGATCGCGTTGATCACTCAATTCTTTCTATGAAATTGAATTGCGCTGGTATTCATGGCTCCTTGTTGCGGTGGTTCGAGAGTTATTTAATTAATCGTTCTCAAATAGTTGCTTTGGCGGGTTATGAATCTGTACCTTTTTCTCCTGGCTCTGGCGTTCCACAGGGTTCTAAACTGGGCCCTTTGCTTTTTTTGGTATTTTTGAATGATCTTTTAGATTTAATAGATTGCGAATGTTTAGCCTACGCTGATGATTTAAAAATATACTGTAGGATATCGGACCAACGTGATTGTTTGAGGCTTCAGAGAGATCTTGACGTCCTTCAACAATGGTGCTTGAATAACAGAATGACGCTCAATGTAAAAAAATGCCAGACAATTACATTCACGAATAAAATCAACTACATTAGATTTGATTATCGTATTGATGGATCAGTACTGGGTAGAGTATCGGTCATCCGTGACCTGGGGGTCCTGTTCGATACATCCCTATCTTTCCGCGACCATATAGATAGTATTGTGACTAAGGCTAAAAGAATGCTTGGCTTTATAATCCGTATGTCGAAACCTTTTCGTAAGTCTAGCAGCATTATTTTACTTTACAATGCACTAGTAAGAAGCTGTTTGGAGTATTGTTCCACTATTTGGTCTCCCTATTATTCAACTTATACTAACAACGTTGAATCTGTTCAGGCCCGTTTTGTTAGGTACTTATGTAGGAAGTGTGGGATTAGAAAAGCTATACCTGATTACAATGATAGGCTAAGGCACTTTAAAATGATTAGCTTAAAAGAAAGACGTAACAACTCTGACTTACTAATTCTCCATAAAATTATAAATGGTTCTATAGATGCACAATAAGTAAACTATTTTAACTTCAGGCCCAGTCAACGTAGTAAGCGTCATCATCGTATCTTTCAGTTACCTACAACTATGTTGAATACCACTTTTAATAGCCCCCTGACACGTATGGCAAGGCAATATAATGAAAGGTCCAATTTAACAGATTACCCTATTGATATATTCTCGATGAGTTTCGCTTCATACCGGCGTTCCATACTTAGACAGTGTGAGTAGTTCACGTGTATGTAGCTCAAATTGTTGTTTTCTTTTTTGTGTTCTGGATTTAAGAATTTACACACACTTTGTTTTTTCTCTTTGTCTCTAATACTCATATTGTCAATGTCATGCATACCTGTTATTTGCATGGTTACTGAAATGCCAATTTTAAATGTTATATGATTTTAACTTTAAGTGATTGTGCTGTTGGTGTGCTTATTCTAAATAAATAAATATCCATTCGCAAAGATAGATTCTTATGGAGCAAAACGGATAAGAAACTCCCTATATAGTTACTGTTTTCAAATAAATATTTTATGCAACGAGTAAGCTATAATATAGAAAATACCGATAAATGTACAAGCGGAGTAAAAAGGAGGAAGCGGAAAAGACTCATAGGGCATCGAAAAATTCGTCCACATTGCTGTCAACGGGAACAGTGCCCAGACCACAGGCTGCATTGCTACGTTGAATGGCAATGCTGATTCGTTGACCAAAGGAAAGGCCAGCCCTCTGGTCACATGAAGAGTCGACTGTTTGCTGGTTTCACGTAAAAGTTCATGGGGTCCGAATGCTCATCGACTTTTTCGTTTTCCCCTACCCCCTTTTTCAATTATATTATTTGGCATCCAAAAAATATTTAATATACTATGTGAGAATGATGCACCTAGAGTATACCTACTCATTATGGAACCAAGGATTACCAACAGAGGTATATTTATTAATTCTCTAAATAAGTTGTAACGATCGCGCTCCGCACTCTCAACCTCATTGCTGAGGATTTGGACATATTCTATTGCACTTTGGGTGAATTCACAAGAACAGCTAATTATAGAATTTGCTATGGTAGAAATAGTGGAACTTTTTAAATTATAAGTATGCTACAATATCGCATTGGGTCTAGCCTGTAAGGATATTTGTATGTTTGGAGAGTGTAATAAATAAATAAATAAATAAATAAGTAAATGGTACTCTCATATTTACAAATATTTTAAATTAGCAGGACTAAAATAAAAAATCAGTATATTCATAAAATTAATACATAAATCAACCAGTGTCTAAACTGTAACACCACCATGTTTCCAAGCATGCTTATCCTGAATGTAATAATTATGTTTGTTAACAAAGTGTGCTTTTAACATAAGTTTTAAATTTTCTTTCTTTTTACACGACTGCCCAAAAAAGGGAGTGTTATGTTTTCAGGGTTCATGTATGTCTGTTTGTGAGTTTCTTTATTCCACCTTAACTTCTTAACGGCTTAACTGATATCAATGTATATATATCGTTAGAAGCGTTGAGTTGTCCCGGTAATTAACATAGGCTGAATATTAAAAAAAAAAAAAAGTGGGAGACATGGTCCACAAAAAAAAATACAAAATATTTTGTTTTAATGAAAATTAGACTGCATAATTATACTATCATCGTCGAAAGCTTGCAAAAAAGTACGAAATAAAAAACAAATAATTAAAAAAATTAAACGAAATAATTCAGTCAGGGGACGGTTTTTTTGTAACATTTAAAACAGTACCAAAGGAAAAATAAAAAATATGTGTACTTGATCTTGTGTAGATGATCTAAAAATGTGCCAGTTGGTCTTCTTATCGAAAACTTCTCTTATGGCGATTTAAAAATAACTTTACCACTTTTTTCTAGCCGTACCTGAAGAAATTCTGCAAATGGTTTTGCTTTGCTAGCGTATAATTATGCCATATGGCGAAGGTCAGTTCTTATTAAACCCCGAAAGTTGCTCTCGTATGTATTCTACCAGGTTTAAGTTGGGCTCCCCTCAATATTGTATTTCTTCCTTAGCTAGTGGCTGCTGCCTCTTCTGGAGACTGTTCATCTTTTTGACATAGCGGAATAAAGTTTTCCTAGGCACTTAAAATTACTTTCATTCTTGCATTCAAATATCGCATTTTCTTTTCCCGGAGGAACGTTATAGCTTCCTACATATTTTTTTTTCATCCCTTGTTTTCCGTTTCTTGGTCGAGTATGAAACCGACATTATAAAAACAAACAGGATATACTTAATTTTTAAAAGAAATAGTACCTAGTACCTATCATTTGGAATATAAGGACCTAACTATAGAATATTCATAATTAGGCACTTAATACTGTTCATATTTGGATTTTTATACTACATATTTCAAACTAGTACCAGTAAGTCACAATATTTTAATTACAGAAGGTCACAAAATGTTGAAACAAACATAATATCGATATATTCAGTAGTAAAACACGTACCAACATATGTAGATGTACACAAGAACCTATAGGTAAATGGGTAAAACTCATTTATTACACCTTTAAAATTTTCTGGAGTGAGTGCGCTAGTAAAGAGAGCGAATGAAATAGACGATGGTCGTGTGTAGCGTTTTAAACTTAAAATTCTGAAGAAATCAAGGTAGGTATTTCATATTAGGATATTATACCATATTTGGTGACTTTCCTTTATATCCAAATCACAGTCTTCATTTTCTCAATATTTTTTTATTGAATAGGTAACCATTAACACGTGATTGATGATTTAACAATAACATTCAACAACTTACCTCAAATGCCATTCTAAGTGAATGTTTTATAACATATAGATAATTACTTATAAACATGTAAGTATCAGTTCAATGAAATGCATGCATTCATCGAATAATTATCTGATAGGATAATAATGTGTTATTACCTAACTTTATTATGTATTCACCAAACCAGTAGTGGCATTGAAGGCTGCGTTTTATGCAATCGGCGGCGGCGCGGCGGGCGGAGCGGCGCAAGCGCAGCGCCGTATCTTACAAACGATGCCACAACTTACGCACGAATACTCGTCTCTGATATTATCTTGTTTTTTTTTTTGTTTCAATAAATAAATATTTACTTTTCCAAGAAATTACTTCAAGATGTTTTGTTCAAAAACAGTTTTTTATTTGTTGGCGGTGTTCAGTGCTTGTTTTGGTGCAGTTGATATAAGTAAGTGATACATTTATTTATTTTTTATTTTATAAGTTGTATTTTGTGTGAATACAAATTATAACTGGCTTAAAGTTGAAAATACTAAAAGGTTATTTTAATATTAAGAAATACTTACCTAATTTACCTAGGTATATCATTTATTTAATTATTGTCTGCTAGCTACCTATACATATAACATAAAGAAATATATATAGAACATGAGTAAACTATGCCTTGTTAGGATATGGTCTGCCTATGTGCTAAATTTGTGAAGACGCGAAAAAACAACACACAGATAGTCAAAATGTTAAGCATTTTCTAACAATTTTATATAATAGATACTTAACTATGCATAGCATGGATTAACAATTAAGCACGGGTGACCTTTATTTAAAGTATTATTGTTCCTGAGACTTGATTCTAATGGCTTCCTGTTTTCCGGTAAAAGAAAAATATGTGGCTAGATAAGTGCTCGATCTGCACGAGTAATGTCCACACGTCATAATAACGGTTTATGCACACCTTAATTGTCCATCAACACAGACCTGTATAATCACAGTCCCTTCTCCATAATTAGCGTCATCATCAAATTGCCACGTGACATACGTATTTCCACGTACTTAAGCAAAACATGCAATTAATGTAAAAACCAACTAAACTAGCATTTAGAACTGATGGATTTCAAAGACCATGAATTCTTGAAATCTTGAAGAAAGCGCCAGATCATTTGATTTTTAACAGTTCTGCCTTTAGTTACCGTTTAAAGAACAAAAAAATCTTATATAAGTATTTTTTTTACCGAAAGTTTATAATTTTCAAGCTCATTAACCGACTTCTAAAAAAGGAGGAGGTTCTCAATTCGGATGTTTGTATGTTTTTTTATTGTTTGTTCGCGCATAACTCCGTCGCTTGTGAACCGATTTGAAAAAAATTTCCAAGCGGTTTTCGAAAAATCTAAAAAAAATATCTACATTGTCTACATTGACGACCTCTTAGTGTACTCTGCAAAGGAGCAGTGCTTTTTTACACCAATGTGATTGGTTCGTTTAGGTGGGGGGAGGGGAGGGGGTGTAGGTACCACTAAAAAGTGAAAAATAAAAAACTTTTTACAAAAAAATACAACCGATTTCTACACAAAAAATCAAAAAAGTGCAAAATAACTTTAATTTCGGAAGTCGGTGTTCAAAAAACGAAAAAGCAACCACAAACACCGAGTTCCGAAATTAAAGTTATTTTGCACTTTTTTGATTTTTTGTGTAGAAGTCGGTTGTATTTTTTTGTACAAAGTTTTTTATTTTACACTTTTTTCATAAAAAAAATCTAACCATTTGATTAGTTTAAAGTAATTTCCAAATTCAACAGCGAATAAAAGAATCTTCATATCAGTATGTTTAAAATCATATGGTTGTTTTATAAATCAGGCTGGAATATATATATATATATATTATTTTTTTTAATTTCAGGAAAATATTTTAAAGTATGCGACAGAAATGCAATCGATGTGAACGACTGCATGGCAGACGCAGTACAGAAGGGCATTGCAGTGATGATCAACGGCATAGACGAGTTGGGAGTGCCGCCCATAGATCCGTACCTGCAGAAGGAGTTTCAAGTGGAGTACAAGAATAATCAGGTACTTTTATAATATACTAGCTTCTGCCAGCGACTTCGTCCGCGTGGAATAGTTACTTTACCCCCGATTTTGAAACTCTCAGCCCGATCGGTTTAAAATTGACAAAAGATAGACATGCTGTTTCGGGATTTAGATAATTTTATGTAGAACATTTCCGTAATACATGATTTCTATGTATCTTTAACCATTAAGGCTACACACGCGACGGAAGCTTAAAAAATGGAGTAACTTCTTCCGTTTTCCCAACATTTTCCTTCACTGCTCTGCTCCTATTGATTGTAGCGTGATGAAAAGTATACCTGCCCAGGAGTATGAAGAATAATTGCACCAAGTTTCGTTAAAATCGGTCGAGTAGTTTTTGTTTCTATAAAGAACATACAGACAGACAGACAGACAAAAATTTTACTGATTGCATTTTTGGCACCAGTATCGATCACTAATCACCCTCTGATAGTTATTTTGAAAATATATTCCTTGTACAGAATTGACCTCTCTACAGATTTATTATAAGTATAGAAGAAGATATTGTCTATTTTATTATGGATGTGAAATCATCAAATGACTGATGCTGCTCTGGGCAAAGCGAGAACAGTACTTAGGAATAAAATTCATATGTGTATATCAATGCAATAACTCTATCGTCTCAGAATATAAGATCGAGATTTAGATCAATTCAAAAGTCATATAGGTAAGTCGTAAAATAATTCTTAAAAGTTAATTTATTATCATTGTTTTAATGCTAATTTAATTTTCACTTAATTTTATTAAATGTCAAAAAATCATCAATTAACCCATACATGTAAGTTGTGTACGAATACACCTCTGCCGCGCTAGCGACAAGCGCAGCAAGTATGTTCTGCAGTGAAAGACACTCACAGCTCCCATCGCCAGCGGGGCAGACCTCTATGTGACAGATTGACACTGAACAAAAAGCTATGTACTTTTAATGAAATGTAAAATCTTTTGTAAATATGTAGTTGGTGATAAAAAAATAAGTTAGTTGGAAGGCACAGGAGCTCGTAGCTAAGTAAAAACAGCCGCACAGTTCAACCGATATTCATAGTTAAGCAATGGCAGTTCGGGTCGAGGTTGTTCCGCGGATGGTTGGGGGTTCCTTATCACGCTAAGCCCTTGATCCTAGCTGTCATTTGTAGATCTTTTCTTTGTAGTCATTACGGTAGTAGAAGACTGAAAATTTGCCATCAGTTTGGCTTGTGTAAGTATGTGTATCATAATTATCATGTTTAAAAAGATAGAAACTTCCTTCTAGAATCAAAACATATTCACGTACTTCATGCCGTTCTTTATATCATAATTTCCATCGGAATTATCTCAAACTATGACTACAAACTATATATGACGTACCTACTTGATACTTTTTAATAGTCTTCATGATAATAAAATAGTGTGGTACACTCCGAAGATTCCCACACAAATTTGAATTAATGACAAGAACAAGCGTGAAACACATACAGAAACCGAAGGATGTCAAAGCCGTAAGAAAATAAATATAAACGAAAGCAGCGTAGCTAAGTAATCAGTGAAAGGCCATGGGCACATTAATTTCGCACTCACATTTTTGGAAATCAAGGTTTGCGGACTTTACCAGCCAGATTTATTACTCACCATACCTACGTGTTATTTATCATAAGTTATTATCATCATGAGGCCTTTGACCTGCAGTGGGATACTAAGGGATGTCCCACTGCAGGTCAAAGGGCTTCTTTTCGTTTTTTCTCTATCTTGAGCTGTATGAGCGGTATGAGCTTAATATTCACCTGCAGGCAGGAGTCCAACTCGTCTCGCCATCTGCTTCTGGGCTTACCGCGTTGCGCGTTCTAAACATTTGGAACCTCAATCTGCGCCCCTTTTCTTCTGTGGTTTAAGTCGCCTTTGTGGAATTTTAAACATACATGAAAACATCATCATTCAATTTTCATACCTACCATGTTAAAGAACATACAGCTGAAACTATAGAAAATAGAAATAAGTGGCAGTTTGTCGGGGTTTTGCATAGAAAATGTGTAAAACCGAAACTTTTATTCTTCAGATTAATGGTGACGGAAAAATCAGCCCTAAATTAATTCTTGATTCTTCCTGTCAATCGTTTGAAGATTGAAGTACCTACTTAAAGAGTTTGTGAAGCAAGTGGACCCCTTACCATTAACCATAAGTAAGAATTTTTTGAAACACAGAAATTAGCGCAAATTTTTACAAGCTCACTGCCACGCAAACCACCAGCCGACGACGTCTAAATGAATACCTACATAATGTAAGCGCGCAGTCGTATTTTGTATTGTGTTTGTTTATTTGTCGCTTAGTATTTGAAATCGAACATTAGACAGGCTTTCTTTTAGCTACGCGAGAGCTGTAATGCCTGTAATTAATCCAAATATACATACAAAGGTATAAAAACTCACGCCTTTATTTCGATGGGGATTGGCGGAATGGCATTCTGATGGGGGTGTATGAGTACTAGTGTTGGTAAGCCGTAATGTAAGTAATATACAATGACTGAACTGATGACACATGGAAAAGGGATGTAGAATGATTTTTAGTAAACAGTAACTAGATACTCACAAACCATTACCAAGTAATTTTCATACAAAGTAGTTTTAGGTTTGGCAGGTTTTAAATACCTCTCAACTGAATGATTACCACAGCTGGGTGAATTTCAACAAGTGATTTTTATATGTCATTTCGGTGGGATTTTTTAATTTCAATGCTATCTACATATTTTTAGTGACAAATAAAACTTTAGCCTATTTTATAACATTGTGCGTGAGTGGACATCAAATTTCATCAAAACTTACATAAATATTTAAGGATGAATTTTTAAGAGTCCACTGAAATGAAAAGTGTCTACCGAAATGATAAAAATGACCACCGAAATGATAAACTGTGCACCGGAATGAAATAAATCCACCGATATGATACAGCTAAGAACAACCGTGCCGGGCAGCCAGGGTTCCGTACTTTGTTAGGTTTGATTTCCACAAATTTTAGATAAACACTGAGACAGGACAGTAGACAGTTATTTTAATATCATCATTAATATATACATATTACAATTACTATTACATATATCATTCTTTGAGGTTACAATAACCTCAAAGAATGATATTATTGTAATATTTATTATGATATGAATGAATTGTTTCTTCACTTAAATAACCTTTGGTAATTTTTCTGGTTGTTGTTGTGTGAAAATGTTGGAAAACTTTATCGTAAATGCTGGTAACCATAAATAAATATTTTTGTTTGTTTATGAACTAATACTAATTTACTTGATATATTTTCAAAAGAGTGAACGAAGCGCGATAAGAAAGCTTAAAGTTTCTGATTAATATGATGGCTGCATTTGTAAGTTATGCCATTAATAGTAATACATAATGTGTACCCGTTGCACTAAGAGAAAAATGCTAGGTATAATTTAGTTAAATTGGTAACGAAACGAGAATAGTGTTTCTACAGGTATATAAGTAAAACTTCTAAAATTAAATCAACTCTTATATTTTATACTGGGAGCTACTACCAGATAATATCACCGTGGACTCGACAATATACTGTCATCAGCTTGACCGACTCCGTACAGAAATCAACAAAAAGCGCCGTGAACAAACAAAGATATACTTCCTTCACGACAACGCTCGGCCGCACATAGCCAAAGTCGTTCGTCAGAGCTATTGGATTTTGAATGGGAGAGCTACTGCCACATCCACCTTACTCTCCCGATCTAGCGCCAACGGATTTTCATTTGTTACGTTCTCTCAGTAATCATATACAGGACAAAAAATTTGATGATAGAGCACAGTTAACAGATTTCCTCGAAAGCTTTTTTGCCTCACGGCTCCCAAGTTTTTACGCTGAGGGTATCCATGCTTTACCTAATCGCTGGAAATGGGTTGTAGATAACAACGGTGCCTACTATAAAGACAAGTAATTGTAAATTAAAAATATAATTTAAAATTGTTTTGTTTTTTTGCAACGCTCATTACTTTCCTACCAACCCAATATATACATGTAGGTACTAGCTACATAGAAATATGTGTATATTATATATCTTTAATCTTAAACACAAATATTACACAACAAAAACACCCGAATAATCTAATCTACACTTACTTACATTACAAAACTATGACTTTATATTTGATAAAGGATCTCTAAAACTTTATGGTTTTATCATTTCGGAGATACATTTAATTCCGGTGGACTGTGACACCGAAATGAAACTATTTTTGTCCCCATGTTACTGAAATGATAAACTTACTTTTTTGGCGGAAAAACCGCAAGCTTTGGGACCGCTGCGTTCGCGCCGAGAGCTTGAGCCGGACTGATCCGAAGTGAGGAAAGGTGAGAGGGGCGTAACAACGCAATGTTGACATGGATAATCTACTAAAACTTACTGTCCTCTGAAATGATAACTTTTTTCCAGACAAAAGTTGACTGCCTGTCAAATCCATGAGAAAGAAGATAAACAAACAAAAATAGTTTTATTTGATCGAATATATTATAATTTAATGATAAGAGAATTGATTTAAATCCATATTATGAATCTATTGGCAGGGGAAGGTATTTTATGAGCGGAATTGGGTTCAGGACAGGCCACCGTGATGATAAAATAACACTTTGTAATTTTTTTTTTGGTATATTAGAGGGTAGAAATCAATGATTTTTTTTGCCAAGGTAGAGAAGTACTTACGTTGTTGAGAAAAAATATATAAAATAAAAAACCAGCACATTGCACTACCGTTCTCAGGTTTGCCGTGTATTTTTTTTGCTTGCGCAATTCACCCAGCTATTAAATCAAATCTTTATGTGTATGACCTGACCTCATAAACCGCTATTGTTCCAAAAGTTTTGCCAAATGTCTCGAGGATTAACAATTTACAACATCAGTGGTTTTTTGTCCTAAGATTATTAACTTATTACCTTGACAAAAAATATTACTTAAGAAAAGATACTTAGTTACAGTCAGCACCGAATGTCGTTAACAGATTCCTACGATCAATGACGGAATACGAAAATTTATATTATGCACCACGAATATAATAGAATAGCACATAAAAATAATTGGAAGTCTAGTTATTTATTATTAACTTAATATATTTTTGGTACCGATTGAGTTAGTTTATAACATAAACTAGCTGCTGCCCGCGTCTTCGTCCCCGTGGAATCCCCGATTTTAAAACATTCTTTATCGCTGCTCCGCTCCTATTGGCTTAAGCGTGATGATATATAGCCTAAAGCCTTCCTCGATAAATGGTCTATTCAACCCAAAAAGAATTTTTCAATTTGAACCAGTAGTTCCTGAGATTAGCGCGTTCAAACAAATAAACAAACAAACAAACTCTTCAGCTTTATAATATTAACATAAATTATAGAGTTTTAGTCAATAGTTTCAAAATCTCACAACTCGAAGCATGTAAGTACTAATCCTACTAAAAATAAATTGAAGAAATAAGAAACTTGTTGAATTTTATTAAAGAACTAGGCTACTGGAATTTCTTATACTTACATGTGAAACAAACAATGTTTTCATTCTCTGTACCAAAAATTCCGGTAGAGTTTCCGGCAGGAAGCGTTTGCATTAGATTGGGCAAGAGCCGATTTAAGGGAGCCCCGGCCCGTCTCAGTCTGGGAGCCAAACGTCGGAAATGCTCGACGAAGTAACACCGGCTGTCGCGGATGAGTCCTTAGTACTTCATCGTCGACCCAACGCCGATGTGAACCCCACCTACCGGTTTTTGGGATCCCGATTGTGTTCTGTTCCGAGAACCATGAAAGTACATGGCCTCGGACTTGTGAAGGCCTCGGACGTATGTATATAGAATAACACGTTATTTAATTTCATGATAAGTGAGCTCGATTACCACGAAATCAAATCATTGGTCCATCGTCAACAATGTTGACATTTGCTTACCAGCCTTTAATCTCCTTTGTTTATAGTCTCTAATTGAAAACAATAAACTTAATTGAAGTTGAAGGTTGATCGATCGATAAAATAGGCACCGTCCTATTTTTATTTTAAATCCTAAATGTTAACGACATGTCCTCGCGATTCTACTCACGTCCAAGGTGAGGCACGCAACATTGGTTAGTTTTTATTAAGGAATCAAGTCGGTCCCATGTGTGCGATAAGTTTTTTAGTATTCGATCTACTTAAGTGTATGCTTCCAGTTAAGACTGGGCTATTCGGGTCTGTTGGAATTTAAACGCTAACTCCGCCGGCGACCCCCTGTTTAACACGATTATGCTATACGATTTCCGTCCGATGACCTCTTCGCAAAAAATCATCCCCAGAGTATAAATATATGCAGTTAATCTACTGACCTTTTTTCTTTTCGATTTATTTTACGTATTTTGACTTCTAATTGCCACTAAAAGAAGGATTACATCCCTAGCTGACCCGCGCAACTTCGTTTGTGTCGCATTTGTCATGACTGCTCCGCTCCTATTGGTCTTATGCGTGATGATATATAGCATAGCCTTCCTCGATAAACGGCCTATCTAACACTGAAAGAATGTTTAAAATCGGACCAGTCGTTCCTGATATTAGCGCGTGCAAGCAAATAAACAAAAAACTCTTCAATTTTATATATTAAAAACTTAAAGTTAAAATATTTATTAGCTGTATCCCGCGGTTTCACCTGCCTGTGCCATTTATTCTTTCTGGCTCAGTATAATTATGGTTCTGGTATCCTGGGCCCCAAGTCTGCTATTTTTATAAATTTGTCATTCCAACATGACCCCATTGTCATTTTGCTACAAGTTCGTAATCTGCTAAATTCATAATGGTCGATCATTGGTCAGTCAATGGTCTCGTAAAACTTTTTGATAACCGAGCTATTAAAAGAAATGACTGCACAACGACGTTCTAATGATAGGTCACTGATCAAAGGAACCGTCAACATTTTAGCAATCTACCGCATACGTCTGTCATTCATTTGTCATTATGTAGGTACGAGATTACCATTTTTTCAATGGAGTGTCAGTGGTTGACCATTGGAAAGTCATAATGACGCTTTTAAATTAGTAGACACTATTGTAATAGCAGACTTGGGGCCCCTGGGCCCCAAGTCTGCTATTTTTATAAATTTGTCATTCCAAAACGATTCCATTGTCATTTTCCTAAAAGTTTGCAATCTGCTAAATTCATAATGGTCGATCACTGGTCGGTCAATGGTCTCGTAATACTTTTTGATAACCGAGCTATTAAAAGCAATGAAGTGCACAATGATGTTCTAATGGTAGGTCACTGATTTAAGAAACTGTCAAAATTTTAGCAGACTACCGCATACGTCTGACATTCATTTGTCATTATGTACGAGATTACCATTCTATGCCTTTTCTTTCAATGGAGTGTCAGTGGTTGACTACTGGAAAGTCATAGTGACGCTTTTATATTAGTAGATTACCAAACTTGTAAAAATGGACCATTATGAGATCAATGTTAGACCATTTTGACACTATTGTAATAGCAGACTCAGGGCCCTGGTTCTTTGTAAGTCTTCACTCACAATTCCAGCCCCAGAAATGCTTCGACATGTTTATGGTCTGCTGGTACACGTGAATCCTTACTTCTTAAGTTTTCAGCCCCTGAAATACTTCGACATGCTTCTTTCTGGTCTTCTAGTAGGTACTTGTGAATCTTTAGCGCATGCAATTTTTGACAGCTACGAAACAAAGGAACATTTAGGGACAATTATTAATCTTTCATAATTATTGTATTCTTCGAGTTCTCATTGTTTTTAACATGTGTTCTGCTATTCGGGGCGGAGACAAATCCAAAGAATCAAAAACCAAGAAAATTGGCCCAGCAGATCTCGAGTTATAAGTGTTGTAACAAACCCGTCTTTGTTTTATATTTGTGTATATATATATATATATAATTATCTATATATCTGTTTAAAAAAATACAGTGATATCCATAGCTTAAATACTAGGAACAAACACAATTATGTCGTTCCTAAAACCAGGCTCAATTTTTTTTTTTAAGCCTGGTTTTAGGAATTCGATGCCAATGTATACATTTTCATAATAAACTTCCTAGCCTCATTCAAGAACTAAGCAGAAATAAATTCAAATTATTTGAAAAACGTAAGCTATGCCAGAAAGCTTTTTATACAGCTAAAGACTATCTTGAGGACAAGAAGGCTTGAGCTGCTTCAATTTTGTACACGGCCCAATGTTTTAGTGTTTTTTTTTCTGTTTTCTTTTCTTGTGCGCTTTTTGTTTACTTATATTTATACAATTTGACCTTTTTATATTTTCATTTTCTTTAGACATGAATGTTTATTTTTTAAAGTATTCTTTTTATTTTATTACTATTTCTTATTTTGACATGAATACTTACTTTGTAAAGTATTATATTTTTTATTTTATTTTTATTCCCTATTCTGAATATGAGGACTATATGGGTTATTATAGCTTTTTCCTCTTCAAGTATTTTTTTAACGTTAATGGGCTGTACCTACGAGTATTTTTGTGGCCTACCCAAATGTTCTTTCATTGGCATTGTTCGTCGAGTTGTTGAGCTCCTTATTGGTTCTAAGTTGAGCTACTAGACTCTGACTAAGGCTTGCACTGACTGGACAGGTCCACTCAAAACTGTGTGGTTCCTTCTTAAAAAGACCATTTCAGACACTGATCTGCATGGTCCTCATATAATGTATTGTGAATATGAGGACCATGTAGATCGTTATGTCAGGGTTCATTTCATGTTAGTCTAGCGGTTTGAGTTCTTATGTGGCCTACCCAAATGTCCTTACTTTGGTATTGTTCGTCAAATCGTTTAGCTCCTTAAAGTTCTAAGTTTGAACTACACGATAACTGACAAATGCTTGCACTGTTTGGACAGGTCCACTCAAATCTGTGTGGTACTTTCCTCGAAAACCACTTACCTACATGGTTCTCATATGATTTGACCAGTACAATTGTATGGACTTCAAAAAAGACCTTGACCTCTGAGTTTGTTTCGGTGTTTCTTCTCAAGGTAGTCAGCTAGGAAACACGGGCCTCATCTAGTTTTTATAACGGTCAAAACATATTGATGAGTAAAAGTGTTTTTTGCAACCTACGAGTACTTACAAAATAAAAATCATTTATCATACGGTTCACTAGTATCGGTAAATTAGTTTGAAAAAATCAAGGACAAACCTGCCTATCCTTTCGGATAGGCAGGTTTGTCCAAGTAGGTAGGTTTTTAATGAATACTTCGAATAAATACCACTATTTTAGAACAATAAGGAAAAACCTTCCTTAAGTGAAGAACTTTTATTAAGTTTAGGTAAATAAGTTCTCGGGCGCTTCATTGACGGGATGACTTCATCATTTAATTTAATTTACAACACTCTACATAATAAATACCTAACTATTGAGATGAAAACCTGTCCTTTATTAGGTTTACGTCGTTTTCTATTTACTGCCACAAACTTATTAAATTAAATCTTATTTTGCCTAACAAAATGATTTCGATTCCATTTATAGATATCTGTCACTTCCATCCTAATAGGTATCTGACGACTACGAAAAAAAAATCATCTAAAAAATCAAGTAAAGTAATTTTAATTGAGCGGTGCTAGAATATTCCAATATGCTGAACTGCACTGATCAGTGTTTACCAACACTTATAATGAAGTATTCCTTCTGGGCGTCCGTAACAGCGCCCGTAAGTCAATAATATGATCATAATATCACCGTAAGTCATATTAACATCAAGTGGAGTTCAGGCCCCTCTTCCCCACTGGGCACACTGGGCACGTGCCCAGGGCCCCGCGATAGATTGGGCCCCCTAGTCTAGTCCCTACTCCATTACCAAACGATAACCGATAGCTACTCTACTGTCTCTACGTATCAGAGGTGACACAGTGTTTGAAATGATTCTAACGAACTCAAATCTAGAAGGGTATGTACCTCTTCAATCAGCATAGATACTTATATAAGGACTTATCGTGGATGCTGATTATTTAATGTAGATTATTATTATTACATTATATATATTTATTCATTATATCTAATGTAACTGTAATTGTAAGAAAAATAAAGCTAAAACTTTATTATTGACTATTCTAACAAAATACATAGGTAGTGCTTTATAACTATGGTCATATGGGCCCCATTATCCTAATGTGCCCAGGGCCTCTAATAGGTGAAAGACGGCCCTGGTGGAGTTTGTCTCTATTCTGAAAAACTGTAGTCCCTTAAGGACTCTATGTCTGGCTTTTTCGCACCCCTTTCACGCCCAGGTAAGGACGGCCTTGCTAATAAAGTAAGGTTTTGTAAACGACTTGGTCAGGGTGTTCGCGTCTAAAAGTCAAGAAGTTGTATATAAGAAAATAAAAAAACACTTTACAACTCCTTGAACTTTGAAAGGCATTGCCAAAGGTAGCGAAGGAAATCTTTCGCTACCTTTGGCAATGCCTTTGGTGCGTAATGTTCGTATTGTGGTCATTAGGAACAATATCTCATTTCACAGTAACTGATAATAAAATAATAACGTATAAAAAAATCTGCAACACAATTAAAAAGGTTGTCTTAATTGTTGATGAAAAAAAATATTTTATTAATTGCAATTTAGTACCTTTCAATGATTTTAGTTTTCGGAAAGTAGAAAGGACAACTCTTGCGTTGCCTTATAAATTTCAAAAACTTGGAGATATGCGATTTGGTATGTCATCCTGACGTAGGTACGTACAATAAGAATATCTGACCAAATTCATAATTGCTTACTTAAGTACCTAGGTATCTTATGTATATTTAAATATTACTACGTTTTTTTTTAATATTTATAGATCTTACTTTATTTTTATAGGTTCGTGTTTTGTGGTTCAAAAGATGCTAGTTTCCTTTATGGCTATTCTGAATTAATTAGTAGGCGCGCGCTACTCATAAGATCATAACCTAGAAGATCAGGTGAAATAAAATAAATCAACGAGCCTTACTGGTCAATAGGCTTATCAGACGTTGCGCACCTTTAATTTTGATAGATTACGATATAAAAAACTTCAGTTACATGTATCAAGTCAAAACGTTGAATGAGTTAGGTTGGTCGCATCACGCATGGAAGGTACCAAACCTTCCTGGATGAATGGCATGTTTCAGAACAATGCCTGCGGTTCTCTTCAATAGTACCTAACTAATATTAAAGTATGTAAGTATGTGCGTGTAGGTGTTACTCAGCTAATGGTTTGCGGAGGTCTGGTCGTCACAGCCGCTTCACGTAAAATACTGGTATTCAGCTGAATCCGGTTTGACTGGGAGCCGACGTCAATACAGGCTGACAATGATGTAGGTACATGTAGGTCGGTCTGTCTGTTACATATTCGCGTGTAAGCCGCTGAACGAAATACGAATAAAATTAGCACAAATATAGCCTTTTCATCCCAGTAGTAGTGTTCCCTGGAAATAATAAATACTACACTTCCCCCAGAAACTGCGGGCAGCAGCGAATTGTAAATGAGTTAATTAGAACTTCAATATTTTAATTTAGGTACTTATGTTGAAGTATGACTAACTAATTATTTAAGTACTAATCTTCATTACGCACTCGGTACCTACTACGTATCATGTCAAACCACAGCAATTTTCTTGTTGACACTAAGTAAGCAGTAAGGCTCAACAGTTAGATATGAAACTAGTCTCTGTAATTAATGTGAACCCCAGATGCCATCAATACGGTGGTTTATTTATGGAGTTAAATACCTTGCAACAGACCTTACATGAATAGTGGAACAAGAGCATAACCTTCGAACTTGAGTTAGATTCAAGTTCTAAGATCACGACGACCATAATTACCTTCCTCAAAACCGGTTCGTTGGTGAAGTAATATGTACGATCCTTCTTTGGATGTTATCGTTTGGTTATTTGTGTAGTTTTGAAACATCGAGATTTTTATTTTTCAAGAAAAACCTACATTCAAATAACATAATGTTTCATCTGATGATGCATTATATTTTTTTATTATACGTAAATAAATATATTATACATGTATGTACTCAATAAAGCAGTTGATTGTGAACATGTGGTTTTTGTAAGCAAGTAAGCATGCAGCATGCAAGCAAGCACGCAGCATGCAAGCAAGCATGCAGCATGCAAGCAAGCACGCAGCATGCAAGCAAGCATGCAGCATGCAGTGGGCATGGTATCTGTCACGGCTCCGGCGCTGCGGGTCTCCGGCGGTCCCACGCGAGTTTATCGTCGCAGATGGGTTTAACGCTCTCCACCGCAGCAGCCGCGGCGGCGGCGGCGAGTGTTACAACCACCTGCTCCTCAACTCGCGGGCCGCCTCGCCCCTCCGCGCCTACGCAATTTTAAATTACACTCTAGGGGTAGGGCAAACGAGACTGCGTGGAGTCGGATTTACAGCGATTCGTTTCTGCCACTAAAACCTATTTTTAGTAAATGTTTTAGGACTAAAATATTTATTATAAATGAACATTCGGAATAATACACATTATTACTTATTAACAATACACATTAACACGATACTTAGGACATATGACTTTAGGTCATGTAAAATTAGGAGATTCAATTATTATAGTACTCGATATTATGACAGAATACTTTTAGAACTAAAGATAATTATGTTGAACAAAATTTCGGGGTTTTGAACATTATGGCTACTGCAGTTTATAGCAAACGTGTTATGGATAATGATTTTCGGACAAACAATTTTATGAGAAGAAAGAGTCCACTTTTCTATCTCTATTCTTCATCAGATCTTCACCAAACTAGAAAGGGAACACCGTAAAATACTAAGATGCTCTTCCAAACCATCGTATTAAATTTTATTTTTTCATTTTACATCGGCAAGAGGGAATGAGAACGTCGTCAATGTAAACTAAGCCAAGCATTATTAGGGATAACTCAAATACTAGACGTCAGATCTCAATTAAATTTAAATGGGACTACATGACAAGCACCAGCTTTCGAATTTAAAAAGAATCATCAAAATCGGTACAGCCAGTACAATGTTATGAGATAACAACAAAAAAGAAGATACAGTCGATGAGTCGAATTGAGAACCTCCTCCTTTTTTGGAAGTCGATTAAAAAGAGATTTTATTTGCTCGACATATAAGGCATATCATACAAAAATAAATAAAATGAGTGACTTGACTTAAAAAGGTTGGCAAAATATGCAACACATCTACGCAAACTCGCTATCGCTCAGTATGGCCGGAGTTGGGGTTCGTGTGTGTGATAAAGCTATGGCGCTGGTTTTCAGCGGCATGTACCTACGTGGCTAATCCGGCACTGCGTACAGTCAATATCCTGCATTGAATGACCCATCTTAGAATAAAGAAAATAAAAATGGTAGGGACTGATCCTGGTTCTTCGAATCAAGTTGACTCTTAATTTCGTACTACTTCAAATGCATTAATAATACTACCTAATCAGTAACCCAAGTTAAAACAATTTTCCAAAACGATTTCGGGTGACCGTTTTAACATACGAAGACTCCTCCGTGCCTCGGAAAAGACGTGAAGCTGTTGATACTTTGGCAGTCGTTACGAATGGTCAGGAGTCAGAAAGTCTGATACCAGTCTTGCCGAGAAGTACCGTGTTACCCAGTTAATGGTTCGTAGAGGTCTGGTAGACAGCTGCTTCACGTAAACTATTGGCATTCACATTCAGCTGACACAGACAAAATTTGAAATAATTCTGGAATAGAATAGGAGAGGTTCTGTTAGTTATCCTGTAACTACCTGGCTATTATTTTGATTTTTTGTTTGTAATGTAGCAAAAAAGCAAAAAAAAACTGAACAATCCGAACAATCTATCACGGAATCATCTTAAAAATCGATATGCCAGGGTTTCCTAGGCCTTCCTCGGTGACGTGACGCCCGGTCTCTGGCTCAAACTGCGTAACGACTCTGGCCCATCTGTCCTGATGCATTCAACATAACACTAGCAAAATGCCACTTCACCGTAGCAGCCTTGTAGCCCACTTCAGCAATTCCTTCGGAAATTCGACACAAAGAAACATGTCACCAATAATATTATTAATTTTGCTCCACCCATCCTTACTAACTTGGCACCTCCGTATCAAACTTATCACACAATATCAGAAACGACTCTTCTACTCCTCCATTACAAAATTCTACAACCTCCCGATGCAGCCTTTCAAATGCTTTAAAGCGATTGAAAATTTATCTAGATGAATTGGATAAGTATCGACATGATTTTGTAAAAAAATATGAGAAAAAAAATATGAGAGCAAATAATAAATACTGAATTCTCTAAAACTTGTTAGAGGAAGACAAATCGCGAAGATGAGCGTTTCCGTGATCCACCGGAATTTTTCAGAATTACTTCGAGAGATTATAGACTATCAAATTTTGATGCGTAAAAAAAAAACTTTTTATAAAAAAATACAACCGACTTCTACACAAAAACAAAAAGTACAAAATAACTTTAATTTCGGAACTCGGTGTTTGTGGTTGCTTTTTCGTTTTTTGAACACAGACTACCGAAATTGAAGTCGGTTGTATATTTTCATAAAAAGTTTTTTTTTTATTTTTCACTTTTTAGGAAGACCTAAACGTATCAAAAACTATGGTGTAAATAATAAACAAACATGCGATTTCAGCAATCCCGAACGCTTTGCTATCTTTTATTGAAGAGTTCCGTTTCCTATCATCTCGGTTATTCATCAGATCTTCACCAAACTAGAAAGGGATCACGTTGAAATACTAAGATGCTCTTCCAAACTATCGTACACAATTTTATTTTTTCTATTTACATCGACGAGAGGGAATGAGATCGTCGTCAATGTACCACGCATTATTAGGGATAACTCAAATACAAATTAAATGGGACCACAGGACAAGCACCATCTTTCGAATATAAAAAGAATCATCAAAATCGGTAAACCCTAAAAAGCTATGAGGTATCAAACATAAAAAAAGAAAATACAGTCGAATTGAGAACCTCCTCCTTTTTTGGTAGTCGGTTGAAAAAGTGTTCTAAATGTTGACAATTTTTCGAGAGGTATTTCAAGATATTTTATAATCTTACGGAGTTTGCCAATTTTTCGACATGTATGAACTTATGCATTTGAAAATGAATTTTATAAGACAATAAAATAAAGTACACACAATATTTTTGATAGTAAGTGGTTGATTAAAAATGAAATTACAATGTAATGATTTTTACTGGGAAGGCGGGGGCCTTCCCAGTATCCATCCATCCAAAGACTTTGCCACGGGCCCCCGATGGTATATTTCCGCCACTGCACTGCCAGCAACGCCGCGGTATTACGGACTAATATTGTGGAGTATTGTAAGTAAATCCAGGCTTTTTGACACAAAACGAACAATTATAATGGAAAAACAATGCAATTATCAAAATAATAAAATAAAAAAAGCCGGTGGGGCCGGACACCGTCTGATTTAGCCGGTCCTAAAAGCCTATGTCGGATTAATGCGAAAATTTATTTGGCAACATAAGGACCTTATGTTGCCAAATTTTCTAGATTGATGCAGTCAGTGCCCCGTGTAACCTTCTTTCTATTTTCTTAATTCTAAGATGGTCAGATAATGCAGGGTATTGACTACGTCCATTTTATCTATATGACACATATCCGAAATCCACGCGAACCAAGTTGCTACAGTGTTATAAAATCTAGATACTTATTTGAGAACAATAACCGAGTTTTACAGCCAGTCGTATGTAACGTAACGTCGACCTAGGGTTGCACTTGCAACTTTTTTTTGAAGGAAAGGTAGTTTTTAGTAAGAATAATTATTTAATTTGGATGGCATTTTCGCCTATGGAAAATGTTATACCTTCTAACGAGAAACAATACTATCTATATAAATAACAAAGCAAGAAACGATTGATACTCCCACATTTCCAACACTAGGTTGTGTTAGGAATATTGGAATATCAAGTTTTAAGGGACATACCCATATGGACGGGGTGTTGCATTTGCTATGAAAGATGGCATCAGTTTTTATTTAGAAAAAAAAAATGATTTCTAAATTGGCACACTTAGATGTTATACATAATTAATAAAGACAGTAATGATTATGTGCTTAAAACGCTTTAGAAGTAAAACGGTTGGTTAGTTGATGTTCGTAGAAGATAAATTAAATACGAAATCCACTCGGAGGAAGTGCTAATAGATATAAATTTATTACGGGTAGCACAGCACCCCTTTTTTGCCGCGTACGAAAATCTTAACGGATATCCTTCGCCTGGGGCGGGTGAATGGGTCTGTCAGTCTTACTGACTAAAAACCACCCCAGTGTTCCTTCCCACACTTGCGCCCGAGATCTTGAGATTTACTTAGTGCGCCTTCCACGATCCCCGGACCACAGCACCCTACATCAACCTATGATTGACCTACTTATTGTCATTTTATGTGTATGTATTGTCTTTGTTATGTGTGACTTGGAACTTCAGTTAACATTTTTTTAATTTTTCAAAAGCACGTGTCGACAACCTCAAAGTGCGAAGGTACTCGACTCCACGACTTGACCTACAAAATTATAACTAGTTACCTACCAATTATTATAAAAGTGAGCGGGTCGCTAAGATAATTTCCGGCTGGCCTTGCCCAAAATCAAAAATAACCGAGATTTGCGACTTTAAGCCAATAACTACCTACTACGTGAATAGGTATCTAATAAATTATTATTTACTACCTCGCTCGGTTTAAGCCATGATAAATGGGGCAAGATATTCTAAGGTAAGGCATCTAATAAGGCCATGGTTTTTGGAAATCCTTATAAATTAAATTTTGGAAAGTGTGTTCATCATGATCTAATTAATTTTATTTGTAGAGAAAATATTGTACAAAAACAAGGCACCAATGTCCAGTTACTTACAAATAAAGTTTTTTAAAAGCTTGTCTGTGCTCCTTATTGGACACTAGGGCTCTAAATAAGGTCCATCATTGAATTGCAAGATTTTAGGAGTTGTATACTTCCCAGATAACTCACATCTTAGCAATGGACTTAAACTACAATGAACTTTGTTGCTTTCGAATAATTTAACGGAAATTCATCTAAATTAGTGTTGTGGCCGACGTTATTAAGTCTTAGGAAATGTATATAAGTTATAACTAATCTATGTTACAGTTGTAAATTAAATAAGTTGAGGTTTTATGCTGAGTTTTATTAATCCTAGTAAATAAAATCACAAAATGTTACGAATCAGTCATTTTTTCAGTCTTAGTCCTTGGACCTTATTAGGTACCTACACTTATTTAATTTTTGGTAGTCTGGACCTTATTAAGTACATATTTGAAAATAACAAAAATGGAAAAAGAAAGATCAGTTTGGGACCATCCTAAGCCTCGTTTTTTTTCTTGCGAAAATTCCGTTCTGGTCTTTACTGAACACAATATACTTACATTAATGTATGACCAACTTACGTCAAAAGCTACTGTTGATTTGCGTAAATAAAATATTATACAGTTACCTACTCCTAATAAGGTCCGGCCCTTATTTGAACTTATTCGTTTCGATACCAATGTATACATTTTAATAATAAACTTCCTGGCCTCATTCTCAAGATCTAAGCATAAATAAATTCAAATAATTTATAAAACGTAAGCTATGCCAAAAAGCTTTTTACACAGTTAAAGACTATCTTGAGGACAAGAAGGCTTAGGATTGAGCTGCTTCAGTTATGTACAGTCGGTGATAGCAATTAACTGACCCCCCTAAAAATTACTCGATTTTACACCCTATGCTCATAACATTAAACGTTATTCAATATAGTATGAGTTTATCAGACTCGATGAACAGAAACAATAAATAATTTTGATACGCAAACTTGAGCTTTAAGAGGTTGGTATTAGGTCATTTATTTAATAACTTTTTACCTTTTTTAATAAGTGGGTAGTTAGACGTCAATATGCGTATTCAACAAAAACTGCTATAAATATGACATAAGGACTATGGGGTAGAAGAATAAATTGAACAAGATATTCTATGCACAAATAGCAGTGAATACGCGCGAACATTTTTACCTTGCCTTACTAAATTGGCTTTTTTCCTTTTTATTAATTGTTATCAGTTTTGATAGTTTAATCGTCATGTCTCAGTTGAGTGATTATTTAAAATACAAAATAATCTATTTGCATGAGGAGAATGTTGGTATTAAAGCGATTGCTAGGAAACTTAATATAGCGGTAAGTGTATTATTTTTATGCTTCATTTATAATTATACTTTTTCCTTAATTCGTTAGTCTGCTTAAAAGCCGGTGAATGTAGAATAATAGACAATTAACTGTGTTTCATTATGAGTCTAATTTGAGATCATTTATAGGTCTAATTTGATTTTTATAATCTAATTTGATAAACGTATTTTTCAAACTTAATCGATAAATTATGTTTACCTATTCGTTACTAAAATTATGCTTATTGTGTTGTTTCAGAGAAATACAGTCAGATTGTCGCTAAGACGTTTTGAAGAGGGAATATTCAAAAAGATCGTCCTGGACCAAAACCTACTATGTTACATACTCCAGTGTCAGAACGTCATCAAGCAATTGTTAGAAGGCATACTGAACAGCCATTTTTGCCTACTCATTCAACTGCAAGTGGAAGTGATCGTTGTTGGAATATGGTGCGCGGTATGCGGGACCGCTTGCAACAAAAAAAAGCAATAGAAAAAATGGTGCTATTAAAAGCATGAATAACTTGAGTAACCAGTGTTGGTCACAAACAATACTAACGTATGTCAGTGTGTGTGTTAAATTAACTATTGTTATAATTTGTAACGAAGTATTTCGAATACCTAGTTTTTTGTCGAAACCTTATTTTATAACTAAAATAACTATTCATAAAACAAATTGATATATAGTAGACCAGGTAGAACTTCAACGTATAATGCCGTTTTATTTAGTTCAATGATATTTAATGTAGTGATGTTATTGTTATGAAATAGAAATACATACCTATATTTCTAAATATTATAACATGCTGATTCACTACATTAAACTCAGTGCAGTTAACAACGTTATTAGTAAGCAGGTAAATATTATCATCTTCGTGTCGTCATCAATACCTATCATTTATGTTATTCTTATAATATTTTTTTTATAAAATAAAATCGTTTTTACCACCATTTTGGTTTTTTATTTCTGTTAATTTTTTTTTGTTGTTGTTGTTGCTAAAGTTATAATTTATTATTTATAACTTAAAATAAATATACAAAACAGAAACAAACGCGTCAATTACGCTGGTAACGAACTCGCAACCACGATTTGTCAGCTCACTACAGTCACCACTAGACCACTCGAAACATATTCAACGTGATCGAAATTACGTATTATATTACAAGTTAAAATAATATTCAAGAACATACCTACCTTAACACTGCGTATTAAAGATCAAATTCGAATAACTATTTTATTGATCGTAGACGTTGAACCAGTTCCAACGTTGTTCTAGTTCGATCGTTCGTAACAAGCAAAAGGTTCAAATTCGTTTAATTTTTAGGGGGTCAGTTAATTGCTATCACCGACTGTACATGGCCCATTGTTTTATGTTTTACAACTAACTTCCTTAAAAAAAGGAGGAGGTTCTCAATACTGTTGCCTGAGTAAAAAATATATGATTACTTATGTTTAGTCCGTCAGTTAGATTATAGAAAAATATTGGACACGTATTTTTTCCTTTATCAAATCTATAAAAACTGACGAAGATAAAAAGCATCAAAGATCAGGAGTGGGAGCGTGTGACGTCACTGCCCGGTAAAAATTGTAGCACGTAGTGACGTCACACGAGTTTTTTACGCACTGTATCGTTTTCATTTTTTGTTTATGTCAAAAAAGAAAAATACCTGTCCAATATTTTTTGGAAATCTATCAGCTTTGTCTATCAGACCAACTAATCAGATGTTTTTGGTTAACTAACGTCAATTTGATTGAGATCTGACGACTAGTATTTGAGTTATCCCTAATAATGCGTGGTTTAGTTTACATTAACGACGTTCTCATTCCCTCTTGTCGATGTAAAATGAAAAAAAAAAAAAATGATGGTTTGGAAGACATCTTAGTATTTCAACGTGGTCCCTTTCGAGTTTTGTGAAAATCTGATGAAGAACTGAGATGATGGGAAACGGAACTCTTCAATAAATGATAGCAAATCGTTCGTGATTGCTGAAATCGCATGTTTGTTTATACCAAAGTGGTTGGTATGTTAGGGGGAAGGGGGGGGGGGGGTGTACCGCTAAAAAAAATACAACCGACTTCTACTACTATTACACTTTGACATGTTTAAATTTTCATTTTGTTTACTTTTGACATGAATACTTACTTTGTAAAGCATCATTTTTTTTTTTATTTACTATTGTGAATATGATGACTATATGGGTTATTATTTTCTTATTGCTCTTCAAGTATTTTTTTAACGATGTATTACTGGAAAGAAAACTCGTTTATTCCGCCAGAAAAGACGCACAAAAAAATATATATAGACAAACTTAAAAGAAAACAACGTATCGACTAAAACTAATAAAACTGTGTCAGGACCCAACACCAACGACCACGAGTCTCTGATCGCACAAAACAAAAAAAAATAGTCTATCGCGTGATATCCTGCACCGACAGACAGTGACAACATAATAACAACAAAATAAACTGCAAATCTGTGTGGTATTTTCCACAAAATACCAATTCAGACCTCAACCTACATGGTTCTCATATGATTTGACCAGTACAATTTTATGGACTTCAAAAGAGACCGATCTCTGAGTTTGTTTCGGTGTTTCTTCTCATGGTAGTCATCTAGGAAACACCGGCCTCGTCTGGTCTATATAACGACCACATAGATTGACGTGTATAAGTGTTATTTAAAACCTATTTACAAAATAAATATCATTTATCATTATCATTTATTACCGGGTTTTTTTTTATTAAAACCAAGCATAATTGAATCACAATATTTTATAAATTGAGTCCCGTCAACCGCCCCTTTGGTTACACACAGAGCAACTGACAAAATGACCTGTGCGAAAGCATTGAACGTCTATGCACTTTTGTGATTGGTTACTGGGGAAGGCCCGCGTGGTATCCGTTTAGGTTTAAATATTAAGTGCTGGAATTTTGAAAACGTGGATCTTATGTAGAATTATCAAATAAACTTGTAGATCAATTAAATTTGCTTTGGTTGATGGAGAATACCTTATAAATAGTATTTAAAAGGTATATCTATATAATTATATACTTACATATATAGATATACCTACTTATTAGATTTTCTGAAACCATATTCTCAGTCAGATTTTTCTGACGTGATGCCTTCTTTTTCCATTCCAGATCGTGGCGAAGATGGTTCTCAAAAATATATACGTAGAAGGCTTGAAGGAGGCCAAGGTTCACGACGCCAGGTGAGATTGTTTGATTTTTACAAGATTGGTGGGAATATTTCTCTACGCTATTTGTTCGTTGGGGATTTATACATCCATTAGAGAGAGGATTGGGTGTGTCAGGGTTATATAACATAATCCTGTCCTTATTGACTTATCTTCAAATCTGATAGTAGGCGATCATGTCTTCATATTCGAATCGCAGTTGAGGTGTGCTCGCTCGCGCTTCCAGCACGCTCACTATTCATATGCCATACCTAAATGACTGACAAACCGTAGGTTTAGACCAAAGTGAGCTCTGAAAATATTAAACAGTATTTTAAATTGTAAAATTTTAACGTTCAGGCTGCGAGCTGACGACGACAAGTTCTACTTAGAAGTGGACGTGACTAGCCCAAAGGTGGCAGTCAGAGCTCAATACTACGGAGAAGGACAATTCAACTCCCTGAAGATTGTAGCATATGGAGATTTTAATACCACTATGAGTAAGTTATGCACTAAGTATGCTTAATACTTTTGGTACTACGCATCAATCATGAAGGCATCACATCTATTGCCTATCATCATTATCATAATTATTTCATCCCAAAGACCCCAACCGACCGGTTGAAAAACATTATTATTTATAACTTTTTGTACAAAGAAAAATAGATGAACGCGACGCTAGAACATTCATTGTGTCTATGATTGCAGCATAATGCTATAAACAATATCATAATAACCTTACCACACATAATTTGGTCATAGAACAAAGTCATATATTTCTATCTCTGCAGCTGACTTGGTTTACACCTGGAAGATCAGCGGTGTTCCAGAGAAGAACGGCACCGACACGTACATCCGAATTAAAGACTTCTACATGAGGCCTGATATTGGAAGTATTGTGACCGATTTCAGGAACGACAACCCGGATTCAAGAGAATTAAGTAAGTTTTATACTATCTTTGATCTTAGTAAGACAGGTGATGCCAGACTCTTAAATATTATTATTAGATTTTATAGATGTCTATGTAGGTACTGTCTCCCATTTACGATCGATGAATATTAAGGTTAAATCGAGTATCAGTTTTGATAAATCGATTAAAAAACCCTTCCACAGTGGTGGCAACAAAAAGTGCAATTTCGATCATCTATTGCTGTGGAACATATTTACCCACTAAATACCTAGTTATTTTTTAACCGTCTCTTCAAAAAAAGAGGAGGTTCTCAATTCGACTGTCTTTTATGTTTGTTCAGCGATATTTTTGCCAATTGTAACCGATTAGGATGATTCCGTTTTTGTTTGGAAGAGTATCTTTCCGTACTAGTCCCATTTCAATTTGGTGAAGATTTATGAAGAACTTCGGAGGTAGGCAACGGAACTCTTCAATAAATGACAGCAAATCTTCCGGGATTGCTGAAATCGCATGACTGTTGATCTTGATTTCATATTGTTTACACTAGATTATAACATATTATCACGCCGGTACGCTGTGAAGGGGTAGGCAGATGTGTACACTGTACAAGTCCACCGTGTGTATCTATGGGGTTATCTATTCGTGCATAACTTTAATCTTCATGAAACGATCTTGATGATATTTTTTGGTAATTCTATAATGAGACTTGTGACGAGATTGGTCGTCGGAGAGCCAATGTGACGGGGGGTCACATTATGTGAGGCTTTCCACCTCCCAACTCGTCCCAGTGTGTAGGTAGGATGGTATTATTGTATGTAATAATAAACTTGGATTTGTTTGTGACTTGTTTATTTTTAAAATTAGATAAGGAAAGAAACCCGGGTTTCTAAAACTTGTTACATGTTACTATTGAAACTGGTAATAACTATTGAAAATATTATTGACTGCTCTGGTTGAGCAATTTGATAGGACTGAATGAAAAAATCTGAGCAGTCAATAAAAAAACGAAATTTAAAATATTTTTGAAAATAGACATTTTCTTTTCATTAATAAAAGTAAGGAGTTTTCAGCCATCGTGGAGGTTTAAAGTCCACGAGACTGAAAACGCAACGACATCGTTACAGACTTATTATTCATTTATTCGTGGATGTTTCATTTACCAACATTGTTTTCTTTTACAGCTGACTTGGGCTCGAGATTCGCGAACGAAAATTGGAGAACCTTGTACAAAGAATTTCTGCCTTATGCTCAAACTAACTGGAATAAAATTGGCGTCCGAATTGCTAATAAGTTATTTTTGAAAGTTCCTTATGATCAACTGTTTCCGTCATCTTCATGATTTGTGAATCAAATGAAACATTACTACATTCAACCATGAATTCATCATCGTTTAAGTTTATATCGGTGGTCAGTGATACCTAAGATACGTAAAATTATTATTAGGCTACAAAATATGTTTACCTTGTAAAGCTTTTAGATCATATAAAACATTAATGTTTTGTGATTATATTGTTATTTTGTAAGTCTATAAAACTGACGAATTAGTTTCTTGTACTGCAATTGTGTGTAACTATTTTTTAATGTTACTAAAACACTTTTACTAAATATTTGCATGTCATCACTGTATGGCGGAATGTGTTTATGCACTAAATTTACTTTGTAACATCTGTATCTACCACATTTTATGCAAATAAAAGATTATGATTATTATCAATTAGAAAAAAAGGAAGTAATAATCTTCCATAACCGTTACCACATAATTATGTCACGAAAATTATTTTTGAAACAATCCAATGTCATATCCGATTCGAAAAGATAAATTCGGAGTTCGACAAGGGCTAAAAATATAAGTAGGGAGTTGTATTACTTGTATTGTAAGTAATTATGTTTAAACAAATGGCTTAAGTTTTATTTCGTTATTTTGTATCGATTTTAAAAAAATCCTGATTGAGAATAAAATACCTGACTGAATATTTTGTTTTACTACATTAACACTAACTACGTTCTCAAGCAAAATTTTGATGCCACCAATTTATACTCAAAATAGACATTATCAAGCATCCATATCACGCAGTGTGACTAGCTAAACTAGATAAAATGTTTAAATTAGAGATTTGTTCATCATAAATGACCCTATCAATTCTTGCCCTAAAAATAAGTCGTAATTTAAACATAATTTTATTTTGGTTTTATTCCCGGTTCAAGTTACGACAAAAATGTTGATTTGCTGAAGACAAAAATATGATATATTCGCATTCGCATTCGCGAATTTTGGCAGCAGATATTCGCATTCGCATTCGCGAATGTCCAAAATATGACATTCGTTAGGTACATCACTAGTCTATACCAACTAATATTATAAAGTTGAAGAGTTCGTTTGGTTGAGTGCGCTAATCTTAGGAACTACTGGGTCGAAATTTTAGTGTTGGATAGTCCATTTATTGAAGAAGGCTGGGATAGGCATTATATTTGTGTTATTTGTATTGTCGGACCGGTGGGATTCTCCAATGCTCGAGCGCTGGATACGACTTCACACGGTCACAGATAATATAATACTACAGACACGGTCAAGTAAACACGCTCACGAGTATAAAAGTAGGTATCCAATGAGTCATGTTTTTATTTTTATTTTATTTTTGTATTTTATGCTGTTGTGTTTTTTGGATGTCTCGTAGTACCGGAGCACGAGCACGATAAAATTATGAAAGAATATCACAATGCAATGCAATGTACAAAGCTGATAACAGAAAACCGGCTGGACTTCTGTAGACTCCCGCAACTAATCGCCGCTTCGAAGTGATTGCCGTAGACCTATTTGGCCCTTTACCGGAAACCGCCGACAAAAACAAGTGATCCTTATCGTAGAAGACACATGCTCACGATGGATAGAACTATTTGCTCTACAGAACGCAACCAGCATAAACTATTCCAAGATCCTGATTTCAGAGATTTTCCTGGAGTACCTAGACGGATCTTGAGCGATAATGGTGTACAGTTTATTAGCGAAATAAAGTAGCAGGCTTGCCATACATTTGGTATTACTCAGTCACCCACAAGAACCCGGTAGAAAGGAAGAACCGTGATCTGAAGCCGCAAATTGCTATTTTGGTGGGAAGGGATCACAACACTTGGGACGCGCATTTGCCCGCGATACGTTCGCGATGAACTCCGCGATGACTAGAAGCACCGGTTTTTCACCGGCTTACCCGACCTTCTGCTGAGAGATACGAGCGCCGGCCGATTTCATCGCCGATATGCGCGCTATTGTAGAGAGTGCTAATGTCATAACAAGGGAAGTAGGTACATGAAAAGGTACAACCAGAAACGGTATGCCGACGAGGGGCGCAGCCCAGTACTTGATTACTCAATAGGCGATCTAGTCCTTTTGAAGAATCAAGGGAGCAACGACACAACCCTCGGCCAAACGCCGAAGTTCATACCAAGAAGGGACGGGCCCTACTTTATAAAAGAAGCCGTGAGTTCTACCAAGTACCTATATATTGGAGAAAATAAGTAGCAATGAAACGTTAGGAAGGTTGACGTACCCCAAAAAAAAAAATAGGTGACACGAAAGGCGCGGAAGACCCAAGCGCTTCCTTGACTAACCCAGACGCGTGGGCGCATGTCTCGGTTAGAGCTTAGGGGGAGGATGTAGCATGGTGTTACTAACTCCAAACTCGACCGTGCCTTAAAAAAATTCCATTGTTTTACTGTTTGTGCCATTTTACCGTTTTTACTTACTTATACATTATATTTTATTTTACCACCTGATAACGTGGCGAACTCATTGAATACCCATTTAGTCAACCATATGAAACTTTCTCACATTTATGATATTTACTTATTATATTTTTCTTAGACGTACTTTTATTAATATCTTAGAATAAATTAGAATCAATTTACGATAATTGCTGATGAATACTGAAATGAAATGAATAATTTCATTTCATCAGCAATTATCAGCACTCATTCATCGAGTAGGATGAAATTAAAAAAAAAGGTTATAATAAACATTGTAGTGGTTCAGCAATAAAAAAATGGGGTGTGACAATGTCATAGACACGGCCGTGTACTGTACGCCCTAGCTGCGCCTAGCACGTAAAAAGAAGGACCCCAAAATACTTTTGGCAATGCTATACACATACAGACTACAGACACCCTGCTGGTAGCTGCTGTTGGTTGCCAACAAAGTGATCTTTTCCGTCCGTTGAGTTATGGGTTAGCAATTCACCCTATTGTTTGAAAGGTAAATTCCAAATTTAACTTTTGATATTTGACGACGGAAAGTACGGACGCCGAAAGTAGACACAGTTTAAAAATGAACTTCATTTCATTGGCCTTGAAGTCAACCTTTCAAAATGTGAATGTCTTTTCAGACTCGTCTTTTAGATTAATCGTATCAACTCGAACTCGAACTTTATCATTAATTTTGAATGTGGCTTTGGACGGCAGAGCTTGGGCACAAGCTACATAAACGCAAGGGAGGGTTCGGCGTCCGCAAAATTTCTAGTATAAGTTTACCGACTTATCTGCGATCCACGGCACTGAGAAATTAATCAGGAATATCCTGACTTCCACACTGGTTGATTTTGATATGTTTGATATGCCGTTCTTCACCGATGCTATCGATGCCTGGAAACTTACTTGCCCGAATACTGATAAACTAGCTTCCCGGAGACTAACGCAAAAGAAGAAGACGCCCCAGGCGTCGGCCACCGTAGACGCGGGTCTACGGATGGCGAGGCCATCCGGTATCAACCAGGCCCTGATCGACGGCGCGTCCTCAAAGAGATGTCAGCAAAGAAGACTCCATATGGTCCTGGTGCCTGCTAGGTTTGAGGCATTTGTTCAAAAGAGTCACCGTGACCCTGGAACGTAAAGGGCACTGACACTTCCTTCCACTCCGCTCAGAGCTCCCGCTCGAGCGGGACAAATAATTTGATGATTTCCCATCCAGAAAAAAAGAAAGGGGCGGTGGAACGAGTCAATCTGCAGAGTAGTAAGTACAGAACAACTTACTGCCAATAACTGCTACAACTGCTGAGTGTGCACGTCTGCTGGCTGTGGGACAATGGGAGCCGACTCTTAGGCTTCATACACCACCGTCGTCGAACCTCGTCCGACCATAATTAAGGACATCACTTTTTGCTTCGTTGCTTCACTTAGTTGAGAAGCCCCGTATTGTTCTCCTCATCGCTGTACCTACAACTGTAACTGTGAAGTTGCTCACAGCTTCGGTTTCATCGACCTTTCTTGTAGCCGCATTGTCGGCCGTTTTGCAATTAAACGAAATTATACGACGAACTCTACTGTAACTACGAAAAGTTTCACTGTGCATAGCCTGACGCGAAATTGGCCAGTTTTTAGTTATCTATATTTTGAAAACTTCTGAACACAGAACTTGTTAGCCAATAACGGTAACAATATTATGTTATACATATATTTGAGAATTGCGTAGACAAATGCGTGGCCAGAACATAGAACATTTTGTATATGTATTTGGAAGCCCTAATAGAAAATGAGAATATCGTAGTGCCAACATAGACGCGTCCCTTTTAGGTTAAAAACGGTATGTAGAAGCGGCCTTGTGTTGAATCAAAAATGAACGTAAAGAGGAACGTGAAGTTTTTTGTTCTTGTCTTACATTGAGAATGTTGTGTATAGCTGTCCCGTTGTCATATGTCAAATTGTGATGTCAAAATGTCCAGAAAACGAATGTCACTTTAAATATTTTATCTCTGAAAGTTCTAGTTTAGATAGATTTATTCATTGCATTTATGTATTTATCAGAAATATGGGTGTGATTTTAAAATATGTTGTAGCCGGTTTAGTGCGATATTGGTTAATACATTTAGATTACTGGCAAACAATAGCTAATCGAGTAGAAATAGCGACGCCTCTGAACTCATGGAAAAGGTTAATGGAAGGCGTTTATTTATATGATCACAACATAAATCCATACGAGGGAGACTCATTTCATGAGTCTCCTATAATGCTACTATTTTTCTACTATATAATGAAGACAGTGCCATTTATATTACCGATTCTATTTACTGTATTGGATCTCCTGACTGCTCATCTTCTGTATAAAACTTCTAAGGCTTTTATACGAATTTTTAAAGAATCCCAACAGAAGAACTTGCTTGATGTTGCTGAGGAGTCAAAACCTATGGTTTTGGATGATAAGCAGTTAAAAGAATCTGCTGAATATGTATTATCAGTTTACTTGTTCAACCCATACTCTGTTTTGAATTGTGCTGGTATGACTACAACTGTTATACAAAACTTGTTGGTGGCTACAGCTCTGTGGGGTGCTTCAAGCGGCCAGAGAACAATTGCATGTGTGTTCATTGCTCTAGCCACACACCAGGCCCTTTATCCACTGCTGCTGATTGTACCCATTGCTATCTTATTGGCTGACATAAATAAAGGATGTACTAAATGCTCTTACATTAGAACATTACTTGTCTTTGTATTGAGCTGGGGATTCCTCGTTTACTTGTCTGCCTACATAATGAATGGATCTTACAACTATGTCTACAATACTTATGGATTTATGTAAGTTTAAATGGAGATCATTTTTCATGACTGCTCCTCTCCTACTGATCTTATATAGTGTGATGATATATAGCCTATAGCCTTTCTCAATAAATGGGTTATCTAATACTGAAAGTGTTAAAGCAAACAACCCAACTCTTCAGTTTTATATATAAGTATAGATACATTTGAAGTCATTGGCCCAAAAAGCTCTACCTACTCCGATCACTGGTAATCATATACTGTTTCAGATTGACGGTGCCTGACTTGAAACCAAACATCGGCTTGTTCTGGTATTTCTTCACAGAAATGTTTGAACACTTTAGAGTTCTGTTTGTTTGTGCATTCCAAATCAATGCGCTGGCTTTGTACATAGTGCCTCTCACACTGAGGTTTAAGAGAGAACCTGTGTTACTTGCAACGGTACTTATTGCACTGTCAACCATATTCAGATCCTACCCCTGTGTGGGTGATGTTGGATTCTATCTAGCTCTATTACCAATGTGGAAACATTTATTCACCTGTAAGTATATTTTTTGATAATAAAGTGTTATAAGTTTAATACTAATCAAGCATTGCATGAGAATAATTGTAGTGCTTTAAGGACTACAATCATTCTCATGCATGCAAATGAACATAAAATGACATGCATGCTTATTCGTGCAATGCAATGTTGACTTCACAATAATGAAATTTTAATATTTAGAAAATGGGTTTGTGCATAATGAGTTGCAGACCAGAGTATATGCAATATAATATGAACTTATATGACGAAAAAGCCAAAAAATTTTTAAATTCTAAAATTTGGTTAACAACTAAAACAGAATTATTACAAAATTTTAACAAAGGTGCATGATTATGCATAAGCTATCAGGTAATATGTTAACATGCAACGTTTATTAATACGTGATGCAATAATTTTGTATGAAATATATGGGGATGGAGGAAATTTTTGGGACAGTTAAACCTCATATTAATATATATATATATATATATATATATATATATATATAAGAGGAGAAAGAGTGCAAAAAAGTACATTACATCAATTAAAAAAAATTGGTTGAATATCGATGACTGAGAGAAAATTGAAATAGTGTTAATTTTTGTCCTGTGAACTTTGCCAACCAACAACACTTTGTTTTAATTGATTTGTATTTTATCATTACAGTCATGCAACAGAAATTCATAGTTGGCTGCACATTTATCATCACATCAGCCCTCGGACCAACAGTTTGGCATCTTTGGATATATTCAGGATCAGCAAATGCCAACTTCTTCTTCGGAGTCACGCTCTCTTTCGCCACCGCTCAAATATTTCTCATAACAGACTTACTGTTTGCCTACATTAAGAGAGAGTTCACCTTAAAACACGGAGCGTCGCGACAAGTGGACGGAAAGCCAGCCAAATTAGTACTTCGATAATAGTTTTAATGTTTTTATACACATTTCCGTTGGTAATTGAAACAAAACTGTGAATAACTAACATTGCATTTTCATGAAACTTTATTTTGCTAAACATGGATTGAATTTGAACAATTGTTCAGTAAAATCCTTTGGTTTTAAATCCATCCAAACTAATATTATTTTATAATTACGTACATGTTAAACACTCACAAATTATACTTGACATTAGTAGGTATGTCAAGTATAATTTGTGCAATGTTTTCTTTTTTCCTTTGTATATTTATCAGGTTATGACCGGTTTATTATAGAACAAACATTCTATATTTTAAGGTTAGTTTTTAAAGTTATTTTAGAGATTATATGACTGCATAGTATGATACTAATAAAGTCACAAGCCATAAAGGGTACCTATTATGGTAATACAGACTGATGTTAAAACTGAAGTAGGCTTATAAGAGCAGTCTCATTCAAGCACTTGACCGGGAAAAATCCGTTAACTGCCAGAAAGAAATGTCTTCTTATATAGTTTTATTGCAATCAAGCATTTTTAATGTTTTACAACTCATTTCAAATAACAACAGCTGACTTCGGGGTCTGCGGCCTCTGAGAGTGTAGTTAAATAACAACACTTATGTTATACTTAACTACCTAAATTATTAGGTAGGTACCCACCTACTGATTTAATATTTATGGCTAAAGAAATATTAAATCTATTTGGTCGGTCATTTATATAATAAAAAAAATATTGGACACAGTTTTTACACAACTGCCCAAAAAATGAAGTGTTATGTTTGCGGGGTTCATGTACCTATGTATGTTTGTGAGTTTCTTTACTCCACCATAACGGTTTAAGCGATATCAATGTATGTGGTATCGTAAGAAGCGTTGAGTTATCCCGGGTAACATAGCTGAAAATTTTAAAAAATAAAAAGGGGAAGCCATTGTTCTTCAATAAAAAACCAAAATATTTTGTTTTCAAGAAAATTAGACTACCTACATATACTGTCATCATCTAAAGCTTGCAAAATAGTATGAAATAAAAAAGTAATAATTTAAAAAAAAATTAAAAACACGCCTGCCATGTCAAATAGTGGCCAAAAATAAATAAAGACAAGATAGTTAGGTAATAATCTTTTCATTGTAGTCAGGGGACAGTTTCTTTGTACAGTTCTTTACAGGTCCCCCGACTGCTGCATAGAATATCAATAAGATAAAACACATCAAAGTTCAGGAGTGGAAGCTTCTGACTTCTAAGTAAAACATGTATCAAAGGCGTGACGTCACGTGAAATTTCAACATACTCTATAGTCTTAATATTTTAGTAAGAGACAAAACAAAAATATATACCCTATATTTTTTGGAAATCTAGCTGGCGAACTAAATAGATTGTGGTAATATAGGGGATACCCTATTATATGACGTCAAAAAATCACTTCTACATTTGACTGAGGAGTTCCGCTAGATGATTATTTGGGACCTGTATACCTGAAAAAAGTTGCTTCTATTTAAATGACATACTTTATGTAATAAAAATGGTTTTTGTTTGAGTTGATTGAGGGAAATATTTAATTTATTTTGCATCTTAATGTATTTGTATATTTGGTTGTGTTAACCAGTGAAGTTAGTTCATCACATATATTTTCACGTCTAGCTGCATTTAAAATGATCGTAAAATGTTTATTTAGTTCACAATGTATGATAGTATGTCCATTTAGTGTTCTCATAATGCCTGTGCTTAAATACCAAATAATGTAAAGAATGAATTTAGTTGTTTTGAAACTAGGATAATATTGTGTACAGATGGCTTCTAAATAAAGGGTAAATTATTTTTATAATGATTTTATTAATCCATCCTTCCATTCTATTAATCTGTTGAAAGAAAACGGTATCGTCGCAGCCTGGTTTCGTAATGATTCATTATCACTATCTTATCAATTCGCTGTGATCTAAATAGTTGCACTCCTAGGCGGGCTTCACCACGCATTGTGCTGTTGTTGAGTTATTTTTACGGACTATAATGTGAGTCAACTAAATATGAAGAAACAAATATTGTACTTAGTATTGTTAGTTAGCTGTAAGTACATTTTTTAAGCGGCGTTGGTAGTAGTAACATTTATTTTGTTATGTGATTAAAGCATTGTGTATTTTGTTGGTATAGTTGTACAATGTGCGATTTTGCCGAGTATACCGACGCACCTGCGAGCCTGCTACAGCGCGGGCGTGCCCGAGCTGCAGGCGCCCAGGCGCCTCGACGTCTACCTCTCCCTACTGAGGACGGTGGAACAGTATACTCAGCTGGATATGAGGCTGCTTAGCTCTGCCTTACTCAGAAGGTAACTATACTAATATCACACTATTTTGTTCATGTGCTTCCCTAAAGATTATAAATAGGTATTCAAATTCTATGCTAAAATTGAAAGGGATGGGTAATGTTGATAAATAAAAACCAAGGGATAACCGAAATGGATTGCCATCGCGGGAATGCCTTTAACTCCATAAGACAGCATCGCATGAAAAAAAATAACAATCGTTTATTAAAATGCAGAGTAAATAACAAAAGCGCCATCTATAGTGTTAGATATATATATGGCTCGGGTGCCATGAGTGGCGCCCTCTATAGAGCTTGTTTGTTTTCAACTTACGACAACCTTACTTATAGAAGACAATTCTTAAAAACGTCCTATTGTTTCCACAGTTTACGTCTAGATGGCATTGAACATACTTCAGCCAACGCCGTGGAAACTGAATTCATATTACCATACAGAGCATCCAGCTTCCAATTCCACAAATACAAGATCCTCATGGATATATTCCTGCCGAGTCAAGATCTTGTACAAGTCGACGATATTCTGCCGGTAGGCGAGAAATGTCTTCTGCATAAAATGCTTAGTTCGGCAGTACGGCAGTGGGAGCGAGGCGACGAAAATTTCGTATGCCCCTTATCGGCACAGCAGTCTCACAATAGCAATAATATGCAGACACACAGTACTGGTAGGTGAGTATGCATATGAACAAAAAAAATACGAATCAAAAACAAAAAAACATCTGTTAATTCATCGCCTATGACGTAGTGTTCTCCAAACTTTACGTAGCTTAGTTTGTTTACGTGTGAAAAATACTTTTACTATCGTGCCTAAGGTCAAAAACCACTTCATTACTGTTTTACCTACATTTACATATCGACCTTACTGTTTATAAATAAACTTTTGTTAGTAAAGTAGGTATCGGTACCTAGGTACCTCTAGTATTCTATAGCGGATTTTTAACCGACTTCAAAACAAGGAGGAGGTTTCTCAAGTATTTCAATTTGAAGAACAGAAATAGGAAACGGAACTCTTCAATAAATTATTGCAAATCTTTCGGGATTGCTGAAATCGCATGTTTGTTTATCTATTGTTTACACTATAAACAAACATGCGATTTATACCGTGTAAAAAAACTTTAATTATATAACTTTAAACAAAAAGTGTAACTAACTTTAATTTAGGAAGTCGTTGTTCAAAAACGAAAAAACACCGACTTGTTTTTTTTTCGTAAATAGTATTTACAGAATATGTTATTTTATTGACTGCTCCTGCGTCAGCAAAGGTCGGCCTTTGATTTAGGTAAACGACCTTTTTTACTGTAAGATTTCAAAACCCAGATCCTCCATTGTGCTATTGGGTAAGCTGGGTGGATACTTGGTTAGGTAAATAAATTAAAGCCTTCATATGGTCCTTAGCTTAAACGTGCAGCAATTTAAGCAATGAAATATCCGATTTTTATAATTTTTTGTAGGCAAAATAGTCTGGTAATCTGGTTGCTATAGCTTGCAAAGGGAGTAGGAAAGGTCAGCCACGTTTCTGTCGAAGGGCCAAAGGCCGTTGAAAGTTGAATACACTACAATGGAAAATATCCTATCTCTCCTATTCTATATATCCTGCATAGGTACCGATACTTACCTACTGTGTTACTGTCATGTTACTGTGTTGGGGAAAAAGTTTCTTGGCATTTTTTAAGAAAATTCAAAACATTTTTTAATATAGCTTATTTACATTTAACTAAAATATGTAGGTACCATTTTGTTCGATAACTTTTTGCCATCTTGTAGGTAGGGACATGATCCCATTGCTATAGAAATTTTGGGACTTCTGATCAAAATACCGCGACAAGTGGTTTTGGCAGTCCTCTCGTGATGTTAACCTGACACTGCCTAAAGAATTCTGAAGAGACCGAAACAGGTGGAAATCTGAAGGTGCAAGGTCAGGACTATATCGCGGATGCATTAATTAACACCTCCCAGCCATACTCTCTTAATTTTTGCTGAGTGGCTAAAGATGTGTGAGGTCTAGCGTTATCATGAGGAAAAACCACACCCCTTCTGTTGATTAATTCCGGCCGCTTTCTCCCAACTTCTTGCTTTAATCTCATCAGTTGTTCGCAGTAGAGTTCAGAATCGATGGCCCTGCCTGGTGGTAACAGCTAATAATGAATAATGCCCTTCCAATCCCACCACACACACAGCATAACCTTGTTGCGAGTTAACCCGGGTTTTGCCACAGTCTGTGAAGCCTGGCCGGCCTTTGACCACGACCTTTTTCGCACGTTTTTATCGTACATAGAGAATGTGGTTATATTGTCTTTGTTATCGTACGCGATCCACTTTTCATCACCAGTTATCAGCTTCTCCAAAATTGGTTCGGTTTCATTTCGTCGTAATAAAGAATCACAAATAAGTACCTACACGGTTCGAAATTGAAAACAATATATCTAGTTTTAATTTCCGCGAATATTAGTGGCTTGCAGGTATGCACCTCCCTCCCGCCCGCTATATTATGCACATGCAAGATTACAAGGCAAATGCAAGGATCCCACTAATATTCGCGGAAATTAAAACTAGATATATTGTTTTCAATTTCAAATTAAAATGGATTTCCGCAAAGTAACGCCTGACTTTTTTTTTCCTACACGGTTCATTAGGTTTCTTTCAGTGAGCTCGTGAGGTACCCAAATATCGAGCTTTTTTGTGTACCCAGTTTTTTTCAAATGCGCCAAAACTGTTTTGTGGTCAATTCCCAGTTCTTCAGCTACGTCGTAACTAGTGATATGCCGATCTTACTCCACTTTTTCAAAAATGGCATCAGTTTTATCCGTAATACGATGCGGGCGACCAGAGCGACGTGCATCTTTGACATCAAAATTTCCGTTTTTAAATTCTTAAACCGTGCTACTCTCGCAGACACTGCACTAGGTCCATAAACATCGCAATTTGTTTTCGCTGCTTGCGATGCATTTTTAAAATGTAGTAAAATTTTAAAATGTATCGAATTTCTTCATTAGGTGCACTCATCTTGATAGTACGAAAAAAAAAATGAAAATCACACATTTTCCTAATTTGAATTTGGAATTATGTTCTTTATAATTTAAACTTTCAATGATACCAGATAGAAATAGTATAGCCAAAGAGATTTTATTACAAGTTCATACATACTAAAGACTTTTTCCCCAACCTAATATACAATACGATTTTTCAGAATAATCAGCAGATGTCCGATAGAGGACGGCGTAATTCAAACGAATTGGGGAACCGTCTCTCCCGGTACACTAGTAGCAGCCATCGCTGCATCTCTGGAATCTCAGCGAGTCGCTGTCACAGAAATACTGAACGCCAATATCTTCAAAGAAGGTATTGCTGAGCCCCTCATGGTATCAGCCAAACAGGAGTGGTTCGAAGACATTGAGACACTAGATCCTGGGCCTGCTGAGCAGAGACAGTCGGACGTCGCTGATATAGGCAACATTTGGGTCGCCACACTCGCTGGTAGGCAACTGTTAATTAGATGTTTATATGTGTTATCATCGCCACTTCCTTCCTTAGATATAAGTTTTGTAAACTGTTATTAATTAGTTTGGTACAGACGGTTATCAAATAACTAATGTTAACGAAACAACTGTCGGTTTTATCATTGTTGATAGAGAATAGCCCATAAGCGACCCAGGGACATAGCGGTTGCGACGGTACCGGCCGTAGTACCTAAATATTGTTCTTAAGAAGATGTAACACTTTTCCAGGGGATATAGCAGAGGTAGTGGTGAACCAGGGTCCCCGAGTGGGCGCCGCACCACAGAACATGGTGATCGGCAGCAACAACCGTTGGAACGACACGCTGCTACCTCGGGACCACTACCTCTTCCCGCAGAACTTGACCGTGCCCGACTGGCAGCTCACGGACGCCGAGATCCTAGCTGGCATCGATGGTAAATAGAAAACTTCTTAATTTATACTAAACCAATAGGTAATATATGTTCCTACTAAAAATACGAACATATGGATAGGATAAGGCTACCTGCCTAGCCTTTTCCCACCGCCAACGTGGGTGGGTCGGCTTGCTACAGCTAGGTGCTTTACATAGTGCAGCTACCCATGGTAACTGGGCCGCACGCCCGCACAATACCCCTTGGTTGGCTTGTGACAGATTTTCAGGCTTCTAGGCTGCTTAGCCGTGAGAATGCGATAAGAGAAAAACCGGCCAAGTGCGTATCGGGCCACGCGCCCAATATAGGGTTCCCTAGTTGCCCTTAATAATGTGAACTTAATTTAAACTGTTTTGGTTGTTTAATACTGTGACCAGTTTGAGTTCTAGGTATACTCAAAAACTACTAGAACGGTTTCAGAAATTCTTTCACCGTTAGAAGGAATGCTACTTTATACCTGAGTAACATAGGCTAATTTGAAAAAAATTACAACGCGTGCGAAGCTGGGACAAACCGCTAGTTTTAGATATTTTTTGTATGGTAGGTAAATTAATTTTCTTTTATAACGTGTTTTACGCTACTAACAGCGTCATCTCAGTTATGTTCAAAGCAATTTGAACGGCAATTTCCTTTACCTATTCATCTCCGAGTACATTTTTTTTAGTTGATTAACTTGTGAAGCCGTGATAGTTTTCCTTTTAAATTCAGCTTATTTCCTACTCCCGTGATTTTTTTCACATTTCCAGAAGCAACTGTTTAGCTGGTAAAAGGGGAGGACACTGGACTCGTAGCGATTTTTTCCACTTTAGAACTTCATATTTAACAAACGGATACCTAAATCGGAAAAAATCTTTGAAGATCGTAATATTTTTGAAAAACCTATCCTACGACAAACCACAAAATGGGATCGACGCGAAAAAAAATCAATCCCACTTGACGTGTAGGGGAGGTACCATAATAAAAAATATTTTTCAAGTTTTTATTCCACCATTTTGTCGGCATCATTAATATATGCTATCATGACGAATTAAAACTTTGTAGTCCCTGTAGTCTCTGAGCAAAACCGTGGACAGACAGACAGACGGACAGACCGAAACTATAATGGTTCCTTGTTGACTACGGAACCCAAAAAACTAAACAAGAATATTCCTGAATTTAAGTTACCAAAACACAAGAAACGATTTTCAGGTCTCATACTAGCACACAACGTACCAAAATGGATAGAACAAAGACGATCTCTGCGCCTTTCTCAAGTCCTGGACATGTACTACTCAAACGAGGGAGTGTCATTCGAGCCGTCAGTGAAAGCTTGCAACCGTCAGAATCTCTTCAAAGACCTTGTGAACAAGGATGATCTGCTGACGGAAACTTCTAGATTCGCTCACGTACTGTCTCTAAGACAGATCACTGTGTACGTACCTGTTGAAGAGATGGAGAGGATTACAAATGCTGCGGTCACTGCTTTCATGGAATATGCTCGTGAGTGTACATTTTGGGTCCTATGTTTATTAATGCAAAATTTGTTTACCTCTTCAGAGACGAAAATGTAAAGTGTTAACATAATCAATTATTTGGTGATATATATATAATATTATCATTTAGATATTGTCATTTAGTCATGGTCAATTTTGGGCTAGCATTAAAGGAGTTTCCTCGAGTGGTAATCTTCAGTGCATCCAACACAGAGCTTTTATCCATTCTTGCTGACTGATCGATCTCTCATCTCCATCAGCACAGTATCAGCTGTTGTCTTAGAGTTTCCAACGATTAGGTATTAACGTAAGAGTCTTCGAGAGTGTGTGCAGACCAGCGGCCTTCTTTACCGTCACGAGGCAGGTATTTCTGTATTTTTGGGACTTCTTTTATTATGATTTTTTAAAATAAAATCACAGTGAGGGAATTTTTAAACGAAAAAGTAGCAAAGCTCATCTTGTGTCACTACTCTCTCTTCTCACTCAAATTAAATTTAATTGACTATAAACCTCTAAAACGTTTTATAAAATGTAAGGTACATATTTTGAACTCAAGTTGCGCGAGGCCCCTGACAGAGAGAGGCCCGGGCAGTTGCCCAGCTCGCCAACCCCTAAGGCCGCCACTGGTGCAGACACTCTAATTATAGAACAGCTAATAAAAATAAGAAGTTACGATTCTTATGCATGCTAACAGCATACAAACTGCATTTCTTTGCAAGCTTGCTTTTGAATGCACTTCGTCTGAACAGGTCTTTCTATATCTCCTGTTTCAAGCATGGCGATAGCAATCTTGCTGTGTAAAATTGTTTAATGTATGTACTTAATTTAAATTTCAGCCACCATAATGCGCCGCAATCATCGAGACTGTCAAGTCGTAGGAGGAGCACCCATCATAGACCTAATCGTCGCCACGGACGGCTCCTGGAGAGGCTACGACGTTGAACAATTCATGTCGTGAGTACATTTATGTCACCGGAAAATTGCGTACCCCGTAAGATTGTAAAAAATATTTTTTTATAAATATTATGAAACAAAACGTTTTGTGTAAATCACATCCAAATTCAATAGTTCCCAAAAATCCGTGTCTTATTAAGAAAAATTGTTTATCATTTCACGTGATATTTTACAATCTTACGGCGTTTGTTATTTTCCGCTGACACATACAACACACTTCCACTCACATGAGGCCTTGTTCATAGTTTAATTACCTATCGTTTAAAGAGGATTGCAAAAAAACAACCAGAAAATCAACCAGAGCAGGAAATTAGGTAAAGTTGGAGTGACCTCGCGGCTCGTGCGAATTGCTAGTAATGTGCGGAATGTTAATTTTTAAAATGGCTATAATAATAATGTCGTGGAGACGTTTTTTGCGATATCAAGATATGATTTGATTTTTTTTCGGTTAGAAATTTTATACATACATCCTGTTTATGTATGTATGCTAATATGGCGTACGTAAAGTATAAAAAGTAATAAAGCGCTGTTCTACAGACAATGTCATTTGAGACATGCCTAGATGTCAATATTTAGATACTACGGGGAGCCTTGCTGAAAATTACTGGTTACTTCGGTAAGTACAAATTGACTGGGCCACTCACAGCTAACCAAACTAGCTACTTCATCGCTCAGACTCCGTTAGAGAGCCTTTTTCTACGCGCTTGTCACATGAAGTTGTCTTTTAACATCGTAAACACACAAAATTACTTTTAATTCCAACACCACAGTTTTACAGAATATACTGTTAACTGTATACTGTGAGTTTTATATGGTAAGTAAAGTTATGATATCCATGAAAACTTATTGGCTCCGTGTATAATGTTGTTATATTCTGATTCTCATCAGCTGGGTGGGCGGATCGTTCGAGATCAACATGCAACGAGGTTCGATATCCCTGCTACACGGGAACACGGGAGCGTGGATAGCGCCCCCTTCTTACAACCTCACAACGATGTTCTCCTACCTTAGGAACTTTACTGATGAATGTGAGTGTCACTACCGATTATATCGACTAACGGCGGGTTTCTGAACTCACTGTTAAATATTGTCAGTCTATCAGTTAATGCCAATTTTTGACAGGTTTTCAGGCTACAATAGAGTTTAAGAGATAGTCTACAAAAAATAAAACTTTTATTGATTTTGGGTTGAGAACGTTAGTTTATTTTTGAAGTTCAGCGTCCAATGCAAATTCAATAAAGGTATTTAAATAAACCCAGCGTTAGAAGAATCATCAAGTCCGGTTCATAATAGGTTACCGGCATTTTAAATAATTCTCGGGAAGCAGTTCTTTGTGCCCGTCCATATTAGCCTCAAGGTCCGTATTAGGTACTCCCAACACTGTTTCAACTGATAGCTTTTGTCTGCCCGTAGTGTCGTGGCGTTGGAGGTAAATCAACGGTAGCAAAACTTGGCGGTTATAGGGTTAACTCAAAAAAATCCATTCAGAAACCCGCTATAAGTAAATAAAAGATAAGATAACACTTCCGTTACTAAAGACCCAATTCTGACACTAATTTATTGACTTTATGTCAAGTAGATAGTTAAATTCCATTTATTATAATTTATAACAATGTTTGTTTAGAGTTCTTGGTAACCAGGGCCTAATTTACCCACAGGCTAATAAGGCTAGAGCCAAGGAAGAATCGCGCGCGGCACTGCGTTGAGATTTACTTAGTAATATTTGGAATTACACTTGCTGCGTTAATTGCACAGCAAGTTTTTTCGGCTATTTGTTATTTCTTATTCTTTCTTTCATTTCGTTTGACATTCAGTTGAGAGTGGGATAGGTGGATTGAGTGACAAAAAAGAGACCATTAGGTCAGTGAGGAGATTTTGTTTATGATTTCATAATGTAATAGGTAGGTAGTAAAAGTTCAGTTGAAAAACCGACAGATTATGTACCGACACCGAAGTAAATTCAAAATTTGGTTCCGTATAGAAATTCCCTCTAATAAATGACAATAGCATTATAAGAATCATCTTTTCAAATCTTTTCTATTCGCCAGCGAGAAAGCAAGGAAAAGGAGTTTTATATATCTACTTAATGTTCTCAATTCTCAAAGTACCTAATAGAGCAATTATCGTAAGGAAATATCTTTTTTTAAATTAAAATCTACTTATATATATTTAGGACAATATAAATAGATTCAAGATTGTATAAAAGTGATGGAATTATTTGGTTCCTTCGTTTTCCGTTTATCTACTTACTGACAGTTTGATTCCAAGATGTTAGTTTACGTAAGCTCTTTTCTGTACTTTTAATTTGATTAGTTGCACGTAACTGAATGAAAAGGTGGGATGGGAACAGGACAGGAGGCTGGGGCATATTCATAGTTAGCCTAAGGCAGACAGAACTTTAAATCAGACACTGTTGGTAAACGTATACCTACGTGCTTGCAAAACATTTTTTATTGCTATAACGAACGCTCTTGGAAAGCTTAATTAACTTTGTCCTTCAAGTTTTAATAAAAGTTTGAATCAGTAATTTTAGTTGCGGCAAAAAGTAGGAGACGTTTTTTTAGCCATTCCTGATGATATCATTCTTAGCTATATTTGAGATTTATTTGTTATAACATTACATCATGATAATTTTCACACATAAGAATCTAATATTATCCAGTACCTATCGAACCCAGGTCTAGTATTGGCTTAGATATGTACACATTTTTGCCGTAAATACCATCATTGGCAGCATCAATAAAGGACCCAATATTTCTGTTGACTTTCAGGGCCCAACCGGCTGAACGTTCCTGCGGTGTTGTCGAGTGTCCTGCAGCACTCGCTGAACAGCTCCCTGGCGGAGACCGCGAAGGGCGCGAGCGCGGGCGCCAGCACCGTGGTGCTGCTCGTGAGCCCCAGCGACCGACCCTCGGCGTCCGACACGGAGCGCGCGCGGGACCTCATGACGTCACTCAGAACAACTTACTTTGACGTCTACTTTACGTACGTCGCTGAAGATCTGTCAGACTTCCAAAATATAAATAATGAGTATTTGGATTACTCAGAGTTGTTTGTGCAAGTAAGCATCTTCACTACATAGTATAAAACAAAGTCACTTCCAACTGTCTGTCTCTATGTATGCTTAGATCTTTAAAACTACGCAACGAATTTTGATGCGGTTTTTTTTAATAGATAGAGTGATCGAAGAGGATGGCTTATATGTATAATAAATGCATAATATAGTAGAGATTTAGTATCAGCATTGCACCGGTGTGAAGCCGGGGCGGGTCGCTAGTTTTTCTAATAAAGGCTTCCTTTTCGCCTTCCTTACTCCTTTCCATGTCTGCCTTATAAAATACCGGTCAATCCTAACTAATATTATCAGTGCGTTGGTTACGCTTTCACGACTAAATCGCCAAACCGATTTTGATAAATTTTGGTTCAGAGAGAGATGGGACTATGGATACGGTTATAGACTACTTCATCGCGAGTGAAGCCGCGACAAAGCAAGCTAATAAAATATAGCAATATAATTCGTGTCATTGCACTTGTTCAGGCGAAAATAATATTGCAGTATTATCTACACGTTCCTATTGACTACACATACATGCTCGCTATGCGTAAATAAGGTAGTTAATTGGGATAACTGGCCACTCGCAGTCGGCAGTTAGTAAGTTCAGCAGGGACGTTGATCCTGGAGACGACAGACGACATTCCAAGATTCATGTGATGTTACTCGTTTATGTATAATCCTTACATTTTTATCTTAGTATTTGCCATCTACACTCACGAGCAATATTATGTACTACCTACTGTAATCACTTCATCGCGTGTTCCTCAAAACGATTCTTTACAATTTTTATGCGATGAACTATGAATTCGGTATATCATTTCAAAGGTAATTTTGTTGGCTTTCCAATGATTATGCAAACGATTTTATATCATTAATTTATTTTTTTTACTTTAATTGAAGGAATAGGGTAAATGACTAAAAAAAATCTAATTAATCCGTCACATAGATATCCATATAATATTATCCCCTCCTGATCTTTGATGCTTTTTATCTGAGTCAATTTTTATAGATTTGATAAAGCAAAATATACGTGTCTAATATTTTTCGACAAGCTAACTGATGGACTATTTTGTTTTACTCAGGAAACATCCCTATTATTGCAATAGGATAAAGTTCTTATTATTGCAAAAAAAGCGTCTAAATGAATAGGAAATATGAAAAGATTAGATAAAGAAAAATTACAATTATCATTCGTCATTTTGAGGCTAATTTTAAGTCATGTGAATGATAAGATAATGAATAATTTACACTATTCGCATAGATACGATTATAAAATGACTTACTAGTAAGTGGCTTTTAATATAATCTTACAGCTAATTGGGTAGAAAGACTCGACATAGAATACAATAAAGAAACTGTTTTCCGCTCCGCTCCTGTTGGTTATAGCGTATCGTAATATTAAAAATAGCCTTATATATTATAATTTCTTATGAATAAAACAAATCTACACTCAGTCAGAGCGAGAATTAGCATTCTATAAAGTATCTTACTAAAACTTAGAAAAAGATATTGAAATATTTTGATTTTGTGAGTCGATTTTTATGAAATAAAGGCGAGATAAAACTCCGAATAATACCTACTCAATATGTCTAAGTACTATCTAATTTCGTATCAAATCAGTTATTCTTGCCTGCTGCTCCCACAAACATACAGCTAAACAGACAACTATAAAAAGGACATGGCCAAAAACTGTATGGGGCTTGTACCCCAGAATGTACAGATATAAGATCTATGTCATTTAATAGCACTGATCTTCTATAAACAAAATGAAAAAGGTGCATATTGCTCAGCAGTAGTAAACAAAAGTTATGAAGGTTTAAAAAAGTTGATTTGTGCACTACGGGTAAGGTATCATATCTATATAAATGTGTTTATATCTGTACCAGGTGTTTAATGTATCATCATTTGGTTCACACACGCTTGTAAAAGGTTCATTTTCCTTATTTATCTATGTCACAGTTTACTATTAGTGGTAAACTTTAAAATATAAACGAATAATGAGCGATTTCTACACAGTTTACAATAAGCGGAGCACTCGCGTGGGGCTACGTGATTTTAAGTTAAAACATTAACGTGCGAATCAAAACAAATCACAATTCAAACGAATACCAAAAGAAAACCGGCGGCAAACGTCGAAGAGGGCATATGGTATTGACAATTAACTTTGTCAGCGGTGCTGCCAGTAGTAACGTGAAATAGTCCTATCCGTAACTATCTATAAATTCAATCATAGATAGCTCGTTTTATAGAAAATAAAACAGGCAACAATAATACGGTAACGAATAATTTAAGCCGCTTATAAAAAACAAAACTCATAACGGGGCGTCTTGTTGGTTTTTTTATACGTTTACCTATTTTCCCTTTTCTGATCTTGGTTAATATTATATGGCAACATTAAAAGGTATTTTACACAGAGATATGGGAACCTAGATACTGATACGGGGTACTTTTTCTTCGGCAAAAATCTATATTAGCGAAGCCGCGGCCAAAATCTTATTTTATAATGATTTTAATGATTTCAGACGGCTTCAAGGAGCGTGCAAGATGTGATAGACGCGGTGGACACGTATGTGGTGAAGAGCAACATTCCGCAGCGGCTGATAGGCGCGCAGTGTCCCTTTAACAACACGGCCTTCAACCAGCTCGAGTATGAGGACTTCGCGCTGCCCAGTCGGCCCATGTTCTACCGCATACACCCCTATTATTTGAGGCTTCAGTCTTTGATACGAGTTCAGGTAAATATTTATTGATGTGTGCTACCTCACTAAAGTACCAATTTGACAATTTTCCTCAGCCGTATGACCAGTGATCGCAGTAGGCAGAGCTATTTATGATACTTGCGACATGTTTACTTAGTTTGGACACGCCTGAGATCCGGGATTCAATGAGATTTAAAAAATATAATTATTGTTAAGATCGGTAATGGTTATGGTGACTTGCGGAAACCAGCCCGATTTACATATACATAAGGTCGGTAATGAATGAATTTTAGAGGTACTCACTCATATGTATGTACTTATGCATTTGTCACCGGTAATAAAACATCCAGCATAAACCGCTTAGCATCTGAGTTACATTGCCAAAATCATACCCATACTTCCGATAAATTAATAATAATTTATTTTCAAGAAGATCGTAGACTGCAAACCATTCTGTATGGTAGATCCATAGATAATTTTATATTTCTATGGGTAGATCTATGGTGTACCTACTTATGCACGTGCGACTAATGTCGGCGACCGACTGTCGGTCTGCAGTCTATTTTGGTCGGCTGCGAGGAATAGTATTTTTATCTGGCCTGTTTGAAAAACTGGTTACAAATGTGGAAGTTTTGTAACCCGGTTTAAATGTAGCGTTCCATGGTTAGAAGTACTTACTTTGTTGGGATACCGTGACGTGCTTGTAGCTCATAATTATGTTATATTTGTGTTGCACTGTTTCGTGTAAATCTGTTACCTATATTCATCGAAATACCTTGAAAGATTATCATCTCTCTATAAATAAAATTGTCAACTGAATATTAGGAACTATAGAAATATAAAATATGTATGTAAGTTTTTTTTTTTGTGCAGAAGTCGGTTGTATTTTTTTGTAGAAAGTTTTTATATTTTTCACTTTTTAGTGGTACAACCCCGCCCCACCTAAACGTACCAATCACTTTGGTGTAAACAATAAACAAACATGCGATTTCAGCAATCCCGAACGATTTGCTATCATTTATTGAAGAGTTCCGTTTCCTATCATCTCTGTTCTTCATCAGATCTTCACCAAACTAAAAAGGGACCACGTTGAAATTTCTAAGATGCACTTCCAAACCATCGTACACAGTTTTTTTTTTTTTCATTTTACATCGACAAGACGACGAACGTTGTCAATGTACGCCAAACTAAGTCACGCATTATTAGGGATAACTTAAATACTAGTCACATCTCAATTAAATTGACCACACGACAAGCACCAGCTTTCGAATATAAAAAGAATCATCAAAATCGGTACGACCAATACAAAAGACCTTTGTATTGGGTGTACCGATTTTGATGATTCTTCTTCTTCTTCCAAAAAAGGAGGAGGTTCTCAATTCGATTGTATCTTTTTTTTTTGCTATCTCATAACAGTTATCAATCGAATTGAGAACCTCCTCCTTTTTTGGAAGCTAGTTGAAAATAACATGAATGGCATGTCGTGAGCTAAGTTCCCACGCTCGCTCTAGCTCCCATCATACCATTCGAACCTTATCTATTAGTGTGGGGGAGCCCTAGGTTCCCTGTGCCCTATGTTCCGCTACTTGGTTAGGCAGCATGTCGTCAGATTGTGTCCGTTTACAATATCTCGGAGTGACTTCGAGAGATTACTGACGATCCAATTCTGAGGCGTAAAAAAGTATTACAAATGTTCAGTTGATATCTCAAAATATTTTATAATCTTACGCATTTTACAATTAAGTATGTATCACATCACATACAATAAATCTAATACCTACAATGTTACTGTTCATAATGATGACTGCAATGACCCTTCTGCGTTTATTCTGTTACACCATACACGTTACAATATTTCATCTGTAGCTTTAATATTTTTAAACAATAAATCGGACCTCTGCGAGATGGCTTCGGCGCCTAGAGATTGTCAAAGAGATAAAATTCCCCCAGTTTCGCAACGGCGGTCAAGGCTCGCTGCTGGTGTGCACGTGGCGCGGCGCGGAGGCGGCGCACAGCTGCCAGGCGCTGGCGGAGCGCGCGCTGCACGTCGTCAACATCTCGGAGCCCTGCCCTTCGCCCGACTTCTGCCCGCCCGCATACTTCACCGTCACTGCTACATCCACTGCCAATCTATGTGCTAGTAAGACATTTGATCCTAGAAATCTAACATACCGTAAAACGGGGTGAATAAAAACGAAACTTTTATTTTCGCTTAAATACCATATAAACAGTTTCTCACAAATCATCCATCAAAAAACAAATAATTGATTCAAAAATTGGAGTTTTTCATTACTCTTAGCAATATTTAAATAACGAGGAAAATTCAAGTCAAATTTTAGTTTTTATTCACCCCTGCATTTCTATCCACCCCGTTTTACCCGGTACCTAATCCTATTAGCGCCATTTTTTTTTAATAAATAAAATTTAAATGTTGTTCTTTGGTAAGAGTATCATTTGAGAACGGCTGGGCTGATTGTTGTCCCTAGTCTCAAAAAGGTTATGCAAAAATACCACAGGAAAAACGCGCCATTTTATCCGGTTTTATTTTGTCTTAATAGAACATAGACATATAGACTGGACAACGTCTGTTGGGCCAGTTAATAGGACAATAATAATAAAACCCTAATGTCAAAATACGTAGTCATAACTAAAATTAGCGAGCTATAAATAATGCATTTAAAATTCGGAACATGTTAGAAGAACGCCTTGAGCCTAACTTACATTCACTCCAGCACATTGCGATTTCGACACACGCAGCTCAATATCAATCACACAATTTATGTGCGGGAACATTCCGTAACATAGGTTAAATATCAATAGGTAATACTGTGGTAGAATAATTGCTAGCTTCTGCCCACGGCTTCCGTCAACTGTACTAGCAATAGTGTAAGTTTTCTAGTCATATATTTTTAATTAGAATTGTTCGATACTTCTTTCGAATCCTACATGGGTTTAAAATGTTTGTAAGAGGCGAGCTCTATTAGTGCGCATTTCACTATTAAAATTATAAAGAACTAAAGTGAAAATTCATGAATAATTTTATCACAGCATTGCAAACTGATTGAAATAATGAACGTGGTAAAAAAACTGGTTTGCTTTTCTACTAATTAAAATCAAATTCTATAAAAAGAAAATACTAAACAAAACAAAAAAAAATCTTTAAAAATTTAACCATCTGTAGGCCCCGGGGGGATTCGAACCCCCGATCTCCTGTTTACTAGACAGGCGCTTTAACCAACTAAGCCACGGCGCCGATGCGGGAGCACTCTAAATAATGGATGATTTATCAATAAGCAAACAACATTTTCATTGGAATGTTATATTGTGGTTTCGTACGCGCCGGGCTCATTTTTTCCCGTTCCCGTAAAAATAGCGCAGCACTAAGGGAAATCCTACCTTAGTGCTGCACTACACGCCTGGGCCTAGATGGACCTAGATGCCAAATTTCAGCTTTGTACGCCCATTAGTTTCGGCTCTGCATTGTCTGTCAATCAGAAAGTCACTCATCAAGTCATCACCATCAATAGCGGAAGAATTTTCTATACATATATTCATAATTTGATAGAGAAAAAGAAATATAAGTGGGTAAATCATTTTTGTTCCTGAAAATTGCTTAATTGATTGCAAAGGGTGTCGAGAGGTACTTTAAATTAAAACACTATTTATCAACAGATAACGACTGCCGGCTCCCTCAGCAAGTGGGGTACTACATATCGCATAAAGGGCTTCGATGCTTACCTCTGCGTGGTATTGCAATGACCACTAAACCTTTTGTGAAACTACTTTTTGTTACAATTATGTTGTTATGTATTCAAATAAAAAGTGAAATTAAATATTTTTCGTGTTTTTTTTACATAAGAGCAAAACGATTGCCGTACCCCTGGTGGGACTCGAACCCACAATCCCCGGCTTAGGAGGCCGATGCCTTATCCATTAGGCCACAGGGGCTTAGTGTTAAGTGTTGAATTTTATGATTATTACATTGTTATTTTCATATTACATTGTTTTATTCTAATAGGAATGCCATGTTATTTATTTTCGAATAACACACAAAATAAGTACTTGACTATTAACCTTTTTCAATTACAAATTAATAGAAAAGTTGGTGCGCGTGTAAATAGTCACTAGCTTCTAGGCTACGCTGTGAAAACAATCTCAAACGTATACAGAAAAACCGCAAGATAATTTCAATTACGTGAAACATTTCTATCTCAATGTCTTAGAGTTCCTAGAACCATTTCTTGTACCTTTTCTAGTCACTTATGATTTTTTTTAATACTTATTATTTTTAAAATTAAAATAGCTTTAATGTAGATTTAAACATGAGTTTTTAAATAACATAGCCCTATAATAAGGTTTCCCTAATAGCACTCAAATATTTTGGCTAAACAGCGCCATCTATCCTACGACTAGATCCAATTTAAAACCTTGTACGTCTATGGGAAAGATCAAAGATGTCGCTTCACTAGAATTGGTTTTTAATATTTCTGCCAATATTCCGTGATTAATAATATATGTTTGTTACTTACTGAAATAAAAGCATATATAAAATGAGTCTACATTCAAGTGTACATTGTAATAAAAGTAAACATTTCAACAAATAAATCCAAGCTGTAATCTAAGGATAGTTATGAAATTGTTTTCTCTACTGAAATAAAACTTATTTTGAATTGCAGTAAATCGCGAAATGAAATAAATTTAAAAAAAGAAAACTTTAAAATACTGCCGTTTGTAGTGATAGTTATGAGTAAATTTTGATGCTTTTCGTAACGACTCCGTGGCGCAACGGTAGCGCGTCTGACTCCAGATCAGAAGGTTGCGTGTTCAAATCACGTCGGGGTCAAAGAAGCTATTTTTGATACCGACACGACATATTTCTCAATTATTTTTTTTTATAAATTTAACTTGCCGGTATCGCCGTATAACTAACTGATATCGGTCGTTAAAGTAAATGCATAATTATTATTTATGTATACTGATATGGGGCCCGCCTGCTAATATTAGTTGAAATAACTAATCGACTAAAAGTGAAATTGCAAACTTAACATAGGTAATTATGGAAACCGCTTTTGTACACAAATGCGCTTAGTTAGTTAGGTTCTGAACGGGTCACGACATTTATTGTGCTAAATGGGTATGCCAAATTATTAGCAATCACATGTCAGTACATTTTTGTATAAGTAACCCAAATAACCATATATACCTATACCTATGGTTATTTGGTATTGTAAAATCAGTGTGCATATAATACTTACTTCAATGTATATTATAGGTACTTACTAAAAGTACCAATATTGGTATTAATTTAATTTTAACGTAATATCGATTCGAAAACGAATATAGGTACTAAATAACAACTTAAAAATAACAGCTGTAAACAACAGTTGTACTACTGGCTAATTTATCTACATTGTGACAACGGGTCCGCACTTTTTATACTCAAGCAGGCTATTTTCGCTTAGTGACACAACATAATATGTGGATTATTGGGAGTACCTACCCACAAACCATAATAATTAGTAAGATAGCGTAACCTATTGAATAGGTAAATATAAATTAGATTTAATGTGAGTCCGAGTGTCGAAGGACAAAATGGTTCGTTTTTACAGGGCGATTCCCGTCTACCGTGGGCGTGGGCCTGCCGACGGCGAGCGATGGGTAGCTCGCCATCCGATAAGCAAAAGGCGTGGGGCGACGGCGCGTTGTGTTCCACGTGCGCCTTAGAGAGATGGCAGCACAAGTGACGAGGCCGCTGGGGCCAGTGCCATGGAATTGTTTGAAAAAGTTATCGCGGCCACAACTCGCGGTGAAAAATAAATAGCATTTAGAGGAACACGGACGGGTTTTAGACAACACTCACTTTCATTCGCACAGAGCGGAAGGAGTCATTTGATGATTTCCAATCCAAAAACGATGGTTCAACGAAACCAGTAAAAGTGGTCTAGGAGAAAAAATGTTTGGAAACCTTTGAACCAGACCATTAAAAGGCACATTTGATCGACCCATTTGCAGTTTGAATATAAAATATTATAGTTACTCCAGTTGTCCAGTCGAGAAACTCCATACTCTTTCCAAGCATAAGTAACAATATTTTGTATACATTAATTACTTAATTGAATATATGTGAGGACGATGCACCCAAAATAACACTACAATACTATTAAAAGGAGCTCGTGGCTAAATGTTATGCCGGTTTATGGTTTGTGGAAGTCTAGTAGGCTGCCGCTCCATAAAAAATACTGGTATTCTGCAGCATCCGGTTTGACTGGGAGCCGACCCCAAAAGGTATAGCTGGCTAGGCAGATGATGATGATGACTACTAAAAGGTACAAGAAATATATGGTTAGTAGGTAGCTGCAGCCACCTACTAATCATTTCTTGTAAACGATTTTTCATTGAAAAGAAGTCTGTCTCGTGTCAGGTTCACAAAAAAACTTTTTGCTAAAAAAAAACCGTTTTCTAAACAAAAAAAAAAGTATAAAATAACTTTAATTTCGGTACTCGGTAGAAAATTCTAGTTTTTAAGTGCGAAAAAAATAGGTCTGTTTCAGTCATACAATCTTGCTTGCTATTCATGAATCCTACTAGAATAACTCCCACTAGTGCCACTTGCCTAGACAATATCTATACAGATGTTGTACCTACCTATACAAAAATAATTAATTTAATAGACTCAGATCATTGCGGACAATTTATCTCTATACCACATATAAATAAAACAAAAATAAAAAAGGATATCACTGTTAACCCAAAATCAAAGTTTCGCTTAGAAAGATTTAATTAACATTTAAAAACTTAGTTAAAGTTTTTGAATAAAATACCAACTTTGTAAACTAATGATGACCCTAATCAATATTACAATGATTTTTACGGTTTTATGAGCTGTAAGATGAAATAATTGATATATTAATTAATACAGTAGAGTTTAATTTATATGTTAAGAATAAGGCTTGTTAGGTATATAGCCAAGTCTAGGTACTTGAGATCTAAAATTAAAAAAACTTTTTACAAAAAAATATAACGGACTTCTAAACAAAAAAACAAAAAGTACAAAATAACTTTAATTTCAGAACTCGGTGTTTTTGGTTGCTTTTTTGTTTTTTGAACACACCGACTTCCGAAATTAAAGTTAATTTGTAGGTACTTTCGGTTTTTTTTTTTTGTTTAGAAGTTTGTATTTTTTTGTAAAAAGTTTTTTTATTTTTCACTTTTTAGTGGCTCACTCCCAGTTAAACATACCCATCACAGCGTACGTGGTATAAATTGGTGTAAACAATAAACAAACATGCGATTTCAGCTATCCCGATAAATTTGCTATCGTTTATTGAAATTAACAAAAATGCTCAAGAAATAAAAACTACTCGACTAAACTGAAATAAATTCTTATAAGACCAAATGACAACTATTCTTCATCGAATAAAAAAACAACCACGTAAATCGGAACAGAAATCTCGTCATAATCGCTGTACATACATAGAAAAAAAAATCTCAAAAAAAACTGAACCGATTTTGATGAAACTAGCAGTATTCCCTAAGTTGAACAATATCTAATACAACAAAAAAAGAATAACTTATATCGGACTCATAGTTCCGGAGATATGCGAACACAATCATAAAAACATACATACATTCATACACTTTTGAAATTTGGCACATTTGTTCAGACGCTGATATAGACTAACCATATACGAAAACTGGTCAGTTCTGGAAATATTACATACATACGGGTCGAATTGATAACCTCCTTTTTTGAAGTCCATTAAAAAGTAGCAGTAATGTGATTAAAATGACATGGAATATTATAATAGCGAAACGGGAAGGTCTTGCAATCGAACCAATGATAGCCTTACTGTTAATGATTGTATAATTAATTAAGATTCCGAAGTCGCCGCGGCTTTTGAAAATTTCTTTGCAGAGATTCCCGTATCGACAACTAAGCTGTGAAGCTTTACTTAAAGACCACATTCCAGTTTGTGATGCTGAATTCAAATTCCAATATATCACTTCTAATTATATATTGTAAAAACATTTAATTCACTGAATGTTAAAAAAGACTGCAGATCTATGGGGTAATCCTGTTGACCTTGCTAAGTCTATAATACGCATTGTAGCATCTACTTTAGCTGTTATTTTTAATAATTATATAGACCGTGGTGAGTGTCCTGATCTAATGAAATATAGTAAAATAATACCTTTATTTAAATCAGGTAGTTCATCACACCCTTCCAATTATAGACCTATATCAGTGCTACCTACTTTTAGTAAAATTTGTGAGAAACTTATTTTAAATCAAATGATTTATTTACATATTTTAACTAGCTGCTGCCCGCGACTTCGTCCCCGTGGAATCCCCGATTTCAAAACATTCTTTATCGCTGCTCTGCTCCTATTGGCTTAAGCGTGATGATATATAGCCTAAAGCCTTCCTTGATAAATGGTCTATTCAACCCAAAAAGAATTTTTCAATTCGAACCAGTAGTTCCTGAGATTAGCGCGTTCAAACAAACAAACAAACTCTTCAGCTTTATAATATTAGTATAGATAAACATATTTTTTTACTTAATAAGGAGTTTGGTTTGACAAGGACAACTGATCGGCATCAGTTGCTGAACGATACCTTGTGTTGAACATCTAGGACACATTTATAATGCAATGGAGGACAATTTGGATTTGCCAAAGGCGTTTGTTTGCGTTCTCCATGAGACATTGATCAGGAAATTACACTATTACGGAATCAGGAACGTCTCTCTGGATGTTCTTACTTTATACTTGAGTGATAGGATTCAGAGAATTGATGTCAATGGTAAAAGATCTCATGGATCTGTAGTCCGGATGGGGGTCCCCCAGGGCCCAAGTTTTGGTCCCTTCCTGTTTCTCATTTATATCTTCGGTTTCTTGCCGTACCTCATAAAAGATAAACATGATATAGTGTTATTTGCAGGCGACACGTCGCTTTTGTTTAAGCTAAAACGCCTGCAGATGGTTACTGACGATGTCAATAGTGCCCTTGCAACTGTAGTTAACTGGTTTAATGTTAATAATCTTCTACTAAACGTGAAAAAGACGAAATGCATAAAGTTTACTTTACCTCATGTGCGACAAACGAACACTGTTGTATCGTTAAAGGGTTAAGAGTTGAAACCCGGAGATACTACAGTGTTCTTAAGCATCACTTTGGTTGCGAAGCTTCAGTGGGGCCCCCATATAGACAAATTGTCAAAAAAGCTTAATTCTGCAGCATATGCCGTTAGGAAAATTCGTGGTTAACTGATTAGAGACGGCCCGACATGGCATTCTACTGTGTGGACATGCCGCCGATATTCAGACAATATTTATCTTACAAAAAAGGGCTATTCATGAAATTTATAAATGAAGTCCCAGACACTTCCTCAGAGACAAATGTAAGAAATTAATATCATGACTGTGCCTTCACAGAAATAAAAAAATAGGTGGTTCGTTTCGATGCAAATGCATCATGCATTTTTATAATAAACTTCGTAGCCTCATTCAAGAACTAAGCAGAAATAAATTCAAATTATTTATAAAAACGTAAGCGGTATGAATATACACGGTTAAAGACTATCTTGAGGACAAGAAGACTTGGGATTGAGCTGCTTCAGTTTCGTATACGGCCCAATGTTTTATGTCTTGTTCATTGGGTTTTTCTTTTGTGCGCTTTCGTTTATATTTATAGAATTTGTCATTTTTATATTTTCATTATTATTTACTTTTGACATGAATGTTTACTTTGTAAAGTATTTTATATATGTTTATTCTTTTACAATATTGTGAATATGAGGACTTTAGGGGTTATTATTACTTTTTTCTGCTTCAAGTATTTTTAACGATATGTGGCTGTTTGAGTATTTTTGTGGCTAACCCAAATGTCCTTCCATTGGCATTGTTCGTCGAGTTTTTGAGCTCCTTATTGGTTCCAAGTAGAGCTACTCTACTCTGACGAAGGCTTGCACTGACTGGACAGGTCCACTCAAAACTGTGGTTCCTTCTTAGAAAGACCATTTCAGACACTGATCTGCAGGGTCCCGATATAACGTATTGTGAATGTGAGGAACATGTAGATCGCTATGTCATGGCTTCATTTCATGTTTGCCTGGCGGTTTGAGTTATTTATGTGGCCTAGCCAAATGTCTTTACTTTGGTATTGTTCGTCAAATCGTTGAGCTTTTTAAAGGTCTAAGTTTGAGCTACACGATAACTGACAAATGTTTGGACAGGTCCACTCAAATCTGTGTGTTACTTTCCTCAAGAAACCACATCAGACATCAACCTAAACTAGAGGCCTCATCTAGTATATAACGGCCAAAAAAGAATGACGTTCATAAATGTTTTTTTAAAACCTACTTACAAAATAAATATCAGTTATCATTTATGAATTGTTCTGTTCCTGTAGGAAGTCAAACAACTTTCAAATCTTCTACCTAAACTCATTTTCGCGCCTCATGAAGAAGTCATGATTTTGATGAATGAAAACAACCTTAGAACTCTAATGAGCATACTATACTGTTGCCAAGTAACTCGTTCGTTTGTAATCGTCACATTCAAAAGCGCAGAGGCTCCACGTCTCCGATGATAATACCGGTTTGCACCGATCTCAAGGTTCACTGGAAACACACTACAAATGGTGCTAATATCTATTCTAAAAAAAAAGTACAAAGCCCATTATTCTTCAAACCTGTAGATATATTGTACGGCATTCAAGATCTACCGATTCTAGAAAATCTTGATTTTTAAGCAATTTTTCTGTTTCCCTATCGCCATGAATCAAGCCGTTATATTTTGAGTCTTTGTACTCTGTATTAAAACCCTTTTTTGTATGTTTAATGAAGTGTTTACGGACTTCTTGTAATCGGAGGTCGCTGGTCGTGAGACGGTCAAGTGACTGGCTGACGTGTCGGTTGGTGCCTTTTCACGTGAATCGCATTCTTGTTTAGACTATAGGGCTACTGTACCATATTTTAATGTTTTATTATGTGACGCGCTTGTTTTATTATCCGAATTTTGGATAATACGTGTTTTAAATTAATTTTTTGTAAGAAAATGTGAGGAAATAACTTGTTTAGATGCAAATAAATGATAAACTCAAAACCTAGATGCAAAAATTATTTTATTTTTTAATTACTTGCACACATTATTACAAAAAAGCCTGTGGTAGATAACGTTAAGCGACTATAAATAAAACTCTTGAATAGCGGTGATAACCCTATCGCACTACCACCAGCGAATATCCTTGTGTGTGTTTCCCGCATAACAATTTCGAGTTCCGTGCATGTACACGAACACGCCTTCATTTGTCTCTGTGTGTGTGCCTGAAGGCTTGTCTGTATTCAGTTTCGAGGCCATAAGTGATTGGCTCATTCGAAGTAAAAACATTTTTATCAACCGTCATACACGTTCGTTTAGTATACGTTCACTAGCTGGGGTTTCGACTGGTTTTCCTAATGTTTGTCACGTTTTATTTAGGTGATGTTAACAAATCTTGCTGTAAATATAATTATGAAGGTTTAGCCATACACATCTACTGATCAAAATATAGCTTTGATTTCGTGGCAACATAATATGGCAGTTCTAGCTTTAAGTGAAAGAAATTTTGTAATCATTTCGCTACTTCCAAAAATGGCACCTCCTACATACAACAAACAATTTTACCACTTCATAATATGAGTGACTATCATGAAGATATGTAGGTATGACAACCTTGTCTTTTATGTGTTTTGGTAGTTAATTATCCTCAGCGTGACTGACATCTTCAGTTTGTTTTTTTAACCTTCCATACCCCCAGTGCACAAGGCTTCCAAAGAATTGGTGACGTCAGCCATTAACACAGCTGACGCAGTTCGTCCAGCATTGTCCAATATATCTTCGTTATTGTCTATTAAGTTTTCGTGAACCTCTCCATCCAATTGACCCTCGTTCCAGTGGTTTGCGTGAGTACCGTCACATCTGTCATACACATTATTTTACCGACGATTTGTTGTACAATCAGTATGTTTTTCATTATAGTCATCGCAATTGAGTGATCGAACTTTGATTAAAAGAAAAGGTTACATATTACGTAGGTCATGTGTTTTAGCAGAATTTGTAGAATGATAGATACTTCAAGATATGAATCCATTCAAAGGTAGATGTGGAAACGAATACTTTTAACCAGTAGGTAATGAATTGTGAGGTACCTAGTTGTGGTTGCTTGCTTACCTACCAAGAATGTTACATCAGTTTTGAAGTGTCTCAATCTATACTAATATTATAAAGAGAAAAGATTTGTATTTTTGTATGTAACGAATAAACTCAAAAACTACTGGACCGATTTCAAAAATTCTTCCACCATTAGAAAGCTACATTCACCTTGAGTAACATAGGCTATATTTTATCCCCACTTTCCCACGGGAACGGGAACTACGCTGGTAAAATCGCGGGGCGCTGCTAGTACTGAATACATTTGTGGAATTTATGAGTTAGTACCTACTTATTTGGTACCTAGTGTAATATGGCAGAAACAATAAGGAAGGTGCTAAAGATAAATAATTTTATGTTTTTAATAAATTAGAATTAACAAAATAATGCTGGCATAAATAAACACTCGGGTGCAATGTACACAAGATGCGAACTGCGCAGGCCGGGCAGTTTGAAATAAACAGATAAGTGGATACTGCAGAAGTTTAACGAGGACATTGTTAAATCAAATATTGACACAATGAGCAATTTTTGAATTGCCCATTAGCCCGTAAAGCAGAAAATCATGATTACGAAGGGTGCTGTGGCATTCACTAAGATCATTTCAGTATTAGTAGTAGTTAGGGATTTGGGTATTAAGTACATTTTATATTTCAATACTAATATAACTATGTAAATACACTTAAATTAAAAATAAACTATAATCCTTCTACTTAGAAATGACATCAAAAATTTCGTCTGGTGACATTGCCACGTTGTATGGCAATGCTTATCCTCTGTCCGAGGTCCCTTGGGTCACGCGAAGTTTAAATTGTTTTAAGTTAAACAACCAAATATTCAGTAAGTGACGTCGAATTCAATGGTGAAACCAAGCCGCCATCGCCACTTGCGTTAGAACGCCCTAATGCGTAATACAAGGTAACCAAGAATAACTGTATTAAAATCCATAAATTCACCATATTAATTAATACGTGTTTCCTTAAATCGGCTATGGTCTCAGTCATAATTCTTTACTATCAAGCTACTGTAAATAAACTTGTCCTTTACTATAATTGGCACTACTGCCTATTAAATATATGGTTTTATACTTGTATCTTCTTTTTTACTATTATAGCGTCTGATTCAAAATAGTTATTATTGTTACTGTCTACTTTTGGCCAAGGTAGCTCAAAGTTGCGTCATGGCAAAAATTCTTAAATTTGTTTCGTCTCCATTAAATGCTGTTGCATCATAAAAATGAAATTGCTACCTATTTTATATTTCTTCATAGTTTCCTTTTAAACTTATATTCCAGAATTTAAAACAAAAACAATACCTTGTACATTCTAATTTCACTTTCAGTTGAACATAAAGTTACAATATGGGCCTATTCATTCAGGCTGCAAGGACAGATCGCGCCACGCCCACGTGTTTCGCATCATGTTTCTGAGATGACGCTCGCATGAACAATTAAGTCATGTGTACCATGCGCATGAGTCACTAGCCCTGGCTGGTCGTTTGCCAAATGATCCTAGAACGGTTATGTAAAGAAAAGTTTTGTTGAACTTCGGACACAGGGGTTTCGAACATATTGCCTCATTTTTCACTTTTGAAATGATTTTAACAATATTGCTTGATCGTTATCAACAAGTAAGCACCTATAATCTTTTCCTACGTAGTCATGCTGTCATTGACTTCAACGTTATTATGTTGAAATAATTTTCTGACATTGAAAAACCCAATTGTGTTATTTGCTTCTCCAGTTTCAATACCGGTGGCACGTGTAGGTAATCAAACGTGTAAATCTCAAAACGGCTCGAGACTTAATAAAGAAACATGGTTTTCGTGCAACAATGTTCCACGTCAAGGCATATAAGTACTTAACCTATGTGTATACTCGTAGTACGTATGCCTATATATTCAGTAGTTTTCACAATGAGTGAGTGTAGCGATATGGAGCCATGGTCACGAGCTGTGGCTGCGTGTCAGATAGCGAGTGACGTCGGGGGGCTTGGTTGTGCCAGCCAATCAGAAACTGCCACCCGCAGCGGTCACATGCGTCACAGACATAAAATGTTTTGTGTTTTTGTGTGCCATTCCTTAGCGATATTCGGGCAAATAAATTAAAATTTGGCAATCATATCTTACTAATTATAAATAATGCCTACTTAAAAATTATCTTAATTCCTAATTCGAAAGCCTGATAGGCATCCATTTTGAGATGGTATCGTGAACCAACAAAAAATCGCTGACATTGCTGATGCAATGTGACGTTGGATTGAAGCAGTGTTTTCGGATACCGGAGAGGCTCGCGCGTATCGACCTAAGAGCGTGCATGTTGGTACCGGATTACACATGGTTGCGTGTTGCGAAGCGCGTGCGCGTGCGCGCCACACCTCCGCCGCCGGTACCGACCGCAGTACATGCTCGTTCCAACGTATACGACTTTCTAAGAATAGACGTCATTGAACTCTGTTTAACTTGCAGTTTTCAGTAAATTTTGCTGGATTTTGGTCTACTAGGATGTGGTGCCAAACTAGGTATGTGATCATTGTGATCAACGACGGGGGAAGAACTCACGCTCTGAAAGTGTAGGCAAATATTGAAAAAAAAAATTGTTTACTAAAGCAGATGAATGGCATCTTGTCCATCATCCACTTTTATAAAACAAGAATCTAAGCTTAGCTAATTAATATATCTACGCTGATACATATCTGCAATTAAATTAAGTTTTACAATGCTCTCACAAGTAATGAAGTAAGCAATCAATTGTAACAAGACACCTCATGTAACATTTCAAATGTATGAAATTTATTACGCTGCGTGGATTTCCACATGGTGTTTTCCGTGACCGTATTAAGTTTGTGATACATTGTTTACCTTAAGAGTTGCACGTATACATACCTACATTCTAATGGTTTGTATGCATATATCCCTACATACTTTGTCACCCGAATACCTTTCCTGTCTATTTCTTTGTTTGTCCATTCTCGTCATGTCGACGGGAAGGGTCTTTATTTTGCGTTACTTAATTATTTTCTAATAATTTTTAACCTTATATTCTAAAGAATCTTGCGGTTGGGTTTTATTAAGTTACCTTATAGTTACACGTAAATATATTAACTATGCTTTTTCCTCGCTAAGGCTAATTAAGGAGATTACCTAAGAAATAGCGTAAGAATTAGCCAATTACTTGTAGGTATATAAGTATCATACCCTCTGTTGAAGTTACTTAATGATTGGTTTCAAAAACTTAATTCAAGTTTTTTAAATAGGTAAGCATTTTTAGAAACAATAACAATGGTTTGACGGCAGTAGGTAGAACTAGAAACCTCTATTTCACGGAAGTTTGTCTGACAGCTTACGAAGTAGATAAATCAAGTACCTACCTAATTTGTGAATTATTTCTGAAATAGGTAACCTACATACCTAGATAAAAATTTACGAACTGAAAATAAAAATTGATGATGTCCATTTGGCATATCATTTCAATCGACATAAAAAGGTTATTAGTACCTATTGGATGTAGGTATATATATGTATGTACATATAAGGTATATAGGTAAGTATAGGTAAGTGAAAATTATTTGATAGACATGGAACTTTTATTTATAATACTTAGACGTAAGTATTTTATGAAAAAACTGCTCAAAATGGCCGCGGTCTTGGAGCCCGTTTGACACGTGGTCGACCTTTATCTTAATACACAGTTCATACTACCTACATACGTCTCGAATTTCTACATACATAAGCAGTAGAATTACAACTAAGTCGCCATTATTTTATATATTGCCTGCGTTGCTGTTCCCCGACCAATTCTCATAAAAGACACAACAGATTTTGATATGGTTTTCACAATAGAAAGAGCGATACGAGGAAGATTAGTGTAGCTATATAATTTCCACCCGTTCGAAGCCATGGGCGAGTCGCTAAAATAAAAATTTAAATACATTTCTTAGTTTTGAAACCCAAACTGAATGATTGTTAAACATTGTTCCAAATGCGACTGTAACACTTTCGTGTGTGTGTGACTGCAGCGAATCAAGGAATCGTCGTTCAGGCAATCAGACAACTGACTTGATTGATATAATTGTTGTCGATCAAGGCTGGAATTTTCCGTTTGCCTTTAAAATAGAATAAATCGTCTTTTATTGACATGAAATACTCTATCAAGGATAGATTGATCGGTTCGGTTGAAGACTGGTTACTGTATCGGCATTCATCATATTAGATCTATTGAGGCAAATTCATATCACTAACGCTACTCTCTGCGCGTATCTATGACATAGTGTGAAAAATAGGTTAATATTGTTTCTATTTGGTGCACTTTCTTCGTGATTTTCGGCAGCTCTATCTAGTCTCAAACTCAGGGCATTTATTTCAATTAAACCATTTAATTAATTAATTCAAATGTGCTTGACTTTTTAACTGTCAAGATTGGTCAATCAAAGAGATGAAGTTACTTGATAGTAGGTACCTACTTCATGACGTGATGGGTGAGAGATGATTTTGTTGATGCATAATAAAATCATAAGTAGAACAATGTGGTGGTTATTAAATACATTTTCAACAGTGACACTAGCCGTAAAGTAGAATACTCCTAATATAACAATATTTAAAATGTAATTATGTTAGAGTAAAAAAGACTACCACACGAAGGACTATATCATAATTAATTATTGTAAAAAGAGGTAGTCTATTGTTATTGCTACTGACTAGCTAACTGTCTAGATAGATTAGGTAGTTGACTTAGCAATGAAGGCTCTATTTTACGAGTGTTTAGTGTTTTAGTGATAATTATAGGTAAGTAGGTAGGGGGAGTCCGGGAGAGTTTAGCAGGTGGGAGCCAATAGCCACTGCTCGTAGAATTTTTGTGGAACGAAATATTGCGACGTTGCCTCACTTCTTAGACTCCATAGGCGCGTCCCACCTCGCTAACGCGTTGCTGTTGCGATTGGCAGTTTGGTTTAGGAGTGACAAGTGAAAACACATTTTCGAGCCCGGTAAGTAATTTTTTTCAATTTTCGATATTTGATTTCAGTTTTTTACTGTGAATCGATTCCAGCATGTCATTTATATACATCGTAAATGTAATTATCCTAGTAACATTTACGGTAGACAGTTTTTACTTATGTGTTATAGTTTTTTATAAAAATGTAAAAACGGACAGCTTGGCGTGGGGTGGGAGACATTACCCTGGCGTCGGGAGGAGACTTTACCCAGGGTAATCTCTCCCGTCGTTTCTCCCGTAATAATATATTTTTTTATTTTATTGCAGATAATCATCCAAAATGCCATTCAAATATAAAAAAGAAACATCTTGAAACAGGATCAATTTACATCTTTCAGTAGGCAATAAGAAATGCTATAGTAATATGTGACATTGATAAAGGAAAATCTATTAGAGGTGTTGCTTTGGAATATAGAATTGATCGAAATACTTTACGAAATTATTTAAGAGACAGGTCCGAATTGACTAAAATAAGTGAACAAGGAAGCCAGTTTAAAAACTCTTTGATATTTACGATCGAGGAAGAGAAAGCACTTGTTGACTATGTTCTAACTTGCAGAAAAATAAATTATGGCTTGACTAGACAGGCAGCTATGAAGCTGGCATATGAATATGCAACAATCAATTCTAAAAAAGTTCCAGATTCTTGGACTTCCAATAACTGCGCAGGGAAAGATTGGTTAAGAGGATTCATGACAAGAAACCCTGAACTAAGTTTGAGGACCCCAGAAGCAAGCAGTTTATCCAGATCAACCAGCTTTAATAGAAAAAAAGTTGCTGATTTTTTTTGAAAACTTCAAAGAAGTTAGAGAATGATTCAAATTTGAAGCTCATAACATTTATAACTGTGATGAAACGGGGTGTACGACTGTACAAGAGTGTCCCAAAGTTATAAAGTTTTTATTATAGTATTACTGTTGGTTTTGCGAGTTCCTAATTATGTTTCTAAATATACCTATCCTTACTATTGTAAAAGTACCTAACTATCTTAAGAAATATATATGCGAGTATCTTTCTCGTGTTCTCATTTACGTACGTGCCATATTTTTATGATTATATTTCTTTATAGTATTATAGTTTGTAGTGATTATTTTGCTTATTTTTAAACCCGGGTAAAGGCTCCCTACTTGGGGGGTCATGTCTCCCACCCAGGCGGGAGATATTAGCCGAATGTCACTTTAGTAAAATTTGTTAATTACTCTTAAACTAATAATGATGTATTAAACTTTCTTCGAAGAAAATATAGCTAAATAATGTAGCTTCAGATACAATTTATAAAAAATAGCGATTTGTAAGTATATAAATATATATGAGCATTTTAGTGGAAGGCGGGTAAACTCTCCCGGACTCCCCCTACCTACTAGCAAACCTACCTATCTAATTAACGGATTTCCGCTACACGTCATTTCAGACACGAAATTTGGATTTAATTGGCAATTAGAAGCCAGTTTTGTTTGGTGTTATTTATTGCTTGGCGAAATAACGATGCGATGTAGAGATTACTGAATGCATTTCAGGTTAGCATTTAGAATGACTTACCTGCAATCGACGTACTAGCTCACTCATCACTGCTGTTTCCTAGCTGCATTGGGGACGACTACCAGCTAAACCGGATTAAGCTGAATACCAGTATTTTACGTAGAGGAACTCTATCTTGGCAAGGCTGGTGAGAGACTAGCTCATTGGTGAACAATATTTTATATCATACTTATTACTAGCTGACCCGCGCAACTTCGCCTGCGTTTGAAACAATATGAAGGCAATGTTTACGGTCATTGCGCTTCAGTAGTACACTCTCAGTAATTAAGGTTGGTTAATGCTATGGGTATTAAGCTCTGTAAAATGGTTTACGAGAGCAGTCAAATACATAGTAAGTACATACTTACCTGATTACTTGGATAATATTGTAAGTACGTCACCTATGTACCTACATCAAAATCTCTACCTATCTATTGCATTAATCACCTATCTTTTTACGACCGATGTAGGTATTTACACGTAGACATTTAGTTAAACTTGGAATTTGACTTATTCGTGTAAGTAAGTAGGTACCTACATGATTGATGTATCAAGCTATTTACTATAAATCTAAATCGACTTCCAAATTCCATTTTTGAACTATGACTTAAATCAATACTTACCATCAGTGGCCCTAGCACAGGAATTCAGGAATGCGCGCGTTGGTACTAGGCCTTTCTAACCACGTTCCAAATGTTCCAATGACGTTCTATAACACACACGTCACACCGCATTCGAAAGATTCTTCTCGAACGAGCTTCGTTTTGCACCGGATAGCCGCCGTGTGCAATTGATTGTACATAATTATGTTGCAGGATGATTGGAAAAGTTGGTATTTGCGAAAACTCTGGGATTTATGTAAATAACCAAACAATTGATAATTGGCGTAGTTGACTGAACTGACAGCAAGAAGTAGATATGAGTCAAGGTCCTTGTCATAAAAGTAGGCCTATTTGATGAGGCATCAATTTATGTTTTTCGCTTGTCTGAAGGATGCAAGAACAGAGTACCTATATTCCATTCTCAACTCAACTCAGGAACTAACTAATGCAAGCGTGGTGAACAGGATGTTCAGAGTCAATGTCGGATCTCTACATGTATATGAATCGGCTCGAGTGGAGACCAGATACTTATGCGATGAGATGAAAACTATACCAAAAACAGCTATAATTTAATTGTCGTCAATGGTGTTTTGACATGACCGCGTTGTCCCACATGAGAGCAAATCTGAACTCGCAAACACTATTTAATAAATGGAGTCGTTGCGGTTAAAATCGGATAAAGAGCCATATTATCACTATGTCCCACCTCCTCCAACTTGCTCGAAGTGCCTAAACTATGATACATCCACAGTGATCTCTACCACCAAAGATGTGGCAGTACATAAGTTGTGAGCAAAAAAAAATGCCAGCGACACCAAATAAAATAAAAAAGTGGTTTCATCAAATGACATCTTCAGCTCTGGGCGGAGCAGAAGGGACTGTCAGACTCTTACTGGTTAAAACCCACCTGTGTTCCTCGTAGTGCTCTTTGCGTTCCAGGGCAGTGGTGACTCTTTCGGACAAATTCTGCAACCCTAGCAGACACTGACCCAATGGGGCACCGTCATGCCAGCAATACCAAACGAGCAATTTATGCACCTAATTATTAGATCTACTATGAAAATGTTTGCATATTAATCCGGTCTTTCGCAAAAGTCCTCGTATCATCGCAAAGAAACGATTTTTCCAGTAATCCTGCGACAGCTACGACATATTTGGCGTTCTGTTTCATAAACATCGGTTCGTTGTTCATCGGTCACAACCAGTCGCAGCGAGTGGAAAGTTTCAGCCAACAGCGGCAACAGTGACTACATTGTATGTAGATGAATCGCTTGATAATACTGAAATATAACAGATATCTTAATGAATCTATAACCTCTGAGTGAATTATTTAACTGGCCACATGCAGTGCCGTGCCCAGATACATACCTATTTTAGATGTGTGCTAGCCGTAGCTATACATATGTATTAAGTAGGCAGACGCTGTTCTAATTAAAATTAGGCTATCCTAAGTAGGCTAGGTCAACGAAGCAAAGGTTGATGTTGTTTTTGGTTTATATAAACTGAACCTACCTAACAGAATGCTAGCCCCAATAACTCAACAAAAAAAAATGTTTCGACTGTTCTAGATTATTATCCCTACGTGTCTGTGCTTTCTATAAACACTGGTTGTTGTTGGCCAATCTGAGAAATGGTCATTAAGTCGACTGTAGTATAGATTCTAGTTCCATATCGACGTTCATTCGTTCCGTGAGCTGTCCTAGCTCTCATCAAGCTATAGTTTGTCGTCTAGAATAGGTACCTACGTCAAATGCGTCATGAGTGACTGATTCAAAATGGCAGCAGCCCAAAAATCACAAAGCTTTTAGCACTTTCGTGGGCACAGGCTCTTTAGGTACGTGGTATGGGTACGATACTGATCCAATAAATTAGCAAGCGTTGAAGTGGAATCTTTCATTTAGAACTTATGAGTCAGAACAAAAGAAGCAAGTGTTCTTGTTTACAATTTAGCAAAATTTGTACAGATAAGTATTTCAGGTTATTACATCAGCCGAAAATACATCAAAACAGGTACAAAACGTTTGCCCCTATGATAGCGCACTTTTTCAACCGACTTCCATATTACCTCATAACTTTGTATTGTGTGTACCGATTTTGATGATTATTTTTATATTCGAAAGCTGGTGCTTGTCGTGTGGTTCCATTTAAATTTTATTGAGATCTGACGAATATTATTGCTCTTCCAAATTATTCACATACATTTCCTACTATTCTAACACTTCGCACAAGACAAACATTCACTCACACGACATGACTCAATAACTTCTGCAGATTTATAGGTTATTTTTCTTTATTATTTATTATTGTTGTTACTACTTCCATAGTATGGGTTAACCGTATTGTTGAACTCTTACTTAGTTTTGTTTTCTGGTATTCGTATTGTTCAACGTCGACTCTTACAAGGCATCTCTGTTAAAGCTATTTCTAGCCGTGAAAGGGGCCTGGTGACCTGTAACACAGGTTTTTTCCCAAAACCTATATCAGGCACCAGTCTCTCACAAAGGTGGAATACAGTTGAGACATTTTTGTACACATTAACTTTAATTCAACTTTGTGAAGAGAGAATAAATGACATATTATTATTATTATTATTTGAGTTAGCCTTAATAATGCGTGGCTTAGTTTACATTGACGACGAATTCTCATTCCCTCTACTCTAGTCGATGTATAAAATAAAAAAATAAAATTGGGTACGATGGTTTGGAAGAGCATCTTAGTATAACTAGAAAAGGACCAAGTTTAACATGGTCTTTTCCTAGTTTGGTGAAGATCTGATGAAGAACAGAGATGATAGGAAACGGAACTCTTCAATAAATGATAGCAAATCGTTCGGGTTTGCTGAAATCGCATGTTTGTTTATTGTATACACCAAAGTGATTGGTACGTTTAGGTTTGCACCACTAAAAAGTGAAAAATAAAAATAAACTTTTTACAAAAAACTAATACAACCGACTTCTATTATCCTATTCTTTTGTAAAAAGTTTTTTTTTCAGGCAACTGATCATGAACAGATTAGGTAGTGATGATTAACGTCATTAGCTGACGCAATTTCTATTTATTGCTGTCCAAGGCTGTCTATAGTCCGACTCCGATGCATCGAAAGTACTGATAAGTACTTGCGTTGGCGGCGCGTGATTGGCTCGCAGTGGGGGCCTGGCCGGGTGTGGCGAAACGCGCCATGTTCGCTCCGAGCTCGACACAAAATAATAGTACCTATGTAAGTACCTACTCAAGGTGTATTCAGCAAAAACTACAAGGAACTAAATTATCTACTTAACTTAATTATTCAGTCTCAGACAAGCAGTCAACAAGGTTTGTTAATCTAGCACGTGATGTTTGCATATTTTTTGCATACCTACATAAGACTCTACAATCTGCTGAATCAATCGAAAGATATAAACGCGAGACTATTTTGATTAGTGCATCGAGGTCGTTTTATGTTAGCTAATAATAAAATTGTAACTAGGAAGTTATAGGTACGGTACGACTTAGATCATAACATCCTCGACTTGAGTGTCATGTTAAAGTGGGTACCTACCGTACCGTATAGGTACACACCGCATATTTTTTATCACTTTAAATCAGCTCTTTAAATAAAAGTTAATCATTTTTGAGGTCTAGCCCATTTTCATCCTTATGAAAATATAAAAATTAACCATAACCTATTAGTTATTGCGGTATAGTCTTTGTTAATAGACGTCAGTTAATTTTATACTTAATTACTAAGCATCACCTTCGACTAAGTTTCCTGTAAGTAATTACATTACAACAAACAAAGGACGGTACTTTGTATCCATTTCTATTTCACTAGAACTACACGCACGGTGCAGCGGTGTAGTGGTTTGTTCTATTAATATCATGTCATCAATAGGTTTACTCTGCAGTTCATCCGTGGAATGTAGTAGATGAACCTGCTATTTCCACTCAAACAAGATATCATGGGGTTATTTTATCCGTCGAAGTGGTACTACAAGTCTGCGGGCTCGAAGAATCTTGGACTTGGTATCGGTACCGGTTTGAGGCGCGGTATCCGAGCCTGCCTGACAAGCGCTCTGCGTTAGGATGTCACGTAGATGAAAGTGCGCATTGAGATTTATGAGACAGCAACGTGCTGTCTTTATACCTACTTTATGACTTGCTAATCATAAAAAATCTGTGAAAGGCTCAGGTACCTACATAAACAATTTCTGAGATCTGTTTTAGATCAAAAAGAAGTTAAAACCTTCTTGACGGATGCAATTTCATACAAACTTGTACCTGGTTGTAAAATAAATACATTATATTTTATGATAAATATTTATATTATGTATGTACCCCCTTACAAACATAGTTTTTAAGCAAATTGTTTTACTAACACTTACATGGATTCTGTCCAAAACAAATAAATAATAATAATAATATCTAATAATTATCAAAAACATACGATTTTAGAAATCTGAGGGTCAACTCAACTACCCTCAGTTTTCTAAAATGCGTATGTTTTTAGGTACCTACTATAAGAAAGTCAACATCTGCCTAGCCTTTTAGAATGGGAATAAGGCTAATTTTGAAATAAAAAAATAATGGACATTATTTTTCTGCAAACAGGCTTCTCGTTTAATCGTGCACCTGCGTGATCTCCGTGGTGGTGTTGGAGTGCCGCCCGTCGTACTATGAGAGTAAAGGAACACTGTACCCTTAGATATTATTATTGTTTTGATAATATTAATCATACTTATCTGGCTCAAGATTGTTTTTTCCTTTGTTGGGTACCAGATAATGAGTTTTACCGCCTTGTGTGACAACTTGCTTCAGTTAAGTATAGTAAATAGTAAAAAAAAACATAAGAAACTAGCTGACCCAGCAAACGTTGTTTTGCCATACTTATATAAAAAAATGAAAAAATATTTTCCCGCTTTTCTGTTGAAATTTTTCCTGAATTTTCTTTGTTATAAACCTCACGGAGCCCGAGACCTTTCCAACGAATGCAAAACCGTGGAAATCGGTTCGTGCGTTCTGGAGTTATAGCGTCAGGAAGGAAAACCCGACTTATTTTTATATAGTAGAAATTTATCGCTGATAATATGATTTAATCAAACCACGTCCAAAATGAATTGACGGCATGAATGACATAACAACGTGCTTGTCCTGTCAACAAAACTTCAAAAAAGTTTCTGTGAAAGAAGTTTCTATTGAATTCATTTATTACAAAAAATGTGACAAATGAGGAACCGCTCGACCGATTTTGTGCAAACTTCACATAAACCATCTACTAAATATGCCGACCAAATCCTAAGCATTTGGTTTGGATAGGTGAGCCCGTTCTTGAGTTATGGAATTACAACGAAAAGTGGCATTGATTTTTATATATATAGATAAAAGCTTATTTTAAATTTTGCTACTCACAATCAGCTGTATCTAAGCAAACAGACATTACTTATGGTGGTCGAGTCATTGATAAGAATTCGCACTATTTGTATCTATTGAAATATGATGGCAATGTGCCATACCTAACTATACTATTTTTACACAATGGGCAACGACCTGGGACAATAATAAATGGAATAAATAATCATAAAATTACGTAACACCTGTAACACGCCCACGAATTTTGGCATGTAGGTAGGTATTCCGCTTGCGATCATTTGGCATAGATCTCAAAGCTTCATTCATAGTACGAGTAATACAACATGAAACGATATGTATATATATACATATCTCCAACTTCCATGTTGAGGATTCAGGGGTGATCATCATCTGTCTTTTCCCATTTATATTGGGGTCGGCTTCCAGTCATACCGTATTCAACTGAATACCAGTAATTAACTTGTAGCGGCTGACTACCAGACCTCCACAACCCATTAGGTACCTAATTGGGTAACACGGTACTTCTTGGCAAGACTGGAGTCAGATTTACTGGCTTCCGACAATCTGTAACGACCAGGTAACGACTATCAAAGATCTACAAATTGACAGCCGGGACCAATGGCTTAACATGCTTTCCGAGGCACGGAGGAAACTCGGTATGTTAAGATGGTCACCCATCCACATTGGCAAGCGTTGCTTAACCTTGAAGATCGACCTGTGCGGCTGTTATTCTTTAGCCACGAGCTCTTCAATCGAGGATTCCGGGGTAAGGACGGAAAAGCTAACCAGAATGCTACTAGACACCTGAGTTTGAGCATCAGTAAAAATGATGGCCTTCAAGCCATCGTACACATGATGTATTTTTGGAAAAATCTTCATTTCGCAGTTCTAGAGGTCATTAGGTACGAAAGCGTAGGTATGCATTCCAAAACACACTGCAGAATGCAAAAGATGCTAAATTATTCATTTTTATTTAAGTATCAACAAAGAAAAACAATGGCGGAGTCGCAGGTTAACAGGGACGGCAAGATCAGGTCACCGTCGATGGACGTGCGTCGCCTACAAAATAATTCATGTTTCAAGTGATTGTTATTGATTTGACATTGGCGCTGTCGATCAGAGATGAATTGCTACGCCGTGACCGATAGGCATACAAGTTGTATCAGTGTGTAGCATGACACTTATGACGTCACAGTACCCCATGCTTTCTGTCCAGTGCTAATTGATAATTTAATCGTCAGCGTGACACCTGATAGCAACATTCCTTACAGCTTTTTAGTAATGAATCTTGGCAGATAGGCGTGTATCGAACGTACCAAAGGCCATTCGAGTTCTGCAAAAGCAACTCGACTGACTATTCGTTGTTAAATTACTTAATTTCAAGGAACATTTATTATCCTGACTAAAAGAATTCTCGGTTCTTCTACTAGTAAATCCTGAGCGCAACTGCGTCTCATCAAGAAAATTATACAATCACCGTCAGAGAATTTTAATAAGAATTGGTCATCACCGGTTAAAGACGGAAAACTCCAGTATTTTTTAAGACAGTTTTAAGATCTTCTCGTGCATCACCATGTTTAAAGATTGATATACAACAGATTTCTTGAAAGACACAACGATTATACATCTTCAATACCACGACGCTGATCGTCTTAACGCAATTATTTTTATGAATTATGACGTAAAAACGCGATTGATCAGATTGACAGCCGCTTCTAGTTAGGAAACAGCCTTATTCATGACGCCGAACGCTGGTAGCTTGATTTTCAAACGTCGACGTTCACTTCTAAATGTGATGCGTCACCTTCTCCTGATTAGTATTGTATTACCAGCTTAAAGCTGTGGAGCACGTTATTTAATTAAAGGATTAAAGATGTGACTGAGTCTTTCTTATACATTGCTAAAGTTTCTGGAGGTTCATATTCGAAATCCAAAGTTTGCAGTTTCAATTAGAACCTTGACCATTACTGGTGCGCCATTACGAAATCATTTCCGATTTTGCAGGTATTTTCCACAACTTCATTTCATTGTGGTACTTAACTGCTCTCGTAGGTAATGATATTCCAGTTCATCTGTTTTACAATATTGATTTTATACGTGATTCTTTGAGAACACTGTTCTTGTTCTGAATCTCTTTTGTTAAGCCAAGGGATCTTTAATGGATATGTCTGTGTATTTCTGCAGTTGGTCTGGTTCCAGTCGTATATTATAGTAGAAGATATATTACAGAATATATATTCTACTGTCTACAAAAGAATATGAAGCAGTAGTTTCGCACCAGTTAGTTTTTAACAAAGACAAACATATTACCTACTCACAAGAGTTTTCTAGCAGTTAAAATAAAACTATGACAATAAAGGGGAAGTGATAATCAACACAAGTGACGTCGTTGTTTAGCTTCCGTGATTTATTGCTGTCATTAGCAATCGAGTCGAGACCAAAGAGTTCACTTTTAACAACGGACTGTCTGTGCTAACGACCACTCGTAGTTAACCGACGTATCATGAAGTCATGCCGAATGTACATTCACTTATACTTGTGAATTATGATAGTTATGATATTATGATGTATCGCTGTAGTTGAACTTGTGTTATCATAACTTGGAAAATTACCGTACCTAGTGATCAAGTCGAACATTATGTTATGAAACTTCAGTGGTACCCATTCTAGAACTGTCTGAATGGTAACCAAACTGAATTAAAGTGTTGTTGTTCGCTATATAACCATGGGTATTGAGTTAATGTATATAATTCGTTTATTAATTATGTTATTCGCTAGTTTCGTTCAGGTACTTATGTTGATCGCTTGACCTTTATGTAGCGCTTTACCCAGAGACTTGTGTATAAAATAAAGAGAATACAACTACGTCTCGTATACTGTCAACATTTTTGGGTGTGTGTATTTGTATTATCTTCACGAGAACTGTATTTTTCTGTTATAATGTCAACCTCTGCATTAATAGAATCACGTTTATCCAACTCCTTAATGTCAGCGTTGTAAATAGGTAGCATAATATCGAAGCTAGAACAGGAACTCAGATTTATAATGGAGAAGGTGAACCGGTGGCCCGTGGTAACTTGCGGCTAGTAGGGGCCACGCCCACGACACATTGAAAAAAAAAACTCGCTCTTTCGCATTTTTTGTTCCCAAACAAAATGTGAATGTTGCTAATGCAGACCTTGTAGCGAAGGATAGTGTCGAAGGATTGCCTCATTAAGATATCACAGACGTAGATTATTATAATACAATAGGATAAGTATTTGCTCATAACGTGTGCCACGTCGTCTGTGATCATTACAATGGCAGATTATTATACCACGTGTTGACATTAATTCTCATCTTGTTATAATCGCTGTGCAGTAAATGTCATCACTCTCTTGTTAAAACGTGTAAAACGTGGATTTAATTATGCAAAATGAAAACCATTCAGTTGATTCATTATAATGTAGTTATTAAATTACAACGATTGGAATAACGTATCCTATTGAAATCAACACAGTGGTTAGATTATTGCACTTCTTATTAATACCAATTCAGGCACGTTGATTTGAAAAGCCAATAGCCAACAGTACTTGCATGTAGCTGGTCGTACTGCAGTGGTTACAAATCCAAGTAAACACGCCTATAGAAACTCTGAAACGCCAGGCCAGTGCCTCTCTCACTACTCTACCGACGTGCGGTCGCCCATACCTTATGAAAAAACTATATTAGGCAGAAGCTGGTTTGCTGAGATCGCTGCAGAGATCGCAAATTCTGAAAATCAAAATCGCAAAATTATATATTATCTTAGGTAGGTATATATTGGTTCACTATCTGCTTCATATTAGCTATAACTAAAAATATGTTTTGGCAGGCTTTTAATACCAGGGCACATTTGCCATGCATGTTATCACAAAAGGTCAACGTTTACACACCTCGTTACTGATCTCATCATTGTTCAGAATTTTCCGATTCTAACCGTTTTTACCTACCTGGATGATGTTCGCTTCGTGTTCACGCTTGATAAAAAATAAAAACTCATAAAGTAGCTTTGAGATAGTAAGTTCCCTTTATTTATCCCAAACCATACATACATCTAAGATGTAGTACACTTCTCGATGTATTCGCGAGTTATTTCCCCATGCGCTGTATGGACCACTCCTGCTGGCAGAGGGGACACCGATTGTTCTGCTTGACCCAGAGCGACATGCAGCAGAAGTGGAAGCTGTGGTTGCACTCGCCCCAGACCACGACGCAGTCTTGCTTGCCGTATGAATCTTTCTTGCTCTCTCCCTGGCACCGCAGACAGGCATCTGTGGAAAAAACAGATAAGCTGAGCACACAGAAAGCTTAAAATAACACATCTTACTCAAGAAGAGAAATTAAGACGGATTACATTAGACATTTTTATCCAGAACTTAGGGTGACGGCATTTTGACGATAATCTCCTGTTTAGCTTTAGATCAAATGTGTGCATTACTTTGTGGAGATAGAGTTCAATATGCTTTGAAAAATTGAGTCTGCGACAGTCTGCTTTGATCGTTAGGTAGTCAAATGTTTTCGCAAGATAATCTAGATCAGCCTAGAGACGACGTCTAATATTAAACGTGAAGATCATTACACCCTGAAGACGCCTTTAGGTAATTAATCATGCACGGTCGTGACGTGGTTGCGACAATGTTGATAAGACTAACGTTTTGAATCTTTATGCAACAGATTAAAAACGATACAGGATCATCTTTATTTTGAAGATAGTCGTCCTGGGTGTCAAACAGTAACTTCTGTGAAGTAGGGAATTGTTATTTTCATACCTACGTATTTTTATAAGTCTAATCTCAAGAAGAATTTTACCTCATTTCGTAAACGATTGTCAGTTGACCGTTCCAAATTTTAGGATTAAACTGACTAATCTGCAGGTTGCGGTACACACTCGTAACACACAAGTAACGTCACTAATTACACTGGTATGGTCTAGCGAGCCAGCAGTACCAGCCAGCGCAAAGCTCAATTGCAATCCATTATATAATGGACTGCGATTCGTACGTCGTTAATTGAGGAACATGAATGCTGGTATTATTACGATAGCGAGGCCATAGGTACTTCACGTCACTATTTTTTCAGCCCTTGGCATATATTATGTGGAATAAATATAGGTAGGTACCTACGTAATTGATATGGAATTTTAACAGAGGTACCAGTAATTGCATTTTTTCCATGTTCTTTTTTTCGCAGAATAACAACAATTCTTAAGGTCAATTCTCGTACTTATAAAGTTTTAAAATGCAAGTCGCAAAATCATCTCAGCGACGATCAATGTGAAAAACTTGTCAAAGTGTTGGAAAATAAAAGTGATTTTAATAGTTTGCGGTCGAGTGACAAACTTTCAAAAAAACATGTATCTCTGTATTCTTAAAAATACAAGAATATTTTCTCCTCTGTCTATAATAATTTAATAGTATGCGAATGAGAAGCGAATGCAACCTCTCCTTAAAAATAAGATAACGAGACCCCATAGAGTCGGAAACAAGGAAGGAGTATTTGCCCTCTTCCTTCCTTCCTACTAACTCTTTTCCATTTCTGGATCAGTAGTAAAAATACATGCAAAACTACACAGACAAATAAAATTAACCATCCATAATTTGAACTTGACTATTAATATATTCCACATGCTGCGTAGGTAGGTAGTCATTAAATAAATAATCAGATCTCACATGAAGCCAAGAATAAATAAACAAAAAAACAGAATGAACTAAAGTTATTTTAAGAATTAATTGTTCCTGTTTTATAACACTGTATCAGAAAACCCAATAACTTTCCACTTTCTCGGCAGTAAGGGCCTGTGCAAACTATGTTTTTTAAGCGCGCCGTTGACGCGCGTTAGAAACATGCGTCGACTGTGCGCTTTTATCCTACAGAGTACTTTGATGTCGTTTGTATCGATACACACGCGCGTTAGCATCGCGTTTGTATCGATTCAAACTCACGACACCGGCGTTTCTGTATCGTTTCGTTACACACGCGCGTTACTTAGTATAGCGTTTGTATGGATTCAAACCACACAATCTTATCTCGCTTGTAAATCGGCGTAAAAAATAGTATAACAAAGCGCATGCAATCAATACCGCCTCGACCGACGCCATCTTGCTACTGTTGACGACGTTCTGCTTAAAAACGCAATATACCAGCGCGTTTGAATCGATAAACACGCGCGTTTGCATCGCGTCTGTATTGCTACACACGCGCGTCTGTATCGATTCAAACTCGTGTATGAATTTATACAGGTGTACACAGGCCCTAAGAGATCGGAGTAACCTTATAACAGATACATAAGATTAATAACAATCTGAATATTTTAATTTGATGTCGTCGGAAACTAAACACATCAAAAGTGTCTAGGGATCAAGCATTTTTATGCGGATTTCTTGAGATTGAGATGTGGCTTTGTAATAAATTTATGATTTTATAAATTTATATGGATCCTTTTTGGTGCATTTCATAATTTGAATCAGGAACTCTCAATCAAATTCGAGTAAAAGATGAAAATAAGCTGTCAATATTTTCCCTATAAAAACATACAACGCATTGAAGACATTATTAGTGCTACTGTTTCCCTACTACTGATTAAAACCAACGTTATTATGGAGCGGCGACGTCATTTAAGCAGGGAAGAAATGCTCAGAGCCGTGGGAATGATAGAAGCTGGTTCCCGGCAACGTACTGTGGCTTTAGCTCTGAATACAAGTCAGAGTGTTATCAGTCGACTTTGGACACGTTACCGAAGCACTGGTACCTTGGCTGAGCGCCATGGAGGACGGTATCGCTGCACCACACGGAGACAAGACCGATACATTCAAATCTTAACTCGAAGAGCTCCAACAATAACCGCCATGATGTTAGCCGTGAGGCTTCATCACTCTTCAGGGAACTTAATTAGCGACCAAACAGTCAGAAACCGCTTGCATGAAGTGAACCTTCATTCCCGAAGACCGCTACGGGTACCACCTATAGCAATGCACAATCGTAGGATTCGATATCAATGGGCTCTTGAACACAGAAATTGGGCAGAAGAACAATGGCGTTTCGTGTGCTTTTCTGATGAGTCTCGTTTTGGTATGAGACCGGATACAAGACGTATACGACACTGGAGAACCCCTGGACGCCAACAGCGATTAAAATCCTGCCAGGAAGTCCATCCTTATAGTGGTGGAACCATCATAGTATGGGCGGGTATTTGGATCGGCGGAAGAACTGAGTTGATTTGGATCAGAGGCAACCTCAACGCTCAAATTTATGCTGAGACGATTGTATCAGACGTCATCGTTCCTCTACAAGTGCAAATCGGTCCCTTATTTCAGTTAATGCATGATAATGCACGACCGCACACCGCAAGAGTTGTAAGACAGACTCTCGCCGCAGCTAACATCAATGTCCTGCCCTGGCCTGCTCAGTCGCCAGACTTGAACCCGATTGAGCATGCATGGGATATGCTACAGAGAAGAGCTCTGCCGAATATGGAGGGTATCCAGTCTCAAGAAGACCTTTTTTTGTTGTTGCAACGAACATGGGCGGCCATTCCACAGCGTGATTTGGATGAACTCATTTTGAGTATGCCAAACCGATGTTCTTGTGTTGTTAGTGTTCGCGGTAGAAACACGGATTATTAATTGTTTAAGTTACCCAATAAAATTTTAAAGAAAACTGTTATTTCAGTCTTTTTTTCGAACTTTAATGTTAGTGGTTCAAATGTCAAAAATCCCTTTATTAGGAAAATGGCAAATTTCTTTATTAATGCAAAGGTGACTTGGTTTATCGTTACTGTGACAAACGAAAACACTTTATTTGATGAATCCTTAAAGAAAATTTTAATTAATATCAATCAGGAGAAAAGTTATTGCAAAAATATATGTTGATCCCTAGATACTTTTGATGTGTTTAGATTGTCGACATTTGACGTCATGTAACACTTTTACGCCTATGTAATATATTAATTTAAATAACAAATTCCAGTGGAATGACGTTGGGCGATGCTTAGGCACGACTTCCTGATGTAAGCTAAAAACTAATGTGACGCTTGAGAAAGATGGTTCTCTAGACCTATCGACTAATGGTCTAGAAGTGCTGCTCATGTTCGAGACATGCTACATCTTTGTTGAGATATGAAATGGGGAGTTTCATATCTCAACAAATCTACATAATAGGGATGTTTCCTGAGTAAAAAATATATGATTATGTTTAGTCCGTCAGTTAGATTATAGAAAAATATTGGACACGTATTTTTTCCTTTATCAAATCTATAAAAACTGACGAAGATACAAAGCATCAAAGATCAGGAGTGGGGGCTTGTGACGTTACGGCTCGGTAAAAATTGTAGCGAGTAGTGACGTCACACGAGTTTTCAACGCTCTGTATCGTCTTCATTTTTTGTTTACGTGAAAAAAGAAAAAATACGTGTCCAATATTTTTTGGAAATCTATCTGACGGACTAATTAGATTTTTTTAGTCAACTACCCTATTGTTGTATACCAATTCGAGTGTAGCTGCTGACATTATATAAATTAAAAATACCTCCCCTACGTAAATGAGAGCAATAAAGGACAAATATTCGTCATCGGCTCCAGTTGCCAAAGAAGAAAGATGTAATTAATGCGTAATTACATTATCTTTCTCTTTATATCTTTCTAATTATGTAAGCTAAACTATTTCACAATTTCAGCCAAGAATTTTAAAGCCAGTCGATTTTCTTCAGTCACATTAATACTTCACGCTGTTTCAGTACCTACCATCAATATCAATTAACGTCGCAAATGTTATTAATTACAGGTGATACAGTAATCTCACAACAAATATGTGTGATATGACGGCGTTAACATGGCGAGCACGTTGCGCTACAGCAGAGCCATGCTCCGGACGTGATGTGGCAATGTTCAGCTGTTATATTCTACTAGCAGCGCACCGGTAGTTCAGTCCAGTAGTTTCGGAGCTTATTTGGTAGAAAAAAAACAAAATCTTTCCTCTTTGAAAAAATGAATCGCTGAATGTGCTGCTAAGCGCAAATCTCGAGAACAGCTAAACCGATTTCACTAATTCTTTTTTGTTGTGTTTTTATTGTCCGGAGAAGGATCTTATGAAAGAAAATATTGAAAAATATAAAGACCTGAAAAAATCAAAGTCAGTTGTTTATAGAATACCAGCTGTAGTGGCTTCCACGTGTTTCAGAATAGTAACACGTAAGATTTGCTCGACACAAGTCTTTGGCAAAGATTTGTATACCAATACCAAGGTTGTTTAAAAAAACCTTCTTGAAGTATTCATGAATGTGCGAATCATAATAAGCAATATGTATATTGAGTCTTGTTCAGGTGTTCGTTTATCTCGAGCTTGCATGAGATTCCTACAACATTATTTACTTTGAACTCCAATAATAACAAACGTTTTTCCCCCGAAGGGATAAAAACGATATATTTCATGTCTTGCCTAGGCTTGACCTGTGAGATTACATCCTTCAATTTACCCTTAGATTCATGCGTGTCCTAGCTTCCCGTGTCGTCTAGCCGAGCTGCGTCTCTGTTCCGCGCGACCCCTCTGGGCGGGGGGTGCGCGGGCGAAAGCGCGGTGATCGTCAGTACCTTGAGATGGCTCAGTCGTCAAGGGCTTACCTGGTCAAGCCTAGGCAAGACATGAAATATATCGTTTTTATCCCTTCGGGGGAAAAACGTTTGTTATTTCATGGTCTGTGCCGTCGGCTTGACCTGTGAGAAATATTTGGATTCTGACGACACGGGAATAGCGTACTGTGAAATATTATTTATTTGGAGTATTGTGTATGCCTTATGCGAGTGAATGTATGTAAGTGCTTGTATGGAATTCAATAAAATGACATTATAATCATAATCATGTTTATTTAGATAGTATAAAAACGGTTACAAACCTATATTGATTAAGTGCTAATTATCACAAAGTAGTAAAGCTATAATTTACTAAACATAAGTCATTGGAATCATCTTTGGACGGAGTATTAATTATTTCCTTAAAATAATGTTTAATCACATTTTTATCACTTCTCCAGTTACCATTTCTTAATATTATATCTATTGGAACATTACTGTCCTTTCTGGAGGAGGCAACAGCAGACCTGATGCTACCAGGTGAGAAATTAATGTTTAATTCTAAAAAAGCTGTTTTTATCCATCCTGCAATTACCGCTTTGGAAGCAGGAGCTACTCGACCTCTAGAGGTGATAAACAAAGACTGAATCCGATTGCCACCTGCGTTTCTTCTCGAATCTGACACTTTAAGATATAACCTGATCCATGATACTGGATCAAGATTCCTATTTGGGACTTGTAAGAGTTTCCAGGCGGATTGCCTATAGGAGTGACTGTCAGTCTTAGAACCAAATTCTGGCCAAAAAGTAACTGATGATTCATCTATTATCATGCTGTTTTCATCAATCTTCAGTAAGGTAAGGTCATGGATTCTTCTCCCAGATGCTAATAATAGTAATAGAGCGAGATGGCGCGAAATTTGAAAAATACTATCTTCCTGAATTGAAATATTTTCTAACCAATTAATTAGACGCTTAACATCCCAAATTTGTTTTTTTAACTGTAGGTGGCTTTGACAATTCAATGGCTTTAATAATTTGCTTAATTATTGGGCTGTTCGTTATAGAATCCCTATTAGTGGGGTCAGCAAACGTAACAATAACTGATTTATGTAATTTTATGGTACTGGGAGACAATTTCTTTACTCTATGTAGATAACTTAAATGTTGTGCAACTGATGCTGCGTCCGGTTTATTAGGGTTCAAACCAAGAACCTCGCATCTTGTCAACCATGTTTTCCATGGCGCATGGTATGTTTTTAATGATGAAATTCGCCATGCCTTTTGAATTAAACTATAGTCTTCTCTTGACCAGTTTTTAGTTAAAATTGACCACCCCGTACATTCCAAGCCTCCAAACGTAGATGTTGAATTCTCGTTAGATTCGTTTGGGGTGTTAAGTCTTTCAGGTGATGGTGCAGGTTCCGGATTTGAAATGGGCGGTCTATCGCCCGTGATCGTAGATCCGATCTCCAGAACACTCTGTCCCAACGTGGAACAATCAGAATGTATGAGCCTTTGGCTTGATTTAGATGAGCTAACACCCGAGGGATCAACGACGGGGGTGGAAAGATCCAAGCTAACTTGTATTCCCACTTCTTGCTGAAGGCATCTATGAATAGAGCATTTTTGTCCTTTGTATCTCGGGAAACATAGGCAGGAACCACCTTCGAATTGTTCGATGCAAACAAGTCCACTTCGGGAACGCCCCATTTTTGAAATATCTGGCTGCATATTCTCGTCGAAAGATGCCAATCTGAGAGACTCTTTTGTCGGGATAGACTGTCGGCTACATCGTTGTACATTCCTGGTATATATTGGGGACAAATCTCTGCGTGCAACTCCTTGGCCAAAGTTAACAACTGGAAGACTAGATCTGTTAGTTGCGATGATCTCGTCCCGCCCTGATTTTTTATGTATGCGATTACAGTTCGATTGTCTGACTGTACAACTACCCTTTTGTTTTTGATTGAATCTTTCTCGGACTGAACAGCGAGAAGAACAGCAAACAGCTCTTTTTTGTTGATGTGCCACTGACACTGGTGGGTGTCCCAAACGCCACTGATATGCTTTTCGTTTATCTGTGCTCCCCAACCTTGGTCCGAGGCATCTGATGTGATGAATATGGTCTCTGAAGATTTGAAAAGGGGATCTTTCTTTTCGAGGTTTTGAATCCACCATCTGCATTCTTCGAGAGCCTTTGTTGGAATGGGAAACTTTTTGCGAGCTGACTCCTCTGGTAAAATATTGGCTGCTCTTTGTATCTTTCTGGAGTGGAGTCTTCCAAGTGGTATTACAAAAGATGCAAAGTTTAGCTTTCCTAGCAAGCTCTTTGCGGATTGCCAACTCCATCTTTGACTTGATAGAAGTTTGTTGAGATCTTTTCTTAAGGAGAGTATTTTCTTTTCCGGGAGGGCTTTTGTGTTGTGGAAGGTATCCCATTCTATCCCTAAGTATTCGATGTGTTGAGATGGGTCTTGAAGAGATTTGTTCATATTGATTATCCATCCCAATTTTAGAAGGAATTGTACCGTCTTGATAGCATCTTTCTGCAGCTTTATCGGATCTTGATTGGCAATCAAAAAGTCGTCCAGGTAAACAATGACCCTTATATTCATCTGTCGCAGTCGCGATGCTACCCAGTTTGACACCCTCGCAAAGGTGAGAGGGGCTGTTGATAGACCAAACGGGAGGCATGTAAACTGAAATACCTTCTTTTGGTGAGCTATTGATAGGAATCTTCGATGACGATTGGCTACTGGTATGTGAAAGTATGCCTGTGAAATGTCGATTTTTATGAGGAAATCTCCCGTCTGTAAGAAGTGGGGTACTCTGAAGTGGTTTAATAAGCGGAACTTCTTTGGGGTGAGAAATTTGTTGAGGCCTTTCAGATTGATTATTGGGCGAACTTTGTTGTTGGGTTTCGGTACTGGAAACATGGTTGATAAAAAGCCTGTCTGAGCCGTTGAAATTTCTAAAACCTTTTGCTGTATAAGAGTCTGGATTTCTGAATTTAACTTTTTTGTTTCGAATCTGGAAATTATTTTCGAATGAAAAGGTATCCGTGGAGGTTTTTTCACAAAAGGAATGATGTATCCCGTTATCGTTTGAAGGATATTTAGTGGTGCCCCCTCCTTTTTCCAGACCTCTACAAATTGTGAAAGGCGTCCCGCCTCGAATACGTCAGTCTTTCCTGTTTCTCTTTGAGGTATGTTCCTTAGAAGGTTTGTTTCGGGAAAAGGTTTGACCATTGTCTTTGTTTTTGGTGCTAAATTGTCGTTTAAAAGTTTCATGCGTTTTACCGGTACCTGGTTTTCGTTGTTTATTGTAAGGTTTCGACGTCTTTGAAACTTTGTGTGTTGGTCTTGCTTGACGTGTAGAGTACGTTGAATTATAGTTTTTAGGCTGCAAGGGTTTTCTGTAGGGGTTGCGAAAAAATGTTTGCTGAGATGGTTGTTTGAGTAATTCTGCTAGTCCTGCTTCACAGAAGAGGTGGGTGGTTGATGGGGGAACAGCACCAAGGAGAGCTGCCTGATATTCTTCCTTGGGAAGGAACCCATTTCTTCTCTGCTCTATAATCTCTGCTCTCCTGCCACACACGTATTGAAGTAAATCATCCGAAAGAGATTTAAAAGTTGAGTCTGCCGATAAAATGTTTTTTAAATCATGTTTCATAGATGGATGTTTGTTAGCCAGATCCTTAAGTATGTTCGCCAGAGACTCTCGTTGAAGCAGCAGGCCGTGGGAAATAGTACCTAAGGTATAGTCCATTCGAACCAAGTGCTCTTGATTGGGGGAGGTCCCATACGCAGTAAGAATGGGATTAACTTTCAAAGGACCGAAGACAGGGCTAGCATGTAGTTTTTTCTGAACCTCTGCATATCGGATTTGGTTGAAAGTTATATCGCCTAATCGTTGACATTCAGCGCCTTGTGTAGCAATGTGAGGTTTAGCAGCTGGAATCAAGGGTTCCTGTTGTTTTGTAGCTGGAGTCCAGTCAAAGTCATCGTCAGCGATAGGGGTAGGTGCTTCCCAAAGTTTTGGTGATAATGTTTGAGGTTGAGGAATATTTTGTTCATCCTCCGATGATTCTTGGGAAGTGGAATCATTCTCTGAAGCCGAACACGGTTGTGTATCAGGTTGAAAGTTTTTTATAAACTGTTCCATCATATTTTCTAACTTAAGCTGGCTTTGCTCCAACCTATCTAAACGACTTGGTTTCTTAGTTCTACCAGATGTAGTTATTGTGGACGGAATCGACACCTCATCATCAGAATGACCAACTTGTCCACCCAATTCCTTATCTGCCTCTTCCCTGCTTACAAGTAATGGCTTCATTTCCGCAATGGCTGCAAGCACCAGCTCGTTCTGGACTGCTGAGCCACGGATTCTAGCAGCTAGAGACATGGGGTGAACGATAAGACCAATGCACAGAGGCCATTCCAAGAGCTTCAACTTTATGTCCCGATAAGATTTCTCTTTAAGAGAGGTACAATTCGGCGAAAACGCTCTAGCTAAGTCAACAGTAGGTATTGCAAACCTGATTTTGTTTAAAATTTGGGGGTCGAATTCGCTGCCTAGTAACTCCTCTTTTTTGAAAATTCTTATTTTCCACTCGTCCCATCCCCTTGGTAAGTGGTTTCTTATGATTTGTTTGATTCTGCTCAAGATGATGTTGTCTCCAGGGTCATCTGCTTCCCATTCCATGAGGGACTCAAAAGTATGCATATCCGCAGGGGATGCTGCCTAAAACAAATAGACAAAGTTAGCCTTTTCATCTTACCAACCTGGGCGTGAGCGGGGAGATATAGGCTATTATTACGATATGACCGGTACGTTTCGGAGACATGTGATCCGTATCGCTCCAGAAATCGACCCGTACGTCCCAAGGAATTGGCCCGTACGGCTCGAAGAATCGGCCCGTACGGCTCGAAGAATCGGCCCGTACGGCTCAAAGAATCGGCCCGTACGGCTCGAAGAATTGGCCCGTACGGCTCAAAGAATCGGCCCGTACGGCTCAAAGAATCGGCCCGTACGGCCCGAAAAAAATTGACCCGTACGGCTCAGCGTATTGATCTGTATACTTCACATATTCAAACCGTAATGTTAATAGACAGTTACGGGTTGCGAAGTTACACCCACAAGCTTATCGGATGAAACCGAGGCTCACTTGAATGGTTAAAAGATCACAAATCTGGGCAGTGTGGCACGCAGATTATATGTTACGCATTTAAATAACTACTTCCTAAATGAGGGAAGTGAGTTCAACAAGTAAAGTACCACGAGAATCATGAAAACACAGGATTGGTACTACGTTTTAAATAATATAACTAGGTATATAGTATACCGGGCTAAAATAAACAAAGTTTACAAGCACTTACAAAAATATTAATAACTTACCATTATTCACTCGTAAAACACAACACTGTCGATCATAAGTTTCTTCTTACGATCTCGAACGAACACTCGTCGTTAATTTTCGTAAGTAATGTGACACGCGTGTATCGCGGGTCAATCGAAAGCGTACTGTCGATCACCGCGCTTTCGCCCGCGCACCCCCCGCCCAGAGGGGTCGCGCGGAACAGAGACGCAGCTCGGCTAGACGACACGGGAAGCTAGGACACGCATGAATCTAAGGGTAAATTGAAGGATGTAATCTCACAGGTCAAGCCGACGGCACAGACCATGAAATATCAAATTTACTAAGTTCAAGGTTATCCAGCTTTTGTATATTTTATTTATATCTTCTAAAGAAGTGCTGACTTTATTGAGGATTTATTTTGATTAGCAATAACAATAATCGGAGTTTTGTTTATTCAACGAAACAGGCTTATGCAGATATAAACTTTTCTCTACTCTAAATACGTTCATGTATCGCAAGAAAAGTTGACCAGTATCATAGCATCCTCAAATATTTACCCAATATTTTAGTATTCTTGATGTCGATCAAAAATCTGAAGATAAACAGCCTTTTCCTTCTTCCTATACTCATCATTTTAAAGATGATGCCAACGGGAAGTGCGTCAAACCATTTCCTAGGACCGACTTCGAATAAATATTTGCACGAGTAACATCAATCATCATCATCTTTTAAATCTTTATTATATTTTATGCAAATATCTCGGCAACATGACACTTTAGGGTACCATGTTTTAACAATTTTTTTTTAAGTGGCCTCTACCCGTATTAATAACATGATACATAGCGCGCCGCGTTTAAAAAAAAATGAGGGTCCTTTCGTACTTAAAAAAATAAGTCCCATATCATCTCAGCAACAATCAATATGAGAAACTTGTCAAAATACAGGAAAATGAGAGTTGTATTGTTGCGAATAAAAACGTAAAAATAAAAATCAAAAGGAATTCACAGAGAATACGTAGTCCTTGAAACAGAGGTTTTGATAATTATCATTAACTTAAAACCTCAAATAATCGCCTCTAATTAAGAAATGATGCAGCATGGCAAAATCTAGTTATTAGAACCGTATAAGTCACTGCTTAGGTAGGTATACAATATTATTATTCATCAGGTTAAGATTATCTCGATTATTCCGATAACTCAGTATTACCACGACGTTTGACTATATTTCCATGTTCTAAGAATTAATCTTTCCCCGTACTTGAATAAGATATTATGATGGTTTTATTATATTAATATTTACATTTTTTGGTTAAAGAATGTACAAATTTCATGTAATGAGAAAATGTTTAAGTATGTAAAAATAAACTCGTGTGCAGAGGTAGTATAACATGCACAATATTAAAAGAACACAACAACAATAAATAACGTACGTAACAAGACATTGGAGGTAGCGAATAAAAGATTCATGCGAAGCAAAAATCAATTTTACATGTATCGAATTTATTTTATTTCCAACCTGTATTGGTAATCAATATTTCAGGTTGCAAGTCTGTGGCCACACCCAGTATAAGAAGGCCTCGTATTCTAAAGAACTCCGTATTACGCTAAGCTAGCTGAAGGCCAAAGTGTCCACCAACGAGTACTCGACTATACTAGTTGTTCAATCAGACCCAGAATTTTTCTATTGCCCATTAAGATTCATAGGTTTTTGATAAATACTCGTATATTCAATTATTCATGACACAAGCAGATTTTAGTCCTTACTCGACTTATAAGGGAATACAATATTTATGTAAAAACTGTCTACGATTTGGCTAACGAAAACTAATGAAAAAAAGTATCGCACTCTGAACGCTAAGTGGTCGTATGTTTGACTATTACGATAAACACGTAATAAGAAGGTGTGGTGTGCACAGTGAATCTGATGAGGCGACCAATAAATTACAATTTAGGCGACACCGCCCCCAATCAACTTCAATCATGGCAACACAGACGCTGCCTGCGCGGGCGCATGTATAACAGATTCGCGATATTGGCCTTTATTCTAATAAGCGAATTCAAACAAACGTTTATAGCTATACATAGGTAATAAGAAGGCCAATTGCCATACTTAAAAAAGAGTTGAAATACTAATCGCAATCTCATTTCACTGACAATCAATAGCAATAAACTTGTCATAATGTAGGGATATAATAATACTCCTCACAACATACACAATTGCATCTTAAATAATCACTCCACGCTACATTGACTTAATTAGCTTGGTTCGTTAATGTAGCTTCAAAGTAGCCTAGAGAATAAAATTGGTTGAGCCAGTGTTACAATTATTACCTTAAAATTAGCATAGCTTAGTTTCGGTCTATAACTACTAACATGTTCTTGCTGAGTGGTCCCCAAACTAGACGGGCGCCTGTATCTTGAGGATCGGAGTTTCGATAAAAATATATAAATGTTTTGACAGACTGAGACTGGGATACAAACGCTTGTTAACAATACATGCAATCAAAAACGTATCGGGAATGGATTATTTGTCAATGTTTCCAATTTTTTTTATTTTGTTGTTATTAGATTGGCATAACTGTTTTCCATTTTGGTGCGGAGTTTGATTTATATCTGTTATTTAGTTCTATCATATCTAGTGTGTATTGCGAGTTTCATAATGGAAAAAAACATCGAACAAAGAGTGTGTCTTAAATTTTGTATCACCAATGGAATTTCATGTTCGAAGTCACTGGAATATTATAACAGAAGACTTATCGACTTTATCAAAGACGATAAGTTCATTTTGTACTTTGTGATTGGAAGGGTTATGTCCAAGTTAAAATGTTTGACAGTGCAACATCGCAAAAGTCGAGTAAATAGTGACGGAAAATTCCCATTCAAGTTTCAGAGAGAGATAGCCGCCGAACTTTTTGTGTCTCCCGAATCGATCCGTAACATTTTAAATAATCACTTGCAAATGAAACATGTTATCGCTCGGCTAGTCTCAAAAGAGCAGAATTATCTCCAAAAACTCAATCGCATGAGTCGCTGAGGCCATGCTAGAACGATTCATTGTTACTGGTGACGAGGCGTGGGTTTACGAGTCTGACATGCAAACTAGTCAACAAGATTAGTGCTGAACCGAAACCGAAAAAGCCGCAGCAAAGTCGAACAATCAAAAGTCAAAGTCATATTGACTGTTGAAGTTTTTGTTCGCTTTTAGAAATAGGATTGGCATAAAAAGTGTAAAATGGCTATTTTCTTGCTAATCGTTAATTATTTTGAAAATCTGTGATTGACTTGTGATTGATCAAAATTCCATAAACAATTATGGATAGCCTCCTAAGACCATTTTCGTGTAGCTGCAACGGATAAAGTACTCCCCCTTACTGCCCCACTGAAAGTTTTCATCCAATATACTTATTTTTTCTCACCCGAGAAATAAAAAAGAGCTCCCCATAATAAATAGGAGGAGGAAAATCCGGGTTTGTGGTGCTCGGAAAGGCGATGTGGGTCGATATTAATTATAGTGATAACCTAATGATGTCTAAGCTATAATAATAATAATAATAATAATAATAGTTGTTTATTTCTCTCAAAAAGGTACAATTTTGGTACATAGTATGTAGGTTACAGGCGAATTCAACCTTTGTGAGAGCTGGAGTCTATACTGGGCTCGGGACCTGTATGACAGATCTCCAGGCTCACACCCTTAAAATTACAATTAATGTGCACTTACTTACTACAACAATAAGAACTCTCCAAGTGTTGGGAGAAAGAGAAATACTAATACTAAACAAAAGTACTGTGAGTGTCTTTGGATAGTGTAGTGTTCGTGAGTGCAATATAAGTCCTCACCCCAGAGCTCACAAGGGGCCCTGGTAGTGAGCACCTACATGCCCGAGAGTGAGTGTGTGTGTGTCTGTGTTTGGCAAGGTTAAACGCGGGGATTTTTTGAGTATTTGAATTTTTGAGGTAGGCAAAATTATTTTAAAATATTCAGTATATTTTCAGTATCTGTATAGTCCAATTTAAGTAGCCAATTCGTAATAGTTATTTTACATTTTGATCTGCACATGGGGTATATATTCAACAATTTATTAGCCTTGTTGTAGACGTAGTTACTGAGGAAAGTGAAACTACGTTGAGCTGAGCGACAATTTGTACGGATAGAGGGACAGACAGTATGCTTACGTCGTTGGGAGCCAAACTTGCATGGGGAGTAGGGATTCTGAGAGTGTGTGGTTAAAACAAGGTTAAGGATAAATAATTTGCGAACAGAGAGAACCGTACATGTTTCATAAAGATCACTGGTAGGAAAGCGGTAAGGTAACCGCCATCCAACCTTTAGGAGTGCCCTTTGAGCACGTTCCAATTTCAGCATATGAGATTTAGCTGATCCGCCCCAAGTATTTATGCAATATTGTAGAAGTGATTGGCAGAGGGCGAGATATACAAGTCTGAGCACCGTAGTATCCGCAGCGTCACGAAGGTACTTAAAAATATAGATCATCCTGCGCAGTCGTGAAGTGAGAGTGCTTATATGCGTAGAAAATGAAAGGCAATCGTCTATTTGCACACCAAGATATTTAACACAATTGGTGCGAGAGAGGAAGGGGCAATTACAAGCTGAGAGGTGAGGCGCAACACAAGAGTGAGCAATCAAAGAGTATGAAGATGGAGGTTTACCAGCGGCATTAAAAGAGAAGGTTAAGTAGTTCGTTTTGTCAACATTTAGAGTAAGCAGGTTTTGAGCCAACCAGCTGGTGACAAGGTTGAGTCCAGATTGTGCATGCTGGAACACCCGTTCCCAGGAGCTTCCGTGAAATAGTAGGGCAGTGTCATCGGCATAGGTGAAGATGGATGCATTGAGAAGCTTTAGCCGGCAGAGCTCATTTATATAAATAAGGAAAAGGGTCGGACCGATGATACTACCCTGGGGGACACCATACGAAATTGGGAGCTCGTCGCTCGTCCAGTCACCGATCCTGACGCACTGTCGTCTACCTGTGAGGTAACTCTCAAAGAGAGCAAGTTGAGTGCCTCTAATACCAATCCTTTCAAGTTTCGCAATAAGACTGGGGACAGATATCGTATCGAAGGCTTTTGCCAGATCCAAGAAAATACCAATCACCTTCTGCTTTTTATCCAGGTTGGAGAAAATGTTAGTGGTAAGGTCTAGCACAGCATTATTTGTGGAAATTCCGGAACGGAAACCATATTGAGACGAAGAAAGAAGATGATTTTGCTCAAGGTACTTGACCAATCTGTTATTCATGAGCCTCTCAACTAATTTTGAGAGTGTTGGCAGGATTGATATAGGTCTGTAGTTATTTGATCGATCTCTGTCCCCACCCTTATGAACAGGATGCACTACTGCCAGCTTAAGCGCATTTGGAAAGACGCCAGAGGAAAAAGCCAGGTTACATATATGAGTCAGATGTGGGGTGAGAAGGTTTTTAAATTTCTTAAGAAACGTACCCGAAATTCCATCTGAGCCCACCGCACAATCGCTTCTCAGCTTCCCGATCAAAATATCTAATTCATATTCGTCCGTTCCCAGCATTACGAAACTGTTATGATACGTTGGGAGGTCATCGGTTGGTGGAGGTAAGCATCCAGAGACGCATGGTATATTTTCGGCTAATGTTCGTCCAATGTTAGCAAAGTACGAGTTCACTTCATTTACAGAGCGCTCTGGTTCAGAGGATGACAGAAGAGCGTTGGCTTGTGTTTTAACCTTTGAGGTATAGGTGATAGATTTTATAGCATTCCAGAGTTTTTTATTATTATTTTGTGCGTTACTTATAAGGGCTTTATCATAATTGGTTTTAGTAGTTTTTAGTATCTTAGAGCAGTAATTCCTGTATCTTTTAAAAGTGGTTTGAAGTATTTTATTTTCCAGGTTTTTTTTTAATTTCATATGCATGTTGTCTCGATTTCGTAGGCATCTAAGGAGCCCTGGGGTCATCCAGGGTTTACTTAGCCTTTTACGGTTGGACACGACCTTCAAAATAGAGTTTTGAACTATGACACGGTTAAGGGTGTTGATAAAGAAATCAGTCGCTTCATTCACATCCGGTGTAGTATAAACAGGGCTAAAATCTGTCTGAAGGAGTTCCAATTCAATTCTGTCAAAATCCAAAACCCTATTCTGTCTAGCTTTTTTCAGTGAATTATTGGACACTTTTTTGTTTTCCATAAATAATAAAACAGTGTCATGATCAGTGACTGAGGTGTTGGCGACGAAACAAAAAGCAGCATTTTTTGTTTTTAATATTAGGTGGTCGAGACAGGTGTTACTTTGTCGCGTGGGAAGAGTGTGTGCTGGTAGCATACCGTGATAGGCGAGCATTGTCAGATACTCAGTCGCGCGTGAGTCGTTACTGGTGTCGGAGATGTTTATGTTGATGTCACCGGTTATGATTATGTTTTTGTAAGACGATACAGATTTTAATACAACATCCAGAGAGTCTACGAACGCTGAGATATTCCGAACAGCTGGCGAGCGATAAATTGCAATCAAGGCGGTATCATTGTTAAGTTTTAACAACAAACAGTTTGCGTCCTGGACCAGGGGCTCCGAAACAGAAACTTGAAGGTGGGAGCGGAAAAACACCACCACACCCTCATTTTGGGATCTATGTTGATTGGTAGTGACGCAGGTGTAGTCATGGAGGATTGAGGGCAGGGGAGGAGAGTTGAACAGCCAGCATTCTGTGAGAACTATGAAATCCCAGGGTGTATTACTTCTTTCCAAAAGCAATGTCAAGCCATCGAAGTTCTTAATTATGCTTCGAATATTTTGACAAAGAAGGGAGAGGGCATTTTTATGCAAATCAGCAATAGCATTGCAGTCCTCAATCATACAGGTTGCAGACTCTGCTACTGAAATACTGTCCAGGTCAGTCTGTATGTCATTTAAGTTATCGAATTATATAACTAAGATAAAACATCAAGCTAATGTGGCAGTGGTTTAAAATATTGACATGAACAATATCAGTAAAATTTGAATTATTATTCTTATAGTTTTGCAAATTATGTGTATGCAGAATGAAAGGCAGAAACGCGTATGAACAGCTAACTTCTGGTACATGCTGGGAATAAAAAATGATCGAGGTTGCGTATGACCTTGTGTAGTGTTGTGTGTAGTGTAATATAATAAGCTTAAAAAATGAAAAAATAATAAAATTAAAACTAGCATAAATAAGAGGCGCAATAATGTTAGAGAAACTTAGTCACAATACGGCGCCCATAAGTTTATGTAGGTCGCTTTCAGAGTTTACACAAAACGGAATCGAACCTGTGGACTTTTTTATATAAATTTTCCCGTGGCTTGACCAGCAGCTTTCACATTTACCTTCTTTCTGGAGTCTTCGGCCCAGGTAGTAAAGATGCTTGCAATACGACGTTAAGGACTCAGCAATATAGATAGGTTTTGGCGGGCCAGGCAGCTCAATACTGGCTGTTGACAGCTTACTGTTACCGCTTAGCCTGTTATAGTTTCTGGTGGCTTTTAGAACATTTTCCTTTAAGGTTGAAGTCTTAAATTCCGCAACAACAGTACCAACAACTTGCGAGTCTTTTTTTGCCTTCAATCTGTAAATATTATTCACTTCGGATGGTTTAATTTCTTCACGAATTACAGTCCCAATCTTACAGAGGTTATCCAATAAAGATTCCTTACTTTCTGTGGCAGTGGTTGGCAGGTTATTTATTTCAAGCAGAGAAGAGCGAGAGCAGCGTTCCAGGTAATCAACTTTGGATTCTAACGCAGAAATCTGCCTTTTAAGGGAGGAATTTTCTCGTGCAGTTGCATCCAGTCGTTCCATAAGTTCATCGTACTTTCCACTGAAAAACTCCATAGATGTTTGGATCTTAGAGTTCTGTTCCGAAATTTCTTTCATGGAGGATTTAAGGCAATCGAACTTTCGGTTTTGTTTGGACTCAAAATCAGTAAACAGTTTGGTGATCTCATGTAAAAGCAGCGAATTGTCTGATTCACTATCCTCAAAACTCGTACCATCGCTTTCGCCGAGACGACGTTTTGTTCTGCGGTTTGCGTTAACAAAGATATCTTTGATTCGCTCCTGATTACCTAAGAGAGCGCTCAGCTCAGGCTCAGATGAAGCTGCATGAAGATTTGAGGCCAGCGGCGGCTTTAATGCAGCAGTGTTTGGCGGTGGCGGCGAGCGCTGTACGCGAGACATCGTGAATCAGCTGTGCTACGAAAAAAGACCGAAAGTACAAGTACTCACGGTTCTATTTCTAAATTAGTGAAGGCACGAACGGAGCAATGTTTATCGCAGTCCTTTTGTCAAGCCACGCCGGCAGCGCCGCGTGCAGCTACATTAAGTACTAAATAAGCAGCACTTCTTAATTTTAGTTGATACCTACGTAAAGTAGGTAGAGTTTTTCGATGAAAAGCTTGATCATTTTATCTGAAACATTAGATTTTTGCTGAAACTAAGGGGTCACCGTTCGTAATACACGTTTTTGCGTTTGTTTTTTCAATACAATAAGAATTAGTCCCAAAAAGACATATTGTTCGAATAGTCTGGTCTAAATGTATGTACAAACAAAGATTAAATTATTCAAAAAACTTCACAAGTTTGGTTTGCTGAAAAAAGGACGAGACGCACGAGCTCGTCGATGACATCATCTATACATATCATGAAATCGTATAGACTCGCCGTGTGTGTACATTGAATATATTTGCATGAAAATAACTGAGAATCGTTAGAAAAAAGACATATAATATAAAAATGCAATTTCTGAAAACTTGCCTGTTTTTCTCTAAGTTTGTGCTCGTATCACGCAAGAACCACTGATTGGATACGAAATCTAGATATTCAAACATATTAAGTGTTACCTCGAGTTTTATTTAACGTTTACTTCATTAGAATTGACACAGAAAATCAAACGATATTGAGTTTCTAAGTTTAGTAAAAATCTTCATGGAGTGCTAAGCGTCGCGCTGAGACCTGCAAGCATCGCGTTAAAAGTACAAAACCAATATTTAAAACATGAAATATGCGTAACTCTGTAGTAATTTTAAAATGTTTCTATAATACACAGTCCTCAGTAAAAATCAAAGAAAATTAAGAGTCAACTTGAATCATGCAGTTTCTTTGTTTTGTAGTTTGAAGACTAGCACCGTTCGTTCGATGGTCTGTTTATTGGTTTTGATTCGAGGTACCATAGTTACCAGAGAGATACCAGTTTTGATCGGCATTTTAAACGTAAGAAGTAGGTATAGTCAGTGCTCTGCATTAGGTACCCTATCTATGTTATATTCTTAATTGTAACTGTACATTTTATCTAGGTATACATACAACGCTTTCTTTTTCATTCCGTCATCCGAAAGAACGAAGTCGCGGGCTCGGCTAGTTCAATAATAAAACAATATTAGCATTTATTGATTATGTACATACTTGTCAAATATGTAAAGAGTATTAAAAAGTATGACATCAAAATACAAGGAAATAAAACGAGTACGCCCAAAAAAGATACACTTGGGACAAAGTACATACAAATAGGCGTCTGGTGTGATAATTGAAAAACCGGCGTGTCATTTAAGTACTTATATAAGTATATCTGATAGAGGATCACGTTTGCCGAATCATTCTGATAGATGTCACATCTAGATTTTTTTTGTGCAGGAATAAAATTTTGCCAGTCGAGTTTTCTACATATTTTTGTACCTCATATTTTTTTAATTATGATATTTCTATCACTTTAGTTCATTTTAAACGAGATCGGATACAAGCAGAACTGTGAATAGCGATACGGTTCTGATATTTTGTGTAGGGGTACTTTTCCATGTTGCGAGAAAATGGTGACTGATTTAAGAGTATTAGAAATGTCACACAGCGCAAGAAGATCATTTAATGTTGTAGTTTTGTGCTGCATTTCAGAAATGTTTTTTTTTGCCATGAAAATATTCACAATTTCATACATATTTTACAAACTTGAAGAATTTCTTGCGTTATGGTTGTCCAATTTTTTTTAATGTTTTTTCCTATTCCCAACTTTAACTTGTATCACCTGATACATATTGCAGTTTTTTCCAGTTTCACATTACGGTCTGCCAATAAAGTTGGTTATATCTGCAAGAAAATTACCAATTTTTTGTATGGATAATAAATTATAAGTTGCGAATGTTTCTAAGTCACATGATGTTAGCGATTTTTTTTTGTAATACAAAGGTGTGGCTGCTTATTAGGGACGTACCTAGGTATAATACTGATTAATTATAAAAAGAAAATGACTAAGCCAAAAAAACGAAACAAATGAATATGTGAAAAGAAAAGTTACAGTTGAAACTCTCCCAAGACTTTGCTTCGTAAGAAATACTTACTTCACAAAGAAACAAGTACATACATAGTTTCATAATCAAAATCTAAAAATATTTAGTGTTGAATTGGCTAAAACAGACTGGTGTAATATGTAAATAACAAAAAATGCTACTGCAATTCTTTTCAACCGACTTCCAAAAAGGAGGAGTTTCTCAATTCGACTGTTTTTTCTTTTTTTGTCTGTTACCTCATAACTATGTACTGGGTGTACCGATTTTGATGATTCTTTTTAAATTCGAAAGATGATGCTTGAATTTGATTGAGATCTGACGACTAGTATTTGAGTTATCGCTAATAATGCGTGGCTTAAGTTTACATTGACGACGTTCTCATTCCCTCTTGTCGATGTAAAATGAAAAAATAAAATTGTGTACGATGGTTTGGAAGAGAGATCTATTAGTATTTCAACGTGGTCCCTTTCTAGTTTGGCGAAGATCTGATGAAGAACAGAGATGATAGGAAACGGAACTCTTCAATAAATGATAGAAAATCTTTCGGGATGGCTGAATTCGCATGTTTGTTTATTGTTTACACCAATGTGATTCGTACGTTTAGGTTGGTGTACCACTAAAAAGTGAAAAATAAGAAAACTTTTTCCAAAAAAATACAAAAAGTACAAAATAACTTTAATTTCGTAGATTGTAGACAACACTAAGAAAATTTGAAAATTCATGCTTTATGGGGGTAAAAAGGGCAAAGTAGTACATAAAGATGACTGTGCCGTCAGCACGCGTTAAACTGTAAGTGTTGCTTACCTACTCGTATTTAGCACGCTGTTTACATGTTGCCGACTTGACTTTAGCACGTGGAACAGCTTTTACAATCTCATTGTCTAGGAACAATGATATAGTTTAGGTAAACATAGCGGTGTTTACATAATATTGATATTTTTAAGGGAATGTTTATAATGTGGATGATAATTATTATGATTAGATACTTTGCACTGTATAACAGCGTACACGCACAGTTAAGGGATTCAAAAATGTGAATCATTTTTTTAGGTGCTTAATTGCATATTGCTTGATTTTTAACAAGTGTTTCCTTTAGTATTTTTTCATGAACTTGTAATGTGTCATAAGTATTCAAATATTTCCAAAATCGCATAATGTACTAAACATAATGATAATTACCAAGTTTTATGGTGGAAAAATAGGTGTATGGGGCCAACGCTACATCACAAAACTAAATAAGTTGTTTAATCGAGTTATTATGTCTCGAATATACAATTACCGATAGCTGATTGTTCTTTCTTCATCTGACATTTGTAAATAAGCCTTTTAGGATAGACTGCTTATGAAGTTCTAAAAGCCACGCCAAAGGTCCAACAGCGAGCTACATACGTGGTTCACATCTGGTTGGACATAGTTTTCTTTAAAATATTCTTTGGCTGATTCGCGAGTGCCAGATGTATGTACTGCCATTCGCGCGCTAAAGGTGATTGCTCCCTTGAATCCCGTGCTCTCTTACACGTAGCTAAGCAATGAACTATGGGGACATTTAAAAATAACATCCGACTGTATGCGTAGGCGCACTCGCACATAATTCTACATATTCACTGAACAAAGACATTAAATAGACTTGCTGCATTGGAGGTCACTCATTAATATCTACTGGAAAGTTTTATTAACCCATATTGGGGTGGACAAAGTACCCATTAAGGATGAATTGGGCCAACTGAGATCATCTATCACAATTACAAAGATGTTGCTAATTTATTTTCTTTCTACAAAGCGAAGTTTTCTTATCAAGGTAACCCGCAGAACTGGGTTACTTTCGACTATTATCAGTATTTCGTGAGTTTAATGCCGTCATTTGGTGCGTAACAAGAAATGATAAAATGCTTTCCAAACATAATTATAACCCATAGTTTATCACAGTTTACTTTGGGAGCAAGGCCCCTCTCCTAAACAAGGTGAAATTGCGATTGAAAGTAAAATTGAGTGTTTTCCTATATTGTATGCAAATAATTTGAATTTTATTTGATATTAAGCATTTTGTTTGTCACGTACGTCGCTATTTAATTACATCACCAACAAAATAAGCTTATTTCCAGAAATAAATACGTTTTGCATAGATACATATTTTGTATTTCTAATATTTATCCTGGTTTAAACGAGGAAATAACTACCTACATAGAGGCAAATTTTAATAAATATAAGGAAAATACAATACCTCTTGGAAGTATTTTGGGTCGATTAAACATTATATCATTTGAACGTTACTGCTTGTAGCATATTATATACCATATACCATAGGCGTTGCGTCATTATACGAAATGATCGGCACTCGATTTTGAGCCTTCCGATTAGAACACTAGTGCACGTTTTGAATGCTATTGCACTCAGAAACAAACACAGGCGTATTGTGTTAGTTCAAACTTGTGGGTGTAAAGAAGGCGCCTCGATTTACACTTTCACACACCCATAAGCTCCTATACAAACTACACGAACGTGTGTGTGTAACGTGTACACATTACAGAACGTTTAAAACGTGTGAGTTTCACATGTTCGTGTTGGTCGCCCGATTCAGGTTCGGCAGTGGCAAAGAACCTTTCTGAAAACAGACTCGTTTATAAAATCACATCAAAACATTACCAAGACATTGGCACAAAAAAATTATTATTTTGTTGAATTGGTCAATAATAATAAGAATTAATGGAAATTCAATGTGTTCTCGTTAGTCTTTTGTCGTTCTGAAACGAGTTGCAGAAAAAAAAAAATCAAGGACACACCGATATTAAGAAAATGTTTACAGTCCCTGACGCGCACTTTTCTCCAGTACTTTTCCATCAGTAGGTACCTTGGCGCAAACGTTGAGGTCGCTATACACGGTGCGTTTTATTACGGATGGGTATGAGCAGAGTCTAGATGGTGTTGTAACTTTGTGACCGATCGATGACAAAGACAAAATGTTAAGAGATTTTTTTTACGGAACTACCTTTAATTTTTCTAACCTACTTTCACTGAACAAACAAGTTTTATTTCGTTAGATTAGCGAGGATGTTTATTTAGAACCGACAAATATAGAACTGCCCCACTCACACACATAGGAATGAATGTAACTCACTGCATACTATTGACTTACGACTTTTGGGCCGTACCTATGATTATTGACGAGCTGAACCTATTGAATAATTGTATTGTTATAAGTGTATTCGCATAAGATCAGACTGGAACAAATCTTTTTTTCTTTAAATGAAGCTTAAAATTCCAATACAGATAAAATAATGTACTTATACTATAATTCATCAATACTCCGTTGTCTGACAACGGAGTATTGATGAATTATTAAGGTAACGAAGAGTTCCGGGAACATCTTTTACCAGGTTATCGTCTTAACGCAATGTACCTACCGAACTTATTTACAAACTTTATCTTGATTGGATAACTGTTTATGCGATTGTATTAATACTTCCATATTTTATTTCGACCTTTATCAGAGTGGCAGCAGTAATCTCTGTTTCGGACCATTCATAAGGCAGAGTAGGTATCAAGTCTTTAATCATACAGATGCTTTGAATATATGTTGCTGATGAAGATGGGGACTGGATAACGAGAAAGTCACCTGAGTAGGATACCGTTATTGAAGGGACTGAACGGGCGCCAAAAGGATTAATAAAATGTTTTTATGGTAATAGCATTCCGGACGATGGCGCCACCTTCGGCCAGCGCCGGTCGACTTTGTGCGTGATCGATGCGGCTCATTACTGCACTTGGATTTTCTGTGCATTGCACCTACTTACTTTTACCTTCATGTCTGCACAATTCTGGGAAAGGAATGCGAATATCTGCATAATTAAACGTAATGAATAAAAAGTGATTCATGTAAGTCGCCAGTTCGCCAGGCCTCTCACTATGCTGACGATGGAAAGATTCCACGCTAATTGTTAAAACGGGTATTGTATTTTCGGAGCAAGAAATGGTAATAGTCGTTGTACGAAGTATGTACTTAGTTCTGTCAGTTTTGGCGTGTGGCTGATGAACGTGTGCCTCGTAAAGACCGTTCACGAATAGTTTAGGATTAGTAACTACAGGAAACAGAAATTGTCAGAAACGGCTTTAGAAGATTGCTCTTCATATTGTTATTCCTTAATTCCTATTTATGTTACGGTTCAGACAGGCTCACGGTAGATTATGCCTGCCGGCTTAGCGGTTAGATCATGCATAATCTCCAAAAGGAAATATTTACGCTAAAAGATTCTATCTAAAAAAATGTTACTGTGCCGTATTGGGTGACGGTTTATTAAGTATCATTTAATTAAAATTAAAGCACATCGCTTACTGTACTTCAGCCTACTTTAATATTGGATCCGGCTTCAGCGGAGCATTTATTAATCCTACAGATAATATTGGATTCTGAATTTCTTTATTTGTAATTAAGTATGGAGACAACGATCCGAATCAGAAGTTACGAATATGGTGATTCAAATTCGTGCGTCACATAAACATAATATTTTGAATCAAGAGAAATTTGTATTTTTCCAAAGTTTCCAGTAAACAACCACAGTGGAATATTTAACGGAATTGAGTTATTATTATAACCTATTTAGGTTTTCCAACGTGCGTTATGCTTAATGCTTATTTATGAATGAAACTAGCTAGGTCTTTACGTCAAAACATGTCTTGAACTTTTTCGAGCAAGATACCTACCTACTCAATTTTAGTTGAAGGTCGGTCAGTGTTAATCCAATGAGCTTCTTTTACCTACTTACATTACTATGCAGAACAAAAAAAAAACTATGTAAGTGCAGTAGGCTGCACATCAGTGGAAGCAAAGCTAAGGTATGTATTATTGAAACACCGTTTTTTCTTACGGTCAGGTAAGCTTGAGGTCAACTGCCAGGGTTGCACAATTTGTTCCAACAAAGAGCATTAGGATTTTGTTTTTTTTTTTTGACGTGACCACTCGCAGTTCAGCACACTAAGGCTGGTTACCTACTGCTTAACCGGGCAATCCCAATCCCCAAATCCCAAAGCCAGGGCTAAAAACTACAAGGGCATTAGGAGGAGCACGGATGGGTTTTAGTCAGTTAGAGCAGACTCTAACTGACTAAAACCCATCCGTGTTCTCTTCACTTCTATAAATTAGAAGTTGATCCCAAAATAATTTTGAGCCTAATATAACATCGTTAAGTACTAAGTACCTACCTTATAAATCCTGGACTCAATTAAAATTAATTATCACAAGATGTATTTACAATATTAGGATATCAAATTAAAACAAATAGGTAGCTTTTAACAATAGAGCGTCGTCATGACGCAATTGTTATGTTTTGGGGCTGGAGTTTTCCAAGGTTTGCTAACAACTTGTTTGCGTGCTACCAACTGTTAGACCTGACAATGTTAATTGGCTTCCCACGAGCATATTAACGAACACAAATCTATCATAATGAGCTACTAAATATAATTGTGCTAGTGAAAATGATAAACTTGATTAATATTTCCAAAAGTGCTGCTATGATTGGTAATCAAAATTTCGGGCAGTTCGTATCAACCAATCATGCGTGTTTTCGCAAGTAGTATGGAAGTATTTCTTTTGTTACATAGTACTGGATTTACGACATCCAAGTATGAAAAAGCAAGTCTAGAAACGTGTAGGATTCCTAACTACGCCGACGAACTGAACGGAACGACTGGTTCTATAAATAGGGTGCGTTTTATACAGCAAGTGTGGGAATTAATTCTTAGGACACAGCGACACTTGAGCGTGCCAGCACCTACCTACTACTATTATTTAATCTATGCATATAATTGTAAGATTCGACATACGAACATCGATTCACATTGGCGAAAAGGATTTATAGTTTATATGTACCATTAGGACATAACACAAAGCGAAAATGTTGTATTTTTCTCCCTAAAATATGATATCGGTTAATTTATTACCAAGATTATAAAAATAATCTTCATATGTGCATAATATGTACATTTTCATTGTTTAAGATAGTACCTAGTCAATATATTTTGTAGTCGGTACCTACGCCATATTATACAATACAACATGCTTTCTTATCTAGGTTAATTATATGTATACCTACGTTTGTAGATAAATTTGTTATTTATTGCGTAGAAGGTGCATGTCGGCAAATCCCGCCGAATATCTTATCATGTTATGCCTGAGCGCACTAGATAAGCCAATAATGAGTCACAGGTTTATATTTAAAATATCGCTTCACCCGTACCTACCTAGTGAAGAGGGCTGTACTTACCGCACTATGCTATCCGGATATCCGTCAAATTTAGTATTCCGATATCATACTACTATCCGAATACTGAGTCCTAATTACTTGGGAGTCTCCATGATAGAAAATTGCTCTAGAAAAGCAATGCATAAAGTGTTGGGCAAAACATGGGATCTCTCCACAAAGAAACATTGCAGTTACACAGTCGCCATCAGGCCAAAGCTGGCCTTTGTCGCATTAATCTAGTGGACAAGGACGACACACTCGACCACCAGGGATCAACGGTTTCAAAGGCTAGCCTTCTCCGATTTCACTGGCTGCTTGAGAATGTAAATAACTCCCCTTTTTATACGTTCAGCAGGAGTCAGCACTAGCTAGCATATTAAGCCTGATGGCATGGGAAGGAACAATACTAGCACGCAGTATAGCCAGTTCCCGATCTACTAAAACGGACTGAATGAGTCGTTATAACTACTACTAACATGTTCAAACATCTTATTTTCTTAAGCTTTAATATAAAATAATAGGGAAGTTGACTAAAAAAATCTAATTAGTCAGTCAGGTAGATTTACAAAAAACTTAAAAAAAAAATACAACCGACTTTTCCACAAAAAATCAAAAAAGTACAAAATAACTTTAATTTCGAACTCGGTGTTTGTGGTTCCTTTTTCATTTTTTTAACACCGACTTCCGAAACTAAAGTTATTTTGTACTTTTTTGATTTTTTGTGGAAAAGTCGGTTGTATTTTTTTGTAAAAAGTTTTTTATTTTTCACTTTTTAGTGGTACCTAAACCCCCTCCCCTCCCCCCACCTAAACGAACCAATTACATTAGTGTAAAAAAACGCACTGCTCCAATGCAGAGTAAACTAAAAGGTCGTCAATGTAGACAATGTAGATATTTTTTTAGATTTTTGTTGATTTTTCAAAAACCGCTTGTTCGATTTCGATAAAATTTTCATGGGACCATTTGGGAAGTATACCCTTTCCAACAAAAAAAGAATTTTTCAAATCGGTTGGCAAGCGACGGAGTTATGCGCGAACAAACAATAAAAAAAAAACATACAAACATCCGAATTGAGAACCTCCTCCTTTTTTAGAAGTCGGTTAAAAATATTGGACGCGTATTTTTTCTTTTTTCACGTAAACAAAAAATGAAGACGATACAGTGCGTTGAAAACACGTGTGACGTCACTACTCGCTACAATTTTTACCGAGCCGTGACGTCACAAGCCCCCACTCCTGATCTTTGATGCTTTGTATCTTCGTCAGTTTTTATAGATTTGATAAAGGAAAAAATACGTGTCCAATATTTTTCTATAATCTAACTGACGGACTAAACATAATCATATATTTTTTACTCAGGAAACATCCCTATTCATTTAATTCATAACTAGGGTTATGAATTAAATGAATTATTGGATATTAAAGCTAGTTAATTATATTAGATATGTTTTCATAAACTATTTCATCATCATATTGTGACAATGAAGTTTTTTTCTTATTATCAACTAGCAACGCCCCGCGGTTTCACCCGCGTTGTTCCCGTTCCCTTGGCAGAACTAATTTTAATTTAACTTGAAAGAGACCTACATCCACAAATACGAGTAGATTAATAGTTTTCCGAAAAAAAACTTTAGTGAGGCAGTGACAGCAATCTTAAGTTTTCTGGAAGGTGAAAAATGTTTTTCTATTTCACTCTACTAAATACTACACTAATTTTTTCGAAAAACACTTTATATTTCGAAACAGTTCTTAGTTACCTATTAAATTACATACCTTTAGGACGCACTCATTTTCAAGATTAAGGGCTTGCGAATTTCGCAACAGAAGAATACGCCCCGTTGGCCGGGAAACGCAGGGCGATTCCCGGCCAACGTAGGCACGGGCCTGCGGATGGCGAGCTATGGGTGGTTCGCCGTCCGATAGCAACCAGGCCCGAGTCGACGGCGCGTTGTGATCCACGCGCGCCTCAAAGAGCCGTCAGCAACGAAGACGGGGCCCCATAGGGTCAGTGCCTGCTAGGGTTGCGGAATTTGTTCGAAAGAGTCACCGCGGCCCTGGAACGCAAAGGGCACAAGAAGAATCACGGGTGGGTTTTAGTTCGTAAGAGTCTGACACTCCCTTCCGCTCTGCCCAGAGCGGGAGAAGTTATTTGATGATTTCCCATCCAAAAAAAAGGGCTTCCGAATTTGTACAAAATTTTGTTTTATTTGTAGTACATTGTCATATTACAATTAGATACACACCATTATGTTAGGTAAATGTACAATCCACTGCGTTTCCATATTATACCGTGAGTCACGTAAAAGTAAACGTTGTAGGGACGAGTTGTTGCGAGTTAAGGGTTAACATATTGAGGATGGTCAGTATCACCGTAAGATGGCGTAACATGGGAAGGATAATAGATCAACAAGTTGCTCTAGTGTCAATTGTCTTAAAATGACGCAGTCTAGGGAATCAATTCAAAAGCTTTTTATACACGTTCAGTACCGCAATCGTCACAATGTCTATGCAACAGTCTATTTATGTGTAGGTCACCGAGCGGAGATTAGGTGACACGATTAACACAACAATGGAATAATAAAGGGATTTATATTATAATCCTTTTGAAGTGAAACTATTTATCCAATTAGTATTCCGTGACTACCGAGGTATTCTATATAACACTATACTATATTCCTACTCTATATAACAGCCAGTTTTACCAGTGGATGACAAATACAAACACACATAACCAAACTTAACAATGTTATTGGGAAAAAGGAATCCTAAAAATCTACGCTGTGTAGATACCTAGTACCTTTTTGCGAATGTGTTCATTTAGTCTCTACTACTCTCTACATCAACGACGATTGCTCTACACAGACTTTGTTTTCAAAACAAAGCCTGACGCCCGTCGGAGGGTGTGTTCAGTGTGACCTCCCCCGCGTCCTCAAGGTCGGGCGGCCGCTCAGACTGGCTCTCTAGTGAGTGTGAGCAAGATAAGACACACCGCTTCATTCATTCCGAATTACCTATATCATTCAATTGCATAATAATACTTGGCTATATCTTCAAGACTCGGTATCTAATAAGACGGTACTTAGGTACTTATTTTACTCTGTTGTTATTGGTTCTAAAGAATAAAAACATGCTTAACTTTAAAATATGAAAATGTTAACAGAAATACTATAAAACTTACAAAACGTGATCTAATTGGAAAATACAGCGTTCCATCTTTAATTAGAAGTCGATTTTCAATAATTCAATAGCTAGGTCAAGTAAAGGACGATCGACCGCCCTAGATACGGTGGTATCGACCAGCGTGTAATACCTAGCTACTAATATTGAATCGCATTCACTGTTGATTATCTAGAAACATGCCCATTGTGCAATGCTGGACTAGTAGTCTAGTACACGAAATAGTAGTTGCCGGATCAATGAAAGGCAGTTGTGTGCGTGGACGTAGAGGGGAGATAGTCTAGACTGCTTCAAGCCAGTTCATTATTTAGGATATCGACTTGTTTACGAACTTTAGTTCATGAAGGGTTTGGCAAAATATGATTGTTATTTACCATGTAGATGTCGTAACCGTACACCGGCTCTTAACGGAAATTTTTAATCGGAAGTATATCTGATTTGTTGCTGATAAGATAAAGCGCTTGGATGAAAAGCGTGATGTATTGCTGCATAATGATTATAACATGAATTATTGTTATCTTTTATCGTGTCGTCTAGGAAAGGTACTATGATTTTCACAACGTTTTCTTACCAATGATGATATCGTAACGTAAGTGAGATCTGTTGCAAAGGAGCGCTAATTAAACATTGGTTGTTTTTGTAGGTGTTGGATTGCAGTTGTTGTAGCAAGTATGCACCGCTCGCCATAACTGCGCTTTGTACGGAAAGATCCACGGCCCGCGGAACGTTCGAGAGCGCCGTCTACCCCGGGACCTGCCTCTCGGAATATTCCACTGACATTTTTTGACTGTGTGACGTGTGTGTGCCCCTGTTGTGCTGTAGGTTTACATAAGTGCGCCTGTGTGTCACGAATTACGATGCCTTCGTACGACATCACGCTATGGACCTGGTTATGTAGGCAAACGCTATTTCTAATGGAATCTTCCTCAGCCAGCTTTTAGTACTTACTTAAAACATTTGAGCTAAAAAAATAACTACACTTACCGCCAGGCGCCAAGGATAGGTTTGTTAGCTAACCGTATAAGGGAAGCTAAAGTAACCGTGCTTTGTCACAATAATAATGTTGACAACATGTCAAATTGACATGTGGTCAACATTATCAATAAAATGACTCAAGATTTCGACAGGAACATTGACGCGGTCACGTCCACATTATAAATTTAGAGCGGATTAGTGACTCATTTGTGTGTGACGTAGTGTTGTGTGACGCAAAAGCTCCCGGGTGTGTGTGTGTGTGTGGGGGGCGGGGCAGAGCTTTCGGGAACCCCGTCAGCCGGCCGCGGCCGCCGCCAGACAGTTTAGTAAGCGCACGTGATGCCAAGCACGCGCCAGCACACGTTAGCAATTACACACCGTTATTAAAACTATGATAAAACATGTTAGCCAGTACTAGGGCTGCCATCACTTAATATCACAGGACAAAATCCAAATACAAACAACCGAAAAATATTTTATCGTTTTCTTTGTATCATATAACCTACAGCATAATATTTAATTTTCAACTCAAATAATACAATCTTCTCTTTCCAAAATATAATGCGGTAAAAAATAATCACGCTTTCACTTTATCGACTTTTGTGGAAACGATACAACAATCAAGAGAGTTCCCCATTGCGAAGGCGCGCGAAGGGAGCTCGGAAATTTTAACACCTTGCCTCAAATCATCTGCCTAGCCTTTTCCCAACTGCATTGGGGTCGGCTCCCAGTCAAGCCGGATTCAGCTGAATACCAGTATTTTACGTGAAGCGGCTGCCTACCAGACCTCCACAACCCATTAACTGGGGACCACGGTACTTCTTGGCAAGACTGGAACTTGCCTCAGATCAACTTACATATTCAGTAAACCATTCGTATCTACTTTGTTTTGTTGAAATTTCTTTGTCAACTTATAACTAAACGCCTGAGGAACAATAATATGTATATCGGCGACCGAAGAGAGCTCGAAAATTACAGCCGGCCTTGGAAAGATTACTTAGTTTTTTTACCATTACTATTTCTGCCGGAGTTACGAATTTATTTTTAACTAAAATTTTTTTGGCACAACAAATCTCCGGGTACCATTTTGACAACTTCACCGGATGCCGTCCAAAAGTAGGTCAAATAGCCATAACCGTAAGGTTTCACGACAAGCTTGCGAAGCAACTGAAATAGACACAACGTCATATCCTATTTTGAGTACCTATGTAGATAACCTAATCGATTTCATGTTATTATGAGAAATTCTTTAATTCTTTAATTCTTTATTGTACACCAAAATAACTAATAATATATTATACATAATAAATTGCATGTACAAGGGCGAGCTTAACTCAAAGTTGAGTTTTCTTCCAGCAAACCTTTGAGTGATAGAGAGAGATCAGCATAGAGGGTAGGATCCAGTGTACTAGATAATATAGATTTATATATTTACATACATAAATACAAATATATATACATACATACATACATATCTGCTAATATTATGTCATTGTGAAAGGAAATGCTCTTTAATTTTCTTCTTGAAGACATCAAGAGAAGGGCTGTCGCGTACAGGGTGTGGAAGAGAGTTCCAGAGACGTACTGCAGTAACTGAGAAGGAGCCATTATAGCGGCTGGAAGTGTGACGCGGAGTACGAAGTAGAAGAGAAGTGGCAGTGCGACAGGGTTTACCCCTCGGAATGAAGTACTCAAAGCGTTCACGAAGATATTCAGGAAAATTAGGATTGTGTAGGATAGAGTAGAGAAGGGATAAGATATGGGTATCTCGCCGACGCCGAATTGGCAGCCACTTCAATTTGGTCCCGAAATTCTGACACATGGTCGTATTTGCGGAGCCCAAAAATAAAGCGAATGCACAAGTTCTGCAGCCGCTCGAGTTTGTTTAGGAGTACCTCCGTTGCATCTAGAAAGCAGACATCCGCATAGTCTATGAGCGGTAATAGCAGAGATTGAGCAAGGCTGACCTTAGTTTGAAATGGTAGGAATTTTTGGAGACGTTTAAGAGACTGGAAAGAGTAGAAAACCTTTTTACTAACCTCACCAATATGAACCTCCCAAGAGAGGTTAGTGTCAATATGGACGCCTAGGTTTTTAGCACTCTTAGAATAGACAATGGGCACCGAGTCATATACTACTGGCGGCAGAGTCCGGTAATCTAATAGGTTAAGCATGTATCTGCCACCAATAATGAGCGCTTGAGATTTTGATGGGTTTACTAAAAGTCCAAAAGATTTAGCCCACCTGTTGATATTTTCAAGGTCATCATTGATGGCCGCCACAGTTCCATCCAGTTCACCCACTTTAAAATGTCGATATAACTGCAAGTCGTCTGCATAGAGATGATAGTTAGAAGTCAGGACCTTTGTGATAGCATTTATAAAAATTGAGAAAAGAAGAGGAGAAAGGACGCCACCTTGAGGAACACCCGCAGCTAAATCACACCATTCAGAGGAATCCTCATCTGATCGAACAGACTGCGAGCGGCCCCGAAGATAAGATTTGAACCACTCAATTACTGGTGCAGAGATATTAAGGGAGGATAGGATTCCTAAGAGGATGTCGAAGTCAACTGAGTTAAAGGCACTACTGAAGTCCAGTAAAACCAAAACCGTTAGACATTTATTCTCCATAGCTAGTCTAATGTCGTCAGTTATTTTGACTAGAGTTGTCACCGTGCTATGGCCAGGTCTGAAGCCAGATTGGTAAGGACTCAGCAGGCTATTACAGGACAGATAACAGGACAGCTGCTTCTGAACAACACTCTCGAGGACTTTGGAGAGGACTGGGAGGATTGATATAGGACGAAACTGGGAAGGTGAGGAGGGATTGGAAACTTTAGGAAGCGGTAAGACGTGAGCCCTCTTCCATGCTGAAGGAAAGGAGTTCGTGAAGAGGGAAAAGTTTACCATATGTGTTACTACAGGAACTATTTCATTCAAAATAGGTAGGAACATTTGAAGTTGAAGGCCATCGTCACCTACTGCCTTAGTGGAGATAGATAGGATACATTTCTTAATATCTAGTTCAGTAACTGAGTGGAAAGAGAATGAAGTATTTGAAGGCAAAGGAAGATTAGAAAGATCATTGAGCGTAGATAATTTAACATTGTTTTCGAGTATAATTGGAGACTTAGATAAGTGCGCATTAAGTGCATTGAGGTCCATTTTATCAAGAGAACTCTTGCAAGAGGCTTTCCCGATACCAAGAGTCTTTAAAAATTGCCATACTTGTAATGGGTTGAGGTTATCTATTGAATTGTGAATGTGGCGCCTTTTTGCATTCCTACACAAACGACTGCAGCGATTTTGCATCTTCTTATAACTGTCCCAGTTTTCTTCAGTAGGCCGCTTCTTGTACAAGCGCTTGGCTCTATCACGCTTAGCCATCTGGTTTTTGATTACTGGTGTTAGCCATGGTGCAGGAAGATGCTTGACTCTCACCTTTTTAAGGGGAGCATGTGTCTCATACAACTGCAGTATAGTCTTGCTGAAAACTGACACCATAGAGTCGATATCCTCGCTGGTGAACACAGAAGACCAGTCAATGCCACCAGCATCAGCCCTCAAACGCTCCAAATCAACGTTTTTAAAACTACGAAGAAAGAGAAATTTGGCCTTGCGTTTTGGAGTTCGAATTTTATAGGAAAGATAAGTGAGGTCATGGTAAGAGAAGGGAGCAGGAAGCTGTCCATGTGTGGCTACTTTGTTAGGGTCAGATACTAGAATGAGATCTAAGAGAGAAGGAGTACAGTCAGAGTACAGAGAGAAACCGCCTTTAATGGCTTTTTTGATACTCATCTAATCAAAAGCTAAATTTTGCGCAACATTTTAAAAGATGATTATAAGAAACTAATTATTATCGGAGACACACCTTCCATTACAATTCAATTCAGTTCTTATCTGTTACCTACGATACAATTCTAATGTTTTACAAAAAAAAAAATACACGAAAGTGTATGGTGGATTGTTGTATAGGTGGACAATGGAAATGTCGAAAAATGAATTCGTTCATCTGAAGAGATGCTCTCGGTTTACCAGTACCTAAGTTCGGTTCCAACCAAAAATGAATTCGTTCATCTGAAGAGATGCTCTCGGTTTACCAGTACCTAAGTTCGGTTCCAACCAAAAATGCAACTTTGACAACACTAAAACATGTTCGCGTTGAGCGGCGACACGAAAACATTCGCCAAACAACATGTTAGTAGATAATTCAACACGAGATCCCAGAATGCAATTTCAACGATTTTGTAAAAGATGAAGGATTACAATGAAAACCTTTGATAATTCTTACTTTTTCGTAAGCCCAAAATCGGAGAGGATTGTCAAGAAGAATTAAATGATAGCTATAAATTATATTTATTTTATAAGTAGGTTGTAAATAACAGTTTTACACGTCAATATTTTTTGGTCGTTTTAAACTAGATGAGGCCGGTGATTCTTAGCCGACTCTGAGGGCTGAGAAGAAACACCGAAACAAACTCAGAGGACAAAAGTCTCTTTTGAAGAACATACAATCGTACTTGAGGGAACTACCACACTGTTTTGAGTGGACCTGTCCAGCCAGTGCAAGCATTTGTCAGTTATCGTGTAGCTCGAAGTTAAAATTCAAGGAACTCGACTATTTGACGAACAATACTGAAGTAAGGAAATATAGGTAGGCCGCACATAAAACTCAAACCGCCAGACTAAAATAATAATTAGAGCGACAATCCTGAAAAGGCATATTTCAATCAATAATCGTAAAAACACTTTCATATTATTTAAGGAAATCATGAATCATTGGAGTTACACCTTCTTTTAATATTACCTTATTAGGATATCTGCAAGCTAAAATTATCAAGAACGTGACAGTATGATAAATATAATCTTAGAATTACATCAAGTAATACTTTTTCATTATTTTGGCATTGTGTCACAGACGCCGGGCGCCTTTATCGAAGTGGCCCGGGGGCCATTACATACAATCAAGCAAGTCACAATGCGCCGGCAAAACAGTTGTGGAGTGACGTGCGCGACCCGCCTTCTATTGTCCGACATACAATAGCGACACACCGCAAAACCACACGGCGAACTGGCGACCATCTCTTGTTCCAATCATTATGTTATTGAATATTATTACTTCTAAACAGATATTTGCAACAGCTGAATTTCAGGCAACGTCACAATGAAAGCATGCTGTTCGAATAATTACCAGCCATAATGAAAAGCCAGAAAGAACAATATATTCGTTAAATTATGAAATGCCTTGATAAACCACGTAAAATTTATATAATCTAGATAATTAACTTTCTACAACATAGATATGTGTGTCAAGTGGTTTAAATAAAGACAAGAGATTAATCTCAAAACGTGTTTTAGAGTGTCGAAGTCAAACGGCGTGTGTCACGTAGAGCGGAGGCTGTGGGGACACACCCCCAGACGCACGCGGACACGTAGCGGACAAGTCGAGGCAGCAAGGTCGTCGCTTACGGGACCGCGGCCGGCGGCGGCCACTGCCCAGACCTGTTACAGCTTGGCAACGCTCTCGCACTTCAATATTGCTTCTGACCAACACAAGGATGTTAGAAAATAACCGCCTGTTTTGATACCACACTATTTTTGATACAAGCTGAGCCGTATTTGAATGACAGGCCTTTAAACTGCCTGCGCTAAGTATCTTAATAGTGGTGCTGTTTACCCCTTGCCCTAGTGGTGCAGTAATTGTTGTTACAGTATTATTTCACCAGGATGTATTTTGACCATGAGAGGTAACGATCAAAAGGGCTGAAGAAGTAAGAACTTATATGCAAGAAGTTAAAAAGTAGATTACCCGAAAGAAATACTAATTTTCAGGTTCCGTAAGAATTCATTTTAGTGACTTGTACAGCTCATATTAATTAGTAACGCATCACGGTAATGATAGGCAATTAATTAGGTTCTTTATATAAAACATACCCATAGCAAATGCATTTAATGAAAAAGAATAAGGCTGAAACTGAAATGACCTTGACAAATTCAGGATTCTAATCTTGCATAATACTTCCTTGTCTCCCTGAACTTGTATTAGACCGTTCATTCAGCAAAAGCAATTTTCCTTGCCTTGCGGTAACAATGATTTTTCTTAAGTTAGTTCAATAAGTATTGTGTACCTGCGTAACCTGGCTATTCAAATTCTAACTAGCTGTACAAATATTCAAAGTAATTCAGTTGCAAACAGGCGATGAAGCAGGCGTCAGTGTGTGTCGAGTACAGTGTGCACACTGCCGTGTGTATAACACGCACCCACACACGCTCGCGGGCGCCGGAGTGGGGGCAGAGAAGGTAGACGCCGCCGCCGCTGGCAACCTCCTATATAAAACACTGCGCTGCCATCTGCAAGTTTCAATAGATAACTCGATTGCTGAAGAATTCGGTACGCGATACCAACATTTTATGTTGTCCTGAATCGCTAAAATTGAATGTTGTGCATCTTGACAAATAATAGCGCGGGAATTATAGTTTGTTGAATGAACTGAGTGAACTGTAAACAAAATATATTTAAATAACACGTCGGTCGTAAAATTGTGTCAATTCGCAGCTGTGTGCCATAGCGTTCGTGAGTGCAGGCCTGGCAGAAGGCGACATCTTCTAGTATTCTAGTAGTCGGAGTGATGTGGACTATTTGCCACCAATAACCCGAACCTGGATTTTAAAGAACAATCACAATACACTGTTCTACAAAGTGCTACATTTCATAAACATTATCATTTTGACGTTCCTTGACAAGTTTTCAAAAGAAGAGAAGAGAAGCCAGCAAGATGAGCTTCAATAAGAATAACCCCAATGCAGTGGGGAAGATCATGGGCTACCTCAAGCAGCTCTCCACCGAAATGGTAAGTTGACATTCAAACACATTCTATCTTGATTTCAATTTAATTTAGCCCTCTAAAATAAAAAATACTTACCTAAATTCAACTTTGTTCAATTTTTTTTTTTCAAATTTTTCACAATATCTTAACTTTTTCAAGATTAGATTAAATTCTCTATTTTATCTACATTTACTAAGCGCTAAGCGTCATATATTTTAAAAAGTTTCATCCAAAAACATGTACTTAGCCTGTTTATTATATTTAGCCGAGTTAAACTTCATTTTCAAAACGAAACGCATTACGATATCGCAGTAAGAGTTCTTTGGAAAGCTCTGGAAACGGCGGTGACACACAGCGGTGCACCGTCGTCGGTTACCGGACGGTCGATGCCGGCGCGCGTTGCCCGGCAACCTAACGATGACATTACTTTCCATACGGTTACTCGCCGAAGATAAAAAAAAAAACGGACAAATGCGCATCGAGGGCTCCGTACAAATACAAACTCACATGTAGATAGTTCGTGTATTCAGGGAATCAAGTCTCGATTTTTTCGAGTGTACATAACTTACTGAAGTTTATAAACTATGTAAGCACTCTCAATACTCTGACACAAATATAATAGGTACGGTTGAAGGACAAACTTAACCATTCAGTTGAAAACATTACGTTTAACTCTTCAACCGCAAAAATAAGCCTGTTTGTATTTTTATGTGATAAAACTATAAATTTACAATTTTCAGAGATTTTACCTTTACTTTATTCTAGATCAATCGGACCCATAAATAGGTTATATATTTAAAGTAGGTATTTGCGATCATCAAAATATGTCGCAAAATTGATGCATAATATAATAGTCATATTTTTTATTACGTTTACCTAGAAGCTTAATTTTGTCAGAGCTGCAAGAGCATATATATCTATAGCCCTCCGTATCTGATATTAATTTCAACATGATACCTCCACGCGTTCCTGAGAAAAAGTACCCACGAGGCTTCCGTTTATGCATTTTAAGGTATGGAACCTTAAAAATGACGAATCAATAATATACAATAATATACAAAAAGTCTGCGCGCGAAAAGCAATCTTGTCAAAAAGGCGCACAGGTTTGCCGCCGGCGTTCTCGGCCGCATGGAATCAAGGCGACCTTGCAAGGCCAGACGCAACGGTGGATGGCGTCAATGGCTTAGCCTTAGCTATTTCTTTTTTTAGAGATGATTTTGAATACACTTTCAAAACCGATTATGGGAACAAGTTGTGCGAACAGGCATTTTTCAAAATTAAATTACGAGGCGCAACTTACACAATAACATTGTATTTGTAAATCCTATTCTGATATACCACTTCGAAGTTTATCAACACGTAATAAAAAAATAATGCCATGCCTCAGAAAATTTGTACGTTCGATGTCGGACATCTATCTACTCGTAATGAAACTTCCAATGTGATACTAGCGCCATCAACTAGCGTTCAACCTACGAGTAGTAACTTTCTTCTTGTCAAGCCAGGGACTAAAAACTTTTCATAGACCCCAATAGATGGCGCTTTTTAATGTTATGCACATTCATGGAATTACCTTATCTTATGGCGCCGAATACAAATTATGGCTATGAGTAGTAAAAATAAATATTCAAATAGTCAAAATATGTTAAAATGAAAATGCAAATAAGTAAAAGCGACATTTCTTGAAGGTCACATGAGCTATGGAAAACTTAACAGTCGTCAATGTTCGTGGAATGGGGCAGTCCCACCCTTCACCCACCGCCTGCTTCCATGAAGAATATTTGTTTGTATTTTTATTTAACAATATAAACAAAAATGACGTAACTAATTAATGCAACGTTAGGTTGTAAACAATTTTTGTAATGGATCTATTTAGGTATATATATATATATATATATATATATATATATATATATATATACATATATATCAATCATTATAATATATATTATGAATCGACCTTCCCAAGTCAACTGTGGTGATTAGATCTTATAGAACACGTGAGTGCGTTACTGAACCGTGACTTTGGTGTCAATCACGTCAATCTTCACCGTTTGAAATCGAGCCGATTACCCGATATACACGATGGTAATATTGAATTAATAATAATTATGTAGTAAACTATGGCAAAAATCAATAAGAAAATCTACTGCAACAAATAAACGAGAATTATATGTGAAAACCAAATAATACACCAAACTTTTGCCAGCATCGGCTAAAACTTGATTTGTCCTAAACTTGTATTAAACCTTTGACACAGTATATACTGAACATAAACAAACTTCAACAAATAAAAAAAGTATTCGAAGACTTCAAAGGGATGTCACGTCACATCAATATGAATATGTTGTTATTGTTGTTTGTTCTTAGCATCGATTTTCTGATGAATTCATAAAACAAAAACGAAAATAAACATTTTTGTTTACAATGGAACAGAATTACAAAAAATTAAATGACAGGAAAAAGACTTATGATACATTTAGTAACAAGTCAGAGGTAATCAGAATAAAAAAGGCTAGATATGCTATAATTTTGATAATCAAAATTGTGTCCAGGCATGTCCAGTTCGTTATGTAAACATTATAGTGCCGTCAATGAAACATTGGCTACAGGTATAACATGCTCAGAATGTGTTTATAGATTGTTTTATAAACATCATTATAAGTAATGGACAATCGAAAGATAACATCAAAAGTGTTGAATGTGGACAGTAGTGCTGGCTGCGCTCGTTAAGCGCAGGTTATCAGGCAGACTGGCTGAACTTTTATTATTCACTCGCGAGTATTCTTTTAAGCGGTCGAATTGTGATAGAAGCGAGCAGATCCTGTGAATAGTGTTGTTCGGAACAGGATTCTGTGTAGGGACCGGGTCATGGCTCCAACTACGCATATCAGTAGGTTATTGAAACATGCAGTGGCCATATGATACGCTAGTGATCAATAAGCAAAGTGTGTATTCTTGATCTGACCTCCGACTCCCTGGGCTTACAATTCTTATCATCGGGACTCGACTTACGCACATTAGATAGCGGATATAATAAATGGGGTATGTTTGCGGATGATTACTCCAGTAATGTCTAGAGGACCTGAGTGACCGGTCCATTATAACAATTGAAGTGTTATAAATACAAAACTATCAGCAGTTGTGAGACCCGAAGTTAAAACCGTGTCTACAATAAGTAATCTTTACAATTGCAGGGTGCAGGCGAGCAAGCTCGCCGTGGACAAGGCGACGAGGAGAGGTTGTATCGGACACGCGGACCCAAGTACTCGCGAGTACCTTCGAAGCCGACGCTTTCTGCTTCGACGACCTGCACCTCTCTGGCAACGTCGTGCGGCTCCCAAGGGACGCTGGTGCCCAACTACCCCACAATCCACGAGACCGTGACCACAGAGAGCAGCAGTGAAGACGAACTAGACTCGTTCGAGAACACTCGACGCCATTTCCAGCAACTTCGCCAGATCAGTCTAGGGAACGAGTTCAAGTACAAGATGGAGATGGAAATTAAAAGTGCCAAGGAGGAGAATTTGAGAAATTCGATTCCGTTTGTTAAACAACTGAGTTTGGACAGCAACAAAGTGAAAACTGACTACACTATTAATGGAGACGCTCCACCATATGCTCCGACAACTCAACGACTCTACCTGTGGACACAAGTAAGTAACATAATAGACGTTTTATATTTTAATTTGTTTTCCGTATAAACACAGTAGGTACCGTTTTTATGAACACAAACGCTCGCTGCTAATGCGAGGACAAACAAAAAATCAATTTACAAACACCCTTTCATAATAGTAGTAAAATCGACGATTTCGATAAAACTTTAGAGCTGTACGGAAAAAGAGTACTTATGTAGACTTTAATTCGTTTCCTTGCAACTGAAAATTTTTCAGTCAACAACTATTCGCGAAACTGTCAACACAATTAGACAGCTGAAAGGTCAAACATAATAGTGATGTTTATCATCGTCAAAGCAAATAATTTTATTCAATTTGTAACCACATATAGACACGAAGTAAGTTAATATTAACATTCGTTTGTGAAATAAAACCGTATGTACATTCAAGGTTATGTGCATTCAGTACACAGATCTGGTAAACTCACTGAACCCTACGTATACTGAATGTAAATAACTTTATAACATACACACAAGGGTGCAGGGGCGGCAAAGGGTACATAATAAAAGGCAACCACCTACGGAACTTCATAGCTGTATGGATAAAGTTCGCGAGACTACGTGTTCCGATAAAACATAGTTTCTTGTGGATTATTTAATTCCTGATACATATTTTCACTGCCACAATAATATTATGGAAATAAAATGTCACATATAGGATCGCAGGTGCCAGCCCGAAGCTCCACGAGTAATATGTTGTAATAACAATCTTTAACGTATTGTTTTTGATTTGTTTCAGCTCTTGGCTGCATTCGCTGTATCTATGGGTTCGTTAATCGTCGGATTCTCTTCAGGATACACTTCCCCTGCGTTGATCAGCATGAACACTACCTTGCAAATGACTAAAGAAGAGGTAAGATCCTTTAAAAACAAATCAGTTTTTATTTATTTTATAAATAGTTTACCAAAGTTAGCTTATAAACATTTAATGCTCCGTTTATAATATGGCTAGATTATTAGTTTCATTCAAATTGCAACCCGTCGTCGTTGAAACTAGGAATAAACCTGCATGAATAAAAAGACTAGCGTGCTATGTGACGTTTTAACTCAATAATATAGTGTTCTTTTCTTTTCGTTACAGGCAACTTGGGTCGGCGGTCTTATGCCTCTGGCCGCTTTGGTCGGTGGCATCGCAGGAGGGCCTCTAATAGAAATCATAGGAAGACGGTGGACCATCATGGGGATGGCTTTTCCATTCTTTCTCGGCTGGATTCTGATAGGAACTGCTTCAAATGTTTTAATGGTCTTCGCTGGACGAGTTTTCTGTGGAGTTTGCGTCGGAATAGTCTCCCTCGCTTTCCCAGTTTACCTTGGAGAAACACTGCAGCCGGAAGTACGAGGTGCTATCGGACTGCTACCCACTGCTTTTGGCAACACTGGAATTCTACTGTCATTCTTCGTGGGCAGCTACCTGGACTGGTCACAACTAGCGTACTTTGGAGCTGCACTACCCGTACCATTCTTCTTACTTATGCTGCTAACACCCGAAACTCCTCGCTGGTTTGTCTCCAAAGGACGTCCCGACGATGCTCGGAAAGCTCTGCAGTGGCTCAGAGGCAAAAACATAAACGTTGATAAGGAAATGAAGGATCTCACACGTACACAGGCAGACTCTGATAGAATGGGTGGAAACGCCTTCAGACAGCTGTTCACTCTTAAATACATGCCAGCTGTCCTTATTTCTCTCGGGCTTATGTTATTCCAACAATTAAGCGGTATTAACGCAGTAATTTTCTACGCCGCGTCTATCTTTAAAATGTCTGGAAGTACTGTTGATGAAAATTTATCAAGTATCATAATAGGTATAGTCAACTTTGTATCGACTTTCATAGCGACTGGTATCATAGATCGCTTGGGTCGTAAAATGCTATTGTACATTTCCTCAGTTTCTATGATTGTTACACTGGTGTCCCTGGGAGCTTACTTCTACGTTAAGGACGCAGGAGTTGATGTGACTGCCTTTGGGTGGCTGCCCCTTGCTTGTCTTGTTATATATGTACTAGGATTCTCAATTGGCTTTGGCCCTATCCCGTGGCTCATGTTGGGTGAAATCCTGCCGTCAAAGATCCGTGGCACTGCCGCATCCCTAGCTACTGGATTCAACTGGACGTGCACTTTCATTGTGACTAAAACTTTCCACAATATAATTGACGCCATTCATATGTATGGCACTGTATGGTTGTTTGCTGTTATTTGTTTGATCGGACTGTTTTTCGTTATATTCTTTGTGCCTGAAACTCGGGGCAAGAGTTTGGAGGAAATCGAAAGAAAAATAACTGGGGGATCACGCCGAGTGCGTAATATTAGCAGCAGCAAGCAACCGTCAAATGGCTGTTAATTTCAGATTACATTCCAAAATATCAGGTCTTGAACTGTGTTAGGAAGCAAATTTAGAATTTGTAATAAGGCAAAGCACTGAAACAGTGCGGGCTGAAGACTGAATGGGAATGTAGCCATAAGTTTTATTGTAATAGGTGTAAATAATAGTAAATTAGAATAGTCCTCAAAATGTCTTGAACAGTTCCTTTAGTTGTAAAAATGTAGACGCATTCCGCTTTGCGATGTGCCTGCAATTTTAGTTCCTTGACAGCAATGAATTGGATCTGTTTTGGAAGACTCACTCATATTTATGACTATTATGTAGTGTACATAGAAGAACAATAGCATATCCTATAGAGCTATAGTGATGTATTTAATTAACTCTTGAATCAATGAAATCAATTTAGATTGTAAGTAGTTATAGGGAGCTTGCTTGTCATAAATTCGTATAAGTAGATCTGTAACCTATATTTAATAATGATCATGACAAATCTGGTAAGGTACTGTAGTAACCAAATAATTAATTTAGGTTAGTTGTAAAAACAAAGCTATATAATTTGATCTTTCGTTTCGTATACATCAAGATTCCGTATATTATGGAGTCGATATTTATTGTTGTTATTTTAATACAAAATAATTTATAATTTACGTTTTGTAGTTTTATTTTTGTTTTAAAACTGTCGTATTGTTGGAGTTGACTTCTTAATTTTTGGTGACTCTGTGTTACTGGGCCAAGAAATAACAATGTACTAGGAATATACCTACTGGTTTGTAGACAGACTCAATATTAAACAGACTGATAACAGCGTGTTATTGTGCTGGGTGATAACATCCAGGAACGTAATAACAACGCCTTACTCTTTGAGGTCATCGCATTGTGAAGTTAGTATGAACTCATACGATGCTGGTTATACCATTCTGTTGACGAAGACAGTATTATTCGCTGTTATCTCTGGCTAATTCTAATGCCGTTTGTATTATAAGGACTTAGGGCGGGTTTCTGAATTGAGTATTTAGCGTAAAGAACGTATCAAACCCTACTTTAAACTGGAACTTTGAAAAGTTTTTAGGCGAAAATATTGGTTTGAAAAATACTCGTAACTTATGCTGTATTAGAAAATCGGGGAGAAAGCCTTTTTAAGAACATAAAACTAAGTAAATGCATGCAATGCATTTTTTTACAAAAATATATTTACAAAGGACAAGCCGAACTTTCATTACTAACGAATTGACTTCGTTCTAGTTACTTTTTTTTTCATATTCAACTAAGTTCGGACGTTAGAAACATCTTTCAATTCGATTCATCTTTCATCCGATAATGCTACCAAACATGGTAGCATTATCGGATGTGTTGGCAGTGTTATTTCAAGCCTTCGGCTGTCTTACCGACTTCGTTGCGCCACAAACACTAGCAAATGGTGATGGGCAGCAGTTTCAAGGGAAGGACTTTTGTTTTTGACTTTCAAAAAGTACTGATGCTTAGAGTAGGTTGAATGAAAGTCTTTTGTTTCGATACGTGAAACGATTAAAATTTTTGTACAGTTATCAGTTGCATCATGACGCGGCTGAACGATATATTGCCAACCAAATCTTGTAGGCGTTTAATAAGTAGACTTATGTACCTACAATGCCACTCTTTGCCAAAGTATAGGTGTGTTATCAAAATCCTAGAACGTTTCAAACACTATAAAAATATGTACATACGTATGAAATCATACGAGAATGCTAAGTGTCGCTAATCGCACGCTACGCCAACTAAGCGTTTGGTATGTAATATAAGACGTCGCTACGTGAGTTTTAATTAGGTACAAAAATAAATTGTCGTATGGCACCTTTCTAGTGTGCGTATTTTGGAATTTTATTTATTTAACAACTAATATTGTATATACACACATACATATAAAAAATTTGAAAATGAATAATATTTATCTAGTTTTAATCAAACTTATATAAAAAAATGACAAGAAGAAGGTAAAAAACCATAAAAAAATTTGGAAGCACAAACGACTCAAATTACCCATCGATTAGTCCATCTTTCAAGTAAGAAACTTCTTAAAGGTGAAATAGTCTTGCGATATTAACACGTACTACGCTACCCGCCTACGCTTTTGCTAGGTACGTCTTCATATCTTTGCTACGGATTTCCTACGAGTCCCTTATCGCCTTTTCACGCGTATTTTGAATGGAACGTCTCTCATAAAAAATAAAATATGACACCTACTTTGGCTGCACAGACTTTGTTGCACAGACAAATGTCGGTGTCATAGATATTTTTGACTTCAAGTCCGCGCAGACAAAAGTCTGTATCGTTTGGACCCGCTAAGTATAAGTCGTCTATCGCTTGGTTACGCATATCCTGAGACGTTGCGTCGCCTACGCGATTACGTCTTGGCTACGGGTGTGCTACGAGTTGCCTACGGCTTTTTCTGCGTCTGCTGCTACGCTTCGAAACCTCTTCTACGCGTCGGCTACGAGTTTGTTACACAAAACTAAAACCACCGCATTGCTTCGCGTAGCTACGCCAGCTACGCGTATACATATAATATCACAGTTGCTACGTATCGCTACGCCTACTACGCGTATACTACACCGTTGCTCTTGCTACGTATCGCTCCGCGTTGCCTGAACCTTTTTGTTACACGTCGACGCTAAGCCTAATACGCAGCACCTCTATTTTTGCTGTGCTCTTCTACAGCTTGAATACGCGTACGGTATAAGTGTAATAAAGGGGCGCTTATTTATTCTACAAGTGATTAGAAACGTTACAAATTTTACTTTGAATTTCTTTTATTATATTGCCTAACAATCACGCGGTACCACGCTACGCTCGGCGTGAGATGAACCTAACTTGTGAAGTATTATTTTGGTGGAAACCATCACTAATATATGTTAATAAACTTGGAACCCTCCTAAGTAATAATAATGGAGACAAAAATGCTAAATTTAACATCGAAAATGTAATCAAAGTTATTATTACTCCCCGTTTGCTAATGAATTAAATAACTTTATTCATATGAACTTTAAAATAAGGGTTTAGTTTCAATTGTATGTACTCATCTACTGGTACTATGGTATCAAAATCAAACACAAATAACCTATTTATCAAATCAGTGGAAAACAATGTGAAAACTATTCATATTTTTTCTTGTTTACAGCTGGTTGTACTGCCTTTTTATAGCCTTCCATGCAGACGTCGACATGTCAACATCTGGAACACATGCTAGGCGATTAGTTCAATAAAAGTTGTTTATCACACCTTACGATCTCATACGTCCCTAAACAATAACAAAATACATTCTAACACATTTATATAAGTACAAATTTAAGATGGTTGTCAAATCGTAATTTTGACGGAGTTAGGGTAACTTTTACCAGAGGAACAGTTGTGTTTGAACAGTTTATGTATGGAACCCATATTTATTCTTCAATTCAAAAATATCTGATTTTCAATAATCAACCCTTACTATAGATAAACCCACGTATTTTCCTGTGAGTTTAAATATAAACTATAGAACGCCACCGCCTTCGGAATCTTATGTATTCCATCTACTTCATTATCTTTTATATATTCGGTTATTTTCATTAAATGGGTTCGTATATTATATGTATATTACTGTAAAAGCCCGTAAAGATAACGAAGGCACCAACTGGAAAATCTTAGGCTTTTTAGTTCGAGTTTTTAAAACAAATCTTGGAAAAGCTAGAGCTCTGAGGCTGTTGTGAATTTTGCAAGTACCTAAGTGCGTAATTTAACAGCTATTGGTAAGAGAAAAATGAGCTCCAATATAGAACGTTTAGACTTGCTAAGGCATATTACGTAAATCATAAAAATACATCGAATGCTTTAGAATGGTATAGGATCAAATATCCAAATCGTCATATGCCAACCATAAAGGTTATTCCTATTGAACGCTTCCAGTTTCCACCCTGCATAAATTCGAAAAAAAAAACGAGATTTGATTCTCTTAATAGACGAAATGTCTACAGACGAGTTTTTACATTTAGTTAAACAATAAAAAAAAAATGTTAGCAACATGGTGCCCTAAAGTAACACGTTATTAAGACATCTGGAGGTAAAATCGCCATGTGAGAACAATAAAAAAATCATTCAAAAAGTGATGAGAGTAACTGATCAAGTGCAGTATATGCAGTAGATTGTATACTTATTGTTCTCGGCTTTTTAAAGATTTGAGTTTACATTACAAAAAAAATACTATGTCACTAACACAGTTTTTTTGGTATTCAACAATAACCTTTGTCTAACAATCAACTATATCCTCTATCCTATATCCTGAACACTAATTGTTCAAAATACAAAATTATTATTTCCTGCGGTTTTTTTTAGAGTATTTAATCATTTCTGCATATTTTTTAAGTGTTTTGTAATATTAAAACCGTTGTTAATTGTAAAAATGCAAGTAAAAATTGTGAATTAATTGACAAATTAATATAAATTACTTTTTAACATAAAAAATGTACATATGCAGAATTGGCGGTCGCATACCCACTTAAAATGAATTCATGGTGCGAAAGAAACACGTTATTGTTTTAATCTTGATGTCGAACCTGATAAGTTCTTCCTTGGCAACTATAGCATTTTATTTTATCTGGTTTATGGCGCATATCAAATCAAGAATGAGCTTTTGTTGCAATGCAGTCGGCGTCAGCGGTGAGGATGCATTACATTTATTCAAAAAAACTTACATAAATAACTTATATTACACACAAATATTCTGCCAACAACCCGCACTAGGCCCGCGTGGTGTATTACGGCCCATTCCCTTCTAGAGAGGAGGCCTGTGTCCCAGCAGTTGGAACATTGAAAGGCTAACTTTTCTAAACATAAAACTATATTTATTTTTAGTCACTTTTTATTTATTTCCTGCAGTACCTACAATTTGTCGGCAATAAACTCTTGCATACAGTATTTTGAGATATGATGAAAACAAAAAGGCTTATTTATTATGTGTCAGTCACCGCATACCGTAGCGTTCTGCATTACGATCAAGAGACCGAAAGTTAGTGATGGCGATAGTTTCGATACATATTTTTACTATTTACGGCATTAGCAATGAGAGTCGAGTCTACGACACTCGTGATAACCTTGAAATGGTGATGAAGATCATCTTCAAGCAACGCATCCCTATGCTATTGCAGATTTCTCATAATTTAGTTCTGCATAATGCAATACCTATGCAACAGCGTCCTACGTAGAAGGTAATAGGGGCTACCGATAACAATTACCTGTTATAATTATACTCATAATATGAGTTATATATATGCTAATAGAAATACCTATTATTCATATTATTAACTTCATACTGTACATAAATATTACTAAAGAATTGAATAACGAGAAATACGCACAAATTAGAAAAACATTAATATAAATGAATCTGTGATATGTTTGGTATGCAGTGACAGCAGTTATTTTGATTGATGATCAATACTAAAGTTTCATCATCTATAAAGTGGAAAGCACTTCTATATTAAAAACTGAAGTTTTAGTAACTACTAAAATACACACTACCATTAAATCTATACGAAAACAAAACATAAAATATGCATTATAAATGGTTATATTACAACGTATCGTAGTAGCAAATTAGTGCCCCGATTTATATGGAAGTAGGCAAAATAACTAAAATCTGTTGTCATCTACACGATACTTTTAGGATTGCCATTTTTATCTTGCAAAACAAATCCTTTACTATGTCATTGAGTTTGTAAAATTTGCTGCTACACTTGTTTTAATAATTTAGCATTTTGTCTTTTTTTTTAGTATTGTATAGTATTTCTATCTGACAAGTAGGGAGATGATTCTGATATTTCAGTGTAGAAGCATCATACTAAAAACAAATAAATAAATCACATGAGTTTAACCTAATTCTGCCCATGCCTATATAGACTTCGCAATTTGGATAAACTTCTGGATTTGTTAGCTTTAATGGCTACCAATAAAGGTGCATTTTCAGGCAGCTTACGATAGAGCTAACTGCAACGCGAGCCACAACATGTTATACATAACTAAACAAACATGTCACACCAAAAACATAATATCTATTTGCGATGTAATTTTATCCCTGATGGTTCGGAGACTGTTTTGAATCGTGCAGCCTCGAGCCAATCAATTTATGCCCATATATAAATCGCAGCGAGTGTAGCGAGACAAACTCATTTCTTCGCTAACTTAGGTCGAGAACACATTCAGTGCTGTGGTGATTTATATTAATAAAAGTGTTTGAAAAGTGATTTTTTGTATGACCAGTATAAAATACAACTGCAATCATGAAGATATTAATGAGAGCAGATACTCATTACAGCATACAGTACACCAGTGAATATGAAAAACCGAAATATACTTTTTCACAGGTAGGCGATAAAATGTTTATAAAATACCGAACTGAAATTTTAGAGTACCTAATAATTATACGGTGCTTCAAATAAAATTTTAATGTCTACTTTGAATCACTTGTTATGGTGTGATACCATTCGTATCATTTGAATGATATTTGATGAGAAGCCTAGGTGAGTAGATGCCTATTGGTTTATAAATGACTAGATTGTAGAATCGTCAATGTGTTTAAACATATCTTACTGCACTTGGGACAGTCTGGCTATCACACTAGAAACGTTTTTATATTAGGATTAGTATCTACTTTCAAGCGTTCCTTTTTACAAACGACAAATCATCCAAGCAATTATCCCACCTTATAAATTTAGTTAAGATGAAATAATTCAACTTCTGATGAAATGTATTCATTCCTTTTTATGATTGCTATGAATTCCGTGTACTAAAATGCGAGGCGACCAATTGTGCCTAGTTAATTAATCTGTTGCTACTCAGTACCATTCAACTCGCTTTTGGATTCTTTGAATACACAGGAAAGTGTTATTTTAGATATTGCAAAATTATGTAATGCAGTAAATTCTTACAATTCAATTAACATTTTAAATGTACTGTGTACAAGTACATAGATCAAGTTAGATTTCTTCGCAATTTTTCCGTTCAAGTCATGCGTTATGAACCGTTACGGCACATTACGTTATCGACTCGGTATAATTTTACTATAATAACAAATGTAATCAACAAACTCGAGCTACCCATGACTAAAAATTGAGAACAAAGCACTTTTTTAATTTCATGCGCTTTTAACAACCTTTTTATGTACATATTTAATAAAACACGGTCACGCATGAAAAGCTGAACGTTTGTGCAATAAATAATAGATGCTATCGTATATACATATGTCATAGTCTTGACGTTACCTCGTGCCGATATAGTGAGGAAACTTTTCCAGTGAAGGTTTGACCGCATACATAATTGGGCGAGATTGTAACTCAGGAAGTACATACGTAGTATTTCAGCGTGCTACCGAACATTTTGTGCATGCTATGTGGCCCGATTCTGTTGATGAAAAATCTACCTGGTCTTGGGTTGGGTTCCAGTCTAATCTGCTGAAGCTGAGTACCAGTATTTTCATTAACTTGGAGCGAATGCATGTCTGACCTCCACAACCCTGTAACTGGATAACAGGATACCTCTTGGAAAGATATGAACGAACATATAACAAGGCAATCTTTGCATTTAAAATAGGTAAAATTGTTATGAAATGCTTAATAAAATACTATAATACAGGGGGGTGTCCTGTGTCATCATCTTGAAAACCATCATAATACTATATTAAAAAGTCGTTGTTCAAGTATGTCATTCTCATCATTCCTCAAAAGATTAATTATGGAAAGAAATTCATTAATACTAAACTGATAAAAAAACAAAATGTTTTATGAAGACAAGTAAACTATGCAAAGCTTTTTCGGGTCACTATTACCTGCATAGTTATTAAACGCAATAACATTTTCCGATTGTTATGCGCAAAATAAAAGAAGCAAGGATATTAGAATTGCCATTTATTTACAGTGACGACGTGTAAGTGGACCCAATCAGAGTCAATGATTGCTTAAATTAATAGAAGGCGGTTTGCGTCGCATCGCACACGCCTCCTTACAAATAACGTCATGCTGAAATGAACCGAAAACATTGCGAAGTCGTTGTTACTATTTGCAAGATAACTAAGGCCATCGCTGTTCACATCATACTTGGACAGATATGGAGACACTATAACGCCGTACAAAAATATTTGTTGATACAATTATTATGTGACTTATGTAGATGCAAATCTAATTCACAATGCTCTGGAACTAACTTATGTATCAAGCAATAACAATTTTTTGTTATTATGCCTATTTTTATATTTAAGCGGCATTATTTCATCAATTCCAGGTTCTTGCTGCTGTGGCAGTTTCCATGGGATCCATGATCATCGGTTTCTCGTCTGCGTATACATCCCCGGCCCTCGTGACCATGATGAACAGCACCGTCATCTCCGTCACAGACGAGGAGGTAATTGACACGTCGCCATTTATCATTAACGACAATATAGTACGAATGATTAGTTGATGTGCTTAATTAAAACCATAACTTTTTGTCGACAGGCTAGTTGGATTGGCAGCTTGATGCCCTTAGCGGCACTCGCGGGAGGCGTAGTCGGGGGGCCACTAGTAGATTATATTGGTAGACGCAGAACTATTCTTTTCATAGCGCCCCCGTTCTTCCTCGGTTGGATACTCATAGCAACTGCAAGGATAATACACCTAGTGCTTGCAGGACGCGCCATTTGTGGTTTGTGTGTTGGTGTGGGATCACTTGCATTCCCCGTGTATCTCGGTGAAACTATTCAACCCGAAGTCCGTGGAACGCTAGGCTTGTTTCCGACCGCTATTGGAAATATCGGTATATTAATTTGCTATGCGGCTGGAAAATACCTTAATTGGTATGAGCTAGCATACCTGGGGGCAGCCTTGCCTATTCCCTTCTTCATTTTAATGCTAATGATCCCAGAAACTCCCCGTTGGTACATATCTCGTGGGCGTAATGAAGAAGCCCGAAAAGCACTACAATGGCTTCGAGGCAAGAACGCTAAAATTGACAATGAAATTCGTGACATAGCCCTATCAGATGCAGAAATGGGGAAAGAAGGCATAAAACTTAAAGAACTTTTCAGCATTAAATATATGCGATCAATATTAATTTGTTTGGGACTGATGACATTCCAGCAACTATCGGGAATTAATGCAGTAATATTTTATACGGTTAATATATTTAAAATGTCAGGCAGTTCAGTGGACGGTAATTTGGCGACTATCATTGTAGGAGTAGTTAACTTTGTGTCAACTTTTATTGCTACCGCACTTATCGACCGAGCGGGCCGCAAGGTGCTGCTTTACATTTCGTCTGTGACTATGACCATCACGTTAGTTGTGCTCGGCACATTCTTCTATGTACAAACAGACTTAAAAATAGATGTCTCAACTTTAGGATGGATACCACTGACTTGCATTATGGTTTACTTGTTAGGCTTTTCTCTAGCGTTTGGTCCTATTCCGTGGTTGATGATGGGCGAAATTTTACCAGCAAAAATAAGAGGTGGCGCTGCATCAATATGTACTGCATTTAACTGGCTTTGTACCTTTACGGTAACTAAAACGTTTCACAATATCCTTGTCGGTATAGGTCCGGCTGGTACATTCTGGTTGTTTGGATGTATTTGCTTTGTCGGCCTGTTCTTTGTGGTAGTTTTTGTTCCAGAAACTCGAGGAAAGAGTCTCGAACAAATTGAAAATAAGCTGACTGGCAGGGCAAGCACAAGAACGCGCAGGATGAGTTCCATCGCAAACATTAAACCATTGCCAAGTGGCTGTTAACTGATTGAAAGACTAAACTTTGGTTGTGAAATTAGGTATGAGCTTTTTAAGGCTAATTGATTTTCCAAAATTTTCAGTAGAACGTTTTAATATATTTTACAATAAGCATATTTCTTTTCAAAAACTGCAAACACATAAATCGAAAAAAAAATATCTCTTTTATATCCTACCTCAAACCTCGAACTTTCTCCAAATTGTTACTTAGCAAAATAAAAAAAATAGACAAAAGTAAGTAGGTATATTAAATATTTCTTTTATCTTAAATGAATGATCCTAGTGAGTATTTAGTTAGTAAGTTTCTTGCTAGTTATATTGCCTTTTAGATTATTTACTGGATTATGTAAATATTTTTGTTTCTAATTTATTTCTATACTAAAGTAAGTATTAGTGTTTTGCCAAAAAATTGTATTATAAGTGATATGATAGTTTTACATTTTATCTAAACTAAATACATTTTTTCTAGCAAATGTATTTTATTTGATATCCAACATCCATTCATAATCCTGCCAACCACATCTATCTCTGATTGTAAGCCAGTTGTGCTTCTGTTTGTATCACTGCTTTTCATCTAAACCATGCATGTGATTTTAATATGGTTATAACAAATGGAAACAGCAATAAACAAAGCTTGATCTGTGCACCCATGCAATGTCAGGGCGGCTAGATCATTGGTCATAAATTAACATCAAAATAGTAAGACAATTTTAACAATATTATTAATTATATTTTAAGAGGAAAGGAACCATTTTCATCATCACAGGTGTATTGATTCAAATGGCGGACTAGTGCATACAAATGCCTAGTAATATCTGTGGCCTAATTAAGTGACGTTTTGGGAAGGACACTACAATTCCTTTTCTATCAGTTTGCCTATGATTTGCTCAAAATAACGACTTTGAATTATATTACACAATGTTGAAAAGTAACCAAACTCTCCTATTTATTTTATGAAATGATTATGTTAGGAAAAGGGTAGAGGAGACAACTCTATAAATGTAACTCACTAAAATGTAAGAAATAAAAAAAAAATTAACAACACAAATTTTTTTTTTGGGTCTTTGGACACAATATATTTTTCTGTTTGATCTCAAAATAAGTTATGAATTGGTACTTTAAAACGAAATTACAATCGTTAGCTAAACCTATGTCGTACAAGCTGATATGTTGGTATGATGAAGTGAAAAAACAATAACTTTCTTTGGGGAAATAAGCTCAAAGAGTTGTTATTTTAACATCTGCCGGGAATTCATCAATTGTATTATTTCCCTACAATGTTACACACCAAAAAACTAAAGTGGTTTAAGCCATTGTCCCTGGATGTCATTTGTATTCTAGGGTCATTGGCATCTTTGACTGTTATTATGGATAGTAAGAAGTTCGAAAGTCAGACAACAGCATCTCCAAAGGAAACCATGTTACCCAGTCACAGGTAAAATATTGGTAATCACTTGTTTTGACTGGTAACGGATCCCAAAATCATACAGACTGGTTGATTTATTGTTTGTTTTTAAGCACACCACTGCTGGACCGCTTTAGCAAATTTTTGTTTCATCATATTTGTCAGTCTAAATAAAATATTTAGGGTAATAAAGTCTATAGATTCACAGAAATGGAAAATATGGGAAAGTTTGGTGAAACTTTTTCCAATGAAATTTATGTGTGGCCTCAGAAATTTGGACTTGGGTCAGCTAATTTACATTAAAAAAATTACTCTGAACAAGCAGACACATAACTAAATTCAATTTATGAGAATGGAGTCCCTGTCACTAGACTGATACATATTTAATACAAAATATGTATAATCTCATAACTTTTATGATGTTTATACTTTAGCCTAAATAATACTGTGACAGAGTGTTATGAAGTATCTTGAATTCACAAGTACCATCAAACAGTTAGCCAAACCACATAGAAATGGTGTGTTTTGTATCATATAAACTTTAGGCGAGCAATGGTGGCCAAGTGGAAATGGCCCCGACTTTCGAATCATAGGTTGCAAGTTCCAACCCAGCCAGGCACTTTATTTTGTGTAATTCATTTCATATTTCACTGCATCTTATAGCAAAATGATTGTCATTCACAAATATTGCCATACTGTACAATCACTAAGCTTATATCAAGAGTGAAATGTCACATCAATCTAAACACACACTAATAAGAATGCCATTAAAGACGATATACCTAATCATTACAGTTAGACTCATAAACTAATGATCTATTTAACTATTAGAGTTAGACATGAGGGAGACTCCTACCTAAAGGATTGGTCAAATGTAGCAACAGACAGAGAAACTTGGAAGGAATTCCTTTGCCCTGCAGTGGGACTCAACAGTCTCAAAACATTAACCATTGCACCATTTACAGTTTCTACCGAGTAACATTAACAGATGTTTCATATAAAATCCTCATCTATGATACTGGATTTATAAAACATTTCATAGAAGGTAAGTAGGTACAAAACATTCTAATAACACCGTCACATTGTGCATTTGCTCACCGAGATTAGTAGGGACATAAGTATTCACGGAAAAGGTTAGTTATTGTAATAATGTGTTGAATAGTTTTTACACATTATTTATTATTTTATTTATGAAACTTACCCATAACTTGAACGCGGCAAATAGCGCAGGTATCACACTCAACGTCCCAACTCCACATGGCTACTGCATTCCACTTTTTCAAAGTAAACATTTTGTCTGGCTTCTGTCCATCATTTTCGCCGCGGTCCATGGCATCACAATCTTCTCCAGACATTTTATGAAAGTTATTTTATCCAAAATAATACAAACCACTTTGTTTTTATTTACTTCGACAAGTGAAGTTAAGGATTTGCGCATTCGCGAAGTGGGTAATATCAAATATTGTCAACTCATAGCTGTCAATCTGGGATATAAATTAAATGAAACGTAACAAATTTTCGACAGTTTTTTTTTAATATTTAAATAAATCTAATTAAAAGAAGTAACTTGTCACTATTTTGCATTTAAAGCTTTTTGTATGTAACTTATTACGTTTGTATGTAAATTATTGTTTCACATATTTTTGTTTCCTTTGAAAACGCGATTCATAGTGTCAAACATGAAGTAACTCTTTCCCTTTTATTATGGATGGGCCATTGGCGGTTTTTCCTTAACGAAACTTTAACGTTGATTAATTTTTTCGCTATTTGTGGGATTATTTGTGCAAATATTATAACAGTTTAATTAAAATATTATGACAGAGCTCTGAATTACCTTATTTCTATTATATCATTCTAGGGAAGATGTAGTTACAGAATTCATGAACATTTTGTTATTGAAATGATAAAATAGCATAAAAGAAGGGCCGTTTCAATGTTTGTATTGTAGTTAATATTGATTTTTAACAACTATTACGAATTAATAAAACGTAAAACGGAACATAAACAATCAGAATCAGCGTCTAATGACGTCACTGGTGTTATGACATTTGACAACGAAAAGACGAGCTTTTAAATTTTAATTTTTTTTTTTTTAATAATTTTTATTCATGACCATAGATACAAGTCTTTCAGTCGGATACATAGATGGATATTATTACAATATTTTAGAGCATTAATACAAATAACTTAAATAAATAATCTGTCTTTACATACGTTTTTAAGTGAATTAAATTTTTTCAACCGTAGCACAAATGTATTTATACAACACACTAAAATAATTCTTATTTACTAATAAATCCTGTACGCGGCGGGGAACACTTTGCTGTTCACTTTCGATGACACTGTCAGTTATTTCACTCAATTCACTGACCAAAATCAAACGTTGAAAACTAAAACTCGAACATTGTAAGATTATATGATCCAAATCAGCATCCTCTGCTCCACAATGATGACATCGGCTATTGTTGATTATGCCAAACCTATTCAGGTGAGCTGGTGTTAAGCAATGCCCCAATTTCATGCGTGATATAATGGTTATAAACTTTCTTGTGATGTATTTGAAATTATGGTACCAAGGTTTAATCGGTAATTCATTTTGTATTCCAGCATACCATCTGCCTTTCGTTTCTAGGGTTATGTCCCAATACTCCTTCCATAATTGGCTATTACGGTTTTTAAAAACGCTGTAGTAATCTGTGAATGGAACCTTAATCAACTCGGATCGATCCTCATCATGTTCTGAACGGGCCGCAGTATCAGCTACTTCATTTCCACGAATGCCACTGTGTGAAGGTACCCACACTAATTCTATTTTAATATGCTTATTAAGTAATTTGTGAATTATAAATCTAATATTATAAATAATATAATTTAACTTAAAAGAAATATTTACATTGTGTAGAGCAGACAAAACACTTCTGGAGTCTGTAACTATCAAGACATTGTGTACATTATTTACAAAGCTATTTACATGCTGCAATGCACAATAAATTGCATAGCATTCTGCAGTGAAAATGCTACACACTCTATTTAATTTAATACATTTTGTGAAGTCTAGCTGTGGATCATAGAAAGCTGCATTTACATTATGGTCTGTTTTAGATCCATCTGTGTATATTACATAATATTCTGATCTATTGTCTTTAAACTGTAAAAACTCAGATTTATTGTTCACTGTGTCTAAATGTATTGCAAAGCTGTTCATAATACCATTATAAGGAATTTTATATATAGGCCAAATAACATGTTTAACAATATTTTTTGAAGTATTATTTACATGTTGAAATATTGTTGGCATTTCAGGTAAAGTTCCACCAACCAAAGAAGAAGCAGAGATGGCGTTGGAAGAAATTGACTGCAAGATTTCAGGATGTATTTTTAGTTTCATCAGTAAAGGATTATCACTTGATGCCATGACTTTTAATAAAAATCTCTCAGCCAACAACAACCTTCGTAGTGTCAAAGGAGGTATACATGTTTCAACTTCTAACGAGTTAATAGGTGTAGAGCGCATAGCACCACAAATAAGTCGCAGTCCCATATTTTGAATTACATCTAATTTTCGTAACAAGGTGCTATTGGCATTCATGTAAGCTAAACTGCTGTAATCAAAATGGCTTCTCACTATACTTTTGTACAGCATACTCATAACTTTGGGGTCAGATCCCCAAAAATTACCTGCTAAATGTTTCAATAGATTAATGCCCTTAAGTGCTTTTTTACTTATATGTTTAATATGTTCATCAAACTTTAATTTATCATCAATAATGACCCCTAAGAATTTATGTTGCTTAACAACAGGAATTACTACATTATTGTATGAAATTTTATTATTCCTATGAGTATTTACATTTTTACTAATAATCATAACTGAACTCTTTTCTGGACTTATGTCTAATTTAAGTTTATCATGGTAATAGCTGTATAGTTGAGATAAAGCCTTATTAATATTAGCCATTGCTATATCTATGTTTTGATTTATGCTGTACAAAAGCAAGTCATCTGCAAATTGCAGGATATTTACACCTGGTACATCTACATATTTTAATATTTCAGAAGTGTATATGTTATAAAGTAAAGGAGATAAAGTTGCCCCTTGCATCGTACCTTTGTTGAAAGTCCTAGGTCCATGCAACTTATTATTATATTTAACAAAATACAGTTCTATTGTTTAAAAAAGAATAAAGCCATTTAAGAATATGACCAGGTAAACCAATATTGTGAGATACTTGAATGAGTTCTTCTATATTTACATTGTCAAAAGCACCTTTTACATCTAAAAACACACAGACTGCATTAGAGTGACTTAATTTAACCTGTCTTATATCTGATAATAGAGATACAAAGCTTTCAGAGCAACTTTTACCTTTTCTGAATCCAAACTGAATAGAAGGAATCAAGCTTTGCGATTCAACAAAATAATCTAATCTTATCTTCAACATATTTTCAAAAAGTTTACCCAAACAAGATGATAAGGAAATAGGTCTGTATGAAGAAGCACTATTTACAGGTTTATTAGGTTTTAAAATAGGAATGACACACTGTGTTTTCCAAGATTCCGGTATTACTAATTCACCCCATAGTTTATTATAAATATGAATTAATGTTGTTTGTGCCTTTAGATGCAATTTTTTTATTAACATGTAAGGTATGTCATCCAATCCCGGCGTAGTATCTTTCCTACTCTTTAAAGATGTTTTTAACTCCTCTATAGTGAAATTTTTCTTGAGAAATACATTTATATCATTTTCTAAAGCATTTTCGAACAAGTAATCAAGCCTATTTTCTACTTCAGTAGAATCTACCAAGTTATTTAAAAAACTTGGAACCCACTCATCATTAAGGTTTCTATTTTGATTTGTTCCAATTTTTTTAAACTTTTTAATATGTCCCCATATCCTTGAAATTGGAGTTAACCTATTGAAGCTACTACATAAATTTTGCCAAGAAGAAGACCTTTCTTCCTTTAAAATTCTTTTCTTTTCTGCATCTAATTTTTTATACTTTATCCAGTTTTCAATGTTAGGTTGAGAAAAATAATACTTTAATGCATCTTTTGATTTTACGACAGCATGACTACATTTTGTATTCCACCATGGCACTGGTTTTCTAATAGCTGTGTTTGCACCTAATTTTCGTTTTGGAATTGTTTTATTTCTTAAATCATTTAATATTTCTATAAAATGATTATATGCATTGATAGGGGAATCATTTATTGAGTCCAAGTGAGAAAAACAAGATTCTGAAAGGCTATAATATTCGTCCCAATCTGCCTTGCTATAAATATATTTCTCTTGATCCACAGGAGGTGACAAATCATACATAGATGGTTGAATGTTGATCTCAAGCAAGGTTGGAAGATGATAGCTACCCATGGGATCGTCATGAACATACCAGTTACATAAATGAGCTATTGATGAACTAACAAGGGCAAGATCTATTGCTGAAGCTTGTTTATTGGGATAAGGAACAGTTGTTGGTGATCCATCATTCAAAATACACAAGTCAAATTCATCAATTATGTTATATAAACATCTACCCCTATTATTATCACTATGGCATCCAAAGGCTATGTTATGAGCATTAAAATCACCCATAACTATACAAGGTTTGGGTATGTTATTGATTAAGTCCTTTAACTTTGCTGAGTCAAACCTGATACTTGGAGGGCTGTATACACAAAGTATTGCCATTGTTCCAAATTGAGTTTCTATAGAGATACATAAGTTTTGAATAGATTCTGAGAAGTATGTGTTAACTACTTTGTACTTTAAACGCTGATTTACCAAAATGGCTACTCCATTATGAGAATTTATTGAGTTTTTATGGATTAAATTATAATTGGGAAAATGTGGAATTATAGAATTAGATTTAAACCAAGTTTCATTAAGAAGACAGACATCTATATTTTTTTCAATTAATAAATTTTGTAGTAGGCTCTTTTTACTCTGTAAACTCTGTATATTATACTGTAAAATATTTAGATAACTATCCATGTTTAAATTAAATTTGATAAAAATATTTCTTTTATTTTCTTATGTGTAAGTGGCCCATCAGAGTCACTCTTGTTTCCTAATGCAACCAACGATTTAACAATTGCGTTAATAATAATATCATTATTTGCTACTTTTTTAATATCAAAAGTGTCACTGGTTTTAGCTTTATCAGTAGCTTTGGGAAGAGCAGGGAAGGTTTTGTCATTAACTGTAGGAGGTGAGTTGTTCACAACAGTGGCATATGATTGCTGCAGAAATTTGGCCTTTTTTTCTTCAATTTTCTTTTTCTTTATGGGACAGTCCCGTGAAATGGCAAGATGGTTACCTGCGCAGTTGATGCATGTGATCTCTTCAACATCGCATTCTTTATAGGAATGACGACCAGCACAAGAAGAGCAATGTTGCTCGCCTCTGCAAGCCTTAGCGGAATGGTTAAATTTAAGACATTTATAACATTGTAGTAATGGTGGTATGTATGTTTTCACTTCGTATCTAAACAGTTTTATATAAGCATACTGTGGTAAAGATGTTGACGCAAATGTAACGGCAACTGTATTGAGAGGCACTAATTTACCCTCTACTTTTCGCATGAATCTTTTAATTGATATTACTTCAGAATCGCACACTATATTTTTATATATTTCCTCATTGGAGAGTTCTTTGGGTACAAACCTCAGTACACCAATCCTTTCTGTCAAATACGAAGGTATAAATGCTTTAAACTTATTTTTCCACAGAAAGTCTTCCATCTTCAGAAAATTGTTGGCCGCAGCCGCCTTTCTGAATGTTATTCCTATTTTATGCGCATTTATTCTATGGACTCCTAAGACTCCTTTAACATTATCCGATATTAGATTTGTGAGCGTGATAGGATTGTTATTTCCCACCTTCTCCTGTTCAGTTGACTCGACGTACACTACATACTCTGAATTGGTGTTTTCTATGAACAGTCTTTTATAATTCTGTTTAGTAAAAATGTTATACTTATAATTTGAGTCGAAATTACTTCGGGTATTGTTGTACTTTCTCTTCTTCAGCTTTTCCCCCGGCTCTGGCGGCTCCTCACCGCCACTGGTGACACTCATGGTTGCTCGAGGTCCAATTAGATGATTATGTGGATATAATTAGATATTTATCTGGTATTTTCTAACAATTATTTATTAATTAAACTTTTTGTGAAATCAAAATTACCGCCTCGCTTGACTTCCCGCCAAAAAGTCATCTATTTTCTTTAAATTTTAATACATGCCAGCGCTGCCAATCGCGGGGAAACTCCCCAATTTGTGGGGAACTGAGCCCGGGGAATGACATAAATCGGGGAATTTCGGGGAATCCAGAATCAATCAATTTTATGTCGGGTACCTAATACTTTACAACTAAAAAATGCCTGCTCAACTGTCATTTGAACACGATTTTGTATTTCTGAACGCATCCATTTCTACATCATTAATTAATTGTTTATGGTTGTCGATTTTTTAAATTGGTGCGCACGGGATCAAATAAAACAAGCGGGGAATTTCGGGGAATTGACAACACTGACGCGGGGAATCGAGAAATTTTTATTGGCAGCACTGTACATGACAGTTCATGATCTCTGGCAGACAGGAGTGACTTACTTGACCTCATCATTCGTTATCGCGGGAAAAGAAAAACAGTCAGTTTAAAATCGCAATTTTGGCAATTACATTAAAGCGTATTAATTTTTTAATTTTTGTATGATCTATTTTACACGGAATTCTTTTAAATGAAAGCAAGATGAAAATATTGCATGTTCCATAATGGAGTCAAGTTATGCTTAAGTAGTCCCTAAACGTACATTTTTTCATTCCGACATCCACGCGAACGCGAACGAAGTGGCGGGCATAGCTAGATATATTAATTAAGTAAGCTTTCGGAGTAACGATACTTACGGGTATACGGTCAGTGTGACGATACTTGAAACAGAAATTTATGAATGTTAGGTATAGTATCCTGTACCCTGTATCGGATCCACATTTTTGGGATAGGAGCTGTAACTTATGTACCTACACTTAGCTAGGTACTAAAAGTAAAACATTTTTTTTTTCTTAGCATCTCTATTTATTAGTAAAAAAAATCTTTAAGTTGTTGGATGCATTAATTCAGTCAGTGTATTGTACACTAACTGAATCTGCATCTAAAAACTTGCCATATAATGGTTTAAAAATACCTAACTTTCATAAGGAAAATCTTTAGATATATTATGTATAGTAGATATAGACACGGGCATACCTAGTTACTGGCCTAGAGGGGGGCAAGTCATTTTTTTTTTACATAGGAAATCTATCTACATAAAACATACAGGTACCTATCTATGTATATGTAGTGTAGTGTGTAGGGCAAACCGCCGCAAATGATCCTACTTTATAGGCAGTTAGTAAAGTTACTAAAAAATAATCTTTGTCCGCCATCTTCACCGCGTTGCCGGCTGGCGACTGTAGCACTTGCTCACTGCGCAGTTTACACTTTCCCCTACCAAAGGTACGCCCATGGGTATAGATATATTTCAGCGATAAACGTTTTAGATTATAATTATACATATGCATATACAGTGTGAAATCTTAATGGTTGTTTTCCCGCGGCAGGACGATTACCCATCAGTAGTACTATCGAAACACAAAGTTAAACTAAAAAAAAAAAAAGTTTTTTTTTTCAAATCATTAAAAAAGTGTTCATAAACTCGAAAGAGCGAGAATCAATAGTAGTGCACTAGACATAAAGTAGGTAGATACCTACATGAGACGCACGTACCGCCGCGTACCTACATATCGCGCGATGCACTACTGTTGGTTCAAGTCACTTTCGAGTTTTGTTTATCACAATTGTTAATCTGCCATTTATGGAGTCTAATATTTTTTATATATATAAATCGATTGTATTACCGATACAAACTCATTTCGCTTCGGGAAAACAACCATTAAAATTTCACACTGTATATATATAACAAATTGTTACCCTGTAATTGTAATAAAAAAATAATAAGTATAATTCATAACGTAATATACACACTTAGGATGTACCTATTCTAAGTTTAAAAAAATATGATTCTATTTAGGCCGTCATGCAGTTAATCGAAAAATATTGGACGCGTATTTTTTGCTTTAGCAAATCTATAAAAATTGACGAAGATAAAAAGCTTCAAAGATCATGAGTGTGGGACTTCTGACATCACAGCGTGGTAAAAATCGTAGCACGAAGTGACGTCACACGAGTTTTCAACGCAATGTATCGTCCCCGTTTTTTGTTTACTTGAAAAAAAAATACGTCCAATATTTTTTGGAAATTTAACTGAGGGACTAATTAGATTTTTTGTCAACTACCTTATTACATTAGTACGTCCATGAATACCCACATGATTTTTATTTAAATATTGCCATACCTATTTAGTATGTAGTAAGTAAAAATATTACCTACTCTAATGTTTATTAAATATTTACTTTTACACTATCAATTCCAAAATAGAATTGATAAACTTAAAAATAACTGTTTGCTGTCATTTTCCTCATTTTGTTACTAACTTAGAAGAAATAAAATATAATCGGTAGGTTCATTTTAATGGTAAATAATAATTACGAAGAATGGAATATAGTGATGTATAAGGCGGAGAGCAGGACAATGAAGCTGGCGGTCACGCTGCTGGCCCCGTTGAAACATCCTAACTCTTCGATTTGCACTTGGTACTGGATGTTGTACGGGAACCTGCATTTAGGGTCTGAGGAGGAAACAATTTTGGTGAGTAAGCAAGAATTGTTAAAAGAAGGTTGGGTAGTTACCTATTTCTAACTGGAGGGGGGGTGTCATGATGTGATGATAAACTAGCTATTTGACCTTTGTTATTATTGATTGTTTAGTGGTTTTTACAAGTCGAGAAAGGCACAGTAAAATTTCTTTTAATTCACTACATAGTATAAAACAAACTCGCTTCCCTTGTATGTATGCTTACCTAGATCTTTAAAACTACGCAACGGATTTTGATGCGTAGTTTTAAAGATGTTTTATTTCATAAATATAGTGATTCAAGAGGAAGGTTTATGTATAATACATGCATAATATAGTAGAGAAACATTGATATTTTTTTAATAAGTTAAAACATTGATAAGTTAGTAAACACATTTTCGAAATGTCTTATTTAAAAAAGATAACTCGAAATTTATGTTTGTATGGAAAATTTAAAATTGGTCTAATTTAACTGTAGGTAACACTATTTATAGAAAATGTTTTCTACTAACTTTTTAGTATGAGATGATGATAGATGTATCCTGCTAATGTGTGTCAAGTTTCATTAAAATCGGTATAGTCATTTAGGAAAATAAAGACTTGAAAATTTGTATGAAATGCCGTACGGCATACACGCTCTTAAATATATTGTGCATTTAATGTAGATCAATATGGCCCTTTACAGCATGTCTAATGACAGCACTGCACCGTGCGAAGCCGGGGCGGTTCTTTTGTTGTTGATAAAAAAGTAATTTACCTGACTGAGGCGCATTTTTGGACAGTTACGTAGCAAGGGTTTTGAAAGAGAAGTTGGTTTTCGTCTTTCAATTTCTAAACGAACTCCTAAAGGTTAATAAAACAACTTTTACGCGGAGGAAGCCGCTGGCAGAAACTAGACGACAATAAATCAGTGTACCTGTGCAGCCGGCGCTGGCGAAGGTTCCTGCTGAGAGGCTGGTGTCTGACCGGACGGAGACGAACAATGGCGGGCATTCGTTAATGCGCCCGTATCCGTCGCAGGCGTTCTGCAGGCTGATCTCCACGTTACCAGAGGTCAACGTCTGGCAGGTAATCGCGCTGCTGTCAGTTGTGACCGTGGTGTTGCTCCTGAAATATAATTTAGCATGATGATTCGGCATTTTTGTTCCCAATTCTGCATTTGATGGATACCAGATCCGATTAGAAAGTAAGTACCGACCAACCTTTTCTTATTTATTTATTTAAGACTTAACGCACACAAATGTACAGAAGAGTCAACAGTCTACCTTTGGGTGATGTAGAGAATAGTGGTAGGTCCTTACTCTCGATGAGTGAGAAAATTGGTGGTTTTGTTGGGGTAGTAATTGAGCCGAAAAGTCTTCCTGGCTTGTCCGGTGTCGTCTTATACATATTATGTGATTTCACGGTAGTTTAGCCACTAATATCAAGCCAGTACCAGTCGCGAAAAAAAAAATCAGCTGTTCCCTACATTTATGTTCGTATAACCCATCAAAATGTAGGGACTTTTTTTTCGCGATTTCAGGTTTGTTCCCATAGTAAAAGTTGTTCATAATGATGAGTACAATTACCTCTTAAGAGGTTATTGGTGTTTTTCAAATAATCCTGTATATGTCCTACCTGGGTTGAGGAACGGATCGAGAGTGACAGACGACGAGGCTGCCCACTCCACTGCCACTGCGCGAAACGCGTACCTTTCTATTATCATTGTTCTCGTAGAAATAGTTGGCACTGAGCCTATAGAAGTTTATGTAGCCAGGTTCTACGAAGTCATCGAACTGCCTTGTGCCAGAGTTTTCTCCGTTGAACAAGAACCCACATGTAGGACTTACGATTCTCCTACCAACTGCAAGTAAAACACAATTATTATGAATAATACAAATTACTACGCATTTGCGCAAATATATACGCCGTAAATATCCTAATAACATAATTATGCAGCCTGCATACGGCTTACGATTTAAATTCGTACGCACTCGAGTTTGACAGAGAACAATCATTCATTACCGCTTTGAATTCGATGTAGTACAGGATCCATGATAGTATTCACATTTGCTCCACCGGAATTTAGAGCAATAGTGAAAATGTCGCTGTACATTTCTCGTACATAAGGCCATAGAATGTCAAACTGATTGGTGGAAGTCGCGTATAGGACTCGGAGGTCTGAAAAAATAGGAATATTTACGTTAGAATGATATTTTGAAAACTCTAATCGAAAATTCACCGAATAAAGACATATTTCTACTCACCAGGGATGGTATTGTTAATCTCGTTAGCCTGTTCCCAAGCACGATCACTAGTCTGTAAGTTGCCATTATTTATGAGGTACAATAAAACTGAGGAGTTTCCGCCGGCGTAATTCCTCGTGCTTTCGTTGTGAAGTGTTTCTTGCATCATCAACTTGATGCGAGTCAAACTGGTTTCAAGATTTACTCCAGATGGAACTGTGGCTCAAAATATTAAAGAAATTAATATTTTTTTCTATTTATGATTAACATTGGCTGCAGCCATTTCAAATTGATAAAGATTAAAACAAAATAAATCGATATTGACTATAGGATACTTCTAGTGAGATTTTGTGAATAAAAAAATGACTCACTTTGCGTGTGTCTAGTAGCATTATATTCGGCGTAGAAATCGGCCGGAGAGAAGGTAGTATTGACAACGGTGCTTCCATCAAGGGCATTCAGTAAAGTGATACTGGATCCGAACTTGCCGACCTCAATAGACTCTAACAAGTAAGCGATGGCAGGGAATACGGTCTCGTACGACCACGAGGAGTCGAGAGCGATGTACAGGTTAGTTTTCAGACGGAAGTCATTGCTCTGGGTTAGCGTTGTGGCGCAGTTCATGTCGTTCAAATTGCTGGCTAGAAAAAGCAAAAAACGTATATTTTTATATCAAATTTTGTATGAGATAGTCCTACTAATATAAGACAATGAAACGCAATACTCACTGGTGTAAGATCTTAGGTTGGTAACAGCACTTGATACGAGCTGCTCCAGTCCTCCGATGATAGTACCACGTAGGGGCATGTTAGCGTCCAGGGCAGCGGCGAAAGCATGTGTCTGACTGACCAAGTTTTCGTTAGTAACGTATTGTTCCATCAACGCGCGACGGTTGCAGGCTCGCAGGTTGGAATCAAAGGCACCGTTCTGTTAAATTATGATAACATTATTTTATAGTTTCATCCGTAAAATCAAAAATAGTTTGGTAACAGGACCAAATCTTCATTAAAACTCACCCTAGGCGAATAATACATGTCCAAGAGTTGTGACAGTTTTAAAGAGCTGTAAACTCCTAAGGTTGAAGTGACCGTACTTCCAAGGACGAAGCCGTCGATGTCTCCGCGGATCTCAGGGTCCGTCATCTCGACGTTGACGCGGTTGTGTAGCATGAAGTGCCTGGTGGCTTGCGTGCTGTTCCAGTTACCAGCAGTACCGATTGATATGGAGGTACTGCCTCGTTCCGTGCCTTGGATGAGAACAGCTTCCGCCAAGTCACCTAGACAGGATAAAAATCGCTTAGGAAGGAACTTGCTCAATAGGAATATTGCATGTTTATTTTAGTACAGTGCTAATTAAAGACAATATGTTTTGGAAGTATTTTCTTTTTTGTGAGAAAGAGAGACGAATATATGAAAGACGACTCACCAGATAACGTTGCTGGATAAAGCGAAGACACGGTCTGCTGAACATTTCTGTAGTTAAGATTCGCATCCCTGACTAAGTTCAGGATGTTCACTTGTTGAGGCTGCGCCCCTGCCGCAATGCCAGCGATAACGTTCCCGGCTGACACGGCACCCCAGGGCGTGTTCACCACACCGTCTAACAGAGGGCAAGTGCTTTCAGCCACTTGACGTTCAGACATAAAACCGCTGTTGCCAAAGTTACTGAATTCCACATCGTTATTCGGATCGTAACGCGTCATCTTACCGTTTCTGTTAGCAGATTTTCTGAAAAAAGAGCAACAAATTCAAATATACTTCCACTATCATTTTAATATTCTACACCCACCTCAATACATTCACAAAATAGCGTTTTATCCAAGTCAATTCTTTTTTAACTTTTATATTTTATATTTTTTTTACTAACCTATATAATTGTATTTATATTTCAGCCATTTTTAGTTGGCTTTTAAATTAAATTTTTATTCTTAATTTTTGTTAGCGAACATGTTTACTATAGTAGGTGTACATTTTGTAATGGTAAACCCTCTAAAATTGGTACCCAAGATACAGGCTCGCCTGGTTTGGGGCTAATGAAATAAAACTTTGTAATGTTGTTGGTAAATAAATATTATTATATTAAATTATTATTAATGTGTTGAGTTTCATTACGAAAAAAGCCTGCGTAGAAGGTATGTTTAAACCTTCAATGAATAGTACTTGTTCATCAACGTTACTAACTTACCTGCACATGGGTTTTCACAGATCATAAAGTCCGAATAAGGAATATGATACTCACAAGTCTGCTGGTTTTATTATTTCAACATCATCGCTTATGGAGCGACCTGACCTCGCCGTCCTAAGTGCACGGTATTGAGACAATGAGGTGCAGCTGCTCTCGTCTCCTCGGACTCTTGTGTCCACAGTCGTCGACAGCATGTGATGCAAAGTACACTGGAATTTTACAGAACCATTTTTGCAAAGCTTTGTTTGAATTTAACCTATAATTTATTAGCCACTTGGTTGGTATACAAACCTTCAGGACAGAAGAGATAGTGTCGTTGCTCAAAACTTGCATATTGTTGGGTATGAGCTTCGTCAACAGAAGCCTGTAGCGATGAAACGAGGCGAAAGTAGGAGCAAATGGCAGCACGTTCGATAAAGACATCGAGTTCTCTGGCTGATGGAACTCAATACCATCTTGACGATATCTGGAAGCAATCAGTTATAATAAGTAAGGGAGTTAGGTTCTGTGGTTAAAAGCTCTGACGTTTCTACGTTGATACGTACTGTTACGTTGATCGGGACTTATTGTTTATCAGCTAGTAATTTCAATCATCTTAACCTATACTAAAGAGTTTAAGGTAATGGATGACACAATCTTCCACTACTCAGCGACTCGTTAACCAGTAGATAAGCTATAGTAGAATTGAAGGTGAACGCACGTGTGAAGAAGCACCGTCGAAATCTCCCTCAAATTCATATTGACATTGGGATTGTCCTCTATTTTCCTGATGATGTCAATGAGGACCTGCATCGTGACTGGCGGCAAGTTGTTCCTGTTCACGAGGTCGGGGTTGCTGTAGCATTCGCTGAGCGAGTCGGCCACCCGTGTTTGTGCGGTCTGCTGCGCCTGCGTGCTGCCTAGCGCGGCTACCAGCACAATTGGTAACCAATACATGGTGGTATCTGAAAGAAACATAGTTGGAGACATACATAGATTAACAAACAATTAGGTTAATTTTATCTGTCTAATATGCTTGGCTTTCCTAAATAGTCTTTTAGAGTATTTACGTAATTGGTCGATTCTCGCATAAATCTTGACGCTTGTTGAATTTGAAGGTAAACTTTAGGGCAAAAAGGTTTAGATTAGGAAAGGGTCAAGTCGACTTTGTTAAAATAATGATAAATGCAACATGATAATTCCTAATTTCATTAAAGGTGTTTTGATCAACATACCTACAGTGAATAACTGCTTAGATTAAGATAATAATATCGATGACGATTCCGGTATGGTATTTCACGATGAATTTTATCAGCAATTTCTGGGAGCGGTCGAGGAAATTATTACCCTTGCCTAATGTTGACATTTCCACTTCTATTTATAAGCGATCCATATTTCACGTATGGTAATGGGAATAAAATACAGTATGCCTTTCTGTTTCATTTGCCATGGAGTGGAAAATTCAGATCCTTTTGAGTTTTTGGGATTGAATGGGATTTGAATTTTGTAAAGGTGGGAAACTCAACTCAGAACCCTCCAAAATTTAGATCCTTTTAACAATTTTCTATACCCATGTCGTTGTGACAGTTTTTTGCTAACGAAATCTATCTCATTGTGCTTTCGACGCCACCTTAAACATTACCGTAACAGATGATCTTGATGAAGTAATGTCTAAATGAAACTATCTACTATAACAAATAGTAACATATTATTAAGGTACTCATAGGATAGATATTAAACCTCATCGTACTTTCAAGTTTTTTTCAATTATTTTAATTACTTTAAAAGTAAACAAAGGTTTAGGAGAAGAATCCAGTCAGAACAATCAAACTAAGTTATTGCTCGTAGGTATTGTTCCGGCCATTACTGTCAATATATAAATATATATGAAGGATAGCAACTGTAAGTTTTGCGCCAATTTTAACAAGAGTTTAAAAAAAAAATCCTTTAAATACAAGCTGTTAATGCATAACATTGATAAAGAATGGATCCCGTACTTCACGTAGCAATAATGCAATACTAGAGCGAGCACTCCTTACCTGGCTATGTTTAGGCCCTGACACCCCCCCCCCCCCCCCCCGAAAATAATTGCTGGATCCAACCTTGACCGTAACACTTAGCGTCATGAGAATATTGTATACTCAGTATACTTTCTTCATTATGATTGGAAAGTTATGTTCTAAGAGAAAGCCTATGTTAGCAGACCGCCCCTAAAAAAGGGTAAACCTATAATATTTTGTAATCAACGAAAATGTCTAGTATTCATTGGAAAATTGGTAATGAGTATGATGTCGTTATAAGGTTACTGCTATCGGAAAATGCAATCAAAACTAGAAGGTTGCCCAATTGTAGGTATTTGTATGCTCGCTCTACTTTTGATAACGACACTATTTTATGTAGGTACTGATAGGGCGCGTATTTTTATGAATCACATAGGTATTATGAATTATTTCTGAAGTAGGTACTTTGGGCACTTTTCACGATAAACTTTAATACTATTGAATGTACTGAGAATTGATAGGTAGTAAATTAAGCAGGTAGATCCTGTTATAGTCATACAATTCATAGGTAGAGGTACCAACATGTTGGTATTTAAAAATCCAAAAGGTACCATAAATTATGTCGATTTTCGACATGCCTTCATATGACTCATCTAGCTCTCACTCACTCCATGACATGAAACAGATGCGAGTTATCCATGACTATATGTGTAGTCATGTATAACTCCATCCAGCTACATCCCATCAGTTACTCAACGGCAGCATGCTGGCAATTGACATTACAGTACCAACTGACATTATAGTCCCAGCAATAGTAAATAAGTGAAATGTGTCGCTTAGACCGCTCGCACCCAGTAGGATACTAGGTACGTACATACATTGTTTTAATAGGTAATATAAAGAGTTTTCCGTCCGTCTTCGCACCGCAGAGGCACCATTCAATCCATACGAACATTAAATTCTCGAATTTGTTTAAAATTTTGTGAAACTATGTCCTGGAATGGGACATAGGATACTTTTGATCCCGGAATGGTATTCCCCTGTGATCATTTCGACTTTCACTTTACCAAAGCCACCACTGACATAAGCTAGTAATTCTATAGTAAAGAAATAGCACTATCCTTTGGTCACTGCCGTCATGCAGTGGCATTTCTTTGTCCCCATACCTCCATCCCTCTATCCATCATTCGTCATCGAGGCCAGCCACAAATGGTCGCCAAACAGTAAACTACTAGGACATCAGAATATTGAAATGGCTTGGTATCTTTTGTTTCTTCAAAGAAGGCCACGCGGTCATTGATACAGATTTCTGAAGCAACCGTGGAGGGAAGAATAGATTGTCACCATGGTAACATATGAGTAATGGAACGATTTGAACAGGGTATTCACCGTTGTCGATTATTTTGATGTCCTGACCTGTTTCAATAAATAGATAAGCACTTACATTCGAGTAAAATCAGTGTCAAAACTTCAATAATCCGCCTAGAAAATACAGAACACTAAACTAAACAATATGTGTACAAATCACGTCACAATGAAGAAAAACTGTGATACACTAATTAAAGTTCACTACAACAGCAATGCTATGAAAACCTTGCCTAGTTAAGGCGCGCCCAACACTAGCTAACTTGTAAAATAAAGGGTGCCAGGTGAATGATAAGATAATGAAAACAGGTCTAGATAAATTCGTAACAAATGATAGCCATACGTGCTGATATCTGTTTTCGCTAGTGATTACAAAGATAACACCTGATTATAGTCGGACTTGCACATGATCCAATTTTATTCTACATCCAAACTTGATAGACAATATTACTGTAAATATTTGTTTGTATGAAACTACATACATGTAGTCAGCGTAATATTATTTCAATATTTTGTTTTAGTTCGGAATGTTCTAATTATGGCAATAAATAAGTGTAAAAAGATCCGACGAGGATGGGATTCGAACCCACGCGTGCAGAGCACATTGGATTAGCAGTCCAACGCCTTAACCACTCGGCCACCTCGTCACATGGAATTGTGGGCAAATTTTACGATTAGTAAGATGTAGTAAATAGATTATCTTTAATAATCATTTTATTATCTCAAACATTATTTTGATCCTTTTAACTATCATAAAACGTGTTAAATAAAACTACAAGTACTCCAAATTCGTTAAAATATAGCAAGACTTATTGCGTCTGATAATTTACAATAGCCCCATCTACATTGTCATCTTAGAACCATTTATGTAATTGTTGGGTGACCTTAAAGGTAAGAGAGGTGGTGAGAACTTAAAAATAATATTAATGTACCTAACATATGTAACACTAAATACAATGTCAAAAATATTATTGTGAACATATTATTTTAACAAACTGAAAGCAACAGTTTAATAGCGACATCTTTCGGTTCTATATCAAACTAGATTAATTTTGTTGACTAGTGTATATATTTAGTTAGTCTGGCAGCCAATAGATGGCGCTGGCGTGTTCATTATTTTAGTATTACTTTCAGGGTCAGACATAAACTAAACTTTACGATAAAATGAAACGCGGGGTCATAGAGGTTAATTTTGTTTTATCCAGACCACAATAATAATGAAAAAATCTTTATCCATTTCTGCGTCATTAGGTACTTTGTGAATCATACACATTCCTTATTAGACTTGAACAAACTAGATTCCCAGTAGCTCAATCGCCATCTGGTTATGGAATACAACCATCGTTACCGTTAATAAGTATCCTTTCAGTTTATTAGAATTTGGTACCTAACATGTGAGCACAAGGGAATACCTACAACATAGGGGATACCATAGAAATATAAAATATCTATGGGGGATACGCAAGCTCAGGGTCAACCGGTGTCGAGAGGGACGCGTTGCGAGGCAACCGATCACACGGATCGGCCTCCCTCCATTCATAAATGGCGCACGCCCAAAATAACCACATAAACAATTATAGCGACTAAATAACGACACTAAACAAGTCCAATGGTTATAATAACTTATAACGAATTAGGAAAGATTTCCAACGCTTTGACTCGTCTAAATGAAATTCATTTAATTAAACACATCGTATCAATAATATAAAATTTCAAGAATGATACGTAAACACTTAATTAGTTACTTTTAAAACATACTTACTTTGTACCTACTACATGTTTGTTAAGCTTTATTTTACTATTTTGATTTGCGTGACCTACGAAAGGCGTCCTAGAACAATGGGCGGTAAGAGATAGTGAGAGTTGAGACTGACTACTACCTCTAAATACCTACTACTCGTAAGTTAGATATTTATTGTCACACATTGACCCTCGGCTTACCTAAGTACATCGATACCTACCCAATAAGTAAGTAGGTACCTTCTCGCATGCTGAAATCTAATTCAAGTTCAATACCCAAATGAAGGTCAAAACAGGTGCTTTGAACTTGAATTTCGGGGTCATAAGTTTTTTACCTACCAAGTTCAATAAAACTTCGCTCATCTATTTGACGAGACAAACTTTCGAGTGCATGATCACTTACAGTGTATACCTTGTGTTATTGTTCATAATTCATTACTTTTATTCAATCACTAGTTCAGTGGAAAAAAACTCTTAGTGAAAAGTTTTGCATTGCGAAACCGTGTCTTTCGAAAATGGTCCAAGCGCGGTAAATACTTTCGAAAATGGACACTTCTAAGAGTCAATTTTGAAATGTAATCGGTACGTCCGGGTCTTTTTAGACAAATCAACACGCCTGCCGTATTAGCTGAAGGCACGGGCGTAGCTATAGATGTACGTTGGGGCGGGTCCGAGCGTCCGAGGGTCCAATAATGCACGGAGTATTGTATGACGATTGTAAGGAGAATATTCCGAATTTTATAGCTATACTCATTGGAAGTGCTACTACTTAGATAATTTGTATATTTTGGGGAATGTATCATCCGTGAAATCCGCCCAATATTTATAGGGATTTTATTTCCGTCGTATGCTAAGGGGGCTTCCGGATTCAGCTCTGAACACCACCTAGTACATATACGACCATGGCTGAAGTGTTGGGTAGACCTACAGTTACATATAACTGTGTGTAACAAGTACTCGAGTAGGTAATTAGTACCTTTTTTTGTGTAGAATCTCCGCCTCGGGAGAATGGAGTCGGGCTCCTATCGACTAAAACTCCACACTTCCTACCTTCCTTCCTTCCTACCGTAGGTACCATAGATATAGGTACCATGAGTCGGGGCCCGGCATACGATTAAATTCACGCTCGCCCCAGACCATAAAAGAAATTACGGGCTGCCAAGATTCGAACTTGCGTTACTACGTTAAAGTAGCCCTCCGTCACGAATCGGCCACGACTTACGTACTTTAAAACTGAGTACACCTACCAACACTCATATCAGATACATTTTCATTCATATTAAAGTTATGTGAAACGGGAAGCAAAATAAATTACGACTATGTGTCTATAAGGAATCCTCCATCAATAAATCCCCGCGTCGCACACAAGTATCTTTCGCAGAATTAGAATTGTCTTTCATGTAAGTGTAGCAGAATCCTTTCCGGTTCATCCACACAGTGGAACTGTCGTCGCATAGAACACATAGGTCCGATCCGTTTGATTTCGTTAATTAAGCTGCGAAGAGAACCCGATGTCTAGACGGGCTTCTCATTTAGATTGCTTTGCACCACATTACATTGAGTTGTGCGTCCTACCGTCTCGAGCGAACACTCCATTGCATACCCCTCTACAGGGACTCAGACTCACAGAACAGGGTTTTATATGAACATATCATTGTTGTATCGAATTGCATTTCCAATATCGACTCTTCAATTCCCTTGTCTGCAACCATGCGGCATTGTGCACGGGAATCGGATCCGTGTAATAATAGCACTTGAAAATATGTCATGACATTGCGGGCTCGACGGCTGATATTATTTTCATATTTGTACAATTATTTCTCGATACCGGCAACTTTTGTATTGCTACGACTCATATTTTACCTATACCTGCTTAATGAATACCTAAATAATGATAATATTGTTGGATAGAAATGCTTTAGAGGATTCTTCCTAAACATATTCTACAATGTTCTGTTTTGTTAATCTATACTAATATTATAAAGCTGAAGAGTTTGTTTGTTTGTTTGAACGCGCTAATCTCAGGAACTACTGGTTCGAATTGAAAAATTCTTTTTGGGTTGAATAGACCATTTATCGAGGAAGGCTTTAGGCTATATAACATCACGCTTAAGCTAATAGGAGCGGAGCAGCGATAAAGAATGTTTTAAAATCGGGGATTCCACGGGGACGAAGTCGCGGGCAGCAGCTAGTTGTATTATATGTAGTCAAAAGTTAAGATCACACGTCAACTTCACACTGTTAATATCTGGTAAGTACTTTACTTATGAAACTGCCAAATTAATTAGTAATATGTATAATAAATAATATTCAGTATAATAATTTTGTGAAAATATCAGAATTACTCGTACTTGTTAAAGTTTGTCAAGTGACAATGGTGATCACTGTAGACGTGTAATTAATTAGGCACATGTACCTATTTCGTCAACAGACGGGAACTTTAGCGCAATACTCAGCTCCTATCTCATACGTTTATGTAAGTTTGATGCTCACCGTTGCATTTTGTTGTGGGTCGAGTACTTTAGCAGCACTAAAGAGGATTGCAGACGTGCCGCCGACCCGCCCCCGTCTCCCAGCCGGCAGCCCGCAGCCCCGCCAAGCGGCGCCAGTCACGCTCCAAGTTAACTTCACTGAGGAAAATAAATATGTACTTACTCTGCACGGTCAGACACATGGTGAGTTAAACGAGCGTTTTTCAAGTTATTTTGTAAGAATCTCACCGTGGCTGGCTAAGTTCTAGTTCACTTTATCTAAGTAAAGTTAACAAGAAGTCAGCTGTCAATCCACACAATCAGGGTGAATTGACAGTTCGCTTCTAGCTCGACACGTTTACAGAAGAGCCGTTCGCTTTTTGAACGAGCTAGTTAACATAACCCGCAGTTTTGGCATGCAAAAGATCACCTAGATAATGTCTTTGAATTATTTTAGACTTGTTGTTGTACTGAAAGTTATGGACGACAAATAAAAACAAGCTTTTACGAGTAAATAAATCTTACAACCAGCTTTTGTATAAACTCTTAAGTTTGAGGGTTATTTTTGTTACGAGTAGGTACCATCGATCGATACCTACAGAAGGATCACTGCACTACAAAACAAAACTTTTACAAAAAAAAGTTCTTTTTATTTTTCACTTTTTAGTAGTACACGCGTACGTTTAGATGGGGGCCGGCACCTAAACGTACCAATCACATTGGTGTAAACAATAAACAAACATGCGATTTCAGCAATTCCGAAAGATTTGCTGTTTTTCATCAGATCTTCACCAAACTAGACAGGGGTCGTTGAAATACTAAGATGCTCTTCCAAACCATCGTACACAATTTTATTTTTTTCATTTTACATCGACAAGAAGGATAACTCAAATACTAGTAGTCAGATCTCAATTTTTAAATGGGACTACACGACAAGCACCCGCTTTCGAATATAAAAGAAAAGAATAATCATAATCGGTACACCTAGTATAAAGTTTTGAGGTAACACACAAAAAAAATACAGTCAAATTGAGAACCTCCTCTTTTTTTGGAAGTAGGTTGAAAATATTGGCGGTTCTTTTTACCGACTGCGCATTTTACTACAGCTTTCAAAATTCTTGTTTCTGGAGTTTATGGGTTTTATGTTACAGGAATGATGGCGGGGTGGGAAATCATCAAATGACTTCTTTTCCTCTCGGCGTAGCGGAAGGGAGTGTCAAACTCTTACTGATTAAAACCCACCCGTGTCCTTCCCCTAATGTCCTTTGCGTTCCAGGGCCACGGTGATTCTTGATAAAATTTCGCTACCCTGGATGTGTAACTACCTGGGAAATACTTCAAGAACCAAACAAAACAAGCTCGGACAGATATACTAACTATTCAAAAAAGAAAAACAAACGGAATCCTATTCCCTTCCAGATCTATGGATATATTTCAGTGAAGTCATAAAAATGTCGAGACTTAACTTGCCAATGGCCGGGTTTACAGCGAAGACATCGAAAGGTCTTCAGACTCGCTGAATTTCATGGGATTAAGGTTGCGGGCTCTTGTTTCAATCGATCTAAGACGTCGACTAAGCCACATTTTCCGACTGTGGGGAAAAAATGCACCAACTCAGTGCTGACTGCTGAGTTATAACTTTATCTGCTTTTGCTTTCAGTAAAGTCAGCATTTCCGGAATAGTTTACATGTCTGCTACAGATTTGACTAAACAGGATGTGTGTCTGACGGGTCACACAAAACGGATTAAACTAACACATCACCGAATGTCTAAATCGGATCATTTTGCGAGTGTTGTAAATGTTCTACATTAGTGAACCTTCTAATGTGGAAATTAAAAATATTTTAATTTAGGTAACATTTATAAACACTCACTGGGATTTCTGTGAAAATCGGACTTATTTTATACATATTATGGTACATTTTAAATACATGTATACTTAACATATAAAGCTAAAGATTTTGTTTGTTTGTTTGCTTGAACTCACTAATCTCAGGAACTACTGGTCAGATTTGAAAAATATATAATTACGCTAAGACCAATAGTTTCGAAATCGGAGGGTTAGTTACTATTCCACACGGACGAAGTTGCGAGCAGAAGCTAGTATAGGTTATAAAAGAGATTATTTTTAGAAAAAACAACAAATATTTTAATCGTTCAATTTTTTAACTTATAAAAATATATAAACTATTACAGAGGAGTACAAACGGTTGGAAACCCTAAAGTGCTTCAGATTAATATCAGTGTTCAATAACTAAAAAGGTAAAGGTTTTCAGGGATATGGAAAGTATGGAAACCTTCGAAGACTTTTGTTAAACAGTGATATATGGTCGTTTCCGCCATGCTGCTTTATCGATCTTATTATGTGGAACCATTCTTTGATCGTGAAAGGTTTCCTTTATAATATATTTCAAGAGTACAACGCACGCTATGACGCGGCCTGAAGGATTATCCACTTTCCTGAGATGGATTTTCTTCCCACCTTTACCTGAAGGTATGAAATTTGCCTATTTTTCCCTGTGCAGCAATTTTTGAGCTTATTTTATTATAACCACATTTTCAGCCGTCTAGGAAAAGTAATGGAGGACTATTTTGTTTTCTTTCTCATATTTCATTATATAAAATGTTGTAGAAAATAGAGAGAGAACACAACAACAAGAGTCAACACTGCCTTTCCCTAACATGAAACAATAGGGTATTTTACTGTAAAAATCTAATTAGTCCGTCTGATAGATTTACAAAAAATATTGGACACGTATTTTTTCTTTTTCCACGTAAACAAAAAATGAAGACGATACAGTGCGTTGAAAACTCACGTGACGTCACTACGTTGCTACAATTTTTACCAGCGACGTGACGTCACGTGAGTTTTCAACGCACTGTATCGTCTTCATTTTTTGTTTACGTGAAAAAAGAAAAAATACGTGTCCAATATGTTTTGTAAATCTATCAGACGGACTAATTAGATTTTTACAGTAAAATACCCTATTAGGTACATAAAAATAAAAAAGCAATATACATTTTCACAAAGTATGTTAAAATCACTAAAAAAGCTTCGATAACGTTTTGTTGCGTCGCGAAACCGAGATCTCTATGTACTGAAAAGGCTTCACACGGCTGCCGGTCGTCAGAAGCTATTCAATCTGGGCGAAGGCAAATTGTGCGGATAGGTCGGAAATATGCGGCGCTGCGGCGATGGACGGCGCGGGCTCCGCAGACCGTAGCCCCCGCTGTCATTTCCGCCACTAGGTAACTTTGTTGCATAAAAAAGGCGTTCAACTGATCATAGAGTTCGTATTTGTCGTGAATGATTAACGTCTTTGAAATAGTGTTGGTTTTACGGTTCTTTAGCTAACAAAGCGGCAAAAAGAAATATCATAGTACGACTTTGTTAGTCTTTCTGCAATATATAGGCATATGTGTCACAATTCCTTATTGCAGGAATTATTTGTTTGGAATAGTTGTAAATAACGATGATCCATCTAGCTTTTTTATAAAGAGCTTATTTTATTAAGTATACTTTTATTTTCTTCCCTTAATTTCCGATGCTTGCTAAGTAAAAATTCAAAAAGACTATGTTAGGTTAGGTTCTAAGATTAAATTAGAAAATAGGAAAATACCAAGAATAGATACGGAACCTTGATGTGCCTGATGGTCGCACTCTTATTCACTCTTTGGGTAATTTTGTTTTTTATTAATACTCATTGAAAGTGGTCCAACATTTACAAATGATGGATTAACTTAACTACTTCAATATATACCTACAAAAATCCCTCAGTATTTTGCTGGTTTCAAAATGTTGAATCCAGTTTCAAAAATAAATTCCAATGACAAGCATTTGGGAAGCAATCCTGAAACAAGATAATTATAATGATCTTTATTCATAGAAAGTTTGTACATTTTTTCACAATATAGTGTTTAATATACTTTTATTGTAAACAACAGTATTAGCATTTGGGGCCGAACTAGACATAACCTGCATTTCGGTCCTCAACACCAATCCCTAATAAGTATTTAAAACTAAGTATATATTTTAATGATTCCTTGTTACAATGTACGTGCTTAATACAAGACAGGATAAAAAATAGTAAAAGTAAAGAATGAAGAAAAAACAACAAGTTATGTGATACAGGTAACTTCATCAGTGTGTAAGTCTTCTCTTTGTGTGCGATGGAGGTGCGTATGAGTAAATGTGAGAGGGGCGTGTGAGATTGCGGGACATTGGAATTCTTTTTGTTTTTGCAAAATTTAACAACATAAATAAATAGCAGAATAGACAAATAAATACATATATGAGTAATTATGTAGGTACATGAAGTAACTTTTCTGTTTCCTTATACATGAGTTTTTGAAGATAATCACTTTAAATTTACATGATTTTTGAGTCAACAGGTATACTTTGAGAATTGTATTTAGCTTCTTGTTGAGGGGCCAATATACGGAGCAAATCGAGTGCTGAATTTGGTTTGGAAAGAAATCGATATACACAGGTATAAAATCCGTTGATACATTAAGTTTTGAATCTACCAATATGTGCGTGGTTATGTGAATATCATGCAGATCATGGTTAATTGCTACAGTACAACACTTAGGTATTTCATGAGCGCTGATTAGTTTCAAGCTTTCCAGTATATCTCTCAATAGAATATGACATTTAAGGCGATTACGGCATAAGTTAATAAGGTAAGGTAGACTACTATCAAGTTTTCATAAGTCTTTCGGTGCTCAGAACTCAGCATATGGATTGAACAATTTGTTCGTGTGACCACAACTCGTCGAAATCAGCTGTTCAGTATTTTATTGAGGTGGGAGTCAGTTAATTACGAGTCAAAGTCAAAGTTAAAACGTTTATTTCAATTAGACCATTGAACAGCACTTTTGAACGTCATCATTAAGATTTATCATAATTAAGTGACTCTAGCGTCCATTCGCAAAGGTAGATTCTTAGAGTGTAATGACTCCATTGCATTTCAGGTCTTTCTTAATTTCTGATATACTTTGTATGGGTGCAATAGTTGAAACAGCTTAAATCAAAGCGTTTTCTTAGTCACCTTGGTAATTATACAAGAACCAAGGTACCTTAAGCAGGTAAGCTTCCTTATCTGGTCTTATTGAATAGGTTAATTAATTACAGTTCCTGAATTTATCTAATTACGTCTTAAGGCAAGTTGCTCGTTTATTTCCGCACGAACTCGCGTCCCGCGTCAGCTATGAACTACCCACTCTTTCGCCAATTACCCAGGCACTTACTTTGTGCCCTCTTTCTTGCTTATTTCACTCCGCCTTTGCTTGAGATAAGAGCAATGAGATCCTCTGTGAAGTCGCTGCAGGAAGCTGACAATAGAAGCTACCTGGAAGCGGTTTTTTAATATCGCCTTTGATAAAATCTTGTCTACAGATACTTTTTATAATTAACGGGTAAAGTAATTACAAAGCATTCTGGACATCATGAGCAGGGTTTGTTTTCTTTCTTACTGCTGCTTTGAGACCTGTTTTTACTTTTGCAGCGAGGTTCTCTTGGTACCTAACTAAAACATTTTTGGAGTACCTACATTGATTTTACTATTTTAAGTTTATTTTATTTATTGCTTCTTTGTATTCATCTCTATTCTTTCTTACAATTTACCTTAAATTATGAATTTCAAATGTAACGTAGAATGTATGGCTATAGAATATTATTTTCACAAACTTGAAATAATTTACTCCCTACATTCTAGCAAATAAATCATAAGATTTCATGCAACATAAACTTAACATAAGCTCCCGTCACAACAAATCGCGAACCACTGAGAGCTTTGAAAACTTAAAAAATATGTATAGTTAGTTATGTACGCTGAACGCTGTGTCTGCATTTCGCTTCCTGTAAAATGCAAACAAGCCAGCGAAGCAATAAAAATAATAAGTCGGAAGATGGCGGAATGATAGAACACATCGCATCTGCCAGTCGACGTTTACTGTCGGAAAATGAGATCGGCTTTTTTTTTTTTTGTAAACCCATGAAATATTTTTCAAAATTGAGTTTCTGTTTTAGCAATGTTTCGTTGACCTACAAGTGCTACTTAGTGTCTTTGACAAAATTACGGTTACGGAATCTGACACAGTCCTGTCAAAGGTTTTGGAATCAGATAGGCAGTTGCTCCATGTAAACTACTGGTAGGTAAACAGCTCCATGGCTAGCTTTTTCTCAAATATGTTGGGGCCGGCTTCCAGTTACGGCTGCAGATTGATTGTACAATCGTTTATTAGTGATCCTAAACACGCGGACTTAATACAACAAGTCATTCTTATTTGGATTAAAAATACACTAGCTAACTTCAAAAGGTTTCCCGCGAAAATGCAAATAAAACGAGACAAGTTCAATATTCGTTCGCAAAATCGACAGCGATCACCTCATATAATAAACTCTTATAGAAAAGCGTTCAAATGATTAGTAAGTTGAACATTTCCCAATTTCCGTTGCATGAAATATTATGAATACTTACTTTGCGAACAAGCACTGAAGGCGCACTTGAAAAGGGAAATAAGTCATCGACTGTCTCGTTCGCATGTAGATACCAATAAAATGTTGTTGTGAGGCACATAGGTAGGTATTTGTGTAATTTATGTATTCAGTTCTGAAACAGAAAGCAGGAATATTTGACTGCTACATTTTATGAATGACAAGCTTCTGTAGCGACTTCCAGAATGTGATATTCGGAAATTTTCCCCGGGGTAAAAAAGTGTCCCATGTAGAACATTCGACCTGGGACATCACGGGCAGATATGTGTGCCAAGTCTCATACCAATAGATACGTTCAGCCGTTCAGAGTTATTGTAGATATAGATTTAACGAAATAAAAAATCCTCACAGTAAAGAATAGCAGTCAGATACGAAATATATAGGTACGTGATACGTCCTATTAATGGGGCCGAAGTCCCAGCTAATTGAAGGTGGTTCGTCAGCCAACGGCGTCTTACATTATTAATTAGTGGAGGTCTCATTAATAGATTATCAGGTGAGGAGCCAGCAAATCGTATTTTCCAGTAAATAAATTAATTGTTCCGAGAGGTGGCTACAGATAAGAGCACAGCGCGTCGCCGGCCGTGTGAAGGTTTTCTTTTTATTTCTCGCGGGACGTTTCGGACTATTAATCTTGTTTCATGTGGAAATGTGCTTTTACGTAATTTGCACTTGCCCCATTGCAACTTTAGAAGATTAGAAGTAACTGAAAAGTAGTCTAGCATTTGATTGGGAAGAAACTACTCATGTCACAATATAAAGTTGATAGTGACATGTTATTTCTGCAATCGTATAGTTCGGCAATTATTAATACATGCCGTATTCAATAATTGTACTCCACATAAGTAAATTACTTTTATAACCATATTGTGTCAAACTTCCAATCTAGCAGAGCTTCTATTGTACATATTTAGTCAATGTTCCCTTAAATGCAAGTACCAGATTACAAGATTTTTTTTTCTGGATGGGAAATCCTCAAATGACTTCTTCCGCCCCGGAGCGGAAGGGAGTGTCATACTTTTAACAACCAAAACCCACCCGTGATCCTTCAAGTGCCCTTTGCGTTCCAGGGCCGCGGTGACTCTTTCGAACAAATTTCACCCCGGCATAGCGCCTCCACGCGCAACGCGTAAACGTGCGCGAGTGCTCTCGCCTCCAGATCCCACGGCAGCAATCCGGCAAGGAGGCTCGTCCCCTCGCCAGAGACGTGTGGTGTCCCCGGGCCAGCCGGATGGCCATGACCGTATGGGCCGCTACCAGGTGGCGTGCTGGCAGCCCCGCATATGGCCTCCGGCAGGAGGCGTTTGGTCCCCCAGATTGGGCAAGAGCTGCTTGAAGGCAGCCCCGGCCCGCCCCAGTTAGGGAGCGAAACGTCGGAAATGTTTCGCAAAGTTCCACCGGCTGTCGAGAACGAGACCCAAGTACCTCATCGTCGACCCGACCCCTCCTACCGTTATCTGGGATCCCGATAGTGACCGGTTCCGAGAGCCATGAAAGCACATAGCCTCAAACTTGTGCAAGACCACCTCGAGACCCAGATGCCGATGACCAGACGAGATTCTGTCAACGACTATCGCAACCCCGCGTGTCATCAACTCGGCCGCCGCCTGGCGTGACCCCCCCCCCAGGTCCCCTTGTGCCAGGACTAGCGTGTCGTCCGCGTAGCAGACTACGCTGACGCCGTGAGGTAGGTCCCCACGCAGCACCCAGTCGTAGCCGATTTTTCACAGGGGCGGCCCCAGAACCGAACCCTGTGGAACATGTCGAACGCACGACATTTCTCGCCGATTCCTCTGTTTAGATAACGGCTCTGTCCGTCAGATAGACCTCGACCAACACAGCACCAGTCTTAAGTTCTAGTTAAATTTATGTAAGTACATAACTTTTTTTATGGATGGGAAATCATTAAGTAACTTCTCCCGCTCTGGGCGAATCGGAAGGGAGTGTCAGACTCTTACTGACTAAGACCCACCCGTATTCCTTTATTGCTCATAAAGTTTATTTTTCCTCAATTCTCAAATTATAAATAACTTGCACAATTTCACTACATTGAAAGAGCAACAGGAAAACCAAAATGGCTTGGTTCACATATTTTCCTAGGCTTAAAACCTTTTCATTGTATTAATAGATCGCGTGTATCACGCTCCGCGTACCTACACAACGACATAATTATTATAACCAGTAGGTACATAATAAGTCTCACCTCGCCTCCTAGAATCGTTCGCTGCCACCGCAGTTAACTTCAATCTGTTTAAAGTAAACCCCCCTCTTTACATAATTGAGTACTTATTGTGAGAACACAACTAGATAAATATGTACTTACTTACAAACCATGAGTCAATCAGTCGTGTGATCATACGTGTAGCTTCCGCAATTGATCAGGATTAATATATGGGAACCAAAAAATATTGCACATGACAAGTTTAAAGACATTGGCAAGTGATCGCTAAAGGTGGGTACCGGCTGGTTTTACAAGCTGTAATGTTAGTACATTCACAACGAGTATATTACGATACGCTCTAAGCTGTATCCTAAAATCCGAATAACACGCTCGTATTCGTGCTCGTTTCCACGTACTGACTGCACGAATTCCCGCTTTGTAACATGGTTGCATTACACCTGGTAACACCGGTCAGTACCCAGCTTTAAATGTTTATCAGATAAACATGCTATCAAAACTTTTGCCAAAAATGACAATTTGTCTTTTTTGCTTTTGAATTTCTAACACAGTTTCCGTTGATTCGAGTTGAAAGTCAAAGCTGGAGCCCCTCTATTGTAGATATATCAAAATCAAAAGTCATTTATGTAAGTCCCGTAATTATTAGACAAATAGATCAGACACTAGACACATCGGACACCAAACAATTGTTAGACAAAGAAAAAGTTAAATGAGATTTGAATACATGAAACAGTGGCCGAAGAACATAATGAATACAGCACAATGTAACAGTAAACAAACAATATGCACAAAGTATACCAAGTCAACTCCTTTTATTAATAATAAAAAACTTAATTCAAGTCAAGGAGTAACTTCGTAATAAACCCGTTAAGATTTTCTTTTCTTAGTTTAGCAAAGTAGTTCCACGTCTGGCGAGCACGTTGCATTAATAAGTAAGAAGCGACCTCATCATCAGCGCCTCAGTTTTAATACGGCAACAGTCTCAGACTGCACGTATAAAAGGGGTAGCTTACGTTAAAGACCTTTTTGGCGCTGCCACCACGTCACGTCTCGTCACGTTCAAGCTTTATACAGTGAAATAAAAGCCTCGTCGCGGTCAAGGCTGCTGTAAATGTGGATATCTACCTCTACTGGTGCGAGATCATGGATTTGACGAGAATATAAAGGATTATGCGAAAGCCTAAACTTCACTGATTTCCTCAATCAGTGCTGACATTGGCGTTATAAGGGGGGTGTTTACGGGGGCCGGACATGCGAATCCTTGGCATACAACGAAATTCAAAATTCCAATAAATAAATATTGGACGCATCGCACGTACAATCCATGCCGAAAATATATAGGTTCTGTATGAGGCTTCAAAGAGAATTTTGTAATTTTTAATGTACAATCCTATAACTAGGGTCACAAAAATGTATACCTTTTTTTCTGGGTAAGATATCAAATGATTTTTCCCGCTCTGGGCGGAGTGGAAAGGAGTGTTATACTCTTACTGACTAAAACCCACCAGTGCAGCAGTGATGCTTCTAGTGCCCTTTGCGTTCCAGCCTAGGGCCGCGGTGACTCTTTCGAACAAATTCCGCAACCCTAGCTGGCATTGACCCTATGGCGCCCCGTCTTCTTGTGTAATACGACGCGCCGTCGACCTGGACCTGGTTGCTATTGGACGGCGAGCCACTTCTAGCTCGCCGTCGCCGCCGAGAATCGCCCTGCGTTTTCTTACCCTACCAAGGATTGAACCAGGGACGGACGCGCAAAGTTGCCGCCGCCACGTCGAGGACACGACGTTGCTCCGCCCAAGCAGGGCAGACCACCACCGTGTTCTCTGGGCCATCCACACAGTGTTGAACGCCGGACGTGTCCTCCCGCGTCACAAATGTATACTTACTTAGGTAAAAGATATGATAGGTATCTTCAGCCTGATAGCAGTAAATTTTTCAAGCAGATTATGCTCCACAAAAAAGAATACATTCTAGATCCTATCTACTTTAATATTTAACTAGATATATCTAATAAATAAATACACCGTAGCATTTACAATGTCAATGTACCTAGCGACGTCCTTCGCGAGACAAAATTAAATCGTGCGGATCAGGCCTCTGAGAAAATAGAACCTCAGGTCAAATATGGGTCAACAGAAGGTTCAACCTCCTCACAGAGAACATGTTCAATTAGGCTAGATTTATTCGAGAATTGAGAAAAATGTAGAAAGCTTGAATATATAACGATATTTGTTCGGTGCTTATCATGTCTGAGCGATAAATAAACAGATTAAAGCAATGCACTCTGGTGCGATATAGTTGATGTAGTTATGCGAAGGTAATCGACCCTTGGGATGGAGCAACCTTGCGACATTGGCGCGGAGCCGCTCAGCCGGAGTGTGTCGACCTGGCGGCGTCCGCTTCGCTCGTCCTCGCAACATAGCTAGTGTCACCAGGCATTTACGTTTCCGTAGGACTATCTACAGTTAAGCCCTTTATAACTTTTTTTACTTGTTTTTCGTATATATCGCAAGTCAGGTTACAATTTCGTAAGAATTTTTATCAAGCATATTAAAGACTAGCAGCGCCCCGCGGTTTTACCCGCGTAGTACGGTTCCGTTTGTAGATAAGAAATAATTGTTACTAACACAGTTGAGTCATGTTACTTGAGAATAAAGTTTTATTATTATTATTATATCACCAATTTAAAAGTGGGTATAATATCAGATTCGTGTCCGCAAAGCTGACACGAATCCCACAGTTAAACAAGCACCTAGCAAGACTGAATGAAGTTCAAGCGATTGTGAACTAGATAATATGGTTTTCGTGAACACTACTTTCCGAAAACTTGGTGTTGATTCTGGCTTTCACTATGGCTCTATTCGTAATGAGAATAACTGACAAAGTGACATAGTGTTGTTTAACATAGTACAAAATGTATGTAAAAAACTTAAACAAATGTCTCCTGTTAATCGTTGGATTTATCATATAGGCCCCAGCCCAGGTCCAAAGAATTGCGGTGGGTTAATACCAAAACACAGGAAATTTATTTTTATTAAATAATTTTTTTAAGAGAAATGTCCCAAAAATAATTTCATAATGTGTAGTGTGAGTAGCGTCGCCCGCCCGTCGAAGATGGGCGACAAGGGCGCGCGGTCCACCACTGCAGCATCAAATCATTCAGTATTCTTCTGAATATCATTATTACAAGCTGCGTTTGAACAGACTTAAAACGTTGCTTTCATTTTACTAGGTTGTTAAAAGTTGGAATAAATCAAGTTGATTTTATTAATGGTCGGTTATTCTTAAATTAAGGATTTGTAGATTTTTTAAGAGTTTGATAATCTATTCTAACAGTACACAGAATCTAAAATCATATTCTGAAAAAAATCTGCGCATCTGCTTATCAATATTTTATTTATGTAAACGTTTTTTATGAATAAGCCTTACTATCTTTTACTAGCATCGTCCCGCAGTTTCACCCGCGTAGTTCTCGTTCCCGTGGGAATAATGGGGATAAAATATAGCCTATGTTACCCGGGGATAGTGTAGCTTCCAAACAGCGAAAGAATTTTTCAAATTGGTTCAGTAGTTTCGGAGCCTATTCAATACAAACAAACAAAAAAATCTTTCCTCTTTATAATAGTAGTATAGACATGCCAAGTTGATGTTGACTATCGTATTTGCTTGCCAGAAAAATACTAGTACTATTTGAGTCACTTAACTTTTTAATAGTAAATTTCGTCAACTTTTACAATTAAAAAGTTAAGTGATTCAAATAGAATTTGGCTCAAAGTGCCTTTTAGTGTTCTTTTTAGTGGTGTGTTTTTTTAGTGTTTTTTTTTTCTAGTTAAGTAAACATCAGAAGATGTAGTGTTTGACTCCGTTTTAAAACCCAAATTCTCAATTATGAGGGTCGTAGTATAACTGTTTGCAAGACACAAAGAAATTAATAGGTTTTTTTGGTTCACAACAGTTTCAGTAGTTATAACGGGTAAAACGTTTTTTTTTTTTAGTTTTTAACCGACTTCTAAAAAAGGAGGAGGTTCTCAATTCGGATGTTTGTATGTTTTTTTTTAATGTTTGTTCGCGCATAACTCCGTCGCTTGTCAACCGATTTGAAAATTTTTTTTGGAAAGGGTATACTTCCCAAATGGTCCCATGAAAATTTTATCGAAATCAACCAAGCGGTTTTCGAAAAATCGACAAAAATCTAAAAAATGTATCTACATTGACGACCTCTTAGTTTACTCTGCAAAGGAGCAGTACGTTTTTTTTACACACACAGATTTTAAATGCGTGCCAAATTTTATGTACTCGTACTTATGTATTTTTGTTCGCGCTTATCTCAAAAGCTATAAGTCGGATTTCAAAATATATATTTTTTTGAGTAGGTATTGTCCAAATGCTTTGGGTTCAGTGAAGTTTCATTTAAATCGGTTCATTAGTTTTTGAGATATCGAGTTAAGTGTGTATCAGTCACTAGGAAAAGGTGTCGTTGGCTTAACCGTGTAAGTAATTTTAAAATATATGTTTTATCAATGCATGCAATAAAGATCTAGCTAATTAATCTTAATATTCATAATAAATAGTTTAATAAATTTAAACCGACTTTAATATTGTAATTTATTAAACTTATAACTAAAAAAGAGAGAAATAAACTTTGACATTCCAACGATTATATAGATAGAATAGTTGGTGTAGGTTATACACTTTTTAAAAAAGATTTTAAAAGATGAAACTTTTATATTTCTCATTTTTCAATCAATTACAGTTTTGATCATTTTTATAATATGTACCTATTACTTTTTTATTTGCAAAGCGGTCTCAATTAATAACGTTACAGTGCATAGGGGAGAAAGACAAACATAAAGCAGAGGAAAATCCATGTTATTTATCAAACAGCAATTTAAATACCTTCTGAGCTCATGAGCGAGTGATGTGAACAAATTACGTAAATGTATGTTTAGTATTAGGGGAGGGAAATTGAATCCTAGGGGAAGCTGCTGTACTGGCGCCGTTGGTTTTTTAAAAGCAATTGTTATGGGTAGGTAGGTATACCACACACAGCCATTTATGGATCAGTGCGTAGGTAAGTTACCCTGGCGTGTAGCTAGTAATAAATGTGTGCAGGAAAATGAATTGAGTGATCACGGTTACATAGTCATGTCCTTGTTGATGGAGCGGTTTGATTATTAGTTTTGATTTTCAAACGTTTCCATTACGTTTACTATCAAATTTAGCTCCCATACTATCAAATTATAAGTTTTTATTCTCCGATTTCTCAATAAAGCATTTGAAATTAAGTATTACTCAAATTAAACGTCATCTTAAAAATCTGACAAAGGTAAATAAAGTAGGGTTTGACACGTTCCTAACTCAACATAGTAAATTAAGAAACCCGCCCCCCGCAAACACTTTAAATGTAATATCTATAATTATAATAAACCATTAACACAGTAATTAAGCATAACAACGACCATTACAAAAAAAAATGTCTATGATCGTTATCTACTCCTGAAAAATGTTCGGTTCATCGACCTCTTTCATTTGTAGGCGTAAACATTTCTTTGTGTTAGTTACGCACCCTTCCTTATGGGGGTGAAAATAGTCATAAAACAGACACATTTTTTTGCTCGGGTTGGGCGAGACGACAGACGAGGTGTGCAAGCCCCGGGCCTTTGATAACTCATGAAAAATTCAAGTGCTCCCGACAATTCTACCTTATACAACTGTTACAGGATAAAGAGTTCAGAGTAAACTTCCGAGCTGAAAAACTGACGAGCTTGGTGAACATTTTAAATTATGAATTTTGAATTAAGGTCCCTCAAGGAAAAAAGGTGTTTTTACTATCTCAGGTTGGCCTGTAGGGCAAAGGGCACACTGGCCGAAAGGCTGAGGGCGGTCTTACCCGCGGACGAGGTCCGGGTGTCCAGGCCGACTAAGCGCATCGACATGCGCATAGTGGGCCTGGATGACTCCGTGACGGAGGAGGAGGTTGTGGCCGCCGTCGCCAGGACTGGGGGGTGCTCTGCCGAGCTTGTCAAGGCGGGCACCATCCGTCCTGATAACACGGGCATGCAAACCCTTGTGGTGAGCTGCCCCGTGGCGGCGGCCAGAACTCTGTCGGAGGGACGAAGGCTCTTGGTGGGGTGGGTGTCTGCCCGGGTAAAACTGCTGGAACCCAGGCCTCTGAGGTGCTACCGCTGCCATGTGGGCAACCACACGGGAGCTATGTGCCCCTCGGAGGTGGACCGCAGCGGTCTTTGTTTCCGCTGTGGTCAGCCCGGTCATCGGGCCGGCTCGTGCGATGCCACGCCGCACTGCAGTGCATGTGCGGCTGTTGGCAAGCCGGCCGAGCACTGGGCTGGGGGAAGGGCCTGCGCGCCATCCGCCCCGACCAAGGGCAAGAGGTCCGCCGCCGCCGCCGCCTCTGCCGCCGCCGCGGCTTCCGTCGCTGCTTCTGCCGCTGCTGCTGTGGGTGCTGCGACTCCTGGTACTCGGGAGGGGGCTGAAATGGAGTGCCAGTAATGGTCCCATTTCGGCCTCCTCCAGAGACAAGTCGGCCGCTGTGCTATTGCGCAGTGGCTGATGCCTGTGGACGGTGAGCGTGGGTGGCTCGCCGTCCGATACCAGGTTGAGCCGACGACGCGTTGTGCTTCACGCGCGCCTCAAGGAGCCGTCAGCACCAGAGACGGGGCCCCATAGGGTCGGTGCCTGCTAGGGTTGCGGAATTTGTTCGAGGAGCACGGGTGGGTTTTAGTCAGTAAAAGTCTGACACTCCCTACCGCTCCACCCAGGGCGGGAGGGGTCATTTGATGATTTCCCAACAAAAAAAAAAAAAAAAAAAAAGGGCAAAGGGCACAAGAAGGATCACGGGTGGGTTTTAGTCAGTAAGAGTCTGACACTCCCTTCCGCTCCGCCCAGAGCGGGAGAAATCATTTGATGATTTCCCATCCAGAAAAAAAATAGGCCTGTAGCACTTGGATAGTTTTATAGACAATACTTTATTAACTCTATACTAACATTGTAACGTTGTATTTTATAATGCTGCAATTTTTTCTTCTTCGAATAGCTTTATCTACCAGGCAAGCTTTGGAGTGAACTGAACGGGAGGTAGTCAGTGGTGCACTGCTATACAGCATGTTCCAAAAGTGCGTGGCCATATTTAAGGGTGATGTTTTGTATTAGATATACAGTAAAGAAACTACTATTTTTTTAAAATAAGTGACTGGAACTTTCGAAAAAATACTATTTTATTTTGATATTGTTTCTTTACTGTCATAGCAGATCCAGAACAACACCCTAAAATATGACCATGCGCTTCTGGATCACCTTGTATAATACTACGTGTAGGTACCTTACTTACCAATGCAAGATGTTACAGTAGTTTGCGGTAATATTGATTTCTGTATCTTATGATACACAATTCACAGACACACGAGTACTTTTTACTGCATATCAGTATAGAAACAATTGCAAAAAAAAATACATTGGGTTAGTTTGGAACTTTAAAGTATATTTTTTAACATGGGTAAAGTTAAATATGACCACACACCCCTGAAACACCTGCACATACATAAAGTTTAGAAGCATAGCGTACCTACACAGCATATATATATATACACAGTTTAACAGTAATTTAAGTATACTATTTCAAAATTGTTGTCTGCGTGTATATTTACTAGATACCTTAAGTGGTAGTAATAAAGTAAGATTTTAGATAGGTAATTAATTGAGAACCGCTTTGGGAAGTTAATGTTCATAGCTCGGTGTTTATGAAAATTACTTAAGCATTAATCATTCATTATTTACAGAAGTAGTCGTAGTGAGGTATTTCTTCCATGATCTTAGGGGTCGTCCATTAATCACGTGATGTTTTTTTAGACCCCCTTCACTCTGGAGATATATTGTGACGATTGTACTAAAGGGGTACCCCCCCCCCTCCTTCGGCACCCCACCATTGTGACGATAAGTCTCCTTTTTGAGGAGTGGTTGGAGAGGCACCACGTCGTACTCTAAATACCTTCCGCTTGACGCAGATACTCAGCGGCAAGGGATGTTTCGGGAGCTACCAGTTTCGGATCCGGTGGGAGGACGCACGTCAATGTGTGAACACTGTGTATCGCCCGGCGGACACGGTGGAGGTCTGCCCTGCTTGGGCGGAGCAACGCCGTGTCCTCGTCGAGGCGATCGGCAGCGGCGACCTATTGCTTCCGGCCTTGGTTCAATCCATAGTCCGGAGCGAGGAGCAATGGGAAGCGGTCACCTCCTTCTGCGAAGCAATATAATGCTAGCAAAGGAGGAGGTAGACCGAGTGAGGAAACGCAGGGCGATTCCCGGCCACTGTAGGCGCGGGCCTGCGCTGCGGAAGCCGAGCGATGAGTGGCGCGCCGTCCGATAACAACCAGACCCGGGTCAACGACGCGTTTTTTTTCACGCGCCTAGAATTTGTTCGAAAGAATACCTACGTGTGGGTTTTAATCAATAAGAGTCTGAAGAAATAAGAAAGAAGAAAGAAAGAAAGAAAACGAGTTTATTTGGCACAATCGAAATAATTTGATGATTTCCCGTAAAAAAGGATTTAAAGGAACGAAACATCGCCCGGTGCCTTATGTTCCGCTACTTAGGTAGGCAAGTTATTAAACGATATTGAAGCAAGTCATTTGCCCAGCTGTACAATTAAATATCCACATGTCATTTAAGCCGCTGATTAATAGGCCCCGTTCAATGAAAAGGATAGGCCGGCAATTAAACGGCTGTTTAAGCCAGGCTGCGACAACCATACCAACCAATTAGAATCTCAACAGAATCTGAAAGTGAAATAGCAAATATCAATTTCATAATTTACGCAAATCGTTGAATGTTCACAAAATCTTACGCTAGGGGAAAAGGTTTATTCCAATAAAAGTCGTGCAATCTCAGCGCCCCATACAGATAGCGTAGAAATATTGCCTCATATCTGCCACGAGCAGTAAATTGCCGAAAAATGTTTTTGATCCCTCGTACATAATAAACTAATACATATTTCATCAACGTCAACATACTCGTACATTCCGCTTGCTAGCGATGTATTTACTATATATTCTGGATATAGGTATAAGATACAGTACATTAATCTATGGGTAAGTGCGAACCATGAAGCGTCGTAAAACACAGATGCTGAAATTACTGGCAGTAGGTACCTATAGGTACAAGGAATGTACTTACGCGTCTAATCTACATAGGCGAACAAATATGTCTCGGAGCCACCTCTGGCATTCCCAAATGTAATCAGTCAGGCCTGAGTACTGACTCTCAGGGAATTGCTATGTAAATTGTTTTACCAAGCAGCCGATATGGTATGATCATATCGGCTGCTGCTATATGATCGAATAAAGTTAGTTGTATATTTTATCCGAGTCTTAGAATCTAGTTTTAGTTTTCCGTATCCGAAGGTTACCAACGGAGATCCTAAGCCCCCGTTGTTCGTCCGCCTGTCTGTCAACTGTCTTTATCTCATTAACCGTAAAAAATAGGCAGACAATCTAGGGGCACAGCAGTGCCCACGCCAAGTCGAGCAAAGTGCGGTACGGCCGAGACATCTTTTTCTCAATTTTTTTCGACCACCTTGAAATTATTAATATATTATTTATTTTTATAATTGAAATTTTCATAGAATATAAATTATGTAACAGAAATTTAAAGAGAATTTATTTTGGAAACGTGTTTAATGTACGGAATGCATCGTGTGCGAATCTGAATCTCAATTGGTCGATTTTTATTTAACATAATCATTATCAGCAGTCTGCCGTTGCGCAGATTTGCACGTTTTACTTATTGTTTCTTTGCACTATGCCCACACCGAGTTAACTCCCACCGCCCTTGAATAAGAATGTTAGTCTAATCCAGAAATCCCTACTTGGTACGTCATGAATGGCTCCGATAAAGCGTTCTCCGGTACGTGATCGGCATTTACACATTACCGTTTAGGCGCATAAAATAATTTGGAAAACGTAGTGAGCACATTTGATAAATAAGTTATCTCATAATTATTCATTCAGTTCAAGATTCTGCAAAAGTTGTTTTTATGTTTCAAACGTAAATTGAAATATATCGCACCTGGTTCAGACACTATGCTGCCACACCAAACCTCGCCTCGTATATTCGTTTCGTTTCATTTCTGTTTCCGTTTCCGTCGGGTGCACAGCAGCGGGGGGGGGGGGGGGGGGTAAATAAGTCTGGATGTAAATCATGTCATTAGAGGCGCTGCGATCGGCCCTCTGCCCGCTTCTAATTGAAAATAAATGTCATTAGTTGAGAGGTGGGCAGAAGCGCATTTTATGTTTGCTCGCTTCCGTTTAATATCCCGGAGATTTGGTCAGATTTCATATTTCTGAAATTGTGGTTATATTAATGTTTTGTAGTATCATTGCTATGAAATGGGTGTCGATCATTACGATGCTCCTTATTATAAGATATCTGTCGTTAGTTAGTTATTTGCCATGGCCTACAAATAAATATTATAATGACCCTAATTTTACGGTTTGCAATAGAAAAATGAATTAGGTACACTAATCTTTCCGAAGACTGAATAAGAACAAGCAAAAACGTTACGTGCAGATTAACACATTCCCTCAATATAACTAGATGTCCGATACACATATGTATATTAGAAAATTCATCTAATCAATGAAATGCATAAGTGCTGGACACGATCCAGTAGTGTTCTTCGAACTGGTATAAATAGTCGATGATGCGCATCACAATGCCAATAGAGAAATAAAAAGATTCTGTAGTCGAGCTACCTATCCCTGTGCGCGGGAGATAAGGGTCATAAATGAACTGCGATAGTTACGGCTAGAACAAAGGCCGGGAGAGCACTGTTTGCCCTGACTCAGATAACCCGCCAGAGAATGGAACGAAATGGGGCCGAGCGAAAACTGTTCTGGCACACTTTGTTCCGAAAAATCCGATCCATTAACATAATTAATTCAATGTAATCAATCGCCGAAATCAACAATAATGTTTTAACAATGTGGTACTTAATGCAGCATTAAATTGTATAATACTAAATCAATTTATTACGCTTGAATCAGACGGTTATAGTATTTATTCCGCTTTATAGTTAGACTTAAGTACTATTGTACCCGTTTATTTATTAACCTCGTGCTCGTTTCCAAACAATTGGTACCCATAGGTACTTTTTATGGATATTTGAACCCCAACAATAAAGTTTCTGACTGCAATGACGCGGTTGTAATGTGTGTGGAACCCACATTTGATTTTTGGCTCATGTTACAAAATTCAGTGAGGTGTGGAAAACATAAATGTAGCCTACTTTCCACGAAGGTATACAAAAAGTTACGTGCAAAAAATAGCCTACCTTTCGACACTGTATAAAAATATACGAGAGGCATATTGTGTGCACCTCCGTCAATAACTCGGAGGTAGCCGATCCGTATTAATATTTAACGTGGAGAGGCACCCTCCGACGAGACGTTCGTGCCAGGACAGCGTGAGAACCATCACCTGCTGGAAAACTGGGAAAGAGCGTAAAACATACTTACTGCGTTATAATTATATCACTTACAAAGTTTGATAAAAATTTAATCGTTTATGGAATTGTTATTGGAGTCGTTTTAGAGTCTATTTAATAAGCACCTAGGTACCATTGGCGTTGAAAAACTACAATAAAATACACGGGAAGGGATGGATGTGCATATAACGGACAGTTACGGTTTTATTCATTTTGTAACTTCGAAATCAGTCCAAACTTCGTTCTATGTAATAAGTCCGTCTCTCACAAATATAGGTAGCTTTTTACGTATTGAAGTGAGTCGAGTTTCAGCGCAACAACATCCGCTTCAATGTTTCATTTCATTGAAAATAAATAAGCGACAGCGAGCGCCGCGCCGGCCACGTGCCGCGAGCTTTTCACTTCATAATCAATTTCCCTTTTCCCCCTTTTTCGCCTTTTCTTCCTAATGAGCAAACATTTTAAACTCTGTTCATATCAGTTCGGATAAAAGACAAAAAGCAGAAATCCATTTTAGAGTAAAAAAAAACTCCACTATTTCAGTTTTCCTAGTTTTAATTCTGAGGATTTGAAATTAAGGTAGAAAGAAATATAAGATTCCGATAGACGAAGGCTTCGAAGCCCGAACGGAGTTTTTATTGAGTTAAACTTGTTGAATCGCCACCGCCAACCTGCCGCGAGGAGCTCAGTGAAAGCTGAAGCCTGAAACTTACCGTGTTCCAAGTAAAATATACGATTGAAAAACTTGGCCGCCTCTTGGCATTAACTACCGATCGAATTATTATGAACATACGATTTTTATAAATCGCAGTCTAGTAATTGGCAATCATGGAATCGAGGCCTGATATAATCTCAAAATAGTATAAAACAACTCGCTGTCTGCTTCTTTTTCTCCACTTACTTTTTCTACACCACAGAACGGATTTTCATATAGTTCTCACTAACAGCAAGAGCGATAGTTTGTATAAATAACTTGAAACCTTTGTGAAGTCACGCCTTGGGATGTTGACCTATTCCTCTAATTCATTAGATAAGATAAACATTTTAAAAGAAACTTAATTGATACTTCAACTATTACTTATACCTATAGTTTGCACCAACAGAGTCCTTCCATTAATTGTTGCCTAGCGTTAATCTGCATTTACTGTAAGATGTTAAATGGTGTTATTAGCCTATTTGTAATCAGCCTGCAGGGTCTGGAGAGAAATCTCATTAAAGGCAAATAGGAAGCGAAGCGACGCGACGGTGCGGTAGACTAAGTAGACGCAGCGAGACGCAACTAGCGCCACCCTCGGAAAAACTGCTGAAGCGACAACTATCGTGCCTGGGTTATATTTATGTTTTGCAGGATTAAAAGGTAGGATTTGAAGTGTATTTTGCGATAACATTGCTATTTCAAATTTTCAATGAATCTATGAGGACTCGAATTTTCAGACATACCTACAAGACAGGATATTCGTCGTAATTTCCACATAAGTAGATATAACTAATCCTAATAAAACCTTCGGTGCTTTTTAATAAATTGGCCATGTTTGAACTTCGAAATTCAAAATAATGCTGTTCACTAAAAGCATTCTTGTTCATATAACTCGGCGAAATGCACGGCTGCTTTTTCCGCAATTTCAGGTTTGGTTTCAAATTCCATATTCATTAGTTACCTAATCAACTCCTTGAAAGGTTAGCAATAATTTATAAGTCACCTTTTAGAAGTAGTATTTGATTGAATGTGTGAAAATGATGACAAATGTACTTTCTTGTTACATTTATTATGTCAGAGGATTAGTCTTGTAAATTAAGTGTGTGTAATAAAAAAACCTTGCGGGTTAGAGAGACCTTCAGTAGTGACGAGGGCTAAAATAAGGAAAAGAGATGATCCGTCTTGTAAGATATTAGTTCAGCTAAAGCAAATCCCAACAAAGTAACCAGCGAACATATTACCTACGTTATTATTTTCAGTCTTCTACCTCAAAGCAAAGTTGAATGAATAAAGAGGTAGTCTTCACAAAGATAGATAGCGTAGAGCAGCTTAAATCTCTCCAGTCATCAAGAGTATCCCGGGCTCTTTGTGTGTGCAGGCTGTATTCATCTGTTCGTGAAACTATGTTACAATTCAATTTTCTGTAAAGTACGTAGGAAAAAGTAATATGTGAGGTAACAAAGCGCCGACAGCTAGCCGCGAGCCCACGGAGCTATTGTGCCGAGCTGCACACTGCAGACTGCAGACTCTCCGTACCGTCTGCCCTTCAGACGCTCATACGACGAGAAAACTTCATATGTATCTGCACTAAGCACTACTAAAACTTACTCTTTTTGGCACCGCTAACAATTTTTAAGAAAGTTTGACTGTTGTTTTTTACAGAGCGCAGTTTTGAGATTAATTACTGTTTTGGCTGTTGTTATTCGCAATTAGTTGACAGTAACGACGACTGAATTTTATGATGTCTGTGGTTTTCAGAATCGATATCAATAGCAACAACGACGACAATAGCACACGACGTGCGCATTAGATTGTATGTGTAATGACAAAGGAAACATGTGATGTGATGTTGGTACTCGATCAAATTAAAAATCTTAATTGTTTTTGCTAGTTATCCATCAGTCAGGTGTGTTTTAGGATCGGGGTAAAAATGTCGGCTCTGGGTAGCGAGATGAAAATTTGTCTGTTATGCAAACGAACAGCGGATGGCATCGTTCGTTCATCAAATAAAATGCGAACGGCAGTGGCCGCGGCGCGCCGGTGACCCCGGATCGCAAACACACGGCTAATTGCAACAGAACCCCGTCTGATAACTACGTGAAAATTTAATCCTTCCGCTTACAATGTTTTTTGCTCTCATTATTAAGCCTTCGTTAAGTCCGGGAAAATTGAATTTATTTCATAGGTAAATTTTTCGTGCCTGAATTTTTTATAGAATAATTTACTACTTTCATAATTTACTGGACACGGTTGAAACAAAGCGTAAGGTGATGAGGTGTGGGGTACAAGAGGAGAAAGAAACGGGCAACAAGTCTAAACAAGAATTTTGGTGTTGCGTTGCTCTTCGCCTCTGTGCTTGTGTATAGGTATTTTTTTTGACGGAAAAGTAGTATTTTGTGTTCTTGTGTGCATTTATTATAGTTTTATTACAGTTAGAGTATTATTGAGAGTTTTGTATCTTTTTCATTAAAATTTGTACAATATGGCTGTGTCGGTGAACGAAAATTATTAATAATTATTAATATATATATAATATAATACTTCACTATATAATAATTACTTCAAGAGATCTAAGCGCGAATTTTGACACAGCCAGCCTAGTCGTTAGTTTTCCGATGACCACAGATTTCTAATGTGTGACATTTGCATGTAAGTATATATTACAGGAAAGAGGAAACAAAATTAAATAAAAACTAAATGTTACAAATAATAATAGGTAAAAATATAACATTATTTTATTATTTAAAACGTTCTAGGTGCTACAAGCACTCGGCCCACACATGTAGTCATTTTATCAGCTTGTTATTTCAGGAACTTCTTATACCTACGTACAATGTAAAATTCCTTTTGTAAAATCAATACTTATTCTAAGAATTTTCTTTATTGTACAGTAGGTAAGGGCTTACACAAGTACCGAACATTACATTTTTAATTGTGTTTTATTTTATTAAACAGGAATTTTGAAAATAACCCTTTCTCAATAGACAGGCATGAGCTCCGGGGCCACCCCCTTGGTTTTTCTACAAAATGTAAAACATTGTATTAGGTTGGGGAAAAAGTCTTTTCGCATTATAGTACGTATGAACCTGTAATAAAATCTCTTTAGCTAAACTATTTGTATCTGGCTGGTTTTGGTATCATTGAAAGTATAAATTTTAAAGAAAATAATTCCAAATTCAAATTAGGAAACTGTGTGATTTTATTTGTTTTTCGTCAAAATGAGTGAATCTAATGAAGAAATTCGATACATTTTAAAGTTTTACTACAAAAAAGTTTAAAATGCAACGCAAGCAAAAAAATTTGCGATGTTTATGGACCTAGTGCAGTGTCTGTGAGAGTACCACAAATTTGGTTTAAGCGTTTTCAATCCGGAAATGTTGATGTCAAAGATGCTCTGGTCGCCCTATTACGGATAAAATGGATGCCATTTTTGAAAAAGTGGAGCAAGATTCAGCACAGCAGTAGTTACGACGTAGCTGAAGAACTAGGAATTAACCACAAAACAGTTTTGGCGCATTTGAAAAAAAACTGGGTACACAAAAAAGCTCGATATTTGGGTACCTCACGAGTTCACTGAAAGAAACCTAACGAACCGCGTGTATTCATTTGTGATTCTTTATTACGACGTAATGAAACCGAACTATTTTTGAAGAAGCTGATAACTGATGATGAAAAGTGGTTCACGACTTCACGTACGACAAGAACGTGTGAAAAAGGTCGTGGTCAAAGGCCGGTCAGGCTTCACAGACTGTGGCGAAACCCGGGCTAACTCGCAACGAGGTGATCCTGTGTGTGTGGTGGGATTGGAAGGGCAATATTCATTATGAGCTGTTACTACCAGGCAGGACTATCGATTCTTTCGATTCTTCGATTTCAGAAGTAAGTGTGACAGCTTTTATTCAAACTGTTTATATTTTTTTCCACATCAATCTTGACTGTAATAATTGTTGTATTGCTTTTATTACAAAGTGTAGCCCTAAAAGAACTTTTTTTAAAGTATTTTGAGCGAAGCTTGATTCCACTATACTCCATTTATTTAGTAAAGTAAATGGAGTATAGTGGAATCAAGCTTCGCTCGCTCTTGCATCCTTCTTCTTTTTGACAATAGTGCTATCTTTTTAAGAATAGCAGAACAAAACCCATCCTATCAGAACTATTTTTTAACACCTGTGCTAAAAAAATATTCTGCCGGTGCTCTTGTAGACAGGTTCAAGTACACTTGAATGAGAACTTTTATTTCAGTGGCACACAAAATGATTGTTATGTTTGTAATCTTACCTACCGAAAAAGAAACATGTAAGAAACCAAAACACAGTCACGGCGATGATGAACGATAACGTGAATTCGTACAGTATGTTTTGTGACTTCATACTGAACGACGGGACATGTATGAATATTATTTTAACTATCTACGTTTAAAGATTCATCACCGTCGTCGTCATCATCATCCACAGCTGGACTTCGCCCACTGCTGGGCATAGGCCTCTCGGGCCTCTCTTTTCTTGTGCCACCCGCATTCAGATTCTACCCGCGATGAGTACACCATCGTGTGCGCATCTACTACGACGACTGACTTTCCTTTCACTAGTCCATGGACGCCGCTCAATTACTGATTTATCCCTTCGGATTAACCGGCTTTTTCTCAATCTCAACTATACAACGTGTTCAGAAGTGTGTGATCAGTGATCAATTAGGATTGTATTCTGTAGGAGCTATAAAGGGAAAATAAAAATAAAAACTTTTCAAGCAGTCTGATGCTGTCGCTGGCGTCAAAATTGATATATAACTTAAATAAACACCCCTAACTGTATTGTACAACAAAAAAAGAGTTTTTTTTTTTCTTAAATCTGTTTTTTTGGTGGTTCCTTAACTGTATAACAGTAAAGAATACCACTCTTAAATATGACCACGCACTTTTGGAACACTTTATATTGGGGCCAGCCCCCAGACCAGGCCAGCCAGCCTTCGGACCAGGGCCCTGAGTCTGCTATTACAATAGTGTCAGAATGATCAATTATTGGATTCATAATTGTTGATTTTGGCAAGTTTGATAATCTACTACTATAAAAGCGTCATTATGACTTTCCAATGGTCAACCATTGACACTCCATTGAAAGAAATGGCATAAAATGGTAATCTCATACATAATGACAACTGAATGACAGACGAATACGGTAATCTGCTAAAATTTTGACAGTTCCTTTGATCAGTGACCTACCATTAGAACGTCATTGCTTATAATAGTTCGGTTATCAAAAAGTATTTCGAGATCATTGACCGACCAATGATGGACCATTATGAACTTAGCAGATTACGAACTTTTAGCAAAATAACAATGGGATCGTGCTGGAATGACGAATTTATAAAAATAGCAGACTTGGGCCCAGATTAAATGTTAAAGGAATTACTCGAGACGATATATTAATGGGTGCTTGCCTATCATAGTGTGTCGACCTAGCAATACGCAGTTGTAATATTCAGTTTCACAAAACAAAGGAAACGATTGATCGCAAACGGTCAATAGTTTCTCAAACATACGCACAATATCAACAAAGCTATGACGTAGTAACTAACATTCCATAATCATTTGTAAAGTAACGTTTAACGATCACAGAGAAAAAAATACCGAGCTATAATTATCAAAATGAATATTGTTAACACATGGTTTATAGAATTTTATCTTAAATTCGATATGCGGAATTTTGTGGAAAAAAAACTATAATTTTTAAAATTTAACATTTAAACATTAATTATAGTGTGAATGAGTTCTCAATTAGACTGTAAAGAAACGTAACATAAATGGCTACCGATGTCGCCTTATCGTTAGTGCGCGTCTCGGGTCGCTAGCTCCGGCCACTAGCTCATTATACTTGTTACATTCAATCGTGGATAACAATGTTTTTGTACAGAACTCATATTTTATTATCGAGTTTAACATTAATTACAGTTAACACACAGGATGACGGTACGTAAAAATGCAATATTAAATACACACGTATGATTTTATTTAGCTATTTTGTACGTTAATTTTTTGCAGATATATTTTCAAACCTAATCGATGGCGGGATTAATGCGATGCAGAATTTCAAAGCAGATTTTTACTTTGTGGAAAATAAGGTTCATATTTGTCATTTATTTTTGCTTTTCGTTTTATATAAACTGCAAGTCTATAAATAAATGAATCTGATTTGTTTTAGATACAATCGTTGGTACCAGAAAAAGTTGACATCAAGTTATATTATGAGTGCCTGTGTCCAGATTGCAGGAATTTCGATACAATAAGTTTGAAGCCGACAGTTGAGAAACTAGCTTCGTACCTTAACTTGCACCTTTATCCCTACGGCAATGCGCAGGTACGATCTATAAATCATAACATATTATATTGTAAATGCGAAGGCGAGTTTGTTTGTAAGGCTTTCACGCCTCTATTGCCGAACTGATTTTGATGAATTTTGATACTTAAAAAGTTGGTACCTTGGAAACGGCTAAAGACTACTTTTTTGGGAAGTTTTATACCATGGCGAGCGTTGGCAAAAGCTAAGTTAAAATGTTAAAATAACTTGTTTGTTGCAATTTTGATGAATATATAGATAGATTAGACCTTGGAAAAGAACATAGGATACCTATTCCTTATTCCAGGAGTACATCGGGTACCGCGAGTTCTAAGGACCCAGGTCCCAAGTAATAGTTATGGATTACGGATCAGTAATTAATATTACCTAAAGTAACTATCATTAATAGCTCTGGTATAGGATGAAGCAAAGCTGTTGATGTTTGCTAGTTGTGACTATCACACAAATAAATAGTTTTACCTACTCTATTATTGACCTCGTAGTTGTTTTATGAGGTCCAAACTCTAGAATGTAGATACAAATTAACACAGCTGTCAAAATAAATAATGGTATTATTTCATACAGAAAGCAAATATTATTTGCTTTCTGTATGAAACTATGCTCGTCTTGAATTCGTGAAGATGTTCGTGTGATGTGTATTGAATGAACTTTTCATGCTACAAATTAATAAATAGAAACTAATATAAAAATTTGGCGACAGTAAATTTTTATTAAACATCATGAACTCATGATTCATGTCATCGTTTCACAGGTCACTCCAACAAATATCAGTAAACTGTGTTTAAACAAGGTTTACTTTAACGGTAACCTAATTCATATGGTCCAATTCCAATCACAAGGAGGAAATACTCAACATTCCTGCGCCAGGCTCATTGCAAGCTCCTCTGACGTATTGATTCCGGTTACGATACGAGAACAAACAGGAAAAAAAAACATGAAAATACAACTTTGTAGGTCATCGATAATGCACTAACACCCAAAATATTTGAAGTCAATTTATTTATTTCAGAACGACCATTGCATGTCGGTTTGGTGACGTTTGTCCAGCTGGTGGATGTCTATCGAAAAAAATTACAAAGATGATGATTATTTTGCAAAGTAAACTGTACATTTTAATGCAAATAGGCGAATTATTAAGTCATTACATTGTATATGAAATTGGCTTTTTGTCGCACTCGACACTTTGATCTCAAATAACTCCTCTTTGGTTGGGAATTCTTGAGATGTTTCGAAAATCATAATTCATTTGTATTTTCCTTTTTTATTTTTTTCTTTGCGTTCCACCGTGGCACTAGTGCTGCAGAAATGGCTTGAAGGATTAATGGTGTCACGTATGGCGGTGGTCGATCTTCAAGGTTCAGCAACTTTTGCCAAGGTTGGTCTGTGGATGGGTAACCATCTTATCATACCGAGTTTCCTCCGTACCTCGGAAAGCATGTTAAGCAGTTGGCCTCGGCTGTCTTTCGTAGATCTTTGGCAGTCGTTACGGATTGTCAGAAGCCAGTAAATCTGAATCCAGTCTTGCCAAGAAGTACCTTGTTACCCAGTTAATGATGGGTTGTGGAGGTCTGGTAGGCAGCTGCTCCACGTTAAAGATTGGTATTCAGCTGAATCCGATATGACTGGAAGCCGACCACAATATATTTGGAAAAAGAAAGAAGCGAATCGACTAAACGCGCGTCGACTGCTGCGTTACATTACTTAACCGGCTCAATAATGAAGGGATTTTAAATTGAATCATTACCTGTGATGAAAATTGGCTCCTGTACAATAATCGGAAACGGCCATCACAATGGCTAAACCTTGGTGAACCAGCTAAATCATGACGCAAACGAAAATTGACTAAAAAAAAGTTACTTGTGAGCGTTTGGTGGACCAGTGCCGATGTCGTTTACTACAGCTTTCTTAAATCTAGCCTGACGATTACGGCAGATGTCTATTGTCAACAACTGCAAACCATGAACAAAACCTAGCTGCTAAACAACCGAGGCTGGTCAATCGCTCTAGTCCACTGCTGCTTCAGGACAACGCTAGACCACACACTGCACAACAGACGGCTTCCAAATTAGAGGAGCTTCAATTGGAATGTCTTAGACATCCATCGTACTCTCTGGACCTTGCTCCCACAGATTACCATTTTTTCCGAAGGAAGGTCGGTCACATCCCATACATCGTGTGACCTGACTATAAAATGTCGCGGACATGAATAGTGTATGGATTAATTCGTTCCCCTGGGCACAATCATTAATCCTAAATTGAAAATGTATTTTTTAAAAGCCGAGGATTTAAGAACGTAACTTTTGAGGTTATGATGTAGGTAATACCTACCGAAGACTATAACCTCAGTTCAAACCACAACATGAAAACGGAACCTAAGAAAGGTGTAATTTATAATACCTACAACCTTACGTCTTATAAGATACAGGGCTTATTTCACCATATCTGAAAAAAATAAAAAATGGAACAGGCGCCTCTTTCACCAGCAACAATGAAGCTCTTGTTAATTTACATGGCAGATAATTTCATACAGATTCGGTTCCATTCCATTTTCTAATTAGAGGTATTCCATGAAGCACACCCAAACGAAGCACACCTAGACGAAGCACACCTAAAGTATTCCACTTAGCACACCCGTAGGTGGGCTTCAAATAAAAATTTAAAATAATTAATTTCCTATTCCACGAAGCGCACCTACGAATATCACTCGCATAGTGCGGGGACTAAGAAATAAAAATGTCGATAGAAGAAAATATTTATTATTTAAAAGACTAACTTAAATATCTAACATCTTTCAGTTTCATTATAATAATGTGATACAATACTTGTAATTTTCATAATGTTCATTATATAAATCCCATAGATAAGACGTATACATGATGCGCTAATAGTCAACGCGTGCGCCCGCCACTGAATTCCCGAGCCAACCCGAATTTAGCCGAGCGTTTCCGGAACTTGTTTACATGCTTTCTCATTACACTATCGCGACGTCACGGGCTGAGTGTATGCAATAGGGTAGTTAACAAAAAAATCTAATTAGTCCGTCGGATAGATTTCCAAAAAATATTGGACACGTATTTTTTCTTTTTTCTCGTAAACAAAAAATTAAGACGATACAGTGCGTTGAAAACTCGTGTGACGTCACTACTCGCTACAATTTTTACCGGGCCGTTACGTCACAAGCCCCCACTCCTGATCTTTGATGCTTTGTATCTACGTCATTTTTTATAGATTTGATAAAGGAAAAAATACGTGTCCAATATTTTTCTATAATCTAACTGACGGACTAAACATAATCATATATTTTTTACTCAAGAAACATCCCTATCGTGCGCCGGTCTTGTTATTGTTATTTTTTCTGTTTTTCGTGCAATTTATTCAAACAAAATAGGTAATGGAGCCGATGGCAGGTCCAAGTAGTAGAAATTTTAACCCATCTATTAATTACGTACTTGGCCGGAAGGGGACACAAGTGTTAGTATATAATAACAAACAATATAGTAAACACAAGATTTATAAAAACGGTAATGCCTTGTGGCGGTGTATTAAAAAAGGGTGTAATGGCTTACTTACATTAAGTAGCATGGAAGAAGTTGTTAAAATAAAGGAACATAAATGTGCCTCAAACGTTTTGGAGACCCAAATTAAGGAAGCAATGCATGAACTCGAGCAGCAAGTAGTTTCCACCATGGAGCCCAGTCCTAAAATCTACAAGCAAAAACTTAATGATACATTGGACCGAGGATTGAATTTAGTCAGTGATATGCCACAATTTAAAAATGTAAACATCAACATAGATCTCTATAGAAAACTATATTTACAATGTTTTTGATATTTGTCCAAGTTTTTATTGTTATTATGAAATAATCTGTGATTTTTTATGTTAAAGTAGAGTATTTTTATTATTCACTAAACAGGTAGCTATAAGAAAACTTCAACATAGATCTCTATGGAAAACTATATTTACAATGTTTTTGATATTTGTCCAAGTTTTTATTGCATAATTATGAAACAATCTGTGATTTTAAATAGTAAGATTACAAAAATGTCAAACATTGTGTCACATTATTATAATGAAACTGAATGATGTTAGAAATTTAAGTTAGTCTTTTAAATAATAAATATTATCTTCTATCGACATTTTTATTTCTTAGTCCCCGCACTATGCGAGTGATATTCGTAGGTGTGCTTCGTGGAATAGGAAATTAATTATTTTAAATTTTTATTTGAAGCCCACCTACGGGTGTGCTAAGTGGAATACTTTAGGTGTGCTTCTTCTGGGTGTGCTTCATTTGGGTGTGCTTCGTGGAATACCTCTCTAATTATTCAGAGAGTACCTAATGGCTAGTCGGACATAGTGAAATAGGCCCAAAGACGGCAGAGTAGCTTGTCGCAACTGCCAAGCTAAATTACATTATATATATTGTAGTCTTTGCTAAATTATTTCCTAAGGTACCGTCGTACATTTTTTTGAACGCTTTGACAGCTCTCATGTCATAACACGTTCCGTTCTATGCATTCAATAGGTATTACTGTCAATCCATCATTTGAAACTCATTTCAGAATACTTAATCCAAATCTCCATCTGCAAAATGATCTTATTGATAATACACTACACAATACATAAAAATTCTTAAATAAATTAAAATCTAGTATTTAAAAAAGGATGTGCTTTAAAGGTAGTGCCAAAATGAAACGTGTACCACAGATAAAACGGAATGGGTTTCGATGCGTTCCAAAACCTATAAAAAGTAGTCAGGAAATTAGATTTTTATTACAAAGCTAAATTATTTTACCGGCTTCAATAAAATAAGTTGAGCCCCGTAATTTAATATACACTTAAGTCACTATTTTTTGACGTATCACTCATTGGTGTCCGTTTCATATTTCGGTCAGGTCGTATTTGGCCGATGTCCTTTGGATAACTTCTTGCAAGGGAAAAAATTAAACTCCGATGGGGCAGTCCAAACCACCTTCAAAGATTTTATTGATTCCCGTCCGAATGTTTTTTTTAGTAAAGGGATCAATGAACTGGCAAAAGTGCATAGATAGCTATGGTACATACTTTGATTTATTTCACGAACATATATTTTTAACCGACTTCTAAAAAAGGAGGAGGTTCTCAATTCGGATGTTTGTATTTTTTTTTATTGTTTGTTCGCGCATAACTCCGTCGCTTGTCAACCGATTTGAAAAATTCTTTTTTTGTTGGAAAGGGTATACTTCCCAAATGGTCCCATGAATTTTATCAAAATCAACCAAGCGGTTTTTGAAAAATCTAAAAAAATATCTACATTGTCTACATGGACGACCTCTTAGTTTACTCTGCAAAGGAGCAGTACGTTTTTTTACACCAATGTGATTGGTTTGTTTAGGTGGGGGAGGGGAGGGGGTGTAGGTACCACTAAAAAGTGAAAAATAAAAAAAACTTTTTACAAAAAATAAAACCGACTTCTAAACAAAAAAAACCAAAAAGTATAAAATAACTTTAATTTCGGAAGTCGGTGTGTTCAACAACAAAGCAACCAAAAACACCGAGTTCCGAAATTAAAGTTATTTTATACTTTTTGGTTTTTTTTGTTTAGAAGTCGGTTTTATTTTTTGTAATTTTTTTTTTTTTTAGCAAATATTTATGGGAATGGGAATGGCTGGCGTATAGCCGCCGAGCAATCTTATTACTTAATCTTAATCAAATAAACCGAGTAGTTTTTCACACTAGTGCAATTATTTGTTTTCACGTTACCTGTGAAGATTGCAACATTTTTTTTAATATTATTTTAACAGACAATCGACAAAGGCAATGGCGTCTATGAGTTTAAGTGCCAGCACGGGCCTGACGAGTGCTACGGCAACAAGCTGCACGCCTGCGCCATCGACTACCTGCGCAACGTCACCAAGGCCGTCTACTTCAACTCCTGCATGATGGACTCCTCGAGGAACAACAGAGGATCTAACGACGAGGCTGCTGACGCGGTAGGTTTGGATGAAGATTAAGATTTTGATGAGAGCACATCTCCAGCTTACTTAAAAAAAAAACAACCGACTTCTAAACAAAAAAAGTATAAAATAACTTTAATTTCGGAACTTGTGTTTTTTGTTTAGATGTCGGTTGTTTTTTCTTTTGTAAAAAGTTTTTTTTATTCAATCATCAAAATTGGGTAGGTTATTCTTAAGCTTTCATCCATCGATTTTAACTTACAAATATTTCGGTTAGCTATTCTATTCATCCAAATAATTCGAAATATGTTAATGAATAAATTCTTACCGCCTTGTCATAGTCTATATTCAACAAATGCAAAGGTCATAAACTAATGCAAGCAAATTATTTTCAGTGTGGAAACGAATTGAACGTAGACCCAGAGTGGATAAAGCAATGCGCAAAAGACCCCAGAGGTAATGAACTTCTGAAAAATTATGGAGAAGAAAGCAAAAAGGTTGGCTTCAAGTTCGTTCCCTACATCTTGATCAACGGGGTTCAGAACGACGGCGGCAACTTCATGACAGACGTGTGCGCAGCTTTCAAGACACCACCGCCAGAGTGTGCGCAAGTCGTATGAATTAACTTAAGAAAAATAAACGTAATTTATACCTTTGTTTAAACTGTTTTTGTTTCACGGATGCTAAGGAAAAAGTTGGTTATGTTCAAAATAATCTGCCATACCACACCATGAGTGAATACAACTTTTTTATTTTAATTTTGGAATGGACCACTCGCAGTTCAGCACACTAAGACTGGTTACTGCTCAACCAGACAATCCTGTGGTGGCCTCAAATGAATTTCAGGCCCCCAGCCAGGGCTAAAAACTACTAAAAACTAAATGACCGCTTCGCCTGTGGGATACGGGCCTCGGCTTAACGGGGTCATTGAGAGGGGTAGCAAGGTACAGGCTGGGTCTAGTTATTATTATTTAGGGGATTTAACGCTAATGGCTCAGCAGCGCGGGCTGGCTCGTTAGGCAAAAGTCGGGGAGGGATGATACACGGGGGCGTCGCGCTGGGCCTCGTCGGCGAGGCCGGAATACGGAACGCGGTCTGTTTCTGTTCTTTCGAATCGTACTGGTTTCTCTATTGCTTTCCTGTAGTAGGGTGATAGGGTCACCGGGTTCGACTAGGGAGTGCCGTGGACGGCGAATCCTACTAATCTTGGAGGGAGCGTATCAGGCAGCCGATACGATAAGAGGATTCTGGTGCGAATCGGCGGACTCTATGAAACGCTTATTAAGGCGCTTCATGAATTGTTTGATTGTTGGAATGCAGAGGTCGACATGGATTCGATCGTTTCTAACGAACCACGGGGCACCTGTGGCCTTCCGCAGAAATCGGTTTTGAATTACTTACTTGCAATCTATGGATCCGGTACGACTTTGTGTGCGCAAAGGTAGCACAGGCATAAGTCATGATCGGACGTAAGAATACAACTTGGAGCTACTACTACTATTAAACTAAGATAGATTAGATTTTGTTTAGGATTTCGAGCCAAAATGGTAAAAAAGAACCCTAAAGAATGCGACTATCTGTCGCAGCTGCTAATTTTTATGGTAGTTTAAATTATTTAATTTTACTGTTAGTGAAAATAGGTGCTGAAAAAATATAGGAGCCGAAATGGGCTAACTAAGTCAAACGGGGAATCATATTCAAAACATAACATTCCCTCTCCCGTATCCCTGGAAATTTCAAAGCTAAATATCTAAAATAACGGAGTTTTCTGCATTTTCCGTGCGATTTTGATCATATATTATACAGCGCCTCAGTATCAACTATCGGGTTGGCAGTTGCCCACCACACATAAAAACTCCGAGAATTCTCCCTGTTTTATGAAGGTTTGCGGGACTTTGCTCTCTGTTCCGCATTACCTATACATATATAAATGAATAGCAAGAAAATTAACGTGAAACTTGTGGAATTTAAAGTAAAACTATCCATTTACATAACCATCACGAAATCATAATTAAAAGTGTATACCTAATGTTTTGATATATGTATGATTCGCAATACCAACGTATGGTCGTCAATATCGTAAAACTGCATGTGTTTATAGCAGCATCAATACCTACTACCACATGAAATACTAGCGAAGCAAAGAACCGCTACGCCCTTTATCCCGCCAACAATCACGTGAAACATTTTTTTTTTTTTTATTCCTAGTTCTACAAACTAAAACACATTGCGAGCTATGGGTGGCTCGCTGTCCATTGGCCCGCGCCTACGGTGGCTAGGAATCGCCCTGCGTATCCCGACACCCGGGTCGTATTCTTCTGTTGCGGCTGCTGGAGCGTGACTCGTGAGGTTTACCTCTCCCGCACGCGGCCAGCCTCCTCCTTCGCTAGCATTACTGCTTCGCAGAAGGAGGGGACCGCTTCCCATGCCTCCTTGCTCCGGACTATGGATTGAACAAGGGCCGGACGCGAGAGGTCGCCGCCGCCGATCGCCTCGATGAGGACATGGCGTTGCCCCGCCCAAGCAGGGCAGACCTCCACCGTGTCCTCCGGGCGATCCACACAGTGTTGAAACTCGGACGTGCCCTCCCGCTGAATCCGAAACAGCTACCTCCCGAAACAGCCGTGTCCAGTAAGCACCTGCGTCAAGCGGAAGATGAGGACGCCGAAGCGTCTCTCCAATTACCCCTCAAAAAGGGGACTTATCGCTGCAATGGTGACGTGCCCAGCACTAGGGTGCAACAGTCGCTGTCTCCATACCTCCTGATCCCACGGCAGCAATCAGATAAGGAGGCCTCGGCCTCGCCGGAGACCGTGCGGTAATCCCGGACCAACCGAATAGCCATGACCCTCTGGGACGCTATCAGGTGGCGCGCTGGCGGTCGCTTTAGCGACAGCGCCCACACTGGAGCCCCGTATGGGGCCATAGACCGTACGATCCCCGAAGTTACGGAAACCTTGATCTGACTACTTGCGAATATCTTCTTGTGTAGCTGAAACGTATTTAGGTATTTTCTGCAGTCAGAGTTGGTTTATTTAAGGTTCTCCCCGTGCCTTTTATACGTGTGTTTGGGTAAGTACACACCCGATTCGTGAAATAAAAATCGGACATTTTATGGCAACACTTTTCAGTTATATATAGCTATGTTTGTTTAAATATTTAACGCCACGGTGCAACCTCGTTTATCTTAAAAAAAAACATCGGGTTCACAGAACAATAAATGGAGTAGCAATAAGTTAACTGGCGATAGCCTCAAAACAAATGCTCGAGAAACTTTCAGATATGAGCGCAGAGACAGTTTAATTCTTAACACAAGACAATTATTACGGAACGTAGGTAACAATGAGATAAAAATATCGTTACATGGGCTATTATCACTATTGGTCATAGGCTATTTGATACGACAATCATTTTGTCAGCAAGTGTATTTTCCTGGAGATGTTAGCTTCAGTAGTGACCAGTGATTCAACGGTGTACAATGACTGATTACAAGATAGTGTTACTTTATTTACTTATCGGAATTGCGGTATGTGACCGCTCGAATACCGGTAAGCTAAAATTTCAACTATCTATTAGGTACATAAAGTTTTTAGACTTGGAAATTCAGAAATAATGCGTATTGGTTTTAGGATACTCCACGACCGCGACACCACGTAACAACATTGCACACAGAAATGGAACATCGAATGTGAGTGTAATCAATATTATTTTCTACCAATTTTTACACGACTGCCCAAAAAAAGGAGTGTTATGTTTCAGGGTTCATGTACAGACATCAACCCTGAAAACATAACACTCCTTTTTTACACATTATACACACAGATGTATGTTTGTGAGTTTCTTTATTCCACCATAACTTCTAAATGGCTTAACTGATATCAATGTATATGGTATCGTTAGAAGCGTTGTTATACAGGCTAGGCAAGTGAAAACTAAGAAGTAAAAAGGGGGAGCCATGGTTCATAAATAAAAACGAAAATATTTTGTTTTCATGAAAATTACTTCTACGTATATGTCTTCGTCTCAAGCTTGATTAGTACATAGCAAAAAAGGTATGAAATAAAAAACAAATAATTAAAAAACTTAAACAAACACGCCTGCCATAACAAAAAGTGAACTGAACGGAAACGGGGTGCCTCTGAATAATTCTTTACTCCCCCGACTGCAATGAAAGAATCTATCTTGTTTTTAATTTTTAGTTCACTTTTTGTCATGGCAGGAGTGTTTTTTTAATATTTATTTTATTATTTGCTTTTTTTGCGATTACTTTTTAGGGTTTCGTGCCTTGAAATTTCGCTAACGAATACTAAATTCTCATGCCGTCTATGATTCCTTTCTCGGGCGAAAATTTCAAGCTTCTATTCAACGTAATCAAGACGTCACGGACCTATCACATTTCTGGTTTTAAGTATACAGGTTGCTTCCTTAGTTTCCGTTGACCTAGCAGCATGAAATGTGGCAAAAAGCTAGATAAAATTACATAAAATGAAAGAAATGATTTAGAAAAGGTATCTAGCGAACATGATGTATGAGAGAACATTATTAATTGTGAACTGCCAATTGGTTCTTCACTCTAGAATAGGAAATTCGTGTACCTTGAGTGAAGCCGAGGGCAGTTGTGCACAGCTTCAAGTCGTCGGAACCCACAGGCGTTCACAAGTTTGTTGTCATATATGTTACAGGTTTTTGACTGAACAAATTTAAAATAACATTCCAGGTCCCTTCAGAAGCAACCATACTGAAGGACAAAGTGGAAATAAAAGTATATTATGAGACGCTATGTCCGTTCAGCGTGAATTTCTTCGTGTACCAGCTGAAGCCGGCCATGGAAAGGCTAGGCTCACATTTAGACATACACTTAATACCCTACGGACACGCCAAGGTACGTTAAATTCAGTATCATTACTGTTAATGCGATATTTTTAATTTATATAAAACACGCTGTGGGTCATCGCCTAGGCATTACAACGCACACGAAATATAAGCATTAAGTATTTGTCGTTTAGAAACGAACTGTACATTTGTAACCTACATAACCGTTAGCAGTAGATTGAGTTTCTTCAAAGCATTTTATTTCTTTGGTGTAGATAAAATGGTTTTTTTTTTGTATTAAATACTACTGTTGTGAACCCGTTTGCTGTAAGTGGTTTCCTAGTCTCATTCTTAAGATTGCCTTCACTTCATTAGCATCCTTAAATGTTAATGCTCCTCTTTAAAACATAATTATGTCTTAAATGGTAGTTATAGTGCACAGTAAATGCAAGTTTAACTTTAAACTAAAGTCTATCTACTTAAAAATATGATTTCCTGACTATTAAAATTAAATGCATCTCTACTGCCCCTGCACTTATCCATGAAGCTGTGTAGCCACATACATTCGCTATGAAAATTACTATAAACGATTTAAAATTACACTTGGGACCGTAATATACGTCTATTACGAGTGGTAGCCCTGTCGAAGTGTCCCCTCAGCATGCCGTGCAGCCGTGGCTGGTCTAGTCAGGGAGTCAAATTACTCGATTCTCGTAATAGGCACCGCTGTCGTTCCTTTAAGTATTGGAACAGTTACCTTGCACGCAATGCATAAATATCCTGTCGGAATCTTTGGAAATCCCATCTATAAACTATGCCTAGTTCAATATATGTCACCTGTTGTACCTACTTTTAGAGAAGTATGGCAAATTAAATGAAACATTTTAAAACCCCCGACACAAAAAGTTCCCTTTAAAAAGTAAAAAATAATAAATAAAACTCAATCTTAAAGTACCTAAGTATGTATTAATAATAGGGTATTTTACTGTAAAAATCTAATTAGTCCGTCTGATAGATTTACAAAAAATATTCGACACGTATTTTTTCTTTTTTCACGTCAACAAAAAATGAAGACGATACAGTGCGTTGTAAACTCACGTGACGTCACGTCGCTGGTAAAAATTGTAGCAACGTAGTGACGTCACGTGAGTTTTCAACGCACTGTACCGATCAATTCAGACAGATAGACAGACACGTCACACTTATAACACCCCTCTTTTTGTGTTGAGGGTTAAAAAAGAAGACTTGTTACGACCGCCACAAATAAAATGAGATAGGAGCTATAGAATGATGATAAGAACAGTTTTCAGTTTTGCTTCAAAATCGGCTTCAATGCGTGTCAATAAAATGGGCATTTACTTAATCTATTACATGTATATAAAAGCGAAATACCATATTTTAAAATGAGATAACAAAGTTCCTTATAGGGTGTTAAAATGTGTTTACGTGTGTGACACAGATTTTACGTAACTGCACCCGTAAGGGACCCACAACAGTGGTGGAAATTGTTTGTACTATATCTGCGCAGACAAAGTGCTAGTCTCGAATAAAACTACCTTCTAGCATCTGGAGAAATCGGATAAAAATGAGGAACTTCCAAGGCGGTCGCGTTGGTCGTCGGGTGTCCTCAATTTCCAGAGTTAGCAAAACGATCTTAGGTTTCAGGTTCGTGCAACTGGGCTTTCTAAAAACAAAAAGATTTTAATATATTTTATTTCATTTCCAGACTCGCCGCGTACTCAACGGCTACAAGTTCAGCTGCCAGCACGGCATCCCAGAGTGCTTTGGCAACACGGTGCAGGCCTGCGCCATTGACGTGCTGCGTAACGTCACTCGCTCGGTCAACTTCAACACCTGCCTCATGCAGAACATCTCCTATCGCACTGGATACCAGTCCTTCATCTTTGTTTTCCATTGGGTAAATCTTTAATGTGCTAAAAATGAACTGCTTTGGTGTGGATTTATGGATTATAAACCCAAGGCAAGGGATCACCACACTCGCTCGTGTGGCACATTTTTCTTGGGCTTTTTGATGATCGGTACCTATTACAGTGAGCTTGACTGAAATAATGTATATATAAATACTATATTTAACGGGTCACATAGGCTGCTTCCTTGTAACGTTTCGATGGCAAGTAAGCTTACTACATTTTAAGGTTAAGTGAACACTTAAAATCACCCCTTTGCCTATACTAGTTTCTTTAAACAAGACATGCAAGAACATGATATAATTGACAGTACAAAGCGCAGGCCTAAAATGAGCTCACCTAGACCAGTTTCTGCCTAGTTAAATATAATTCTCACAGAACAGGTAAATCAGATAATGACGTGCAGGTACCTACTCTGAGTTGTTTCTGTCAAGTCGGAACAACTGGAAATGGGTAATGCCATAAAAGACGACCAGTTTGTTTCCAGTTTTAAGTCTAGTGCCCTTCCGAAAGCTTCGGCCGAGTATTATTTGCTTTTTGTTTCTCTACGAGATGAGAGCATTTCTCAATGAAACTGCACTCACTTCTGTGGCCCACGTACCTATGTAGATAAACTAATAGGGAAATAAGGACGGAAAATTGTATGTTTGTGACACAATATGCCTGTTGCTCCTTCTTTGATGTATTTTTTTCTAGGTTCTGCTCAGAACTCAGGTATTGAAACGCTTTGGGAAAGAGAAAAAAATAAAGTAACATTATTAATGTGTTCGTTCGTTTATTTGTTTTAGACCACGAGCACAGAAACAAATTGTAAGCCCTTTTAGTGAGAGCTGAGTGATAGTCTGCATTTACCCCGAAAAAATAACAGTCCTGCATGTCTTATCGCCACTGGAGCAAATTCAGTTTTATTTATTTCTCTTTTCAGTGTGGCAACCAGCACGACGTGAACATTCAAGAAATATGGGAATGTTTGAATAGCCGGCGTGGTTCGATCCTCCTGAAGGGTCACGGTGACGAGACACACGCACTGGCTCCGTCCTTCGTGCCCTACCTGACCATAGACGGGTCCACGGAATACCAGGACCAGGCCATGAGGAACTTGTTCTCAACAGTCTGCCAGATGCTGAAGCCGACGCCAAGGGAGTGTACCATGATTTAATTAGATGTAGAATACATTTATTTTGACATAAAATAAGTATTAAATAAGTAAACAAGTTTATGTAAGTACAGAAATTTTAATATTTTTTACCGTCCCTAATGCTCCCACTTCATCCCTTCATCACCGTAAAAACCTATCCAAACATGGAACATGTCTCTCAGGAAAGATCATTACTGATTTCAGTACTACATCAGTGAATGATGACCCCAAACAAGTAAGAAATCTCCACCAGATAAAACCGTTTCATTCTAGCAAATTACATCTAAAGGAAGCTTTCTTCGCAACAACAACAATCCGGTGTAGCCCACACCAAGACAAAAGAGAATCGATTCCCGCCACGGAATAGCACTCGTAGTCGTAGTTATGTGTCGAGCACGAAGCAATGTAGCCGAAATCCTAAATGGTTGAAACTATTGTTCTGTCGTATAGCTCGACAAACTCGGGCTTTTGAAGGCTCCCGGGGAATTGTCGGTGCATGTGGACACTTTCCCACACGCCTTGCCACGTCGCGTCGTCGCGTAGTCGACACGTTGTCGCCGCTTCGTTGGCGGAGTCTCTTAGCAAACTGACCAGGGGCGTAGCTACCGCCGTATCAGCCGTATCAATTATACGGGGCCCCCAGGCTACAGGGGCCCCGAATGTGTGTATGCAATCATTCCTAAAATATTATTTTTTTCATTATCCATGATATTTTATTTCAGGTACAGGTTATTAACCTTTTTTTTATATAGCTGCTGTGCCAAAAGTTCAGTATAAAAAAAACAATACACCGAATTAATATATTTGCAGACGACGCAGATTTGTTAAAAAAAAAAAAACGAAACGTACTCTTTAATTTTAACCAATTTTATTTTCAAAATTTGTTTTCAAATCAATATTGTAGTTTTTTTTAAATTCAATTGGAGCTTTTTTCGTTACTTTTATAAAAAACTTTATACTGTTGGGGGGCCCCTCAACACATTTTGATACAGGGCCCGTCTAAGGCAAGCTACGCCACTGAAACTGACACCTATTTTATTCTCCATCGTTCATCCTTGCGATGATATGATTACGGTAAAATTCTCAAGAATAAGAGAGACCAAAAGCCACCTTATAGTAATGATTCCACATGGAACAGCATCGTGGTTTCTATATTACTCTATGTAAACGCTGCCATAGATGGCGACATGGCGCCTGCTGCTTGACCGCAAATAAAATTGATTGCTCAGGTAACTTGAATATTTTAAAACAAAGCTGACGGTCGACCTCCAATTGCTAAGTGATCGTACAAGGCGCTCCATTAGTGAATATTTTAAAATGAGATAACAGAGTCACATCAAGGAATGTGTTTTCTACTGTTAAATACATCTTGTGTGTCATATTGAAAACAACATTAAAATAAGAGGTCCATTCGAAAAGTAAGGTATGCGCCGGCATCGTGCAGCGGTGAATCATGAGACAAGCATTTATTGAATTCGTTTCGTTATGACTAAGAGAGCATTGTGACCATTGCCCACTGGCTATAAACGATACAGACATATTTAAAATCACACGCGATAAAACTGAGATACATTGTACCCAATGATAAAAACTATTTTAAAAAAATCATAAATAGGTAACTCGTAGCTGACCAGACTACATAACAGCGAACCAATAAGATGAAAACAATACATTTCAAGCTAATGACGCCGTAAGATATTTATAGTCTTATCACAATCATTGAATGATATGGGAAGTTGCCTAGGTGGAAATGTGACATATATCCTACTAAGGTACAAGGCCCCTACACAACTTTCAGGTTGCACCGCAGTTCTTGAAAAATTGACAAGTAAAATGAATAGGTATTAATTTTAAAGGACCTACTTAGTAACAGTACACATTAACATGCTATGCTTATGCTGTGGCAATTAAACAAATTCATTTTAAAAAAATCCCTAGCCTATAACAATCGATCAAACGAGACTTAGGATTAGTTAAGGACTAACTATAGTTAGTTACTAGGTACGAGAATGTAATAAAAAACTGTTTACTTTCACTTCTGAATTCTACAGTTGGATTCCCAATGGGAATCAAAGTAATTAATAGTCAGGGCATTCAGCCATTGTCAAACAATTTCTTCGCTCCACCAAGATACCATAAGGTCCAATTATTTGAAACAATGCTGCAAAGTCGTCATATTATTATTACAAGTTGGCGGAATGGTCTTTTAGCAGTTTAGGATGTAGCCTTTATCTATTTGAGTATGTAACAAAACAATTGTTTAAAAGAAATAGCTTTAAATGAGCACTGTGTACGAGCAAATAAAACGTAACTTCTAGTACATTTCGCTTCAGTTGAAACTGTTAAAAGCCTTTAATTAAACGCTTTGCTTTTTACAAGCGGCCGCTTCAAACTGCTGCAGCGAAATATAATTGTAAATGTTCTGTAGTTGTGCCGGCAATCGAAATAGTTCGTCTGTAGGTAGTTTTACAATTTTATTTTCACAGTTTACCCCAGTGCACGTTTTGTAGGTTAACGTTATCAAAAGTGAAAAATGTAGACGAAAAGCATTTTTATCATTTTAAGGCACAAAAAGCCAAATAAGCGTGGAAATTGTGCCAATCAAAAGTATATATACATAGGTACCTACAATTGAAAGTGGTCAACTCATCGCCACCGTAAACTGTCAATTTTCCTCTTCACGATTCATTATGCTAGTTAGGTAGGGTAGGAGTCAGATACATTAACTAACAAACCAAACTCGAATATAATGTAAAAAATGCTCAAATAAATAGAGGTTGTACTAGAATATTGTAAATCTACCAAGTTTTACGCTGACGTCGGTTAAATGAACGTGACTCCACAGCGAACCGAATGCTTTGACTGACAAGAATCCACAAATGAAATCGAGAACGACGAAAAAACTGTTGCAAAACATTTAGCTACGACTAAACAGAAACTAAGTGAGTTTCTACCGTTTTAGTGAAGACAGGTGGCTGGAATACAATGAAATGTATTGATTTCTTTAAGTTGTACGTACGTTTGGATATCATTATCAATCGTGTGACTTTGTCATACTTGGAAATGAATAAGCCAAACTATATGATGCACGACAGCACGACTGCCGGTGTCACGTATTTATCAACTCAGTGACATGTTCTAAGGAAATACAAAAGAAACTGCAAAAATGTTGCTTGCATTTGCAGTTGATCGGTACACATTTTAGTAACTTGGCTAAGGTTACAACTGACGTAATAATAAAATTTCACGGTACGGGTTGAGCGGGTTGTGCCACCTTCCCGGCCTGGTTAGATCCGGCAGATTAGCGCTGATCGAAGTTTCAATGAACTTCTCTAGACTCACTCAAACTCAAATTAGGCTTTAGCATTTACCAGATATCAATCATTGATCAAAACTTAAAAAGTTTTCGTAGTGGCTGTGGATATTAGCGAATCGACAGTATCTATGGCGAGTATATCTTATAACCGGTAAATGACTGTTTTCTATGCATGACTTTTATTTATTTTCTTGTAAATAATACGCTACGGGAAAGGTTAAAAACAATTAAACATCAAATTCTCACAAAAAAAAACACTAATTCATTATTTCCTACATTTAAATATCTAAAACCCACTGACCCACTAACGAATCTAAATACGAATAATTGCATGCAAATGTGTGATTGCAAAAAAATAATTAGCAAACTTGTTTGACAAGCTTGTGTTTTAAACAGTGGAAGTGTGCAATGCGAATCTTTTGAAAGAGCGAGTCGAGTACATGTAGCGAGTGCCCAGCAGTGATGTTGCGGAGGAACCGAAGTCGGAGACGGACTTTACAAATTTCGGCAGGTCTAATAAAATAAATAGTTGGTAAAACAGAATCGAGTCAGCCTATTTTATTACAATTATTTTAAAATAAAATAAAAATGTCATGTTTTCAATAACAAATTAAATAAAATACTTACTCCAAAAGTATCGAATAATGCTTCGACTTCTGGCTAAAAAGTGTCGGAGTCAGAATTGGAGTTGTAATATCAAAATCAATCGGAAGTCGTTGAAGCTCCGTAACATCCCTAGAAGCGAGTAGCGACTAGCGATGCACTTCCGCGCATGGCGCACTTGCACGTTCCCCATTCCCGATTATTATGAGCTTTGACAGACCTAGCATGTTAATTAAAAAGTTTGCTTATAAAACAAAAAACTGGCAAACTGGCGGCACATCTCGCCTGCGGCTGCCGAGCTGTGCCCTGCAGTTCGCTTGTTTTTGTTCGAAAATGAACGTGCGTAGATGCCCCTATGTATACGCTCTGTGGATATGTGTGTGTCACAGCATAGTTTACGGAACCGTTAAGTAATACAAGTGTACTTATGATATAGTGGCTTCGTAGAATTACATTATGGAAGTAACACGCAGAAGAAGTGAGAATATACGTCATAAAAATAAAGTATGTATATACATAATATACTTTATTTTTATGACGATGGTAAGTTGTGGGATAGATTCCTTGGTTTTTTATCAGACTAATAGCCAGTCGTCAAGATAAAGACATGTGCAATTAAGTCTGCATGGTGTAAGTTTTTGAAGTTGTCATAGGAATTCCTATTATTTTTATGATTGAACTCCGTTGAGTCTTTGGTTTATACCTGTGATACAGGTTACTCCAGAAGTGCGTCGTCATATTGAAGGGTGATGCAGCTGAGTTGCTGTTAGGTATATATAACACTAGCTGCTGCCCGCGACTTCGTCCCCGTGGAATCCCCGATTTTAAAACATTCTTTATCGCTGCTCCGCTCCTATTGGCTTAAGCGTGATGATATATAGCCTAAAGCCTTCCTCGATAAATGGTCTATTCAACCCAAAAAGAATTTTTCAATTCGAACCAGTAGTTCCTGAGATTAGCGCGTTCAAACAAACAAACAAACTCTTCAGCTTTATAATATTAGTATAGATTAAGGAAACAATAGCAAAATAAAAAAAAACTCGGCGGAGAACATCCTGTATGTACATTCTGAACTCCTGACAAATTCATTAACCAAATAACCAGCACAACAGAATACTAGCGTCGATAGGTAGTGTATTCATATTGACGTCACACTGCGGCTGTACACTCGTATGGAGGTGCCCTGTTCTCCGGTTTACGCTATAATAGTTCATTAGAATAAAGGCCTTGACCTCACAATTAGGGTTGCCAACCATACTTTATAAAAACATTTCCTACTTTATTTTGGATAAAAATACTTTATACTTTTGCATTACAATTAAGTAGGTATGGGAAAATACTTTATTTCTAATCTGTGCTGTGATGTGCAAAACGAAATAGGCTCATGGTTAATGATGAACTATCTATCAGACACAGAACGTAAATGCGAGAAAACTATTATTGATTATCAATTAATAAGTAACTAAAGATTATTTTTTTTCCAAAAAAAGTTGGCAACCCTACTCACAATGGAAATCGGACACCGCCACCGCAAAGTCTATAAACTCATAGAAACGTTGTATTCTCTCGACGTAAACTAACTCATCTGCAATGTTGTAAACATATGTACAGTTTGTTTAGATACAGGAAAATATAGTTATAATTATGTTATTAATACCTACTTATAAAAAGCGTTCACCAAAAATTTTCCAAGTTGGGAAGTTTCAATGGTAAATTCTCCCCTTTATATCAAAACTAGCAGCACCCCGCGGTTTCACCCGCGTAGCTGCCGTTCCCATGGGAATACTAGGGATAAAATATAGCCTGTTACTCAGGGTGAATGTAGCTTTCTAATGGTGAAAGAATCTTTGAAATCGGCCCAGTAGTTTTTGAGTTTATTCGTTATATACAAAAAATACAAATCTTTCCTCTTTATAATATTAGTATAGACAACTTTTGTTCCCGCTCCGAGAAAGCCTTTTTTTTTTTTGGATGGGAAATCATCAAATGACCCTAGGTGGAGCGGTAGGGAGTGTCAGACTTTTACGGACTAAAACCCACCCGTGCTCCTCCATGTGCCCTTTGCGTTCCAGGGCCGCGGTAACTCTTTCGAACAAATTCCGCAACCTTAGCAGGCACCGACCCTATGGGGCCCCGTCTTTGGTGCTGACGGCTCCTTGAGGCGCGCGTGAAGCACAACGCGTCGTCGACTCAGCCTGGTATCGGACGGCGAGCCACCCACGCTCACCGTCCCCAGGCATCAGCCACTGCGCAATAGCACAGCGGCCGACTTGTCTCTGGAGGAGGCCACGATGGGACCATTACTAGCACTCCATCTCGGCCCCCTCCCGAGAACCAGGAGTCGCAGCACCCACAGCAGAAGCGGCAGAAGCGGCGACGGAAGTCGCGGCGGCGGCAGTGGCGGCGGCAGAGGCGGCGGCGGCGGCGCTCCGAGAAAGCCTAATAGTAATTAACAGTAGGTCTAGGTAGCTTACTATATTTATTACCTACCGTACGTAGGTACTATTTACAAAAACGGCCCTCCATGATGCCGACTGCGGAAACCAATGCCTACATTGTTGAATATTTACCTTTGTACCTAGCGCAAGAAATAAAAGGAAATAAATTAATTTATCGAATGCATAACCTATATTTTTTCTTATGTAAGACAGAGCACCAACAATGAAGTATACTTATACTAAGACTTGCGCCATCATGGATCCTTTGCGAGAGAGAGACGGAGCTATAAAGAATCATATAATTGCTTTTTTACAATTTTATGATAGCAATGACAAGTAAGGGGGCTGCTGGTCTGTCATATTTCCAGCTGAGCCGAATTACGTCGTATACAAAACAAACTTAAAAGATTTTCTCTATTCTATGTCTAACTCACAGAGTAAGTAGGTACTTTTATATATATGGTCTAACTGCATGGTGGGTACCTACAAGTGGAATCCGCGACAATTGATTTTCCGAAGTGCCGGCATTTGCACAGATTTCCTTTTCAAATGGCTTTCTACTGCTAAAATACAGCAACATTAATAAAGTCGGGTAGACAGGAACTGTCTCTGAATGTAAATCACTGGTGGTGCTCGGCATTCATATAAGTCATACGTTTTGGCTGGCGTCTTTTGGAAAATACAGTCATAACTACTTTTTTAAAGTGTGATGTAGAAAATAGATTGTTACGTGGAGTCTCAACGTCTTCTAAGGATAATCCCCATGTTCTTAAAGGAACAACTGTGAAAAATACCTCTGATTTCCCTAAATTTTAATAATTTCTTGACATTGATTTCTGAATTAAGAAAGTATTAGTCAAACTTTGGCATAACGCACGCAGGGTTTGATACGTTCTTAAATCGAAATTCTCAATTCAGAAAACTCCCTGCCTTGCCACATCTTAGTGACCTCTGACAGGATGGAGAATTTGAAATAATTTTGAAGTAAAGGTGTCCTGATACTACTTACCTAATTAGAAACTAGTGCTAATACACAGTCGATTCTCAGCATAGTTTATAAACTATGCGTGTTATATTTCGCGTGTCACCGAGTGCTGGCATGACGGATGACGCGCCGAGGCCGCCAAGGCCAAGGTCCGCATTATGTAAGCCATAGTGTTTGCACGGCCAGCTAATCAGTAAGATAATGAGATAGCAGCCATGCTGACGACACTCCGCACGGTGACTATCAAGTGGGGTATTGATTCTTGGGAAAACAATGAAGCTAAGAATAAGGATTGAGATTATACTTTTATGAATTATATAATACTTGACACTTTTATGAATAATAATATAATATAAATAACGTATATTTAAGTCCAATACCACAAAGTAAGTTTGTTCTATTATTAAAATTCAGAGATTAAAAAATAAATCTAAATCGTGATTGGATTTTTCTTGATTGATCGTGATTATTTTAAATAAATACTGATAAGCGCATTTTAAATTCAAATTCTCGAGTATATAATCTGCTAATCAGTATTTCTAGTACCTAATATGAATAATCTACCAGACAATATCAATTCCAATGATGCAACAAAGCAAATGATTCACGGTGGTTGTGGTAATTGTTAACTTTAAGACGGCAATGATGCGTCCAACCCACTTATAAAGAAGACGTCTTAGATTTACAGCCAGAGACTCACCAATTCGTGTTATCCATGTGTCATCACGGCTAACAGCGAGCTTGTAAAATGTTAATGATTTATAGATGACTAGGTTCTGCCCGCGACTACGTCTGTGTGGACTTCAGATGGGGATAAATATTTGTGTGGAAAATTTAATTCAGTATTTTTTGCGAGAGAGTAACAAATCCCTCCGTCATCGCATGCTTTCTCCAGCATTGGCTCATACTGGACGTCATAAAAAGTATCCTGTGGCCTAATCCAGGTAACGATCTTCCTGTATTCTAAACGTTAACGAGTTCTGTTCAGCCGTTAAAGCGTGATTGATTAACAAACATCCAAAACATTCGTAGGAAGTAAGTGTAAGATAAAATTCGTTGATGAGACGGAAAAATAAAAAATCTTGAAAATTTATTTTAAATTTTATTTATCTATTCATCGGAAAAAATATATATGATCCATTTTGTTAGTAGAATATCTTACAACTAGTGCTAGTAGTACACAAACAAGGATAAAATCCAACTATTAAATAGGTGTCTGTAGCAGAATGTGCCGAGAACGATCAAGCGAGAACTAAGCTACCTGCCGTGCTATTCTGAAAAGTTTATTTGCTAAATCACTTCTGAATCCGCAGTGAAATCATGAGAAACTTTTTAGTTTCACAAGATTTCACTGCGGATTCAGAAATGATTTCGCAAATAAACTTTTCAGAATAGCACGGCTGACCATTCTCTCCACATAGCGCCTCCGACTATAGTATTGGACTCCCCGACCCTGTTTACAGGATGTTATTTTCCCTGATGCGTGAGATATTGCGAAATGCCCAATTTGTATTGCTCAATATACAGGGTTATTTATAAAACACCAACAACCTCTTCAGAAGTCATTATACTCATCATTGAACAACTTTTACTATATGGGACCAAAGCTGAAATCGCGAATAAAAATCAGCTGTTCCTTACATTTATGTTCGTATACCTAATCAAAATGTAGGGAACAGCTGATTTATTTTTTCGCGATTTCGTGTTTGGTCCCATCATAGATATAATAATGGGTCCCATAGTAAAAGTTGTTCATAATGATGGGTACGTTGACCACTTAAGGGGTTGTTGGTGTTTCACAAATAACCCTGTATATCTTACAATGTAAAATTACTGACGTATGTAGGTATACCTACCACGGACGACCAATATAATGATCAACTTTTACCAAAATAAAATAAAAACGACATATTATGTAAACGCAGTGGTCGCATAAACAGCGTTTGATATACAGCCCCATATCAGTCGATATGTCGCCAATACGACGCTTATGTTACCAACATAAATTGTATTTATACACCAGGAAAATGTCGGGAAAACTGATAGAGAAACGCTGTAACAACAGACACTGTACTGCAAATGTAAATTAATACTTTATTATTCATATAATTCTTTCATATTACAATGTTTGTGGTTCAAAGTTAAGACACTGTTTTTTTTTTGTAAGAAGAAGAAATAATCTCTTTTACAACAAAAGTATGGAATTATAACTGAAGCTAGATTCTTCAGAAATCATATTTATTTCAGTAAGTAACGAAACTAATTGCAATTAATGTAACGGTCATTTAAAACTTGCAGTGTTTTATAATAAATCTAGGGTGATTATAAATTCTCGATACCTACATTGTGAACTCTCGCCATCAAACGTCAAAGTTTGGCGAGTTTAGTATAAAGTAACACCCTGTATTATAATTTCAAATCTGTATTAAAAATGAGTAGGTATATATCTCACCAGACAAACTTACAGCGTTTGCAATAAGCTGATGACATTCCCCAGCTGAGCAAGCAACCTACTGTAGCACGGCGCACAGTACACATACAAGTTCCCATGGGGTGGCCCGTCGTGGTCTGCTGCATGGAAAAGCAATCGAACCGAGAACAAACACCAGATCATTGCCATTCGTTCTATACTTCTATCTAATTATAATTGTACACATCCTTTGCAAAGCTTTTATAGTACACTAGCTGCTGCCCGCGACTTCGTCCCCGTGTAATCCACGATTTTAAAAAATTCTTTATCACTGCTCCGCTCCTATTGGCTTAAGCGTGATGATATATAGCCTAAAGTCTTCCTCGATAAATGGTCTATTCAACCCAAAAAGAATTTTTCAATTCGAACAAGTAATTCCTGAGATTAGCGCGTTCAAACAAACAAACTCTTCAGCTTTATAATATTAGTATAGAAGTATAGATTTATCTAATTGTATTTTATTTTGCGCCTCGTTTCTAAGCAGTTGTTGTCGGAAAAATATTCGTTATTCGAGTATGTTGTACCCTCATCTACCTCCTTTCCATATATCCCTTTATTAGGGTCGATGCAGCATGGTTTCTTCCAACTTTTCGCCGATATTTCAATACCTATAGTGCAACAAAGAAACGAAACCAAAATCAGTTCATCTGTTTAGAGCTATGATGCCACCGACACACACTCTCTTTGTTCGGGGTTTAAAAAAAGCAGGAAGAAAAAAACAATCAATTCAGTCAGAGGAGAGATCGCCCTCTTATGATACAAGTTACAAGAAGTTCTCAGAAAGTGATATTTATTGGGAGAACTGCACTAAGTAAGGATTCTTCGAAAGTGAATCTTTGAGCGCGGGAATCTAAAGTAAGTTTGCTATGAAATTGAGCAAGCTAAATTATATCGACTCAGCCTCTCTCATTCAAGTGATAGTTATACATATATAATAGTTATTCAAGGGATTTCTTAGACTCATTCATGATGGCGACTAAGGGCTGGTTTCTGAAACAAACCCTACTTTTATGTCTTCAAATGCATAATTCAGAAATTGGGATCAAGTCGAGCAGATAAGAGGCAGTTTCCTTCAAAACGACTTAAAAAATGAGTTGTTACCCACGCCCTACACAGCACACTTATTCGTAATATATCTATGTCTGCTACAATACATGCAGTGTAAACAAAGAAGGAAAAAAGAGGGTGTATTGTAACCCCGGTCGCTGGCAGTCTGCCACAATACGTGCACCGGCCGCCACACTCGCCTCGTGTGACCTCACCGATATGAGTTTACTGACAACATTGCAGGCCCATCGCGTCACAGCGTCCCAGACAGGTTCCACCAAATTATGATTTGCCCTGGGCCATGAATCTAGTAAAACTATGTCTGCTTTGCCCTTGTTCATATAATTATTATTGGTATAACCATCTTCACATAATTATAAATACAGAAATTTAGAAACAATCACTATATCTATACTAATATTATAAAGAGGAAAGATTTGTTTGTTTGTTTGTATTGAATAGGCTCCGAAACTACTGAACCGATTTGATAAATTCTTTCACTGTTTGGAAGCTACGCTATCCCCGGGTGATATAGGCTATATTTTATCCCCATATTCCAACGGGAACGGGAACTACGCAGGTAAAACCGCGGGGCGCTGCTAGTATGTATATAAAGAGGTGAAATATAACATTAAAGAATTCGTCCTGAATGCTGTCAGCGGGTAATGATGAATATCCCCCAAGAGACTGGGAGCATTGAATGCCACGTTGAATGGCAATCCTTAGCTTCTGCCCAAAGTAAAAGTCCCGGGAAGTGACAACCAGCCGTTTCCAAACTTCTTTGACAAGGTTGGAGTACAAGGGACCCACGACCGCAGCCCTTGGGTTTCAACCCCAAACGGTTCAAAAATGTAGTTACATACTATACAGTGTGAAATCTTAATGGTTGTTTTCCCGCGGCAGGACGATTACCCATCAGTAGTACTATCGAAACACAAAGTTAAACTAAAAAAACTAAATGATTTTTTTTTTCAAATCATTAAAAAAATGTTCATTAACTCGACAGAGCGAGAATCAATAGTAGTGCACTAGACATAACGTAGGTAGATACCTACATGAGACGCACGTGCCGCCATGCCGCCGCGTACCTACATATCGCGCGATGCACTACTGTTGGTTCAAGTCGCTTTCGAGTTTTGTTTATCACAATTGTTAATCTGCCATTTATGGAGTCTAATATTTTTTATATATATAAATCGATTGTATTACCGATACAAACTCATTTCGCTTCGGGAAAACAACCATTAAAATTTCACACTGTATATGTATATTTACGCCTCTTGAGGCTTTCCGCAGACGCAGTGGCAGCGCCAGCACAACATGATGAACTAGGAAGCTTGTAATTTAATATGAACTTTATACAATAGTAATAAGGCTCAAATTGACTCTACGTTTTAGTTAGAAAATGTTCTATGGGAAAAAAATGGGATTCTCCCGCTTTTCTGTTGAAATTTTTCCTGAATTTTCTTTGCTATAAACCTCGTGAGCAGTGGCGTGCAGTGGTTCGAGTTAGGGTAGGCCAGAGAAAATGTTCAAAAAAACAAACACACCACATTATTCAGGGTTGAAATGTGGTGTTTTTTTTTTAATAGGCTATTTAAAAAAAAAACTCATTTCATTAAAAATCAACCCTGAATAATGTGGTTATTTTTAAAAATTTATTTGTACATTTTCTCTGGCCTACCCTAACTCGAGCCACTGCACGCCACTGCTCGTGAGGTTTATAGCAAAGAAAATTCAGGAAAAATTTAAAGGTCTCGGGCTCCGTGGAGCCCGAGACCTTTCCAACGAATGCAAAACCGTGGAAATCGGTTCGTGCGTTCTGGAGTTATAGCGTCAGGAAGGAAAACCCGACTTATTTTTATATAGTAGATATGTATATTTACGCCTCTTGAGGCTTTCCGCAGACGCAGCGGCAGCGCCAGCACAACATGATGAACTAGGAAGATGGGATGGCGAAAGAGTATCGAAACTAGGTTTCGTCTAGAGTTGCCAACTTTTTTAGGAAAAAACGTATTAAATATTTGGACAGAAAAATATAAAGTATTTTTCAGCACAACACATTTTTTTTATATTTTTTTTTATACTTATCTTCACTTGGAAAAAGGCTTTGATCGCAAAGCGTAATATACCTATAGTCGATGATCAGATTAGTACCTAATTCCAGGGATTACCGCCTACAACTCTTTTTTTTTCTTAAAAATATTCTACACTTGGGTCTTGTGTTAATTGTTCACAACAAATGGGGATTATAATGGACATAATGACAGCGATTTAGGTTCATACTGGCATAACAATTACAGTAGTTATTGATATAGTCTAGTTATAATTAGTCCGTAGTTATAGAAAATATAATAGACACGATCATGGTTGTCACAATGGAACGGGCACATCATCATTATTAAAGGTACCTGTACAGAATCCAGCATAATATATATCTTTATTTCAATGTATATTTCGAGGTAATTTGAATCCAACAACTCAAGTATCGATTTTGGCATGATGTATTTAAAGTTCATTTTCAAGTGATCTTTTGTTTCAAAAAGACCTTCGAAAATGAAGGGGTTGCAAAGGAATTTCAACTTTGTACTCGAAATGATAGAGTTCACAATTTGATAAATATCTCGAATTTTGAATTCAAATTTGCTATCCAGGTAGCCTAGAATGCATCCCAGACAGAGCACTACATAATATGTCACGTTAAGAAACATTTGACATGTACCCGTGAGACAATCTTCTCACAATGTTGTAGAGCTGTAAACTATTAGAACCGCAGAAAAATAAATAATTAAACAGTGATTCGTTTCGAGTAATTAATAACTGGGTCGGACGTAGAGAGGTCAGTTTTCATTAACGATGTTATCACACCATGATTTAACGTCCAAGGCTTTTGGAAATCGTACAATTATGCTTTAGATTGATCACTCCAAGGAACTGCGTGCTTTGGCAATCTTCGTCTGTCTTCGGAAACACGAACGTGCGATGATGAGATGGATTGAACAGCGTGTACATGTCTTAAGTTTTGTAGGTATTACCATGCTTACGGCCGAATTCAATAACCGATCTATCACCATTCTATCACATACTGGAGATAGAAAAACAAATGAAACAACAGAAAAATTATATAAGTAGGTTTTCTGTTGTTTCATTTGTATCTCCAGTATGTGATAGATCGGTTATTGGTTTCGGCCGTTAGAAAATTATAGATGAGGTACCTAACCACCATCGATATTTCATTCCAAAAACTATAGAGTGACTGATGACGCGAACGAGACTTATCACAAACGCGCAAATCACTGCGGCATTCGCGATAATTAGAAAACTCGAACATTACCGAAGCGCAGACCTTGTCTAGTTTAACAGAAAACACATAATTATGTACTAGTGCAATGATTCATAATAGCTAACGCAGTAGGTAATTTTATTATTGTTATCAAGTATCTAATCATAATTATAGCAGGTACGCTAACGTAACCTGATATTTATTGGCGCGTAAATTAGCACCATAAGGTGCTGTTCAAGTGAGCTAGCTGTATTACTGCATGATGATACGTATATACCTTTGTTTCTGCTTTGCGTGGTATTTGCATCACGTCAAATATGTAAATCTCCTTTAAACTTGATGGTGGGCGTAACTACTTGACGTTCGTATTAGAAAATTTATATACAACACCAAAAATATTCTTAAACTGTACCTACTTATTTGTTACGAATTCAACAGTTTAATTTTTTCCTCATTCAACTTTCAAACTTCACCAAAAATAAAAGTTTACAATGTTATTGCGTATTGTTACTCTCAATAAAACCATTTCCAGACGTGTCCTTCAGCCTTCTACAACCGAAGGGTTAGATTCTTAACAATATGGTTAACAATGCGATGGAACGTTATAGAAGGATGAGAAGAACGCGCCTGCTGGGTGACGTCACGCACGGCCCGGGCCGGTTGATTCATTCACCCGCGTCCACGCCCGGCGCGCGCGCAGCCGCAGCCCGAACCGATGCGCTTACGCATTCGAGACCAATCGTCTATAACCTTGTCTGCCAATAACCGCACCAACAATGAATAATGCATACCAATTCTAATCTTCCCACATAAAGACAGTAAAAGTTGAGCCATAAAGGCAAAGGAAATTTAAGTTGGAAATAGTTTTTAACATTCCAAAAAAATGTGCATAAAGAAAGCAGGTAGGAATCAGATATACCTAAGAAGGTTCAGATGAAGGTTAGGTACTAGTGTGTGATTAAGAGAATTGGAATTTCGAGACACCTGAACAATATTGTGTAACATTGTAGAGAACAACATAAGTTAAAGTAGGTGAAGCTCTTGGCATTGGCAGTAGGCACAAAAATAAAATTCCATTATGGTGTGGCCATCGAGTGAGCAGCACAGCACAGCACTCGGCAGACATTACTGATGACAACCATGATTCTGTCCGTGTTTGCAAACCCGCGCACGTCCGACTAGTAGCGCAGCCATCCGGCGCGCATATTCTTAAAAAAAGCCTTCAACATCGTGACCACTCGATATTGTTATTGATTGAACCGTTGCTTGTATTCTACTTGTCACCACACGGTGGAAGGTTCCTCTATGTACCTAAATATTTTTGAAATCTCGCTCAGGTCGTTGCCCTTCCATTTGCATAGAAATGACACAATATTAATTATTATATGATATGAAACAATGACGGCGCATCCTGCTCATTAATGTGCAACTAATATCAGTGTCGCACATGCCATGGAAGCATTAATCAAAGCAGTGATAAAAGGTTCACTGTGGTGCAAATATTACAGCAGTAAATCACTGTTTAGCTGTTATTGTACTGCAAGCCGTACATATATCAATCATCGTTCACTTTAGTGTGTAAATTATAAACGTGTCGTCGTAATTATGATTCGTTTCGGACGTTAGAGGTTCCTTAGTTTTTTGACGACTTCGTCGAATTATTTTAAAGCGTGCAGCAACACGGACGTAAATTAATCACTGAATCACACGGCACCAGCACCGGTTCCAAGAGTTTTTGTAGGATTTTCAATATACATTTATGATACCTATCGTTCATAATTATTCAAAACGACACGGCATGTCGTCGAGCATTTCATTTTCTTTTGTGTTACCCCACAATCCATATAAATTCTGAAAAGGAAATTGTCACGTGAATGAGTGAGGTAATTTTGGAAGACCGTGAATAATGTGAATCGATAGTGTCGAGCAATATGGCAGTTGTAATCACGGTGGACGTAGAGGATCATTAGGGCAGTGTGACGGCTCACGCGTGACTGCGAGGAAGGCGGCAGGCCACAGCCACGCCACGGCCGCACTCGCACAGGGCCGCAGGGGTGAAGAACCGACGCGGGACGCCGATAAGCCGCCAGCCGTGTTTACTCGCTCCACGATCATTATAAATCATATACGTAGAGGCAACCTCTGACCCCTCGTTAGTGTTTGATGCTCTGCTCTAATAGTCGACGAAGCGAATCGAAATAAAACCGACTCCACGGCACAATCTTAAAAGTACTAAATCATTACGTGTAGCCGTTTTGAAATCGAGGTAATCAGAGTAGCTTGGCTTAGAGATCTTTTGTTTGTTTATGCAATCCATTGTATAAGGTGAATAGAATTCATCTGTATAAACAAACCAATCGTAGATTTCAGATTTCAACGAAATATGGAAAGTTGAATAAGGTTTACCTGCAACTGGCTATGATTGAATGACAATGCAGCCGTCTTGTTTGTAAGAAACATTTCTGCAATAAGTTTATAAATGCATGTCACAAGGCACAGACAGGAAAAAACTAATTTAAAAAAATAATGACTGGGCCAGTAGATGTCGTGATTTCGTAAATTAGATATCAAGAATCAACTAAACCACAACAAAACAGTATCAAACACAAATTACTGGATAATTGAATAGTGTGTTTATGAAATGAGCAGTAAAAGTTGTTGGCGCAGTGGCCGGTGGCTGACCACACTTCCTGCGATACAGCGACGGGCCGCGCTGATAACGGCTCGTCAGAACATCCGCCCGATGCCTCTCCGACGGCTCCGGCCCTGATACTAACAGACATAAAGAGAGAAACAATGAAAGAAACATTTGTTTGACGAGAGGCCATCAGGTACGCAAACATTAAATAAAATAAAAAGTGACAACCAAAACAAGAGAATCATGCTGCGCCAAAAAGGTTAATTTCAGCAATGTTACCAGACGTAGGTACACATGTAGTCTCATAGTACCAGTATGGTATGTCAACTATTACAAATTGACCCAGAAATCCTCGTCTCCTTCGTTTATAAGCATGATTTATTCTTTCCCCTGAAACATTGTTAGTGTTAAAAAAAAACCTGATCACAAATGCCCCCTGTACCATTATTACCACCAAAAAACTCTTTTCTTAAAAAAAAACACTATTGGGATTCAGAAATAATAAGCCGGCTAACGCAGCACACTTACATAATTATCTTTAAAAGCTTTTTACATGTCCGTCTAATTACATAGTTTAGCACTCGGAAGATAACAGGACAGGACCCAAGAGCTACTGCTTAGCTTGCAGCAAACATTTACTGGCTTTTTAATATTATGGACTAGCTTTTGCCTGCGGCTTCATCCTCGTTAAAGTAAAATATCTAGTATCAAACCGTGTCCAGGGTCTCAGCTATCTCTGTACCAAAATTCACTGGAATCGGTTCTGTGAAACTCAATTTCGCATTTATAACATTAAGTTGAATGAGAATGTGCCAGTACCACACTACTTTAAAACCGACCAAGTGCGTGTCTGGCTCCAGCACAAAGGATTCCGAACAAATCATTATTCTTTAATATTTTATTGTAATCATTATTCATCAATTTTCTTAATGATTTCTTCTAATAAAATCTTAATCGATATGTGTGGCACACTCGCAATAAACCCTTTCATCTGACTTAATTATAGCGCGGTAGACGCAACTTGTACACTAAGTATTATTTTTTAATAGCGCCCAAAAAATTACAACTTATTCAAAGCTTATTTTCGTTATGCGTCTGTGTTTGGTTCACAGAAGATCACATGTATACCAAACAACTGAATCGGTGCTTTAGATTTACAGCGACAGACGACACGAAGGATTCCTTCTTTCTTTTAGACATACGGAACCCTAAAGACATAATAAACAGAGGAATGCTCATTTAGAGACGATAAAGGAAGCTGGAATAGATCGCAAATCATGAGAGTATCTAATGGTCGTAGCATGTGGGCCAGTAATGTTGAGTGGCGATAATGCGATGTCATCCGATATTAGGGTCAATTGCCTTACACGATATGTTGGGCTAGTCTGTGATAATGATAACACTATTTAAACTGGCGTGCTACCGACGATGTCTATAATCAACATGGAAACTATCGTTACATAATTTTATCGCCGCTGACACCATTTGTACTATTATTAAAGTTATGTGAAGAATGGTACTGTTATTCGGCAGTAATACACCATACGTAGAAGATACTGGATTATTGTCGTAACTTTGTAATAACTGACGTAAGAATTTCATTATTTCGCCTGGATATGGTAAACTATACACAAAAAAAATCAGATACAATATTGTAAACTGTCGAATTTGGATGGGTTTTTTTTTATAAACCTATATGTGTGGATTTGGGCGCACTTTGTAAGTATATTCACCCCATGCATGCAGTTGCCTTGTAAACTTATATTTTCAAACTCTTGCGGATACTTTTATAATGACAAACAAACTTATAATAAGTGACTTAAAATGGCATACTCTAAGAGTCGAATAACAAAAAATTAAAACCAATTAAGATCTCAGAATCTTTTCATTGCAGTCGTGGGACGGTTCCTTTGAATAAATTCTTTACAGGTCCCCTTACTGGGGGCTGATACACTGGAATCACTTGCTTCAATATTTCTATGCAATCAACTGTGAATTGGATTGTATATAATTTGAAAGACACTTTTGCTAGCTTTCAAATGACATTAAAAAGATTTAATTATCTAGCTAAATTTAGGACATTATTGCAATAATAGGTCGAAGATCTAATATTTTTATATAGGTACAATATATGTTAATTACCCTCAATACTTTGTATTAACCTTTTTTGCATGTTAACAATTTGCGTGTATCAGGTTCCTGATATGATCTTGTGGGATCTTCTACCACTCTTCGACTAAAACAGTTTCAGATTTTCTATCGACGCGCGACGCTCTGCAATTGGACATCTTTATCGTACTCTACTTTTCAGCTCGTCCCACATGTTTTCAATCGGATTCAATTCAAGACTGAGGGCTGGCCAGTCTCGTTTGGAAATCCCGACTTTTTCTCTGACCCACCCCGTATACTATGCCGCTGTTTCCGCAAAACAACATCACGCGAATCGCTCCCCCGGTCTCCTAAAGAGTCTCCGTCGACGGTCGCTACCATGGAGGCACATCCTGGTGATCGTGAGCAAACTGAAGCTGGGCTTGTCGGTAGGCTGGATACAATTTGGTTCCCGTGGCTGACTTTTTTAGGGTCATTTTTTTTTCTTTGAGTCTTGTCTGGCCACTCACAGACAGCCCTCCCTCAAACTTCTCTGAGCTGGGGTTTGACGTCCACGCGAATATAAGTCGGTCATATCTCATCGAGGTGCATCTCTGTCGTCCAGATCCTGGTCTCGGGATTAAGTTTCCAGTCTCTCTGAACGCCTTGTTTACCTTCGAGACTGACTGAGATGAAGCTGTCGAGCTATATTACGCTGAGACAACCCTTGCTGGATTAGAATGACGACTTAAGCGGCTTCTATATGTGTGGTTGATAACAAAAATTGTTTTGATCAACGCGAGATGATGTGATTCCAGGGTATTGCTCGCAAGTGTAGTTACGAATACATTTCATGCATCGAGGAAATTTTCAAACTATAACATCAAGAATATTTTGTTTTTTTTTTTTTGCATCATCGGATACAATCTCGGTTGTACGAGTACGAGTAATAAGTTGAAATTAATGTTATTATAATTACCGTAACACCGTGAAGCATAGAGCACTCCTTTTTTTTCATCGTCCAATGATGCTTCCTGCTTCGCTTGTGAGCTGATTGAAATTAGATATGGAGCAAAACTGGTTTTCATTAACTGCATCTAACCAGTAAGTAAATTGAACAAGAGGGACCCGTGTTAAGTCTAGCGTGGATTTTGTAAGTCGAATGAAGAAATACCCTTCTTTACATACTTATAAGCACGCAAACATATCCAACAATAATAAATACGAGTCGAGTTTTACGCAACAGTTCTAAATCATCGATGAAAAGATCTACCGTCTGCTGTAGCGATGCGTTTTAGAGCTATTCCGAGCATAATAGAAAATTTACTAAGAACCGGTGAATTGCTGTCGATTCGAAATGTCAATGAGTTCGTAAGTTAGGATTACACACCAAACATTCACTAGAATTCGAAAATTACTCATTCACGTTGTGGTTTTCCGCACCGAATGCGCTGAACTGGTTGATTACAATGTCGACCATATAATTTCAAAATGCAACTGTGACATGGCAGCGGGCGACATGGCAGTTGATTTACCATGATTTGATATATGGGTTGTTAAGGCATACTTTGAAATAATATTGGATTATGAAGAAGTCTGTTTAAACAAGGTATGCAGACGATTCATTGTCGTCGAAAGAACCTAGTCAAAAATGATTCATTATTTTGCTAGCACTGCTCTACTACTCACATTGGCGTAATGGCATCGTATCTACATCATATCCGCTTTCTTTGTCACACTGAAGTGGAAATCGTCGATCCATCATAGGTGTCGCGCAATGGCGCCGAAGAACTGATGTCATGGTCACGCGCGCTTGCGTCACACGGCAGCCGCGCGGCGCGGGGCAGGCGACCCCGCCCGGCCGCCACCGGCGCACGCGCAGTCCCAGCGTGCAGGCGATCAAAGCGCGAGCAGCATAACGCGCCAACCACGGCCTCTCTGACCATTCATCTAACCACTGATAATCTAGGTCAATCAGACATTAACAAAGTTCCTTCAGGCGTGAATCTGCCTAAATATAATATTGATGCACCAATGCGTGTGATATTTAAACACAATTTTCGTGTTTACCAGAGTATCAAAACGGTACGGTACGGTCAGGACGGTATTTAGAAGCAACTGCTATCAAAGTTTGCGAAGACCTTATTCGTTAACTTATATTTATTGTGTACTACGAATTCATGGATTACTTTTGATTTACGGACCAACTTCAATACATACTGTCTCGTGTTCCCTCAGAAGCCACCAAAGTGACGCCGAGGTAGGTATGGTGACCGCCGATAAAAGATGTTTACCGTAGATAAACTTTCTATGCGAACAGTGTGGACACCCCCGGTTCCAATGGAACTTTATAAGAAGAATAAATTAAAGGGAACGCATAAACAAACACGCCAAATATGGACGAACAGGATTATTTTAGTACACCATCGACGGTAGCGGCGCAGTTCTGCATAATAATTCAAGGCAGTATTAATTTATTCGTGTATTATCGAGAACTAGTACACGCTGTTTATAAATGTCTATTAATACTGAATATTGACTTGATTTTAAATAAAAAATCATAAAATTACATCTTTTTATAGCAGCTAGCAGTCACCGTCGGTTTAAAATCAAAGTCTGAATTGGCAATTCAATAAACGCATAGCGACGTGATGCAAATGGATCAAGGCCTAACAGTTCCGTGCGCTAACGGATTTTCCAATAATTGAATCCCAAACTACCACTGAACACGGATACTACCTACTGAAAAACGAGCTTTGACATTGCAATACGACAGTTTCAAAAGCGTGACTGTTTATGAAAAAGGTAAAACGTAAACTGGGATCAGTCATGATGTAATTTATGTTGTCAGGTAACATCAGTCTTACAAGGTCTCGCCCAGAGCAATACTTGGTGGTACAGTATGTGCACGTTCACCGGTAGTTCATACCCTAGTTGGTAGGTGGTGCTGCCTTTCTGATTCTCGCCGCACCTTGAGAACTTATAATAAACGTGTGGACTTCCTCTCGATTAATTTCTTCGCCTTTGCGAGTGCAAGGGAAAGTGTTTGATGGATATGAAATATTCATTACATTGGCCATTTGTTGTTGTTTCGAGTTTACCAGAAACCTCTTCATTTTATCTAAAGCCACATAAGAATATAATAATATAAGAAATACATGCCAGACTTTTTTTTCGCTGTCCTGGTACTGGATTCACATCGGTTTACACTTACACGCGTAAACAGCGGAGACGGATGACGGGGCCCGCGAGCCCGCCGGCCCGCCCAGCCGTCCCACGGCCCATTATTTAAATCCCTTTGGACGTGAGTTCCATTATCCCTCTGCGCCAGCACTAGCCCTTGAGTGAGTGGACATGACGGACCGGCAAATACGATGCGGACGAACAAAGAAAATAGCCCTTTTTCTGGCCACTACGCCGTAAACGAGTCTTTAAACTTCGTTGGAAAATGTAGAAACGAAAAGCGGTATTTACATGCACATTGTTTAACGTAAGTACAATCTGCAAGGATCATGACCGGTGTCCGGAGATGTGTCGTTAACTTTGAAGGGTTTTGTCTGATGGCTCTCTGTAATAATTAATCAGTTGTCGGTCGCTGCGGTGTAGTCAATGTAGAACGAAGCCCGACTCTATTTACAACTTCCTTTGAAGAATTGGTGGCCATCTATCTATACTTATAATAAATCTGTAGAGAGGTCAATTCTGTACAAGGAATATATTTTCAAAATAACTATCAGGGGGTGATTAGTGATCGATACTGGTGCCAAAAATGCAATCAGTAAAATTTTTGTCTGTCTGTCTGTCTGTCTGTCTGTCTGTATGTTCTTTATAGAAACAAAAACTACTCGACCGATTTTAACGAAACTTGGTGCAATTATTCTTCATACTCCTGGGCAGGTTATAGTATACTTTTCATCACGCTACAATCAATAGGAGCAGAGCAGCGAAGGAAAATGTTGGGAAAACGGGATCACATAGTGATCTATCAATGCACAGCCCAAACCACTGAACGGATCGAGCTGAAATTTGGCATGCAGGTAGATGTTATGACGTAGGCATCCGCTAAGAAAGGATTTTGATTAATTCTACCCCCAAGGGGATAAAATAATGAACGTTTAAGATGAACGTTTGTATGAAACTTTGTCAATTTTAAACCGATCGGGCTGAGAGTTTCAAAATCGGGGGTAAAGTAACTATTCCACGCGGACGAAGTCGCTGGCAGAAGCTAGTGATACATAAAAGGTTAAATAGAATGGTTCAAAGAATTCTGTTAGAGTAGTTTTGTGGGTTTAAATTTTATTCTGGGAACGTTATAGCTAATACCTAATAGATTTGCTTAATTACATGGTAACTAGTTAAAAATAAACGTAATTAGTACTTGGATATTTATCCAGCCATTATCATTAACTTTTATTAAAATGATGATTAAAATATAGGTCGGTACCAAATTACCCACTTTTTATATGTATTTATGCAGGAATATCATATCATAACTACCTTCCTTACTGTACTAATTAGTGACTAATAATTAAATAATCCTCATAACATATGTGTAATTAAGGAAGGAAAACTTGTTAATAAACACAAGTTATTTCCAATAAATCCGAGCGTAAATAAAACCTCTACAAGAAAATATTATGTGTACCACATAATTATTATACAGAAAAAATCTACCGAAAATCGTTGTACGATTTGACGTCGTGTGCCTAACTTATTTTAATTGGTATAATTTTAACAATTTATGAAAAAAAATTATTATGAATTGTTTCAGATATCGAGATTTTAGTTACCGGTACTTTTTTTTCAGCCGTGTCCGAAAGCAGTTTTGTTTTTGTCCATAAATTCTCCAAGGGATAATTAGGTCGGCCTATATACAACTGTATATCTACTATATAAAAATATTATATATAATTAAAAAACCACTCACTGATTGATTGATTGACTGATTGACATAATTGTTCTCCCACTTGCCGTGCTAGGAGGGGAAAACTTTTTATGGGGTTGTATAGAAGGTGTCGGTGTGAGTATGGGAAAAATCTGAAACTACCCCTTTTCAACCCCCTTCTTTCAACCCCATTGCTTATCTCAGAAACCTGACGTCGAAGAGAAAAATGGTTCTCGGGGTTGTAAAGAGGGTGTTTGGATGAGTATAAAACGAAAAAAAAAACTACCCCTTTTCAACCCCCGTTTTACAACCCCTTTGCGTATCTCAGAAATCTGACATTTTAGAGAAAAATGGTTTTCGGGGTTGCATAGAGGGTGTCTGGATGAGTATATGGTCAATAAAAAATTCAACCCTATTCAACCCCCTACTTTCAACCCCTTTGCGTATCTCAGAAACTTGACATTGTAGAGAAAAATGGTCTTCGGGGTTGTATAGAGGGTGTCTGGATGAGTATATGGCCAATAAAAAATTCAACCCTTTTCAACCCCCTACTTTCAACCCCTTTGCGTATCTCAGAAACTTGACATTGAAGAGAAAAATGGTTTTCGGGGTTATATAGAGGGTATCTGGATGAGTATATGGCCAATAAAAAATTCAACCCTTTTCAACCCCCTTCTTTCAACCCCTTTGTTGTTAGTCAAAAAGTACTAAAAAGACACCGCGAGTTGCTCGCAACTCGCGCCCCCAAGCGAAATACTAGTCTACTATATAAAAATAAGTCGGGTTTTCCTTCCTGACGCTATAACTCCAGAACGCACGAACCGATTTCCACGGTTTTGCATTCGTTGGAAAGGTCTCGGGCTCCGTGAGGTTTATAGCAAAGAAAATTCAGGAAAAATTTCAACAGAAAAGCGGGAAAATCTTTTTTCATTTTTTTTATATATGGCAAAACAACGTTTGCTGGGTCAGCTAGTTGGCTATAAAAAACACATTCACACCAATTCGGTGTGAATGTCGGTTTGTGGTCTAGCAGGAAAAAGCCAAAGGCATAAATACAGTAGAATTCTAATAGAGGGCGCCACCTGTCTCGCTGTGTTACTACTACTAGCAGTCGCAGCGTTGGTACATAGGTACAGGTAGTGTATACAAAAACTATTGGCAGCTCGGCACACACCGCGTGTCGCTGCGCAGAAGCAAATCTATATGACAGCGACGGTGACGTACCGGGTGAGGACAGTTCAGCGAAAACTAAACTTAATAGAAGTCATTAAGTTTGAAATTTATATCGACCTATATCGTCGCACCACTAAGCAGCTGAGACGAGGCCCCATGTTACAAATCGCAAACTCCAACTCAAGTCGAAAGTCCATGAGCACGAAACCGACAGTGAAAACTTGTCTGATTGACGTTAGAAATTGATGTTTTCGTGCTCGTGCTTGACCGTTTGATGCTCCGACGGAGCTGAAGTTCGTGTTGAGTTGTAGTTTATGAGCCTAGGCATAAACCAATGGATTCTCTTTCAATCCATGTTTATCTTTCATAAGGGTTCATCTCAATTGTGTCAGGAACTCAATTATCAATAAAGATCACCTATATACATATATAAGTATAGGTGATATCACATAGCATGCATAACAATTGCCATTATCCACCTTTGTATTTATTAAACATGGAACAGTAAACGTAAAATAATCCAACGTGTCGCCAGCTACTACACTTACATATGAAAGGTTCCCATAAATTCATCATAATTATACTACTGAACGACAAAGTATGTACAAAGATCAATCGCCTCAAAATTTAACGTTTCACCTTGAAAACAATGAAGGGCCGGCCACCAGAGTCACGTTATATTAAACTGTTTGAAACACCTCGTTAACCTTTGAATATTAACAGTAGTGCCTAACAATACCCTCTACATTAGGAATAGGATTCCAAATATTTTTTCAGGCGTAAACAAAATGTATGTTTCTATTCGAGCAGATGCGGTTGAGATCCGTATACTGAACGGTTTGCATAATAATCCATTGTACTCAAGGAAATTAGGCCACAGTATGTTCGTCATCTGCGACTAACAAGCGGCCTAACGTGTAAAAGCCATGTTAGAGAATAAACCATATTAAATTTTATGAAATTGGTTTGAAATGAATTTAATAAACTCTTTTGCTTCTAGTAACCACGCTGACATGGAAAGTTCTAGTGAAAATTTTGTTAGCTAACCTTTTGAAAGAAAATTATGATTTCTTTCAAAAATGTCTCCTTCCATTGACTTTTCATGATGAGTATAATACGCTCTTTTGTGATGTAGGTACAACAACTAGATAAATGGATACAACAATGGAGGATGGAATGGAACAATGTTTATGTTTCTTTCTCCCTGCTTGCGTACAGTTTGTTTTAGTTTATAAGTAACAGTTGCATTCTGGTTCATCTGTAATTATCTTTCGCAACAACGTGGTCAAGGCGAGGTAAGCAAAAGTGTTTCAATTAGTAACATTAGCGGCTGGCGTTACGTGCAGCTGTTCGGAGGACACAGGGCGTAGGCCGGGGACAGGCGGACGGGCGGTCGCGGCGGGCCGGGCTCGGAGACTCGCAGCGACAGTAATTATCGCAGCCGTGTCGACGACTCGGAGGAGAGCGTTCACCCCAGGGGTCGCACAATACTCAACTGTCGGCTGTCGGGATCGCGCCGCGGCTATCACAAATCTGGGACGACTGCACGCATGCACTCGTCTCGCACTCGCCGTACGCGCTCCTACTCACTTCTGAACGCCTGGTACACTACCACAGTGCGCACAGCGCAACCGACCACGCTAACTTCGTAATTGGTCCTTAGTAGGTTTTCATGTCATTCGCCACCGCGGTGCATATTGTCGTACAATGAATGATACCTAATGTACAAATCAAGAATAATCTGTTGTGGTTTGCTAAGTATTTTTTTCTATCTACCTAACCTACATGGATTCATACCACACACATTAGGTCCTTACATATGAAATTGGCGGTTAAATTTGTATGAGAGGAACGTCATTTTTTTCAGATTTAAGAAAACTGGCACTGGTCCACCAAACACTCACAAGTAATTTTTTTGTGAGCCAATTTTCGTTTGTCCACCACACACCACACACACCAGGTTCGCCAGGGTTCAGAACCAGCCATTGCGATGAGCGCTTCCGATTATTGTACGGGATCCACTTTTCATTACAGCTAAAATTCGATTTAAAATCCATTCATTATTGTGCCGGCTGTGTGCCGGTTAACTGTAACGCAGTAGTCGATGCGCGTCAGTCGATTTGCTTCACTCAATTCGTGAGGTACACCCCTTTAAAGCTTTTAACCTTCCCAATTTGCTTCAAGTGGATTAAAACAGTTTTATCAATAACACTGCTGATTTACGATGGATCCGCTTCTACAATAGCCTTCAATAAGGACCTAATACATATTTCGCTTGCTACAAACTAGTGCGGTCACTGAGATCTTTCAAACTTTTATGTTAACTACATTTCAACAAAAATCCATATCAAACTCGTTCAACAATCAACACACTCGATAAGAGACTACTTTCATCGATTTTAGGTTTACAAGGAAATATCAATGAATAAAATGGATCACCTAATGGTCCGTGCCACCAAGTAATTAGCAACTGAGTGTCATTCTGTGACATTGATATAACTGACTCACTAAAGCAGGTTCTATCTTGAACGGAACAAACAAAAACAATTCTTTAAATGATGATCCGTTTCTTGCCAAATAAATGTATTTTCTTTCTTTCTTTCTTTCTGTAACTGTACTGTATGAAAATTGAAGTTGGTCTATTAGCCTTACCCTTTTGGGTCCGTGGCGAGGTAGCCGACGACGGGATGCACCCTTTCACACTAGAATAGCTACGGCTAATTTTCCACTAGCATGGCTCCTCGGCATTCTGTGCCGATCGAAGGCGTCACATGAAGGCTTGTGTTTGTCACAAACTCACAAAGTAGGGATCGAGATATGTGGTATGTGTGTGGTTGTGTAGTAGTTTGATAGGGATATTGTAATGGGTAATTATACAGGTAGGTGCGTGTTATAGTGTCGCAAGTCGCGGTCGGAGCGACTCGGAGCCGCTCGGCTCGCTAATCGCGCCAGTCGACGTCTCACGGCCGACAGCCGCCCACTCACCGCTTAAACCCATATAAAGTATTCGGCGCTTAACTGCACAATAATATTCACATTTTTATACAAGCTAGTGAAGCAATATGCTAATTGAGAAACAATCGCCTACTGATATATCCTTTCGAACAAAGCTATCACGTCAACGCTTGTTGAAACACTGTTATTTATGTCACCTATGTCACTGTGCATTACGATTATTGCCATTCAAATAACTGCAGAGAGTGTTTTGAAACGAGAATGCAAAATATTTTAGTGTTCGACTGGAGTTTTGGTATCGACATGTCTGAAACGTTTTGGTTCCGTATTCCAACTTTTTTTAACAGTTTCGGAAGGGCCGAATTCAGCTTTTTCGCTCGGCCACCAATTTATTCCTACATCATTTCGTAATTATTTGAATCGACATTTTAAACGTATCTACTGATATGGGCACATCCTCTTTACGATTTAGGTACTTAGGCATGTACTTACCGGCCGTCAGTCGGAAACTCAGAATTCTATGTATATGTAGCGTATCATCATTGCTGTGAGACAACTAATTCTCGAAGATCGTCATGTGACGTATCGAGAGATAGAGGCTCTGTTAAGCATCTCAGGGACAACCCTTCAGAAGATCTTGCATGAAGCGCTTGGTGTGAGAAAGCTAGTTTGCCGTTGGCTACTGCATCTGCTTTCCGACGATCACAAGGCGACCCGCGTCAGATGGTGTTAGAAAACTCTGCAAAGGTTCAACCGAGGAGAGTCAAATCACGATTACGACATCATCAGTGGTGACGAATCTTGGATCTATGCCTACGATCCTTATTCCAAACAAACTCAAACTCAAACTCAAACTCAAACTCAAAACGTTTATTTCAATTAGGCCATTAACGGCACTTTTGAACGTCATCAATAAAAAATATCATAAATTAAGTGACTCTAGCGTCCATTCGCAAAGGTAGATTCTTATGGAGAAGAACGGACAAGAAACTCCATAGTTACTCTTTTCAAATCAATGTTTTACAATATTTGGTAATACAATAAATACTTCATATATGTGAGGACGATGCACCAAGTATACTAGTTATAGAACAAAGTATTACCAGCAGAGGTAAACTTCTAAATATCTCATGCCCATGATGGTACTCACATATTTACAAATATTGAAATAATAAAAAGAAAAAAAAGTACAAGACACAAAAAAAATGCATTCATAAATATAATTCACTCATAAATTATCAACCAGTTTGATTTTGTCTACACCCTTGATTGCCCTATGGAGCAAGACCAGCATGTTTCCAAGCATTCTTATCCTGAATATAATCTTCTAATTTGTAATATGCTTGTTTACAAAGGGTGGTTTTAATAAAAGTTTTAAATTTTCGTTCATTTAATTCTAATATGTTACAAGGTATTTTGTTGTAACATTTAACACAGTACCCCATAAAAGATGTATGTACTTTAGCTAATCTATAAAATGGTTGGTCTAATTTGTCTTTATTTCTAGTATTAAAATTGTGTCTATCACTAATTTTACTAAAAAGATGTCGATTTTTCCGTACATACATAATATTTTCATAGATGAATTGGCAAGGGACTGTCATAATATTGATCTTTTTAAAAATTTCTCTAAGAGAATCGCGGGGACGCAAATTATAAAGGGCCCTGACAGCTCTCTTTTGTAAAATAAATATGGATTCAATGTCAGCAGCCCGACCCCACAACAAAATACCGTATGACATAATGCTGTGAAAGTAACTAAAGTAGACCAAACGTGCGGTTTCTACGTCTGTTAACTGTCTTATCTTTCTAACAGCATAAGCGGCTGAGCTTAGACGACCAGCAAGAGATTTTATATGAGGTCCCCATTGTAATTTCTCATCTAAAGTAATTCCCAGGAAAACCGTCTCATTAATGATCTCCAGTTTTTCTCCATTCAATATAATGTCGCATTTGCTACTTTTAACATTTGGTAAAGTGAATTTAATACATTTGGTTTTCTTTTCATTTAGTACTAAGTTGTTTGCCGTAAACCAATTTTGGACCTGACTAACTGCGCTATTGACTTCGTAAAAATTTTGTGACCGTCGGTCTATTTTAAAAATTAATGAAGTGTCATCCGCAAATAATACCATGTTTGGCTGGTTTGGAATTAAATGGGGCAAATCATTAATATAAACTAAAAAAAGGAATGGACCCAATATTGAGCCTTGCGGAACGCCCATCATCACTTTCGACCCTTGTGAGTTTACACCGTTTACCTGAACTTTAACCTGTCTGTCTGCCAAGTATGAACTAAGTAAATCAAGGGCTCTATTCCTAATCCCATAGTGCTCAAGTTTCAATAAAAGCGTCTCATGGTTAACGCAGTCGAACGCTTTCGAGAGGTCGCAGAATATTCCAATGGCGTCTTGCGACTCTTCCCAGGCGTTAAAGATGTTCTTTATTAGTGTGACACCGGCGTCTGTTGTACAACGCCCTTTGGTGAAACCATACTGTTGTTCATGAAAGATGGAATTTTCTTTAAAGTGACGTAACATCTGACTAAGCATTAGCTTTTCAAACACCTTACTGAGAACTGGCAGAATTGACACAGGCCTATAATTGTTAGGTTCTTGACAATCACCCGATTTGAACAACGGGACAACTTTACTGTGTTTCATGAGATCTGGAAAAACTCCTTGGTCTACACTAGTATTAAATATGACAGCTAAGTAGGGGGCAATAGTTTCAATGACAGACCTACAAACTTTTACAAATATACCCCAAAGATCTTCTGTTGGTTTAATTTTAAGATCTTTAAAAGCTTTTATAATGGCCTGGGGGTTTGTGTGTTGAAAGTTAAACTCCGATTGACATACCTTTACATTCTTTCTAAGTAAGGAAGCAGAGACCGCGGGTGACGAGTTGAGAACTTCTGTTGTTTTATGAGGAATATTAGCAAAGAAGTTTTCAAATTCTTGTGCTACCTCTTCATCCGAGTTTATTGGGCCATGTACAGTATTTAAATTAAATTTAGTTTCCCGCTGTTTTTTTCTACCTGCAAACAACAATCTACAATCTGGGTCTTTCAAGACGAGCCAAAGCCGACTAAAGTTGTTCGTTCTCGAAGCACTTCAAAGAAGATGGGGCCACGTTCGTTGGAAAAAACGGTCATGTTGCGACTATTGCACTTGAAGATCGTAGAATGGTTAACGCAGAGTGGTATACCACAGTTTGTTTACCTCAAGTTATCGCCGAACTTCGAAAATCTAACTCAAAGCGACGCATCATCCTGCACCACGACACGACAACGCAAGCTTACACAGCGCTCGTCAAACGATTGAGTATTTGAAGCAGGAAAAAGTAGAAATTCTTGACCATCTTCCTTACAGTCCTGACCTAAGCCCTAACGATTTTTTTACATTTCCTAAAATTAAGAAAACTCTTCGTAGTCAAAGGTTCCAGTCCGGTGAAGAAGCAGTCGCCGCTTTCAAGTCACCCATTTTGAACACCCCCACTTTAGAGTGGAATAAATGTTATAGTAACTGGTTTGAGCGAGTGGAAAAGTGTATTAAGCTACGTGGTGAATACTTTGAAAAACGATAAGAAGTACTATAAGGTTCTAGTTGTATTTCTTTCTTCAAACGACAAAACTTAAAAGGCATGCCTCGTATCTGCACCAGCTTCCCTTCGATGAGCGCTTCGCCACTTTAATGACTGCTAAACCGCTACAGGATTTGACCGCATGCGAAACATGTGTTCCAGATGAGCATCGCTATAACTAACTTCCAACGCCTCAAAGAGCAGCTCGTAAGTCCCTTAGCTCCTTACCGAGAGTTTCCAGAACCATTCATAATCCACATAATAGGATTACTTTATACATATTAATGACTAGCTGCTGTCCGCGACTTCGTCCCCGTGGAATCCCCGATTTTAAAACATTCTTTATCGCTGCTCCGCTCCTATTGGCTTAAGCGTGATGAAATATAGCCTAAAGCCTTCCTCGATAAATGGTCTATTCAACCCAAAAATAATTTTTCAATTCGAACCAGTAGTTCCTGAGATTAGCGCGTTCAAACAAACAAACAAACAAACAAACTCTTCAGCTTTATAATATTATTAGTATAGATTATGTCATTCTGAAAATCTGAAGCCAGATCTAAATTTCACGCAGACGAAGTCGCAAGCAGAAGCTAATTAAAAAAATACTATGAGCTCACCACGATAACAATATTCTGGTATCACTAGCATTTATTTTTACTCGATTTTACATTCCAAACAAAAGGTTGACCGAACGGGAATGAATACAGGCATTCTCAATAGTTAACTAATAGGGAGTGAATGTATGAAGATCAAAAACTTGACGAAACGCCACTTGTGTTCATTTGTTTTTTCTACTTTTGACATATTTTTAAATCTGGAATGTGACGAAAGGGAGGTAGCCTATTTTTCCAACAAGCTAGGTACCTATCTCATGTCTACTTTTGACTGCAGAACAAAACAAGGTTTCAAAATCGTAGCTACAACATAACATGGCATCATTATGATTGCACATTCTTTACAAAGCTGACGTTCATCGTTTCATGGAACACAAACGTTTATGTGGTGTAGCCACATAGCGCACTACTGGGCAGTCAACCTAGCATTGTTCTATACTTCAACTAGTCTGTCAACATTCCGAGTACAGTCAGGCGTCGGTACAGACAGGATAGCAAGCGAGCGACTGGAGGTGGTATTATCACCATGTAAAAATAAAGCCAGTGATCTACATATAAACGGGACCCGTCCTCGCCTTATTATATAGTCGATTGTGCTCAAACAATAAGTCATTACCTCTCGCCGATTCCCGCGATCTCGGCAAACTCCTAGATTATGACGGTGTCAGTGAAAGCTTCCTAGTTTGTACATACACACGAAATTGAGACTGTTATTTACCTTTGTCACCTCACAATGGGCTCTTCCTTCTCTTTATACACCTTAACTATGAAATAAAACAATTTCAACCTTCTGACAAAGAAATGACTTGGTTAGGCACCTAAACAATCAAAATCAGCTTTTGGAGAAAGTTAATGTTTAGGTACCTACATCTGTTGTTCGTGGAATGCAAAGATATAAGTACGTATATCTACTTATTTAATTAAATAATCTATATTTTTGTAAGAACAAGATCAAGAGAGAGAGGAATTTTAAAACTCCGAATTCAGTCGCGAGTTTTTAAAATAAAACTTTTTACAAAAAAAATACAACCGACTTTTACACAAAAAATCAAAAAAGTGCAAAATAACTTTAATTTCGGAACTCGGTGTTGGTGGTTGCTTTTTCGTTTTTTGAACACCGACTTCCGAAATTAAAGTTATTTTGCACTTTTTTGATTTTTTGTGTAAAAGTCGGTTGTATTTTTTTTGTAAAAAGTTTTTTATTATTCACTTTTTAGTGGTACCTACATCCCCTCCCCTCCCCCCACCTAAACGAACCAATCACATTGGTGTAAAAAAAACGCACTGCTCCTTTGCAGAGTAAACTAAGAGGTCGTCAATGTAGACAATGTAGATATTTTTTTTAGATTTTTCGAAAACCGCTTGGTCGATTTCGATAAAATTTTCATGGGACCATTTGGAAAGTATACCCTTTCCAACAAAAAAAGAATTTTTCAAATCGGTTGACAAGCGACGGAGTTATGCGCGAACAAACATAAAAAAAAAAAAATACAAACATCCGAATTGAGAACCTCCTCCTTTTTTAGAAGTCGGTTAAAAACGCATGAAAACTAGGCAGTATAGATACAATCTAACCGTGTCATGTCTAAACCACATAAATATAACTATGTTTTTATGTACTTATAAATATCAAATCAAGCCAACGAATGAGGTCAAACATATAAAAAAAAAATTGGTGTCATGTCATCTACCTGATATATACTCTTTGTAATGGTTTATCGACCTCCCCTATCTTCAGTTGCCCTATTAGTCCACTCAATCGCTATCTTTCGATTAAGAACGTATCATTTACTTTTTTATTTGCCCTTAAATGCTTATCGAAGAGCTCGTGAATAAATAATAACAGCGGCAGGGGCTGATCTTCAAGTCAAGCAGCGCAAGATCGGTCCGTGGATGGGTGACCGTACCCAGTCTCCTCCTTATCTCGGAATGCATATTAAGCAATTAATCCCAGATGTCATAAGTAGATCTTTGACAGCCATCTCGGCAACGGAAGCCATAAATCTGACACCAGTCTTGCAGAGGTATCATATTACCTTGTTACTGGGTCGTGGAGATCACATAGGAAGTCGCTCCATGCAAAATACTAACTGTATTCTTCAAAATGCGATGAGACTGGAAGTCGCCCACAACACAGTCGGGAAAAAGGAAAAACCCTAGGCAGACTGAATTACTTATCGAATGTCGTTATATATGTAAACGATAACAATTGCTGTGGTAAAGCAATTAACTGCGCCTTCCGCACTTGAGTTTTAATTGATTTTTCACGTTGTTTCCTTCTTTAGTAAGAGGATAAATCTGTACTTACACAAAGAGATGACTTGCAATGTACATTGACAATGTGTCGGGTAAGTTTCCGTAAAGCAAATTATTAGTATATAATCAACGGCCCTTATTAATAACCAATCTACGCTATTTAAGAATAAAGATACTTTCTACTCCTCAGTATCAACAAAAATAGGAGTTCCTCATTTTGGTAAAACCCTGTGGAATCAGAGGTAGTCACCCAATTGATTACTGTTTGCAAGTGATTATTATAGCTTCGATGCAAACTCGACTGAAATTTTGAACCAGTTTTTTTTTTTTTTTTTGTAAAATGCCTATGTACACTTGAATTCGGAATTTGAGAAAATTATCACAATAAAAAAAGAAAATCATGTCATTTAAATGTGAAACTCATTCAGTTTCCACCATGGGTAACTTCTAGGGCCTTTTTTTATAAAATTGGTCACCAAAAATAAACATAAAATACTACCTACACTAATACTGAATAGAGCGAACTTAAATTATCTCGAATAATAAATTCAAGTAGGTCTCCACAAAATCCTGGTAATGTTCAATTTGAACTGCAGTGTCTCTTGCTAGGGTGATGATAAGATGTCGCTGTGATTTCTATGCATATTGCAATTATATAGGTATAGTTGGGTAACCTATGGGACACGCACCTAAATGATGGTAAGTAACTATGGGTAGGTAGACATTATCGTGTTTGGTCGGCATGTTTGTTTAGGTGCCGCACCCGCCACGCTCCAACTATACACAGCTTCATAAATGAGTTAATTAATCATAGTTAAACTTCGCCTAATTCCAACAATATCACTGGCCTAATAATTCTGCCTTGTGATGAAACAGTTAGTGTATACAACTATTCATGTCGCTCTAGGCATAAAGTATGATTGGGCGGTTCCCTTCACACCAAACACGTATAATTACCACTTTTCCTGATAATTATAAGCGTTACTACCTACTAATTAAGTCCCAAATATACGATTAACCAATAAATAGGTGATTGATAACGTCTGTAACATGCGTCCTCCACACCATACGGTGACTGTTCATGTTTAACACACAGTAAACGCTTCACTAAAAGAAAACATAACCCAACCCTCGAGCGTGTTTTGAACGTCTTTATTGTTCAACAGATTAGTAACCAAAATTAGTCGGTCGCGGGTAGTTTAAACAAGGGAACGGAAGACGAGGGGCGGTGAGGCGGCGCGAAAGGAGTGGAACGCAAATAGCCACGTGACCCGGCCATTGACTCGGTTTATCCTAATCCGTCCCACTACTCCAGTTCAGAGGAGGGCTGAGGACGCATCAATCCCGAACCCGCTCGCTCCTACTCGCGTCAGCTACTCCTCATGTATGAACTTTCACATGACCTAATACCGCAGCTGTGAGCTGCCAAACGAGCATCTGTGCATTGACTAAAACTCCACACAAAGTTAATTCTGTTACTAACCTGAAACGCCCGCCGAAACGCAGCAGCACTACAAATTAAATGGTCGAATATGATATAAACTCGTACGAGTAACAATAATTTATATCGCACATCAGAAACAGATGTGAATGCTAACTGCGGCCGTTGCCGAATGAAAATAAATATCTCCTCATGGTCTATGCAAACAAACACATCAACCTACATTTATATTTAGATCGGAGGTACTTGAAACTTCGCTCATTCTTCCGCTATGGCAGATGAATCCATTTGATTCATATCGTCTTATGATACTGAGCCTCTCTTCGTTCGCATAATTGACGGTCATAAAGATTTTACATGAAATAGGTAAGTAAGACTAATGTATGTGTTCATTCTGTAATACTACATGATACGGTCCTATACAGAAATACATAACATATTCGTTCCTGCATAAGAAATGCTGTTGATTGCGTTTTTCGATTTATCCAATAAGTATCTACCTACCTACTTAAAAACATGCTAATGATTTTTCGGATAACAATTTGATAACTTGTCATACGATTATTTATACCTAGTAAGGTTTGGAATGATTTTGATTGTGATATTCCGCAATATCCTATTTTTTATTACTGACAACTAAACGCTACGTTTTTTTTTTTTATAAATTCACTGCAGCAGATTTTATTATTTAAAAAATGTTTCAAGAGCTCAAGAGTACAATAAAACTGTTAAGTACGTAGGAATACATATTTCCTTTCCATGTTTCCATTGGAGTGAGTCCCTGTAACTACCTATCCTTTTTTTCACTCTTATAACTGGCAAAGAGGAAATACCTCAGTTGCATAATGAACCGTTTCCCATTCGAGCATCCCTTTATTGTGCTCCGAGCCTAATGCCGGATTATGGTAATGTTCGTGTGGCCAGTGTGGTGACCACCGGAACTCACTGACTGACGGCTTCTGGCATGAAATACTACATAGAAACTAAACTTGTAGGTATATGTATATTGTTACAGTGGACTTATATTCATACATTTTTGTGCGGTCTCTTAATGTTGAATGGTAGTTTTTCAGAAGCTTCTTCTTCAGAACGGTCTTGATGGAGAGCTCATAAACTAATGTGATAGGAAATAAAACTGATCATGAACAAAAGAAACACACACAACTGGTTTAGGTAGGTACTCAATAATAATGTCTCAGACATATAATGAGTGACCCGAGCGGTCGCAGACGACTTTCTCAGACAATGAGCGCTTGGAGACGCCTCCGCAAGTCGAGCGTCGCTTGTTACTCTCAGTTAGATGAAGGACGCGAAACTTGTCAATCACTAGTAATATCCACAACTGTTTTTTGTGAAACATAACTGCAATATTAAAATACAGTACAGTCGGCAAGGGGACTGCGGAGCGAGCTCCGTCAGACGTACTTTCAATCCAGGGTTCACACGCCTTGTTCAAATACAATGACTCTCTACGTTCTTTTTGTTTTCGTTCAGGCGACCTTTGTTGATAATAAACAATATTGCGACTTAAATGAAAGAAAATAAATTAAATGGAATTTCACCCTAGGTACATGTACCTAGCGTTACATTTATTTTGTAATCGACACATTCCTATTAGATTGTAATCTATTAAGCCAATTTCAAAAGATTATCATAATAATGTTTTAATTGTGAATGGTCCGTGAAACTATTGGGCAACAAGCGCAAGGATTCCGCCGTGTTCCCACGTCCGCGGATTAGTTGACGTCAGTGCGCCTGTGCCCATTACGCCCAAAATACACGCCACGCGAGCTACACCCGCTTAAAAAGCGTGTCAATCAATTTACATTAGGCTTTTGATGATAGCGCTATAAAGAACTAGTGCGTGTACAACTTTGATCAGCAATAAATCGATCACAATGACGTAATTGACTTCTTGAAGTTCGGTGTTATCAGTCATTTAATTAGAATGTTGGTAGAAGAAAGTTGTCGACCCGTTAGCACAGTTGATGATTGCCTCACTGCTCGGAGCTCAGTGCTGCAAGTGCGTTACGTAACGTGATCGTGTGAGATAGCACGCGTGACATTTGCGGCCGGGGACCTCCGAGCAGCCCCCAGCTTCGCCCCAAATTGACTTCTGGCCTTCGCGTCGCTGAAGTGGCACACCCGCTCTACTCATGCGCCTTTTATGATACTTATCTGAGCGCCATTCGACACCGAACGCTCGCAGTGCTCATGACCGCTATAACCTGTCATCTCTACAGAGCACACCACTTGTTTCGTATTGTCTACTTTCTAATGTGTGTGACTGATTGCAACTTTTATTAACTACTCAATGACAGAATGAGAGGAACACCTGCGGAGGGGCAGTTTTCGCTCTCTCTGTGTGTATAACGGTGAGTTCTCTCTGACAATCTTTCTGAAGAATTAGATGACATTATATGTATGTATTATGATGTCAATCGCGAAACTGCCATAATAAAGCATCTACACACAGTCGCGATGCAGTGTTTTCTGACTGGATAGTGGATACCTTCAACGATGCTGAAACCATATCATTGTTTTTGAACAGTTCTTGTTTTTTATAGGCTACAAATGAATGCGCTGTTGTAAATCTCACATTCGTGCTAAATCAGCAGCTCACCATGTCATGCGCGATAGGAAACTTGGTTCCAGAGCACCAAAGTAGCGTGAACTGTACAGCTGTCGTTTCTGAATCGCTTTTTTCGCGCATTGCAAATGCAACAAAGTAGACGAAACGCGTCTGTATCGCTTCAAAAACCCGCCGTGGACAACCTGCCTAGGGGCTAAATAACACGTTAGTATGCAACTGAAGACATTTCATTTAATCACTTGCTTTGTTAAATATTTAATTTTTCTGTACCTAAGGGATTTGCTCATTTATGCTTACTTAACAAAGGAGGTTCGAAACTGGTTTTAAAAAACGAAGACCGGTTTCGAAAATATATCAATTGAAAGCCCTCGTCCCTCGTCGCATGTATAATGTTATTGTACAGCTCAGCATCGCAACGCTTGCGACACTGTTAAGCCTGTTACGTGACAGTTCGTCGCCACCAGAGCAGGCTGCACCCGCCCGCTGTGCAACCTGACCTACAGCTTGGTCCACTAACACGCTACACTGCATCTTTCACTATATTAATCATCAACTTATATGTATACTTACCATCTTCAATAATTTCTCAAACATAGGTCCCAAGACACTGACTCATCCATCAAAGGAATACCTTTGCCGTACAGCAAACGTTCTGGTTTTAATATCAAAATAATCAAGTTACAAACACCGTATTTTTATGTGTTGACCATTTCAAATATCTGCTCACGAAGATACTGGTATGTATTGAAAATGTTGTATCATCGTTCCAAAATGAATACCAGTTGAAGGCAGGTAGCCACACTCGATTTGAATATGCAACTTCTTGTTTATTTCCAAATTCATTCATTAACTTATCAATGGTTACGTCACGATTATAGGAACGTTAACTTTTCTGAACAAGTTCAACTAAATTTATTCATATAGGTACATATGCGGCACGTTTGAGTAGATAAATAAATGTATCTAGCTAAGTGTTCATGTTCAGAACGCCCTTGGTAACTTCCTCGTGTCCGATACTCTGTACTGTACATACAACTGATCATTTCCAGCATTTGTTTTTCCTTTTGAACGTTACGTGCGCACGCGCACAGTCCGTGTAAAAATCGAATTACCGTTAGACATGTGTCATCGCGTCCTCGTTACGGCCGCAACCACTCTGCGGCAAACCTGTTCTTGCATTCATACCCTTATGGCTCTGGTACAATTACCAAATCGCAACCCAGAATGTTCCTACACATAAAGTCCGCAACGTATACTTGTGAACACAACCAACACGATGATGATATGATGATCCGTATAGAGCCGAATGCCATTGTCATTATCAAATGGTTTACTGTGCCTTAACTAAATTTTAATCTAACTGCACTATTATTGCTTTCACCTTGAAAGGAATCAGACATTTCAATTTATATTCATTACCTCTGCATAAGTACAGTTGCAAATTAGATGCGATACTAATTAAAAATGGCATCATACTACAAACATGTTAGCTTGGTTAAAATACATTGAATGTTCTAATGTAGTGCCACAGAAGTTATATTTTTGACAGGTTTTGTTGGTATTGAAAAAAACGAGACGATGGAACCAAAATTATCTATGATTAATTGATTAAGTATAGAGATGGCGTATTTAGCGACAGATGCATGTTTCATCTGTTCCAGGGCGAGTGGCCGGACGGAGCAGATGACGTGGAGCCCGTGTCAAACACAACGCCCTCACTATTGTTAACGTGGATTAACGGTCATAAAACCGCCTAATGGCGCTGTATCACACACATTCAACAACAATGCTAAGCTAGCTCCAACATTAATAGCCACTATGTTGAGAAAGAAACTTAAAATTAGGTACGTATTTCCGACCCCATCCACTCAGGATGAGCAAAATAAGAAAAAGAAAAACAATTAATCGTCATTGCCGCTAGTCGATTCCAATTGAATATTCGTTCAAATGTGTTCATTGACAAGAATGTAATGGAACGGATATTAAAGATTCAAAGCTGATAGGTGCATCTTTTCCCTGTACATTATACTTTCGTTCTAGTAGCCGATGTAGCCGATATTCGGAGCCGGTTCCACATAAAGGCTGCAGCGGAAATCGAAACTCTGCGCTATGATACCCCTACAAGTTGTAAGTCGGATTTACAGTTAAAATTCGTTTGAACTGGCCATGACGACAATAGTATCTATTCATATTAATCACTGCCACACATCTAAGCGGGCGTACTGTCGTCAAGATTAAGCTTTAGTCTCAAATAAATCTTATGCACTCCTCTTGCTCAAAAAGTTTGTCATTGCATACCAGAGCGGGGATAAAATAATAGCATAGCATATCCTCTAAGTTTTATTTTTTATTTTTGTCCGTTACCAACAAGCCTATAAAAACGAATAAGTTTATTCATAATTTTATTAGAATAATCATGAATAAGGAAAAAATACTGACTTATTATACTATGTGTTTAATAAAAAAAAATATTAATAACACATCTGCCGTGTCAAAAAATGAACTAAAAATTTTTTAAACAAGATAGATAATAACATAGATAAACATTGAAGTCGACTGCACAAATAAGCAGAGGAAATCGTTATAATCGTCGGAAACCCGTAATGTTAAATGTAAGATGAAAAATAAATAAATAAATAAGTGGATAATTTCAAAAAATTGTAAATGCCTACCTAGATTTACTGCCGAGTGGAGTGGGCACGCCGAGATTTACTCAACTATGAAAACTGAAAATGAACAAGGCAAGTTAAAGGCAAAAATAACTTTAGCAACATCCCAAAAGGGATGCAACCTATCTAAATTTGCCTATGTCGCCGGAACTAGCCATTGTTTCCTAAGAATATCCGCCACTCTCTAGGCGGATTCTACAGCAAATATGTATAACAACGCTAAAACGCCACAGTGCGGTAGATGGAGATCAGTGGCGGAAGGATATACGCTCAACATTAATCTTTACAGAGAACTAAGAATTAAGTTGCCAAGAAAAAACATCTCTTTAAATATCGATGTAATGTTTAATAAATCAATCCAGTGTAACACGGCGCTAAAAACCAATTATAACTCGGTTTCTATTTACTCGATTAGAACATGGTATATACATACATATATCGAGATTCAATAGTTCCCAATATATCTGTGTTATTAAAAACATTTACAACTACACGCGATATTTTACGGCGTTTGCAATTTATAAGCCGGAGAAAAGTAAATATATTCCGGAGACATATATAGTTGGTATATTCTAGCAAAATCTAAGTGCACAACAATCATATCTACAGATACGGAATCAATTACGATAAGATACTGGCAGCAAGGAAACAAACACATACATACATGGTACTTAAGTATCTTAGATACTTAAATATTTGAATTCAGCATTCGATATAACTATCAAATTTTGGAACAACAAACTCTATGACATATATTATAATTATGTCGAAGTTGGGTTGCAATAGAACCCATACATTTTTGAGTTTTTGAACAAATGATCACCAAAAATCAACAAAATAATCAAAGTGCTAAATTCGATACCGACTTGAACTGGCGGCGAATGGATTGAAATTATCTCAAATTATAAATTCAACTGTATAATGACTGCTTTATTAGATGTTATCATGAAACAGATTATACAAATATATTTTGAGTACTATTAGATGACCAAATTTTTTTTTATTTTTTGCCATGGTTGTTAAAATGGATAAAATCCTGGAAGAGTTTCAATTATTGGAATTAAGTACATCCTTTTCAGTGTAAAATCTCTTTAAAACCCTTGGGAAGGTGGGATAGTATTCCCTACGTGTAAACCGAAGACTTAGTATAAAGATGTCAGTCGTTTTATTTTCATACTAGCTTCTGCCAGCGACTTCGTCCGCGTGGAATAGTTACTTTACCCCCGATTTTGAAACTCTCAGCCCGATCGGTTTAAAATTGACAACGTTTCATACAAATACATCTATAATAAAAATCATACTATCAGGAGTTACACGTGTTATTGTGAGTCAACCATAAAATATAGACATAATTATGCTGTTTGGGACATTTTTTAGATAATTTTATGTAAAACATTTCCGTAATACATGATTTCTATGTAACTTTAACCATTAAGGCTACACACGCGACGGAAGCTTAAAAAATGGAGTAACTTCTCCCGTTTTCCCAACATTTTCCTTCACTGCTCTGCTCCTATTGATTGTAGCGTGATGAAAAGTATACTATAACCTGCCCAGGAGTATGAAGAATAATTGCACCAAGTTTCGTTAAAATCGGTCGAGTAGTTTTTGTTTCTATAAAGAACATACAGACAGACAGACAGACAAAAATTTTACTGATTGCGTTTTTGGCACCAGTATCGATCACTAATCACCCCCTGATAGTTATTTTGAAAATATACTCCTTGTACAGAATTGACCTCTCTACAGATTTATTATAAGTATAGATAACGTAAAAGCTCCTATTAACGACCCCCTAAAATGTGACTCTATTAACGATCTAATTCTTAAATCACTCATATTAGACATAATATAGAGTTCCAGAAAAATCATACCTTAAAAATTAGTTAGGCATTTTTGTTGGGCAACAAAAAGAGTAAAGTTTGTGTGTTTAAATAGCCATTGAAAGAAATAATTTGATAATGAGTGGGACGCGCCCGAAACGGAGGCACGTTTCATAGTGTCGCATCTCCAGCCACGTAAGTACACCTAAATATTACTTAAGGAAAATAATGCACTAAAGATGGATTTGTCTTCTTGCTATCACATCACAACTGTGACGTATATATTTGTTTTCTAAACTAACTCTTAATATAATACTTTTTATTGGTTTTTGTGTCATAAAATCATGTTTTAATTTAAGGCGGTAATAGAATCCAAATTTCAAAACTTGATTCTAATAACGACCTATGGCGTTGTTAAATTTTGAGAACATTTAGTATTTTTTAAATAATATCTATTGTAAACTACCTCATTTGATTTTATTTTTCTCTTGTTCAATTCTTAAAATTATTTTACTTCGTTAGGTCTATTAACGACAAAGCTATTTCTTAAAGTTTTTGTGTAAAACTCGATTCAACGTTAGACAATATCCCAATTATTTTAATGATATTATACTGTAAATAACCTTTATTATCTTGATTAAAGACTAACTGACATTAAAAGCAATATTATAGCAATGAGATCGAATTTAACAGTATTCCATGAAGCGGATATTTTAACTGTTTATTATTTATTTTATTGGTCGCTAATAGAATATTGTAACCTTCATACTTGATTCTATTACCGAGTCACAGCTGTGACGATATTTTTGGTACCTAATATTTCATTACACAAAAACAAAATGTATATTTTTGAACAAATTGGCTTATTTCTTGCATACGTGACGTTTTGAGAGATTTTGTAACAAGCAAAAAAAAAATGTAAAATAATATTTGCTATCCAGTTTCATTCATGGTTACATGGCATTGGCTATATTTCATATGTTTTCAAATCAAATAAAAATGGCGGGGCGGAATGGGGGCATTGTAACTTTTAAAAGTTTCTTTTGAAGAATTAAATTCTATATCTCTCTAAATATTGTGTTCTTTTATAGAATCATGGAGCCGCAGAAGCGCAAGCAGTACGCCTCTGCTCAACTAAAAGCTGCGCTTCTAGAGCAGCTATAAATGAAAGGACCAGCATATACGAAGCTTCAAAAACCTATGGAAATACTGGTAGTCTGGATTTTCTATCTCGGGAAGTCAGGTTTTCCTGTAACTAAGGACCAATTGTTAGAAACAGTAGATATTGGTTAAACATTTTTTTTTACTGATTTATAATATCTAATTAGTATGTAGGTAATGAAAAAGTAAGCATTTAATTATTTGAAGACTATTTTCTGAGACTAATTATATTTTTTAGTAATTAAAATAACAAAAAATAAATGCTCTAAGCGTTGCAATAAATAATTATGTTCATATTGTAATAATGTTGGTCTCATAACTATTGTTATTATACAATAAATACCTTAAAAAAAATATTTTATTTTATTTAATCGTATAGGAGAAGTGACAACTTCGTAGCGGTCGGTAATAGAAGTAGAAAAATCGGTAATAGAATCTTGCAGCATTCAATGGGTCGGTAATAGAATCAACTACTCTTTTGGATTAAATAATTATTTAGTAACTATTGTGTTATTGAATATTGAATTTAAGTACTGAATTGCAAAGAATACTTCGTTGACATTAATTATAAATTATAACATCTTTCCTAACATAACAGCTTATATCTATTTCTTAAAAGTGAATCCTAAGACAGCTAAAACTGGCGGTAATAGGAGCATTTACGTTATTATTAAAATAAACCTTACCTGATGGATGAGTCTCTATTTGCTGTAAGAGACTAGCTACTACCCACTGGGTTTTTCTTAAAAACATGATTGTTCATGAATATTCACAGCATAAAACAAACAATAATATAAGGTCATTCGAATGAGGCTAACCGTCTTGAGGAGCGTAAAACTGTTTCCAAATCAATGAAATGACCGTAGTTACAGGTAGTAAATTCCAACGTCAACTTACTTCTGGGAAATATGTCATTTATTTATTCAGTGTAGTGCACGAATGATAGGCTGACTCAACATTAATGACGTCGGAGACGATGGACTTCCGAGGTAAACGGACTGGGTGATTATGATAAAGCAGCACACCGGCTTTTCGAACGAACAAACGTACCAGTTACTGGCCATCGTCACTTTCTAAAGATAAATTTTAATCATCACGCGGACGTAGACCTTAAGTCTAAAAGCAATAACAATTAATAAATTGCTGTTTCGGCTACCGGAATGTTCTAGTTCAATGGAATGGTAATATACGTCTGAACTTTTAAGACTCAGACAAAGCAGATGAGAGATCTAAATACTCGTCTAGTACATACACTATACAGCACGTTTGCTTCAAGTACTGTTTTTTCTTTCCTTGACAAGATAATCGATAGACGTCATCGGCACGACGACAAAATGGCTGTAAATATTGATAGAGCATACACATGTAGTGACACATCATCAGTTCCTGCTTGCATCGCTAAAATCAGTCGCACTGAATCATGCAGCAGACAGCAACATGCACAATATAAAAATGTCTTACAGCTTAGTAATCTTCCATCCATTCATTACAATCAAATGAAATCAGCATAGTTACGAGATGGCAACAGCTTGCAACTACTTAGTATTCTTAGGAGACCTGCACAGAAGATGAGAATTTTGGGAGGAGACGGTCACGGACGAGGGGATCTACCGTTATCGTTAGTCTTTACAATACAAAAATGTAAATTTTATAATTAAGTCTATATTTTTTATCATCCTTGCCTTATCTTTGATGTTATTTATTTAATTTTAAAGAAGGCTTACAGACTAATCAACCAATAACATAAAGACTGTAATATTAACAAATAGCTAATAACAAGCCTCCACATATATGTAGGTAAGGAAAACAGTCGATACAAAAGAAAGTACATACAAGTTAATATAAATATAACCAGATAAGAGAGCAGTAGATAAATTAACTGTCCTTAAAAAGTAATTGTGCCAAATGCCGTCTTAAGGTCGCCACACTGGTGCAAAACAAGTTGACATTAAGGTCCCTAGGAAGCCCATTGAAACTAAGAGCACTTCTTACTGAGAAGACATTCCGCCTGTAATTTGTCATTGCGAAAGGTACATTTAATATAGGTCGCTGACGTAATCCCATCAAATTCGTGCGTAATGACAGCCTAGCAATGAGAATATTAACATTTTCAAAATGTAAACTATCCATACTTACTAATATATGCTGATATTATAAATGCGACATGCTGTCTGTCTGTTACGCTTTCACGTCTAAATCGCTGAACCGATTTTGATGAAACTACGGGAGTATATTCCCTTAGGATAATATTCGACAAACACGTGAGCGGCAGCTAGGGTTAAATAAATATAGAAGTAACCCTGCCTGTCCGTCCTCATCACGTCTTAACGGCTGAACTGATTTGGATGAAAATTGGCACAAGGGTTAAGATGATGGTCTATTATCACCTGGAACAGAGCATAGGACATACTTTTTATCCCGGGGATATTTTTTTTAAATTTCTCGCGGACAAAGACACTGTCAGAAGCTGTTGTGTGTGACAAACTTTTATGGAATGCCAATTTTATATCCTTTGACTGAATCGAAGTTCAAAATTTGGGGTTTTCTGGTCCAATATAGCGTCATCATTCACAATAATATTATGACCATACGCTGCGAGATGCAGAATTTCCACGAGTCGGCTATCACATCCTCATGGTACAGCAATATTATGCAGATAACACGTAAACAAGGTCTTCCAGCTAAACTGAGTCATGTGTTTGTTATCTAATCGTTGCTTCCTCTTGCTGCCATTTCGTATTGGCAATATCAGTCGCCTCTCCGATTTAAAATAAAATACTTATAATGTTGTTTTGAGTGGAGTGAGTCATGACTCATGACACACAGTGATCTGAGTGATCCATGTGAAGACCTAGTTACCTACTTTCGAATTTGATTGTAATGGCATTATTCATCACTTGTATGATGGTATGACCCCCCGCAACTTTGTTCTCCTTTGTTTTGTTCATGGCATATAATACAGGCTTATTCACTTAAACATATTTATAGATAAGCAGTTCTGTTAAAATACTGATTAGCGGATTTTCAATGTCAATTTAAAACCTCTACACAAAAACTTAATATATAATCTGCTATTTTAATTTAGTCCATATAGGTTTGATTGAGATCTGACGACTAGTATTTGTGTTATCCTTAATAATGCGTGGCTTCAACTACATTGATGATGTTCTCATTCACTCTTGTCGATGTAAAATGAAAAAATAAAATTGTATACTATGGTTTGGAAGAGCATCTTAGTATTTCAAGGTTGTCCCCTTTCTAGTTTGGTGAATCTGATGATGAACAGAGATAGCAAATCTTTCGGGCTTGCTGAAATCGCATGTTTGTTTATTGTTTACACCAATTTATACCGTGTACACTGTGATGATGTACGACGTATGTATATAGGTTTTTATTTAATATCACCTCGATAAGCCAATTTTCCATAAAATTAACGAACTTTCGTGCTGATTTTTAAACTATTGTTGCGTTATCATTCTGATTTTGTAAATAATAAAATTCAAAGCGATCGATATCATTTAATCCGTTTATAGATAAGATTGTTTATTCTAATTTCATGACTGGCTTATTCCTTAACATACTGGTTAATATGGACATTTATTTACATAAGTGAGGCATCAATAAAAACGAAGGAAACATGAATATACAGTTTAGGAGCATTGTTTGTTTTTACAAAATGATTAAAATGTAGAGATTCACTTGGCTAATATACTTAATATGTAGTAATATACAAAGAGCACATAATGCGCAACTATTTGTGTGCATGAAGAACGTTTAAATGTAGTGAACAAAGCAATAATGTGTTGAATACAAAGAACATAATGCATGAACAGATATAACGTAAGTATGTATTTGTCACTACTAATGTATGTAGTTAGCTAGCCATAATAGTATGTATGAGTGTTGTGACAGTGCGCTGTGCCGCTGTGCGAGTATGATGTGATGTGTGTACGAAGCGTTATCGGCGGCAGGAAGTGGCTTGGTTTATTATTCGTATCGTGCATCAAGCGCCTGAGTGCGGCGGCGCGGGCGCAGCGACTCCTTCGATCAAGTATTCGCTCCGAGATAATTACTACGCCTCCTCTACCCGCCATACGCAAGGGCGACACTAACGGAACACAGATAATATCTCTAATTAACTGAGAAAATCATACACGTCAACGTTTCCCAAGTTACTGAGACACCAGATATACGAAGTATAAATAGTGGTAACGAGCGGCTCCATCAATCGTAGTTATCTAGGAAATTGTGGACATTGAAATGTTGACTAGGAAATTGACTAACTATCGCCTGGACAACATGTCCTAAACAGATAAGAAATAATCAGCTGTTAACGCTTTATCGTTTGGTCCGTTATTAGGTTTCAAAGAGATGAAATTACGTACAAAGAGTTTTTCTGAGAGCTCCGTCTCTTTATAAATATAGATACATAACATGTAGTCAAATATCCACATAGATAAATATATACAATTCTGGTAACATAATTATTCAGTCTCAGAACTTCTGTTTACTTAGGGCTTTAGTAAAACAAACTTGTTAAAGTTATGAAGTGAAATATTATATTGTCATTTAGAACTGTTCTACTGGTGACATTTTTAACCGACTAAAAAAGGAGGAGGTTCTTAATTCGGATGTTTGTATTTTTTTTAATGTAGTTTCAGGCATAACTCCGTTAAATATAGACAGACGGTTTTGCAAAATTATTTTTATTCGGAAGGGGTTTATTCCGAAATGGTTTCATTTAAATTGTATATAGGTCCGGTGATGGGTTTCGGAGACCGACAACGGAAATCTTCAAAAAATGATCTGAAATGATTGCTGAAATCGCATGTTTGTTTATTGTTAAACCAGTTTATAACATAACTTCACGCCGGTACGCTGTGTCGGGGTACACAGATGTGTACAAAGTCATGTTTTCAGGTTTTTCTATTCGGGCATAACTTTATTGCTTGAACCGGTCTTGATGTTACTTTTTGCGTAAGGTTTAGTCAAATATATTAAATTTGCATTAGACGTTGAACTTCAAGGTAGACTAGTTACCTCCTCAACTTATTGTTAGAATCAACAAAATCTAGGTACTAGTGCGATATTGTCAGATTTATGTCAACCCTAAAGCAAAGTAGACCTTAACCTATGAGCTGGTTAAACTACGAATGCACACGAATAGCGCAACCAGTAATTAGGTAGGTACAGGAATAACGGCAATTTAGTTTTGAGGCATCATTAAAAAATACAACCAACTTCCAAATAAGTAGTGTCTTTATTTGGAAGTTGATTGTATTTACTTACTTTTAAATAAGTGTTTAATTTAAGTATTTTTTTGTTGTTACGATAACTTTAATTTCGGAAGTGGGTGCCAAACCGACTTTCTAGATAAAAGTTAATACTTTGTAGAAATAATAATATAAAGGAAAGATAAAGGCCTCTTTTTACTAATGATATTGTTGAGTAATATTTTAATGATGTTTTTAAAGAAATAAGTACAATGTTTATCTTTATATTATCTTCTATGATATCATTGCTTTGTTTTATCTTCATTTGGAAGTATTTTCTTGTAAAAAAGTTTTCTTCTTAAAGGTTTTCACAAATTTCATTTTATTTATAGTTTAAGTAATAAGAAGAGATGCATTCGACCGATCATCGCTTCATCAGCAACAGTTTGACCTTGAATTGACCTACCATAGTACAAGTTTGAATCTTGTACGAGGCTATTCCAGTTCCTACCTACCACTGACATTCAGACACCCTTCTGTTTCCGGGTAGGTAACTGAATAATTTTCAGTAGGTACTTATTTACCTATCTAGCTATCAGCAAATAGTTGCCCAGTAAACTAGAGCAGCATAACAGCTGCTCCGAAACAGATAAACAATAATATTTGACGGGTAACTACCTAAGTGTTTACCATGTTTATTGTTTGTTGGATGTGGACCGCAGCCCCCCCCCCCCCCCCCGCGGGCGCCGCAAGCCTAACAGGTTTGTAGCGGGCTAGCAGGGTGCTCCACACGGCCGGGTCAACCACTCACCTCACTTACTGATCCGAGCACGTAGGTTGATCGGCGAAATACACCTACACGATAGGTACTTTCTTACTGAATTTGCAGCTACCTGAGGCCATGCATCCTACAGCAAAATTTCCTAGCAGTAGGCAGCTATCATTATCCAGCCCTTTATTTTTCCATCAACCTGTGTCTCATACGCAGCTGTATATAAGCTGCTGTCGAATTACGCAAACGATATTCGATACCGTTTATCTGTTTAAATTTACTTACAAAATAGCACATTGGACGGATTTCAAGACAATCTTTTACTGTCTACATTTTACGTAGGTACCTACCTAGGTAAGAACAGAAAACATTGTTATAGCACAATGAGGACAGCGTGATTAGTTGATTAGATACACATACGTAGGTACTTACCGTAGGTACCTATTTGAAATGCCGATTTCCTGATTAACTAAAAGAAGTAGATAAGTAAAGTGTTTATGTAATAAACAGAAGTATTAAACCACTGAACAGTTACTACTGAGCCAGTGAGCCGGTCTGTGACATCTGTGCACTGAGTTCGACTTGTTTCTTTTACTGCTTTTCCCAGAAGTGCAGAATAATGATACTTTAATAAATAGTCATTCAAGTGTTTCAAAACATCTTTGTAAACGAGATGAGAACCATTTGCGTTTGCACTTAGCGGGATGTGGACGACAAAACATAAAAATAAATAAAAGGTGCAGTCCGTCCGTCAGTGCCGCTCACAGCCGCGCGGCATGGTCCACAGTGCCCTTCAAACATAGATAAGCTTATCTATATATAAGACTATCTGTGCCTTCACATGAACCCAAACTTCAATCAACCTTGTTCAAATTAATAAAACAATTAGCAAAATCTCCTAATTACATCGAACATTGACGGTTAATTTAACGATTTTCCGATGAGTCACACAATAAATTACTTTTCTAATTATCACATCGACCACACAACTGTAGGTTAAAAAAATAAAACACATGTCTAGTTAAAGAGTTAAAGTCTACAGAGAACCGGATGAGCCAATCAGCGCAAAATGAGTCACACGCGTTCAACCGAACTCTCCCGAGCGTTGCCGAGCGCCGAGCGTCGCGGGCGACACCCGACCGTATAGCGAGTGTGTTGCAGCTCCGTAGGGCCAGCAGAAAACCATGTCTTGGAGGGAGACACCGCCGCGTACAGAAGCTATTGTTTATCGTAATTTCGGAATATAAATAGAATCAGATTGTGCAAATGAATGTCCTGTTCTCTGACACTTTGTTTTCTCATTTGAATGTGATATTCCGGCTGTAGATGCGCCCTAGCACCTACTGTCACCTATTCAGTAAAAATCAGAAAATCTCTCCATGAAAAGTATGTGAAGTTAGGGATGACAGCTCACTTCATCTTAGTCACGGTCAGATTTTACAAAATAACATTAGGTACCTACTATTATCTCACCCACTCTTGACAAGTAGGTACTATGTTGGGCGTAGGGTAACTGCATGAGTCGTAAAGAAATGACGTTAATACGAGCGTTTGGCCAACGGGTCGGCTCGACGGATACCAGCCTCTTACTGCACATTGCAAGACAAAGGCTCCTTCTGATGAAGGAAATGCATGAATCCCCACGCGTTAAGGAATAAATGTCGTGACTAGGGATTACTGTCCAGGGTTGCGAAATTTGTTCAAGTTCAAGTTCAAAGCATTTATTTCAATTAAACCCTTTACAGGCACTTTTGAATTGTCAAGTCGAAAGAGGTGAAGCTGTCTGCACGTTCCAACGAAAGAAAGAATTCCAAAATTCCATCGAAAGTGTCACCGCGACCCTGGAACATGGAAGGGCGGAACACGGATGGTTTTTAGTCAGTAAGAGTCGGACACTCCCTTTCACTCCACCTAGAGCGATTGAAGTCATTTGATTATTTCGAATCCATATAAAAGCGGTCACTGCTGCACACTAGCTCAGCTATCTCTTGCTTGCTACAAAGGTCGTAAAGATCATTTTGAGGATACTGACCTTTTGATGTATATCTATACACATTTCACCGGACAATTGCAGAATCCGTAAGATGTTAATATATCTTTATTAGATTATAATTACCCACGACGGATCGACGATAATGTATGCGTTTGGGGTGAGAGGATGTTTGTTTGTTTGTGCAAACCAATGTTCCCATTTATCTCCAGTACTACTAGTCCGATTTTCATGCGGTTTTCAGTGATGGGTTAAGGTTTGATTGGTGCATGTTCTTAGATATGTGTTATGGTTACAACTCAAGAGCGGGCGCTGCAGTATACATAAGGTTTTTGTTCATAATAAAGTTCTCTCTAAAAAGTTAAAAAAAAAGCTACTAAATGCGCTAGTTTTGCAGATAGTGATGGCAGCCGCCGACGGATAGTCTTGGGTTACATTAATTCTGTAAGTCGAGGGTTTTAATTATTTATTTAATTCTTTTTCAACTATGTTTTACCGTCGCGTCGTAGGTTTTTTCAGAACTTGATATAGTATGAGAAAACGTTTTGTATAGAATATATCCGATCCAAATTCAACAGTTTCCAAAATTACCGAGCCTTATTAATATTTTTTTTTACAATCATACGGCGTTTGCAATATCCCGGTGACATATACCAGATGAAATGAAAAATGCCTGTTGTCTCGGCTAACTTTGCTAGTTAAGCAAATAATGAAATTCTAAAAATCAGCGGTCGTTAAAATTAAAATGATTAAGATCCGTGATGTGGGTAGCATACATACCTACATTTTATTTAGCACAGTCATGAATTAAGTTCAGATATCTATCAAGATTTCATCATAACAACAATCACATTGATAACAAACCAACCTATTACCTATTGAACTATGTACATTGAACGTATAGTATCTTCATACCCATATTCTAGATTGCGATTCGACAAATAATATAAAAGCACTCCTTTCTACAATATATGTAACTCAATGGACAAGTTAAGTTATTGCACATAAAACATTTACATAAACGAATCCTGTCCGCAAATTAGCAATCAATAAGTATTTAATTATTTGTAGAATTAATTGGAAATCAGGGTTGAAATATTGAGACGAGAGGTCATTTAATACCGGAGTTAATTGGGTGAAAACCAATTACATACCTACCGATTTCTCATGCTATATTGTTTTATGCACTACCTTACGTAAAATTAAATTGCAGCCTAGTTCAACCGATTTAAAAAAGGAGGTTCAGTACCTATTCCTTTGTTTGTATTATTTTGTTTATGAGTACAGCCATAACATTAAAATACAGGAGACGGCTACTATATGCAGACAAATTTTACCAACTATAAATTGATACAAATTATATTTTATTTTTTTAAATAGGTTAAACATAACACTTTTACACGTCAAATGTTTCTGGTCATTTTAAGCATGTTGATATCATTATCTACACGCAAACTTCGCCCACTGCCGCACAAGCCTCCCTTTTCTTGTGCCTACGCTTCCACATCCAGGTTCTACCTGTTCCTCCCATTCTATGTTGAAATAGTAAAACCTAAAACAACATTACACTAGTAGCAGTTTCTTTCTTCTTTCTTCAATAAAGTGATTTGGGTCATCGACTACCCATTTAGAGTAGATTCTTAAGTTCCTCTTGCGTAAATTATGTTCTTGAGGTACCTACGTGATAACGTGTCGGCACGTCATCGTCGGTCGTCAGCCGTGATAAGCGAACCTTTGCTTACGTAAATCGTTGAATGTTAAAATATTATACGTTACCTTGCCTTAATAATCGAGCTGTAAGGCTTGCATCCGCACCGTTTTCACTGTCATCGCGCCAGCCCGCACATTGTAAAAGAACTGAGCATTAATTTCTGCATGTTGCGTTTATTTTCAACTAGCTTCTGCCAGCGACTTCGTCCGCGTGGAATAGTTACTTTACCCCCGATTTTGAAACTCTCAGCCCGATCGGTTTAAAATTGACAAAGTTTCATACAAACGTTCATCCCCTATTTTATCCCCTTGGGGGTAGAATTAATCAAAATCCTTTCTTAGCTGATTCTATGCAACTTTAACCATTAAGGCTACACACGCGACGGAAGCTTAAAAAATGGAGTAACTTCTCCCGTTTTCCCAACATTTTCCTTCACTGCTCTGCTCCTATTGATTGTAGCGTGATGAAAAGTATACTATAACCTGCCCAGGAGTATGAAGAATAATTGCACCAAGTTTCGTTAAAATCGGTTGAGTAGTTTTTGTTTCTATAAAGAACATACAGACAGACAGACAGACAGACAGACAAAAATTTTACTGATTGCATTTTTGGCACCAGTATCGATCACTAATGACCCCCTGATAGTTAATTTGAAAATATATTCCTTGTACAGAATTGACCTCTCTACAGATTTATTATAAGTATAGATTTCAACCGACTTCCAAAAAAGGAGGAGGTTCTCAATTCGACTGTATTTTAAAAAAAAGTTTTTATCTCATAACTTTGTATTGGGTGTACCGATTTTGATGATTCTTTTTAAATTCGAAAGCTGGCGCTTGTCGTGTGGTCCCCTAATTTGATTGGGATCTGACGACTAGTATTTGAGTTATCCCTAATAAAGCGTAGTACATTGATAATGTACTCATTCGATCTTGTTGATGAAAAATGAAAAAATTAAATTGCGTACGACGATGGTTTGGAAGAGCATCTTAGTATTTCAACGTAGTCCTTTCTAGTTTGGTGAGGACCTGATGAAGAACAGAGATGATAGGAAACGGAACTCCTCAATAAATGATAGCAAATCTTTCGGGATTGCTGAAATCGCATGTTTGTGTATTGTTTACACCAATGCGATTGGTACGTTTAGGTGTGGTGTACTACTAAAAAGTGTTCAAGAAAAGAAGAAAAAGCAACCATAAACACTGAGATACGAAATTAAAGTTATTTTGTACTTTTTGTGTAGAAGTCGGTGGTATTTTTTTAGCCTCGATTTTGCTACAGCTTTCCCTACACTTCTTTCAATTCTCGCTATCTATGGTTTGAGACCCTTGAAACCTGAAGTCCTTTCGCAGAACCTATAAATTCTTCCTTTTTTTAGTTTCGCCATGTCCGTCTGTCTATCTCAGAGACGGTTAGCACTAGTAGTTTTAAAAAAACTATCAAAGCTAAGCAGGCTTTACGCGTAGCACGACGCGCACTTGGTCAGTTTCTTTAAATTAATTAAATATATGTAGACTGCATAACACAGCTATATCGCGACTTTGGCTATGACTATCCCATCCGCAATTTATCTCCTCGGTCTCCGCTTTCCGCTATGAAATTAATTACAATTGTGATCCAAATTACTGTTCTTTCGTGTGCCTTGGCGACCAAAGACAATATAACCATTCTCTATGTTGGCGACCGTCCTCAATGCGCCTGTTCACAGAGTTTCAACTATGTATTTACTAAAATTATAAGTAACTAAAAGGACCACAGCACTAAGATTGCAGACTTTGATTATATAATGTCTAGATAGAGCATCAATAGCGCGGAAACGTGTCAAAAAATATCAGCCAACTGTTGGCCTATAAGTACTTACCCGCCGATTAGTGCCGATCGTGCCGCTTTGGTGTCACTACGTATTATTAAACAAAAAACAGCGATAAAATGACGGTATGTGTTATTAAACTGCGACGGAATTATAAATTAAGGGTAAAAAGTACCAAATACATCACCTATCATCGCTAAGTAACTAGAAAACTACGTATTTATTTATTGTTTTTATGATTACCAAATTACGCCATTTTTCGTCAGTGTTGCCAGTCTCTTTTTTTTATTCTCCCAACTTAACATTTTTTTTTTTTGTGGGTATATTCGTTGGTTTATGGTAACGTTTATATAATTTAGTTGACGTAGTTTATTTATCGATTTATAAAAAGGTGGAGTTTTTTTAATTTTATTCGTCTATACTTTTACTTTTTTATAATAATAATATAATTTTGGCGAATAACTTTTTTGTTTATGAGCCAATTTTAATGATTATTTTTGCATTGGGTTCAATAAACCGATTTAAAAAATGCTAAGAGTAATTTTAATAAGATTAATTTATTAAGTCTTTCTTTATAATTATGCTTTTGAAGCCGATGCCAAGTAAAAATTGTTATTAGCTCGGTAAATAATTTACTTGGTACACTCCAATTCAATCTTTATGACGGCTCTGAAGCGCGCTGCTCCCTGCGTAGTACCGCATCCCTCACCCCCGCTGACACTCGAATTTGTTACTACACAGCGACTCGCCTCATGTTCCGAGCCGCCATAAAGTTTTAATGCTGTACCGTCTTTTTGTCCTCATTTTGGTAATGATTAATATCTGGTACTGATTAATAGTATTAAATCATAGATTCAATCTATATAAACTGCCTAAAAAGTTTATTATTCTAATTTGATTAACTTAGCTGATTTAATACAACATTCACACACACAACTCTAATTAAATTGTATATTTTATTTATTTAAAAAAGAGAAAAACAGACACTACTAAAACTGAATAATACTACATACATACAACTAAACATATCTTATTTTTTTAATATGTGATCTATGGGAGAATTCTAGTAGCTGGTATCATTATTCACGCACACAGAGACAAAGACGCATAGTGTAAAACACCGTCCGCACGCACACATGTTTGAAATTGTTGCCTCGTTTTCTTTGCTTTGACAGTAGGGCGACGCTCCATCTAGACATTATATAATCAAAGATTGCAGACTACTTTATGTTTTACTAATGTTGGTAGATTCACAACTTGGGAAGGTAGCTTGTTTTTACTTTAAAAGGGCGCAAATATTCCTACGATTCAAACGGCAATGCTACGTTTGTTGGCTCAAGAATCAACATAAACATGTCACTAAAACAGCTGACGTGAATACATAGAGTAAAAATAATAACTAACATTAATATTTATTTATGTGTATGACAGTGCGCAACTTCTGCAAACAATACCGTATCGGATTCTTCCGCAGTCTTATAAAAACGGGGGTAGTCGGGCGGTGGATGGCGTGATTCATCACTGAGCAGTGAAGGTTATATCAGCCGAGTAACTGATGACCGCGGGGGAGAGCCGGTGGCATTGAAGCGGCGGGGGGAGGGGGGGGCGTGACTTCACCAGTCCGCAGCCCTGCGCCCGCGCCTCTCCGCAGCCAGTGCAGCAGCTCCCACGTTCACTTTCTATTAAGCTGATTACTTCAATGTAGCCCTCGAAATTCCAAATTTGCGTTTTTGGCATACTGCAGCGCTGTTTTACGCTACATGTTGATCAAATTAAACGTGCGGTGATTCTGATAAAATATATAATTTCAAATACCTAGGTAACAAGGATCTCAAGACAAATAATATTTGCTACAAATACGACGATTTCGCGATGTACAAGTTTCTGGCAACAACCACTGGCCGGGGCGCCATTGCAAATCTCCTACTGCTACCTACTTTATAAAATTAAAGAAGACTATCAGAGATAAAACTATCAGTTACATAATTATGTATAGCTATTTATGTATTATTCTCGTACTTACCACAGCCACTGACCTCCTTTGTTTTATTTACGGTGCCTCGGTAGTGCAGGTTTATTTCGGAGATCCGCAATAGGTTAAGTTGATAAAGTTTTCAAACATTTATATCACTGGGCTCATCTATCCGATCCAGTTGTTTGTGTCAGTGTAATTAAACAATTTAGGGCAGTCCATGGTTTAACATCGATTATTTTCATTGATCGCAGTTTATTCCTCGTCGGCTGCGTGTTAGTGTCGGGAGCATTGGCGGCTTGCCATCGCACTAACCGTGACTCAACCATATAAACACACCCGATTCTTGACTATGACGAGCGCGGGCCGCGGGGCGGTTGTGAGCCGCGCTTCGCATATTTCAATGAGTACAATTAACGGCTTGTAGCTACCAGCGATTTTTTTGCCAGTCTCGTGTGAGAATACACACGATTTCACCGGGTAACACAGCGTTGTGTTGTGACTTGTGATCATCATACCTTTCGCTCGATTCGACGGCAGATAAAGAACAGCAAAAACAGTTGTCCTACTTCCCAATGACCTTTGTTACAAACAGCTACATACTAGAAATCTTCTCTGGCAGTCAGCGTGGGCAATTCTTGTTTCAGTGTTGAAAATAAGTCATCATAAAACAAATCATCCAAAACATCCCACACTGTGGAGTATGCACTGCGCGTACTGTGTTCGTAGTAAAATAACAAAAGATTTCCTTCGTACATTCAAGCCGACATTGAACTTTGTGGTGCTTGCAAGGAAATTGGCACAGGACCAAATGCCGAAACTTAGTCGAGACTCGTGGGGGAGCCGGTACTCGTTATTTTTTCTTGTTTTTTGACGAAACAGTAATTGCGACCGTGACGTTAAGAACGTTTAGTGTGAAAAATGTAATTCGATCATGATTGTGTAGGTACTGCCGGCATAGAAACTGTAAAGCAACAGACAAAGCGACCCTCACGGCTAGCGGCTCACCCCTCGAGCCACGAGCCACGTGCGTCCCTTTACATGTTTTATGAATGAGCTTAACAATTTCTGCAACTTCCCTTCGTTACTTACTTTCGAAACAAAACAGAAAGGTTATTGTAAAAAAAATGTTCCGGAATATCGATGAGGGCGATGGGGACGAACTTTTAACATTTTACAAGGTGAACATTTTGATCAATCTAAAACTGTTACACCGACAAAAGCTCGAAAGCACAGAAATCTTAATAATAAGTCGAAAGGTAGCATCAAGAAAATCATATTAGGCATTAAAAGTGCGGACCGTTAGCAAGATCAAGTTAAAACTCAAACGGTTCTATCCTTACATTATAACTTTATTTAATAATATGTAAGTATTACAACGAACCAATAACGTGAAATGCTAATCAGTGTGATGCCTTATCTCATGTTAATATATTCTATGACTGCACAGGCCACACATTGAATCGAAAGAACAATAGAATGTAATGTGCAAGCGAAGGTAAATTTTTTGACCCACTGGGGACGAGTTTAGCTCGGGACGACCGTGGATACACTGGCTACTACACAATAATTTTATTATTTCACATTGTCAGTTTTCAATGGTTTTTTATAGTGAGTAATTAAGTCACAACAGGTGCCTGCATTCTGGTAGGTTTGCAACCGGAATGTTACCTATTGCGATTTGCCTGTCTGCTGCTGCATTGGAACGGTTATTTTTTTATTGATTTGCTTCTTTGTGTTGTGTGTCTTAAAACATTGATTCAATAACAAAATAGTTTGTAAAAAAATATAATATTTACAAGAATAAAAACATTTCTATTAAATAGGTATGTTGCTTTAAATGCCTAGGTATTACCTATTAATTAATTTGTAAGGACTGATTATTAATTTTCATGTAACTTTTACCAGAGAATTAAAATTGGAATTTAACTGACTATTGACAAAACTGAACCTTAAATAGTCTTGTTTGATCCCCGGATTTGCTCCAGACTACTGACCATCCTAATATCATATCAACAGTCCAGATAGGCTGCAGATTGTGTACAAAAAGTCCACTGTCAAAGTGTCAACACAGCGTTGAAGAGAGAAAAAAGAATTGCTATGGAATTAACAATAATTGTTATTCGTTTTACTTACTTTGCAAACACTCATAACTTTTTATAACTGTTCCAAGTTTCAAGATTTTCAATGGCATTTAAAATAAGAAACTGTGACAAATAGGCTGACAGAGAGCATCATAACAGTTCCTAGTTTCATATATTTTTTTTTACTAATTCGTTCTACGGAACCCTATTGCCCAAACGAAAAAGTAGTATTATTTTTCTGGTTATGAATCGACTGGGCGATCTCAAAAAGAGTGTCGGGTAACCCCAGTACTATTTGTCACAGATTTCTGCACTTATACTGTTATTTGAAGACAGACATGATAGTTTCACTTTTTCACAACATTGGCTTTGGCTTGTTTGATCGCTATTCGTATCGACATCGCATGTTACAATAGTGCCACTAATTCACGCACGCGAAGTCTTATAATAACTAGACACGTAGCAACCGCTTGCTCGTGATATTCGATTGGTTATGGTTTCACTTCTGAAGAGTAAGTACCTACTTCTACTTCTCTTGTAGATACCGCACTGGAAAATACTTTTCGTTTGCCGTTGCATGGTTTCGTTTCTTAACCAACTATAGAAAAAGGAGGAGGTTGTGTCAGCCGATGTTTTGCATTTTTTCATGTTGATAGGTATGTAACCGATTTTTCCGGTTTTACTGGGACGTATGTTAAAACACCGTGTGATTGGCATGAGCATTTTTCATTGCACTCTGTCGAAAATGCTTGGCAAACTTGCTGGAAAAATAATTCATATTATAATCGATTTGTAAAAAAGTTGTAGGCGAATTGAGAACCTCCTCCTTTTTAAAGAAACCGGTTAAAAAAGTAAGCACCCACACAGACTATTTAACTGGGATTAGAATATTCTTCTTTTTTCTATAGGCAAACGTTTACCTAGCAAAAAACGATAATGCCGTCTTGTTGAAGGATTTTAAAAAGCGGCGGATTGCCATTAGTAAGTATGCTTAAATAGGATTCAAGGAACTTACTAATGAGTGAGTTAACAAAGCTCTCTGATAAGTGTTTTACTAGGAAGCCATTATGATAGCACTGTGTAATTAACAGATTAGGTAAGTACGTTACAAACTGGCCGTAGGATTGTTGGTACTTATAGCAACTTTTTATGGCATGATTGTCCAATCTTTTCTGGTAAATCTCACCGTGAAAATTTAGGAGAAGAAATCTTGAAGTGAGCTGTGTGTGTGTGTGAGTGTGCTGTGTGTTGAGTGGCTGTTGTGTGGTGTGCTGTGTGATGATATTTGAATTTGAATTTTGAATCACCACGATTGGATAGATTGGCAGCTGTCATGTTCACTACTCTACACGGTGTCATTTTTACAAAAGAATACCACTGCTGTTCAACATGTGATGACCAACATTTCGGATGGTGGGCCACCAAGCAGACAATGGCCGCCTCTTCTTTGTTATTGTAACGCTAGCGCGGAAGCTGGGCACGTAGGTAACACGTGTTGCACATCCCGCATCTTTTACTAAACACAGCCGTATCCACGGCATCGCTAAACACATCTCTAGCACAACTTTCCAATCATACTTACTAACTCGATCTCTTCGGCCACAATGTCGACTGTAATGCAGATAATTGGAATTCTGAATACTTACTTATTATACTTTGAACTCTGGTACTTACTTTGAAGACTAGTAGAACCATAGAAATATAAAGTATCTATGAGTAGAACGAAGAAGAATATAATGGTAGGTTATTCAATCTAATTCAAAATAGTGTAATAATTATGTTGGTACCTACTTAGGCTAGTAGAACATGTTGTCTTTGGAAAGTCTGTCTGTCTTTCCTAAAGGAAAACCCCATAAGCTGTCTCGGCAACTGGAGCTCTATTTCCGTCAACTAGCTTCTGCCTTGGACTTAGTTTATGCTAATATAGAAAATTATCCCAAGGGAACGTATCTACGGTCCACGGCCGGGATAAAAAGTTTCCTACTATGTACCTATTGCCAAATTCACATAGTCTGCTCGTGAATCAAGTTCCATTCAAAACTTGAACCAGGAGGAACTGCTGTTGAAGTTAAGCTATTCGGAATAGTAAAATTGAACGAATATTGCATGCCCTAAGCGCAAGAAATGCCCGTCAAGGTACGCCTTCTCAACTCGCCAAGGACTACGTGACCATTGGAGCGTAATCGATGACAGCAATAAGTTCCAACTTACCTGTAAGAGAAACTGTTTAACTATACTTAATACAGCTCTGGCCTTCTAGTAGTTATTCTAGTCCATGAAAAATTGGTAGGTCCCTACCAAAGGACTAGGGTTGCCAAACATACTTTATAAAAACGTACTTATACTTATACTACTTTATTTTGGATAAAAATATACTTTATACTTTTATTGCATAAAAATAAAGTACCTATGGGAAAATACTTTCATTAAAATCTGTACTGTACTGTGATACGTAAAACGAAACAGGTAGGTAGGTATTTGGATAATGATGGACTATTTATCAAACCAAACGTGAATAACGTTCTGTTACCGGTTTTGATAAGTAGCGAGAAAATGATTATTGATTATCAATTAATAAGGTACCTACTGAACTTCTAATTAAAAATCTTTTCATTGCAGTCGGGGGACGGTTCCTTTGAATAGTTCTTTACAGGTGTCCCGACTGCAATGAAAATATTTATTAAGTATCTATCTTGTTTTTATTTTTTTTAGTTGACTTTTTGGCACATTTTTTTTTATTTCATACTGTTTTTGAAAGCTTTAGACGATGACAGTATTCATATTAAGTACCTATGTAGTCTAATAAACTCTACTTCAACTCAGCGAAATGCTCAGTGATGACATTTACGCGCGCGAAGACTGCCCTCGCCTTCGAATATAAAGTAGAGGAAGCGCCGATGCAGCGAGTGTCTCAGATACGTGATCTAGGAGTACTGCTTACCCCGGATCTTACATTCCGGGATCATATAGTTAAGATTTGCAAGAAAGCTTACAGAAACTTGGGTTTCGTGCTGAGACAATCGCAGGGATTCACAAGCATTTCCACGCTCAGGGTGCTGTATGATGCTTTGGTAAGAAGTCACTTGGAACACAGTGCGGTGATTTGGGCTCCTCATGAAGCGAAATACAATGTCATGCTGGAGCGAGTACAGAATAAATTTACAAGACACTTGTATTTCAAACTTTATGGGGTGTACCCATTTTACCCGCTTATGTATCCTACGCTGTTCGTACTGGGTATGGTGGGGTACAATGAACTCAGAGTGCGCCGGGAATTTACACTCGCAGCGTATGCACTAAAGCTCCTGCGTGGAGTAGCGCATAACCCGGGTGTGCTGCGTCACCTGAAGCTGTGTGTCCCAGACCGGTACGTGTGGAGGCGGCGGCGACCGCCACTGCTGGCCGTGCCTGCTGCCAAAACCAACCTGCTGTCCAAAACACCTCTCACCCGCACAGTATGTGTGCTTAATGAAGTGCATGAGAGGATTGACATATTTTCGTGTAACCTGAGTGAATTCGCAAGAGTTTTGTTGAACTTTGTTAGTTATAGTTAAATATGGTACGCCCAATTTTATTTATTTTTTTAAAGTTCCCTTTTTTGTATAATTATTAGATATAGATTTTTTTGAGTCCGTCGTTAGATTAAGTTTTTTTAATGTTGTTTCCTATTTTTAAAGTTAAGATTATTACTAAGTAGGTAAGTATTAGCATTAAGTTTTTGAAACCACTATTGTATTGGGGTCAACCTGTAAAGATAGTGTGTGTTAGTGGAATAAATAAATAAATAATTTTCATGAACACAAAATATTTTGGTTTTTTTATTTTATGAACCATATATGGCTCCCCCTTTTGTTTTTTTTTAATGTTCACCATACCAATGGTAACTCAACGCTTCTAACCATACATACATGCATTGATATCTGTTAAGCCGTTAAGAAGTTATGGCGGAATAAAGAAACTCACAAACATACATACAAGAACCCTGAAAACAACACCCCTTTTGAATTTGCACGTTTTGAAATAGTACCTACTTACAAAGGCCAGTCTTGTACAGTTAACATGGCTTTAAATATATTTAATATATTAAGATGGGGTATATTCCGAATTAGCAAGATTAATAGAGATCCAAAGAAAATCTAAACTAATATTATTAAGAGGATTTTTTTAAGTAGGTACATTATGTATTTATTTGTTTGTAAGCGGTAATCCCTGGAAGTACAGTAATACATAGGTAATCGGATTAATCGGATCATCGACTACCAACAAAGAACAATCTGTATTTTATATTTCTATGCAATAAACAAATAGGCTGGCATAAACGCTTTGTGATCAAAGCCTTTTACCCAGAAAAGGTTTAAAAAAATGTGCTGTGCTAAAAATATGCTGAAAATAGGTACCTACCTAGGTACTTTTTTTATTTGCAAATGGAATTAATTTCATTTTGGAGAGAGAAAAGCTTCGTTGTTACTGGGACAAACTGCTGAGCAACAAACGTTACTAACGGTCACGTTGTTTAAATCATCTCATGTTAGGTTAGTTAATGACGCAACTTGCGCCGTTGCGTCTAGGAACAGCCAGCATAAGTCAAACCTATAGATGGTGGCGGGAAAAATTCCGAATCATTCCCGTCGAATACTTCGGAAGTATTCCGAAACATTCCGAAACTTTGGGAATATTTCAACTGTAAAAAAAAAACCAGGAAAATCGACCTTACTACCTATTTCGCACTTGGAAGTTGTAAATTATATTATCTTTAGTTTAACCAAAAACGTAGGTGGGTCGTTCTTCTTTTTTACCGACAATGGTCGGTCTCTCATCTCACTTTGTGTTGTATTAGAGTATGAATTATTATGTTTTTATTGTTTGAATTTACATCCTCATCGCTTTATTACATTTTAATACTAAAGTACCTACCTTTACCTTTCTCTAGCCAATATTTTATTTGCGTGTGTTAATTTTTCATTAAATACCGTGACAGAGTAGTAATTCATAATGATGTCCTACTCAAAAAGGACCACTCTTTCACTTTGTTTTCTCGACAATCACCATAAAATAAACAACATTATGGGCATGAAAACAAAGATTAAAATAATCCAAATGAAACATAAATTCACCTGAAAAAAAAAATCTAATACTGAAATCAAAATATTGTCACTTGAAAAACTCGAAAAACTGAGAAACAGCAATTCATTGTCGATAAAAAAGAAGAACGACCCAGGTACCTAACCATTTTTCAAAAAACAAATCAAATATGCTAGGCCTGGGTTTTTATTCCACAGCTGAAAAATTTATAAAAATAGCATTCGATTTCGAAATAAGTAGGTACCTACCTAAAAATAAAAGAATAAAAATCCTGTTAATCGCAGGCTAACATATCTACCTATAAAAATATCAACATATACTTAATCAATCCCATTTATAATAAAATAAACATTTATAGAGATAATTATTGTTCAGTGGCACATACGTAAGTAAAAACTTACGTATGTGCCACTGACAATAACTAATTCACCCACTACACCACAAACAAACACGTTTATTATTTCCATTGAATTATTCGGGCGAAATATTCGGCGGAAACATTCGATTGCGGGGTACGAATCTTTCTCGCGGGGTGAGGAAAACTTCTCCGGGGAGCATCTCCCCTCTTACCGCACCCCGGACCACCATCGCCTGCAAGCACGACTCGTGCGTGGCCGGTGGCAGTCGGGCGCGCGCGCCGCGGCGCGACGCGACGCCAGCGGCCGGCGCACAGGGCAGCGTCGGCGGCGATCGACGATCGATGCAAAATACGATATTTCCGCAAATAAAATAAAAATCTTAATTAAAATCATTTTGAATAATTCTGATTTAAAGAAACTTTCCCAGAAGTATTCCGGAATTATTCCGAATTTTTCAGAAGTTTTGCAACTATATCAAACCATATTAGGAACTCAGTCAAGGCAGTTCCTGCCTACGCGTGTTGCGCAATTTTTGCACCTAGCATCGGTCTTTGACGAATCGTTCAGGTGGTTTCTGAGATAATTCGATCCTTACTTACTTAATAATCTCAAACAAAAATGTACCTAGTACTTATTACCAAATAATTTTATGACCTACCTACTTACCGAATTGTATATACATAGAATAGGTAGGTACTTATCATCATTTGTCAAAGATAAGTGCACGCATTCGATAAATTCCATATGAAAGCACTTATTTGATGTGAAATTAAAAGCATTCAATGTAATAATAGCCAGCTCCGAGCCGGCACCCGCATTGATTGTTTCCATGAGAACATTCAAGCCATGAGAAAAGAGGAGGGCACCACGCCATTCTGTCGTTCGTAAGTAGCTACGAATACGAACTGTGTAAGTAAACAACGGTTTCATTATTCGATGAAACTGCATAGGTACTGTGCCACTGTTAATAATATTCTGGCAGTTTATTGTAAGTTTTTGAGAGGTTTGATTCTAAATGAAGGGGTAGGTACGCCCTAGAGTTATTATTTCTGCAGCACTTGAATTATGTTACTCAACGTTATAGTATTATAATTTTTATTGAACGGACGTAGCGTATGGTATGTCGAGTATTTATAGCCGCCCCACGCGCAGCAGCAACGAGCGAGGTGCGCGTGCGCGGGAGACTCGGCGACACGCGGCTATTCCAGGCGAGACCTTGCATGTTCCTCCGAAACATTTCCAATGCAAGAAAGCGTGTCCTTTAATTGGAATTTCATCAAAAACATTTAAGATAACATGCCAACCACAGGTTTATAAGTACCCACTTGATAGGTTCTTAATTATGGGCACCGTGCTTACTTATCAACTGTTAACCCAAAATACTTACGACTTAAAGACGAGACTTGCTCGCAGTTAAATTAAAGCATTAGGGAATTTGCCATTATGAATTTCCAAACACTTTATAGACAGGTAGGTAGGCTTAAAATAAGATATAAATCGACGGCTGCGTACAAACAGGAGAACGTAACTGTCAAGTGTGAGGGCACAATGTAACTTGATCACATCTGTCTGGATGAATAAACAAGTTGCGGGCTCAAGTGCAGTACCACCATAATTATGGATGTACTCCCTATCCGCTCTACAAGCCCCTTCAATGGTTTGGTGACGATAGCCAAATACATTCATTGAATTGTTCGTATGTGTGAGTACCTCTACCTGTTCCATATCCACCTACATAAATATTATTATTCGATGCGAACAAATTCCTTGGCACAGGTGTAGTTTACTTAGGTAATAATTACATGGTTTAATTGGAAAATTTTCGGTATACCTACATGAAATTGTGTACTTGTGTCGTTACAGATTCTAAAATTTTAGGACCCAATTCTAAATCCAAATCTTCACATTCCATCACATAATCATACTATAACATGCACGTGTATGATTCGATTTTGAATTAACATTCAGGTGTAGAGGTTTCAAAGCTAGACGAGGGGAAACAGTGTGTATTTCCCTTTGTGTAATGTACCCAATCAATAACGCACCCCGTGGCCAGTCGCCTCTCGTCTGGCAATGTAACTGACGCTATCTATATAACTAGCCACAATCTAGTTAGGAACGTATCGTTATCAAAACGGGCTAATAACTTGCTGTTACACTAATAATGTTAGAAGCGATGGTGTGTGAAATATTTACGAATAAATTCTCTCGTAACGAAGACAAGGAAATCCAATATATAATTATGTACGTTTAGTTATGTGTTCAGTTTTAAAGTGAAGGAAAACCCGCTAGAAATCCGGACGTTTCTGTGATTACACATCGTTTCATATAGATAGAACAAAATAAATATAAATCATTTTCAGTCTTTCAGATCAGTGCTGGGTGGTACATAAATAACTACTGTTATTATACAAGAATCTTACAAAGTTTAAGCGTCGGCAGCATTATACTTGCATCCTCTAGATACGAGGATTTGGTAAAGTATTGCAGTGACGAAGATATACATGACCAAAAGACCATAATGTGGTCGCTGATATGACCCTACGTGAATATTTGAAGCTGCTTATGATGATGTGAACAACACCTTTTTTTTTGAACCAGCCCGAAACTCGGGCTGGGTCAAAAAAAAAAATAGGACAATCAATGACACCTACATGGTTTTCGGGGCATCAATGATTTGCTTCGTAATCACGTGACGAACTGTATCCTACTGCTACAGCTGCACAATAGGGTCGTTGACCAAAACATCTAATAAATCCGTCAGATAGATTTCCAAATAATATTGGATACCTAAGCAATTTTTACAGAGCAGTGGTAACGGCCTCGACTTACGAGTTGTAGGTCGCGGGTTCAAACTCAGCCAGGCGCATTACTTTGTCTAATTAATTTCATCACCACTGCTCTCAAATCGGTAAAGGAAAACATCGTGAGGAAACCGGCATATCCTAGAACCAAAAATTCGAAGACATGTGACATTCACCAACCCGCACTAGGCCCGCGTGGTGGATTACGGCCCATTCCATCTCCTAGAGAGAGAGGAGGCCTGTGTCCCAGCAGTAGAACGTTAAAAGGCTGACTATGCTACGTATATTTTCTCTTTTCACGTAATCAAAAAAAGAAGATGATAAAGTGCCTTGAAAACTCGTCTGATGTCACATGCTTAATTTTTTGCCACCACGTAACGTCACAAACCGGCGCCTGATCTTTGATGCATTTTATCTTTGTAAATTTTTATAGGTCGAATCTAATTGATGGACTCAACAAAATCACATTATTTTTACTCAGCGACACCCCTACTGTATTTTAAACAATTAATAAAAATCATTCATCAGTAAATCAAAATGAAGTCTGTTAATGATCTGAACTGCAACAATTGGGCGCATATGGTTAATGGTCATATGCGCCCAATTGTTGCAGTTTTATAATCGATCAGATTTTCTGATAACCGTGAAATTGTCTTCGATTGCACGACGTTGTTGTTGGAATGACCTTCAGTCAGCTGTTCGTGGAGCACACATGTAAACTTACTTATTTTGAATGATTTAGACAAGAGTGCGTTATCTGTGGTCAAAATACACGAGGGTGAATACCTAAGCAAACAGACATGTCGCATTGCGAACTTTAATTCAGTGCAATAAGAGCCAGTTTTCGTTTTAGGTATTGTGTGCCTAGTTGACCTTATTTATTATGATCATAAACAGTACTTAATTTTTGAGAATAATAGATTCTTAGTAATTATAAAATGTCTATTCCAGTCGAAGCTCAATGCTGTCATCATGTAACAGATCCAGGAAACTAACAGTTTGTCAAAATGTTAACTAGTTTAACCACATAAAGAAAGTAGTTAACTGCTTAGGAACAATTACACAAACTTGGCTTCATTAGTGTAGTCAGTCAAGTGATAAAAGTAAAACTATGACCCGTTTAGTTCCATTAGTACCTATAGATGGAGATGGAGTCAGTGGCTCGCAACGAATCGGCGCACAAGGAAGTAAACACGATATTACAACACCCTCCCGTCAACGTCCGGGCGAATTAGCTCCTATCTGGGCCACTAACGGCACATAAGCAGTAGTAGCGCACGAAAAGACTAAAGCAATCGAAGCATGGCCTTAAACTCGATAACGTGCCACTTGAGCCGCAGATTGTAACGGCCTGCACTGAGGAATTAGTTCACTACCGAATTTCAGTGACGTAATCCAGTCAATGGATAACTACCTAATTATCCAACACTTTTTTGTCTTCAGGTAATCCTTAGGTCGTTTACGGCATGTCGTAAATGTGAATAGCCTTCGCAACCTTATTTCTATGGGCAAAATAACGTTACAAACAGAGATTGTTGGTTAGCTACGTCGAGGCCTACCTACTTTTGTGCTGTAGAGGTCACGCAGCGGACCGTGTCATGAACGTCTTTAAGTACTGTCACAGTGATAACTATATCCAAATGGATGGAGTTTGTAAGGAAGTTTGCTTTTATTAAGGTTAAGTCCGTGCTAAAAGTGTTAAAGGTATGTACTTTTGCCCATTATAAAAAATCTTACATTTATATCCACGATTATCTATTGTTGCGCGATTCCCGGGAGTCTTATTTTCCTTTGTGAATTGTTTAACTACATATTATATACTATATTACCAATACGAATACTAAAATAATTAGATACAAAGTTCTTATGATGAGAAAGTAATTAACGAAACTTGCGATGGATGGATGCTCGGTATTGTAAGCTCAACTAGTGTATTTACTGCAAAGAGCAAATTAATTATGTGTTACAGTGCTATAGCAATAACATAGTATGTAGAAGAGTACAACAGAAACGAGGATGGTTGCGCTAACCGCACGTCACCGACCAACAGCTAGTTACCGTTTAGCAGCACGCGCCAACTACCGTCGTTTACCCGTGCCACTTGCCACAAGAAACCATAGTGTTTTAACGCAACTATATTTCCACTAATGAATGCAATTACTGCCAGAGTGCAGAACGTATTTCAGCTTGTTGAGCATATTAGAAAAGAATATGATATTAGTCACCCTTATTTTTCACAACTGTAAGTGTTGGAATAAAAATACTAAATTATATCACAATAAACATTGCTTTGGGTTGGCAAACCCACATGATACTTGTCAGTGAATAAAGACATAGGTGGTCAAAGTCAATTTGACATTTACAGATTTGACCTTTTTCAGACCAGTTTTGGTTGCATTACCATGAGCACGAACTACCAACATTTTGTATTGATTGTAGGTAGTTAAAATTGAAGAAAAAGCTCGAAAGTACCATAAAAGGGGTGGATAGAACCGCAGGGATGCATAAAAATGATTTGCGCTTGAATACTATATTAATAGTTTCTCTCAAAGCACCAACTAAAAGCAAAATTTTATTAAAAAATTGGTTCTTTATTGCTGTAAAAAATATTTATATAACATGAAAATTTTGTTTTTATTCACCCCTGCATTTCTATGCAACCCATTTAATATTAATAGAATTGGCAATTAGATCTGATATTATAAAACAGCTGTTGTTAAAAAATGTATGTTTTGCATTTGCTTACACATTTCCAGTTAACAACAAAGCATAGACCTTAATAGTTTATATTTATGAACAAGTGTGTCTTTAAAAAAACTCAAAATGGATTGACTAAAAACAATGAGACCAAGTTTTAGGCCATTTATATGTGTAATATAAAGTTGCATACCATAAAACAGGGTGGATAGAAATGCAGGGGTCAATAAAAACGAAACTTTTAGTGGGATTTTCACAAAAATACCATATCAATTGTTTCTTACAAAGCGTCCATTTAAAATATAGTTAAATGATTAAAAAATAGGAGTTCTTCATGGCTGCAAACAATATTTACATAAGGCAAAAATTCCAATCAGTTTCGTTTTTATTTACCCCTGCGTTTCTATCCACCCTGTTTTACCATACCTAATAAATATAAACCATTTATTTGTGTGTGTTAGTAAGATTTTAAGAATCAGCAACAATGTTGTACCAGTTGCACACTGCTAAACATGCAATTCAATCCATGTTGTGGATAATATGAACTACACAGTTGAGTGCCCGTGTGGTATGCATGTGGCAATTAGTTGCCAATAACCGTCCAACTATCTACTTAAGTAGAAAAATATTAGGCACAAACATTCAAGAGACAGGACTTGTATTTGAAGTACTTATAAATAAAATTATTGTTTTTAAATTACTAAATTGAAATGCAAATGCAATTCATTTGCCTTCTATTGAATATCACAAATGTTATTAGTATAATTATTATAAATTAATAGTATGCCTAATGTACAAAATGCTACCATTTAGTTAAACCACAATAACAACAATTTGACTATATAGAATTGCATAGTAGAGTAAGATGATCAAAGCCTATTTAATATTGCAATTGTTTAAAGAATGTTTTTTTCACTGTTTTACTAATAAAATATATATAATGTAAATTGTGTAATATCAAAATGGATTGGTTACCTTATCAACTGAAGAATAAAACTTCACTTTTCAATCTCCCACTTTAAACTTTTATTATAGGTATTTTGTTATATGTATTATCACAAATCCTGGTAGACTTTAAAACACAATCACACAACTGACAAAACATACTGCTTTCCTTGATTACTGATTTTTCATATAAACATAATTTACACAATAAAATATAATCTGCAACATCACTTAGGTGTACGTTCTTACTCATCCTCGCACACCACTCTACACAATCATTAGTTTATTGCATATTGGATGGCTTTTTAATTTTCTAAATTGTCCTTGCCCTTCAACATCATTAATCTCATAAAATTATATACAAAGTTGACTAACATTACTTTACAATAAATGTTTCTGCTTCAGACACAGCTATTACTTGTGTCTGCAAAATATTATGATGAACAAAATGAAGCTTGTTTTTATTTGCATTTGAGTAGCTATTCATTCTCCAATAAGGATAGGTATTTGTTCACTTGATAACCATTATTGCGGGAGTATCTACCAGTAATAAAGTATGAAAATATAAGTAAAGCACCTTGATTGGACAATGGTATGTATCAACGATATTAACAATGTGATATGACGCGCATCACGGCCGCCGGCGCCCCAGCGGCCTGGGCCGGCGCGCCGTCGCCGAGCTCCCCACTGGAGGCGGTCGGCCGTCGAGCGGAGGCAGCCACGATCCTGCCTCGCTTTTGCAGTCTTACGAGAAATAAATGCCACATTACACTCTAAATATTAAAGCACTGTACAACAACAATAAGTTTTCTTTTCCTTTTCGGGGCTAACGTTCATTTCACGCACGATTTCAGCGAACATCTCATTGACGTTGGTGCGGCTCTTGGCGGAGGCCTCCACGAAGGGGCAGCCCCACATCTGAGCGAGCGCCGAGCCCTCCGCGTTTGACACCTCACGCTGGTGCTCCAGGTCGGCCTTGTTGCCGACCAGCAGGATGGGCACGCGTTCAGATCCTTTCACGCGTGTTATCAATTCCTTCATTGGCTTGATGTCTTGAAACGTTTGATGATTCGTTAGTGAATATACTACAACGAATCCTTGTCCATTTTTTATGTACAAATCTCGCATTGAAGCAAATTGTTCCGTGCCGGCGGTATCCAATATTTCTAAAACACATGGTGAATTGTCCACTTCTATTTCTTTCCTATAGAAGTCTTCTATTGTGGGGTCATATTTCTCCATAAAACATCCTGACACGAACTGCACAGTCAAAGCACTTTTCCCGACCCCACCCGAGCCCAACACGACCACTTTGAATTCGCGCATTATTGTGTTCCTCAAATCACACTTGCCAGTCTACACAACGTTTTAGAAACGTATTCTCACTATGTGCTATAAAAATGTCATTGCTATGTTGGTTTATGACTCACACGGATACAATCACTGAGTAATGTACACATCGAGCAAGCTAATTGATAAACAGCGACGCCATTTTACTTGGATGAGTGGCAAAACAACTTAGACTGCATCGCGGTGGTGTTACTTCAAAGATACAAACGCGGAAGCAAACATCTACCAACTGACTTGTTCACTGCTGGGTAGACTCAGAAGCAGCAGCAGGTTGGTCAATGCACCTTATTGCAATGGTTTGATTGGTGAATGGAAAATAATACCAAACGGATGCTGGTGTTGCCAACACAAATCAATGTATTCTCAACCAAGGGTGAAAATAAATTAAAAACAAGTCTTTCCTATCTATGTTATTAACGACAGGTATTCATAAAAACAAAATATGACCTTTTTACATTCATCGAATTAGGATTCAAAGGATTTGTTCATACATACCTTCTACAATAAATCTCTGTCTTTTCAATTATATAGAAGTATGAATGCCATAACTCCATAACAATTCAAAAAGACAAGCAGCAATCATTTAAAACTCACAAGTGTATTCTCTTCTTCTTACATACAATTATTTCACAATGAATAATCTTCTACAATTGCTCACATATTACCAATTGGTAGTTCAACTCGAATACGGCAACATTTTACCGGAAACAATTTCATATGTTTTTGTTGCCAATACTGTGTTTCGTTCAGAAATATTGTGCATGGACTCAAAGTTCAAGTTGCGACTTTTTCAGATCATACCGCATTGTCGCAGGGACATATGACCGCAGAGCCGCAGATCCAAACTGACAGCGTACCATTATCATGATTATGAATACGTACAATTTTCGTATCAACATTGTGAAACGTTTCCTGTTGCAATTTATACTAATCTGGCTCAATGGCAGTCGTACGTGGAATGGAATTTTTAAAGTACACGTGATGTGGTGTTAACGCACACACAGACGGATGCGTCTACGTATCATAGAAGGAACGTAGAACAGCTGTTTCTGTTTATACTCAACGCGAAAGTTTTTTTGCAGCTGATTTCAACATGACAATGAAGAATTTAGTTTCTATTTATTGAGCAAGCATTCAAATTCTTCCAATTTATTTTGCCACGAAAACGGCTAAAATGTTTAACGAAGTTTCTAAAACAAAAGCGTTATTTGCTGTGACAACAAGGTTTTCTTTCTGGACGGGTATTCGTGGACGCAGCTCAACGAACGCAATGAATCATCGCACATTAATCATTATAGAACATAACGCAAAACTCTATGTAGGGGGCGCTATCAGCACAAACCATGTTGCTCCAGTAAACCATGATGCATCATAATTAAACACATCAAAAGTATCTAGGGATCAACATATATTTTTGCAATAACTTTCCTCCTGATTGATATTAATTAAAATTTTCTCTAAGGATTCATCAAATAAAGTGTTTTCGTTTGTCACAGTAACGATAAACCAAGTCACCTTTGCATTAATAAAGAAATTTGCCATTTTCCTAATAAAGGGATTTTTGACATTTGAACCACTAACATTAAAGTTCGAAAAAAAGACTGAAATAACAGTTTTCTTTAAAATTTTATTGGGTAACTTAAACAATTAATAATCCGTGTTTCTACCGCGAACACTAACAACACAAGAACATCGGTTTGGCATACTCAAAATGAGTTCATCCAAATCACGCTGTGGAATGGCCGCCCATGTTCGTTGCAACAACAAAAAAAGGTCTTCTTGCGACTGGATACCCTCCATATTCGGCAGAGCTCTTCGCTTACCTTGGCTGAGCGCCATGGAGGACGGTATCGCTGCACCACACGGAGACAAGACCGATACATTCAAATCTTAACTCGAAGAGCTCCAACAATAACCGCCATGATGTTAGCCGTGAGGCTTCATCACTCTTCAGGGAACTTAATTAGCGACCAAACAGTCAGAAACCGCTTGCATGAAGTGAACCTTCATTCCCGAAGACCGCTACGGGTACCACCTATAGCAATGCACAATCGTAGGATTCGATATCAATGGGCTCTTGAACACAGAAATTGGGCAGAAGAACAATGGCGTTTCGTGTGCTTTTCTGATGAGTCTCGTTTTGGTATGAGACCGGATACAAGACGTATACGACACTGGAGAACCCCTGGACGCCAACAGCGATTAAAATCCTGCCAGGAAGTCCATCCTTATAGTGGTGGAACCATCATAGTATGGGCGGGTATTTGGATCGGCGGAAGAACTGAGTTGATTTGGATCAGAGGCAACCTCAACGCTCAAATTTATGCTGAGACGATTGTATCAGACGTCATCGTTCCTCTACAAGTGCAAATCGGTCCCTTATTTCAGTTAATGCATGATAATGCACGACCGCACACCGCAAGAGTTGTAAGACAGACTCTCGCCGCAGCTAACATCAATGTCCTGCCCTGGCCTGCTCAGTCGCCAGACTTGAACCCGATTGAGCATGCATGGGATATGCTACAGAGAAGAGCTCTGCCGAATATGGAGGGTATCCAGTCGCAAGAAGACCTTTTTTTGTTGTTGCAACGAACATGGGCGGCCATTCCACAGCGTGATTTGGATGAACTCATTTTGAGTATGCCAAACCGATGTTCTTGTGTTGTTAGTGTTCGCGGTAGAAACACGGATTATTAATTGTTTAAGTTACCCAATAAAATTTTAAAGAAAACTGTTATTTCAGTCTTTTTTTCGAACTTTAATGTTAGTGGTTCAAATGTCAAAAATCCCTTTATTAGGAAAATGGCAAATTTCTTTATTAATGCAAAGGTGACTTGGTTTATCGTTACTGTGACAAACGAAAACACTTTATTTGATGAATCCTTAAAGAAAATTTTAATTAATATCAATCAGGAGAAAAGTTATTGCAAAAATATATGTTGATCCCTAGATACTTTTGATGTGTTTATATCATATTTATTCGTAACAAATCCTTTTTTGAATAAATGCATTTTCACCTATTAGTTTTGTTTCAGATATATTTTGATGATTGGCAATACAAATAACGCGACAAAAGTATTCTGTGGTAGCAGTTATTTCTTTTTACTACTGTACGCGTTGTTGGACCTTCTTCAAGAGATGAATGATCTCTTTTCTTTTCTACCAAAGCCTGTTCTTCCTTGGTATTGGGGACTTTAATTGCCATCATCAATCTTATAGTTATGTGGATGAATTATTAGATATAACAGACTTACACAACTTGTGCAATCTTGAACTCAGGAGAAGTCACACGTCGGTGTGCTCCCAATCAAAACCAAAGCGCACTTGACCTTTCCACCTGTTCTCCAAGTTTAGCCTCATCATTAACTTGGCATACCTACCCTAACCTCTAGGTACTTATGGTAGTGACCATTTTCCAAAAGTTATTACATAAATCCTCCTTCCAAATCAAATGCGGATCAAATAATTTCCAAATAGAAATAATAATGACAAATTGAAAGATAGGTATTGTTAACAGAAACCTTAGCTCCCTACTTGTCATATATGATGGCAATGAAAATATTCGTGCAGTAGCTTTAGCACACATACCTAATAATTACCTATTAATTGCAGCGGCAGATGAAGTTTTTCCTGTAAAAAATAAAAATATTAGTAGAATCCCTTCACCTCCATGGTGGGACTCAGAATGCACAGAATTTATTAACAAACGTAGGTAAAGAGGCCGAATACAAATTACAACTTAGATATAAGTCTGATCGGAGCTGATGACAGTTTTGAAATTGTTAGTGACTTAATCAATTTACCTAGTAAACTTTTCAAATATTCGTAGATTTAGGTCCATTTATAATAAACCAGCTCCTATTCCTGAGTGAAATACATTGGCTTCTTCTTGGATGCGAGGATTGAGGCTATTGAACTTAATTTGCCGCGATACTTCTGTAAATCGAGCTGCCATTCATTCTCATTGAATTTAAAGGGTGTTATTCATAAAACTAAAGACTCCGCACCCAACATTGACAATATCCCGTACCTATTCCTTTTTTGCTAATTTTAATGACGACGTCCCCAGTTATTATTTTTAAAGCTTGTTAATTCTGTAATAATTACTGGACACATCCCTGATGAATGGAAACGACACATGGTATTGCCATTCCTCAAACCGAATAAACCTCCATCTGATCCTTCTTGATATCGCCCCATAGTTATGACTTGAATTTGTCGAATTTCGTTGTTAATATCCTGATTGCACGCTCTGTTAACATGCTGATAGATCCCGGGACATCTCGCCTTGTATGGAGAGGTCTCCCACAGGGTTGTGTGCTCAGTCCCCTACTATACAACATTTACACTTCATATGGAATCGTCCTTAACTAAGCATGTTAGGGTTAATACGCTGACGATTTGTTATTGTATTCGTCAAGTCACTCTGTTGACAAGGCTAGCTTTATCAGTTCTGCTTTGTCTACTCTGGAGTCCTGGTTAGATTTACATAGCTTGGATTTATCCAAGCTCAAAAACTGCGGCTGTATTATTCACCCGGAAGAAAACTATTCCTTCAGTACCTAAATATTATGTATAGGGAAGTACCTACCTATTCCAATAAAAGATAAATTCAGATACCTGGGTGTAATATTTGACTCTAAAAAGCGGTGTTCCCCATTGCGATTATATTGTAAACAAATGTGAAAAACACTTATAGGTACTTGCTTCGATGCCTCTGGTGTATGGTAGGGTGCTCATGCCTTTCCTTTAAAACTTAATATTATCGCAATATCAGAAGCACTCTGGATTACGAATCTTTCGTTCTGGAATCTGGCAGTGTAAAAAAATATATATTGCATCCAATCAAGCTTTACCTACGTATTATTCCGGGGTTCTAAGAAGTCTTGTCCCATGAATGCACTCGAAGTTGAATGCGGGGAAGCTCCCTATTAAAAGACAATATTATTCTTATCTGACAAATAGTTATTCCAGATTCTTTAGCTCTCAACTCAACTCATCCTCTCATTCCCAAACTGGACTCTTTGATTGTGCAGATGGAATCTTCAGATTACTGGCCCCATAAACGTGCTTCTAGTTTAGTTGTCAGCTATAAAAAAAATCCTTTCACTTTCTTCTCCTATTCACCGTTCCAATAAACTCCCAATATTCAGCAGTAGTTACGGGAGTTTCAGTTCAGTCCCATTATAACATTATGACTGTGTGAGTAAATCAGATCCGAATTGCCGATTAAATACTAACCATTTTCTGACGGAACATTTTGAATACCACATTTTTACTGATGCTGCCAAACGTGCTCCGATGGGTTGTGGGGATAGGTACCTAACAATCTCAATACATTATTGTACAAAAAATAAAACTGCCTCCAGAGACTTCCGTTTTTACAGGGGAATGTTACCTTAACACATTAGCGTTTTCAAGAGAATGTTGAGGAAAATGAAGATAATTGACACTATCGCCAGTATTCTAAACTCTCCGCTATTGAAAGTAGCGACAAAAGTGTCTCGGAAGAACCACTCTTGGGCGTTTGCATACTGGATTATTACGACGAGGTTTCGAGAGGCCTTTCAAGAATATTTGGTAAAAACACTGGGTTAGAAAGGTGAGGATTAGATAATACTAGCTGCTGCTCGCGACTTCGTCCCCGTGGAATCCCCGATTTTAAAACATTCTTTATCACTGCTCCGCTCCTATTGGCTTAAGCGTGATGTTATATAGCCTAAAGCCTTCCTCGATATATGGTCTATTCAACCCAAAAAGAATTTTTCAATTCGAACCAGTAGTTCCTGAGATTAGCGCGTTCAAACAAACAAACAAGCAAACAAACTCTTCAGCTTTATAATATTAAGTATAGATTAAGATCCTCCTGTGCCACGTGTTCCGGTAGAATATATAGAAAGTGTTGAACCAGTGATTGAAGAATCGGTGAGGAAGTCAGTACACGAAATGAATATGACGGACATTTTTTTGCGCTCTTTATGAACAAGCCCGACTACAGCTCAGCTCAGCCTGCAAGCACACACATCGAGAGTAATATTCGTGTGACACAAAACTGGTCAAATCAGGTTCAAAAACATAGCACGCCAAAATTTGGCGGCTGACTAAGCATGCGTTTCACTCATAAAACACCGCCTATAGAATTTTTCGATAACTAGGTACTTTCCTCATGATCTCGTAGAGTGGCTGGTAAACCAACAAATATTTATGTGGCACAGACAGGCTCAGGCTGTATACAGAAAGAAAGCTGGAAACTTATAAGCGGTTGACAGCGCTGGTCCGTTCTACACAAAAGAAGCAGGTTGTTTATTAATTTTAAATGGCAGCACCCAGCGCTGACCAGCGCGTGTTGAAGCTTGTCGGAACTTGTCGGCACCGTTCAGTGCTTATCGGCGCGCGTTCATATATTTTCCTGCGCGAGTTACCAGCGCTGTCAAGCGCCGGTAAGCGCTTATAAATTTCCAGCTTTCTTTCTGTATACAGTCAAACACTTCACTGGCTGGAGACCAAAATTTGCAGCTGATGAAATGCATGCATATCTTGGCATCTTGATACTGATGGGTCTTACGTCTTACCCCTTACTGGATGTCAATTTGTATTCATCAACCGATGCTTTTTATAGAAATCCTGATAATAATATTATCCAATCGGCCGAAAAAATTTGAGTGACATCTGACGACTAGTATTTGAGTTATCCTTAATAATGCGTGGCTTCAATTACATGGATGATGTTCTCATTCACTCTTGTCGATGTAAAATGAAAAATTAAAATTGTATACTATGGTATGGATTTTTGGAAGAGCATGTTAGTATTTCAAGGTGGTCCCTTTCTAGTTTGGTGAAGATCTGATGAAGAATAGAGATAGGAAACGGAACTCTTCAGTAAATGATAGCAAATCATTTACTGAAGAGCAAGGGGTATACCAGTAAAAAGTGAACGATAAAAAAACTTTTTACATAAAAAACAACCGACTTCTAAATAAAAAAATATAAAATAACTTTAATATTTCGGAACTCGGTGTTCAAAAAACGAAGAAACAACCAAAAACTAGTGTTTGACGTAGCTGTCATCAACGCGTATATTATATATTTACATTCACAAGCAAACTGTTTACACGCACAGAGATTACACACTTCGTGCCGACGTTACTAGGTGCCGATTTTGCAGCATAAAAATACTCATTAGCGATAACGATCAAGGATCATTTCCGATGTCTGCAAAGCATCTGTATGCCACATCATGCTTCAAAAACTTTCATACTGCTCCATAAGGAGTGGCTATAGACTGTAGAAGCACTATGTCTAGTACCTTGGCGGTCAAAGGCCAAATACTTACAACCTGCACCCAAACGCGAACGGGCAATGGTAAAATGATTGCCACAGAAATTTCGCAAACTTGTGATTAGGTTTTTTTTTAATTTTCATGAATAATGTTAAAAAGGGTCTTATAAACAAATAAATAATAAATCAAAGCCGGTTAAATTTAAAGTGTGTTGGGAAACCTTGTTAGATGCATGTTTATTTTGCCTCGACTGCTATGACAAATTTTTCCCACTTCTATCGAAATATACCTACTTTTTAATTCAAAGTATTAAACACACGTTACGACGCCATAGGTCCAGGTAAATTCATTCGTGATTAAATATTCAAGCCATTGTCAAAAATAGTACTGATATATTTTGTAAGGATTATTATAACTATAAATTTCTTGAGACAAATACTTAACTAAATACTGTTTGAAATAGATGTTGTGTTAATATTAAGTCATTATAATACGGTCAAAGGATTTTCTTGGTATTATATGCAGATTTCTGTGTACAAACAGAGACTTCCGCCTGATGGTATGAAAGATCTGCAAAGCTGTCTTCTTGCCGAGGCATTAGTTTTTTCTTAGCAAAATTCAGCTCCCTATGATCATGCTTCATTACCAATGGTTTTGGTAAAGTTGTCGTTATTGTCTTGACCCAATGACTCTGTGGCAATTTCTGTTCATCTGGCACATTAATCTGTAAATAAGTATTGTAAATGTTATTGTTTGTTATCACGACAGGTCGATGTAATAGATTTTTATTAGGACAACATTCACAGTTCTTCTTTCCATTTAAAAAAATAATAGTTTTCTCTCAAAAGGCAGGCCAAGATTCGACAATATAGAAACATCAGATGTCCACTTTTCGTATGGGTGTTGGATGTAAAATTCAAAGACCAACAATACTAGCAACAGTAGATAATTGAAGTGAGTAAATGAGTTTTTATCCCCACAGCCGCAAAATTAATTTCATAATCTTGTGTCAAAAAATAAAGTGAGACTGGTAACATGAATGGACTGGGGTTAAACCAACCAAATTAAATCATCACAGTGTTAACTTACCACTCTTGTTTTCTTAGCATTCTTGTAAGCAACTGAGGGCAAGATGACATTTTCTTTATTATGTAGCTTAGCAGACGGTGGATTTTTAACAAATTTTGGAATAGATGATGTCCCAGGTAACGGTTTTTTAGGATGGACATCCTTTACTAAAGGTGCTATTGGACAGTTCTTAATGTAAGAGGCTACTGGGCTGCTAATGTGCTGATAAGCATTTGATCGACTTGGAGTCTTCTTCAAAGAAGTAGCAGATGGTTTTTTCAATGATGTAGGTTGAGCAGGTGTCTTAAAAATAGGTTTAACTTTGATATCCCTTGGTGTTACATGACCTTCAGTATTCTTAAGAAGTTGATGAGCAATTTTTACAGGAGTATTCTGTGGAGGCTCTAGAGAATTGCAAGCTTCATACTTTTTTTCTTCTCTATCAATATTATTTTCTTCTTTCTTAACCTCAATGTTTTCTTTTTTTTCTTTTGTACTAGTTGGAGGATTATTTAAAATATATTCAATGACTTCTAATGTATTGTTTAGTTCTTCAGTCTTTTCAGTGTTCCTAGGTGAAATGCAAAGTTTTGCCACCATATTTTCCATTTTAATAAAACTATCATCGCCAGCTATCAAATCCGATCCAGAATGATTCAGCTTGGATAAATCATGGTTATAAATTTCAGTTTTACATATTAAATTAGGCTGTGAATGTGCTTGCAAGATTTTCAAACTTTCATTAAGATCTCGATCAGAACCCTGGGGGCTGTTAATAGCACTTGCAGCATGTATTCTGAAAGTAAGAAAAAAAAATCCAGATAAAAGTACCATAATGTACATGTATTTACTAGATAAATTTGTTACTTTATGAGTACTTTTGTAGATACTGAGTACCACTTTCTCCAGGTCCAGGTCTACCTGATTTGTTGGCATTTACAGACACAGAATAATGTAGTGTGATTGTTTTTTTTCAAATAATTGACTCACTGCAATACCAGGAACTTGGTGATGGTTATGCATTAGCTGAAGCATGTATAAAGGTGAAACTGGAATAAAGCTACAAGCTACCTACAAGATATAAAAAGAAATTTCTGGTGTAGCCTAAAAATACTAATAGCAGAAAGGGAAAGAAAGATGAAAGAAAAAGGTAGAATCCAATGAAGTACTTATGGGTCGTTGACGTTTTTTCCATTAACAAAAAGTTAACGTTGATTTACTTTTGCAAACTGGTTAAATTCGTCAATGAGGTAACATACTACTAATGTCAACTTGCAATGTAAACCATCCATTTGTTGAACAGTCTTTAAAACTATCTGTTACTTAAGAGTTCAAATTGTATGACATGGCCGTCGCTCGCAATATATAACATTGTTTTCAACTTAAGTTTTTTAATTTGCTCAGTTAGTTGTGTTGGTGTTAATGATTCTTGAATGAGACACACAAGTTAAATTTATGAACGTCATTGACTCAACAAGTTTATTAATTCAAAGCTCATCCCTGCAATCTAGTGTCTTGACTTAGCTTGTGTGGTTGCCAACATGCATGATGTTGACCCAGCAATCATTGTACCAATAGTAATGTCACCCGATTGCTTAATAGGAACAAGCCTCATCCAAGATTGAGATAATTACTATTATGAGACCCTCCATAGAAGATAAAGGCCTTTATTCAGAAAGATGTATTTCTGGATACAGCTCACTGTGTAAGGTTTCTCTCTCTGGAAACCAGACCACCATTAGCTGTGACACTAGTTGTTGATACTACAATAATTACTTAATTTGAAATATATTATTACTTTTATAAAACAAAAAAAAAATGTATTAGCTAGTAATAATTTATTTGTTTGTAAATCACAGGTTTTGCTGATATGTAGGTCCCCATTACCAGAAGTTAGTGAGAGATATTTTATGGTTTAGTCGACAGGCAGAAACTTAATTAAAATATGTAAATATTGTTGCCCATATCGATTAGTAAGGAACCAGTAAAGATAACAATTAATTAGAAATATCTTACTTTTGCGGTCGTTTATCCCATAGTATATGTTTTTTCACTTCTTTCAGAGTCAGCTTTCCGAAAAAAACTTCATCATCACTAAATTCGTTATCATCGTACAAAGACATACTAGCAGTAATAATGCGTTTTCTAATATAATAAACAAAAATTAATGAAATGATAGCAGTAATAATCAAATAATATTTTACACATTGACATTGAAAATAATACATAACGAACTTCTTTCAAAATTTCAAAACCCACAGACTAAACCTATATTAATTATATTGTAGTCTTTGGACTAAACCCATTGAGGTAGGAATATCAATGACTAAACCACAGGACTAAACCATGGTCAATGATACACTCTAGTCTGTAGGTCTTTGGTCTACGGGCCGTCGGTCGACCAAACAGCCGAGATGAAACGGGAACCCACAGATTATATCGACGGTTAAAAGGAAGTAGGGCATAAGCGACATTTTGGTCAAAAATGAGTTATATATGCCATCCTACGTAAAATTTTCCGCTCTTTCGAATGCGCTTACTCTCATGGCTCTACGATGAGTTTTTTGGCGTTTATGCCCTAGCAAAAAAAATCGTTTTCATAGTATTAGTTTTCGTAACCGACGAAAATTCAAGTAATTTTTGCTACAAAGGTGCTTGTGCCCCTACAAAAATGATTTATTTTGTGTTTGTTGTCGGTAATGCTTTTTTACTTCATAAGGGTGTCGAGCTTTCGGTTGTTTATGCCTTTTAAGCTTTTCCCTCACAAAGTACAAACGTTGTTTATAGCCTACTTCCATTTCGTAATTTAACATAGCTATGGCGCTTGTACCCTATATACGAAATTCGTTTTCATATTACTCTGTCAGTTATACCCTATTACCATTCAGTACTTTATGGAAGCTATGGAGGTTATGCTCTATTACCTAAATTTATTTTAATATCACACTGTTGGTTATACCTTACTTCCGCGTACAATATAAATACAGTTTTGTCGATAATATCTTATTACTTAAATTAAATAAGATATCATGGTGTCGATTATAACCACATTATAACCTACTTCCACGTTCTACAATCATACTTATACGTCACTTATACTACAATACCCAATAAGCTTTTTATTATTTACTATTATGTTTGTTACCTTTTTAAATGTTAATATTACGGATACATACCAAGTGTTCGTAATTAATTCTTAAGTTCCCTACCTGCTAGCTGCAGTATTAGCTACCTACCCATCATCATCATCATCAACAGCCTGTTGCAGTCCACTGCTGGGCATAGGCCTTTCCAATTACACGCCACTTAGATCTATTTTCGGCTTCTCGCATCCAGTTTCTGCCAGCCGTCCTGCGCAAATCGTCACTCCACCGTGCGTCTCGGCAAACGTAGTGTAGAACGTCCTACATTACGTTTGCCGAGACGCGGTCTCCACTCTAGAACTCGTTTACCCCAACGGTTGTCGGTTAATATGGCCAGCCCACTGCCACTTCAGCTTACTAATCCGGTAGGCTATATCGATGACCTTGCTTCTCTGACGGATCACCTCATTTCTGATGCGATCCCTCAGAGACACACCGAGCATAGCCCTTTCCATAGCCCACTGAGCGACTTTAAGCTTGTAGACCATACGAGCCGTCAGTCTCCACGTTTCTGCTCCGTATGCCATGACGGGTAGGACGCACTGATTGAAGACTTTCGTCTTTAGGCACTGTGGAATCGACGATGTAAAGACTCGACGTAGCTTCGCAAACGCTGCCCAGCCTAACTGAATTCTTCTATTCACCTCGCCCTCAAAGTTGTTTCTACCTAACTGCAATGTCTGCCCGAGGTACACATATTTTTGAACAACTTCAAGAATTGCACCGTGAATTGCAATCGGTTCCGGTAGAACATTTTCGTTGAACATGACCTTGGTTTTATCCAAAGTCAAAGTCAAAACGTTTACTGCGAACTAAGTGTACAATGTTGATGTTACAGAAAAGTCAGCCAGATCATTCAGCATCTGTTGTAGGTCCTGCAGCGTTTCTGCCATGATGACGATATCATCTACAAATCGCAAGTAAGAGATGTATTCGCCATTGATGTTAATGCTACGTTCGTTCCAGTTCATCGTCTTGAACATATCCTCCATTGCATTAGTGAACAATTTCGGGGAAATAACATCCCCTTGTCTCACTCCTTGATGCAACGGTATGGGACTTGTTTGCTGATTCTGTACTTGAACGGACATGGTGGCGGCCTCGTAGAGACATCTCATCACTTGGATGTATCGCCAGTCTACTTAGCAGCGCTGCAGGGACTTCAGAACAGACCAGATTTCAACTGTCAAAGGCCTTTTCATGATTCACAAATGCTAGACACAGGGGCTGGTTATACTCTTCGGTCTTCTGTATAATCTGCCGCACTATGTGGATGTGGTCTATGCGGCCGTATCCGCTCCGAAACCCAGCCTGTTCTGGTAGTTGGAATTCTTCGAGCTTTCACGCAAGACGGTTCATAATCACTCTTGAAAACAGCTTATAGACGTGACTTTGAAGGGATATGGGTCGATAGTTCTTCAATAGGGTCTTGTTTCCCTTTTTGAGGAACGGAGTAGAAATTGCCTCTAAAAACACGCCTCTGAAATTCTCCCTTCAAACAGGACAGCGTTAAACAGCTTCTGGAGCTCCCTCAGTACGGGTTTACCTCCAGCTTTCAGCAGCTCTGTAGTAAAGCCGTCTTCTCCAGGGGCTTTACCATTTTTAAGCTGCCCAAGAGCGATCTCGATTTCGCCAATACTGACTTATTTATTTATTAAAACTTTACGCACTAGTAAAAAAAAACTGTACAAAGCGGACTTAATGCCATAGGACTTCTGGCGGGTCTTCGGTTAAATGGCGTGTCAATGTGGCTCTAGAACCCTCATTTTTGGGATCAGGACGAGATGCATGCGATGCGTATAACCGGGTATAGAAGTCCTCCACTTCCGAAAAGACTACTGGCTTCAAAGAAACAACTTCTCCACTTGCTGTGGTCATCTTCATCAGGTGGCTTCTTTCAAGAGACTGTACGAACACTTTTGACCCCCGATTCTGCTCGATTGCTCTTTCAACTGAAAGATCATTGAAGCCCCGGAGGTCCTGTCGTACGTGCTTGTTGATCTCTCAGTTTAGAAATCGCTTTGCCGACGAAGTGACGGGTGGGCTTTCACGTCATTCCTTCATTAGCCCTAAAGCTTGGATTTCTTGCCCTTACTCTGCATATCACAGAATCTCGTACCCTTTTCCCTGAGGATCCGAGTCACATTTTAGTGGTTCTGGTTTACGTCTGTTGTGGTTTCCACGGCAGCGAATCGGTTTTACAGGTTTGCCTGGAGAGTTTCAGATCATACCATGGTTTGGAGCAGAGTTGGTCGGAGTCTGGACTTCATCAGACGGACACGTTCGGCCTTGAAGTTAATATTAAGAGAGCCTCGGACAAGTCGGTGATCGCTACAGGTATTGAACCTATTGATCACGGAGACGTCTCTGAATATATGCCTCTTGTCATTCATGATGAACAAACATGAGATCGACATCTCATGTTTGGTCATAGTGTCGGGGCTTTGCCACGTCCACTTCCTTTGGGTCTGTTTCTTGAAGGAGTTCATCAAGAACAACCCCTCCCGTTCGAGGAAGTTGACGAGGATTTGCCCCCTATGATTTCTGCTTCCAAATCCATGGTATCCTATTACTGTCATCTGCTGCATCCTATTACTGTGTCAAAGTCGGTGCGTACACTACCTTGAGGCTATACCTCTCGGTGAGCTTCACAATAAGGTACGCTACCCTGTTCGACACACTTGACATTTCCACAAAGTGGTTAGATAGGGACTTGTTTACCAGAAACCCAACGCCGCCTTGGGATTGTTGGTCTCCCTCTCGGAAGTACATCAGATGACCCGATTCCAGGGATAACCCTGGATTCAGGATAACCCTGGAATCGGGTAGGGGAAGGGGGGAGGACACCTTATGGTGTCGGGAGGACACCATAAGGTGTCCTCCCCCCTTCTTCGGACTTCACTCAACCCTAGTGTTTGCCACCTAATTTTCCTAAGTTTCACCTCGAGTTTCGTCAGATGCGAGTCAAGCTGTAGCGCGCGTCGCCAGGGTTAGTTTCAGTTTATGGTGATGGTGGCCTTCTGTAGCCCGGAGATTCTTGGCACCCCCCCCCCGCCCCGCCGTTACCGTGGTCGCCACCATGACCAGGAATAGCGGGACCGCCGGGAACTGGAGGCCGTGGCTTTTTGTTGTTCTGCATTGGAGGTATTTGCTTATAATCGCCACGCTGGGCAGGCGGGTTGGCTACCTAACCACTCCTTTTTAAGTAGCTTTGATTTTTCCTTATTGAAAACATAAAAAATGTCTTTTTTATTTTAAAAAATCCTACTATCCGCTTGTTAGTAAATAGGTAAGTAGGTGACATGAAAATGACTATAATGACGAACTATCATCTTTGAAATCTACTATTTAGTGTAAATTAGAATCTCTTGAACGGGTAGGGTATACTGAAACAGGCCCCTAAGACTAAGGATCCTTAGTCTTTTTGTATGAAAATCGACTCCCTAATACTTTTAAAATACTTCACCCTATTTTACGAGTTAGGGACAAAATTACAGTGTAGTGTAATACCCGTTTTAGCTCTTATCCTGATGAAGGATCGTGTTGGTTGCGCTACTTCATTATTTTTGGGGTGTCTTTTCATCCATATTTCCATAGACTCACGCAATGCCAAATGTTGATTATCCTTCTTTTCCTTTGCTTTCAAGCGACATTGTGCGTCACTAATGTCTTATATCCTGGTATTGTTTTGTAAGCCGACTGTTTCTTGTGCTCTATTAGCTTCCATACAACCACTGTGAAAAGTACCTTATCCTTCTTTTCCTATAACACTTATTGAACTGTCTAGTCTCTTATACCCTTTTACCTTGCTGTGTGAAAAAATCAGTATGTCGCTTAGGCTTCTTATCCTTTAATATTTTACTTTGTCATTTGTATCTTATGCCATATATCCTCATTGGAAAATTAAAAGCTATTGTTATAAGCGACAAAAACCACTTTAAATAGCGTCAAATCATTAAAACTAAAAATACCGGTAAATGCTCCATTTTTTTCTGATTTTATAACTGTTTTAGTTTTCACGATATCTTAATAAATGACAAAATTACGTCAGTTTTTCTAAAATTTAAAACTTTGAACGGCTCTCCTGAACATTTCATTTTTTGTCGCTTATACCCTATTTCCTTTTAACCGTCGATATTATAGATCTTATAGGCAGGTATTTCGTAATTTTTAATTATACCACATACAAAATATGTAGATACGCTGCGGCAGATTACATAGAAGACCGAAGAGTTCTGCCTCTTTGCTTAGCGTTTGTGGACTGCAAGAAAGCTTTCGATTCGATCGAGACTTGGGCTGTGCTTTTCAACGGTGCCAGATCGGCTATACCATGAAAACAAAATAATATATACAAAACGTCACCAAGATTAGACCTCGAAACCTCTCGAAACTTATGCTCCTGCAGCTGGGTGTGTGGCAGGGAGTCATCTTTTCTCCGAAACTGTTCACGGCCACAAGTGAGAATGTCTTCCAAGGTTTGGACTGGAGGCTAGGCATAATCACTCATCATCAGTAATTGGCTGTAATTGGCTGGGTGCCCGATCTCGCCGCACAGCACACAGTTGTGGTTCGATGAACTGGGTGGGGTCTTTGGGGCAGGAGCAGTCAGCGGTGTCATGGTCACCTAGGCACTTGACGGATTGGTTTTTTTTTTTTTTAATGGACTACTCGCAGTTCAGCAAATTAAGGCTGGTTACTGCTTAACCGGGCAATCCTGTGGTTGCCTTAGATTCTTAGGCCCCCAGCCAGGGCTTAAAATTAAAACTAAATGACCGCTCGCTAAGGGCATCCCCTGTGGGACACGGGCCTCGGCTTAGCGGGGTCATTGAGGGGTGGCAGCAAGGGACAGGCTGGGTCAGATTGATATTATTTAGGGGATTTAACGCTAATGGCTCAGCAGCGCGGGCTGGCTCGTTAGGGAAAAGTCGGGGAGGGTTTTGACGGGGGCGTCGCGATGGACCTCGTCGGCGAGGTCGGTATACGGAACGCGTTCTGAGTTTATTTTTCCTAAGAGTGCTGGTTTCCCTACTACTCTCTTGGGTCAGGGTGATGGGGTCATCGGGCTCAACAAGGGTATGCCGCGGTCGGCGGATCTTGCTGATCTGGGAGGGCGTGTATCGGGTAGCCGATACGATAAGGGGGTTCTGGTGCTTTTCAGCGGACTCTATGAAACGCTTTGAAAAACGCTTCATGAATTTTATTGTTTGATGGTGGGGATATGGAGGTCGACATGGAGACGCTCATTTCTAACGTACCACGGGGCTCCCGTAGCCTTTCGGAGAAACCGGTTTTGGATAACCTGCAACCTATGGATCTGGAGGGGCTTAGCGTGTGCGAAGGCTACACACGCCTAAGTCATTATCGGGCGTATGCACGTGGTGAAAATGCGTAGTTTGCATTTCAGGGATAGCTTGCTGCGTGCGTTCAGCATGTAATGAAACCTACCGAGAGCGAAAGCGGCACGATTGCGCACCGTCTTTATGTGCTCTCTGAAAGTAAGCTTTCGATCAAGGATCACACCTAGATATTTAGCTTGCTCTACCCAGGGGATCGGCTTGCTAAATAACGTGATCGGACTTGGACGGGGGGGGGGGGGGGGGAAGAGACGAGTCTGGGGCTTGTAAAACAAGATCACCTGACTCTTCTCTGGGTTGACTTCCACTCTCCATTTCCGGAACCAAGCGCCTAGTGCGTTTGCGGATCTCTGGAGGTGGCCGGCTATTGCCTTCTCGCTATTGCCGGAGCAATATATCGTCGTGTCGTCAGCGAACAGAGCTAGCTGTGTCTTAGTGCTAGTGGGAATATCGCTAGTAAATAGCGAGAACACTAGGGGGGAGAGGACACCGCCTTGGGGTACTCCGGCGCGAATGGGGTGAGGGACTTGTATATCAGCCCGTTGTGCCAGACCTTGTCGAAAGCTTTCGCTATATCGAAGAACAGGGCTCCCGTAACGAGACCGCGCTGGTATTTGGCGCTGATATGTTCAACGATACGGTAGACCTGTTGGACGCAAGAGTGGTTTGACCTAAAACCAAACTGCTCATTGGGGAGGAGGCTCTTAGCTTCGACGAAGTCCTTGAGACGCTTATGAATAAGCCTCTCGTAGACCTTACCTAGGACTTTGAGCAGACTGATGGGACGATAGCTGGACGGGGAGGACTTGGGTTGAGCTCCAGGATCACAGGTCTATGGTCCGAGTTTAGCTCGTCATGCGTCTCCACAGAATGTAACCGAAGGTTGACATTTTTGAGGAGGGCGATGTCGAGTACATCGGGGGAGTGGGAGGGTGAGTGCGGGTAGTGGGTAGGATGCATCGGAGCGATGACATCGAAGTTCAGGACGCTGCACAGTTCGTACACGACCTTGCCTCTCGGGTTGGTAATGCGACTGTTCCAGGAAGGATGTTTGGCGTTGAGGTCCCCCGCCTGTATGACGGAGTCGCTCAGGCCAAGAAGTTTAGTCAGGTCATCTTTCATAGCGGGAGTGTCCTCGGAGTTTTTGGGTGGGACATAGGCTGAGATGATCGTAACGGGTTGGTGTCCTATCATGCCTAGCCGACAGACTGAGACCTCAAACTTATCGAGTGAGGGAGGATCCATAGGGATGCAGTATAGGGACGCTTTGTAGTAAATAAGGGTACCTCCTAAGTGGCAGCGGGTCCTATCATTGCGAACCATGCGATAGTTGGCAATTTTGGGGTCCCGATGGGTAGGCTTTAGGAAGGTCTCTTGTATTAATAAGATGTCTATGTGATGGTCGCGGAGGAACAAGGCGATCTCATCACGTTGGGCTCTAAGGCCATTGGCATTGAAAAACCCTATCCGGAGGGCTGTCGGTTTGAACCTACACGTTACTCTGGACTTATCCATTATGGGTCAGGATTGTGTATTTTTGGACGTAGTGAGCAACGTCTGCGTACTCACGGAAGACTGCAGAGTGGTCGCCCCTGCAGTTTCGTAGCGACTCGGCCATAGCCTTGGCACGGTCTGAATAAAAGGCTTGGTACGTGACCAAGATAATATTTTGGGACACGTCACCAATTTGGGCTGAGAGGGAGGAGGCAGGTGAGGCAGCTTGCACTGGGGCTGGGACAGGAGCCTGGGTCACCGTTGGTGGGAGTACTACGTCCATTAGGGGCGTGATGGACTGGGTGGGCTTTGAGGTAGGGGTGATTTTAGGGGCCTCCGTGGTCGTGGGGGCGGGGGCGCCAGACCTTAATGCCGGGAAGTGGGCCTGGTGGTTGAGGGCGTTCCACGGGCTGGAACGCTGAGGGCTTAGGGAATCGGGCATCTTGTCACTAAGTTGGGGACATTCCCTTTGCTGACGAGCATTTGCTCGCTTAGCTAACTTAGGGGCGGTGGTTTTGGGGGCTTTTGGGCAGCCACAATAGTTGGCCGTGTGGCCGGACTGGCCGCACAGAACGCAGCTGGGCGGTTCGGTGCATTGGGTCGGGTCTTTAGAGCGGGGGCAGTCTGTGGTGCCGTGGTTACCCAGGCATCGGGGTATCCCGAAGCAGAAGCGCTGGGAGTGGCCATAGAGCTGGCATCGATGGCATTGGCCTACGATGCCACTTCGGCGGGGTTTCTCAATTGAGAGGCCGGAAAGGCCACAGATGTTTGAAATTGAGAAGATCGGGTGGTGTCCATCTGTGGGCTCGCACACAACGAGCACCACGTTGTAGGACTCGCCCCGGAGCGGTGCAAACGGTGCACCTCCGCTACCGGGATACTTTGCGACTGAAGGTCGCTTTAGTATGTCGGCTGTAGGGATTTCGCGAGGGACGTTTTTTATAACCACGCGTGTCTGACGGTCTTCGGGGAGATTTTAAGAATGGAACGGTATGTTCATTACGGAGAGGAGTTTATGTAACTCTCGGTAGTCCTTGGCGGACGGGACAGTTACTTTAATGCCGAGTTGGACTGCTCTGGCATTTGTATAGTTGATCTGCCGGGCCTTGCAGGCAGTGGACACCTCTGTCCATTTGGCCTTGTCGTGAATGAATACTACATAATATAACTAACAAATTACAAACTATTTCCGGCGCGGGTTACCAAAGGTTATTGCCGGCCGTTAAAAACAGGCCCGCCGTAAGCGGGCGTGCAAGGCGTGCACTGCACACGGGCGGCACGTCCAAGGGGGCGGCAAATCGAGCGACTCATTACGTAATATTCAAAGTCACAGTCATAATATAATAGCCACCCCACCTACAGCAAAAGAAATATCATCGCATTGAAAAAAATCCGAAGGCGCTATCTTATCCGTCAGCAGGTACCGCAGGAACCGCCCGCCACCGTTTGGACTCAAATTCAATACAAGTATCCATAGTCGTGTTCTATGAAAACTCTGAGCTTATTTCTCAGTTGGTAGGTTAGGTAGGTACTTGTTGAGCATGCCACCATTGTGGCGATAAGTCCCCGCTTTGAGGAGTAGTTGGAGAGGAGCCACGGCGTTCCTGGCACCGGTACTCACCGGACACGGGTGTTTCGGGAGGTATCTGTTTTAGACTTGGCCGCGTGATCGAGATCGTCGTGAGGACATGAGGAAACATACGGTGGAGGTCTGCCCTGCTTGGACGGAGCAACGCTGTGTCCTCGTCAAGGCTATCGGCGACCTCGCTTCCGGCTCAGTTTCAATACATGGTCCAAAGCGAGGAGGCATGGGAAGCGGTCACCTCTTTCTGCGAAGCAGTAATGCTAGCGAAGAAGGAGGTGGACCACGTGAGGGAGAGGGAAACCTTACGCCGCAACAGAAGAAGACGCCTCGAGAGCCGGGAGTCGCAGAGCGATTCCTGGCCACCGTAGGCGTAGGGCACCTGTGGATGATGGGTCGCCTTCCGATAACAACCAGGCTTATATACAACGTGTTGTTTTGCATCCTCGTCAAATTTCAGGAGGTTGTCATAAAATACATAAATAATCAATTGAAAGTACGGTACCGGTCAATAACCAATAAGCGCTGCTTTTTTTTGTTATTGAAATTTAACAGTATTTCAGAATAAAATCCCGAATACCACAGAATCAGGCGCCTACGCACACAGCGACAATGCAGCTGTGTGCGTGAGTGTCGACGTCTTACCTACGAAATGCTAGCGCGTACCTACGGGTGCGATCGTGCGATGACCTACGGCGACCAGTAGCAATAATTTTACCTAATTTTATTTTGGAAATCATCTACTTTATTGTCATAAATTTCGCTTGATAATTAACTCATTTTTAAGCATCGTTGGAATACGGAAATCTTACTAATGACAGTAATACTACTTATTGTTAGTGCGCCAAAGAAAAGTTCAATGACCTGTTATCAGATGATTATTAAAATGTTAGTTTTGCTTTATTGCTATCCGTCAACTTGAAAGTTTTCGTAATGATTTTGTTTTTATTTGTGGATTAAATTGGTTGATTTGAAATTTTCCTTCTTACTTAACGCGCTTAGGACCGGCAATACCTATCTTAGTTGGTATACCGATCTAGGTACCTACTAAGTCAAAAAATGTTTTCTACGTTTGATGGAAATGGAAAGATGTGCTAGTTAAGTGTAAGTATGTGGTGATACTTTCGAATCTTAGGTATTATTGATTCACTTAAAAATCTGAAATCGACTTATTTACAGTAGGTAATAAAATTGATTAAGCTAACAACGTATTTACAAAATGAGCAAATAAATAAATTACCTACCTACTTATGTTACCCGGAGGTATTGTTCAGTTTCCATCACCACACTCTTGGCACAGTCGATCACAATGTAGCTGGTTTTCTTTCAGCCTACGTTAAACTAACACCTTCGTTTTTAAAGAGTCGAAAGCACTAATTATCCTTGCACGTAATTTTGTTACACTTGTCACTTTTTACGTCTAAACTAACTTTTTAACTTCTCACAAAATAAAAGTTAAGAGGCCACAGGTCCTCCGCGACCGATCCAGTAGCAAAGAAACCTTTCACGCTTCAGTAGGCGCCACACTGTGGTGTGGTGCACTCTTCGATCATGATCGAAGGGTGCACTCCAAAGCGGTCACCAGCCTCCCACGTACTTTGCCCGTGGTTCTCGCTGGAAGTATTCCAGGATGTCTTCCTGCAAGGCGACAGGCAGGCCTACGCTGCCGCGTTATTGAGCATCAAACTGCCGATGATCCCGTAGTCTCTGCGTAGCAGCCAGCATGATGCTCTGTGATGATGGGGGTTCCCGATCGGGAAACATTTCTGTGAACATCCGGATGGTTCCACGTAGGCTGTCTCCACTGATGGCATAAAGGCGGGCCATCTCTACCAACTCGACATTGGAATAATTGTCCGTCATCTTGCACTTTGTACCTACTACGTCTCAACGATGTACCGAGAAAGGAATTCGCAAAACGCGCGCACACGGCGCGCGGCGGCGACATCAAATAAATAAACTGTTTTGCTGTTGGATCAGGGACCGCGCCGCGGGGCGGGGGGAGGCGCGGCTAGGCGGGCGCGTGCGGCCGTGCGCGGGGTTTAGGTACCTACGAATTTGTCGAATGATCGATGTATTGTTTGCGTTTGTTTGTGTGTGTGAAAGCGCAGTTATAAGGCTAGGAACAGACGGGCCGCATTTAAATACGTCTTGTTCACACGGATTTCCGTAAATAGCAAAAATAAATTAAAAAAATACCTACTCATTTTATTGTTGATTTGGGTCGAGAATCATTAGCATAATTACGTCCGTGAATTTGACGAGGATGCAAAACAACACGTTGTATACTGAACAAAGTCAGAGAATCAAAATATTTTCCAATATTTTTACCAATGACTTAATTTCAACATTTCCGAACACAGCGATAGCTCTAAGAATATTTTCGTGCCAGTTTCAGTTGCATCAGGCGAAAGATTCTTTTGAAAATAAAAAAAATATCAAAAACTTATCAAAAATGCTTCAGCGGTTTTTAACTTTAGTAAACCAAAATAACTAAGTTAGCTAATCAAAATAAATGTTTTTTTTTTGCTTTAAGGTATCCCCACCATAATGAAAAAATCATGAAATAGCCTTTTTTTAGCAAAACTCAGCATATGTAGTCGTAGGGTGGTTCCTTCTGCGAAGCAGTAATGCTAGCGAAGGAGGAAGCGGAACGCGTGCGAGAGAGGGAAACCTCACGCTCCAGCCGCCGCAACAGAAGAAGACGCTCCAGGCATCGGGAAACGCAAGGCGATTCCCAGCCACCGTAGGCGCGGGCCTGCGGATGGCGAGCTATGGGTGGCTCGCCGTCCGGTAGCAACCAGGCCCGAGTCGACAGCGCGTCGTGTTCCACGCGCACCTCAAAGAGCCGTCAGCAACGCAGACGGGGCCCCATAGGGTCAGTGCCTGCTAGGGTTGCGGAATTTTGTGTGGGCGGACATCTTGACGGCCCGCAACGTCGCTATCCTGCGTAGACCGCAGCGGGCGATGGCCGTCAGGGTGATAAGGGGGTACCGTACGATCTCCTTTGAAGCGGCGAGCCTCCTCGCCGGATCGACGCCCTGGGATCTGGAGGCGAGGGCCCTCGCGCTGAGATATCAGCAGCGCGAGGAGGCGCCTGGACGGAGTGAGCTCCGCCAGATCCTAGTGGCAGAGTGGAGAGAACGACTTGCGCAACCCAGCGCAGGGCACGCCGCAATAGCGGCGGTAAGGCCCGTGATGGAGGAGTGGCTGGAGAGGCGTCATGGCGCCCTCAGTTTCCGGCTGACGCAGGTATTCTCGGGACATGGGTGTTTCGGGAAGTACCTGTGTCGCATAGGCCGGGAGCAAACGCCCGGTTGTCACCACTGCACACCCGAGGACACGGCCCTGCACACTTTGCTGGCGTGTCCTGCGTGGGCGACACAGCGCCGCGAGCTAGTCGCGGCAGTCGGTGGTGACCTCTCGCTTCCGGCCGTGGTTCTGTCCATGGTCAGGAGTGAGACTGCGTGGGAAGCCGTCGCCTCCTTCTGCGAGGAGGTGATGGCGGCCAAAGAGGGAGCAGAGAGGGAGAGAGAGGCAGCTGCCACTCTCCCTTCCCGCGCCAGACGCACCGGGCGCCGGAGGCCGCGCGACGACCTCCAGCCACCCTAGTGTGTGGCCTGCGGGCGCTGGGTTGGGGGATCCACCGCCTGATCAGTAACAGGCCCGAGTAGGCGACGCGACGTGTTCTACGCGTGCCACTCAGAAGGACGTGGGGCTAGGCCCCACAGAAGAGAGACCTGCCGGGGTTGCGGTGCATGCTTTTGCGAATCCCGCGACCCCGGCCTACGGTCAAGTGACGGAACACCGTGGTGGTTTTAGCCGGTAAGAGTCACACCCCCCCGTCTTCCCCAGACGGGGGATAGTCCATGAGGATTTCCCCACGAAAAAAAAAAGGGTTGCGGAATTTGTTCGAAAGAGTCACCGCGGCCCTGGAACGCAAAGGGCACAAGAAGGATCACGGGTGGGTTTTAGTCAATATGAGTCTGACACTCCCTTCCATTCATGATTTCCCATCAAAAAAGAAAGGGCGGTATAATCGGTATTGCACGCGGGCGATCAAACAGCTAGCAGCGGCCCTGGTTAAAAATATTGGAAACAAATATCTAACTCTGTTAATGGGCGCAGACAAGTTTAGCACAGAAAAGATACAAAAAAGGGATCTTTACCACAGTATTACAATCCTACAGTACGGCAACGCCTTTGATGTCGCACGCTGCCACATGCAAATATGGAAGGGTTGTCACCAAATGGGAAATAAAACAATTGTGATTATTACTATTATGATGTAATCATTTATTCATATTTACATTCAAAATAATTGTGATTATTATATCTAATAGTTGATTATGTTTAGTCCGTCAGTAAGATTATAGAAAAATATTGTTCACGTATTTTTTCCTATAGTAAATCTATAAAAACTGACGAAGATAAAAAGCATCAGAGATCAGGAGTGTTACGTCACGGCTAGGTAAAAATTGTAGTGAGTAGTGACGTCACACGAGTTTTCAACGCACTGTATCGTCTTCGTTTTTTTCTAATTATATGAAAAAAGAAAAAAAATACGTGTCCAATATTTTATGGAAATCTTTCCGACGGAGTAATCAGATTTTTTTAGTCAACTACCTTATTGTACAACTGTTTTACTTTTCGCGCCCGGAAAGTAAGTAGGTACCTATAAATTCAATAAACAAACACATACCTTTACAATTATATTTACATTATAATTATCACACATAAAATTATAAGGAAAAGTGGTCAAAATTGTGTGCACTAGTCAGTTTTGTCTTAGCGGCGGCGGCGGCGGCGGGGCGTCTGTAATATTCCATAAGTCTATGGTACACAAATGAAAAAACCTAACAGAACAGTTTGTGCGCACCATTATAGAATGTAAGTATAATAAAATTATTACACAAAAAACACGCCCGCGCCTGCCCTTCGCGCTCGGTACCGCAAACTAAGCGTGTTTGCGGTACGCGGCCCGCGCCGCCCGACACCCAGCGAGTTCCCCTCCGTTGCTCTGCGCAAGTACATTCGTCGCTCTACTGTAGGAAATATTGTAATACTGTGTCTTTACTATGGGACAATAACAATATTGACAATGCAATCTAAAAGTTCCCGAGCCTCATAGAGCCCCAAACATCTGGCTACTTTCTATATAATCATATAACTTCTAACTAAACGGTATTCGTTTCTTAAAAATAACACGTGCCTAACTATTTACTTTAAAACGAGAATTGTGAGCGGTTGTCCTACAGTGGTCCTACATAATGTTGCTGGGCCTATCCATAACAGCCTTGTCTTCGGCTTGGACGTCTATTGCGCCTCATCTGCAATGTCAGTTTACCCACTTGACCACCAGTATCGCTAATATAAAGTGTACTACATAAGACAAAAACAGGTTTAATGTAAGTATACCTCTTTTACTTTATTACCATTTGATTATAAATATATATATATATATATTTTTTTACAAAAAACTACAATTATATATTGCAACATTTCAAAAATATTCTTCCATTTTATCCCTACCTACTAAACAATAAAATTAAAATATACCTACTTATTAAAACATCAACATAAAAGTTTCAACCAACTGTGTTTGTAAATTTTTCGACTGCTTTTGGATTGCCACACAACTTGTTGAAACTATTTTATTTACACCAAAAATTGTTTGAAGATTCATATCTCGTGGCAAGTTTTACAAAACAGCAACATGTTTCGATGTGCACCAACTTATTTGCAAACTTAACATCATACCTAATTCTACTTAGTTGGAGTGCCTTAGGGAACCATTCTGGGTCTTCACTTGCTACTTTTCAATTCCAATCAACTACTGGATGAAAAGTATCAACATGATAATGCTTACGACACACGTGCAAATGTTGTATTAACGAAACTTCCGAAGTCTTGCTTGCTTTAATCAATGATAATTAGTGGCAAATAAAATCTTTTGCCAAATCACACTATTTACCATTCACTGTATGCAGGGGAATTGATCACATGCTGCTGCTTATCTAAGAAGTAGATTTAGACATGAATACATTAAAAAGATTAGATCAGCCTACTCCTGTTTGGCAAACACAATGCACAATCCGGAATCAATATAAAGACTGAACATACAGAAAATTTTGGAAATGGTCCATAAAATTTTAAGTTCTAAAAAAATTTTCTCAATAAAGGCTGCTTTTAACGCAATCTGCTCATAGTCTACTAGTAACTGCAAGATCACGATTGCAAAAAAAAGAACATGTGTGAACATCAAATGAGACAAATCTCTGTTCACAACATGTGTAAAACTACACAAAACATCTTTGTAGGTACTGTTTTAACTTTCTTTTATAATAATAAAACCCTAATATTGAAACCTTTCAAAAATACTTTACCAAGTAGCACAAATAACAAAAAATGTGAGATTTGTTTCATATGACAAGCAAAAGTATCATGTGACTGTAAATGTCTCTAAAATCTACAGTCACATGTACTTTTTCACACACATTGATACTCACTATACTTCTAATACTAAGCTAAGACATACTTAACCACTTACAGCATTATTTATTAAAAATCTCTTGAAATGCTACTGATTCGAAATGTGAAACTGATAAACTAAACTCTTAGGGATAAGAATTTTCAGAAGTTTTATTGTGAGGCTTGTGAAGGTCATGGAAATCTTGAGTTTCTTTTTTTGTTCAAACTGATTTGTCTTTAACACAAAAATATTATTGAGCTAGATTTTTATACAAAATTTTATTTTAGCTTCTTTAACAAGTCTGCAGCTTGAGTATTTGCTTGGTGATCATCATTTGACTTAGCAGGATAACTTGCAGCTAATTGCAAATAATATTTAGCTTGATCTTCCTTATTCAGCTTAAGATAGCAGTTGCCTAGTCTTAACAAATTTACACTGTAAAATCTGGGCTGTACTGTTTCTGCTCTCAAGAAATATTCAAGTGCATCTTCATAACTGGAGTATGGTGGAGAAGCAAATAAAACTTCAGCTATTTTCCTGTGATGCCAAGGCATCTCAGTAATCTGATAGCACCATTCACCCAACATGTGCAATATGGTTGCATCATTAGGATTTAGTGAGACTGCCATCTGAAAAAAAATGTTCAATTTTTATTTACATTATTACAGATAAAACATATAATCAATGAATATGTTTATATGAAAGCTACATACGTCGAGATGCTTCTTAACATTTTCTAGTTGTTTTATTCGCTCTTTCATGCCATCAAGTGAACTTTTTGCATCCAGCAGTAAAGCATACCACTTGTGGACAGCATAGTGATTTTGAGCTTCCTGGGTATCATTGAGCACTTTCAATATTATACTGTAGGCTTGGATGACAAGATTATTCTTGTATTGTTTATCATATTTTGATTCTTTTGACATATTGTATAGAGCCCGACATATTCTCCACTGAACTTCTATGTTGCCCTTGTCCTAAAAATAAAAAAGTAATCAATGTTAGGCTAGGTCTCATTTCGTAATGACGCAAATAATAAAAAATGACCTTACCTGTTGTTCTGACAATAAATTATAGCATTCCTCATAAAAGCCATTGTCAAATAGTTTATCTGCATCTTCTAAAGCGGGCAAAGGCTTCGGATTTTGTTTCTTTTCAGCAATTTCTTTATTTTTCACAGGCCATAATGAAAATGCTAAAGCTGAACATAATGCCAATATATTTTTGGGATAAGATGCATTCTGTAAGTAAACAATACGTAAATATCATTATCAATAAAATTGTTATAACATTTTATTATTACTATCCATAAATTGTAATGTCTAGATTTACCTGTAGTAATATTATTTTGGCACTATTCTTAGCATTAATTCCCCTACAATTAAAAAGTCTTTGGAAGAACTTATGTGTTATAGGATTTAATTTATAAAAAAAACTCATGTTCTAGTTATAAACAAATGTGTAGAAACAATAATTATAGTATTTGATATTATATCCCATTCAAACTACGATGCTACTAGTTGCTCTGGACTTTTCCGTTACGAGTGTAAAATTTCTGTGTGAAGTTCGCAATTCGAATACAGACAGATTTTCGATCACGGATTTCTAGAAAACGTACCTACATCTCGGACCAAGATTCTTGGTCCTAGACCTACATTAATTGAATTTTAATTTTACGTCTAAGTGTCATAATATTCTATGATGACACGCGTCAAATATATTAAATTTGATGGATACATGACAGCCTCTAAAGGGCTTATTACACTACCCAATTTTTAGGAAGCCAATCTTGGAAACAGGATAGTGTAATAAATTGCAGTTAGGATGGTTAGAGACCGATTTAGAGAGATTGGAAGGTCCCGATCGCCTTCCTAAATTGTTTCCGATTTAGGATAGTGTAATCGCTTCCTTCCGATTTAGAGCGAACAGTCACTCCAGGAGTCCAGTCAGCGTCCGCGCTTCGTTCAAGAAGGACGTGTAGCACGATGACCGCTAGAGAAATGAATGACATGAATCGAGAAATGACCAATTCGGCAGTGGCGGCATTGTCCGCTGAAAAAGAAGTTCTATTGCAATTAATAGAAACTTTGCGTGATGAGGGCTATAAAGTATTTTTAGCAAATTTAAATATTTCGATAAAAATGCGACTATTACTTCTTTATAGAAAAAGATCGACAATTTGAAAACAACATACTTTAGGGAATTAAAAAAAGGTGAGCCCTATTTTTGATTATTTAAGCAAGTCTAATATATCTAGACTTGGGATGGACGATATACCTACATCGATGTATTAAAAACACTCGACGTAAAGTATCGATACTTACATCGAATCAATCCAATGTTTTGTTAATACGTCAACATCGAGTAAATATCGATGTTATTTATTCGATGCAGCAAATCTGTTAGTATACCATTGCTTTTACATAGGCACCACTTTGAGAGTAGTCATCGCAAGGAAAAGACAAATTCGGCATCGTCATCTCATCATCTGCCTAGCCTTTTCCCAACTATATCGGGGTCGGCTTCCAGTCATACCGGATTCAGCTAAATACCAGTACTTAACGTCGAGCGGCTGCCTACCAGACCTTCACAACCCAACAACGGCAAAGAACAATGGTCACTTTGGACTAGGAAAAAACAGAAATTGGTACCGAGATGAGACTGTCACTAATAAGTACTGCATTGTTAATATAGTTATTGGATATCTTCATTGATTTTTAAAAGCTGGGGAAATAAAGTTAATCTTTTTTTTAAAAGAACATTTTGTTTATCAGAACGCAGTAAAAAATATCTAACTTCGAATGCATCCGTAATTACTTACACTCTAGAGAAGTCCATAACTTTTTCTCAAGTCTATGATGAATCTAATGATCTTCCATTGAAATAAAAAATACCAGGCCAGGCAACGTCAACTATATAAACTCACGCTAGTTATTACACTAAGTTAAACAAAAGATTGTGTTCTTGTTTTAATAATGCAATGAATTCAATAGAAAAACTAATGAATTTACATACAAAAATCGATACTGTCATAAAATGATCGATAATGTCCCTCGGTCCCTCCCTATTTTTGACAAGTAAAAAAAACCGTTTCTGCGCTGACCGTGTTGTTGTGGTTGCTGTTAGCAAAGAAAAGAAGTTCGAGTACTATTATGTTCAAATAAATAACCCTAAGTGGCAGACCCCGATTAGTTCCGGTATTAGCTATGAAAATATATAAACATAACCTCAAAAACAAAATTAATATTTACTCGGTTCTCCCACCTTTTAAAAATATATGAAACGCCGCACTTATTTATATTTAAATAGACAAATGAAACGACATATGTTTCATCAAGTTACGTTTTGTTAGATTTTACTAGTCCAAGCATGTTAGCCGAGTGACCATTGTTCTTTGGCATCGTCATCTATGGAAAACAAATTTATAAAAAAAAATCAATGTATGGAAAACATCGACGTATTTTTGATATATCGATATAATATCGATGCCACTATGCGATGCATTACATTGATAACAACACCTATGTTTTTATCAACGTCCATCACTATCTGTCCTATTTAGGATACAATTTAGTGTAGTGCAGTGTAGTGTGATCGCTAGCTTCCTATTTCTTAAGTAGAGTGTACCTAAATTGGCTTCCTACAAATTGTATAGTGTAATAAGCCCTTTAAGCGCGTTTCATAAAAGAATTCCCTTTGCCGTAATGTTGGCATTACGGAAAATCAGTGTTGCTATATATTAGGGAGATTATCTAATATTCCGTTACTTTTACCAATTACCTTATAATTTTGTTTTTCTTTTGGAAACTGTAAAACTATTTTTTAACAAAATATACAACTAACTGCACAGGAATTCAGAACAATTCATAGCTTTATTGGAGTAGGCACTCACAGAATGAAACCACAGATTGTCCTTTTATCGAGTGCTGGAGCAGTCGAGTCTTAATACGTTTGTTGACTAGCTAATGTTTATACCACGGCATAAACATATCCTTTGTAGACACTACAAAGGGTATGTTTATGCCGTGACAACACTGACGCGGGGAATCGAGAATTTTTTATTGGCAGCACTGATAGCCATCTCCATTCTTTGACGTTATAGGACTTATACACTATCTAATTTTTAGGAAACCTAAATCGGATACAATTTGGAAATTCGAACTAAATCGGTCTTTAACTGCAATTATACTATCCTGTTTCCTAAATTGACTTCCTACAAATTGAATAGTGTAATAAGCCCTTATGACAGACAGGGCAGCCAAAAATACGACGAAGGGAAATACCTACAAAAAAAAGGGTGCATACCTACAACTCATATTGTCGCATAAAATGGCTGCAATTGCTAGGGTTGAGTCAATCAAGGTGTTACTACAACGAGTATCGATACTAAATACGAGTTCCACTAGTTAATCACGTTTGGATCATACCTAATATTATGTACTTAATTAAAATCCGTTGTAATAGTAACAGAAAAAGATGAGTAGGTTATCTTACCTTCTGCTATCTACACAACTATATAAAATTGAAGTGTTTGTCCCGGCTAATCTCTGAAATAGCTGTACAAATTTTGACGGGATTTTTACTGGCTGATATGTCACAAGGAGTAACTGAGGCTACTTTTATTTTAGACAAATAATTAGGGTACCGCGCAAAAAAAAGCCATTAAAATTATTTTTGCTTTTGGTAGTCAGGATGACTATAGGCTATTTAACATCACCCTACGACCCTTAGCCTCTAACCATTTTTTCTTTTAGCCTTCATTTTTAGGAAACCTATAAAAATTAAAGTATTTTTATATCATTTTGGTTAGAGCTGCTAATATGTAACTAAAACAAACATAAAACATCATATTTATGCTAGGTGCATGGTTCCAATTAGCTGTTTCCTATGGAGAAGTACCGGCAAGAAACTCCATGATTACTCTTTGAGAAATAATTAGCTTTTTCAATGTTTTCTTTAGGTTTACGTAAAATATTTTGATTTTGGTAAAGTGTGAATCACAGGATTATTTATGTTAACATCACAGAATATAACGATATCGTTCCAGGCAGCGGAGGAACTAGTTTTGTATTACCGCAAGTCGGCAACGGTACATCACTATTCCATTATTTAAACAAACGAATGAATAAACCAGTATAATAAAAAGGTCTGTTATATGGAAATGAACCCAAATATCAATACTTTAGCCATAAATTCATGATTGCGTTACAATAGTAGCACCGAATGTGTATTATTGTGTGTATTAATGCATGAACACCGGCTACTAACCTGTGCAAAGACAATTGAGGTTGATTTTGATTGTTTCTTGCACCACACTTCACAACACAACACACAGGCATGTTGGATTTATGTTTTCCAACATTTACATTCAGTTTTAAAAGTAAAATTCCTCGTAGTTTTCTCGCAAATCTCAATAATAATAAAAGTAAACAACCATTTGACAGCGTAACTACCATGAATTTGTCGCATAATATGGCTGCAACAGCACTTACCTACAAGTGCCTCTACATCACGACAAAATGTTGCGATAATTAGCAACAACTTAATATAGTTGTCTCTTTTATCAAATAGGATTATCTCACTAGAAAGAATGAGACATAACGATATTTCAAGTTCTGAATCATATTTCACTCATATTTGTATAAGCAAATGTATGTATAGAATAACGCAGCGTCTCCATATTTTTCCTAACTCAATGCGTGAAACCACACGTGAAACGCACTATACTTAGAAGACTTGTACCTAGTCTTACGTCTTATTTTTCCTGACCATGGATACGAGACCTTCAGTCGTAGTTATTGATAAATTGATAGCTTATTATGTAGTGTGATCAGACTATAGTATATGTAGTTGTTTTGAAACTATTGTATTGTATATTCTATTGTTTTTACTTTTTTATAGGCCCGTTGAACGCTTCTGAGAAATTAATTATATTAGTACACAACGAAGTTATCGTTGTCTCTATTTCGAGTGTGATTTGTTCTGTCCACATATTACTCATAATCACGCAAATGTCTATGTAGGGAGCGCTACTAGCACAAAACGCAATGAGCATCATTTCAAGTTGTTATGTCACGTATTATGCATATGTGAACGCAGCGCCGCGCGCCGGCCCGAATTAAATTTTAGAATAGAGCGAGATCCAATTATGGCGCCTCTCCCGTTTGCTCCCAATAATATATACCTTACCTATACCAATTGTGAGTGTAAAGTAAGTACCTATAGAATGTACATACTTACTTTACGTACCTAAGTATGGAACGCGAAGATCTCAACTATACTCTGGTGTGACCAATTGAAAATTAGGCGCAATACCGAGTACGGTCGACTAGGTCGAAATTTAAACAATTATTATATTTCTATACTCATGGATGTCCTCCACCCTGGGGCGGGCGGAGGGGTCTGTCAGACTCTTACTGACTAAAATCACCCCGGTGTTCCGTCTCTCACCTACGCCGAGGATCGCGGGAACGTATGCGACATCCGTAATCCCCGGCTGGTGCCAACCTGCCTTTGCGGGTCCACCTCGAGTCAGCGGAGGGAGGGAGAACCACCTGCAGGCGGTGCTCGGGTCCCCGGGATTAGGAAGCAGCGTTGAGCGCCAGCCGCTGGAAGTCAGAGCCGAAATCCCACCGGCTGTCGAGCACCAATCCTAGGTACTTCACGGTGGACTCGATAGCGATACGGACCCCCCGGACCAAGATGTGCGGGTACCGCCGCCGGGAGCCATGAAAAGCCATGGCCTCCGACTTGCTGAGGGCCACCTGCAGGCCAAGGCGACGTATGCGGCTCACCACCTGTGAGACCGCAGTCTCCGCCAGCAACGCTGCCTCCCTGTATGAGTTCCCCCGGGCAGTGACCAGCGTGTCGTCAGCGTAACACGTCAGGTCCACTCCCGGCTGGAGCTCACCCCTCAGCACCCAGTCGTACCTGATGTTCGACAGGGGCGGGCTCAAGACCGAACCCTGTAGAACGCCGCACGACATGGGGCGCTGGTGTTTACCATTACCTCCCAGATAGTGAACTCCTCTCCGCTAAGTAAGCCCCAACGACGCGCGCGGAGGAAGGGAGGCACTCGATGATAGCGCAGTGCCTCCCGAATACAACTCCAGGGTAGAGTGTTGAAGGCGTTGGATATGTCCAAGGACAACGCCAACATCACCCCACCCCGGGATACCGCTTCCTCCGCCAGGAATCTCACTCGCGATATCGCCGTGATAGTGGAGCGCCCGTGGAGCGCCCGTGCCGAAACCCGAACTGGCATTTCGCCAGGTCTGGCCCCTCTCCGCACAAGTGGCTGACGAGGCGAGCTGCGACTATGCGCTCAAACAGCTTTCCCACCTCGTCCAGCAGCACTATGGGCTGGTACGCGGACGGTGAGTCTGCAGGGCTCGCCGCCTTCCTGAGCTCCTGCTCAGGAAGGCGGGGCGCCCCAGACGACCAGATTTCCACTGAGTGGGAAACTGGCCCTGCTCCAGGCAAGCTGAGTAGAGTCCTCTCAGTTGGGACTCCAGCTTCTTTAAAGCGAGGGCCAACACGCAGCCCATCGGGCCCCGGGGCAGTGTTTTTTGCCCGGAGCCGCATCACGGCCGCCCTCAGCTCTGCTTGTGTCACCTCTGGGACGCTGGCGTTCTCTTCGGGCTCTGCGGCTGTGGGCAAAGTCATCGACGGCGGAATGGGCTCCGCTCGTGCTGAGAAGAGGGCTGCGACCACGTCCTCCAGCAGCTCTGGTTGGAGACTCTCCGTAAGCGGGGGCGCCCATGGTCCGAGTCTCCCTCGGACCAAGCGATAAGGACGCCCCCACGGATCCCCGTTTAGAGTCTCCAACATCTCCCTAGCTCGCGTCTCTGCCTCGCCAATGGCATATCAACAATACTAGCCCAGCTAACTAAATTGCGAGGTTAGCGCGGGTTGAGGTTAGTGGGGTGATGTGGTGCCCCGCGCCACCCGCACACTCTATTCGCACGCGTCTCGTTCATCTCTTCGCTTAAAATACATATAGACAATAAAAAAAATAAAAAAAAATTCTTTTTTTTTACCATTTAGGCGCCCCCTAGGATTTGGCGCCTGGAGCGACTGCTCCGTTGGCCGTATGGGTGGGCCGGCCCTGTGTGAACGCACTCATGTTTTATGTCGCGCTATTGCATTCGGCAACTACCCGATATATTACTTTACTCTATGGTGGCTACACAAGAGACGATTCGGGGCCCTACGCCCCTACCCTTAGCGTCCCTTCCTCACTTGTTCACCGCGGACACCCACCACGAGACACGGACTACGAAAGTCCATACTATATAAATAATGCAAATTGTTCTTTGTGTGAATAAACATTATTTACTACAAGTTGGATCGATTCGTCTCCGAATCATCAACCTCATCGTAAGACGTATCAATTAAAGGGACGCATAGAATAACTTCCATGTCCGTCCACAAAATGTTTAGTATTAAAAACTAATTTGTGAAACCGTAGCTACAATAGTTTTTATTATTGTTCATCTACAATTTTTTTTTGTCACTTATGCAAATCATTTCATCAAAAAAATAAGATTTTATGCATGTATGATAAATTGACAATAATGTTTCCCTTTGTTCTGTTGGTTGAACTATACTGTGGATAGAAATTGCAGATCCTGACTCCTGATAATCAAGTAGGTAATCGCTAGATTTTCGATTACAGCATGTACCGCGTTGTAGGTCCGTATTGTGCCCCACCGAATGTGTCTCCACGTTGCCGTCGTGGTGGGGCTTGCGCGTCCCAATGATCTTGTGAGCTTTCCCGGTAGAGCCACTCATGCCGGAAGGTCGCAAGTGAGGGATCAGACAAAGAGAGACACACGAGGGGCACACCGTTCGGAGACCTGAGCAGTGTTTGGGTCTGCGGACGGTGTGCGATTCAGGCTTGCTCGCTGCTCTCTGGTATGCGTCTGATCATCAGACGTGACTGTGGGAGCAGCGAGCGAGCAGTGAGGTGAGGGGAGGAGAGGGGGCCCTGAGATGGGGCGGAGAGAATAGGGACCGCACCCTTTAAAAGGAAACCATGGATCTAGGCCTTTGCGAAATAAGTCCCCAGGTGGGTCCCGACTGCTCAGCGGTCGGGGAATCCCACCCCGCTTCGGCGGGCTGCCCTCCGTATTCTGGGGTGGGCAACAAACGCCTTCCATCTGTCCCTTCGGACAAACACGACGACCACACGCTTGACAACTTGACTACGATTGCTGCAGATAAAAATAATGACAATGGACCCTCCGGCTCCAAGCCCATGGAGGAGATGCTGGTGCAGGGCGCACTACCTTCCAAACTCTGGAAGAAGCCGTCGCTCGAGCGCGGGAAGGGTGCGGATTCAGATTCTGACTCCGCATCCGCTGCGATGAGCGAGGGGAATACTGGTGGGGAGGTTGCGGGGGCTACGGAGAACAGCAAGTTCTTCCGGAAGCGTCCGAGACCGGAGGATGATCAGGGGTCGTCCTCCGAGGGAGAGCTGGCCTCAGCTCGCAAGGTCCCCACCAGTAAGAGAGGTAAAGGTCGGGGAGGCAAGGGGCGACGGCTCGCCGCCCAGGAGGCTCGGCGAACGGCGAAGCTCGCCGAGGAGGGGCGGCACCCCGGGATGAGTGATCCCAGACCTCTCTCGGGGTCTTCGGGTGGCGAGTCCGAAGCCGCTGGTACCCCCGACGCTGGACGACGGGACCCAAAGGCCGGGTTCGCGGAGGCCGTTGAGGCCGTTGTCCGCGCTGTGACCCTGAAGAGGACGATAGCGTCCAAGAACAGGGCCATAAGCGAGGCGGCGGCCTCTATCCTGGAGGCAGCGGAGGCCACCTTCCGCAGGCCTGCGACGGACGAAACGTCCAAACTGCGGAAGGAGGTCGCCCGCTTGGCGGCCACCACGGAGCTTCTCCATAAGGAGAATGAGAGGCTCCGAGCGGACCTGGCCAGTCTCCAAGGAGCGAGTTCTCGGGGGCCGCTACAGCCTGCAGGGGGGCAAAAGCAGGGGCAAAGCCGGCCCTTGCCTGCGCCGGGTCCGGCGCCTGAGAATCAGGTGTTGGACCTGGTGCGACAGGAGCTGGCCGCCTTCCGGGAACGGTTTTCCGTCCTGGAGGGCATCGTTTTGCGCCCCCCGCTAGCAGCGGATCAAAAGGGCAAGAAGGCGGCGTCATACGCGGCCGCCGTGGCTGCCAAGCCGGGTTCGTCCGGCCAGGCCAACGCAGGGGCCGGGCCGGCGAAGTCGGCATCTGCAAAGCCGGCAACGGGTAAACCGGGGCCGGCCAAGCAAAAGAAGGGCGGAGTGGCTGCACAGGCGGCGCAGGCTCCAGCGCCGGCAGTGCAGCCCTCATCTTCCGACCCGCCTTCCAACTCCTCTACCGAAGCCGGTTGGCAAGTGGTCGGGGAGAAGAAGAAGGCGGGCAAGGCAGCCAGGGCGGCCAAGAAACGGGCGCGAAAACGGCGGCAAAAGGAGCGACGCGTCGCCGCGATGCTCCGCGCCCCAAAGACCGCAGCTGTAGTATTAACGCTACAGCCAGACGCGGTCAAGAGGGGCGTGTCGTACGGTGACGTGCTCGCCAAGGCAAAGGAGACGGTAGACCTCCGGGAGCTCGGCATAGTCGGGGGCCTCCGGCTGAGGGTAACCATGACTGGTGCCCGTATGCTGGAGATCCCCGGGGAAGCCAGCGGCCCAACCGCAGACGCTCTGGCCGAGAGGCTCAGGGCGTCCCTGAACGCGGAGGATGCCCGAGTGTCCAGGCCCACCAAATGCGCTGATATGCGCATCTTGGGCCTGGACGACTCCGTCACGGAGGAGGAGGTCGTGGCCGCCGTGGTCAGGACGGGAGGGTGCTCTGCCGAGCAAGTCAAGGCAGGCACCATACGTCCTGACTACACGGGCATGCGCACCGTTGTGGTGAGCTGCCCCGTGACGGCGGCCAAGAAGATCACCGAGGGTCGCAGACTGCTGGTGGGCTGGGTGTCGGCGCAAGTGAAGCTGTTGGAGCCCAGGCCTCTGAGGTGTTTCCGCTGCCAAGTGGGGAACCACACGGGGGCGTGTTGCACCTCGGAGGTTGACCGCAGCGGGCTTTGCTTCCGCTGCGGCCAGCCCGGTCACAAGGCTGTCTCCTGCAACGCCGCGCCGCACTGCACTGCATGTGCGGCAGCTGGCAAGCCAGCCGAGCACTGGGCCGGGGGCAAAGCCTGCCCTCCACCCACAAAAGCCGGGGGTAAGAGGCCCTCACCCGCCGTCTCCGTGCCAGCCGCCGCATCCGTCGCCGCCGCTGCCACCGCCGCTGATGTAGCCGCCGCAACAGCGGTGGCTGCTACACCGGTTCCCGGGAGGAGGCCGAAATGGAATGCCAATAACGGCTCCATTACGCCTCCTCCAGGCGAACATCAACCACTGCGCCGCCGCTCAGGACCTGTTGCTCCAGAGCATGGCGCAGTGGTTGATAAATGTCGCTGTGGTCGCTGAGCCGTACTACGTCCAGCCCAGGGATGACTGGGTGAAGGACCTGGACGGCTCAGTGGCACTTATTTCGTCGGCCGCCGCCGGTACCCCGTCCCTCGAGTGTGTTAGGAGAGGACAGGGGTGCGTAGCAGCACGGTTCGGGGAGATTGTAGTAGTGGGAGTCTACTTCTCCCCGAACCGAACTCTCGCCGAGTTCCACAACTCCCTTAGGGAGCTGCGTACCGTCGTCGTCGGGTATCGTCCCCTCCCCGTGCTTGTTCTCGGGGACTTCAATGCCAAGAACTTGGCTTGGGGTTCCCGTTATACCAACGTGCGGGGTAGGATGGTGGAGGACTGGGCTCTGGAGACAGGCCTGGTCGTCCTAAATCGGGGTTCTGTCCCCACGTGTGTGCGGATGCGGGGTGACTCCGTGGTGGACATTTCGTTCGCCAGCCCCGCTCTGTCACCGCGTGTCGTCGACTGGCGCGTTGTGGAGGAGGTGGAGACCTACTCCGATCACCGGTATATCCGGTTCGACGTCTCCACCCAGACCTCAAGCGCGCCGGTCCGACAGACCCCGAGTGGTCCACGGTGGGCGCTGAAGCAGTTGGACCGGGAGCTTCTCCTGGAAGCCTCGATCGTGCAGGCCTGGGTGTCACCACCGGACAGGCCTGCTGACATCAACGACGAGGCGGAGCGGTTCCGGGAGACCATGTCGGAAATATGTGACGTGGCAATGCCCCGGGTCCAGCCAAGACGCGCCCGCCGTCAGGTGTACTGGTGGTCGCGCGAGCTGACGTCGCTTCGAGAAGCGTGCGTTGCTGCGCGTCACCCGTACACCAGGCATCGCCGGCTCCGCATCCGCCCTCCGGATGCGCAGGCCAGGGAGGCGGAGCTGTACGAGGAGTACAGAGCGGCGAAGACCGCCCTCCAAGCAGGGATCTTGCGGGCCAGGGATCTGGCTCGCAAAGAGCTGCTGGAGTCTCTGGACGGGGACCCGTGGGGAAGACCCTACAAAATGGTGCGGAACAAACTCCGCACCTGGGCCCCCCCGTTGACGCAGAGTCTCCGGCCCCAGCTGGTGGAGGACGTGGTGAGCGCTCTGTTCCCTATGCGAGGGGACCATGCTCCCCCGCCTATGGCTCCGCTACCCGTGGTGCCCGATGCGGACCACACCGACGACGGCAACGACGACGATACTCCGGAGGTGACCGAGGTAGACCTGAGAGCGGCGGTTAACAGGCTGAAGGCCAAAAATACCGCCCCAGGACCCGATGGCTTACCTGGGAAAGCCTGGGTCCTGGCCTCGGAGGCTCTCGGGCCTCGACTACGTGGGCTCCTAAGCGCATGCTTGGAGAGGGGCCAGTTCCCACGTCGCTGGAAGACGGGGAAACTGGTCCTCATCGCGAAGCCAGGGCGCCCTGCGGACTCTCCGTCCGCATACCGGCCCATCGTGCTGCTCGACGAGGTGGGCAAGCTCTTTGAAAGAGTTATTGCAAACCGCCTCGTCAAGCACTTGGTCAGAGTTGGGCCGGATCTGGCGGAGAACCAGTTTGGTTTCCGCGCGGGGCGCTCGACGGTGGACGCCATCATGCGCGTGAGAGCCCTCACGACGGGGGAGGCGATTTCCCGGGGCGGGGTGGTGGTGGCGGTGTCTCTTGACATCGCCAACGCGTTCAACACCCTGCCTTGGAGTTGCATCGGGGAGGCACTCCGGTATCACCGAGTGCCAACCTACCTCTGTCGCGTGGTCGAGGACTACCTGACGGATAGAGCCGTCATCTACCCCGGTCACCGGGGAGAGTGGAATCGGCGAGAGATGTCGTGCGGCGTTCCACAGGGTTCGGTTCTGGGGCCGCTCCTGTGGAACGTCGGTTACGACTGGGTGCTACGCGGCGACCTCCCTTGCGGCGTCAGTGTTGTTTGCTACGCTGACGACACGCTGGTTCTGGCGCAGGGGGGGTCGCACCAGGCGGCGGTCGACCTGATGACACGCGGGGTCGCAGCAGTCGTCGGGAGGATCCGGCAACTGGGTCTCGAGGTGGCCCTACACAAGTCTGAGGCCATGTGTTTTTACGGCCCTCGGAACCGGCCACCATCGGGATCCCAGATAACGGTGGGAGGGGTTTGCATCGGCGTCGGGTCGGCGATGAGCTACTTGGGTCTCGTCCTCGACAGCCGGTGGAACTTCGCGGAGCATTTCCGCCGTTTGGCTCCCAAACTGGGGCGGGCCGGGGCTGCCCTCAAGCGGCTCTTGCCCAACCTAGGGGGACCAAACGCCTCCTGCCGGAGGCTGTACGCGGGGATCGTGCGGTCCATGGCCCTTTACGGGGCCCCGGTGTGGGCGCTGTCGCTGAGGCGACTGCCAGCGCGACACCTGGTCTCGGCCCAGAGGGTCATGGCCATCCGGCTGATCCGGGGATACCGCACGGTCTCCGGCGAGGCGGCGAACCTCCTTGCCGGATTGCTGCCGTGGGATCTAGAGGCGAGAGCCCTCGCGCACGTCTACGCGTTGCGCGTGGAGGCGCTACGCCGGGGCGAAACTCTGCTGCCGCGGCAGATTGCTGCGCAGCGGACGGAGCTCCGGCGGGATCTCACGGAGGTATGGAGGCAGCGACTGCTGCAACCCAGCGCTGGGCACGCCGCTATTGCGGCGATAAGTCCCCTCTTTGAGGAGTGGTTAGAGAGACGCCACGGCGTCCTCACCTTCCGCCTGACTCAGGTGCTCACCGGACACGGCTGTTTCGGGAGGTACCTGTGTCGGATCCAGCGGGAGGACACGTCCGGGTGTCATCACTGTGTGGATCGCCCGGAGGACACGGTGGAGCACACGGTGGAGGTCTGCCCTGCCTGGGCGGAGCACCGCCGTGTCCTCATCGAGGCGATCGGCGGCGGCGACCTCTCGCGTCCGGCCCTGGTTCAAGCCATGGTCGGGAGCGAGGAGGCATGGGAGGCGGCCGCCTCCTTCTGCGAAGCAGTAATGCTAGCGAAGGAGGAGGCGGAGCGCGTGCGAGAGAGGGAAGCCCCTCTGTCCAGCCGCCGCAACAGGAGAAGACGCCCCGGGCGTCGGGAAACGCAGGGCGATTCCCGGCCACCGTAGGCGCGGGCCTGCGGATGGCGAGCTATGGGTGGCTCGCCGTCCGATAGCAACCAGGCCCGAGTCGACGGCGCGTCGTGTTCCACGCGCGCCTCAAAGAGCCGTCAGCAAAGAAGACGGGGCCCCATAGGGTCAGTGCCTGCTAGGGTTGCGGAATTTGTTCGAAAGAGTCACCGCGGCCCTGGAACGCAAAGGGCACAAGCAGGAACACGGGTGGGTTTTAGTCAGTAAGAGTCTGACACTCCCTTCCGCTCCGCCCAGAGCGGGAGAAGTCATTTGATGATTTCCCATCCAAAAAAAAAAAAAAAAAAAAAAAGGTCCGTATTGTGGAAAGATTTTCTATCACTTCAAAATATTGCTTATGGCAACACACGTGAATATATTCAAAAATCAATTTCTACGCGGTCCATGGGCGGGTGAGGAAGAATGTGAGGATTGTTGACAGTTCGTTGAAGAGTGTGTTGAATTCGTGTTTCGAGAAATGTTTTTGGCTTGAATAAATTGGATTCCTAGCATTTCAATATGCAGAGATCAGGTAATGTCAAGCTTTAATTATTTGTAAATCACTTTTGCCAGCAACTTCGTCCGTGTAGAACTTAAATATACTCATAGTCGCATTCTATTAGCACTCCGCAATAATGTTCTTGGCTTTCTATCAATGAAAGAATTCTATACATTTTGAGATTACTTAAGAACAACCAAACAATTCTATCTTTCTATAATATTAATTGTTTCTTTACGTAAGCAATAGCGTTTAATTCGCGCCAATTTCTTACGTTTTCTGGTCTTAATGGTCTTGAATATCAATTCCAATGTTTATAGGTACGCAAACATATGTATTAAGTATTTTTATTTTTGAAGATATACTTCCTCTATGTGTATCCGATAAAACAAACTTAAAAATGTCAACTCAGTGAGATAAATGTGTGATTTTAACCTGTGACCAGACCAAAGGGTAGATCACAGATATCTTACACACCTACTTAACACTACCGAAGCCTTGTTTATACTCAGTATCAGTAGTTATTACTTACAATAGAGTAGTACCTACTGATGACAAATTCTAATGTTATGCTTAGGGTAAGTACATATTTTTTTCACAAGTTTTGCATTTTACATTAGGTTTTCTTAATTTTTGGTTTGAGTTGTTAATCCACTGCAACAACCATAAAAATACTATCAGTTTCTAAATGTAAGGTCTAGGAATACTGGTCATTACTTAGTTCTATTAGCAACTTTGTTCGTAATTATGCTAAATAAGTTTGCTGTCATATGGTGAAGTTAAAGTAGGAAGTGTTGTTATCCATAATAGTCAATCTTTATTGTTTAACGCTCAAACCATATCAAAATCCATCAAATGGTTAAGAATAAGCAATTGGAGAAACAGACAGAGGGAGAAAGCAATTTGTTTTATGTCTGAAGGTGCACAAGCCAACTTGTAGGAAGTTCCTGTTTGAACCATTCTGTTACTTTGGTACTAGTGGACAATTTTATGTGTTATTCATTATATAAATGTTGGTGTAGGATTATTGCAAAAGATATTAGGCTATGGGTTCTGGAGGCTTTATTCTAGAGGCATTACTCTGTAATGACAGTCTCACAGGAGTCGTCCAGTGTCACTTAATGCTTTTATAAAGATCTGTGAAAGGACTGTATATCCTGGTTGATTATCATAATCATCATCTGCCTAGCTTTTTCGCAACTATATTGGGCTGACAAGTCAAGCTGGATGCAGTCGAATACTAATATTTTCAGGCTTAACAGATCTGCACAACCCACACAACTAGACATCAACACCAGTCTTGCCCAAAAGTACCATGTTGCGCAACATGGTACTTTTTGGCAAGACCGGTGTTAGATTTTCTGTCTTCTGACGATCTGTAGTGACTGCCAAAGATCTACAAATGACAGCTGGGACCAACAGCTTAACAGACTTTCGGAGGCATTAAGGAATGATGGTATGTTAAGATGGTCACCAATCCGCAGTCCAACTTCGGATACGGAAGAAACATAATAATTTTCAGATTAACAGTGTTGTTAATATGAATATTATTACTTTTCTTGGGACTTATTAAGATTCATAACCAGTACCGTCTTTACCATAAGGGCACAAGGTGTCTTGCCCAGGGCCCCACTTCATGGGAGGCCCCAAAACCATATTATTGGGTCATAGGAAACGACCAATTCGAACCGTGCAATAGCTTCTGACGAACTTGTTTCAAACTTATCCCTGACGGGATGTAAAAATTTTCGAACTCACTCGCAAGAAGAAGCCTTTAAAATTTTAGAACTTACTATGCTCACTATCATACTTTGTCTTTTAGAAAATTACGATTGCAATACGACAGCAAACTTAGTTACGTGGTCATACCTAAGGAACTCAACTACTTGTGCTCTGATACTTTCTTGGCTGGTTCTCAATTTTACAAAAGGGCCGCGAACTCAGGTGTGCCCAGGGGCCCCGGCATGTGTTAGGTTAGGTTAGATTACAGCCCTGTTCCAACCTTCTCAAATCAACAAATCTTCTAGAGCTTTAGAATAACTTTTTGAATATCACGCACCTACATGTGACGCTCTTGTGCATGACCGTGTAGAATACTCTTATTGGAGAGACGTATTGTACCGTGCTCACAGAGCGTGTGACCTCATCCCGGGATATGCGCTCTCACGCGGAAACTGACCACTATGTAGCCCTCCCTGTAATCCACACCTTTCCGCAAGTACACGGTTCACTCGGTCCCGACCGCCCGTCTAAGCCACTAAGCAAAACGTCTACTGTATGTAAATTATTTGAGGTGTTGTATTGGTCCAACTCGCGATAAAGAAGGTGTAGTCTAGTTTAATTGACTTAAATTCTAGCAAGGTTACACATTTTTTTAAATTAATTTCGTACCTAATGAGTGATGACTAATGCCAACATTTTTCTATCATCAAATACCTAATATTCTTTTGTAAGAAACTTCCTGGACCCTCTCGACTGTAGTCCCCATGGCAGAAGTCAAACTGAGTCAAGGACGTTAATATTATTAAATTGACACTTGCCTCTGCTTTTATTATTTAGGTTCGTTAAATGTCAATGTTGTTAGAAATCAGTTAATAAGTATGCGATCTGATATACATATCTAGTGGTCTAAACATTTCGCATCCAAGTATCGGTGTCGTAACTTTAGTCTTGCCTTGCATTTGGTCAAATTACAAATGTTTTTTTTTTTTTGGCATGGTTTCTACTATGCGCAATTGTCTAGAACAAAATATCATAGGGAATAAACTTAATTTGTAAGAACTCACTATCTACCGTACAAAATGGTTAGAAGATTTTTGACATCCCATTTTTTCGCACATTTATGAAGTTTTCACACAGCATTGCTGAAATTGAATTTATTACGGTTGTATTTTTTTTTACCACTACCACAGCTAAACGTACCTATCACAGCGTACGTGTTATAAACTGGGAATATTTCGCAAATTATTTGTTAATTGTTCTAATTTTTTAACTGAAGTAAGCTAAGTTTCTGCTGCTATAAGCAGATTGACCTAACGGGTCGTGCGACGCGGGTGGCTGGAATCCGCCGACTTGCAAATTCCCTGCATGTATTGAAATAGCTTGTAGAGTTGCAGTGCACACTGCACAGTCGCACGCGCAGTATTGCGTCCGCCAGCTCAGTCCCCGCTGACTAGCGCGCACACCGCCGGCTCGTCGTTACCGCGGCATAGCGCATACTTATTTATCTCACATACGTAAACATCCAGTCACGTCTCTGTCGTATGTTGTTTGTTGTACACAAAGCTAACACTTTGCCACACTGGCCAAGTTTTAAGTTTTTGATAAAACTGGACCGTTCATTTACCGAAAGAGAAGTGATTTCAATTGTACTGCATTTACTAGGCTGAAAGTAGTATCTCTAGGGTCTAATGTTTTTTGTTATTATTAAGAAGACTTCAAGAATAGTTCAGCTGCGATGGAAGCAATGGACACTTCGTGTTTATCGTGTAAGGACTTTTTAATTTGGCATTTGTTTTCCTTATCTTAATGAAGTACCTACCTCTCTTTTATCATTTTCTGGAAACATAAATATAATCTCATAAATACATATATGATGAATTGAAATAACTCAGACACTTTGGAACGCTATCTTTCGAATAGTATCAAAAAGGTTTAGAATTAATTTAATTTTCTACCTAAATTTAGGGAAGTATAGCAATAGATCGAGCAGTAGGACGTCAAAATCAAAGTTGAACATATTATAGTGATGTAACCAATATTCGCAATCGCGGATACTCGCATATTTTTGCATGTTCGCATTCGCAATGTTACTGCGAATGTTTTGCGAATATTAAAACAAAAATTGATGTAATAGTTGGTTATTAAAACAAAATACATTAATTATATTTCACTAGTATTTGATTTACTCATGTTTATAATCACTACTCATACTGTAACTTTTTTGTTCTGTATGGGATATCATCAAATGACTTCTCCCGCTCTAGCCGGAGCGGAAGGACAGACTCTTACTGACTAAAACCCACCCCTGCCCTTTGCGTCCTAGAGCCCCGGTGACTCTTTTGAACAAATTCCGCAACCCTAGAAGGCACTGACCCTATAGGGCCCCGTCTTCTTTGCTGACAGCTCTTTGAGGCGCGCGTAGAATACAACGCGCCGTCGACCCAGGCCTGATTTCTATCGGACGACGAGCCACCCATAGCTCGCCATCCGCAGACCCGCGCCTGCGGTGGCCGGGAATCGCCCTGCGTTTCCCGACGCCCGGGGCGACTTCTGTTGCGTCGGCTGGAGCGTGAGATTTCCCTCTTCCGAACGCGGTCCGCCTCCTCCTTCGCTAGCATTACTATTTCGCAGAAGGATGTGACCGCTTCCCGTGCCTCTTCGCTCCGGACCATGGATTGAATCAGGACTGGACGCGAGAGGTCACCGCCGCCGATCGCCTTGACGAGGCGAGAGTACGGCGTTGCTCTGCCCAAGCAGGGCAGACCTCCACCGTATGCTCCACTGTGTCCTCCGGGTGACCCACACAATGTTGACACCCGGACTTGTCCTCCCGCTGAATCCGAAACAGCCGTCTCCGGTGAGCACCTGCGTCAGGCGGAAGGTGAGGACGCCGTGGCGTCTCTCCAACCACTCCTTAAAGAGGGGACATATACAACGGTGGCCAGCGCTGGGTTGCAATACCTATCCTGCCGGAGCTTTGTCCGTTGCCCCATAAAGGGCCATGGATCGCACGATCCGTTGGACCCCCTAGATTGGGCAAAAGCCGCTTGAAAGCAGTCCCGGCCCGCCCCAGTTTGGAAGCTAAACGTCGGAAATGTTCCGACGTTTGGCTTCCAAACTGGTGGGAACTCCTAAAGTTAAAAAAACAAACTAATCGCTCTTCGTACGAATGGACTTGCCGCCAACGTCACCAAGCCATAGACAAATGAAATGACTATTCGCATTCATATCTGCGAATGTCCAAAATATGACTTTCGTTACATCACTATTACATATGGGGACTTGAGGTACATGTTTATGTCACCGGAAATTGCGGACTCCGAAAAAATATTATTAATCTGTTTTAGATTTCAATTTTTCGATTTATTATGAAAACATCGTTTTGTATTAAATATGTATATCCTTGTCTTATTAAGCAAAATAGTTTACAATTTCACGCGATGTTTTACAATATTGCGGCGAATTTTCTGATGATATATAAAGGGACGAGCCAGGGATATCCTACTTACCTTTTCTGCAATATAGTGTAGCAGTATTTGGTTTTAATTTTTGAAATAGTTAATAGCCATCGTAACAAATACATATTTGTTACGATGGCTATTAACTATTTTCACTAATATCAAAGTACCACCAAATCACAAATACAACTGTCTTACTTTAAATTACATAATTGAATAACGCGATCGTCGCGTTCAATTTTAAGGCAATCAATCGCAACGTCGCGTCGACAGGTGCCTGTTGATTTTGCCGAACAAATGAATTCCAGAAGAACTACAAACATTATACAAAACATTATAAAAAAAAAGTTCGAAAAGCTACAAGTACTAGTTAAAATATTTCTTTACACATAAAGTTAATGTATAATTTTACTATCATGCAAGTTCTGTAGTAATCTGTAGTGCTATTACAGTACTGTAATCATTAAATAAACGGCTTGCCAGCAGACAGATAAACCCTGAGAGGTTTTCGTTGTGTGGCCGCAGCTACCACCGCTGCTGTCGCCGCCGCTGCTGCGACCGCTGCGCCAATGCCCACACGGGGGGTCCGGGAGGATGACGAAATGGAATGCCAATAACGGCTCCATTAAGCCACTATTATCAACTATTGCGCAATCACTCAGGACCTGTAGCACCAGAGCATGGCGCAGTGGTAGATTAATGTCGCCTTGGTCGCTGAGCTGTACAATGTCCCGCCCAGGGATGACTGGGTGAAGGACCTGGACGGCTCAGAGGCCGTAATTTCGTCGGCCGCCGCCAGTACCTCGTCCCTTGAGAGTCTAAGGAGAGGACAGGGGTGCGTTGCAGCACGGTTCGGGGTGTTAGTCGTAGTGGGGGTCATTTCTTCCCGAACTTCCTAAGGAAGTTGCGTATGGTCGTCGTTGGGTATTGTTCCCTTCCGGTGCTTGTTCTCGGGAAATTCAATGACAAGAACAACAAGGCTTGGGGTTCCCGTTAGACGGACTCGCGGGGCAGGATGGTGGGACACTAGGCCCTGGAGACAGGCCTGGTCGTCCTAAATCGGAGTTCTGTCCCCACGTGTGTGCGGATGCGGGGTGAATTTGTTATGGACATTTCGTTTGCCAGCCCTGCTCTGTCACCGCGTGGCGTCCTAGAGGAGACCATCGCCCAGTCCTTAAGCGCGCTGGTCCGACAGATCCTGAGTGGTCCGCGGTGGGTGCTGGAGCAGGTGGACCGGTAGCTTATCCTGGAAGCCTAGATCGTGCAGGCATGGGGGTCACCATCGTCCGTACACCATGCATCGCAGGCTCCGTATCCGCCCCCCCAGATGCGTGGGCCAGGGCGGCGGAGCTGTACAACGAGTACAGAGCGGCGAAGACCGTCCTTAAGCGGAATAGGGATCTGGCTCGTGGAGAGATGCTGTTGTCTCTGAACGAAGACCCGTGGGGACGACCCTACAAAATGGCTCCCCGTGCCATTTTGTAGGGTAGCGGCGGTAAATAGGCTAGAGGCCAAAAATACCGCCCAAGGACCCAAGGGATTATCTGGGAAAGCCTGGGTACAGACCTCCGAGGCTCTCGAGGCTCTATTATGGGGTTCCTAAGCGCATGCTTGGAGAGGGCCAGTTCTCACTTCGTCGGAAGACGAGGAAACTGGTCCTCATTGGGAAGCCGGGGCGGCCTGCGGAATCTGCGCCCGCATACTGGCCCATTGCAAACCGCCTCGGCAGGCAGCTGGTGAGAGTTGTGCCGGATTTGGAGAAGCAGTTCGGTTTGCGCTCGGGGCGCTCGACGGTGGACGCCATCATGCACGTGAGAGCCCTCACGTTGGGGGATGCGGTTTGTTACAAAGTTGTGGATACATTGTTCTTCTTGATGTTATTCCGATATGTGAGAACGATGTAGAAAGACGTGTAGCCGTACAACTTCATGTAATGGTAGTCTATTTTTTAACCGACTTAAAAAAGGAGGAGGCTCTCAATTCGGCTGGTTTGTATTTTTTTCTATTTTTGTACAGCGGTTACGGAGATCCATACACTGATTGTTTGCCAACATATCGTCAGTTTATGTCAGTTCACAATTTCTCGGAAATACTTAGAAAGATTATTGACTATCAAATTCTGATGCACACAAAAGTATTAGAAATATTCAGTTGACAATTCATCGAGAGTGTACAAAAATCCCCAAGGAATTTAGGTGTATTCCCGTTCGTCCCCTCGATTTCGTCCCCCGAGGGGGACGAACGGGAATTTACAAAAATAATATTTAATTTGTTCCCGATCGTCCCAATCCTAATTCAAGAGGGGACGAATGGGAATATGTTCTTCGATTAGTGCCATTCGTCCCACTAAAAAGATTTGTGCAGTAATTTACTGATTTATGTGTATTTATGTGTTAAAATAATGAGTCAACTTTTCTAATTACTTACATAATGTAAAACGTAAAATCTTGCCACCATACACATAAGCAACTGTGACTACAAAAAATAGTGACTTATGCATATTTCAAAAGGAAACAACCTGAATGGTAAAAAGTCTGTTTGTAGTGTTTAATTGTAATATAATACAGACTTTTTTTTATTATAAGCTCTATACACTGATTTTTTAATCATAATTTTTTAGTTATAAGGAGAAATTTATTCTTAATTAAAAAGAATATTATATATAAAAAAACTTTTTACAAAACATAAACCCGACTTCTAAACAAAAAACCAAAAAGTATAAAATAACTTTAATTTCGGAACTCGGTGTTTTTGGTTGCTGTTTTGTTGTTGTACCTACACACCGACTACTTTTTTGTTTAGAAGTCGGTTTTATTCGTTGTAAAAAGTTTTTTATTTTTCACTTTTTAGTGGTTCAGTCCCAGCTAAACATACCCATCACAGCGTACGTGGTATAAATAGGTGTAAACAATAAACAAACATGCGATTTCAGCTACCCCGACAGATTTGCTATCATTTATTGAAATTAACAAAAAAAAAACCGCTTGTTCGATTTCGATAAAATTTTCATTGGACCATTTGGGAAGTATACCCTTTCCAACAAAAAAAGAATTTTTCAAATCGGTTGGCAAGCGACGGAGTTATGCGCGAACAAACATTAAAAAAAATACAAACATCCGAATTGAGAACCTCCTCCTTTTTTAGAAGTCGGTTAAAAATATTGCGAGTTATCGCAAAGTTGATTCTGTGATTTTTATTCCTTAATAAATGACTGATATTTATTTCAAATTTGTTTTTTTTTACCAATTAAAACCACCAGTCTTATATTATTTGGTGGGGAGCAATAGACCTAAAAAAAAGAATTAATAAATTATTCCCATTCGTCCCCTAAAAAATTTAGAGGGACCATCGGGAAAATAAATAACGAATTCCCGTTCGTCCCCCTCGGGGGACGAAGTCGAGGGGACGAACGGGAATACACCGAAATTTATAATCTTACGCATTTTACAATTATCTGGTGACATATGCAACGATTTTGCCGCCAAATTGAATTGTTTTCGAATAATTGAATTCTAATATTCAAAGCTTGTACTTTACGACTATGCATTTTCGAAGTGTGGGTATTTTTTAATATCTAAGGATTTATTCGTTCATGAGCTTTCAGAAAAAGTATCATTTGCATATCTAGAACAGAGGATATTTTTCACATTTAGCAATTATTGGTTGTGAGGTAGACTTCAGCGAAACTTTCAAATAAACTTAAGAAGTGCAATACTCGTAAAAAAACCAATTTCGCGTCCCAAGTTATCGGGGTCAAATGGTTGCAAATTAGCTGTAGAAAGAACCTATCATTTAATAATATATATTTGTATATCATTTTACATTTATCAGATAACAAAGATCCATTGGGTTAGTAACAATAGTCTTAACCTATGTTAGCACTTAACAAAAAACATCGACAGGTAACATAATTATTTAAAGGAACGCACGCCCAATTACAAATAACCCTGTTCACAAAGGTATTTTCGTATCATCGTATAAATAAGAAAGAAAGAAAATGTTTATTTGGGACTCGCACAAAACAAACAAAAAAATAAAATAAAACTAATAGAAAAATAAATTAACAAAATCTGTAGATATCAATTAGGTATACCTAAATGTAAATGTGCGAGGCCAAAAAGGTTAAATGATGTATAATCTTGTTTTTAGTTATTTGTAAAAACATTAATAAATGAGGGAGCCATCTTAATTCAATTACGTCCGTATGTCTCAATTTTGTATGAAATAACTGATTTATTTTTTGTTTCCATTTAATGGTGCTGTTACCTCCTATAAGGTTATTAACTATAAATGGTGCATCTGGCTCATGAACTCTCGTCTTTTTCCATGGTTTTTACCCCTAACCGTAAATTATCCAAGAGCAACATTGTGCGGCATCTAAAATATTCAGTTTCCTTCTTCTATTTGTATGTTTGTAACGAATAAACTCAAAAACTACTTAACCAATTTCAAAAATTATTTCACCATTTTAATGCCACATTATCCCTGACTAGGCTAGGCTATATTAATAATATAAATAAATGTCCACCCATACGAAGCCGGGACGAGCCGATAGTTGTATAAAAAGTGTTCAAAATAAATAAATAAACACTTCCATCACGCACGATCATCTATACTTATAATAAATCTGTAGAGAGGTCAATTCTGTACAAGGAATATATTTTCAAAATAACTATCAGGGGGTGATTAGTGATCGATACTGGTGCCAAAAATGCAATCAATAAAATTTTTGTCTGTCTGTCTGTCTTTCTGTCTGTCTGTCTGTCTGTCTGTATGTTCTTTATAGAAACAAAAACTACTCGACCGATTTTAACGAAACTTGGTGCAATTATTCTTCATACTCCTGGGCAGGTTATAGTATACTTTTCATCACGCTACAATCAATAGGAGCAGAGCAGTGAAGGAAAATGTTGGGAAAACGGAAGAAGTTACTCCATTTTTTAAGCTTCCGTCGCGTGTGTAGCCTTAATGGTTAAAGTTACATAGAAATCATGTATTACGGAAATGTTTTACATAAAATTATCTAAAAAATATCCCGAAACAGCATGTCTATCTTTTGTCAATTTTAAACCGATCGGGCTGAGAGTTTCAAAATCGGGGGTAAAGTAACTATTCCACGCGGACGAAGTCGCTGGCAGAAGCTAGTATTGTATAAAGTTTAAGCCAGGCGTGGCAGTGGCAAGAGCCAATGTGACTGTTAGATGAAAGTGAATAAAAAACCCGTTCGTTGTTGATTTTAATATTTAATAGATCGCGTCATTTGTTTTAATCTTGATCAATGACGTCGTGAAAACAATCAGGAATCAAAACAATGCAGCATACAGTTCTAGTGATTCATTGAATCGTGCGTTGCCTTTTGCTATACAGAGTAAGTAGTATGTTTCGCTTTGCCACACATAGTTGCGTGTTATTTGGCACATTAAATTCTTATTTTTTGTTTATAAAATAAAACAATAGGTCATATAAATAATCTTACATGGACGTTGATTTCATGAGCACAGAAAGTCTTGAGGACGTAGGTACATGTTGTCTCCCCTGTCTAGGTATGTTGATAGGATTTTTAATTTCATTACTTGAAAAATTAAATAATTAAAAACCTAAAGTATAGTTAAATAAATATACAAATTATAAAGATCTTCTCAGTGATTCTGATTGACCAGGTGAAATTTAAATTTATAATTATAATTTATTTGTTTCATGTGCTGCATTATCAACTGATCAAAATCAGCGGTGAGTACATTTTATATCCAGTAAAATATTGTACTAGTTTAAAAATATTTGTTATCATATTAGTTTCCACTGTACAAAATATGAGAATTAAATATAGTTAATTTCATTTCCATTAACATTCCAATCAATCATTTATTTGAATGCATTGATATCGTTAGCAATAAAGTGATATCGAATTTGAATTATTAGGTCGCCAGGACCGTTTGTTAGCTGGGCACGTATGCTTTGCGTGCGTCATTTGAATTACGAGTAGGAATTCGCGACCGCTATTCGGCCCTCAAGTGACGACTCGGTGCAGCAAGCACCATGACACCGATACCAAGTCCCTATGGTGACCGTCAGCGGCGTGGACTGGGCAGTAACACATCGGTACCTACTGATTGCAGTGACGAACCCGTTCGCTGTCTTCGACGCGCATTTTGTTTTATTGTTTCAGTTCGCGAATTTATAATCGTGGAGCGGTCGCTGCGATGTGATTTATTCGTGAAAATAATAATTAAAATTAGTAATGCAAAAAAATAAAATAAAACGTAGTCCTTCGTATTTTGTTTTAAAAAAAAAAACTACTCACAACTCCGACGATCCAGTGGCAACGCGAAGTTGTGCTACACAATGTAAAGTCTTTAACGTAGTAGTTAATTTACATTTAACTAACTTTTCGCAATGCTGAAAAGCTTGTAACTGTATGTCCCCAGTGGAAAATATTGAGTCACTGAAGGTGTGTTTATTAGTGAAACAACGTAAACTTTTATCAGAACTAGGCGAAGTGGTTGTTGTAATCGGTTGAATCACCCACACGGTCTTTACTCGACTCTTCTCCGGATGTGATTTGTCGACGAAAAAATGTGGTATCGCGTTTGTTAGTGAGTAGTGAAACAATATTTGCTGTAATTATAACAGTATGTTTTCCTCTTGAACAGCATATGGATGTGCACTATATTTATAATTAAAAAAATAAATATTATTATATTATATACTACACTTGGTGTGTGTTAGTGAATTACAATGACGTCTTTATCGGATTCTCCATTGAATAGATCAAGAAACAGGCCAGTTTTGGCTCGTTATAAGCCTTGCGGGGATTCTACAGACCAGGTAAGGATTCAAAGCTAGTGCTAATATTAAAGTAACGATGATCTCATACATAAAAGCAGCACTTTCCTGTTCTATAACGAAGCTGTAGCTAAAGTTAATACTTATGTATGTATTGGAATTGTAAAATTGTAAGTAAATATACTCTGATATGTAAATCTATAGTAGCAATGTAGTCCCTTATCAGTATGATATATTTGTGCAGAGGAAAGAGGTCGCTTGTGATATTATTAGTGCATAAAACATGATAGCTAGTTGCCCGCTGCGAGGGATTTAAGGTCCTTATCGGACCTTCGTGCTTTGAAATATAGCCAGACAACAGAAAAGTAACTGCGCTGATGTCATATTTGGGGCATTCTTCTATGCCCAGATAGGATTAAAATAAAAGCAAATCAAATTGGTGGACCTAGTAGATTTCCCGGGGAATCGGTTGCGCCATCTATTTACATTATAGTTTCATCAGTCACACTTGTGGTTTTTATAGTTTTTCATGTTTTCACGACAAATTTTAATTTTAAGTTTTAGTTTTCATTAATTTTGTTATTTTTGGAACGTGTTCTAGTTTTTTCTAGAACAAACTAGAACACACTCAAAACACAATGAGTTAACGCATAGTTAAGCAGCATATTTAAGGAGTTATTGTTATTAGATCAGAACTGTATTGCAGTCATTATGAAATCATATATGATATGATTTTTCTTTTTGAACTAGTCGAAATAGGCCGCTGTTTGATGTGTTTTTCATAGAAAACAGCTTAGTTTTAACACAAAATTACATAAGATTGAAATGTCTGAAACAAGATATCTAATTCTATAAGAATTAACTATCAGAATTGTGAAACGACCGAAATTCCAATTTTACGGCTTTATAAGCCGTTATGGTCAGAAAAAAAGATGTCTTTTGCTGTAAAGTTAATACTAGAAAACATTGCCTTTTTTATCTGGAACTTACCTAGTAGCAGATGCCAATGATGCCCAATTTGAACATTAATTCCACACATGCACGTTGGAATTGCATCGTCTATGTTGGACTTTAGGGTCTTTAGGAGAACTATTCTTTTAGATTTCATGACTGTCTATTATGCCATTACGCCCAGTGTACATCCAATTTTTAGATACAACCTGGAGCTTGTTGTTCGATATTATTCATCAGCTTAAGTGGTATACACCACCATAACTAAAGGAAACTGTCCAGTTTTCTTGATAATTTTAATAGAAAACACCGCTTAAGTTATAAAATTAATGCTTGCGTGGGATAATTCACTAATTCATCATCTGTATTATCAACGTACTTATTTATTCATGTGTAGCCTGTAGGTTGGAATTGCTGATTGTGCAAACATAGAGGCCTTTGTTAGAAGTGTTCGGATAGTGGGTCCCCGGTTCACACCTTCCTGACGTTATTTTACAACGGATGAATGTCCCGAAACGTCAAACTCAACTTTTCAGCGGAACATACTCTTCATGATGGATTCAGTATCTTGGTAAGAGAAATTTTCAAATTCCTCGATCAAATAATCTAAAATAATCATTCTGTGTGTGAAGTATTCCTGTTGCTTCGTGCGAACTTGAAAAGCTTGAACCCATGAACTAGCAAGATATTTTTACATGCCTGAAACAATTTCTCATTGTTCTCCCTCATTGAGAAGAGAATCTCAGCTATATACTATAATTTTATTCTTTCCAAAGCAAGCTTTTGTTAGTCGGCTTCAAAATGGGCTGTCGATCAACAGTCGTTTTATTGTATTTCTCTGGTTGGTTCTATTTCTGATTTCGCTTGACTTCGTCGAATTGTTGGAGTTGTAATCGTGCTTTGTGCGCTGGGGTTTGTTTTAGAAACATTGCCTGTTAGTGCGATCGCACGTGCCTGTTTAGCTTACCGGCACGCCCGGTGCTGTGTATTTGTAACATAGTTCCCCGCAATTTCTCGCGAAATACAACAGCGCCCAAACGCAGATTATTCTTCTGTCCAGAATTATACGTCACACACTAAGAGCGGGTGATTTCACTGACAATTAATGCACGCGTAAACGTCAAAAATGGCGCTAACTATCGTTAAACCAAAAAATTAGTTGTTTCATAAAATATCAGCGTTAATGTAACAGATGATTTGAGCAGAACAGATGCTGTCGTTCGTTAGGGGCCCTAAATTCGGACTCCAAAAGGGGCCATAAGGCGTTTGTTGCAGGAATGTCGTTTTTGAACGAATCTTTCGGTAGTACTTTGAGGTGATTTAAAGAGTTCCGTACCAAATATGCTAACACAGGACCATGTTAATAAGCCTTCGCGGACGATTTTGTTTCTTGCGAGTACCAAGGTCGCTAACCCGGCCCTATTACTTAGCCTTCGCTGTCCGTCTATCTTTCAGCGAATTATCAATTTTATTTATGTCTCGCTAATTTAATAGATGCCTTCTAGAAAAGGTCTAATCTGTCACATTATAGCAAAAATGCAAATTTTATGGCACTAAGTAGGTCTCAAGAAACTGCTAACATCGAGAAACCAGACTTGCAGCAGCTAGAGAAGGGCGGGCCAGAACTCGCACATTAGAAAATTGTACTCTAATTACGGCTGAGTACACAACGTTCTCGCATTACGATTTCTCGATCTTAGGAGAGTAGCCAGGAACGCGAAAAGCTTTGGTCGGTAGACAGAACTCTTCATGTATGTATTGTCGCAAGAGTCGGAGACACAGACCGAGAGGTTCGCTTGAGCTGTCAAAGATCGCGAACAGAAGCTTCTCGATCACTGCAAACTGTCGAAGAACGCGAAGCGCGTTTATCGGCTGACAGAATGCGCCAGTCTATAGGGTTTACCCAATCCAACATTAAATCGCGAACGCATTATTAGAGAAGCAGAAAGATAAAATAATCAGTATTTTTGTAATACATAATATGATTTTAAAGAATGGGCGTGGAGTTTCTTGCATGTTCATTTCCATAGAGTAGAGATCTACGCTTTTGAACGTGCAAATAGCTTGATGTTTATGACTGACTTACCTTAGCAATTCAAAAATGTATTCTCTAAATGGTTAATTTCTTTTTAATTAATGCTTCGAAGCTATTCCAGGGTACTCCCGGGATAAGAAGTATACGTTCTATTCCAGACGAAAATCATCTCTGTGCGTAACTTCATCCTGATTAGTTCAGCCGCAAGGGCTTCATCGAGTAACAGACATATTGACATCCATCCCACTTTCCGCATTTATAACAGTAGTAAGAAGTGAGATAATAGGCTGGCATAGATCTAAGCCCATGCGGACGACGTCGTGGGCAAAGCTAGTATACAATAAGTTCCATGGTACAAAAATCATAATGCGACAGAAATGTTAACAACTATTTTGACAAGACAGATCTATAGATAAACTTTGACGTTTACGGTCAAATGTTGCCTTATCAAAAAAATCTATCAGTTTTTATTAGAAAAAGTGTTGCTATCTACTGGCAAATCTGAAACTATGACTAGCCAGTTTTTTGTGCTATGAAACAACGCATTGTATTAACGAATTTCTGTAATCGTTACTTTTTTTGACGTAGGTACGTATTTGGCCTGATGATTTAGCCTGAAAAGTCTTGGGACTAACCAACTCCTCAAACAACTTAAAGCAGACCCATCGGTTTTGTGCTCATTCAATTGATTGTATTGATGAACAGGTGGACATAGTCTCATAATGGATCAGTAAGGGGATTCCAATACCATATATGCAAAGTATGCTGATCTTGGGTTTTTCAAATTTGCAATTAAATCATGCGTTTAACCTCATCGTTATCTTTGTAAGACGGCTGAGGTATGCAGCCTTATCTGTTTAGTAATGACTGTTAAGCGTACTGGATAAATAAATACCAACCTCAATAGTTTATCGCGTCTAATGTCTACACACCAAACGCATTTGACTTGCCAGGCTTCTTATCGGTTGAGCTAAGCCATCCAGCACTGGGTTACGTCATATCATAAAGGTACCACCAAAATTGCTGCACTTTTTTTTAGCTAGAATGTAAAACTTATAGTTCCGTCTCATCCGGCCGGTTAACTCCGGTTTTTACTATTAAAAAAAGAATAAAAAGCAGCTTTTCAGTACACTTTTATTGGGCAAACTCGATCAAATGTTGGAAATTATATTTTTGAATGATTTTGATTAGTTGAATTTTTCACGAATTGTACTCGAAAGTACCTGTAGGTATCTATTTATTTATCTAAACTACGAGAAAGGAAGTAAAATCGAGTGGATAATACGTAACTTGGCAAAGTTTTGGTATAATGGGGGTAAGTTCGTGCATTAACACTTAGTGCGATAAAAAATGGTCACCTTTGTGGCTTGACGTTATTCAATGGTTATTGCCATAATCCATTTTTAAACAATCATGTCTTGTCTGTTAAAGATTGTTCCCGGTTTTCTGAAGACTGTTGATTGCTGCCCGCTTGTGATTAATTAACTCAAAAAGTGCCCAAAACTTCAGACGGCTACTACGATAAACATAGCATTGACAACATTCTTTTTTGTGTAACACAAACAAATCGAGTTGAAGCATGATATTCATTGGTGGGCTCCAACATAAATTACTTAATGAATTGTGGCAGCATGCATGGCGAGTCCGTCGTCATATGTTTTGATTTAGCTGTAGGTTCGTTACTAAACAGACTGCACCAATTCAGACTGCAACACATAAGTGCACAATATACACATTGATCGTTACTCAACATCAGCTCATTAAACATACATGGCAAATGGTCGAATAGTGAAGGGTTCAAATTGGTTCATTTCTTAAGTTATTTACGGTTTTCTCGAAAAGAAGTAATGAACCTTGTTGGATTATGCGTAGGTATGTTTACGCGTGCGGTGTGTTTAATTTCAGCTTATGCTACGTTTGTAGGAATCTTTATTATGTCTTTCATCGGTTTTACTTACGGTTCAACATACGAGTACTTACACTCCCGTATGTTTCAATGAGGAACGCATTGCATTTTAATAAATAGCCTAGCTTGTTGAAACATCTGTCCCATACTTTCGTTTTTCTGATGTCTAATGTATACGGTTTCTATAAATGATCGCGGTGAGTCGTGTCGTGATTCATGCCAAACAATATATGCAATTAACATGTTTTAATTTCTTTACGAGTTTGATCAGCTCTATTTCTTCTTTGAGTTAAATTGAATTCCGAATAACTATTGAAATGCTGTTGTTTCAAGCTAGAACGTTATTTTAGCTATTAGGTAAATAAATGATTTTAAAACGTACCGGTTATTTTTAGAAGTTATTAATTTAGGTCCGGTAACTCCAAACACTCAATTAAAAAATTGAGTGTTTGGAGTTACGAATGTGTCAAACCCTAATTTGATGGCAAATTTTGACAGGCGAAAGTCCTCTACTTTAACAAACACTCAATTTCTTAATCCAGAAATGGGGAGTAATTACAGTCAGCGACAATATTCGATGAACAAGTACTAATTGCCAAAAGTCGTCAACACCTAAAACATCGATTCATTTGTCACTATAGCTTTGGCCATGAAATGCGGTGAATGATGGTTACAGATTTCGGTGATCGGACATGACAACATTTTTTGAACGCGCCAATGTGACACAATTTGGTTAACTTTTATAACATTATATTCTAGTTCTAGTATTTATTTATTTAACATAGGCACACCAACGACTTGTTTACAGAACATTATTTTATGAAAACATTTACAAGAGAATCCTGAGTAAACAAGTCACTTACAGGCATGCACATCACTCTCAAAGTAGATCTAATTAATAATTGTAGTAAAATTTAACAAATAATACACATTGAAGTAGTACATCGATTTGCGTTGTATTAACATGTTCAGGTTTTTAATAATAATAAAAAAAAAACTTTTTACAAAAAATAAAACAGACTTCTAAACAAAAAAACCAAAAATTATAAAATAACTTTAATTTCGGAACTCGGTGTTTTTGGTTGCTTTTTTGTTGTTGAACACACCGACTATATAACATTTTTTAATGGTTCTTTGTTCCGATTGGTCTTACCGTGATGATATATATTCTATATCAATTATTTATCAAATCGAACAAGTAGTTGAGGAGATTAGCGCGCTCAAGCAAATAAAAAAATACTTCAGTTTCATATAGTAAGTAGTGTAGATTCCATGCATGGTGCACATAAGACGTTTTAAATATTATAGGCAATTTTGGCCATTGTATTACGTAGTAGATTGTTAATTCAATTAGGTAACATAATATTTTTGATAAAGCAGGAATTTTGTTTTGAGTTTGAAATTACCTGACCTTCAGTATTATTTGATAATTAAAATGAGCACAGAACAATTTTATTGTATTTAGAGAATATATACGACCTATTTCGATTAAACTTATCAATAAAAAGAAAAATGACAATTACCGATTTTGTAACATTTATTTATTTAGTACACTCACATCACATACATACAATATGAAAAAAAAAAACACATTTCATAAGTGGTCTGATGCACATTGAGAACAACGGCATACATGGCATTGTCAATTTTTTAGCTCGGTGGTAAAATGCAGTAGGTAATATAAAAATACAATACAATTTAAATTCAAACAAAAATACGAATTAAAATACGAATTGACACTAATACAATACAATAAAATGAACTAAAATATAAACAATAAAATAAAATAAATAAATCAAATAACAGTAGATCTATAAAAATGTCTTATATTGAAATTAAATATTAACAAATTGATTCATTTATTAAGTTTTTGATTTAAATTTACTAACATTTCTCTGTTCACTGAATATTGTGACCAAAGCTATTCACTGAATATTGTGACTTTTGTTGTTTGAAGGTGTTGACGACTTTTGGAACTTTTGTCGACGTTTATTGTCGCTGACTGTACCATCAAGTGTCTATTCACCACATCCATTTAATAATTAAGTTTTGCAACAACGTCGCCCCTGGTGATTACCCAGCACTACTCCATGTGTGTGCAATGTCTACATTAGCCAGCCTGCAAACTGCGCCTAGCGATAATGCGTGCATGTTACAACGGCAAGTTCGTTCGTTAGATGGCGCTTGTTCGTTTATTTTACGACTATACAATAAGGTACCATTCTGCTCAATCCTGGCATATTTTTATTGTATTTATAAGAAAACGTTCCGGTTTTTTTTATTAAACTTTCTGTAATAACGCATCTACAGTCGTCCTTGGTTTTCATTTTGGCTTTGGTCATGTAAATTGGCACTGCACCCTTCGTTGTTATGCGGATTTGTTAAATGTATCAGTGCAATAGTATCGTCATTCAGAAAGGATACGAGGAAGCACGTTGGTCTAGCATGCACCGAGGGGTTGTGCAAGGAGAGGCGGTTGCTGGACTGGGGTGAGCTCGCGCATGCGCGCTGGCGCGGTCGATGGCTTGGCTGGACTCACTGCCACATGCTACTAACACGTGTACCCGTCATATTACTGAATTGTTGATTCATGTGATTAAAAAGCATCATGCCGGCTGAAATGGTCTTCTGTTTCAAACTCCTTATGATTCCAATGTGGACTGCCTATGTCTGCCGAATAAACTATGAGGATACCTACATAACGCAAGCATTCTTCGTACCTTAAACGTACTCTACTTCCGCTAATAGTCGCCACATTGCGTCTCGGACCTAGGCCGATGAGCAAACGTCACTTCCTGCCTCGCCTCGTTAGCTTAGATACAATTTATTCCAAGTCGTCTAGCGTCAGGAAAATCAGTCTGTTCGTAGTTAAAACTTTTTCGTTACATTCTTGTTGAAAGTGACATTTGGCTCTGGTCCCGTTGGAAGAGAAAGTATGTGGTGCTTACTTGTTTTGTTTCACATCTTTTAAGTTACAGTGTTTTACTCAACAAGTCAGTGACTTCGTCTTTCGCTCTTCATCTGACAAAAAGGAGTCAACAAGTGGGTAAGTATGTATACATACATACTTCACATTATTATTGTTATGCTCTAGAATTTTTCATTGCTAGAAATGTGAAATCGACTGAGTGACAAATCCTATACGATATGAAAATATTTGAATACGGACGCCACTGGGAATGATCTCTTTTATTTTACGATGTATTTCATTTGTCATTACGTTTTTATCAATAAAAATCAATGAAAACTGCTCCAGTATTTTGCAGCTGTGTCTGAACTGACCGATAAACTGCACACACAAGAATATGTTTGTGTTGACCTTGACAGAGAGCGGGCAACAATGCATTTTCAACCCTCTGGTCTGGCGATCGTGTGGCAATAATCCTGAGACGTAGTGGGGTCGGCAGCGCTGGCAAGCCGCGACGACGGAGGCGTCGCGTGCGGGGCGCCGCCGCTCCGTGCCGCCCGCGCGCCTCGTCCGCCGCCGAGCTGTCAAACCGCCTTCGTCGGGCACCCGGCTTGAACGCACGGCACAGCACCGCACTAATTCGCGATCGTAACGTAGTACGCAGTCAGTGGTTCAGTGTGTGATTTTGTAATACTCGCATGACGGAAAATACTTCAAGGAGATGAACGGCAGCACGACGACGGTGAATGGTGGAGCCGTCAATGGGAACACCGGTGCTCTAAATGGAATCGGTGCCGCGCCGCGTACTGCCACACTTGGAACTCCAAGCAGTTATGCCTATACGTCCAGCGGCTCCTTGCTTGGCCGCAGTGGTACAGCCAGACCTGTTCCACCGCCTACATTACCTAAATATAGTGGATCTTTTAGTGCGGGAAGCACGACTGGACTCAGGGAACGAGACAGAGAGGGTACCGGCGGATCCCATCGTCTTGCCAGCCTCGAGAGATTAGCACTACGACAACGTATCATTGAACAAAATGCCAACAATCAGGTTTCAGCGGGGTCGACACTTACTGCACCAGCGAATGGGCCCACCTCTGCTACCGTCACCCTTACCGACACGGCAACGGTGAGTCCCAGAGTCCCCTTTGCCGTTTTTCATGTGCACCCTCAACGTTTCCCCTAATCGTAGTTAACGCACCCCGAGAAAGGGATGTGTTATTTTAGTTCGTACAGCCCTCTCAAACTAATATTGGATTTTGATGATTATCGTTCTTTTTTTGCTGGAATAGTTCGTTTTTGTCACTTAAATTTCTGCTTAGCTGAGTTAATTATATCGGTACTTGTCATGTATTTATCGGATGATGCAAGTAACGTGCAGCACTTAGCCTGAAACTAGTTTGTTTACATTGAGACGTATCGATACCACAACCACATAGATACTTAGCCGTGTCAGGTGTTGTATTACATAAAACAGTCTGTATCAACTTCGTTGGTAGCTCTGTTTTTAAGTGGATGTACATATGAATACAAGAGATCTAGTGATCGTTTAAAAAAAAGACTAGTCGAAGATAACTGATTTGATGCTTTTATAATCAACGGGGCTTTTCTGTTTTGTATTTGATTGTCTGTGTGCGCATCATTGAGACTAAATTCAATTAGTTGGTTGTATGGATTTCTAGAAAACCAGATTAATGGCGGATGAGAAAATTAATCTTGTCTTTCAGTTTGTCTTTTAAAAGTCCTCGTAAAATTTAAGTCTTATAAAAGGCACACCGGTTATGCATCAATCGTTCAGTACATAGTGTTGCTGATGATTGATTGTTCTAATGGCGAATTTAATAACATTTGCACAATCAATCATCAATAAAACTATGTAGGTACTGTAACTGTTGATGCGTGACAGGTGTACCTATGCTATTGTACATCGTACTCTCGGTATAAGTACCGTACTCCAATACGTAGTCGTTGTTTTTAACTACTCACTAAAATAAGTAAAGTGATGAGTTGAATAATTTTCTATCATGAGATTGGCTCTACATATCTACGTGAAAAATTTTCTACGTTTAAGGTCTTTTGAATACTTTGCAATCTGATTTTTCCAATCCTTAAGTATAAACTCAATTTCAAAGGTCACAGGCACTTTTTCATGTGATGCTGGTAGGGAATGGGCATCTGTTACAGAGGAATGCGGAAAACTTTATGAGGTTATGTAAAGTTTTATTCATGATTACAAATGGAAACAAACTCAAATCTGAGATGAGGATGAATATACATATAAGCATGAATGAGAAGACGTGTTGCGCCCACCCCTTATAAATTATGATGAATTTTATGCAAATTAACATAAGCGATAGACAGAAAAAAGATAGTTTAATTTATTCTAGATGCTTATACTTACATTAATATAAATTACTAACCAAAAACAATTTTCATTTGATTTGCCACATTATAAGTTTGTCAGCATAATTATAGCTATATTCATAAAGTATTTTGAGCTACACAGAAGATCTTGATAAAGAAATAGAATCGTTTTGACCAAAATACGATAGCAATTAATAAACTCACCAACAATACGAAGCTCATGAAAACTTATCATTATAACTTCGTATTTGGTACATTGAAGCATGCTCGCTTATTGAAGAGTTCGCAGATGAAAGTCTTACTCGTGATTCATCTTCGAATGGTGGTCGTGAGTACTTACTCGTGACCCATCCCATCTGTTTTTGCCGTTTTGTGTTTTTCTGTTCTGGGTAAGGACATGCTGGCAGCCTATTCCCACGCAGTTCCTCATGTGATAGGACTGGTTCGGCGTGCGGGAGGGGTGAGCGGGTGACTGACCCCGTGTCTACAGGGTTAAAAATAACCTCGAGCGGTGGCGGACATTCTGCTCGCATGTGTCGAATTTACTAAACAGACATTAACTGTTTCACGGCCGCAAGCGCACCCTGACCTGAAAATTCTTGGAACATTAAAATACCTACTCGATCACTTCACGGACGCATTTTTTCTTTTTTGTTATGATCCAATTCCATCGTTAAAGTGATGTATGAATAAATATAATGAAATACTGTCTTCTAGACATCAATGGTTCATTCAACTGCTGCCACATGAAGGGTCATTTATACTTACTGCCGGATATTTAAAGTAAATGTAAAGGTTTTTATCACATTGTTTGCTCAAGTCCAATTTCTTGGAATTATTATCAGTAAGACGTTATCGCGTGCACCGAGAACTCGACTAACTTTTACTCAAATTGTCCTATTTTAAGACTCCTTGTTTTGTTCGTAAAACATGTGCTGCCTTGCTTAATTAAGTGTTTATTCATAATGCATGATTTGAATTATTACAAACTATAATCGCCACCACATCGTTTTACTAAATGAAATTGGCTTGAAGTTTTTCACAAACCGTGGCATAAGCGGTTGGGCATGTTCTCTTGCATTGTGAAGGCGAGTGTACAAAAAGCTAAGAACCATTGAATAATGATATTATCTTCTCAACTTTGAAACAAACGCGTTAAGATCCATTTTGCGCTTTAACGAATGTTTATTTAACCCTCTTTGGAACGATTGCTCGTTGCCTTTGTGTGTCTCTGGTGCCCATAAGTGTGACGAGCTGGATCCTTTTGCGTATATACAGAATATACGTAGGTATAAATATACATATTAAAATTTTGCATTTACTGACAAACTACTGCAACTCACTGGGTCTAGAGGCGTGAAATTTAACTAAGTCATGCGCTGCTCCATAAATGTATAAGTCGGTTTTGAAAGATTTAGTCATTTTTGAAATTAGAATATGGTAGTTGTACTTATTTGTCAGTTTTCATTGGTATTTTTAAAGTCATTCCCAAGGCTGCTGAGCAGTTGCCGGTAGGTAATCGTATTGGGCACACAGCTTGTATACTCATTATTAACTCAGGGGTACCTGAGTTTGAAGAGGTCCTTCCACACGTGGTGTTTAATTGTTTGCCCTTAGGCGAATAATGTGCGTGAACTAAAATAATCTTCAAATGTATTTTTGTATTTTACAATTAATGTATTTACAATTTTTATGATTCATAAATAAAGCAGATAGGGAATAGGTAATCTAAAAAGAAAGCAAAAATTTATAGAGAGATCCCTTTTGACCTAAGGAGCATAGTCGTAAAAAAAATAAACATTTTTTTAAGTACATTCCTATCTGATAGCAGTTTTGTATCAGGTACAGAATAAATAGTAATCGCCCCGTGTGGAACAGACCCGGGCCGTGGGCCGGTGTGGCGCGCCAACCGGCAGCCGGTATCGCATCGCTTGTAACTTAACCTCAAACTGACACAGTCGTGAACAGTGCTTCGTGTTAACTACAACAGTTAATTTTTGTTCGAATACTATCTACTGACGTTTATACCTTGATAATTAATTTGAAGTTTTTACTGATTTTTTTCGCAATACGGGTGATATCGCTCTGTGTATACTGGCAACTGACGAACAACAGTGTTAAATCGATACGGCCTGTGCATCAAAACAACCAAAAGGGCTTATAACAAGAACAAAACTTACATTGTGTGAATATAAATAAAGATTCTTAAAGATTTTGTGTTCCTACTTCAACGAGTGTTTTTCTGTATATTCTACGTGACCGACAAGTTCGTGAGCGTATCGACAGTGTAGCGTCGCTTGTGTTTTTTTGCTGTATTCAACCTGTGAGAAACAGTCGGATGTATTCAAAATGGAAAACCGAGCACTAACTAATGGCAACGGACATCAAACCAAATTAACAAGATGTTCTAGCAGCGTAGGAGACAGTGGAACTGATAAAACTAAAGTTGGATGGACGAGTCCACGTGATATCTGGAGAAACTTATCATTACGCAGGAAAGCCGAGGTGAATAAAACAATAATAATGTCATAATTTCAACTATTAAGAAATTTCGTAAGTGATCTAGTAGTACCAGACTTTAGAGCTAGACGTGCTATCACTCAGTACTTCCATATTGTCGCCATCAATTAAAACCTTCGCTGTCCAAGTATAAATATACTTCTATTGATAAGCGAGTCACTTAGTTCAACCTTAGGAACAGAAATGCAACTCTTGTGCCATCCATTGGAATCGTTTATAATACAACTGTCTAGCTGTCAATTAGTATTTGGTTGACTTCCTGTTTCTTCATGCAGAACAGATCCAAGTAACGATTTCCTAATCCTCGTCGGTTCCCGGGTCGATGACTCGTCAATAGCATAAGAAGTCACAATAGCACTCGGCGTCTTAGTTTTATGTTCCATCTACACCTATCTGTATACCTCTGAAGCGTACCTAGGTACAGCGTTAACTAGTTTTAGAAGTAGCCAATGATTCAATAGCCTGCTTTTCTACAACATTGCGAGTTATTATTTTGTGCAAACAGTTGATAGTTACTGTTTGGTTCTTTGGATCAAACCTGTACCCGAGTCTTGTGATTGTGAGTTTAAATTCGAATCGATGATGAATCGATACTTTGTACTTTGTTTGCACTCAACTAACATGAATATAAGGAGGTCCAGTTCTGTCAGAAGGAAATTTCTACCAGGCGCGCTCGTACTTGAATGTATAATTTTATTCAGAGCTAGCTCTGCATATAATCGATATCAGGGGGTCGAGGGGTGCAGTTAATAGTAGGTAATTCAACTATCTATCTTCAACCAGCAGCCTACTTGCGTAATACACAATTGAATCGCAAAATGCTTTCAATATGACATTGCAACCGAATTCATTGCGTGTTTTGCGCAGTGTATACACATACACATGGATCTGGAGTTCCTTACGATTGTGAAACAATATGCGTTTTTATGAGATACGCAATTCAGCTGCAGGACGTTTTAGTTGCACATGATGTATATTCTAAAGATGTAAGCGATTATATATTTGCTTAATAGGCCTACGAAAAGTTTTTGCTATTTTAAGTATATTGGCTGGGCTGGGCTCGTGAGAGATCTCGTTTTATTTTTCTTGTAATATTTACATCAACCCTCCTAGATTTCAGTCTCACTTTTCAGTTTTTGTCAATGGGGCGGATGGCATTTGTGAATACATCCCATCTTAAGTAAACTGCCGCAAAAATAAAACTATATACTTCAGTAAGAGCGCTTTCATAGTTAAGAAATGAAATTCCATATGACTTTAAAAATGCCACCTATTAATTCGAACATCCCATCATCACCTTTCAGCCCCTGTTACATCTATACTAATATTATAAAGCTGAAGAGTTTGTTTGTTTGAACGCGCTAATCTCAGGAACTACTGGTTCGAATTGAAAAATTCTTTTTGGGTTGAATAGACCATTTATCGAGGAAGGCTTTAGGCTATATATCATCACGCTTAGGCAAATAGGAGCGGAGCAGCGATAATGAATGTTTTAAAATCGGGTATTCCACGGGGACGAAGTCGCGGGCAGCAGCTAGTTAAATATAAAACTATTTATTTATTACCTGACAGTGTAATAAAAAAAGCAGTAAACGAATCCAAACAAAGCAAAACAATTAGTATTTTTTTAAATAAGCAGCTATGATTTATGTACAGACAGAGGAAGTCACCCTGTTGTTCACTAAAACTCTTAGGGTTTTTTTTTTACAATTTTTGTAGATAAACCCAATATTATATTTACCTATCATACGCAGCGATAATACTTTTTATCCTCATCATCTAACCGTCTATATTCCATTGGGGAATGCTCAGTATGTTTGAGCTGCTTCAACGTATCACTACAAAAGACACCATCTCTTCTTATTAAAGTGTTAGTACTGCCACATCACAAACATTTAGCATTCACCTCTTTTCTAACCCCTCCTTTCACACAATCCATACATTTTTTTTGCATTCCCTTACCCTTATAATAGCCATCGATATTCATATTGAATCCTTTTCTCACGTCCGTGGAAACAGGTAATGCTGTTACCTTGTATTGAACATTAACCCAAGTACCTTAATTGATTAATATCCGCGTAATAACCCATTTATGCATATGCGCAAGTTCACAAAGTTAATTCGAGTGACAATTAATTTAACCTTAATTAAAACATTCATGGCCAGTGGCGTACATTGCTTAATCAAACCAAACATCATCATTGTCTACCTCAATTGTGGAGTTTAAAACTGTACTTACCTAGTTTGTGTGCAGTCAAGCCAAGATTATTGTAGATTTTTTCAATGAGTAATTAATAGAAAATTAGTAACGATTACAAACAATGATTTTTCTTTTTTAATAGTACAGTTGGCCACATATCAGTGATGCGTAGTACTCTTGAGCTGGCCTGGCGTAGTTCGCAGTTTCAATTTCATAAGAGGCCAGCTTTTACTAGTTTTGGTAACACAGGCTGCCGTACCTACGTGCATAGCCATAGATATAATATATTTCTATGTGCATAGCGTATTTATATTAAAAGATACTTGCCTGGCCTGTCTTCGTCATTACCTCACATGAATAATTTAGCAGCCAGCCGCTTAGAATGCATTCAGTTATATTCCAGAAAACGAAGCTTATAAAGTAATAATAAGTCTTTAGCTAAATACATCATCCTGAATTTGTGACTCGTTAAATTACGCCAGAGAGTTCAATGAAAGTATGAGACACCGCTCAAATGTTCATCTACTTTCTTTATGATTACTATTCGTTCGTAATTACACGTATGCAACCTACAATTTGATTGCACATTGTAATATCGCTCCTCGGTGTGGAACGATAGATGTGCATGTTAGTTTTTCTTATCGAAAGTCCTACTTACCGACTTTGTTCTCGGTTCTCATAGTTTTTATTCGCTTTTTCTTTGTCCTCACTCCATTCATCAGGTTTATGCTGAAAATTTCTAATGGAGAACGTCGACGGTATGTTTAGTTTAGACACATGGATATTGGATATCTATGTATAGAAACGTAGAACCTAATTTCAGCATTAAATACATTTTATCATTCTCATACGTCAGTAAAGTTCGTATGTGGCGGTATAGATGTCGCTTCCTTAACGAAGCTTTATTTTCTCTGCATCGTCGGTCGTCCCTTACTAAACTTAGATAAACTTAAAGGCACAACTAGAGTTTTACCCACCTACCTGAATAAAATTTTACAGTTGGTGCAGTAGGCCGCACGTCATTGGTAACAAAACCAATGTAAGTTGTTACATTACGATTGCTAAATTGAAATGATTATGTATTCAGGCATTATTATGCGTATTCGGTACTCAAGTCTTGTTTGGTCGACTCCGGTTTGCATAAGCCTAGGATCCTCCGCCCACTTTGTTTTATCTAACAATCAACTGTACATTTGAAGATTAAAATGTCCATGGAGCGTAGGTTTGCAAGCGATCTATTTTATTGCCAAACAAATTCAAGTACATTATGTGATTGTATTCACGATTCTCACGGTGTTCATTTGTCATTGAATTGATTTGCTTTGAATCAGTCCTCGTATGGTACGGACGGTCGATGACCTGCTGTATTATTTGTCTGAGGAGTGCGGGTGTTGATAGAAAAACTTGAAGAAGTCTAGTCTAAGTGCACTTTGCTTGGCCTTGGACACACTCGATAGTGACGTGAAAGCATAGAGTTAAGGGATAATACTTTTTAATTTTGGAATATTATACATAGCTATATTTTTGTAAAAAAGTTATGTTTTTCACTTTTTAGTGGTGATACCCCACATCTAAATTGACATTACCTACTCGGCTACTACCATCAAGAGCTTTTTCCGTTAAGAAGTAACTGTGTGCTTTCACAGCTCAAGTTCAGAACAACTCATATTTGAATATCTCACTTTGTTAGATTTTATTGGTCTAAACAACAAATAAACATTCGATTTCTGCAATCACGGTAATTTTCAATCATTGAATGAAGAGTTCCGTCGCCTATCTCCGAAGTTCGTCATCAGATCTTTACCAAATTGAAATGGGAAAGTCCAGAAAAATACTGTTTCAAACAGAAACGAATCATCCACATCGGTTGGCAATTAGCGAAAGTGTCGCAGAAAAAACATTAAAAAAACCAATCGCATTTTGAACCTTTTCCTTTTTTTGAAGTCGGTTAAAATAGACAGCCATTCTATTCAACACCGGGAATGTGATTTTAAAATGACAATCGCGTTCAGTATTTCCTGGTGATTTTGTCTGTAAAGCAGTAATAAACTATTGGTACCCAACTAATTCAATAAATGCTACCGATAGTCCCTTGTTTAATTAACGCGAATTGATAAGCATGTAACGCCAATGTTATCTGGCTAACAGCAGCTACATTGCAAGCTGTTTAGGGTGACTAATCCAATAGGAATCTATAGGTATTTAAGTTAATGTCAGTCGATATTTACATTTATTCATTTCCAGCTCATCATCAAGTTAATATACCCGGAGTTTATGAAGTTTGAACAGGCAATATCCGGCGGGATGGGGAGGTAAAAGTAGTCGTGCATACACCTGTGCACATTGACCGCCGCCGTGCCTATTCACGCTTAACGAACCGACACTTTTGTTTAGAACTATACACAATACACGCATTACACATTATTAGTGTACGAAGTAGATAATGTGCGCAATACGTCCTCATTAAGCATGTAGAAAGGCTGCTCGTGTAGGGTTAAAGTTGTTAAAAATAATAAGAGTGATCCCGTTTATGGTTTATCTACAGCTATAAATTGATCTTTAATAGTTCCAATTTGCTATAAGTACTTTCTTGGAGTCCTATTCGGGTAAACGATAGACGTGGCAGTAATGACTCAGTCTCAGACGATGCAGCCAGGAAGAATCATCTTGATCGCTCGGCGAACGAATCATGTCTCCGTAGTGTGTTGCCGCGACAGTCGAAGTTTCTGAGACAGACTTTTTTTTATCGGCCGCGGCCGTCTTCTTTGTTGAGCCACGGAGCTGCCAGATGAAACTGCTTGTTATTCTACGCGCGAATCTAAAGACACCGTTCCAATTCCTCTGTTTCTTTCTTTTAACATACAACACGTACATATGTACATGCTGAGCAAACGAAGATTAGAATTATTACAATGAATGTAAAATTGTAGCTGGATGTTGAAAGTTACAAATATTATTTAAGATGACAAACTAGGAATGGATAAGTTCCAAAGCGATAATCTTTGGAACTTATACTGATTTATACATAATTCGATTTGATCGATACCTTTGCATTGTTGCTATCCAATGAATCGTGCAGTCTGTTAAATATGGATATCAACTTTGTTTGTGATGAAAATATAGTAGAATCACTAGTTGGTACTTGGTACCTATCGACTACTCTAGAAATAGGATATCGTTCTAAAATGTGTTAAAGTTGCTACGTAAACTACTATATCTGTGGGGTAGGTTTGTGGCTGGTAAAGTTGTTTGACCAAATATAAAATAACAATATAATGGAAACTAAATTACTAGTAACAGAATAATAACCTAAGTACTGAATCACATCTTCCATTGCTTACTTTTACTACCTACTCAATTATTATTCTTGTAAACTACAAGGGTGGACTCATTTTATGCCTTAATCTCTAGCTGGTGCATGATCTGATATTAAACTAGTAGATGAGTCAAGTATTAAACGACTTACCCGTAATTACGCACATCGTTAAGTACTGTTAAACAATCCAAATCTCTAGTCAATATTAGTCAGCGACGTTTTCAGTTAGTGTGTCAGCGAGACCTCGCACAAACAATATATTGTGTGATAAATTGTACTCAGTTCAGTAAACGGCGAACGAGAAGCCTGTGCTGGCTGTTTGCCTAGTTTCCACGTGAATAAGTGATATAAAATTTATCCCTATTGGCTTGAACAGTGTTTTGTATTAATTAAATAATAATATGGAATATTATTACAACGTACATACTCAAGTTCATATTTACAAAGTGAAGCAGTTGATAACTGCGACTGTGCTTCTATCTGATATTGATAGATGTCGATAACAGAATCGTTGTTATTATTTAGTGTATGTGTCAGTAAAATGTTTAACACGTTTACGAAACGACTGAGTTTAAGGAAACGCAAAAACAAAAAAATATGTGAGGAAGTAGTCAGTGACGATGTAAGTACATACATATAAGTCGAACGATTTCACATTAATTAGCACTCATGTTTCAGCATTCGGTATGGTTGTTTACACGTGCTTTCTCTACAAACAAACACATTCCATAAGATGTTTAGTCCGTTTGATATTTACGTTACAGTACAATGTCCGTGCTGTGGTAAACACTCGCCGGATGGTAGTGCTGAAGTGGTGAGGCATTCCGTGGGACATTGGTATTCTGTCGTACATGATTCATCGAGCACTACTTATTTTATTGAAGTATAATCTTGTCATTGATAACAGTAATGGCACAGTAATTTTGTTGTGATGTCAAGTGAAATAATGTGTTATGCGCCGTGTTCCGATGCTGCTATTGCTGCATGTCGAGTGTGACCAAATGTCAGAGACATCTCTGCATTCTCCGATCTGGGTTACAGTAATAAAGATAATGGTTAACAAAATCTACTTTATTTAGGATATTCTAGTCATTTAATAAATGTGGCAATAATTATGAAAATTGCTTCAATCTGCAAGTTTAAGGTTAACTGGTATGGGTTGCGGAATTTGTCTCGAAAGAGTCACCGCAGCCCTGGAACGCAAAGGGCACAAGAAGGATCACGGGTGGGTTTTAGCCAGTAAAAGTCTGACACTCCCTTCCGCTCCGCCCAGAGCGGGAGAAGCCATTTGTTGATTTCGCATCCAAAAAAAAAGTTAACTGGGATATAGTTAGGGTGTTGTGAGCCTGGAACAACGTTTGTAGATATTATTAGTATCAACAGTCACAGACGCATTACGGTCGTCGCACTTCGCAAAACTGAATACGTGTTTGCATATCCACTGGTTCGTTTTGAATTTATGCAAACATCCATGCTGGTATATTATTTATAAATTTCCATGGCAAGCGTATGGTCGTATCAGAAATAATCTTATCGCATGTGTTCGTATGCCCTTGCAGCGAGGTAGTATAGTGACTCCCTGCTCTCTGGTCCTGGACTTGTTGTGCTATGATCAGGTTTACATTTTTTTGGTTTGGAAATACATAAAAAAATCTTCGATTCTAAGGTATGCTTTACCGAATAAACCTACCTTTTCTTGAAGACTCGTGGTTTTCAATGCAAGTTGACCGTCAGTGACGGGGCCAAATTAAAATATTTTAAGCAAGTTTGGTAAATTTTGCGAGACCATTCAGGAGATTTTGTCGGTTATTGAAGCGAGATGTTTTTATGGACAAGTTAGGAGTAAAGTTGTTTTTAATCAGAGTAGGTTATCTATTTATTCAGTTTGTAGTGAAAGGCTATTGACAGTTATTGTATTGTACGTGTATGCAAATTCTGTAGCTAACATTTTTTTTTATAAAATATACAGCACACATCGTAGCTGTTGCTTGGCGCAGTCGATTGGCGAATTTCTGAAATGAATTATAACGAACTCCATAGGGTAGATTCTACTGATTATATGAAATTCATCAGTGCATAGCTTAGGTGCCTCGGAGTTGGACCTGGAGGTTCGAACACACGACGCCCACGCCTTTTCTGACGCCGCTTCTTATTATTCTACTGTTCTGGGAGTTATGTAGGTTACTTTTACTAGAAATTGTTGGTAATTAGGCCGGTTGGTGACTTGTCCCCCGAAATTCGTGCAGGGCTCGTTGTGTGGTGTTGAAGTGAGGTCTCAAGTACCATGCAGTGTGTGAGTCACCGCTTTCGTTCTTCGCACCTACGTAATTGCTAGTTATTGGTGCGACCGGTACGACGAGGTGTACTCGATCCACGCAACGATGCGTACTCGCTTCATGCGCGACGAGATATTTGTTTTATAAGGTGAAAATAACTCGTTATTGCATTATCATTATATGCAGATATAATGATGACATACGATAAAAGTATGTCAATTTTCAGATCAGACCATCGTTCATTAGGTATATGGCGCTGTTCGCTCTTTAGTTTCCTCATAAACATGTACATAGTTTATCTTACGTTGTTGGATGCGATTGTTTCTTTGCTACTATACTTAGTTAATTATGCCTTATAGGTATATTTTGCTTCATTGTCCAGTAACGTTACCTTGGAATCGGTGAGTCATCTGACTCGCATGGAGCCGAGGAGCCGGCTAGACCGTCTTGCTCAGCTATACTTGCTGTGTCTTTATTTATTGCGACGATGTTGCGATACATACAACTCTCTTCATTATTTGACTGTGAATTTATTTGACTTTACGCAGCGGAAATCTCGTTACTTAGGTTGATTTGATGGGAATCCTGCGTTAGTATACAGGATTATACGGGCAACAGGTTTCTACCGTCCTCGCACGTCTGAGATTACAAAACCTAGGATCTGGCCTGTTATTCTACTAAAACTTACTGTAGGTCAATTCAAAGTCAAAGTGTTACTCGATGTACGGTCGACTTTACCTACCTATGTCACGAGTGTCACGATACCGATGTAGTTAAATACAGATATTTTCCTGATATTTTAACCTAAAAATAAGTTAACATTACTTAATAGTAATGGTGAACTTATTAGTAGGTTGAAAAAAATAGGTAACGATTACGTTATCTATTGAAACAGTACCTACCTATTCTTTTAAATTGATTTTCTTTTTCCATCTTCTGGAACGTATAGCAATTAAGTTACCTCTTACAAACAATGTTACCTTTTTGGATCTCTTTAATAAAGCATTATACTTATGGGAAATTTATTTGTTTCCAGTTACAAAGTAAACGCGAATTGTTCTTCAAGTCTGACTCGGTGAGCGGCGGCGGCGTGAACGCGTCAGGCCCGCCGCCGGGGGCGCCGCCTGCGCCGCCGTCCGCGCTCAAGGACGCGCTGGCCAAGCGCGCCGCCACTCTGCCCGACCAGCTCGAAAACAACCACCACGAGTCCAACGGCACGCTCAACAAGCTCAGCAACAGCGTGTCCGTGGACAACAACAAGCCGCCGAGCTCGGCGCCGCCGCCGACGCCCGCGCCTCCAGTGCCCACTTCCGCGCCTCCGCTCAGGAGTACAGAGAACATTATTAAGGTAAACACGAGCTTTCAGCAGCCTAAGTTGTCCAATGGTCGCTGGATATATGGCACAGGTATACGATACCGAAGAATCTCTGAGATAGTTAGTAACACCAGGCCGTTGCTGGCCTTCCTTGAGGAGCTAGAGTAGCTTGAGTTTATCTAATGACATAATTGTCCCACAAATAGGCAATATACGAGTTAGGACTGAGAGTTGCGGTCACCAGCCCGTATTACATACATACAAGCACGAGCCCTGCATTTCAACTACCTTTATCAACAGCGGCCGTTGACTCGAGACAGTGTTGTAGAAACGTCACCGCCGACGACTCGCGCACTTCAACAAACATTCGGCGAGCTCGCTGAGCTGACAAATGGACAATGAGCATCGGGCACGCGTTAATGTTTCCTCTTCCTGCCTTATAAATGGTTCCATTTCGCTTGTTTGCTGCCAAACAGTTATATCGACATATAACTGTCCGGCAGCAACCAGGCGAAAATGCTCAATACCATACTAATGTTATTGAGCATTTTCGAGCGTGTATAACGCGTGCCGTATGCCGTCTTGTGTTCTCTTTTGGGTCATTTACTAGCAGTTCGCCTGCGTAGATGTAATCCGAACCATGTTGATTGGTAATGTACGATGATGATGATCCAAATGATGTTCCCCATTTTCACCCCTTACATCATATGTATATTATAAATAAATTTCGGCTGTGCGTTGGTATGTCAGTCAGTCACTATGTTTCCCTTTTATAGATAGTTTCGTTGTGTGCGGATTAGAATAGTACATTGAAAAAAAAAAAAAAAACTAAATGATAGCTTAAAATACACTTCCTAGTTTTCTATGACGTGCATTCGTGGTCCTGCTTCGTCACGCGAGTAATAAATTGCAAAGAATTACCGACGATCAGTATCTCATAACAGTGTTCGTTATAGTAAGCGAGAACTCGTGTAATAACAGTGTTAGTATTCATTCGTCTATGTATAGTTATTATTATTGATTAGGTCTATCTGTTAAATCCCAACTACATATCTTTTTTAATTTCAGAAACCTGACCACCCGCCAGTCGCGCCGAAACCGGAATTACCTAAATTAGAAAAACCAAAAACCAAAGAATTAGATGGATATGTCGGATTTGCAAACCTACCAAACCAAGTATACAGAAAGGCAGTGAAAAAAGGATTCGAATTCACGCTAATGGTTGTTGGTAAGATAATTAGAATAATACACTAGTATTTTTCTCTTAAACTTCTAATTCCTATTTCTTGGCAAAGGGCAAAGGTACAATATTTAATACCAAGAAACCCAGACCAAATGTAGTATTTAACGGTGAAGATATTTGGAATGTGCACATTAGTCACTCCGTCAATATGCAGCCTTCTTGGAAATTAAGATGGCTAATGAATAACGCGTTTATTTTTAGGTGAAACAGGTTTGGGCAAGTCGACGTTAATAAACTCATTGTTTCTGACGGACGTGTACGACCGGGACAAGCACCCGGGCCCCTCGCTACGAGTCAAGAAGACGGTGGGCGTAGAGACCAGCGTGGTGATCCTCAAAGAGAACGGAGTTAACCTCACGCTGACGATCGTCGACACGCCGGGCTTCGGCGATGCAGTCGACAACAGCAATTGGTGCGTGATTCAAAACATCCTTTCGATTATGCTGCGTGCAATAATATTGTCGTTAATTAGCACCTAACACGCGAATATTGTACGAAGACGTTCACTAAACAAATAATAATTATCGTTTGCATTTTTTAGTTGGACAGTAGATTGACTTTAATAAGAGTCGCTTTTGTGATTGTAGTTGGCAACCTATCATCGACTTCGTTGAGTCGAAGTATGAAGAGTTCCTGAACGCGGAGTCCCGCGTGACGCGCAAGGCGGCGCCGCCGGACACGCGCGTGCACTGCTGCCTGTACTTCATCGCGCCCAGCGGCCACGGGCTCAAGCCGCTGGACGTGGAGTTCATGCAGCGGCTCGGCGACAAGGTCAACATCATACCCGTCATCGCTAAGGCCGATACCATGACCCCGGAGGAGTGCAAAGATTTCAAAGAACAGGTTAGTACTCAGTTATCTATTTGTAGTTGGTCGTCAAATAATTATGATTCATCACAGATAATATATATAAACAGCACAAAAATTGATATAATGATTCCCTGCAAGCAAGGCGTGGGTTTATAAGTAGCGATCGGATACCTCGGCTCGTGCTTTTTTCGTGTTTGACTTTACGAAAAATGTTTTTTGAATTACCCCATCCAACTTGAGATTAACATTTGCACAACACCACTTATTGCAGATAATGAAAGAAATAAGCCAGCACAAGATCAAGATCTACGATTTCCCGGAGAGCACGGGCGAGGAGGGCGAGGCGGCGGAGGCGGCGCGCTCGCTGCGCACGCGCGTGCCCTTCGCCGTCGTCGGCGCCAACACTGTCATCGAGTGCGACGCCCGGCGCGTGCGCGGCCGCAAGTACCCCTGGGGCGTCGCCGAGGGTAAGCACACACTACTGACAAGATCTACGACCTCCCGGAGAGCACGGGCGAGGAGGGCGAGGCGGCGGAGGCGGCGCGCTCGCTGCGCACGCGCGTGCCCTTCGCCGTCGTCGGCGCCAACACTGTCATCGAGTGCGACGCCCGGCGCGTGCGCGGCCGCAAGTACCCCTGGGGCGTCGCCGAGGGTAAGCACACACTACTGACAAGATCTACGACCTCCCGGAGAGCACGGGCGAGGAGGGCGAGGCGGCGGAGGCGGCGCGCTCGCTGCGCACGCGCGTGCCCTTCGCCGTCGTCGGCGCCAACACTGTCATCGAGTGCGACGCCCGGCGCGTGCGCGGCCGCAAGTACCCCTGGGGCGTCGCCGAGGGTAAGCACACACTACTGACAAGATCTACGACCTCCCGGAGAGCACGGGCGAGGAGGGCGAGGCGGCGGAGGCGGCGCGCTCGCTGCGCACGCGCGTGCCCTTCGCCGTCGTCGGCGCCAACACTGTCATCGAGTGCGACGCCCGGCGCGTGCGCGGCCGCAAGTACCCCTGGGGCGTCGCCGAGGGTAAGCACACACTACTGACAAGATCTACGACCTCCCGGAGAGCACGGGCGAGGAGGGCGAGGCGGCGGAGGCGGCGCGCGAAACTTCGTCGGCTCGATGAGAGATACAGGAAATACCCTGTTTTTGCAACATTTTTTCATTGGTGCTCCGCTTCTATTGGTCTTAGCGTGATATGTATGCCTATAGCCTTCCTTGATAAATGGGCTATCTAACATTGAAAGAGAAAAAAGTTTTAAAATCGGACCAGCAGTTCCTGAGATTAACGTAGTGGCAAACAACATTAGTATACATTTATGATTAACCACAATGTTTTGATCGTATGTTTATAGTTGAGAACCTGGAACACTGTGATTTCTTGGCGCTGCGCAACATGGTAATAAGGACGCATCTACAGGACCTGAAGGATGTGACCAGCTCAGTACACTACGAGAATTACCGCTGCCGCAAGCTGGCTGGCCTGTCGCACGACGGCAAACCGCACAGGATCAACTCCAACAAGTAAGACGAACTTTGCTGATCTATCTGTCGCCTCATTCCACTCTCGCTGTCGAAAACTCATCAAATTTGTGCTAAAGAACTGACTTTTGAATCAACTTATACCTGTTTCTCTGGTAGATCTTTCCAATAATAATTTGAAACAGGCATGATTAGTGCTAACAACCTAAGTGGACAGGGTTGCAGAACATCTGTGTAACGATATTCTAACATTTGTTTATTTTATTACTGCTGTCACCGCATTTAAGGTGACCAGACTTATATTTGGAATTCCATGGACTAATATAATTTTTTTTTAACAATTATTGACAGAAACTTTTATAGAGATTTATTCGATCGGTTGTTCATTGCTGCATGTCTGGTCACCTTTAACATTCTTCTATGTACTGTCACAGTTGTGTGCTACAGAGTTTTATTTTATTTTTAATACTTTAGAGATTTTATTGAATAGCTCTGCATCAATATTCTTTAATTATTGAACGTTCTGTGCTTGGGCATGCAGAAATGAAATATTAATTGTTAATGTCTATCATAATCTTAACTTTTCATGGATTTAAAAGAAACAACAACTTGAAAGATACACTCATTAAGAATGCTGTTGTGTTTTTTAAAAAAACCCATGATAAATATCATAACTCATAATAACTTGCAGTTCACGCGCTTGCACAGTGGCATTAATAACAATTTATTCCTCATTTTATTCGTTGCGTTCAAATAGTGATGACTGCGTGTGTTACACTCGGCTGCACACTGATTTCACAGCATTAATTTGTGTAAAAGGTACATGAGTGTCTTGTAAACTGTCTTTCGACAGTAATGAAGGCTTACATCACATGGAATATAAAAAGCAAATAACTTGTCTTTTTTGTCCCTAAAATATACAGCATACTAAAGTGTAGGTAGTTTGGAAAGGACAGTGTTATTGTTTTGTTTTCATTTAGTTCAAGGACTTTTTATAAATGTCTTGTTTTCGCTTATTGGTGTTATCGTTGTGTTTGTTACTGATGCCACTGTGAAGTGTTTGCGGGCACAGCCTTGTGTCGTTAACTCTGGTTGTGTTGGTTCAGTTTATGCCCGCAAGGATTGATGAACAGTTTCATGACCGTTTGGTAAGTCCCGTCGCGTCCGACGTATTTTCATAACTGCAACTTGTACACATAGCACGGTGTTATTTTGTTTTCGCCCATCTGTTCCCGAGCATTCAGTTTTTGATACTAATCACTCGCATCTGATTTTGTGAATTAACGGCGGTAATAGCCCGGAAATATTTATGAAAAGTCATTAACTGAATGAATCTTCCTTTATCCAAATGTAGTGTATGCTTTTAATGTTATGCTTGTAAGTTTAAACTTTCATAGATCTGTTAATATGTAGGAAGTAAAGAAAATCAGTATATGCTTTGTACAGGAAACTTCAAGATAAGTAATGGTTTTAGTTAAAAGATGTTTAAGCTTACGAGCGGTAAAAATCTAAATGTAGTGTATTTACGTAGGTAGAGTTGGGTTTTGGTGACATGCATGCTTTTGCCTAAATTTTGTCAGCTTAGTAGCAGTTAATTAAAGCGGACGTTACTCTATAATATCGACTAGCATGTAAATAACTTTATCCTTATTCGACAAACGAAGAAATTGGTCTCGTCAACTGAACCCAATTGACAAATTGGACTACTAGGCGAATTGGTCGTCGTTTAAACGTGACTGGACAAGTGTTCCACATTTCACATTGCGCTTCTCGACCTCGTTTGTCTTTTGAGTACATACCTACCTATTAATATGATATATCGCTAGGCATGGTATGCATATGTATAGTGAAAGGAAAGAAATCAAGGCATACATACTTTTCGGCCCGCCTCCTTTTCTTGTTGGTCCGTTTTGCATGTTTTTTTTTTGTGATAATTCTTTTCCTCTTTCCTTTATTTATTGGACATATTCTTATACTTCCTGCAGAGTGCAGATGTTTATTTAGGTAGTTTTCAATGTCAATATTTGTTCTCAGGAATCCTTTGGCTCAAATGGAAGAAGAAAAGAGGGAACATGATCTTAAGATGAAGAAAATGGAAAGTGAAATGGAGCAGGTCAGTAATCTAATTTTAGTAAGCATCGCATAACATCAGTTCATGATCTATTATTTTAAATAAAATATTATATACAATAATATGTGGAAGAAACAGAGATCAATGAAAATCTATCAAATAATTGTCAATTGGAGAAATCTAGAAGATTACCTAGCTCGAATTACTCCTAATTCTAAGAGAACTGATGTAATAATGTAAAACACAAACAGACGAGAAGCAATTTGTTTCCTCAAGTTTAAGGCATGCAAGTATCTCTAAGCTACCATTACCCTCGAATGTCCTAATGATGAATGGGAACAACAGGCAAAATACTACTCTAACTGGAAATAAAAACCGTTTCATAATGTATGTCGACCGACTCACTCGCAAACTGTCTTAAGCTATACTAAACCTGTAGTGGTGGTGCTTCCCTTCCCATTTGTTCCAAAATCTCTCGTCAATCAATCTGCCTAGCCGTTTCCCAACTATATTGGGGTCGTGTCCCATTCAAACCGGTTGCAGCTCTATCTGACCTTCACAACCCACTCATCATCTGCCTAGCCTTTTCCCAACTACATTAGGGTCAGCTGCCAGTCAAGCCGAAGTCAGCTGAATACCAGTATTTTACGTGAAGCGGCTGCCTACCAGACCTCCACACCCCATTAACTGGGGAACACGGTACTTCTTGGCAAGACTGGTGTCAGATTTTTTGGCTTCTGACAATCCGTAACGACTGCCAAAGATCTCCAAATGACAGCCGGGACCAACGGTTTAACGTGCTTTCCGAGGCACGGAGAAGTCTCGTTATGTAAAGATGGTCACCCATCCACAGACCAACCTCAGCAAGCGTTGCTTAACCTAGAAGATCGACCCGTGCGGCTGTTATAATTTAGCCACGAGCCACTCAAATGTTATGATAATCCGACGATCAGGGCCCCAAGTCTGCTATATTTATAAATTTGTCATTCCAACACGATCCCATTGTCATTTTGTTAAAAGTTCGTAATCTGCTAAATTCATAATGGTCGATCATTGGTCGGCCAATGGTCTCGTAATATTTTTTGATAACCGAGCTATTAAAAGAAATGACTGCAAAACGACGTTCTAATGGTAGGTCACTGATTAAAGGAACTGTCAAAATTTTATCAGATTACCGCATACGTCTATCATTCATTTGTAATTGTGTACGAGATTACCATACTATGCCATTTCTTTCAATGGAGTGTCAGTGGTTGACCATTGGAAAGTCATAGTGACGCTTTTATATTAGTAGATTACCAAACTTGTAAAAATCAACCATTATGAAATCAATGACAGACCATTCTGAGACTATTGTAATAGCAGACTTGGGGCCCAGGATGCTTGCCGCGGCGCGGAGAGGACTCTCTGTGTAGTGTGTGGCATCCACAGACCGACTTCGGCAAGCATTGCTTACACTTCAAGATCGACCCGTGCGGGCTGTTTTTATTTGCCACGAGCTCTTTTTTAAGCCATGAGCTCCTTGTGAAAATCTCTCATCTGGACATAAATTGTTATGGCTAATTGGAAATGCTTTAAATTAGGAACATTGTTGGAAGCAAGCAAAACATGCAACCTGATGTATACATACATATTCATGTAGTAGTATTTTATTTATTTTAAACGCTAATGAATCTGGGCACACAGTACTTCATAAATGTAAAAAAAGCAGATAAAAGTGTTAATTTTAACCAATTTCATAATAAATTATTATCATTACTTTCTTGCTTTTACGAATTTATTTGGAATAGGATCTCCCTTTCTACGCACATACCTACAGTCCATCCATCGTTAGTCGTAGACTTCCTCTACTCTTACATACATTACATTGTGTACGTTACGTACATTATATTGTGGATAGCATCACATGTCCACTATGACAATAAATTCTTGACAACCCATTTTATTTTCATTTTATGAACCAAAAATAATATAACCAGTTTTTCGAAAACCATGTACCATTGCAAACAAAATCAACATTGATTGAAAAACTAACGAAACTTAAGAATTATAAATGGCAGCTGTATGAGCATCTGACGAGACTTCAGAGTTGTATGTCGGCCTTCTATTTATAAATGCCAACTTTAAGGATTTAAAACGTAAAGATTTTATAAATCCTTATAAAACTAGGAAAGCCTAATGATTGAAAACATCTTTTATAGTTGTTTACTACTGCTACTACGTAGTAGTTTATTTACCAAATAAAAAGATGGCAAGTTCGCTATTGATATAATGAATATCGTGGGCGTCGGCAGGTGTTCGAGATGAAGGTGCGCGAGAAGCGCGCCAAGCTGAAGGAGTCGGAGGCGGAGCTGGCGCGGCGGCACGAGGCCACGCGGCGCGCGCTGGAGGCGCAGGCGCGCGAGCTGGACGAGCGGGCGCGCGCGCTGCAGGCCGAGCGCGCCGCCTGGGAGCGCGACACCGGCCTGTCGCTCGACGACCTGCGCCGCCGCTCGCTCGAGGCCAACAGCAAGGAGTACGCGCCAAACTCTTATTCTTGCCGTCTCTCCTGAACACATGTGCCTATTTGTTGTAGCGGATACTACACTGTTTTCACTTCGACCCGTCTGGTAGGCGCGCGCCATTATCAGTTCAGTATGGACGTCAACGACGGTTTTATACTTGGTTTTATTATTCGCGCACACTTTCGCGCTTAATCTATCCATCCCCCTGGCAGGGACCTAAGATCTCCAGCCAACGTATAACGTACTTACGAAATAAGTAACTACGCCCCACTAACCAGGACTTACGGGATCAGTAGAGCAAAATTTAAGCTATTTGTCAACCGGACTAAATGCAATATATTGTTAGTCCTTTAAATAGGGCTGGCAAAATGTCGGTGTACTAAAAGTACACTTTTTCCTAACCTTCATGGGATTTATGTAGTATTTTATGCAGTTGATAAAATTAATATTATGCATGCGTCAATATTCATCACGACTACGGAACCCTTCACCATATCTGACACGCAGTGTTCCGGATTTTAGCTCTAATCATTGCCTTTTTACTTCCCAGGACGGTCGACGGCAAGGATAAGAAGGACAAGAAAAAGAAAGGTTTGTTTTAAAGTCGAGCACAGTGTCGCCGGCCTCGCACCCACCGTTCCTTGCGCGTGACTAACTCGCGGCGCTTCATCGATCGGTCGCTCGGCTGACAGCGCACGTTCTGCCATCGACAGAAACGAGCTCCGAGTACAAATAGAAGTTTGATTCCTAAATATCGCGTTTTAAAATTTTAAAATAACGAGCCTTGGCGTTTTGTCTTCATGATTCGTCAGTACCGAATTGCCCGAGTAGCTTCGATCGATGATTTCTTATAGCATTAAAACATGTGATTCCGACCGTATTCTCGCGGTCTTCTGTGTATTACCAACATACTCGATGAAATTAATTTCTGTCTATGTTTACTCTTCGAACATAATAATACTATAATACTTTTCTGCCCGTTTTTACAAACACTGCGGTACACATTGATAAATAAGTAAATATGTTTACTCGGTGCCCTTTTATTTCGGCATTCATGTAGGTGTCACGTTGTGTTAGTAAATACTGGTATTAGTATTTTAACTCTATTCTCCTTGTATAATAGATACTTAAATTCTTCTGACTGCTAGAATTGACAAGCCGTTAGTTCATTGGGACTGTACACGTGTACATATCGTGATTAAAATTGTTTCTGAAACAGAATTCATGATTGACCTGTGTTTTAAATCTGGTAATGTCTTCGGGTAGCGAGATTTGTTGCATAAGTTTTTATTTGTTAACCTAACTGGGTTATATGTGCCATTTTCAGTGTTGTGACGAGTTATTGTCGTTAACACAAACATTTGTCAAGTGAAAATTGCTTTTTGTGTTATGTCCCGCAATGTATGTTCGCAATAAGAGTTTGCCTCACTAAGCTATCTGTAGGTACTTCAAACTTGTACTTTGTATATTGAGTATTTTTCTGTGACTAAATCACTTTTTTTTGTTCTGTTTCTGATATTGGGCATTACTTGTCTTTTTTACTTCTAATTAATTGGTAATCTAATTAAACATAGAACCAAGCAAATAAAGCGTAAAGCATTAACACAACTTTAAAAATGTGCGCCACTGAGCCTTACATGAAAATGTTTTGATGTTTGCCAAAAATATTGTAATTTACTATATTCTTGTAATTTTACGTCACGTATTGAGATTTTTTACGTCATTTGCAGATTGGTCTTTTAAGAGTGTCGCAACTGGAATAGTTATATAAAGGACCATAGTCCGCACACGGCGCACTTTACTAATTAGTAACTTATAGTTGTATGGACTTAGCATAATGAAACAACGATTAATGAAGACTACAGAATATAATAACATTGTAACTGACGAGCGATTGGGGAAGTTAATACAAATTTACCACAAGTCTACATTGTATGAGATTACTTTTGTATGTATTTTATTTATAAGACTTTTCCATGACAAAGCATTTATTATGATAAGTGAGGCCTAATTTTATACTTCTGTGTTTCCAAACGATTTTGAAAAACATACATATTTTATATGATGATGATTATAATAATTTGTTATTTTTGGTTTTTGAAACTGTTTAGCTGCTAGCAGCGTTGGATTTAGCACAAACAATATTAACGCTTATATGTAGACATACACAAAATCACGCCTTACCATGGGGACGGGCAGGAACTATAGAAATAGACATTTACGTCCATAAAGATGCCAAATAGCTTATAATAACGGTATGCTTTAATCGAAGACGAATGTCTCATGATTTACTGTATTTTTATTATCATAATATATGTTGAGCAAAACTAGATTTGACTAGATAGACAACTCAATCAGAAACGTGATCGATTCAGCTCAATATCTGGGTAAAATTTTACATAGGCACTAATCTTTACTGATAAATATAGCATAATAAAATGACAAAATAATAATATTTGAGAAGTATGTTTACTGCTTTTATTTTCTGTTATATTTATAAGTAGAGAGAGAATACCGTAGTTATTCGAAAAGTTCGCATTAGGTAATACACCATTCTAAATTTTAAAGTGAATTAGATAAGAAATATTTTTTACTTCTATATCATTACGAAGTGTAATACAGTTTCGGCTTATCCGGTGCATTCATACACCAGCCGGAGGTTTGACTCGCACGGCGTTTGTTATAACTACCAAGTTATATTGTGCTTAGTGATATTAAAATATGCTCATAGTTCAGTTGTGAAATAGAATCTAGCTCTAGCTAGTTGTTAGCGTTTCTTTATAGTAACGGATAAGGGAATGTATGGATCTCTCACCAACAGAAATTGAGGAACGTATGGAACAGTCTAGTATTAAAATCAAAATCTATATTAATTATATTGTCAAACTTGCATATAATCCTCGATCGATTTCATTACATGCTATAAAGTAACTGTTGTTTTAATATCTTCTTAAGACTCATATTCAACAATATACCACTTATAGACTTAATTTAGGTTATGTAAATATTTTGTTTAGTCATTATTATATTACGAGCAAAATATGTATTATCTGGTTATGTTACTAAATGACACGTTATTTATGGACATGCATAATCTTTTTATTAGGATGCGATGTTCAAATAAATTTTTATTATTTCCTTCACTACAGTATTGACTTCCGCGTTAAATTTAGTATTTTAGGCGATAAGATTATGCTTAATTTTGTATTTTGTGTAGGGCGCCGGCCCACTACCATACAGATCATTTGCTTAGTCATTACGATGGACTTGTGATGAGTGTTGGGAGAGGAAAGGAGTTCAGACGATGTAATATATTGTACCTTTGAATAAATATAAATAAATACGTAATATATAGGAGTCAATCGTTTTATTTAATACACGCACACACCCACAGCTTCAAGTAGGACGGGAAGTAAATGAAACAGATTCTCGTATGAATTCTCTTTTTATTTGGTGATGTAATAGATCACGTACACAGTGTTATTACATTCGTCGACCACATCAAAATACAATCCATAAATTCACGAACAACCTCAAAATATTCTGTTATGTAAACAACGTTACTACATCTAGATATATTATTTAATATCTTTGGCAGCACTATGGAAAATATACTTCTACTTATAATAATGAAAATGCAACTTCAAATATATTATAACAATCACAACAGTTTATCGACAATACAATCTTTATACACAAAGTAACATTAAGTTGATTTAAAATATACGACGATAGGTACGTGTTTTAATTAAGACATCTCTTCATTGAATTTATTACTATCAAAATTAATTTATTTACAATCCTATTCTTTTATCGGGGTTTTACTCCTTCTGGGTACTCAATTTACACATTACATGTAAGAGAATAATAGAAAATATGTAGTTATTATAGCTAAGTACTTTGCACATCATATGTGTGTCATAAGACGTCTTATAGTGTAGCTATATGGATTACTATTTATTAAATTAATCTGTTTATTTTAAATATTATTGCAGTTTATTGTATTCGCGCAGTATGCACATAACCGTGATAATGAATTAGGCATTCAATGTTCGGAAGCTCAGTTTTTATTAGATTATATTTAATTACTAGCCTGTACCCGCGGCTTCGTCCGCATAGAAGGCGGAAAATAGCACTGCATCCCCAATGACTCACTGTGAGATGAAGTTATAAAGAAAACATTTTTTTTTTTAATAAGCTGTAGTAGCTGTACTACAATGAGTGAACCATACCTATTAGTTTATGAATGTCTTTGCGTTGGGTTCAGTACCGTCTATATCTTCGAAGGTGGTCCTTTCCATCCTATTACCCTTCTATTTTAATTTTAGAATTCTAAGATATGGAAGATACACCATGGAATTCCTCAAAATCAACCTACCTACGTTTTTTACAGTCCCAAAACAAAGTAGGTAAGTCAAGGTCGTGTTGGATTTGGACTACGAAGGTCACATCGGAAATGCTAAATAACAAACAGCACGAATATGCAGATTGAGTTAACTATGGGGATTACGGGTGTTATGTCAACCTTATAGTAGAATTTGCTCACTTTTTGCTTCTTGCCCAAAAAAAAAGAAAAAAGAGAAGCATCCTCGACCCACATTCAACATTACTTAATACATTGGCGGATTGAACATAGAAATAATTGCACAACTAAGTAGGTTCTATTGCCGAGTAGAGAGAAAATATGATGTTTTGTTATAACACGATTTTTCCAATCAAATTTGTTAGATGGACCATGAATGTATAACCATAGTATTTGTGCAATGCGTACAGTGATGAAAGTATTTTTTTTATACATGTATTTTCAAAGATAACCTCGTACAAACAAACAAAATTTCTTTATAATACTTTAGAAGTATGTATTTAGAAGGATATCACCCATTGCGGTCCAAATGATGATCATGATGATGATGAACATTTTCGAAATACCGAATTGACAACAAAAGTCCAAATAAATCCTTCGGTGGTACCTATAATTAAAAATCTGAGGCCGAGAGCTTTACCCAAAAATAGCAAAAATAAATAAATAGTCTGGCTATCTTTCTACTTCGACCATTTCTCGGATGATAGTGGTCCTTTGGAAAATATAAGCACTTCTTAGAATGTCCCTACCTACGTTATTTGAAGTGCAAATAATATTTCTTAATGTTCCCTTATACCTAAGTCGTCTCCTTGCGTTAGAGTGCTCAGCGTCGAGGTAGATCAAACAGTTTAAATGTCAGGCCTTTCGTTCACTATGAACTAATTGTATCGCGTTTGAAACCAATTGCTATCGATGATTCGCATGTAGCCATAGCCAATCTTTAAACTCAGCGTGTATCCTATATAAGTACCTAATCAAATAGAAGAATCTCTTGCTAAGGTCTCCTCCGTCGAGGTCCCGATCTATTTTATACACCTACTTGTCTATATTAGTATATCTTAATTATTTAGTATTAATGGTTACTATTTTGGTGTTCTTTCGTGTTACTAAAGTTAATATTACTATAAAAACGTTGAAATTAAAGGACGTTGTACTAAATCTCGATAAGTATCTTGTAATATCACAAATCACTGTATCGCTAAATTCTACTTATACACTAACCGATAAATGTATGATATCGTTATCGTGATGACAGTTAATTATTGTGTAGTTCACTATTATTTTATGATAAATTAAAGAACTCTCGTGGAATATTTCGGTATCGGTGCTAATTAGCTAAACGCTAAAGTCTAAGCGAGGAGGCACAATGGCACAGCTATTGTATTCACGACCTACAATATACGTATGTACTCCGATGAATCTATGATTCATAAATTATACCATGTATTCGTTAACTTTATACCATGAAATGACCGTGCTTTAAGCAGTGACTGCTGCAGTGGCGAGGCGGCCTCCCGTGTCACACTGGCGACTTGGACATACGAAAGTTCAACACTGGGCTCTCAAGTTTACGCTCAAGTAGGGCTCCCTTTGATTTTCCACAAGGCGCAGTTGAAACTACTGGGGTTCATGGTACTCATCATTACGGACAACTTTATTTACGGGTATTCGTCAGTGAAATAACCTGCTCCTTGCATTTGTGTTCATGTAACTTAACAGAATGTAGTGAATAGCTGAATTAGCGTTGCATCGTACCGTAGTAGAAGTTGTTCATAATGATGATTTAGGTAGGTAGGTACCTACAATGGTCCCTCAAGAAGGTTTCATTTTGTTTGAATATTAACACCTTGTGATGCTTCATCCAGAATTGTTTTGGCACAATTCATTTCTGCTATATTCTGCTATACGCATTTAGCAATAGCTTAATTCAAAAATATTAACAGCCCTGCCTAGAGCATTCGCAACCATTATATATTATTTATAATTCGTATAAAAGCAAATATGTTGGTAATAACTAATTTATAGCCCATGTATCGATAAACATGTCACTCATCTAAACTTAGTGAAAAACCTTAATAAACTTAATTGTTATTAACAGTCAAAGCAGTTTACGCTAATCTTTGTTTCTAACGATACGTGGCCACAAGTTCGATTCACAACTCTTTCTTTATAAAGCTTTATCAAGCTCTTTACATTAGTTATAATATTGTGGTAACTAATCTAATCATGTCGTATTTAAATTGAAACTGACTTACAATACGTTATTATTAGTAGGTATTCTAGATTAAAACATTAGGTACTATGAAGTAACTAAGAAGGCAATAAACAAGATTAAAGATTAGTTAAAGTAGGTACAGTATCGTATTAGATAACAATTTCGTTAGTTATAACTACATAATACGAAAGCCAACAACATCGTTCACGTAGTTAGTTTAGAAGAGTAATCGCTAAAAGTATGTATGAAGTAAGCGGAGTGTTATATAGACCGGTATAGAGTGAGGACGAGCACAGAAGACTGGCACCGTTGCCGGCGAAAGGCACAGAGTCAGGCACGGTCGCAGCGGTGGCAAAGCGTTCGCTAGCGGTACAGTGAGCTATCTGGCGGCTGGCTTAACATCTACTTACACAGGGTGCGTTCACGTAGGAAGGTAGCGCTTGCAAGCGTTCACTTGCGCTGGTCAGCGCAGGTAGTGTTTACCTCCTAAGGACCAGCAGCTATAAGTTCGGTTGTGGACGTTGCGGTATTTCGGCGTCTGTTCGCGCTTGCAGACCAGCACCAGCGACCTGCTTTTCACGTGAATGCAACCATACGTAATTTGGCGTCTTTTAATTATTATCTAGGACCTAATACTAGACCTGTAGTGCAATTACAATACTGTAGATATGTACCTTCAATCGGTGGAGGTTTTCGACAGAAGATAACTGCTAAGATGTACCGCAAATCATTCACTTTTGTGCCTAAAACTGAAACGATGAAAGCAAATGGATGCCCATGTTTTATTGGGCACCCAACAAGTAACAAGTAACTAATGTTCCGCGTTCCTGTATTTTTGAATGTACCTACATATTTCGTGGTTTAGCCAAATTTAAACTACTGAACAGACGTAGAGATAAGCACGCTCATATATGTCTATTCAAAGCTCTTAAAGACTAAATACTCGTACTTAACGACTTTGTCGTTGTCTGTAGGCAGTTGGAACTATGACCTACAAACTGATATGTTCATTATTGCCGTGATATATAGTTGATGAGCTTAGTAGACATGCGCGCGATGCGTCTACATGCACTGCCAGCCCTGCAGTCACATTGCAGCATGCACGAGCGTCGTCGGCCAGTGCCCGTGTTCTGCGCCGGCGCGACTCAGCGGCTCATAGCTGAGGGTCTATATAACACTGCGTTTCTGGGCGACGTGGGAGTTGCTGGGGCAACCACCAGAGTCAATTTCCCTCATCTTAACATTAAACATCCTCCCGTCGGACAGATGAAGTACGACATCCATTAACCACGGTACACACATGCAACACACAGCTATTTGTTCCGTTTCACAATCATGCAATGTAAACAGGCGCACGCGCAGCCTGCACGAACAATGTCAATATGACCGTACTCTAATGTAGGTATGTACACGAAGTCGTTGAAGGAGAAATTCTAGAAATGCGATAACATCGAATGCAAGAGTAACACTGTGTCGATCTGAAGTATAATGTGTTAAGTAGCATGTTCTGAAATAAATTTCGCCACCGATGCCAAATGAAAGTGGAAGCGGTCGTGCAGAACGCAAATAAAGTGCAACAGGACACGGACAGTGCGGTAGGGTGCAGAGAAGTAGGTGGCAGTAGAAAAGGTGTAAAGAATTAGTAGAGGACCAGCATATATTACATATAGATAAAAGTTTTAGGATTAAAAGTACTTATTTTAACAGAATAACAGGCTTAAAAGAGGGAAACTTAAAAAAATAGGCTTCTCTGTGTTGATTACGTATTAATTGTAACAATGTGTAACATTATGAAAGTGTAACAAGTATTATATTTATTGTACGATTTCACTCTTCTTAATTATTGATCACAAATTGTTTCTATTCGAGGCATTATTCATAATTATGATTTCAACTGTCTGTATATGCCATTCATTCTACTCTATCTAGAAGTTAATAGGTAGTACTGAAAACTACTTTTGAGAAAAATTATGTTTAGTAAATATTGTGGTGTTAACATTGAAGGCCCTGATTATAGTAACAAAGTATTATCTTACAGTACCTATGCTTATTACTTTCGATCCACAGCCGAATGCGTAGCGCGCGCTTGCGATTTAGCCTTAAGAGTTAAATAAAAGAGTTGAGTTGAGAAGACGCTTTGTGTGTCGCAAGTGCTTGCAGAAACTTACTTTGTATATCGTACTGTCCATCTTATTAACAATTAAATTGCTACAAACGATTTAATAACCGCCTATCGATGCGAGTTATAATCATTTGAAAAGCAAAGGTTGTCGGGGTTCAAGTACCACACGGAATAACGTCTAACTGCGGTCTTTACGTATTGTTTCACAGTTAGGCACATTTCATGTGGACCATAGTACCGGCATCGCGCTGCAAATACATAAAGCTGTAGGTACAGAATGCCATTCGTTGTGTAATCGCCTCATTTTGTCTTCATTCTCATTTTGTGTCATAGGTTGCAGATATTATCTTATCTAACCTATCATCAGCATCAAAAGTGTTCCACTATTATTTGAAACGCTTTTGATGGTGTAAAGTTACCTCACTTATCGAAATCCGACTTACTAGTACTTCTGGCTGACCAATTTAGTAAAGGCATTGCAGGTCAGCTTTATGTATATGAACGCGATGTCAGTTCTGCCGACTTCAGGCGACGAGTTGTTTCAAGACGTTTGTCTTTAAAACAAGAGGAAGCTGACCCTGGTCCGGCGCGCGTCGCCCTTGCCGCGCCGGCCCATGCCGTACTGTCACATGGCCGTGTCGGAGCTGCTGCCGCCCGGCTTGGCATCGCCGCCGACGCCTCCGCCGCCGTCCTCGTCGCGCGCCACGCGCCCGCCCGCCGCCGCGCCGCCCGCCGTCAAACCCGTGAAGTCCAGGTTGTACTGTATGCCACAACTCACTAGTTAGCAAGATTTCAAGAGTTTGCTAAAGAAGCCTGATTCCGATTGCTTTAGTGTTTTTTTTCTGAGAAAAGTATGCTTTTTATGACCCTCGGAGTTCAATTTTGAGTTCATACTGATCCAAAGGAAATGAGTAGGTATATTGGAAGGGTTTGAAAGGGCACCAGTGACAAACGTTGAAAAGGAACGGTTTGACTTGGTATGTAAATAAAGGGGCCGTTCAAGTATACGTAAGCAGAATTTTTAACATTTTCGACCGCCCCCTCCCCGTCGTCAGCAAAAGTAAGGAACGCTCTTCCCCACCCCCTTGCTTACGTAAACATGTAAGTATTTTTGAATCAGTTCTGGTTTCCTTATTGGTTCATGTAGCAGTCTAGAAATAAGGAATTTATAGTCTCGAGAGAAATTATTAAGTTATTGTATTGTGGTTCGCTATTAGGGCGATGACAACCCAGAGTAAGATCGCACCGGGTTGCCATAATAATATGATGATCCCAGATCCCATATGCCAAGTGCAAAATATTGCTGACGTAATCACATTTCGTCATCAAAAATAAGCAAATAAAACACCCTGTGAACCCCCTTTGGGGCTTACGTAATACTTGAATGGGCCCAAAAGAGTTGTGAAGTGAATACCAAGGTAAATATTAATGTGGCGTAAGAGAAGAAAATCAATGGATATAAAGACTGTGCGAGGATTGATAAATAATGATTTGTAAGAAAAGGGACCGAGTTTAATGATTGTGTGTCCATGGACAGGGGTAGAAGACAACGTGTGGCGCCGACTCCAATTTTAATGGGGGAAAGAGCAAGGAAATGATGATAAATCTAAACGATTACACAATTCTCAAATGAAAAGAAACACCATGCTCGCGAATCAATTTGCGGTCATATGCAGTTAGGTAGAATTTAGTAAGACCACGAGGAATTCAAATTGTAATCACGTCTTAGGTATAATGGGTACCTTTTACAGTATAATGGCAATTTTTGAGACCGAGTGTATTGGTTTTAATTGACATTAGATAAATTGTAGCAATATTACTTAAAAGAGAAAAATAAAATGATTCACTGAAAGTTCATATTTAGGCTAATAAACTTTAAGTGAATAATTAAGTAGTTAAAATACCACACAGATGCTAATCTAATAATAATAAGTTATCAATTGCAACACACACCAACAACATTAAGATTAGCTATGGATTAAGTACACCAAACAAAGCTACACTAATCCACGGTTAGTAAATGATCAGTCTGTTAATGATTTGAATTGGATACAAACTGAACTGTTAAACAAAACCACAATTCTGAGTCCACAAATACCTACTTCAACCATTCAGTACACTATTTTCACTTTTATACGTGGATGCTTTTTGTAAATTTGGCTTCCAATGCATAGGAACTCTCTCAGGCATACAAAGGGAATACTGAAAATAAATGTAACAAAATAACACATGAACAAAATGAGACAAGGCAAAAGCATAAATAAAGACATAATAAGATTTGAATGAAGGCTAGACACGAAACAAAAGACGTGAAGTTTATATAGGTATACACATAGGGTTGTGTTGGGATGTTGTCTGTGCTGTGACACAGGTAATAGGGACTACTGTTAGTGGGAATGTGATTAGCTGTTCCCGTTGAGGACAGGTTCTAGCTCACACTTAATTCCTGTATAAAAGAGGTAGATCGATATTAGCATAAATACATATTATGTATTCATGAAGTTGTTTTTTCCTATGGGCATGATGAGATTAATATAGTCATATTTATTGATAGGTAAACTACGTAACTCAGGAATTATGATACGTGAACAGCTGATGATAGAAGTAGTTTGAGGGTGCAAGATAGAGACAGACCGAGTCGTCCCTCGCCTGTGCTGAAGTTTTGTTTATGGCTTTGTCCAGCGGAATAAGACCCTGGCGTGGATGGAACCACCCGGTGCATGGAGGAAGGAAAAACAAATAAGAAATAAATACAACAATGAAAAGTAAGTAAAACTGGGGCTTGTCATATTTAAACTGCTCTATTGCTATACGTAAAAAAACTAATATTCTAGTAAACTAATGAGATTTATTCTTGTTGTTTTCGACTTAAGTTTACTGGTTTTGTTTGGCAAAAGCTATTGTATCTTCAAGGTATAAACAAGAGCCAAGAATAAACCTCGTAATTTAATTCACACTGTTTCACCGTTTTCCCGAAACTCTAACAATCACGAATTAAATATAATTTTTAAAGTACTTAACAGGTGCAACACTCTGGTGCCTTTTAACCACTCCCACACGGGCCTCCCACGGCAAAGGTACCTAAGGAACATTATGTTCCAATGCACTAAAATCTTTACATTTCCTAGAAATTTTACTAAACTGTCAAAATGTGCGATGTGTTGCTCGTAAAAAAAATTGAAAAATGTAATTTTATAGTAAAATATATTTAAGGAATGAGCGGTCACCTTGTTCGCGCAATCGAAACATGTCGTGACGACTTTACTAATAACGTTCATAAGATGTTTGGTTTCCTGTATGACGTTGTCTACTTTGCTGAAGGTGGCTGCGCGCCCCACCGTCGGCTCTTTCACCGTGAACTGAAGCTGTTGCACATACGTTGGGACCTTATCTAGATGCTCTAGAAGTTCTTTTTTTGTTGCTCCCGCGGGTACCTTAAAATATATTTTATATGATAGATACATACATATGCCATTTAACTATGAATGTTTTGCATGCGGTTATAGGTTTACCTGGTAAGAAAACTGTCGCACAATCTTATAAAGTCTGTTGGCTTCCTCCGCGAAATATTCCGCTTGTGTGAAGAGGTCTTGAGTAGTGTTTAGACGGCCTTCACCTTTTGTGAATTGGTACATAGCGAAGGCCATGGAAGACATATTTTTTGCCCTGAAATTTATGAACGGAAAGTTGAGATGAAAACTTATGAAATATACAGGTGTATATAAAGCGAGTTGTGAGATTTTATGACAATTAAAATTTGGATTCGTAATCAAATTTAAAAAAATATCTTAATAACTAAAAAGAAGGTTGTTATGGTAGGTATGGTCCAGCGTAACAAACAACTTTCTAAGAACAACTCAGCTTTTTACAACTGGTTATATTATACAGAAATAATTTTCAAGGCAGCGAGCGCCCCGTGCGGAAACCGAAATCCTGCGTGAATTTCGGTTTCCGCACGGGGCGCTCGACGGTAGACGCCATCATGCGCAAAGCCTTCAACACCCTGCCTTGGAGTTGCATCAGGGAGGCACGCCGGTATCACCGGGTGCCTACCTACCTCTGTCGCGTGATCGAGGACTACCTGACGGATAGAGCCGTCATTTACCCAAGTCACCGGGGAGAGTGGAACCGGCGAGAATGCTTGCTCCTGTGGGACATCGGTTACGACTGGGTGCTGCGCGGCGACCTCCCTGGTGGCGTCAGCGTGGTCTGCTACGCTAACGACACGCTGGTCCTGGCGCAAGGGAGGTCGCACCAGGTGGCGGCCGTGTATATGACACGCGGGGTTGCAACAGTCGTTGAGAAGGTCCGGCAATTGGGTCTCGAGGTGGCCCTGCACAAGTCCGAGGCCATGTGCTTTCATGGCTCTCGGAACCAGCCACCATCGGGATCCTGGATAACGGTGAGAGGGGTTTGACTTGGGTTTCGTCCTCGACAGCTGGTGGAACTTTGCGGAACACTTCCGACGTTTGGTTCCCAAACTGCCCCAGTTTCTTCAAGCAGCTCTTGCCCAATCTAGGGGAACCAAACGCCTCCTTCCGGAGGCTGTATGCGGGGATCGTGCGGTCCATGGCCCTTTCCGGGGTCCCGGTGTGAGCGCTGTCGCTAAAGCGCCTGCCAGCGTGCCACCTGGTAGCGGCCCAGAAGGTCATGACCATTCGGCTGGTCCGGGGATACTACACGGTCTCTGGCGAGGCGGCGAGCCTCGTAGCCGGATTGCTGCTATAGGATTTGGAGGCGAGAGCCCTCGCGCACCTATATACGTTGCGCGTGGTGGCGCTTCGCCGGGTGAAACTTAAAAGCCGCGGGAAAATGCTGCGCAGCGGACGGAGCTCCGGCGGGATCAGAGGTATGGACACAGCGACTGTTGCAACCCAGCGCTGGGCACGCCACATAGGGTATAGTGCCTGTTAGGGTTGCGGAATTTGTTAGTAAGAGTCATCGCGGCCCTAGAACGTAAAGGGCACAAGAAGGATCACGGGTGGGTTTTAGTCAGTAAGAGTCTGACACTCCCTTCCGCTCCGCCCAGAGCGGGAGAAGTCATTTGATGATTTCCCATCCAAAAAAGGGTGCATGGATAGCCAAATCAGAAACTATGAGGAATAGCGAAAAACACTGAAATTACTTTGGATTTTTGAAAAATATAAAAATATTCCTTGATAGGAATCGAAAAAGTTGATTAAAAAAAAAAAAAAAACGCACCTTTAATTAAGTATTAAACCATCCGAAAGTGTCGCTAACAAGGATCTAATTCTGGCCAGTAACAACACATGGCAAACTAAAGAAAAGGCTAGTTTTGTGAAAATGTTACTTTTTAAAGTGTCAGTCCTACCTCTTCACAATATCGTTGTTTTCATCGGCAGCTGCGCCTTGCCATTTTTCAGTCTCGGCATCCATTTCAGAGGACATCATTTTCATTTCTAAACCAGACTTCGCAATCTTTGCTTGCTCGTCAGAGTCCAACCTCACTGCCTTCAGGGGCTTGCTTGTCGTCCCGTGTTTCTATGAATAAATTGGCGTTAATATTGTGTTGACGACACGGTTGGCGCAGTGGTTGAGCGTTCGGTCGCGGGTTCGATCCCCGCACGGAACAAATATTTGTATGGCCTACAGATAATTGTTCCGTGTCTGTGAGTCTTGTGTATGTGAACCCACGATACAGGAGTACATTCCAGTGTGGGGCAACATTTAAAAAAAAAACCAATAAATGTAGAGACCATAGATATTTTATATTTCTATGGTAGAGACTGATCACGCATTTGTATGTAAAGTTTCCAATTTGAGTATTAAGTTTTATATTAGAGTTTGTGTCGCAATTTATAGCTAGTTCTTACATGATGCCATTAAATTGTGAGAGCTTGCAAATAATTTTTGCGGTTACTGCATAAAATATCAGCATATGCCGAAATCAAATGTGAGAGTGTGTCGAGTGGATGTGTGCTTACTCCTGGCCTGGGCAAGCTGCTGTACTGCTGCTTGTCGGGGCGGTCGTCCGTGAGGTCCAGCAGCTCGCGCGCCAGCCGCGCCGCGTCCGCCAGCAGCCACGCCCACATGTCCACGAACACGTCGAGGTTTTCGCGCGCCGCGGCGCTGCCCGGGTGCGCCGCCAGCGTGCGTGCCGCCGTCACCACTTGCGGACCGTATATCCTAAGGTTTATTTCCGCAAACTTTGCGCTCACTTGCAAAGTCTCCGACAAAGCTATGTGCCTTAATAATTTGCAAACCTGTTCATTGAATAAAATACATTATTACTTACACTTGGTTAAGCGTATTTGTGTCCATTTAATTTAAGATTCAAGAATTTACCTCTATAATGTGATCTAATTGTTCATGGAGCCGGCTGGCTATATTGTGCAGTCTCTCAGATTCTCTCTCACCACAGGAACTAGCTGAAGGGAAAAAATACTTTGTTGCTTTCATGGATTTAGGTTACCTATATCCATTAAACAGCATTTAAACAGAGCCATTATGTGTTTTGTGAAGAAGCTGTTAAAAGACATGCAGCTCGTTAAAGTTGTTAGTTAGGACAATACTCTATACCTGCTTGTTTACCTATATATGCTAGGTCGGAGGCGAGTCTCTTGGCTTCGTCCGCGAGCGGGGCAAGGTCGCGCGCCTGGTCGCGCGCCGCCGCCACCAGCGCGCGCTCCAGCTCCGACGCGGCGCTAGCTGCGCCCGTGCACGCGCTCTCCAGGGCCGTCGCAGTACCGTTGGCACCTTGCTCTTCCTGAGTTGTGCACACTTAATAAAATCTTTGTACAGGATGGTCATTATAAGTGACAGTGGTAGCTTACCAGCGACACGGCGACGGCAACTAATCTCTCTAATTCGTAGGCTATTCGTTCGGCGAGGGCTAGGATCCGCTGGCGGTGGTCGTGCGAGGTGTAGGCGGAGTCGGTGAAGTCGTGCGTGCGCTCGACGAGCGCGCGCAGCGTGGCGGCTAGCGAGCGGCGGCGGGGAAGGTCGGCGCCGCCGCGCGCGCGCGCCGTCCGCACCTGTGCCGTAAGGCCGCGCAGCGCGCCCAGCGCCGTGCCCGCCTCCCATTGCGCTGCCTATACGGTTACTACATTTCAGTATAAAACACAACACATTTAAGTAAATTTTCAAATACACATATAAGTAACTTACACTTAACTATCACGGAACAACTAAATACCTAAGTTACAGAAAAGAGGTGAAATTGTAGCTTCGATTAAAGTGAAAAAAATGTTTAAAAAGTATTTACTTAAAGAAAATAATGCTATGCTATCTATTAAGCGTAAATGTGTATCGCTTTTGAGGTCTACGTCACATACATACGTGTGTCAAAATGATGTACTCGTATGCAGGCTTAGTACAACTGTTACTCACCGGTGTCAAACTCTAAGTACTAGGCAGATACTTAGTTTGGAAATAGACCTAATCGCTGAAATAGTCAGTAGATATGAGTACGTACCTATAATGTTATAGTAACGTAGCGGGAAGCTTAGCCAGGCCTTTACAGCTAAGGTACTTGGAGCGTGATCGTTAGCAGAATTTTGGGACGAATTAAAAAAAAACATTTTAAATCGTTAGAATCTATAGCTACGTTTAATGTAATTACTGATGCTCTTTACTCGTTCATACTATAGTTTAAAAAACCAAATGCTTCCTCAAGTCCAAATATTAATAAGTCCTGAAATATAAACAATTGAGAAGATATTGATAGCAATCTAAGACATTATTCCGATCACTAAATTGAATAATGTCTAAAGTAATAAAAAAGAAAAACAATTAGGTAAATAAGACTGAAAATAAAATCATAGATCATTTTACAATAAATACAAATAAAGTATGAGGAAGCAAATTGCAGACGAACTAAACATAGATTTTATTCACAGTACATAATTAAAAGTAAAGCATACAAGAGAACAATCTAGTGCTTATTATGTACAAATAACAATAATTTCTTACATAAAAATGAATGCACTCGACTACCTGCTTTCAATAAATTGATACCTGTTCATGACTATCCGAGAAAGGTTTCATCTACAAGAAAAGAAAATAAAGAGTGTTTATGTTCGAAGAATACGCATCAGACAGTGTCACAGAGGACCTGACAGACAGAGCAATCAGTGGAAGGAATAGAAATGATCTCAATTTATATAAATAAACAAGTGTATTCCATGCTTTGCTCAGCTGTGGTTATGATCGGCTGAAAGGTACACTTAGGTACATCATTTAGAAAAACACTAACCTATTTGGGCTAAATTTAAATCGATACAGACTAAAATACCTTTCATAAACTGAGTTAGTCTTATTAATTAACGTCGGACTTAAGGTTTGGTTAACATGTCAAGAACTGGGAATCGAACCCTTGAACATATCATGTATTTTTTATGTTTGTTAAAAATGTTGCTATAACCATACCGTGGTGAGAAAATTATCAACGTATAGGTAATAGAACTTAGCATACCAAATTATTAGATATTATTTGATAATAATTATAATTGTTCGTATGAATATAAAAGAAACAGCAGTAACGGTCATGTGACCGATGTTGCTGCTGTTTCTTTGTACAAATACGTGAGTGTGCCCGGCGAGGCAGGAGCCGGCTCATCGCGATAGCGTTGATCTGTATCGCTTGGCTACAGCTCAGCCTGCCCGATATACTATCGATATGATCGTTTCTAAATTACTTTTCTATTCGCTCTCCTTGTCGTGTTGTAGATGTAAGTCATCATCTAGTCTCATCTAAGCATATACCCTACTTAGTAACAAAAATAATTGCTGGCTAACTAATTTTTAGGGTTCCGTAGTCAACAAAGAACCCTTACCTATAGTTTCGGTCTGTCCGTCCGTCTGTTTGTCTGTCCGCGGTCTTGTTTAGAGACTATGGGGACTGTACAAAGCTGTAATTCGGCATGAATGCACATATTAATGATGCCGAAAAATGGTAGAATAAAAACTTGAAAAATATATTTTTTTATGGCCTCCCCTTTTTTTTTTTTTTTTTGGATGGGAAATCATCAAATGACCCCTCCCGCCCTGGGTGGAGCGGTAGGGAGTGTCAGACTTTTACTGACTAAAACCCACCCGTGCTCCTCTATGTGCCCTTTGCGTTCCAGGGCCGCGGTAACTCTTTCGAACAAATTCCGCAACCCTAGGAGGCACCGACCCTATGGGGCCCCGTCTCTGGTGCTGACGGCTCCTTGAGGCGCGCGTGAAGCACAACGCGTCGTCGACTCAGCCTGGTATCGGACGGCGAGCCACCCACGCTCACCGTCCACAGGCATCAGCCACTGCGCAATAGCACAGCGGCCGACTTGTCTCTGGAGGAGGCCGAAATGGGACCATTACTGGCACTCCATTTCAGCCCCCTCCCGAGTACCGGGAGTCGCAGCACCCACAGCAGAAGCGGCAGAAGCGGCGACGGAAGCCGCGGCGGCAGCAGAGGCGGCGGCGGCGGCGGGCCTCTTGCCCTTGGTCGGGGCGGATGGCGCGCAGGCCCTTCCCCCAACCCAGTGCTCGGCCGGCTTGCCAACAGCCGCACATGCACTGCAGTGCGGCGTGGCCTCGCACGAGCCGGCCCGATGACCGGGCTGACCACAGCGGAAACAAAGTCCACTGCGGTCCACCTCCGAGGGGCACATAGCTCCCGTGTGGTTGCCCACATGGCAGCGGTAGCACCTCAGAGGTCTGGGTTCCAGCAGTTTTACCCGCGCAGAAACCCACCCCACCAAGAGCCTTCGACCCTCCGACACTGTTCTGGCCGCCGTCACGGGGCAGCTCACCACAAGGGTTTGCATGCCCGTGTTGTCAGGCCGGAGGGTGCCCGCCTTGACGAGCTCGGCAGAGCACCCCCCAGTCCTGGCGACGGCGGCCACAACCTCCTCCTCCGTCACGGAGTCATCCAGGCCCACTATGCGCATGTCAATGCACTTAGTCGGCCTGGAATGGTACCTCCCCTACACGTCAAGTTGGGATGATTTTTTGTTTCGCATCCACCCCATCGGGTAGGGTGTCGTTGGATATATTTTTCAAAAATATTACGAGTCTTCAAAGATCATTTTCCGATTTGGGGATCCGTTTGTGAAATATGAAGTTCTGAAGTGGAAAAAATCGTTACGAGTCCAATGTCCCCCCTTCTACCGGCTTAACGGTTGCTTCTGGAAATGTGAAAAAAATCACGGGAGTAGGAAATATGCTGAATTTAAAAGGAAAACGATCACGGCTAAGAAGGCTTCACAAGTTACTGATTAATAGTCGATTAACTAAAAAAAATGTATTCGAAGAAATATAAAGGAAAGGTTCCCGCGTATGGTCCAATATAAAATAATGATCATAATAATGGGAAAACAGCAGTTTCCCGCGTTGTTAAACATATATTTACATTCTTATCAATATAAGGGCGTTTTTCCACTCGTTGAATCATGCGTTATTGTATTTGTATGAAATTATTGTCTTATCGGTGTAATTAAAAAACTTCGTATACAAATCGAATTGTAAAGTAATCTAATAGGAAATACAAGTGAGTACACAAACGGCCTTATTATAATATTAACTACCTACTAAAATACATATAACACTACCAAAAATATATTCTACTTAAATGATGACGTTCAAAAGTAATGGCCTAATTGAAATAAACGTTTTGACTTTTGACTTTATTGAAATCCTAGTGTATTCTCCATAAGTCGCATTGTAGTGTAGTTTAGATGGTATCTTTATCTAATCGGCTGGGTAAAGTTCCCCGTTAGTTAGCAGGTGTGTACATCTGTTCCGGAGTCCGGTGTGTCGCACGCTGCGGAAAGTGCGGAAGCTTCTCTGAACATAATATGTATTCTCTAGAGATGTAATATAAAACGAGAAATGTTGTATCTATGTTTAAGGGCAACACTATCACTGTAAAGACTAAAGAGGCCTTAATTTATCCCTATTGATATTATAATCTTGTAATGAAGAATGTTAACTAATTTTGATTATTAGCACTCCATATTCTCTGTCAAAAATAAAAAATACTAGTGAAAGAATTACTTCGATACGTCAATTAGTTTCCGATTTAGAAGTAAAACAAGTTGCAACTCCACGACGCGGGCTCCCGGTGACGGTGTGACGTCATCGTACAACACGCTCAGTCTGGCTCACTCAGTCCGCTCGCGGTCGCGTGCCTTTACCGTCGAAATTATACCTAAATACTTTTTAAAATGTCCAACCCAAATACTAGGAAATCATGTGTTGTGCCTAACTGTAAAAATACAACTACCAATTCGCCTGAAAAGTTATTTTTTTTTCCTCGCTTCGACGATGTAGTCACATTAAAAATGCTATAGTATGTTTACAGCCATCTCTGCTGGCAGTACAATCTTCGCAGGTTACATTTAAAACTTATTGATCCTTTTCATTGCATTCTAAACTGCAATGATAAGGTATGGTACGTACGCGGTGTTCTGGCGTGATTCTACATTTAACCATACATACATCACCTACTCTTTTTACTTCAACATAACCAATAGAGTCATCGCCATAGCTCTCTTGCCGATCTGAAATAAGTATCAAATAAAAATAAATGGCCTTACGTATTTTGTTAGTAAAAAAAAATACAAATAAAAAAAAGGTTTAGTACCTACATCTGTAACGTTCAATCCACTACATCTACATCCTAAGTACCTATCCTACTTCCTACTAATATTATAAATGCGAAAGTTTGTGATCTTTCACGCAAAAACTCCTGAACGGATCTGGACTGGACAAAGTCTGGAATAACACGTAGGCTACTTTTAATCCTGGGAAAATGTACAGTTCCCGAGGGAAACGGGGGCGAAGCTGCTGGCGGAAGCTAGTTTGCAATAAATCAATGTATGTATTCATTTAAATTTACTAAGAAGAGCGGAACCTACCTTTATATACATACGTACCTACCTATAGCTACAAAACTATAATACATATTTGTTGTCTTAACGTAAAATTTAATGGTAGGTAGGTACTTCTACTGTTTGAGTTGCATTCTTCCAGTACGATATTAGTTGGGTATTTTGTTTTGATAAAACAATTTAGAACAGATAAACTATTAAGCTTAAGTAGTAGCAAGGAAAGTTTACTTAGGTAGATATTTTTGCATTTTATTCATTTTAATAAAACAATAATAAATTTTTATTCCTCGAATTTCGGCGGCAACGGAATCACTGTTTGTTGATAAATAATGCGCAACCATTAATCCATCTATTTTAGGTAGATTATCCGATTGCCCTTTTTCGAATCCTTCATCCATTTATTAATCGAATAATATTTACTATATTAGACTATTAACGTAATACGCGGACAAAAACACAACAAAATACTGCGCAAGCTATAACACCCACTATAACCGCTGGCCACTGCATACGAAGCGGGCCGCGGCCCGCGAGGCGCGTTGTAAAATGACGTCATAGGCGTCACGTGACTGTAAGCGAGACTCGATATTTTTCGAAAATTTGAATGCCTATAAAATCAAAACTACTAGGTATTTTTAACTACAACAAAAACTAGTGTATTTGTATACATACAGGCTTTACTGAGACAAAATTTCAAGCGATTTGGCATACCTAGTAACATTCTTCATTGTAATGCCATCGAGGGCATTAAAATTTACAAGATAGGTATTCAACTTTTTCAACAATGTATCATTTTCGACCCCTATATGGATAGAAATTGGTACAATGGTAGGTATCTGGTTAGGTATTGCTAGACAAGTAAGATAGCGGCATTCGGTACCACTAGCGCCATCTACATCGTATCGAGTAGCAGAACTAGTAGAGTCAAGAACCTTCGAGACTTTTCCATGCTAGAACATTCTAGAATTCTCGAACCCTAGTCAGTCGCGATCGATATGTACGCGAAATTTCTAGATCTTTTTACGATGGAAGGTTCTGGAATTAACCGGCGCCCTATATAAGGCTGGCACATATTTTTTCCGGTTGAGCAGTAACCAGCCTTAGCGAGCTGAATTGCGAGTGGTCACATAAAAAAAAAACCGATCTATTATTGGATTAGCGATACAAGTGATAACTTCGAGAGCGATCTTCAACTGCGAACTTAAGTGATTAGTAGTGCGATTGTGATTTATAATTAGTGTGTTTAAAGTTGTAATTGGTGTTTGTAATTTATTAAAGTGTAATTTTTGGTTATTTAATCGGTTGTTTTGACTGTCACGAACCTGAAGCTCGTAACAATATCATTTATCCGAACGTAGCACTAGAATGTATTAAGTGCTATAGTTACCTAGTAAGTTAAGTAGTAAACAACTATACTTTAGGTATAGCGTGCCTCGGTGTTCACATCACGATAGCTTCCGGCAGATTTCAGCAAGACGTATGATCTATTTAACTATAATGTGTGAGTGTAACAACTATTTCCTATAACGTGTGTCTACTACACGTAACTACCCTCGGAACGTGCTTAGCGGCGCGCGTCTCTCGCTCAACTTGTTCGGTGACATGTTCTCGTCGGTAAATGTTTGCACTGGTGACTTCTTACCTATTCTTGGCTTGCACTGCATCTAGCGGTTTATCATAAATAAAAAATGTAGCTAGATTTGGTGCCCAGATTTTCAGCCGTAGTTTTGCTTGCATGAATTTCAGATATTCTGACTTTGTACTGCTATTTTTTTGGCTTTTCTGGGATCATAAAAACTCGCCTATCTGTGAAAACCTGTCAATTCTTCGTGAAATGTTTCGAATACAGTGCTGTTTCATTTTTTAGTTTTACGATAGATTTCTCACAAAGCAAGAAGTTTTAAAGCGAAGATAAACTTAATTGAAAGTAAGCTTCAGTCTTATTTTCCATTACCGACTTTTGAATTTGTAAAGAATCGGGTAGTTATTTTTATTGCAAACTATAAATGAATACTAGTTTTCTTTGCAATTATATACTCGGACGGATTCTTCCATTTCAGGAACTTAAGAAGACAGCTGGGATTTGACTTTGATCCCGACACAAAACTGTCCATCTGTTGTTCTTTAAGGCACGTCGATTGACGTTCATACTTGTTACAAGCTTGTTTCGGAAAAGGATATGGGCTACTTTTCCCGGCTGGATAGCGAATTGCCCTGGTATATGAGCCGGAACATTATTTCCTTTCAACCAAAAAAATCGTACTGTACTGTAATTGTACCTGTATAGAATATCCATTCCATGATACCTATATCATGGAATGGATATTCTATACAGGTCACGTGCAAAGGCTATTTTATTCAGGCAGTTGGAACAACTGGAAGGTTTATTGTACGCCAGTGTTATCTGCACTGTTTGGTAGATGCTCGTATAAGCTAGTACATAAGTACTAGCATCACGTGCAGTGGCTTTGTGTTACGAAGACAAAGAGCCGACCTGATCTGATTTGATTGCAATGGAACGTCTGTTTTGTATCCAGTCTGTGAGATAGTCCTAGTTGATGATGTCCATTTAAACGTTATAAAATTTGTTACCAACTGTACAAACACAGAGATGACAAACGTCGACAAAAGGACGATAAAAGAATGGTTTATAATATGATCACTTACGAAAATAACCAAAATCTCTACGAAAGATAGATCCCAGAAGGGTTCCAAATTAACTACAAAGATAGTCATCTTTAGCCAGGGTTTAATGCGGAAAACAGTGTTCTCTCACTGAATTATAACACATTGCTTATAGGTTTGTGATTAAGCAATAACGTGGTGAAATGGTCGTAAACAAAATTAATTCAAATTTCGACCATAAGCATTCATTCGTGAATCGGCTCGTGCCCACGGCACACACGCCGCAGACAAAGCGGTGTTTGATGTCGCGCATTGTGGACATTATTTACTGCATCTATTGTTGTTGTCCGAACGCCCAACTGTGCCACGCAATTTGTGTTCATGATAATAGAGATACGTAGGTATAAACCTACCTATCTATATTTTCATGAAACCTTATCCGAGGTTTTATTGAATAGCTTTAGGATTTCTAAAGGTCGAATATATTGTCGAACTTTTCACCGCCATACGGTTATCAACTCGGTACCAGCATAATTGGTTGGTTGGGAAACAGAGTTCTCTTAGTACAATTTTTGATAATTCAGACAAAACTTATGGTAATGAAACAAATGGAAACTTGGGATTTGCGTGACTTATTTCCGCGACAACTTTTATAATGCTAGCTAAAAGTATTTCATTGTCAGTTGGGTCTCATTAGTAGTTCAGAAACATGTCTAAAAAAAATTCAAGATTTAGAAGAATATTAGTGTACGCTAGAGCATAGGAGTGTGACATCAAACCTCATGGGCGCTGGGCTCCTCGTGACCTGGCAGGCCGTCCCTCACCACGTAGTGGATCAGGTCCATGGCTCTCCTCATCTGACAGAACACTGTGTCCCTGTTCTCCCGCGCCGACGCGCTCGTTGGATGCCTCATGCATGTCTGTTGGCAAAAAATATTTGGTAAGTATGATGAGAAATGTAAGAACGGGCGACGTGGATTAAGGTGCAGTCTCGTAAGAAACTCATTGCCCGTTTAAACATTGATGGGAAGTCAGAGTTGAATATAGTCCAATAACTCCGGCCTGTGGGCAAGCAACCCTTTATTGACTATTCGCTTAAGCTCCGCACCAACGTGTGTCTCGACTGCCGCAAGCACTTGGCAGTGCGGTCATACCTCCGACTCGACTGAGTGAAATCCTCTTGGCACGACTTGGTTACCAGACTGTCACTATGTTAAGTAGACAATGAAGTTAGTAGGCTTGTGTTTTAGCTACATAAGGATGTATACCTGTCAGTAGATCGGAACCTGCCAGTGCCAGCAGGTTAGTAATATTATATAGTGGACTCCAAAATAAAGATAGCAAATAAATTTGAGTACTCCTACTCAGATTTCTATGCCATCTTTGGGCTATCTCTATTTTATTTTCTTTCTCGCGATTCTTTCACACCAACGGGCCGCCCGGCAGCCCCAAGGCTCTGTTTAGAAGAACAAATATTTAGCTAGTCAAAGTGACTGCGGTAGAAAACTCGTTTCGACTATGAAAGAAACCCTGTCAGTTACCAAACAGTCTTGAGTCGTGAAGGGCGACCGCAAACCAGAGGGACAGAGCTTTCACAGTGAATTTTGATAAAACCGCAGGAGGCGGTAAAACACGCACGTAATGTCTTTGGATCTAGTGCATAGACCATACAAAGACTATTTTAGTTTACTACAAAGTATAAACTAATATACATAAGTAATACAAAAAAAACAGCAATTAGTTAACATAAAAGATGTGTTAATTACGTCGTCCGAGGGGTGCTCCTGTCCGGCGCGGTAGGCACGAACTATCCCTACGAGCTGCATCTGTATGCGGCTCACACAATCGTTTAATGCTAATAGCAGTAACGCCACGTTTTCAGTCGCTAGTCGCTACTGGTGGCCTACATTTTAGCGGTCGGCTTTCTGCTAATAGTATCGATCCAAATATGAACAGAATGGTAGTTACACGTAACCATTAGAAGAATATTTTTTAAAATTATTCAATACTTAAAAATACAGCTTTAATTAAACACAAAATAAAATAAATCAAAACTTTCATATTAAGTACAAACCCGTCGAACTGTTAATACGTTAGAATAGGTCAAATTCAATATAAATAACTTTGCGGAGTTGCGGAGGTACGTAGGTAGGTTAGATACGAACACAGCGCAAAGTTTGTGCATACTTCTGCCTCAGCCGTAGTTGGGGGAAGACGACATTATAGGTGCTGCAAACTTGTGTAGTATTATCATAAAATACTGCAACGTGCTGTTAAAAGTGTAACGATTAAATTGTCACGACAGAAAATAATAGATACAGGAAAGTTATTTTTGAAAAAGATCTTTATCAATGTCAACATATAAAATAGACCCGTGGAAAAATGAAAAGTCTTGTAAAATATGTCATGTGAATGGCTAGGGGAGGCATCGGCGAGTCACACGCTCGCTCGGGTTTGCTCGGGCCCGCTCGGAAGCGCTGACAAATTGCTAGCTTTGCCATCACACAGCTGAGTGCGATTGTTCACTCACCCTCCTCATGGCACACTTGACACTAGCAATATATAGCAAGCTTGCCTTTGTTTAAACGGTCCTCATTACTTTGTAGGTATCCACCTATCGTCTTGACAATGTTCCTCTTTGCACTTGATTGGAATTGAGAACAGTTTCAAGACAGTTTTAAGAACCTCGGAAAACACCTGTAGCATAGACCCACTCTATAGTAATGAGACCGTTAACTGAATCGTGGCGGATGCCTTAGCTATTTTAGTTCAGTTTGCAAGAAGGAAATCTGTACCTACGTATTACTTGTACAATTATAGTATACCTTGTACAAAGACAGATAACGTGCAGTTTTTAGAGAGCCGTTAGGAGGACTAACTGCGCTCTAAAAATTACACTTTATCTGGGCACTTAAAAATTGCATGATTGTCCAAGTCTCAAGCCCTTAGGGAATAAAAATGGGGTCGGTATTTCAGTGAGTACCGTCAGAAGCGCGATGGCCATTCTTAAATTGTATCTTCTTGAGAACTGACGATTTTAATAGCTCTCATGTGGACTGTAAAGCGATTTAATTTCAGATTACCTACTTTTGTTAAACTTTATAGACTTAAGTACCTATTCAATCACCAGCTTTGTAGAGAAAAGTAGCCTATGTTACACAGTAATAATATAGCATTCAACTGATGAAAGTTTTTTTTTTTTTAAATAATGCATTTTCTGCTCGAATGTGTGTCAAGTCTTTCAGGAAAGAAAAAACTTTTTTTTAATTAATGTTCCCCAAACCTTATGTCAAAGTTACGGCCCGTCTGACCCACATATACCCCGTTGCAGACGGGCCGTAACTTTGACATAAGGTATGGGGATCATGCAAAGACCTTACAATAATATGGACCAGAAATACCTACGAAATACGCGTGCATACCTACTATAAATCTGGCCCAAGAGATGGCGGCCATTGCTAGGGAAGCACATAAGTAATCAAAACCAAAAAGTATCGATATCGATACCAGAGTTACTAACATTTCTTATGGTACATTTAATTTTGTTACTATCAATACTATTAAACTTTGGATGATTAGATTACAAGGGGTGAGAAGCTACATTTTATGAGCGACTGACTGACTTCGAATTTTGTTTTTGCGAGTGACTTTAAGGACAACCGAGGTTTTTTGCGATTTCAGGTTCTGTTCTACATTTAAAGTTGTTCATAAAGATTACTCTGACCCCCAGTATCGCTATTTCAACTTTAAAGGTGTGCATGTGTAGAGTCGATGGAAAACTTAATATTTGTTACTTAGCAAAAAGGGGCCGCAACGGAGCGCTTTTGTAAGGGACCGCGCGGGCGATCGTTTTACGTAGGCTCGGCCTATAGAGTATAAATATTGTAGAAAGATACTAACACTGAGGTATTAAAAGGATTAAAACAACAAAGTAATATGAAAAATGTACCTTTATTCACTATAATATATCACCAGGTCAAAGTAAATGCCTAATGTTAGTGAGATATTTATTAGGCACTTTTGAAAGTCCCAACCATTACCAATTATTGTGAACTATCCATTGAAATCTGAGTTTAATTTTATAGAAACTAAAAGTGGCCTTCTAAATCACATTACGAACTAAATCATGTATAACAATTTTATTAACATATAACTACTTCTTAAATAACTTCTGGCAACTTGTGACCTATAATTACCGCTAATTCGTTCAAGTAAGAGAAGAAAAACCATAATTCTGACCGAAAAGACACATTTATTTAAATAAATGTAATGTAACTGTTATTATATCCGAAAACGTACCCCTTCGTTTGTTTCAGAAAAAAAAAACTTGACCATCGATATTATTCAATGTTAATTTATTAAAATAGTTTCTTAAGGATAGCTTTTCACAAGCCACTTTTGGCATAGTACTTCATTTTTAGGGAACCTGTGTAAATAAAAAACATGCAAATTTATTTCAGTTTGATGCAGTTAGTGGAACAAATCAGAGTGAACTAAATAACCACCACCTACTGCATGACGAATTGATATTGTCGTTTTAGTACTATCACTATTTTTATTTTTATTCTGTTAGTTTTATTTTCAAAATCGTCTCTTCAAGCCCTTCATTTTGATACCCTACTCAACAATATATAATACAAACTAAAAAAAATTAACTTTCTTATCGATAGCTTATTTAATAAAAAGACATCACTATTTTGAATTGTCATTTCTATTGTAAACAAAACATGATATAAATTTAGCAAATAGAGGTAAATATCAGAAATAATTTGTATGTACATGTGGGAACTTTGATTCTATAAATAAAACAAGGATAGTTATACAAAAAAAATAGCAGTATGAGAAAGTTTTTCTTAAAATACGGCTACTAACCTGTGCATGTTTAATTAGGCTCGATTGGGGTTTTTCCTTGCACCACACTGAATTATTGCACACGTAGGCATATTCAATTTGCTCCACTAGACACTCACAGCACAATACAATTTAGTTTGGAGCGTTTTTATCCCTAAAAATCGTAATCCTCCTGGGTCCCGGTGGAACCATTTGGTTCCACTAGATTCGCGCGCGATTTTACCGATATTTTTTGGTGTTAGTCGATTTATTTTACCATTCTGACGATTGTACTGTATGGTAGAATATATTTTCTAACTCTGGCAACACACAGAACAAAATAATATATCTGACAACATTTTGAAATGTCAGTGTAAAGTCGTGTAAACAAAGAGCCACTTGAGATGTTTATCTTAACGATTTTTTCTGTGAATGTTTAGATAAGTGTGGATATAAGTGGGTGTTTTAGTTTATTCTAAGTGTACTTATCATTTTATGGCTAAAACAAGCAACAGTTTTTGTGAAGTGGTCGAAAAGTTACAAAAAAAAACAACAACATCGGCAGTTTCGGTAGGTACTCAAATTCCAATAAGAAATGTTTATATTTCGAATTCTAATAAGATTCTTGTTTATATTGTAGTTCATAGCCACATTAATCAGCTACTCGACACCGTTTAAATTGTTTAAATAAACACTATACATCCGGAGCGATTACGTTTTAAGTGAGCGTCGGCGCGATGACTCATCGATGAGTCATAATTATTTTGATCCGCGGGGTCTGACAGGTTAAACCCAATGTTGTTGTTCACTTGACAGCTGACGTACTTCAAAACCACGGGCCCAAACAATGGCGGATGGCACGCGAGATACGTACATTGACGTATATGTGAAAATGTTGTCAGGAAGAGATAAAACAAATAGTGTGACGTCTCTTTCTTCAAATGTGAAAACTCATTGGTTAAAAAGAGACAAAGTGTAGTTTCTTATTTCTGTATCGATTTAATAGATATTTGTATAGGCAAATAAGATATAGAACATTACGGCATCTCTATATATTCTATACTCTAAGGGATCATGTTGCCGCGTATAGAAATGGCCATTCGGACAAATCGAATTTCGCGAAACATCTAATTGATACCGGCCATTCTTTGCGCGACAACAATAGTTTTAATATACTACATGTTTGTGATAAGGGTTTCCGGCTGTGTGTTTTGGAACAATTAGAGATTTTGAAACATAGTAATAATAATAATTTTGCACTGTTGAATGACCAGACGAATTTAGTTTCTTCCCCTTTACTGCGAATGTTTGTGGGTAGTTGTACACAAATAACCAACGGTGGCAGTGTATAAAAGGGGGGATGCCATGTACTAATTTCTCTGCCCTGGCTGGGGGCCTTAAATTCATTTGAGGCCACCACAGGATTGTCCGGTTAAGCAGTAACCAGCCTTAGTGTGCTGAACAGCGAGTGGTACATTCAAAAAAAAAAAAATACTAATTTCTCAGTCGCAATCTCAACGGTCAGCGAGTCAACACGTCCCCTGAGGATGCCTCGTGGAGAGGCGAAACACGTGTCGGTAATGGTGTTGGGTTTTGCTTTGCCTTCCTGCATGTGCATAAAATCCTTGCATTTGCCTTGTAATCTTGCATGTGCATAATATAGGGGGCGGGAGGGAGGTGCATACCTGCAACCCACTAATATTCGCGGAAATTAAAACTAGATATATTGTTTTCAATTTAAAATTAAAAATGGATTTCCGCAAAGTAACGCCTGACTCAATCAATTTTACTTTTTTGGAAGTCGGTTAATAAAGACGTAAGCAGGTACCTAGCTAAATATATCACAGCTGTCATAAACATCAGCGGCTTTGGCAAATCAGCATCATCTAAATCAAACCTCTATACTGACCCGCCGACTGCTGACAAAGCTAATCCATAACTTAGCCATAAATTGGGGCTAGTGTTATCCGGCATTGTCTTAAATAGTTTTCACTATCGAATAGTATGAGAAATTAGCGTCAAAAATCGAGGTTCCGGATTTAGCCCAGAGAAATAGGTAAAACAAAGGGGCAAATATGCGATATACTAGGAGATACAAATGATTACAAATATCAATATCCTAGGGAAGATTTCCCAACGGAATTATCTTCATTGAAAGATTAGAATGATTAGATGGTAGTACTAACGTCTGATACGAAATCTTGTGCGAAAAATGGTTATTTACACTCAAAGTTGCGAGCATGTGGTTTTCGCTAATATTTTTTGTATGTTTTAACTTTTGGGTCGCATACTAATTTTCCGTATTGCTAATGCTATTGCTTACATAAATTAATTTAATCAGAATTATTTTCCCGGTTTATATTGGGTTTGGAACCTACATAATTGATAGGAGCGAGCCAAGCGACGGGACTAATTTACGCGAGCCACGGGCCCCACCGGACATGCGGATTGAAAATTTATTACTGACCATTGACCATTGGTGTTAATAACGTGCCCTCGGAAAGTCAAGGTGTTTTATTAAGGGCTTTTCAATTCAATGATTGTACTCACGTGTAATCTGATATATGTTCCTATCAGGTTTTGTATGATCTTGATGAAGAATTATAGTCGCTGCCAACACACGTATAAAGGTAACAGGTGCGGTCTACTCGGTGGGCGTCTAATATGTATAAATCTATACTTATAATAAATCTGTAGAGAGGTCAATTCTGTACAAGGAATATATTTTCAAAATAACTATCAGGGGGTGATTAGTGATCGATACTGGTGCCAAAAATGCAATCAGTAAAATTTTTGTCTGTCTGTCTGTCTGTCTGTATGTTCTTTATAGAAACAAAAACTACTCGACCGATTTTAACGAAACTTGTTATTCTTCATACTCCTGGGCAGGTTATAGTATACTTTTCATCACGCTATAATCAATAGGAGCAGAGCAGTGATTGAAAATGTTGGGAAAACGGGAGAAGTTACTCCATTTTCTAAGCTTCCGTCGCGTGTGTAGCCTTAATGGTTAAAGTTACATAAATATCATGTATTACGGAAATGTTTTACATAAAATTATCTAAAAAATATCCCGGAACAGCGTATGTCTATCTTTTATGGTTGACTCACAATAGCTCCCGATAGCTTAGCAGTTCGGAGCTTTCTGATTATATTTGTTTACTCTTACGTTTATAATACTCATTAAAATAGATACATTTATTAATTAGTAGTTATTTTATTAATTAGTTATACGTAGTTATAGGTATTTATTTTTAAGTGAAGTAGGTATAGGTTATTATAATATAATTTTGGACAGGCATTTCAGCTTTACTTTCATTTCTTTTTTTGTTGTAAGTTGTACATATTTCACACACACATAGTGATCTATCAATGCACAGCCCAAACCACTGAACGGATCGGGCTGAAATTTGGCATGCAGGTAGATGTTATGACGTAGGCATCCGCTAAGAAAGGATTTTGATTAATTCTACCCCCAAGGGGATAAAATAGGGGATGAACTTTTGTATGAAACTTTGTCAATTTTAAACCGATCGGGCTGAGAGTTTCAAAATCGGGGGTAAAGTAACTATTCCACGCGGACGAAGTCGCTGGCAGAAGCTAGTAATGAAATAATCAAGTTACAATGGTTTTGGGGCACATGATGTTTTAATCAAAATTTTGGTTCGTGGATTGGGTCGTACTTAAATTATTAGAATAGAATAGATTACTCTTTATTATGTACACCATATAAGTACAACAACCATGTTACCTAGGTGTATACGTCAGAGCTGAGTGTCCATTTTTGTCGCCAGTTTCCGCGGATTTGGACAGTATGGCGGCATCTGGGGAGCTTTCAGGCGGGGTTTCAAATTCCAATCATGATTGATTAAAAGGTAAAATGTAGCGAAAAATTCAAACAAATCTTAGTTAAAAAATATTCGCAAGTGTAAGCCGTATAATTATAAGCTAACTACAGCTTTATCGTCCCTCACACTAAGAGTTTTGGCTTGATAACACTAGTGGTCAAGCACTAGTAGTTTTCGAACCTGCTACTTTATAACTCCTAGAAATAGGTGTAACTGATACTGATAAAAAAATCGAATCTACCCAAGGTTTTGTGTCACAATTATCGAGCTCGCTTCGCTTGCTGTTTCTCAGTTTGCACATAATTATTTCTCATTTTTTTAGACGTAAGTGTTGAGTATTTTATAAAAGAAACTCCTTGTCATATACCTACAAACTTTATTATACCAACCAATCAACAACCACAAATCTCCTAGACGGTACAAGCACTTCTTGAGTTATTAATTAGTTAAATAATAATTTTACATTGCTTTTGCGTGATACCAGTATCGGCCAACTTTTTCCCGCCCAACCTGACGTTTTTACTCTTGACAGCTTTTTATACATTTTTTGACAAAACGTCAGATTCGGTTCACACCACAAAATGTTGCCACTTACAGCACTATAAAGACAATCGTGATGCCAGACATGAATAAAATCTCTTTTTAAATACTTAAATATTTGCACATATAGAATAGGTCTTAGGTTATTACATGTTTAATTATTGATATGATAAACAAAGTCTGTAATTATCGTACGTTTAAAAGCTAATTTGTACTGTTTATTAACCTAATCAAACCTTTTAGTCTAACAACTCGGCCATCCGACTAACTTAATAACGAGACCTCTCGTTTAAAAAAAATAATTTAAAAAAACAATGAAGAAAGATTCGAACATTACTTTTGACATATGTAGATGTCAGATAACCAAGTTAACCTAGTTTACAATTATGTATCGTAAAATTACAAAGTAATAACTAATAATACATAGTAATATTTTTATGACATTTGTTTAATATAACAAGAGTAACATTCCTAATATAAAAGCTCTTGAAATCCACTTTTAGACCCTGCATGACATATTAGCAAAATTTTCCGCATTCTTAGCATGGGACCCTTCTAAAGGAGATCATGACACTGCCACCTTTAACAAGGCCACATGTTAATGATTATACTTACTAATACTATGTATTTAAGACATATTTCTGGTTTCGTAAATCATTTAAGATTAACATGACGTGATCTTCTCATGCTACTCCACAGGAGGTGCACATAACGCTGCCACCTCTTGCTTGACCACATGGTTACCAAGATCTTATTATCTCCAAGGGCTCTAGGCCGGCCATGACTTTACCCAGAGACTGCCCATGACGTTGCCAATCTCTGCATTGGAGTGTAATAACTGCTTTGGTGTATCTGAACTTTACTTAATCAGAATCTTGTAACTGTACAATTGACCACATGGTTACCAAGACCTTTTTATTATCTCCAAGGGCACTAGGCCGGCCATGACTTTACCCAGAGACTGCCCATGACGTTGCCAATCTCTGCATTGGAGTGTAATAACTGCTTTGGTGTATCTGAACTTTACTTAATCAGAATCTTGTAACTGTACAATTGACCACATGGTTACCAAGACCTTTTTATTATCTCCAAGGGCACTAGGCCGGCCATGACTTTACCCAGAGACTGCCAATGACGTTGCCAATCTCTGCATTGGAGTGTAATAACTGCTTTGGTGTATCTGAACTTTACTTAATCAGAATCTTGTAACTGTACAAATAAACTTTAACCTACATTACATTATCTTCGTCAACCTCTTCAGTTGAAGACATTTCATCATGAGCGCTACCAAAACTTAGCCATGTGAACAGCTTATCTAATACAACTATAGCTTCATAAGTTTTTCCTTTCTTCGTTAACGGATTGTCTTCAATAACAAACCTATCGTTAGGGAGTACTTTTCTTTTATTCAGTAGGGTTCGCGACATTTAGTGACCATCTTGACTAGGAATATTTCTAAGAACCCTAACTAGATTACCGACTGCAAAATTATTTCCCTTTTTCCTATGTAAATTATAACGAGCCTTATCTTTATATTTTTGTTGTGCTATTAAATCTTTAGCCGTTTCACGTAAATCTTCTAAGTTACTAACATCTTTGCCTACATCATCTATAATTTCACTTACGAGTACTCAAAGATGGGTGAGCCCTATGGCCAAATAGAAATTCCGTAGGAGTTTTCTTTGTTGTGGAATGTGCAGTGGTACCAATTGAATATCTGGTAAGTGATCATCCCAATTTCCCTTAGGTTTTTCATGAGACATAGAGCCCAACGCAGCCAGGATAGTACGGTTATACCGTTCTACCTGGCTGTTAGCTCGAGGGGTAGCCACGGCATTAAATATATGTTTTATACCTAATGACCTAGCAAATTCCTGAAATTTCTTTCCCGTAACTCGTACCCTGGTCAGTTATGAGTCTTGTTGGTGCCCCGAAGTAGCTAATGTGTTCTTTAAGAACACGTACACTTGTAGAAGACTGTATCACGAACCCGCGAACCGGTGTAATATTAATGTATTTTGTGAGTCTATAATGACAAGTATATAGCAAGTTCCCCTTTTGCTTCGGTTGAACGGGCCTAAATTTCTGTTTTCGGAATGGGATGAAGCAAGCTGGACTTGCTCCCCGACGGGACTTTATGGTAGGCACATTCAAGACATGCATTGACATCTAAAGGCGGCTTTTAATACGTTCTAATGTTGTTTTTTTTTCAAACCCAAAGTGTCCGACTTCGTCGTGATTTGCCTTAAGAATTGGCCAACGCTCACCTTTCGGTGCTACCCATCTGAGCACACTTGGTTCTATGATACGATAAACTCTACCATTTTTGATTTTGTAATTCTTAATTATGTCTGCGATGTTTTCGGAACCCGGATCAGTTAACACATCTTTAATACGTTTAGTATCGTCATCATTGTCTTGTACCGTTGCAATCCAATCTTGAGAACCTACGGTTAGTATATGTAATACACGCGTTTCACATTCTTTATCGGGGATAGGGCATCTACTGAGTGCATCGGCATGTGCCATTCTTTCACCTGGTCTATATTCAATGGAACAAGCATACTCTTTAAATTGAATCCACCATCTTGCTGTCGAGGTATTAAACCCCGTTTAGTTAGTGTTGTACACAAAGAGTTGCAATCAGTTACAAATTGTGGATTTAATTCCAAGCAAATAAACACGGAATTTATTTAGCGATGGTATTACTGCCAACGTTTCAAGTTCGTAAGAATGAAACTTTAGTTCGTCCGTAGTGGTCTGACGGCTGTATAAGCGACCAGTTTCCATTAAAATGCCAGCTATCGCATCCGTGTAGAACGCAAGGATAGGCCTTTGGACCAAATTTTGTTTCAAGGTTTCAAAGGCACTCTGTTCAACCTCAGTCCAACGCCATTAAGCATCTTTCTTCAGAAGTTCCGTCAGCGGTCTCGCTATTATTGCGAAACCCCTGACAAACCTTTTAAAGAACCTACCATACCAATAAAGCGGCGCACATCATGTTTATTTTGGGGTATGGGAAATTTGGAAACCGCCTTAGTTTTTAACGACCCTAGCCTGATTCCATTCGCACTTACTCCGAATCCCAGATATTCTATTCGGTCAAAACAAAATTTACATTTCTCGAGTTTCAGATTAATTCCGCTCTTAAGAAGTAGTAGAACTTCCTCAAGCAATTTAAGGCATTATTCCATCTACGTATAATTATAAGCACATGCTTATTTCTAAATTTTGCCAAAATCTTATTTATCGCCCTTTGGAACACGGAGGGAGTATTTACCAGCTTGAACGGCATACGATTGTACTCGTATTGGCCGTCGGGAGTAATAAAGGCATTTTTTTTTCATGGGACTCATCAGCTATTGAATTTGGTAATATGCTAAATGCTGATGCTAAATCAAGGGTGACGAACATAGTATTACCAGCCAAAAGATCCAATTGGTATTCTATACGAGGGAGTGGAAAATGCTCCTTGAAGTCTTGTTGTTTAGGGCTCTGTAATCAACACAGAGTCGCTCTTCGCCGATTTCTTTTGCACCAGAACCATAGGGCTTGCATTTGGCGAAGACGACTCTCGGATGACGCCACTCTCTAAAATTTCCTGAACCATTGTTTATACTAGCTATCTATCGGGGTATCAGAAACGATAAGGCCGATAGACGACGGGCTCAGAGTCTTTCAATTTAATTTCTATCTCTACACTAGTTGTATAGCCAAGTTCGTGCAAATTGGAAGAAAAGCATTTTGTGTAGGTATCCATAGAGTCAGCTACCCGAGCACATGTCACTAATGTATCAATAGTTATGTCCAAATCTGTGTCACATATGTTTTGTATAATTAATCTTCCTAATCCTACACTGAAATTATATTAACCGGGAAGAAGAAATTATTCATTATCGGGACGTCCCCTTATCGTCCCGTGCACGTAAATCTTACCGCTACAAATAGTATCAGACTTGACCTTTAAAGCATTGGTAGTGTGTTGTTTTAGATTATATGACTGAAAAGTCATCAATAAAAACTTGGGGTTTTCTTGGACTTGACAGCGTTTAACAATTACCTATGTCTGTATCAGTTTTTATTATTTGTATTTGTTTGATCAAAACCTCAACATCTTCTTCTACAACGTCCTGTATATCTATATTAACGTAAGCCTGTCCAATTGGCCAATAAGGAATATTACCTAATCCCTTCCAAAAAGGCAACGAAACAGTTTTCCAAACAATTAAACGCGTTAGTCAAGTCTAATTAGGGTGCATTTGCTCCCAAGATCAATATGAGACAAGTGTTTTTCCATTAACTGTAATCGGAATCTTGTACTGGACATTTATTATTAGTCGAATGCACCTTCATTATCAACTGGGACTCAATTTTGGTTTGATTTATTAAGGCAGTCATCAGCTAAATGACCTCAATTGCAACATGTGCATCTAATTATAGGCTTGGAACAACAGAAAAATGGGTGATCTGTGTTGTTACAATTGTAACACCTTAAACCTCGTGATTTAGGTTTTTTATCATTATCTGATTTTGAGCGGGCTTTCTGTCCTGCCTTTTATTCTTAAGATCGTTACCACTAGTTTGACCTAAACGCCTTTATCGTCAATGCCATAAATTTGAGTCTACTGCATACCTACCATTTATTTTACAATGATTCAGTAGATTAGTTTTAACATAAAAATACTCCTCAAGAGGTTCACCAAATTTACACCTCTTATCCAACATTTGAGTAAGCATCTCTACATAGTTAGTTTGTAAAGGAAAAGACTCGGTTAACTTTAGTTTCCATTCAGACCAAGAGTGTAGCAGAGAGGGGAGACCGTGATACCAGGTTTTAGCAATGCCACTAAGTTCTGGCAGTGCATAGTGCACTATTTGTTTATCAGACCACCCGTAAATCTGAGCACATTCTTCGACCTTATGTATCCAGGTCTCCACGGTCTGCTCATGAGACATCGGATCAAAATCAGGTACAACATTTAGTACCTACTGGAAATTTGTCGACATCATTGTTATTTTTACTTGTTATAACATTTAAAAGCTTTTACACTAAATCTACATTACTTAAAGTGGTACTCCTCTTCCCACAAGAAGATCTTTGATCTTAACTTGACCTTGACATCATGCATGATGCCTTTTAGACAACCTTTCATGAATGGTTCTAGAATTCTCTCCTACCTCCTGTACTGTAGGGCTCTGGAGCTGTCGTCGCTCACAAGACTGCTTACTTGTTCGCTTACTTCTCATTGATTGCAGCTTAGTTGACCTGCTACAGTGCAAAGTTGGGGTCCTAGTCCTGGACCGCATCATTATATTCCTTCCATACTGTGGGTCAGTCCTGTCCGCATACATGGACTGCTTTTCACAAGATTTTTGCCTGTACTTCGGCATTATTCACAATCGTCTTGGCTGAAACTTTCAATTATGCATATTAGACACTTTATAAGTTACACTTTACTAACTTAAAAACGGTGGAACACACAATGCTAAACTTTAACCTGGACCAGGATGAACCAGATCTTCAATAATAATACTCTTGGCATATATCTGTAGATAAAAGTTCTCAAAGCAAATTTTATAAACAATAAGTTCCTTAGCATGTGTACATGTAGGTACAATCAGCATCATAATAGACTACAGGACTTCAAAAGATGAACTTTTATGAATGAAAACTTGTACTAGGTGATATCTTGTTTGTAATAATTTAATTGGAGAGCAAAAGTACTTTGTAGGCTAGTAGTATGATAAACTAAACAATCAAGTTTTAATACATGAAATATTATTTTTTTTTTGTTAATATTTAGCAACTTCTGTTGTTAACCATACACATAATATTTATATTTATGTCATACTTATTAAAATACTGATCATAATGAAAAACTGCAAACATTAGTAAACTGTTGTTACTTTTACATTGTAAGAACATACAACTGTACTTGTTTAGTCAATAGCTCTCCTAGTTATCTGTGCACAGGAACATTTATATTCATCAACTAAGTACTTGGGTATGTACTATAGATTTAGAGAAGAGAAGAGAAGATTTTACTTACGTTTTCACTTCTGTGGACGTGGTAAGTAGAACTTGTAGCTCTACTTAAATCCTGACTTCTGATATGTTGAGTATTTTATAAAAGAAACTCCTTGTCATATACCTACAAACTTTATTATACCAACCAATCAACAACCACAAATCTCCTAGACGGTACAAGCACTTCTTGAGTTATTAATTAGTTAAATAATAATTTTACATTGCTTTTGCGTGATACCAGTATCGGCCAACTTTTTCCCGCCCAACCTGACGTTTTTACTCTTGACAGCTTTTTATACATTTTTTGACAAAACGTCAGATTCGGTTCACACCACAAAATGTTGCCACTTACAGCACTATAAAGACAATCGTGATGCCAGACATGAATAAAATCTCTTTTTAAATACTTAAATATTTGCACATATAGAATAGGTCTTAGGTTATTACATGTTTAATTATTGATATGATAAACAAAGTCTGTAATTATCGTACGTTTAAAAGCTAATTTGTACTGTTTATTAACCTAATCAAACCTTTTAGTCTAACATAAGGTTAATAAAAAAAATTCGGACTAAATACTATTGAGTGGTTAAGAGAAATTTATATTTTTATCCGTGCCAGGTTGCTGAAATTGGCAATTCGCTTGATTGTCATAGTCTTTCCGCATAAGGCGATTAACTAAGCATGTTTCTGTGCATATGGTAATAGTCACCCTACAAACCCTTAACATTTTCGCGATCGCTTCGCTTGCTGTTAAAGTCGATTGTTTGAAACACCGTTAAACAACTGCGAAATTGTCTAACACGTTGAGACAGTGAATTTCTCCCCTTCACAGACAAATATTTGCCTTCCTCCCCGTGCGAAATCCTGGATCCGCGTCTGAGTTACATTGTACATTAGACTATCATATTGCTTATTTGATTATCGATAGAACTACAACTTAAATTGTTTTTAACTTGATGCCAAAAATAACAGTGTTCCTAGTGAGTGAATAGTGTGTTCCAGATTATACTTGAGAAAGAGTAAATCCAAGTCCGCAAGTTAGGTGATGCTTAGTGATCATAGAATAAATTACTGCTGCAGTAAAGCAATGTCATTTATTTTAAAGTTATAATTAGTACTTTCCTAACCTAAAAAGTACACAATTAACCTATTTCCGTGGCAGCATTTAGATTGAACGTGTACGTAATTCATTTGACCTTTTAACGAGAGTTGCTAGCGAGTTTTTGTAAATGAGCAACGTTGATGGAGAGGGCTATGCTTTTAGTTCTAAAGGAACGCAAGGGAGCGGTTGATTTGGCGGCACTTGGGAGAGGTCTACATTCAGTAGTGGCCTTTCAGCTGAAATGTTGATGATGATTACGAGTGAGATTTTACCTTGGAGGAGGTGAGTAGCATGAGGGTGGACCGCTCGAGGACGTTCCTGGCCGCCGCTACTTGTGCTCGTCTCCGCTCGTCGCGTAGGTCTGCTCGTCGCTCCGCTGTTAATCGTGCTAGCTCCACCATGCCTCCGCCGAACTCCGTGAAGGCGCGTACAAACTCCGCGAAGTTCGACACCGACTCCAGCCGGTCCAGGGTCCGCGCCACCTGTCGGCACACACACAATAACAAAGATGGAGATCGCACAACTAAAGAAGGAGCTAGCTAGCTATACGCACGGACGCAATAACATAGCCAACAAACTACGGTCCGCAAGGACAAAGTTATCTCTCAAAGTTTCGTAATACTGTAATGGATACCTGACACGTGGAATACGAAACATTTGCTACATATTAGTGCAATGCGCCACTTCGACTGACTCTTGCAAGTCGATCGAAGTTATGGGTCGTTGTATTTACAAATAGTACATAAGTATATTACCTATATTATGCGTACTTGTCGGTATTACCGTCCCCGACAAGTAGGTCAAGGGCTTACTTCGGCACGGAGCCGAGGTAGAACGTTGATCTACGAGTAATTCGGGTTGGATGGCATTTTCATATAACTTTGTCCATTAATCGCTTACCCTCGGATTAAGAAGTTTATACAAATCTACATATAACTAGATAACGGATTACAAAGTTATCATTGGTGTCGTTCTACGGTTTAATATAAGTAATAATGCATAAATAACAGTTATCAACTGTTATTTAAACATTAGGGATGTTGTAACAATAAAAAAATCCTTCAGTCATTATCATAAAATCAGTGGAGCCCACTCAATATAAGTGTGCACATATATATTTCAATACTAAGATCGTGGGAATATCTGTCTCTTAAGAAGACTAAAAGGAGGATTTTATTTCAATCAACACTTCATGCGAGTTAATCCCAGTTAGTCTCATGTGACAAGTACCGCTGGGTAAGCTGGTAAGTAGGAAAAACTCTCCCTAAAATGATCTTATAATTAGTTGAAAACATTAAATGGGCAGTTATTTTATTTTCTAGTGGTAAGCTGTAGTAATTAAGCAATTACTACAGCTGTTATTACATCCTACAATTCAGGTAAAAAGATATTCAAGCAGTGTAATGAATGGCCAGTAAAACGATGGACTGGGCAGTTCAATGATATGCGTGGCCTGGGTATGGATGGGATCTAGAGTGAGCGAGCGAAACGAGCGAACTTACTTTCCGTCATGCCATTCACTTTTCGTTCCTTTCAACCCTACAGAGAGAAATAGGAGTACGGTCTATCGCGTAGTGGGGCTCCGTCGTCGAGGTTAGAATGTTGAAATTCATTGTTGTATGAATTTAGATTTTTACCAACTAATTCCGATTTGTTATTTTTTTTATATAATAATAATAATATTGTTTATTTATAAAACAGGGCACATATACAATAAAATAACTTGCACCTTTTTTATATACAGAACACGATTATTTATATGCCTGAACTAGGTTGAAGCTGTTTTTCAGGCTAGACAGTGCTTATACTAACTTAAAATAATAAATTAACAATGAATCAATGACTATTTAGTGGAAACTTAAATTAAAGAACACATCATGTTTTATTTACAGACACAAAAAAGATCTGTCTCTTCGTAAGAGATGCTTTGTAAATATTGCACAGTTGTCTTTTTACTGATATAATAATTTAATTTAGAGATACTTAACTTATTGACTAATAAATGCCCATTTAGTAATATTTCTGTCCAATATTTATATAACTGCCCATTTAAATATTTCTTGTGAATCATTTCTACTTAGTTTACTGCTCAGTTTTTACTGCTGAACTTGTTAATAAAAATGCATTTTGTAATTTTCAACTTCCCAAATCTACAATTTGCAACTGCCGCTTTAAAACAATGTCGTTTAATATCCTTGATCAGATTTCCATTTTATTTTTATTTAAGGCTGTAGAGTATGGTGACTGATCATTATTTAGGTACATGTTATCCCTAAAGTCTCACCAGAGCACAAACTTCAGCAGTGGGTTTACTGCCACAAGTCTCATATTTATACAATATCTTATGCGACCTTTTTCACTTATGAAATTAATCTTAGATATGAAAAGATTAGAGTTACCTTGTCCTTAGCCAGCAGCAGCTGGCGCACGACCACCATGTCTGCGAGCAGCAGCACCCTGGTGACGGCGGCCAGCAGCGCGCGCGCCGCCGACACCATGCCCGCGCCGTCGGCGCCTGCGCACACGCGCTCGATAGCGCGACCTGCAACAAACGCACTGCATTTATTTATGTGGACGAATCTTTGTTTCATAGACCTTTTGAAAGAAACTTCCTCAAATCCAATCGACTGTCGCTATGGTAATAAGAAAATGCAATCGATTTGAGCAAATAATATTGCTTATTGTTAATGTTATTCTTTGATGAAGTCGGCTAGAGGGATAACCTAGATTACATGGGGTTACTATCAACTTAGCCTAGCTTTTCAGGAGCGGAAATACCTTACAACTTGATTCTTACTGGCTTATTAAATTTTAGGTTTAAAAAACCACATCAATTCTTTCAATTTGCAACTTTACCTGACTGTGCAGAGGTCCTGTTTTGCTGAAATTTTGCTAAAACTCCATAGTTTGCTTTTTTAAATAACGTGCACTTATTTTTTTATTCTTGTACACTTTGCAATCTTCAAAGTCGGAATTGAGCCACACTTTCTAGCGTCGCTGCTGACGCTAATTGTCTCGGTGGAGTCTGGTTAAACACTGTCCCTTCTTGTCCGAACTCCCGAGCATAACGGTACCGCGTTTACTTACTTCACCCTGTTAGTTTACGATCAATGACAATTTAAATTTTAAAAAAAGCTTCCTCTGGACACCTTTTACTATAATTTAGATTTATGACTCCAAGCAGCGCCACACTTGTCTTTCGGATCCCTTTTTCCCAAACACCTTTTTATGGTCGTCTATACATCTATTTGGGAAGCCCCACGCTGCGCCTACGTTACGCGGTTTCTACTCTACAAGACCCACTGCGTGCTAGGTATACATCTAAGTCTATGTCTGGCACGCTTTAAGAAACCAAAACTAAAACTTCCACCGTCGTCGTCGTGTGGCTTTCATTTTTAATTGAAATCGCTTTAGTAGAATACGCGACGCATTTACCGTGAACGTTCAATAGGAACCGTCTAACCAGGGCCGCTGCTAGCTGTTTGATCGCCCGCGTGCAATACCGATTATACCGCCCTTTTTTTTTTGGATGGGCAATCATGAGTAGAAGAGAGTGTCAGACTCTTACTGACTAAAACCCACCCCTGATCTTTCTTGTGCCCTTTGCGTTCCAGGGCCGCGGTGACTCTTTCGAACAAATTCCGCAACCCTAGCAGGCACTGACCCTATGGGGCCCCGTCTGCATTGCTGACGGCTCTTTGAGGCGCGTGTGGAACACGACGCGCCGTCGACTCGTGCCTGATTGCTACCGGACGGCGAGCCACCCATAGCTCGCCATCCGCAGGCCCGCGCCTACGGTGGCCGGGAATCGCCCTGCGTTTCCCGACGCCCCACAGTGGATCGACGCCATACAAGCGAAGGGACATAGGCAACTCAAAAATACATGTGTCAATTTTTGAAAAACAAATCATTCCATCGTATAGGCCTACTTATAAGCTGTAAAAAACCTATGAAGCATTTTCTTATCGGAATCTTATATTGAGAGCTATGGCACCAAACGTGATTTTTTTGTATGGGAAACAGCATAAAAAATAGTATACCTTCTGAGTCCCTTCGTGTTTCGACTTGATTTTTTTATATGGTAATAAGACATATATTTGCTACATTTTCTCCGAACAAACATGGTGCGCCACTCGCACCCCTTATGAGGTACAAACGTTGACCGATTTTTTCCTTATTATCTACAAATTGATTCTTAAGTTATTATTTCGAAATATTTTATCTCCAAATCTCACTTCACTGGTTACTTACTGATAAATTGGTTAGGTCAAAAACCATTGGTGCACTGATAATAGATTACCAGAAAACGTTTTATTGCACCCAATGTCTGGAAACGATTGTGTTGTTGACCACCTAACCATCGATTCTTGTCAAATTCTGTAAATCGATTTTTATTACACCTAATTAGGCCATTATCTGAGATCCCCTTATAATTACTGATTACCTCACCTTTTGTGTATTAATGAAGTTTTTGTTGTAATTCTTATCACTAGCTAATCTCTCTAAAAGGTATGTTTCTTTAATGTCGAACATAACCATCATTTTCAAAGAATCTCTTTACAGTTAAATCCAAAAATGCTTGTAATGTTATTTTAACCGAGGTTTCTGTTATAGTTATAGCACGACCGTCATCAGGGTAACACTTTTTCTTCTCTTCTTGAATTTTATAATAACTAGGATATTTACAAATTCCTTCTTTTTCACTGAAATCTCTTAGTGTTATATAGCGAAACTTAGATAATCTCAAAGTGATAAATAATGCTAATGCTTTTAGGGTTGATATTTCTTTCATTTCTCCAATTTGAATAAATTGTTTCACTTTAGAAACTTGGTCTAGGTTTTCCATAAGGTATTGCAGTATTTCAGCAACATCTTTTTTTCCAGACGATTTAAGGCTGGTTTGAGCTGAGAAGACGATTTCTTCCGTACTGTTGATGCTGCAAGTTGCTTCTGTGCGTCGTCTTTTTTGTTTACTTGATAGGTCTCCGAAAGATTTGCGGCTGTCTATCGCAGTTGACGTAGATGCGTCGGAAACCCGACATACCGGGACCATTATAATATTTGTAAAAGAATCGGATGTTGTCGCAGCTGGTTTTTTCAGACGACTCATTCATACCTTCTTCTGTTAGAGCACAAGTCTCTTTCCAATTTTCCGGCCATTGAATGTCTGTCTGCAACCAGGAAGAATTCTTCTTCATAATTTTTTCCTGGCTTCTTGAAGATTTTGTCCACTTAGCAAAGATCCGATAACAGAATTTACGGCACCAGACTTTTACTTCTTTATCAACACTGTCACTTAACTGAACATTACAGTTTGTTCTTAAAGATGTATATAATAGATTATAGTCCCGAAGATCACCACCATCACGTAGAGAAACGTAAAGGTCGAGGTATGTAACGAAACTAGGGAAAGACATAATGACAACACTCGGATGAGGATGAAATTACAACTGAAGCACTTCAAATAATGCACCTATTTATATGGTTTAAAAATTGGTACTAATGAGAAGGATAATTATAACAAAAGTATAATTATCAATTAGCTATTGATCGATTCTTTGAAAATGATGGTTATGTTCGACTTAAAGAAACATACCTTTTAGAGAGATTAGCTAGTGATAAGAATTACACCAAAAACTTCATTAATACACAAAAGGTGAGGTAATCAGTAATTATAAGGGGATCTCAGATAATGGCCTAATTAGGTGTAATAAAAATCGATTTACAGAATTTGACAAGAATCGATGGTTAGGTGGTCAACAACAATCGTTTCCAGACATTGGGTGCAATAAAACGTTTTTCTGGTAATCTATTATCAGTGCACCGATGATTTTTGACCTAACCAATTTATCAGTAAGTCACCAGTGAAGTGAGATTTGGAGATAAAATATTTCGAAATAATAACTTATGAATCAATTTGTAGATTATAAGGAAAAAAACGGTCAACGCTTGTACCTCATAAGGGGTGCGAGTGGCGCACCATGTTTGTTCGGAGAAAATGTAGCAAATATATGTCTTATTACCATATAAAAAAATCAAGTCGAAACACGAAGGGACTCAGAAGGTATACTATTTTTTATGCCGTTTCCCATACAAAAAAATCACGTTTAGTGCCATAGCTCTCAATATAAGATTCCGATAAGAAAATGCTTCATAGGTTTTTTACGGCTTATAAGTAGGCCTATACGATGGAATGATTTGTTTTTCAAAAATTGACACATGTATTTTTGAGTTGCCTATGTCCCTTCGCTTGTATGGCGTCGATCCACTGTGCGCCCGGGGCGTCTTCTTCTGTTTCGGCGGCTGGAGCGTGAGGTTTCCCTCTCTCGCACGCGTTCCGCTTCTTCCTTAGCTAGCATTACTGCTCCGCAGAAGGAACCACCCTACGACTACATATGATGAGTTTTGCTAAAAAAAGGCTATTTCATGATTTTTTCATTATGGTGGGGAAACCTTAACGCAAAAAAAAAACATTTATTTTGATTAGGTAACTTAGTTATTTTGTTTTACTATAGTTTAAAACTGCTGAAGCATTGTTGATAAGTTTTTGATATTTTTTTTATTTTGAAAAGAATCTTTCGCCTGATGCAACTGAAACCGGCAGGAAAATATTCTTCTGCTATCGCTGTGTTCGGAAATGTTGAAATTAAGTCATTGGTAAAAATATTTATACTGTAATAAGGTTTGTGAAAAGGACATGCTTGATTACAACTGTAATTTGTTTCGTGTGACTTACATCTGGTGTGCAATCCAATATATTGGAAAAATATTTTGATTCTCTAACTTTGTTCAGTATATATAAGCCTGGTTGTTATCGGAAGGCGACCCATCATCCACAGGTGCCCTACGCCTACGGTGGCCAGGAATCGCTCTGCGACTCCCGTATAACGTCCGCCTCCTTCTTCGCTAGCATTACTGCTTCGCAGAAAGAGGTGACCGCTTCCCATGCTCCTCGCTTTGGACCATGTATTGAAACTGAGCCGGAGGCGAGAGGTCGCCGATCGCCTTGACGAGGACACAGCGTTGCTCCGTCCAAGCAGGGCAAACCTCCACCGTATGTTCCCTCATGTCCTCCAGGCGATCACGCGGCCAAGTCCGAGTGTGATCCGTTTGGAATCCACAGGACATGTCCTCCCGTGGATTCCAAAACAGGTACCTCCCGAAACACCCGTGTCCGGTGAGTACCGGTGCTAGGAACGCCGTGGCTCCTCTCCAACTATTGCTCAAAGAGGGGACTTATCGCCACAATGGTGGCATGCTCAACAAGTACCTACCTAACCTACCAACTGAGAAATAAGCTCAGAGTTTTCATAGAACACGACTATGGATACTTGTATTGAATTTGAGTCTAAACGTTGGCGGGCGGTTCCTGCGGTACCTGCTGACGGATAAGATAGCGCCTTCGGTTTTTTTTCAATGCGATGATATTTCTTATGCTGTAGGTGGGGTGGCTATTATATTATGACTATGACTTTGAATATTACGAAATGAGTCGCTCGATTTGCCGCCCCCTTGGACGTGCCGCCCGTGTGCTGTGCACGCCTTGCACGCCCGCTTACGGCGGGCCTGCGTCTAACTTATTGCTTGAAGTTAATATCTGCAGGAGACTAAAATATGCCTATGCTATGGAAAATGCACTTGTGTTTATGTGACTCATCAATATATGAGTATATAAAACTCTTCCATTACTGATGAGTGACTGGCAGATAAAACACAGCTAAAACTACTGGTCGTAGAAAGCTGATGACTTTGGCATGTAGGTACCTTAGGGAGTAAGAGAAGTACTTCCTCCTAGTAGAGGAGTACTTTCGAAATTCCCACGGGAACGAAAAAAGTCACTTGCAAAAGCTAGTTGTAAATAAATTAGAGTGACGTGTGACGTCGTAAACGCCAAAGATAATAATACAAAAAAGTCTTTAGACAAGAATAATACATACCTATGTGTATCAATAATGGGTAGATTCAGGGAACTCGGAATAATGAACGGTGAGAAAAATATTTGGATCTTAAATTCGTGAAGAAAAATAAAATTCAAAAGATCTTCACAATATCCCCGATATTCCATTCATTTTGATATTTCTTCAAACAACGAAATGGATTCGATTCGGAACGAAAATTATTGGAAAGCTTAAAAACACAGAACAGTTGTCAATTTATTAAGTACTAGTAGCGCCCCGCCTTTTCATCCGCGTGGTTCCCGTTTCCGTGGGAATATGGGGATAAAATATAAAATATATAATCACCTGGGATCCTGGAGTCCTGGGGTTCTTTCACTGTTGGGTGGCTACACTATCCCCAGGCTGGGGATAGTGTTGCCACCGAACAGTGAAAGAATGTTTTAAAGTAGTTTCGGAGCTTATTCAATACAATCAAATCTTTATAATATTAGTATAGACTAGCTGTGCCCGCGACTTCGTTCGCGTGAATATCAGAAATAAATATGTCACATAGATAAAATTTACGTTCAGTCAATACTCTGTGTTATCTGACCGCTCTTAGAAATCTATACTAATATTATAAAGCTGAAGAGTTTGTTTGTTTGTTTGTTTGAACGCGCTAATCTCAGGAACTACTGGTTCGAATTGAAAAAATATTTTTGGGTTGAATAGACCATTTATCGAGGAAGGCTTTAGGCTATATATCATCACGCTTAAGCCAATAGGAGCGGAGCAGCGATAAAGAATGTTTTCAAATCGGGGATTCCACGGGGACGAAGTCGCGGACAGAAGCTAGTAAGAAAATAAAAAGGTTACACACCTACGGGAGCAGAGAATATAATATTTGTTACTATATCGGGTATTTTGATAAATATAATCGGACCGATACAGATAATGCTTTTCTAGGGTGGTATCAAAACCACTAACAATCCTGATTGACTCCTGGTTTCTATTTTTGGACAATTTATTAAAAATATGCATAATATTTGATTTAACTAAAAAAGGCGCCTCGAAAATATCACGGAGTCTTATAGAGGCCTATGTATCTGTGGTCACTAATTCATATTATCCAATTTATTACCCCGTGATCAACTTAGATATTTAGTTTAGCAGATTACAAGATTTTCCAGTCGGTCGTCAGAAGATCGTTAATCAGCGACGAGCTATATCGCATACATCTTTCATGCCTATCCACAATACGTAAAATATGTCTTTGCTCCGTATACCTTGCCATTTCCGCTCGAGAACTCATTACAAATAATTTAACACGTAATAAGCTGGTCGGGAATTTTATACGTTGAAATGAATGCCGTCTCCTCATTTCCGCTGGCAAGACTGCTATAAATTACATCTATATCTATACAATAAACCTATAGAAGAGTCCTTTTGTAGATTCAAAAATTTCCAAAAAAAATTAGCCCAGGAGTTAAAGGATAACTAACAGAACCCATTTCTAGTATTTTTATATTTTTTGTCAGTTTGTCTGTTTATCAGTTTAGATGTGCACGCATCACGTAGAAAGTATAAAAATAATATAGAAAACTTTTATACATTAAAATTTTGCGGAACTGAAAGATTAATAGTTAGTTTTTGTTTCATCGCAATCGCTTCACTCCATCGAAAGATATGTGAATTTAGTGTTCAAGAAGAAATTACTTGTCATTACGTGAAGAACACACACGCAACGCCATATATTGAATGGAAATAATACCAAAATATATTGATGAGTTATTTGTGAAACTTTTAATAAGTATTTAAGTAATAATGGAAAAGTGAATATTTTATTATCTTATTCTTATATCGTCCGAACTACATATAGACGACTAAACGTTAAAATAAACAGGTCAACTCCACGGTCGATAGATGCAAACACAAAAACAAAATTCTGCAACATCAGTTTGAAAAAAAAGTGGGCTTTATTTTGGCATGTAGTTGAGTATTCTGACGTGCCATCTGCTACACCTCCTTTAAAAATTGATAACGCGTCTGTACTAGAACCACCCGAAAACTTCAGTTTTCGCCTCAAAGCTCCACTTCAAAATCGTATTACAGGAAAACTGTGCGTGTGAAAGTAATTATAATTTCAGTTGTTCTTATCATAATTTGTTAAAAGTTTTCTTGTTGCTCACAATAAGTGTTTCTTGTTGGCCAGTGTTAGGTATTTGCTGAATTTCATCATGATATGGTAAACATGTATTGTAATGTGTTAATAATATACATCTGTTTAATGAGACTTTATTATTATGGTTTATGTTTGCAAGCTTTAGTGAAGATAGCTAGTATGAAGATACTTTTAAATTTCAAATCTGTAACATTCTATTCTGGGGTCACCTGTGCATTATGAGTTCAGCAGCCCTATTATGACTCACACGAATCATGATAGCATTGGCACTTCGTAATACGGCCACAAGCTATAAATAAAGGCGTTGCATACTTTTTGTCAGTAAAGGTGCAAAATGAAACAATGTCAAAAATAAAAGATAGATCTACCTATAACATATAAATGAAAGCAAAAATGTAAGAGAAATGTCAAAAAAGTCAAAGGTTGACATGTTTATTTAGTCATAGGTACGAAGAACCTTTCTACATTTGTAGAAATATAAGGACGGCCTGTCTTCGAGCAGCAGTGCCATATATAAACGAAGAATGTTTAACCATTCTGCTCGACAAGGTTTTGACATTTTACACAATAGCTGAGTCGACGGGGTGTTGCATATTACGTCATGAATTTCAGAAATTATCTCAACTTTCGGCATTCGAATTAATTACGATACCTAAATTTTTTCTGAAGTCGAAGGGATTTCGCCGTGGCGCTAGACCTCTAGCTGATAACGCGCGCCTTGCTGCCTGGGAGAATTTGAGAAGTGCCGTGGAACAACTGCTCACCTTACATTTACAGAATACTTAATGTTCCAAGAAATTGGCTACTAAAAAGACTCCAGAATCACAAATAAAAAAAAAATGAAATGTTTCTGCTCAAAATAAAGATCCATATTTACCCACACAGAGACGTAGCTGCATAACTCTACACGAGGTATGTATATTCCATCTGGCGGTAACGAAGTTAGGGGAAGGTCATTTTAGTGGAGCTGCTAGTTTTTAGCAACGACTGACAGCGGTGAGGACGTTTTTATTATATTTTATTTTAGTCCATAAGATGTATTGAGAAATAAGTCTACCTTTTTAACCGACTTCTAAAAAAGGAGGAGGTTCTCAATTCGGATGTTTGTATGTTTTTTTTTTTATTGTTTGTTAGCGCATAACTCCGTCGCTTGCCAACCGATTTGAAAAATTCTTTTTCTGTTGGAAAGGGTATACTTCCCAAATGGTCCCATGAAAATTTTATCGAAATCGAACAAGCGGTTTTTGAAAAATCAACAAAAATCTAAAAAAATATCTACATTGTCTACATTGACGACCTTTTAGTTTACTCTGCATTGGAGCAGTGCGTTTTTTTACACTAAAGTAATTGGTTCGTTTAGGTGGGGGGAGGGGAGGGGGTTTAGGTACCACTAAAAAGTGAAAAATAAAAAACTTTTTACAAAAAAATACAACCGACTTTTCCACTTTAATTTCGGAAGTCGGTGTTCAAAAAATGAAAAAGGAACCACAAACACCGAGTTCCGAAATTAAAGTTATTTTGTACTTTTTTGATTTTTTGTGGAAAAGTCGGTTGTATTTTTTTTTACGCTAACGTGTCACTAAACGTTGCGTGTGATTCTTATAACTTTATTGATCACTATAAGCTACCTACCTGTCGTCAATAAAATACAAGCCTATATTTACAGCTTTGAAACAAAGGTTAATTGGTGTCAATATTTTTGTTCGACCTCCCTGTAGCTGTTAGTCAAAGCTTTTATGACAAAGAACATTATTTATATACAAGTACCTACACAGTTACATTTATTGAACTTTACAGCTATTCAGATTACGATACGCAAACGTTTCGCTTACAAAGCAATGGCGTACTAATTAGCAAAGCTCTTGTAGCGTTACCCGTTTGTGTTGTGTTGTGTCGTATTGTACTACACAGTCACAAAACGCAGGTGCTCCATTGTTGTTTTTAATGAGCAATTTGCTTAATATATTAGTATTTAGTGCTTTCAGAGCAGCCCCGCTGTTACAGCGGCGCATAATTTACTGTTTTGTTCCGAGATTATAAAATTTTAACGTGGACTGGAAACTATGGAACTTGTGAAATTAAAAAACTGTTGTTGAAATCTTGGAGTTAAGCTTTTATTTGAAAGTTGATTGAATTCTTTACATAAATCAGGGAGACATCGTAACGCCAACTAGACATACTGTTGGGTGAAGTCTGTTTAGTTAAGTGAAGTGCCATTAATATTTAAATGTGTACAGGAGCTACGTGTTTTCAGCGGACGTGTGGGACGCGTGTTACTCGTGTGTGACGTGCATGCTAGCTCATGTCGCTGAGTGGCGCGCACGTCGCGGCCGCTGGCCGGACCCACAGGCGCCACCGAACTGACGGAAATGAAAATTGCCACCCTTTCCTGGATTTATCTAAAAGTTTACACCCTATCCAATGGACGAATAGCCCATATAATATGTATATAGCAACTATTTTCCGTTGTGAGAAGCTATTTCAAAATTTGAAAATGAAAACAATATATCTAGTTTTAATTTCCGCGAATATTAGTGGGTTGCAGGTATGCACCTCCCTCCCGCCCGCTATATTATGCACATGCAAGATTACTGGGCAAATGCAAGGATTTTAAGCACATGCAGGAAGGCAATGCAAAACCCAACACCATTACCGACACGTGTTTCGCCTCTCCACGAGGCATCCTCAGGGGACGTGTTGACTCGCTGACCGTTGAGTTGCGACCCCAGGTAGTAGGTAATGGTGTTGGGTTTTGCATTGCCTTCCTGCATGTGCTTAAAATCCTTGCATTTGCCCAGTAATCTTGCATGTGCATAATATAGCGGGCGGGAGGGAGGTGCATACCTGCAACCCACTAATATTCGCGGAAATTAAAACTAGATATATTGTTTTCATTTTCAAATTTAAAATGGATTTCCGCAAAGTAACGCCTGACTCAATCAATGCTATTTCAAAATCCAATAACAGAAGGTTTTGTTCAGAGGTAGGGTTTTCTTTATGTATACAGCACCATTGATCCGGCTTCAGAATATATAGTTTGTACATTATGAATTCCGCCAGATAGTACTGCAACAGTTAATGAAATATAAAATGCAAAAAGGCCAAGCTTCTTTATAGACTGTTTAAAATAAGTGGTTGCTTCGTTCATTGTTTTATTTATTAGATACGAACAATAACGTGACTATTGATCACAGAATCACCTAAAAGGTTTTATATAGCATCCAAATGGCCACTACTACAATGTCCGTTTTCTGAGAAGGGGCTTACGATACTGCGTAACGTGAGTTCGTAGAACTAGGCGCTGCGGAGTCCTACGCTCGGCTACGCCACGCTATGTGGACGCTCTGGATTTGTTAGAGGTATTATGTTATTCTCTATTCTGTGAGCTAGGCTTTAGTAGATATGTAGTATTCCAAGCATGTATTAATTTCGATAATATTTTATTATTTGAGATTAAAAAAAGGATACAGCCAAAGAATAAATGTCAAATCTAAAGATAGGTTGAAACTATTCAAACGATACCGACTTATATTCTAGAATTCCCAACAGCTAAAAAAACAAAATTGGATTTTTATAGGACGCGCAGCGCTCGGTGAGTCTTCGAATATCGGAAAACGATATCATGTGGATATCGTTTTCCAAATGAAGATATTAACATTTGCAGAAAAACTGGTTACAGAGCGAAACTCGTTCAAAACACAAATTCCCTGGGAATCACTCACGGCTGTTTGGAGCGGCAATCGGTCTTAAATGAGATTAATAAAACGGCGCCAAATGCGTGTCGGGAGATTCTACACCTATGTATGTACATTTTTTTTTTCATTGATTCTGTTTGGGTCGTGCGCGTAGCTTTAAATACATCCTCCAAAAATAACATATAAATGCCTTTTTGCTTTCATGCGAAGGTAGTGAGGTAATTCGGTTCCAGCTTGTTTTGTTTGTGGAGGAAACAAGTATTTATTTTTCTAGATTGTTGTTCTAATCCGGCCGAAAATTACATGTAAAAATATGTTGATTGCATTTGTTTTATTACAGGGTAATATTACGAGTAAAAAGTTTAAAGGCTTTATTTAAACTTTTTAAACTTAAGAGCAAATTCTTCTCATATGGATGTCGCCAGACTGTACAGGTACACATCGCTGCCCATAAAGCGTTGACTAGTCGAACCAAAGAAAATAACACATTTCTTGCAATTATATTTCTGTGATATACCCGCAGGGTAGCACGTGCGGGGCACGCCACCATTGCGGCGATAAGTCCCCTCTTTGAGGAGTGGTTGGAGAGACGCCACGGCTTCCTCACCTGCCGCCTTACCCAGGTGTTCACCGGACACGGCTGTCTCGGGAGGTACCTGTTTCAGATTCAGCGGGAGGATACGTCCGGGTATCAACACTGTGTGGATCACCAGGAGGACATGGTGGAGCATACGGTGGATGTCTGCCCTGCTTGGGCGGAGCAACGCCGTATCCTCATCGAGGCGATCGGCAGTAGCGACCTCTCGCGTCTAGCCCTGGTTCAATCCATGGTTCGGAGCAAGGAGGCATGGGAAGCGGTCATCTCCTTCTGCGAAGCAGTAATACTAGCGAAGGAGGAGTCAGACCGCGTGCGGGAGAGGGAAAGGTCACGCCTCAGCCGCAACAAAAGAAGACGCCCCGGGCGTCGGGAAAAGCAGGGCGATTCCCGGCCACCGTAGGCGCGGGCCTGCAGATGGCGAGCAATGGGTGGCTCGCCGTCCGATTCAAGGAGCTGTCAGCAAAGAAGACGGGGCCCCATAGGGTCAGTATCTGCTACGGTTGCGGATTTGTTCTAAAAAGTCACCGCCCTGAAACGCAAAGGGCATTAGAAGGATTACAGGTGGGTTTTAGCCACTAGGAGTTTGACACTAACTTCCGCTCCGCCCAAAGCGGGAGTACTCATTTGATGATTTTCCATCCAGAAAGAAAAGGGGCAGTACGTGCGCGGCGTTCACTTCGATTAAATAGCTGCTGTGACATATCGCAGTGGTCATCGCATAGCCACAGTGCTCCACTGTAATAGGTCACTGGCTCACTGCCGGAGAGCCAAGTCCCAACAAACTTACTCCTTGCGACTAAGTTTTTTTAAGTTTTGTGGGACAGCTCGATATGAGCATCGTATATAGTCTATTAGCGAAGAATAACGCGGGAATTTTGCTATGACAGAGATTTTGGGTTCCTGTTTTTAGTTAGCTACCAAAATACTGCCGTACCGTACCGCTTATATTTAAACGAAGGCTAGACTAACGATTTATGCGTAAAAAAGATTAACGTAACCATGGAATTTGTATGCGTAGAATTTGGCTTCCAACTAAAATACCGTTGTTTTAGCGGTAGCGTTGTTTGATAGTTAAAAGCAAAGTTCGGCATGTGATTTTTAGCGTGCTACATTGACACGCGAGGTTTGTCCAGCGGGTGCAGACTTAATTGCGTGTCAACAGGCCGCTTATTGTTAAATCGACCGCCGCCGCTGTGCCGCCTGGCGGCCTGGCCAGCGCTGGCTGATAACTCTCTCGGGTATAACTATAACACGATAACTTTGCATGTTTCAAATTATGGGCTGGAAGACTGTTCAGAAGTTAAACAATGGTAATTATACGTTGGTAGAATTGTTTGTTTTGATTTTATGTTGATACGTTTATAGTAAGTAGTCCTTAGATTGAGTAATATCCATTATCAAGTATTCAGGTTAACACAACTAATGCAGCCGCTTGTCCATTATTTTTGAAGCAATAAAATGGTTTTTACTTGAAAATAATGGTGTGCTACCTTATGGACGAAAAATAATAATATGTAATGTCCCATTTGTTTGGGACCTAATTAAGGACTAAACTCGAGATGCAGTGGTCTATAATTTTCATAAATGTATTCCAAAAAGGCACAATTATGTAGATGTTGAGGTTGGTAAGAATGTATGTCCACGGAGCCCGGTGGCGAAGTGTCAGTCGACTCGCGGCCGCGTCCCGCATTTTATGGCGATGTTGGGTAACTGATATTTATATTAAGGAAAAAACAGCAAAACAGAAAAAAGTTTTTTTTTTTCTAAAAATTCGACCAGATAAAACGACTGTTGACTGACTGACTTTGCAGTTTATGTCAGTTCACAATTTATTTTCTTCTAATACGTGGACACGCGCAATAGCTAAACGAATTCGGTTGAACTTTTGCGAATACTAGTAGGTACAGAAAGCCTTAGATAGTTTTTATCCTGATAATACGTATCCGCTAGCTGAAGCTTGTTTATTATATTAGTATAATGTTTGTTGTTGCACACTACGTTCCTACGTACTATCTTCCGCCAGTACCTATTAGCAACATCAAGTCCAATTACATAATTATATATAGACTATCAAAACATGTAGTACCTATATCTAATAATAATCAGATTTTGTGTATTTTGAGCTCATCTCAATAAACGGAATTTCAGCATAAAATATGGAAAGTGCTGTAAACACCCTCACAATATATTTGGACATGGCGAGAACTGTCATTTGAAGTTGATTAAAATAGAATAGAATGTCTTAACATATCAGACTCTACTCAAAATATTATGGTGTATAGTAAAATAAAACCTTCATTTAAATCGAGTGGTACGACCCTACTTATTACATTTTTGAGAAAGTTATTCTAAATCAAATGCAAGGATATTTTAATAAACACAAATTGATACATTGTAAACAGTTTGGTTTTTTACAGGGTCGGTCAACAATCAATCCGGCGTTGACGTTCTAGGACATATTTATAATGTTGGGAGGACAAATGCGATGATACTTTGGGCATTTTTTACGATATGTTCAAGGTATGCGATTGTGTTCTCCATGAGACATAAATCAGGAAGATACACTATATTGGAATCCGGGACGCCTCTCTGGATCTTCTTATCTCCTGGAACTGTAATAACGATGTTGTCCCATAGGGCTCGATTATAGGTCCCTTTTTGTTTCTCATTTATATATAGTACTGTTTGTAGACGAAACGTCTCTTTTATTCAAACTCAAATGTCAGCAGAATAATACGGACGCTGTACATTTAATGACTGTGCCCTTTCAGTATATTTACGAGAATATTTTGTATGCACATATTAATATTAATCTATTTAAATGTTCGCGACGATGCGTCTTAGCTACATAGTATAGGTAGTTATAGGTAGCTATAGAAGTACATAGAATGTTACAAATAAATAAAACCGCGACTACATAGTATAGGTAGTTATAGGTAGTTAGTGAGTACATAGAATGCTGTAACAAATAAAGCTGCATAGTATAGATAGTTATAGGTAGCTATAGTTGATACATAGTTTGTTATTGAAATAAAACACATTTGTTGCAGTCGTTTGCTCTCAAGAGGCAGTGTATAAGCCCTTGGAGCCTTTATTTCTCCCAAGTAAATAGAATATAGTTAGGTAGGGTATCCTATCCCTTACACATAACAATAAACACATGGTAACCCTGGTAATCGAAGGTATATAAAGGTAATCAAGGTATATAAAGGTATATAAAGGTGATCGGTGGTATATAAGGTAATCGAGGTATATACACACACAGACAGACATACATAGGTAAATAGAAAGGGCTTGGTAATTTGAGACCTGAAATATTTAGGTCAAAGGTAGTCGCATAGCTAAAAGCGACACTGACCAATCACAGAGCAGGAGGGTGCTGGTACGTGATTGGTCAATGGTTTTTGATAAATAGCCCTGGTGAAGGTATGCACAAAAATAAAACACTTTGCATCTACCCTCTTCCTTTCCTGAAAATACAAGTCTAGATTCTAGACTTCTAAATGTCTGAAACAGAACCGCCTTGAAAAATCCTTTCAGGGGATATATAGATGTCTATAGTGTATGCAGGCATAAAGCCGTAATTTAGGTTTAAATAAAACTGTTTATTTTTATCCCCCTGAAACATATACGCTTATAGAGTTGCAACCCCTTGAGTGACAGGGTTGAAACATATGTAGTTTTGTAGAGGGTTGTCGTATCTATAAAGATACATATAGCTGTATAGCCCTCCTAGCATAGTTTTACGGTAAATTCACCCCAAGTAGGTAATAGCTTCGTGCCTACAATAGTTTTGTATAGTTTTCGGCATCCCACCCCTACATGGAGGGGGATGAAGGGGTGAATTCGTCTCCGCTGTATGGAGCTTACCGAGGGCTATCCATAAAGGTACGACAACCCCTACTCACATAGACCTAAGCCTAGATATAGCCTAAAATCTAGAATTAGCATAATGAAAATTAACGTTAATAAACTTCATCACACACGGTGATTTTTTGGGTGTCGATACGGTATAGTTGCGCCGTACAATAGTAATATAGAAACTTAAAGAAATTTGTAGTCATTTGCAAGATATTTCGAATTTATACCTAAATGTAGAATCATATAGTCGCGAATTTCACCCTTCAAATCGCTAAGTGCATAGTGAACAAGTTAAATAGTGTTTTATTGTGACTTTATTGGTAAGCCCTCAATACCTACCCCTATATATTGTGTGAATAACAGCAAGTATAGCAAGTATTCAGCTAAGGGTTGCATCCTCATGGCCCGTAGCTTATAGACGGAGCGTCAACGCGTCTGGATCATTTATACCTAGGTGGGTTGTCACCATACAGTCCACTTTTGAAGAATAGGATAACCTACCCTGGCCACCCTACAGTCCAGTCGATCACGTCCGCCCCGTACATTAAAAGATATAGTGATATTCACAACGTAAATACTAGGAAAAACCATAATTTTGTCATTCCTAAAACCAGGCTCAAGATAATAAGTGGTTCATTAAGATGCCAATGTGTACGTGATAATGTTTTTATAATATACTACCTAACTATATTCAATACTTTAGTATAAATAAATTTAAATTGGTTATAAAAAGTGAGCCATGCCAGAAAGGTTTTTACTCAGTTAAAGACTAAATTGAAGACCAAAATGCTTGGGATGAGTTTGTTTCAACGATGTACATAAATCTGTTATCTGGCCTAATGTTACGTTTATCCATTATATGTACTTTTCTCATTTTTAGACATTGATATTTTATATTCTCCTGTTTGTACAATTTTGACATGATAGTTCACTTTATAAAGTATCCTTTTTATTACTGTGACATGAATATTAACTTTTTATAGCATTTTTTTTGTATTTATTATGATTGACATGAATACTTACTTTGTAAAGTATTACATTTACTAAGTTCATTTTATTGTGAATATGAGGACTGTATGGATTATTATGTTCTTTTTTCAAGTATATTTAACGACGTCTGGCAGTTTGAGTACTTTCGAGGCCTACCTTGTTCGTTGTTTGTCAGTTCGTCAAATCTACATGGTTCTCATATAACATATTGTGAACGTGAGGACCATGTATGTAGATTTCCATATTAGGGTCAAATTTCAGTTAGTCTGACAGATTGAGTTATTTATACGGCCTACTCAAATGTTGAGCTCCTTAAAGTTTTAACTTTGAGCTACACGGTAACTGACAAATGCTTGCACTGTCTGGACAGGTCCACTCTAATCTGTGCGGCACTTTACTCAAAAGGCCACCTCGGACATTAACCTACATGGTTCATATGATTTGACCAGTACGGATTATATGGACTAAAAGAGATGTTGACCTACGAGTTGATTTCGGTGTTTCTTCTCAGGGTAGTCGGCTAGAAAACACCGGATTCATCGAGTCTAAAATGAACAATAAAGATTGGATGTGTAAGTGTTTTGTTGAACCTATTTACAAAATAAATATCATTATTTTATTATTTAGTTGTTAAGTAAATTAAAAGTCTGAAGGTAGGTATTGTCTAAGTACCGAAATAATAAACAGAAAATTATCCGGACTTAGTAAAAATAAACACAAACACACACATGTGTGTGTGAGATCTGACCAATATTGGTACTATATCTTCATCGACGAGTACACATCAGCATCACAGCGTGAACAAAACCAAAACAATAGTTATAATTGCTTTCTTTTGAAAATATACCAAAAGTATCAAAATAAATCATTTTGAACGAACAATTACTGGCCATTTGCTGGCTAATTGAGTTGCAGTGTAACCGTATTGCCTCAATTATTTATAAGACCAGCATTTATTAATATATATAACGCTGCTGCATATCCATTTAATTAATCGATGCCGACCATAGCCACATTGATTGCTGTAGTTTCGTGAAACAATGGCATGAATTCTTTGTATCCCTCGACTATTCGCCTTGTTAGAGCTTTACAATGAACGTTCCTGGGGTAACATTTTTTTGTTATGGTATTTTATACGGCTTCCATTTATTATATACTTAGTTATCTATATCTTTGTATTGTGTATTTGTTAGTAAATGTTTCCTATCTTTTATAACAACTGTTTTGTTCAATTTTGGTGGCAAAATGCCCTACATTTTGCCGAGTTGTGCGACGAAAAATGTCCCGAACAGCTGTAACATAATATATTTTGTGGGTGCATTTTATATCTTAGATTGAACCTACCTGATGCCTGGAAAAAAGCGGTCGTTGAAAAGTAAACCTGTATATACATGTGGAAATATGTAGGTACACATTATGTACACGCATGTTTCCATACGAAAGTACACTTGGGTGAACATCTATTGTTCTCCAAATATTTTCAAAATGTGTTAATGTTCCTCTATCATTCCCTTATTAATATTTCCACAGCAGCTGCCAATTTATTGAAGCTGAAAGAGCAAGACTTATTCGAATAGTATAATGGTAGCTTTCGAGCTAATTTTAGTCCAATCGGAATAATAAATAGTGTGGTTTACTAAAGGTATTGGTTTCATCTGTTTAGTCTACTGGGAATCGGAGTAGGCCATTTTACAATTTGAATAGCAGAAATAGATTATTATGGTGTTAATACGATGTCGTTTTGCTAGCTTGATTTAAAGAGAAATGGCATGTTGTTAGGTCATTTTGAATCACTTTGTGGAGACAGGAACTGGCTAAATAACAGTAAACATACGGGTCGATTGTCAAAGTTGATGGATATTAATATATTTTTCCGTTCCTGAAAGCAAGTTGTGTTGTTGGTTATGGCTGCTATTTATAGCCATTTGACTGTCGTTATGGGCAATTAGAAGTCAAGAAATCTGATCTTGTTCTTGCCAAGAGTATCGTGGAAGGCCTGGGCTGAACGATTGTGGAGACAGGAACCCGCAGAAGAAGTCATCACTCATCGCGATTACATTAACCATATTTTTAGTGAAGAAATTTTGTTTTGGTTACATAAACCATATGTTTAAATTCAGGTTTACAAAGCATTAATACGATGCCAAACAAAGGGCACATACTTAGGATCCCAAACAACATTTCAAAAGCGATTAAACAAAAACACTATGTTCCAAAGACCATCAATGGCTGTAGTGCGGGTTTTAAGAAAGGTTTTTTTTTCATACAAATTGACATATGTATGTAAGTGAACCTTAACGTTAACGCGATCCAGTACGTTTAAAACTTTAAACTAAGGCTGCTGAAATTATAATTACCACCATCGTTTTTAAATAATGCCAAGTGTTACATCGTAATGAATTGTGTCAATTGCGGTATTTAGTGGAATACGAGCTAGCCTGATTACGATGCGCGATGACCGCCCGAAGTTTATCCGCCCAACGTATTATGAGTTCGTGCCTCGAAATCTAATCAAGTTATTATATTACATATCTATACTACTATTATAAAGAGGAAAGATTTGTTTGTTTGTATTGAATAGGCTCCGAAACTAATGAAACGATTTGAAAAATTCTTTCACCATTAGAAAGCTACTTTCACCTTGAGTAATATAGGCTATATTTTATCCCCATATTACTTCGCGGGAAAAATCGCGGGGCGCTGCTAGTGTTTAATATACGGGCTATTAATGTGCAACCGTGCACTTCATATGGAGTACATTATATTGTAATACTGTGACATTATGTAGTGCTGCTGATAAGACTGAACATAATATTAGATCATTACAAGGCTGCAGGTAGTCCCCATAGTGGTATCTATTTAGTTGTGTTCGATAATTTAGTTTCATGGACTAAAGTTAACACCTGGTATGGTGTACGAATACTTATTCCTATAAAAAAGACCCAAGACCATTTCACTGTCATCGGGTTCTAACAAAACAACATACAAACACAAATTGGCTATGTTTCTGTTGATTGTATAAAAGTAATAGCTTTACTGTAACTTCCTATAGTCGTAACAACTGTTATCTGTAAAGCATCGTATAATTATGAGGACTATCGTGTAACCATTCTGTGTGTTTATTACTGTTTGGCATGGAGCCCTCTTTTCGGGGTTAAGGATAATGGAGGACAAGTCGATAAATCTTCATAACACTTATCAAAAATCCGAAAATATTCGGGACAGGAAGCCATTGAGAAAATTATGTCGCTAGTGTGAAAAGAGCTACAAATTACTACGTAGAAATATGTCTAGCTGTGCTAAGATTTCAGTCGTTTGACTTAAGAAAAAATGAAAAAATACATTCCTTTTTAATAAGTTAGAGTATTTTTAAGGGCCTAGCCTGAAGTAACAGTCGACTTAACAGAGATTGGCATTTCACATAGCATGTGCTTGGACCCTTCACAGGCCGTGCACGGGAATATTGCTACCAATCTGAGATGTCAGCAGCTATGTGTAGGATGTGTTAGCTCGTATCTGAAACTTTACTCTCTAAGCCGATCTATTTACCTAAGCCGGGGTCATTAATACATAAGGAAGTAGAAGACAGCTGTAAGTCAAAGAAAATAACTACTAAATGTGTAAATGAGATGAGAGGTTTTCGTAATCAGCAGTTGCACACAGTATCAAGAAGCCCAAAATCAAGCAGTCTTTAAAATTGACGGTTACCGTTTTGGAAAATAATACTCCTGCAAAATTAATTAAATGAACCAAATTACCAAAGTTCGCCCGAATATTTAACAAGAATGTTTCACACAAAAGAGTCCAACAATTAGACAACTTTATATGGCTACTTACGAACACTCCGCGGGATACATTCAGTTTCAGCGGTTACAGTAGACTCGTGTTTATAAAATGGAGCCGAAGAAGCCACAAACATAAATTTGCTTGTAAATCGGTAATCTGTTCAGACTGGACTTGATATACAGTAGTGAGTCGTTTTCCTTGTCTACTTGTGTTGCTAGGAACATGATTTAGTTATATGTATAAGCAGGAGAGGAATGGCTACCGGAGTCGTGTAGGATGTATGGGTGTACCTTTACCTATACGAGTAAGTAGTGTGGGAACTGAAATTATTGAACTGTTGGAAATGCTCTTAATTCTTAATAGGTAGATCCAAACTGCCAATTAGTATTCATTTGAAACTGACTCATTAACTTCCGATTAATCGAAATGAATACATTACAAATGAAGTGTCCCTGTATACTTAAGTAAAATCCGTAGTCGTGACGAGGGGCTTCGGAGATTATTAAATAGTTCTCGTAGTTTAATTCATTGTGTCAAATTAACGAGCCCGCAGCCGTCGGTGTCGGACAGACGAATGATTATGAGGTGTGACACCTATCCACTTCCGTACTCCGGAGAGGTCATTAATGTGTCAGCTTGTGTATCAGTTCCGCTTGTCAGGCTTGTCATTGGTCTCCGGGGCGCAAAGGATAAATTTGGACACTTTGACAAATTATTTGAATGGGATGTTTCGACTGGAGCTCAAGTGGCGAGTGTCACGTAATATTATTATTTTTATGTATGGCATGATTCACTGTAGGTACATTTCAATTTACCAAATATCAACAAAATGTTCGTATCTCCCGATGATAAATATTTTGTGGACAAACACGTGTCGAATACAGCAATACCCGATCATGTCGTCACAAAGTCAGCGTTTTCTAATACATGTCACGTGGCTGTGCCGGCTTTAGTCCCACAGCTGTGGCCAGTGCGGATGCTGCGACTGAGCAAATCCGCATTTGTGGACCGCTGCCATTTGTGGCCCGCAGAATTATGGCGCGAGTGTGGACCGTAAGTAATGACGTGCCGCTGTCCTCATAAATTGTCTGATAAAAATATTAAACACATTCGTGCGTTATTTCCACGCGGGTAATGGTTTGTACTTGAGTAAGCTGTGAGCCGCTATTGTGTTGTTTCCGATTCGTAATCAAAATATTGGTATCGTTTTTGTAGGCAGTGTGGCTGGAACGACGAACTGTTCCGTGAGGTGATTTCTGTTTTTACACGATTAACCAAAAAAGGAGTGTTATGTTTTCAGGGTTCCTGTATGTATGTATGTTTGTGTGTTTCTTTATCCACCATAACTTCTAAACGGCTTAACCGATATCGATGTATGTAATATCGGTCAGATACGTTATCCTGGGGGTGCCATGGTTTGTAAATAAAAACTAAAATATTTTGATTTCATGAAAATTAGACTACATATTCTGTGAGTGTGTGTCAAAAAGTGAAATTAAAAATTAAAAACAAGATAGATAATAACAATATTTCAGTCGGGGGATCTGTAAAGAACTATCCAAAAGAACCGTCCTCGACTGCAATGAAAAGATTATTATCTATCTTGTTTTTCAATATTTTATTTCTGTTTTTAACATGGCACGGGTTTTTTTTTTGTTTTTTAGAACTTGATTGAATTTGTGGCGGAAAAGACATTTTCAACATTAAATATTAGTAACTATTACAATGTGGCTCATAGAAAGATTTCCCAGATATCATTGTTAACTTTTATTGGAAAAAATGATTTTCATTTTGATCTTCTAATTATTTCAGGTTATTTCGTAGAGTTGAAAGATCTTAAATAAAAATATTAATCAAAACAAATTAATCGTTTTTTTCCGTTTCTAGCAAATATGCTCAGTGGTGCATTTTAAATTTTTCTTCAGTAGTGCCTTCTTAGGATTTCCTTGTCATACCGTTTTATTTTTACTTAATTTTGTGTAACAATTGAGTTTATTGTTGAGTGAAGAACTAGTTTCAATTTCTATTTACAAAAAAATATATTTATTAAAACTACTACTTTAGGTTATTGTCTTCGCAGAGTTTGTTCGAAAGAGTTACCGCGGCCCTGGAACGGAAAGGGTATTTGGAGGCACACAGATGGCTCTTAGACAGCAAGAGCTTGACACTCCCATCTGCGCACCGAGGGTGCCGATCGTGTCTTGATTTTTTCCGATTTATGAATTTCTGTAGGTACATTACCTACTAAAAACATTTTTGAAGCAGAAGTGTGAAAGTAGTTAAAGCACGTAAAAAAAATGAGTAATTGCAATTTTTCGATGACCTTTCGAAGAAAACGTAGCTTCTTGGCACATTTTAGGCAAGCATTGGCAAGATATCAGTAGAAGAAAAAGATATTAATAATAATAAAAATGAAAATGGCAATTGCACATTGTATTGGGATCGGTCTATCATCACTGACAGGACTATTGTTGCCAATAAGCCTGACATAGTGGTGATAGACCGACTAGAGCGTCGCGCAATGATTGTTGATATAGCAGTCCCGCATGACGAGAACCTCGTGAAGGCTGAGAAAGATAAACAATCGAAGTATCTTGACTTGGCTCGCGAGGTTGTCGACATGTGGAATGTGAACACAGCAGTCATTGTGCCGATAATCGTGACGGCCAATGGCATAATTGCCAAGAGCCTCGACCAACATCTCAAGAGGCTCTCGTTGGGCAGCTGGATCAAGGGCTTGATCCAGAAAGCAGTACTCCTGGACACGGCGCGTATAGTGAGGAGGTTCCTCTCTCGGGAGCCCTGACCACCGGTAGCTTGGACCCTGTTCCCGATACCGGTGGGCTACTATTTTTTATATTTTTAAATGTTTTTTTTTTAATAGAAATATTTAAAAATTTAAGAAGTATGTATAGTAAATAAATAAATGGAATAATAATAATAATAATAACGTTTATTTCGGACAAAGTCCATATTTAGTTAGTAGTACAAATTCTTAATGATAGCACTGTCGGTGCAGAAAATAAAGATGTAACAAAGCATTATATTTAAAAGTAGTCAGCTGGTGAATAGTAGTGGAAACCCGACGATTTTTGCGGAAAAAATCTTAGAGATTAATAAGAATGTTCAGTAGAGGCACTGACTGTTTGAGTTCATTGATTCTTTGATGCGTTCTATGACGCTGGCGAGCTGCCAGGCTGTAAAATGATGAAAGTAATATTGAGTAACCTTTCAAATTCATCACTTTTACTGAAATGTAGTCTCTATCCACCTTGTGGGAACTACAGAGCTCAATAAATGAGTTAGCTTTACGCGGACCATTTGTATTCTGGCTAGCGTTGGCTGGCCGAGTGACTGAGGTATACTTCTACATACATATGTATACAGTAAGTATACAGGTACCAATACTTGGAGTGACTCGGTGCAATGTTACGACTGCTAATGCGATCTCTGTAACCCGATATCCGGCACGTAGGATTAGAAACATGCTGAAACTGTAACTCCAACATTAGCTGTTCAGTAAAACTTAATCCTTAAGGTCCTTACTCGTCTCTCGAGTGAACACTCGATCAAAATATAGAGTATTTGTTTAATGATGACTTACTTACATACATACATATCCATATAATTAAGTTAAGTTGTGGGAGAAAAAATATTCGGTGTTTTTCTCGAATTGAAATGAGCATTTCATTAGTGTCGACCCAATATGACTACACAAGCAGGGTCTAGACAAAGTGAAATTCTTGACAACCAATGATTTGTTGTTCGAGAAACTAACAACCATCCTAACCAATCTATATTGCTTTGGACTTCTCGACGGTTGTTATCCCTGACGGAATGACGCTTTGTCAGGCCTATTAGATAGATGAGCAAAGAGGAAACAAAATTAAAGCATTCAACAATTAAAACAACCGACCGGTGTCGGGAATAATATCGTATTACAATGTAGATATATTATTGTTATGTTGAAGCACGAGGTGACTGACTTGTGAAAACAACGATGCGCGTAGCGACGGTCTGGGAAGAAACGTGATCTTTATTAGAATCGTGAAGTTTCGCGTTATTCACACGTCGCGTCGGGGGTACACTGCCTCGGAGGACTGGCACGCACAGCACATTATTCTCGCTCTATCTAGCCAATAAAGACGCCTTATTACCTATATATTTTATATATAAGTGGGAATATTTTACGCTGAAAAATGTTAGCAAAGGCAATTTTGCAGGTGTCGTTTACTTTGAAGCTTCAGATGAAATTACGGATATCAGGAAGCTTTCATGCATGTTACTTAAAAACAAACAAACAGGAGGAGCCGCCGAGGAGGAACACAGGAGTTTTGCATATACAGCAAGTTTATAATAAACTCTTTCTTCTCAATAAGGCCCGTATTCCAAAACGTAAACTCCATCTCCGACATATTGTGTACGCGAACGTCACTGAAAGCTTGTCAGTTGATGTTTCCATGCTCGAGAGATGAGTTTTAGTTGAGAAGCACGTTGATAAAGCACGGTATAATATAGAAAGTTAGAGCTACGAGTATTTTCTTTTCTATACAAAACTCTTCGAGAAGAAACTCATACGTCCAGTAAACTATTGAGCTCTTTATTAGCTTACTGGACGTATGCGTTTCTCTCTTTTATTAAAATCGGTTAATTCTTTTCCATTTTGGATTTGGAAGTTTTTTATGAAATACCTTACTCTGTAAATATTTATTGACTTGTGTAGCATGGCTTTAATAAGTATGTCTTAATCCAACATGTTCAAAAAGAACACTTGATTAAAATATTTAATTGAAATTTGGTGATTACCACCAAACATTACAGTTGTTTATGTATCCTTCAAAATTAATCATTTACTGCATGATATTTTTAACACAAAACCAGTGTAAACAATTGTTAGTGAACCAATAAATAAATAAATTCATCATATTCTTCAAAATTCTGCGCTATCTTCAAAATATTTTTTCTAAAATATTTATTTATAAACACATCAAAAGTATCTAGGGATCAACATATATTTTTGCAATAACTTTTCTCCTGATTGATATTAATTAAAATTTTCTTTAAGGATTCATCAAATAAAGTGTTTTCGTTTGTCACAGTAACGATAAACCAAGTCACCTTTGCATTAATAAAGAAATTTGCCATTTTCCTAATAAAGGGATTTTTGACATTTGAACCACTAACATTAAAGTTCGAAAAAAAGACTGAAATAACAGTTTTCTTTAAAATTTTATTGGGTAACTTAAACAATTAATAATCCGTGTTTCTACCGCGAACACTAACAACACAAGAACATCGGTTTGGCATACTCAAAATGAGTTCATCCAAATCACGCTGTGGAATGGCCGCCCATGTTCGTTGCAACAACATGAAAAGGTCTTCTTGCGACTGGATACCCTCCATATTCGGCAGAGCTCTTCGCTTACCTTGGCTGAGCGCCATGGAGGACGGTATCGCTGCACCACACGGAGACAAGACCGATACATTCAAATCTTAACTCGAAGAGCTCCAACAATAACCGCCATGATGTTAGCCGTGAGGCTTCATCACTCTTCAGGGAACTTAATTAGCGACCAAACAGTCAGAAACCGCTTGCATGAAGTGAACCTTCATTCCCGAAGACCGCTACGGGTACCACCTATAGCAATGCACAATCGTAGGATTCGATATCAATGGGCTCTTGAACACAGAAATTGGGCAGAAGAACAATGGCGTTTCGTGTGCTTTTCTGATGAGTCTCGTTTTGGTATGAGACCGGATACAAGACGTATACGACACTGGAGAACCCCTGGACGCCAACAGCGATTAAAATCCTGCCAGGAAGTCCATCCTTATAGTGGTGGAACCATCATAGTATGGGCGGGTATTTGGATCGGCGGGAGAACTGAGTTGATTTGGATCAGAGGCAACCTCAACGCTCAAATTTATGCTGAGACGATTGTATCAGACGTCATCGTTCCTCTACAAGTGCAAATCGGTCCCTTATTTCAGTTAATGCATGATAATGCACGACCGCACACCGCAAGAGTTGTAAGACAGACTCTCGCCGCAGCTAACATCAATGTCCTGCCCTGGCCTGCTCAGTCGCCAGACTTGAACCCGATTGAGCATGCATGGGATATGCTACAGAGAAGAGCTCTGCCGAATATGGAGGGTATCCAGTCGCAAGAAGACCTTTTTTTGTTGTTGCAACGAACATGGGCGGCCATTCCACAGCGTGATTTGGATGAACTCATTTTGAGTATGCCAAACCGATGTTCTTGTGTTGTTAGTGTTCGCGGTAGAAACACGGATTATTAATTGTTTAAGTTACCCAATAAAATTTTAAAGAAAACTGTTATTTCAGTCTTTTTTTCGAACTTTAATGTTAGTGGTTCAAATGTCAAAAATCCCTTTATTAGGAAAATGGCAAATTTCTTTATTAATGCAAAGGTGACTTGGTTTATCGTTACTGTGACAAACGAAAACACTTTATTTGATGAATCCTTAAAGAAAATTTTAATTAATATCAATCAGGAGAAAAGTTATTGCAAAAATATATGTTGATCCCTAGATACTTTTGATGTGTTTATTTTGACATGACACGCTTATGTCAGACTTAACTGTTGCTTGACGTTTATTACCAGACAGGTTACCATGAGTTTGACAAAAGCTTGCTCAACTTAAAACTCATCTCTTGATAACGAAAACGTCAACTGAGAAGATCGTGACGTTAGTGACGTTCTCGTACTCGTTTAGGGGTTGGAGTTCGAGTCCAATTGGAGTTTACGTTTTGGAATACGGGCCTAAGTCACGGATATATTCTAAATACTGAATTTGGATGTAAATTATTGATCTGTCACAATAAACAGGGTCCATCACAATATTTACAATAATCCAGTAACACGACACGATATTGTAGTATAACTAGGCAGACAAAATGCTCATCCCTTGATCTACATAATTATGTAAATTCATGTGTAACACGTCATAGGGTAAAACCGGGATAGATGCCCCAGTAGTATAGGTGCCCCGATTGTAATTACTCTAGTTTAGCGGATGAATCGCATGCTATTTTATTGATGTATCGGGAGACTTTCCAACTATCACTAAGTGGACTGTGTCTCATGTCTCTGTGCGGTTGCATGGGAAGGCAAAGTGCGATCAAAGTTTTTTCGGGATAGATGCTCTATTTTTCAGCGGGTCGTCTATCCTAAATGTAATTTATGTATATGGACTAGGCAACTATCCCATATATGGGATAGATGTCCCAAAACGAAGTGGTCCGCGAAAATCGCTAATACTCTGTAAATATTAAAGATGAATGTTTTTTACTTTTCATAAATTTGTAGATAAAAACCCAAAGTACTAACCAGTGCAATTAAAATATTTTGATTTTTGCACTGGGAGATATAAAATGATTTCTAAAAGTGGGGCTATCTATATTAGTATTATATCTATCCCGGTTTTACCCTACTCTCGTAATGCACTATCTTACAGTGAGATGGATTGCAATCACATACAGGCTACAACAACATCTGTTGTGTCCGTATCGAGGCTGACTATGACACGGCTGTCACTTTGTGCGGCGCGGCGGAAGATTTATTTTTCGTCGCTACATATTGGTTCGCTCAAACCGGCGTTTTACTACGCCTTCCGACTTCTGATAGCGTATCGATATCCTTAACACCTCACTTACCTCGAGAGACTTTCACCACACAATCACACATCGTAACGAGTTTATTCCTTTAATATTCATTTATGCACTCCCCACGTCCCACAGAGATTGGCAAGAACTCCGAGATATTTGTTGAATAATAAACGTAGGTACATTATGAATAAATATCTATGTTATCCCGTTTGGAACAAACTGACAGTCAAACTGATGTTGACAAGCAGATTAATCTTTGAGGCAGTTTGAGCATCGTGTTAATTGTTATTAAAAGATGTTAAAGCACAAACTGCCTCAAAGTGTAGGTATAGGTTTGTTGCCGGGTTTGACGATAAAATAATATTTTATAGCCTCGGGTGTTGGATCTCAGAGGCTCAATTTACGACGAAGCCTGCTATAGTTATGGATATAAAATGCGGAAAGTTGTTTGTAACCCCTTGTAATGAGAAATTCAAAACCAAAAAAGATATTGCGTTGTTGATTAAAGTAAAATTTGAGGGCTACCAAATTGTTTTATGTGTTGGGAATTGGAAAGAAAAAATGTTCAACTCATTTTTATTAGCCTCAAAGGGGGAAAAGTTTTCCGTTACTATTTAACACTTTACGCACATAAGTGCGCAGAAGTGGAGTTAATGCCATAGGCATTCTCTACCAGTCAACCTTTGGGTGATGCAGAGAATAGTTGTAGGTGCAATATGAAGAATAAAACTGGCCCACTGCGTGTCGGGCCACGAGCAATATAGGGTTCCGTAGTAAAAAAATAGAACTTAATTAAAAACTGTTTTGGTTATTTAATACTGAGACTAGTTTGAGTTCTAGGTAAACTCAAAAGCTACTGGAATGATTTCAGAAATTCTTTCACCATTAGAAGGAATACTACATTATCCCTGAGTAACATAGGCTAACTTGAAAAGAATGACAGCGCGTGCGAAGCCGGGACAAAACGCTAGTTTTAGATAATTTTTGTATGGTCAATGAATTTACATTTATAACATGTTTTACGATACTAACAACGTCATCTCAGTTATGTTCAAAACAATTTGAACTAAAATTTCCTTTATATTTCTTCGAGTACATTTTTTAGTTGATCGACTATTAGTCAGTCAACTGTGAAGCCTTCTTAGCCGTGATAGTTTTCCTTTTAAATTCAGCATATTTCCTACTCCCGTGATTTTTTTCACATTTCCAGAAGCAACCGTTTAGCCGGTACAAGGCCGGCCCCCTTCTACACTGGACTAACGATTTTTTCTAGCAGGACTACAATATAAGTACTTAAATTAACAAAATAAATACACGGAATACTTAAACAATTAGTACAAATAGGTAATTGAAAAATATTGGCACTGTGATGATACTACTGCCAACTTCTTACGAACGTGTCCGCAAACTACCTATATTATCTATTCTGTACTGCGTGAAGCCACAGATTACTAAATAGTTACTGTGAAGCTTGGTAGAAAAAGCGATAACACTCTTCATTATGCTTGTAATAGGTTGCTTGCGATACAAACTAAATAAACTTTAGACTACTAACTTGCCGCTGGTTGTGTTGCAGACATTTTTTCCACTCGTACGAATATAATGTACAAGTTTTCCAGGGCAGTTATTCTTGACTTGAGCTCGATGTTGCGTTCCTTTAATAATATAATTTACGGCTAGCCACAATCCGGTGTCTCGAATAGAGGTTTCGGAATGGCTTGGTTTATGTATAGCTTTCAATTTCCTGTGGTCGCACGTCGAGGCTCGACACATGCAGATCATGGCTGCGCGCATAAATCAAATGTGTCGTGTAACACACACCTTCATGTCAGCTGTTGATGTATATGCGGTAAATAAATGTTCTTAGCTGTTTTAAGTACGTTTTAGGAACTAGGTACCTGTAGTTTTTAACCTCCTTCTACCTCAGATTTTGTAAGTTAAAAACGGAATGAAATGCGAAACTGCGAATGAAAGAGATAAAATGTTATGTCTTTCATTCGCATTTCCGCAGTTTAATTAAATGTATTATTTTATATTAAAACGTAGTTTTTTTTTTTTTGCATCAGCCATATAATTTCTCCGCCACCCTTCTCTTCTTACATACTAAGTTAGCGTAGGAAAATTTTAATTTTAATAAATAAATATATTTAATAATATGTATATTACTGCTCGAGAAATGTTTTCATATAAGTTTTGTACAAAAAACTAGTAGTAGCTAAGTGTTTAAAAATAAATGAATTTCACACAACGTAAACACAATAGGTGGGTTTTGTACAGCGAGCGTTCAGTTCAGCAAATGGCGCACGGCCATCTTCCTGGTGTATACAAGTGACAGATAGAGATACAACCATCAGTAAATCCTAAAAAATGTACATCGAAAACATTGTAGTCAGAGATATTTTTGAAGTTACTTAAAAACAACTCCGTAAATGTGGGTACGCCACTGAAAATAAACAATACTTTGAATGATCCCAATTAACATGTTTGGAAAGCTGCAATGATGATGTAAGTCTAAGAATAATGATGTAAAGACTTTGTCATATCTGCTGCAAATCAGTTGAAAAATGTCCTACATATATAACCTTCAAAATCCATTAAATGCTAGGCTACAGACAATCTGGGCTCCTTCCGAAAGGACTTGTTGATAAAACGGAGTTGCTGATTTTTGTCCTGTAGTTAGGCCAGTTGGATGGAGAAATTAGATGACTCTCTTTATTACCAATTTTTGAAGATGTCATCTTATCATTTACTTTTTTCTAGCTAAGGTAAATGTGTCTATAAAATATTACAAGGTTGTGATAGCAGTTTGGAGAAGGTAACAGAGCAGGAAATATTTTCCCATCAAGACGTTGCGATTACCGTCGCAACTCAATTTTGTGTCGGAAATCAATTGATTCCGATAAAAACGATCCTTACGTCGTCGTCACTCCCACTGGAAATTTATCTTCAACTCTTCATGTAAACTACGAAGAAAAACTACATTAAAATTTCAGTGAATATGTATGTAATTGTATATGCAAATGGGCCGTCATCACGGCTTAGTGCATTAAGTGATTGTACCCCGTTACCTACGTAATCAGTGCTCAGGCATGCATACAGAACCATTCTGTTACGTAGCTCAGAAATTTATGAGACAGGAATACCAACAGGGAACGTAGTGCCTATTGTAAGAGGTATAGTAGGCATGGTCGTAAAGTGCTGACTGTGGATACATGGGCCATTAAATGTACGATGGCCATAGGTGGACGGTAAAGACAGTTGATTTATGACCCTTCCGTTTTACTGCTGTACAAAACTGGACTTCGGCTCAGGTAGAATCTGAGGCAGAAACAAAAAGCATCATCAGTAATCTAGGCAAGTATGTACCAGCGATTTTATATGCTCGATCCCATCCCACTAGTTAAGTTACTACTAAACACTTGACTACTGCGCCGATTAGTTCATCAGAGCCAACACAGAACAGATAATAGACTATCAATAACCGTGTTGATTAGTGCGAATCGAGCCTTAATCATCGCTCGTCCGTAATCCTTGGTTAAGCATCGATGTTAATCCGATTGACAGCCACACTATGGATTCTGATTGCGCTGTACAGCTTTTAGCGCTGTGGTTTTAAAGTCTATTTATTATGCAAACGCTGAAATAGCTTGTCGAATTTCGACCATGGATTTTTTGTATTGCATCCAATTCCTCGTAAGACGCTTGCGAATATGTTCAGTAAATTGTACCTACATTGGATATCCATCATGGTAAAGCCGCTTGAGCCCGTACGATTCTCTGGATTTATTTCATTTGTATTCGGTACGGGGACAGGAGACATCTGTTATTTATGTAGGCTCCCGAGTATTAGGACGAATTTAACAAGCTATTTGAAGACCTGACAAATAATGCGGCACCGTGTCTTGCCGTACACATCTTTCTCCTTTCCGGGTTTATCAAGATGTTATGTCAAGTGGAAGGGCAGTCTGCTGTCTCAAAGCATTGTGCTTAAGGAAAGCCAGTTCCAAAATATTTGGAATAAGAGCTATATTTTGAACGAAGCAGAATCGGGTCCGTTTCCGCCCCTGATGGGATTCCTCGAGTGCTCATAATAGTACTGAGATAACGAATAGATTCGGCAAGTGTGATTATTTAATGAACCATTACGACTGTCCAAAGTAGCGGTTGATAAGGAAGTCCATAAGGGGTTTAGCGAATGAACTTTTCCAAGCTGTTATTATGCGCACGCCCCTATTATTATGTTCTTATTATTTTGCTGTGCTTTTAATATCTTTCATTTGTGTCAATTTACTACGAGTTGCGACTCTCCTCGGTACAGTCAGAGTCTTTATTAAACGAACAAATTAAACGCGGAATGAGTAGAACGTCAAGAAAAGAGCAAGACTTAATTTAATTATGAATAGCTACCTCTCAGGGTAGACATTGTGGAAGGTGAGTTACAGCAAATTACCTCGACGACACTCCGTAATGGACGGGCTCTTTTATTACGATATCAATTTGGTTAAGAGGATTCAATTTGGAGACAGAGAAATTAATTTTTCTTTGTTTTGTTTAATTAACTACAGTGTGAGTCTCTCTCAGCTGCAGGTGGTTGAGTTAGCGGTACGTACACACCGCGAGCGAGCCTGTTTTGCAAACATTCGATACACGCCCTTTTGTTACACGGCTAACAGACATAAGTACATTCGCGAAACGAGTAGGTAAGGAAACTGATAAAAAAGCTCTCGCCACGATACCAATTTTCATTGTAAAAAATCCTTAAAACTTAACAAACTATAAGAATAATTTCATGGAGTCAGATGCCGTTATTGACTGAAACTTGGCAATGAATCGTCTCGCTGTCTGGAATGAGGCCGAGGGCTAAGTTAGACGCCTATTACGGCAGAAATAAGCAACCTATTTATTTAACATCGTGTTATTTATTTGCTAACGAGGGCTCGAAGTATCGTTTCGTCGCCAAACAACTAGTAATTGTGAGTATAATATTGCGTAAATGAGATTTCTTCCCCTTAAGAAAGCAAACCAATTTCTTAGGAAAACTCATGTGCGCATAAGCTGAGTAGCTTTTTCTGTGGTTTGGAAATATAGTGGAATGACTGAGGAATACTTTATGAAGGTTGCATCCGCTGCGTGGTTACAGCGTGTAGAAAGAAGACAGGTAGCGTATAGCATCCGCTGCGTGGTTACAGCGTGTAGAAAGAAGACAGGTAGCGTAAAGCATCCGCTGCGTGCTTACAGCGTGAACAAAGAAGACAGGTAGCGTATAGCATCCGCTGCGTGGTTACAGCGTGTACAAAGAAGACAGGTAGCGTATAGCATCCGCTGCGTGGTTGCAGCGTGTACAAAGAAGACAGGTAGCGTATAGCATCCGCTGCGTGGTTACAGCGTGTACAAAGAAGACAGGTAGCGTATAGCATCCGCTGCGTGGTTACAGCGTGAACAAATAAGACAGGTAGCGCATAGCATCCGCTGCGTGGTTACAGCGTGAACAAAGAAGACAGGTAGCGTATAGCATCCGCTGCGTGGTTACAGCGTGAACAAAGAAGACAGGTAGCGTATAGCATCCGCTGCGTGGTTACAGCGTGAACAAAGAAGACAGGTAGCGTATAGCATCCGCTGCGTGGTTACAGCGTGAACAAAGAAGACAGGTAGCGTATAGCATCCGCTGCGTGGTTACAGCGTGAACAAAGAAGACAGGTAGCGTATAGCATCCGCTGCGTGGTTTCAGCGTGAACAAAGAAGACAGGTAGCGTATAGCATCCGCTGCGTGGTTACAGCGTGAACAAAGAAGACAGGTAGCGTATAGCATCCGCTGCGTGGTTACAGCGTGAACAAGGAAGACAGGTAGCGTATAGCATCCGCTGCGTGGTTACAGCGTGAACAAAGAAGACAGGTAGCGTATAGCATCCGCTGCGTGGTTACAGCGTGAACAAAGAAGACAGGTAGCGTATAGCATCCGCTGCGTGGTTACAGCGTGAACAAGGAAGACAGGTAGCGTATAGCATCCGCTGCGTGGTTACAGCGTGTAGAAAGAAGACAGGTAGCGTAATGCATCCGCTGCGTGCTTACAGCGTGAACAAAGAAGACAGGTAGCGTATAGCATCCGCTGCGTGGTTACAGCGTGAACAAAGAAGACAGGTAGCGTATAGCATCCGCTGCGTGGTTACAGCGTGAACAAAGAAGACAGGTAGCGTATAGCATCCGCTGTGTGGTTTCAGCGTGTACAAAGAAGACAGGTAGCGTATAGCAGGAAGGGAGCTGGGTCGGCGGCGGCGACCTCTCGCGTCCGGCCCTGGTTCAAGCCATGGTCCGGAGCGAGGAGGCATGGGAAGCGGTCGCCTCCTTTTGCGAAGCAGTAATGCTAGCGAAGGAGGAGGCGGAACGCGTGCGAGAAAGGGAAACCTCACGCCCCAGCCGCCGCAACTGAAGAAGACGTCCCGGGCGTCGGGAAACGCAGGGCGATTCCCGGCCACCGTAGCCGCGGGCCTGCGGATAGCGAGCTATGGGTGGCTCGCCGTCCTATAGCGACCATGCCCGAGTCGACGGTGCGTCATGCTCCACGCGCGCCATCGCGGGTCAGTGCAGTGCTTGCTAGGGTTGCGGAATTTGTTCGAAAAAGTCACCGCGGCCCTGGAACGCAAAGGGCACAAGAAGGATCACGGGTGGGTTTTAGTCAGTAAGAGTCTGACACTCTCTTCCGCTTCACCCAGAGCGGAAGAAGTCATTTCATGATATCCCATCCAAAAAAAAAGGAAGGGAGCTGGGTGTGTTTAAGACCTAATCCAGTGTTCTTCAGTCAGCATCGAACAAGGTAATTGCGACTTGTTTACCATTGAGTGATTAGTTCATCTGATCTGTGGGAGTCACGTCTCAAAAGGGGTATTTGTTATTTGTCTTTAAACATTTGCACCACACAGAAGTACACTCTGAACTAAGGACAATTTTACCAAATACTACCCACTTATCTCCATCTTAAATACAAAGGTTATCATAATTGAATCAAAATTGTTTAGAGCTAATTCAATGATCACAGAATGTTCAAACATTCTATAAATAGACAGCACATACGACACTACCCACAAGACAAGGATGAGCATTCAACATTCAAAATCAATATCTACTCACGGAGACGTTTACAGTCATATGACTCCGAGTATCTCTTTGGTCGTTTGGTTATCGGTTATCTGAAGTGTAAAGTAGGTGGTAATATAATGGCGGGTCCAGGATTGTCTTAGGCTTAGAAAAAATGATACTAAAAAGCACAATTCACATTTTACATTGCTTAACGCATAACAAGCCTCCTTGAATTACTTTTCTTAAGTTGCTCAAAGACTTCTTTAGGTTGTAGACCTAACCAAAGATATCATGGTCTTTTCAGGGGGTGAAACCCCTTCGCCCACCCCCTTTTATGGTAAGATTTTCTCCAAACTCAATCTAAATGCTATGGATACCTATTTCAGCTTTTTCTGAAATGAAACCCTTTAAAGTGTCAAAGGGGTGGCATAGTAAGGACGGGGCCCCATAGGAGGACGGGGCCCCATAGGGTCGGTGCCTGCTAGGGTTGCGGAATTTGTTCGAAAGAGTTACCGCGGCCCTGGAACGCATAGGGCACAAGAAGGATCACGGGTGGGTTTTAGTCAGTAAAAGTCTGACACTCCCTACCGCTCCACCCAGGGCGGGAGGGGTCATTTGATGATTTCCGATCCAGAAAAAAAAAAAAGGGGTGGCATAGTATACTATGATGTAAATCATTTCCTAGAATAAAGACATGGGATACTTTTTATTCCAGGAATATGTTTCCGTTGTAGTGGTTCCTTTCTAGTTTGCTGAAGATCTGATGAACCGAGGTAGTAAACGGAACTCTTCAATGAATGATAGCAAATCTTCTGGGATTGCTGAAATCGCGTGTCTGTTTATTGTTTACACCAGTTTATAATAAGTACGCTGTGATTACTAGCCACTAAGGAAGTCGGTGTTCAAAACACGAAGAAACAACCGGAAACAATGAGTTCCGAAATTATTTTATACATTTTGTGCTCTTTTAAGAAGCCGGTGGTATTTTTTTGTAAAAAAGGTTTTTTTTAATTGTTAGTCTAACTGCCATCAAAACGGTAGACTGCGATTATTCTATTGTGATACTCTCATGGTAAAATAGTACACAAATTAACAGACCTGGGCATACTTAAACGGTTCAGTCACGATTAGCTTCCGTACTACATTACTTCCGTAGTAACGTCGTCAGCGACGTCCGATGCATACATACATAAATGAACAATATATTGTTTGTGTTGGTTGGCAGAAACTGAACTAGCAGTTACGTAGTACCCGTCTATACCCAGGGTTGAGGAATTTGTTCGAAAGAGTGACCGCGGCCCTCGAACGCAAAAGGTATTAAATTTATTTTTGTGAATATGAAGACTATATAGGAATTATTTTAGTTTTTCTTTCGTTCTTAAAAGTATATTTAACGTTTTGCTCCTTATTGTTTCTAAGTTGAGCTACTCGACTACTGACAAAGACTTGCACTGAATGGACAGGCTCACTTAAATTGGTGTGGTTCTTTCCTCAAAAGACCAATTTAGACACAGATGTGCATGGTTCTCATATTGTGAATGTGAGGACTATGTAGATCGCCATACTACACCCCTTCTTTCAAATCAAATCGGTGAGCTCCTTAAAGTTCTAAGTTTGAGCCACACGGTAACTGACAAATGCTTGCACTGTCTGGACAAGTCCACTCAAATTTGTGTGCCACCTCAGACATTAACCTACATGGTTCTCATATGATATTGTTGCGCGCCAGAATTAAGTTAGGATGATAGCGGCACTCGGTACCACTAGCGCCATCTAGTATCGAGTAGCAGAACTATTGAAGTCAAGGACCTTCGAGATTTTTCTATGCTAGAATTCTCGGACCTTAGTCGGTCGCGACCGATATGTACGTGAACTTTCTGGAGTTCTACTCGGCGCCCTATATAAGGCCGGCACATGTGCCGACCGAGTCAGTATTGGAATTGCGATACAAGTGATAACTTCGAGAGCGATCTTCGACTGCGAACTCAAGTGATTAATAGTGCGATTGTGTATTGTGATTAGTGAGTTATAGTGTAATTAGTGTGGTGTAAATTAAAGTGTCATCTTTGTTTATTTAATCGGCTGATTTTAATTGTAACGAACCCGAAGCTCGTAACAATTGGTGTCAGAAGAGTGGATTTAAAAGATGCCGATTCTACCGAAGGACGACACGGAGGGTTCCGTACCCGTAGTCAACGCCAGCAAGAGACGGACCAGAGGCGTTTTGGAAGTGCAACGCCGCAGGCTACAGAGAGACAGCTGGCGACCTTAGAGGCCGGCCCGTCCACCGCCGCTCCAGCATCATCATCAGCACCAGACTTTGCTGCTCTGATGCTGATGCTTCAGGAGCAGGCCCGCCGCCAGGAGGAACAGGCCCGTCGTCAGGAGGAACAGGCCCGTCGTCAGGAGGAACAGGCCCGCCGGCTGGAAGAACAGCTGCAGCGTGACAAGGAGGAACAGGCCCGCCGCCAGGAGGAACAGGCCCGCCGGCTGGAAGAACAGCTGCAGCGTGACAAGGAGGAACAGGCCCGCCGCCAGGAGGAACAGACCCGTCGGTTGGAAGAACAGCTCCAACGTGACAAGGAGGAGCAGGCGCGCCGCCAAGAAGAACAGATGTTCATTATGAAAGATCTTCATGCCACTTTCGGAAAAGAAATTAAGGTTGTTAAAGATAAGGTGGTTCAGCACGAGAACCGCCTGACGGAAGCTGAAACACGAATCGACCAAATGAATAATCGAGTTGACAACGTGATTGCTGACGTGAGGAAAACGCTGGACAACCTTAAAGTTGGAGATGGAATTGCAGCCTCAGCTACTACACCTTCTCTACGTGGATTCAAAGTGCCGCCGTTCGATGGAACATCTTCCTGGTCGGCATACAAAAAGCAATTTGACGCTGTTATGAAGGCGAACGGGTGGAGTAAGGACCAGGCCATGACTGCTCACACCCTAGGCCTCCGCGACCAGGCCCTCACTATCCTAGAAGCCCTCGGTAACGAGGTGACTTACGAGCAGCTGGTTGAGGCACTGGAAGCTAGGTATGGCGACGCTCATCTGGAACACGTGTTTCGGGCGCAGCTAAAGGATCGCGTGCAACGCAGCGGTGAAAACCTGCAGCAGTGGGCCCTTGAGGTGGAGAAGCTTGTTAGAAAAGCATACCAGTCTGTACCTGCACTCATTCAAGGGAACCTGGTGCAGGCATTCGTTGATGGCATCCGCGACCTTGAAGTTAGGGCTGCCGTGAGGCTCGGGCACCACGAGAAGCTGAAAGACGCCTTGGCACATGCATTGGAAGTGGAAGCTGCGCGGCAGGATTATCGTTCCCATTGCGTCAGGGAGGTTGCAGCGGCTACAGTTCGCGACCGTTTTAAAGGATACAGCCCTCGATGCTATGGTTTTGGGGAAAGGGGCCACCTACGGTCCAGTTGCCCTAGGCGAACTTCAGAAGGGGAAGCTGTGCGGCAGAACCATCGTTCCCACTATGGCAGGGAGGATGCAGCAGCTGCAGTTCGTGACCATTATAAAGGGCGCAGCCCTAGATGCTACGGCTGTGGAGAAAGGGGCCACTTGAGGCCCAGTTGCCCTAAGCGAACTGTTCAAAGGGCAGATAGCCGACCTCTAGTAGGTAGAGCGGCTGACAATCGCGGACAGCGATTGGAAGAGTACGACTTGGTGGTCGAAGTTCGTAGCGGGAGATCTCATGGCAACGCAGATGCATTATCAAGAAGACCTTGCCCTGAAGACTGCAAGCATTGTACTCGGCAAGAGGGTAAAGAATTCGTACCTGTGAGGATGATCAAGACAGATCTTAGTAACGAGTGGAAGGAAAACTTGGAACGTGCACAGCAGGATGATTTGGACATCAAGCCGATCCTGGAGTGGATGAAGGCCAGTGCTCCGAAGCCTACGTGGAGTGATGTCTCAGCGATGAGTTCCGTCACAAAAAGCTATTGGGCACAATGGGACAGTTTAGTGATTCAGGATGGAGTCCTGTGCCGTAAATGGGAAAATGCTCGGGGAGACAACTGTCATTTGCAAATGGTTGTCCCTAAAGCTAAAGTACCGGATGTTCTACAGCTGTACCATAATAGTTGTTCAGGAGGCCATATGGGAGTTAAACGGACTCTACTGAAGATACGAGAACGGTTTTACTGGGTCCACTGTCGTGACGATGTTGAGGACTGGTGTCGCAAGTGTACAAGTTGTGCGGCTGTAAAAGGACCTCAGACTCGTAGCAGAGGTCCATTGAAATTGTACAATGTTGGTGCACCATGGGAAAGGATAGCGCTAGACGTCGCGGGACCGTTTCCGGAAAGTGAAAGTGGTAACAAGTATTTCATGGTTGTTATGGATTACTTCACTAAGTGGCCGGAAGTCTTCGCCATTCCAAACCAAGAAGCTTCAACAGTTGCGGATAAACTAGTTCATGAAGTCTTCTGTCGTTTTGGAGTACCCTTGGAGATTCACAGCGATCAAGGAAGGAATTTTGAGTCCCAAATATTCCAGGAAACTTGCCGAGTTATGGGTACTCATAAAACGAGGACAACTTCTTACCACCCACAGTCGGATGGAATGGTGGAACGATTTAATCAGACATTGGAGAGATATCTGGCCAAAGTTGTGGAAAACCGGCAACGAGATTGGGACAAGCACATACAACCATTTTTGCTGTCATACCGAAGTGCTGTTCATGAAAGCACGTCAGTGACACCAGCTTTCGCAAACTTTGGAAGAGAATTGCGGCTGCCTGCAGACCTGATCACCGGAATACCACCTGATGCTCCACGCAGTATTACCGATTATGCGAATGACTTGCGGAACAAAATGAACGACATTCATGAGCACGTCAGACAATCGGGCCAGCAAATTCTGAAAAGATGAAAACCCGCTATGACCGCAAAATGAACAATAAAGGGTTCGAGGAAGGTTCACTAGTGTGGTTGCATAATCCAGTTCGCAGCAAAGGGAAATCTCCTAAGCTTCAAGCTAAATGGGACGGACCGTACCGGATTGTGACGAAGATCAATGACGTGACCTACCGTATACAGAAAGGTACAAGAAGCGCTCCTAAGATCGTTCATGTTGATCGACTGGCGCGTTATTATGGCGCTGATAATGCTCGGGACGAGCATGTCTTAGGAGGGGGCAGTGTTGCGCGCCAGAATTAAGTTAGGATGATAGCGGCACTCGGTACCACTAGCGCCATCTAGTATCGAGTAGCAGAACTATTGAAGTCAAGGACCTTCGAGATTTTTCTATGCTAGAATTCTCGGACCTTACTCGGCGCCCTATACATGTGCCGACCGAGTCAGTATTGGAATTGCGATACAAGTGATAACTTCGAGAGCGATCTTCGACTGCGAACTCAAGTGATTAATAGTGCGATTGTGTATTGTGATTAGTGAGTTATAGTGTAATTAGTGTGGTGTAAATTAAAGTGTCATCTTTGTTTATTTAATCGGCTGATTTTAATTGTAACGAACCCGAAGCTCGTAACAATATGATTTGACCAGTACGGATTGTATGGACTTTAAACCTGTAAAGATAATTGTAAGATAGGAAATAAAATAAATAAATAATAAATAAAAGAGACTTTGACCTCAGAGTTTGTTTCGGTGTTTCTTCTCAGGGTAGACGGCTAGGAAACACCGGCTTCATCTAGCTTAAAATGACAAGAAATATTGGACGTGTAAAAGTGTTATGTTTAACCCACTAACAAAAAAATATAATTTATCATTTAGGAGGAACACGGATATGTTTTAGTCAGTAAAAGTCTGAAGTCAATTGATGATTTCCCACACATAATAATAATCCGTCTATGTAAAACTGATATATAGTAACCTAAGTAGTCAAAAACAAATTTTGGAAAGACTCGCTAAGTACTTGCTCCTGCCTAACCTAGGATTTTTTTTACAGACCTACAAACTCGTTAATGACAAACCTGCTACAGATAATCACTTGCTAAGAAGCTACGTAGATCCGTAGTTAGCTGAAAAAACACGTTGTGTCAGCGGTTCAGTTTATGCTAAGTAGTTTCAGTATTTCAGTCTGAATACAAAGTACGGCCAAGCGTCGAGAGGTGATTATATATTATAGTATATCCAGGTGAAAGTCACAGGACCGCAGCGGACTTTGTTTCCGCTGTGGTCAGCCCGGTCATCGGGCCGGCTCGCGCGAGGCCACGCCGCACTGCACTGCATGTGCGGCTGTTGGCAAGCCGGCCGAACACTGGGCAGGGGGAAGGGCCTGCGCGCAATCCGCCCCGACCAACGGCAAGAGGTCCGCCGCCGCCGCCGCCTCTGCCGCCGCCGCGGCTTCCGTCGCCGCCACTGCCGCTGCTGCTGTGGGTGCTGCGACTCCAGATACTCGGGAGGGGGCTGAAATGGAGTGCCAGTAATGGTCCCATTGCGGCCTCCTCCAGAGAGAAGTCGGCCGCTGTGCAATTGCGCAGTGGCTGATGCCTGTGGACGGTGAGCGTGGGTGGCTCGCCGTCCGATACCAGGCTAAGTCGACGACGCGTTGTGTTCCACGCGCATCTCAAGGAGCCGTCAGCACCAGGGACGGGGCCCCATGGGGTCGGTGCCTGCTAGGGTTGCGGAATTTGTTCGAAAGAGTTACCGCGGCCCTGGAACGCAAAGGGCACAAGAGGAACACGGGTGGGTTTTAGTCAGTAAGAGTCTGACACTCCCTACCGCTCCACCCAGGGCGGGAGGGGTCATATGATGATTTCCCATCCAAAAAAAAAAAGGTGAAAGTCACATGAAATCATGTGCCGTATTGGAGAACTAAGTTTTAAAACGCGTTTTGCTTTGTGATGATGTTTTATTTTTGTGGATAGGAAATGTACTATGCTTGTTATTCATGTAGGGTGCGGTAATAAACATGTTGAACTTGTATTCACTGTTCATTATATATTCCCTTTGCTTTCAAAACAAAGCTTTTAAGCATATCTAAGCCTCTTTATTAACGGTTCAATTTATCGTTTAAATTGTACAAAACAAACAGCCTTTTGATCTCATATTTATACGAAGCTGAGGCAAAATTATGGAAAATGTTTAAAAATACGCGTATACAATACAAGAGATGTTAACGTAACCTTTGAGGTAACCTCGGTAATGCTCCATGATTGACTGTTCACAAGCGTGGCTCTGTCGACCCACTGTTGGCCCACTGTCGGCTTGCAGCTGGCCTGCTGTCGGCCCGTTGTCGGCCGCCCACAGCCTCCAAAGAAAGTTCCCTTTAATTTCACACTGTGCCCTTTTGCCCTTTAATTAAAATCCAAACTGACCTAAGCCTGTTTATTTATTCAATGCAATATCAACTTCTATTTGAGGCTTATCTTGGTCCGATGATCACTCGTTAAGTAATAACGTGGTTGGTTGAATAACATAAATAATAGATGGATGCCAAAATCTGGGGAACGTTGCCCTCTATTTGCTCTACGTAATAATCCGCGATCTGCGATGCCAATACCTCGGAGCGATATCGATATGACTTCCGATACCTTTCAGTAACTATTATTTTTTCTTATCCCACGTAAAGAGGCACTTTTGCTCTAAATAGCACCATTGACGGGTGTCGGAGGCGGGACGCTGCGGTGCGGGAGGGGGAGCGAGCTAAAAATAGACGACCGCCATAGTGGGACAAGGCCATGCTCTCGACGCCTTAACCCGGCTCGAGCCCGCAGCCCCACAGGTACGGCTTACCAACATCCTTGTGATTAATCTTGGCGTATTTGCTAGCTCACTCGAGTGTTGGATTAGACGCACTTAGAGAAAATCTCAAACATCGCTTGCCGGTTCGTGTTTCGGGCAGGAATATCATAGCCATACGTACGAGAACACAAATACGATCGCTCGCAGGTAATCTGGGGCGGGACCATTAACAGCGATGTTATTGTTACTTGTTTGTTATGTTGGTACGTCGGCGTCGTACTGACGATTTAATTAAACATGCAGGGGTAAAGTTTTGTACTTACATCGAGCATAACTTTCAATTTCAATGTTATTTGGGACTGTTTGGATATTTCGGAGTCAAATTTTGTGTAACTTTTTGATTTAAATATAGAATAATTATATGAGTTAATTAAGGCGTGTATATCAAGCGAGTTATAAGCTTATAGATATTGATGGATGGCTCGGATAAGCAGCTGGAAGCTGGCACTAATGGCGCTCCCATTTTGGTCTCACCGCCTCAAGATTAACGAGGCTCAACCCTTTTTTAATTATGCAGCTTTTGTGCTAAGAGTGGCTGATTTTTAATTTGTCTCCAACGAGTCTTGGTTAGGAACGTGGAACTTGTAACAAATTAAAAACAAAAGCGACATTAACTTCATACCTTTAAATATAAATTGTGGCGCGATGTTCTCAGTAAAAAATGTAGCCGGTGGTACAGTATCTCGTAAACTTTACTTACTGTCGCGTGTACCATTAAAAGTTGAGGCAAATGTGAAATTTATTTAATGTAGTTTTAACTTTCGTTCCGTGCGAAGTCGTCATTACACGACCCTCGCGGTGATATATGAACAGATAATTGCTAACTTTGAAAGTTTACCTGTGGAAACTTTACGTTGGTGTAGTGATGCTATTAAGTGTAAACAGGTCATGAAATATATGGCAGCTATCTTAAATTGAAACTTTTGAGACTGATGATCAAGTTCGGGACATATAACCCGGGGCTTTTAAGAGAGCTGCATTCAAACACGAGATGTGTCTGAGAGGCGGTGAATGCCATTTTCGCCGGGGTATGAAAAGGAAAAAGCGCTTAGCAAGCACCTGTGTATGTATTCATTCTTTTGTTCGTCGGGCGGTCGAGAGCGGCACGACGTCGCAAGCTCGCCGCCACTCATTTTAGGATATGTACAGTAGATGGGTAACAGATACAAAATAAAGTTCTCGCGGTATTTTAAAATCAAGCTCAGTTGAGAATTTTAGATTAGGCTTATCATCAACTGATAAAGACAGCATTTAAGGCCCAAAAACGTTGTCTCCGGTCAATGCGTAAACTTAAAACTATAGACAGTTGCAAGCCTTATTTTAAGCAATACAACATCTTGACACTTCCTTGTATTGATATTGTTGAAGTAGCTATGTCTGTGAAGCAAAATCCAAGTCGTTTTAAACGCCTAGCTGATGTATTCCCAAGGAACAGATGTGGCACTAGCAAATTATGTCAAATAACATGCCAAACCGCTTTGATGTGCAACAGTATATGTATATATTGCATGGCCCCAATTATACACAATAAATTACCAAGTGATTGGAATGATTTTAATATAGTTGCTGAGTTGCTGGTAAGAGTAGACTGCGTACATTTTTGATAGATAAAACGTAGGTACTACAGTCTGACTGAGTTTCTAATAGAGTAGACATACTGATTAATTTTATTCCTATATTTAACGATAATCGATAATATTTAAGATTTATTTTTAGATTCCACTATAATGCTAATTTACTGATATGATTTTTATTTATTAATATTAAAATACTTGTAAATAATAATAACTGTAAATGTTTGACGAATGGTAAAATAGGGCTGAACTTTGATTTATGTAAAAACTATTGTGTACCCGTATTTGCAAATAAAGTTATATCCTATTCAAGAGTGTGTTTGAGTTAGTTTCAGGTATCTAAGTACCAACACTGCGGCAACTTTGCGGATATAGAGATCTGCAAGAACAATGCAACTATATCAGGAATATACACTAGATGTTCTAAAACTACCCCTGTGTTCATTGTGCTACGTAACATTTACGACAGTACTTACATAACTTTGATGAACTACTTCTAAACACCTTTTCGACTCTGAAAGAGGCTCAATGAAAGCGTTGGCGTCATATGAAAGAAAACCCGAGGTCGGGAGAGGCATTTAGCTTATTACAAGAAGGGTGTATGTGGACGCGATGTATGCAGGTACGGCACGGGGCACGCCGAGGACGATCATATGCTCATGTGAACGTGAGTTGTTTTATAATCATAATATAATATTTTAAGCTTCTTATTTCTGAAAACAACGAGCTTTTCTTCAGTAAAACAAACAATATGACCGGCACAAAATATGTATTTCATGTAATTGTATCCAAAAACTTTTCGCAAATAGATATCTGTTACTACAAATGTGTACCTACAAGCGATACGTGCACGTGAACATTTTTCGCTTTTATCACATCCGTTTCTTTGTGTCAGCGGAATAAATAAAGAACAAGGAAAAATATTATACCGAAAACTCGAAGGAGGTGGCTTTTGTGTATAGAATACAGACGAACGAAACTTTGAGGCCGCGCTGAAGGTTCGACGGCACAAATTGCTGGTACCGGAGAACTACCACCAACAATAGATAAGTACTAGCCGCAGTAATTATCCGGTGAGTTTCGCAGCGAAAGAGCAGCTGGCTTGTTGCTGAACGAGGACCCTCGTTAGGGAGAGGCAATATGCTTTATGTTAATGAGCTGGATGCAGAGTGCAGCGGTAATGAGCCACCTCCCCTCGCCTCCCGCCCGCGTGCCACATGTTACATACTAGTAACTTACTTCATTACAACTGATTACATTAATTGAATGTTTCATGTTTTACAATTAAAGCGTGTGTTATGCGCTCTACGCCTACGTGGCGTGTTTACTGCTGACGTGTCCGTAGCATTTTTTTAATTGTATATTTTACTGAATTTTCTGATAAGTATTTCCCTCGGCGTTTATTTTTTTTTATGGTGGACATGTTGGTGTAAAAAACAGGATTTGACTGAATCATCCAGGTTGTCCGATTCATAGGACCAGAACCAGACCATTTTTGTTGCCAGAGTCACTGCTACCGTGCGAATAAAATTGCCTTTTAAAGTGGCCAATATTTATACACCACTCGATAGCCGTGTTCCTGATTCGCTTTTTTGTTTAAAAAACTCTATTTACGCAAAAAACGAGGTCGTTCCAAAAACGTTTCCCATTTGGATTGAGGGGTTTATCTATATTTCTATACTACTATTATAAAGAGGAAAGATTTGTTTGTATTGAATAGGCTCCGAAACTACTGAACCAATTTGAAAAATTCTTTCACTGTTTGGAAGCTACACTATCCCCGGGTGACATAGGCTATATTTTATCCCCATATTCCCACGGGAACGGGAACTATGCGGGTAAAACCGCGGGGCACTGCTAGTCTTTAATAATACTATGGAAAGTTGATAGAACAAATACTAGGAGTTGTTGCGATTCAACTAATTATAAGCTCTCACAAATTTTCATGGTATGATATTAAAATTGTCTTTATATTGTGTGTCTATTACAGAACCTGTTACTGCTTGGTAACACAAAAGAGGAATTGCTTAACAAACCTATGATAAAGCTCATTTTCATTTGAAAAATGTAGCCCATGACGGGCTCAATACTGCATGGAAATTGAAATTAAATCTGTCAAGCTTTTCATAATTATAGATATTAAAAAGACCGTAACGATTGTAGCCTTTGAGAAATAACACGTTTTACCGAGTTCACATCGGCGAATTTTCTTAATCTATCTATCTATACTTATAATAAATCTGTAGAGAGGTCAATTCTGTACAAGGAATATATTTTCAAAATAACTATCAGGGGGTGATTAGTGATCGATACTGGTGCCAAAAATGCAATCAGTAAAATTTTTGTCTGTCTTTCTGTCTGTCTGTCTGTCTGTCTGTCTGTATGTTCTTTATAGAAACAAAAACTACTCGACCGATTTTAACGAAACTTGGTGCAATTATTCTTCATACTCCTGGGCAGGTTATAGTATACTTCTCTTCACGCTACAATCAATAGGAGCAGAGCAGTGAAGGAAAATGTTGGGAAAACGGAAGAAGTTACTCCATTTTTTAAGCTTCCGTCGCGTGTGTAGCCTTAATGGTTAAAGTTACATAGAAATCATGTATTACGGAAATGTTGTACATAAAATTATCTAAAAAATATCCCAAAACAGCATGTCTATCTTTTGTCAATTTTAAACCGATCGGGCTGAGAGTTTCAAAATCGGGGGTAAAGTAACTATTCCACGCGGACGAAGTCGCTGGCAGAAGCTAGTTAAATATAAATTAACAATTTAAGAAAAATACCGTCTGCAAAAACGTTGCTGTCTAAACATCTGCCTCGCTCCAAAACTCGGAAATAAAAGATCTCAATTTTATTACGCGAGTTTTTTAAACTTGTACCATTTTGCGTCCAGATCTTTCCGACTTTAAATTACTTCCATAATTTATCTTCTCTTAAGGACAATGCTGGGACTAAAAATATAAATATAATAATTCCAACGTCAGAGTAGCGAGTTATGTAAACAGCTTCATTTGCATTTATATATTTTAACACCTCTGTCCTTTATTTTGTCTCTCCGTAAAAGATTTTTATGTAATTAGGGTTACTCTATGGATATTAACTCGTTTAGCATTCGACGGTCCGAGAACAATCTATGTACAAATTGAAGATAACTTTGTTTCAAACCGGTCCCTAGTCTGCGGATATTACGTAATTTTCGCTATGACAAGTGCCGAAAATGGAAGAAAAAAGCTGGAAACAATTTATTTTGATTTCCAATTAGTGTGTTCCTTTTGATCACCATATTCTTTGGAGGCGGAGCGGAATTGTCTTCGGGTAGAAGACTACGAAGTAATAAAACCCAAGAGGTCTCTTGTAAAGCCGCGCCTCTGTCCGGCACCCGACGGAATGAGCCCGGTCCCTTTCTTTTAAAATTTACCCTAATCCCTTTTCTTTAAAATGTAAAGTACATCTTAGTTCAATTCGGAGTCTGTGTTCCCCAAGTTTTAATCAAATGAAATGTTATTTAATGTAGTTGCGGGAAGCGTCGTTAAAGCAGAAGAAGATGCTTCAGGTACCGACATAATTACTCATTATGTATTTAACTGTCTATTCTGCTATTTATTTATAAGTTGTTAAATTTTGCAAAAATAGAGTTCCAATTTCCCGTAATCTCACACACCCTCTCACACTCACTCATGCACACCTCCATCTCACACAAAGAGAGTCACACACACTGATCAAGTTACCTATGTATGTCACATAACTTGTTATTTTTTATTAATATTTTTTTATTGATAATCTTTTACTATTTTTATTTTATTTTTTATCCTTTCTTGTATTAAGCACGTACATTCTAAATACAGGTTAGGTTATGCCTAGTTCGGCCGAAATGCTAATACTGTTGTGTACACTAACTGTAGATTAAGCACTCTATTGTTAAATAATGTACAAACTCTCTGAATAAAGATTATTATTATTAGTAGTATTATCAATGATTAATGAGTGGCTATTCCTAGCGAATAACTCGTTCCAAGATATTCAAGATCCAAGCTTTGAAAATTTTCACGAAAAACAAACTAAACATTTAGTTTTGTTTGCGAAATTCATTCCGTAATTTGCACGAACAGTTCTGTAACCGCTGTGACAACGGACAAACAGGTTTATTGGTCCGTTATCAGAATATATTCGAATCGAATGTATTCGGCGAATAAAAGCATAAAAGTGTTAGTTGTTTTGAAGGTTGTGTTTGTGCCCGACGCCGCAGCGTCGCGGCGCCCCGCCAACACCCAACACGCTAGCTCTCAAGCGCCTGTACGACACATTTCGAGATCACCACTTAAAATGATATAGGGCCCTATTAATTATACGACTTTTTTTCTAGGTTTTTAGAGCATCGAATGCATCTTAAACTACGAAATAAATCTGCCTAGCATCTCCCGACTCAGTATGCTGTGCTCGGCTTACAGTCTAACCGGATGCAGCAGAATGGCAGTATTTTACATGGAGGGAAAGACCTGAAAAACCCATTAAGTGGGTGTCACGATATTCTTTGGCAAGATTGGTATCAGATTTCCTGACTTCTTAATTTCTACCCGTAATGACTGCCAAAGATCCACAAATGACAACCGGGAGCAACGTTTGTACGTAGCTACAAAATATTTTTTTAAAATACGTGTTTCAAAATGACGATAAAATAGCCCCTCCTTAAATTACCAATAGAACACTTTCTCCATCTGCAAAGCTTTAAAATAGGGTACGTCTCGGATGAATTGGAACACCTGGCGACCATAACTTAGCTACAGTTGGCATCTGGAGATACGGAATATATTCCTTTCCTTTTGCTGCGCGCTCGAGTGTGATGGTCACTACTTACGGCTGTCCCGCAGACCCGCAATTTATATGAATATCACCAACTTATGATATTCAGATCTTGAATATTGCTTACAGGTTAGTTTTCGTCATATTATCCTGCTTCATTGAAAGGTTTAATCTCAAATATTTTGTTTAATATTGTTAATTAATCCAAGCTACTTTAACCATGACTATCTGCAAGATAGTTAGCATAGTTAATAAAGTAAAGCGGGCTTATTTCAAGGATTAGATCGTTAAGGTGAGCTGTAATCAGCGCCAAGGGGCGAATAGTTAAGAGTATTTTACAGCTTTAGGGGATTAGTTAACTTTCCAGAAAGCCAGTTAAGGTAATAGCTTGTTATCCGACTATCTCTGCGATTAGTTCAGTAGTAACCCTAGATTCACCATTAATTTAAAATGTTAAGCCCGTCACGTTTTGGTTTTAAATCTTTTGATATGTGATCTGCTGACCAAACAGAAGACTAAGCCAGGAACAGAAAACTGTTTGAAATTCGTTAACATTAGGGTAAACGTGGCCACGGAACCGCAAGTAGTGGGGGACACGTGTGCTTAATATGATTAGTAGCTGGCTCGTATTATTGCAGGCGGCGGATGCGGTTGTGGTGCCAGGCTTCCACCTGCTATAATATGCATGTGTCCACTTTGCGGCAAATCAATCAGACCCAGCCTGTCCCTTGCTGCCCCCCCTCAATGACCCCGCTAAGCCGAGGCCCGTGTCCCACAGGGGATGCCCTTAGCGAGCGGCCATTTAATTTTTAAGTAGTTTTAAGCCCCGGCTGGGGGCCTTAGAATCTAAGGCAACCACGGGATTGCCCGGTTGAGCAGTAACCAGCCTTAATGTGCTGAACTGCGAGTAGTCCAATCAAAAAAAAAAAAAAAAAAAATTGCGGCAAATCTCAGATAGGTACAAACTGTTCACACTGTTTGCATTATAAAAATGTACTGGAAAGTAAGTGGTTTTACTATAGAATTCTGTGTCCAATATACATATATACCTATATTGAATTTTAGGGACACTTATGTAAAGGCATTGTCTTTTGAACAGGGCTGCAGTTGCATATTTACTTAATTTTACAACGATTGCTAATAATATCAATATTCGTAGAAAATACAATTTTATTATTTAAAAAAAAATCATTTTTGCAGTTAAGGGTACGCAAAAATACATAAAAGAGCTAGCAAACATATACCTACGCTGTTACACATAAATAATAAACTGTGTCCAATAAATAATAAATTTATTTACATAATAATTGAGAACAGGCACAGGAGGTGCTATGTAGATCAACTGTGTTACAGGACTCTGCGTCTTCTTCCAAACAATAGGTCACTGAATATATTGCGAATAAGATTTTTAACGAATTAAAATATATATTAAAATATTTTTTTTACATCATAATTATGATAAAAAAGAAATTTAATATAAATAGAAATATTAAAACATAAATAAACTTAACAATTCATTAATCACATCGACGTTCTTTAGAAGGCATGTGTGTGTGTGTGAATTGTGTGGAAATTACGAGAAGCTGCGTAGGTACGTGGATACTGTGTTGTTTAAGTTAAATTCATTACTCAATTCATATCTATTTTAAAGTAGTTTCTGTTTGTTTGTAATCTTGTGTCAGTGGCCATGACTAAATTTTAAACTTAGCGTCTCTGGTCAGAGTAGAATTAATGTTAAGGGTTCTGTTTATGATATGATAAAGATGACTAGATACATAAATTCGATGTATTCTAGCAGCTGTAGTTTTAAGTTTAATAGATTCGCAAACATCCTTGATCTTACGTTTACCTACTTAGGACTTGCTTGTTGTACCAATCTACGTCCAATCCAATCTTTATCGGAACCATCTGTGTAACCTGTTTTTTGAAGTCAGTTCAAAATATAATGCAGGTCAAAAATCATGATATCATACTCGTATTACATCTAAAAGCTACGTGTTTCTGAAAGTAAATAAAACCACGTAGGCAAATATATTTTCGTGTTGACGCTCATATTTCCATGATGTGGACGTAGCACAGATACATAGGCGTACTTACATAACTACCCACACATGTCTACGTGTATGCGTGAATTTGCGGCGCTAATATTTACGCCAAAGGCAACACAGCACATTTATTATTGACTAGCAGTGCCCGCGACTTCATCTGCGTGGGCGAGAACTAAGAATTAAAAAAGATCTAAATCTAACTTAATTTTTTACGACTGTTATAAATGCGAAAGTTTGGATATCCATCGTTACGGGTATCGGAAATTTCGCACCGAGTTAGATTATAGTCTGGAATCCAACATGAAAACCACATGGGCAGCTTCTTATACCGGGAGTACCTTGAGGCAGATTCAAGATTCTAAGCACTTATTTCAAGTAAACTAAATAGCGAGACAAATAAAAAAAACTGGCCAAGTGAGACTTGGACTCGCGTGCAAAGTTTTCGAACGAATCTTATTTTTTAATCGACTTCCAAAAAGGAGGGTCTTTTTTGTGTGTGTTACCTCGTAACTTTGTACTGGGTGTCCCGACTTTAATTATTCTTTATATGTTCGAAAGCTGGTGCTTGCCATGTGGTCCCATTTAATTTGAGTAAGATCTGACGATTAGTATTTGAGTTAATAATGTGTGGCTTCGACTACGTTGATGATGCTCTCATTCTGTCATTGTCGACGAAATGAAAAAAAAAAATATATATATATGATGGTTTGGAAGAGCATCTTAGTATTTCTAGTTTGCTGTAGATCTGATGAAGAACCGAGTTAGGAAACGGAACTCGTTAATAAATGATAGCAAATCTTCCGGGATTGCTGAAATCGCGTGTCTGTTTATTGTTTACACCAATTAATATACCTAACGTACGCTGTGATGGTGTTGTTTGCTAAGGGACGATATGTTATACTTTACAAAACTACTTATTCATTAAAAAATTGACAATATTTGGCAGCGGAATATGTTAAAAGAATGCCCACATGTGCTAAATAACGGTAACATTCTTCTCAACAGATGGCATGCGTCATGTAATGAAAACAAATTTCTTCCTGAACACCTTTAATTCATATCTCTTTATAGAGTGAATTGATTGCGACGAAACAAAAACTAAATCATACTTTTTTTTTGTTAAAAGTATCTATATTGATTTGGTACTTTTTATGTGATACGTGCAGGACTCAGTCTGCGCGACCCTTAGCACTCTATGAAGTTTTTTAGTAAACTTAGATATTCAATATCTTTTGATTTTGTTGGTTTGTTTTGATACAATAAAAGCTTAATAATACTCAGGATAATACTTAATATTTTTAAGTTCATAGATTACAAATCCGATCGGTGGTTTTTATGTAATGTTTTCAGAAGCATACACAAAACACATAAGCAGACCACCAAAGAGACAAAAATGTAAACTATGCTAACGTTTCTCAGTTATTTTTTATGCAAATATGTATATTCAATGTACAGACAGACACAGCAAGTCTGCGATTTTAGTATCTGTCTAATAATCTAAATATACATATATTATAGACCGAAGCAGAAGTTGATAGCAGACATGTGATACGATTGCTTCTAGTGAAAGGGGTACACTGTTAACATGATACAATATTTTATCATTCACATTCATTCTTACGTCCGTTATACAATCGCAGCAAGAATATCTTCAGGTCATCTCTACCCCTGCGGGCAATTCACTCCACAACCCGTTTGCCCACTCGCTATCGGTTACAGCTCCACAAATAGGGATTACCTTCATACATGACGTGTTTACTGTTCCACATAACTGTTCCTATTAAGGCTGCACACAGTAAGATTTAATGCCAACATTTATCAGCAGGTGTTTTATCTAGGTCTCCTTTTAATTTCTCTTTCTGGTACGCTCGTGAGGATATTCGTTTCACTTCTCTGACACCATTTTGCAGTTTTATTGTAGCAATATCGGATTACAGCCGCAATCGACGCTTCGGCTTTGGGAATAAAAGTGAAAAGAATGATTGCAATCACTAACGTGATGAATGTACGGAAATAGAACGAAACGTTTTGGCTTGTAAAAGGCTGAAACGGTATTTTAGTTGTCGTGTCGTGTGGAAAGGTTGTTTCTTAGCAAAACAATAAACTTACCCATTCGATAACGAACGCTAGAGTCGGGACGTACCGATACGCTGTCAATTACCCGCCGCATTGGCCTTGACAGTCGGGAATCGACTGCGGAAAACATTGCTTGCATACTCCCGAGTTAGAGGAGACAGTACTTTACGAACGGCTGGAGACGCTCCTGTCTCAGGAGCAATGGAAGGAAAACTTATCCAGTTAAACTTTCCAAGCCATTTATTTGTCTGGATCGTTAAGTAAAACCATGGAAACGTGACCATTAACTTTATTTTTTAGTAAAATTCGGCTTTAAATACATCTACTTAACTTGTATGGCTCCTTACGTAATGTTTCCGGGCACGTAGATGTGTTTTTCTTTAAACTAAAATTTGCCTTGCGAAGTACAATTTTGTTGAATGTCTCTTATCGAGAACTTCTTGCTCGTGTCCCAAATACTATTCAGCAAGCAGTAAGCCACCCATTCCAATCTTAAAGACTTTTTGTAGATAAATCGTTTCCATTATTTCTGTTTCTTCATGGCCGACTGAGGACTTATAAAATGATATTTTTTATTGCTCTGTTAATGTTTGATGCTATTTCTAAATAGTAGAAAACGTTGAAATTCCTTCTAAACAAAGTTGCATTACAATTAAAACAGGATAAAAAGACATTTTATAGTTTGTAGAAGAAAAGATATAAAAGAAAGCTTCTCATAATCGTGCTAATGACATGGCGCGACAGACGGCACTGCGCGATTGGCTATTAATCACCAGCAGTCGGATGTCGATTCAAGATGACTGCGAGAATTAATTGCAAAACTAAATCACATGATTGTTGTACCAACAGCTAGGTTCCTATGTGTGTAAGATGTTTCGCGAAAGATAACTTCCCTTCATAAAGCATTCTATTAGAAGTTATTTGGCAATCAATATTAATGGGTTTTTAGCTAATTACAAGCTAAAAGATAAATCTATCATTCTATTTCCTCTCTGAAAATCCAGCAGAGATACTATACGAATATACTGTAAATCATAAACATTGGAATGTAAATTATAGCGGATTGCGGTCATAAAACCGTTTCGCGCCTACCGTGGTGTAGCTCGCGGTGTTATTAAAGTTTCCGTTGAGTATAGAACTAATAAATACATATAGTGGGTAATTGTTGTAGAATCCGCGCAATAAATAGCGTATAGCGTCGTTCCCGCCAGCGACGCCCGGCGCCTCCCGGGAAATTATTGACGTTTTCCGACGAACAAATTGCAATGTTGTTGCAAATCAACGTCCACACTACAGTTTCCGAATATTTTTTTGTTCATATGCGATCTACTTCAGTTTATTTATTACGCAAATAAGCTAGCGTGTTGAGAATATTTTAAGGGGCAACGGGGTAGAAGGAAAATTAGCGATCAATGTATCTATGTGTTGTGTGTGTGTAAAAGCTATTATATGTAAAGTTTAATTTAGCACAATATGGAAAACAAAGGCAATATCAAAGGCTCATTAAACCTATCCGTGTAGAGGTCGAACCAAATGCGCATGACTACACCTGGATTATATGCCACAATCTAATATAATAAGTGGAGAGGAGATTACGTAAGTACATATATGTAGACATGAAAAAGCAAAATCATGTAGGAATACTTTCCGGTGAAATAAAATGTTCGTCATCGAGAGTTATAGAAAGTGGGGCTAACAGCTAATGCAGCCGGTTAATTGAAGCGGCTGCCCTCAAAGCTATCTAGCTTTGAACTTTTTTTTACATCTGCTTAAAGCAGATGTGCTTTAAGCAGATGTAAAAGAGTAGGTATATAAAAAAAACTGCAGGTATTTCACAGTTCATTCTCGAAACGAAAATACCTAGCCTCAAATATTTCATTCACATCGCAGCGTTTAAAATAGTGAACATTTTAGCTTAAACCTTAAGTATTAGAATTAAGCTTCGGTATTATGGCGGTACCCTGACCAAATAACCTTGAGGATTCGTTCCCTCTTCGTCGCACCCGCAAGATTCGTAGCGATTACGCTCTTATTTTATAGTAAAATCTATATAAAATCAAATTTTCGAGTTAAATAAAAAAGAAAACTAGCAAAATGTTTATTATTAAATTACTTATCCATTACTTTAAGTAGCAAACCAAAATAATGGTTACTTTACGAGGAGATGCAAGTTAAAAATAATTATTTCTCATTTCTGTCGTTTCGTTGCGACTCTATAATTAAACATTGCGACTTAAAAAAAAAACTACCATTTTGGAGACAATATTATGTAGAAATTTAATGTATTTTTTATTTGTTGATATTTCTAATGGATAATGAGAAGATGGCTCCTAAAACTACACAAAAAACGGCTACCGCTGCGTTTTGCTCGGGGACGCGCCTTATGGAAGGTAAACAGAACAATTTGGAACGTGTTTAAATAAGTACCTAATGACTTTTATGTGTCGAGCAGCATCAGCGAGTGGCCGTGCATGAACGAGGCGGCTCGACGGATGCCGACGGAACCCGATCGATACCCATTAAGTGATGACCACGCCGACTTTCTGCCGGTTGAACTAGTGGAAAGTAACTGCCTCCAAACTAAACTAGCTAATGTAATTGAAACTGACGTGACCGCGGAAATCACTAGTACACTGCATGCCTTTACTTCGACACGGCACGTCTTAAGTCATTAAGAACTTAGTTTTTTTTGTTAGTGCAATTTAAGTTGAAACATCTTTATACGACGGAAATATTTTCCTTTACTTCCTCGTATAATAGGGAAGATGCAATTACAGAATTCATGAAAATTTTGTTATTGAAATTATAAAATAGTATAAAAGAAGGGCCACTGCAATGTTTTTATTGTATTTAATATTGATTTTTAACAACTATTACGAATTAATATAACGTGAAACGGAACGTAAACAATCAGCGTCTAGTGACGTCACTGGTGGTATGACAACGAAAAGACGAACTTAAATTTTAATACATGACAGTTCATGATCTCTGGCAGACAGGAGTGGCTTCATCGTCCGTTTTCGCGAGAAAAGAAAAACAGCCACTTTATGATCGCAATTTTAGCAATACATTAAAGTGTATAAAGTTTTTAATTTTTGTATGGTCTATTTTACACAGAATTCTTTTAAACGAAAGCAAGATGAAAATATTGCATGTTCCCTATTTACTCATCATAGCTTTGTCTTGAACTTACGCTCACATTAGAAATAAACTGTACAGTTTCGTTAAGTTGTGTTCAGTTAGTGCCAAGAGTTCAGCGGTTCGTGAAAAATGGCTTGAATATAATAGTCCTCTTAACCCTACTGCGAGCCACTTAAATAAATTGTAACTGTGTCGCGCAACATTGTTGAAATTAAGTTATGTGAGCACGGAGTTGGTATATCCACGATGTTTGTGTGTCGGGCTGGTACAATTAGAGTAACGTCATTATGGTGTGAAGTCACGGAAACCGCATAATATCGTGTGGGGAGGGCAGCGGGGATCGCGATCCTTTTGTGACCGCTCGCTTTGTCAACGTCGACGTAGACTGATGCGGCTCCAGACGAACTTCCCCAACAAAATGAGAACCGAACTATCATTTTTACAGCGAAGAATATTCTTTAAACTGGATAGGTAATAAATTATGCGAACAGTGTCACAACAAAGGTATTGTTTTAAAACTGGCGCACCACAGTAGCTGTAAGTTTTAACATTTTGAAAGAGCGAACGGAAACTTTCAGTATTTTCCGTAAATATTACACCATTGAAAGTAGGTTATCGCGATAAACTATTTTTTTATTGTCAGTTGCCCTAGAAAAGTTCACCGCAATCAGTGTAAAACAAAAATAAAGTATAATTAGGTTTCCGTGAATATCGGTTGTGCAGTGTACCCTCTGCCTAGATACAGGGGGACGTAATTGTTAGGTGTAGCGGAGCCTCCACTCTGCTAACGAGTTAAATGAGTTAGCAGTTTGCTGATGTATCTGCTTAATTGACTGCGATCATTAGTACACCGCATGTCTTTTTCTATTTTAATCGACGTGCATATAACGTATTGCGAATACTTTCAGTGTGTGTACAGCAAAGGAGCGGAATACCCTGCTGGACTCTGTGACTCCTGATAGCTGCAACCATAGTGTCTTTCAGTCAAGAGTGAGTAGGTCACTTCAAGGCAAGTACGTTCAATCATCGACCACATCATCACTTTCCATCGGCGAGATTGTGGTCAAGAGTGAACCTATAAATAGATGTATGTACATACATACGTATATGTAAATAAATGTACCCAAGTGTTTCCATTTACCACATGACAGTGCAGCCACAACTGCTTAAAAACTATAGATATTATCGACGAATCTTTGTGTTCATTGTTTATAATAATTTTTCGTGCAGCACGAGGTAAAGCATGGTGCACGTACGCACCTCTTGTTCTCAAGCCATTATCTTTAATGTACATATAAATTATAACAAGGAACAAAGAAAATGTGCGAACATTTCTAATATCTATTTCATTTGAGCAGGCGATAAACTGCTAAGTTTAGCTATGAAATATTACCCTGCGAGAACTCCTGGAATGATTCTGTAGAGTGGTCCGTGTACTAGAGCTCGTTACGCCGGGATTGGATTGAATGTTTTACGTGGGCACCGCCAGTGAAGCTATCTTATTTAAAAGTAAGATGAAATTGAACTATTGGGTAATGTGTTTTCTAGATAACCGAATGTAATATCATCTTGATAATATTATACTACAAAGACTGATTGTATGAACACTATCATCTTCAACAGTATCATCTTTAAAATCTGCGTGACGTTTTACCTGTCCCATGACGTCACAACTAAAATGTTTTTCCCTACTGAAAATGTATTTACATTTTTAAGAGAGATCCCCACCGCAAAAATGTCGTGCTTATTTAAAACGCCTTGAAACAAAGATCTGAATTTTGAAGATAAAGATTTGACTTAAATATTTGCGAAGTAAATAGTCACTTTCATGAATAAAACATGGCGCGCAGATTAAAAGCGATAAAACTAGCGCCTGAAAAAGGTACCTACCTACATGCTATTTGAAAATTAACTTTCGCGAGCGTATTCCAAAACGGTTTGAAACTGCATGAAATTTGATGGTTTAATTTTCGTTTGAAATGGTCATGTTTAGATTGCTTCTACTTCGTATTGCAGAATGAAATACCTGCCTAACGAACTTATTACTGCCGCTCGCACTGGGCCCGTGACTTCGTCCGCGCAGATTTAGTACTGCAAACATCCGACACTCCCCACCGTGACCTCCTTTAAAGAGTAAAGGGTTATTCTTATCTAGCAATATAAATCACAGCGATCGTTATTCTTTACCTACATGGTTATTTGTAAAAAGATCTAAATCGAAGAAATTAGTTATTTTATAAATTACATTTTTACCCTTTTAGCCCGATGGACAGGTTTAACGATTTTTTCTAATAAGAGTAAGAATAAGAAATTTTATTTGCTCAAACATGTGTATACACACAGAATTAAAATAATACATGCAAGATCTTTAAAAAAAGTGGTTCACGACATGTCTGCCATTTCTATGGTGTGCAAATCTAATAGGTACTATTATTACTGTCGAATTTTACACTTATGCAATAAATATCAGACACAGTTAAAAAAAATATTTTATTCAATAATTTACAATATTCAATTATTTATTATTTATTTTGCTTGTTCGATATTACAGATTTCAATAATATTTACAATTAATATTTAGGTACATCACTTTAATAGATACAAAAACAAAAAACAATCCTGCCATAAGTGCAGTTTTCGATGTAGGTACTCATTGTTTCCCCACCGAATGTGTCTCCACGTTGTCGTCGTGGTGGGGCTTGAGCGTCCCAATGATCTTGCGAGCTTTCCCGGTAGAGCCACTCATGCCGGAAGGTCGCAAGTGAGGGATCAGACCAAGAGAGACACACGCTTGCTCGCTGCTCTCTGGTACGCGTCTGATCATCAGACGTGACTGCGAGAGCAGCGAGCAGGTGGAGAGGTGAAGTTAGGAGAGAGGGCCCTGAGAAGGGGCGGAGCGAATAGGGACCGCACCCTTAAAAGGAACAAAATGAAAAAAGGCGAATGTAAAATGAGTCCCCAGGTGGGTCCCGACTGCTCAGCGGTCGGGGAATCCCACCCCGCTTCGGCGGGCTGCCCTCCGTACTCTGGGGTGGGCACCAAACGCCTTCCGCTTGCCAGTGGCAACAAGAGCCGAGGAGGCTCCGAATCGACGTCATCCGGATCCGCTTCTTACAAGGAGCTGATGGCGTTCGATTGTGTTGAGGAGGGTTCGCCTGAGCGCCGGGGAGGTGCAGAATCGGATTCTGGTTCTGCACCTGACCTGGTAATGGTCAGCTCGGCGGGCTCTGGAGAGGAAAGAGGGGGGGCTGCTGCGGAGAACGCCAAGTTCTTCCGCAAGCGGCCCAGGCGGGAGGACGACGGGGAGTCGACCTCCGAAGGCGAGCTTGCCTCCGCCCGCAAGATCCCCACCGCTAGGCGGGGCAGGGGCTGTGAGGCAGGGAGGGGGCTGGCTCCCTCTACCCGGGAGGAGCGTCGGGCCGGGAGGTTGGTGGAGGAGGGGCGTCGCCCTGGAGGGAGCGGTCGCAGGGCTCCCTCTACTCTTCCGCCTCTTCTCGACTCGGACGACTCGGAGCCCCCGGGAGAGGTGCCTCCAATTATTGAGGAGCAGAGGGCCAAACTTGAGGAGGTGGTGGAGGCCGCGATTCGCGCTGTGGCCTTCAAGAGGAAACAGTCCTCGAAGCGGGAGGCCATCAGCGCGGCCAAAGCCTCCATCCTGGCGGCAGCGGCGGCCAACGTCGGCGGGGCAACGGAGGCCAAAGAGGCGTCTGAGTTGCGGGCGGAGGTCGCCCGCCTCGCGGTTCTTACGGAGCGACTCGTTCGGGAGAATGAGTCGCTCCGGAGGGACCTGGCGGGGATGGCCAGAGCGGCCTCTCAGGAGCCGCAAGGGGGGCTGAGTCCGGCGCCTCTGGAGGGGAGCCTAGTGCTGAGCCAGGTGCGGAACCTGGTGCGGCAGGAGCTGGCTCCCTTCCGGAAGCAGTTCTCCACCCTGGAGGACATGGTCCGGCGCCCCCCAACAGCGGCGACACAGAAGGCCCCGGGCCGGCAGAAGGCGGCCTCTTACGCAGCCGCGGCGGCTGCCAGCCCTGCAACGTCCGGCCAGGCGGCGAAGGCCAAGGGAGCAGCCGCGCCAGCGCCTGTGACGCCGGCGACTGCGACGCCGGCGAAGACGAAGACCAAGGCGGCCCCGGCGAAGAGGGGGAGGAGGAAGGCTGGAGGAGCGGCTAAGGCTGCGGCGCCAGTGGTGCCGCAGCCGCCCCCACCCCCACCCTCGGACCCTCCTGCGGCCGAGGCCGAGTGGCAGGTTGCTGGCCAGAAACGGCGGGCCGCGAAAGCGGCCAAAAACAAGGCGAGGAGGCAGCGGCGGAAAGCCAACGCCATTGCGGCGAGGCTTCGCGCCCCAAAATCCGCGGCTGTAGTGCTCACACTGCAGCCGGAAGCGGAACAGAGGGGCGTGACGTATCTCGCCATACTGAAGCGGGCGAAGGAGGCGGTGAGCCTCCAAGAGCTGGGCATCAGCGGGGGCATCGGGGTCAGGAGGACCTTAACCGGTGCCCGCAAGCTCGAGCTCGCCGGAGCGGAGAGTGGCCCGTTCGCGGACGCCCTGGCCGAAAGGCTGAAGGCGGTCCTACCCGCGGACGAGGTCCGGGTGTCCAGGCCGACTAAGCGCATCGACATGCGCATAGTGGGCCTGGATGACTCCGTGACGGAGGAGGAAGTTGTGGCCGCCGTCGCCAGGACTGGGGGGTGCTCTGCCGAGCTTGTCAAGGCGGGCACCCTCCGGCCTGACAACACGGGCATGCAAACCCTTGTGGTGAGCTGCCCCGTGACGGCGGCCAGAACTGTGTCGGAGGGCCGAAGGCTCTTGGTGGGATGGGTGTCTGCGCGGGTAAAACTGCTAGAACCCAGACCTCTGAGGTGCTACCGCTGCCATGTGGGTAACCACACGGGGGCTATGTGCCCCTCGGAGGTCGACCGCAGCGGACTCTGTTTCCGCTGTGGTCAGCCCGGTCATAAGGCCGGCTCGTGCGAGGCCACGCCGCACTGCAGTGCATGTGCGGCTGCTGGCAAGCCGGCCGAGCACTGGGCTGGGGGAAGGGCCTGCGCGCCATCCGCCCCGACCAGGGGCAAGAGGTCCGCCGCCACCGCCGCCTCTGCCGCCGCCGCGGCTTCTGTCGCCGCCACTGCCGCTTCTGCTGCGGGTGCTGCGGCTTCCAACACTCGGGAGGGTGCTGAGATGGAGTGCCAGTAATGGTCCCATTTCGGCCCCCTCCAGAGACAAGTCGGCCGCTGTGCTATCGCGCAGTGGCTGATGCCTGGGGACGGTGAGCGTGGGTGGCTCGCCGTCCGATACCAGGTTGAGTCGACGACGCGTTGTGTTCCACGCGCGTCACAAGGAGCCGTCAGCACCGAGGACGGGGCCCCATAGGGTCGGTGCCTGCTAGGGTTGCGGAATTTGTTCGAAAGAGTTACCGCGGCCCTGGAACGCATAGGGCACAAGAAGGATCACGGGTGGGTTTTAGTCAGTAAAAGTCTGACACTCCCTACCGCTCCACCCAGGGCGGGAGGGGTCATTTGATGATTTCCCATCCAGGAAAAAAAAAAAAAAAAAAAAAAGGTATTCATTGTTTGGTATTATAACGTCATCGAGTGTAACATTTTATTCGTAATCAACCCCTGATTACGAAAAAACTGTTACATCCATTTTTTAATTGTTTAATATACCAATTGCCAAGTAAATTAAGGCGTATAATACTGGTATTCGGCTGAATCCGGTTTGTCTGCGAGCCGATCCCAATAAAGTTGGGAAAAGGCTACGCAGATGATGAGATTTAAAAACACTAATAATGATAACCTTTATAATTTGCGTAGGCCAGTATTCGCACATTTCGCACCAAGTTTCAAGTATATTGGCCCAAGGAAAGAAATGATTTGGTGATTAATCAGTGAGTAAATGGATGACTTTTCACTTTTATATGCATGTGTAGATAGATAGAAGTTAAAAGGGTAATACGCCGAGCTAGATATTTCGCTAGTTTCCTGAAAATTTTCGAACGGGACTTCCAATTGCGAGCCTCCAATGAATTTCCGGCGGCCGGCTCCACATTTCCGGGAAATGACGAAGCGCTCACGTGTGCCGGGCCTGATGGGGACCTGCCTATATTAATAGGGGCTTCGCGATACGTTCAATGTATTCAGGATAAATGATGGCTATGAATATTTTTTGCCCGCAACACTATCATCAATACTGATGATGTTCTGACGATTTTGCGCAGTCTTTTATGATAGTGATTTGACTTGAAAATGATTAATTTTTCTCCGCATTTGCAGGGTCACATTGTAGTTAGTTAGGTACCTAAATAGTTCCTATTAATACGAATAGTAGATGTGGTTTCATTCGTCGGAGACTCAAAGATTTGACTTATCTTTAGATGCAAGAAAGCTTTCGATTTATGGTCGCACAACGGCTTCTTTCTTGTATTAAAACAACTAAATAGATTACGTGAAATAAACACTGTCGTTTTCCTGCAAATCTTTGACATGGCTTATAAATCACATACCTGACTACTTTTATCTCAGAAATAAGTATGTTCGGTTTAATTTTATGAACTAGTTTGAAAGTATTTACGATAGCAACGTCTATAACTTATTTGTCTTGAAACCAGCGCGAGCTCGGTGCTGTAAACATGTCAACACGCCAGTTTTTATTCCACCAATAAAACAGGTATCATCTATTTTCGTGTGAAAGCTGCCTGACGTTTAGATTATAAACATGTTACACAACGTATTTATTTTATTATTCATTTCAGTTCTGAAGTATCAAGCTTAGCTATGTTTATGTATTCCATTCATATCTCTAAATCCAACAATGTTTCAGTCTAGTTTATTTCGTTAGGCGTTGTCGGGGCTTTAATAAAATGTCTTTTGAAGTGCTTATGAGCTGTTTGCGTCTATTTCAATCACAATTTACAGTGATGTACTCACATGTTTTTCACAACTTGTCACAAACATACAGCCGGCGCCGGCGCTATCATTCCTCATGAGTTTCACAACTGAAACTACCTGGTATAAACTTGCGAGATAACTTGAGTGCGACACTATTACGCAGCACCGACCGGCTTCCTTTAACTTCGTCTTGAAGTAATTGCATTTATTTTGTGTGTTTAGTATCTATACGAGGGGAATGTTTGCGTTCATTCAATTTGCAGCGCGAAGCCCCTGCGGGCGGTAATCCCTGGCTTAGGCCTGTTGCGTCCTGCTTGTGATACTCCTCCGCGCATGACGCCGCCGCGCCGCCGCTCATCGAATTGTTTTTACTAATGTATGTGGCTTTGTGTGGTCCGCAGCTCATTGTTGGCTGGATTAGTGACTTAGTGCGGCTAGCCGCTTTGAACTGAACCAGGCTTTGTCTACGAATGACGTGTCGGTATCGATTGTTAACCGTTAAGACTTAGCTAGGGAAATATAACAGTAGTTCCATATTTAATTTTGAAGCTTCGAAGTCCTCTTCCAATTGAACAAAATACTTTGAATCACACATCACAATCTCATCAATAACAAATCAATATTTCATATCTATACCGGGAACAATGGCAGAATACAAAATGTACGATACATTTTCATAATGAGTGCGTGTAACTCCTCAGTTCAGCCCCCTGCGACCCACAAACGGGAGTTGCACTTTAATATAGCACCGTACTGAAGCGAGTGCCGGATTTTCTATTCTCGGCCTTGTCTGTCAAGATTTATGTGTTGTGCCCCTTTAGGTTTTTGCAATATCCCGTGGTACACACCGCCGATTTGTTTTCTTTTCGACTCAGCTTTTACGTCTGTATTTTTAGTTCAAATGAGAGTGTTGAATTTGAGTTGATGAAAGATGTTCTTTATAGACTGTTATTTGGGAACCGCCTTAGATTCACATTACGTGGATTAATCGTGTTGACTCTCGTCGGTTTTCAGTCGTCATTGTCAAAAGTGTTGATCAACACGACTTATGTTTCCGTCTCTTTGAGGAAAATCGCATCGTGCATAAAATATGACCCAGTGAACTATCAGACGGCTATATGTGTCAAGTTCATTTACAGGGAAAGCTGTCTGCGGAGCATTTCCAATAACTTATAAACAGCGACGGGAATTACTATTTGTAGCGAGATAGGTCACGGTTACGCTCAAACGGGATTGCATTCAACTGACCCGACAAACCTCCATATAGTTTTGATGATTACACCTACAATTTTCTAAGAACTTTCTTGCTCTTTCGAGGAGATATTCCACAGATGTAGTTTCGTTTTCAAATATGTTTTTCATTGGTCTTTTGATGTAAGAAATGAAGCATGGTCAGTCGATTTGTTGACTTGTGTATATATTATAGTATTTGTACATTTACCATGCTTTATTTTTATCAAAAACACCAATACATTTTGTAACTGAAAGTAGCTTTGTTAAAAGGTATTCGGGCCCATTATTATGATTGTGATGGCTGACGAGGTGCGTGATCTTTCCATCTCTCGATAAATTTGTCATTTCCTCACCAATACTGATGGTGACTGGTTACTCCCATGACTGATGTAGTCCCAGTACTGTGTGTCATTTTTCAGCGAAATCGACGACACTCCATCATCACGTACTGAATGGTGGAGTGGAACCTAACGGGATTAAGGTCAAATTATCGAGAACGATGTCTTGATGCTAAATAATAACAACAGCACTGGTTGAACTTCGAGGTTCAGCTGCGCTTGCCGAGGTCGGTACGTGGATGGGTCACCATCTATACCATCACGTACCGAGTTTCCTCCGTGCCGCGGAATGCACGTTAAGCCTAGTCCCTATTAATCTACGTTAATTGGCCTTTTGCGTAATTTGTTCGAAAGAGTCACCGCTACCCTCGAACGCAAAGTGTATAAGAGGTTTCAGCCAGTAAGAATCTGACACTCCCCATCGCTTCGTACAGATCGGAAGAAGTTATGTGATGATTTCCCATCCTTAAAAAAGGTGTAGTTTGATGATTTCCCGTCGTTAAAAAAACCCCTTGGCTATCATTTAAAACATCTTTGACAGTTGTCATAAACTCTGGCACCATTCTTATCACGGGGTATCGTATTACCCAGTTACTGAGTTGTGGAGGTTAGAATTGGAGTGGCCCCATGCAAAATACTGGTATTCAGCTGCATCCAGTTCGACATAATTGGGAAAAGGCTCGGCAGATCAATTGCGCAAACAAAAGACAATTTTACTGCAAAGTTACACGTAATTATTCTTATGGTTGGAGTATTTTTTATGTAAAAATACATATTCTTGAGTACCTAATTTAACCGAGGTCCGAAAGACGAGTTTATCTCAGCCGGGGGTAATTTCTCTTAAAGCCGTTTGTTCCAGAATTAAGTGGTTCTGAACGTGGCCGTCTCTTGTCTTATCTGGATGTGTTACGCGATACTAACCCTTGTGTTCATGTACGTAAGAACGTGTTAGCAGATCTATATGTAAGCTATTTGTATAAAGTGTTTCAGAATGCTAGAGGCTGTTGTCTAAGCTTCGTTTTGAGTGACTTTGTATCTCATCTGCTTCGTCTGGCACCTCAATATTTTAGGATTCCATTGGCCACCAAATACCGGTAAATGTTCAAGACAATAATACTTCCACGCTATGAACCGACGTCGAAATGCACAGACTTTATTCTTTGCTTGAAATTAAGAATATAAATTTCATTTGCTACGTTACAAGGCGGATAATCTTTTAATTATTAATTTACGCTTTAAATTAACTGTAAACTTAATATCTGTACCTATAAACTTAAGATTTTTTGAGGTTCAAGTTTAGCATACCGTTACTTCGTTTTTAACAAGGGAGTTTAGCGGAAAAAAGATTTTTGAGATCTTCGTACACTTAAAAAATACGAAGACGTATCAAAGTGTCGGTCTGTTCATTGAAAAATAACGTTTTTCCGTAAACTATAAATTCTGCTGGCCGCTTTAATAGATACCTGCCTCCGGAAACGGCGGACAGTACCCAGATTAATGTCTTCCTTGATAACTGTTTAGCACTCGCTTAACATGACAAAACATTGCGTGCTTTCGAAAACTTAACCGCCATTTATATACGTGAACTGGAGAAATAGCTTATCGTTGCAAAGTAACCCCATTGCCGAAGTTCGCAGGCACGATATAACAAGCATCCGTCAAAACGCAGACCGGAAGTCGTTGGCAGCTCCACAAAGGTCGACAGTTGGCATTGAAACGCAAATAAGAGAGATATTGAACTAAACTAGAGCCAAATGCGGCCATAAATTTTTGAACGGGCGTCACTGCACATGCTCTATATTTATACAGTTTGTAAACTTCCCCGGCGTACGAATTGAACCTTGGGTGAGAAAAATGGCCACCTAGAAATATTTTTATAAATACTTCTAACATGCAATTTCGGAGAGTCGTAAAATTAAATTTGACTGTATTCGTAGCTACACCATACATACATAAGTATGTATACATATATATTTACATAATGAGTTCCCAAATACACGAGGACGAACAAAGATCTTCCTTGCAAATAATTATGTGACAACTTGGAATGACATTTTAAATGAAACTCTCGGTGGAATTGACAGGGCAGTGGAACAGCTTTTGTTTTGATTTTGCTGAATTTTGATGAAAGGATATTCTGTTATTTATTGCTATCAAATGATTTTGAGTTGTGAAATAAAAAAAAGCCCGCGTTTAATTACAATGTTACACTATTATCCCGGTCATTTTACAACCGAATGTTTAATTTTTAAAAATTAAAATAATAACATGGACTTTTGCATTTTTCTGTGTGATGAGTTAAACATTGTGTTCTCATGTTATACCTGAATTAATTGGACGTAGCTTATGTTTAGTATATTTACTGATTTTGAATATTATTTTACCTTCCTACTATTTATTTAACTAAACGTTTATGGGTACTAGATTACTGATTCAATTTAAATGTTTCAACAGCTTCTCAAACATGCCTCAATAGCAAAAGCAGAATTCAAATCCAGCAGCCTAGGACGTAACAAAGCGTTGACAGTCAGCCATTCTTTGAATATTCGTACTTTTAAAATACAGCGGAATCACAATTTCTCACAAAAGATAGCCAGGCAAGCATAAAAGATCTTATTGGGGCGTGGAGGCCCTGGCCATAATCCACAGGGTGCGGATCCAGGCCGCACTCAAGGGGCGCATTATCACGGCATTATGCTGATGCGTGTCTGAGTTCTCAACGCGCCGTGACGTCACATTTATGGCAGATTTATGCCAATAATCGTACTTCAGAAGCGGCTTTTGTTAACGCTACGTCTGCGCTTTGTCCCGTCGATACAGGCCTCATATTTGTTACTCAGTGTAATGCCATTAGCGGTATGTTACTGTGATTTATACCAGAGACTAGAGTCGTGTCACCGGAAAATTACAAATGCCGTAAAACTGTAAAATATCGCGTGAAATTGTAAACTACTTTGATAGATGGGATTCTATACAAAACGATTTTATCATAATTCGATAAATTATAATCAAATAAAGATATAGTATAATCTTATGGAGTCTGCAATTTTCCGGCGACATATTGTGTATATTAAAGATTTACGGCGTAGTAACTACGAATAAAAATGTGAATGAAATATGTTTGTTTTTTATATGCTCACAATGACCATATATATGTTATTTAGTTAGAATTTTTAAGAGGTAGACGCAAAGAAAAAAACCTTCCTATTATGTATGCAAATGGATGAAGTATTCTGTGTCCGAAAATATGAGTAGGTAACTTGAAGTTGGTTAGTAAATATACTTTCTTTTCTTAAGTGTGAAGTTGTATCCCTATAAAAAAAAAATCCCTATGCGAGACTTTTTTTGTGAACGTAATTTTGCCTAGGTATTAAGTATTACAATAACTTATATTCCAACTAGAATATCTTCATGAAACTTGATTTTTTTATTCAAATAACCACGAGCTTAAAAATGAAAGGTGAGGCTAATCAAAGTTTTGAATGTTTGCACGATATCTTTTAACGATAGTAGTGACATTGAAACGACCAAGATCGCTGACATTTTGATGCCCTTCATCATTTTATTAAAATATTTCAGTGCGCACTCAATGGACCTGCAGAATGTCGTTTTAGTTGAAAGGGCAACGCGTGGACTTTGAACCCCTTCCAAGTTCGTTTAACTTTATATGTCAGAAACAATGACTCGGTCGTATTTTTAACTACTAAGCAGCTTTCGTGTTCTTTTCTTCGAAGGAGCGGATCACTTTCAGTACTTCAAAAGTGCGAAAGTTATGTCTCGGGGGTCCGGAGGCTGCGCGTCTCGCGGCGTCTCTATCGGAGAGTCACGCGTCGTTGGCTCCGTGTCACTTTTGTTCAGTGACTCGCTGGCACTTCGGGAAACGAGCACTGAGTTCGCGGCCCATCTACTTTATACCACAATGATATTTTTGTTTTGATGGCTTACGGCTCGGCGGACAAAATTAATTAAAGACGAAATTGCAATGTCTGATGAAGTTTTCTTAGGCGACCGGGCGTCTAAAGTATTTAACTAATTTTCATTTAAAACGCGTTCGGTGAAGTAACTGAAGCGTGCAAAACATTGTTAGGAGTTGTCACATGGAAACATTCTCATAGGCTTTCAAGTAAAAAAATAGAATCTAAGCAAGAATGGACGGGAGAATTATGTTGAACGCGATATAAAAGTTTTCTTGGCCAAGTTAGCTGTTCCAAGTTAAAGTGCTGTAAGCAGGGCCGTTATCCAATAAAGCTTTCACAACTTCCTTTTTATGGTTCATCTGGGACTACACAGTTATAAACCGTAATCGTTACAGCCTCTTTGATACTGCGAAAACGTCATAAACATCCCACAGAAGTTATCTATCATATTTTAGCAGGTAAATACGTAGGTATGTTAATTCGTATTTGTCTTCAAATTTAATGATGGTAGACAATAGTCAGTTGAATGTCAATACAGATTACCTAACTAAGATAAAGTTGGAGCAACGAAATATCTACGAAAGTAACTAGCTACAAAATTAGAAATATGTAGGTACGGCATGTGATTGCAGGAATTCAGTAGAACTTTCACACGATTTCAACCGCTGAGCAATTTCTAAAATTGCTGAAAGTTTATCTATAAAAGGTGTTTTACGGGTTTATTATTTATTTTTATCATAAAAAACGTGTATGGGTAGACTGTAATACTCTTACGGCTCGGCTGTGGCAAGACAAGATTCTTTTGGATATTTTGTTTGATGTTTTTTCAATTCTTCTCACCTTGGGACGTAAATCTTGCCCCTCAAGTGCACTCTATTCCACAATGTGAATATTGGTCTTGTTAAAATAACGGCTAGAGCTTTTTCACATTAGATTTTTCAACCTGTTTATTGAGAATGAGATTATTGCGAATGAGTTTAGTGAATACCTGTATTAATTTGAATGTTTTCGATTAATAGTCCGGAAAAAAAGGGACGACGGAAAAAAAGGGACGAAACGAAAAGAAAATCACGGTTTCCTTTATGTACCGTGCATAGATTTGGGAAGTAAAAGTTGCATAACTGTGTGTACGTAGGGGCGGGGATTATTATAGCCGAGTTTTTCTTGTGAACATGTTCCATTTGTGTCGTACGTGTACCTAGTTTTTGTAGTATATCAGATGTATAGAAACTGGTACTTATTCGATATTTATGTATTTCGATCCCTATTGATTCATTAAGCGTTGATTTGTTAGGTAAGAAATAATAATAAAACTTTAGTTATCTTATGTTAATTTGGCTGCTGTTGATATTTAAGCCTGGCATTGCCTCAACTACCATGACGCAACACCGCTGACAAATCATCTTTAAGCATGAAAGCAATAAAATTCCATATACATATTTCTATCCTTCGCCCCTTCACCGATACAGGTGAAGGACGAAGCTAAAACAAGCAACATTTCATTAAAAATCTTGACGTGATAATAAATTTAACGGCATACTAATGTTTGATATCTGTAACCGACTACCCGTCATGAATAAAGGGGCAAAAGTAACATTTTGCGGGATGACTTTACGAGCGTCGCGTGTTAGTTTAGTTAGGCGTTTAGGGTAACTGTAGAAGTTGCTATCTGGGTAATTGTACCCGTAAATTTGTAGGAATTTTCCGCCTACATTTAAGAGCATTGAATATTCGATTCCTGTACTTATACTTCCGAAAGCCATAAATGTGACATGAAAATTTACGTGTGCTGACTGTAACTTTAGTGTACCGTATTCGTAACATAGCAACTGAAACTATTTTGTAACAATCCTATAGGGATTCTGTTATAAACATGAGCGGGTATCGCTAGTGGTACCTAAATATTATGTTTAAAATTGCTGCTGATAAATACTTCATGTATAAACACAGGGACTTTCTGATTCAATGAACCCTCCCTCATTGAATCAGAAAGTCCCTTTGCTCCTGCAAGAATAGTGGCTACGGTTTTACGGTTTATACATGAAGTATTTTATCACAAGTTTATCACAAGAAGAGTCTAACCTGGAGGAATATTTTAAGATTGAAATTAAAAGTATTTTTTTTAAGTTCAAAATCTTTATGAATTAAGTCAGTTTTAGCATTACTAATACAAGCTTTAGAAGTAAGACTTATCTTTGTTTAAAAAAATACATATGTATGTATGTCTGAAGGACTATTTAGCTTCTCCTTTGTTGCATATAATCTATATAAATCACATTCACTCCCAATTGTTTTAAATCCGACGTGACAAAGTTGCACCATCTCACAGTGACGTAAACGTTTAGATTTATTTTCTCGGAGGATAACGAAGGGATTCCCTCCTCCTATAGGAGGGAATCCCTCCTCTAGGAGTAAAAGTAATAACTGTGTAGAAGAAACTAGTGATCCGATTACTAAATTCACTGATGGCTAAGTGTAGTTGATAGTCATAGGCTACCTCGGAAACTGCATGGTTACAGTGGTGTAAACTAAGGGAAAAAGCTATTAGTAACATCCGTATGAACAACCTAAAATATATGTGTTATAATATATCGTAAGTACATATTGAAAGCTGGTTGAGTATGTATTCCCATCAACGCTTATAGCCGCTATAGTCTCAGATTATTTTTATCTAAACGGGACACGTTTTTGAATATTCGAGTGAGCGCTCTCTATAAATGACTATCCGTTTATAGGTTGAATTACTTAGGTCATGTTTAATCATCATTATATTTACTTTTTGAATTGATCGATAGACGAAATATATGATTTATTGTTGTCAAAATATGTAGTTAATGATGATTTGAATTATCACCTTCTTAATAATTAGATAGTGATAACCCTCGATACTTTTACGGCAAGGAAGGCTCATAAAGAATATTTCAGAATCATCTCCAAAAGCTAAAATGTAAATTCTCACTATCCTCCGCGTCCATTTTCAATTTCCTTGGGAATTTAATTTTATTTCAATTTCAAATGGGTTTCATCTCTGAAACCCATTTTAAATTCAGTCAGGTCGTAAACAAGGTGACATACCAGGGAGGGTGAATATCCTCGATTTCGGATCAGCTGCGCCACTCGGGGACGCTAGGCACCATTTGCAAAGATCCGGGCTATATTAAAGCCTACGGCGATATTATCTGACGTGCCTATTATGAAAACCAGAATTTGTGCCATACAATTTTAGTGCGTACCTTTAATAAACTATTATTGGTCTCTACCAAAATTTTGCTTTAGCAGTCGATTCTTGGGTTCTAACATAGTCATGAATTTTTATTCAATTTTCCTGAAATCGTGCAATCAATTCGTAGCTAACCGTTACCCACGTGTTCCTCATTTCCCATAAATAAAACAAAACTGTGTATCTGAAAGTTGTTAATAGTCTACTCCCTAATAATGGTGATTGGTTTGAAAATAGCTGTGATTGTGACCCATTTCGTTAAACAGTAGCTTGGCAAGAGCAGCATTAGGACTAGTATCCATTAGCTTAGAAGTATGGGAGTGGTCGGCGAAGGTCACAGTCGACACCTGTTATTTATTAGATTTGTTTCGATCCCGGATAATCTCGTTATGGCTGACCCACTGCGCGCGCCATTGGTAAAACCAATGGACGAACGACGTTTTTCGGTTAGTGAAAAATGTTCACGGTGGACGTTACCTACAATTTAGATGGCACTTAATGGTAAGTAATTACATGAGCATTCATCTGTAACGTTCAGGGGCTCTAATATTACATGATTCCGATATTACTTAGATCTTGAGTGGGGTAGAATAATTGCGATATCGACTAATGAAAAGTTTTCGTTTTCGTAACAATATTACTAACTGTGTTAATCTGTAATCAGCGAGTCGCAAACTGGCACCTCTAAAGCCAATTATTAAGGAATTTGACGCTTATGATAAGGGTACATTGAATTACAATGGCATCCATGATTGATGACTTTCGTGATATCAATTTGAATTGAATACAATGTCCACGGGTTGAGCTACGAGAGGATATTGGAAGTGGATTCATTCATGTGGATTGCTAAAGCCATTATTCAAAGAGAATACCACTGTATGTTTTGTATTTCGAGCTGTGTACAGTGTTGGGAGGTACGTACGAGTAGGTACTGCGGTCCGGCAGCGGTTTGCACCCTTCCTTGTCTTAAAAACAATTTTGACAAACGAGGTGATGAGTCATTTGTATAGACCAGCGGTGTCAAACATGATGAAGTGCAGTAAGGTAAAGGATCCTTTTAAAACAAGTCGATTTTGTGGATCTAACGCTGAACTAATACTTGAAACCAGTGAATACATCGGCAGTGGGTAAGACTGTCGATCGGATGTTATGACAAAATACAGTATTATGAAACACTCACAAAATGAGGTTTTAGTGGTATATAAATAATTTATAAGTCGTAAAAGTGACCCTATAAAAGGAGGAATAAAAGAAAAGTGATTGATTCGGTGCACGAATTGATTAAAATCGGCGTAACTTCCATAAGTTACGCCGATTTTAATCAATTCGTGCACCGTGGCGGCCACCTGAAGACTGTAGTATGAAAAAATACTTTTACGTGCACCAGCCAATAGTTTAAAAGATAGGTTCATAAATTTAACCAACCTGACTTTTATCTCAAATGCTTGAAAAATGGTACTAAGTTAGTCTTATCGCTTATCTAGAACAGTTAGTATAATAGTCAAATAAATCCATTAAAATTCATAGAAAATAACACGTTCACTGTAATACGGCAAGCTACGAAATTGATCGGTGCTCCCGTAGCCCGTGGGCTGAAGGGCAGAGGGACAGAGCGGCCATTGTTTGCATCTTTTGTTTGTTGGCATGCTGGATCCGGTAATAACGTTCAAGCATTAAAATTCGGGTCAGGTTGTTGACACAAATTTATGAGGGCCGTTAGTAAGGGTAGCCTTGATTCCACGCATTATCTGCTACACGTTAAAATGTAAAAGCGAAAACGAAACATTATGAACGCATCAGAATATCTATGCTTTATGTATTGAGGACTCTTCCTTCACTTAGATTAAACGATTTGCATACGTAATTCAATCTGGATCGAACCGAGAAAAGATGTACATATTATTTGAATAAATCTGAGCATTTAGACAGATTCATTATTCACGAACAATAATTGGCGTCCCCGTCACCAGTGACAATGGGACGGTCTCGGTCCAAGTGAAATGTAGCAGTGAAACTTTAAATTAAGGAGCCAATCGCGGGCGAACATAAATTCAGTTTTTCTCGCAGCTCATTCAATCAATGACACCGACGTTCACGAACTACATATATCTTAACATTATTTAAATGTGCATATCGATTCACTCGAATATAATACATTGGGTATGGCGGCCCCTTAAATACACAATACAGATATCGGAGAGATTTATAGGTCACGCAAGCCTTGATTAAAACCCTCTGAATGGTTACATGCGAGGGTGGATTTAATCCCACCGCTTTTCATTTGTATATTTTACGTTATCAAATTAATATCTAAAATTATAAATTTTCACCGCTTTCCAAAGCTCTTGGGATTTTTGCTCTTGAAGTACTTGAGATATTTGCACAAGTAATTATTATAATTTACCAGCATTTAATTTAAGGTTTGTTTATCGTACATAGCCAAGTAATGTGACGCCAAGTTTAGTTGCGATGTTTGCCTAGCTTAAACACATTAACAAGTTGATTGTTTACCTAAGTTTAAGTTTATTGTCGGCGTGGGGGACGTCATTGTTAAAGGACTTAGCTTTAATGAAATAGCTAAGAAACTATTTCGGCAAAATGGCACCAGCCGAACGGAAACTATCCGACAAGTAGTTCAATATTCATGAAAATTTATGTGCTCTCTTTTCGAAGTTAATAAAACGAAAGAACAATTTAATTTGAATTTTACATTAGCCTAATCATATTGCCCTTTTTTAAATTATACTGAATAAATATTTGGTTTAATTACACTTACTTTATTCAACATTTTCGAGTTTATTAATGCGGCAGTATATTTCCAACTTAAAAATTATTTATTGTTCGTGTCATTGTTATGGAATAAAGTGATATCGGGGCTATCGGTGGTACTTCAGTTATTATTAAGAGCTAATGGGTTTATATCCAATAAGGCAGGGCAGTTTTACACGAACGATTTAACCAATCGTAAACTGCGCTGCCAAAAGTACTCAAAATCACAATGTGATTACACACGCATGTACTGATTAGTGCGTTTCTGTTCAAATATCACTGAACTGACAGTCCTTCCAAAGCAAAGAGTTGGTCACTCCGTCACTTCACCTTTGTTTACACGCTGGGACATTTCCAGAATAACATTCATCTTAACACTGAACTGCACACCACGATCATAAAAACCTATTATTCCAGCCGTAAATACGTGATCAGTACTGACCTGCGGCTCGGGCCTCCTTGCAGGCGAGCACCATGGAGTGGCGCACGTCAGGGTTGTCGTCGGCGATGGTCTCCCCCACGGCCACGAAGCGCTCCACGGCGCAGCACACGGCGGCGCCCACGCGCTGCACGGCCGCGCCGCCGGTCGCCTCGCCGCGCGCCGCCACCAGGCTGCTGATCTGTGACAGTGGGGTACCATTACCGATGTGGCCCTTGAAGATGTTACATCATATTATCTGCTTGCCGCCCGTCATGATTGCTAATTAGAGGCCTAATACCCGATAACAAGGTGACCAGAGGTTCGCCGAAACACGACGAAATACATATTTTACGTCCAGGCAAGCGTACGCTATAGTGTATATCTTTTCGCACAGGTGCGATAACTGAGTATAGACTGATGCTGCAAGTCAAGTATCATCTAAACATCTAGTTCCCTGACACATTGCCAAAAGTAATAACATATCAAATATCGCTCAAATAGATGGATATCTTAAAGAAGTGTAGTTACATCATGACGCTCAGCAATTAGCAGGGTATAGTGGAGGTAAGGGACGGATCCCATTCCTCCACTCCACTTTGCTGGAGGTTGCTGTTTACTGGAGGAAACGACTCCATCATAATCATTGGAAATTGCCACAGAAAGGATTATATAACGATGGCTCCCTCGCCGCTGTTTGACAGATAAATATCTAGTAATGCATTTACATAGATTAAACGATAGCTTAATAGCTGAAATTTGTGGCTAGGTATTGTTGAATGGGGACAACTCTTGATAGTTTTGTGTTTCGGTGCAGAAAACAAGAAGGCATTATAAATAGCTACTCGATTCCCGATCAATATCGTCTAGGAATAGTAGAAGGTTCTTGGAGGCCATGCTTGTCAGTTGTGTCGTTACTTTTGGCCTGAAAGCAGAATGTCGATGTTGTCTACTCAAATAATAATAATGAAGCTCATTGTTTTGGCAGCACTCGATACCGCAAGACATCGAGGCTGACCCTATACTGCTTATTTAACGATCAAAACGATTTTATGCAAACGTTTGACTATTTTGATTATCGGTTAACAAATGTATATTAAGAATATGCATATTACAGCAGTTACTGCTTTTCAAAAGCCATAGACATTATGTGTGTACAATCCATATGACCATATCTATTATAATTACAATCCTGATCTGAAAGAATACATAGAAGAATATATACGTAGATATGGATTGTCTTGACTAACTAACTAAGGAAACCTACAGGTAACTCCTGTACCGAAGTACAATTTTCTATATTTTTTTAGAAAGGAATAAAGAACAAATTTTTTCGTAACAAAGGAACTCAATGGTTTCTGAATGAGTTCAGAAGCTTGTGTACAGGACAAATGTTCAGAGGACCAAAAAAAGCTGTGACCCTATTCTAACATTTTCATATAAACATATTATTTAGGCTTAATGAGGCGAAAATAAAGTTGCCTGTTATGTATATTACGGTTTCCGTTCCTCAAAATAAAAAGCTAGAAGGAAGAAACTGTACTGAAAGTCAGATACATTGAATAAGGAAAAGGAACCACGCAACTTCTTGATTTGGCACGCGTGGCCGCAGCCACAGTGCGGTGGAAGGCTCCCGGGGATAAATATATCAAATAGCCTATTACCCTATAATGAAGGGTAGACAATTGTGTTGCCTACATTACTTGCGGTGGTCTACAAATAATGCGAGGTTATGCGTTTTAGTAATTTGTATTTCTATGGAACGAATTCCAAGATAGGTTCTCTCTAAGCGTAACTCGTTGAAATTTTATCGATCCTACTACAGTATATAATGTAATCGGCATATTATAGAGAGGTTGTTTTCTTTTCAGTTGTTATACTCTATGTTGTAGAAAAAGAAATAAGAAACATATCAACTTTGAAAGCATACATTCATAAATAAAAGAATGACAGCCATTCAAAGGTAAATAATGTGTGCCTTTGAGCATTCTTCAAAGAGTACGTAGAGTACGGTAATCCGTTAGTTGTTCAATATTACCCTCGCAGAAAGAAGGTGACTAGGTAGGTATTTAAATTGGACGCTACGTGCTTCCTTTGATCTAGGGTTCGGAGCTGTCAAACGTCAACCCAATTATTATTTTGACAGTTCAACTGTAGAAAAATGACGTTGATAGCACCTCTGCAATTTTACAAGTAACTGTTGTTTGTGTGAGAAATTGCACGTGGGCATACTGCATTATTAATGGAGCCGCCACCTTCACGTTGGCACGGTCTTCTATGTGTTGAAGTAAATAACCGACTATCGACGCGCTGTAATTTGTGGACATCGATATTAGTAAGACGACGTTAATGCGAAAAATAGTGAACGAAGGGGAGGGTTAAATTAAAGAAAGTTAACATGTATGTGGGTATAACCTTCCGAAAAATTAATATACTGCTGGATTTTCTAAATCCAGTTAAATTCGACCGGAATCGAGGGAAAGGGAAATTTTCTTAGAATTCAGTGACGTGCAAGATATTAGACTGTATTTAATTTTACACATGAGTGGAGCTTTCATTTATCTTTGTGAAAAAATGAATAAATATTGGGTCATTCTTTTAAATCCAACCTACAAAGCACGAGCGTTTACCGAATTCGGTAGAACACAATGTTTAACTACACGGTTAGACATATGAAAGGAACAAAGAGCTTTGGTTAATGTTTTTGTTCGCATGTAATCCACCAGATTAGATTCGACTGTTACTTATTTTAGAAAATCTGATAAATACTGTTATTTGCATCGTAAACGTCTGGCAAACTGATTTGCATAATTAAATGCTCAGTACAGACATTTGGCAGAGGCTGGAATCGAAGGTTATACCTCTGATATTTATTACTTTACGCAATGCTTCGTACTTGGAAAGGGTTGTTGGGTAACTTAAATATTATACATTTCATATTTTAAACTTTTGTGTGGGTATCACAGTATAATAAATTATGATCTAGCATAAGTTCATGTTGCAGAGCGGCGTTAGTGACGCGGGGTTCTGACGCTCTGTCTTTGTTAGCGAATTGACTGCTCCGAGTAGTGATGAGCTAAGTCAAACAAGTACAATGTCAGCTTCAGTCACTCGGCAGTTACGTAAGCTACTGAAAACTTAATTTAAATCAATGTGTTCCCGCTGAGGATGCCTCCCGCCAAGGTTATTCGGATCAGACCCGAACGGATTGTAAATCCGCAGATTATGGAGCCCCTTCGAAGAAAAATTTGCTGTGCACAAACATTAAGTAATATTTACACAAACCTCACTGAATAACTGGGTCATTAATAACCTGCATGTGGCATAACGTAAATTTATTACGGGCAATTGTAAACTTATGGAGTCTGTTCTAAGTTCAGTTAAAAGTTGAATGCACAAGTTGGCGGAACTTGTTACATTTGAGTTAATTGGCACAAATCACTGTTTAGTTTTAATAAATATCATAGTTGAAATTTATTTATGTCCGAATATTTTGCCTGTAGTGGATTTTGTACCATATTTTTCCGAAAAGAAAACAACATAACCCATGTGACGCAAAGCACAGCAGCTGTATATTAACTTGTTTAATAATTACGTAAGAGTTCAAGATATTCAATTAATCATATTTTGGAAGGTGGTCTGATTGTCGTCGGCCGGGTCGCGGGGCGAGCGCGCGCTTGAGCTCCGCTCAAGGTCGTCCAAGCACGCGAGCTCCTTGATCCCCGGGCCCACACTAGGTACTTGTTGCGCGTGCGAAGCAGCACGCCAGCACAGCCAGCCAGCACATAAGGCTGGTCGTGCGGGAATAGACGAGCGAGCCGCACGTTACCTGAGGCTCCCGGCGCGCGAACTCATCATCATCGGAGAGCGCGTCCATGACTAGGGGCGAGTGGCGCGCGGGCGGTGTGCGCGCGCTCGGCGGCGCGTGTCCGCGGACGCGCGCGCGAGCTCGTGTCGTGCGGCACCGCGCCGCTCCGCCCGCGATCTCCGCGGCACTGACGGACCCGGCGCGCATCGATCGCACCCGCCCGCCCCACACCGCCCGCTACGAGTCCACGTGGCCGCCCGCCCCTCGTGCTTACTATGCCTCCTCAAACTTTTGGCGCGACTTAAAACTTATCTTTTACTTTCACCTTCCATCAGTTAACATGGCATGCAAGTATTACTTTAATATTATTATTACGCCAAGTTTTGACCAAATACAAAAATGTATTAATTCAAATCAGCCGCCAGAGTCTGAGGCTCACGGCGGCTGCGCGTTCCGAAGCGCAACAGATTGTTGTCGTGGGCGGGAAATTCTAATCGTGGACGTCAAACCGGCGACGCAATAGAATTTACAGCTTCTACGAAAATAAAAGTACGGTTTTAGTCGCGTACGTAAAAGCGAGGAATTATGGACGGCGTGCTTGTCGAGCGCGACGTCAGGGAGGCGCCATGACGCCGCGCCGAGCGTCACTGCCCGCGCCGGGGCCGGCTGCCGGCCGCAGGCGCTGCACGCTGATGGCATACCTGCTTGATGAGGGGAAGCAGGGTTCTCTCGATGGAGCGCGTTTTTATCTGAGAGAGGTCGACGTCGGGCAGGCCGGTGGCCGCCATGGCTGGCGCGGGCGACTGCGCGTGTGCGCGCGCACGTCCTGCCGCGCCACCATTGGCGGAGCGCACCGCGTCACGTGTTCCCCCCTCCCCTCCCGCCGCACGCCCGCGTAGACGCCTGCCCGCCGTAAACACGCGGTTGCGTGTTTAGTTTTAACACATACTCTTGCTACCTTTGAAAACTTACGTATGCTGCTTTACGTATTTTACTTTGTTTTGATTTCGGGCGCCAATTATTATATTCATCCACGTGCACGCTTCACCAACATTTACATGTTTGCACGAAATGGGACGCAGAACACTACATTATAGTGTGTTTGTTTAAAATATAGTTAGGAAGTAAATAAAAATCTTTGACTGATGCACAAACTTTATTTTCATATCGTTGACCATCCATATAGACGACTAATTATCTTATTATTAATCATTGGCACATTATCACAAAGGTTGTCAATGATTTATTTATAATGTTATATACTTATGATAACATTTCAATAGTTTTACTCTCTGTATCTGTGATGGCAATAATGAGTAGGGTAAAGCCGGGATAGATGCCGCAATGGGAGAGACGCCCCATTTTCAAAAAACCTAACTTCCCAACCTCGCGACTAAGAATTAATAGTACATAATTATGTAACTAAAAGCCGTAAAATGATTAATTTCCTAAAATTACCAAATTTCTTTGATCTCCACTTAGATATTAACATTTTATCTTCTTCTATACTTATAATAAATCTGTAGAGAGGTCAATTCTGTACAAGGAATATATTTTTAAAATAACTATCAGGGGGTGATTAGTGATCGATACTGGTGCCAAAAATGCAATCAGTAAAATTTTTGTCGGTCTGTCTGTCTGTCTGTCTGTCTGTATGTTCTTTATAGAAACAAAAACTACTCGACCGATTTTAACGAAACTTGGTACAATTATTCTTCATACTCCTGGGCAGGTTATAGTATACTTTTCATCACGCTACAATTAATAGGAGCAGAGCAGTGAAGGAAAACGTTGGGAAAACGGAAGAAGTTACTCCATTTTTTATTCATGTATTACGGAAATATTCTACATAAAATTATCTAAAAAAAAACCCGAAACAGCATGTCTATCTTTTGTCAATTTTAAACCGATCGGGCTGAGAGTTTCAAAATCGGGGGTAAAGTAACTATTCCACGCGGACGAAGTCGCTGGCAGAAGCTAGTAATTGTTATTTTCTTAAGAAATACTCGGTAGCCCATATTTGAGTATTTGGTCTATATTTAGAGCCTTTTTTGCAATTTTGTTTATTGTTAAATTTTATAATCTACTAAATAAAAATAAGTCGGGTTTTCCTTCCTGACGCTATAACTCCAGAACGCACGAACCGATTTCCACGGTTTTGCATTCGTTGGAAAGGTCTCGGGCTCCGTGAGTTTTATAGCAAAGAAAATTTAGGAAAAATTTCAACAGAAAAGCGAGAAAATCTTTTTTCATTTTTTTTATATATGGCAAAACAACGTTTGCTGGGTCAGCTAGTATAGTATATTAATAAAACAATCAGACTGTTACTGTGTTACGAAAAAATGTATGACGATTACTATTACATTAATATATATATATATATTTATTTATTTCTTCCAAATATTTTGTTTTTAATTTTGGCCCAAAAACAAAATGTTAGCCCATATATACTTACTTTCCTCTAATTAATAGGTCAGAAAAAAACAAATATAAATTCAACACAAATGATTAAGTTCATTAAAATGCAAAAAAAAATAATGTAACAAATGTTACGTGCATGAACATTTTCATATAACATTAATATTTTCAAAATTTGGAAGCTATTTCAAAAAGTGGGGCATCTATCCCGGTTTACCCTAATTTTTAATCAAAATCACTATTCCGGTGAGATCCTACTTTTGTTATTCATGATGTCAACACAAGTAGATTATTATGATATTATAATACTGATAAATATTACAAGACAAATCTGATTATTATTATAATTATAATAGGTAGATATAATTAGTTCATACATTTCTAAATACTACCGTAGATAAGTCATAGAAGATCGTTATATCTTATGCACTATTTTTTACAATTAAGGCTTTGGTAATTGCTTTTATAATGAAACCTTGAAACAAAATTTGAAGTGGATGGCAGCACACTCAGAAAAACTACAATTTTTATCATAACATGACTTCGGTTCAGTGGTTACGATGTAATCGATTTTGGACACATTAAAAAGATCCCGAAGCAAATTTTAACTGTAATTTAAACAATTAAGGATGACATTGATTAATATTCTTTTATGTTGACTATAGGATAATTTAAAACAAGGCTACTAGTACAATTTATTTTCTTTTGGAGTGTCGCTTTTGCTAAAAAGAAAATGAATTCTCATTACTGAATAATTACTAAAATCTATAAAACTGTAATACATTCGTTCAAGATGTGTTCAAGCTAATGCGAACTAAGATTTTGTAGTAGATATTTTGGACTCAGAGTAATAAATCCTATTCTAAACATAAGTATTTCGAAATCATGAGTATTTCCGAACGGAATATAAACTTAGGTAAATATGGAACTTTAACCTCCATTAAATAGTTTAAACAATGTTTCTCATTAGGACGGCACATAAACAAATTCCAATAATTTTATGTTTATGGGCTACATCAAATTTTAGTGCTCTTAAACATTACTAAATTATGGCTGTGAGGCAAGCGCAATCAGCACTGTTCGGAATGGCGGCAGCAATGTAGCTACCGCGCTATTGGGTATTGGTGCTCTACTAAAGGCGTAGGTCTAAGGAACATGCTGAAGAAATCCTGAAATCTTAAGTCAATGCGTTGTATAACGGCTAAATGTTACTGAAGTTACGGACATATTTCTGATACTCGACTATCTTAAACAACATGTTTTCAACTAGCTATGCGAAACTTCGTCGACTGTAGCAGTCAAACCATCTGGAAGTTGAGAATGCCTTATCTCTAGGAGGTAGAGGTGAAACTTGCTTGCTCCTAACTTGCTCAGTTCCGATCTATGAATTGTAGAAGACGCCCATACTGATCTGTGGCCGACGTTTGCACAAAGCTTGCTTAGAGCTCGTGCTGTCTTGTGAACTGTCAGACATCCAGGGACTTTGTCCTGAGGAGTTGCGGACTTTTCTTTTGCGAAGGCTCTCTGTGGGTCCTAGAGTGGGTCGTAACAACTGTTTGAACCTGAAGGGGCCTTCCGTGTAGTCGTCGTCGGAACTGAATATTGGTGTGGCGAGTATTTCGGGCGAGTTCCGGAGAATCTTCCGCAGGTCGGACTCAGGGTCGTAGGTGGGGTTGTACGCCGGCCGCGGCGGGGTATCCGATTTCTGAGATTTTCGCACTAGCTCATTGATTTTATTGCTGCCGGGAGAAACAATTAAAATTAGTACTCACAAATAATGATTATTACCAATTACGCTCGTTTGAAAATCAATGGATTATCATTTTTATCGAGTGGATGTGATTTTGCTTAGATCTGTTAATTATTTGGTTATGAAATTAGCACTAAATTTTAGTCGTACTGACACCTTAACATCACTATCACATTAGTGATTTCATTGGTATACATCTAAACTAATTTATCTACCTTTTTAAAGAGAAATCAAATGTGATTAACTAATGGAATAATACAGCGATTGGAGGACTTACTCAACAATCAGTTTATTTTTCCATTAGCGAGTAACAAAACAAGATGGCTGAAAATTATACTAGGGATGTGGGTATGATATTTCATTCGGGATATCGTTATAGACATAATTTTTCGCTAAAACTATCTACATTTATTTGAGCTCTACCTATCCTAAAACAAATAGGATCCATACCCTTCGTTTCTGCTGTCCATAAAATGCAACGCATGCGACAGAATGAAAGCGATTAGTTTCGTTCAGGGCCAGAATCTGGCGTCGTCTATTTCCCTGTAGTCTCTGGGGTTCCTGTAATTCCTGTAATCCTCGTGATCCCTGTGATCCATAGAAACCCTGTGATCTATAGGACCCATGCTTTCCCTGTTATTCCTGGGAATCCAGTGATCCACAGGGCCTTTTTGATCCCTGGTGTTCCTGAGATCCAAAGGACTCCTGTTATTTATAGGGTCCCTACGATCTGTTGGGCCTCTGTGATTAACAGCGTCTCTGTGATCCACAAGGCTCCTGTGATCCATGGAGGCCCTGTGTTCTGTAGGGTCCCTATGTTCCATATTGCCTCTGTGATTCATAGCATCCCTGTGATTTATAGGGTCTCTATGATCCCAGTCGTATCGTTCGTACCTGACTAATCCGCCACACTGTCGGCTGCACGGCAGGTTGCTCTGCCAGTTGTTCGCCTGCTCACGTCTGTCATCCTGTTCCGCGTGACCGTTGCTTATCGGTTGGTATCTGTGAGGGAATTTAAATAATGTAATATTATTTCTGGAAGGTGGCCTGGTACTTACTTATAATGATGCAGGCTATTCAACATCATTATAATTATTGAGACGGCTAATCCTTGGAAAATGTTAAACAATGTTTGTCGTCGTGACGTCGACTCGAGATACTTTGAAAACAAAAAAGGAGATGGATTAGGTACCTATCCAAGTACCCTTATTTCTGCATTAATTAACTCTCCTAAATAAAAAAGGCTTCAAATTTTTTTAAATTTTATTATTCGTAGAGAAGTTTTTAGGTTTTTGGGAGGACCATGTCCTTGTCGGCTTGAAAACATTTTATGACGAACGCGATCCGCAAATCCTCACAAAGTTTTCCTAAACGGTAGTTTAGGAAAACTTTTCACACCTGTTGAAAATAGTTGGCCAACAGTTACACAAACGACATTTCCAAACAATGTCAACTTTTATTGGTTACAAAAAGGTATGAGAGTATGCAGCTGTGTTTTTCCAACATCTGATAATACTACAATACTCAATTCGATTACACATTTTTCATGTTGATAATAAAAGTCTTCTTTTGGATTTGGTGTGGATGACATAATGAAAATAAACGGACGAAATATATTATTTTCCAACGTGAATCTGTCAATAACTAATAGTCTTCCTGACTGAATTTTAGTAGTGGGGGCCAAACTTTGTCGAAAAATATGTATCATCGCTAATTAGAACTAAAAAAACATTTTTATGGTTAGAACTATTCGAATTCGTTGCAAACTCAGGTGTAGTCTCACTTCCCTCATTTTCATAGCTGTTAGGTCCTTACGTATGAAATTGGCGCTTTGTATGAGAGGAACATAAAGTCGTTTTTTTTTTAAATATAATTAATTTAATTATTCAGCTGAGTCCGGCTTGACTGGGAGCCGACCCCAATGTAGTTGGGAAAAAGGCTAGGCAGATGATGATGAAATTTAATTAATCAAAGTACATATGTACCATTGCTATCTATGCACTTTTGCTATCTCATAGGTAGTTCATTGATCCCTTTACTAAAAAAAAAACCATTCGGACCCCCCATCGGAGTTGAATTTTGAAATAAGTTATCCTAAATTCGAAAAAAATGGTAATCTGTTGGAGCAAGGTCCGGAGAGTACGGTGGGTTTACTAAAAACAATCATTCGGACGGGAATCAAGAAATCTTTGAAGGCGGTTTGTACTGCCCCATCGGAGTTGAATTTTTTTCCTTGCAAGAATTTATCGAAATTTCGAGGAAAAAAATGGTATTGTATAGAATCCACTTTTCATCCCAGGTAGTGATTAGATTTAAAACCCTTAATTCTTGTGCTGGTTAAGTAATGTAACGCAGCAGTCGAAGCGCGTTTGTCGTTTTGCTTCACTCAATTCATGAGATTGATGGACAAGAGACCTTTTAAGCTTTTTCACCTTCCCAATTTGCTTCAAATGGATTAAAACAGTTTTATCACTAACACCGCAGCTTGCAGCTAACTCGGACGTGGTTCGCGATAAATTCGCTTCTACAATAGCCTTCAATTCTTCAATATCAACTTTGGTCTCCGGCTGTCCACAGAGCTTGTTCTGCAGGTGGAAATTTCCAGAATGAAAACGTTGGAATCTAAATGTACTGTGTTTTCTTTTGCTACATCATCGCCATATACACCTTTAATCCTTCGAGCCGTTTCTGCAGCACTGGTTTCACGGTGGAACTTGTACTCGTAAATAACGCGATATTTCAAGTTTTCCGAGTGTCGCAAAGAAGAATACAATAGAGGAAAAAACAAATGAATTATGGTTTCCGAAACAAAAATGCATGAGTAAATAGCTGTATAAACTTGAATTTGGAATACCTAACCAAAGAGGAGTTATTTGAGATCAAAGTAGCCAGTGCGACAAAACGCCAATTTCATATGTAAGGATTATAATATTTATCACACCGCCAACTTACAAACTCCGGGCTGCCACTGAGAAGTACCTAATGGAAAAACCCAAGCTGGGGATCGAACGTAGACTCGGCCGTCTCGAAACTAGGACATACCGAGATCCGAGAAGTGTTGATGAATACTACATACTAAAATTACTATAGTATGATGTAATGAAAGTCAACAAACCTGGGGTTTTTGATCTCAATATCTTTCTTACATATCAACGGTTCATCCCAAGGTCTAGCGGGACTCTCGAGGAACTCGGGCGACGGGCTGCGACAGTTCCGATACAGTAAGCATGAACAATCGCATATAAAATGTCTTAGTAAAATTCAACAAACCGATGAAAAAGAAATGGGAGATTTTGGCTTTCAAGAAAATATGCGATTCAAATAAAACTCATGTGAAATTGAAAAATTTACAATAGAATTAGCAGTATCAGTTAATTAAGAACGTAAATATCTAAAAGCTTAGGTCGCTTAAACATTGGAAGGGTAATTAGTGAAAAATAAACATTCTCATCCCAGAATCATCGCATTATTTTTATTGCGTTTTTCTGCTATCGAAGTTAAAAATTCCGATTGATGTGAAATACACATTTTATTTATTATATTATATATGAACACATTAAGACTGCCTGATCGTCGATAAACTTATAGCGTGACGTAATCCTGTATTTGTCTGGTCTTTCATTCCTTGATGGAAAACGATTGAAACTAAATGAGACATTTTTAATGCTGTGCCACGTGTTTTTTTCCCCGTGTTTGAAATGTTTTTTGGGGTTTTATAATTGAGTGACATTCAACCTAAATGTGAAATCACTTTCGAACCTCAGGGCAATCTTTGAGACAGGAAGATCCATCGATCCAGTCACATATAACAGAAAGTAGTGATCTACTTTACGCACACAAATATACAGTGGCGGACTAAATGTCTGAGCCCTTAGACATTTTTGTATTCTAAAACTTGCAGACTTTTCCAATCTGAAATCTGGCCATATAGAAAAGCAATTGTCCTTGTTAGGTTTCATACAGTAAAAAAGTTGGGCTACTCAATGGCTCCGAAAGCTAAAGTACCAAAAATTTATTTGCAGACAAAAGTCAATGGTTTACGCCTTATCTCATCTACAGATTCTTTACCATAGATTAAATCTGTCGTGTACAATTGACTTTCCTCTCCAAAAAATATTGAAACTTCATCTTCGGGAGAGTGCCACTGCACTTGTAGAACTCGTGATCGATCTGAGTTTTCAGTACATTGGATACAAAAGCCCATGACAAGCCACTATTCACTTGCGGATGTTCTAATACCTTTTTTTAAAGGATAGGAAATCATCAATTGACTTCTTCCGCTCTGGGCTGAGCGGGAGTGTCAGAATCTGACTTACCTAAACGCTTCTGTGTTCCTCCTAATGCCCTACAGGATCAGGACCGCGCTGACACTTTCGAACAATTTGCGCAACGTTCTAATTACCTGGACAGTCTACTAGCGTCTCGCTCCAGCTGCGTGGGCTGTCCCCGTACTATGGCGGGCACCAGCGTGAAGCCGGGCGGCTGCCGGTACTCGTCCGCGCGCTGCACTTCCACCAGCCTGATCCCCGGCTTGTTGCGGCGCAGGTTCTTGTGGACTTCTTGGTTCTTGTCGTGCACCTGATGAGTAATGATTTGGTGATGATGTCTTGTAAAAGTCAGGGATGCATGATTTGCTTACTAAGTCGCTATTGTAAAGACAAGGTTTAGGTTAGTCCTGCAGTTATACAGTCTTCCTTTAGTGGATCATGACACATGATAACCAGCTTCTGCATAGAGTGCAACCAGGAACATATACTTCCAGGAGGAAAGATTGATGTACGTCCTTATCCAGGACATGGTGTAAACCGTTAAGACCTAAAGGCAACAAATAAGAATGTATTGAAAAGATTAAAAAAATATGTTTTCATCATAAAAAGTTGGGATCGTTACAAACATAACAAGAAGTTTAGGGGTATTGAAATCCATATTCCTTACCTGATCAGCGAAGGTGTGCAGTTGCGTGGCCCTCTCCTGCACGGAGTAGTGCTGCATGAGGCGCGGCGCAGGCGGCGCGGCGTGCGCGGGGGGAGGGGGGGCAGCGCGCCCCGCCGCCCACTTGCGGCGCGCCGTGTAGCCACGGAAGTCTGCAATACGTCACTCTCACTACTCAATCCGTTTGCTAACATTTCCTGAATTACGGTGGAGTCAGCTGTCAGTCTCCTTGGATGCAGCTGAATACCAATATTTTACAGAGAGCGAATGTCTATCGTCACTATCAGCACCAGTTATCAGTAATGGGGTAAGGGCTGGGCCGTCTTATGCACGATCAGAGCGTTGCTTATACATAGGCGACTGCGGTCACAAATTTTACCTGTGACGATATACAACATACATATCTGTCGCAGCCGCAGCACTGTGGTTTCCCGCCCATACAAAGGTGCGACAAAAATACTAACTACTTTATTTCTGGGATTTAATTAATGAAACGTGTTAGATAAGGTGTATTAACAATTTAACGTTATAAATAATAATAAAAAAATGTATATTAGTAAATAAGAAAATTAAAAATACAAATAAAAAAATATAATTTAAAGTCAAATTACAAATAAAAATTGTCCTTGAAGAATTAACATATCTAAACATAAATTTATGTTAAATTAAATACACAATTATACAAAACCCTTAAAATATACAAAATAATGCAATCTATACAATGTTAAACATAAAAAAATACAATATCTTAAAAGCTCAGTAGTTCCAAAACAGATTTTGATAAAACCGTTTTTTTCTTTTTAGGCAACCTCCCTAAGTCCTGTTATGAGTAGGTCAGAACTTAATAAAAGCCGTAATTTGTTTAGGGTAACAATTGTCCTTTTATTTTAACACAGTTTTATAATAGGGCAACAAATTAAAACTTAACCTATTATTTACAAATTCCTTGATAAGTAAGTACTGATGCTTTGTAAGCTTTGCTCCAACAATTAAAGAGAGCACACCACACATTGATGCAGCTGCAGTACCACTTCTATTAGCAGTATCCCCAGTAGAAGATTGGTCACTCAACGCAGATGCTAATGATTCATCTAACTCCGCAAGCTCCTTCTTTTTTCTCTGTTGAGTGCGTTTTGAGCACTCTAAGTACTGTTTTCTAGGTTGCCCCCGTTTACAGGCTCGTAAATCATCAACATCCTGGGATGTAGTTGCCATTGGTTGCCGAAATACATCCAACAAGACAGTCAGTCTCGCGACTGGCAAGCCAATCGTTCCGACTCGCCAAGAATCGATCTTTCATATAGTGATTCTTCTTCCAATGGTCTGTGATTTTTTGGCATATGTATAAATTTTGACTTTTCAATTATCCAAAATTTACGTTTTCTTTATCATTTTCGTCTATTGAAAGCACGCCACGTATATCTTGAAATACAAGCTCGGCCCTTTGAGTAACGTTCAACTTCTTGCCGTTGCCATACTTTAACCAAATTTCAAAGATATATATGCATTAAAACATACACTGCCGAGTTGAACCTGCAAGAGAAACAACAATTTGAATAAATAAATGCAAAATAAAAGAAATTCGGCTATATTTAAAGTAAATCACATGTGCGTAGCAAAGTGCTACGCAGAGACTATCTTCACGTAGCACCTAAATTATTCAAAATGGGGGAAAAACGGGGAATGAATTAAAGTGAAATCTTAAAGTATAAGGTCTCACCTAATTTATAAAAAAAAAACTAAGGCGGAATTATGCGGAAGTATGTACTAAAACTCAAGGAGTATTTATCTACAATTTAAAATGCTCTCGAAAAACGAGTATATCACGTAGCAGTCAAATATTAAGAAAACTAATGATTTTAAAATTCCAAATAAAATTAAAAAATAAAGTACATACCATCACCTTAAAAATCCATCTCGAAAATAAATCACTTATGCAGCAGGTTTCCGGGAATCGGTGAACAAAGAAACGTAAAAATTGCGTGAGTCACTAATAACGTGTCGGAGCACTAGTGGTATTCACAGTTTCGATGATGAAATGGGAATGAAAGTAATTAGCCAAGTGCATTTAATTTATACTTTTGTTAAGTCCGGACATCGTAGATGTTATAATGAGTATTACTTTTAGAGAATCGCAGAGTAGCCTTGGGTGATTTTTGTCGTACCGGGGAACCATAGTGCGCAGTTAATCTATACTAATATTATAAAGCTGAAGAGTTTGTTTGTTTGTTTGAACGCGCTAATCTCAGGAACTACTGGTCCGATTTGAAAAAATTTTTCAGTGTTAGATAGCCCATTTATCGAGGAAGGCTATAGGCTATATATCATCACGCTAAGACCAATAGGAGCGGAGCAGCGATAAAGAATGTTTTAAAATCGGGGATTCCACGGGGACGAAGTCGCGGGCAGCAGCTAGTTAAATAATAAAAATATAAAAATAGTTAATTCATAATATATTTTTTAAAATTCATTTTGTTTTTATTAGGGTGTACCAAAACAGTATTATTCGATTATTTTTGACCCAAGGTTAATTTTGCACAGAATTGTCTGTTACTCCAAATCAGAATGTGCTTGTATTTCGGAAATATTTTATTAGAAAAAAAAAACAAAATGCTGAGCTTATAGTTTATTTATATTTAAGTAGGTCTAGATAAATTTACGCTTGCGTCCAAAAAAAAAATCTTGAGTAACTGGTTCTTTTTAATAATGTTATGAAAATTAAATATTGCTATGTAGGTTTAAAAAAAAATCAATTATGACAACGATTAAAACAATCAATATTTTTTATTTCGTTCGACTCGAAAAATATACTGAGCAAAAATCGATTAAAATTAGAGAAAACAATTATAGAAATAAATTTCAATAAGCACTATGATATCGATATTTGTGCCTTGTTAATTACTAATTTAAATAGTTTTGGGGGGGGGGGGACGGTTGTTTGTCATTTGGTTATTTTACGAGTTCATTCATATTTTTAACGAAGTAGGTATGTAGCGGTGATAAATTTTTTGATATCCAAAGTCCAAGTTTCGCGCCAACTGTGTTTGTTTACGAGTACGTTTTTATTTCACTCAAATGTTGATACGATTACAAATTTTATTTAAATCAACTTGAGTACGAAAAATTACAAAAAAAGACCGCCGCGTCGAGCAAATTGGTGGTCAAAGTAGTTCAAAAGACGAGTATCTTTTCATTTTATATGAGAAATAGTTACAAACGTGCTCTTATATATTCTTATTTCACAGTTAGGGTCAGGTGGCCAACAGTGAACCAGGAAAAAGTTAAACCTCTGTCATGCAGTCATATTCAAATTTAACGTTTATTTTTTTCATTTATACGATTCAGTGTCTATAAGACTTCATGTTTCTTTATAAATTTCAACTTTAATACTAATAGATTTGACAATAAGAAGTGTTTTAAAAAAAATGGGAAATGGTTCACTGTGTACACTATTGGGTACACACTGATCCAAGATGAAGTTCACAGTGAACCACTGGTGGACACAGTGAATCATGTCATAATAAAAAGCATTTAAGTTATATTTCTACTGTGCCCACTATGGTAAATCAGTCATCAATCGAAAGCTCATCAATTAAAATATAAGATTTTTCATATTTAGTAAAAGGTTTATTGAATAATAGTTTCAAGAAAAATCTAAATAGTAAGTTGTGACTTAATCAAATTAACATTATACATTACAAGTATTTAAAAATAATGATTTAATATAGAAAACCTTAAAGTATCTGTAGAAAACTAACAAAAAAAAAGAGGTCATTGAGATCAATGTTATCAACTTATTAGCTAGTTATTACCTACTATAAAATCCGTCTCAAATTTGTGGTAACAGCCATTTTCATTATAACATAAGGATGCATAAATCATAGGTTATATAGGTACTATTAAAATTGTCCTAATAGGACCTAGTAATTAAACTTCAGAAGTGAGATATTGACGGGAAATTTAAACGTTGATTGTCGACGACTGCTGCCTTCTACTTTGGGTTTAGGCAAAATGTATTTAATACCATTTTTCCTAACTCCTGCACAATCCGGTTCAAGAGGCTCGCAAACTTACGGTAAACCCTACTTTTTAATTTAACTCTAATTTTAAATACGACACATAATAATCATAATCATTTTCATCAGGTTCTTCAAGAATCTTAACATAAAATATATTTTTTTCTCGGTTTCCAGCAATATAATAACATAATCTCCTATTTTTGGGTCCCGAGATAAAGGTAAAAAATTATCAGTCAATATTATATGTTCTCCTTCTTCACTTTCACTCAGAAATTCATCTCCCCCGGAAGAAGAACCACTGGCTTGGAAAATCTCTTCATCGGTCGTATCATCAAACATTGTAATAGTTCTTTTTTTTCTCATTTAAAAATATCTCTGCTTTTCACGTTTTTATATAGTGCATTTCTTTTTCTTGTTTGCTATTTAATTCTTCTCTGGAGTATCAGTTGCGATCATGCTTTTTCCTAGCTTTCTGCGCTTCTTATTTCTTCGTGGTTCGTGGTACACAATGAACCACAGTTCACTGTATACCCTAGATTACTAAGTCACTGTATACCACCTACATCATTTGACAGTTGAAGTAAGATAAAAATAACAATAATTGGGTTATGGAGAAAACACAATTACCAAAAGATTGCCAAATAGTAACTTTACATGTATAGCAAATACAGTAAGAAAATCTAATAAACCGCATGATTGAGGAACAAAAACAAAACTCACCTTTTTTTAATTTTTTGCGTGAGAAAACACAAAATGTCCCATAACGCGTCTGCTAAGCGCGGGCGCCCGCCGTCAATTGGGGAGTGAGGGATACGTTACAAGACACGTTTCTACGTGTCAGTTGCATGAGCTAGTTACTACTACTTAAGGATATACTTATACTGGTTATCTGTGTACTGCTGGTTCACTGTTGGCCACCTGACCCTATATTTTCAGAGTTCATGTATGTAGGTATGTATGTTTGTCAGTTTCTTTATCCCACCATAACATCTTAAAAGCTTAACCGATCTCAATGTGTGTAGTATCGTTGAGCTATTACGGATAACATAGGCCAGTTTAAAAAATAAAAAGGGAGCCATGGCTCATAAATAAAAAAAAAAAAATTTTTTTTGTTTTCATGAAAGTTAGACTATGTTATACTGTCATCGTCTAAAGCTTGTAAATGTAATTAGTAGGTCGTCCTTCTTTGTTCTTATTTAAAAACGATACTTACGACTTTGTATAACAACGGCAGCTTTATTAGAATCAATGTTCTCTTTGTTACCGGAGTTCGTTTCATAGGCGTCGCTGTCGTCTGAAGTCATGCGTCTCAAGACCTTCGCCTTCATCATAGCTTTGCTCTTGCTAGGGGCTCCTGGCAAAAAAAAACCAATAGTGTTATTCGCGTTCGTTCAGATTTCTGAAGGTTCGTGTAAGTTAATCCACGTATGACATGCTCAAGCAAGGCACTCAATTTCCATTTCAGTTTTCTCTGGAGCAATTTTAATTTGCTCCTAGGTTGTTAATATAGCTTTTACAACTCACCCGACTTGTGTTGTTGCCTCTGGCTCTCCTGCTCCATCTGGAACTCTCTGGCGAGCTGTCTCTGCCTGTCCTGCAGCCCCTGCAGCCGCTTGCGCGTCAGCCAGCCGCGCACGTGTCGCTGTAGCGTGAGGACGGATATCGCCATCTGCGCCTTCAGCCGCTGGTAAGTGCGCCTCGCGAGCCAACCACGGACGCATGCTTGGACTAGCACTACTTTTCTTATCTGAAAAATAATACAGCAAAGCTCCGTTAGCATATCGATCTGATTTACTATCAGAAGTGATAGTGTCTTCAGGTTCGTCATACGTAACTCAATTGGTTGTCAAAAATTTTATTTAAAAAGGTAATCGTTTTTACCTGTTCCTCGTAAATCCTGGCCAGGACTTCAACGTGATAGTATTTCAGAAAGACTTTAGATTTGCCGAGTGCCCAGCCATCCATCTTCAGCCTTAATAGTAGGAGTCGGCAGGAGTCACGGTTGGGCTTCATTTGTTCATCGTAACTGAATGCCAAGAAACCATACCTGAAAATAAAATAAAATAGAACCATTAATTACCCAAGAGATGAAACATTAAAGGATGGAAAAAATAAATATTATTAAAGGAACGAAAACATACAATGAACGTGAGCCGTAAAATGTTTGAAAAATATAATACAAGAACACTTGCCTCTTCAAAAATTCTTCAAACAAAAGTCGGTGCGAAAATCCAGTTTGTCTTATTCTAATGGTCTCCAAGACTCCCGTGTAGCGGAGTTGTTTCAATATTTTCGCCGAATCAAAGTGCTTCGGAGAGCGCGTGTCGTTCGGTTTGAGACAACGTACAAACTGCGGGGTGCCGCTCACCATCTTCTGGAGGAGCTCCATCAGGGAGTATCGGAAGTACGTGGAGACGGTCTGCTGCGCGCGGGACTGGGACGCCAGCCCTCGACTGTTGAAGCGCTCCTGAAAATATTGGGCTTATTGTCAGAAAAACAATATCTAATCGTAATCTTTGTGCAAACTGCTGTGCTAATTCAAGATTACAAAATAAAAAGCATTGTAAAGATTTTTTGAAAAAAAAAAATACCCTTATATCACATGACGTAGGACTCTCTAAGCTCCTTGAATCCATGACGTCTCCTTGCAGTGGCGAATACAGATTGCCAGTCTTAGTGATGGGACACTGGAACAGGAATCTGATGATGTCGTACTGGCTCTGTCTCATCAGCTGCACCACTTCAGGCGGCAGGAAGTTGCGGTTTTTCTCCAGGAAGCCGTCGGCTTGGTATACCACACGGCCGGCGAAGTGATGCACCGCGAAGCAAATAGCGTCCGACTTCGGACGGACGTAGTATTTGCTTTTTATGTTATTGTGGAACTTCTCTGTGAAAGGTTTACACATTAAATTGCTTAGTACGATTGTATTGAAATTGAAACATCACACGATTTGATATATGGTTTTAAATAATAATAATCCCCGACCGAATTTCGATCTCGGTGTCCATTCTCAAAGGGACCGGATCCGACAAGACCGGGGAGATGTCAGGCGCAAGGTGGCTTTACGTGCTTTTCAGAAACGGGAGTATCACACAACCGACTTCCAAACTCAGTGCTTCTACTAAGAAATTCCTTATGGAAATTTCAAGGACGAGCAAAAAGTGATAGGGTTTTGTACCCTACCATTTTTTGATCGTCCTAGAAATTCTAACCCAGGACCTCATGGTCCTGGGTTAGGATTTCTCGGCAGTTACGACTGCAAAACTATAAATTCTTCTTATTAGAATAAGGCTTAAAGTTCACACAACTGCATATCACTGGCTACGACGCTGCTACAGTGCTACGAGGCGACACGCGACGGCCGATACTTATCTGCTACGTACGCGATACCTCACGCAGGGGCCTGGAGGGGATCGGCTACGCCGCTTACGCATTAAAATAATTCAATATTTTTGTAAACGTACGGACTTGTATTGCATCTTTGTTAGACGAAATTAACAAGATGACATCGCGCATGAATAAATCTTTCTCAGAGACGGAGATTGACCAATTGGAATCAGCTGCAAATCGAACACCACCTAATTTTGTGACCCAGAGGTCTAAGAGGAGCCGGGAGGACTTATTCATTGGTGAACAGTTGGATAACTTTAAACAAGAAGTGAAGGAAATGTTGGCTTTTATGTTGACTCAGCAGACACAAGAAGTCACCACAACTTTAAAGGAAATACAACAAACTAATCTAAACATAGAAAATACGATTTCACACCTTGCGTTACAAAATCAAGACTTGGAAAATAAAATATCTCTATTGGAACAGCAGTCGAAAGAAGACAAAAAATATATTATGCTCTTGGAGAATAAAATAGAAGAAATGGAAACAGGAAGTCGTAAGGCCAACTTTGTGATATAAAATGTGCCGAAATTAGCTGGAGAAACTAAAGAAGAACTGATTAGCTTAGTTATGACCCTTTCCAAAGGTATAGACTGTTCTCTAACTAAATATGATATAAAGGACATTTATAGAGTGCAGGGAAAAAATGACATCCAAAATACTCCCATTGTCGTAGAAACTGGATCCACTCTTATAAAAAATGAGATACTAAAAAAGGGAAAGTCATTTAATAAAAAACATCAGTCCAAGCTATGTTGCAAACATCTTGGTTTTAAGTCCCAAGAAGACACCCCTATCTTTCTGTCGGAACATAGGCCTAACGGCTAAGGGATCTCGTCTGTATTTCCTTGCCAGGGATCTTATAAAAACTGGAGAGTATAAATACTGCTGGACTGCATATGGCAAAGTATATATAAAAAAGGATGATCAATCGCAAAAAATAACTATAAGAAGTGAGGAACAAATTCATAAACTTATAGTGAAAACATGACTATCTGCAGTATACTTCTGTAGTAATGCATCATTCATCAAGCATTATCTCTTGTCAGTCTATCATAGCAGTATCTACGTAGCAATAAGGTACTTATCTAATGTTTTTTCTTTGTTTTTAAAAACTTTTTGTAATACTAACCTACACAAACACACTAAGCTCACTATACACATGCCTACATTCAATCTGTACGAACTAAACATACCCTACAATAATACAAACTCACACAAAAAAACAAATCATAAGTTATTTATTTTCACCATAACACAAAACCAATGTATTGAGCGTGCACCTAATTTTCACATAACATACAGGAATTTGGAAACATACATTAAAATATTGGACCAGTTTCATAAATATATTAATTATACAAAAGAACGTATAATTAAAAATACATATTTGAAATCATTCTTTCATAAAAAAAAATACACCTTTGAAATTATTAACATAATAATCTCTTTGCTTTCTTTCATGGTTTACCTTTATTATGAACAATATCAATGTGGCATTTACGACTGCCTTGTGATGACCTCAATAATATCTGGGATCGTTTATGAGTAACACATTGCAAACAATCAATGATATAGACAACATTGAGATTTCGAGGGCAGTTGAATGTGATCCTTCAAATCTTTCTGATCATATAAACGTCAAAAAAAACGATTTCACTATTATATCTCAGAACATTAGAAGTATATACTGCAACTTTGATGATTTCGTCGTTATGATGTCTACTTTTAAATTCGAAACAGATGTTATAGTATTAACAGAATGTAGATTAAATAAGAACAAACATATACCCCAACTCAGCAATTACCAGTCTTTTGTGTCAACACGGCAGATGAATCAAAATGATGGAGTAGTTGTATTTGTTAAAAAAACGTTAAAATCAAAAATTCAAGAAATTTGGCTAGACCAAGCGACCTGTATGCAATTAGACATATAGATTCACTCAGTCAGCACTTAGATACGTTACCTACACAAAGAAACATAATAATAACGGGAGACCTAAATATCAACATTAGAGCGAAAGATGTAGAAATGTCTCATGATAAGAAAAATCGACTTAACTATCTTAACATGTTGTCTGCGTATGGTATTTTACCTGGTCATACACTACCGACCAGAGAACGGAACTGCTTAGACCACTTCATGTTGAGGATTCATAAAAAAAAGACATCAGCTTCAATTGCTGTCTTAAAAACTACAATTACCGATCACTGTACTATATTTCTATCACTTTCCAAAATAAAAACTAAGGAATCCGCTAGTAAAATTACCACTACCATAAACTTTGAAAATGCACTAAAATATTTACAAGAAAAAAATCTTGCAGACTTGCTTTTCTGTGACGATCCGAATTTGCTAACAGACAAACTGATTCAAAAACTGATTGATTCTATTAAATACAACACTAACACAAAAGTTATCGCTAGCAGCAAACGGATAATTAAGCCGTGGATCACCCCAGGATTATTAAAATGCATTAAAAATCGTAATAAATTGCAAAAAAACTGTCGATCAGATCCGTATAATGACATTTTAAAAATAACTTACACACGGTACAGAAATTACTGTAATAATCTTATAAAAAAAATGAAAAGAAAATTCGAAAGAGAATTACTTGCTAAATCGCTTACAAATACAAATTTATTATGGAAAAATATAAAATCAATCACCTACTCAAATAAACCTAAAAATCAAAGCACTGAATTATTAAATATCCTACCCTCTCCAACAGCATCAGTGAACTCTGTCAATAACTTTTTTGCTAATATTGGGAAGCAATTAGCCCAGCAAATTCCGATGAATGATACTTCTGGCCGATCTAACATTCCACCAACACAAATTAATTCTTTTGGTCTCTTGGACACTGACCCCATTGAAGTAGAAAGTGTTCTGATGAGTTTGAAATCTGACAGTGCTCCAGGGTGGGACAATATCCCCACTAAATTCCTAAAATATATTAGCAAGGAAATAGTTCCTGTCATTACTCATCTGGTAAATCTCTGTTTTAGAAAAGGTATCTTTCCGACACTACTGAAGCAATCCATTATTACACCGGTTCACAAGGGAGGGAACAGCGATGATGTCAATAACTACAGACCTATTTCTGTCTTACCAGGCTTATCCAAGGTTTTAGAAAAAATTATTAATATAAGACTGTTACAATATTTAAAGAAAAATAATATATTATCACCTACACAATTTGGCTTTAGACAGGGAATATCAACTGAGGATGCAGTCACAGCGCTTAGCTCCCTGATAACTGATTATGTCGATTCAGGAAAAAAGTGTCTGGCTGTATTCCTTGATCTAAAAAAGGCCTTTGACACCGTTGCTGTTCCGACCCTTTTGACCAAACTAGAAAGAATTGGAATACGGGAAACCCCTCTTATGTTTTTTAAAGATTATCTATCAAATAGAAGACAGAGAGTTAAGATAGGGACATACATCAGTAATGACGTAGAGGTATCATTCGGTGTGCCTCAAGGAAGCGTATTAGGACCTACACTTTTCTTAATGTACATAAATGACTTATGTAACTTAAAAGTAGATAACGCAAAAATCTTTTCTTACGCCGATGATACTTCTATTGTCTTTTATGGGGATAACTGGTCCGAAGTAAAACTCAAAACGGAAATAGGTATGGCTCAAATTGCTAATTGGCTTAATGAAAATCTCCTTACGCTAAACGCAACCAAAACCAACTATATATGTTTTACAATTAGAAACCGCTCACAACCAGATCAAGATTTAAATATAAAAATACATTCTTGTAAACGAGCCATGAATTATTCCTGTACATGTCCTATTATTAATAAAGTAACACAGACAAAATATTTAGGTGTCATAATTGATCAACATTTAAGCTGGTATTTCCACCTTGAACATGTTGCTGATAGAATACGAAAATTGGGATGGATATTTAAATCATTAAGATACGTGACCCCTGCCAGCATAGCCATAAAGGTAGGCGCCAAGACAAGAAATCTTCTTAATGAAATCTACACAGCCCTTGCACAATCTGTGATAGTCTACTGTATACCTGTATGGGGTGGGGCAGCGAAATCAAAATTTATAGACGTAGAACGAGCGCAAAGAGGGCTGATAAAAATAATGTACTTTAAGAAACGTAGATTCCCTACTGAAAGTCTATATGAGATTAGCGGCCTGCTATCTGTTAGGAAATTATATATCTGTGCACTGATCTTAAAAAAACATAAGACACTTACATATGATAAAAACATAATGTTAAAGAGAAGAAAGGATATTATTGCGCAAGTACCACAATCTAAAACTAAATTTGCTGCTACACAATATAACACTCAATCAGCGCGGTTATATAATAAAATTAATAAAGACATATACATTTACTCTGAACATCTTCATAAAGGTAAGAAAATGCTAATAGAATGGTTAAAATCACGTACCTATGCAGATATTGAATTATTGTTACAATAAGTGGAAATTAGTTAACTGGCACCGCCACACCCACACGCACATCCTATCATACGCACATCCACACCAACCACACACTTCTCACACCCCGCACACACCAAACACATCACACACTCGACACACTACAAACACACCCCTCACACATCATACACTCCGCACACCCAACACACCCACATTAATGAATAAAAGTGTAACTCAAGAAACTAAAAAATAAAATAATTTAGTAAGTGTACAAACATCCAAAGCTATGGAAGTGCGGAGTCTCCTAACACAGGCGTCATGATGCTTAAAAGGAGGCTCCAATCATAAACTAATGTAAACTACTTGGTACAGAAATAAATATTATTATTATTATTATCCTTTTCTTTTTCGCAGCTCCTGGCTGGTTTTGACCACATTTACGGGCCAAGCCAAGTAAATGCAGCATGTGGTGTATTTACTGGGTTGTATGATGAGGTCCTACATTGTCTTCTATCTGCATGAATTTTCTTACAATCCTACATGTATTCAGGATCGCAGCCTTTTGCAGCACTATGTAAAGGGTTTCTTTAAGGTCTAATAATTTCAAACTTTGGAGGAGATAATTTGGAATAACACCTGTGGTGGAAAGAACTATTGGTATAATGTAGACTTTTTCTTGTCTCCATATTCTTGTGACTTCGTCTTTAAGTTCGGCATATTTGCTTATTTTTTCGGCTATTGTCTTTTGTAGGTTATGGGTATTAATTATTATTATTATTATTATTACTGGCGACAATTTGACAAACACAGCGCTTTCATGCACTTTAAGTAACGGGGATTATTTTTGTGCAAGTTATCCAGTTCAACACCTACCGATGAGAGTTCTGTCAGTAGACCTTGGGAACCGACTCTCCTCATCCAGCAACGCCAACATTCCCATAGGTCTTGACAACAGCATATCCAACACCGGCCTGTTGTCTGAGAACTCCACCAGGTCAACAGGAACTCCTTCCGCCATGTACTCTTGTTGCTCCCAGGTGAAAATGTGCTGGTTGAAGTAGTACTGGATCTGTTCGTTGGCAATGTTGATGCAAAGTTGCTCGAAGGAGTTGCTGTTGAAGTTCTCAAACCCGAAGATGTCGAGAATGCCAATAGAGAGTTGTTCGTTTCTGTAAATGTAAATATCACACATAATATCATACCTGTAATCTTCGGAATGTAGCTTAACCGTTCTGGGCGGAGCGGAAGGGAGTGTAAGACTCGTACTGACTAAAACCCACCCGATGATCTTTCATGTGCCCTTTAAGTTCCAGGGCCGCGGTGACTCTTTCGAACAACCCCTATGGGGCCCCGTCTTCCTTGCTGACAGCTCTTTGAGGCGCGCGTGGAACACGACGTGCCGTCGACCTGGGCCTAGTTGCTATCGGACGACGAGTCACCCATAGCTTGCCGTCCGCAGACTCATGCCTACGGTGGCCGGAAATCGCCCTACGTTTCCCAACGCTCGAGGCGTCTTCTTCTGTTGCGGCGGCTAGAGCGTGAGGTTTCCCTCTCCCGCACGCAGTCCGCCTCCTCTCTCGCTAGCATTACTGCTTCGCAGAAGAAGGCGACCGCTTCCCATGCCTCCTCGCTCCGGACCATGGATAGAACCAGGGCCGGACGCGAGAGGTCGCCGCCGCTGATCGCCTCGACGAGAACACCGAGTTGCTCCGCCCAAGCAGGGCAAACAGAGAGATCGTGCCGGAGCTCCAACCGCTATGCAGCAATTTGCCGCGGCAGTAGAGTTTCACTCCGGCGTAGCGCCTCCATTGGCAAAGCGTACACGTGCGCATTTTCCCAACTACATTGGGGTCGGCTTCCAGTCTAACCAGATGCAGCTGAACTTCAGTAGTTTGTATGGAGCGACGGCCTATCTACCGACCACTCTGGCAGTTACTATAAATACCCCTTGAGTCAATATTTTAGACAAAATATAAATAATAGAAACCAATAAGGCTCACGTATTTGAAACAACATTTGTTGAATTTTATGTAAAAAAAAGTTTATTTAATCCAGTACAGCTGATGAGTTTAGTAAAAGCTATTGCAGTTCCACTATATAATAGTACACTTACCATTAGGTCTATTCTGGCAGAGCTATGCATTGATTCTCTCGACGATTCTGTCAAAGGCCTTCGTACATACTACATACATACATATGATCACGGAGGCTTCTCTCGTGACTATAGTAGATATACTCACACATTACGTCTTTTGAGCAGTGCATTGATCCTACTGATGCTCCTTTTGAAGGCCCCTGCGTACAGCTCCCTGGTTGTGACGTCCCTGATCATGGAAGCTTCACTGGTGATTATAGTAGATATACTTACACATTTCGTCTATTCTGCTGGAGCAACGCATTGATCCTCTTGACGACCCTGTCGCTGGCCCTGGCTTTCAGTCCCCTAGCGGTGGTGTCCTTGACCACGGTGGCTTCACTGGTGACTATAGTAGATATACTAACACATTAGGACTATTCTGGCAAAGCAGCGCATTGATCCTCTCGATGATCCAGTAGAAGGCCCTGGCATAGTCCCCTGGTGGTGGCGTCCGTGACCACGGAGGATCCACTGATGACTGTAGTAGATATACTTACACATTAGGTCTATTCTGGCATAGCAGTGCATTGATCCTCTCGACGATCCTGTCGAAGGCTCTGGCATACAGTCCCCTGGCAGTGGCATCTCTGGCCACGGCGGCTTCGGCGGGCGAGCTGTGTCGCGCGATGGTCTCTCCCCGCGCCACCACGCTGCTGCTCGTAAGACACTCGCGCAGGTCAACGGTCTCCACACCCAGGAGGCACGAGGCTGGAGGAATTCATGAGATTTGTTTAAGAAGGAGAAGTCATAGAAGTACATATTGTGTTCATAGCAAATAATTGAAAACCCAGGACAGATTTATAGTTTGGTATTACTTTGACGAAACCGGGTATCCGCCAATAGAACTGACATAATGTTCACACACACATCTCACAGAAATCCAGACAAGTGATAATAATCGAGATGCACGTTCAGATAGCTAAGTCGTTTTCTAATAATAATACCTGTAATAGTAGTAGCATGGTTTCCAATGTTTGCCAAAATACACCCGATGTACCAAGAATAATATTTCACATATGAAATTTGAAAAAGATGTTTTAAATTTTTTCGGCAATATTTTACATACATCAGTCATGTTACCGAACAGACACGTCTAAAATAATAGTTTCGTAGAATTTGTAGGGCATCGTCCCACCCACGTCACATCAGACCGATGCATGTCGCACTGATCGACGACATCACAGTGACGTGTCTGATATGTGTCTTACACAGAATCACAGTCAATACAAATTCTGTGGCTAACATAGGTACAGACTGTTTTAGATTTTTTTTATAATGGTGCCTATCCTACTGTTACATCATGTCAGCAGGTTTTTTTTTTCAACACTTATCACTTGGTTTATTACATGATCCTTAATCATCATGCACTTTTGAAACTCCGTATCTCAGTCATTAACTCACCTCTGTGCAGTGGTGCGGTGTCGATGATCGTGGCTTTGTTGTCGGTGTTGTCCTCACCAGCTGTTTCACCGAACTCAATGTCGCCGAGGTGAAGGATTGCCGCTAACATCTTGTAGATGACCAGGACCTCCTCTTCTTGGAAACCGACCACCTGAAAATGGAGAACAAATTTATAGTTTTTATATCAAAGTCTACTAGTTAATTTGTTGTGCAAGGAACTTGCTGAATTTTTTCCGTCTCCTTAATGGAAATAAATAATTCGAGGGAACATAGTAAGTACTGTCGGGATAAAGAGTGTCATGTCCACTCGTGAGCGATTTTATACGAATCCGTGAAACGATACATTGTTCGCGATTGTATGTCTATGGTGTTTTGCTTTAAACATGTATTTTACATTCCAGAAGGTGAATCTTTGGTTATGATATTGAAAATTATGTACCTTTCAAATGAAATACCACAGTCCAAAAATAAATATGTAATTGTTTTGAGCAACGCGTGACGCAGTGATTAAAGTTTATTGCTCGCGATTATAGTTAATTATAAAACAAGTATGGATACAACAATTAGGTGATTTTATAATCACCAGAGTTTTGTGCAATCTCAAATGCATCATTAGGTACCTACTTGCGAAATTGGCGTTTTGTGTGAGAGGAACATAGGGTCGTTTTTTTTAAAATGATAAATTTAATTAATCAAAGTATGTACAATTGCTATATATTCACTTTTGCCATCTCAAAGGTAGTTCATTGATCTATTTACTAAAAAACAATAATTCGGACGGGAATCAATAAAATCTTTGAAGGCGGTTTGGACTGCCCCATCGGAGTTTTCCTTGAAAGAATTTATCCAAATTTCGAAAAAAATGGTAATCTGTTGGAGTAAGGTCGGGAGGAGTACGGAGGTTGTCTAAGACATTTCAATTGAAGCTCCTCTATTTTGGTAGCCGTCTGTTGTGCAGTGTGTGGTCTAGCGTTGTCCATCATGGTTTGCAGTTGTTGACAATAGACATCTGCCGTAATCGTCAGGCCAGATTTAAGAAAGATGTGGTGAACGAAACAAGCACTGGTCCACCAAACGTTCACAAGTAACTTTTTGAGAGAATTTTCGCTTGGGGCATGATTTGACTGGTGGCGAACCAGTCAAATCATGATATTTAAAATCCCTTCTATATTGTGCCGGTTCGTTACAAGTACCTAATGTAACGAAGCAGTCGACGCGCGGTTTTCGATTTGCTTCACTCAATTTGTGAGGTAGGTACTCAGTTTTCAAGCAGTTTTATCACTAACACCGCAGCCTGCAGCTAACTCGGACGTGGATTTAGCTACGTTTTTTTTTTGCGATGGATCCGCTCCTTCAATAGCTTTCAATTTTTCATTATCAACTTTGGTCTTCTGTCGTCCACGGAGCTTGTTCTGCAGGTCGAAATTTCCAGAACGAAAACGTTGGAACCAAAAACGCTTTATGTTTTCTTTTGCGACACTGCCGACAAAATTAATCCTTCGAGCCGTTTCTGCAGCAATGGTGCCACGGTGGAACTCGTACTCGTAAATAACGCGATATTTCTAGTTTTCCATTTTGTAAACTGAGTGACGCAAAGAAAAAAATACAAAAGAGGAATCATGGTTTGGTTTTCGAAACAAAAATGCATGAGTATAAATAGCTGTATAAAATTGAATTTGGAATTCCTAACCAAAGAGGAGTTATTTGAGATCAAAGTGGCCAGTGCGACAAAACGCCAATTTCATATTATTATGTAAGGACCTACTATATATAATATATACTTATGTATATGCATTTGAAATTGCACATCTTTATGACACTATGTTTCACCGTAGATCAGATTATAGAACCACTGTAATCTTTGATGAATGAATTGAATGATAACTCCATCTATAGCTACGAGAAGAATGTTGTTAATTCTACTTTAAAAAAAAAAATGTCATAGGTTACCTTAAAAGCTTGGTTGAGTTGTCTCCAGCGATGCACATTGTGCTCCCTATGGGTCACAGACAAGGGCTGCAGGTAACGATGCCTCGACTTGAGTTGCTCGTCCAGGTAGAACTTCCTCCAGCGACCCTCACTCTCCAAGCCGTCGTACAGGTAGTAGAACACGTGAAAGTTACTTTCACCCCTGAACATTACCAAATTTAAACCTTTCATCCGATTCACAACCAAAGCTAGTAATTAAAACAGCAGTGAGGCTTTCCCAATTACAATAATTAACACTTAAAGACCTTTTAAAAGAAATGCCTCGATTTACACAAGTGAAAATATCTGACTCAATGCAAGCACTTATTTAACCCATATCATCCATATTATAAGATTTTATTTTATGCTTATTGCTCGTCGAACACTCGTATTGAAATCTCGGTCAATTGGCTCTTACAATATACTCGGAAGTTTTTGCGGGTCACAATAGAAAGTGCTGCACTTGAAAAAAAAAATACTTACAAAGCTTGATGTACCACTCTTGATTGTTCAAGAAGATAAACCGAGATTCTAGCGCCGGATATCCGTCCAACCCTCATCATAGACAAATCTAGATATTTGCCGAAACGGGAGCTGTTGGCGTTGATTCCCGTGCGAGCGTTTCCAAAAGCCTCCATTATTGGATTCACTTGTAAGATTTTTTCTTCCAAGTTACGGTTCTGGGTCTAGAATGATTAATCGATTAACTATTAATGTACTACTACGGTTCATTTTTGTGACAGATCTAAATAATCAGAAACGTTAAAGAACTCTACGGTTTAGCAATGATTTATCAAATGAATTGATCGAAGTGAATAGTAAGTATTATTCTAATGGAAATATTAACAAATTTAGCACAACAAAAACTGCCATAGTGGGAGAATGCGTAAATAGTATAACGAATAGGGTAATATAACAGTAATCATTAGATTTGTTGACCGTGTTGCTCTTGCAAATTCCGTGTTGACGTTAGCTGTAACCTTGGAAGTTGAAACACCTACCTTTGACAGAAATACAAGTTGCTTCAGCAAAAGGTTAGCTGACTCTGTCTTCCCGGCGCCACTTTCTCCGGATATAACGATGGCTTGGTGCAGTTTCTGATGCATGAGCGCCTGGTGCGCAGCGTCCGCAACCGCGTAGATATGCGGCGGGTTGTCCGACCGACACCGACCCTGGTATATCTGTTGAGTCTAGAACAATTAGAATAATACTCATAGTCACTGATAGAAAAGCAACTAAGCTAGGCCTAACGGGTTTTGTGCCGATTCGGACTTTTCGAGATGCATGATATCATAATCGATTACAGTTCCAACAGTTATAATAAAGAATGACGTGACTAAAAATCCCGTTTCACATTTTGACCACACGCAAACAGCAAAGCAAAACACCGCTTAGTAACCCACACATTAATAATAAAGTCCAAATGCGTGAGGACGAATTAATTAAACACCTTCGCTCTGCCTAAACAAGCATATTTTTAATGTTGTGGTTACGTTTTGGTGTCATAAAAATAACCTTTGAGGTGTAAATTCCCACGTCGGTAAATGGATTGACGGCGACCAGAATGTCTCCTATGTACGTGTAGATCTGGTTCTGTGCGTATCTCTTCTGCAGTTGTTCTACAATGGCGTCTTCTGTCAACACTTCCAGGGTCGCCAGGTCATCGGTGTACATTTTCTCCGGTCGCGCTTTTCGATGCGATTTGAGTTTCCCTCTCTTGGTCGTGGCTTCGGGTGCGCGAGAGCCTCGCCCTTCAGCTCTCTGTCGTTTTATTTCCGCTTGAAGTTCCTTCCGGATCTAAAAAAAAGAGTATTTGATGTTATCACTCGAATCGGATATATGTCTAACTAATTGAAATGATCAAGTTTATTATTACCTTATCCTCAAAACTACTAACAGCGAGTAGTAGAGGATGTTCCAAAAGTTCTCTCGCAAATGGTCTCTGATTCATGTCTTTTATCAAGCAGTCTGCGATAAAGTCTACGAGTTGCGGCGAAAACATTTCAGGATGGGATAAAGATGGCGGCGGGTTTCGAGGTATTTGGAACAGTGCCCTCATTGGATGCAGGCCGGACAGAGGTGGTTCACCTTCAGCTAGTTCTATAGCCGTTATGCCCACTGACCACACATCGCAGCGGCAGTCATAAGATTCGTCCAGCTGTTGTTCACATGCTATGACCTGCAACCGAAAATAATTCCAATATGACCTTAAACCGTTACTATAGTATGAGATCATTACCTACCCGCAGACACTTTCAAAACGTCACTCGTATTGTATTCGGGGTCACGAATATTGTTCGCATTATGTGAAACAGCTAGATAAGAAACATCAAGTACATTTGCAATTATTGATATTTAAAAGTTCAGTGACATTTTACCTCTGGTGCCATCCAGTATGGTGTGCCAACTGATGTATTTCGCCTGGCCGCTGTAGCAGCCAAGTGTGATGAAACTCCAAAATCAACCAGTTTGACTTCGCCATCTTCGGTGAGAAGAATGTTGTGCCCTTTGACGTCCCGGTGCATACAGCGGTGTGCGTGTAGGTGTGTCAAGGCCCGTACGGTGCCTCGCAACACATACGCGAGTTGTGGTTCGGTAAGGTTGCTACCGCGAGCTCGCATTCCCGCGCATAAATCAGTCACCGAACCGCCGGTACAGAGCTGCAAATACAAAGGTCATGTTGATTTATGCCTTTCGCATAAAGCTCAGAATATGCAGCCTATAAATAAAACGTATACCGACCTCCATTACGAACCATATTTGGTCGTCATCCGAACACACGCCGCGTTTCAAGAACAGGCCGAAAAATTCCGGGATATTGCTATGGCCCGATAAGTCACGGAAAACGAGGAACTCCTCTTCTATTTCTTCTATGTTTTCTGTAATGTTTTCTAAAATCTGTAACGAAATAAATAAAAGACTGTCAGATTAATATTTAATTCTGATCTATTCATATTGTGCACATAAATTGATATCCAGTGAAGTTATTGTGTTCCAAACGAGAGGCGGCGAAGTTAGCCATGTCATGTATTGTTTAGCGGCCTTGACATCAATACTACATCTGAGATAACATCTATGCAATCAATTATATGCGTATGCGAACAATACCTCCATAAAAAAAACATCGACCTATTCTGTATGGGCAAAGTTCTCATAAGTACATGGTACAACTGTACCTTATACCTACCATTTTCAAAAATACATACGTTACTAAATAAATTTAGCTTCCCAAAACTTCTTAATTGCAGTCATTACGTGGTTAATTTAAAGAGGCACGCATTTTGAGCAATTACTTATCAGTAAATTACCGTAATCTTTATTCAAATTAAAGCATTTAACATCTATGCCTTAACAGGGAACCCATTACATTGAATTGTTGATAAACTAAAACTTGAACTCGTAGGGCTAGTGTGCCTTTGTGTGACTGTGAGGCGGTTTCTCTCGGATTTCACCCGTACAAACAGTTCACGAGTGCATGCCCTATAAATGTTGTTGACCTTAGTCGTGCTCATATTAAAATAATATTATGTGGAAATAATCGTAGGCACTGCGGTATTCTAGACGAGAGTTTTAATGACGTCAGCTCATGTGCAAACTTAAGATAAGGTTAACTACTCTTATGGTGACTAATACTGAATGTCGGTGTCGGTCTAGGTCTGCCAATAAAATAACATTTCCGGGAGCCGATACGTTGGTTATGTTCAACAGGTCGATTATGATAATATCCGTGATAATACTGATGACATTTATTTATATAATAATAAAATTGAGTTTCAATAAAATTGATCAAGGTTAGAACAATCGTAGCTAAAGGTTACAAAATGGCACACTTTTTTTATCTAGGTATATCTATTTTAGAAATGTGATGATCTTGACCGCTTCCCGTCTGGCATTCCTGACCTTCGTGCACTAAGTGCCCTCTCACGAGCTTAGATTGACCCTGTCAGAAGGACGGTCGCCTTCATCGAATCTAAGCGCTTAACAACTCCGATCCACCAAATCACAGTACAGTAGAAGCAAATTGTTGAAACTAAACATTCCAATCATTTAGACTCCCAGCCAGACCGATCTGACGCAGTCTGCTTAGATTCATCTCTCCATTTATGGACCCATGGTAGTTCAAAGATTACCTTAACTGCGACCCGGCGGCCAGTCTTCTTGTCCCTGGCGCAGTAGACCTCTCCATAGGTGCCCTCTCCGATCAGCTCCTGCAGAGTGAACCGGTCCCGAGGGTCGGCAGCCCGGTCCAGTTCCACGTGCTGCGAGAGCCCGCGGTATGCCACGTCGCTGCGCATGACTCAGCACACGCATTGAGACACCATCTGGGAAAGAAGAACACGGTTTTTTATGTTGACTAGCTTTGGGGCTAGCTCTATTGATTGTTGAACTGTTGGAGGTATTGTCATAGTACTATTGGATAAAAACAATAACGTACTAAATTTAAGGGACGCCAAAAGTATTATTGAACCACTCCTTAACTATTAAGGGTATTAAAAACGTTATCAGACCGAAACTGAAGCAATAGTACTAACTTACTTGGTTGGCGTAATGAAGCGAAATTAATCGAGTTCGGAAATTCAAAAAGTTTCATCAATATCCTGTCTAGGAAAATTAAAATTTATCTGCATATTTACATGCAAGAGCACAGCTTAAGAGATCTAAATGATGATAAGTAATGTAACGTGTCGACACCACTTCTATTTCAATTCAGTTTGGTTATGCATGGATGCATTCAGACATGAACACTTTGCGATTTACCTATCACTTCTAATAGTGCTATAGTAGAATCTCCACGTTTTACAGAGTCTATGGACAAGCAAATTCACTATTTGTTATTAAAGTTTTATGCACAAGTAAAAATACAGTGTTCAAAGGCGGACTCCTTAGCCATTTTCAACCATTCGACCTTAGGGTGGTGTAGAGACGTGGTTCGCCGTCCGATAGCAACCAGGCCCGAGTCAAAGAGCCGTCAGCAACGAAGACGGGGCCCCATAGGGTCAGTGCCTGCTAGGGTTGCGGAATTTGTTCGAAAGAGTCACCGCGGCCCTGGAACGCAAAGGGCACAAGAAGGATCACGGGTGGGTTTTAGTCAGTAAGAGTCTGGCACTCCCTTCCGCTCCGCCCAGAGCGGGAGAAGTCATTTGATGATTTCAAATCCAAAAAAAAGGTGGTGTAGAGACAGAACATGGCAGGTGCAACTATTCAGTTGCACTCTATTCGGAAATAAAAATAAAAGGAATAAAAAAAAAACAATAATAAACATAATTAAAATAACAATGATATTGTGAAACGCACTATGGCCTCTTTTTCAATACAAGTTGACGTTTACGCTACCGCATTCGAGAACTTTAATAAAACATGCACTAGACTCACTGCACTCATTGGTCACAATCGCGCACACTGTATCGTCACATATAGCCACAAAATGTATCGTTGTGATAAAAAGCCTAGTAATTAGCACGTGAAACAGTTGAAACATCCGGCAAGAAATAAGTGTACCGCGGCCGAACCAAACGCAAACACAAACGCACAAACTTTATTGATTTCTAATAAAAACTAATACTATATCACCCAACTATTTTCATTATTGTTAGATACGACGTACATACATATATGTAAATATTGATGCAGCTTTCTAGAAACTTTTATTATAGACTGATTAAAATGTGAGACAACAAGAAAGTAAAATGCATACTTAATATTATTTCAATGACAGCTTAAATAATATATTATAACATATTCTAATTCATGTAAATTCATACACCATTTATTTGCTTGAATTGCAGACCAAGCAGTCAAAAATGTAATGATTTTGCCGACAATTTCTGTATGTTAGTATTCTTACTAAGAATACTAAGATGGTTTCTGTAAAAGGAAAGGAACGGCATTTACAGATTGAATATGCCGTTGCATGCACCATCGTGTGGCGGCGTCATGCGTGCTCGACTGAGGAGTGCTGTGAGCACTTGTCAATAAACTTGCTCAGCAATCATGTGACCATACTAATGACATAGCTATAACTTAAAATATCGTTCAGTGTTATACAAGACCTTACGGATGCTGTCTAATGCAGTTACTGTATACGATCGTATTCCATAGACCATATACTAAAAGTCGCAGCCTTACTAAAATATTAATAAATGAAAAACAATAACAATGCAAGTAACAGAAAACTTAATAATTTGAGTGTGTCAAGGTAACATTGAAGTTGTAAGAATACATAACATCGATTTCCGCCAAAGGTAAAAAAATAATTACAATAACATTCAATGCACATTTCTATCTATTGTAAATGCATCTCTGGATGACCGAGCGACTGGCTGCAAGCCACACTACCCATTCTCTTTGGTGGGCTCGGTAAGCCTACCGGCCGCCGCGTTAGTGTCTATGCTCCACAGCACTAGAGAGTTAAAAAAATTATTTTAATTCGAATAAGCCCAGTAGCTAATTTTTCCAAAGACAACAGGATGACCCGCTCTGCTGATTGATACGAAATAACCTCGTATTACTGTGGAGTGTGCCCGTTTGCTGGCTGTGGGTGAATGGGAGTCGGGTCTTACGCTATAGGTACCACCGTCACCCAACATAGGCACTATACTGAGTTTCAGTACTTTCTGGATCGCTACGTATCAGCGTCTGGGTGCTCCTTGCGGAGCTCCACATCTGTATTAATGCGGTGAAGCAATTGACCGCATCGGACACCATGGCCTGTCCTACAGTAGGAGCGCTAGTCGGACGCCAGCACTATAATGACATCATACGTAGGGCTTTTGTCACCGCCAGGGTGCCAGCTGTTTTAAAACCCAATGGCTAACCACGTGACAATGGAAAGAGACCAGATGGGATGACGATAATGCCTCGGCAGGTAGGTAGGCTTTTGGTGTGTGATGCAACATCACATGCGTGCTTGTGTAGACATTCTTGAGCCATCCCATCTTCTCAGCATAGGGTGCTGAGCTGTGCGGCGGCTGCTGCAGATAGAGAAAATTGTAAACGGCGCAAATAACTACCTTATTGGGAATTATATATTAGAGTTGCTTGGGGTTAAAACATTAGGCCCATGGGATCCGAGTGCTCATCGAGTTTTTCGGGACATCAGCAAAAAACTTGTCGACTGATCACGTGACCAGAAAGCTGAACTTTTCTTCGGCCAAAGAAATCCATTCAACACAGCAATGCTGCCAGTGTTCTGGGCACTTTGGCTTTTTGTTTTACTGACAGCAATGTGGATGATTTTTTATGCTCAATTATATTATATTTTGTTTTTATTCGTGTTTGTACATAATTTTTTAGTTTAGCAATTATTAGTCTAGTTGTTTATCTAAATTAAGTATTTAGTTGAGGTTAACTGTAAATAGTATATTATTAGGTTATTTTTGCATAAAAAAGCACGTACGTATGAAAAATACAGAAGTTATGATAAAATGCCATGAAAACTTAACTCATGTAAAATTACATAATAAATTAAATAATTCTATCAGATACGGCCAGTGTCATCACATCGTTGAAGTAACAAAGCGACATAATATCGATTTCCGCCAAAGCAAAGGTTCATTCGTCACAATTCAACATATACCTACTAATGCATTTGAGAAACTGTCACATAATGTTGCCATATCGGTAACATAACGATGGGGTTACGTAGCCATAACTTATTTACTTCTTGCTTCTTGTACACAAGTGTGCTGTCAAATTGGTGTCAACCTTGTTGGATTGCCAATGTGTCGTAATTACCAGTAAAATGACTCGACACTATGTGAATAGAGCCCACACAAACATTTAAGATTGAGCCAATTTGTACAGACTAGTGACTTGCATATTCGACAGAAAATACTATAGATGTATAATTTACCTGTATTCAAGTATTGTTGTTATGACATATTCTCACCTACTTATTTTGATTTGTCAATTTAAATGGTCTTATTTGATGCCCCATTAAAATGAATGGTCTCTTTAACGAAGATAATAATGACGTAAACTGTGGAGAACTATACATATTTGTAAAATTGCTCCAAATGATAGCTTGTCTCCTGAGGTAGGCGTTAGTATGGATTTATGACATCATGGTCATGCATTAACTACATATAATTTATTTAAACTTTATGTACAATAGTGGTACATGGGCGGACTTAATGCAACAAGGCATTTTCTACCACTCCCTTACTTTATAATGATATAACATAGCCTTGTTTCTCTAATGAGGGGAGTTCATGAGAATTTGGAGCAGTTACTTATATTTAGAGATGTCAAAGGATTGAGCTATGAAAATGAATGACATAGGTACCTATCGAATGGATAAAATCCTACATCGAGCATCTACTTATCTATCCATTTATTATAAAATCATTTGTTTTTTGTTTTGTTTGAATATTTCATGTATTTATTTTTGTAGCTTGTTTACATAGGTAATTCATTGAACCAATTAGTGTATTTGTTGACGCGTAGATAGCTTAATTTTGTGGTAATTCCCCTTAAACAGGAGTTTTACCAATGACGTTATTGTTTTCAATGAAAATGATTAATTTGTCTCCTTTGTCAACATTATGAAAACTATTATGAACAACATACGAGTAATATTTACAAATAACTGCATGGCGATTTCGTTGATACCAACTAGGTAACGTAAAAACACATAACACTACAGCAGTTTTGTAGAAAGACGTGTCATCAATATCGCCATCAACATGAATGAATCACAAAAGGCTAAGTCGATGTGAAATAAAGTTTCGTGGCTTGTGGCACAAAAACTGTCAATAAATAATATTTAGCATGATGAGATCGTATCGAACGTTGATTCTAATCCGGCGTAAACTGCATAACGTCAGCAATTAGTCAACACAACACATCATAAATGTACATTAAAATGTTTTCATGTAAAAAGAGGTTTCGCGCAGTGTGACTGACGGCAGCGGCTGAAGCTACACTTTCACTGATTGTTTTTGTCACGAAGACAATGTTGCGACGGCCAGGCGAGCTCATTTTGTTAATTATAAGGTTTAGCAAAGTTGTCATGTTAACCGCTAGTTCTTAGTTACAAACTCGTGGGCAATCGACATGCACATAATGTACACTTTTATCAAGTAATTCAAAAACAAAATCAACTCTTCACTGAATTAACACGCAATAAAACATTATTGTTATTGTAAAGTTAAATAAGTGTTGCAAGCTATAAAATGAACAAAGTTGCACAAACCAAAAGGTTTCTTGGTAATATTTCTTCATTTCCGTGTGCTCCTACAATTGGTAGTAATACTTGAGTAGTTACATATGTGAATATGAGTTTCAATTAATAGGAAATTAGCTGCATTCACCACATTGGTTTCCGAGTTTCTCATTACGTTGTCGTCACTGCATGTTTCAACTCATTGTTTGTTTCGTTCCTGCATGTGAACAATAACATTATTTCAATCTTCAAAATCTAGACCGTTTTTAATTGCAACTTATACAAGCATTAATTAATAAGATGGAATTTATTATTATAAGGTACGGTATGTGTTGAACGATCTCAAGTCATGAGAGGCCGAGAGGGCAATGTGTTTCACACTATTTTAGACGCAGCGTTCACAGGTTCAATAGCGCGTATTGTATTAATAATAGCATTTCCTGTAGCTGCTCTGCACTTTCTATTTTGATAGCTTGCCTTTTAACTTAGATATTGGTGCCTGTATTATTGTTCAGAAACAGTTCTTAATACTTAGCTCTCATCTACCCACACTATAACCTCGCGGACTCGATATTATTCTAAATAGGTTTGGAGCGGTTACTCGCGGTCAATAACGGTATAATATCCGATATGGTAGGAGGCAAGCCACAGAATACGTAAGAAGGAAACCTTTTGCCATCAATAAGGATTGATTTCGATTCAGGGTTACAGCTACTCGTATTAATTATTTTCTGATGAAATATTTCATAAAACTGCTACTACTGTCAGTGAAACCATCATTAATAGAACCTGTACACTTTTTGGCTTTCATGATTTACACATACCTAATATTCCCTATCATCAACTGTTTACAATGAGTATCTCTTTGACGCAAATTTCATCACAACGATTAGGTACATATCTACATTAGATACAAGCCATTTCCTAAGCTATGGCTATAAAACAAATAATTTTCTATGGCGTGCCAAGGTAATAATGACCGCCATTCTGTTGCGGGTATAAGAGCATTAAGTTTTGGTCCAATGGCCGACGTAAGACGATAGGCAATTTGAAATATTACCTCCAATAAGCGAGGTAGTGAAGACCATTGCCGTGAACCGGCATTTCTTTTATAGTGTAGGGTAATCAATTTTACGCTAGTAATTGTAGCGAAAGCGTTAAAGAAAATGTTGTTGATATTTTGGTTGAGCAGACTGTACTGCGTCTAATGGTGGTTGCGTGGCTTTGCTAATAGAGAATGTAAGTACGAGTTTACAATTCGATCTTGGGAAATCTCAACTTCATTTTGCAATTTCAATCTCATCCTGTTAGTAAAGCTAACTACACACGATTATCTCCGTGAAGACTACTTACAATAGAGCCTCGAATCTATACTAATATTATAAAGCTGAAGAGTTTGTTTGTTTGAACGCGCTAATCTCAGGAACCACTGGTTCGAATTGAAAAATTATTTTTGGGTTGAATAGACCATTTATCGAGGAAGGCTTTAGGCTATATATCATCACGCTTAAGCCAATAGGAGCGGAGCAGCGATAAAGAATGTTTTAAAATCGGGGATTCCACGGGGACGAAGTCGCGGGCAGCAGCTAGTATTCAATAAACATTTTACCTTATGATCTGCGTCTTATCCAAACCTGATCGCATTATATTGTGACCTGAGTATCTGACCTTTGAGCGATGCTAACAAAATGTAAAACAATGGATTTAGCTTTGTTGATTCAATATTGTAGTACAACGAAGCCTCAGAGGTGCATAATGCAATCCTTTCATGGTATTATAGCGAACCTCATAATGCGTGGCCACGGTCGCCGGATGAACTGTCAGACGGTGGCATAACGCACACATGTGGAATTCAAGCCTGCAAAGTGCTGACACGTGCAAAATACTTGGTGACAAAGTACTCACCACGCAGTGTAGTGCCTACTGAGTTTTACTGCTCGCAGCAGACAGGTAGGTACGGTGACAGAAATTACACCGTACCTACCTCAGTCATTAAGGACAACTTAATTTACATAATCACGGTTTCAACCGTTGAAATTCTAACAGTTGCCAATTTTAATTAGAAGCCATGTAAATTAACGTATTTTTAATGACTGACTGTGAGACATAATTGAATCGTTTGATGTATCAATTCGTGCTTAGATATCTTTTACGTAAGATTATAATTATAATCGTGTAACATTCCCAAAAAAAAACACATTTATTTGGCTACCATTCCACATACAGTTAAACTAATATTCTTAAAGTTACGTGTTTCAGAGTATCACAATAATATGTTTACAACAAATCACACGTTCAACTTACAAATTGAGACCACTAGCTGATACTTGTGTAACGTGCAATATAGACTTTGTGAGTTACCAAACTTCCTTGTTTGACAATCGCAACGGTAACTCGATGCAGGGATATAATAATATCAGAATACATGAAATTTACTAGATATCAGTTGCTCAATCAAAAAAAATGTGCGTCGTATAAATACTATTTTTTTGTGATTGAAGAATCACAACAAAAATGTAAAGCTTGCACAGCGGGTATTTCTTTACACTTTAATAAAACATAGGTAGGTACTGTATACCAATTAAAGTGACCGAATACATTATTCAATTCAATTATTTTTTATTACAAAATGTTGTATGGCACATGAACGAATTCTGTAGGTACTTATTATGTCAAAACAGTAGTGCAGCTATAGAAAAGTTAAACGGTGTAAAGTTTAGTAGCTCAGTAGATATAATACCGCAACACTACCATTGTCCCATAAGCGAGAGAAAGATTAAAATAACAATCGATCACAAAAAGCAACCAGATCTCACGTACAATACAATATCTAGACCGATAAAGTAACGTTGCAATCAATAGCCCGAGACAATACCGCAAATAAAGCAGACATTACTTCATAAGTAAAATTAATGGAACTTTGAACAATAAAGGCACATGAAATTTTTTTGTGGGATGCTGAATTGAAGCCAAGAGACAAAACAATTATAAACTGAATGGTGTCGGTTTATTTTTGCATACATTATGCTCTACTTACAAGACTTTTTACTGCTTAATATTAAAGAACTACTTGTGAAAATAAATGTATATTTTATAGTGAAACAAATTAGAAATTCTAACTACGGAAGACGCTTAGACAAGATGAGAAAAATGGCTGAAAAACTACGTTTATTTAAAATTCAAACTTCATTATTTCCAGGAAAGATTAACAAAAACTTTATTAATAAAAATGATCCATGTTTCCGCAAGGTTTTAACTGATAAAAACATCTTCGTAGCGTGACTGTCGATGTGGAGGCAAACCAATGCGGTTCGATAAACGTGATGCTAAAATTATTATTTTGTAGCCATGACGAGAAAGCAACGCTTTCTAGCAATAATCAACAGTAAATAAAAGGCATTGATTCCATTGTGTTATATAAAATAAAAAATAAAATGATGTGCCACCATTTAATTAGCACCTACCGTAGTTCACAATTTTTATTAACATACAAAATTATTCAAATAGATATATCGGTACTTACGGTCAGCCGCAAAAGACGATTTACACTTTGAATACATAGAATGATTTTCAACAAACAATTTAAAATTATGGCAAAGTTTTTTTTTGGCTTCACACAGTTTGTGCATTTAGCCAATGTCACGTTTAGTTTTTTTTTTTTCCATACACAAGTTTCAGGTTTTATGCTTGCAGTCGCACAGTCACAACTTGAATGATAAAATTATGAAAACGGATAATAAGTAGGGTATTGTACTCGTAACATTGATAAAAACACAACATAGTGTAACTTTCTTTATCTGGAGCGCATTATCAAGCAGAAGAAAATAATTTTCTTTTTGATGCATCTTTTATTTCTACCAGTAAAATAATGTTGCGTAAAGTTGTACCATAAAAGTAAGTTTACTGTCCCTTTGCTGACCTCGTGGACGGTCGTTTTCACACATACTCGTAATTGCCGTAGAAGACAGTGTATCTTTGCAAGAAGTGTTTGGAGTTACCATAAAACTTTATGGAGTTTCTCAAATTATTGCAGTACTTAGCTACGTAACTGCTTAACTTTATGTAGTCGATTATTTCCAAAACGAATGGTCCATTTGCAATGGACCCTTCACTAGTTTTTAATGAGCTATAAAGGCAAAAGCGTGAGCAATGGCAAACTGTTGTGTGCCAGAGATGTTTATTCTTTTTTTCTTTCTAGATAGCTGGTTATTATTTTTTGTGATAAAAGTGGTATTTTAATTCAGCCGATTTATCTTATCGTGTCGATAGAATCACGTAGTAGGTAACGCTTATTACTATTAAAGCGTGGCGGTTGTGCATCGATCATTAGTAACGGTGTTCGGTGTCACGGACTGGCCGATACTGCGCCATAAACATGCGATATACTACTAAATTGAATATATTCTCGAGTAACATGATTCAAGAGGGCTCAGTTTCACCAAATTTTGTAAGAGTTATATGAGTTGTGTGGTGACCACCAGCAATCTAGTCGGTTTACCGGGGGGTCGGACCCTCATGATGTACAACTTTTTATGGCTTATTCTAAAATGCCAAGGCTCGAGTCTTCTATCGCGGTATATGGAGAATAATTGTTTAAGGACTATTTTGCAGTAAACCCGTCTGGACTTTGTGCGTAATAATTTCCAATTTTTAATTAGCAGGTAAACCTAGGTCTAATGACAAAAATCAGCAGAAACTTACCTAAATGCTCATGTATGACAGACCTAAAGTAGATGAATACATAATTATTCTTGGTGATGCAAATAATTTCACGAATGACCTTTAGTAGTCATACCTACACGAACTACGTTAAAACTCAGAATCATAATAGTTATTTTGTGGTTTTTGTTGTTATTGTTATTTTAGTTAGGCTCGTATAATATATTAGAGAGATACTAATGCAAATTAGTAACGGGCAGTCTTCATAATATAGCCATGCAAAAATATGTACCTAAGCTTCTAGATAAAAATATTTTGTACTATGTTTACCTGTATTGTATTCAAATAGACGTTCAAATAAGTATCAAATCGTGGTTAAATCGACTCAACGACATCGACCTTGCAGTCATTACAGAAAACTTGTTTCTTTGCCATAATTTTTTATCATGATGTCATGTTTGCTTCCGGAATGGCCACACCTCTCATCAATATAGTCAATCGTTCACCTCGAAAATATGTCAAATACCGGTTTAATTATCATAAAAAAATGAACTAGGTATTAGGGATCATCAGCATTATACTCGTAATTTATTAGTAAATAACAGTTACATTCAATAACGAATTGCCATACTTCCTTCCTCTCTAAGAACATAACAATAAAATATCAATGTTACATGTTGGATACATATTAAATTAATATTAGTTATTACTTTTAATGATCACACACGCAACTGTTGTTTACTTGTATTTTAAGCTATATGTATTATTGTCTTTAATTGTGTCATAATATATGCCTTTACCTACTGGCATGGTGTTGGTTTTGATGTTTTTGACAATATATTTTTACAATGTAGCCAGTGGGCTATTAAAATTTATTGGATTACATACATTTGCTAAGTGCAGCAGCATTAGCAAATTTTTGTTACCGTATCAGTAGGTACTTCAACCGTTAACGTACGACAATCATTTACCAACAAAACCATTTCACTTATCTATTAATTACAACCCTTTTTATTACATATAAAAGGATGTCGTGGAATCTATTATAAAGAGGTAACGTTTGTGAGTTTGTGACGTTGTAAGGGGTAATCTTTGGATCCACTGAACTGATTTCTAAAATTATTTCACCAATAGAAAGCTACGTTATTGTGGAGTATCATAGGCTATATATTGCTACGGGAACGGGAACAACGCGGGTGAAACCGCGGGGCGTTGCTAGTCTGTAAATAAAGCTCAATAACATTATTTTGAAAACGAGTAGGCTAGGTGAAAAGAAAAGTAAAGACAATAAATGTCACTAGGTACATGCGGTCAAGACAATGTATAAGCAATCAGTAGAGGGACCCATCTATCTTTAGTTTGACGTGTTTGGCTATTTCAAACTTATTATAATACCCAAAGATATAAAAAAGCTGTGTTTTTAACCCCCGCCGCAAAAAAGGGGTGTTTTAAGTTTGACGTCTATCTGTCTGCTTGTCTGTCTGTCTGTGGCTCCGAAGCTCGCGAACGGATGAAGCGATTTCAATTTAGTTTTTTTTTTGCATGGAAGGTGAGTTACGGGCAAGTGTTCTTAGACATGTTTGATGAAAATCGGTTGAGCCGTTTAAAAGTTGTGGGGGGTGAAAGCGGGGAATAATAACCGAATGTCTGCAAATATACTAGAGTGGGGTCTCACATGAAAGCGCACTGAGAGAGAATACTGATGATGACTTAATCGAGAGTGTTCTTATAAGTATGTACCTATAAAAAGTATAAAATAAAAATTAAATTAAAAAACCCCCGACACAAAAACCTAAGTCCCTTTTAAATATCAATAAAGAGTACTGTACTCCAGTGTATTTTATTTTAAGAAGAAAAAACAAAAAATAACTAAATATCAATAAAGAGTACTGTACTCCAGTGTATTTTCTTTTAAGAAAAATAAAATAAAAAAACAAAAAAACACGCGACACAAAAACTTAAGTTCCCTTTAAAAATTAAAAAAATACTCAATCTTAAGTATCTAAGTATGTATTAATAATTCTAAAAAAAATACGTCGCGTTGAGGGACCGTGCTGCTTAGTTAGGTAATAGACTATTTGTAATTAAATTGTTAGGTTTGGAGCGCTCCCCCAACGCGACACGCGCATATTTTTTATAGCTGAGCTTAAGCTATAAAAAATATATAGCAAAACGCGTGCACTTGTTGATGAAGTAAAGCAAGTCGACACTGTATCGGTTATCTATGTCACAGTCATTGATATACGAACCGTGTTATTGTTCGTTTACAAGCATTACGTGGACAAAGCTAGTCATTGAGCTGCACTTCCTGCACGGAACCCAATTAAACTGTAGGTCCAATCAATGGACCGTGGGTTACCATTGTTGATGGTAAACTTTATTAAAAATAAATATGATTTTATCTTATAATAACGCTTTCTCATATGTGCGATCGGATGATTAAATGATGGCAGTTTTCCTTCCGTAAGTGAAACCAATTGTCACCTCCCAATAACATATTGTGAATGTGAGGACTATGTAGATCGCCATACTAGGGTCTTATTTCAGTAAGTCTGACAGTTTGAGTCATTTACGCGGCCTACCCAAATGTCCTTACTTTGGTATTTTTCGTCAAATCGTTGAGCTCCTTAAAGTTCTAAGTTTGAGCTACACGTTAACTGACAAATGCTTGCACTGTCTGGACAGGTCCACTCAAATCTCTGTGACACTTTCCTCACAAAAGGCCACCTGACCACCTCAGACGTTAACCTACATGGTTCTCATATGATTTGACCAGTACGGATTGTATGGACTTTAAAAGAGACTTTGACCTCTGAGTTTGTTTCGGTGTTTATTCTCAGGGTAGTCGGCCTGGAAACACCGGCTTCATCTAGCTTAAAATAACCATTATAAATATTGGACGTGTAAAAGTGTTATGTTTAAACTACTTACAAAATAAATATAATTTATCATTTATCCCAAAGTAAAAAGTCTGTTTTACGGAATTACATTTTTGTTTTTATTTCTATTGGGTAAGGTTCAAATATGTCATTATACTTTTAAGTACGAGAAAAAAAGTATAAAAGCATTAGATTTGTATTGAAAATAGAAATAAATTGGTATGAAAATCACAAAAAGCGTGCCAATAAAATTTACCGCCCCTTTGTATGTTGCACCATATCTAATTTGATGACACAGAATAATTCGACGATTTCTATTACAGCAACAACCTTAAAAGGGGATCAAATGTCATAGATTTCTAAGTTTTAAGCTTTCGAAATAAATAGTGCCCCTAATGTTATTTTAATAGGGATTTTGGTAGACTGTACACGATGATAGCCGAGCGGTAACCATCTGTCACGAATTCCGACCATGGCTGCGTGTTAAAATGCGCAAGGCCAGAACACGATCTCGTAACTTAAAAATCTTTTGAATATATCGACGGTTAAAAGGAAATAGGGTATAAGCGACAAAATATGAAATGTTCAGGAGAGCCGTTCAAAGTTTTAAATTTTAGAAAAACTGACGTAATTTTGTCATTTATTAAGATATCGTGAAAACTAAAACAGTTATAAAATCAGAAAAAAATGGAGCATTTACCGGTGTTTTTAGTTTTAATGATTTGACGCTATTTAAAGTGGTTTTTGTCGCTTATAACAATAGCTTTTAATTTTCCAATGAGGAAATATGGCATAAGATACAAATGACAAAGTAAAATATTAAAGGATAAGAAGCCTAAGCGACATACTGATTTCTCACACAGCAAGGTAAAAGGGGATAAGAGACTAGACAGTTCAATAAGTGTTATAGGAAAAGAAGGATAAGGTACTTTTCACAGTGGTTGTATGGAAGCTAATAGAGCACAAGAAACAGTCGGCTTTCAAAACAATACCAGGATATAAGACATTAGTGACGCACAATGTCGCTTGAAAGCAAAGGAAAAGAAGGATAATCAACATTTGGCATTGCGTGAGTCTATGGAAATATGGATGAAAAGACACCCCAAAAATAATGAAGTAGCGCAACCAACACGATCCTTCATCAGGATAAGAGCTAAAACGGGTATTGCACTACACTGTAATTTTGTCCCTAACTCGTAAAATAGGGTGAAGTATTTTAAAAGTATTAGGGAGTCGATTTTCATACAAAAAGACTAAGGATCCTTAGTCTTAGGGGCCTATTTCAGTATACCCTACCCGTTCAAGTGATTCTAATTTACACTAAATAGTAGATTTCAAAGATGATAGTTCGTCATTATAGTTATTTTACTGTCACCTACTTACCTATTTACTAACAAGCGGATAGTAGGATTTTTTAAATAAAAAAGACATTTTTTATGTTTTCAATAAGGAAAAATCAAAGCTACTTAAAAAGGAGTGGTTAGGTAGCCAACCCGCCTGCCCAGCGTGGCGATTATGGGCAAATACCTTCAATGCAGAACAACAAAAAGCCACGGCCTCCAGTTCCCGGCGGTCCCGCTATTCTTGGTCATGGTGGCGACCACGGTAACGGCGGGGCGGGGGGTGCCAAGAATCTCCGAGCTACAGGAGGCCACCATCACCATAAACTGAAACTAACCCTGGCGACGCACGCTACGGCTTGACTCGCATCTGACGCAACTCGAGGTGAAACTTGGGAAAATTAGGTGGCAAACACTAGGGTTGAGTGAAGTCCGAAGAAGGAGGGAGGACACCATAAGGTGTCCTCCCCCCATCTTCAAGTACTTCCGAGAGGGAGACCAACAATCCCAAGGCGGCGTTGGGTTTCTGGTAAACAAGTCCCTATCTAACAACTTTGTGGAAATGTCAAGTATGTCGAACAGGGTAGCGTACCTTATTGTGAAGCTCACCGAGAGGTATAGCCTCAAGGTAGTGTACGCACCGACCTCGACACACTCGGACGACGAAGTGGAAAATATGTTCGATGACATATCGAGAGCCCTCCACTTCACTACAAAGACATAGTCATCGTTGTCATGTTGACTTTAATGCCAAAGTGGGAGTACAGTATTGCTGCGAATAGGTAATAGGATACCATGGATTTGGAAGCAGAAATCATAGGGGGCAAATCCTCGTCAACTTCCTCGAACGGGAGGGGTTGTTCTTGATGAACTCCTCCAAGAAACAGACCCAAAGGAAGTGGACGTGGCAAAGCCCCGACACTATGACCAAACATGAGATGTCGATCTCATGTTTGTTCATCATGAATGACAAGAGGCATATATTCAGAGACGTGATCAATAGGTTCAATACCTGTAGCGATCACCGACTTGTCCGAGGCTCTCTGAATATTAACTTCAAGGCCGAACGTGTCCGTCTGATGAAGTCCAGACTCCGACCAACTCTGCTCCAAACCATGGCATGATCTGAAACGTTCCAGGCAAACCTGTAAAACCGATTCGCTGCCGTGGAAACCACAACAGACGTAAACCAGAACCTCCAAAATGTGACTCGGATCCTCAGGGAAAAGGGTACGAGATTCTGAGATATGCAGCGTAAGGGCAAGAAGTCCAAGCTTTCAGAAGGGACTTTAGGGCTAATGAAGGAATGACGTGAAAGCCCACCCGTCACTTCGTCGGCAAAGCGATTTCTAAACTGAGAGATCAACAAGCACGTACGACAGGACCTCCGGGGCTTCAATGCTCTTTCGGTTGAAAGAGCAATCGAGCAGAATCGGGGGTCAAAGGTGTTCGTACAGTCTCTTGGAAGAAGCCACCTGATGAAGTTGACCACAGCAAGTGGAGAAGTTGTTTCTTTGAAGCCAGTAGTCTTTTCGCAAGTGGAAGACTTCTATAGCCGGTTATACGCATCGCATGCATCTCGTCCTGATCCCAAAAATGAGGGTTCTAGAGCCACATTGACACGCCATTTAACCGAAGACCTGCCGGAAGTCCTATGGCATTAAGTCCGCTTTTTACAGTTTTTTTTTTACTAGTGCGTAAAGTTTTAATAAATAAATATGTCAGTATTGGCGAAATCGAGATCGGTCTTGGGCAGCTTAAAAATGGAAAAGCCCCTAGAGCAGACGGCGTTACCACAGAGCTGCTGAAAGCTGGAGGTAAACCCGTACTGAGGAAGCTCCAGAAGCTGTTTAACGCTGTCCTGTTTGAAGGGAGAATTTCAGAGGCGTGGAGTAGAAGTGTGGTTAAGATAACCACACTTCTACTCCGTTCTTCAAAAAGGGAGACAAGACCCTATTGAAGAACTATCGACCCATATCCCTTCAAAGCCACGTCTATAAGCTGTTTTCAAGAGTGATTATGAACCGTCTTGCGCGAAAGCTCGATGAATTCCAACTACCAGAACAGGCTGGGTTTCGGAGCGGATACGGCCGCATAGACCACATCCACACAGTGCGGCAGATTATACAGAAGACCGAAGAGTATAATCAGCCCCTGTGTCTAGCACTGGGATATCTGGTCTGTTCTGAAGTCCCTGCAGCGCTGCCAAGTAGACTGGCGATACATCCAAGTGATGAGATGTCTCTACGAGGCCGCCACCATGTCCGTTCAAGTACAGAATCAGCAAACAAGTCCCATACCGTTGCATCGAGGAGTGAGACAAGGGGATGTTATTTCCCCGAAATTGTTCACTAATGCAATGGAGGATATGTTCAAGACGCTGAACTGGAACGAACGTAGCATTAACATCAATGGCGAATACATCTCTTACTTGCGATTTGTAGATGATATCGTCATCATGGCAGAAACGCTGCAGGACCTACAACAGATGCTGAATGATCTGGCTGGCTTTTCTGTAACATCAACATTGTACACTTAGTTCGCAGTAAACGTTTTGACTTTGACTTTGGATAAAACCAAGGTCATATTCAACGAAAATGTTCTACCGGAACCGATTGCGATTCACGGTGCAATTCTTGAAGTTGTTCAAAAATATGTGTACCTCGGGCAGACATTGCAGTTAGGTAGAAACAACTTTGAGGGCGAGGTGAATAGAAGAATTCAGTTAGGCTGGGCAGCGTTTGCGAAGCTACGTCGAGTCTTTACATCGTCGATTCCACAGTGCCTAAAGACGAAAGTCTTCAATCAGTGCGTCCTACCCGTCATGGCATACGGAGCAGAAACGTGGAGACTGACGGCTCGTATGGTCTACAAGCTTAAAGTCGCTCAGTGGGCTATGGAAAGAGCTATGCTCGGTGTGTCTCTGAGGGATCGCATCAGAAATGAGGTGATCCGTCAGAGAAGCAAGGTCGTCGATATAGCCCACCGGATTAGCAAGCTGAAGTGGCAGTGGGCTGGCCATATTAACCGACAACCGTTGGAGTAAACGAGTTCTAGAGTGGAGACCGCGTCTCGGCAAACGTAATGTAGGACGTTCTACACTACGTTTGCCGAGACGCACGGTGGAGTGACGATTTGCGCAGGACGGTTGGCAGAAACTGGATGCGAGAAGTCGAAAATAGATCTAAGTGGCGTGCAATTGGAGAGGCCTATGTCCAGCAGTGGACTGCAACAGGCTGTTGATGATGATGATGATGATGATGATGGGTAGGTAGCTAATACTGCAGCCAGCAGGTAGGGAATTTAAGAATTAATTACGAACACTTGGTATGTATCCGTAATATTAACATTTAAAAAGGTAACAAACATAATAGTAAATAATAAAAAGCTTATTGGGTATTGTAGTATAAGTGACGTATAAGTATGATTGTAGAACGTGGAAGTAGGTTATAATGTGGTTATAATCGACACCATTATATCTAATTTAATTTAAGTAATAAGATATTATCGACAAAACTGTATTTATATTGTACGCGGAAGTAAGGTATAACCAACAGTGTGATATTAAAATAAATTTAGGTAATAGAGCATAACCTGCATAGCTTCCATAAAGTACTGAATGGTAATAGGGTATAACTGACAGAGTAATATGAAAATGAATTTCGTATATAGGGTACAAGCGCCATAGCTATGTTAAATTACGAAATGGAAGTAGGCTATAAACAACGTTTGTACTTTGTGAGGGAAAAGCTTAAAAGGCATAACCAACCGAAAGCTCGACACCCTTATGAAGTAAAAAAGCATTACCGACAACAAACACAAAATAAATCATTTTTGTAGGGGCACAAGCACCTTTGTAGCAAAAATTACTTGAATTTTCGTCGGTTACGAAAACTAATACTATGAAAACGATTTTTTTTGCTAGGGCATAAACGCCAAAAAACTCATCGTAGAGCCATGAGAGTAAGCGCATTCGAAAGAGCGGAAAATTTTACGTAGGATGGCATATATAACTCATTTTTGACCAAAATGTCGCTTATGCCCTACTTCCTTTTAACCGTCGATATCTATGATAATATTGTGATAATTTGAACTCGAACTTAATAAGTAACCATACAAAATTTCTTTATGTTCTTAATCTGAAAATAATTTAACTTTGGCCGTGAAAACACCTTTATCCAGCGGACCTGAAGATACAAGGGCGAAGCTACGAAATTACAGCGATTAAACTTACGAATGACGTTTGATGCACTAAAAAGGTTTCCTAATTAGGTGGTTCCATCGTCACGTGACGAGAAGGCAATGTCACGAGCAAGGCTAATCCGTCACCGTCACCTTGTGCTCGGAACACGTGGAAACCGTAACAAAATGCGTGTGTTTCTGTGTTCTAATGGGGATCGCAAGGGGCAAAGTTGAGGCCGAATCTGTTTGAAGAACGTGCTCATGAAAATTACGTTTAAAGTGATTTGGCAGTGTGTCCTTGACCTAGGCAATTTTAGACACAATCACTAACTGAGAATAGAGAAGCAGAGACAGGTTAAAAGAAACTCAACTAGATATTTATCGATTCACTAACAAAGAAAGCATGTTTTTGATTGAGCCTTAATCTGTTTGCCATAATCACAAAATATTCCTTAGATAGACCACCTTTTTTATCTAATCTAAAAGTAAAGTAAAATACCCTTAAATATGCAAACACTAACTACGTAAGTGAATTATATCGAGCAAAAAAGTTAGTATGCTAATTAAGCATCAAGCAGACAGACCGGTTTTGGAACAAGTGGTACAACGTCTTTTACTTCAGGAAGTGCATTTCGAATTTTGAATATATACATGTATATAAAGCTTGATTAATAATTTTGACTCGTCAACTTTTGTCCATCGTGTGTTAGGTTTCGTAATTTCATAGTCAACTGTCCATCATCGATGCTAAATGTGGTCATCATTATAGCTCTTATGGAACCCGGGTCATTAGAGGTTATTGTTGGAATGGCTGCTGAAATTTATATTCATGACAATAAAATTATTGTAAAGATTTGAATATCGACATTTATTATGCTCACTGTAATGCTGAAATTATCAGTATCACTAAAGTTGAAAGTCATCATCTGACACTTGGTAGGTATTATGTAAATTAAAAATTTAAATGATACTATATTACTACGGTTACTACTACTTTATTTGGTTTACTATTTATAAAAAACCTCGTATATAATTTTAAAAAATATAGATTTTTTGTAAACTGTCCTATAGTTTACATTTAGTCTGATTATTACTTTAATCTGATTCAGATAACATCTATCGACTATGATTGAATAATCATCAAATGCTGCATCTTCGTTGCATTTCCTGTCAAAAAATCCTCGTTGCATGTCATGTACTTATGTCACCAACAATTAATTTAGGTGAAAGTTGATATCATTGACTAAGTATAAGATACTAACATACATATTTATGAATAGCAACCAAATCAGTACCATTCATTCATTAAAATTAGATTAGAAACTCAAAGAAACTCATCGCCTAACCGCACACACACAATAGTTAGGTACATACGAAACTATCAGCTATTTCTGAATTCTCACTGTTGTAAGGCTCGTGCCTTATAACAGTGAGAATTCAGGAATAGCTTTATATAGGTATTACTAGTGGATATATACGAGTATAAATTCGCAAAAAATCCTTCAGAGCAAATTGCATAACAGCATGCAGTCTTGTTTATCTTTATCTAAAATACTATGTAAAATAGTTTTTTGGTTATAATGCAAGAACGTGTCTGAAATATGTATAGGAAAATTCATTGAGTCATTGGCTACTTTTTATCTCAAAAGAATGTCACGTTAAACGTTAAACCGTGATGGCCATTACGGGGACAGCTTAAGGATAGAACCAATCTTAGCTGATAACTCTCAACTATAATATTTATATTTGGGGTAAACATAACTATTCAAGTTATTAAACCAGGTGGCCCAATTTAATTGTTCGACATAGAAATGATAAAATTAACCACACCTGCAGTGCTAGAATGACCAAAACCTGATTTAAGCCCACATTCCCAGGCACGTTTAACGAAGCTACAATAATTCTATTTACCTAGATACGAATAGGTACCCTACTTATGTATGTAGGCAGTCATAATTATTTATATAAAGCAAGTTTTTGTAACAGTGTGATTTCATTACGAAAACTCGTGAGAACTGTAGCGTTCTATCTATGTTGTCTGTGTCTACAACGAATGCTTAGCAATATTGTGTTGGGTGTCCAGTACATAGACAGATATATACATTAATTCAAGGCTTTTTGAAATAACAAGCTACACTAGAGTCTGAGTGTTTTACTGTTTACAAAATCTAAAATGGCAAATTTGATTGATTAAAGATATACTAACAAAAAAAAGAGCACAAATTAATTGGCAGTTATAGTGATTGGAGCAGTGGTGGCCGATTATCTTTTTGTGTTGAATAATCTGAAGAAAGTAAGTGCTTGATCTGATGAAAGCAAGATTTTTGGATACTGCAGTTTTGGCACATTATTTGTATTTTTTGTAATACCAGATGTTTGAAACTAAAAATGTTATTCAGTAATCGAACAATAGTAATATATTTTTTTCAATCAATTAGCATATTTGTTAGGCAATTTTATTTGTTGCATAATTAATAGTTTACATTCTTACGATAAATTAAAATAAACGATGCGAAAAGCTCTAGAAGATTAGTTGCCATATTTCTACTGAACTTCATCTATCTTCTATACTTATAATAAATCTGTAGAGAGGTCAATTCTGTACAAGGAATATATTTTCAAAATAACTATCAGGGGGTGATTAGTGAACGATACTGGTGCCAAAAATGCAATCAGTAAAATTTTTGTCTGTCTGTCTGTCTGTCTGTCTGTATGTTCTTTATAGAAACAAAAACTACTAGACCGATTTTAACGAAACTTGGTGCAATTATTCTTCATACTCCTGGGCAGCTTATAGTATACTTTTCATCACGCTACTATCAATAGGAGCAGAGCAGTGAAGGGAAATGTTGGGAAAACGGGAGAAGTTACTCCATTTTTTAAGCTTCCGTCGCGTGTGTAGCCTTAATGGTTAAAGTTACATAGAAATCATGTATTACGGAAATGTTTTACATAAAATTATCTAAAAAATATCCCGAAAAAGCATATGTCTATATTTTATGGTTGACTCACAATAACACGTGTAACTCCCGATAGCTTAGCAGTTCTGCGCTTTCTGATTATATTTGTTTACTCTTACATTTATAATACTCTCACTCATCCCTAATTAAAAAAAGTTAACATTATTACCTATTCAATAAAAAAAGAATCATAGAATCTCGATCGAAGAAGAAATCGGTATAGAAACACCAAACTTATACATGAATACAATAATAAGCCATCGCGCCGTCGCGCTTTAATACTGAATCATGCTGTAAGATGTTATTGTGACTATTTTTGTGTAACTTTTGTTGCTATTTTATAAAATAGGTACTTATTAGTTATTTTGGTAATGTTTAAATATTCGTTCAAATTACAAATTATTAATAGTTACAATTTTATTTCTTTTTAAGTGAAGTAGTAGTAGAAGTAGGAGCATAGATTTTTAAATACCGATAGGTTAGTTTTGGCTAATTTATGTTCTGTTTTTTTAGTATTAAGTAGGTAAAAGCGTAGATACTTTTATTAATTAGTAGTTATTTTATTAATTAGTTATACGTAGTTATAGGTAGGTATTTATTTTTAAGTGAAGTAGGGATATAATTTTGCACAGGCATTTCAGCTTTACTTTCATTTCTTTTTTTGTTGTAAGTTGTACATAATTCACACACACATAGTGATCTATCAATGCACAGCCCAAACCACTGAACGGATCGGGCTGAAATTTGGCATGCAGGTATATGTTATGACGTAGGCATCCTACCCCCAAGGGGATAAAATAGGGGATGAACGTTTGTATGAAACTTTGTCAATTTTAAACCGATCGGGCTGAGAGTTTCAAAATCGGGGGTAAAGTAACTATTCCACGCGGACGAAGTCGCTGGCAGAAGCTAGTATACAATAATATCTTTATCCCCTTAGGGGTAGAATTAATCAAAATCCTTTCTTAGCGGATGCTTACGTCATAACATCTACCTGCATGCCAAATTTCAGCCCGATTCGTTCAGTGGTTTAGGCTGTGCATTGATAGATCACTATGTGTGTGTGAAATATGTACAACTTACAACAAAAAAAGAAATGAAAGTAAAGCTGAAATGCCTGTGCAAAATTATATTATAAAACCTATACCTACGTGAAGTAGGTATAGGTTTTATAATATATTTTTTTTTAAATAAATACCTATAACTACGTATAAGTAATTAATAAAATAACTAAGTACTAATTAATAAAAGTATCTACGCTTTTACCTACTTAATACTAAAAAAACAGAACATAAATTAGCCAAAACTAACCTATCGGTATCTAAAAATCTATGCTCCCACTTCTACTACTACTTCACCTAAAAATAAATAATATTGAAACTATTAATAATTTGTAATTTGAACGCATATTTAAACACTACCAAAATAACTAATAAGTAAGTACCTATTTTATAAAATAACAACAAAATTAATTCAAATAAACTATTTAAAGCCTAAAAGTCGCGCAGATAATAATAATAGTTTTAATAATAATAATAGTTTATTTTCGGAACAATAACACAAGACTGAGTACAAAAGTGAACGATGGATAGCTGCAAAAGTATAAACTGTAGCGCAGCTAACAACGCCCTTCTCCAGATACAGTATGGAATGATGTTCCACTTAGATTTAGTACATTGATATTTAACAACAAAAATAGAAAAAGAATAAAATTAAATAAAAGTAAACAGTACGGGACGATAGCGATAAGCACGGTTTGTTAATAGCTATCAATCATTGTCTGTCAATAAGGTCGAACGCTCTGAACGCATCAACAGCCAAGTATTGAATGACGCTCGCGCGTTTTTGTTTAATGTACTCGCAGTTCAGCACACTAAGGCTGGTTACTGCTTAACCGGGCAATCCTGTGGTGGCCTCAAATGAATTGGACCTCGCGCCTTTTTATACCCTACCGCCGCGACCCGCGTCGAGCGCGGCAACTGTTACACAAAAATAATCCTTACAGCATGATTCAGTATTAAAGCGCGACGGTATAACGGACGGATTCATGTATAAGTTTGGTGTTTCTATACCGATTTTTATGATTATTTTTTTATTGAATAGGTAATAATGTTAACTTTTTTTAATTAGGGATGAGTAAGAGTATTATAAACTTAAGAGTAAACAAATATAATCAGAAAGCTCCGATCTGCTAAGCTATCGGGAGTTACACGTGTTATTGTGAGTCAACCATAAAAGATAGACATATGCTGTTGTGGGATATTTTTTAAATAATTTTATGTAGAACATTTCCGTCATACATGATTTCTATGTAACTTTAACCATTAAGGCTACACACGCGACGGAAGCTTAAAAAATGGAGTAACTTCTCCCGTTTTCGCAACATGGGAAATGTTGCGAAAACGGTTGTTCACTACTCTGCTCCTATTGATTGTAGCGTGATGAAAAGTATACTATAACCTGCCCAGGAGTATGAAGAATAATTGCACCAAGTTTCGTTAAAATCCGTCGAGTAGTTTTTGTTTCTATAAAGAATATACAGACAGACAGACAGACAGACAAAAATTTTACTGATTGCATTTTTGGCACCAGTATCGATCACTAATCACCCCCTGATAGTTATTTTGCAAATATTCTCTGTACATGAGAATTTACCTCTCTACAGATTTATTATAAGTATAGATATGCGCATACAATTTGTCTAGTTACTTAACCGTAAGTTAGCGCTACACAATGACACACGAACCCTCGAGCCGGATTCGTTCGCACCACGCTTTGCCTCAATGACAACTCCCAACGCTCGATTGTAGTCTCGTTATTGTTCTGTGTCCAAAGTATTCAGTGCATGTATACCAGTCAACCATACTGTATGTGCGCAACTTGCTATAACTGAATCTACACAAGTGAGAATTTAACGATGCGCACTCATTTTTAATCGAAGCGTGTTGAACGTTTAATTTATAGAAGCTGTGTTTAGACGTTATGCTATGTGTACGAGTATTCGATGAAATTGTATGAGTGTGATGTTTACTGGACATTATACATGATTCAATACGTCAAAACACAGTTTGCAATATATTACATCACGGTAATAGGAACAAATTGTTTGTTTAATTTAAATATTTGGAGCAGCTGAAATTGAAAAAGGCTTTTAATTTGTTAACTATGTAACTTTAGAAAGGAGACTTACTGAAAATTAGTTACATGTTGATTCCTCATAGATATTAACGCAACTCTTGATGATTGCTTCTGGGTGCTAATAGTGCGGTTCTCTGATTATAGGCAGATGTGCAATGCGGACCCTAATACGTCTGGAAACCTCATTTCATCCAATATGGTAATGTGAATGTGCAAAGTCTTAGTAGTTACATTGCATTTGTATTGACAATCTCCCATACTCATCTCCATTTTTGTATCCATTACACAATCATAAACTATCATGGAGGTCCGTTAGGCGATCATAAAGAATAGCGATTGATTTACAGATCAATTGAGTTTCTAAACACATATATGAATCAATTTATATGGATGAAAGCGAAATAAAAAATACGAAATCCACAATTTTTACAGTAGTCTCCTGACAAGGCAAGTTGACTGGCTTTTGGCCAATAGCGCTTGTAACACTCTTAAGACATTCTTTTGCATTGTTTTAGCTCATAATTGCACAAATTACGACAATTTATATGACTTCACGCAAGCAAAGACAGGTATGTAGGTAGTAATAATTTAGTAATAATTCAGCTGGGAATCACAGTATTATGAAGTGGAACTATAAGCTCTTTCGTCCATTAAATGATGAGAATTATAAATAGCTCATAATGGCAAATATGCCAAAACATATATCCAAATTTGGCTGTGTTGATATAGATAAACACCAAATTATAATAATGCAAGTGCCACAGTGAAAACTAACTATTAACTGTCTGCTAGTCAGTATTGTGTAACTGCTGATGATATCTTGTAAATCTGCACAAAACAGCCCGTAACAATGAGACAGCCAGTGGACTGCTTCTATAAATAAGAAACCATAGCGGTCGTGCCTCTGCGGACAACATTCAACCATTTATTGGCCTGTGCATGATCGGCAATCAATTTCAATTGTTCAACAATAGTGGCGGTGTCTTCAATTGTTGTTAATTCCTCTTTTAATTCTTTAGAAGTATTATTATTTTGTGTTATTCGCATTTTTTTAGCTATTATTTGCTATTTTAATCTATCAAGATAACATTATCATCAAAGACGAACAAGTCATTGAAAACCGGTCTGAATGAACGTTGGAGATATCCACTAAAAGTCAAGTGTTAAATTGGTTCACTTGACAAAATATGATATCGATTCATTTACAGTTTATTGGTGGTAATAAATAACAATCTCTATTTGATATATTTTCTTCTGCTAGGGAATCCGTTGAAATGTACACAACGTACATGAGTGTCAGTTACAATGCACTCAATATTCAAGACTATCTTATTGCAGAAGTTTTATGTGCTCTTTTCAAAACATAAAGCAGAAGTTAGTTAATCGTTAAACAGTAACCTGAGGTTATTGAAATAAGAAGAAAGCGATCATCATTTATTAATTTGTATTAGTCACACGTGTAAACTGTACAATGGCCTTAATTCAGACAAAAGTTTACAATTGCCACCACTAGCCGTCACTTTTTGTATGTATGTTAATTCGAAGATTGACTTGAACATTCAAGGTTATCTCCATGACAAAAACCATCTCATTGCTAAGTGTAATTGACAACTTAAGAACTGTATAGCAGTTTCGTAGACATTGTCTGTGACTTTTAATTTAAAGTTTATTACATTTCAGACTAGTCTTTTTCGTTTGAACTAGATTCTCTTCTCAGTAACCGTGATACTCAATTTAAGGATTATAAGAGACTATTGAAGTTAACTTTCGGCTTCCAAAGAGAAAGTTGTACCTAAAAATCGTCTAAAAATCGTTTTCAAGTCCTTCGAAAAAATACTTTGCAGCTGCAACAATTCAGAATTTATATTTAAGTATCACGGAAACTTAGTAACTTATGGCCTAACTGTGCCGGCGCTATATAAGTTGCGACACTGAGCGAATTCAGTTGAGCCTCAGTGAAATCTGCCGAGAAGCGGGTCGAAGTCATGCAATTGTAAGCGCATCACTCCGGCCGTTCTGATTGACAACCGGCGTGACGTATCGACGGCGTCACACTTTCCGACCGCGACCAATCGTCGAATTAATAACTTGACTGTGCCGAGCGAAATATGAAACAAATTGAAATGTTTCCCATCGAGTGCGAACACGTAGCCAGCGCAGCCTGTCGCCATTTCACAATTAGATCCGGAAGAATCTCACCTGCGTTTTAACCACGAGCCGTTACTAATGCTCGTCGCTGTGATTGTTCAACAAATTGACAAAAAATTTGTTTAAATAAATGCCTTTTCTCTGGCAAATAATAGTACCTACCATAATTGCTTGCCATTTGCTACTTTTTGGCCGTCACAATCTACATTAATATTTGTTAATTGAAGGTAGGCTTCATTTGACAATAACAACGCAACAAATTCTGTAGCTCCGTGAACAAATGAAATGCTCTCGTTGCGTTTCCGGCACAAATGCACCAGTTGATCGCACAATACCGTGGTGGTTTTATATGAAATCATGCGAAAACGGCACAATGATTTATTATACAAAACACTCCCACGTATGGTAACTTGCGGGACGTAAAAAGTGGAATGAGCATTCAATTGTATCGGTTTGTTCGAGTTTAGTGATCTCCTGAACGCGATGTACGTAGAAGAATCTAGAGAATGCCAGGGTTGCATTGAGGCTAGATGTTGCAGAATTTTGTTTGAAATCTACCCAAATTATGTAACTTATCTTTTGCAAGTTACCGAGTTAAATTGCTGAAGAATATACCCAATAACCCTAATGCTGCAATCCGTAAAAGTTAGTTATAAAATTGACTCCCTGCGTAGCAATCTGCACACCATACTCGTGAACCTAAATGCTTAGAAAACGATTTGCGACTTCAAGATGTTTCCATAACAAGGCAACGATTGAACATTGATAACGCGAAACTGATTAAAAGAGCGTCGATGCCAGCCCTAGGTCTGCCACACTCCGATGCGGTTCTTATACGAGTAACGGCAATTATTTGTTTACGCAATTCATATGTGCTAACATCGAAGAGCCTGTAAATTACACTTATCTCTTATTTATTAGATGAGTCAAGGTCACTTATGTTGCCTTTGAAAGATTCTTTTAACAAGTCTTTATCAATTGCTATTTCAAACGATTGTAATCCGTCAGTGGTGCATTGAAATGTACCTACGTTCGTAAATGTACCTCGACTTACCAAATATAATTTGCAGTGATGTTGTGTATGTACAATCAACAAAATCGGTTTTATGTACTTTTCACTTTTAGTGTCATAATTGAATATTACAGTTTATTTGTAACTTTTTACTGTTTTTCTACCTTTTTATTTGAGACTAGCAGCGCCCCACGGTTTCACCCGCGTTGTTCCCGTTCCCGTAGCAATACGGGTATAAGATTTTGAAAATCGGTGCAGTAGATCTAGAGATTACCCCTTACATCGTCACAAACTCACAAACGTTACCTCTTTATAATATTAGTATAGATAAAGTTATAGCATATAATGCTAAAATAAAATTTAGTCATAACTTTTGTTGTTGTTATATAAGTTAGTTTTTTTTTGCAAATTCTACTAAAAGTGGTGACCGCTAATACTAAGTAGGGATACCTAATTTATAACGCAAACCATGTTTGTTTTTTTACGTTCTTTATTTAATAAATAAAAACTATTTGGTTGCTGTTAAAAATATATAAAATGAACAAAACAATAAACACTAAAATCAAGGAAGTAAAGTAGAATAAGTGTTAGATATTGTGAACAATTAATCATAATTTGATTTGATTAATGCCCACTTGAATTCAGGAACATACCTACCTGGGTACTTACCGAATTACCAGGTATATATATGATCCCTATCCCTAATATTGTACCATTAAAGAACAAATCTATACTAATATTATAAAGCTGAAGAGTTTGTTTGTTTGTTTGTTTGAACGCGCTAATCTCAGGAACTACTGGTCCGATTTGAAAAAATCTTTCAGTGTTAGATAGCCCATTTATCGAGGAAGGCTATAGGCTATATTTTATCCCCATATTCCCACGGGAACGGGAACTCCGCGGGTGAAACCGCGAGGCGCTGCTAGTATATTATAAAAAGTAAGGGTTAGCACTTAAATAATGATAACATTTATAACGCATAAGCTGGAAATATATCCGATGTAGGCATCATAGCACTTTTTCTTCCTGCATTAATAAATGCAATTAAAACATTCATATTACTATAATTAGGTAGTTGTTTTTATCACACTATTAGCAGAACTTATCAGACAAACAGGAAATTATGGTAATATTATAGTCCTAAAGGGAAATCGTTACCTAATAGGCTATTTGTTTATAAACATCCACAGTTTTATAATATTTATCTAAGAAGTCATTTAAATAATAATAGGTACGTGTTAATGTATGCAACAATAATGGACGGATTTTGTACGTATAATCCTAAAATGTGTCCAAAAATAGAGCTAATAGTCATGTTTTTTGTTTGCAGCTTTAGTCAATGAAATATATATTTTATTTTATATTCGGCCTGTTGTGGCCCGTTGTACAATTATACACAAGGGAAAGATGACTTATTAATAAACACACGAAGGATTTCTAGAAGAGGTAGGAACGAGTATTTTATGTAGTTTTTTGACAGGACTTGTGTTTTCAATATTTGCCTAACTTACCAAAACGCTAAGTTAAACTTTCGAAAAGTTACAAATTTGCTTTTCCATGTCTATACCCTTTTTTTCTGGATGGGAAATCATCAAATGACTTCTCCCGCTCTGAGCGGAGTGGAAGGGAGTGTCAGAATCTTTCTGACTAATACCCATCCGTGTTCCTCCTATTGCTCTTCGCGTTCTAGGGCCACGGTGACTCTTTTGAACATATTCCGCAACCTCTATGTCTATACCTACATTAAAATTACAGATATTTACGTAAACAAAGCAATGGCAGGAAAAGTTTCTACCAAAATGGCTCACATTTTTTTAATAGACAGGATCATCTGCCTAGCCTTTTCCCAACTATATTGGGGTCGGCTTCCAGTCATACCGGATTCAGCGGAATACCAGTATTAATAATAAGTAAGTATAGATTTAGATACTTATTGGCTATCTTTGAGAGCAAAATATAATAAAATATAGAAGTTGTTCTTCTTGATGAAAACTGGATTGCCGACAATACAGCTTCTTAAGCCGCTTGCATATTTTATTGCTCAATTTAAATTATTAAGATAGTAGGTAATGAAAACGGATGATTTAAACTTTGATAAAACCTCCATTATTTATATTTTTTATTTTATGGTATGGTATTATGTGTTGTTAGCTTCTATATTTTCTATAATTTAGTTGTTTTGAATATTAATGGTTTTGATTTAATGCATACTATCTTATATGCATATCTCGTTTGCTTGCAGTGTGATTTGTATTAAGTTTTTTCAACAAACGTAAACTAAAATCTGTGCATCATGTTATTTAATTTCTCAAAAGTGAAAACTGATTAGAAAATCTTTGATTTTCTTTTATGTTTTTAGCACTAAAATAGTTTTATCTAAGATAAAACTACAATCGTTTGTGTGAAATGCACTTCAGAATAAAAATGAAATGTGTATCCAAGATAAAATCGAACGATAACAGTCGCGACATTTTTCACAATCATCGAAAAGGCTTGGACGATAAATATTTTCAAATAAAAACAAAATACAAACTTACCCGCTAAAACAATATATCGTCGGTAACGTCCTACGTATCCTTATGAGTTTATTAATGTTCCATACGAAGGTATCAATAACACATTCACTTTTGGAATTATTTATAACTTTATAGTTCGAAGTATTAAGTTGCCGGCATTTTCCCGCGAGAGAGACGCACAGCGGGCGCGCGACGTCGCGGCACGACACATGTGAAATCAGCTGTGGCTTGGTCGCGGCTAACGGAACCCCCCTCCGCGCGACGTGCCGCATTCTGCAGATAAGCACCAGATAATATTGTCACATGTTTATTTACGGATTACGGATTTAAATTAGGCAATGTCCAACATTGCACTTGCATGGGAACAATGATGCTTAAAAGTGATTCTGAACGACAGTTTTGTCATATCTACCTTTAGATATAGTTTATCAATTCCGATAAATCATGTAAGAAGTTTGTGCTAAGTGCGTGACTCCATTACGAAATGGATAACGCTTAGATTCGAGTAAAAATGTTCATTAACATCGATGTCGTTATTTTACTATATTGAAGAAATGATTAGGTTTATATCACGCGTAGGCATGCAATTATTTATCAGGCCCATTGTACTATCTCGATTATTCGGATACTACACAAACACTGCAAAATATTTAAATTTCGGATCACATCTTCAAAAAGTAAATCAAACAAATATAATCCATCAAACATTTTTATTTTGTCATTTGTCATGATATTTTCATGAATTTTAAAATTTAAGAAAATAATTGTGTTCGAACATGATAGTAGGTAGTAGTAGTTGTAGTGGTCTTACACTACCCATATCTATTATCTCGGTATTGAACTGAACATAATACCTACGTATGCTGTAGTTTCTATTGAAAATATATTGGTTCGGTGTTCTTCCACAAGGGTCAGTGATGTGACGTTGGTACTCAATTGCTCAGTCCCGGATGCCAGCGGGCGGGGTGCTAATATAGTTTTTTTCCAAATATACCTAGGTGTATTAGCCTGAAGGCAGCCAGTGCTGCCTCCTGCTGAAATGAAAACGATTGAAGGGGAGTTATTTGCAAAAAAAAATATTTTTGTTATTTGTAAAATTCTTAATGACGTAGGTCCTATGTAATGTATGGTGGGAGACCAGTGCTGCCTCCTGCTGAAATGAAAACGATTGAAGGGGAGTTATTTGCAAAAAAAAATATTTTTGTTATTTGTAAAATTCTTAATGACGTAGGTCCTATGTAATGTATGGTCTCCCGTAGCACATAATGCACGATGTGTCCGTGTCAAATTACTATGTACTACTAATTTAAAAATTAATGCCCAGACTAAACACTGATTGTGTCGAACTTTCGCCACTTCAATCGTAAAATGGAAGCTTGCTGCAGTTCTCTTTTTAATTATTCAGTTTATAGCTAATTTGTATAAATACATTTATAGTAGTGTCTAGACCAATACCTAATTGGTTCATCTACATATACATTTATATAATCCAATGCAATACAATCACTGTTATTAAGAATAAATCTGAGAGATTACACTGTTGCTTTACGTATTAGATAACATTTTTAGATTACAATATGTAATAACTCATTATGTCTATTCATTACCCATCGCTGAAATGTTACTAGTTCATATGGGAGTTTGAGACCTAGAGAATTGAGGTCAATCACATCAAATAGACGATTAATGTCGTTAAGACTCTCAGTAAAAAATATAACTTACATAAGAGTCATAGATCTACTGCAATACCTGACAAGCCATTGCAATAGATCAGGCGTTGGATACAAAAAAAGAAGTTTAGACAAACAAAGTAAAATATCACTTTGAGAAAACACGTCATTTACCACACTATTTTATTCTCAGCATGTTTTACTTTCTTTAGAAAGGCCATAAGGATTTAAATACTTTCATTCAAATACAGAACATTTTAATTCCAATGCTTGCAGACTGTTGCGAAAACCAGTTAAAATATATTTATGCTGCAATAATGCGGAAAGCACACTAAAGGTGTTGCATAGGGTTTCACTTTACTGCCAGGGTTGTAGAATTTGTTAGAAAGAGTCACCGCGGCCCTGGAACGCAAAGGACTTTAGAACACGGATGGTTTTTAGTCATTTATAAGAGTCTGACACTTCCTTCCGCTCCACCCGGAGCGGATGAAGTCATTCAGTTTAGGCCCTTAGAACTCGAGTTTATTATAATAAAAAAGCTTTTAACGTAACGTTTTTGAACACCGACTTCCGAAATTAAAGTTATTTTGTAATTTTTGGTTTTTTTGTTTAGAAGTCGGTTGTATTTTTTTGTGTTTTTTTTTTTGTTTCACTTTTTAGTGATTCACTCCCAGCTAAACATACCCATCACAGCGTACGTGGTATAAATTGGTGTAAAATATTGTTAACAGCAACACACAAGCTGAAATCGCATGTTTGTTTATTAACAAACATGCGATTTCAGCTATCCCGACTTATTTTCTATCATTTATTTCTTAAGACTTCCGTTTCCTCTCTCTGTTCTTCATCAGATCTTCACCAAACTAGAAAGGGACCACGTTGAAATACTAAGATGCTCTTCCAAACCATTATACACAATTTTATTTTTTCATTTTACTTCGACAAGAGGGAATGAGAACAACGTAAACGAAGCCAATAACTCAAATACTAGTAGTCGGATCTCAATCAAATTAAAATGGGACCACACGACAAGCACCAGCTTTCTTATAAAAAGAACCATCAAAATCGGCGAGTACAAAGTTATGAGGTAACACACCCAAAAAAAAAATCATATAAGTATAACATATAAGTAGTCGAATTGAGAACCTCCTCCTTTTTTGTAAATCGATTGAAAATGAAAGATCTTCACGCTTTGCATTTCCGTTCTTAAGAGTTATTTTTAATTTATTTAGATAATTTCGATGCTAGAAACTTATTCAGGATATATATTTTTAGATTATGTTTGAGATGACACGACGCTTTTACATATGAACATCTATACTAACCTATATAAAATTCTCGTGTGTTTGTGGTTGAACTCCTCCGAAACGGCTCCACCGATTTTCGTAAATCTTAGCGTGCATATCAACTAGGGTGGCGAATCGGACATCTATTTTTCATCCCCTGTTGTTAAGTGTGGTCCACCCCTGTTTTTTTTTATGTGGCAAAACGACGTTTGCCGGGTCAGCTAGTATACATACATATGTTTGTTTGAACGCGCTAATCTCAATAACTACTGGGCTTATTTGAAAAAATCTTTCATTGTTAGATAGCCCATTTATTGAGGAAGGTTATAGGCTATATATCATCACGATAAGACCAATAGGAGCAGAGCCCCAATTAAAAATGTTTAATACTTATTCCACGCGAACGAAGTCGCGCGCAGAAGCTAGTCATTAATATATTTAATATTTATTTATTTATTACTGCATTCTTTTTGTTTTATTTCCGCTCTTAATATTATTTTGGACTCAATTAGATAATATCGATGCTAGAAAGTCAATCAGGATATATATTTTTAGATTTTATTCGAGATGATACTCGCGACGCTTTTACTTACATATTAATTTAATCATCACTGCATTCAATTTTGTTTATTTTTCATTCACAATAAGAATATTTATTTATTTGAATTTACACGCGTTCTAAATGTTCAAACACAACACCACCCTAACGTCGTCGACCGGAAGAATATTTTTACTACAGGGCTGCCATAAGTCGTGTCGGGTGCAAACCTCCCGCAATTATAAAAAAAAACATAATTATGGCTTTTTCATCTTTTTGAATTTGGATTTCTAAAATAAAATAACGTTTTTAATCGATCGAAAAGTTTTATTGTAGCGTCTTTTCAAAGGCTATATAAATGGAAACATCAAAGGAAAATATGCGTGCGATAATTTTCTATAAATTTCAAAGGGGATTAATGCGAATTCAGTGCTTTTAGGAGATCTCTTCTGTGTTTAGTTATGCTGCACCACGTCTTAGGATTGTAGAACGCTGGTATTTAGAATTTCAACGTGGGTACTCTAGCTTCAGTGACAAGCCACGTGAAGGTCGTCGTGAAGAGAATATCGATGCCATACAGCAGCTAACCGTGGAAGATCGTCATGTGACATACCGTGAAATACAGGGAGCCATGGTCATTTCAGGGACTATTATCCATAAAATCCTGTACGAAGAACTCGGCGTAAGAAAGTTGATCTCTCGTTGGATACCACATTTGCTTAGCGACGGCCAAAAAGCAGCCCGTGTTAGAAGGTGTCCTAAATCTCTGCAGCGATTCAACCGAGAAGAGTCAAAACACGTTTATGATATGATTAGTGGTAATGAGTCTTGAATATATGCTTACGATCCAGATTTCAAGCAGCATTCAGCTGTCTACGTTTTCCAAGATGAGCCAAAACCGAAAGTACTATACGCTCACGGAGCACTTAAAAATAATGATTGCCTCGTTTGTGGCAAAGGGTGGTCACGTCGCCACTATTGTATTAGAAGATCGCAAGACGGTTAACGCTGACTGGTATACTACTGTTTGTTTGCCACAAATTGTCTGTTTTTATTTTCTTGTATCGTGTTATTGTTCTTCTAATAATATTAAAAAAAATACATAATAAAATCCTGTTTATTTCAATAAAAACTAGGAATAACATATTTATATCTATCTTATTTAAGTACCTATGTAGAGGAAAAGCAAATTGTAGATATTTTATCAAAATTAAATACTTTAGAATTGTCGTAAAAAATAAATACGAAATTATGTCATGTGTTTCATTTTTTATCAATTAAGTTAGACATTGATTACAAATAAAAATTAAACCCTATTTAATTCAGTTACATTTTTGCCTGAACTGCCGAAAACTGACACCAAAAATAAAAATTCTTAAAGTAAATTGTATAGTGGCACGGATTTAAATATTTAATTTACTGACCTACTTGTAAAACTGGATCTCTTCTATAAATGCCCAAATAAAGATTGGCATCTACGTTTGGTATGTTTGTATTTTTCCCATCGAGTACTGAAATTAGATGATTTATTCGAAAACTTTAACACACATATTATTATGTAATTCCCTCTACACGTTATCGGCAAAAATCTGGGTTAAAATTATTGCTAAGTTCGCCTTATTTTCGGCGTTACTTGCCTGGAGATTACTCCATGGTGATGGTGGATTCACCATTGTGGGAATGTCTTCACATACGTACGCACAAACAATTCAACTAGCAAGTGGGTCCATGTAAAATCAGCATCGAACTTTCCAAATACACCCGCATCGGTCCCACTCACCGAGCTATTGTCAAGAGCAAGTGCTCCTCATCATTGCAATTAGTTGTTACAAATCGATTCACCGATTTATTAAATAATAGTCGATTGTTGACTCCATCAGGGTTACATGAATTGTTAGAACTATGTGATTCAGGTTTATGTTCTACGTTGAAATGTTTCGTTACGAAACTGTATCTATTAGTATTATTTGCTGCGGCTCTTAAATATTTTCTGAGAATTTTATCACCGTGAACAGAATTGCTCACTAATATCTTCTTACCATATCTCCTTTGCCTTTCCAAGTTGTATAATACACAGCACAACGTTATCTTGACTAATAAAACATCCAATCCTGAAATGGTAAAGTCGTATAACCTTATTTGAGATGAGAAGCGGCAGGCTTCATATCTTAGGGCGATGTTCCAGAGCTGCCCGTTGCGACGGACACATTTAGAATATCTAGCGCAATCTCAGTGGCGGTTTATTTAGTTTGATATTATCTTACCTTTACTAAGTCGTGAGACAAATGTCAGGAGAATTTGGCACAACGCATGCAGCGTGCCAGCAACTGCTGTGGTCCTTTTTGGGTACCGCCGTATCAGACTAACCGAGTTTATTCGCAGACGTGATTCATTTTAATATCCTTATGCGGGTTAGAAACGAGTTTAGAAATCGATAAATAGGAACAAGGTTTATTATGCACATTTGTAAGTTATATAGAGCTGACCCCACGCTTGGAACTAAACTAGGTACTCACAATTTCTCTCGTCACATGAAACGAGTAGAGTAACCGCACTTCATTAAATATTGTTGTAATAAATATTGTGAATTTTATTTTTTCTTTCATATCACTTTTCCCTATACATATATATTACTTTACTCTTTGGCTGGAAGTGTTGCATATGCAACAAACTACAAACTCATTTACATGACTGATGACATCATTATAGATATTACGCCAGTAGAGCATGAATCACTAAATCGGAATTTTATTGTTTCGTTTTGAATACAAAACCTTACAAACGCGCAACAACCCGTTTGTCATTCTTTTTAAATTTTTAATCTAGACCTCACGGGTGTTTAGTACAGAACCAAACAATGAGTACTAAAAAGGTTTTTACTGCGGCGCTGGCGGATGTTATCTGCTCAGTCGCCTTGATCTTTGCACAAACCTGCACAGAACGCGCTTGACCTCCATCGCCTCCGTGCAGCCACGTACAAATGTACAATACACTTCTCTCTTGGACAGAAGTACTATCGATATTTTGGCAATAAACCTTGAATATCTAAAAAAAATAAGTCATGGTCCCCCAGACAATATCTCGAGGCCATTATGATATTTGTTTATGCCAAGTTGAAATAAACATGAAAAAATTGCAGGCTCAGTTCAATTCAATAACCAACACGTCTAATGTATTACGTATTTAGAAATGGGGAATACAGTCGGTATCGGTCTCCAAACAAACATTTTTCCATGGCATTTCTAGGGCACAACAATGTAGCTCCATCCGTATGAAAATTGCACTACAGGCTACAGGTAACAATTTTATAGAAACTCTGAACAAGAAACTAGTCGACAATATAAAAGCAGTGTTCAATTTTAACCGCAAACGACTTATTTTATCTGCTAGAGAAGTTAAAGATAGCCCGTTACGCATTATTGAACTGTTTGATAATAGGGGAACAATGCTATCAAATATAAATTATAAATAGCAATACTGAAGGTAAGCGAGACGTCGGAATGGTTTTAAAGATAACCATTTGTCCTTTTTATGGCTTTCTTGGTGCACCATATTAGGTAGTTGTGATGATTCGTGAAAATTACTCACATTTAGTTTAAGCTATGTTTTGAATTACAACCTAAGAGCAGAGACCGATGAAGTTCCTTAGTTCTGAAATTTAGAAACGTTCCAAAACCTCGGGCATATCAAAGTAGTGCATACATATGCATGCAGCACGTCCTAATTTATTTAAACTTTGTGTTAAGTAGTAGGAGTTAATGCAAAAAGGGATTATCTACCAGTCTGCTTTTTTTCTGGATGGGAAATCATCGAATGACTTCTCCCGGTCTGGGCGGAGCGGAAGTGTCAGACTCTTACTGACTAAAACCCATCCGTGATCCTTCTAGTGCCTTTTGCGTTCCAGGGCCGCGGTGACTCTTTCGAACAAATTCCGCAACCCTGGCAGGCACTGACCCTATGGGGTCCCGTCTTATGTGTTGACAGCTCTTTGAGGTGCACGTGGAATATGACGCGCCGTCCCAAAGCTCGCAGTCCGCAGGCCCGCGCCTAGGGTGGCCAGAAATTGCTCCGCGTTTCCCGACACCCGGTGCGTCTTCTGTTGCGGCGGCTGGAGTGTTAGGTTTCCCTCTCTCTCATGCGCTCCGCCTCCTCCTTCACTAGCATTACTGCTTGGCATAAGGAGGTGACCGCTTCCCATGCCTCCTCGCTCCGGACCATGATTGAACCAGGGCCGGACGCGAGAGGTCGCCGCAGCCAATCGCCTCGACGAGGACACGGCGTTGCTTCGCCCAAGTAGAGCAGACCTCAACCTTTGCTCCACCGTGTCCTCCAGGTGATCCACGCAGTTTTAACACCCGGGCGTGTCTACCAGTGTACTTTTAGATTAAAAATACTACGCTGTGGTGTGGTGGTCAGTTGATACTTCAAAAAAGCTGATTTTGGTTAGTAGGTACCTAGACATTCTCTTTCAAGTACATCACTGCCTAAACATTCTGAAGAAAGGTTATGTCATAATATGTTACATTCAACTCAACTATCAATTTCAGTTTCTGCACAACTTTTCCTAAGTTTGTTGTTATCGGACTTCCAGTAAAACCACGTACTGCAATTCCAGTCAAAAATGCTGGCAGTATCAGTAGATCAACATTGACAGAACAAACATTTGTAGAATCCGCCATGTTTGTTGTTCTGTTGGAGACAGACATACACAATCATTGTATAGCATATATAGCTATTGGTAAGTTAGAATTGAGCATTCCGATCCATTCGAATAGTTTATGTTAAAAACTATTCTAAATTATACAAAAAAGTTTGTTATATGGCTAAAACTTAGTACTTGAGTTCGAAAATAGCAGTAATGTGATTAAAATGACATGGAATATTATTATTAGCGAAACGGGAAGGTCTTGCAATTGAACCAATGGTTATAGCCTTACTATTAATGATAGTATAATTAATTAAGATTCTGAAGTCGCCGCGGCTTTTGAAAATTTCTTTGCAGAGATTCCCGTATCAACAACTAAGTTTCTAAATTCATCACCCACCGCTGCAGAAATTTACTTAAAGAATAGAAGAGTTAAAGTTCCAACATGTCTCTTGTAAATATATATAATATAATAAATACTTTTAATTCTTTGAATTAAAAGAATGTTTTTTTTTTATTCAATTAATTCTGTTGATCTTGCAAAGTTCATTATACAAATTGCGGCATCTACCTTAGGAGGTGTTATTTTTAATAAAGGTATTGACCGTAGTGAGTTTCCTGATCTAATGAAGTATAGTAAAATAATACCTTAATTTAAATTGGGTAGTACATCAGACCCTATTAATTATAGAACTATATCAGTGCTACCTACTTTTAGTAAAATGCAAAGATATAAACAAAAACTGTGACATAATAACCAATTTGATTTTACACGCGGTCGTTCAACAACCGATGCCTACGTTGAACTGGTAGGACATATTGATAATGCATGGGAGGACAAATGCGATTCTTTGGGCATTTTTGCGATTTGTCCAAAGCATCCGATTGTATTCTCCATGACACATTAATCAGGAAGCTACACTATTACGGAATCCGGGACGCCTCCTTGGATCTTCTTACTTTTTACTTATGTACGTAATAGGATTCGCGAGTTGACGTCAACAGTAAAAGATCTCCTGGAACTGTAGTGAGGATGGGGGTCCCTAAGGCTCGATTTTAGGTCTCTTTTTGTTTCTCATTTATATAAATGACTTGCCGTACCTCGTAAAGGATAATCATAAATTGTCCATAAAACTTAGCTCTGCAGCATATGCCTTAAGAAAAAAACGTGGCTGATAGATGTAGAGACTGCACGTTTAGTATACTTTGGTTATTTCCATAGTGTGATGTCGCTGATATTCAGACTGAAAAAACGAGCTATTTGTGCAATTTACAAATTAGGTCCTAGATACTACCTCAGAGACAAATTTAAAGAGATTAATATAATGACTGTGCCCTCTCAGTATGAGAATCTTTTGTATGACCATAAAAATATTAATGTATTTAAAATATACACAGATATTCATAACGTAAATACTAGGAGTAAACATAATTTTGTCATCCAAAAACCAGGCTCAATAAAACAGGTGTTTCATTTATCATATCATCCCTCCCTACATCCAAGACCTTGGTATTAACAAATTTTAATTGGTTATAAAACGTAAGCTATGCCAGAAAGCTTTTTACACAGTTAAAGACTATATTGAAGACCAAAAGGCTTGGGATTGAGCTGTTTCAACGATGTACACATGTGGCCTAATGTTACGTTTATCCATTGATACTGTCTCATTTTTAGACTTTGACATTTTATATTCTCCTGTTTGTGCAATTTTGATTTTGAGATGAATGTTTACAAAATTGATTGAGTCAGGCGTTACTTTGCGGAAATCCATTTTAAATTTAAAACTAGATATATTGTTTTCATTTTCAAATTTATGAATGTTTACTTTATAAAGTATTATTTTTATTACTGCGACTTGAATATTTATTTTGTAAAGTATTTTAATTTTATTTATTATGATTGACATGAATACTTACGTTGTAAAGTATTATATTTTTTCTTAATTTATTTTTGTGAATATGAGGACTATATGGGTATTATTTTCTTTTTTTTTCCTTCTTTAAAGCATATTTAATTTTAACGATGTCTGGCAGTTTGAAGTACTACCTACCCTACGCAAATGTCTTTTCTTTGGCATTAAGTATTCATCGGGCCGATGAGCTCCGTATTGTTTGTAAGTTGAGCTACTCGACTACTCACAAAGACTTGTACTGAATGGACAGGCTCACTTAAATCGGTGGAGTTCTTTCCTCAAACGACCATTTCAGACACAGATGTGCATGGTTACCATATAACATATTGTGAATGTGAGGACTATGTAGATCGCCATATTAGGGTCTTATTTCAGTTTGTCTGGCAGTTTGAGTAATTTTTGCGGCCTACCCGTATGTCCTTACTTTGGTATCGTTCGTCAAATCGTTGAGCTTCTTAATGTTTTAAGTTTGAGCTATACGGTAACTGACAAATTCTTGCACTGTCTAGAGGGCCATTCAAATCTGTGTGGCACTTTTCTCAAAAGGCTACCTTAGAAATTAACCTACATGGTTCTCATATGACTTGACCAGAACAGATTGTATGGACTTTAAAAGAGACCTTGACCTCTAAGTTTGTTTCGTTGTTTCTTCTCAGGGTATTCGGATAGGATTCCAACATCGGATTCTTTAGCTTAAAATTACCAGAAATATTGGACGCGTAAATGTGTTGTTTAACCTACTTACAAAATAAATATCACCCACCAAAAACATTTTCATACAAAAATGTTGCCAAGACTAATCTACGTAGCTGTAAAAAAAGTTATCAAATCTCGTATAACGCCAAGCTCTAACGACTACACGCTCTAAAACTACAAGCTAAGTTTAGTCAAAACTTTATACCTATTAAACCTGCAAACGTGTGCATCAGGATGGCTGGACCAAAGCGATTTGCGTTTGCCCCAAATTGTAGCAATTTTTGTATACAATAAAAGTGCGCTGATATACATATAAGAACGTTTCCAAGCACCACGTAGTGAATGCAGGTCTTTCGAAGTTGAAAAATTGGGTACATGCTACTGGAATCTATAGTAGCAACTAGCAATACCCGGAAAAATCATTAGGGTGCAATTTATTGCGACCTTTTTATCTGTCTACAGTGACTGGCCCAACATGTAATTAATTTTCATTTCAGAAAGTTTGTAACTATCCATACAATACTGATGTAGGTATGAGATGGACTACAGAATCAGTAATTTCATGTAATACGCAACCTAATAGCAATACAGATATAAACCATTTTAAAGAGGTTACGATGTTGGTAAACAGAACCACAGTAGAAATATGGAACAGTACAGAAACTACGAACAAACGGTCGAAACGGCACACTCACACATACGCGCACATCTACGAGGCCCCTAAGGGACTTTCGCGGTGCGCTCAGTGGCGGGTGCCGTGTTCATAGATAATACCTACGCTATTATAATGGCTATAGGTGGACCACTCAGGTTTTCGTTTTGCAAAAACTGTGTACCCAAGCACAGATTTTTAATACTAGTATTAAATCCTTATACCGAAGACTAATTTTAATTTATATTGTATTATAATTTATATAACATAATAATATGGAATAAATTAATCCTTATGAGTATGAAAAAATAAATGACCATAATTTTACGACAACATTATATTCTAGTCTAGTCAAAGGAAATTTAGCCTTCCTACTTATTTTGTGAAGTAAGTACGTTTCTATGTGTATGTTTCACATAGAAACGTACTTACTTCACAAAATAAGTAGGTAACAATAATTTTTCAACATACAGAAATCCTTCATCAAAATTTTAGGGCAGATATTAGGTATAATTGAAATGGAATAAAATGGCATAGAAATGATAAACAATATTCAGTTTGTATTTTTTTTTTACAATGGCATTATTTACATTTTGACCAAAGAAGAAAGTCGCATGGAATAACAAGCACTAACGCATTTTCGCGTGACTATTTCTCCCAGTCAACTCCTACCGCAAGTCGTGTTAAAGAACTTCGATCCAATAAAACACTTATTGCAAACATTAAAAGTGACAACCCTAACTCTCTACTGGAGCGTAGGTAATTATTTCAACAAATGGGCTTAGTTTCCATACTGTTCCATATTTTTACTGTGACAGAACGTTGTATATCAATTTTACTTTATCTATACTATCTATATTAATATTATAAAGAGGAAAGATATGTATTTTTATATTTTTGTATGTAACGAATAATCTCAAAAACTACAGGACCGATTTCAAAAATTCTTTTTTTTTTAATTCACCACTAGAAAGCTACATTCACCCAGAGTAACATAGGCTATATTTTATCCCCGTATTCCCACGGGAACGGGAACTACGCGGGTGAAACCGCGGGGCGCTGCTAGTATTTTATATAATACTTGGGCTTTTGCCCTGCAGCGAGAAAGAATAAGCTAAAAAATGATATGCAACTCTTATTAGACACTCGTACGTATATCTGGTTCACTCCTTACCCACGGATTACCGATTTAATCAATAATAACATTTTAAATTAGGATATCGTGCGACGTAACTCTGAGGCCCATTTGATAGTGCCTAGCCAGTGATCGAATTTTTGGATCCATTTTGTATCCGTACCGAACTATACGGCTAATAAATCCACAACTAATTAGACATCAATAAACAGTATAATAACGTAAAAATAAAAAATAAAACTATTTTTTCATTTCAAGAAAGTTTAAACTATCACACATACCTAGGTACTAGATAATGTTGAAGATGGAGCTCAGAATCAGTATTTACATGAAATAGGCATTCTTATAGCAATATAACGAGAGTAGAAGAATCTTTGGTAATAGTTTATCATTACCAAACATTTACGATGTTGGTTAAGAGTTTGCTATTTAATCATAATTTAAACGATATTGCGTGACTGAAATATTTTCTTTCGAAATCAATCGTGTGTCAAATGACTCGTTGCCGTGGAGGCGTCGAATGGTGGGAGGTTTCCTAACATTTGTTAGGAAACCTCCCACCATTCGATTCGTAGGTAAATTTCGTACAATGAGGTCATTGTACGAAATTTATCAGTTCTGTATTCTTGTGATTATTTTTTTGTTAAAAATTAAAATATTACTTACTAGCTTCTGCCAGCGACTTCGTCCGCGTGGAATAGTTACTTTACCCCCGATTTTGAAACTCTGAGCCCGATCGGTTTAAAATTGACAAAAGATAGACATATGCTGTTTCGGGATATTTTTTAGATAATTTTATGTAGAAAATTTCCGTAATACATGATTTCTATGTAACTTTAACCATTAAGGCTACACACGCGACGGAAGCTTATAAAATGGAGTAACTTCTCCCGTTTTCCCAACATTTTCCTTCACTGCTCTGCTCCTATTGATTGTAGCGTGATGAAAAGTATACTATAACCTGCCCAGGAGTATGAAGAATAATTGCACCAAGTTTCGTTAAAATCGGTCGAGTAGTTTTTGTTTCTATAAAGAACATACAGACAGACAGACAAAAAATTTACTGATTGCATTTTTGGCACCAGTATCGATCACTAATCACCCCCTGATAGTTATTTTGAAAATATATTCCTTGTACAGAATTGACCTCTCTACAGATTTATTATAAGTATAGATAGAAGATGTTTGTTTTTATGACAGTAAAAGAAGGGAGAGTTCAGTGTCATAGGCTACTTTTAACCGAACCCGCGAGCAAAACTCGTTGTAAAAAGGGAAATATGATTGTTAGGCGAATATTTTTCTCATGTGTGAACACACTGTATTATTCTTCACTCTTTAATAATTATAGAAATGAATCCTCTTTGGCGAAGCTGGATTTGAATAAACATTTGGAGTGATCGTGTATTTTGTGGTTAACAATTGTTTTGAATGAAGAAAATATATCTAGAAAGTATGATATCTAATATCAATCAATTGAATTACATAACTTTATTTGAAGTGTGGAAAGGGGGATTAGGTATAGGTACCTTATTTTAGTTACGATGTCGGCAATAGAAGAGGTTATTTACCTACACCTTTCCTTGTGGATGTCGCAAATCGCAAGTATTGTGCAAAGGCACAGTAGGTATAACTAGGAAATATTGTAATACTGTGGCAAAGGTGTCACACAACAACATGGCGTGAAAATTTGCTTTCCCTAAAGGTTGCGAGGGTCACATGGCAGACACAGTCGTTATTTCGAAGAATATAAACTTTTGACACTTTATTATGCCATTAAAGCTTAGGTAAATAGTTATATATTCAGTTATTCTTATAAACAACATGTTATCGGCATATAGAGAGACAACATTTAAAATTTGCTACTTTTTTCGAGCCACAGCAACAACAAACGACGAGGTTGGATATTGTCGTCAGGAACATCTTTGCAAATATTGCACAGCTAAATTGTTAAATCCCGAAAAGTCAAGATGGCGGTTTTGTCGTTCTGTGAGTGGGTGTATATTTCTGTATATGTGTGTCTAGCAGTCGCATTGGAGCTGCAAATACTTTAATTTATACCAATCCAGATCCTATGAAAACTTTTCTTTGGTATGACTCCAAAAGTCTTACCTTCTCTCATTTAATTGAAATAAATAGTTAGACATTAAATAATCAAGCAAGTATGAAGGAAGACATATAAGAGACATATCAATAACAAAGCTACTTGTGGGACCAAAACATTTTCTTATTGAAAGTGAATGGAAAGGAAGTTTCCTATACACTTGTCTCCGAAGTCTAGTACAGTAATCATGTCGTTACACGAACAACGCGTAAGTCTCACATATAAACAGCTATTTGTGGTCACACAACAAATGGCCATCATTTGTCACACACGGTTGTCGGTGAGCGAATTTCTCTACGATTATATCATTCAAGTATATACGCACTGGTGTACCGTGATGTATCGTTGTAGGAATATAATAAATAGCAAAAAGTACTACTATACTATATACAGACCTAGTGAAGACCACGAGTTTACCCTAGATACGAGTGCCACAAGACATACCTAGCTGAAATAGCTACCGAAACGGATAGGAGATACTTCATTAGTGTACATACTGGCACGCCAAAAGTAGAAAAACACATACCAACAGATTAAATGACAAATACAAACAAAACTTAGAGGCCCTTTTTTGTCGTGGCCACTCCCCGTTCAACATTCTAAGTTTGATTAGGTACTTCCGGACTATCCTGTAATAATAATAATATTTTATTTTTTATAAACATACCTAAATATGACTATCAATGTGAAGGCCTGACTCCAGAGCTAGGTATTTCATACCTGTATTTCAGGAGTCAGTTTCTTCTTCCTTAATACATGCTTCTTATTGTATGCAATAATTTCATAGAAACAACTAGATTTACAACAGAAATATCAATATTAAAATTAAATTTATAGTTTTACATAAATTTAAATTCAATGATAATTTAACTTCACATCACATTTTTTTTCACATTTTTGGTTATACATATATTTTATACTAGCTGCTGTCCGCGACATCGTCCCCGTGGAATCCCCGATTTTAAAACATTCTTTATCGCTGCTCCGCTCCTATTGGCTTAAGCGTGATGATTTATAGCCTAAAGCCTTCCTCGATAAATGGTCTATTCAACCCAAAAAGAATTTTTCAATTCGAACCAGTAGTTCCTGAGATTAGCGCGTTCAAACAAACAAACAAACAAACTTCAGCTTTATAATATTAGTATAGATTATTTATAGTTATCAAATTAAATAATATTGTAATGGTTGACTCTTTAGATAAATTTGAAACTTTTAGTTTACGATTAACCTGTGACAAGAATGAATATGAAGACGATGAAAAACAGTCGTGTGTGTAAGGATGAGAGTGTGAGTGTGAGAGTCATGTGCAAGGGTGAGAATGTGAGTGTGGGAGTGTAGGAGTCATGTGCAAGGGTGAGAGTGTGAGTGTGGGAGTGTAGGAGTCATGTGCAAGGGTGAGAATGTGAGTGTGGGAGTGTAGGAGTCATGTGCAAGGGTGAGAGTGTGAGTGTGGGAGTGTAGGAGTCATGTGCAAGGGTGAGAATGTGAGTGTGGGAGTGTAGGAGTCATGTGCAAGGGTGAGAGTGTGAGTGTGGGAGTGTAGGAGTCATGTGCAAGGGTGAGAGTGTGCATGTGTATGGCGTAGAGTTTGTAGCTGTTTGCGTGATTTTTATTTTTGTATGAGTCTAGGCGGGATATACCAGAATATGCTTCAAATCCGCTGCAATAGTTTTTCGATTTTCTCGTAATCATGTGAAAGCAACCAAGTTTTCACTTTTTGTCTTGTTTCGTGGATTGTTAGTGGATTAATATTTAGTGTCGTGTTTAACTTATTATATAGGTAGGTAGCCTGGTGGTGACCTCAAATGAATTTAAAGCCCCCAGCCAGGGAACAGAGGCCCTTCTTAAGACTGGCTTTTATGTATCAGAGCAGCCGTACGTAAGTGTCAATGCCTTCATGATTTCGTTGGGAAAACGGGATAGTGCTATGCGTCCTGCTGGTAGCTATGCAGAGTTAGCATAAAGTGAACCGTATTTCTATCTTGTTTGTATGAATTGGCTGATGACTTCACTTAAGCTTACTCGGTGAGATGTTTACAGAATCGTTCTGCTAAGTAGCTCCGTCTCTCTCTCATTACAGAAAATTATGATGGTATTTGCACTTTATAGTAGGGTTTACCTTATTATTCAGAGAGTTTTAGGTGAAACAAGCTTTAACATTATTGAATTAGGTAAGTTCCTACTAGGAGAAGTTCTAAGATATTCTTTCCACGCTGCCCTATCTTAGGTCCTCACTACACGTCTCGTGAACGCGTGGCCTGGCTCAAAATAAACTTAATGTTGAAGCTGAAGATAAACCTATGAATATATCTATCGCACTTGTAAATTCAGTTATCAGCTGCACTGTTTACGATTGTAGCTTCCGAAATGGCGCGAACATAAGCTTAAATTAACCTTAATTACGCTTTATCTTTTTGGTTTTAACTTAGGCAACACTATAAAATGTAAAATACTTACTTTTACAAGTATTTTCGGTTTGTTGGTAATTCTTAAAAATAGATAAATAAACATGGAAAAATAAAATAAAAACGTGAAAATAATAAAGATAGATTTACAAACTAGGTTTAGTGACATATTTCAGAAGATTGGAACGAAATAATGACTATTGTAGTTCCAAAGACGGTGAAGCATTTAAGCGCCTATAAACACAAAAAGTTCTCAAACCAAATACGACTACATTAGCATGCCATCATTGCAAAACGAGTGCCAAGTGAAGCGGTTGAATATTCCGTTGCATACCTGCATAATCATACATCTGATCATTTCTAAAAACAATACCGAGAACATAAAGTTGGTGCACGGTTATTTCGAAAAAAAAAAACAAATATATTGTCTGTTGTAGGCATGCGATCATATTTGAGGCCAAGTGATTATTTTTTTTGTCTTAACAAGATAAGAGAATTGATGGTGTTAATGAAAGATGGTTAACAATCTACGTATCAAGCGCCATGTGTTCTGTATCATCATTCATCATTCATCAACAAGAGGTGCAAATTGATGAATTCATCGATTAGTTCACATTTAACATTGTAAACTGGTATTTTCTGATATGATTGATTTCACACCGTCACCGAATGCTACTGTTTTAGTGCTAAAGACTGATTCATTTAAGCCCAAGTTTCACGGTCCTCCTGACTTCACACGGGTCATTGCTACCCTGAATCAATCTGACTAAACTTTTTCCAACTGTACTGAAATCGGCTTGCAGTCTAACTGGATGCAGCTCAGTACCATTTAAGATACTGCCTATCTGCCCTCCGCAAGTAACTCGGTAACTAGGTAGCATAACAGCCCGTAGCAAGACTGCTGTCAGAGTTTCTGGCTCTTCACTATCTGTCAAGACATTGCCATCACGAATCCGTTGTGAAAAATGCGCTAGTGCTGTTGCACAAGCTCATTTCGGATTCGTCTTGTATAGCCCCTTCTCTCACAACGGAATCATGATGACATTGGCACGTTATAATAGGGGGCAATAATGGCAGGGCTTTAACAATATCAATGGTAGTTTCTATCATACATTTGAATATAAGGTATAATACGAACAAACATGATTAGATATAGATGCCACTTAAAGATCATACCTAACAACAAATGCACCGTCTGTTTGATTCTTGAGAATACTGCACTTGCGTGTCTTCAAGTGCAGCATCATATGTGTAAGTGTGTATTAAGAGAACATCTGGTACATTAATAAAGTTATTCTCATTTACCTAACAAGGGATTCTCAACTTTGCAAAACAGATGATCTAACGAATAAACTAGGTACCTTTTAATTCCATTTATTAATACCAGTATTGCTAAGACGTACCATGTTAGCCAGGCACTGGGTTATGGAGGTTAATAGAAAGTCTCTCCATGTAAAATACTGGTAAGTATTCAGCTGAATCCGGTTTGACTGTAAGCGGGCCCCATATAATAGGGTATTTTACTGTAAAAATCTAATTAGTCCGTCTGATAGATTTACAAAAAATATTGGACACGTATTTTTTCTTTTTTCACGTAAACAAAAAATGAAGACGATACAGTGCGTTGAAAACTCACGTGACGTCACGTCGCTGGTAAAAATTGTAGCAACGTAGTGACGTCACATGAGTTTTCAACGCACTGTATCGTCTTCATTTTTTGTTTACGTGAAAAAAGAAAAAATACGTGTCCAATATTTTTTGTAAATCTATCAGACGGACTAATTAGATTTTTACAGTAAAATACCCTATTGGGAAAAGGCTAAGCAGATGATGATTCATTTAATTCACATAAATACACCAACATCCTGTCTACAATAATTACCAGAGGATCCCGTGTAAACAAGTCTCTCACATGCATGCACATCGTTCACAGAGTAGGCCTAATGAATTAATGTTTAACTTAGTCAGTCTTAGAAAAAGATTTTGAAATGACGATAACACAAAATCGAAATAAACCATTTTGTCAGCATCGTAAAGGTGTTAATCACAAACGAAGTAGAACAATGTTGAGTAATAAACACATTAGAACAGCAGTTGAACACGAGGTGTCACGAGACAGCTCTCGTCCCGCTATCGACGCGAGGCTGTGGGAAATTGGAAACGTCAGCGAGGTGCGTGACTCCATCAGCTATTGTTTTATCTGGGTCTGAGGTTCTATATCTTTGTCCCAAGATGCGTTTGATGAAGATCATTTTGGTGTCGAGTAAAAAGGTTTGCTTAGATGACGAAGTTGTAAGATTACATGATTTGGGGCAAACCTTAAATACAATGTCAAGTAACGAACTGAAAAGCTCGATTGAAAAAAAATCTATAAAATATAGATTCCGACGCTACGTAAAAGAAAGAACCAATTTTCTAATTCATAAAACCAGATTCTTATGCATGGCGCGGTTATTTAACTGAAATTACAAACATGCTGAATATTAATAGGAACCGTATTTTATGGCTAGCAGTGCATCTGGTTTAGAATCTGGCTATACTTGTAATCCGGGAGATGTAGAGGGCTATAACTTGCAGGCAGTTTGCAAACTTTGAGCGCCTTATGAAGCGCTAAGAAGTAGGTACTGGTTTAATTGCCGCGTAACAGATTCGACCTGACAGTAATAAGAGCGACTTAAAAACTTGTATAGCTGATGATTTAATGTTTTACACTCATAATGTGAACTTGTTCTTGTGGACGATGTTAAACAGACTATTGTTGAGTGCAATTAATCTTTTTCCTTTAGTTTCCTTTGGATCTTTCTGATACATGTCGTATAGCCACTGTAATTTAATAGTAAATGTTGATTATATGTATGGCTTTCGCAGTGTTTCTCATATATTAATTAGCAAGCCATGAGCAAAGAAATGCCGTGTTTATGTAAAGACGACATTCAATTATGCATAATGAGGTGGGAAATATTATGTAGGTAGTTACTACCATTCACGCTATCTACATTACCTGTATTTAAAAATGGCGTTACGATAGTTTATTTTTAGAAGGATCAGCTGACGTACCATGAGGTGTTAAAACGTGAGTCTTCCGAGCGAAAAAGAGGGATAGAGTTATACACCCTATATACATAGCTCCATCCATTTTTCTCGCTCGGAAAACTCACGTTTTAAGACGACATGGTACGCCCGCAGTTCAGAAACGGTCTTTTACTAGGTACATTTTTGGATTAAAAAATCTTAACATTATAATCGCTGCGACAGTACGACATCGGTACATACTACGCTTTTTTTTTTGGATAGGAAATCATCAAATGAGCCCTCCCGCCCTGAGCGGGGCGGTAGGGAGTGTCAGACTTTTACTGACTAAAACCCACCCGTGCTCCTTCTTGTGCCATTTGCGTTCCAGGGCCGCGGTAACTCTTTCGAACAAATTCCGCAACCCTAGCAGGCACCGACCCTATGGGGCCCCGTCCCTGGTGCATACAGCTCCTTGAGGTGCGCGTGGAACACAACGCGTCGTCGACTCGGCCTGGTATCGGACGGCGAGCCACCCACGCTCACCGTCCACAGGCATCAGCCACTGCGCAATAGCACAGCGGCCGACTTGTCTCTGCAGGAGGCTGCAATGGGACCAATACTGACACTCCATTTCAGCCCCCTCCCGAGTATCAGGAGTCGCAGCACCCACAGCAGCAGCGGCAGAAGCGGCGACGGAAGCCGCGGCGGCGGCAGAGGCGGCGGGCGGCAGAGACGGCGGCGGCGACGGACCTCTTGCGTTTGGTCGGGGCGGTTGGCGCGCAGGCCTGTCCCCCAGCCCAGTGGTACATACTAGTATACTACGCTAAGACAGAGTGGCGAAGCAGATAGATAGAGAGGCAGATATAAAGTTCCAGACTTCAACTAACATAGTTAAAACTGTTATGCAACAGATATAGTTTTTAGTTTTACCTGATAAGTTGTTTTCTTTGTTTGTTTATTTATTTAGATTTATTTTTTTTGTGCGTCGTTTCTGGAATAAACGAGTTTTATTTCTTTTTTCTTTCTGATTAAACAAGAAAATTAGTTTAATGAAATGGTTTTTTGTAAGAGTAAAAAGGCAAGTAGCTAGTGAAAAAGCACTTCATTAACCGAATTATAATTAAATAGTAAATAATATCAACATTAAATTAAGTAAAGCGATTGGCTTTCAACTTTAATTTTCTCTAATTTTTGTTGTTCATAAATTATTTCTTAATAGTATTTCTATTACAACCATAGTTAAAACAAGTTCTCCACTGCAATATAATACATAATTTATGTCCGGTAGGGACGGAGACTTGTGAGTTTTATGTAGATCACCGAGGAGCCGGTGATTTTTTTTATTTAGTTATACCTACATTATTATCTGAAAAAAATTTAAAAGTCATCCTGAAATCTCTTAAAATTTACAACAATATTTGTCATTTTTAACCGACTTCCAAAAAAGTTTTTATGTATGTTCGGGCATCTATCAAATATAGATGGTTTCGCAAAAATTTTCATTTGAAAGGGGTTTATTCCGAAATGGTCCCATTTAAATTTTATATAGATCTGATGATGGGTGTCGGAGACAGACAACGGAACTCTTCGAAAAATGATAGCATCCTCCTTCCTCTGATCCTTCGGGATTGCTGAAATCGCATATTTCTTTATTGTTTACACCAATGTCATTGGTACGTTTAGGTGTTGTTGTACGGGGATACCACTAAAAAGTGAATAATAAAAAAAACTTTTTACAAAAAAATACCACCGACATCTACACAAAAAAAAAAACTTGGTGTTTTTGGTTGATTTATAGTTTTTTGAACACCGACTTCCGCAATTAAAATTATTTTGTACTTTTTGGTTTTCTAAAATCTTAACCTTTACCGTTTAAAGTAAATGGTAGAAACGTGTCAGGCAGACTAATAAATGTGGTAAGTATGTGTTCATAATAGCAGGTAATTACTAGGGCGCAGTTCCAATTGGCGTACAGTTTGCGGCTGACTGTTTCCCTGAGTTAGCGCCCAATATGTAATATTTTCAATAGAACGTAGGGAAGGCAACAGCACACAGTAACCTGGTTGTGGGTATACCATAAAAAAACTCTAAAGTGGAGTAAAAAACGGCTAAACCTTGCTATAACTATAGTAAGTCTTGGTGTGGTGGGTTTGTCAAGCCCTGAGCAAAAAAAATACAATGATATTATCAAGCAAGAACATTGAAAAAACCAGATTGAACTAAGAAAATTTCCAGACGTGCGGCACAATTTGGACTTTGCATTCATACTGGTCTGTTAACAACTTATGTTGCCTGTGACATGTCACCGTCCTGCTAATCATGAAATATTTTCTACAGATACTAATGAAAGTTTATCAGAGTGGATACAGTGCAGGTCCTTGCTCCACGACATGAGTTCGAATCCTGCCGACCGCTTAAGTACTTTTCGTTTGATTTTGTTAAATATATTTAAAAAGGAGTTCCTGGCCTCAGTTTACGTGGAAGCAATGGTAGTACTGGTACTAATATAATTTGTTATACATTTTTGGAAGAAAGTTCCTGACAAACTCATTGGAGCAACACTACTACAAGCAACATATAACAGATTTTTCAAACTCTTATTTATATCGTCTCAAAGATTAATAAGAGTTATCTACCAACTAAATGGAAAAATGAACACGACCAACCATCAACTACATAGAAAACCAGTCAAGATCAAGCCGATGATGTATCAGATCTAAAAAGCAGATCTTGTCCATTAAAACAACAGACTGATTGAACGCGGTATGAACTTCATTAATACACATGCAGTATGAAGACGTTTTCAGTAAAGTCGCAGCTTTAGAAAAAGAAAAAGCCGAGAGCTCGGAAATTAATTCTCACCCATAGAATCAAATTCAAGATCTGCACTTCCAATCTCGACAAGCTAATATCGAAATTCGTAATATTCTGCTTAAAGGAAAGAAGCGCCTAAAGACCTCGTATCCCTGGTTACATTTGTGGGTAAAGTAGTCAACATGAACATACAGGCTTCTGCTCTCCGAGACATACCGAGTGCCTGGGAAGCCAGGATTGATTAGACCGATGGTCGCTGAATTTCATAGTGTACATGCAAGAAATGACCTTTTAGCAAATGTTAGATAATTCAATAAAGAGCGGTGATAAAATACCTATCTAGGAGTCTGTTGATGGTCACTTAGCTCCTACAGTGATAAAGACATTATATGATAGTTGTCAGTTTGCCAGAGCTAACAACTGCTCCTGTTGGTGGTCAAATGGTAAAATACTCTTGCGCAGGGATGCCGCTGACAAACCAATAGAAATTAAATCTGAAAAGTCTCCCACGCGGTTGGCTGTTCGAAAATGACTATGCTCAATGTTCTGTTCACCACTGTGATTTCTATTGTGCATGCATATAATTTTAAGTTTTATTTGTCTTTTTCCTTGTCACAAATTGTAACTTAACGAAACTAACAAATACACAACTCACATACACCTTACCAAATATACCTGGTTACTCTTGTAACTTGACTAAAAATAACCCTCAACAAAATGACGGGGTGCTAATCTATTTTCGGAGCATCAAGATTTCAGCCACATAGAGGGTACCGCTCAGAAACATTGTGTGAGTCGGTGCTTTGAAATCGTCAAATGAATCCTCCCACTCTAGATAGAGTGGAACGGAGTATCGGACTCATACTGACTAAAAGTTTATTCAGTATGATGCGTTTTTGCCCTTTGCGTTCCAAGGTAACGGTAACTCATTCGAACTATTCCGCAATCCTGGCAGTTCTACAACCCTAGCAGATGAGTTGGTGTTAAATAAGTAAATTATTAGGTTAAACTTGTAGTGAGGTTGCTTTCATGTTTTGGGTTATATGACTTATAGGCAAAAGCAAGAAATTTGTTAGCCTTAAGGTGAATTCTTTTTCACTGAGGTGATCCTGCTTCCCGGCTTGTTATTTCAACTAAAAAGATTCCTGGTTTTATTGTAACAACAGTCGCCACTTCCTATAACTTACTCAAATTGCGCCACCAAACCCAGTGGACAAACTTGAAACTAACGTTAGGACAGCGATGACGGCGACTCGAGGGAAAATTTTACAACTTTTTGGATACGGGGCCTAGGTTCTTGCGACGCCATCTCTCGGTCACGTGCAGTTATCTATTATTTGGTGAAACTGAAAAGTTGACGCTTCCTGAATATATTCCTAGATGATGCAATTTCAATAAAATCTGATTAAGTTGCAAAGATAATGATGATATTCGGGCTAAGTTTTCATGAAAATAATGATGCAGAGTTAATGTGTTATTTTCATGTATTGATTATGTAAGATTGATTTACCTTACAATTTACTAGCAGAAGGATTATTTGCTCTCGTGGATACGTAAAGTTCCTGGAAACCCTACTTCTGTTTGTCAGTGACCAGTAAAGTTTTTTATATTTTGATTTAATGTAATATTCCAACAAAATTGCCTTTGTTTTGATCGTAACCAGACGTAGCCACACTCCAATCCTGAAGGAAGGTATCCCAAATTTCGCCAAACGGCATTTACCTGCTTAAATATTATTTTGTTAAACTCAAGTAGTGCCTAATAGTGGGCGAGACTATATCCATGGACAAATCCATTCTAATCTGGTTTATGTTAGACCTGGACCTTGCAGAAGAAAGCTTAATTAATTCATTGAAAATCTCTAAATAATATATGTATATAAAATGTAGCTGTCTGCTTCTGTCTGCTTTTCACTTACATTTTCTACAGATTCTGCTTTCACTGATAGAAAAATCGAAAAGTACGGAAACCTAAATACGAAAGGATTGCGTATATAAAATGCACCAGGGCCGGGTCGGGTTACAAGCGATAAATAAAACTGATTACAGGGTACCATTTGCCCAGAGGACACGGTGGAGCATACGGTGGAGGTCTGCCCTGCTTGGGCGGAGCAACGCTGCGTTTTCATCGAGGCGATCGATCTCTCGCGTCCGGCCCTGGTCCAATCAATGATCTGGTGCGAGGAGGCATGGGAAGCAGTCACCTTCTTCTGCGAAGCAGTAATGCTAGCGAAGGAGGAGGTGGACTGCGTGCAGGAGAGGGAAACCTAAAAAAAGGCTAAAAGCTAAAAAAAGGGTATCATTTGTACTTATCACCAATACTGTCGTAAGCAGAAAAAAAAATCACTGTACATACACATAATGTTTATTGAGAGTATTACGAGTATATTACGATGTTTGGTGGTTAACAATCATTTCCATTGAATTCAGTCTTGTCCTGAAGTCATGAGATAGGGGGAGAAGGGTAATGGCAGTCCGCGGGAATGGAGGTCACTCCCCAAAAAGTATACAAACGAATTTGAACCATAAAGACCCGTTACATACCCCCTTCCAGTCCAGCCAGCAATCATCCCTTGCAAAGGATTTCAAAATAAGCGGTGAGTAGATTGTTGACACTATTTCTCAAAATAAGTAGTGAATAGATTGTATTATATATATAATACACCCAAGTTACAGCTCAAAAACTTTGATTGCCATTTAACAGCAACAGCTCAACGCCTAATGTGGGAGCTCTAAGCTTCATGCTCGCAACGCTAAGCAATGGAACCTTCGCGCTTTACGCTACCAATGCTCAGCAATGGAACCTCCGCACTTTATGCTCACAACGTCTAGCAATGGAAGCTTTTTACTTCATGCTTGCAACGTTTAGCGATGGAAGCTCCTCGCATCACGCTTGCTGTGCAGGATGTGGGATGTACATTAAAAATGCGATGTAGGAAATTAGGTACTTGTATACTCAAGTTATTTTTTTAATTATGTATGTTGCCAATGGTTTTCCAAGGGCTCCGATGGAATCACCAACAAAGTGGTTCGTCTCTTCCCGGCTACTTTGCTCATGTTGATAACCGCCATCTTCAATGGCGCTCTGTCCAACAACATGTTCCCACAGACGTGGAAAGAGGCTACCGTCATCGATATCCCAAAACCTGGAAAGCCCAAGTCCTCCCCGTCCAGCTATCGGCAAGGTCTACGAGAGGCTTACAAAGCGTCTCAAGGACTTCGTCTAAGCGAAATGCCTACTCCTCAATGAGCAGTTTGGTTTTAGATCTAACCACTCCTGCGTACAACAGGTCTACCGTATCGTTGAACATATCAGCGCTAAATACCAGCGTTGTCTCGTTACGGGAGCCGTTCTTTTACATAGCGAAAGCTTTCGACAAGGTCTGGCACAACGGTAACACACAAGCTATATCAACTCGGTGTGCCAGATTATCTCGTGCTCATCTTACGAGACTGTTTGTCGAACCACACCTTTCGGTACCGCATAGAAGGTGCGCTTTCGTCCCCCCATCCCATCCACGCCGAATTACCTCAAGGCAGTGTCCTCTCCACCCTAGTGTTCTCGCTATTTACTAGCGATATCCCCACTAGTACTAAGACACAGCTAGCTCTGTTTGTTGACGACACGGCGATCTATTGCTCCGGCAATAGCGAGAAGGCAATAGCCGGCCACCTCCAGAAATCCGCAAACTCACTAGGCGCCTGGTTCCGGAAGTGGAGAGTGGAAGTCAATCCAGAGAAGAGTCAGGCGATCGGTTCGGTTTAATCAAAATCGGTTTCTCCGAAAGGCTACGGGAGCCCCGTGGTACGTTAGGAACGAGCGACTCCATGTCGACCTCCGCATCTCCACCATCAAACAGTTCATGAAACGCTTTTCAAAGCGTTCATGGACCGCTGAAAAGCACCAGAACCCCTTATCGAATCGGCTACCCGATATACGCCCTCCCAGATCAGCAAGATCCGCCGACCGCGGCATACCCTTGTTGAGCCCGATGACCCCATCACCCAGACCCAAGAGAGTAGTAGGGAAACCAGCACTCTTCGAAAAACAAACATAGACCGCGTCCCGTATACCGGCCTCGCCGACGAGGCCCATCGCGACGCCCCCGTCAAAACCCTCCCCGATTTTTGCCTAACGTCAGGCCGCGCCGCTGAGCCACTAGCGTTAAATAGTAATAATAACCTGACCCAGCCTGCCCCTTGCTGCCCTCCCACAAATACCCCGCTAAGCCGAGGCCCGTGTCCCACAGGGGATGCCCTTAGCGAGCGGTCATTTAGCTTTTAAGTAGTTTTTATCCCTGGCTGGGGGCCTTAAATTCATTTGAGGCCACCACAGGATTGATAGGTTAAGCAGTAACCAGCCTTAGTGTGCTGAACTGCGAGTGGTCCATATAAAAAAAAGCTGTTTTCAATTATCAAACTATATTCCCAAAGACAATGAAACTAGAATATTAGTTATAATCATCATCAGAGTAATAATAGATAACTCAAAGATCTTGCAAGTTGATTTTAATTCTGACATAAACCTGTTGTTTATTTTAACCCTTTGCTGTGACTCCCACAACCCCTTTCTCCCCTACCTATCTAACTCTTTTGGATGCTAGTAAACTGAGGGTTTCTAACAGAAACGTGATATAGAACACCGTAAGAGTGGAATAGTAGTAGTAGGTCATTGTTAATTTTTTCACATGAGGCTCACCTGCTGTGTGCTATTTGGATACCATAGCAAATTTTCTACGTGTCTATAAACAAATGGATCCGCATACCGAAAACAGTGTCAGCGCCTATTGAAACCTTGCATGCACACGCTTTAAATGTTTGATTTCATTGAAAATATAAAACATCAATTCGGTTTTCTTCCAGATTTAGGAACTGGGTTTCGGTACTGTCTTAAACCCATGTTCAAGTCATAGAAGCTCATATGGTGATAGGAGAAATACTCAGGATTCCGATAGTACTTGTTTTTTCCTGCGCCGAGGCCGAGAATCTGAAACAGTTTACACATTCAAATACTCAAACAGTGTCTCAGGTTCGCGATGACAATTTAAGATGACCTTAAATTATAAGTTGGCCCACACATATAAAGTCCGCGTCCGGACCGTGGTCCCGATGAATTCGTTCACACTCGTCTGAGTCTGTTTGTGACGTACGTGATTGCACTTATCCCAAATACAAAGTTCCGCCAGATCTTTAACCAAAAGCGAATATAAAATAAATCGAATACCTACCTCTCCTTGAGTGTTCCTAAAGACCCCGGAGGGTATATTTTGTAAGGTCTCAAATTCTGGTTGCACGCCACCACCCGACAGCTCGTGACCCAACTTGCGAGACTGAAAAACCAAATTTATAAAACGTTGTAATCTGAACTTGGATAAGGGTGGCTGATCTAAGCTGACACTAGCCAAGTTTGCGGGGAATATTAACCGTATATTTCGGTAGTAGTAGCAATTGGTACTAGACATACAAACCTCCGCCAGCTCGGTAGTTGTACCACTTGGACCTCAGAGTTACGTCATACGAGATCCTAATTAATAATGTCGTTTTTGATAAAGCTACTTAAAAAAAATCTTATGTATGTGCGCTAATTAAAATAATTAGATAAAATACTCATATCTTAGCGCCATTAATTCTTTATTATTCAACCCACAAGTTTACTTATTTTTAATCCCCTACGCAAAAAGAGGGATGTAATAAGTTTGACGTGTCTGTCTGTCTGTCTGTGGCTTCGTAGCTCGTATATGGATGAATTCGTCAAATAATCACATGATGAACAAAGCACTACCTTCAAGTGGAATTTGGGTTTCTGGAATTCATAATTTTCATGTTTTTTAGCCTCAAACACCACTGCCATTAAAGTTGCAAAGTAATATTTTTTGTCAATATTGAAACGTATTTTAAACTAACTTGAGTATAAAAAATGACAAAGAAAGACCGCAAATATAATGAATATATCTTGATTTCGCGGTTTTGCCCCTTTTCAGCAAGCGAGAAGGTTGTTTACATAAATAAATATATTTTTCGCAAATCTAAGAAGACACCCTTTTGAAGGGTCTAGTAATGCGTATAATTAGACGCATTTTTAAGTTGAATGACGTGATTTGAACGGTCTTTACTCGTAATTTAATCATCGTATAAAATTGCTGCAGAAACAAATTTATCATAGTTAATTAACATGGTGAAAGTTGAGATTATTTCTGAAATTCATGACGTAACATGCCATCGACTCAGCTAGTGCGTCAAATGTCAAAATCTTGTCGAGCAGAGTGGTTAAAGTATTCAAGTATGTGATAGCGTGTACGCAAACAGAACTGCAAGTAGTGTCCGTTCCTTCATATACGTACGTCCGATACAAGACGTCAATCTGGCAAGACTTTGGAGAAATCAGACGTAGGATCTCCTCCGCACTCCGCGCTGCATCGAGAAATTCCTAAGGGAAAATCCCAACAACACCTTACCCGGCACTTAAACCACTACGCTCAGCAGTTGCAATTGCACATGACTGATGAGGCAGTTTGTTTCTTATTTTTAATCTTAGTATGAAAAACAAAAAAAAAAAACAGTAAATAACAGATTATTCATATGCGATTCTAAGTTTCGCTTTGAATTTCACTCGATTTATCGGTAAATTACTTACATCATAGTCCCCAGCACACGGTGTGGTTCCACTGCTGTATAAACGTGATCCTAGATTTTTGTAAAAGGAAGAAATCATGCTAAATGTTGTATACATTTGTGAAGGAATGGCGGCACGGGCGATTTTGGAGAATGATGCCATCATTGCTATGGATTACAGTTTGGTCAGGCGCATATGATAATTTTACTCCATTTTTACTTAAAACACATTAATGGTGCGCGAAATCGCGACATTTATTGCTTGCTTTTATCATTTTACAATAATTCTTAGATAAACTAAAAAAAACGGTTTTTCCAGACTAATATGACATCTTTCAGGCTTTCAGGCTTTGACAGGCTAAACCACAGGGCGGTGAGTATCAAGTATCATCCCTCTATGTATAACGTTACTTTTTGGTGGTGAGTAGAGCCTACTGTGAGTAGAGCAGAGATATCTGCCAGAACACGATTTTTTAGGTAAATAAAAAGTTAAGACCTAGTATATCGAGTATATCTTCCTAAGAATCAGTCATGTTGAAATGTCATTCGATTGTCAGTGTCTACTACACCTACTACATTTACATTCAGGTTCTCTGGTTGTTTTGTGATGTGATATTGCTGAATTTATACAAGTTAAATATTATGCCGAAAGCTATTAAAAGTGAAACATTATTCTAAAGGTTAAAATCTTTTTGAAGAAGAAGCTCGGGCGGGGCCTCCGATTATTCCATTTAATCAAATATACAAACGAATTTCAGCAGCGACATTAAGTGAGCGAGTTAATGTTGTCATCTTTCTTGTTATAAATTACCCGATCCTTAATTAATTATTGAAGTCCACGAAATATTCGTTTCTATTCTTGCTGCAGGTTAGCGTAACGGTAACTTACCTGCTGAGTGAGAGAGCCAACTAACCTGCCAGATTTCCAATTTTTACTAAAATTTATTTGACTATCTTATATTTCAGGTGTGAGTCAAGGACTAATTAAGTAATAGTTAAGGAAGGGCACGCAGCAGAAGAAATTGGTACGAAAATTCGGACACCAGTCGAGGACAGAAAAAATAATTAAGAGAAACAAGCCTGAACCTGTATACGAGATTGAAAAAAAAAATAGAAGACAATAGACACAAACGCTTATATTTACCACCTTATCACTGTGATCTCAATCCCATTGAAGTCAATGAGAAGAAGACAATATTTAGCACAAAAATGCTGAAATTCCCCGACTACCTAGTTAAAGAATCTTTTGACGCTATTACAGTTCACGAGTGGGCACAGCATTGTAAACACGTTCGCAGGTTAGAAGGAGAATCCCCACCGAATGTGTCTCCACGTTGTCGTCGTGGTGGGGCTTGAGCGTCTCAATGATCTTGCGAGCTTTCCCGGTAGAGCCACTCATGCCGGAAGGTCGCAAGTGAGGGATCAGACCAAGAGAGACACACACACGCTTGCTCGCTGCTCTCTGGTACGCGTCTGATCATCAGACGTGACTGTGGGAGCAGCGAGCAGGTGGAGAGGTGAGGTGAGGAGAGGGCCCTGAGAAGGGGCGGAGCGAACAGGGACCGCACCCTTAAAAGGGTTCCCTATCCATTAGCATACAATTTTAAGACCTAATATAACTTAGCATAACGTTGTTTGGCATAATTATTTTTTCGTATAATATAACTAGCTGACCCAGCAAACGTTGTTTTGCCATACTTATATAAAAAAATGAAAAAATATTTTCCCGCTTTTCTGTTGAAATTTTTCCTGAATTTTCTTTGTTATAAACCTCACGGAGCCCGAGACCTTTCCAACGAATGCAAAACCGTGGAAATCGGTTCGTGCGTTCTGGAGTTATAGCGTCAGGAAGGAAAACCCGACTTATTTTTATATAGTAGAAATTTATCGCTGATAATATGATTTAATCAAACCACGTCCAAAATGAATTGACGGCATGAATGACATAACAACGTGCTTGTCCTGTCAACAAAACTTCAAAAAAGTTTCTGTGAAAAAAGTTTCTATTGAATTCATTTATTACAAAAAATGTGACAAATGAGGAACCGCTCGACCGATTTTGTGCAAACTTCACATAAACCATCTACTAAATATGCCGACCAAATCCTAAGCATTTGGTTTGGATAGGTGAGCCCGTTCTTGAGTTATGGAATTACAACGAAAAGTGGCATTGATTTTTATATATATAGATTACGCATAACAGCTCATGCATAATTTTTTTAAGCATTATGTCTGTAACCATAATAATGATTAGGCATAATATTTTAAAGCATAACCTTATTAAGCATAAAGTTCTAAAGCATAACTTTTTTAAGCATAAAGTTCTAAAGCATAACTTTATTAAGCATAATATCCTAAATAAAATATTAATATATTATAACGTATTGAACAATTTTGTGAGTATTTTTTCGCTGTATGAAGCAAGCATTGCAAGCATACAGCATGCAAGCAAGCATGCAGCATGCAAGCAAGCATGCAGCATGCAAGCAAGCATGCAGCATGCAAGCAAGCATGCAGCATGCAAGCAAGCATGCAGCATGCAAGCAAGCAAGCAGCATGCAGCAGGCAAGGTTTCTGTGACGGCTCCGGCGCTGCGGCCCTCCGGCGGCCCCACGCGTGCTAATCGTCGCAGACGGCTTTCGCTCAGCACCGCAGCTTCGGCTTGTTGGCCGGCTTCGCCGGCCAGCCTCGGCCGCGGCCCTGCTCCTCAGCCCGCGGGCCGCCTCGCCCCTACGCGCCTACGCGATTTTAAATAACACTCTAGGGGTAGGACAAACAAGACTACGTGAAGTCAGTTTTGCAGCAATTCGGTTCTGTGACTAACTTTTGTTGCACAGCATATTAATTTTTTAACCAACAATATTATTTGATTGTTACAGGTACTATAGCTAATTGGTTTGCTCAGAATATTATGCTAGCCATTAGGCCTACTAACGTTATGCTAAAAGTCTTTAGGCCTACTAACGTTATGCGAATCAAATTTATGCCAAAACAAATTCGTCTTTAACATGATTATGCCAACATAAAATGTATGCCTAAAAAAATTATGCCAAAGTATTATTATGCCAAAACAAATTGTGCCAAAATCGTTATGCCGAAGTATATTAGGACAAAAAACATTATGCGAAAAGAAGGGATCCCCCTTAAAAGGCACAAAATGAAAAAAGGCATTTGTAAAATGAGTCCCCAGGTGGGTCCCGACTGCTCAGCGGTCGGGGAATCCCACCCCGCTTCGGCGGGCTGCCCTCCGTACTCTGGGGTGGGCACCAAACGCCTTCCGCTTGCCAGTGGCAACACGAGCCGAGGAGGCTCCCAATCGTCGTCATCCGAGTCCGCTTCCTTTAAGGAGCTGATGGCGTACGGTTGCGTAGAGGAGGGTTCGCCTGAGCGCCGGGGTGGTGTGGAGTCGGATTCCGGCTCCGCGCCTGACCTAGTAACGGTCAGCTCGGCGGGCTCTGGAGACGAAGGAGGGGGGGCTGCTGCGGAGAACGTAAAGTTCTTCCGCAAGCGGCCCAGACGGGAGGATGAGTCGTCCTCCGAAGGCGAATTTGCTTCCGCCCGGAAGATCCCCACCGCTAGGCGGGGCAGGGGCTGTGAGGCAGGGAGGGGGCTGGCTCCCTCTACCCGGGAGGTGGAGCGTCGGGCCGAGAGGTTGGTGGAGGAGGGGCGTCGCCCTGGAGGGAGCGGTCGCAGGGCTCCCTCTACTCGTCCGCCTCCTCTCGACTCTGACGACTCGGAGCCCCCGGGAGAGGTAGCTCCCGCTATTGAGGACCAGAGGGCCCAGTTTGCGGAGGTCGTGGAGGCCGCGATCCGCGCTGTGGCCTTCAAGAGGAAGCAGTCCTCGAAGCGGGAGGCCATCAGTGCGGCCAAAGCCTCCATACTGGCGGCAGCGGCGGCCAACGTTGGCGGGACTGCCTCAGAGGAGGTGTCGGAGTTGCGGGCGGAGGTCGCCCGCCTAGCGGTTCTTACGGAGCGACTCGTTCGGGAGAATGAGTCGCTCCGGAGGGACCTGGCAGGGATGGCCAGAGCGGCCTCCGTGGAGCCGCGAGGGGGACTGAGTCCGGCAGCGCCGGAGGGGGGCCAAGTGCTGAGCCAGGTGCGGGACCTGGTACGGCAGGAGCTGGCTCCCTTCCGGAGGCAGTTCTCCATGCTGGAGGACATGGTCCGGCGTCCCCCAACAGCGGCAACAGTGGCGACTCAGAGGGCCCCGGGCCAGCAGCAGAAGGCGGCCTCGTACGCGGCCACCGTGGCTGCCAGCCCGGGAACGTCCGGCCAGGCGAAAGCCAAAGGAGGAGCCGCGCCTGTGGCGCCGGCGCCTGCGACGCCGGCGACGACCAAGTCGGCCCCGGCGAAGAGGGGTAGGAGGAAGGCTGGAGGGGGAGCGGCTAAGGCTGCTGCGCCAGTGGCGCCGCGGCCGCCCCCACCCCCACCCTCGGACCCTCCTGCGGCCGAGGCCGAGTGGCAGGTTGCTGGAGAGAAGCGGCGACAGAAGAAGGCGGCCAAGAACAAGGCCAAGAAGCAGCGGCGGAAGGCCAACGCCATTGCGGTGGGGCTTCGCGCCCCGAAATCCGCGGCTGTGGTGCTCACACTGCAGCCGGAAGCGGAAAAGAGGGGCGTGACGTATCTCGCCGTACTGAAGCGGGCAAAGGAGGCGGTGAGCCTCCAATAGCTGGGCATTAGCGGGGGCATCGGGGTCAGGAGGACCCTAACCGGTGCCCGCAAGCTTGAGCTCGCCGGAGCGGAGAGTGGCCCGTTCGCGGACGCCCTGGCCGAAAGGCTGAGGGCGGTCTTACCCGCGGACGAGGTCCGGGTGTCCAGGCCGACTAAGCGCATCGACATGCGCATAGTGGGCCTGGGCGACTCCATGACGGAGGAGGAAGTTGTGGCCGCTGTCGCCAGGACTGGGGGGTGCTCTGCCGAGCTCGTCAAGGCGGGCACCCTCCGGCCTGACAACACGGGCATGCAAACCCTTGTGGTGAGCTGCCCCGTGACGGCGGCCAGAACTGTGTCGGAGGGCCGAAGGCTCTTGGTGGGATGGGTGTCTGCGCGGGTAAACTGCTGGAACCCAGACCTCTGAGGTGCTACCGCTGCCATGTGGGTAACCACACGGGAGCTATGTGCCCCTCGGAGGTCGACCGCAGCGGACTTTGTTTCCGCTGTGGTCAGCCCGGTCATCGGGCCGGCTCGTGTGAGGCCACGCCGCACTGCAGTTCATGTGCGGCTGCTGGCAAGCCGGCCGAGCACTGGGCTGGGGGAAGGGCCTGCGCGCCATCCGCCCCGACCAGGGGCAAGAGGTCCGCCGCCGCCGCCGCCTCTGCCGCCGCCGCGGCTTCCGTCGCCGCTTCTGCCGCTACTGCTGTTGGTGCTGCGACTCCTGGTTCTCGGGAGGGGGCCGAGATGGAGTGCCAGTAATGGTCCCATCGTGGCCTCCTCCAGAGACAAGTCGGCCGCTGTGCTATTGCGCAGTGGCTGATGCCTGGGGACGGTGAGCGTGGGTGGCTCGCCGTCCGATACCAGGCTGAGTCGACGACGCGTTGTGCTTCACGCGCGCCTCAAGGAGCCGTCAGCACCAGAGACGGGGCCCCATAGGGTCGGTGCCTGCTAGGGTTGCGGAATTTGTTCGAAAGAGTTACCGCGGCCCTGGAACGCAAAGGGCACATGGAGGAGCACGGGTGGGTTTTAGTCAGTAAAAGTCTGACACTCCCTACCGCTCCACCCAGGGCGGGAGGGGTCATTTGATGATTTCCCATCCAAAAAAAAAAAAAAAAAAAAGGTTATAAGGAGAATACTTAAAACATGATTTGTATTTAGATAAACCTTTTATTATAGTATAAGTGGTAAATGACACGGAAACCAAAAGCGATAGTGATAATGATGATAGTGGTATGGAAATAAGCGGAGTATGGCATCACAACCAGGATAAAATTGTGTATGCAGGTTCATCTAAAGTCACAATTACTGTAAACCTGGTTTTCAATAAATTATTGTAAAGCAATTTGTTTTTTTTATTACACTACACTACCACTTGGTACCACTGCTAATAATAATTATAATAAGTCAAATCTGGTGTTACGAGATAGGTACGATCCTAACTATGTAAATGCTAGACATCCAGGTGCCTATTGCAGTGTAGGTACCTACTTAACTTCGTATTAAATGAAAGTTAATTCATTGGATTACTACTACTTTTTAGATAAAGCCATTGTTTATTCCTGAGAGACCAAACTGTTAGCGTACCTACGTAACCGTAAATCGCCAAAGGACTAAAGATACTTTTAGTCTTTGCAAAGAAAAAAAAAACAAAATGACATTTGTCAATTATATTAATTTTTGGGACGGCATTATGTTTGTATTAGTAATTATATTTAAATAAACGTAACAATGCCTTTAGAATGTAATACGGCAACTTCGGGGGGAAAAGGGAATCGTGGGATGTTTATAGAGAGAGATCCAAAGATTGTTGCTGCTGGTATAGCAAGTGCTCAGGCTACGGAGACTGTAGCCGCTGCATTGCAACATTACCTGCTGAAGGATGAAGCAGATGCTTTATTGAGTGATGCTATCTTCCCACCGCCCAAGCCGCGCCCGCTTCCACCGCTCCGGCATCCCAAGCCGCCGGACATGAGGAATGCGGGCCCCGACGGGCAGGTTGCCCGGCTGATCAATCCACCAAACAAAACAAAATTTGAAACTCTAGTTGCCGATTTTAAGGATACGGTGTACGCATCTTATTGGAACAAGAAACTTGGAGAAGTAAAGGATCCTGTGCCAATGCTACCAGAAGGTTTTGACAAATACACAACTTTTGGCAAACCGACGCTGTATCATGGTACACTCTATGATATTGCAATGCCTAAAGTTCCATTACCTGATAAAACACCCCTGTCAAAACGTGCTGGAGTCCAGATAAATCGCAATTATTGTTCACCTCCCTTTCGTTCAGACGTAACTTACGGGTACCGCACGACCGCGGACAAGCGAGGCACGCGCGGCCGATGCGCAGTCACTGACGATAGGATTATGCTTGGAACAGCGAATATGGGTATTGTGAGTTCTATAGACGCCAACTTTACACATACTCGTCAGCCTAGGATTGGGGAAGTGTTAGCTCCAAATGACAATATTAACGAAGTGCCAAAAGACTATACTTTCGGCATACTGAAACCGCCCGATAATGTGAAGGAATGTTTATCATTTTGCGAAATGAACAAGGGCGTGGAGTTTTTCAGATCATGCTTGAAACATCTTAACACTGTCCGAAAAGGTTTGTCTACACGCGTTCTACCAAACTTTTTCAGTACATTTTACTCAAACCTTAAATATTTCGATAAAGAAGGATCAGGTTGGCTCCCAAAGGAGATTGTTTATGAAATCTGTGGAACAAAGCTAATACGATTCGATCCAGCTTTGATTGAGCCGCTTTTATCAATGTGGGGAGCGTTTAATGGGTCTAAAATTGAATATAAAATCTTTGTACGTGTTATCAATTACAGAATTCCTTCACCCGAGATCCCCAAAATACCGGATGTACCACAAGAATGCCTAGATTTCCGTACTACTTATACAGAAATGGTAAAACCAGGACAAAAACCGGATACTCGTCGAATGGCTGGTTTGCCCTCAGGCAGATATTTTGATCTGGATTTTCCAATTTCTCCTGAAAGAATGTGTAAAGCAGACAGAATTTGCCTCCCGCAGGAATCAGATGCTAAGTCTTGTCTTTGTCCAAGCGTGTTGACACTCCTCTTCGTTTCTCACCGCGATATGTACCAGAAACGGGAACCAGACGTGATCAGAAAAGTTTTCGAGGCAGCCGGAGAAAATTTTACAGATGAAACGTTTAACGCTATTTGGGAAGAAGCTAAAAAACTTCATTCCCAAGAATGGGTCTGCTATGAAACATTTCGTCAGACGCTGGAAACGAAACGTCCTGAATTCGAAGCGAAAGTAAAAACCGAAGCAAAGCAATAATTTACTTTATTTTGCTATTAACGGTTATTTTCATTTAGAAACTAATAAAGACTTTTTAAAGATGTTAATGTAAAAAATGAAATGTTAATTGTTTTTATTTGACTATGGGAAAGCCTAAAGCAACAGTTACGATTTTAGCAGTAGGTAGGTACCTAAGTTTGTATTATAATATACCAAACGACAGAAGAAAATGTTAACTACATTCTATATACTAACCGTGTAATTTTCAGTACTCTGGTTTTAAATGTAACTTAATGTTACCTCAACTCATTATTCTTAGAGAAAATCTTTTTATATTAGTATTACTTTTCAGGGTTCTGGACACTTTTCGGCTAGAAGTCAGGATTTTCTCTTTACTATTAATCTGGGCAATCCCATTTTGTTCGTCAGTATACTTAGTTCGTACATACATTTAAAAACTATACTATCACGCAGCGCTCGCTTTTGAATTCTACATTCTACAAGATCCTGATCTTTCCTATATGATCTAAAAAGTCGCTTCTATGGATGGCTATGGACATCTATGGATGGCTGATGGGGTGCAAAATTTAATATCACTACCTACACTCTGAGCTTTCCACTCTGAGCGTTACTTCTATTTAAGAGTATATATCTAAAAAAAAATGAAAGAAAAATTCAAACCTTCTCCGAGCTGAGGTGCAAACATATCTTTCGACCCAAAACCAAAAATATAATTGATAATTTTATATTGCATTATTTTCAGTTATTATCCCATCTATCACTATGCAGTACCGTGTCCTTCCAGCACAGTAAGACCTGAAGAGTAGAGATTGAAGCAACGGAAAACGTCGATTATCGATTCTATTATTGTCATTTTAATGGAATGTAGTATCGTTTTCTTGATTTGTTGTATCGTTCAAGTGTATTTGGACATTTTAAAATGATAAAGGGAAATAAATGTATTTCGTGAGACGATAGTTCCATGTCGGATAGCGACTAATAATAAATCCTACATAGCCTACATAGCTGATAGAACCTATAGAACATACATAGCTGATAGCAGAGAGAAATGAAGTTGTCTTGCACAACTTGTCGTTAATATCCATCAAATACACGATTGTAATTGGAGATATTAATATCAATATTCTTCCAGGAAGTACTGATGCATCTGCTCAGGACTACCTCAACCTATGCGCATATCATGGCCTACTACCCGCACACAGCTTTCCTACACATCATACTGACTCCTGCTTGGATCACGTCATGCTAAAATCAAATTACCCTTCACTTGCACTTGTTGTTAACTCGACTAACCGATCACAATGCTGCCCTACTAACTATGGATTGTAATATATAATAGGTACCTAATAAATATACTTCAAGATGATTTGTACGTCATCAACTTTCAGCCAGTCTATAATTCCGTAGACCCGCAGTTTTGTATGTTGTATACGAATGCGCGCGGGTGGTCAGCTGCGTTCCTATGTTTAAACTCAACTTACTAGCCATTTCATCGCTCTATATTTTGGAAATGGGACTGTTTGTGAAAGTAATCAAAATTTATTTTATTCAATTAATATTGATCACTCAAATAAAGTTAAATATATATATATATATATGTGTATATATATATACATATATATATATGTGTATATATATATATATTTAACTATATATAAATATATATATAATTAATGCTTATTGTATTAACATGCCTTAAACATATTTATTCCTAATGTATTAGTAACAATTTACGATAATTCTCATTTAAATTAATCGAGTAGGTATAGGTGACTTTGTTCGCGTGGATATTAGAAAAATGTACATATGTACGTACACTAAATACCTTGCTCAACCTGATCTCTCTCAGAATTAAGAAAATAGGAAGAGGGTTATGCAGGGCGCTGACTGTATCACCTCTTCAAAAATAAAAAAAACAGCCCAAGTATCTCCTGTTACATCGAATCAACATTGATCAACAAAACAGACTATTTCAAACGAATGGTTGTTTGTATTCGTGATATTCAAACGGATAATTATTTTTGAGGCGAATAACAACTTATTAGGCGACTAACTACTTGGTTACAAAAAAATAATTTAGTAGCAATTAAATATTGTTAGCACAATTATATTATATGAGCTACAGAAAGCAAGGGTCTATAAAGACTAAATAATGGCTGCTAATTTAAGATAGCAAATACATAATGGGCCAATGAAATAATAGGTGAGATATTAAAAATAATGACTTGCGGCTAATATTAACAATGGGAAAGACGCAGAATTTCTAAAAGTTCGTTGTATCAATAATTGCTTACTAATTGCTACTTTCATGAATTTTAGTTTGAGCTTCGTACATACATTAGGTAAAAAAATGTGGATTTTATTAATATTTGTACGAAGAAGCGCCTGCACGATTTGAACAAGAGCTCGCTGTAGTAAAAAAACTGTCGCTTCTAAATTATTAGGCGCCTCATGTAGCAATTATTGAAGAAATGTAGCAAATATAAGCAATTTTATTGGGTAGCAATTCTTGAATATACTTTCAGATCCGCCTGCCATAGACAACCAGCCATTCTGACGCTAACGCTATATAGCATCACCCTACGATACATAGGAGCGGAGCATCAATGAAAAATGTTACAAAAATGTTTTTTTTTCTCTTATGTGACGCAGATTGACGCGCGGGTCGTGTAGGTACGTTACCCCAACAAGAAAGTATTTATTTATTTAATACTTTACGCACAAATGTACAGAGGCGGACTTAATGCCTTAGGCATTTTCTACCAGTCAACCTTTGGGTGATGCAGAGAATAATTGTGGTAGGTGCAGTATGAAAGAGAAAAAAATAAATAAACAGTAACGCGATTAATATTAAATTACTACAAATATAATATATAAACTATACATATAATACAATGATATAATATATACTCAAATTAATAAACTTATACACGAAAATACTACAGTTGATGCAAACAGCTAATGAGTAAACAAGAAAGAAAGTAACGCTGTGACGATACTACTGCCAACTTCTTACGAATGTGTTCACGAACCTTAACTTTGAAGGTTAATCGGTTGGTTGCCATCCTAATTTCCTGGGGTAGAGCATTCCACAAAGAAATAGCTTGTATGAAAAAGGAACGGTGAATGAAGTCAGTACAGTGAGACGGACAGTGAAGAAGACGATTATGGGATGAGCGTAGGTTTCTTTCGTGATTGGCACAAATGTATTGGAAATGAGGGGCTAAATAGCTAGGGATATTGGGAGAGATAAGAAATGAGAACAAGGTAGTTAGCGCCCTTTGCTCTCTGCGCTGGCGTATGGGCAACCACTTTAGAAGTGAGCGGTGCGCAGAGACATGATCATATTTGCGTAAATTGAAAACGAATCGAATGCAGTAATTTAGAAGGCGGTCAAGTTTGTTGAGTAGATCTGCATTCAGGTCATAGTAGCACTCGTCACCATAATCGATAATGGGAAAAATTAGGGTCTGCACAAGCATTGTCTTCGTGTTAGACGGTAACAAATTTTTCAAGCGATTCAGAGCCCGCAGCGTTCCCGTAACCTTCTGACTGACGCTAGCAACTTGAGCACGCCAGTTTAAAGTGCTATCGATACGCAAGCCTAGATCCTTTACGTCAGTGCTAAATGGAACTATCATACTGTCGAACAAAACAGGTGGCACAGTTGCACTATCAAGTTTAGCGATGCTTCGAGAACTCCCAATTATGATCGCCTGACACTTGTTGGGGATAACTGCAACTCCAAATTTACCAGACCAGGTTTTAATGGCCATTAAATCCCTATTTAATTTTTCGATAATGTCAGGTATTTCATCGACCTTCCCTTGACAGTACAACTGCAGGTCATCTGCATACAGATGATACGCACACTGAAGTTCGGAGGTAATGAGATTAATAAAAATTGAAAATAGAAGAGGAGAGAGAATGCCGCCTTGAGGAACGCCAGTTCCTAGATCACACCAGTTAGATGAAAGTATCTCCTAGTATATGAGTAGAACGTATAGTTGGTGCTTTATCTGCTGTAAATGTGCCCCCACATAAAAAATTGGTGCCTCCTGTCGTATTGAAAAAAAAAACGGAAAAACGATTCTTGCTGGGGTAACGTTTTTCTAGCAGGAAAATTCTAAACGAATAATCGGAGACAGAAAAATTTTGCATGGCCAGAGAGCTTATATGTGCAAAATAAAATCTGTGCCCCTTCAGATTTTCGAGATATTACATTTCCTGCTGGAGTAACGTTTTGATGAATCGTATAATGTTTAAACCATTGCATGTGCCCCTGTAGAATAAACATACACGAGTAGCTCGTAATATGTGCCCCTTAGTGCCCCAATTAGATTTTAGAAAATATTTATAGTTTTCAAGTTATCGCGGTTCTATGAAAACCCGAAAAAACATCGCAGCGCCTAAATGAGACAAGGCATAAGTTTGCTGAAAACTGTATTTGGTCCTTCTTGACGCTAATAATAACCACACAAAGTTTCAAAACTGTTCATGCATGCCTTTTTGAAAAAAGTCAAAACGATGGTGTCGTAACATTGACGGCAAAATACAAGGAACTGGCTCAATTCCAGATGTGTAGGTGTAAACCAAAATCGTGTGCCTTTAGTCAAAAATATATGGTGAAAATATGGAGCTTGGAATGACAAAACCAAAACATGTAAATAACGGCTGGTAACCGACCAAATTCCAATGACTACTAAAAAGCGACTAATTCATACATATCGATGACCTTCTTTATTGGACGTATTATAAGTTTTCCAAATAAATAAATAAATACCTATGTTTTCCGTACAGTCGCATTCAAAAGTTTTGGGGGCTAATTAAAAAATATATTAAATGCACCTTTAGACTATATATTAATGAAGCAGCTTGTTGATGTGGAAATTATTATTTTTTGGCGTAGGAACAAAAAAAAAAACAGAAAAAGTCATTCCTACACCTTTATAAACTTGGAAGGTTGTATTGATGATTTTGATGATTATATATATTTTAATCAACATACAACCTAGCAATGGCGTGCAAATTGCAAAAAAACGTAAGAAAATTTGAATTTCGCGGGCTGGTTGGAGCATTCACCTTAACCAAATAAATGTTGGTAACTACAGTTTTGAGAGTTGCATTTAGTGTATACCTATAGTCAACCGCACAATGATCTGTGTTGCAACAACTTGTTTCTATTTTGTATGTCGTATTACGTACCTATGAGGTATTTATAATTATTAACCAACGATTATATTAAAGCTGATTATGTAGTGTCACATAATTTTGATTTGATGTCGTTTTAGATATAATAAGTGTCATTACACAGTCAGGTGATAATGTTGTTACGTATATGGGATAAATATGTTTATTTACAGCAGTGGTGGCCGAGTGGTAACGGCCCCGACTTACGAATTGTAGGTCGCGGGTTCAAACCCAGCCAGGCGCATTACTTTGTGTGATTAAATTCAGCACCACTGCTCTCAAAACGGTGAAGGAAAACATCGTGAGGAAACCGGCATGTCCTAAAACCAAAAATTCGAAGACATGTGACATTCACAAACCCGCACTGGGCCCGCGTGGTGGATAACGGCCCATTCCCTCTCCTAGAGAGGAGGCCTGTGTCCCAGCAGTGGGAACGTTAAAAGGCTGATTGTGCTTACGTTTATTTATATATATATATAGCGTTATTTGAATTTTAATCATTTATTTTAAATACCAATTTTATCAAGATTAAATATAAATTAAAATTACATATTACCATTATGTTATGTACCTATTTCCTGGTAATTAGTGGATATTATCATGTAGTAGGTAGGCTTGATGCGGTGAGCCCGTTGCATCTGTGTCCCCAGGAACATCAAGTTTTTGCACTTTCACTTTTAATTGGTTTTCGTTTGACTCCTTTACAATTGCAATATAAACTTTCCATAGCGAATTAAATTTTATTTGATTTAAGTACTTGGATTTCTTCTCCTTTAATTTGTGTTTGTAACCGTTGTGCTGTGTCTGTCCTGAATAAAAGTTTTTCTATTCTATTCTATTTATAGCCAAATACCATCAGATAATTTTTGCACATTCGATGTTTACAGTTAAAGTTATGCGGTTTACTATACTAACACACTTTATCTGAATCTATGTACAAGCAAATTACTCGTAGGAAAATTATTTATCTGTGATTTCAACTTTAATATTTTTTACACAATATTATACTTATGCTTACTTAATACCGATCTATGATTTTTTGTGATGCGAATTTACTAATTATATGTTACACTGAGATGAAAAACTGATCTGTGATTTAAATAATAATAACTACACAACATACAAATAATTTCTTATATTTAAAGGTAGGAAATTTGATCTGTGATTTGATGCAATAATTATTAATTTTTAAGAATTAAAATTAACGGAATAAAAATAATAATTTCCAAAACAACAAGCTGTTTCATTTATATAGTCACTGGGTGCATTTAATATATTTTTTAATTAGCCCCCAAAACTTTTGAACGCGACTGTACGGACTACAGCTTAGGTATAATACGTCCAATAAAGAAGGTCATCGAAATGTATGAATCAGTCGCTTTTTAGTAGTCATTGGAATTTGGTCGGTTACCAGCCGTTATTTACATGTTTTGGTTTTGTGTTTGTATTTACTTAATGCGAAACATTTCAAGCTCAATATTTTCACCATATATTTTTGACTAAAGTCACACGATTTTGGTTTACACCTACACATCTGGAATTGAGCCAGTTCCTTGTATTTTGCCGTCAAAGTTATAACACTATCGTTTTGACTTTTAGCAAGATTATTCAAAAACGCATACATGAACAGTTTTGAAACTTTGTGTGGTTATTATTAGCGTCAAGAAGGACCAAATACAGTTTTCAGCAAACTTATGCCTTGTCTCATTTAGGCGCTGCGATGTTTTTTCGGGTTTTCATAGAACCGCGATAACTTGAAAACTATAAATATTTTCTAAAATCTAATTGGGGCACTAAGGGGCACATATTACGAGCTACTCGTTTATGTTTATTCTACAGGGGCACATGCAATGGTTTAAACATTATACGATTCATCAAAACGTTACTCCAGCAGGAAATTTACCTAATATCTCGAAAATCTGAAGGGGCACAGATTTTATTTTTGGGGGCACATTTTGGCACACATATAAGCTCTCTGGCCATGCACAATTTTTCTCTCTCCGATTATTCGTTTAGAATTTTCCTGCTAGAAAAACGTTAGGTAGGTACCTACTAACTACTAACCTACCTACCTCAGCAAGAATCATTTTTCAGTTTTTTTTTTCAAAACGACAGGGGGCACACATTTTTTATGTGGGGGCACATTTACAGCAGATAAGGCACCAACTATACGTTCTATTCATATAACTCTTAGGAGATCATACTTTGTTGGGGTAACGTACACTAAGTAATTTAGAAACACCTGGTGGGGATTGGTACTTAATTTTCCAAAAATCCCCACTAGACCGAGTTTATTTAGATAGTGGGGATTTTAGGAAAAAATAATACCCACCGGTGGGGATTTGTCGGTGGGGATTTCTGGAATAAATCCGTGTCGTTGACTACTCGTGAATGAATATAAATGAAAAACCAAGTACATTTAAACATTTAATGCTTGCAGATCATTTTGCACTTTTTCTTAAGCTTTCAGAAAATCAGTTATTAAATGAAAAAACGCGTTCAACAGAGCTTCATCACCAACATAGGTAAGCCAGCCGCTGGGCTGCCACTCCCCATCGCGCCTCCCTCTCTCGACGCAGAACAACAACCTGTACAATATTCAGGCGTCAGCAGTTTCATTATTTCGCGAGGTCCTTGAGTACCGTGCGACTGCACATCGCGCCCGGAAGGTCCCCGCGCGCCACCGGAGCCACCGCCGCCCGTTAGCGGGTTTCGGCCCGGCTGAATGCCGGCCGGAGCCTCAAAACAGTCCGCTTTGCACGGAAGGTCCCACACGCAGGGCGACGGTGGCTGCCAATGCACACACCCAACTCTAGTACACGGCTCTTCTTTAGGAGCAACATTTTTCGTAGAGTCTCGAATCCGGCCACCAGGTCCAGCGATCTTGGTTTCACGAGACGACAATTCCTTATCGTCGAACCTTTTCATTATTTGGTTCATCGTATTCTCGTCGAACGCGATTACTGAAGATTGCATATTTTGTACGCCAGACCCACACCTACAAATACAAGAGCACGGAAGAGCCGCGCGCCTACTTGGTGGAGGATCTGGTGCAGTCTTCACTGGAGCTGCGCCGCCAGTGCAGATACATGTATGAGGTCGCGCGCCGCTACTGGCTTGCGTCGGTACCACTGCTTGAGGCTTCACTCCACCACTACAGGAAGCTTGTGTAACAAATGTAGTTGGACACTTACAGCATTTATTGCCCTTGTCCGCACCAGCATCGGGGACTATTCCCTTCAGTTCGCAGACAATAAAACGTTTTCCACCAGATCCCGAATCTGCAGGTCCGCCAGAGCCGCCACCGCCCTGCGCGTGAGTGTGAGCGGCTAGCGCAGCGGGGTCGGCCAGGCCGCGCGCGCGCGCCAGCTGGCTGGGCGCGCACAGCGGGTCGGGCAGCACGAGACACGCAGGCTCGCCGCCGCAGCCAGTGCGGCGACAGTCATGCTGGAGCCCATTACGCTTGATACAATGACAACTGTAGTACATGATACCACCACGCAACTCACGACTCTTGGTTCGCTTCAACTGATTTTCCTTTTCACTCTTTTTATTTTCGCCGTCCTCCTCCGCTCTAGGGCCTCCATTGGTAGGCTTTCCTCTCTGTAAAAGGGCATAATTTGTAATTCAAGTGCTACTGGGGAAAATAGGTCTGTCCGCCGTGAGTGATTGAATAATTTTATTTACCGAAACTCTAGAAACATGAGGACGACGCCAAAAGGCCTATCACTACCACTGTGATATAAGGTCGAAGTCGCTGAAGCGCGTGACGTAGGTCTTGCCGGGTGGCGGGCGGCGCACGCACGGCGGACAGCACGGCGGGCACGGGCGCGGGCAGCTGCAGTCTGCCCGGCACAGGTAGCGGATCGAGCCCTGCTGGAAGAACTGGCAGTCTTGCAACCCATTGCGCTTGAACGCAGATCGCGGTAGACACTGTAGCTGAACATCGACATGGCTATTAGATTTCTTACACGATTTATGTCATATTTTTCAAGTTCAGCTAGCCCAACTTACCGGGGGACCACAGTCTTCATATTTGTAGCAAACCATAGGACCACACGGAGAACACCTAAAACAACAAAAGAGTTCATAAAAATAGCTCTAATACAGTGTAGCGTTTGCTTCTGGTTAAAAGGCTTTACCAACCTATGAAATACTTACATCTTGAAAAATATGTAGATTTACCGCCTCACTAAATATTAGAGCAGCAGAGAGGAGGGATTTTTAATTATTTTTTTATATTTTTATAAGATTTTATATTAGTTACATGGAATGTGTACTAGAATTTAGTAAATATTGTATTTTATGAAAATTTACAAAATTTTTATTATAAAAAGTACATCTAAACTAGGCGAAGTGAAAATCTCTTCTGTCAATACATTTTTCTTTTGTCCAGTTTCCAATTTTTCTTTTTTTCTTTTTCAAATATTCTGTTTGTGCCAGCAGCGTATTTCTTGTAATGAGACACGTACTTTTTTCTAATGAGTCTTCATAGATTTTACTGAGATTTTACTAGGAAATACTAAACTTCTTTAAAATTATAATAATATCTGTCGCAAACTCAGGATTATGTTCCATTTGTCTTGGAAAATCTTTAAGCAGTTAATGGTTAAGGTCATGCTTGAGTTATTGCAAAATGTTTAAATCAAAAACCCAAAAAACTGACGGGACACCTTTAGTGCTACTTTTGATATACGTATAAAAGTAAAGCTATTATAATGTAACTCAATTGATAAGTTCACAAAATTTATCACATTTATGACAATGAACACAAGTAATGAGCTTTCGTGTAAACTATGCGGATAATAGCAGTGCCCTGACTACCAAGGACGTAACTTGCAAATACTGCTCAATTCATCTGCGTGTGGGTTAGAACAATGCGTAATGCAAGCAACTCGCGATGGTTCGCAAACAGGGGCAGGCAGAACAGAACACAGCGGACTATTCTGGCAACCAGTCCTGCGACAATCGTACTGCAGGCCATTCCTCCGGAGGCAGAAGCAGTCAGTAGAGAGGATACCTCCCCTTAATTCACGACTCTTACATGCTCGGAGAGATTTCCCTGCGTTCAAAGATGCGGTAAACATTCGTTCTTTACTGTTATGAGAAAATGTCTGGCCCCGATTTGCACTCTTGCCTCCTTTTAGTTCTGCTGTATTTTTACATTCGACATTCGCTTGAGCATAACTGATAACCTTGTTGAATCCACGTTTATCGAAGACATAGAGTATACAGTCTTGTTTGGGTTTCTTCAATACTGAAGGCAACGAACATTCTACAGAACCAACTCGTTCAATTTTTTTTGACTTTTGCTTCATATAAGAAACAGTTTTTCTTTCTTGCTTTGTGCTTGATTTATTTATCTGCAGGGTTGTAGATCCTTTTCTGCTTAGTGGCTTTTTATTTTTAACGCAACATGGAAATACTATACCGAGTTCTCTAGGGTCTGGAGGAGGGGGCATTTCACCCAATTCAAAACACGATATATCACCATCGTACTCTACGCATATCACCTTAGCTTTGGCAGGTTTGGTGCAGTCGTCGTCTTCATAAAAATGAAACTTCATTTTCGTTGTAGAAGGTACCTAAATCAATACTTTGAGCTACACTATTTTAAACTCGTAACATCACTAAGCTACGCCAATAAATGGTTGAAACGGTTTTGAAAGGTTGTTTTTTTTTGGTATTAATATATCACTTATGTATAGGACATTTAAACAATACAGATTTAGTTATCCATAATTATTTTGTTAGAAATACATGACGTAATAGTCATATTACGAAAGAGGAAATAAAAAATCGATCTCGACCACCTCGTTTTAACTGATTACAAACCTTTTTTTCTGTTTGTTTTAAATTATGAACTTGTACTGCCAACTAAGAAATTAATTATTTAAAAGTAAAACTTCAAATTGATGATTGTTTTTCTCAATTCAAACGAAATCCGAGGTGTTCTGTAGAAGTACGTTTCTTCAAAAGGGTAGTACAATCAAATCGCTTGCGTAATACACATGTTATTATAATTTAAGACCCAAAAAGTCCAAAAAAACCTTAACCTTTCTAAAAATTTAGAAAAATAGTTACTTTCCACAACTCAGGGTCTATTCTCGACCATTTTTATTTCTCTTAAAAGTACTCTTCACACTCAATAGGACAAAATGTGAGTATGGAATGCGAATAATTCTTCCTTTCTAAGAGGATCATAATAAGTCTGCTCCCCCAAAGCATTAAGCAGGCTTGTTGTTTGCAACACGTTGCCTTTGTGAGTAATTGACTTCCCATCTAAATTTCCAGGTGCGGACCTTGCGGAGGCTGTTGCGGTGGCTGCTGCGGTGGATGCTGCTGCCCTTGCATCACGATCTACACTTGTTGTACGAAGATTTGCTAGTGGCACACAGTTGCGCCTCTTGGCGGAGGCGAGCCATGGCGTCTCGGCCGAAGATGGCGCACCGACGCCTTCGATGTTTGTGTCTTCGAAGTATGCACTCCCGTGCCGTTTTGTGGAAATAAACTACTATAAATAAGCGTACCTTAAATCTTTCATTTAACACCCCGTCCCTCCTCCGCACACTCGACTGACGAGGCAGCGCCCTCCTCCGCACACTCGACTGACGAGGCAGCGCCCTCCTCCGCACACTCGACTGACGAGGCAGCGCCCTCCTCCGCACACTCGACTGACGAGGCAGCGCCCTCCTCCGCACACTCGACTGACGAGGCAGCGCCCTCCTCCGCACACTCGACTGACGAGGCAGCGCCCTCCTCCGCACACTCGACTGACGAGGCAGCGCCCTCCTCCGCACACTCGACTGACGAGGCAGCGCCCTCCTCCGCACACTCGACTGACGAGGCAGCGCCCTCCTCCGCACACTCGACTGACGAGGCAGCGCCCTCCTCCGCACACTCGACTGACGAGGCAGCGCCCTCCTCCGCACACTCGACTGACGAGGCAGCGCCCTCCTCCGCACACTCGACTGACGAGGCAGCGCCCTCCTCCGCACACTCGACTGACGAGGCAGCGCCCTCCTCCGCACACTCGACTGACGAGGCAGCGCCCTCCTCCGCACACTCGACTGACGAGGCAGCGCCCTCCTCCGCACACTCGACTGACGAGGCAGCGCCCTCCTCCGCACACTCGACTGACGAGGCAGCGCCCTCCTCCGCACACTCGACTGACGAGGCAGCGCCCTCCTCCGCACACTCGACTGACGAGGCAGCGCCCTCCTCCGCACACTCGACTGACGAGGCAGCGCCCTCCTCCGCACACTCGACTGACGAGGCAGCGCCCTCCTCCGCACACTCGACTGACGAGGCAGCGCCCTCCTCCGCACACTCGACTGACGAGGCAGCGCCCTCCTGGCACGCCGCACACTGGACTGACGAGGCAGCGCCCTCCTGGCACGCCGCACACTGGACTGACGAGGCAGCGCCCTCCTGGCACGCCGCACACTGGACTGACGAGGCAGCGCCCTCCTGGCACGCCGCACACTGGACTGACGAGGCAGCGCCCTCCTGGCACGCCGCACACTGGACTGACGAGGCAGCGCCCTCCTGGCACGCCGCACACTGGACTGACGAGGCAGCGCCCTCCTGGCACGCCGCACACTGGACTGACGAGGCAGCGCCCTCCTGGCACGCCGCACACTGGACTGACGAGGCAGCGCCCTCCTGGCACGCCGCACACTGGACTGACGAGGCAGCGCCCTCCTGGCACGCCGCACACTGGACTGACGAGGCAGCGCCCTCCTGGCACGCCGCACACTGGACTGACGAGGCAGCGCCCTCCTGGCACGCCGCACACTGGACTGACGAGGCAGCGCCCTCCTGGCACGCCGCACACTGGACTGACGAGGCAGCGCCCTCCTGGCACGCCGCACACTGGACTGACGAGGCAGCGCCCTCCTGGCACGCCGCACACTGGACTGACGAGGCAGCGCCCTCCTGGCACGCCGCACACTGGACTGACGAGGCAGCGCCCTCCTGGCACGCCGCACACTGGACTACGAGGCAGCGCCCTCCTGGCACGCCGCACACTGGACTGACGAGGCAGCGCCCTCCTGGCACGCCGCACACTGGACTGACGAGGCAGCGCCCTCCTGGCACGCCGCACACTCGACTGACGACAGACGGATGCCAATTGAAGCAAAATAATGTCGCACCTTTCAGAATAGTTGTACCTACTGGCTGAATCCAAAATTCCAATAAACGTAATTGAAGCCATTCTTTACTTTTTCGATTATAATACTTAAGGCTTAGCGAGTTTATAATAACCGTAATAAGGTAGGTATAGTTCGTATAAATAAGACCAATGATTTGAAAAATGTGATTGTCAGAAATCAATTTTTGGCTTAATTTTGTGTATTCTACTCACTCGTCATTTTTAAGAATACCTACAAAAATGTTGATATTTAAAGGTGACCGTCAAAATGAAGGGACCACGTCTCCAATGTCTGTTTTATTTATTATATTTTACCATTAATTGGCAGTGTTGTATTTTTGGTGTATTGCGTGCCTGGGTAACTTTCGTCTGATACACATTACATAGGTATATATTATATGTATTTAACATTGCGAAACCAGTGTGACTAAATAGTACCTATATACCTTATTCAAAATAATTAATATGTAGAAGAATAAAGGCTGTGATTGACTAAAGTTGTATTATTTAAACATTTAATAGAATAATCAGTTCACTGTATGTGAACAGCTAATTAAAAAAAACATTTCCCACAATACATTTTTTGTGTGGTTATTATTAGCGTCAAGAAGGACCAAATACAGTTTTCAGCAAACTTATGCCTTGTCTCATTTAGGCGCTGCGATGTTTTTTCGGGTTTTCATAAAACCGCGATAACTTGAAAACTATAAATATTTTCTTAAATATAATTGGGGCACTAAGGGCCACACATTATGAGCTACTCGTGTATGTTTATTCTACAGGGGCACATGCAATGGATTAAACATTATACGATTCATCAAACCGTTAGTCCAGCAGGAAATGCAATATCTCGAAAATCTGAAGGGGCACAGATTTTATTTTTGGGGGCACATTTTGGCACACAAGCTCTCTGGCCATGCACAATTTTCCTCTCTCCGATCATTCGTTTAGAATTTTCCTGCTAGAAAAACGTTACCCCAGCATGAATCGTTTTTCCGTTTTTTTTCCACACATTTTTTATGTGGGGGCAAATTTACAGCAAATAAGGCACCAACTATACGTGCTCATATAACTCTAGGAGATACTTTCTTGTTGGGGTAACGTACAGTCTCCCCTCACACACCACACGAAGGCATACTGTCGCCCCTCACACACCACACGTCGGCATACAGTCTCCCCTCACACACCACACGTCGGCATACAGTCTCCCCTCACACACCACACGATGTCATACAGTCGCCCCTCACACACCACACGAAGGCATACAGTCTCCCCTCACACACCACACGAAGGCATACAGTCTCCCCTCACACACCACACGAAGGCATACAGTCTCCCCTCACACACCACACGATGTCATACAGTCTCCCCTCACACACCACACGAAGGCATACAGTCTCCCCTCACACACCACACGAAGGCATACAGTCTCCCCTCACACACCACACGAAGGCATACAGTCTCCCCTCACACACCACACGAAGGCATACAGTCTCCCCTCACACACCACACGATGTCATACAGTCTTCCCTCACACACCACACGATGGCATACAGTCTCCCCTCACATACCACACGAAGGCATACAGTCTCCCCTCGCACACCACACGAAGGCATACAGTCTCCCCTCGCACACCACACTAAGGCATACAGTCTCCACTCACACACCACACGAAGGCATACAGTCTCCCCTCACACACCACACGAAGGCATAGTACAATCCCTCATTAAGCCCACAGGATATAAAGTATACGTAGGAAATAAAAATCGAAGAATATAATTAACGCAAAACTTTTATTATACGCCACTTGGTAACAGCACAATGTGTCACAGCACTGGTAGACGCTTCCAGTCACGGTCCTCCAGTTATGCTGCGAGTAGACGCCATATCTCAGCATTCCCGGAGAACGCAATGCTTGCGGCCCTCGCAATGTCTCGCACACAATCAACAGATCTTTGTGCAACGCGTGTGTATCGTTATCCTTGGGCATCCGCATCCGCAGCAACCGCCGCAGCAGCCGCCACAGCACCCACCGCAGCAGCCTCCGCAGCAGCCGCCGCAGCCTCCGCAGCCCCCGCAGCAGCCACCGCAGCAGCCGCCACAGCAGCCGCCGCATCCACCACAACCGCCACACCTGAGCAAACAAAAGCATACTTTAACACCAAATAAGGTGAGACTAATGTGTAGGAGGACTTCTTTTACCCATGTGGGAAAAAAAATCATTAGGTTACTCTGGCGAGTTTGCTATCGTCGGGTACGAGACGATTCTTTTTGGCAGTGCGACAGACTTTCCCGTGTGGCTACCAAATTCTTGGCACATGCGGTTTTGGAGAATAGGTTACGTCTCGCTGGAGTGCGCTGCGAGTAAGTAGTGTCTCATGGCGTCTTGCGGAGACGATAGAATAAAGTGACAGGACGATAGTATCTCCCCGAGACATACTACTGAAACTATGCGACAACCACTCGTGAAAGTGAAGCCTTTAGTCTGTCCCTTTACGAGCCCACGTGAATCATCACAGATTGCACGCAATATGCGCGACCAAACTGTAGAGCTAAGGAAGGACGTGCTAAAGCGAGCGCTCTTCGAACTACTTCCAATAATGACAAAAGTTCCAACTTACATTTTATTGAGTAGTTTGATATATTTGCAAATAAAATGGATATCAAAAGCTTCACCGACGGTGAATATTTTTTCAGCAGAGGCGAAGAAAGGTTTCTTAAATATTTTTCGAAGTTTTTCTTAAAAGATACTGTTTTTATGTGTTTATACGTATTTTCTACTTTTTTTCTTAATTTTTATGTTGTTTACTACACGGGGGATTTATAAAAACTGATTTAGTTTTGACTTAATAACAATTATGTCAAAGATATGACTTTTCATTTCAGTTCTAGAACGAAGATTTCAAAAAGATTACAAAGGTGCATTCGGCCATTATTATATTTATTATAAAAAGTAAAATAACGAGTCCAAAATTCCTTCTTTTGCAAAACTATCCGCAAATTCATGGATCTATGGCTAGCCGCACACACTCAATAATATTGTCAATGCAAGATTGTCAAAATCTTCATCAATAAAATTATCCCCGCACACTACACAATATTATTGACAATTTTTCATGGTACAATCTGACTCAGTCGCTCCGCAGCTAGATTCATGTGCGCACGTTTAACATACCTAATGGAAAGAAAGAAAAAAGTCGTTGCATTGAGTATTGCATTAATTTTACTAATTAAAAAAAGGCAATCAACAAAGAAACGATGGATTAAGGACTGGATGAGAAAAAAAGCTGAGTTAAATCACTTTAATCTAATAAATGAACTACGAGTTACAGAAGAAAATGATAATAACGTTTTGGTATTTTTCAAAAGGCTATAAATCTAGAACCAGACAAAGCAACGACATTGACTTTAACCTGCTGTTACTTACACAGCTTTTTAATTAAAGAAAAATATGCTTCCCTTTATTTAAACCAAGAAAAGGATTCACCATCAGTCATTATAATTATGACTAATCTACAGTCTACTCAAAATAGAAATGCAACTATAAAATGCTAAAATAATAAGAGACAATTATTGTCAGTACTTTTGCAGTTTAAATACCTAATATAAGTTTTTTGTACTAACCTACGGAGAGTACTATTAATAAAATTATTAAAATATAATATAAACCTCTATTGTTTTCTTTTCTAGTTGTCTTACTGGTTGCTAATCAATTGATAAAAACAGCAATTTCATAATACGTCCAGGCAGACGGGACGTAAACCTCATCGGTACCCTTTCCCTATGATTTCGATTTGTGAATCTTCTTTAATTCTTTCCGAAAATTTGTTCGTAGGGAATTATTTTTTTCTTTACGTCTTCTCTTGTACTATTTGTTTTGATTTTTTTATAAATATCGAGCAACTTATCAAGCGCATTATTTTTCTTAACTGTATCGCGATATGCTTTGCAGGATGTATTCCATAATTCTGGATAAGTTTCCCATGTTTTAATAAACACTGACAAATAGTGTTTTTTCCGTAAGGGTACTATCATCAACAGTATCAACACTATTTTCGCTTTGGATACTGTTTTCGTCTTCCATTTTGAACAAATAACACGAGCGTCCGCCTGCCTTGAAATTTTTTCCTCAACTAAAATATTGCCGCGCGCCCGCACACGTCAATATGATTGACAATACCCCTGCCTCCCCCCGATATTGACGTGACAAAATCAGAATTTCTGGATAATCTTCAATATTATTGAACAATACCGCAATACAGGCCGCACACACACAATATTATTGACAATACGTACTTTATTGACAATATTATTGAGCACACACACATTAATATTATTGTAAAAATAATAATATTGTATGCGTGCAGCCTGTATTGCGGTATTGTTCAATATTATTGCGGATATCCAGAAAATCAGAGGAGAGGGAGGCAGGGGTATTGTCAATAATATTGCCGTGTGCGGGTGCGCGGCAATATTTTAGTTGAGGGGAAGATTTCAAGGCAGGCGGACGTTTGTATTTTTTGTTCAAAATGGATGATGAAAACAGTATTCATAGGTAGTGAAAACAGTATTGATAATAATAATAGCACTCTCACGGAAAATCAATATTTATCAGTATTTATTAAAACGTGCGAAACTTACCTATCCAGAATTATGGAATACATCCTGCGAAGCATATCGCGATAAAGTTAAGAAAAATAATGCACTTGATATGTTGATCTATTTTATAAAAAAATCAAACCTATTTGGTTTGATTTTTTAAGCCCGAGAAAAGACGTAAAGAAAAAATTTAAATCCCTACGGAAGCTGCTATCTCTCATTCTCATATAATTTTTGAAATCATTTTCTTCTGTAACATCCAGTCCATAATCCAACGCTTCGTTCTTGATTGCCTTTTTTTAGTTAATAAAATCAATGCAATAACATTATGTAATCAAAGGCAATACTCAATGCGACGCAAATTTTCTGTGTATTCATTATATTATATGACCGCTCATGAATCTAGCTGCGGAGCGACTAGGTTTCATTGTACCACGGAAAATTGCCAATATTATTGCATAGTGTGCGGGACCATAATATTGATGAAGATTTTTGTCAATCTTGCATTGGCAATATTATTGTGGGCACACACAATCCGTGTTGGAATAGCGCTTCCGATATATATTTATTAGGAGCGCTACTAAAAGGTGCGCTCCGAGGAACAAAAAAGGAGCGCCTCAAAATGGTAGCGCTTCGAGGAATACCTCAATTTAAAATACTATTAAATCTTGACAAAAAAAAAAACTATTCCGTTGCAAATCTTACCGTATAGTTCGGTACTAGTACCAATTTGTACTAAGAGTCGTAACTCTTAGTACCGATTAGTACTACTAATTACATATTTAGTTTTATTAAGTATTAAAAAAATATTGTCGCTACCATATGAGCTATTAGGATGTCGTATGACGTATCATACGTCATCCTAATGTTATTATTCACATGGCTACTTAAAAAATCTTATGTATAGCCAATTAGATAAATACAATAAATAGCTCATGTAGCGCCAATAATTCTTTAATATTTAACCCGCAAGTTTACTATTTTTCATAAATAAAATCGAAGTTTATTATTATACATGTGATAATCGCCATCAACCATCATTCGTATTGTTTTATTTATTGTTAGGGTAACCCAAAACATAATCTTTTTTTTTTCAATTTCAACAAATAAGCGATAGTGATAATAAATTATTGTATGCTTTCTTTTGTAATAATTATTCAAATAGGTTTCTGTACAATAAAAAAAAAACCTACTCAACAGATTCTTTCAGGTTAATGCGCAGAGTTTTTTATTCAAAATTTTTCGTTAAGTATATGCATGGAAATATTAAAAAAAAACATAGTATCCAATTATTCCAAGACTCAAATTCTTCCTGATATAAAGGAACCTCAATTTGAATATACTATAATCTACTTTTGGGTATTAAGGTCACTAAGGCCAAATTCTTCCTGATATAAAGTAAATTTTAATAATAATTTATTTCAGAACCTAAAGATTCCACCTGAAACGATAGGACACTCCATCTTTAGAAGGCCGTTGGAGCTGCCCCGCACAAGACACATCAGGGAGGCCACTCTCTTGCGCACAATAGCCCTAAAACAGTTGGTGTTGGCCTACACAAACATCCCCGACGCACTACAGTATCGCCGCAACCCCATCAGTAAACCCATTATTGTAGAGGACCCGCAGGGCACTGAAAGCCTTCTGTGTGTAGCGGACCCACAGGCTGCAGGTGTACATTGTCTGGCAGTACGCCTTTAACAGAGTAATTTTAACCTCTTTTGTACACCTCGCAAACCTGCGCACCAGCATATTACCTACGTCTAACTGCCAATGCCCTGCGGTCCCTTTTAATATCCAAGTCATCCGAGAGGTCCTCAGTGACCCAATACCCCAGGTACTTGAATTTGGTGTCTCTACTTACCGGAATTTATTAACTAATTCCTCCAAGTGTAACCGGTGTAATAGTCGTGGGAGTTTTATTTCTCGACGTAAACACGAGTTCACTTTTGTTGTTGTTGTACCTGAGGCCATGTGACACTGCGTACCTCTCACATATGCCTAGGAGCTTGTTGAGGCCTTTAACAGATGGGCTAGGCAGCACCATATCGTCGACGTAGCTAATGTTATATTGCCATCTATTGAACATCCGACACCAGCCCTGGTGAGCTCATCTATTAGTCCATTATCGTATAGGTTGAAGAAACGTGGTGATGTTAGGCCTCCCTCGCCCCGCCCACTTAACGTTATTGGATTGGTTTCCGTACCAATATCTCAGTGTGCTGATCATGGCCCCGGAAGTGCTGGTTTCTTCCCAGAGCTTATCCCACAGAACATTATAAGCCACAAGGTCAAATGCCTTCGACAGTTCCAAAAAACAGCCAAAAATAGGCATTTTTCTTGTCACGTAGTACTGGATAGTATGCTTGAGCCGCAGTATTGCAGCTTCTGTCGACAGCCCAGCTCTAAATCCGAACTGGGCATCATGCAGATGAATATGCTTTCTAGCAAACCATCCAGCACCTTGGCGATCACTGTAGCCAACGAGATGGGTCTATAGTTATTATTTCCGTCGGAGGCATCGCCCGTCCTATTTTTAACCGACTTCTAAAAAAGGAGGAGGTTCTCAATTCGGATGTTTGTATGTTTTTTTTTTTTTTTTTTTTTTTTTTTTTTTTTTTTTTTTTTATTGTTTGTTCGCGCATAACTCCGTCGCTTGTCAACCGATTTGAAAAATTCTTTTTTTGTTGGAAAGGGTATACTTCCCAAATGGTCCCATGAAAATTTTATCGAAATCAACCAAGCGGTTTTCGAAAAATCTAAAAAAAATATCTACATTGCCTACATTGACGACCTCTTAGTTTACTCCGCAAAGGAGCAGTACGTTTTTTTTACACCAATGTGATTGGTTCGTTTAGGTGCGGGAGGGGAGGGGGTGTAGGTACCACTAAAAAGTGAAAAATAAAAAAACTTTTTACAAAAAATAAAACCGACTTCTAAACAAAAAACCAAAAAGTATAAAATAACTTTAATTTCGGAAGTCGGTGTGTTCAACAACAAAAAAGCAATCAAAAACACCGAGTTCCGAAATTAAAGTTATTTTATACTTTTTGGTTTTTTGTTTAGAAGTCGGTTTTATTTTTTGTAAAAAGTTTTTTTATTTTGATAATAGGAATCACTGTGGTCTATATAGTTTTTTGTCATGGGTGCAATTTTTATGGTTGGTGCCGGCACTATGTTTATTTTTAAATTTTATCTAAATCGCTAATATCTACTAGCGATATTGATTTGATTGATTTTTAATAGACCTATGGAAAAAATATTAATCATACAATTTACTTTCCAAACTTCATTCAATCATAAATCATTTGTATATTTATGATTGAATGAAGTTTGTTCGTCACCTTTTTTTTTTTAACCCTGATTTTGATATCACACTCGATGGACTATGATTTTTTTTAAATCACATAATTGGCGCCTATAATCCTTTCCTTGGCAGTTAGGTAGCAAAAATATTGTGTTATTCCTGTTGCTGTAAAAAAAATAAATCGTTTTTAATCAGTGTTTGTGGAGGGTAGATGGTTGAAAATATTTTAAATCAGCTGGAAAATATACTGTAAATAACTAATCTTGATACCTACTGACCGAAACCTTGTTTTCTCAACCACATAAAAATGACTACGGAACTCGAAAGTACAACGTTAACGCATCGTAATTGTGAATGCCAATACTGGCAGGTACCTATTGCTTTTTCTTTATAGAAAATGTGACATGTCATGTCACATTTTCTATTCAAATATTTACATAAAGGAAATAAAATCGATGTGAAAAACAGAAAACCCAAACAATTTTTTTTAATTTAAAATTTTATAAAAGTGTTTAAATAATACCAATCCCAAAAATGTGCAGCCCAATTCAATGCTTACCAAGTTACAAGGAACCCCCAACGTATATTCCTTGCATTCCTATTAGCGTAAGTTATAAAATGGGACTATTTACCATTTAAGTACCTACCTAATCTGGTTGGTCGCAATTCTCGAAACAAAACTGCCGCAACTTCATAATAAGTTGCCGAATCGTAAAGTTGCGCCACGATAAGTTGCGCGACTGGTCATTCATTATAATTATAAAAAAGAAGGTGCAAACCTCGTAAGTACTTGCTTGATTCGGTTACTTCAAAGAAAGTCATCATTTGTCAGTTAAAATCAAGACCTGCGACTGAACAAAACATATATTTTGGTAATTCAGGGTATTTTTGCGCTTATCATACTCTCAGCGATTGTTCCCAAACACTCATTAAATTGCTTAACCCCGGATACCTCTGAGATGGCGCATAAGAAGCCTGTTGAAATTATATTTGTTGGCGCAAAAGGTTCCTGTTGAAATTATGTTAGCAAAGGCCCCGATTGCCAGCTGCTATGATTTTGTGCGCTCTGCGAGTTTATTTTACCGACAAAATATGCAACCTCAGTATCTGATTGTATGGTTTAAACAAAGTTTAAACATCTCTACAAGACCTGCCAGCCGCATCTCGTAGCCACGATAAAATAAAAGCAAAGGCACCTCTCGCAGGGTCCAGCATGTCTGCCGTGTGGTATGGACAACTGGACGGTTCGCCGGCCGCTCATCGTGCACGACAGCACCTTCGACTACAGGCCCACTAGTTGGCCGGGTATGGTGCTCAACAACCAAGACAAAAAAGTGCGCTACCAACTCATTAATTACGAACGGCCGGTACGTAAATATCACGCTTTTTAATTTTGAGATAATTCAGGGTAATGCATGAACTGCAGTAGGCCACAAACCAGGGTTGCGAAATTGTTCGAAGGATTTAGTGCGGCCCTAGAACGCAAAGGGCATCTGGAGGAACACGGATGGGTTTTAGTCCGTTATAGTCTTAGAAATACAAATGATTTTGTTTGAGGTTTTTGATCAGACTTTCTATATGAGCAATTGTCCTATGCTTGTCCACCTGTCCTGTTTTTATTAAGCCTGGATATTCATAGCTAATGCGTAGCTAACGGCTTCAGATTGCCTTGAACTTCATTTTACACGATTCGTGTGCGGCCCAGATGGGCGCCGGAAACGCGATGGTCAATATATATACAATGGGTTGCGACCTACATATTTCAATAGAAACTAGCTTTCGGCGCGATCGTGACATACATATTATTATATACACACGTGTGCGCAAAAACAAGTGCACCCCCCCTTCCAGTCTTCTCATTGTCCGATTTACGACCATCGGACATGACTGAAGAGAGATTTCTAGAGAGAGGTCCAGGACCAACAGCTTAACGTGCTTTCGGAGCACGGGGTTGTCACACCACTCATTTCTAAACACCGTCTAATTAAGTAGGTATATACCCAGCTTACAAACTCATGCATTTGAGAATTTTCCCAGACTCACCCCATCCTATTTATAATTACCCAACATACCTGCCGATCCATTTCACACGGGGTACCTACATGACGTCTATCCGATAGCCAGAACGTGTGAATAGGTGCTAAATCGTTAGACATGTCTAGCCTAAACATTGCACACGGTTAATGTTTGTTAGTTATTTTATACGCACCTACGCAAAGAAAATATTGTATTCAATTTTAAGTCTGTTTAGTTTGTTTGGCCTGCTACTTCTTTCGCCGCCTCTCACGGTCAGTTATACAGTAGTATTAGGTCAATTAACAGAAGTTCTGAAAAAAAAAATGGTGTATCATGCTCTTCTTCAAATATCTTTTTAATTTCCAGGTAAAACCTCACTATCCGACATGTGCTCCTTCATATAACAATTGTTGCCATAGATAAATCAGGTAAATAATTAAGATCAGAGAAATATGTATAATTATGTAGATTATTAACAATTTTCACTTTTTAATTTCAACCATAGTTCACAACACAAATTGTTTAGGTACTTACTTACTCAGCTCGCGAAGCTATATTTAAATACCGAGTTATAGGAAATCGGTATTTGTGTTTGTGACCATACCATACTGGCACAAAAAATAATAATAAAAACCTGATATTTTGAAAATGGAACTGACACTTTTCTACATGGGTTGGACTGTCACATTGACAGTTTCCATTCATAAATCAATCATACGTTTGGGTGGGGTGATCAAAATTTCGGAGTAAAAATTTAAAGATTCTAAACAGCAAATCTACAAAAATGTGTGACCGAATGGGTGTTATTGGTCAATTGCAAACAGTTATGTCCGCAATTCGGTGAGTACATACTTCCCCCGACTACCGTTGCCTATCAATTTAATTCGGAATAGACGACCTAAATTTTTGCAAAAGCTTTTAATGTTATTTGAACGCACAATTCTGGAAGCACTTTCTATGTTGTGAACATTTTGATAGAGTATAAATCTCTGGAGTAGGTATTCCTGAGTCAGTTAATACCGAATAATAAGCAGTGATGCTTGAAAAGGCCAGGGGCCGTATTATGACCTCTTAAAACCATCATGTTTTCGGTGTGAAAAAGAGACGGAGCTATACAGGACGAATAGCACTATCCTTTTCTCACACAGAAAACATGATGGTTTTAAGATGTCATAATACGGCCCCAGTTGTGCAGCGTAACGCCACTAGGGCCGTAAAATAAATGTGGTATATTCACACGGACCATATTTAAGATGCATCAGTGGCTTGGCGTGATCTTGCATGTCGCGTGTAGGTACTGCCGAAGCATCGCTGCCTATATACGAATCGCGACTTAAAAGATTTTGATTTCATTGTAGGAAGATTTAAAAACCTGCTGGATTGTATGCTGAATTGGTAGTGACATCGATAAAACCTGTGCTCGTCTTGTTCCAGGGGCTGCGGCGGCTGTCGGGCACCCTGCTGCGGACCCTGCCGGCCTTGCTGCGGAGGAGGCTCCCTCGTCACAGTTTACAGTCAAGTAGCACATATCCAGTGACGCGCCACCGCAAGGCGATCACTTACTAAGTCATATAACTTTCATTCTCGATATATAGGATAGGTTTAATCAATCTTGAACAGGACACAAGATATCTTTTTGTTTTGAGTTAAAAATAAACCTGCTGCTTAAATGAAATTAGACGTTACATAGCGAATATCCATGACAGTGAAATGTTATGCAAATATAATTACTTTTTCAACGAATTTTCGTGCAGGACCAACTTCACAAAACGAAGGGCTCAGAAGTAAAATTTTCTACTAGAGTCTTTGTGATAGCTTTAACCTCTGCTTTGTATTCTGCATCATGCCTTGAATGCAGAGTAAAATGCAAAAACGTCCCGTGATATACAAACTAAATATTGTTTTTTACATAATATGCAAAAACAATATAAGAGTGCAATGCATACCTTCATTCTCCTTCTATTGCCATATTTTTAAATATGCTGAAATTAAACATTTCCACTAAAAAGAGTGTCGTGAATTTAGTCTTGCACAAGGATGATAGAAACTGACAGTCTTATTTACAGATGCCGTGCTAGCAGTGGGCCAGCCGCCAAGACCTGTTGCAGCCTTCGACAAAGCAGTCATAGAAATCGGCTATCATTGAATCAATGCTTGCTGAGAAAACATTGAAACGTAAAGGAAAGAAAGAATAAGTCCAAGCGTCCGGTGAAAGTTCTGTACAGTCATGTGGCTATTGAATCTGGTTGTATTATGTAAAAGTGTCAATAAAAATTGTTATATTAACATGTATTTTATTAGTTGACTACCTACACTGCAGCATGTTCAATAAATACTCGGGGAAAATAAACAATGTAGGACTAGTACTATATATATTTCGGGATTTACTGGACTTAGTTACTGAAATCACGAAAAACGTTTGCACGTATCACAATTTTACTGGAACGATGACATGAACAACTGCAAGCTAATACTATCAATCTAGAAACAATGAACACTTTGACAACACATTTAGAAACTACTAAATGCCAATTTAAAATCATGTTTCAAAACATACAAAGCATTTGTAATTGTAATAAAACCAGAAAAAATATAATAAATATGTAAAATATAATAGTAGGGGAGCCCACGATGCTTAATGGGGATTTACTCGAGCATCGTAGAGACCTATTGGGTTGCAAAGCTTAGATGATAAGAAGAAAAAAATGTTATATGATAATACCTTTTCATCGGTGGGGGAAGCGGCTATAGATTTTTAAATATGTAAAAAAAACTTGCATGGACATCCTCGAGCGCGTCAGATATTGATAGCATCAATGCCCTACGTATTTTTAATAATGTACGTACATGTTAATCTGATCGTTTGCATGATGAGGGTGGTTGTATGTAAGGGTTGAAAATTAAAAAAAAAATAAAAATAATCGAGCGCGTCAGATTTTCTAAGGGAGTGTTAAGTGCACTAAAAAAAAACTCTCATTCACGATTTCGATGGAACGCAAACTCGCGGCCATTTGCATAATGTGCAAAAAAAAATCGCCATTTTGAAATACTCAAGCGCGTCAGATTAAGATATATATGGTTCATCTTTATGTTCTAAACGTACTATCTCATAATCTGACGATTATCTAGAGGGATTCACCTGATCTGACAAAAAAATAAAAAAAAACGGTTCACCCTAAAGGCCATCCCTGCAACTTCTCGCTAATTCCATTGCTTAAAATTGTACTTATAACATTTTTGAGCTCAAAATATAATTTATGTGATATTTTGAGCTCGCTGAGTTCAAAGAAATAATATTTCTATGCATTTGAGCTCTCCCAGCTGTCTGATAGAAGTTTCATAGAACACTATTTTTGGAATTTTCAAACCGCAATAACTTTTGAATGGATCAAGCAATTTTCACCCGTTGGCGGCATTCGACGCAGTTTTATCATCCTCATAAGTAATTTTATAGTTTTAATTGATCGAACCAAAAATTTCGGAGTAATCCCGAAAAAACACTTTTTCGGGTTTCTTTCGTTCACGATATCTCTTGAACGAATCAACCGATTTGGACCAGCATGGTGGCGATCGACGTGGTTTTTCAAGCTCAAGAGCGGATTAGTTTTTGTAGTTGATCGATAAAGCCGTTTAAAAGTTATTCCAAAAAAACCACTTTAAAAAAAAAACTTATTTTATTTGAGATTTTTCAATATTTCTTAAAATCTATCAGTTCAAATCGGTCCAAATTCACAAGAAATCTAATTTTGAGGGAACTCTTTAGAACGCCGTTTAGTAGATTCCGATCGGTTTATTTGTTCAAAAGTTATAAGCGAGTCACATAGTCACACACATACATACAGACATACTTAGTGACAACATCGCGGAGGTAGTCAGGGAAGCTTCCTATGACCTTAAAACGTTGAGATCTGATGAAAACTAGATTTTTGCAAAACGGGGTGAAAACAATAACTTGCCGATTTTTGAAAATCTTCGATTTTCTTAGCGGGAAGTTAATTTTTTTTTAAAATCATTGATCTTAATTAATTGAAAAGTTCAGGAAGAGAAAGAGTGAGAGAGGAATAGAAACGTGGAGAAGGAAATGTAGGCATCACGCAGCGGCACGCATTTAATTTTATCGACGAATTTTTGTTATTTCGGCTTGCGGAAATCGTCAGATTATATATTTTTCATTATTCTTGAATTATTTCCTTCAAAATAAAAAAAAAATTAGCTACGCTCGAGAATGTCGAGATGACGATTTTTTTTTACAACTTTGCTGCCCTCTCCTTTCTTTACGTCACTCTCAAATTGTCAGATTAGTGGAATATACACTTTTTAGGATGTAATTAACTCACCCTGCCTTAATCTGACGCGCTCGAGAATTTCTGATGGTCAATTTTTTTTTACTAATCTGATCCTGTATCCTTCACGGGCGGCCTTATATATGGGCCTCATGTTTGGTGGAGGTACTTAACTGGGTACAAGGTATCCACCTGTAAGTATATTAATCTGCCGCGCTTTAGAAAATCCCGAAATCCCCGCTTGGGCTCCCCTACTATAAGGTGATAATAGGAGGTGATTTCAATATTAATATTTTGGACAACAATTTTGAAAACAAACCTTTTTCTGAATCTCATGTTGGGCTACTCAACAATTAGATCTACATGTCTAGATCTAATATTTACAAACTTTTACAATAGACATAATCAAGCAACCGTTGAAGAATTAGGTTTTTCAGATCATAATGCAACTATTTTTAAATGGAACTACATAGGAGTACTACGCAAACATTGTACTTATACAAAAAAAGATTATATAATACCAAAAACATACAACAATTTAAATCCAAATTAAATAAACAAAATTGGCATGACATAATAAAAACTGATGAAAATTATGAAGTATTTAGCGATAAGTTGTGGGATATTTTAAATAAATGCAACAAATTAAAACAAACAAATTAAAGTAAATAAGCAACAAAAAAGTACTGGCAAAGGTATTAAATTATCCTGTAAAAACAAAAGGCTTTATAAACCCTGACATTCAAAACAAACAATCCCATTCTGCCACAATATTATAAAAAATACTAAAACATACTAAAAAAGAATCCGTAACCACCGCAAAAAAAACTACAGTTCATAAATAAAATGGAAAAATCAACCAACAAAATAAAAACCATGTGGATTATAATTAATGAAAGAACAAATAAAGTCATAAATCATGATAGAAGTAATATACCATTGCAAACAATTTGCAAAAGATTGACGTGTAAAAGTGTTTTTTACAACCTACTTACAAAATAAAAATCATTTATCATTAACAAACGTTAACCTAGAAAGTGACCCGAAACAGATAAGTAGCCAATATTTTTTTTTTGCATCCATCGGAGATAAAGCTACTGGAGCAACAGTATCCCCCGTGGTTGACATTACAGAAAACACAATGTTTCTCAGCCCAGTGGACCCCTACGAAGTCAATAGAATAATCAAGAATCTAAAAAATAAAAAAAGTTGCGGAGTAGATGACCATTTTTGGTTAAACAATATGCACATCAACTTACCTTACCGTTCTACAAACTAATAAATCAATTATTTGAAGAAGGATCATTCCCAAGTCAACTTAAAGTATCCTTAATAAAACCTGTCCATAAGAAAAATAGAAAAACAGACCCTAACAACTACCGCCCCATCGCTTTATTACCAACAGCATCTAAAGTTTTTGAGAAGGCTATGTGTGACCGACTCTACTCCTGTGAGAAATACTAAATATTTAATGATTGCCAAAACGGAACTACGCTGTGGGTATACTTCTTGATATGACAAAAGCCTATGATAAAGTCCAGTATAGAATATTATTAAATAAACTGCATGAAATAGGAATACGAGGTAAAGCTTACGAATTGTTTTCATCATACCTAAAAGGTAGGAAACAACTAGTCGAGATTGAACATTACAACAGTAACACAAACGAAATAGAAAAAAATAAGATCCAAGATCAGAACAGTCAATGCGTCAATCCCCCAAGGAGCTGTAATAGGATGCCCTCTATTTCTTATCTATATAAATGACCTACCGAAGGCAATAGGCGGGCCATGTGTTTTATATGTTGATGACATCTCGTTGCTGATCTCTTGCCAAAACCAAATAAATATAAAAGACAAAATTGACTCCTATCTACAGCAATTAACTGGATGGGAAACCATAATCTGGAAATAAAATACTCTAAAACTAATTTAATGACTTTCCACCCCCATCAAAGAGCGCCATTAACATTAGATTATACATTTAACAACATAAAATTAGTACAAGTAAATGTTTTTAATCTCCTCGGTTTATCCATAAACACGCATATAAACTGGAAGACCCATATACAAAAAATTCGAGCAAAACTTTCAAATTCTTATTATGCCTTAAGTGAAATAAAAAAAAAACAAATCAAAAAACCGCACTCGCCACCTACTATGCATATATGCTCATGCATGGCTAAGCTTCGGTATTATTGTATGGGGTAATACAAAAAAAGCTCATCAGAATTATAGCAAATGTAAAGCAAACAGACGGTTGTTAATCACATTTTCAAGAACAAAAAATACTGACCGTAACTTGCTTGTATATTCTTGAGATATGCAATTTTGTCCAAAACACCCAGAACTTTACAAAACTCGTGAAGAAATATAGACCAGATACTCGTATACTTTTCAGCACAAAGATAGATTAAATTTACCTACATCCTGACGTAAAATGCATTCAACAGGCCCTTTTGTCATGTCAATAAAATTTATAATATTTTACCAAAAAATATAAGAGTAGCTCTCTTATATTTTTTGGTAAAATATTATAAATTTTAGATAAATATATTTAATTTTAAAAAAGATAAAATTTATTTATTAGGAATTTAAAACAATTTCTCATATCAAAGTGCTACTATACACTTAATGCATTTTTTGATGACAAACAAATTAGCTCATGACTAGATTAGTAAGATTTTTAATTTTATAAATTATTTTAGACAATGTTAAAAAAAAACTTTTTAACAAAAGAATACAACCGACTTTTACACAAAAAATCAAAAAAGTGCAAAATAACTTTAATTTCGGAACTCGGTGTTTGTGGTTGCTTTTTCGTTTTTTGAACACCGACTTCCGAAATTAAAGTTATTTTGCACTTTTTTGATTTTTTGTGTAAAAGTCGGTTGTATTTTTTTGTTAAAAAGTTTTTTATTTTTCACTTTTTAGTGGTACCTACACCCCCTCCCATCCCCCACGTAAACGAACCAATCACATTTGTTCGCGACGATGCGTCTTAGCTACATAGTATAGATAGTTATAGGTAGCTATAGTAGTACATAGAATGTTGCAAATAAATAAAACCGCGACTACATAGTATAGGTAGTTATAGGTAGTTAGTTAGCACATAGAATGCTGTAACAGATAAAGCTGCATAGTATAGATAGTTATAGGTAGCTATAGTTGATACATAGTTTGATATTGAAATAAAACACATTCGTTACAGTTGTTTGCTCTCAAGAGGCAGTATATAAGCCCTTGGAGCCTTTATTTCTTCCAAGTAAATAGAATATAGTTAGGTAGGGTATCCTGTCCCTTACACATAACAGTAAACACATGGTAACCCTGGTAATCGAAGGTATATGAAGGTAATCAAGGTATATAAAGGTATATAAAAGGTAATCGGTGGTATATAAGGTAATCGAGGTATATACACACACAGACAGACATACATAGGTAAATAGAAAGGGCTTGGTAATTGAGACCCGAAATATTCAGGTCAAAGGTAGTCGCATAGCTAAACGCGACACTGACCAATCACAGAGCAGGAGGGTGCTGGTACGTGATTGGTCAACAGTTTTTGATAAATAGCCCTAGTGAAGGTATGCACAAAATAAAACACTTTGCATCTACCCTCTTCCTTTTCCGAAAAAACAAGTCTAGATTCTAGACTTCTAAATGTCTGAAATAGAACCGCCTTGAAAAATCCTTTCAGGGGATATATAGATGTTTATAGTGTATGCAGGCATAAAGCCGCAATTTAGGTTTGAATAAAACTGTTTATTTTTATCCCCCTGAAACATATACGCTTATAGAGTTGCAACCCCTTAAGTGACAGGGTTGAAACATATGTAGTTTTGTAGAGGGTTGTCGTATCTATAGAGATACATATAGCTGTATAGCCCTCCTAGCATAGTTTTACGGTAAATTCACCCCAAGTAGGTAATAGCTTCGTGCCTACAATAGTTTTATATAGTTTTCGGCATCCCACCCCTACATGGAGGGGGATGAAGGGGTGAATTCGTCTCCTCTGCATGGAGCATACCGAGGGCTATCCATGAAGGTACGACAACCCCTACTCACATAGACCTAAGCCTAGATATAGCCTAAATTCTAGGATAGACATAGTGAAAATTAGTGTTAATAAACTTCATCACACACGGTGATTTTTTGGGTGTCGATACGGTACAGTTACGCCGTACAATAGTAAAATAGGAAGTTTATTAAATTTGTAGTCATTGTCAAGATAATTTGGATTTATACCTAAATGTAGAATCATATAGTCGCGAATTTCACCCTTCAAATCGCTAAGTGCATAGTGAACAAGTTAAATAGTGTTTTATTGTGACTTTATTGGTAAGCCCTCTATACCTACCCCTATATACTGTGTCAATAACAGCAAGTATAGCAAGTATTCAGCTAAGGGTTGCATCCTCATGGCCCGTAGCTTATAGACGGAGCGTCAACGCGTCTGGATCATTTATACCTAGGTGGGTTGTCACCATACAGTCCACTTTCGAAGAATAGGATAACCTACCCTGGCCACCCTACAGTCCAGTCGATCACGTCCGCCCCGTACATTTTCTGGTCCATCGGAGCCGGATATTTTGAAGATAGCCTGATCTAGCTATTTGGAAGTTGGATTTATAGAACCACGCAGCTACCCTGAAGGCGCAACCCCTATTGTGAAGTCGCACCCCCTTGAAGAAAAAAACTACCCTTCAACATTTCAAGACACGAAGGGTGTCCCTAGAAGCTAAATAGAAGTCGGACCTTGAAGAAATCATCCCTTCAAGAAAACTACCCCTAGGCAGATTGATAGTGAAGGAATAACATAGAAGAAATTTAATCAAGCTGAACTTAGAAAATTTCGAACGACTTCACACTTTGAAAATTTTAAGGGGTTCCGACACTTAGAATATTTTTGAAGATTTTGAACTTGGAAAATTTTTTGAAGAATTTTGAACTTAGAAAATTTTCAACAATCCGGGACTTGGAAAATTTTTTGAAGATTTTTGAACTTGGAAAATTTTCAACAACCTGACACTTAGAAAAGTTTTGATCAAGCGGGACTTGGAATATTTTTTGAAGAATTTTGGACTTAGAGAATTTCGATCGACTTCACACATAGAAGAATTTGAACAGTCTGGGACTTAGAAAAGTTTCAGTCAATCCGAACTTAGAATATTTTTTGAAGATTGGGGACTTTGAAGAATTTTGAAAATTTTTTGAAAAATTTTTTTTTTTTTTTTTTTGGGAAACTTGGATTGAAGTTTCACCTGAGGCTTACCAGTGGACTACCGAATAGTTTTGAAGATTCATTGAAGACTTCAACAATGCCGATCACGAGGTCGCATGGCAAATCATCCGAGGCGTGGACAGTTCCGATACAGGAACCAACCGAGAGGGTTCCTGCTATCCATCATCAGGTGCCGCCGCGTTCGCCTTCATCGTCTGGGACGGCGCGATCGATGCAGCAGCGCAGTGAAGACGTGTCTCCGCCTGCTGCCGCTGAACGAATAGAACAGATAGAAGCTTCAGCAATAGATCGAGTACCTGCACCATTGCCGACAACAGTACAGAAACAGATGCCATCGACCTCAAGGAAGGGAACCCGCTTTGAGACGACTTCAGATAGTACAATGAAGCCGTCAAATAGAAAAGATAGCCGAGTCTTGCCAATGACTACCCGGGGTGACGCCCGTATAGAACATAGACGTCCGCCGTCGACCATTGACAGGTCACCGCGGTCATATAGAAAACTACAGAAGGCTCGCGAAGACTTATTGAAGATTAAGTTGGAGCTTGCCCAGTTAGCACTTCAGAGAGCCGAACAAGAGTCGGACGAAGAATATTTGGACGATAGAAACTCAAATGAAGAGTACGTGCGTTCCTGGCTGGAAGAGGCGCCTGAACCTGTTCCTGATCAGAGAGAGACCAACGCCGCCGAGGGGGACATCCGTGATAGTCGACAGCAACCGCCCCCCCCTGTGGACTTCGAACCAATAGTGGACTCTCGTCGAACGCACATAGATCCAGATAGTGCTAAACAGATAGAGCCACCACCTATGAAGAAAATAGAAGACGATAGGAGCGAGGATAATTTACGTCCATTCGTTACGGACCTTACGGCTGCTATAGCATCTTTAGTTGACAAGAAAACAGAACAGCAGTCACAGAATTCCTCCTCGGCGTCGAAGGTCATTATGACTTTACCGAACTTCAGTGGTGCGCATACAGAATGGTTGTCATTTCGAGCCATTTATGAAACAACTCGAAAATATTTCAACGATATCGAGAATACAGCAAGACTTAGAAGAAGCCTGCATGGACGCGCTTTAGAAACAGTCAGTTCAGAACTCATCGGCCATGCAAGACCAGATGACATCATGAAGGAACTCGAGCTGCAATTCGGCCGACCAGATTCGATAGCACAGGCCGAAACAGATAGATTGCGAGGACTGACACGATGCAGTGAAAATCCAAAGGATATTTGCTCATTCGCAAGCCACGTGAGGTGCGCTATAGTAACGCTGCGAGCATTGAAGAAGGATCATTACCTGATCAACGCCGAGCTCATGCGAACCTTGACAGAGAAGCTACCGAACTCGATACGTGTACAGTGGTACCGTATATATACAGAAAAGTACCAGTCCTTGCCAGACTTGTCGCTGTTTAGCGAATTCATTACCGAACAAGCTCGATACTGCAGCGCTTTCGCTCCTGCCGAAAACATCAAGACAGAGGGCTCATCCAACCGACGCACACCGCAGCAGAGGACTCACACAACAACAGAGAAGTCAGCAAGCAAGTGCCGACTGTGTGAGAAGGATGGCCATATAGAACGCGATTGCTCGAAGTTCAAGAATAGTAATAGTAATAAGAGATGGGAAATTGCGAAGAATCTAAACCTGTGCTTCCGTTGCCTGAAGCCAAGAAGAGAGCGGCATAAATGCAACGCGAAGAAGTGTGACGTCAAGGGGTGTACAGCCACGCACAGTCGGCTACTTCATTACGACAAGAAGCCTGCTGCGGTGGCAGCCGAAAAGCCCAGACAGACCGAAGTCAAAAAGGAGCCCAAGGAGACAGTCGCCAGCTCAAGATCATCGTCGAATCAGGCCTATTTAAAGATCATCCCGGTCCGGGTCATTGGACCGGCGGGAGAGGCATCTACGTTCGCCCTACTCGACGATGGATCGACCGTATCGTTGATCGATGAAGACATCGCCGACCAAGTCGGAACCGAGGGCAAGATCGACCCACTGAAGATTGGTGCGATCGGTGACACCATGATCGACACTCCTTGTTCGAAAAGAGTCACAGTGACACTCGCGAGTCAGCATAGAAATAGGGTGCCGTTCAGAGCGCGCACCATACCGAAGCTTAATCTCGCGTCACAGACAGTCCGTGAAGAAGATGTCACACAATGCAAACATCTCATCGACTTGAAAGAGCAGCTAGTCTATGATGTTGGCGCGCCCAAGATTTTGATTGGCCAAGACAACTGGCACCTTCTCCTTGCCAGTGAAGTCAGAAGAGGCCCCAGGCACCAGCCAATAGCGTCACTTACAACGCTTGGATGGACGCTACATGGCGCGCACACTAGAATACTCGGTCAGCAGGTGCATTACGTCAGCGCATGCAGAAAAGATAGAGAAAATAGAGACGATAGACTGAACGAGCAACTTCGTGAATTTTTCGCACTCGAGTCCCTAATAGTTAATCCTCGGCGTCCAGATTCTGATCCAGAGAAGCAGGCTGAAGACATCTTGAAGAGACATACCAAACAGTTGACAGATGGGCATATAGAAACAGCTATGTTATGGAAAAATAACAACTTTGAAATGCCCGATAGTTATGGGACAGCACACAAGCGGCTGATCTCTATAGAAAAGAAGCTCGACAAAGATCCGAGTCTTCGAAATAAATATATAGAACAGATGGACTCGCTCCTTTCGAAAGGGTACGCAGAAAAAGCGCCCAAACAGACCACGCCAGGAAGAACCTGGTATCTGCCTCATTTCGACGTCTTCAATCCCATGAAGCCGGAGAAGTTTCGAATAGTACACGACGCCGCAGCTAAATCGAATGGAATGTCGCTGAACGACTTCCTACTTACAGGACCGGACCTGTTACAGTCGCTGCCCGGCGTCATGATGAGGTTTCGTAGATATCCGATAGCCATTTCAGGTGACATTACCGAAATGTTCATGCAGGTCAAAGTACGACCTGAAGATAGAGACGCCCTCCGATATTTGTGGAGAGGCAATAGAAGAGAAGGAGCCCCCGACGAGTATCGAATGACGTCAATCATATTCGGCGCGGCAAGCTCACCGTGCACGGCCATATTCGCGAAGAATTGGAACGCGAACCGGCACATAGAACAGCATCCAGAAGCAGTAGAAGCAATAGTGAAGAACCATTATATGGATGATTATCTGGATAGCTATAGAACAGTAGAAGAAGCGACACATATAGCAACAGCGGTGAAAAAGATACACCAACAGGCTCGTTTCGAAATAAAGAAATGGGTATCGAATGACATCGACGTCATACAAAATATAGAACCGTCGCTTATAGAGACAGAAGTCGTCGACATCGGCGACCATACAGAAAAAATTCTTGGCCTAATATGGAGACCAAGAGCAGATACGCTGGGTTTCAATCTGAGCCTAGCCCGATTACCGAGTGGCGTATTACAGAAGGAGGTGCCCACAAAGAGAGAGGCGCTGAAAATAGTGATGTCACTATACGACCCACTCGGCCTAGCCTCACCCGTAACGATTCGCGCCAAACAGATACTCCAAGAAGCATGGAGAAGAGGAGTCGACTGGGACCAGCCGTTCGACACAGACTTGGCCACAGCATGGAGAAGTTGGGTTCAACATCTACAGAATCTTGCACAAGTCACAGTACCAAGATGTTACCCAGGATATAGCGACGCCATAGAAACGCAAGTCCACGTTTTCACGGACGCGAGCGAAACTTCGTACGCCGCAACGGTGTACTGGCGTATCTCTACAGAAGATGGCAAGACTCACGTGAGCCTCGTCATGGCCAAGGCAAAGGTGGCGCCACTCAAGCTCCAATCGATACCCCGACTCGAGCTGCAGGCCGCGGTGATGGGGACCCGCGTCGCTGCAGCTGTCATCCGAGAACACGGAGTCAAGCCGGCCTCCGTGACGTACTGGTCAGACAGCAAAACCGTGCTGACCTGGATCAGAAGAGGAGCTCGAGTTTACAAACCGTTCGTCGCGCACCGCATAGCTGCCATAGAAGAGCATAGTAGAGTCGAAGACTGGCGATGGGTGCCCACTAAGAAAAACATAGCAGACGCCGCCACTCGTGATGTACCACACAACTTTGATTCGAGACACGAGTGGTTTTGTGGCCCCAGCTTCCTGTATGAAGAGTCGACAACATGGCCAATAGAGAAGCCTCCACTAGAGGAACAGACGGGTGAGGAGCGAACCTTAGTCGCTATAGAAAATATAGATAGAAGACTCACAGAAGTCATACCCGATCCAGCAAGATTTTCGAAATGGGAACGACTGTTGAGAGCGACGGCGACAGTACTACGCTTCGTCGCCAAATGTCGGCCGCCCAAAGAAAACACGTTCTATAAAAGAACAAGGAAAAATATAGAAGCGGATCCGGATTGGAGGAAACGTACAAAGACGGCAGTGCCCCCTCCTACAGCATCAGTGACGTCCCCAGTTACGTCAAAATATAGTTTAATAGAAGCCGAATACCTCCAACAAGCGGAGAGGTTACTCGTGCAAGCTGTACAGCAACAGATGTTTTCCCGCGAGTTAACAAGTTTGCGAGGAAACGAAGAAATAGACAAGGACAGCGCCCTACGACCGTTGCAAATAGAATTGAAGGATGACGTCATACGCCTCAGAAGTCGTATAGATAGAATCGACAAAATAACAGAAGACGTCAAGCGCCCACCCATATTACATGGTGACCATCGTATAACTCAGCTCTACATAGACTGGACACACCGCAGCTTACAACACAGTGGAACCGAGATGACCATCAATGAAGTCCGACAGCATTACTGGGTCGTCAGAATGAGACCCACAACGAAGATGGTAGTGACACGTTGTTTACCGTGTCGCATTAGGAAGGCGTGCGCACCAGTACCAGTTACAGGCGACCACCCCAGAACGCGTCTAGCTCATCATCAGAGGCCGTTCACATTCACTGGACTCGACTATTTCGGTCCGCTATCCGTTACAGTCGGTCGCCAGCATCAGAAGAGGTACGTGGCTCTATTTACGTGCCTGACCACCAGAGCGGTACACCTGGAAATCGCCGCAAGCCTCAGCGCAGACTCCGCGATACTAGCACTGCGCCGCTTCGCTGCACGCAGAGGATGTCCAACAGAAATACATTCAGACAACGGCACCAACATGCACGGTGCCGACAAAGAGCTCCGAGACGCCTTCAAAGAAGAGGCAAGTCGCCGAGGCATAGTATGGCGCTTCATCACTCCGTCAGCGCCTTTTATGGGTGGCGCATGGGAGCGCCTAGTCCGATGTGTGAAGACAGCATTACAGACTATACTTCACGAAAAACACCCACATGAAGAGGTGTTACACACACTGTTGTGTGAGGCCGAATATACGGTCAACAGTCGACCACTAACCCATGTTTCAGTTCACAGTGACGATGACGAGTCCATCACGCCGAACCACTTCCTCCTGGGTGGTTCAGCCCGGCTGCCGACGCCTGGCGTGTTCACAGAGCACGACATCGACAGCAAGCGCCACTGGCGGCGCTCACAAGCACTCGCCGACCAGTTCTGGCGCCGCTGGGTACGTGAGTACCTACCCGAGCTCCAACACCGGCGGGAGCCACATAGCCGTGGCCCTAATCTGCAGGTGGGTGATCCCGTACTCATCGCAGACGGCCAGCTGCCTCGCAACACGTGGCCGCGAGGCCGCATAATCGCAGTTTTCCCGGGCGCTGATGGAGAGGTCCGGACAGCTGAGGTGCGCACATCCGGCGGCACCTTAAAGCGTCCAGTGAAGAAACTTGTCCCACTACCAAAGTAAGACAACAGCAGGCGATGCTGCTCCCACAGCTCGCCAACCAACAGATAGATGGGTGACGCTGCCAACACGCGCAGCTCGCCCCCCGTGCGGGCATATCCGGCCCGCTACCAACTTACTTTCAGCGGACAGAGAGAGAGTGATGCTGCCCACCGGCGCAGCTCACCTCCCGCGGACATGTTCGGTCCGCATTCGGCTCGCGTCAAGCGAGCAATAGCCGGCGATGCTGCTCACACAGCTCGCCAACAGATAGATGGGTGACGCTGCCTACACGCGCAGCTCGCCCCACCGCGGACATATTCGGTCCGCAATCGGCTCGCATTTTGCGGGCAATAGACGGCGACGCTGCTCCCACAGCTCGCCAACCAATAGACGGGTGACGCTGCCTACACGCGCAGCTCGCCCCCCAGCGGACATATTCGGTCCGCAATCGGCTCGCACCTAGCGGGCAATAGTAGGCGATGCTGCTCTCACAGCTCGCCAACCAATAGATGGGTGACGCTTTCCAGCTCGCCCCCCCGCGGACATATTCGGTCCGCAACCGGCTCGCATCCAGCGGGCAATAGCCGGCGATGCTGCTCACACAGCTCGCCAACCGATAGCTGGGCGACGCTGCCCGCAAGGCGCAGCTCGCCCCACTGCGGGCATATCCGGCCCGCCGCCGCCTTGCTTTGTGCAGGCGACACAGCAGGCGATGCTGCTCTCACAGCTCGCCAAATAGATGGGTGACGCTTCACAGCTCGCCCCCCGCGGACATATTCGGTCCGCAACCGGCTCGCATCCAGCAGGCAATAGCCGGCGATGCTGCTCACACAGCTCGCCAACCGATAGCTGGGCGACGCTGCCCGCAAGGCGCAGCTCGCCCCACTGCGGGCGTATCCGGCCCGCCGCCGCCTTGCTTTGTGCAGGCGACACAGCAGGCGATGCTGCTCTCACAGCTCGCCAACCATAGATGGGTGACGCTGCCCGCAAGGCGCAGCTCACCCCACCGCGGACATATTCGGTCCGCATTCGGCTCGCATCAAGCGAGCAGTAGCAGGCGATGCTGCTCTCACAGCTCGCCAACCATAGATGGGTGACGCTGCCCGCAAGGCGCAGCTCGCCCCACCGCGGACATATTCGGTCCGCATTCGGCTCGCATCAAGCGAGCAGTAGCCGGCGATGCTCTCACAGCTCGCCAACCATGGATGGGCGACGCTGCCCGCAAGGCGCGGCTCGCCCCACCGCGGACATATTCGGTCCGCATTCGGCTCGCATCAAGCGAGCAGTAGCCAGCGATGCTCCCACAGCTCGCCAACATAGCGAGTGATGCTGCCCACTGGCGCAGCTCACCCCGCGGACATATTCGGTCCGCATTCGGCTCGCATCAAGCGAGCAGTAGCGGGCGATGCTGCTCACGCAGCTCGCCAACATAGTGGGCGATGCTGCCCACGGGCGCAGCTAGCCCCCATTGCGGGCATATTCGGCCCGCCACCGCCTTGCTTTGAGCAGGCGATACAGCAGGCAATGCTGCCTACACAGCTTGCCACCGCAGCAAGCGACGCTGCGCGCACTCGCAGCTCGCACAGACAGCGGGCCATCCGGCCCACAGCTCGCACATTTGCGAGAGCCTACGCAACAGCCTTGCGACTGCAGGCGACCCACAGCAGGGAAGCGGCAGACCGGCGACTGCACAGCTGCGTCGAGCACCGGCATCGAGCACCGGCGCCGCGCAGCGGGCGACGCGGCTACAGGCGTCGCTCACCGGGTTTCTGCAGCGCCGCGACGTCATCGCACCGAGTCATCGCTGCACTGCACGGCGGGAGAGATGTTCGCGACGATGCGTCTTAGCTACATAGTATAGATAGTTATAGGTAGCTATAGTAGTACATAGAATGTTGCAAATAAATAAAACCGCGACTACATAGTATAGGTAGTTATAGGTAGTTAGTTAGCACATAGAATGCTGTAACAGATAAAGCTGCATAGTATAGATAGTTATAGGTAGCTATAGTTGATACATAGTTTGATATTGAAATAAAACACATTCGTTACAGTTGTTTGCTCTCAAGAGGCAGTATATAAGCCCTTGGAGCCTTTATTTCTTCCAAGTAAATAGAATATAGTTAGGTAGGGTATCCTGTCCCTTACACATAACAGTAAACACATGGTAACCCTGGTAATCGAAGGTATATGAAGGTAATCAAGGTATATAAAGGTATATAAAAGGTAATCGGTGGTATATAAGGTAATCGAGGTATATACACACACAGACAGACATACATAGGTAAATAGAAAGGGCTTGGTAATTGAGACCCGAAATATTCAGGTCAAAGGTAGTCGCATAGCTAAACGCGACACTGACCAATCACAGAGCAGGAGGGTGCTGGTACGTGATTGGTCAACAGTTTTTGATAAATAGCCCTAGTGAAGGTATGCACAAAATAAAACACTTTGCATCTACCCTCTTCCTTTTCCGAAAAAACAAGTCTAGATTCTAGACTTCTAAATGTCTGAAATAGAACCGCCTTGAAAAATCCTTTCAGGGGATATATAGATGTTTATAGTGTATGCAGGCATAAAGCCGCAATTTAGGTTTGAATAAAACTGTTTATTTTTATCCCCCTGAAACATATACGCTTATAGAGTTGCAACCCCTTAAGTGACAGGGTTGAAACATATGTAGTTTTGTAGAGGGTTGTCGTATCTATAGAGATACATATAGCTGTATAGCCCTCCTAGCATAGTTTTACGGTAAATTCACCCCAAGTAGGTAATAGCTTCGTGCCTACAATAGTTTTATATAGTTTTCGGCATCCCACCCCTACATGGAGGGGGATGAAGGGGTGAATTCGTCTCCTCTGCATGGAGCATACCGAGGGCTATCCATGAAGGTACGACAACCCCTACTCACATAGACCTAAGCCTAGATATAGCCTAAATTCTAGGATAGACATAGTGAAAATTAGTGTTAATAAACTTCATCACACACGGTGATTTTTTGGGTGTCGATACGGTACAGTTACGCCGTACAATAGTAAAATAGGAAGTTTATTAAATTTGTAGTCATTGTCAAGATAATTTGGATTTATACCTAAATGTAGAATCATATAGTCGCGAATTTCACCCTTCAAATCGCTAAGTGCATAGTGAACAAGTTAAATAGTGTTTTATTGTGACTTTATTGGTAAGCCCTCTATACCTACCCCTATATACTGTGTCAATAACAGCAAGTATAGCAAGTATTCAGCTAAGGGTTGCATCCTCATGGCCCGTAGCTTATAGACGGAGCGTCAACGCGTCTGGATCATTTATACCTAGGTGGGTTGTCACCATACAGTCCACTTTCGAAGAATAGGATAACCTACCCTGGCCACCCTACAGTCCAGTCGATCACGTCCGCCCCGTACAACATTGGTGTAAAAAAGTACTGCTCCTTTGCAGAGTACACTAAGAGGTCGTCAATGTAGACAATGTAGATATTTTTTTTAGATTTTTCGAAAACCGCTTGGTTGATTTCGATAAAATTTTCATGCGACCATTTGGGAAGTATACCGGAGTATAAGAATTTTTCAAATCGGTTCACAAGCGACGGAGTTATGCGCGAACAAACATAAAAAAAACATACAAACATCCGAATTGAGAACCTCCTCCTTTTTTAGAAGTCGGTTAAAAAAAAATTCAACCATCTACCACTATTTCTTGTTATTTTTTTGTTATTGCTTACTGTGTTTGACATTTGCATTTTTTCTATATTATTATATTTTTATTTATATCTAATTAATTTGACATTCTATTATTGTAATTTTCCCTTTTATTCTGTATAAGTATTTAATTTTATTTGACATGCTATTATAATTTTAAATTAATCATTCAAATTCCATATACTTATAATGAAAAATGTTCTGTTGTATGTAATGTTAAATTAAATTAAGTATCAAAAAATATATTGCTGTGCTCAAACAGGGTCTATAATGATGCATAGCTCTAAGCCTGTTTGTAACAACTCACCAACATTGTAGATGTAAATAAATGAATATGAATACCTACATGGATACACACACAAACGCATGTCGGACATACACATATAAGTATAATTGTATATGTACACGAGCAGATCGAAATTTAATCGTGTTGTCTAGCAGTTACCAGGCATACACTGACTTCTCGAGCTGTCGAATGCTCTAGCGCAGTTATCAAAAACTAACTGAAGCGAAAGTACGGCAACGCTAAGAATCGCAACGCCATCTATCCCGCCAGCAGTGAACTATTTGAACGAAATCCTGCATCGTGTTATCAAAATTTTCCGTGCGATTTGAACATAATATACAACAGTCCGATTATCAACTATCGGGCAGTTGCGCACCGGACACAAGGACAATGGAGGTTTGTGGGACTAAACACGCTGTTCCGCATACACTCTATACGCTCTTTTCCACCTCTCTCCCTCTCTCATCCCCATATATGGGGATGCATGAGTGCAGCAGGGCTAGGAGAACTGGCTTTAATTCCTCCACGCGTCAACAGTTAAATTTATGTCGTATTTCTTTAACAGTACGGTTGAATGTCCATTAGTAAAAAATAAAATCCCTTGCCATGCCGTCCCGGTCTGCGTAGGCTTTTATCCTTTCCTTGTTATGTTATTATGAATTGACTAAGTGGGTATACAACAAAAAATCTTATGAAAGGTTACTAAGAGAACTTCTTTCAAATCTCATAAAAGTTTGTTCACTTTATAAATAAATACTTAAAACGAATAAACATTTTTGTTATCATTCAACACGACTTTTTTATTTCCACTATCTAGCATCGGAAAGACAAATAAATTAAATAATCACATAAAAAATTGAAATTTTTGAAAAAAACCCACGGCGGTAAAAACATACTTAATTGAAAAATAATTAAGGCACGTGCCATTAAAAAAGCTAGTATTGCAGATATTGATGGCAGCCCCCGACAGATATTCTTGGGTTACCTACATTCATTCTGTAAGTCGGGGGTTTTTGTTAATTAATTCATTCTTTTTCAATTACGTTTTTACCGTCGTCGTGGGTTTTTTCAAAATTTTCAATTTTGCTTTTTATTTCAAACTTTTTAAAGAGAACTTTATTATGAACATTGTACGACATATTTTGATATACAGCGCCCCCTCGTGAATAGTCACCATAATATAGGTATATCTAAGAACATGCACCAATCAAACCTTAACCCATCACTGAAAACTGCATCAAAATTGGAATAGTAGTTTTGAAGATAAATGGCAACATTGGTTTGCACAAATATCCTTGACTGCAGCGCCCCCTGGTCAGTTGTCAGCGTAATACCTATCTAAGAACATGGACCAATCAAACCCGAACACATCACTGATAACTACATCAAAATCGGAGTAGTTTTGTTTTGTTGTTGTTCAGCTCCCCCTCGTGAGTTGTCACCGTAACACATATCTAAGAACATGCACCAATCAAACCTTAACCCACCACTGAAAACTGCATCAAAATTAGAATAGCAGTTTTGAAGATAAATGGCAACATTGGTTTGCCCAAATATTCCTGACTGCAGCACCCCCTGTTGAGTTGTCACCGTAACACTTATCTAAGAACATGCACCAATCAAATCCGAACCCATCACTGAAAACCGCATGAAAATCGGACTAGTAGTACTGGAGATAAATGGGAACATTGGTTTGCACAAACAAACATCCTCTCACCCCAAACGCATACCTATACTGTCTCCGTTCCGTCGTGGGAAAAATTTTAGCAAGTACGGTTCATGAGATTATGTTCCAATATTTATTAGCAACTTTGGATAGAAGCAAAAGAACTTTGAGAACAGCGGTAGAAGGTAAGTACCCAGAAATTACACTCTGTTCTCTGTATGCGAAATCATCAAATGACTTCATTCGGTTTGGGCGGACGGAAAGGTAGTTTCAGACTCTTACTCACTAAAACCTTTGCGGTTCAAGGCCGCGGTACTCTTTCGAACAAAATCCGCAACCCTAGCAACCAAAGTCCCTATGGGTCTTCTTTGCCGAAAACTCTTTGAGAGGCGCTTGGAACACGACGCGACGTCAACCCGGGCCTGGTTGTTAACGGACGGCCACGTATATCTTTCCAACCACAGGCCCGCGCCTACAGTGGACGGGAATCGCCCTGCGCCTCCCGACGCCCGGGGCGTCTCATTCTGTTGCGACGTCTGCGGAGTGAGGTAGCTCTTTCCCTCGCGCGATCTGCCTCCTCCTTAGGTAGCGTTACTGCTTCGCAGAAGGAGGTGACCGCTTCCCATGCCTCCTCGCTCCGGACCATGGATTGAAACAGGGTCTTGAAACTCGTATCAATAGCAATCGATACAGTATTGACTCCCGAAAGTATCCTCCTCCCGAAACATCTGTGTCCGGTGAGCATCAAGCGGAGGGTGAGGACGCCTTAGTCTCCAACCACTCCTCAAAGAGTGGCGTTCCTGACCCAAGAAATTACACCTACGCAACATATTCAGCAGTTTTTTTAAACGGCAGTAGACTAGGGCTTTAGTGGCTACATTTCCATGGTCCGAAATTAAATCAGACCCTCAGCTGACTAGATTTCTCTGCAGAATCTATTACTAACCAAAATCTCGTTGGTACAGAAATGTTTATAAATAGCAGCGCCCTCGATTCATAGTTTTCATTTGGTTCACAGCCTTCTTATCAAAATCAACAAGTAAATTATAAAAAAAAGCAGAATGCCTGTCTGCCCGCCTCCGAACTGCTGTCCGCCTCCAAACTGTTGTGTTCCTCCGCAATGCTTACCATGTGGCCCGTCTACCACATACTGTGGACCCAGTAGCCCAATGGTGTGCCAAACCAAGTGTCCTCCGTCGGCGAGCTGCTACGCAGTCAACCCTTGCATCAACATTTACAGTTGTAACACGCAGATCATGTAACCTTAAGTGAAGAAAACTGAAAAGTTAATAGTGATAATAGTGATGTGGAAACAATAAATTCTTTTAGGATATAGTTACGGAGTTTTATTCATGCCTGTCCCATGTAAGTGAGTCTGTTCCCTGGTACGTCTTACGTAATTAACTGATCAAGTATCTATTTTATTTTAGGTGCCTACTGCGCATGTGTGGTCTAATTAGTTTGCGAGGCAAATTCTGAACCTGAGTACCTAATCATTGAGGAGATTAGAAGGTCATAAGATCAAATCCTATTAGGTTATCTCTAATCAGTACCCAATTGATTTTCAGCCTTAGAGATTAGATCGATTTTAGAAGCCCCCTAGAATTGAATGACAGTCAAGGCCTTTTAGATTTATTTTTGTGATAGTGTAGATCTTTCAGTCATTACGGGTACAAAGAAGCCAAGAATTTCGCCACGAGTCTTAACATATAGTATGTAATTACTAGATTGTGGAGGTCAGATAAGCAGTCACTTCAAGAAAACTACTGGTGCACAGCTCCGTCCGCTTGGACGGAAAGCTCACACCAACGTAATTAGGCAGAAACATAATTATCTCAAAATATGTCTGCAGCTAAACGTACCCATCACAGCGTACCACTAAAAAGTGAAAAATAAAAAACTTTTTACAAAAAAAAAAAACAATGATAAAATAACCGACTTCTAAACAAAAAAAAAACAATAGTATGAAATAACTTTTATTTCTGAAGTTGGTGTTTTTGGTTGTTCATTCGTTATTTGAACACCAACTTCCGAAATTAAAGTTATTACATACTTTTGTGTTTTTTTGTTTAGAAGTTGGTTGTTTTATCACTAAATATCTCGTGTCAGCAAGGTCAATTTTCGTAATCGATTAAATACATGCCATATTTGAATATAATCATTTTTATTTTAAAACCATCACCAACGTTACTTGTAAAATGTGGTCACATTACCATTCAACATGGCACAGACTTACACACCACTTAAAAAAGTTACAATTTTCTAAATTAAAGGAACTGGGACTGGATGCCAACAACCAGATTGAGGGCCCTGTGAAAGAAAAAAATGACAACATTAGTAGGTACATCGCCGATTCTGGTTTCTTAAGAGATATACGAGAGAGATCTGAAGCTGCATTCATACCTGTCTCACATAGTTCTCAACGTGATACCGAATGTTAGGAGAAGTTCTTGTGAAACACTCGCCAGGCAATCCAGTCTTTCTACAGTGGAACAGACTGTCGTGCACTATTAATGGCCGACGTCGTGTGACTGGGTCCAATTCACAGTGAGGGCAACAGCTACGGCACACCGGCAGGCAGGGATAGGGGCAAGGAGGAGCCCTGGGGCAGATGGGCCGCTGCTTAGGTATGATAGGAGGAGGACACTGCGGATTACAGCGCGGCAGCACCGGCTGATAGCACGGTGTTGGTTCTGGACAGCGACAGACCTGGTAAAGTATTAAATAAAGACATTTAAAAAAATGATACCAATCGGCACAAAAAAAAAGGTTTTTTTGGATAAAAGAAAAGCCTATTAAGTACCGGCGGCGGATCACAACAAGGCGGTGGAGGACAGCACGGTAGCACAGGTGGACAGCAGACTGGTGGAGGTGGAGGAGGCGGGCAGGGCTCTGGTCGTGGACACCTGCGAGGTCTGCACGGTGGCAGCACTGGTACGATGGGCGGCACGAGGTCCGGGATCACGGGCGCCGGGCACTGCCGGAACACGGGGCAACACTTGCACGGAGGACACGGCGTGCACGGCACGGGCGGCGGGCAGCACGGCTGGCAGCACGGGCACGGCCGCGGGCACGAGTAGCAGCACGGCCCTGTACCACAAGGTAAAATTGCTGGACAAGTAGGGCAAAAAGTACATGCGCACATCTTCAAAGATTTTATTGTATTTTATCACTAAAAATTTACAATTTTTTGTGTTATTCTGATTTTATTTCATTTTTAAGGACTTTCCTGTGTTTTCTCGAGTGACTTCTAATTTGATATGTCAAATTACTTCTTTATGCCAAGAAATACGAAAAGATGCCAGCCACATTGTGTGACAGGCAAAAACTGTGAGAACTGGCGCCAGTATCGCTGAAAAGCCAACGACGCAAGTCGCTGCTACTCACCAGACGTACTATATGGTTATCAGACTTATCAGTTTTGATATCCAGCTTGTTAGTTCTTCTTAAGTTTTTAATTTACGTGACTTCTGTTGGATGTTAAATTTTTCATATATTTCCATAGAATCTCCCGTTTGTAGCGATGATATCTTGTTATACATGACGTAAATCAGTAAACATGAAGTGACTTGGAACTCTTTGTACTGAAACTTTTACTAGATATGAAACAGAACATATTGTAGAAAAAAACATAGAAACAAAATAAATTATCACCAAGCACTGTCATGACATATTTTTTTATGAAATTTTAAGTTATTTTTTAATTAACATAAAAAACGTAAAATTAAAATGAGTGCTCCGTTCTACAGCTTCGATCCTTGCGTTTGCACAGGACGCCCTTGCGGTGCCTGCTACCCATACTCCACGAAGCCCTGTGTGGCATCGTGCAACGACCTCAGGCCTTGTTCGGTGTGCCCGGGGGGCGGGTGTTCGCCCTGTCCAGCGCCGGTCCGACCCTGTCCGGCGCCCTGCCCGCCGTGCCCAGTCTTGCCATGTCTGCCGCCCTGCCCTCCATGTGATAAGGTACTTCTAGCATTCGTAACACTCTCAGAATATGTTTATATCGTCATTGCGCATCTGCGTCGCTCAAACAACCTTGAATTCTGATTTTAGTCAAATTATTCCACTTTGTCTACACAGTTATGATATTTGGCACTCTGACAAAATGTTTACTTTATATTTTCAATATTATTTCTAGACTAGACTTTAAAAAATACAGTTTATTTCTAGCCCATGACTCCGGTGCCGAAACCTGTGCCTCTTTGCGAGACGGTTGCCATCCCTTGCTGCCGACCGAACCGCTGCAAGCCGTGTCCATGTTACTGCTGCACGGAGCCCGGGATCTGCTGTCCCAAAAGGTGCAGCTATCCAGGAGTCCCGGTCTGCGGCTGCGGATGCTGCGGACCATGCATGCCCGTTTGGTAGTGGAGTGCTATAAAACTTAGTAGAGTCTTTGTTGTGTAAGAATACACGTTTCTAGATAACTATTCTTTTATTTATATTTGGAGGAATCATAAAACCAAGGTGCCTATAATACAAACTATTACAAGCATATTTGGACGTAGTTAAGCAGAAAGGACTCAATCCACATTTTGACCAAAATTGAGTTAAGTATACGATGGTACTCCTGAGGGTCGAAACTTACATATAGTGAAAACCCCATTTTTAAAATGTACACGGAAACTAGTTTTTCTCACTACCCTGACTCAACCCACAGTATGAAGAGCATACAAAATGTATTTGCTGAACGAACTCAGTCCGCTTGAATTGTTTCTGAATAATGGCATTTCTATCAGTATGTACTTAAAGTCAATAAACCAGAATAAACTCAAACCGCCTTATTCCAAAACAAGGTTTTTCTTTAAACCAGGTTTAAACCATTGAGCTCGGTTTTGTATTTCGAATCTTGATCATGTCAGAATAAGATTCAAATTACAAACCCTGGCTCAATGGTTTAAACCTGGTTTAAAGAAAAACCTTGTTTTGGAATAAGGCGGAAACAGTTTGGATCCTTTCTAAGAATTAGGTTTGATTGGAAATGGTATTATATCAAATAACTGAAACGACTCAAAGCAGGTTGGGTCGTTTCTGTGGTATAGGTTTACTGACATGAAATATTTCTTTTTGTTTAACAGAAACGACTCACAACACTTGAGATATTTCAGAAAAACAGCTTTTGATGAAGAGCACATTTAATATCAAATAACATAAATCGACTCAAGCAGACTGAGTCGTTTGTAAGGAACAGATGTACACTGACACAGATACGTTTTAATTTAATTGAAAAGACTTAAAACATTTGTGTTATTTAATCAATGTCTATTTTAGTTGGCAGGACTCAAACTACCTATCTCTTTTTTGTAAATGTGGCCAAGTAGGTATTGTAACGAGTTTGAAAACAATTGTTTAAAATATAATTACTTCGTTTTGATATATTAAAAATATGACTTATATTATTGAAATTCCTGAGAGTAGAGAATGTAAGCATAACAGAGGGTTTGGTTCAAACTCATGTTACTATGGTTCACGATCATCAAACCGGAACTGACAGAACTACGCATATGCGAGACAGGGAAAGCCCACTCATTGTAACAAATTCCGTTTATGAAGACATAACAGTTGGTGAAATAATTTAAATGTGTCAAGGCTCTGATACTGAAGCTGTTCATCCCGAAGTTGAAGTTGTTCATCCCCTTACTGAAAAAAATGACGCAGTGCAAACTATGGGACGCTCCAAATGTGGACGCAAAAGAAAATATCCAGAATATTATCTCTCTGAGAAGAAGGAAATACATGAATTTAAAAGATAAATTAGTAAGATCGAGAGTATTCTATGATTATACGTGCACCTGCCAGTAACGCTGTCACTTACTTGTTACACAAGAAATACGAAAACAAGAATTTCATAAGTTTGTAACATTGGGGTCATACGACGCTAAGCTGTTATTCATTTTAAATAATGTCAAAGAATATGAAAAAGCTCGATCATATACCTCAAGCAAAAGAAAAACCGGTAAGAAGAAACCTAGAAAATATAAAAGAAATTATCATATTTGTGAGAATATCGTTAGTAAGCGTATGTTTTTGAAAAAAATTCAAATGCCGTGTAAACGAGTTGATGTTTGACCAGAAAGCGAATAGATGAAACTTACAACGACAAGAGGGGTCGAAAACAAGGTGGTTGGAATAAGACACCTGAAGAAGATATCAATTTTGTTAGGAATGTCATTAATTCCCTATTTCCCTCCAATAATCCAGAGCCGCGGTGGCTCTTTCGAACAAATCCCGCAACCCTAGCAGGCACTGACCCTATGGGGCCCGTCTTCTTTGCTGTCAGCTCTTTGAGGCGCGCGTGGAACACGACAACGCGCCGCCGACTCGGGCCAACTTGCTATCGGACGGCGAGCCACCCATAGCTCGCCATCCGCAGGCTCGCGCCTACGGTGGCCGGGAATCGCCCTGCGTTTCCCGACGCCCAGGGCGTCTTCTTCGGTTGCGGAGGCTGAGGCGTGAGGTATCCCTTTCCTGCACGTGTTCTGCCTCCTCTTTCGCTACCATTACTTCTTCGCAAAAGGAGATGACCGCTTCCCATGCCTCTTCGCTCCGGACCATGGATTGTACCAGAGCCGGACGTGAGAGGTCGCCACCGCCGATCCTAACATAGTATTCCCCGTGTACCCTCCTACCCACAGTATTTTATAAACGCCAGTTATGGGTTTATAACGCTGGGATTTACGTTGGCTCAAACGATCTAGGACGATGCAATATTTGGGTTGAAGGGAAAGCCGGACGAGGAGCCCAAGAAGTTGGCTCGTGCCTCATTAATTTAATTTAAAACGATCTGAGGGATGGTGTAGAGAATTTAGTCCTTTGGAGCTACTGCTGCGGAGGACTACATAGGAATATTTAAATAATCCTCATGCTAAAAACTCTAGTTAACAGCTACCCAAATCTTGAAACGATACTGATTTCAGCAAGATTGAATGTGAACTTAAGTATCACGAGCGAATACATGAATATCATGAAAATTGGTACTAAAACCGCTTGCTGGTTACTAGATTAATAAACCTTTTTTTTAAGTACAAAAATAATTGAAAAAAATGTTAACCGCAAAATAAGTTCTTTAGCTCCAAAAAAAACATGCTTTGTTTGTGGAAAAGCCATTCCTCAAACAAAGCTCGAAGATCTCAGATTTATGTATGTTCTCTTTATCATCCGAAGACTGTCATCCGTTTTATAATAGCTTTAAGGGGAACAACTATATCAACGAGGATGTTGATGGATACGGACCAAGTCTTGATATTGACTTGGAAGATGAGGAAATTGAAGAGTGTTCATTTTTGCGCTGTTTTTTCTATTTTTTTTTTTTCATTTTTCTGATGACGGTTTTACGTAATTTTTTTAGTTATATGATTACGGCCAATAAATATATAACTTTTTATTGTAATACTTGTTGTATTTTTTTTATTAACTAATTTTCTAATCGATGGGTAGTTTTGAGTCCATTCTGAGAAATAAAAAAAAAATACCTGTCTTAAAAAACTTAAGTTTAATTGTAAGGACTCAACCCACATTTCACTTATTATCTCGAAATCTATTGCAAAATATATCACTTTATTGATGGACAAATAAAATATGAACTATCTTCTTAATAACAACGGGCAAAAAATTTAAAAAATCTAACTTATTGTTAGAGAAATTACAGCTGAAACTTCAAACGCAATTATCTCAAAAGTGACTTATTGTGGATTGAGTCCTTTCTGCTTAACTACGTCCATTTTATGTTAAGATTTTTTTTATTTTTTAATATAAATTTGTTTGTATATATCCTACCTAATAATTAAATTATCTTAAATAAGTAATCTTGACGAATAACTACTGGAGGCATATAATGAAGGAAGAAACGGTTAACGTGAGTCCAGCATGCCACTCTGGTTGAGTCCAACAGACGTTATGTCTGGTGGTTCACGTCTGGCTAAGAGCGCGTTCCTAGCTATCATGTTAGTGTATTATCTATGGGCATAACCAAGTGGACAGGGTTATCAATCAGCAACATGTTTTGGAGTACAAAGTTCTCCAAGTTTCCCAAAATTACCGTATTACGTTGTACTGGTATCGGTCTATCATCACTCATACAGCGGAGAAAGAGAAGAAAAAAAAATTATCTCGTCTTTGCACACGAGGTTCATTGCACTCAAAACTTCCAAAATCTTTGGTCCAGCCATCCTGACGCAGACGTGACGAATGATGGGATCCAGGAGAAATCGAGGGCAAACACCGAAAATTGTATGTATGCTCGTATGGTGCTTTTGTTACGTAATAATCATGTTTTACTCAGGTACCTATATATGCTTCAGGGTGTCAACATCTGATGCTGCTGTGCTGATGATGAAGCTACAGAACTGCTTAACGGTTAGTAGTTGGGAGACAGTACTGCAATTGGTCGATGGAAGCTATTTAGTAGTATGTAGGGCTAATGTGTTGCTTGTGTGGTATGTTTGAATCCTCACGCTCCAGCCGCCACAACAGACGAAAACACCCCGGGCGTCGGGAAACGCAGGACGATTCCCGGCCACCGTTATCCTGCGGTAGGCGAGCTATGGGTGGCTCGCCGTCCAATAACAACCAGGTCGACGGCGGCAAAGAAGACTGGGCCCCATAGGGTTAGTGCCTGCTAGGGTTGTAGAAGGAACACGGGTGGGTTTTAGTCAGTGAGAATGTGACACTCTCTTCTGCTCGGCCCAGAGCGGGAGAAGTCATTTGAAGATTTCCCATCCAGTAAAAAAGGCAGGTATCTCAAAGAGCTCTAGCCACTAGGCTAAAACAAATATAGTGAAAGGAGTGAATCATAGTTTTACCTGTAACATTGGCTGACATAATATTGTAATGATACATACAGAATAAAAACCTCGAATAAAGAATTTTGTTGTTTGCCATTAAAAAAAATAGAATAGAATAGAAAGAATTTTGTTAAAATTGTTCTTCATTCAAAAACAAAATGATTTTGACATTCATGTTTGTCACACCATAATTTCTATGAAAAATACCTAAATTCCAAAAAATTATAAAAATTTGTGAAACATATAAAAAATTGTATAACATTAAACAATAAAAACTACGGTAAGTATTTTATCAGTTAATGAAATTATGTTTACAGCATGACACTTTATTTAATTGTAGGCTGGTAGACAGCTAGATAGGAGCATTTGTTACTCGATATGAATGTGCTATTGGAGAAACCCACGTCCAGCGGTGGATTACTTTAGACTGATGTTGGTGGGTTCACTCGAAGTTCACTGTGCCTTGCGTTCTTTCCCATACTGCGCTGTAACGGGGATGACGTCACAGGATCAATGTCGCGACACTCAGTTTCTCACATTCCTGCAAATCTACGAATGCACACAATGTATACCTATGTTATAATATTCAGTCAGTGTTTAGATACCAAAGTAGGCTGAAACTATTGACCGCGTTTCAATCTCAGAACATTTTATTTCGACACTAAACTTGATAACCTGACCAAATGTTGTTGCATTAAGTCCGCCCATGTACCAATATTGTACAGAAGATCAAAAAACTATTAATCCCAAAGGCTTCCTCCTCGTCAACTGTTCTCTGGGACTTTGTTTACGACAAGTAATGGATGTTCTATTAGTCGAACGTTAAAGAAACAGCCCTCTATTTCAGATAATCCAAGACAACTTGCCCAGGGTTACGATTCACAAGAATGTCAGTATTGCCACGTGGGTTCGAATGCTGCCGACCCCCGCCTAGGTTCGGCTGCGTTCGAGGAGAGTACAGCATCTATTACAAGAGACCTCGGTGTGGGCAGCCCAGGCCGCAGCCCTTCCAGAGGGAGTGTGCTTGCTACTACTGGGGATGTCCAAGCAACGCACCTTGTGAGAGGTAATGTTGCTTTGACAATTTTCTTTATATGTTCACGACCTAAAGATTCTTATTTCTTCGTGGAATAAATGTACGTTAAAAAATTAACCTATATTCCAAATTTCAGCTTTCTAGACTTTATTGTTCAGTTCAAACGATTTTATAATATAAACATTTACATATTTAATTGGATAGGTCGTCGTCAATTGACTTCTTCCACTCTGGGAGCGGAAGCTCCAGCCACTCCTCAAAGAGGGGACTTATCGCCACGATATAGGTGTGCCCAGCGCCGGGTGGTGACAGTGGTGACAGTCGCTGTCTACATACCGCCATGATATCGTCGCCACAAAAGTAAAGTAGCCAAACTGACATTTTGGTGATTTGGTCTTAATTAAAGAATTACCATGGTTACTATTATATCTTCACTGTGGTAAAATATCATATCTCTAGCAATTGTCTTTTTGAAGATAATGCCAATATTCCTAATTCATATCTGCACAAAATTGCAATTGTACAATAGTAAACTTTTCTATGTGGTCTTTGCTCAGTTTACCTGTACTGCATATTATTACTTTTCGTAATACTCACAATCTTCAATTAAACTATGTGGTACATTGAATACTTTACCGTAATTCAAAAGGGTAGTGGAAAGTTAAATCTTGCAAAGGTAAACTAGCCAAACTGGAAGATTGAATACTTTACCTTGGTCCATAAAACAATCGGAATGCTTAACTCAAAATTCTCTATTAGCCTAAGTGGAACATTGAATACATTACCTTTGTAAAAAAGGCAATCGAGACACTAAATATCAGTGTTATATTATTTTAAGTGACAGATTGAGAACTTTACTTTGGTGTGTTTATGCAATCGAAACAAATATAGAATAGTTAATAGCAGTCTTATTTCGCAGATTTATTAATTTACATACAATTTTCAAAACTAATAAATGAGTATGAAGTTGCGGTATATCTATTTAATTTAAAAGATCAATATAGGATAATCGGGTTAAAACTTAAAAATCGATAAAATTGTTTTTTTGTAAAATATCGGTGGCCTATACGAGTCAGTTGATTCCATTGCGTGAACTTGTGCGTCTACGCCGTTAAATTGTTTGCAGTTTTAAGTATTTTTAAGTTAAAATTGTGTAAAACAACATGAACAGAAGATGCTCATGTGCCCATCAAATTCTTAAAAATGCAGGCGTGATCAACAGTTCAGATGAAGAAAGTGATGATACAGGTATGACTCAAAAAGATTTTTAACTTAAAAATTATGCCGAAAACTATTTGTGCCGGCAATTACATTATTATTCTAATTGTGGTTGCTTATTTTCTTACTCTAAACTTTTGCCTACACTTTATAAAAAACAAAGCGTTCAAATTATTTTTCATAAAAAAAGCCAACTTGTCGTTTTAACAATGTGTCGCTGTTTACATTTCCGTAATAAAAACTAAACTAATGTGTCAATCACAAGCACAACTAGTTTTATATACTTACTTATTTTCATTCATAAATGCTTGGTCAGATTGCAAGGTAGCTTAGGTACTAATAGTTATAAATTATTGTATTATTACTGACTATTTTTTGGAAATTTTCCGCAACTACATGCCAATGGTAGTAAAATTACCGGTAATGAATAATGTTGATAATTTGAACTCTTTTATGTTAACCTACTTAATGCATGCTTCTCTATACCTAATGTTTTTTTCGCTGTGAGTTATAAGTTCATTACTTTTTCATACAGAATTACGATCATGTTTTTAAGTGTTTCTACCGTTATTCGGATCATAGTCTTGGAGTTTATCTTGAACATCACTATGGTATTAATTGCTATAACGAATGCTATCTGAATCTACGTGTGAAATTTGGTTTGTCCAGCTTTGGGTTTGGGTATGAGTTTGCACCACAGTTTTTGCTTTCTTGCTTTACAAATATAATTGAAAACACGCCAAATGCTAGCCCAGTGCAGTGTGATGAGGAAGCGGCTAAACCATGTGAGTTTTTTAATTATGTCAGTTTTTTTTTTCAGTAGGTATCTTATATGCCATAGATATACCTACATATTGTTTTATTTTTTAACAGCGCATCTGGAGTGTCGCAATTCATCCTCCAAACAAGCTTGTGGGGTCAACGAAAAATGTATTGTAGCTTCGTCTTCTAACCACAATAAAACTCATGAAGATGGTGAAATAAGCATAGGAGTCAGCGGCGAATAAGCCGGTATTCCAGACCAGTGTTGGCGTTGGCGAAAGAAGTCTAGAGGTGTCCGATGTTATTTCACCGTTGCCTTTTGTAATTTATCCTACAGTGGGGAAAAGTAGCGATAATCTAGTAAACTCTCCATCTTCTTCCTCTGTGCCGGACATGTCACCCGCAACTAGTAAAGTTTTTCATATGTTGATTGGAAAAGAGCAAGACAGTGATGATTCCGTAGCGAATCCTACTTACGAAGTAGAATATAATGAAATTCCTTGCGACGATAGTTCAGATAAATGCAGAAACCGTCAAAATGAATATCGCAATAAACATGATGACCTCTAATATTGACAGAAGCATTAAATAACATAGAAAGACAAGATGAGCCTGATTTCTTGCCATTACAAAACATAGAAGATCAACAAAACTTAAAAGAAATTCCAAAGAAGAGAAAAGTTAGAGATCCTAGCACATGGAAGATACATATTGAAAAGCATAGACGGTTAAAAGGTGAATCATAAAATACTAAACAAGGTATAACAAAGCAAGCCAGACCTATTATAAAGCAAGCTAAGTGTGTAATGAGTACGAACCATAAAGTCATATCACAGATTCCCGAAGATGAACGAATTAAAATGTATACTCAATTTCGACATTTAAAAAGTTTACAAAATCAGCGGCATTTTGTTACATAATGGTATGTAACAAAATGCCGCTGATTTTGTAAACACACACAAACGTTGTCACAAAACAAAAAAAAAACAGAAAAATCGTGCTACGACCGAAGGACTTTCACGAAGAAAATATTCACTCACTTATACACTGTGGTGGCTAATGAAAAAAGAACGGTTTGCCGTGAGTTTTTTTTAGCCACCCTGAACATCATTGGTGGCTTTGTAAAAGGTGCTTTAAATAAAATAAACTCCGAAGGCATTTTAGTACCAGACTACAGGGGCAAAAAAGTTCCACCCAATAAGTTGAATTCAGCAAATGAAAGTTACATTCGAGACCACATTTTATCTTTTCCTGTCGTGGAATCTCACTATTGTCGACAAAACAATGAAATTAGATATTTAGACGCCTCGTTAAATATAGCTACATTGTATAAAGAATATGTAAAACTCTGTGAAAGAAAATCAATAAAGCCAGTCAGCTCCGAAAAATATCGCTTAATTTTCCGAAATTACAAACTGAGTTTTCACAAACCCAAATAGATCTGAGAACGGTGTTAGCAATAAAAATATCTATTTTACTATAACTTAATCGTTTCACTATTTACCTTGCTTTTCGGTACTATTCTTACAATAACAAAACGCCCTTATCATAAGAAAATAGCCTAATTTTAAAGGCAGTTTGGCTAGTTGACTATCAAAAAATGTATGACGTATAGTATGCTCCACTGCAGTCAATTTAGCTATCTACCAGTTTGGCTACTTGAACACATCTAAATAATTTTTTTGTCTCATTCTAAACATGGTGAAAAGGCCAATCTGCTTTAATTTCTTAAATAATGTATAATTTGTAATTCTAACAGTATCTACTTAAAGTACATCATTTTTGACTAATAAATTTACAAACATGACAAGATACCTATAAAACCTGATTTACAGGAACAATTTTTGTTTTTATTTCGCTCTCCTGGAAAGTTTGACATTTGCAGATTGGCAAGTTTACTATTTGACCGACGATATCTTGCCGGACTTCCTTCCGCCGCGCTATTACTACACGTCTTAATTTATCTTTACTATCTTTCTCCTACATATCTTTGCATATAGAAGTTATTCCGCTGGTTCCAGTTTCCACTAAAGCGAACCTAGTTAGATATCTCCTACTTTGCTGTTCTTCGCCACCAGGCAATACACGACACTGGGCCCGGCTATCGCGAAAAGAACTAGCGTCTTTTTTTACATCCTTCTCGATGTATTCTTCTTTCAAGTTCTAAATAAGTATTCTCGACAGTCTCATGGTAGAACAATACGAATATTAGACAGGTGTAAACACATTGAAACATTTAAACATTTTAATGGACAGTTAAAGATTTAGAGGCATACGAAATCTTGAAACTGGCCGTTAAAGAAGATTAGGCCGGCACTACGGTGTATTGTAATGGCCCGTTTAAGATTAGTAAACTTAAATAGGTTGCTCATTCAGAGATGAGAACAACTAGTGAAAACAGTTACTTTAAATATTATAATTTCCTGAAATAATTCTTACGTTGTATTTTACTAACCTAAAGGCACTGCTCACTTCATCGGACAAATATTTGCAATTGCCTCATATCCAAGCAGATACTTTCCAAGGAAACCATTCACAGTTGGATGTCTCAATTAACCAATAGGTTTGGGTATCACACAATATTTAGGTACCTTCGCATAGCTTTAAACTACCTACTAGACGATACCAAAACCTACTGATTGTTTGCTACACGTATTTGCCCTCTGATATGAGAAGAAATACAGTCCATACTTCCTTGAAATAAGCTTTCTTGTTTCTTCCTCAGACCGTGCTGCTACGACTATCCTTGCAAAGCCCACTGCTTCAACCACGGCGCCTGCACGAGACCTAGCGGCAGGTATGCGCGCACTGTCTGGTACCCCGGCGAATGCAACCCCTGCGTGCCTCCCTGCCAGGCCTTCACCTGCCCCAACCCACCCTACCATCCCTGCTGCTACCACACCTGCAACAAACACGTCTGATGTGTAGCTACATATATCACTCACATAAACAACGCTACCAAAACAAGGATATTATGACAAATGGAAAAAAACACATACTATCCCAGTTGTCGCCACGACTGGTGAAAAATGAGAAAAAAATATCCCATATGTCGCTTTTCTCGCAAATATGAAATGACACCGCCGTTGTAGAAAACAAGGAAAATCAAATCGAATAATTTGAAACCAATTTATTATTGTAGTAATTGTTTTACATCACGATTAGATAATATATCGTGAAACTTCAAGTGGTAAGTTTTTCTATTTATGTATATATCTATATATTATTATTGCATAAATCGTGTAATTGATGAGACAACAATTTTGGGTGGTCGTCAAAGATCAGGTTGTATTATACAATCACGACGTAAAATGATACCATATTGATGTGAACATAATCGCCTCCAATTTCCCTGTTTATTTAGTTACTATAGCGGTGGGAGTCATTCAGTATCATTTGGGAACATACATATTTATTTCCGTCATATGTCCTCACTGGTGACAAACTGGATCTTTGTCTCCAGTGGCAACAACCCACATCTTATAGCGACAACAGGGAAAGTATTTATGTTGTTGTATGTGGCAATGGCAACAATTGAATTTTTTTCTCATTTGTCACCAGGGGTGACGAAAGTTGAGGGTAATAACTCGGAATAAACGTCTTTAGGCCACAAATGGAGACTATGAGTAATTGCGAGTTCTAAGGTAGATCTTGCTACAAACGTAGATAGTCTTTTATTTAAACATTAGGTTCAATGCTATCGCGTAAGCTTTGAAAATAAAGGACAGTCATCGTTATTCGTGTGTTCGTAGAAGTGCAGTAATGACGTCATTTTTGTGAATCGTAAACTGTATATTTTGTCCAATAAATTGCATACTCAGTATTTGGCCTTTTGTTTATTTTAATTTTTCGGTCTTCCTAAACTCGACTTTTTAGTCATTCCAAAAGTTCAGCACCATTTAATAGTTTCGAAAAATACTTAAATAGGTAGGTTCTAAGTTTTATCGAGCCGTGGTAATTGTTCAATCAGTGCAATTATGACCTCTTCAGACGAGCTCAGTCAGACGCTAACAAGTGCTAGTCGCTAATGTGCAACTAATGGGTTGTTACGCCTGAATAAAAGTATCAGTGACATTGATATCAATTTACGAGTATGTAGAACATATGTATACTTCGATAACCTGTTTATAAACAGTTTCTAATGCTATTCTGGCATCCCTGAGCTCTCCTCCCACATCTTCGCGGCCCGAGCTTCCGACAGTGGTTTTCGCGCGCTTTTCGTGATCACTTGCCTTTGTCGGTTTTGGCTACAGAGCGCGAACGCTACTCCGACTTTCAGTGTACATTGTCGCGTTCCAGTGAAATATTTTACTTCGTAGTGAAATTTTTATTTCTCTACTTATACGAATGTTTGCCTCAAGATGTCACTTGTGTTAACTCTTATAATTTTTTGTACTATTGGTAAGTTTTTTTTTAATACCTACTCGTACCTACTTCATTTTTTGAGCTCATTTTTCAGATTTTGCTCTCATTAAATAGTAGCCTTTTTTAATTTTTCTTTGCAATACCTGCGTCTTGTTAATTCTATTTATTTGTTCCTTAATACAGTTGTGTAAAGTTTTTCATTTGTTATTGTATCATTAAAACAGGATTGGTGTGTATTGATACTCACATTCGCTATAACAATACTGCTTAATCACCAACACTTAATAACTAATAATAAGGGTAACTTTAAAGGTAATTAATTAAGTAATTACATTTTTCACAAAGTTGTTTAACAATAAGTCGCAAACATCCATTAGCAAGTATGTAACATTGTAGGTACATGAATAATTTGCATGTTTTGTCTCAAATCCGCGCAAACGGGCCGCTCATTAGAAAACTAGTTCTTATATATACTCCATTTAGTATAACATGAAAAAAAAGAGGCTCGTAGAAGCAGAAGTACGAATCCCTTTGTTTTCAAGTTAAGTTCAAACAATTTTAACAGATAATATTACTTACAAATAAAGAAAAAAATTGCTTTATTTTATAACAATGTATGGCATAAAATAAAGCATATTTCATCGATTTATTCGTCACGATGGTTGTATAAGTACATGAAATGAAACAATTTTTAGTAATAGTTAGTTTACAACCGACAAAATTAAAAAACACGTACTGCCAAAACTTATGAAGGCAATAAATAGGTGACATTTTAAATTTGGTAGAGTTATAGTTACATGGAAAACCTTCCCGATACTGTCCGCCTCTGCTTCTAAAATGAAAGCCTTTAATTTCCGACTGTAGATAGGTTAAATAAGAACAATTTAGTGTGACTGCTGTTTTTTAAATTGATTATATTTAACTCCTCATCAATCTTGACTGTAGTCATGTTTGTAATACTTTTATAGCAAAGTGTACCCCTAAAAGAGCCTTTTTTAACTTATGTCTAATGCGTGTAAACGGAGTATATTATTATGTAGGTATACAGGCTGCTAAACTTTTATTGCTATTTATTTCGTTCTTTATATTTGGTGGAATTTCATTTATTAACATGGGTTTTAATATTTTATCGTTTGCCTATCGTAATAGTTTCTGAACTGAAGAACAATTAATTTATGTTTGGCGATACTTTTCTATTTAATGTATGGACTGTCTGAATTAAATAAATTATTATTATACTTCTCGTGGTTATTTTATGAGCGCTTTTGTACGCTTTTATTATTAAATTGTTCAATTAAGAGGGCCATGTCAGGTCTACTTTGTAGTGCCATAATTTTAGGATATTTAAATACCTAGTTCTATAACGTTTTCTTTCTATTGGCATTTTACTTTTTTGGGTACATAGGTATCAGTTTTAAAAGTCTAACTTTGGAAATTATTTTCGGTTAAATGTGGCGAACATTTAATTCGTATACCGAAAGAATTTACTACTATAATGGCATATGGAGTAACTCGTAACCTCGTAATTATGCTATTATTGACTCGGCTAAAGCAATGCACATGTCAAGTAGTATTTTGAACGGAACTTTAGGTTTAAAATTGTATAATTTTGCGAGTACCTACCGAATAAAAACGAAATTTTTGTTCGGATTTTCGCTTAAATACCATATTAAAAGTTTCTCACAAATCATCCATCAGAAAAAGAGTTTTTCATTTCTGCAAACAATGTTCAAATAACGAGAAAATTTAAGTCAGTTTCATTTTTATTCACCCGTACATTTCTATTCACCCCGTTTTACCCTTATAGTTTGCAACTTATCACACACTAAATCAATGTGATAGCCCCAGTTGAAAGATTGTTTACTACTAAACCCAGGTCGGTGTGATGAGTAACAGCACATCAACATGAAACTGAGGAAGAGGAGTGAAAACAGCTATGACCATGTGCGTTATCAGCGATCTCTTTAATTTATTACTTAAATTAATTTTATCCATACATATAAATAAAATCGTAGACTCGCCTGTCTGTACATTGAATATTTTTGAATCAAAATCACTGAGAAATGATAGAAAAACGACAAAGAACACAAAAATGCTTTATTTTTAATTTTTGTCTGTTCTTCTCTGTCCGTTTATCTGTATGTATGTGAGAGCATCGAACAAGAACCACTGATTGTATTCGAAATATAGATACTTAGACATATTAAGTGCTATCAGGAGTTTTATCTAGCCTTTATTTCATCAAAATCGGCTCACAAATTCAAAAGATTACTAAGTTTAGTAAGAAGCTTCGAAGAATGCTAATCGCCGCGCTGGCCGAGTCCTGCACGCATCACGTAAAAAGTCTTTGAGCTGAACAGAATAATTATGTATTGTCGAGAAATACCTAACGTTAAATCGATTCACAAAAAATATCGTTTTAGGGTTCCGTAGTGAAAACAGCAAACTCAGTTTCGCCATATTATTATTATGCCTGCTTATGAACGCCCCGCCCCCGTCCGCTATTTTACTCCGAGACTATTGAATCTATTGATGCTACAAATCTGAAATTTGGCATGGTTATATATCACGTCGACCAAGTTGTAAAATAAAATCTGGAATTTTTTTCATGGTTTTTTTTAATCCTTCGTGTGAGCTTATATATAATAAACCATTCTTCGTTTTAGACCCGTTTATGATATGTGTTTTAAGCTTTAATTTTGTTTTTTTTTTGTTACAATTAGATACTTGTTCCCCCACGCACTACAGAAATTAACCGTTGTTTTTGGATGGATGTAAAGTATGCACGTTACTAGTAGCACATAATAAAGGCATATACCTACGCTTTTATTATGTGCATATCGTAGAATTTAGTAATTTCACGGTGTTTCTATAATAGATATATTATTCTCAATGAAAATCAAAGATAATTGTTCATTTTGTATTGATTCACTTGAAGTATCTACGAAATTAAAAATCAACTTAATTCATCCATCAGTTTCTTTGTTTCGTAATATAAGAAAAGAAAACTAGGACGATTCATTTGATAGTCTATTTTGTTGATTTTGATTCAAAATATTTAATTTGGTAAGCATTTTCAACGAAAGAATTAGATACAGGCAGTGGCCTTCATTACACTATTTCTATTATATTCTTCATTCTAGCGGGGTCAGGTTAAGCATGGTACCTATACCTACCTACGAACATGTTATGTATGCGACATTTAGTTTTTTCATTCTGACATCTAAGCGAACGAATTCGCGGGCACAACGAGCTATAAATATTAGTGATTCATCTTTTATCACTCGTACATTATAATCAGGAAGTCACAGTTGCCGTCACTTTGATTGCTAATTATAACCGTCACTAATCATTCATCATAAAATAATATAAATAAACATAAAAGTGTCTTAAATCGTCAAAGAAAACAACAACAGCGAACTAACATTTCTTATGATCGACGCAATATGGTGTTTATTTTACCTCGGTACTTATAAATAGTCTAAAAGACCTATATTTGATTAGCACAAAGTCTCTTTGTTTACAAACAGGAGTCATGATCATAAATAAATTAGAGGTATCAGATCATACGTCATTAAACATTTATCAACTAAACGGTCATAATTTATCAGGAAAACGGGCGAATTCTCAAAAAGCTGGAAAGCAAATAAGTTTTCTGCAATTTCTTCTAAAAACATGCGAAATTGTCATGACTATGTCATTTATTGAAATTGTTTCCCCTTTCTTAAATATCAAATTATTCATTTGGGGTAGGTACGTTTTCTTCAAATATCTCAACAGGAGAACATATCAGAATTAATGACGTCAATGCGTATACCTACAGATTAATACTTAAGTACGGAGGATGAAGAGAAAACGTATGCAGTTACTTAGAAGGCGGTCAAGTTAATTGAGGAGATTACACTACATTTTACTACATTTACTACATTCAGAAGACAAACTTTTCCTTTTTGCATTACATTTTGCATTGCAATCGAAAACTGACAAAAGCACCTCGAATTTCCCTACATTTTTGACATTAATTTAAATGCTTTTTATGTAAGCAATTAATGCCCATTTCGTCATTTTAGTTCACATCGACACAGAATATTTATCTCACGAACTCAGTCAAATGTCTAGACAACAATTTATTAAAATTAATGAAATACTTACTGCCTCCTCTCGATGTCTAACCGCTGCTGTACCTAACAAGTTTCTCGGTCAAGTTCAGGGTAAAATGAATTCAATGCAGTTGCATAGTAAAATAACTAAATATCTACTATCACTGGGGATAACGATGTAGAATTTAGGTCAACGATATCTTTATAATAATTATCATTGACAATCTTTTTTTTTGTAGGTATTTGCGTATAGCGTAAAGTGCGTAGTGACACAGTATTAACATTACAATCTTGAAAATTGAAAATTTTTCGTTCGTATGGTGGGTGCACAGGATACAGACTTCCATAATTTCCATAGAATTTAATTTGTACATAAAAGACCTTTGTCGGTGTGAAAAGATGTTTTTATTCAGAGTTCTAGAGGTCTGTTTAGGAAATGTAAGATAAAGTAGTCTCCACTTTTTGGTTTTATACACACATATAAACTTTCAACCAATAGTTCCTTAAACGTCATTTTATTTAGGTACAGGAATCAGTAATAAAAGAAAAAAACAAAATACTGAGACATACATATTTCCCAGCTTCAGTTCCAAGGTAGACATAGACAAGCATTGGTCTCGTCTGAGCTTGAGGGGGACCAAGCATAAATGGTTTGATGTACCTATCTTGAAATCGTCTAAGTACGAGTTGGACTCGCACACGAAACGTTAATTTTTTGTCATTGTTATCAGCGCAAAACAAATACACAGTATACACACTCCGCGAAAATTCCAATCCTCTATTTATTAAGGTTCATGAGATACAGCTCGCTGACAAACAGATGGCAGGACGGATGGACAGCAGAAGCATTGTATATGCAATGCTAAAGATCATTCCCATAATGCACCCAGTACTATAAACCATAGATTGCATTATTATGAAAACTGTCTTATTTTATCTACTGATGTTTACTGATTCAATTGGACATTGACATAACTAGGTACATATATAACATATTATATGGTATCTTACCTATATGAATAACAAGCGACTCCAAATTAAAAGCTACACAAAAAAATTGTCTAACCAAGTGACTGGCCGGATTTTATTGACAACTAGCTTCTGCCAGCGACTTCGTCCGCGTGGAATAGTTACTTTACTTCCGATTTTGAAACTCTCAGCCCGATCGGTTTAAAATTGACAAAGTTTCATACAAACGTTGAACCCCTATTTTATCCCCTTGGAGGTAGAATTAATTAAAATCCTTTCTTAGCGGATGCCTACGTCATAACATCTACCTGCATGCCAAATTTCAGCCCGATCCGTTCAGTGGTTTGTGCTGTGCATTGATAGATCACTATGTGTGTGTGAAATATGTACAACTTATTATATACTATACCTATAACTACGTATAACTAATTAATAAAATAACTACTTATTAATAAAAGTATCTACGCTTTTACCTATAATAAATTTTAATACTAAAAAAACAGAACATAAATTAGCCAAAACTAACCTATCGGTATCTAAAAATCTATGCTCCTACTTCTACTACTACTTCACCTAAAAAGAAATAAAATTGAAACTATTAATAATTTGTAATTTGAACGAATATTTAAACATTGCCAAAATAACTAATAAGTACCTATTTTATAAAATAGCAACAAAAGTTACACAAAAATAATCACAATAACATCTTACAGCATATAAAGCGCGACGGGGCGGCGGCGGCGGCGGCGGCGGCGGCGGCGGCGGCGCGATGGCTTATTATTGTATTCATGTATAAGTTTGGTGTTTCTATACCGATTTCTATGATTCTTTTTTTATTGAAAAAAAAAAGAATAGGTAATAATGTTAACTTTTTTAATTAGGGATGAGTGACAGTATTATAAACGTAAGAGTAAACAAATATAATCAGAAAGCTCCGAACTGCTGAGCTATCGGGAGTTACACGTGTTATTGTGAGTCAACCATAAAAGATAGATATATGCTGTTTCGGGATATTTTTTAGATAATTTTATGTAGAACATTTCCGTGATACATGATTTCTATGTAACTTTAACCATTAAGGCTACACACGCGACGGAAGCTTAAAAAATGGAGTAACTTCTCCCGTTTTCCCAACATTTTCCTTCACTGCTCTGTTCCTATTGATTGTAGCGTGATGAAAAGTATACTATAACCTGCCCAGGAGTATGAAGAATAATTGCACAAGTTTCGTTAAAATCGGTCGAGTAGTTTTTGTTTCTATAAAGAACATACAGACAGACAGACAGACAGACAAAAATTTACTGATTGCATTTTTGGCACCAGTATCGATCACTAATCACCCCCTGATAGCTATTTTGAAAATATATTCCTTGTACAGAACTGACCTCTCTACAGATTTATTATAAGTAATAGATTAGTGGGAACTTCTTACCTAAGTACATGTTTTTATATCTGTATAAACTAATATCATAAATGCGCATTAGAGTTTGTTTGTTTGTTACGCTTTCACGACCAAACCAATCAACCGATTTTAAAAATTATTTAAGCAATGGAAAGCTACGTTATTAGCAAGTAACATAGTTTATATTTTATTCTTATTTTATTTTCCCAGAGGAACTACGCGGGTGAAACCATGGGCGCAATTTAATAAATGAATAAAATTGAAGTGTATGTTTGTAATGTCAAAATAAATGCATCAATGATTATATGGTAATTAAGTACATAAAAAACAATACTTTAGTATTAAAATTTTAATCTATTTATATCCGAAACGGCTGGATACATTTTGACAAAACATTTACAAGCAGGCGGAGAAGTTATCAAGGTGCAAATTTTTTTTCTAAAATAAAACACTCGGTACATAGTCAGAATTTAAATTACACATGAAACGCTGAAAAAAAATGGTTTAAGGGTTAGTTTCACTAATAAGTGTGAATTAACGCGGGTAAGGTCGCGGGCAGCTGCAAGTTTTACTTAAAAAAAAAACAGAAATAACTTATTTCTGATATTAAGTAGCAGTACTTGTATACTTATTTCAAATAAGTATACAAGTACTGCTTAGAATACGAGCATCTACCACCAAGTGGGTGCAAAACAAATAACAGAATCATACTTTTAGATCATCAACATCGTTTTATACATGACATCATTTCAAGAGATAAAGTGAAACATTATATTTAAGTAGGTAGGTATTAGAATGACGATTTAATCGCAAAGTTAAATGTAATTAGAAAACAATTTGCAGAAGATTTGCATGCAACTGCGTTATAGAATAGGTAATTATTTTTATATCTCAATAGCTTCCTAATACCTACCTACTTGTCAGCAACTCATATTGATTTGCATACGTTTCTTTATGGTTATGGACTATTAATTGCCTATTAGGAATTATACTATTACTGCGGTAGATTTCATTTGTGGGCCTATTATAGTTGAGCTTAGTAATGCCATCAATTTACCGATTGTTAAAAGCTAAAGGAGCTTTCAAGTTCTGAAGTAAAATAAATATATGTACTTAGGTATAAACCTATTGCTACTGCTCGCGGCTTCATCCGCCAAAAAAGTGTTTTTCAATACCATCACAAGGAAAGGGTACTACCAGGATGAAAAAACACACATTTTTGATTTTTGTTTGGAAGTTTGTTGCGCCACTTCTCCATCCCAACTAAAACACAAGAAGGATGACGGGCGAGCGTTTTGGGGGACGTTGACGTCCAAAAAGTGCTGGAACTCATTTGAATAAATAACTTTTGATTTCATTTCATTCCGCATTTATAAGAGGTTATAACATATCTTGAAAGATTGTAAACTCTCGATAAATGGTCAATTGAACATTTTGAACACTTGTCTGGAAGTTATGACTTCCAGACAAGTGTTCAACCGTGAAATTGTAAAATAGCAAGTTACGAAACGCAAAGGCTCCTTACATAGAATGTTACAATCTACATAGAATTAGAAAAAAAATAGAACGTTACAATTTCAACATTCTAACCGACGAAGGAGCCCCGCTGCGCTGTGCTCCTTTTTCTGTCTGCAGGGTTAAAAAAAATGAATCCGTGTCGACGAGCCCTAAGTTCCCTGTCACCTATGTTCCGCGACTTGGCTAGGCCAGAAAATCCAATAAATTGTAGAACCGTACAATGAAAGGTCGCCAATATATTATATATCGTCAGTTTATGTCGGTTCATTTCTCGGAATGACATCGACAGACTACTGAATGTCAAATTCTGATGCGTAAAAGTTTTCCAAAAATACAGTTGACAATTTATCGAGTGTACAAACTCTAAAAATAGGTATTTTATAATCTTACGCATTTTTCAATTATCCGGTGACATGGGCACCATTTCACCAATAAGATAAGGGAAGATTTAACTTTTCTGTAGGTAAGTCTTATTATTAAGTTTTTTGCATTTTATTTAAAACACAGACTGAAAACACTGCGTCTCGTTCAAAATATGTCACAGGATGATATTACATACCACTGCTTGCGTAATTACACTAAGTACTAGGTTGTTACATAATCACGGTGACTTTATATTCCCGCCAATTATTTTTCAGAGTTATATAGGTATCAGCTTATACCTTGTATCAGCGTATTTCCGGAGCACTTAAAAAATGCATGATATTTGATGACAAGAGAATTGTTTTTATGGTTCTCTTACTAGCATCGCTTAAATTGACTTCTCTTAAAAACAATAATTAAATATTGAGATCAACAAATTCCATTTAGTCCATATGCTATGAACAAAATGGCATATCACATGGAGTAAATGACATACACGGCAAAAGTTACTAAATTAAAGGCAAAGCTTGCAAACGAACCGCTTGATTCGCTTAGAAACGTTTGCACAAGATGCGTGGGCCCGATGCGTGCATTTTAAACACTGCCACCAGTGTTCTCCAGGTTTTGTTCGGGAAAAAAGATCTTTGCAATACATGCAAGTGCCTCTTCGTTCCTATCTGTGTATGTCATTTTGTACGTTCTTCCCACGGAGAACTTAGAAACCATAAATCACCTTAGACGTGTCAGGCGTGGATCCACTGTTATGGGCACTGTGGGCATACCCACAACCCTAATTCACTTATTGTAACCGGTAAAGTCTGACTTTCTATTGAAATCGATAGGCTGTTGATAAAAACGCTACGACTGACGAGCCTTGAAAAATATCGTGCGTGATTTGGAACACAACCGTTCGACTAAAACTTCCAAGCCGCCGCCGCCACGTCATGTCGCTACTGGCGCGCCGACATGATATTTTACTTGTAATTGCACTGTCACAAAATTAACTAAAGTTTTTTTTAATAAGCTTAAATTAATAGCTCCGAATTTTTTTCGACGTAATATTATTCGACAGTATATTGTTGCATCTTGCATTGCATGATGGTAAGTTGATTCAATAATAGGTACCTACTTACTTAATTGAATTTAAGATCAAATTTTTATCTTTTTCTATTATGTGATATACATAATATATGTAGGTACTACCTTTTCTTTTTTTTCTGGATGGGAATTCATCAAATGACTTCTTCCGCTCTATGTATAGTGGAAGGGAGTGTCAGACTCTTACTGACTAATATCCACCCGTGATCCTCCTAGTGCCCTTTACGCTTTAGGGCAGCGGTGACTCTTTCGAACAAATACCGCAATCCTAGCACTAGCAGGCACTGACCCTATGGGGCTCAGTCTTCTTCGCTGACAGCTCCAAAACGCTGAGTCTGTATTTAAACAATTAAATGCTGAGGTGACAGAGCAAACAAAACCGTTGGATGTTACATTAAAATACCCACGTACAATTTCAAGTCAAACAAACATGCCGATTTTGAGGCGAAATCGGTGGAAGAGTACTTTCGAAAATCAGTATAGGTACATACCTCTATTGGATTCAATTATTAATTGTTTGGAGGATTTACACATCAGGACAGATTATCTCCGGAAGTACCTACTCGACCTCTCTCATTTGGGAGTTTTTATACCTTTAGTATCACAATCACAATGGACAGGAATTTGGATATAGAAAGAAAGAAATATTGTAAAAATGAAAAAAGCGTTTCACATGTTCCGTCAGTTCATTAGAGATAATGAATGTACAGTTTTAACTGAATACCGACTCTGGATGACCAAATGAAAAAAGACTCTCTAAATAATTTGGTCATACTCATACCAGAGTCTGAGCTGATCTTATTGAGGCTTGCGATCAAGATTTGTACCCAACCATAAATTCTACAAATTTTGGCTACACTAGTCGCGAGAGTTTAAAACGATATTTCCGCGGTATCTATACCGCGGAAATATCGTTTTAAACTCTCCGTAGGATTAAATGGTTCTCTTAAATATGTATGCATAAATATGTGCACCTGGATGTCGGCTAAATAATTAAAGTTTTTGCAAAAAAGAAGCGTAAGCTAGAGTTTGCAATTAAAGCATGTATCTAAAGTATGTAGTACACTTTTAAATTATACCACAATATAATTTCAAAATGTTTTTTCCACTATTAGAATAAAAAAAAGAGAAAAAAAAGCTATATATAAAATAAATCTCCACTAGTGTGAAGCCGGGACCTGTTGCTAGTTTTTGATAAAGTTATTTGATGTAAAATGGTGTTTAATTTAGTTTGTAACCAATGTTGTCATTTGAAGATGTAAAAAATAACAAATTAAAAAATCGCTCAAACGCAGGTAAGGCCATTATTGTTCACTAGCTGCTGCCCGCGACTTCGTCCCCGTGGAATCCCCGATTTTAAAATATTCTTTATCGCTGCTCTGCTCCTATTGGCTTAAGCGTGATGATATATAGCTTAAAGCCTTCCTCGATAAATGTTCTATTCAACCCAAAAATAATTTTCCAATTCGAACCAGTAGTTGCTGAGATTAGCGCGTTCAAACAAACAAACAAACAAACTCTTCAGCTTTATAATATTAGTATAGATGAGTGAGTTCGTAGATTTTTGAGGGCTGGATCCGCGCCTGAGACGTGTTTAATTTTCAAGTGCAAAATAAAATCGTGAATAAAAGAAGAAATATTATGCCAAAGAAAGATTTGTGGCAAAATAATCAATCAATTGAACTGAAATGGGTCGTTAAACAAAAGATAAACAGTAAATATTAAAGCAGTTAAACATGCTTTTTATTGAATTTATTTTTCATTACCTAGGTACCCTACTTCTAGTAAGCTTCAAATGTAGGTAGGCACTACAAATCTACACTCCTTAAAAGGATTATTTGCTGAAGCTTCAATGGTTTGATAAATGACTGGAAGTGGCATTATTGATAGCGGTCCCACAATTCCTTCTGTCCTTAATTTTAACGCTGTACGGGTGGTCAATAAGTAATTTATTGCAATAAGCCACTTTGGTACATGTTTTGCAATGGTTGAGATTGTCTTATGGCTGTGCGTATTTCTGATGTCATTCGGGATTCGTATCATTTATTAGTTGGTAATTGTCAACAGCTGAACATTCGACCTCCCTCCCACTCAGAAGCCAACTCTATTAATCCTTGAAAAAAAACTTTTTATAAAAAAATACAACCGACTTCCACAAAAAATCAAAAAAGTACAAAATAACTTTAATTCGGAACTCGGTGTTTGTGGTTCCTTTTTCGTTTTTTGAACACCGACTTCCGAATTAAAGTTATTTTGTACTTTTTTGATTTTTTGTGGAAGTCGGTTGTATTTTTTTGTAAAAAGTTTTTTTATTTTTCACTTTTTAGTGGTACCTACAGCCCCTCCCCTCCCCCACCTAAACGAACCAATTACATTGGTGTAAAAAAATGCACTGCTCCAATGCAGAGTAAACTAAAAGGTCGTCAATGTAGGCAATGTAGATATTGTTTTTAGATTTTTGTTGATTTTTCAAAAACCGCTTGTTCGATGTCGATAAAATTTTCATGGGACCATTTGGGAAGTATACCCTTTCCAACAAAAAAAGAATTTTTCAAATCGGTTGGCAAGCGACGGAGTTATGCGCGAACAAACATAAAAAAAAAAAAAAAATACAAACATCCGAATTGAGAACCTCCTCCTTTTTTAGAAGTCGGTTAAAAATACAAATCACTATTGTCGGTTACTTAGGTACTTATTGTATAAATAATAATTCGTGTTTTTCTACTGACTAAACAAATACCTTTAATAATGTTCAACAGCGGCTGTGACTGTGGATCAAGATGAAATAGGTAACAATTTAAATTAGGTATTACCTACCTACACATGAGCCTCATCATTGCCCATTGCCCTCTAGCTTCCATTCCATTTTCAATTTCACATCGGTTGCAATGATAAACAGGGTCCTACTTGAGAGGTTAGGTACTCTCTCGGCTACTAGTTAACTATTAGATACTTAGCAAAACGTCAAAGTCGATTTTAGAAATGGTCACCTCTTACAACCACAAAGTCCTAAGGAAATGATGGAATGGTTTATTCCTAGCAGATTGCAGTGATGATGTCATTCCAGCGTCACGTGACGTGCCATGCGCATTTTATAATATCACACAAAAATCATGATGTTGGTACCTGCAATGCATTGGAATGTGGGACTTGTGCCAATACCACAGTAGAAATATGGAACAGTACAGAAACTACGAACAAAAGATCGAAACGGCACACTCACACAGACGCGCACATCTACGAGGCCCCTAAGGGACCTTCGCGGTGCTCTCAGTGGCGGGTGCCGTGTTCATAGATAATACCTACACTATTATAATGGCTATGACTTTTCGCTTACGCTCTCTAGATAGCGCTCGTGGGATTTTTAATGATACCGAATACTGATTGTAATTTATATTGCATTATAATTTATATAACATATACTTAGAATAAATGAATTCTTATGAGTATGAAAAAATAAATGACTATAATTTGACGACAACATTATATTCTAGTCTTGGCAAAGGAAACCTACCCTTCGAAACATACACATAGGAACTTACTTACTTCACAAAATAAGTAACAATAATTTTTCAACATACTTACAGAAATCCTTCATCAAATAAGGCAGATATTATAATTGAAATGTCCAGTCAACTCCTACCGCAAGCCGTGTTAAAGAACTTCGTTCCAATAAAACACTTATTACAAACATTAAAAGTGACAACCCTAACTCTCTACTGGAGCGTAGGTAATTATTTCAACAAATGGGCTTAGTTTCCATACTGTTCCATATTTTTACTGTGCCAATACTTTATATTAGTTTATATCTCTTCTCGATTTACCTACTTATTGACTATTACATTTTTATCTACTGCAATTGAAATTATCATCATCATCATCACGCTTTATACCCACATTTCGACGGTTGAACTTTAAAATGTCGTAAGTGACTTAGGTACAATGAACTGTTGTATTTTCAACTGTCGGCTCTGAACGGGGCGCCGAAAATCTGCGAAGTGAACTGTCTGCTACTTAACTTTACTAACCGGACACATGTCCAGAATCCGGGGCGACTCTGAAAATTCCAGATGGAAAAACCCATTGGTATCACCATCTGCCTAGCCTTTTCCCAACTATGTAAGTATATTGGGGTTGTCTTTCAGTCAAACCGGATTCAGCTGAACACCAGTATTTTACGTTGAGCGGCTGCCTACCAGATCTACAAAACCCATTTACCTACTGGGTGATGCGGTACTTCTTGGCTAATTATTATATTTTCCTTCAAAACTGTAATTTCATTCCCATAAGGAAGTGTAATGTGTAATATATAAAGTGTAATATGTAAAGTGTAATGTTTATAAATAACGTCTCTATAACATTAAATGTATTTTTTCTAGGATCGCTGAGAGCCCGCCAAGTGGATATAGACATCAACAGGTCAGTTGACGTAAACTATTTAGCAACACTTTGCTAGTTTCAAAACTTTTATTATTTTTTGGTTTACGATAGGTAACTTTATTTTTCAAATTAGGTTCATTACTTCACTCTCTAAAAGTTTATTCAGAAATCTTTCTTGGTTATTTTTATACCGTACCTACCAGGAAATACGCATAATCATAAATAACATCAAGATCAAAACACTGATAAGTGCCTGTCAAAATATTCAATCCTGAAAGCTAACATTGGGCTAGCTGAAATAGCAACCATACGTCAATTCTATTCCTATAGACCTGACTGCCTAAACAGATTACAAGCTCTAGTTGGAGAGTTCACGTTGCGAAAACATCAATAGTTCTCTTTGTGTAAATATTTAAAATTTTGAGATGGAAGGTGTGCTTTTTCTTTGCACTCATCATTAGCAAATTCTCACTTCACATAACAGTGATTTTCGATTTCAGAATAAAACTTTTACCGAAAGAAGGACATCACAGCCGAGCATCAAATTACCACAGTCGTCGGTCGATACTTACTGATCACAACAGGAAACATGATTATGACTATTATAGCAGCAGGTTCGCCAAGCTACGGGCGCCGGTGCACGTTCGGTACGATACCCCATCACTTACCCAAGAGAAGACGGGTAAAGTGTACCAGCCAAGAGAAGACCCGCGGCTGTTCTACCAGTCTGATGCGTATATTAAAGAAACTAATAGGAAGAACCTAAACAATGAAGTGTCGTCCATTTACATTGGACGCGGAGTTGTGCGAGCGGGAGAAATGAACCGTAGGAGATCCCTGCCAATTCCTATGACAGTTAATGAGTTTAACAAAGATGATGAAGGTTATTGTAATTAGACAGACATTTTGCAAAATTGTTTTTTTATTTTTATCTCAAGGTCTCGTGCAACTAAAACTTTAATAATGCTTCCAGGTATCTGCGTACGCTGTCCTCCAGATAGGACACTCATCACCAAGGCTGGTGTTGACCGCGCAATATTACAATATCCTCGCATATTGTCGTGTTCTGGGAAAAAACCCCCCAGGCAAGTACGCTTCGTCCACATGTATGGTCCGAAATTCGGTTCACTACTGAAAGAGGGCTCCCACATGGTCATCGGGCAGATAACGCATAAAGACGAAGTGAGTTTATTTTTGTAAGTGTGAATCGTAGTAATAAATTTACACATCTTTCAGCAATAATGTTGTACGTTCCAGATTCTCCAAACATGCAAAATGCAGATAAATGTTCTGGTCCAAACTTGTTCCGTGCCCAAGTATTTAGTGCTTCATTGTGGTGCTGAAAATAAAACATGCAATTTTACATGCCGAGATCCTAAAGCTGAATTCCGCGGACAAAGAACACTAACATGTAGTGACGACATGACGTGGTCGGGACATTTGCCCGTTTGTAACCGTAAGTCATTAATCATTACACTCACTTTTGTTTAATAGCAACAACTTGACAACAACAACGAAACCAAAGGGAATAATTCTCTGCTATGAACAGTCCCGCACAGTCATAACAGCAAGGTCATGAGAGAGACATTTAGATGTTCTTTTATCGCCACGATTCATGCCACGTGCACTTCGCATATTGCAACAATTATTATGAATGTTTGAATGTTAAAAGACAAATCTTACTCATAATAAAAGCGAAATATAATCAAATACGCAGCCAAAGGTTTAATATCTAAGACAAATTATATTATTCAGTACAGTTTATTTATTCCTATAAGATCTGCCAAAAAAACTAGTGCCGTATGTTCAATATACTTTATAAGAATAATATATACATACCTAATATCTGGATCACTAACATTTTAATCTTCAGACCGATTAATTGAAAATATATGGTTTAATTAACAGAGAACGAGTGCTAAGATGACTTCTGTCTGACAATAATATGAGCTGTTATCGCATTCGCATCCAAGGTTGTTTTATTTCCCCATTCTGCAGTATTGCAGTAAACATTAGATTTATTTTGCCTACTAGCACGGCTGAAATGCCTAAATGTTTACTCTCTTACCCGGGAAAGTTTGCGACTTTGTTAGCAGTTATTTTCCATGTATGTAATTACAAATATCTGTGTGCATTGCAGTTCGCACCTGGTGTCACCCTCCCCCGCCGCCCAAGCACGGGAGGGTGAGCTGCAAAGGAATGACGTCACCAAATAGTTGGGGGCTCAATGAGGGATCTAGTTGTCGCGTGAGATGTGCGCGCGGCTGGAAGTGGAGCTCCCGGTCAAGCGCCGTGTGTAGACGGGGAGCTTGGACCTTTGATTTAGGATGTGTGCCGAATCACGCATAATAAGCAGTGTTTCTCTGTTTTTAATTTTAACTTTATATATACTTACTAAGGTCTAAGCAGAAGTTACCTGATGCCACAGATAATATACTTAATACATATTATGTACCTATGCTTAAGTACCTAAAATAAAAATGATGCCTGTTTTCTACTACTTATTTGACGGACTACTTATGATTTTTTCAGTAAATTGTCCTAATGCCTAAATACCTAAAAGTCGTCTCGTTTTTCTGAAACGAGCTTTACCTAAGTTAGGAAAGAAATCCACAGCCATATCTGATACCAATAAAATTGCTATACCTACGTAATATTAAATCTTACAATTAAAAATTAGTATTTATCAAGTCAAAATAGTATTTATATCCACAAAATTTACATATTTAGAGATATTTTTAACCTAGATAAATAAATATTTGTTTCTTGAGTTGCACTTTTTTTTTTACCTGCCGATTATACATACCTACTTATTTTATCTGTTAGAAACAGACGATTCACTTATGCATTCCATCAGTAATAGAATTCTCGTAGTAATTAACTTCCCGGCCTGCTTACCTTAAATTAAATCAGCGCTCTCAAGAGTGCTAGATTTTTACCATTTAAAAAAATGTTAGAAGAAGACATAGAACTCTAAAATACATTTTTTTTTTTGTCTGTTTATCTGTGCGTTTGTGGGGAATCAAGCTTAAAAATATTAAGTGTTGTCCCGAGTTTTATCTAGCGTTTATTTCGTCAAAATCGACCCACAAAATAAAAGATATTCAATTTTTAAACTACATAAAGCTTAAGCGTCGCGCTGAGAAAGTCCTGCAGCCATCAAGTAAAAAGTACAAAACCAATATAGATGTTTTATACCTACATAATAAATTTGCGTAACTTGAATTAAGAGTACGTATACAACTTAGTTTTTGTTAAATGTATTAAAAAGTGTTCGAGAAGAACTTTTTTTTTAATACGGGATGCTGATACTTGCAGCGCCATCCATTGAGCAAAGAGAACGAACCTTACTAAGTAATAAAGACCAATGAATGCACAAAACTAACACCAGAACATATCATTTAGACATTTTAATACGTAGCTTGAGAAATTGAATATTTTAGTATCTATGAATGTAGGTATGTAGGCTTCTTTGTTGAAACGAAAATTTTGACAATTTAACTACATTGTCAATAGATGGCGTTGTCCGCAAAATAAGTATGTATTTAGATTTCCTTTATCCACTCAAGGTAGAGGTGAAGCAAAAATTAAGCCCAATGCCATTTCGCGAGTTTTTGAGTAATTATGTTAAAACTGTTATCAATTCTTAAAATAGTTTAGGACACATTCAAGGAATTTGTATTGATCATAAAGAAACAAAAAATCGAATTTGATTTTGTAGATTCACTAGATTCATACACAACAGATTCGTTTAGTATTACCTACTTACTATTGAATATGATCATAGCCCAGCCTTTTCCCAATGTCGGCTTATTGTAAAACCGGATTCAGCTATACAGCAGTGTTTTACGTGAAGCCTTTTGTCTTTAACCAGTAACTGGATAACAAAGTAGGTAGGTACTTACTTCATTTCTACTTCACAACTGACATGCAAATGCGCACGTTGAATCATAATTATCTAGAATAGGGTAGTTGACTAAAAAAATCTAATTAGTCCGTCAGATAGATTTCCAAAAAATATTGGACACGTATTTTTTCTTTTTTCACGTAAACAAAAAATGAAGCCGATACAGAGCGTTGAAAACTCGTGTGACGTCACTATAGGGATGGGCAAGTGAAAAAAATATATCGATATTTATCGTATCGATTTTTTTAAACACTATCGATAATTATCGAGTGAAAAATATCGATATATCGATATATCGTCAGTTTCCGCATGATTATTTACACATATTCCCAAAGCAATCAAACTTCGTAATAAACAATAGAAGAAAATAGTAATTTTTATTAATGCTCGAGCCTAAATATATTTTTAAGTTTTGTGATAGATTTGTTGAAAAAAAAATCCGAAAATTGTTAGTTGCGTGTTAATTCAAGGTCATATTCGTCGTACACTGATAGTTTAATAGAATTTGTATTTACGTGCACGCTACCAGTGGTCTTAAATTGCTATATTGCATTTAATAACGATTGTGGCGAGATTTATTAAGTTAACAATTCGCGAGGAGCATGCAAGGATAATCTATTGTAATAACATTAAAAACACGCAACCAAAATTTCCTAAAAAATATCGAATTTGATACGAATTCGATAGTCTAAACTAAAAATTAAATATCGATATATCGCGACTAAAAATATCGACGATATATATCGATAATTGTATGGAAAAATATCGATATTTCGATATATCGATATTTTTTGCCCATGCCTACGTCACTACTCGCTACAATTTTTACCGAGCCGTAACGTCACAAGCCCCCACTCCTGATCTTTGATGCTTTTTATCTTCGTCAGTTTTTATTTATAGATTTGATAAAGGAAAAAATACGTGTCCAATATTTTTCTATAATCTAACAGACGGACTAAATATAATCATATATTTTTTACTCAGGAAACACCCCTATTGGCCCTATAATATTATAATTATATACAGAGGTATGTAATTTTGATAAAAGTAGAGCAAGCGTACTAAAAATTTGCAAGCTCTCAGTTTGATTTTGTCTACACCCTTGATTGCCCCATGGAGCAAGATCAGCATATTTCCAAGCATTCTTATCCTGAATGTAATCTTCTAATTTGTAATATGCTTGTTGACAAAGGGTGCTTTTACTGAAAGTTTTAAAAGTAAAAAAATATTCGAAATAATAAATTTGGGATATTTTTTTATATATTCCTAATGCAACCAAATTCAACACCTCGTCGACTTAGCCAGTGGTCAGCTAGTGGTGTCCTGTGTCCTGTGTGTCAAATGTCAAAATGGTCAAAATCTTGTCGAGCAGAGTGGATCATTGAGATAGGAAAAACATGGAGATGCTGCGTTATTCTATACATACATTTGCTTATACAAATATGAGTAAAATATGATTCAGAACTTGAAATATCGTTATTTCTCATTCTTTCTAGTGAGATAATCTTATTAGATAAAAGAGACAGCTATATGTTGCTAATTATGGCAACATTTTATCGTGTTGTAGTGACAGTTGTAGGTAAGTCAAGGTAAGTGCCGTATAATAAAAGTACTCTGTGCGTAGCAGTCATCATAAGCGACAAGTTTGTGGTAACAGAAACTCAACATGCCTGTGTGTTGTATTGTGAAGTGTGGTGTATGAAAGAATCAAAATTAATCACAATTGTCTTTGCACAGGTTAATTGCCGGTTTTCATGAATTACTCACAATAATACACATTCGATGATACTATTGTAAAGCAATCATGAATTTATGGCTAAAGTATTGATATTTGGGTAAATTTCCATGTAACATGCCTTTTTATTATATTTGTTAATTCATTTGTTATTTTACAAACATATGTCATAATGGAATAGTGTTGCACCGTTGCCGACTTGCCGTAATAGTCTCCGATACTAGTTCCGCCGCTGAAACATTAACATAAATACCTACTCCTGCGTCTTGTACAGACTTATACCTTGATAACAGACACTTAACTTTTATTTATTTATATAGATCATAACAGAAGGTAAGATAACCTAGGTACTCATCTTTTTCTGTTACAATTACAATGGACTGTAAGTACACAATAGTAGGTATAATCCAAACGCGATAACTAGTAAAACTCGTATTTAGTATCGATACCTATACTATATAGTAACACCTATGTCCCTTGATTGATACATCCCTAGCAATGGCAGCCATTTTATGCGACAATATGAGTATAGGTATGCATCCTTTTTTTGTAAGTATTTCCCATATTTCCCTGTGGTATTTCCAGTACATACTTTTATAGGTCAATGGAGTGGATAGACTGGGATAGAAGTTCTAATGACGACTTTTGGAAACTTTTCCATTTCAACTCATCCCGCATCTATCAACTTTTCTTTTCTGAATATGATTGTGCTGGCAGAGCCTGCACTTAGGCTAGCGTTTAGTAGGCAATGTTATTAGTACACTCATTTGCGATTTCTCTGGCACTTGCTCAGTAATACAACTTTTGCATGATATTTTAAATTCAAAAGATTTATTTTTATTCTGTTATAATAATTGTATGGTCATCGTGAGATAAAAAATGATTTCATGTACGATGGTAACACATTTTTATTTTCTGTGATTTTCATTTCGTTCAGAAATATTTGCCACTTGAAAATAAAACTAATCTAAAATTTGTAACGAAATTAGGTTTACAAAATATTTGTCACAATAATTTCTTTTAAAATTTCAAATATTTTTATTTTGAATTTAAAAAAAATTTTGTTACTAATGTAATTTTCATTCAGTCTTAGCTAATAATATGATTATGTAGATTTCAGCATTCCATCACGAAAATCCAGTGTTACGTTTGCCAGATTTATTTTGTGAGACGGACTAAAAGCTAAATTAACACAAAATATGGGTTTCCGAACGAAATATTTTCAAAAATAGAATCCAGTGTCTGACTTTTACGGCCGTTAAATGTTTTGAGTTCGTCAACCGGATTGTTGAAAGAAAAAAAGAAGTAATTTTAACTAACCATTGAAGCTGTTAGTTAAAATGATTAGTTTGTTATACTAAACAGTAGTACCGCATTTTACTCGACTCGTGTCTTCTATATTGAGAAATAACAATGGGAACCAACGCAAGTAAATCAAATAATGAAGCGCCAACTGTTGCTTCGATAAAGAATGAGTTAGACGTTTCAGACGCTGTTATTAATCCTGATCCTCGATCTCCAACACCAGAAATATCACGGACTCCGCTACAGGTGCGTATGAGAACCCATGTTATGTATATTCTTTCAACTAAAAATAACACAGTAGGTATTCCCTCCATTTCATTTGTTGTGTGAGGAACGTAACGTCTGGCCTTTTTGACTTTGCCTCATGTGTCGTAGTACTAATTTACTGCATTTTGGCTTTCAGAACAAGTCAACTGGTAAACACAACATCACTAAGAATGTTGATCTGAGGAAGACTTTTGAAAATGCTAATGGTGAAGAAAAAATGATACACAACAATCCTATTCTCTCTGCTGTGATCAAGAACCATTTGCAATCTTACGACCCGCGCTCTCCTTCTCAGGATTTTGAACGCACACCTATTATAATATCGGCTAAAACTGATGAAGCAGCTAATGAAAAGAAATTACTAAGACTACAACGTGATAACTGTGCGAGTCCCGTGTTAAACTCTGAAAATGACGAAAATTGTGACAGCTGCTCAGAAGCATGTGAAAAGAGCCCAGATTTAATAGTATCACGAAATTTGTGTGAGAGATTCTTGAATGTCACCTTAGATGAGACATTAATCGAACCTGAAGAGCCATTGGGATCATCCACAGCCTCTTGTGAATTAATAGAAAATAGCATATCAAGTGAAGGTCAACCAAAGCCAACATTTTTGGAAACAAACTTTGATTATGTAGACACCGAAGATAAATTTCTAGACAGTGAGGAAAATATAAATAATGGTGAAGATATTGTTACTATAAATGAATATGAAGATGATTGCCCAAAATTTCAGATCCTGGATGAAGATCCTAGGTCACCTTCAGTAGGTATTGAAAGAACACCTATTGTTGTAGCAAAAATAGAAGAGGACTCAAATGTTGAAACTATGTCAGATGATACTTTGATCAAAGTATTACAAAGCACTAATGCAGAACTTCGCCAAACTAGTGCCAAAACAGACAAAAATGTTGTTGGGCTGCTCATATATGAAGATGAAGCAACTAGCCTGAATGAAACACCAAAGAAGTCAAAATCCACAAGTAACAGTGGCTCGAGAACTCCATTATCATGTATGAAGAACAAGGAAGATGCAGGACATGCGCGTTCGAAATCAGCCAACACTTTGTATGATCCTAAAAATCAAAAGATTGGTTCTAAAATTCCTAAAAGAGTGTCACATATTCCACGATTGAAGTGTTTACCTAAGCAGCCTAACTTGCCTGCTGGAAGCAGTATTTCTTTGAAAAGTATTTCCAAAGGTGCTACAATTGGTGGAGATTGTGAGAATACACCTCCACATTCACATCGTGATCGCTGGGACAAAGATAACAGCATTGTACTCTAAAAATGATTTATAGAAACCAACAACAGCAAGTATGCTGTATGGTATTCTCAAAACTTGGAAATTGTTTTATATTTACTATTATGTTTATTGTACTTTTAAATAATAATTTCTTGTAGTGTCATCATACTTTTTGTTTGAAATTAATGAACAATTATTATTGTCTAGAAAAAGTAATTTTTGCCTCTATAAAAGAAACTAAACTCATAATATTGTTGCTTTTATTTTTAGTTATTGTATTGACAGATATATTTTTTTAACATTAGTGTACCCATTATGGGTGGTTAACATTGTATCTTGACCTGTTCAACATCTTTCTGCCCTGAAATGTTTCCCATATACATGTAATGCTCATAAATTTTTTATATAGTTTATGTGATGGGATGAATAATAATTCATCCCCTCTTCCCATGCCCATGTCGCATCCAACTAGCTTAATCAAACATTTAATTGGCAGCCAAGCCTTTTCTTCCCAACTAACAAAATATGGTCCTATAAGGATCCTAGGAGCATGTACATATTTTTAAGTCCTATAGAAATCTTACGTTTATAGAGCCGCATTTGGGAACAGTTTATAGGACTATTACGCTCTATTGTTGTTTTTACAGTCCAGTAAAGTGTATTTTGATATTATATTTGAGGCCATGAGAACCATAGTGGCCTAACTCATTTTTTTACAATATTGAGATTATGATTTTTTCCAGTTCATATGATCATTTTGATAAAACCAGAGTGGCCTAAAAGTGATACAACGAATATTCACTAGATGGCAGCATAATCATTGTTATGGTTTTTAGTCTGTGATCTAAAGAGGTGCCATACTGGCCTAAGTAAGAACTAAGGGAAGGTTGCAACATGCGTCGCGTATTATCGGTCGCGTAACGCTAGAACAGACAAATGTATAGAAAAACACTCGAGCGTTCACACTCAACCGATGATAGGTTAGTGCGTCGAGTGTGAACGGTCAAGTGTTTTTCTATACATTTGTCTGTTCTGGCGTTACGCGACGCATGTTCCGTCAAATATGAAACTTCCCTTAAGGTTAAGATTACACAGTAGATAACATAGACCATAAGTTCTATGTCAGTGGGCAGGGGCACTCATACTTAAGGGCTTATTACACTATCCAATTTGTAGGAAGCCAATTTAGGAACGCTCTACTTAGGAAATAGGAAGCTAGCGATCACACTACACTAAATCTTATCCTAAATCGGACAGATAGTGATGGACGTTGGTAAAAAGATCGGTGTTGTAATCGATGTAATGCATGGCATAGTGGCATCGATATTATATCGATATATCAAAAAATACATCGATGTTTTCCAGTTATTATCAGCAGTCATCACCAACCCCTTCTTTGGTTGGTGTCCTTAAGTCACCAGCAGGCAGACTACCCCCCGTCCGCTGGGGTTTCAAGCTCCAACCTTTTGATTTCCAGTTCCAATACACACCAGGGAAGGCGAACGTGGTAGCAGACACGCTCAGTAGACCGGTTTGTTCTAGCGACACACGCGACAGCTGCGGTGTTTGCTCCGTGATCTGTGAACTGCCCAGGAAACCACCCAGTCAGGTCGGCAAAGAGCAGATGACCGACCCTGCAGTAAAGATTTTGAAAGAGCTCGAGGGATCAGACGATGTCGCTGCCCAATAATGGCTAGAGAGACGTTATCTTACCAATCAAGGTGTCCTATACCGCTATAATCCCGATTCAGATAGCGAATCTCCACAGCTAGTCATTCCCGCTGCATAAGTTGCAGATATTATTCGAAAGCTACACGACTCTCCAAGAGTCTGTCACCCAGGTATCGACAGGAAGTCCCAAAAAGTAGCCCACCTGTATTATTTTACAGGGATGCGGAGAATAATCACTGCCAAAGTTACAAGGCAAGTAACACTTAAGCCTGGTCTACTCCAGACGCCAGTTATGAACCAGCGTAACGAGGTGTTGGCTACTAGGCCGAATTATGATGCAGCAAAATGGAGACCAACGTTAAACCTCACGTGCCCAAGTCAATAGATGCAATAGGTTCTAAACTTAAAACTACTCCATTCGTAGCTAGGACGTACTTTTACAACGTAGCGGTGAGCAACTGGCTAGAAAATGTTTGTAAAGTCGAAATAGAAAGTAGCGCGAATATAGGTATCTAGGTACAGAATCCTTCCAATAATATCCAACAACTGAAACGTTTCAATCAAAACAAGTATCATGTATTTCAATCGTTTTATTTACTATACTGACAACACTTATTAATACAATCTGCGCAACACATCATTTTGTAATAAATATTAAGTGTTTATTTAAATAACATTAAAATCATGCAAATCACAATATAATTTCATGTATATGTATAGCAGTACAGCGTTGCTAATTCTTGGAATGGTTAAAAATTGAACACCAAAAAAATAGAGATAATTTACAAAAATAAGCCCCACAGAATATAACTCCTTGCAGAGGAGACTTCCATTCCATAAGTACCTAACAAATATTTTTGTAAACAGGCTTTAAGAAATTGTACCTCTATACGTCATAGTAATTCGAGGTGACACATTCTAACCAAAGAGTATTTTAGTTATAAATAACACTAAAATATAATACAAATTAAGTTGAGTAGAATCTTTTGGCGCCTGGTTCCTTTAAAACCCTCGAAGAACAGCTAGAAGCAAAAATATATATGAACAAAATATTATTCATCTGGAATATTTATATTTAAAAAATCAACAGACCTATGCAGTAGTAACAAACCAGAGTACACAATGATAAGATTAGGTAATGATTAAATAACCATACGAACAAAAAACATTAATTATACTGCATTATAAAAAAAAAAAAAAATTTAGTACCTACCGCCTTTAAAATGTATGTTCTTTCTTGTTAATTTCTATTGTACAATAGTAGGTAAAGCATACTTATTTTGTTCCTATTATGTACGTCTCATTTTCTATCCTAGAGAATGTACCAAGTATGTAATTCTATTTTTTTTCGTAGATTTGACATTAAATAGGAATTTTTAAATTATTTTTTCACTTAGAACAGTAGAAAAGAAAAACAATTTACTTATCCAATTTAAATCTTTTAAGTGACTTTTTTTTTTAAGAATCTGCACTCTTTAAGCATTTAATGCGTGAAGAGTCTTCTGAATTATTTTGAAAATGTATTTTCTTCATTGTTACTTGTCGTGTCGTTATGGTAACGAAATAAATCAAAACGACACAATAAAAATAGATAATAATTATACAAAACGTCAACTATTTCTAACAAGCGTAAAATGACGGTAGTTGAAAACTAATCAGCATTTACCTGGGAAACTAGACGTGATGGATACCACAAATATTTGCGACTAGCTGCTGCCCGCGACTTCGTCCCCGTGGAATCCCCGATTTTAAAACATTCTTTATCGCTGCTCCGCTCCTATTGGCTTAAGCGTGATGATATATAGCCTAAAGCCTTCCTCGATAAATGGTCTATTCAAGCCAAAAAGAATTTTTCAATTCGAACCAGTAGTTCCTGAGATTAGCGCGTTCAAACAAACAAACAAACAAACAAACAAACTCTTCAACTTTATAATATTAGTATAGATTACGATTAAACATAAAAAATCTTAGGTCTGTGAAGAATCTATTTCAAGAGCTTGAATTATATTAATTTACGATAGGTACATAAAGAGAAAAAATTAAAATTCAATATCTTATTTTTCCAATGGTTTTTAACTGCATACTGAAACTATATTAAAATATTATTATTATTTTTCACTTATTTTTTCTACTACAATTTCAGAAGTACCTACATGTACCTAATAACACAATAAAATTGCACACGTTCTGCAAAATTGTTGCGTTAAGATAAATTAGAATTAGCCGAATGTGGATAAAATTTGGCACGAAAAATGGTAGGTCGAAGAGAACCAAGTACTTTTTCACTTAAAACTCAATTCATCGGTCTGAAAATTCAATATTGCCACTGTATATTATTTGTGATCAAAGGCTATTTTAGGCTGGGCACGCCGCCATTGCGGCGGTAAGTCCCCTCTTTGAGGAGTGGCTGGAGAGACGCCACGGCGTCCTCACCTTCCGCCTGACGCAGGTGCTCACCGGACATGGCTGTTTCGGGAGGTACCTGTGTCGGATCCAGCGGGAGGACACGTCCGGGTGTCATCACTGTGTGGATCGCCCGGAGGACACGGTGGAGCACACGGTGGAGGTCTGCCCTGCTTGGGCGGAGCAACGCCGTGTCCTCGTGGAGGCGATCGGCGGCGGCGACCTCTCGCGGCCGGCCCTGGTTCAAGCCATGGTCCGGAGCGAGGAGGCATGGGAGGCGGCCGCCTCCTTCTGCGAAGCAGTAATGCTAGCGAAGGAGGAGGCGGAGCGCGTGCGAGAGAGAGAAGCTCCTCTCTCCAGCCGCCGCAACAGGAGAAGACGCCCCGGGCGTCGGGAAACGCAGGGCGATTCCCGGCCACCGTAGGCGCGGGCCTGCGGATGGCGAGCTATGGGTGGCTCGCCGTCCGATAGCAACCAGGCCCGAGTCGACGGCGCGTCGTGTTCCACGCGCGCCTCATAGAGCTGTCAGCAAAGAAGACGGGGCCCCATAGGGTTATGGGGCCCCGTCTTCTTTGCTGACAGCTCTATGAGGCGTGTGCCTGCTAGGGTTGCGGAATTTGTTCGAAAGAGTCACCGCGGCCCTGGAACGCAAAGGGCACAAGCAGGAACACGGGTGGGTTTTAGTCAGTAAGAGTCTGACACTCCCTTCCGCTCCGCCCAGAGCGGGAGAAGTCATTTGATGATTTCCCATCCAAAAAAAAAAAAAAAAAAAAAAAAGGCTATTTTAGGCTATAATTATGGAATGTCTTGACTCAAAACCCTACTGTACTGATAAATATAAACCCCTGTTATATTTATCAGTACAGTAGGGTTTTGTATAGTATTATTGAAAAAATAGTGTGAAATTTTAATGGTTGTTTTCCCGCGGCAGGACGATTACCCACCAGTAGTACTATCGAAACGCAAAGTTAAACTAAAAAAAATATGTTTTATTTTTTTAAATCATTAAAAAAGTGTTCATAAACTCGAAAGAGCGAGAATCAATAGACATAACGTAGGTAGATACCTACATGAGACGCACGCGCCGCCGCGCGCTGTCGGAAAATTACAAAGGACGAGTGAATAATAAATGTTCAGAGCAAAATAAGCTCTCGTGGATGGGGATACGGCATTAACTAGCCTGCACGCACGCGGCAAGCGAGGACCCCGCGCCAACGCCGCAACATAAAAGGATGCCGCGGATGCCGCCAAAATATTGCGCTCTGCGCTTAGTCTTTCCGCGAACTTTATAAGTCTAATACGTTATCGACATCTTTTCAAAAATGAATCGTCATTACATTTTTTCTAATTTAGAGTTCGGTATGAGGAACACGAAACAAGCGACGCGTTGATAAGTGCGATAGTGGATGCTTTCAATATCGTGAGCGTGAGACGTGACAGAGACACTAATCAAACTGAAAGACAATCAGTTAAAACGTGCTCGTTTGTGCATTCAACGTAGTGGTTTGCATTTCGAACAATTATTACTTCGCTGCTGAGAAATGTAAGTACTTACTCGTACTTTGTAAATAAACATTTAAAAGTAGGTTAGGTAATCAAAATCATTGTAAATAAGTTGATTCCATCTTTTAAATACGCTTTAAATATTCAATTATCTAAATCAGACATTTTTTTAAAAGATAACTAGGTATCTTGATTTTTATTAGGTTCTCAGTGATCTGTAAGTTGTAGGCAAAAAAGTATTTATGACGGTCCTAAGCCCATAAAAGTATGAATGAAAAATTGGACTAACTTATTGGGTTCTGTGTTTTATAATATTAAGTCAGAAATAATAACAGCTGATTAATACGTGAAGTGCAACGACCGCGCGGCCGTACGGGCCAACCGCACGCCTGCCCCCGCGTTCCGCGTACATATCGCGCGATACACTACTGTTGGTTCAAGTCGCTTTCGAGTTTTGTTAATAACAATTGTTAATCTGCCATTTATGGAGTCTAATATTTTTTATATATATAAATGGATTGTATTACCGATACAAACTCATTTCGCTTCGGGAAAACAACCATTAAAATTTCACACTGTATACCTAGACATGACTCAATTGCAACATCATCTCAAAATACGGCTAGTTATGCTTATGCTGAGATTCTTCTAGATTTGAAAATGTTTTAAAGGGGTTCGAACATTTTTCTATGGGAGCTGGCATATCGACCCGCCGCAATTTTGATTTTTTTTTCGAAATCGCGGCGCTCGATGAAAGTAGTTTATACGGGTAGAGGACACACATACGAACAAAAATGTCAAGTGACATGGTACCCCAAAGTGTCACGTTACCGAGATATCTGAAGGTAGGTAAAGATCGACACATTTACATTTACATACGTGCATTTTAACCCAAAACACACCCCAAAACCTCGCGGCACCATATTGCGCTTGCGATGGGTATGGCGGCTCTGTGGAAATTCGCGGTTTTGGATGACTCGATTATCTACATGACCGGAAGACTTTCGGCCAATATTTAAATGCAGGATCACGTATTTTAACGTGTAGAATTAAATAAAACAAAAATCTGATTTTCGTCAAAAATGTCATATTCGCGGTATTGGATGCCGAGCGACGATATGTGACTTACAAAAAGTACCTACGGCGGGAGCGGGGATACAGCTGTTGACTATTCGTTCATATTATTATACATATGTACAATCCGACCACCCCCACCCCACCCACCATTTTTGTTATCGTTCTATTATTATAATTTATAGAGATCTTTAATTCCACATATCTCTGTAAGATAAGACTTAAAGACAAGTACCTACTTGACACTTATTATTCATTTCATAATGCGGCGAGATGAAAGAAAATTATTAAGAGCGTGCGAACGTGCGTGCGAAATTCTTTGACATAATGTAGCGTTTCAGTGCGATGCAATGCGATATAGTAGTCAAATAATTAATTATAAGTACAGTTTTCTCGTGCTCTAGTATTATATAACTACTCTACTACTCTCTCTCAATAAAAAAATAAATAATCAACCTGGGAATGATTATTAGGATACAATCTGAAGCCTATAGACACGTAATAAGCTTAACTTTAATGATTGTCGTTGTACTCAAATGTCGATCTTTACCTTCAAATATCACGGTAACGTGACACTTTGGGGTACCATGTCACTGGACATTATTGTTCGTACTTATGTGTGTACTCTACCCGTATTTATATAAACTACTTTCATCGTTCGCGGGATTTCGAAAAAAGAAAAACCAAAATGGCGGCTGGTCGATATGCCAGTTCGGTTCTATGCCCTTTAAATGCAAACTGAAAATACATTTGATTTAATGTATTACAAAACAACATAGCATATATATTTGAACTACAACATTTACACGTACCTAAATGGTAAAGCTTACGACTAGGTTTCACGAATATTATGTTCTATATATGACATGCAGATTATTAATTCATTATAAATATATGTCCTAAAATAAATAATATACAATAGACACCTAAAGCTTTTTGAAGCCTTGATACATTTGGAATAATGTTTTAATAAATATTATGCTTTTTGCTCATTTATCAAAATGAGACAAGATGTGGAATTTATTGACCATTTGCAAAATACACACTGCTTTATGTAATTGTTTTGTAAACTTTAAATCATCAAAATAAACTCAAACAACAATTACAATATGCAATTTCTAAACATCTAATATCAGTTTGAATCCTTTGAAGATAACCATTATATGGTGTTACAATACTGTGTCTTAAACATTTAATAGGAGGTAGTTTCTCATAGAGTTGTTTAAACCATGTTACAATATGTATATGCTTAGGTTTATTGGGGCAATAATTTAGTGTTAAACACAACTAACACCAATAATTTTAAAATATCAAAAACCGAGGATAACATTTATGCTCATCTTATGTATCCCAGAGATATAATAACATGCTTCATGCATGAGGTTGTTCACTTTTCATCCTCATCCTTAGTCTCCTTGTTTTCTGTTGAATAATGTTAGTATGATAATAAAAACACGCCTTATTAATTAAACTCAAGCCAAAAATGTTTGCAAAATAATGTTTTGCAAACATTTTTGGCTTGAATTCAAACAAAAAATTGTATTAATATGTGTGTGTATGAAAATAATCAAGATTGGCATGGTTATTTTACGATATTGGTGAAATAACAATGCAATTATAATATTAAAATTATAATCTTAATACCTACATGGATTTTTATTGTTTTAAATTTTCAGTCAGTTTTATTTCAGTACTTATAAATCTATTCCGAAAAATATAATTTGAAACAGCTTCCTGAATAGTTGTATGTATATATGTATATGTAAAGCGGGCTGGTTTCCGCAACTTGACGACTAAGCCCGTATTTTGCGAGCTATCTATCTATATACATAATTATATACTACTACCACTAGACCTCTACATTAAAATATCTGGACTGCTGGGAAAGCTCAACACCGTCTATCAGGCGGAATGTATGGCCATCATCCAAGCAGTCCATGCCATAAAAGCCAGGAGAGTCATGGATACTCATATTCGCATACTCTCCCATAGCACCTCTTTTCTACAAACCCTAAAGAAGAATTATAATACCTCGAAACTCATACAGGAATACCACAATGCCCTAGAATGGGTCACTGTGATCAACTACAACACTGTGATGCTGCAGTGGATAAAAGGACACAGCGGATCACTAGAAAACAACGTGGCCGATGAGCTGGCCAGAAGGGGATCTGAAATGGTGGCTGTTGGACCCGAACCCATAATTCCACTCCCTTTCACCTGGCGCACATGGGTACGAGAACACAGACTGGACTGGAAACTAACCCGGTGATTTCTGCCCCTCAATAGAGGCAGCCTATGAATGGTTATGGTTTACCGTCACATACTTGTATTATCTTTAGTTAATAATCATCAAGGAAGCCCACTTACATATATATAAATACATACAACTATTCATGAAGCTGTTTCACACACATCACATCCAAACAGGTGAATAATCACACACACAGACAAAGAACAACATGCTGATTCACTTTCTTAATTACCAAATGTTATTTTTAGTTATATTTGTGAAGATCAATAACATTAAGAGAAAATACACAAACCTCGCTCTTTCTCCTCCATGTTTTTGGACATAAATTCACGCAGTTCTGAGTATGCCTTGTCTAAATTATCATTGAGAATAATAATATGGAAGTTCCCTGGCTCCTGACCTGAAATCATTGCAACAGATGTGATATATTTTTTACACTGATTGTAAACATCCATTATTTCATTGATAATAACACAAGTTATATAAGCAATACAACACATGTACTGTGCATGAGTTCCTGTTAAATTACCTACTATAGGGTATAATAGAATGTCAGTCAATTTTTGTATAATTTGATTTGCATTTTCGATTACTATGAATATGTACTGTATGTTACTTGTCAATAGGCAATTACAGATTTGTTCATTAAGACTTGTGATGATCTATAAAAAGTGCCTCCATAAGCCATATGCATTTACTGTCTACCAACCTGTTATGACTCATCACTGCAACAAGTGCTCTAAATTAGGAATAACATTGATCAAATAATAAGTAGGCAATGGCGTGCAGTGGTTCGAGTTAGGGTAGGCCAGAGAAAATGTCCAATTTTTTTTTTTTGTTCTACTGCTACTATCTGTCTCCTTCGTGGGACATTCAGAAGTATTTTGGTTGGTGCTATCGCTCACTCACTCAGTATGTGACCTGTGTCACGTCCTCATTGTTTAAACAGTAGTTATATTTACTGTGATTGGATTAGATCTTGGGGTATTTTGCGCTTTAATCGTCGCGCTTTGTTGTGATTTTCCATTAGTGACCGAGCCAGAGTATTTGGGTGTTATAGTATTCGTTTTTTATAGGACTTGGTATGGCGTACGATTTCCTGCTTCACAGTGGGCATTCGTAGGTCACGGTGTAGTAGTTCGTTAGGTACAAACCAGGGTGCGTGCAGATTATCATACGCAGAGCTTTATTTTGAAACCTCTGTATGATTTCAATGTTTGAGTGAGATGCAGTGTCCCATAATTGGATCCCGTACGTCCAGATGGGCTTCAGTATTGCCTTGTACAAGAGTATTTTGTTCTCGAGAGATAGCTGAGACTTTCGCCCTATGAGCCAGTAAAGTTTTCGTGTTTGGATACCAAGTTGCTTCTGCTTAGTAAAAATATGTCTTTGCCAGGTAAGCCTTTTGTCTAAATGCAATCCAAGATATCTCACATGATCTGCTTGTGGGACTTCAATGTTGTTTAGTGTGACTGGAGGACAGGATCCTCTTCTTAAAGTAAACGTAACATTGACTGATTTGGTTTCGTTGGCTTTTATCCGCCACTTTTTATTTTACTACTTTTTGATATTTGTGAGGCAATTTTTGGGTCACTATGTGCAGCTAGTATGGCAGTATCGTCAGCAAAGGTCCCAGTAGTTAGCGATTCGGATGTCGGCAAGTCTGTTGTGAACAGTTAGTAGAGTATGGGACCCAGTACGCTACCCTGAGGCACTCCTGCCTGTATGGGGCAAAGATCAGACAGTGCTTCCCCACTTTGTACTATGAAATGGCGCTGTTGGAGAAATTATTTTAGTATTCCGTACAGGTGATTTGGTAGGGCGTTTTTTAATTTAAAAAGCAGACCTGCATGCCAAACGCGGTCGAACGCTTGAGATATGTCCAAAAATGCACTGATACAGTAGGACTTTGCCTCAAGTGATTCCATGATCTTGTTTGCTAGTCTGTGTACTTGGTCGACAGTGGCATGTTTATTGCAGAACCCAAACTGATGGTCAGGAATTAGTCCTTTTTCTTTGAGTATAGGTAAAATTTGTTGTAGCAGTAGAGATTCAAATATTTTGGATGGGATGGGTAGCAGGCTTATGGGTCTATATGATTTTGCTTCTTCTGGTTGTTTGTCTGGTTTCAGTAGCATTATAATTTGCACAACCTTCCACTCCAGGGGAAAGAACTGCAGTCTTGTCATGGCGTTAAATAATGACGTCAGAAAAGTTATGCCAGATTCTGGTAGTTCTTGTAATATGCGGTTTGTAATAAGGTCGTATCCTGGTGACTTTTTGGGGTCCGATTTTTTTATGATTCGGGCAACTACAGTCTTTGTAAATTTTAAGGGCATTTCCTCCGTATTTTTAGGAATATCTAGATAGTCAGTAATTTCTGCGGCATCCACTGGAGAGCCTTCATATGGATGAGGAATAAAGACTTTTGAGAGATGTTCTGAGAAGGTTTCGGCTTTCTCTTGGTCCGTCCGTGCCCAGGAACCATCAGTTTTTCTAATAGGAGGAGACACTAACAGGACGTTTCAGTCTTCTGGTGGCTTTCCATAATGAATAATCTGAGGAAGCGGTAGCATCCAGGCCAGCGAGATAGTTATGAAATCCGTCATTACGATCCTTGTCTAAAATGTGTTTCAGCTGTCTGTTGATGTGATTGAGTTGTTTTTTCACACCAGGGTCTCTGCTTTGCTGCCTATGCTTCCTCATTCTCCTTTTTTGGATTATTTTGGGATCCCTTCTTTTCGCATAATGTTTTTTGTCCTAATATACTTCGGCATAACGATTTTGGCACAATTTGTTTTGGCATAATAATACTTTGGCATATTTTTTTTAGGCATACATTTTATGTTGGCATAATCATGTTAAAGACTAATTTGTTTTGGCATAAATTTGATTCGCATAACGTTAGTAGTCCTAATGACTATTAGCATAACGTTAGTAGGCCTAAAGACTTTTAGCATAACGTTAGTAGGCCTAATGGCTATTAAATTAATATGCTGTGCAACAAAAGTTAGTCACAGAACCGAATTGCTGCAAAACCGACTTCACGTAGTCTTGTTTGTCCTACCCCTAGAGTGTTATTTAAAATCGCGTAGGCGCGTAGGGGCGAGGCGGCCCGCGGGCTGAGGAGCAGGCGACTGCGAGCGAGCCGCCGCGGCTGAGGCTGGCCGGCGAAGCCGGCCAACAAGCCGAAGCTGCGGTGGTGAGCGAAAGCCGTCTGCGACGATTAGCACGCGTGGGGCCGCCGGAGGGCCGCAGCGCCGGAGCCGTCACAGAAACCCTGCCTGCTGCATGCTGCTTGCTTGCATGTTGCATGCTTGCTTGCATGCTGCATGCTTGCTTGCATGCTGCATGCTTGCTTGCATGCTGCATGCTTGCTGGCATGCTGCATGCTTGCTTGCATGCTGTATGCTTGCAATGCTTGCTTCCTACAGCGAAAAAATACTCACAAAATTGTTCAACACGTTATAATATATTAATATTTTGTATATTAATTTTGCTTAACTTTTATGCTTTAGGATATTATGCTTAAAAAAGTTATGCTTTAGAACTTTATGCTTAATAAGTTTATGCTTTAAAATATTATGCCTAATCATTATTATGGTTACAGACATAATGCTTAAAAAAATTATGCATGAGCTGTTATGCGTAATTATATTATGCGAAAAAATAATTATGCCAAACAACATTATGCTAAGTTATATTAGGTCTTAAAATTTTATGCTAATGGATAGGGAACCGATTATTTTATCTAATATATGTTTCGCTACATAGTTGTCCGTGCTCCTATGTGGTAGTGGTAGGCTGCATCCTGCACACTGTTGTTGAAGTACAGAACAGCTTTTGTTATTTCGTCTTCAGTTTTTAGACTAACTGGTTCCTGGAATGCTATGTCGATGAGGTCTCGAAATAGGGGCCAGTTAGTTTTTTTTGTTATGCAGAACGCATTTTTTGGCGCGTACATGGGCGGTAGTGTGTAGTTCTACTACGATTTGAGAGTGGTCTGAGGACAGATCCCAGCAACTCCGACACGATATAAATTATTATTTACTACTAGCAGCGCCTCGCGGTTTCACCCGCGTAGTTCCCGTTCCCGTGGGAATATGGGGATAAAATATAGCCTATAGCCTTCCTGGATAAATGGGCTATCTAAATCTGAAAGATTTTTTCAAATCGGACCAGTAGTTCCTGAGATTAGCGCGTTCAAACAAACAAACAAACTCTTCAGCTTTATAATATTAGTATAGATTCCTTTGCTGGCACAAAAATCGATAACATCCGGGGTTTTTGTTTTGTCTGTTGGCCAGTAAGTGGGTTGACCAGACGAAATCACGTTCATATTTCTTGTTTGGATGCATTTAAAGAGTTCTCGCCCTCTGGGTAGAACAAGCCTAGAGCCCCAAAACGTGTGCTTGGCATTATAGTCACCTCCCGCCATAAATCTGTCTCCAAGTGATTGAAAAAATTCATTAAACTCCGTTTCCTTCATAGTAAATCTCGGCGGACAGTAGAGGGCCGCTACTGTAATGTCACTGATCCAGTCTGTTATTACGTCGTTTGTTGCTTGAATGTAGTTTTTACAGTAGTCTTGTATTATGTCAAAATGATTTTTAAAAAATAACCACAATATTCAGGGTTGATTTTTAACGAAATGAGTTAAAAAAAAAAAAACCACATTTCAACCCTGAAAAATGTGGTTTTTTTTTGACATTTTCTCTGGCCTACCCTAACTTGAACCACTGCACGCCAATAAATTTACTTAATATTTTATCAATATTCTAAGAAAATAAATTTACTTATTATTTTATCAATGTTTTAATAAAAAAAAAAAAAATAGTTAAAATGACTGCTTACCATACACAATTTCTTTGCAAGCTGTCTCCAGCCTCTTCCTCAAAGCATCCTCCTGCTCGGTGTTGCGTGCACGCAATCGCCTCTCCAACTCTTCAATGGAAGGCGGCATCACAAACACCAGCAGCGGGTTCAGATCAGTTGACTTTACTTGCTTGACACCCTCAATCTCAATATCAAGAACACAGATCCTTCCTGAGCACCGTACTTCATTCACTGCTTGTTTACTGAAAATTTCAAAATAACTTTTGTTAATAGGTCACTTCAAAAATATCGAGGCGGTAGAACCAGCATGGTTTGGTTCCTAACTACTAACTGCAAAAAGGGCTTGAAGATAATGTGACAATAAGTAATTACTGAGAAATTATTGAGATATTGCAGTAAATGCATTTAACAAAACAATGACTTTATGAATGTGAACACCTCATTGTTGGCGGCATGCCAATGCGCCCAAAACAACAAACACATGGCCAAGCGAGATTTTTCACCAAACAGATTTACTTGCCTTGTTCCATACATGTTGCCACTGAAACACGCTGTTTCTAAGAACTCTCCTCTTGCTATAGCAGCGGTCATGTCGTTTTTGTTTGTAAAGTGGTAGTGCACACCATTTATCTCGCCTGGACGTGGGCCTCTTGTAGTATGCGAAACACTAAACCCGAATTTATCCGGGAACTCTTTCAGAAGGCGCTTTAACAACGTACTCTTGCCCGAACCCGAAGGTCCACACAGCACCAAAGGACGAGGACCCTTCTGCACCATTTTTGAGAAAACTATGAAGAAATAATAAATAATGTCACATAAGCCGCATAGGTTAATGTTGAATGGATGTTTAAAAAATATCTTACATCTTAATAGAATCGTTGTAGAAAAAGCTAATATACCGGTCTAATGAGAGAGAGCTCTCCGAGAAATTCGACCCGGCAATAGTATAATGGTACGATAACGAAATCAGCGGATACATATACCAATCTATAACGCGGAGCGAGTTCCGAGTCATAGAGTATATAGTACGATTTTTAATTCGAGTCAGTAAAATGACAAGTGCAACTGTCACTGATACAACAAAGGGTGACCCGCTACAATAGTGATGTTCAGCAATCAATAGACTTAGACATTTAGTCATGCTTTATTTTATTAGGTACCAAAGCGTTTTTATGTTATTGTAAATATTTAATACATAACGTAATAAATAATACTATTTTAGAAACATATTAAACAACATATTAAAAATTTTCACTACAACATTATTACAAAAGCTGGGAAAAAAATGTATAAAGAGATTCAGAGGAGTTAACACTAGAAAGTCGGGAAAATACAAGTAATTTCATACGTTTTTATTCATTACGGTTGCTATTGATTCCCACTCCCGATTCTGAATCAGTATATTCAGAATCGGAATCAGTTACATTTATAACGAATGAATTCACATATTCATCTATGATGTGGTCGAGTTGATAAATTTTGTCTTCGACTTTTATGGCATGGAGAATTGGAGAAACTTTATTTTAAAAGTTTTGTTGTTCCTGGCGACGTAACTCTTTGCATGAGCCCAAACTAACTCTATTGGGTTGAGCTCACTGTGATAAAGGGGTAGACGCAGGTCACGCAGGATTGTGACACCGTATTCAGCGGCCAACTCTTCCACAGCACAGCGTTCGTAATCAGGTTTTTGTAATTTTACTATTTCTATTAATTGAGCCTTTATCATTGTAGGTTGATATTGAATTAGTTTTTCATCCGACCACTGAATAATATTAGCCTTCCGCCAGTTTGAAGTGGGGATACGCTCGACTTTTCTTGAATGGTACGGTGCGTTATGTAATACCAGCACCGCATTTTGGAGGGAGACATCTCTCTTTTGAGGTGGACGGTTGGGTTTCGGGATTTGGAATTCGGGAGCAGAATGAAAAACAAGATGTCGTTCATAGCGTGACAAGTGATGATCCAACAACCAAAAACAAAGAATACTTATAACAGTATTTTAGGTTATATTTAATTACCTACCGTGTTGTATTCTGTTTAATTAACGTAAATTACATATTTTTATTTATATAAAGGCTATTTATTTAACAATTTATTTTTTATTTAACAATTTATGTACACACATTTAATAAAAATATAAGAAGAAGGAAACAGAAAATAGGTACAAAGGTGATGCTTATTTCTATAGAAATCTCTTCCAGCATACCTGCGATAGGAGAGTTGAGTAAAAAGAGATGTAGACATTGTGTGTAAAAGTATTGAGTAGAAAAAAATGAAAAACAATAAAGTTTAAATATAACATACAATACATAATTATTATACCAATATATACTAAATAATATTAAAAGGTAAATAATAATACATACATATACGCAACTACGATGGGAAGGAAAGATAGTGTTCTTTCACTCTTCTTTTAAAAACTGCAAGGGTTTGGCAGTCCCTAATGTCAGGCGGTAGCGAATTCCACAACCGAACCGCATGCACAGTAAAAGAGTAGGAGTAAAAATCGGTAGAGTGGGGAGGGGATTTAAGGAGATTTTTAAGATGCGACCTGCAGAGCGCATCAGAGGGACGGGAATAGGAGAAACGTTCCCGCAGGTAGGATGGCATTTTAGGGTTGTGAAGGACGTTAAACAATAAACACAATATCCGAGAGTTCCTGCGAAGTCGGATAGGGAGCCACTTGAGAACCTTGCGAAATTCTGAAACATGATCATATTTTTAAGGTTAAACACAAAACGAATACAAATATTTTGCAAACGCTCAAGTTTATTTAGAAGCTCCTCAGTGGCATCCAAATAACAGGCATCAGCATAGTCTATGATGGGTTGAATGAGAGTTTGGGCTAGAGAAATTTTGGTCTTCATAGGCAAACAGCTCTGGAGGCACTTCAGCGAATGGAATGTGTAGTGGACCTTGCGGCTGACTTCAGCGACATGGTTAGTCCACGATAAATAGGAGTCCATGATCACCCCCAGGTTTTTAGCTGTTTTAGCGTATTCAATCTGTACCCCATTCAGCCAGAGTGGAGACAGTGTCGCAATATCCAGCCTGTTCCGCATGTATCTACCACCGATAATCAACGCCTGAGACTTCTTGGGATTGATTTGCAACCCAAAGGACCGCGACCACTCCTCAATAGCCCTCAGATCACGATTGCTATTTGAATATTGAATAAAAAAAATGTAATCTCGACTAAGTCTTAATTGTAAAAACTCGATTTTACCACATCACTATTTATTTGAGACTAAAAACCTGCAACATTGGAAATGTCATTTTACTGACTCGAATTAAAAATCATACTATATCTATACTAATATTATAAAGCTGAAGAGTTTGTTTGTTTGTTTGTTTGTTTGAACGCGCTAATCTCAGGAACTACTGGTCCGATTTGAAAAAATCTTTCAGTGTTAGATAGCCCATTTATCGAGGAAGGCTTTAGGCTATATATCATCACGCTTAAGCCAATAGGAGCGGAGCAGCGATAAAGAATGTTTTAAAATCGGGGATTCCACGGGGACGAAGTCGCGGGCAGCAGCTAGTTAAGTATAAATAAAAAGGAAAGTTACCTCTCTGTCAGAGTGTCAGTCAGCTAATCAGCTTATGTCTTATGTCAAGAACAAAGTCATGTACTGAATTCATTGATTAAAGCATTGACCTATAAAAGTATAGACGAGAAATACCTACGAAAAAAGGGTGCATACCTACAAAACATAAAATGGCTGCCATTGCTAGGGTTGAGTCAATCAAGGTGTTACTACAACGAGTATCGATACTAGTTACGAGTTCCACTAATTTATCACGTTTGGATCATACCTCATATTATGAACATAAAATCCGTTGTAATAGTAACAGAAAAAGATGAGTAGGTTATCTTACCTTCTGCTATCTATACAAATAAATGAAATTGAAGTGTTTGTCGCGGCTAATCTCTGAAATAGCTGTACAAATATTGACGGGATTTTTAAAGGCAGATATGTTACAAGGAGTAACTAAGGCTACTTTTATTTTAGAGAAATAATTAGGGTACCGCGCAAAAAAAAGCATTAAAATTATTTTGCTTTTGGTAGCCAGTATGGCTATAGGCTATTTAACATCACCCCACGACCCTTAGCCTCTAACCATTTTTTCTGTAAGCCTTCATTTTTAGGAAACCTATAAAAATTAAAGTATTTTTAAATCATTTTGGTTAGAGATGCTAAAATGTAACTAAAACAAACATAAAACATTATAAGCTAGGTGCACGGTTCCAATTAGCTGTTTCCTATGGAGAAGTGCCGGCAAGAAACTCCATGATTACTCTTTTAGAGATAATTAGCTTTTTCAATGTTTTCTTCAGATTTACGTAAAATATTTTGATTTTGGTGTGAAGTGTGAATCACAGGCCGGACCTAGCTAGGTCACTCGAACCGAATAAGACGCAGGATTATTTATGTTAACATCACAGAATATACCGATATCGTTCCAGCAGAGGAACTAGTTTCGTATTACCGCAAGTCGGCAACGGTACAACACTATTTCATTATGTAAACAAACGAATGAATAAACAAATATAATAAAAAGGCCTGTTATGTGGAAATGAATCCAAATATCAATACTTTAGCCATAAATTCATGATTGCGTTACAATAGTATCACCGAATGTGTATTATTGTGTGTAATAATGCATGAAAACCGGCTACTAACCTGTGCAAACACAATTGAGGTTGATTTTGACTGTTTCTTGCACCACACTTCACAACACAACACACAGGCATGTTGGATTTATGTTTTCCAACATTTACATTCAGTTTTAAAAGTAAAATTACTCGTAGTTTTCTCGCAAATCACAATAATAAAAAAAGTAAACAACCATTTGACAGCGTAACTACCATGAATTTGGAATATAATATGGCTGCAACGGCACTTACCTACAACTGTCTCTACATCACGACAAAATGTTGCCATAATTAGCAACAACTTAAATATAGTTGTCTCTTTTATCAAATAGGATTATCTCACAAGAAAGAATGAGACATAACGATATTTCAAGTTCTGAATCATATTTCACTCATATTTGTATAAGCAAATGTATGTATCGAATAACGCAGCGTCTCCTTATTATTCCTACCTCAATGGATTAAAGGCATGATTATAGGTCAATGACTGAATTGACGTGACAGAAACGGTGTTGCCAGTGATTAAATATTTTAGTTCCGTTTCAGGACATTTTTGCCAAGCTGTATATAATGGTTCTTCGTCCGTTTGATAAGATCCACCTACTGCACGAAACTATGAATAGTTGAACACGAGTGAGTAGTGAGCATAACATGAACCTGAAAAAAAAAATACAGATTTGTTGAGTTGAGAATATCATCCAAAACCGCATAGACAAAAAGTTAATTGTCAAAGAATTTGGCGGATGTTGAGATCAGTAAACGTACTTTTTGCTATGAAAACAAAGATTTGCAGCAAATTAATCGGATTTAGAATGTAATTTTGTAAGGATTTTACCAAATTTAAAATAAAGTCACCAAAATCAAGTGAATTGCGAAATTTTCTTATGTATAATTTGATGGATCTTTGTTTGACTTTCCAGATATAGTTACGGACCAATCAAAATTAATAGTTTCCCAACCAATCGCAGCGAACCATAGTAAATTTCCTAAGAATTGAAAAAACTCTTTGCCGTTACTTTTGAGTTGAGTTGTAGTCGAGCTAAAGCAAGCGTGCGAAGCTGGTTATATATTAATAAATTTATCTTGGACAGTAACGGTATAGTTGGATGTAATCTAACTACCTTACGCAGAAACGAGGATCTGCCCGAAATTCTTTATTTATTTGCTTACGAGCCAAAAAGGAAACACGTCGTTATGGAAGTCCAAAAGAGGAGACACCGAACGGTAAGAAATTTTCGTTATCAGTCTGCCAAGCCAACTGATGATTGTTTAGAATCTAATAATAACAGAGATACTAACACTTTAGGTGCAGACCCAAGATCAGGAGAACCGTGAGAACCAGGGTATAACTAAGGTGGCGGTTCCTACCAAGAACCAAGGATTAAGAGCTTTGGGGGATATCCTCTCAAACATTCACCAGCAGCGTGAAAATGGTGCCAAAGTCGCTGTTACTGCTGCGGAGTTCGAGAAGAAAGTTACACTTGGTCGGCCTGCTGTGAAAAAGTAATATTTTGAAATTTTTTTTTACCCCACCCACACAATTTATTAGGTAGTTTGTGGGTTGATTTTTTTGATACTTTGATATTTTTTATCCCACCCACACAATTTATTTGTTAGTCAGCAGGTTGATTTTTTTGTCGGTTTATCTCCAATTATTCAACCACATTATGATACTATGTGATAAATTTACTTATTTTTCCTTGTTCTTGTACACATAACGCCAACTTTTTTCTTCTATGTAGGTAAAAGTATAAATCTATTTTTTTGTTGCAGTAATTACAGTCATGTGCAGTCAAAGGTGGACACGGGCTTGGCAACCAGGGTAGCAGCCGTGCAGCCATCTGCGAGGCCTCCACTGCACCGTGAAGAGAGCACGGTTGGACATGCTTCAAGAGCTGCTGCTCAAAACAGGGTATTTTTGTCATCCCATAATTATGTTTTACTGTCACTGCATAAGATTGCATTCAACTGGGTCAGTGGTTCATCTTATGGGCGGGTGGCTGTGCTCTGCTTTGACAATGAATATTGATGTGGGTTTGAGTTTTACTTATTTTGAAGGTATGCAGAAAAAAAAAGAAAACTTTCAAACCTATGCTTATCATGTTGCCAGTATATTGAAGCACAAGGTTTTCTATGATTATAATCTATAACATTTATATATTATAAACAATAATCTGTGATTTATGACATTAAGCATAGGTACTGGCAGGACTATTTTCAGAGTGGTGTGTCTTGTAAACCCTACTGCTCCACCCCACCCCTAAGATGACACACTGACCCAGGATAGGTTTTCATTTGTCCATTCAGGTAGCTCTAAGTACCTACCTTGATTTGCTAGGTTCTCTTTGCTGGGTTTATTTTGTTTTCCCATGTATTGAAAGCCAGGGAGGCGCAAGTGTACTGCCTTGCAACCCGTCCTGGTGACATGTGAGTAAGCACTATCTGATATATGCAATCGTCTAGAGCCCATTATTACAATGTAAAAAAAAAACAATAATCTACGTGATAACTTACATTTAAGTAGTGATTTATTAAAATTATAAGATACTAGCCGAACCGCGCGTCATCGTGTTCGTCATAGGTAAGGGAGAAAAAAACTGTTTTCATTGATGATCCCCTCCAAAGTATCGTAGCGTTCATGTACCTGTATATACATGCTATATCTTACACAAAAATTTTCATTGATTTTAAATGATAATAACATACTGGTGAACCAAATTGATTCTTCAATTAAAAAAAAACAATTTTCTTTGATTTTCAATGAGAATAACATATTAATACTGATTCATTCAAATCTCTTTTTCCATTAGGTTGGTGGTATTTGGTTAAACAGTTGTATAGGGCCAAGTTCGAGTAACAACACATAATTTTACTGGTTTATACACAAAGGCTTCACGTAATACACCGGTATTCAACTGAATCTGGCTTTACAGTAAGCCGACGTTGAGAAAATGCTATGCTATATCATATTATATACTAAAATAATCTGTTCTGTATGAATCCAGTGAATCTACAAAATCAAATTCGATTTTTTTCTTAATATATGATTTATACAAATTCCTTGAATGTGTCCTAAACTATTTTAACAATTGATGTTAAAATAGAACTTAATTTCCTTCACCTCTACCTTGTGTGTATAAAGGAAATGTAAATATTTATTTTGTAATAAAAGCTCCAACAAAAAAAGAAGAATTGTCCTTACTCAAAATATTAAATCTACCTACCGTCTAAAATACTAACTTTCCGACTACTTTTTTCCGAATAAAAATCACGAAACGACCGAATGAGATACTGAAATCTTCGAAAAATAAACATTATTGTTTATTGCTATAATACTTTTCTACCAGCATAAATTACGTTCTACTGAAAACTCGTCATCATCTGCCTAGCCTTTTTCCCAACTATATTGGGGTCGGCTCCCAGTCAAGCCGGATTTAGCTGAATACCAGTATTTTACGTGAAGCGGCTGCCTACCAGACCTCCACAACCCACCAACCCAGTTGGTGGGTTGTGGAGGTACATCGTACTTCTTGGCAAGACTTGAGTTAGATTTTCTGGCATCTGACAATCCGTAACGACTACCAAAGATCTCCAAATGACAGCCGGGACCAACGGCTAACCGTGCTTTCCGAGGCACGGAGGAGTGTCGTTATGTTAAGATGGTCACCCATCCACAGAGCAACCTTGGCAAGCGTTGCTTAACCTAGAAGGTCGACCCGTGCGGCTGTTATAATTTAGCCACGAGCTACTGAAAACTATGCTTTGCAATTTTTATCTTTACTTTCCTACTATTAATTCACTAGCTTCTGCCAGCGACTTCGTCCGCGTGGAATAGTTACTTTACCCCCGATTTTGAAACTCTCAGCCCGATCGGTTTAAAATTTACAAAGTTTCATACAAACGTTCATGCCCTATTTTATCCCCTTGGGGGTAGAATTAATCAAAATCTTTTCTTAGCGGATGCCTACGTCATAACATCTACCTGTGCCAAATTTCAGCCCGATCCGTTCAGTGGTTGGGCTGTGCATTGATAGATCACTATGTGTGTGTGAAATATGTACAACTTACAACAAAAAAATAAATGAAAGTAAAGCTGAAATGCCTGTGCAAAATTATATTATAATAACCTATACCTACTTCACTTAAAAATAAATACCTATATCTACGTATAACTAATTAATAAAATAACTACTAATTAATAAAAGTATCTACGCTTTTACCTACATAATACTAAATAAACAGAACATAAATTAGCCAAAACTAACATATCGGTATCTAAAAATCTACGCTCCTACTTCTACTACTACTTCACCTAAAAAGAAATAAAATTGAAACTATTAATAATTTGTAATTTGAACGAATATTTAAACATTACCAAAATAACTAATAAGTACCTATTTTATAAAATAGCAACAAAAGTTACACAAAAATAATCACAATAACATCTTACAGCATGATTCAGTATTAAAGCGCGACGGAGCGATGGCTTATTATTGTATTCATGTATAAGTTTGGTGTTTTCTGCTGACCGTTGAGTTGCGACTGAGCAACAGTGGGCAGTGGGCAGTGGGCTCAGTCGCAACTCAACGGTCAGCGAGTCAACACGTCCCCTGAGGATGCCTCGTGGAGAGGCGAAACACGTGTCGGTAATGGTGTTGGGTATTGCTTTGCCTTCCTGCATGTGCATAAAATCCTTGCATTTGCCTTGTAATCTTGCATGTGCATAATATAGCGGGCGGGAGGGAGGTGCATACCTGCAACCCACTAATATTCGCGGAAATTAAAACTAGTTATATTGTTTTCAATTTCAAATTAAAATGGATTTCCGCAAAGTAACGCCCATAGATGTAATAATTTTATATTTCTATGGTAACGCCTGACTCGATCAATTTCATAATGACGTTTTTAACGTTACACCTAATGATTTTCGATCAAATTAATAAAAAATCAATAATTTCATCCGAGTTGAAAATTTAGGTGAACTTTGGCGCGACCTACTTTCATCATTATTTAGAGTTAAAAAATAAATTTGATAACCCAACAATAGAAATTAAAAAAGTTCATGCAAGTTGTAAAAATATGATTATTTTGACAAGACCTCTGTTGTCGGTAACTTAGCTATTTTGTCGGAGGTTCAGTAGGTATTCTATCCGGAAGTTTAGTTTTGTTATTCGAAGATCCATTTTGTTTTAGGAGAATTTATGTAATTTGAACATGCTCTTATTTGTTGTTAAGTTGGACATTTTTTTTCGCTTTTGTTATGGGTTTTTTGTCAGTAATTCATTATAACGCTGGTTAATTATTAGTACGTCACTGGAGCAGGTTACCAACTATAAATACTTGGGTCTAGTTGTTGATGACAGATTTAATTAGGGCTGTCACATTGATGTCATATGCGATAAGCTGCGAGCAAAGTTAGCCGAATTTGCAATAATTAAATACAAAGTACCTTTCAAAATATTACTTAACCGTATAATGCACTCGCGGAGTCAATAATTTCATATGGAATCACTAGCTATGCCAGATCATTTAAAATTTATTTAGATAAAATATACAACTTGCAGCTTCGTTTAGTAAAAATAATAATAAAATCTTGCCAATACACATTAAAATACGAAAGGCGTTAATAATAGAACAGTTAAAGAGCTGCAAATTAAATTATATTAAAGCAACAAGACTGGCCTCCCCGTCAAAACTGGTAGTACCGCGATATAAAAACTATTATGGGAAACGTACAAACGCTTATTTAATACCTACTCTAATGAACGATATTCCAACAAATATTCAATCGGAAATAACAAATATAAATTATAAGAACAAATACAAAACATTCTTTGGTTATCTATACTAATATTATAAAGCTGAAGAGTTTGTTTGTTTGTTTGTTTGTTTGTTTGTTTGTTTGAACGCGCTAATCTCAGGAACTACTGGTCCGATTTGAAAAAATCTTTCAGTGTTAGATAGCCCTTTTACCGAGGAAGGCTATAGGCTATATTTTATCCACATATTCCCACGGGAACGGGAACTACGCGGGTGAAACCGCGAGTCGCTGCTAATCTATACTAATATTATAAAGCTGAAGAGTTTGTTTGTTTGTTTGAACGCGCTAATCTCAGGAACTACTGGTCCGATTTGAAAAAATCTTTCAGTGTTAGATAGCCCATTTATCGAGGAAGGCTATAGGCTATATTTTATCCCCATATTCCCACGGGAACGGGAACTACGCGGGTAAAACCGCGAGGCGCTGCTAGTCTTTTATAATGCATCATCCTGTTTAAATTTCATTCGATCAGTAACGACGCGCGGCTGCTGCCTAACCGTACTGTACTCATATTGTAAGGTTTTTATTCAATCCACCTCAAAATGTTTTATAAAATGTTGTATGTTGTAAAACTAGGCTCATTATTATGTTATGTTATTATTTAGGCTACTATAAAGTGTTCAAACATCCAGACAAACCTATCAAGGTTTTGTGATTTTTCTTGATATGGTCTGTATTTTCTCACTAGTAAATATAACAAAAAAAAAAAAAATTAGAATAATAGTCGGCAAAAGATTGCTGGCGATTAATTTGTTTTTCGGAACCATTATTATTTCCCTATTGATAATGCAGTTAAATTGTCAATTCGTTTTAACAAAGAAGCCTACATACTAGATGTGCGCGCCGAGTTTATAAAAACCAGCGGCGGCGCGCTTTGAAAACTACCTCAGCGGCGGCGTGACGCCGGCGGCGTGAGAATTTCAGCTTATTTTCGTTTAGTAACTGTAAATTTAGGTGATATATTAAAAACAATTCCATTTTTGAAAAGTTACTTTATTACTTAATCGAAACCAAGCAAGGATCACGTCTTTGACATCTTTTTTGCATTCCTTGTAATTGTCTTGGACAAATATTATTTTATTTAGTCTCCGGGGGCTCAGGCAAGATCTTTTAGCAGTAATTACGAGCCCTGCAACAAAACAACCGTTCACCCGGCGTGCTGGTTGCTAGAATGCATAATACTGCCTGTGCTAAGGATGACATGGGTAAGTTCTTTTCTTCCAGTAAGCCAGGACATCGCCGTTTTCGAGCTCTGTGGAATCCGGGTGGGAAATCATCAAATGACTTCTCCCTCTGGGCGGAGCGGAAGGGAGTGTCAGACTACTCGTAAAGCCCTCCCGTGATCCTTCTTGTGCTCTTTGCGTTCCAGGGCCACGGTGACTCTTTCGAACAAATTCCTGCACCCTAGCAGGCACCGACGCTATGGGGCCCCGTCTTTGTTGCTGACGGCTCTTTGAGGCGCGCGTGGAACACGACGCGCCGTCGACTCGGGCCTGGTTGCTATCGGATGCGCACATCTGCGGGATCTGCAGTTGCGATATATTTCCAGACTCCTTGGTCGATATATTCAACACTCTCTAAATGATGTTGGGAGTAGTTATATTTGCGAGACAGCTGAGTTAGTAGTGATTCCTTACTTGTTGTACTTGGGCTTCGGATTAATTCTTGTGGATCTTGACCTTGGTCTCAATGCTTGGTCACAATGGATTTTATTTCTATTGCGCGCTCTGCTAAGATATATGCAGGTGTCTTCTCTTTGGCTTCAAGGTACATATGTGTCTATTTCTTTAAGCCTCATAAGACGGCAGTCTAGCAAAGATGCAGTGACAAGCGTTTTTGTTTGGGAACCTTTTGTCGAGGTTGGCCAACATATTGTATTTCAAAGCCAACATGATCAACGTTTTGTCATCTGCAATTGAATTAAGCACTTCCTTTAACTCTGTTTTGAAAACAAGTCCGAGATTAATTAATAATAGTGCATCTTTTTTGAGATGATAAAACCCCCACTACTTCTCGGAACTGAACTCGGCGCAAAATTTCGAACGGTCGGCGGCGGCGGCGGCGCGCTGTGGCTAGGTGGCGGCGGCGGGCCGCGGCGGCGCGCACCTCTACTACATACCTGCATTCATAGATACTAAAATATTCAATTTCTCAAGCTACGTATTAAAATGTCCACATATAACTCTAAATGATATGTTCTGGTAGGTTCTGGTGTTATTTTTGTGCATTCATTGGTCTTTATTACTTAGTAAGGGTCGTTCTCTTTGCTCAATAGATGGCGCCGCAAGCATCATTCCGTATTAAAAACTTATCTACCTATATTGGTTCTGTACTTTTTACATGATCAGGATCATGATACAGGACTTTCTCAGCGCGACGCTCAGCGCTCAATGAGGTGTACTATTAAACATAAAAATTCAAGATCTTTTGATATTGTGTGTCAATTTTGATGAAATAAACGCTAGATAAAACTAGCTTTCAAATTCAATTAGTGGTTATTGTGTGATGCTCCCACAAACGCACAGACAAACAGATAAACGGACAAAAAAAATTGTGTTGTCTTTTTTCTAACATTTCTCAGTTATAAAATATTCAGTGTATAGACACAGCTCGTCTACGATTTTATATGTATATTAGAAACGATTTGTGTTGTAAGAATAGGGCTATAATAGAGAAAATCTTTAAAAATCACCAACTGAAACAAAGTTTGGAGTCAACCAATTGCATACACAGCATTTGAAACTATATTTATAATTAATAGATTTAATAAAAGAATTCAACTACTTTTAGAAATAATGATTTGACAAAAAATTCATTTATAGGCCATCCTGAAAGAACCCAACATTTGCAATCAGACAAAGAAAGTTCAAGATTCCAAGAAGACATCTAAGCTGCCAACTATAAAAGAAAATAAGGAGAACAAATCAGTGAAACCGATTTTGAAAGAATCCAAAGAACCTCTTGGAAAGTCGAAATCAGAAGAGGCCTTATTGAATAACAACCAGAATGATCTGAATGCTAGTCTTCAATTGCCCAATGACATTGAAGATATAGATTCTGGAGATAATAACCATCCGCTGCTTATGTCCATCTACATTAAGAATATTTACAAATATTTAAAAGATTTAGAAGAGAAGTATCCTATTGAGAAAAACCATTTGAGGAAACAGGTTTGTGTAGATTCACTGTTTTACGTTTAGCTAGTAACTGAACCGGTGCTTGTTTTCACCAAACTATGTCGCAATAAAATTATCACAGTAAAATTAAGGCCTAAATACAATTTTGTTAATAGCAATTTTGCAAAAACGCAACAAAAAGACTCCATTATAGTTATTTTGTCATTGTTTCCCTTTCAGACTGTTATCAATGGTAAGATGAGGGCGACTCTCATTGACTGGCTGGTGGATGTGCAGAGGCAGTTCTCTTTAGAGCTGGAGACTTTCCACATGACTGTTGGAATCATTGACCGTTACTTACAGGTAATCATTTGTTTGATCTTCATTTGCATAGCAGACGGCGGGCGTGTGGCCTTACAGTAAACAAATCCATTAACACATCAAATAACCCTTAAGGTAGATGAGGACACCGTGGCACAGTTGTATTATTTTCGTTTGGGCTTAGTTCTGAAAACTAAATTCCATATTATTGATTCTTGTACTGAATCTCATTTTGAAGGTGACGAAAAGTATAGAGTTCCATTGAATACGATACGATCCAGATCATTCAATTCGGGCTAAGTCATCGGCGCATGGTGGGCTGAAAATCGGCTTTCATAAACTTGGGGATTTCAATTAGCAAGTGCTGGATTTTTTTTTGCCGGATATCGCTTCTATTGGTCATTACTATATTTAAAAATACAAGTTAGTTAGGCAGTAGCAGAGCAGCAGACAGTAGCAGCAGTAGTAGTAGTGTATTCCCGTTCGTCCCCTCGACTTCGTCCTCCGAGGGGGACGAACGGGAATTTACAAAAATAATATTTAATTTGTTCCCGATCGTCCCAATCCTAATTCAAGAGGGGACGAATGGGAATATGTTTTTCGATTAGTGCCATTCGTCCCACTAAAATGATTTGTGCAGTAATTTACTGACCCTATTTATGTGTTAAAATAATGAGTCAACTTTTCTAATTACTTACATAATGTAAAACGTAAAATCTTGCCACCATACACATAAGCAACTGTGACTACAAAAAATAGTGACTTATACATATTTCAAAAGGAAACAACTTGAATGGTAAAAAGTCTCTTTGTAGTGTTTAATTGTAATATAATACAGACTTTTTTTATTATAAGCTCTATACACTGATTTTTTAATCATAATTTTTTAGTTATAAGGAGAAATTTATTCTTAATTAAAAAGAATATTATATATAAAAAAACTTTTTACAAAAAATAAAACCGACTTCTAAACAAAAAACCAAAAAGTATAAAATAACTTTAATTTCGGAGGTGTTTTTGGTTGCTTTTTTGTTGTTGTACACACCGACTTCCGCAATTAAAGTTATTTTATACTTTTTTGTTTAGAAGTCGGTTTTATTTTTTGTAAAAAGTTTTTTTATTTTTCACTTTTTAGTGGTTCACTCCCAGCTAAACATACCCATCACAGCGTACGTGGTATAAATTGGTGTAAACAATAAACAAACATGCGATTTCAGCTACCCCGACAGATTTGCTATCATTTATTGAAATTAACAAAAAAACCGCTTGTTCGATTTCGATAAAATTTTCATTGGACCATTTGGGAAGTATACCCTTTCCAACAAAAAAAGAATTTTTCAAATCGGTTGGCAAGCGACGGAGTTATGCGCGAACAAACATTAAAAAAAAATACAAACATCCGAATTGAGAACCTCCTCCTTTTTTAGAAGTCGGTTAATAAATTTTATCGTTTTTGAGAAAAATTAAATCTGGTGTCATTTTTAACCGACTTCCAAAAAAGGAGGAGGTTTTCAAATCGACGGTTTTTTTTGTGTGTGTTACCTCATATTACTGGGTGTACCGATGATTCATTTTTATATTAGAAAGCTGATGCTTTTCATGTGGTCCCATATAAATTTGAGTTAGATCTGACAGCTAGTATTTCAGTTATTTCTAATAATGCGTGGTTTGGATAACATTGATGATGTTCTCATTCTATCTTGTCGAGGTATTAGTGAAAAATAAAACTATATGATGGGTTGGAAGAGCATCTTAGCATTTTAAGGTGGTCCCTTTCTAGTGTGGTGAAGATCTGATAAAAAACGAGTTAAGAAATGGAACTCGTCAAGAAAATGTAGCAAATTTGCTGAAATCGCATGTTTATTTATTGTTTACATCGCGTACGATGTGGTGGGTAACTGGGTACGTTTACCACTAAAAAGTGAGTAATATAATTTTTTTACAAAAAATACAACGGACTACTAACAAAAAAATGCAAAACGTACAAAATAACTTTAATTTCAAAAGTCGGGTTATTTTGGTGGTTTCTTCGTTTTTTGAACACCGAATTCCGAAATAAATTTATTTTTAAGTGCCCAGAACTCTGCATACGGTTTGAATAATCCCATGTGCCGAGCTCTGGGCGCTGAAAGTATTTATTTATTTATTTATTTAACAATTTATGTAATGACTACAAAAAAATCCGACACTTGCAAATTGAAATCCCTAAGTCTAGGACAGCTGATTTTCAGCATCCGTGCGGCGTAGTGGTGGCCGAGTGGTAAAGACCCCGATTTACGCATTATAGGTCGCGGGTTCAAACTCTGACAGGCGCGCATTACTTTGTGTAATTTATTTCATCACCACTGCTATGTCCTACAACCAAAAATTCTAAGAAGTGGTGGATCTCGGGCATCACTGCCCGTTTCCTCTCCTAGAGAGGAGGCCTGTGTCTTAGCAGTGGAAACATTAAAAGGCTGATTATGCTATGATGTCCAGCGGGTTGTTGCGACGAAATACTTAGTTATAGGGAAAACTAGCTGACCCAGCAAACGTTGTTTTGCCATATAAAATAAAGACAATATTTAGGGGTATGAAAGAAAGTCGCAGGTGAAATTTAGCTTTCTATTGGTGAAATAATTATCAAAATAGAAAACTTAAACTAAAATACTTCTTAGCTGTATCCCGCCGTTTTACCTGCCTGCGCCATTTATTCTTTCTGGCTCAGTGTTCTTACTTTCGTCTCCTAAGGATCATAGCTTGATGTTAAATAATTATGGATCTGGTATCCTGGTACTTTGTAAGTCTTCAGTCACAATTCCAGCCCCAGAAATGCTTCGACATGTTTATGGTCTGCTGGTACACGTGGATTTACTTACCTTACCTCTCAAATTGTTAACCCTGAAATTTAATACTTCGACATTCTTCTTTCTGGTCTTCTAGTACTTGTAAATCTTTAGCGCATGCAATTTTAGCCCCGGAAACTATACCATTTTAGAAAAATGAAGGGCTAGAGTGATCCCGTCCCACGGAAACGGGATAAAATGTCCTATATAACTATATCCTATGCCTGCGCCATTCATTCTTTCTGGCTCAGTGTTCTTTCTTTCGTCTCCTAAGGATCATAGCTTGATGTTAAATAATTATGGTTCCTGGTATCCTGGTACTTTTTAAGTCTTCACTCACAATTCCAGCCCCAGAAATGCTTCGACATGTTTATGGTCTGCTGGTACACGTAAATCCTTACTTACAAATGTTTAACAGGTACGAAACAAAGGAACATTTAGGGAAAATGATTCATCTTTCATAATTATTTATTCGTCGAATTTTCATTGTTTTTAAGATGTATTCTGCTATTCGGGGCAGAGACAAATCCAACGAAACAAAAACCAAGAAAATTGGTCCAGCAGATCTCGAGTTATAAGTGTTGTAACAAACCCGACTTTCTTTTATATATATAGATATAAGATATATTTATTCACTTTAGCGTCATTAAATAAATTATAGGCGGTGCCGAACGTCCAACGGAAGCGGCTGCAGCTCGTCGGCGTGACAGCGATGTTCATCGCCAGCAAGTACGAAGAAATCTACCCGCCCGACGTCGTGGACTTCGTCTATGTCACCGCCAACGCCTACTCCAAGGCAGATATCTTCCAGTGCGAGAGGGAAATCTTGTCGAAACTAGGCTTCTGCCTTGCTAGACCCGTTCCACTCAGCTTTTTAAGGAGGTATGTGATAACGATTATATGAAGTAAACTAGCTTCTGCCAGCGACTTCGTCCGCGTGGAATAGTTACTTTACCCCCGATTTTGAAACTCAGCCCGATCGGTTTAAAATTGACAAAGTTTCATACAAATAATCAGAAAGCGCCGAACTGCTAAGCTATCGGGAGTTACACGTGTTATTGTGAGTCAACCATAAAATATAGACATATGCTGTTTGGGACATTTTTTAGATAATTTTATGTAAAACATTTCCGTAATACATGATTTCTATGTAACTTTAACCATTAAGGCTACACACGCGACGGAAGCTTAAAAAATGGAGTAATTTCTCCCGTTTTCCTAACATTTTCCTTCACTGCTCTGCTCCTATTGATTGTAGCGTGATGAAAAGTATACTATAACTTGCCCAGGAGTATGAAGAATAATTGCACCAAGTTTCGTTAAAATCGGTCGAGTAGTTTTTGTTTCTATAAAGAACATACAGATAGACAGACAGACAGACAGACAAAAATTTTACTGATTGCGTTTTTGGCACCAGTATCGATCACTAATCACCCCCTGATAGTTATTTTGAAAATATATTCCTTGTACAGAATTGACCTCTCTACAGATTTATTATAAGTATAGAAGATAGATTGGGCTTAGTTAATAAAAGTTTCAAATTTCCAACACGCTGTGAATAAGGGTCGTAATTAATGCATGTGAATTCTCTGTAAAGAACAGACCTTTGTTCAGCAGTGGCACAGTTACTTGCTGGGCTGGCATAATTGTGATAACTAGCTGAACCGCGCAACTTCGTCTGCCTCACATAAGAGAAACAAAACATTTTGCAATATTTTTATTGATGATCCGCTCCTCTTCGTAACATGATGTTGTTTCAGTGGGGCAGTAAGGGGAAGTACCTTATCTGTTGCAGCTACACGAAAATGACTAGGAGTATAATTTGTCATGGAATTTTGATCACAATTCATATTTCCAAAAATAAATAAATTATAGCAAGAATATGGGTGTCTTACACAATTTGTATAATGCCAATCGATCCTTTTTCTAGCACTGATGAAAAACTCCTATGGGACCAACCATTGTTGTAGTACTCAAAAAGTCGCAAATCTCCAAAAACTTTTCCCATACATTATGTCAAGAATTTGTGTAACTGAAATACAAAAAATAAAATGGACAAAGGAGAAACCCGTTTTTGGGCCTAACTATTACACGAAACAAATATGCACCAAAATAATCGTCTATTTTGAATTATTAATCCATTTAAATCTCAGGTTTAATAACAATGGCCAAGTGTAGAAAATAAGTAGATACTTATTTTTTGGTTTTAAACAGCCTTTGTAAATTATTACAGCACTTATTTCATTATACATCACTAACTTCACAAACGCTGGCATTCTATCAATAGAGCTTACTCTAACAACAATATAATCGATTTAGTGGAAATCGATAAGGTCACAAAATAATAATTAAATAAGTCGCCATTTTAGCAAATTGTTATCAGGCACAGAACAGAAAAAAACAGTAGAAATCGCATAACGCACAAATTACTATCAGAACCAGCGTGCCCTAACAAACACATCTTCAAGATAATCATATTATGTCACACTAGCAAATTCGTTTTGTGATTAGTCCATGCCAAAAAGTCTCTATAGTCAGTCCCTATTTTAAAAAAAAAGTGCATTTACATCATAAAAATAGAGTTCATTATTGTTAATCTTTTGTAGGTATTAAATCTTATATTTCCGTGAAAGCTCGTAGGCATAGTTTTACTAGCAAGTTCCGCTATTCGACGCTAGATGTCACTAAATTGTAACATATTCGATTGTATGCATTATGACATTGAACTTAAGATAGATATTTGTTTATAGGATTGATCGCTATTATGATATTCGCTAGTGATGTACAATATCGTAACCTTACTTATCGATATTTAATTGTATACGTGCATTCCGTTTATATTTGTGTTCAATAAGCATAACATTCTTCGTATTTGGCGAAAACTATACACTGATAGCTGAATACGCTGATGCTACAACACAGATTAAACTCAATTAGTCAGATACTATTACCAAATTTTCCAACCCACTTAAAAAAAGCAAAATTATCTTTAAAAGTTTAATAAAAACAATTTTTACTAAATCAGATTTTTTCACATGTATTACTTAGGAAAAAAATAACAAAACATAATTAAAATCTAAATGAATTACCGAAATGTACCTATATACGCGTGTAACTTCCGATTGACTGCTTAATGAATATATATTTTTTTTAGCTTTACTTCTTTAGCTTCTGCTAGATGGTCACCTATTAGTCTTGTACCCATGTCAATATATCCATGAAACTTCTTCCCATCTCATTCAATTCTTCTACGTATAGCCATTTCATCAATTCCCAGTGAAGCTAATATTGGATCACTTGATGAATCCGCTTTAAGTTTTAAAGCTGTAAATGACTCTTTTGTGAAACCAGGATCTCCACCGATATTAGCATACCATTTTTTTTAAGGTTTGTGGATGAGGCAAAGAGCAATCAAACGTACTACGCACGTATTTATAGGCTTTCGGTGAGTAATAATGTAGAGTAAGGGCAAAGCTGCGAAGTTCTGGCGAATGCATGCTTATGCATATTCTCACGATATTTCATTTTCATCGGATATAAATAAATTACTATCTATTTATCATCAAATAATATTACTATTCATTAATTTTGAAATTTTATTTGATAAGGTTTTAATCATCGACAACTCGTTATCGATAACGTCTTTCTCTAATTGAGTAGCAAACTATCACATGACATAGGATGGAATCTTCTAGAATAACAGGTTTGATGTGAAAGAAAGTAGACCTTATGGTTTAAATCATAGACTCTACTTTTGTTTACCGTTTTTGAATAAAAATGTAAGCAATGTTTTATCAAATGTTAATTAAAATAAAATAAAATAGTACTTAATTATGATACGATATACCACAATGGGATATATTTTTGGTATGGCTATCGTTTTTATACTCTAAAACAGCACAATACGGCATATTTGATTTTTTTTCGGATTTTCGAGAGTAAGTGACGTGAAAGCAGTCGGAACTAGACTGATATGCGCGACAGCGCTTGGGCGCCTACAATTGCGGAGCTACGCAATACTAGGGCTACGCGTGCCCCGCCTACTTGCGACTTCTACTGTTTTTTTCTGTTCTGTGTTATCAGGTATTAAAATCAATTTAAAATAAGAAATCTGGAATGAAATTGAGTTTTAACGTAAATTCCATTAAAACAATTAAATCAAATGAATAAATAATCGATAAAATCGATTGCACTAGTGCCAATGTCAATGTCAACGGCTTTCATTTATCATTTCATTTGATGCCATTCGCTTCTCGTATTTTTGCGCAAGTGAATGCGTTTTTCCGTATTTCTTGGGATTTTATTATTTCATAAGACCTCTGCTCGAATATTGGACTCCGAAATTGATTGCCTTCTGACTAACCCTCGCTTGAACATTGGACACCGTGCCCTGCCATCTGTGCTGACCCTTGCTGGATATCCGGGATTTGTTTCTTGCTCTTTTAACTACTGGTTGATAACGTCCATCATGAGCCTGTGCTTTAATTGCGGAATAGCAACAGACCGCTGCAATACAATAGGAAGGCGAAGACTGGAAGATGAATCAATTCTTTTAATTGTACGAGACTGGGTCGCGCCTCAAACGGTTAATATCCGATATTAACCTACCTACCTATAGTCTTGGATTTCTATAACGACGACTCTTTAAAATCATTGCCTAGAGTGCGCCTGTTCCAGATTTACGTAGGAAATAGTCTCAAAAACATATATAAAATAAATGAGAATAACCTAAAATATAGGTAAACATTGTCCTATTTTACCTATTTGGCCATTGCTGGGATACGTGAAAATTGGGCTAGTTAAAGCTTCCTAAATTCTCTAATTTATGGCCAAGTTTCAGCCCTGTAACGCCAGGCCCAAGTTTCTATGGAGTTTGGGTTTGTCCTTTATTAGATGGTATGTAATTTTACACGTATAAAAAAGGCGTATTAAATTACCTTGATGATTTTATTCCTATTTAAAATCTTGCTGTTTCTTACCCTACGATATCAGGTGGTCGAAGGCACCGCCATTTTGACTAATGCATAAATTGATTAGTTTCTGTACAGACCTATACTCCATTTACTATATGCATTAGACAGAAGTTAAAAGCGGTTCTTTTGGGAGCGCACTTTGTAATAAAAGTAATACAAACATTATTTCAGTCAAGATTGATGTTAAAAATAATAATCAGTTTAAATAACAGCTGTCACACTTTATTTTACTTATTTAACCGGTCTATCTTCTGAAAATTAAAGGTCTTTCTTTAATTCTTTATTGTACACCAAAACAACTTACCTATATTATCCTTACTAATATTATAAATGTGAAAGCGTTGATGTTTGTTACGCTTTCACGCACAGAACAGAAAAAAACAGTAGAAGTCGCAAGTAGGCGGGGCACGCGTAGCCCTAGTATTGCGTAGCTCCGCAATTGTAGGCGCCCAAGCGCTGTCGCGCATATCAGTCTAGTTCCGACTGCGTTCACGTCACTTACTCTCGAAAATCCGAAATAAAATCAAATATGCCGTATTGTGCTGTTTTACAGTATAAAAACGATAGCCGTACCAAAAATGTATCCCATAGTGGTATATCGTATCATAATTAAGTACTATTTTATTTTATTTTAATTAATATATGATAAAACATTGCTTACATTTTTATTCAAAAACGCTAAACAAAAGTAGAATCTATGATTTAAACCATAAGGTCTACTTTCTTTCACATCAAACCTGTTATTCTAGATGATTCCATCCTATGTCATGTGACAGTTTGCTACTCAATTAGAGAAAGACGTTATCGATAACGAGTTGTCGATGTTTCAAACCTTATCAAATAAAAATTAATAGTAATATTATTTGATGTTAAACAGATAGTAATTTATTTATATCCGTTGAAAATGAAATATCGTGAGAGTAGGTATGCATAAGCATGTATTCGCCAGAACTTCGCAGCTTCGCCCTTACTCTACATTATTACTCACCGAAAGCCTATAAATACGTGCGTAGTACGTTTGATTGCTCTTTGCCTCATCCACAAACCTTAACAAAATGATATGCTAATATCGGTGGAGATCCTGGTTTCACAAAAGAGTCATTTACAGTTTTAAAACTTAAAGCGGATTCATCAAGTCATCCAATATTAGCTTCACTAGTACTTAATTGATGAAATGGCTATACGTAGAAGAATTGAATGGGACGGTTTCATGGATATATTGACATGGGTACAGGATTAATAGGTGACCATCTAGCAGAAGCTAAAGAAGTAAAGCTAACAAAAAAATATTCATTAAGCAGTCGATCGGACGTAACACGCGTATAAAGGTACATTTCGGTAATTCGTTGAGATTTTAATTTTGTTTTGTTATTTTTTACTTATGTAAAACATGTGAAAAAATCTGATTTAGTAAAATTAAATTGATTTTATTAAACTTTTTCTCCATTTAAAGATAATTTTGCTTTGTATAAGTCGGTTGGAAAATTCGGTAATAGTACCTGACTAATTGAGTTTAATCTGTGTTTTAGCATCAGCGTATTCAGCTATCAGTGTATAGTTTTCGCCAAATACGAAGAATGTTATGCTTATGGAATACGAATATAAATATAAACGGAATGCACGTATACAATTAAATATCGATAAGTAAGGTTACGATGTTGTACATCACTAGCGAATATCATAATAGCGATCAACTCTATAAACAAATATCTATCTTATGTTCAATGCCATACTGCATACAATTGCATATATTACAATTTAGTGACATCTGGCGTCGAATAGCGGAACTTGCTAGTAAAACTATGCCTACGAGCTTTCACGGAAATATAAGATTTAATACCTACAAAAGATTGACAATAATGAACTCTATTTATATGATGTAGTTGCACTTTTTTTTTAAATAGGGACTGACTATAGAGACTTTTTGGCATGGACCAATCACAAAACGAATTTGCTAGTGTGACATAATATGATTAACTTGAAGATGTGTTTGTTAGGGCACGCTGGTTCTGATAGTAATTTATGCGTTATGCGATTTCTACTGTTTTTTTCTGTTCTGTGCTTTAACGGAAAACTACTCAACCGATCATCATGAAACTTTGTACACATATTCTTGGAGGTATTAGAAGTAACTTATGATACTTTTTATCCCGAGATTATGTTCCCTTGGGATAATTTCCGACATTCACGCGGGCGAAGCTGCGGGCAGCAGCTAGTACATAATAAAGTGCATGTACAAGGGCGAGCTTAATTCTTAAAGTTGAGTTTTCTTCCAGCAAACCTTTGATCGATGAGAAAGATCAGCATAGAGGGTAGGATCAAGTGTACTAGATAATCATTCATGATTTAATTTAATTTATTTTTTTATATGAAATATTGTTGTGTCAATGATTAAAATCTAAAAGAAGCACAGGTGGCAGTATCGGGAACGTTTTCCATGTCACTATAACTCTACCAAATTTAAATGTTACCTATTATCTTCACAAGTTGTGGCAGCACGTGGTTTTTAATTTGGTCGGTTGTTAAAAAAAATATTTTCGATAAACCGATTAGTATTAAAATTGTTTCATTTTCTAATACAATCAACAAAATAATTTTAATTAAACTCTACACAATCACTAGAAGTGTTTTTTTCTTCAATAATAAAAATTGTATTTTCTGAAAATTACCTACGCAAAACCAAAGATCCTTTCATTTGTAGACAATTTTTCCAAATCTCCACTCATCTTAAAAAGAGCTCCTTTTGCGAAGTGCTCCTTTTGCAGTGTGCACCAATTGAGAAGTGCACCATTTGCGAAGTGTACCATAATTATGATAAGTGCACAAGTTGCTAAGTTCACCATTTGAGCATGGTGTACAAGTTGTGATGTGCACCAAATGTGTCAAACCCGTTGTGAGGTGGAGCGCAATCTTTTGAAAAAACACTTCTTGATTCCGACAGTGGTACATCGAAGAAATTTTAAGATTAATATCATGTTATAAATGTTGAGAATTCAAGGTGCCTCCATAGAATTCCAACATTAACACTCGGTTCCACAAAACACCAAAATTGCTCGATACCGCGGGGGCGCTCCTCGGCCCGTAACAACGGACCTGTCCTTGGGGTGCCACTTCAGGGTAGTGGCGGAGATGATGGCGTGCGCCTGTTTTCACAGCAGCGCACCTCTAAGTGTAGCTGTATGTTGTGTACTGCAGGCGCGCTGCGGCGCTGATCCTCAGCGCCGCTTCTTCACGGCACTCCGGTCAGTCCCTGCCAAGTGATACCCCCGGTTACCCGGGGTAGGCCTAGCGAGGACTACCCTCCTGTCGGAGGCTGTATGCGGGGATCGTGCGGACCATGGCCTTTTACGGGGCCCTGGTGTGGGCGCGTGTGTCAGCGAGTGCCAGCGCGCCATGGTAGCGGCCCAGAGGATCATGGCCATTCGGCTAGTCCGGGGTTACCGCACGGTCTCCGGCGAGGCGGCGAAACTCCTTGCCGGATTGCTGCCGTGGGATCTGGAGGTGTGACAGCCCTGGCGCACGTTTACGCGTTGTGCGTGGAGACACTACGCTGGGGTGAAATTCTGCTGCCGCGGAAAATTGCTGCGCAGCGGATGGAGCTCCGCCGGGACCCAGCGCTGGGCACGCCACCATTGCGGCGATAAGTCCCCTCTTTGAGGAGTGGTTGGAGAGACGCTACGGCGTCCTCACCTTCCGACTGACGCAGGTGCTCACCGGACGCGGCTGTTTCGGGAGGTACCTGTTTCCGATCCAGTGGGAGGACACTAGGGCATGTAACATCGGAAGATTTTCAATTCCGATACTGATTTCCGATATTAGATCTCAATATCGGAATTCCGATATTAATATAGGAATTTCGTAATTTTGCATATTTTATTTAATTGCAAATTCCGGATAAGGCTGAATAGAGTAGAATTTGGTGTAGGTACCAATCTAAATGTATTTTTATAGTGTATTTATTAAATCACATATTTCTCAGTCTTTTCCTATAATTATTACTACCTAGCTGACCCGCGCAACTCCGTCTGCGTCACATACGAGGCAAAAAGAAACCGTTTTTGTAACATTTTTCATTGATGCTTCGCTCCTACGTATCGTAGCGTGAATGTCACATTTTTGAGCAATTGGTATGAAAAAACGTTTTCATACCACTTGCTCAAAAAAGTGACATTCTATGCCACAAAAAGTGAACATAACAATCGTCATTTTTAATCTTTTAAAAACAGGGAAAGAAAATTGTACCGAATTTCATTCGGTTCATGAAGCAGTTGCAGTTAAGAAGTCTAGAAATAAGAATTTCTCTTGAGTTTGAAATTAAGTTTGCTATTAGGGCGTTGATAGCCCAGTGGGTAAGACCTCGCCGGATTGCCATGTGTGTGAAAAATTATATAAATCAATATTGCTGACGTAATCACATCCCGGATCCCCCATCCCCCATGTCATCAAAAATAAGCAAATCAAGAGCCCGCGCCCCCTTTAGTGCTTACGTAATACTTGAATGGCCCCTAACCACTAAGAAGTAAAACATGAAATTGAATTGTATATTTTTTTCAAAATAATTCAAAGTCTAATAAATATTTATTATATATTTTCAATTTCATAAACATTAAAATTAATTATTTTAATGTTTAAGATATTATATTATTATATATTTTCAATTTCATAAACATTAAAATTAATTATTTTAATGTTTAAGATATTATATTATATATAATTAAATAACCACTCACTCACTCACTGATTGACATAATTGTTCTCCCACTTGCCGTGCTAGGAGGGGAAAACTTTTTATGGGGTTGTATAGAAGGTGTCGGGGTGAGTATGGGAAAAATCTGAAACTACCCCTTTTCAACCCCCTTCTTTCAACCCCATTGCTTATCTCAGAAACCTGACGTCGAAGAGAAAAATGGTTTTCGGGGTTGTATAGAGGGTGTTTGGATGAGTAGAAAACGATAAAAAAACTACCCCTTTTCAACCCCCTTTTTACAACCCCTTTGCGTATCTCAGAAATCTGACATTTTAGAGCAAAATGGTTTTCGGGGTTGTATAGAGGGTATCTGGATGAGTATATGGCCCATAAAAATTCAACCCCTGTCAACCCCCTTGCTTCAACCCCTTTGCGTATCTCAGAAATCTGACATTCTAGAGAAAAATGGTCTTCGGGGTTGTATAGAGGGTGTCTGGATGAGTATATGGCCAATAAAAAATTCAACCCTATTCAACCCTATTCAACCCTTTTCAACCCCCTACTTTCAACCCCTTGGCGTATCTCAGAAACCTGACATTGTAGAGAAAAATGGTTTTCGGGGTTGTATAGAGGGTATCTGGGTGAATATATGACGTATAAAAATTTCAACCCTAATCCACCCTTTTCAACTCCCTTCTTTCAACCCCTTTGCGTATCTCAGAAATCTGACATTTTAGAGCAAAATGGTTTTCGGGGTTGTATAGAGGGTTTCTGGGTGAGTATATGGCCAATAAAAAATCAACCCTTTTCAACCCCCTTCTTTCAACCCCTTGGTATATCTCAGAAACCTGACATTATAGAGAAAAATGGTTTTCGGGGTTGTATAAAGGGCATCTGAATGAGTATATGACGAATAAAATATTCAACCCTATTCAACCCTTTTCAACCCCCTTCTTTCAACCCCTTTGCGTAACTCAGAAACCTGACATTGTAGAGAAAAATGGTTTTCGGGGTTGTATAGAGGACATCTGGATAAATATATGGCCAAAAAAAATGCAACCCTATTCAACCCTTTTCAACACCCTTCTTTCAACCCCTTTGCGTAACTCAGAAATCTGACATTGTAGAGATAATAATTGTTAGTAAAAAAATACTAAAAAGACAACGCGGGTTGCTTGCAACCCGCGCCCCCAAGCGAAATACTAGTTATATTATATATAATTAAAAAACCACTCACTGACTGATTGACATAATTGTTCTCCCACTTGCCGTGCTAGGAGGGGAAAACTTTTTATGGGGTTGTATAGAAGGTGTCGGGGTGAGTATGGCAAAAATCTGAAAATACCCCTTTTCAACCCCCTTCTTTCAACCCCATTGCTTATCTCAGAAACCTGACGTCGAAGAGAAAAATAGTTTCCGGGCTTGTATAGAGGGTGTTTGGATGAGTAGAAAACGAAAAAAAAAACTACCCCTTTTCAACCCCCTTTTTACAACCCCTTTGCGTATCTCAGAAATCTGACATTTTAGAGAAAAATGGTTTTCGGGGTTGTATAGAGGGTGTTTGGATGAGTATATAGCCAATAAAAAATTCAACCCTTTTCAACCCCCTTTTTACAACCCCTTTGCGTATCTCAGAAATCTGATATTGTAGAGAAAAATGGTTTTCGGGGTTGTATAGAGTGTATCTGGGTGAGTATATGGCCAATAAAAAATCAACCCTTTTCAACCCCCTTTTTTCAACCCCTTTGCGTATCTCAGAAACTTGACATTGTAGAGAAAAATGGTCTTCGGGGTTGTATAGAGGGTGTCTGGATGAAAATATGGCCAAAAAAAATTCAACCCTTTTCAACCCCCTACTTTCAACCCCTTTGCGTATCTCAGAAACCTGACATTGTAGAGAAAAATAGTTTTCTGGGTTGTATAGAGGGCATCTGGATGAAAATATGGTTAAAAAAAAATCAACCCTTTTCAACCCCCTTCTTTCAACCCCTTTGCGTAACTCAGAAACCTGACATTGTAGACAAAAATGGTCTTCGGGGTTGTATAGAGGACATCTGGATGAATATATGGCCAAAAAAAAATTCAACCCTTTTCAACCCCTTTGCGTAACTCAGAAATCTGACATTGTAGAGATAATAATTGTTAGTCAAAAAATACTAAAAAGACACCGTGAGTTGCTTGCAACTCGCGCCCCCAAGCGAAATACTAGTTGAAAATATATAAATTATTATGTAACTATAGATGAATAAAAACCTTTAATGTCACAAATGGTTGAATAATAAAAATTTGAAAGAAATTCATTATTCAACTATTCACAAATAGTTGAATAATGAAAGTTCCGATGCTTATTTCGACCAAGGCTGCAACTGTGTGCGAAAAAATTCTTAGTGCAATATTATCCAATACGTGTAATGCAATAACATATAAAATGTTTCGTTGCTAACACTTTTGAAAATTTGGAGAAAAAAAAACAGTTTTGCTCCCTACATTCTTTTTTCTATATTTTTTTTCGCGGAAGCAAACAATATATTATAAACCGGGAGAACAAACGTTGATGAGCGTTCACTTATCTGTCCGCATGAATTTTTTCATCGCGAAATGCTGTAAGCGTCAGGACCCAGGCGATGTTTAGAAAATACTAAAATTTACTCCTCTTTTGCTTCTTTCTAACCAACTTCCAAAAAAGGAGGAGGTTCTCGAGCCGTTATTACAAAAAAAAAAAAAACAGCAGACTTCTAAACAAAAAAGTATAAATAACAATTTCGGTGGGGTGTTCAAAAAACGAAGAAACGAAAACACAGTTTGTTATTTTTGTAAAAAAAGTTTTTTAGTTTAGTTTAATCATAACGAGTTACAAATTTAAGCGTATCTTTATATTCAATCAACAAAAAGATCTCAGCCGTCACCAAAAAACTTGCGTTTTTCATCGAAATTGTAAGTATTTGCGATTTGTGACTTTGAGTACTCCAGCGATGGTGGGTCCCATAGAAGTTTTTGATCAGTATTAGAAACAAGATCGAGATCGGGATACAAAAAAAAATGTGTGAAATAGCTATTTTTTTGCTGTAACTTTTTTTTTTAATCTGTGGATAGTCTCCCAAGACCATTTTCCTGTCTCTGCAACGGATAAGGTACTACCCCTTACTGCCCCACTGAAAGTCTTAACACTATTTTAAAATTTCTGTATGAAACAAATCTATATTGAGTTTGCCGTCTAAGTTACGACACCACCGTTTTGACTTTTAGCAAGATTATTCAAAAACGCATGCATCAACAGTTTTGAAACTTTGTATGATTATTATTAGCGTCAAGAAGGATCGGATACAGTTTTCAGCGAACTTATGTCTTGTCTCATTTAGGCGCTGCGATGTTTTTTCGGGTTTTCATAAAACTGCGATAACTTGAAAACTAAAAATATTTTCTTAAATCTAATTGGGGCACTACTAAGCGCCACACATTTAGGGCTACTCGTGTATGTTTATTCTACAGGGGCACATGCAATGGTTTAAACATTATACGATTCATCAAAACATTACTCCAGCAGGAAATGCAATATCTCGAAAATCTACAGGGGCACAGATTTTATTTTTGGGGGCACATATTGGCACACATAAGCTTTCTGGCCATGCTCAATTTTTCTCTCTCCGATCATTCGTTTAGAATTTTCCTGCTAGAAAAACGTTACCCCAGCCAGAATCGTTTTTCCGTTTTTTTTTTTCAAAACGACAATTGGCACACATTTTTTATGTGGCATTATGTGTAACATTTACAGCAGATAAGGCACCAACTATACGTTCTACTCATATAACTCTAGGAGATACTTTCTTGCTGCGGTAACGTACACTCCACAAACATGTCTGTATGTTTATGGAAGCAGGAACGCCAAAATTATCGAAAATTGTATTTTTGGGTTCTGTTTTCTTTCGAACGTTTCTGAGTTATTTTTATGTAAAAACATTTAAAGTAAAAAATATGTATAGATGAAAGTTCCTGGTGTTCTACATCTTGGTTTTAGACCCGCCCATCGTTGGTTGTGGCCCTTCCCTAACGCATGCACAAACATAGATCAGTTCAGCCGTGGCGGCTATTCATACTTTTCAAGGCCCGTCTTATTTGCATCTTCTAATATCAATGAATTTTTTTTTTTTAAAGGATGCTGCTAAACAGTTATATTTATTCCAGGTTTGTAAAAGCTGCTCATGGGACATCAAAGAGCCACCACTTAGCCAAATACTTTGTAGATCTTTGCCTGGTTGAGTACCATATGGCCCACTATCGGCCATCTGAGCTAGCTGCTGCCGCCATCTGCCTCTCCCTGCACCTGCTCACGAAGGAGAAACTCCAAGAGATATGGACACCCACTCTGTCCTATTACTCTGGATACTCCCTAGAACACATCAACCCCATCATCAGGAAAATCGCCAAAATTGTTATCTATGTAGACAGCTCCAGAAATAAGGCAGTGTATAACAAGTATTTGGACTGGACGCTAGCCAGAGTATCCAAACTCCCAGAACTGACACAAGACGTTATAATTGAACTGGCTTCGAGGCAACCAAGAGAATAATAATAGAGTTGTAGAATTTTGTGTGCTAGTGTGAACAGTATGAGAAGTCATGTGATGCATAATGTATTGAAATGTTTTATAGACTTTCTGTGACAAAGGACTGAATTTGATATAAGCTTTGTTTTAGGTACCTAGTTTGTTTGCTAGTTATAATTTAGAAATAGTTTAATTTTTAGATATAATTTTGTATGATGAGGTATGTGATTAACTTCCTATTGTTGATAAAGTAATTTATGTATGTGTATTTATGTATGTCTCCACTATCTTAGATTTATTTTTATTTATAGTATTTATATATGAATACCACTTGTTCTGTCACTTTCTGGATTTGTTTACTAGTTTTAATTTAGAAACAGTAAATTTTTAGACATATTGTTGATAAAGTAATTTATGTAGGTGTATTTATGTATGTCTCCACTATCTCTGAACAAATTTTGTCGACCGTTTTATATGAATACCGCTTATTCTGGCGTTCTCTGTCGGTTCTGTTACATACTTTTTCTCAAAAGTTGATGTTATATTTATTGTGCTGAAGCCGTAAATAAAATTGTGACAGTACAAGGTCAACAAAATGAAATTGAATCATAAAAGAAACTAGAATAATAATTGACATGTAGCCAAAGTAATGATACTTCTATGTTTGTAATATTGACACTGTAAACTAATATTTGACTTCCTGAATGCTCTTTGTTTTTGATATTTTTTAAAGATAAGTTTCTATAATGTATTGTGATTAATAGAATATTTTAATTTAATGTAATTTTATATCCTGTGATTAGAATTTATAAGGTAATTGTTGTTGATAATAATAAATCGATTTTTATAATATTTTGGCAATCTGAAATCAAAACTCGCTCTTTATTTTCTTTATGGACAGTAGATAGAAGTACTAGCACAGTAAAAATATGGAACAGTATGGAAACTAAGCCCATTTGTTGAAATAATTACCTACGCTCCAGTAGAGAGCTAGGGTTGTCACTTTTAATGTTTGCAATAAGTGTTTTATTGGAACTAAGTTCTTTAACACGACTTGCGGTAGGAGTTGACTGGGAGAAATAGTCACGCGAAAATGCGTTAGTGCATGTTATTCCATGCGACTTTCTTCTTTGGTCAAAATGTAAATAATGCCATTGTAAAAAAAAATACAAACTGAATATTGTTTATCATTTCTATGCCATTTTATTCCATTTCAATTATTTCTAATATCTGCCCTAAAATTTTGATGAAGGATTTCTGTATGTTGAATAAAAAAACTTTTTACAAAAAATACAACCGACTTCTAAACAAAAAAAAACAAAAAGTACAAAATAATGTTGCGCGCCACAATCAAGTAAGGAAGATAGCGGCATTCGGTACCACTAGCGCCATCTAGTATCGAGTAGCCGAACTAGTGAAGTCAAGGACCTTCGAGATTTTTCTATGCTAGAATTCTCGGACCTTAGTCGGTCGCGACCGATATGTACGCGAACTTTCTGGAGTTCTACTCGGCGCTCTATATAAGGCCGGCGCATGTACCGACCGAGCCCCTCCCCGACTTTTGCCTGACGAGCCAGCCCGCGCTGCTGAGCCATTAGCGTTAAATCCCCTAAATAATATCAATCAGACCCAGCCTGTCCCTTGCTGCCCCTCCTCAATGACCCCGCTAAGCCGAGGCCCGTGTCCCACAGGGGATGCCCTTAGCGAGCGGCCATTTAGTTTTAAGTAGTTTTAAGCCCCGGCTGGGGGCCTTAGAATCTAAGGCAACCACGGGATTGCCCGGTTGAGCAGTAACCAGCCTTAATGTGCTGAACTGCGAGTAGTCCATTCAAAAAAAAAAAAAAAAAAAAACCCACCGAGTCAGTATTGGATTTGCGATACAAGTGATAACTTCGAGAGCGATCTTCGACTGCGAACTCAAGTGATTAATAGTGCGATTGTGTTTTGTGATTAGTGAGTTTATAGTGTAATTAGTGTGGTGTAAATTAAAGTGTCATTTTTGGTTGTTTAATCGGCTGATTTTAATTGTAACGAACCCGAAGCTCGTAACAATTGGTGTCAGAAGAGTGGATTTAAAAGATGCCGATTCTACCAAAGGACGACACGGAGGGTATCCGTACCCGTAGTCAACGCCAGCAAGAGACGGACCAGAGGCGTTTTGGAAGTGCAACGCCGCAGGCTACGGAGAGACAGCTGGCGACCTTAGAGGCCGGCCCGTCCACCGCCGCTCCAGCATCATCATCAGCACCAGACTTTGCTGCTCTGATGCTGATGCTGCAGGAGCAGGCCCGCCGCCAGGAGGAACAGGCTCGTCGTCAGGAGGAACAGGCCCGCCGACAAGAGGAACAGGCCCGTCGATTAGAAGAACAGCTCAAGCGAGACAAGGAGGAACAGGAGCGCCGACAGGAGGAACAGGCCAGCCGACAGGAGGAACAGGCCCGCCGACAGGAAGAACAGGCCCGTCGATTGGAAGAGCAGCTCAAACGTGATAAGGAGGAGCAGGCGCACCGTCAGGAGGAACAGGCCCGCCGACAAGAGGAACAGGCCCGTCGTTTAGAAGAGCAGCTGCAGCGTGATAAGGAGGAACAAGCTCGCCGCCAGGAAGAACAGGCTCGCCGCCAAGAAGAACAGGTTCGCCGCCAGGAGGAACAGTCCCGTCGGTTGGAAGAACAGCTCCAACGTGACAAGGAGGAGCAGGCGCGCCGCCAGGAAGAGCAGATGTTCCTCATGAAGGATCTGCATGCCACTTTCGGCAAAGAAATTAAGATTGTTAAAGATAAGGTGGTTCAGCACGAGAACCGCCTGACGGAAGCTGAATCACGAATCGACCAAATTAATCATCGAGTGGACAACGTGATAGTTGACGTGAGGAAAACGCTGGACAACCTTAAAATAGGAGATGGAATCGCAACCTCTATAGCTACTACACCTTCTCTACGTGGATTCAAAGTGCCGCCGTTCGATGGAACATCTTCCTGGTCGGCATACAAAAAGCAATTTGACGCTGTTATGAAGGCGAACGGGTGGAGTAAGGACCAGGCCATGACTGCTCTCACCCTAGGCCTCCGCGACCAGGCCCTCACTATCCTAGAAGCCCTCGGTAACGAGGTCACTTACGAGCAGCTGGTTGAGGCACTGGAAGCTAGGTATGGCGACGCTCATCTGGAACACGTGTTTAGGGCGCAGCTAAAGGATCGCGTACAACGCAGCGGTGAAAACCTGCAGCAGTGGGCCCTTGAGGTAGAGAAGCTGGTCCGGAAAGCATACCAGTCTGTACCTGCGCTCATTCAGGGGAACCTGGTGCAGGCATTCATCGACGGCATCCGCGACCTTGAAGTAAGGGCTGCCGTGAGGCTCGGGCATCATGAGAAACTTAAAGACGCCTTGGCCCATGCACTAGAGGTGGAAGCTGTGCGGCAAGATCATCGGTCGCATCGCGTCAGGGAGGTTGCAGCGGCTACTGTTCGCGACCGGTTTAAAGGAAACAGCCCTAGATGCTATGGCTGTGGGGAAAGGGGCCACCTACGGTCCAGTTGCCCTAAGCGAACTGTAGATAGGGAAGATAGTCGATCTCCGGAGGGCAGGGCGGTTAACAGCACCGCCCAGCAACTGCAGGGAAACGAGTAAAAGCCAGGACTGCGGGGCGGGTGCTGGCTGATGTTCAGAGAGCCCCAAGGATTTCGATCTCACAAACCCATGACGGGAACAGCCTAATCATCAAGGCCGAGGTCAACGGAACGCCATGTAAGCTGACAATAGACACTGGAGCCTCTCGCACGGTTGTCAGTTCCCAACTAGTAAGTCGGTTCCTTGGGGACTCCGCATACAACCGAGACCGCATAAATTTGGTGACGGCCACCGGTCAGCGCATACCCGTACGCGGAGAGAAAGAGATGGAGTTGAAGCTAGGAAACAGGATCTATCTTCACAATGTTATCGTGGCTGATATAATGGACGATTGCATCCTGGGCCTAGACTTTATGAGGAAGAATTGTTGTGAGATCGACGTTAAGCAAGGAGTTTTGAAATGTGGACAAGAGGAACTTTTCATGGAAGGGGCATTACCAGGAAATGTGTACAGCCTAAAGAAGATTGTTCTTCCGCCGAGATCCGAAACGATTGTGCCGGTTAGTCTTCCTCGGAATTCTGGGCAGACTCATCGTTGTGTGCTTGTGGAAAGGGTAGACAATAACCTTCCTTGGAAAGTGGCCCGAACTTTGGTTAGAGCCACTGACATTTCGGGGGTACGTGTGCTGAACGTTTGTGATAAGGAACAGATGATAGAAAAAGGCACGCTGATTGGTACTTGCGAGGAAGTGGATTGGTTGCGTCGGTGCCAAAATCTATCGACTGGGAACCTCAGCAAGGACGCCCAAACGAAAGTGACCACACTTTTAGATGACTGTCGCAGCGTTCTGTCTCAAAACGAAATGGTCAAGGCGAAGAGAATGTTACTGAAGTATGCCAATGTTTTCTCTTCAAATGATGCTGACATCGGGAAGACTGATTTAGTTCAACACAAGATAAACACAGGAGATGAATTGCCTATCCGTCAGCGGCCAAGGAGATTGCCAGTAGCACGTGAAAAGGAAGTGGAAACCATGATTGAGGGAATGGTTAAGGATGGTGTCATAGAACCTTCATCAAGTCCATGGTGTTCACCTGTAGTGCTGGTAAGAAAGAAGGACGGCACCATGCGGTTTTGTGTTGACTATCGTCGTCTGAACGACGTTACGAAGAAGGACAGCTATCCTTTGCCAAGAATTGATGACACGTTGGACATGCTTACTGGAGTAAAGTGGTTTAGCACGCTGGACCTAAAAAGTGGCTACTGGCAGGTTCAAATTGATCCTAAGGACAAGGAGAAAACCGCATTCTCGACAGGAAAGGGTCTATGGCAATTTAAAGTCATGCCGTTTGGATGGTGTAACGCTCCGGCAACGTTTGAAAGGTTGATGGAACTAGTACTAACGGGGTTAATTGGCGATGCTTGTCTGGTCTACTTAGATGACATCATCATCGTAGGCCGTACGTTTGATGAACATCTGCAAAACCTGGAACGCGTGCTCATGAAGATCCAGAGTGCAAACCTCAAGTTAAGTCCAAAGAAGTGTTCATTCTTCAAACGGCAAGTTAGCTTTTTGGGATATGTAGTGTCGGAAGAAGGTATCCGCACGGATCCAGAGAAAATCACCGCAGTCAAGGACTGGCCAATTCCAAAAGACAAGACGCAGGTCAGAGCATTTTTGGGTTTGTGCTCTTATTATCGGCGATTTGTCAAGAACTTTGCAGACATAGCCAAACCCCTGCACAAGCTAACCGAAGAGAAGCGACATTTCTGCTGGGACGAGAGTTGCGACATTGCATTCCAGGAGCTCAAGGAACGTCTGTGCAAAACACCTATTTTGGGGTATCCTGATACCGGCAAGGAATTTATAGTTGACACAGATGCAAGCGACATAGGACTTGGTGGTGTGTTATCTCAACGGAATGGCGATCAAGAAGTTGTGATAGCGTACTTCAGCAAATCTCTGTCGAAGCCAGAAAGGAATTATTGTGTCACGCGACGGGAATTACTTGCTGTGGTCAAGTCATTGCAGCATTTTAGCAAATATCTGCTGGGGAGGAAATTCCACTTACGAACTGACCATGCTGCGCTGAAATGGCTGTTGCAATTCAAAAATCCAGAAGGGCAAATTGCGAGATGGATTGAACTACTTCAGGAATACGACTTTGTGATTGAACATCGCAGCGGGAAATGTCATGGCAACGCAGATGCATTATCAAGAAGACCTTGCCCTGAAGACTGCAAGCATTGTACTCGGCAAGAGAGTAAAGAAGTCGTACCTGTGAGGATGATCAAGACAGATCTTAGTAACGAGTGGAAGGAAAACTTAGAACGTGCACAGCAGGATGATTTGGACATCAAGCCGATCTTGGAGTGGATGAAGGCCAGTGTTCCGAAGCCTACGTGGAGCGATGTCTCAGCGATGAGTTCCGTCACAAAAAGCTATTGGGCACAATGGGACAGTTTAGTGATTCAGGATGGAGTCCTGTGCCGTAAATGGGAAAATGCTCGGGGAGACAGCTGTCATTTGCAAATGGTTGTCCCTAAAGCTAAAGTACCGGATGTTCTACAGCTGTACCATAATGGTTGTTCAGGAGGCCATATGGGAGTTAAACGGACTCTACTGAAGATACGGGAACGGTTTTACTGGGTCCACTGTCGTGACGATGTTGAGGACTGGTGTCGCAAGTGTACAAGTTGTGCGGCTGTAAAAGGACCTCAGACTCGTAGCAGAGGTGCATTGAAATTGTACAATGTTGGTGCACCATGGGAAAGGATAGCGCTAGACGTCGCGGGACCGTTTCCGGAAAGTGAAAGTGGTAACAAGTATTTCATGGTTGTTATGGATTACTTCACTAAGTGGCCGGAAGTCTTCGCCATTCCAAACCAAGAAGCTTCAACAGTTGCGGATAAACTAGTTCATGAAGTCTTCTGTCGTTTTGGAGTACCCTTGGAGATTCACAGCGATCAAGGAAGGAATTTTGAGTCCCAAATATTCCAGGAAACTTGCCGAGTTATGGGTACTCATAAAACGAGGACAACTTCTTACCACCCACAGTCGGACGGAATGGTGGAACGATTTAATCAGACATTGGAGAGATATCTGGCCAAAGTTGTGGAAAACCGGCAACGAGATTGGGACAAGCACATACAACCGTTTTTGCTGTCATACCGAAGTGCTGTTCACGAAAGCACGTCAGTGACACCAGCTTTCGCAAACTTTGGAAGAGAATTGCGGCTACCTGCAGACCTGATCACCGGAATACCACCTGATGCCCCACGCAGTATAACCGATTATGCGAATGACTTGCGGAACAAAATGAACGACATTCATGAGCACGTCAGACAATCGGGCCAGCAAATGTCTGAAAAGATGAAAACCCGCTATGACCGCAAAATGAACAATAAAGGGTTCGAGGAAGGTTCACTAGTGTGGTTGCACAATCCAGTTCGCAGCAAAGGGAAATCTCCTAAGCTTCAAGCTAAATGGGACGGACCGTACCGGATTGTGACAAAGATCAATGACGTAACCTACCGTATACAGAAAGGTACAAGAAGCGCTCCGAAGATCGTCCATGTTGATCGACTGGCGCGTTATTATGGGACTGATAATGCTCGGGACGAGCATGTCTTAGGAGGGGGCAGTGTTGCGCGCCACAATCAAGTAAGGAAGATAGCGGCATTCGGTACCACTAGCGCCATCTAGTATCGAGTAGCCGAACTAGTGAAGTCAAGGACCTTCGAGATTTTTCTATGCTAGAATTCTCGGACCTTAGTCGGTCGCGACCGATATGTACGCGAACTTTCTGGAGTTCTACTCGGCGCTCTATATAAGGCCGGCGCATGTACCGACCGAGTCAGTATTGGATTTGCGATACAAGTGATAACTTCGAGAGCGATCTTCGACTGCGAACTCAAGTGATTAATAGTGCGATTGTGTTTTGTGATTAGTGAGTTTATAGTGTAATTAGTGTGGTGTAAATTAAAGTGTCATTTTTGGTTGTTTAATCGGCTGATTTTAATTGTAACGAACCCGAAGCTCGTAACAATAACTTTAATTTCGGAACTCGGTGTTTTTGATTGCTTTTTTGTTTTGAACATACCGACTTCCGAAATTAAAGTTATTTTGTACTTTTTGGTTTTTTTTTGTTTAGAAGTCGGTTGTATTTTTCAAAACAAAAAAGCAATCAAAAACACCGAGTTCCGAAATTAAAGTTATTTTGTACTTTTTGTGTTTGTTTAGAAGTCGGTTGTATTTTTTGTAAAAAGTTTTTTTATTTTTCACTTTTTAGTGGTTCACTCGCAGCTAAACATACCCATCACAGCGTACGTGGTATAAATTGGTGTAAACGATAAACAAACATGCGATTTCAGCTATCCCGACAGATTTGCTATCATTTATTGAAATTAACAAAAACCCGCTTGTTCGATTTCGATAAAATTTTCATGGGACCATTTGGGAAGTTATACCCTTTCCAACAAAAAAAGAATTTTTCAAATCGGTTGGCAAGCGACGGAGTTATGCCCGAACAAACATTAAAACGACTAGAATATAATGTTGTCGTAAAATTATGGTCATTTATTTTTTCATACTCATAAGGATTAATTTATTCCATATGTTATATAAATTATAATACAATATAAATTACAATTAGTCATCGGTATAAGGATTTAATAGTAGTATTAAAAATCTGTGCTTGGGTACACAGTTTTTGCAAAACGAAAACCTGAGTGGTCCACCTATAGCCATTATAATAGCGTAGGTATTATATATGAACACGGCACCCGCCACTGAGCGCACCGCGAAAGTCCCTTAGGGGCCTCGTAGATGTGCGCGTCTGTGTGAGTGTGCCGTTTCGACCGTTTGTTCGTAGTTTCTGTACTGTTCCATATTTCTACTGTGGTAGTAGGCAGGCTGTTGGTAGGACAAACAAAAGGATAAATATCACGAAACAAGGGCATCTCTCACTTGACACAAGTTTTAGCTTGTGTCAGGATGGGAAATTGGGCAGGTGCCAGACCATGCATTAGTTAGGCTTGGCCTGAATTTGCGACGCGTTATTATGTAAATGATTGATCTCATCATTACCCTGCAAGGTAATTTTGAGATCGATCACTGCACCATCTACACCATTTATTTCTGATAGTTCCTTGACATTCGGACGGATCATGAAACTGCGACTACATTAACTAAGAAACCAGACATGTGCGTGTCGGGACACGTGTAGTGAAGGGTTCCGTAATACAATTGCCTACACATCCTAATTAACTGTGATAGTTTCCCTACTACCATGATTTTTTTCGTCTCCAAAACAACCGTTTAGCTGGCAGAGACACGCTCTACCCTAATAGAAATGACAGTAAAGTTTATTATGTCGCAAACAGATACTTTGATAGAAAAATAGTTTTCGCACACCCGCAATATTTTTAAACGAACTTTCCAATGACATCTCACCGTGGGATAGACGATATACGAGAAAATGTTTTTTTTTACACTCTTCTAAGAGCATTTTTTGCACACTTCACATTCGCGCGCATTTTTTCGTTTCCGTAAAAAGAAGCCTACTTAGGCAGCTAGTGTTTTATTAATTTTATTTCTGTGTAATAAGGATAGTTTATATTAAGGAATCGCCTTGGGTTTGTTTTCGTAAGTTTTCTACCAAACAAGTACCTAAATCTATGAGAAATGTGCTTTTATGTGTGTTATTAGTGCTTGCGTTAAGTAAACCTGTGATCGTGATGGCCCTGACACTTATTTGCGGAGAATGTCATCGTAAATGCCAATTAGGCATATAAAAATAGTTAAAGTGATTATAGTGGTTAATACGATAGTGATATCCCGACAAATGTTCGGACCTATGGTACGAGGCGCGTTGCGCGGTTGCCAACCCGAGAAACGAGGAGTCGCCGCTCTGAAAAGGACGTAAGCCAGCTAGGTAAGTAAGTATAATTATCGAATGAATTGAAATGTGCTCCAGGATGAAACCAGTACTCCCAGAGAAATGATCAGCATACTGAGATATTGGTACGGCAACCAATCCAATAATTAGATGAGCTCAGCAGGGCTGGTGTCTGTGTTCAGTAGATGGCAATTACATGAATAACATTACTACGCCGACGATATGGTGCTGCTGCCTAGCTCATCTGTTAAAGCCCTCGACATGCTCACAGGAATTTGTGAGAAGTGTGTCACATGGCCTCAGGTAAAACAACAAAAAAAGATCTACTCGTGAAGTCGGGAAATAAAATTCACACGACTATTCCACCGGTTACACTTGGAGGAATTAGTTAATCAATTCCGGTAAGTAGAGGCACCAAATTCTAGTACCTGGGGCATTGGGTCACTGAGGACCTCTCGGATGACTTGGATATTGAGAGGGACCGCAGGGCATTGGCAGTTAGATGTAATATGCTGGCGCGCAGGTTTGCGAGGTGCACAAAAGATGTAAAAATTATGTACTCTGTTTAAGGTGTACTGCTAGACAATGTGCACCTGCAGCCTGTGGGTCTGATATATGAATAAGCTAACGACTGAACATGGGCACAAGCGTTTCCGGAACTTTTGGAAATCCACACAGAGTTTAAATCCTAAACCTTCGGTTCCGGTGAGTGTGGATGGAGTTGAGAAACCGGGGGAGATTGCGGATATGTTTAGGAGGCATTTCACGGTGGATCCACGTTGGGCAGAATAGCAGGTGCGTGTCACTGAGGGCATCATGTCTGGAAAGCCATTAAACATTTCGGCAAAGCAGATTGAAATCTGCCGGATATTGAACACCAGTGTGCAGGTCCGCATCTTCCTAGGGTCCTATCGATGCTGTACAACATCTGCGTGAGACATTCCTACCTGCCTGCAGATCTGATGAGGACGATAGTTGTGCCTATAGCGAAAAATAATACTAACAATGCGTCAGATAAGGATAACTAGACCGATCTCTTTGACCACTGTAGCAGCTAAGGGGCTTGACCGTTTGTTTGAGCTTAGGATAAGGGAACAGCTTAAGCCAAATGGTGAACAGTTCGGTTTTAGAGCTGGGTTATCCACCGAAACTGCTATTCTGGCGATCAAGCACACGGGTACTATAGGTACTGACAGAAGTACTCATTGTGTATGCTGCCTTTCTTGATCTCTCCAATGCTTTCGACCAGAGATGTGACTTATCTAAGATACAAGTATCTTAAATACAGATACAAGATACAAAATAGGTACCTACGTATTTTGTATCTTCCAAGGTATTGTATTTAAGTACTTACTTTTTTTTTAACTAAGTGTAATCTTGTATCTTGTATTTAAATACCTTTTGTTTGGTACCTATCTTAGTATTTTGTAGATACTATGTTTGCCAAAATACTTTAGGTAATAGATAATTGATTCTATTGTGACGTCGTAGGTGATGGTGTGGTGTACGTTACCCCAACAAGAAAGTATCTCCTAGAGTTATACTCACCAACCAACAATACGCTCTACTCATATGAGTAGAACGTATCTAGGCTTGTTTCCACTAAGAATAAATCGGATGGCTTTGAGTTTCTAATGATTAACCATGATAATTAGTAAACAAAAAAACAACTTTGCTATTAATATAATAAAAGATTAAAAATATTTTTGCTAAATAAAATCGACAAAATGAGGCGTTTAATCACGTGACATTAAACACCAATCAGAGAAGACCATGGAAGCATGACGTCACACCTCGCGAAACGCTATGTTGTTGCTTGCATTTTTGTATAAAGTGAACATGTTATTTCGTGAGTTTTCAGCAATTGTTTTTAAATTAATACAGTTCGTTTTGAAGAACGCATAAACTTGGGGTACTACTTTCCTTTGGCTCATTCAAAGACTCTGCGATTATTGACATCCTTCGTTTTTTTCAACTATGGTCGTCCCTTATAACTGCATGTCCGTTTATTTCTATCTTCTTGGCATTTGAACTTCTTTGGTATACAACCTGGTTTCATGCGCACTTGAGAGACTAACCATAATGATACTCTTTATAATTTAATCATATCGTTTGGCAACTAAAAAAATAAGAAAAGTAGGTGTGAATTATTACATTTTATAAAACGAAAATAATATTTTCACTTCAGTAGCTCAAACATGATTGTAGATTTTGCTGCCTGAAATCAGTGAGCAACTTTTAAATTATTTATTTTCAGAAAGCCGCGAATATCTCATTCAGCCTTGGGATAATCCTGGTTAATCATACTTACAATTCGAAATATTTACACTACCTATCTCTTTCCCGCCATTGGAAGAGATAGAGACAAAGACTAGCCCTTTCGAAGTTCCGATTTTGAATTCGACCTCAAAGACAAACACGTTCGGAATTTTGGTACTAACTAAAGAAATTTTGCAAAAAGATAATTATTTCTCTTATTGTAATTTATTGAATTTTTAACTTATTGATGTATTTAAACGAAAATAAGTATTTAAGTACTGCAAATAGAACTGATATTTAACCTCTAAATATTTATTTCTAGTTTCAATAATGTTACATAATATATTTTGAATAATAAAATAACATGGGTGCTATTTCCGAACACACCTTAATTTAAATAAAAGAGCTGGAATCTTTCGTGGCTGGCGTAAAGAGTTGAAAAGTTAAAAAATATTAAAATAATTGTAAAATATGAGTGAAACTAGCTACGAGAACGGTATTCTAACACCGGAAGAGTAAAAACAACAAGTTATTTACTCAAATAAATCATAAAACCCTATTCAAGTCATAAAATTTTATAGGTTTTGTATGGTATATTATGGTAGATTTTGCAAAATTCGTTTCTTTTACTATACATTTATAAATAGATACATCGAGTTGTGTTTTAATACTTACATCAAAATGATCTTCACAGAAATAAATTGTGGAATCAGTTGATAAAGTAAGAGAATCTTCCCACCTTGCCATTTTTAACCACTTTCTTCGTATTTGTTTATTATTTGGAACGTATATGAATAATTTGTTTTGCGTTTTTATCGTTGTACTTTTACATTGGGGCACTATACAGTATTTATTATACGAGGAATTCATTATTTATTAAAAAACACAGCTGAGTGTTATAAACAAACACGACTGTTTCGCGAGGTGTGACGTCATTACAGACGCCATGACAGACTTGGCCTTTTTCGCTGTCAATTTCAAGTTCATTTCAAAAGTCTCAAAATACTAACGTAACCTATTTTTCTTAAAATAATATATTTTTGGGGTGAAATAGATGCTAAGCTATAGTTTTAAACTAATTTCCAAATTTTGTCAACTAGCCTATTGTCGGTGCCTTATCTGCTGTAAATGTGCCCCCACATAAAAAATGTGGGACCCCTGTCGATTTGAAAAAATAACGGAAAGACGATTTTTGATAGGGTAACGTTTTTCTAGCAGGAAAATTCTAAACGAGTGATCGGAGAGAAAAAAAATGTGCATGGCCAGAGAGCTTATATGTGTGCCAAAATGTGCCCCCAAAAATAAAATCTGTGCCCCTTCAGATTTTCGAGATATTGCATTTCCTGCTGGAGTAACGTTTTGATGAATCGTATGTATAATGCATGTGCTCCTGTAGAATAAACCAACATACACGAGTAGCTCTTAATGTGTGCCCCTTAGTGCCCCAATTAGATTTAAGAAAATATTTATAGTTTTCAAGTTATCGTGGTTTTATGAAAACCCGAAAAAACATAAAACTGAACTAAGCAACTAATTATTTGATATAACATTCAGTTTATATACATATCCACATACAGGTTTAATGGCGGTCAAATAACTCCGCGCGCATTGTGACCGTGAACGTGGAGAACTGAATAATATCATCATAATTTGTTAGGTATATACTTACAGGATACTAATGAAACTTCATATAAGTAACTACATTTCAATGCAGTTACAAGCTACAAAATAAAAGTAAGTCTTTAGAGCTTATTTAGAGTGGTAGTACCTATTGAAGAGTTTTTATATATTACCTAAATATTACTAAATAACCTTTATGTGGTGCATTATTTTGGTTTATTTATTGCAAACTAATTCCTAAGAAAAATATGTATAAAAGATGATAAGAATCCGCTTAACCATTTCAGAGATCCAGCAAAACCACAAACGTTACTCCAGCAGGATCTCGAATAACTTCGCAGCTACTACGACTAGCAGCAACAGCAGCTACGACTATTTTCGGCATTATTTGCTGGGATAACGCACACGCTAATTAAACCTGCATAATTGTAGGCTTAAAATAAATTTTCCTTAAGTCTTGAAATATTGATAATTTAGTTATACATACATAGGTACACATAGTTGTTTGTTGTGTAAAAGTTTTATAATAAAGATTTTATTAAGATTATAAAGAAAAATTTTGCTGTTGAACTACCGACACTTAGGTATGTGCGCCTTATCAAAAACAGTTAGCAGCAACTTGACGCGCATACTTTAAGTCACAGAAGGCTCAAGCACGAACAATACGATTTCTCATATTTTCTCACCAAAATCTAGGAACCTGACTAAAACCAACCCGTGATCCTTCTTGTGCCCTTTGCGTTCCAGGGCTGCGGTGACTAAAATCTAGGAACCTACTTATTGAGCCTGTGTTTGGAAGCTACCTACTTCAATTTTCGCTACTTCGATCGCTTCGCTTGCCCTGGAGATTGAAGTATTCATTTACATACTCCTGTTTCTATATTTTTCAACAAGTAGTTTTGTTTTTCGCTATTGACTCAGAAACAACAGTTTTTTCTCAGTAGTAGTAATCAAAAGCTAAAAGCAATATCTTACATAGGTATTACGTTCTCAAGCAGCAACTAGGTATATTATTTTGTAAAGGTTTAAAAGAAACCTAAAATGAATTTTAGGTTTTTAAACGTGCTAGATTGAAGTGCGAACATTTTCGAGTTTATGTCACTCGCTCTTTCACCAGAGTATAATTTATTAATTATTCAAGTACATACCTAATCCTAACACTTCCAAGAAAAGGTGTTGCAATTTTCTTCAGCGCAGAGCTCGCTTCGCTAGCTTTTTCAATACTCCTGACTGATATAATTTTTCCATTAGGTAGGTAATAAGGGGACAAAATGTCTCCTTTTTCTGTGTTTTTAAATACAAAAGTTATGCATTTATTTCTGACAAATAAAGACTTTTTTGTTTTTATTTATAGGTACTTACCATTACAAAAATTCAGAATGCTATATAAAGGAGTGATTCCTCCGTCCTCCGTCCTATAAGTTCACACACTATATCTGGCATTGCAAATTCAGATGCATGGGTACACGGATAATACATGCCACAAAATTCCAAAATTTCCCCCATGGAGTGGATTTCCCAAATGGATGACGATGACTATGTGGAAGTCAAAACAAAGTTTGAATCCGTTTCCTTAAGTTATCTGGTACTGGGACTGTATTAGGTACCTACTTGGGTGTTAGCTAAGCAACGGCAGAATAATATAATTTGAGAAGTGTTACCTACTCGTGTGTTAATGTTGACTTCCGCGAAGTCTGTAGACAATCTTAACAGCGATCCTAACAATTCTTTTCGGTACTTATAACGTTTGTTTTTTTATGTTAATTTTATTGGTTTTTGTCAGCTAATATTACCGACTCTAAGAAGATTCTTTAGAAGTTTTAAATTTAATCGATGCCCTGATTTAATAGGAAATGAGAGCAAAGCTTTCCTGAGTTTAATCTGTGATCTTTTGACGCCGCGGCAAGAGGAACAAAATTGACAGGTCTCATTAAAGTTGGACAGTTTCTAATGGTGAAGTAGAAGATATTAAAGATGATTGCTTTGACACTGATGGTTTATTGTAGTATTATATAGCACTAACATAAGTTTGCAGTAATATACTTTGTAGTTCCTACTATTGATGTGAATGTTGATATCTGATAGGTAGGTACTAATTTTGTCCAATATTGCAGTTCCTACGACTTCGAGTGTTAGGTTATGTGTAGGCCAGCGGCAGAGTTGACGAACGGAAGAGAAGAAATCCACCTACTTAAAACTCTGAAACAAAACAAGCTGTGGCCCACAGGGGCTAATTAAAGTACCTACCTACGTGAATCTTGTTAGTGAGAAGTTTTGTCCTTTACCACTTTACATAAAAGTAAAGTGTGAAACAGACATTTTTTAAATGTGCTAGCTGTGGTGTGTCCTGTGTGCTATGCCCAGTGTTGGCGGACAGCCGGCCATGCTCGGACACAGCGTTTTCCGCAGCGCAGTCCTCTCCGCAAATTCGAAGAATTTATTAACGCTTGGCGGTTAGCCGAATCGTTTTTGTTTCTCCTTTTTTCACTGACCATACTGCTGCTGCAGCGAGACTAGTGTAAAAACAGAAAAATCTGAACGTTTTTTTTTTATATTTATATGCGTTTTCTTTTTGCAAGCATTCACGAGTTCGTTCGTTCAAGTGTTGGTACGCGTTGGTAGCGTATGCAGATGATATTAGCTTTTATTAGTAAGAATTTATTATTTCGCTAATTAAACACAAAGAAAGTGCATCGAAATGGAAACAGAATAAAAGAGCTACACTTTTAATAGACCGAACAGCAACAGCAATAGTCATGTAAAGTTATGAACAAAATTTATCGTGAAGGTAAGTGCCAATTGTTGCAAACTAGTACTAAAGCGTCATGGCCAATCATCAAGCGCAGTTATCTGGTTGGTGGTCGCCCGACCATGTTGTTGCATTTTTGCAACAAGCGCGCGGCGAAATGTACGTATGCACATAGTCGTTGTAATGCCGCGAAAGCCTGTCTCGTAAATATTTCGCGCACGCAATTTACAGCTTTGGGAATCCTCTTAACGGAATACAGGGGCAGTTAGTGAGCCGAGGGTATTTATAATTTTAACGACGACCACACTGAACCGCTATTGTTCTTTAGATAACTGCTGGAATACCTACGCATTTATTTAAGTCGTTAAAATATTTTCCTTTCACAATTTAAGCTATGTATTGAATATTGAGTAGCTACCTACAATATTCATACAGCATGGAAAAGCTTTAAAGCGTACTTGCAAAACTGAATTACAAAAAAATTGGAGCTTGGTGACTGTATGATTCGAAACACTTTACAAAGCAAATGCATTTTGAAGTTTGTAGTTTGACGAAAACACTGACCAATGATACTTATTTATTTCCTTGTCCACGGTTCGAGCTAACCAAAGACTGTCGAGAGAGGATCTCAAGTGAATTACCGAACATTCTGAGTTAATTTATCCCATCACAAAGCTATTCCAAACCACCACAAAAACGAAGAACAAACAACAAAATGAAAAATACAAAAGTGCAAACTTCTTGAACTGCAGATATCAGCTTAAATATCCGCGCGTTAGTTTTGTCTGGCAACAAAATGTTTCATATTATTGTCGTGTTATACTTTTCTACTTAACGTGGACTCGCAAGTGTGTCGGTGTCTCGGTGTCGCCAAGTAACGGTGCTTCCGTTGTTTTGCCAAGTTTTAACGAGTTTGTCGGACACGGCTGGAAGTACAGAAGTGCCGCCGCCGACGGAGTGGCGGCGAGACTTCACGCCCACATATGTTACACCCTGGAACAGATATTTTCTTATATTTTTGCTAAAATTACCTTTGACGCAGATGTTATGATTTTTTATTGAAGTTAATTTCGATTTTTTGAGCAGGTGGCGTCTTCAAGGCATCCTCTTTGTTCGCGTTTGATAACTTCATTAGGTTTGTCGCGAGATCTATCTATACATATAATGAATCTGTAGAAGAGTCGTTTTTATACATTACAAAATTTTCCAAAGAATAGCCTGGGAGTTAAGTAATAACTAACAGAACCTGAAAAATTACTTTTAATTACGTGAAGCACATACATACACGCAACGCCATCTATTGAAATAAAATAGTAATAGTTTAGAATGCATGGAAATAACGCCAAAATATATTATTGAATTATTTGTGAAACTTTTAAAAGTAAGAAAAAGTGAACATTTTATTATCTTGTCGTTATAACATCCGAACATATTATTTGAACAGATCAATTTTATGGTCGATAGATGTCGTTATTCATAACGTTATTCACAACGTCTGTTAATGCACATAACTTACAAGCGTAAACGATTAGGATTGCCAGGTCTTAAAACTTGAAAATAAAAGGTGCGACCAGCCGATTTAGCCGTAAAAAATTGGAAAAAAGGCCGGAAAACCTATCTGTTTAGTGTTTATAAAATAATATTTAGTATGTACGTATACGGAGTTCGTGGTTAAAGAATAACAGCCGTACGGGTTGACCTTAAAGGTTAAGCAACACTTGCTGAGGTTGGTCTGTCCATGGGTGACCATCTTAACATACCGAGATTAGCACGCTAAGCTCCCGGTTGTCATTTGTCGTAGTCGTTACGGATTGTCAAAAACCGGAAAATCTGACACCAGTCTGACCAAGTTGGTAGGTAGTGCCGCGTTACCTAGTAAATGGTTTGTGGAGGTTTGGTAGGCAGTCGCGCCACGTAATATTTATTCAGCTGAATTTGGTTTGACTGGCCTCAGTATAGTTGGGACAAGGATAGGCAGATAATAGTATGTACATACGTATAGTATTAAGCCCATGTAATTCCCTGTGTAACCTTTTTATTTCCATATTTCTAAGAGGGTTCAAATATTGTCGACTGTACGTACATTTTATTTATGCGACATTTTTTGTGTGGGGACAGCTAGTAATAAATAAATAAATAATTGACGAGGTGGATTTCTCATCTGATGATGGTCCAGCAGCATAGGAACCCATTGAATGCAGTGGATACCTATCACCATCATCTGATGAAGATTGCATTGCTAATTCAGCTTGCTATTTCTGTGAGTTTGTATTATAAAATCGTCAACAATATTGAAAAAAAAAAAATTTTGTAAGTTTATGTTGTTGGTGGTACTTTCAACATTTTCCATTGAATTCGATCGGTTGTTGCAAATCATAAGTTTAGAGCGTATTTTGAAACTGAGATTAGTGTGGGTTAAAAATGATTGTATAATTCATATCTAACAATAAATTAAAATTATATTATAGTTATTTACTTCTTGTGTATCTAATAATACTTACATGTGGTTACAAACAAACGACAATTATTAGACCCTGTATTGAAATTGATGTCATAAATATCTTCGTACCTGCCGATTTTTGGCTGCACTGAACTTTGGTAGGTACCTAAGGGATGTCGAAAAATAAGTACTACCTTCTTTATTTAGTGTAAACCAACTTAGTACCGCCTACCTATCGACACACTCGCAAGCACACACTCGGCAAAGCGAAATCTTAAAGCGTGACGCAAGGGATCGAAGACAAAGAACTTTCCCGATTTAAATTGCGACTCTTCAAACTTCGCAGCGATATATCAATCCAGCACAATATACCCACCATGCCACCCACAGTTGGTTTACTTTTGTCTCTCGCTCAAAGCAGTTCGCTTACTGCGATCACCGATCCGGCTGGACCATTGGTAGCACTTAAAACTGCCGTTAAAAGGGGCACCTTTCAAAAGCGGAGTATAAATAACCCAACCAGCAGCATTTACGTTAGCGACGATATTTTACGATATTCTTTCATTCCCATTTGCAAATTCAATCGAAATGTACAACCATGTAGGTGCTTGTTTCAAAGGTTTTTGCTGAACTGCTGAATTTTGGTGTTGTGAATTACAATTCATAGCTGTTCTGCTTTAAATGTTCTTTTTGTATCTAAACGAGACTCATTTCTGGTCAACCTGAAAGTTTTATTTCATAATTCCAGTTTGTCGATCGTAGAAATTCATCATGCTTTATCAGAATCATGGATAGAATGAGGACCGTATCCCTAATCCATACTAATATTATTGATATGAGTTTCGGGTTCATTACAATAAAATTAGCCGATTAAATAACCAAAAATGACAATTTAATTGCAGAATACTAATATACACTTTAAACTCACTGATTATGTAACACAATCGCACTGCTAATCACTTAAAGTTCGCAGTTGAAGATCGCTCTCGAAGTTATCACTTTGTTTGGATGGGAAATCATCAAATGACTTCTCCCGCTCTAGGCGGAGCGGAAGGGAGTGTCAGACTCTTACTGACTAAATCCCACCCGTAATCCTTCTTGTGCCCATTGCGTTCCAGGGCCGCGGTGACTCTTTCGAACAAATTCCGATTCCGCAACCCTAGCTGGCACTGACCCTATGGGGCCCCGTCTTCGTTGCTGACGGCCCTTTGAGACGCGCGTGGAACACGACGTGCTGTGGACTCGGGCCTGGTTGCTATCGGACGGCGAGCCACCCATAACTCGCCATCCGCAGGCCCGCGCCCACGGTGGCCGGGAATCGCCCTGCGTTTCCCGACGCCCGGGGTATCTTCTTCGAAGTTATCACTTGTATCGCAAATCCAATTCTGACCCGGTTGGTATATGTATGTGTGCCGAGTAGTTCCAGAACCTTCCATTGTAGAAAGTTCCAGAAAGTTCGCGTACATATCGGTCACGACTGACTAGGGTTCGAGAATTCTAGAATGTTCTAGCATTGAAAAGTCTCGAAGGTTCTTGATTTTACTAGTTCTGCTACTCGATACTAGATGGCGCTAGTGGTACCGAATGCCGCTATCTTCCATGCTTAATTGTGGCGCGCAACTTTATGTTTGTATCTATTTCTTATCTCTTCACGTCGTTACAGCTGAACGGACCAAGTCCTGCAATAGGATATACTCCTTTTGCTCCCGGGAATATGTTTCCATGGAATAATTAGGTACGATTTTTACGCAGGTAAAACCGCTGGCAGAACTTATTTACTAATTGATGAAAAAAAAAACAAAGACAGTTAAAAATACAGAACTTTAAATTTTAGTTAAAGTAGGTAAACGGACAACGAAAATGACAGTGCACATTCATTTAATACAGACAAGTGAGCGCCGGTGATCATGTAGGTACATAGGTACGGATATGCACGTCATGCACTATTGCTATTATACTTAGCGCAGTTGTCCTAACCTTCATCAGTAATATGTCTTAATCACTTATCTAGGTAGAGTGAAACCTACTTCCCATTTGATGAAAAAGTTTGAATAGTTCGGGTTTAATGGTAAACCACCAACACCACTGTTCCAACAACTGTCAAACCTTAGTTTCATGTCCAGTGGTCGCCTTATTACCTAGTTTCGATTGTTCGATTTGACTTTGCAAGCTTTAAATTGCCTCCTTAATCACAAAATGAATTAGTGAAGTTGAAATTGATTTAATTTCACTGTCAATAAATTGCATTGATATTAATTAATAAGACTTTACGTACCAACCTGAATGATGTCGAAAGAGGTCATACATACAATCCGTACGGGTCAAATCAGATGAGAACCATGTAGAAGTCATTTGATGATCCAGAAAAAAAGGGCATCAACGCCCTTTTTTTCTGGATCATCAAATGACTGGCACTCTGGGTGGAGCGGAAGGGACTGTTAGACTTATTCCGTTGCAGGGCCGCGGTGACTCTTTCGAACAAATTACGCAACCCTAGCAGGCACTGACCCTATGGGACTCCATCTTCTTTGCCGACATCTCTTTGAGGCGTAGAACACGACGCGCCGTCGACCCGGGCTGAGGCGTAACAGGTACCTACTTCCCGAAACAGCTATGCCCAGTAAGCACCTGCGTCAGGCGGAAGGTTAAGGCGTTTCCCTGACCAAATAACCTTGAGCATTCGTTCCCTTTGCCGCCCGCATCCCGCGCACGCCCTTTTATCATAGAATTCACACAATTTTGGAATTTAAAAAAATAAGCGATCTTTTTAAATGAAATAAAACGTGTAGAATATTGTAGATTTTTAAATTATCTATCCATCCATAGAACGTGGAATGTGATAATAAGACATCGAACATTAATAATGTGCTTTTACATGTAGATTATTTCTCATAACTAATGAGTTAATCGTCTCTGAATAGCGAAGAAAAACGCGCTATCGCAAGGTTTTGGTCGGGGTATCGCCTTAAGACGCCGTGGCGTCTCTCCAACCCCTGTTTAAAGAGGGGACTTATCGCCGCAATGGTAGCGTGCCCAGCGCTGGGTTGCAACAGTGGGTTGTCTCGTGAGATCCGAGCCGGTGCTCAGTTCGCTGCGCTGCAATTTGCCACGGCAGCAGAGTTTCACCTCGGCATGGCGCCTCCACGTATGGAGGTTGAGAATGCCTTTTTTCTGGTTTGGAAGTTATCAAATGACTTCTTCCGCTCAGAGCAGATTGGAAGGGAGTGTTAAGACTCCTACTGAGTAAAGGTTGAGAATGTCACTGAACTGGTGGTCCTTTAAGGAAAAAAAAACACACTGATTTGGGTGTGCAAGTAACTACTTTTGAGAAATCGCTAAACTTAGAACTTTAAGGAACTCAAAGATTTTATGAATAATGGAAAAGTTAGGACATTTGGGTCGGCCGCATAAAGTATCTACTCAAACTGTAATACAATACTGAAATCCAAAGTAAAAACAAGGACAAGTGCAAGTACCCCTATGACTATGTACAGTCGGTGATAGCAATTAACTGACCCCTAAAAATTAAACGTATTTGAACCTTTTGCTTGTTAGCAGTAAGCTTATCGAACTAGAACAACGTTGAAACTGGTTCAACGTTTACGATCAATAAAATAGTTATTCGAATTTGATCTTTAATACGCAGTGTTAAGGTAGGTATGTTCTTGAATATTATTTTAACTTGTAATATAAATACGTAATTTCGATCACTTTGAATATGTTTCAAGTGGTCTAGTGGTGACTGTAGTGAGCTGACAAATCGTGTTTGTAAGTTCGTAACCAGCGTAATTGACGCGTTTGTTTCTATTTTGTATATTCATTTTAAGTTATAAATAATAAATTACAACTTTAGCAACAACAAAAAAAAAACGAACAGAAGTAAAAAACCAAAATGGTGGTAAAAACGATTTTATTTTATAAAAAAAATATTATAAGAATAACATAAATGATATTGATGACGACACAAAGATGATAATATTTACCTGCTTACTAATAACGTTGTTAACTGCACTGAGTTTAATTTAGTGAATCAGCATGTTATAATATTTAGAAATATAGCTATGTATTTCTATTTCATAACAATAACATCACCACATTAAATATCATTTAAGTAAATAAAACGGCATTATACGTTGAAGTTCTACCTGGTCTACTATATATCAATTTGTTTTATGAATAGTTATTTTAGTTATAAAATAAGGTTTTGACAAAAAACTAGGTATTCGAAATACTTCGTTACAAATTATAACAATAGTTAATTTAACACACACACTGACATACGTTAGTATTGTTTGTGACCAACACTGGTTACTCAAGTTATTCATGCTTTTAATAGCGAAGTGGAGCACCATTTTTTCTATTACTTGTTGCAAGCGGTCCCGCATACCGCGCACCATATTCCAACAACAATCACTTCCACTTGCAGTTGAATGAGTAGGCAAAAATGGGTGTTCAGTATGCCTTCGAACAATTGCTTGATGACGTTCTGACACAGAGTATGTAACATAGTAGGTTTTGGTCCAGGACGATCTTTTTGAATATTCCCTGCCTCTTCAAAATGTCTTAGCGATAATCTGACTGTATTTCTCTGAAACAACACAATAAGCATAATTTTAGTAACGAATAGGTAAACATAATTTATCGATTAAGTTTGAAAAAATAAGTTTATCAAATTAGATTATATAAATCAAATTAGACCTATAAATGATCTCAAATTAGACTCATAATGAAACACAGTTAATTGTCTATTATTCTACATTCACCGGCTTTTAAGCAAACTAACGAATTAAGGAAAAAGTATAATTATAAATGAAGCATAAAAAGAATATACTTACTTACCGCTATATTAAGTTTCCTAGCAATCGCTTTAATACCAACATTCTCCTCATGCAAATAGATTATTTTGTATTTTAAATAATCACTCAACTCAACTTGGACATGACGATTAAACTAACAAAACTAATAACAAATTAATAAAAGGAAAAAAGCCAATTTAGTAAGGCAAGTTAAAAATTTTTCGCGTGTTCAATGCTATTTGTGCATAGAATATCTTGTTCAATTTATTCTTCTACCTCATATTCCTTATGTCATATCTATAGCAGTTTTTGTTGAATACGCATATTGACGTCTAACTACCCACTTATTAAAATAGGTAAAAAGTTATAAATAAATGACCTAATACCAACCTCTTAAAGCTCAAGTTTGCGTATCAAAATTATTTATTGTTTCTGTTCATCGAGTAGTGTTAGTCTGATAAACTCATACATATTGAATAACGTTTAATGTTATGAGCATAGGGTGTAAAATCGAGTAATTTTTAGGGGGGTCAGTTAATTGCTATCACCGACTGTACCTCGTATGTAGATTGTGATAGAGAATATTTATTATTTTCGAGTTTACATTATCTACAGAAATGTGCAAACTGTGAAAGCACTTTTATTCCTCTGACACATATTCCTATAACTCACTTGCAGCAGAAAATTAAAACAATTATTTTACCATTTCAAAACTAATTATTTTACTATTTATTTCTTAAACGCTTAATTAATCTTTATATTGATTTATGAAATATATCTTTATGAAATTATGGGCATAACCTCTATTTTTACATTTGGCTGAAATAAAATATCATGAAAAAATACACCGAACAAACAATATTCGTTATAAAATAATTCTACTTGTTGATAAGTTTGTTATATTGAAAAATATAAAATATTGAATTGTGTTTCTGTGAAATATGTTTTATTCAAGTAAATATATATCGACGGTTAAAAGGATATAGGGTATAAGCGACAAAAAATGAAATGTTCAGGAGAGCCGTTCAAAGTTTTAAATTTTAGAAAAACTGACGTATTTTTGTCATTTATTAAGATATCGTGAAAACTAAAAAAGTTATAAAATCAGAAAAAAATGGAGCATTTACCGGTATTTTTAGTTTTAATGATTCGACGCTATTTAAAGTGGTTTTTGTCGCTTATAACAATAGCTTTTAATTTTCCAATGAGGAAATATGGCATAAGATACAAATGACAAAGTAAAATATTAAAGGATAAGAAGCCTAAGCGACATAGCGATTTCTCACACCGCAAGGTAAAAGGGTATAAGAGACTAGATAGTTCAATAAGTGTTATAGGAAAAGAAGGATAAGGTACTTTACGCAGTGGTTGTATCAACGGTAATAGAGCACAAGAAACAGTCGGCATTCAAAACAATACCAGGATATAAGACATTAGTGACACACAATGTCGCTTGAAAGCAAAGGAAAAGAAGGATAATCAACATTTGGCATTGCGTGAGTCTATGGAAATATGGATGAAAAGACACCCCAATAATAATGATTTAGCGCAACCAACACGATCCTTCATCAGGATAAGAGCTAAAACGGGTATTACAATACACTGTAATTGGGTCCCTAACTCGTAAAATAGGGTGAAGTATTTTATAAGTATTAGGGAGTCGATTTTCATACAAAAAGACTAAGGATCCTTAGTCTTAGGGGCCTGTTTCAGTATACCCTACCCGTTCAAGTAATTCAAATTTACACTAAATAATAGATTTCAAAGATGATAGTTTGTCATTATAGTCATATTCATGTCACTTACTTACTTATTTACTAACAAGCGGATAGTAGGATTTTTTAAATAAAAAAGAAATTTTTTATGTTTTCAATAAGGAGTGGTTAGGTAGCCAACCCGCCTGCCCAGCGTGGCGATTATGGGCAAATACCTCCAATGCAGAACAACAAAAAGCCACGGCCTCCAGTTCCCGGCGGTCCCGCTATTCCTGGTCATGGTGGCGACCACGGTAACGGCGGGGCGGGGGGTGCCAAGAATCTCCGGGCTACGGGAGGCCACCACCACTATAAACTGAAACTAACCCTGGCGACGTACAACGGACGCACGCACGGTGGAACTTGGGAAAATTAGGTGGCAAATACTAGGGTTGAGTGAAGTTCGAAGCAGGGGGAGGACACCTTATGGTGTCCTCCCCCAAGCACATCCAGTACATCAGATGACCCGATTCCAGGGTCATCCCTGGAATCGGGTCATCTGATGTACTTCCGAGAGGGAGACCAACAATCCCAAGGTGGCGTTGGGTTTCTGGTAAACAAGTCCCTATCTGACAACTTTGTGGAAATGTCAAGTGTGTCGAACAGGGTAGCGTACCTTATTGTGAAGCTCACCGAGAGGTATAGCCTCAAGTAGTGTACGCACCGACCTCGACACACTCGGACGACGAATTGGAAAATATGTTCGATGACATATCGAGAGCCCTCCACTTCACTACAAAGACATAGTACATCGTTGTCATGTGGGACTTCAATGCCAAAGTTGGAGTACAGTATTGCTGCGAATCGGTAATAGGATACCATGGATTTGGAAGCAGAAATCATAGGGGGCAAATGCTCGTCAACTTCCTCGAACAGGAGGGGTTATTCTTAATGAACTTCTTCTTCAAGAAACAGCCCCAAAGGAAGTGGACGTGACAAAGCCCCGACACTATGACCAAACATGAGATCGACTTCATCATGAATGACAAGATTCATATATTCAGAGACGTTACCGTGATCAACAGGTTCAATACCTGTAGCGATCACCGACTTGTCCGAGGCTCTCTGAATATTAACTTCAAGGCCGAACGTGTCCGTCTGATGAAGTCAAGACTTCGACCAACTCTGCTCCAAACCATGGCATGATCTGAAACGTTCAAGACAAACCTGGAAAACCGATTCGCTGCCGTGGAAACCACAACAGATGTAAACCAGAACCTCTAAAATGTGACTCGGATCCTCAGGGAAAAATGTACGAGATTCTGTGATATGCAGCGTAAGGGCAAGAAGTCCAAGCTTTCAGAAGGGACTTTAGGGCTAATGAAGGAATGACGTGAAAGCCCACCCGTCACTTCGTCGGCAAAGCAATTTCTAAACCGAGAGATCAACAAGCACGTACGACAGGACCTCCGGGGCTTCAATGCTCTTTCGGTTGAAAGTGCAATCGAGCAGAATCGGGGGTCAAAGGTGTTCGTACAATCTCTTGGAAGAAGCCACCTGATGCAGTTGACCACAGCAAGTGGAAAAGTTGTTTCTTTAAAGCCAGCAGTCTTTTCGGAAGTGGAGGACTTTTATAGCCGGTTATACGCATCGCATGCATCTCGTCCTGATCCCAAAAATGAGAGTTCTAGAGCCACATTGACACGCCATTTAACCGATGACCTGCCGGAAGTTCGCCGTTGTACAGTTTTGTTTTACTAGTGCATAAAGTTTTAATAAATAAATAAGTCAGTATTGGCGAAATCGAGATCGCTCTTGGGCAGCTTAAAAATGGAAAAGCCCCTGGAGAAGACGGCGTTACCACAGAGCTGCTGAAAGCTGGAGGTAAACCCGTACTGAGGGAGCTCCAGAAGCTGTTTAACGCTGTCCTGTTTGAAGGGAGAATTTCAGAGACGTGGAGTAGAATTGTGGTCAAGATGACCATACTTCTACTCCGTTCTTCAAAAAGGGAGACAAGACCCTATTGAAGAACTATCGACCCATATCCCTTCAAAGCCACGTCTATAAGCTGTTTTCAGGAGTGATCATGAACCGTCTTGCGCGAAGGCTCGACGAATTCCAACTACCAGAACAGGCAGGGTTTCGGAGCGGATACGGCCGCACAGACCACATCCACACAGTGCGGCAGATTATACAGAAGACCGAAGAGTATAATCAGCCCCTGTGTCTAGCATTTGTGGACCATGAAAAGGCCTTTGACTCGGTTGAAATTTGGTCTATTCTGAAGTCCCTGCAGCGCTGCCAAGTAGACTGGCGATACATCCAAGTGATGAGATGTCTCTACGAGGCCGCCACCATGTCCGTTCAAGTACAGAATTAGCAAACAAGTTCCATACCATTGCATCGAGGAGTGAGACAAGGGGATGTTATTTCGCCGAAATTGTTCACTAATGCAATGGAGGATATGTTCAAGACGCTGAACTGGAAAGAACGTAGCATTAACATCAATGGCGAATACATCTCTTACTTGCGATTTGAAGATGATATTCGTCATCATGGCAGAAACGCTGCAGGACCTACAACAGATGCTGAATGATCTGGCTGACTTTTCTGTAACATCAACATTGTACACTTAGTTCGCAGTAAACGTTTTGACTTTGACTTCTGATGTTCAACGAAAATGTTCTACCGGAACCGATTACGATTCACGGTGCAGTTCTTGAAGTTGTTCAAAAATATGTGTACCTCGGGCAGATATTGCAGTTAGGTAGAAACGACTTTGAGGGCGAGGTGAATAGAAGAATTCAGTTAGGCTGGGCAGCGTGTGCGAAGCTACGTCGAGTCTTTACATCGTCGATTTCACAGTGCCTAAAGACGAAAGTCTTCAATCAGTGCATCCTACCCGTCATGGCATACGGAGCAGAAACGTGGAGACTGACGGCTCGTATGGTCTACAGGCTTAAAGTCGCTCAGCGGGCGGTATCAGAAATGAGGTGATCCGTCAGAGAAGCAAGGTCATCGATATAGCCTACCGGATTAGTAAGCTGAAATGGCAGTGGGCTGGCCATATTACTCGTAGAACCGACAACCGTTGGGGTAAACGAGTTCTAGAGTGGAGACGCGGTGTCTCGGCAAACGTAGTGTAGGACGTCCTCAGGCACGGTGGAGTGACGATTTGCGCAGGACGGCTGGCAGAAACTGGATTCGAGAAGCCGAAAATAGATCTAAGTGGCGTGCAATTGAAGAGGCCTATGTTCAGCAGTGGACTGCAACAGGCTGTTGATGATCATGATGATGATGGGTAGGTAGCTAATACTGCAGCTAGTAGGTAGGGAACTTAAGAATTAATTACGAACACTTGGTATGTATCCGTAATATTAAACATTTAGGGGAAAGTTGCGATCGTTGGACCAGCTCTTTCATTGGACTACCAAGGTATTTCCAAAACTGTCCAAGCTTGCAACACCCAAACTAGTCAAAACGAGTCCGTGACGGCTCAGTTGCACCCCCCTCTTACCTCAGTGACGCTGCGGCACGTGGCGAGGAGTGACGCGTGTGGTTGTGTTTGCGGCGGTCAAAATCTTATTAATTGACTCGGAACAATTTGATGTAAGTATCATTCTATTCATATTTGTTTGTGTGCACTGGTATGAAATATTAGATAATTTAATTGTGATTCCATGAGTATTATTCAATTTCGTCTAATCATGTCCATGTATATTTTAGTTTTTTTTTTCTTAACGAGTACCTTGTTGCCATCAATGGACCTCAAGAGAGTTCCACCGTTGGACCGGTCCAATCATAGCAACTTTCTTTGTTTTTTTTTTTTGTCATACTTAATTATGGGAGTAGGCTACGAGTATTCCACTAATTATGGAAAAAACTCTTGAAAAGTCACTATACATTTATAATTTCAGAATGTTGCCGAAGAAAAGAAAATACTTTACTTGGAATGAAACTAGCATGAAATTACGATTGTCATTTTTTATAAGATTTATTTTTTAATGTGTGTTATCTTTGCAGTTACTACAAGTGACCTTAGGTTCTATTATGTTTATTTTTATATCTGTGTTTCTGTCTGATTATATCTTCATTTTTATGACCTGTTGATCTCATTTAATGTGTCAAATGTAAAATTTAATTAGTAACTAAGTAGCATATAACTATAGTTTGTTTGCTTGTCGTAAGTCTATGAGTATAGTTTGTCTTTCCTCGTATGTCATAATTTAATCATAATTGATAATTATAATAAGTTACCTTGATTGGACCTCTAGAACAAATTTCTCGAAGTCCATTAACGGCAACCTGGTGGTTCAATGAAGGTGCCCATGGTCCAAAGAAGGTAACAGCCCAAGATTTAGTTTTCTTCGATTATACCAAAAAGTGTAAGCCCGAATTGTTTGTGCGTTTGATTATTATAAATAAAGGTCCTACGAAATAAAAATAATAAACTGCTTTCATTTTATCACTTATATTTTTTAATATATTTTGTCGTAAAGTTAAGTGGTCCATTTATAGCAACCTTCCCCTAAAAAGGTAACAAACATTATAGTAAATAATAAAAGCTTATTGGGTATTGTAGTATAAGTGACGTATAAGTATGATTGTTGAACGTGGAAGTAGGTTATAATGTGGTTATAATCGACACCATGATATCTAATTTAATTTAAGTAATAAGATATTATCGACTAAACTGTATTTATATTGTACACGGAAGTAAGGTATAACCAACAGTGTGATATTAAAATAATTTTAGGTAATAGAGCATAACCTGCTTATCTTCCATAAAGTACTGAATGGTAATAGGGTATAACCGACAGAGTAATATGAAAATCAATTTCGTATATAGGGTACAAGCGCCATAGCTATGTTAAATTACGAAATGGAAGTAGGCTATAAACAACGTGTGTACTTTGTGAGGGAAAAGCTTAAAAGGCATAAACAACCGAAAGCTCGACACCCTTATGAAGTAAAAAAGCATTACCGACAACAAACACAAAATAAATCATTTTTGTAGGGGCACAAGCACCTTTGTAGCAAAAATTACTTGAATTTTCGTCGGTTACGAAAACTAATACTATGTAAACGATTTTTTTTGCTAGGGCATAAACGCCAAAAAACTCATCGTAGAGCCATGAGAGTAAGCGCATTCGAAAGAGCGGAAAATTTTACGTAGGATGGCATATATAACTCATTTTTGACCAAAATGTCGCTTATGCCCTACTTCCTTTTAACCGTCGATATAGTCGTTGAAACAATAGTATTCGAAATAAAAGTCCGAAAACCAAATTTTGCTGTGAAACGAAATTCTATAAAATTTGTCTGCGAGACAAGGGAACACCTCCCATATGTATACCTACTTCACGGTCAATTCACCAACTGCCAATATAAGGTACAATCACGAAAAGCGTTTTTGTTTTTTGTGCTAAAACTACTTTAATTCTTGCCAAAGACGATTTTAGGTTTTACTTGCAGGTTATGATTTACACCTGCAGCGCACCCTAAAAGAGGGTTAGGTAATGTTTTGTAGTTTGGATATTTCATTTGGGAGAAACAAATTAAACCGTTTAGGAACTTGGTAGCAAAAATGCGCATCTCATAGATAGAACAGATTTATTTTCTTTTGTAGTCTGTGCGGTACAAATATGCATTAAAGGTGTATTATGTATTTTACACCATAAAGAATAGACAATGGCGACTGCAAAATGAAACATTTTGTATTGATGGCTAATAGGAGTTTTTTGTAAACCTATCATTATTTAAAGCAAGCCACTTTCAAACTGATATTAAGTGTTATTGTTTTTCGGTTTTTCGGTGATTAAATATATATTATAATTAAATACCTACTTTTTTGGATCAAACAAACTCGAATACTTGTGTAATTCATTGCTCATATCCCTGGATACAGTAATTGCATAAGATATATAATTCGTTTACCTATATTATATTATGTATGTATTTTTTATCTGTTGATTTCCGTACGTCATGTCCTCTAAGGCGACCACTGAAAACCAGCGCCGTGCGGTGGGTATCCCACGGCACAGCATTATGCTGAGTGGAAGCCTCTTTGCCACAACCACGACATGTATTGGTTTTTTGTATTAGTTTATAAGTTATCTTGACTAACATAAATTAAGATGTACTAACACTATAGTTTAAGGTTTAGTTTAGAACAATAACTGTCGTTGTTTGTGGTAAATAAACGCCTTTTCTTTCTTTCATATATCTCCTTGTTACTTGCTTCTTTAATGGAAAGCTGAATAAGTCCCCAAAGCTGGCGTTACAATTAGGTGTGAATTTTGAGCATTGACTAGGTACGACGAAACACCGGTAAAAGTTGAACGTCATGGGGTAACCATTTCAGTGGGACAACAAACATAGGTGGAAATAAAATTCCCCTCGTGATCGGACTCTAGCTTATGTAATTTTTCAAACATACCCAACATTATAAACAATATCCAAAACATACCACCAGAACGTACATAAAATGCAACAATGATATTTTCAAAACGACAATCATTGTACTACCTACGCTAGTAGCTATCGCATTCAGACGCAAGCGTTTGATCGCAGCGTTTGTTGTGAAAGGGCCACCCGGATGAGTGGGTGTCGTAAAACCGCCCCAAATGGGGTGAAAAGTGTCGACGTGCGCCTCATCCCGGGTCGGGATCGCGAGTGATGGGCCGTGTCGATATCGAGCAGTCTGCGAACTTGCTCGGGAGTTAAATGAGTGTTGTGAGCTGGTCACGGTAATTTGGGGATTAGTTATAGTGAGTGACATGACCTGCATGGTGTTTAGGCATTCATTTGTGGAATCATGAAAGTAGTTATAAAAATAATAACACGCACAGGTTCTGTCGATGGCAGGGGACGTCTTTCAGCTGAAATGATGATGATGATGAATCATAATTCTGCTGATCGTTCAACTATAGTAACTTTATCGTTATTAGGCACTCGTATTTTTCACTGGTAGTTTATAAGACCTTTAAAGAAACCATGAAATACCTATGAATATTATTTTGACCTGAAAAGCCGAATAATGACAAAATATGGACCGATAAAAAGTGCCAGTAAGATAACGTGACACCGACTAGGAAGCTCTAACGTCTAACCGGCTATTAGGCTCTTATGAAACAGCTTATTTTATTAGCAGCCGTGGCTTTAAATCAGCTTGTCGGAAACAGGTAGTGACAAGGCGGTGCCATCGTCAACCCCCACACGTTCGGTAATAACTCTCCTTTCATTTGATTCGCTATCATATAAAGATAAGTGCTTAAGGATATCCGAGATTCTTTTTAATAAGTTTTTCATCGAATGTTGTGTCAATTTAAATTAGTGAAAAAAAAAAACCGTATAATTATCGTGACACCCACGAGGAAGCTCTAATCTCTAACCGGATGCTATTATGCTCTTATGAGACGGCTTATTTGATTAGCATTCGTGGCTTTAAATCAGCTTGTCGGAACAGGTAGTGGTAGGGTCGTGTCATCGTCACCCCAACACGTTCTGTGATAACTCCAATAATTATTAGTGTTTTGGGAGTTCTGTGATGCTCTTTTATTAGTTAACTGGTTTTTAATGTAGTTTTAACATACTATTGCACTATGTGCAGTCCGACAGTATGCAAAGAAAGAGTGCTGTTCATCTTCTTGGATCACTCGTGTCTTCGTGGATCACATCCATGGCTTCCCATCACGCGAGAGCGAGGTGCAGAGATTTATATACTTATTTTAAGCCGAGTTTTCGAGCCGATGACTAAATTGGATACTTTGATTTGTTGTCTTCGATAGATAAACTCTCCTCATCTAAAGCTCCAGAAGAAATCGAATTTGCTTGTCCGCTTGTAGTTGTAGCACATAAACAAGATGAGTGGATTTACAACGTGATAAATAAATTCCCCTGTCAGGGTGAGGCCTTAGTGTGAAATCTACGTCAGCATCGGCCAGGGTCGGGCTGATTGCCCCATCTGTCAGTACAAGACCGGAGGGATGCAAATAAAATAAAGAGGCAAATTATTGACCCTTATTGATGGGAGGTGCGTTTTGGCAGAAACGTCAGAACGGGCATTGTTTATAGAAATAATAAATTAATTGATTTAGGGGCTGGGTAGTGGTAAGATTTATATTATATAAGGTTTCGCGGTGGCTATTTGGACTTGACTTTTAATATACTTAAACTAATATTATGTTGTTTGTAAAATGTAGTAGGTACTAATTCGATAATTTATATTATTAGTGAGTCAGTTTAAAGTGCCACTTACGAGCAAAATAGTCCGCGAGAAAAGCCTAGCATGAGAATATAATTTTCAAGTTACAAGATATTACGTAGCTGAAAGTAGTCCAAATGCACTCCACCTTTTCGAGAAAATTGAATATACCTGCACCTATAACTTCCATAGTTTTATTATCCTTTTAAAGTACTTTCGGGCCTCATTGAAGTGTCTTTTGTCCGCACGCAACTGCACATAAACCAAGGAAAACGATATAGAAGCCATCAACGTACCTCTAAGCTATAACATTACGTGGCAGACGGAATCAGTTAAGTATTGTTCGACAAAACCTCTTTCCAAAGCGGAGCGATAAAATTACCTATTGTCGATGCACATTGCAGTAAGGCCCACATTAAACTGAAAGCGATTCTAAATGCGTCGCGTAAAACGGAGCAATACGACAGCCAGCCGACCGCATTGTTTTTTTTAGAGTTCAACCTTGCAATGGATACGCGAAACCCTTTATGTGTAGGGTTTTTAAAAGATGGATCAGGAAAATTGAAATGTCGCGAGTATTAATAGTGTGGACGTAAAGTCGTACATAATATAAACTTCTGATTAAAAAGATAGTCGCGGTTAATAAGAAAAATCATTCCCGATAAGTAGACGTTAAGTTTTATTTTGTCGTGACAATGACAACGTCTATCGATGAACCGTAAACCAACTTTACAGACAACCAACTTTATTTTTCTCTAAGGTTGTTGCATAGCCTGTTACTTGCCAGTACAAAAAATAAACTAGCTAATATCTGATGTCTGCGACTTGGTCTGCGTGGAGGCCATGTCAGTTTGAAAGAACAAAGACTATCACATAAACCAGCCATTTCTCAACCCTCAAGTTGAAACTTCCAAAAAATCTTTCTTAGTGTGTGCTGCTTAAATAATGAAACAAACCTACATTTAAAAAAAAAAAAACTGGTTTCTATAAGTAGTAGTTTTGGCTGTGCGTTGGAAATCAGACCGGACAAATGATTTTATAACTATAGAAGATTTCACCGGTACGGAACCTTCAAGTCCCGCCGCCAATTCGCCCCTATCGGTAATATTTACTTTATGGTTCTACGTGTAAACTGTTTCGATGTCCTGCTCGATGAACATATGCTCAGGATAATACCGGCGTCGAGGGATGTCTGTCGGCACTGCTTTACAACTGCGGCTAAGTAGTTGAATTTTATGCTGTACGGTGTATTTTGCTACGATTGGTATTTTGGAACCACGGTCGTAGTCGTCGTCGTATTTGTGTTTCTGTAAATGGGCTTAAACAAACACGTGTTGACATTTACATTACGATATTGTGGCATAACGATGGCGTCTTTTTCATTCATTATTGGACTACTGAAAACTGATATTTTACTGCTCACTATTTCATATAAATAAATTGACAAGTTCTTATTTTTGAAAATGAATTAAATGAAACGTGATACGTTTACGTAAGATAGTTGTGTCACAAAATTTCAGAGCAATTTTAAGTTTTAAATAAGCAGTGAAAAATCATTGATTTCCAATAATTTTTTTTACATAGTAAAGTAAGTAAGTAGTAGTAAATTCATATTCAAGATTATGAACTTGCCAGTTTGTATGAAATACCATGAGTATACACTCTTAATACACAACTGCCCAAAAAAGGAGTGTTATGTTTTCATGGTGTATGTAAGTACATAATTATGTATGTATGTTTGTGAGTTTCTTTATTCCACCATAACTTATTTACGGTTTAACTGATATCAATGTGTATGGTATGGTTAAAAGCGTTAAGTTATCCCGGATAACATAGGCTAAAATTTAAAATAATAAAAAGGGTGAGCCCTGGTATGGCCATGGCATGGTTGGAGACATGACAGCCCGTTGGTGACGTCACTTGTCACCTTGTCATCTACTATCTATCTATACTTATAATAAATCTGTAGGGGGTCAATTCTGTACAAGGAATATATTTTCAAAATAACTATCAGGGGGTGATTAGTGATCGATACTGGTGCCAAAAATGCAATCAGTAAAATTTTTGTCTGTCTGTCTGTCTGTCTGTATGTTCTTTATAGAAACAAAAACTACTCGACCGATTTTAACGAAACTTGGTGCAATTATTCTTCATACTCCTGGGCAGGTTATAGTATACTTTTCATCACGCTACAATCAATAGGAGCAGAGCAGTGAAGGAAAATGTTGGGAAAACGGGAGAAGTTAATCCATTTTTTAAGCTTCCGTCGCGTGTGTAGCCTTAATGGTTAAAGTTACATAGAAATCATGTATTACGGAAATGTTCTACATAAAATTATCTAAAAAATATCCTGAAACAGCATATGTCTATCTTTTGTCAATTTTAAACCGATCGGGCTGAGAGTTTCAAAATCGGGGGTAAAGTAACTATTCCACGCGGACGAAGTCGCTGGCAGAAGCTAGTATAAAAATAAGTCGGGTTTTCCTCCCTGACGCTATAACTCCAGAAAGCACGAACCGATTTCCACGGTTTTGCATTCGTTGGAAAGGTCTCGGGCTCCGTGAGGTTTATAGCAAAGAAAATTCAGGAAAAATTTCAACAGAAAAGCGGGAAAAACTTTTTTCAGTTTTTTTTTTATATATGGCAAAACAACGTTTGCTGGGTCAGCTAGTTGTCTATGTTTTTGGTTATGTACTAACATAGGTTAAGACTATTGTTACTAACCCAATGGATCTTTGTTATCTGATAAATAAATTATGTATATAAATAAAAAAAAAAACAAAATATTTGGTTTTCATGAAAATTAGACTACATTTACTGTCATCGTCTAAAGCTTACAAACTATGAAATAAAAAAAATTAAAAACACGCCTGTCATGACAAAAAGAGAACAAAAATATTAAAAACAAGATAAATAATAATCCTTTTATTGCAGTCGGGGGACCTGTAATGAACTATTCAAAGGAACCGTCCACTTTTTGACATGGCAGGCGTGTTTTTATATTATTTGTTTTTTGAAAAAAATAAAAATTAAATAATTGATTGAGTCAGGCGTTACTTTGCGGAAATCCATTTTAAATTTGAAAATGAAAACAATATATCTAGTTTTAATTTCCGCGAATATTAGTGGGTTGCAGGTATGCACCTCCCTCCCGCCCGCTATATTATGCACATGCAAGATTACTAGGCAAATACAAGGATTTTAAGCACATGCATGCAATGGGGACGCAACTCAACGGTCAGCGAGTCAACACGTCCCCTGAGAATGCGTCGTGGAGAGGCGAAACACGTGTCGGTAATGGTGTTGGGTTTTGCATTGCCTTCCTGCATGTGCTTAAAATCCTTGCATTTGCCTAGTAATCTTGCATGTGTATAATATAGCGGGCGGGAGGGAGGTGCATACCTGCAACCCACTAATATTCGCGGAAATTAAAACTAGATATATTGTTTTCATTTTCAAATTTATTTGTTTTTTGGTTATTATTTCTCGTAGCTCAGACTCGTAAAGCGACAACTTGTATAGCACGAGGATTCGTAGCTCCCGATTTCGTAGCAAGTGATTTCGTAGCATATGCTTTCGTACCACGTGATTTCGTACCACGTGATTTCGTACCCCGTGATTTCGTAGCACATGATCTCGTAGCACTTGATTTCGTAGCACATGATGTCGTAGCACATACTTGGGTAGCACGTGATTTCGTAGCACGTTTTCGTAGCACATGCTTTCGTAGCACACGCTTTCGTAGCACGTGCTATCGTAGCACATGCTTTCGTAGCACATGCTTTCGTAGCACATGCTTTCGAGCACGTAGTTTCCTAGCACGCGATTTAGTTGCACGCGGTTACGCAGCACGTGGTGTTGTGGCACGCAGTTTCGTAGCATGAACTTTCGTAACAAATAATAATAATAACACAAGGCTCCGTAGCGCTGTGTTTCCTAGCACCAGGTATTTTTAACTTATAAACTTTGTAGATCCATATGAAATTCCCTGCTTTTTTTATCAAAGAATATCAGTAATAAAAAATCTTTAATGATATTCAGTCCAAGATAAGTTGGTAAAATAAGGATCTATCTGTAAGTAAAATTACAGAAACTTTTTTACGTTTACTTTGAAGTTGGTGTCATAAAACAGGTGTTGGCATGCCATAAACTTGTATTAAATAAACTTTTCCCTTTTGTCTTATGATTGCGAGTTCCGAGTCGCCAAAATCATTATTTGTACTGCGGTCGAAATAAAAAGTTAAGTGACAAGTTGTATTTTCGGAAAATATTTTTTATAATTAAAATTTTTTGTTTCGATTATATTAGAACATTCTGTTTCGGCTTGTTTAAGCGATGCTGGGGTCTGCTTCCGGTCTAACTCGATGCTGTTGAGTAGTACCCTGCCTATCTGACATCCACAACTCAGTAATTGGGTAACACGATACTTATAGGCAAGAGTGGTGTTAGATTTTATGGCTTTTGACTACCGTTACGACATATTCCAATAGATGGCCAGGTTAACTTTGAAGATCGACCTATGTGAGGATTATACTACTATAGAAACAATATCAACTTATACATATACAATTCTTCCGTTATTGGTGACTGGGTGACAAACAGACAATGCACAGCCGAACTACCCGTCAAAGAAAGCCGAAATTTGGCACGTAGCTTCCTTTCGGAAGAGAGTGGTTGTGGGAGACTTGGAGAGAAAGTGTAGGAGCGCTAAGAGAGGATTTTTCGAAAATTTACGTAAAAAGATAGTATCAAAATAAATACATATAACACAAGAGAGCTGTAATGGAAGTGAGTACGTATGGTATAAGATATTTATCTGTTCAAATCACATCACCACACAGCGCACATATTAACAAGCTCATTTTTCTAAATTCAAGTTCATGTTGTCATATAAAACAAATTCGAGTTGTCACATAAACTTGTGTCAATATCTCTTTTAAAAATATATACGGCTATGATCAGAGCGGTTCTCAGCGGGACTCTAGCGTCAATTGCTGAATCCCATCCGGTTCCGGAGTGTCGGCAGACGACCTCCGGTGCAGATTCATAACTCCGATGCTTAGAACATTGTCGGCAGTCAGCATCCATCTGTAAAATACGAGCGCACTCCACAAATATTTATGTTCCTAGTTTTCTTTGTTGGCGAATTATTAGGTGCATTGGCAACACTGGCAGTGTGTTGTTTTTTTCTGGGGTGGTTTGGGGTGGTATTGTTATCTTTTTCTGTGAACTAACTGAAGTGCATAAATAATAAACGAGTTTTATTTCAAGATTTGCCAGGTTTTTATTACCAGTGTTACTATTGTTATAAAATGGATCATTACTGAGTAAAAAAAGATAATATTTAGTCCGTTAGTGTCATAATAAAAAAAATATAGAACACGTAAATACGTGTCGCGTTTTATTTCATACTAGCTGCTGCCCGCGACTTCGTCCCCGTGGAATCCCCGATTATAAAACATTCTTTATCGCTGCTCCGCTCCTATTGGCTTAAGCGTGATGATATATAGCCTAAAGCCTTCCTCGATTAATGGTCTATTCAACCCAAAAAGAATTTTTCAATTCGAACCAGTAGTTCCTGAGATTAGCGCGTTCAAACAAACAAACAAACAAACTCTTCAGCTTTATAATATTAGTATAGATTCATATTATATTCGCATCAAAATTGAGTGGAAGTTCGTAACGGCACTTATAAGTAAAGAGTGATTCACTTTTTAAGTGGACGCGACGTTACACGAAATTTCCATACACTGAATCGTCTCCATTTTATATCTCTATAAAAAATTCACGTCCAATATTTTTAAAATCGTTCCTCTTAACTATTTTCTTATCCACTTCATCCCATTTCTAACTTGGAAATTTATTTACAAGTTTGCGAAATGTTCCCGTAACATTTAGTTGAGGATAGAGTAGAAAGCTGCCTACCTACTAAGTATTTGTTTTGAGGGAAGAGGTAGCGAACGAGCTTCAACTACTTAAAAGTTGTGTTGCAAATGAAGCGTTACAAAAATGAACGCTCCTCTGGGCCCTATTTGAAGCGCGGAGTACCTAGTGGTTTTCGAAAGCGAATGCTATATTTTTTGTTAAAATAGTCGAAAAAAACTGTTGTGAAATATCTGTCTATTAGTAATTTTATTTTATGTAAGTATTTAACTTTACGTGCAGCAGTGGTATACATAAAGCTCAAATATAGGTAACTATTAACAATGTACTAAGCATTCACTATCAGCCAACCTTTCGGCTAAAAAGGCTACCCAGTACATTTTTTTTTAATCGATTGGATCTTGGATTTGGTTTATTATTTAAGTACTTATAAATGACGTCATGTGTATAAAAACCACACAAAACTTTGCTCAATGTGCAGTCATAAAATATCAAACAGGTTTAGCGAGGGATAACAGTACAGCAAACAAGGAAAAGTGATTACGCGAGTGGCACCGTGTAATCGCTACGCTAAGACGTTTCGAGAGGCACTCGGTAACCCCCGGAGCGGCGACGCACCGGGCGCGATCCCTGAAGTCACTTTTAAGCCATTACTTACTTGCTTGTTTTCGATTTGTTTTTTTCCTGCGAAAAAAGACAACGCGAAATACAAGCGAGACTAACTTTCGGGCAATCAGCAAGCTCAACTTGGGGAAGGGTTAAATCAAAGGGTTCCGCTTTTATGAAGACTTATTTCAGACTTACCTTGAAGTTGAAATTAGATTTAATCTGGCTCGAAGCTTTAGGATTGAATTTTGTAAACAATTTGGAATACCTCTACAACTTCCAGGCTTTGTTGGAATACCATTGGGAACTCGGGATCCGGTTGTTTAGAAATTCCTTTGAAATGAATTTGTACTCATATGAGGTCGAGTTTTGTAAATACGCTGGCCAGTTCATGTTCAATGGGCTTGAAGTATATGTGATGTTTATTTAATTGAGTTTATTTGGCATTTGTTTAGGGTCAGAGCGATTGTTGTGTTTATTGACACATGTTTGGCCAAATATTTCAGTACAAAAAAAAAAATGCGTTTGCTTTTAAAGTAAAATGTTTTCAATGTTAATATTTAAGGTTGACACATGGTCCATATATTGTTATACTGTGGGCTTTAATATAATTTTTTTATTAATGGCTTACCAAACGATTCGGACGTGTTAATGAATACACTAGAACTGTATAAAAGCCGACCGGTGTTTTCACCAAATAAATATAGTATTGTTCTTATTGAGTGGGTAACAAGATCCATGTATCTGAATAGTCTTACGTTATGTTGGTAAATTTATGAACGAATTAAAAAGTACCTTCCTCAATTTTATTTGAAGTTATGAACGAGAGCATTTAAATTAGATATTCTTTTAATATCCGTCTTCTGTACATAATTATGTATGCCATTCAACTCGTGCTTCTTTAACACGAGTTGAGTGAGCTGAGCTAGATCGATTATGATAAAAAAAATTGTTTGATTGGGTCCCTGGTTAGTTGATATTCACAATTAACCCGGTTGGTGACTCTGTCATCGGGTTCTAGCTTTTGAAATTAAGAACGCCAACGATCGGGCGTTACCACATCAGTCCATATTATCTAATAGTTAACTATGTATAAAAATAATACTTGGTAATTGAATTGTAATGCCTCAAAAACTAAGGCCAACTTGTTCTTTTTCATAAAAGGTGTGTTAGTTAAGAAGCGAAAAGAAGGCGAGGCGACAAGGCGTCTCGGAGAGGTCTGCGGCGCGAGGGCGCTCACAATAGTCCTGAGGCCGGATGTGTGGTTCCTTTTGTATCGGGGCTTTTAAGTTCTGCTGATCACTGACACCGACTGGAAAAAAGAAAAAGGCTGAATAAAATATTAAAATAATTCATTTCGGCCGGTACGTTAAAAGAGACTTGGACCTCTGCGTTTGATTAGGTCTTTCTTCTCAGGGTACCTAGTCAGCTAGAAAATGCCGTGGTCATTTAGGTTAAACTGACCAAAACAGATCACGTGAAAAAGTGTTATTTACAAAAAAAAAAAAAAAAAAGTTCTGATTTCTCAATTGTCAGATAAGTTTAACTTGAGAATTAATATGGACGTTTGACAAGTTTTGTATAGAAAATACATCAATTTGCAATATTTATTCTTCCGCTAAAAGTTTACTGACTATTGAAAAATCAGCTCTTAATAGTGAAATTGTGATGTCTATAAAGCAGAGTTTTGTGTTTTTGGTTTGATCAGAATAAATGTTTTCTCAAATACTGAAGAGTTTAGCTCTGTTTCTTTTACAGAGCTAAGTACTAATCTACCATGAAAATAAAGCAGTGACTCTAGTACAGCTCTAGGCTTTACTTGCAGCTCGTAAATTTTGTCCGAACACAAAACAGCTCTTAGGAGACGAGCAAATAAACATTGAGTGTTCACTGTTAGCTTTAAACTGTACGAGCTGTTTCTCCATACGGTCTGGTTACATGCGATGGATGCGATGTTATGACAGCACTATTCAATATGCTACCTTTTTTTCGACCGGATGGAAAGCTACATTGAATAAAAAAAAAAAACTCGTAATAGATTTCCACAGCCACAAATATTCCGCGATCCTCGTGTGCAAAAGTGAAGAAAAAAATAGAAAGAATCAGTTGTTTTTGCGGACGGTGCACCAAAGGGCCGCCTATGATCGTCTGCGTGACGTACACTTTCATAGCGCCACTATTTTTCCACGGCAGGTATGCTCTCCTTTGTGCTCGCTCGCCTCGGGACCACACTTCTTCCTTTCATTGTCCAGATCGCCGCTCGAGTAGGAAATCGATGACGTGTACCGAATATAACGTGTTATTGAAAGGAACATCGCTTCGTTGCTTCGCATCACACCGACGACGTTCTATTTTTACTCGTTCACGAAGAAATGTGTTCTTCTCATCTTTATTTTAGTGTGGTTCAATAAGCAGATACAAGAATTAATTTTATACTAAAAGCTTTAAGATTATACGATTTACATAGAAACGAGAGTATCAAAGAAGTAACGTTTCCATTTCAAATTATGCTAATGTTAATAGAAATGCGTCCCCTTTTCGCAACATCCTACAACGAACGAAAATATGCTGACGAGATTGCGGACGCGCATCGAATGATTTCTGAACTACATTTTTTTTTCCAGAATAAAAAACAAAGAGGTAAAAGCTAATTACCCCTTCGGAGTCTTTACCGGTTCAAGTATACCGCCATCAAATCGTATGAATCGCTCGTATTTATGGTGGAAGGGGGAAGGGAAAATTACGTGCTGAATAAAGCCAGCATTTTTTCTAAGTGGGCAGTAAACGGGTTGCTTTCACCCATACGTATTGAAGTGTCGTATATTTTACGATCCATCCGCTCGAGGGTACTTCCACGGAAGCAATGCGAGCATCCGTATCGAGTGGACAAAATTACCTTCATCATGTTTTACAAGTTGAATTATCTTGTTTTGACTTTAAACCATGTCTAGGTACTCATTTCATAATACACCGTATAGAGGTTCACTAATGAGATTTATGTTTTGAACATATTACTTCGATTGTAAGTATTTATGATGAAAAAGGTACCTACATATTTTCATAATGAATTTTCTAGGAAATTCAACCTGTCAATTGCCTTATTCTTGCAACAAAATTACAAAAACAAGTTATCGATATAATCTTAACTTTGTAACTCGTGAAGTACTAGTATTGGCAGTTCAATCAGGCAATTTCATTTTTTTGAAGGGTAGAAAATATTTACATATTTGTAATAGACATGTTATATAGTTGGCAAGGAATGTTTGCGTGTATAAGATGCGACGATTTAATTTCGAAGATATTTCCAAATCCCCAATTTCCATTAACTACCCGTGTATGATATTTCAAAATTTGATAGCAAAATACATAAATAAAAATATATTCTTTTTTGGCAAGAAATAGATAGTTATTTATAACTGTTCTTGCTTTAATGCATTTTCTAATCTCCAAGATCCCAATTTATTCATGAAAACTCAAGCGTTAATTTATTAAATAAACACAATAAGTGTAACCCTTTACCAACGGATTAGAAACAATTGTACCACGACAGTTAGATCATCATTTTTGTTTTCGTTCGTGTGGAGTAGCCGCAGTCCGTTAATTTAAATTATACGAGAGAATTCATGAGACGGGACGTTTCTTCGGCGGACATGCAAACAATTAATTACCGGGAATATTAATGCCCCGCATTAGTCAGGGGTAGAGCCGTGTCAGCGGACCCTCGGACTCGCATAGCTGTCCGCAGCTAACCCACAAGCCTACACAACGCCCACTGTAACATGATCCAACATGGCGGCGTTATTTTGACAGTAAACGTCAACAAAACGTCAAACTCAGTACATTTGAATTTAGTTTCTTGTTTCCCCGTATACCAAAATAAAGTGGCCAGTGTCCAATATTTAAATTGTCGGTAAATATTGCTGCAGTATATAACCTGATTAGATCCTTGTTGTGTGGAGCTGCGGTTCGACTAAGTTATAGAGCGCCTTTGTAAGGATTTTGCTGTCAATATTTATATGATAGTTATGGCTGTATTGTTCAAGTCAGTGTCTATTGTGTGCTACGAGTATATTTGCAGTGTTTGCGTGTAATATCAATATTATAAAATTAAGATATTGTGAATCATGTATATTTGAATAGCTTTACTATGTTCAAAAGTAAAGAAAACAGATATTGCTTTTCTAGAAAATCATTTTTGAATTTATTTATTCTTTTATTTTTAGCTATTTGTAAGTTAATATTTTAAAATTAATACATATTGACTATAGGTCTGGGATAGAATAGTTCTAAAGTTATTGTCAAAATTAATATTGAATATTTTAAATCTATTAAAAGTTCTTTTAATCGCAGCTCTTTTGGTTACCATAAAATATTTTAAAATAATACTGCCACAATATTAAATTATACACACAACTCGGTATTAAAGCTATCAAAATCACTATCCAGCCCTTTGAAACTTAGGAGCTTTGCTTTTTATTGCGCTTCATAAAAATTCATTCGCAAACTAAAGTGGAATATTTTGACGTCAATAAAATTGTTGTTTAAACAATTTTGGATTGACGTCTGCCAATCAAAGGACGTACAAAGTGGGGGCCGCAGGGCTTTGGCATAAGGCTGACGCAGTCTAGTTATTAATATTGATAAATCTTTTAGCTTTGTAGCTCATTATTTCACAAACTGTTCGTTATTTTTCCATAACCACTCTCTAGAAGAAAAGTATAATATTAATCTGGTTAGTGCATTTCGTACAAAATATAATGAATATGAAATTAAACTTATTGTTTCTTCGAAAATGTGTTGAAAAACTTCGCTCGATATTCTCGAGAATTTGTCAATCCACTATCGATCAATTCAAAACAAACTTTCATAAAAATGTACTTTTCTGTATATGTTACGTTACATATGAATATTATTGTGAGGGTGTTGGGGGCCTGCGGACGGCGAGCTATGGTTTGTCGTCCGATAGCAACCAGGCCCGGGTCGACGGGGCGCGCGTGGAACACGACGCGCCTCAAACAGCTGTCAGCAACGAAGGCCCCATAGGGTCAGTGTCTGCTGATGTTGCGGAATTTGTTCGAAAGAGTCACCCTGGAACGCAAAGGGCACAAGAAGGATCACGGGTGGGTTTTAGTCAGTAAGAGTCTGACTCTCGCTTCCGCTCCGCCCAGAGCGGGAGAAGTCATTTGATAATTTCCGATCGAAAAAAAGGTTTTATGCTGTGTTTATGTGTACAGATTTTGAAGGCTGGCTCAATTCCATCTACATTGCTTACATTATATCAGCTATTCTCGGGAAGTTTTAAAGGCTTGCCACTCAAACAAAGAAAACACTAAGTATTTTGTACCTGTAATTATTATGTTTGAATTAATTAAATGTACTGAGAGAAATTAGCTTATTTGAGGTTATGATTTTCTCCACACAACACTACCACTTATCTATAAAATTATAACTATCAACCCTTAATTAAAGCCACTTAGACTAGTGACTACTGTATTGAAATAGAAACGTTAAAGATACGTTTTGAAACTCACAGCAACTGGAACTAAACGCAGGAGGTAAAGAGCAAAAGGTTTTATTATTTTCTTGTCGAAAGCTCCGCGTTAAAGTTTATTGGGATGAGGACGTAACTAATACTAACAGTTTTCTTATATCCCCAACACTCGGCAGCTAACGAGGTGGAAAATCTACGGTTGCTAGTTATTTTTCAGTTATGTTGGTAGTGGTTCCTATAGAAAAGTTTTTGAAAATTTGAAACACTAACCAGACAGTTATATAGTTGTGTTTATAACGGCCTTAAATGATTGTAAATACGCATGAGTTAATTTACTTTCTTTCTAGAATGAAGTTTTTATTTGGAGAGTTCTAGGTGAATAAAATATTAAACACTTGCCTTCGCTTAGCAAAGTTGAATATTATCGAAAGGGAAAATACTCCCAGGATTAAAGGTATCCTATTCTAAGACATGGTTTCCTCCTGGCCAAGTATCATCCAAATCCGTTCATCAATCAATACGTGAAGAGTTAACAAATAAACAAACACAAACACTCTCATTTAGTTATAATGAGAGTCCTGTTTCAGAGTCTTGTTGAACTGCTCAGAAGAAGGTAAACCAGAACCATTATGTTAATAATGGTTCTGGTTTTCAGTCTCTACGTAGCACAAAAGGTGATTGAGGTTTGCTGGCAGTAACCGCACATCCCAGCCGCCGCAACAGAAGAAGACGCAAAAAGAGTCGCAGGGCGATTCCAGGCCACCTTAGGCGCGGGCCTGCGGATGGCGAGCATTGGAGGAACAGTGGATAATAAAGTCGAAATCGAATAAAAGTTATGGTAACAGGCTACGTTTAGTGAAATCATAGAAACTTTTTGTTTTATAATCGCAATATCGCTATCGCATGATGCAATTTCTGAACGCATTGAGTCTTATGTGAGCATATTTTCATTCTATGCCATAGAGACTTGGTTTTCGTGAACACCATAGAGTATAGTAAGTATAAAAAAGAAGTAAACACTATCAAAATGTGGCTGGTGAAATCCGTTGAACGAAAATCTAGATCAATATTGACGTTCAAGCAGAACTAAGATTTTTAAATGCGATCAGCTTTACAAACGGAGAAATCCGCCCTTAAATTATCAATAGAAAGTTTGTGAAAGTTTTTACCCCAATCCAGACGAATTGTGGTAAGCCAGTTCATCATACACGTAGCTCTCACTACTAATATTGACAAGCTATTTTGGCACCATGTAAATAAGTCAACAGGAACATTATTGCGAGCAAGAACATATATACGAGGAAAAATAAACAAAGAGAGGTCCACCACAGTTCATAGCTTTATCCTTAAGACGATCAGTGTTAGATGACGACAAGGAACGTTATAAGGGTGTTAGTACATCATCGACAAACGTCGAGGGTGAGTGGTGGACTGGTGGCGGGGTTGATAACGTGTGTGTAAGCCGATAAAATATACCTATTGCCTGCCGCGATGCCTCGTTATTTGTAATTAGTACTGTGTATGTTATGTTTCTGTAGTGCTTTTTTATTAGCGCTTGTGTTATAAGTTATAACTAGGTATAGATCGGATATTCGGATGCATATGTATTTACCTAAAGTTATTATGGGAAGCACTGTTTCACGTAGAATCACAAGAATATGTTTAGATAAGAGATTGTTTAAGACACTTCCTCCTTGTTGAGGGAAAGTGCAACAGTCATCACTTTTTGTATCCAGATTAAATGATGATGATATTAGAAAAAAAATATAGAATAGATTTTGTTTTCATCATTATGGAATAGCTTTGGAATATCTTTTCTTCACACCATACTTTGCAGGTAAGTGGTTTCTTAAACTATTCAGTGTGGCAATCCATTATTATTATCATCCGTTAATGGTTATATCGCTCACAGACTGAGGGATTAGGCATTAAATTTAGATGACCATCAAATCTAAGCAGTCGGTCGAAGAGGATTTGTCCTGAAATCACTTAAATTATGTACGGATAAAGCATGTTAACATGTAATAATAACTTATGTTGTACTTGGGGTAATATCCTAGGTTGTACTTGGGGCTGCTATTTTATATGACATACAAAGGAGTCCAACCCCATTTTATATTTACCTTGGGTTTTGGCGGTCTTAACGAATAATGTGTGATGGCATCCTAAAATATGTAATGAAATGGAATATTCTTTAATTCTGTGAAGGTTGAGATTCTTATTTTAAGTCGTTATAGGATCTTTTTGAGACATAATGCTATTATCAACAAGGTAAGTTACTGACTAGACCTCGATGATTGCTGTTGTTTAGCTATAAAACAAGTAAATTGATAATTACTTATTGGATTGGAAGTGCCAGGAGACGGCTTAGTAGGACATACATATGTACATACACCTTATTAGAGCGGGTTCAAAAAAAAAATAAATGCGTAGTACTAGAAACTGGCCAATGTATGTACATATACTCGTATGCCCAGATGAATGAACTTAACCGAAGTAAAAGGAGTTTGTAAGGATTGAAGCAGGTGGCGTTCTGTAGTTTCTGCCAACACCCATGGGAAAAGGCATGAAATTATGACATGAGAGTTTCTAGGAGTAGATACTCATGTTACGTCCCCTCCACCATACGTTCCCTTTACCACAATTGTGAACTAAACCAGGCTTATTACAATTCCCATTCCGCAACGACCGGTCAAGACGTCGGGGCGTGGTTAAATTGCTTTATAAATGTCCGTGGGTCAATCCCGCGATCCCACTCGAGCAGGTCTGACCGCGCCGCGGCTTAAACGTTCGCCTCAATAAAATGTCTGGACTGGGCCTCTACAAATGTTTTCCTTTTATTATAGTTTTGAAATTATGATTTATGACTTTGGTTTGTCACCAGTTATAATGAAAATGTCAAAATGAAGTTAAGAATTGAGTTTAAAAAATTGGGCCAGCAAAAACTGGGGATGTTCTATTTTTGAACGTTGATTTTAAAAGGAAAAAAAATGTCGTTGTTACTCTGTGGTCCTGTGTGGTCTATGCTCTGACTAGAATCAATCAATCAATCAACTCAGCATATTGCAGTCCTATGCCGCAGCGACCAGCAACGCAAGCGGGTTGGTGACCGCAGGCCCGAATAAAATCACGGTTATACAGATTCTCGTACGACTATTTTACTGTAAGTTTAAAATATTACACTCAACAATCAGATTAACCCACGACAAATGAATCAGGAAATGTGAAATTATTTTCAGTTCACAAAAGGAGGTTTTATAAAATTCATGTAAAACTGAATAAATTATAACATGATACTGTTGAAAACCTTGTTAAAATGGGAAGTGCTGCTTGCCGGAAAGATTACTATGGTAAATTATATCTCGTTCACATAGGAGAAGACTACACTGATGATTCAAACAGACTCATAAAATGTAACTAGAAAAAAAAATCGGTTCAGGCGTAAAGACATTATGGTGGAATAAAAAACACTCATTTAAGCATACAGCTAATGTGATTTCGTGTCGTATAATTGTGTGTACAATTCACGAAAATACTTTTAATAAAATTATAAAAAACAACAACACAACAAACACATTCATACGGATTGTATCGGTAACCTTTCACACGCACACACATTTCTCTTTAACATCTAAAAATAAAGTTGACCTGTTGCAAAAACCGTTTTTTGTTTAATAATTAGGCACCTTTCCATAAAATACATACTCAGACTATTATATCACTAATAGCAGCAAGCAGTAAATACCAAAACTAATTTTAATAGTGAAAATGTTGCCATTAGCCTAATCGTGGCTATCGGGTTGCCAATCTATGCATTGGACCGTTTTTGTTTAGATGGTGTTTGTATTTAAACGTTCGTATAATTTTAGACAGACGACATATCTGTAGCTAGATTATACGAGATTTATAAATAGGTCACCCGGTCCCCTCTTAGGACCTACCAGAATACCAGGGCTGTGATATATACATATTTTGTTAATATCACTGCATATGCTGAGATTTGAACCTTTTTGGCCTCGCACTTATGTACTGATACTGATAGCTTTTGTTAATACATATTTATTTTTACTTTTAGTTTTATTATTTTTTTGTTCGCTGCTGTCTTCCGGGAATCCCAAATAAACATTTTTCTATTTTTCTTTGAGGAGTGGTTGGAGAGGTGCCACGGCGACCTCACCTTCCGCCTGACGCAGGTACTCACCAGACATGTTTCGGGGAGTACCAGTTTCTATTTCAGTTGGATAGATTCAACTTTATCGAAGTTTCAGTTAACTGGCGATTGTTGTCTCATGTGTAAAAAGAACACTGGTCCATTCCCTCTAGAGAGGAGGCCTGTGTCCTAGCAGTGGGAAAATTAAAAGATTGACTGATTATGTTTATATGCTTATGTGCAGCAGTAAAATCTGTTAAAGTAGATAGAGTACAAACGCTTCTTTTTTTTTGGATGCGAAATTATCAAATGACTTCTCTCGCTCTGGGCGGAGCGGAAGGGAGTGTCGTAACCGATGTCCCACAGGAGCGGCCCCAGAACCGAACCCTGCGGAACACGACACGACCTCTCTTGCCGGTTCCACTCTCCCCGGTGACCGAGGTAGATGACGGCTCTGTCCGTCAGGTAGTCCTCGACCACGCGACGGAGGTAGGTTGGACCCCGGTGATACCGGAGTGCCTCCCTGATGCAATTCTAGGACACGGAATTTAAGGCGTTGGCAATGTCAAGACGCCACGACCACCCCACCCTGGGAAATCGCCTCCCCCGTCGTGAGGGCTCTCACGCGCATGATGGCGTCCACCGTCGAGCGCCCTGTCTTGAAACCAAACTAGTTCTCCGCCAGATCCGGCCCAACCCTTGCCAAGTGCTTGACGAGGCGGTTTGCAATGACTCTTTCAAAGAGCTTGCCCACCTCGTCGAGCAGCACGATGGGCCGGATAGTCCGCAGGGCGCCGTGACTTCTCAATGAGGAGCAGTTTCTCCGTCTTCCAGCGACGTGGGAACTGGCCCCTCTCCAAGCATGCGCGTAGTCGAGGCCCGAGAGCTTCCGAGGCCAGGACCCAAGCTTTCCCAGGTAAGCCATCGGGTCCTGGGGCGGTGTTTCTATTAACTATTAACCGCCGCTCTCAGGTCTACCTCGGTTAGAGTACAACCCCTAAGGACGCTAAAACCAAAAATAGAGATATTGTATCTGTACTTCGGCTTACTCTAACTAAGCCTGCAGGATACACTAAAACAAGAGGATGGTGGCCTCTTGTGTTTGTGTTTCAATATGACCAGACATTTATTTCCCAGTCGACATAACTTTTAACCATTTTTTTTATCCACAATCGAAATGCCACTTTTAACTAACACAGGTTTCCAATCTAAATTGTATAGCTACCTATGTACAACAAGCAAAGCCGGTCAGAGGACATACATAAGTCTATGTATTTAGTTGGTTGTGGTCGGCTTCTGTTGAAGCTGTGGTTAGAACCATTAAGCTTCTCTCTGTATCTTTTACAGTTTACATTGACCAAATTGCTTCACGATTTTCTGTTTAAATTGTAGAGTAATTTATTTTAACATCGGTCTGATTTAAAGAAAAGAAGTGTCAGTCGGAAAGTATTCTGTTTTACACAAAATATCGTATTGGCGATACAACTATTCCTGGAAAAATAATAGCTGTTTTTTTAAGAAAACTATTGAAATGTTTTACTAACTGAAATTCAATGTAGGTACACTAAGTTTTTTCCTTTTAAAAGTTGTAGGTATTCAATTCCAAGAAGCAAATATCTCACTCGGTAACAGAATATATCCAATAAAAAATATACTATTAAGAACCGATTTTTCAATAGACAGTAATCTTCTACCTACGAAATAATAATTTCTATAGAAAATACGTGAAACAGCCATATTGATATTTCAGCCAAAAATTATCTTACCATTAAAAAATCAGCTCTAATATGAAAACAATTTGGTGAAACTGGCTAACGGATTCCGTACGAGTAGTAACAGGCGGTTTCAGCAGAGGAGTGGTTTACTATTAGCCATTCATAATTCGTGTAATCGTGACGTGCTTTGTGATCCGCCGACTCGTAATATGGACCGTGACCGTTGCCATTTCTCCAAGCGCTTTGAGTCACAGCTTCAATTTCAAACGTTTGATGTGTTTAATTACTTTGTTTGTTCTTGTTCCGATGCTTGCTGCGGTCGCCCTAAGTCGAAAACGTTTCCAAAACTGTTAGCATTCGCAAATTAAACGTTACCCACGTCAAAGTGAACGAATAGTTTTATGTTCACAACGAAATAATTAAAGCTTAGCCACTAGAGGTAAGTGTCAGATGCCGATATTCTAGGGATTGATTGGTAATCAACCTATTGACCCTTTGTCCTGAAATGAGTGGGCGGAGCAACCCCGTTATATTACACCTAAGGCACTCAGTCTAGATCTCTGGATAATGCTTTTCGAGGGAAAATGACCAATGTTTTTTTTTAATGCACGGCGAAATTATCTAGGTAGCTCCAACCTCTTATCGCATTTACTTTTCTGTTTACGGATTTTTATGCAATGAAGACTTGCATGAAAATGCATCACAAGCTATTAAAAATATACTCAACTGTTGAGTTTCTTGTGGTCTGGTGACATTTCAGTGAGGCTTGTTCGCCACAACTCCCAAAAGTTGAGCCATACAACGTATTCAAAGGAACTCTTCAACATTTCTGTATAGTACACACTTATTTACTTAATAATCACTGAAACGGTTAATTTTAAAGTAACGCCAGGGCCGGGTGTTCCACAAGGACGAGCCTTGGGTCCACAATATATCTTGTGGGCAGGCAACCGCGATTTGACTGACGGCGTACTCTGAAAGGACATTTATCAGTCTCACTAGCGGGTTACACTAAACCAAACAACAATGAATTCTCATTGACAAATTGTCTTGGCATTTCTTGTTCTACGGTCCTTTCTTTTGACTAATAGACGCTTAAGACTTAGGTGAGGTCAGCTTGGTTATATTTGGCTACCGTGAAGAAATAAAGTTCCCGTTCTTACTGGTCACATCTTCCCAATGTACAGAAATAAAATGCTCCTTTCTACTGGCCACACACTTCACAATGATATGAGCGTCTTCATAAAAATATATTCACAATTTCTAACAAATAAACTTCACAGTCATACAAAATAAATTGCAAGCGCGCGGTCCACCAGAAACATTTTATTCGCAAAACGTAAGTGGCTAGCACAGTGGTGTAACGTGTGCGGCGACAGACGATGTCGTAGTCCGTCGCGACGCTGCCCCACTGCCCGGCCGCCTCTAACCGGACCGCATTCGTTGAATGTAAGCCACTTATGAAAATTAATGTAAAGTGAGGATAAACCAAAGCCTATTTTCTGCGCGAAGTAAAGCGGGCGGTTACAAATTGCTTTGGGCAAAGCGTAAATTTTAATTTTATCTCTAATACCCAAATGAGTACCGTGACTCGACATAATAAATGTACTCTTCCCACGTTAGCTGCGGTCGATTCGTGCCGCGTTTGTCTGCACAACGCGTTAACACATAGGCCGCTTGTGAATCACATGCCGCATCGCCTACTGTGCCCATAATTAAGTGAATCACACGGATTTGTGTGTGGTGTGAACAGAAAGCTAAGCAATGTATGTGCCATTATTGGATATACTGATTATAAAGACCGTTTGTTTGCATGGCAGATAACTGTTGCGTTCGTTTTGTGTCACATCTTGACATACCTCAATATTACTATTCTGTAAACACCTCGCCGTGAAAACTTAGATGAAGGGAACATGAAGTGAGCTACCGATCCTGACAGTCAAGGTGGACCGACACTCATTTCAAGGTCATTTCACCTAAGTTTTCGTGGTGAGATCTTCACAGAATAGACCAGAGTTCTCTTCTAAGACCGCCACACTAGACACAAAAATCAGGCAATCATTAGTAATTTGTCTCCATCCAAATGAGTGAAACGTTAATTTGAAACTGATGAAAATAAATGTGTCTATTAGAGATTTTGACCAAGATGTTTGTGTATCATTTCTATTTGCGTGGAGGCATCATTGGCATGTTTCATCTCGTTATCAGCGGCCGCACGGTTCACTCCACTCAGGTGAGGCCACCTGTTTTCATCCTTTTGTCTGCTTCGGTGATAATGGCATGTTCGCGGTCTGTCTGCCTCACTGCGCCGCCTGTTAGGGTTTAATAAGAATTACAACATTTAGTAACATTAGTGGAAATTCAGGCGGACAATTTTTTTACGAGTACCTATTCCTACGGACAGAAAAAGACGAGTTCAAACTTTAGTAATCACGGGAACTACAAAGTTATGCTTAAGAGTTCTTAGATTTATTGAAAAAGGGTAAAAATACAAGTTTATTTTAGTGATCGTAGAACTCTAAAATATTCAAAAGAAAATTTTGGAAAGTCTATCAAATTTTGATTTTCTCTTTTAATTTGATCCGATAGGATCGAACATTTCACACGTCGCTGTAAAAATGTAAACGAAATTTAAATGAGCGTTCTACACGCGGCGTTCCGCACGCCCGGCCCGATCAGTGTGCCAGTCACGGCGGGACAGTTTATTTCAACTTCTCAACTTGTTCCGCGCCTTCGAATGGGGCATAATTTTCATAAGAAACGCGCCGCTGCGCCCCGACACAAAAATTAGATTCATCAGCCTTCCAGGCACATTTGGCTCGCAACAGTCTCGAAGCTACCAATTCGATTCGAGTTCGTAACGAGCACGTGAACAATGTGATGTTAACTTTTGTTACTTTGCATTTTGCTTTGTAAGTATTAATGTTGGGAATGTAGGTACGCATGGCATGTGTGTTATGTAAATGATCTGTTATTAAGGGCTGATGCTGCTATTGATAGCACTGTTCTTATGTAGTGCCCAACTTGATACAATTGACACGATGAAACAATCTTTCATTTTTTTCTAACAAACACACTGATTAATCCTAGCAGCTAAGAGCCATCTATTCCTACGTACCTACCTATTTCAAATTTATACCAATAATCGCACTCTTAAATTGCGACTATATGATACAACCATAAAGCTCTCAAGCTTCTTTATGTGGGAATAATTTGCAGTGTGTATATTTTATAAAGCAATATTTCCTCGAATATCCAGAGTGCGCGAAGCCGCTAAAACAGTTTCATCAACGCTTAATATCGGTAATGTATGACGATCGTTTGTATAATATTTTTTATTGCTCGGATCCTTTGAGAACTTTTTTCATTTTTACTTTAGTTGTAGGTATATGGGAGTCATGTGGGATAATGTTTTATAATCTTTTTCTTTTTTGTTTAATAGAAAATGCTTGTTCTAGTTCAAATTGGCTTTGTTCCGCTGGCTCCTGTATCGAGAAACCAGAACACATAATGTCAAGGTTACTTGTTCCCGAGTTAATTTAGTTTCGAAAACTTTAATTCGATGAACTTTTGCGAACAAATATTTATAGTTTAAATAAGCAAATCACGGTGCGAGACATTGAATACAACGTGGCGTTCGGGACGCAAACATAATTTACTTATCTCACGCGAGACCAGAAAGTTTCGTTCAAACAAATAATATAGGTTTCCATCGGTGCGGCAGCACCTGGCGGCGCTGCGATCGGTGTGTCCCCGGGGAAATAAAAACTTTGTCGCACGTCGCTTGTCCTAAAGCCTTCTTACTGTCTCCGCTCCACGACACGTTCACCGATTTGCTACCGACGTACAGTTTATAGCTTTGATTCTCAACGACACACTACGTTTACGATATTGTTCCGCATTACTGCCGCGTAAAGCGACCCGTAAAAACGTTAGCCGAATAGAGCCGAATTGAATAACCCAAACTTAAGTGCTTATCGTATTTCCGGACTCGAATACAATCAGATTTTGAGATATCCATTTCAAACTTTTGTTATTCAAATCGTGTAAACTAAGCCGTTTTATAAGTAGATTTTCTACAAACATATGAAAGAATTAACGTCTGCAATCCTAGATTCTAAAGTCGGAAATTCTCGAAATGACTTCGCTAATATTACTAGTGTTGAAAGTTTCCGACGTCCCGAGTTCGATAACTGCCAGGATCTCAGCAGGAATTTTTAAATTAATTCAAAGGAAAAATAAAATTAACGAAGTTCGCGAAGATTAAATTATATCCGTCGTAATTTGTGTCAAGAAAGTTGGGATGTTGATTGTGGCATCACGTTCTTTTTGTACCTATAATATAGTGAAGATTCGTTATGTAATTTGGAAAATAAAACAGGATATTGTTATCAACATTTCTTTGCTACGAGTACGTCAAACGTTCATAAAGATGAGAGCAATATCCAAAAACTTTGCTTAGCACAATTTCCCAAAGGTTTACAATCCATGCTTACGTATGTATACTGTTAGTACACATATAAACTTATACATGTATCGGCAAGTACATGTACTCCGCACTCGGCTGATCTATGAACTTTAGTTTCGTCTCCCTTTCACTCCACAGAATCTATAAAATCTTTGAATAAACATTTGCCTTCTTTGCCCTTTTGCACTCGTAAAAGGGGTCTGAGAAACTCGCCTAAACTTATTTAAACTTTTACCCTAGGAAATCCTTTTCACAAGCACTTTAAATGTAGAAAAGAATATGTATTAGAGAATAAGAAAAGGTTACTTGCAATTGTTTTTTCAGATACACTCAGTTTGAGATCTGGGTCGTTATGATAACTGTATTTTTAATACTAAGATAAAGAGTCTATAGTCTATACTTCATATTATCTACCGGCGGTTGTGTTTATAGCTGGCAAGTTTCTCTTCCGTATCACGGTTGATCTATAAGCTTGTTACAGACCAGTAAGTAGTTCGTAAAGATATATTGATAAGGGTTAACACAAACACTCTTCAATAACGTGTACCGTGTAGATCAGCTTTACAGTTTTCAAAGGGTTTGAAGTTAAAGTTCGCCCGAAGGTATTTCTCGGATCATCAAGATTTTCCAATTTTAACTTTGCTTTAACCAAGCAGCGGTAGCGATTTTCGAATTATCTTCCCGCTTTGGCGGGCTCATCAAAATCTGTTTATCTTTCAAAGCTTCTGTCTACAGAGGTTGCTACTTTTACTTTTTTTATTCGGATATTACATTCTACTTTACATGCTAGCGGCTTAGATTATTGCTGCTTATTTTTTGACAGAGTTTAAGTTTTAAGTATTGCAGGAAGTGGGTCACTTAAAGCCAAAGGGTTAGTATTTTTCATAGAGGTTTTGGGTTTAATTATTCCTACTAACAGTATTAACTGTTTGGGTAATAACCACCTATTTGTTTCAGATCACAACTGTCACATTCTGTGTGATTTGTTGTCAAATTTCTCTGAAACAATAAAACGGAACAGAACACAGCGAAACGGACGTCCGGAACCTACATGATGTTATGTACTTTTTTATTTTGGAAATGGGTGAATATATTCCATGCCATGGATACAGGGTGAATTTGTCAAGTGTGCGTAGATCACTAAATCGGAAACTACAAGGAAATGCGACAAACGGTAATGGGAGTCTCGAGCCCGATTTTGATGAATTCCTGACCAGGAATCAAACCCTGAAAGTGTCGCTTATAAGGATCAAATTCTGGGAACGAATAATATACGCCAAACTAAAGTGCTAATGTTTAGAGAAATGTTTTTTTTCTGTCGTTACCTACCAACATTAACATCAAATGATAAAAAAAAAATAACGACTTAGTTTAAACTTTCATCAAAATAGGGCCCCAGACACCCTTGACTATTTTTCGCTATTCCTAATAGTTTCGGACTTGGCCATCCACGTAACAATTATAAATTCGCCCTGTATTAGTACTATTTCTTTAAATATCAACAAACACTGAATTATTAACTGCAAAAAAAAAATAAGAGCAGTGGTTCCGACTTTGACAGAACGCTTGTAAAACAGCAATGTATTGAAACACATTTTACTTTCCAAGTTCCCTCTCATGACTCCAAGAAATACATATGTCATGTGTTTAATTGTCCATGAAGTTGGATTTTAAACTCACACACAGTGCATTATTATCCATATGACAGATGTTTCCTTTCCATAAAATGTTGTTATATTGATATTATTTCCTGTAGTTTAGTTGTTGTACAAAAACTCGCAAAGATAACGCGACATAAAAAAGGCAGCTTTCGTACGGATTACAAATATTTTAAGGCCCATTGCGCTGTTCCGCTTAGCATTGGGATAACTTCTGGTCCAGAGCGTTTTATTAATGTATTTAAACTTTATGCAAAATAGTGGTACATGGGCGGACGTGGACCCGGCGCGGAGTGCAGTCATCCTTGTCGTTTTCGTATTTATGCAAGGCCATTCTGCAAATTTGTAAAGTTAACCATGGACTAGACCATTAGCACAGTGCTAAGTGGAAGAGCGCAAGTAGGCCTTATATAATAATAGGCCCTATATGACATCAGGCCAGTATTTCCCGAAAAGTTAGGTAAAGGAACATTTACATGTACCCTTTTTGCAAAATTGCACAACTTATGTTTTAAGTCCCATGTATTAGGGGGCCATCCCAATGCCATTATCCGGACACTAACTTAGACACCGGGCTGCTACTGAAAATATCCAGATCGAAATACCCAATTAGACTTTACTCGACCAGGGATCGTATGCAGGACCATGTTCTACATGGTTTTTATTGATTTTTGTATTAATTGTACCCATCATCATGAACAACTTTTACTATGGGACCAAAACTGAAATCGCGAATAAAAATCCATTGTCCTATACATTTATGATAACACGAGAAAACGTACTAACAGCTGATTATTTTTTCGCGATCACGAGTTTGGTCCCATAGTAAAAGTTGTTAACGATGAGTACAATGACTCCTTAAGAGGTATTTCATTTATTCGGTTAAACATTGTATAATGAACGTTTCGTTTTGGTCACATACCTAGCTAGTACTAGGTATCTATAAATTCAAGCAAGTACCAACCCATTTTCAAAATAAACTGATTCCAATTCCTTACAAAGGTTTATTCGCAAGCTGTACCGTAATTCTACATTGCTGAAAAGATGCAAATCACAAGAAATTGTCCGAGAACCACGCGGAAGTGAATTGTTTTAAATTCACTCCTAAGATTTATTCATTAAACGACTCCAAGTCGCAAACAATAGGGAATAAACATGAGACAAAATAAATTTTAGTCGTTACTTGTAAAGTGATTTTGGTTAAGTTCATCATTGTTGAAGAAGGCGATTCTAGAACATAACCATCAATTCAAAAGCACGTAGGTACCTCCAAATTTAAAAAAAGTTTTACACTTGGCAACCTATAGATTGCGGCTGACTTAGAGCTGGGAACAATATTATTTCTATACCCCACATCATTATCTTTAACAAATATTCCTTTAATTTATCAATATAAAAATAATAAAATATATGTATGTAGAACTAGCACTTCGCACACGACTTCGTCTGCGCACATTTAGTGCGAACAATTCCACATCCTACTTCACCCCATTACGGAGGGAGTTTTATAAAATTCTTTCTTAACTGACGTCTCCTATTCATTATTTATCTCCGTGCCAAATTTCATCTTCATAGGCAAAATCCGTGAGATTATAAAATGTCTTGAGATATTGCTAACTCTCGATAAATTGTCAATTGAACATTTGGAACACTTTTTTACGCATCAAAATTGTAGTAAGTAACGCAACCTAAATACACAAATGTACACAGACGGACTTTTTTAAATTCTTTTCCAGTCAACCTTTGGTAGTTATTATTTAAATAAATATGTAAACTGTACATGCAATATAAATACATACAAATACGTAATTGGAAAACATTAGCGCTGTGGATACTGCCAACTTCATACGAATGTGTTCACGAACTTTAACTTTGAAGGTTAATCGGTTGGTAGCCATCCTGATTTCCAGGGGAGCGCATCAACACCGCAATAGACTGAACGAAGAAAGAAGACTGAATAAAGTCTCAGTACGGTGCGTGCGACATTGATTGAGGCGGTTATTTAATGAGCGTAGATTTCGATTGTGTGTAGCGCAAAATTGAAAGTGAGGACCTAGATAACTGGAGGAGTTGGGAGAGTTCAAAAAAGGAGGAGGAGTTCAATAAAAGAAAAAGGGCTAGTTAGAGCCCTTAGTTTAGGTACTTGGCCTAGCAGAGGGACAGCAACGGTTAAGATTAAACAAACAAAATAATAATAACAATAAGATATAAAAATAATAATAAAATATAAGAAAATTTAAATTTTATCTATTCTCAATCTCAATACTTATGTATATCAAAAAGGATTGAAGTCCTCCAAAACGCAGAATCAATATTTCAATAAAAAACGTGATTCAGATTAAGAATCAATGCATGTTGTATGGTGTAAGTTGGATCCGTGTGTCATTGTTTAGAGGTCTCGGGAACGTCGCCGGAGTCAATATGCGGAACATTTCCTATTACACGCCCACTTCTTTCCGTGAACGAATCTGATTTATATAGAGAGGTTTGTTGAGAGCAAGGATTTTTAAGGAGATTCATTAAGTTGATATTTTGATAAAGTTGGTATCGGGAAGAAGGCAGGGCTGTGCTTTACCCAAGATTACCCACGTAATCCAAAAAAATATCGTAAGTGCTTCATTGGCAGTAGGCATTGAGTAGGGAGTAGGAGTAGAAAGAATGATCGATGAGGTCGAAGGTTCTGGAATGGTGATTATGAGCCGGAAGACGCAGTGGTAGGCCTCACACAAGAAGGATAGATGACTGATGCTGAGGACGATGATGTCACAAGACCAAGGCCAGCTGATTTGACGACGCTTGGTTGACGGCTATAACAGAGGATTTGCTAGAGTGGCTGCTATTGATGAGGCACTCTTGCTCATTCTACGCACTAAAGTGTTTTTCGTAGTTCCATTGCGTAAATGAATGAAGGTATTCAGATACACAGTCCTGTAGATACTTATAATGAAAAAACGAATTTGTCCTGCTTACATGGGTATTGGAATAATTTTGTCTAGGATCTAGGTCAGCAGTTTTTTAATCATGAACAGCTCTATCTTTCTCATTGCGATCCAAACCATAAACAAATCCAGGCACATACACAGCAAAATTGACACAGTTTCATCTGCTCTGTATGAATCTGGCCATATTTTTATTCCAACACAATTTGTAATGGAAGCGACACGCGGAGACAAGAGCGCAAGGCAAGGGCGGGGGGCGACGGGGCGGGGTGGTGGCGAAATTACTTGCAAATTCCATTTACAAAGTCGGTGGCCAGGCGTCAAAAGAAACCGGTGGCTGTCTGCTTCGGGAGCTGACTAGTTACCTAGATTGTGGTCTGGTCATTGAAAATGTATCTGGTTTGTTGTGTACGACGACTGCTTTTAGTAAATTTGTTGGGGAAACTACGCAAGTCACGGCCTTTTAAGTTTTGTCCTTCAGTGTAAGCTTTTGAAAGGTTATCTTGTATTCTTACCTTTGTTGAGATTATAAAATGGTTGAAATGCTAACCTACTAGAAATAATGTTTTTTTTTTTTTTTGGAATTACTCCTAACCATTTTCCAAAATGTATATTGCAGGGGCGCCTGTCGCCGCAACAGAAGAAAACGCCCGGGCGTCAGGAAACGCAGGGCGACTCCCGGCCTCCGTAGGCGGGGGCCTGTGGATGGCGAGCTATGGGTGGCTCGCCGTCCGATAGCAACCAGGCCCGAGTCTACGGCGCGGCGTGTTCCACATGCGCCTCAAAGAGCTGTCAGCAAAGAAGACGGGCCCCATAGGGTCAGTGCCTGCTAGGGTTGCGGAATTTGTTCGAAAGAGTCACCGCGGCCTGGAACGCAAAGGGCACTAGAAGGATCAAGGGTGGGTTTTAGTCAGTAAGAGTCTGACACTCCCTTTCGCTCCGCCCAGAGCGGGAGAAGTCATTTGATGATTTCCCATCCAGAAAGAAAAGGGTCGGCAAAATTAATTTAAGAGATTAAACAATTCCACTTCCATGATGAATAAAGCCGGCTTTCAGAATTTATTAAAAATCAAGTTCAAGTAACAAAAATAACAGGTAAAGCGGCCGACAAAAAAAAAACAGTGCTGAAAATTAATTTAAAGTTACAAAAAAGTTTCCACCGAAACTAATAGCCTTCAAATCCAGTACGAAACATGACCAGAAGTTTCCTGTTTTCCATGTTTGTGGCGTGATTACCAATGGAGGTCGGGTGGTGAAGACCCACCGATTGGTATGTAAGTTACGAGGCGTTACGGCGAACTTAGCTCATTACCAGTGGTACGAGGCGAGAATGACAATGGCGGGAATTTTTACTTCATTCTCGTCCACGCTTATTAGGTGCTTCTAGACGTGTAGTGGCAAGAGACTCGAGTCTTGCTACTGTCATATTGAATTTTTCGCCTTAGCGTTAGACCAGTGCGCTTTGTTCTTGTTTCAGCTTAAAAAGTAACCGACCTCGGCTCCCTGTCACGTAGGGATGTTGCTGCAACACGTTGCGGAGCGGTGACGTCATATACACGGAAATAATAGTATTTCCATAGTTGTTGTGGGGCGCACGGTTACCTAAGTACGATATTTTTTATATGCGTATATGTCAGCGCAATTAGGTTGTTTCTTTTTCATGTCAGGTGAAAAAGGGGCTTGCTCAAGCCCCTGACACAAAAAAAGTGTAGTGATTATATTGGGCTCAAAATTCAATTGATTGTGTCTTTTTAATATTGACTGACAACAGCTTGAAGAAAAAAATATTTTATTTTACAGAACATATTTAGGTAAAAGGTACATACAGTTTCCTTATGGTTGTAAAAAAGAGAAATGCATGTTAAAAATAATTCCGCACCGTGCTCCTCTTACATTGAAAGCGAAGCCCCACTATCTTCCCCGATCCGAGGCAACACTTAGATGGAAGCATCGTTATTGGCAGTATCTATTCCAAGACTTGTCACAAACCTTTGGCCTATGAATAATTTACACGACCGCCGCGACCGCAAAGTGTTTATTGTGATAGCGCGCTTCACAACCGCAGTCTCATGTGAAATAAAACACCTAGATTTTTCCTCTCAATCTCTCGAGGTACGTCTACGGATACCTTCAGGGAAAAAGATCGTATGCGCTTCAAAGAAACTTCCGAAAATGAATTATATTTACCGGGAACTAAGTCCGACTGTATGTACTTTTCCAAATCGCTCTCGGGTCGTCGATTCCTGGATGAAGTCGAGAAAGTAAGGAGTCGTGCCGTTGGATTAGGATAATGCATTTAGCGTCGAATGTTACGGGAATAAGGTCGATAATTATTTGCGGTTGGCAGTCACGTTTGCCGTGAGAGCCAGAATCGAGGGAAGGCGGTTGTAAATAACAAGCGAGATCGGATTATTTCGATAAGATCGTAAAATGAAACAAGGCGCGCCTCGGCGGGACGTTTTCTTTTGAATATGTTACACGTTAGTTACATTGCCCACGTACGGGTGTAAAATGTGAAAGTTTGACTTGGCTCATTTTCTCTTGTCTCACAGTTGCGCTTTTGGCACTGAATATATTTCTGATATTAGATTCCGGTTAGAGTTATTGGAATGGTTTAACTTTATTTTATGAATGGGAAAGGTTAGGAATAGATATTATACGTAATAAATTACTGAATTTAGTTCATAAGTTTAGAAGTTCAGCATTTTCTTTGGTAACAAGAAGCGGGCACGTTTTAAAATAGTTGTTTGTAACAAGCGGAATGTGGAGTACGTAGACAACCCTGCGAGCGTGGCCGTGAATTGCGGTGCAGTGCGGGACAGTAGGGAGCAGCGCGGGGCAACATGAGGAAGCGCGGGGCAGCAGCGGGCATGTGGAAGCACGCGCGGTGGGTCAGAAGCGCTCGGGTGCAATCTTATTTTTCCGGGCGGCTCGCTGGCTCTCTGCCGGCGGCTTATTGCCTACGTGCCAGCGGGCCGGTCGCGCGCCCGTCATATTATTCTATCGAGCGGCTATCGGTTGCGCCCACACGACCGATATTAGTATACCCGACGCTGCCGTCTCCAGATATTGCTCTGGATCGTAAATAAAACGGCCACCGCGGTAAACCAGCCGCGCTCGGTGCGAGAGCCCCACTTATCACCTTAAGAAGACTCGAGTAGAGAGCGCCGGCGGAAGTAGATATTGATATTTTCATAATTCTAGATTTATTCTCAAGATTTGAATACGAGAGGTTGCCATGAAGCATTTAGTAGATCTGCAAAAACGTATACTCTGAGGTTATTGGATCTGGAGATTACATACAGCATTTGTACAATTTCTTGCGGTCAAATATAGTAAGAAACGCCACCTCCACATTTATGACGAAACTTGTTTATCACAATTACGCAAACAATAACGTAATAAGGGCGGCCACAGCCGGCGTTATTGTCGCCGGCGAATGTCGCCGCGGAGAGTTGTCGGAAAAAGTGAAAGTTTTTATCTGTGCGGTCCCCGGCCGGCCGTTCTCATTTCCACGGAGCCGCTCTTGATCGCAATCGGCTCCTGCACGGAGCTGTGTACACTTAACCAGCGGATAATTGCTGATCAGCAGATATCTCGCGTACACAAGCGCAAACAACTCGATGTATGGTTAGTTTGCTTTTTTACCTTGCGAAATTTGAAAGATTTATGTAATACTATCGCTTACGGTTCCGCTCAGATAGAACTAATACTTCCACCAATTTTATATTACAGCGTTTGTGATATCCTGATGTGTAAGGAATATTATTGTAAACTTTCATGAAAAACTGTTCTAAAGTTTTTTAAGTGGAAGAGTTTCAAACATCATCCATCCTCACAACAATCCAATCCACAATCTGCAGAATTAGCACGTGTTTCAAAAGAAAATTTATTTATTTATTTATTCAGATAGCATTTGAACCATTTCATTGTTAGTATATAAAAAAAACAGTCTATATTTTGACAAAAAACCACCAAAGAAAATTGATAACATCGGAGAAGCAAAATAAACAACCCTATTTGCGAAGAGTGGAAGACAAAGAAAAAAGGTGTACACTCAGGGGGACGATACGTCAAAAATACGTAAAAAAAATGTGACCCGAGCACTGGATGTGGCTACTGGCAGTCACGGTTAGGTGTGAGATGAAGCGAAGCGTCACTGCCTTCTTGAGCGCAGTCGTGTAGTTGATTGCAGTGGCGTATCGCGCATTGACACTTCCAGGGACACTTTTTCAGCGTGTCATTTTCTTTTCGTTTTTTTTTATTAGATACTAGCTGCTGCCAGCGACTTCGTCCCCGTGGAATCCCCGATTTTAAAACATTCTTTATCGCTGCTCCGCTCCTATTGGCTTAATCGTGATGATATATAGCCTAAAGCCTTCCTCGATATATACAATGGTCTATTCAACCCAAAAATAATTTTTCAATTCGAACCAGTAGTTCCTGAGATTAGCGCGTTCAAACAAACAAACAAACTCTTCAGCTTTATAATATTATATTTATTAGATATGCTTGATGAATTTAGCTAAGTAGGTGTTTTCTTTTGTTTTGGCTGTTGTTTATTAACTGACAAATTGTGGGCATGTGAGATGTGCATGTGCACCAAGTAAAACAAACTGCGTTTTACAATTCGTTTTTTTTTTATTCATTCGACGGTTTTCTGAATTCTCATTTATTATTTTTTTCTGATTGGGTCGCTTATTTATGGACGTGTTTCAGTTAAACGCCTATCTCATTTATTCCAGAGCGGTTTAACCGATACATTTACGCGTCTGAATAAGCAACCGTTGATTTTTTTCAATGATTAAATTAGAAACTATTATTATGTTTATAATTAAAGACGATTACAGATGAAATTGCATTAGCTCCCGAGAGGTTAGGTTATGTAAACCAAGACGTTTACGCTTCTGAAAAATTAACTGTTATATTTATGAAAATAATTTGAAAAAGATAGTTTCAGGTAACTTGATAATGATTAAGCTTGTCATGTGTAGGTATTTACGAGTATTTTCATATAAATTATAATATACAGATTATAGATAATTGTTCTGTGTTATGGACGTCTATTAAATTGTATAGTTTTCTTGACAAGTATGTATTTATTGTAATTTAAGTCAGGAAGACAAAATCAATAGGTAAATAATTAATAATATTTTCTGTAAAACGAAATTACCTAATACCAGTTTGTATAAAAAAGGTCGATGTCACATAAAATTTACTTAGTAAAATATAAATCGGTCCACAGATAACGCGAGGACAATGAGTTGCCAATATTTTTCATTCTCTTAAGAGTGCGACATTTTTCACGGAACCTTTGTGTAGCCGCATATTTCATGCCGTGTACGAACTATGTTAATATTACTTAAATATTACTTTTCCTTTAGTATATTTTATGGTTTATCGCAACGTTCTGCACATATCAACATGGGGTTGAATTTCAAGTCAATTTAATTGGTTGGTAGAGTAGAATACTTTTCAGTGGACACCAAAATAGTTATACATCTGTTAAACAAGGAATCTTAATTTTAAGGGTGCTATCGTTGACAGCGATCTCTACCAGGAACCTTTGGATGGAGCTGTGACCATGGTTTTGGGTATCTTTGTGTATCTAAACCATTGCTAAAAAAGATAAAAGTGAATGCCAAAGTCATATTTATTCTATGACCTAGCTTTTCACGGATAGATTATATCCATGCTGACTTCTCGAGCGAATTGGTTATAGACAGAGACGGATACAGATAGCCTATTAATTAAAGTTAAGCCACAGGAAACTCACTAGTATAATACATTCCGATTAGCACACACGTGAGAGGTGCTCAAAAAGGACACACACTGACCTTTCAGTGCTGTCCCTTCAAAAGGTCACGCGGTTCGCACTCGCAACTAACACGCATTATGTTAATGCACGAGTATGAAAAAGCAAAATTATTAGGATCGCTTTCTTTGTACATTTTAACTATATCCCCCTGCATAGTAAGTAGGTACATAAATGTAGCTAAACATTGCTTCAAATTTTAGTTAAGTGTTTCTCGGCGTCGTCCTAATACAAAATGAGCATCGTGCGAATACGCGATCGTCGCGTTCCTTTGTAAGGCAAATTCGAACGCGTCGTTGCGTCGACAGAGTGCGCGTCCTGGTTTAGCCGAAATTAACACGAAGATCGCGTATTTGCGCGGCTATCACTATGTTTTAGGACGACACCTTGGTCCGACATTTATCACACTTTATTCTTTCAACATTATGCTCCCTTTTTTGTAAACATATTATTTGCTACCAACCACATCACTATGTAGGCAATAATAAAATATTAAATGATAACGTACACTATTATACTTCATTCCATTGGTCCATCAGCCATTTCCATGTTAGGTAGTTTGGTAAACCTTAGTCTAATGGGCTTTCACTTAGTATTGACTTCTAGATGCGGTACCGTTGTTTATCCTTTACCTTCAGTTTCAAAATCGATTTCATTCGGATATTCGGCTTAGAGAGAGCTCTGATTGGATAGCATGTCAGTTTTCGTCATCTCGCATGCGTGTTCGTAGAAATGTCCCAATTATATCTTAGCATTGCAATACGTTGTGTTTGAGAAACTACCTACTGCTCACTGGATAGATATACTAGAATCAAATGGATTGGAGTGGTTTGTATGGTGGTGACGTCTTTTCTTTGTCATCGTAGATAATGGCATGCTTCAATATTTTTAATGGTATGCCTGTATGTCCGCAGGTAACGAATTAAAATAAAATAAAACTTAGCTAATTTCATCTTTGAATGCAAGAGGCACTTAATAACACTAAATTCCTGAAAATGTTGTAGTCAATATTATTTCCAGAACAAAACAATATTTCTTCAAACAAAGCCAATTTGACATAAGAACGCAGCAAAAAAAATTAAACCGTCTTATTCCATTACTATTCCGGCTTCCGAAGTAGAAAGAAGGCAGATTCAATTTTATTAGCGCATCGCGTTAGTGGTTTCGGCTTGTCGGCACGGGCCCCTAATAAAATGAGGCGAGGTAACGGCGTGTTTGCGCCCGGGAGATGACAGATACGGCACGGCCGGGCCCCGCGCGCCGCCCGAACCCCGCCGCGCTTATAAACTAGCGTACACACCACACCTACTAAACAGACTGAAAAACTGAATTTATGTAGTGTTTGAGCTATGAGCTGTGGATGTGCGCATCAACGGCGGGTTCGTAAGGTGAAGATAAAAATGTATTTATTTTGTATTTTGGAAGGATTCGTACTTAGAATCCAATCGTATGTCTTATAAGTTCGTATTCACGAAAGTTTCACGATAGCGGATCTACGTTAGTGTATGAGAGCACAATAGTACACAATATGATTATATTAGCATGCAAAGGTTCAGACAATTTGAAAAATAAGTTTATAGTTTTCATTTCATTCACAAGAAGAAGAAGGTTGCTTATATAGAAAATGATTTATTGATGTTTTATCGAAGAACTTCTATCATAGATTTCGATTCTTAGTAAAGCGAGTGAAACTAGTACATTAACCTCGTATTTCATACCGCTGCGCGCTGTTGTTTATAAATCAACAGTTTAATATTACTGAGCGCTACGCCTAGTAAGCTTAAAAACTTCCCAGTTTTAATTCGCCCGTGAGAGATTTTAATTTAGCGAGAAACTGTTTCCTCGAACTTGCTGTAATGTATTCATATATTAACAAAATACTGACATCCAGCCCGTTGGGGCGCGTTCTCCGAACGCCAGTTCCATGAATACTCTGAAATGAGTGAACTTTTACGCTTCTTTTAGAATGTTCTGTTAGTTGTTAATAGTTTATGGAATATATCTTCCATCGTGGCAGCAAGTAGTGGTGGGTTTCTATGTAATATTAGTTGAATACTATACTTAACGGTACTTACAAAATGATAAAACCATAAAGCAAATGTAACTGCTACTTTAATGTGTATATTTAAACAAAACGGCATCCGTTACCCCAAAGTGCATAATTTAGTACAGGGGCGAATAAAATCAAATTCCTTTCGGATATTTACGAACAAGGGTTTGTAAATTTGCGTTCTTTAGTCGACGCTAGAAGGAGAGAGCATTATTTTGCAATGCAGTGACATTTTTCTTTATGAACTCTCCCGCCCTGTTTTTATTAATTCCTACTCCCCGGTTCCAAATAAAAGCTTTAAAGAAAATGTTTTCATAATTTAAACCATTTTATATCCAGACTTATGCTCGCTTTACGCCGTTCATAATTTTTTTCTTGTGGTTTGATCTAAGTCTGTTCTTGTACTTATGAAAGTCGACTAACAACTGGTTTCTGGATAGATAATTTAGAGTTAAAGACGTGTCAAACCCTTGTTTAGAGCCAAAGTTTTACATGTTTTCAGGCTAAAGTGTAGTTAGACAAGTACTCAACTTTTAAATTCTTAGAGCAGGTTATTGGATCGATTATTTCCCCTGCATACGCTACTGCAAAGCCACATTTTAACATGTTTTCAGGCTAAAATAATAAACTTCGATTCATAGTTCATGATTAGTGGGATGCAGCAGCATTTGGATTAATAATAACAGAGCATTTACATGTATTGTAACAATATCATGGGTCATCACGATCCAAGCCGCTGTAATTATTGGGAATGACGTCAGGATAGTTTAGAGCAGTGGCTTAGGGGAAGGTTCGTTTCTGTAATGTACTCGTACACCTCAGTGTTACAGTCCTGAGATCAAATCTATGGGAAATATGGGTGTTTTTTGTTTAGGTTTATCTATCGATCTAACGATGATAGCGATAATCATCGTTGAATAGTAATGCTGATTTGTTCACTGTGAGCATAAAACCGCCATTTTACCTATACAATTTGTGTAAATGAAATGTGTCATTATTTTTGGTGTACAATAAATCTATCAAAGTCAAAGTCAAAACGTTTATTTTAATTAGGCTCGTCGTCGTAAGTCTGTGTTTTTTGAGAAACAAAAATTAAAGTTATATGCATTAATAAATATATATGTATAACTGAAATCCAAATAAAGAGACCACTCTTTATTTGGATTTCGGTAGTATTATATTATTATATATATCAATGTAGTCGAAGCCTATTAAATACGCGTTAATGGGGATAACTCAATAAATGCTCATCAAAATCGGGACACCCGGTAAAAAGTTGTGTTTTTTTTAATGATGTTTTAAAAAAGTACATATTCGCGAAAGTCATTTAAAAAAAAACTGCAATGTAGTTCTCTTTTTTATCGAAGCAAAATAAAGTTTGTCGATTTTATTTAATAAGAATAATGTTGGCTAAATGCCGACCAGTCCTGTTTACGTTCTATTTCAATCGGACTCTTAAATGCGCGTGGGTTTAATGGCAGTAACTTTCCGACGAATATTTTCCTGGAATTCTTGAATAGTTCGAGGATTATTGTTGTAAACTCTTGATTTGAAATATCCCCACATAGATAGAAGAGCTAGCCAGCTTTCTGGCCATGTCAAGAGCTGACTAACCGTATGCTGACATCACAGAAACTCGACAGCGAAAAACGAAACGGAAAAACATGAAAACCACAAATTATTCTACAAAACCTGTTTGTTTTGTTAAACAAAATTCCCGTAAATACAAAGGCACGTTATTGCATCGTTACACCAATTTTATTATTATATCTTTTGGAAGCTAATCAATTTGCATCTGTATGGGTACCCGTCAGACTTAATGACCGAAAAAGCCCATTGAATGAAAAAACCGTTCCCAAATCGGTGTTACATGAATGAGGGTCATGAAGCTAAATTCAATTTGTGATATATTTTGTACCTGTGAATTATTTACGGGTTTAGATTCGCTGTGTGGTTTTAGAGTTTATTTAGGCTGCCATATGTCGTCGCGTAAGAAAAACAAAACACAATAATCAATGATTTAAAGATTCTGAATTCGATAGCCAGCATATCATCGCTTAGTAAAATATACTCGGATAACATAAGTGGTGGCAAGTTTAATGGACAGGCAACCGACCGCGGAGATACAGCCAGTAGATAGACTCAATCAACCAATCCCATGGCACTAATACATGAAATTGGTGAATGATATAAGTATTTTACATGAAAATACTGCATATCTGACCTCGACAACCCAGCAACTGGAAAACACCCCTTGGCCCCAAGCTAATCACAGGTTTTCTAGCTTCTGAATACCGTAAGCATATCAAAAGATATCCAATTGACAGCCAGGACCAATAGCATAAGGTAAATCTTGTGGCATGAAGGGTTCTCAGTATGTTATGATGAACACCCATCCATGGATCGACCTTGGCACGTGTTGCTTTTCCGCGACGATCACGAGCTGTACGTATAAATGGTGTAAATATACATACATTCTGGATGCCTATGAGACTTCTGATCATGGCAATGTTACCCTATATTAACATAAACCCCGCTTAGTCTGCAGGATTAGTGATCGGTACCGATGTTATCGATACGCACATAAACATTATTCGACTGAACTGAGTAGAGTGTTCTATAAACGTAAATTATTTTTGTTTTCTCTCTTGTTCCTACAGATATTACCTCTGGGTTATATCTGGAAGCTTACTTAGATTACGAACATTTTTAATGCTACTATTTCGCTTTGTCACAATATATTTTGCGCCAGCAAGATATCTGCGAATCTGGGTTGTCTATAGGATAAGCCGCTAGATTAAGCTTCTCAGTTAATACAAGAATAATATAATGATCTAAAGAATAATATAAAAAATATATATATAAAGATTTTTTTTGTTTTGTTTTTTATAGAAATATTTAAGAATGTGATAAATATGTTAGAAAAATAAATAAATGGAATAATAATAATGATAAAACATTTACTTTGAAAATAAAATTATATATATAGTTTTAATTTCCGTGAATATGTGTGGGTTGCAGGTATGCACCTCCCTCCCGCCCGCTATATTATGCACATGCAAGATTACAAGGCACGGATAATATGCACATGCAGGAAGGCAAAGCAAAACCCAACACCAAACATTACACCAAACCACCAAACATTTACTTTTTTATACCAAAATAAATATTGGCAGTCTTTAACAATAATTAGTGTTATAAAATTTGTTGAAAGTTGTGAGTTCTTGTGATTGAGTTTAACAGGATACTGTTGGCTGATTCGGTTTGATTGTGGGAGCAATTTACTTGTTCGATGGCGAGGAGAATGATTATAAAATTGATTAGACCACGAAGTTTCGTTTTGTTGTAGTAATTTGAAAAGGGCAGAAGGCTGATGCAGGTTTATTTTCGTTAAGGTTATGTTAATAGAGTAGTTTAGGTCAGAATTAAAGTAAACATGTTAAATCATGTCTTTGATAATATGGGGCGCGTAAAAGTCTTTAAAATTACCGATCAAGTTGTGACTTTAATAACTCAGATGGAAGGAAATAATGCAGTTTTCTTATGTCTCCCATCTTGCTTTGAAAACTTCGTTATTTTATACCCAATTAGGACTTACTAACATTGAGATAATGGTTTTAAAACCTTCATTCGTGGAATTACCGCAAAATAGTACAACAGGGCTTTGTATTGCAGCCAAGGCGAAAAAGACACTCGAGCCGAGAGCGAGGCTATTACTGAGCCGAGACACTGCGATAACTAATGTTCTAGTACATCAAACAACAATTGGAAACACACTTAATTGAAAATATAATTATTAATTTTAATTTCATCTACATAGTATTTACTCCCATCCGTGATCCTTCTAGTGTCCTTTGCGTTCCAGGGCCGCGGTGACTTTTTCGATCAAATTCCGCAACCCCAGCTGGCACTAACCCTATGGGGCCCCATCTTATTTGGTGACAGCTCTTCAAGGCGCGCGTGGAACACGACGCGCCATCGACCCGGGCCTGGTTGCTATCGAACCGTCCGTAGCCCCGCGCCTATGGTGACGGGAATCGCCGGACGGCGCTGCTCCGCCCAAGCAGGACAGACCTCCACAATATGCTCCACTGTGTCCTCCGGGCGATGCATACAGTGTTGACATGCAGAGGACGTGTCCTCCTGCTGGATCTGAAACAGGTACCTCCCGAAACATCCGTGTCCGGAGAGCACCTGCGTCAGGGGGAAGGTGAGGACGCCTTGGTGTCTCTCCAACCACAAAATCCTCAAAGAGGGGACTTATCGTTGCGGTGTGCCCAGCGCTGGGTTGCAACAGTCGCTGTTTTCTTATCTCCGTGAGATCCTGCCGGAGCTCCGTTCGCTGCACAGCAACTTGTCGCAGCAGCAGAGTTTCACCCCGGCGTAGGGGTCTCCACGCGCAATGATTAAACGTGCGCGAGGGCTCTCGCCTCCAGATCTCACGGCAGCAATCCGACAAGAAGGCTCGCCGCCTCGCCGGAGACCTTGCGGTAGCCCCGGACCAGCCGAATGGCCATGATCCTCTGGGACACTACCAGGTGGCGCGCTGGCAGTCGCTTCAGCCACAGCACCCACACCGAGGCCCCGTAAAGGGCCATGGACCGCACGTTCCCCGCATACAGCCTCCGGCAGGAGGCGTTTAGGCCCTCTTGATTGGGCTGAGATAGAGCTGCTTGAAAGCAGCCCCGACCCACACCAATTTGGGGGCCAAACATCAGAAATGTTCCGCAAAAGTTCCACCGGCTGTCGAGGACGAGTCCCAACTACTTCATGGTCGACTCAACGCCGATGTGAAGCCCTTCTATCATTATCTGGAATCCCGATAGTGGCCGGTTCTGGGTCCATGAAAGCACATGGACTCGGACTTATGTAAGAGTGCGAAATATACTTTAGTGCAAGACTAGCGGGTAGAAACAAGTTTTCGAGTAACTGTGTTGAAATTGAAAACATAGTTTAAAGCTTAGTTACAATTTTCTTCCAATAATTTCCAAGTTACAAAATATTGTAACTATCGTCCAGTGTTGCAGTTTCTAAGTTATGACTAACTGTCGAATGCTCCGCTACTACCGCCATAAGTTCCACATATTATTTATATAAAATGTTCTATTTTAATTATGTTTTCTTCCGACTCAACTTTGAATATTAAAAAGTTCTTTAGCTCAGTTTTTCTTGAGTTGAAAATTCATATGAATTAACTTTATTGGCTGAATGCCAATAAAGTTAATTCATATGAATTTTAAGCGTTATGAAAGTTGCGATCTGTATGTTTATTTTCTTTGTATTTTTCTTTTGTTTTTATTTTAAAATCTTTATTATTTGTTGTCATCGTCCGGAATGGGTCACGGGTGTTGCGACCTAAGACACTACACCAATTAATCAAATACTTTCCTCAATTATATATGATATTGGAAAATAAAACTTTTGGTAATATTGCAAAGAAGTAAAATTAGAAAAATAATAGGCTAATAGATAGAATATCTAAAAGCTTTTCTCAGTTTCTTAAATAAGCGCTTTTTTGACATTTTCCGTATATGTACCCTACACAGTTTCTTTTAGGGAGTTTGCATTTTAGCTCTCTTAAAGTTAGGCGGGCTGTTGACCAAGTAATAATAGCCTGTAAAATTCTTCGTGGTTTCAGCGATGCGTCGGACATGCATGCGGAGCTCTAGAAAGCACAAATGATTGAATGTCCCATTTTGTCGCACAGTAGCTCGATCCACTTCTCCCATACCGCGTATTCTAACTACGCTCAGCGCGCTCGTGGAGACCAACCATGGATTGAAATGGTTTGTTGATGAATGGAAGACGATTTTGCTAGCGTGTTTGCGGTTCTGTGAGAAGACAGAGTGAAAGGTTTAATTAATTTGGTATAATTCGCTAATTTGCTGTACTAAAAATGCTGTAGGTCATATAAATAAATAAATCTTTATGCAGATAAAGTTAAAGGTTTCTTCTGTAGCGTTTGCCGCTTAAGACCACTCAGAACCTAGTTAAAAGCATTTCAAAAACATAAATTCCCCTGATTTATGTATCTGTACATAAACGTATTACCTACTCGTAAATTCAACGTCGACAGTAGTTGTAAAATAACTGAGGTATAATGCTTTCTAACTCGTCTTGGCAGAAATAATACCAAATGCCGAGTGCCGAGGCCGAAGACGAATTGATTCGACAACTTAATGACTCATTCAAGAAGTCATAAAGTCGGCGGCATCTCACTGCTTAATATAGCGGCGTTGCAAGAAACAATTAGACAAGCGGCACAATCATCCTTGAGGTGGAGGGGAGGAGTCATGAGAGAAGAAAGTCTTTGGATGTGGCGTAACTCAGATATCGAGCATAAATTGTGGAGCCCAGATTACTGCAATTACAATTGCTTACGTGAATACAAAAATAAACATTACAATTTACTCGAAAAAAGAAGATTTTTCTTTTCTCTCTTTCTTAACTTTCGGTCCTTTAGTTGATGCATATAATATACTAGCGATCCGCCCAGACTTCGCATGACTGTAAATTATACACAAAAACCTCACTTGTTTATCGCTCTTTCTACTAGTCAAAAGCGTATCAAAATCCGAGTCATTATTTAGAAAAAGTAAGCTGAGAAAGAGATAGCGACTTTTTGTATTATTTAGAAAAAGATAAAAGATATAAATTGACTATCCGGTATCCCTACGCGCGACGTAGCAGCAACGTAGCGCATTGCTACGCCAGCTACGCTCGTAGCTATAATTAAATCGTCAACGATCCAATGGTACATTACTGTCGGCCAGAGTCGACTATTTAAGTATTATGATCAGCTTTTACATCTTATATATTTTCCTATTTCATTCAGCGTCATGGGTCGATCTTCGATGTTAAGCTACCCATGTCGAGGTCGGTCTGTAGATGGATGATCATGATCATTCATTACATACCGTATAGGCCGAAGCCAGAAAACTCTGATACCAGGAACAGGTATTGTATTACCCAGTTACTGGATTGTGGAGGTCATATAGACTGAAACAATAAGATCATATAGACGCAACATAGTTGGGAAAAGGCTAGGCAGACTGGTTATCTGATGGAGAGTGAGAATAGCTTCAAAGAGGGAGGGAAAAAATGGAATGGATGAGACGATAATCGAGATGAAATGACTGTAATTGGGACATGGAATGAGGAATGACAGGATAGGCCCCGCTTACTAAGTCCCGGGTAAACATATAATTATCTGGAAGTATCCCCTAGGAATGTGCGAATATGAATTACAAACATGGCAAGGATTCGATTACACGTTTTTGGCTGTTGACTTACAGGTTACGTCGTAAAAGTTTATGATGTAAGCTTGTGTCTTCGACTATAATTACTTGCAAAGGAGTAGAAAAAGCGACTTATTGCAGATACAATAAAAAAACGTTAGAACCTTCAATTCCTACTGCGATAGAGCTATGCGGAACAGGGCGTAAAGTCCCGCAAACCCCCATTGACAAGGGAGGTTCCTCCGACCAGCTGGTTATTGTGTCTGGTGGGCAACTGCCCGAGAATTAACAGTTGATATGCGGACTGTTGTATATGTTAAAATTGCACGAAAAACTCTAATAACGCGATGCAGGATTTAGTTCGCTGCTGGCGGGATAGATGGTGCTGCGTTAATTTTTTGTTGTAGCACAAATTTCGCTTCGTTATTTTTTTCGAGGGAGGTGCATTGATGCCTCTGCGTCAGAAATCGATAGTGGATGAGTCCTCCATGCAACTTGAAATGCTTGCCAGGCCTGTGAAACGTTGATTCCAATGAGTCGGAACTGTTTGTGGTGAGTCGGGATGATGCTGCTGGCCGAGGATGTTGATCAGGAATGCGCATCCACTGTATGCTCGTGGTCAGGATACCTGTAGATGCCGTGGGTGCTAGCTGGCTGTATGAATCGCTGCTCAAAAGCTTATGATGAGGAGAAATGATAATGATATCATATGAAGTTACTGCACGAAGGGTACGCTGATGTTTAATGTTGAGGGTCACCAGTATAGAGGGATGCGATACAGAGTGTAAAGTCTTGCAAGCCTTCATTGAAAATGGAGGATCCTCCGACCAGACGGTTGTTGTGTCTGGTAGCAAATGCCCGATAGTTGATATTCGGACTATTTTATTGTTCAAATCGTACGAAAAACTCTGATACCGCGAAGTAGGATTCAGTTCGCTGCTGGCGGGATAGATGGTGCTGCGTTTATTTTTTATTACGGCATAGATTTCGATTGTTTGGTTATTTTTGTGGCGGCATTAATGTGTGACACTACTACATATATTAAAAGCAAGTCGTTTTTTGTTACTCTTTTTTGCGAAACGAAAGCGCTAATATTGATGAAACTCCACAGTTTATACATCAAAATAAATACTTACAATCTATACTAATATTATAAAGCTGAAGAGTTTGTTTGTTTGTTTGTTTGTTTGAACGCGCTAATCTCAGGAACTACTGGTTCGAATTGAAAAATTCTTTTTGGGTTGAATAGACCATTTATCGAGGAAGGCTTTAGGCTATATATCATCACGCTGAAGCCAATAGGAGCGGAGCAGCGATAAAGAATGTTTTAAAATCGGGGATTCCACGGGGACGAAGTCGCGGGCAGCAGCTAGTACATTGATAAAAATTGACAAAAGGGGAAGTACCTTCTAATTACTCAGTAGTAAATTGATGTCTGCCATTTGTGAAAACCATCGGAACAGATTTATTTATTTTTCTTTCTCACCATCCGTATTTTTATCTTCGTACCTCTATGTAGCAGCAACGTGTCGAATGGCGTGTAATACTGCGCGCATAAATCGTGGAGACACGGTGACGAGAGGAGGCGCACTTACGCCCGGAATGAGACACATATACGCTCCCTGCGCCTCGCAAACGCTAAAATTTCCTTTTAATTGTCCCGCCGTGAACGTACGATGTCACCCTGTTACCTAATACGGATAGGTATTGCCGTTCGTATAATTCTATTTGGAGACAAGTGTTTTCATGTACATTGTCGAGTGACGATACGACAGTTTGAAATGCGTCTACTGACGTTTCTAGTCTGAGTCCCTGAGTATAAAGACTCTATCAAAATACTACTACCTGGTTTTTGTAAGTAGTACCGTCCGCGTCAAAGTCGAATATTATAATTATCCTTCGGAAAACGTACTTTTCAGGATAAACTATTCTATGTCCTTATCCAGGTTATGGTCTAACCATGTGCCGAATTTCCGTTCAGGCGTTATTCAAACAAAAAAGTCACAAACATCCAAATATTGAAATTTATATCACAATGATCCAAAAAATCATAATTATGTATTTTTGGTACCTATTTCAAAAAAATACCTTGACTTTAAAGTTTCTGTAACAAAGTTTTAAAAATGATTGTATGATTTTCTTACTGAGAATCGGCGAAGTAACAACTTTGGTTCATGATAAATATGCACGAATGATTATTTAAAACCTATGATTAAGTTTACGTAATGTCTGACAACACTGAGAGACAATCCCCATATTTGGAGGAACAGACCCGTTCATTAAATAGCCGTAGATTCGATAGCGACAAGTCGGCCGCTGTGCTGCTGCGCAGTGGCTGATGCCTGGGGACGGTGAGCGTGGGTGGCTCGCCGTCCGATACCAGGTTGAGTCGACGACGCGTTGTGTTCCACGCGCGCCGAAGGAGCCGTCAGCACCAAGGACGGGACCCCATAGGGTCGGTGCCTGCTAGGGTTGCGGAATTTGTTCGAAAGAGTTGCCGCGGCCCTGGAACGCATAGGGCACAAGAAGGATCACGGGTGGGTTTTAGTCAGTAAAAGTCTGACACTCCCTACCGCTCCACCCAGGGCGGGAGGGGTCATTTGATGATTTCCCATCCAGAAAAAAAAAGGCTATTTTTCTATAATGCCCAAAATATCCACGATTCAAATAGTAGTAAATTCAGAAAAATTGGTTGGTTGGTTACTCTGTTTAAATCAGTGTGACTTTAAACTTTGGAATAAGCCATTTACACTGGCCTAAGAAAAGGTGTTAAAAAGCTTCTTCCAAAACCATGTCAATACATATCATCGTTATCGTTCACTCCTCATACCTAGGTATTTGCCGCTTTCCGACTCAACAGCCATCACTACTGTATACCTACTATACCAATATCAATTAACACGATCTAAAAGCAACACTCAGCCACTTCTTTTATGACCACTTTGTATTTAAAGTGTTCCAGTATTACGAGACTAACGCAGTGTAACAGTCTTGCACAATATTCAAATTAAATTGCATCTTTGCCAAAACTAGCGAGAGAATGGCGCCGGTTACATTAATATACAATACAGTTTCTGACCCTCTTGTCGTGGCAACCTCTTTGTTTTTATAGGTTGTTGAATAATCATTAACTAAGTAATTTGAGGGGCAGGTAGGTACGAATTGCGGCACGTTTAGAACGTTTATGTTGCCATGGTAACGATATTAGTGTACCACAGTGCGATTACAACTACTTGGGTATGGATTTTAGATATGGAGTTCGTTTTTGGTATAGCTTGAGTTTTCATGGAAACTATTCCTATATTTTTTTATAAACAGAAAAGTTTATAAAAAAATATAGGAATAGTTTCCATCGACAGCATTCATATATATGTATGTTGATTCTGTCTATGTACATGCTGATGCAACTGAACAATATTTGTCATTGCAGCTTCTGCCTGTAGGAATTGGAAAAAAAACATTTGGAGAGCTAAAATAATAAAAACTACTGGTGTAAACCTGGGTCTGAACCCAATAGTAGGGGTTAATAAGAACAAGTTTTACGTAAGTTTATAGAAACAACTTTTTCCATCTGTGTAATAGTTAAGTAGCTCAAGTAACTCTGATAGGTGGATTTATAAATTGCTCTAGAACTGTTTATTAAGTTTCCGTAAGCTATAGTGTTAATAATTACTATTATAAGTGTTATCCTATCTTTACAGAAGATGCGCTCGACTATATCCGGTTCCCAGAAATCAGTCGTGGCAATACTATTCTATAATATTGACATATAATAGTCTATAATATTGTCTTACCTAATTCAGCTAATTATGCAACGTAATACGCATAATTTCCATGCGCCCTTTACAGCTAATAACGCCAACGCACTTAGCAGCCGATATCAATTCATTTTGCTAATGACATCGGGCACATATTAATGCATCAAATCGATTCGAAGCAAATGAATGCCTTCGTCTGTTTTGCCGTGCCAAATATACACATGGTTCCCTGAAATTATATTGCTAATAGTCGACATGCGATGGCAGGCAGAGCCGGCCAGTGGGGCTAGGTATTCAGCAGTGTGGGCTATAGGTTCACATCAACGGCAAATGCAATTAGTTTGAGTGCACCGTTTTTGATGTAGTGGCCGAGTGCCGACAGACACGGCCGTGTGTGCGTCGAGAGCTATCCGATATAAATAATCCACAACGTTAATCGTACATGCGAGTAGTTGATTTAAAGCTGAACAAAATTGGTTGTCTGACTCTCTGAGCTGTGGTCGCGTTACCCCCGGCTCACTCGCGCGGATACGCTAACCTACTCCTAATTAAATTGTTATGTCGATTGAGATAGAATTATGTGGTATTATGGAATTTGTATAACAACCGCGACTTTAACATAAATAGGATAATTACACAGATATGGTTATAAATTAATTAAAACATTAATCAAGTATAACGTAGTTTAAACTGGACACATGTAAACAAAAGCTTGGAATTTAAAATAACTGCACAATGTTGATGTTTCTTGTTTCATTGCCAAAAGTCGTAGCAAGATATGAATATTTTTTCGCATGAATGTACCTCATTTATATAAGTCCGTTTGCGTGTGTTTTTATTTATGCAGTAAGTACAAGTACGTACCCTGAAACACCAGTTTTAATATGATTAAAAGGGGAAAAATGAGATTTCAACCATCTGGTGCGACGGTCATCATAAAAGTGGACGTCGAGTTATAACATGTCTAGGTATATCTGTTCAACAAGCAGTCCGTTGATAATCCACTTACACAATATGTTTTACTATGAGCCCTAAAAACCACGCTTTTGTTTTATGGTGTGCAACGATTTTTACAACATATAACAATCGAAATTTTCCAGATCGAATATTTCAACTTAGATTAAAGAGACAAAAAAATAGCAGCGCGTAATTGGCTCACTGTTGAGCTGTTCATCAAGTCTGGTTTTAATTCTATTAATTAACAAGGCGTCAGTCGAGTCGAGAGTTATGTTGAAAAGCAAAATATTTGCACGCCGGAAATCTGTCGATGTATGCTTGTTGATTTACGATTTCATTAGTTCGTGCCTCGACGAGACAGGAACAATACATGTGTTTACTGATTGCGACGATTATGTGACTGCTAGTAATTTTGGCTTGATAATATAAAGGCTCATTATCATTGATCGATAACGAGGTCAATATATGGCATACGGAGATTGCGGACGTTGTCACGTCTATTAAAATACATATCTTGATAACACAGTCGGTAGACCGTTTCCGGGGACTCCCCGTTGGGGGGTAGCAAAAAGCATGCGGAGGTTCACACTGCTCCGATCGGCGGCGGCAACCTCTCGCGTCTGGCCCTGGTTCAATCCATGGTTCGGAGCGAGGAGACATGGGAAGCGGTCACCTCCTTCTGCGAAGCAGTAATGCTAGCGAAGGAGGAGATAGACCGCGTGTGGGAGAGGGAATCCTCACGCTCCACTACAGAAGAAGAAGCTCCGGGCGTCGGGAAACGCAGGGCGATTCCCGACCACTGTATGCTATAGGTGGCTCGCCGTCCGCTAGACCCTTGCCCGCCGTTCGCCCGGGTCGACGGCGTGTCGTATTCCACGCGCGCCTCAAAAAGCTGTCAGCAAAGCGGAGGGGGCCCATAGGGCCAGTGCCTGCTAGGATTGCGGATTTGTTCGAAAGAGTCACCGCGGCCTTGTAACACAAAAGGCACTTGAAGGATCACGGGTGGGTTTTAGTCAGTACGAGTCTTACACTCCCTTCCGCTCTGCCTAGAACGGGACAAGTCATTTGATGATTTCCCGTCCAGAAAAAAAAGGTTCACATTCCTCTGACCAAACGTGGAGTCGATGACATGCATTACAGAAATGTTCAGGACTGAGGTGCTGAAGGCCCTGTCGACTAATGAAAATGACTTCCTACGTAACTTAGTAGGAAATCGTTTTCATTCGCTGCGCTACTTCGCTATGATGCGGATGATTTCTGGGTTACGAAAATCTTCCACACCCGTATACGGGCCCTGAAAATGATTCGATTTTGCGGGCCTTATGGCATGCGTTACAGAAATTTCCTAAACCTCGTATGCGACCAATGAAAATGAGCATTAAGATAAATAGAGATTAGGTGCAAATGAGCACCTATTGGATCGTATTAGGAAAGTACTAACAAATTAGACGGCCCGTAATGAATTGGTGATGTGAGTTAGGAGCGCTGGATTGAATTAGGACTTGATAAAGGCTGTGTGGAGAGGTTTATTGATTTAGCCTTAAGTAGTTTTTGGTGCAATAAAAAGAAATTCCTAATAAACTTAGTCAGCATTATAACTTAATTTATGTAAACCCTATTTATAAATAAAGCTAACTATTATATCAGTTTAAATAATGATTGGCAGATTCTAAAATAATTAAAATTCTTCATAAGTAAAAGGAAGTGAAATATCCATAAGTTGATTGGTAAAAAATGGTTATGGCATTTTCTGCCAAAAAACGCAAAGGTTTCTGTTGCTGAAATTCGAATCAAGAATTAGCTGATCAGCAGTGCATATGGTAAGATTATTTTATAAATAATGCTGAAATTGATTGATTTGAATTAAAATTATGGCAATTCAAAGAGTATTCGATAAATATGATATTATATCGCCTGTATATTTTTTTTGTCACAATGCGCCGTTTATATTACAGTGTGTGTAAAGAAAAATAAAGTTTAAAAAAACATATATGGTCTCAAATTAATTTCCATACGCACACAAAGAAACGCGTTTTATAAATGAAGTATCAAGTCTAATAATAACGTTTATCACTTTGTTACCAGTTCTGGAGTTCGTCCAAGAGGGCAAATAAGTTTCTTTGACCTAAGGCGTGCCAACAAAACTGTTGTTATTTGGGTTTTTAATCTAATGTCCCGTGTTTTCTTATTCGTGTGCTTTTATGGCCGTCATTCGCTTATTGCACTTATGTATTTAGAGATTTTCTGTATAGACATCTGGAATCCATGTAGAATCACTCGGTTGTCTGTTTGTCCGTCTGTCACAACCATTCTTTCCGAATCCATTCGACCAATTTAGTCGAAATTCGGTGATTATTTTGGGGTCAATTAAAATTTAAAAAAATTATGTTTTCCAATTGTACAGTATGCTATATCAAATTATTATCTATCGTGACGGTCTCAAAATATCTTTAAATATTTTTAAAATATTCGATTCAGAAGTTATTAAAGAACTAGCTGTCGCCCGCAGCCGCAGCGTGAATGTTGAAAATTATCCCAAGGGAACATACAGTCGGGATAAAAAGGTATCCTATGTGTTATTCCAGACTATAATCTACCTCTATGCCAAATTTCATCAAGATACATTCAGTAGTTTTTACCTGAAAGAGTAACAAACATCCATCCATCCATACTTACAAAACTTCGCGTTTATGTTATAGACGAAATGCAACCAATCGCCCGTGCTCCCGCTATAAATGTTCTTCTTAAGTTAGCCTAAAAGTTTAATGCCGGTGTCGGAATGGTCTTTTTGGTGCAGGAATAAATTGTAAATAACATGCTAAAAATAAAAATTCGTTCGCAACCCTATGCACGTGAGTTCGACTCTCATTTGGCCAGTTTTTCTGTAGTAAGACTTTTTTCTGTAGTAAGACTTTTTTTGTATAAACATCTTGGCTTGTGATATTTTTTTTATTAGTCAAAAGCCATAAAATCTAACACAAGTCTTGTTATCCAGTTAATGAGGTGTGGAGGTCTGTTAGACAGTGCTTCTATGTCGAACACTGGCACTCAGCTAGATCCAGTTAGACTGGAAGCTGATAATAAGCTGAGTAGATTGAGTTTTCAACAACTTTAATAAAGTAACCCTGGGATCTGGATCCGAAGGTTTGATTTTTCACTTGTTTATGTTTTAATGTTTCAATTCCCTAAATTTATGACACAGGTAATTGCTGTTAATATTTGTGAATAAATTCGATTTGTGTTTTTTTAATCGTGAGGAAAAGCTACAGATAAACAGAAAAAAGAACTGCAATTTCAACCTATATTAATATTGCCAACGTCCCCCTTGAGCATATTTTCTAGGAAGTAACCTTTGAGGTTGCATCAAAGTTCTCTTTTATTATCTTCCAAGAACCCACCCTGTGTTTGGTTTTTTCATAGGACATAGTTCCTTGTAAGTTATCAGTTCCAATGACTGGTTTACCAATTCCTAGGTAGCCTACTTAAACCTATCTAGATATAACTTGCATAAATGCAGAATACAGTAAACCATTATATTTAAACACATCTAAGTTTATTTACAGTGTCGAACTAATAATCATTAATTAATAATTGTTAAAGATCAGAGAAAATCACTCTTGTCTAATCCCAATTTATTTGAGGTTGGTGAAAAATTATTTGTTCCTCGATACTTCTCTATTACGCGTAATCTCAGCGGTCGGCAGCGGAAAAAAATAACTACTATAATACCCCCACCGACTAGCGACTGACATTGAGTCAAACGCATAGTCGATGTCTTCGGGTTTCTTTAAGGTGCATTGAAGAACGTTTCAAATAAGGAATGGGAATGTCATCATTTTTGTCGATGGAACCCAATCATACACACGGTGTGTTTCAAAAATAAATAACGAATACCGTTGTACAGAAAAACAATTTACCATAACTCGCACTCTTCCCCAATAATTTTAGACAATATTCGTATTGTAGATTGATTGCGTTTTCCACATGCGTCATTGCATAGAAAATATTGCGAATGGGTAATTGGATATACGCTATACGTCGGCCGCACTCGACGCTCGGCGGCGCCTGCCGCTGACGGCGGGTGACAAATAATATGATGGACGATGAATACTTGCACCTATTGGCTTAAATGCAATTTCATATCGAGCACTTACGCCAATATGTTTTTGAATGTTGGACGAACACAGCCCTCGGGAAATACGATGATCGATTATACGGTAGGAGACAACGCAATAAGTGATAAAATTCAACAAATAAAACAGAACCATCCATGTTTCATAGCTAAATTGAATTTTCAGTGAATTGAAACATAGAAACGTGTAGAAACTAAACAAAACGACGCAGAAGTTTCTTTGTAATTGTTATACGTATATGTACATGGAGAGACAACAAGGGGCTCGAAAAAATTGAATAGAATTATTTTTGCAATTTTTCGCTTGTATACCGTGCAGATCGTTTTTAAAAGATAAACACGGTGGTATGCGCGAGATAAAAATATATCGAATGCGGCTCGCAAACAGAAAAACCACTCTGTAGCCAAGTTGCAGAATGTGGCAGTAGTGCATTTGGTCATTCCCCGATTTTTTCGATTTATACGAATAAAATAACTAGTTTTGTAGTTGATATTGTTATTATGTACGTGAGTGCGGATTGATATAATTTCTAATTATGTTATATATTATGTTCCAAATAATTACAAAGTTTAATGAAGTACCTGCCTTTTTCGGCACACAAAATGACCTTATTATGACGCATTCGTGGATTTTTTTAATATAATTTCTAGATTGTTATTATTTAAAGGTCCAACAAATAGCCGCGACAATGCAGTGAACATAATTCATGTAACATCTATGTTTTGTATTAATTCAAATGAAAAAATACTGGAAACTATGATTGATTTTTTATGATGACTCTATTTAACTTTTTTATTTTTTAGAATTGATATTAATATTGCGTTATTGATTAACCGTACGCCATTGTATCCTATACAGGACTTCTGAACAGATTTAAGGAACAGGGATTTGATCTAGTTTCTCTGAACTCAAATACCGTGAAAGCTGCCCAGCTGTGGCATAATATAATTTAAATTTAGACAAAATCTCCGTAAAACATGGCAACGTTACTTAAATATGTATTTTAATATTCTGTCTCTGGATCAGCAAATACATAGTGTATCAATTTACTTGCCCGGGTGTTGACAGATAGGGATAGATAAGATAATATTGTAGTTGCAGTAGTGTGAATGCATGCGGAGCAATGGTTAAGCAAACTTGGCAAAGATGGGTTTTAAGATTATGTGTATTCATATAATATATAAATCGACATCTTTAAAGCACGGTATCATCCTTAAAACAACTAATACATGTCAATTAACTACAAGTTATGCTTATTTGGTTACAACTATTCCCAACGACAGCAACTCTTGAAATCTAGAATCAGTAGTGTCGACCAACTTAAGCGCTAAGGCAACATAGTTCAAATAGTACCGCTGACACGATTCAATTGTCTTGGATCCTGCAACAAAAAGTACCGCGGAAGAAAAATAACCTAAATTTCACTTGCCAGCAAGCCGCATTTAAAAATACCCTAGCTTCAAGAGCTTCCTTCCTTCTTCAAGCAGGACCGATCAATGGAACTGAGCTACTATATAAGAAAGGACTTTTGTACATAATTATTAAATTTATTACTCGTTTTTATAATTTTTCTTCTTGACAATAGCTAAGAATCTATAACCAAATTCAACAACAGTTGCATTCTGTTGTTAACAAACCAATAAATTCGTAGTTGACTAACTACTAATTTATTAGTTTATTTACAACAGATAATAGAGAAAGAGAGGTGGGCTTTTCTTCGTCTTGGTCGAGAAGAGTCCTTCTCGATCAAGACGTGGAAAATAAGCCCACTTTCAAAACGTACCTTGCCTTCGACTCAGATTTTAACTACGGTCTTATCAGATCAAACTCCAAGAACAAGGTCGCGAGGAGTAAACCTCATCTTACGATCTCACGGCTTGATACGCTGAAAACATTACTATTTAAATTGTTCCGGGGAAATAGTTTGGTAGACCCCGGCCGTCTTCTTGCAGTGTGTCGCTGCTCGCTATCACGCCGTTACGAAAATAGTTCGTACACTTAAGGCTAGGTGAGGCGGAGACGATTGAATCGAATATTCGCGGGGCTCGGCAATGCGACCCCGGTTCCACAAATAAATTAGGCGCAGAAGTTCAGCTTGATATAAAATTGCAAGATGAACGCCACAAAGTCAAATGAATTTTTCACAGTCAATCCTAGACTTGCATTTGATTTTGGAGCACCTTTCCAGGAATCGGAATATTCCCTAGAGTGACGTACTGTAGCCACCACTTTCACTCGTTTGAAGGCAATGCTAGTGACAACGATTCTAGGAATATTTTTCATAAACAAGTGCGAGTTTGACTCGTGCACGAAGGGTTCCGTACCATTATCTAGGTATAAAAACGGCAAAATATCATGTCTGTTGAATGAAAACCCCACTTATTTTATTTTTCATTTTTAAAGTGAATACATGTACCTATTACTAAATATTCTGTGAACATATCAATATCAACATCTATGAATATTTCAACCGTCTATCACGGTTCATGAGATACAACCTGGTGACAGACGGACGGACAGCGGAGTCTTAGTAATTGGGTCCCACATACGTTAATGATGCTTCAGACACCGTTGTCGCGTTAGTGATGTTGCGTCTGTCTAATGCCTCGTTCATAGGCATCAAACGGTGCGTGCGCGTGGTTTGCTTATTGTATATGGTCGGCCTTCTGTAACTGTCTATTCTATGCCAGTTCCTTTACAAGACTTCCAGCTCGATTTCGGAATTCAGATAATATACAGGTTAGTTGGTTCAACTAGGTGAAAGGTATTTTTAAACCGAGTGTTCTGGCGAATACATCGAATTTGGATGTTCTAAATTGAAAAATATATTGGTATCACGTTGGACAGTCAATTTGAATTGGGTAGTTCTATTATATTTTTAAAGCTTTTTATGGACTAACAAAACCTACATATATTTATTAAAGACACATCCGCACGATGGATAGGACTGTAATAATAACTTTTTGATCCAGATTTTGTAGTGGATGTTTAAAATCTCACTTTATTTTGCAACTATAGCGACCCGCTCCGGCTTCGCACGGGCGCAAATCTGATACTAAATACTTTCTCTAATTTATTATGCATGTATTATACATGTAAACCTTCCTCTTGAATCACTCTATCTATTTAAAAAACCACATCAAAATCTGTTGCGTATTTTTAAAGATCTAAACATACATAGGGACTGAAAGAGAGAAGCGACTTTGTTTTATACTACGTAGTGATACCTCAACTTAGTTTCTAATGGTTTTGGTCGATTTTAGCCAGGAACTTTAGCTAGATGAAACCAAACAATAAATAACAAAAAATGTTCCATTCGAGTACAGGCTCAGACTTCCGTTTAATTATACAACTTTTAACATTGCAGGTCAGCTTCATCCATACAAGAAGCGAAGTCAAACAACACCGACCTCGCGGATAGATTCGACTCTGACGTCACTATACCATTCAATTTTCCCACCAAACACAAGCTGGAACAAAGTTGATTACCGTGCGAGCCGGCCCAGTTTACAGAGCCGAGTTTTTTTTTTTTGTGGAGGCCCTTTATCGCGGACACTTTACCCACGACCACTGTGGGTAGTTGAATAGTGCTTCAACGTTTTATTTTCCAAGCTCGCACAGTAATGTTTTGAAAGGACCGATTTCACTTTACGTCGGCGGTGCCCGCCCGCATGTCTCCGACTACCATTGTAAAAGCAACTACAATCGTGCATTATTGTTTCGACGTTGTACCTGCACCTTTTTTATTTCAGTTTTCATGCAAAAACGTATCTTTGCACGGCTGAGTTATGGTGATGAAATTAAAATGGAGCTTTTAGTCGATCGTTTTGTTCGTTTCTTCGTATAAATATAGCTTTATATGAACTGTGGAGCATATTATTTGAAGGCATGTTTCATCTAGCAAATGGAATGGATAGCAAGCACATAACATGTTATGTTGCTTCTTATTTCCTACTTGTCACCTAGCCCAGTTCGGTATATTGAAAATTGAATTGGGCTTCACACTGGTACACATGTCTGAAATGGAAGAAATGAGTACCAAGACAATGTGTGGGAAGAATACCTAAGCCGCGTGTGATATACACAGGACCTGCCTACACTTTACAAATTGCTGTAACATTAAAATCTCTAAAGTGCAAAAGTGTCATAACCTCCCAAACCAAAGACATAATGCAGCCATAACCCATAAAAACCCATCCACATCTATAAAATTATTTTGACTGAAGCAGTAAGAAATGTTAATTGAATCTTCAAGATATATTTTATTCTCTTATTTCTCCTATTCAAAATGGCTACTGCGTCAACTGAATCACTTTTAACGGCTGCATTAAAGAGGGGGATTCATTCCGCAATATGCGTAACGCTACAATTTATGCAGATTAAAAGCGCTGTAACTAAACGCAGAGAGTCGGCGGTAAACGAGGGGATATTTTCTCATGTTCGACAGATTATGAGTAAGCCTAGGTTGTTGAAGCTCTATTACATAATACAGAGTTGCGGGCATTCCTGTTATTCCACTACGTGTATAATAACACTAATATTCCAACAACACGAATTCTCCCCTTCCTTTGCACGATACTCAATTGAGTCATTATCGCAGCGAATTGCTTGAAACTCGATAAATACTCGTAACAGTAACAATCAGTAAAAAACTCATTTCGGTGGAGAACAAAGGAGCGTATCAGCTGCCTATCAAACCATTTCTGCCGTAAGTCATTGAATAAAATGCTCATACCAGAATCAATTTAAATCCTAACGTCAAAAGGTAAATTGGTGGCGGTTGAGCGTTGTTGATTTTGAGGGGAATTGAATGTACGTAATGGTTAGTCGAAAAGGCTAGTTCGTTTGTAGTGTCGTCAAATAATCTGGTGTACCTAAGTATGTGTGTGTGCGGCCTGCAGCTGTGCTACGAAACATTCATTTTGTAGTATTATAATGCTAATAATGCATCCATCTATTTACAGCCATTGCATATTGTAATATTAACATCAAATTCGAAATGCATTGGAATATGGAATTAATATTTGATCGTACGTCGTATTTGATTATCTACATATGAACTCCTTATCACCTGCTACCAATACACCGTCTGCTATGCATAATTGGGTACAGCAGTTTTCATTGCATACAATTTTACTGTAGAACACGATAACTGCTAAAAAAACTTACTACCCCAAACAAATATGTGCGCTTAACTCGACAAAATATACTGAAAAAGTAAAGGCTGATAGTGAGGTAGCCGCATTACAGCGGCGTTTTTCAATACGACTTGTTTTCACGATTTGGCTACGACATAGACACAGGGACAAAATTAAACCTTTGCAAGCAAAACTGTGCAGACGAGTATCGATGTCTAAGGAACTTAAAACCAAACTAAATATACACAATATTTTAATTCCGTGCGACTTTTTTCCTTGTGATTATATTTTGTTTTTCAATGCATACTCTGTTGCAGACTATGGGTTGATAAACAAAATAAAATTAAAGGGGACATACAAGAAACATGATATTTCATTCGGGCCACTGCTGGGTGCCACAAACTTTAATTGACCCTGTACATGAGCGCTATCCAAAAAATATCTATCCAATTCTATGCGAAGAGATACGATCGTGTGTCGTATCGTAGTGATGTCGTATCGTAGTGGTGTCCGTGTGTGCGTTAGGCTCCGGCCACACGGCTACACTGCAAATCATTAGCAGGATAGAGACGGCTGCGGCGGACCACACTCGCTGTTTGCATTTGTAATTAATACACTGTTTGTACTTCTGATTTACGATACCGTCCGTTGTGCACTCCTAATGTGTTAATAGCTTAGAAAATTAACATTTAAATTTATATGCGAAATAGTTGTACTGATTGCTGTATCTATCAGGATATTGTATGTAGCCATAAAAAGGTGCTTCGGTTTTATTTTGAGTTCTTGGTTTTCATAAAGCACCTACATCTTTCTGCCAATAGAAACGGGTGAGGTATGAAGGCTGCGCGAGGAAAAAATCCACAAATGGGATCGCTTCATTTTCCTAGCCTGAGGTGGTGCAGGTCTTGTGGAAAAGGGCTAGCGGAGCTAAGTATTTATTGTATGTACCTACATAAAAAGGGAGAGATGTGTGCTAGAGTCACGAGCAGGGGCTGCGCGCTTGTCTTCACCAGAAAGAGTCCAGTAGGAATCAGCGCATCACTAACCTAGTCATTGTTGCACAGATTCGCTCTCTTCCACGCACTGCGAAAGCGTTGGTTTTTCACAGCGGCGCTACTCACTCCGCGAAGCTTTCTTGCTCGTCTCTGGCCTGGTGGATAAGCACCCTAATGCGATTGTTTGCAGTTAAAGTTTTGTTTTAAAGAAGAAATCAAAATACTAGACTAAATTACGGTTATCTATGTACATTTTGTAACATGCACTACGTTTAAAATTTACTATGCAGATTTATCATGCGCTTAATACAAAGTAGGGTTAGTGAGAATTCAGACTTGAACACGCCGCGCTTGGGAATGCTAACTTTACTTGATTCAAGCTGAATTCATTTAACTCAAATGTAGCAAGAAAAGATCGAAATGGTACTAAGTTTTGAAAGTGCACTTAGTAAGGTTATATGTAGTAAATTAAACGTTGACTGTTGACTGCTGTAATATGAATACAAAAAACGATTGTACCTATTGTAGAAAAATCTACAAAACATTTCGTCATAGTTTTTTTTTGATTTATCAGGCTTTTTATGTCTTTTTTTAATGTTTAAAGTTCGATCGACTACCTAATATGTACATAACACGGAATTTTAGAGGTAAAAACATCTCTTAAGGAAAGACCACGACAGCAAGCAGAAATTAATTTTCTTTTGGCCAATATGATAGTGTATTAGTAGGAATTGACTTCTGGTGTGCGATTCATGTGGTTCCGCGCCCCCAAAATGTCCTGCGCTATATTACCGCAGAACATTTTAGTGCAATTATCAAGAACTAGTTGATCCGCGTAACTTCGTTTGTATCACATTTTTCATGACTGTTCCACTCCTATTTCTTTTAGCTTGATGATATATAGCTTATAGCCTTCCTCGATAAATGGGCTATCTAACACTGAAAGATTTTTTCAAACCGGACCAAGTTCGTGTGATTAGCGTGTTTAAGCAAAACAAAAAAATTCTTCAGCTCTGTATATTAGTTCAGATTTCGATATCAATTATTTGAAAACGGACGGAGGCGTGAGTCCTTGTGTACCTGTCAGGTCCGAAACTCCCGAACATTGCTACGGTCTGGGCTTTGCTTCAAGATTTGAAGAATCTCATTCTGCCACAAATGATTCGTTGCCTGAATTCATTTAACTGGTTGCAACAGCGTTAAGGATAGCTTGCTTCGTGTATGCAGTGTATTACTTTCAAACCTAAAAAAACTCCACTCCTAAGTTTTATTCTTTCTAAAACTTAGGAAATAACTAATTTCGATACCGGCGTTTGCAGTTTTTTCTATTTAAATAATCTTGTGTACCTTTTCATACTTTTGTTAAGTATATATTCTATGTAATATTGACTAGTGAACAAATGATGCGTATCAACATGTTTTTTTTTCTTTTAATAACGTTACACTATACTTGAATATGTAAATCGAGATTATGCTAGGTACTGTCTTGACATTCATTCTACAGAAAATCGTTGGTAACATTAACGGTTTTTCCTACAAATGATACCTAATAAAATAATTAAATCATCCTGTTCTTTAAAAAAAAAATCTAATTAATTACATCAGGAACACAATAATACTGTACAAGACATCTCTGTGTTATACGAGAAATTATTTTAATGAGTTGTACAAACAACTTTGATACTTAACGCAGTGTATAAAGGTCGTTATATCGCGTCACTAGAGTTCCGTAGCCACTTCGTATAATAAAGAAAACCGCAAGAAAATTGAAGTCGTGGTTAAGTTATAAGTGAACAAAATGTACGAGCGCAGACCTTGTTTTATAAGTGAGTTAATAAGTACAACGTGTGCTTGGTTGTTTGTTGTCTCTCAGAAAAATAGTGTGAGCTTGTTATTTTATGTGTACCACATAATTTCAAGCCGCTTATATACTACTAAAAATCATTTTTACTGACTGCAAGAAGGTACAGTCGGTGATAGCAATTAACTGACCCCCTAAAAATTAAACGAATTTGAACCTTTTGCTTGTTACGAACGATCGAACTAGAACAACGTTGGAACTGGTTCAACGTCTACGATCAATAAAATAGTTATTCGAATTTGATCTTTAATACGCAGTGTTAAGGTAGGTATGTTCTTGAATATTATTTTAACTTGTAATATAATACGTAATTTCGATCACGTTGAATATGTTTCGAGTGGTCTAGTGGTGACTGTAGTGAGCTGACGAATCGTGGTTGCGAGTTCGTAACCAGCGTAATTGACGCGTTTGTTTCTGTTTTGTATATTTATTTTAAGTTATAAATAATAAATTATAACTTTAGCAACAACAAAAAAAAAAAAACGAACAGAAATAAAAAACCAAAATGGTGGTAAAAACGATTTTATTTTATAAAAAAAATATTATAAGAATAACATAGGTAAATGATATTGATGACGACACGAAGATGATAATATTTACCTGCTTACTAATAACGTTGTTAACTGCACTGAGTTTAATGTAGTGAATCAGCATGTTATAATATTTAGAAATACAGGTATGTATTTCTATTTCATAACAATAACATCACTACATTAAATATCATTGAACTAAATAAAACGGCATTACACGTTGAAGTTCTACCTGGTCTACTATATATCAATTTGTTTTATGAATAGTTATTTTAGTTATAAAATAAGGTTTTGACAAAAAACTAGGTATTCGAAATACTTCGTTACAAATTATAACAATAGTTAATTTAACACACACACTGACATACGTTAGTATTGTTTGTGACCAACACTGGTTACTCAAGTTATTCATGCTTTTAATAGCGAAGTGGAGCACCATTTTTTCTATTGCTTGTTGCAAGCGGTCCCGCATACCGCGCACCATATTCCAACAACGATCACTTCCACTTGCAGTTGAATGAGTAGGCAAAAATGGGTGTTCAGTATGCCTTCTAACAATTGCTTGATGACGTTCTGACACTGGAGTATGTAACATCATAGTAGGTTTTGGTCCAGGACGATCTTTTTGAATATTCCCTGCCTCTTCAAAACGTCTTAGCGACAATCTGACTGTATTTCTCTGAAACAACACAATAAGCATAATTTTAGTAACGAATAGGTAAACATAATTTATCGATTAAGTTTGAAAAAATACGTTTATCAAATTAGATTATATTAATCAAATTAGACCTATAAATGATCTCAAATTAGACTCATAATGAAACACAGTTAATTGTCTATTATTCTACATTCACCGGCTTTTAAGCAGACTAACGAATTAAGGAAAAAGTATAATTATAAATGAAGCATAAAAAGAATACACTTACCGCTATATTAAGTTTCCTAGCAATCGCTTTAATACCAACATTCTCCTCATGCAAATAGATTATTTTGTATTTTAAATAATCACTCAACTGAGACATGACGATTAAACTATCAAAACTGATAACAATTAATAAAAAGGAAAAAAGCCAATTTAGTAAGGCAAGGTAAAAATGTTCGCGCGTATTCACTGCTATTTGTGGATAGAATATCTTGTTCAATTTATTCTTCTACCCCATAGTCCTTATGTCATATTTATAGCAGTTTTTGTTGAATACGCATATTGACGTCTAACTACCCACTTATTAAAAAAGGTAAAAAGTTATAAATAAATGACCTAATACCAACCTCTTAAAGCTCAAGTTTGCGTATCAAAATTATTTATTGTTTCTGTTCATCGAGTAGTGTTAGTCTGATAAACTCATACCATATTGAATAACGTTTAATGTTATGAGCATAGGGTGTAAAATCGAGTAATTTTTAGGGGGGTCAGTTAATTGCTATCACCGACTGTACTATAGAACATACTTGTTTTATGCGGTTGGATAAAATGAAAGTAGTCATAATAACTGAGTGATTGTTTCATATTCGTAACGTCTTTACGCGTACGTTCTCCCATTCGGCCTTCTAGAATCAATCAAAACAAGAGATAGTCCGTGACATATCGGTAGCGCTTGCTAATCCATATTTTTTGGAATTGGGGATAGCTGTTATCGTTGATAGAGTATAACTTTGTTTAGATCCTAACGAGAAAAACAAACAGGAATCAGTTCAAAATCACCGCAGCAGCAATAATGAAATACTGACGTAGGAATACTCCACTCTCAAACGAGTCCTAGGGGTGTGTCTTGCTCATTTTCGTTTCGTGAAAAATGTCAAGCCTCCCTTCCCTCTGCTGAGTCCCTAAGTCAGCTCCACAACCCCTGGGCGTGGTGACTGTTCGACGAACAATTTGCATTTTTAGCGAAAGAACGACGCACGTCTGGTGCAGACGGATTGTGCGAGAGACGAATGATCCCGCGACGTGGATCGACACCGATGTTTACGAGATATTTTTAAATATTGGTTAACGTGATTTGTAGGGGGGCTGCTTGATTTGAAGTTAGTGTATGGTAATTGGTTTTGTGGGTGCTTCTGTAATGATTATATTAAAAATCAAATTCGTGTTTTGAACTGGTCGGCCCATTTGAAATTAACATTTATTAATAAATTTTTTTTCAATGTCTACTACTGTTCTTTAAACTAACTAGACAAGTCCATGTAACAATTTCTTCAAAACCTTTTTCAATGAAAATATGCATCTAAAACCGCTACCTAAAGCACTAAAATTTAAAATAATATTATTTCTTCTCACGTTGTTTAAAAGCAATAAAAATCCAAAAACTTAGTTTAGCTGGAAAAGTTGAGCTCTGCTTCGGCATCGAGCGAGTCAAGTGAACGCACCCAACCCAACAAGGAATAGGCGTGTGCGGAATGCATAATCAAGCAGGAGATTAAAAACTACAAAACCTTGTCAATAGCAGCCTGTGACACTTGACACTGTCGAGTGTTGCGGCTTGTTGGCAAAATGTTATCTTAATTATTGCCAAATATCATCAACTCCTGAACTCCTGAGCCTCCTTCTTCGACATAGCGAAATCGTTCGATAGTTTGGCCCAATGGCTCATCTTACGAGCCTATTTGTCAAATCGCACCTTTTACTATCGCATCCTAGGTGGTCTCTCGCCCCCTCAGCACATACGTGCAGAAGTTCCCAAGGGCTCCGTGCTGTGCCCTCTCTCTAGTCTAAACGCTGTTCACCAGTTATATCCCCAAAAGAAAAAAGGTCTGTTAGCCCTTTTTGCCGACAACATGGTAATTTACTAAACCGGTCGCGACCCTTGACTCTATCAGTCGCATTCTCCAAATTTCTGCTAACATCTTGTGCAGATGTTTCAGGAAATGAAAAATCTAGGCTAGCCCCGATAAGAATCATTGATTCTCTTCTCGAAACCACATATGGCAATATACCTTCGGAGATAACAAGCAACCTCACCTTCGCTGAGCACATAAGGCAGACCCGCTTGCGCAAAACTTTCACTCGACGGTGACGGTGTGGCGTACGGACCGAGGTCCGTACGCCACACCGTCCGTCCCCCCTTGTCAGCAGCACAGGAGGACCTAAACTTGCAGTCGCTTAGTTTGTAAGTTTTTATAATATCTACATATATAACGCCTACAAGCTAGTCCGGTTAAGCAGTCGACAACCTCCTAGGTTGATCTGCGAGAAGCCAGTCATGAAAAAATAACGGATAATAGGCATCCCCCAACACATCACCAGCTTCTCGCATCCAGCGCTGACCCTCTCACTTGGTCATTAGTCCACCAAAGGGACTAAAATTTGCATGGGAGTCAATAACTACACATTCTAACACACAGAAGGTGACGGAAGAAAACTACAAGAAAATATTTTGAAATAGTATTTTTTTTATTCATAGAAGAAAAACCTACCCAATCCAATCAATATTCTACTTGGGTAGAAATGTATTCTTATTTTTTTAATTATTTTGTTTCATCCACGTGACAATTTATCATATTTTTCCTACGCAGTGAAAGCTGAAGTGTTTAAATATATTATTTCCGGATGAAACTTAATTCCAGAAATAAATAGAATTCTGACTTCACTATCGACTTTATGTTGTTATCGAATGAGTCTAAATGTGATCTCATGCCAAATTAGTAGCAGTAGCTATTTCTGTTTCTAAGAACCGAAACCTAATTTATCTGAAATCGAATGAACTGTGAGCTTCAAACACAACTTTAATATTTTCCGCAATGAGGACAAGACTCCCGGGCATTTTGATCATATGAATTTTTAATCTCATGGCCGTCAAAAAACGTAGTAGGTACGGAAATAGTCGCTCGCCTCGAAACCATTAATGTAAGTGCATGCTTCCTGTATCGAGCCATCTCTCTTAGTCGATATTACGATATGAAACTTCGAGTGCTCGTCTTTACTCTTCATTTATGTTATATTTTGATGCTAATTTGCTAATATCGTTATAGAATTGAGAGGTTCTGAAAGCAGAGAGAATTTATACATTTGACTTGAATCAAATCTACTGTACCAATGCGATTGGAGTCAGCAGGTTGAATTTGTCTCACATCATTAGCCATTACCTGCTAATGAAATGGTATAACTAATGACAGTGTGCTAAGATATATCATGTAGTTAGTGTGAAATGTAGAAGAAGCACAGCTGTGAAACGGGTTATAACTGAGTGGTTCGAGGATGTGTAGCGACCTCTTTTCCCTTGCTTGCTTTTTTTCCCCTTTTTTTTCTGGATAGGAAATCATCAAATGACTTCTCCCGCCTAGGCCGAGCGGAAGGGAGTGTCATACTCTGACTGACTAATACCCACCTGTGATCCTTCTAGTGCCCTTTGCGTTCCGGGACAACGGTGACTCTTTTGAACGAATTCCGCCACCCTAGCAGGCAGTGACCCTATGGGGCCACATCTTCTTTGCTGACAGCTCTTTGAGTGAGGGCGAGAGGTTTCCCTTTCCCGCACGTGGTCTGCCTCCTCCTTCGCTAGCATTATTGCTTCACAGAAGGAGGTAAACGCTTGCCATGCCTCCTCGCTCCGGACCATGGATTGAACCAGTGCCGGATCCGGATTCACCGCCGTCAGTTGCCTCGACGAGGACACGGCGTAGCTTCGCCCAAGCAGGACAAACCTCCACTGTATGCTCCACCGTGTCCTCCGGGCGATCCACACAATATTGACATCCGGACGTGTCCTCCCGCTGAATCTGAAACAGATACATACCTCTCGAAACAGCCGTGTGCGGTGAGCATCTGCGTCAGGTGGAAGGTGAGGATGCCATGGCGTCTCTCCAACTACTCTTCAAAGAAGGAACTTATCGCTGCAATGGTGGCGTGCCCATCGCTCGTCCCCCTCGCATATATTGTCTTAAAGAATTATATTGTTTGTATATGACTGTTTGATGCCAAAATATAATAAATAAATATATCTAACGGTTTGTTTGTTTCTACAAATAAATAGCTTCTCTTGAGCTTTACTACCAGGGCTGCGCTAAGCTAGGCTAGGAAAATTAAATGATCCCAAAGATGGATTTTTAGGGTTCCGTACCTCGAAAGGAAAAATCGGACACTTATAGGATCACTGCGTTGTCCGTCTCCTGTGTGACTGTCAGTGTCACGACCCTGTTTCTCAGGAACGAGTGGAGGGAGGTATCATGTTAAAATTAATGTACGACGTAGGCTCCCTTGGAGCTCAAGCCAATAAAATAGGGCCATTAATGCATCATTTTCGCGACAAATTTTGACCTTCGTAAGTAAATCAAAACTTATAGGGTTATTTTCGACCGAGAATTCTAGATTAAACCTAGAAATTATATTAATCTAGAATTATGAAATTGGGCAAGATCTAGACCTAGAATCACGATATTGGTCTAGCAGCACAAGCACGGGAAAAAGCCAGAAAATTTGTTGACTTTTATAACATCAAAGAAACATTTTTTTCCTACTACAAACTTGTACCTATGTACAGTTATAGTACCTATAGTTGGAGAATTGACAAAACCGTCCGATAACATTTAATGTCCTATTTTATACTCATCTCTACTTACTTACCAATGGACGCGTCTAAAATATTTTATTTATCTATATCGTCCGCTTGAATGGACGATATAGATAAATAAAATATTTATGAAATAAATGCAACAATCACTTCAAGTTTGGAAATAGAATTATTCTAGTTACAAGCGACAATTGTAGCAAAACTATTCAACTGAAACAATCTCAACGTGCCTGAAGTGCGAAACGACAAAATTAATGATAATTGGGTCATATCTTTTCCAAATAAACAAGTATAATATACTTGTTTATTTGGAAAAGATATGACCCAATTATCATTAATTTTGTACATTTATTTACGGGAAAGCAATATAATAAGCATTTTTCAAGCGAGCCGACGTCTCAGGTGTTCCCGCATCTACATATTGAAACGAGTGTGATCAGAATCGAGATGCAGTTTTATTGTCACTCCCGCCGAGTAAAGCTATGAAATTTTATTGCTTTCTTTAAAATTTTCACGGAATTCTCACACGTTACTGCCATGCAAACGTACTGGCAATAACTATCGTATCGGGCGGAGGAGATGCTTTACAAAATGACTTCTTTGACACCAAATATGACAGTGTACATGAAACAAAATGTGTGGAATTTACGATGCCCGCGAATGGGGATATATGTATGTACGTAAAATCATTTTACACGTTGTGGGGGATGCTTGAAGTTAACTTGAAGTTAATGCCTGTAAACTCAGTAAGGAAGTTTTGTTTTCACACATGGAGACAAGGAAGAGGTGACCAAAATGCGTAAAAGACACAAACAAACCAATCATTCCCACTTGATTTGCAGCAGCAATCTGACAACGCAAAGAAATATTTTGCGGGTTTTTCCGTAAAAAAGTATCGAAATTAATATAACCTAACAGAAAAATAACAGTCGGTATCATAAGGCATTGTGTGAGTTTTTACGGTTACGAACCCCTGTTAGTAAAAACATAGTTTTTCGAGTTGTAGTGTTACATATAAAATGAAAGAAATACCAAAGGCTCATTAAAGTTATTTTATTCATAATTTCAAAATGTTCTATTTCGAAGTAATAAAAGAAAATTGAGCAACGAGGGGGCTGCTCAATTTTCTTTTATTACTTCAAAATAGTTTTTTTTTATTACCCCCAAAATACTATTGAGCAAAACATTTTGAAAAAAAATCGGGTATAAGTCTTTACATTTTAAAGATTACAGGAAAACCTAAAAGAAGTCTATGGTTTTTAAGTAACATGTTAAAAAATCGTTCGGATTCCTTTGCGCGCGATTTCGACTCGCACTTGATCGATTTTTATATTTGCTTGTACATACTCGATCTTGTAATACCTACTATTTTACTTCGCTCACTATATGTCAAACAGCTGCCCTACCATGACGTCTTAAATCCATCATGATTCCTGTGTCAGAGAGAGACGGAGTTACACAAGACGAATAGCACTATCCCTTTCCCTCACACACATCATGATGGATTTAAGATGTCATGGTAGGGCTGCAGGGATCTTCTAATTATGTTTAGTGCGGCACTTGGATTTTCAAAAAATTACAAAGTTAAAATGCATCAAAATGCTTGTGACGTCACGCCTACGTATAAAGTGTACCAAAGTGTGACGTTACGCGATATTATTTAGAAATACGTATTTTTTGTAACACTGTCGAGTTCGCGCTTGTATTCGATCTGGCCTGATGGTATGGACGATAGACGAAAGTGAACCCAGGTGCTGGCAGAGAGTTACATACATACTAAGTAGGTACGTTTTCAGCCGAGACACAAAAACAATACATTGTCACATTATTAATACAACGTCACACAGCGAATAAATCGCAAATTCGATCGTGTTCCATGTACAATATTAACCCGCGAACGTAAGAGGAAATGAGCGTCTGTATCTAAGGATTCACACGCGAATGGGCCACGGTGCAGATTGTTAGGAAATGTGGCGTTACTAACGTAGCTAATGTCGTATGAAAGGGGCGCTATTGCTTTATCTCAATCGCGGATTCGTGTGTCGTGGCCCTTTAGGGAGAGGTGATTGGTGGTAGGATGTGTGACTTTTGATCTATTAGGTAAGGGATTATGATTTGCAAAGATTATGAGTGACTGTTTTGTTCGGAATACGGATCGTGTGCAATTTGGACAGTTTCTTCTACCAACTTCTGATTTTCTCGTTATGTCAAGATATTTATAAAGTTTGACTTGTATACGTTGAAAATAGCGCCATACAATTGCGCTTATTGATGTCGCGGACTAGTCACACTACTCACAAATTATCGAGTTGCCTCGACGTCTACTGCCAGAGAGTGACTGAGACTGTCAAGACTTTCCATACAAACCAAGCCTGTGAGTGAAAAAAAAGACTTGAAATTACTGTGACAAAAATCTGGCTACAGCTATGACAATAGAAAGCTGTGCTCAGTATACATTATACATATAACTTTATGGTGTACATTGCGCGAGCGCAAATGTCTTTTGTAGCGCCTGTCGCGGTAATTGCAGAATTATTAGCGGCTGTCGCTGTGGTTCCGTGCTCTTTTAACGCTAACTTGGATAATTTAGAATTATCGTTTGTGATTAAAAATCACCTCAAACATTAAATAGAAGAAAACTGTAGTGATGTTACATACTGCTAAATCATTTATCATATGTAAAATTTAACGCAATAACAAACTTAACCGAAAAATCATAAATCAACACTATTTAAAACACATGGAAAACCGTAATCATTTACAAAAGTGATATATGTAGTACCTAATACGAATATCTGCAAACACGATGCATCAATTAAGTAATCTTTGACCAGGGAGGCCGGCCCGGCGGCAATACATCAATCAGCCTTGTTGGCGTGACGAGCCTGCAATCAAATAAAATTTAACTCAAAAGCCGTAAGCTCTCACATATAAGCTGTTTATTGCCTCCATATAGAGCTCTCTTTTGAAGAATTGAAAAGGAACGTTTATTTTGTCGATATCTTTTTGTTAGTATTTGGTGGAAGATATCATTATAGTACCTATCATATTCGTGGAACTTGTACCTAAGTGAATAAACTAAAATTATGTTTTTGAAAATTTCGCCTTTTCATAAGAAGCTTGCGAGGTTTTCAGTAAAGTTCACTTCTTAATCATATTTTAATAATGCTTTCTGAATCATTGCTCTCTCCCAGCAGCTACTGCTTCTGCGTTTTTGTCTTCTTCTGTTGCCGCGGCTGGAGATGTGAGGTTTGCCTCTCTCTCATGCGGCATCTCCTCCTTCGCTAGCATTACTGCTTCGCAGAAGGAGTTTTACGCTTCACATGGCTGTTCGCTCTGGACCAAGGATTGGAACAGGGCCGGAAGCGAGATCTCGCCATCGCTTTGACGAGGACACGGTTTTGCTCCTCTCAAGCAGGGCAAGCCTCTAACGTATGCCCCACAGTGTCCTTCGGGCGATCCATACAGTGTTGACACCTGGGCGTGTCCTTCCGCCGAATCCGAAACAGGTACCTCCCGAATGATCCGTGTCCGGTGAAGACGCCGTTGCACCTCTCCAACCATTCCTCAAAGACTTATCGCCATGATAGTGGCGTGCTCTGCGCTGGGTTGCGATAGTCGTTGTCTCCATTCCACCATGAGGGAATTCCTTAACGATTTACAGCAGTTCTCTATTGTAGGGCTTACTTTTGTTTACACCAATGTACACCGTGTACGCTATATTGGTTACGTTTAGGTGGGGCGGGGGAGGGTCGGGTTGGATGTGTCACTAAAAAGTAAAAGTTTTTTTTATCCAACGAAACGAGGGTAATGTAATGGGTTTATCCTGATCTTCACTGGCTCCATATTTAATATACGTCCTCATGTACAGTCGGTGATAGCAATTAACTGACCCCCTAAAAATTAAACGAATTTGAACCTTTTGCTTGTTACGAACGATCGAACTAGAACAACGTTGGAACTGGTTCAACGTCTACGATCAATAAAATAGTTATTCGAATTTGATCTTTAATACGCAGTGTTAAGGTAGGTATGTTCTTGAATATTATTTTAACTTGTAATATAATACGTAATTTCGATCGCGTTTAATATGTTTCGAGTGGTCTAGTGGTGACTGTAGTGAGCTGACAAATCGTGGTTGCGAGTTCGTAACCAGCGTAATTGACGCGTTTGTTTCTGTTTTGTATATTTATTTTAAGTTTTAAATAATAAATTATAACTTTAGCAACAACAACAAAAAAAATGAACAGAAATAAAAAACCAAAATGGTGGTAAAAACGATTTTATATTATAAAAAAAATATTATAAGAAAAACATAAATGATATTGATGACGACACGAAGATGATAATATTTACCTGCTTACTAATAACGTTGTTAACTGCACTGAGTTTAATGTAGTGAATCAGCATGTTATAATATTTAGAAATATAGGTATGTATTTCTATTTCATAACAATAACATCACTACATTAATTAATATCATTGAACTAAATAAAACGGCATTATACATTGAAGGAGAGCAGTGGTGGCCGAGTGGTAACGGCCCCGACTTACGAATCGTAGGTTGCGGGTTCAAACCCAGTCAGGCGCATTACTTTGTGTAATTCATTTCTTCACCACTGCTCTCAAAGCGGTGAAGGAAAACATCGTGAGGAAACCGGCATGTCCTAGAACCAAAAATTCGAAGACATGTGACATTCACCAACCCGCACTGGGCCAGCGTGGTGGATTACGGCCCATTCCCTCTCCTAGAGAGGAGGCCTGTGTCCCAGCAGTGGGAACGTTAAAAGGCTGATTATGATATACATTGAAGTTCTACCTGGTCTACTATATATCAATTTGTTTTATGAATAGTTATTTTAGTTATAAAATAAGGTTTTGGCAAAAAACTAGGTATTCGAAATACTTCGTTACAAATTATAACAATAGTTAATTTAACACACACACTGACATACGTTAGTATTGTTTGTGACCAACACTGGTTACTCAAGTTATTCATGCTTTTAATAGCGAAGTGGAGCACCATTTTTTCTATTGCTTGTTGCAAGCGGTCCCGCATACCGCGCACCATATTCCAACAACGATCACTTCCACTTGCAGTTGAATGAGTAGGCAAAAATGGCTGTTCAGTATGCCTTCTAACAATTGCTTGATGACGTTCTGACACTGGAGTATGTAACATAGTAGGTTTTGGTCCAGGACGATCTTTTTGAATATTCCCTGCCTCTTCAAAACGTCTTAGCGACAATCTGACTGTATTTCTCTGAAACAACACAATAAGCATAATTTTAGTAACGAATAGGTAAACATAATTTATCGATTAAGTTTGAAAAAATACGTTTATCAAATTAGATTATAAAAATCAAATTAGACCTATAAATGATCTCAAATTAGACTCATAATGAAACACAGTTAATTGTCTATTATTCTACATTCACCGGCTTTTAAGCAGACTAACGAATTAAGGAAAAAGTATAATTATAAATGAAGCATAAAAATAATACACTTACCGCTATATTAAGTTTCCTAGCAATCGCTTTAATACCAACATTCTCCTCATGCAAATAGATTATTTTGTATTTTAAATAATCACTCAACTGAGACATGACGATTAAACTATCAAAACTGATAACAATTAATAAAAAGGAAAAAAGCCAATTTAGTAAGGCAAGGTAAAAATGTTCGCGCGTATTCACTGCTATTTGTGCATAGAATATCTTGTTCAATTTATTCTTCTACCCCATAGTCCTTATGTCATATTTATAGCAGTTTTTGTTGAATACGCATATTGACGTCTAACTACCCACTTATTAAAAAAAGTTAAAAAGTTATTAAATAAATGACCTAATACCAACCTCTTAAAGCTCAAGTTTGCGTATCAAAATTATTTATTGTTTCTGTTCATCGAGTAGTGTTAGTCTGATAAACTCATACCATATTGAATAACGTTTAATGTTATGAGCATAGGGTGTAAAATCGAGTAATTTTTAGGGGGGTCAGTTAATTGCTATCACCGACTGTACATGCCAAGTTTAGCTTATTAAAATCGTGTATGGTTCATTTGTTTGAAACAATATCAGGAAGGCGCCTTGGGCGAGGATACGAATATCCTTCTAATCAAGTACCTTGGATCTAACTACCCTAATTGCTCGGAAGGTACCGGTCCCTTCAACTTAATGCCTCATAGTTAACATATTCAAGTTAACATGTTACTCGAAAGTTTCGTAGCCTGTACTTGTAAGTAGTTTTTGAGTTTTCTTTGCTTATATTTGGGGCTGAGGTTTGGTACTTGTATTAATAAGGGTCAAATCATGCTAAGGAATTACTAAATTTAATGGAACAAAATATTATAGTTATAAATAAAACACGCGTGTTACCTAGGCCTGGAAGATTTGGCATTCGCATTCAGATAGCAGCAAAGAGAATCTAGAATAATTATATTTAATGCCGCATACCTGTCACCTGCACAAGACTTAATATCTGCGTCAGCAAACCATGATACCGTAGCTGAATATTTGGCCAAACAATTAATTTAACAACGGTTTTTTTTTCCAATTACCAATTTAATTATTTATTAAGCAAATTACCTTTATTGGCACGCACTATAAATTAATAAAAAGAAGAATAAAAAACTAACAAATCAGAAAAAAAAACTCGTTTAAGTGTCCTTTTATATAATAAAATCGGTTCAGTAGTTTTTGAGTTTATTCGTTACATACAAAAATACAAATCTTTCCTCTTTATAATACAGTATGTTAACTAACAGAGGACGTTCCCGTCAACCTCAATAGTATAGCATCCATATATGATAAAAAATATTACCATTCAAAAACAAAATGTTTTTTTTTTTTAATATTAAAATATTCACTAAAAATGTTAAATTGATACGTTAAAGAAACACTCTGTACACGCATACCTACTTTCCGGTTTGGGCATTGCTACTGCGAGTAGGTACTATTCCGCGCTACTATTTTGATTTTTAACAGGATTTTTCGAATTTATTGTCTTATTTTTTAATTCGGATTATTTTATGCTTATTTTTCTATTCTGATATTTTTATTTTAATCTATTAATGATATAGATTAACGAATTGAATGGAACGCCCTATGTTATTTAACATACTGTATATAGATAATAATATTTTTTTTTCCATTCAGAAAAATAGATTTCGATGTAATTCACACCGTTATCAGTATCATCAGGAACTGTCAAAGAATTGTTCCAAGTTCCGGCTACAGCATTTGATATAGGTACACGTTTCATTTTACACACAAAGAGTGACACTTTCATGGAAACTTCGAGATGATATTTTTTTTAAAATTCATGCATTCACTGACAGAAAAATTGCAGCTCACCCCTGGTTCTAGATGGATGACGAAATTCAAGTTTGTATGGAATAATTAGAATCAATTAAGCTCTATACGTTTTTAACTGTAAATTATTACATTCGGAACTGGCCTTTACTGTTCTAGTCGAAAGAAGTGATTTATCTTTGAAGTACGTAATTTCCTTACTGACAAATCCTATCTTTAAATAATATCTACGCTTTGTCAACAACTTATGAGTACAAAATATTTTTTACAACATTGTCCCTACATGCAAAATGGTGCGTGCAAAAATTGGTTGCCTTATATTTCAGTGGTGTCTCCATATAGCAATAAGGAAAAAAAAAACGTATGTTGCTCGTATCGGTAAGCACACCTATGAGTTACTTTTGTGTTCGAAGAGAATTTTTAGGCAGAATTTTTAAACTTCTCTTCTGGTAAATTTCGCTGTATGTAAATATCAATATAATAATATGCCTGTACAAGTGTTTAAAAAAAACTTTTTACAAAAAAATACAACCGACTTTTACACTAAAAATAAAAAAAGTGCAAAATAACTTTAATTTCGGAACTCGGTGTTTGTGGTTGCTTTTTCGTTTTTTGAACACCGACTTCCGAAATTAAAGTTATTTTGCACTTTTTTATTTTTAGTGTAAAAGTCGGTTGTATGTTTTTGTAAAAAGTTTTTTATTTTTTACTTTTTAGTGGTACCTACATCCCCTCCCCTCCCCCCATCTAAACGAACCAATCACATTGGTGTAAAAAAACGTACTGCTCCTTTGCAGAGTAAACTAAGAGGTCGTCAATGTAGATAATGTAGATATTTTTTTTAGATTTATCGAAAACCGCTTGGTCGATTTTGATAAAATTTTCATGGGACCATTTGGAAAGTATACCCTTTCCAACAAAAAAAGAATTTTTCAAATCGGTTGACAAGCGACGGAGTTTAGCGCGAACAAACATATAAAAAAAAATACAAACATCCGAATTGAGAACCTCCTCCTTTTTTAGAAGTCGGTTAAAAAACCTGCACGTTTTATCATTTCGTACAATCATACTATGACTGTCTCTGAATCAGATCGAACAAAATCTTACAATATTAAAGAGGAGTGATTTTACATTATCTACAGATAACTTAATATTGCTCTCACTTTATTGTAAGGCGAGTATGAGTAAGACCGAGGTTGTCTAATAAAGTACAATGAAGGCATTGTAATGCATCCACGTTATCATCAGAATTTATGAGTAAATATGTTATCATCAATATTATGTTCCTTTTTCTTTTCACGACTGTGTTGGGGTCGGTTATTATTGACCATCGCAACCCAGCTTGTAGTTCTGAATACCCTCCGCTGACGTTTCTGTAGTTTCATTAAGATTTTCATTAAGAGTAACCCCTATTTTTAATACGGCATATTGAGAGATTGACACCAATTTTATTTACGTTATCCTATAAAAGCCAAGTTCTATGTACAGCTTAATGTTTTCATATTCTGCGCCAAAAACACTCCTATCATAATCCGTAAATACAAATCCAAATCAAAACACAATACGAATGATTCACGCCTATTAGGTTCATTCAATTCGTGTCTGTAATCGACAAAGTCGCAATCCATCGAGCAGTGCGCATCACTGGTTTAAAATGTATTGGTTGTTCGGAATTATCGTCATATGTCAACCAGCTGTCGTAGTCAGGCCGTGAGAGACTGGATGGGTAACGTTGAAGTGACGTCACTGAAACGGACTGATGTGCCGCCTCAAGCACACCTGGGTGCTAGTGAGTGGTGCATGGTATTGTTGAGTCCGTCAAGTGTTCATGTCCTTCTAGTGTTATGTTCGCACTGTTAAAATGTTGATATTACGATTAGAAATTATGCTGCGTTACTCGTACAACGTTCCAGTATTAATCGAGATATAACTGATATCCTGGCCTGGATGTTGGTCAACTTTTGCTAAATTAATAGAACAAATCTGAAATATTAGGTTAATCATAAACAGACTGTTTTATTTATTTATATAACAAATTATGTAGACACATTTAATAAAAATATAAAAAGAAGGAAACAGAAAAATAGGTACAAAGATGATGCTTATACTGCTTGAAAATAAACGGATTTTTTAGATTTCTGAACAATATAACATGTTTAAATTATTGTTACTACTCTGGCTAAAATATAATCCCTATTATTTGTGATTACGTTATACGTTGATGTTTCAATGAAAATTGTCGAGCACGAATATTGTAGAAATTAATAAGAATAACTAGTACGGTTCAAAATTTGCACCAACGGCATCCCTTTCGGAGATGAAGTCATTATAATTTGAAATTAATCCTCGCCAGTCATTCGCCAATCCCGTCATAGTGCGGACCAGTCAAAGGCCACGTGAAACCATAACGTAGTTCACGAATTCGTGGGATGATTTCCGTTAGCTAATGTAATCCTGTACTGCATGTCCTGCCAAAGGAATTTAATAAAGATAAATACAAACAATTCGTACTTTTTGAGGAAGTTAGCATGATTAAATTGGTCATTATTAATATAGTTAATTTGTCTTAAATATTGGGATTTAGAATTCTTGAAATATTGTAATCACCATTTCAAATACAATAAAGTGTTGAAAGTTTACAAAATAAAGATACTTCATTAGAGTTTATAATACGCGATTTATTAATATATTATCATTTATCCCTATACATGTGCTCCGTCTACCTAAGGACGAATACAAAGTGTCATCAAATTATCAGAGATAGCTATGGTCAGCAAAAAGTGTTACGGGACTCATCCCGCGCCCAAAATACTGCGGTCTAAAATAGATTGTCCCCAATTACTGTGCAGATTTCGGTTTCGGACCCCTGCTAGACTTCCTCGCGCTCCTATAACTCCCTTATACCCACCTCCCCGTAGAACAGTACTGGGCTCAAGCTCTATCGTCCCTCGGCTTTGTAAACTGCTAAACAGCTACAGCGATCTGGTTGACGTGCATTCTGATTCATTTGGAAAGTTCCACAGAGTAACAGTTAGCAATGTGTAAATTATGCCGTGTATTTTTAATATCATTTTCTTTGCATTCTTTTGTATTAAATTTAAGACTGATATTAATCTTATTTTTATTGGTTTTTTTTTTAATGTACTTAGCATTTAATTTTATAGCATGGTGCAAATTAATTTGTATCATAGTTCTTACTTTTATGGGGCATGCGGTGCTAACCTATAATAAATTGTAATACTAACCTTAGTTAATAGAACAACATTTGTATAGTAAATTGTACGAGTATATACAGTTGTTGGTTGGCCAAAATAAATAAATAAATAAATCCCTTACATTTTGAATATCTATTCGACCATTGATATTTCATTACTACGAGGGATGCATTTAAAGTTGTGTCGTTTGAAATAAGTATAGACGGTCTAATAGATTATTACCATTTATTGTTTTTTAAATAATTCTCCGCGATATTTAATACACTTTATCGTGCGTTCGAACTAGTTTTTAAAACATTTATTCCACTCCGAAGTGGGGGTAGTAAAATGGCTGATTTGAATGCGTCAACAGCTTTTTTGGGTGAGTTGAAACGTTGACCACGAAGACTTTGCTTCATTTTGGGGAACGTAAAAAAATCTTTAGGGCTCAATTCAGGGATTTAAGGCGGGTGATCTAAAATTTCGACATTTTGGGTGCTCAAAAACATCTTTGTATTGCGGGCAGTTTGCGAACTTGCATTGTCATGGTGCAGTATTACACGACGTTTTGAGTTATTTTTTCGAAACTATGTGATGGGTCAGTGGGTCGTCTTATGTGGCAAATAAACAGTGGTATACAAATCAGCGTTAACCGTCTTGTGATCTTCTAGTACAATAGTGGCGACGTGACCACCCTTTGCCACAAACGAGGTACCCTTTTTATATGCGTGTGTGCTCCGTGAGCGTATGACTGGTCGGTTTTGGCTCATCTTGAAAGACCCATACAGTTGACTGCTGCTTGGAATCTGAATCGTAATCCAAGTCTCGTCACAATTAACTAAATCGTAAACGTGTTTGACTCAACCGAGGAGAGTCAAACACGTTTACAATTTTACGACACCATCATTACCACGGGCTGCTTTTTGGTCGTCGCTAAGCTAATACGGTATCCAACGAGAGATCAACTTTCTTACGTCGAATATTTTATGCAGGATTTTTTGGATAGCAGTCCCTGAAATGCCCACGGTTGCCTCTATTTCACGGTACGTCACATGACGATCTTCGGCGATTAGCTGCAGCACGGTGTCGACATTCTCTTGCGTCATGGCGGTTTTTGGATGACCTTCACGTAGCTTGTCACTGAAGCTAGAGTGGCCAGTTGAAATTCTAAGTACCAGTGTTCTACAGTCCTAAAACATGGTGCTGCATCACTAAACTCAGAAGTGATCTCCTCAAAGCAATGAAGAGGCGTTAATTCCCTGTGAAAGTTGTAGAAAATTATCGCACGCATATTTTCCTTTGATATTTCCATTTTTACAACCGACTTGCCGACAACTATTCGATCGATCAAAAAACATTATTTTGTTTTCGAATTCTAAATTCAAAAAGATGAATAAGCCATTGTTTTTTTTAATGATTGCGGAAGGTTTGCAAACGCCACGACTTAAAAGGCAGCCTTGTACGGTAACAGCCATAGATGAAGATGGTAGGGATCAATAAACTTTAAATCCGGGTTGTTAAAATACTCCAAGAAAAATCTGAAATCCGATTCTGAACTTTTGAGATTCGATTTAAAAGCACTGTTGATATAGAGTGAATTTTATTTCTCGAACGCATTCATACTAAGATCTCGAAGTAATCCTAGCCGTTTATATGTTAAGCTCACAGTGGTAAAATACAGGGTGTTTCAGAAGCGCGTGCACATATTTATGGGTAAGGATGTGAATCTGATAAACGGTAAGAAAACAATTGCAAAACCAAAAATAGAACTTTCATCAAAAAACTGTGTGCATAAAAAATAAATACCATCTTCATAAAAGTTTTTATTTTTGGTTTGGCATTTTTTTTCTTTAAAAAATGTTCCTCCACACTAGGATTTTCTCCTGTATCGTGGGTTCGTTTACAAACACATAAATTCACATACATATAAATAAACAGTCAGACCCGGAACAACTATCTGTAGGCCATACAAATATTTGTTCCGTGTGGGAATCGAACCTACGGCACGCAGCGCAGCAGTCAATCGCTCAACCACTGCGCCAACCGTGTCGTCAATCAAAATCAAAAGTCATTTATTCAAACTAGGCTGAGAGACAGAAATTTTTGAACGTCAAATTTTACATAAAGACAGTCCGCCAAATCGCCCAACCGTCACCACTTCCTAGTGTTTTAGCTGGGAAGAAGAAGTGGCGCAACAAACTCTCCAGCAACACAACAATTGTTTCTTAACCGTACATATAAAATATTACAGAACGTAACATTTAAATATGACCAAGCACTTCTGAAACACCTTGTACAAATCTCGTTCTCCAGCTTGAATACAGTGAACTAATATTCCATGTTGATACGGAAAAGAAAAACATAAACTATGGAACGCTCTCAAGTTAGGTGAATGTCAATAGAACTAGAGAGCTTTTGCTATGTGTCCTACTTACGAGTATAACTGTGTTCGCGTAAATCCGGATTGCATGTTTCATATTTGCTCTGGTGGTGAGATTAATTAATTGTGTTTAACAAAAAGATTCTTCTTCTTTGTCCTTTCATGTGCCCATTATTTGAGTTGAGTGCTCCTTACTGTTTCTGCTCCAGGATTTCGGTGTTTATGCGAACTTAAAGAAAACAAAACATAAAAAGGTAGCTTAAGTAATCGCCTTCAATGATTTTTCTACATTCAAACCGCAAAAAAATTAAAATTGTATAGGTATACACTAACTTTCCCAGCCAGCGATTCCGTCCGCGTGATATTCAGAAATTATCCCAAGGGAATAAACTATACATACGGTGAACACATACAAGTCAAGCAAGAGTTAGTTTCATATTATAATATTAGTATTGATAAGTATCGATGTGTGTAGTATGTGTAGTACTCGTATGTGTACTTACTCCTAATTTCTCGACTGCAAAGGCAAGGTCAAGATATGAATACAGAGTTCATGTGGCAAGGTTTTTCTCACATTGTGCAGAACCCGGCTGTTCTCATTAAACGCATATAAGGTATTATTGGATCATCCAGTGCGCTTATTACAAGATACTGTCATCAGCAAACTGGTTGCCAAGCGTCGTTATTGAAACTATGTACCAGAAGATACTTCTGTATGGCCAATTTATTGAGTAGACGGGAGTTTTTTTTTTTTGGTGGATCACTCGCACTTCAGCACACTAAGACTGGTTACTGCTCAACCGATGATTGAGTAGACGGGAGTGTCACGATAACGAACTTATCACCTGCCTAGCTTTGATCAATTATCTCTTCTTTTTTTTTTTCTTTCATTTTTATCTTTAATTTCTTTCGAAGAAAGAAAACGTTTTTATTGATACAGAATTGACATGCACACAAATTATTTTGAACTAAAATTCTTTAAGGATAAGATATAATGTAATATCATCTCATAAATTTCGTTTATATTTAAATCACCCGTGGCAAAACCTCGTGAATCACTACCAAGAAATCTTTCTAGTGTGTTGATTACAGCATGAACTCTCCTCTGCCTTGTTTGATCTCTGTGTTGGTCTGTAGGGACACCAATTTTCAGTTGTAGCGGTCGTTTGCCGCTTGCGTTTTAGTTTATTTTCACGAATTGTGTCCTGGGATTTCCCGTACAAGGTAACTCCAGGTGAAATGTCAAACTAATATGAATATCAACATGGATTAAGAACCAAATAACGTGAACTAAAATGTTATTTATGTAACTAAAAACGTTCGTAAAGTTCCGAACATTAGAGATTTTCCCTCTAAACTCTTTTATAACACGAGATTCAGTTGGCATTTCTAAACACTTTGGCTCAATTGAAAAGCTGGTATCGGGTTCCAGTCGATCGCTTTCTGATAGCGTGGTATCAGTTATTTTTGCCGTGATCAGATCTCGCCCAATCTTTGGGGGCGGTCGATTCGCATGGTCCTTACTACACGCTTATTTGAATCCCCTTTCTAAGCGACTTCCTTTTCTGTGAGTGTCAGGTAATTATCTGTGTGGCATTCCAATTTTACGATCGAACGGTTAATTCAGTTTAAATCTCTTCGTCTAATACGTACTCGACTGTAGGCAGTGCCTAATCCCAGTCCCTCGGAGCCAGCCTCGAGTCTCGAGCGGGCTCGCTTAATGTGGAGTAGGACTCTTTATTTTAGTTTATATTCAACTCTCAAAGTACTCTAGTAGTCAGTCCACATTTTTGAAGCTCACTAATTAGAATTTTAAATCTTATTTAAACGTACGTGAGCTTGGAGTTTAGGCGTGCAGCTTTTCATAATTAGAGGAACTGCCTTTTTTATTGAGCGTGGGATATTAAAATGCATTTCAATTTAAGTCTCATAACTCTAAAAATAAATTAGTGCAAGAAATCGAATTAAAAATGAAACATGTTAAATGATTTCCGTATCCGTCTCCATTAAATTGAATCGTCGTATCAGTAAATAAAGTTTGGTGCCAACTCATCAGCCGCAGTGGGCTGGGATCTGATAAAAGTTGTTGGAAACTTTCTTTTGCGATATCGCCACCTTCGTCATGTAAATTGGACAAGTTGTGGCCGACACTGATGCTTGTTTCATTAGTAAATATAGATTAGCTCTTAATCTGACCGATTCTCACACAAAATTGTTTCCAGCTGAAAGAGGTCCGGTCCGCGGCGGGACGGGTCGTTCGGGTCGTTCGGGTCAAGTAGCTTTTGTCATACTTACGCAGGTAGCGGGTCAGACATGGGCATCGAAGGTCATCCAATTACAACGTTAATTATTTTTCTCTATTTACAAAAGAAGAGAAGTGTTTCCTCTTTTAATATTCATGTAAAGAACGGAATCGTTATAGCGAGAAAGTTTATCTTGTAACAAACGCCTTTTTATTTAATTTTATCTTTTACAAACTCTAATGAAAAACCGGAATGGCGGATCAATATTCAATTTTCATCTAAGTGAAAAGTTTTACTAAATCTCGCTATAATAAAGCGTACATGTCTAAAGCGCTCGATTGCCTTTAACGGATTCAAAGTTTTTATTGAAACGAAGCAGATCCAAAAAGTAAACAACTGCGGATACTTTTATCCTTTTCAACCCGGTTAACCCGTAAACCATCTCAGTTTAAGGAGGCATTAAATCGCAACTCAAACAAGAACCGTTACACTGAAGTTAACTCACATATTGCTTTGTGTCACGAACGCTAAAGCGGAGCGAGTATAGTTGAAGAGACGCGAAGTTGGAGTGAGATGGGGATGGCAGCTGGGAGAATGGGTGTGGAGGGTGTAAAAGGAGAAAAACTACATCGCTAAAAGTGAATGCGGTCGAAAGCCGCGCTTATTTTCAGCACTAAGTGCATGGATTTTTTCAAGTGAAGCCATAAGCACGCTAGGTAGCTGAGCGTCGCGCCGTAGCTATGGGTGAACGCAGGCCCCGCCGACAAAAGAACGGTTTACACCGTCGTATATTTCTATGGCACACTACGTCGTGGTAAGGAAGGGTGTGTAAAGTTTGGTACCTACCTATAAGTATTTTTAATATAACAATGAATGATAGAATGATTAATTTATGTATAGTCATCTTTTGTTATGTTATTAAACTTCAATGGATATAATATACACTCACTGTATGACATTTATTTGATCTATTGATTATTTTATATAATTCAATCGAATGTAATTTCGGCTTTTATTGTGGTCGTGAGCAGGGAAAGTCGACGAAACACCGCTGCGCTGGGCTTCTATTTCCGTTTGCAGGCTTTAAAGGAACCTGGCATGAATGGGATCACGAGACCTAAGTTTGCTCGATTTGCTCTCGTTACCCCATTCGAACGTAAACGTTTCGGGGTGTCCTCAGTTCCCGAGCTGGCCCCGCACGCTCAGTGTTCAGCGGTTAGATGAAATATTAGTTATTAATTAAAAATTATAAAAACAGCTTTTAAAAAACAAGCTTTTATTACTAGTAAATAAAAAGACCTAAAAAGTTTAAAATAATTTTAACCTCAAAAGAAAATTACCATTATATCCATTATATGTACATACATCTTCATTATTTTTATTTTGCAATCACAATGTTAAATTTTATTTATTTTAACTTTTTAGTATTTTTGCTTATGTTGTTTTAACGAGTATAGAACAGGAACGGTCCATCTCCCGAGAAGTACTTTGTAGGGGTATAAGACCTTCCCCTCGGAGGTCGACCGCAGCGGACTCTGTTTCCGCTGTGGTCAGCCCGGTCATAAGGCCGGCTCTTGCGAGGCCACGCCGCACTGCAGTGCATGTGCGGCTGTTGGCAAGCCGGCCGAGCACTGGGCTGCGGGAAGGGCCTGCGCGCCATCCGCCCCGACCAGGGGCAAGAGGTCCGCCGCCACCACCGCCTCTGCCGCCGCCGCGGCTTCTGTCGCCGCCGCTGCCGCTTCTGCTGCGGGTGCTGCGGCTCCCAACGCTCGGGAGGGTGCTGAGATGGAGTGCCAGTAATGGTCCCATTTCGGCCCCCTCCAGAGACAAGTCGGCCGCTGTGCTATCGCGCAGTGGCTGATGCCTGGGGACGGTTAGCGTGGGTGGCTCGCCGTCCGATACCAGGTTGAGTCGACGACGCGTTGTGTTCCACGCGCGTCACAAGGAGCCGTCAGCACCGAGGACGGGGCCCCATAGGGTCGGTGCCTGCTAGGGTTGCGGAATTTGTTCGAAAGAGTTACCGCGGCCCTGGAACGCATAGGGCACAAGAAGGATCACGGGTGGGTTTTAGTCAGTAAAAGTCTGACACTCCCTACCGCTCCACCCAGGGCGGGAGGGAGTGTCAGTTGTCATTTGATGATTTCCCATCCAGAAAAAAAAATAAAAAAGGGGTATAAGACCTTCAGTACAACAGGGTTCACACTGGTATCTTCAGACGCAACGTAAGCGATATGACATATTTGTACACTATCAAACCATTCAGCCCTCGGCACCCGTTCACCTTGGCATTGGGTCATTCATCTAATCAAAGACAGAATCCACATTCATTGCAAACGGAATGAACGAACTTTATTTCCTAAAGATGGGGTCGCATATTCACGGCCAACAAACCACTAGCCCTCACCACCCATCAAAAACTGTCCACCCTTTAAGACAAATTAAACTCGACGCGGTTATGTCGCTTAATTATTGAGTTCCTATGGCCACCTTCCAGCTCCATGACTGATCATGGAGCTGGTGGAGGTAGAACGAATACTTTGGTTTTAGATGGTAACCAGGGTCTGAACCCTGGGCACCATCTAACACTAAAGTACTCGTCAAGACAAATCAAACGAGTCGAGACTCGATGAGGTTGCTTCGTTTCATTACAGAGTTCCTATGACCACCTTCCAGCTCCATCATCAGACCTTGGTTATCATTGAAAAACAAATTACTCATAAGACAATTCAAATGAGCACAAACGCTATAGTGTTATGTCGTTCCATTGCGAAGTTTCTATGGCCACCATCTAGCTCCATCATCAGATCAGAATCATGTCATCATAATATTGCATTGTCACGCGATTTACACATGTATGCAAAATTGCAGCTCAATCGGTAACCGGGAAGTGGTTCAATTTTGATTTGTAAGATTTGATGACAAACATCAGGACAGGTGAAACTAAATAAAAGATTGTAAAAATCATCATCATCATATATCAGCTGAAAAACGTTCACTGCGGGACATAGGCCTCCCCGAACGTGCAGCCAGAACAACCACCCCTGTGCGTATGGCATCCATTGGCTACCCTCACCACGTCATCGACTTTATACTTATCGTAACTCGTAACATAGTTGTAATATTTTGAGTTTCTGGGTCTGTTAATGGAACTGTAGCTAAGTTAGTTTACACTTTGATCGCTCAATCTAGCTCTCGTCACCCCATTCGAACCTAACCAATCCGTTTCGGGTTGGCCTCAGTTCTCTAGCTGGCACATGAGATGAAGTAAACGTTATGTAATTTGAGCGTTATAGCTTTTGGAATTTGGCAAAAAATTATACGTAATTATACTAAAAGAGCAACATCCCGGTAAGGACTTACCGTAACAAGTATCTGTCTATGATTTTATTTAGCGTAACTCGTAACATAGTTGTAATATTCTGAATTTCTTGTGTATGTTAATTTACCAAAAACCTAACTGCACGGAAAAAAATGACGCTATCATTTGCAGAAAATGGGCAGTGACAATTCCGGATTTGCAACTTTTTTCTTCGAAAACATATCGACGCCCTTTTACCCCATAAAAGCAAGCACCGCATCACACCATTACAAATTGACAACTCCAACGAAAATTATTTTGCTACGTTTATTAAAATTAAGCAAAACCGATCTGGTTAATTACACTAATGCACCGCGGTCTGTACCCGATGACATCAGATAATAACGCTTTTAAACTTCGCATTGAGCCCCAAATTGACAGCTTATTAAAGTGCTCGGCTTTTAACCTACCACACTGTTTAGGGCTAAAATACTTTCACATTTAAAACAGGCGTAAAATTAGATAAAACTCTTCATACTAACAAATATACTCAGTGAGATGCAAAATAATATCTTTTGAAAATTAAATATTATGTTTAAGTCATTTTCTCAGTTTTAAAAAGTAGCTTATGAAAAATATATCAATTTGTAGCTATCCATTACAGATTTTCGCAAATTAAACGTTGCATTTCTCCAGCGTTTGATCTATCTCTGAATCAATAAAATTTAAATTTATCACAACCGGTGCAGCGATTCATTCGAAATAAACAAAATAAATGCTAATCAATATACAACGTGTAACAGAATAAACGCAGTATCTCAAGAAATAATTATTATTATATCATAATTATAAGTATAATGACCCCTGTCATTGTACTCATAATTATGAACAAGTTTTACAATGGAACCAACAGTGGCATCGCGAAAAATATCGACTGCCCCATACAGTTCTGTGTGCATAACTCGAAAAAATTTACTGAGCTGCTGTTTTTTTTTCGTGTTTTCTGATTGGACCCATGTTAAAAGTTGTTGATAATGATAAGTTAAATGACCACTTTTCAGTTATTGCGTCTGTTACACGTTGTATACAGGGTTTTCCAGACTGTGTGGTCCTACTTCAGGGTGATGTTGGGTAGTTGATATTCATTAAGGAAAAACTAGAAAAACAAAAACAAAACTTACAGATATAAATCTCTTCCATTACTGATTGACTGACAGACAACGTACAGCGCAAACTACTGGTCGTACCTAGATTGCTGAAATTTGGAGTGCAGCGGGAACTGGAAAAAACACGGGCAAAAGCCGGTATACTATAAATAAACTGATGTAATTGCACAAAACTGCAGTACCTCGGTACTAGTTTTAACGAATCATCGCACAAAACCTAGATTCCTGATCAGCATCAATAACTAACCAGCATAGTATCAATGGGGGCACTGGGAGGTATCAGAATAGTGCATCAATCGCTCCGGTGGACAAGGATTAGTAGTCGTGTAACTCAATTATGATGTGCGTAGAGCATAGATAGACTGTGTCGTGGAGGTAGCTATATGTTGGAGGCTTTGATCATAGTATGCCATCTTTTTTTTGGCTTCGCTAACAGGATTAATAGTAGCCATGGACACACAGCTTTAGTGAAGGTTTCTATCTGTTAAATAATTTTAGATATCAATATTTCATGGACGAGGGTAAATACAATAAAGTGTTTTGTTTATTGTCGTCTTTTACCCTCGTCCATGTGTCACTGCGAGGTTCCAACTGCAAACCAGCGCTGGGTTTCTGACGCCCAGCAAATGCTGAGATGGTAACCTTTTCGGTACACAATTCTGTACCAACTACTATTTCCGTTACTTTGTCTGTGTTTTCTAATTATTCAATTCTTTTATATTTGGTATCATTGATTAATGCTCTGTATAACTATGCAGAATAGCATTTCATTTTGAAAAGATTTTACTTAGTTGCACATACCACATATTGGGTGATTTAGTATTTTTAAGCAAGGCTATTCAGAAGTGGTTGTGGAAATAACACTTTTCACGATGATACTGATAGAGTGCAACTGCTATACCCAGTTTTCGGAAATTAAAAGCTTTTATTTTTACTGTTGATACCACAATCTCACCTGTGGTGGATGGAGCGCGCTTACTTAGAACTAACCCTTGACTATACCCATATACCCTATACATATACCCTAAGATCTGGAAGAACAGAATACAATTTTATGTAATTTTTAATAACAAAAGTTGTTCTCACTGCGACTAGTAAGATATCCGTTCACTTCCCAGCCTATCTTATAAATTAGAAGCGGAAACCAACAGGTTGTTTATTTAAAATGTGCTTCAAGAAGTTAATTAGATGAGGGAGACCAGCCAAGTTTAATTTGTTCAAAGGAATTCGTGACATTGCCAAAAAAGTCATTATCAATGTTTTTAAGCCTCCACCTTGAATGTTTCCGTACAAAAAATAATCTCCCTATCATTTATTCAGGGAAATAGAATACTGAAGGGTAGCCGTTTAATGGTTCCTTTATTTTTCTAATGGCTTATTGGTGGCGCTAATTAACTGTGGAATTTAAGTAAAAGCTTCTTCTATTACAGAGATGGAAAGATTTCGATGAATGTAAACTATCCGTAGATTTTTAGTTTCCGTTCCTCAAAAGGAAGAAACGGAAACCTCATAGGATCACTTTGTTGTCCATCTGTTCTTCTTTCTGTCAATATCCTATTATATATATTTTATGATTTAATGACAAATATATAGTTTTCCGATTTCTACCTATTTCTTTGGTTTTGGTTTTGAGAAAATTGTGTTTTGGGAAAAGCTCAGAAAAATGTGTGGGACTCGATTCGAACTATTTATAGTATTTACCTACGAAACTGTACAGAACTCTTGGTGGAAAAGGCTCACTTTGCCCATTATGATGGTTAGCAGTGATGTGGTGGACGGTGGAGCGTGCTTGCATAGAAGTAACCCCACTTCATTTTCACGCTCTTCAAGCCGCCCAGGTTAAAAAAATAATAATAAAAACAAATTATGTTAATTTGGCACATACAAAGTTACAGCTATCAGAGAATATATAGATGTACATAGGTTCCGGCTGTGAATACAACTGTACTTATAGTGTACACATATTTATGTATCATAAAAAGATAATTACCTATTAAGCATTTTTTGCGTGGAACATCATTCCATACTGTATCTGGAGAAGGGCGTTATTAGCTGCGCTACAGTTTATACTTTTGCAGCTATTCATCATTCACTTTTGTACTCAGTCAAAGTTTTTTGTGTTTGTGTTATTGTTCCGAAATAAACTATTATTATTATCATAAAAGATTTTGCGCGTATTAATGGCAATTAATATCACCACTTTAAACAGTGGCGCATCACCGTAGGTTTTGATACATAATAGCTATCTTATTGGCATGTGATCTAAAATCATTAATCGAGCTGTCGGATTGTCTTCCATCTGGGCAGGTGCTACCGTTGCCAACCTGGAAAACTTTAAACAGACACCACACCATACTGAGGGCGACCGCAGTAAGGAGAATCTTTACAGGTAGGGCTTTTCAGATGGTGTCTATGCGGCGTCTCTCTTCAGACCATGCACCTTTCATATTGCACCGCATACTCTGACAATAAGGGTGATTCCTGGGTAAAAAACAGATTTTATTTATAATGTTTCAGTTACATTACCGAAAAATATTGCACACATATTTTTTTCTTCATCAAATCAGTAACAAGTGACTAATATAAAACGCATCAAAGGTAAAGGGTAGAGGAGTGGGGGCTTGCGAATTTCAGCGTATTACATCGTCTTCATTTTTGTTTGCAGAATAAAAGAAGTATTCTTTCTCGTGTCCAATATTTATTGATAATCTAATAGACGAACTTGATAGATTTTGTTAGGAATAAATCCTATAGTATACATGAAGCCGTAATTTACATTTGCCTCAATGGATGGCGTTGCCGCAATTCATTACTGCGCTAAATGTAAAAGAGTACACTTAAAATTGTATTTTCTAACGCCATGCTAAGACGAAGATCAGACAGAGTTTATTACAATGCTCAATTATTGCGTTTTAGCACTTTGAAGATACGACCCATATTGCTAGAACCACTCTTGTAAAGCAATTATTTTGCTTGCATACTCTCACAATTTATTGTAAGCGCTTTAAAAGACTGCAGTGCCCAAGTAATGACAGCATGCTATCTACTGAGTTACAGCCCTATCAAGTTGCTCATTTCCTTAGCTGTCTGTTAAAGCTGGTGAGATGATCTTCTTTACATTTTTATTGGTACAGCATTTAGTACAGTTTTGGTACAGATACAGCATTTGACTACTAATTACTGCAAATTTCTTTCATATACTTACTGCATGTTATATTATTTCTAAGTTAATTATTTCTATTTATTTTTCTCTACAACTCTTAGACATGGTCTCTTTTTTAAACTTTTCTTTCGCATGTATACAGGAAGTTGATTTCTTTAAAAATAAGTACGAGTATCAATGTTGTAGGTACCTGTTTTTTATTTATTCTTCTTCTCACTATTTCAAATAAACATAACTAGCAGACCCAAATGACATTGTCGTGTTAAAAATAATCAATACATAAAAACTATTTCAGTTTTCAGAAATATAATCGAAAAAAGTTTCCCATTCTTTTCCGTAAAAACCTGATTCAAGCTATTCCGGAAGTTTGCGGAATTTGTTCGAAAGAGTCACTGCGGCCCTGGAACGCAAAGGGCACTACAAGGATCACGGGTGGGTTTTAGTCAGTAAGAGTCTGGCACTCCCTTCTGCTCCGCCCAGAGCGGGAGAAGTCATTTGATGATTTCCTATCCAGAAAAAAAGGCTTTTCTGGAACATTATTCCGTCATTCCGTCAAAGTCATACGAGTATTATGTATTTTGTTTTTTATTTATTTATTTAATTAATACTTTACACATACAGAAGTACACAGGCGAGCCCATTGGCATCAGCTAGTTCTTCTATATTTTTACACTCATTTTCATACTGATTAATGATGTTACAGTTAAAATTTCAATTTGTCAATTGTCAATTTGGAAGCGTAAAATTAATGACTGCTTTGGAGCTTCATTTAATGTAGTATCGAATCAGTTGCTATCAGTTTTGGTTCGTAAATGATTGTTCTATGTTTAATACGAATAGTTTTTCATGGCATAATCATAAAAGTGGTCGTGCATATAGTGTCACTTGTTTTGTCTATGGTTTGACTGCGGCATGCGACAGTGACTTCATGCAGTGTCCGTCCCTGACTCAGGCAGGCCCATTCATGAAAGGATTCGGCCGGTGCTTGATTTGGATGCTGGTTAGCGGGTTCGGATTTCGTATTATCTATATGGAGTCTGAATTTGAATTTGCTGATTGGTGTCTGGGTTGAGCTTGATTGGGGTTTTCGTGAATACGTTATCTGTTTCCAAACATATAATTTTTATCTTTTATTTATTTTGTCACCATTTTTTATTTTTATTTTTTTATTTGTGCCTATGTTGTAATAATGTCATATGTATCTGTTTGGGAGGAATTAAACTATTGCTCTTTCTTTTCTTTTATATAAAGTGTTTATATGTCTTAAAAATCATAACAGGTACGGACAGATAAATACTAAATTACGCACACATTTCACCAGTTAGGTATCGCATTGTAACACTTTGTCCGACCCAGGAATCGAACTATGTATTATTTGCCTATATTAGAACCTGCTTACATTTATGTATTACTAGCTGTTGCCCTCGGAAAATAAATAGAAAGAGAAGAAGTCGATATAAGATAAAAATATCGCTTAGATGTGTCACCGGAAAATTGAAGACTCAGTAAGATTGAAATAAATCTACGAGTATATTAAATTATAATTTTTCGATTTATTATAATGAAAAAATCGTTTTGTGTACAAGTACAATAAATCCCATCCAAACAAAAATCCGAACTATTTAAAGATTCCAATATATCCGTCTCCTATTAATAAAAATATATTAATTATACTTACCTTATGGCATTTGCTATTTTCCGGTGATAGATATACGAACAGTCAGTATCCTGCAGTACCTGACCACTCTTAGAATTAGGAATTTGCAAGAGAGTTAAGCAAGGCAGACTGTACCACCTCTTCCATTTAAAATGCAGACTAGTCCTGGCAATTATTGTAATTAGAAACTATTGAATGATAACGCTTCTCTATTCACGATGTTAGCGGCGGTATCACCTGGAGCATACACGAAAAAGTTGCTAGTTTATCTTTTATAGCAGCGCCCCGCGGTTTTACCCACGTAGTACCTTATGTTAATCAGGGTGAATGTAGCTTTCTAATGGTGAAAGAATTTTTGAAATCGGTCCAGTAGTTTTTGAGTTTATTCGTTACATACAAAAATACAAATCTTTCCTCTTTATAATGTTAGTATAGACTAGCTGCCGACCGTGGCTCTGCTCACGCGAATGTTGAGAATTATCCCAAGGGAGGATATTCCCGGAATAAAAATCTCCCTCCTATGCGTTATTTCAGACTATAATCTACCTCTGTGCCAAATTTCATTTAGATCCATTTAAGAGTTTTTGCGTGAAAGGGTAACAAACATCCATATATACAAACTTTCGCGTTTATAATATTAGTAAGGATTAAGCGAATATAGATTCATCGAATATATTTTTTCTTCAAAAGATATTCTCAAAACGGTAATTACTGTTTTTTATAATAATTCTTAGATTCCGTAGGTAGAGAACAAAATGATTCCTGCGTAGGATCGAGGTAAATGAAAAAAATGCTTATTCATATTTCATTTTAATTTTACACGTGTCGAGTTTAGGTCGAAAGACGGAAGTAGGTCAAGGGAAGAACTGGATGGTGCTGGTTCTTTAAGACAAATACTTGGAAGATGCTACATCTGCTAGTTAATCTTGCAGTAATTTGCATGAGATTTTATTGGTCCGCTTAACTTCTGTGAGTGTCGTTTATAAATTTGTTTACTTAAAAAAATACAGCGTTCAATGTCCTACGAAGAATTACTAGGGAAACGGCAATTACCTCCTTTGCTAATACTCACCAAATATTTTAAGCTACTTACAACTTAATAATAATAAAAGAGAAAATACCGTACTGTATTTTCATAACCGTTGTGTATTTTGATAAAATATTAAGCTTCTCTTCCCAATCCATCGATTTCCCCGTGTTCTTGGAGTCTCTACATTTTCTCCCGAATAAGAAAACATCGTTTTTAAAATGCATCGTTTAACATTGTACCACTTTATCGGCCATAACAATACAATTTCGTCGTTTAAGGTAAATAAAAATAATGTGTTTTTGACATTCATAACGTTATTGTAGGTGAACGTGTAAGGGCCGCACCTGGGCCCCAACAATGGGCCCGCACAATACCCCGCGAAGTAAACTGAATAACTTTATTTAAGAACACAATAAACCACTTTTTACTAGAAAAGGTCTGAATTGTGTAATGCTATCGTGGGTCGGATAGGAGAAGAAAAAGAAAACAAGGCATTTTTTTTGCGTATTTTTGAAGAAGTCCTAATAGAATACTTATGTTCTATACAGACAGTTGTTGCGTAGTGTGTCCTACGTTACCTTCTTTAATTCCACGGTAGGCTGCTTTTAAATCAATGTTATTGGGCATTCGATTACATTATATCTTGAAGATAGATATCAGGCAAATTGTATTAAAGAGATTTAATTTTCTCGGGGTTTTCTTCGAAAGAGATGCGTAATAACGTAACGTAACGTAAACTTTATAATGTGCAACTCACTGTGCCCGATTTCTAAGTGTAGAATTTGAAGGTTTTTACTTTAGCTTAAACTTTACTTTAGCCTGAAAATCTGAAAATATATTGAAGAAATATTTTTATTTTGCCACGTGGACAAAACATGAAGTAATTTTTATTTTACCAACAATTAACGTCACCAACACCCACTTTCAAAACATACGAGAAGATACGCTTTATCTTTATCATTTTTTATTGATTTGAAGAGACAGAGGTGTAGAGGTGAAGTGGTGTACAATAGTTTTAGAAAATGTAACAGGCGGACCAAATAAAATTATTATTTTTATATCTAGGAAACATTCTTCCGGCCCCATAGCTGGTCTTACAGGCCTTTTTCCTCCGTTCATTGATCTTTCCAATGTTTTCTAGCCCAGTGCTCTTCAGTTTTACTACTCCGAGGAAGTTGGGAAGAATCGGTTACTTCGCCATTCGCCGATAGAGAGTTGGAGCGGAAAACAAAAGGCAATCGAGCACTTTGCCACCTATTGGAAATACATCAGTAGCGCGCCAGGGCTGCGACTGAGTTTCAGTTAGCAGCGGGGAGGTACCCATTTGATGGCGTTTGATAAAAATGAATACGAAAATTTTGACGAACTATCGTTCTGAATATTGCACTATTGTAGTTCCGCATAACACTTACTTTAATTTAACCTTGTATTTTCATACGACATTGCTAATGCCTACTCTCCTTCCATTTCTTTCTGCCTAGAGTTATTTGATTCAAGTAGTATTTAAATTTATCTCGTGAAATCAATTCCCTCAGGTAGATAGTAATTAGAATTAGACAAGATTTTTACTAATCCAAAGGTTGCCTTGAAGTTGTGCGACAATCGTATGAAAGCGTAGTTTCGTTGCTGAAGGCATTTAGGTACTCAAAAAAATGTTTAAAAGGTCAAAGAAATAAGCATGGCCAATCGTCGTGGCATTGCTGCCTTTTGAGCACTCATTGACAGCGATACCGATGATTTTTCAATCGACTTCCAAAAAAGGAGGAGATTCTCAATTTGACTGTATTTTTTCTGGTGTTTGTGCTTGTCGTGTGGCACCATTTTTTAAAAAGTAAATAATAGCTCTAATTTCGGAACTCGGTTTTTTGGTTACGTTTTCGGTTTTGAACACTGACTTCGGTTCTGAAATTAAAGTTATTTTGTACTTTTTTTGTGTAGAAGTCGGTTGTATTTTTTTGTAAAAAGTTCTTTTATGCCCGATGTGTTCCCGCACCCTTTTTTGTACTTGTTTGTATAATTATTATATGCTTATATAAATTGTGAAATGATAGTAAGTAATGAGTTTGAGTTTGAGTTTGAGTTTGAGTTTGAGTTTGAGTTTTGACTATAATTTTATGACAACCTAAAGATTCTGAAACTATGTTTTTACTAAATTTATATTATGTCTTAAAATGGTGATGCTATCGGGATGGGACAAAGTAGTCAAAGGTTGCAATTCTGGAATGTAATGTATATGTACGCTAGATTGCACCTCAGTTTCGATGCTCGGTGTCGAAGTAGGACATGGACCACAAAATGTTGCATTGCATTCAAAGGACAATACATCGTTATTACCTACTACACGGGTTGCAGTTCTGTTTTACATGAGGTTTATTTTACATGTTAATCGAAGTATTCATAATTACCATTTTATGATAATTTTGTCATACGTAAAGTAATTCGAGCTTGTAAATTTATCCAGGTATAACTACTTAAGGCTTTTTGGAAAGCAAAGTGCCACTTCCACTCTTTTTTTCAAAGAAAGTCGCAATTTATCAAAAATACCTAATTTTTCACAGTTTTGTCAGATTGCGACCGACATGCGAATGCGAACGTTGTTTAAAGTTTAGTAGGAATGTTTTAGAAGATTTTAAAGGATCCAGGTAGAAATTGCTGCATGGATTTCAATTAAAACGCATCGTCGCAGTGTCGCATCGCACTAGTCTGTAAGAACCTCAACTTGTGTGTAGAGCAGTGTCCTCTGTCACTCCACAGACGATCCTCTATGATATTTCGTACACAAATCCGATTACAGCATTATATTAACTGGTCTCCAGACAAAGGGTCGTGACATCTTATGGCGCGGGCTCGTTCGTCCACTTCATTAAGGCATGAATTATGAATGGATGGCATTAGCATCCGTCTAGAGAGTACGTAACTATGGCCACCATTGTTATGCAGATTGTTGCCGGACGTCGGCGAGCCAGCCTCCAATATGAGATGTTTGCAAACAAATATACATCGATAATAAACGCTTGTTACAAATTGTTCTTGGGTATGCTAATCGTGATCGTCGGCGGTGGTGGACTTTGGCTCTTGTCTTGTTTAGTTGGTTTAGGTGAGTCAAGAGGAGTTTATAGAAACTATTTCAGTTTATTTGGCTGATAGATGTATAGTTATTTGCAGGGGATCAGGTCATTGTTCTGCACCAACCAAGGTATGTAATGTTTTAACTTTAAAAGTGACTGACTAAGTGACTTCTGAATTTGTTTCGGAGATTCTGGTCAAGACAGGAAACACAGACGCAAATATTTTTGTTGATTGATGAGTAAAAGTATACGCCATTCGGGTGTAAACATATAACATACAAATATCATCTGTCACATATTTAATCCTCTAATTTTTTTAAATATATATCAAATAACCCTTGGTTATCTTGACTTCATCCCGTTTAGTTCATGTTAAGATTAGTTAACCTTTTTCCCGTGTGGTATAGAGGATATCTCAAAGAGGCGTCCGCAATCGTATAGACGTTTTATATCGATTTTTCATGTTCTGTATGTAAATTCTCAAAGCCGTGGGCGATATCAGACTTCTGTTCAAAACCCAGAAAGATGTTATAAAATGAAGTCCAGACCGTTACGAAAATTGCCACCGAGTTTTCTGCTTTCCGCAGTTGGAATAAATACTACACACACCTTTATGTAGATAGTTCAGTGAGTTTACAGCGCGATTTAATGTCAAAACGACCACATTAACATTGCGTATGCAGTGAAAGTCCCCTCTGTAACCTATATATTCCATTGAATGCGAAACTAGGTAACTTTTCGCAATAGTGAAAAGCTGCGGAGTTGGGACAAAGAGTTAGGAAGGTTGTGTCTCCAAAACCTTCAGTTGTCTTCAGTTTTGAGTTTACAGATGATGCTAGTACAGCGGCAATATGTGATGTGGTTTCAAAAGTAGTTTGTTTTGTTTAATTTTAATAAGAACTAGCTTTTACTAGCTGCTCTGCCCGCGTCAAAGGCGGCAATAATTCCATAAGAACATACTACCGGGATAAAGAGTGTCCTAATCCAGGACATAGTCTACCCTTGTGCTGAGTTTCATTCAAATGTGTTCAACCGTCAAGACGTACTTTCGCATTTATCATATTATAATCAATAGTCATTGCGCAAATGATTCCATAGAAATAAATTTATATGAGTTCTTGTGAACAGTTTTATCGAAATACATGCAGTATAGTTCTAAAAATCTCGAAAGTCTGGAACTCTGAGTCTCTCTGTAACGAAAATAAACAACTCAATAAAGGCCGCTAGGGTGTAACAATGAAATAGTTTTGGTAGAAGGCACTGTTATTGATTACTTCATCACTGAATTACCTTACCAGTGAAGCAGTATTTTTTTGGAAACACGGTTCAAAATTAAAGATTCATAAAAAATAATTGATATTTGATTGATGTGTGTAAAATATTGATTGATGTTTTTACACTTTTTATCGTATTTCTAGTCTTATATTAATTTCTTTAAAAACGGAATCCTCCCATGGTTAATTTCGAAAAAATAAAAATGTCGGTAGTACGGCTGCGCTCGGCGGGCTGCGTCGGTTTGTGAGTCACCGTGCTCGGAAATAAATATCACAGCGAAATATTAGGAATAGGTTTTTAGTAAGGAAAGTTTGCTGTAGTTAATTAGCAAAACACTTGTTTGTTCCCATCAGTGGTTTACTATTCATATATTTGTTGACACATTATACACACACAAGCACATAGTATTTTAAGTATAATTTTCGCCATCCAAATTTATATATCTGTTTACTGTTTTTTATTTGTGTTCGATGATATTTATATATTATATTGATCAAATCAACTGCCACACGTCCTTTAAAAGTTTCATTAGAAAACTAGCGTCAATCAGTCTGTCTGGCAGGTCGCTGAAATGAAACTTTTTAGTGCAGCCGTGAGACACTCACTAAGTTTTTTTTGCATGTAATTTTTGTAATAATTGTACTATACGTGTTTCATGTATGTGCTAAATAAATTGTATTCTTTCTTTCTCTCTCATACTCAGCTAGTACAAGTGAGAAAAAAAAGAAAATGAGACAGAAACGAAGTTGCGTAGGTCAGCCCCACGCAACTTCGTTTGTGTCACATTCTTCATGACTAATGGTCTTAGCGTGATGATATATAACCTAAAGCCTTCCTCGATAAATGGGCTATCTAACACTGAAATAATTTTTCAAATCGGACCAATAGTTCTTGAGATTTGAGCGTTCAAGCAAACAAACAATTCAGCTTTATGTATCAGTATAAATAGATATAATATTTGCATCATATAGAACAAGGGTTCAATCAAACTTTATAGAATAACATGACCAATGAGCCAACAAAAAGAGATGTGAAGAAGTCGATATGATCGGGTGAGGCAATATAACTACGCAATAAAACTTTTTAGGTTTTCCGTAGTGAGATTTCTCACTAAAATTCAATTCCCAAAATCGAATCATGGCAACAATCTTCTAGGGGATTTTAGTGAGACACAACCGAACAATATCACACCTTTGCACCTCACGCATTATTTACAGGGTAAAACTACCCTGGTCCACAGGGAAACGTCACAAAAAGAGTCTATTCCCATCTATTACACTGTATACCTACGTGCGCGAATGTATGTATGTACGTAGATGTCCCAGCACTTAAGATGCAAACCGTGACATCCAAATCGTGATACACTGGGGAGTTTCGGGGACAGAAATGTACCTACACGTCCGATATTGTGTTACCAGAACAAAGATCACTGACTATCAGTCGTGCGCCTAAACTTCAGCTTTGACGGACTGGACAAAGACTTCAAAGGGAACCTCGGTAAGGGCGTGCCATTAATAAAATGGTGACTTCTATGTGGCTATGTCCTCTTTCTGGGAGTATTAATGTGTATTAGATAGGTGAAGCTAAAAGCTTTTCAGTTGTTTTTAGACGAGGTTTTTTTTTGCTGTATTTGTTTACTATATTATAACAGAAGTTTGCAGGATGTGTGTAACTTTGAATAAATAATGTGCACGATTTGTATACAGATATTATACTGATTATGTGTATAAAACCAACACAATATTATGTTGTTTTCATGACAATCTATAGCGAAATGTGTCATCGGTTAGTCATATATGTAAATGACTCTGATTTTAAAGATCATGTAGTTTTAAATAGACTTACTTCAGGGTGATAATTAATTAAGTGCTTTTCTTCAAATGGAATATTCTAGAGATTTGCAACGTTTTTTCCCCGATAACTTGGGTGCTAATTTTTTTATTTTTGATATATGAATATTATTCTCTACAGAACATCCTATTTGAAGTAATGTTCACAGTTATAAACCACCTTGTATATCTATGTATATGCATAACATTCGGGGATACTTGCAGAATGAATTTTCTGCATTGTGTCAACCGAAACCATCAGATATTTAAATATCAATTAATCAAATTCATAAAGGTGGCAGGGGGGGATTACTTACCGACCAGCATTGCATATGCAACCCTCTTCTCGTACCTAGCTTACCTTTCGTCATTCACACAATGATAATCAGTGTGGATAATTTATGGTAAAAAAATCGGATTCGCATTTCGTCATCATAAACAGGTTAATAACCTGAACCGAAATACAGTAAATTGTGTGTCTACAAATAAATGCTCCTGACCGAATTTCAACGGAGATCAGTCAAGTAAGCAGGAGTAGAGTACGAGTGTGTGCGCAAACACACGTGCATTGTCTGTTCTTTCACTCGCCTACTACCACAGGGCATTCGGCTTTTGAGGTCTGGGCGGAGACGTCGAACCGGATATACCGGTGGTCGGAATAGGTCTCCACCTCCTCCACAACACGCCAGTCGACGACACGCGGCGACAGAGCGGGGCTGGCGAACGAGATGTCCACCACGGAGTCACCCCGCATCCGCACACACGTGGGGACAGAACCCCGATTAAGGACGACCAGGCCTGTCTCCAGGGCCCAGTCCTCCACCATCCTACCCCGTACGTTCGTATAGCGGGAACCCCAAGCCAAATTCTTGGCATTGAAGTCCCCGAGAACAAACACGGGGAGGGGACGATACCCGACGATGACGTTACGCAACTCTCCAAGGGAGTTGTGGAACTCGGCGAGAGTTCGATTCGGGGAGAAGTAGACTCCCACCACTACAATCTCCCCGAACCGTGCTGCTACGCACCCCTGTCCTCTCCTAACACACTCGAGGGACGGGGTACCGGCGGCGGCCGACGAAATTAGGGCCACTGAGCCGTCTAGGTCCTTCACCCAGTCCTCCCTGGGTGGGACGTAGTACGGCTCAGCGACTACGGCGACATTAATCAACCACTGCGCCATGCTCTGGAGCAACAGGTCCTGAGCAGCGGCGCAGTGATTGATGTTCGCCTGGAGGAGGCGTAATGGAGCCGTTATTGGCATTCCATTACGGCCTCCTCCCGGGCCTCCTGTGGGGCCGCGGCACTCACAGCGGCGGCGACAGAGGCGGCGACGGAGACGGCGGTGGAGGGCTTCTTGCCCCCGGCTTTGGCGGGTGGAGCGCAGGCTTTGCCCCCAGCCCAGTGTTCGGCCGGCTTGCCAGCTGCCGCACATGCAACGCAGTGCGGCGTGGCGCTACACGAGCCGGCCTTGTGACCTGGTTGACCACAGCGGAAGCACAGTTCGCTGCGGTCAACCTCTGAGGTGCAGAGAGCTCCCGTATGGTTGCCGACTTGGCAACGGAAGCACCTCAGAGGTCTGGGTTCCAGCAGTTTGACCTGCGCAGACACCCATCCCACCAGAAGCCTTCGGCCCTCCGAGATCTTCTTGGCCGCCGTCACCGGGCAGCTTACCACTACGGTTCGCATGCCCGAGAAGTCAGGACGTATGGTGTCTGCCTTGACTTGCTCGGCAGAGCACCCTCCCGTCCTGACCACGGCGGCCACAACCTCCTCCTCCGTGACGGAGTCGTCCAAGCCCAAAATGCGCATATCCACACACTTGGTGGGCCTGGACACTCGGGCATCGTCCGCATTCAAGGACGCCCTGAGCCTTTCGGCCAGAGCGTCAGCGGTCGGGCCGCTGGCTGCCCCAGGGACCTCCAACATCCGGGCACCAGTCATGGTGACCCTAAGCCGGAGGCCCCCGACGATGCCAAGCTCCTGGAGGCTTACCGTCTCCTTCGCCTTCGCAAGCACGTCGCTATACGTCACGCCCCTCTTGACCGCGTCCGGCTGCAGTGTGAGCACTACAGCTGCGGTCTTCGGGGCGCGGAGCATATTCGCGCGGATCCAGCGGGAGGACACGTCCGGGTGTCATCACTGTGTGGATCGCCCGGAGGACACGGTGGAGCATACGGTGGAGGTCTGCCCTGCTTGGGCGGAGCACCGCCGTGTCCTCGTCGAGGCGATCGGCGGCGGCGACCTCTCGCGTCCGGCCCTGGTTCGGGCCATGGTCCGGAGCGAGGAGGCATGGGAAGCGGTCGCCTCCTTCTGCGAAGCAGTAATGCTAGCGAAGGAGGAGGCGGAGCGCGTGCGAGAGAGGGATGCCCCTCGCTCCAGCCGCCGCAACAGAAGAAGACGCCCCGGGCGTCGGGAAACGCAGGGCGATTCCCGGCCACCGTAGGCGCGGGCCTGCGGATGGCGAGCTATGGGTGGCTCGCCGTCCGATAGCAACCAGGCCCGAGTCGACGGCGCGTCGTGTTCCACGCGCGCCTCAAAGAGCCGTCAGCAAATTAGACGGGGCCCCATAGGGTCAGTGCCTGCTAGGGTTGCGGAATTTGTTCGAAAGAGTCACCGCGGCCCTGGAACGCAAAGGGCACAAGAAGGATCACGGGTGGGTTTTAGTCAGTAAGAGTCTGACACTCCCTTCCGCTCCGCCCAGAGCGGGAGAAGTCATTTGATGATTTCCCAACCAGAAAAAAAAAAAAAAAAAAAAAAGGGCATTCGGCTTTACGTGCTATCTGAGGCACATGTCACACCAAAACTCTGGCTACGTTAGAGAATGTCCAATTACACTTTGTGCCCGACCTGGGAATCGAACCTATGTCCAGATGCTCGGAAGCCACTTGCGACCGTGCCCTGCTAGATATTTATTAGATTTGGTTACTATATTCTGTTCCCACTGACGAACTCTGATAGCGTTTTAGTGGGGGTTGTCTAAAAATAATAATGTAAATGCGTGTGTCTTACTGTTACGTTTTTACGCATAAACCTAAACCCAATTTTATACATTTGGTATAAAGATGTTCTTTCTTTATTCTAAAATTCATCAAAAGGGAATGCCGATTTTAGGCCTTGCGATGCCCAAGAAATTTAATTTAGTAAAAAAAAATGTATATTTTACGTAATATTAACTCTTCTATTTACGACGCGATACAAGTTAGTAACATTTTTTAATAAAAAATAAATATTGAAACGATTCAACGAAATAAACAGACATTTGCTAGGTTGCCAATTTAAAAACCGGGAAAGAATAAAGATTTTTACAAAACATTGATTTGACATTTACACATATTTTTGTACTTTATTTATTCGTCCTTTTTATAGAAGTTCCAATGCATTTTATGTTAATATATTTAGATTTGTAATCTACTTACAAAATATATTATAATGATCTACATAATGCACCGATCGATACTTGGTTTGTGCAATGGCAACACTGAAACTTGTTAGTTGACATTATTAGAAATGTAATTTCATTACTTTGTTTGCATCATAGTGATTCGCTGCGTATATTTTGCTATTAAAATCAATGTTTTTGACCATGAATACTGACTCTAGCGATTCTTCTATTTGTGTAATGTGTTATGTAGGAAGAGTTTTCAATAACTTTTTAATACTTGTGTAGGGCACATTAAAAAAACCTTATAATTCGGAAACTCCAAGTTTTTTCAATAATTTTCTTTTATCAATATATTATTTGTGGGGCATACTAATATTAACATTCGATGTTACTTGTGGGCACTCAGGGGCTAAATCACTATGGCGTCTTCGCATTCCCCTTTGGAGAAGGACATAGCCTAGGACATTTTTTATGCCAGGCATACGTTTCTTCGGAATAATTTCGATTTTCACGCGGGTGCAGAACCTATATTTTTACAAGCTAGTTCGAATTGTAATTTCTTCTTATTTCATCCAGTTTTGGCAATGCAAACTTAGTACACCTATTTAGCAGAGGTATAACGTCAGGACGGGCCCACTGTTTCTAGTAGACAAGTCTCCATTCCACTAACACATAACCTACGTACGGTTGTCGCAATGAAAATAACAAAGCCTCAGGTAATTTCGCTAATGCAAGTGGTTACACCCTATCTACATCGCACTTACAGAGCCCTCGCCCGAAGGTACCTATTAAGAGGGTCTACATACGGGATATTGTCAGACCTTCGCCGCTATATTTTGACTAAGTATTAATATTAAGGTTGCGGCAGATAGTTTGAGAGTACGAATGGTCTAAGAAATTGGGAACGGAGCAGTATTGTGTTAAAGTAATTATAATCTTACCTCTCTGCTAGGTAAAATGGTTACTGAAATTTTTAGCAGCCGACCGCCGGTTTCAGGATTGAGAATAGGGTAGTTGCTTAAAAAAGTCTAATTAGTCCGTAAGATAGACTTCCCAAACATATTGGACACGTATTTTTTATGTTTTTACGTAAACAAAAAACGAAGACGATATAGTGCGTTGAAAACTCGTGTGACGTCACTTCGTGCGAAGATTTTTACCACGCCGTGATGTCACAAGTCCCCACTCATGATCTTTGAAGCTTTTTATCTTCGTCAATTTTTAGAGATTTCTTAGAGCAAAAAATACGTGTCTAATATTTTTCGAAGATCTAACTGACGGACTAAATAGGATCATATTTTTATTCCTCAGGAAATATCCCTATTTCAAGTTTCGAGTTTTTATTCCGCGTTTTCACGTTTCGTATAAACTCAAGAATAAATGAATCTATTTCAATGTTGCTTTTAAACGCATTCATAAGATACCTGACCTAAAAAGTTAGTTAAGAACTATTTAGAAAAAGTTTTGGAGAGACCAAAAAAAACAGGACACTCTTAGACTGTGGAAAAGAAAAACACTGTCAAAAGTTTTACTTCGTTTATATTTGTTTCGCAGGCAATATTATACATTTACATAAGGCCAATAAGTAAAGAAACACTGGCTGCATTATACGTATACAATCCTTTACAGTTTGACAAAAATAATAAAACAAAAAAACACATTCGCATAAAATATGACTACGAAACTTCCATAACTTATTATTTAGATACAGTTTACAAATTATTTCTCATAAATTCAACAATATTAAAAACGTTAACAATTTACAAAATTTTCCCTAGATTTTATAGCATTTCAGATTTACATACATTTTCATTAATACAGCTATAAATTTTATATGATAACAAATATAAATGAGCAAATAAAGTTCTAACGTTTATAACCGCTTAGCTACATTATATTATGTACATAAACATTAACAGTTTATTATTTAGATATACATACAATTATTATGACACTGAGTAGTTACATGCGCGCGCGACGCAAAACAATTAATGAAAATCGTATTTTATTGAAAATATTGTACAAGAGCAAGAATGTATTTTAGATAAACGTAGATGAAAAATAAAATAGGAGTGTTACACTCAATACGTTAAAGTTCCAATGTTATTGTAATATGGTAACTAAAATATATTATTTTTGTCAGAGCTTTATCGTAGAATTGGCCATTTCATCATGTGGAACTTAGGGTACCCCGGGGAGGTTAAGTTCGAATGGGATCAACCCATTCAGGCGACCTATTATGACGTCTTAAATTCATCATGATTTCTGTGTCAGAGAGAGACGGAGTTACACAAGACGAATAGCACTATCTCTTTCCCTCACACGAATCATGATAGCATTGGCACTTCGTAATACGGCCACAGGTTAGGTTCCTTTAAATCCCGCAGAAAGAAATCCGTCATCGAGGTTCAGTTGGAGGTGGCTATAAAGTGACCGACCATTCCATGAAATGACCGATAACTTCGTGAAATGGATGGAAATTCTACGATATGGCAACAATATTTCAATATACTATAAGCCTTTACTTTGTTAATACAAGCTGACACCAGATGAAATGCTAATGACTATTATGTAGTTACACTTATGTACCGTTTGTTCACCGTTTGCTATAAAACGTACCAAAGAAGTACCATAGTCTTTAATCTAAACGATAAACACTGTCTCCTGTCCAATTAGACACAGACACTTAATTGCCGAACAATGCTGGGCCATGCACAATTTTAAGACAAGCTCACACAGAAGAATTGGTTCAATTTATGTAATACGTGTGTACGTGACGATTTATGTTGAAATTATTAACGTTTACGGAGTAGAAAATTGATGAAGTCACTGTTTGGTCTACACTTGCTGTCGACTTGAGTTGAATAGGGTGCTTTATTGTTTATTATATTTGGCAATTGCAAGTAAAAATAAAAATTGCAAGTTATTACAATACCGGGTTTTGTGTGAGGATCATCATGTCTAGTGATATTTCTGAGAACGATGGAATTCTGACCGAGAGCAAAATATCGGCGTGTGCTTTCATGGAAACGGGCATGCAGTAACCATCGATATGCTTTCAACTATGCCCTTCACGCGTAAACCCGAGACTGTTTAACAAAAGAACGAGTAACTTTTCCGATGTTTTTCAGAGTCTTAACTTTGCACACTGCTTTAAGTAAAAGTTTAACATGTGGCGAGGGCTAAGGTCGTTATTAAAAAGGTAGCGCTCACGGTGAGAGCGGACGCGGCAGCGGTGGCTGGCCCGCCTCCGCCCAAGAAGCCAGCATCCTCGTCTCTAGGTCCACCTTCTCGTAGAGGACCCTGGAGGCTGGAGCGGACGTCATTCGTCTCTTCGTTGGAGTAGTCGCGATCGTCGTCGTCGCGTTTTCGGTTTGGCAACTCCATTTCTGTGAGACGTATGAAAGGGGTACTTTAGTAGATTTTTCACAATCAGTAGCTACTTTTAACTAAGTACCTTTTGAATTAGTAAAAGTTAAAATTATTTAATGACAGGGTGCGATTAGTACCAACGAAAAATATTGTATATTGGGCCAAATGTGAAATAGTCATTATATTAACATTATAGTAACACATCTGCTCCCGCCCGTAGTTTCCACTCGGACGACAAATACTGATCACACACAATGGTTGAAATATCTTTGAAACGACCCCCTAGAACAACATAGTCCATAGCTCACAGTCGCTCCTTGCCATACAAAGTTCCATTGACAATACAAAGACAGTATCGCGCCCCCTTTGTCCAGGACTTACCGTATAACCTAATGTTGCCTTCGGCGTCGCCTATGGAGTTCTTGGATATGCATTTATACCCTCCAAGGTCACTCCTCTGAATGTTTCGGATGACAAGCCGCATCTGCACACTGTATGCAGAGCTATTGATTTCAGTCATCTGGTATTTGTCGTTTGATATTATCATTTCACCTGAAACAAATTTAATTGTTATTTTTTTGCACAATCTATTAATGAAAGCATCATAATAACTGAAACTCACTAGATATATTATGTGTACCTATAATTCGTTCCATTTACTTAGATAGTTTGCGGATGGGTTTGCATTTAATGACCATGAATAATATAATGAAATTATTCATGGTCATTAAATACAAACTAAATTATGGTCCCCCTTCAAAATTATGGTCAGTTAAATTAAACAACTTTTGATGAACCCATTAAAATGATCTCATAAATGTTCAACACTGATAATTTTTTAAAGCGTCCATTAGCAGAACTAACCATTAATTATGTTTACATGGCGGGAAAGTCTTTGGTTTCAGTTGATACAGCCATTTGTTTCAGCGCCCTTTATTCGATGGGCACAAGCCTTTCCGTCCATTTATATTCGGCCACTTCCGACCATTGTCCGCCCGATATCGAATTGAAATATTGTTTCGGCATGTCGTGTGCGGAACAATACACTATATGCTCACATAATGTATCTACTTTGCAGTATGTGCTAACAGTTCAGCATTCGGTTAAAATAATATTCAATTTCATCCCATCCCTTGTTGCAATGTCAACAAACAAATGTTGATTTTGGGGCAAGTGTTAACATTATTCGTTCGTGTTCAATTTGTCAGTCGGAAAGCTTAATGTGCTTCACAAAACAATAGTAATTACAACGATAAACTGCCGCTTTGCGATTGCTAATCCATTAATGGTGGTGTATGTGCGACTGAATCGTGTTTTGAGCGGCATGTTGTTTGTCAATCAAAATGCGGGCCTTGTTATGAATATTGGCTATTGATTCGTTGTGTATTATAGGGCTGATTTCCTATTCAGTGAGATTCGAATCGTAATATTGGTGATATTGTTAGTATGGTTGGCGACTGAGGTAAATATTGTACTAAGTTTTTTTGAACTTTGCGGAAAACGAGTTTGACTGACAGCCCACATGGTACCAGTTGTTTTAGCCCCTTAACATAATAAAAAAGCTTATCAGCTAGGATAAGAGGAAAAAATCCTTTAGATCCTTCTAAAAGTGGATTCACTTGGATATTTTTACAATCAAGTTCAAGCATCAAAGTCCAAAGTCATAGCCTATCCTTTTTCCTTGTTTTCTAGAATCGAACCCAACCCTAGGTCAATGATATCGAAAAAGTGCTGAATAAAAAATAAAGTCATTCTACAGGATTTGTGCCTAGAAAATCCGTGAAATCCAGCGAAAACAATCGGTGTGCGGATCTAAACACAGTCAACGTTCTGAATAATAGATACGATGCGCGCTCGTGTTTTTGATCCGCACTATACGGACCTACTGTTCACCGATATATACATGTTTCTTCTATTTGTAATCGATTTTCGCTGCACGCTGTAATATGGTTGAGTTATACGAGCTAGTACACATAGGACGTACATAAATATTTAAAGTGGTATTTTTCAGGATTCGCGAATTTAATTATATGAACCAAATAAACGATGGATAAACTGAGTAAACGATGATATATCTAGAGGGGACCACATAGATAACGACTAATTTATAAGTACGGAAAGATATGTTGCACCGACGGCCTGTAAGTAGAGGTACGGGCAAAGAACGATGAGGAAAACCTACTTCAAAAAAATCGTTCGGGTAAGATTTTTTCCAAGAATACATTACTTACAGACTTTTATAAGATATGAAAGCACTCTCATTACTATGACAAAAAGATAGCCGGTAAGATTAAAGGACAAACTTAACTTTGTTTTTAAAAAAATATGTTCGCATACATCAATGTACGTCACGGTCAATTCTTCAAACGATATATGTATAAGTTATTGATCGCCAAAACTGATTTTTTATATGATAAAACTACATCTTTCCAACGTCCAGACTTTTTCCTATACTTGTAGTGGAAGATCTATCTTGCCAAATTTCATGACGGTCTTGCGAGCGTCAAATCATGCACCATAAATGGCCTTATGTTTAGATTGTGTTTACTTAGAAGTTTGATTTTACCACTGCGCCAAGTGGTAGCAGACCTCAGTATTTGATATTCTTTTCAGTTTGAATCCTCAACGCGTTCATGAGAACAAGCTTCTTGACAAACGGACAACAAAGTGATCCTTTAAGATTTCGTTTTATGGCAACTGAGCCTTAAAAATAACAAAACATGTACTTAATATTCCCAAGTATCAAGTTATTTCGGGCTCTTAATTGTTTCCTAAATGAACGTCATGCGAAAAGTTGTATTGGAAAATTCCATAATTTTCATAATTAAATTCTATTTGAGGTGAATAAAGACTGGGGGGGGGGGGGGTGGGTTAGACTGCAAGTAGACACCATGGTATAGAAGATGCTAGGATGCTTGGCTGGTTACTCAAAATCTATTTCGCAAAATCCCAGTTCAATCAACTTCTTTTTTTATGGATGGGAAATAATCAAAGATTCTTGAGAATCATCAGGCTTCTTCTGCTCTGAGTGGAGCGGAAGAAAGTGTCAGATTCTTACTGACTAAAATCCACCCATGTTCCTCCTAATGCTCTTTGAGTTCTAGGGCCGCGGCGACTCCTTCGAGCGAATTTCGCAAAGTTCAATCAACCTGCCTAGCCTTAAACAGTGATTGCCGAGTTGGCTTCCGCTACCCAATAACTGGGTAATCCGATACCCTTTGGCAAGACTGGTCAGATTTCTTAGTATTCTGACTACCGAATAGTAACGAATGTCAAAGATCTTCAAATGATAATGAGCTTAACGTGCTTAAGAATATCGGTATGTTAAGATGGCCGATCTACCGACCACGGCAAGCGTTTCCAGTTAAGAGCAAAAACATCATTGTCATTGAAAGAAAACGTTCAAAATGTGTGACTGAATCCTGTGTACACCGTACAACGATTCCGTGGAATATTTGTCGTAAGCTACAATATTACCGTGGCGGATCGCGATGCCTTGTTCGTTCTACATTAAAAATTGCTTGCATTCTTCTTGCTCCGCTTTATTTTGTGGGTGACTTTTTATTTTTTTATTGCCAGCCAGTGACCATGGCTTTCTGCTTTGAAATTGAAAATTCTGGTTATAGGGATTTTTTAAATTATAGAATCCATTTGGTTATTGTTCCTTTCTTGTGTTGCATTCTATATTGTAGGAATTTGGATTATCATTAATTTAAATATAAGGATGATTTTTGCTTGTAGCTAAGTGATTAGTTAGTTTTAAATGTAGTAAAACTAAAAAGCGTTATGTTACTCGTTTGAATGGAGAATTATTTATAACGTAGAAAATACTGTCTGTGAACAAAACAAAACATTTATATATTTTTCATGTTTTGTGAGTGCGTTTACAAACATATTACCTCACATAGTACAAACACAGCAATTGTGCGAATAATAGTTGTAAACATTTTGTTTTGGTATCAAGTTTATTTGAAAACTAAAAAATCGGTTCCTATTATTGAGTGATTATTTGATTTGATTAAAAGTTACAAAAGATAGACTCAATACATTGGACATTGACTCCTTCTTTTATCTATGAAGGCAGCGTACCTTCTACATCAAAAACTCTGTCATTCAATATTCAGTTTCCGCCGACTCCACGGTAAGTAATATAACGCGGCAAATTCAACGTCACCGCCGATTTCATGTGATCGTTAATCACGCCATAAGACGGCGGTCGCTATTACACACTGATATACCCACGCGTCAGTTGATCTTACATCAATTGACGGGCTTCATTTAAGGGTTATACTTTATTTCTGGTTTCGATTTTGCGGTATCTTACTAATATTATAATTATGAAAGTTTATTCGTTCGTGTTATTGTTTAGACAAGCAATAAGACAGCGGGCGCTATTACAGATTTAGATTGATTTATTGTTTGTCACAGGTAAAAATTCAATCCTTAAAATTATCATTGTAACAAGTGTCATTGTAACATACCCTTAGGGTGTACAATATTTAATTTTACAATTGAATGTCAAAAAGAAAATTCGTCATAGTACATAATATAACCGAGGCAACATTACATTAATCATCACTAGAAAAATTAACACAATTATTCATAGCAATTGTTGTTTGTCATAATTGAGCATTCTTATTGTATTATGTATTATTATTTGACTAAAATGTATTTAATGACATTAAATACATTTTAGTCAAAACATTTGTTATTTAGAAATTCATTGATTGTGTAATAAACTTACTGTATCAGTATTTTTTGGGTTTGTTTTTAAAAGTAGTTAATTTTTCAATAGTTTTGATAGAGTCTGGTAATTTATTATAAATTTTAACCATGTTTTTAAACTTAATTATTCTGCACTTAACTGCCTTTAGTTCATTTTTGTGTCTCGTACTTCTCATTGTCTCGTAATTACTGATGTCGCGCTTTGTGATTGATGCTGCTTTCAATACATACATTGACGTTAAGATTTTTAATCTTCTGAATTCCTCCCTACATGAATCGGTCTATTAAAGCCCAAATATACTTCGAATACATTTTTTTGAATGTAATTTCTCGGGTAGTAGAGTTACTCTAGCACAATAAGCTATATTTAAGAGCGAAATTTACATATGCATGCAAACATTTAGTTGTATGTTTTCATTTACAATTTTTTGTAGTACATGAAGAGCATATGAAATCTGGTCTATACAGCTTGACAGGTCATTAATGTGGATAAAAAACAGAAGAGGCCCAAGGATACTTCCCTGGAGCACGCCGAATTTAACAAGTTTAGGCTCTGACACATATATGTGTTCGAATTTTGTGTCTTTATCCATTTTAATTATTTGTGTTATTTGATACCTGTTATATAAATATGATTTAAAAGATTTATGTCATTCCCTCTTATCCCATATTTCTCCAATTTGTCAAGTCTCCAATTATGATCCATATGGTCATTTGACCATTTAGTTTATTTAGTAGTATTCAGCTTTAGTCATAATGAGCTGTTATTTGTTGTTTGTTATACAATCCGATCTTCCTTTACGAAAACCAAATTGTTAATTAGTGAATAAGTTACTGACCTGTTAAATATAACCTTTTCGAAGATTTTTGCGATTACTGGTATTAATGCAATCAGTCTGTAAATACGCATATCCTCTCTATCTTCTCTTTTAAATAGTGGATTTATAACGGTTGTTTTCAGTTTTGAAGGAGAGATTCCTCGTTCAAGACATAGATTAATAATGTAACTAATTACTGGAGCTATGTGGCTACATTTTTTCGTTTCCATTTGTTTAGTTATGTTATCATACCTTGTGATATTCGTGTTGTTTAGTCCTTTTATGATTTGAACTACTTCTTGTAAATTGGTTGGTTCTAAGAAAATGAAAATTTTATTTTAGGTTAGTGATATTGCAAACTGGAAAGAAGAGGCGCGGGCTCGAAGATCATAGAATTGGATAAAGACCTTTTTCGGACGTTTGACTTTGGTAGTGAGACATTGAGTCAAGTGTGTTATAAATGGTTTTAATAGTCAAAATAATGGTGCTAGAATGTGGTAGAAAAGTAATTTATTAGATGCTCGGAAAACTAGAAAATTCGAAAATAACTGGCAGCAGTTTTTATGGGATTTTTGTGTACTCAGACGTTTGGACATGTCGTCTGTTGGGCCAGAGTGTTACTTTATAAATTCCAACCGACAGATGAAAAAAAGCCACAAAAATTTCATTAACTGCAGTTGTCTTGCAGTCCGTCTGTTGCCACCTCTGTCCCTCAAGGGATGCCGTACCCCAACGCTAAGTTAAAAAAAACAATACCAAAAGAATGTACACAAAGCATCTTCATGATTATATATTATTCCCCTGCGAAGGGTAAACGTGTCGCTCTAATCATGAAATGGCATTAATTTATTACTGGGGTGAGTTCAGTGCATTAGTTTAGTTCGGAATAAACTTTATTTATACCTACGCCATTGCAGCTGTTGTCTGTGACTTCGACCATGTTGTTTTTGTGGTAAGATCTGAAGCGTTGTTTTTAAAGTTTAAAAAAGATATGAGGAAAATACCAACTGAAATAATGATAATTGTTCTGTTTTTTTTTTTTTTAAATTAATTTATTCATCTAAATAAAACCTACAATTGATTATACTAAATAAGTAGATCGACTATAAGGTACTTACTATCGAATCAACTCTGAAATTAAGGAAAAAAAAAACAAAAAGCAAAAAAGCATTTATGTTCGTTAAACCCGAACAAATGTTGATAGCAACTGTTTTTTTTTCGGGGTTTCAGGGATGCTCCAGTATGAAAGTGCATTCATGAAAACCAACCATTCTTCCTGAAAAATTGGCTGTTAAACACAATTGTTTTAATCTCTGGGTACTACAGAAGTGCATTGTTGCAAAATACAAGTACATATGTATTTGAATTTTTCTCTCAATCTGCGGGTTGATAAAGCGTTTTAGAGTATGTAGACAGTTACTAAAAAATGGGATATGTCATAACCCTAAAAGTTAAGCCACGCTTACACTACTAAATCACAAGCATAAATTAATATCCTTAATTGTCCAAAATTGTTCAGTCCCGAATTTGGTGTTGATTACTAGAATACTATTACTCCTGCGGCGCTTTCATACGTTGGAGCTCAACACATTAGTACTGTTGTAATATTGCTTCGGAGCAAATGGTAGCAAAACATCACATGTTATTACTACTTCGAACACATTATAACTGTTCAGATTGAGAATATATCTTTAGTAATATGTTTTTATTAGAAGTCAACTCGGGATTGCAATATGCAACTTGTAAGAAGGCTTTGAACGAGTACAGCATTAAAGAGACCAACTAGATATAACGTGTTAATGAAGGCAGAAAATGATTACCTACAATAAGAAACTAAAATAGTTTAGAACTTAAATTCTTTTCTTCTGGTCGACTCGAATAACATGGTCAAAATATCCAATAACTGAGTTAGAAAATCTTTAATTTATAATGGTAAATTATTTAAACTGAACCATTAAATATACAGGTAAGAATTGATATACCTACTTTTAAAGAAAAGGAGCACATTTTACTGATCCTAGGATTCCCTACAGACATTCCCAAAATTTCCCGTCACTTAATATTGTTAGAATCATTTGCAAGGATAATTAATTTAATCAAACTAAACAATAACTTAAACAATCCACTAACAGAAACACGATCACAATAGCTTCATTAATAACTGCGGTTAAAGCCGAAGACATCGAGATCTGTCAAGAGACGTGGTGGCTTTGCCGCTTGCCGCCCGACCCGCCGGCCACAAATCTGCGGCAACCGGCCGCTTGATGCAACTGACACCTCCACGGTGGCCAGCCGCCACTGACCCGCCCTCTTTTGTTTATTGTTGACAACTTACTTAATTAATTGTCAGTACAACATTCAATATTGAAGGCGTATCGGATGGTAATGAATGGACGATGATGTTGAAGAGTTGAAGTAAAGATAAATTGTGAATTTCGTGAACGGTGTTGCTTTGTTCACGTCTGGTAAATAGTTTGTTTTTGATATTTTTATGCCTTTACGACTTCACAAACGAGAACGTGTGTATCTACAACGTAACAAAAGGAATAAAGCCTACGGTTATTGCAGAATTTAAACCGACAATGATATATAAATTGGAACAAAAATGCACCGTTAAAAGCACCATCGAAAAATAACCTGTACATCACGACAATAAAGTAAGCAATTTTATTTAAATAAAACCCGATTGAAATTACAACAAAAAGTTGTCGCAGAGCCTGGCTGCGAATGGCGGACACTCCCATTCCATGTCCGGCGCGGTCGGCACGCCGCTTGTCCCATCTCGTCACGCCCGTGTATTACCTAATTTAATTTGTATTCCCCGCAATTTATGGGCCGCAGAAGAGCCGTCTACCCCCTCTGTTTGTTAGTAACGGTTCAGACATATGTGCCGTACGTCACTTCAGCACTTGATTGTTAATTGCTGAAAAACTTTCGCAGTTGCACAAGGTGTTAACGACTCTAACATTCATAAAGTTTGAGGATCGCGCAATTTGCATTAGAAACCCAATAAAAACACTTTTTATCGTTGTGCATACAAAAAATATTGAATAATATCAAAATAATGAATATTAATATGCACTAATGAATATTTAAATGTGCAAATGCGTGAGGGTGAGCGCGAGAGATCAAAAGCGTGAATCTTGAAATGTGATCTTTTGGAAAACGATTTTTCATAGACTAATTAAGTAGAGTATATGTTTTCTGCGTTTGATTTTTAACAGTACGTGTTTTCGTTGGATGTGACAGAAAACTGACTCTGCATAGATCTGGGGCGGTATAGTTTCGGCGAGTAATATTTGAAATTGAATTTAGATTTGTACGAATGTTGTGGTACGTACGTGAGAGTAAATATTGTGACTGTAGCCTAAAGCAATTTGAAGCGGGCGGGCCAGCGGTCTTTGTTGCATATTGGGCGGTAATAGAATTTGGTCCGCTTTTTGCGCGGGTGGTCGCTCCAACCGCGTAATAGCGGGCTCGGTTGCCTTTGTAACTGCATCTAAATCTGCCAGCACTATGCGTCGGCCTGGTTAGCCTATAACCAATTATTTCGTAGTATCCTTTATCAGTTACGGATTTGCAGCGTATTTATTTATTTCAAAGGTCTCTCTGAGATATGAGATTTGATTTGTTGTTTTAGAAACGAAGTTCCTTGTCGCACGCGAATGAGAGCGAAATCTGAAAGACTGACTGTCGAGGACACTATTTTATTTGGTAAGATATTTTAAATGTTTGGTATACCTTTTACAAATGACCAGTGTGATTTGAATATATTTTGTTAGATGATATTCCTTTAACAAAATTGTAATTATAAATTTCACGTTTATCATTTCATAGCACCTGTTATTTAATATGTTACATATAGCTAAAGAAATTTAGGTCCATCATTGTGTCCCACATCATTTCACGTTTTTATTTTTTAGGGTTCCGTAGCCAAATGGCAAAAACGGACCCCTTATAATTTGGTTATGTCCGTCTGTCTGTCTGTATGTCACAGCCGTTTTACTCGGAGACGAAAAAGCTAAAGCTAGCTTAAAGCTACATGAATGAAAATTGGTAGGAAGGTGCAACCTGTGTACCGCTATTCAATAATGCTGTGATATTATGGAAAAAAATAATTTTAGGGGTGGCTTCCATTCATGTAACTGAGGGATGAAAAATTAAATCTCAACAAACATAACCGTGCGGGGTATCATTGGATAGCTGTTCCAAAATGTAATAGAGGTTTTTAAAAAAGTGTTTTATTTAAGGGAATACTTTTTGAGATGTGCTTTCGTAATCTATTCGTAAAAAATGTGCCCTGTGTAATCCTAAAAAACAAATGAGCAAATAGACACTTCCCACGATGGTTTGAACTTCTTTTAGAGATATGAGATTTTAACAGTGTACTACGGAACCCTTCACTATGCGTGGTCCAACACGCACTTGGCCGGTTTTTTTATTTGATGAATACCTCTTGTTCTGTACCATGCTTCCATGAAGTTAGTTTTCAAGTAATCAGTATAAGGTAAATAAAATTTAGATACGAGTAGATACTACTCGAAAATCATAACAGTTAAGATCTAGTTAACACTATATTCCTTGCCATTAGCACAATTATAAACTAAATTAAATTCAATGAATATGTAACTTGAAACAAATACCTCATTGAAATCTTAAGGAATGAAATCAAAAGGGGTGTTGTCAAGTCTAATTAACGTCAGTGTACATAAAATTATCGTAAATGAAAAGATATATTACAATAAACTTGTATTTTTACCAGTTGCACTTCGCTGCTGTTATTACTTTAATTAGTTAAAAAAATACCTAATACACGAATCGTGTTTTTACCGTATAAGAAATTTTCGGTTCAAATCTTATCATCAATTGGAAAAATAAAATGGTAGCGAAATCTCAATTTCCATGCGTCTAACTTTCAGCAAACTCTAGCTGCACTCGCATTGGGCCGCATAAACTGTTCGATTAGACCGGCAAAAAATAGAAGTTTAAAGACCGCATTGCGAAAAAGTTTTGCTCATTTTATCGGGCTTTGGTCGCGGAGCGTTCACACATGTCGCGGCATGCGGTGCGGTGGCGGGCGGCAGTTGACTGCAAACGGTACCGGACGGCACTGGACGGCGCTGGACGGCACTGGACGGCGCTGGACGGCCCGCAACCCGTAAATCCATTCCTAACTCGACTTTAGTGGCCGGCCGTTGTCCGCTGACCGTGCCGGCTGTTTGTTGCAACGCATTATCCACTTGAAAACTAGCGCTTCGACTAAAACGTATTTCGGCATGTTGGATGACAATAGCATTTGCCTGTCTTCGTAAACGTGAATATAACTGGTCTCGATGTTTTTTTTTAGTTTCAGAGTGTTTGCTGTCTGTCTCAGCTAACGTCAATTTGCTGCATCTCTATTTCATAAACATTGCGAAATTATACAAATGCTGGCACTGCATTGTCAGTTTTATGAATATTTGGATTTACGACGGCGTGTGCGGGCGTTGGGTCAGTTCTGTTAAAGTCGCGACATAATCTCTCGCATTTGATCTTTATTTCCTTCATCTCCATACGTAAAACAAACGTAAAGTAAATATTGAGCTTATCTCTGGCACATCGCCCTTCGTTCCTCTCCGAGTGCTTTTGTCCATCTGTCACCCAAGCACTAAATAAGCAACTTTTATCCTGAGGGTGTCATTTTAATGAGAAATAATGAAGTTCCCGACCTCTCTGATGTTTTGTTAGGTTAAGAGCCTTATTTGTATTAGTTAGCACGTGTTTTTATATAGCTGTTTCACAGGTTGTATTTCACTGTGTCCAATTTTGTTCGCCTTTCGGCGGTCGACTATTTATGTTAACCACCCGACTTAATAATGCTGAAATGGCTTTTTGAGTCGTCATTTTTACAAATGGTAAAGTAACAGTAGAACAAACGTGAAAAAAGAAAAAGAAGAATCAGAAGGCGTGTTTATTTAAAATGAGTTTATTTTCGATTCAATCAGAACCAGGTTTGGCTTTATTCGTTTTCCTTTCAAACTCGAACTTCGCTAATCCTAGACAATAAACAAGGTCCATTTATTAATTCGTGGCGTGCAATATTTTACGTTGTCATCGTCGCTATAATTATGAGGTCGTTAATAAGCCGTAACATAGGCGCCATATAATCAAAGTAAAAATAAATCTTTGCAAAATGAAAAACGGACATGAAATAACCGCATATTTTTTCCCTTTAAATACGTCCATAAAAAGGCAATAACTTGTAAGCAAGCACTAGCCCCCGTGGCCTGTCAAAGAGGATAGTAGGAACATGAATAACGGTCCTTTTAATGACTGCTTTAACGCTTTCAATGTGCTTTATGAATAATGAAATTAGTTGCTTATTCCGTTCTCGAGGTTCGTGCTTAGTACTTAATAGAGTTTATGAGTTGCGCCGCTCGTAAACATCTTTAGAACACAATCAGAGATTATACTAATTATAGCTTGCGTTAACTGATTCCTGACAGCGATAAATGAAGCGTTAAATGAGGGAGGAACTCGTCGAGCACTCCATATGCTTTCTAGTTATGGGCGGTTTGTTAGGTAATGTGCTCTATTGTAAGGAAATATTATAAGGATGTATTTCAGAGTTTTATAATTATATTTATGACTAGCTTCTGTCCGCAACTTCGTCCGCGTGGAATAGTTAGTTACTTTAACCCCGATTTTGAAACTCTCAGTCCGATCGGTTTAAAATTGACAAAGTTTAATACAAACTTTCATCCCTTTCGACCAAATTTGATTACCATAAAAACGTTTCTAGTGAGTTAATCTTAAAAGATAGACATATACTGGACATTTTTTTAGATCATTTTAAGAGGAATAATTCTTTCCTACATATTTTTTTGGTATCTTGAACAGTTTTCGCAGCGCACGCAACGGAAGCCCTCAAAGATGAATAATTTTCCCCGTTTTTTCCACATTTTCCATTTTTTCTTCGCTCCTATTACTCGCAGCGTGATGTTATATAGCCTAAAACCTTCCTCGATAAATGGTCTATTCAACCCAAAAATAATTTTTCAATTCGAACCAGTAGTTCCTGAGATTAGCGCGTTCAAACAAAGAAACAAACTCTTCAGCTTTATAATATTAGTATAGATAGAGCCATAGATGTGACAAATATATTTAATAATTATATTTTAATTAAATTGTTTATATAGTAATTGTTAACGTTGTTTTTTTACTTTTATTGATCTATACTAATATTATAAAGAGGTTGTGAGCATGTGACGTTGTAAGGGCTAACCTCTGGATCTACTGAACCGATTTTCAAACTTATTTCACCAATAGAAAGCTATGTTATTGTGGAGTGTCATAGGCAAAGTGGATATTTTATCCCCGTATTGCCACGGGAACGGGAACAACGCGGGTGAAACCGCGGGGCGCTGCTAGTATTATATAAAGATAACTATTTTGTTACGTTATTATTCCTAGATTGACTGCTATGCCCTTACATGGTAATGTATCCATCGTTTTTTTTTTTTTTTTTTTCAATCCATCCTAAGCTTATACATTGTGTTGATGATAATATAGGCTTGGAATAATATTCTAAGGGGGTTTATAGCTTTTTTTCATATTTAGTTGATTTAAAATGATGCATATTATGTAGCTATTACAGTAAACATTCTGCTAGCTAAAAACCTGCCAATTCTATAGACTATTTTATAAAATTAAGCATTATTTTAGTCAAAGCTCTCGCCCCTTATCTTTCCTAGTCCTAACTCTTCAATATGTAGGACGAACTTAACAGACTAATGTTGAGTGATTCTTTGTAGTTCTACTACTTTGTGCTAAGTCTCCTTGGTGACTGTCCAAGTTTGGACACCATAAAACTAGGCACCAAAAGATTTATACAAGCTTCTTACACTTTGCCTTTTGAGTGTGGGTATATTGTATGCTTTTACGGTCAGATTTAGGAGTTCATGGGATCTGTACATTCCGTTCGTGACGGCTCGTATGGTCCATAAGCTCAAAGTCGCTCAGCGGGCTATGGAAAGGGCTATGCTCGGTGTCTCTCTGAGGGATCGCATCAGAAATGAGGTGATCCGTCAGAGAAGCAATGTCATCGATATAGCCCACCGGATTAGTAAGCTGAAGTGGCAGTGGGCTGGCCATATTAGTCGTAGAACCGACAACCGTTGGGGTAAACGAGTTCTAGAGTGGAGACCGCGTCTCGGCAAACGTAGTGTAGGACGTCCTCAGGCACGGTGGAGTGACGATTTGCGCAGGACGGCTGGCAGAAACTGGATGCGAGAAGTCGAAAATAGATCTAAGTGGCGTGCAATTGGAGAGGCCTATGTCCAGCAGTGGACTGAAACAGGCTGTTGATGGGATCCGTACCGTGATCATCCATTACACACTGAGTTTTGTCTTTGCCTTGAAAAGCACCTTAAGCCTTTGTTCCAGCTGGCATTTAAACATGTTCGACAGTCGTTACGTATTATAGTCCCATGCCAGAAAAAATCGAATACTAGTCTTGCCTAGGGGTGTTGTACGAGTATTATCTGACCTGCACAGCCCAGTAACTGGTTACTGGGCTGTGCAGGTCAGATAGGCAGTCACTCCAAGTCAGGTTCGGCTGCATCCGGTTAGACTGGAAGCCGACCCTGAATTAGTTGAGAAGTGAGATGTTCCGGTTATCTTAGTAAGAACAATTATATATGTAGCAGGTGTACAATTTTTGTAGTAGGTTGTGTATCTATCTCTTATTGGTTCATTAATTTTTCAGCCGTGGGCACTATAAAGGTTAGTAAACTTCGCATTATGTTAAAAAGCCTCCTGTTGTTCGCTGGAAATGTTTTCTGTATAACCCTTCGCGAATTCAACGCATGATATTTGCTGTGAACACTCTTAGTTGCGAAATATAACCCCGATATTTGAATTAGATAGAAAATTGTCTTTAGCTAAGAGGCCAATACTCGTACTTAGAAGGCATTCGAATTCAAGTCGCGATTTCATGTTAGCGATAATCAATGGCAAGAACTTGTCATAATGTAGGAATGGTTTAGACAGTTTTCGTCTGCGATGCCAATGTTAAAAATACGAAAAATATCCTGAAAACTGGTTTAAATTTGTTATGAAGGGTTTTACTCGTTCTTAATTTAACATAGTCAGTTTAGAAACGCCCCCAAAGTGTAGTCTCACACTTCAGTTCTGTTCGATCAATATACCAATCTAAATAGGTCTTAGTTTATCAACCTTTCAGCTAGAGTTTCTGCTGAGTCTAGGTACTAAGTTAACGTCATTAATCATGCTTAAAGGTTAATAGACTAAAATATAGTGTGCCTAACTAATTAGTGATACAACTTTTGCTTTTAGTTTGGGGAAAAATGGCATACAGTACGAGAAGTACGACTTACGAGCCGTAATTCTTCACTTCGAGATGTTAGTTTTTGCCCACGGCTTCACTCTCGATAATATAGATTTTAGAATAATATGTATCCAGAGTACTTTTGTATTATTAATAATAAACAGATCGGCAATTTAGGAGTGAAAGCGTAACATGCAAATAAACTTACGCATTTATAATATTGGTTAGGATTGTTCTTTTTACGCAAAAGCCGAATTTTGACATAGTGCATGTGGTCGATTAGCCTTTCATATGTTATTGCAGTTGTTTCAAATAAACTCATTGACGCCCAGCAACCATTAGCATAAAATACTAGCATTTCCCAGCAGCGTCACTCGCGTCGTATATGAAAATCTTCCGACTTGAACTTACTACTGGGAGCGAAAGTGTTGTAATCTAAAAGTTAGATTGTGATTGACGAATAACCATCTAAACATACTTTTTTCATCGATAGGAAATCATAAAACGATTCTTTCGCTCTGGGTGGAACGAAAGGGAGTGTCAAACTCTTACTGACTAAAACCCATCCGTACTCCTCCAAATATCCTTTGTATTGCAGAGCCGTGGTGACTCTTTCGACCAAATTCCGCAACTCTGGCAGGCACTGACCCTATCAGGCTCCGTCTGCTATGTTGACATCTCTTTGAGCACGCATGGAACACAACGCGCCTGGCCTGGTTATTAACGGACTGCGAGCCACCCGACGCTCGCCGACTGCAGGCCCGCGATCTTAACGTGCCTACTGAATTGAACATTAATAATTTGTAGATAAGTTAGTGTCAGTGCTCTCACCGTTCTCTCTGGTCCAATAGTTGATGGCTTTAGGCGAGGCCTCGACGTGGCACTGAAGAGTGACGTCAGTGCCCGTCGGCGCGCCCACTAGCTGGTTTGGCACTTGCACCAATGGGTGAACTGGGGACAAAGATACATACTAATGTTAGCAAAGTCAAAAGGTACAGTTAAGGAAATACTATGACAGTGACAACAAAAATAGTACGATTTCTTATCGTTTTTTTTTTATAGAAGAATCAATGTTTGATATGTGATGTGGGTGGCACATTATATTATTATTCCTGTTAACGTCTTCCGTTGAAGCATGGGTACGGTCTTCTTACTGCTCAAACAACATCACAGGCACTTCCAGATAGTGTGATATTCACATTCAAATGTTAGAATTTATGGGCGGGCCCACGAGACCTCACACAATAATTAATTAAGTATTCCAAATTGTCTCTGGTTAAGGAATAAAAGTCGTTGTAAAATTATGCTACTAAATAATCATATCAAGGCTTCAGTGTAAAGCAGTCGTTTTTTTGTTATCTTGATAAAGTTGAAGAGTTTATCAAATTAGTTTTATGTTTGATTAAGATTTTTAAGTATTGCTTATTCTTAAGTTGTATTCATGCTATCTCCATTTAGTTAGCTTATTTTTTTAGATAAGAAAAAGCAGTTAGTTTGAATTAATATTGAAATTGTAAGCATTTATAAACAGAACTGATTATATCTTAACAGTGTCTCTCGAACTGAGATTCTTTGAATTAAAAAAAATAACGAATAAAAAAACAAATAATAACAAACTTGTCAAGTTGAGAGCGTGTATAGTAAGAGAGAGTATAATATAATTAAGATACTTATAGATATACGAACTGACTAATAAAAAGTTGTTATTTTCAAATGCCAAAATAAATAATAACTACGAAAAAAAAAACAGTGGGCATCAAAAATTCATCAACATCATGCATCGCTGTTAATGTGTTAGATTATTGTTTTTCAAGTACATGTAAACTTATCCGTAGATAGGTGTTTTTAATAAAATTATAATTTCATAAATAATATTACTAATACACAAGTATACATGTTCATAAGAAAGCATGGAAATGTACCAAATAATTTCATTCACCACAAAATATTCCAAAAACAGCATGAACCAGTCGAGTGAGTGGTTTCATTCACATTTTTGTAACATTATATTCTATTTTCGCCTTCCGCTTATAAATGCACGTTCAAAGCCTTTGCATTTGGCTTGGTATGCATACGCTCCGCACATTTGGTTTGCTTGCATAGTTTCACTACATTTTATTATATATTTATAACTTTTCGCACTAATAAAAGGGAATGCAGTGCTAACGAAATGTTTGGAATAACGCAAATTTGTATTTTAGCGTTATAAAAATGTTACATAATGTAATGTTTATGTTTCTGGTTTAGACGAATAATTGTTGAGTTTTTGTAACCACGAATAATTACGGATACCGAGCGATGTCAAAAGTATCTGATATTAACTTCTCGTGTTTTGTATTATATACTCTCTGCCGCCCGCGTGAATGTTGAAAGTTATCCCATGGGAACATAATAAAAATCCTTTGTATTATTCATGACTATAATCTACCTTTGTGCCAAATTTCATCATGATCTATTCAGTAGCTTTTGCGTGAAACGTACAAACTTTCGCATTTGTAATATTAGTAAGGAAGTAAGAATATATTATTTTTTATTTAGTGTTGGTATTTGATGTTTTAAGAAGTATTGTTTTTTTTTTTTGTTTATTGGTTTAGCTAAAATCGCATGTTTTGTAAAGATCTTTTATGTGTGTTTCGTGGAAAATGATGTTCGTAACACATATGACCATTTTCTCTTATATTTTATTCTATAAAATGTAGTGTGTGACTTTTGTTCTCCCTTACAAATTATTTAAAAAAATGTTTTAAAAAGTTTATCTCGCAAAGATCTGACCTAACTAGGAATCTTAGTCACTGATAAAAAGCTCTTATTAAAAAGTTACTTTTTATTTAAGGAAAATGCTGTGAGAAAAGCTAGTAAATAATATTATTAAGCCGAGAAAGCAGTGCTGAGTGTACTAAACAAAAATAAGACTAGATTTTTAGTAAAACTCATTATTTCTATAAAATTCCCAGTAATCCAAGCTATCTAGGAAAGACAACTAAGAAGCAGGATCGAGAATTATATTTTTACGCCTTTATAAAGTGAGGCCATTGTTAATTTTTGTAATAAGGTTTTTTTCATAAAATACTTCTATTTTCTGTCGGCATGGTTGGCGAATTGACTGCTGCGCTGCGTGTCTCGGGAGGCGATTCCCGTACTGAAAAAATATTTGTATGGCCTATATGTAGATGGTTGTTCCGAGTCTATCAGTAGCTGTTTATGCACGTGAGTTTATATGTTTGTAAAACGCACCCACGATACAGGAGAAATTCCTAGCTAAGCAATGTTAAAAAAAAAACTTTTTACAAAAAATAAAACCGACTTCTAAACAAAAAAAACCAAAAAGTATAAAATAACTTTAATTTCGGAACTCGGTGTTTTTGGTTGCTTTTTTGTTGTTGAACACACCGACTTCCGAAATTAAAGTTATTTTATACTTTTTGTTTTTTTTTTTTTTGTTTAGAAGTCGATTTTATTTTTTGTAAAAAGTTTTTTTATTTTTCACTTTTTAGTGGTTCACTCCCAGCAGTCCCAGCTAAACATACCCATCAAACATGCGATTTCATCTATCCCGATAGATTTGCTATCATTTATTGAAATTAACAAAAAAACCGCTTGTTCTATTTCGATAAAATTTTCATGGGACCATTTGGGAAGTATACCCTTTCCAACAAAAAAAGAATTTTTCAAATCGGTTGGCAAGCGACGGAGTTATGCGCGAACAAACATTAAAAAATGTTCTTATTACATTACTGAGCAAATACAGATGCACTCTGATGGACCGTAATCTGACATTCAGAGGGCAATCGCAAGACTTGACATGCTTTTCAAAGCATGGAGGTTTCACATCTTTTCCAAACTTTTTCGTAGTGAAAATTAAAACTAAATTTATCTTCGACCAACCTGAAAATCCAACCACCAACCTCAAGAATCGCGCTAAAAATGCAACCACCAAGTTTACCGCATAGCATATAAAATCATACATATAAGTCAGTCAAGTGCACCGTAACATCATATTATTACCCCTAGCTAATGAAACGTTGCGTTAATAAATGAAATGACGTTAATATATTGCGGGGTGTACTGCATTAGTTTGAAATAAACTTTTACATCCCTGTGAGCGTTCAACATGATACGATCTAATCAGTTTCGTTAATGAGTTATGGTTTTGACTATCCTGTTGCGAATATGTAAATTAAGGGTGTTTTATACTGATTTTCGTTCATAAAGTATTTTCATTTTGAGGATTTCGGTTTCAGAAATACAATATTTTTCAGTAAAATTCTATGCGTTATTATAATCACTTTACAGCTTTGTGTTTTTCAAAAGTGTATATAAACACGATGATTGATTAAAAGGTACTACAAAATTATCAGCTACAGCGCTACGGCGTAGCTAATATGCCGCTGCTACGAAAGCGTAGCCAGTCGCGTAGCAGACAAAGTAAACTTACTGGTACTCCCTTTCTACTCCTAAAATTGTTTTTTCCGAAAATCAATATCCATAACACGTTTGTTATAAACTTCAGAAGCCATAATGTTCAAAATCAGAAGTTTTTTTTAGCATAATTAGCTGTAGTTCTAAAAGTATTCTGTCATAATATCGAGTAATATAATAATTGAATCTCCTAATTTTACATGACCTAAAGTCATATGTCCTAAGTATTGTGTTAGATAATGCGTATTATTCCGAATGTTCATTTATAATAAATTTTAGTCCTATAACATTTGCTAAAAATTAGGTTTTAGTGACAGGAACGAATCGCTGTAAATCCGACTAAAAGCAGTCTTGTCTGCTCTACCCCTAAAGTGTAATTTAAAATCGCATAGACGCGGAGGGGTAAACCGGCCCGCGAGTTAAAAAGCAGGTGACAGAAATCATGTTTGCTGCATGTTGTATGCTTGCTTGCATGCTGCATGCTGCGCGCTTGCTTGCTTGTATGCTGCATGCTGTGCGATTGCTTGCATGCTGCGTGCTTGCTTGCATGCTTCACGCTTGCTTGCTTACAAAAACCACGTATTCACAATCAACTGCTTTATTGAATAAAACTATAATATGAATATTATTATTATAAATAAACATTATGTATGTTTTAATTCAGTACTCATAACTTTTATTGAAAACGGTTTTATGTCTTTTGTATATTATTGATTGTTATATTTATGACAAATAGATTAAGGACATTATTATATTTAGGGATTTCAATTTTATGGCATGTGATATTCTGTGATATTAAATTCGGGTTAAATTCGAACAAGTGATCATTAGGACAAAAAAAGTTAGGTCACAAAATAGAGAACCAAACTTACTTCTATGAAATCTTTTAATCTTTTTTCAAGTGATGTTCACTTATAGAAAGACAAGAACGACGAAGACGTAGGTACAGGAAATGTTTGAGTACGAAATGTTAGTTTCTCCAAAATTAAGTCTGAGTTAGTTGGAAACTCGTGGTATTATTGACAGTGCGAACCGCGTCACTATCGCCGCGTGCCCGCCACGTCGCCGTCGCGTCGGCGTGACGCGAGCGCACTCTGTTTACCTCCTCGCTCCGCCACTTTGGTAAAACTCCGCTGCGTCTGTCAGGTGTTTACATTGAATATCATCTCGCCTGGCTGCATTACTTCTGTTTGCATTAACTATTTAACGGACTAGTTGTTTGCACGCAATTAAACTACAGTTTCAGGCACGGTACGGTTAGTTCGTAGAGTAACATTCATGTTTTTATAGTGAAAGAAAGAAGAAAGAAAGAAAAACTGTTTATTTGCGCCAAGCATGACGCACACCAAATAATTTAAAAATAAAGCTTATAACTAAAACAAAAATAATTGTTAAAAGTTAGGAAGGTATGCGTCACATGCTGATGGTAATCCAACGCAAACTTCAGCTTAGAGCACTACTCAGTTTAACTTCAAAAATTGTGTTTAGTCATCTTTAAAGAACAAAATAGTAAACCGCACAAAGCCTTTTAATATTACAATGCTTTTATTTGAATCAAAAGATGTTTCGCAACTAACAAAGGCCTTGATTCGAAAAGATACCAAAAGGTTGAAATGTTGGAACGAAAGCGTCAAGTTGTTCTTAAAGCGAACGGATTATTTCGAAAATGTAAACAATCGCACCAGCATCCCCAAAAGTCTATTTAGGGTGAATTAAGGAAAACGGAATTTTCTTCCACGACCTTAGATCGGAGCTTATTTGCGGTTATTCTCTTTGACCGTCGTTAAGTTCCTTTGGACGGCTTTTACGAGTTTGAGTGGCCAATTTAGCGAACAAAATCTGAACGATCAGAATTTTTGTTCTAATTAATAACTCCAAGGGGCTACGAGGGTAGCCTTTTGCTTATTAAATAAAGCGGAATAATGAACAGTCGAGATGTTAATCTAATTGCGTTTCATTCAGTTGTATTAATAAGAGTTAAAGTGGAGCAATGTTTTACGATCAAATTATATCGTGTATGCTGAGTGCGCAGCATATAACTTAAAGAACGTGATTAAGCAATCCCTAACTGTATAAGTAGATAGGAATTCTCGCAGCAATCAAAAGTTAGGGGAGTTTTCTCGGGAAGGATTCCGCGCGGAATTCTTGAAGTGACAGTTTGATTAACCGACGCACACGCCTTCGCCGTTTTCGGATTTCTTGGCGTTTTGTAGCTATTACCTGTTTTACTTGACTTCGGAATTTCTTGAGCTGCAGTTTTAACCTAACAATCCATAGAAATACACTGCATTCACTTCGCTGAACGCAGACAAACTTATAAATCAGGGCGAGCTCGAGATTAACACTACAAGAGGATTATATATATCCTAAAATTAATTATCCTTAACTGCTGGATCCTCTTTGCAAATTGATCGCGATTTGTTCACTTCGTTTGGCGTGTTTCTTTTTCTCTAAACTCAATTTACCGTCGTCGGGCTCCAGTGAATCAACTAAAAGAAACTCATCGCGTTACGTAGCACTTACTACAGATGAATTGCTTCACTTCTGCTTCTAAAACAGTGTTTTTTATGTACATTCGCGGCCGCAAGTCCACCCAACCCGCTGTTATCATTCGTTTTCGGGGGGAGGAAATTTAAATTAAATATTTGAGAGCGTTAATTTTGTCTCCTCATCGAGCGAACGCGACGCATTCTTTGTGAAGTAATTAAACTGAGTGGAAGGGTTTCAGGCGACACTAGTTTGTTTGTTCGCTTGAAATTGCGTTTCCTATGAAGTGAATTTCTCTTGCTTGTCATCAAGCGACGTTGGCTTTTATTTGTTTTATAGATACGAGATATGAAATGTCAAGTATCTCAAATGTATATTTATAGAGCGTAATGTGAGTTGGATTAAGGATTATGTCAAACGAATATTTTATTCAAGCCTGGAATAGGTATTTGATGTTACTCTGCGAACCTAAATAAGTGGTTGAGTTATTTAGTAGGTTCGTTCGGATTCCAATCAGAATGTTTACACCGGACTGCGAATAACAGAATGCAAATACGGTAGTGGACAACGCGTCAGAGAGTCCAGTGACCCGCTAACTGCGCGAAACACTTTTATACGCACGACTTTGAAGTTTAGTGATACGCGAGAGAGCCAGACAGAAGCTGGAATTATACTATTATTACCTTTGCGTCTTTTACGATTATTGTCTGGCTTGAAGTGGTAATACAAAGTAAGAAACCATAACAATTCTGTTCCTTTAAGTTGGTATAGATTTCTTATGTTGTACCCGTAAGGCAGTCTTTACAGAGAAGTATTTAACTGTATTAATGTTATGATACCAAATGTGTAACCGTAGTATTATTGCCTTGTCGCGTCGTGCCTGTCAAAAGTCTTTAGCAATGCTGAAAAGAGTTTTGTAAATCCTGTTTGAATGAAAAAGTAACCATAAATTATTGCATTATCGCATTATTAAAGTGATTATAGGATTATTGTATGTAAATTGGGTTTTATTGATTTGAAAAGAGATAGGATGTATCTTCAGATAAAATTAATTTTGTTTGTCATTTTATGTTTTCCTATTCAGAAAAAAAAGTTCATAGAGCTGATAGTAATTAGTCAACAAACATAAATAATTATATATAGGCATCATTTAAATATTTATAACAAAAATAACAGGTATTTTTGGCAGATTCGTAAATCAAACACGCTTCATCGGTTGAGTAGATTTGGATGTCATTTAAAATACAGGTAGACTAAGGCCTGGATGAGACTCAATTTCGGGTATAGTCTTCAAATTCCACGCGGGCTAGCTACGCGCAGAAGCTAGCCATCAACATTACTTAACATTAAATAAAAACCGCTGCAATAGTCAATCTTCAGGGTCAAGCAACACTTGACAAGGTTGGTCTGTGAATGGGTGACCATCATACCGAGTTCCTCCATGCTTCGGAAAGCACGTTAAGCCTTTGGTCTCGGCTGTCATGTGTAGATCTTTGGCATTCGTTTCGTATTGTCAGAAGCCTGTAAATCTGACGCGTCTTGCCAAGAAGTACCGTGTTACCCAGTTAATGGTTAATGGAAGTCTGGCCGGGTAGGCAGCCTGTATGACTGGAAGCCGATCCCAATTAGTCCAGTAGCCAGAAGTCTATGCCCTTCGATAATTCTAAAGTTTTTAATTTTCGCTGAGTGGATAAGTTTCGTAAATTCATTGCTATTTACAAAAATGCTAACAGTTTAGAGTGATGCAATAGGTATTAGGTAGGTATTTCTTATTATTTCGTGTTATACAAATATTAGAAAATTTAAATTAAAACAGTATACGGGTTCTTTGTAAGTACTATCTAAAGGATATATTAGTGAAAATGCTAACAGATAGGTACTATGGAACAATAGATATCCAAAAATGTCCCGTAACTCATTCAAAAAAATATTTAAGTTTTTCAAATCATTTCTTATATACTTAAAGAGATTAGTTATACCTTACAACAAAAGTTCTAACAACTAAGTATATGGCTGCACGAGTAATTGTATTTTTTCTTTATGATAAGCGACATATTGAATTTAAGTTTATAAATTTGCACTTGTATATTTGTAATAATAAACTCTGCTACCACACAAAAGTTTCAACAAATGCATACTATGGCTTTTGTTTAAATTGCGAATAACTATTTTCGATAACGAGCCGCGTAAGTAGGTACGGCGCGTGCGATCGCTGCTGAGTAGCAACAACTCGCCCGCCCGCTCCGATCGGGGATGTCTCTATCGCCGCATACTGACCGCTTTTAATTGCCAAAGTACCTACATGTTCGGTACGTAACGCTTCAGAGCAGTAGATACTAACAACAGAGTGATGGCCACCATACTAGCAAGTGTAATTGTAAATTAGTCACTAATGCACCCAAAGGAGCTGTGCTTTTTTCATTTACAAATAAGATTAGACATTTAAAGCAAAATCGTGATTATAATACCAATTATTTACTGCAGCTGCCATTTGTCATGCCACCAACGTAATAGAAGTCAAAATCGGTTGAACGGACTGTAAAAAAGATTTATTTCAATGTCTAATCTTATTGTAAATAGGGTATCGTGTGCGATATTTCACGCGCTTTTTTGTTTTATTGGATTTAACCGACGATTTATAAGAAGAATTATGTACATTATTCAACTGGTTGTTTTTTAATTCGATAGATTTTCGTTTAAGTGTACTGTTGAGTAAGATTAGGACACTCTAGCTCAAGTTTTTTTTTTGTTTTTATTGGAATTAGTCTACTCGGAATTATAAACCATTCGGTTTCAAATATCACATAATTATGTAAGCTACTGAGAGGTCAAATTCGAGAAATATTTATTTTTAGGGTAAAACTGAACAATGTTTGAAGAAATAAAAGTAAAAAGAAATATGTTTTTTTATGCTCAAACGAAATAAACCCACTTTCAACTGTCATTCAGAATTATCAACAATGCTTCAGAATTTGACGTGAACAAAGTAAAATTATTAAGATTTTTAAACATTTTTATCTACAATTATCAAGGAAATTCATGAAAGTCTTTGCAATAGAACTTCAAGTAGTATATTCAAGTAAAGAAAGCGACATAAATTTGCAGTATTAGTTCAATTATGAGTGTTGGTTAAAATATAAACATGCCTCCGAACGGATCACAAATCCTTTCGTAACCACCCGAATGCACGCTACTTATTGAATATAATTATTTTATTGCTTTGATATAATTATTTTTGTACCTACTTAAGGGATGACCTAAAACCCGGGACAACTACTTGTTCCAGAAAAAAATGTTGTAACGGAATCTCTACTTTCTGTCTGTTCCTCTATCACTATAACAAGTAGCTATAATAGGTACTTATGTTGTGAATATGGTAAATTATTGAATGAGACGCGAAATCATTTCATTAATGTGTATTTTTTGTAAATATCGTGTTTTATCAATAACACTTAAATACAAAAATGACGCCTGTAGATTCAAAGAAGTTTATTTTAGTAATATACCACTTTTATTCTTGAAAAGCCAAACCAACATTTTTCCATTGTTTTAATTGCATCGCCAATCGATTTACTACGCAATAGTTAGGTCAAACGTACTCCTTGTTTTTGTTGATTAAAAAAAACAGTTAAATAAAATTACAATTTACAGTTTAAAACACGTTAGTGCACAATGAAAAGTTTTTTTTTACAATTTCAATTGGGAGCAAAAATTGAGAACTGCCGACTTATTTCTTTGTAAAATAAATATTTGGGCAAAACCGAATGGTTTATAATTCAGAGTTACCCGAGTAGACTAATTCCAATAAAAACAAAAAAAAAACTTGAGCTAGAGTGTCCTAATCTTACTCAACAGTACACTTAAACGAAAATCTATCGAATTAAAAAACAACCAGTTGAATAATGTACATAATTCTTCTTATAAATCGTCGGTTAAATCCAATAAAAACTTTTTACAAAAAAATACAACCGACTTCTACACAAAAAATCAAAAAAGTGCAAAATAACTTTAATTTCGGAACTCGGTGTTTGTGGTTGCTTTTTCGTTTTTTGAACACCGACTTCCGAAATTAAAGTTATTTTGCACTTTTTTGATTTTTTGTGTAGAAGTCGGTTGTATTTTTTTGTAAAAAGTTTTTTATTTTTCACTTTTTAGTGGTACCTACACCCCCTCCCCTCCCCCCATCTAAACGAACCAATCACATTGGTGTAAAAAAAACGTAATGCTCCTTTACAGAGTAAACTAAGAGGTCGTCAATGTAGACAATGTAGATATTTTTTTTAGATTTTTGTTGATTTCTCGAAAATCGCTTGGTCGATTTTGATAAAATTTCATGGGACCATTTGGGAAGTATACCCTTTCCGACAAAAAAAGAATTTTTCAAATCGGTTGACAAGCAACGGAGTTATGCGCGAACAAACATAAAAAAAAAAAAAAATACAAACATCCGAATTGAGAACCTCCTCCTTTTTTAGAAGTCGGTTAAAAACAAAAAAGCGCGTGAAATATCGCACACGATACCCTATTTACAATAAGATTAGACATTGAAATAAATCTTTTTTACAGTCCGTTCAACCGATTTTGACTTCTATTACGTTGGTGGCATGACAAATGGCAGCTGCAGTAAATAATTGGTATTATAATCACGATTTTGCTTTTAATGCCATCTTTATGCTTACGGAATAGAAATACAAATCGGTTGAACGGACTTTTAAAAAGTTTTGTTTAAATGTCTAATCTTATTTGTAAATGAAAAAAGCACAGCTCCTTTGGGTGCATTAGTGACTAATTTACAATTACACTTGCTAGTATGGTGGCCATCACTCTGTTGTTAGTATCTACTGCTCTGAAGCGTTACGTACCGAATATGTAGGTACTTTGGCAATTAAAAGCGGTCAGTATGCGGCGATAGAGACATCCCCGATCGGAGCGGGCGGGCGAGTTGTTGCTACTCAGCAGCGATCGCACGCGCCGTACCTACTTACGCGGCTCGTTATCGAAAATAGTTATTCGCAATTTAAACAAAAGCCATAGTATGCATTTGTTGAAACTTTTGTGTGGTAGCAGAGTTTATTATTACGAATATACAAGTGCAAATTTATGAACTTAAATTCAATATGTCGCTTATCATAAAGAAAAAATACAATTACTCGTGCAGCCATATACTTAGTTGTTAGAACTTTTGTTGTAAGGTATAACTAATCTCTTTAAGTGTATAAGAAATGATTTGAAAAACTTAAATATTTTTTTGAATGAGTTACGGGACATTTTTGGATTTCTATTGTTCCATAGTACCTATCTGTTAGCATTTTCACTAATATATCCTTTAGATAGTACTTACAAAGAACCCGTATACTGTTTTAATTTAAATTTTCTAATATTTGTATAACACGAAATAATAAGAAATACCTACTTAATACCTATTGCATCACTCTAAACTGTTAGCATTTTTGTAAATAGCAATGAATTTACGAAACTTATCCACTCAGCGAAAATTAAAAACTTTAGAATTATCGAAGGTTTTATGTGAAAAATATTGTATCCCTACTGGACTAAATATAGTTGGGGAAAGGTTAGGCAGATGATGAGATGATTTGATAAAATAGTCGGTAATTTATACAAATAAGATAACGCAATTTAGTCCCGTGTGTTTGCCTGACATGTTTGGTGATTGAAGGCTTTGTTTGAACATCGTCATAATAAAAACCCTTTTATAAATTTTCAATGAACGTTGATGGATCGCCGCAAATACATACATTATACGACGGTTGCTTTTATTTACTGGATTTTATATGGCGCTAGTTATTTTGATATTTTGAGCGTTTAAAATATACCTGATTTTTAATACTACAGATTATTATAACCGATAATTAACCATTTTATAGCTGTCTAGTTTATGCTGGCAATTTCATTAGTCATTATTTCTAGGTTGGCAGTTGTCAACCAGAGTGCAGAGTTCAGATATTTGGGTGTGATTAAAAAACCATCCAACTTATAATAAAAAGTAAGGAATTAGCCTATATAATTATTAAACGTAGAATATTTAATTCGTTTATTCATATTTATACATAACATGGTTATGTATGAATATTATTATTGCTTTGCTTATTTCTAAATGGTATTAAACAAAATCACTGTGTTCCTGTCTGTTTGGCTTACTTCTTCTAGACCACTTACTGAATTTGATACGATTTCCCTAATAGAATAATCAATAAAAAAATGAGGTCGAGTATACAAATTGCACCCATGCGAAGCCGGGGCAAATCGCCAGTTATAAATATTCATACTGTATTATGTATCAAGAAAAAGAGGCATAAAAAAACCTAAATAAAAATTTAAAAGATTACAACTTGTAAGCATAAATTTATAGAGATACTTTTTTATGGATGGGAAATCATCAAATGGCTATCCACTCTGGGCAGAGCGGAAGGGAGTATCAGAATCTTACTGACTAAAACCCATCCGTGTTCCTCCTAATGTCCTTCCCTCCCTCCTAATGTTACCTTTGCGTTCCAGGGCCGCAGTGACTCTTTCTAACAAATTCCGCAAACCTAGCAGGTATAGATATGCTCTTTTATCAGTAAAAACCCCTTCTTTTTATACACTCACAAAATATAACTTCCTTCCCATATTATCAGTCTCATCATAATCAAGCCGTACGTATGTAATTGTTCTCCAGATTTCGGTCCTCAATGAAAAAGTCGGAGGTAATATACAGTATGTTAAATAACAGAGGGCGTTCCCTTAAATTCGTTAATCTATATCATTAATAGATTTTAAAAAAATATCAGAATAGAAAAATAAGCATTAAATCGGATTATTTAATGCTTATTTTTCTATTCTGATATTTATATAAAAAAATGACAATAAATTCGAAACATCCTGTTTAAAATCAAAATAGTAGCGCGGAATAGTACTCGTAGTAGCAATGCCCAAACCGGCAAGTACGCGTTTACAGAGTGTTTCTTTAACGTATCAATTTAACATTTTTAGTGAATATTTTAATACTAAAAAAAAATAAAAACATTTTGTTTTTGAATGGTAATATTTTTTTTTATATGTGGATGTTATACTATTGCGGGAACGCCCTCTGTTAGTTAACATACTGTCTACTAAATTATACACTAACATAAAATATGATAAAGACAACCTCAACCTGCAAAAAATATGACCATAAAATTGGCATGCTTATCGCATTTCGTGACCTCTACCAGGAAACATGAAATTTATAAAGATACTACTGGTTTTATTTTATTAACAATTCCATCCTTTTACATACTCACGTATAACCTTCTTCCCCTATCATCAGTCTCATCATAATCAAGCGGTACGTAACTGTTCTCCCGAAGTCGGTCCTCAAAGTCATTTGCTCCGAACATATGTACCTTCGGGGATAATGCTATAATGAACTCGTCCGTGTGCTATCATGGCTGTGTTATTAGTTAACAGGTGAGTTTTGTTTCTTCATGACTTTGAATTATTCACACTTAGTCTGTATTAGTGTTCATTAGGAGACTTAAGGTTTTGTCCCAGGTGGGATTATCGTTTGGTGGAGGAGTAGATTGATTTTTGTTCACTTCAGACAAAAGAGACTTTAGATTCCAGTTTTTTCAAAAATATGTTTTTTTTGCTTTGTCCGTGGCTTTGCTCTCGTTAATTAGACTATAACTGTCTCCAAAATCTCTCTGAACCAAAATTTATCAAAACCTTAGATTTAGGCGTGACCATAACCATCGCTTAGTAGTCGTAATATTAGCTTCTATCCAAGGACTTCCCCCGCGGTGGATGTTTTTACTGTTCCGAGAGAACGTACCTATTACTAGAATAAAATGTATCAAATTTCCTTGTTCAGGTCGTCCCGTGTGTCAAGTTTTAATCAAATCCGTTAGGCCTTGATAGCATGATGAAAACAAACTTTAAAACTCACCAATTAATAGGATTTGTTTCTAAATAAATCAAATCCTTCAAATTGGTTAAATACAAGATAAACTCTCGTGATCGTTTTATAAAAAAAATGCCATACATTTTTTCCAACAAACTAAACTTTAATACAAAATGGTTACACTGTCATCGGTTTTCAGATTCATGAACTGATCAGCGTCAATTCCCAGTTGCATAACACTATCCATGCAAATGGAAATGCACGTATGCACCTGAGCGCCACACTATAATTCCAGCAGTGATTTTGCGATCACCATGCGAATACGGACGGTTGATCCGGACAGATAGGAGATTAATTTGTCTGAGTGCTGGCCCGGGCTAAATAAAGGTACATATTTTTTTCCTTTTGTGTAATGCATTGTGTCTACGGAAATATTTATATTAGTAAAACGCCTCAGGTTCTGGAGGGAAAGGTTTATGGTTAAAATATAGACTAGTAAAACAGATTAAAATATTCTACATATTGTTATATGAATAAAACATTATTACCGAACAATCACTTCGTAGCACAAATTGTAGCAAAAGTTATATCTGCTACGCCGTAGACTGATGCTACGTACTTCGTAGCTTGTCTCAAAGCTACTGTATGTAGGTACTATGACATAAACAACCTGCGGTAATTTATATGTGTAAGCAACGAGAGAGTATCATTACACCTATGATAGTAAAGTAGCACTAGCTTTTTCACGCTGCTTCGCCCCGGAGCCAATTTAGCAAAAACGTAAAAACTAGACTTATGGCACTCATCGATAGTGTAGCTTACTATCAGTGAAGGAATTTTCGGATCAGTATTTCTAAAGACTAAAAGTAAACAACGAAAAAAAAACCTCTTCATAATACGAGTTAACATCAACTGTACTTACAAGCGATAAACCACACCAGACAAAATATTGTAACTCAAATTTATCAGAAGATTTCATATCTATAATTGAAAACGGTACTAAAACTAAATTCCAATAGTCAACGGGGCAGTAACTTTCTACGCTTTGGTGCGGGTAATTCGGATGCAAGACACGCACCGAAGATGATACGTGATAACACGAAAATCTCCCAATTGCTTACGTGTTCGAGCTAGCGGGCCGGTGTGCTACAGTCACGGAGTAGTAAGCAAATGGAGTGTTTACTTGCGAGCTATTGACGCGAGATATTGATGATGTGATTATTTTGTTGTTGTATATACTGTGTAATTGTGTATGTAATATTTTGTGTGTATAATTAAATCGCTATAAAATCCTTTTGCTTCATTAACAAACAGTAAAAATCATACTATAGTTTTGTTTGATAAGAATATATTTTTTTACTGTATTTATGGAATAATGTGAAACTCGCTCTCGTAAAATTGGTCTTCAGCTTCAGCGGAGTCCCTCCGTTAAATTGACTTACTTACTTACTATTATGGAGAAAATTTGGTGAAGAAGGTGTCTGGCAATGGATGGATGGGGAAAGACCGGGATATTTGGCACTCTTTGCGGAGGCGTACGTTCAGCAGTGGACGGCAATCGGCTGATATGTTGCTGAATATTTGATGAGATTAACATACTGGACGAGATAGTTTTTATTTTCAGTTCTTACATCGATTAAGTCGAGTAAAGTGGAGAAAACTTCTGTCAAAAGGATTTAGAACATGTATGATACAACCGTTAAATATCAGAAGTCAAGTACCAGTAGATACTGTATGCTATCAGGAAACTACAACGCCTGCTGACAGCAAACAGTATCTACAATGAAAATTACCCGTACGATCACTCCATTCACTTCCCACTCCATGACACAAGTTGAGAACTTGAGGCCACCCGAGCATTGAATAACTCCCGGTTATAAATTAGGACGATCGTTTGATAAGTGAGTTCGCAACGTAACGCTTTTTGCCCTGCTTTACGCAGGCTAGTAGACTTTATCGATGATTGAATTGATACATGTTGTGAATGCCTAATCGGATTGGGTCTCTTTGGGTCGGGACAGGAAATTAATTTTCTGGTGCTTTTTTGTATGATTGATTTGGTTCCGTGCTTCATTTGGTTATTAAATTAAAGTAACTCCAATTGAAAATTAGTCTGAATATTCTTATGTAATGATCCACCACCAATGTAACGATGAACCAGAAGAACTTATCTCAAATCAGAAAACTTTTATTTCATAGAAACAAATAAAAAAAAATACAAGTACGACATTTTTGTAGAAGACCTGACATCGTCGAATTGTTATTTTTTATATATTTTAAAATTTAAGTTTATATTAAGTATTTTGTGTGTGCATAAGTAAATATCGCTAATTCGTTGTACATCGTCTAATACATAGAACACATAATAATTCCAATAACTTTCAACTCTGTACCAAAACACCCACGACACACTAGAGACACAGAATAATAATAATAACTCATTTCCCTCCCCCACTGCAGTGCCATTTGTCTCCCCCAGTATCAGTCGTCTTATCTGTAATACTCACAGTGTACATGTAGCATTATTCTCTTACTGACGGAGGGGGGCACTCCATTGGCTGCGATGCACAGGTATGCTCCCATCTCGGAGCGCGTCACCTTCGTTAGGTTCACTATTTCGCCCTCCAAAGACGTCACTGTGGACAAAAGAGACGCTGTTTATAAAGTACTGAGTTCGAATTACGATAATTTTTAAGCTAGGAGGAATTGGTTGAGAAAATATTCAAGCAGCAATTAGGACTTAATTCTTATTATAGATGTAAATGACGCAATATTAATGTACTTTATCGATAGTGAAAGATATCGAGTTTTAGTAAAAGAGTTGTATAAAATAAAATAAAATGGTGTTTCTGGATATACTAAAAATCATAAAATCATTTATACACTGCAAGCAAACGTACAGCCTTAACCACTGAGAATAATATTATAACTCTAGTAGTAGTATATTTGGGGGCTGCTAGAGACAGGGAGGAGTTAATAATGACACCATATAACCATTTCTACAAAAAGGCATGTGCAGCGCGCCCGTCCGTAGAAGTACCAAAACACTGATTGAAAGAAAAAGAGAAAAAAAAGTCAATGTGTTTAACTCAGTTCATTCAATCTCTGGAGCCTGAGTTGAAAATAAATGAGTCTGAAATACGTTCGTGTAAGGCGAATCGTAGAATAACGAAACACCTTAGGCCATTTTTAAACATCGACTTTAGATATAAATTGAAGAAAATGAATTGTTTAAAAGTACAACCATTTTATGTATTATATGAATAAAGTAAACTTTTACAGGTTCACTGATTTCTGTAGCTGTCAGCTTTCAACTAAAAATAATTGGTAGATGTGAATAAAAAAGCTATCCTTTTTTATTCTGAGTTAATTGTAACTAATTTGATAGCCGAATTGGTAGCTGAGATTATTCTATTCTTTGTTATTAATTAAAATTCTGTGAAATTTAACACAAATCTTTTAAAAAATCTGGGAACACAATAGGTATTTGGTATAATTTAACTAAAATCTAAGTACTTAATTTGAATAAAATCTGTTTAAACACAAGAGTCGTAGGTTACGCCCTAAACGTTAAAAGAAAGGAAAGATAGCATAAAAAAAAATCAGGCGCAGTCACCCTACGTACACACTCCGAAATTGCTAAAGCAAAGACTCCCGAAAACGGTTTTGAGCACTATCTGTCGAAGTGCTTACATTACATTCCAGCTAGTAACTGTTGGAAAACACTTGTGAACCGCCAAAAGTTGACGGGTTGTGTAAACAAGTACCGTTAGTGGTTCGAACTCGAGCTGTTTTCCTGACACCTTGCTCGAATGGCGGCCAAGTACGTTTACAGCCATTATTCAAACAAGAGGATAAAAAGCTAGGGCAATATTTTCCGAAGGAGCTGTACACCGTTGATGGTTTAAAGTGTAGAGCTCTCGGTGGCGGGACGACGCTTCGTTAGCAAACAATGCGCGTATACGGGCGGCGTGGAGTCGCTTCACGTTATTTTATTTTAGTTATAATTTATTTTTGAATGGATTGTAAATAACTTTTTGTAATCCGTTAAATTGTGTATTGAATTTGAAAATTATAACACTGATTTGCTGAAGATAGCACAATCGATTTTTAAAATGTCACCTAAAGATATTATTGCGATTCCAAATAAAAGTTATTTCTTTATTATAAAAACGTTACAGAAATAAAGCCTACATCAAAATGAAACGATTATGAAAAATGGTTCTGACTGAGTTTAAACTCTCAGCGATTTATAAAAAAATATTCTAACATAATAAAAATAAATCAATATGGAACTGGTTCGCACACTACTCCACAAATTGTTGTGCTGTCTTCGAAGCGGACCGTTGAATAAACTTGGCCTGTCGATGTGTCATAAGTCAAGTGACGCTTGAGCCCCACGGACCCCTAGTGGTTTTGCCACAGACACACGAAATCTTTCAAAGAATCCTTTTAAAATTTTCTTCATAATAGTTTTCTTTCATCTTTTTTTTATGTCGTTCGAATTAAATGGATGACTCGTTACGCAAATGAGACACGATCATAAATATTTAATGAAAAAACTATAAAGCGGCTCTCTATTCACGATATTGTGACCCAACTTTAAATGAATCGGTGTTTAATTAATGAAGTGTTGCCTCAACATTTCCCAATAAAATTAAAATTACTGATAAAAGGAATTTCAATTTATTACATTTCTGATTCAAAGTTAATTTCAAAGTTTTCTTATAATATTGGTACTAATCGCGTCGTCGCTAAACTCTACGGCTAAGGCGACAAAAGTCCAGTACTTTGGTAAAGTGTCCTCGAGTAAAATGGAAAACCAACATTTTCTCATCACTCCTTGTTCCAAAGTTATAATTTTAATTATGAATTCGAAACGTTCTGTACTGAGTGGGTAATTATTTATTTTGTATTAGGGTGGGCGTACCACCCTTCTAAGAGAAGTACTTGAATTTAATAAGCAGAAATATAGCACTTAATGGACTTTCTATTAATTGGTGTGATCACAAAAAAACTTTTGTGAGGACCACGCTAACAGTTGTTATGAAATCGAACACCACCGCGGAACAACTTGTTCGATAATTGGAATTAACAATTCTGGATATCGTAGAACGTAGTCGTATCTGTTTCAAACTTCGTGGCTCTGATGAAAAGCTTCGAATGGAAGGATGGTGGAGTTAATTTGCATCAGTCTACGACTAAGTTTCCCATTCATTCGCTTATCTGCATAATTTGGTGTTGAACATGAAACAAATAGGCACGCGACACGCCGTTGTCACCACGAACATGTTTTATGAGAAACAATAAAGGGCAAATTTTGAATAATGCCCTATTGTTGGCGACGCTGTTTTCTGTCGCCGCTATCGTTATTATTACCTACACAACATAGGGCGTACTCGTATTATGTTCTTCTCTGATTTACTAAAACATGATTGTCTCGAGATTATCAGATTTGTATTCAGAACAAAGAGGATGGCTAATGTGTTTAACGATTATGAGATTTATAAAAAATCTTTTTTCTTCAAAACAATTCAAATAACGATAATGAAACAATATCAAAGGAATTCAAAAAGACAAATTGAATAGAGTTAAAGTGAAATAGATTTTTTGTTCCAATTGATAACGAAGTAAATTACTTAAAATTATTGTTTCACAATCCTGCGACACGCTATAGCTATTAGTTACGGACATCGATGCAGCAATATCATATATCATGGCAATATTAAATTCTTGCACTTAAATTTGATTTATGTGGCTGAACTTGGTCCTCAGTGGGAGATAACAAATTGGAAAGTGGCCGGGCTAGTCATTAAAAAACTATATTTGTCTTGGTCGGCCTCAAACTTTCCTCATTGGAATAGTCGTGAAGAAACATAGGCCCAAGTAATGGATAGCTTGTATTGTTTTCTGTTCAGATTTATGGAGGTAACTTGTAACGGCTTCTTTAATTAGACTCTTCACTCAAATTGATGATTGTTATTGATGTTCGTTCATTTAAAATTGGTTGAGGCGGGCTTCACCTTGCCACTCATTCAATTACTGATCATTTGGTAAGTTCGTAGCTTTTTTGTTCTGCGAGTGTTCATTGTACACAGATTATATAAATTGATTTTAATGAGAGGTTTTATTCTTTGATACACAACTCATTTGACCAAGGATGGAGTCTATTTTCTCCTTTTTTTCATTTAGTATTACTCAAAATGCTTTGGTAGATTAATCTGCATGTGCACTAGGTAAATCTGTACAAAAACAAGAAGCTAGTTTTCTAATAGCTTTGTACCATTTATAACGCAGATCGTATTGATTTTATTCTTTAAATAAATTTTATTCTCTGATACTTGGCACTCACTACAGTGCCAGTCACTATTGACACTAATTTCCAACGTGCAATGCGTGAATTGAAAAGGTCTAAGTATGCTCTAATCTTAGCTGGAGCATTGAAGTGCTCGGCTCGTTGTGAAAGTCATTACCGGTAGTACTTTGTTAGCTTAATGAATTGACTGATGGCGGGAGGAGGTCTGAACACTGGTAGGGTTAAGTGGGACCTGCTGATTAATCACCCGTCACTACAGTTTCCAATTGCCACTCGTCACGAATTCCCCTTGTCCCGGCATAATTTTAAAACCTACTTTCCCATAAAGCAATCCAATAGTATTTTATTGCAACGTTTGAATTCAGAATTCAAAAAATAAGCCGTTATGTTTTCAATTTCATAAATGGAATGGATGTTCGAAATTTAGGCAACGGTCGATTAATTTTATTGCCATATCAAAAATAAAAGTGCATAAATATGTGCGTAACTATTTGTTTTAATGGAAACGGTTTTATTGTTTGAACTCTGTGGTTAATTTGGGGGCTCAGTGATAACCCTTTATCCAGCTTTTATTTGACCGAGTGCAGAGATGAGTAGGTAAGTAATTATTCCCGGACCGTCTCGAGATTGTAATCCGGCGGGATTAGGAAGGGCGGTGTGAATGGTAATAGGAGTTCCTGAGGTGCTGCGGTGTGATTTACTGCTAAGATTCAATAGTGAATATTTTAAGCTCTGATTTATTTGTTAGTCGTTTCTTGAAGTCATTCAAATCTTTCAACATGGACTAGAAAATGAACTGTTTGGAGTTCAGATACAAGTAGTTGGACGAGATAGTTATAAAACTGGATTAATTCGGGTTCTATTACTACACTTGAGCTTAAATATAAATAAAGAAAAAGTAAGTACATTATGGAACTTTTTACCTAAGTTCCCTACATGTATATATTTTTTGCCTCTCTAAAAGCTAATATCTATTTTAAAATAAATATCTATTTTCCTTTGTATTCATTGAAAATTTTGAAGTAAACCGTTCAGCAGTTAACCTCGAGTACAACTTCGGCTGCCGTCATCATATTTGCAAGTAATGCTTCTAAAACTAATGTGCTTAACGACATTTTAAGCTGGAATAGTTTAGAGGTGGATAATACAGAAACTGGGTTAGGTTAAGCTCTGCCTAGTTCTGGTACACAGTTTGAGGAGGGTCGAGCTCGTCCAACTTATATGAACCTTTGAACTCAGCCTGCATTTTCAAGCATTATTATAGTTTTAATCGGAATATAAATAGCGAGACTGCCTTTGTTATGCCTGGATAGAGAAGTGGTTTTCTGAATAGCTGTTTTTTTATGTAACTATTTGGAAACGGGTTATCTGCTTCAATAGCTAGTTTTGGCACTTTTTAAACTAACAAATTAAATTGAGATGCTGGTTAATGGCATTTAACTCACGGTACATTTTGGTGTATAAAACTAAATTATACTTGGAGAAACATTTATTTTTATAAGCAATTTGATGATATACTTTTCTTAGAAATGTTGTAAACTGAAAGAAAAATGCTTGACAGTTAGGTACTTTGTTCTGAGTGAAACATTTTAAGTCGCCACTTAGGTACATGTTGAATGGCAATTTTTTAATCATTTATTAATAAATTAGATCTGAGAAGAGTAGAGTACAGTATTCTTTATTGTACACCACCAGGGCCCCAAGTCTGCTATTTTTATAAATTCGTCATTCCAACACGATGACAGTATAACACGACATACAAGTTCGTAATCAGCTAAATTCATAATGGTCGATCATTGGTCGGTCAATCGTCTCGTAATACTTTTTGATAACCGGGCTATTGAAAGCAATGACTGCAAAATATCGTCCTAATGGTAGGTCACTGATCAAAGGAACTGTCAAAATTTTAGCTGATTACCGCATACGTCTGTCATTCATTTGTCATTATATACGAGATTACCATTCTATGCCATTTCTTTCAATGGAGCGTCAGTGGCTGGCATTGGGAAGTCATAATGACGCTTTTATATTAGTAGATTACCATACCTATAAAAATCGACCATTATGAAATCAATGATAGACCATTCTGACACAATTATAATAGCAGACTTGAGGCCCAGGACAATTGTTAAGAAAATAAATCTCATTTGTTTTTAAATTTTGGTAGGCTTTTCTACGGTATTGTAATTTAAGTAAACTGCAATCAGAGCGTCAGCCCAGCTTAGCCATAGATTAGTCCGTAGTTATCGTGTTAAGAGGCCTTCAGTTCCTTCATAGAAGTAAATGATTCGCTTATGGCACGCGAACGCCAGTGACCTTAGCATGACGTAAATTTTGCTTGATTTCGCTTACGAAAATTGTTTTTTTTTAAATTAAAAGATTGCGTTATTTTTTCTTTGTAATCACTCAAGATTTTCCCGAGCCGTGGATGGGATTTTTACTCTATAAAATCTCTTGAGCAAAAACATTGATCCAGAACAAAATATTTACCTGGAGGTCGTAAAAATATTTGCAATACACAAGATAGAATTCTCGCACGTTAAAAAATCCTCGAGTCAAAAAGTTTCTGCCTCGGCTGCATTGACAAACTTAAAACTCAATTTAAAACGTTTTAGTCCAGAACTTAGCCAAACAAATTGTATTATGAGCTGTCTGTAAGTTGGTAATAGACAAAAAGTAATAAATACGTGGGACATTTTGTTAATCTCGTCTCGTCTAATTTTGCGGAACAGCTCCGCATTTCCACCTTATTTTTCGTGCTTAAAAACCTATAATGTAGGTACCTTCCATAGGATCAAATCACATAGCCCTGTGCCAAGCATGCCATCGTTCGGTATTGTCACAGTAATAGAATAATCATAGCTTAATAATCGGTCAAAAGCTCAAACGAGGTGACAGTTTAATTTATTTACAATCAGGAATTTTGGTAACGAATAATTAGTTCAAATGTGTTGAAAACGGTTGTTGACGTTATAATGTTATTTGATTAATTGGATTGGGATAGGATTAAACGATTATAAATAGAAACTGCTTGTTTGCTCAACCATAGCATAGTTACAATAATTAATAATGTTTCATCACATACAGTAGATTAGTTAAACAAAACTGTTGAAAATTAATTCCATCAGAAATGTACATATCTGCGGCCGTTCTGCAAAATTAAATTGTTCTATTTAAATGTCTCAATCTAGTTTATAACCATTTAACCGTTTGGCTTAATTATTTTGGATTGAAGTATTTGAAGTACTTACATGATTCTGTTATCTTCTATAACAAAATAATAATAATATCAACTTGGAACTGTTCCAATGCTGGGTAAAGACCTCGTCTCACACAGAAGGTGCGTACAATAATTAAAAGGTAATTATTTAAACATTTTACATTATTTAAACACTGCCTAACCTTTTACCAACTACGTAGGCGTCGTCTCCCAATCCAACCTAATGTAGCTGAGTAGGTTAGGTTGCTATAGGGTTAATGTGCTTTCCAAGGTACTTAGGAGCCTCGGTATTGAATAGTCACCTATGATAATGCACATACCTATCTCTTAACTTTAAGCGTTGCCTAATGTTGTAGAACAACCCTTGGGACAGTTATTACCTAGTCGTGAGCTCCTCTAACATTGTATAACAATACTTATTGCATAATTTGAATTTGCGACGACACGGATGGCGCAGTGATTGAGCGTTTGGCTGCTGCACTACGTGTCGCGGGTTCGATACCCGCACGGAACAAATGTTTGTATGGCCTACAGATAATTGTTCCGGGTCTGGGTGTCTTGTGTATGTGAGTATTCATGTTTGTGAATGCACCCACGATACAGGAGTAGGTACATCCTAGTGTGGGGCAACGCTGTTAAAATATATATCCCAGCTTACATTCATTTGGCTGTTTTGCATATCAACTCAATTTAATACCTACCATTAAATACGTTTCATGGATGTTTGGTGCTAATAGACTGGAGCAAGTTCTCCTATAAGTTGCCGACTTGCGCTTAGCGGTGAATTAAACTCAGGCGTGGAGTTTCTACGCAAATCGTAGCCTCGCTACATGTGTGTGTCAATGCTCCCAGCCATATTTAATGGTAACATATTGAATTTACAGATTGCAACGGAGGAGGCAGTATTGAGTTTCTGGTCTATTAACGTCTCGCTTCGCTATCTGAATTGACTTGACGGTCTCAAAGATTCACTATTAGGTTTCGAGTGACCTACATCTTTATATCAAGTGTTCATCGGTATCTAACATTTAATAGACATATTTGCTCATTTAAAGAGAGGGATTTTAATTGAGTTATTATAAACTCGCCATAATGAAAATTTGCCACAAGTAAAAATTATAGTAAACTCGCCACAATCTTATCTGTCTCACGAAAACTTGCCACAGCTTTAAAAGTACAGATAGCAAACGAAATAGTAGTGTTTAATAATTGTCGGTACATTCAAAACAAGTTTGACGTACCTGTGACGAGTTTACTATATCTGTTGTAAATTATTTTGTCATTGTGGTAAGTTAACCAATATTTTTAAATGTGCCGAATTTTCGTTGTGGTGAGTTTACAATAACCCTTTTAATTCATGAAGTAACGTCTTGAAAACAATTCCCAGAGAATTGAAATTTCACTGAGATCTATCTGGCACACACGAAATATCTATCTGATACAGACGAAATTGCCTTATTTTTAACGACATGCAACCTTAAGGTGACGGACAATACATTTTTCCTGACTATACAATCAACTTTGAAACAGCATTTATCGCATTCCTTTCATTTTTTTTTCTGCTTGGTAACCCTGTGTGTCACCGTTTTGTTGGCAACGCAAATTCGCCCCCGCGCCCCCTTCACTCGCGTTTGTCAAGATCAATGCATCGTGTCTCTCCGATTCGTTCGTGATTGTGCGAACCGCAAAGCTTGTAAAGGATCTCAAACGCCGTCGAATCATGTTGTGGGGTGGCAATTTGTACTAGTCACAGTCATGTGAGATGGTCATTGAGTGACTTTTGAAGTAAATTGTTTGAGGATGGCTTACTCTCAGCTTATCGAACGAAAATCATAGTAAAACTAACCTTTCCACCTCTGTACATTTGTTTGCGTAATGTATTAGATAAATAAATGTAGATAATGTTAAAAACTGGTCAAGTTCCTGTAATCATTTAAGATTGTAAACTCCAGTTGCTCGAATTAAAACTTAAAAAAATAAAATATATTGTACAATTTACCGAAAATAAATTATTAATTTTACTGGTAATTTGTCATATTGATTTTGCGATAGCTTTTCGTTACCGGGTTATGTGGTTTTAAACGGTTTAGATATCAGCTATCAGCAGATAGAAAAATCAAATAATATACGTTACCTTTTGTCTTTCCTTGAGGTCCTCCTCTTGAGATGATATCACCTCCGTCTTCTCTACGCCACACGATCTTAGGAGGAGGGTACCCTCTGGCTTTGCAGACCAGCTTGGCTGACCCTCCTTCTGGTACCATCATGTCTCCAGATGTCTCTTCATAGATTATGTCTGGAGGGATCACTACTTCCAGAAATGCTGTCTGGAATATTATAAACTTTATTCATATCTATTTGGAAAAGTCATCATAATTATTTTAGACGAAAAACATCCATTACTGAACTACGACTTCCCCTTTGCGTCGTCAGAATAACCGGATCTGAGTTTCTCCATCCCTCAAAATAAAACATGATAAGTGTGGCAATTTTAACTCTGACCACAAATTTCTCATAACAAGGTTTTCATGTAATCATTAATAATTATTTCAACATATAAATACATAAGTTGATTTAAGAATTGCATGTTTTCCCACTCGCATGCATCGTAATTCTGATTATAGCGTCAATGCTCTTTCGGAGAAATGACACCATTATACGGGCGAGCCGATAAGGCCTGCATTCACGGACCGCTACAAGAGTCGTTCGAAAAACTTCCAGCAGTTTTCGTAAAAGAGTAACTAGTAACAAGAATAAATATGGTAATGGATGTCCTGAAATTAATCGTGGAAAGGTAACGTTTTATAGCTTAAAATTAGCAGCACTTTACCTGCATTTTCATTGGGTCCGTGTTTACTTGGCACATATATTGTCCCCTGTCCTCCCGCTTCACCCCGCGGATGTTGAGCGTCCACGTGTTGTAGTCATTGTGCGTGACGCTCAAGCGCGCGTTGTTCGTGATCACGTGCTCGTGGATCGCCAGGATGGCCTTCGTGTCCGCTTTGATCCACGCTACCTACCCCGCGAACATCCACCAACAGACGACGAATTCAACGCCCAAAGTGTGCATGGAGAAAACAACATAGTAAGAACAACGACCAAAAAAATCACAAACGCCGCATTCCTGTCACGATTATCCGAAACACGTATGATCTTCTGTTTGTAAACGATGAAGACTTTCAACGAACAAGTCTAATTACAAGCGAATGCTTCCCAAGAGGCAGTCACGACAACGATCCTCGAGCCGGCAACACTATCTTGTTGCGAGCGCCGCGCAAAATGCTCTCGGAATTTTTAATTACATTTTCGTCTGGTCGCCGGCGTGAGGCGGGCTGCGGACGCACTGAAACGCCCTCGTTTCACCCGCTTTACCAAAAGCGTCGACATCGCAATAGAAGCTAATTTCCTGCATAGCGCGTAACAAAAAAAAAATACGAACAGAAATACGGCGTTTGTACTTGTCTACGATACGCGTCGCTCTCGGTATTATAACTTTATTATTGAAAATATTATTCGGAGCGATGTTTTTTTTCGTAATTCCTGCCGAATATGAACGCCAGTACTTCAATTCAATGGCCCCATTGAAAGAGTTATATGGGTATCAGCCTTTTCATGTAACTGCTAAAGTCGTCACTTGTATTTTTACACAAAGTAAATATAATACTTGCTTTTCCCTTGCTATTAGTCTCGGAACTTGTTTTTTTTTATAAAATATGTAAATACGTATCGTAACAGAATAGAGGAAGTGCAAGAAGAAGTGCACTAATAGAGGTGCGAGTTAGAAGGTGTTCTACAATCGTATAGTGCTTGTGCAACTCTAATTAGTCACTAATTAGGTGCCTAGGAACTACAATCAGAACAAATATAACTAAAACATTGGAGTGCTTGAACACAATAATTGTTTTGTAGCAACAGCGCTACAATTCTCGCATTTTGCTTTATCTGCATTATTGAAATTAGCGGAGAACGGATTGTAGAGCTGTTGAGCGACGTAATTTCAGATTCAAAACGTTCGAGAAATTGCATCGCTTAAACACACAAGAAATAAATGGGTATAAAATAAGTTATATTTACCAAATTTTTGAACTCATCCATACCAGCGGTGCATATCGAAGATGTGTTGAAATCTTTTGATTTATTCGTGTGTTATGTATTGAGATTGTATTTGTGTTGTATTGAATCTTATACAGTTACTTTCGCGCTTTCAGCTAAATCATTGATATTTTTAGAGTTTAATAAAAAATACTGGCCGTACGATTAGTGTAATACTGATAAGTAGATTCTAAATCCAAATAATAAAAAAAACATAAGTATCTGCCAATCAGTGTATAGTCAAACGGTTTTTTTTTTGATAAAGTTCCAGACTGTTTATTTATACGGATTATATTTTAACAAACGAACTGCAACTTACTGACGCAACAATATTGCTCTTTCATTTTCATTGGAACAACTAGTATATTATTTGCGGTTATCCCTTATTCTACAGCTATCGTCTTGATACGATTTTCATCTCGTAATCCACGTGGGAATTGTTGAGAAACACATGCGAAGATGTTATTAGTCCTGGGTAATTACTTACTCGAGATCGATACAGAAAGCAAATATGTATCGATAGTCGTGTAGAATCGAGTGACCTGACTTAACGGCCCCAGTGAGACTATTATCGAATCGAGTTTCTCGAAGAGGAAACATTCGCGAATAAGTATTTTTGTGCGGGTTTATTGCACAAGGTTTTGTTTTTCTTTTACTGTGGTGGCTGATATCGTCTGATTAATTTTGTTAAGAATGTTTACCAAAATAAGTAAACATAGGACCAGTCATTGTGATGCATTATCAAACGTACCATATTTAGCTGTGATTGGTTGAATGGGTTTTTCAAAAGGGCATTCGCATTACCTACTTGATTTGAATTTCATTTGTAACGGGTCCATATTTTACCATAAACCGGTGTTTAGTGTCTTACATTTTAATTTGAAACGTAACTGATTCGATGTAAATAAAATAGCTTAAATGCGCCAAAATTCCGAAAAAATATCAATTTAATTTCAGATCGAATTTGACAATAATTATGTTATATCGTATACGATACAGTATCGCATATCATAATGATAGTGTACTAGATTAACTCCCGGGACAGTTTGAGAGCACCGCCTCTCGAAATGATTGAACGGGGACCGAGGGGGTTTGTCCCGGCTTTATTTTAATTTCCTAAAGTGACTGTTTTGCAACGTAAATTCCTTGGACTAAAGTGATCCCATCATAGTGGGGTGCGGTTTTTGTTCCGACAATGATTGACTAACGTAAAACCGTCCGACGAGCATCGCTAAATTAAATTATCTTTCAACTAAAAGGTTGCGGAAAGTGCATTTGGTAAAAAGCATGCTCAAAAGTTGTGTTCCAAAATAAACGGAATTGTGCATTAGTGTTTAAAACCCAAGAATAGTTCTCGAATTGTTCGTTCAGTGTTGCATAAATCACTGTTTTTATCACATTCTTGGATCTTAGTTTCTATGTGCAAGTGTTAGTGTCTAATGCAGTTGTGCACAGTGTTCCAACACTACGGCTATGTGGACAAACTTACAGTAGGTTTGTGCAAATATAGTACCGGTGTAACTCTATTCTAGGATAGAGAGAGGTTCTATAAAGTGGTGCTGTGAGTTCAGAGAGTGCTGAAGAAAGTGCATTGAAGGTAGTGTGCTAAGAAGTGTGAAGTGGTGCCAAGTCTAGTTGTTGAGATCTATAATTTTTATGAGAAATGTCACATGGCTCTCCGACAGTTAATATCTCCAGTTATTTAATCACTGTCCATTTCTAATCAAAAGTTAGAGAAAGATTAGTTAGAGAAATATGAAATCAGATGGAGAACAGTCTACTTACTGTTGTCAAGTGAAAAATAAAAATTAAACTCCAAGAACGAAATCTATTCAGAATAAAGACATGCCTCTTAGAATAAAATTATTCTTAAGTAGTACAGTTCATTCACTAGAAATTCAAGACAGAAAATTAAAACCTACAATAATTATTTTAAAAAAATTAAAAGAAAATATCCGCAGAATTTCCACTGAAAACGGACTTTTCCAGAAGTTTAAGTTGACGTTTGAGTAGAAATAAATTATAGATCTCATAGTTAAAGTGCTTTGACAGTGCTCCACTAGGGCTAGCTGTAATGAGTCGGTTTGATACACACCCTGGCTGTGGCGGAGTCGCCACTCACCCTGTAACCGCCCAGGTTATTGACGACGCAGGTGAACATCGCGTCCCTGCCTTGTGCGATGGTCACGTTCTCCAGGGGATAGAGGAAGTCCGGTTCCAGACCTAGAGCTGTAACAATAATTTATGTAGCTTAAAATCATTAAGAAAACTTACAATGAATGCATGAAGCAAGATGGGCAGAGGATATTGTTGCCATAGCAGGTATACAACACGCATGAGAGTGGCACAGGTGTGGGCAATGTGCACAGGGATATAGAGGGTTATATCCAGCAGATAAATTCAATAAATATTTTGAACCCGAAAACCCGATAAACACTTTTGCGTAATCCTGTATGGTTGCGGAGTGTGTATGGCTGCATCATCAGACTAACTCCATAGTATTGCATTGTCATCGGACACACACAAAGACCAAGTTACCAAAAAGGTTCTATTTTTAGAACCTTTTTGCTAACTTGCTCTTTTCTTCTTCTTTTTTTTTCTCTCGTAAAGTAATAACAAGACAATTAGCATGATATTGGGCTGTTTAAGCTGCACCCTAATTCAAAATATCGGTTTTTATTTGATTGAGAATGAGTTCTGAAATGTCAACCCCAGATTCGGTTAAAGACGAGGCAAATATTTTAAATAATATTTAAATTCAAAAGAAAAGAAATTTACTTCAAAAAACCATTGTAGATTTTATCAAGTGACGAGCAGAGAAGAAAGTAACATTAGTAGTTTCTACTTTCATTATATTTGAAATGAAAAGTGAGTGTTTAACACGGGTATAAGTCATCAATTCACTTCGACTCTTGTAAACAATCTAGTACTTACTGATAGAACTGCGCAACCTTAAGTGTCATACTTGGCTACGTTTTATCCCGGAATAATTCACAGTTCCTGTGGGAAAAGCCACATAAGTCATGCCATAGGAAATAACTGTACCAGTTATCGAAATATTTATGAAATTCTACAACTCTCTATGTTTGACTGGCAGTTGTTTGTACGATAAAAAAGAAGCCTAAAAGCCCGTTTTTATTAATTTTCAACTCTTGGAAATCAATTAATTTATCTGAGAATTTGAGTGAATTTTTATAACATTTCTCAAACCCTAGAGAAAAAATAAAATGGATAAACATCATAAAAACCTTAAGTTATGAGCGTTTAAAATCTTGATTAATAGAGACAGCACTAATTGCGTGTGATGTCACTCGCAAGTCATGCTATGCGTAGTGGTTTTGCGTCACAAGTAAAGAAGAATAGTATTTCTAAATAAACATTTACTCATTAGTAGATTTTTGACAGTAGTCAAGTAACCTATTGTGTATTTATATACCTATACAGCTAAACTAGCCACAGAATATTCAGTTGGTTACTCAAGCTTAGCTATAATGCTAAATCGAAAAAGGACTTACTAGAAATATTTCTCAGATTTTAAAGTCGTTTGAAGCCATGAAGTCTCGGTGCTCTCCAAGGAACTAGGAATGCCGTTTTTATAGGAAAAGAAAGTTATAAGCTTTCGCAGTCGAGCCGTTTCTCCAGAGATTAAGCTAACCTCGGATTTATAATACCAGTTTTCCAGCGGGTTGCGTTAGTGTATTATTTCCTACATTTTAACTTGTATGTGGAACCTAATAAAATAGACTAGTGAAACGTTTTTGACAACATTGGCTGGTTGTTACCGAAAATGTTATTTAAAGTGACATTATTGCGTTTACTGCTGTGGTTTACTGTGACGCACTTTTTATATGTACCTACAGCTACCAAAATTATTCAATGTTGTATTTCTTTTCCCAGTATCCAGGCATTTCAGTTTTGAAGAAGGGGCCCCATAGGGTCAGTGCCTGCTAGGGTTGCGGAATTTGTTCGAAAGAGTCACCGCGGCCCTGGAACGCAAAGGGCACAAGAAGGATCACGGGTGGGTTTTAGTCAGTAAGAGTCTGACACTCTCTTCCACTCCGCCCAGAGCGGGAGAAGTCATTTGATGATTTCCCATCCAAAAAAAAAGGCATTATAGTTTTAAAATTCACGCATAGTATATGAAACCTTTTACTGATTGAACGGATACTTTACTATTGTAAACGATCTGCTAAGTTTTTTTTAAAGTCTAGGATAGAATGAGCTTACCCAGAAGCTTGTTCACTCTAGCTTTGAAGAGATTAGGGTTGAATGCGTTCGGAAACACAGACGCAGGTAGAGAGTTCCACTCCTTTGCTGTGCGCATAATAAAAGACGTTTGGAATCGCTTGGTGCGAATGATAACTTACAGCATATCTAGATGTCCGATGATAGAAGGGAGCCGGTGGGATGAGGTCGTGGAGTTCATGGGCACCCTCACCGAAGTACAATCTGTAGAAGACCGACAAGCAAGCGACTTAGCGACGATGAGTCAGATTTTGAATCTAGGCATTTATCAATTTTTCATCGCCAATGAGCCTCTTACGTCTGTGTTACACCGAGTCTAGCACGGCAAGTAGTATTTAGCCGAGCTATCCCATAGATGGCTACAATATTCCATGCAGGACCGGACTTGTGCTTTGTAAAGGGTTAAAAGCTGTCTAGGTGTGAAGTATCGCTTCAATCTATTCAGGGCGCCCAGCTTTTTGGGCACAGTTTGGGCTTTGTACTGAACGTTGGCACCGAAGTTAAGACTGGATGTCAACTCCATGCATAGGAGCTGGTCTTACGCTGGACTCTGGAGTTAAAGTGAGACGACAGAAATTCGTTTCAACCGATTACGACAGGGCCCAGAATTCAAAGAAAGTCTGGACACCAAAATTAACCTGAAATTTCCAGAGATATCGTTTTCTATGACAATAGGGTACGGTAATTTAACTTAAGATTTAGAGAGCAGCGGGCTTTAGACTAAATTATTGCTAGCTGATATTGTTAGAAATGTTTGTAAATATTGTAGACTAGCTGATCTGCGCAACTTCGTTTGTGTCACATTTTTCACGACTGCTCCGCTCTTATCTGGTCTTAGCGTGACGATATAGAGCCCATAGCTCTCCTTGATAAATGGGCTATTTAACATTGAAAGAATGTTTCAAATCGGAACAGTCATAATCAGCCTTTTAGTGTTCCCACTGCTGGGACACAGGCCTCCTCTCTAGGAGAGGGAATGGGGCGTAATCCACCACGCGGGCCCAGTGCGGGTTGGTGAATGTCACATGTCTTCGAATTTTTGGTTCGAGGACATGCCGGTTTCCTCACGATGTTTTCCTTCACCGTTTTGAGAGCGGGTGAAGAAATGAATTACACAAAGTAATGCGCCTGGCTGGGTTTGAACCCGCGATCTACGATTCGTAAGTCGGGGCCGTTACCACTCGGCCACCACTGCTCTCGGAACAATATTTCTTGACATTAGCGCATTCAAGCAAACAAACAAACTCTTCAGCTTTATATATCGATAAGTTTTCTTGCTATTAAATATTCTTAGAACTATATCAGAGAGAAACAGGCTTGATATAGATTTAAAACGTAAGAAAAAAAAAATAGTTTTTGTTATAATTAACTAGGTACTTATCTCCAAAAAAAAATAGTTATATCATAAGTAAAATGTAAACAGACTAGAAAGTTTTGGTTTGACTGCCTTAATTATTTTTTGACTACCTACTTCCCGATATGTCATATCCCGATTCATCAACATGTCAAAAGTTTAAAAAACAACTGAAAACAAGTTGCGTTTCGACAAGATTTTGATCCATTTCCGTTACGTCACTTATTTAAAACTAGATTTTTGTACGGTACAGTCAGATACAAAAGTTTACAAACTCCAATTTGACGTTCTTTTATCACGGTATAATGTTATTATAGGTAGTGTATATAAATTCCTGAATTATGTGCACATCATGGTTGTGTTTCCTGGGCACTCCGTGTAGCCAACAGTTTGATGGTTAAACGTATTAGTCTTGACACCCTAATTACCAAAGGTACTGGTTGTGAAAATAAGATAAATCCAGACATTTTCCATATTTTATTTTATTTTTCACTAAAGTCAAACTATTTAGGTGAAGCGTAGGGTATTTCTAAAACAAAACAAAAAATCTGAAGAAAACACCACTCTTCGGAAAGGTAGGTATTGTAAAAGTCTTTTCGTGTTTTGATTTATACTCGTAAATTAATTAAGGTGCCCTTACCTTACCAAAAATTTACTTATTCCCTCTTCTAGAGAGGAGGCCTAAGTCCCAGCAGTGGGAACATTCAAAGGCTGATTATGCTTATGCTATAATACTGTCGTCAGTTAACTGTAATATAAATCGTGTCAAGGAATGCACCGACTTGTGTATATTTTTTATTTTAACATCTTGTATGGCAAAATATTTAAACATAATAATGGTGACGTTGCTCAAAAGTTTCAAGACTGAAGGAGGGCGGGCATGATAGAACATGTGCCGAACGCCGTCAAAGCGTTGGGATCGTATATCGTGTCAATATCGTCAAAGACATAAAAAATAAACCAAAAACATGTCAACGTATTTCCGGGGCTGGAACTGTGAATAGCCAAGATTCAAAAGTTACCACGAGACTAGAAACATGTCGGGATATTTTCGGGACTGGAATTTAGGCGAAAAAGACTCAAAAACTACCAGGATATCAGAATCATGAAGATGCATTTCTGGGGTTAGAATAAATATTTAACATCAACCCTTAGGAGACGAGCAAAAAGCAAAATAGTCGGATACAATGCTAAGCCTAAAAGAACAAATGATGCACCAGCAGATACATCTAAGAAGTATATGTATTTTAACTTTCACATATAATGTTAGTAGTTTAGTTTTACACATTTTGATGGGACTCGATTTAAAAATATAGGATTTCACAGGGATAACAATATTCTGGTATCACGAAATCCAAACCATAGCATAACCAGCCTTTTAATGTTCCCATTGCTGGGAAACAGGCCTCCTCTCTAGGAGAGGGAATCGGCGGGTCGTAATCCACCACGCGGGCCCAGTGCGGGTTGGTGAATGTCACATGTCTTCGAATTTTTGGTTCTAGGATATGCCGGTATCCTCACGATGTTTTCCTTCACCGTTTTGTGAGCAGTGGTGATTAAATTAATTACACAAAGTAATTAATTTGCCAAACAAAAGGTTGACCTAACGGGAAAGAAAACAGGCATTCTCAAAAGTTGACGAATCCGGAATGAATGTATGAAGATTATAATCTTGACGAAACGTCACTTGTGTTCATTTGTTTTTTTCAACTTTTGACATGTTGACGAATCGGGAATGTACCTTATCGAGAAGTAGCATTTTTTTTTAGGTTTCGCGTCCCTTTGTGGGACGCAGTCTCCTAACTTAAAATGATGTCCTTTAACATGTGAAATTTTAGCCACTAAATTTTATTTAACCATGACTTTTCAAGCATAAAATCTTTTTTTTTAACAGTAAACTTTTAGTATAAGAATAAAAATGTATATCTCTGATAGTGATAAGTTAAAAGTTCAGATAAAAGTTTCACGACTGTAAAAGAACCTTAAACAAACAAATAAGTAATCAAACAATTATTTCAAGTTCAGTGAATACAATATAATCTTCGACTTACATTAGCATAACGCGTCACATTTTACCTAATGTTGTAGTTAAGGTACCAGACTAAATGTTCGAACATGACCTGTTTAATAATGAACGTCTTCTGAATTATAATTCAGCCTTGGAAATTTGTTTTCAGGAACACGTGAGAATTCTTGATATTGCGAATTATGTGTTTTATCGTAAAGCAAGTATGAAATCTAGGACGCTATCTGACTTATCTTAAAATAATCATTTGTAGAAAATAATATGTAGCCTGTAAATAATAATTATTGAGCCAAAAAGACTTTCATGGTTGAATTTAGGATGAATGTGAGGTCTTCCCGCTTCGGCCCTGCAGACGGCGAGCTATGGGACTTGCCTTCCGATAGCAACCAGGCCTGGGTAGACAGCGATCGCACGCCTCAAAGAGCAATCGGCAAGGAAGACAGGGTCATATGGTAAGTGCCTGCTAGGGTTGCGGAACTTGTTCGAAAGAGACACCCATCCAGAAAAAAAAAGATCTTCCCGCTAAGAGAGTGTGAATGAATTAATAATAATGACAGTCTGGTCGAATTTATTAAGGAAAAATAAATTGTTTGAGGAATTTTGAGTAATACACACAACGCAACATCTACCCGGGCCAGGCTGTAAGCGTTGGGTGGCTCGCCGTTCGCAGGCTCGGGCCGCCGCAACAGCGCGATACCCGGCCATCGTTAGTTCGACGAACCAACGATGGCCGGGAATCACGCTGTTGTGGCGGCTGGGGCGTGAGGTTTGCCTTTCCCGCACGCATTCCGCCTATGCTTCGCAAAAGGAGGTGACTGCTTCCCATGCCTCCTTGCTCCGGACCATGGATTGAAAAAGGGCCGGCAGCGAGGGGTCGGTGCCACCGATCGTCTCGACGAGGACGCAGCGTTGCTCCGTCCAAGCAGGGTAGACACACGGTGGAGACCGTGTCCTCCGGGCGATCCACACAGTGGGAATACCCGGGCGTGTCCTCCCGCCGAATTCGAAACAGGTGGCTTCCGAAACAACCGTCACAGTGACCTGCGTCAGGCGGAAGGTGAGGTGTCTCTCCAAATACTTATCAAAGAGGGGACTTATCGCCACGATAGTGGCATGCCCAGGGTGGATTGCGACACTCACTGTCTCCATACCGCGCTGATATCTTGCCGGAGCTCTGTTCGCTGCGCTACGATTTAGGTACTGCGGAAGCGCCGTTATGCTCTGGCGTAGCGCCTCCACTCGCCATGCTTAAAAGTGGGAGAGGGCTCGCTGCTAGATCCCATTGGGCGGGATGAAACGTACATACCATTCTTATTTTTGTGGTTCTTTTATTAAGTTTCACTATTCTACAAGGTTTATTCACAAAATATAGCCAAGAGTACTTATTTATTTGGCAAATAAAAACAATAACTAAATGAGGGTCAAAGTATTCCTCCCCATCGCTGTCATCCGAGAATATGCCCAGAACACTGGCAGCATTGCCACGTTGAATGGCAATGCTAATAAATATTAATAATATTTACTTCAGTATTAATTTAACAGTATGGAAAGGGCTTAAGGCAAATGGTAACTTGATTATTCTTTATTTTCCATAATTGGTTTTGAAAGATATTAAACTAGGTTGACAAACGCTTATAAATATTGATCAATGTTTCTAATTTTGGGTGGTTTTCATTAAGAGTGAGATAAAATTTCACTTCTTGAAGATTATATCTTATTTATATAATGTTTTTTTTTTGACAAAATATGACGAGTAAGTCTGGAATTGATGGCTATGAAACTTTGACTTTCTAGTATGACATTGAATAAAACATCTGATTAAGAGTTCTATTCATTCAAAATTAAAGCTTTATTTAAAGTATATCATCATCAGTCGTCAGTTATTCCGTTTTGCCTAGAAATCCACAGAACTGTCCCCCCAGAGGCGTGCAGAAGTACCAAACTACTTTGGACGTAGATCTTGGAATCACAAACGAATCGTTCACAGAATTTAAAACGTAGAAAATACTCGTTATTCTTCACCGAATGTTGAGAATGATATACGTAAGTTGCGCATAAAAATGTCTCCCTTAGCGCCGTAGGTATTGTCCCGGGCGAATGGATAGCTGGGGCTCTGGAGCCGCTGGAGGCGTCAATATTCTACGTGACCAGTTACTTGTGTCGGCCACGGAAACATGTGTCGGAAGTGAAGACTATCTGTTTGCCTATAGAATGGCGATCGCACTGTTGAATTATTCGCGTCTACATACGCGACAGGAAGCGGATTACATGGTGCATTCGATCCGTTTATGTTTTCGGGTTAGGTTCGGGCTGGTGCGATTTTCTTGCTTGCTTTAGATTTTTTTTTGCAATGTTTTATGTTTAGTAAAGTCATTATATCAAATAGGAGGAGCTCGTGGCTAAATTATAACAGCCGTACGGGTCGATCTTCTAGGTTAAACAACGCTTGCCGAGGTTGGTCTGTGGATGGGTGAACATCTTAACATAACGAGACTTCTCCGTGCCTCGGAAAGCACGTTAAGCCGTTGGTCCCGGCTGTCATTTGGAGATCTTTGGCAGTCGTTACGGATTGCCAGAAGCCAGAAAATCTGACACCAGTCCTGCCAAGAAGTACCGTGTTCCCCAGTTAATGGATTGTGGAGGTCTGGTAGGCAGCTGCTTCACGTAAAATACTGGTGTTCAGCTGAATTTGGCTTGACTGGGAGCCGACCCCAATATAGTTGGGAAAAAGCCAGGCAGATGAAAGTCATTATATCAAATAGGTAATCGTCATTCTGCCATTAGGATTTAGGATCTATCAACCTACAATGATGACACTTTGCAATCTAGACACGTTCAAAATTGTTATTAATTTTCATATTTAGTACCTATTATTCTGAGACTACGAGTATTACTAGCACTAACATAATGTATTTAAGACTAAGATAACAATGTAATCTACAAGAAATTTACGAACGATCCATAGGAACTCCTTTCTCTCAATCGGCTACAATTTGCACTGAAAGATAAGCTCTTTATGTTTACCTTTCATTAACAGATCGGGAAAACATCGCTCTGGGTTCAATAAATTTCAATACATAACAGAGTTAAATTCATTTCGGCCCTTATTTGTTCACGTCCATGTGTGGCACACGGAATGGGTCAATTGAAGCACCAGAGCAAATGTCGCCAGACTAAATGTCGTCGATATACACAAGCCTTTCCCGTTCTATATTGGGAACACACAAAATGTCCGCTGGCTTCAGAGCCGTGTTAACATTCCGCATATTTGAAAATTTTCAAATATTCATTGGCAATTAAAATATAATTAACTGCGTAAAGCGAGTTCGACCAAATGTACAATTGTAGGCGATAATCGAGCAATAAAATATGATTAAATACGGTCAAACGTAAAATAATTTTGGTCTTACTAAAACTACAGTTTACCGGCTATAAGCAGAAGATTATTTCTACAGCGCATCTGTATTATTTTTGAAATGCGGACAAAGTTCTTGGAATATCTGAGCGGAAATGATTGCACGATCTCGTAGTGAATATCAAATGTCCTAATCGTACAGACGTTCGGAAAGTAAATAGAGTTGGATTTGTATAGGTCGGGAGATCGCACTGCCAATAACCGGCCAATGCCGGCGTCGATACCAACTGAAATCGTAAGTACCGGTCCGACCAACTGATATTTGTAAATTCTATAGTAATCCGACTCTGAGCCTAATCCTACTTTCCATTCAGCGCGGTTGAAATAAATTCTAAAAACAATAGACGGTTATTTGGATGTTGTGTTCATTGGAAGCAGGTAGAAAGGACCCCTGTGTATTATCTACGAATTCGTATCGTCAGCAATCGTATAATAATCGCATGTATAGTTCTAATTTGTTAAATTAATCCCGTTACGTATTTTGGTACGCTGTGTGCGCACGTGTGCGACTGCGAACAATTTGCTAACACGGTTTCGTACTTTCGTCGAGATTCGGAGTTGGTACACCTAACAACTCTTGGCCAAAAGTCCTTCGGCTTAATTGGACGATTTTCTTCATGGAGATTTGATTTACAGCGTCTCAGAAGTTAGGGCAAACAGGTAGTTTACATTTTGCAAGTATAATGTTTGAAATGTATTGACATTGTATGTAGGACGCCTACTTATGTACATTATGTACATATATGCCACTGGAAAATGGCAAACTTCGTAAGATTATGAAATATCTTGAGAGTTTATAAATTTTCTCACTCTGGAGTCTACAACTGAACATTAGTATCACTTTTTTACGCCTACGCCTGTCACTTTTTTTCTGTCTGCGGGTTTTAAAAAAATAACATGAATGGCATGACCGAGTTGGTTCGATTAGTTCGCTCACTCTAGCTCCTATCATACCATTCGAACCCAACCTATCCGTGTCCGGGAACCCTAAGTTTCCTGTGCCCTATGTTCCGCCATACTCGGCTAGGCCAGAAATTCTGATAAATGGTAGAACCGTACACTGATTGTTTGCCAACATGTCGTCAGTTTATGTCGGTTTAAAATTTCTCGAATTGACTTCGAGTGATTATGGACTGTCAAATACTGATGCGTAAAAACGTATTCCAAATGTTTAGTTGACAATTTATCGAGTTTCCTATCTCTCCAGATATTTACAATTTAACGCATTTTAAAATTATCCAGTAACTATCATTATTTGGGTATGATGTCTCTGGTGGATTCAAAGAGTTTTTAGTCTACAAAGTTGTTGACAGTTCCTAACAACAGTTAGGTGCCTATTTGCAAACTCGGCTTACACCTACGCAATAATCGAGGCCAAATAATTTTGTAGCATCGTGGGCGACACGCAACGAATCCATTCATACTTTACTATGTATATACACAACTACATATATCTACACCTACCTACTATGCCTATACTATAAATGCGAAAGTAACTCTGTCTGTATGTCGGTCGGTCTGTTTGTTATGTTTTAACATCATAAAGCTTAAATGGATTTAGATTAAATTTGGTATATGTTAGAGGCATGTTCCCTTGGTACAATTTTCACGCTAGTAAGTTTTCATAAAATATGGGACACAACAAACAAATCCTTAGCATTCCTAGAACGTGCAATAAAGTCGAATATTAATCACTTACGCGAGCAAACACGTAGCACTGCTATAAGATCTGATATACGGCATTACTAGAGTTAGGCAGGCGGTTCATTTGCAATTTGGTTCAGTGATTTCGTTGGAGCTCTCAGCGCTGTCCGTGAATTATGCCTATTGTTGTTGTTCTACTGGCAAAGGATGCATTACTCGGCCTTGTTCAGAGATATTCGACGTCCTTTTACAGAAATTGCTTTTAAAACGTCCCTATTCATTATTATTCGGTGTATTAATTTGAGTTACTGAGTTTTGTTTTTTTGTTGTATATTTTTAGATAATCTTGTGTTGATTTTGAAAGTTGAAAACTGAGCAGCATACCTATATTACTTTTAATCTATACTTAATTATAAAGAGGAAAGGTTTGTATTTTTGTATGTAACGAATAAACTCAAAAACTACTGGACCGATTTCAAAAATTCTTTCACCACTAGAAAGCTACATTCATCCCGAGTAACATAGGCTATATTTTATCCCCGTATTCCCACGGGAACGGGAACTACCCGGGTGAAACCGCGGGGCGCTGCTAGTTTAAAATAAATTTCCGTCCTTGTGTAGGTACGTGATAAGAGATAACAGTGTGACTTACTGAAATTGATAATACTGGACAATGGAGAATAATAAACAGAAAAATAAGTTGAAGTAATAGTTATGGATCGGACGGGTGTGGCGGCGCTGTTCCAGCTCGCATACGTCACGAAAAATTTGCTATTTCTGTTTCGACGTACAAGAATAATCTAGCATCTTAGAATAAGAATTGCATAACTTTTGTTTAAAAACAGTATGTAGTTATGCAATTCTGGCCACAGGCTCGGTTAAAAGGATTATTTTCCATTCATATCCAGAAAACTCGGGGTTAAAACCTCTCTATACAAATCTATGCTAATATTATAAAGCTGAAGAGTTTGTTTGTTTGTACGCGCTAATCTCAGGAACTACTGGTTCGAATTGAAAAATTATTTTTGGGTTGAATAGACCATTTATCGAGGAAGGCTTTAGGCTATATATCATTACGCTTAAGCCAATAGGAGCGGAGCAGCGATAAAGAATGTTTTAAAATCGAGGATTCCACGGGGACGAAGTCGCGGACAGAAGCTAGTACATAATAATTATGAAGTGGTATTCATCATGTTCTGTTAAGGTACTGGAAAGTGATAAAGGTACGTGGAATTGAAAGTTTTCTAATTCCCAGATGCTATATTTTCGGCCAGTTTTTGAAATATTATAGTGGTTCGAATTTTTATTTTCTTGATTGTCATTATTTTATTGATTTACTTATTGGAGGCCAAAGGTTTGGAACATTTCCAGAATCAGTATTTCTATTAGTTACCGAATGCTACATGTTCCTACAACATCAAATTTAGGCAATCAAAATATTTCCATTTCCTAACTTTACAGAAAAATCTTTTGTTTATTCCAAAAATAAAACCGTTGAAGTGCTACTTACAAAATAATACGTTAGCAATATGTCAAGTGGGGATCACATTAATATCGTCAATAAATTACTCGAACAATCAGTTACGTTCGATACATTCGTTCGGGGGACAGAGAGCGGGGCAGACCAGGGATGACGAACCTTTTTACAGCTTCTTGGCAAGAGGGAATGAAATATACCTATAGCTTATGATGTTGTGCAATTCGAGTTAAAAAATCAATTATTCAAAAGAATATATAAAAGCAATGATTACATATTTATAAAATTAGTTTATATTCATATACAAATAAACTAATTTCGTAAATACTCAAATAAATATTTATTTGCTAATTTTATAAATTTCTAACATTGTTGGTAGTTTGTAAAAAGCTCTAAATGTTAGAATATCTCATCCCAAAAAAATATTTCTTCAATAGAAAGCCACATTATTGCAGGGTGCTCGCTAGTATGATACTTTTTAATTAAATAAACGATTCCTCTAGGTAAGGAAAAAGCTTTTATATTTACAGGTACCTACAGTTATGTTTTGTAATAAATGTATATTATCGGGTGTAGAAATCAAACAGAAAAAGAAACAAGAACGTAGGTATTAAGCTCTCTTTTGTATAGAAGCTATCATACGTCTACTTTTGCGAGTGTCCAAAAAAATAAGTAGTTTTCGCTCCAATCAATACCCAAAATAAGCGGTCGCGTGTAAACTTTGGCACGCATACCAAAGGTTCACCTTCCCTGCCGTAGACGAATCGACTTATGATATCAGTGAGTGGATCAGTGGGTAAATCGCCTATTGTCGCTGAGGGGAATCCGATTCCCGCCACTTACGACTGTCGACGGATCTCAATCAGAGGTTATCTCTTACAACTTGATAAGTACTGATGGCAGATTAAATTTCCAACTTGAGTTCCTTTTATGAGTTTTACGTGGCGTTTTATTATAGGATTCTGGAATGGGATGGTGTTGTTCGGAAAAGGTAAATGTTTTCAAAAAGGGATAATGCTTTTTAAAAGATTTTTTTACCTCATGGTTTTGAGATTTTAGTTGATTATTTTAGTGTAAGTCATTAAAAACTTGAACACCCATGTTAACAAGGAATTTAACATATTTTTATAGAACATAGTTCTACTTTCCACTAACCCATTTCAGGCAGCATTATTCAAACACAACATCATCCACAATAAAAGTCCCGCGGGGCCAGCAAACAAACAATACATCTAAACAGACGTGGCATCAGATCTTGTACTCGTATCTTGGTTTGCAAAACAAATATTTTCCTAGACGTTTTTGAAGTCGTTACGAACAAGTTAGACGGCCGGTCCACGGGCCGAGTGCAATTCGCGCCACTAGACTCGCACTACGGATTTGTTTGCTCCAACTAGTTAAATGTTGGCCCAAACTTTATTTCGGACGTCGAAGTCTCCGAGATGTTGTACCCTTGTTATTGTTGTTCAAGTATATTTGGAGAGGTTCAGACGTACCGTTAGAAACAAACACTAGTCTAGCTTATTCATTATTCACATAAAACTGCTAGAGTTTCCATTTGGGGATCGTTTACCGAAAGCATTACAATGACTTGAAAATAGTTATTTTTTAATAATATATTCATAATTCACAAGCTTGGAAAATATGTGGGAGGCTTCTATCCAGTAGAGTTGCAACACGGACTAAGCGAAAAACAAAAAATCACTATGTATTGCATACTTTCCGCAAGTTAAACGTAGATGAAATAAATAAGCGCTCATCAAACAACAAATAGAAACAGCAGTTTGTGGTCTATTGAACGTTTTTAATTAAAATCCCTAACCTGACTGAACACAAACTTTGGGCGATATTAAAACTGAAATACTAAGTTTCTACTCTAAAACGGATAATCTGTGCGAACAAAGCGTACGAGCTCAACGGAACAAACAAACTGAACGCAAACATCTCCGAAGGAAAATTGTTAACTGGAGAAAAATAAATTAAAGATCGACAGTAAGCAATAACGGAGCTAAACAATGTGGGAGGAAACCAAGAATTCTGGTTTGGGGTTTCAGAGAGCTCATTCGAAGTAAGGAAATTCTTTCACAACATTGTTTCTAAATTAAAACAATCTCATAATTGCACATTCTCCAACTTCTTTGATGCAGTGTAGGTACGGTTCGAGGGGGGTTTAGTGGGGGGTGGGGTGATTGCCCGGGGTAAGTTTTGAGGCGAAGTTAAGCCGATTAAGTGTCATTTCCGGCGCGGAACTAGCACTGTTCATTAAATATTTCGAGTGACTTAATTGCTGAGGTCGGTCGTCTACCAAGTTTTGATGTGAACAGATTTCTACTATTCTTTGCGCATTTGAAAATGTGTTCGGAATTTTATGCTGCATTTATTTTGTCCACTTTTGAAGAGTATTTTTAGATTGGATGTAAAAATTAATATTTTAGCTTTTTAATAAAACACTGCCTTTAGTTTACTTTTATTTTAGGAGCCTTGTATCACTGCAAACAAAATCACATACATTCCTGTATGTGATTTTGAAACTTAATACGCATAAAATCTGCGGGGTTCCCCCGCAGATTTTATGGGCATCAATCGATCTGGATGACGATAGAACAGACAATTACTGTGGCCGATTATAACAAAAGGTCAACACCTTTAGTTGGCTGAAGTTACAACTTGAAATAAAGGACAGACAACCTCTTGACAAATATTTTCATAAATATGAAGAACAACTGAAAATGTATAAACAGTCCATGAAAATGATGAATGAAACGAAAAATAACAATATTTAGCTGAATATGTAACAAACAAGATACAATATACGGAAGCTTACAGTTTACACATTTTCGTATTTTGTTATCTAGAGTCAGTGCCGGCAGAAAATGGGTTAATTAATGGTTTCCGAAGTGGACGCGAAACAATTTGTCTGCTACTTTTGTACCATTCCTCTCTATGAGGTTGAAATATTATTGTTATTTATGATCTTTGGTGGTTATTTACGCGGCCAACTCCTGAACTATAATAGTGTCAACTACAAGAGGATAGTTTCATAGTATATTTTATGACTTTGTAATGAGATATTGACCCCAACATGTGTAGTTTATATTAATGAATATATTTTTTATTGTATGACTTATGCCGTAGATATAATCTTTTTATTTTAATTGTAAACATATATACTTATTTAGAATAATTGTAAAAATTTAGTTACGAAATAAAGCCAAGAGTGTTATTAGTTTTTGCCTCTTACTCATTTTTATGACAATTATTATTATTAAACGCCTAACAATCCTCGTATCTTGTAGTTTGTTTTAATTCAAAATCCCTAGAAGAAAAACCTAAAATATTATTTTGAGCCTTGTACACTTAAAAACAAAAAAACTTGAACCTTTTTCAGCGTTAACCTCTCTCGATAAATATTTCCCTCATTGTGTAAACACACGGCTACGACGGGCTACTGCGGGCACAAAGTCCATTACAGTCAATTCGTCTAGACTAGGCACGTGTTGAAACTATTCTCACGGGTAAACGAATTACCTGCTCTATATAAATAAAAGAAACAGCCCGGAGAATAAACCGTATAACAATTAAAGTAAGAATAAAAACTTTAATGTTAATGGGCCTGACTGTACCTTATTTACTTTAGACCTCGTTTATTATTACAGAGTCAACCATTTGCCATTTCCTATTGTTTTCTATAGTGAGGGATTATTTTTTGTCGATTGCCATTTTGTTTTTTTATTGTTTTAAGGGTGCGTGTACACTGGTAAATCTGGGATTACGGTGCAAGTTATGCGGTACATGGCTAAAGCTACGCACGTACTGACACAGCGCATTTTAATTAAATTCGTGATGTACTTCATCCAAGGCTCGCGAGCGGCTCGCTTAAGCGGGGGCCGTGTGTTCGCGATTGTACAGTGTGTGAATATTCTCTGTGTTCTAAGTCATTTTTCCACTCCACTCAATCAAAATCGATACTTATTATTTATCTACTTTTATTGAAGGTTTTTTTCCAGTTTTGTGGCGGAGTGGAAATTTCCTCAAAAAGGTCCATGGTCGTTTTAACGCCAAAGGTGTGACGAACCTACTGTGATCTATAAAGAAATACAAAAACACAAAAGCCACCGACTAAAAAGGATTCAATGATTCAGCAAAGTATGTGGGGAAGAAATTGAGGGTGAACATGTACAAATGTGATATTATGGGGTGAGAGGAATTGAGCCCGGACCAAAGTTATATAAATATAAACAAGGCGGCGATACTGTCCGTGAACGCATTACAGACCTTTCTATCCTTGCGGGTCGAATTTCGAAATCTTTACTTAGGGAACGCTAACAGAGGAAATAGTAAAATATATTTCCTTCAATAGATGATAGTGAAGGTGTATTTATGTTTCTGAATATTGAAAGTAAGTAGGTACATTATAGAGAAGTATTTTACTTTAAATTAGCTTATTACTGTAGGGCTATACCCGAGGGGCGAGGGCTTGGATTTTTTGATACAAAATAAAAAACATTAAGTACCTACCCTCTTTCAGAGGCCATTTAACCGACTTCAAAATAAGGAGGAGGTTCTCAACGCGACTCATTTTATTTTTTTCTTGTACGTTTGTTCAGCGATATTTTCGCCATTTGTCAACCAATTTAGATGATTATTTTTGTGTTTAAAAGAGTGTGAGTATGTTACCGTACTGCTCCAATTTCAATTTTGTGAATATTTGATGAAGAACTTCGAAGATAAGTAACGAAACTCTTCAAAAAACTAAAGCAAATCTTCTGTGATTGCTGAAATCGCATGGTTGTGTATTGTTTACACCAGTTGATAACATATCATCACACCGGTATGCTGTACGGGGCTATTAGGGGTACGTAGATGTGTACAAGCCAAGCATAGTTTTGGGCATAACTTTATTGTATATAAACCGGTTTTGACGATTCTTTTTGTGTGGAGTTTAGTTAAATATATTGAATTTGCATTGGAAATTGAACTTCAAAGATAATAAAATGGTGATCTCCTCAACTTAAAATAAAGTTAAGTGAGATTTTGTCAGGTTTATGTCAATCCTAAAGCAAATTATATTTAACTATTAGTTGGCTAGACTTGATCTAAGAAGACACACAAAGTAACTCTTTAACGGTACATAGCGCAACTACTCACTATGGTATTAACGTCAGTTTATATATGGGGTATCGCCACTAAAATCATTGTAATTAAATAATAATAATGTGTTTTTAGATATTTTTTTTATTCGATAATTTTAGATTTTCTATCCTTTCTAGTATTTAGTAGGTACCTATAAGGTAATAACAAATTTTCATTTTTTTACTCGAATACCTCTAAAGAAGGGAAGTTAATGTACTTTTTAGCATCGATAAATAAAATACGTTCCTTTTAAGGTTTACGCAAAAGCTCAAGCAAAGCGGCGACCATTTCCCCACCGAATGTGTCTCCACGTTGTCGTCGTGGTGGGGCTTGAGCGTCCCAATGATCTTGCGAGCTTTCCCGGTAGAGCCACTCATGCCGGAAGGTCGCAAGTGAGGGATCAGACCAAGAGAGCAAACGCTTGCTCGCTGCTCTCTGGTACGCGTCTGATCATCGGACGTGACTGAGAGAGCAGCGAGCAGGTGGAGAGGGGAGGTTAGAAGAGAGGGCCCTGAGAAGGGGCGGAGCGAAAAGGGACCACACCCTTAAAAGGAACAAAAAATGAAAAAAGACGCTTGCAAAATGAGTCCCCAGGTGGGTCCCGACTGCTCAGCGGTCGGGGAATCCCACCCCGCTTCGGCGGGCTGCCCTCCGTACTCTGGGGTGGGCACCAAACGTCTTCCGCTTGCCAGTGGCAACAAGAGCCGAGGAGGCTCCGAGTCATCGTCGTCATCCGGATCTGACTCCTTTAAGGAGCTGATGGCGTACGAGTTTTGAGTGGAGGGTTCGCCTGAGCGCCGGGGTGGTGCGGAGTCGGATTCCGGCTCCGCCCCAGACCTAGTAACGGTCAGCTCGGCGGGCTCTGGATCCGGAAGAGAGGGGGCTGCTGCGGAGAACGGCAAGTTCTTCCGCAAGCGGCCCAGACGGGAGGATACCGGGGGGTCGTCCTCCGAGGGCGAATTTGCCTCCGCCCGCAAAATCCCCACCGCAAGGCGGGGCAGGGGCTGTGAGGCAGGGAGGGGGCTGGCTCCCTCTACCCGGGAGGTGGAGAGTCGGGCCGGGAGGCTGGTGGAGGAGGGGCGTCGCCCTGGAGGGAGCGGTCGTAGGGCTCCCTCTACTCTTCCGCCTACTCTCGACTCCGACGACTCGGAGCCCCCGGGAGAGGTGCGTCCCACGGTTGAGGAGAAGAGGGCCAAGCTGGAGGAGGTCGTGGAGGCCGCGATCCGCGCTGTGGCCTTTAAGAGGAAGCAGTCCTCTAAGCGGGAGGCCATTAGCGCGGCCAAAGCCTCCATTATGGCGGCGGCGACGGCCAACGTCGGCAGGTCCGAAGAGGCGACAGAGTTGCGGGCGGAGGTCGCCCGCCTCGCGGCCGTAACGGAGAGACTCATAGCGGAGAATGAGTCGCTCCGGAGGGACCTGGCTGACATGGCCAGAGCGGCCTCTGAGGGGCCGCAGGGGGGGCTGAGTCCGGCGGCGCTGGAGGGGAGCCAAGTGCTGAGCCAGGTGCGGAGCCTGGTGCGGCAGGAGCTGGCTCCCTTCCGGAAGCAGTTCTCCGTTTTGGAGGACATGGTCCGGCGTCCCCCGTTAGCGGCGGCACAGAGGCCCCCGGGACAGCAGAAGGCGGCTTCGTACGCAGCCGCGGTGGCTGCTGGCCCGGGAACGTCCGGCCAGGCGAAGGCCAAGGCGGGAGCCGCGCCAGCGCCTGTGGCGCCGGCGCCTGCGACGCCGGCGACGACCAAGTCGGCCCCGGCGAAGAGGGGAGGGAGGAAGGCTGGAGGGGGAGCGGCTAAAGCTGCTGCGTCAGTGGCGCCGCAGCCGCCCCCACCCCCAACCTCGGACCCTCCTGCGACCGGGGCCGGGTGGCAGGTTGCTGGAGAAAAGCGGCAGGCCAAAAAGGCGGCCAGGAGCAAGGCCAAGAGGCAGCGGCGGAAGGCCAACGCCATCGCGGCGAGGCTTCGCGCCCCGAAGTCCGCGGCTGTGGTTTTAACACTGCAGCCGGAAGCGGAACAGAGGGGTGTGACGTACCTCGCCCTGATGAAGCGGGCGAAGGAGGCGGTGAACCTCCGGGAGCTGGGCATCACTGGGGGCCTCGGGATCAGGAGAACCCTGACCGGTGCCCGGAAGCTCGAGCTCGCCGGAGCGGAGAGTGGCCCGTTCGCGGACGCCCTGGCCGAAAGGCTGAAGGAGGTCCTCCCCGCGGACGAGGTTCGAGTGTCCAGGCCGACTAAGTGCATTGACATGCGCATAGTGGGCCTGGACGACTCCGTGACGGAGGAGGAGGTTGTGGCCGCCGTCGCCAGGACTGGGGGGTGCTCTGCCGAGCTCGTCAAGGCGGGCACCCTCCGGCCTGACAACACGGGCATGCAAACCCTTGTGGTGAGCTGCCCCGTGACGGCGGCCAGAACAGTGTCGGAGGGTCGAAGGCTCTTGGTGGGGTGGGTTTCTGCGCGGGTAAAACTGCTGGAACCCAGACCTCTGAGGTGCTACCGCTGCCATGTGGGCAACCACACGGGAGCTATGTGCCCCTCGGAGGTGGACCGCAGTGGACTTTGTTTCCGCTGTGGTCAGCCCGGTCATCGGGCCGGCTCGTGCGAGGCCACGCCGCACTGCAGTGCATGTGCGGCTGTTGGCAAGCCGGCCGAGCACTGGGCTGGGGGAAGGGCCTGCGCGCCATCCGCCCCGACCAAGGGCAAGAGGTCCGCCGCCGCCGCCGCCTCTGCCGCCGCCGCGGCTTCCGTCGCCGCTTCTGCCGCTTCTGCTGTGGGTGCTGCGACTCCCGGTACTCGGGAGGGGGCTGAAATGGAGTGCCAGTAATGGTCCCATTTCGGCCTCCTCCAGAGACAAGTCGGCCGCTGTGCTATTGCGCAGTGGCTGATGCCTGTGGACGGTGAGCGTGGGTGGCTCGCCGTCCGATACCAGGCTGAGTCGACGACGCGTTGTGCTTCACGCGCGCCTCAAGGAGCCGTCAGCACCAGAGACGGGGCCCCATAGGGTCGGTGCCTGCTAGGGTTGCGGAATTTGTTCGAGAGAGTTGCCGCGGCCCTGGAACGCAAAGGGCACATGGAGGAGCACGGGTGGGTTTTAGTCAGTAAAAGTCTGACACTCCCTACCGCTCCACCCAGGGCGGGAGGGGTCATTTGATGATTTCCCATCCAAAAAAAAAAAAAAAAAGCGGCGACCATTTCAACTCGTAAAAATCTTATTTAGCAACTTCTGTACAATGGGTAAGGAGATAATAATTCAAAAGCCGCAAAGCGAATTTTAATGCGACTTTGATCCAATTACAAGAGACTTTGCTATCAATTACGCTATCTGTAGCTTACGTATATTCTGAGTGGTCAATGAAACCAGGAATATAAAAATAAACATGAAATAAGTCTGAAGTAGCCTGGAGTAATTAGTAGAGCATAAATGCAGTACACAAATATTAGTCAGATTTATAATATAAATTGGTTGAGGCTTATTTTTTTTCTACTTGTAACAGTGAGCTTCTTTCGATGCTGTAGATATTTTGGTATATATTTTATATTCTTTATTTAGACTTACTGCAATAATGCTTTTTCTACCAGTCAACCTTTGGATTAAAAAGTGTATCCTGTAGGTCTACAGCAAATGAATAATATTTAATATACTTGTATATTATTCCACCAGCTTTGTAAATATTACCTTTACTTATAAACATAATTTACTATCTGTGTCTTGACCACAAAGTTTATTATACAGTAAGTTTAAGTTCGGTTCTGTTCCAAAAGAACTTATCTTACAAAACAAAACATAATCGCACAACAAATGCTTCCCTTCAGGTTATTAACAAAATTGACCTACAAAGAAAATGATGTGTTGTCCGAACCAAACATACGTGATTCGTGTTAGCCACATATTTATCGATAACAAACCAATTTGCTCACTATTATTGTGTTAGCGACTACGCAGGGCTGCCAAAGTTCGGGGAATTTTTATATGAAAGATTTTTTGGGCTTGCAACTCGGTTGAAGATTTTTCTCTGTTTTATTGGATTTTTCTATGTGCTCATAAAAATCGTTATGGTGGAAATATAGGTTGTTTTACGGTTACGCTTGACATATACTTGATTTAAAAATGCGTGACTAATTGAATCATCATCAATACATGTATATGTCACCGGATAATTTCATGTGTAGTAAGATTGTAAAATATCGCGTGAAATTGCGCACTCATTTTTCTCAATACGAAACAACTATATTTGAAATTATCTATTTGGTGTTGATTTATTGTTTTGTAATTATCTATCAATAAAGATATATTGCAATCTAAATAAGAGTTTCCAATTTTCCTTTGATTTATATAAAACTCTAGCATTACTGAGTGACTGACAGACAACGCACAGCTGAAAGTACTGGTGGTAGAAAGCTGAAAATTGTCGTCTAGGTTCCCTACACTTCTAAAATAAAATTCTATGGAAACGGAAAAAAACAGGATATGGGCGTACGAAATCGCGGGCGAAAGCTAATTAACTTACAAAATCAACAGAAGAACATCCGCTCATTTCTATTTTCTGTTTAGTTAGGTACTTACTGGTACTATGAACACTATAATTACTGAATTATAAAATAAATAATGTTAGTTAAAACTTCTTTCCTTCTCAATTATTCGAGAAATACAATAATTTCGAAGAAGATTTTCTTTCAATTTTTTTATCAGCTTATTTTGGTATATTTGGCATTGGTACCCACAGTCTTGTACAAGACTTTATTGATTTATTACCAGTTAAGCTTTATGTAATTAAATCAAATACATTGCTGGAAGCCAATTTAATACATGCCAAATTGCAGCTATCGAGTTCGGCAGGTAATTGAGGTGAATACATTTGGAAGTTTCCAGCGGTAGTGAATCTGCCGATGTATTTTCGATCGGCAAGCAGAGTTCAAATTTAATTTAGTTGAAATAGAAATAAATCCAGGGAATTCTGTTTATAGATATAAGAAGGAAGATCTGAAGAACAAATGAAAAGTTACAAAGTGCGATCTAAAACAGATCTTCAGAACCAATACTATCGACCATCTTATCTCGATAAAAGTGCTAACATATGACGTCACGAATACGGACATACCGATCGGCGAGGCTCACTTTTTCAATATCCCGTACCTAATGGCCGTCAGATGGCAAGTTGGGCAAAGTGATGCTATCAAAAAGCGATAGGCCGCGGTTTCGCGCGGTTATCGAGCCACTTTGCTGTTCCCTATGACGTGGGTCCGTGGGTCCGTGAGGCCACTCGACATGCTGTACACGACTTCACACAATTCGAAATGAATTTAGTGGCCTTACTTGGTTTATTACTTATTTTTCTAGAAATCTAAAGCTTTGCTTTGAGACTGTTATGAAAAATTATCACACAATTGACACTGCGCGTGTGTTGGACAATTGTGCAATTTTACACATCCCGAAGGTAATCTTTAAAAAAAATTACCTAATAAATTTTTCATAGATTGCGAGTGAAATGCGAATGTGACCGTGGCTTATAAATTTGATGAATTTTCACTCAGAAAGGTACAAGAATCTACTATGGTGCGATATTTAATGAATAAAGCCTCTAGACAAAATGATACCTACTCCATCAGTGATAGCAATCGACGCAATACCATATGAGACCGAAATATCACGTGGACAGTCCATAGGGACTGACCACGTGACTGACATTTTTGTTTTTCGACAATCGTTACCTATACACAATGTCACTTTGTCTCAAGGTACTATTTTGCTGACATGCAATCAGCAAAGGCGATTTGAAAACTGTAAAGAATATCCTTCCAACTACATTAAATCTTACACTTTCTGGTTTCAAAATAAATCATAATGTAAAAGCCAACTCACCGTGATACTTTTTGTAATAAAGAAAATACTAATAAACGTTTAACAAATGAAAATTCCACGTTTTCAACGCAGGTACAATTCACGTTGTTTTAGTATGCGCGGAAGGCGCGCCACCGAAAATGTTATAAGGCCAGGATTGTTTGAAAAATATTCTCATAATCTCATTGTTTCTCAGATTAACGTTGTTACACTTCTGTTTATTAACAAAGCGCTTTTAATTTGAGTTAATTGTATTTGCCACGGCACATGATTAGCAGGGTTTGTTTTTCACGCCAGGTATGAATTAAGGGGATTTATGCCGCCGGAAATGTTCTGCTTGAGTTTGTAGGTACTCGTATGTTTATTGAGAGGTTTGAAAGAAATAAGAAGTTAAAGAAAGAGAGAAGCAAAAGGATTAAGCGAGAAGATATTTGTACATTAGAATGGAAATATCCATCCCATCCTTTACTATTATGAAACGATGTTAGCTAAACATTCAAAAAGTCTCAAACATTGACACCCCAGAACATAAAATTAATTCAAACCATAAACTGTATTAAGCGAATTCCTTTCAATTTATCATCGACATCCAGATCAGCGCCTCTAAAATGTAACGATATTGCCAGATAATATGATTTTCCCGTTTCTTTTGCATAACATTGGAGCAGCATTTTAGACGTCCGTTTGCATTGTTATTCAGTCGACGAAGTCGCAGAGGCGCACGCTCCGAGGCTTATCGTCCGCCCCCAGCCGTTGTAAATTAAATAAATATACACCTAATGAGCGGAAATACAATGCATGACTAAGCTGAATAATTGCTTCATCTTCGTATTCGCGGATTTTCTGCGTCACGACGACGAATAACTTATCCAGAATTGTCTGGCTATATCTAAAAAATAATGTAAATTTATTCGAAGTAACATCCGCGCGTCTCATTTTTATTTTTAAAAGTTCGAGTCTAGAATGTATGCGGAAGCTATGTTATTATTTATTACTTTTCGTTAGCTTGACTGCAGTAATTTTATTCAAAATAGAGAGAAAATGAAAAATGTAAGGGGTTCACAGTCACCCCACTGCGTCGGAAGGAAGTTTTGATTGAGGGTGTCTTTATGCGATTTGATTAGCTGTAGGCTTTCAGACGTATTGCAAGGGTTTCTTTATCTCATTTTACGCCTGTTTTTCTTTTTATTTGAGGTACAGAATCAAGTAGTGCGTTGGGACTACTTACAGAGTTGCGAAGCAATAAGCTGTAGATTTATATAAACTAGGTAAGTAAAATAGAGCTTTTTTGGTAATAACAAACCTGTTTTTTTTTCCGGGATATTGCAAACATGTGATAGCATGAGTAAATCCATCTTAAAACATATTATAGACAGGTATAGGCAGTAGTAATAAATACATAACAGCAAAAGACTGTGTCAAATGTGTCGTCCAAAAAAATTTGGACGACACAGTTGGCGCAGTGGTTGAGCGTTCGGCTGTTGCACTACGCGGGTTGGATACCCGCACGGAACAAATGTTAGTATGGCCTACAGATAATTTTTCCGGGTCTGGGTGTCTTGAGTATGTGAGTATTCATGTTTATGAACGCACACACCATACAGGAGTAAATCCTAGTGTGGAAAAAAAAAAGAATGGTGACTCACTCACTCATCACGAAACTAATAATAATAATTAGTTTATTCAGAAAAAAAAAACTTATTTAAAGGATTATAAGGAATACAGTTTTTCTAATAAAAAGTGTTAACAATAGAAATCAAACACCGGAACCTATCTAGAAGACATCCACTAAGAAAGGATTTCAGGAAAATCCCGCGCAAACAGGGGAATAGGTGGTGGAAATTTGTATGTAAAATCTAATTTCTTGAGCAATACTTGAAACTTGCCACAAATATTGACCTAAGTGAGTTAAGGGTGGGAGGGTGTCACTATTACTTTTTTAAAACTACCCCAAAAGACATTTTACAGACCCAAACGACAGAATATAATTATTCAATACAAACAGGGGTGTTAAAACCCTGTTAAAGTTTGTATGGAAAAATTATATTGTTTGGGTTTATAAACTTGAAACTGGTACGAATATTGACCCAAATGAATAATAAATAATGTCATTATAAGTTTTTTAATACTAAAAGATAAAGTTTGTATGGAAGCATCTTACCGCTTGATTAAATGAAGTTGAATCTCGGTATTAGCAATCTAGACAATCTTTTAGAAGTTTCCTAAATTTGAAAATGAAAACAATATATCTAGTTTTAATTTCCGCGAATATTAGTGGGTTGCAGGTATGCACCTCCCTCCCGCCCGCTATATTATGCACATGCAAGATTACTGGGCAAATGCAAGGATTTTAAGCACATGCAGGAAGGCAATGCAAAACCCAACACCATTACCGACACGTGTTTCGCCTCTCCACGAGGCATCCTCAGGGGACGTGTTGACTCGCTGACCGTTGAGTTGCGACTGAGAAAATAGTTTTTTTTTTTTGAATGGACTACTCGCAGTTCAGCACATTGAGGCTGGTTACTGCTCAACCGGGCAATCCCGTGGTTGCCTTAGATTCTAAGGCCCCCAGCCGGGGCTTAAAACTACTTAAAAACTAAATGGCCGCTCGCTAAGGGCATCCCCTGTGGGACACGGGCCTCGGCTTAGCGGGGTCATTGAGGGGGGGCAGCAAGGGACAGGCTGGGTCTGATCGATATTATTTAGGGGATTTAACGCTAATGGCTCAGCAGCGCGGGCTGGCTCGTTAGGCAAAAGTCGGGGAGGGTTTTGACGGGGGCGTCGCGATGGACCTCGTCGGCGAGGTCGGAATACGGAACGCGTTCTGGGTTTGTTTTTCCTAAGAGTGCTGGTTTCCCTACTACTCTCTTGGGTCAGGGTGATGGGGTCATCGGGCTCGACAAGGGTATGCCGCGGTCGGCGGATCTTGCTGATCTGGGAGGGCGTGTATCGGGTGGCCGATACGATAAGGGGGTTTTGGTGCTTTTCAGCGGACTCTATGAAACGCTTGGAAATGCGTTTCATGAATTGTTTGATGGTGGGGATACGGAGGTCGACATGGAGACGCTCATTTCTAACGTACCACGGGGCTCCCGTAGCCTTTCGGAGAAAACGGTTTTGGATGACCTGCAACCTATGGATTTGGCGGGGCTTAGCGTGTGCGAAGGCTACACACGCGTAAGTCATTATTGGACGTATGCACGTGGTGAAAATGCGTAGTTTGCCTTTCAGGGATAACTTGCTGCGTGCGTTCAGCATGTAATGAAGCCTACTGAGAGCGAATGCGGCACGATTGCGCACCGTCTTAATGTGCTCTCTGAAGGTAAGCTTTCGATCGAGGATCACGCCTAGATATTTAGCTTTCTCAACCCAGGGGATCGGCTTGCCAAATAACGTGATCGGACTGGGACGGGGGGGGAAGAGACGAGTCTTGGGCTTGTAAAACAAGATCGCCTGACTCTTCTCTGGGTTGACTTCCACTCTCCATTTCCGGAACCAAGCGCCTAGTGCGTTTGCGGATCTCTGGAGGTGGCCGGCTATTGCCTTCTCGCTATTGCCGGAGCAATATATCGCCGTGTCGTCAGCGAACAGAGCTAGCTGTGTCTTAGAGCTAGTGGGAATATCGCTAGTAAATAGCGAGAACTCTAGGGGGGAGAGAACACCGCCTTGGGGTACTCCGGCGCGAATGGGATGTGGGGACGAAAGTGCACCTTCGATTCGGTACTGAAAGGTGCGGTTCGACAGATAATCTCGTAAGATGAGCACGAGACGATCCGGCACACCGAGCTGGTATAGCTTGTATATCAGCCCGTTGTGCCAGACCTTGTCGAAAGCTTTCGCTATATCGAAGAACAGGGCTCCCGTAACGAGACCGCGCTGGTATTTGGCGCTGATATGTTCAACGATACGGTAGACCTGTTGGACGCAAGAGTGGTTTGATCTAAAACCAAACTGCTCATTGGGGAGGAGGCTCTTGGCTTCGACAAAATCCTTGAGACGCTTATGAATAAGCCTCTCGTAGATCTTACCTAGGACTTTGAGCAGACTGATGGGACGATAGCTGGACGGGGAGGACTTGGGTTTTCCAGGTTTGGGGATACCGATGACGGTAGCCTCTTTCCACGTCTGTGGGAACATGTTGTTGGACAGAGCGCCATTGAAGATGGCGGTCATTAACATGATCAGAGTAGCCGGGAAGAGACGAACCACTTTGTTGGTGATTCCATCGGAGCCCGGGGCTTTTCTGGGTTTGAGACGGCCGATGATCTCCTTCACCTCATCAGGTGTGACGGGGGGGAGGGGATCATCGGGGTCCTCTACTGGTGGGAGGGAGGCTCTACGTTCGACTTCGGCATTCACCATATCGAGATGAGCCTTGTCTACTGGTTGGGAGCTGGGGGAGCATTGGGACTCTAGACTGTCGGCCAGGCATTCGGCTTTGTCCTCGTCATCGAAGGCGACGGTGTTGTCGGGACGCGTCAGCGGAGGCATCGAGGCAACCTCAGAGGCGCGTAGTTTCCTCTGTAGCTCCCAGAATGCCTGATGGGTAGGTTCGAGGTCGCCCAGCAACTTATCCCAGCGACTTTCACGCAGTTCAGCGATGCTGTTACTTACTTTACGCTGTAAGTAGCGCATGTGAACCTTGTTGGCTTCGCAGGGAAAGGCGCTGTAGGCACGGACAGCCGCGTTCTTTTCAGTCACGAGCTCACGTACCTCGTCCGGGAGTCTCCAGTGGTGATCACTCACCACCGGAGATTCCTTAGAACATTCGTTCAGGACAGATTGCACGTGATCCGTGAGTGAATTGATCGCGGCTGTCGTGTCTGCGACAGACTCGATTAGGTCGGGGATCTGGTCGAGATGGGGTGACGTGGTAGCCTTCAGCTTTTCGCTTACTTGGCGCCAGTCAGTGGTCATTCGGGTGGGAGGAGGCTGGGTAGGGTCCATCGGCCCTGATCTAGGAGCAAGCTCCAGGATCACGGGTCTATGGTCCGAGTTTAACTCGTCATGCGTCTCCACAGAATGTAACCGAAGGTTGACATTTTTGAGGAGGGCGATGTCGAGTACATCGGGGGAGTGGGAAGGTGAGTGCGGGTAGTGGGTGGGATGCATTGGAGCGATGACATCGAAATTCAGGACGCTGCACAGTTCGAACACTACCTTGCCTCTCGGGTTGGTCGTGTGACTGTTCCAGGAAGGATGTTTGGCGTTGAGGTCCCCCGCCAGTATGACGGAGTCGCTCAGGCCAAGAAGTTTAGTCAGGTCATCTTTCATAGCGGGAGTGTCCACGGAGTTGTTGGGTGGGACATAGGCTGAGATGATCGTAACGGGTTGGTGTCCTGTCATACCTAGCCGACAGACTGAGACCTCAAACTTTTCAAGGGAGGGAGGGTCCATAGGAATGCAGTATAGGGACGATTTATAGTAAATTAGGGTACCTCCTAAGTGGCAGCGGGTCCTATCATTGCGAACCATGCGATAGTTGGCAATTTTGGGGTCCCGATGGGTAGGCTTTAGGAAGGTCTCTTGTATTAATAAGATGTCTAGGTGATGGTCGCGGAGGAATAAGGCGATCTCATCACGTTGGGCTCTAAGGCCATTGGCATTGAAAAACCCTATCCGGAGGGCTGTCGGTTTGAACCTACACGTTACTCGGGACTTATCCATTATGGGTGGGTAAGGGTTGTGTAGATTTGGACGTGGTGAACTACGTCACCGAACTCGCGGAAAACTGCTGAGTGGTCACCTCTGCAGTTTTGAAGCGCCTCGGCCATGGCTAGGGCGCGGGGGGAGTAAAAAGCTTGGTATGTGACCAAAATGATGTTTTTGGACACATCACCAGCTGGAATAGTGGCGGCTTGCGCTGAGGCAGGGGCAGGGGCTGGGGCTGTGGCCCGGGTTGCCTCTGTCAAGGGGGGGCGTGGGAGCGCTACGTCCATGAGGGCCGGGATGGTTTTGGTGGGCTGGGTGGTAGGGGTGGCCTTAGGGGCCTCTGTGGTTTTGGGGGCAGGAGCGCTGGTCCTCAAGGCCGGAAAGTGGGCCTGGTGATTAAGAGCGCTCCATGGGCTGGGGCGTTGTGGACTGAGGGCTATGGTAGTTTTTCCTACCAGTTGAGGACATTCCCTCTGCTGGCGATCGCTTGCGCGTTTGGCTAGCTTGGGGGCGGTGGGTTTGGGCGCTTTTGGGCAGCCACGGTAGTTGGCCGTGTGGCCAGACTTGCCGCATAAGACGCAGCTGGGCGGCTCAGCGCACTGGGACGGGTCTTTGGGGCGAGTGCAGTCTGAGGTGCCGTGGTCACCCAGGCATTTCACACATCGTGCCTTCGCAAAGCAATTCCGCTGGGAGTGGCCGTACAATTGGCAGTTGTGACACTGGCCAATGATGCCACTCCTGCGGGGCTTTTCGATGGATAGGCCCGAGAGGCCACAGATGTGGGAGATGTTAAATATGGGGTGATGACCGTCTGTCGGATCGCAGACGACCAGAATCATATTGTATGATTCTCCACCTCGGCGGTGCATTCGGTGCACCTCTGCTACGGGGATACTCTGCGACTGAAGGTCGCTGAGAATTTCAGCCGTGGGGATTTCGCGTGGGACGTTTTTGACCACCACGCGTGTCTGACGGTCCTCGGGGAGAGTAAAAGAGTGGAAGGGGATTTTCCTGCCCGAGAGGAGTTTGTGCAACTCTCGGTAGTCCTTTGCGGTCGGGACAGTGACTTTGATGCCCAGCTGAACAGCTCGGGCATTGGTATAATTAATTTGCCTGGCCTTGCAGGCAGTGGACACCTCAGTCCATTTGGCCTTGTCGTGAATGAACACGGGTGGCGGAGGTTGGACCTTTGGGGCTGAGGTTTTGGGGACTGAGGCCTCAACCGCCATCGGGCTGGCGGATCGGCTTGCCTGCTGGGAGGACCCAGCTGCCGAGGAGGGGCGGGATTGGGGGGCTGAAGACGGGGGGGAGGGGTGGGTGGGGGCGGCCTTTTTGAGGGCCTGCTCAGAGGGTGGGGACTTCTTCTTCTTCCTCTTCCCTCCGGCTACGACCTGGAAGTCGTCTTCGGAGGAAGAGGAATCAGATGGCTCAGAGGGCGCGGCAATGTCCATTTCCTCTGGGGAGGGTGAACGGGAATCGGTGGGGCTCTGGTTCCCGGTAGCGGGTTGGGTGGTGGCGGCGCCGACTGTTGTTTTGAGGACAACAGCCGGTTTCGCGGAAGTCGTGGGGGCTGGGGCAGGGTTTTTGGTGATGGGTACCTGTTTGGGTACCCAGTTCTTAGATGCCTGCTTTTCAGTAGGCGGCGGGGAGAGAGGGCTCTCAGGGACCTGACCTTCTTGCTGCATGCGGGCAAGTTCGCTGCCAAATTTGGCAACCAGGTCCTGATCCCTGCAGAGCGCCTCTGCTATCAGATTGCCATATTTAGCAGTGAGTTCGGTGTCCTTGAGGACGGTGTCCTTGACGAACTCTAATAAATCAGCGTCCGTCATGGTGGGGGGGGGGGGGGGGATTTAGTTCCTATCTAGCATCCGGGAGCAACGTTTCCGCGACTCCTAGCGCTTCCTACTTCCTAACTCCCCGGGTGGGATATCCCGGGGATGTGTACCCTCCCTGTCGGGTGTAGACAGGGAGGTGAGTGCCTAGTTTTGTGTGCCCTAAGCTTGTAAACCCACTGCCGATCTTATTGTGCAGTGGGGCCCTAGGGTCAGAAGACCGGTCCGGTGTGAAGGGGTTGAGACACCCAACCACACCGGGTGATTGCTGGAAGAGAACGGGGTTAGACAGATGGCAGCGACTAGGGAAGCCCCCAAGGCCGCGTACCAAAGCCCTTCCGATTTGACTTAGCCCTGAAGGGGCTTGGGCCGGTGTATCGGGTCAACACCCCTTGGCTTCGTTGGCACCGTGAGGTATCCCACCAAGGACCACGAAACTGTGGATTTTCCCTGAAGGGGCACTACGTTTCAACGACCTCCAAAACAGAAACAAGAAGTCGTCCACTGCCTTGAAAAAGGCGGCTTCGGATCAAAGTTGTAGTCGGCGACCACAGGTGACGTCACGACTGGAGCGTGACGAAACGAACACACACGACACTGAGCACGATAACGGGAGAGCAGCGGGGAGCGGCACGTCCGTCGCGGGCGGGCGTCGGGAGCGGAATGAAGTATTGAGAAAATAGTACAAGGCACCCCCCTTTTATAACTTTGACATAAGGTATGGGGAACATGTTGCCGCGTATAGAAATGGCCATTCGGACAAATCGAATTTTGCGAAACATTTAATTGATACCGGCCATTCATTGCGCGACAACAATAGTTTTAATATACTACATGTTTGTGATAAGGGTTTCCGGCTGTGTGTTTTGGAACAATTAGAGATTTTGAAACATAGTAATAATAATAATTTTGCACTGTTGAATGACCAGACGAATTTGGTTTCTTCCCCTTTACTGCGTATGTTTGTGGGTAGTTGTACACAAATAACCAACGGTGGCAGTGTATAAAAGGGGGGTGCCTTGTACTATTTTCTCAGTCGCAACTCAACGGTCAGCGAGTCAACACGTCCCCTGAGGATGCCTCGTGGAGAGGCGAAACACGTGTCGGTAATGGTGTTGGGTTTTGCATTGCCTTCCTGCATGTGCTTAAAATCCTTGCATTTGCCCAGTAATCTTGCATGTGCATAATATAGCGGGCGGGAGGGAGGTGCATACCTGCAACCCACTAATATTCGCGGAAATTAAAACTAGATATATTGTTTTCATTTTCAAATTTAAAATGGATTTCCGCAAAGTAACGCCTGGCTCAATCAATTTTTTTTTTTTTTTTTAAGTTTCCTAAAATTAACTCCGTAAGATGTGTAAATGGGTGACGAAGTTTAGCGGGAGGATATTTCTACTTGGTTCATTTTACTTGAAATTTGGTGTAAACAATCTTAAAGTGGAATCATTCCAATAGGTCTAACCATTTTCCTATAATCAACCCCCAACGGGGTGAAGGGGACAACAGCTGCGCTGGAACTGTGGTTTCAAATACAAAAAAAAAAAATAGCACAGAGGTAGATTACGAATAGGAGACGTCCGCTAAGAAAGAACTTCAGTAGGTAAACTCCTCAAGCACATGGGAGAAATAGGGAGTGGAAGTTTGTATATATAATCTTATTATTGACGTCGTAAATCTGGTAGTTGTTTCTAGGTACTCTTAAAAAACAGTGAAAGAAGTTTGAAGTTCGTAAGGGTCAGAACAAAATAATTTATATACAAAAAGTATGCTATTTTGATGGTTAGGTAGGTTTTGCCGCGTTATTCAGCAAAACACACATATAATAGTAGCAAAATCTGTTATACAGAGACACCATGTGTCAAATCCATCTACATAGATCTAAGTCCAAAATAAGCATATACTGCGCCGCCCCGAACAAAGCCCCACACTTACACAAAAGAAAACTAAAAGAACTAAAGTAAAAATCTATTCACTGTTAAAATCGATACCGCTATCAAAATGCACCCGAGCCCCGTTTCAAAGGCCGTCCGCCCGACCGCCTCAAAGGATGTTCTGTGAAACAAGCCGTACGTTCCCACTCAGATCGATGTACAGGGCTATGGAAGCTCCTTTTTCCTACAATCATGAGCACTTGGCACAAAACACATCCTTTCTTATCCCTCTGTGAGGACGTTTACCGAGTTTTTTTTTATTTTGAGCTGCTTGCTTTTTGTTTGTTCGAATTTGGGACTGACGTCATCAGTGTTTTTTTTTTTTGGTCTTTATTTAAATATGGGGCTATAGAAGTATACTAAAGACTACAATTCTATAGCTCGTTATGTCAAAAGTCGTATTTTATATACTTCCTCAAGTGACGACACGGTTGGCGTAGTGGTTGAGCGATTGGCTGCTGCGCTACGTGTCGTGGGTTCGATTCCCACAGTGAACAAATATTTGTATGACCTACAGGTAGTTGTTCCGGGTCTGGCTGTTTGTGTATGTGATATTGTATGTTTGTAAATGCACCCACGACACAGGAGAAATTCCTAGTGTGGGGCAACTTTTATTTTTAAAGTAAAAGTCATCTTACTTTTGACAAAAATATTCGAGGATCCACCCCTTTGTTACGATGGGAAATCATCGAATGACTTCTTCCGCTCTGGGCGGAGCAAAACGGAGTATAAGACTCTTACTGACTAAAACCCATCTGTGTTCCTCCTAAAGTCCTTTGCGAATCAGGGCCGCGGTGACTCTTAACCACCACAAAAAATTCCGGAACCCTGGCAGGCAATAGCCTTGGTGGGCCCCGTCTGCTATGCTGATATCTCTTTGAGGCGCGCGTGGTTGTTATCGGACGGTGAGCCTCCAAAAAAAGTTATTTCCAGGGGTGTCACGGCGAGCATTGCGTCGTGACACCCCTGGAAATAACTTTTATGAAAATAAAAATAAATATTTCACTTCTGAACGTCATTAGCACGGACTTCCAACAGTTAGTAGTAGCAGTCAATTTCTATTCTTATCTAATTTACAAAATAAATAATCACGTATTTATTATCAGGTACATACAGAAGCATTTTTTTATACCTTAACAAAAAAGATTTTTACTGTTAGGCATAAAAATGCCAAAATACAAAAATCAAGAAAAACATTGTTACTCCATCAGAAAATTATCATTTTTACGTCTAATAAAAACAAAATAATTATCATTGTTTTATATGAATATTGAGACGATTAGATTGTGTCTGTTATACGAGGAACACCGTTGTTATAAAAACAAACATTGATGGACGTGTCGAACAAAAACATTTTGCTTGGAATTGGAGGGAAACAGGGAATTGTTTGAAATAAAATCATTTATAAAAAAATCATCCTTATCAACATTTTAACAAAAACAAATTAATTTGATCGAGGCAAAGTAAACAAAAATAGTATCTGCTAGTAGAAGTATTAAGATTGCGCTCCATATCGAATTAAAATTAAAACGTTTCTTAGACAAATGTTGAAATAAATCGTTGAATATCTTCACCGATTTATTGCAACATTAGTCTACACGCATAGATTATAATTATCTGTGGTATTAATTTTATCGGTCGTCTAACTCTACTCTTCCAAATTCACAGAACAATGTGATAGTTTTTTTTTTTTTTTAATTAATTGATAATCTCGCATTTGAGCTGTGCCTAACTGAGATTATTTGGTCGACGATGGACGCTTACTTAAAGTAAGTCTTGACTTTAATACTCCCAAGGCAAATCTAGATAAACCCATCAAGTATATAGTTCTTTTATAAACATTCGCTTTATGAGATCGGCTATTATTAAAAATCTTCTTAAGAGCGTTCATCCGTAAAAACTACGCTGGAGTCAAAATTGATGATTTCCGACGGACAATAAAACGATAATCTATTTAATTCGTAGATAAGATATTGACGTCAAATTATTGAGGATTTCATAATCTAGGGCTTGGCTGAAAAATATTTTCAAATTATCGTAAAGTTTTCTCATTAGAACAGTTTTTACTCAATGCCTTTTTAAAACTAGCGGTCGATGGTCTACGCAAATGCTAGATAATAGTAAAACCATAAACGACAAACTTATAGAAATATTACTATTAAAAAAACAATAACATTTACTAGTGCTTGGCTGAAAAAAAAAACGTAATTATTGTAAGTTTTTATACAAGAAAAGTATACTCAAAAGTGTCATTTTTAGCCACTTTTCGAGTTTTTAAACGTGTTATTTTAGGATGAAATCAAAGGTATTTTTGTTGTTTTTTAGACCTAGTAAATTAAGACATTTACGTTCTAAAACATGGTACATTTTTTTTTTAAATAACTTCTATATTAATTTTACTATAAATTATTTAGTACTACTATATAATCGACGCGGAATCGCACCAGCGCTCAGTGCCGGCCGAGGCCTTTCAGAGGTTGGACGTGTGTCGCTCCCGTTGCCGCGTGCTGCGTAAAATTGTATTATAGTTTGTCGAGTTTTTAGAGCGACTAGGACGAATTGATACTTTTTGTTTATTTTTTTTTTAACGAAACAAAACTTTGATGATTACGTATTTTAAAGTAATGGAGTTCAAATCATGAAAGAAGATAACTCTTTTTATGTATGATTTCATTTTTTTCCAATAATTATGGGTAGCAATAGGCGCTATACGGGGCAAAAAGGAAAAGTTACGGAAATTTGGCCAAGGCTAATGAAGCTAAAAGTACGTTACCGAGGAACCACTTTTAATGTCGTAGCTGGTTATAGCCAATTCGCATTTTTCTTACACGGGGATTTTAATAACCGATAGAAAATAGAAGGTCACATTCTTCAATATTAGGACATTAATAAAAAATGATGATTTTCGCTACGGTACTGGCAAACACAAACTTTAACCGATTCAGAAAAGAATATAAAAATACTGAGGGATATTCTGAACAGCGCCAAACAAATCTTTGAAGATCAGAGTGAATGTGACTTGTGCTACTGCACCAAAGAGAGAAAAAAGAAACAAACCAAACTCTCGAAGCCAAAACATTGATGTTAAAACTGCAACGCAATATCTGGCAGCTGGCTTATCTTTCTCGAAGTCTGCCCCACGATTTTACCAAAAACCGTGCAGAGCAGTTCAACACCATAGTAGCAAAGACTGTAGGTGGGAAACGCATAATTCCCTAAAAGATTCATATTCCGTCCGTTGTCATGCCGCTTGGTTAGTTTAAACATAGATAAACCTCAAACTACCCTTTATAAATGTGCCTACCAGAAAAGTCCAGGTCAATCCCTGAAACATTTAGAGCAAAACTTACAAAAAATAGAGTTTTTCTATAAAACAAAATCTGAAATGCAAAATACCTCGCCGAAAAATAAACTTTAGCACAGGGCTCGTGAACAAAGTCAATTACGCAAATGCATGTCAAACGCATGTCATGAACCCAGACAATTTCAAGCAGGCACATGTAGTTTTCCTTGAAAATTTAAAAACACTGACCTTAAAACGGCATTTCATTGAAAGGGATACAGTTCTTCAGGCTGTGAGTGCCTTGTGACTCGAGCTGAGAAGAAGTATTTTAACTGCTTCCAATTTTGCCAAAATTTGTAAACAACGCCCAAATTTGAATTCAGCACTACTCGTTAAATCTATTTTATATGGATATTATTTTTATTTCATGGCGATAACGTAATTTTCAATGTTAAACATGACTGGTATTACCAAGTTCAGGGCCAATTAAATATTTCAAACAAAAATGTGTGTCTTTTTGCGGTGTACACTAGTCCTGAATTTCCAATAAAAGTTGTAAAAATTTACAAAGTGTTGTAAAGAATTTCAATTTTGTAAAGAAAAAATGATTCCTCGTTTAACAAAATTTTATTATGTATGCGTTCTTCCCGAAATAATTGATCCCAGAAATAGCCGATCAATGCAATTGAGGGAAACTATTTTATGATTTATACAGCTTTTTTATCATAAATGATTTAGGTACTAAATATAACATGATAAATCTTTATTTAATTACCCACCTACTCATCCTAACCATAAAATGAAAAAAGCTATCAACAATCCACTAGAACTAATTACCAACACTTAAGTAGGTACAATTATTAATATTATTTTTCTCCAAAATAACTAGATTTCGTCTGTAGAGGATTTCAGATATGAAAAGGTATAAAGGCAAAATAATATTTCAAATATAATTATTTATCTATACTTATAATAAATCTGTAGAGAGGTCAATTCTGTACAAGGAATATATTTTCAAAATAACTATCAGGGGTGATTAGTGATCGATACTGGTGCCAAAAATGCAATCAGTAAAATTTTTGTCTGTCTGTCTGTATGTTCTTTATAGAAACAAAAACTACTCGACCGATTTTAACGAAACTTGGTGTAATTATTCTTCATACTCCTAGGCAGGTTATAGTATACTTTTCATCACGCTACAATCAATAGGAGCAGAGCAGTGAAGGAAAATGTTGGGAAAACGGGAGAAGTTACTCCATTTTTTAAACTTCCGTCGCGTGTGTAGCCTTAATGGTTAAAGTTACATAGAAATCATGTATTACGGAAATGTTTTACATAAAATTATCTAAAAAATATCCCACAACAGCATATGTCTATCTTTTATGGTTGACTCACAATAACACGTGTAACTCCCGATAGCTTAGCAGTTCGGAGCTTTCTGATTATATTTGTTTACTCTTACGTTTACAATACTCTCACTCATCCCTAATTAAAAAAGTTAACATTATTACCTATTCAATAAAAAAAATCATAGAAATCGGTATAGAAACACCAAACTTATACATGAATACAATAATAAGAAAGGTATAGGTTATTATAATATAATTTTGCACAGGCATTTCAGCCATTCGGGCATTTTTTACTTTCATTTCTTTTTTTGTTGTAAGTTGTACATATTTCACACACACATAGTGATCTATCAATGCTCAGCCCAAACCACTGAACGGATCGGGCTGAAATTTGGCATGCAGGTAGATGTTATGACGTAGGCATCCGCTGGGAAAGGATTTTGATTAATTCTACCCCCAAGGGATAAAATATAAACTTTGTCAATTTTAAACCGATCGGGCTGAGAGTTTCAAAATCGGGGGTAAAGTAACTATTCCACGCGGACGAAGTCGCTGGCAGAAGCTAGTTAATCATAAATCTACAAATCATAAGAATAACAATAATTTGTATTTAATTTCCAGTTTAATTTTTCTATAACAATACATTATTATTGCTCTAAAGCTAACGGATCAAAGTTGGTTAGTCGAAGTATAAAGAGAGCGCACGCGGCTAGTCTACGCACACAGTTACCCACGCTTCTGTGTGAGTGAAATTTGCGAACTATTTACCTAAACCTGACGTTCCGCGTTAGGCATGAACGCTCTTAAGCCAATTTACCAAATTTTTCTTTCAAATATTCTAATATGAGATTATCCTCAAAAAGAACAACCACAACGAAAAAAAGAATACACAGAAAAAGCTTAATAAAATAAACCGTTAAAGAAAAGATGATATTTGATCACATTAATCGAACATTCAAAGTATTTGTCTTTTGGCTCCGAACCCGTCCCACTTGCGAAGGGAGAGCGTTCGAGAATTTCAATTTAGGAGAAGAATGTGCCGACATAACGTGTGGCCCGAGATATTTTGATAGGACATGTTCTCCGTGAATAAATTTCTTTCCTCATATTAAAAGTTTTAAGCGGTTTTATTTATTATCAATTTGTGGCCGACCATGTAATAGTTCGAGGCAAAATTGATTTTTCACTAGCAGAATGTTTTAATTTTTTTAATATTCAGTCATCGCAGAATTCATGTACAAAACATGAATTCTGCGATGAGAAATTATATAAGTTAAAGTATTTCGGAGTAACTAGTCTCGTTTATAAAATATGTTTTCTGAGAAAATCGTTCAGTAGATAAAAATTCAAATGGCATTTTAATCAAAAACTGTTAGATGAAAATACCATTTGAATTTTTATCTACTTCAAAAGACAAGTTATTTTTTAAACTTTCTTCTTATATTTTTCTGAATTTGATAGAAGCTTTTGAAGTTGTCTTCATTACATCACATTATCTGTGAATCTGTGTAGTTAAAAAAAAATACGATGCGTCTTTATCCTTGTATCAGAATCACACAAAGTACCAATGGTTGGAATTTTCAATTTGTGTGGTGGAATACGACCGCAAGTAAAGAACGTTGAAATCTGCATGTAGTCTGTAGAACGCACGCCGCGCACGCCTGTCCCCTACCTCCTACTGGGTTAGTTCCCGATTTATTGTATCAATTTTGTATAAAGCCAGTAGGTGAAATAAGCGAGGAGAAATATGTGCTAGCGCGCGCTTTTCACCTCCGCAGTACTGCAGCAGACAATACGAAAGAATTTAAAAAGGAAACTGATTCTTCTAGGATTTTTCAGAAGATTCTGCTTCTGTGTGAAATTAGGTAGAATCGACTTTTCAGAGATTTTTAACACAATTCTGAATCTAGAGCCAGCTTGGTCCAAATATTTTAAATACCTTTTTGAACTAAAACATGTACATATGTAATGTGTATCAAAACCACGGTGTTTAGGTTCTTGTTTTTATAAGTTGATTTTTAAAAATGCACGAAAAACCAGATAAAGCAGATAACTGACTACACGGACTTGTACTTGAAATATTCAGTTGTATGCACTGCAAATCAATCTTAATTAAAAAAAACGAAGACACGTCATAACCAAAAAGTAAATCACAAAATACCAAAAAGTAATAAAACAAGCATTTAAAAATGAACTTACATAATAGGTTAAAAGATAAGTCTGTTTTCATAAACCATATCAAATTCATTACGACAATAAAGTCCCAAATGTATTTACGAGGGATCACGTCATGAATAAATTTTGTCAACAGAAAGTTTGATCTGCGTGAAATAGCTGCGGTAACTTAGACAATGCTTTAAAAACAGAGATTGTAACTTGTTTGAAATGATGTGAGATCTCTCTTGTATTTCTCGAATGGGTGAGAAAAGGTATTACAGGCCGACTTCATTAATTGTTAATCTTTCTTCAGGTCATAAAAAAAAATATTGATTGAAAAAGCAATATATAAAAATGATAAAATTGTAGTAGAAGTTGTACATATTATGCCTACTTTTCAAACTATTCTCAGAGAGTTAAAAGTATCCTGTGTATGTTCACATGTTTTGACAGTTATGTTTTGAGTACAAATCCTAGCGTTGCAACCTGGAACCACTGAAATTTCCTGATGGGAAAAGTCAATTAATTACTTGATTTTTTCTCGACAATAGGTACTTTCATAGGATCATGAACTATGATTGTAGGCTACCTCTTTATAGGCATATTCCTCTGATTAACCTACTAATATTATAAATTCGAAAGTTTGTAAGTATGGATAGATGGATGTTTGTTATTCTTTCACGCAAAAACTACTGAACGGATTTGGATGAAATTTGCACACAGATGGGTTATAACCAGGATTAACATATAAAATAATTTTTAGGGAATATCTATTCCCACGGGATCAAAACTTATGCGGGTGAAACCGCGGGGCACTGCTAGTCGATTATATTACCGTAATCATAGCCACGTCCAACCACGACGTCGACTGCTGAACAATTGAACATGGACCTACCAATTAGGTACACATGAACATAATTGCCACGCTTGGAAGATGTAGACATAATATATACCTATCTAAGCATATAATTTTATTATAGAGTAACTTTATATGCAATTTATCTTTATGCCCGCGTAGATTTTCCAGACTACGTGACATATTTCCATGCGGTTTGCGTCACTATTTTATTCAGAATGATTTATTTGAATCTAGAAAAGACGGATTTGATTGGTGATAGATTAACATTAAACTTGAATATAATGAATAAATCTCAATTAATTGTTACTATACAAAAAAATCGGCCAAAAGCGTATCGGGCCACGCGCAATATAGGGTTCCGTAGTTGCCCCTAATAATGTGAACTTAATTAAAAAATGTTTTGTTTGTTTAATATAGTTTGAGTTCTAGGTAAACTCAAAAACTACTGGAACGATTTCAGAAATTCTTTCACCATTAGAAGGAATGCTACATTACCCTGAGGCATAGGCTAATTTGAAAAAAATGACAACGAAGTGCGAAGCCGGGACAAGCCACTAGTTTTAGATATTTTGGTATGGTCAATGAATTTACATTTATAACGTGTTTTATGCTAGTAACAACGTCATCTCAGTTATGTTCAAAGCAATTTGAACGAAAATCTCCTTTATACTTCTCCGAGTACATTTTTTTAGTTGATCGACTATTAGAGTAACTTGTGAAGCCTTCTTAGCCGAGATATTTTTCCTTTTAAATTCAGCATACTTCCTACTCCCGTGATTTTTTTCACATTTCCAGAAGCAACCGTTTAGCCGGTAGATGGGGGGACACTGGACTCTAACGGCATCATTAATATGTGCATTCATGCCGAATTACAGCTTTGTATTCCCTTTAGTCTCTGAGCAATACCGTGGACAGACAGACGGACAGACCGAAACTATAAGGGTTCCTTGTTGACTACGGAACCCTAAAAACCGAACGTGCTCGCGAAGCAAGTATGATTTTGAATGAAAACAGACATCTTTCACATTTGAGTTTGAAGCGCAACTGCTCAATAATTGAGATGTATGGGCAGTTTACACCAACAACACAATGCGACCAGAAAATATATAGCATCCAGCAGAAATATTCAAAAGTCATCTATCGTTTTATGAGTTTTGTTTGGCTCCAGTTTTGGTTGGAGGAGTTATGGCGAGATTTGTATTTTTCATCGTGTGAACAGCCTTTCGTCAGAGGCTTTTGATCGGAACCGTTCCTACCTTTAAATGCCACGAGCTGAAGTTTATTTTCATACATAGGCAGAGTACAGGTTTTTCGAAATAGAAAGGAATGGCCGGCAATATTTGTTCATTTTATACGAACAAAACGCCCAATAAAAATAGGTAAAAATCTTTCCAACAAAAGCATGACGTGGGTCATGATGTTTTGTTTCTTGGTCACATTGATTTTTAAGCAAGAAGGTTCAAATAATAATTCTGGAATTAACTCGTAAATGCCCTCCACAAGTACCTACTATACAATAGAAAAAAATATAGATTGCAGTGACCTCTCGTATCAAGCATAATAACAACATTAATTTGGTTTATTTGGTTGATATGTACATATAAGTACTAATTCCGTTAGATGTTACGAGGTTGCATCAGCTTAAATTAACAAAAGATTTGTATTATACCTACTTTCTACAACAGTTTTTTATCTCTACTGAAAAGTTGTTCAGTTTACATATACGAGGTACCACATCTAGACCGACGATATGATAGATAAATCAATCTAAAAGTCTATTTGGTAAAAAAAAATACAAATGCTTGCACCCAAGGTACTTCGCTTATATTTGGAGCTATTTTATTAGCATTGGTGCTCTTAAAATCGGTGTTCAAATAATAATTACAAAAAGAAAAAAAAAACATAAAAGAACTTCAAAACTTAGAAGACTCAGATATTTATTATTCAAGCTTTTATTTAATTAAAACTTACGCGCAATGGATCAAAAGCGCAATAAAGTCAAAGTCAAAACGTATATTTTAATTAGGCCATCAAACGCCACTTTGGAACGTCATCATTTACAGTTAACATAATAAAGTGACTCTAGCGTCCATTCGCAAAGGCACTCGTAGACCTTATGGAGAAGAACGGACAAGAAATTTCATAGTTACTCTTTACAAATAAATGTTTTATAATATTCGGTATAAAAAAAAATCATATACATATGTGACGACGATTCACCAAGTGCCCAAGTAGGTACTATATGTCACTGCTCTTTTTTTTTTGAAAGGACCTCTCGCAGTTCAGCACACTAATGCTGGTTACTGCTTAACCGAAGAATCCTGTCGTGGCCTCAAATGAATTTAAGGCCCCCAGCCAGGGCGAAAACTACTTAAAAACTAAATGACCGCTCGCTAAGGGCATCCCCTGTGGGACAAGGGCCTCAATAAGTCACTGCATATGCATATGTGTATATAACTACTAGTAGAAGTATAACTAGTTATAGAACCCAGTACTTATTACCAGCAGAAGTAAACTTATTAATTTTCTAAATAAGCACATGATACTCACATATTTACAAATATTGAAACTGTATAAGTGAACAGAAAAAATATAAGACTGAACTGGTAAAATTGACACAGGGCTATAATCGTTAGGTTCTTGACAATCACCCGATTTGAACAAAGGGTCAACTTTACTGTGTTTCATGAGATCTAGAAATACTCCTTGGTCTACACTAGTGAAATATGACAGCTAAGTAGGGGGCAATAGTTTCATTGATAGACCTACAAACTTTTACTGATATACCCCAAAGATCTTCTGTTGGTTTAATTTTAAGATCTTTAAAAGCTTTTATAATGGCCTGGGGGTTTTTGTGTTGAAAGTCAAAACTCCGATTGACATACCTTTACATTCTTTCTAAGTAAGGAAGCAGAGAGCGCGGGTGACGAGTTGAGAACTTCTATAGTTTTAAGAGGAATATTAGCAAAGATGTTTTCAAATTCCTGAGCTACCTCCGCACCCGAGTTTATTGGGGCTTTTACAGTATTTAAATTAAATTTAGTTTCACGCTGTTTCTTCCTACCACTACTAAAACTATAACTAAAATTCATATTTACGTTTATTTTGTAGACATTCCTTTTAGTAAACATTTTAAAATGATAAACAAGACATGTATATTACAAGTTAACTCACTAACAAAAAAATAAATAAAAATAAAATGGTGACCATAAAATTTGTGCTAGTGATTGGAAAATAATCTCGTAGATATATATAGCCCCAAAAATCATAGTAACCGAAACCCGTGGTTGACACAATAGGGTAGTTGACTAAAAAATCTTATTAGTCCGTCAGATAGATTTCCAAAAAATATTGGAGACGTAGGTATTTTTTATTTTTTCACATAAAAAAAAAATAAAGACGATACAGTGCGTTGAAAATTCGTGTGACGTCACTACCCGCTACAATTTTTACCGGGCCGTGACGTCACACGCTCCCACTCCTGATCTTTGATGCTTTTATGTTCGTCAGTTTTTATAGATTCGATAAAGGAAAAAATACGTGTCCAATATTTTTCTATATTCTAACTGACGGACTAAGCATAATCATATAATTTTTACTCAGGCAACATCCCTATTCCCAAGGCGTAATATTCAGCTGACGTGTTCTATATTTTTCTTTAATTCAGGGCAACGTATGGTTTTATAATATGGGTGACACAAAATCATGTTTTTAATTTATAGCATTTTTCAGTCATTCATTTTTCAGTATTTTGCTGGAATTGGTCACAAATTAGTTTGCCAGTTTTTTTTTTACAAATTATTGCAACTAACATGATTATAATTGAGAATCATTTATAACATCACACCTGTATTTTGCAAAGAGGTTAAGTAGAGGCTTATTTTAAGTCAGTTAGGCTTATTCTAGGTCATCAACTGCTCATAGACAATACGTGTTGGAAAAACCTCATAAAATGTATCAAAAAATTTGGAGCAACCATGAGGTACACTTTTTTGCCTTTTTTAAAATCTAAAATATTTTATTTTTTACTATTTTACTTACGAAGACTTTCCGAAGAATTCATTGTTAGTTTAAAAAACGACTTTTCATTCTATCATTAAGTCATAAGAGAAAAAAAAAATCTGCTACAAGAAATTCAAAAGGCGCAAGGAAGATGTCCCCTATCAATATACCAATCGACAAGAGGGTCGTTTTAGTTTTACGGCGACACAAAATATCCAAACAGTTAATAAAAATCGTAGCCGGTCTTATGGCCCCCCGTGCGTGACCCAATCGCCTTACACATAACATTTTTACAACACATAAATTCTCTACTCATATTTCCCAGTTTAGTTACATTATAAAAATAACATGTAGTAAAATATTACTAGGATTAACCTCCTGCCTCGCTCCCAGTATAAGTGTCAATAGAGATTTTTCATTGCAAATTTATAATGTAGTTTGCAATGAAACCGGTTTGAATTGCACAGTTTCGTGCGGTTTTTGCATGTATTAGTTTAAGCACTTGCTCTTTATTAATTTATTACATTAAATTTGATATGTTTTTTTAATGCAATAAGAGTTACAATAAAGATTCATCTTGAATACTCATGTTCACTCACTCACTAAAGTTTATTACACTTCTTAAGCTAATGAAAAGGTGGTTTTAAACGAAAATGTTTTTACAAGTTATTTTACCTATCTGCACTATTTTACTTAAAATGGGTGATTTTATTTTTCTTTGGGTTACGATTTGGTTTTATAGCTCAATTTGTCTTCACATGCATTAAAGGATTGTTCTAACGGTTCTTAAAAATGATTTATGATATGTTTACTGGTCGCAAGTTTTTCTGCATTGTCATACTCGATATTTTTGACTATCTGGTTCAATGAAAAATTAACGTGCTAAAAAACATTGTGCTAGATAATGATAGAAAACTTCTGCTTGGAAAAATATATCACAAAAAAAAAACTTTAAAAATGTTTCCTGCTTTACAAGTCCAAAACGAGTAATACCTGTCTGAAATTCTGTCATAATGTTTCTCAATAGAATTGGCGTTCCAATTTAACTGGACGCAGCTGAATACCCGGGTTTTACATCGAGTGACTGCCTATCTGGCATCCAAAACCCAGCAACTGGGTAGCAAGACAGCCCTAAGCAAGACTGGTGTAAGATTTCCTGGCTTCTGCTAACCTTAGTGGCTGTGAAAGGTCTCCGAATGACAGCCGGTAGCAACGCCTTAACGTACTTTCTAAGGCATCGAGGGAACTAGGTATATTAAGATGAATCACTGCTTATCCTGCAAGGTCGCATCATGTGGCTGTAATTATTCAACCAAGAGTTCTTTGGTGAGTTATCTCTATCTGAATAAAAATGGTCATAGTAACATGTGCGACAGTGTTACACGCGCTCTTCCAAAAAAAAAAACAACCTTCCTACCCAAAAAAATCTTTCCATATCCGTCATTACCTTAAAATTTTCCCCATAATCACAGCTGATTATAAAAGCGATCAAACAAGAAAGTTTCGTTACAATAAATAAACAAAGCTTCGGGGGTGGCTCGCAGTAGATAAAACCCTTATGGGCGTCGGCGACAAGTGATGACGGTCACGTTTTTAATCACCCCAGCCTCATCCGTGACGCGTCGTAGAGTTTGTGTATACTTGTACTTCGAGTCGGCTTGTCCATTGAAGCTTTGGCGTACCTAATTATTTGCGACGTGGGCTGTCTTGAGGGAAATGTTCTCTTACGATGCCAACTATTTCAATCTACGGTAAAAAAAAAAAACAATTTTATTAACTTAACAATCAAATTAACTAAAGAGAAACTCCACAGATGATGTAAATGTGGTTATATCTAAAAACAACATAAAATAATGTAAATATTTTCTTCTCTGCCACAAAGGTGCTTTACAAGCTATTTACTTATATTTTAAATAAAATGATCTGCGTGTCTGTTTGTTTCTTCCAGGTAATATTCGATTTTGAAGTAACTAGATTTTTTGTCATGTTACTACACCAGACTGCGCGAAATAACGGTAGTGTGAGTATGGTATTTATGAATTAAATGTTTTTTTTTTACGATAAGTTTCGATCAATATTTATTACTTCGGTGGAGTAATCTCTCTTAAATTTTATAAAAAACTGCTTATATACATAGGTATGTGCAGTTTTTAAATAAAAATTGGAGATGACGCAAATTTTCCTATTTTATTTAGAGATATGATGAAAAAAGTATTTTCAAACTCGACATGAATTTGGCAGTAGTATAATATTTTTACGAATAATATAAGAAGTGAAAATAACGAAAAAAAGGATAAACAGTTGTTCATGCCTTTACAATTACCTTTATGACTGCACGTAGTTTTTAAAAACTCTGTTAAAGAGATTTTCTAGTTCATTCAGTTAGTTACTCAATATCTTGTAATCTGGTCGTCTATTTTTTAACCGACTTCTAAAAAAGGAGGAGGTTCTCAATTCGGATGTTTGTATGTTTTTTTTAAATGTTTGTTCGCGCATAACTCCGTCGCTTGCCAACGGATTTGAAAAATTCTTTTTTTGCTAGAAAGGGTATACTTCCCAAATGGTCCCATGAAAATTTTATCGAAATCGAACAAGCGGTTTTTTTGTTAATTTCAATAAATGATAGCAAATCTGTCGGGATAGCTGAAATCGCATGTTTGTTCATTGTTTATACCAATTTATACCACGTACGCTGTGATGGGTATGTTTAGCTGGGAGTGAACCACTAAAAAGTGAAAAATAAAAAACTTTTTACAAAAAATAAAACCGACTTCTAAACAAAAAAACCAAAAAGTATAAAATAACTTTAATTTCGGAAGTCGGTGTGTTCAACAACAAAAAAGCAACCAAAAACACCGAGTTCCGAAATTAAAGTTATTTTATACTTTTTGGTTTTTTTGTTTAGAAGTCGGTTTTATTTTTTTTAAAAAGTTTTTTTTTTCTATGAATGATTCGTTTGGGAAAAAAGTAATAAGTAGATATAGGTAAGCTAGGCTAGGTAGGTGGGTAGGCTTATAATATTTTTTTCTGTTACAAAACTAAACGTAAATAATAATAATTTTGTAAGATCGATAAGGTCAAACCACTTTCAAATTAAAATAAAACTGTCCTTATTGACCCCGTGTTTTTATAATCCCCTCAATCCAATAGATTTAACCTTAACCTCATTTAATTTCCCCGAACTAGTATAGGTTTACAGAAACTATTTCAGTACCCGAGTCCTTTATCCCTGGTCACCTTTGTCAACACCGTCAACGCTGCCCTATTTTTTAGCCGCCATAGGACAGATACTTTTTCATATTTATTTTTTTATTGTGTGTAGGACATTTTGTGGACACAGTATTTGTCGTTTACTTATATCCTTCGCTCCGAACGGAAATCACGAACTGGAAAATAGAAACTATAACTATTTGTACAGTATTTATTGAACAAGCTCCTAATATTATTTTGGTTTTATTGGGTTCTGTTTACTTGTGAAAAATCATAAATATGAATATTTGTGAGGTATGAAGTAAAACATTCTGAATTTATTTTGATATCTAGTTAAACTTTTACTCCTCGTAGCAGCGTAGCAGCTCGTAGCGCGTTTGAAGCAAAATCGTTGCATACTCGTAGATTTGAAGTAATAGGGATGGGGAGATATTGTTAATAGAAAACACTTTTCGGAAAATAATGGAAAAAATGTTTAAGATTTAATTAATTTTGCGCGAGTCACAAACACACGCGTTTCTTTCCTTCCTTGAATTACATTGCGTAAGCAGTTGAAGCAATCTAATTTAACAACATTGCTAAAAATAAATTCATTCAACTTATTTTTAGATGCTTCATGAAGAAACTCGAGAGTAAAATAAGTAAAATTCCCTCACGAAGAAACTAATGCAATATTATCGGAGAAAATGTTTGTTTACTTAATAACTTAGTACAAAATCCAGTGCAGCTTAGCCGGCCTTCGGCTGGAAATAGGAAAACATAATGCTATAATGTGGCGGCAACGATCGGGCTCATCTGTTGCAGGACCGATAATCGTTCGGCTAAATGAGTTCTAGACTTGAAACTGTGCCCAGGGAACATTATTATGGAGTACAGACAATGGAAATTGGGTTTTACTGTCGCATATGAGAATGTTGGGAAAACTATGTGTTAAGTGTAAAAAAATAAATTGAATATTAAGCATTAAATATATTTTAGTTATGTTTAGTTCATCACTGTCGGCATCGTGTTAAGTAGACGTTAAAATACAGCGAATGATTGAATATCTAGGAGAATCTCAAGTGAAAATTTCAATTTCAATCTTTATAATTAATAAAATTAAATTATACTTCAACTCAACAACTATGTTTAAATGAACCTGAGTGTGAGTCTCTGGTTTTATTATGATATTAAAAAAAAAAGAAATAGGGATTAACAACGAGTAAAATACAAACTTGTTACACAATACGATTGAGTGTGATACCCACTCAATTACAGACAGCCAAAACTTACACACTAATGTGTTTACATGCTCCGACTAAATATTACTGTAACCAAGTTAAAAATGTAAGCTATTGACATACTAATTCTAAGGCTAAGATGATAAGATTACAAAAAAAAAAACGATATACAGGTTTATTTGATATGATAATAAAATTATTTCAGTACAAAAAATTATGTCAATACTTAATATTGATTAAAAATTATACATAAAATATATTATGACAGTAATGTTGCCTCAGAACTACGGAGTGCCTGTAAAATGCGCCATCTTTTTTTGAAACATCGCTGTTATGCTTTTCGCACTTTACAGTAGGTACTTCCCCAGATTAGTTTATTCCACAAGTTTGTCACAACTTCCACAACAAAATAAGATTTAAATTCCCCCATGTCGCCCCATGTTCAGTATTGTTCAGAGTATGTTCGCTCAATCGCGATATGAACTGCGAGCAATTTCTCAAGCAACTGTTCTGTCAGTTGTGACGCGTCGCGGAGTCAAGAGGCTAATAAATAAAATGGCTCCCCTTCCTCCAATTTTACATAAAAACTGTCTCATCCGCAATCTGCATGTTTATGAGCGAATATTCTATAAACAAGTCGGAAGCCACGGCTTATGGCGTATGTCGGGGACAGCAATATACAGAATTGCATGCAAATAAGATAAGGGTAATAAATTCGAGCCCTGCTCTTTGTAGTTATGTTTTGTTTTTGTCTAATGTTGCGTTCTTTTAATTTGCATACGATATATTTTTTTAAATTGATATTATTCTGAATTTGTAATGTCTACGTTGGGTAGATTCATGACGTTATCCGCGATGGGTTTGTTTATAATTACTTACTTGTAGTGTCAATCTTTACTTCTACGATACTATTTTCTATTTCTAAAACTTACACGTAAATAGAAAATGCTGATATAGTAGTTATACGTTGTATCGTCTTCATTAATTTTAATGGTCTACCTTGCATTTAGTGCGTTCATAAACTCAATCACCATTCCTTTCAATTTCAAAGTAGGACCCAAACCATTAAAAATGATAATGATCCAACTTGGCATAAACAATATTTCAGGGATATTTTGGGTCCATCAGTAAATCACTAGGGAAGGATTACTCATCGACGATGTCCAAACAAAACGGCTCATTGACTAGCTGATTAATTGCAAGGAGACCCGCGGTGACATTCCGATGTGGCAAAATATGCAAAGAAATAAATACGCCCTAATTGTCTAATGACTTAGAAGCTTTGAGGCTTTCGCCCCTCTGCTTTGCTGTTGTCCTGGTAGCTTTCCGGTGTTGTTTTTGAAATTAAGGAGATCCTATAATACTCTTTTGAATGGGTACCGATAAATATACTTATATCGTCTGTAGAATAATAAAACAAGGTAGGTTAACAAGAAAGGTTTTCTATATAGTAAGTAAAGTGTTATCTCATACAGTAACATACTTACTTATATGTTGCCTAATATGTATGTGTCCAGACACGTGCGTGTTGATCTGCGTCAAGTACATATTTAGTCAAAACAAACACGATCCACGTTAAAGCAGAAATACGAGTACTTCCATAAAGGTGAGATATGAATTTTGAATATTATTAAAAGAGCTTTCTACTGAGAATAAAAATATTAAACCAACCGACAACATCATTTTGTGTTAACACGTAGTTGTCATTCTGGGTTGCCGACGCGAGTGCGTCGTGTTTCACATAAGTGGGGATTTGGCAAAAAGGTGGTAATAAGGTATGCAAGCCCTCTTTCCTTTGTCGGCCACTCGCTCGCAACGTGACGTGAATCACCACACGAGATTCGCTAACTCTATGCGAAGAATCCGAGAGGTGAAATGTAGACGACACAATTCGTAAAAGTGTTTATTCATTCATACGTTTCGAAGCTAAGCTTTCTGTCGATCGGCGACTATCTCTGGAATTCGGCGGGGATTGTGGAGACGCAAAGCGGCGTTCTATTCGGTGAATAATGCGAGTGCTGGGGGTATTCTCATTTATTATAGAAACTCAAATTTGTATCATAGTAAAGGTAGAAGGCGCGTGTAGCCGGGCGAGGTCGAACGGCCGCATCATTGTGCGGGCAGGCCGCGGGGCGCGATCACAATGCCGCCGCTGTGACATTTTCGCTAATGGTTCCAGGGTAGGCACAATAAAACGACAATACGACAGGAGATAAGGTGGCAAGTGAAAATTTTAGGACGAGATTAATTCAATTCCGACGCGGGTGGCGTCTGGATACTTGCTGAGACAATCTCCATCTATGTATGTGAGTTTTGTTTTGAGGAATAACTAGTTTGTGTTACAGAATTTAAAATATTTTTATTGGTTTTAAAACTTTGCGTTTTAAGATTTTGTACGTACTATATATTTATCAGCTGCCTGATAAGTAGGAACAAACAATGTCTTATTTGAAGGTTACAAATTGCGTAGGCTGAATATATCAGTAGACAGACACATTTAAATATTTCCGTTCTGCAGCGATTCAAGATTCTATTAGAACGATTTAAATTATTTATCTATGGCTATTAAGTTTTTGCTCACCCATAATGTCTTCCACAAAACAACTGCTAAGTCCACCTCTCACATTCCTTGTTCTAGTATTTCCAGCGGTCCAGCTCCCGCAAAATCGGTCAAATACCCTGCTTACGATTTGTGGTCTAAAAGTACCGTGACTAGGATGACTTAGTAGGTTCTTTGACTATTTTTTTTTTAATATACGAAACTTTAAGAAAATCCAAGTTTTATAAACAAAAAAATTATTTTACCCTGTTTGAGTTATACATATATGTATTACGTATTACTAGCAGATTTACTGAAAAATTCGTTCAAATAAATATACTAACTCTACCATTACCTACCATTTAATCTCTACAAATTCGGTACTGGATCCAACGGATTATGGCCACTTTAGTTTTATTAAATAGCTGTTTTACTAGAATTGCATGTTAGGAATAATATAATTCAATTTAAAATGAATAGTATAATTGGGTTTGTTATTTTCTGTTCTGCGATGAGAACAAAATGGGATCACAAAAAATATACGTAATAACCTCCTTTTTTGAAGTCGGTTAAAATATAAGAAGTAGGTAAGTAATAAGTTTTCGTCAAGATTTACGATAATTATACTAGTTTTTTTTCCGCGGTTGCGTGAGGCTCGCATAGCCATATTCAATATGTGATAGTATAGCTTTTCTTAATGAAAGAATGTTCATAATCAATTAATAAAAAAAAAGAAATTCCAAAAATGTTGTTGAACAAATATACGAACAAAAACTCTATTTGTAACTATTCTGATTTGCAGAATAGTAGCTTGAAAATTTGCTGATACCGACATGAAATGGCAAATAACAGCAATTAACGGTCGACGCGGGGATGCGTGTCCTTTTCTCTATTTTGACCTCTCAACGGTTTTTCAATGAGGATGTACCGAACATCGCTTTGAGCCCTGAAAGGGTTATCCTCGGTACTCAACGATGCTTTTATATTTTTATCAACGTCGAATAAATTGCTCCAATGTGACTACAAAAAATCCATTTGCAAAATGTCTCGCCGGATTTATTCTACGCAACTATTAAATAATTTTTTTATGTAGGAACTTTGAGGGTATAAAGGGACCGCTTGATGATATAGTTAATTAATATTGCCTTTTGCCCTGAAAGGGAATTCTTTGAATATTTTTCTAGTAATTCATAGAGGTTTCTAGAGGAAGCCACGTTGTTCAGGAATGTTAGAAAGTATTTTAAATATCGTTCTGGCTGTTTACTTAGTATAGGTAAAGCGGATGAAAGAAATATTTTTGTATGAACAACAAACAGAAATCGGTTAGCTTTAAGTTAGGTACGGTAATGTTTCAAATCCGAAGATTGATTTTATGATGGTAATTTGGAATGAGCGTACCTTTTCGTATTGGTGTCTGGAAAATCTTTGATGTTTCACAGATTTAGTGTCATATTGAAGTAGATTTTTAAAATCGTACATTAACTCTCGTACCTACTTTTATTTCAAAAGTAACTGTCCTTAAATTTTATATTTTAATGGTAATGGCAACTGGCAACAATTTTATGTTATATTCTGTTGTCATAATGTTTAGTGCAGGTACCTAAGTATCTAGTACTTATATCAAAAAAGGCATAGTCCAGTTCATCTGTCTAGACGTCATAAAGGTCGGCTTTATTATTATGTCCGTTTACACTCTGTCCAGTGGCCTCTAGCAGTTACTTTAAAATATTAAAATGCAATTGATTTTTATTTATATGTAATACAGGTTTTTACCTAGCTCAGAAGTCAGGGTTTTCATTTGATTCTTGTAAAAAGTTTGTGAATAAATTTATTATTATTTATAGCTAAGTACACTACTTGATTATTACGAGAACACTGACTTGATTAAATTCTTTTATCTTAATTATAGTGAGGATTATATATCTGTAGCTGTCTGCAAAAATATGAATAGTTAAATTATTCATCTTTGCTTGTTCGTGCAATAACAGTCTGTCTATTCTAACTATAAATCAAAAACCATCTACTGTTATTAATTCACAAAACATTCACACTTGAACTAAAACAAAATATCCCATTCACTAATTCCTAGATCCATTTTTTCCATGTTTCCGTAACCGTAACAGTGTAAAGTACAATAGTTTAGTATTATGAAGCGTTCCACGTTAACGCAGCGGAGGCTTGCACTTTGTGAAATGAAACCGAGTCTGAAACAAAGCGCTCCCTGAACGCGGCCCGAAACACTGCGTAAAGGTTCACACACACGATACCGCGAACCACGCACGGATTGATCTCTATAGTTCAAAGAGTATTGAGATGCTTCGCCGAATCCTGCATCCCGTAGAGCCCGATTAGTTGATTGAAACCGCGCAGTATATATCAATCCGTTAACATCTATTGTTTGAAGGTCTCGTCATCCGCTCTATTTCATAGTATCACAGACTACAGACTTCGTGAATAGCCCGTTTGTTCATACTCTAGGGATTAACTTTGTATGACACAGGGAGGAAAAGTACCTACTTGTACGGAAAAGGCCCAAATGAGGCATAAGATTAAGGTAAGGTATACTACTTTAGAATGAGCAGAAATACTGAATGTCTTATCATACAAAATAATAATATTGACATACATTTTATTTGTTAGACCCGGGAACTGTGCCCACGACCTCATGGTTGGCAGTAGCGCTTACGACCACTATACCACAGAGGCAGATCGTTACTGATAAATATCAAATAATGAAACTTGGCTTATACAAAAACAGCTTTATATATTTGTATAAAAGGATACTACAAGACAATTGTTAGGTACCTTAATGTATTCGCACCTTAAATTTCACAGACAAGTCCGCGCCCACCTTTAGGCATCGTTGCTGAGTTTATGCTTTGACAACCCAAACGATGTCCTAGACAAACAGATTCCCGTACCATGATTTACTGAATCTTACGAAATACGCCTGGCTAAAGCCGCAAAAATGAAAAAAAAAAAAAATTGTGACAGTCTGCTGGTTTGTATAGTAAGGTAAAGACCTTACTATACAAACCAGCAGACTATCACAATTATTTTTTTTCATCATGCCCCTCTCTAAAGAGAGAGGGGCATGATAAATATTACGTGGAGACGTAGTTTAGTCTTATGGGTGAGGTATATACGGTGTGTGGTAATTGGGTGCATTCCTTGAAATGGGTTTCACAAGAACTAATTTGCAACCATTTTGACCATGATAACTTGGGCGTTCAAATTGGGTTATTTTTGATTTATTGAATTTTAAAGTTTTTTTTTTTAATAACGTTACCTACTCGCGGAACTTATTCGTTCACGTGTCATCGGAAAGATATCAGTTTATCAACTCGAGTAGAGTTGATTTTTCACAATTAAACAGTTTGGTTGACAGGGAGAAAATATTCCAATATCCTCATAAACTTTTATGACTCTAAAATAGCCCAGTAAGTTTGATTATTTTTAAGTTATTAGTCAGTAAAAATAAATAAACCTATCATAAACTGAAGTAAACTGATAAAATCATAACAGAATGTAACAATTTTCTTGACTGGACATAAAATTCTATTCCATCCATTTCACTTAGTTTGATTTAACGCTACTACTCTGTAACAATACACTAATAGCAAAGAAAATAAAATGAAAAACAACTTTTACAAAGTAAAATGAAAGCTGCTGTCCAAAGGCAATAAGTATATTAATTTATTATTCGAGTAAAAGTAAAAAATATAATGTGCGGACTAATAGGAAGTTTTGACATGTGCGGCTTTGTAACAAGCCTGTACGGAATGTTTTAGTATTATTAACATGCATGTGTAACACTGCAAAGCTACTACTTATGTTTATTTAAATTTATAATGATTTATTTTGATTTACTTCATGTAGAGAGCTATATAATGATAACCTCGTGGCGAAATAGCAACAGCCGCACGGGTCAAACTTCAAGGTTATGTACCGCTTGCCGAGGTTAATTCGTGGATGGATAACCATCAGTTTAATACCAAGTTTTCTCTGTGAACGTTCAGCCTAGTTTTAACTGTCATTTGAAATCTTTCACAGATAATACGGGTAACCAAACGGCCGAAAGCATGTTTTTTTTAATTATGTCACCTATTTACTGGTTTGTGGAGATGAGATAGGCAGTCGCGCCATGTAAAATAAGGTGATTTTTACATGGCTTTTTCCGTCTGAAAAGGCAACCGACCTCAAAATAATTAGTAAAAGGCTAAACAGACAGATTGATATTGTTTTGGAACCTTAACAAACCATATTTTTTTGCAAGTGATTAATTGAAGATTCATTGTAATTAAGTTTTTTTAATAATATTCCTAGACTTCGATTTTAAATTTGATTAACCAAAAGATTTAATAATATTCCTATCTATGTACGGCCAGTATAAATACAGTAATCTGGTTTAAAACGCACCCACTATACAGGAGAAATTTCTAGTGCTTTACCAACGTTTAAAAAAAACCTTCTTTACCAAAACCGCTTTAAAAATAGAACAAAGCGCAGTTTGTCAGTTGTTTACCATCCCACGGTAATTTCAGGAGTCAACTCAGGAAAATAACCTGGTGTAGTGGCCCCGGGCGATGAGCGAACAATCTGTCACTACAAAGTAATGCTGCAAATTTTGAAACAAGCAGTTTGGTGATATTTTTCTAAAATAAATTTGAATGTTGCCCGGTGGCAAAATGGTATATTATATCGTGTTTAATGAAGGTAATATAGGAGATATAAAAGATTTCCACACCCTTTAGAAATCTTTATTCCAGTTCGGAATTTTACTTATGGGATATTATGTTCGATCATACTACTACGTAGAAAATCAATATCAGTAAACAACATTTATTTTTGTTGTAAGTCTGTGCTGTCTCCCAACCTCCGCCCCCTCCTATCTTCTCTTTAAAACATTGGCTTTTGAAGAATTTAAATGTAATAACATGATAAAATTTCATCACAATCTATCTTCTATCTTCTATACTTATAATAAATCTGTAGAGAGGTCAATTCTGTACAAGGACTATATTTTCAAAATAACTATCAGGGGGTGATTAGTGATCGATACTGGTGCCAAAAATGCAATCAGTAAAATTTTTGTCTGTCTGTCTGTCTGTCTGTCTGTCTGTCTGTCTGTCTGTCTGTCTGTCTGTCTGTCTGTCTGTCTGTCTGTCTGTCTGTCTGTCTGTCTGTATGTTCTTTATAGAAACAAAAACTACTCGACCGATTTTAACGAAACTTGGTGCAATTATTCTTCATACTCCTGGGCAGGTTATAGTATACTTTTCATCACGCTACAATCAATAGGAGCAGAGCAGTGGAGGAAAATGTTGGGAAAACGGGAGAAGTTACTCCATTTTTTAAGCTTCCGTCGCGTGTGTAGCCTTAATGGTTAAAGTTACATAGAAATCATGTATTACGGAAATGTTTTACATAAAATTATCTAAAAAATATCCCACAACAGCATATGTCTATCTTTTATGGTTGACTCACAATAACACGTGTAACTCCCGATAGCTTAGCAGTTCGGAGCTTTCTGATTATATTTGTTTACTCTTATGTTTATAATACTCTCACTCATCCCTAATTAAAAAAAGTTAACATTATTACCTATTCAATAAAAAAAGAATCATAGAAATCGGTATAAAAACACCAAACTTATACATGAATACAATAATAAGCCACCGCGCCGTCGCGCTTTAATACTGAATCATGCTGTAAGATTTTATTGTGATTATTTTTGTGTAACTTTTGTTGCTATTTTATAAAATAGGTACTTATTAGTTATTTTGGTAATGTTTAAATATTCGTTCAAATTACAAATTATTAATAGTTTCAATTTTATTTCTTTTTAGGTGAAGTAGTAGTAGAAGTAAGAGCATAGATTTTTAGATACCGATAGCTTAGTTTTGGCTAATTTATGTTCTGTTTTTTTTAGTATTAAGTAGGTAAAAGCGTAGATACTTTTATTAATTAGTTATACGTAGTATTTATTTTTAAGTGAAGTAGGTACCTATAGGTTATTGTAATATAATTTTGCACAGGCATTTCAGCTTCACTTTCATGTCTTTTTTGTTGTAAGTTGTACATACATATTTCACACACACATAGTGATCTATCAATGCACAGCCCAAACCACTGAACGGATCGGGCTGAAATTTGGCAAGCAGGTAAATGTTATGACGTAGACATCCGCTAAGAAAGGATTTTGGTTAATTCTACCCCCAAGGGGATAAAATAGGGGATGAACGTTTGTATGAAACTTTGTCAATTTTAAACCGATCGGGCTGAGAGTTTCAAAATTGGGGGTAAAGTAACTAATCCACGCGGACGAAGTCGCTGGCAGAAGCTAGTAGAAAATAAAAGCTTAACGTTCGAAAATATCTAACCAAAAATTATAATCCACAAACAATACCTGTTTTAGTATTGTTTGTGGATTATAATTGTTTATGTAGTTGGTGTTTACCAATACTAATAACTAGCTACCTATCAAAGAAAAGAAAACGGCTCTTGTAATATTGTTTTACATTATAAAGCAAACAAAAACTTACCAATAAAATTGACATGTAAAACAGCCAGTACTAGGAGGCGCGCGAGCGGGCCGCCCTGCGCGTGCGTCGCCATCCTGCTTCAGCGAGCTACTGGCCGGTGTTGCCATCTACCGCCGGTATCCAACCGAGACACCCACTTTAGTCTTTTCATTTTGAACACTAGTTTACGCAGTTCGACATCTGATTAATTGGCGATATCTGTAAAAAGAGTAAATAAGTATTGTAGTGGATTAAAATATGTTTTGCTATTTGTTTGAATGTTTGTAGGTCATGTTATCGGTTTAAGTACCTACAGTTGAGTAGGTTACCGTTATTATAATAATTCATTTGAAAGTCTGAATGCCAGTTCTCATACTTAAAAATAAATAGTCTATTACAAGTTACAATATGAATAATTTGTCAAAATTAAATGTTTTTTTGACGACTAAAAAGTTGATGTGAATGTTCCTAAAGAAGTATTCTTTAAGAACGTTTGCAGTTTGAACTGAGCGGTAAACCAGTATTATTATCCTGTATTTAACGTGAGATACAGGATAAAGTTCTCTTATGAGGACTGTGTTTTGAGGTGTTTAAGTGAATAACTAACCAAAGGGTCAAATCTCGTATTTTTAAGCACAGTTTGCAACGCAGTTACAAATTGGCAAAATCATCTGTAACTTGTCCCTGAATTTTGGCTAGTTTTTGACTAGTACTAGTAACAGACAATATTGCGATTAAAATTTGAAAGCTTTCTAATTACGAGACTTGACCTTCTGAAGTTAAAAAATATCATTGAACTAGGTATATAGCAACTGAATTGTTAACCCTTTTATCATTCTGTAGAACCTATTAATTTGTGCTTCTTATTTATTAGAATAAAATATTGTTGTGGATGATAAGAAACTCTAATTGTACTCGCAGTTTTGCTAAGCTGAGAACTAAAGACTTATAACAAAAGGATCCCAGATTAGATAAGTTACTTGGAGCTTTTAGCGAGGGAGACTAAATACATAAATGAATAGATGAGCATAGAATAACTAGCTTTTGCCCGCGGCAAGTTTAAAAAAAAAACTTTAACCTTCTTCAGGATCATAATTATCTATATCTGTGTCAAAATTCGTCAAAATATGTGGTTCAGCGATTTAGGTGTGAAAATGAGTTTTTATTATATGTTATGTCGTGTATGGGTATAAATATCAAGATTCACTAAAAATAACTTTCGCTATCTTAATGATCCTGCCGGGCCTCAAGTGTGCTATAACAATAGTGTCAGAATGGTCTATAATTGATTTCTTAATGGTTGATTTTGACAAGTTTGGTAATATACTAATATAAAAGCGTCATTATGACTTTGCAATGGTCAACTACTGACACTCCATTGAAAGAAATGGCATAGAATGGTAATCTCGTATCTACATAATGACAAATGAATGACAGACGTATGCGGTAATGTGCTACAATTTTGACAGTTCCTTTGATTAGTGACCTACCATTAGAACGTCATTGTGTAGTCATTCCTTTTAATAGCTCGGTTATCAAAAAGTATTACGAGACCATTGATAGGCCAATGATCGACCATTAGGAATTTAGCAGATTACAAACTTTTAGCAAAATGACAATGGGATCGTGTTGGAATTATGAATTTATAAAAAATAGCAGACTTGGGGCCCTGGTTCGATATGTTTGAAAGAGTCACCGCAGCCCTGGAAAGCAAAGGGCATTAGGAAGTGCACAGATGAGTTTTCCGCCCATAACGGAAGAAGTCATTTTGATGATTTCCCATCCATAAAAAAATCCTAACCCGATTCCATACGTTCATTGTAATAGAATAGAATAGAGTAGAAAAACTTTTATTCAGGACAGACACAACACAACGGTTACAAACACAAATTGAAGGAGAAGAAAAGTACAGAATGCGCCGAGCGTCTCCGAACCGAAAAAAATACTCAACCGAACAATGTCACTTTCGCATTTTTAATATTATTTAGGATTTGACCGGCTGTATATGTACAGGGTGTTCCAGAAGTGCGTATTTATATTTAAGGAAAGCTCTGTATCTGCCATAAAATTAACAAAAAAAAATCAAATTAAAAAACGGTGACATATAGATTAAAAAAAAACCCGTCCCAAAAACATCTAACAAGTTCAGAAAAATAACTTTTGAAGCTAGCAGGTAGTGGTGTTTATTTTAGTTCTATCACATATTTTGCAACCGACTGCATCAGATTGCTTGAAAAGTGTTTTTTTTATGTTTAGTGGACTTTCGAGGTCGGGTTTTTGTAAAAAAGATTTTTTTTTTTATACTAGCATATTTTTAATTATAACTCCACCACTCCCACCACAGTCCACACACACTGGAACACCATGCATAATACAAAAGTTACATTGAAACCTATCACTCTAATATTTGATTTTGTACAGAAAAGGCAATCTGCCTTCATAACCGTTTAAAATTTTAACGACTTTATTCGCTCTAACAAAATATTTGCTCATTGGCTTCCATCGATCTGTGAACAAATTCTATCAACGCAGTATTTTATTCATCCAAAAAGGAAATAAAAATATAAGCTAACCTAACAATAAATTCCGGTATCTATGCACGAACTCGGGGTGGTAAAATATTCGTATTTTTATTCACATTCGGAGCACCAGAGAAACAGTCGAACGTTATCTAAAATATGAGTGGATGTGAGAGTTCGTGCGGTCGGTTCTAAAAGATTTTGATATCATAGATTCGAGGCAGCACAAACACGGACCTCGGGCCTTCTCGTCTGACGAATTAAGACTCGTGGAAGAGCCATTATTAGGGTTATGCCAAAGAATAATGTTCTTTTCATACGAGTAAAGATGTTTACTTGACAGGCTTGTGAAAGATCACACAACTATATTATTAGAGTTTTTTCTTCAGGATCGTGTTAAAACAACAACAAAAATATATATTTCACAAGAAAATACATGATTTAAACGTTAATTATTTTGGGAGCCGTTAACTGAAAGCCCGATGTCAATCTAATAAGGGCACAATATAAAAAAATACTGTCATTTTATTATAAAAAAATTAGCTAATAAAGCAAAAGAGAAGGTAACTTTTAACCCACAATACAGCAGAAATTTCTAGTGTGGGGCAACGTATTCTAAAACTAAGTTAATTTAGTTCATCTCATGTATACAGGATTTTTTTGCAGTGCTCAAAAAAATGTTGGTGAAAGTAATGGAAATGTGTTCTTTCACTGATATCGATCAGTGAAAGAACACATTTCCATTACTTATTCAAACATTATTTATTTATTTTTTATCCGGCTTTTTATCAGAAAAATATGGACACCTTCTTTTCGTCATAATAAAAACAGCGCGGCGCACACGGCGGGCTAAGAGCCGCTGCCGCCCGCGTCTCTTCTTCGGGCGGCGCCTGATTGCCATGATGGGGCCGTCACGGCAGCTGCACCTACAATGACCGCGTTCTATGTTCGTATCATTTAGTGACCGCAAGTTTTAGAAGAGAGTGCGAGTGTATTTATTAATGGGGAAAATTTACGAGCAGCTCGTCCATAGGATCTGTTACCCCGCTGCGCTGTCCCTAATGTAAGGATCAGTTTAGCAGCCACACAAGGGCTACTTGACCCCGGCCTCAATCTAGAAATACCTATGCATAATGCATTAGAAGGTAATATCAATTTTCATTTATGTTTTTAAAAGTCCCATAATTTAATTGTTGATAATGTCATAATCATCCTAATGGGTCTAAATCCATGACAGTATGAAGTGAAAATTGGAATTATTCTTCAAATAACTTACTCATAGCCTAAAACTTAAAAAAGTCTAGTTCGAACCGGATAAAATCAGTGAATCGTAGGTACATGGTAACCCACGTAAACACCTACGTAAGTCCGCGCGGCAGATAGTAGTTTAGCGCGTTTCACATCACTGCCCGCCGGCACAGGGCGAGTAACCATAAAGTCAGTTTAAAAGTTTTTTTTTGTACTAAGATATATCAAAATGAGAAATACGTTATTAATAAAACACATTTCAGTGTAATTACTCAAAGAAAAAATAATACAGGATTCTTTTTATTCAGTGCATTTGTGCATTTCAAAAGATCATTGGACGTAATATAAAATAGGTATGGTAGACAGCATGTTTTGTATCAGCAACAACAGTCACTATAATAGGCATTACAATGTATTACACATTGTCCACGCCTGACATAACAAATGTTCGTTTGCAAAATTAAAAACTTGGTGACTTCTTGAACTAGTTTAATCTGAGATTGTACAATGCTTTTACTAGGTTTGCAAGTTAACAGGTAGAGAGTAATTACATTATGCACGTTTTTAGAGCACTCCAACCACTTTTATTGTCGTCCATAACAAAAGAAAAAGTTTTGCGGAAACACGTCGAAACAATGACAAAGTTGATCTAGTTTTAATGGCGCTTGTCTTGGTACCGAGTCCTTTTGCTCCAGCTTGCGAGTGGCGAGGCGATGCTCGGCGCGAACATCCTCCCCCCCGTTAAAATCCTCCTCTCAGTAGAGCAGAAACAGGATTTTAACCTTCCATGAGATGCTTGGTTGCGGGTAGGGGACAAAGTCGCGTGAAAGGTCTTCGAAAGCTTCCTCGGCTGGTCTGCACCTCCGCCACCCTGCTGGTGCCGTCAGGGCCCGGGAACAGCTTGCTGATGCGCCCCAGACGCCAGCACAGTGGGGGCAAGTTGTCCTCTTGAAGCAGCACAAGGTCTCCTAGAACCAGAGAAGTATCAGGCGTCCGCCATTTGGACCTCTGCTGCAGCTCCGCCAGATATTCCTGCTGCCATCTCTTCCAAAAATGCTGTCGAACTTGCTCGAGCCTCTCGTAGCGCCGGGTGGTTTTAGAATCGACGAGATCCGGCGCAGGCAGAGCGGCCAGCGGTCGACCAAGCAGAAAGTGCCCAGGAGTGAGGAAGAGGTAGTCATTGGGACTAGAGGAGAGGGGACAAATGGGACGGCTATTCAAAATGGCCTCCACCTGTGCAAACAATGTGCTAATTTACTCAAATGTCAGGTGCGTGTTGCCCATGACACGCTTCACATGAAATTTCGCTGATTTTACCCCAGCCTCCCAAATACCACCAAAATGGGGAGCGTATGGCGGAGAAAATATAAATTTGATTTCTTCCTCAGTGGAGAAATCATTGATTGCTGTTTTGTTACTCTTTAAAAAATCACCTATTTCTCTTGCCGCGGCAACAAAGTCTCGCCCATTATCACAAAAAATCTCTGTAGGTTTGCCGCGACGCGCTATAAATCTACGTAAAGTGAGTATGAAAGCTGAACTAGAGAGATCACTCACTGCTTCCAGATGCACGCATTTGAACCTCAAACAAATGAATACACATAAATAACATTTTGTTAATCTTGCCCCGCGCCCCTTTCTATTCAAAATAAAAAAGGGGCCGGCAAAATCTATGCCTACACTTCGAAACGGGAAGTCCACAGTGACACGCTGCGAGGGCAAGTTTCCCATCAGTGGGGACAACGTCTTGCCTTGCACCTTCCTACATTGCATACAGTTGTGCACAGTTCTCCGGGCGAGGTGTCGACCATTGATTGGCCACACATACTCACGGACACTCGCGAGGAGAAGCTGTGGACCAGCGTGCAGCTTATACAAGTGTTCCCGCTCAAAACTATCACCTAATGATGTGAAGAATGTAACAGAATAGGATGCTTACCATCATATGGTAGAGAGGAAGCGTCTAAACGCCCTCTCACACGTATCTTGTTCGTCTCACTGCCCCCTTGAACACAGGATGGTGAGGTAAATAAAAACATGAATTAGAAGCGAGATTACCTAGCGCGATCTCCGAGAGATGACCCAAGTTTGCATACTCTCGGATGAACTCCACATGTTGAGATTTGACCGCGGGCTATCTCCTAAAACGCTTCTCTAAACTAGAATGTTTTCCTTGCTAGGGCACATGAATCGCCCAGACAATCTACTGGTTTCGCCAATGGCAGCCTTACACAGAACCTACCATCTTGCAAGCGCTGCGTGTGCTGAACAAAGTGCGACTCACACGCCCTTTCACTTGTGCTTAGATGCCTTTTGGGTGGAACCTCTTCCAATCCCAAAATCTACTCATGTTAGACTCTAGCATGGAGTCGTCTTGCATGCTGCTAGTTACAGCATGATTACACTTAACATTTTGCATTTGCTTGTTGCTGCTTGGCAAAGGACCCCCTATTAGCCAGCCTAACTTGGAGCTGCGTAGTCTAGGATACCTAGGGCCCAATGATTGCTGCTCACAGCCAATTATGTCCCAAAACAGATCTGAACCAATGAGAATATCCACCCTAGATGGCTCATAAAACTTGGGATCCGCTAGCACTACATTCCTGGGAAACTTGAACGAACTAATATCGAGATATGCATTAGGCAATGAACTAGTGAGCTGATCCATGACATAAAAGCTGGAGATAACATTAAAAGATGTATTACGCGACTTGAGTTGTGCGTTGCAATATGCAGTTGTTGTTCCTGAATAACTGTTACCAAAACCTATGACATTAGATGAATTTAAGGGGCAGTCTTCCAAGGATAATCGTTGTTTCAGATTAGACGTAATAAATGATGATTGACTGCCGCAATCTAGTAAGGCACGCACGGTTTCAGTCTTGCTTGTCTTAGGATTGACCACCTCAATCAGAGCTGTCGACAGTAAGGCTTGGCTAGTCCGCCCGTCACTGAAATTAACTAGAGTATCACCTGGGCGAGCGTGGCTATTGACACTGGTTGCACCAACCTCGGTGCTTGCAGCTAGATGCAGCAAGGAGTTGTGCCTTCTCTTGCACTCGCGGCAGGGACCGGAACGACACCGAACAGCGAAATGACCAGGCCTTAAACAATTCCGGCATAACCTTAACTTAGATACCTCTGTTATACGATCATCGACACTCATAGCCTTAAATGATGGACAATCAAATATTTTATGTTCTGCAGACTTACAACTGGAACATGCACTAGACGATGCAGATTTCTGATGATCACTATTGTTGGTGCATGTGTGCGTCCTTATATGTGAACGTTCAGACCTAACATTAATAGGGGCCGCTTGCCGCTGCTGTCCCTTATTAGACTTAGAAACTCCATCTGCCCTACTACGGTGTACAGATTCCAAAATGGCAGCGCGGTTATTCAAAAATGTCTTAAAATCATTGAGTGTGGGTGATTCGGTCGACAGCGTGTTACAATGTTCTTCCCATTTCACAAACGTAGCATTATCAAGTTTGGAAGAGACTAACTCTATTACCACATCATCCCAATGCTCAGTCACTCTGCCTAATTGAGCAAGGGCACGCAAATTCTTTGTTACATGGTCCACTAAGAAGCGGAGAGATCCCTCAGATTCCTTTTGCACAGGCTCAACATTCAACAGAGATCTTATGTGATGCTTTATCAATAACCGCTTGTTATCATAACGTTCTAGTAACAAGTTCCAGGCCTCCTGATAGTTGTTGGAAGAAATTTCGAGATTTGAGACAGTACGAGCTGGTTCTCCGTCTAAATAAGACAATAAATAATGAAACTTGTTTACTGGACTAATTCGACTATTCTCATGAACTAGGGATTTGAAAGTATCACGAAATTCCATCCACTTCAGGTATGAACCATCAAACTTTGCAATACTAATCAAAGGAAGCCTGATACCCGTCTCGTTATGATCATAACTACACTGACTAACGTTGTGAATATTACTAGAATCATGGGCATTATCATCTTTACTATGCACTTGTAATAAAGTTTGAGCGGCAACAATGCTACTAATGAAGTCTCCTTCAATATTCTCCCGCTCCTCAAGCTCAGCATCCAACTTATGAGGGTTGGCAATCTCAATTAAGCTTTGTAAGTCATCAAATCTAGAGGATAATGCTTCAAATTTACTGAGCCTGAGGGTAAGTTCTGCCCTATCTCTGACGGCAAATGTTTCAAGTTGTGACAATTTATCAATATAATTTTTAAATTTAGTAACTTGTCCTTTGACGGAGCTACGCTTAACATATAGCTCAGCTAAGCTTAAATCTTCTCGTGACATGGTTGAGTAATAGAAACAAAAGTATGGTCACCAAGAAAGAAATCAAAATTGAGTTTAAATAACAAGATAAATTGTCAATTGACTACTAAAATGTAAATGATTGCGCTCACGCCCCAGATTGGTGGTACCTGCCGCACGGAAGACCGGAGATGCAGGCGTTGGCTCTGCAGACACGTGCCGGAACTGGCTGCGTACGACAGTAGACAGGCCGCCGGTTGAAATAGTCTGGAATATTCGGCGGAAAAAATCACTAAATGGGCATGTACATGAGGCAAACACGGCGAAACAGGGGCCTACACGGGAGAAATAACTAGTGAGATACGTACTGACTACCTGTTGAATCAACTGTTGGGTATTTCGAGGAACACAGACTACCAAAGTCGGATTGAAATAACTAAATGAATTAATAAACGTTGCAAACTATGCTAATTATGTTGAAATATACGAAAACTACGAAGTTATTGTACTTTGAAAACAACTAAGTTCAAATTATTTGACAAATGTGATACTTGACATGACCTTGCATGACATTAAAAGTTTTGAAAACGTGACGAGTAGACAACTTACAATGTCTAATTGGCACACGTTTACACAAATGAAAGGTTAGGAATAATGGTTAGAACATTGGAAATTGCAAAAATAGACAGAGGGAAAGGGCACTTAGCTTAGGGAAACTACTTAAAACATGCGCTGCGGTGTGACCCCGCGCGGCCGCGTGGGTCAGGTTACACCGGCGATCCTCGCTACTGCCGTGGGAGGCCGGTCCTGGATGGCTCCAAGTAGACGCCGGGCCTTCGCAATCGTCCTTGCTGTCCTGTCACGGTCGCCAGAATTATGTCCACGCCTGACATAACAAATGTTCGTTTGCAAAATTAAAAACTTGGTGACTTCTTGAACTAGTTTAATCTGAGATTGTACAATGCTTTTACTAGGTTTGCAAGTTAACAGGTAGAGAGTAATTACATTATGCACGTTTTTAGAGCACTCCAACCACTTTTATTGTCGTCCATAACAAAAGAAAAAGTTTTGCGGAAACACGTCGAAACAATGACAAAGTTGATCTAGTTTTAATGGCGCTTGTCTTGGTACCGAGTCCTTTTGCTCCAGCTTGCGAGTGGCGAGGCGATGCTCGGCGCGAACACACATATTCTCTATTGAGATACGGGTAACAGCAAATTGAGGCATATGTTGAGGGGAGATCACATTTGTATGTAGGTACTTAATTTGATGCAGATTGGGATGAGAGAATGATGACGTCTAACACATTACCATCTCAGTAGTTAGGAAACAGACAACATTTTGAATGGTCAATCGATACACAAACCTTAACTAGTTCAGTATACACTGATCATTAGCTGCCCGTTAAATTCTGACAAAGATTCATCAAATTAATTTTTTATCGGTTTAGATAATATTTTTTCTGTAAAAAAAAGACAGTGATTCAGCAGTGCATGATAAAATTCGTTACATAGTTACATAATATTTGAATATCTAAATGTATGTAAGTATTAGTTTTTCCAAGTCTCTTCTAGGGAGTCTTTATGTCTGCTCTCCACATAACATAATCACAAAATGGCGGCGTCTTTTGGCCTCTGATTCTGTTACCAGAATGTGCATTACATCACATACCTACTAGTTAACTAATGGAACATTTTTATTCTGCTTTTCAACCTCGCGGTTTTCTTTCTCTTTGGCTGCATGATATTAAATATTTCATATATTATGTAAACCTACGTCTGCAAATTTTTGAGGAATTTATTTAAATACATAGAAATTTTAATTTCTTAATTAAGTTACTCATTGATTTTCTTGAAAAATCTATCTATCTATACTTATAATAAATCTGTAGAGAGGTCAATTCTGTACAGAGAATATATTTTCGAAATAACTATCAGGGGGTGATTAGTGATCGATACTGGTGCCAAAAATGCAATCAGTAAAATTTTTGTCTGTCTGTCTGTCTGTCTATCTGTCTGTCTGTCTGTCTGTCTGTATGTTCTTTATAGAAACAAAAACTACTCGACCGATTTTAACGAAACTTGGTGCAATTATTCTTCATACTCCTGGGCAGGTTATAGTATACTTTTCATCACGCTACAATCAATAGGAGCAGAGCAGTGAAGGGAAATGTTGGGAAAACGGGAGAAGTTACTCCATTTTTTAAGCTTCCGTCGCGTGTGTAGCCTTAATGGTTAAAGTTACATAGAAATCATGTATGACGCAATTGTTCTACATAAAATTATCTAAAAAAAATCCCACAACAGCATATGTCACATATCGACGGTTAAAAGGAAGTAGGGCATAAGCGACATTTTGGTCAAAAATGAGTTATATATGCCATCCTACGTAAAATTTTCCGCTCTTTCGAATGCGCTTACTCTCATGGCTCTACGATGAGTTTTTTGGCGTTTATGCCCTAGCAAAAAAAATCGTTTTCATAGTATTAGTTTTCGTAAGCGACGAAAATTCAAGTAATTTTTACTACAAAGGTGCTTGTGCCCCTACAAAAATGATTTATTTTGTGTTTGTTGTCGGTAATGCTTTTTTACTTCATAAGGGTGTCGAGCTTTCGGTTGTTTATGCCTTTTAAGCTTTTCCCTCACAAAGTACAAACGTTGTTTATAGCCTACTTCCATTTCGTAATTTAACATAGCTATGGCGCTTGTACCCTATATACGAAATTCATTTTCATATTACTCTGTCAGTTATACCCTATTACCATTCAGTACTTTATGGAAGCTATGCAGGTTATGCTCTATTACCTAAATTTATTTTAATATCACACTGTTGGTTATACCTTACTTCCGCGTACAATATAAATACAGTTTTGTCGATAATATCTTATTACTTAAATTAAATTAGATATCATGGTGTCGATTATAACCACATTATAACCTACTTCCACGTTCTACAATCATACTTATACGTCACTTATACTACAATACCCAATACGCTTTTTATTATTTACTATTATGTTTGTTACCTATTTAAATGTTAATATTACGGATACATACCAAGTGTTCGTAATTAATTCTTAAGTTCCCTACCTGCTAGCTGCAGTATTAGCTACCTACCCATCACCATCATCATCATCAACAGCCTGTTGCAGTCCACTGCTGGACATAGGCCTCTCCAATTGCAAGCCACTTAGATCTATTTTCGGCTTCTCACATCCAGTTTCTGCCAGCCGTCCTGCGCAAATCGTCACTCCACCGTGCGTCTCGGCAAACGTAGTGTAGAACGTCCTACATTACGTTTGCCGAGACACGGTCTCCACTCTAGAACTCGTTTACCCCAACGGTTGTCGGTTAATATGGCCAGCCCACTGCCACTTCAGCTTACTAATCCGGTAGGCTATATCGATGACCTGCTTGCTTCTCTGACGGATCACCTCATTTCTGATGCGATCCCTCAGAGACACACCGAGCATAGCCCTTTCCATAGCCCACTGAGCGACTTTAAGCTTGTAGACCATACGAGCCATCAGTCTCCACGTTCCTGATCCGTATGCCATGACGGGTAGGACGCACTGATTGAAGACTTTCGTCTTTAGGCACTGTGGAATCGACGATGTAAAGACTCGACGTAGCTTCGCAAACGCTGCCCAGCCTGAATTCTTCTATTCACCTCGCCCTCAAAGTTGTTTCTACCTAACTGGAATGTCTGCCCCAGGTACACATATTTTTGAACAACTTCAAGAATTGCACCGTGAATCGCAATCGGTTCCGGTAGAACATTTTCGTTGAACATGACCTTGGTTTTATCCAAAGTCAAAGTCAAAATGTTTACTGCGAAACAATGTTGATGTTACAGAAAAGTCAGCCAGACCATTCAGCATCTGTTGTAGGTCCTGCAGCGTTTCTGCCATGATGACGATATCAGCTACAAATCGCAAGTAAGAGATGTATTCGCCATTGATATTAATGCTACGTTCGTTCCAGTTCAGCGTCTTGAACATATCCTCCATTGCATTAGTGAACAATTTCGGGGAAATTACATCCCCTTGTCTCACTCCTCGATGCAATGGTATGGGACTTGTTTGCTGATTCTGTACTTGAACGGACATGGTGGCGGCCTCGTAGAGACATCTCATCACTTGGATGTATCGCCAGTCTACTTGGCAGCGCTGCAGGGATTTCAGAACAGACCAGATTTCAACCGAGTCAAAGGCCTTTTCATGATTCACAAATGCTAGACACAGGGGCTGATTATACTCTTCGGTCTTCTGTAATCTGCCGCACTGTGTGGATGTGGTCTATGCGGCCGTATCCGCTCCGAAACCCAGCCTGTTCTGGTAGTTGGAATTCGTCGAGTTTTCGCGCAAGACGGTTCATAATCACTCTTGAAAACAGCTTATAGACGTGGCTTTGAAGGGATATGGGTCGATAGTTATTCAATAGGGTCTTGTCTCCCTTTTTGAAGAACGGAGTAGAAGTGTGGTTATCTTAGCCACACTTCTACTCCACGCCTCTGAAATTCTCCCTTCAAACAGGACAGCGTTAAACAGCTTCTGGAGCTCCCTTAGTACGGGTTTACCTCCAGCTTTCAGCAGCTCTGTGGTAACGCCGTCTTCTCCAGGGGCTTTTCCATTTTTGACTGACTTATTTATTTATTAAAACTTTACGCACTAGTAAAAAAAAACTGTACAAAGCGGACTTAATGCCATAGGACTTCTGGCAGGTCTTCGGTTAAATGGCGTGTCAATGTGGCTCTCGAACCCTCATTTTTGGGATCAGGACGAGATGCATGCGATGCGTATAACCGGCTATAGAAGTCCTCCACTTCCGAAAAGACTACTGGCTTCAAAGATACAACTTCTCCACTTGCTGTGGTCAACTTCATCAGGTGGCTTCTTCCAAGAGACTGTACGAACACCTTTGACCCCCGATTCTGCTCGATTGCTCTTTCAACCGAAAGAGCATTGAAGCCCCGGAGGTCCTGTCGTACGTGCTTGTTGATCTCTCAGTTTAGAAATCGCTTTGTCGACGAAGTGACGGGTGGGCTTTCACGTCATTCCTTCATTAGCCCTAAAGTCCCTTCTGAAAGCTTGAACTTCTTGCCCTTACGCTGCATATCACAGAATCTCGTACCCTTTTCCCTGAGGATCCGAGTCACATTTTAGAGGTTCTGGTTTACGTCTGTTGTGGTTTCCACGGCAGCGAATCGGTTTTACAGGTTTGCCTGGAATGTTTCAGATCATGCCATGAAGTCCAGACTCCGACCAACTCTGCTTTTGGAGCAGAGTTGGAGTCTGGACTTCATCAGACGGACACGTTCGGCCTTGAAGTTAATATTCAGAGAGCCTCGAACAAGTCGGTGATCGCTACAGGTATTGAACCTATTGATCACGGAGACGTCTTTGAATATATGCCTCTTGTCATTCATGATGAACAAACATGAGATCGACATCTCATGTTTGGTCATTATGTCGGGGCTTTGCCACGTCCACTTCCTTTGGGTCTGTTTCTTGAAGGAGTTCATCAAGAACAACCCCTCCCGTTCGAGAAAGTTGACGAGGATTTGCCCCCTATGATTTCTGCTTCCAAATCCATGGTATCCTATTACCTATTCGCAGCAATACTGTACTCCCACTTTGGCATTAAAGTCAACATGACAACGATGTACTATGTCTTTGTAGTGAAGTGGAGGGCTCTCGATATGTCATCGAACATATTTTCCACTTCGTCGTCCGAGTGTGGCGAGGTTGGTGCATACACTACCTTGAGGCTATACCTCTCGGTGAGCTTCACAATAAGGTACGCTACCTTGTTCGACACGCTTGACATTTCCACAAAGTTGTTAGATAGGGACTTGTTTACCAGAAACCCAACGCCGCCTTGCGATTGTTGTTCTCCCTCTCGGAAGTACATCAGATGACCCGATTCCAGGGATAACCCTGGAATCGGGTCATCTGATGTACTGGATGTGCTTGGGGGAGGACACCATAAGGTATCCTCCCCCCTTCTTCGGACTTCACTCAACCCTAGTGTTTGCCACCTAATTTTCCCAAGTTTCACCTCGAGTTGCGTCAGATGCGAGTCAAGCCGTAGCGTGCGTCGCCAGGGTCAGTTTCAGTTTATGGTGGTGGTGGCCTCCTGTAGCCCGGAGATTCTTGGCACCCCCCGCCCCGCCGTTACCGTGGTCGCCACCATGACCAGGAATAGCGGGACCGCCGGGAACTGGAGGCCGTGGCTTTTTGTTGTTCTGCATTGGAGGTATTTGCCCATAATCGCCACGCGGGGCAGGCGGGTTGGCTACCTAACCACTCCTTTTTAAGTAGCTTTGATTTTTCCTTATTGAAAACATAAAAAATGTCTTTTTTTATTTAAAAAAATCCTACTATCCGCTTGTTAGTAAATAGGTAAGTAGGTGACATGAAAATGACTATAATGACGAACTATCATCTTTGAAATCTACTATTTAGTGTAAATTAGAATCACTTGAACGGGTAGGGTATACTGAAACATGCCCCTAAGACTAAGGATCCTTAGTCTTTTTGTATGAAAATCAACTCCCTAATACTTTTAAAATACTTCACCCTATTTTGCGAGTTAGGTACAAAATTACAGTGTAGTGTAATACCCGTTTTAGCTCTTATCCTGATGAAGGATCGTGTTGGTTGCGCTACTTCATTATTTTTGGGGTGTCTTTTCATCCATATTTCCATAGACTCACGCAATGCCAAATGTTGATTATCCTTCTTTTCCTTTGCTTTCAATCGACATTGTGCGTCACTAATGTCTTATATCCTGGTATTGTTTTGAAAGCCGACTGTTTCTTGTGCTCTATTAGCTTCCATACAGCCACTGTGAAAAGTACCTTATCCTTCTTTTCCTATAACACTTATTGAACTGTCTAGTCTCTTATACCCTTTTACCTTGCGGTGTGAGAAATCAGTATGTCGCTTAGGCTTCTTATCCTTTAATATTTTACTTTGTCATTTGTATCTTATGCCATATTTCCTCATTAGAAAATTAAAAGCTATTGTCATAAGCGACAAAAACCACTTTAAATAGCGTCAAATCATTAAAACTAAAAAAACCGGTATATGCTCCATTTTTTTCTGATTTTATAACTGTTTTAGATTTCACAATATCTTAATAAATAACAAAATTACGTCAGTTTTTCTAAAATTTAAAACTTTGAACGGCTCTCCTGAACATTTCACTTTTTGTCGCTTATACCCTATTTCCTTTTAACCGTCGATATGGTTGACTCACAATAACACGTGTAACTCCCGATAGCTTAGCAGTTCGCAGCTTTCTGATTATATTTGTTTACTCTTACGTTTATAATACTCTCACTCATGCCTAATTAAAAAAAGTTAACATTATTTTTATTATTCAATAAAAAAGAATCATAGAAATCGGTATAGAAACCAAACTTATACATGAATACAATAATAAGCCGTCGCGCTTTAATACTGAATCATGCTGTAAGATGTTATTGTGATTATTTTTGTGTAACTTTTGTTGCTATTTTATAAAATAGGTACTTATTAGTTATTTTGTTAATGTTTAAATATTCGTTCAAATTACAAATTATTAATAGTTTCAATTTTATTTATTTTTAGTTGAAATAGTAGTAGAAGTAGGAGCATAGATTTTTAGATACCGATAGGTTAGTTTTGGCTAATTTATGTTCTGTTTTTTTAGTATTAAGTAGGTAAAAGGATAAAATAGGGGATGAACGTTTGTATGAAACTTTCTCAATTTTAAACCGATCGGGCTGAGAGTTTCAAAATCGGGGGTATAGTAACTATTCCATGCGGATGAAGTCGCTGGCAGAAGCTAGTATTAAATACTATTTTTGTTTTTGATGAACCAATTTTTAACAAGAAACTCGGTTAGGATGTAACCCGAGTTTTTTGTTAAAAAATTGGTTCTTGTTCATACTTTCTAGAATATCATAAAAATTAGATCTAGTTATAACATAGATACTATCTTAATTCTCAGCTTAGCTTTGATATTTAGTTTACTTTGTAAATAAGTTGATGCCAATTTTCATTTTAACATTTATATAAGGCTTATAAACGTCTTACCCCCGGCGACTGCAAACAAATAATAATTCGACGCTTAACAAATTAAACAGATGTAAAGCGATGATGCTGTTGAAAATTCATTTGAACAATCAAAGCAGAGCATTTAATTTTAATTTGAGATCATTTTTGTTTCAGAAACTAAGCCTAAAACAAAAAATAAGTCCCAATAAGCAAGCAATAATGCTTTCAGACCAAGCAGCTTGGCAATGACATATCGCCGGAACGAAGCGCAACCGCGCCTGAATCGCGATAGCGTTGTGATCGCCATCGGAAGTTGTAGTTAATGCCAGCGAGCGTTATGCGTTTCCTTTACGCCCTTCTGTGTGGTGGGCGACAGTGTGTGGTTGTGTACAAACACATAAACATACATACGTAAGTTGTTTTGTAGTTAGGCATTTGAGGACAAAGAGCTTAACTTGATAACGCTTGATTCGCATGGTTGTTCCAATCTAATGTATTAAAATTATAAATAAGTTAAAGTAGTTTATTTGTATGTCTTTAAAAGATAATATCTGAACTGACCATGAAACTATCACAGACAGAATTTACTATTTATGAGTTTAATAGGCTTCGTTTTACAACTACATTATGTAAACTTGAAGCGTTGTAAAATGTATCTATGCATCATGGTCTGCGACCGGTTTGTAGACGTTTGATTGCAGCTGGTTTAGATATTAAACTAACTGTTGTTTGATCTAAATATAGTATTTTTCTAAAGACATGATTTTTTCTTTTTATTCAGTACTAGCTTCTGCCAGCGACTTCGTCCGCGTGGAATAGTTACTTTACCCCTGATTTTGAAACTCTCAGCCCGATCGGTTTAAAATTGACAAAGTTTCATACAAACGTTCATCCCCTATTTTATCCCCTTGGGGGTAGAATTAATCAAAATCCTTTCTTAGCGGATGCCTACGTCATAACATCTACCTGCATGCCAAATTTCAGCCCGATCCGTTCAGTGGTTAAAAAATGGAGTAACTTCTCCCGTTTTCCCAACATTTTCCTTCACTGCTCTGCTCCTATTGATTGTAGCGTGATGAAAAGTATACTATAACCTGCCCAGGAGTATGAAGAATAATAGCACCAAGTTTCGTTAAAATCGGTCGAGTAGTTTTTGTTTCTATAAAGAACATACAGACAGACAGACAGACAGACAGACAGACAAAAATTCTACTGATTGCATTTTTGGCACCAGTATCGATCACTAATCATCCCCTGATAGTTATTTTGAAAATATATTCCTTGTACAGAATTGACCTCTCTACAGATTTATTTTATAAGTATAGATAGATAGATATCTATACGCATTGAAAAAATAGTTTTATGGGTGGACGATTTTATAAAACTTGAACCTATAGTTTCTTTTATTATTATTCTGTTAAGTCTCCCAGTACCTCATCACATTATGTGAAGGACACTGTAAATTTTTGCTTAAAGAGGAAATACAAGGGTATTTATTTGAAAATAAATTGTTTGTAGACTCAGTTGTAAGCAGTGCTGGCTTTACTGCATTACGGGTATCGAGAATAGGTTTGATTTAAGCGTCGAAGGATTTGTGAGTGGAGGTATCGTGTGTGTACTTCACAAGTGCATCAAACGAGATCCACAGACTAAACAGTATTCCTCTGCCAATTGATTTGCATTGCATTCCCAGTTTGTACGAGTTAATAAATCATTCATTAAGTAACGGGATATTCTATAATGATTTCATGATAATACCCTCGGCAGTATTTTTGGTTAGTGATAGTATTATTACGATTCACATTTATTTCTACTGGCAATTATTGAAGTGAAACATCTTTATCGGCGTTGGAAAAAAAATTACCGTCACATTTTACGGTTACTCGTCACATTTTTCCGTTACACGCCATCTTTTTTGAGTTTATAAATAACAGATGAGGTTTGTCACTTTTTACTTTCAATTGTCAAAGTCTTAGAGAGTCAAGATGTACATGACCTGTATGATTCAATTGTGAAAAATTGAAATGTGAAAATTTTCACTTCTTACGTTTGTACACTAGTACACGCACACATTTTTTTCTACAACCTTGTTGTTAGAAAGTTTTCAGTAAAAGAATTTTAATAAAATCGGTTTATGAGAAATAAATTTGGTTTCCTAGGAACTCTTTTCTATCATGAAGGTTTCACTGCTCAAATAATATATTTTTTGACATACGAGTCGTGGGCAACGATGGCTTTGCCCATCAGACTTATTATCAATTTCTATTTAACCCTTCAGGACATGAATAAAATAAATTTGTGCTTTAGTGCTAATTGACCTTCATTTTCTTAGAAAATATAATGCAAATGATTTCATGTTTCTAAATTTCTAAACCCAGCAGTACCGTTCATGCGTTGTTTGTAAGTAAATTAAAGGAATAATGAAGTCCAGATTTTAGTAAGGTTTTGACTGCTCTTAAAATTGTACATGAAAGAATACTCATTTATGTCAATATTACTATGTTACACATAAATTTTTCATCTCGTGAGATGTTGGGATCATGTGTCTCTGTTTATAAAAAAAATAAAAACTATTACAACTTCTCAGTTTTTGATGCTTTTTATGACTGTGTTATCTTTGCTTCGAGAAATTAAAATACGATTTTTTTCACCACCACCATAGTAACACGTACTTTTAAGTTCTTCTCTACTAAAACTTCTCTACTAAAACTTCTCTACTAAAACTTCTCTACTAAAACTTTCTACGTTCATATACATATCTGTAGCTCCAGATGGCGTGAAAATAAGTGCGTTTAGTGCGCCCATTACTTGCCACTACATTTGCGGGTTAAGGCCGTAAACTCACGCGTCAAGGCACACTGAATTATTTCAATTCGCAACTGGCTCAAATTGTTTCTAACTAACTTTAAGATTGTTTTACTTGATTAGTTTTTCCCTCTCCTTTTATTTTAAGCATTTTTATTGCGTTCTTTGCAATAAAAATGCTTAAAATAAAAGGAGAGGGAACATTATTTTAAAGAAAATTTATTATTCGATGTATGAACGTCGAACTTTGTAACCGCAATAATAGTGTCCGGTACATTCTAATATGCTATAGTTGGCCGATAGAAACAAACAGGAGTCCAGAAGTCAGTCGTTAATATATCCTCAGAACTTCAATAATTATCTGAAATTGCCCCAGTGAGGGCAAATGTCAGTCAACCAATACAAAATATTGATATTAAAACCGCATCTCGACAGATTGGAAACTGACCTCTATCCTCAAAGTAGGCTGAGTTGATTGACCTGAACGAATTATGTTGAAACATTTGTAAAATATAAACTGTGAATCTTATAAAGCCAATTTTAGTACACAAAGTTCGTGCGTTCAAATACATTTCGCAATATTATCTCAGCGACTATTAATGACGAAAACTTGTCAAGTTGTAAGTAAATTAGAAGTGTTTTGACAGTTTGCTACTACGATGCAAATGGTCCTAAAAAACGAGAGTTGACACTCACATCGCGGAAACACCGCAAATCACAAATCGGATAGAAATTCAAATAGTGCTTGTATTCCGTTTCCGTTCAATGCACATTCATTACATTTATCAAACGTTAATCAGTTCATACTTAGCGATAACAACTGATACGAACTGCAAATCAAAACGATTGCAGTTCCATTTAAATCATCGATGTGAGAGTTGACACAATATACTCAAATTAATGATCATGCGACTGAAAACACATTTTGATTTCGTCAGATTGGCAGTTCGAGCTCATTTGGGAGAGCGGCAATTATAAACCGGCGTAATCAGGGAATAGTCGGCGTATCGAACTGCGAACATGTAGGGATTCGGAAAAAGTATCGATACTTATGTTCGTATCGATTATAAGATGTGTAATAGATGCTTCTTCAACGATTTAATATCGATATTCCTTTCGATTCTCGATTTAATAATGTTATATTGTTAGTGCTTTCATACAGGCTTTCTTTTAGACGGACTTCAAAAAAACTCGACGCCGTCCGTCATCCGTGAATCGTCCGTCATCGATGAATGTGAGTCGATAAAATGTCATTAGTTCTTTCTTTTCCTCTACACTAAGTTGAACAATCTGGTTCATATTTGAGTGTAGAGAACGAAAGAACGGTTAGTATCTTCATCATTTAAGTGAATTAGTCTCACTCTTTGATCGATTTTACTAAAGATTCTACAAACGAGTAAAATATCGATACTCCGAATCCAATTCCAATCCCTATTTCTGACCGAACAGAATCCTTTGATCAGCCGTATTTAGTGATGCATTTTCTATACATTACATAACGGGTACTACATATGTCAGTACACAGGGTTGATTTTCGAGATGATGCTGTAACGGTGGTAGCTACAGTAAAACACTCAGAGGACTTTACTCAGATGTCTTTAATTTTTATGCATACGTTTGAAAGGTAATCACGATTATTAAAAAAAAGTTGAAAAATGAGCAATTAAAAGAAGATTTTCACAACGATTAACATCGGTTAATGTACATAAATGTACGTATGCGTAGTGGATGCGTATGCCGCGGTAAAGTTTGAGAGTTGATCTCATCTCTCTATGCATCTCTTGGTCGTCTGAAAGCTCGGGATTGTATAACATGAATTTAGAATAGACAATTGTGCATAGGAATGTGATAAAATTGCTTTTGTTTCTGTTATATAATAAAGTTTTATTATTACAAATATCGCTAAATATCTAAATATATATTACTCAAAAGTGACTGACTGACATAGTGATCTATAAACGCACAGCCCAAACTACTGAACGGATCGGGCTGAAATTTGGCATGCAGGTAGATGTTATGACGTAGGCATCCGCTAAGAAAGGATTTTGATTAATTCTACCCCCAAGGGGATAAAATAGGGGATGAAAGTTTGTATGAAACTTCGGGCTGAGAGTTTCAAAATCGGGGGTAAAGTAACTATTCCACGCGGACGAAGTCGCGGGCAGAAGCTAGTACAAAATAAATATCGCAATATGATTGTGCCTAATTATAAAACCAGCGGTAGTTAGCTGATCACATCACTTGACTCGCGCACTTTGTGCAGCGTCTATAATTTGTGACGACGCGGTTAGCGCAGTGGTTGAGCGTTCGGCTGCTGCGCTACGTGTCGCGGGTTCGATCCCCGCACGGAACAAATATTTGTATGGCCTACATATAATTGTTCCGGGTCTGGGTGTCTTGTGTATGTGAGTTTACATGTTTGTGAATGCACCCACGATACAGGAGTAAATCCTAGTGTGGAAAAAATCTTATAGTTCCGCAACCTCCTTTTGCAACTTCGTTTGCAAGTTGAACTTACATAGTTCAACTTATTCGTTGTCTGAAAATTATTATTACAAATCGATGATTTATGAGCAGTAAAAATAGTCTCTAAGTGAAGATGAAATTATTGTAGACAAGACTTAACTGTTTAATGAGTATAACCAATTTTTCTCCGAATTTTTGTACTTAAGTGAAAAACTTACGGTTTTTTCATCGTTCGATATTTCGAGAAATATTTAAGAAAATTTCTGCGTGAATTTATTATGAATAAAATATTTATGGAATAAATGTGCTATTCATGTAAGTGTCTGCGTCAACTGATACTTCTTAAATAATAAATTACTTAATATACTCAAAGCCTCGTAACTTTTCCCATAGCTCTTGGGAAAAAGATGAGTGTGATATAATCTAGGTATATTTAACTTTTGCCTGGTGTTCCCATTCCATCAGTTAGGTAATTCAGACAAATAATTCCCAATTAACCTTAGCACCGACTATTTCCTACGCTCATCAGCTTACCAACATCCCGTCCGCTGTTATTGCCTTATCCGTACCGTATTTGCGTGTCATTCGTCAGAGGCGTCCTGTAATTAATGCGGACATGGACAGCGTCGGCCTAATGAATAGCGGGTGTACCGTGTCGCACAAAAACTGGACCGTCATACAACACGCGCTCCGTATCAGTCGCTGAGGTGCAGATGACTGACAGCGGGTAGAGTGTAGCTGACTTTGAGCGGGCGAAGCGCTAATGTGCTCTGACAGTCAGATAAAAACAGACTTTGTCACACAAAAACTAGACCAACTTACAACACGCGCTTGGTATCGGCCGATAAGGCGTGTCTGACTGTCAGCGAATTGAGTGTGGCTGACTGTAAGCGGGTGAAGTACTGATGACATCTGAATAGCTTTGAGTATACCGTGTTGCAAAAACTGGAATGTCATACAACACGCGTACGGTATCGGTGACGTGTGTCCAACAGTCAGCGGGTTGATTGCTGACCAAGCTGAGTTTGGCTGACTGCTAGCGAGAGAAGCGCTCGTTGGATCTGACCGACGGTTCAGTTTTTGTACGACATGATACACTCACCGTGTATCGTGTCGTACAAAAACTGAACCGTCATACATCAAGCGCTCGATATTGACTAGTGAGGTGTGTCTGACTGTCAGCAGGTGGAGTGCAGCTGGTTGTCAGCGAGGCAAGCGCCGATGTGCTCTGACTGTCAGTGGGTATATCATGTCGCTCACTGCCATTATTCACTGTCAACAAGAAAAGCGTTAATGTAGACTGACTATGTGATGCGCTCTGACTGATAGTGTGAGTACCGTGTCACACATTACCACTGCTCACTGTCAATAATTGAATCATGAATGTTAACTGACTGTGTAATGTGCTCCGAATGTCGGTGGGTACTGTGTTACGCACTGGCACGGCGCACTGTCAGCAAGAGCAATCTAAACGTAGACTGACTGTCAGCAAGTGAAGCGCTGATATGCAATGGCTGTGAGCAGTAGCTGATTTGGTCTGATGGCTATTCGCTACCTTGTCGTAAAAAGCTAAATCCTTTGGCTTTGAACATTTCTGACGTTTGGTGTCTTTGGTTATATATTGGAATTTTATTTAAGAGGAAAAATGTTGGATTTATTATAAAAATAACGTTGAGAACCAGCTAATAAATTAAATTACTTATTAGAACAGGAATTACTACACGATCAGAAAACCTTAATATCTTATTTTTTAACAGCCAAAGTAGGTGTTTCGAAAACAAAATCAGCCAAGTACGAGTTGGACTCGTATATGAAGAGGCCCTGTTTAACTTTTTATTTTATTTTATTGTGTGTGGCTATAAAACACTCCATTATGATTTTTTCAACTACTTACAATATCATGAGATTTATTCCAGTGACTGACAGATGGATAGCGAAAGCGTAGTAATACGTTGCACTTGGATTTCGTAACATAAATGTTTATGTTTCTCACAAGTTGATCAGTTTATTTTATGACCCGACGCTCACTGTCGCTTCCCGCTCACACTCGGCCCGACACTGAACTGAAGCGTTGCCATAAGCTGCGTACGAAATTCTAGATGTCAAAATGATAGGCACATATTGGACGGTTATTGATTTTACTCGGACACTGACCGAACGTTGCAAATTTATCTACAGAGAAACAACATAATAACAGGCTTTTAATATAAAGTCTGCGCTTTTTCACATACGATGATATTTTTTTAACAAGCGAAAAAATATTCGAAGGTAAACTGAAATGGGTATTAAAGTTTTGCAATTCATTTTATTGCAGTCGAGGTTGTATTTAATATTATAGTTTACTACGCGTCATCAAGGCAAGCAAATAATGCGGTTTTGCAAAAAATATTTTCAGAACCATATTATTTGCTTGATGTGAAAACGTAAAGTGCATGCAATAAAAAAAAACAGAATGATTTAAAACGAGGAAATTGATTGCCTCGTTGCAATTAACATTTATTTTTATTTCATAATGAGGCTGCTTATTTGCATTCCATGAATTGTGTAAAGGCAAATATTTTTGATTGATTGCTTAATAATTTCTTTGAAACGGTTGACCTTAATCTCTTCCACCTTATTAACAAAAAAATAAATTAGTGGAGAAATTTAGGTAGAAAATAAAGTAGGTATCCTAACATGATCACAACGTGGTGGTCGAGGAATCCTGTCGGTCACATGGGACATGTCCCGTACCTCATTCTGTCTTGTTTGTTGTTGGGAAACCTACACAGGTGGTCTGGGTCACTGCCATAATCACTTTTTCAGTCCTAACTCTATCTTGTCGGTGTTAATCTAGCATGCTGAATAAAATTATACTAAAAATTGATTGAGTCAGGCGTTACTTTGCGGAAATCCATTTTAAATTTGAAAATGAAAACAATATATCTAGTTTTAATTTCCGCGAATATTAGTGGGTTGCAGGTATGCACCTCCCTCCCGCCCGCTATATTATGCACATGCAAGATTACTGGGCAAATGCAAGGATTTTAAGCACATGCAGGAAGGCAATGCAAAACCCAACACCATTACCGACACGTGTTTCGCCTCTCCACGAGGCATCCTCAGGGGACGTGTTGACTCGCTGACCGTTATATTGTTTTCATTTTCAAAATTAAAATGGATTTCCGCAAAGTAACGCCTGACTCAATCAATTTTTTTTTTTTTTTTTTTTTAAGAAGTTTTCTGATGTACTTCAAAGTAGGTACTATTAGGTACCGAGGAGAATACAGATGGCTAATCAACTTAATTATATTCAACCCACTAATATTCGCGGAAATTAAAACTAGATATATTGTTTTCATTTTCAAATTTAAAATTATACTAATTATTATGATGAAATTGAAAGACACAAAAAATAAAATTCAATCCTTTATTTTCACACAGAGGAAAATCATTATTACTGATTTGACGTCAAATGGAGATTCTTTTTCTCTTTTCGGGATTCCGTACAAGAAACGCTACCAACAAAACTCTATTACTAAGCCCTGTCTGCTCGTAAGTACTTGATAAGAGTAGATATTTTCTGAATGTTTATTTCAACTACCGCTTTTAAAACGAGGACAAAATTCAATAGCTAATCAGTAAAAAAATCTGCCATTTTCAGTCCCAGGAACTGAAAAAATTACATTTCATGTTCATGGGCTTCAAATGTCCGATTTTTTTCTGTTTAGACTTCCCATAGGATTTAGTTTGATTAGGCAAAGAAATAAATAAAATAGAGACTCAAAACATGCTTTTGATTATTATAAGTAGCATTGGACTGTCTTTATTATCACAAACAAGACCACCTTCTATTTTTGTGAAGATAACTAAAACACAGTTGGATTCACTGCGAGATTTTAAGTGTTGACAAAATTATGAATCCGCCGAGACACGAATGAATAACAAAGAGAGATAATATTTCATTCTCTATCTCTGGGGACCTCAATGTCTGTAAGCTGTAAGTTTTTTAAGTTATTTACTTGTGCCCTTTTTCAGTCGGTTTATCTAATAGGACGTAATATGTTTTCGGTAAATTGTTGTAGAGGAAATTTTAAGAAAAATAAGTTAACTGGATAATTTAAAATTATAAAAAATAATATAATCAATATGAAAAGAATATAATCAGTATTATGATTTGAAATGTAAATGTATTTGTATGGTCCTTTAAATCGACACTGAACTTTGAGTTTTTTTGGTGTTTCTTCTCATAGTCGTCGGCTAAGAAGCACCATACTCACCTGGTGTTCAAACTGATGAACTCTTTTTTTTTTCATCGAATTTGCTGAATTAACATAATTTCTCAAAATTTTTGTATTTTGAATTACACAGTCAATCATTACACGTGTCACTAATATTTTAAGTTTCAATTTAATTACGAACTTGGATATTCGAATTAGAAATAAATTCAGAAGTTTTAATTATCTTTACATAGGGCTATCGGGTGATTTCATTACCTTCTGTAATTTCAAAGTAATGACATGTTAACCGTTGTACATTACTCACCCAAGTTTGCTTGTTCAGAAACCGCAACACTCGGATAACGGCAGGTAGCCGAACCACTAAAACAAATATTGCCCTTTAACAGCCAAGGGCAAAAACACTAGTGCCTGTAAATGTCCCAGTGGTATCTTTAATTTTTATTAGCCCAACACCCTGATGTTCGGAAACACCGCGTTATTTTGTAGCTCGACGCTTTGTTCAAATAATAATTTATTATTCAAAAATATTTGTGATATTTTAAAATTCAACAAAATGTTGACGTCGCTTGGTTTTACATACCGAAATGTGAACGTGGTCGCATTATTTTATTTTTAACAAAGATTTAAAAGTCATGCGTGTGTGAGATATTTGCTACGCAGTAATGGTTACACTGTGCTACGGCGTAGCCTTTGCGTTGAAGGCGACTATGCTTTCGTAGCATGCGTTCCATAGTGTTAGCGTCGAAGAATAGAACTTCCAAACTGATTTGATAAATCTCTTCTGCAAAAATATAATTTAAAGGATAATCCTGGCAGGTCTGTAAGCAACTTGAACTTAGGAAAACCATAATCTACCTATGAATATTTATCAAACGAAAATATTAAGAGAAAGAAATACTCAACTCAAGTTGGCATAACACGAACTTGGCGCAATCCTTTGTTTTTTATTTCCTTTGTTCACTACGAGTATTTATCTTCGTTTAATTATCTTGCAAAGAGAGAATACATTCTTACATTTGAATGACATTTATTTATTGGTTCGTTTTCTCTCTTATGTTTTTGTAGCTTTTAACCTCAGTTTAGCGGAGTTACATTAAAGTCAGCTGAGGTAAATTAGTGTAGTCTACCCATTAATTATCATTAGTAGCTAATTTTATTTTGGTTTTAAAAATTTCACTGCTTTCGGCAAAATAGTAGGTAGTAGTATTTTTCAAGGTAAGTGAATTAAGAAATTATTTTATTAAAACTAACTTATTTTATAATGCAGTCTTTGCATGCAAATTTCAACCCCACATATTAGTAGCCAGGCTGACTCACCCGGCATCCATCGCCCAATCTAAAAAAACCCTCACAAATGTCGGTCACCGTAACATATCTTCCACACCCCATAACGTAGCGCATATTACTCAAACAGCTGCGGTAATTTGAGGCGCACATGCTGGCCCCATTATAAAGACCATACCGTCTAAATACTGTATAAAATAGAAAATTTACAGCTCTATATAAATCAGCGTATAAGTATTCCTCTTTATAATTTATGGGTGCCTGGTACCCCGTTGTTGGGGGTAATGGATGCCCCCGCAGATATCAGCCAGTGGCCGTCTTTAAATTACTCACTTTGCGGAAGCATTGGCTCTGCCGTGACTACAAATCCACTTAAGTGTACTTCTCACACTATTTAGATAAGCGTTCCTAATAAAAATCACCCTTGCTTGTAATTGATTTTAATTATATCCTGTTACACAGAGATTGTGCCTCGAAGAGTTATTGGGTATAAGTGTTCTTTGATTATAATCTGTGTGGAAGATTTTTTTAGAAATGGTTGTTTAGGATTAACAGTTATTTTTTTACGAACTGTTTAGTTAATTTTAGCCTTTTACTATTTTACACGTTACTGATTTAACAAAAAACACACATTAATAATGCATGAAAGCTGCATATACATAGGTCTGAAATAGATGTTACGAAATTTCTTCAAAAACGGCACCGCGGCCCTGGAACGCAAAGAGCTTTTGGAGGAACACTGATGGGTTTTAGTCACTACACGCGCTTCCGCCCTGAGCGGAAGAACTCATTTGATGATTGCTCATACTAAAAAATAAGGTCTGAAATAGATGCTTGCATCAGTCAATCACCACATACATCACTTTAAGGTGGATCAGTCCAACTTGAAAATAACTTATTAGGTAGGTTATTTTAATTTTCTGGACCGAACGCAAGCTGAAGGTCGGACTGGCAAGCGAGGGGTGCAATTGTAGGTTTGATAGATCTGTGGCATTTTCCAACGTGATATACAATCTAACTAATAATTTCTGAAGCCATATATGAATCTTTTTTTTATAAGCTTTTTTTTTTGGTTTGGGGTAAAAGTCAATCCCACTAATACAATATTTTTAACTTCCGTGTAATACTAATAACAATAATGTTCTTTCATACATTACAAAATAGAATGTTAAATCTTTGTTTGGAAATCATTTAAGCACCAAAGATTAAGATGGCAGGGCAGGCTGTAGCCATTTCATGATAATAATAATTACAGTTAATAACAAAATGTCAGAATTATAATGCTTGTCAGACTTAGAAATATCTTCTTTAGCGAATAAAGAGGTACAATCACTTGTTCTACAGAGGCCGTACATGAAAGTTACGTTAACAAAATCATTAATGAGAAATATAAATAATACCAGCGTAGAATGTTAAATATAGAAAAAATAATACAAGGTTTTTATAAGAACGCTTCTAAAAATTCCCTACACAGGAATTCATACAAAAAATGAATAGAATATTAAATTATGTTGGTCCGCATTTTGTAAAACTGACGAAGCTTCTTGTTAAGCTTTCAAGAAGCTTTTAAGTTAATGAACAACTTATTAAAAAAATCTATTGACTTTTATACTGGTTGTTTTGAAGAATTTGATCAAGGTTTATTAATGAAACAGATGATGATGTTATTATTTTAGCTGTAAGCGGAATTAGAAATGTGTTTTTATTTCTGTTATCTTTTACCTAAAACATATATGTATATAATTTGATTCTAGAGCTGATATTGGAGTAATAATAATGCTTCAAATTGAGTTCTTTCCATCCAGGCTAAATAGTTGGATTGATTGTTTTTAATTTTTCACTGTACCTGTAAAGGTAACTGTTTGGCAATATTCTATTGAAAAATATTAAAATTAAACAATAAATGTTTTAAATTAAAGTAATTTTACATATTATTCAATTTGTCTGTGCTATCCATAAGCTCATTCTAAAATAAAGTTATAAATGCAAACTATTGTAATTTTTAATACACAATTTAATTAATATTTCAGACTTGGGCATACAGCGGTTGGCATTATTATAATGGTAGCTGTATGAAATAAAATACTGTATTGTCAATAAAATAGTTTTGTTTTAAATATGTATTAAAATAATATGGGATAATGTTATTCATCAACAAGCAAATAAATATTTTCAATATATGAAGCACTTCAAAATATTTTAGGCAATTTTATATGTCCAACTGGTCAATTTAACGATTTTATAAATCTTTAATGCGAGCCATTTCTGGTTGGAAAATTCGAGTTTCATTGGGGAGAGCAATTGGCAACTTTATTTATTGCTCCGCTCGGCCCGCGGCGTTGCCCGTGAAAACGTACTTTATCCCTTTTTACCTCGCTTAAGGGGCGATTTGGAAAAATCCCTAAGTGGCTACCTACGTCACTGGCAGTGCTATCCTACAACAATTTTGTTTGCCACGGGCTAAGTTTTATATCCGACAGCCCTAATTTTGTTTTCAGTATTTTTGGTAATTTTATTATTCCTCTCTCGTTTCTCTTTTAAAGCTCTACAATTATTCTTGGTCTAGGATAGGTTTGCTAAAATAATTATACACTTAATTAGAAGAGTAGACAAGCATGAAGTTCCTCCACTCTGTTAACTTACAGCACAAACGTTCAGGCATAATGAATGAGTTTAAACCACTTCATTTACTTATTCTTACGTTCAAGTTTCTGTAGTTGAAGCCTTTTACTGTCCAATTATTCATTCAGGCATGACTGAAACTTGTTCATTTGCGATATGGGAAATTTAGAGATTAGTTTGCATATGATATCTTATATATATATATATGTACATCTGAACTCATGTAAATGGTTTTGTTATTTGTAACTGGGTAGATAGTTTAAACTTAAGTGTAACGATAACTTTTACATACTTAACGTGTATTTAACGGAACATTAATAAGTTAATACTCACCTACATGAATTCAACGAAACGAAACAATACGTCTCTAAGTGGTCATAGCTCATGGAGCAGATCTGTAATAAATAAACGTGCGGTTGCCATCCTCGCCACACTCACTGAACATGAAGTCCACTCAAACCTGCTCGTTTTAATTAACAAATTATTTGTTTACGGGCATTACCCTCCTCGTCTCACTTCTGTCGATCCGGCAAAGTTATATTAAATTTTGCGCAAGTTGAACACGAAAGTTTTGTGTATTTTCGCGGGACACAAACGGGAAGTTAGCTCGTCGAGTGGAGTGGCAAGTTGTGCGGTGGCGCGACACAGCCCTGGCCCACGGCCCGATTCGCACTGACTTAGTTCTCGCGACACACGGAGCGAGCGGCCGACTTGAGAGCGACGCCGGTGCGATTCATGCGCGGATCACTGGGTAGGAGGAGTCTTCCAACAAAACCACGCCTACCAAGGAGCTACACATTTCTTTTTCAATATGTGTAATTCAATTTCGCTTATGTCTTCGCTGGGAAAGTTGATGCCCCGTTGTCGTTGAACGCGATGTTTTTATGTAAACTGTAATGTAGTTCGCGAACCGAGTCGGCCCGTGATGCTACGCTCCGTGTGATTTTCCCTTTTCTTTTTTGTTGGCAATTTCACGTGCTGTTGCTTGTTCATATGTAGAGGAATAATAATAACAATTGGGTAACTTTTTTAGGTAAAGAACAAGTGGTATATGCTGATATTTGTTTACTTTTAAAACTTTAAATCGATCTTTCTTTGAATTATAGTGGGTCCACGATACACATTAACTTATTATTTTGTCTGTGCAATAAAATCTGTGCAGACAAGTGTCGGTGTGATAGATTGTTTGTATTCAGAGTTCGAAGTCTGTGCAGACAAAAGTCTGTATCTTGTAGATTCATGATTCACAAATCACAAACACTTTAAAAACATAACTCTGAAATTATGAAAAAAATAAAATGAAACAAACTTTAATAGATAAAATAATTGCATTAAACACTTAAGTAAGAATGATAACCCAAACCACAAGCCACAACAGTAATATCCCATTAATTCCTCCACACAACAGAATCCCATCTCACCGCGAGCAAGTTCCTCAACGCTTTGGACTGTAAAGGAATTCACTAAATTATAACAGTAAATTAAGCGTAGTTTCATTTGTGTTACCAAGTGAATTATGCGTTGGTATCTTAGTTCTGTCTCCACCTAACTTACTACGGTTCAAAATTAATACAGTGCCATAAGCCAGCTCTAATACCGCGCGTCCTGGGGATTCTATTTACCGTATCAAATTTTAAGAAGACATCCAATTTAAAAGCAACTTTATCAACACTGACACAGAGCTTCAAATTTGTCTGTGTCCTTAAACGTACATAAGCTTTTATGTGCGCATTCAATCATTATTAAGTGTACACCTATTTGTTTAGTGTCGTATGTAACGAGATACTAATGACGACTGACATCTATAAACTAAATTGCGCTATATGATATTAGGTACCTGGCTTCATAATAATTTACTTGAGAAATGGCAGGAGTTGAAATAAGATTGCTGGGAGTTTATATTGAAACTTCAAAAGTAAACGTTGGAAGAACGTCTGAATATTTTAAATCCACAGCAGAAGTAGTGTTTATTTTAATTTTTGTAGCTTCGTCCAACATTCTTGTTTGGAATATTTCGTTATTATATTGTACGAGTTACTTTTCTTTGCTATTTGTGTTTGCAAAATACAGAAGACTACAAAAAAAAAAAAAACATCAAGCCAAACCTATCATAAAGCCAGTCCAGTGCTACTTACATTTATCAAAGGTTTTCTTTCCATATCGAATTAAATTTACTGCGAAATTTTGACAGTTAAAAATCGACCAAGTTCGAGTGGGTTCAGAAACGCATGGTTTCGTATCATAAACTCGTGATTCTTGTATCACGTTACCCCCCTTAATTTTTGGTTTTACTTTATTTCTGTTAGTACGAGAAAAGAGAAATATACACAATTTAAATAGGGATATTTCTTGAAGAAAAAAATATGATTCTATTTAGTCCGTCACTTACATTATCAAAAAATATTCGATACGTATTTTTTGCTTTATAAAATCTATAATAATTGACGAAGATAAAAAGTATTAAAGATCAAGAGTGGGGGCTTCTGATGTCACGGCGTGGTAAAATTGTAGCACGTAGTGACGTCACACGAGTTTTCAACGCACTGCATCGTCTTCGTTTTTAGTTTAATTGAAAAAAGAAAAAATACGTGTCAAATATTTTTGGGAAATCTGTGTGACGGACTAATTAGATTTTTTTTTGACAAAAAAATGTAGCTATTTTAATTACGGTTCATGAGATAGAGCCCATTGAAAGACAGACGAATATGATAGGAAAGTGGACGCTTATTTTTGGCGGAGGTTCCGTTGGCTACGCTTTAGATACAAAATCTTAAAACCATTTTATAGCAGCTATAGGAAAATAAGAGGTTACTTATTCGTTTTAAAAAAAGGATTTCAGGTAACGGCATAGTAAAATCAAACAGTTATCATTAAAACGAAAATATAGTATTAGAAACATTTTCTTCATGGAAAAGGAACTACCATTCCATGTTACTAAATTGAATATACTGCCTTATAAATCCCTCTCCACCATAAACAGTTACAATTATGTACTTACCATGCAATCATAAGACAAACAGGTAACCAACTATTTATGAAGCGAATAGATTATAAAAGCAAAACCTGCTGTAAAGCGTAGTTTTTAAACTGAGCTAGTTTTAAAATCAAGCTAACGTTTAAAACTCGACAAAAAATGCAACAACACTTTAACGGCTCAAGTTTTTCACACGGCTCTTGGTAAGTCCGATGTAATCCTGGCAAGTTTGCTGGATCGTCTCGGGTAAGGGAAGCAAAAGGAGGCCGATAGTCGGTAGCTCCCCCGGCGCTCGTTTGAACCGGAGCGATTCGCGGCCGGTCTTATGATTAAGTCAACTCTGGTGGGATTCAGAATCGAGCCTCACTAGACGCTGTCTCGATAATTCAACTGGCGGAAATATTACTTCGTCAAACGAGTTTATTGATTTTGATGCTGTGTTTTATAGCTTTTGTTTTGTTGGCAGAAGTTGATGGTGGATTGGATAATAATCAGGCGGTTGACACATTTAAGGAAAGCGTATTAATTGATTCATGAGTAGATAATATTGATTTTCTTTTTATAACAACTATTAAAAATTACTTTTTAGTCTCAGTGCATGAGCAAATATTTATACTGTAGCGCTGAATTTGTTCCAGCGCTATAGTGTACCTATTAGACACGTTTGCTCTGAAGGTCGAAATAATAGTTTCCCATTATATATGTACCTGGCCTGTGCTGAATTCACTATTCTACTGTTCTCCACGACAAGTTTAATGTTACCATACCATTTGATAGCATAGTTGAGATATTCATTATACAATTTTCAAATTTCCCTTTTTTACTCTATAATAAAATACGCTATCTTCTTTCAATACTTACCCTCATTTTAACAAATAGAGTAGAGACTGAAGATTTTATTACAGAATATCTAGATAATGAAATGAACATAAATAAACTTTATTATAGAGAGAAACGGGAAAATGCGATAAAGGGGCAGGAGCCTTCCATTTGAACGGAAAGTTGTTTTATATTAGGCAAATTTTCTTTATTTACATTAAGGTAAAAGAAAACTTCACCTGAACTCGCACGACAGTATATTCAATGGTTTATGAATGACTTGTTCTGGCTCTCTTTACTGTTGAGTAACTTGTAGCTCTTCGGGTTAACATAAAATATTGTAATGTTTAGCTTTAACTTTCATAAAATTTATAAGGGATAGGTAGACTTCGAGCAGCTGCGGTTATCCACTTGGTTCTAGAATCACAACACTAGTCGATACGGCGATGATGGGAAGATTATGTCTAGCAGAAAAGAATCATCTAAATCGGTACACTCAGTACAAAGTTATGAGGTAACACACACACAAAAAAAAAATAGTCGAATTGAGAACCTCCTCCTTTTTTGGAAGTCGGTTGAAAAATATGATGTTAAATCTCCTTGAAAAATCGACGAACACGATGTCACGTATCTCATATTATATTCTCTAGCTAAAGATTCAAATAGGTTTTGTAATACTTTTACTGACCATTAAAACATATTAAAATGTACATGTCTTTGGATAGTGTGTTGACCAGTAACTATGTAAAATCACATTGCAACGTCCAGTCACTTTAATGTTTCATCTTATTGCTTCCACTCTTTTCTGTAATTACATCTACAGTCTCTCACCATAAATTGAATTCCAAAAGTCTCGTCAATTAGCCGATCCACTTAATTCATTGGTCGTCATTATGATTCATAGGAAAATGTTCAAAGTGAAATTTTAACCGGATAATATTTTTTGTTCATCGAAAATCTCCCAAGGGTATTCTGCTAATTGGATTCATGTCGTTGTAATTTCCACTAGTATGTTTTAATGCACGCCTGAATTAATTTTCAGTTTTCATTCATAATATTTCATGCAAGTTTTGGTAGAAGTTGGATGGATGACTCTTAAAGTTGGGAGTTTGAGGTTTGTGTGGTCAACGCTGGTTGGCTGGCTCGAGAGCATACGTTGAATTAGTCTGCTTTGTGTAAAATGTGAATATGATTCCTGTTGGAACATTGTGGTCACGAAACTGTCTTATAAAGGGTGTATAAGTTATAGTTGATTCAAACTGATAAACATTCTTCATAAGATAGTTATTTTTAAAAAGCTCGGCTTTTCAGACAAAATTTTGCTAAAGTTCCAAGTAGAATTCAGGTATTATTTTTACTCCAAATTATATAGAAGTTTGCGGCCCACGCTTCACCTTTTTATTTTACTCAGTCGATTATAAAAATGAACCTCTCATTTTTTTCATATTGATTCCTGGAAAGGTCGTCAACTTTTTACTAAGCTTTTGTGCGAAAAGGAAATTAGTATTATAAATATCTATAGGTTAATTAAGGCGGAAGCTGTATTACTTTTAAGCACCTAACATCCATTAACTAAACAAAAACCATATTTAAAACAAAATGTCGAACTGTATAAATTTTAAATGTCCTTCTATTGTCGCCCAGCGTGTTTAAGCGAGTTTCTTAAACAATAGCGAGTTGGGTCTTCTCGCCTTAACGTACAGATCTTATTGTTTAGAGGAAAACGCGGTTTGGGCTCAGTATTGTTGTTATCTGTGCGGCCGACCTCCTTTTGGTAAGAAATTAAAATAATAATACGTGTTACATGTTCGTATTATCACCAGTTCCTCTTTATCTCAGTTGATTAGGCTTTCTGACTTCTATAATGGCGTTTTTGAAAGTGGAAAGTGTGGTTGATGTTATCGAAAGAAAAGTTTAGCCCAAAGTTACTTTACTCTGAATTGTATTGTAGTTGAAACGTGATTACAATAAACAATCTTATAACACTATTTTGGAGCTGTATTTTTTACACTTTCAAGAAGAGCTTAAATATTTATAGTTTGGACATGTTAGTGCTTGGTATATTTCTGGTTTAGTTTCCTAGTCCAATAATAAGCCCAGATCCATTGTTCGGTCAATAATAAACTTTCTGCCCTTATCCGTTATTCTCTTGGGGTTGGCGCAGCGTGTCTTATTTTTCCGTACATCTCTATTTACCGTTATTTCAGTAGTCACCGCCTTTCTTGCAATATCACCGTTTAAAAAATCTATCTGTCGTTTCTTTCATCTACAATAATCATACTCTAAACATTATTCACTACATGTTTCTCGTCTTTTTGCATCACAAGCCCATTTATGTATACATATATCACTCAATTTTTCAGCGGTGCCACTTTCAGCAATCCTCATGCATGTTTATTTATTATTCTATCTATTAGAATTACACCACTAATCCTCTTAGTATTCTCAGTTGCATGCGATCACCTCTTATTCTTTTCTTTTGTGGTCTAACATTCTACACTACAAAATAGACCAAAAGCTTTAGGATTACAAATAAGATCTTCTCTTTAAAAACACAAACTTTAGTGGTTGTATACCAGTTGACGCGGAGAATCTAAGGATCAAGTTAGGACCCAGGACGAAGCGTCACAAACAAAATGCACACATTCCTTTCGTTATAAAAAAGATACCAGCGTTTATGAAATGAAAATCTTTTAAATTTTTTGGCCAATATTAAGTATTATTTCAGAAAATAATTGCTTTAAATAAAAATCCTCCTTCATGCCAATAATATTTACTTATATAGTGATTGCAGCATGCCTGTAAAGTTAATTATCGTCTGCAACATATTTACGACATGGGGTCGGCTGTCGCTTAATTTAGCGGTTTCCATGCCACTGAGTAATTAAACGATTGTTTGCCATTTTGCGATAATTGATGTTGTTGTGTTTGATTTGCGCTAATTATCTTTCACGCATTAAATTATTAATTCAGTTGTTTTGCGTTTTACGATAGTTAATTTGGTTATGTGTAATTCGTGGTGGCTGCGTTCATTTGGCAAATTGAGGGAATTTCTGGACGTGAAGTGACAACATTGCGTTGTTAATGTTTGTATGGTAGTGGCGACTGCCGGTTTTTGGTCAGGTTATTTTTTTTAAGAAATTATTTTGATAGAGCTGTGACTGTTTCAGGCTATGTGTAAACTGAGTGTATATTGCTGCATTAGTTTTGATATGTAGAGAAAACATGTATAAGTTGATTGACAGGTCGATCTGAGGAGCCAGACAAAGTTTAATAAAATTCTATTAGCGAATTAAATTGTTGCGCTTGTATTTTGGCATATGCCAAAATGGAATTGATCGATCACGTAACATGTCAACAGAAGTAGGAAGGAGTTGAGTACCAGAATCTACTTTTTGCAAAAGGTCAACTAGAGTCATTACAATTGGAGTTTTGGCAATTGTCTTCGCCACGCTACCGCCGACATTATGTCACGTATTTTCTAGAGCCTCTGGTTATTTTAAAGCAAGACAAAACCCTATTTGAGCCAACCACGATTTATGAATGAATGACGCTTAAAATCCTCACTGGTGGTCAAAGAAGTTAGAAAGCGAAATGCCAACCACATTGAACTATCGGGTGCTTCAAATTTCCTTTATCCACCGTTAAAGAAATTTATACAAAGCTCAATACAGTTGGGTTACTACGGGTACATACGGAAATAATAAGTGCCTATCTACAGTTCAACTAAATTTTAGAAGGGTTTTAAAATGTGAAATCTGGAGATATAAAAGATTTTAGAAACAGTATGAATGAAGAAAGAAGAGTGAATAAAGTGAGTACGGTGAGTGGGACATTGCAGGAGGCGGTTATGTGATGAGCGTAGATTTCGATTAGTTTGTTTGTAACAATTTGTCTCAAAAACTACTCAACCGATTTTGAAAATTCGTTCGCCATTAGATTCTTTAGCCTTATGTGTGTTGTTGTTACTATGTTGTTGTTATATTTTATTTTCCAAAAAAATAGAGACCTCTACGAAATTTGCAATAATCGAATAAAATCAATCAACATTTTGCCTAATTAACTAATTATTTGGCGTGCACTGAAACTATGCTGATATTGCATAAAAATAATGTAGTACATGCCTATGCGGCTGTCGCTGAAAATCAGCGCTTAGACTCAGTCTCGTACAAGAGTCCTAGCATTATGCTGAGCGACAGCCGTTTTGCGCAAATGTGACGCATACCTTCCCAACTTTTAACTATTATTATTGTTTTAGTTTTAAGCTGTATTTTAAATTCTTTGGTGTGCGTCATGCTTGGCGCAAATAAACAGTTTTTCTTTCTTCTTTCTTTCTATAAAATGTCCGGGAGGGTGGGGATACCGAACTATTATGGTCATGTCACAATGACCGGTTTTGTTCAAATGATTCAATCAAAACCCGGGCGGAATGGAATGGCTGTGATTTTAGTATCATGATATTAATAATCCATGTAATCGGTTACAATCCTTATCCATGTAATCGGTTTGATAATTAAGGACATTATGTACATGTAAATCACACTTTAAATTATTCAAATCGAACCTTTCGCCGTTTAAAAGTAACAGCTAATATACATATGTATATTAAAAAGGGAAAGGTCACTCACTGATTAATCACGAAATCTCAGAAACACCTAGATGATTGAAGATGAAATTTGGCACGGAGGTAGATTATGAACAGGAGGTGTTAATTAAGAAAGTATTCCAGGAAATTCAATCTCACCACAGTGACAGCGATGAGGAGAACAACATGGGGCTCCTAAATGAAGTGAAGTAGCGCGGTGGAAAGTGGTGGCGTCGTACCAAGTGCCAAGTTTCGACGACGGTAGTGTCACAGTCAACAGGCGCGCACACTCAGCAGTAGTAGGAGACGTGGTCAGTAAGTTGTTGCTGTTGTTGCTGAACTACTCTGCAGAGTGGCTCGTCCCACCGCTTCTGGGAAGATAGTTTAACAGGTTGGTCAGTATTCAGGCAAGCTAGTTTCCAGGCATCGATAGCATCGGTGAGTGAAGCACGGCACATCAAATTCAACCAGTGTGAAAGCCAGGATATTCCTGATTAATTTCTCAGTGCAGCGAATCGAAGATATGAAAGTCTGTAAACTTAAACTAGAAATTTTGCGGACGCCGAGCCCTCCCATGTGGATAGGAAGAGAAGCTCGTGTCCAAGGTTGGTCGTCCAAGGCTAATTTCAAAATTAACGACATAGTTCGTCGGGTAATTTGATCCATTTGGTGTAAAAGTTGAGTGTGCTTCCATAAATGGGAAGCACGAAGAAATTATGTCAATTGAGAGCCGAAACAGCAGACACAAGTTATGGTGATAGCTGAATGCATGTTGATATGGAGCAATCTTTCGGAAACGTCGTTTAGACTAAGCATTGCCATTCAACGTGGCAATGCCGCCAGTCTCTTGGGCACATTGCCAGGATTGCGTTGAGGACGAATTTTTTATGTTATATTTTAGTTTGTTGTAAGTTATGTTATTTTTATATGTCATATGTTAGTTTTATATAAATGTTTTTAAAATAAAATACAGAATATAAACACATTTAGATATATACCAATATTATGTCATTGTGAAAGGAAATGCTCTTTAATTTTCCTCTTGAAGACATCAACAGAAGGCCTGTCGTGTAGTGAGTGTGGAAGAGAGTTCCAGTATCGTAAAGATGAAAAGCTAAAATGTGCGTATGGAATAAAATAATTGTTAAGTTTTAACGAACTGCTTTGCTGCAGGTTTGCACTTATTACGTCACATAATTTTTTGCACATAGAATTTTCTTCCTTTCTATTTTCCTTACCACACTTTTACTATCTCATATCTAGTTTTGGAAAATGAGATGGAGTTATTTTTACAAATTTCTAATACCTATTGAAAGTTTTTAATTGGTATACAATAATAACAAGTTCAATACACACGTTTATAATACCTACCCATATTCATACACCCGAAGAACAGTTTCCGTTGGCCGTTCCGTAGTTCAAATGAAACCCACTTGATAGAATAAAAAGTGTATTGCTTTCCTTTTGAATGTAATTTCAGGCTTGGGGGAGCATGCCAGCATTTTTAAACGGCAGAATTGCGATCTCTGCGAATACGTACATGTATTAAAATCAACTTGCGTTTTGCTCTCATTCGTCTCATAATTTTATTTGCTGGTAGCAAAAATGTGCTTGGTCGGAATCCTTATACGAATTTGATAAACACAATATTTTTCCTTTGTTTACATTTGGTGCTGAAATTACTGAAAGGATTTTTGTAGCTTTTTATTTGTTTTTTTTTGCCACGTATTCTTTGTGTTGGATGTAATACACACATAATTAGGTATGGTCCGAAAATCTAGTGGTCTGCGTATAATTGCCGAGTTGATTAAAATCATCATGCACTTGTTTGAAACGGAAGGACAGTTCTCGTATTTTCTAGAAGCGCAGTTGCAAAGTATCATAAACACTTCTATTTTCCCTACATCTTGTCAAGTATTTGACGTTGGTTGTCGCCGAGATGACACTGCGACTTGAATTTGAATGCATATTAAATACGAGATTTGACTACCGGTGTTTTTCATTTAATACTGAAAACGCAGCCATTATTTATTTCTTACATCAGGCGTGTAAGATATTTGTAAATGATTGAATTCTCTTCGGGGCCACGTGAGAGTTCATTTAATAACAATATAACAGTGGCTGTGGTTTTGTTCTAAAAACTTTGAGCTCGTATGTATAAAAAGTTGAATTTTTATGAACTGTATAAATATTATTTCTCAATACACCTACTCGAAAACTGGCTCTTATTGCTATTTTTTTGTATGTTAAATCAACAAATGACTCTTTCCGCTCTGGGCGTAGTGGAAGGGAGTGTCAGATTCTTACTGACTGAAACACACCCGTGATCCTTGTAGTGCCCTTTGCGTTCCGGGGTCGCGGTGACTCTTTCGAACAAATTCCGCAACAACTAATCGTACCTTAATTAGGTACAATGTTTATTTTAAAGGAACAGTACATTTTTTTTTTTAAAGATTCACTCACATTATATTGAAGTATACTGTTACCTATAACGTACTAAAATCCATAGGATCTACAATCACCTAAATTACAGCACATCGTATACTAAAATATCACGTCGATTGAACGACTAAAGTAGCTGAGCATCTCTCACCAATGTACTACTCGTTTTCTTTTTATTTCACCATCAGACCCTAATCACAATCTATTTATAACCTATTAATTGAGAACATTTTAATGGACCCAAATACGAAACGTCTGTATAAGTAAGTGAAGAATTGGGTATGCTGCTGATTCCAGGATATCAGGTCAAGGTTACCATATGCTTGCTATATCATTGAAGTAACTGAATCCTAAATTTTGAATCGACTAAACCTATAAAAGTTGCTCACATCTCTTCATCGACCAGAAAAAATGATGGATTTCAAACAGTTGGGCCGATTTTTTTTAACCAATATCTAAGAACACTTTTGGTTAAATAAAATAAAAAAAGTAAATCAAAAACACTTTATCCGTTTAGTCAAACGGATAAAGGTCAAACCTATAAAACCCTCATTCTGATCGGGGTTACTAGTACACTGCTTAAAAAATAAAAACTAAACATACATTTACTTCTAACACGCTCCCAGCTAAGCACAGTTTCATACCCAAGCCGGATTTTGTAAACGAAGGTAATCTTATGAAATTATAAGAGCCAAGAAACAAACTTTATAATCAACTTCAAATATCCCGTTAGCCGTAATCTCTCAACAATGTGTTTAATATTTGCTCAGAAGAATGCCTGGCGTAGTTGGAGGTAGTTTTAGTTTTTGCTAGAAACCTCCTTGTACTCTTCAGTTACGCAACTTGCATTATTAGTTTTCAACTTCACGAGTTTAGCATTTTCGGGTGAGTTTAGCTCGCTCAAATTAAATGTATAGTTCAATATTGGTGCTTTTTATTTGAACTTCAGTTTGAAGCTAATCTAAAGTTTTAATCACGCTCCTGAAGTAAGCAATCCTTTCTTGTTCATTGGTTCCTATGTTAAATACTTTTTAAATTAATTTAAACTTGTCTGCTCTGAAGTATTTTTTTTTATTTGCTTTTTCTTTTTACTCTAGCAAAATTTACCTATTTATTGCAAAGACAAGATAAGTTTTGGCAATTTATCAGTAAGATGCTGAGAATTTGACAGCTCCAAATTAAGTTAATATACTGAAAAGTTACAGATTTTTCATTTCAATACTTATGCGTTTTTTCAACATCACATTCTTTAAAAATGTTTCGTTCTTGAAAGAGTTAGATAGTACGAAACGTATAGTTGCGCATGAACTATCCCATAAAAAAATCAGCTAACGATGACAACTTGCACTGAAATATTTCAGAACCTTTCCTACCCGACCATAAATTGGCGGTAAGCCCTCTAAAATAGAGAGGTGCCGGATGCAAGCAATATAACTATCTATCGAAACTGCACTTGAGGCCTTGCGCCTCATACAAGGAGGTGCCCCGGCGCAATTAACTTGATTTATTCCCGGCGTTTACTTATTCAGTGCTACGGTTAGTACGCCCAGGGAACACGCAACTACATTTTAAAAATACTTGTTGTAACTTTCACAATATACCACGCGAAATTCAACCTTATGGACGAACATTTTGAGGTGTTAAAGCAGTTTTGAAGAGAAATATTTATGATGCAAAGTTTCATGCAAACTGTCTCACGTTCAGAACATCTTTTGCATGTAACGGTACCTTTTTATTTAGCAGCCTTTGATTTAGATTTAGTGGGTAGCATTATCATTGTACGTCAGTTTGAATGCAAGAGCAGTATTTGTTACCTTAGATTGAGCAGTTGCAAAATTTACCTTGAATTTACGCTCGAAGTTTTGAATTTTCACTTTTAAACTCCTGAAGCATGTAGCGTAACTAACGTCATAACATGCAACACTCGCTTCTAATAAGCTTTTAACTCTATAAAAAGTTAAAAAAGAGAACCAAACAACAAGCACAAAAAGAAATAAGCAGATTACAATAACGCGATAATAAGAGAACCTTAACAACTGCTGCAGCTATTATGAACTAATTCTCCAGAAAGAAAGCCTTTTGCGGATCTAGGGGTGGGTCCGGAGGGCCATTAAAAAGGTGTGAGAGTGCGCGCAACGCCTCGAGTGAATTTGTCAGACGACGTCGTGAAATTAACACTAGGCGAACATAAGTCACCGGGAGACAGTGCTGCGTCTTTGCCCCGAAGCGATTATCGATATCTCGGATATAGTAAATTTTATCCGCCAAATTCGCTGCGAAAGTGGCTGCAGCAGAGTGATTTGTAGAGTTATGACTACGTTTGTGTTCGGTTTCATTGGATTAACACTCCAGTAATGAGTAAACTTGTTGGAGCTAATTTTGCTGCTATTTTGGACGTCATCTGACCTAGATTCTATCTCAGATTGGGATTATGTTTTCTATCATTATTGTGATGCGTCTTTTCTAACATCACAGTTGAAAAGCCTTAGGGTAAAATAGATGCAGTTTTATTATTTATTTTACGAAAATTTATCTGTTTTCAAAACTTACTACAATATTATCAATAATAGCTGTAATATAGTGGCAGAAATACAAATAACCAAAACTAACTTACTAGAATCCATAAATACGACGGACGCTAAAAACCTCGATATTTAGAGCACAGTAGATATTCAGCACATCCCTAAAGTCGTTTGGGATGTAGCAATAATTGCTGCGACATTCACTACCTAGATGTTATTAAGTTGAACATTACAACGGCTATGCAGCTCACTCCGATGCAGTACCCCAGTTTTCTATGGAACTCTGCTACGCGGACAAACGAAAAAGTATTATGAGATGAAATTATTAAGCTACTTCGTTTGAGGCGGACCCAGATTTATTACGGTCGGGATTTTGTCGGCTCTTTTATTTTTCTTTGGTTACATTCAAAGAAATAAAATATAATTGTTTCTTCTGGGCATGGATATACAAGAAATGGTCTAGTCTTAGCAACAAAAGTTTTGTAGGTTGGTTCAACGTTGAGATTGTCAATATTTATATATTACATTGGATTGGCTTTGTTTTTGAAGTTCAGATTATTACGGCATCCATAAAGCGTAACGTGCGGTATGAAGTGATCAAGCGTTTGAGTATTAACCGCGAATATTCCAATTTGGCGCGAGACCTTAAAGTGAATCAGAATTTAAACGGAAAATAATCATGAGCCTAGCAAAATTAATAACGTGTAAAGTATGACTAAACCTTTTTTTCTTTTTATTGTAACGAAGGTGAGATTTATGAAAATAACACCCGTCTAAAGTTACTAAAAACTCAGTGAAAATAGTGCAAATACCTACTTACAGTTTACAGTATTAACATTATAATTAAATTAGTTCTTCGAAGTACGCGTTGAAAGAAGAAAGTAAAAATAAAACACAAACCTAATCACTAGGAAGTTCAATAGGTGCTCTTGTTTTCCATCGTGAGCCAGGACAACAGTTCAATGGAGTAGTCATTGGGAGCATGTCGAAATGTCCAACCGTGAAATGTGAATGCGTCTAAAATACTTTTAAATGAAAAGTGGTAGGAAAAACGCCGAACTTTAATAGGGTAATGATCGACGAGACTTGAAACCTTAAAATGAAATCGGAAATAATTGTGGAATAAATGGGAAAAGGAGTATAGTATTTAGTCGACATGGTTAGCGCTATGGTTGAGCGATTGGTTGTTGCGCTACGTATCGTGGGTTCAATTCCCTTACGAAACGAATGTTTGTATGGCCTACAGATAGTTGTTCCGGGTCTGGCTGTTTGTGTATGTGTGATTGTGTGTTTATAAACGCACCCACTATACAGGAAAAATTCCTACTGTGGAGCAAATTTTTAAGCAAACCACAACTACTACAAACTATTTGGCTGGATGGTAAATCTAGATAAAGGAAATGCAGTTAAAACATAAAAAGTACGGAGCAATATAGAAAAATAAAGATTTTTTTTTGACAATTTAAATTGTCGGCTCCACGGCTGTCGTATTCAAACATCTGTAAAAACTTGGTTCATTTGGTCGAATGCATTGAGAATTTTAATACTTTCCTTTATCTTGAACTCTTCTTGTTAGGACTTTATCGGGCGCCTACTAAGTTTCTTTATTTTATTACCATTTCAATTTCTTGCATTACTTACACATTTCAATTATTATTTTCTGTAGTGTGATTTAATTTAGTATTGAATTTTCGTACTTTGGTAGGTATTTTTCTAACAAATCGTTCTACAAGCATATTACCAACTGTTTATTTATGGTGTTCGGTCGGTAAGTGGGTTGACTATAAACAACTCAACAAGTTGATACAACATGATTGATGACAATCAAATTTTATAAATTTATGTCAAGTGTGTCGAACAGGGTAGCGTACCTTATTGTGAAGCTCACCGAGAGGTATAGCCTCAAGGTAGTGCAAGTGTACGCACCGACCTCGACACACTCGGACGACGAAGTGGAAGATATGTTCGATGACATATCGAGAGCCCTCCACTTCACTACAAAGACACAGTACACCGTTGTCATGGGGGACTTTAACGCCAAAGTGGGAGTACAGAATTGCTGCGAATCGGTAGTAGGACACCATGGATTTGGAAGCAGAAATCATAGGGGGCAAATGCTCGTCAACTTCCTCGAACGGGAGGGGTTGTTCTTGATGAACTCCTTCTTCAAGAAACAACCCCAAAGGAAGTGGACGTGGCAAAGCCCCGACACTATGACCAAAAATGAGATCGACTTCATCATGACGGACAAGAGGCATATATTCAGAGACGTCTCCGTGATCAACAGGTTCAATACCGGTAGCGATCACCGACTTGTCCGAGGCTCTCTGAATATTAACTTCAAGGCCGAACGTGTCCTTCTGATGAAGTCCAGACTCCGACCAACTCTGCTCCAGACCATGGCTGGATCTGAAACGTTCCAGGCAAACCTGGAAAACCGATTCGCTGCCGTGGAAACCACAACAGACGTAAACCAGAACCTCGAAAATGTGACTCGGATCCTCAGGGAAGAAGGTACAAGATTCTGTGATATGCAGCGTAAGGGCAAGAAGTCTAAGCTTTCAGAAGGGACTTTAGGGCTAATGAAGGAACGACGTGAAAACCCACCCGTCACTTCGTCGGCAAAGCGGTTTCTAAACCGAGAGATCAACAAGCACGTACGACGCGACCTCCGGCGCTTCAATGCTCTTTCGGTTGAAAGAGCAATCGAGCAGAACCGGGGGTCAAAGGTGTTCGTACAATCTCTTGGAAGAAGCCACCTGACGAAGTTGACCACAGCAAGTGGAGAAGTCGTCTCTTCGAAGCCAGCAGTCTTTTCGGAAGTGGAGGACTTCTATAGCCGGTTATACGCATCGCATGCATCTCGTCCTGATCCCGAAAATGAGGGTCCTAGAGCCACATTGACACGCCATTTCACCAAAGACCTGCCAGAAGTCAGTACTGGCGAAATCGAGATCGCTCTTGAGCAGCTTAAAAATGGAAAAGCCCCTGGAGAAGACGGCGTTACCACAGAGCTGCTGAAAGCTGGGGGTAACCCCGTACTGAGGGAGCTCCAGAAGCTGTTCAACGCTGTCCTTTTTGAAGGGAGAACTCCAGAGGCGTGGAGTAGAAGTGTGGTCGTCTTGTTCTTCAAAAAAGGAGACAAGACCCTGTTGAAGAACTATCGACCCATATCCCTTCTAAGCCACGTCTATAAGCTGTTCTCAAGAGTGATCACGAACCGTCTTGCGCGAAGACTCGACGAATTCCAACCACCGGAGCAGGCTGGATTTCGGAGCGGATACGGCACCATAGACCACATCCACACAGTGCGGCAGATTATACAGAAGACCGAAGAGTATAATCAGCCCCTGTGTCTAGCATTTGTGGACTATGAAAAGGCCTTTGACTCGGTTGAAATCTGGTCTGTTCTGGAGTCCCTGCAGCGCTGCCAAGTAGACTGGCGATACATCCAAGTGATGAGATGTCTCTACGAGGCCGCCACCATGTCCGTTCAAGTACAGAATCAGCAAACAAGTCCCATACCGTTGCATCGAGGAGTGAGACAAGGGGATGTTATTTCCCCGAAATTGTTCACTAATGCAATGGAGGATATGTTCAAGACGCTGAACTGGAAAGAACGTGGCATAAACATCAATGGCGAGTACATCTCTCACTTGCGATTTGCAGACGACATCGTCATTATGGCAGAAACGCTGCAGGACCTACAACAGATGCTGAATGACCTGGATGACTCTTCTGTACGCATCGGCCTACGGATGAACTTGGATAAAACCAAGGTCATGTTCAACGAACATGTTCTACCGGAACCGATTGCGATTCACGGTGCCGTTCTCGAAGTTGTTCAAAAATATGTGTACCTCGGGCAGTCATTGCAGTTAGGTAGAAACAATTTTGAGGGCGAGGTGAACAGAAGAATTCAGTTGGGTTGGGCAGCATTTGGGAAGCTACGTCGAGTCTTTACATCGTCGATCCCACAGTGCCTAAAGACGAAAGTCTTCAATCAGTGCGTCCTACCCGTCATGGCATACGGAGCCGAAACGTGGACACTGACGGCTCGTATGGTCCATAAGCTCAAAGTCGCTCAGCGGGCTATGGAAAGGGCTATGCTCGGTGTGTCTCTGAGGGATCGCATCAGAAATGAGGTGATCCGTCAGAGAAGCAAGGTAATTGATATAGCCCACCGGATTAGTAAGCTGAAGTGGCAGTGGGCTGGCCATATTAGTCGTAGAACCGACAACCGTTGGGGTAAACGAGTTCTAGAGTGGAGACCGCGTCTCGGCAAACGTAGTGTAGGACGTCCTCAGGCACGGTGGAGTGACAATTTGCGCAGGACGGCTGGCAGAAACTGGATGCGAGAAGCCGAAAATAGATCTAAGTGGCGTGCAATTGGAGAGGCCTATGTCCAGCAGTGGACTGCAACAGGCTGCTGATGATGATGATGAAATTTTATAAATGTTATTTACACAACTGTAATTATTTAATTTTTTCTTTGCTTCTAGCACATAAAACACGATTACAAAAAAAAGAAACTTACAGAAAATGACAAGTTTGATATAACGGATTTGTGTTATCCAGCTTAAATATTATAAACGTGTTTTTCAGTAATGCAGGTTAAATGGAATGTTCCCTGTACTCTTGTGTGTCTTTCATTGATTTTCATTATAATTTATCCTTATTTTACAGTATACCGTGGGTAAATTAAGGTCTAAACTTTCCTGTGTAATGGGAGCGCTTCGAGGTATTGTGTGCTGCTTGCAAAAATCTGTTGGGTATGTTATATACAACTCCATGGTAACGCCTCATCTTGACTACCTAGTAGAGGTATGGAACACTGCAGTTAAAACAAATTTAAGGCAATACAAACATGTCAAAACAACATTATGGTTTAAGAAATAATTGTCTGAAACCAGAAATTATAATAGCTGAACGGTTCGAATTTCAGGTTAAGCATTGGTTGCCGAGGCATTGGTCCTTGGGTTATCGTCCATTATATACCGAGACTTCTTAATTCGGAAAGCACGTTAAGTCATTACTCCCGTTCATTTGTAGATTTTTGACAGTCGTTATAGATATTCGGAAGCCAGAACTTCTGGTACCAGTCTTGGCAAGGGGTACTGTCACCCTGTCACTAAGTTGGAGAATGGTAAAATGGTCTTCAGTTACATCTGATTTCACTGGAAGTAGGCCCAGCATACTTGGGAATAGGCTAGGCAGATTGATTTATACAGTTTTCTTGATGGATATTTAAGGCGTAAATGCATCCTTACCAATCGTCTTCATGAGAGATAAATGATTATATAATTAAACTCATGTTGTAACACAAATATTGTAAATGTTAGGTGCAGATTTCCTTTATAAACAAAAAGTAAGAACTCGTACATGTTAAGAGCTTATCGGATTCGTACGTTCAATACGGTGTGTCAGGATGTCGGGCTTCATTTGTTTACCAGTAGCATTAAAAAGACAAGAAAACTTTGACTGATTGCTTTTTTGGTTTAAATGTAGGTACTTGAAAGCTGTTTGTTTTTTCTTTGGTATTTTTTTTGAGTTAAATATGTTTGAGCGTATTTAAACGTATATATGTATGCGCGTTAGTCCTAAGCTGTTTTCGTGAAATTGTTATTATTATTTATACTATACATAAGTGAAAACTTGTAAAAGGCCATTTTTTACATATCGTTAGTTTCTATTGTATTAGTTGTAAGTTTTCCCAAAAAAAATAGCAGGGCTCCGCGGTTTCACCCGTGTAGTTCTCGTCCTGTGGAAATACAGGATTCAAATGTGATGCCTATGTTACTCGCTCTTATGTAGCTTTCCATTAGTGAAAAAAATGGTTAAAACCAAGATAGTATTTTTATGCTTGGTGACTAGTGCATTCCAAGTATAAAAGTGCCATCTATTGTAAATTAGCTGCGATTTTTTCAGTCCTAGTAGATGTACCCACTGATATTCAGGAAAATTTATCAACGCGGCCATGCGTTTCCTTTCTTTACTTGAATAAAGCCACCTCTGTTGTGTGTATTCGAACTTGTTGGCAATAATACAACAGCAAATAATTTTTATATTTTAATGAAGATGGCGCTACGCTTTCGTAGTACGCGCTCGTGGCGTAGCACTGGTGTTGCAAAGCTTACTGTGGGTACCTGCTGAAAACAACAGTCATTTGAAGCTAATATTAACAGGGATTCAAAGGTATCATCTATTGTGAATCAGCTACAATACCTACAGATCTCGGTAGTTCTGATGTTCTGCAAATAAAATAAGTCTCGGCAGCCAGTATATTGTGTAACGCAGTCCTTGTTATATAAACGTAGCTATCTAGATTTAAAAATTAAATATTTCATATATTTTTGTCACACAGTCACCAAATATGAACGGCCTAAGCATCGGCCTACCATCCTATTAATTAAATATTGCATTAGACACATCGGCTGGATGTCATTTAGGCCACTGATTAAACTGTGCCGTTGGGATATGGATAGAGCCGGGCTGTCAAACAATTCAAGGGCTTATCAATAGGTGAAAACTAGAAAATTAATTAGTTTTCACCTCTTGACGAGCTCTTGAATTGTGTCAAATAGTTCTGTATGTAATAATAATAAATAGGTAATAAAAAAGTAATAATAAAATACTTCGTTCTTTTTATTAAACTTTAAAATTCAATAATAACTCCATGGAAAAAGTTTTAAATGGCATGTTTGTTAGAAGCATTTGTATAAGAGTGAAACATACGTACAACTCCATCTGAACTTTTCATAAAGGCTTACAATAAGAATCTGTTAACGTACATAGATGGTGCTACGGTTTTGTAGCGCGCTACGAAGCTACGAGGTTGCGGCGTAGCTGTGCCGACGTAAAGCTCCTTTTCGAGTTACTTCGAGAGTTTTCTTATAGATGGCGCTAGTAATTGGTTGTCGTTGTGTGTTCATGGTTCACCTTGAAAGGATTTTCTTTCACACTACAATTGCCTTTGTTGGTTTTCGGATTTTTCAAAAGATAGCGCTTTGTTATATATTTTTTTTTTAACATGGAATTACAATACAAATATTTTTAAATATTGTAACGAACGTTATTTCGATTGTCGTTGATTCTGCATAGTTTTAATATTGTTTAGAACTTATTATGAACAATATAAGTACGCGAGTACTGTGGTCACCCACGTCAAGCAGTATCGTATTATATAACACTAACGACCCGCCCCGGCTTCGCATGGGTGCAATGTTGATACTAAATCTCTATTATATAATGCATGTATTATACTTATAAACCTTCGTCTTGAATCACTCTATCTATAAAAAACCGTATCTAAATCCATTACGTAGTTTTAAAGATCTAAGCATACATAGGGACAGACAGAGAGCGGGAAGTGACTTTGTTACTATGTAGTGAAGTATAGGGAAAAATGTGAAAACTACACATTTGTAATTGAATCTTAAAAATTATAGAGTTGGTACGTTTTCAAAGTCAGGAAAAAACTATGACAAATTTGTACAGAACCCTAGGTGGACGAGTCCTACTCACACTTATATATAAACAGAATAGGAATCACCAATACAGCTTTCAGGGAAGCGTTAAACATTTTGGGAAAAGCGATGTTGGTGATTCAGTTGAATTAGAATGGCATTGGGCCGGCCAAGTTGGTTAAGAGTCCAATAGCTGACGGAAAAGGCGAGTCCTGATGGGGATAGCTTGGGTCGCCTCCTTAAGGACTTTAGAAAGTCTTTTCATTCATGAAAATTTGCTAACTGAAAATAAACTTGAGATTTTTTTTTTCAAATGTTGTGTATGCCATTTACATTTATTATAATTTACTTTTTTGACTTGTACTAACATGGCAGTTGAGAGCATGTCATGCTCGCTTAAATATCTCTCTGATGTGGTGCGTGTTTTAGATCATTCAGTTTCCTTCAAAATGGTTGAGCGGAATGGTACCGACACACACGTCATGTTCGTGAACGGGCGCCGTCAGTTGAAACTGGTCGTCTCTTAATTGCCGCTGGTTTGTTTTAAGCTTTATATTTTGAATTGTTTTGTACAGTTTCCTTTCTTTCTTTGCATTGTCCTCACATATAGAAGCAAGAAGGATAATGTAACCAACATTTTAAAAATAACTACATAACATGATTAGAAAGAGTGTCCGTGGAGTTTCTTGTACGTTCTTCTCCATAGTGATCTACGCTTTCGAACGTGTAAATAGTTTCATGATTTTGATTGATCGACCTTGGCTATTCAAAAGTGGCTGTAAATGGTTTATTTTAAATAAATGCTCGAATCTTGATTCAGAGGTTTTCATCTTTCACTAACTTTCACATTCTGTCTATCTATCTATCTATTAGGATTTGGTTTCCGCACTTAGTCCTAGCATTGTACGTGGGCCATGATGGCCGTTATTCCAACCAGCCAACCCCCTTCCAGAAGCAGATCAGTCCACTCAGTGTGTTCAGCATTTCTGTAAGTGAATTCGGTGACCGTGTTTGGTTCCGTATTTCGGCTACACCTGTGCACTAAATTTACCGTTTCCTCTTCCATGCATGCTCTGCATAGCTGTCCATAATACCTATCGTGTGTGTTTGATCACTGAGCAGTGCCCGGTGATGGTCTCTGCCACCATTTGTAGGCTGCCTCTATCCAAATGCAGAAGGCACCTGGTTAGTTTCCAGTCCAGGATTGGCATAAACTGCTTGGACTGCCTGCAGCCTGGTACCGAGGACCACCATCATTCTGATTGTGTGTGGGTGTGTTCTTGTAGTTGCGCAGCTAGGTGAAAGGGAGTGGAACAATGGGTACCCTCCTGGCTTCTATAGCATGGACCGCTTGGATGATAGGCACACATTCTGCCTGATAGAAGGTGTTGAGCTTTTGTAGCGGTCTGGATATTTTAATATTGAGGTCGTTGGAGTAAACTCCAGCTCCAGTTCTGGTGCTTGTTTTTGATCCATCAGTGTAAACTCTCAGCTCCTTGGGACCTGACCTAGTCATGTGATTCTTGAGTAAGTGCTATGTGGAAATAGTGCATCTTTAGAGCTTTATCATTGATTTTTTTTTTTGTTGTTTGGCGTTTGATAGAATTTTAAGCAATTTTACTTTCACATTAAATAACGCCTTTTTCCATGGAATCAGGCAGATATTATAGGACGCCTCAAGCTGCGATGGAGATAACGTTTAATCGAGGTTATGAGTACTACTTAACCTTAATTAGTTATTAAAATGTATGATGAGCTTAATTGCTGGCCAAAGTAGACAAACCTTTAAAGAAACTGAAATTTTCGAAAATATCACCCAAAAATAATATTATTATATCTGATATACGACAATAGTATCGAGCGTGCATTACTTTGCGCAAGTGATTCATGTCTGTAGAGAATAGAAATACTCCTAGCTGAACAGAAACACCTCCTATTTGCACTCCATTTGGCATGCACCCCCTTTGTAGAACTCTAAACTTTACGCTTTTGGAATAAGGTAGTGTGGAGTAGTAGAAAAAAGTTTGCATGTATCCACACACGCTCTCGTTTCGCGTATACGTGCCGAGTTCCGTAAAGTTCTCGTGTCTTGTTACTACCACGCGTTTGGCAGATTGGATTTGTTTCTCCGCATGCTAATATCGTACGAACGTGTGGACTCGTCCAGATTAGCGCTATGGAAAAAATGTCCTCTCGTTTGTATATTTTAAGAACATAAATACGTTTGTCAGAGTCTGCCTCTCGTTTCGAAAACAATTGTCTCGTCTCGCCGGTTTTTATGTACATAACTGATATTTTAATAAATGTGCTGTATAAGTCTGATAAAACCCGGGACTTGGTAAAGTAGCTTCTATTCTATATTTTTTTTGTAAATTATTCGGTGGTTGCGTAAGGCTTCATTTCAATTCGCTGTTCCAACCTAACCACGTGTGAGCAATAAATACTATTGCGAGAAATGTTGTACAATTTAATTGTTTCGTATTCAGGGTACTAATGAGTAATTGTGCTGCCTCATCTTACATAATAATCGATTTTAGTATGGTTGCATTTGCTAGAGCATTTTGAGCTTAATTGGTAAGTTTACCTGCCTAATAAAATTCATAGAAAAAAATATGTAGTTTCTAAGTAAAAAAAATCGTAAAATTTATTTGGAATGCTGCATATATGAATATTATTATCCTCTCAAATCAGAAATACACAGTAAAATAATAAAATTTTACTCCCTCTCGTCTTCAAAATAATTCAATCAAATTATCATTACCTCTCATTCACCACAATAACCGCTTGGTTCAAGGTGAAGACTCCCTACATTTGATCCGTAAAACCACAGAACTATCGCACCCTCGAAACCTCGTATTTTCAATTCCAATAAACATATACTTATAGGTAAACATATTTTCCGTCGTACGAGTATACGTTAGTGAATATCTCATTTGCTATCGTTTCTGGGCCAATGGTTCGATACCCGATTTGATAAGCTTGTATGCTAACTTGAGGACTTGTATCATATATTAGTAAGTTTGACAAGTTTCATTAGATTTTTGGTTCAGATTTTAAAGTAGGTTCGATTGGAAGTTTAAAATTATGAGTTTTAAATAAAACCATTGGATTTATCTACGAGAAAAGATTTTTTATTTCAAAAATGTTTTTTCAAAATCATATTACAGAATTTACCCAAATCGCGAGACGGTGCCGCAGCATCACAAAGGAGTTAACGGGATGACTGGGATACCTTCCTGAGGAATAAGTAAGAATTGGCACAGAAGCTGAAACAATAAAAAGAAAGGAGGTGGGCTATTGTCCAGCAGTGGCACAGTTAAGGCTTATTATATTAAGGCTTATTTATTTCATTTCTATACCAACTTTAAATTATTAAAAGACCTGGGCCCCAAGTCTGCTGTTTTTATAAATGTGTCATTCCAACACGATCCCCTTGTCATTTTGCTAAAAGTTCGTAATCTGCTAAATTCATGATGATCGATCATTGGTCGGTTAATGGTCTCGTATTACTTTTTGATAACCGAGCTATTAAAAGCAATGACTGCACCATGACGTTCTAATGGTAGGTCACTGATCAAAGGAACTGTCAAAATTTCAGCAGATTACCGCATACGTCTGTCATTATGCACGAGATTATCATTTTATGCCATTTCTTTCAATGGAGTGTCAGTGGTTGACCATTGGAGAGTCATAGTGAAACTTTTATATTTGTTGATTACCAAACTTGTAAAAATCAACCATTATGAAATCAATAACAGACCATTCTGAGACTATTGTAATAGCAGACTTCAGGGACCCAGGATATAATCGGCCATTGATGGCAAATTTCTTTTGTATCTTGTATCACTGGTAAAAGCCTTTCTATCGTAGGAATTAAATGTATATATGTATGTATGTGTTCCCTGCGAGCTACCACCTGGGTGCCTTAAAGTCACAAGCAAATAGGTTACATCTTCGGTTTCGATTTGGTGAGACAGTGGACAAACGAAAGCTTAGGTATCAATATTAAAAACCTAAGTACCTACAATTTTTAGTAGTGAGATATTCGTCCTACCGATAGGTTCCCATTATGACTACACGGAGTTGTTTTCTGTAATAACTTAACAGTGTGCTATCTTTAGTTGTTGTATGCCTCCGGCGTAACGAAACAATCGAGTTGTTCGATATTATTACCAAAACAGGTGATATGTTATCATTTTCTCACTGAAAATCTTTAATCCCATCACGTATGGTTTACGTGACTGACGAAGGGATAGTCTTTCTTTAGGGGCAAGACACCCTTCCTTTTGCGAAAAAGCCACATGGTTAACATGGTACCAAATTATATAAATAATATTTCATTCTTCACCCCAGGGGAAGTACCTGTTTTAGGGATTCTTTTGCCCTATTTTTTGCTATTTGTTTCTTGAATCGCTTTCGTTGTTCTATCTATTGTGGTATCAAGCGCTTCTACTGAATCTGAATCAAGGTCTTGAGTTTGATCCCGAAACATGTTTGGGGCAATCAAAATTTCATATATAAATACCAAGTAATACACTTAGTTTTTATATCTTAAATGTTTATTGTTAGTAGCTCGGCGTCTGGAGACGTGCCCTGGTGAGCCTCGCTTCAAAATATGCGTGTTCTACTTAATCGTTGGGGGAAAACAGAAGTCATGTTATGTGGTTTCTTGGATATAAGTCTACCAAGGTATGGTAGACTTTATCTTAACTGATTGATTATGTCACCACCTGTGCAAGAAAAAATCAGAAAATACTTGGTAATGCAACTGATTGCCATGTGAGCGCTAGATACTGAGTACAGAAACAGTAAAAAAATGAACTATAACAACTTTATCGCTTGATTGAGATGATGCTGCGCGATGCGTAGGTTGTGGTGCTATGACGCACAGGGTCAGTAATTTGTCTACAGCCGCCCACTTCAAGACTCTTTCTGGACCATCCAGCTTTCTCAAGTACTATCAAGTTACCATCAGGTTTAGTGAGGTAATGATCCCACTCAGGGAGAGCGGAATTATTCTTTGGTCTCTTCTTCAAAAAAACCTATTTTCTAATTTGAATTTTCTTCCTCAATAACAAACAAAAAACTTGAATTCCACTTGGACCAAAATATGTTAATCTTTAAACAAGTTTAATTAACTATAAATAAATTAAGCAATTTTATTTATAAATTTTATTTAAAAACTTACGCGGCACATCTAGATGCCTTTAATTAATTATTAATTATCCTTTACGTCGTAATTGAACGCCGCACCATTACATTCATCGTTAAGTAAAATGTTAATTTTTGTATTACCCAAGTTTTTGCGACATTTTCCCTTTGTAAGTTTTTTCTCGTGCACATTTTCGTGGTAAAGCGGAAAGGAGAAATGAATCGACTGACAAAGACTTTTTGCAATTTGTGCAAGAGCACTATTAATAAATAATTCGAAAGGACCACTCTTTCAAATTATTTATTAATGGTGCTGTAGAAGCAAAAAAACATAGAAAGCCTCCCGGGATCTCCTCTTTCTATTTGCTCTGTCTTTGGCAACCGGAGCCAAATCGTTTAGTACATCTTCTGAGCCTACCACGTCACTGGTTCCTGATCTGTGGGATCCAGCCTTTGGTTCAGCTTTTGGTTGGCCTGTGGTTCAGGTTTGGTTTGGTTTGGTTTGGTTTGGTTCCTTTGGTGACCTTCTACATGCGTCAGACATGACTTGCGCAGCTCCGCTAGCAGCTGAATTGTTTTTTCTATTATGTGTTCTGATCACATTTAAGTAGATAGAATCGTTTTTTATTTTATTTTTGGAAACTTTATACTACTATATACTGCTAATATGTTACTATATCACAGAAAAACATTATTTAAATGACTTTTTACTGCTAATATAACATGTTTCAGTAATCATTTATCCGAGACATCAATCAAATTAATTACTTGCACAAGATGCCACAGATAGTCCTAAGAAGCTTAAGATTTAATATGTAGGCACGTATATTTCACTATCTAATTCCATAAGTCCGAATTCTGAATAGTTGAAACTACTTACCAGTTGGGTGAATATTAGCTACAGCTGTCAGATTTAGGCAAACAATTGCGACGCTCGTTTGATCCGAAACCTAAATCCGCTCTGTTCGTCACGTTACGAGTACTTATGTAGTTCAATCCCAATGAATTGGTGCACTTGCTTCACTGCAATCCACAGTTGAATTTCGTTAGAGCCTGCATTGTGTAACGCCTACCTAAAGTTGTGCACGGCTGTGTTGAGAACTCGGGACAGCAGTCGTAAACCTACGGTCGGGGTATTTGCGAGACTTTTGATGAAAATGGAAGCGTGTTTAAGTTTAATGTATTTTTTTGAAACTTTTATTAAACACACACAACAAAAACAAACTATATTGTAAGTTTACTTACAATATAGTTTGTTTTTTAGGTTAAATCTCTCAAGCTGAATTAGAACAATTTGGGTCGGGTCTAGTATCGTTTGGCAGAAGTTGGGGTGTAAAATCGATTGAATCTGGAAGAACTTGAGTCCCTGATTATAACGCTACCACTCTTATTAAAAGGCAACGCATATTTAGCGAGAAATTAACAAAATAAGTTTCTAACCTCAAATTGAAGGGTAACCCCCCTCCCCTCTCCCCCCAAATCCTGCCAAACGATACTAAACCCATCAGGCCATCAGGTAAAGGGTTGATTCCAGGCGAAAAGACAACTCTTCAACGTACACAAAACTATCTTTCTAGGGTGTTCAAATTTATAAATTATATGTAATAATGATTTCAATTTACAGTTATTTTACAATCAAGATAGTAAATATTATCTCTAAGCTCCAATAAAATGTGTCCTTCTTGCTTATTATTTGTTGTTTCTTCGGAGAAATTTCCCACATTAATGCACATGGACGTATGCCTAGTTACACAATATTAGGATAACGAGTATCGATCAATCTCAGATATAAATGACTACAATAACTTTTTGAACGAACTACTGTATCTATTGGCTGTTATATGACTAGTAACTATGTATATGGAGTACTAGCTTTTTCGCAGGATTCGATTCGTGGATTTTTTTTCCTGTAAAATCCACGAATCGAAGTACACAACTCGATCATGTCGCCGATCATTCAGTGCCTGCTAGGGTTGCGGAATTTGTTTGAAAGTCACCACAGACCTGGAACGCAAAGGGCATTAGGAGGAAGAGGGATGGGTTTTAGTCAGTAAGGGTCTGACACTCCCTTTTGCCAGTGGCGTGCAGTGTTTCGAGTTGGGTAGGCCAGAAAATAATGTCCAACAAAACACACCACATTATTCAGGGTTGAAATGTGGTGTTATTTTTTTAATAGGCTATTTAAAAAAAACTCATTTCATTAAAAATCAACCCTGAATATTTTTTTTTTAAATTTATTTGGAAATTTTCTATGGCCTACCCTAACTCGAACCACTGCACGCGTCTGCCTTCTGCTCCGCCCAAAGCGGAAGAAGTCATTTACGATTTCCTATCCATAAAAAAGGTCTGATGTTGTACTTACTCCTATGAAATTATTATTTTTGACGCAGTGTGACGGTGACGTTAATGTTGTGGGTTATATACCTTAAAATTAATATAACCTTTGATAAATCACCGACATTGTAGCATTCTATCAGTGAAAGAACTTTTTTTAAATTGATTGAGTCAGGCGTTACTTTGCGGAAATCCATTTATAATTTTAAATTGAAAACAATATATCTAGTTTTAATTTCCGCGAATATTAGTGGGTTGCAGGTATGCACCTCCCTCCCGCCCGCTATATTATGCACATGCAAGATTACAAGGCAAATGCAAGGATTTTATGCACATGCACAGGACAGGGGACGTGTTGACTCGCTGACCGTTGAGTTCACTCAACGGTCAGCGAGTCAACACGTCCCCTTAGGATGCCTCGTGGAGAGGCGAAACACGTGTCGGTAATGGTGTTGGGTTTTGCTTTTCCTTCCTGCATGTGCATAAAATCCTTGCATTTGCCTTGTAATCTTGCATGTGCATAATATAGCGGGCGGGAGGGAGGTGCATACCTGCAACCCACTAATATTCGCGGAAATTAAAACTAGATGTATTGTTTTCAATTTAAAATTTAGAACTTTTTTAAATTTTATCAAAATTGTCCAAGATTATATTCGAATAAAATGAAAATAAAAACTAAATATTAGTTCTGTAAACTTCTGTAGATACCCAAACGATAAGCCTTACCAGTCTGTCTAAGTCTATCAATAAATCCCCACACTAACACTCAGTAAATATTCCATAACAAAGACTCATAAAAAGGAACAAGAAACAAATTACCTAATTTCTCTTTATGTATACAAAATGAGCTCGAACTTGCTCAAATTGGCCGTTAAACACACTAAAACAATTTGGTATGAAGGCGGGAACCTTATTAGAAGGTTTAATCTAGGAGGCGACTGAAAGCGAAATACACTTCGTTTAATTTTTGAATGAATCTTTTAGTAACTTCCATCTTGTTCGTGAGACAAATTAGTGTCTTTAATGTTAAAATTTATACCTATATGGCTTGTCTTTGTAGAGACCTTGGAGTTGGTACTTTGGGGACACAATGAACTATGAAAAATTTTATTTTGATTTGTTGGCATGGATTTCGTAATTATAGTTCATCATCTGCCTTTTCTCAACCATGATGTAATTGGCTTCGAGTCTGACTAAATCTAGCGAATATCAATATTGTACATAGAATAACTTTCTTTTCTGATATCCACCACCCAGTAACCGGGTAAATAGGAAAACCGGGTAAAGGTACACTCCTACTTGTGCGCTTTGGACTACCCGCAACGATCGGCAAAGTTTTGAAAATGATAGCCGAGACCAATGACTTAATGTGCTTTCCGAATACACAAAAAGGCTTCATGGATTTCCATTCATCCACGGGCCATCCTCGGCAAGCAAATAAATGCAGTTAGCCACTCTAAACATCAACCAAAAAATACCTGGGTGAACATGAAGTATTTTACATCCAAATCACCGATTCTTCGAATGCTCCTAGAACTCCAGACACGAACCTTGTAAAGCGGTGCGCCACACCACAATATGCAAACTCATTCTGTTGTGTGAGCGATGTAAGCGTTATAAGCGGTGAGGGTGGTGTTAGCGATGTTCAATAGGTGTATGTCTTTGAGGACGACGCCCGGGGCACTCGGCGAGCCTTTTAAACACGTAATTGCATTAATATGTCCCAACGTACGATACCTCCGAAATTAGATGAAACTGTGCTGTACTTTGATTATGTTTATTTTTGAGATTGTGTTTTTTTGAGTCTGGAAAATGGTGGAAGGTCGATTGATTGAGCTTGAAAGAAAGAAGAAAACATTTATGTATGTATATTGGACAGTAGTACATTAGGTACGGGTGTGTAATGTCATGTGTAAATACTTTTACTTATATTTTATTATACTTTTTGGCAATGAAGCTAGACAGATGCTATCTGAAATCAGTAAATGGAAGTCCCTAAGGGCTTATAAAAAAAACCCTGTAATAACACCGGCGATGAAGAAACAGATATGTCAAAGATCTTCAAAGAATAAACTAAAAACAATACTATCCTGCAGCTAAGTCCACTTCAATATGTCGGGTATCGATTGAGCGGACATGACCGTTGTTGTTGACATACCCCATCGTTCAGTGCAGTGTCGTAGGCCTGCAGCGACCGAGTATTTTCATTTTCGATTTGCTGCCCCTAAGAGATAGCACATTCGTTAGTAATTGAACCACGGACGTCTTTGATATATCGGCAATTTTATCGGATTGGACGGACGCAATAACAGACCGTTGATTGCTTCCAAGTGGACTCGGAAGATTGATTATTTTCTCGTTACTCCGTCTGTGTCTCTCTTGTCTTATATACATTGTCGTATATGGTTTTAATTTTACCTTTAATCAGAAACGTCTGGAAGAAAGAGTGGAAGAAGCTACGGTCACTTTGAACTTTGTTTTAGTGTGATTTGTATCGATGATAGATATAGTATAAAGGGTGTAACAGAAGTAACGTGAAACCTGAAAACAGTTTATTATACTCTTGGTTATGAACAAGTTTTGCGTGAAATTGCGACCAAAATGACAAACCGTCGCATTTATGTTTGTATAATTCGACAATATGTAAATATAAATAATAATCACTACATAGTAAAAAAGGAAGTCGCTTCCCGTTGTCTGTCGGTCTCTATGTATTTCAAAGCAAAGGATTTTGCTGCGGTTTTTTAATAGATAGACTGATTGAAGAGTAAGGTTTATATGTATAATACATGCATAATATAGTAGGGATTTAGTATCAGCATTGCACCTGGGCCAAGCCGGGGGGCTCGCTAGTAAAATATAAAAGTAGCTGTTAAAGCTAGTTTCTTTTTTGCAATTTGTTTGTTTGGCCTCATAGTAAAAGTTTTGTTATACCTTGTATATCTAGTTAAGTTCAACGAGTAACTTTTGTATTCTTGAAAAATGCCATTATTGTCTCAAAATGATTGATGATGATTGTAAATCATTATGATGATGATTAAAATATTTGTTGAAACATATTAGCAGATTAGTATAATTATACGTAACCTTATTACCCTAAAAGTCCATGTTTTCTAAAGCTCAAACCAAAATAATTAAATTATCCCTCGCTTCCAAGTTTTGCCTGAAATATCACGACAACTCGTATTCTCAAAACATTTGAATATTTAAAACGTTTAAGTATATTTTTTTAAAGACGTCCTAAACAAAGGCTGTCCTTCAGAACGTATGTTATTCTGTCCCTAAATCGGTGCTGCAAAAAGTGGCAAACATTAATGTGAATATATTGTCGACGAAGCATTTCGTCCGTTCGCACTGGCCAAAGCTCATAAATAAACAAAACTGGATGCTCTGTCGAAAAGTTCCGTAAAAAAAAACCAAAAACGTAAAATTTACAACCGGGAATCCAGTGGAGTTTTAATTAACCGTACAATGGATCGGCGCGAGAACAAACTGTGCCATACGTGTACCATCTAAATATTAGTTAGTATGAGTTAGACCAGAAAGTTAGGTGATATTGACAGCTCGAAATACTGTGACGATGGGGCAATTAAAACTTTGTGTTAGTTTGTTCCTTATGACTAATTAGTTTGTAGCCTCAAAGTTACATATTTAGCTACATGACGTGCCCACTTTCACTGCTAGGATACAAACCACCTCTCTTTGAGTTCCACAATATCTTGGCCTTCCTGCCTATCATGTCCTCATTTTAAGATTCACTAGATCTGGACAACGAATTGATGATGGCAGTTTCGGTAACCTCTAGTGTATGTTTTTATGTAATATGAATGAGAATTTTCAAGTCAGTAAGATGATGAGTCCATTCTACATAAGTAGCGGATCTCGTCCATACGTAGCATAACATGTGTTTACTAATAAGTTGTGTCTGTCAAGTTAGAGTAGGCTGGTACGTGTTCCTTTTTACATATTGATATGGGTTTAACGTGGTATATATGGATTGAACGTGTCAAAATTCAGTGTTAAGGTAAGTTTTAATCCCTACGCGTTAATTTAATGTCTGTTTTAATATGAATTTGATCTTGTAACTTACGATGAAGAAATTTGTAGGGTTGAGTAGTGAAAATAAAATCCTGAAATTCATAAAAGAACAATAGATTTTCCGTACCATTACTTTCCCCTTGGGAAAACTCCATCGAAATACGTTTTTTCAACAAAATTAAACAAGGCAGCCACAGCGTATTAACCTAACGTGTCTGTATAACCAAAAAGTTTATTTGTTTGTGAACTTAGCGCCTGATTTGCATACATAGCAACAAAACAGGCCCGTCTCGAGTGGGAGTGTGAAAATGGGAAAGTTCCTTCTGTATAATGAAGACGGGCGAGGACGGGTAATCCACCACATCGGGAGAAACTTGCTACAAACCGCAAGGCGAACTCCAACTTGACTTGTGAGAGTTGGCTCTTATTTTTCAGGCGTGTGGATACGTGATATGTATTGTTGTCTAATGTATGGGTAGTTGTGTTGAGGAATTTTAACTTTAATTAAAACAGAAATTTAATAAAAAGTTTACATTTTCTACTCTACGAATTTTTGTGCAAACTAATCTTTGTAAGTATGTACATATTATATGTCACCGAAAAATGGCAAAATTCTTAAGATAATAAAATATCTTGAGATATTGTAAACTTCTGATAAATTGTCAACTGAACATTTGGAATACTTTTTTATGAATCAGGATTTTATAGTCAATAATCTCTCGATGTCATTTAGAGAAATTGTAGAACTGTACAATCGTAGGTCGCCAACATGTCGTCAGTTTATGTAGGTTCCCAGTAAGGTTTATAGGTTGTGTAGGTTGCCATTTTTTGGTGATATATACGCCTTGAGTTTTAGTAATTTGCCATCTGCAACCCGACTTCACCCACCACTGGGAATTGCCTCTCTTTTCTTAAGCCAAACCTCACGTTTATATGCGGCTGGTACTGAAACCTGGATGACCAGGTTCTATCATCTACTATTTAGTGTTTACTATCAACATAATAAAAAGTGTACCTCGAATAATTTATGAATCGTTGCATTTGTAACATATATTTTAGTAACTAACAATGTATCCGTTGAACTGGTAAAATGGTGTCAGCCATTAAATTAGAATGCAACATTTGTTCGAAAACCACATTGTAAAACACGGGGTGTCGATTCAAACAGCATGTTTAGAATAATAAATTTATTTGATTTTTTTTTTATTTTTGACGCCATGTTGTATCAGTTCCGAAAATAACAAAAATTTGGTTACATGGCTTAGACTGAAATATTTTGGGCGTATTTAATAGGATTTATCAAAGCCTAGGCTTATATAAATTATTAATTATACCCAAAATATTTTCTTATCCTTCTATTGATAAATGCAGAATAAAATATAATTAAGAAAAAAAAAAACACTATTCATTCTAAAATTAAATAAATGTACGTACAAACTATTTGTCAATTATTTTATTCCCTATTTATCAATAGATAAATATAGTCCACAAAATATCTGACTAATTGATACTGTTGGTTACACGAATGGACTTAAATACTATTATTATTTTGTCTTTCTTTTTATGGCACAGAACAAAAGACTGGCGAAAACTTGTCTTACTTAGTACCTTCTTGCAGAACTTGGTATACAATTTCTGAAAACGATACTTATACCTAGAAAAAAAATACTGAAGCCTGGTTAATAGGCTGATTATTAAATTCGTTTTAAAATTTATGCTAATAAAATGCAGAGCTGCTATCATTCGTTATCGCCAGCCATAACGCCATAGTGACTTCGCACAATTTGACCCATTCAAAACGTTTTTTTTTTTGTGAAAGGGTCAAATAATAGTGCCAACCATGTGGGAATTGCAGAGAAATAAAAATTTAATTTAAAAAAAATACATAAAAGAATCGATGTAAAAACAGATTCTCTTTTCAAAAAACATATTTTATATACATTTTCATCATCATTGATTCATAATTATACATTTTTGAAGCATTCAATTCTTAATTTTGCCAACTGTTCGTACTTTTGTAGTAGATAATAATAGACATTGTATTCAATAAATTATATTCCCGTTTAAGTACCAGTGTTAAGAGCACTAATGATTGCAACCAAGGTATTTTTATTACATAATTATATTTTGAGCTATTAGCATTATTGCTCTTAAAATCGGCGCTCAAACTGGAATAATTAATTGTATATTATTATTTTTATTGGAAGAAGATTTTGGTGCTTAAATTTAAAATAATTTATGCAATACTTTCTTATCAGATAATTAACTAAAATGACTGAAATGGGGTCCTTTTTATATAAATAGCGAATGAACAAAAAAAAATACGTCATAATTTTATTTATATATTTAGTTTTTATTTAAAGAACATGATTAACATTTTTATAAATATGATAAAATATCATTATTACAAGTTGAGCGTATTTTTCGTACAAATTCTCTATAAGTATTGAAATACCTTCGTAAGTTACATACATACATGAGGCCAGAACCGTCAATCTCCTTTTCGTCAATCTCCATCAAATTAAATTATTTTGAAAAAAATATCGGCTATTTCCTCATAATGTCCACCAGAATGCATCACGTATTTAATTAACTAAAAGTAATAATGTATTCTGCTGAGAACGGTGACGCGTGGCGCCATCTGTCACAGGAGTTATTAACTACCGGTGCACTGTGATATATCGGACATCCCCCAACATAACTGAATCTGGTTGGTTAATGGCCATTAGGGTACACTTCCAAGAGGGGTTTGCTAATACCAATCAACTAAGAGGTTTTCATAAGAAAACCTTAGCGTTTTACTAACAATCTGTCAGAAGAAACTGTAAAGGCTTGACGGCTTTACTCCTACAGACTGACAGAATTCGAATGGTACCTCCAACAACGTATGCATATCCTGCGTATGAGCTTTTATCCTTAATCTCTTATTCTCTTGCGATCTTTAATTAAACCTATTTATTGGGAGCAAGATGTCTTTTTTCCATACTTCTCTTTTAGCCACCTACAAAGGCTCGGCTGTATCATCTTTTTCACTGTATTAAATGAATCCATTATTTATTTAGGTTTTTCGACTTAGTCATCTTTTAATGGGTTTTATATATTTCAATGTAATATATTATTATTAAATTAATTTATAACTATATTTTTTTTAAACTGTTATTCGACATTGTACAAAATTTCAAATGAACTGCTTTCCTGTTATATACATATTTTGTACACTTTTCATGGCGGCAGTACAACTCGAAAACAATAGATAAAATAATAAAAATAAATGTAATCAGTTGATTCGTATTCGGGGGTTCTCCGGGACGGGGGCCTCGGGATTGGGGTATTCAGGGAATAACTCCTTTTAATTTGCGTAAACAGGCCGTGGATAGACTCAATTTGAGCACCTATATCACTCATTTTGAGTCGAATAAAGCCGAAAGGGAATGCCAAAATAAAAACTAACCAATAACCACTAGGTTTAAAATTTGAAGAATATAATTGATAGAAGTTTGAAGATAACAATATTTATTGAAACTATATTTACTGTAACCATTTATAAAACTGTCGTGTTTCCAATATAATAATTGTTAAAATGTTGGTTTTAAAACTGCTTTTAGTTAAATTTATGTATGACGTTTCAACTTTATGCATTATAAAATGAATTAAATGTTCGCATAAAAAGGACGAAATTTTCATATATTGGTGTTTATTTGGATACCATTTAATTAAAATGCCTACAACTTTAGTGGCTGAACAAAAACGAGCAATATGGGCATTCTTTATGATTTGGGAGAAACTCCGCAGAGTCGTCATTTTTTTTCCATAGAGATCTACGCTCTGAAACCTGCAACAAGCTACATATTTTTGACTGACTCACACAATAGAATTAAATGCTTTGCGTTTGGGAATACCCAACTAGTTTTGGATTGAAATGGAACTCCTACCTATAAGTTTGTAGAGTGACGATTATATAAAATCCCTAGCTAAAGTGCGTAAACAAATAGGTAAGTAATGATATTTTTTTAACTATAATGTTTGACGATTAACATAGAAGTATGGAAGCAGAAAACATGTTGCTCCGACCCAACCCCAAATAAATTGACAAAGCGACAGGATGACACTCTTATTGACATACTCTACGATTAAAAGATTAGAATTAGAAGCTTGAAAAAAAAATATACAGACCAACAAAATCTTACTGAAAAAATGATGTCAGTAAACAGACCAATATCTGTTCGCATAATAAAACCAAAAGTTCCGTTTGAATTCATTCATAAATTAAAACAAGTAAGAAAAGATTAAACAAGAGGCAAAAGATTAAATAAAAAGCAAACTGTAAGAAACGAAATAAAGTCCACAACACATGGTATGGGATGATAATTTTAATTATTCAGAAAAGTATTGTCACCGACATCCATTCAGAGTTGTATCCGCCACGGATTCGCATTTAAAGCCGTATTTACATTAATAAAAAATCCTGTCCGTGGTGTGCGACAAGCTTTTCATGTGCTCACTTTTTTGGAAATAAACTTGTGAAATATTTAAATTAAATTATGAATTGTTAAGTGAAGATTTAGCATACTCAAACACATAATTAGCTACAGAAAACTACATTTTAAAATGCGTTTGCAATTTGCTTTGACCAGGTGTAAGGATAATATATAAAGGCACCAAATTAACAGAAAAACCACAACTTTGGAATGATTTGTGTGGGGAACAGGAGAATTTGGTTTTAAGACATCATCCTCGAGCGATAAGGTCAATCTAGCCTTCAATTAAGTATACAAATAACCTGGTTTGTTGCAAATAACCTGGCGTGCAAAATGTATCTAATTGTGTAGATACATTTTGCACGCCAGGTTATTTGCAAATGAAAAAACTGACCTGTGTAAATAATATTTTCCAATAGTGAAAAGTTTGGTAAGTTAAAAATCACGTTTGAAATGTAGACCTTTATAGTACAATTTGTAACAATATGTTATCATATTTCACACGTATCCCGGTAAAGGGTAAAGCTTTTATAAATATTCGATTATAACGGGTAATATTGTAATGTACCGATATCGCGTCAATACATTATTAATTTCCATAGCTACGGAACTCTCTCATCAATATCAATTTTCGCATCCACTTCAAAACGTTCAATTAATTATGTTTGGAGGCTAAAATCTTGCATCGAATAACTAACAATATACTGGAATGAATACCGAAGTATTGTATGGTTAACATTGTAAACATCCATAGTAGTAACAGATAACACAGATATTTTTCTACGTATAATCTAGTGCTATAATAATTCCTAACGAAAGAATACAGTTTATTACAAAACGGGAATGCACACAACATCTGTTGTTACCAAACTCTTCTATTTCGAATTTGTTAATAATTTTGCGAACTTTATTGCTAAGCTTTTGTTCCGGTGTCGGGGGATAATGGATTGTTCTGTTTCTGGTAACGTTCTCGTGTTTGTATGCATTTGAATGTCTATCAGTGGTGTATGTGGCGGTGTCTCGTTCATCTTCGTCATCGGGCCTGTCAGCAGAACCGAATTGATTGTCAGGCCCCTCTATGGGTGTGGAGTACTTGTAGTCCTCTCTTTTGTACGCTGGACTCGTGTTCTTCACCGTGGGACCCGGGATCTCTGTGGACGAATTCGCGAATGTAGTGCTGTCATTGGACTGAATATTTTCCAGTCTAGTTGAAAATTTAACAAGCTCTGGGAATTTTATGTAAGCCAGCTGTATCGATGAACTGTAAATACTCTACTGCTCTTGTTGTTTCAGTCTTGTTCTAGTTATTTAATTGTACGTTTCCTGCTTCAGTATCGGTTTTCAGAGCAATGGAAATATTATGCGAAACAGTACTGAATCAAAATAGAGTTTTATTACTCTGTTGTTGTTTTTTATTAAAATTATCCTCTCGCGTTGTGCTCACTAATTGATTTTAACTTTCTTTCCAAACAGAAAATCGGAAAAAATATCTCGTATGGCACATAGTTTACTTATTTTTTTTATCAACTTTAAAATAGGTACCAAAAATGATTTTCCGCTACTATACAACATTTTACTATACGACAACCAGAAAAGCGCCAAAGCAATGAAGCTTGACGAGTCCCGAAGAAACGATTCAACTATCTTGCAACAAAGTTAATTAGCAATAATAGCGAAGACGATAATTTTCACCAAATGTGTATAATATTTATCAAATATTATACACATTCAAATAAAATATTTATCATCACAATTTGAAAATATTTGTAACCACAGACCGGAGTCAGTCATTCATAGTCAGTGCTCCACTATGGCTTTTAAATAAAGTGACTAAAAGACTTCGCCTGGTTAACATGCTTTTGTATTCCTTACTAGCAGATCATACACACGATGCGTAGTACGCGAATTCATAAAAAACGCTGTAAGTCATTTTCGTTCTATAAGAACCCGTGAATGGATTATTTTGTATATAAAAACAAACAGGTCCAGCAGTTCTCAATCGATGCACTTGCCAACAAATAGCATTACCTACATGTTTATTTTCTTAGATCCGAGCTATACTAAACTTTTGTTTTTTTTTTTGGATGGGAAAGCATCAAATGACCCCTCCCGCCCTGGGCGGAGCGGTAGGGAGTGTCAGACTTTTACTGACTAAAACCCACCCGTGCTCCTTCTTGCGCCCTTTGCGTTCCAGAGCCGCGGTAACTCTTTCGAACAAATTCCGCAACCCTAGCGCTGAGGCGCGCGTGGAACACAACGCGTCGTCGACTCGGCCTGGTATCGAACGGCGAACCACCCACGCTCACCGTCCACAGGCATCAGCCATTGCGCAATAGCACAGCGACCTATACTAAACTTAAGTCAGTACAAGTGCTTACCATATAGCCTGATGACGCTATCGACTTCGCCGAGCGAGTTCTTGGCGACGCACCGGTACCCGCCAACGTCAGCAGGCGTCAGCTTTCTCACCGTCAGCGCCATGCGGCTCTCGAAGGAGCTGACGACGGTGTTCACCACCTCGTACTTATTTGATGATATTACCATCTCATCTGTTGAAAGAGATGGATGTCAGTCAATGATACTCATAGGGCGTGGTACGAGTAGCATGTAGATAGAAAGATAGAACATTTTATTTGAAATAAAACAAAAAAAAACATGTTCATAATTATATGCATAATTCAAGAGGCTAGAGGTATTTCAAAACTATAAAAAAGATGTTACAGAATATTACGGTGTAAGTAAAATCGGTGAAAATTAGGGCCTTTCAGCGATGCTAATGTTGTTCTTCTATTCATGTCACGCAAAAATTGTTTTTACAGAATCCACTATGGTATAGTGTCATATGGTAATAAGTGCTGTCTCTGATTAAATTAACAAAGATTATAAAAAGTTGACAATCCGTAAATTTTACAGATTTTAAAAATTTACTTTTCGTGATGCTTATCTATGTTTTGAGAAATGTGATGAACAAATCCAGTAAAATAAATTATTTTTCAGTCAAGTGTAACAAATTTAATCGAACATATTTCTCTAAAAGTTTTCAAGTTTTCATATTTCATAACTCAAGTCCCGAAAGTAATGTAACTGCAAAATACATACACCTTTTTTTCTGGATGGAAAATCATCAAATGACTTCTTCCGCTCTAGGCGGATTGGAAGGGTATGTCAGAATCTTACTGACTAACACCCAGCCGTATTCCTCATAATGCCTTTTGCGTTCCAGTGCCGCAGTGACTCTTTCGAACAAATTCCGTAACCCTAGCAGGCACTGACTCTATGGGGCTTCATCTTCTTTGCTGTCATCTTTTGAGGCGCGCGTGGAACAAGAGGCACCGTCGACTTAGGTCTGGTCGTTATCGGACGGTGCGCCACCTATTGCTCGCCATTCGCAGAGCGGCGCATACGGAGGCCAAGAATCACCCTGCAACTCCCAACGCCCAGATAGTCTTATTCTATTGCGGCGACTGGGGCTTGAGGTTTCCCTGTCCCTCATCCCTATCTTCCTAATCCTTCCTAACATTACTGCTTCGCAAAAGAAGGTGGCCGCTTCTCTACTATCTTGACTGGTATTGTTCGTCGGGTTTCATAATATGACTTGACCAGTACGGATTGTATGGACTTTGACCTCTGAGTTTGTTTCGGTGTTTCTTCTCAGGGCAGTCGGCTAGGAAACACCGGCTTCTTCTAGCTTAAAATGACCTGAAATATTTGACGTGTAAAAGTGTTATGTTTAACCTACTTAAGAATAAATATCATTTATCATGCCTCCTCGCTCCGGACCATAGATTGAACCGGAAGCCAGAGGCCGCTACCACCGATCGCCTCGAAGAGGACACGGCATTGCCCCGCTCAAGCAGGACAGACCTCCACCGTATTTTTCCCAGTGTCCGTGGATCAAGACAGTGTTGACACCAAATCATGTCCTGTCGCCGAATTTGAAGCAGGTACCGCCCGAAAAATACATATGTATGTATACCTACTTGCAGTTTTGGAGGTATAAAACAATGTGATCCCTTTTTATAGTTATGGCGGTTACTTTTACTTAACTCCAAACACGATGACAGTAAAACACGGGATTGAAACTAATTCAAACTTTAAAAAGAAGCCTTAGCAGTAAGCCGTAAAGCAAACGTTATAATTCACAACGAAGTCTAAGAAACTTACGACACTAAACTGTTGAATGTTAAAAGAAAACAGATTCAAATAATACAATTTCACTATCTCAGAGCAAAGCAAAATAGTTTACTGTAAACTTTTTCTTTCAGTTCAGCGTGAAGAACTCGTAAAAAGAATTATTATGTCTTCAGTTTTCTTTTACTTGACACTCCATTTCATGAATATTTTTCGTGAAAGAAAGCCACACGGTTTTCATACAATAATCTATTACACGCAACCGTAGCTTTGTGGGAATATGATACAGTACGAGATCCAAGTTATTATTCTGACATACATTTGAATTGTTAGACAAAATACCTGTGTTGCTCGTGAAAAATGCGGAATCCCCTTAGCTCGCGTACATTTATATTATATTTATATTGAATCCAGCTGTGGCAAACTAAAGTGTTTACCAGATAAGGTAAACAATGTTCCCAGTTGTCCCTCACAAAATTCCGTTGCTGGGGAAAAGATATTTTTCAAGAAGCTGCAAATCGCCGACATTTCCTGGTAGACCCCTTTAGAAAGGTGGCCCAAACAATCCCTACACTGCGGTAGGTAAGTATGTCGTTCGCCGCCTCGGAGCTGTGGTAAGCCTCTACCGCCTGTTGTCCGCAAATGATAAAGCGACTAGCTTTCTTTCGAAAACACTGCACCGCCGCCGTCTTGTTAAACACTCCTTTCAACCGCTCCGTTTTATTAGAACCAATAAAATACCCCCACACTATTACACACCGCAAAATATTTACACAATATTTAAGATCACAATTTAGAAAGTCATTAATTTAAGCTTCGTCGCTCGCCATGAACTTTATAAGGAAACGATAACACCAGTAACGCCTTTCTTAATCTTCATTCCGATCGAAACTTCAGTTTGTTTACTCTCCAATGTGCTTCGACTTTACGACGTGCGGCGAAGATGGCCTTCGGAGGAAATTACTCGACAATCTCGAAGTCTACTCGTTTCATTATAACAAGAAATTTCATCTCAATTAATGTCTAAAATAACACTGTAACACTCTTAATTACGCTCGAGTGAGGCCTGCTTAATTAACACTTACATGTCAGCCACCCTAACATAGATTGATGACAAACGAAAATGACGATCCTGTAGTGTTACCCTTTGGGGCTGGTTTTGCAAGCGAGCCGGAGCGAAAGCGCCAGTCATAAAACGCCAGCCTAACAAAGGGCTGAGTACGCCGCCGGCCCACAATGCCCCCATGGATCATAACGCAGACGTAAAACAACTTGTGACCTTAATGCGTTTTAATAATTAGCCCCCGACGCTGTATAAATTGTAGACTGTTTCTACAGAATAAATATTCCAAGTTTATTTTAGAAAACAGGCTTGTATTTTCAATTTACTTCGAATACTGCAGCTACTACAAAAACCACAATTTTGTGAATATTCTGATGAAACTTATGTGTTTTGTAAAAGGAACTCCAACTGCTCTTTAATTGTGTGCTCCTCAGAAAACGCAAATTAACTGAACAAGCCCTTGGAACCCGTTAAAGCCTTGAAAGTTAACATCATGCTCTTGACTGGTTTCCTTTGCGTCAGTCACTCAGCGTTCTCGTACATAAAAGCGATCTATATCTACCTCAAGGCATTATAAAACAAATGCATTTCCAGTGTATGTTTTAAACAAGTTATAAAGTATGCATTACGTTCTCCAACTTAACAGCTAGATAATATTGAGTTGTGTGAACGGCACAGAACAGTATCGAGCATTCGACAGAAGTTATTATGACTGTTACTGGTCTCCCCTGAGGTTCTCAGAGAGCTGTACGAAGCCACGTAATGGACTAAGCGAACAAAGCACTCGTGTGCTAAAGGCGACCACAAACCGTGCTTGGTAATGAAATTATGTGTAACATAGGGGCTACTTATTACTGAGATACGGCCAGCGGGTAAATGGGTGAACGCAGATCTATCGGCTAACTAAATTAAGATTCTGTATTAAAGCCATGTGTGTATTAAAATTACAGTAGACCATAGTTTTACAAGCACAAATTCAAAAGTTCCTATTTTTAAATAATAAATTTAATAAAACGAAATCTGTTTCTTGAACTAACATGATCGACAGATTAGTGTTGAGAAATTTTACACTGAGAACTTAAAATTTATGCTTTTCTAAGTCCTCCACAACAAAGTCTAACAAACCTAAATGTCAATTAATCTGTTCTCATACAACATACCATTCATAAAAGCTTATCATAACACACGGGTGATTTATCATGTTCACATTTGTCTGTGACTGAAATAGAAGGTCTGTTATACTAGTAACTTAATTCATATAGTTAGGTACTCGCTAATGTACTTGTTGTACTTCTAAATTAGTGCTACGTAACTCTTTGCATACGTACGCTAGTGGAACGGCTTGATGGAATGAATGTGCCTTTATGAAACAACAACTTATATTAATTTTGGAGCTTTTGAATTCAACTGTTTGAAAGTTGGTGTTATCGGGTCTGTTAATTGCAAGTCAGCGTTGATAGTGAAAATTGCTTGTTGCGAAGTGAGTATTTTAATGTTTATGATGTAGCCTTGAGAATACGTATGTGGGAAAGTGTTAGGAGTTCCATAGCCAACATAATAAATACAATACAATACATTGTAATGTATTGTATTGTATTTATTGTAATGTATTGTATTGTATTTATTATGTCGGTTAAATGAATAGGAAATGCGACTAGGCGAGTTTGTTTCAATAGAACAGTGTAAAAAAATCTTTTTTTTTGTACACCATACATAACAGATAGAAATAACAAATTACATAGCGTGATACAACAATGGGTGGCCTACTCGCTGAAAGTAATATTTTAAAGACAATCTTTGGATGAATCTAAAAGAGCGACGAAAGAGAAGTACAGAACTTACAGCCAATGCGTGATATGTACATTCCATGGCATAACATAATCAAGTGTTTAAAACTACCTAAGAATATAAAACGTATGCATAAAAAGCAGTCTATTCACGCCTAGTAACAAATCATATCCGAGATTCATCAAAAATTCATAAGCAGAAAAATCCGCGAACATAAAAAATAAACTTCTCCCTTTATTACGTCATACATTCCCGTTGCGGAGGAGAGCCAAGCATAATGTGAAACTTAAAATTTCCAGAAGATCAAAACCCAGTCCCATTGAAAATTAACCCGTAAATTTCGCGCGACAAGTGCCGAATGGGGAACTTTGCGAAACCGCCGACGGCTCTGAGCGGGGGCGGGAACGAATGAACGAACGAACGAAGTAACAGCCACGAGCTCCATCCAGCTCATTACTCCACTGTGTGAATGGAAACTGATTTTGATACGTCATATTTGTGGTTTGTGTGTATGTAGGTAGTACAGTACGTGTCAGGGTGTTGCTTTTAGATAGTTAGAACTTGTTCGATAGTTTAGTTTATTAGAGCATTTGTTTAGTTTAGTTTTTAATTACCAACCAATTTTGTCGTCGTACCCGTAGTTACCAATTGCTTATTTTTTTTCTTTTCCTATAATATTTAGCTTGACCAATGGTCACTACTATTGAATAACTAACATTTGGTCAAAAAACGCATTTAACCTAAATTTTAATCACAATTTGAACCATTGGTTAAAGTAACTGCAAAAAAACTGCCACATGAAAAACTAACAAAGCAAAATCTGTATGGTAACAAAAAGAAACGCAGCGCCATCTATCCCGCCAGCAGCAAAGTAACTGAACGAAATTCGGCATCACGGTATCAACATTTTCCGTGCGATTTGAATACATGTGCAAGCCCGAATATCAACTATCGGCCAGCTGTCCCCTGGACACAATAACCATCCGATCCTCCCTTTTCTTTGGAGGTTTGCAAGACTCTACAACCTGTACCGCATACATACCGTCTATACTGGTGACCCTCAACATTGAACGTTAACGCAGCCTTCGTGCAGCTACCTCAGCGTGACGACATCTTCACTTCTCCTTATCGTGATCTCAAGTTCTCCAGCAGTGAGTCATACAGCCAGCCAGTACCCATAGCTTCTACGGACATCCTGATCACCAGCATGCAGTGGACGCGCATTTGTGCATCGTCAGCCTCTATCATCGTCCTCAACTTTATTAGCGACCTTGGCCAGCACACTGGACCTTCGGTCAGTCACATGAAGGGCCTTGTAGAATCTCTCCTGTTCGACGCCCACAGTCACGTCACTACGTACACAGCATCGCTCCGATTCACTGAAGCGAGCAGCACTCACTGGGGCACCACAGACAGTTCCGACTTACCATGCGCTCTTCGACTTTCGGTTCAGATACACTGGAAACATCCATCCACTGGCCTGGCAGTCATCTAAAGATGACTCATCCGCTATCGACCTCCGGTCTCCGGAGGGGATTGATGTAGCGGCATCAATGCCGCCATATGAAAAACTAACGAAGCAAAATCAAGCAAAATATGACAGCGCCATCTATCCCGCTAGCAGCGAATTACCTGAACGAAATCTTGCGTCAGGGTATCAGAGATTTTCACATTCATTAATTAATTTATGAACAACAGCCCGAATATCAACTATTGGGCTGTTGTCCACCGGACACAGCAACCGGCTGGTTGGAGGATCCTCCTTTTTCTATGGAGGTTTGCGGGACTTCATTCTCTGTACCGCATACCTCTATATATAAGACAACAAAACAAATATAAGTCAACTACGGGTCAAAAAACTTGACCTAAGCTGTCCCGTGAAAATCACGCAGAAAATATACTAGATCAGATATGCTATGAATGCCAAAAATATAAATGATTAATATTCTAGAGGAATTTTCTACACAATTATTTTCCCGTGTTCACAACTGCCAATAACAGGTTGCACAGTCTTTTGCAAAGTCATGATTACTTCACAAGTCACTGATTTAGACGGCACAGAATTACAGCAAAAGTTCCAATCTCTGTTACGAAGCTAGATAAATATACGGCGTTACATTTATTTGCCTGACACGCTATCATTCTTCTTGAATATCGTAATAATGTTATGATTTTGGACTTTCACATTACAGCTTCAGCACCAGATACCTTATTATGGAACGGAATTGCGGCGAAGAATTTATTGTTTTATTACGTACCTAAGTTACTTTGGTTTATTTTACGCCCGGATAAGTGTTAATGGATTTTTCACAGTGGATATCATGTGGGCTTTTATTATGATACCAGAGGTAATGTTTTCTACTTTTCAATGTGGAGCACATTTGGTTTATACGACTGTGTTACGAGCTCTCGGTTGCGTGTCAGAGCCGATTATTGGCGCAGAATCTGAGATAGTTTAGTATGGGAAACGCGATTCAAATTATACTATCGACTCTTTTATAAAACAATATGTCATAGTATCTACTGTTTGGGGGGTTGCCAGATGACGTCACGTAATCTCCACATTTCTTATGTCATCATTGTGAGTGTTCGTGTATTATCGGGTCGACTGGAAGGTTGCATAACAAGGATCAATGCCAGATAGTTTTAGCAGGCCGATTGATGCTGATGTGGATTTGTACTGGAGTAGACATGTTGTTGTATACATTACGTAAGCTGGAGGTATATGGTATTTGAAGTAACGTTTACTTATAAAAGATCAGGTTGTCTTTACAAAAGTTATCTGACTATTGAAAACTCGCCCTTAAGCTATGTAAACCGAAATGTTCTAGGAAGGTCTAAAATCTCAAGAGCCTATCTATGTTTATTAAAATATAATGAGATATTCGCTCATGTCAGTAAAATGTAAATAAATCCATCACCACTAACAGATAAAGAGCATTCGAATGACAACTCCTAATATCAGTAGGACATAAAAGATTTATGCGAAAACTCGGCGTCTGTAAAGAATTTTATATGAAATTCAGGAGAATCCTGCAGAGACGAGCCTTCCTCACCTCATACATGGCAATATGAATAAAATATGGATTCATCAGTTGAATAAACGAACATTTCGTGCTCGGATAGCGTTGTTCGCAAAGGGTGTGTAATGATCACTTGAGTTCCGTCAAATATCCCATGTTTGAGGTACATCTTTGATTCATTGTCAATCTGGATATGATTTTTAAAGTGATTGCTTTTTTCATGTTTTCATTTTTATAATGGTATGATTATAGCGTAATACTTAAGGCAGTTTGAATGGTTAATGGCATGGGTGCTGAGGTTTATAAACACAAATGAAGCTGCCCTAACAAACAAATATTATTTTCGTCATAATAAATAAATATAAAACCTAAAGATTACAGCTTCATGAAAATAATTACTATTTAAAAGAAATCTAGTCCAGTTTAAGGGCCGGTTCCTGTATTGAGAATATATAGTTGAGAACGTGCCCAAACCCTACTTTAATGCCATAATTTTACACGATTTTCGGCTAAGGTATACCTAGTTGGAAAAATACTGAACATCGTAGTCTTAATTCAGAAATCTGCTTAAATGGACGTGCCTATTGAAAATAAAGATGTGCGCATTTTCTGTAACATGACTTAAAAACACAACACAACAGCTTGTATCCATATTAAAAAACTCCATTCTTACCTACATATTTCAATATTTCTCTTTCAATATTCTAATACATACAGTATTTGTAGCAATGTAGTTGCGCTAGTAAATCGTCGGTCGGCTTGGCCGCTTAAGCAGAAACTTACCGAATCAAAAGCCTGACTGGAGTCGGTGGAATGTTTGCGCTGCTAGTTAACTTGGTGTGTTGGCTTCAGACTTATGCTAAGATAACTAGACTGGTGTATATCGTGTATAGTGATAGTGTTGATTTTAGATTTTGGGTCTATATATCAAAGGGTAGTTTCGTATAATACTATTGCTATTAAGTAATTTTTAAATGGATATTGAAGTATTCACGTTTGAGCAGCGGTTTTAAAAGCACCAATGCTTACACTCACGGTATTTTTATAATATTTGGAGCTATTAGCGTAGTTGTTATATATTCATAATAAAATATTGCATTAATAATAATAAAACATATCCAAAAGCTTTTTCAAACTTTTGAATATTCGTTTTTACATTATAACAATCACTTAATTTTGAGATTTACTTAAATATTCTTCCCGCGTTTCCAGGTACTAATGTACTAATTCAAATCACTTTTTACCTAATTAGTATACAGTATAATCAAAGTAATCTTTTTTTTTCTAAGGATGGGAAATCATCGTATGACTTCTTCGGCTCTGGGCGAAGCGGAAGAGAGTGTCAGACTTTTACTGACTAAACTCGATCCGTGTTCCTCCTGATGCCCTTTGCGTTCCAGGGCCGCGGTGACTATTTCAAAGAAATACTGCAATCCTGGCAGGATCAAAATTAAAAAAAGTAGGTAAACACAATGTTATCCAATTTCTAGCTAGCCCCTTCTCATAAACTTCACTACGATGAACTCAAAAGCCTTCTAGAAATCCCGTCCTAAGCACCATCCTTAAACGACACATTTCTAATAGTTATTTTTAAAACACTGAACTACATAAAAGCTAATGGCAGCCTCGGTAATATCGTACATCCTAAAGTGATAAATTATAAAGGCATTGTTGGACGTCCTCGGGGAGAGTCGTAAACGGTCGTGTCCAGTCGGTCGGAACTAATGAGCATTGTCTTATTTCCCCACAATAGGTCACTTTTCTTAAGACTTAAACCCGACGCACTCGTAAATTAAAACTTAATATCTCATTACTTGCAAGCGTTACCCCGCCCCGGTTTGACTCGAGCCAAAAAATTTCAATTACAAGCAGACTTTCTTTATTTCACCTCGGATTTTTGACGTTTTTTTTTTTGTTATAGGCGTAATCTGCGTAGCTACCACTGTGATTGTATTCTTTTCAGTTTGTGGTCATTCTCATTATCTCCCTTAAATGTTTTTATTACTGTTTGTCTGTTTAATGAGCCACTAATTTTAAGCGAGATCGAATGTTGTTTTTTTCGTTAATTTCAGTGTGAAATTCCCGAAGAACCTTTTCAAGCGGAAAATAATAGAAATAGGCACACTAAAGAATTTTTTTCATCAATGTCACTTGAGGAAAAACTGCCCTCATATTTTCGTCGCACAAAATAAAAAATACGAGTCATATAAATAGCGTAACTACCTAATTAAGAATTAACCATTATTAAGCACCCTTATTACCTCCAACTACCCACTTTTTCACAAGTAAAAAACACACATCTCAGCGGAGTTACGATCAAAATAAATCTTGGCCGTAATTAGCAACATTTCCTGAGTAATGTCATGCTAAATTACTAGTGCAATTGCGATTAAACTCAGCGTTTTAGAGGTCACTTGCGTGCCGTTGCCATAGTAACCGAGGATGATGGTCCCAGAGGATCACTAAATGGAGCTGGACACGACACCAGCGTCTTAGTAACACAACACAATCTGTGTTATTTAACGACTTCAGATACAGTCTGTAAATATTTTTTTTTTCTGTACGTTTTTGGAGTTGTTTCCTCGTACGGTAAAGACGGTAAGCGTCAAACGGTATACATATTTTAAGGGATAATAGAAATATAATTGTATCTATGATTATAGGATTACGGTAACAATTTATTTTGCCATGTCCATGCCTGTGACATTTTTTATTATTAGGCACATTATAATGCCATTTTGTGTATATTTTATTACTGCTTGTGGCAGCATTTTCACACACTCAGATTTCTTTAAATCATAATTTTAGGTGCTACCTTAGGGTAACTGTTTCCCACTGATAGTATGTCATTTTAGGAATCTTAATCATTCATAATTATCGCCAGTTAAGTTAACTTTTTGCAAACATAATTGAACGCCGCTCGTTTCAGCATTACCTAAAGTATCTCATTAACAGTCATGCCGCCCGGTTAATAATTCCCTGGTTTTTTTAATAACATAACTCAGTTTTACTGATGACGCGACGGCGACAAATCAATTGGAAAGCGTAGCATCGTCGGTCTATGGCATAGACCAACGATGCTATGCAACGATTATAGTGAGTTTTTGAATAGTTAATAGATCTCGTGATCCGTAACTGATTCAAGAACATATGAATACAAGCGTGCATTCGCATTATTTTTGGTTTTTTACTGACCATATTTTTCGGTTACCTACGAAGAGATATCAAAAAGGGCAATGATCTCTTTTGCCATTCTTAAATGGAACAACTTTAGTTCTAATTTAATTTACCGTTTACCATAAATTAGTGGGCTATTTTGTAGTCCTTAGTGAAATTGTTATTACAACTCAAAATGAATCATGACCACGAGCTCTAAACAAAGCAACACTGACAGGCACGTGTGCATTTGCAAAATTTAGCTGCATTTGTGTATTTATTACGCTACAAATGCACAGTGGAAAATTGTAGAGTTGGCATGTGGTAAGAAATAAACTAATGTTAGAAAAGGATGTTGCAATTTAAAATGGAAGCTGATTTGTGTTTGAAGTTGTGTTTTAAAATTTAAAACGTAAACTTCACTGATTAAGCTTATATATATATCAACAATTACCGCCGTATTATTACAAAACCTTTATTTAAACCTAATAAAGTTCAACATTTAGATTACCGTTTTCACAAGACAAATGAAACATTTCATAAATAAAGTTAACAAAATTCCGTCTTATTATTTGAATTATACAGTAACAATTTCAGTTAGATAACGTAGTTAAAACCTTTCGAAAATTAAATAAAACTGGTTAAACAGTGAAAGTTAAAGTTAAAGTTAGTAAATTTTCATTGCTGTGGTTTTGACGCTTCAATCTTGCAAACTTTGCAAAAAATATTAACAGGTACGCAAAATGGTTAAATGGACTATAAAGACGAAATAATGTACTTGATAGAATTACATTGAGAGATGAGAGGGTGTTTGTAGAAACACTTACTTGAATCTCTGACCCAGTAGTTGATAGACTTGGGTGAAGACTCGACGTAGCACTCTATGGTGACGTCAGTGCCCAGAGGAGCTCCCACCAGCTGGTTGGGCACTTGGATCACCGGGTGAACTAGACAAAAAATTTAAAAAAATCTGAATCTAGAAGTACTCCTTAAAATTGATAATTAAAAGGAAGAATAGTATATTTATAGGCATATGAAGCACGCATCCATAATCGCTCACATCATTGCTGGAATATTAGTCGAACGGGAGCTTAGAAATAATACTAAAAATATACCAGTTAACATCTAAAAAGTTCAAAATTTAACACGGTGAATATTGCAAAGAGCGAAATTGGGTAGAATTTGTTTAAAAATAGTTGACAATTAATATTAAATCTTGCATAAAAGCGAAATGTCCGCAGCTCGAGTTGACGCAAGGACACAAACAGTCCTCCTAGCCAGAAAATAATTAAAAGCTACTACTCGCTGACACCATTAATAACAAGAAACCTCTGAAAGTTGCCGAGATAAACAACACTTACTACAATTTTGGGGAAGACCTCTATTTCGTCCTCAGAAAAGGGATGGTACTAAAACATTTTTTTTGGGGAAAAAATATTAGACTCCTAGAAAATCCTTAGTCTTGTTATTTATTTTCAAGGAGACATGGATTTACTGGATACTCCTGGAGGCTATTATTATTGTTCTTAGGACATCGTTAAAGATGTATCAAATAAATAATTACACTAATGTTTGCTGTTATGTTTCTGGCAAAGGCTAGTTAGGACCATCGAGAAGTTAACAAAACGTCATTTAAAGTATTTTAGAGCCAGACAGGACAAAATATGCCTCTGGTAAAAGCTAGTAAGTTAAAAAGTTTCAACCTAGTATGTAAAACCAACTTACAATGTACTTTGATAGTGATCCTCTTGCTGACAGAGGGCGGCACTCCGTTGCTCGCGATGCACAGATATGCTCCCATATCCGAACGAGATATCTTCGTAAGAGTCAACACCTCCTTCTCGAATATCGCAACTATATGGAAAATATCATCTAAATAAAGAACCGAACTCCCAGAAGAAGATTTGGTGAAAGGAATAAATGAAATATTCATATTATATTACTCGGGCATGTAAGCCCTTTACACGGATATGTAAATGTCAAGAGAGTGTATACAACGTTTTGAAGAATAATAAATTTTTATACTGATTTTAGAATAATAATACATTTTCTTGAATTGATGGTTATATAATCTAATGAAATTGCCTTACCCTTAGTTTTGCTACCATTCGGATCCCTGATTACAATATCAGCGCCATCTTCTCTCCTCCAAAGTACACGAGGCTCTGGCATACCTCTTGCGCGACAAGCTACTTTGGCAGTCCCTCCTTCTGGGACCATTATGTCTCCTGAAGTCTCTTCTGGTATAAAGTCTGGTGGTATCACCACTTCTAGGTAACCCATCTAATAGAAAGAGTATAACCAAATTTTAGATTCAAAATTCAAAGCATTTATTTCAAATAAACCATTTACAGGCACTTTTCAGTTAAAACAAGTCAGTGGCAGTTAAGAGTGCATGTCACTCACATATGACAAAAAAAAAATGTATAATCAAATTAATTTTATAAAGAAAAAGAGCAAAATTTGACGAGTTTAGCTATCAATTATATCGATATACAAGTTGTAACTGAAAAACTCAATCCCTGAAAATGGATAATTGTACTTACTGAGTACAATGATCCATATGAAATAAATTTCTAGAGGTCCGTTAACGAAAAAAAAAAACTTATTGTGCATGTATTTTTTCGCGGTTTCGGAGTTCGGTCCTTATTAAAAATGTATCATATATCACGCAATGCCTAAAAAACTTCAATGAGTTATTTATAAAGTACAGTTACAGTAAACATTAAAGTTTCTTAGGTTTTGCGTTGTTTTAGTTACAGCCCGTAAATCTTCATTATAAAATCGGTTTATTATTTGAAAGAAGAATTTTTATCGACTATAATAATTTTGAATAGTATTAAGGTCTTCAAACATCACAGTCTAAAATGCCTTCATTGTTTAATTAATTAACATCACGAGCTTACAAAACAATACGAAACAATTATCGAAAGTACATTGCGTCAAGTGGCGTCATGCCGCGTTCACGTCAACGTCGCAGTCGAAACCTCGAGCGCTGTCGCCGCCGGCGATTTATGTCGTTATCAGCTCCGGGTATAAATTACAGCGCAGCGCCATAATTTAGGTGCACCATGCACGAATCATTACCCGCTGCGTCCCTCGCCCGGCTCCCGTCTGCGTGCCTTAATTCACTTTATCTCCCCAATGTTTATTTTAACTGCATTTTAATTTTCTCTGATATGCTGCGCCAATTTATTCCATATAGGGCATTATTTCACTCTTATATAGAACCGAGGAAGGTTAATGACACGATAAGATTAACAATAATAGTTTAAATCTATATGGTCTCGATCCTGACATGAAGTCAGTTGAGTTGGCCTTTCAAAATTAATATTGTATTAAAAAATGGGACATGAAGAAAAAATCGAAATTGATGGATCGTACTGTCCGGAAGTGAATAGCCGTTGGAACAGCTATGGAAATTACAGGCTTGTCGTATGGGCGTGGATGATGAACGAAATAACAGTAATGTTCTCTCCTGCCGAGATATCACATAACGGATTTTATGCACATGCAGCTCTGCAAACATTGGCAGTAATCGTGGTTGGGATGCCACTCGCGTATTCAGAGATATGTTTGGCTCAGTACACAAATTGCAATATATTCACTATGTGGAATTTCTTCCCGCTGTTTCGGAATGTTGGATATGGCACATTATTTTTGATTTTCTTGAAATCCATGTATTTGTTGGTGCTTACGTCTTGGTATTTGGTGTACACATTTTATGCGGCCTTGGACGTCCCGCCGTGGTTGAGCTGTGACGACTATGATGATCCAAAATGTATGGTGAAAAAAATCAACATTTCGACTTTTCAACATTGTCTTGAGGCTCAAGTATTATTTGAAGAAGATTGCGGAATGAAAACTGCAAGCTTTTGCTTCTTTGAACGTGAAATAGGTGGAAACTGTACTGCAAAACTCGGACTAAAATGCCTGATTCCTTGGAAAACAATCCTAGCAGCCATCTCAATATGTGTATCTGTTTACATTTTATCGATTAAGAAAGAAAAACTACTTCAAACAGCAGTGAAACTTGTAGCAACTTATGTTTGTGGCGTCATCCTGATTTTGTTTTGTGTTGCGCAGTCGACCAATGGTACTTGGTATGCTAGCAAGATTACTATAAACTGGACTAACTACACCTTCCTCAATTGTTATAGCACGATTACCAGAGGGTTCCTGTCGGTGGGCAGTGGGTATGGTATGTTGGTTTTCTTGACTCGCGATGTATCATTTCGGAGCCCTGCCACGATGACTGCGGTGAGTGCTCCATTATTTGCACTGTTTGTATCATTCATGTTCGCACTTATTTCATTTAGTGGAATCAAAACAATGTCTTACTATCACGGCGAAGAAGAAAGCGTAATAGAAATTGGCAGCAGTTTATTCTTTCCAATTTTTGCTTCAATGTCCGAAATCATGAGTTACTTCGATGCGTTGCCAGTTTGGGGATTCTTTTGGTTTTCCATCGTATTCTGTAGTTTATTTATAAACTTTTGGATTTTATACTTGTTCCTAAAGGAATTATTGCTACATATGGACTTAGCAAAAGTGTACACAAAACTGTCTTGTATGTTTATGTTAATATTTTTAATGATCTGTACTCTACCATTTCTATGTTCTGATTTGACTGGTATCCTTACAGATGCTACAGAAATTATTCAGGCATTTAATTGCTTATTTTTCTCTCTTTCAATGTATTGGTTTTATGGTGTCCAAAACCATAATGTGGACATCATATTCATGATAGGGATTAAATCTCATCATATTTTGAAGCTAGTGTGGCTTTTAAATCCGATATTTATAAGTGTTATTATTTTCGCTCGATGGACAGTTTTGGAAACATATATGTTTGAAGATTCATATTTCATTGAATCAATTGACATGACTTGTGATATGTTGTTACTGTATTTCGTATTAGGTATATACAGTTTAATCATAGTTTTCGGATTATTTGCACAAATTATAAAATTCTATCGTCATGGTGAGCTTCATAGGCTCTTTAGTTCTGCAGAAAATTGGGGGCCCAGAGATAAGGTATTGTTTAGAAGTAGAAAAATGTTTGTGCCTGAAATAATGACAAGAGAGTTTCTGTACCGACAAGTTCGTATACGTGGCTATTACAAAAAACAAGAGCGGGTGTATAAAACGAAGGTAACGAGCTCCGAGTCTCTGAGTGAAGAGCAGTCTTGGAGCGCTGCGACGTCAAATTAATATATTCGTAGGTTTATTTAGTTATTGCTTACCGTACCTGGCTTTTCATCGGGTCCGTATTGATTTGGCACATGTATTGACCCCGGTCCTCCTCTTGGACGTTTCTAATGTGTAAATTCCAAACGGACTGACCGTTATGCGACACTCCTACTCTGTGGTTGTTTGTGATAACATGAACATGAATCGCTTGGATCGCTTTAGTATCTGCTTTTACCCATCCGACCTGCAAATTGTAATCGATTTTTTAATTAAAAGCATAATTATGTCTTCGTATTTTACTGTGTGTAGTTGACTTACTCTGTAACCGCCTAGGTTTTGCACAAGACATCTGAACGTTGCATCGCGACCAATTGGTACTGTCAAATTCATTAAGGGTTCAGCGAATTCTGGCTGGAACGCTTGACCTGAAAATGAATCCTAATCGTTACTATATCGAGTTACACTGGCGTGTTTGGGATATTTTTAATAATTAATATGTAATTTGCGTGAGTAAAATTAATATATAAGTTGCGTTCCATTATTGTTTTAAGTTGTACCAGAAATTAAAATTATAAGTTAAACCTTACAAAAACTCTACTTTTATTTAAGCTATTAATTTCTTAGATCTGAAAGTTTTCAAAACATAATGTATTCAATACCCCACACACCTACGAGCTTCGAGTCTAGACCCAACATGAAAATGGCTAGTAAATATATGGACCACCAAGGCTGCTGCATATTTTCAGGCGCGTCGACCGACCCTGCACTCAAGCAAAGCCTTCGTTAGCCATGGGACACTGCAAACAAAATTAGAACCATTTATTTATCATCAGAAAAATTCATTTAAGCGTGACCAATCATAAGCATAATAACAAAATATGATGTAGAATAGGCTAATTTTCATTCTGTATTTCACCAAGTTCTGTGTTAAGAAATATAACAAGTGTCTGTAAACCATTCGGTTTTCAATCACTTGTCTACTATCTGTTCTCACTAAAATTTAGAAATCAATATTGTGCTGGTAACGATTGAAATTGTGATCATTTATTAATCATTAAATTATTCTATTGAGTTTCTATAGAAATCAAACGATGACACATCACCACCAACTATACTAAAATCTACTAACCGTGCGTTCAAAACCAATACAACGATCCATAAATACCATTCGATTCTCTCGCTCCTAGCACTAAAACATTCTTCAAACACAATATCTCCATTGATATATAATATAAACATTGAGCCAATCTTTTTATGGCTTCTATTAATATCTTAACGATACCATTTACAGGGATACGGCTAAAAAGTATCTGCTCCATAACCGCCGAGATGTTTATGATACATCACATCAACATAAAACTGGAGGGGTAATATAAACATTTTGATGGCGTATTGTCGCTCTATTCGCGACAATTATGATGCGTGTGACATCAACAGCGATGTTTTCAAGGTTTGCGATCCCTTCGACCCTTCGATTCAATAATGATTCGTTGTTACGACTATTCCTGTTTATCTGAGTCGTTCGTATGAGTCGTATGAGCATGTTTGAGCATCACAACAACGGGCGAACGTGTGGAATGAGCACGGATGCGATCGAGCACCGGTAACTACTTTTCCGCGAAGATATAATGTTTGAGAAAAAAAAAAAACAGTTTGCCAACACCCTCGTATTGATATGAACAGTGTTATTTCTGTGCGTTTAGATAAAAATGTATGTTTTTTTCGGTCGTGTGTTGTGAGATGTCGTTTTGAAAGCTATAGGACTTTTTATATCGGGACATTTGCTGCATACTGTGATATCTCGAGGGTGTTTTTAAGTTGATGGTGTGATCCAGACGAATATTTATTTTTGAAATCAGTGTAGAGTTAACGCTGGCATCGTACTAAGAATATAATGAATGTCTGAAAGATGATATGGCTAAAAAGGACGTGAATATTGAGATAGCAGCAAATAGAGATATATGTAAAAAGAAAGCCATGCCAACCCCAAATTAATGAGGGTTCTCAGAAATGATGTATACCAGGGAGCAGCACTGAAGCATCAGGTAAGTCACGTTGTCAACGTGAAGGACCCCTAGCTCTAGTGGCGACAACTGGTAGCGTAAATTGTCTAGTAAACCCTCATTGGGATTAAGGTAGGAGGATGATGATGACACCTTAGCTCATATTGTTTAAAAACAAGTAAATACAATATAAATAAATGACGCATGACACTGTTCTGAGAGACTGATCCTAGAGTACGCTCTACTCAAACGTCTCTACGTCAATAATCGATGATTGCTCTACATCAGTAGTACCAGTCTTATATTAAAAATCTAATTTAATTAATTTTATATTGTAATTATTTTTTTTGAAATTTTAACTAAAACCGCTATCCTATCCTATCTATTACTCCTTCTGTCCAAAGAAATATAATAGAAAGTCACAATAAATTAATTTAACAAAGCGCCCGACGCGGCCTTGTATTAGAATCGGCATCGATTTTAATCAGAAAATGTAATGAAACACGAAATATCTAAATAAACAAGGTAAATGTTGGGAAGTGTGACAGTCGGGTCACTGGAACATCCCTGTCGAAGAATAATCCCGGTCTCAATTGATATTGGCAACATGGCTGCGTCGCAACGTGTTCTATATAACGCTTTGTTTGAAAACGACTAATTCTGTGCTCATGCGTGACACTTTATGTGTTTATTAATTAAAATTTAAACTTATATTTAGAAAAAAATATTGTTGATGAGTTGGTGGCCACAGTAAAGAAAAATAAATCAATGTTTCAAGTCTATTCTCAACTACTATGGGGTTGGCTTCCAATCTAACCGGGCGCAGATAATTACCTGCCTGCTGCCCTACCATGACGTCCTAAATCCATCATGATTCCTGTGTCAGAGAGAGACGGAGTTACGCAAGACGAATAGCACTATCCTTTTCCCTCACACACATCATGATGGATTTAAGACGTCATGGTAGGGCTGCTGTTCTATTCTGACAACGTCTCACGTGTAAACTTAGGTGGAGTGTCGTCAAGTGAACTTTCGTTCCATCTGGTTTGGTTAAATTGACAGCTCGTGTTCATTTCAAGTTTACACTATATTTGCAGAATCGCACTGCAGTACTTTTCATGAGTCACCATTCTGATCACAACCCAGTTATAGGTTATGATTGGTTGTCAGACTTTTGGCCATAGATGTTCAAATGACATCCGGGACCTTTTTTTAAGGATAGGAAATCATCAAATAACTTCTTGCGCTCTGGGCGGAGCGGTCAGAGAGGGTCAGACTGTTAAGTACTGACTAAAACCAATCCATTATTTCCAAATGCCCTTTCCGTTCCAGGCTCGAGGTGACTCTTTCGAACAAATTCCACAACCCTAGCAGCGGGGGAAGGCCTACGTCTAAAAAAACGATAAGCAAAAATTAAAAAGGGTGAGCCATGGTTCGTAAATAAAAACTATTAACTAGGTACGTAACAAAAAGGTATCTTGTATAGATAATAATCTTTTCATTGCAGTCGTACCTATGTAAAGAACTATTCAAAAGAACCGTCCCCGACTGCAATGATTATTATCTATCTTATTTTTAATTTTTTAGTTCACTTTTTGATATAGCAGACGGGTTTTTTAATTCTTTGTTTTTATTTAATACCTTCTTTCATCGATATCGGTTAAGCCATTTAGAAGTTATGGTGGATTAAAGAAACTCATAAACATACATACATACATGAACCCTGAAAACATAATACTCCTTTTTTTGGGCAGTCGTGTATAAAATAGCTGAGACCTGGACCTGTGGATGGCTTTTTAACAAGAAGTTTTCTGATGTACTTCAGAGTAGGTACTATTAGGTACCGAGGAGAATACAGACGGCTAACCAACTTAATTTTTCACACTGCATTCCATACTGTTTTCTTTGCTGGGGAAAAGTACCATAAATATTTAAGTACATTAAATAAAACTTGGTGAAGGTGGTTTGACGATCTGATGTCGTGTGTGGCTCAAACTTGGCTAAGGAGCGCACTGGGAGAGTCGTTTGGAACGAGAAAGAGATTTCTGCCCAGCAGTAGAATGCACATTAAGACTAGTAAAAAAAAAACAACTACGGTAACAAATGTATACGTGAAACGACTATGTATATAACGTGCACGTTACATACTCGTTTTAAACATAAACTGAGAGGCTAAAAGCGTTATCGTAATCTGTCCATCGGCTGTCCTTTTCAGTTCAGCCGGATTACCACGCAATCGAGTTTTGGTTTTCATTTCTAAACGAGCATAGAATGCGTGATTTAAACAAGCTTTTAACTTTTTTTTATTATCGTATAGTTTTTTTGACTATTTTATTTTGTTTTCGATACTTAAAAAAAATATTGTGTGACTGAGATGAGGGCACTGATGGTCAAGTGGTAACGGCCACCACTTACACGGCGGCGACTTACGAATTGTAGGTCTTGGGTTCAAACCCAGCCAGGCGCATTACTTTGTGTAATTACTTTCATTACTACCGCTCTCAAAACGATGAAGGAAAACATCGTGAGGAAACCGGCATGTCCGGGAACCAAAAATTTGAAGACATGTGACATTCACAAACCCGCACTGGGCCCGCGTGCTGGATTACGACCCGTTCCCTCTCCTAGAAAGGCCTGTGTCCCAGCAGAGGGAACGTTAAAAGGCTGATGATGCTTATTTATGCTTATGCTAAGCGTATTATTATTTTTCTTACTTATTACCCAACTACAGCGAAGCAAAAGGAGGGTTATGATTTTGACCCGTATGTTTTATCCAAGTACTAACAAAATATTAAGACTTGCTTTCAAGCTTTACTTGCGTAGCCTTTCCCATAGGAACTACAATTTCCCAAGATAAAATGTAGCCTTGGTGACAGGTTTGATGGTTTTGGGCCTTGGTGACGTTTTCACTGATAGACAGAATACAAAACACTTGGTGAAAACGTATTGTATCGGTGAAAGAATTTTCGTAATCCTTATTTTCGAGTCTGTACCTACTCCTGATCAGTAGGTATTCTTGATAACATAGATACAAAAAGTATCTCTTTGTAATATTAAGTTTGAGAAATCTTAAAAAGTATTTGTCTGTTATTTTATCTATACTTCTATACTAATATTATGAAGAGGAAAGATTTGTATTTTTATATTTTTGTATGTAACGAATAAACTCAAAAACTACTGGACCAATTTCAAAAATTCTTTTACCATTAGAAAGCTACATTTAACCTGAGTAACATAGGCTATATTTTATCCCCGTATTCCTACGGAAATGGGAAGTACGCGTGTGAAACCGCGGGGCGCTGCTAGTTAAGTAGGTATATAAAAACTATTTACTTCAAACAATTACTAAGCGACTGACATAATTTTGGCAGTTTGATGTTAAATCTGCGAGCTGAATATAATAATAGGTATTAGTTGCATAATCCGCTTGTCGGTCTTGAACTTGACCCTTACATTTTCAGGACTTCAATAAGTACAGTTTTACCAAAAAAGGTTTTACAAATTACCAAAGCGCATAGCTTTGGTAATTTGTTTAAAGTGTACCTACTAAAACAAATAAACAAACAGGGCAAGCTAAATAAAACCGTTTAAAAAGGTATGCGCTTTGGTACTCTTCACGTTTCCGGATTAGCAACAAAACGCGCCACAAAAGCATAACTATACCTAAGTATGTTTTATACAGCTACTTTTTTGGATATGGGAAATTAGTGTGTCGTTTAGTATTTCAACGTGGAATTAGTTCTTGAGAGTTTAGAGTCAGAAGCACTTTTAGGTTTCACTCTATCTTAGAAGTTACGTCTGTGTTGCCTGGCAGAAAATATGCTTTCATACAATTTCTGATAAATTACGAATGGAATATCAGATTGCGAATTTGAACTCTAACAAACCAGTGATTTAATAGACTTTCCTTAGTTTTCACACCACCGGTTCGTCGCCTGTCATCATCTTTGAAAACGTAACTTTGACGTAAATAATATGAAGTTACGTTTTGACGGGGCATGGACTTCGCGCCTCAGTGGTGCGACCTGGTGTACGTAATTTCAGAACACACCTTATTATGGATGGGATATCACCAAACGACTTCTCCAGCTCTGAGCGGCATGGAAGGGAGTGTCAGACTTTGAGTAAAAACCCATCCGTGTATCCTGCCTTTTGCTTTCCAGGGCCACGGTAATTCTTTCGAACAAATTCCACAACCGCGGCAGATTTCACATTATGACATTGTAAAGAAATAAATGTGTTTGAAATTAACACAGTGAATGCTGAGTGAAATACAAACAATCTTTAAATCTAGTTTTTGATACCGATGCCTCTTCATATATCTATCTAATTAATTATTCACAAAATAAATAACATTGGATGGACAGATAGATGATCCCATAATACAAAAAGTGTCACGAGGGAAAAATTATTGCCAACAGTGCTTGACAGTACGTTTCTTTTAAACAATTTAAATAAAAAAAAAACGAATAAATTGTCAAAATAATATAAACAATTTTATTTTTTATACAATTTTCTTTAAAGGGTCAAAATATTTTGTGTCGGAAACAGGTAAAAAAAAATGAGTTTTACTAAAACCCAGTTTTGTTTTTCAATAATAACATTACTAGGTAAATCATTTAAACACTATCTACCTCGTCTCTAATTATTCAAGAGATCGTTGCAGTGGAATATTAAAACTATTTAGATGAGCCTGTACAGTACATATGATTTCGTTATTTTTATTTAACTATTCTTTTGTTTCTCTATATTTCAGAATTTTAATAAGACACAAAAATTCCGAAACATCTCCATATAAGAACACCGAAACTGTTCCACGAAATCTGTACATCAGTAAAACTGCCTCCAACACAAGAAGAAAGACGTCCCTACTGGTATCTAAAGTCTAGATAGAACGGATGAAGTTGTTTCGTCTAAAACCGACCAAAGTAGCAAACAGCTGTTATAATCGCAATAATTTTCTAGGCCTTGCTTTGATGTGCATTGTCTTCTTCGACCTGTCGCCGACTCCTTACCAACTTGCTAGTTGGAACGAAGTTTGCAAACGCTCTGTCGGAAATTTCATACCGGCCGGCCGACAAACTCCACTACGCCCTAAACATTTATACTAAGTAGATCCACTATGAGCGAACTTCGAGTGTTGCTTGGCTAATGTTCAGGTATTCCGAAGTTTAACATATGGATCTCTAAAGTGGTTGGATGTGTAAGTTGGGTTAGGTTGAGTTTTGATTTTGATGTTACTTTGAGTGACTGGTTTTGATGAATGCTCTAATATTAATTTTGTGAAAGTATGTTTGTAAATCAATAACGTATCAGTAGCTGAACAGATTGGGATGGAATGGGACTTGTGTAAGCCAGTACTTAGTACCTAATGTTAGTTACTATAATCTTGATAAATCAGCAAGTGCGGCGGATTTAACACATATTTGATCGTCAAATTACAACACTAACCCACCTGAGTTTTCAACCTTCAACTTTCAACAAAGGAGGAGGTTCTCAATTCAATTGTATTTTTTTTTTGTGTGTGTGTTACCGCATAACTTTGTACTGGGTGGACGATTTTGATGATTCTTTTTACATTCGAAAGCAGGTGCTTGTCGTGTGGTCCCATTTGATTTGATTGAGCTCTGACTACTAGTATTTGAATTATCCTTAATAATGCATGGCTTAGTCTACATTGATGATGTTCTCATTCCATTGGTGAAGATCTCATGAAACGGAACTCTTCAATATATATAGCAAATCTTTCAGGATTGCTGAAATCGCATGTTTTTTTTATTGTTTACACCAATGTGATAGGTACGTTTAGGTGGGGGGAGGACTAAAAAGTGAAAAATAAAAAAACTTTTTACAAAAAATACAACAGACTTCTTCACAAAAAAACCAAAAATTACAAAAATCTTTAATTTCGGAAGTGTTCAAAAAAGAAAAAAAGCAACCAAAAACACTGGAGCTCCGAAATAAAAGTTACTTTGTACTTTTTTTTTTGTATAGAAGACGGTTGTAGTTTTTTGTAAAATGTTTGTTTATTAATCGATTGTGATATTTCACGCGAATTTTAACCTATAACAAAATATAATATCGCGTTCACAGCACGAGTTAAACTACCTCGTGGTTTTCAATTGGCTTAAATCTATGAGAGACGGAGAGAGCTAAATCGTGTAACGTTAAATACAATTTTAGAGTGAAGATTACGAGTTATTCGTTTCATAACTGAGATAAAATTCTTATGCAGTTGGAAGTCGCAGCCTACGTCTTTCCGTTCTAATCTTGTCTGTTAAAAGTTTTCTTGTCATCGCATTTCCTCGAGCAACAAAACAAAAGCTTTTACCGTTTACGTACATTACATATAACATCATTTTGAGGAACTCTCTTTACGTTTAAACGTAAAAAGTTTTTAAAAAACCATGTAAGATGAGGCGGCAAGGTATACATACCTTGCCGCCTCATCTTATATATCATCATCATCATATATCATCTTTTGTATGACCGTCTTAACTTACCGAAACTCCTCCGTGCTTTGGAAAGCACGCTAAGCTGTTGGTCGCGACTGTCATTTATAGATCTTTGTTATGTTACGCTTTGTCAGAAGAAAAAAAATCTGACACTAGTCTAGCCAAGAAGTATCGACAGCTTTGTGGGGCAGCCAATCCACGTAAAATACGATTCACGTTTTGACTGAACATCAACCCCAATATAGTTACGTAAACACTAGGCAGATGATAATGATGTAAAGCCCGACGGGACGATCGAAAAAGAACCAAACGAAGCTCATTCACAAAAAATCATTAATACTACTACTAATCTACTACTAATCATCCTTTAGGCCTTGCCGTAGTCGGGTAAAAAGACGAAGCATAAAACCGTGGCAAACAGAAAATGCGTACAAGGAAGGCAAACTCCAAGTAAATGGGAACAGATCTAGGAGGAACATGAAGGCAAGGATACAATTATTAAGCATTCATTTTTAAATGACATGACATTGATTAATGAGTAAGTGCAATGCAAAAATATATCAAATCTGCCCCAAGCATGAACCTGAAAATACATACATATATTTTGTATTTTATTTATTTGTTGTACACCTTACCACAGTGTTGTCTTTTTAACCCAAAAGTTGACTGGTAAAGAATGCTTTTTTGCATTAAGTCCGCCCATGTACCACTGTTGTACATAAAGTTTAACTAAATAAATAAACATTCCATGAAATTGTACAACTTATGACGTTATGAGAAATACTACAGAGTTTATTAGTGTCGGTCAGGTAGAATAATACGTACTTACTTTTAAACAGCAATTGATTAAAATAAATTACTATAGCCTTATCCTGCTACTTATCACAAACATAGGCTACATATTTTGGCGTTGATATAGTTATGTAGATACGTATACCAATATCTACACTACATATGTATATTCTATCCCACTAAACTTACTAATCAATTAATGTGAAATAAACACATCAAAAGTATCTAGGGATCAACATATATTTTTGCAATAACTTTTCTCCTGATTGATATTAATTAAAATTTTCTTTAAGGATTCATCAAATAAAGTGTTTTCGTTTGTCACAGTAACGATAAACCAAGTCACCTTTGCATTAATAAAGAAATTTGCCATTTTCCTAATAAAGGGATTTTTGACATTTGAACCACTAACATTAAAGTTCGAAAAAAAGACTGAAATAACAGTTTTCTTTAAAATTTTATTGGGTAACTTAAACAATTAATAATCCGTGTTTCTACCGCGAACACTAACAACACAAGAACATCGGTTTGGCATACTCAAAATGAGTTCATCCAAATCACGCTGTGGAATGGCCGCCCATGTTCGTTGCAACAACAAAAAAAGGTCTTCTTGCGACTGGATACCCTCCATATTCGGCAGAGCTCTTCGCTTACCTTGGCTGAGCGCCATGGAGGACGGTATCGCTGCACCACACGGAGACAAGACCGATACATTCAAATCTTAACTCGAAGAGCTCCAACAATAACCGCCATGATGTTAGCCGTGAGGCTTCATCACTCTTCAGGGAACTTAATTAGCGACCAAACAGTCAGAAACCGCTTGCATGAAGTGAACCTTCATTCCCGAAGACCGCTACGGGTACCACCTATAGCAATGCACAATCGTAGGATTCGATATCAATGGGCTCTTGAACACAGAAATTGGGCAGAAGAACAATGGCGTTTCGTGTGCTTTTCTGATGAGTCTCGTTTTGGTATGAGACCGGATACAAGACGTATACGACACTGGAGAACCCCTGGACGCCAACAGCGATTAAAATCCTGCCAGGAAGTCCATCCTTATAGTGGTGGAACCATCATAGTATGGGCGGGTATTTGGATCGGCGGAAGAACTGAGTTGATTTGGATCAGAGGCAACCTCAACGCTCAAATTTATGCTGAGACGATTGTATCAGACGTCATCGTTCCTCTACAAGTGCAAATCGGTCCCTTATTTCAGTTAATGCATGATAATGCACGACCGCACACCGCAAGAGTTGTAAGACAGACTCTCGCCGCAGCTAACATCAATGTCCTGCCCTGGCCTGCTCAGTCGCCAGACTTGAACCCGATTGAGCATGCATGGGATATGCTACAGAGAAGAGCTCTGCCGAATATGGAGGGTATCCAGTCGCAAGAAGACCTTTTTTTGTTGTTGCAACGAACATGGGCGGCCATTCCACAGCGTGATTTGGATGAACTCATTTTGAGTATGCCAAACCGATGTTCTTGTGTTGTTAGTGTTCGCGGTAGAAACACGGATTATTAATTGTTTAAGTTACCCAATAAAATTTTAAAGAAAACTGTTATTTCAGTCTTTTTTTCGAACTTTAATGTTAGTGGTTCAAATGTCAAAAATCCCTTTATTAGGAAAATGGCAAATTTCTTTATTAATGCAAAGGTGACTTGGTTTATCGTTACTGTGACAAACGAAAACACTTTATTTGATGAATCCTTAAAGAAAATTTTAATTAATATCAATCAGGAGAAAAGTTATTGCAAAAATATATGTTGATCCCTAGATACTTTTGATGTGTTTACTTGGAACTTGGGACAACTCTACATGTCTGTACAGATTTGGATGAAACTCAAATAAGGTTAATGTACCGTACTAGGTAGCTACCAACATATTGGTAACTAGAAGCGCCCCGCGGTTTTTTCCCGTCCCCGTGGGAATATGGGGATAAAATATAGCCTATGTTAATCAGAGTGAATGTAGCTTTCTAATGGTGAAATAATTTTTGAAATCGGTGCAGTAGTTTTTGAGTTTATTCATTACATACAAAAATACAAATCTTTCCTCTTTATAATATTAGTATAGATTAGGCTTTTAATAGGCACGAAGACTCTGGCATGAGATAGTAAGGAAATAAATATCTAAAAATAAACAGTAGATAAGTCCCACGTATATGTACGTAACATAATGACACATAAGCAAAGATAAAAATAGAGAAATCAGCTTTACCGAATTCAAGGAACTGGATCCTAAGCTTGTTGATACTTAGTAAAGAAGGAAAGAAAAGAAAATATTATGGTATTCTGTTTATTAGTAAGAAAATGTTTTCTATTAATGTAACGATACAAGGTTAATATTAGACGATAATTTATTATCTGCGTAACCCACGCACATCTTCAAAGTTGGAAATCATTCACAATAGTCTATTCAGAATACAGTATTAATAATATATTTTTCACTAATCTTCGACTCACTGTACCTAATTGACAGGTGTCAAAGGCGGTTGTTAGCTATTTTTAGAAAATCTCTACATTCCTTAGTAAATAAATTGTAAGGTTTGTCTGTGGGTGATTTTGATAAATCCTAGTATAAGGTATCTTTTTTTTCTGCAAAAAAAATTTAACCATTTGATTTTGGAAAAAAGCACACACATTTATGAAAGTGTCGTTATTAAGGATGACATTTTGGGAAGGTATTATATGTATGAATCAGTGAAGAACCAAAACAAAAAACCTCATTTCAGTTTTTAGTTAAGAAGGTTCCTACAGTAAGTAGAATAATTATCATTGGCATTGTCTTAAAACATAAGATTGAACGCTATGTAATGTTCTCTTCTTTTATCTTTTCTGTCACTTATATTCTATAATTTTATTTATCTTAATCAGGATTTTTATGTAATTTTGTAAATTATATTAATAATTTTAAAGTCATTTGCATATTATATTAATTCGGATTAATTTGAAAATTATATTTATAGCTCAAATGAATTCGTAAATAATTTTAAAATGCTGTAAAGTTTCATGTTTCCGGTTCACTTCTGGCTTATTTCAGATTTAAAGTCTTTAGTCTATGTACGTAGATTCTTATCTCAACAATATAAGTACCTAGTGATGTTGATTTCTAATCGAAATATTACTCGAATACGCGCATACAAGTTAAATAGCTGCTTTATAACGATATTGGACGTAGTTGAACAAACGTATATCAGGCAAGAAAAACTTTAAAACGAAAAAAAAAAAAAAATCGGTTATCTTCATGATTGATGGAGAAATAGCTGAACAAACTTACAATCACGCGTAGAACCTCCTTCTTTTTTTTAAATCAGTAAAAATAGGTGCCAATGAGTAGGTAGGTACTAAATAACCAAAAGCTTCACAGAAGTACCGGTAAGGAACCGTTTAATTAACACTGAAAGTGTTAAACTTCTGCTCAGGGGATACTCCGGAAATACATATTTGAATACGCATTTACGCATTTGAACAGGAACAAAGGCCTTTTGGTTTACTTTCATTATTATCCCCAGTTCATGTACCTATTTATGAATTAAATTAATGAGCAATGGTTTTTTACTAATTGATCAGAAAATCAATTGAATCATAGCAAATGTAGATTGTAGAATACTGTGTTATCGTAGTAGTGTTGTGTAAATTGAGAATTTACTACCATTTATGCTTATAAAAATTCAAATTAATTGTCGGGTTTGTACCTTCTTGTACTATTCTGACTCCAAGTATCGTTGTATACATTTGTTAAGAATTAGGGAGCAATTACATATTATATAGCTTATGAGGTATTGATAAGGTATTAGGTAATTCTAGGAAATTCTGCTGCGAACTTAATTTATTCAGATTTTTCAAATAATAAATGCGTGTTGTCAAAGCAAGCCAAATAATTATATTAATTTTCTCCGAATAAGAATAAATTATTTGCCCTCAGTTGGAAGTCAAAATCAATTACTGTTTTACTGGAAATGGCGAAGGTTTACGTTACTGTACACCTAATGGGTATTATATTGGCTTTGATTTGTATTTTATTATTTAGTTTGATAATCAAATTATTGAGAAAAATGAAAAAAAAAAACAGCCTACATGAAAGTTAAGATGAGCTGGACCCAAAATTAAAAGTATTGAATTAGAAATCTGCTAATCAGAGTTAAAACCAGTGTTATGGGTAGATTTTGTAAGTAAGTAAGACTAAAAATGTATTAAAAAAATATGAATACTAGAATCAATATAACTATCAAAAATAAAATAATAAGCTTCCAAAATACATAGAAACACACACAATGCAACCACAAAATTAACAAACCTTTATAGACTCACCTTAGCAAGTTAATCAGCCATCAACAGCCAGTTAAAAGTCTATAGAATGACCCAGCAAACTTTTCCTATTCCTTCATAATATTGTGCGATCCTCCCAATGTTTGCGCAAACTTTCTCGAGCGCGTGTGAAGTTTCCCGGTCCCCGGGGAGCGCAGGCGTGCGCTCGACGCAGGCTCACAACACACACTGAACCAATTGTTCATTCAATCCTCCACTCTGTCGTTATTCTTACGCAGATGTCCGTATCATCGTGGAGATATGGAGTCGATAGGTTCCCTCAAAAAATTCTAACTTCGAACAATCTTTCTTTCTGGCCAGCTACTTTGATTACGTTTACTGTTTAGCAGAGGCCAAGTGTATTGATATTTTTTAAATCTATACTGTGTTCATTTATATATTACTGTGGGCTGTGTAATTGTTGGATTATTGAAGTGTGCGCAAATAATTGTTTAGTTTTATCTGTTCTTAAAGAATTAAAGAATAATAGGCAGCTATGAACTATGGTTGAAATGAACGCGTTTACTTATTATTTTTATGATTTTTGCATAAAACTTGGGTTACAATACTGGTTTTTACAGTTTTGTTGTAAAAAAATAAGGGACCCTTATAGTTTCGCTAAATCCGTCTGTTCGCCTGTTTGCGGTTAAACGCGGAGACTATTAATGCTGCTAAGTTGTAATTTAGTATGGTTCTATACAATATTACGCCTAGAAAATTGTAAGATAAAATTTAGAAAATCTTCTATCTTTTAAGGTACCTCCCATCCTCGTGTGGGTAATGAATATAGGTTAAATATTGATTAGTCTAAAATATTAGATATTGGTTACAACCATTTGAATTTATTGTCAAATTTATTGTTAAAGCGCTTATCAGACTCATTTTTAGGAAATCTATTTAAGAACACTCTAATTAGGAAGTTGGATGCTAGTGATCACACTACACTAAATTGAATTCTTTAATCGGATAGACGACTCACAATCGAGAAGTAGAATTACACTGGGTTGTGAATCGAAGCGATTACACTCACTTAAATCGGATCCAACTGTCGACTTATATCTTTCGATTTCGTAATTAGATTTCTTAAAAATTGGATAGTGTAATAAGCGCTTAAAGTCAGCCTACCTACCCACATATGTATGTATTAACTTTAACTACATACTCCTATCAGGTTGGCCGACCACTTGTTTATCTCTGTTGCCATAAAAAACAGTTAGATTGTAGCAAAAAGACTAAATACCAAGATTAGAAGACAAAAAGCCAGACACACTTTTTAAGAAGAATTATTCCATCAATTTAAAATCCCACTTTGACTGCATAATAATGAGGAATCGAAATCCAATTTGAGTTACACCAGTTCAACTTACGAAGCCACTTAATGAAACCAAGATAGAATAATTAGCCACTTTCTGCTAATTTCCAAGTTATTAATTGGGACGTTAGAAAGGGCCGTCATCTGGCAGGAGAGTTATCTTGAGCTATGTGTGACGCTCTAAACGGCACCCATTGTTTAAAGACAAAAGCTCATTAGGGAATAAGCTGGATTTAAACGAGCAATCGCCGATAGAGAGAATTTGGTCACCATTCGTCTTCTATTTGTAAAACATTAAAGTTTGTGTAGGTTCACGTCATTAGCATCATCATTTCAACCGAAAGACTTCAACTGCAGGACACAAGACCCCGTATCACCACATCGACCAGTCCTCTGTGCCTCGCATCTAGCGGATTCCTGCGGCCTTCACCAGGATGTCCGACCACCCTGTGGAAAGCGGACCAAATATACGCGCGTTGATATTATTAATACTAATGTGATAAAATTAAACAATAGTTTTACTATTAAATTAAATACAATTTAAAGGTAGGTAAATATCAAGGTATTTAGATAACTACAAATCAGATTAAGGTTTAGGAGGTGGAGGTGGCGGTTGCTTTGGTTCATTATACGGAACGTGAAACTTGTTTAGATAGTGCCACGGAGTCTGCAGCTCGTACTGACGCGCTTCCTGAGGATGCTCCATTGGCTCATAAACCAGTTTCTTCAACTCGTCATCATAACGAACTTCAATATACCCGACCAAAGGAAAGTCCTTTCTTAGTGGATGTCCAGTGAAACCATAATCTGTGAGAATCCGTCTTAAGTCTGGATGATGTGTAAAAACTACTCCGAACATGTCGTAGATTTCTCTTTCGTACCAATTGCAACCCTTCCAGACACCGAACCCGGAGCGGAGAGGCGTCAGCTCGTCTGTGTACGTCTTAAGACGAGCTCGTTCGCTAAACCTGAAGCTGAGGAGATCGTAGCTTACTTCGAACCTGTATTGTCTGCTTGGGACGTCTATAGCGGTTGCTGAAGAGCATTGGGCGAAGCAGGCGTGGTGGTGGAGACGCATGAAGTTCATGACTTGGAACATTCCCGCTGGAGCCACGAGGATCTCCAGTTCGTCCGTCTGCTGCATTTGAACCTTCTGGACGTATTTTGGCATACATGATGCGACGTACATACCAAACTCGTACAGGCGTTGGCGTCGTTCGTTATCGTGGCACCGGAGTGTATGATGAGGTTGCTCGATAGGTTCGATGTGAAATGGATCCTTGACCTGTACATCCATCTGGTTTTCTAAAACAGGGACGCTGGTGTAAATTTTGCGTGTCAAAATTCTTGGCAGGTTTGGTTTTAATAGCTTCGGTAGTAAATATTTCATGATTTCCAAGTTATTTCACAAATGTTTCAAAGCTCTACAAATATCGCAGACACTACGTCTTAAAAACAATATTGACAATAACTGACACATATTATAATTTTCTTTTAAATCATTTCAAGTTATAATAAGGTTGTCTTAAACCCGAAATAAGTATGTATAGTTTACGGTTGAATAAAAATCAGAACGTCTTCACTAGTCTCACGAAATCCCGAAATCTCGATTAGGCATTTCGATTATGAATTCAGAAATTCATAATCGAAAAACCTAATAAGGACATTTTACGTAGGTTTAGGACTAGACTTAAGACCGATTTTTCTAGCACCTTAAACATCACTTTAACCCGGAGAAAAAAAAAGTCAGTTAGAAATTATCCCGTGTATTGAACGATCAGCACTTAGTCATTAAGAATAAGAAAGTTCAACCGTACAGTTGCTTAACTGATATAATTTTTAACCACGGAACAGTAGTTTGTCCTGCACAACTGTTGCGATTGAAACACTAACTTCTGTTTGACACAATGCGCAAAGCAAAGTTGATACGTTTTTGTTTTGCACCGAGCCAAGTTGTGCTGGCTGCTTCAAATAATTGCGCTATAAATTGTTATTAGTAACTACACATATTGCAGCAGTGTAAAACTTTATTTTTGAGAGGATAGAAAATCACTCCTATTCCTATAATAATTATATGTATGTACGAGTATATCATATTTCTATCTTATTTGCCTAACCTTTTCCCTATTAGGTGGGTTGGTTTCGAATAAAACCGGATGCAGCTTAGTAGCAGTATTTTACATAGAGCGACTGACCTTTAAAACCCAGTTACTGGGTTAAACGATATTTCTTGTCAAGACAAGAACTACGCTAAAACATTTGTACTAATAATTAATATTATTAGTTATATTTTTAGTTGTTTTTTTTTTGTACCGAATAAGCGCCGATACAACTGGACCGATATTAACCATTTTTTCACCAAGGGATATCTGCATTATCGGGTAATTAACACAAGCTATATTTATACTTGTATTCTTCCGGGACGAGAAATACGTGGGTGAAACCGTGGAGCACAGCTAGTTCTTATATATAGGACAACACTTGTGGAAATATCATAAAGAAATGAACTAGGGCACACTGGTCAAGGTGGACTGAAGTTATACCTTGTAGTTGACTGTAGCAGGTACATTTACTCGCTTGATTTTGTATGTATTTCTAAGAAGTATGTATAAGGTCTTAAAAGAAATAATAGGAGAATCATGTGAAATTAATTACATATATTTTAGATAAAAAGAATCATTATTAAAACTACCAAAACTATTCTAGTTAGGTCTCCAGGGAGTCAAAAGCAGATATCATTTATTAAGATGGTCATTACAGTTTCTTAAATAAGAATTGCCCAATTAATATGAAAAATTGTCAAATGCGCGTTCTCTGCTGTAATTCATCTTTTTTTTTTTCTAAAACTGACCATTATATATTTTTTTTCCGGAAATACAAAATAAAAAAAAACAGTCTGATGGGCAAACCCTCAGGTTCCTATAAACCATTTTTTTCTTTTCAGGAAATCAATATCTGTGTGATACTGCCAACAATGATCTACTTTCTTTCTCATTAAATAACGTTTTTTATTCCGACATCTGTATTACCGAAATTGAGGTGGCAAAGTCTGCTTTTGATTAAACTTTTATACTCCGTTTTATAACGAATAAAATGCAGGCGGATGCTCCGGGTTGTTCGTTCGACAAGAAATCTTGTGGTGATTTTATCAATATCAAAGATAATTTAAAACGATAAGTCTGATGGCTTTGAAGGATTTATGTCTATCGAGATCAGGATTTGCTGTAATGGGTTTTTTAATATCAATAAATAAAAATATATAGCGATTTTTGTTCGTTATAGTTTTTATCTGAAGAAGGTAAGTTGGATCATAGGTACCTTTTGGTTCATACCTTGACGTCTTGACGGCTCTTAGGCATGCCTTATGGTCCACAACTGGCCTTCTTTATCCTGGTCGGCGCCAAGGTTCCAATGACGTTATAAGCCGTCCATATTTCTGAAATTGGTTATAAGTAGATGAATTAAGCTGTCAACAAGTTTGAATCGATAAACGGGAATCGTCAAATTGTCAATTTCGTAGCCAGAAATATTGTAGCTTTTTAACAGTGAAAATTACCAGAAAATTATTGTACTTCTTTATAATATTAGCTTCAATTACAGGGCTCATTTGAGAACCTACCCCGAACACGATTACCACCCACCTTAAGACTACAAAACAAAACATTGTCATGAACCAAGAAATGCTCCTTCAAACCGAACAGTTCAGAAACAAGAACCTTAATTATGATAAAAGCTCTCAAATTACTCATTTTATTACATTAAGAAGATACCGAAAACGGTTCTTGGCGCACGTTACGCCGGTTACAGACCAAGCGAACTAGCGAATGGGAATTACTGATAGCGATCGCACGCTTGCTTTCTGCCGGCAACAGTTAGTGTGTAAAAACAAGCGGGATGCAATGATTCCCAGTCATTAGAGCGTTTGATTTCTGAGTTCTATTTGATCTGGAAATGTTCTGATGGTTTATTCTGTAAAAGCCTCACCGTGAAATTAGATAAAGTGAGCTTGAAGTGTGTCCACTGATGATTTTTACAGAATATCAAAACTGAATTCAGACAGATTGAGTTCAAATCTAGTATACAAATGGAGAAATGACAGCTACAATTAGCCGTAGCACAAGTACTACGACTATTTCTGTTAGTCATTTCTTGAATTCCGATCGGATGAAGTGAACACGCGTCACGAATGCTATAAGGACTGGTATTAACCGCACGCTCGTTCGCCTTCCACACTTCGGTTCATTCGTTTGGTCGGTTTCCAAAAGCAAGCAATCGATCTGCTTCAGGGATTCCCATTCGTTCGCTCGTTCGCTTAGTCTGTCCCCAAAATTACAGGAACAGGGCTTTACTCTTTGTTCCGGTGAAGTTTTCGAGTGGAAGTTCCGACACATGTCTCGAAGTCTCGCGATCCTCGGATCCACGTCTGTATATGTCTACAAATAAATTTTGAAACGAATTGTGTTATGAAGATTTTCAGGGAAACTATTTTGTAAGAGTTCCGTATTAAAAGTTAATAATTATTACTTTCTGGTACTTATTAAAATGTTTTGTTGAATTCTTATTGTATTAAAGATTTGTAGAATTCAGCCTTAGTTTATTTTTTTTTGCAGTCAATCGATTAGCTGCATGACATCGTTGAATACAATCAGCATGTAATCACCTAATCAATCAACGTTATAGTTTGTATCGATTAAAACGCCAGCACTGCACTAATCCCGACACATCACTACACACGGAATGTAGGTAACTACGTCGAAGCGACTCATCCGCACGCCCTACATACGCATGATACCACCCACCACTACACCGGAAACACGCATGTAAGAACAATTAAACCTAACAACGGGAATTATCTCGCCACGGATGATATCAAATGAAAACCTACCCATATCTCTTTCATACTCTCATATATAAAACAGAAAGCTCAGGCTGCACTTGATTCAGTGTTTCCCGCCGTCCAACTCCAGATTGTGCGCCGCAACACCACAACTTCCTGCTTCCGGTGGCAAGCCTGCGCCTGCGCTGTGCGTAACACCGCCCGGATGTGACGTCATGGCATGTCACTTCCGCATAGTGCTACGCCCCATTTAAAATAAGAACAACAGCGATACATCCACGAAAATTATTATAGGGAGAGATAGTGCAGAATTGTAAAAGATAACTGACAAAAAATACCAATAAAGCCATCTACGAAGATGCGTCTGTCAATCATGTAAAATTGAAACTAGTCATGAAACCAGAAAAATCCTCGACTTTTCTAGCCGCTGAAACATCAGAGACATAAGATACTTAAAGTATCTCCTCACATCTAACCAGCACATACGGCGAGTACATTTAAATATTTAAAAATGAAACTGAGTGTTTAACGTAGCCCGAAATTTGGGTAAATCTTCCTTTCCGGCCGCAACGGACTGCGGCGGCCATTCTCGACCCAACCACTCTAATCTAAGCGGACGCGTTCTTAAAAATATTAATATTGCACGAACCTTGCTTTTAAAATTATTATATTAAGTTCTAGCCAGCAATGCTCTTTTAATTTCACTAAAATGTACTTGTCTAGTAAGTTTGCTGGACGAGCCTACTTTTTACAACAGGCTACTTTTTCAGAGGAAAATCCTAACTTTTTATAAGATCATTCTTATAGTGGTCACCAGTGGTCAAGACCAATAGTGAATACTTTTCTTAAGTTGTACGAATATATCAGCTTTAAGCCTGTTTCTTCATCATATACATAATAGTATTAAAATACCTAGTCTCCTGCATGCGTACCAATTTGCTCATAATACTGATTATAGGCTACAAACTGTTGTTTCGGGAGGTAGCTGTTTCGGATACAGCGAGAGGACACGTCTGGGTGTCAATACTGTGTGGATCGCCCGGAGGACACGGTGGAGCATACGGTGGAGGTCTGCCCTGCTTGGGCGGAGCAACGCCGTGTCCTCGTCGAGGCGTTCGGCGGCGGCTACCTCTCGCGTCCGGCCCTGGTTCAATCCATGGCCTGGAGCAAAGAGGCATGGGACGGGTGTGCCTCCTTCTGCGAATCAATAATGCTGGCAAAGGAGGAGGCAGACTACGAGGAGAGGGAAACCTAACGCTCCAGCCGCTGCAACAGAAGAAGACGTCCCGGGCGTCGGGAAACGCAAGGCGATTTCAGGTCAGCGGATGGCGAGCTATGGGTGGCACGCCGTCTGATAGCAACCAGACCCGGGTCGATGACGCGTCGTGTTGAGCGGTCAGCAACAAAGACGGGACCCCATAGGGGCCTGCTAGGGTTGCGGAATTTGTTCCAAAGAGTCACCGCGGCCCTGGAACGCAAAGAGCACAACTTCTGACACTTCCTTCCGCTCCGCCCAGAAGGGAAGGGAGAAGTCATTTGATGATTTCCCATCCAAAAAAAAAATTTTTTTTTCTTAAGCCTTCAGAACCTTTTCCATACAAATATATTTTTTCTGTAACAAGAAAAGAAAGTATTAAATAAAAATAAGATTTTATTTTAAAGAAATTAAGTGAGTCATGGCACGAGACTGTAAATTATTGCGTACCGTTTTTTCGTTTTTACAGACTGATTTACTGTAAAATATTTCTATCTCGAAGAGAAAATATCTAAAAGAACGTTTAGAAATATTATTTTTATTCATACTTGAGACTGGGATATTCTTGTTACTGACACATTAAAAAATAGTTTTGTAGGATAGGCAGATGTAAGTAGGTAGGCGATTTTTATTTTTCTAATTTTACGACATTACAGCTGACAGCTGTTTATTTGTGATAGTTGTTAATGTCAGCAATGTTATATAGGTTCAAGTTAGGAGTTGCAAACAATGAAATTGGTATTTTTTAGGAAAAACTGTTTTTTTCTAAAGCCTTGCTAAAACTGATCGCGATAATTCAAGGTCAAGACTATAATTAGGGTGTAGACCAAACTAAATCATAATTAAGAAACCCTCATGTAGATCCCAAGTCTGCGAAATCGATAAGGTTGACGATACCACATCACCATCACAGTTTCAGCAATTATTTAAATGAATGGTTTTGCAATCAAAACCTTTGCACAACATTCGAAGTACCTACTTTAGCCTGACATTTTCAGATGGCTCCGATCTTTAGTGTTTGTGTCCACCGTTCATGGTCAACTCCGCGTCTTGCGCCGCATGCCCTTTGCACCTGTTCATGTGAGGACCTACATGGCTTCATCAGTAATTGTTTTCAGCGAAGCTTGTACTGGGCCAAACAAAATATTTAATAGCACTGTGTTTACTACCGAATTATGCTAATATGTAGCTCAGCATTAAATAAATCTCAATAATTTATTTTATTAGGGATTTAAACGGTCAACTACAAAAAACTAAAACTATCAATCAGCCCTGTCTTTTCCCAAATATGTTGAGGTGGGTTTCCAGTCGAACTGGATGTAGCTAACTACCAGTATAGAATATGACTACTCAGTTTCACAAGCCCCCTCCCCCCACCTCCGTATATGTATTGTAAAACATCAGGTCCCTGGCATAGGGATTAAATTAAATTTATGTATGCAACAAGACTTTCTCTAGGGGTCAACTTATGGGTACACTGTGGTAGATATACAACAAATAAATATCATTTACAATAGAAATTAATAAGGAAGAAACTAGGTACCTAATATCCGTTTCTTGCGAAACAAACTGACGAAATTTTTGGACAGTTATGTAATTACAGGGGTGGGTACCAACTCATCGTGGCCTCTGCCTTACCCTACGGCACAAAAGTGTGATATCATTTTAAATTGATAGAGACAGAAACATGACTAATTTGAAAACCCTTAGCATACAGTATATTCCTTAGTGCACCTGTAACAGATTATGGTTCATTAAAATTCAGTTCGACCATTAAGCTGGTCCACCCAGTTGCAAACAAGATGTCGCAGCGCGTAATGTGGACGCTATAGATTTAAACAAATGACTATTATTGTTACTACCTACTTAGGATAGCTACATATTATTATGCTTTGTACAAATGACTAGTTGCCAGTCGCGACTGCGCTCGCGTGGTGGTAGGTAATAAATACTTTCCCCTGTATAAATTATAGGTTATGTATTAATCTGATGTTAGGTGGAGGAGCTCGTAAAGAATAACAGCCGCACGGGTCGATCTTCAATGTTAAGCAACGCTTGCCAAGGTTGGTCTATGGATGGGTGATCATCTTAACACACCGAGTTTTCTCCGTGCCTCGAAAAGCACGTTAAGCCGTTTATTCCGGCTGTCATTTGTAGATCTTTGACAGTCGTTACGGATTGTCAGAAGCCAGTAAATCTGACTAATCTGACATGCCAAGAAGTACCGTGTTACCCAGTTAATAGACGTGGAGGTCTGGTAGGCGGCCGCTCCATGTTGAATACTGGTATTCAGCTGAATCCGGTATATGGAAGCCGACCCCAATATAGCTGGGAAAAGACTAGGCAGATGATGTATTATTCTGATTTTAAAACTGTTGTTGTTTGATTGATTTTACTGTAAAAAATCATACAAGTCCGTTGTGTAGTATTTGTGAAGAAGGATGAGAAACATGCATCCATTCTCAATTAAATAGAGTTTTAATTTATAATATTATTATAATAAATGGATGGAGTTCTTTTTTTATTTATCCATATATACTGATATTACTTTATAAACATTCTCATTAAAATAAATAATCATTCAGATAAATTCATAAATATCCTAGTAACGCCCTATGTGAATTTGTTTTATTGAACTTTTGCGGGCGGCAGTAAGTTCAAAATAAACACGTTGTAAATGCTTTGAAACAATTTTCTTCACGTGACTTAAAAGAAATAATAAGTTCACGTCGACCATGACTATCTATGTAGGTCTTGGAAGGAAAGAAGCGCACGATATTTATGATAATATCCTAGACAAAAGGAGGATGTATGTGCCTTATTTATACACTAGATCCTATACAGAATGTCTTTATACATTTTTGTAATATCGCATGTAATCACGCGACCGTATTTAAAAATAGAACTCAGTGCTTATAATAGTTGAGTGTTGCTTGTTTAAGTTTGTAGAAGGTTACTTCTAGGTAAGAGTGTTCCATCGCCGACCACACCATCGCTTGTCATCAGGTTACTTCGTGGTAGTATTTTATGACACGTGGTAGTCCCACACAAACGCACAAAACTTTTTGTTGGACGCACAGCTAAGAATTTGCTTTCCCTGCCGGAGTCTGCGTTTACTGACTCCTACAAATCTTTTATACTTTTTAGAAAGTGAGCTTTATCGTCGACCACATCAGCGTTTACCATCAGTCGATATAATAGTGGTCGAATAGAAGCCTATCAATAAAAAATGTGACTGTTGACTGGATACTACTGACTTTAATGTAGGTACATAATATGTAGGTATAGGTATGCTTTTTGTACATTGTAGTGGTTTTTATTTGAAAGTCGGTTTTATTTTGTTGCAAATAGTTTTTTTTTTTCACTTTTTAGTGCTGGTACTCTCGAAATTCCAACCAGGCCATACCAAATTCATTAGCCATCTCCGAACTTCTACAGATCTTTACGAAATTTAAATGGGATCATTTTGGAATAAACCTCTTTCGCACATTTGACAAAATCCGTCTAAGTCAGTTAATAAGAAGTAATGTGGACTGTGGAGTGTAATGTTTTGTCATGGTAAGGGCAGGAACTTAAAGACATATCAATACTAACTGCGAGAAGACCTTGGGTAAGTTCATGTGCAGGTTTCATTTTGGATGCCTATTAGATATTGCTTGAACTTAACGTAAAAACCGGTTTTATAGTCTAAGACGGCGGCGGCGGCAGTTCGTTCCAGTGCAATGAATTTGAAACTTCCACAGAATGCAACAGATCTATAGGGCAAGGTCTACTAAAGATAGGCAGATGCTCTGGTTTTGACTTTTCTCGTAAATTGATTAGTATAAAGTGCCTAGGCCCCTACGCATTCTCTGCCTATCAACGGTTTTGCGACTCAACTTTGAATGAAGAATCTATTCTATTTTATTTTATTCAGCATTTAAGCTAATCGTCTAGGTATTTTTTTTTAATAAGCCTGCTAATATAGAAATAAAGAAACCTAAACATTCAAAGGAGCTATTTAAAGGGGTTATTTGTTAATGTTGAGGCCGCAAATCTGCCGCTATCTGATGCCACAACCGCCCGCCTTTTCGAAACAAGTAAACTCCCTGCGGTTTCCTTTTTTTTTCTAAATAATGTTCACGACTCGCCTTGTTTAGTACCCCTTCCGCGATAAGAACTCTTAAAAAGATATTAAGAGCTTTTAAAGAAATTGTCTCCATGAGTTTGCTTAAGACTGCGCTTAGACTTCATCCAATTTTGTAATAGGCCGGTAATTTTAAATGGACTCGTTATATTTAGTATTGTGTTTTATAATTGAGTGTTTTTTAAGTTGGCGTTATTGTGCTGTTTTGGATACCATTTAAATTAACGGTTAAACAAGTGTTATGGCTTATTTTTTTATTTTGTGGACAAAAAGAACAATCTCACGTTTGCTTATGAATTTATTATTTGTCTTTATATTATCAGTCCTATACATACATTGTATTTTTAATACATAAATAACTTAATAAACTGTTGGAAACGCAAGCCAAATAAAAAAGAAAACCCATACAGAAATAAAATAAAATTGCTATCCAAAATTGAATAAATTAAACATTAATCACATATTATTCGGGTTCTACAAAAATGAGTGTTCAAAACCACTATAAAAATATGCTTGTAAATGTAAAGGAAGATGCAATCTTTCTCACCAACTGTCATCGCTTCATGAGAGCAATGTGTTAACTAAATTTTGTTTATAAGATCTCTTCCACGCTATCCATGTGTTAGGATGAGCGTACACTGTTGGTTTTGAGGCCGAGTTATTTGGGCTGCATTTATAACTAACTTAAATATTGTAATAGTAATAAAATCGTTCGTAAAATTAATCGTGGAACGAGACATTTTTTTTTTGTTCCAAATAACGTTTAATTTTAAAGTCAGTTCGAATATTCAAAAAAAAAGGAAGTGTAATTTCACGTAATACAAATACATTACGGAAGTTTTAAAATTCTTGCATGACGTATCTTTAGCTAATGTGTTTCTGTATGCCTATCATTTACGTACCTGTATTAATATTATAAAATATGGAAAATTAGGTATTCAGAAAAAGTATAACCCTCCAACCAGACGGCACTTGTGTGTTGGTTAACATTTGATGGGGCTATTTAATATGGAGCTGTTGTTTATTTCATACTAGCAGCGCCTCGCGGTTTCACCCGCGTAGTTCCCGTTCCCGTGGGAATATGGGGATAAAATATAGCCTATAGCCTTCCTCGATAAATGGGCTATCTAACACTGAAACATTTTTTCAAATCGGACCAGTAGTTCCTGAGATTAGCGCGTTCAAACAAACAAACAAACAAACAAACAAACAAACTCTTCAGCTTTATAATATTAGTATAGATTGCTCGGAGAACTTTTGATAGCGCGCTTTAGAATTTGTGTGACGTCAGGACTTTTTTCGTAGTTCGTGTGTGGCGGCACAGATGTCGCTACAACGATGTCGTGAGTTCGTGACGTGTAACGTTTTTGATGAATCTAACCTATTAGGAAAAAAAGCAACGATCGCAATGGCCATGTTAAAACGAAATTTATTTAACAACTGCACCTCCCTGCAGTTTCACCCGCGTAGTTCCCGTTATCGTGGGAATACGGAAGTAAAATATAGTGTATGTAATGTATGTTAGAGTAGCTTTCCACTGTTGAATAATGGTTAAAATCAGTTCAGTAGTTTCGGAGCATTTTCGGTACAAACAAACAAAAAATCTTTCCTCTTTATAATATTAGTATGGACAAAATACAAAAAAAAAACTTGTGTGAACTTCAAATCTCGTGTGTGATATTTTCACCATAAAACGGCGCTTACGACGTTGTGTGTGAGAACCATAACACAAACATACTTAGCCATGAGCCATAACCGGCATTTGTTTACCTTAGCCACTTGTTGCCACACCGGGACGTTAGAAGGAAAACAAACAACTCACATTTGATCCGTTAGTTTTTATATTTAGGTTACAATTTATTTATTGGGGTGTTAGAGACACTAAGGACAAGATTTTTTATCGAGATTCCTTTTGCGGAATGTTTATTTATAATTTGCGGTTATAACTACATACATACATACATAAGTAAGGTGAGCTTAGGTAAATCATTACCTAAATTAAAGTAAGCCGTTAAGGTATTTTGGCAACTCAACTTTATTAGATTTAGATTACTAATACTCGCAGAATATTATTTTGATGGGTTGCGGAATTTGTTCGAAAGAGTAACCGCGGCCCTGGAACGCAAAGGGCACAAGAAGGATCACGGGTTGGTTTTAGTTAGTAAGAGTCTGACACTCCCTTCCGCTCCGCCCAGAGCGGGAGAAGTCATTTGATGATTTCCCATCCAGAAAAAAAAAAAAACAAAAAGGTGGGATAAATGTGTCATTTGATCTACCCCAGCTCCTCAAGGAAGGCCAGCAACGGTGTTGCTAACTATCCCACAATACTACTTGTATTTTCTGGACTTCTCCTGTGCGTAGTCTTTTGTGCATTTTTTTACCAGGTTGTATAGATTAACGAAAGGTAGTGGCAAGATAGTTGTATTTCTGCCATACTCGGACTCCGTATGGCGAGTTCGTCCGCTGCATCGTTGCCTCGGATTCGCTGTGTCCCTTGATCCTTTGAATGATTACTTTCATGTATGTATGTACCAACCTGGTTCAGACGTTGGTGACACTCAAGGATCAATCCAGACTTCATTGTGTGGCTGTTCAGAGCTTACAAGATAGCCATCCTGAACTTTCTTGTTTAGGAGGAAATGCCCATGCACTCAGCTTGAAACAATATTATAGGCCCCATAACATAGTGTTTCTCGCTCCCGTGGCAGTACCTGTTTTTGATCCGGTGAAGATTCGCAGATCAGCGGAGCACAGCTCCTCGCAGTGGTGATCCTCATGCAATTGGTTTTTTTTTATCACCTGATGGGAGTTCATTATTGAGCTCTTCTAGCAGAGCAGTGTGTTGTGTTTCTCTCTTACTCTCAAATCAAGTGTTTTAAGGCAGACTGCTGCCATCGTCGCTTCCTGTAGATGAATCTCAGTGTGGCTTTTACCACAGCAGTCGGAGTAGTCCTCAGGCAACCCATTGTCGCCGGCCTTTGCATGTGAGCAGAAGCAAAGACCACATGTGGTGCATGGAACTGTGACCCGCTTAAACATAACGGATGTGGTGCCAACAAAGACAATATAACCACTTCTCTATGGGTGCCAAACACCTCTGCCAAACACTTTAGGCTAATGTGTACTGTGCAGTAATTTTATAAAGCATAGACGACACCTTCGCAGTCGCAAAGAAAATTGAAACGAAATTACAGGTACCTGAGTAGCCATTTTTCGCAATGAATTAAAGGAGACGTTTCCGACGTTCCTTTCATGATTTTTGGAGCGAAATAAGTACCTGTTCCTCTACATAGCGTTTTGGCAACATTTCTGCATTATATTTCCGAGATTTATCTCTTTGTAGTATCATTTTGGACGCGAGATCTCGCCTTGAGGATGTTACTAACTGTCCAAAGCTTTTTCCTTTCGATATATAGTTTGGTAAGAAACTGCATAACGATTCTTAAACTCAAAAATTTCATTGCGCGCATGTGAAAAGTAGATGTTACATCCACGGGGTCCAGCATCTAGAGTAACGGAATTGTTCAAAAGAATTACTGCGGCCTGTGAACACAAAGGGCATTCCGAAGGAACACGGATGGGTTTTAGTCCGTATAGGAGTCTGACACTTTCTTGCCGTCAATTGATGATTTACTATCCAAAAAAGGGGTCCAGCACTTTACTTGGACCCTGTAAGATGTCCATCTACATTTACAATTTGTCAATACCTAATGTATGTTTATTATTCAGATTGTGAGATATTGTTGAAATTTTGGTTAAAGCATAATGGAATACCATTTAGCTTTGTCCTGGCGAATTACCCCGAAAATTAGACAAATTTTGCAATAATTCTTAACTCAGATTTTCTTTACTGTTAACGAGTCTAGTATAGACTAGTCTTGCGCATTTTAGTTCGCGACCGGGAGCGATCAATTTAGTTCGCCGGTCTTTGGCGAACTAGGTCGTTCTTTTAGTTCGTCCGCTCCTTTCACAAATTCCGGTTAAATAGATCAGTCGTTCGGCGTTCGCTTCGTCGCGCTGTTTTTTTTATTATTATAATGTTCATCAATCAGCTTGCAGTAGTAAATTACTTACTATTTCAGTTTATTAATAAAATATAGTGGATGAATATTGCAAATGGATTCGTTTATTAGTTGATTGCAGAAAAGAAAATTATATTAGCTGTATTAATATTACGAATGTGTTTATTTATGATAGATAATGAATAAATAAAAATATATTATTTTGCAAATAATCAACGTTTTAATATTCTACATAATTTTTCAATGTATAAAGTATTTTAATAGTAACAATAACCATTTAACATTACAAATACAAGGTAGTTACCTGTTATCGGTTATTGTTGTATTTACCATAACAAAACATTCGCCACGCGCGCACCGCTGACTGACTGAGCTAAAGAGCGAAAATGAACGAACGATAGTTCAGTCTGCCCGCTCTCGCTCACAACAAATCCGCGCTCCGCGCGCCGCGTCGGAACTAGTGAACTAAGGAGCGGTCTCTCTGCGACCTGGTTCGCGTAGTTCGTACGAAAGAGCGGTCTTCCGAACTAGGTCGTTCGCGAACTACACAAGACTAGTATAGACAGGGAAGTATATTTAAAAGTATCCCGCAAAATGTTATAGTCCTAATTTCAGTAATAATTTGATGGAGAAATTAATAAATCTCATGTTGTTTTGGAGCATTTGTAGAAGAGATTTCGATCTTTCCTATAAATGATAGTTCCCGGCTTGAATTAATTAATCAAACTCAAACTCAAACTCAAACTCAAAACGTTTATTTCAATTAGGCCATTAACGGCACTTTTGAACGTCATCAATAAAAAATATCATAAATTAAGTGACTCTAGCGTCCATTCGCAAAGGTAGATTCTTATGGAGAAGAACGGACAAGAAACTCCATAGTTACTCGTTTCAAATCAATGTTTTACAATATTTGGTAATACAATAAATACTTCATATATGTGAGGACGATGCACCAAGTATACTAGTTATAGAACAAAGTATTACCAGCAGAGGTAAACTTCTAAATATCTCATGCCCATGGTACTCACATATTTACAAATATTGAAATAATAAAAAGAAAAAAAAAAGTACAAGACACAAAAAAAAATGCATTCATAAATATAATTTACTCATAAATTATCAACCAGTTTGATTTTGTCTACACCCTTGATTGCCCTATGGAGCAAGACCAGCATGTTTCCAAGCATTCTTATCCTGAATGTAATCTTCTAATTTGTAATATGCTTGTTTACAAAGGGTGGTTTTAATAAAAGTTTTAAATTTTCTTTCATTTAATTCTAATATGTTACAAGGTATTTTGTTGTAACATTTAACACCAACATTTAAGTCCAATTTGTATACGCAAAACAATATTTTATTTGCTTAATAATTTTATAATATTCTTAATATAGTGGTTTTCACTTGCTTTTATCTTACTTTCTTCCAATAAGTGTCTTAATTAAGCTGGGAAGTATTATTTGAGATTAGATATACATATTAGAAATAATAAATGGATAAGACGATATAAAAATCAAGGCCAAGAATAATAAAAACATAAATTTACCAAAAATCCAGTCGCATTCAATACGTAAACAGTATACTTAATATTAATTTATTTTATACGTAAATCGAAATTTTCCGAGTCAAATTTTAATGGGTAGATATTCACTCCATCTAGTTCAAAATGAGCCATTAAAGAAAGATGTACCTGGTCTCAGGAATCCCTAAAACTTTTCAAAGCAGCTGTCTCAGTTACCAACCCTCGCGCAAGTTCAATGTAATCAAGCCAAGTTTACGCGACATAAGTACATATGTACCGTTTATACTCGAATCACCCAGAACGCCACGTCAAAGCCAGAGATGTGTTCCTAGCACAGATTAGTAACTCCTCCCTAGTGTGAAATTTGATTATGTAGCGATGTGTCTAATCGAAGCCCCAGGAATATATACATTAGTATGTAATCGCAAGCGTTTAATTTTGAGCATAGATATGTTATGTACCTAAATTGCTGTTGGACTTGCATATCATGCTGATTCAACACTTTATCATTTATACCATGTATTGTGTGGTGGTACTGAGAAAAAAATGTAAACAGCCTATCTCTAAATATCTAAAAATCTGATTGTGTAATAAAGTGTGTGCAATAAAGACACATCGCTAGATAATCAACATACAAAATCAATAGACATCAATAGGCCAATAACTGAAAATACTAGCCAGTTCATACGCTTATTTTACTAGTAAATAAACCCTAACATCACTTTTAGCAAAAACAGACTGCAAAAAAACTAATAGAAGTTCCAATCAAGTAAATTTTCAAGCTATCTGACGCAGTTAGTGGCTTCAAATCTGTGTTTGAACCAACATAAAAGCCACCAGTACCAGTCGCTGTTTCCGATTTCATTATGCAGAAAAAAAAGGAAAGCGGCACTGTTTTGTCTGTAATTCATTTTAATCTTCTACCAGATTAATCTTCCAAAATCTTAATCTTTAAACAAACAATCCATTCAAAAATATTTAAATGGAAAAGTTAAATTTCAATTAGTTAAGTTGTAAGCGACGTTCCAGTCGTAGTTCTTGCATTTAATTTCAGCTTGCCATAATGAGGTAGAGAAGTGCATATTTCATAGCGGCGGGACTCGGAGGGCGTTAAGTGGGGTATTTTATTGGCTTATTATACAATATTCTAAGCTAAAAATCGTGGAAAGAGTACGTTTTTAATTGGGCAGTCAGCTAGCGTGGCGCTGACGCAAGGATTATTCATGGCCGCTTCAGAGCCAACGCTCCGTCGCGCCGCTATATCGCGCGGAGTTTTTTTATGATCGCTCCGGCCTTTTTAGCCCGTTTTAACTTTTACTTCACTGATATATATCAACTTCTTCGGTTTCTGGTCTAATGGGCAGTATTGGATGTTGATATAGTTTGAAAATGTGCTGGAGTTTGTTTTAAAATGGAAAAGTCTGCTCTTTATTATAGTTGAAAAAATATTAAAAAAAACATCTGCCGGAAGTTGGACTGTGTAATTAATTACCTTTATTTATATGGGCTATGTAGGAACAATAAAACAGATCAAAATATTCGTATTCAGCCTACTTCAATCAATTAATAATATTGCGAGCTTTGTCGGTCTCGGTGTATTTCAATTTGTTGTGGTTTTTCAACATTCGCGAATTGATTTCGACGCAAAATACGCCGTCGTTACCAATTTACACAATACCTTTTTAGCGAATTAGGGCGAAATGTTTCAATATTATGTTGATGGATATAAATGTGGTATTAAATGGGAACGTACATTATGCAAAATTTTCTACAATATAGATTTTGTGGTGTTATTTGTTGCGGTTAATTTTTATCAATGGCGATTATAATTGCGCTAGAAAGAAAAACAATGGTTACTAGGTAAAGCTATGTAATAGGTCCCCTACATAGAACGGTTTTCTTACAATGTCCAAAACTAAACAGAGACAATACTATGCTTGCAATAATGTATTTTTAACGAGTATTCTGAATTCGGATCAGTTATTAGAACAATTTTCACCCACGGGAACACTAAACAATATTTATCAAAATCATGTTTCGATAATTTATGTACATATATTTTACCCGAGGTAATAATAAATTTATACGCCTACGTCATGTAATTATCTACGCTTTCTGAAAATATACTAAAATAGATAAAAACTACAGGGTCAGGGAATATAATTCAATGCTTTTTAATAATATTTTCGGGAATATAATAATAAAATTGGTAAAATGTTGATAACTAACTTTAAAAATATATATTATGTTTTCTTTCAATTCTCCGTTAGGCTGCAGTAAATTAATTCTTTTATATTGTAACGAAAACTAAAAAAAAACAACTTTGACCGACTGACCTAGTGACGTACTCACATCAAGATCGTATTCCAACTAACATAAGGCAATTTGCAGATGCCCCAATAAAAATAATTCCAGTAAAATATGTCGACACAAAGCACATAGCGGGTGATACTCATATCACTTCGCATAATATTTCAAACAACGCGCTCTGCGGTATGGCAGGCTAATTTAGCGTTCCAACTCAGCGAGCCGCGTCAGCCTGAATTTAAACATTTCTTCTGGAGTCTACAAGAGGGCGCGCGGAATCTATTTCACGCACATTACGTCCATGACTTATGAGTTATTACCGCCGTAAAACTCAGCACACATCACTCCATTTGCTCGCATTTTTAATATAATTTGGACGCTGTGTTTAAGGGTTCCGTACGTCTGTAAGCAAAACCAAAATCCTTACAGGATCGCTCGTATGTCTGTCTTTCAAAATCACGAAAAGAACAAATGGTCACTCAGAATCCTGTGATTACGTTTTAATCGGAGGTGTATTCTATGCTTTTTATGGTTAAGAAACGTGTGTATGAAAAAACGGAAATCTTATGGATCACTCGTGCCTGCCTTTCTGACGCAGCCAATTTGCTCTGAAACTACTGGACAGATATAAACTACTTGTGACACAAACTGTTGTTTGAAAAAAAAAAACAGTTTAAGTATTCAAAATATGCCACGTGACATGCCAAAAGATAAGGCTCAATATGATGGGCACTCCACCTGTATTGCAATAAATCCGCTATTTGAGGAGTAGTTGTAGAGATGCAGATTTCGAAGCCTGAATTAATTAAAAAACGCAATTCCTTTTAACGACAGAAACTACTTATTTTAAAGTTTTTAAAACAAACAGATAAAAATAGGATCTGGAGTACTAAAATCACTGAAACACTTATTTGTTACTTAAAATTATAGACTTACCTATAATCTATGAAAAAAAAAATTTTTTTTCGGAACCCTTTACGCTCGAGTTTGATACGCGTTTGACCTTTCTTTGAAGTTTTGTTTCACATCCTATAAGTTTATTAGAGGTTTTCAAAAGTATCTAAATTAAAAAAGCAATTTGACTCTTGCGTGTTATCAGATGATTGAATGTTCACTCCTTAGCAGCTAAACAGATTTCTATGGAATTGGAACATGGCTTACCATGTTCCAATTCCATTCATTCTTTATTTTGTAGTTCCTTAGCATGTTTCTGTGAGATAAATTTCCCCATTCACGCGGGCGAAGCCGTTAGAAAAAGCTCGTTAGTTATAAAATAATGTAAAGCCTCTTACAAAAACTGTTATTTTTATACGGCGTATCTTAAAATTCTTGTAACATGCTCGTTTCGAACCCTTTGCTCTTTGTTCGTGATCCAGATTAGCAAGACACTCAAGTCAATATTTTTAACCGACTTCTAAAAAAGGAGGAGGTTCTCAATTCGGATGTTTGTGTTTTATTTTTTATTGTTTGTTCGCGCATAACTCCGTCGCTTGCCGACCGATTTGAAAAATTCTTTTTTTGTTGGAAAGGGTATACTTCCCAAATGGTCCCATGAAAATTTTATCGAAATCGAACAAGCGGTTTTTGAAAAATCAACAAAAATCTAAAAAAATATCTACATTGACGACTTCTTAGTTTACTCTGCATTGGAGCAGTGCGTTTTTTTTACACTAATGTAATTGGTTCGTTTAGGTGGGGGGAGGGGAGGGGGTTTAGGTACCACTAAAAAGTGAAAAATAAAAAACTTTTTACAAAAAAATACAACCGACTTTTCCACAAAAAATCAAAAAAGTACAAAATAACTTTAATTTCGGAAATCGGTGTTCAAAAAATAAAAAAGGAACCACAAACACCGAGTTCCGAAATTAAAGTTATTTTGTACTTTTTTGATTTTTTGTGGAAAAGTCGGTTGTATTTTTTTGTAAAAAGTTTTTTATTGACGACAAGCTTGTATTAGGTTCAAGTTAAATCTTAATCCAGAAACAGAGACCTATCTTTGTCCTACTTCTTGTTTTATTAAGAAAATAAAAATTATAGAGCCAAGAATCAACGTGATAACTTGTCGCGGCGTAATGAACCAATAGCGGGGGCAGGTCTCGGAACGAGCAACGAGCAGCTCGTTGCTCGTGTGTTTGCTAGCTATGTAACATGTTACATAACGCCCCGTAACGCCGGTCAGTACCCCGCCTTAAGATATTGACCCCGTGATGGACTAAGATCCCAGAACTGACAGACCTTGCTTATTTTCTCAGTAAAGAAAATGTGTAGGACAGTGAAGCGTTACTATTTATTTTGAAAAATACGCATACCTGCTTAAACTTTGGCTGACGCGACTGCTGATTTTCAGGTGCTAAAGCCATTAAGTAACGTGTCTGGGTGCTAATTTTTGTATAGGTCTAATTTAAAGACTATTGTTGAATAATTAGTAATTAAAAACGACTGATTAGTCATTATAATAGTCTACAAGTTGGTCGCCACTTCGAGTGAGAACCTATTCACACGACTGAAATTTGGGCATAGTTTATTTACTTACTAGATGCAAACAACGAAAGCTGAAGTCCGCCAGGATTCGGGAGAATACAAAACTACCCTCTTGTCTACTGAAATACCATATAAACATAACAAAAAAATTAAAGATCGTGTCAAGATAAAATAAAGAAAGAAATAAAGGCTGATCCGATGTTAACCTTAAATTTTATTTCTTCAAATTAGCACTACAATTTCTGATTATTTGTTTTTAATAAAGTGGTTATGAACGGATAACATATATTTTAAAACACTTTCGGCTATCATTGTTACACTCCACTCCAATCACTAATTAGGATAAACTATTTGAGTGATAAATGGAACCGCGTAGGCACTCTCCCTACAACTTGGACCTAAATCTTTCACTAAATGTCGTCCTGGGTATAATAACTAGTATTTCTAAGTAATTAATTCTTGTCCATTTGAGATGAAATTGTATAAATAAAGTGTAATCATTTTAAATAGTATTTGCGAGTTTTCGTTTCTTCGTTATAAATTGCTCGCTAGTAATTACACTAACGACTGTTTTCTGAATTTGGAGTCAACAATGTGCCACTTTAATGCACAAACTGTGGCATGTTTTGAGGGTAGAGTAAAGTTTGACAAACGCTCAAATTCAAATTCAGAAGTCGTACCAAGCTATGCGTGACGTCTGAAACATGAAGTCAACGTGCAGTTTAAATCTCTTTTTTACGTCACTTACGTGGCGTTTCCCAGGCCTCGTTAATTTTCCAGGATAAAAGGTCATTTTTTGACAGGTGATTTTTTATCAGAGTACGAATCTTCGAAATCGGATCTGTATTTATTACATCCTCTTGTTTAACTTGCATTATTATTTATTAGTTACTTAACATTCAGTTCAATTTAGCTGATCATGATTAACATGCCATCATTCATAATACAATATGGCTCCCAAAAACGGTAAGCCATTACACACCATTATTTTACGTACCACCAGGTAATGGTTTTCAAATGATAAGGTTTTCTGCGTGGCATTTAAAAAGCTTTAAGCCAAATCATAATTTAAACGAAGAATTTTATACATAATAACTATTTTATTTTAGAAGACCTATTCTTAAATTGACAGAGGACGTTACTAGGCTACAAAGCCTAGTATCGTCCTCCTGTCTGAAAATAATATTATCAACAAACGGCCCTAATCCGTCTGCAACAGTGTTGATAGGGGAGGTTGCCTTGACAGTTTATTTTAGAAGTACTTTGCCAGCATTTATAATTCTAATCTAATCTCGTAATTAAAAAGTCTTTTTGACCTGAATTTTTACTTTTTTGCATGGTGTAAATGTGTAGGCGTAGGTCTGTTATACATCCTGCTAGGGTTGCGGATTTTGTTCGAAACAGTCACCGCGGCCCTTGAACGTAAAGGGCACAAGAAGGATCATGGGTGGGTTTTAGTCAGTAAGAATATGACACTCTCTTCCGCACCGTCCAGAGCGGGAGAAGTCATCTGATGATTTCGCATCCAAAAAAAAAGGTATGTTATCCTTACGATCCCCTTTACGTTCCAGGGCCGCGATGACTCTTTCAAAAAAGTACCGCAACCCTGGCTTCGTCACTAGCCTAGGCTAATGACGAAAATATTACCCTGACCCCCCCTCCTCTACATTTTGATTGACTCTAACGTTTAATAGAAGAAACTAGACATCAAATATACTACTCATAGATGCGTTGTAAGTAATTAAAGATTACTTTTTAGACATGTAATCTTATCGCGACTTGATGGTCTTACTTTATTTCTCTTTTCATGAACTATTCCTCACTATCTACTACTATCCTATCCTAAGTAATATTAATGCATAAGTTAGTTTGTTTGTTATAATTATAGGATACTATTCATCTAGGGAGTATGTTCCCTTGGAATCATGTTCAACTTTGACGCGGGCGGAGCCATAGGCTGCAACTAGTAAATATTACATTTTGAAATCACTAGCGTAGCCATGAAGATAGAAAACCAACAAGCTATCAGGCTACAAGCTATTACTTTACCAACTGCAATCATTTTCACGAATACCACAATCCTAAAAAATAAAGCTGGCCACTCAAGAAATAGACGCACCGAGGAAACTAAAAGAAAATCCTTCGTATTACTACTAAGTATTTTTGCATCGTTAACATAAGCTCTTTACTTGGTACTTAGTGTAAATTATGTTTAGTTTTCTATAAGTAACTTTGGAGTAGAGATTACTTCTGCGATTGCACTGGAGTGTGATATTATATCGTATTTGACTAGACTACACGGCGACAGTAGGAGGAATGACCAGTCAATGGTGGCTGGAACATGACAAGAGTCCGTCGGTTCACACGGGGTGGTTATGAAATTTTAGTGTACATTTTTTTTGTTATCTTATTTGGTGAGTCTCGGATCTACAAGTTATCATTTTTCTTGCTTATAAGTAACGAACGACGCCTGAAGCGTGTTCTATGTGATTGCTAGTCAAAATTTGTTTAAACATTCAGTGCTTAGATTTGATTCATATCTACACACTAATAAGACACATTAAATTAAGGAAATATAATTCGAATGAAGCATTTTTTGGCGGAGCAGAAAACACTGTAGCAAAATCGCGTAGTGAGCTTCGTTCCGATGTATTGAACCCAAAATAACAGGTCAAATACTAGGAAGTACGCTCGACTCGACGACGACGACGCCAACGTATCGTCCGTTGCCATATAAATACGATTTTATGACAGTGACTAATTTGATTCGCAGTTTACGTCATTATAGCCACTCACAGAAAACAAGCTAGGAATTCATACAACATTTCAGAACAGCGCAAATATAACAAACCTTAATGGGGATATGTTTGTGCCATTTGAGATTGCAACACTAGAACAATGTGGTCTGCCGGGATTACGGAATTTGTTCGTAAGAGGCGGAGCGCGGCGCTGGAATCCAAAGGGCATTGGAAGGAATATGGATAGGTTTTAGTCAGTAAAAGACACTCCCTTCCACTGGGGTTCAAGTGCTCATTTACATTTTTGTGACATAAGCAAGCACTTAGTCAACTGCAACATGCAAATGCAACCAGAGGGCTGACTTCTTTCGGCTAAAGATTGCAATTCAATGTGGCAGTGCTGCCAATGTTTTGGGCACTTTTCACATTGTCAGCGATACGAGTTTTCGATACTCGATGAGTTCTTTCTTTTTCCCGCTTGTATATACTATTTTATTTAATAGTCTATATTTATATATAAATAAACTTAATAAATTTTTCACGTAAAGGGACAATTTCGTTTCATTCAATTAGTGTTCCTAAAAAGGTTATTTACAGATGGGTTGCTAGCAGGAAGTGTGGGTTCTTCATTTTTAATATAAAAAGAAATTACTTTTTATATAATGTAGAGACTTGGTTTGTTGCTTCACTTGGTTATGTTATAATGAAATCCTTTATTAATGATTATCATATTTAATATTATCTGACTGACATAGTGACGCACAGCCAAAACCACTGAACGGTTCGGGCTGAAATTTGGCATGCAGGTAGATATTATGACGTAGGCATACGCTAAGGAAGGATTTTTGAAAATTCGTCCCCTAAGGGGGTGAAAAAGGGATTAACATTTTGTATGGAACTCCACGCGAATGAAGTCGCGGGCATAAGCTAGTTTTCTCATATAGTTGCAACCCAAGTATTTGTATTGCTTTTAACTGTGGTTGTTGCTTTTGTGCTCACACCACACATTATTATTATTTGTCTAGTGTCTACACGTGAGGACTTGTAATTGGCTTTTTGGTGATTATATGTTTCCATTTTTGTCTGTTTTTGTTAGCTGTAAGTCCTTCATGTATGTACATAAATAAATAAATTCATCTTGTTTACTTTCAACTCTTTAACCACCATACCATCACATGATGATGATGATGGGGAGGGCTCAATCATCATCATTATCTTTATCATATCAGTCGAAAAACGTCCACTGCTGGGAACTGGTCTCCATCAATCGTAACTAAATCTACTTCTCCGTGCCAATATCATCATATTATCGTTGTGAGACAGCGATGGAGCGGAGGGTGATATTTTAATTCATGTGTCTACATTGTGTCAGTCTACTAACAATAGTTATAAGTCTATATTGTAATTACTAACACAACGGATCTTGGTTATCTGAATAAATGATTATTATTATTTTACAGGATGAATCGCACTGTCTCTTTTTCATTATGGCAATGTCACGTCATAGTAGGCTGTACTTACTACATCCAGCTGACTCCCGCAGCCCTCAACCAGGTCTTCGATCCGCCTTGTGGAATGCAAACCATCTTGCGCCAAAAAAATAAAAAATAAACACAATACTCCATAAATATAAAATAAACATGACGTCAACAGAGTAAACCATTTACTTGAATACATAAATCATAACTGTATAAGGCTTCTGTCATGAAAATCTATCGAATAATGTCACTCTATTATAACTAGTGTCTCATATCAGGCCGAGTGTTCATACTCGATGTTCCAATAAAGTTTTGTCAGGGGATCTTTGCCGGCACATAATAAAGTATTACAAAAGCCAAAGACCGTCATTGTTGCTGGTACTTCAATCCCCGACGCGTTGGCGCGTTTGAATGGGCGAGTTGACTCGACTGGTCTGAGTTTAGAAAAGTTGTATTTTGGGGATGCTCTTGTAGTCGCAAATATTTATACATTAAAAAAAAAAAAAACTAGGTTTCAGCTGTTATCTTCACTAGGTCTTTTGAATTAAATGAAACATCCCACAGAGTTTATTTATGGATTGCCAAAATAAAAGTGATTGTGGTTGCTAAAACATTATTCTTATTTAATTGTGGTAAAGGATACTTAATTTGGATGGTAATTCAATGTTGCTAAATGTATTTGAATAAAAAAACATAACATTTAAACTGCAATAAGGTTCAATATCGATAAGCAACATTCAACCTTAGTATGATCATGCGCGTGTATTCTAACTTTAGTGGTTGTCAAAAATTGTCATGGGAATATACTCCTGGGATGACAAGAGAAATATCTTAAAGTCTGGACCATGTACCGAAATACTTTTCCGTATTCCAGAAATCGGGCCTTTATGACGTTATCAAGTAAAATACTGAGTCACTTCCATAGTTGTAATATTATATATTGTTAATTGTGGCATTTATAATTTTACTGTAAAGCAACGTTCTACTTCCATTAATTGATTGCACCCTCAATGCGAAGATTTCAGCCTGTAACTACTACATATTTCATTTGGGATTCATTTTATTGAACAAATAATCTTTTTACTGTATACCAACGTTCAACTTAAGTTAATTGATAAGTGATATTTTTTTATTAATAAATCAAGACCTGATTATTAATGTATTAAATTAAAGTAATGTAATTCATGTCGAATATATAGTAATATTATGAATGTGAGTCAAAATATTATGATACAGGTTTTTACAAAGCCAAAATGGAATTGAATTATGCCTCATGACTATTTATGAGAGTTAAAAATCTTTATTACAAATATGAATGTGAATCCCAATTGATATGCATTAGGATGGCAGTTAATAACAATTATCTAGCTTAGAACACGAAATAAAATAACATGCTACACTGACGGTTTCTAAGATAGAGAATATTTTGCTTTACATCTGTTGAGCCTTTGTAAAGAAAATTTACGCTTAGGTAAGACCTCCAAATTTGTGTTTGATATTCAGAATAGAATTTAGTACTCCTGTTAATTTTGATTTGATTCTTGGAGTGGTCTTCAATATACTAAGAAACATCATTACGTACAATGTAGATATAGCTGGTCGAAATAAAATAAAAAAGAAGATCTAAGTCGTTTCAGCGATTTGGGCTTGAAAGCTTAAACTGTTACTGCAGTAACAGTTTATTTGTAAAGCTTTCCAGTTTTTGCTTCATATTCGACCAAATCATCGCTTACCATGGTAAGCGATGATTTGGTCGAATATGAAGCACGCTAGCCTAGAAGTAACCTATTCTTGTAGCTATCAGGAAACGCAGACTCTGGCAGAGAATTGCACACCTTAACTTTTCGCACAGTGAATGTTTTCCCAAAACGTTTTGTGCATGTGGGTGGGATGGGACATCCACCAAGTAAACTCATTTTCCTATGTAATTTGCTAGGATTAGTACTAGCCTATATATGTATCTAACTATGGGACATCATCTTCCTTTAATTTATAACTGCGTACTCTTATTAATTTCCGCAAAAGAAAAAAAATACAAAATTTTGAAAAAAAAAACAATACTCGCCCGAAATTTTCTAAAACTGGCAAGTAGCAAAATCAATGCAAACGCTCCCTGAAGGGTACAGATAAGGTTTTATGAGCTCGCCACGTCGTTTCTGTGCGGGAACAGTGAATGTGCACTACATAGGTTTGTACAGAAAACCAATTACCTCCTCTTTTGTTGGGTTATTCACCAACTCGACACAAGAGACTGGACACACGTGTGTCCAGTTGGTGAAACTCAAAATTAGTATCACTTATTATTTCGTCATCTGGACACGCCAAGATTTTTATTCGTGTCCACATAGTGAAACTTAAATTAAATTACTTTTATGTTTTCGCCAACTGGACACATGTTAGTATTTTACCCGAACTCAAGATAAAGTACAGTCAAGTACATTAATGGTCTGTGTCACAATCATCATCAGCCACTAAACGTCCTACTGCTTAGAACGGGTAATTAATTATGTAATTTTAAAATTATTCACTACTACATTACACTACACTACTACATTCACAAAAAATATTTATATTGTCTTATAATAATAAACACATCAAAAGTATCTAGGGATCAACATATATTTTTGCAATAACTTTTCTCCTGATTGATATTAATTAAAATTTTCTTTAAGGATTCATCAAATAAAGTGTTTTCGTTTGTCACAGTAACGATAAACCAAGTCACCTTTGCATTAATAAAGAAATTTGCCATTTTCCTAATAAAGGGATTTTTGACATTTGAACCACTAACATTAAAGTTCGAAAAAAAGACTGAAATAACAGTTTTCTTTAAAATTTTATTGGGTAACTTAAACAATTAATAATCCGTGTTTCTACCGCGAACACTAACAACACAAGAACATCGGTTTGGCATACTCAAAATGAGTTCATCCAAATCACGCTGTGGAATGGCCGCCCATGTTCGTTGCAACAACAAAAAAAGGTCTTCTTGCGACTGGATACCCTCCATATTCGGCAGAGCTCTTCGCTTACCTTGGCTGAGCGCCATGGAGGACGGTATCGCTGCACCACACGGAGACAAGACCGATACATTCAAATCTTAACTCGAAGAGCTCCAACAATAACCGCCATGATGTTAGCCGTGAGGCTTCATCACTCTTCAGGGAACTTAATTAGCGACCAAACAGTCAGAAACCGCTTGCATGAAGTGAACCTTCATTCCCGAAGACCGCTACGGGTACCACCTATAGCAATGCACAATCGTAGGATTCGATATCAATGGGCTCTTGAACACAGAAATTGGGCAGAAGAACAATGGCGTTTCGTGTGCTTTTCTGATGAGTCTCGTTTTGGTATGAGACCGGATACAAGACGTATACGACACTGGAGAACCCCTGGACGCCAACAGCGATTAAAATCCTGCCAGGAAGTCCATCCTTATAGTGGTGGAACCATCATAGTATGGGCGGGTATTTGGATCGGCGGAAGAACTGAGTTGATTTGGATCAGAGGCAACCTCAACGCTCAAATTTATGCTGAGACGATTGTATCAGACGTCATCGTTCCTCTACAAGTGCAAATCGGTCCCTTATTTCAGTTAATGCATGATAATGCACGACCGCACACCGCAAGAGTTGTAAGACAGACTCTCGCCGCAGCTAACATCAATGTCCTGCCCTGGCCTGCTCAGTCGCCAGACTTGAACCCGATTGAGCATGCATGGGATATGCTACAGAGAAGAGCTCTGCCGAATATGGAGGGTATCCAGTCGCAAGAAGACCTTTTTTTGTTGTTGCAACGAACATGGGCGGCCATTCCACAGCGTGATTTGGATGAACTCATTTTGAGTATGCCAAACCGATGTTCTTGTGTTGTTAGTGTTCGCGGTAGAAACACGGATTATTAATTGTTTAAGTTACCCAATAAAATTTTAAAGAAAACTGTTATTTCAGTCTTTTTTTCGAACTTTAATGTTAGTGGTTCAAATGTCAAAAATCCCTTTATTAGGAAAATGGCAAATTTCTTTATTAATGCAAAGGTGACTTGGTTTATCGTTACTGTGACAAACGAAAACACTTTATTTGATGAATCCTTAAAGAAAATTTTAATTAATATCAATCAGGAGAAAAGTTATTGCAAAAATATATGTTGATCCCTAGATACTTTTGATGTGTTTATCTTGTTTTACTGTTGATTTTATTGATCTCTATAATTATTATCTTAGTCTCAGTAAAATAATTGTGATACCTTAAATATTACTAAAATACTCTTTTTCCAAAGTGTCAAATATTGTTGTTACAGAATGTAGTTTGTATCATATAATGATTATCCACTTTTTACCCATTTTAGTATTATTATGTTATAAGTATGCTCTACTGATGATTTTGATATTTTATTTTATTATTTTATGCCATAAATCAAGGTTGAACGTTTCGACTCCGCTCTAGTACAAACTTTACTGCAACTACATTTAGTAAGCAAGCAAGCTTTGAAAGTTTGTATAGGAGTGGAGTGTATCTTTCAAGGTTAAAAACGTCATTGCGTTTAATCTTGAAAAATACAAAAATATATTTTGCTGAGTTTATGTATTACCTCATTTGATTTTTCTGTGATCCTCGAAGTGATGATTTTAAATTATTAGGTATATTTAGATTATATTGAATATTTTCACGCTCTTGTAATAAAAGTACCTACAGGTAATTAAAAAAAGTAACATTAGCTAATATACGTTTCGTCACATTAATAAATCATCATGATATTATTTAATTGTTATATACTTGTTTTATTTCAAAATAATAAAGTTTTTCAAGTAAAAAAGTAAGACAGCTTTTTCATGAAATCGACCTGACTGTACCATTATTTGCAAAAAATCGGGGTGTGTCCAGTTGGTGAAAACATAAAAGTGATTTAATTTAAGTTTCACTATGTGGACACGCGTAAAAATTTTGGCGTGTCCAGATGACGAAATAATAAGTGTACTAATTCTGATTTTCACCAACTGGACACACGTGTGTCCAGTATCTTGTGTCGAGTTGGTGAATAACCCCTTTTGTTTAGCATTTGATAGTTGTTTTATGCTCGCTCTATTATAATGAGAAACAAAAGAACGCTTAAAAAGTAACACCTACTCATTGATCGTATAAAGCGGATTTAGTTTGGATTTATTATATACGGCAATTTATGTTTTTTTTTAGTCTAACCAAAAATAATGTTTCGCAGTTACTGGGCTATGAAGGTCGGATAGTCATAGGCAGTCGCTCCATGTTCATATTAGTACATATTCTGTTGCCTCCAGTTGGATTTAAACCGAACCCAAAATAGTTCAGCAAAGGCAATGTTAATTTAAAAAAAAAAAAAACGACGACATGTACCGACCTGTCGTCGTTTTTTTTTAAATTAACTTTGCCTCTCTCTCTCACTCCGTGCCGCAAGAAAATAACGGAACCCTTATGGATACCCTGGATCACTTCGTGATCCGTCTGTCGGTTATCCATGATTATTTTTCTCGGGATCGCGAGGGGCCGTCATATTGAAGTAATTATCAAATACGTAGTAATCTATGGTACCTTGGAGCTCTAAGAATATCAAGAAGCTAAGTCAATGCAATAAAAAGATACGGCTATGTATGCATCATTTTTGCGACATATTTTAGTACTCGCACGGATATCAAACCTATATTAAACCTTTGGGATACTTCCCGTTGACCTAGAATCATGAATACAGCACACATTTTGGATTACATCTGAAAATTGATAAGCTTAGTCTTATCATATAAATAAATAAAATATTTTTTTTAGATAACAAACTTATATTTTTAGTTGGAGAAATTACTGTGATTCACATCGAGGCATACGAGATTTTTTTTTCAATAACGAATTCAAGTTTGTGCTTCAATCGTAATTATTATTTCATCCGAGTAATGAGAAGATTTTCATAGTTCATAAACTTCAGTGGGTAATGTATACTTGGAATAAATCGAGCCATGATTCCCGTAATAGACGAATTTTATCTACATAAAAGTTTGTACGGAACCCTCGGTGCGAGAGTCAGACTTGATTGTACAGCATGGGAGATGGATTATAAAAAAGATAAATTGTAATATATTGATGTTTTGTTGAAACCTTTCATTGTTCATTTCACGAACAACTAATTAGTGTGTTGGTAATTGTGAATCTGTGTTATTGGGCGTGGAGCACACTCACACAGAATTTCATGTTCATCCGAGTGCCTATGGGACGTGTACGTTGAAAATCAACTTGAAACTGTTCGTACTGTAGAAATAATATTTCGTATACTAAAACATCTTTCTCATTTTGTTAGTGGTTTATGTATAGCAATTGTAGGTGATTGTCAAAAGCTTGGTTTAAGATGTCAAATTAAGCATTAACAGCGGACAGCAACTAATGATGAAAGTTTTACTAACTGCAATTGGAGTGAAGTGTGAGTGAAAGAGTGAAAAAAATAGATGATAGATACTACTCTCGCCAATCTACTCATATCGACCTAACAACATGACAGGCTCAAAGACATATATACTTCAAAACGATTTACATAATGACCGTTTTACTGAAAACATGTCAACCAGCCTAAAACATAGAACCTATACAAAATCTAACATATTTTGAGTTTATCCTAAACACGCTTGGAACACACGCCTCCAGTATACCCACACACATTTGTGTATTATCCTGCGTCTGACACACAGATTGTCGAGCAAATTCACTTACCTGTACTCTGCAGCTCTACGTCATACTTATTCACTGTTTAATTAATTAAACAACTAAATGAGCTCTCACTGTTGTTCAAGTTTTGTGAAATCATCTTTGATTGTGTATGCATATCATAATTACGAGTAAATAATGTTGTTTATTTCGTATGTTATTAAAAACGCCAGAAGTGATTTTTATCGAGATCCTACTATTAGTGAAATTAATCGTTTATTATCTTTCCGTTCAGATTTTTCAATGCCCGGGGCTCTACATAAAGTGCCATCTTATCAGCGTTGGTAATACTCGAAATGCAAAATATAAGGGATTGATACATTATTACACACATGTATGACATTTAGACAGCGTATGACTTAGATCCCAATCCTGGCATAATGCCAATTATCTAGAGCCTCAAATAAAAGTTATCTAATTAAGTCTACGATTTGTTATCGACCGATCAAACATTTCACATTCAAATATTTCACATAGTCAGAAAATCTCAAATCAAATACCTGAACCATACTTGAGTAAACAAAGCCACAGTATTACGGTATAAGAACATAGTAAACAACCAATACGAGTACATTACACGAGCGACAAACCAACACAGTTCATTATTGTAATGCTATGCGCTGGTCCAATACAACTGTGAACTCTGCAGTGTCACTCCGCATTTCGTTCGGTCATCGACCATGATACGTTGCAATGCATTACTCGATACCTACGTTATTATTTTCCACGGTACACACCGAATGGGCACAAAATATTGTACGCGATTATTATTTCTTACTAGCCCGTAAATAAACTCTTATTTCATAAGTCTAGACAAAGGAATAATACCGCAGTGATTGTAGTAAAATATCGGTAAAACCACCTAGAAGAAAAGCAAAACACAAATTTGTTTGAAGCTGTTTTTTTCACGACCCAGAGATTCAATTTTCTATTGCAAAATGATTATCTCGGCATCAACCAATTTCAAAATATAGAGAAAAGTATCGCTCTGAGTGAATTGCATATGTTTAGCGCTAACTAGCAATCTTCTGTGATCTGCACCGTCTGATCTATAGAGCAGAGAAACATTTTTTTGTTCCCACAAAACACACGGCAACCTTTCCATACTTTTCAAATTATCCTCCAAAAACACTGCATAAATTTACTCCCTCCCTAAATATACAAATTTACAAAAAATATCACCACTTTAACAAAAGTTTTCGTACTGTATGACGCAGAAAATACTAGTGCATGCGACTGTAACAGAAGAGTGGTAATCTATAATTCCCTGTGTAAACGCGTAACGTCAATGGGCGATTTAAATAAATCCACTAGTTATCGCTGGAGCGTTCTCTTGGACTTATTATGTAACAGCAATTGCTATTGCTAATTCAATGAACCCGTGATTGCAAAAGTGCAATTCGATAACCTTTTCGCGTGCTAGATACGTTGCCTTCTTAGTTTTGTTTGTGTTTGCAGTTAATTACATGGTATCAATTTAGTTTCTGTCGGAATAAACATGGTCAGGTATTGATCATAATATCTGCATTGGATATAATACAATGTTGCGTGCCATTCAAGGATTTACTTTATTGTAAGTCATTTGTGGAATTTTTATTGTGAGTTCCAGTCACTGCTATGGTGAAAATGATAGCGGGTTTTTTCGAAAGTTTCTTTTTCAGAAGAAAAACCAACTTTTGAAAAAACCCGTTGTCATTCCCGTGCGTATTTTCAATCTATGGGTTTTAAATATACCTATGTATATGGAAAAAACAAACAAAGGTACAATCTCTTTTTATTTACTTGGCTTTCTGCTTCAAATAGTTACCTTTGTTATAATAAGAAAATACTACACTTTGATTTCGCCACAACATTGTAATTATCATTATCAACTGTAACAGCCTATGCCTTTACTTATAGTAAACATTGTGATGTTTACTGACAACGTCGACAACTCAACAACTGGGAGTGCAACCATTGCTAGTAACAGTCGCAAGTTGCGTAGTAGGGCTCTGGGGGCGCGGCGTCGACGGGGTTACGCGGCGAACGTGTCAGTTCGGTACCAGTAATGGAATTCTCATGCTCGCTCCGCTCACGGTTTGCGGCGCTAGTAATACATACTTTAAATTTGCACCGGTATCGCCCGCGAGCGCTCCTACAAGAAACTTTTCACAACTTTAAAGGGATCTAAATGGGCCTTATTTTAAACTTTATCTGTATATAATACGGGTGACAAAAGAGACGCCGTGACGCCTGGTCTTTTTCTGTTTTTCCTCTTGTTAGTAGACGAGAAAAACTTATGGCGGAATAGGCCGCGTTGGACTTAGTCAGTATACAAATGTTTCTTACCAAGTGCGACTCTTAGTGATGTTTTTTTTATTTTCATTCATAGCAACTGAATAGATGAAAATATTTGTACATCTCAATTCGTATTTCACTGAGCAATAAATGAGTTTAATGAAATAAACAAAATTAAAAATTATTAAGAGCTTCCGAGTTGGCATTTCAAAAATTTGTTTTACATAATTCTATGAGGTTTTCTTTCTTAAATTACTGTATCTATTCTTGTTCTTCTAGATATGTTGTTTGTGTTCAGTAAGTAGCAACGTTCGGTGGGCTGTATGTCAGCGTTTGAGTATCTAGCCCATATAATATATAGCACATACATACACATTATATTCAATAGTATGAGGATCCAGTAATTAGTGGTATTATAACCACAGACTTGTGGCCTACTCTAGCACGCGTCACGTAAATAATGGTAATCCAAAATTGTTTTCAAGTGAAATAAATTTCCTAATTCACGTCATAACATACATATGATCAACGATTTATCTATCATATTTACGCATATTCGTGTGTCAATAGAGTGGGTGACAACTAAAAACCAGCGCTGGGTATCTGACGCCCAGCATAATAGATAACCCTTACGGGCATGGATACGCTCAGCGCAATTTTACTGTATCTTTGGTATGCTATTTTATTGTTATATTTTACTATGTGTTTGTTGGTGCTGTGTCTGTGTCAAATTAATGTTTCTATTTTATTGTATACTAGCTGACCCGCGCAACTTCGTCTGCGTCCCATAAGAGAAGGTAAAAAACCGTTTTCACAGCATTTTCCATTGATGCTCCGCTTCTATTGATAGTGCTACTATACTATATGGATGTTATGTACATATAGCCTTACATACTATAATGTCTTATGTATAAAACAAAATATTGGTTTTGCACTTTTAACTTGATGCAAACATGACTCAGTCAGTGTGACGATTAGCACTCTATGAAGTTTCTTAGCACTCTAGATTTCGAATCCAATCAATAGTTCTTGCGTGATGCTCCTACAAACATATAGACAAACAGATAAACAGACAAACAGACAAAAATTGCATATTTTGTGTGCTATGTCTTTTTTCTAGCGTTCCCAGTTATTTTTATGCAAAAATACACAATATACAGCCACGGCGAGTCTACGATTTTATTATATTATGTTTAGATCATTTAATATTGCGATCCTACGGAAGAGGTTAGTTTGTCTATTCTTATTCAGAAGCTCGGAGTGTTCGATAGTAATTAATAGTTAGATCCTAAATGGGATTGTAGAGATGAAGCTTTAAATGATAAATTATGCTTTCACACCTGCGACAGTAGGCACAGACATAATGTAGTGATGTAGGCCCGTATTAATGCCATGATGGCTTAAGTATCTGTCATCTGACTATGCATACCGGGAATACAGCTTAGCTTCATAAGTGGCATAAAAGCATAAGCATAATCAGCCTTTTAACGTTCCCACTGCTAGGAAACAGGCATCCTCTCTCTAGGAGAGGGAATGGGCCGTAATTCACCACGCGGGCCCAGTGCGGGTTGGGGAATGTCACATGTCTTCCAATTTTTTGGTTCTAGGACATGCCGGTTTCCTTCACCGTTTTGAGGGCAGTGGTGTTGAAATAAATTCAATTCTGGGTTCGAACCCGCGACCAACAATTCGTAAGTCAGGGCCGTTACCACTCGGCCACCACTGCTCAATAAGCTCACTCACTACTACCAGCTACTGCTCATAAGCGTAATGTGTTCCAAATTTGAACTGAATCGGTAGCGATGACAATATCTTAACTGAGATCCCAAAAATGTTAAATTGTTTGTTTTTAAATACAATACATAATCACGGTTGTAAATAAATGATCTCCAGGAGTTCAAATCCGAAGAAGTAAATTGTCACACAAATTATTTTATACACTGGGGACTTGCGGCCCGTGCCGGCTTTGACCGTGTACACATCTATATTTTAATATAGCCTATGTTACTCAAGGATAACGTAGCATTCTAATGGTGAAAGAACTTTCTTTCTTTCCTTTAAAAACTATTTCACAAAAAAATACAACCGACTTCTTAATAAAAAATATTCTTCTTAATAAGAAGTTGCTAAATGATATTTATTGATATTTATTTATAATGATATTTATTTTGTAAGTAGGTTAAACATAACACTTTTACACGTCCAATATTTCTTGTCTTTTTAAGCTAGATGAAGCCGATGAAAAGTATATTTATTCTAGTGGTAATAACAACAAAATACAGCGAAATTAAGATTATTTCCATCGGTCGCACTATTTACTTTGTGTGCCTTCGTAAATTAACTCCCGACTAGGTCATAGTTAAATATTTATTATACTTTGAGATTGACATAAACCTAACATTACCTCATTATACTAAATATGAAGTTGAGTAGGTCACTAGTTTATCATTGAAGTTCAACGTCCAATGCTGATTCAATATATTTAGCTATACATAACACAAAAAGAATCATCAAGACCGGTTCATAAACAATAGAATGTTTGCCCAAAATCATGGTTGACTTGTACACATCTGTGTGTACCTACACAGCGTAACGGCATGATGTTATTATATAAACTAGTGTAAACAATAAATATACATACGATTTCAGCAATCCCGGAAGATTTTTGCTATCATTTTTTCAAGAGTACCGTTGCCGATCTCCGAAATTCTTCATCAGATATTCACCAAATTGAAATGGGAACAGTCCGGTAAGGTAATATACATAAAAAATAATTTTCTGTACAGTCGGCTTACGGAAGATATTTTAACGTTACAACATCATAACAAAACATTGATGAAATGATCGTGCCTTTCGCTCGCTCGTGCAGCGCTCTCACTCCGATCGCAACGTTACAATGAGCGTAACGTTACAATGAGCGTAAAGTTACAATGAGTCATCCTTTTTCGTGCGTGTAGCCGGCGTTCATGGATTTATTAGACGTTGTCACGTCAAAAAGAATCATCCAAATCGGTTGGCAATTGAAAAAAATGTTGCTGCACAAACTAAAAAAAATGCAGGTGTATCTAGAACCACCTCCTCTTTTTGGAAGTCGGTTGAAAATACAAATCTTTCCTCTTTAATATATTAGTGTAGATTATTGATAGTTATTAAACATCGGATCGGATGCACGGATCCTGTGAGCGCCCATGAGAGTGGTGAAAACGAGCTATTCTAATATTAAACTGATAGCAGCCTCATAATATTCAAAAGCTTTCTAAAACCTGTCACACACAAACAGTAAACAAACTCCTCTAATGCTGTTCATGTGAACCAAAAAACAGCTAACCAAATTAATTAATTACTTAAACAAGTTTCAAATAGAAGTGGAATTTTAAAATGTAACAACATTTTCTGCAGCAGCTCGAATGTTTGCGGCTGATTGGATTTGTTTCGCTTTCCATTCAGAAGCTCCTGAGTTCCAATGGCCGGCGAATACTCGTTTTCAGTAAAACACTACGGTTAACCATTGACTGCGAACGTTTCACAATATGCAGCTCTTTTTATTCCCTTCCTTTTATTTGTTTCTTTTAAGCACTCATTTATTTAGGGGCGAACTGGGTTCCTACGTTTCTTTTTTGCGTAGTAATTAATTTTTATCTTTTCTCAATTTGTGTGAATAATTTTGTTGGTAAATTAATTGGAGTTGATTATGTCTAGTAATTTATTGCCAGGGGGTAGTAAACGTTCGGTTGTTGAACTCGCCAACTAATTCCCGGCAGATATAAAGCTATGATATATATGATGTTTAATTACCGAGCCCTTGGCGCAACAGGGGAGAGCCGTAAAAATTTGTTCTCTGTTAGTTGTGGCGTGACCCACTTTAGGAAATGCATTAGGTATCTTTGGTCAGATGGAGGTAAATGTATGTATGTTTTCAAACACTTAGTTTAAATTGTTGATCTATCTAAAAGTAGTATTATTAGTTTATATGTCACCGTAAAATTGCAGACTCCGTACTATTGTAATAAATCTTTATTACATTATAATTTATCAATAACAATCGAAAAATCGTTTTGTATGGAATAAACCCCATATAGAGCGTTAACTGCTCAGGTACGCGCCGCAGCCCACCGGGCATTTTGTATGGAGTCCCACGCCGTACAGCTCAGTTCGCATCTTTTAGCTATCTCCGGTGGAGCGTTAAATAGTTTCTTATAGTGCATATAGTGCAATTTCCGCTTGGGTTGAACAGTACGATTACCACATACGCGCTTCGCTTTCGCTACCGCTCTTGGTACCAAATACTGCGTAAGTCTAAACAGGCCTTTAACAAGTTGTGTTCTTCATCGGTATGCTAGTCATTACATTTCAGAATACATATTGATCACAAGGAGGAATTTCCTACTCAGGAAATTCAAGGTAAATCACAGTTAAATTAAAAACATACTCACTTACATAAGTATCGATCCAACACATAAAAGTAAATAATTCCGTCCCACATAACGCTCCGTCCACAAAAATTGTGTCTAAGCATTTCAATTAAATCTTGAAAGGTTTCTTCAGGAATGCTTCTCGTTTAGACAAAGGAGTTACAAAACCGTCTCAGGTAATTAATCCCTGTGGAATTCTTTCAGCAGCAACCAGTCAAGGAAAATAATCACAATCCACTACTTGCTTTGACAAAAGATTAAACATTTCGGTTCTCGTTAAGGAATTGCGTAATATTAATTACTCGCCTTTGTTTTCAATTATTATTAATTTATTTTTAGGTTTACGTAGAACGGTGTCTGGTTGACTGGTTAGTTTTTTGTTCCAAGTAATTTTGGTTTCTGATAGTTTAAAACTACTTAATCTATAGGTACGTATCGGCTCCCAGTCAAATTGGATTCAGCTGAATACCTACTGGTATTTTACATGAAGCGGCTGCCTACCACACCTCCACAACCCATTAACTGGGGATCACGGTATTTCTTGGCAAGACTGGTGTCAGATTATCTGGCTGCTGACAATCCGTAACCACTGCCAAAGATTTCCAAATGACAGCCGGGACCAACGGCTTAACGTGCTTTCCGAGGCATGGAGGAGTCTCGTTATGTTAAGATGGTCACCCATCCACAGACCAACCTCGGCAAGCGTTGCTTAACCTTGAAGATCGATCCGTGCGACTATTATAATTTAGCCACGAGCACCTCTACTAATTTAGATACTTATTTCGATTCGTGATTACGGATTAGTTCTATCCATGATAACCAACTCCGGTATCGACTTGGGTTGTGCATGTGCACTTTAACTTACCAATTGTATTAAAAAGTTCCAAAAAAGTTTGGGTTGCAATGAAATTGGTACTTTGATTTGTATATCACAGAGTTCTCTTTCCATAATTTGATTAGGTATGTATATTATGTTATCTCGAATAATAAGAAAGATACAAACTATGTGTATGTCCAGATTGTATAACATTTCTTTAAAAACGTTACCTAATTTGGACGAAGAGAGAAAAAGCCGTTTTTTTATTGTCTAAATTGTGTATTCGTTATGGCTAAAGATACATAGGTGGATGATTGGCCCGCTAATTTTAAGTTTATTTTTATTCTCATTTTTCGCATTTTAAACAAAAACTTTTTCTCAAAGGTTGGTTCCTGTTTGCATAAGTAGTTGCATTTATTCCTACCCCCCAGAAAAATCGCTTGCATCGTATAAACAAAAACAAATACACTCTTTCAACTAGCAGCAATTAATGTAATACTCGTATACAGGGTGATAGTAAAGGCACACTTTAACTTCCGCGAACATAAGATTTACCGTGGAGGTGCATCTCAATTTAATTAATTTTAGCTGATGGAAATAATACCTGGCAGTCATACCAGGAATTTCTCTTATTCGCCGTTTGAAAAGGTAAGTTTCCCGCAACTGACAAACAGAAAGGATTATTACAGTAAGTAGGTTGAAGTTTAATTATTCGATAGCATATTTTTTACAGAGCAGTGGTGGTCGAGTGGTAACGGCCCCGACTTACGAATTGTAGGTCTTGGGTTCAAACCCAGCCAGGCGCATTACTTTGTTTAATTAATTTCATCACCACTGCTCTCAAATCGGTGAAGGAAAATGTGAGGAAACCGACATATCCTAGAACCAAAAATTCGAAGACATGTGACATTCAACAACCCGCAATGGGCACGCGTGGTAGATTACGGCCCATTCCCTCTCCTAGAGATGAGGCCTATGTCCCAGCAGTGGGAACATTAAAAGGCTGATTATGATTATTATATATTTTTTTATTTTTGCACACCTCATAATAATAACAGGATAAACATTAAAACAAGTGAACACTGGGTGGTCTTATTGCATGAATCAATCTCTTACCAACAACCTTTGGATGGACTAAACGAAAGGAGATGGTTTTTTATGATATTGCATAAGTAAACGGAAAAGACTGGGCAGATGATGCATAGATATATGTTTTTCATAGCCTGGCGTGATGTTGCGCCGTGCGAATTTTTTTTCGAATGTAAATTATTAATTCTTCGAAGTTATGGTGGTTGCAAGATTTGTCGTTTTTAAAATCCCATTTTATGTTAAAGCGACTGCTTTTTTTGTACTTTTACCCTCTGAAAGATCACCAATGAAAAAAAAAGTTTAGATACTCGTAAATGTAACTTAATGTAAACAATGTCAAATGCTTTAAATCTAACTTCCTTATCATTCTTTATTTGTATCACATAAACAAAATAGAAAACGCGCCCACTGCGAGTCAGACTTACACGAAGGGTTCCGTACAGTTAACCGTACCTGTTTTAATATTTGTACATAAACAAAATACCGTAAATAGAGAAACACTGAACATTTCAAGATCCTTTTTACGGTTCACGAGATACAGCCCACTGGCATACATACGGATAAATAGCGGAGGCTTAGTAAAAGATGTGTTGGCTACCCTTTGAGTGCAGAATTATAAAAAAAACATCTATCTTTTAAAAATAGATGCAGGCGACTGACAGACAGATAGAAATCAAAGGCGATATAGGGTTCCGTAGGTTAACCTTCGAGTACGGAATCCTAAATTGAAGTACGGCTTACGTCGGAAGTAGTGAAAAGTTCACTGGGAGCGGACGATACAACGCTTGTGCAAATTTAAACAGACAAGCACGATAGCGTTCTGGCCGAGCACGAGAATTCCATTTACCTGACCGAAACTTCTAGGTCTTAGCCTTTAAACACTGAAGCCACAAAACAAAGGCTATATTTTTCTACCATAAAGTCTTAGTAGCCAGCTTTATGTATCTATTTGGATATGGTGTTCAATAATGAAATAGTGAACGTACATTCGTGTCTTCGTCATATAAAGGGGTAAAGACACTACAGAACGACTCGGCTACGATTCTTCGATAGTCTTTTTTTGTCATTTCCATTCAACACGCACGCTGGTTTCAAGTAGGGAACATGATCATAATAATCATAATCATAATAGTTTATTTCCTAATATGGGTTATTACATAAAGCTGTTAAAAAAAAGAGCACAGCCCAACCATATTACGCCTTGAGGCATGCAAATATCAAGCTTTTGCAGGTATCACAACATTATTATACAAAATAATACATGCACCAGAAATTTAATAATTAATAAATAACACAATTTTGGCATTTGACTAAACATTTCCATGTAACCCAAGCAGCAAAATGTGGTCTAGTAATTGTCCTCCCAAGCAGCAAAATGTGGTCTAGTAATTGTCCTGGAACCACCATTTTTTAGGACTATAACGGAATAGTAAGCAATTATAACCACGGAAAAGGGCCCAATTTATAGGTGTATTTTACCTAATTAAATGTCTATAGTAGAATTGGTGAATACCACTTTTACCAATAACAACCTCATAGTTGGACTACGTAAAACTATTTGCGCGCGCGAAGCTAACTATCAGCTCATAATGGAACCAAACACGACAGTAACGACCTTATAGTTGGACTACGTAGAACTATTTGCTCCCGCGAAGCTGACTATCAGCGCTTAATGGAACCAAATACGACAATAATGTACACAGTGAATCTCTTACAAGCTCATAAAAAGTCTAGTGAATTGGTAAATGTTACTGCGCACATTTGTAAAGATTAAAACATATCCATTTCTAATAATTATTATCTAGAATATAAATTATGAGTAGAGTGTTAGTTAACAATAAATCAAGATGTATAATGTGTTTGAATGTGCACAGCATGGCGCACGTATATTTTCTGTGAAGTATAATAAGTTTTTAATCTAAATTTTGACGCGCCCCTTGAAATTTGCGTTTTCATTAAGTTGAATTTTAAAATAATGTTAGTTTCAGTAAGACATACAACGAAAAGTCGCCATTTTGACAAAGGTGGTTTTCCCAAATACATTAACAAACCGTTATAGGCTTACTTTGTTTAATAATGGTAAACATCAGAACCATTGCTTGGCCATATTGTTTGGAATTAGAGTTCCGCAAATATTTCGATAACCGAACGGTTCTTTTATATTGCTATTAGATACGTGGCTTATTTTAGTTATTTTGTTTAGGTGTCAGCATTGAAAATGGTAATGTTTCTGGACGTCGATCGCTTTTTGACTAAAAGGGATTTCCGAGCTTTAAAAACCTTAATAATAGTAAAAACCAATGTATTCTTGTACAGGACACCACGGATATAGTTTTGGATACTAAGTATATTAAATTAAACCTTTATAATCGTGTTAAGATTATAACAATTTTGGTTGATACCACTATAAAACCGCTCCATATTACTTATAATTGTTCCTTATAGTGAATTTATAAACCATTATAAAACTAGGTAATAAATGCAAATAGTTTCCGGTTTGTTTAGTTCTATTTGTCACTCTTATAGGCGTACTTTATTTATAGTAGTTCTATAAAGCTTCTTGTTAGCAGTTATAAGTATAGCTTACCAGTTTATCTACTCTTGAGTGCATTTACACCTTCGCGATACTTTTATAGGTCACCCAAACTTATATTGCACCCTTAATTTCTACCTATAAGTGATTATAAGTTAATGTATAAGATCAGAAATACTATAAGGCCCAACTTACTCCATGCTGGCTATTATAAGCGTGGTAGTAAATACTAGAACCGTTAAGAGAATATTATAAGTGCTGGAGGCCTATAACATCTGCACTATAGGATAATTTTGCTGCTTGGGCTGGAACCACCATTTTTTAGGACTATAACGGAATAGTAAGCAATTATAACCACGGAAAAGGGCCCAATTTATAGGTGTATTTTACCTAATTAAATGTCTATAGTAGAATTGGTGAATACCACTTTTACCAATAACAACCTCATAGTTGGACTACGTAAAACTATTTGCGCGCGCGAAGCTAACTATCAGCTCATAATGGAACCAAACACGACAGTAACGACCTTATAGTTGGACTACGTAGAACTATTTGCTCCCGCGAAGCTGACTATCAGCGCTTAATGGAACCAAATACGACAATAATGTACACAGTGAATCTCTTACAAGCTCATAAAAAGTCTAGTGAATTGGTAAATGTTACTGCGCACATTTGTAAAGATTAAAACATATCCATTTCTAATAATTATTATCTAGAATATAAATTATGAGTAGAGTGTTAGTTAACAATAAATCAAGATGTATAATGTGTTTGAATGTGCACAGCATGGCGCACGTATATTTTCTGTGAAGTATAATAAGTTTTTAATCTAAATTTTGACGCGCCCCTTGAAATTTGCGTTTTCATTAAGTTGAATTTTAAAATAATGTTAGTTTCAGTAAGACATACAACGAAAAGTCGCCATTTTGACAAAGGTGGTTTTCCCAAATACATTAACAAACCGTTATAGGCTTACTTTGTTTAATAATGGTAAACATCAGAACCATTGCTTGGCCATATTGTTTGGAATTAGAGTTCCGCAAATATTTCGATAACCGAACGGTTCTTTTATATTGCTATTAGATACGTGGCTTATTTTAGTTATTTTGTTTAGGTGTCAGCATTGAAAATGGTAATGTTTCTGGACGTCGATCGCTTTTTGACTAAAAGGGATTTCCGAGCTTTAAAAACCTTAATAATAGTAAAAACCAATGTATTCTTGTACAGGACACCACGGATATAGTTTTGGATACTAAGTATATTAAATTAAACCTTTATAATCGTGTTAAGATTATAACAATTTTGGTTGATACCACTATAAAACCGCTCCATATTACTTATAATTGTTCCTTATAGTGAATTTATAAACCATTATAAAACTAGGTAATAAATGCAAATAGTTTCCGGTTTGTTTAGTTCTATTTGTCACTCTTATAGGCGTACTTTATTTATAGTAGTTCTATAAAGCTTCTTGTTAGCAGTTATAAGTATAGCTTACCAGTTTATCTACTCTTGAGTGCATTTACACCTTCGCGATACTTTTATAGGTCACCCAAACTTATATTGCACCCTTAATTTCTACCTATAAGTGATTATAAGTTAATGTATAAGATCAGAAATACTATAAGGCCCAACTTACTCCATGCTGGCTATTATAAGCGTGGTAGTAAATACTAGAACCGTTAAGAGAATATTATAAGTGCTGGAGGCCTATAACATCTGCACTATAGGATAATTTTGCTGCTTGGGAAGTCCATCTAGGGTGCCTCCTTTTGCTTATTGGCATCTATACTCCATTCACAATAAGATTAGATATTGAACAAAATTGTTTACAGTATAGACCAATATGTTTACAGTCCGTTCAACCGATTTTTACTTCTATTCCGTAGGCATAAGGATGGCATTAAAAGCAAAAAAGTGATTATAATACCAACTGTTTACTGCAGCTACAATGTGTCATGCCACCAACGCAACAGAAGTCAAAACCAGTTGAATGGACTGTAAAAAAGATGTAGGTATTTCAATGTCTAATCTTATCGTGAATGGGGTATAGGTTAGCCAAATATTTATGCTGCACATTCGGTACTACGTGTCAGTAACTGGATAATACAATATCCCTTGCTAGTACTTGTGTCCAACAGCTTAATGGCTTTTTAAATAAACAACAAAGACTATTATTAAGTATGATTAGAAAAAAGACAGCAGAATATAGCAACAGTAGGCCTAGGTAGGTGCCCTTCAGTTATATTCCTCTGCCCACGTAACTAAGGAGAATTTTATTTATTCAGATTTAAGACGAGTTTATGTCTGAATAAATGGAATACTTCTTTTGAATTACCTTAAAAAGCTAAGTCGTTTTTTTTCAGTTTCTCAACTAGCATCTTCAAAATTATCTACATAATATGTCTAAACTTATCTAATATTTATAGCAGATAAGAAGTACTTTTACAGAATTGCTGAGTGTCATAAACTCATGAATTACTTTGTATTCCTAAAAATTGAGGCCACGGAAGAAAATCCACGGAAAACTAACGTTTCAGTTGGAAGACTGAAACATTCATCGCTAATAGCAAACCAAGTTCAATAATAAAAATAACAAACACCAAAATCAAACAGTTCGGAAACATTATCCCAAAAGAGTTTACAATCCTAGTATGTTGCGGAACAACACATTGGGTACCTACCTAACCACCCATCCATTCGACTATAACTCCCAAGTATTTTATGTCAGCACTAACATCGAGTAATACCAACAGTTTCCACGCTGCCACTCAGTAGATACCTTTTAAACCAGAAAATGGATGGTACCGAGAAGTTATAAAAAGAAATACGACATTCCTCCGTCTCTGTTTATTACTGTACATTAGTTATACAGCTTCCGTAGTGTCGTCTCGGCATGAAATGGAACTAATGAGATTTTGATGTTTTTTTGACTATGCTTTTATTATTCTTGGGTACGTTAAGATGTTGTGAGAGGCCACGTGAGGACACTAGTTGCGAATTTAACTAGGAGATAGTGGACTTTGTTTGAGAATGATTGATAGTTTTTGCTTGCTTTTGTGATATTTAGCATTATTAGTTTGCACGATGGGTCGTACAAGAGTGCTGGATTGGAGGGTTGAAAGGCGACAAGACACTGTCACTGTGAAGAAGGTGCTACCACGTTGGAAGTGTTCAAATGAAAACACTATTTCCGCTATCGATGGTAGCGAGTACTGTCCCTGCTGAGCCAAGTCCTCTATCTCGTAGCAGATCTCAAGTCGGAACTGCGAGTGGGAACTCTGAGATGGAACTGCCGATGGGAACTGAATGGAACTGAAGTGGAACTGAGGTTTTTGGATCTGCAGGCGTCTTTTATATGGACCTTTGGCGTCAGTTTCACCCCGCTTAGTGGGGGTAGACAGGTACTCGCTACCCTATTTTTTATTAACAAAATTACAAACTATGGCCGGCGTGGGTTACAAAGGTTTATTCCCGGCCGTTTAAAATATACGAAACAAATGCACAATTCTCTTAATGGGCGCAGATGTGAAACTTTCAGAGAAATTATAAAACAAGGGATCTTTACTACGGGGCTCGGCCATAACTTAAACAATAACAATATTCACAATGCAATCTGAATGTTCCCGAGCCTCGAGAGTCCCAAACATCTGGCTACTTTCTAAACACATGTCTGCAACTAAACGGTATTCGTTTCCTAAAAATACCACGCGCCTATCTATTTACTATAAACCTAAAACTATGTGTGCGGCTGTCCTGCACATTTCTCCCGCCGTGCGTCGTCCAGCACTGTAACGCTGGCGGCGCAAATATTAAAAGCGGTGCAGGATTGTCGCTCTCGACCGGTAACGCGCTGATTTCCACTGGTCGGGGACAGTTGCTGACTCTGCAGGCGCGACATCCTCAGGTAGTCGTGCTGGGACTATGTTCGGTGCAGGCTTCTCAGGTACGATGACCGAAGCAGGGTGCATAGGCACGACGACCGGAACACGCTGCGCAGACACTATGTTTGGAGCAGGCTGCGTAGGCAAGACGTTCTTAGGTCGGTGAGCTGGCGCGACGTTCTCTGGCGGTGACTCAGGCATGATGATCGGAGCAGCCTGCGCAGACACAACGTTCTTAGGTCGCTGAGCTGGTACGACGGTCTTGGGCGGTGACACAGCCACGATGATCGCAGCAGGCTGCGCATGTGCGACGTCCTTAGGTCGTTTCTCTGGTGCGACGTTCTTAGGAGGCGGCGCAGACACCATGATCGGAGCAGGCTGCGCAGGCACGATGATCGGAGCAGGCTGCGAAGGCACGATGATCGGAGCAGGCTGCGCGGGCACGGTGGTCGGTACAGGCTGCGCAGGCACGTCGTCCTCAGGCGGCGGCACAGGCACAACGATTGGAGCACGCTGCGCAGGCAAGACGTTCTTAGGCAGCTGCGCTGGCGCGACGTTCTGTGGGAGCTTCCCAGGGTCGGCGTTCTCAGACGGCAACGTAGGCACCATGTTCGGAGCAGGTGGCACAGACAATTGCGATATGTGCGATAAGTCGCACGAGCTATCTCTGATGAAATTGACCCTATGTCCCAGTGATCTGGTTTTGCTGCCGTGTAAAACCCAGCCCAGTGGTGTAAGTGACGCCACGGGTTGGTTTCTTCTTCCAGTTTTCATCTCCTTCGTAATTAGAAGGTGCCAGTTGTCCTGACCAATCAACAGTTTTGGCCGTGCGTCTTCTTGTACTATTTCATTCATGACATCTCTTAAATGATCACACTCTCGAACTATTTCTTTGGGAACTCTTTGTGCCGCTAGCTCCAGGTTTTTGGCCGTACGTGCGCACATTTTTTGCTCGCTTGCATTGCTTCCCCTGACAATTAGGTTAACTCGGCGCGATTTCGTATCAATAGTGGGTTCACCATTAAAGGTGGCTATGCGTAGCGGTTCGTCTGGGCCGTCAGCTCCAATCTGCTCGGCGAGGCTCTGGTCGATCAAGGTAACTGTAGAGCCGTCGTCTAACAATGCGTAGGTATCAACTGCTCCCGCCGGTCCCGAAATGCGTACCGGTGCAATCTTCAAGAATGATACCTTAGGTGCCCAGGCTGAATTAACTTTCTCCTCTTCTTCAGGTTCTTGGATTTTTCCCAGTTCTTTTTGTGATACTTCATTGCCATAGTGAAGCATGTTGTGGTGTCGTCGAACGCAGTCGTTGATTCCACATTGTTTTGTACGGCAGGTGTGTTTATAAGTTCTGTAGCGGAGGCAACGATAGCACAAGCGATGAGTTTTTGCCATATCCCATCGCGTGTCAACAGTGGCATTCTTAAACTGGTCGCAATCCTTGGTGGCGTGGTCTTGGTGCTCGCACAAGGTGCACTTTAATGAGCTACCTTCTCGAGTAGCATGCACTCGATGTTGACGACGCTGCGCATTTATCTCTCTGTGTGCTGCTGTAGCCGGGGTTTCTGGTTCTGCATATCGGGCACATTTTCCTGCTTCCCGCATTATGAAGCGGGCGAAGATTAATAGTTCAGGTTCTCCTGTGGACTGGCCCTCTAAATAGTCATACCATTTTCCTCTCAGAACTGGAGTTAACTTTTCCAATATTGTCTTTGTGGCTCCCAAAGCGCCGTCTAAGTAGTGAGTACAGTTGAGTGCGCGCAGCGTTACTACTATATTCTCAACTTTCGTAGCAAAGATAACAAGGTCGCGTGGTGATTCTGTTATCCTTGGTAGGTTTTTCAGGCGTTCAATTTCCGCCGTCGCTATCAATTCGGGTCGTCCGAAGCGCATTTCTAGTGTCTTCATTACGTTATTTGGATCCGCATTCGTGATGAGTAAGCCCTGTACTGCTTCCTTGGCTACCCCTCGAAGGCATCTTCTCAGTCGAGACATATTCTCGGTGGCTGATAGCCGATGTGCCGTCTCGCAGTAGGCAGCACGAAATGTAAGCCAATCTTGATTGGCTCCATCGAATGAGGGCAGTTCGGCATACTTCGTCGGTTGGCAGAATTGTGCGGCTTGGACTGCCTGGGTGATGGCAGATGCAAGTTCCTGCATATCCGTCCTCGGCTGTTGACCAATTATAGTACCGCCCGGCGGTTGAAACGTAGTGTCGACAACCGATATCGGTTGAGGCGCCCAAGGTGCAGTATTATTGTTGACCGTTGCGGGACGGGTTGCGGTGGTAATTGCTGGCTGTATATTCGGTGGCTGTTGCGCCGTAACAGGTGGCCAGGGCGCAGCAGCAATTGCTGGCTTCTTGAGTCTTGATATTTCTCCCTCTTGGTTGGAAGTAACGGCCAAGGTGATCCCACTTTCGGGCAAGAGGCGTGGAGCTGGCGGGGGCACTGAGCTTACTCCCGCCGGTGTAGTCGCCGGGACGTCGCAGGACACGGCCGTGGTCACTGGAACTACAAGTTCGCACCGGGACTTCGGATCAGGTAGAACCTCTTGCGTTATATGTGGCTGATCGTCTATGGTAATCAACTGACTAGATTGCAGCCAGGTTTGTACTCTGTCCACATTCGTAGCTTCAGTAATGACTGAAGCGAGTTCCTCTTCATCGCTGAATTCCTCTTCTAGGGCAGCGAGACGGGCGGCGGCTAAATCGGCCTTTACCTTGGATTCCGCTTTCATGTCGGCGAGACGTTCGTTGGCCAATTCAGCCCTAAGCTTCGATTCTGCTTTCATTGTGGCGAGACGTTCGCTGGCCAGTTCGACCCTCAGCTTCGCTAGACGATATTTTTTCGAGTTCTTCTTGCTGGACTTGCTGGATGCGGGTTTGCTTCGACATTCACTTGCCGATGTGTCGGTTGCTATGACGTCTTGTTGTCGACTAGTCAGTACGGGGTCTGCAACAGTCGGCGCTTCTGAAGTAGTCGCAGTTTCTTCTGTAGACGTCATTGCTGTCGCTGTAGCGTACGTCGCTGAATCTATATCGGCTGCGGTTGTCGATGCTGGGCCTCCTCTCCTTCCGGTAGAACGCGTGATCGGCATCTTGCTTCTACTCCTCGGATCCGGCTCGAAGGACCAATTTGCACGATGGGTCGTACAAGAGTGCTGGATTGGAGGGTTGAAAGGCGACAAGACACTGTCACTGTGAAGAAGGTGCTACCACGTTGGAAGTGTTCAAATGAAAACACTATTTTCACTATCGATGGTAGCGAGTACTGTCCCTGCTGAGCCAAGTCCTCTATCTTGTAGCAGATCTCAAGTCGGAACTATGAATGGGAACTGCGAGATGGAACTCAAAGGGAACTGAAGTGGAACTGAGGTTTTTGGATCTGCAGGCGTCTTTTATATGGACCTTTGGCGTCAGTTTCACCCCGCTTAGTGGGGGTAGACAGGTACTCGCTACCCTATTTTTTATTAACAAAATTACAAACTATGGCCGGCGTGGGTTACAAAGGTTTATTCCCGGCCGTTTAAAATATACGAAACAAATGCACAATTCTCTTAATGGGCGCAGATGTGAAACTTTCAGAGAAATTATAAAACAAGGGATCTTTACTACGGGGCTCGGCCATAACTTAAACAATAACAATATTCACAATGCAATCTGAATGTTCCCGAGCCTCGAGAGTCCCAAACATCTGGCTACTTTCTAAACACATGTCTGTAACTAAACGGTATTCGTTTCCTAAAAATACCACGCGCCTATCTATTTACTATAAACCTAAAACTATGTGTGCGGCTGTCCTGCACAATTAGCATGAAATATTTCATTCGGAAAAATGGTCGTGTACTGTTTAGTACTTCAAATGTATGTACAAACGAACCTGTAGCCCAAAAATAAACAAATTTCTTTGATTATCACTGAGAATTGTATAAAAAATATCGTGAAATTACCAAAGTCAATGATAAGGCCAAAACATTTACAGTACTGTCGTGCATATGTTTCATAGCCATAGGTAATTTCGAAAAACAACGGTTAACTGTTAAGAAGGGATGGACCTGTTTCTACCAAAAAATACCACTTTAAAACTTAAAACATATTTAATAAACGGATCTCTGAAACGAAAAACGGTGTATTGCTTACTCTTATACATTTTAAGAGACCTATATAACGATATTGCATACGATGGAACAGACTACCAAATAAAAGCATGAGAAAAAGGACTTTCCAGATTTAATTTTACAACTTTTTCGACTTGATACATATTTTTAACCATGAAAAATTACAGCTTTGTAGCATCAATAGTCTCTGTGTAAAACAGTGGAAGGGGGGATATATGTATGTAAGTACATGATGATACTATGAGGTTCCTTGTATGGAACCCTAAAATGATCGATGTTTTGATGAATCGACTTTACAATATTTCTCAAGTTATTCTGTTCAACCCAAAGATGTTCATAGCCAAACATGTGTGAAAGTTATTCATCCACGGAGACTATTACAACGTGATTCATTCAAACGTGAGTGATTCAGATAGTTACATTAAATTAACAACGCCATCTATCGACTCTGATGTTGAACTGTCAAAATATTTGCACAATGAATTCCACATAGTGTGATAAATAACGATATAATAACAATGAAATTTTTCACTTTTCTTCTGATACGCTTTAAAAGATTCACAAATAACTCAAAAAATGTGTTGTTGTGTTATTTTCATTCACCGTTTGCAAGTATTGTATTTTCCTCAACAGATGGCGATACGTGTATCTCACACTCTGTAATGAAATTATCTTTTTAAAGAGACAACGGATAGCGACGAAAAATATCTGTACTCAGATTAACGTAAATGTTATATGTCTGTACAAACGTTGTCAATATTGGTTTTGACCACAGAAATCTTAATAATAAGATTTCTGTGGTTTTGACGTTTTTACGTGATGAATCAAGGCTACGATCAGCACTCTATGAAGTTTCTTACTAAACTTAGAAATACAATATGTTTTGATTTTGATGAAATAAACGCTAAATAAAACTCGGGATAATACTTAATATATTTAAGCTAGCAAGATTTTGAATCCAATCGTTCTTGCGTCATTCTTCCACAAAACAACTGGCAAAAATTGAATTTTTGCCTATTCTGTCTTTTTCTCACTTATATTATTACAAAATTATTCAACGTACAAACATGGTGAGTCTACGATTTCATTTTATGTAGTTAATTTAGTTAGGATTATAAAACTCAATTGCAAATAATGAAATAGTTACAGAACTTTACCAAGTAGTATCGATAATTACTTAGTAAATTCAAAGAAAGTGACCATTATACGTATCATGTATAAAATTCCGAGACTTCACTTGCTAATTGCTGAGTTTCAATTGACTTTGGGCGGACTGACTTTCGTAATAGTGATTAAGCATTGATATTATTGCGAAGTTCGTCGTGTTATTTAAGATAATATTATTTTTTATTTAGGTCTCTGTTTTATTATTTAGGTCCCTGTACCTACGTTTTCATATTTTTACCAGTAAGAATTACGATTTATTCTGCAAGTTTCGAGTTCAGAGTAAAGTGATTTCTGAAAATAAGCTTTGCAATGGTTAAAATGTTAGGGTTGCGGAATTTGTTCGAAAGAATCACCGCGGCCCTGGCACGCAAAGGGCATTAGGAGGAACATGGATGGGTTTTAGTCAGTAAGAATCTGACACTCCCATCCGCACCACCCAGAGCAGGAGAAGTCATTTAGTAATTTCCCATCCAGAAAAAAAAGGATTATCAGTTTTACCAAAAAATCTCAGTAAATTAGAATTTTAATAAGGTTGAAACTTAAGATTATACACTTATGGCGAAAAGACACGCACACAGAGGTCGTTTGTTTCTCTTCTACCTACACGTGTCAATAAATTACAACGAGTTTTAACATAAAAACCTTACAATATTTATTTGACCAAGGAATTTCGATTTTTATACTTTATTTATGGTAAATAAATAAAATATTAAAATCGAAATTCCTTATTAAAATATTACTATTCAGATAAAATAATAAAAACAATAATATTAAAATTGTACAAAGAAAAAATATATTACAATACGCAAAGAATTTAAAATAATATTAACAATCATTATAAATTAATTTGCACGTGACACATTTATTTTATTTCAATTATATCTTACGTTTACAACAATAATCAATTTGACGATACGGTTGGCGCAGTGGTTGAGCGTTCGGCTGCTGCACTACATATCGCGGGTTTAATCCCCCCTACAGATAGTTTTTCCGGGTCTGGGTGTCTTGTGTATGTGACTTTACATGTTTGTGAACGCACCCACGAAACAGGAGTGAATCTCAAAGTCGGGCAAGGTTTAAATAAAAAACAAAAAAAATGATGTGTGATTATCACTAAGAAAATCATAACCCTTCGTTTGATACGCTGCAATTGGGTAAAAAATTGAAACCTTTACTTTAATTATAAGTTCATAGGTACAATGTTGTGATTTCACCATTTCCGCTAAGTTTACCGGCATTAAGTTAATATTCCCTCCTCATCCTCTAATTTAATACTAACAAGCCCATTAATCACTCATCATTATGTGGATGAAAGATGATCGTAGCGTTTTACTTTCTTGTTCGTGTATTTAATAAGTTTACGTAACATCTTATGAATTGATGGAGAGAGAATTAATCATGAATTAGGGTCTAAACTAGTTAGTTTTGTTTTAATATTTCCTCACAGGATAGCTTATATATTTTCAGTTGGATATCACGTTTTTCCATTTTCCAAAGGGTTAGGCAGAGGTGGTACGTACGTTTTACAGTAATATTTAACTAGCTTTTGCCGGCGACTTCATTCTTCGTTCACTTCTTTTAGAAGTGAACGAAGAATGAAGTCGCCGGCGGTAAGAAGTAGTTGGTTATTTTCAAATATTGTAAATGTGAGTACCATGGAGCCATTTACAGGTGATAAGTTATAGTTTACTTTGTGACTTGAACTAAAATGGCAGTTGAGCGTATGTCATGCTCGCTCAAATGTCCCGCTGATGGTGGCGCGTGTGTCGGATCATTCGGTTCCCTTCAAAATGGTTGAGCTAAATGGTGCCGATACACGCGTCATGTTCGTGAACGGGCGCCGTCGGTTGAGACTGGTCACCTCTTAACTGCCACTGACTTGTTTTAATCTTTATACTTTGAATTGTTTTATAGTTTCCTTTTTTTTCTTTGCATTGTCCTCACACATAAAAGCACCAAGGATGTAACCAAAGTTATGTAATACAGAACATGATTTAAAAGAGTGTCCGTGGAGTTTCTTGCACGTTCTTCTCCATAGAGATCTACGCTTTGGAACGTGCAGATAGCTTCACCTCTTTCGACTTTCGACAATTGAAAAGTGCCTGTAAAGGGTTTATTTGAAATAAATGCTTTCTTTGACTTTGACTTAGTTGACGACACGGTTGGCGATTACTTGAGCGATTGGTTGCTGCGCTAAGTGTCGTGGGTTCGATTCCCACACGGAACAAATATTTGTATGGCCTACAGCTAGTTGTTCCGGGTCTGGCTATTTGTGTATGTGAGTTTGTATGTTTGTAAACGCACCGACGACACAGGAGAAATTCCTAGTGTGGGGCAACGTTTTAGATCCCGATTTTTCCCGTTCGCGTAAGAATTTCGGGAAATCTTCCCTTAGTGCTTCCCTACACTGTTCAATAAACCTACAAGCCAAATTGCAGCAACGACTACTGCGTTGTATGCATAGAAATATAAAATACAGGAGAAGTGGCAAGGGGGCGTGTCGGTGTCCTCGCGACATGCTCTGGGCGAGCATGTCTTACGCAATGGTCGAATCCGCGAACTAGTGCGCTTACGACCGTGAGCGTGATAAGATATAAGAATGCCGTGTTGTTCAGTGTTTTCTTGTAAAAACCGAAGCATAAACCAAAACTTTGTTAATTATGGAATCACTTACCATATCAAAATACAATTATTTTACTATATTTGTCTTTAAAACCATGAAAAACAACAAATCGTAAAATATTTCTTGCTTATACTATGTTATTTTTGTTTTCAAATGTCACAGCGACAATAACATATTACAATGAATACACTGCTCCTTAACCACTACCTAAGTTTGTCGCTAAGTGACTGGATGAGCAATGTAAAAATCACAAAACGATACTTTAGCAAGCCGATGTATCGCATAGTACGGCCGCTGCTTCTTGCCGCGAGTTAGTGATGTAATTGTGCAGATACACTGTCGACAACAATGTCGATTGTTGAATTAAATATTACAAAAGTGTACCAAACTTTCTTAGATTGCAATAAATTTTTGGTAAATAATCGTTCAAGTGTTTTTGGCTTTGAATTATCGTATGTATGCCTTATCCTCGTGCTACTTCCTTACTTTTTATGGTAATTGTATTTTACTTTCGATAAAGTTTCGAATGCATTATAGTAATCGGCATGTTTAAGATAATATATTAGTGACCTTTGCTTAAAATAGTCGACATATTCATGCTATTTATTTGTTATACATGGGCAGCATGGCGTGTGTAATAAATGCCAGAATCGATAAGTCAATCACTAGCGTATATGTAAAATAAATTGCTTTTGCACAGCACAACGATACCCAGCGTTGTTTTTGTGTGAGTAAGTTGCACGGTGTACTGTAAATATACGCTGTGTTTATTAGGATAAGGTTTATAATTGATTGTGTAGTACAGTCCGATTTTAAAAATGCGGGTGTGTGCGCGACTGCGTATCTATTGCTTTTACTGAACTGCATTCGTAGTAGTTGCCGGGTGGTAGGGCAAAACAGGAGACACAGGTTCCGATACATTTTCGGCTACAGGGCATATCTCCTTGTTTATTATATCTATGGTTGTATGTCAGTCACTCAGTAACGGTAAATTTTATGGGTTATTTTTTACAGGTCATATAATATATATAGAGGACGAACCTATCACCACCAAATGGGCACAAATTCAGACTCTAAGTACAGATGAGAAAACCTAATAACACTTTACTCGACTCAACAATCGAACCCGATGCGAGCCAAATAGCGTTTGCGACCGTTTGACTAACGAACGAAGTAGTTTTTGATACTAAGAACACACACATACATGACAAATATCTGTGAATAAAACCATGTGACCAGTAAGGCTCATGCCTTAAGCTTACAAACTCATCTGCGTAAGCTTTTTGACAACGTCGAACACTTGTTACTGTGTTCTGTTAGTAACCAAGCAACTAATATCTAAGAAGCAAAAGGGAAGGACTTTAGAATAACGGTTGTGAAAATTTGTACTTTTGAGGCGGGGGGAGGGGGGAGGGAGGGGAGGAGATCCCATCCCAGCAAAAATAAAGTTTAGGAAATGCATAGTTTTTTTTTAAATAATTTTTAAAAATGTCATTTTGAGGTTATATTTGCGTATTCTTTTGATACTATTTACCTGATTTAAAGGTGAATAACTGCTTTCCCCTCTGTCCTATGGCCCTAGTCGCCGGAAGACCAGTCGACGGAGCGGCTCCTACTTCTGAGTGGTTTAAAAAAAAATAACCACGAAGGAGATGGCGGGGTCTGTGTTCGCTCGCTTCGCTCGCTCACTAGACCCCGCCATCTCCTTCTAACCTAAATCTATCCAAGTCGGGGTGCCCCTAAGTCCCATCATCGAAACGCGAGTACAAACATTGAAACTATTGAAAGACATAACAGAAAGAAAAAAATTGTTGCCTATATTATAACGTTTCGTTTCACCTTTAGCAGATACCATATGAAAATAATAACTCGTCGTAATAAATCGTCACAAAATAATTTTTAAAATAGTTATTCAAACAAAACAAAACTGAAATCACTGACTAGTTGTTAAACACTACTAAAATAACACAAAAGAACGTGAATAAAAGAAAAAGAAAAAAAATATGCGTCAACTTTTTGTGTGCTAAATCAAAACACATTATTAAAAACTAACTAAAACAGCAACACCTGCTGTCAATGTTACGTCAAAAGCGTCAAAATTGTCCAAATTAGAGGTTAATTTTGCAAAGTTTGATATTTTTTATTTCAGAATGTATTTATTTCCTAAACTTGAAACTTCGTGAGATTGTTAAGAATAATAAGTACTTTGCACAAAAAAAATTTGAAGACTCTACACGGTATCCGTTATTCTAAAGTCGAGCCAGCAAAATGATTGCCCCAATATACAAAACTAAAGTTTACTGAACCCGAAGAGTATCCTATGGAAGTATGGAACCTTGTTACTAAACAAGCTCCAGCGGTTCGTCCGTTCGTCTGTCTGACACCGAAGTGTATCTGTGTTACAGTTGAAATTTTCACAGAGCGTGTACTTTTGTTGCCACTATGACAACAATTGTTAGTTTATTAAATTAATCATTGTGATAATAAAAAACGTGATTTTCTCGGTTTTTGGGATAGAAACACATTGCCCAATTTGCTCATAGCCAGTTTATTATATCGATAATATTTCTTTCAGTTTTTTGGGGGAAAAGGCTTTCACTTGAGCGCCAAACCATTTGTCAGTTGCCACAGAAACTTAAACTTATAACTTATGGCTATATTGATTCCCATCAAGTCATTGACTGCGTTATCTAACTCGTAATGTTCATACAGGTCATTGAATTGGAAAGTAGCGGATTATCAAACACCAGAAACCATCACAGGTACGAATAGGTACCATCATCATCTACCTAACCTTATCCCAACTATATTAGAGTCGATATCCAATCAAACTGGAATCAGCTGATACTCTGACCTACGTAACTGGTACTTATTGGCTAGACTGGTGTCAGATTTTCTAGATTTTGAGTATCGTAATGACTGCCAAAGATCTACAAATGATATACGGGACCAACGGCTTAACATATTTTCCGCAACACAGGAGTTTCGGTATGTTAAGATGGTCACCATCACAGGTACGAATAGGTACCATCATCATCTACCTAACCTTATCCCAACTATATTAGAGTCGATATCCAATCAAACTGGAATCAGCTGATACTCTGACCTACGTAACTGGTACTTATTGGCTAGACTGGTGTCAGATTTTCTAGATTTTGAGTATCGTAATGACTGCCAAAGATCTACAAATGATATACGGGACCAACGGCTTAACATATTTTCCGCAACACAGGAGTTTCGGTATGTTAAGATGGTCACCCATTTACTGAGTCAGTAGTACTGACTGATTTCGGCAAGCATTGTTTTACCTTGAAGGATTGCATAGTAATTAATGACAAGTGAAAGCGCGGAGACTCCTAATACAAGCAATTCCTTGCTTAAAAGGAGATCTGCAATATTATGTATCTAAATGCCCATTGTGATTGAAATAAACTTTTTATATATTTTTATATTTAAGGTCGACCCGTGCCGTGTCGCTTTTATTATTTAGCCACGAGCTGTTCGCATAGATAAGTAAATAAGTCAATTTGATAAAGCAGTGAATTCAACTTCCTTTGTTTAGGTAACCGTTTTCAGTTTATTTCTCTTATTTAATAATGAACAAAACTCTTAGTTTTTTGACCGTCGGAATCAAGCCCAAGGTAACACACTCCCGGGTTAAAAATCTGTGTGTACTAGCCTATGATAGCCTACGTGCTAGAGCTAGCTCCTCACTATAATCTATCTCTGTGCCTAATTTTATCCACATTCATTCAGCGTTTTTAATCAAAAAAATCCATCCATTCATCCAAAATTATGCATGACAGTTAATAACTATTTACTTAAGGAGATTAAAAATAACATGCGTGTTTCCTATTACTTTTGGACAAGCCATACTTTTGTCTTTAATTTTGAACATTTAAAAAAATAACCTAGCTAATTACAAAGAGTGTGAGTGATGTGAGATGCAATTATATATTTTTATTTTATAATTATACATAGTTCACTTTATGTACGTATAGGTACTTTTTATAAAAGATAGATTGACATGTCAGGTAATTAATTTTCAAGTTGCATATAATACAGCAATTTATATTCTGTTGCATACTACGTGTTTTGTTTTACGTTCGTCCAACACCGCCCTCTGTGCAAGAGCTTTATAAATTATTTAGAACTCTCAATGAAATTATTAAAATGCTGCACAGTGCTCCAAAATATGCTAGTTAATACCCACGTGTCAGTGTCCCGAACTGCTATGTTTTTTAATCTAAAAGTTTGTTTTTGTTCTGTTAGTTTTAAAGTTTTGCATTGTTTTGAAACTGACCCCCGATTTCTGAATTAGAGTTTGAAGTTGAGTATTTTTCAAACTATAATTTCGTCTCGACACTTAAATTTTGTCGTCAAACTAGTGTTTGAAAAATCTGAAGTCAAAATACTTATTTGTAAACCAGCCTGAGTGTTAATTGGTTTAAAAGAAACCACTGAAGGAAATTCGATTGAATGACAAATGTACCTACGTATTTATAAAGATTAACATAAATACAGAGTTTGTTTGATGCCAGTAATCTATACTTATAATAAATCTGTAGAGAGGTCAATTCTGTACAAGGAATATATTTTCAAAATAACTATCAGGGGGTGATTAGTGATCGATACTGGTGCCAAAAACGCAATCAGTAAAATTTTTGTCTGTCTGTCTGTCTGTCTGTCTGTATGTTATTTATAGAAACAAAAACTACTCGACCGATTTTAACGAAACTTGGTGCAATTATTCTTCATACTCCTGGGCAGGTTATAGTATACTTTTCATCACGCTACAATCAATAGGAGCAGAGCAGTGAAGGAAAATGTTGGGAAAACGGGAGAAGTTACTCCATTTTTTAAGCTTCCGTCGCGTGTGTAGCCTTAATGGTTAAAGTTACATAGAAATCATGTATTACGGAAATGTTTTACATAAAATTATCTAAAAAATGTCGCAGAACAGCATATGTCTATATTTTATGGTTGACTCACAATAACACGTGTAACTCCCGATAGCTTAGCAGTTCGGCGCTTTCTGATTATTTGTATGAAACTTTGTCAATTTTAAACCGATCGGGCTGAGAGTTTCAAAATCGGGGGTAAAGTAACTATTCCACGCGGACGAAGTCGCTGGCAGAAGCTAGTAACTAAATAAAATTGATCATAATATGTCAGAATTTGCATGAAGTAAGAGAATGAGTGAGTTACAATACAATGCAATATAATATAAACAATACAACACTAAGAAAAGTTTAACATCCAATAAGTTTCTGCAAAAATGATCCTCTTGTAGCATGTATTCTGGCTTCATACATTTTTACTAGCCATCGTCTCAATAGTTATCTCCTTTCACACAATCACATTCGCGGGTGGATCCCGCTGTCTTACTAAACCTGCTCTAGGTTTAGTAAAGTAGCAACAATAAAAAAAAATCCTATTGCGTAACAAGCCTCCTTAGATGTAAACTATCAAAGATGTATAGGTCTTTTGGAGGGGAGGACGAGGTTGAGCCCATTAACTCCTCCCCTTGAATTCGTCAATGTCCACATTCGTACTCCAAACTTTCATCACGACCTGTACTTACCTTTTTGATAACCGGCGTCATTTTCAGACATCTTCTTACCCACTCACTGTAAAATAATTAAAAAAAAACTTTAATTATACTGAAAGAATATTTTTTTAAAGAAAAGCTTGAGCATACTGGTAGCTTTGTAGAACTAATGTTTAACAACACTAAAAAGCAAGCAGAATATACAATTACCTTCCAACTTGAATATTCTATAGTGTTTGTATGATAATAATAATAATATTGAGGTTAATTTGCAGTTTCCGTTTTATTTATAAAACACTTGAAATGTGTACAATGAAACACTGTAGAAGCATGCTGTAGAAGTTCGCTTGTTTATTATGATTCTAATATTTTCGCCTGCAAAGACAGTAACTAGAAGTTATCTACCTCCTACAGCATACTGCTATGATATGCCAGGTGCCAATACCAAAAAGGTATTGTGGTATTTGTCCTGGGCCTCAAGTCTGCTATTGCAATAGTGTCAGAATGGTCTATCATTGATATCATAATGGTCGATTTTGACAAGTTTGGTAATGTACTAATATAAAAGCGTCATTATGACTTTCCAATAGTCAACCACTCACACGCCATTGAAAAAAATGGCATAGAATGGTAATCTCGTACATAATGACAAATGAATTACAGACGTATTTATGCGGTAATCAACTAAAATTTTGACAGTTCCTTTGATCAGTGACCTACTATTAGAACGTCATTATGAAGTCATTTCTTTTAATAGCTCGGTTATCAAAATGTATTACGAGACCATTGACGACCAATGATCGACCATTATGAATTTATCATATTACAAACTTTTTGCAAAATGACAATGGGATCGTGTTGAATAGCAGACTTGGGGCCCTGTACCTCTGTTTCTCTGTCACATCGGACCATGATTCCATTAGATCATATCTAAAAATGTGCTAATATATCTAAGTATGCAACGTTAAGCTAGCTTAGAAGACTAGCAGTTAACTAAATACTCAACAGAATGTCGCCAGTCATCGTTTCATTACAATCAGAAAGCCAATCTGACTCTCAGTGAAATTGGTGTCCTTGAAAAGATTGTAAAAAAGAAACTAGATAATATTTGCTACTAAACTGAAAGAATGTCCGTAATTACATCAGCAATTGGAAAAATGCATGAAAAAATGATGTGATATAAAACCATTTGAATACTAACAGTAAAAACAGAAGGAAATATCCGACTTCACTTTTCTAATGATCAAAAAAGCTTTATAAAATTCGCCGCTGGTAAAGATATTTTGAAAAAAAAAAAACCTTTATAGAAAACATATATTAATATACAAGCGGAGTAAAAAGGGGGCAAGGGAGAAGAACTCATAGGGCAAAGAAAAAATCGTACACATCGCTGTCAACAGGAAAAGTGACCAAATAGTGACCGCATTGCCACGTTGAATGGCAATGCTGATTCGTTGACCAAAGAAAAGGCCAGCCATTTGGTCACATAAAGAGTTGACGTACTGCTTGCTGAGTTTACGAAAAACTCAATAAGTACTCGGACCCCATGGCCTTAGTGTTTCAACCTCAAAAAAGTTGTCGAAACTATTTGCGCCGTTTGAGATTTTCTTCACTCGCCGCAATTAAAAATTAAATAAAAAATACATGTGGCACTCGGGGACTGCCGCGGTAAAGCTATTGCATAGCAATTTTTATCAACTTATAATAATAATTAATAATAATAATAATAATAATTCATTTATTTGCCTGAAACATGGTGGTACAGATCTTAAAATACAACAGGTACAAGGTTCTTCATGCTCCGCCTTATATTCAGCATGCAAATTTTAATTTAAGTAAATTTTGTTTCCTTTCAAAAAATAAAAACAATCATTTAACTTATACAAGCAATCCTATTTATAATATGCCAATTAGATAAATGCTAATAATTTAAATTAAATAACAAAATTATTAAATTAAAATAAAATGTCAATAAAATTAGTCACAAATGTCAAATTAAAAAAAAAATACAATAAAATAAATTAAACATTTCAGACCCAATAAAAATTACAATAAATTAAATTAAAAAAGTCAAACAAGAAAATTTAAAATAAAATGTCAATAAATTAAATTATAAATGTAAAACAAAAAAAAAAAAGTCAATAAATTAAATTACAAATGTCAAGCAAAAAATTAAAATAATATGTCAATAAGTTAAAAATTAAAAATGCAAAAATAGACTAAAAATTAAATAATTCATTTGATAATTAATTATCAAGTCCGGCAAAGTTTCTTATTCATATTATAATTAAAAAAATCCTTTACGGTGTAAAAACAATTTTCAATAAGCCATGTTTTGAGCTCTTTTTGAAAAAAATTCGCTGGCAATTCTCTAATTTGTTTAGGCAACTTATTGAATATTTTAATTGCCATACGACTCGTGTTTTTGTGGCAAAATGCTGTTCCACACCTAGGTATCGCTAATTTTGTTGGATCCCTGGACTTTTTACCAATCTTGTATGCATTTTCGCTATCTGCTTTACTGAAAAGAGTAGGATGTTTTTTTACAAATACTCCCATTTCCAATATATACAAACATGCCAGCGTTAATAATTTATGCTCTTTTAAAATGGGTCTGCACGATTCCAATGGACCAATACCAAAAACAGCTCTCAAGCACTTTTTTTGAACAATAAAGGCCCTGTCACTGTCTGTAGAATTGCCCCATATTATTAATCCGTATCTTAACACGGATGAGACATATCCATGATAAGCCATCAGAGCGGCATTTCTTCCTACGGTTTTCCTAAGATTTTTTAGTGCAAATGCAAAGCTGTTCAGCCTGTTACATATATTCTCAATGTGTTTTTTCCAATTACAATTTTTATCAATTAATATGCCTAAAAATTTTGTACAGTCAACTTCTTCAATTGTATTACCACGACCAATAACTTTCAATGCTTGATGTGCCATTTTATAGTTACAGAAACTAATATATTTTGTTTTAGAGATGTTGACATTTAAATTATTTTGCTCAAACCATTCCAGTATGGCTTCTACGGCAACATTTATTCGATCCTCATATCGTTCATTTTTGTTTTCTTTATTTATTACAAGTGAAATATCATCAGCAAATAAAACGCACTTGTCCTTTGTTACTGCTGGCAAATCATTTATGTACAGAAGAAATAGTAATGGCCCCAATATGCTACCTTGAGGCACACCATATTTATTTATTCTATATTGAGATTTATACTTTATAACTTCTCTGTCTTTATTCATTCCTAAAATTTCAACGCTTTGTTGCCTATTACTTAAATAATCTTTAAGCCAGTTTAACGCTTTCCCTCTTATTCCGTAACTTTCGCATTTTTTTAGCAGAATATCATGTTTAACAGAGTCAAATGCCCTGCTCATATCAAAAAATATCGCAGTGACTGGTTTTTTCTTATCAATGTTTTCGGTAATTAATTTAATAAGTTGATAGCAAGCTAATGTAGTTGACTTTCCTCTTTGAAAACCATTTTGTTCTGGTCTTATTATTTTATGTTTTTCTATAAATGAGACAATCCTATTACACATTGCTTTTTCATATATTTTTGAAATTACTGGTATTAAGGCCACTGGACGATAATTATTTAAATCAAGTTTACAATTTTTTTTGTATAATGGCTTTACTATTGAGAATTTTAATTTGTCCGGATATTTTTCTTCAAAGAAACTCACATTGATCAAATGAGCTAAAATAGGTGACAGTATATCAGCACATGATTTTATAATATGTGTCGATATATCATCATACCCCACAGCGTTAGTACTATTTAACGATGAAATGATTTTACTTATTTCATTTGGCGTGCAGGGTTCGATATATATACTATTACCATTACCTATGTTATTAATATTAGTCATGGGATTATTTTTATTATTAGTTATGTCTATATTTGTAGAGTCAATAAAGTGATCATTGAAGGCTTCCGCTATTTCTTCAGAATTATCTATCAAAGTGTCGTTTAGTTGAATCGCTTCGATAAATTCTGGACCTCTATATTTGGTTTTATTTTTAATTACTTTCCAGGTAGCGCTACACTTATTTCTGGCTTTCATAATAAAGTTGTCAGAAGCTTGCTTTTTGGACACATTAATACACCTTTTCAATAGTTTCGTATATTTAACATATTTTAATTTATTTTCCCGGGACTTATTTTTATGATATTTCGATTTTAGGTATCTTTTTGAAAGACATGATTTTTTTATACCTTTAGTTATCCATTTTAAAGTAGGTGAATGACAATTGACTTTAATTTTTTGCAAAGGAAAATTTAACTTATAAAAAAGACTAAATATTTCATGAAAATTGTTAAAAGCTGTATTCGGATCCATTTCGTCATAAACATCCTGCCATTTCAGGTTCAAGAGACACTCTTTAAATTTTTCAATATATTCCTGGCTATAATTTCTTTTGTAAATAAATTATAGCTGTTATGCAATTATATATTTAGTAGGTACTCTGCGTCATTGTGATATAGTCTCGATTCGTTCACCTGGGTTACTGTACTAATGTAAATCACATACGTTTCACTTAACTTTGTCACACCGATTGTTTCCGAACGCATACGTTCGGGTCGGCTCGGTGACGGCGACATAATAGCTCAGTAACGAAGCGAGCATTTTAAAAAGGCGGGGCCTAATCGAATGACGTAGCGGTGTTAGGTTATTTTCGTTACGGAATTTCTGGATTCGGTTGCCACGCTCAAGGGCCGCGATAGAAGCTATGCAATAGCTTAAAAACTTGCCTTTTCCATTTTCTTGAGATTAACTCCTACAAAAAAAAAACCGTCAAATTATTTTCAATATTAGTTTATAGTAGTTAGTATATAGATTAAAATTCAATATTAAGCTTGAAGACATCCAAATACATCCACAATTTTCCGTACGATTCATCTGTCTAAACCTAACCTAAATCGTATGAGCGTACTCTAGTCTAGCAGAGCATTGTGGACGCAGAAACAATATACCCGCTGTTTACAAACCGCCGGCTTATTTCGCGTGATCCGCCCTCTGTCTAACACAATACTTTGCTGTGGAAACAGTGACGTCATCCGCAGGAAAGCATTGTACGTACATGGCTGCATTATGCTATTTTGTATACATATTTGGATAGGGACTGGTACTTGCCTAATGATATAAGAGATTAGAGGAAAGTGAAGACAGTCTTCTCGTAAAACGTGCATACATACATATGTACATAAGTAGTAGAATTAATCATGCGATGATTTTAAAAATCAATAGAAACATTTCACTTTAAGGGGATGTAAACTGGGTGCGGAAGAAGGATCACGAGTGGGTTTTAGTCAGTAAGATTCTGACACTCCCACTCCGCCTAGAGCAGAAGAAGTCATTTGATGATTTCCCATCCAGAAAAAAGGGGAAGTAAATTGAAAAAAATCAATCGATTGGAGAATCGTATCCCCAACTCATATCGTTGCCAAGTACACATTTTAAGGAGCAGGTTTCATTGACATAGCTATCCCTTATTAAATAGGCAATGACATTTTGGGGTACAGTATAATTTTAATATTTAAAAGTTTGGATTCTCAATTGATTTTTTATAAATGATTTTGAATAGCTTCATTACAGAAGGTGGCTTAGTCAAATAAATAAAGAAACTTATTAAAACCAGTATTTTAATAATAGCAAACGGTGTAATATGGCAACAAAGAGTGAAATACTTATATAAAATTGTGGGCGCGCGCGTAATCCCGGTATCTTGGTTGAAAATAGGAAAAGAACCCTCCTGGTTCACGCGAAGCAGCGAATGAATTTATTTAGCCACGGCGAAATTAAACACAAATATATTCATAATGCACTCTGAATGTAAGCGGGTTTCGGTGTTCCTGAAATTTATAAGTCGGATATTTTTTTATGGTTGCTATGCATGATCGCGCTGCTTGAGCAAAAAGGAGGTTCGAAGCGACGATCGAGTTTTTCGTTTGGTAGAGCGTCAGCTACCAAGTGCATGTTAAATGTTAAATCTATGACGATTTTATCAAATGTCTTTGGAACATCTTTTGGGGTTTTTTGGGAACATCTTTTGGGTACTTATTTAGCCTGGAAAGTGAACTTGTTGTTATAGCCTGATTAATGAGAGTCATCGATAGCCAAAAGAAGGTGCTACTAACCGTTCTAGATTCGTGCCTACATCTGTAGATAGGCTTAGGCGACTTCCTAATAGAAAGCGATCATCGCGCGAATCGCCGCGTTCATTTGAATGCCAAAACTTATCGCGTCGTGGCGTCGATAGAGGGCGCTATTCAGTTTTGATGAAAAAGTTATCATGGCGATCGCGTACCTATACGCGCAATTATCGCTTTCAATTACGACTACGCCTTACGTTCTGAATCTGGTTGGCGGTGAGATTGATTCTAGAATAATTGTAAATATTTTGAACTTTTATTTTATCTAAAACTGCATTGGAAGACAAAAGCCTACGTATCAATGTACTTTTAAAACTATTTAAATAATATTAGCTTTGTTCCGAAGTTTCCTTCTTCAAATAACCTTTGCATTTTTGCTGAGATTACAGTGTAGCCTGTTTCAGTGAAATCATTTTGTCAATCGCTTCAGTGCTTCCAGAAATTACCCGTGATGAAGAAACACTAATTTTGCCTCTTAAAGTACTAATTCAGATTTAGATAGGTAGAATAGACTAGTTTTTGCCCGCGACTCCGTACGCACATAACCCTCATGAATATGGGTATCATACACAAAAGAATTTTCGTAATCCAACTTGTAGTTCCAGAGATTAGCGCGTTCAAACAAACAAACTCTTCAGCTTTATTTTATTAGTACAGATAAACATGCTTCTGATTACAGTATCAGCAGAGACTAGTGATACTGCTTTGTTCTGATATCTTCAGGTAGGTACGTGTTATTGTTTCTACAATTCGTAATGGACGATGTTTGTATCACTTCAATGCTCATTGGTGGTTACTAATTACTTTAATTGAATGTTTAAGTCGAAATGGAACATGCATATCTATACTAATATTATAAAGCGGAAGAGTTTGTTTGTTTGTTTGTTTGTTTGTTTGTTTGTTTGTTTGAACGCGCTAATCTCAGGAACTACTGGTCCGAATTGAAAAATTCTTTTTGGTTTGAATAGACCATGTATCGAGGAAGGCTTTAGGCTATATATCATCACGCTTAAGCCAATAGGAGCGGAGCAGCGATAAAGAATGTTTTAAAATCGGGGATTCCACGGGGACGAAGTCGCGGGCAGCAGCTAGTTTTAATAATATTTAAACTACCTAACTATGTGGCGCTAAACCCTTCATGAGGAAGGATACATTTTATCAACCAAGCCGGCGAACCGAGTTGAGAAGCTAGATAAAATGACAACGACAGCTAGAAGGATCTTCGTTCAGTTGTTATTGAAACCGTGATATTACCTCATTAGAATACGGAATGTATGATCGTAAATGAAGCAAAATTTATATGAAAAGATCTTAATGTAGATGGCCTTCTGTAGCTTCTGATAGCCTCCATGACCTCCATATTTTGTTTTTCATAATGGGGATGTTTCCTGAGGAATACAAATATGATTCTATTAAGTCCGTCAGATAGATTATTGAAAAATATTGGGCACGTATTTTTTGCTTTATCAAATCTATAAAAATTGATGAAGATAAAAAGCTTCAAAGATCATGAGTGGGGGCTTGTGACGTCACGTCGTGGTAAAAATCGTGACACGAAATGACGTCACACGTGTTTTCAACGCACTGTACCGTCTTCGTTTATTGTTTACGTGAAAAAAGAAAAAATAGGTGTCCAATATTTTTTTTTGGAAATCTATCTGACGGACTAATTAGACTTTTTTAGTTAACTACCCTATTCTCTATTACTATGTTCTTCCGCAAGGTTCTATCTAAGATATGTTCTAGTATTGTTAAGTTATCGAGATCTTAAGCCCGTTGGCTTCCATTTACAAGAGGCAACTGAGCAAAATGGGTTATTATGTTTGTCGAGGGGCAATAGACCTCGGAAGTTATTGTGACTTGTTCTGTACCTATGCGGTTGTTGTGTAGAGGAATTGTCGCCTCATCAAGGGGTAAGCTTATCTTCCATTACTAATGCTACTAACTACTCTAAACGAATATTATAAAGAGGTATAAATTATATTTTGGGTCTCTAATATAGTAATCTCTGGAATTACGGATCTGATTACGAAAATTTTATCACTGACTGGGTATTAAATGTTGATTGAACATCATAGATTCTTTCATACTAAAGTTAGTGAACGAAGAAAAAAACAGTTCTATAAAAGTTTTATCCTACACTAAGGGGTTGAATTACAAAGATCTTGCTTCAGTTTTTCATGATTACACACCAAGTGGCTATACTTTGCCTTTCAGTGAAATGACTTAAATAACTATTTATCTATAAATCATTCGCAGTTACAAAGGTTTTTTCAGATACATCAAAAATCTGCCGTTTTTTCTCGTAGCGTATGTGTCATTATCGTGCAAACAAATTGCAATATCCAATATTCAAAGAACATCCAGCTTGCAATTTACAGAGAATCACGTCAGAAAGCCTTCTGAAATACATCACATTTTCATCAAATTCGTTGTAAGAGATCGAGGTGTTTACTAGAGAAACTTTTCATCTTGTATGCGTGTCGGTGACCGTCTGGCTGCGTCACGACACAGCACGACATCTGCATTATACATGAGATATTTTTGATGAGATCACTCACATTTATGCTATTGACTATGAGCCGTTTTCGTGTTTGTGAGATTTTTTTGAGATGCTTAACACTTGAGTTTATATACTACATAGCTAGTATACTATAAATTTATATAGAATACAGTTGAATATTGTGTAGTGCTAAGGGATTTTCGAGTCTTCTAACATCATTAAAAAGATCGACCTTACAAAGTTGACTGCGATGAACAAATGTACGTTTTTCTGAAAAAAAAAAAAATATCATTTAATGCCAACGAGGTACTTAGTTCATATTTTTCGATGTACGGCTTGATCATTGCCGATTTTGTAAATATCATTGTATAACAATAGCGGATACACAAATTAAAAGAAATAATTCTAAAACTCAGAAATGCACAGAACATATCAGTTCATCCAACCCAATTTAATTGTCACACCAGAGCCAGTTATTTTTGTTCAGCTGGCTGAAGTTGCGGTCAGTGCCGTGAGCGCAATGTCTGCTGTAGACTCGTCTCATGTCCGCATTTGCATAGACGTCGTCTGAAATACATGAAATTTACAGCACATCGCCAAAGCGCCACTTGTCACTGCGGCTAACTCCGTCTGTGCCCGACCTTGCAAAGAGGCATTTAATTAAATTAAACAAAATAAGGACTGTTACGTTATTCAATTTAAGTCATAATGTACCAACTTGACAACATTATAAATCATTTTGGCAGAGAAAGGAGTTTCTCTGAGGTGACACAATGGTGCTGCAGTTCGATTATGTAAACGTCTCGGTGTTACCATAGGTAAAGTCAACATGAACTGAGTTGGTCCATCCATATAAACAAGATGGAATGACAGTTCACTTCAAGCTGTTGACAGAATAGACTGCCTGAGGTTGAATCGATGCAAGATGTTCCAATATAAAATTTTTAACCTACACAGAAGGCATTTTATTGACCAAAAAATTGGCAATGTTGAAAACTTCTTAATTTTCATTATTCGAAGACCTCCTTAATTTTTAATAATGCTGGTTTGATGGCGTTGCGCAAATATATTTGTTCATATTCATTAACAGTATGAATAGAATAGAATACTCTTTATTTTGTACACCGTCTAAGTTAAAGAAAATATAGATGAAAAACATTAAATAGGGTAACACAATGGTCGGTCTTATCGCTAAATGTGATGTTTTCAAGACAACCATTGTATGGATTAATCTACCTTTGTGTGTATCCAGTCATTCCGTTATTTGTGCACGAATAGAAAGAAAAATTACATAATTCAAGCCAATATAGTCGCAATGATCGTAATCTGTGTTACAGTAGCAATAAATGTCAGGAACTTGACAATATATAGTCAAAATACTTTGAAGTACATATTTTGTAATAATGTGTTCACAGTTATTTCACCTCTGACTGTAATCTTATCGTCGCTGTGATGCAAAATCAGAAGTGAAATAGTTGTGAACATACTGTAGATAAAGACTCCTCTGAGTAATATAGGCATCACTTTATGTAGGTACCTACATATATAGATTAAAATATAAAAGTTCCCATCCAGTCCTCCATATAATTGCAGTTTTCAATTTTCAACGCAGGCAGCTTAGCATCAAATCAGCATCTATTTAACTCCAGCTGTTCAACATTCTTCTCGCCAACCCACCTGCGCAAGAGTCATCAAGTCATCAAGGTGACACAACTTCGGAGGATTCCTGAGTATCACTCTACCAGTATGTACTGAGGTATTTACAATAAACCATGCGTGTTATCGAGCGGCTACGTATGCTTTATTTACAAAATATAGGTATATAACATTAATATACGTACTTATAGAGATTCGCTTCCACATACACCTACTTTACTTTTATTAAATATTATGTAAGAAAATTTTCTGATACTTTTTTCATTTAAAAAAATTGATAAACTGAAACGAAAACTATAGTAAACCTTTTTTATTTAACCTTAATAACTAAGTTCTTAAACTTATGTATATAAGTATACCTGAGTACGAGCTTGAGAGATGCAGATACTGAGAGGTCTACACACTGAAGTTCACAACTCCGCGTTAAAATCTGTTAAGTGAACAATAAATCTCTTCTGTTTTCCCAATCTTAGGATTTTTATTTCCAAATTTATATGGGACCAATTCCAAGGTACACCCCTATCCAATAAAACATAATTATCAAAATTGGACTACTCTGTAAAAAGTTATGTGTAGTCAAACATTAAAAAAAAAAAATATTTACGCGTCGACTTGAGAACCTCCTCCGTTTTTTCGTCGGTTAAAAATGTATTTAATTTAATAACTTTGCTCTAATTTATAGCCGTTCAAAGTCCATTTTCTTAGGTCTACTTTCCTTCATTATTAAGACACAGTAGCTCAGATATATCAGGGATCCAAGTTCATCCAAGCAACAAAGAGTATGAATAGCAGCATATTCTGTGCTATAGTGTTTTTGGTTGTTTCTTCGTTTTTTGAACACCGACTTCCGAGATTAAAGATATTTTTTCCTTGTGTTTTAGAAGTCGATTGTATTTTATCTTAAAAAGTAAAAATTAAAAATCTTTTTTATATCATAATACAACAAGTATAAATAATTTTCATTTCAGAAGTCGGTGTTAAAAAAACGAAGAAACCATCAAATACACCGACTTCCGAAATTGAAGTCATCTAAAATAGAAGTAAAATTTATTTTATCAAATTTTATTAGGTCAATAACAAAATAATTCAATGCCAATTTTTTTTATTTATTAAAAATTGTTCCAAAAAATAAAAAGCGACCTACTGTTTCTTTTACTCGAACACCGATAGTTCTGTACAAACTCGTATGTAGATATTTTTTCGATTAAGGGTATCTAGTTTTAAGTTTCTCCCTAAAATGTAGGGTTATTCCCTGAGTACCCCAATCCCCGAGACCCCCATCCCGGAGAACCACGAATACGATACGAATAAACTGATTACATTTATTTTTGTTATTTTATCTATTGTTTTCGAGTTGTACTGCCGCCATGAAAAGTGTAAAAACTAAATATCATGAAAGCACTTTGATTTGAAATTTTGTACAATGTCGAATCAAAGTTTTAAAAATTAATTTGTGCTCCGACTTCGGCGACTTATATTTGTATGTAAACGATGACCACTTTCAAACAAGTCAAAATTTTAAATTTGTTTATAACTGGAAAATGCGCCTTTGGCCCACCTTAACAATTGAAGCCCAAGCCCTAGCCATATAGTATAAAACATGTTGATTAAGCAGTTATGTTGAATGTGTACTATACTTGAAACGTCATCTTCAGCTATGTATTGAAAACATTGGCCACATTTTATCAGTTAAGCTTAAATAGGTAGATAACGAATAAAATTAAAAAGTATTTTGGTAAAATGGAACTCACCCTGTCTTACTTTCAATACGTTTTAGAATATTCATCCTGTCTCGTTTGCCAACTTTCAATACATTTCAATATGCTTATTAGTGACACCATCGGATGATACAGTAATCCAGTGACAGTGACAGTGACAGTGTCCTATGCGTGATTGTAAGTCGCCTGGACTGTGTTTATGTGGGTCGCTGTTGTGCAATTACTCATGGGTTGTCGCAGCGGTGACCCACAGTTATTTGTTTATGTTGTTAGTTTTATTTTTGTTTTGTTTAGTGTCAGTGCTTACTAGCATAGTCGTAAGTTGTACTAACAATTTTTTGAGTCATGGATACTTGTGTTTTTTTTTTTCAAATCAACGGGTGCAGTTCCTGAATAGGAATATTATGTTTTCAAAATGATGATGATGATGGATGATTTATTTTTCGTTTTCATCGAATCGGGTTCAAGACTCTTTGTGATTTTTTCAATTCTAACAGTCGGATTTGGTCACCCACGTCCACATGAAAAATTCACCCTGTATTATCATCAACGTATATTAAACACAGATGGTTGATGATAATGACCATCGCGTAACTGAAAACTTGCTCAGTACTTACTCCCGAAACCGGAACTATACCTACAAAATGGTGATTAATTTGAAATAATTTCCGAATGCTTTCGTTTTTTTACCTATGTTTTAAAAATGTTATCAGAGAAAAATTATTGTACCTTCCATATTATTATTATTTGAATCTTAGCATGCACTTTTTAGTGGAAATTAATAATTAAAATACTTAGACCCGTTAGATGTGGAAGAGTTTAAAAGTGATCAAAGTTTTTGTAAAAACTGCACAATCTATGCACCATGCAAGATTTACTACAAACAGGATCTCAGCGAGTTCAGCGTTGCATAGGTACGGCTAAACTCACACACATATGTATAACTTCTTGTATAAATAAAAAAAATCGTTTCATAATTTAGGCTTTAATTAACATTATAATGTAATTTAGACGTACTTTTTTACGTACATTAAAATTAATCATTTCATTAGACTAGAAGATATTATACAAAAATATCTTATTACGTATCTACGATCTAAAAATTAAAGTCTTATTTTTTACTTTACTTTGCTTGCAACTCAAAGGTTTTTAAACATAATATTCAACAAATAACTACATTTAATTTCATATCCGGCTGCATATACGAAAGTATGATTTTTAACTCTATCTCACTCACAGTCATTTTCATTAAGCTACAATTAAAACATAACATTACACCTGTCTTTCCCTTCGAGGGATTCAGTTGTCTAAATAATGCACAAACATTTCACCATTTATGTTAAAGTGTCATTCTTGGGCCTTCCAGATCGACCCTCACTTACAAAAAGAATCCCATAGGAATAACTCAGTAACACTTTGGGATGACTTGGGAATCAAATCCAAGATCACTAAATCAACTGGACTGCCCCGGTATCACTAAACTAATTAGATAATATTTTTTTAAAGATACTTGTGCCTCTATATTTGTCATATAATAAGTACTAACTGGTCAACTTTAAGTATTCTTAATAAATATAAACGTGTTTTCACAGCCGTGAAGCTAAAATCTTCAGGTACTTTGGCCACAAAAATAAATGTCAACTGGACCACAGTATCAAATCTTTCAAGTTCCATTTCTGTTTCTGACTTATAGTAGTATCTTTTCTCTCATTAGTAAAACATTTTTCAAAGAGTAAACATACAATACAATCAATTTTATTCTGTAACAATAAGCAAACCCCTCTTTATTATTTTATGTAGAAGAGAGAAATCTGTATGGAACTCTTTATCGGTTTGGCTCCTTGAAATAAACTAAATTTCTGCCTTTCCTGGCAGAAGAGTGCCGAGCACTAGAGAGAGTATTTCCAAATACTTAATATTTTAATTCCACCTACAAAGTAATCAGTCCCTATGTTTGAGGTTGTTCCGCATCTATCTTCTTCTGTTTTCTTTCTTTCATGACCAAGTATAACATATCGGGGATCCACGTGACGAGGAGTATTACTAAGAGAATATTTTGCGCTGTTATACATGTGGCGTAGCTGCCAGAGAAATCTCTTATCCATCCGAGGAAGTATCCGACTGGAGGCACAATGATGCCCATAGTCAACATGCCGAGACCGACCGCCGCTGGCACCTGATCCATCCTGCAGTTCTCAGATATCGCGATATTCCTCGCAACGATGATCATACTTCTGCCCACGCCGTAGAAGCAAGACATGACGATCAACACTTCAATGTTAGTTTGATACGCCAAAACTGAAACGAAAAATCTAATTTTAGTAACAGAATCTCCTAACAGATACGAGACTTTAAGGTGAATATGCTCATTATTCTTTTGGTGAATATATGAAGATCAAATTCTAATCGATAATAATTTTATCATGGATGTATAATTTTTCCATTTTTTATTATTCACGTCTTAAGTGGATAGATAGTGTAAGATTAGGTGCTTGAGAAGATAAGTGTATGACGTACTTTGTCTGACGACTATGAGCCAAATGCTTGTCATGATAAGCATCCATCTGGCCTTGATTTTGTACTTGTCCTGGAAGATTGGCAAGATCAAACGTCCCGCTATATCTGCACCAGCAACCGCTGACATACAGTTTGCAGTCTGCTGCTTATCCATCGACGCCACATGCTGTAAAATCAATGATGGCATGATTAAACACTGTTGCAATAACTATCCGAGTTACATCCGTTTCGTGACTTGAATCATGAACCGCATCTATGTCTTTGGATCTTGATATAATGGACTTTGCTACGACTTAACTTGTATTTAATAATCTTAATACTTTGTTCTAGTTTAGTATTGTTTTTGTTTTGTTAAGTGTGTCCGAGTTTAAATATGATTTTCAAAACGTTACTCATCTCTTAAAGATGTTTATAGTCAGCACGAGTGCATTCTAAAGAAAGCGGAAGATGGTAGACACTACATGGCTATTAATTTACTGTCACAATACACAAAAAATATATTGCCTGTTTGTATCAGTTGGATACCAACATCATGAGTAATATGTTGAAAAGTGATGATAGAGAGACATGGCACTAATTCATACAGTGATGATCACAGTATTGTTGAATGAACAATTTTACAGTAAATAGATTAAAAGCGGAGGATTCTATAAATATTGATAAGGTAGTAATTAAATAAGAATTAGTTCTTATCAGCGTTGTAATCGAATTATCACACCTGCACGTGCTTTAGGTGAACACACTCTCACGAATCGTTGGCATGAAATTATTCAGCAGTATTTATTTATGTTGCTTTTTGTGCTTTTTTTTGCTCCGGTAGCAGTATGAAGCTGATGATTTATTTAAATACCAGCTTACCTTATGCTACTTTGTCTGGGTCATGTAAGAGAGAGAGAAAAATACCGTTTTTACAACCTGTTTCATTGATCTTCAGCTTTTGTCGGTCGTAGCTTGAAGTTATATATACATATATATATATACTCCTCGATAAATAGGCTAACCAATAGACAAACCCTTCAGCTTTATTATATAAGTAAGTTTAGATATTTTTAATTGGATTTAAATGCTAACACGTATAAATTGTAAAGTGATGACTATAAGCAATAAGACTGACTAAAAGAAAAATATTGAAGCAGTATTGCTTCAATATTTTTCTAGTTAACCTAATGAAGTTTATAGAACTTCACAAATAACATCATTTCAATGAACCGATATCAATAATAATAGTCAGAATGAATCAATTATGATTAAAAACATTAATAAATATGTTCGTATAATGTACCTATAGTACGAAAACCGATAAAAGAGCTTCCATTAATAATCTTATTTGCTATACATTGTGGAGATAACATTATTAATTCACACTTAATTATATTTTGTAGTAGCGTTTTATCGAGTCGAAAGTAACTCTCTGAAAAGAATGTTATATTCATAATTTTACATTAAACTTAATATCTTGCTGACTTATTGTGTTTAATAAAAACTATTTTCCGCAGAATATGATGTTACAGTAGGTATCTATACGTATAGGTATATTTGATTATGATGATTGAAAACCTGAGAGTCATTTTGTTTTTAATTATTTGTGGGTACCTATTATTAAAATGAACAAATAAAAAAAAATGCTGTGAAACACACATAAACACTGATGTTCTAGAATCAGAAGTTTAGAGACAATATGACATTTATCACCCACACTGGCCACGTGTTGTGGATTACGGGTACAACCCACACTGGGCACGCGTTTTTGATTACGGGGCATTCTTTCTATAAAAAAGAACATGTCCCTGCGTTTCAGGAGGTTTATAATTATTATAAAAAAAACGTTTCCCCACACTATGACTTTACATACAATCTCACATACACAAACAACCAGACCCGGAACAACTATCTATAGGCCACACAAATATTTGTCCCGTGCGGTAATCGAACCCACGACACGTAGCTCAGCAGTCAATGGCTCAACCACTGCGCCAACCGGGTCGTCGAAATATGAATATGAAACAAATAAGAATAATAACTAACCTGTAAGAAAAAGGGGAACAGCATACTGAAGTTTTGAATGGAAGTAACGGCCAGGGCTGTGCCGATCACTATGTTGAGGAACCGCATGTTCGACAGCAGGGAGATTCCAAAAAGGTCGTACAGTTTCTTCAGCATGTTCTGTTTTTGTGGTGACGCTGATACATGTGTGGATCCTGAAATAAAAGAAAGTAGGAAGTAGTAGGAAGGAGTATCAGTACTTTAGCAAGATAATCATTTAGATTGATCAGTCATTAGTGTCATTACACTGCTTCCGATATAAGGAAAAAATAGGCTGGGTCGCTATAACCAGAAACGGTGAAGAGGACTAGTATAATACCTAGATGCCACGCATTGCATACCATGTATTAATAGGATGAACGAATACAAGTGCCAAGTTATTAAGCTGGTCACTTTGAACTGCAATAACTTCGGATTGGCTAAGAATTCTAAGAACAAATAAAACATACATTTAGGACGTGCCATTTTAAAAATCGTTTTCTTTATAAAGACTATTTTCAGAAAAATATGAAAAATCATACGTGACGTACATAGGTACAAGTGTTCGTCAATAACGATGCAGCGAATATATTTTGAGTGCGGAAACTGAAAGTATTATCATTACCTCATATACTTTGGAGTGTTTTGAAATAACCGATAGTGATCACGATAAGTATCGGTATAACTTATTAATAGGTACTATCATCATAATATTTTTGTTTACTACAATATCTAGTAGGTAACTAATAGGTACAAGTATCAGAATATACCAACAAGAACCTTAGCAACATAATAGTCGAAGAAAAAAGCTAAAAATTAGACTATATAACGTGTAACAGACTAAACGCAATACCTGGGCCTCAAGTCTGCCATTACAATATTGTCAGAATAGTCTGTCATTGATTTCATACTGGTTGATTTTGACAAGTTCGGTAATCTACTAATATAAAAGCGTCATTATGACTTTCCAATGGTCAACCACTGACACTCCATTGAAAGAAATGCCATAGAATGGTATTCTCAAACATAATGACAAGTTAATGACAAACGTATGCGGTATAATCTGCTAAAATTTTGATAGTTCCCTTGATCAGGTACCTACCTTTAGAATGTACTTGTGCAGTCATTGCTTTTAATAGCTCGCTTATCAAAAATTATTAAGAGACAATTGACCAACCAATGATCGACCATTATGAATTTAGCAGATTACGAACTTTTAGCGAAATGACAATGGGATCGTGTTGGAATGTCAAATTTAGAAAAATAGCAGTTTTGGTGCCCTTATAACTGATCATTGTACTCATAATTTTGAACAACTTTTATCAGGGACCAATCCCAAAATCACGAAAAAAAGACGTGTGAAATTTATGAGGCGGTCGTATTTTTTTCGCGATGTCTGTGATGGTCCCGTAGTGAAAGTTGTTCATAATTATGGGTACAATGAAACCTTTGAAAGTATTGCGTTTATTCTGTCACGCGTTGTATAGTCTAATAATAATAATAATAATATTCCAATCTAGCAGCGCCCGCGGTTTCACCCGCGTAGTTTCCGTTCCCGTAGGAATACTAATATAGCCTGTAATACTCAGGGTGAATGTAGCTTTCTAGTGGTGAAAGAATTTTTGAAATCGGTCGAGTAGTTTTTGAGTTTATTCGTTACATACAAAAATACTAATCTTTTCTCTTTATAATATTAGTATAGATGGACCACGTAATAATTTTGAACCTATTTAAATACCTGGTGTACATGTTGAACGAAATAAAAAAATGTCACGTTTAAGAGATATAATAAAAATTACAATAAGTAATATATGTACCTATGTAGAGTTTTAGACTTACGTAAATAATAAATGATTATATTGTACACTTTATTATTTTTTGTAAATTATTATGATTGAATTACTGAGTACATTGAATTTAATTATAGTGCCAATAAATAGCACTAATGCACTAAAAGACACAAAGATTTGATTCTTAGAGAAGAATATTTAGGTCTATTTTCCTTAAATGCCATTTGAGGCGTAGACAATACTATTACAATTATTTGAAAAACTTCTAGTAACGATATTTAATTGGAACGTCTACGAAAAGGACCTTGATTATTAATGAACATTGATAGAAACTATCGACGCACTGACTATCACCCATATTCTACGTGACTGAAACCTGGACTTAAGACTTCCTCAGTCAATTGACTGATTTAAGTAAAAAAAACTGAATTCAACGATGTTTATCTCAACTTATTTGTCAATCTGATGGATTGATTAGTCGACTCGAAGAGATAAATTTCAGAATGGAATAAAAAACTGAGTACTTCCTAAAATCTTCACATTATGTTCAACAAGAAAGCAGTAAGCCAAAAAAAAAATCAATCTTAGACTTTTAAATTAACACAGAAACATTGCTATACTTACCATTTAGACCATTAGCGTCTGATTTATTTATTTTCCCACCGTTTAGTTCTTTATTGCTGAGGGCTTTCTTGCTTTCCCAGTTTTCTTTGCCATTTGCCTGATTTTGTGCGTCACTGTTGGTTTGAGACATTTTGCTTACAATAGCGTCTTTGGGTTTCTCCTGAAGTAAGTGTAGGTTTTCATCTACCGGTACTTCTTCTTCTACTTCCTTCAAGTGCCATTCTACTGGTTGTATTAGCATTGTTCCGGCGATCTAAAATAAACAAAATACCCAATATAATTTCTAATTATATTTATATTATGTGATCTATTCGCTAACTAATGAGAGACGATTCTGTCTATATGTCTAAGGTATTGCGATAAGTAGTTCTATTTCATTTTTATTTTTATGTGTATATAATACTAGGTTCTGCCAAAGTTGGAACTCCGAAAGGCCCTTCTCCAAGGTCTAATCGATTCCTGTTTTCCCAAATTTCATCCAAATCTGTTTAGCCGTTAAGATGTGAAGAGGTAACAGACAGACGTAACTTTTCCCTTTATAATTCAGTATGGTTCACTAAAAAATATTAACGAATGAAATTGGGTTACTACATTTTTATGTTAAAGTTAAATATTCGATCAGATCAGATCATCATAACAGTCTACGAACAAAACAAAAGAACGTTAAGTTTCTTACGTAAACAAGTCATAAAATAGTCACTAACCCCGTGTAAACTCAAAGAGGAGAGCAGCAAGCATGCGCCACGGAACCCGAAATGTTCCAAGAGGTACCTCACTAAGTGCGGCATTAGGGTCTGTCCTACACCTGTGCCCACGTTAGCGAGACCCACTGCACGGCTCTTCCTTAGCTTGAAGTAGCTATTGATAGCCACAAATGACGAGTTTTGGATGAAACCCAAACCCAAACCTGGAACAAGCATAATACATTAGTTATTTTACCAAACAATACGGATTTTAGATGAAACAACCAATGTCCGTGGTTGGATTTGGATCATTCTAAATATTAATGGATGGATTTTCGAATTATGGGTCTGCGTTTCTGGGGCATGGTGCCATGATAACTTCTAAAGGTTCACAGAACCATTGTAAAAAAAGCACTACAGTTCGCATCTATACAAGCAAAGAAATTGTATTATGTCAACACACAGCACTTTTGTTAATTTAAACCAGCCCCAATCCTCGACTACACCGCATTATGCTAAACAATAAACATTGAACAACAAACAAGACAGTCTTACCTAATAGGACGCCGTAAGTTAACACCAAGTGAAAGATATTTGTCGAAAATCCGCTGAAGAAAATTCCAGCAGTACAGAAACACGCTCCGGTTACCGCTACAAATCTTGTTGATGTCAACTTAACAACGGCCCCGGCTATTGGACCTCCGAAATTAGTGACGAACAACATTGTACTCATTACTATGGCTGCTCCTTGAGTCCTGTGCCCCATCGCTTCTAATGCATCTCCATATAGTAAACTGAATAGTGACAGCATCGATTGATTGAAAATCTGTAATTGGAGAATCATGACTTAGTGTACTGTGAATTTTGTGTATTTTTTCTTTGAGGCAGTCGGCAATCCCCCAATCTGCAGCACCACAGCTTGGAGGATTGTTATAGCAACGCAGCATGTTGAAATATAGCTGCAGTAAGCATGTAATTGCACCAATATACAAATGAGCGTCATCTTTCTCAATGAAAATGCATTTGGACTAAGCAATTGTCTTGACATTTCTGCAGGGCTTCAGGTCTGCTATTACTTTATAGTAAAAGTAAAAAAACCATTATACTATATATACTAAAAATAAATCAATGATAGACCTTTCTGACAATAGTGACTGTACGGGGCGGACGTGATCGACTGGACTGTAGGGTGGCCAGGGTAGGTTATCCTATTCTTCAAAAGTGGACTGTATGGTGACAACCCACCTAGGTATAAATGATCCAGACGCGTTGACGCTCCGTCTATAAGCTACGGGCCATGAGGATGCAACCCTTAGTTGATTACTTGCTATACTTGCTGTTATTGACACAGTATATAGGGGTAGGTATAGAGGGCTTACCAATAAAGTCACAATAAAACACTATTTAACTTGTTCACTATTCACTTAGCGATTTGAAGGGTGAAATTCGCGACTATATGATTCTACATTTAGGTATAAGCTCAAACTATCTTGCAAATGACTACAAATTCTATAAATTTCTATGTTACTATTGTACGGCGTAACTATACCGTATCGACACCCAAAAAATCACCGTGTGTGATGAAGTTTATTAACTTAAATTTTCACTATGCTAATTCTAGATTTTAGGCTATATCTAGGCTTAGGTCTATGTGAGTAGGGGTTGTCGTACCTTCATGGATAGCCCTCGGTAGGCTCCATACAGCGGAGACAAATTCACCCCTTCATCCCCCTCCATGTAGGGGTGGGATGCCGAAAACTATACAAAACTATTGTAGGCGCGAAGCTATTACCTACTTGGGGTGAATTTACCGTAAAACTATGCTAGGAGGGCTATACAGCTATATGTATCTCTATAGATACGACAACCCTCTACAAAACTACATATGTTTCAACCCTGTCACTCAAGGGGTTGCAATTCTATAAGCGTATATGTTTCAGGGGGATAAAAATAAACAGTTTTATTTAAACCTAAATTACGGCTTTATGCCTGCATACACTATAGACATCTATATATCCCCTGAAAGGATTTTTCAAGGCGGTTCTATTTCAGACATTTAGAAGTCTAGAATCTAGACTTGTATTTTCGGGAAAGGAAGAGGGTAGATGCAAAGTGTTTTATTTTTGTGCATACATTCACCAGGGCTATTTATCAAAAACCATTGACCAATCACGTACCAGCACCCTCCTGCTCTGTGATTGGTCAGTGTCGCTTTTAGCTATGCGACTACCTTTGACCTGAATATTTCGGGTCTCAATTACCAAGCCCTTTCTATTTACCTATGTATGTCTGTTTGTGTGTGTATATACCTCGATTACCTTATATACCACCGATTACCTTTTATATACCTTTATATACCTTGATTACCTTCATATACCTTCGATTACCAGGGTTACCATGTGTTTACTGTTATGTGTAAGGGACAGGATACCCTACCTAACTATATTCTATTTACTTGGAAGAAATAAAGGCTCCAAGGGCTTATATACTGCCTCTTGAGAGCAAACAACTGTAACGAATGTGTTTTATTTCAATAACAAACTATGTATCAACTATAGCTACCTATAACTATCTATACTATGCAGCTTTATTTGTTACAGCATTCTATGTGCTAACTAACTACCTATAACTACCTATACTATGTAGTCGCGGTTTTATTTATTTGCAACATTCTATGTACTACTATAGCTACCTATAACTACCTATACTATGTAGCTAAGACGCATCGTCGCGAACAGTGACAATAGGGTCTATCATTGATTTCATAATGGTTTGTTTTGACAAGTTCATCATTATGTCATCATTATGACTTTCCAATGGTCAACCACTGACACTCCATTTCAAAGAAATGGCATAGAATGGTAATTTCGTACATAATGATAAATGAATGACAGACGTAGGCAATGACAAAATTATAAAAATAGCAGACTTGGGCCCCAGGTGAAGTGTTTGTATACATTTTGACTATCTACGGTTCAGCATTTATTTTGACTTTCAGATTTTGACATTGTTCACGATGACTATAATACAATAATATAATTTAGAAAAATATTGATGTACAATTAATTAAGTAATAATATAATATTTTGGTTGCTAAATAAAATAATATGACAATTATGTTATCATAACAGAAGTGCGCAAAATTTCGTTACTAATACAAACACGGTTGTTTATCTTCCGGCCAATCAATATCAGTGACTGATAAATTGGTAGCTTCCCTAATGTGGGGTTATGTTGTAAATTAAATGGCCTTCTAGTTACCTTGTCAAAGATAATGCTCGAGTATGTCCTGTTTTTGTTTTTCTCGCTTAATTTTGTGGTTCGTATAAGGAAAATAGAATAGATTTATATGAAAACAGTCTTAAAAATAGTTATTAAGTATATACATTTTTTTTTAACTATGTTACAAAATTCTCACTTAATGTTTGGTTAAAAATCAAAAGGTCTAGTTCTGGTTCTGGTTTTCAAAGACGATGACAACTGTAGTCAAAACTTTACGTCACGTGTTGGATGCACATTCCAATCTGATTTAGACTTTTAGAGAATGGAATAATTTGGTCTAACACCTTAATTGAAGTTCAATCACAAGTCCCCATACAAGGCCCCACAGGGTCAGTGCCTGCTAGGGTTGCGGAATTTGTTCGAAAGAGTCACCGCGGCCTTGGAACGCAAAGGGCACAAGAAGGATCACGGGTGGGTTTTAGTCAGTAAGAGTCTGACACTCCCTTCCGCTCCGCCCAGAGCCGGAGAAGTTATTTCATGATTTCCAAAATTGAGATCCAAAAAAAAAATTACTGCAACAGTCAACTTAACTACAGGAAAAACCTAATGGAAATATGCCAGGTCAACACGAAAGGTGACCTTATCGCTGAAAGTAATCTTTAAAGATAACCTTCGGATGGATTATAAAGAAAAATAATAATGAATGAGCCTGAATTTGTAGGTATACTAGGGTAAGCCGTATCGTTCGCAGGCTGTAGTTTTTAATGAGATATGATAAACAAATACTACTTACATTAGATATGGCTGTCCCCACTAACACCATCCACCCCCATCCTCCGTCGGGCGGTACTAATTTCTTTACTTTCTGTGTCTTTGGTGATGCCACCAATGCGTTCTTTTCCGTCGACATTTTGGATTTGATTTGTTTTTCTATAAATTAAATTAGCATTATTTTGTTTTCAATTGTTTCTTCTTTTGGCTCCTGCAACAAAAACAATATTATATTTAAAAAGATATTATATATATTTCAAGTTGGATTCACGCGCAAATGGTGTCAACGAATTGTATTGCTGTACATGTTATTTTAAAACCATAGACTTTTTGTAGTTTTGTTGTGTAGGAATAAATAACAATGTCTGTGCTTTTTTGTTCAAGATTTTAGGCGCTCTTGTTTCGGTGACAAAGGGCAGATTTACACTTTTTTTTTTTTTTCAAAAAATAAACGTCATTTCAATTTATTTAAAAAATATGAAATAACAAATCTGGCATCTAAAGAGATGACATTTACGGAAATATATCCGTGTAATTTGTTTCAAGTATGGAATTCCTATTTCTTGATTCGATTTAAATGCTACGTGTTTCATAAACATTGAAATTTACTCAACAACATCATTAAAAAGGTTGTAAGTGCATAAGTTGTACTGATAATTAGGTATCTAGTCACAACCAGATAACAGTGTAAACAAATTTCGCCCACTTGTTGAACATCGTCAAACCAAACATTCGTACTAGTATATCATAACACGCTTCATCAAACATCATTCTCCTAAGACTTTTGTACAACCTTTCTGGTATCTGGCAACTGCATATCCACATATCCACAACCCAGTAACTGATTAATGCTGGCTAAAAAGCTCGGCGACTGTTTTCATTTCGACACTGCTCCTTCTTCGCTACCTAACTATATTTGGATACGTAAAAGCAATAGAAGATTCGTAGATTTACGCAAAAGATACGAATCTCTGTCCAGTTACGTCGTTTTACGAGTGGGGTGTGTCTGATATGATAGTGTTATAATTAGATTGAGTTCATACTGGCGACCTTTTTATCTTAGTGCCAACAGTCATAACGGAATTATACAGTTTTTTACCCTATATCAGTGTTTGCGTTGAAGAAAACAAAAGCAAATCGTTGCTTTGTTTTTGTAATGAGTTATTACAATATTGATCGTGTGGGGTCGTTGATAAATAAATAATTGCTATACTATGCTCCCGCAAGGAATGTTAAGTGAGGAAAATTAAGTTCTGGTTTAAAAATAAAGGTCCCAAATGGTCATGTTTACTAATGTTGCTGTACCAATCTCTCAGATTGAGAAGAGGTCTGTGTACCAGCAAAGGGAACGTTATAGGCTGATAGTGACCACTCCATATCTACCCATTGTTTCAGGAAGGCACTATTTTATTGATTTTATGGGGTAACAGATTTTACAAATATTATAATTCGCAGTTGCGTGAATAACGTATTACTTAAGTTTTTTAAATCTTGTTTTCCATCTTTTTAAGATACAAAGATGGAAAATCCACGATATTTAATGAATTAATATTCAGCGTGTTATTTCTAATCTAGGGCAAAAGTTCAAGTAATGATCCTATCCTATCAATTAGCACTATCTGTAAATACTTTGTATCAACAGTATAGCAGGTCAAAGCCCGCTCACACGTTGCTACCTAACAAAGATTTGTCTTGAAGTAAAACCATTATGTAAATATTTTTATAATATATAATCGAAGTAGTGACTTGTGTAATCTTTATCTACGATCCAATGTCCATTGCCATTTTGTATCTGATGTTATAATAAACTATGTTTGCGATGCGTTTGATTCTAAACAGTTTTGTGACCTTTCCTCATAATATTTTGACAGATTAAAGTAGTAGTAGTATATTAGTGATAATTATTAGCTACGTATTTTAATTGTGACTTTGTTGTTAAGTATTATTACAGAGCGTTCCTGTTCTTGTTCATTGGGTGACCAGCGACAAACAGCATCTGTCAGGCAACTTTGCTGAAATATTGTCGTAACACATTAATTAATAAAAAAATACATACATCATTTATGTTTTCGAGTTGATTCAAACACAACTTAACGGTTTAACGGATTTGGTTAAAATTTCGCACACAAGTATGTTAAATGAGTTTAATTCCCGCTACATAAATGTAGTTTGACCATGCTGGTAAAGACGCTAGTATGATCTATTATTGAAATATATAATAGAAAAACATAGATGTCGGGGTAGTTGACTCTTCACGCTAAACATAAATCTCATTTTAACTTATAAGAAGAAGAAAACCGACAGACACCAGCGACCCGGGAGAAAAGGGAAAATATGAAAATGTTATTCCTCTTACGACCCAAAAAATGTAAAATATCCGGCAGGGATAAAGCTGTATAAAGATTTTTGTTTTTTTCTACGAACACAGTCCTACATTGATAACGCGGTATCTACATATTTTGCGTTTACGCCGTATGACGCATTCTTAAAGATCCCCTTTTTCGCTCGTACTGAAACTTCCGCACTGTGAAAAATATTGTATGGTACTTTGAACTGTGCGTTGATGCAATACGGTGCTGTGTTGTTTTTTTTATTTATGTTGTTTGATGATTAAAGTAAGCCTGAACTAAAAATAGAAGAAAAGTCTTGCTGTTTTACGTTAACGGGAGTTTTTAAAATGGTGCACTATGACAAAACCGCCTATGGGTAGTCTATTTACAGTAACTACCGATTAATAATCTCTAAAAATAATTGACGAAGACAAAAATCAGAAAAATCTGCAACTTAAGATGTAAAGAGACTAATTGAAAATCTAAATCCGCATATAATCTTGCGGTTACATAAGAGGTGTGTTACCTTGCTTTTCATATTAATGTTAACCTTCCTGATTGCTTGAACAGTAATACATAGTTCAGTATCAAAAGTGATGAAACAATGACAATCATAATAGATGCAATTTTACGATTTTACTTGAAGAAAAACTAAAGTGAAAGTTTTAAGTAGCAATTTTAAATTTAGTAAAAATTTATAGGTTTTTTTATTTAGTGTCGCTAATGCAAGGCTATCTATAACTCGATACCTACGATATCTATACTTAACATGATTACTACAAAATAGGAACAACTGAAACCAAACAATTAAAAAATTGTTCCTGAGTGTCTAGAAAAAAAAAAAACTATCATCAACCACGATTGTGTTTATAACCGGGCATAATTTTAGTTAACAGTGTTTTTTTTTTTATTTATAAACATCAAAATTAAAATCTCTTCAGAAAAAATCAAATCAAATCAAGTAACTTTGGAACGAAGTATACTGTTCCTTGTACGGTCTGAAATCCTGAGTCTGAAGACAATCCCGAGTTCTTTAAGAGGATACTTCGTTTCATTGCTCGATGGTAGACCGTGAGAGTTGACCTTTAACGTTGCGTTGATGACCACGTGTGCTCCGTTTTGAAACATTTTTCACGTTGTTTTCAAGTGTAAGTGCAACGTCATATATCACTCAGTTAGCAAATGATTGAGGCACAAAGAAACGGATTACATTTTATAATGTCAATAGTAAGGTACTTTAGCAGCAACATTATTGCTACTACACTGGTTGTTAAGATAAACTAAATCAACGTCAGAGTTATAAGAAGCGTGATTCATAAATCATTTTCTGCTACCTATGAACATGATTGCAAAAACTTGGAAATCAACGGAGTCATTTGTTTTTTTCTTTAAACAGATTATTATATAACTATATAGGTATCTATTTATAGAATCTACTAGCTTTTGCTCAACACTTCGTACGCACATGCCCAGTGTTTTCCCGTTCTTGTGTGAAATTCCGGGAAATCTTCTCTTAGTACTCCCCTACACACTCCAAGGAACCTACTACATGCCAAATTTCAGATTTCTACAGCCGATAGTTTCGGCTGTGCGTTGTCTATTAATCGGAAGAGTTTTAAATAATAATATCATATATTATTTTTGAGTATTTTGCGCTTCGATCAATAATACACTAGATAAAGGATCAGGAACAAAAATATGTCGCTCAAGTGGTCGCGCTTACACACACATAAACATTTATATTTCATACTACAAAATACAGAAAAAAACTTTAATCACATTAAAAACTGCAGTTTATTGTAAACCTTATTTCTCATACATAAAGTTTAATTACGATTGCAAAATATTTAAATTAGGTCCTTCTATCATCGGAGAAAGCTCAAAAGCAATAAATTTAAAATGAATTGAAAATAACTAGTCATTTTTATAATAAGTAAAAAATATTTATTATATAAAATAAAACTTAAAATCAAAGCAATACTTAACGTTCAAAACAATTTGTTCATAATTTCGTTTTTATTCTATTTTGGAATTAGATGTAGTTCTTGGTATTACATTTCAATGCTCAGAACACAGTAAGTATTGAAAGATGTAGAGTTGCAGTTTTTTTTTTTTTGGAAATGGTACGTTTGTATGGTGGCAAATATTTTGGACTGATTTAAAAAGTACTAGGAGTAAGCTAGTACAGTATTTAGTTAGTTTGTTACGACATTAATTTTATTATATTATTATTCTATTAATTTTAAGCGGGTTGGCACATTGTTAACAATCAGAATTAACAAATATTTGTATTAAATCAGTTTATTTAAACCGCACTATTTATTAATTTAAAGATTAAGTAAATAAGAGTTTTTAGTAACCTACGCCTTTGCGTGTTTCCAGCTAGTAAAATTAGTGATAGACACAATTTTAATACTAGAAATAAAGACAAATTAGACCAACCATTTTATAGATTAGCTAAAGTACATACATCTTTTATGGGGTACTGTGTTAAATGTTACAACAAAATACCTTGTAACATATTAGAATTAAATGAAAGAAAATTTAAAACTTTTATTAAAACCACCCTTTGTAAACAAGCATATTAGGTACAAATTAGAAGATTACATTCAGGATAAGAATGCTTGGAAACATGCTGATCTGCTCCATAGGGCAATCGAGGGTGTAGACAAAATCAAACTAGTTTATTAATGTGTGAATTATATTTATGAATGCATTTTTTTTTTGTGTCTTGTACTTTTTTTCATTTTATTATTTCAATATTTGTAAATATGTGAGTACCATGGGCATGAGATATTTAGAAGTTTACCTCTGCTGGTAATACTTTGTTCTATAACTAGTATACTTGGTGCATTGTCCTCACATATATGAAGTATTTATTGTATTACCAAATATTGTAAAACATTGATTTGAAAAGAGTAACTATGGAGTTTCTTGTCCGTTCTTCTCCAAAAGAATCTACCTTTGCGAATGGACGCTAGAGTCACTTAATTTATGATAATTTTTATTGATGACGTTCAAAAGTGCCGTTAATGACCTAATTGAAATAAACGTTTTGAGTTTTATGTCCAGTCTATCAAAATGAATCGAACATACTGTCGAATTTTTATAGAGTTTATATATTCCATCTCCTCTTTCGCGACAATAGATACCCATTCTGCACAACGAAATGGGTCGCTAGGAAATCTACAAACAAAAATAATATACAAAATAATAATACTACTCCATACATTCCCTGTTCCGGAACAGTCGATGTTTGTTACAATAGTTGGAGCGTTGGTGCAAACATTGGTCAAACTATCATAATATTTGCGATTTAATTTATATTTACTACCTAATTCGGTTTTTGTATTATGAAAAACACTTAATAGTATAAACTTATCGAAAAAAAAGATATTCCTTCCAAAATCTTGGTGTTACAGTGATTATTTACATAGTTTTTGAACGCGCAATGCGGCATCTTGACGTCCTCACATTGGCTATGATTGGACCATACTAATTCAAAATAAGACCACAAAACTATTTGTGCTCTTATTTTTCGGACCGTTTTTGAAGCGACGATCGGGAATCTAGTGTATTATTGATCGAAGATTTTGCGGGAAAAAATATATATTTAGATGGCTGTTTTTTTTAATTCTGCTATTTCTTAATCAAGATAAAGTAATCGATACATACTACAGGGTTATTTGTAAAACAACAACAACCTCTTAAAAAAAATCAGCTGTCTTAGTGTTAGAAGAGCTGATTTTTTTTCATAATTTCAGCTTTGGTCCCATAATAGTAAAAGTTGTTTATAATGATGAGTACAATGACCTCTTAAGAGGTTGTTGATGTTTTACAAACAACCCTGTATATGCGAAATGACCTCTATCTGTCTCTTACTTTGGTACAATTTTACAGCTGTAGCTCTGAACTACTTTTGATGCAATGTGGTGTAGATATAAATTAGACTTTAGATGAGAATATATACCGATATAAAGTAGTATATGTCAGTTTTCGTGTTATAATAATTATTTAAAAAACTATTGCCATGAATGTTAGTGAATATTTTAATACAAGGTTATTCTTATACCTTTCTTACACTTTTATATTTTTTATGGAGCCGAAATTTACGAAATTTATTTCAGTGATATCTTTTATCTAATAGCTACCACTGTACTATCTACAATATGGACTTGTTGTAAAAATCCTGTGAGATGGGCCACGGCAGCGAAACCGGAGGAAATTGTAATTTTGACATATTTTTTCAAAAGTAAGTTGGTACTGAGGAAAATCAGCTGGTGTAATTTATTCAATGGAATAAGAAATATACAGAAAAACACTCTAAAAGCTGTATCCCAAGTGTATAACTTCTATTATTTTAGCACCTTCTTAACTTACGAGTTTTATTGTAACAAAGTATTTTGATTTAACGGAAAGTAAGCGATTCTCTAAGGAGACGGCATAAAATACTATTTATTTTTCCAACATAATTATGACGTCTTCAAAATACATAACACAAACGTGAATTGACGATAATCGACAGTGGTGTCTTCTAAAATTACGAAACAATCAGGGCTATGAATGCAAGTCGTTGCAGTGAGTTATATTATACGTATGTATTATGTAATGCATTTTAACGTGAACAACCAACGTACAATAAAATTGAAGATATGAACTTGACTATGGACTAATGCACAGCTTGCTAGTCCCTTAGTTATGAAAATATATTTATGTGTATTAGGTAACTTTTGAGCATCGCTTATAACGCTTATTTCTTATGGAATGGAATGATTGGTTAACTATGTGTTAGTTATTTTAAATAGATTTTTATGAGCATGTTTGCTTCCTGTTAATGAAAACAACTGGTCAAGTGCGAGTTAGATTCTTAAACAAAGAGTTCCGTGCCAAAAAGATAAGTTGACAGACGTCCCGACAGTGGAGGTTTAGTAATAGGGTTCCGTCGGTTACACTTTGGGTATGGAAATCTGAAAACAGATGCTGCCTATACTTTGTTGAATTATGCGAACAAAAATTAAATAAATACCAGACTGTATTCAATAGTATTAAGTAGGATTTTGCTTATTTCCTGTCTTTGATTGAGCTTATAATGGATGGAAAAATTTGAATGGTGACCAAAAACATGTTGTTTAAATATGTATAGTGAACTTCGATCGTTCTTCATTAGTGTTCGAAGATGACGATAGAGACTTCGATCCTTACTATTTTCAGAAGTAAAAGAAAAGCGCTGATTACTTTATCTGCAAAGAATTTGTTTATAAGCAGACTTTTCAAATGTGCGCTTGCGCACTGACTCTCATTTACTATCTATGCATGAATACATACGTATTTATAAAGTTTTTTAATATATTTTTTTGAAATATAATTATATTATTTACTTTAATAAAAAACTATATTTATGTATATGTAATTTTGTGTTATGTTTTCCTTTTATATTGTACTGAATAGATGATCTGCCTAGTCTTTTCTCAACCATTTTGGGGTTGGCTTCCAGTCAAACGGGATTCAGCTGAATACCAGTATTTTACATGAAGCGGCTACTAGATCTCCACAACCCACACCACAACTGGGTAACACGGTAATTCTTGGCAAGACTGGTGTCAGATATTCTGGCTTCTAACAATCCGTAACGATTGCCGAAGATCTACAAATGACAGCCGGGACCAATGGCTTAGTATGCTTCTCTAAGCAAGCAGGAGTCTCGATATGTTAAGATGGTCACCCATCCACGGACTGACCTCGGCAAGCGTTGCTTAACCTAAGATCAACCCGTAAATCTGTGATTATTTAGCCATGAGCTCTCGTTTAGCCATGAGCTCCTCGTTTATAGTATTAAACACATGATGTATCGTATCTAAATATTTTATGCCATGTTAACACTATTAATCTTTAAAAAAAAATTGCGTAACTGATTGCCCGGGGTGCCCCCAACATGAATGGAGGTTCTTGTTTAATGAATGAGCTAGATTATACTATGTGATATGCTACAGTGCGACGTGACGTATGATTTTTAAACAAATTCAACCTGCGTCATATCCTGCGTGTCGCGAACTATTTATGAATGGCCATGCAGACCGCCAAAATATGATTGTTGTATAGCAGCATTGTGTTAAGGTTCACACAGACATAAACAACGCGACATTGCGATGACGACCCGACTATGAGATTTGATGATAACCTAATTTATTACCGTGGAAGAATTTTTATGAAAACATGTTGCATTTTTGCGTAACGTACGTCTGTCAGAGTATTTATACTATGACATAAAGAATCTTCTTACTGTATAGATTTTATTAAGAAGATACCAAACACCGAAATATTTAACTGAGAATCTAGCCATAGAAAATGATGTTTTTGCAAGAGGGTTATTCTTTAAAGTGGTCTTTATGGATTTTATTTTATTAATTTTGATTTAATCATTATCTGGGTAGGCAACAAATTGTGATTTTTTAAAATTAATAATATAGTTATGTTGGAAAAATTGCATTAACAACGTAATTTCTCTTAGCTCTAAAGTAAGAGACAGTAGATAGATAGAAGAGCAGATATTGACATAGAAGTTAAGTTTTTACACTGAACGTCTCTTCAATAAAAATCACAGTATCTAATCGTCAATTTAATTTCAAGATGGTCGACAATTTTGGTGGGATTTTGGTTTTGTGAATGGCAATTGTTAACAATCTCTAGAAATTGCCACTGAAGCGTCCTAAAACTCTGCAGTCCAGGACGATGAATCAACGGCGGGCTCTGGAGACAGAGGAGGGGGGGCTGCTGTGGAGGGCGTCAAGCTCTTCCGCAAGCGGCCCAGACGGGAGGATGACAGCGGGTCGTCCTCCGAGGGCGAGTTTGCCTTCGCCCGGAAAATCCCCACCGCTAGGCGGGGCAGGGGCTGTGAGGCAGGGAGGGGGCTGGCTCCCTCTACCCGGGAGGTGGAGCGTCGGGCCGAGAGGTTGGCGGGGGAGGGGCGTCGCCCTGGGGGGAGCGGTCGCAGGGCTCCCTCTACTCGTCCGCCTCCTCTCGACTCCGACGACTCGGAGCCCCCGGGAGAGGTGCCTCCCACCGCCGAGGAGAAGAGGGCCAAGCTGGAGGAGGTCGTGGAGGCCGCGATCCGCGCTGTGGCCTTCAAGAGGAAGCAGTCCTCCAAGCGGGAGGCCATTAGCGCGGCCAAAGCCTCCATTATGGCGGCGGCGGCGGCCAACGTCGGCGGGTCCGGAGAGGCGACAGAGTTGCGGGCGGAGGTCGCCAGCCTCGCGGCCGTAACGGAGCGACTCATTGCGGAGAATGAGTCGCTCCGGAGGGACCTGGCTGGCATGGCCAGAGCGGCCTCGGAGGAGCCGCAGGGGGGCCCGAGTCCGGCGGCGCTGGAGGGGGGCCAAGTGCTGAGCCAGGTGCGGAGCCTGGTGCGGCAGGAGCTGGCTCCCTTCCGGAGGCAGGTCTCCGTCCTGGAGGACATGATCCGGCGTCCCCCGTTGGCGGCGGCACAGAGGCACCCGGGACAGCAGAAGGCGGCTTCGTACGCAGCCGCGGTGGCTGCTGGCCCGGGAACGTCCGGCCAGGCGAAGGCCAAGGCGGGAGCCGCGTCAGCGCCTGTGACGCCGGCGCCGGCGCCTGCGACGACCAAGTCGGCCCCGGCGAAGAGGGGCAGGAGGAAGGCTGGAGGGGGAGCGGCTAAGGCTGCTGCGCCAGTGGCGCCGCAGCCCAATCGGGGTCAGGAGGACCTTGACCGGTGCCCGGAAGCTCGAGCTCGCCGGAGCGGAGAGTGGCCCGTTCGCGGACGCCCTGGCCGAAAGGCTGAGGGCGGTCTTACCCGCGGACGACGTCCGGGTGTCCAGGCCGACTAAGCGCATCGACGTGCGCATAGTGGGCCTGGATGACTCCGTGACGGAGGAGGAAGTTGTGGCCGCCGTCGCCAGGACTGGGGTGTGCTCTGCCGAGCTCGTCAAGGCGGGCACCCTCCGGCCTGACAACACGGGCATGCAAACCCTTGTGGTGAGCTGCCCCGTGACGGCGGCCAGAACTGTGTCGGAGGGCCGAAGGCTCTTGGTGGGATGGGTGTCTGCGCGGGTAAAACTGCTGGAACCCAGACCTCTGAGGTGCTACCGCTGCCATGTGGGTAACCACACGGGAGCTATGTGCCCCTCGGAGGTCGACCGCAGCGGACTCTGTTTCCGCTGTGGTCAGCCCGGTCATAAGGCTGGCTCGTGCGAGGCCACGCCGCACTGCAGTGCATGTGCAGCTGTTGGCAAGCCGGCCGAGCACTGGGCTGGGGGAAGGGCCTGCGCGCCATCCGCCCCGACCAGGGGCAAGAGGTCCGCCGCCACCGCCGCCTCTGCCGCCGCCGCGGCTTCTGTCGCCGCCACTGCCGCTTCTGCTGCGGGTGCTGCGACTCCCAACACTCGGGAGGGTGCTGAGATGGAGTGCCAGTAATGGTCCCATTTCGGCCCCTTCCAGAGACAAGTCGGCCGCTGTGCTATCGCGCAGTGGCTGATGCCTGGGGACGGTGAGCGTGGGTGGCTCGCCGTCCGATACCAGGTTGAGTCGACGACGCGTTGTGTTCCACGCGCGTCACAAGGAGCCGTCAGCACCGAGCATTTCTAGAACGATTCTCATACAAAGTCAAAACGGCTCTATACAAAAAAAAACCTTATTTATAACTGTAGGTATATATTTCTTTTAATTAGATTGATGACCAAAACTAGTAGGTATATTTAGATTACAGACGATCCACATTACTTTTTTTTAACGAAATTTTAACCCACTGATTTGCCAAATTTTGATCTCAAGTTTCAAAATATAATATTGTAAACCACACACACGCTGTTTCATTGTACTACGACTAACAACCGGACATTGCCATTTGTCGTATATCTAATTATACCCGAGATAATCTCACTAAGAGAATTGAACCACCAGACCATGGTTCCGTAGCTAACTAAAATACTATTGTGAGTCTAGAACTTTATTATTAAAAAATATTGCATCCTGTTTGCTGTAGTGTATTTTTTAACAGTGGTTTTTGCGTTGGTATCATTTGGTATATTTACGAAAAAACATAATTATGTATTTTACTTTTTTTATTTTTGGTACCTACTTGGTTTTTGTTGCAAGTGAGGAAAAAGTAAATTGCTCGATTTTTAGCCTAAGAAAAGTAGATAATGTTGTTTTCGAAAAGCCCTAAAATATTCCTATGGGTTTGATATGTGGTTCCGTGATTACACGTGGTCATTATTTTTATTACTTTTTTGTGCTTTTTCTGACAATCGTCACAGTAATAGATTGGCGCACACCTGCAAAACTTAGCGCTTGTGATTGGGCAACTGAATGTTAATTTAATTTTTTTACATGTTTTATAATGTTTGTTTTTATTATTTTAATAGTAGCTCCAACTACCGGTACTAGGTACTATAGGTTGTTACCGAAATTATTCTTAGGGAACCAATGGAATTAATTACATAAAAGTTTATATTAGTGTAGAAATCGATCAAAAACATATTTTTATGTCATCGCTTAAAATTATAGTTTCATTAAAAAAATGATAAGATTATTTTTGACATTTTACTCACCTAGTTACGGAAAATATATGACTTATCGATCTATCTAAACTTTGTTTACGTAATTAATTAAAAACGAATAATTGTTAGAGCCGCTATCAGATTTATATATTTGCCCAACATTAATAAGTTAACTATACTTTAACGGTGTTACGAATAAGAAAACCATAATTATGTTTGCACACACCCTTACTTACAAAGTTAGAAATATTCGAAAGTCAGCCTTTTACTCAAAGCTGCGCAAGCGCGACATAAACGTGTCATATCAATGGTTTTGAAATATAAGGGAAGCTAAAAATTAATAGAAAATACTAAAAACTTTTTAAAATTCCACAACATATCTTTTTTGATAAAATTTGAAATTGATAGATTATCAAGTACATAGGTGCGTGATATTTTAGGGCAAAATCGTGGGAAAAATACAAAGTGCCAAAGTACGTAAATAATGAAATATAGGCTAGCAACAAATAGATAAGAATTAATAAAACATTTTAACTATCATTTCGGCTGCCTAACTCCGGTATCAGGAACGTAAAGTACAAAACCTTTTTAAATAGTGTAAAAAATATGGGCGAGCTAGCAATCACGATAATGTTACTTAGCCTAAGTAGATATAATTCTTCACGTCACCTCAAATAGTAGATAAACAGCTGATAGGTACGTAGACCGGTCTTATAATCCATACAAAAAGAAATAAAAGCAAATTCTAATACCTTTTTACAGGATAATTATCGCCCCACTGCACTGTTAACAGATTCTCTTGACCAGTGGACTTAAAACCAGTTCGTGCAAAAACATACTCTATGACTTTTGTCTTACGGTACGTTTTTTTTTTTCGGTATCGAAAACACATTTTGCGTATGATGATACGGTTCAAAATGTACAGTTAGCAGCAATGTTTGTTTGCGAACTAATGGTAATACTAATAAATGATCGTGTTTCATCATTATTTGTAACCTTATGTACTGTACATGATTAATGAGTTTCATAATGTTTGGCGAGATTAAATCATTTATTTTTATGACTTTTAATTATTTCGTCTACCACACCATTGTATAATAATTTTAGATTACAGCTTTTGGTAGTTTTCTCGATAGATTTGTCTAGATATTTCCCTATTGTGTTTAATCTGCGGAACGTTGATATAAGTACCTATTGCATGTGCAAATATTGATATCGCAACTAGGTCAATCCGCTTGTTTACTATGTATTCGTAATCCACACAAAAATATTTGATGGCGGATATAACAAAGCCCTAAACAACAAAAAAAAAAAAAAAACAATTTTATTAACAACCTATTTTACAGGCCTCTTAAGATTTGAAAAAAAAAACAATAACACAAAAATAAAAAAATCAGTCCCTTACCTACAGTCACAGTTCTATATTCAAAATTGTATCACGTATAACAACGGTTCGAGGAACGAGTTCGCAACCGTCACTGACTCATCAGCTGTTTTCTATACGACCGTTCACTGTGGCTGCACTTACATCAATGAACATTGACATCGTATATCATTAGCCGAGTCGAACGCGATAATACATGCTGCTACCTTTAGGCATTTATCAGGACTGTTGCTAAGGATTGGATCTGTTGTGGGTCAGTGTTGAAGATGTTGGCTTGTCAACAATACGCGGCGCAACACTACCACGAAAAAAATCATCGGAACATCTCTAGCTAACCATATAGTGTTTTACTCCGAGGCATAATCGACCTTATTTATACACAGAAAAGAAGCCACTAGCAAGCCCACTATTATACACCTAGTGTAAATTGGAATGGTTTTGTTTTTGTGTAGTTTTTCTCTAGAAAGTAGCAAAGGCAGTCAATGAAAAGACTCTATTTATATATATAAGCTGGATTTAACTCTATTTTCCCTACTTTAGTTGTTGCTTTTTGGATAAAAAAGAGAAAGAGATATCAAACTTGAAAAAAATCAACTTATCTCGTTCTTTCTTGTAAGCATATTCTTATTGGTTGTTTTGCGGTCTGTCTCGTGTGTTACCAAGTTATTTTGATGTAATAAATGGCTACCCGTAATTTGGTGGACCAGTTTTTGTGAGTACACGAAACTGCCGCTGGTTGAAACCGGCTGTCTGATCAGATTCGCAAGTGACGTCTTATGAATCCACTCCTTAAATGTCAACATAACCACGTGGATTGGCGGCTCTACAAAGGTCAATGAAACATTGTTTCAACGTAATCATATAGCTAACAAGCTTCTTGACTAATAAAAGCGATTATAAGCTGGTGGTTAATAGGCCATTGAGCCTGTAAGCCAGTTTTCTCCTTTTGAAAATTGCAGGCTCAGTAAGATTGAAATAAAGCTTTATTACATCCTGGTTATAAACCATATGTGTGCCAAATTTCATCCAAATCCGTTCAGTAGTTTTTGCGAGAAAGAGTAACAAACATAAAAAACATCCATGCATCCATCCATCCATCCATCCATACTTTCAAACTTTCGCGTTTATAATATTTATTTTTAGTAGGATAATTTTTTGATAGTTCATAAAAAAATTGTTTTGTATTAGAATACAAAACAAATAAATCCGTATCCGAATATATACGTGTCTTATTAAGGAAAAAATAGCTTACAATTTTACGCAAAATTTAAAATCTTACGGCATTTGCAATTTTCCGGAGACGTACATACATCTACCTAGATTACAAGTTGAAACCAAATCTATCCCATTATTTTGCTTCCTTACTGGAAATACACAAAATGTGAGCGAATATTGTTATAAAGTCAACATTGCATTTTTTGTAATGTTCTCTCTCACTCAGGTAGCAAATAACGTGACTAACTATTTACTTAACAGGAATTCATTGGTAAATTTTAGGATAACCATGGCTCATATTTACCTTTCTATTAGTGGGAATCTGCCAGTTATTTTTATGTGAAACTAGCGTATAAACAAAGGAATGTATTTTCCCATACGCGACATTGTTCCCTGCCTATACACTACTAATTAAATTTCAATAATTTACGATAAAATGCCATAGTAAATAATGTTTTTATTACATAAGACAGTTCTGTACAACGATTCATATCGGCCCAGCTGTTTATAACAGGAAGGCGTAATTATGAAATAATGTGTAGTAATAAACAGTATCGGCAGTTATCATGTTTTATGACATATCAATGTCCAATATTTAGCGTGTGCAATAAGGTGTTTTTTCTTATACCGACTCTTTGGTTATGTCAAGTCGTCACAGACGCTAAGTACTGAGATGTTGGGATCCATTTTCGGACCTGGCAAAATAATTTCCATCAGTTAATGGATTATCATTACCTAATATGAATGCTAAAAGAACTATAACGTGACGGAATATGGATCAAATTTCTATTGATTTGCCTTTGCTTATCTTGTTATTTGACCAGTACCAGTTGTATGGACTTCAAAAGAGACCTTGACCTCTGAGTTTGTTTTGGTGTTTCTTCTCAGGGTAGTCAGCTAGGAAACACCGGCCTCATCTAGTTTTTATAACGGCCAAAAAAGATTGACGTGTAAAAGTGTTTTTTACAACCTAGATACATACAAAAAAAGCACTTTTTATAGTAACTTAAAATAACACCACAGTGCTCCATCTTCTATGCCACGCTAGGGACCCGGTCCGACTCGTGAGTTCACCACTGTGAGCTAAGTGCGGATGGAAATTACTGAAAAAAAGTGCCGTACAATCAAAATTAAGAATGAAGCAGGCTTGTATCTAGCGCAGTGCAAATAGAACTAGAACTAGAGATTTGAACGTAATTATTATTACTGTTCTAACACGATTTTTTTTTTATAATAAGTTCCAAAAAGCGTTTTCAAAAGTATATGTGAGGATTGTAGCAGATGGCATTGTACTGAGTTGAGTCACACAATTTCTCATAATTGGGTGCAATGATTGGACACTTGGACAGGTCCACTCAAATCTGTGTCCTCAAAAGACCATTATTTACATTGTTCTCATTTGATTTGATCATTACACAATTACCATTGTATGCACAAACTTGGACCTCTGAGTAGTCAATCTTCTAGTTTAAATTAACGCAAAATCATCATCTGCCTAGCCTTTTCCCAACTATATTGGGGTCGGCTCCCAGACAAGCCGGATTCAGCTGAATATCAGTATTTTACGTAGAGCGGCTGCCTTCTATACCTCCACAACCCATTAACTGGAGAACACGGTACTTCTTGGCAAGACTGGTGTCAGATTTTCTCGCTTCTGACAATCCGTAACGACTGCCAAAGAACTCCAAATGACAGCCGGGACCAACGGCTTAGCGTGCTTTCCGAGGCACGGTGAAGTCTCGTTAAGTTAAGATGGTCACCCATCCACAGAGCAAACTCGGCAAGCATTGCTTAACCTCGAAGATTTTTTTTTTTTTTTTTTTGAATGGACCACTCGCAGTTCAGCACACTAAGGCTGGTTACTGCTCAACCGGACAATCCTGTGATGGCCTCAAATGAATTTAAGGCCCCCAGCCAGGGCTAAAAACTACTAAAAAGCTAAATGACCGCTTCGCTAAGGGCATCCCCTGTGGGATACGGGCCTCGGCTTAACGGGGTCATTGAGAGGGGCAGCAAGGGACAGGCTGGGTCAATTATTATTATTTAGGGGATTTAACGCTAATGGCTCAGCGGCGCGGGCTGGCTCGTTATCGATCCGTGCGGCTTTTATAATTTACCCACGAGCTCCTCCTTTAAATTAACGCAAAATATTAACGAATAAATGTTTCTTATTATATATGTAACGGCGCGCGATAATTTATTTGATTTATTTTAAGAATTTTTATGAGTTGTAATCGTTTATTTTTACTCTGTGGCGTAAGAGTTATTTCTTTGTGGGTAATTTTAATTTAGAGCGGGCACACCGAATGGGGTTGTGAGTGTCATGGCGGCGGTGACGGGCACTTTTAATGCGACCGTCAGCCGAGGCACACGCACAAACCCATTGGCTCTAAAGTAAAGTTTAATCTTTATTCGTTACAGTATTTAATCCGTAATTATTATTGTAATCCTTAATTATTTTCGTGAAGTTTTGTTAAAATATTAAAAGTTAAATTAAGTGAGATATTTTGTGAATATTATTTTTCAACCACCTGCACCTACACGCCCATAATGGAGGACCAATCGATGACGGATAAACAGCGACACGTGGTGTCTCAGCCGCTCGAAAATCCGTTATCAGAACTGGGATACGACGGAATGGCGCAGGAACAGTCCACAGGTCAGAATATTGATTCTTTTTCAAGTGCTAGTGAAAATAACCGTTGGAAATTGTTATTTGAAATGCAGCAAAGCCAAATGAGAGAATTGATTCGCGCGATTAAAGAACCTAGTTCAGAAGATTTTATGCTAGCACTACCTGAATTTAATCCCGAGTCTCGAGATAGTGATGCCCGAGCATGGTGCAATACCGTCGATTTATGCTTGCAAGAAAAACAAATTTCTAGCAGTAGGCTGATTATTACAATGAGTAAAGCCCTCAAGGGGTCGGCAGCTTCATGGCTAGTTCAAAATACTTTTCCGGGAATAGTTTGGCCTCAATTAAAGGACCTATTTCTCGCTCGATACGATAGTGTAGAAACTCCTGCTGCAATGTTATACAGGCTTTTTAATGAAGTTCCTAAGGAAGGAGAATGCTTGTCAGCTTATGCAAACCGATTTCTGAGCACTTTACTTAGTCAATGGAGCAACTATTCAACTGAAAAGATAGCAATCGCTGTAACTATGGCGCATGCAGCTAAAATCGAGCCTCGGCTTCAACGGTTGGCTTTTACTGCGGAGATTGATACTCGAGTAAAATTACAACAAGAACTGATGGCTTTTACGTACCGAAAAAGAGGACCTCCAATGCAGGACAAATTAAATGCACCTACCGATGCCAAGAAGCCAAAGTTCGACCAATCAAGAAGATGTTACAGCTGTGGAAAATTGGGTCATATGGCAAATGAATGCGTGACTAAAAGCTCTCGCGATCCTTCTGCTAACCCTCAATCTAAGTTTTCAGGAAATAGCGGATCGCAACCAGCCAAAGATAATGGCTCAAAGAAAGCGTTGACGTCAGTGACCTGTTTCTTCTGTGGCGAACCTGGTCACATTGCCACACGCTGTCCAAAGAAGGAGACTGACTCCGGGAACAACCGTGTTGAGAAGCGAGTGGATATCTGCACCATTAAGCCAGCTACAGATCTACTCTCCACCGAATCCGGTGAGTCGTTTTCATTTTGTTTTGATTCCGGTGCTGAGTGCTCTTTGATCCGAGAAAGTTTAGCTAGTAGATTCCCTGGTAAACGACGGCAAAATACAGTAACGTTATTAGGCATAGCGCAATCTAGTTTACAATGCAATTTTCAAATACTGTCCACAGTTATGATACAGGGTTACTCGTTACAGTTATTATTTCATGTCGTACCTGACTATTGTATTTCTACTGCCATTATGATAGGACGGGACTTACTTTCATTGGGATTTTCAGTTGAAATTTCTGAAACGTCTTTGTTATTGAATAAAATTAAAATAGTCGCTGTTTGTGATGTAGGCTCTAAAGTAAATGACTTTGTTGGTATTGATAGTGATATTCCCAATGAAAATAGAGAACAATTAACTTGTTTACTTGAAAATTACGAAGGTTTCTTTGTAGAAGGTACTCCTACAAGTAGGGTTAGTACAGGAAAGTTAGAAATAAGGTTAATTGATCCCAACCGCACTGTACAACGCCGTCCATACCGGCTTAGTTGTGATGAAAGACAAGTAGTGCGCTCTAAGATCAAAGAACTTCTAAATGCTGGTGTCATTCGTGAAAGTTGCTCACCTTTTGCTAGCCCTATCTTGCTGGTCAAAAAGAGAGACGGATCTGACCGTCTTTGCGTGGACTACCGTGAGCTTAACAGCAACACAGTTCCCGACCGTTATCCATTGCCTCTAATATCTGATCAGATACAACGTTTGGTAGGAGCAAATTATTTTACATCCCTTGATATGGTTAGTGGTTACCATCAAATTCCTGTAGAGGAAAAGTCAGTAGAGCGTACTGCTTTCGTGACGCCGGATGGGCAATTTGAATATTTAGCAATGCCTTTTGGTCTTCGGAATGCCCCATCGGTGTACCAACGTGCGATAAATAAAGCTCTAGGAGTGTTAACGGAGTCATTTGCTGTAGTATATTTAGATGACGTCATAATCCCATCTCGTAGCGTAGATGAGGGTATTGACCGCTTGCGTCAGGTCTTGAAAGCATTAACAGATGCTGGTTTTTCTTTCAACATAAAAAAATGTGCTTTTCTTAAAACTGAAGTAGAGTTCTTAGGGTACCACGTAGCCGCCGGCGAAATACGACCAAATCCGCGAAAAATTAAAGCATTGACGGAACTAGCACCTCCCCAAACGGTTACTCAACTACGTCAATTTATAGGCTTAGCTTCGTACTTTAGACAATTTGTACCATGTTTCTCTCAAAAGACCGCCCCTCTTTATAGATTAACTTCAGGTAAAGGCAAAATACAGTGGACACCAGCTTTTGAAGCAATTAGAAAAGAAATTATTGCGACACTTACCAGCAAACCCGTTCTAACTATTTTCGACCCCAACCAGCCGATAGAGTTGCATACGGACGCCAGCGCTGAAGGCTATGGTGCCATATTAATGCAAAAGATTAACGGAAAATTACATGTTATTGAATATTATAGTCGCCGAACCTCTAGCGCTGAGTCAAGGTATCACTCATATGAGTTAGAGACGCTAGCAGTAGTGAATAGCATAAAACATTTTCGCCATTACTTACAAGGACGAAAGTTCACAGTAGTGACTGATTGCAATGCAGTCAAGGCGTCTAAGTCTAAAGTAGACCTTACCCCTCGTGTCCACAGATGGTGGTGTTTCCTTCAATCTTTTGAATTTGACGTTGAATATCGTCAGGGAAAAAATATGGGACATGTAGACTTCTTATCGCGAAACCCTCTACCAGCAATCTCCCAGTTAGTCAGTAAAAAAATAGAACAAAAAAGAGTTTATTTAGCAGAAATATCAGATGAATGGTTACAAGCAGAGCAACGAAAAGACGAGGAGGTTAATTCCATTATTGTGAAACTCGGGTCTAGTGAACTTACAGATGAGGTGGTTAAGACTTATGAAATGAGGAGAGGCGTATTACATCGGAAAATAGAACGTAATAAACGGAGTGTGTGGTTACCAGTGGTGCCAAGAGCTTTTCAATGGGCTGTCATTAATCACGTTCACGAGAGTGTAATGCACTTAGGTTGGGAGAAAACCCTAGAAAAGGCTTTTTGTCATTACTGGTTTCCTAATATGAATAAATACGTCAGAAAATTTGTTGATAATTGCATCACATGCAAGGTCTCAAAGTCTCATTCGGGCAAGGTTCAAGCCGAGCTCCATCCAATTCCAAAAGTTATGACCCCGTGGCACACCATTCATATGGATGCCACAGGAAAACTAAGTGGCAAACGAGATAACAAAGAGTATGTGTTTGTGTCTATCGATGCTTTTACAAAATTTGTACTGTTGCATCATACTATGAATATTGATGCTAAGAATGCTATTAAAGCTTTGCAAAAGAGTGTGTCTCTCTTTGGTGCACCTACGCGAATAATAGCAGACCAGGGTAGATGTTTTGCTGGGAAAGAGTTTAGGGACTTTTGTACAACTCACAACATTAGTTTACATTTGATAGCCACAGGTTCTAGTCGTGCTAACGGGCAAGTAGAGAGAGTTATGTCCACTTTAAAGAACATGTTAACCACAGTCGAAACTGGGAACCTTAAGTCTTGGCAGGCAGCCTTGCCTGATGTCCAACTTGCTATCAATTGTACCTTTAACCGTACAACTAAGGCAAGCCCCCTTGAACTATTGATAGGAAAGGTTGCTAGACCACTTCAGTTAATGACCCTTGATACAGACGAGACACATGTTGAATTAGACGAGATCAGAGAGCAAGCAGCTCGGGCAATAGAGGCAAGTGCCTCTACAGAGAAAGCTAGGTTTGACAAAAACAAAGCCAAAGTAAATAAATTCAAAGTAGGAGATTATGTTCTACTAGAAAATCATGAGCGCAATAAAACAAAGTTAGAGCCAAAATATAAAGGACCTTATAGAGTGGCTGAGCTGCTTGATGGTGACAGATATTTGCTTAAGGCATTAAACTCTAATCGAACGTATAAGTATGCACATGATCGTATACGACCTATGCCTGAGTGTTACGTGCCTTTAGAGTTGAATGTTGGGCTGGAAACGCCAACTAACAGTATAGAGTCAGAATGTACCGTTAACGGCGCAGTTGCTGGTGAGTAATGTAATTTTCTGTAGCCTGTGTGGCAGCCGTGAGCCTGTGTGGCACTCGTGAGCCTGTGTGGCACCCGTGAGCCTGTGTGGCACCCGTGAGCCTGTGTGGCACCCCTGAGCCTGTGTGGCACCCCTGAGCCTGTGTGGCACCCGTGAGCCTGTGTGGCACCCATAAGCCTGTGTGGCACCTGTTAGCTTTAACCTGTGTAGTACGTGAAAGTCTGTGATACTATGTCGTGTATTTCCTTAGCACTATCTTATTACACTTTCAGTTCTAGTGATGCTTTCGGTCTTAGTGACGATTAAGCCTGAATTTATTTCGATTAGACATGTCAAGGTTTGACCAAAATTCTTGAAAGTTTTGTTGTGGTCAGAATGACCGAGTTTTGAAGCATGTGACCAACTGGTTGTTCATTTGTTCACAGATATTGAAGAAAGTACACACGAGGACGTGTGATGATGCAGGACGGCCGTAACGGCGCGCGATAATTTATTTGATTTATTTTAAGAATTTTTATGAGTTGTAATCGTTTATTTTTACTCTGTGGCGTAAGAGTTATTTCTTTGTGGGTAATTTTAATTTAGAGCGGGCACACCGAATGGGGTTGTGAGTGTCATGGCGGCGGTGACGGGCACTTTTAATGCGACCGTCAGCCGAGGCACACGCACAAACCCATTGGCTCTAAAGTAAAGTTTAATCTTTATTCGTTACAGTATTTAATCCGTAATTATTATTGTAATCCTTAATTATTTTCGTGAAGTTTTGTTAAAATATTAAAAGTTAAATTAAGTGAGATATTTTGTGAATATTATTTTTCAACCACCTGCACCTACACGCCCATAATGGAGGACCAATCGATGACGGATAAACAGCGACACGTGGTGTCTCAGCCGCTCGAAAATCCGTTATATGTATATCTGTGGACCAAGACCAAAAGACTTCCGAGATAAAAAGTATCCTGTATGTTATTCCAGACTATAATCTACCTCATTAAGATCCGTTCATCCGTTTCGATCTGAAAGAGTAACAATCATCCATACTTAAAAAATTTCGTGTTTATAATATTAAGAAAGGACTCCCAAAGTAAATATCTCTTATCATTGTAGTTTCTGCCATATATTGACATACATAAACCGCACCTTTTTTTCATGGACGTAATGGCGAAAAAGGCGTCAGTAGCGTATTTCAATTTATTTTGTAGTCTTCACCAAATAGCCGGAATCTTTTACAGAGTCTGTATCCGAACATTTCTTTACCATTTTCTTATGTACTATAGCCACACTACCATTTTCTTATGTACTATACACAAATATCGAGTTTATCAACTGCTTATCATTCAGCGCAGATCGTAAGGGTCAACCGAGAGAAATGGCCCAGAATTGTACCCGCGTGCAAAGGGTTAAACTACCTATGAAACACTTTATCAACTTGTTACTGTGAGGAAGAACTCTGTCCATCAGCAGTATAGTTTGGGACTATAATACTGCTGGGCGTCTTCCCCGATGACTTTCCGTTAAAACTTTTACAGTTGCATTTTTTTTTAAGTCAATCAATCTGTCTTTTCCCAACTATATTGGAGTCGGCTTCCAGTCAAACCGGTTTCCTCCAACCAGACAACTCAGTCCTCTTCAACCCAGTAACTGGGTAACACGGTGCCCCTTAACGTCTGGTGTCTGACTTCCTGACTTCAGACTACCCGTGACGACAGTCAAATATCTTCATTGTCATATGAAGATTTTGCGGAACTAACGGCTTAACGTGCTTTCCAAAACACGGAGGAATGTTAAGATCACCCATCTACCTCAACATGCGTTGCTTAAACTGGAAGATCGGCATCGGGAACACATGACTGACACTTAAGTTTGTGATTTCAATCTAGTTGTTGCACTATTTTCATTTTGTAGTTAATACGAAAATATGTACATACAACTGAAGTAAAAAAAAGCAAGTCCAATAGAAGTCACAGGAATTGATTTCCATAGTTATATCTTCTTAAAATTGGGCTTTGAGTTTTTATGAAAATGAGTACGCTAAACCAAACCCTTTTTGAAAAAAAAAACCTAGACCAAGCGAGGTATGACTGTACCCAGTCATAAAATTGCAAAATAATGCCGTTTCCTCGCCGAGGCGAGCGGTTAAGATAACCTCTCGCTTCCGGCCCTGCTTCAATCCATGATCCGGAGGATGACGTCGTGAGGAGGCATGGGAAGCGGTTCTTCTGCGAAGCACTTATGCCAGCGAAGGAGGAGGCGGACCGCGTGAGGGAGAGGGAAACCTCATGCCCCAGCCACCGCAACAGAAGAAGACGCCCCGAGTGTTGGGAACCGCAGGGCAATGCTAGGCCTTTGCAGTCGTGGGCCTGCGGATGGCGAGCGATGAGGTCGGCAGCGCGTCGTGTTCCAATCGCGCCTATAAGAGATGTCAGCGAAGAAGACGGGGCCCCAAAAGGTCAGTGCCTGCAAAGGTTGCAGAATATGTTCGAAAGAGTCACCGTGGCCCTGATACGCAAAGGGCATTAGGAAGAACACGGATGCGTTTTAGTCAGTAATAGTCTCACACTCCTTTCCGGTCCGCCAAGAGCAGACAAAGTCATTTAATGATTTCCTATCTCTACACAACTCAGGATTAAGTTAAAAATTCTGAAAGTATACAACTTCACAACAGAATAAAACTTAGATTAAGTATTACTCCAGTTTGTACCGTCGGAAGAACAGATAAACTTTGTGATCATGGCTAGTGGTCACGAATGCCATAAAAGACAAGAAAAGTTTTCGAACATAAAAAATGTAAGCAAAGGAATCTGAAAATATTTTAAAATGTAATGTTTTTCGTTGCCTACATAGTTTTCTGTCATATCTTTTTAAACTTCAACTGAATCACATACGTAACCATTTTAAACTAAATACTTAGGTAGATATTCATTTTTAATTGATTTCAAAAAAAGGTTTTACTTAAATGCTCTAAAAAGAAGAAAAATAATCCTTTAAAATTCTAACTATCAACTTATGGCCACATTATACTTAATTTATATGATCAGTAAAGTCCGTTAAAAAGTCCGTCATATTGCATTAAGAGTGAAGTCAGAATATGTTTTTATATAGAGGTTTTAAACCTAATATTTGTACGCTGTACTAGCAGGACATAGTGATACATTTGTTATTAAGCACCATCCTTGTTAACCTATGACCACAAATAAAAGACTTTGACTTTGAAAAAAAAAAAATATTTTTCTAATTATTCTCGGCAAGTCCTTTCATTTGATATTGCAGAAGTGCATTAAAATACTTTTTTCGCCATGTTGGATGTTCCGCCATATTGGATTTATAATGACGTCACATTATTTTTCAAGTAAGTATCGTGTATTGGCATCTAAACTAAACGTGTATACAAAATTTCAGCTCAATTGGTTGAAGACATCTGCTTCAAAATTGAGTAGCAAGATTCCACCCGAACAAACATACATACATAATGTACAGTCGGTGATAGCAATTAACTGACCCCCTAAAAATTAAACGAATTTGAACCTTTTGCTTGTTACGAACGATCGAACTAGAACAACGTTGGAACTGGTTCAACGTCTACGATCAATAAAATAGTTATTCGAATTTGATCTTTAATACGCAGTGTTAAGGTAGGTATGTTCTTGAATATTATTTTAACTTGTAATATAATACGTAATTTCGATCACGTTGAATATGTTTCGAGTGGTCTAGTGGTGACTGTAGTGAGCTGACAAATCGTGGTTGCGAGTTCGTAACCAGCGTAATTGACGCGTTTGTTTCTGTTTTGTATATTTATTTTAAGTTATAAATAATAAATTATAATTTTAGCAACAACAACAAAAAAAATGAACAGAAATAAAAAAACCAAAATGGTGGCAAAAACAATTTTATTTTATAAAAAAAAATATTATAAGAATAACATAAATGATATTGATGACGACACGAAGATGATAATATTTACCTGCTTACTAATAACGTTGTTAACTGCACTGAGTTTAATGTAGTGAATCAGCATGTTATAATATTTAGAAATATAGGTATGTATTTCTATTTCATAACAATAACATCACTACATTAAATATCATTGAACTAAATAAAACGGCATTATACGTTGAAGTTCTACCTGGTCTACTATATATATCAATTTGTTTTATGAATAGTTATTTTAGTTATAAAATAAGGTTTTAACAAAAAACTAGGTATTCGAAATACTTCGTTACAAATTATAACAATAGTTAATTTAACACACACACTGACATACGTTAGTATTGTTTGTGACCAATACTGGTTACTCAAGTTATTCATGCTTTTAATAGCGAAGTGGAGCACCATTTTTTCTATTGCTTGTTGCAAGCGGTCCCGCATACCGCGCACCATATTCCAACAACGATCACTTCCACTTGCAGTTGAATGAGTAGGCAAAAATGGCTGTTCAGTATGCCTTCTAACAATTGCTTGATGACGTTCTGACACTGGAGTATGTAACATAAGTAGTAGGTTTTGGTCCAGGACGATCTTTTTGAATATTCCCTGCCTCTTCAAAACGTCTTAGCGACAATCTGACTGTATTTCTCTGAAACAACACAATAAGCATAATTTTAGTAACGAATAGGTAAACATAATTTATCGATTAAGTTTGAAAAAATACGTTTATCAAATTAGATTATATAAATCAAATTAGACCTATAAATGATCTCAAATTAGACTCATAATGAAACACAGTTAATTGTCTATTATTCTACATTCACCGGCTTTTAAGCAGACTAACGAATTAAGGAAAAAGTATAATTATAAATGAAGCATAAAAAGAATACACTTACCGCTATATTAAGTTTCCAAGCAATCGCTTTAAACCAACATTCTCCTCATGCAAATACATTATTTTGTATTTTAAATAATCACTCAACTGAGACATGACGATTAAACGATCAAAACTGATAACAATTAATAAAAAGGAAAAAAGCCAATTTAGTAAGGCAAGGTAAAAATGTTCGCGCGTATTCACTGCTATTTGTGCATAGAATATCTTGTTCAATTTATTCTTCTACCCCATAGTCCTTATGTCATATTTATAGCCGTTTTTGTTGAATACGCATATTGACGTGTTACTACCCACTTATTAAAAAAGGTAAAAGTTATTAAATAAATGACGTAATACCAACCTCTTAAAGCTCAAGTTTGCGTATCAAAATTATTTATTGTTTCTGTTCATCGAGTAGTGTTAGTCTGATAAACTCATACCATATTGAATAACGTTTAATGTTATGAGCATAGGGTGTAAAATCGAGTAATTTTTAGGGGGGTCAGTTAATTGCTATCACCGACTGTACATACAAGTACATTGCAAGTTAAATAAAAGCTTTGAAGAGGTATGCTTTATTGTTAAGACCGTTTCATAAGCTGTTCTTGATGGTTCTTTTTACATCGAGTTTAGTTTAATAATTATATTGAATTTGCATTGGACGTTGAACTTCAAATATAATAAACTAATGATCTCCTCAACTTAAAATCAAATAAAATCTTCGATATTTTTAGGATTATACCAATCCCAAAGCAAAATAGATTCTAACTATGAACTGGTCTGTACTTGATCTACGAGCCTTCAAGTATAGACATAATCTTTAAAAATAATTTAATAATTATAAAAATAAAATACTTATCATTAAAATGTGGAAAATAAACACTTTCAGCAAAAAGTAATAACTTAACTGTAATATACAAGTTTTTCAAAAAGTACAACTAATTTCTAAACAAAAAAACACTAAAAAAGTATTAAATAGCTTTCATTTCGGAAGTCGGTGTCAAAAAACTAAGAAACAACGAAAAACACTGACTCCCGAAATTTCAAGTTCTTTTTTAGTTCTACTTCTAAATAAACTAATACTTTTACAAGTAAAAAGGTTTGTTGGTATACATGTGCGTCGATGGCAGTATCAATCCTCTTTTAGGAAAATTGATAGAAAATCACCATATTCCTTAGTACCATAATTTGATTTTCAGCCCGCAGAAATGAACGATGCTTGTAGTAAAATTGCATAAAAGCCTGTATCACCAAATGAACCGGTCTCACACTAAGGTCACGGGATTCCCATGGCTTCACCAGGACATCAAAAAATAAATATAATTAAAGTATTCCTTATTCTCACTCACAATAATTTATATTGTATAGCAATGAAAACAAATATTTACCTGCGAGTATCAATGTTTTCACTGATCATGTCGCTATCACAAAAAGGCTGATTGCAACATTCGTCGTAGTCTATGAGTCATCGGTAGTTCTCAGTACGTTAATGATTATGATCGTGTTTGAGCACACTGTGCTACATAGTGACGTATACACACGATCAAGATCAAGGTGAACGTAGCCTCGTTAGTATAATTAGACGTATCTTTGAGAAATAGATATGTAAGTACGGAATTCAATGAATTAATACTTAAAAAATAAATTTTTAAGGGATAGGATTTCATAGTAACGCGCTAATAAGAAGAAAAACGTGGCTGTGCGATCTTTGAAGAGTTGCTTCGGTGGAAGAAATTCTTGATGGGGAATTAACTAGGTCGCAATGCTTTATCCGATCTGGGAATTTAACCCCTTGACGAACCCATGCTTAGCAGAAGCGTTTGCAACCTATAGACAAAGGAATCAGACACATCCCTACCCACATTAGGTATTCCCCTGCGGGGAATTACATACACAAGGATAAGTCCCGATTTGGTAACATTACTTAGGTATCTACATAGCAGAGTTCAAAGACCTTGTCGATATTATGTCGTGATATAAATCAACTGGTTTTATGGTAAGATGATTGGTTCGCAGTGGCCACCGATAAAAGAGCGTTTAACGTGCCGAAGCCTTACTGTTATTTTAAAGTATCGCAAAATTGCCTAAAAAAAACTAATTCATCCGTCAGATAGATTTCCAAAAGATATTGGACAAGTATTTTTTATTTTTGTCACGCAAAGAGAAAACGAAGACGATACAGTGCGACGAAAACTCGTGTGACGTCACTACGTGCTACAATTTGTACCACGAAGTGACGTCACAAGCCCCCGCTCCAGATCTTTGATGGTTTTTATCTTCGCCAATTTTTATACATTTGATAAAGCAAAAAATACGTGTCCATTCTTCAATAATGTAACTGACAAACTAAGTAGAATAATTTTTTGCTCAGGAAATTATGTATCTATTATTTCTTTTGCGATGTATTGCGTCATGATGCCATTTAAAGACCTCGGGCATATATCTATACTTATAATAAATCTGTAGAGAGGTCAATTCTGTACAAGGAATATATTTTCAAAATAACTATCAGGGGGTGATTAGTGATCGATACTGGTGCCAAAAATGCAATCAGTAAAATTTTTGTCTGTCTGTCTGTCTGTCTGTCTTTCTGTCTGTCTGTCTGTCTGTCTGTCTGTCTGTCTGTCTGTATGTTCTTTATAGAAACAAAAACTACTCGACCGATTTTAACGAAACTTGGTGCAATTATTCTTCATACTCCTGGGCAGGTTATAGTATACTTTTCATTACGCTACAATCAATAGGAGCAGAGCAGTGAAGGAAAATTTTGGGAAAACGGAAGAAGTCATCTACATAAAATTATCTAAAAAACATCCCGAAACAGCATGTCTATCTTTTGTCAATTTTAAACCGATCGGGCTGAGAGTTTCAAAATCGGGGGTAAAGTAACTATTCCACGCGGACGAAGTCGCTGGCAGAAGCTAGTCTGTATTAAATTAATTAATATACCTACTACAAATTCAAACACAATTCAAATTGTTGTTGTTGTATTGTTGTTTGTTTTGTGCGAGACCCAAATAAACATTTTTCTTTCTTTTCTTTCTTTCTTTCTTTCTTAAAAAATAAATATCCGGGCCATGGCCGTTGGACTTCGCTACTATCTGACATCTCCAATGTCTGTGTTGTGTGTACCAGTTGCAGACAGTTATCTATAGGTAGTATCGTAAAACGGGGTGAATAGAGAATGCAGGGATGAACGAAAACGGAACTGACAAGAATTCTCACGTTATTTAATCTATGCAGCACTGAAGAACACCAATTTCTAAAAAATATTTAGTTTTTTGAGAATTACGTTATTTAAATAAAAATCCCAACACATATTTACCCGGTAGCGAGGCTCATGCTTCAGTGGGCATGGCACTCATGAACTTAGGCAAATCGAGCAGGTCCAAAAATTAATTGATTTCCGGCTATTAAAGGACTTAAACATTTTGGGGACTCTCTTGCTATGGAGAGCTTTGATTTATCACGAAAGATAGATTTAACCAATTTTTTTACCTAATCTATTACAGTAAAAATTCCTGCATTGTACGTTTTAAGAAGATAAACGTTTCTGAAGATAACAATCCTCAGACAGCGGCCAATCAAAGTAGATTATAATAATTTCCTAAGATATGAAAATATTATCAAATTACGTATTTTATTGTTTTTAGTAGTAATCTGCGAGGTTGTTTTGTACAATGATATTAAGTAGATCATGACAACAGGTCGTGATATCTCTACGAAGAAAAAATAAGTTGTTTTTATATTTTTACTACAAAGATATTTTTGTTTGTTATCGTTTAGAATTTTAGGCTTAAATTATTAACGTAATATTTTTTTTGTCAGAATATTGTGTCATTTCACAAAAACAAGTTTGTCAGGGCACCCCAATATATTGGGAAAAAAAAATCGCCAAGGAGCCTCTTGAGGTCGATCTCGCTTCATGGTAAGCGGTAGATGCGCTCTAACTTATAGCCAACGCAGAAGGTCCCCGTAAAGTCTTGCTCTTGGCTGACGAGCCATATTTGGTAGGGAACACACATGGTGGCAGAGTTCCACACTTCGGCTGTTCGGAGGAAACACGCTTAATGCGATTAATTTTACATCAGACTGATTATAAATATCGCATGATATTACCCGAAATGGAAACAGCTGATATCCCAGATACTATCTCTTGAGAAGGCGCTAAAACCGTCACAAACATATGTTACCTACTCAAGATAAGTCGATTATTAATTTACGTCAATTGTGGCACATACCGAATGAAAGTCTCGTAGCACGTGCTGATCTTCAGTGTTAAGCAACACTCGCCGTGATCGATCCGCGGATGGGTGGCTAATGGTATAATGACCCTGTGCCGTAGCGCAGAAACGACGTTTAACCCAGTCAGGTTGAGGTGGTCATATAGGCAGTACGACAGTGATACTCGGCGGAATTTCTTGCACGTTATTCTCCATATTAGTGATCTACGCTTTCAAACGTGCCTAATGCCTTTATGTTTTTGACTGACTGGCCTTGAAAATTCATAAGGGCCTGTAAATGGTTTATTGGAAATAAATGCGATAAGATAAGATTCAAAATCTTAATCTTGCTGCATCCGGTTAGACTGAGAGCCGAGTCTAACATAGTGGGGAAAAGGTAATCATGTTGACCTAGGCAGGTAAGTCGTTATTAGGGTTATAAAGTTTTATCTCGTACGAAATTGCTAATGTAGCAGATACTAACTCTTAGATGCCATGAGCGAAATTTGCTTTGTGCCTAGATAAGTCGAATTGATAAATTTGTGCGTCAATTGTGGCGTAAAACGTATAATGTTTCTTCGTATTTAATCATCATTCTCTTAAGCTTAGGTATCCCAAATTTTTCGTGTCTGCACCAAATGTGTTTTACTTCTACATATACTTCTTTATTGTTTACTAGCTTCTGCCAGCGACTTCGTCCGCGTGGAATAGTTACTTTACCCCCGATTTTGAAACTCTCAGCCCGATCGGTTTAAAATTGACAAAAGATAGACATGCTGTTTCGGGATATTTTTTAGATACGTTTATGTAGAACATTTCCGTAATACATGATTTCTATGTAACTTTAACCATTAAGGCTACACACGCGACGGAAGCTTAAAAAATGGAGTAACTTCTTCCGTTTTCCCAACATTTTCCTTCACTGCTCTGCTCCTATTGATTGTAGCGTAATGAAAAGTATACTATAACCTGCCCAGGAGTATGAAGAATAATTGCACCAAGTTTCGTTAAAATCGGTCGAGTAGTTTTTGTTTCTATAAAGAACATACAGACAGACAGACAGACAGAAAGACAGACAGACAGACAAAAATTTTACTGATTGCATTTTTGGCACCAGTATCGATCACTAATCACCCCCTGATAGTTATTTTGAAAATATATTCCTTGTACAGAATTGACCTCTCTACAGATTTATTATAAGTATAGAAGATAGATTTCAGTGGCCACGCTCATAATAGCCATACTATATTTCAAAATATCGTTAATAATCATTGGGGTTGTCTGTCATTAAACTTAAAGTAGCTACCAAGTAAAACGGGGTGAATCAAAATATGGTTTGGTTTCTGACAAAACATACATGTACATATATTTTTTTTATATTAATTTAAATTTGAAGCTCGTGAATGCTGCAAAAATTATCAAGTTAATTAACTTAGTTTTTTGTAACGCGTGCGGTAGCATCGTAATATTATATACCGGGAATCCCTGAACATAAAAAAGTAAGTCATATGTACTGTAATCAACCGTGATAGTGTTTTTTTTTTTAATGTGTAATATTACTAAATAATAACGAAGATAAATACAAGAGTCGCTCCAATTGCAATCAATTCGAAATGATTTCTGCCACCGCAATCAAACATTTTATTAGGTTCCTAATTATCATGATTTATTGAGTTAGGTCGTGTTCATTTCATAAGTTGACAAATGCATTACTAGATATCTATTTACTTTTACAACTTTTAACACCAAGTATTATATAATATCAAATCAGTGAGTGTTGTAAAAGCTAGCAATTTAATTTATGCTATCTTCATCTCCATTTTAAAAAGAGGCATTACCGAGCAATAGAAGAGTTACAAACTGAGGGAAGTAGCAAACTGACTCCTCTGGAAATTCTTGTTCCAAAAGGCGAACAAATAAGGCGAATAAAGCCGCGGGAAAAGCTACTAATTAATTAAAGACTGAATTATTTATTAGATTTTCATGCAAGATGCAACACAAACGTAAAAGGGCGGATTTAATGCCTTGGGCACTCTCTACAACTCAAGCAAGGGACCACCCTTTCCTCACCAGGAGAAATAACACAGTACCATGTTGTAGAATTTGTTCAAGAGTCACCGCAGCTCTGGAACGCGAAGGGCATTAGAAGGATCACGGGTGGGTTTTCGTCAGTAAGAGTCTGACACTCCCTTCCGCTCCGCCCAGAGAGTCATTTAATGAAAAACCCATCCAGAAAAAAAATAGTTGCAACATAAAAAAGCAAAAACTTTCAGTAAAATGAATACTTAATACAAAAATCTATACTTAATATTACAAAGCTTAAGAGTTTGTTTGTTTGGTTGAACGCGCTAATCTCAGGAACTACTGTTCGAATTGAATTTTTTTTTAGTGTTGGCTAGCCAATTTATCTAGAAAGGCTATGCGGAGCATCAATGAAAAATGTTGCAAAAATGGTTTTTTCTTTCTCCAATTTCTTATGTGATGCAGACGAACAAGATTGGGGGCAGCTAGTATAACATATTATAGATAAAATAAAAATAGCATACATGGGTAGTTATTATAAGAAATAGTAGAAATACCTATCAGATTGATTTTTTATATGGGCTGAACAAATACGAAACTATGAGGAAAAGGGATAAGGAGTCTCAGGACCAATTATGATAAAAACTAAAACTGCATCATAAGATTTTTAATTATTCAATATTTATAATTCTTTTAGATCCAACAAATTCAGCCGTGACCTAAATTATGGTACTGCTTGATTGTTTAAAATCAATGACGTGTCTTGTATCAACAAACAATGCAATAGTGCACGTTTAATCTTGTACATTTCCACATTGAAACATTTTGTTTTTATAGAACACGTATTATTTTTATTTAGTAGCTGATGTCACATAATGCAGCTGTGATTTAAGGGCGTGTACGCCGTATGGCATTTCATACAAATTTTCAAGTCACTATTTTGCGAAATGACTGAACCGATTTTAATGAAACTTCACACATATAAGCAGGATATATAGGTCTAAAAAGTTAGTTAAAAACATTTTCGAAATGTCTTATTTGAAAAAAGATAATTGGAACCGGTTTCATTAAAATCGGTTCCGTCATTTCGGAAAATAACGACTTGAAAATTTGTATGAAATGCCGTTTGGCGTATACGCTCTTAACATGCCATCTATACCAATATTATAAAGAGGAAAAATTTGATTGTTTGTTTCGGCTGAATAGGCTCCGAGACTACTGAACCGATTTAAAAAATTCAGGCTATATTTTATCTCCGTATTTTCACGGGAACGGGCACCATGCGGGTGTAACCGCGGGAAGCTACTAGTTTTTACTAAATTTAAATTCATGCATATGTTTTATCATGGCGTATCATTTCGGTGTGATAATAATAGTACCTAATCTCGCTTATTAAAAGCCTATTCCCATCAACCAATCTGATGGGGCTGCTACCAAAAAATCCAAATTGAAAACCCCAGTTTGCTCGACCCGGGAGTTGAACCGAGGACCTAATGCTTAGCGTAATCGAGCGAAATATTACACAATAATTAACAAATGTAACTGCATAACAGCTGGGCAATCGTCTCTTCTTAAAATAAGATTAGCTTCTTCGCATAGCCCGCGGAATAATAACCCATGAAAATACTTATCACGTTCAATTATTTTCATGGGTTATTATTTTTCGCACGCAACCCCAATTTCTTTTCTAAAAAGAGTTGTTATTTTTTAACATCAGGCTTCTGCATCTGCCAGCGAGTTTCATCTTAATTGCTCGAGCCGTTTCGGAGATTAGCCGGAACAGACAGACGGACAAAAAAAGAAGATTTTTATTTTGGCAAATGCAGTAAGAGGTTTTTTTTATACTACAACTATAAACAGACGATTTAATATTGTATTTATTTGTATGCACACATTTATGATGTTCCTAGTTAAAGGTCGATTAGCAGTGTCTGCACGAAATGACTCATTTATCCTCAGTTTGACCAACGCCTTTCGTCTTACCCCGAAATAGGTTCCTATTTCGGCCTTTGACTGATAATTTTTAGTCAAACCTACAAGTACTACCTAACTTCTTAGTCAAACGTCGAAAGTAATATAATCTGTTTCGGGGTCAAATGTCGATTTATACCGCACTTGTTGCATGTTTAAACAGGTTTTTGCATGCCGGACTAACTCTTAGCGGTATTAGATCATTTTTATTTTAATGAATTGTCTAGCCAAGTAGCAGAAATTAGGAATCTGTCAAACCTTGCAGCCAGATAAAATGGAGTACCGCGCAGTAGGGCTCTGTCGGCCCTAATAATGAAATAATTTAGGTCTGACTGATCAAACCCCGGTTTCATCAAATTGAGTTTCGGCATTTGTCCGTCCAAATTCTTCCCTCCTAGGATTAACCATTCATTTGGACTTTTAATAAGACGTTATGTCAAATCTGAGATTTGACTAGGTAAACCTAGATTACATATATATATATAGACATAGACGGCGATGAACTTAAATTAGTTGAAGAACTGGATAATGATTAAAAAACCAAATGTTCCGTTACGAAGTACATTATTGCGATAATTATTTATTTTTATTTGTGTATAAATAATTGACTGTTTTTACTCAATGCAGTTTCAAAATACTGTCCAGTTAATGCAGGTCAGTACATTGTTTTTGTTCTGAATGTTTAATCTTGTTTTTCAAGAAAACTAGGTTAAGCCATTTTTGATTAAGATCCTCATTATTGTGCACCATTACGTTACTGTTGTTTATTTAATTTTCTAGTTTTTATATTTTAATCTACATATCTGAAGAGAAATTAAATAATATTCAGAGTGTGCAATTTTAATAATAGCATATTTTTTTACTCGCACGCGTAGCTTTTAGCTATTAGGGCAACAAGTTATTGAAATAAACAAATATAGAAAATTGAGGAAATAATAGTTTTTACTTTGTTTTGTGGTGACTACTTAAAAACCTTCAAAATCTGCAATTCATCTGCAATCGTATCTCAGAAATTATCTATGTAGGAAAATTTGGGTTATTTCTGTCCGATAGAGACTAAAGAAAATTCACGAAAGTAATCTAACCTTCGTGAATTTTCATTTAATTTCAACATTCAGATCTCCTGGCCGCCAAGAACTTTTGGGTAAATGTGAAAGTAACTTTGTCTGTTGGTACCACTTAACATCGTAACGGCTGGGCAGAGTTGGAAGATGCTTAGAGAACAGGTAGACCATGTCCTGGATTGGGGCATAGTTTATCCTTGTGATACTTATCGGCTTTCACCATAGGGTCGCTGGCAGATGCAAGTTTTTTTTTTTTAATAATAATGAGTATCAATAAATTTTATTGGTTTACTACTGATATTACTTTTATTCTAATTAGATTTTAATATTATAGCTAAACCGTATGTTTTTTAATAAAAGGTACAGCAGCTATGAACTAATATTTATCAGCAGAAAAAAAAAACTGTGGATTATTTCCAACTTTTTGCCCTTGACCAGTTATCGCTAGTTTATCGATCCGATAAGTTATCTTTAAAAAGAAACACAATCTTGTGTAGTCACTTTTAGAAATCGAGTTCTGTATCTCCTTTATGATTAATTAGTTGTAATCGTAAAGTATTTATGGAAATTTTCCGTTGTGACGGAATATTGCGACAGGAATCCATAATATCCCTGCATATATCAACAAAGATTCTTGTTCATGTTAAGATTTAAGAGTATGTAAATGTTTGTCCTGTTCTTATAATGAGGTGTGCGTTAAATAAACAATGTGTTAAGGGACAACTGTCCCTCCCCACCGAATGTGTCTCCACGTTGTCGTCGTGGTGGGGCTTGAGCGTCTCAATGATCTTGCGAGCTTTCCCGGTAGAGCCACTCATGCCGGAAGGTCGCAAGTGAGGGACCAGACCAAGAGAGACACACGCTTGCTCGCTGCTCTTTGGTACGCGTCTGATCATCAGACGTGACTGTGAGAGCAGCGAGCAGGTGGAGAGGTGAGGTGAGAAGAGAGGGCCCTGAGAAGGGGCGGAGCGAACAGGGACCGCACCCTTAAAAGGAAAACATGAAAAAACAAGACGCTTGCAAAATGAGTCCCCAGGTGGGTCCCGACTGCTCAGCGGTCGGGGAATCCCACCCCGCTTCGGCGGGCTGCCCTCCGTACTCTGGGGTGGGCACCAAACGTCTTCCGCTTGCCAGTGGCAACAAGAGCCGAGGAGGCTCCAATTCGTCGTCGTCATCCGGATCCGCCTCCTTTAAGGAGCTGATGGCGCACGAATTCGCAGAGGAGGGTTCGCCTGAGCGCCGGGGTGGCGTGGAGTTGGATTCCGGCTCCGCGCTAGACCTAGTAACGGTCAGCTCGGCGGGCTCGGGAGAAGAAAGAGGGGGGCTGCTGCGGAGAACGTAAAGTTCTTCCGCAAGCGGCCCAGACGGGAGGATGACAGCGGGTCGTCCTCCGAGGGCGAATTTGCCTCCGCCCGCAAAATCCCCACCGCTAGGCGGGGCAGGGGTTGTGAGGCGGGGAGGGGGCTGGCTGCCTCTACCCGGGAGGTGGAGCGTCGGGCTGAGAGGTTGGCGGGGGAGGGGCATCGCCCTGTGGGGGAGCGGTCGCAGGGCTCCCTCTACTCGTCCGCCTCCTCTCGACTCCGATGACTCGGTGTCCCCGGGAGAGGTACCTCCCACTGCCGAGGAGAAGAGGGCCAAGCTGGAGGAGGTCGTGGAGGCCGCGATCCGCGCTGTGGCCTTCAAGAGAAAGCAGTCCTCTAAGCGGGAGGCCATTAGCGCGGCCAAGGCCTCCATTATGGCGGCGGCGGCGGTCAACGTCGGCGGGTCCGGAGAGGCGACAGAGTTGCGGGCGGAAGTCGCCCGCCTCGCGGCCGTAACGGAGCGACTCATTGCGGAGAATGAGTCGCTCCGGAGGGACCTGGCTGGCATGGCCAGAGCGGCCCCGGAGGAGCCGCAGGGGGGGCCGAGTCCGGCGACGCTGGAGGGGAGGCTAGTGCTGAGCCAGGTGCGGAGCCTGGTGCGGCAGGAGCTGGCTCCCTACCAGAAGCAGTTCTCCGTTTTGGAGGACATGATTCGGCGTCCCCCACTAGCGGCGACACAGAGGCCCCAGGGCCGGCAGAAGGCGGCTTCGTACGCGGCCGCCGTGGCTGCCGGCCCGGGAACGTCTGGCCAGGCGAAGACGAAGGCCAAGGGCGGAGCCGCGCCGGCGCCAGCGCCAGCGCCTGTGACGCCGGCGACTGCGACGCCGGCGATGACCAAGGCGGCCCCGGCGAAGAGGGGTAGGAGGAAGGCTGGAGGAGCGGCTAAGGCTGCGGCGCCAGTGGTGCCGCAGCCGCCCCCAGCCCCACCCTCGGACCCTCCTGCGGCCGAGGCCGAGTGGCAGGTTGCTGGCCAGAAACGGCGGGCCGCGAAAGCGGCCAAAAACAAGGCGAGGAGGCAGCGGCGGAAGGCCAACGCCATTGCGGCGAGGCTTCGCGCCCCGAAATCCGCGGCTGTAGTGCTCACACTGCAGCCGGAAGCGGAACAGAAGGGCGTGACGTATCTCGCCGTACTGAAGCGGGTGAAGGAGGCGGTGAGCCTCCAAGAGCTGGGCATCAGCGGGGGCATCGGGGTCAGGAGGACCTTAACCGGGGCCCGCAAGCTCGAGCTCGCCGGAGCGGAGAGTGGCCCGTTCGCGGACGCCCTGGCCGAAAGGCTGAGGGCGGTCTTACCCGCGGACGAGGTCCGGGTGTCCAGGCCGACTAAGCGCATCGACATGCGCATAGTGGGCCTGGATGACTCCGTGACGGAGGAGGAAGTTGTGGCCGCCGTCGCCAGGACTGGGGGGTGCTCTGCCGAGCTCCTCAAGGCGGGCACCCTCCGGCCTGACAACACGGGCATGCAAACCCTTGTGGTGAGCTGCCCCGTGACGGCGGCCAGAACTGTGTCGGAGGGCCGAAGGCTCTTGGTGGGATGGGTGTCTGCGCGGGTAAAATTGCTGGAACCCAGGCCTCTGAGGTGCTACCGCTGTCATGTGGGCAACCACACGGGAGCTATGTGCCCCTCGGAGGTGGACCGCAGCGGACTTTGTTTCCGCTGTGGTCAGCCCGGTCATCGGGCCGGCTCGTGTGAGGCCACGCCGCACTGCAGTGCATGTGCGGCTGCTGGCAAGCCGGCCGAGCACTGGGCTGGGGGAAGGGCCTGCGCGCCATCCGCCCCGACCAGGGGCAAGAGGTCCGCCGCCACCGCCGCCTCTGCCGCCGCCGCGGCTTCTGTCGCCGCCACTGCCGCTTCTGCTGCGGGTGCTGCGGCTCCCAACACTCGGGAGGGTGCTGAGATGGAGTGCCAGTAGTGGTCCCATTTCGGCCCCCTCCAGAGACAAGTCGGCCGCTGTGCTATCGCGCAGTGGCTGATGCCTGGGGACGGTGAGCGTGGGTGGCTCGCCGTCCGATACCAGGTTGAGTTGACGACGCGTTGTGTTCCACGCGCGCCTCAAGGAGCCGTCAGCACCGAGGACGGGGCCCCATAGGGTCGGTGCCTGCTAGGGTTGCGGAATTTGTTCGAAAGAGTTACCGCGGCCCTGGAACGCATAGGGCACAAGAAGGATCACGGGTGGGTTTTAGTCAGTAAAAGTCTGACACTCCCTACCGCTCCACCCAGGGCGGGAGGGGTCATTTGATGATTTCCCATCCAGAAAAAAAAAAAAAAAAAAAAGGGACAACTGTCCCTGCTAATTTCCCAAATTGTGAAGATGGAAGGATGGATGAACGGATGGACTTATATATGTATATAATTATTTATACTTATCACTGTTTCACGAAAAAAAGCTGAACGATTTCAATGAAAATTTATATTGACATCGGCAGTATATTTGTCAAAGCAACACATATATATATACATATTATATGAGTCATTATTAAATAGAGGGGGACTACTACGTGGGCGTAGTAAATAAGACTAAACTCCGACTACTTCAATTATATATCTATTAAAGACCCACCTTCTGTACAAATCACTGAGCACTGTAACGCCTCGGGGGCCACTGGAAGAGACGGTATTGTCAAAACTTTGCAAACTAACAGTATCGATCAGTGAACGTCTATGTTTTCTTACAGAAATTGACAGCCCTTGATAATTCTGACAGTGGCTATGACAGTCTAAACTTTTGTACTATGGAATAGTGTACTCGATAGAAAAGTAATTATTAAATTAGATGCGTTAGTTCGATTTTCGACAATATTGGACATGCGTTTTTTGTTTGTTCAATCAAACCAATAAAAAATACAAAGATAGAGCACCAAAGTTAAGAAGTAAAAATAGTACCAACTTAAATTACAACAAACTGTGTCTTCTTCAGTTATTTTTACGTGACAAAATAAAAATACTTGAAAATATACCGTTCGACCACGAATATAATAGGCAATGGCATCTCATCGAAATCACGGTGTACTTAACATGTTCTTGTGGTGTAAAGTATTAAATACTAGCTGCTGCCCGCGACTTCGTTCCCGTGGAATCCCCGATTTTAAAATATTCTTTATCGCTGCTCCGCTCCTATTGGCTTAAGCGTGCTGATATATAGCCTAAAGCCTTCCTCGATAAATGGTCTATTCAACCCAAAAATAATTTTTCAATTCGAACCAGTAGTTCCTGAGATTAGCGCGTTCAAACAAACAAACAAACTCTTCAGCTTTATAATATTAGTATAGATTAACAGTATGTGAAAGGGAAATTTGTATGGAAATGTTATTGAGGAGCTCGTGGCTAAATAATATAGCTGCACAGGTTAAGCACCGCTTGCCGAGGTTGGTCTGTGTATGGGTGGGCGAGATTCCACCATGTCTCAGAAAACACGTTAAGTCGGTTCCGGCTGTCATTTGTAGAAATTCTGACACTCATCTTGCCAAGAAGTACTGTGTAACCCAGTTAATGGATTGTGAAGGTCTAGTAGGCAATCGTTTAACTTAAAGTCCCTACTGTGAATACGACACGATTGGCGTAGTGGTTGAACGATAGGCTGCTGCGCTGCATGCCGCGGGTTCGATTCCCGCACGGAATAAATATTTGTTTGGCCTACAGATAGTTGTTCCGGGTCTGGCTGTTTGTGTATATGAACTTATATGTTTGTAAACGCACCCACGATATAGGAGAAATTCCTAGTGAGTGGTACCGTTTTTTTTTTAAAGTTAAAAAACAAAAAGAATACCAGTATTTTACGTTTGATAGTCGTTACGGACAGAAAGAAGGCAGGAAGTCTAAGACCAGTCTTGCCAAGGGGCATAGTGTTAACAATTACTGGGTTGTGGAAGACTGAGTCTCTCTATGAGGTACTCAGCTAACTCAGATGAATCTGAATTGATTGGGCGCCGACCCTAATATAGTTGGAAAAAGGCTAGGCAGATGATGATGATGTGTAAGGAATGCGCACATGTTAAATCCGATATCAGTCGTAATAAAATAATAATCTGATAATAGAATATCGCACGATATAGTGCGTAAATGTTGGAATCTATGCTAATTAAATTTGGTAACAGAGATTCTACTTTTTCGTAATTTTCCCTTGTCAAATGCGTCCTACAATCAGATTGTAACTTTAGTTCAAACTGTTACTTCGGGCTCAGGGAACTACTTTTACACGACTGCCAAAAAAAGGAGTGTTATGCTTTCAGGGTTCATGTATGTAATATATAATATGTATTTTTTATGTAAGTATGTTTTTTCATAACATTCTATGTAACGTTTCCAATTTAGTGAATGGTCTAATTTTGGGAACCTCAATTCTGATTTGGGAGTTCTTCTGTTTTAAAATTAATCTACTTTTACTAGAATTTCTCAAGTATCAGCATTCTCGCCAAAGTACCCGGGGTATAAGGAGTATTACCCGGATTAGATACTGATATTCTGCTGCATCCGGTTTGACTGGAAGCTGACCCAAAAACACTTAGGAAAAATCTATTCAGATTGATTGAATTACGATTAACAATAAATCTCTTTTAACAGTCACTCGATTAACAACTTTTCGATCAATAGACATCAATTCACATCGCTCATGAATCACTAAGTATTAAGGACTATCTATTACACTCGCGGATAGTTATTCTGTATCACACGTGCTTATTTAAGAACTAATGGCTTAACACTGATATAGCAAACTTGTCTTCGATACTTTTTTAACCTTGTTGACAATAGAAGTCTTTGATGACGTCAAAATACGTAGAGTAAAACGGATCGTTAGATCAGCCTTTTTGAGTTTCAATTAGGGTCTCGAGTTGAGTAAATAAGATAATTAATTTTTATTTCTTCCCAAAAGCGGTAAATGAATTTCCAAAACACACAGCTGACGCAGCGGCAGCTGTATGTTGTTTGTGTATTCCTAATATAGATACAATACCATTTGAATTAGTTTAATGTAAATATAATGATAACTATAATCTTAATAAATAAAAAAGTAACTTACCTACTGTCGAACATTTGAAAAAAATAATCAAAGCAAATCTAAACAGGTATTATCCACCAAAGTGCGCATAAAACCTGAATGTATTGCTATTTAATACACAAACATCTAATCCATCTAAACACACAAATCTAATCAAATTAGGACATACAAATTAACATCGACCTTTGATAAAGACCACCACTGAAGCTTTAACATTATCAGAATCACTGAAGCAAATCTCGCAATCGTAAAGATAAATAAAAGGGGCATTTCTGAGTACAGGAAAGCGAATTTGTGAAACATTTATTCAGAATGTGTTCAGGGTCGATCGTACGAAGATAAACCGAGGCAATTTCGAGCAGCCAAGGAGCCGTTAGCTGGTGAAAGCACGGCGACGCAGCGGGTACAGAGTTACTAAGAAAGGGATGTGCCTCGTGACAAGACCCAAATTAACGAGGCCGGCTCCGCTGGAAATTTACATGGGTATGCATGTTGCGCTCCTAGATAGTGCTGTCCTACTGCTGTACGGCAACTGGATTTAGTGCTACAAATAGTTTCTGAACTCCGGATCTAAGCGAGCTACTTGCATAAGGAACTGTAATTAAAGAAGACTCGAATGAACTGTGACCGGGCTTTAATTGTATAGAGCGTTTTCCTTAATTTGAACGAACAATGTTCTACAAACAGCCGAAACTGTTCCGGTTATTTGTTGCGTTGTTAAGCACGTTATTGATGTTAATGCTTTAGATATTCCTTTGCCTTAACTTGCTCGTGAATTTTGAAACGTGTATCATGTCTTGGCTTCTGGTTAATTGGATTAAAACTGATAACAGTCAATAGGTAACCTACTTAAATTCTTAAAGTTGACTTTTTATTGATGTTGTAATTAAAAATTCCGAATTGTTATGGGTATTCAACTGTTACATTTTAAACAATAGCTTGCTTAACGAACGAAACGGCTAAAGTTAAACAATGAAGTAGTTTTATAAAACATAGCATTACTTTAAATGTACAATCATAGTTCCGTACTTCCTGAATAAAGTAAAATAAAAGCAACCAATATAGCATTAAAAAGGCAATATCAATATTTTCGCTACGTAGTCAATGATCATGAACGAACATTTTCTTAGCGGCGAAACAAGCCAGCCGCGGCCACGTTCAAGGAACCGATAAAAATAAGTTACATCTATCTCTTAGCAACAAACTTCGTCTCGGACCATTTAGCAATTCAGCAGGATACGAAATTCGGCCAAGTTTAATTAAAATTAACTTAACTTGCGATTTGTAGCGTTATCAGGGGGAATCAATAATTTATTCCTTCAGTTGGGAGTGTGTACGGTGTAGGTTATTGGAGTGCAGTTACTGGATCCAGCCTCGCATTCTGTAACACATAGCTCCGCAAAGCGCTTAGCACGGAATTCGATTCAACTAATGCCGCCTAATCCTGACCGGTGGCACACAAATGGCACAGGGTGCATTGCGAAAGGCTACGTGCAATTTGCAGTTGGTGATTGATGATAATCCCCGGCGCATCTGTGCGGCAAAACAATGCACTCCCCACGTATGCAGTGCTAATACAATTTTTCCTGTGCGCGTCGATTGTCCCTATCAATTTTCTTTGTCGTTAAGATGGACGGAAATATTGATATAGTGAATGAAGTTCTCTTTCTTGTTTGGCTTTAAATGAAATCCGTTTTAGTATCGGTAATGATTGTTTTCAATGCCGTTAATAACCGTTTGTCCTTTTTGTCATCAAGTCAATGAAGGCAAGGTTAATTTAATTTAAATTATTTATCTATAATATGTATGTATTTATAAATTATATAAGTATGTATATCAGTTGTCTGGTTACCATAACACAAGCTCTGCTTAGCTTGGGATCAGATAGCCGTGTGTGAGTAAAAAAAAAAAAAAAAATTATACCAACAACATGACACAATTTCATATGCAATGCATGCATCGTGTGCAAAGTAACTGAGTTTAGAGGTTGGGATACGGTGGCTGTAGCAAAGTACAAAGAATATTGACAAGTATGGGACTGCATTACACCTTGTGTTAGTTTTGAAAAGATGCATCGATTTATTTATCAAAAACAGTCTCAAACAGACCAAACATTTGGAATATTTTAATGCTCAATAAAAATGTGCTGTTTTATTCTAAATAAATCCCTGTCAGTTCCGGTGTGCAGTGCGGCGAGGCGGAACGAGGAGCGGAAGGTGCGCCTTCGGAAGCAGGATGGTGTAAGATAAAGAGAACATTTCCTATGGCACGTCTGGGGAGATTTAGCAACATTCCGAGACGCCCCTTTTAATGTGCCAAAAGTGTAATTCAGTTTTTATACGGATTTAGTTTTGAATATGGAAAATTTTATGGGGGTAGTTGAATTATTGTGTCCGTAGATTTTAAGGCTTACAAGGCCGTAATTGTCGTTTCATAATCATGACATTTACCTACATATTTAATTTGACATTATCATCGGGCCTTCAGCGGCGCCGCAGTAGACATATCCCCTAATCGTGGTGCCAAATGAAACGCGGGTCACCTTGTGGAAGAGCTTGTAAAGCTGTCTGTCCTGAACTTCTGGAGTGATCAACATATTATCCCAGGGTAAGCGATTAATATACTCTACTCAAATGCCCACTGTCATGCTTGATGACCTCAGTGAATGCTTTCAAATTACGGCCGAAACCAATAACCTATCTATCACATACTGGAGATAGAAAAAAAACTTTTTACAAAAAATAAAACCGACTTCTAAACAAAAAAAAAACCAAAAAGTACAAAATAACTTTAATTTCGGAATTCAGTGTTTTTGGTTGCTTCATGTTTTTGAACACACCGACTTCCGAAATTACAGTTATTTTGTACTTTTTGGTTTTTTTTTGTTTTTTTTTTTTGTTTAGAAGTCGGTTTTATTTTTTGTAAAAAGTTTTTTATTTTTCCCTTTTTAGTGGTTCACTCCCAGCTAAACATACCCATCACAGCGTACGTGGTATAAATTGGTGTAAACAATAAACAAACATGCGATTTCAGCTATCCCGACAGATTTGCTATCATTTATTGAAATTAACAAAAACCGCTTGTTCGATTTCGATAAAATTTTCATGGGACCATTTGGGAAGTATACCCTTTCCAACAAAAAAAGAATTTTTCAAATCGGTTGGCAAGCGACGGAGTTATGCGCGAACAAACATTAAAAAAAAAAAACATACAAACATCCGAATTGAGAACCTCCTCCTTTTTTAGAAGTTGGTTAAAAACAAATGAAACAACAGAAAAATGATGTAGGTTTTCTGTTGTTTCATTTGTTTGTGATATGTAATATATACATACTCCAGTATGTGATAGATCGATTATTGGGTTTGGCCGTTAGTTGCTTAGAATGAACATAAGAAAAAAGAAAACATGTAAAATGCCCAATTGCCTATTTTACACCCTCTCTCTACAGTTAAATTTGACGATAATATTTTTGGACTAACTGTACTTTTAGTTCAGAATTATTACTTTTAAGTTAGGTCAGGTTAGATATAGCTGGGATATTTCTTCTTGTCTCAAATAAAGCTTTGCCCCAAGACTAAAGTTTATGACTAGTTCGTGTTAGACCAGTGATAACTATTTTTTTTTTACTTATTTCTTTTTTCCTCTTAAAAAAAAAAAACTTTTCCCCACACTAGGATGTACTCCTGTATCGTGGGTGCGTTCACAAACATGAATCCTCACATACACAAGACCCGTAACAATTATCTGTAGGCCATACAAATATTTGATCAGTATGGGGATCGAACCCGCGACACGTAGCGCAGCAGTCGGACGCTCAACCACTGCGCCAACCCTGTCGTCATTTGACATCAATTGAAACCTCAACCATGGCAATGGAGAGGACTATTTTTGCGCTTTTCCGGCAAGATTTATGATTGTAGTTTTCGTAAAGTCATATGCTAATATGGACTATGTTAGGAACCTGATTGTGACATTATTTAATTTTCCCTTTCCAAGCGTAGGCTGGCTTCTTTGAAAAGTTTTGTGGACCAGACTCACGTGCGGTCGGTTGCAGCCACCACCCACCTACCTACCTATGTATCTAAACACATGTCATTATACCGTATTAGGTACAAGAGACTTACAGGTAGGTATAAATATTAGGTCCATAATCGGCAATTACATCAACAATTAATTCAGAATCAATAGCTTTGGCATAATTAGTTAATATTAGCATTAATATTTCATATCTAATACCTGTCTAATACCTGAATTAAATCTAGAATAAGCCTTTAAACACTGCAAAGCATGGGTAATTAACGGCTTTACGGCGCAATATTAAGGGGAGGCAGTTCGCTTCCTCAAAAGTATTTTTAATTTGTTTATTATCCTCAGTTTTCTTGTCGATCGACTTTCCAAAATGATAAAATTGGTCCGATCAGTATTTGGAAATTTGAACAGCTTTGTTGTTTGGCAAGCTCAAATCCTGATGCATGAAGAGCAGGAAAGAAGATGAGACAAAGAATGGGAAGACGCTCCACACTGTTTGGAAAGTCATTATGATATTATTTATTTATTTATTTATTATATACTTTATTGTACACCTTGTAATAATAACAGGATTTTTTTTTTATAAAAACAAGTGTACACTGGGCGGTCTTATCGCACAAGGCAATCTCTTACAGACAACCTTTGGATGGACTGAACGAAAGGAGATAGATTTAGGGCTGTCAGTGTACAATCGTTATAAATAATACTTGTTAGATATTCCATTTGCCAAGGATGTTTCTGGAGCGGCCAACCTAAACCCGCAATAGTGAAGTGTGACGGGGTAAAATAATTTAAACGCTAAGTTTGGTGTAACTAGATTTTATATTACCACGTCCCTTCTTAATTAAATATATGTAATGTTATAAAATATACTAATTGGAACGATAAACACTGTTTTATTTAGACGGACAAGAATAAGGACAAACGAATAACAAAGAACAAAGTTAGGCTTTAGCGGGAAACCTAGGTTTTTGCGAGCGAGATTTGGCGTGCAGTTACGGAACGGTCTAGTAGCGCACTGAAGAAAATGTCCTTTGGACCCGCTCTTAAAACCGCCGGTCATCGCCAACTCAGCGGCTGCGTTCCGTGAATGGTTACAGGCCATATCCCGAATGCATTATTTACATATTTACTTAATCTAATTTGTGTAGTGTACATATTTGTTATTTATGTTAATTCATACAATAAAAATGTATGTGTGAACTGTAAACAAGTTATTACATTAAATATGTGGTGTGTGATGATTTTTATTAATACGATTAGTCATAGATAATGCGTTCCATGCATGTTTGTGTTTATGATAATTAGGATGGAACGTAATTGCAAAATGTCATGTGTCAACTGTCAAACGTGAAAATAACAAACTTTATTGTAGTGTGTTGTGATGGAATGTTTTAGTGTTTTTACATTATTAAATTAGCTAAATGGGGATGTAGACCGCTACACTACCCCCCTTCTGAGCTGTAGCTACCGCTACGAGCGATAGTAATCCGGGAAGCGGACAGTTCGACCGGAACGGGTTTTCTTAATGTCGGCGGTATTTGTCAACAACTGTGTGGCGGTACTCGTCGAACTTTGTTTTGTGCTGTTTGGGGCGTCATCTTCTTCGTTGTTGAGGTAAGCGGGCTTCAGTCTATCTATACTGACGGTTGTCTCCTTACCCCTTACCTCAATTTTATAGTATTTCTCGCCCTTCTGCAGCACTTTGTACGGTCCGGTGTATGGCGGGTCGAGTGGTCGGCGCACGGCGTCATGTCGCAGGAAGACATGCGTCGCCGTTGCCAAGCTGCGGGGCACGTAAAACGCCTTCTGGCCGTGACGACTCGCCGGTGTTGGCGACAAACTGGCCATCTGCTGCCGAAGACGTGCTGCGAAGTCGGCGTAGTCTGCGGTGCCGGAAACTGTTGGTGAGATAAATTGTCCCGGTAAGCGTAGCGGTTCACCGTAGACTAACTCCGCAGCTGATGCATTGATGTCTTCCTTCCAGGCGCTGCGGATGCCGAGCAGCACGAGCGGAAGAGCATCAGACCAGTTGGTGTCGGTGTGGCATCGGATGGCCGCCTTGAGCTGGCGGTGCAGGCGTTCGACCATGCCATTGCAGGCTGGGTGGTACGCCGTCGTTGGCCGATGCTGGCTACCGAGGGTCGCAGCGAGAGCGTGGAAGAGTTTGCTCTCAAACTGCGCGCCCCGGTCGGTGGTGATGCGGTGTGGGCAGCCGAAGCGAGACACCCAGCCGGCGATGAAGGTGCGGGCACAGGTATCGGCGGTGATGTCAGCGATGGGGTATGCCTCAGGCCAGCGGGTAAAGCGGTCGATGACGGTGAGGATATACCTGTAATTATTTGAGTGCGTTAGTGGCCCTACAATGTCCATGTGGACATGCGAGAATCGCTGGGAAGGAATAGGGAAGGGAGAGGTGGGAGAGGATGTGTGCCGCGAGATCTTGTTCTTCTGGCACTCTATACACTCTCTGGTCCATGCCCGGCAGTCCTTCTTCAGACCAGGCCAAACAAATCGGGAAGAAATCAATTTGACCGTGGCCTGTCTACCGGGGTGGCTCAGCTGATGAAGCTTCTGGAACACACGCCGTCTGTATGGTTCTGTAACAAAAGGGCGTATGTTGTCAGTGGAGGTGTCGCAGTATAGCTCAATGTCTGTCTCTGGGAGGCGTACTCTCTTGAGCTTGAGTGACGTGGTGTTGCACGTCAGGAGTCCTTGCAGTTCGGAATCGCTTTCCTGGGTATGTGCAAGGGCTGCATAGTCCAACGTTGGGACTGTAATAGTTTCCACACGTGATAGGGCATCTGCCACGACGTTGTCCTTACCCGCTACATACTGTATATCTGTGGTGAACTGCGCTATGTAGTCTAGGTATCGGTACTGGCGTGGTGAGCAGTTCTCACGGCTGTGTGCATACGCGTATGACAGGGGTTTGTGATCCGTGAATATGGTGAAGTGTCTGCCCTCGACCATATGCCGGAAGTACCTGACTGCGTCGTGGATGGCTAAGAGCTCCCTGTCATACGGGCTGTACTTCTTCTGCGATGAGGACAAACGTCGTGAGAAGAATGCCAGTGGTCTCCAGCTGTCCCCTGCCTTCTGCTGCAGCACTGCGCCTATGGATGTGTCGGACGCATCTGTGAATAAAGCAAGGTCAGCGGTGGTGTCCGGGTGGACTAGTAATGCAGCTGAAGCTAAGCCTTGCTTGCAAGCGTCAAAAGCTGTTTGCATCTCATCTGTCATGATTATAGCCTGATTTCCTTTGGTTTTAGGGCCAGTGAGGACGACGTTAAGTGGTGACTGCAAGCGAGCGGCGTCTGGGACAAAGCGACGGTAAAAATTGAACATACCCAGGAAGCGACGCATCTCCTTGACGGTCTTGGGAGCTGGGTAGTCCTGGATCGCCTGTACCTTCTCCGGTAAGGGACGAACACCTTCTGCTGACACCTCATGCCCTAAAAAGGTTATGGTATCCTGTCCGAACTCACACTTGGCCGTGTTTATGAGGATCCCATACGTGGACAACCGCTTGAGGAGTTGGTGCATATGTTCAGTATGCTGGGCTGCCGTCTGTGAAAATAAAAGCACATCATCTAAATAACAGTAGCAGAACGACAGCCCGCGGAGCACCTCATCCATAAACCGCTGAAAAGTCTGCGCTGCATTCCTCAGTCCGAACGTCATGTATGGGAATTCATATAGCCCGAACGGTGTGGTGATGGCAGTTTTGTGTATGTCAGCTGGCTGGACAGGAATCTGATTATATGCTTTGACCAGGTCAATTTTGCTGTATATTGTGCTGCCAGCCAGCTGATGTGTGAAGTCCTGGATGTGCGGTATGGGGTAACGGTCCGGGATGGTACGGGCATTCAGTGCCCTGTAGTCCCCACATGGTCGCCAGCTGTTGTCCTTCTTAGGAGCGAGGTGAAGTGGTGATGACCACGAGCTCTCTGATGGACGTGCTGTCCCGTTGGCCATCATTGCCTCAAACTCCTTCTGAGCGACCTTGAGCTTATCCGGTGCGAGGCGGCGTGGGCGACTGTAAACTGGCGGGCCAGGCGTGGTCCGTATGTGGTGTACAGTGTTGTGACTGACCTGACGTTGTGTTCCAGCTGGCCGCGTGATCTCCGGGTACTGTCGCAGGACCTCGTGGTACTCGGTGCTACCACCGATCGACTTTACGGAAGCGATGTCCGCTGTTGAGCCGGCCGCAGATGACGCCGTAGACGACAGCTGGGTCAGCCCATCGATGAGCCGGTGATTCTTTAAGTCTATTAAAAGATTATAATGTGCCAGTAAGTCGGCACCGATGATGGGCTTAGTGACGTCCGCGACCACGAACTTCCACGTGTACACGCGGCGGAGCCCTAAGTTCAGATGGAGCTCGACCCAGCCGTACGTGTCGATGGCGGTTCCGTTGGCCGCGAAGAGTTGGTACCCGGTTTTACTGCGCCGCTGCTGGAGTGATGCACGTGGGTACACGCACAGGTCGGACCCTGTGTCCACGAGGAATGTGGTTTTAGTGGTCCGGTCAGTCACAAATAGGCGGCGTGGTTGGTTGGGGCAGCCATTTGCCGCTACTTCTGGCTGCCGGCGGCATTTCCCGCATACGTGCATGGCGTGGTGCACCGCGTGGCCTTTTCACCGAACCTGTTATGGTAGTAGCAGTGGTCTTTGTTCCACGTGGCTCTGGAGCGCGAGCGACTACGGCGGCGGCCTGAGGACGGTCCTCTGCCACCACGTTGGTGCCTATGGTGGCTACGCGAGCCGTGGTGTACCTGTCCTCTCTGTAGGGCCGCAACCTGGAGCGTTAATTCAGCTATGCACTGTTTCAGCTCGCTGATCTCGCTGCTGGTGGTGCTCGCGTTGCTGCTGCTGCTCGCGCTCGCCACTGCTGCTACGGTGGAAGCCGCTGCGAGCGCTGGTGCTGGTGCCGGCGCGATCTCGTGCACGCGGTCGGCCAAATCTGCGATAGACTGTAGAGGGAGATTAGGTTGTGAAGCGATTACTGTCTGTATATTCGTAGGCAACCTACTCGCCCACAACGTGGCCAAGAATGACTCGGGCACATGTGGTCCGGCCAAAGTCTGCAGGTGCCGTAAAAACTGCGACGGCTTGCGGTCGCCTAGCTCCTCGCGGTTTAATATTTGCTGGACCTTTTTCTCGTGCGAGTCGGAGAGTCGCCGTGTCAGCTCAGCCTTCAGCTTTAGGTATTTGTCCTGAACTGGGGGGTTTTCAATAATATCCCTGGCCTCTACCATATATCGGTGATCGAGTTGCGCGACGACGGTATAAAATTTAGTAGAGTCGGCCGTAATGCCTGCGATGGTGAACTGACCTTCTACCTGGGCAAACCAAAGTGCCGGCTCCTCTGGCCAAAAAGGCGGTAATTTGACGCTGACACGACAGACGTCCTGGCTCTCCGACGACGCTCCTGCACTCGCTCCCTGGGCTGCTCCGGTCGACATGCTGGCTCCTGTAGGCTTCAGTGTTCAACGTCGGGGTCACCAGTGAAGTGTGACGGGGTAAAATAATTTAAACGCTAAGTTTGGTGTAACTAGATTTTATATTACCACGTCCCTTCTTAATTAAATATATGTAATGTTATAAAATATACTAATTGGAACGATAAACACTGTTTTATTTAGACGGACAAGAATAAGGACAAACGAATAACAAAGAACAAAGTTAGGCTTTAGCGGGAAACCTAGGTTTTTGCGAGCGAGATTTGGCGTGCAGTTACGGAACGGTCTAGTAGCGCACTGAAGAAAATGTCCTTTGGACCCGCTCTTAAAACCGCCGGTCATCGCCAACTCAGCGGCTGCGTTCCGTGAATGGTTACAGGCCATATCCCGAATGCATTATTTACATATTTACTTAATCTAATTTGTGTAGTGTACATATTTGTTATTTATGTTAATTCATACAATAAAAATGTATGTGTGAACTGTAAACAAGTTATTACATTAAATATGTGGTGTGTGATGATTTTTATTAATACGATTAGTCATAGATAATGCGTTCCATGCATGTTTGTGTTTATGATAATTAGGATGGAACGTAATTGCAAAATGTCATGTGTCAACTGTCAAACGTGAAAATAACAAACTTTATTGTAGTGTGTTGTGATGGAATGTTTTAGTGTTTTTACATTATTAAATTAGCTAAATGGGGATGTAGACCGCTACAATAGTTTGAGTTTTCCAAATTGTCCACTCCACTGCAGTTTATTTAAAGTTATTTTACGGGAATATAATTCGTTAAACTATAAGCAGTACCTATTAGTTGTATGTATGGGATAAAACCTGACACTGCTTATTATTTTAAAAAATATAATCACGTGCAATATTTAATCCTTATACGCAGCAGTATCGTTCAGGGATCCCTTCACCACACACAGAAAAAAAGCAAAAGATTATATCCTAAAATCCTTGTTTAACGTAATCTATACTTATATTATAAAGCTGGAATTTTGTTTATTTGTTTGATGAGAGAGATTAGTGCGTTCACGCATTAATCTCAGGAATTAGTGGTTCGAATTGAAATAATGTTTTAGTGTTGCATAGTCGATTTATCGAGGAAGTTTATATAACATCACGCTAAAATCAGAGCATCAATGAAAAATGTTCCAAAAATAGGATTTTAGGGTTCCGTACCCAAAGGGTAAAGCGACACCCTATTACTAAGACTCCATTGTTCGTCCATCTGTGAGTCTGTCCGTCTGTCATCAGGCTGTATCTTATGAATCTTGATAGTTAGACAGTTGAATTATTCACAGACGATGTATTTCTGTTGCCACTATAACAATAAATAATAATAATAAAAAAATAAGATATTGTTGTTTGCTCGTTTTTGTTCGATATTGATAACCGCAACAGATATACGCTTGAAATATTCACAGAATATTTAGTTATATAATAATATACACTTTAAAAACAAATAATTAAATTAAAATAAAATAAAATACAAAAAATGAGAATATTTTGCCGTTTTTATAGATAATTGTACTGGCTGTTTTCTTTTATCTCTCTCTCACGTGACGCAGACGAGTTGCGCGGGTCAACTATTTATTTTTATACTAATATACTCACAGTTACCTATAATAACGAAGCTTTACCAGTGCCCTGAATGGACGTATTTTTACTGATATGACGATGATGATGATGATGTATGATATATTATGTACCTACATACCTATTCCTTATGCAAGACATAAAATTATCAGTATTGTTTTAAGAATTCACTCTCATAGAGTGAATTCTTAAAACAATACTGATAATTTGCGTCGCGGAACTACCAGAACCATTTTGAATTAAGACGAAATGCATCCTTAAGCGAAGTATAAGCTATGTAAGCTTATCATAATAAGGACGTTATTATAATTTATGAACAATATAATATTAGCGGAACAGTACACCTGACTCTTACACGATCCTGTTAAAAGCTTTTGCATTTAATTAGCTGTAGTGAGTATGTATAAAAGTGTTATACATACTAACTTACCTTGCGGTAAATGGCAAGCATTTTTGGAGCAGTGGTGGCCGAGTAGTAACGGTCCCGACTTACGAATCGGGTCGGGTCGGGTCGTGGTCGTGGGTTCAAACAAAGCCAGGCGCATCACTTTGTGTTGTTAATTTCACTACTGCTCTCAAAACGGTGAAGGAAAACATCGTAAGGAAACCGGTATGTCCTAGAGCCAAAAAATTCGAAGACGTGTAACATTCACCAACCCGCACTGGGCCCGCGTGGTGGATTATGGCCCATTCCCTCTCCTAGAGAGGTGGCCTGCGTCCCAGCAGCGGGAACATTAAAAGGCTGATTATGCTATGCAAGCATTTTTGTGTAGTTTCCACATTGTTTTCTTTTTCTGACATTTTTTTATTTCTGAAGATTGACCTCGTCCTCATTGATATTTGTAGATCTGTAATGTTTAATGGTACCATAAATGGTCATAATATCTGTGCCTGAAACATTATTTTTATGCGAATCACACGGATTTCTCTAGTACCTAGTATTTTATGTAAGACCAGTTTTGGTATTTTATTCTTAAAAAACTTTTTACAAAAAAAAAAAACATCCGACCCACAATACAAAAAAAAACACAAAACTATGTAATAACTTTAATTTCGGAAGTCGGTGTTTTCGGTTGTTTCTTCGTTATTCGTGTTTTAATCACCCCCTCCCCCCTAAATGTGCCCATAATAGCGTACACGGTATAAATTGGTGTATAAAAAGTAAGCTCGACAATAGGGAACTTCTGTAAATCGTTGAGGAATTTCCAACTATCTATGGTCTCCATTATCAGACCTGTAATGGAATTTATAACCCATATGGGTGCAAATTCTCATCAATAGAAATGAATTAAGTGAAAACACCGGGTTATTGCTGCATAAGTCGTTGAGGAGTTCCCTCGACTTCCGGCTTCATCATCAGAGCAACTTCAGACCTTCATTAAATAGTATAATAGTGCTTTAAGACAATTAATGAAAAAAATAATAAACGCACTAGTCGCCGCTACGATTTTCGAAGGCTCCCAAAAACTTCTCTGGGATGCCATCATCAGATCCTGGTTTCCTTATAATGGTACCACCTTACTATTGGGATATCTCCTTTACAAAAAAAAAAGAATCATCAAAATCGGTTCATAAACGACAAAGTTATCCGCGAACACCTTCTTTCTCTTCTCCATGCCGAACACACATTAAAAAATAAAAATAAAATATATACTTTCGAATTGAGAAACCTCCTTTATTGAAGTCGGTAAATTAATTGGCCTACGCTCGTTTATGCTCTATTAGTCTAGAGGTGAAAAGAAAAAAAATAGCTATTAAGCAAACCAGAGATAGCTATTTTATCTTGACCAGTTTTGGAAATCCAAGTGGATTTAATTGTCTTATTTAGCCAGACAGTTTGGCAATCCCTCGTCTTATTTCTAAATACTTTCAGCATTTAGCAATTAAGTTTGTACATCCGATAATTAATTATCCCGCAGCAATATTCGTTTCTTCTAACAGAAACTTTAATGCAATTTTCTCTCAAACAAAGCAATTTCGAACAATTTGTTTCGAGATTTGTGAAATCTAAAGTTGGATAGTTAGTTACCGACCGTAGTAGTTGAGGACTTATTTGTGGAACAATGCCGTGCCGAAATTATAAACGTCGGTTTTTTGAAAGCATTAAAAGTTATTCTGTACTTCTATACTAATATTATAAAGAGGAAAGAGTTTTTGTTTGTTTGTTTGTAACGAATAAGCTCTGAAACCACTGGAACTATTTTAACTATATTTTCATCAAAATAAAGTTTAATTATCTGGAAGTAAAGTAGACTATAGTTTATTTTCAAAAAGAAATCAGAATTCCTTAACATAATTGCAATAATTTAACCAAAAGTAGCAAAATTTGACTAGAAATTTCATTATTTGGTGTGTGCTGAGAAAACTATTGACGATACTTAAAAATTATGTGCTTCATGATTAAAGTACTCATTATTTATACATATACATATGTATCTAACTATTTATGGTTCAATCACAAAGTCCGTTTTTTTTTTGTCAAAAAATATTCAATAATACAATATTCAGTCATTTTGCTATGATTATATTAATCCTTATTCATTTAAATAGTTAGATAATTAAGGTTGATTATGTACACGTAAATAACACTTTTTTAAAATTACCACTCGAAGTTCAGCACACTAAGACTGGTTACTGCTCAACCGGACAATACACTTTAAATTATTCAAAGTGAGGCTAAAAAACCTTTTAATCCTGGTTTACCCTACCTACATTACCCTAATTTGTCGTGCGATCGGGTAAAAGCTCGTTATATCCTGTTTTTTTTATGGATATCTAATCATCAATTAATGTCTTCTTCCGTTCTAGATGGAGCGGAAGGGAGTGTCAGACTCTTACTGACTAAAACCTATCCGTGTTCCTCCTAATGCATTCCAGGGCCGCGATGTATCTTTCGAACAAATTCCGTAACTCTGGAAGACACTGGTCCTAGCAGGCCCAGTCTTCTACTGACCCAGTCATCTGGTGATATATTTGAGATCGTTCTATCGGGCATGCGTGTAACAAAAAAAAAGTAAGTTTTCCTAAATAATGATACACCTATATTTTCCATTAACGTTATAAGTGCGTCTATTTAGATAATGTTGATTGAAAGATGACTGATAAGCGCGACAGGAAAGGACTTATCAACTGTCAATCACATCTCGTTCAGGAGGAGATGAGTAGATCTCTAACACTATCTATACAATGAACGCTATCAGCGCGAAGGTTTCATTGATTGACGTACTTAACTAGAAACGGCTTCTGAAAAAATGTATCGGAAATATGAGTATGTAGGTAAACTCTTTTCTATTTTTATCGTACTTAAATATTCATGTGGCCTACCGATGTTTTTTTTTTTTATAGCTTATACCATATTTTTTAACTTTTCGCAAAAATATAAACACAAGATACGAGTTTTCAAACGGAAGCTAGCGTCTGTGATTGGTACCTAGAAAGGATTTTTTACCGCAAATCACCTGATTTGCGTTTAATGCATGAAACGTCGATTATTTATATCTAGAAACTGGAGGTTAGCATATTAGTTAGTTTGGGTACCATTTCACCATAGTAGTCAGCTACTATGGTGAAATGGTACCATGTTATTGCACTCGCTTCTTCAAATCAACTGGACTTTAATAATATTCTGATTTTAATTTAATAATGATAATTTATAATTGTACAAGCGGTGGCTGGGACGTGAGGTTTTCCTCTCCCTCAAGCGGTTCGCCACCTCCTTCGCTAGCATTACTGCTTTGCAGAAGAAGGCGAGAGGTAGCTGCCACCAATCGCCTCGACGAGGACATGGTGTGGCTCCACCCAAGCAGGGCAGACCTCCACCGTAGGTTCTCTCGTGTCCTCCGGGCAATCTACAAAGCGTTGATACCCGAATATTATGTGTCCTCCCGCCGCATCCAAATAGTTATCTTCCGAAACATCCGTGTCCGGTGACTACCTACCTGCGTCAGATGGAAAGTGAGGACGCCATGGCTCTTCTCCAACCACTCCTCAAAGAATGGTATTATCGCCACAATGATGGCGTGCCCAAAAATAACTAACCTGTTCATTCGTTATTGGAAAACTATCAAAACATACCTCTGTATTGACTGCACTTCTTTAGCAGTACACATAATTAAAATCCTAAAAGTTAAATTTCTACTTACGTATGTCAGTATCTCACTTCTGCGCAGTCACAAACAGGACAGGCTACAAAAAACACAACTAGGTGGAAAAACCCAAAGAGTTTAGAAAGTACCGATTGATTTTTGGCACTAATCCGTGCCGTGTCTCACCGACAGCATTACATTGGCAGCTGGCCATTACAGATAGCCAGGGATTGAATTGCCAGTCATCAAGAAACGATCTGTCCGGACTTAGGAACTACCGATCTAATTTAGCTGCTATTTGCTGTGATAGATGTTTCTCTATAAGGAAAGTCTGAGTTTTACCTACATTTACTTTTTATTGACCTTTTACTTGGTTGTATCTAGAACCAAGTATCTAAAAAGTTTAAATCAAATTCCGCAGTGTCTCAGCTACCACATGGAAGCTACTTAAAAATTATACAAAGCTGCGTAGCAGCTCGAGAAAAAAGTATCTTGAATGATTTGGGGGGTGCCCTTGCCCACCCAATAAGCACAAAACTGCATTATAGGATGTCACAAAAGGTAACATCGGTAACTTTAGCATTTATGAAGACTTATTACAGTACAGTCCAATTGTAATAGCTGAAAACTACGCTTTTGCCTGTATAATAAATAAAACAATGACATAAAAAATTCAAGAATGTATAATTGAAAATCAAATCATAATTATAAACACTATGAATTGACAATCAATTAATTATTCAGTTGCTTTCTTCGGTACTGTTGAACTTTGGCCCTAAAGACCTTCAAGGAATCATGGTGAATGTCAACCTCTGGTACAGACCTTACAAAAGAATTCATCTCTCTACAGAGTCTGTACCATACCATTTCCAAGTTGAGATAGGTCTATAAAGTAACTGACTGAATTCAAACCTTGTCCTTACCCTTGTCCCTCCTAGTGCCCTTTGCGGGCCCGATCCACGGTGACTCCTTCGAACAAATTCCGCAACAATTAAAACCTACCTATTTTAGGTATCGATCAAGCAATAATCTCTATATTTGTCTGTCTTATTTCCCTCTTCCTCTACTATAGTTTCTATTCGAGAGCATTATGACAATCGAGTTTCAGCGTTATTGCTCCCACGGGCTACTTCCCGTTATGTCACATTCCCGATTCGACAACATGTCAAAAGTTTTAAAAACAACTGAACACAAGTGGCGTTTGGTCAAGATTTAGATCTTCATACATTCATTCCCGATTGGTCAACATTTGAAAATGCCTATATTCTTTCCCGTTTGGTCAACCTTTTGTTTGGAAAATACAATCAGGAGAAAAAGAAATGCCTCCGTTCATGTTCTATCTACTTACTAGCTTCCGCCCGCGGCTTCGCCCACGTCAAAAGTGTTTTGATTATCACTTTCAGTTTACTCTGGATTAGTATTGAGTTCGTGATACTAGCGTAATTATTATCCCGGTGAGCGACTTCGTGCGGTGCATGAACTTTAGAACTGGCTTCAGGAAGGCATAACATTATGATAGTTAATCCCGTGGTTTCGCAATTCAGTAATTTCGAGTATTTGAGGCTGGAGCGTCATTTCTTCTTTTTGGCTTATTCTTTCTGGCTATTTTGCTTTTTTCTCGACTCCATTCTTCTATGACCCTTACATAGATTGATGTTAAAAATTGAGCCCGGCCCCAAGAAAAAAACAAGTAAAGTATCCTGGTAGTTTTTAAGTTTTTAACACTCATACTTTTAGCCGCGGAAATAATAATATATCTTCATGATTTTGGTATCCTGGTAGTTTGTGAGTCTTTGCCGCTTACAATTCCAGCTCCAAAAATACTTCCACATTTTTTTAGTCTCCTGCTAGTTGTATTGTAAATCTTGACCACTTGGATTTTTTGCACTTCCGCAGTCTGATTCAATCTCAGTAAGGTTAGGACTATCGGTTTTCAAAGTTAAATAGATGAAAGCTGCACATAGCAATCAAACCTATTGCCATGGTACACACCTATGCATGTAACGTACGAGTATATAATTTAGGATTTTACATATGCTAAGAAAACAATATACCAACCTCTGGGAAAGTCGGGTGATAAAAAGAGCGTCAAAAAGGACTTAGTAACTTTTGTAGTTGACTGTACCGTACAAAGAACTAGTTTAAAAAAAGGGTGACAAAACGAGAATGGATGTATGAAGATCAAAATCTTGACCAAACGCCACTAGCGTTCAGTTGTTTTTAAAACTTTTGATATGTTGTCCAATCGGGAATGTGACATAACGGGAAGTAGCCCTCCCACGTTTGTTATTTTTTGGAAAGGAGTTTGAATGGTGTCAGTTCCGGAACGAACGAATACTGTTTTATCGGAAGGAAAGCGTATTGATATCGGCTCAATATCAACTGTCGAGTGTGAAGTGCATACGTACAGTTTTCAATTTAATATTATTCAGTTCATGGTGGAGCATGGTGTAGGTGGAGAAAGTGAAGACCATTGTTCACCTTTTAGGATTCCGTACTTCAGTTGGCAAAACCAGAACCCTTATTGGATCACTTTGTTGTCCGTCTGTCCGTCTTTCAAGACTCTTTTTCTCAGGAATGCGTACAGGAATCAAGCTGAAATTAATAATATCAAATATTCGTTTGATACCCCCTAGAGCAGTGGAAAATCAAATTTCTAGGTTAACGCAAAATAAAGATAAGGCCGTTTATGCTCATTTTATGGCGCATGTTTGGACGCTCGCAAGGGAATCGAAATCTATAGGGTGCTTCCCGTTGACCAAGACTCTTGAAAATGGGGCACTTGTAGTTGTACTACCAAAAAAAAACGATTTATTATAATTTCCGTTGAAGAATTGACCGTGACAAATTATGTAAGGGAGATCATTTTACTAACGAAAGAAGTTCATTTTGTCCTTCAATCTCACCTGCTATAAATTTTTGTAAGTGCTTTCGTCGTTTATAAACTAGGTAATGTACATCCGGAAAAAAGTAAAGATTCAATCGGAACTCTCGATGCGCGAGATTGACTCTCACTTCGTCCGGTTTTGTATTTTTGTTTAACTCTTATAGCAATATTCCAGAAAAGTGGGCCTCTACTCTGCACAAATAAATTCCATCAGTTCATGCGGTGATGATGCAATTAACAATGGTGCTCTGTAACCTAGAAAAAGCCTATTCAATAATAAGGTACTCAAAAAATCCCGTTTTAGTTGCAGGACAACAAGGAAGTCAGTTAATCAATAATATTTTACACAATGGCTAACGTCTCATCCTCCAATTGAACTATTAACTTATATAAAAAAAAAACAACCAAGTGCGTGTCGGACCACGCATAGTGAAGGGTTCCGTAGTTCACTGTTAAAATCTCATATCTCTAAAAGTATGTATATAAGCTGTGATATTCAAACCAATTATCGTTGGAAGTGTTTGTGAAATTCTATTAGCTCAATTTTTTTTTTAATTTTCAACTTCTTAGTTTAAAAGTTAGAGTAGGGAAAACATTGTTTCGAATTTGAAACCACATGTATCAAAAACTATTGTCTTAAATAATTTTTTTTTTTTAGAAACCTCTATTGCATTTTGGAAGACCTATCCAATGAAACCCCACACGATTATATTTGTTAGTTTTTATTTTTAATCCCTTTTTTGATTTTTTTCTGTATTGGAAATCATCAAATGACTTTTCCCGCTCTGGGCGGAGCGGAAGGGAGTGTCAGACTTTTACTGACTAAAACCCACCCGTGATCCTTCTAGTGCCCTTTGCGTTCTAGGGCCGCGGTGACTCTTTCGAACAAATTCCGCAACCCTAGCAGGTACCGACCCTATGGGGCCCGTCTACTTTGCTGACAGCTCTTTGAGGCGCGCGTGGAACACGACGTGCCGTCGACCCGGGCCTGGTTGCTATCGCATGGCGAGCCACCCATAGCTCGACATCCGCATGCCCACGCCTACGGTGGCCGGGAATCGTCTTCTTCTGTTGCCGCGCCTGGAGCGTGAGGTTTCCCTTTCCCGCATGCGTTCTGCCTTCTCCTTCGCTAACATTACTGCTTCGCAGAAGGAGGTGACCGCCTCCCATGCCTCTTTGCTCCAGACTATGGATTGAACCAGGGCCGGACACGAGAGGTCGCCGCCGCCGATCGCCTCGACGAGGAATTTTTTAATCCCTTAGTTACATGTATGGAGTGCCACCCCTAAAATTATTTTTTTCCATAATATCACAGCACTATTGAATAGCGGGTCACAGATTGCACCTACCTACAAATTTTCATTGTTTTATGTACCTGATTTTAATAGTCTCCGAGTAAAACGGCTGTGACATACGAACAGACGGACATAACGAAATTATAAGGCTTCCGTTTTTGCTATTTGGCTACGGAATTCTAAAAAGCAGACCAGTGCATTCGTTTCTAGTTAACTCTCGAAATGATTATCTTCACCAAGGGCAAGTGATGATACATGCTTGCCTAGAACCTATTCTACCTATAAACAAACTAATTCACTAATATCTCCAACCACACTTGAAAACTCTAATATCTGTTAAAATGTTCGATCATCAGCAGTTGTAGTTCTTTTAAAAACAGCAAGGGGCATATCATAACACAGCAGTCGTATTTAAATGCCTAAAAGTCCCGACGCCCTTTTGAATGTCTATAACCAAGACACTAAATATCTCCAACCAAAACTTGATAACTTTAAAAATCTGTTAAAATGTTCGTATCCTCAGCAGCTGCAGTTTTTTATAGCAGCAAGGACGCAGACCATATCACAGCAGTCGTCTAGAAACGCCTAAAAGACTCGACGCTCTTTTGAATCTCTGTTCACGTAGCCAGGTGCGTTGTTCAGTTGTTCTCAAACTTTTTCAAAGACGAACTTCGCAGACGGAGTGCGGTATCAGTGCGTCTCGCTTTTTTTTTTAAACCTTCATTTGCATTTTGCGGTGTATAGAGTGCTTTTGTCTTGTTGAAATGTTGATAGTGAGTTTATTTGGGCTGCAGTTGTTTAGAATCGATGAGAGCTTGCTTGATTGCAGATAAAAATTCAATCATTTTAAATATACATTGCAACATTTTGTCAACAACCATCATTTCATTTTCATTTCAACATCGTTGTTATATCTTGTTTATTGTTAAAAATATACTAAAAAAGCTTACGAAAACTAAAATAAACTGTTGATACATCTTTCCCTATGTATCCGAATTTATAAATCGAAAAGGTTCTAATTTGAAATTGAAAACAATATATCTAGTTTTAATTTCCGCGAATATTAGTGGGTTGCAGGTATGCACCTCCCTCCCGCCCGCTATATTATGCACATGCAAGATTACAAGGCAAATGCAAGGATTTTATGCACATGCAGGAAGGCAAAGCAATACCCAACACCATTACCGACACGTGTTTCGCCTCTCCACGAGGCATCCTCAGGGGACGTGTTGACTCGCTGACCGTTGAGTTGACTCAACGGTCAGCGAGTCAACACGTCGGGAGAGGCGAAACACGTGTCGGTAATGGTGTTGGGTATTGCTTTGCCTTCCTGCATGTGCATAAAATCCTTGCATTTGCCTTGTAATCTTGCATGTGCATAATATAGCGGGCGGGAGGGAGTTGCATACCTGCAACCCACTAATATTCGCGGAAATTAAAACTAGATATATTGTTTTCAATTTCAAATTAAAATGGATTTCCGCAAAGTAACGCCTGACTCAATCAATTTTTTTTTTTTTTTCGCAAAGGTTCTTTCACTAGAAGGAACACGTGGAGTTTTAGTCAGTAACAGTCTGACACTCCCTTCCACTCCGCCCTGGGCAAGAGAATTCTTTATTCGCGTGTACACATGTATTTTATAGATACTTATCAATTGCATATTACCAAAATATCTAATACAACTAATAGGGGAAACGGGGCTTCGAAAATTTACATTACTAGCATTCTTGTACACTCGGATACAGATCAACTTCAGTATTTAAACAAAGTATTTCAATAACAACGTTTGTATTTTATTCACATACACACAACACAATATTTTTCAAACAAGATCAGCTATCGTAAACATTATCCATTGTTTGAATACTGTTGTTTTGTGTAGAATATCCTTGGGTTGTTAATTTTTCAACATACAATATGTAATCCGTTGGAAATGAAATACACATAAGTGGTGGTCACATAAGGCGATATTTAAGTAACACAGAAAGCTTAAGAAGGAAGCATGGAAGCTTATAAACCTTCTTTAAACCTCAAAAATCCACTGTTTAGATAAATTAAAAATATACAAGAAAACATTAAAACATTTTTTTAGGGTTTTAGGGTTTCCTTTAAGAATGATAACCAATAGAACTCCACTACTAAACCTCCACAATCGGTCCGTCCGACTGAATGTCAACGAGCTGTATCTCATGAGTTGTATTAGGGCGACAGTTGAAATATATGATACATTTACCGATATCACAACAAATAATAATTTTAGCGAGATCTTTTTTTTCTGCTTAAATCTTCAAATGACTTCTCCCGCTTTGGGCAGAGCGAAAGGGAGTGTCAGACACTTACTGACTAAACCCACCGGTGATCCTTCTCGTGCCCTTTGTGTTCTAGGGCCCCGGTGACTCTTTTGAACAAATTTCGCAACCCTAGCAGGCACTGACCCTATGGGGCCCCCTCCATTTCGAACTTGGCCGGTTCTTTTGCGATTCTAAGAGTCCAGCGGGACCCTATTACTAAGTTTTGCGTCTTATTTTATTGCTGCGAGTAGGTTATGTGCTTCTTAGGTACATCCATGAATAAATGTAATATTATAAACGAAATCAATTATGTATATGTGGATTACAAATAAAAACCGACCTGAACATTTTATTCAAAACGAGCTTTCAATGAAGTTTCAGTCACGTTTATTCCATCATTTTAATTCCCAACAAGAAACATTATTTTTAACGTTAAAATTTCTTTGAAAACCGGCCCGAATTCTTAGAATGATTGCTATTGTAACTTGGAACAATGAAGAGAACTCAAAAAAGTTCAAAATCAACCGTGATGTGATTGTTTAAGTACGCGATAGGAACGACTTTTTTCGCTCTCAATTTTATCGTGAAAAAAATCTCGAAAGATTTCCCTGTTAATGAGAGTCAGTTACGATTCTTGTACGAAGAGGATGAATGGAAACATTGAAATTTGGTTTCTTGTTGTTTTATTTCTTGTGAAAATAGAAATGTGAATTTATTTTTAACCGACTTCAAAAAAGGAGGAGGTTTCACAATTTGGCTGTATATAATTTTTTTTATGTGAGTTCGGATAACTTCGTCGTTTATGAACCGATTCTGATGTTTGTAGAGTTTCATCAGCAGGAAACTGAACATACAAGCCAAATGTAACATGATTGTACCTTAGTGAACATAAATAAAAAGTAGGGAATACGTTTACTACACAAACACTCCTGTTCGATACGTTGGCTGGCTATGTTAATCAGGAATCTCAGCCTTGGCCGACATAGCCAGCCTAGCTTTTTTCTAGCATCACAGAAGCTTTCTGGGGGCTTCACAGGCTTCCCAAAGTGACCCCTTACCTTTCCGAGGATTTGAGCACGTTGAGAAACCACGTCCTCACATTTGTAAAACATATTGAAATTCATCCTGAACTCTCATTAAATTATCTTATTTGTATCTGTCTTTACCACGATCTCATTAACCGTTCTTAAAGCGGTACCCGGACCAAATAACCTTGAGCATTCGTTCCCTCTTCGCCGCACCCGCAATATTCGTAGCGATTACGCTCAGATTTTATAGTAAAATCTATATAAAATCAAATTTTCGAGTTAAATAAAAAATAAAACTAGCAAAATGTTTATTATTAAATTACCTATCCATTACTTTAAGTAGCAAACCAAAATAATGGTTACTTTACGAGGAGATGCATTTTAAAAATAATTATTTCTCATTTCTGTCGTTTCGTTGCGATTAAACATAGCGACTTAAAATAAAAAAAATAAAACTACCATTTTGGAGTCAAATCTTGACTCCAAAATGGTAGTTTTATTTTTTTTTATTTTATGTAGAAATTTAATGTATTTTTTATTTGTTGATATTTCTAATGGATAATGAGAAGATGGCTCCTAAAAACTACACAAAAAACGGCTACCGCTGCGTTTTGCACGGAGACGCGCCTTAAATCCGGAACCAATCGTTAGTTGTTATGTAGTGCTAATCTGAAGGCTTACCACCATCTTATTAACCATTCTTAAATCCGGAACCAATCGTTAGTTATTTGGTAGTACTTCTAGCGCAGTGCTGTCAGATGCACAGCACTTAACGGTGATTGGTGCAAGTGTACATTGTAGTTAACAGCTTGGGCCACGGCGCGATGCTCCGAAATTTAGTACCATCGTTACGATATTTGGTTATTTATTACCATAAAACTTAATGTTAATTCATTTTGAACCATGTGAGGATAAAGTTAATAAAGTCTATTAGTACTTAAAAAAATAACAAGATGAGGGCTGCGGGCTTAGGCACACTCAAATAAAAGCCTGTAACTTTTACTTGAAGGCCTCGGTAAATTCCCATAATAAGAAAATAACAATGACACATTGTCATGAAAATTATTTAAAACAGCTTCACACATTGAGTGTTGTTATTATTGATGTCGTTTTCCTATTAAAAAACATTGCTTAGAAAAAACATAGTGTCAAAAATCATGTTCGTGCTCATTTTCATTGGAAGTTAAACATAAACAAAAAATGAAATACATACTCATCGTCAATATTATTATTTAATCACGCTTTAGGTGTCAAATAAAAATATAATTACAATTTAAAACACCAAATACTGTTATAAGCTTCAGTTGAAAATAATAGTTTTCTATGCAAACAATGCCATTATATAATAATAAATTTTACTTCAAACCTAATAAAAAAAACAATATCAGAAGAAAATCCTATACGTAAGTTTTTTAAAACAAAAGTATAAATCAAGCGTAACGATTTACAAATAGTTTGACTAGTGTGAGCACATTCCACACAGATCTTAAACGCCCTCGCGCATTTTTGTTATTAAAAACAAATGAAACAAGTCATCAAGACAGTATTTAATAAAAACGTTGATTAAAAAAAGGTTGTTGAGGTAAAGGTTCTCGTTACAACGCAGTCGAAATATTAATCAACCCGAGATATTAAAAAAAAAAAAAACATTTGGATACGTGCATATACTAGTTTATAACTATCTCTCCATTTTATTTTTAAATAAACATAACCAAAATTCAGATCGCACCTATTCGTAACTCTTCCCTCTGACTTGCAGCCAGTAATTGTAGATAAATGAATGGGTCAAGCCCAGGATCGCTGACGACACAGCTTCAAGAGAGGGTGTGGAATTGTTGACACACTCGTGCTGACTCCCGGCTTCTCGTGCACTTACTTAGTCATTTATCTTAGCTGTGTGTGTGCGTGCAATCTGCATAAATATCAGTGACCGTCCGTCGTCTGTGGATTTTCAGTGTGTTCAGGTTGAGTTTCAGCGATGAGGCTTCACAATAAAGGTACTGAAATTTCATAGTTGGATCATATTTTATGCATTTTAGTATGATGATGTAGATTTTTTATAGTGACTCCAATGGTTTAATCCATTTTCATGATGTAACTAAGTTAACAAGCTAAAGGTACTAGAAGCAACTTAATTTCAAATAAACAGTTTTCAGGATTAAAGTTAACAAAGAAACTAAGTCTTTCTAAATTTTCAGTCTGTTATTTAGTTAGATTTCTCTTATCACTTGGGGACACTATTGGGCATAACCACTTAATAAACTTTATTTTAAATACTATCTATTGTTACGACGGGTGTACTCAGTTCTGTAAAACTTGTGCTTTTATATTTGGAACAAAAGCGCCGGTAATAACTCCCCCCATCCTGTCCTTACTTTGCGCATAGACAACTGAAACAACTCTATAGACTTCTTGGACCAAGTCCATTGATGTCCACGAAGGTGTGTAGTTTTGGAAACTTTTTAAAGGAAAAACTTTTGTGTACCGCCCGGAGAGAAGTCCTTGGTTGTAAAAAAGTCCTTTGATGTTGGCGTACGGCTTTATTTACTTATGTCATTTGTTTTTTTTTTTAATAAGTGCTATATTTTTTTATCAAAGATAGCGGCTATTGAGAATACTAGTTTATTAACAATCTGATATTATATGTATGGAGGAATAACAACAAAGCGAGCGTTTAATCTTAATTACATGATTTAACAGGTACACAATATGAAACGTAGACAATTGATTAAACACTCGTTTATTTGTTTTGCTCTTGATATATTGTTACAAAGACGAAAAACACTTGATTCATTTGTACATACTTCAGTTATTGATGTGTTATGTTATTTTTACTTTTTTTTAGATGCGAGATTTCCCTGGCAGATAACAACACTTAAAAAAAAACTTTTCTTCATTTTATTTCGTATTTATTGGTAACGATTTAACGAATGTATTCACCGAAACGTTTTGTGCTCAGATTGAAAAAATCTAAATAAACCGAACACTGCGTGAAAGAGCCGTCATAATTTTGAGAACTGCAATGCTATTCTGTAAGAACTCACGTGCGAATTCGATTCATATCTCATTTTCGATTACATTTACTTGATATTCTGACTGTCAAGTTCGCTTCACCTATGTTCTCACTTAGTGGCGCTAGTGTAGTTTTCATCAAGTTACAGAATACCAAAAACAGTTTTCACCGCAGAATCAGAAGTGAGAACTGGAGTGAGTTCTTACAGAATAGCATTGCTGAATGCACATGGATAATAGAGTAATATTCACGTGGCAAGACCGCAGTCCAAGGTGCAAACTCCGATTTCAGAAATCAAACAACGTGAGTAAATAGTACTCCTAATCACGAAGACTACTCACGATTGTTGCGGTTAAATCCCACGTCAAAAAACTACTTACTTTTAATGAATTGCTTACACTAAAACATCGTGCGGAAACAGTCTAAAACCAAAAACTCGACGAAATTATATGACATCTACAAATGCATACTTGGCCCGTGTGGTGAACTACGACCCCTTCCTCCCACAGAGAGGAGGCATGTGTCCCACACATAGATATAATAAACAAGGAGATATGCCCTGTAGCCGAAAATGTATCGGAACCTGTGTCTCCTGTTTTGCCCTACCACCCGGCAACTACTACGAATGCAGTTCAGTAAAAGCAATAGATACGCAGTCGCGCACACACCCGCATTTTTGAAATCGGACTGTACTACACAATCAATTATAAACCTTATCGTAATAAACACAGCGTATATTTACAGTACACCGTGCAACTTACTCACACAAAAACAACGCTGGGTATCGTTGTGCTGTGCAAAAGCAATTTATTTTACATATACGCTAGTGATTGACTTATCGATTCTGGCATTTATTACACACGCCATGCTGCCCATGTATAACAAATAAATAGCATGAATATGTTGACTATTTTAAGCAAAGGTCACTAATATATTATCTTAAACATGCCGATTACTATAATGCATTCGAAACTTTATCGAAAGTAAAATACAATTACCATAAAAAGTAAGGAAGTAGCACGAGGATAAGGCATACATACGATAATTCAAAGCCAAAAACACTTGAACGATTATTTACCAAAAATTTATTGCAATCTAAGAAAGTTTGGTACACTTTTGTAATATTTCATTCAACAATCGACATTGTTGTCGACAGTGTATCTGCACAATTACATCACTAACTCGCGGCAAGAAGCAGCGGCCGTACTATGCGATACATCGGCTTGCTAAAGTATCGTTTTGTGATTTTTACATTGCTCATCCAGTCACTTAGCGACAAACTTAGGTAGTGGTTAAGGAGCAGTGTATTCATTGTAATATGTTATTGTCGCTGTGACATTTGAAAACAAAAATAACATAGTATAAGCAAGAAATATTTTACGATTTGTTGTTTTTCATGATTTTAAAGACAAATATAGTAAAATACTTGTATTTTGATATGGTAAGTGATTCCATAATTAACAAAGTTTTGGTTTATGCTTCAGTTTTTACAAGAAAACACTGAACAACACGGCATTCTTATATCTTATCACGCTCACGGTCGTAAGCGCACTAGTTCGCGGATTCGACCATTGCGTAAGACATGCTCGCCCAGAGCATGTCGCGAGGACACCGACACGCCCCCTTGCCACTTCTCCTGTATTTTATATTTCTATGGTCCCACAAGTGAGAACTTCATATTTTGATTAAGAGTAAATAGTAGGTACTCGTAATTATAGAAATTAATCACGATTCCTGCGGTTAAAACCCACGTCATAAAACCAGCCATTCATAAATAATTGCCAATTCCAACAATACTACTTCAAAGTAAGGCATGAACACAACAACATCAATGCATTTTATTAACAATTCAATGTATCATAAAGCAGCTGTAGTACAGTAAAAGTTGGGAACACACGTAATATCGTAGCGTGTTGGAGACGTAACGTTATTGCGTTATAAAACTATAAGAATCCCCTGTGAGTGCACTTGGAGTTGAGTTTAACTTGTGAACGATCCGCAAGTATGAACCGGACCTTAGTACCGCGTTTTGAGTTATTTGCCAACTACCTAGGTACAAGATGTGAATTTATTGGATATCTTTTATTAGATGTGCTTCAATTGTTTCTTGGTTAGATTTTTCATGTTCAAGGATTTTATCGTGGCAGTGGACATTGCTCGCAGAATAAAAGGTCATTCGAGTGAAAACTCGATGTTCCATTGTGGCGACGGTGTACAAGAAAGCGCAATGCGTCGTCATGAAAAGTGATAATCGCACGAATTGGTATTCTTCTTAATGTGAATTTTGCACAGGCACAATCGACGCTCGCTTTCCAGGTGACAACGCCGAACATTGAAATGTTTCTCTGAACAAACTCATGACGCGTTTTTATGAAACGCAGAACTTTAAAGGAGGAGCCTATCTTTAACAGTACACAGCTTTCGGCTAATATATGTTTGACGTGTATTGGATTTCGAAGGCGAGCCCAAAGCATTTGAACATCATCAAAATTTTAATCAGGTTGATCAAGATATGCTGCTGCGTTGAATAATAAACACAGATTTGAGTGCAGCTTTGTGCACTTCCTAATGGCTCATTAGTCATTAGCATCTATATGTTCTCAATCATAGGCATGACAATGTAATTGAATAATAATATTACAAAATCTATGCTAATAAGCTCGTTATATTCTACTGCTAGGAAAAGACCTCCCTGTCCCTTTTTCATACACATCTATTCAATGCAATTGCAGGCCAGATGAATGTTTATATTGTTGTTTAAAAATGATATAGTTTTACTGGGATTGTAATTAAATATAATTTCACATCCTCAAATGATTATATTGATTACTTTATCTTCTTTTGATAATATTTTTTTAGATCCACGATCTTTTCTAAAAGGCGTGCATCCCTTCCAACTATCCCCAGTGGTTTCTTTAATCAGGATCTTCTCGTAAAAGGTATTACTTAGAATTGATTTACAAGTAAGTTGTTCTTGTGCCTTTGCTAAATAATGTTAGCTGCACTAAACTAGAAACTGCACTAATTAAAAAACATAAAATATTAGTCTTCATTCATTTTGAAGAGGCGTAGCTATATAGTAAAGTGGTCTGAAGCGCGGAATGCTTAATCTCCAGACCCTGCTTCCTGAACTAAGTTTTGAATCAGCTATTCTATGATTCGTTCCTATTATTATGTTTCTTGTATCTATAAATAATAGTGAATTAGATTTTTTCTTTATTTTTGGATGTTACACATAAATCTTTTTTTTTTTTGTAAATCCTTTTATTTTTAGCCGGCTTACAAAATTAAAAGGTTTGTTTTTTTTTGTGCGGGAATCGAATCCACGAAACGTAGCACAGCAGCCAATCATTCAACCACTGCGCCAACCGTGTCGTCAAAGGTTCTACGTACGTCCCTGGGTGTGAAACATCTTCATTATCATTTTAGCCCCAAAACGTCCATTGCTGGAAAAAAACCCTCCTCTAGAGTCGCCACATCGACCGACCCTGTCCGTTCCACACCCTGCGGATTCCTGTGATCTTTACAAGGACACGAGTCCACCTTGTGGGTGGCCTTCCAATGTGGTACGCGATCTGCAGTCCTTTTGCCAGCATCAACCACTTCTTTTGCGAGCAATGTGTCCTGCCCACTCACACTTAGGTTAGTTTAAAAGTTAGTAATTTCAATCAAACGTGGCAATGGTGGCAATGTTCTGGGCACTATAAGATATTATGTCATTTACAAATATTTTTAATTTACTATTACAAAAAACATATAATTAATTATATGAAGTGATTTCTGAAGTTTGAAGTTTACTGTCAGTGACGCACCTCACAATAAATGTGTTTTAAGCGGAACAACGTTTGATGTTGAAACGGTTTACAAGTTGGTTTGGATCCAAAATTAAATAAAAGTTAATTTAATTTTTTAAACAGTTTATTTTTAATTCTACTTAATATTCCGAATTTAGATAAATTTACTTCGCCTCTTGTTTTGTTTCATCTAAAATTATTCTTCTACAGTCTTATTTTAAATGATTTTCATATTCAATTTGTGAAGTTTTTTTGCATATTTTGGTGGGCGGGAATCACAATAAACGTTGAAAGTTTTTGATAAACCAGTAAGATAAAGTTTTGTTCTTTAAATAATAGCTAGATAAATTAAATATCTGATCGATGTTTCAACTTCAATAATAAGCAGAAGTTAATGAAAAATGAACCTGATTACTTATACTAGTTTCATTTATTTTTTTTCAAGATCGGTGTATACTTATTTTCCACTCATGTGCATCAATCTGTCTATATATATTGCTTATTTTCTATTTTGGATTTCACTCCCAGTCTAGCCGAATTCCTTTATTTTACATAGAATGACTACTTGAACCCCTAAAACCCAGTTACTGGGTAACTCGATAACCTTTGGAGACTTACCACTTAACTGAAAGCAACGGCTTAGCATCCTTTCAAGACACGAAGGAGTAAACACATCGCACCCTTAGAATGAAATACAGAATAATTATTTGTAAAACATAGGCATTTACATAAAGTTGAGTTAAAGTTGTGTTAGGTCAACATAATTTGACCGCTATGTTTTGCCGACGTTTTGAAGACGTACAAATGATTATTTAAATGTAATTGCAAAAAACTAAAATACTTAAAAACAAACAATAAAACCATAAATATTATATAAAATGTAAAAAATATCAAAAATTATCATTTATAAAATCTGGTACAGTGTAAATCGTCAAAATAAGTGAGGTGATGTACAATTTTCTGAAACAGTAACCTAACTCATTTTTTTTTTTGTAATAATGCAAGAATTAAAATCTTTGAAAGTGTTGGTTAAATAAATATCTATGTAAGTCGCGGGAGATATTTGCTTTTTACCCAACACTTTTAAATATTTTATTTTTGTATGTATGTACATATGTATAAGCTGTCCATTTCCCAATTATTTTTTTTCATAACTGTCACTCGGTTTTAAAATATGTTTTTTCGTCCAGTTTATAGCAAAATTATAAGTAACTGGAATATTGAGTTAAGCCTCTTTAATTCTGAGAGTTCGACATTCAGTTTAATTTTTCTCAGTCTTAATCTTCAACCATCCAAAAACATAATTAAATAAAATTTTTTATTCTTAAGTGAAAATTTTATTCTTTATAATATTAGTTATATATATACTTAACCTAAAAATAAACTAAAATTCTCCTAACTACAAAATGGCATCAAAAAACTCGTCCGCATCGCTATCGACTGGAAGTGAACCCAATAGACTGGCGGCATTGCCACGTTGTATGGCAATGCTTATCCTTTGACCGAAGTAAAATCCAGCCCTTGGGTCACGCGAAGTGTCAACCAAACGTTTAGCAAGTTCTTTAAATAACGCATGAGCACTCGGACCCCACGGTCCGAGAGTTTCAACCCCAAACGGCTCAAACATATAATTGCCGACTAGGTTATTATATTTCCGCCGTTTGAGGTTCTCAGCAGCCGCAGCTGTAGCACCAGCACAACACGACGAGTTAGGAAGATGGGATGGCGCAAGAGTATCGACACAAGTAGCGTCCCACACTAAAGGCCTACCCATCTTCCATGGAAATAAAGACATACCGTATATTAAATAAATAAATAAATAATTCTTCATATTCCGTCTCATCGCACGACGCACATACATATGTAACTCTTACGCTGTCTGACGATAAAATGTACTTCCCCTTTACATCAAAAAGCCGTGAGCAATCGTTCAAGCGTAAAATCCAGAACTTCTACGTAAATCTTCTCGTACATTGTTTGGTCTTCGACATAATTATCATATTAAATGTTCTCTTAATTTTTATCTTCGTTACTTATTACAACATTTCGTATTTTAACAGGTATAACTATGTATTTTATGTTGATCACCAACCACTGGGCAGACTTTTAACTCAATGCTTGATTGGTAGAGACTGCATTATTGCTTGTTGTATAAAGTCCATCTATTAGCAGTACCTACTGCTGATTCTGTAAATTTCCCACAGTGAAAGCGTGGGAGAAATGAGCGTGGGATACCTTAACTCGATTACATTAATAGCTACAAATCGTATCACTAAGACGATTGAGTCGCCAAACACACTGGTTCCAATCTGGATAGATACCTCAAAAGGGAGGGAGAGAGAACCAACTATTAGGGCCGATGTACACGCATTTACTGTTCAGAATTGGCTTAGTGAAATATTATACCCCTTGCTTAACTTAAACAGCTCAATCCGTAAGTGGGGACAACATCGTATGGGTATTAAAACAGCCGTGTAGAAACATGCTTTAAGAAAGCTTTTGTGCCTAGTAAATTAGTTACTTGACTCGTGTAAACAGGCACTCGAACATCTGCAACTAGCGAAATTTTAGTGCTGAATCCACGTCAAATGTAAGCCACAGCTACTTTCCACAAAAAAAAAAAAAATATGTCTTAGCAATCTACTAAACACTAGAACAGTGTAAACCGAGTGAAACACTTACACATAGTGTGTTTACGCTTCAGTCCTGATCCGTGGGATTAACAATAGTCTATTAATTTAGTGCAACGCCGGTCTCAGATGGTTTGAACCGGCCGTCTATTATTCGCAAAGCTACGGATAACTCTATAATATTGCGTCGCATTGCGATAATGCACTGCATATTACTTGTCATTAGGCACAAGCCAGGTAGATCCGGTAATTAGTTTGCCCAATGAGGGTATATTATTGTCCGTAGTACATTAGGTATGGGCGATTAAATAAATACTGCGATATTAGGTGTTTGCGGGCTAGCGTTGATTCAATTTGGATGTAGTAAATTAGATTGGGAGACAGCTTTGATGTAGGTGGCCGTGATACTATGTAACGTATCTATGTGCGTTATTAGGTAGATAAGTGCTTAAAATGTAGTAGATTTTATCAGTATATTGTTATTGTATGTTAGTATTGGAACTCATCTAACTGTAACGCCAATACATCGCTTCGTTCAAAATTGGAATGACTGTATTTTATACAGCTACTTCCGCTAATTAATTGTTAACGAAATTAGCACTATATTTTGTTAATAGTGTTGAAAATTATTATTATCATTATGAATAAAATTGATTGATTAACTGAAAATATAGATAAAATATTCTATTGTAGGGATTCATATTAACCATTGTTTTAGTGCACAATATCAATTGAATCTATTATTAGATTTAACTTTATTGGGACCAGACACCTTGTTTGCAATATAAAAACTTGCAAATTTGTTTTAAAAGGTGGATTCAATCATGGAGACCGTCCAAACTACGGGAAACCTGTGAATTTGAAGTCAGTGTCACCTTGTTTGAATATTCTTTTTAAGACAGGAGATAATGGGCAGTTTGTATCTATTTTCTTAACTTATTTTACCCTAGTTTATTTTTAAAATATTTAAAAAAGAATATTTGTAACTCCCACAATAAGACTTTTCCTTAGATATGTCGCACGTCACAGATTCTTTAAAAGTATCGTTTTACATTCGGATGCACAGAACTATAAAAAGAATAAAGTAAGCAGGTTTTAATAAACCAACATAGCAAAACTCACACTAAACTAATGCTAAAAAATGCTCAAACTACTAAATAAGATGATGTAGCTAAAGATTTGTTTTAAAACTGGGTAACATATCAAATCGGGACATAAAGTATAAAGTTTGCCTACGTTTCACCGCACTGCAGTCCGCGAGAACAAGTATCCGCCACAGCTGAATCTTTATTTTACTTTCGAATAATCTTTCTTTTTGTAGGTTGGATAATGAAGACGTGCTTTTAAACTTGGTGTTGGTGATAATAAGCTAGTTTAACTAACACACGATACGTGTTGGTTGTTTTAGACTATTCGAAAATTATATTTTTATTTAATTGTTACTATTTTCTTGCCTAAATAATGACAGCCACATGGATCGATCTTCAAGGTTAAGAAACTCTTGCTGAGGTCTGAATATCGATGGGTGACTCCATTACAAATTGAGACATCTCTCTGCATGGGACAACACGTTGAGCCATATAGGTCCTGGCTGTAATTTGTACTTAAATGATGCTCGTCACGGCTTTACCAAGAGACAACGAAAATGTTACCCAGTATTGGATGATGAAGGTCAGATTGCCATTGCTTTGGTATGTATCTGCATCTGGCTTGATTGGAAGCCGACTTGATTGACTTATCATGATGGTCATGAAAAGTCAATCAAGTCGGCTTCAAGTTCTAGTTATATTAAATATATTTCGATTTTATCTATCTAGGATAATGTTCATTGTTTCGCTGTATGAAGTTTAACATGCAACTGCATTAAATCTACGAAACAAAATAGATTAAATTACGCATGCACACGATATGTTTCCGAAAATCCAACTCCACTAAACAACTCGACTGCTAAGTAATACGTTAAAATGTCAATTGTGCCAAGTGGCTACATATTTTATGTCGTTAAAATAAATAAAAAAATAAACAGTAGCACTTCTTTACGGGAAGTCTCAAGCCCCATCAGTATTCCGTTCAACGTTCGACGGGAGGAAACAAATTCCTGAAAATTGAATTTTAGGAAACGAGTTGAATGCGACACGGTGGGTATACAAACTCGAAAAACGAAACGAGATTTTTATCATTTTAACAATGACTTTTATGATTGTTTTACCACAAATCCGACATTTATAGAGTTTCATTGGTTAGCCGTTAGCTGGTTGAAGAGTTTATTACTTAGTCATTGGGGATTTGTTATGTTTTTGTAAAGTTGGCAGTATAGCAATGCCTTAGTTTTTTTAGAATTAGGTAGCTTTTAGGTAGATAGTAAGAAAAGGCCCGTTTTATTTATTTATTTATTTTATTTTATTTATTTATTTAAGGAAACTCAACAGTTTATTTATAATGGTACATGAGTTAAGAAGGCCCATCCCACTATCAATGAACAGCCAATGCAGTTGAGTGAAATTATCAAGCATTTAAAATTGAGGTCTACACACGCTGTACAGTGATAGTGAAATGATTACAATAATCACTTAAACCAATTACAGAGTTTCACGGCATTTATAATACTAGGTTAGCTAGAAAGTGGCGTAAGGAAAGAATAATACAAAAAAAAAGATTGAAAGGGTAAAAAGTATTACAGTTCAACCTGGGGATGAACAAAATAATGTAATCGTAAAATTTAAACAGTGAGATTCAATTTCCACTCAATAACTAGAGTTTGCGCCCAATTGTTGAAATACCTATTTATGATGATATTTTATTATATTTGTTTCTTTTTTCGTTTTTTTTTTTTTTTAATGTACTACTCGCAGTTCAGCACACTAAGGCTGGTTACTGCTCAACCGGGCAACCTTTTTTCGTTAAAAACAAGGCCCAATATATAACCTACATATTTATGCACGTAATCGTACATATGACCAATATTTGTTACCTATTTTTTAAGAATGGAATATCATCAAATTACTTATTTCAATCGAGACGGAGCGAAAGCGAGCTTCATATTCTTACTGACTAAAACCTATACGTGTTCCTACTAATGCCTTTTGCGTTCCAGGGCCGCGGTGACTCTTTCGAACAAATTCCGCAATCGTGCCAAGCACTAGCCTTAGCGCCGCCGACCAACACTATGCTGACATCTCTTTAAGGTGCGAGTGGACATGAGGAGGTCTGGTGCACATCAGGTTCGTGGCGCATACAACGCGCCTCGGACCCGGGCCTGATTCCGATATCGACCGGCGAGCTACCCACGCTCACCGTCGGCAGACCTGCGTCTAAGTTGGCCGGGAATCGCCCTGCGGGTCCCGAGTCCCGGCGCGTCTTCTCCTGTTGCGGTGGCTGGGGCGCCCGTGAGGTTTACCTATCCTTCAAACGGCCTCCCTCTTCCTTCACTAGCATTACTGCTTTACAGAAGGTGCAGTGGTGACTGCTTCCCATGCCCCTCGCTCCGGATCGAGGATTGAACTAGGGCTGGAAGTGAGAGGTCGCTTCTACCGATAGCCTCGACGAAGACACGGCGTTGCTCCGCAGGCGATGCTCAGCCCAAGTGGAGCAAACCTTCAGCATAAGCTATACCGTGTTTTCAGGGAGATTTACACAATGGTGACACCTGGGTGTAACCTCCCGGTTCCCGGTGGATAAGGAAGCTCCCGTCCGATACAGGTAGTACGTAATCTTACTCATTTATAATTAAACTTGTTAATCTACGTGGTTAAAGTCAAACAAAAGGAAGCCAAAACAGTGTATCGGTGGAAATTACCGCTGAAGTTATTCTCCTATTAATGTCAATTAATCTTTGATAAAAAATTTATTTCATTAATAAAACATTTAATTTTAAAAACACATTAACACCGATGTGCAGTGTTATCAAATTATGTTTATTATTAGGTTATATTTTTACTGTTATCAATATCGTTCTCGTCAAAAAATTAAACGTTATTTTACATCTGTTATTTTTGTATAAATGAGATTTAATGTTTGTGGGGTTTGTGATTCAATGTTTAATAATTTTATCACGCTTGTAAACCGTCTAAGCTTAAGCAGAGTTCTGCGTATAGTAAACATCGCTATTTTGCCAGTTACGCTTCCGTCCCGCAAAGAATCATGTATTTGTGGTTTTTTTTTTATCGCCCTGCAGTTGCACTATAGCCCAGTTAGTTGCTAATGATTCACCTACAGCGACTTATAAATTGGCAAATTGAGTGGTTACCTATCCATTTAGAAGGCTAGTCAGGAAAAGATACCTACACCATTATAAATTACTAGCTTTTGCCCTAGACTTTGTACGAGCATATCTCGTTTTTTCCCCTTAACTTCCTCTCTTAGAGGTCTCTACACTCCCCAAGAAACCTACAAGCTAAATTTAAGCTTTCTACGACTCATCAGTAACGGAAAAGTTTTAAATACAGGGTTATTTATAAAACACCAACAACCTCTTAAGAGTTCATTGTACTCATCATTATGAACTACTTTTAATATGGGACCAAACTTGAAATCGCGAAAAAAAATCAGCTGTCCCCTAAATTTTGATGAGTTATACGAACATAAATGTAAGGATCAGCTGATTTTTTTCGCGATTGATATGATTGATATGAAGGATAACAGCCACACGGGTCGATGATTAAGCTTGCCGAGGTCCAGCCCGATGATTGGTGAAAATCTATTACATATCGAGACTCAAAGTGTTTCATACATTTTTGACAGAATGCGATTGAGATGCAATGCTAAAACATCTGACACCAGTCACAAGGGATATCTACGTTAACCGTATACTTGATTATGGAAGTCAGATAGGTTGGCGCTCCTTGTAAAATACTGGTATTCAGCTGATCCGGTTTGACTGAAAGCCGACCCCAACATCGTTGGGAAAAGGCTATGCAGATCGATTGTATAATTAAGATAAGGTCATACATATTTATTCAAATTATTCCTAATATTTATCAAACCGGAACCGGATTTACATGAAAGCGATATATTAATGGTCTTGACCCAAAACTTAAGTTAAATGGGATTGGGGACATTATATGACCCGTTTGAACTTTAATATCTCTGGCTGAATGCAAAGATTTGCTTGCTCAGCTTCGATGTGCTCTGAATTGCTAACATACATACATATACCTAGATATGTGTGTATATACACAGGTACAAAGCTTTCTGTGTACACATTTATATAAAACTGTACGTCTAATTAAATCTGCGATGATTAAAGTTTCATTAGCGCTGATTGCTAAAGGCTAATTTGTAATCCTGGAAAAATGCTCAACTGCCCTACCATGACCTCTTAAATCCATCATGATTCCTGTGTCAGAGAGAGATGGAGTTAAACAAGGCGAATAGCACTATCCCTTTCCCTCACACTGAATCATGATAGCATTGGCCCTTCGTAGTACGGCCACAGTTCCCATACAATAAATTTCCTCAAAACCTAAGCCACACGTAAGTCGTAAATAAAGTAGGTAGCTGTTATATTTGAACAACCAAGGTGTTAATGAACTTTTAATAAACATTAGTTATATTTTGTAACATCATTCAAGCGATTAGGTTCTTCAAACAATGTCTTTTCTTGTAACAAAAGGTGTTTTTGTTTGAATTTCATAAATATTTTTGTCCTCACTGATTTTTAACAATCAATGAGTCACTTTTTCCTTTCTAGGTCGAAATATGATTACTCGTATCTACTTTTAATTATTCAGGTCAAAAGATAGTAAAAAAAAGTTTAGCCTTTAACAGAACAGCTGATCATACACATACAGACCATAGCTCATTTAATTACATTAAAATCAAGTAGAGACCCAGAAAACTCAACAAAATATTGAACTGCAAGTAATGAAGCAAAGAATAATCAGACAGTGAACTTATATAATCTTATTTAACTATCCTAAGAGGGACAAGAAAAAATCAAGGTATTAAGTCTTACCAGTTAAAGTCGTGGAAGTCGGCAAGGCATTAAATTCAAGTCTTTGTGCAATTTAACTACTGCAGCTGAAGAGATTGCTCTAAAAGTAATTTCACACAGTTTAGATCCTAAGACTATGTCAGGGTATTTGTGAATTGGGGTGTGTTAGTATTTACCATTTTCACGGAGTATAACATCTAGCAATAAGATAAAACATGACGTCAGTTGGGAATGATTAAAACTTGAACTCTAATATGTGTGTCATAAGTTTTTGAATGGCATCTATCAGCGTGGTTATTTTCTATTACTTAGGTACTCGTATGTTACCGTCAGTTCCCTGTAAAATAATATTGTAAGTGTCTATAAAAAATAAATTGTATAGTTTCATATCCATGTCTGCTATTCCGTGTAAGATAATTTCAGTAGCACTCCGCTTGCATCAATTTATATAAAGTTAGTAACGGAAGACTCGTCACTACTCTACAGTTTGTTATATCTCCGTCCAAACTTCTACTATAACACGCAACGACGGCTGTTGATGACATAATTATTGCCATAGTACTCTCTCTCTCACTCTCTTAGAGGAGTCATAATGGTATTAGCACGTCAAGGTGGGGGGGGTTGGTCTGAAACATTTCCTAAGAAGGTGTCCATCAGCTATCCTCCAAGCAAAGGATTTTACATTTAGCAGCAAAAAACACCAAATGAGTTAACTATTCGTAAAAAGTTGAATAAACAGAAAACGGATAATATACCACGTGTTTCTTTGAAAACCGAAGGACTAATTGGAAAAACTTCTAAAGAAAAGACCTATAAAATCACTTGAAAATCTCTAATTACAAAGATAACTCTTGTCTAAAGTAACTACGATCAAACTGTCTTCAGTAGGTAACATATCTACGAAAGTTAAACCACTTGACCGATATAAACTCTGGAAAGCCGTTACATTTGAGGCTTAGAATCGCAATAGCAGCAGTGAACAGATCGTAATAGGTCGCCAGCGTCGGAATGGACACCGCAATGGGCTATTCCCTCAGTTGAGCTTAACAACTTGTCTGAGATGATGGTTTTATGTTAAAAAGTATTGGGGGTATTACATATTCGATTGCTGTGTACTTATTTAAGTGTTTTTGTGAATATAACTAAAATGATAAAGGAATTAACAATTTTTTGGTATTCTTAAAATTATGCTCCCTATAAAATTATCTCGTTGTATCTATATCCTATAAAATCGTATCGTGAATATGAGATTACCCATGGCTTTCAAATTATTCAAGAGAAGTCACAGAGTGGTCTAAAATAAACTAAGACTAAAATCCACCACATTGAGCTATTTTTACGTACTTCAATAATATATTACGTAAAATAGTACATTGTTCTAATTTATATTGTATTTCGGTAAAAATATTATTCGCAATGCATTCAATCACCTATAGTTTGGGAGAAGACGCTGATTCCTGTAACACAGGTGATTCTACCTAGCACAGGAGTCAGGGCCTTAATTTGTTTGTTCACAATTTTTATGGCAATAAATTTATTATTATTATTATTATTTCCCTAGTTGAGTCTTACAACTTGTGTGAGATGACAGGGTTTTCAAGGGGGGTACAAAAAGTTTGGGGTATTATATATGTATTGTGTTTCTGTGTGTTTATTTGCGTGTTTTTGTTAGTGTGCACTAAAATCATAAAGGGGGCCTAGCACTTGCTTTGATTAGGTCCGTCTAGCTGCCGCTTACGGCTCTGCCGATGAGGATATTCCCCTAATATCTTTATAAATTACAGACCTTATTTTATTCTAATGGAAAAATACCTATTACTGGCAAAATTCATTAAAATTCGTTTAGTCGTTTTTGCACACACAGTAACAATGATACTTACTCGTCTATACATGCTTACAATATATTTACGCGTTTATAATATTAAGTGAGAAGTAGCATAGGATCAGGACAGGATACTACGCAGAAGGATAGAGTTGCATTCAATACCTACATATTCATGAGATATATTCCTCAGACACGTGTATCTTGCTCAACATTTTCCTTCCGCTTTGAGTGGAGCGGAAGGGAGTTTCGACTCTTACTGACTAAAACACATAAGTGTTCCTGCTAATGCTTTCGTTTCAGGGACGCGGTGACTCTTTCGAACAAAGTCTGCAGGTCGTAAACATTAAATGGTTGATTAAGTAATGATGCTAAGCAACAACCCTGATAGACGTGATCAGTTTATGATGATGGATTCCGTTTGAGTTCACAACTACGTGTACATATGTAGGTGTTTAAGAAAACCCGTATCGCAGTTGTGACGAATAATGTCAAACTAATCTGATATGTATTAACAAGCAGTTTCTGCAAATAAATTAGTTTTATAAATGGTTCTTTTGAAAGCTTGATAGACTTGTCTATCAATAATAATAAAACCGCATATTAGTACCATGAGAATTAAGAATCGGTAAACTTCAGTTATCAGATATCTTGCAAGAAAGAAATGAAGCAGATAGCAAATGTTAGGTGATTGAAGGCTTAAATAAATAAGCCTTTTATGTTGTAGATAAAAGTTTAAGTTTTAAATTCTATATTGGTATTAAGTTAATTTTTTTGTTAGTAATTAAGTTAAGTTCTAAAATGTTGTTGTTATTTTAGATTTTACATAATTCTTAATTATTACAAACAAATTAACATTAATAACTAAAATTATCAAATACTCCAACTTGCAACAAACGAAAATTTAACATCAGGAAATTCGTCGTCAACGCTGTCAGCTGGTAATGTGCCCAGAAGAATGGCAGCATTGCCACGTTGAATGGCAATGCTTAGCCTCTAGCCAAAGTTAAGGCCAGGTCACGAAAACTGTCAACCATCAGTTTCGATTTTTTTTAAAGGCCACACAAGGGACTTTAGGCTTGTGTGCTCACAGCATTTTCCTGTTACTAATAAGGCCGATATTTTATATTTGATCCCCTTCAATGTAGCCTGCCCTCTCTAAATTGGGCTACTGGAGCCAGACTTTTGAGTGAGTATGACACTCCCAAACACCAGGCCACATTCAAATCAAAGAAAATTAAGCATTGAATTATAAATAGCCAAATTAATTGACATCTATATAATGAAAATATTATGTTCTTACAATATTTAGCGGGTCTATCAACGGCAAAAAGATTAGTTTATGCACTTGTAGTGACTGTGGAGCAGGACCAGCGTTTAGCTAAGCATTTTATCTACAATGTAATCCCCCTATTTATAATATGTTGGTGTTTAATGCAAGATTAATTAAATTTATATTAAGCTATATTTTGTTTCATTTGTATCCATCTATCTAAGACCTCCAGGTTGTAGCTATCGGGAAAATACAGGCAAGCAGGGACGGCAGAGCAACGCCGTGTCCTCGTCGAGGCGATCGGCGGCTGCGACCTCTCGCGTCCGGCCCTGGTTCAAACCATGGTCCGGAGCGAGGAGGCATGGGAAGCAGTCGCCTCCTTCTGCGAAGCAGTAATGCTAACGAAGAAGGAGGCGGAACGCGTGCGAAAGAAGGAAACCTCACGCCCCAGCCGCCGCAACAGAAGAAGATGCCCCGGGCGATTCCCAGCCACCGTAGGCGCGGGCCTGCGGATGGCTAGCTATGGGTGGCTCGCTGTCCGATAGCAACCAGGCCCGAGTCGACGGCGCGTAGTGTTTCACGCGTACCTCAAAGAGCCGTCAGCAATGAAGACGGGGCCCCATGGGGTCAGTGCCTGCTAGGGTTGCGGAATTTGTTCGAAAGAGTCACCGCGGCCTTGGAACGCAAAGGGCACAAGAAGGATCTCGGGTGGGTTTTAGTCAGTAACAGTCTGACACTCTCTCCCGCTCCGCCCAGAGCGGGAGAAGTCATTTGATGATTTCCCATCCAAAAAAAAGGCAAGCAGGGATTTCTTTTGTTTAGATCTACGCAAAATGAAAGTACCAGTACCCTATCCCCAAAACGTTTTGTGCATGTGTGTAGAGGGTACAAAAAAAACACAATTTTACATCTTAATAACAATATTGTAGACAACGCAACTTTCGACACATGCACTACCGAAAATTCAAGCAAAATTTAAACCGACTACCGACCAACGTCCAAATTTATCCATATAGGTAGGTACCACGCTACAGTCTAATACTGACCGCGAATAGCGTTAGTAAGCTCACAAATTGATATTCAACTAGCAATGCATGGCCGTGCGTCGAAATATAAACAGACCTAACGTTGCCTTATTTCAAAATGAACTTTGGTTTCCGATTCATAAACGCTGTAGGGGATTTCATTACAAGAACCATGCTTTTTCAGTCTGTTTTGACTTTATGTTGGGGTTATTCGCTGTGGTTTTAGTACCTGTTTCTTTAAATCACTTTTTCTGAAATAAAGTATTGGTCGGCAGAATTCGAAGTGATTAGGTAACCTTTTTGCGCGAACTTTTATCACAAGACTTGACTTTGTGTTAAATTGTCTTTTGATTGACTCGTTTATCTCACTTGGATTTTGAGTAGATTTCCTTGGCTCTCACCAGACAAAGTGTCACTCTAACAGCAATAACAACTGTAAAAAAAAACAATTTTGTCGCCTCCACAAATGCCGATTTTTATATAATCGCATAAAATCGTAGTTCATATCCGCATGATACATTTTTTAAATTGATTGGAACATGGTTTTAGCAAACCTTTGGGAAGATTTGCTAAAACCATGCATTATCGCTTATAGAATATAGGTATTATTGTGTAGACCCTCTGATAGTCAACATTTTAGCGAACTTTGATTGCATTATTGACAAATTGTATTTTAATTAATATATTGTATTATGAGTGAAATTCCTAGTCAATTTCATGTGTGATAATTGATTTATTTAAGTAGTCGTAAGTTATACGGAAAACTAAGATTATTTTCATGAACTCTGCCTACTGTAGTCTATTTTTGAACATAAGTCTGCTCGAATGTGCGCTACAATACAGCTTTAGCGACTTTGCTAATTGTGTTGGTCGCTCAAGTGTCGCTAAATCGACTATTGTGAATACTGAATAGACTTCATATAATGCAATGGCCTTTTCGCACAGCCCCATACTGAGTTTCGGCACTAGTTATCATTACTCTGTGCAGTAAAGCAATGTAAGGCGGTATCTTTAGAACCCAGCTCCGAGAAACGCCCCTTTATTGCAAACTTAGTTCATAACGGGCAAAGGAACTGCAGTAGGGACTTTGAAAAATGTAAGAAGCTGATAATACAGCTTTGTATTTTCAGGGCTTGAGTAAACACTGGGTAGACCTATTGATTTTAGGCAAGGCTGCAATGGTTCAACATTTTTGAAGAATCGGCAAGAGTATTAAGTGAATATGCGTAGATCCAAAGAGCAAGGTGCTGTCACTTTTGGTCAGCAGTTTTTTACGCATACCCTTTTGTAGTTTGAAAGTAGGTTTAAGCTACCATTGTCTAGGTGCTATGTTGTGAAGACTGTTTTTACGGGCAATTAAAAACCTGAAACCTACTTCAACTACTACTTTTACTGCTTCAGATTTAAGTAGTTCCAAGTACTTCACGTAAAGTTCAAAAGCCTGACTTTGTATAAACCGATAGAAACAAATTTTGGCATAATTATTTGCGTTACCTAACTACTTGACAGAATTATTGATTAAAACTAAGAAGTGCTAATAGTATTCATTGCTCATATATGATGCCCATTGTGTCACCTTATGTATCTAATGTTTTCTTCATCTATATTTTGTGTAATTTGTATAGTGTACATAATAAAGAGTATTCTATTCTATTCTTAAATGGAGGTTCTTGTCCGTTTGTCTCCATAATAATCGCATTTACAAATGGACAGTGCCACTTTATTATTTAAACGTAAATGATGTCGTTCGAAAATTCCGTTTACTGGCTTAATTGAAATAAACGTTTTGACTTTGATTTTTTTTTACTTTGATTAATAATAACTATTCCGAATAACTGCCAGCGTTGCAACTTTTGTTCGAAAGAGTCACTGCGATCCAGGAACGCAGGGGCATTTGGAGTTTGGAGGAACACGGATGGGCGCTAGTCAGCTAGAGTCTAACACTCTCTTCCATTCAGCCTAGAGCGGAAGAAGTCATTTGATTATTTACCATGCCTAAAAAAGGGCATCCGAATAAACACCCATTATTATATTTTTGTGGTTTCATCATAGCCAACTCTTAGCAGACATTATCATAACTTCAGCACTACTTATCCGAGACGATTTAAATGTATCTATTGATGATTACTTTCCGAAATATTTAATTAAATGAGTCGGGTCCAATTTGTGACAACACCAATCGCGATATTAATAGCGTATTTTAGTCCTAGAAAATACAGGTACACACTTCGGGCACTCCAACAGATGGGACACGCCAACAACGCAGTCGTAGTGGGTTTAGGTAGAGTCTATAATACTCGGGTTCTTTAGACTGCTTGCAGCGGCTAATTACTATGATCTATGGGCACTAACACCAGCCTTCTAAGCCTGCCCTTATTGTAGGTAATTAACACATAATAGTAATTTAATTAATTCATATTTTTATAGATGACAAAATAAGCTCACACGATACGTAGTTGACATCTCAAACATACTCAAAATGTTCTATTATTGTATTATTGTTAATAAACGGAATCTGAGTCTCCTGATAACTATAATCTTGAAGCTTTTTAAGTTATGAGTGACTTAAAGACCTTTAAAAATGTAGCCTTTTCAGGTTACAATTAGGCATGCGAGCTCCATCATCAGATGCGATTGTCGAACGCTAGCCTTGTAATTATATCCAAAGAAAACTGAAATCGAGTCTCTAGACACAATCATTTACAGCATCCACACGACTAACAGTAAAATAACATTATTCTCCACCGAAAAACCGAACATCCAAAAATGCCTAACGAATTTTAATTACTCCAAACTAAACGACAAAAGTAATTAGGAAAATTACAGCACGTACGTAAGCTTATGGTCTTAAAAGTTATAATAGAAAGAGCACTTTGTCATGTCAAGCTTTTAGCAGCCTCTTTAATTTCTCTTTGTGCATTAAATGAAGACATTAAATCGTTTACGTCAGGACATAATGAGAGAGTAAATGAATCAGGACCTTACGTACCTACAATATGAGTTTAATGAATTGATGTAATATTGCAAGGGCCTGGAGTCTGGTGTGTTGTTTATGTAATCATGTTCCCTTTGTACGTGTCTATAACATGACCTTTATATTTTCAATGTAAATTAAGATGTGTGTATGTTTATCGACACGTTAATGTTTGGCTCTTTTGCAGAAGGCCAATCCTCACACATACGAATGTGTAATTTAAGCGATAATCAATGACAAACATTTGAGATAATGTAGTGTTTTTGATGATTGCGACTACCAAACCCAATGCGAACTTTCCTTAGAATATAGGAACTGGCCGCCTAATAGCTCTGCACAGTAAAAAAAAGATTGTATCGTCTATAAGCAAAGAAAAAAAATTCTCACAAATCAAAGACGTGTACGTTTTAAGTTTAAGTACCATTAAGTGTTTACAGACTCTCTACACTTGCATAGTGATATAATTAAACGAAATAAGCGCTTGTTTATTGACAGTAAATCTAGGCTGTAAGATCCACCCCACCGAATGTGTCTCCACGTTGTCGTCGTGGTGGGGCTTGAGTGTCCCAATGATCTTGCGAGCTTTCCCGGTAGAGCCACTCATGCCGGAAGGTCGCAAGTGAGGGATCAGACCAAGAGAGACACACACATGCTTGCTCGCTGCTCTCTGGTACGCGTCTGATCATCAGACGTGACTGTGAGAGCAGCGAGCAGGCAGAGAGGCGAGGAGAGGAGAGCGGGCCCTGAGAAGGGGCGGAGAAAACAGGGACCGCACCCTTAAAAGGCAAACATGGAAACACAAGGCATTTGCAAAATGAGTCCCCAGGTGGGTCCCGACTGCTCAGCGGTCGGGGAATCCCACCCCGCTTCGGCGAGCTGCCCTCCGTACTCTGGGGTGGGCAACAAACGCCTTCCGCTTGCCAGTGGCAACAAGAGCCGAGGAGGCTCCGAATCGACGTCATCCGGATCCGCGTCCTTCAAGGAGCTGATGGCGTTCGGTTGTGATGCGGGGAGTTCGCCTGAGCGCCGGGGAGGTCAGATTCTGGCTCTGCACTTGACCTAGTAACGGTCAGCTCGGCGGGCTCTGGAGACAGAGGAGGGGGGGCTGCTGTGGAGGGCGTCAAGCTCTTCCGCAAGCGGCCCAGACGGGAGGATGACAGCGGGTCGTCCTCCGAGGGCGAGTTTGCCTCCGCCCGAAAAATCCCCACCGCTAGGCGGGGCAGGGGCTGTGAGGCAGGGAGGGGGCTGGCTCCCTCCACCCGGGAGGTGGAGCGTCGGGCCGAGAGGTTGGCGGGGGAGGGGCATCGCCCTGGAGGGAGCGGTCGCAGGGCTCCCTCTACTCGTCCGCCTCCTCTCGACTCCGACGACTCGGAGTCCCCGGGAGAGGTACCTCCCACTGCCGAGGAGAAGAGGGCCAAGCTGGAGGAGGTCGTGGAGGCCGCAATCCGCGCTGTGGCCTTCAAGAGGAAGCAGTCCTCCAAGCGGGAGGCCATTAGCGCGGCCAAAGCCTCCATTATGGCGGCGGCGGCGGCCAATGTCGGCGGGTCCGGAGAGGCGACAGAGTTGCGGGCGGAGGTCGCCCGCCTCGCGGCCGTAACGGAGTGACTCATTGCGGAGAATGAGTCGCTCCGGAGGGACCTGGCTGGCATGGCCAGAGCGGCCTCGGAGGAGCCGCAGGGGGGGCCGAGTCCAGCGGCGCTGGAGGGGAGCCAAGTGCTGAGCCAGGTGCGGAGCCTGGTGCGGCAGGAGCTGGCTCCCTACCAGAAGCAGTTCTCCGTTTTGGAGGACATGATTCGGCGTCCCCAACTAGCGGCGACACAGAGGCCCCCGGGCCGGCAGAAGGCGGCTTCGTACGCGGCCGCCGTGGCTGCCGGCCCGCGAACGTCCGGCCAGGCGAAGGCGAAGGCCAAGGGCGGAGCCGCGCCGGCGCCAGCGCCAGCGCCTGTGACGCCGGCGCCAGCGCCAGCGCCTGTGACGCCGGCGACTGCGACGCCGGCGACGACGACCAAGGCGGCCCCGGCGAAGAGGGGTAGGAGGAAGGCTGGAGGAGCGGCTAAGGCTGCTGCGCCAGTGGTGCCGCAGCCGCCCCTACCCCCACCCTCGGACCCTCCTGCGGCCGAGGCCGAGTCGCAGGTTGCTGGCCAGAAGCGGTGGGCCGCGAAAGCGGCCAAAAACAAGGCGAGGAGGCAGCGGCGGAAGGCCAACGCCATTGCGGCGAGGCTTCGCGCCCCGAAATCCGCGGCTGTAGTGCTCACACTGCAGCCGGAAGCGGAACAGAGGGGCGTGACGTATCTCGCCGTACTGAAGCGGGCGAAGGAGGCGGTGAGCCTCCAAGAGCTGGGCATCAGCGGGGGCATCGGGGTCAGGAGGACCTTAACCGGTGCCCGCAAGCTCGAGCTCGCCGGAGCGGAGAGTGGCCCGTTCGCGGACGCCCTGGCCGAAAGGCTGAGGGCGGTCTTACCCGCGGACGAGGTCCGTGTGTCCAGGCCGACTAAGCGCATCGACATGCGCATAGTGGGCCTGGATGACTCCGTGACGGAGGAGGAAGTTGTGGCCGCCGTCGCCAGGACTGGGGGGTGCTCTGCCGAGCTCGTCAAGGCGGGCGCCCTCCGGCCTGACAACACGGTCATGCAAACCCTTGTGGTGAGCTGCCCCGTGACGGCGGCCAGAACTGTGTCGGAGGGCCGAAGGCTCTTGGTGGGATGGGTGTCTGCGCGGGTAAAACTGCTGGAACCCAGACCTCTGAGGTGCTACCGCTGCCATGTGGGCAACCACACGGGAGCTATGTGCCCCTCGGAGGTCGACCGCAGCGGACTCTGTTTCCGCTGTGGTCAGCCCGGTCATAAGGCCGGCTCTTGCGAGGCCACGCCGCACTGCAGTGCATGTGCGGCTGTTGGCAAGCCGGCCGAGCACTGGGCTGGGGGAAGGGCCTGCGCGCCATCCGCCCCGACCAGGGGCAATAGGTCCGCCGCCACCGCCGCCTCTGCCGCCGCCGCGGCTTCTGTCGCCGCCACTGCCGCTTCTGCGGCGGGTGCTGCGACTCCCAACACTCGGGAGGGTGCTGAGATGGAGTGCCAGTAATGGTCCCATTTCGGCCCCCTCCAGAGACAAGTCGGCCGCTGTGCTATCGCGCAGTGGCTGATGCCTGGGGACGGTGAGCGTGGGTGGCTCGCCGTCCGATACCAGGTTGAGTCGACGACGCGTTGTGTTCCACGCGCGTCACAAGGAGCCGTCAGCACCGAGGACGGGGCCCCATAGGGTCGGTGCCTGCTAGGGTTGCGGAATTTGTTCGAAAGAGTTACCGCGGCCCTGGAACGCATAGGGCACAAGAAGGATCACGGGTGGGTTTTAGTAAGTAAAAGTCTGACACTCCCTACCGCTCCACCCAGGGCGGGAGGGGTCATTTGATGATTTCCCATCCAGAAAAAAAAAAAAAAAAGGGCTGTAAGATCCAAGTATCTCATTAAATGCTTACACGATATTTGCCTTGGTGAGAAAATTTTATCATTATGCCTTGAGCGGTAGGTACCTACAGAACGAGCATCAAAAGGAGGTCCTCATATTGTGCAGAAATGCAGCAGAATTCATGATATACTCGTAGACACCAATAACAGTTAATTAATGCTGCTAGGCTAGACAAAACTTAACCTAACGTAATAAAAAAAATACAACCGACTTTTCCACAAAAAATCAAAAAAGTACAAAATAACTTTAATTTCGGAACTCGGTGTTTGTGGTTCCTTTTTCATTTTTGGAACACCGACTTCCGAAATTAAAGTTATTTTGTACTTTTTTGATTTTTTGTGGAAAAGTCGGTTGTATTTTTTTTGTAAAAAGTTTTTTATTTTTCACTTTTTAGTGGTACCTAAACCCCCTCCCCTCCCCCCACCTAAACGAACCAATTACATTAGTGTAAAAAAAACGCACTGCTCCAATGCAGAGTAAACTAAAAGGTCGTCAATGTAGACAATGTAGAATCTATACTAATATTATAAAGCTGAAGAGTTTGTTTGTTTGTTTGAACGCGCTAATCTCAGGAACTACTGGTTCGAATTGAAAAATTATTTTTGGGTTGAATAGACCATTTATCGAGGAAGGCTTTAGGCTATATAAAATCACGCTTAAGCCAATAGGAGCGGAGCAGCGATAAATAATGTTTTAAAATCGGGGATTCCACGGGGACGAAGTCGCGGGCAGCAGCTAGTTGTAGATATTTTTTTAGATTTTTGTTGATTTTTCAAAAATCGCTTGTTCGATTTCGATAAAATTTTCATGGGACGATTTGGAAAGTATACCCTTTCCAATAAAAAAAGAATTTTCAAATCGGTTGGCAAGCGACGGAGTTATGCGCGAACAAACAATAAAAAATAAAAATAAAAAAACATTCAAACATCCGAATTGAGAACCTCCTCCTTTTTTAGAAGTCGGTTAAAAATAAATGGGTTCTAATAAATTCTTTTTTATGATTCCATTTACAACAAATGAGTTCATGAGCAAAGCCTTTAAAATACTAATTGTAAGCCTTTGGAACATAAAGTTTTTGAATAAATAGAATTATTAATAGAGAAAATAAAGAATAAATAATAAATGAATATTGATCACCATTAAGTATAGCTCACTGCGGTGTTTTTAAACTATTTACCTTATTGTAGCTTCTTCCAGTCGTTAAAGTCGAAAAACAATCAATATATATACATAATTATGTATGTATCTAAAACTCTACCGTTACTGAATGATTGAGTTCTGACACGCACATCTAAAACTACTGTCTGTTGAAAGCTGAATTTTGCAAAAAAAATACAACTACGGTATCGGGAAAAACGAATATGCGCGTTATAAGTTGCCAGTAAAAGTAAGTTATTCTATATAAGGGAATATATTGCAAGGACAATTATCATATAACAAAGTATATGTATACCATTAAAATCAAAAGTCTCTCTGAGAGTGTACATGTGTTTTATCATTTGGCGAGACTGGTCATATCTCAATTGCCACAATTTATTTTAATTATTTGTTCTCTGAATTGTTTTAGAAAGAAAGAAAGAAAAGAAAGAAAGAAAAACTGTTTATTTGCGCTAAGCATGACGCACACCAAATAATTTAAAAATAAAGCTTATAACTAAAACAAAAATAATTGTTAAAAGTTAGGAGTTAGGAGTTAGGGTTGTTGTTAGGAGTTAGGGTTTTACTACGGACTCTTTTATTATGTATGTACCTCCTTCTATATCGTTCTCACATATATACATAAATGTGAATAATTTCAACTTAGAACTATGTTAACAGAACTTTGTAACAATTCATTAATTTAAAAGAGTTCCGTGGACTCTTGCACGTTCTTCTCCATAGAGATCTACGCTTTGGAAAGTGGGGACACTTTCACCTCTTTGACTGACCAGACTTGATGATTCAACTCTCTGTGAATGGTTTAACTGAAATACATTTTGTGAGTTTGAATCTCAAGATTCTTTCAGAAGAAGATGCCCCGGGCGTCGAGAAACACAGGGCGAATCCCGGCCACCGTAGGCGCGGGCCTGCGGATGGCGTGCTAAGGTGGCTCTCCTTCCGATAACAACCAGGTCCGGGTAGTCGGCGCATCATGTTCCACGCGCGCTCAAAGATTTGTCAGCAAAGAAAACGGGGTCAGTGGCTGCTGGGTTGCGGAATATTGTTGAAAGAGTCACCGCGGCCCTGAAATGCAAAGGGCACAAGAAGGATCACGGGTGTGTTTTAGTCAGTAAAAGTCTGACACTCCCTTCCGCTCCGCCCAGAGTGGGAGAAGTCATGTGATGATTTACCACCCAAAACTTTGTTGGTTCCCCCTAAAAAATAATAAGTATTTCTACAAGCCACCTGGCATTTTTTTTAAAAACAAACTATTTTAGTTTTTTATAGGTACATGTGAGAAATATTTGGTCAATAATTCTATACATCATTTCCTAAAAGCAAAGAAGTTTCGAAGAATCCCCAATTTCTCACTCACTTCTGTGATTGGTGGAATAAATTGTCAACAGCATCATGTGACCTGCGTTTAATTTGTAACGGTTAGCCAATACTTTCTAGAAACCGGAGGTCCATAAAGTATAATAACGTCCTTAATTAACAAGCCAGAATGATTAAATATATGTATAATACCCTTAATAAGCCAAAATGATAAAATATATGTATAATACGGTTTTACTAAGAGTACAACCGATGTTTGCTTAATCCAGAAAGAATTGTGTTTGTACCGCTTGTATCACAGCCTGAGTCCTACCCTAGATTCAATTTTAAGAATTTGCTCCAGTCGCTGTTCGCATCCTGAATACCAATGAGCTCTAGTTATGAGTAGTGCTTTCTAAGTATTGTTCAGCGCGTTATTTTAATCTATGACTAAAGTTTATGAAATTTTATTAAAAAATGCTCCGTTATTTATACAGCTTTGGTTTATGATAAAAATATATTTGTGGAGGGACGTGAAAGTTACACGCAAGTGTTTTAAGAGATTTTGTTTTTGATTTTGAAGCAATTACGTTGTTCGTGCATTAGTTTGTGCAAGTATCTCCAATGCTGCGTTGATAAAGATTGGAGAAAGGGAACGTAACACACGATGAAACAAACTACATTTACATACATACATGTACATTTCAGGTTACGTCGACGGCTAATTTTTGTTATAATTCATGTTACGTTCCACCAATCTGTACGTGGAATAAAACGTGGATATATTAAGTAAAAGAGTATGCGATGTACTGGCTTGAGTATGGGGTTTTTTAATTTCCGGGACTGTAGTTTGGAATAGGGATGTTTCCTGAGGAATAAAAATATGATTCTATTTAATCCGTCAGTGAGATTATCAAAAATTCAGACAGACGGGGAAAAATTCAGACATCATGGTGTGGTAAAAATCGTAGCACCAAGTGATGTCACACGAGTTTTCAACGCACTGTGTCATCTTCGGTTTTTAATCGACTTCCAAAAAAGGAGGAGGTTCTCAATCCGACTGTATTTTTTTTGTGTGTGTTACCTTGATGTTACCATGACATTAACTGGGTGTACCGATTTTGATGATTCTTTCTATATTCAATATTGGTGCTTGATGTGTGGTCCCATTTAAATTTGATTAAGATCCGACGACTAGTATTCGAGTTATCCCTAATAATGGATGATGTTCTCATTCCCTCTTGTAGATGTTAAATGAAAAATAAAATTGTGTACGATGGTTTGGAAGAGCATCTTAGTATTTCAACGTGGTCCCTTTCTAGTTTGGAGAAGATCTGATGAAGAACAGAGATAGGAAACGGAACTCTTCAATAAATGATAGCAAATCTATCGAGATAGCTGAAATGCATGCATGTTTGTTTATTGTTTACACCAATTTATACCACGTACGCTGTGATGGGTATGTTTAGCTGGGAGTGAACCACTAAAAAGTGAAAAACTTTTTACATAAAAATACAACCGGCTTCTAAACAAAAAAAAAAAAAACAAAAAGCACAAAAAGCTTTGATTTCGGAACTCGGTGTTTTGGTTGCTTTTTCGTTTTTTGAACACCGACTTCCAATATTAAAATTATTTTGTACTTTATGGTTTTTTTTGTTCAGAAGTCGGTTCTATTTTTTTTGTAAAAAGTTTTTTATTTACGTGAAAGAAGAAAAAATACGCGTCCAATATTTTTTGGAAATTTATCTGACGGACTACTTAGATTTTTTTAGTCAACTACCCTGTTGCATACTTTAAATTCAGCCAAAATCTAAATATATACAACTCAAAAGTGACTGACTGACTGACATAGTGATCTATCAACGCACAGCCCAAACCACTGAATCGGGAAACGGATCGGGCTGAAATTTGGCATGCAGGTAGATATTATGACGTAGGCATCCGCTAAGAGAGGATTTTGATTAACTCTACCCCCAAGGGGATAAAATAGGGGGAAGGTTTGTATGAAACTTTGTCAATTTTAAACCGATCGGGCTGAGAGTTTCAAAATCGGGGGTAAAGTTACTATTCCACGCAGACGAAGTCGCGGGCAGAAGCTAGTGTTCTCTATTATCGGCAAACAAGATGTGCGGCGATGCGCCATTATAAAGGTCACAGCTCATTAAAGCCACCCGGCACCCACCCCGCACCGCCTCGTCGCACGGTGTCCACTCGTTGTCGACAGGTGGTCTACGGGTGGAAGCCGCGTTAAGACCACTAAACGTCGCGCGGTCAACCAGTGGACCCGGCGCGATCAACGAGTGAACGCCGCGTGGTGAACGAGTGGACGTCGCTTAACGTAATCTGTTAACAATTGGCACTAGGTCTACACGTGCGATACGTCCGACTCGTTCGAAAGAAAGGCTGAGAATGAAGGGACGGTAGGAAGTCTAGGAAACGGCTCATCACCCAGTATAGTCCTCGCGTGAATCATTCGCGGGCAGCGCGCGGTCCACTCGGGACCCACGAGTTGGCAATGCGCAGTCAACGCAAGGCAAGCGTGCGAGCAGCGAGTAGTCACCGAGTGGTCCACCCGCCGTCCGCGCGTGGAGGGCTTAAGACCGAGGCGATCCGGTGACGCTACGTAGTTGATATAGTGAGCGCATACCCATTCAAGTCCATATAAAGAATACTAGCCGCAGGAGGCGAGGCGGTGCGGAGTGGTTGCCGGGTGGCTCTAATGAGCTGTGACCTTTATATGCTAGACGCAAATGCACGAAGGGTTTCTGTAATAATTTCAATTTGCGTAGAGCTTTGAAGTGGAATCTCCTGTCGTAGTCTGTGTTTTTTATAGCTACAATTACGAATTTTCTTATTTGTTCCTCGTTGTTGACCAATCAGGGCTTACCATTAGGTGCGATAGTGGTCAAGCATGGTTTGTTACTTTTACTTGTTGTTTCAATCATAACATTAATAATTAACAAACATTTTCAATACAATTCTTTCATTAAACCAATTCCACAATAAATTAGTAAACCAAATAAATTCCACACTACCACTTTACACCGAAAACAGCGAAACATTCGCCAGTAAATCGCAGAGCTATCAAAATCTTCATACGTTTCAGTCAATACGACGCTGTCTGGCTCGGTATTCGCACATAGCACCAGCGGAAATTGAATGCGAACTATCGAGTATGGACAGACTGACATGATGCCGATGGACGTATACGTTGGACTGACGTATCTGGTATACACATTGGACTGATGTATCTGTCCATCAGTCCGGACAAAGACGCCGTAGTGTCCGAAACATCAAAGACTCGTTGACATGTTTCAATTATGGATGAGCCGTTGCAATTGAGTTAGTAACCGGTTTTATTTGTGTTTTTTTTTAGGTGAAATTGGTGATAGCTAGGAGTGATCAAGTTAGAAAAAACATGGTTTTTAAAACTTGTGGATTTTGAACTTGTGAATCAGCAACAGCTTTCCTGCGAGTACATTAGATAAGACAGAAGATTTTAGATTATTATTATTAACTGTATCGTAACATTTTAACCGTATAGTTCGGTAGTAGTACCAATTGGTACTAGACATGCAAACCTCCGCCGGCTCGGTTGTAGTACCAATTGGACCTCAGAGTTACGTCATACGACATCCTAATTTATAATTGCATTTTTGATAAAGCCACTTAAAAAATCTTATGTATGGGCGTTAATTAAAACAATTAGATAAAATGCTCATATCTTAGCGCCATTAATTCTTTAATATTTAACCCACAAGTTTACTAATTTTCATAAATAAAATCGAAATGCATAAATGTGAAAATCGCCATCAACCATCATTCTTATTGTTTTTTTGTTAGTGTGTACCAAAACGATTATGCGAATCGATTAATTTTTTATTTCAACCTAATCGATTAATTTAAATTCGTTACTAAAATATTAGGAAAAATACGTTTAAGACATAAAATACAATAAGCATTAATCATAATTATTATTTATGCTTTCTTATGTAATTCAAATAGGATTCTCTACAAACAAGAAAGAAATCTACTCAACAGATTATCGGACCCAACACATTTAATATCCCACGAAAAAAACCCAAGGTTAATTTTCGCAGAATTGTCTATGTTATTCAAAATAAGAATGAAAAATATTTTATTCCTTTTAAATTACTGAGAGTTTTATTTTAGATACTTTCAGCTGGTTGCGTACGAAATCCAAGCTTATAGTTTATGTATTGTATGTTAAGTAGGTCTAGACAAATTTACACTGGTATTAAAAAAAATATTTTTTATCTAAAGTGAGTAATGGTATCAGATTTTTTTATAATGTTATGAAAATTGAATATTGCTTTTTAAAATACTTTTCGATTTTGTCATCCTGCTCCTGAAACCCAATATCTTATATGTACATGCAGGGCACGGAAAAATGCATTTTATTACAATTAAACATACATACTTACCTACAAAATATATTTTCAAATTAAGGTTCTAAAACCATCCTCTAAACAAGGTTATTAAGGCTAAATTCTACTTGGTAAATAACCTATCTCAATAAATTTGAATAAGTATTATACGTGAAAATGGCACCGACTAGATTTTTCTAGTTTTTTGATATGGGTGTTATTTTCATGGTTTATAGGGTTCCTAATACCGAATCTGCGATCAAATCCCATGAAAAAAAAATCGGGTAAAGTGCGAGCCGGAATCTTGTTTGGATTGCGGGAATTCATAATTATTACCCACCGAATTTCATCTGAATCGTTTCAAATGCGTGAGTATGCGTGAGATGAGTGGTCTTTTGCTTTATAGAGCTTTTTTATTGCACATATTTAATAAATAAATACTAATGTCCGCACAAATCGAACTTCGAAGTTAAGCTACGCTTGCCAAGATCGGCTAGTGGATGGGTGACCATTTAATACAAATTGAGTTTCCACCATGGCTTGGAAAGCATGTCGTTGGTGCCGGCTTTCATTCGAACATCTTAGACAGTCGATAGGCCACAAACTGCTGCCGTTTAGGCTACCGGACGTTCCAAAGAAATAGACGTAACTACAAAAATACATTATATACATACATATGTACCTACTTACATACATAGGTACATACTTTCAACAAACATTCTATAATATAGAATAATTTATAAAAACAAACTTATCACATTATATAGCATATCGAATTCAAATAACATATAATGTTATTCAAAGTTCAAACCAATTCACTACCTAACCATACCATAGTCAATATAGAGATAAAAAAAATATGTGAAAATAATAAATATTTCTGAATCTCGTCACGAGCGCATTCTGGTTCTGCATTTAAATTTTGAATAAAATAGACATTTTGGCGCGAAATGCGCACGGGTCCGATTAATTTGTTCAGTTGATTTTATTCGTTGATTTCCAAAAAAAGAACTATTTAAATTACTTAACAAAACGCAAATATGGTTTTTATAAATGCTTATTGGATTTTATGATAAATAAAATATTTTGCGCTAATATTTAATAATTGATTTACCATAATTTCTCATTTATATTTAAGTATCGAGTCGAACGAACTAAAAAACCCATCGATTATAATAATCGTTTTCCCACACCCTAGCATTAAAAAAATCAAAATGGCTGACGATTTAAAAAAAAAAAAAATAGCGGTAATGAATATTACGTGTTATTGGATCTGTGTTCGTTTATTGCATTTAGATCTGGGCTTTTTCTTGTTCTTCACGATATTTAGAATCATAATATGTGTATTTGTAATAGTATTTACATGTGAGTGTGTGATTTGTGTGTGAAATAAAAACTTAAACAAACACAGTTGGCGCGAAACTTTGACTTTGGATACCAAAAAACTTCATTACCGCTACATATTTCCTTAGAAATATGGATGAATTCGTCAAATAATCAAATGATAAACAAACCACTACTCCTCAAGTGGAGTTTGGGTTTCTGGAATTCATAATTTTCATGTTTTTTAGCCGCGAACACCACTGCCATCAAAGTTGAAAAGTAATATTTTTTTGTCATAATTGAACCGTATTTTAAATTAACTTGTGTATAGAAAATGACAAAGAAAGATCGCAAATATGATGAATATGTCTTGATTTTGCGGTTTTGCCTCTTTTTAGCAAGCGAGAAGGTTGTTTACATATATAATTTTAGCAAATCTAAGACGACTATCTTTTGGAAGGGTGTAGTAATGCGTATTTTAGACGCATTTTTAAGTTGACTGACGTGATTTGAACGATCTTAAGTTGTAATTTAAGATATTTCTCAATAACTTATCGTATAAAATTGCTGCAGAAACAAATTTATCATAGTTAATTAAGATGCTGAAAGTTGAGATAATTTCTGAAATTCATGACGTAAGATGCAACACCCCGTCGACTCAGCTAGTGTGTCAAATGTCAAAATCTTGTCAAGCAGAGTGGTTAAACTAATAATTATTTGAAAAATTTAATCCTGCCATTGACATTCTCAGTGGATGATATCACATGTACCTACACGTCAGGTACATGTTTATAATTGTGTATAAATAAGTAAATATAAAATAAAATTCTGTAACTCACTCTCTCATTAATTAATTGTGATAGTGTAATTCTTTCTTTTAGCGCCAATGAACAAGTTGATGTACTCGTACAATGAGCTCCATACACGTTCCAACAGCATTGACGTCTTTACCAACAAGCTATCGCAATAACGTATAATACAGTTACTACGTTTGTATATCTATATTATTACTTACTTATTTAATATGTGTCACTTACTGTGTTATTCTTTAGAGCAAACAAGCAGGTTTTTTTTTAATTTTAATTTTTGTTTTCTAGCCTATATTATAAACTATTTGTGTAATTTTATGTAACTTGAAATATTTAAATGCTGGTCACTCTAGATTTTAAGTTTAATTGTAAGACTACCCCAAAAAACGTATTAGGGAATAAGTCGTTTGGGTGTCATTATTAAATATTCTAATAATAATTTTCTAGACATTTCTCCTTTGTTGACTTTGAGTGATGTCCTTTCTTTAAACATCCACTTAAATATTCCTCTTAAGTATTCCAATGAAACAGGTAATACAATTTAATTTATTTATATTAAAGGAAGCCTAAATAATATAATAATCCGCCGAACTACGGGTACTAGATTAATTTCTATTCAATATTGATACAGAATAATACTCTAAAACATTAATTAAGTAACATTTTGTAGGTATTTCGAAATTGGTTTGGAGAGACTTATGTGATAAATTTTCATGTATACCATAAATTTCATTAAACTTTTAAGTAAAAATTATTACCTGATACCTGTTCTGGTATGTATAGGCTCATAAAATGTATTCGTGTAAACAATTTTTACACGACTGCTATTAGAGTTTTTGGTGCATTTTGAGTGTATTAAGTAACCTGGTTTAAAAATAAACATATTATCGTGTCCTTACAGCAAAATAATCTGATATTAGAGTTTAACGTTTAAATTCACTAAGATAAGAAATGTGTTTCTCGTCTAAAATCAAAATAGCCTGCGTCATTCCATTGTTTCAGGGCCAAATTTACAATAGTCAGATAATTTGAACTTAATAATAGAAAATATGCCAAACAAACAAAAATTGTCTTTCAACTGAAAATCTAAAAAAGAAATAAAATTTAATACCTCAAAAACCTCATCAACTTTAAAAACTAACATCTCGAATTATTATTTTTTAAGAATATTTAGCATGGGGTTTGTACGACTATTAACATCACAAATGAGCTTTATGAACCTACCTATCATTTTGACAATATACCTTAAAAAAAAACAGTTCAAAGTAACAGCCCATAAAACAACTTCATTAACACAAGCCAAAAATCCCCGAAAAAAAGTTCCGCTACTTAAATTATTATGTTTCCCTCAAAATAAGTGATCCCGCCTGCTAATAGGCCTCACCCAAACTTTCTTACAAAAGCAGAAAACTTCGGGTCGGAAGCCACGTATCTAAGTAGCAAAAGATTTCCAAACTATCAAGAAACTTTCAATAATCCTGGTAAGTCGATTGTAGCCGAACTTATTTCGGGAGACGAGTGCGTATACCCGTTTTAGATAAAGCAACATCTGGTTTATGGACTTCCCTGAACATATATTTTGTATTTTCACGCCAGTTTCCCCTATGATGTGAGCAGAAGTTTGAGAGCTTCTATTCCTGGTGATGGCTTTATTGTAGAGGTGGTATATGAAAAGTTGTTTGATACAATGAGATTGCAGTTGTTTTTGAACTACCATATTTTTCTCTGGGAATGGTTTCTTATAAGTTGCTAGTGAGTATTTTTAGTGGAATGACAGTTATACGGAATCCAAGATGGATCTATTATCTTTTTTTTTTTCTAGATCGGAAATCGTCAAATGACTTCTCCCGCTCTGGGGGGAGCGAAAAAGAGTGTCAGACTCTTACTAAATAAAACCCACCCGTAATCCTTCCTGTGCCCTTTACGTTCCAGGGCTGCGGTGACTTTTTCGAACAAATTCCGCAACCCTAGCAGGCACTGACCCTATGGGGACACGACTGACCCGTCTTATTTGCTGAAGCTCTTTGAGGTGCGCGTGGAACACGACGCGCTGTCAACCCGGGCCTAGTTGTTATCGGATGACAAGCCCCCCATAGCTCGCCATCTGCAGGCCCGCGCCTACGGTGGCCGAGAATCGCCCTGCGTTTCCCGACGCCCGGGGCGCCTTCTTCTGTTGCAGTGGCTGGAGCGTGAGGTTTCCTTCTCCCGCACGCAGTCCACCTCCTCCTTCGCTAGCATTACTGCTTCGCAGAAGGAAGTGGCCAACTCCCATGCCTCCTCGCTCTGGACCATGGAATGAACCAGGGCAGTGCAAGAGGACGCCGCTATCGATCGCCTCGACGACTACAAGGCGTCGCTCCGTCCAAGCAGGGCAGACCTCCACCGTATGCTCCACCGTGTCCTCCAGACGATCTATATAGTGTTGATACCCGAACGTATCCTCCCGCTGAATCCGAAGCAGGTACCTCCCAAAACAGCTGTGTCCAGTAAGTACCTGTGTCAGGCGGAAGATGAGGACGCCGTGGCGTCTCTGTAACCACTCCTCAAAGAGGGGACTTATCGCCGCAATGGTGGCGTGCTCAACGGATTTCTCTCTCTCTCTATTCAATAATTTTAAGACTGTTACACAATTTCATTCATGTAGTACCAACAAAGGAAAAACTTTAACACGAAATACTGTCTACGTACACAAATAAATGATTTATTATTATACACGACGAATTAATATTATTCAGTCAACATCTCAACACTACATTATAACTCGTAATCCTCGATCAATCATCTAGCTGCACATGTGTGAGCCACGCCAAGACTAGAACTAACTTAGGATTAACATAAATAATATCCCTAGTCAGGAAACTAGCTAGTCCCTAAAGATTACAAACGTGAACTAGGTTAATAACTCGTATTATTTTACTATAATGTCACAAGTTCACTGTAAATTGTTTGAGAAACACTTTTGTTTCTAAAAGTTTAAATTATATTTAACAAGTAAAGTTATGGTTATCGAATTTCGATATGGTAACCAAAAGAAAAACTTTTATTTCAAGTGTTATTTTTGTTTTTACTTGCATTGTTTATGAATCTTACAGTGAATAATTACCAGCATTCCAACCTAAATTTATCATTCAAATGCACGTGGCACTACGCAATTCACGTGGCAATTCTCTTTCTTACTGTTTATTTCTTTCTTTTAAGCGACTACGGGTCATCTTGTTCAAAAAGGTATTTTTTTTTGCCATAGCCATCACGCTCGCGTACTTCAGTTGTTAGCTGGAATCTGTATCATCGTGAATACAGAACATTAACATGTTGCAACGTTACAACATTCTGTGATGACAGCAACATATTTCTCACGAAGAAAATGAGTGGCTGAAACAATAATTTTGCGCAAGTAAATTGATAGTACTCGTACTGCCAGGATATCCAGAAAATTATTTTTAAAATTACTAGGCACAACGTATCTCCTATTGTATGAAAGCTAGTATAATTTTAAAAGGATTATTAAAATAGAAGAGAAAATAAGCATGGTTTTGTGCTCCTGATAAAAATCTGCCTCTTCTCTCTCGCAGAGGAAACGGCGCCAAATGAAATCTTTTAGAGCGATCTGTTAATTTAAAAAGATGGTAATCTCTGTATGAAGGTATTGAAGAGGTCTGATGTCATGTGTTTTCTCTTATGAGTGGCAAATTTTCTGTTGTTGGGCTGTATTATTTTATATAAAAGATTTTGGGAATGAAAGAAAATGGACAGAGTTGCTTCAGTATTAATTTTTATCTTCTAAGATTTGTTATTTTAGCCTGTAAGTCACACTCTGCATGAGTGCGACTCTCAGGCTAAAACATAGGTATGGATGTGCCATCATTTTTATTCAAAACGTTTACCAGTCCGTTTAGTGAATCAAACTGGGTGCTAACCAAGGGCTTCTTTTATGGATGGGAAATCATCAAATGACTTCTTCTGCTCTGGGCGGAGTGGAAGGGAGTGTCAGACTCTTAATGACTAAAACTCATCTGTATTCTTCCTAATGCCCTTTGTGTTACAGGGCCGCGGTGACTATTTCTAACAAATTTTCGTCGAACCGGGCCTGGTTGTAATCGGACGGCTCGCGCCTACGGTGACCGGGAACTCCCGATGACCAGGGCGTCTTCTATGTTGCGATGGCTAGGGCGTGAAGTACACCTCTATTGTCTAGGATTGATCATATAAATAATAACGTAAAACAAAACGTGTATACTTCGAGGAATTAGGCAATACCCAAAGAATACCTCATATTTCACCAGTTATATTTGAATCATGTGCCTACTGCCATTTGCCAATAAATCCAGACTGTGACATTCCAGATGGAAAAACTCAATATTATTATAATTTTGCCCAATTTGAATATCCAGCCTATGCTTAGCAGTCTACCGTTTGTGACCACTTGACCAATGAGGAATTAAATGTTTCATGATTTATCATTTTTAACCGACTTCTAAAAAAGGAGGAGGTTCTCAATTCGGATGTTTGTATTTTTTTTTTTTTATGTTTGTTCGCGCATAACTCCGTCGCTTGTCAACCGATTTGAAAAATTCTTTTTTTGTTGGAAAGGGTATACTTCTCAAATGGTCCCATGAAAATTTTATCGAAATCGACCAAGCGGTTTTCGAAAAATCTAAAAAAAAATATCTACATTGTCTGCATTGACGACCTCTTAGTTTACTCTGCAAAGGAGCAGTGCGTTTTTTTACACCAATATGATTGGTTCGTTTAGGTGGGGGGAGGGGAGGGGATGTAGGTACCATTGTACACTTGTTTTTATAAAAACATTTATAAAAACAAGTGTACAATGGGCGGTTATATCAAAATGAATGTATCCATTAAAAACTTTTTACAAAAAAATAAAACCGACTTTTACACAAAAAATCAAAAAGTGCAAAATAACTTTAATTTCGGAAGTCGGTGTTCAAAAAACGAAAAAGCAACCACCAACACCGAGTTCCGAAATTAAAGTTATTTTGCACTTTTTGATTTTTTGGGTAAAAGTCGGTTTTATTTTTTTGTAAAAAGTTTTTAATGGATACATTCATTTTGATATAACCGCCCATTGTACACTTGTTTTTATAAATGTTTTTCTAGTTATTATTACAAGGTGTACAATAAAGTATGTATATAATAAATAAATAAATAAACTAGAATTTCTTACTATACTTAACACGAGTCCAACCTATTCTGAACTTTTGAAATAGATTTCTATCTATTAGTGTCTGTGTTTTTTTTTCTCATATATTCACATCATACATCATCATAATATTATGTTTTTTTTTTCCGCAAACAAGATGTTTCAGATAAGCTCTAAAGGAAATTGGAAATAAGGTCGTATCATACTAGAGTTCGGTTAGCATTCGTGTTCATCATACGAACACCTTTTACCGTGCAGACTTCTAAGAAAGGCTAAATAAAATTTGCTTTCACTTTTCGCTAAAATTGAAAGTCATGAAGATTAGATGTAAAATTCGACGGAAAATACATTTCAGAGTAGACTTGGGGCCGTATTATGACATCTTAAAACCATCATATTTTCTGTGTGAGAAAAGGATAGTGCTATTCGTCCTGTATAGCTCTGTCTCTTTTTCACACCGAAAACATGATGGTTTTAAGAGGTCATAATACGGCCCCTGGTCATATTAATATTCCGAATACCTGTTTGCAAGTTTTCTTAAAAAATTCAAACATGTTTGTATCCTAGGAAGCAGTCGCCTTTCCCTATTTTCCACTATATTTGTACTCCAGCCACCTTAACTGAAAAACCTCGTGTAGCTACTACACTTATGATATTCCGTAGTGCTGCAGACCGAAACAGAACTGAACAAACCGGATTTTCAATTTCCTTTCCGGACCGAACACTTTCCTTGAGAGAGCATTTTTATACTTTCACTACAGTGTATTATAACATGGTATCTATGCACACAGTGTGTGGGTGGCTACACGTACACTTGAGTGAGCTTCATATTTTGAGCAACCATTTTAATAACTGTTCTTTTTATAAATCTTGCTTCTTCTTTCCCGTTTTGTCTCATAAAAGTCAAGATCGACTTTTTCTGTTGCTATGTTTTCATAAATTGAATTAGACACATTATTATTTGCCACTTTAGCTTATAACATAGCCATACGCCGACAATATGCTCTTTTGACAATTGTTCTGAATGCGCAAACATTTTAAATAGTTTGAAATTGAAAACAATATATCTAGTTTTAATTTCCGCGAATATTAGTGTTGTGTTGACTCGCTGACCGTTGAGTTGCAACTCAACGGTCAGCGAGTCAACACGTCCCCTGAGGATGCCTCGTGGAGAGGCGAAACACGTGTCGGTAAAGGTGTTGGGTATTGCTTTGCCTTCCTGCATGTGCATAAAATCCTTGCATTTGCCTTGTAATCTTGCATGTGCATAATATAGCGGTCGGGAGGGAGGTGCATACCTGCAACCCACTAATATTCGCGGAAATTAAAACTAGATATATTGTTTTCAATTTCAAATTAAAATGGATTTCCGCAAAGTAACGCCTGACTCAATCAATTTTATTTTAAATAGTGTTAAACTTAAAAATAATACAGATCGGAACTTTTGCCAACTAGAGAAATCGGCGGTTAGGATGAAAGAAAAGAGGAGGAAAAATATTACAAGTCGTTAGACCTAAAACTTTTCTTTTAAAAGACACGGTTTTCCCGTTGCTTTGCCCTCGCACCTGCACAGAAACCTTGAAAATATCCAGGATGAAAGCTAATAGTATTAAAATATTCTTTTCCAAAAAATATATTTTGTATTTTATTTATTTATTGTACACCTACCACAGTGTTATCTTTTTAATCCAAAGGCTGACTAGTAGAGAATGCCTTGTTGCATTAAGTACGCCCATGTACCACTATTGCACATAAAGTTTAAATAAATAAATAATTACATTAGTATTTTCAGAGCTTGAAAAAAAAAAAACTGAACCTCGTTACCTTTTTTTTTTTTTTGCAAAAAATTAACTGAACCTCGTTACCTGCGAAACGAAGTTGCGGAATTTGTTGGAAAGAGTCACCGCGGCCCTGGAACGCAAAGGAGGAATACGTATCGGTTTTAATCAGTAAGAGTCTGAAACTCCCTTCCACTCCGCCCAGAGCGGAAGAAGTCATTTGATGATTTCCCATATTCCTGCCTCTTCCCAACTTACGTAACTTGACAGCTAAGTACTTTACATAAAGCAACTGCCTAGTTTACCTCCACGAAGAAGCCAGAAGAATGTTCAATCTGGTATCTGTCTTGTCAAGGCAGTGTTCAATTTCCGTGAAATACATCAGATATCAAGTTCATGAACAATCTATACTAATATTATACAGAGGAAAGATTTGTATTTTTGTATGTCACGAATAAACTCAAAAACTACTGGACCGATTTCAAAAATTCTTTCACCATGAAAAAGGTACATTCACCCTGAATAACATTAGCTATATTTTATCCCCGAATTCCCACGGGAACGGAAACAATACGGGTAAAACCGTGGGGCACTGCTAGTCTATTATAAGCTTATAATAGACTGTTCATGAACTAGCTAAACTCTGAAATCCCAGATCAGTACGAAATACGTTCTAACGCCTACGTGAGAACTAAATATCAAACTAATTAATATTGTTTGTAGCTAAAGTGAAAATTCGTATATTAAACGTTTTTGATATTTTCAAGAGGAATTTAATTACAGAAATGAAATAATGGTCAAAGTAAATATAATAACTTACAAACCTTCAAATACTCGTAGTTTTAGTATAAGTGTGGAAGAGCTATAAATAAATTTCATCCTTATTTTTTACATAATGTAAATCGTTATATGTACAGTCATGTATTATGTTAATAATATTTTTAACAGCTATTTTAAGGTGCGATTACAATCAGACTTTAAAATTCACCAGGAGAATTGGACAGCCCAAATAATTGCTTGAACGCACTAGTAGGCTACCCATCAGATTGTATCATTCCAATTACAACCTTAAAGACAACTATAAAACAACAATAACACTGGCTAAACCAATCTAAAGTCAATTCCTAAACATTCGGCCACAGCAACCCGTTAAGCTTAAATTAGTGAAATAGTAAAATAGTGTTGTACGAAATTAAGCAAGTTCATAATGAATATTTATTGGTTTAATACGAACCAGCTGGGTAACGGAACTGGCGAACAATCGGGCTGCATACGGGAATTGCCACGATTAGTGGTATTTTTTATTGCTGAAACTACATACACAGTACACACACTTCCGCAAAAAGTAATCGAGGTTGAATATGGTTATGAGAAAGTGGTAGTTTATGGCTTTATGAGTTTCGGTTCTGGTCATCTCTTTTTTTTTCCAAGGGTATATAGAAAATAGTATTAGTATCGTGCCCAGACTAGCTGTTACTATGGAGCGCCAATGCGATTATGATTCCGTTATGAGAGAGAGGTGGTTATAGCTCCATCTCACTCTCACAACACTCTCTGTTTCCGTCTCGGCTACAACCTGTATCTACAGGACAGTGAGAAAGCTTTGTGGAACTCATAATTGTTGATCAAGTGAATATTCTATTTTTTCTACAAAACTTATCAAGAGGTTTAAAAGGGTTCTTTTTTTAGGAATTTTCCCTCTGTTCTGGGGTTAAATGATCCATTACGTCCAGTAAGGAAGAAGGACGAAAAAAAAGAAGATTAATTCACAAAATCAAATATACAGCGGTACAAATGTGTTCTTAAATAAGAATAATTAGCGCTTTTAGTGCTTTATAGCATTTAATCTCACGTTCATATAGAATTTGTCACCATTACCGTATGTAACAGCGCATTCCGGTTCAAACTCAAACTCAACTCAAACTCAAAACGTTTATTTCAATTAGGCCATTAACGGCACTTTTGAACGTCATCAATAAAAAATATCATAAATTAAGTGACTCTAGCGTCCATTCGCAAAGGTAGATTCTTATGGAGAAGAACGGACAAGAAACTCCATAGTTACTCTTTTGAAATCAATGTTTTACAATATTTGGTAATACAATAAATACTTCATATATGTGAGGACGATGCACCAAGTATACTAGTTATAGAACAAAGTATTACCAGCAGAGGTAAACTTCTAAATATCTCATGCCCATGGTACTCACATATTTACAAATATTGAAATAATAAAAAGAAAAAAAAAAGTACAAGACACAAAAAAAAATGCATTCATAAATATAATTCACTCATAAATTATCAACCAGTTTGATTTTGTCTACACCCTTGATTGCCCTATGGAGCAAGACCAGCATGTTTCCAAGCATTCTTATCCTGAATGTAATCTTCTAATTTGTAATATGCTTGTTTACAAAGGGTGGTTTTAATAAAAGTTTTAAATTTTCTTTCATTTAATTCTAATATGTTACAAGGTATTTTGTTGTAACATTTAACACAGTACCCCATAAAAGATGTATGTACTTTAGCTAATCTATAAAATGGTTGGTCTAATTTGTCTTTATTTCTAGTATTAAAATTGTGTCTATCACTAATTTTACTAAAAAGATGTCGATTTTTCCGTACATACATAATATTTTCATAGATGAATTGGCAAGGGACTGTCATAATATTGATCTTTTTAAAAATTTCTCTAAGAGAATCGCGGGGACGCAAATTATAAAGGGCCCTGACAGCTCTCTTTTGTAAAATAAATATGGATTCAATGTCAGCAGCCCGACCCCACAACAAAATACCGTATGACATAATGCTGTGAAAGTAACTAAAGTAGACCAAACGTGCGGTTTCTACGTCTGTTAACTGTCTTATCTTTCTAACAGCATAAGCGGCTGAGCTTAGACGACCAGCAAGAGATTTTATATGAGGTCCCCATTGTAATTTCTCATCTAAAGTAATTCCCAGGAAAACCGTCTCATTAATGATCTCCAGTTTTTCTCCATTCAATATAATGTCGCATTTGCAACTCAGACGTTTTTTTGCAGTTCGCCGATCAGGCTCCAAGTCCACTATAAAATTGAATCTTAAGATACCCTCACCCAGACGTGAGCGTGACCAAAGTACGTTTATTGTCACACATAAACATCACACCTTATTTTTTTGGCATTTTTATACATTTCCTAAGTAACGACGTAGTAGATGACACATATGTTTATGATATTTACCACCTAAATACAAATTAAACTTACAAAAACATCTTGTAGGTGCATTGTCAAATATTATGTATTTAGTCCTAAATTAAACATTTCTTTTTTCATTGTTCCTTATTTTTTCTCTCTCTACGTACGTATTGGTTCTTGAACAGAAAGCTATTATTTTATTAAAAATAAAGGAAAGAAAGAATACCTGTTTTCCGAAATAAACAAAATGTCTCTTTCTACAAAAATCAAAATTAAACTTAAAACAAGCTGTTTTATCCTTATGAATTTTCTCAGCAACCCTGTGATTCATTTATATTCATAAAATCGGGGTTAATATAAAAATAAAATAAGACATAGTGTATGTTTGGAACCCCACCGTCACATAGCGCATTGTCATCCAAACCAAATGATGAAAAAGCACAGCTCAATCAGTTGTTGTTATAAAAAAAAACTTTTTACAAAAAATACAACCGACTTCTAAACAAAAAAAAAAAAAAAAAAAGTACAAAATAACTTTAATTTCGGAACTCGGTGTTTTGGTTGCTTTTTTGTTTTTGAACACACCGACTTCCGAAATTAAAGTTAATTTGCACTTTTTGATTTTTTTTTTTGTTTAGGAGTCAGTTCCAACAAAAAAAGAATTTTTCAAATCGGTTGGCAAGCGACGGAGTTATGCGCGAACAAACTTTAAAAAAAATACAAACATCCGAATTGAGAACCTCCTCCTTTTTTAAAAGTCGGTTAAAAACAAGATATGAGCCACTCATACAGGCAAGTTAAATTAAAGCTTATAATAATAAACAGTAGATGTCTTACGAGGTGGCTTCGGTCCTTCATACGCATACCAAAGGATTTCCAGGAAGAAATAGAAAAAAAAATGCAGTCACAATTATCGCGACGGCGACGGTCACATTTCCCAATTTAAATAAAACATCGTGCGTTTTACCTCGCAATCCTCTTCGCGAGTTTACCTCTAGCCCCTTGGTATTCCATTGTCCCATAGGCATGTCACTACAAAGTCGAAGCGTCGTGTCGCCGGTCGTGTTTGCTCTGCTAAATAAACCGAGTACTATCAAACCTTAGAAAATCTTTAACAATACGCTGTAGAGTGGCTTTCCTAGAATCAATTTGTTCATGACGCTCTGCCCTGTGTACGATGCCGCGATGGTGTTGTCATGTTGAGTTTTCTTTTTTTCTTATATTGATCGGCGCTTCTTTGTTGCGTAGACTTTGTTTTATGAAAGATTTAAATAAACTATACAAATAAAAATGTTCCTTTTGTGGCACTATTTTTACACATTAGCTATTTATTTATTTTAATTATACATTTAATTCGGTTTGACTGGAACCCGATCCGAATATAGTAGGAAAAGGCTAGGCTGATAATGATACAAATTAAAGTGAAAAAGAACTATTTGTTAACTTTTCACTTCTTCAAAACCTGAACGGATTTAAGTAAGACTTGGCAAACTGGTAGGATAAATCTTGGATATGGGGAGATGTGATTCCCATGGGATAGTGTCCGACTTTCATACGGGTGAAGGAATTCGCAAAAGTTAGCCCTAATAATACATTGCATAGAAAGGCTTCTATGCAATGTATTATTAGGGCTAACTTTTAGCGCTAGACTCGTACTGGTCGATTTATGGATTTAGTTCTTTATATAAATTTAATGGAAAAATAAATACAAATAAAGAAGAAGAAACCTTTGAAATCATAATCTTTCCAAGATTTACATCTTTAAAATATTTGAAAAGTAATTCTTTACAACATAAATCTGCATAACAGATTTTTTTTCATACTTTCAACACACAACCTTACAGATAAGATAAATATTATATTTAAAAGTTGCTGTAAAGATTAAAAACATTTTATTGCAGTATTTTTAAAACACTTTTTACAACTTTTAAAACGAGAATAGGTATTATAAGCACTGGTTTGATGAAAATGCTATTAGTGCAACAGTTGTTGAGAAGGGGTGATAAAATCAGCTGACTTTAATGGCCTCGGCCTACACTAGGTCATGACAGAATACAAAGGTCCCTTTGAAATTCTTTGTAAAAGAAAAAAGTGAACAACTAATCTATGTAGTAAATGTTTTTGAGATATAATCCTACATCATTCGATCTTTTGTGGTCCTATTACTCTTTAATAAGATTAAAGAGTAATAAAGTAGAAAATTTTATTTGCTTTTGAAGAAATGGTAATTAAAATTAAACTTTAAATAAATCTGATTGGCAAAATAGAGCAGAAAATAACAGTAATTAAATCAAAATATAAAAATATATGAATGATCCTGGGAAACGGTAAATTTTTTCCAGGATTTCATCAATCCTATTTAATATATATAATAAAATGTATTTACTATATTATATTTCTGGTACAAATTTGCCGTTTTAATAAAAAATATAAATATTTTTTTAATATAGTAGGTTAATACGAAATAAAGCTTGAGATGGTCGTAAGCAATGAATTAACCCAAAAAATATATATGATAATTACGAATGCACACCTACCAAATCGACGATTGTTATAAAAAACCGACCAAACGCGAATTGCACTCTCACGAAGGTTTCCGGACCATAAATCGAAAAAAAAAAACATGTTTCTTGTATGGGACCCCCTTAATTTTTTTTTATTTACTTTTATAGTGGCAATAGAAATACACACTCTGGGAAAATTTCAACTGGATACCTATTAAGGTCCTTGAGATACAGCCCGCTGACAGTCAGACAGCGGAGGCTTAATAATAGGGCTCCGTTGGTTACCGTTCTGGTACGGAACCCTAAAAAACCCTCAACAATTATTCCATCACAAAAAAAATCCTAAGCTTAAAATTTACTCCAGCATTATTACAAAGGAACGTCCACTATACTTGTGCCCGCCTGGTACCTAAGTCGTATATTCTAGCGAAGACACTGCAATACGTTTGTTTGTTCCGGACCGTATCTTCCTTTTTATAAGATGTCTTCAAGACGCAGGAGTTACGGGTCGGTACACCTTCTGAAGTTCTCAACTGTTTAAGAGCACTTGTATTGGCTTTTTAACTCTAAAGCCATTGTCTTATTTGTTTTGTTACTGTTTTTGACCATGATTTAACGTTTACCTACGTGTTTGGGATCGGTTTCCTTGTAAATGGGGATATCGACCGCCCTTTCATAAAGGTAATTAGGCCTAAAATAAATATCGTAATTAATTACTTACCTACTTTAAACAAATAGGTGCACCCAACGACTAAGTATCTGCGAAGATACTTATTTTTAAGAAGGTAATTACTTTCTTAAATTTCCTTCCTTCCATTTTACCCCAAGTCCGTTCAAAATACCCCCGATAAACAAAACCACGCAGACGCCCTCTAACTCTAGAACATGATAAAATTTTATGACCTCACACGAACTCTGAGGTACAGTCAAGCACATTCCACTGGAGCGTGTATGCACTTATGTGCGCAATAGTACGCGAATGTCCGTTTAGCTCATAGTTTGGTACGCATCCGTGATTTCTCACATTTTCCGGGCAATGCCACCGACATGAATCTAAATGACATTTGGACTGCGGGTGATTTGCATCTCAACAAAAATTGCTGGTCTTGCATTTTCGTTCATTATTTTTGATTTTATTACCAAGTATAGCTTGCAGTGGTCATGTATTGTACTGTCCAAAATGCATAAACAAACATTCAAAGTTTGATTCTTCAATATATTTACGACTAGCTGCTGCCCGCGACTTCGTCCCCGTGGAATGCCCGATTTTAAAACATCTTTATCGCTGCTCCGCTCCTATTGGCTTAAGCGTGATGATATATAGCCTAAAGCCTTCCTCGATCAATGGTCTATTCAACCCAAAAATAATTTTTCAATTCGAACCTACTGGTTCCTGAGATTAGCGCGTTCAAACAAACAAACTCTTCAGCTTTATAATATTAGTATAGATTATAGCAGCAATACAAACTCTGTGAACATTTCAACTGTCTAACTTTAACTGTTTAATGTGAACACTGCCAGACAGACGGATGGTGCAGGCTTAGAAGTAAGATTGCTTTAGTAACGCTTCAATATTAGTCCAAGAGTTACTTAGTCTTATGATCAGCGACAACTGTTAAACCGAACTGTGTCTATTAACATTAAAAGCCTGATTATGAAATGGTCCCGCCATTTCATAATCAGCCTTTCAATGTTCCCACTGCTGGGGAAGCCTCCTTCTCTAGGACAGGGAATGGGCCGTAATCCACCGGCGCGCGGCGGGCCCAGTGCTTAGTTGCGCGGGTTAGTGAATGTCACATGTCTTCGAATTTTTGGTTCTAGGACATGCCGGTTTTCCTCACCATGTGTTTCCTTCACCGTTTTGAGAGCAGTAGTGATGAAATTAATTACACAAAGTAATGCGCCTGGCTAGGTATGAACATTTTTTTTTTGGATGGGAAATCATCAAATGACCCCTCCCGCCCTGGGTGGAGCGGTAGGGAGTGTCAGACTCTTACTGACTAAAAACCACCCGTGCTCCTTCTTGTGCCCTTTGCGTTCCAGGGCCGCGGTAACTCTTTCGAACAAATTCCGCAACCCTAGCAGGCACCGACCCTATGGGGCCCGTCCTTGGTGCTGACGGCTCCTTGAGACGCGCGTGGAACACAACGCGTCGTCGACTCAGCCTGGTATCGGACGGCGAGCCACCCACGCTCACCGACCACAGGCATCAGCCACTGCGCAATAGCAAAGCGGCCGACTTGTCTCTGGAGGAGGCTGCAATGGGACCATTACTGGCACTCCATTTCAGCCCCCTCCCGAGTATCAGGAGTCGCAGCGCTCACAGCAGCGGCGGCAGTGGCGGCGACGGAAGCCGCGGCGGCGGCAGAGGTAGGTTTGAACCTGAGATCTACAATTTGTAAATCGGGGCCGTTACCACTCGGCCACCACTGCTCCATGGCACTAATGACTAATGTCCATCTACGCTTGTCCAATGCAATGTAATTATTGAATAGATGTAGGTAATACAATTCGCTAATTTAGACATGCGTTAAATCTTGTGATACATAATCGAACTTACTAGAGTGGGTATAGTGTAAAAAAAAAATATCAACATCACCTTAAATTTCCTTACGTTTGACAAGTTTTTGACATAACTTAAGGCAATTGGCCTTCTGGATTGCTAAAAGAAAAAATAAAACAGATTTTACTAAAAATTTAACGAAATGTTTTCGCAGAGCTGTCATTGCCAGTGCATATGTCAGTGACAGACTGCCTTCGCTTTCGGTCATTTATACTTAGAGATAGAGTGCTGGACTGAGTGTTCCCTGCCTGGTAATGAGTACGGTCAGCTAAGTGTGAAGGAGAAAAGTGATTATGCGTTTTGTCTTATTCTAGACCTGTGATTGAGCCACTTCGCTTCCACATCATTTGTTCATTGATCACTCCATGTGATCGTGTTTTCGCATTCGTAACAGAAAGCTACAGAAAAGCGACACGTATTGGTTGAATATTCGCTTTTTAAAGTCATAGTGTAGTAATTTATTTCAATTAGACCATTAAAAGGCCCTTTTCAGTCAGTAAATAAAAAATTTAAAAAGTGCTTTGAGTCGCCGATTCTCAAAGGTCCATAGTATAATACATTATTATAATACTTAGTAGTTATTCATTCATTTATTAATAAATGAAATATAGCGCATTAAGTTTTTGAAAATAGCACTACCTACTATATCTATAGCTTATATAGCGTATTACCAGCAGAGGTAAATTAATTATTTTAATAGAATGTGTTGCAAAAGACTAACGCTTTGTCCTTTCTACAGGTCAGTCTATTTTGCGACTGTAATGCTCAGTCCAGTTCTCTATATCAATGGTGATACACTTACTTATGGTGCTAATAATAAAAACATAAAACGGAACTCTCCTCGCCCTACTTCACCGCTGAAACTTGCATGGAATTATAAGTAGCTTACACGTGCTTTGGTTTTCTTTTGTCAAATAATATAATCAAAAGAGACGGTACATAATTAACCCAGGGCCCCAAGTCTGCTATAACAATAGTACCAGAATAGTCTATCATTGATTTCATAATTGTTGATTACAAGTTTTGGTAATTTACTAATATAAAAGCGTCACTATGACTTTCCCATGGTCAACCACAGACACTCCTTTGAAAGGAATGGCTTAGAAAGGTAATCTCGTATATAATGACAAATGAATGACAGACGTATGCGGTAACCTGCAAACATTCTGACAGTTCCTTTGATCAGTGACCTACCATTAGAACGTCATTGTGCAGTCATTGCTTTTAATAGCTCGGTTATCAAAAAGTGTTACGAGACCATTGACAGACCAATGATCGACCATTATGAATTTAGCAGATTACGAACTTGTAAAAATGACAATGGGATCGTGTTGGAATGAAAAAATTACAAAAATAGCAGACTTGGGGCCCTGCTCTGGCGATGATGATTTGTGTCTCGGATTATACAGTAGAAAGAGTAGTAGGTACTATAATTTGCCATAACCGCCGCTTTGTCGGGTGGCTAACATGGTTTTCTTATAGACAGTAGTCTCTTAGACGAGCATCACAAATAGATACCTATTTTTAGATCAAAATATGCGCTCTTATTTATGTAAACTGTATATTTACAGCCAGGCACTCTATTAAACATTGAAAAGAAAAAGCAATTATACATTTTAGATGTAGAAAAGAATACTAAAAATGTTTAAAATCAATTTTTAACTGAGTCCAAGATCATAGCAGGACGATTTTGAATTTGGAGAAAACACGAAATCCATTATATAATTTTTAAAACAATTTGTCAAATTGTTTTAATAATAAGGAAGCCGAGGGCTAAAACATAAATTAAAAAATGTGTATGTACTTGAACACCCCTTAGATCTTAGATTATAATTTTTCGATACATTATGAAAATGTATCCATATCGTATTAACGAAAAATATTTTACAATCTAACGGTGTTTGCAATTATTCGGCGAAATTATGTATATGAAACTCTTTCGTTACTGAGTGATTAAATGATTGACAGACAACGTACAGCCGAAAGTAATGGTCGTAAAAAGGTGAGATTTGGCAAGTAAATTCCTTGGAGACTGTAAGAGTAAGTAAGAAAGGATTTCCCGAAATTCCTACGGGAACGCAAAACTGCCTATCTCTGAATTGCGTTGACTTGGAAGTTTGATTGTTTTTTTCTATTCCAAGGGGACCTTAGTATTTGATTTTAATTTCAGCTTGATTCCTTCACGCGTTCCTGATAAAAAGGTCAACAAAGTGATCCTATAAGATGTGGAACCCTAAAAACGAAACATTTAACACCTATCAATAATTCCACTTACAATACCGGCCACAAATAATAACCCACGAATCACTCGCTCCTTGATAACCAATAAGGAGGCCATTAAGAAAGCAATCATGGCGGTCTGTCAGTCTCCCAATGACTGGCCGTGATGAGCCGATGGTCTCAATGTCACGATAAATAGCCTCTAATACACTTAGGTGGGACGAGGACGCCGTAATAGCCCGGGGCGTAACGTGATTTGCTAGCTCCCTATTACCTTAATTCTCCACAAGTATTCGTCCAACAAAGAGGGGTTCTTAATATAATATCGGTGTTGGAGACTCGTGTGCGTATAAATTTGAATTTGAATGGAGCTCAACAATTTGTTGGTGTATCGGATATTAGTGCTGTCAGTTGGGTTCTGGACTTTTCGATAGCGAAATTAATCGATTCAATTATTTAGACATTCTATCAATGATGGGGATTGTCAAAAACTCAAAGATAGTATAAGATCACCATGCGTTACAATTTTTGGACTTTTGGCAATCAATAACTATCGATGATAAAAGCCATCTCCTCGAGCGAGCGAGTGTATCACCAGTCGGCATTCAGATAAGTAGACTAAAAAAAGAGTAAAAAAGTACTTTTAACTCTTCGTCACTGCAAAATATTGTTGGTTTGAATTTTAGCTTGTAAGCAAATAAGTCAAAGTGAATCATTGCTATCCATCAGGCGAGATCATTAAAAAAATGGTCTACTCTATACCCTCTGATGAGTCTTTCTAAATGATTCGTTTTATAGAAGTAACGCTTACGTCCACAACACATAATAATATGCTGTTTATAAGCATTTGATTGGATTAAACTCTGCTTACTAGTTCCGAAATGTGTAGCGTAAAGTTGCTCGTGGAACCACAAGTTCCGTAGTTTAATCGCTCGTTGTGGTAAACCAATCAGGCTCACACTCATTCTGTGGAAGTATGTTATAGACGGGCGTATTAATAAATAAACACCTGCTTTGAAAGTTGGGCTTTGTGTTAGTTAAACTTACGTACATATTTGAAATCAGTATAAGCCTTAAACAAAGCGTTTTTAAGTCATTGCATTACATATAAATTCAGTTACTAGCAGTACAATAATCTTCCTGACTAGTTTTAGTATGTTTGCCCTCCAACCTTCTTGCTATCGGTCTTTTTAAAAAAGAAAAACAAAGCAACCAGACGTTATCTTAATAAAATTTCAAAAGCAACTTCTCCGAGTTCGTTAAAAGAAAATTAGCAAAACTTTCGTTGTTTTATAGCTTAAAACCGATCTTGACTAGCCTCATCCAAGAAAACAGGTGAAGTTTTAAAACATATAAAATATCGGGAGTGCATCAAATAATGCGGGGGCCGCCTCGACCCGAGCACCATATTAACCTATTTTACTCAGTTGCTTCTTATGAGTTCGTCGGTAACTTTAACAACTGATATTACTCGTTTTTTAGCTTATTTTATCCTGACAATATGACCCTATTAGGATCTAGAGGGTTAATTTGCTCCTTTGTCAATAATACACGCTTTATTAGGAAGGTGTTCTCTTTTTTGCTGTCTTGCAATATACATAGGGCCATCACTGGGTCACCGGGTTATTGCAAATGAATCGAACAATCGTATGTAATTGTAAACTCTTTGTTCTTGATACATAAGACCCGGATATATTGTGAATTACTGTATAGTTGGTTACCAAAGAATATTTGCCTATCTTGATAGTATTTACAAAATTTAACTTAAAATTTTAAAGACAATAATAGTATCTCCCAAAATTAGAAATCAATTTTACAAAATTATAAACGGCCTCTTTAAAAACTGTAATGTCCTACCAGTTCATACTCAAATTCCTTTTTTTTTTGTTATTGAAATTTTATTTTTATTGAAAAATTGAAATTACACATAAAATATCAAATGTAAACATAGGCGATATTACTTAAGTATTATTTAAGAATGCCTTTACTTATTTAAAGACCTAAAGGTTATATAAATTGTTACCGACGATAACGTACAGTCGGTGATAGCAATTAACTGACCCCCTAAAAATTAAACGAATTTGAACCTTTTGCTTGTTACGAACGATCGAACTAGAACAACGTTGGAACTGGTTCAACGTCTACGATCAATAAAATAGTTATTCGAATTTGATCTTTAATACGCAGTGTTAAGGTAGGTATGTTCTTGAATATTATTTTAACTTGTAATATAATACGTTATTTCGACCACGTTGAATATGTTTCGAGTGGTCTAGTGGTGACTGTAGTGAGCTGACAAATCGTGGTTGCGAGTTCGTAACCAGCGTAATTGACGCATTTGTTTCTGTTTTGTATATGTATTTTAAGTTATAAATAATAAATTATAACTTTAACAACAACAAAAAAAAAACGAACAGAAATAAAAAACCAAAATGGTGGTAAAAGCGATTTTATTTTGTAAAAAAATATTATAAGATTAACATAAATGATATTGATGACGACACGAAGATGATAATATTTACCTGCTTACTAATAACGTTGTTAACTGCACTGAGTTTAATGTAGTGAATCAGCATGTTATAATATTTAGAAATATAGGTATGTATTTCTATTTCATAACAATAACATCACTACATTAAATATCATTGAACTAAATAAAACGGCATTATACGTTGAAGTTCTACCTGGTCTACTATATATCAATTTGTTTTATGAATAGTTATTTTAGTTATAAAATAAGGTTTTGACAAAAAACTAGGTATTCGAAATACTTCGTTACAAATTATAACAATAGTTAATTTAACACACACACTGACATACGTTAGTATTGTTTGTGACCAACACTGGTTACTCAAGTTATTCATGCTTTTAATAGCGAAGTGGAGCACCATTTTTTCTATTGCTTGTTGCAAGCGGTCCCGCATACCGCGCACCATATTCCAACAACGATCACTTTCACTTGCAGTTGAATGAGTAGGCAAAAATGGGTGTTCAGTATGCCTTCTAACAATTGCTTGATGACATTCTGACACTGGAGTATGTAACATAGTAGGTTTTGGTCCAGGACGATCTTTTTGAATATTCCCTGCCTCTTCAAAACGTCTTAGCGACAATCTGACTGTATTTCTCTGAAACAACACAATAAGCATAATTTTAGTAACGAATAGGTAAACATAATTTATCGATTTTGTTGAAGTTTGAAAAAATACGTTTATCAAATTAGATTATATAAATCAAATTAGACCTATAAATGATCTCAAATTAGACTCATAATGAAACACAGTTAATTGTCTATTATTCTACATTCACCGGCTTTTAAGCAGACTAACGAATTAAGGAAAAAGTATAATTATAAATGAAGCATAAAAAGAATACACTTACCGCTATATTAAGTTTCCTAGCAATCGCTTTAATACCAACATTCTCCTCATGCAAATAGATTATTTTGTATTTTAAATAATCACTCAACTGAGACATGACGATTAAACTATCAAAACTGATAACAATTAATAAAAAGGAAAAAAGCCAATTTAGTAAGGCCAGTAAAAATGTTCGCGCGTATTCACTGCTATTTGTGCATAGAATATCTTGTTCAATTTATTCTTCTACCCCATAGTCCTTATGTCATATTTATAGCATACCCACTTATTAAAAAAGGTAAAAAGTTATAAATAAATGACCTAATACCAACCTCTTAAAGCTCAAGTTTGCGTATCAAAATTATTTATTGTTTCTGTTCATCGAGTAGTGTTAGTCTGATAAACTCATACCATATTGAATAACGTTTAATGTTATGAGCATAGGGTGTAAAATCGAGTAATTTTTAGGGGGGTCAGTTAATTGCTATCACCGACTGTACACATATGAAAAACTCATTTTGTATAGTTTTCGATTTTGAGATAGATTCATTATAGCAAAATTTTAAACCTTAGTGGTTTTTGGTTGCTATTTAACTCAGATAATAAGTATTATTTTGTATAAATAAAAAAAATGTATATTATCAAGCGCTTTTTAAACGAATTCGTTTGACGAGTAAAATTGTAAAAAAGAACAAATGTGTAGTTTGAGAACAATAAAAAAAAAACAAGTTTTATCAAAATCTTGCGCTGAGATAATCCAGTGACAAATGAATAAATGAAAATGAAATCAATTTTTAATGTGAGATGAACTGATGGATGAGAAAAAAAAGAGTGTGAAAAAACAGCTGTGCAGTAAGTGCAAATTTCTGAGTTACTTCATAATATTCATATGAGTAATTTCATGTTCTCATTCGTTAGCGTATTCTATAAAACCATATCGTGCTTCACCAAATGACATTCGTCTCAAATCAATCCAGCCATAAACTAAAAGAATAATTTCTTCTACCAATAACCTCCAAAATCTGTAGTATTTTCTGTCTCTCTCTAAGAAATCATACGCATAGCATGTAATACATAAAACAAGGTGATAAACAAAATAAAATAATAATACACAAAATAAATTGAAAATAGAAATTATTTCTATTATACCGGATCGATTTTTCAATATTCGTATAATGTTAACTGAAGAACAAATTTATTTATATACATGGAGGACCTACAGCTAACAAAAACAGAACGTAGTCACCAAAAAGTCAATCACAAATCCTTACGGATAGACACTTATAATAATGTGTAATGTGAGCACAAAAACAACAACAAATATGACAGTTTAACAAATTTTCAATTCAAAGCTATCAAATTTCCTTATTCCTCAGAAAAAAATAATTGACAAACTAATAAAATATTGACCACGGGTTATTTCGTTAGCGCAAGTCAATTTCCAAACAGTTGAGCCTTGATGATAATGGTTATCGCTCATAAAACGTCACTTTTTCTAGAGCCCACAGTAATTTCGTGGGTAGGTTTAATTCACTGAACGTTTTCTGGCTACTTTGATAATTAAACCGCTCTTCATAGAAATTTTGATTTCTAGGTTTTCATTCCTATAGATACCTCAAAGCCAATTCTCATGAAGTCGCAGTTTTCTCAGAAAAAGTTTCTTCTTGGCGTAACTAATTAATGTTGACATATAAAATCGCTATAACAGAATAATAACTACAGGTTATCTACTTCAGAACCGGGAAAATGTTTTGATTAAGATCTAGGTATTTTTTTACCTTAACACCTTATATCACTATAAGTCGTTCAAAGGAAATCCCGCTCCACTTGTCTCAGACGCCATGATAACAGAAAATATGCCTCGAGGCTTTTTGATCCGTACTTACCCAATGGTTAGCAATTATGGGCACCTAAATTTCATTAGTCTACGTTTTTTTTTTAATCAAAATTTAGCTCGACCAATGGTCATTTAAGTAGGTAACTTGGGCCCGTATTCCAATTTAGTTTAAAGGGCCTTTTCTCAAAAAAGCCTTAAAAAGTCAATTGTATTGAGTCTAGTGGAAGATTTCTTTAACATCAGTATTTTCAAAAAAATATCTTTGTTACAATATGACTTACTTAATTATCGAGCTATCGTAACGCGTAGTTAAATTATCGAGGTAGTACCTAACGTTACTTCACTCTTTTCGCTATTCCTGCGAAAACGGTACATATCAAAAGTCTGATCATTTCCGAGGACACTCCAACGATTTATCCAAGCTTACTGCTCCGTAGAACCACGTCTTAATATCACGGGCGTCGTATCAGCCGTCCATCGCGTCTTAAGTGCACTTCACCGCGCCGTCCATGGCGCCGTCACTCACCGCGTTACTAACACGCCTGATATTGGCATCAACATGCATTATGACTAGCGTATCATAGTCATAATGCTTGTTCGCTTGGCTTGTGTGTGTTTTGTTTCGTTTGCTGATTTTCTGTGGTTATTAGTTTATTGAGGGTTCCATATTATATTGAAAGACTACTAGATGAGAGATATTGATATTCTTTGATCCATTTATTTATACAGGACAATTTTTTTAATAGTTTTTATTTCAGAAGACTGGCTCGTTCTTTAGTCCAATAAAACGCATTCAAACTGGCTGTCAGTCTTCTTGGCACGTTTCCGGTATGGAAGAGTTCTCTGATACCTCAGTGATCTTGGGTCCTATTTAAATTTCTGTGCAAACTCACAGCAGCTCCGTAGAACCATATCACGGGCGTCGTATCAGCCGTCCATCGCGTCTTAAGTGCTCTTCACCACGCCGTCACTCACCGCGTTACTAACACGCCTGATATTGGCATCAACATGCATTATGACTAGCGTATCATAATCATAATGCTTGTTTGCTTGGCTTGTGTGTGTTTTGTTTCGTTTGCTGATTTTCTGTGGTTATTAGTTTATTGAGGGTTCCATATTATATTAATATTGTCTTTATTTCAAAAGACTGGTTCGTTCTTTAGTCCAACAAAACGCAATCAACGTGGCTTTCAGTCTTCTTGGTACGTTTCCGGATAAACCGATATGGAAGAATTCTCTGACACCTCAGTGATCTTGGGTCCTCTTTAGATTTCTATGCAAACTCACAGCAGCTCTGTAGAACCATATCACGGGAGTCGTATCAGCCGTCCGTCCGCCGCGCCGTCACACACTGCGTTACTATCACGCCTGATATTGGCATCAGCATGCATTATGACTATGATACGCGCTCGTAGATCCAGTGGGTACTTTCTATGTGTGTTTTCATTTGATTGCTGTTTTCTGTAGTTATTAGTTTATCGACGGTCGCATAGCGTGGAAGGGCGATGGATTCAAAATATTGGTGAAAAAGATATATTTTTTTAAATCCTATAGTTGTATGAACACATCAAAAGGAATAATTGTATCATGCTCAGCCCTTTCTGTATAGGGCTTACTTTTCCTCGTCTGCCTGTGCATCTATACATATAAATAAAATTGGATTGTCTATTTGTAATATTGAAATAACCGCTTTTTACTACATGCATATATGAATACATATGGTACACACCAAAATAACATTTTTTAGCTGTCTGTCTGTTTGTTTATTCCGGTAAATCTCTAAAATGGCTGGACCGATTTTGACGGGACTTTTATTGGCAGGTAGCTAATGCAATAAGGAGTAACCTAGGCTAGGGCTACTTTAATTTTAGAAAAATAAAGTAATGTTGTCCTCCCACCACTTCTTCCACCAACTAATCAATATCACAAAGAATCGGGAGGTATTTTAGAGGTATATTAGTAACAATTCCACGCGGACGAAGTCGCGGGCATAAGATAGTATTAAATAAAATTACCAAGACCAAAAAAACGGTACTCAATATAAATAATATCTAACAGCAAAACGAAACCCTCCACAATCTAGAATGCTCCCATCTTCCCTTTTCACTGTTCATAAACCCTAACGATAATGCGTTATAGTACATCTTATCTTTACATTTGGATATCATTACTTTGTAATGGCAATACAAAATATCATAACACTGCTTGTAATATTCAATTTCTCTCGAGGTCAGGCTATCAAGTCGGTCTAGGTTATAAAATAACGCACTAAACCTAAGTTTGACAAAGAGGGGTTGTTAGTTGTGACAATTTTCTAAGAATATGGCTATTGTGTATACTACAAGGGGAGTTCTTAATAACCTGGAATGACTTTGTGATACACAGTTGCATCTGCTTGATGGGGCTCCGTCGTCAAGCGCCAGCTAGCTGGTAACAATTTAAAATCAAAGTTTTATATGAATTGTTTGTTTTGCCTTGCAATACATGAAATAGATGACAAAAAGTAAATAAGCATTGCTTTTTAGAATAACTATCAGACCAAAGAAAAAAAAACAAAAATAAATAATGGGACAAAAAAAGTGACCTTGAAAAACATTTACCGTAGTGAAAATCAATTTCTAAGCAAGAATAATCGTCAAAAAAAGAAATAGCTTTTCCCACATAAATTGTTCTTTATCATTATTTCAATCTTTATCTTCCATATAAACACCGACCAAATATTTCACACCATTTACTTTTATTGCAATCTGTAACAAGTTAAAGTCACTTTTTTCACCAATAAAATGTCTAGCTATACGTAACCCAGTTAAAGGCACCGCCAGTGTACGTGTATCGGCGGCGCGCGGTCGGGCCAGTAACGTGATTTCCCAAATCGGACATCTCCCGCTTTGAGTGCTCTTCAAACGCTCACTCAGTAAAAGGCATATCTCGGATGCGCACTCAGCTACCGCCCCTTGAAAACGTGATACTCGAATGTACACACAGCTGAACCTACATGCTTTATACAGGTAATTAGAAGACAGGAAAGTTTAGAAGATACTTTTTGCCGACGAAATCTATTCTGAACATGTAGACTGGTATTTAAAAAAGCTTGAAAAGCAGAATGGTTTTGCTATCGGAATTTTGTACCTGCTCCAAAGGAAGGTGCTGTGTTTTTCTATCGAGGAAACCTTCCGGATAGGCAAGGATTTACGCTTGACGGATTGCGGTCCAATAAATTGGCAACTTGCGCGTATATATTTCTGGCTCTTTGTAAGGCGGAATCAGAGCCAACCTTTGTGGAGTATTAAGTTCGTATTTCGTCTCTGTCTGTTTATTGAACTTTAACAGCTCAAGTAGTTCTTAATTTCAAATGAAAGGAAGTTGCGACCTCCTTTTGAAACCTATGAATAGTTGTACCCAATCCTTTTGATCGAAAAGTTTACTGTATAGTCCATACTTTGGTTATTCTGTAAGATCTATTGACACATACTAACTGTTTACTCTATCAGTATTTGTACTTATCAATCATTAGCACTTCAATGAAAATAAATACTTAAAATACATTCATATTCTGTTGTGTTGTATTTATATTCCAAAGCCGACCAAGCCTAGTGTTTGTTAAACCGGATTCATACGTTAGAACTTATAAAGTAACATATTTTTTCTTAGTATTTTAGGGTAGGTACCCATTTACATCCGTGGAGCTTTACGGCCCATGATAGTAAATACCTTTGTTTGAGATAGCCGATTAACAGGCAACCGACATTGTTGTCAATGATACGACAAGGCATCGATTTCTCCATATGATCCTTTCTAGAATGTTGCTATATATCCTACTTACACCAATCACTATAATAATAATTATATTCAAACCTAACGTCGCTACAATTAGCATTACCAATTATTTCTCAACGTAACTCATTGGGGAAGCGTGATTGATTTACGACTCATTTAAAACATAAACTCATCCTCGAGCATTTGTTCCATGGTATTTGAAATAGGCACAGCTTCTAACCGAAAATGTCTATTCCACAAGTCTCAACATTTGTCGTCATATCATTGTTCACACAACCAATTAATCGTGTATGGTTTTCTCCTACCGTTATTCGCAACATATATACTAAAAACTTTCCTCACATAAAATACAAGATTGCATCTTGTAATTTTTACACAAAATGTTGACATCTGAACTATTTTGACTGCTGGGGCCAAGTAAATGGGTTAATGAAGGAGAAAATTACGTCATCCATCTTAGTTGGATTCCTCTTAGCGTCGCCGTGCCCAGCTTAATTCACTTCATTAATGTTTTTTTCTCTCAGCTTTTTTGCTACTGAACGAAAAAACAAAGATAAGCTAAAAAAATAACAACTCCATAAATGAGATTTGTTGACGTTTCTCTCATCTCATTTTTGTATTACATTTTAAGATATATTTTTTACTTTATTTCTTTATAATGAGGAGATTGATGCAGTTAATAGGACGTGGAGAAGAAAGACTTGCAAAATAAACGACTATTATATTAAATCTAGATGATAGTTCACGGTCTAGTGCTTTTAGAAGTGGTTTGAATATAATTAATGTTCCTGATAAAGTAAAAAATGTAATTAATGTAGATAAGCAACATTTAAATTGAAATTTGGTGCTTAAATTGGCCTGCGTCGTAAAGAGTAGACTATTCTTACATAATATAAATATATTACCTAGTTTTGTATAATATTAAATAGTTGTTATTAATTTTATGCGTGGGTGAAATAATGATCAAAATCTTTCTCAACTTAGCTCATATTAATTTCCTGCACAATTATTTAAGTACTTTTAGACGCAAATTTTCCACTGCTCTCAAACGGTGAAGGAAAACATCGTGAGGAAATGGCATGTCCTAGAACCAAAAATTCGAAGACATGTGACATTCACCAACCCGCACTGGGCCCGCGTGGTGGATTACGGCCCATTCCCTCTCCTAGAGAGGAGGCCTGCATGTGTCCCAGCAGTGGGAACGGTAAAAAGCTGATTATGCTAGGCGCAAATTTTCAGTTGTATGTTTATTATGCCTATTATTACTGTTTATTTAATATTTATTTATAAGCGGGTATCGGTTCATAAATCGATCTAAAGCGATGTAATATTAAGGATTTATTCCAACGAACATGAAATTCATATGAACGCTTTTCGTCTGTTAATAGAAGCACGAATTTAGGAAACTCTTGGAATATTAGAGTTATTTTAGAAGGAAAATTCTTTTATATATTTGGCGGAAAATTATGCGAAATATCCTACCATAATTTTGAAATACAATCAAGAATACGTGTTTAGTTGTAAAATACAAGTGTACAAGAATAAAACAAATTATAATAAAAAATGAAAGTTTAATCAATGGTATTAAATTTTTAAATGTTGACTCGATAGAAAGATAGAATATGTTTTACTGTAGATGTAGGTACACCATAAATAGCTGCGAAGCATTTTAGAAATTTTATCAAATAAAATATTTTTGGTGCCAGGTATGTATCTCACTCTCTATAAAAAAAACATCTAATCTATACATCTGCATAATTGGATAAATATGATTTCAATCTCTAAGATCCTTTTTTATCAAAATCTTTGATATTCAATTTAAAAGAAAAACGCAAACCGTATAATACTCGCTGAAATCATTAAGAAGCAAATAGAACAGCCCCTGTTAACACCCATACTCCTGTCGGCGTTAAGCCGTCAGCCCCAACTGATATCACTCGGTGATAACGACACAACTAAGGTGACGGAGTGTGGGTCTGACGTGAAGCGACGTCCGATCATCATCCTGTTATATATATGGGGGCGGCTGAGATCACAACACACGAAGGGCGTGGCTTCTAGCAATTAAGCCGATGACCCACTGGTGAATCTACAAAGTGGACGTCCGCATACGACGTTGTTATTTAGTCAAGGATAGGGTTATGATACTACGTAGATGATTTACTGTTAGTTGTTTTTTAAGTACTACTTTTTAGCATGAAGCATACTGACTCGCACAAAGTTAGGAAAAGGATTTTATATATATAAATTTTTCGCTGAAGACAAACAAAAATATAACGTCTGAAAATCGAACAACATACTAAAGGCGGGTTTATTAGGTTTTCAGGCTAGAGTTTACATCTTCAAATGCTTAGTTCAGAAACGAGGGCCAAGAAGAAAATCTATATTTTTCCCAAGTAGAGAAAAATACTTCTCAAATTCAGAACGAGCATTGATCACAATGTATACTAAATGTGAGTTTGCAATAGTTTTATTATTTATTTCTTAAAAAAAAAATACAGTCTTTAAAAGAATTTTAGGTTTTCAATCCACAAAATCATGCGTAAGCCTTCGATTTGCCAGTACAACCCTAGCAATGCTCCAGAAATTTTGATATCGCAAAATGTTGCCATAAGCAATATTGTTTGTGTATCAAATACGTATTTACGCTCGTTTTCCTTTCAGGCGGGCAAGATTCCAAGTAGAGACGCGGACTGCGCTATTGGATTGAAGATCGTCCAATATTTCTGTTCATTTTAAGCTAGATGAAGCCGTTGTTCCTTAGCCGACTACCCTGAGAAGAAACACCGAAACAAACTCAGAGGTCAAAGTCTTTTTTAACCGACTTCTAAAAAAGGAGGAGGTTCTCAATTCGGATGTTTGTATTTTTTTTATGTTTGTTCGCGCATAATTCCGTCGCTTGTCAACCGATTTGAAAAATTGTTTTTTTGTTGGAAAGGGTATACTTTCCAAATGGTCCCATGAAAATTTTATCGAAATCGACCGAGCGGTTTTCGAAAAATCAACAAAAATCTAAAAAATATATCTACATTGTCTACATTGAGGACCTCTTAGTTTACTCTGCAAAGGAGCAGTACGTTTCTTTTACACCAATGTGATTGGTTTGTTTAGGTGGGGGGAGGGGAGGGGGTGTAGGTACCACTAAAAAGTGAAAAATAAAAAACTTTTTACAAAAAAATACAACCGACTTTTACACAAAAAATCAAAAAAGTGCAAAATAACTTTAATTTCGGAAGTCGGTGTTCAAAAAACGAAAAAGCAACCACAAACACCGAGTTCCGAAATTAAAGTTATTTTGCACTTTTTTGATTTTTTGTTAAAGTCCATACAATCCGTATTAGTCAAATCATATCAGAACCTGTAGTTAATGTCTGAGGTGGCCTTTTGAGGAAAGTGCCATACAGATTTGAGTGGACCTGTCCAGACAGTGCAAGCATTTGTCAATTACCGTATAGCTCAAACTTAGAACTTTAAGGAGCTCAACAATTTGACGAACAATACCGGACATTTGGGTAGGCCGAATAAATGACTCAAACAGCCACACTAACTGAAATAAGACCCTAATATGGCGATCTACATAGTCCTCACATTCACAATATGTTATATGAGAACCATGCAGATCTGTGTCTGCATTGGTCTTTTGAGAAAGGAACCACACGATTTAACTGGGCCTGTCCATTCAGTGTAAGCTTTTGTCAGTAGACGAGTAGCTCAACTTACAAACAATAAGGATTTTTAATTATTTGGGTTTGTTAGTCTTCATTGGCACGACTAGTTGTATACAATCGATTCTGTAAAACTATCATCGTCAAAGTTTGACAAGATGAGCATAAAGTTAACTGTCACTGTCTTTGATTGGACGGATTGATAGCTCGTTTCATGTACACCTTCATCTTAGTTTTCACTATGAAATTTGTACAACAGGTTATTATTATACTAGGTAACAATAGAAGAACAGGTGGAGGTAAATTGACATGGACTTGTGAGCTAATAGACAAGGTGATAAGAATCTTAACCGGTAGTCTGACAAACTATCTGTATGGAGTTTCTTGTCCGTTCTTCTCCGTCCGTTCTTTGCAAATAGATACTAGACTCACTTTATTATTCTATAATAAATAATATATTATTTTAAATTTAAATGATAACGTTTAAAACTTATCAAGCAATTGAAATGAAGGTTTCACACGTACTACCAAGAGGCCAGAATCATGAACAGCTGCATTTTATATTGAAAGTGAGTAAGCATGTTTCAAACGTATTGCCAGAATATTAATATTTATGAACATTTCTTTATTCCCCTTCATTAAACTTAACACTAGGCCTCAGAATCCAACCGAGAACCAAATTAAGATACAACACAATCCAAGATGACTGTTATTAGTTATCAATGAATATTCAACGCGTAAGCTGGATAGTTCGTTAACGTCCAAACATCTCGGCAGGCACTTATCCGGCGCATTCTGAGTGCCGCGCCGCTATCTCGGAGCATGCAGATGCCACTGCCGGTTGCAGGGTTCAGATGAATGGCGGAAAAGGCTTAGTACATATGTTTTCTAGATAAACATTTTAACTAATGTTATAAACGCTAAAATTATGAATTTTTGAACAGAAATAGATTGAACCCGATGGTTGTTTTGCGACACAATATGAATGCGAACGAAGCCATGAGCAAAAGCTAGAGATTTAACAAATAGAAAATCTATCTATCTACCATATTTTTAGTACACGAAGAACAATAGTTAAAACGGAAGATGTAAAGATGTTGCCTAGGGTTAGATAAGGATTATTTTCCTTTTTTTACGGGTTAAGCTACCTTTGCCGAGGTTGGTCAGTGCATGGGTAGCAACACACTACTTTTTCTGTATCACATAAAACTTGTTAAGAGATTGATCTCGGCTGGCATTAATAGACCTAAGTCATTGAAGGTCTATTAATGCCAGCCGAAGCTTTTATCGGGAGTCACAGGGGGATTCCCGGCCACCGCAGGCGCAGGGCTGCGGATAGCTAGCGAAGGGTAGCGATAAATTATATCTTTAGTCACCTAGATATTAGTATATCTTCACTCAGTAGCAATAAATCTCGCAGAATATTAAGATCCATGCTATTTAATAACCAAGATTACCTCCTCGCACTCAGGAGCGAGGAGGCATGGAACCTAACCTTGAAAGCGGTGACCTCCTTCTGCGAAGCAGTAATGCTAGCAAAGGAGGAGGCAGTACGCGTGCGGGTGAGGGAAACCTCACGCTCCAGCCGCTGCAACAGAAGAAGACTCACCGGACGTCGGGAAACTCAGGGTTATTCCCGGCTACCGTAGGCGCGGGCCTGAGGATAGCGAGCTATGGGTGGCTCACCGACCGATAACAACCAGCGTCGGGTCGACGGTACGTCGTGTTCTACGCGCGCCTCAAAGAGATGTCAGCAAATAAGACGGGGCCCGCTAGGGTCAGTGCCTGCTTGGGTTATGGAATTTGTTCGAAAGAGTCACCGCGGCCCTGGAACGCAAAGGGCATTAGCAGGACCATGGGTCGGTTATAGTAAGTAAGTCTAACAATCCCTTCCGCTCTGGGCAGAGCGGAAGAAGTCATTAAATGATTTCCCGTCTATAAAGAAGTTCCCGTCTAAAACTGGTACTCTTTAAAATAGGTATCGAATTATGTACATAGGGTCCCTGGTCAGACAGGCAGTCGTTCCATGTAAAATACGATTCGTTCAGCTACGATTGGAATCCGACCATAAATGGTAAAAATAGACAGATTGTTTTTACAGACCTAAAGCTACTGAAAAGAGTAATGCCAATTCAATGTCTACTGGTATCGAGATGCTTTTTTTTTTCAGTTTTATACTGAAGCTGACGGTTCATCCGATCCTTAGATAAGAACGTCTCGTCTCGTATCACGTTTGACATCGACGTTTCTTTTTCAATTAACCTAAAAAGTTTGTCTTTAAAACTAGATTGAAACTTATTCCGGTTTTTATTTCGTGTAAACTTTTGGTAAAAGGTTTAAGTTTGTTAAAGGTAATCTCTGTGAATAGTAGTGTCTGGGGAAATTCTCGTATTTCTAAGGAGAATTCACATATGCATCGCATTTGCAAGTTCCCAAATACACCTATAATTTTCCTGCATTTTTGTAATTGATCATCCCTGAGATGTATAGGAGCTTGAATGCTTTTTAGGTACCTACGAAAAATATCTTTCAGATAAAAAAAAATCGTACGTAGCACCACTGAATGTCATACTTTTCCCCACATAAAAATGCAATATTGGAGCCGTGGGAAAAAGAAATACAATATAGAATAAATAAAGCTAAAAATTATTTACCGTGAATGATTTTTAGAAAATGTTTCTGTTTTGTGTGCCACAAAAAGCCGAAACAAATAACAAAACTAAATACTACCATTTCGGCTTTCAATGTAAAACATAGTTGTTGTTTTTTTTTTTCAGTGTACCAGTACCTACGCTACATTTGTTTATCGAAAGCGCGAGCCACATCAACTAAATTAAAATGGCAGCTAAAATAGAATGATACTAAAAACTAAAGCATTAAAAACTATTTCCGTGTCACAAAAGTCTGCAGTGAAAGATAATGCTCCGGCGATTCTATCACGGTGTATGCCCGATATCGCTAATCCGATTTCAAGTCGGACCCGCCCGTCCGTTCGGAACATCGTACAAAGAACTTCCATTAACAGACAAAAAACCCTTGGAACGTTTTACCTTAACGCCTTTCGCTGGCACGGCCACATCTCACCTAGACTGTGACAATAAAGCTTATCGATGCAAGTGCTGTGTAACCAAACCTTTATTTTTATTCGCGGTTTTTGAAGTTCATTTGTTTCGCGCGTGTTTAGTATTCGGTTCGGCAGTGTTGGTAGTGTTTTGTTTCCGTTTAGCAGTTAACAGAATGAGAAAATTACTTCGATTTTGTTGGAAAATGCAACGTTAGATTACATTAGTTTCCGATCGCGTAAATAACATGCTTAACTATGAGTTGATGATGTGCAGAAACTCACTCACAGATTTTGTTTTAAGAACTTTTAGAAGTATTTTTTTTTAACTACTGAGAGAATCCATTCTCGACTACCAGCTTTTTTAAATATCAAGTTTTCTTTGATCTTTAATTAGTAAGTTAGAGAATTACATTGTTAGTGCTCTGAAGACATACCATACTTTATTTAGAAAAGCTATGAATAAATCTCGCAACAAATACCCATATAAAACAAGTAACAATTAATCGTCATAAAAAAGTACTTACAAAAGAACGATCTAAAAATTGTAGTCATTTTATATGAGCTCGATCATTGTAGTGCGCAACGTCTGCCGCTCCGAGATTTTCGGATAATATGGATTATCCTCGCTGCTCGAAATGAAGCTACCGGGGCTCCTTTGCCGTTCATCCGACTCGAAAATTATTTATTCATTGCCCTGTTTATGAATATGATTATGTTGTTATGTTAATACCATAATAACCGTAATGTTCAGCATGCTATATTAATGAGACTAAAGCTTTTGTTTATGATTTGTTGCTTAAGTGGTTAACGTTATGCTCCTTTATGGCTGTCGCGATTTAAGGAGATGTCTTCTGGCTGTTGATTTAAACTTATATTTAAAATAATTATTATTAGGCATACCTAAGGCTAAGGAGATCAAGCGTACCATTTTAAGTGTTCTGGCACTTTTTATGGGTGCTGTCTGTGGCCTCATTAAAAGACTTCTAAAAAAGGAGGAGGTTCTCAATTCGGATGTTTGTATTTTTTTACTCAAAATTCATACAGCGCCGTTCGCTTCCAGTACAGGAACGCATTCGGGGTACCAATGGGGCTGCCCCAGTACTGCAGTGTATCAGGGATGTTCGCAGAAGCTCACGTGAAGTTCTTCTACGCGGCCAAGCCTTTGCGTTTCTGAACCGTTGCTGTAAGATTTTGGTTAAGGTCATGACTTTGAACTACTGGTGTTAATATTTTTGTATTGTTGTCACTATTATTGCTTTCAAGTGATTTGGTAGTATAAGTCTTGTTACTTATGTCATTATTAATTAAATATATCAAATTATTTGCTTATAGAAGACAAATTTGGTAGTACTGATCTTAAAAGAACAATTATTTCACTAATAGAAAGGTACACACACTTAGTGCCATAGACTACTTTTATTCCTGAAAAATGCAAAGTTTCCATGTGTGTAAAGCCGGGAGGAAAAATTCGTTATATACATAGCTATTAGTTTTCCTATACATAATAATTATATACGCAAGAAAAGAAAACAGTCTCTTAAACCAAGCCAACCCACCGGTGAGGCAAAGGTGATTAGGAGTTCATAGTTTAAATGGGAAAAAATGGAAATGGGGACTCAGTTTAATGACGGATAAACTACACGAACCACACTTTACGAAGCTCGAACGCTCCACGAACCGCTGCTCTTACATGAGCGGAGTACTTCGAAACCCGAGCACGAAAGCACACAGTCACAATTGGAACTCATAATGATAAGTGGGCAAAGCAAACGGATCGAGACCGCAACGTTCTATCATGAAGCAATAATATTGAACTCTCACAAGCACCGATCCACAATATCTACTTATTATATTCGTTTTTGTTCTTGTCTTTGGATCTGAAGTCTGAACATTTATTACTGTCTTATTGCTTGTGGAGTGCTTCAGGCCGCGGGGCCAACAAGCAGTTATTATGTTGGAACTGGCGAAAAATGAGCAAGAAAAGATTTTTGCATTCTGCATCGCCACGGAACACTTTAAAATTTCAATCCGCATAACGATTAAACAAAAATTTTCGTTTTTACTGTCTTTTTTTTATTTTACTTGTTCCTCGGAGTAGTTTCTAATGATTTTTTTAGAGTGTTATATACATTTGCAGATTTTGCCGAATATTTTTCACGTCTATCTTGTGGTGTGGAGAAATATTGATGTAATGAATAATGTTTGTCTTGATAAGTTTCAAGATTCAAAGCATTTATTTCAATTAAACCCTTTACAGGCACTTTTGAATTGTCAAGTCGAAAGGTGAGCACGTTCCAAAGCGTAGATCTCTATGGAGAAGAACGTGCAAGAAACTCCACGGACACTCTTTTAAATCATGTTCTGTATTACATAACCTTGGTTACATCCTTGGTCGCTTCTATATGTGAGGACAATGCAAAGAAAAATAAGGAAACTATAAAAACAATTCAAAGTATAAAGATTAAAAAAAGTAAAGTATCTATTCTGTTTTTTCGCTGTCTTATTTAACTTTATCATAGTTTAAGTACTTATTTATTTTTTAAGTACTTACCATACTTAGTTTCCTTATATTGCCTATATTTTAGGCCTTCACTAAAATAAACAGAATGCTGTGAGTTCGCCCATACCACAGCATCATGCATCTGTTTAGTTTTTGGCCTTTCTTTATTATTTCCTTTGTTTTATTTGTTTAAAGTTCATGTGAAAAAGTGGTATACAGACGTAGGTACTTTATGCAAAAAGGCATTTTGTACCACTCAACCTTTGGGTTAAAGAGACCACTGTGCTAAGTGTACAACAAATAAATATAAACTAAAATAGAATTTCAGTTAGATTTTTATTTTTATAGGTCTTTACTAGTAGGTATAATTAAAGTAGGTATTTAAAATAAATAGCTACTGAGGAATTTCAGTTTAAGTTTATAATTGGTATGCATCTTCGTTCTGTGGCAATAAGCACTTTTCTTTCTATGTGCAATTATTTAGTGTCACAAACGTCGACTGAACTGTGGATGAACCGAGATGGCTTGAACTCAGTGGGTTAACGCCCTGCGAGATACATATTTAGTACAAAATATAGCAGCTTTGAACTTACGAATTCATCGACAGCTAACGTTTCATATTTTAAACTTGAGATTGAAATAGCGATACAATAGTATTGAAACTTTGTTTAAAAATAAAAGTTTTATACTTCAGAGAAATGATTCATGTAGGTACTTACTTGCTATTATAATATTACACATATATGCAAAGATTGGCAAGAATTTATCCACGACACTTGGCTAGTAGCCAGGCTATAATAATTGTTGTCATTAATTTTACAATACCGTATGTTAATATAAGACTCTCGGTTAATGGTGCGTAACATTTTGAGCACAATCTTTTTCGCAAATAATACGCAATGTAAGTATTCCTTTGTGGACATAAATTTCATACACGAACATATTCTAGCAGCAACAAATTGGTATAAGTTGATTGCTCAATTTAATACGAGCAGCTGCAAAACCGGCCCCTCAAAATGTTCGTTATGTCCAACGTTGTAAACAAGCATAATTACTAATGTATATTCATGTATATATGTAGTACACAAGTTCTCTTACACAGGGGAGCCAGTAAACAAAACACGATACTTTATTGTTAGGTTCCAAAGTATCGTGGCGCAAAAAAGATTCGTCGGTGTTATGCCATAATGCGTATAAAGGTACATTTGGTGGGATTTATGAAGAAGGCCTCGCCTGGTTTATGATGACAATGGCGCGGCGCCCCGAGCACCACCTCATTTCCTCACTGAAAGTTATAAAAAACATATTGAAAATGAGATTCCCGCAGTGGAAGACCTAGCGAATGTTATCTTGTTTTGTGATTTGCCTGTTTTTATGTACGCCTCCGAGGAAAATAAACGTATTTTAGAGAAAGATCTTTAGAATACAGCGAGTAAATGTTGTCATCCATTGTGTTACTCCTTTCTTTTTTGTCACGCTCTGATGTATTATGTTTGTTGCGCGTGTTTATTAAGAGTTTTAAGTATACTTTCCGTGTCGTTATAATTTATTAGAATTACTTAAGTAAGAACGTGAAAATGTCGTATAATTTAGTTAACAAGTTTGTAAGCGCGTAACTTGGCATTTAGCTAAAGCCCGCTCACCGTGGCTGGATCTAATTATATCGTGTAGGTAAAGCAAACTTGTGTAATTTTAGGCTTTTAGCAGCATGCTATCACATCCTCTTTCTGAACCATTATGCGGAAAGTTATGAGTACTTTAAATAATAACCTTTATGAGTTGCATGCAAATTTTACTCGCCGCTTGCGCTCACCAAACTTTCGTTACAGTACACAACACTGATTTTATTTAACTTCCAAAAACAGCTACATGAAAATCGCAAGTATACGTACAAAGCTCTCCTGAAAAATCCAGATCCAAGTTTGTCCCAAGATACCAATCTACTATCAAGAGACGAAAAAGAAGCAATTAAACTTAATTTAAAAGTGAGAAAAGCGCTGCCAATTAACAATATGACACTAGAGCAAGTTAAAAAGAGCCGGAGTAAGACAAAGCTCCCGTTACGCCGGTTATCCGTGCGAAAGCTCACAAGTTGCTGTTTTCAGTTGAGCACCACTATGTACAGGCAAAGATTGTCTTGTCAAGAGCGCTCAGTGCTACGCGCCCCTTCGCACAGAGCGGACGCTACGCCGCGCTCGTAGAACACCGCTCGTAGTCTCGTAGCGGGCACGCGTCTACGAAAACTTTCATCTTCAATCGTAACTTTGTAAATTTATAAATCGGTTTCTGAGTTCGTTTGTTGATCCCTAACTGTAGTGATTTACTAATTGAATTGCGAGTGGACAACTTTTTCTATTAGGATTCGTAAGTATTTTTATTGTTAATTTATTATTGAATTAAACGGGTTTCTGATTTGTTAATGCAGTCGTTAATTAAGAACAAAAGAAAAAACAGGAAATAAAAAAAAAATCATAAAAATATTTTTTCAAGTATACATCCTATAATTATGAGACTTTAGTCGCGAGCAGCATTTCCAAAAATAAATCTCCCTTTGAAAGATAAGGCGACATAACTAAATAAGGTAGTCGTCCGTGATGTAGTTCCAATATTTCTATTCACTCGTGTCATAATAAACCAAGGAGCTCCGATCATGGAGACCAGCCCTTACGGTTTCTGAGAATCTATTCTGAGATCCTTTGTTTTCTATTCACCGTATTGTCAAAATCGCTTTACATTGCCAGTACTAGATAAAAGGAAAAATAATTAGTAAAACGCTTTGTAGACTCAGCTTAAGGAGTACCTTTTCTTCTTAACTAATACCCTCGATTTTTACGTCCGTTCTTGCTTTTTTAGATCTTTTGGGGCCATGTGTACCTCTGAGTAGGAATTAAGCTTTACTGAGTACGTGGTATACAATAAGTAACCTAGAGGCGGAAAAAAATCCATGTTTTCAGAAAGAAAAAGAAAACAAAGTAAATGTGCTTGTTTTTCGTCCGTAACTCTTCCATAATTCAACTGCATAATAAACAATATTTATGTCGAACAAAACACATCAAAATAGCTGCCAGAAAACATGGAAACAAAATGTCTTCTATTCAAAATTAATTACTACGGAATCCGTCACAAAAAAGACGTAAATAAACCGCGTAATAAAATAAATTAAGCTGCTGCTACAAACTAATTACGAGGTATTACTCGTATTTGATGTTACGATATTAGAAATACTGAATCCATAATTAAAGATTTGAATTCGGAATTAGAACAAAAAAGGTCCTTCCCAAAAAAAATAATAGCATTGCTGCATTGGGCCTTTAGGTTGCCAGTATCTAAATGATTTGGATTGTCCAGGATACTCAATCTACCTTTTTCGTAATGTGTTGAAGTACATCTAACTGAATACGAGAGAGTACCAATATTTTAAATGGAACGGCTGCATTCGAATTTGGCCTTCACATCCCAGAAGTTGGGTATCACGACACCCTGATAAGATAGTGGAGAACGAGGTCTCGTTGGTAACCATTATCATACTATAATAACACTTCAGTTCAGTTGCTTTGGCTGAATCATTGATCTACTATATTATAGTATAGAAGATTTTTTAACACATTAACATTTTTTAATAATATGCAATTTTTTTATTTCAATACGAATATAAGTATATAATATACTTAAAATTTAAATAAACTAAAATTCTGCAAACTAGAATCAAAAAAATTGTCCGCGTCGCTATTGACTGGAAGTGAGCCCAAAGGACTGCTGGCATTGCCACGCTGTATGGCAATGTCAAGCGATGTGTCAAAGAAACGCTTAACCTAACTATAATTACAATTTTATTAACTGTAGTATAGTGCAATGTTTTTTAGTGTTTACTAATATCTGAATTTTGAAGGATCCAATGGCACTCTTATCGCTGATCGCCATATGTATCAAACGACTTTTGGATAGTTTGAAATGACTGAAAATATAGGGTTAATCTACGGTATACTTATAAAAAATACGTAAATAACGTCGATTATGTTGTAAAAAGAAAAGTAAATATCTATAAATAATTTCAGCGAGGTAACTAGCTCCTAAATTCACTTGACAAGACCAATAGGTATGTCCTCGATATGTCGAGAGCTAAGAGTTAACAAAAGGTTAATCAATAATATTCTGGCATTGTATTAATTTATTTAGGTTAGTTCAGTAATTAGGGTAGTTTCGTGAGTTTTTCTTTTGTTATTGAAACTAGCCGGAGCCGTGTTTAAAGTGTAAACACAACACAAAGGGTGGTTTTGCACATTAATGACTTAGACCCTGGCAATTCCGAAACTAAAGCAGGAAACAACTCCAAATGTTACACTCGAATTCATTGCGATATTTGACATGAAAGCTTTTACTTTTAACTTTTTTTTGTTTGTTTGCATTTGTTTGATAATTATATTACTAATTGCACTAGAAAAGCTATATAAATGTACAAACTTAGTAAAGAAAGAGGAAGCGGAAGATCTCATAGGGCATCGATAAATTCGTCCACATCGTGCATTGCCACGGTGAATGGCAATGCTGATTCGTTGACCAAAGAAAAGGTCAGCCCTCTGATCACATGAAGAGTCGATTAACTGCTTGCTGATTTCACGAAAAACTTGATGAGCACTCGGATTCCATGGCCCCCTAGTGTTTCAACCCCAAACGCCTCAAATACATAATACCCAATAACGTTGTTGTATTAGCGCCGTTTGAGATTTTCTGCACCTTTTCCGCCCCAGCACAGTTGTGCTGGGGCGGATAAGGTGCAGAAAATCTCCGCTCGCCGTGCTACGAAGATGGGATGGCGCAAGGCTGTCGACACACGTTGCATCCCAAAGGCCTTCCCACCTTCCAAGGCATTATGGTCATCCCATCTGACCTCTTCCCATCATCTCGTGCCAAGCCATTAGGTTCCAATACAGCTGGCACCCCGGTGGTTGGAAGAGCCAGCCGGATGATGTCATTAATGCTGGCGTAACATGCTATCGGACCTGAGCTTCTACTGCAGGACAAGCCATGGTGTCCGAGGTAGTCAACTGCTTCACCATAATGGCAGCGATGTGAAGCTCCGCAGGAGCACCCAGAAGCAGGCATGTAGCTTTTTGTTTGTTCGCAAATACAGATTTATTTGCGAACTAGCTTCTGCCCGCAACTTCGTCCGCGTGGAATAGTTATTTTACCCCCGATTTTGAAACTCTCAGCCCGATCGGTTTAAAATTGACAAAGTTTCATACAAACCTTCATCCCCTATTTTATCCCCTTGGGGGTAGAATTAAAAAGAAAAAGAAAAAAAAATCCTCTCAGCGGATGCCTACGTCATAACATCTACCTGCATGCCAAATTTCAGCCCGATCCGTTCAGTGGTTTGGGCTGTGCGTTGGTAGATCACTATGTCAGTCAGTCAGTCACTTTTGAGTTATATATATTTAGATAGGTACATACAGACTGATAAAATAATATAAATGTACAAACGGCATAAAAAGGGGAGGGGAAGGTAGGGGCATCGAAAAATTCATCCACATTGCTGTCAACGGGCCAGAACACTGACAGTATTGCAACGTTTCCACGTTGAATGATGATGCTAATTCTTTGGCCGAAGAAAAGGCCAATCCTCTTGAACAGTCGATTAACTGCTTGCTGACTTCAGTAAAACGTCTATGACCATTGTTTTGTGGCATTGACTTTGTTTATGGCATACGAGTATTTAAAAATGTATTACGTTAATTACATTAAATCTTTCGTAGGCTTAAGACAGACAAAACAAAAAGTTTGTACACTCTTGAAATGCATCGAAAAGAAAGAGATGTAAGTACGTTAACGCAAATCTTATTATTTATTACAAAATTATCATTCAATTATTTTAAAGGTTTACTCGCATAGCGTTGAGTAATTTAATACACAAAAACAACCAGGTTCAGATGTAATACTTAATTGCTTTTAATTAACCCCGTACGTTATCGAGTAAAATGTTTTTGAAGGTGGTACGTTAGCCGTTTAGTTGTTTCAAGAATAATTATTTTCTTGATCGAGTTTTGGTTAAAGCCAATTCTCTTAAACATGTTTAGAAAAATTAAGTTTTCTTTTTTTAGAGTTTACGTAATTTTAGCCTTATTTTGATCGTCGTCTCTTTTCAACTCGTCAATACAAAGGTTTGTGATCTGACAGCGATAATGATATAAATATAATAGATGATAAGGAGCATTATATGATAAAACATTACCATCTTCCAGTCAGGGTTACTTAGCGTCTTCGCATTTTTTTACCCTGTATTTCAATCAGTTTACGATAAATAGGATAATAAACTCTCTCATTACTTATAAGAGGTAAGCTTGCTACACATGCTTTTGACATGGAGTTAGATTAATATCTTCAGTCCGTTTGCCATGCATGTAATGGTCCTGCTGGTGAATTACGATTAACACTAATGGAGCTAGTAGCTGAATATCAATGGACTGAAACATCTAAAAATGTTTTTCCGATGACATCCAAGATTTTTACCGGGAAAAGTCACCTATGGCACTCAACGGTAGTGTAACCTTCCATCAGTGCAAGGATGTTTGTAATCGGATCGCTATTTCCAGAGATTACCAGCTACAAACATACAAACAATTTTAGGTTGAATAAAATTGAGTAAAAGCTGCTGTTTGGTCACTAAACGACAAGAAAAATATTTCGCTATATTATTCGCTTAGAAATTAGTATATCTTCGCTCACTTGTAATAAATCCAGCAAAATTATGGATCCAGACTATTTAAAATCATAAATAAGGTGGGTAAAAACTCAACGCGTCTAGGAAAAATCTTCATAAGACCCGTAATAATTTTCAATCTTCGGGTTCTATGTATAACTAAACTTACACAGACTAAAATGTCAGGTTTATAAATAAAACGTGAATGTGAGTTAAAAAAAAAATGTTCCATCATATTTTTATGTTAGTTAAAATATTAATGTGGATAACAAAAAGCTAGCCTAAATAAAAGATGGACGGATTTTGAAACGATTTCCACGACCTAATCCTTATCTTGGTAAAGGTTGGCTGGAAAGTAAGTTTAAGTCGATCTTAAAAGGGCAACATGTAGTTGCTCAGGAGCCACCACCTCGTGCGTGTGTCTCGCGGAGATATTATCGTCCTATAACTACATTCTATAAGAACACTATGAACGTGTCTGTACTAGGTGGTATGACACGACGAGCACAACATCAACTCGCGGCGATTCACTCGCTCGTGGATGTGGCGCATTAAGTATATCGTTATATTTTTATGTGTAGCTACTATTTTTAAATTTGTCATTCCAACACGACCCCATTGTCATTTTGCTAAAAGTTCGTAATCTGCTAAATTCATAATGGTCGATCATTGGTCGGTCAATGGTCTCGTAATACTTATTGATAACCGATCTATTAAAAGCAATGAATGCACAATGATGTTCTAATGGTAGGTCACTGATCAAAGGAACTGTCAAAATTTTATCAGATTACCGCATACGTCTTTGATTCATTTGTAATTGTGCACGAGATTACCATTTTATGCCATTTCTTTGCAATGGAGTGTCAGTAGTTGACTATTGGAAAGTCATAGTGACGCTTTTATATTTGTAGATTACCAAACTTTTAAAAATCAACCATTATGAAATCAATGACAGACCATTCTGAGACTATTGTAATAGCAGACTTGGGGCCCTGTAGTACCTGTGTGTACGAGAAGTATACTAAAATGTCTTCTTCTAACACAGACCCACTCGTAAAATAATGCTGGCCCAAAAGAAGGGCTAGGCAAAGAGAGAGAATATGTCATATGAGCCCACCTACATAAATCTACACATAACCCAAATAATCTGCTTCAATCAAATTTTAACCGATACCTTCCCTATTACATACTAGCTAAACCTTTAAAAATACTTTAAAGATAATTAGTTAAAATAAAACTTACACATGCCTTAAGCTTTGGTATATACAATATAGATCTGTGTATTTCGTTGAAATAACATGACTGCAGAATAAAATGACTGACTCGCTTTGTGTCGTGGCCCGTGATATAATTTGATGCGAGGGCAATAGAGACGGGCACGCTCAAAGTTTCTTTGAGTGATCGAATCAGGAATCAAAATATCCACTAAAGAACCGCGTTTACTGACATAGCCCGAATAATTGACAAACTATTGTAGAATTGAACTTGGCAACTTGCTCACAAAATAGATGCTCGATTTGGCCGATAGTTTCTAGCGTAGCAACAGCGTAAAAGCCGCGGTAATCCGCTGCATACTAAAAGCGGACTGGCCAGTGTATTTTTTTATTTTAACTGAGGACAATTAGTGTTCCTTTCAAAACCCCTTGTATTTTTCTCATGAAATACACATCGTAAATCGGATGCATAGTCATAAATGTTAAAATTAGTCAAATGGTTGATTTGATCACAAATTATGTCTCAACGATTCTAAAATAAAGCCTTTTTTTCTGGATGGGAAGTCATCAAATTACTTCTCCCACTCTGGCCGGAGCGGAAGGTAGTTTCAGAATCTTACTGACTAAAAATCACAAATCCCACCCGTGTTTCTCCTAATGTCCTTTGCGTTTCAGGGCCGCGGTGACTCTTTCGAACAAATTTCGCAACCCTAGCAGGCTCTGACCCTATGGGGCCCCGTCTTATTCACGCCATCGACCCGGGCCTTGTGGTAATCGTACGGCGAGCCACCTATTGCTCGCCATCCGCAGGCCCGTGCCTACGGAGGCCGGGAATCGCCCTGCAACTCCCGACGCCCGGGGCGTCTCATTCTGTTGCGGCGACTGTGGTGCGAGGTAGCGATCTCCCACACGCGGTCTGCTTCCTCCTTTGCTAGCATTACTGCTTCAAGATAAAGCCCTAACAGACTTATAAAAATCGTAGGCTTAGTTATGGGACCCGCTTGAGCGGAAATTGTCATAATATGATGATTTCCCATCTATAAAAAGGGCATAGTAATGGGCCCCCGTCAAATGTGTTAAGCCTGACTTGCTAGCCTATGAGTTAAACCTGTGCTATATATGTAAACCTTACAAAAAAACGTTGCTTCTTTGATTAAAATGTTAAAGGAAAACCCAATTTAATTCGTTACTCACATAATTCTGTATTTGCTGTTAGAGACTAAAGATGTGTGAGTGACTTAATATAGTGAAGGAAGTCACTTTATGTATCAGTCATCATTTCTGCTCAAAGATGTCCGTTGCTCAGTTAAGTTTTACTGAAACCTCGCCACGTTGATTGTTTATGGTTTGATCTTTATCAAGTTAGACCAGCCTTCTAGAGCCCTAGAGCATGGCAGCCCGCCAAGGGGACTGATGCTCATTTAAACACACGTTTGGTAATTTTCCGGGGCTATTAGATACATAAATTAATTATAGTGAAACTAGCTAACTATCTCACTGTAGAGCAAAGGTCTTTTCTGCTACATAGAGAACAAGATGGTCACCTTACATGGTCAATTCATATTGGTGATTTCAAACTCTGCTTCAAGAAAATTTAGACAAGTACCTTTGCACAATCTCGTAAAAGGCGATCCATCATTTTTACCCAGTGAACGCAAATAAACATTGCGTTCACGGTCTTTTTTTTAATAAACAATTTTTGTATTTATGTGTTGTATAATTGATTTAAATAAAAAATCAGCTTAAAATAAAACGAATCCTATTTATGAAACTTAAAAACGTCCACTGTGTATTTTGAAAGAGATATATATATATTTTTTATGTAGGATTTTATTCTATTCCATTTGTTTATTCATGAGTACGAATATATTTACCGTTTTGACATTATAACAATATCCGAATTCGGTTATCTAACATGAATAATTAATTAATTGGAAACAATAAATGTCCAGTTTTATTTTTGGTAAGTCTAGGTACTCTGATCATTTATTAGGTTTTAAGAAACTCCATTTATTTTAAATTGCACAGTTATGAATATTTTGTGTCAAACACTCAAATTTATTACTTCTTTAAATATGGAAATCAAAAATATTTTTATAAGTAATTTATTCAAATTAGGCTACGAGCACTTTTTAAAATAAACATAATCTCGGACCCCCAAAACTTACGCCCGTCATCTTTATCACTTTATGTAACGAAGGTCATATTGACTTTAGATTTATTAAAGACTAGCTTCTGCCCGCGACTTCGTCCGCGTGGAATAGTTACTTTACCCCCGATTTTGAAACTCTCAATCGGGTCTCGGTTTAAAATTGACAAAGTTTCATACAAACGTTCATCCCCTATTTTATCCCCTTGGGGGTAGAATTAATCAAAATCCTTTCTTAGCAGATGCCTACGTCATAACATCTACCTGCATGCCAAATTTCAGCCCGATCCGTTCAGTAGTTTGGGCTGTGGATGTGTGTGTGAAATATGTACAACTTACAACAAAAAAAGAAATGAAAGTAAAGCTGAAATGCCTGTGCAAAATTATATTATAATAACCTATACCTACTTCACTTAAAAATAAATACCTTTAACTAATTAATAAAATAACTACTAATTAATAAAAGTATCTACGCTTTTACCTATGTACTTAATACTAAAAAAACAGAACATAAAAATCCTTACAGCATGATTCAGTATTAAAGCGCAACGGCGCGATGGCTTATTATTGTATTCATGTATAAGTTTGGTGTTTCTATACCGATATCTATGATTCTTTTTTTATTGAATAGGTAATAATGTAATTTTTTTTAATTAGGGATGAGTGAGAGTATTATAAACGTAAGAGTAAACAAATACAATCAGAAAGCTCCGAACTGCTAAGCTATCGGGAATTACACGTGTTATTGTGAGTCAACCATAAAAGATAGACATATGTTGTTGAGGGATATTTTTTAGATAATTTTATGTAGAACATTTCCGTCATACATGATTTCTATGTAACTTTAACTATTAAGGCTACACACGCGACGGAAGCTTAAAAAGTGGAGTAACTTCTCCCGTTTTCCCAACATTTTTCTTCACTGCTCTGCTCCTATTGATTGTAGCGTGATAAAAAGTATACTATAACCTGCCCAGGAGTATGAAGAATAATTGCACCAAGTTTCGTTAAAATCCGTCGAGTAGTTTTTGTTTCTATAAAGAACATACAGACAGACAGACAGACAGACAGACAAAAATTTTACTGATTGCATTTTTGGCACCAGTATCAATCACTAATCACCCCCTAATAGTTATTTTGAAAAAATATATTCCCTGTACAGAATTGACCTCTCTACAGATTTATTATAAGTATAGATATATAACTTTTAGTTCTCCCTTTCGAATTCCGGCCAACGTAGGCGCGGGCCTACGGATGGCGAGCAATGGGTGGCTCGCCGTCCGATAACAACCAGGCCCAGGTCGACGCCGCGTCGTGTTTGTTCAAGAGTAACTGCAGCCCTGGTACGCAAAGGGTACTAGGAGAAACACGAGTGGGTTTTAGTCAGTAAGAGTCTAAGGCCTTTGACACACTTGGCGGAAACCCCGTCGCGGATCTTCCGCGTCGGAACGCCAATACATGTTATTGCATATAAACGACTGATAACGGACACACTACGCGGAAAATCAGTCGTTCCGTCGCGGACCGATCGCACTCTGCGTCTGTTCCGTCCTCCGCGCACCGATCTTCCGTCAGCGTAACATCGGCAACGTCGATTTTCAGGTATTATATTGTATCGCACCACATTCGGCGGATAATTCGCGGCGACGAGGCACGCACAGGATGTTTGACACCGAAAGATTTATTTTAGAAATGCAAGCTGTTCCAAGTTTTGTATCTTGCTTGGATATGAAATCCTTCGTTAAATTCAGCAACATATCAAAGGATTGTATTGACATTAGATAATATTCGAATGCCTTAACTGGATACAGTCTTAGCTGCATATACAAGGTATGAAATTACCCAATTGCTAATCGAAGACTATTTATGGGATGAATCCAATATTTTCTTCTTCTTTCTTATTTTAAAGCTTCATAAATAGCTATCACTTCTATCGGATCCATTACGAGACTTGGAAGTTGACTGATACTCTGCCATGGAATAATCAATGTGGCTGCAATGTTAAATAACGGATTTACCATCTAGTGTGGCAAAGGCCATCTTCCGCTCCGCCCAGAGCGCAAGAAGTCATTTGATGATTTCCCATCCAGAAAAAAACACAGCATTAACATCATTCAGTAGAAAACAAATGTGAAAAGGGAAACGATCACATCACAGTATCGTTAGAGGATCACTTCACGCCTAGTACGTTAACGAAGTTTCACATGTATTACAAGGAAACGCGGTCTCGCGGCGCGGGCGTGAAGTCTTGTGGTAATTTAGGCAACGACGCGACGCTTATAAACGTTTATAAACGAGTATAGTCAAGCTATTTATAGATAGCGGTTCATTTTGGGCTGCGACTGAGGTTTAACTAATTTCAGCTGCCGTGCCATTTGGGGTTTGGCTTTCCTTCCCATCTTACTGGATGCAGCTGAATACCAGTCTTTTTTGAAGAGACTGCCTAGCCTCTCTGAGTGAAAACTGGCAGACTCTCGGGCTTCTGACTAGCCATATCAATTATCAAAGATCTGACCATGAAAGGACTCAATAGACCCGTGTTTTGATGATTTCCATCATCAGATGACTTTCTCTGCTGTAAGCCGAGTGGAAGGGGGTATCAGACTCTTACAGACTAAATTCACCATTGTTCTCCTAGTGCCCTTTGCGTTCCAGGGCCGTGGTGAATATTTCGAACAAACGCAACCATAGCAGGCGACCCTGGCAGACCCTGCAAGTATAACAATTTTCCCACGAATCATTCTGCTTTTAAAATTTATAAATATTTACAACCATCTAAGGGCCTGTTTTAATGTTTCTCAGTTCCTACTCAAAGCTGTTCCTGCTGGAACGATGAATGTAATGAAACAGTCGAATCTCGTCATCAGTTTACCCAGTCACATCCTGTAATCTGATTGAGGTAATTATTATTTTTTCCCCACTGGTAGGTCTAGTAAAAATATGATATTAGGAATTTGCGATAGGCTTGGAAATTATCAGGTAATAGAGATGGAAGATAATAATAATAATAAAGATAAACAATCGAAGTAAGACTTGGCTCGCGAGGGTGTCGATATCTGGGATGTGAACACAGCAGTCACTGAGCCGATAATCGTGACGGCCAATGGCATAATTGCCAAAAGCCTCGACCAACATCTCAAAAGGCTTCTCGTTGGGCAGCTGGATCAATTTTTTTTATTTCACTATTTAAAAATGTATTGAATATGATTTTAATATTAATAAACGAAATAATAACTAAATCTTAAATCAATTAAGATGTTCAAGTAGATGCATAAAACAAATAAGACTTTCTAGGACATACTTACAATCGTTTAAACTAAATGCATTTACATATTTACCGCCGTCTGTCCTAAGGGATTTCCCATTGGTAGAAATGAAAAACTTTCAAACATATTTTTTTGCTACGGAAATTATGACGATACTTGTAAGAGATTTCGAGGATCATAATAATTTCAGCCCAAGAAACATCCACTGTTGGACATAGGCCTCCTCCAAATGTCGCGTCATCGACCGATCCTGTGGGACTTGCCTTCAGCATATTTCCATGGTAATTACCATGGCATTCAAGTCTATCTTGTCGTGTCTTGTCTAGTGCTAGCTTTCCCTATACGAAAAACTGCATTTCTGATTGATAATGAGTAAATTAATTTAGTAAATTTCGAAGCTAATATTCAAACTGTAGCCAACAAATTGTTTCGCTAGTAGTTTCAGCAGTAACGCTATGCCAACTACTTCGTATGGACATGTGCATAGTCAACGACCAAAGTTTCAGCTCTCATGGCAGTTTTGACGACCTCGCGCCGGCCATTCTTGGGCCTGGCTTGTCTCATTCCGGATACTGTTAGTCCCAGCTACATTTCTGATATACAGTCTGAGCTTTTTTCCGTATTTTGAGGGGGAGGAAGAAGGGGGAGTATGTACTCGTGAAGATTATCATCATTTTTGTAAAAAATACATTTTAAATAACAAAAATAAAAAGAAAAAACAACTGCTTCCAAAATTTTGTTGAACTCAACAAAATTTTGCGTTGCATCTGATTTTAGTGAACTAAAATGTAGTTACTGAATTGCTGAAAAGTCATCAATGAGAACAGTTGTCACACACAATTTCAGAGTTTCTCCATAGTAGAAGTTGTTCATATTCATAAATGGATACTTTCGTCCCCGGAAAATGATCAATACCATGTTCCGGGGACGAAAGTAAATAAAATAGAGAGAAAACATTGAATCAATTACCTAGTTTGAAAAACTTCTGTACGCAGTTAGCAACAGTGTTTATCGATACTCCTAACTTTCCTGTATTATTGTAGACTTTCACGTTACAGTGATATAGTAAAAGAAAATAGAGTATTAATAAATTGATAAAATTTTACCTAGTTTATTTTATTATTATTTATATAAATATTTGTAAATGTTTCGGTACATGAATGGTTTTTTTATTCTCTTTCACGCAAAAACGATGGTACGGATTTAAATACAACAATAGTAGGTAAACCTGGATTAACACATACAATACTATTTATCCTGCTCCAAACTCCACGCTGATGTAGTTTCGAGCAAACCTACTCCACAAAAGACCTAACATCAAACCAAATAGACAAACACTATCACGCTAAATGAACCCTTATAACAAGCAAGTTAAACATTAAATCAGCACTTACATAATATATCAGCAACAAGCAGCCAGTTACATCTTTGATTAGTTCTATGTGTACCCTGAAAGTTACAGCCTCGTTCCCCTTAAGTAATTACCCACCGATCAATTCTGAGCCTCAAAGAATGAACACAGGCAGTTTAAGTACACAAGGAACACAATAAAAAAGGTAAAATTGGGATTTGTAGAAGGTTTTGTCGATATTAAATTTATTTAGGTAGCGTATCAATTTAATTTTGATCTAAAATGTTCCTGTAATAGTTAGGCTTCCTATAACTTATGGGTTGCTAAAACCTGAAAGCACTATTAATTTACAATTCATGTTCTGTTACTATTCATTCGTAATTATTATCTAAATTATTTAAATCTCAGCCGACACACGCGAATATGGGATAACGATGCAAAACTCATTTATGGAAAAAATTTTTTGGATCCTGTTTAAACCAGTTTCACATCGTCGATTAAATCATAAAAATTGCATCAAACCCCACTTCTAACTATGCGGAGGAATTAGATTGGTTGGTACGAGTATTGTAGCACATCTGAAACTATTGGTTCCCACCATGTGATCCACAAGAGCTAAAAGGCTATATTTCATAAAATACTACTGAACCGATTCAAAAAAAACTTTCACTATTGTATAATAGTGAAAGTTTTTTTTGAATCGGTTCAGTAGTTTCGGAGCCTACTCAATACAAACAAACAATCAAATCTTTTCTCTTTATAATATTGGTATAGATTAACAGAGCTACTTTTACTTTCGGACTACTGGTCCCTGCAAAAGAAGAAATAAATCAAAATGGTTGCAGGTCATTAAAATATTGGAAATCCCTGCTTTATAAAGTGGGTTTGTCCGCACAGACACAGACAAAATTCTATAGAAGTTTATGAAAGTTTATATCGCGAGGACGGACCATTAAACGTACAAATCACCTTTTAGTTATATCTATCCTTGTCATTTTCAATAAAAAACTGAAAGAGCAATACTCACAACATAACACTTTTTCATACCTACTACTTTCATTGTCGTAACTACCATTAGATACTCGGAACCAACATTGAAACCAATATAAATTTGTCCTTTTGCGGAAATCGAACTCTCGACCAAGCACAGGCGAGCACTCCGGTGTAGAGAAATTTTCTGACGGAAGAACTCAATAACACTATTGGACCCGTGAACCCCAGAGCACTTGAATTGGCATGTACTGTGTACCAGTTTAGTTAAGTACTTTGTTTTCGTGTCGATTGATTCTAATTAAATTTTGTTCGGCCAGTAACGTTAAAGTAGGTTGTTGAGCAACCTGTACGAACAGCTCTATCATTGGCCACGTTTGAATCTTTGACGGTGTAGGTTTTGCAAGACGGTGTAAGGTAAGTATTAAAGAGATGAAGCATGTCCCGTGAAGGGGCTCCACTTTGGCATTTCGTTTGGGATGGCTAGAAAAATCCCCATTTAGCCAAAATTATTTTTACAGCGGCCAACCTGGGTCTCCAATCTTTTGTTAGTTGGTATATCTTTTCTTTTTTTGCTGTGAAATGGATTTCTTCTTTACTCTAGTCTAGGTCACAGGTGACAGAGACAAAGTCGACGATGGAATGAGGTTACCCAGAAGAAGCCTGTTAACTCTAACTTTGAAGAGATTAGGGTTGAATGAGTTCGGAAACACAGACGCAGGCAGAGAGTTCCACTCTTTTGCTGTGCGCATTACAAAAGACGATTGAAAACGCTTGGTGCGTTTTGGTGGAATAGCAACCAGGTAGGGATGGTAACCTACAGGGCGTCTAGATAACCCATGGTAGATGGGGGCCGATGGGATGAAGTGGAATTCATGGGTATACTTGCCAAAGTACATTTGGCATTACATATATGGCATGCCGAGGTTGGTCTGTGGGTGGGTTACCATCTTAACATACCGAGACTCCTCCGCGCCTCGGAAAGCACGTTAAGCCGTTGCTCCTAGCTGTCATTTGGAGATATTTGGCAGTCGTTACGGATCCTCAGAAGCCAGAAAGTCTGACACCAGTTTTGCCAAGAAGTGCGATGTTACCCAGTGTAATATGTTGTGGGGTCTGGTAGGTAGCCGCTGCATGTAAAATACTGGTATTCAGTTGAAGCAGATTCGACTGGACGCCGATTCTAATATAGTTGGGAAAAAGGCTAGGCGGATAGTGATGAATATGATTGCATTATCTGGTAGAATATGATTGCCTGGTAACCAACCAGACAAACTTCCTACCAGACAACCTTTGGAAGGACTGAGATGACTTTACAAAAGGAGGTGGTCTGCGGTATACTGCAACAAAATCAATTAAACTTTGTTTTTAAATTCAAAATAGACAACAAAGATGCAAAAAATACATCCACAGGAACATAAACACATTTTACAATTTCAGTCGAACACATAAGCATTTTCCAACAAAAAAGCAGATACCAAGAATTTTCCAGTGCCCAGCGTGCTCGATCGACTGGCGACTGAACAAAATGTTGTTTTTCCTAAAATGACAAGAATGTCATAGGCACAGTCGTATGTTTGATCGCTGGCTGCACTACAAAGCAAAGCTTGTGATCGAAGTGAACCAAACAACAAAAAACCGAAAAGAAGTACGGAGGACGAAAAAATAAATTGGCTTGACGAAAAAATGTATTTACACATGTACATATGTTACTATTGGACTACATTGCTTTAACTGAGTGATTCTTATCTTACTGATGTTTAGGTATCCAACTAATTATTTTTAGAGTTTAGAACCCGAATTTAATCATCTGATTGATTGATTTGTTATCTACAAATCAATCAATCAGATGATTAAATTCGGGTCAAGAACCAAACAAAATCGCGTTTCTTGCTAACTTTATTTTAATTTTCTGTTCTTATTTTTTGCATTAGTAATGCACTATGAATATTTTAACAGTCTACTTACTACGATTCATGAGAAACAGTCCTCTAACAGACAGACGGACGGACGACGGAGGATTAATAATAGTGTTCTAGGGAAAATCTTTGGCTCCAGAACCCTAAAAAATAAACCTAAATCTAGCCTACCCGATAATCTTTGAAGCTTTATTCTTGACTCAAAAGCAATCTTTCAAGCCGATCAATATTATAAAACTTTTCCGTTACGGAGCAACTCAGTGACTGAGTGATTGACAGACAACGCAGTGGTCGTAGAAAGCTGAAATTTCGCATATAGCCTCCATGGGGAATGCAGGATTTTCCGAAATTCCTACAGGAACAGGAAAATACGGGATACAGACGTACGAAGTCGCGGGCAAAAACTAGTTATCGTGTATAATTCTATTCCCAAAATTTTGCGAGACAATAGAAAGTATAAAACTTATCGAAGAAAAATCGGTTCCGTTCCGAAACTGATAGACAAGAGATGTGGACCTGTGTCGGGTCCAAATCTTATTTTCAACTGGCAAAAACATTGCACTGCTTCTTACATTAGGGTTTGTGAAAATTGAAACTAAATGTTTATGAAAATAATGTATGTAAACAACACAATAACTAACGCCTCTGAAGACTTACAATTTCAGTCTCTATAAAATGTAAACTTAACACTACATTTTGATTTAGTGTTTTACACTTTACTATCTTATTTTTCCTGTAACTATCAAACATGTGTGGTTTAAAGCATATTATTTTTCAAACATTCCTAAAAAGCTACTCCCGACATTAAATATTAACAAAACCACACACGATAAAAAATATCCCGCAAACGGCCGATACGAACAACACTAGCTGCATAAACCCGGGATAGTACCCCGGGATAGCACCCCGGAAGGGATGCGTGTTCGTAGATAACTAAAGAAAGTGTCGAAGGGTCCGTCTACGACGTCACACACTATCTGCCGCCTCACAGTCATTAACGGCAGTGTTGTTGTCCGAACTTATTATCGTTTAATTTATGACCACACATTACCGCTTAAGGCGCCATTAAGCCGCTCCGGGAAAGACCCCGGGAATAAATAAACCGGGAAAGTTCACATGATGAACACCCCTAACTCGTTTCGCTCGAGGCACGTGCAATCGTTAATTTTGCCCGTCACAGATCATAAACTGTTTATTGTTTTCTATTAGCCGTCGAAAGTTTCATAATTTATTTTAATGGCTGTAGCTAGAGATACGTACAAAGTGCTCTCTCTATTGTCATTTTTATGGCGAATAAAACTTACCTTGAGTGGCGCGTCCTTGATTAGGTATTATCTGGATAATGTTTGTTTGAGCGTAACTTAGTGAAACGTTTTGAATAAAAATTAGGAAATGTACTTATATAACTTTTTAATACCACTTGTATTTATCGATCAAATATACCTGCATAACAATTTCATTGAACTGAGAAACATAAAACACGTTATTTACACATAAGCATTATTTGGTTATTCACAGAACCAAAAAAAAAACCACCCAATAAAAATAAACTTTCCACAAAACATAATGTAATTCATAAACACACAACTATCTTATAACTATCAAAGAGCCGTATAAAATAACGTAACATCAAGCCCACTCGATTTTCTATAATATCAATCAAAACCGAGCATCATACTTAGTATCGTAACGATATCAAGATATAGGTAATTCAAGGGCTCATAGAAATTCAAATGTTGATAGAAATACATGAAGCACACTTTCCCACTAAAGTTTTCTCAATAATATTGTTACATTATATAGTACAACATTTCGCCAGTGTTCTCTGTAGCGGTAAGCAGGGGTGTATGCTGTACCTCATCACCTGGCTATATCTCATGTTACAAGTGGAGACCGCGAATGATTTTGCGAGACCAGACAGTAGGGATAAGACATCTGACTTATGACTCGTACACAACTAAATTGAATTACTATTATCAAACAATTTGAATACAAAATAATAGGAGAATTTGAACTGTATAATTTTATCTACATTTCTTAAAACCTAAAAAAAAACAAGACGTAGCAAGCTTTTTAAAATCTTTGATAAATTTAAGTTACTCTCTAGTCACACCATAGTGAATTTGCGGCATCGAAAATAACTTCAAAAGCAGAACAATAAAAAAACAGTGGAAAAATATAGAACTCACATAGTTTTCAATATTTCCACAGATTTTATTTATTTTTTTACAAGTAGTACCATCTTCCAAATAAGTATTCATTCATGTAGAATGTAGATTTTGGTAGTAGTCGAATATATGTTTAATAAACTACGAAAATAGATGACAATCATTAATAAAGTCACGAACTCAAATAAAAGATAGTCGTACGACAACAATAGGAGGCGTTTCTAATCTCTAATGTCACAGACGAACAAACAAATCACATGGCCACATGGTCACTGTTTCGAACAAAAGGAAAACATCCCATAATTATTATGGAACGTGGTTTCTCCCCTATACCATAGACAGTGCCTTTTTATCGTCTTTGTCGGCTCGAGTTCAAGTTAAGTCAATGGTTTATTGATCTTTTTTTTTTTTGTTGTTGAATTTCTTAATGAATTTTATAGAATTTATTGCTATTTGTCTCTAACCATTTGATTGACTGGCGTATTTTTTTCTTTTTGGCTGTGCGGTGAGCCTAGCAGGATTTTACATGGATTAAAATGACGAACTTCAATATCATCTCTTCTTCGTCAAGTCTTACATATTTAAGAAGTCCTTAGACATTCGGTTTAGGCCGTGCGTTGTCCGTCAGTGAATTTAAGATTTATTATGAAGTAGTTGAGAACCCTAATTCTTCTTTATTGCGATTTCCGTTGCCACAAAACTCTTCGAGCTTTAAGAGATACATTATATCAGATACATTAAAGGATTTCCGCTGTTGTAGGACGATATAAATGGCACAGTGTGTAATCACACAAAGCAGAGCCACACAAAAACTTGGGAGTTCGACAAACGATGCCGACTCTCCCCTTAATAGGAAGTTAATTGAATTACTTACTCCATAGAGGAGAATGGGCATCCTTTAGTAAAGCCACTGATATAGGGAACAATAATATGGTGGGTTCAATTACGGATCAATTTATTTGTCACATATTCAAGATGGAGTAGTGGCTACAATTAAATGTAATCGAGTCTATGTCTATTATCAATAAAAATTGTATTTTTAGTAGGTACTTTATTCAAGTAAGTTAAACTAAAGAGTTAAAATTATTTGTTGATGAAAACTTTAAAAGTACTGTATATGCTGATTTTTTTTACACCGATTTAAAACTAAACTACTCATCGATGTCATTTGATTATTTATCTGAAAAATGTGCGATTCCTGTGGCATAAGTCATAAGAGACACCACGGGTTATAGCTAGTTTTATATTCTATTTTAGGTTCTATTTTAAATAAGGAGATAAAATCGAATATAACGTCACAAATTGGATGGTGTGGGTAATAGCTTACTATATTCAGTAACAAATGAAATTCGGTTTATTACGAAAATGGAACAGAATTTATGATTTTGAAGGATGAAAGGTAAAATAAAAATCATATTATTAAATTGGTATATGTATTCCCGTACTTGGTTATTCCTCTAAAATCTGTTGCTTTACAGCAGGAGATTATAATACAACCTTATTCATACTTAAACATCGCGATACCACGGACGAATCTGACTAAACTACATTCAGAGAAGAAAAATATACAAGAACGTATTTACTTATATGAAATATAGCTAGGTACGAGCTGTATTGCTCAGAGAAATACGACAGTGACGCCACCTGTCATGTTAAACATGAGCTACCGACCCGTTGACTGACACTGCACAAAGTGAGGTAAGGAATCCGTATTCACTCCAAAAGGTATCAAGCATACGGAAGGTCTTTGCAATCTCATGTATGTGTTGTCATCCAGTCTAGAATGTTAGGAGTTCCTAAGAAAGGACCTGTCTAGTGCACTGTAAGACTTATTCTGTTTGCATGAGGCATTTAGTAAAGAGGTGTGTCACTACGGGGGACCCCGGTAATCCGGCCCCAGTCTAATCCATCGCTCCCTGTCATCCCACATACCTATCACTGTGCACAAAATTTGTTACGTCAAATCTTCACTGATGCACTAATGTTAAACAAATCTAATTTTATCACTTCTGCCCGCGACTTCGTCCGCGTGGAATAGTTACTTTACCCCCGATTTTGAAACTCCCAGCCCGATCGGTTTAAAATTGACAAAGTTTCATACACCCTATTTTATCCCCTTGGGGGTAAAATTAATCAAAATCCTTTCTTAACGGATGCCCACGTCATCACATCTACCTGCATGCCAAATTTCAGCACGATCCGTTCAGTGGTTTGGGCTGTGCGTTGATTGATCACTATGTCAGTCAGTCACTTTTGAGTTATATATATTTAGACTTCCGGGCTATAAGGGATCTGTGGCAGTACTGTATAATATAACACAGCCCTACAAAACGTTTGTCGAATTACCAGCGCTCCAGTATATTAGCCAATGTGTGAGAGTATTTAAAATGATTTTGTCCGTTGATCCCATAGTCGGCTCTGAGGCTCTCTCCCCGACCGTATGAAAAATGGAACGTTCTGATTGGACTAACTGGCCAAAGTGGTCTATCTGTTTATCTGTCAGTCACAATAAATTTTCTCCAAGTTTACTGCAGCGATTCAGTTTGAAAATCACTTTGACCCGACTTGGGAATCGAAGGTTACACGCTCAGCAGTCACGTTTGCTACCACAGGATCAATGGGAAGTTCAAAAATCATATACGTAGTCATATCCTAGCTGGAATGGGTGCGTGTGTACCCTTGTGTAAACATAGCACATTCATCCCATACACTTCCATATTGACCTCCTCTATAGAGCATGGGTTCCACGATAAGCGACGATCTTTCGGGATAATACATGCATATAGTCACTTGACAGGGTGAGATGATCGCTTGGTATGTTATCAGTATTTAAGGTGTACGTTACCCCAACAAGAAAGTATCTCCTAGAGTTATATGAGTAGAACGTATAGTTGGTGCCTTATCTGCTGTAAATGTGCCCTCACATAAAAAATGTGTGCCCCCTGTCGATTTGAAAAAAAATCGTAAAAACGATTCTTGCTGGGGTAACGTTTTTCTAGCAGGAAAATTCTAAACGAATGATCGGAGAGAGAAAAATTGTGCATGGCCAGAGAGCACACATGTGTGCCAAAATGTGCCCCCAAAAATAAAATCTGTGCCCCTTCAGATTTTCGAGATATTGCATTTCCTGCTGGAGTAACGTTTTGATGAATCGTATAATGTTTAAACTATTGCGTGTGCCCCTGTAGAATAAACATACACGAGTAGCTCTTAATATGTGCCCCTTGTGCCACCAATTAGATTTAAGAAAATATTTATAGTTTTCAAGTTATCGCGGTTTTATGAAAACCCGAAAAAACATCGCAGCGCCTAAATGAGACAAGGCATAAGTTTGCTGAAAACTGTATTTGGTCCTTCTTGACGCTAGTAATAACAACACAAAGTTTCAATACTGTTCATGCATGCGTTTTTGAAAAAAGTCAAAACGATGGTGTCGTAACTTTGGCGGCAAAATACAAGGAACTGGCTCAATTCCAGATGTGTAGGTGTAAACCAAAATCGTGTGCCTTTAGTCAAAAATATATGGTGAAAATATTGAGCTTGGAATGTTTCGCATTAAGTAAATATAAACAAAAAACCAAAATATGTAAATAATGGCTGGTTATCCGACCAAATTCCAATGACTACTAAAAAGCGACTGATTCATACATATCGATGACCTTCTTTATTGGACGTATTATACCTATGTTTTCCGTACAGTCACATTCAAAAGTTTTGGGGGCTAATTAAAAAATATATTAAATGTACCTTTAGACTATATTAATGAAACAGCTTGTTGATGTGGAAATTATTATTTTTTGGCGTAGGAACAAAAAAACAAAACAGAAAAAGTCATTCCTACACCTTTATGAACTTGAAATATTATTAAGAAGTATAATCATCAATACAAATTTTGATGATTATACTACTTAATAATATTTTAATCAACATATAACCTAGCAATGGCCTGCAAATTGCGAAAAACGTAAGAAAATTTGAATTTCGTGGGCTGGTTGGAGCATTCACCTTAACCAAATAAATGTTGGTAACTACAGTTTTGAGTTGTATTTAGTGTATACCTATAGTCAACCGCACAATGATCTGCGTGTATGAACAACGTGTTTCTATTTTGTATGTCGTATTACGTACCTATGAGGTATTTATAATTTTATTATTAACCAGCAATTACATTAAAGCTGATTATGTAGTGTCACATAATTTTGATTTGATGGCGTTTTAGATATATAAGTGTCATTCCACAGTCAGGTGATAATGTTGTTACGTATATGGGATAAATGTTTGGCCGAGTGGCACCGACTTACGAATTATAGGTGCGGGTTCAAACCCAGCCAGGCGCATTACTTTGTGTGATTAAATTCATCACCACTGCTCTCAAAACGGTGAAGGAAAACATCGTGAGGAAACCGGCATGTCCTAAAACCAAAAATTCGAAGACATGTGCCATTCACAAACCCGCACTGGGCCCGCGTGGTGGATTACGGCCCATTCCCTCTCCTAGAGAGGAGGCCTGTGTCCCAGCAGTGGGAACGTTAAAAGGCTGATTGTGCTTACGTTTATTTATAGCCAAATACCATCAGATAATTTTTGCACATTCGATGTTTACAGTTATATCTTTATGCGGTTTACTATACTAGCACACTTTATCTGAATCTATGTATAAGCAAATTACTCGTAGGAAAATTATTTATCTGTGATTTCAAATTTAATATTTTTTTACACAATATTATACTTATACTTACTTAATACCAAACTGTGATTTTTTGTGATGCGAATTTACTAATTATATGTTAGACTTAGATGAAAAACTGATCTTTGACTTAAATAATAATAACTACACAACATACAAATAATTTCTAATATTTGTAGGTAGGAAATTTGATCTGTGATTTGATGCAATAGTGATTAATTTTTAAGAATTAAAATTAACGGAATAAAAATAATAATTTCCAAATCAACAAGCTGTTTCATTTATATAGTTACAGGGTGCATTTAATATATATTTTTAACAAGCCCCCAAAACTTTTGAACGCGACTGTACAGACAACAGCTTAGGTATAATACGTCCAATAAAGAAGGTCATCGATATGTATGAATCAGTCGCTTTTTAGTAGTCATTGGAATTTGGTCGGTTACCAGCCGTTATTTACATATTTTGGTTTTTTGTTTATATTTACTTAATGCGAAACATTCCAAGCTCAATATTTTCACCATATATTTTTGACTAAAGGCACACGATTTTGGTTTACACTTACACATCTGGAATTGAGCCAGTTCCTTGTATTTTGCCGTCAAAGTTACGACACCATCGTTTTGACTTTTTTCAAAAACGCATGCATGAACAGTTTTGAAACTTTGTGTGGTTATTATTAGCGTCAAGAAGGACCAAATACAGTTTTCAGCAAACTTATGCCTTGTCTCATTTAGGCGCTGCGATGTTTTTTCGGGTTTTCATAAAACCGCGATAACTTGAAAACTATAAATATTTTCTTAAATCTAATTGGTGGCACAAGGGGCACATATTAAGAGCTACTCGTGTATGTTTATTCTACAGGGGCACACGCAATAGTTTAAACATTATACGATTCATCAAAACGTTACTCCAGCAGGAAATGCAATATCTCGAAAATCTGAAGGGGCACAGATTTTATTTTTGGGGGCACATTTTGGCACACATATGTGCTCTCTGGCCATGCACAATTTTTCTCTCTCCGATCATTCGTTTAGAATTTTCCTGCTAGAAAAACGTTACCCCAGCAAGAATCGTTTTTCCGATTTTTTTTCAAAACGACAGGGGGCACACATTTTTTATGTGAGGGCACATTTACAGCAGATAAGGCACCAACTATACGTTCTACTCATATAACTCTAGGAGATACTTTCTTGTTGGGGTAACGTACACGTATTTAAGGGATACAGCAGCTGTCTAAACAACTGACATTTTGTCCGGAATAAAACGCTTAGTAGCAGAGTTTCCTGGTTGGGAAAATTCTGCCGCTAGGCAGTTGCTGTGTTTGGTTTCAGTTTGGGCCAGTAAAATGATATATTTATATGCGGAACCCCATAACTACGCCTGTGTTGGCCGCCCGTCTGTGTGACACAGGGGCTCTATCATAAACCACAATAGATAGTATCTATTGATTCCTATCAAACGTATTTTTTTCACTTATTGGTATGGAAATCTTCGTGTTCGACTCACACTGAGCCGGTATTTTTTTACTTTGGCTCTACGATTGAAATCCTTTTAATAATGCAATAATCCTTTGGCCAAAATGACCGGACTATTTATTAGTTTAAATTACTTTCTCTCTCTCATAATATCTTTGACCAGCCGAATTTTAGTATATCTAGTTTAAATATTTACTAAATGGTCTTATATTTATGTGATGGCCACTTCCTTGCCAACACAAGAAATAGTAGCACAATGCTGCTTTCGATCAAAATTATAGCCTGCGTGTGTAGCCTGCGTAACGGTAGGAAGAACAGTACTTGTAACAAAGTATGTGAAGGTACATATGTATATGCCATTGATGATAATAGAAAATTAGAGAGTATTTCTATTAGTATTATACATGAAGGAATTTAGAATCAAAGATTATATTTTAACATCGTGCAAACAGACTATGTAACCTCTGTATCAAGATAATCCATAGTATAATCGAAGGCCTATTTTTTTATATTTAATAGGCTTCCTATATAGAAACGCAGCATATATACTTATACTTTACAGAACTAAAACGATCCTTTCTGCATATGGACTACTAAAACTTTTGCCAAACACTAAACACTGTCACATTCTTACGACTACTTATTTATGCCTTACTAAATCGATTTAAGGCTATAAAAACACCACATTACGAAGTTTAATTGGAATAAAGATTGCTATATGTGGTAAGGCGTTTTGGAAAACAAGGCCCTTCTTTGAAAATTCCCTTGGGAAAAAAATACTCCTCAACTTTTTGCCCAGAAATAGTCGCACAGGCGGTCACCCACGACTCAATGAATTCTAGATTAATCTTCTAGGAAAAAAAAATTAAAACGTTTTAATAACGATTGCTTGAACACAAGCCGCTTGAACAATCAAGGTCGGTTTTAATAGCAAATAAACTTCTCAACTAATCACTTCTAATTGAAGGCAAACTTGTCAAAGAGCTTTATATTTTGTCTGTGTAGATTTTATAATTAATTTTTCGTGACTGGTCTGTACCTTGTTTGTAAATTATAGGTATAATAATACTTGTTATTGACCTTTCATATAACACAAATATTTTTTGTATTTTCTTCCGATTATTAGGTAACATTACAGTAATACTCTATAAGCATTTATGTAGGTGTATTTTACACCCACATTAGCCAGGTCCCATCATTATTACGTCATAAGAATATTGCCTTTGTGGAATTACTAGCTTGCTCCAGTTTTCAGATTTTATTGAGGCAGATGTCACTCGCATAGACCCCATGTGTGTTTTACGCCAAAAAGACTAACACTGTGATTAAACTAATAGTTTATATAACTTTGAAAAATTAAAAAAAAAAACAACAGTTAAACTCATCTACACTTGCAAACATAACAAATCTAATGAAACGAAAAGAACAAAATACAGATATATGAATCGCGGGTGTAAAAAAATTGCAACAGTATATTGTTTTTCCTCTAGTTTTCTAACAGACAATTGGCATGGACAACTTAAATAGAAAGGGAACACAACATACAACATTACATGGAAAATTAAATACAGTCGAGTCTAAAAAAACTACCAGGAGGCCAGAATTATGCAGAAGTCTTAATTTTCTGTGAATACTGGTGAATACATAATTACTGATTGTAATGCCATAAATGCCATAATGCCATTCTATATGCCATAAATATACACCCAGCAACGTATTGTATTTATGTACATTCTTACTCTTTTTCCAACCGTGTCTCTTACAAAGGCATTTATTTAATACTAGCTTCTGCCAGCGACTTCGTCCGCGTGGAATAGTTACTTTACCCCCGATTTTGAAACTCTCAGCCCGATCGGTTTAAAATTGACAAAAGATAGACATGCTGTTTCGGGATATTTTTTAGATAATTTTATGTACAACATTTCCTTAATACATGATTTCTATGTAACTTTAACCATTAAGGCTACACACGCGACGGAAGCTTAAAAAATGGAGTAACTTCTTCCGTTTTCCCAACATTTTCCTTCACTGCTCTGCTCCTATTGATTGTAGCGTGATGAAAAGTATACTATAACCTGCCCAGGAGTATGAAGAATAATTGCACCAAGTTTCGTTAAAATCGGTCGAGTAGTTTTTGTTTCTATAAAGAACATACAGACAGACAGACAGACAGACAGACAGACAGACAGACAGACAGACAGACAAAAATTTTACTGATTGCATTTTTGGCACCAGTATCGATCACTAATCACCCCCTGATAGTTATTTTGAAAATATATTACATGTACAGAATTGACCTCTCTACAGATTTATTATAAGTATAGATTTGCTATTAATTAAATATCCTGTTTTCCGGGAATCTTGTTCCGGCTTTTGGGGAACCATGTAATATGAATGCCTATCAAGACGTTTATGCCTCCAAATGATTTTAATTATTTATTATTTTGCTAGGTTTTGAAAAGCAATTGTGCCCGCGTAAAAGAAGGAAAAGGAAGCGTCCTGCCAGGATAAAAAAAAAACAGGTAGACCATAAATTATTCAAGATAATTATGGCCTACCTGTGTGTCAAGTTTATTAAACACCAGTTTCTTAAAAATCCGTTCTTCTAATGAAGCGTAATTTCTTGACAACCATACACACCTGCCCTTTTATAATATTACTAGGATAGGTTACCAATAGGTCTTAGCTCTTTCAGAAACTACCTTGGGGTCAGCTTCCAGTCTAGCTGACTACAGCTAAGTATCAGTATTTTATTTGGAACGACTGCGAAAAACACACACTTTAGCCAGACTAGTTTCGGCCCTGGTTGAATCCATGATTCGGAGCGAGGAGGCAAAGGCGGTCACCTCTGTCTGCGAAGTCGTAATGCTAGCGAACAAGGAAGCAGACTGCTCGAGAAAGAGAGAAACTTCACGCCACAGCCGCTGCAACAGATGAAGACGCCCCAGGCATCGGGAATCGTATAGGGCGATTTTCGGCCACCGTCGCGGCGGGCCTGCGGATGGCGAGCTATGGGTAGCTTGCCGTCAAAGACGGCGCGGCGTATTCCACGCGCGCCTCAAAGAGATGTCAACAAAGATGAGTCGGCCCCATAGGGTCAGTCCCTGCAAGGATTGCGGAATTTGTTCGAACGAGTCTGGAACGCAGAGGGAATTAGGAGGAAAACGGGTGGGTTTAGTCAGTAATAGTCTGACACTCCCTTCCGCTCCACCCAGAGCGGAAGAACTTATTTGATGATGAAACTCTCAGCCGGTTTAAAATTGACACAGTTTCATACAAACGTTCACCACTATTTTATCCCCTTGGGGGTAGAATTAATCAAAATCCTTTCTTAGCGGATGCCTACGTCATAACATCTACCTGCATGCCAAATTTCAGCCCGATCCGTTCAGTGATTTGGGCTGTGCGTTGATAGATCACTATGTGTGTGTGAAATATGTACAACTTACATCAAAAAGAGAAATGAAAGTTAAGCTGAAATGCCTGTGCAAAATTATATTATAATAACCTATACCTACTTCACTTAAAAATAAATACCTATAACTACGTATAACTAATTAGTAAAATAACTACTAATTAATAAAAGTATCTACGCTTTTACCTACTTAATACTAAAAATACAGAACATAAATTAGCCAAAACTAACCTATCGGTATCTAACAATCTATGCTCCTACTTCTACTACTACTTCACCTAAAAAGAAACAAAATTGAAACTATTAATAATTTGTAATTTGAACGAATATTTAAACATTACCAAAATAACTAATAAGTACCTATTTTATAAAATAGCAACAAAAGTTACACAAAAATAATCACAATAACATCTTACAGCATGATTCAGTATTAAAGCGCGACGGCGCGATGGCTTATAATTGTATTCATGTACCTATAAGTTTGGTGTTTCTATACCGATTTCTATGATTCTTTTTTTATTGAATAGGTAATAATGTTAACTTTTTTTAATTAGGGATGAGTGAGAGTATTATAAACGTAAGAGTAAACAAATATAATCAGAAAGCTCCGAACTGCTAAGCTATCGGGATTTACACGTGTTATTGTGGGTCACCCATAAAAGATAGACATATGCTGTTGTGGGATATTTTTGAGATAATTTTATGTAGAACATTTCCGTCATACATGATTTCTATGTAACTTTAACCATTAAGGCTACACACGCGACGGAAGCTTAGAAATGGAGTAACTTCTCCCGTTTTCTCAACATTTCCCTTCACTGCTCTGCTCCTATTGATTGTAGCGTGATGAAAAGTATACTATAACCTGCCCAGGAGTATGAAGAATAATTGCACCAAGTTTCGTTAAAATCGGTCGAGTAGTTTTTGTTTCTATAAAGAACATATCGACGGTTAAAAGGAAGTAGGGCATAAGCGACATTTTGGTCAAAAATGAGTTATATATGCCATCCTACGTAAAATTTTCCGCTCTTTCGAATGCGCTTACTCTCGTGGCTCTACGATGAGTTTTTTGGCGTTTATGCCCTAGCAAAAAAAATCGTTTTCATAGTATTAGTTTTCGTAACCGACGAAAATTCAAGTAATTTTTGCTACAAAGGTGCTTGTGCCCCTACAAAAATGACTTATTTTGTGTTTGTTGTCGGTAATGCTTTTTTACTTCATAAGGGTGTCGAGCTTTCGGTTGTTTATGACTTTTAAGCTTTTCCCTCACAAAGTACAAACGTTGTTTATAACCTACTTCCATTTCGTAATTTAACATAGCTATGGCGCTTGTACCCTATATAAGAAATTCATTTTCATATTACTCTGTCAGTTATACCCTATTACCAATCAATACTTTATGGAAGCTATGCAGGTTATGCTCCATTACCTAAATTTATTTTAATATCACACTGTTGGTTATACCTTACTTCCGCGTACAATATAAATACAGTTTTGTCGATAATACCTTATTACTTAAATTAAATTACATATCATGGTGTCGATTATAACCACATTATAACCTACTTCCACGTTCTACAATCATACTTATACGTCACTTATACTACAATACCCAATAAGCTTTTTATTATTTACTATTATGTTTGTTACCTTTTTAAATGTTTAATATTACGGATACATACCAAGTGTTCGTAATTAATTCTGAAGTTCCCTACCTGCTAGCTGCAGTATTAGCTACCTACCCATCATCATCATCATCATCAACAGCCTGTTGCAGTCCACTGCTGGACATAGGCCTCTCCAACTGCACGCCACTTAGATCTATTTTCGGCTTCTCGCATCCAGTTTCTGCCAGCCGTCCTGCGCAAATCGTCACTCCACCGTGCGTCTCGGCAAACGTAGTGTAGAACGTCCTACATTACGTTTGCTGAGACGCGGTCTCCACTCTAGAACTCGTTTACCCCAACGGTTGTCGGTTAATATGGCCAGCCCACTGCCACTTCAGCATACTAATCCGGTAGGCTATATCGATGACCTTGCTTCTCTGACGGATCACCTCATTTCTGATGCGATCCCTCAGAGACACACCGAGCATAGCCCTTTCCATAGCCCACTGAGCGACTTTAAGCTTGTAGACCATACGAGCCTTCAGTCTCCACGTTTCTGCTCCGTATGCCATGACGGGTAGGACGCACTGATTGAAGACTTTCGTCTTTAGGCACTGTGGAATCGACGATGTAAAGACTCGACGTAGCTTCGCAAACGTTGCCCAGCCTAACTGAATTCTTCTATTCACCTCGCCCTCAAAGTTGTTACTACCTAACTGCAATGTCTGCCCGAGGTACACATATTTTTGAACAACTTCAAGAATTGTACCGTGAATCGCAATCGGTTCCGGTAGAACATTTTCGTTGAACATGACCTTGGTTTTAATAAAGTCAAAGTCAAAATGTTTACTGCGAAACAATGTTTATGTTACAGAAAAGTCAGCAAGATCATTCAGCATCTGTTGTAGGTCCTGCAGCGTTTCTGCCATGATGACGATATCATCTACAAATCGCAAGTAAGAGATGTATTCGCCATTGATGTTAATGCTACGTTCGTTCCAGTTCAGCGTCTTGAACATATCCTCCATTGCATTAGTGAATAATTTCGGGGAAATAACATCCCCTTGTCTCACTCCTCGATGCAACGGTATGGGACTTGTTTGCTGATTCTGTACTTGAACGGACATGGTGGCGGCCTCGTAGAGACATCTCATCACTTGGATGTATCGCCAGTCTACTTGGCAGCGCTGCAGGGACTTCAGAACAGACCAGATTTCAACCGAGTCAAAGGCCTTTTCATGATTCACAAATGCTAGACACAGGGGCTGATTATACTCTTCGGTCTTCTGTATAATCTGCCGCACTGTGTGGATGTGGTCTATGCGGCCGTATCCGCTCCGAAACCCAGCCTGTTCTGGTAGTTTGAATTCGTCGAGCTTTCGCGCAAGACGGTTCATAATCACTCTTGAAAACAGCTTATAGACGTGGCTTTGAAGGGATATGGGTCGATAGTTCTTCAATAAGATCTTGTCTCCCTTTTTGAAGAACGGAGTAGAAGTGTGGTTATCTTAACCACACTTCTACTCCACGCCTCTGAAATTCTCCCTTCAAACAGGACAGCGTTAAACAGCTTCTGGAAATCCCTCAGTACGGGTTTACCTCCAGCTTTCAGCAGCTCTGTGGTAACGCCGTCTTCTCCAGGGGCTTTTCCATTTTTAAGCTGCCCAAGAGCGATCTCGATTTCGCCAATACTGACTTATTTATTTATTAAAACTTTACGCACTAGTAAAAAAACACTGTAAAAAGCGGACTTAATGCCATAGGACTTCTGGCAGGTCTTCGGTTAAATGGCGTGTCAATGTGGCTCTAGAACCCTCATTTTTGGGATCAGGACGAGATGCATGCGATGCGTATAACCGGCTATAGAAGTCCTCCACTTCCTAAAAGACTACTGGCTTCAAAGAAACAACTTCTCCACTTGCTGTGGTCAACTTCATCAGGTGGCTTCTTCCAAGAGACTGTATGAACACCTTTGACCCCCGATTCTGCTCGATTGCTCTTTCAACCGAAAGAACATTAAGCCCCGGAGGTCCTGTCGTACGTGCTTGTTGATCTCTCAGTTTAGAAATCGCTTTGCCGACGAAGTGACGGGTGGGCTTTCACGTCATTCCTTCATTAGCCCTAAAGTCCTTTCTGAAAGCTTGAACTTCTTGCCCTTACGCTGCATATCACAGTATCTCGTAACCTTTTCCCTGAGGACCCAAATCACATTTTAGAGGTTCTGGTTTACGTCTGTTGTGGTTTCCACGGCAGCGAATCGGTTTTACAGGTTTGCCTGGAACGTTTCAGATCATGCCATGGTTTGGAGCAGAGTTGGTCGGAGTCTGGACTTCATCAGATGGACACGTTCGGCCTTGAAGTTAATATTCAGAGAGCCTCGGACAAGTCGGTGATCGCTACAGGTATTGAACCTATTGATCACGGAGACGTCTCTGAATATATGCCTCTTGTCATTCATGATGAACAAACATGATATCGATATCTCATGTTTGGTCATATTGTCGGGGCTTTGCCACGTCCACTTCCTTTGGGTCTGTTTCTTGAAGGAGTTCATCAAGAACAACCCCTCCCGTTCGAGGAAGTTGACGAGGATTTGCCCCCTATGATTTCTGCTTCCAAATCCATGGTATCCTATTACCTATTCGCAGCAATACTGTACTCCCACTTTGGCATTAAAGTCAACATGACAACGATATACTATGTCTTTGTAGTGAAGTGGAGGGCTCTCGATATGTCATCGAACATATTTTCCACTTCGTCGTCCGAGTGTGTCGAGGTTGGTGCGTACACTACCTTGAGGCTATACCTCTCGGTGAGCTTCACAATAAGGTACGCTACCCTGTTCGACACACTTAACATTTCCACAAAGTTGTTAGATAGGACTTGTTTACCAGAAACCCAACGCCGCCTTGCGATTGTTGGTCTCCCTCACGGAAGTGGGTGACATGAAAATGACTATAATGACGAACTATCATCTTTGAAATCTACTATTTAGTGTAAATTAGAATCATTTGAACGGGTAGGGTATACTGAAACAGGCCCCTAAGACTAAGTATCCTTAGTCTTTTTGTATGAAAATCGACTAAAATACTTCACCCTATTTTACGAGTTAGGGACAAAATTACAGTGCAGTGTTATACCCGTTTTAGCTCTTATCCTGATGAAGGATCGTGTTGGTGGCGCTACTTCGTTATTTTTGGGGTGTCTTTTCATCCATATTTCCATAGACTCACGCAATGCCAAATGTTGATTATCCTTCTTTTCCTTTGCTTTCAAGCGACATTGTGCGTCACTAATGTCTTATATCCTGGTATTGTTTTGAAAGCCGACTGTTTCTTGTGCTCTATTAGCTTCCATACAACCACTGTGAAAAGTACCTTATCCTTCTTTTCCTATAACACTTATTGAACTGTCTAGTCTCTTATACCCTTTTACCTTGCTGTGTGAGAAATCAGTATGTCGCTTAGGCTTCTTATCCTTTAATATTTTACTTTGTCATTTGTATCTTATGCCATATTTCCTCATTAGAAAATTAAAAGCTATTGTCATAAGCGACAAAAACCACTTTAAATAGCGTAAAATCATTAAAACTAAAAATACCAGTAAATGCTCCATTTTTTTCTGATTTATAACTGTTTTATTTTTCGCGATATCTTAATAAATAACAAAATTACGTCAGTTTTTCTAAAATTTAAAACTTTGAACGGCTCTCCTGAACATTTCACTTTTTGTCGCTTATACCCTATTTCCTTTTAACCGTCGATATGTACAGACAGACAGACAGACAGACAAAAATTTTACTGATTGCATTTTTGGCACCAGTATCGATCACTAATCACCACCTGATAGTTATTTTGAAAATATATTCCCTGTACAGAATTGACCTCTCTACAGATTTATTATAAGTATAGATATAGAAGATATAGATTTCCCATCCAGAGAAAAATAAACCAAAGTCTGGTGTCAGATCTGGCTTCTGAATACTCGAAAAGACTTTCAAAGATATTCAAATGACGCCTTTTGTTTTATTTGATTTCCGTGTCAAGGCGGGACTCATTAGTAATGAATGCTTCCCATCCACGGATCGACCTCAGCAATTATTGCTTGACCTCAAAGGTCAACCACCTACAGCAAATATAATTTACCAACAAGTTTTCTTTGTACGCAAGTGAAATTAAGTACTATTTATGTTAGCCCCTTTCCAAGTAGGTAACATTTTGAACGCTGAGTCGCAATAAATTGTCGTGATAAAGAAACGCAGCAGAATTAAAAAGTAGGCACAGAACAGTGAACAAAATCGCTAATGCATTCCCCTATTTGTTTTCTTTTTGCAAACTTAATGGTTTTTTCGCTTGAAAATGTAGCCGTTCTATGCCAGCACTAGATAACAAATAGCTACGATTAACCGCAGCTTGTCTTAGCTGAAAATAAACTTGGACTTTTAATAATGAAGTCTTTATTTAGACATCATGAATTCATGAGTTCTATGATTAAATAGTTCGTTTTAATTAAGTGAAGTAAGCACCTTAAAACTGGGAAAACTTAATAGAATGTTCCTTATTTGTTACAAATTAATGTAAACCCCCCTATTCTCCTCTTTTCCGAAATCCTACTCTTTTACGATCATGTATACACACAAAAAAACAAACAAACAAACATCCTCTCACCCCAAACGCATACTCTGTCTCCGTTCCGTCGTGGGAAAAATATTACCTAAGAATTTTATTGCTTAAATTGTATATCACAATTCATGGAACATTCTACTGGTTAACAGAATTATAAAGATATCATCACATTCTCTTAGAATTGAAGGTATTTTTTTTTTCAGAAGCTTCGAGTATCTTAAAAAAGCTTTTATATGTATATTTATATAATGTCTTACATTAACCGTATGATCACGTTTTTATATCCCCGACTATAAAGGTATCCACCTAATTTAGTACTATGAGTGCAGCGGAAGAAAATTCACAGAGTCATTACTGAAGGGGTCAAATTCTAAATTCTACCGACAGATATGACATTAAACATGAGTATGTTTGACATGGTTCTATTTACCTATAGACGAAACACGAACGAAAACACTCTCAACCACGTCAATAATAAAGTCGGTTTCGGTACAAAAGATACGCAGATGAGCAAAAAAAGGTTTGTGTTAGAAAAGTATGCTCTATGTTGTGGAATTTAGATTTGGTTTTCGATGTCACGGTTGGTGATCTGTACAGGTACTTACACAAAGGGTTTCAATATATTGTGGCGTTTCTTCCCTGGGCAGTAGGGCACAATTTGCTGCGTAGAGGCATGAGAGATTACCTAGACAGGCGAACGACGATAAGCGCCGAGTCGTTATAGAGGTTGTCGGAGACCCTCAAAATATAAACATGGTCCAGATGTCGCAGATAAGCGAAGAGAGCTTTTTGGCCTAATGGCAGATTACTTGAGTCGAATATGTTACCCGCCCCCTCATGACATGACTTATTGAATGGAAAATTCCTCAAGATCTGATAAAGGCGGGCGTTGTTTGACGCTCTAAATATTTTCATCAATATTGCTATATTCCTCAAATAGGTCATCAGAATAATTTTCAGCAATGCGAATGTAAATTATTTACATTCTAGATTTCATCTGTTATTGGCCTCAAACAGGATGTATTTAATCATTTGAATGAATCCGTTAGGGTAGATTTTCGCTGTGATTCGTTAATTTTAAATATTTGGCTGTTTTACAATTGGAAAATACAAATTGAAACCTGGGTTTCGATTACAATTATGTATATTATCTTCTACAATAATTAGGGTCAATATTATTTAATACTACTCTTTAATAAAGTACTTGTCCTTATTTCAATGGTACAATACTTCAATGTTGATTTTTTTCAGCCAACCATCACAAATAAACTTTCAGCGGAACCATGAGTAAAACTGCACAATAAACCGCCATTTTTATCTCAACGTAGCCTGTAACACCATTCATCGTTATGTACACACCCTGTATTCACGACGTCACGGCACAGACGGCGTCCGTCTAAAACAATGTTAACACATTTTTCTGTTTTGTTACGTTCATTATGATATTCATGAAGCACCGTGTTGGTTTTAAAAATCTATTGTTTTTGTACTTTTAATTACTTTTAGACAACGTGAAATATAGATAAACTAGAGAGTAATTTTGTGATTGACGATTATTTTGATAAAAACGTATTTTTATTGACAATATTTCATAGGTCAAAATACTTCTTACTCTTACTCTTCCATATGTACGAATAACAATACAGAAAGTAAAACAAAAACTTTTTATAAAAAAATACAACCGACTTTTACAAAAAAAAAAAAAAACAAAAAGTACAAAGTGGTTGAATTCAAGCTACCACTAAAAAGTGAAAAAAAAAAAACAAAAAGTATAAAATAACTTTAATTTCGGAAGTCGGTTTTCAAAAAAAGAAAAAGCAACCACAAACTCCGAAATTAAAGTTATTTTATACTTTGTTTTTTTTTTTTCACTTTTTAGTGGTACCTTGAATTTAAACACTTTTCTTTCCCACTGTACCTTCCATTGTTTACGTAGAATGGAAGAACATCATGCATGGTAAAACTTTATAGTGCGTATTTCGCTAACCGAATTTATTTGAGGTTGGTGCATTATGTTTATTGTTCCGATACTTCTCTATATGTCCTCATCTCGTTAGTCAACCCTTTTTTAGACACACCTTTCATACAGTCCCTCAACGTTTTTTAATATTTTCTCCCCTATAACAGCCATCAACGTTCATTCTCAAGATTTTCCTCATGGCTCTTTCTTCATTCCTCGGCATCACATATCAACAAGAGTTTTCATAACTCTTTCAGTTTTTTTTTTTTTTTGATTGGTCTACTCGCAGTTCAGCACATTAAGGCTGGTTACTACTTAACCGGGCAATCCTGTGGTTGCCTTAGATTCTAAGGCCCCCAGCCAGGGCTTAAAACTACTTAAAAACTAAATGACCGCTCGCTAAGGGCATCCCCTGTGGGACACGGGCCTCGGCTTAGCGGGGTCTCATTGAGGGGGGGCAGCAAAGGACAGGCTGGGTCAGATTGATATTATTTAGGGGATTTAACTCTAATGGCTCAGCAGCGCGGGCTGGCTCGTTAGGCAAAAGTCGGGGAGGGTTTTGACGGGGGCGTCGCGATGGACCTCATCGGCGAGGTCGGTATACGGAACGCGTTCTGGGTTTATTTTTCCTAAGAGTGCTGGTTTCCCTACTACTCTCTTGGGTCAGGGTGATGGGATCATCGGGCTCAACAAGGGTATGCCACGGTCGGCGGATCTTGCTGATCTGGGAGGGCGTGTATCGGGTGGCCGATACGATAAGGGGGTTCTGGTGCTTTTCAGCGGACTCTATGAAACGCTTTGAAATACGTTTCATGAACTGTTTGATGGTGGGGATGCGGAGGTCGATATGGAGACGCTCATTTCTAACGTACCACGGGGCTCCCGTAGCCTTTCGGAGAAACCGGTTTTGGATAACCTGCAACCTATGGATCTGGCGGGGCTTAGCGTGTGCGAAGGCTACACACGCATAAGTCATTATCGGACGTATGCACGTGGTGAAAATGCGTAGTTTGCATTTCAGGGATAGCTTGCTGCGTGCGTTCAGCATGTAATGAAGCCTACCGAGAGCACTCTTTCAGTTTTAAAACTTGTCATTATCATGAATACGAGTACATAATTATGTCCGTACAGATAACAAAACGTCAGTGTCATGATATCAATCAGCACACATCCGGTGTGGAACATTATCCCGTCAACGCGGGGAACATTGAACGGTCACCGAGGATATTGCTGTAATCAACTTGAGTGGCAGACGAATTAGGAATCATACTGTATATTAAATGTATAAGTCACATTCAGGGATATTGATACCGAAATAAATATAATTAGTATTACAATTGATTTGCTTTGCCCCCGTAAAAATCCAAATTTGTTTCCTGGATAAAATAATAATAATTTTAGTTCGTCCACAAGTTATGTACACTTTTGTACATAACTTGTGGACCTTGCGAAATTTCTTGAGACTTGCGAAATTTCAGCATACTTCTCTTTTTTAGGGTAACGTCAATCAAAACCTTTGGGTCACTTCCCGTTGTACTAGAATCATGAAATTTCGCATGAAGTCTTACTGCAAAAGTAAATGTCCAAAAATTGATAAAACTATAGTTTTATTGCTTCAAATCATATTTTGCAATTAAAAACTGAGATATGACCATGACGTACCTACATCGATTTATGGGAGAACATTTTTTTCAACTACAAAGTTTAGTTTGTCCTTTGTATCGTACTTATCGTCCCATCGTAATGTGTGTATTAATAGTGTTTACATTCCAATAAGTAATGTTTACTCAGAAAAAAAACCGAGACACGTGTTAACGACTAGCATGTGTGCGCTCACCAAAATCTCACGCACACACGTATATGACACGAAAGGATTTAACAGCCGCGAGCGACGATGTCACGCCACTATGACACATAGATCGTTGAACCGCCATATTAATCATATATTTCTTTTTTTCATTTTGTAAGTTCTCATCATATCAGTGAGATACATCCTTCCACCCCATCATATACCACGTGAAGGCCTGGTCCTGAAATTCGTTACCCACAGCGGTAGCGATTTCCACTTGATAACGCGCGGTTTCGCGACTCGTACGAAACTGGCGAAACCGAGTACCGCGTAGGTCTAAACCGGCCTTATTACTAGATATAGATATTATTACTATATAAAGTTATTTTTTATACAGATATCATCCATATTTAACAGATACTGTTTTGAATTTCATCTAAACCTATTCAGCTGTTGACACGATACAAATACTGTCAAACTTTCAAAATAAAGACTCTCAGAATAATATATATTATCATACTTATCAAAATATAAATAGGAGTAGAAAGGACATTCTAACCAAATGCTTAAATTTCAACAGACGGAGTTGGACCTTTGCTCGGTCAGAAACAGTTCGTTTCCCTCTAATCAAGAGAGATTCTTGTTTTTCAGTAATCAGCTGTAATTACAGTTCTTACACTCGATTTTATAGTCCTGTGAACTGGTCTGACTGAGAATTCTTTGGTTCTATTGAGTTTTTACGACTTCCTATGAGGAATGCCTTTGCTAAATAAGTTAAATAAGATAACGTGACGCCTGTGATCCCCGAAGGCTAAGGCTGAGGTGTGCCTATAGCATCAACACCCAAAGTACGCCAGTTATTTTTAAGTCTTACGTAATAAGGAGCAAGACTATCGTCATCGACTGGGTAATATTCCAGTCCCCGGGTGGAGAAGGCCAGGTGAAAAATCCCAATCACTAATATAACTTAATTCGATATTTTTGGTATGTGATTTCTTAAATTCTTGAAACCGACTTCCAAAAATTAAAGTTATTTTGTACTTTGTTGTGATTTTAATTTGGAAGTCAGTTGTATTCTTTTGTGAAAAAACATTATTGGAATTTTTAGGAGGCCTAAAAATCCAACTTATCCATATTTATTTAATTATTTATCTCCGAAGCTTTACATCAGATGTTCTTACGAAAATAATATCAAAATTCTTATTTGAACCAAAAGAGGATTATTCTAAAATGGTCTATAGGACCATTTCACAATAATCCTCTTTCAATTCTTTTGATCAAAATAGGAATTTTGTAAATCCATCTACATATATATGATGTTGTTATAATATGTTATCAACACGCATAAATATCCGAATTGATAGCCTCCTCCCTTTTTAACTCACTTAATAACTTAATTCTTCGTCTCTCGTTCTTTTATAAAAGTTTAATAAGTTAAGTGAAAAAAATACCTAAGAAAAGTGGTAGGTACATAAATTTAATATGTTAGACAGTATGTTTCCCAGAGAATTTCAGAATATATGCAATTCCCTTTGCGTGCTTAGTCGCCTCGGGACACAGGAGGTCTCAGCAGCATCCAATTACACAAGACAGGACACTGCTAATGAGTACAAAGTAAAGCATAGCGAACACTCCGGAAAAGATACACCTACTTTAAGAAGAAATAACAAAAATCCTGCTTGGGTTTCGCAACTAAACATAGACATTTTCCATAGCGTTCTATCAGACATTTTAAACCTTAACTCTTAAAAGAACGACAAGTACAGGACAATTTAAAAATCAGCCACAAATTAAAAATAAACCTCCCTCACAAACTCGGTGTAGAATTGCAGTGGTACATTATATAATTCTCCTTTCTTTGTTACACTAAAAACATACAAACGAGCTAGGAGCGCAAATTTTCTTTTAGTTAGCAAAGGGAACAGGATGATGCTGTATTCAATATGGTTGACAAAGAATTCGTACTTCCCTCGCAAGTCGTTTTCTGTACTAATTAGGTCGTCTAATGAATACAGGGGGTTCATCTGTAGTTGTCTGGGTAATTAAAAGCTGAGATAGGAAATATTAATATTTATAAGGCCCAGGGGTGGAAGGAAATTTTCGCAAGTACATACATATATGTTCGGTTCAAAGTGTCGCGCTGAATTTTACATACTCATTACACACCCAATAAACAGGGTGTTTGTATTCCATTTCCGTGTTTTGTGTGTGTTTAATTTATTTGATTAACGACGTGATGTCCCCTCTAAGCAGGAATAATTGTAAGTTACTGTGCCAGCGTCCCTGGCTCCCGTAAATTAATAATAATTATGTGGTTATTTAAAATGGGTGCAATATACCCAAGCCATAAAAATCCTATTAAGGCAGGGGCTTATATTTGAGTTACCGAGAAATGCATGCGGTCTGGGAGACCTTTTTATAACCAAAAATTTTTTTTATCTAGGCACTAACAATCGATAAAAAGTCCGACTTATGCTGTAATCAACTCTGAAAAAAATTAGTAAAAAATCGTTTTATTAAAAAAAAAGCACAAGTGTATTTTTCTCAATCATAGTAAAAACATTGTAATGTGAAATAAATTCATAATAAAATGTTTATTCTATCTTTAAATTAACCGCTGTTTTTATATAATAAGCTACCTGTGTAGTTTGTATGTGTACTACTAAAATTATTCTTCCTTTTGGGTTTCTATTATTTTACAACTACAATGTTAACAGGTTAATAATACTTCAGGCATTAAGTCCCCCTTTGAAAAAATCAGCCAAAAACTGTCGATGAATTTGTTATAATAAAAACAATAATTTGGTAGCTAAACTATCCATTTCAATGTGAGTATTTATCCAAACATTAATATGTAATGCGCAGCTACAGTTCACCGTATCTCCCTCTCAGAGGTAAATTAGCTCGGGTTAAAAAGAGGTCTACCGCAGTTATTCGGCGGTCGGGTTTCAATCCGCAAGCCTTTGATCACAAATTATTGCTGGCGTTTGGCAATTGTCGTTTCATTAGTAGACAAACAGATAAAACACTTTCGGGTTTTTTGGTTTCTGCTACCATTATGAGACGTTTAATTTGTGACCTTTGTTAAAGTCCCAAATTAAACGTGACTTTGAATAAGAAAATAATAATTATTTTTTATTATTTTAACCAACCCCAAAAAATAGGGAGGTTTCATAGCATATAAATGTTCCCACTGCTGATACACAGGCCTCCTCTCAAGGAGAGGGATTGTTTTTTCCGGATTGGTCCCATTTAATTTTGGTATATGAAAGTAGTTTAGCGCGTTTCGCTTTGCTGCGCATCGGTGCGCGGCGAGTAACCATAAAGTTAATTTCAAAGTAAACATCTTTCGTTAACGATAACTTTTTTTACTAATTGTAAGACATATTAATATGAAAAATACTTGTTTAATAATATTTGTTTAAGTTTAAGTTTTATATAACTTCGGAATATCTGTGCAAATTAAAACAATATTATTTTACTAGCCCACTGCTTTCTCAGTATTTTATAATATTTTGTCCCAAAAGGTACTTTTGGTAATAAAACAGTAACTCATAGTAAACTAATTCAGGTCATTTTCTACTTGAGTCTTAATTTTCATCCAAATACGTTCAAACGTTTTAAGTTGATTGAATAACCCTTTGCCTTAACGAATTGGGAACATTTTTACCACCACATTGTACAATATATTAATTGATAATTGCGTAACATAAAAGAAGCTATTGTTTTACAACGGCTGTTTAAATACTCATCAATCTATCATTATACATATATACTTATCATTAATATATAATGCCTCATAATGGCTTTTTACGTTCGTACGTAAAGGGTAACAAACATACAAAATGTAACTTTTATACACAACTTGTAATAGAATAAATAGAATATCTTTTATGTGGTCATTGTAATCATAATTATTATTTCATTTATTTATTTTTTGTACATACTTGTTACATTTTTAAATATTTCTATAAAAAAATAAAAAAAACATTTAAAAATATAAAAAATAGTAGCCCACCGGTATCGGGAACAGGGTCCAAGCTACCGGTGGTCAGGGCTCCCGAGAGAGAAACCTCCTAACTATGCGGGCCGTGTCAAGAAGCACTGCTTTCTGGATCAAGCCCTTGATCCAGCTGCCCAACGAGAGCCTCTTAAGATGTTGGTCGAGGCTCTTGGCAATTATGCCATTGGCCGTCACGACTATCGGCACAATGACTGCTGTGTTCACATCCCACATGTCGACAACCTCGCGAGCCAAGTCAAGATACTTCGATTGTTTATCCTTCTCAGCCTTCACGAGGTTCTCGTCATGCGGGACTGCTATATCAACAATCATTGCGCGACGCTCTAGTCGGTCTATCACCACTATGTCAGGCTTATTGGCAACAATAGTCCTGTCAGTGATGATAGACCGATCCCAGTACAATGTGCAATTGCCATTTTCGAGAACTGGGTCGGGCGCATACCTATAGTACGGTACTTCCGATTCCACAAGATTGTATTTAAGGGCAAGTTGCTGATGGATAATCCTGGCTACAAGGTTATGCCTGTGCAAATAGTCTCCGTTAGCCAGACTAGAACAACCGGAAATAATGTGGCGGATGGATTCCCCCGGCCGGTGACATGCCCGACATATGTCAACCGTACCGTCCTTCACAATGTATTTCCGGTAGTTGTTCGTCATCATAACTTCGTCTGTAATCGCACAGATAAAACCTTCGGTTTCCCCAAAGAGGTCACCAAAACGCAGCCAGGCCACGGACGCTAGAAAGTCTACATCGGGCCCATGTAGGACCCGATAAAAGCGTCCGTGAAGCTCCTTGCTCTGCCATACCTCCCTGCGATCATTAGTATCTAATACCACAGGTTTGCGCCAGTTCTCGTTAGCCAAGGAGAGCGGGGTGAAGCCCTTGTCCACTGCGACCACATCCCGGTGCATACCCACGTCGGCTTCTAGGAAGTATTCCCTAAGGCTGCATACCTCGCGGTTGTGCAGGGTCTTAGCATTTAAGAAGCCTCGACCCCCACACTTCCGCGGGATATACAGCCTCATTACCGATGATCGTGGGTGATGCATCCGATTTGCGGTCAGCAGTGAACGGACCCTCCTATCCAGGGCGTCCAGTTCTGTCTGAGTCCATTTGAGTATGCCGAAAGAGTACATCAATACCGGCATGACCCAACCGTTAAAGGCGCGCACCTTGTTTCCGCCTGATAAAAGACTATTTAGTACTTTGTTCAGGCGGCCGAAGAAGCGCTCCTTCAACGATTGTTTCACGCTAGTAGCATTGATGCCCAACGCTTCCGACATACCCAAATACTTGTATGTTTCGGTTGAGCAAAGGGATCTAAGGTGTATGGAATCCGAGAGTTGGGTTCCCACGGATTCCATAATCTCACCTCGCTTCACATGCATGACCGCACATTTGTCCACACCAAATTCCATACTGATGTCGCTACTGAAGGTTTCTGTTACCTTCAGTAGCTTCATCAGTTGCAAGTTGTTGGGGGCAAAGAGCTTCAAGTCATCCATGTAAAGGAGGTGCGATATGACCTGACCACCTCTTCTCAACCGGTAGCCTTGGCCCGAACCCTCCAGCAGTGTACTAAGAGGGTTGAGGGCCAGACAAAACCACAGTGGACTCAGACTATCGCCCTGAAATATGCCGCGCTCGATCCTTATCGGTTCACTGTTCGCCTGGGTCTGTCGACATCCTGGATAGTGAAGGACCGTCCTCCACTGCCCCATACACGACATCATGAAGGCGCGTAGAACTGCATCAACTTTATACAGCTCCAGCACCCTCATGAGCCATGTATGGGGCACTGAGTCATAGGCCTTCTTATAGTCTATCCAACATGTGGACAGATCCTTTCGGGAACGACGAACCTGTTGGCTAATGGCAACATCGATGAGGAGCAGCTCCTTAGTACCGCGGGCCCCGCTCCTACATCCATTCTGAGAGATAGACATTATTGAATTACTTTCAATATGATCGTTAATCTTTGCTCTCAAAATGGATGTAAGAACTTTATAGACCGTCGGTAAACACGTGATCGGTCTATAATTTTTGGGATCCGCAGTACTACCTGATTTATGGAGCAGGTGGGTTATTCCTGTCGTGAAGAACTGGGGCAGCGACCTTGACTCTAAGGCAGACTGGAACTGAGACGCCAAGCGAGCGTGCGATCTTGTCAACCATTTAATCCAAAAGTTGTGCAGCCCGTCCGGCCCTGGAGATTTCCAATTAGGCAACGGACGGACTGCACGAGCTACATCTTGGGGGCTGATGTTAATTGCCCCCATTTCTGGTATCGAATCGCACGCGCGCTCGACCTCCCGGGTCCAATCACCCTCGGTATGACTGACAGGCACCGACCAGATGTTACGCCAGAATGAAAGCATGGCTTCATCATCCGGTAGGCGCGTATCAGTCACACCTTGGTCTGGTCGCTCCCAAGCCCTGTAAACCCACCTCTCATTGTTTTGGAATATGCGGTTCTGAGTATATCTCTCCACTCGCCGCTTGTACCGACGAATACGGTTTGCCCATGCATAGACTTTCTGCTTCAGGAAGTCGATACGCTCTGTGACGCGGGTCAGATAGTCTCGAGGACTAATATCAGTCCCCGAGAACGCCCGCCTCACAAAGCGCATCACTCTACGGCGAGTGTTGCCCTCCCTGAAGCAGATAAGTTTGCCGATGAGCGCTCTAGCCTCAGCAATACGTCGCTCGATCCTGCACTGCCAAGCTGGTACAGCTGGTCGTGCAACTCTGTCACTGTTTGGAAGTTTGACATGAGCTACACGACATGCTGCTGCAGCCCCGCAGTACAAGATCGAGTGGGTATCGGTAAGGTTTTCACTGCTATCAAAATAAATTGATAGCTGCGAATCTAGAGCACACACCAGCGCCCTATTTTTGTTGTGCATGGGCAAACGGGGTAGCCGAGGTCTAAGCTCAGGCGGCGTGGAGCGATATTCTCGGAACGCATTTTCCAAAGCGCTCCTCAACCGTTCATTGCACTGGGTACTCACGGATATAGCCCCGTCGTCAACATCTTCACTTACATGGTCGGGTCGCGGTGAAATACTGGGTTGTATTTGCACCGCGGCCGGTGGCGAAGCAGGTGAGACGCGGCTACTCCGTGATTCCAGACGCAGTCTATCAAGCACGGCGTCATCCAGCATACGATTACGTTGGATGACCCGCACCTGATCCGATAATCGTTGGGCTGAAACGTTGACAGCTGGCTCAAGTACCTGAAACAGAGAGAGCATCCGACCACGGTACGCAGTCAGGTTAGTTCCCCCCTCTGTAGCCCCAAAGTATGAGCGCATGACGTTTTCATTAATGGAATGTGTCCATCGCATGCGCTGCACACTTCCACCGATAGCGGGGACCCTGTCAGAGGCCGGCGGGCCTCGAGGTCCTAAGCTGTTCGGTGGTCGGCCTCGTCCGCGCCGACGCGCAGGTGGTGGTGTCGTCGGCGGCGAGAAGTATTCGTCGCTCGAGCTCGACGCAACTGCAGCTACCGGAATCTCTGGACTCGCGGGTGGCGTAGGTCCCGGCGGCTGCGAGGCGGAGCTGAGCGACGAATCCGAAGGTGTTAGGCGTGTGTTCTGGCAACGTGTCCGGCTTCTCGTCAGCATTTCAATCACTTTCTATTCCATATTGTCTGTCCGATATCGGGTAATTGGTTCCTGGTATTTATTAGCAAATGGCTTCTGTTTTTTTTCTTGGTTTATTGAAGGTCATTTTCATGTTGCTGGTGGTTTTTTTTACTTAAATTATACGGAAAATTGCGGAATGATAAAATTTTATGACGTTCAGTTTGACAGCCGGGCCACAGATTAATTATTATTATTATTATTATGTGAATAACTTTTACTACAGGACTTACCTCGAAATTGCGTGAATGTATGGGGAAGTCGATTTTTTTATCGCGATTTCCTTTTTGCTCCTAAAGTAAAACTTATTCATGATAATGAGTACAATGACCCCTTTACAGGTATTGCGTTAGTTCTGTTACATACAGTTTATTAATACGTGTAGCAAAAGCTTGTAGGTACCCCTTTCAACGAATATTACGCGGACGAAAAAGTTTAACCTTTGGCAAATTTAAAGTTAATATGGAGCAGAAGGAAGGAGTGCAGAAACCTATTTTTTATATATAACAATGCCTTAAAACATACATTTATTTAATAAAATAATGTAGTGAATGACTACTGAGTAACCCCTACTTTATAAAATTAAAATCAAGTAGTACTAATATTTATGATCGGATATAATTTTATGGTGGAAAATTCAAAAACGCTCGTTCATCATTATTACATCTTCATAGTATTTTAGAACATGTACGTTTCAATAAATAATATCTGAAAATATCATTCGTAACAAAACCTAATTAGGCTACACCTACTTGCTTATGAAATTTAAATCTAAAATGTCCAATTAATAAGACTATCTATACATATAATAAAATCGTAGACGAGCTGTGTCTGTACATTGAATATGTTTGCATTAAAATAACTGAGAAATGTTATTTTTTGAGTAAATATGTTAAAACTGTCATCAATTCTTAAAATAGTTTAGGATACATTCAATGAATTTGTATAGATCATATATTAAACAAAAAATCGAATTTGATTTTGTAGATTTACTGGATTCATACAGGACAGATTCATTTAATATTTAATCATTATGATCATAGCTTAGCATTTTCACAAAGTCGGCTTACTGTAAAACCGGATTCAGCAAAATACCAGTGTTTTAGGAGAAGCCTTTTGTCTATAAACCATTAGGTAACTGGAAAACAATGTAGGTACTTCTTGACAAGACTGGTGTCCGATTTTCTGGCTTCTGACAATCCGTAACGACTGCCAAAGACCTACAAATGACAGCCGGGATCAACGAGTTAACATGTTTTTCGAGGCACGAAGGATTCCCGGTATGTTAAGATTATCACCAATCTATAGACTGACCTCGGCAAGCGTTGCTTAACCTTTAAGATCTACCTGTGTGGCTTTTATTATTGAGCTACGAGCTGCACATTCAGTTGATTCAGTATCTATTTTCAGTCCTCTTTTAGTGCTAAATATCGATTAAAAATATGTGTTGTTACTCGAACTTAGGCCCCTATAAAACTGTTTAACCGTTCTTTTAACCATATACCACCTACCTAATCGAAAAAGATTTGAATGAATCAGTAATATAACTGTAATAATATGTTATTCACATTAAAAATCAAAGAAAATAGTTTTTTTTATTAATTTAAGAATCAAATTGATTCATCAGTTACCGTCTTCCTATTTTCTTAATTCTGTTAGAGATCAGGTTGTCCAAGTTATTTACTGTACGTAAATTTTAACTGAAGTGTTTGTTTGGTTGAGCGCGCTAATCTCAGGAACTTCTGGGTCGAATTTTAAAATTATTTTTGTGTTGGATAGCCCATTTATTGGAAGGCTGGGATAGGCTATATAACATGCACGCTACGATACATAGGAGCGGAGCATCAATAAAAATTTAACAAAAACGGTATTTTCTCTCTTACCTATGTGACGCAGACGAAGTTGCGCGGGTCAGCTAGTAACAAATAAAGGTAATTAATGTCTGTGAAAACTGAAAACAAACGGAGGAAATTTAAACGGGTATGTGACCTTTAGAATAGAATAGAATACTCTTTATTATTTACACCGTATAAGTTACAGAAAATACATATAGTCTGTCCTTGGCATTTATTTATAGTTAATGCTTAATAAATTGTTCTATGGGACAACATTTGCCCTGAGTTACCTAAAAATCCTACAGGAGTTGTAACGTTTTTCCCTCACAGTTAAATAAAAGAGGAAATATGACGTACAATTATATTATTATAAAAATGTCTTAGAACTAAAAACTTGACACTCGTTCACCTATCTAACGCTCTCAGTAAGGGTTAGAACACTGAAAAAGTTACTTGATTAGGCCTCTGGGCTCATGCCAGAGAAGCCAGGCAGTAGGTCCGAAGCTGATGCTGGTGCAGCGCCGCTCGCAACCTCGGTTGCCGCACAGCGCGTGGCCCCCCAGTAAGGCCTGCACGCGGGCTCCAGCGCTCCCGCGGAGAGAACTTCGGAGACGGTTCTCAGTTGAACCCCGTCGTAATCCTCGGAGATGGTTCACCATGGAACTCCGGCGCAATACTTGTTCTCAGTTGAACCCTGTCGTCACACTGCCCAATCCTGGCTCCTCAGCCCTTTATATAGCCAAGACTCACGTTCTATAATTCATAATTCAAAACGTATGTTTTCTTCCGGAACAATTCAAAATTCAATTCAGTTAGAATGCCAGTGAGGTTTATAGCCAGTATTCCGTTTACAAATAATCTAAGTGAGAGCGTTCATAAGAATTTTAGAAATACAGTTTATAACATAGCTATACAGAAGGAAAACAGAATATAGCTTAACATCTTATATTAATCTATTAAACACAAATATAAAGTGAATTTTAGTATTTACAAACAGTTAAACCTTTTTAGTAAAGCTATAGAGCAATTACATAAAGAAAAATATTACAGTTTGACAACTCTGACATAAAATGTCACAACAAGAAAATAAATATTAAAAATATTAAAAAGGTGATTTTATATTCAGTGAAATCGTTTAGAATCAACGCTTAAAGCATTCAATAACGAATTCTACTACTAATACAAGCACTTCATTAATTTCAGTATATGTAACTGAAGATAATCTAAAAAGTCAAACCGTGAACATAATGAGATGTTACAATGGATAAAAGCATAAAATACCTAAAACGTAAGTGTTTAATAGTACAATATGATAGTATCTGCAGTATTTAAAGTACAGATACTATATTTCCCCATCGACCCCGAGAAAATTTTTGGTCTAGAACAAAATTTTTTTAAGGTTAAAGTTTAACAACATTCACTTAACTTACATACCTCATTCAATCACACAGACATCTTACGAAGTTAGGTCAGGTAGGATTCACATTCAATGATCACTACTCGACCTGTTAGTACATAACAGTAGGCTTATTTTCGGAGTCTGTTAGCCGCTCGCGTCGAAAACCCAAAAATATGAAAAAGTTTTAGCAAAGACTTATTTTTACGGAGTTGCCAGTCGCTCCGATCAACCTTTCAGTTGATATACTAACTTGGAGAGTTAGTACATTAGAAGGTTAGGTAATAATACCTAAAAGCACTTCTTAATAGTGTATAAAACAAGAGCTATACTAACTTGGAGAGCTAGTAAATTAGAAGGTTAGGTAATAATACCTAAAAACACTTCTTAATAGTGTATAAAACAAGAGTTATACTAACTTGGAGAGCTAGTAAATTAGAAGGTTTGGTAATAATACCTGAAAGCACTTCTCAGTTGTATCTGACTAGTTCAGATAAACTGTTAAAATTAGGAAGAGCCTCCCGAATGGTTTAAGAACCAGATGAAAGAAAGACAAGAAAACTAATAGAGTTCATATAAGCGAAAACAACTCTATAGTTAGAAGAAGGGAAAAGATAGATATGAGTCATGAGTATAATACTAAGGATGAATTTATTTACATAATTATATACATTATATTTTAAAATCTTTAATGTGCCATTTACCTTGATTGCCATTAGGATCTTCTAGTACATAAACTAATGGAGATAGCTTTTGTAACACCTTACACTTTATATATTTCGGAGCTAGTTTTGCGCTGAAATAAGTTCCAGCCTGACTAATTACATAGTTTCTTCGCCAGACTGTATCACCGACGTTATATTCTTTAAAAGAATGACGTTCATTTTAGTGAGAAGAGTTACGAGTATGAGCAATATAGAGGGCTGTCTGTACTTTATCAAAAGTTGCAGACAATAAAGCTATGTTAGAAGCATAGATATCTCTAGGTAGAAAAACAATTTCATCGAGGTTAGAAGTTGGCGTATAAAGTGAGCCAGAAGTAACCGTTTCACGACCAAAGACCAAAAAGTTAGGAGAGAAACCAGTGGTAGCATTAGTTGTGCTGTTCATTGCATATTGTATTTTAGGAAGATGAATGTCCCAGGATCTATGGTCTTCACCTACCAAAGATGATAACGCTGTGACTATAGTACGATTGTACCTTTCAGTAGGATTAACCTGAGGACAATAGTGAGGAGAAAAGAATATATATGGAATTTTATATTTCTTAAGAAAGTTGTCAAATTCATGGGATCGGAATTGCGCTCCATTATCCATAATGATAGTCTGTGGTACACCATGAACCAGAAAAATAAAATTTTCTAAGTAAGATATTATATTGGCACTAGTAGCCCGTTTTAGTGGAAAGATTAGGGAATATTTAGAAAAACAACAGTTAACTACTAAAATAAATTGATTCCTTCGCCTAGTCATAGGCAGAGGACCCATTATATCCAAAGATATTGTTTGAAAGGGCCTGGAGCAAATTTTTGGTTTACCCATAAGGCCAAAGGGAGAGTGATTAGCGTGTTTGTAAGCTAAGCAAGTATCACAGGAAGAAATTATTTTAGCGATGTCCTTAAAGATACCTGGCCAGTAATATAAAAGTGATAATTTTTTGTAAGTTTTAAAAATTCCCAGATGAGGTTGATCCAGGGACCCATGGTTATCTTTGCCAAGGGATTCCCGGAGATCAGGATGAGGAACTTCTTTCCACGTGAAATCTTCCGTTAACGCGTTGGGAGAATGAGTATAGCGCAATAATTTATTTTCCCTCACAGTATAATTAGGATATTGATCAGGATTATTGCGACATTCCAGAAGTATTTTGTTATAGACTTCCAATGCTGAAGATTCAGGTTGGGAACCATGTGAGACAGGATTAACGCCAAGAGGTAATGATGTTAAATCGCGAGATAGTAAGTCTGGGACTAGATTATCTTTACATCGTTTGTGTTTTAAAGTAAAATTAAAAGTTGATAACCTAAGAGCCCACCGTGCTAGTCTACCAGAAGGGTTAGATAAATTAAGGAACCACTTAAGTGCCACGTGGTCTGTATAAACAGTAAATGGTTTACCATTATCAATGTAACAACGCCAATGTTCTAAAGCTGTTATTACCGCGAGGGTTTCTCTTTCCGTGGTTGAGTAATTACGCTCGTTTTTGCTTAGGGATTTGCTCATATAAGCTATAACTACCTCCTTTCCCTCTTTCTCTTGAGTTAACATACCTCCGATGCCAAAGTTAGAAGCATCGCAGTGCACAGAGAAAGGGAGTTCGTAGTCAGGACAAGCTAGTATGGGAGTAGTGACAAGAGCTTCTTTTAGTTTATTAAATGCCAAAGTAGCGTCTTTATCCCAAAAGAATTTAGGGGCGTTTTTACCGGAAGAAGTTAGTTTATTAAGTGGTGCTACAATAGTGCTAAAGTTGGGAATAAAACGACGAAACCAGCTACAAGTTCGAAGAAACTTTCTTACTTCTTTACGAGTAGTGGGAGTAGGAAATTCTAATATCGCTTTAATTTTAGCTGGATCTGATCGTAAACCATTTTCGTCTACAATATACCCCAAGTATTTTAATTCATTTTTAAAAAATTGACTTTTTTCGAAGTTAATAGTCAAATTGGCTAAAGTTAACTTCTCAAGTCTAAGTAGATAAGAGATATGCTCCTCAAATGACTCAGAGATGATAATAATGTCATCTAAGTAGCAAAATACTTTATTATCAAATTCGGGAGTAAAAAGCATGTCCATAAGTCTTTGCTGAGTAGCTGGAGCATTAGTTAGTCCAAAGGGCATGATAACAAAGCGATACATGCCTCGACCAGGAACATAAAAAGCTGTTTTATCTTTATCTGATTCATATTTCAACGGTATCTCCCAGAAAGCTTTAGCAATATCAATGCTAGAGAGAAATTTAGCATTCTTAAGGTTATCTAAAATTTCATTAACGAATGGAAGGCTGTACGCGTCTCTACGAGTAACCGAATTTAGTTTACGACTATCAACACAGAAACGCCATTCGCCATTCTTTTTAGGTGTAATGATAGCCGGGGAAAGCCAAGGGCTTTCGCATTTTTCAATAACACCCCATTCTAACATTTTATCAACTTCTTTAATGAGAGCTTTTTGTTTTTCAGGAGAAAGTCGATAGCACCGTTGCTTAATTGGTGGAGTGTCACCAGTATCAATATGATGACTAATAAGATGAGTGCGGCCAAGTACACCTCTACTTTCAAACGATATAGCTTTAAAACGATTAATCATGTCATCAGCAATAGTTTTTTGCTCTGATGAGAGATAATCATAAGGGAGTACTTGTTTAGTAGTTTCAGTAACTACTGAACATCTAGTCACTGGTTTGAAAGCCGAAGAAAGTATGTGAGGGACAAGGTTAAACTTTTTCCAAAAATCAACTCCTAAAATAATAGAAGGAGATATATTTGGAAAAACAAAAGCTTCGATTAGATGAGTTTGATTATTCTAACTAATCGGAATATCAATTGAGCCAAGAGATTTACTTATATGTTTACTGGCAGTAGTAATAGTCATTGAACGAGACTTGGATAACGTGAAGCCTAATTTCAAAATTTCCAAGTGGGAATTATTACCTAGTATTGTAATAGAACTACCACTATCTAGTAAGCCGGAAAATACTTTGTTGTTGATTGTAATATCAATGAAAGGACGGTTAAAATCTTTTTCATTTTTGTATAATGAACTTATTTTTTAACAAGAAAAGAAATTTTTTATGGTTTGTAACCAATCACGCCAGTCTGATTGATTAAAGTTTTTCTTACCCAAATCATTATTTAGTTTTTTTGAGTTCTTAGTTTTTTTGCAGTTAGGACAATTGGTAGATTTAACATCTTTAAAGCCACATCTAAAACAAATGAGTGTTCTAGGTTGTGAGCAATTAGTTAATGTATGGCCATTAGTGCGGCAACGTACACAATAAGCGTTACAGTCAAATTTACTGATTGTATTAACTTGACTTTTGTTGCTAAAACGATTATTAAAATTTGATTTAGGAGGAAACGAATAAGTAGTTGAGGGCTTTGAAGTTAAGTCAGTAGATTTATAATTAAACTCAACAGTTAAAGGATTTTTAGTATTATTAGGCTCGCTGAAACGTTTCTCTTTGTCCAAAAATTCTTCATATTTTTGACAACAAGTAATTAGCATGTGGATGGAGTTAATATTGCTATTTGCAATGTAAGGTGAGTAACAAGGTCGAATGTTACGGATTATAATTTGGAGTTTTTTAGATTCTGGTAGTTTTTCTGTAAGTCTGGAAAACATACCGGTTAGTACAGAAACAAAAATAACAATAGGCTCATCCTTGCCTTGAGTTCGACTATTAATGGCTTCCATTAATTTATAATCATAGTCAAAACCACCAAAATCTGTTAACAAAGCATCGCAAAGTTCATCCCACGATAACAAAGAGTCACGTTTAAAACGATACCAATGTAGAGCGTTATCTGTTAATAATTCGAAGGCATGATTAAGCAATCTATCTTTCGAAATATTCCTAGAAATGCTAAATTCCTCGATCTTTTGAATAAAAGCACGCGGACAAGAGTTTCCGTCGTATTTAAAACGTCTTAATTCATTAAGATAATTATTTGATATACAATTTACCGGTTGAGACTGTATATCGGGGAGCATTGTATGAAACATCGTCTCATTGGGGTTATTAGGAGTCGTAGAGGGACGAATGACTTCAATCGGTTGAGGGTCGGGTTCTAAAGGTAGAGGGTTAAGTTCAATTGGTTGAGGGTTAGGCTCAATTGAATCTATTAATAAATTAAATTTTGATTCTAAGGCAAAAAAATATTTCATTTAATTGAGAGAAGCGATTTTCCTCAGAGGGATCCGTATCAGTATCGATCCTATTTAATCTGAAGAAAACATGATTAAGATAAGTTCTAATTTTTTTATTAAATTTCTTGTTACCCTGTTCTAACAATAAAATTTTTGATTCGATATAATTTAGTGTAACGGTAAGTTCATCTAAGTCAGTCTTGACTGAGAGTACCGAATCAAGAATATCTTGAGATAAAGTAAGAGGTGCAAGTTGTAAAATTTGCTTCTTGAGATGCAAAACCTTATCCTTTGGTTCCTCCAATCTGATCTTGACTTCGTATTCAAGTTCAGCTTTATTTAAAAGCTCAAATTGAATAATCCTGGCCATATTTATAAGTAAATATTCAAGATACCAGAAAGTAAAAGAGTGAGCAAAAAAAATCGAAAGTCAAAATCAAGAGGGAGAATCAATACAATATGTAAGTTAAGTTAGCATGAGTCACTCCCATAAAAAACCAAAGATAATAGCTTAAAGAGAGCAAAGAGGGAAGTGAGAGGGTATGATAATACTATAAGTCAACTGAGTAAGTTAAAGTCACTCCTATAAACACAAAGTCCTCCAATAAGTTAAAGATTGTAAGAAGGAAGTGAGAGGGCATATAAAAAATCGAATGAGTAAGTTGAGTAAGTCATTCCCATAAGAAAACAAATAACCTCTTAAAGAGTAAAAAAGAGGGAAGTGAGAGGGAATATCAGTTATAATAAAGAGGGTCAGATTTAGTAAGTCACTCCTAAGATTGAGAGGGTTATGAGAGGCTTCCAAGAGTACCTACTTAGAAGTTACAACCTATAGCCTATAGATTATTGATACCATTAACCTATCTAGGAAACTAACAAGAGAAGTTTATGCCAAAATATTATACCAAAGATATAGATATACTAGATGAAGTATTTTTTTAGAATTTTGAAAAAATCGCTAGGCTAGCTATAATTTTACGTGGGCGCCAAACTGTAACGTTTTTCCCTCACAGTTAAATAAAAGAGGAAATATGACGTACAATTATATTATTATAAAAATGTCTTAGAACTAAAAACTTGACACTCGTTCACCTATCTAACGCTCTCAGTAAGGGTTAGAACACTGAAAAAGTTACTTGATTAGGCCTCTGGGCTCATGCCAGAGAAGCCAGGCAGTAGGTCCGAAGCTGATGCTGGTGCAGCGCCGCTCGCAACCTCGGTTGCCGCACAGCGCGTGGCCCCCCAGTAAGGCCTGCACGCGGGCTCCAGCGCTCCCGCGGAGAGAACTTCGGAGACGGTTCTCAGTTGAACCCCGTCGTAATCCTCGGAGATGGTTCACCATGGAACTCCGGCGCAATACTTGTAGATGGTTCTCAGTTGAACCCTGTCGTCACACTGCCCAATCCTGGCTCCTCAGCCCTTTATATAGCCAAGACTCACGTTCTATAATTCATAATTCAAAACGTATGTTTTCTTCCGGATCAATTCAAAATTCAATTCAGTTAGAATGCCAGTGAGGTTTATAGCCAGTATTCCGTTTACAAATAATCTAAGTGAGAGCGTTCATAAGAATTTTAGAAATACAATTTATAACATAGCTATACAGAAGGAAAACAGAATATAGCTTAACATCTTATATTAATCTATTAAACACAAATATAAAGTGAATTTTAGTATTTACAAACAGTTAAACCTTTTTAGTAAAGCTATAGAGCAATTACATAAAGAAAAATATTACAGTTTGACAACTCTGACATAAAATGTCACAACAAGAAAATAAATATTAAAAATATTAAAAAGGTGATTTTATATTCAGTGAAATCGTTTAGAATCAACGCTTAAAGCATTCAATAACGAATTCTACTACTAATACAAGCACTTCATTAATTTCAGTATATGTAACTGAAGATAATCTAAAAAGTCAAACCGTGAACATAATGAGATGTTACAATGGATAAAAGCATAAAATACCTAAAACGTAAGTGTTTAATAGTACAATATGATAGTATCTGCAGTATTTAAAGTACAGATACTATAGAGTGACAGCAACACACATCAAACAACAAATCTTAAAAAGCGATATTGTATATTTGTCGCATTGTCGTGTCTCACCAGTCTGTAGGACCTTTTCATATGGATTTTTTTATAGAAAAAGTTTTTATAACGTTGTAAAGACTATGACTCTACACAAAGTTCAATTCATCTATTCTATACTAATCTATACTACCTAATATTATAAAGAGGAAAGATTTGTATTTTTGTATGTAACGAATAAACTCAAAACTACTGGACCAATTTCAAAAAATCTTTCACCATTAGAAAGCTACATTTACCCTGAGTAACATAGGCTATATTTTATCCCTATACTCCCATGGGAACTGGAAGTACGCGGATAATCATTCATAAAATAATAAGGCCTGTTTCCCCGAACGGTCTGGCAGAGGTGTGAGTACAGCTCTGCCAAACCTATAAGTAAAGCACACCTAGATTATGCCAGTTACTGTTGACTGCTTTTTTTCTGAACGTAATGACTACAATAAATGTAGGGGATATGTCCCGAATATAGGCAGACAAACAAAATAAAATAACGTACAAATATGTAAAACCCATTTTTCTGACATTCATAGCGTTTATGAACAGTTTCAGGGTCGGTAAACCCAGAATGAGCAGATACGAAATAAAAATTAAACAATAAACGTGGATTATCCCCTAAAGCAGTTATGTATTACGAAATACATTGACGACCAGTATTGGTATGGAAAAAAAAAAAACAATCAGGTTTGGGTAGCTGCTTACCAACGGCTACTTCCCGTTATGTCACATTCCCGATACGACAACATGTCAAAAGTTTTAAAAACAACTGAACGCTAGTGGCGTTTAGTCAAGACTTTGATCTTCATACATTCATTCCCGATTCGTCAACATTTGAAAATGCCTATATTCTTTCCCGTTTGGTCAACCTTTTGTTTGGAAAGTACAATCAGGAGCAAAAAGAAATGCCTCCGTTCATGTTCTATCTACTTACTAGCTTCCGCCCGCGGCATCGCTCGCGTCAAAAGTGTTTTGATTATCACTTTCAGTTTCCTCTGGATCAATATTGAATTCGTGATACTAGCATATTGTTATCCCAGTGAGCTCTTTGTATTTTGTTAATAAATTAGCTTCTATCTGCGACTTCGTCTGCGTGAACTTTAGAACTGGCTTTAGGAAGGCATAACATTATGAAAGTTAATCCCGTGGTTTCGCAATTCAGTAATTTCGGTATTTGAGGCTGGAGCGTCATTTCTTCTTTTTGGCTTATTTTTCCTGGCTATTTTGCTTTTTCCTCGATTCCTAAGGGTCATAGATTGATGTTAAAGATTTATCCCAGCCCCAAGAAAAACAAGTAAAGTATCCTGGTAGTTTTTGAGTTTTTAACACTCGTTCTTTTGCCCCGGAAATACATCTTCATGATTCTGGTATCCTGGTAGTTTGTGAGTCTTTGCGCTTCCAATTGGGATGCTGCCTGAGTAAAAAATATATGATTATGTTTAGTGCGTCAGTTGGATTATAGAAAAATATTTGATACGTATTTTTTCCTTTATCAAATCTATAAAAACTGATGAAGATAAAAAGCATCAAAGATCAGGAGAGAAAATGAAGACGATACAGTGCATTGAAAACTCGTGTAACGCCACGGCCCGGTAAAAATTGTAGCGAGTAGTGACGTCACACGAGTTTTCAACGCACTGTATCGTCTTCATTTTTTGTTTATGTGAAAAAAGAAAAAAAACGTCTCCAATATTTTTTGGAAATCTATCTGACGGACTAATCAGAATTTTTTAGTTAACTATTCCACCCCCGAAAATACTTCGACATTTTTCTAGTCTCCTGGTAGTTGTATTGTAAATCTTGACCACTTGGATATTTTGCACTTCCGCAGTCTGATTCAATCTCAATAAGATTAGGACTATCGGTTTTCAAAGTTAAATAGATGAAAGCTGCACATGGCAATCAAACCTATTGACATGGTACTACCTATGCATGTAACGTACCTATATAATTTAGGATTTTACATATGCTAAGAAAGCAAAATACCAACCTCTGGGAAAGTCGGGTGATAAAAAGAGCGTCAAAAAGAACTTGGTGCCTTTTGTAGTTGACTGTACCGTACAAAGAACTAGCTTAAAAAAAGGGTGACAAAACGAGAATGGATGTATGAAGATCAAAATGTTGACCAAACGCCACTAGCGTTCAGTTGTTTTTAAAACTTTTGACATGTTGTCCAATCGGGAATGTGACATAACGGGAAGTAGCCTTACCAACTAGTATTTGATCAGCTGAAACTGTTAGATCTTGTTGCTCGTCCCTAGCTGCTAAGGAGCTCGGCACAGAGGGTAGCGCGTAGTTGCTTAGATTGTAAGTTTTATAAGCCTTGCTTCAAGGCTTTAATATTTATATTAAGGCCGCCACAAGCAAGCCCGGTTAAGCAGTCGACAACCTTAGGTGAAACTGCAAGTTGTCACAAATAAAAAAAAGAAACTGTTGTATTCAACAGTTTCTTTTTTTATGTGTGACACTGTGAATTTCAGACTTTATTGTGAACCTATATTTTTATTCATAACATCACGACTGTATTCCCTGAGAGGACAGTTAGATGAGTAGGTACCTACCTATTCGGTGGCGGTGACCTCTTGCTTCCGGCCCTGGTTCAATCCATGGTCCGGAGCGAGGAGGTATGGGAAGTGTTCACCTCCTTCTGCGAAGCAGTAATGCTAGCGAAGAAGGAGACGTGTGAGAGAGATCGAAACCTCACGCCCGATCCACCGCAACAGAAGAACACGCTCCGGGCGTCGGTAGTCGCGGGGGCGATTCCCCGCAACCGTATGCGTGGGGGGCTGCGGATGGTGAGCTGGCTGAGGCGGCTCGCCGTCCGATAACAACCAAGCCCGAGTTGAATGCACGTCGTGTTCCACGCATGCCATAATGAGATGTCAGCAAAGATTTTTAAAATCGTGACTGCTATTTAAAAATCCCGGCAGAGAATCCCAATAACACTTGTCCCAACCCTAGCGACCACCAGACCGAACGTCGGTTATTTTTATCTGAATAAAAAGTTGATTTAATATTCTTTATGCTCTATTACAACCTTGGTTATTCAAGGACCAGTTCTTTAACGAAGGTTGATAGAGGTACTAACTTTTAGTTATAAATTAAAATTTCGTCTGAAAAGCTAAAAGTATATCCCCATTCAATTTCCTTTTACTGAATAAAAAGGATAGAAAAATACTTCCAGACCACATCTTGAACAATCAAACGTCCCTGAAATACTTGCCCTCTCTGAACTATTTGAATAAAAGATGTTCCACAGCGCCTAATTTTCAATTACGTATGTAGATACAACGTAATTCCTCGTCTCTGTTTGTCACCGTGATAAAATTAAAAGAGAAAAGGTCGTATTCTTTGAAAAAGTATTCCTCGCAATGTAGTTTAAAAATAAAACGGCTGGAAAAATTAAAACTTAATGTTTTGTGTACATCGCATCTTTTTTGCGACTCTATAAAAGAAATCGGCTGCTAATAAATGGAACGCAAAAATGCAATTTATCTCCAAACACACACCTATAAATATGCTTATGAAACTTAACTGCTCAGCGTAAAACGGCATGCTGTTAAATGTGATTTTATTTTTATTGCGCCAACAAAAACAAATCGGTTTATGTCCAGATTTAAATTTCAGTGTTGTGCCGAGGGCTGAATATCCCAACTGTAATAAGGCGATGTTTTTATTACAGTGGGCCCTTCTAATAAGCGGGCACTGGCTGTTTGTTCACAAACAATCATCCCATTTTGTAATTTTACACCTATATCCGCTAGTAAACGAAACAAAATTACACAGAACAAATAAGTTGAAAAAACAAGACACATTTCCATGGTACTGGTCGAGCTAGAAATATCCTCATTGAGTTCTCTCAACAAACATTAGGGTAGGACATTAAAAAAAAAAACACTACAATCTAAGTAAAACTGATTTAAGCACTACCTAAAAGGCAAAACAAATTCTTCATCATTCTGTAATTATAACAGTCTTAGCGTAATTCCTCAGAATTTCTTCAAGAATTCTAATTGTTCTAATTAACCCAAGCAAACAAAACGATCCCAATCTGTTTACTTAACACAAAACTTTTCATAATAAAACGCTTCTTGCGCTCACAAATATTCCGAAGCTCGAAGCAAAGATCCGAGGTATTAGAGAACAGGTAATTAAATGCGATATAAACAGCGAGCTGGGCATGTATTATAACTGCATTATCCGATAAATATTCATGAGAGACAAAGTTCTAGTAGGACTGGTGACGAATTCGCCGACTTATCCGCCGCATCAAGTTTGTCCCATGAATATGTAGCCACATGAAGGCGCAGACTAAAATAAAGGTTCATATTATATTATAACGACCAATTAACCCAGATATCTGAACAGTTGTACACTCAGGAAAACTACTCAAAGACGCTGGTAAGACGTACGTTGGACAAGTGTATTGAACTGTTCGCTCACATCGATTTTTTTTTCTTTGTGCTGTGGAAACATCTAGAAACTACTCTACGTAGGTAACAACAGCTGACATACTGAGTTAGTTGTTTGATCTGGATTAACTGCTTCTGCGAGGATAAAGGGGATCGAATATTATGCATTACTCTGTCCAATAACTGGCAATATTAGCTTAGTGGTACATAGCAACAGTAACGTGGAATCCGTTGTTATTAGACAATATGTTTTGATAGTATGGATAACACAGATTTAAGGTCGATACAGGCATGTAGGAACTTATCCGCATAACGCCATGTATATAATTATATTCATAGATAAAGATTAGCTCGCGCGTAAGACGAAGTATCGCTTAAATAAAAATCAATATCGCAATCGGTTGCGAGTTTCTTCTTACAGTCCATTTGCTCTGAGAGCGTAGTGCTTTCTCAAAGGGATCTCTCGGCCCTTATTTCGAGATCCTTTAGGGCCACACTTGAAGAACGACACGGCGCCTTTAGGACCCCGCTTCCGCCCTCCGAGAAATGCCCGAGATAAGAGAGACGTTTTGGCGCCATTCATGTTTATGGCAAGGCAAATGGCCCTAGAATACTGCGTACTTATTATAAACAAGTACCTACACAATATATTTAAAAGCGCTTCGAGAAATATTAAAAAATCGCTTCTGTGCATAGCCCGAACGCTTCTACTATGGAATTCTCACTAGTATATTTAATCCTGAAGGGTTTCGAATCTGGTAAACTTTCGTTCAGTAATTAAAACATAATTACCTATAATAAATCGTTTCTTTTATGCGCTAGAACCAACTTTAAGACTGGTAAAAAAAGATGTAAAACTATCTTTTATACATGATGCTCGAGCTCGACGCTCAGGCTGAAAAAGAGAAAACTTTTTCATCGTATAATTCGTAAATGTTAATAGAATTTGAGGTCGCAAAAACTAGCGATGTCTAGTCTACGCAGATCCGTCGTTATTTCAAGTGTGAAGGGACGGGACGTGGCGGTATTACTTTATTTTACAAAATGTAGTCTTCGTAAAATTTTATAGGGACCGTTTTTAGAGGGGGAGCTCGAAGCAGCGATCATTAACATCGTACCTATACGGTACTGTGATACCCCGCTACAGTTTTCGCCCAACCGTTGATTCCAATTACTTGCTTAACTGTTAATATTGTTCTATTAGAAGCTATTCCTTCTAATTCCGCAGCGTTCTGTTACGATATTAAAATCCTAGCCGACAATCCTCGCTCTAATTGTGATATATTGGCAAATATTTATTTTACAAAAGAGTATTGCTAAACAATACCGAAAAGAACCCTTATCATTCGACATGACAGTTTAGAATATAAAAACTATGGAAAACTCGTCTAAACAAAGCAATAGGAAACGAATACGCATTCATTAAAAATGATGGGAACAGTGCCGAAACGTTGTTAACAGTCGGCGCATCGTGCGCGAGCACTAACTGAAATAAACAAGCCACACTGAGCGTGTCCAAAGCGTGCAAAAAGTAGAAATTGGAATAGAGGTAGAGGATCGCACTCCTCACTCCGCAGTCCCTAGTACGTAGGCCGACACGGGCGTGTCCTCTGGGGCACTTGCCAAACAAAGTTTTTGTTTTATCAAACTGGTAATTCTCATTTTTTGTTTTATTGCCCCAAAGCTCTGGAGATTTATAGCTAACCACTTTGCATTAATTTCGCATTCATTACAGATCTCCTGAATATTGGGCGTTATTTTTTTGCAACTGAATTGAGTGTAAATTACAGAAAAATTATGTACAACGCTTATTCAGAGTTCGTTCCGAATAATATTATAAATTAATCCATGCATAACGCTGTGACGGTTCCTGCATTAGAGCTTTGTATAGCTAACAATAAAATTATACAAATTACTCAAAGCCTTTGTAAGGAAGAATTCTAAATATCGTTTGTACCGTGTACTGGAAAAATCAAGGGCTTACCGAAAAAGTTTCAAGCATTTTAAGATCTCGAAGTAAGGGAACAATTTCATTAGAAAAGTACATTTTAACGTCGTTGGCAGCCCACAGAGAATGTGCTCACATGTTTCTGTTAAAACGTGAATAAATATTAAGTGCTTAATAAGAGTATACTTCGTTCTAATTTTTTGGGACATTAAAATAGTTTTAAAGTTAAGTAAAACAAAGGAGTTAAGGTCACATATTCTCTTGAGTTCGGCGGAAACCGCACATAGCTTAAGTGAACCATTAATGAAGATTAATCGTTGACGCCGACGCGCACAACACACCATACACACTAGGTGACTGTTTGAACAGACAGCTATATAACACAGCTGAGAAAATTACATAGAATAGAAAATGATTTTGATTCATTAATCATCATCACACTGTTATACTCGTAAAAGCATGGCGTACCTCCTTTTTACAAAGGTGATCGCTACACCATGGACGTACGTGATGTATGAAATGATTTATCATTAAAATTTTATTTTTGGTCGAAAGCAAAACATTGTAAGTGGGGGAGAGGGGGGAAGGGGCAAATCGTGTTAACATGTTCATCACGCCCGCGCCCGGTGCATTAGGTAATGGTTTTAGTAGCCTTTCAGCGATCTAATCGTGAATTGAAATTATAGATATATTTAGCGATGTTGGTAATTTTTGAATGATAGAAATATCTTAAACGAAATTAATATTGACATTATTTACTAGTAAATCAGATAATTAGTTGAATTTCATTGGGAAAAAGCTGCTACGGTTGGTTGTCATGGTCTTAAAGCTATTTTGGCAGACTTGCATAGGTATGCTTGAATAGTGAGTTTTGATTAATAAAACGAAAATGCCTTCATTTCGATTAAAAAAAAAATACAAGTAAGCAAAAATAGTTCATCCAACGCTTTAATATTCTACAACTCATACAAGAAATTCATTCAATTCAATTCAATCATTCAATTCATACAAGAAAAAAATCTATTGGCCTAACCGGTGAAACAAAAAAATCCTACGAGTACAAAATAAAAATGGTATAAAATTTTAACAGTCGTAGAAAGAATTTGAAATAAACTGTTACCGTCTCCTGTCTTGAAATGTGAGACATATCGAACACGTCGCGCGTAATACAATAGATTTCGAACCAGTGAAATCGGAAATCTTGAAAGAATATAGGGCAGAAATTGTTTTATTGGAAAGCGAAAATTGTGTTTGTCAACAAACGTGATAACTTACTATTTTACGGATCCATTCTCGTCTAAAAAGGGCTACGACTGAGTTACTGAATTGTGAATTGGGATTTCAAAACGTGAAAAACCTTAGGTTAAATGCAAAGATACGCGATAACCGCCTTTCAAAAAAGGAAGAGGTTCTCAAGTCGACTGTATTTTGTTTTGTGTCTTTTTAAATTAGAAAGCTGATGCTTGTCATGTGGTCCCATTTAAATAATTACTGACGACTAGTATTTGAGTTGTACCTAATAATGTGTGACTTCGACTATGTTGATGATATTCTCATTCTGTCACTGTCGATATAAAATGAAAAAAAAAAACTGTATGCGATGCATGGTTTGGAAGAGCATCTTAGTATTTCAAAGTGGTTTCTTTCTAGTTTGCTAAAGGTTTGATGAAGAACCGAGATAGAAAACGGAACTCTTTAATAAATGATAGCAAATCTTCCGGGATTGCTGAAATTGCGTGTCTGTTTATTGTGAAACCAGTTTATAACACGTGCGCTGTGATGGTTACATGTAAGTCTGGTAGCCACTAAAAAAATTTTTTTTTTTTTTTTGAAAATGAAAATAATATATCTAAACACATCAAAAGTATCTAGGGATCAACATATATTTTTGCAATAACTTTCCTCCTGATTGATATTAATTAAAATTTTCTTTAAGGATTCATCAAATAAAGTGTTTTCGTTTGTCACAGTAACGATAAACCAAGTCACCTTTGCATTAATAAAGAAATTTGCCATTTTCCTAATAAAGGGATTTTTGACATTTGAACCACTAACATTAAAGTTCGAAAAAAAGACTGAAATAACAGTTTTCTTTAAAATTTTATTGGGTAACTTAAACAATTAATAATCCGTGTTTCTACCGCGAACACTAACAACACAAGAACATCGGTTTGGCATACTCAAAATGAGTTCATCCAAATCACGCTGTGGAATGGCCGCCCATGTTCGTTGCAACAACAAAAAAAGGTCTTCTTGCGACTGGATACCCTCCATATTCGGCAGAGCTCTTCTCTGTAGCATATCCCATGCATGCTCAATCGGGTTCAAGTCTGGCGACTGAGCAGGCCAGGGCAGGACATTGATGTTAGCTGCGGCGAGAGTCTGTCTTACAACTCTTGCGGTGTGCGGTCGTGCATTATCATGCATTAACTGAAATAAGGGACCGATTTGCACTTGTAGAGGAACGATGACGTCTGATACAATCGTCTCAGCATAAATTTGAGCGTTGAGGTTGCCTCTGATCCAAATCAACTCAGTTCTTCCGCCGATCCAAATACCCGCCCATACTATGATGGTTCCACCACTATAAGGATGGACTTCCTGGCAGGATTTTAATCGCTGTTGGCGTCCAGGGGTTCTCCAGTGTCGTATACGTCTTGTATCCGGTCTCATACCAAAACGAGACTCATCAGAAAAGCACACGAAACGCCATTGTTCTTCTGCCCAATTTCTGTGTTCAAGAGCCCATTGATATCGAATCCTACGATTGTGCATTGCTATAGGTGGTACCCGTAGCGGTCTTCGGGAATGAAGGTTCACTTCATGCAAGCGGTTTCTGACTGTTTGGTCGCTAATTAAGTTCCCTGAAGAGTGATGAAGCCTCACGGCTAACATCATGGCGGTTATTGTTGGAGCTCTTCGAGTTAAGATTTGAATGTATCGGTCTTGTCTCCGTGTGGTGCAGCGATACCGTCCTCCATGGCGCTCAGCCAAGGTAAGCGAAGAGCTCTGCCGAATATGGAGGGTATCCAGTCGCAAGAAGACCTTTTTTTGTTGTTGCAACGAACATGGGCGGCCATTCCACAGCGTGATTTGGATGAACTCATTTTGAGTATGCCAAACCGATGTTCTTGTGTTGTTAGTGTTCGCGGTAGAAACACGGATTATTAATTGTTTAAGTTACCCAATAAAATTTTAAAGAAAACTGTTATTTCAGTCTTTTTTTCGAACTTTAATGTTAGTGGTTCAAATGTCAAAAATCCCTTTATTAGGAAAATGGCAAATTTCTTTATTAATGCAAAGGTGACTTGGTTTATCGTTACTGTGACAAACGAAAACACTTTATTTGATGAATCCTTAAAGAAAATTTTAATTAATATCAATCAGGAGAAAAGTTATTGCAAAAATATATGTTGATCCCTAGATACTTTTGATGTGTTTAGTTTTAATTTCCGCGAATATTAGTGCGTGTTAGTGTGTGCGTGTGTGCGTATTAGTGTGTGTTATAATGTGCTTAAAATCCTTGCATTTGCCTTGTAATCTTGCATGTGCATAATAAAGCGGGCGGGAGGGAGGTGCATACCTGCAACCCACTAATATTCGCGGAAATTAAAACTAGATATATTATTTTCATTTTCAAATTTAAAATGGATTTCCGCAAAGTAACGCCTGACTCAATCAATTTTTTTTTTTTAAAGAAGGCGCTCGTGGCTAAATAATAACAGCCGTACGGGTCGATCTTCTAGGATAAGCAACGCTTGCCGAGGTTGGTCTGTGGATGGGTGACCATCTTAACATAACGAGACTTCTCCGTGCCTCGGAAAGCATGATAAGCCGTTGTTCCCGGCTGTCATTTGGAGATCTTTGGCAATCGTTGCGGATTGTCACAAGACAGAAAATCTGACACCAGTCTTGCCAAAAAGTACCGTGTTCCCCAGTTAATGGGTTATGGAGGTCTGGTAGGCAGCTGCTCTATCTAATACTGGTATTCAGCTGAATCTGGCTTGACTGGGAGCCGACCCCAATATAGTTGGGAAAAGGCTAGGCAGATGAGACAACGTCGCGAGCCAAGTCAAGATACTTAGTTTGTAAGGCTTTCTCTATTTTCACGAGGTTCTCGTCATGCGGGAGTGCTATATTAACAATCCTTGCGCGACGCTCTAGTCGGTCTATCACCACTATGTCAGGCTTATTAGCAACCGTGACTTATATTATCTTTACTAATATTTTAAAGAGGAAAGATTTGATTGTTTATTTGTATTGAATAGGCTCCAAAACTACTGAACCGATTTGAAAAAATCTTTCACTGTTGGGAAGCTAGACTATCCCCGGGTGACATAGGCTATATTTTATCCCCGTGTTCCCACGGGAACGGAAACTAGTCGGATGAAACTGCGGGGTGCTGCTATCTTTCATAAATTATGTGTAATATTTTTCATTATACCTACATTAACAGTAATTAGTTAACCCATTCCTGTCTGTTTATTTCTATCTTAGTCACTATAACTTCAGGTAAAATTGTGATTTTCAGCTGATTTCTAAGTGAGTATTTTATAAGAAAGGCCCTTAAATAAAGTATAAATTACTCTTGAATTTAAAATAGGTATAATTCATTGTTTAAAGAGATATTTACTCAAAAGTTTTAAATCTCCGGAATAAATAATCCGGAATTCGAAAAAGTATTTCTTGTTATTTATTGGATACTAAAGTTTTTCTCTTTTTTAGTTTATTGCCAATTTCTTTCAAACCTTAACCAAAATAAGGTAAAAGGCAATGTAGGTCAATCCTTCCCAACCTTATTTTCCTTAAAACGGTATAACGTATAACAAACTACTAAACGGTTACAAAAGAGTTATCCGTGTCTCCATACAACGTAATGCCGCAGCGTCGCTCCCTTATCGCACGGAAGTGTCGAGTAGTTCCCATTGTATCCTATAATAGTCGTAATCGACTGCGGGGCCCGCGGCTAACGACTCTTTGATTAGAACTAAGCATTAACACATTTCGCTCTTGGCGAGAATTGCCATAGAACCGTTCTGATCACAGCTATGTTCAGAAACTGTAATCAACTTGTAAGGAGGAATACGTTGATTTATAACTACGTAATCTTGTTAGAATGTGAAGGTTCGGTTGTGTTAATAGACGTTTTGATACTATGATTAAATGGATTTCCTTTTGCTTATTCGATTAAGGATCGCCGCAAACTATAAATAAATAGGAGTTTAATAGAGATAATTTATTCAGTGTTTTGGGTAAGACACAATAATATGTTTACTACGTACCTACATGATTAAGACTGACCGTCTGTTAAATTTATAAAAAGATGTGATGATGATGAAATCTTCAATGTTCCAAAACAAAATACATCCCTAGTTTTTAATTAGTACAAAAAATAACAGGGCTCTGTCCGTACCCATTACTGATCATATTTGTGTAGTCAAAAGTAAAAAAATAAAAACTTAAAATTGTCCACGGATTTTTTTAATAATTGGTAAATTCATAATAGAATCAACATTCATAACAATTTCTACTAGAAAATACTACGCACAGTGTTTATCCATTTTAATCGTCATTTATTCATTCATAAATCAATAGCCTGTACAATATTTTTATAAGTTGAGTGGCATTTTAGGATATAAAAAACGCTAATAACTTTGCTGTTTATGAACATAATTTTTTGAGACTTTTCTTAAATAATAACGAGACCTTTTCTAATAAGCCCTTAAAGTATTTGTACTAATTAAAAACTAGGGGTGTATACTATTAAATGTAATCAGTCAGTTAAATCACCAATCAATTTTAGAGACCGAAATTCCTCGTGACATTACAAGTCTCCACTCTTGAATTCTGATGCGTATGTATATTTGCTATTTTTTATTTTGTTTTAATTAAACAAAGAATACGAGACGACGAGATATTTTATGACATTCTGACTGACAGACTAAATAGAAACATAATATTTGTATGTAGGAAATATCTTTAATAAGGGTTTAAAAAATCTACTTTATTTTATATCGCATATCTTTTATAACGTTATCCATACATTATAATTACAACATAAAGAGGTTGTAACATTTATATAGCGATCACCAAATAAAATTAATGATGTGTTTACGTGAAAAGGGCGTATCGTGACAGATTTCCCCGGCTGATTAAAGTAACTACGTTGAAATTATAAAAGCAATTTATTTGACGTAACACAATGAAATTCAACTTTATGTGGTTTTGTTTATTTACATTAGGATTATTAGCTTTCATTTTCAGTTAATTTCTGTATGATAATATGGTTGTACTTTGGAGAGAATGTGCGTGAAAGTGAATTTTTCAATCAATAATTGACAAGTGTAGAGTTTTCTTTGATTCTAATCTTGATGAAACTCGATTTTTCAAATATGATTCAAGTTCAGATTGAATCACATTTGAAATGTAATAGAATTGATTATAAAGAAAACATCATATTAACATTGGTTAATATGGTGTTTTCTTTATACTCAAATCTTTTCTTTCTGAATCAAAGCTATATGAGATCTGTAGAACTGTCAAAGATATATGTAGATAGCCTGCTTCCATGCTGTAAGATTTGATAGCTGACATAATAGAGAAGCTGGAAGAAAAATAGTACGGGCTGGATTTTAACGTTGATTCGAACTTATGCATAAAAAAGAATTAAGAAAAAAACCACCTTTATATACAAACAAGTAATAGTGGGAGCGGTAGAGACGCTCCGCCCATTTTATGATTTCCCATCCATAAAACAAAAGGCCCATGGGGTTCACATTTTTGGGAAATAAACAAACAGCTAGTCAACTCTGCACGTGACCAGAGGCCTGGCGACCTATTATGACGTCTTAAATCCATCATGATTTCTGTGTCAGAGATAGACGGAGTTACACAAGACGAATAGCACTATCTCTTTCCCTCACACGAATCATGGTAGCATTGGCACTTCGTAATACGGCCACTGGTTTATTCTTCGGCAATGCAGCCTATGTTGTTTTGAAAATGAATCTCAGTATCGTATTATAGCTTTAATACTAGTTCATTTTTACTACGTTAGATTCTGGGGAAACAAAACTGCTTCGTAGCACTTATCAGACCCTGACTATAGAATTGTTTTTTTTTTTTAATTGTGTACTGCTAGTACTTCTGCTAAAGGGAAGATTTTCAGTTTATGTCCTTAACTACAATTTTTTTTGGTGATTAAATCTTGGTTTGGACAGTCTCATTAAGGGAACAAAGATTAGAATTATGACCTGGATGTTGTTAAGCTTGTATGATCCATCACTTCAATGCGGGTGTGCCATGGGTACACCTATATTTTAGTAAACTCCAAGCTACTTAAGGGAATTCAAATGTACATTGGAGTGTGTGTGTATGTGTTAATTATATATCGAGATGTTTGATGTTTAGCCATCTCCTAACGAAGAGACTGTAAGTCTTTTGTAGGAAACTTCCTCCACTTCTCTCGACTAAGTCACAATGACGGTGGAAATAACTCTTGAGATGGATACATGACAACAATACTATGCAGGGATACGACTTCCAGCTTTACGGAATTGTTAGAAAAAAAATACCGTGGTCTTGGAACGCAAAGGGGGAATTTGGAGGAACACAGGTGGGTTTTTCAGTAAGAGAGTGACATTGCATACCGTCCCAGAGTGGGAGGAGTCATTTGGAGATATGCCGTCAAAAAAAGGGTTCCAATCATGATGAGGTAAGGCCCTTGAAACTATATGTAGCAAGTAATTCATACATAGTATCTGCTTACTAACTAACTAGGACAAATGGAAAAGATGCATGACATACAAATTAAATCTGTCATTATGATTATTTCAAGCGTAATTTCTTTGGTTGTCATTTGAAAGTTGATATTTAGAAATTTTTTGATGTAACTATTTTTCTTTGACATTTGTAATGTTATATGTACATATATATACACAATTTTTTATCTAATACTTTTTTGATATTGGAATTTAATAATTTTGTTTTAAATTAATTAAATTAGAATCACTATTATGTCACATTTGTATGCCAAATATAGCAGGCTGAATATGAGAAACTATTGTGTGTGTATTGTAAAATCTGTAAAATACCATATTTCAGGCAAATAAATGAATCTATGTAACAAACGACTTTTTAGTTGAGCAATAAAACGAGCACAGTTTAATAAATAAAATCAAACGATTGGGTTGGTAGGTATCGATTTTTTTAATCGACTTTTTAACCAATTGTTGTCACAATTGGTTAAAAAAGTCGATAAAAATCATATTATATGACATATTAAAATGAGCTAATGCTACCTTTTAGAGTATCGTGCGTTCGTATAAAAATCAGATCCCTATAGCACTCATGTGTCTGTCTATTCATGCAAGACAAATGAAGCTAGTGACATTTAAATCCGGCGGTAATGAAACTATAAACAGGGGTACCTAAGCCCCATCTGTCGCTACGAGCAATAATATTTAATCCACTTAAACTACCCTTACAGACGAAACCCATTCCACTACCCTTATTACATTGCATCGGACAAACCACACCTATAAACTATAACATTGTTGCATATCCTAGCGCCAAATCACTTCACTGTGGAGTGGGGCTTGTGAAAATCATTTATCTAAAAGCGTCTCCCTTCCGCCATCAAAACTAAATCAAGTAGGGCGAGGAACATAAACTCGACCACCCTTGCAGTTAGATAAAATGTAAAGGGAAGTTTGATTCACTTGGCTCGTGTGACATCCCACGTAGCAGGCCCGGCCACCTCCCAGGCCGCGTAACGACCTCTTCATACCCAACCATCTCTATTTGACTACGATTCATATCCCCGACTGGAGGACACTTAGTCGAACATTATTGGAAAACTCCAACCTAGTCTGGATTCAGTGCCTAATATCAAAATCGGGGGAATCGAATTTTATTCAGTTCGTTTTAGGTACGCACAGGTTTACTCCGAAGTTCGGATTCCTGGGAACTTGTTCCTCGCAATACGCTTGCCTGAATTTTAATACTAAGGCACTTTTATCAGCACTTTGGGTGTGCAAAAAAAGTTAGACGTTACCATATTGCATTAATTGCTATCTGTATTCCGCAAATGAGTACTACGTAATTGCCACTTATACTTCTGCTGAGAGGTATAATCATTTGTGACGATTCTTAATTACTTAATTCGCGATTAACTTCTTAATTACCGTCGGCGTCGGCATGCGAATGGAGCTCTGAAAAAAGTCGTTTGAGCACGTCTTAGCGGGCAAATATTGTCGGTGGCTTGCTCTTAGGAGGTTCATCTCAAGATAAGCGGCCGTGAGAAGCGAAGGCCAGCATCTGGGCCGGTAATTAAGCGCATCTGCCTACGTTCAATTTTGGAACACTGGATGAGTTGCCCCTCGCTCCTTCGGGTCCATTTCGGAGGGTAAGAGCAAATTGCTAAAATTTCAATTAAAGAGTTGTTATTCAAACCGCTTTCAGTTCCTCGATGGTATTATATTTTATTTCACAACGAAAACTCTTATTGGTACTTGCGGTACTTGTTTTCAGCTCTACTTAGCCACAGTTGAATATTTCTCGAAGGGAAACTGAGAATTTATTAACAATTGTGTATTTAATCCATTCTCGTTTCGTACAGCAGCGGCTTTAGGATTATTAGATGATCTCTTGATTTCGGGTTTTGTTGATTAGAATTGTTTAATCTCTGCAGTTTATTTTAAAAAATGTCAATCTTGACGAGACATTTTTTGTTTCTTTTTAGCCCAGAATATTCCTCTCAGATAAAATAAATGTAGTCTGTCAAATTCTGAATTAAGTCGGATCCTAACATTGTGTTACGCTGTCGGAAACAATACAAGCTCGCCGTGAAATCTTTTGCCTTTGACGTTACCTAGATATCTGGAAAAATGTTATGTAACGTATGGTTCTACATTGGAACATCACGTTTTTTCGATCTCCAATACCACGAAGGAAGAAATGGACACTTGTGAAATTTATCATGTTTAATTATTTAAAAAAAAATATGAAAAACTACTTAATTCTTAAAAAAAAAAGAAAAAATTGATTGAGTCAGGCGTTACTTTGCGGAAATCCATTTTAAATTTGAAAATGAAAATAAAATATCTAGTTTTAATTTCCGCGAATATTAGTGGGTTGCAGGTATGCACCTCCCTCTCGCCCGCTATATTATGCACATGCAAGATTACAAGGCAAATGCAAGGATTTTATGCACATGTAGGAAGGCAAAGCAAAACCCAACACCAAAAAATGCTTTTTGCTTTTTTTTTTTGTTTTGATTTTCTTACTTAATTCTTAATATTGATTTTATCAGTGACGGTTAAAAATCATATTGTAACCATCATTACCTAGATGATATCAATTCAATGCCCATCACGCCTCGATTACTTAAACTTGCCTTGTTTAGTAAATACAATAAAGTACCCATATGTAGACAAATACCCATTTAATTTAGGATACTTAATCTTTTCAAATTACCATTTCAATTATTGATCTTCAATTTCCTTACTAGTAGGACCAACAACGCCTCGTAATGTTTCAATAAGATACAGTTGGTCAAATGATCACAAATTATATACCTCGCGTTGCTTTATGCTTATATACCTCGTCAGATAGTACAGTCTCTTGTATACATAGTATTCTTATTCATTAAAATACGTGTCCTGACCAAGACCACAAATATATATCTATTTAAAGACAAAAAATAAAAAAAAGTGACCAAGTGCGAGTCGGACTGGCGATTTTTCAAAAAATCGAACGGTGCAATTTTTGTTTTTCGTCATGATCGGACCCGAGACTCGTATGAGTATTTTTCGCTAATAGTAATTGTTTCGAAATTGGCCATACAATATGAAAAGTCCACTTGAAAAATTCACTCTATGTTTTTAAGCTACTCAAACAATATAAAAAGTGGGAGGGGAAGAAATCCGATGTCAATTGGATAAAAGTGGTCAAAACACTAGCAGCTTAGCCACGTCAGATGGCAATACAATTATAGATTGAACGCTGTTGTTATGTTTGTTCCAGTAAAAGCAAGTCGCGGCGCGCTTCAGGCTCGATGTGCGTCCGCCGCGCGAGGAGGGAGCATGCTGGTGCACCTCGTAATACTTAGCACCGCCTTCGCGGCAGCCAACACCGGAAAACACGGTATGTATACTCAATCTTAATAACTTCTTTATGGACGCCGTTTCACTATTCATAGATCTAGTATGTCCTAGTGAACTTTATTATTAAAAATGTTTTTCATCATATCTTTGCATTTTGAGGCTTTGATCATAAATCCCATTTATTCGATTATTATACAAGTTGAAACAAATTCTATGGCGGGTACAGATTGATGAAACGTAGTGGGTTCAAAAACGTTTGTCAAATCAATTAAATAGGCTCTAACATTGTCGAAGAAATTATATAATTAAAACAATTACTTGAAAAGCAATTTTCAACTGACAACATTTAAAAACGGTTGATATAGAACGAAGGCGTGGTGAATTAAATTCTTATGAAAATTCTTACTTTATTGAAAAGTGTGAAAATTCTAGTCAGAGAAAACCTTGGTTAGAATTTATATCTCTAGAAAGATAATTATATCACAAGATGTATGACAAAATAAGGAGATAATAACTTCATCCAGTAAGTGTGAAACCAAAACGCGAGTCCTGTTTTTTACATTAAAATAAATGGACTGGAACTGCGCAAATCTGTTTTTACAAAATGACTATTACAGAACACAGATACGTGAAAATGTTACCCTCCAGGAAAAAAAATCTTAACGGAAACACCCGCTTCCTTGAAGGAGATTTCCTCAAAAAAAAAAATAAACAAGTGTATTGACGCGACCCTCGGCAGAGATTCATCTTTCTCCATGTACATTATGTAGTAGCCCCCCTCGACTTAATCTACGTGAATGTTATAATATTATACACCCTACAACAATTTGAGGGGTGCCTGAGATGGGGAAATTTTTCTAAACTTTTTCACACTTCTGGCAACCCCACGTAGATTTATGCGCCGTGGCTGTATGAATGTAAATAATAACAAACATACATTTCCACTAAAGTATACAGTTTTGGCTGGATTATTAACATAAAATAAACATTTTCCACCCCTATTCTAGGCCCACTATTGCTCTGACTTTAAAATACAAATTTAGTAACGTGCAGGTCTATAATAATATCTAAAACGGGATATGAACAAGATAGTGATAAGAGCCTCATTGCTTATCCATGTTTTAAATAGAAAATCATTTTTTTCGACACAGACAACACAACAGTAACATTCATACAATGAATAAAAGCCAAAAGCCATAGACAATTATGCAAAATGTTACAGTAGTAGTAATCCTGGTGTGTATATTAAAAACCCTGAACTATATTTATGTATTGCGTGAATATATACTTGAAAAATACCCTACTAAAGACCCAAAAAAGGCCAAATGACGTCAATTTTAACAGAAAAAGTCTTTCAAAATTGAATCACCGGCGCCCTGCCAGAAGTCACACATTCCTCGCCTTGCAATTTAGCGTCGTGACGGCCATAGTCAACTGCTATTGTTGAGCGTAGGCCTCCATAAAGTGCTTGACGAACACTCCCCACTCTCATTACGGCACGGGGAATATTTGACATAATTAAAACGGGGTCAATGGCTGCATTACAAATCCCTTGCCCCTTTCCTTGTATAATGTGTGATTACAGGCTGCATAAAAAATGTGAGTGCGAAATTTTGATTGAGCAATAAGGAATCTGGAGAAAGTTTGGCGATTTTTTTTTTCCAAAAATTAAATTATTTTGTTACAAGCTTTACCCAGCTACTGTGCACCGACCAGGATCGTGTTACCCAGATATTGAGTTATGTGTGGAGTTCAAATTCATGAAAAACACTTACAAATATTTTACACGGAGCTACGAGTAAGTAATCTGGAATAACCTCACGAGAATGTTCACCGGGTTAAAAAGTACCCCACCAATATAGACCAGGCTAAGGTTTCTTTGTTCCAAACTTTATTCAAATCCGTTCATCTAAATATAATATTATTAAAAACAAAATATACTTTTACATTAATAATGTATATAAATTTTATGTACAATAGTGGTACATGGATGGACTTAATGCAACAAGGCATTCTCTACCAGTCAACCTTTGGGTTAAAAAGGCAACACTGTGGTAGGTCTACAATAAATGAATAAAATACTTTTTTTTGGGAAAGAAATTGCAACAAATCTTAATAAGTAATTGTAGCCAATAGTAGCATAATATGCATGAAAAGTATGAAAAAGAAAAACAAGTTTTATCATTTTTTTTATCGTGATGAAATGGCTTACCTAGTACCTACAATAAACTGAGAAAGTGTAAAAATAACAGTTAAATTTTGCATCATATACGATAATCACGTAATGATCTTCTTAAGTGAAACTACCAGAGATTTTTAATTATATTATTATCTACAGCGTCCTGAAGGCCAATAAGTCACTTTCTTAAAAGTTCGAGAGGTGCCCCCTGAAAAGCGGTCTATTCAATTATGAAAACAGTACCTAATACCTATGCTAAGGTACAACACCGATTACTTTGTAAACAGCGACAACACAGCGATATTCATTGAAAACGTTTTCCTTTATCGCGATCGGAATTCGGGTCACCTCGCAAAGGCTGCATAGAAGTTTAACAGAACGTTGTATCAGTTATGAAAGCGAAACGTTTCCGGTGTGCCTTAACTTTTACTAACTATTAAGGAACTTTATACGAGTTTTGTAAGCAAAAGAAATAAACATGGAAAGTGTGGCTACCTATTTATAGATGTTTTTTGATAGCAGAGGGCTATTTTACAAAAAATTAGTAAATTTGGCGCTATGGTTTAACAGAACTCATAGACTGGTGTGTTTAGGATTGCCTTGCAAACAATTTGTTGCGGGTTCTAATTCCATTTTTCCACCTCTCTTAATTCTTTTCGTCGCGTGAATTTCTTTGTATCCCGCGCTGCCATCTCGTGGTAGCGGTGGAAACTGTTATATTTTAAGCAGTAGGAGTTCGCTCCGTTCTCCCCAGATGGAGAATATCCCTTGAGAATTTCCCCATAAAAATAGGGGATCAGATACGTATATTTTAACCTCGTTGATCTAGTGATCTTTACTCCTTAGCAATTCGAGTTTCAAGGCTCGATTTGGACAATATTATTGGATTGCTCCATCTAGAGCTGCTCAGTAGCAGCCTGGATTCTGAATTTGTGCTTATTGATGGAAGTTCTATGTAATGAGAACTCGCGTCCTCATTACATAGAACTAAAACAACTGACACCTGGGTGTTCTATAAATACCTCTGCTTTACTCTTCAGAGCATACAGACCTGATATTATGTCAGGCTTTCGCTTCATTTAAAATGTAAAATAAACCTAATAAGAAACAAAGCTGTCAAAATCGATTCTATCTAAACCAAAGTAATCACTTTTACCACAAAAAGGAAACAAACAGAAAAAATACACAAAGAGTAAGGTGCGATGTGCGGGTAGTTGCTCAAAAAAATATAGACTTAAACCAAGCCCACATAAATCGAAAACAAACATCACAGAGAATATCTGGGGATATAAAATATCCCCAAATATTCTGCATGTCAATATCCCCTATTGACATGCAGCCACTCACGGCTAAGATGCATTATCGCAACGGAACTGGAGTATCCAATATCATGAAATTCAACTGCGTCTCAATACATCTAACAAAGTACCAAACAACAGCCGAGGGGCCGACTTATGTTTTCAGGCCGTCGTTATCAAAGTGCCAAACTACATTATAAGCTTGTTTACGCCAGTGTCATCTCCATAAATACACACAAACTTCTTACTACCGCTCTGATACAATTACGTCTTCATGGGCCAAGTTTAGGACTCGGATTATACTATTCAAAAACATCTTTAAGGCCAAACAGAATAACATTAAGACTCAGCCGCTGTTGTTTGCAAATAATAAGAAAACAGACTTGGTAAGTTAAAAAATTTCGCGTAAAATTTGCATAAACCTCGTGGAGCCCTGTTCACTTTTCTCTACTTTCGTTTTTTATATCATCTCTTATACCGTTCGTTCCTAACTCATTTTATAACAATATCTTATTAAGTGTTTCATAAACCACTTTGAAAGAAAAAGTTTTATAATAATTGTTAATGGTGCTACTGAATGTGGGAGAGTGTGAGTGGAATATTTTTTGTGGGTGTGGAAAATTCCTGTTCTCACCGATCTGTCAGTTCACCGATTTCCCGACATCCCTACCTTACCCTCGTACATTTATCTGCGTAGAAAAAAATCCTTCTGAAAATGTTCCGTCCGAGCCACCCTCATATATATTAAGTAGGTTATGTTATATATGTTGATGGAACACGTGTTATTTCACCGTGAGCCACAAGATCAAACATAATCGTGATGTATAATGTCAGCTCTAGTTTCAGTTTACTTTGGAGCAGAAATACGCGTGAATGGGGAACAATTTTCTAAAGACCATAAATAGAATTAAGCGTATGGTCTTGAACAAAGTTTGTGGCGCCCACACGCAAGTAATGACTTCCCTCAGTTTACTATTTATACCAAAAGTATGAATTAAGATTATTGTAAGGTTTATTTACGAATAATTGTTACTAAACCACCATATAATACAATCCAATTATAAATAGGTAAATAAGTGAACTACCAAGTTATAAAACGTTGACAAAACTCAACGACGACTTACTTTAAAAAGTGTGAAAAAGATTCCTTTGGCGATAAGACTTCATTAAAACTTAACAAGTTCTGAAAAGCCAAATATTGCCGTCATAGACTACTTGCCATTAAAAAAAAACAGTAAACAAACTGTTGTAAGCCGGTATTAGAAAGATATCGAGAACCGCAATAATAAAACAATTGCCGATACAAAGATACATAACTTTGTAAAAGGAAAAAGTACATATCAACACATCAAAAGTATCTAGGGATCAACATATATTTTTGCAATAACTTTCCTCCTGATTGATATTAATTAAAATTTTCTTTAAGGATTCATCAAATAAAGTGTTTTCGTTTGTCACAGTAACGATAAACCAAGTCACCTTTGCATTAATAAAGAAATTTGCCATTTTCCTAATAAAGGGATTTTTGACATTTGAACCACTAACATTAAAGTTCGAAAAAAAGACTGAAATAACAGTTTTCTTTAAAATTTTATTGGGTAACTTAAACAATTAATAATCCGTGTTTCTACCGCGAACACTAACAACACAAGAACATCGGTTTGGCATACTCAAAATGAGTTCATCCAAATCACGCTGTGGAATGGCCGCCCATGTTCGTTGCAACAACAAAAAAAGGTCTTCTTGCGACTGGATACCCTCCATATTCGGCAGAGCTCTTCTCTGTAGCATATCCCATGCATGCTCAATCGGGTTCAAGTCTGGCGACTGAGCAGGCCAGGGCAGGACATTGATGTTAGCTGCGGCGAGAGTCTGTCTTACAACTCTTGCGGTGTGCGGTCGTGCATTATCATGCATTAACTGAAATAAGGGACCGATTTGCACTTGTAGAGGAACGATGACGTCTGATACAATCGTCTCAGCATAAATTTGAGCGTTGAGGTTGCCTCTGATCCAAATCAACTCAGTTCTTCCGCCGATCCAAATACCCGCCCATACTATGATGGTTCCACCACTATAAGGATGGACTTCCTGGCAGGATTTTAATCGCTGTTGGCGTCCAGGGGTTCTCCAGTGTCGTATACGTCTTGTATCCGGTCTCATACCAAAACGAGACTCATCAGAAAAGCACACGAAACGCCATTGTTCTTCTGCCCAATTTCTGTGTTCAAGAGCCCATTGATATCGAATCCTACGATTGTGCATTGCTATAGGTGGTACCCGTAGCGGTCTTCGGGAATGAAGGTTCACTTCATGCAAGCGGTTTCTGACTGTTTGGTCGCTAATTAAGTTCCCTGAAGAGTGATGAAGCCTCACGGCTAACATCATGGCGGTTATTGTTGGAGCTCTTCGAGTTAAGATTTGAATGTATCGGTCTTGTCTCCGTGTGGTGCAGCGATACCGTCCTCCATGGCGCTCAGCCAAGGTAAGCGAAGAGCTCTGCCGAATATGGAGGGTATCCAGTCGCAAGAAGACCTTTTTTTGTTGTTGCAACGAACATGGGCGGCCATTCCACAGCGTGATTTGGATGAACTCATTTTGAGTATGCCAAACCGATGTTCTTGTGTTGTTAGTGTTCGCGGTAGAAACACGGATTATTAATTGTTTAAGTTACCCAATAAAATTTTAAAGAAAACTGTTATTTCAGTCTTTTTTTCGAACTTTAATGTTAGTGGTTCAAATGTCAAAAATCCCTTTATTAGGAAAATGGCAAATTTCTTTATTAATGCAAAGGTGACTTGGTTTATCGTTACTGTGACAAACGAAAACACTTTATTTGATGAATCCTTAAAGAAAATTTTAATTAATATCAATCAGGAGAAAAGTTATTGCAAAAATATATGTTGATCCCTAGATACTTTTGATGTGTTTATGTATGTATGAGAGCTAACGGAGCCTTGCCTTTGTGAACTTAGAACTGAATCCCCAGAGGTTTATGTCTTTTCGGATCAGGAGGCTTACGGGAGGACGCGCGAAGAAAACTCCTTTCCTTCATAAATATTTACTTTATGAAATAACGCGCCCGAAGCACAGCTTAGTCTTACATACTGGCTGGGACCAGGTGATAACTGGCAAATGACAAAAAACACTCTTTTTCGCACACGGGTTCTATTAGAAAATAATAATAGGTACGGAAACATTTTTCTTTTTTTTTCGGAAATCGTAGGTATGTACATACATATATCGCCAACGTGCGAATATGAAGAACTCGATTAATGTTATTTTAGTTCAGTAATATTATTAATCAAAATATGTTTTACTCTGAAACGGACTACTAGGATAGGATTTGACTCAAACATTTTGATAATTATTTTATTTTTTATTTCAATTGAATTAAAGGAACCAATAGAGATATTTGAATGTCAAATAAATGTATTAAGAATACCTAATGTTACCGTTTCATTTGTAACAGGTATGGTTGTAATGACACAATTATAAAGACTATTTATAAACTTCATTTAATAATGCTATGCTTGTAAACAAGCATACTAGAACTAGATGATTATATTTAAAATAAGAATACTTGAAAAGATGATGCTGCTGCTCCATAGGATAATATTGGGTATAGTATAAAAAGCCAAACTTGTCGGTCTGTATGTGTTGATATATTTACTATTTATGTAGATGAAGTTATTGATATTTTATATTTAATTGTAATAGCAAATTTATTAATTTTACCTCTGCTGGTATAAATTTGTTGTACCTATTACTTGTATAGTACTTAGTGTTATATAAAATCAATTGATTTATGTATGTATACAAAATATTGTAAAACTTAGGTATATTTGAAAAGATTAACTATGGAGTTTCTTCTACTAATACTTATACTATACTGAGTACTTTATGAGAATGGACAACTAGAGTCAATAATTATAATATTTTTATTTTCAAACTGTTCAAAACCTTTTAATGGTCGAGTTGAAATAAATGAATTGACTTTTTCTTTGAATATAATAATATTGCTTTTGTTTTGTCACGTTTACACTTTTACAAAACGTATGTTAGTACTACTTTGTAATTTTTGTAGATATAGGTGCAGATAGTTTATATTCTACATTTATTTATCTATTTTAGGATTGACAGCGAATGATAAAATATAACACAACATTAAAATTAAATAAACATTATAAAACAAAAACTTTCACAACATACACATTCACTTAGGAGGTAAAATTAAATAACAAATATGAAATAGAATAACAATTATTTATATTAATGATGTTGTTAATACAACAAGGGAGTATGATAAGCTACACTACAAATAATAATAAAAAAATTGACATGTCTTGTGAATTTCTTCACAAAAAGACAATATTATAATTTGTTTCCCGAAAGCCTTATGAGGATATAAATCAATTTCGTAACAATCACAAGTACATAGAGTACATAATCGTTTCTAGCTGTTAGCAAGTCATTCACTCCGCAATTTATTTAAGTAGCATCCTGTATACGGATACGTGTGTTATTTATGTTTTGCTTTTATTACCATCTATCCGTGTATAATTTAAAATGTATGTCCTGTTTGTAATTTCTCTAGAGCATTTTGATAGTCATACGGAACAAACTTCAAGTAAGTAGAAGTATCTATGAAATTTATCATAGATATTTATCTATTATATCTATGATAATTTATCATAGATTTATATCTAAAAACCATGGATTCGTAGTCTAATCTGGTGCACAGCAGATTAGACTACGAATCCATGGTGATGATGACTAACATTTTATCATAAATAAATAATTATTATTTTTCAATAATTGAAATACCCAAAAATATTTTTGTAAAGCCAATAAGTTTAATGATTTTAAATCAAACATTAATCATAAGGCCAATAATTCTACATTTTTTTAAGCTACATCAAGGTGAAAATCTGTAAAAATGTAGGGACTCTACAGGTGTTTTTGTGAAATTACGACTGAGGTGAAAATTGAAAAAACAAAGGCGTAAATTTGGCCCTCACCTTAAAAAATTATACTAAGCACACATATTTTATCATCATATTTTTACATTTACATAGCATACATAGTTTATGAGAGGATCAAAACTAAAAATCGTGTATTATGAAGACCAGTTAAATTTAATGCACTCCTTGTAAAAGTATGTACCTACGTACGAGAAAAAATAGAGATTGCTAAAAACATAAAGTATACATGAACATAAAGCCAACAAAATCCATAATATTTGTAATATTATAAAGCTGAAGAGTTTGTTTGTTTTACTGAATGCGCTAATCTCAGAAACCGCTGGTTCTAATTGTAAAAAATATTGTATGTTGGAAAGTCCATTTGTGGAGGAACGCCAAAAGGAGCGGCACATAAATGAAACATGTTGCAAAATCAGGGTTTAATCTCTCTTATGTGACGAAGTTTACCTTTAAAATGGAACGTCCATACATTGACCACGTTGATTACATATCGAAAAATCTCTCTCCTAAACTTAAGAAACCTGACAAACACATCGACATTAAATTAATAAACAACTATGTAAAGAAATAAAAGTAATTTAAAGTTTCTCGCTTAGGCCATTTCAAGTTTTGTTAGAAATCCCAACTTTTTTGGCTCGAATACTTTGTAACATACGCCAATATATTCCACACCTACTGATTTTCTTTTGAACGAGAGAAAAACATCCATCATTATTTTGTCACCATGTTAGTCGGATTTAGTCAAAACTACATACAGCAATTATTTAGAAGTATGGAAGAAGGTCTGCCACTATACCAAAATAATTGAAACCTTAAGACTTAGACTAGAGACGTTCTCAAGATCGGGAAAGTCTTAACAAAGGGTACGAGTACCCATTTACTGGGTTGTAAAGGTCAGATAGACGGCCACTCGTAGTAGAAAACTGGTATTCTACATAAAGCTACAAATGGTAAAGCTGAGAGCCGACACCAACATTAAGAAAAGTTTGGTAAAAGAGGTTCAAATTAATACTCATTGTGACAAACTGATAACACTTAGGTACTCGTGCTTTCCAAAGAAAATATTCTGATATATAAAAAGGATCTGGAACTGCAGTATAACCTACCATGTCACAGTTACACATGGTCAAACGATTCCACTACGTCAGTATTCTCTTTGCTAAGCCAATGGAAATGGATAAATGCAGAGTCACGGCTAGCAAATATTTCTATTTGAATACCGAGGTCGAAATATTTAGGATTTGAATCACAGTTATTGGATTCCCCATTTTTGTGAAACAATATTGGAAAAGCATCATAGTTCTGTTGGTTTTAAAATCAGCAATCAGCTTTTTGTAAGTAAATATTGCAATTTTGCGAATGCGAATAAATAAAGAGAAAATCTAAAATATCATTATATTGTACTATATATTAATATTATAATAATAAAAAATATTGACAACACTCCCTATAAATAATAAAAGTTACCATGACATTACTTCCACTCAATCCCGATCTACCAAAAAATTAATTGTGCGATCATCAGCTATGAGTTAATACAATATTCAGCGAACGCGGCATGAGCGATGGAGAGCCAACGACGTGTGAATCATTCATCCAACTGAACGCAGCCGACGTTCACATGGCATACATCTGCGGCCAATTCAATACGCCACTGAAAAGTTACATCCAATTAGTAGAAACCGATGACGCGCGTACGCTATCCACCCGCTGAATTTGACAACTGCTGTCATAGTTTAAATTTCGAAATACCTTACTACCCGTTCATTTAAAGCTAGGAATCGCAGCCAATGGCGTGCGAAAGTTTTTTTTTAGTTTTAAATTGTTTGGTACCAGCTTGTTAACGATTACTAGTTAGGATACACTGCGAGTTACAATTGGTTTTTCACTGGGTTTGAAACTAGTGTGTTCGTTTTTAATTTCTCATTCGCATATACATGATGTTTTTTGCTGATTTAGCTATTTACTTTTTACGTATGTATGTATTGAAGCTCAAAATTACATTTATCAATTTTTTTTATAAATAGGCAATATTATTTTCTTATAAATGAATGCTTACTTTTTATATCGGCACAGCAAATTCGAAAGCTCGTGGAGTTCGTTATAGTAAAAATAAATAGGTGAAAATAAAAACAACCGGCGCTATCTCCAACAGTAATGAACGTTCAAGAGGTCGATTCATGAGAAAAATGTTTTCACTTATCAGTGGGAGTGTCCCTGCGATCTAAGTGACTTGTTATTTTGGTCATTAAGTAAAAAAAAACCGATAAAAATTGCATTACTTATAGAATTTAATGGTTTATGGTGCTGTTAACAGCAACGTAACGTCATGCTTGTATTCCCCAAATAGGTATACAGGAGGAATAATACTTTATTTCTTAACTTATTACATTAATTTTAACTTAGATTACATTATTCCACTATGTACCTATGTATACGCAGTTCCATCTTTACCATAAGGGCGCAAGGAGCACGTCCCCAGGGCCCCACTTCATGGGGGACCCCAAATTATATTATAGGTTCTTCTTAGGAAACGACCAATTCGAACCCTGCACTAACTTCTGACGAAATTCTGTCAAATCTATCCCAGGCAGAATATAAACATATTCGAACTCGGTCGCAAGGTGAAATCTTCGAAAATTTTGGAGCTTGCTACTGTCACTAGGCAAAGAAAGATTTGATATTCAACAAAGGAACTTTTTGTTTCTTTGAAAGCTCAAAAGAAAATTTAACTTATCTTAAATTGGCTGCAATTTTCGCAACTCTTGGATCTATCGATCTATAGTTTTCAATATACATACTTTGTTTCGACAGCATAAGAGTTCCGACCTCGCTTCGCTCACAAGATGCAGTATTTTCTTTTCAAGTTTTTCTGCATATTTCGTTATTTTATTATTTATCATAATCATAATTCTATTTAGTGCTTCCGTTGGATTTTCAAAAAATATTGGACACGTATTTTTGTCATTTCAAATCGTCAAAATAATAGAAAGATAAAACGCATCAAAGTTCAAGAGAGGGGGCTGGTGACGTCACCTCGCTGGTAAAAATCGCAGCACGTAGTGAGGTCACGCTAGTTTTCAACGCTCTGTATCGTTATCGTTTTTTATTTACGTGAAAAAAGAAAAAATACATATCTAAAATTTTTTTGGAAATCTATCTGACGGACTAATTACATTTTTTCAGTAAAATGCCCCTATTAAACAAATTGATTGTTTGTCAAATAGAAAAACTACCTATCCGAGAATGAGTGCAAAATATTCCGTTTCGCTTTGCTCGTATGTACTTGGATCCATAGTTTTCACGATTCTTTGCTTCGACAGCATAAGCTAAGGAGTAAAAATTTTTCGAGCTCATTACGCTCGCTCTATAATACTTTATTTTTTAGAAAACTAACTATTACATAACAACGGTTTTGTTGATTGCTAAGATATTTATGTATATTAAGTATAAATACTCCACTGGGTAGCAGGGTTACGTGGTCATACCTACAGAAAGCAGCTACCTGTACTCCGACAATTTCTTGGCCGGTTTTCAGTTTTCCAAAAGGGCCCCGGACTCAGGTGTGCCCAGGGGCCCCCTGCATGGGTTAAGACGGCCCTGCTTATACGGATGGCCGAATTGGATGTATATAACTTTGTTTCGCCCCCATTCTCATTTGTTGCCAAATTTTACAGTTTAGTGGTAATCTTATTGCAATCAAGTTAGAGTCGCGATTTTGCTTTGGATAGTTTTTAAGGCCAGGATCATAGTATTTATTTCGGTAATTTAATTGGAAAGTTTCTAAGCAGATCGTGAAAAGATTTTTGTTTTTAATCTTCGTTTTTGGTTCGATTTCGGAAAACAATATTAGAATAGCTATAAAAAGACAATTGGAGGGCATTCTTTGCTAATTTGGAGCATTCTTTGCTCATCCACACTGATCCACGTTGGACTGAGTTATAAGTTGAAGTAATTTCATATTTCTTCTATAAACAGCCCACACGGCAGGTGCTGCTGTTATTGAGGATGGTGATCACTACCGTTTTAAGAATTATTTTTTTTGACTTCATCAAATTAATTTGTAGAGCTAAAAAAACCACTGTTTCTAATAAAATGTCGCCGCAAGCCTTGCAACGTGACACACAAGTTGAAAGAGAAGTTTGGTCCGAGCTTCTTCTAGGCAATCAATCGGAAGGTTTAATTGACCTTCAAATTTAACAGATCCCTCGGATCCAGATATTGTCTATGGTATCATCTAAAAGTACGTGTCGTGGTATATTTTAAATACTTAAAGCAGACTTATTTTTTGCATACAGATTATTTTTTATGTAAGGTAATAGAATAAAAAAAAGAAACAACATTGACATGAAAAAAAAATACGACCAAAAGGTATCGCATTTTTAAGCAGCAAAAAAGTGGGGATTTCTCATAATTATGTTATTTACCATACATAATTGCAAAGCCAATATATAATCATGAAAAATATTTGGTTAGTTTTGCTCAATAAAAAATATAGCTAGGTATAAGGTTATAGCTAGGTATAGGCATAAGGTTTGACCACCTTGTAGTATAATTAACCAAAGATCATTGCACCAATTATAGAACTACCGATTCATTTTAATCTTAAAAGACTTTTCAACTATAACTTAAAATTTGTCGTTAAACCAATCAGATCAAGTTAACCCACATCAGAATGAAGCCAAACGGCGATCGAAGAAAATCCAATTCAGAAAATAAAACCTGATAAAGGACCAACTCGGACCCTACGTAACGCAAACAAAGGAAGAAGATGCATATAAATAATAATAACTCACTCCTACAAAACTCCTCTACGTGGCCAGACAAAAACTTCGCACAGTTTTTATCCTACGATATAAGTTTTCCTTCGGATAACAAAAGGAATAGTAAAAGCAAATGAATTAAACCTGAAATAAAGATAACAAAGAAAAACAGGGAATAAATATAGGATACGGTCCGTTGGAAGAAAATGTCAATAATTATAGTGGACATTAGCAAGAACCGGGCACACAACCGCAAGAGCAGCTATTTTCTCCTTTTCAGAGAACACAGTTTTAAGTGGTAATAGTGGGACTGTTCGAGCACAGGATTTTATTTTTGAACTACTAAATGTATCGTCTGAAACGAAAAGAAATATAGAGGTTTGAATTTTTAGCCAGCCAATCTTTGACTTTCGATCTTTTTGCGGTGAAATCATCGAAAAAGTCTGTGTTAAAAACAAAATGTAATCCCAAAAGAGGCTGGACTAAATAAAAATTAGTATTTTATTAGAATTAAATTAAATCTATACTAATATTATAAAGCTGAAGAGTTTGTTTGTTTGTTTGTTTGTTTGTTTGTTTGAACGCGCTAATCTCAGGAACTACTGGTCCGATTTGAAAAAATCTTTCAGTGTTAGATAGCCCATTTATCGAGGAAGGCTATAGGCTATATTTTATCCCCATATTCCCACGGGAACGGGAACTACGCGGGTGAAACCGCGAGGCGCTGCTAGTAATTAATAAAGGTTCAATTTTTGAATTGAGTATTTGAGGCTAAAGATATGTCAAATCCTTTTTTAAAGCTTATTTTTGTCTGGTTTTCAAGCTAAAGGTTAGTTGGACAAGTACTCAACTTTATTTTTTTTTTAATTCCGATTAATTCAGCATCATCTGCCTAGTCTTTCCCAACTATATTGAGGACGACTCCCAGACAAGTCGGATTCAGCTGAATACCAGTATTTTACGTGGAGCGGCTGCCTACCAGACCTCCACACCTCATTAACTGGGGAACACGGTACTTTTTTACAAGACTGTGATAGATTTTCTCGCTTCTGACAATCCGCAACGACTGCTAAAGATCTCCAAATGACAGCTGGGAAAAACTTAACATGCTTTTCGAGGCACGGAGAAGTCTCGTTATGTTAAGACTGTCACCCATCCACAGACCAACGCCGGCAAGCCTTGCTTAAGCTCGAAGATCGACCCGTGCGGCTGTTATAATTTAGCCACAAACTCTTCTGAAATTCGGATTAATTACACCAGGTAATTAAATAAAGCAGTTTTTCAGTACAAAAACCTCAACATGCATAGCCTTTTCCCAACATTGTTGGGTATGACTTCGAACCTAACCGATGCAGCTGAGTAATATACCTAGAAAGATATTCAACATGAAGCCAGTACCTAGATAGACAAAGGCACTGTGTTACACAATACAGAGTTAGTCTCTGTAAAGCGATAGCGCATACCTAACACCTTGCAAATTATGACGATGATTAAATAATAATCTTGTAGCACAGAACTTGGGCTTAGATTGTGCCTATGTTAATGTAGCCACAAAAAAACAAATGGCCAAAATATTTCACAGTATTACCTTCTAGCAGGAGTCTAATCGTACAAAAACATTATGAATATAAATTTTCACAACCACTGGAAATATTTCCAAGAATTTCTCTCGGTATAACACAAAACAACATAACGGGCAAACGTTATTACATTATGTATTACACAAAAAATATATTGTACCTTCACTTAGTAAAATAAAAAAGGGGTAACAAAACTATATGGACGTACTCCGTTTTAATTGTCACACTTACAATATCCACAGCTTTAAAATGGCAGGAGGTGACTTGCACACTCAATAGATAAATGTGCATTTGAAAGCGGTCACTAGTACGAGATGACGTCACATACACATACATAACATAACATAATCAGCCTTTTAACGTTCCCACTGCTGGGACACAGGCCTCCTCTCTAGGAGAGGGAGTGGGCCGTAATCCACCACGCGGGCCGAGTGCGGGTTGGTGAATGTCACACGTCTTCGAAGTTTTGGTTCTAGGACATGCCAGTTTCCTCACGATGTTTTCCTTCACCGTTTTGAGAGCAGTGGTGATGAAATTAATTACTCATAGTAATGCGCCTGGCTGGGTTTGAACCCGCGACTTACAATTCGTAAGTCGGGGCCGTTGCCACTCGGCCACCACTGCTCCACACTGCTGTGATGACGTCACACTAAAGGGGTAACATATTCTGAGGTTCTAGAAAAGTAGAAGAGAACCATGGCATCAGGAAAATCCCACAAGTACGGTTTAGATCCTTAGTAGTGTCTTACTGGATTATACATGCTTCTCCCGAGCACGTTTGCTCTTGCGAATATCCACTCAGACCAGACATTTAAGGCAAGAAAGAGGTGGAAACTCTGTTCCTCCTCAGTTTTCACTACAGCCAGCCAATAAAGGCAAGCCACAGATGAGGACCAACACATCTCCCGGAAGATTAGGCCCGTGAGGTTACTACTGTCCAATAGTTCGCAACAAAACTACCCTATGGGTGGTATCTCTCTTTGTCTTACCCCTCTCACAAGGTAGGACCTAAAGTCACCGCGGCCTTGAAACGCAAAGGGCACTAGGAGGGTGGGTTTTAGTTAGATCCATTGAAGTGTGTAAGCTCTACCACGACGTTAACGTAGATATACTGCGGTGGGGATTATTAATAATTATTAAAAATGTCCTGACCCGGAAATCAATCCAGGATCATTCTGAGCAGCACTGCTTGTGACTAGACCAAAAAGGTAATCAATATGTCTTTGAGATGTACATATGTATCTGCTGTTATCAAAGCGTTCTGAACTGAACACGAAGCAAACAATCATGTCCTCTATAATAGAACCATGTGTAGGCAAATGCCTAGGACGCTAAATTTAGCACAAAATGACTTAATCAATAGAGTATGGCAGACCTTCGATCGATACTAGTAGTAGATAGTAAGGGATTATCCGTTCATTTAAAGGACAATGTTTCATAAAGACCATGTATGCACAATAAATATTAGTAATGAGTTATAAGTTAAAGTTATTAGCATCTAAATAAGTCAAACGTACTTTGCTTATAAAAAAAATGGACGACCCTGCCGAATATCCACTGAATATCTTAAGGAAAATATAAAATTATTCAGTCACTTTTAAAACAATATCAAATTAATTACTGGCAAGTAAATAACTTTAAAATGTTCAAATAATTAACAATAATTCATTAACCTAATTAATTTACAAGCGAAACCGGAAGCTACTGTTTCAGCAAAATTACAGTGGGCTTTCTAAATATTAGAAGTTCATTTTAATAAACCTGATATTGGAAAAGTACCTCACTCGAATTTTAAATTCAAACATAATATTAAGTGTTTCTATTGGAAGCAGCCCCTCTAGCCAAGTTGATAATCTGCAATCGTTAACGCTAGTCGAAAACGAATCAAATGTATGGGAATGAAATCATCTCAACGTTAAGGTCACGTGGTTAGAACAAACGAATAGAAAATTCGTAGCCAAGTTCACATCGTTCAAAATGATAGAATGAATTGTTATCGTTTCTACAATGTTCAACGCTACATCCTTTGTTAAAATGTTTAAACTTAAATTATTATTTAACCTGTTTGACGTTTGTACGAACGCTCGCCAGAGACTAAAGAATAAGTCGTTTTTCTAAAGACATTGTAGAACGAGCGGCCGACTCAGGCGCGTCAACATGGCTACCAACTTATCGTTTTCTACAGTTGCTGACACCGAGGCGTTACCGATTGGAGAACAGAATTCGACACGAAACGTTTGTAACTTGGCTAGGGGGGCAGATATTGAACTTAAATGTTTCAGTTGATAGCTACTTCAATATGTATTAGGTATCTAAATCTGAACTATTATTTTCTCTTCATCGGATTTAATCTCTGGAAATTCTGATTTGATTACGAAAATTCTTTTCTAGATCATAAACCAAGGCCTTGTAGACGCGAAAAAATAATGGCTAATAAATTGGCATAAATAGGATAAAAACCAGCCGAGTGTAAGTCGGGCTCATGCACAAAGGGTTTCATACCATTATCTATAAAAACACGTTTCTTGTATGGGTCAAACATTTGTTTTATTTTAACTATTTATAACTAATTATTCTGTGAATATTTCAAGCGTCTATCTGTTACCGTTTTCAATATCGAGCAAAAACGGGCAAAAAAATCACGTCGGATGTATGGGAGCCCCCTTAAATATTTATTTTATTCTATTTTTTTGTATTTTTTCTTATAAGGGCAACAAAAATACATCACCTATGAAAATTTAAACTATCTAACTATCACGGTTCATGAGATACAGCCTGGTGACAGACAGACAGACAGACAGACAGATAGATGGACGGACAGCGGAGTCTTGGTAATAGGTTCCTGATTTACCCCGTGGATACGGAACTCTAAAAATGACCTACACAAAGCATCACAAACCGTATTAAGTTGTAAGCCTTTTGGGATGCTCATTGCCATTTTGTAGCAAAAAAGCGAGGAAACTAATCCGTGGGCGAATATCTATTACCCGAACAGTATCCTATTCAAACCTACAAGTCTAATAACTAGGAATGAACCGAATCATAAAACCCAAATTAGCATGCAGACGAAGTTGGCCCCGGTAGAATTAATATAAAATATCAGTGTCGCCGTGATCTTCGACACAAATTAAAAGTTTCAGCAAAGACGTGGCCCCGACGAATTGTCCCGCAACTGTGCCGCTTTTCTGCCGCTATTCTGCCGCTTGTCTGCCGCTTCTGTGTCGCTTTAATTGCGCCTTCTAGGGCTCGTTTACATTTATTACTACCATTGAAAAACTCTCCTGTAACGATGAATACTCTGTGCGGAGGAAAATATAAAATATTTTTTAAACTAACCTTGTTTTGACCTATTAAGATAGGAGAGAGTTTTTGTTCGAGTTATTTTCTTGGTAATGTTGGTACTTCGATGTAGAGTAGATTATTTTGTTAATTTTTTATTAGGTAGACAGGTTTAATTTATGTAAGTATTGCCTAATGTACTCGTATTATTATAAATTTCTATAATAAGAGATATTGTTTACCGCTAATGGAGGTTTTATTAATTAAACTCATTTCTAAGAAAATAAATAATTTGAAGTACGTACAGTAAATAACCAACCGGAGGAAATTCTAGTTATAATAGACTAGCTTCTGCCCGTGACTTCGTCCGTGTGGAATAGTTACTAACCCCCCGATTTTGAAACATACTTCATTGGTGCTCTGCTATTAGTCTTAGCGTGATGATACGAGTATATAGCATTATAGCCTTCCTCAATACATGGGCTATCTAACACTGCACATTTTTTTCAAATCGACCCAGTAGGTAATTCCTGAGAGTGGCGCGTTCTAGCAAACAAACTTGTCAGCTTATATATTAGTATAGAAAACCACAAAGTTTCTAGTTCTCTCATTCTAATCTCAAACATAAGTAAACTTCACCATGAACTTCGGTCTTAACAATAATGAAATCGTTGGTCTCCGTTGGACTGCCGAGCGTGGAGTCCTGAGTACCAGGTCTACCAATAAATATTATTAGGTTTTTCATTAGGAATTTCTCTATGACAACCCTTTTTTTTTTGGATGGGAAATCATCAAATGACACCTCCCGCCCTGGGTGGAGCGTTTGGGAGTGTCAGACTTTTACTGACTAAAACCCACCCGTGATCCTTCTTGTGGTGCCCTTTGCGTTCCAGGGCCGCGGTGACTCTTTCGAACAAATTCCGCAACCCTAGGCACCGACCCTATGGGGCCCCGTCCTCGATGCTGACGGCTCCTTGAGGTGCGCGTGGAACACAACGCGTCGTCGACTCAGCCTGGTTGCTATCGGACGGCGAGCCACCCACGCTCACCGTCCACAGGCATCAGCCACTGCGCAATAGCACAGCGGCCGACTTGTCTCTGGAGGAGGCTGCAATGGGGCCATTACTGGCACTCCATTTCAGCCCCCTCCCCTAAGGTTGGAATTTGGTGAAATGACACCCCATGTCTCGGAAAACACTAAGCCATTAGTCTTGACCAGATCTCTTTCTGTACTATAATTATGTCCCGCGCCGGTGACTTGTCTCTGTTGAGATTGGCCGAATCTTATATCCCTACTGCATCAGTCACATTCTGTAACAAAAGTTAAAGTTGTAACAAAAGTTGAAGTTTGGCAGATTTATGTTACAGAAAATCTGTAGAATAATAATGGTAATGGAATATTAAAGGTGTTTCTATACAACGTTTCTAAACAAAAAAAATTAACCTAAGGTGCATTGGTGTCGTCCAACTTGTACACCAACACTATTAAGGTCCACGATTCCACCCATCGACGCTTGCAAATGGCGCGTGACGGTAAACACTTAATTTTCCTAGGGAAAGATTTTCTAAAAGTGTGTAGCAAATTAGTATAATGGAACGCTAACCTAATGAATATATGTAGACTAAAAGCTTCCTAGGAAAGCACAATCTGGTCATTAATTATGATTACCAAACTCCCCATTACCCTTTATTTTAATATTTAAAGGAGACTAAACTGCCGACAACTTTTTCTTGGAACCGGACGGAACGTTAACAACGGTACTTAATGTTAAATCAAATTATACAGATCGATTGTAACAAATACTATTAAGAATTTTCCTGAGTAGGTTTGTAAAAGAAGCAATCCGACAGAAAGGAAAAACGGGCCGCGTTATTCTGCAAACAATACGGGGGCCAGAAGGTTTAATCTCTATGAGGTACAAATCGCTCGTTATGTAAATTGAATCTCTTGCAAATTTGAATAGCTTTCATAAGCCAATTCCCCCTGAATAAAAACAATAGAATACTCTTTCAACGTTTTAGATATTTCTCGAGGAGGAATTTATCTTGGATCATTAATTATTCAGGGTCGTATCTAGTTAGGGTGAGATAACATCGTCGTTTTCGCTAGAGGCTGAGGAACCTTCCTATTTTAAGGGCCCTAACTCATTACAGTATAGACCTTGGATACATGTCACTCATTTTGTATTGAAATTTATTTACCCGGTTTTGGTAACCTTGATTGGGTCTGAGGTTACTAAGTTTCGAGACATCAAGTATTTTTTGCTGGTAGTCGTGATTTTTTGTGAAACAAAGTTACTACAATAGTGAGAAACACTTGCACGATAGATCGAATAGAAAACATCGCTCTATTTTTGGCAGTAATTGTTACAGTAGTTTGGCCAACTTACAGATCATTGTTTTAAATATGATTAGAGCCCGATTTGTTTAGGGCCTTATTTTTCAAGTACCTTTTATCTAAGGAGTTGATGAATCAATTGATGGTTTAAACGCTTTTGTTTTTATAATAAGTCTGACTGTTTACAAACTTACCAAGTGATACTGACGGACGGAAAGATAACAGAGGCTAATTTTGGGTGGCGACCTACCTCGGAACGACAGCGTAGTCTGTTACGCTGACGACACGTTGGTTCTGGCACAAGGGGGGTCGCACCAGGTGGTGGCCGAGTTGATGACAACGGACAAACGGTTCGTTGCGATAGTCGTTGATAGAATCCGGCAACTGAGTCTCAAGGTGGCCCTGCACAATTCCGAGGCCATGTGCTTTCATGGCTCTCGGAACCGGCCACAATCGGGATCCAAGATAACGGTAGGAGGGGTTCACATCGGCGTCGGTTCGACGATGAGGTACTTGAGTCTCGCCCTGTACAGCCGGTGGAACTTTGCGAGGAACTTCCGACGTTTGGCTTCCAATTGGGGTGGGTTGTGGCTGCCTTCAAGCAGCTCTAGCCCAATCTAGAGGTCCAAACGCCTCTTGCCGGGAATATCACGCGGCGGGTGAGGCGACGAACATGCTTGCCGGATTGCTGCCGTGGGACCTGGAGGCGAGAGCCCTCGCACACGTTTACGCGTTACGCGTGGAGGCGCTACTCTGCTGCCGCAGTAAATTGCTGCGCAGCGGACGTCACCATTCGGCGGTAAGACTGCGATAAGTCCCCTCTTTGAGGGCCCTGGTTCAATCCATGGTCCGGAGCGAGGAGGCATGGGAAACGGTCACCTCCTTCTGCGAAGCAGTAATGCTAGCGCAGGAGAAGGCGGACCCCGTGCGGGAGAGGGAAACGGGCGCAGGCCTGCTGACGGCGAGCTATGGGTGGCTCGCGGTCCGATAGCAACCAGGCCCGGGTTGACGGCGCATCTTGTTCCACGCACGACTCAAATAGCTGTCAGCAAAGAAGAGAAGAAGTGCCTGCTAGGGTTGCAGAATTTGTTCGAAAGAGTCACCGCTGTCCTGGAACGCAAAGGACACTAGAAGGATCACGGATGGGTTTTAGTCAGTAAGAGTCTGACACTCGCTTCCGCACCGCCCAGAGCGGAAGAAGAAAATAAAAGGCTATTATTGGTTTCTACGGAGTTTATGAATCAGCATTTATTTTGTGGTGCAAGCGGTCCTAAGCGTTTCAATTCAAGTAATTTTAATAGCATTTATCAAGATTGTGTTCGATAGATTACAAACGTCAATCTATTAGATCCCCTCATTTTTCCGCTTGTTACCAGAGTTCCCCATAAAACGCCAAAGCTGCTGCACTTGCATGACAAGCATTTTTTTTTAGAAATAATAATTACTAGTCTACACATTTTTTGTAAAGATAACAAAATGTCAGACTACCTCGTTGATCTAGTATTCCCTAGCTCTACTGCCAATCATGAAATCCTGAGTTTACTTTCCGACTCACGTACAGATCTTTGATCTGGCATATTTTGATAGTAGTCCTAAGTCTGGACTAGTGCCCGATAACTGCTGCCTTGCCCCTTAAACATGAAATTAACCATTACTAGCAATATATGGGCACATATGATATACCCTGAAGGCTAGCAAGGCAAGCTTACATTTGTGCCCACATATTGCTTACGCCTGTTATCATCAATATAATTATACAAAACTCTTGCGTAAATGAGTGACTGACAGACAAGGCACAGCCGAAACTACTTGTCACAGAAAGCTTAAATTTGGTATGTAGGTTCCTTGACGAGTGTAGAGTAGCACAGAGATCATTTCCCGAAATTCTTACGGGGACGGAAAAAAAACGGGATATACGCATACGAAATCAAAAGCTAGTTATTTATAGTTATGAATACCAGTGGCTTATTAAACCAAGCAGGTGATTAAGTAAAAAAAAATATTTGTTTCTTAAAATATCAAAAATCGCGTTGTCATTTTATATTAAATAGGCCCCTGAATATACTACCAACATGTTTCGGCTGTAGTCACTATTATGTCATTAAATGAACAAAGTGAAATTCGCAGATCCCTGAAAATCCTTTAATCGCCTCATATACTACCGAAAATCGCTTCAAAGAGAGAACATATTAAGGCGTTCTTAATAAGGCTTAAATATTGCAATATCGCATAAATAATGCATTAATGGGCTCGGCTTCGCTTGAGTTTCGCACAATAATCCGATTCACTTAGTTAATTATAACATAAATGCGAAACATAACATGCACCAGAGAACATCTTTGCTTTTTGCAATTTATTGGATATAAAACCTTGTTTCGTTAGTCTATGTTATTATGTGTTTTTTTTTTGTTTGTTTTAATGGAATGTGTGTCTGTGAACATGTTGTGTATTTGCGGATTTAATAACCAAATAACTTGACAATAGGCTAAGTTTTGTAAAAAAAAAAATATGACAGCTTGTCAGCCGATGATTCTTCAGATAAACACTCTGAATAAATGCTTAAATATTTTAAACACACATGGTAGTAATTAGGTACTTACTAACATGAAGAGCTCGCATCACTATCGCACATAAACCAGCATTTTTGGTGAATAATTTACAACAGCCAGGTTACCTGTCTCTGATTCCATGTACATTCAGTAGTGAACTGACACTAAATTGGTTCCATTCACAGTTGAATGGGAAGATCAAATGCAGTCAAGACGAGGTATTTTCTCCCGTTTCACTGCAATTACTCAACACAGTATACCGTTGAAACTACATTTTTTGCTTTGTGAAGCTTAACTTCGCAGTGGTGTTGAGAACCATTTACTGACCCCTCTCTGACTGGTACGCAGTGTTGTTGGGAACCATTGACCCCAGTGAATAGTACTCTCATTAGTTTGAGAAATTTTGGCTAATTGATATATGTTAGTAATGGGTTTGTAAGTAACAAGTTCGTTTGGCCCTCGCCGAATTATACAGAAGATGACTGGACAAAACACTGACCAAAATACTGGATTTTGGTACACATGTTTTTAGCATTGATGATTTTTTCGTTTATCTTAATTTTAAATAATATAGCAAGACAGATTGATAATGATCAGTCTTCTATTTTCCCCAACTTTATTTGAGTCGGCTTAGAGTTAAACTTGATGCAGTTGAATACAAATATTTAACATGGAGCGACAGTTTGTGGAGTTACTGGAAAACACAGTGACTGCTTTCAGTTATTCTGGCTTCTAGCAATCCGTAAAAATGTCAAAGGTCTATAAAATGACAGCCGGAATGAAACGACACCATGGCTCACACACAATTGTCCAACATCAGGAATAGGTGCAGAGAGCAAACCACAATAGACAGATAGTTATCAGCCAGAACCAAGAGCTTAACGTGCTTACCGAGGTATGGAGTAGTCTACACTATCGAAGTTTACACCACTGCAAAGTGTCAGTCTTGTTTTCCTGGAAAAACACAGGTTATCTGCGAAATAAGTAAAGAAAAAGGAAAATATCGGCCGTGCAGAAAATTTAGATATTTTTAATAAATGATCTTGTACACCTAAAATAAAGCATATTCAATCACCCTCGTAAAAAAAAACTCCGACTACGTTTTTTCTTAATAGACGTCTTCTTGTTCCGCAATTAAAAAAAAAGGTCCAATCAGCTGAAATTACGACACTTCATTATAAAAAGTAAGAAAAAGCGGACAGTTACGATACGATACTGTTGTCTTGAGATCCGCAGATTCAGGGTACAGTAATAATAAAAATGAACAGAAGCGAGTAGTTGTGCTCCACAATGACGGGGCTAGACACGGTGTCAAGTGCAGAAGATTATGTCCATTCATCCGGCGCTTGCGAGGATTATAAAACGGGGTTGCATCTCCAGCATCTGAGTCCAAATGACGAAGTTTTAAGCGTTTACAACATGACGTAAGCTTGCTAATTAATGTTTGTTGTTAAATATAGTTTGTTATACTTTATTTAATGTATGTGGATATGTTGGAGGGTGACTCTTAGAAGATTTGTGTTGGTTTAAAAAAAAAAGGACAGACTGAACTTTGTAGTCGTTCTCCAATAGATTGATGTACATCACGGTAATTTCTGCAAAAGCCATTGATATAAGTTTATAATCGCAAATCGTATATTTTTATTACGATGACTTAGAAGCTTGATATTTTTAAAGCTCCAAGAAAAAATTAATATCGAATACGTAGGTCAATGGTACCATTGATCTACGTATTCGATATTAATTTCAGATCGTGACAGACCGACAGACAGACAACGAAGTGGTATTATACCTAAGGATTCAGTTTTATCCTGTTGAGGTACGGAATTCTAAAAATATGAAATACCTATCTTCCTGAATTGATATACATATCTTATATATAAAATTCACGTGTCATGGTGTCTGTGGTTGAACTCTTCCGAAACGGCTTTACCGATTTTCGTGAATCTTAGTGTGCATACCGGCTAGGGTGGCGAATCGGACAACATCTATTATACCCCTAAATGTTAAGGGTGGTCCACCCCTAATTTTTTTTTATTTTATTTGGCAAAACGACGTTTACCGGGTCAGCTAGTATTTGAATATAAAAAAGGAATGCAATCGACAAATGCTTTTATTTTGACATTGAAACCGAATTAATCGCGGGTTTTAAATTTCCAAGCAGGCGACGTTTTAAAAGGTATGATGCAATGGATCTTTTTTTTTGGGTGAGAAATCAGCAAATGACTCCTTCTGCTCTGGGCGGAGTGGAAAGGAGAGTCAAACTCTTACTAACTAAAACCCACCCGTGCTCCTACAAATGCACTTTGCGTTCCAGGGCCGGGGGCCCCGTCAATTATGCTCACATCTCTTTGAGGCGCGCGTGGAACACAACGCGATTGTGAGCCAAGTTTGGTCCTCATTGGACGACGAACCACCCATCGCTCGTCGTTCTCAGGCCTCCAGGGAATCGCTTTGCGACTCCTGACGCCCGAAGCGTCTTCTTCTTCTGCGGCGGCTGGGGCGAGAGGTTTGCCTCTCCCGCACTTGTCCTGCTTCTTCGCCGCTGCGTCTGTCCTCCGGGTGATTCATACATTGGTATGCAATGGAGCTGGAGTTCTTTTCGATTGTAAAAATAATATATTATGCGATTTTCTGTGTTACGCAAATGTGGTGCTAGTTTTTGCATTGATATTTTGCAGTAGAATGTCTGTGAAACCTACTAGCTATTAGGGCTAAAATAGAGTTTGAAATAAATCCAAATGTTTAATTTAGAAACCAGAGGACAAATAAACTGTTTCTGAGCTTTAAGCCGCAATTTTGACAATATTTCTTTCTGATTTTCGGCTACCAAGATATCTTTTACATAACGTAACAAAAACAATGTTCCGTTTCATTGTGTCGATACATAATATCGTAATATCGGGGCGCCCGAACAAAAAGGTACGTAACAGAATCTACCCTTAACATCAGATCAACTTATTCCTGAACGTTGATAAGGTACATCGCCCTTTTATCTAAACTTGATAACCAACCCCCGATTATAGGTACCTTTTCCTTAAATAAACGTTGAACAATAGATAAGTTAATATACATATATGTGAAGGACAATATGTGTTCACAAGATTCTTCTAGGTAACATATCAACCAAAATTACGCAAGGAAAATCCACCATTATTTATAATACATTCATTGGGAACTGGGGCACTTAAATAACACTTCAGCTGCGATACCTATTGTTAATTTAAACCATCCAATTTAATAACCGCAAGCGAAACAGCATCAAAGAGCCAACTCTACTCTTTTTAAACAACTTCAAAGAAAAAAAGAAAGAGGTTGTCAATTCGTCTACGACAATTTTTTTTTTTATGTATGTTCACCGATATTTCCGTCAATTATAGACAGATTAGGTACATTTTTTTTTGTTGGATAGTGTTCACTTTTGAGGTCCCATTTTCACCAGGTCAGGATCTGATGATGGGATCCAGGAGAAATCGAGGGCAACAACCGATAATTGTATGCTCGTATGGTGCTTTAGTTACATAATAATCATGTCTTACTCAGGTAAATGCTTCAGGGTGTCAACATCTGATACTGTGTGCTGATGGTGAAAGTATAGAACTACTTAACGGCTAGGAATTAGGGAACAGTACTGCAATTTGTCGTAGTAGTACAGTCGGTGATAGCAATTAACTGACCCCCTAAAAATTAAACGAATTTGAACCTTTTGCTTGTTAGCAGTAAGCTTATCGAACTAGAACAACGTTGGAACTGGTTCAACGTCTACGATCAATAAAATAGTTATTCGAATTTGATCTTTAATACGCAGTGTTAAGGTAGGTATGTTCTTGAATATTATTTTAACTTGTAATATAATACGTAATTTCGACCACGTTTAATATGTTTCGAGTGGTCTAGTGGTGACTGAAGTGAGCTGACAAATCCTGTTTGTAAGTTCGTATCCAGCGTGATTGACGCGTTTGTTTCTGTTTTGTATATTTATTTTAAGTTATAAATAATAAATTATAACTTTAGCAGCAACAAAAAAAAAACGAACAGAAATAAAAAACCAAAATGGTGGTAAAAACGATTTTATTTTATAAAAAAAATATTATAAGAATAACATAAATGATATTGATGACGACACGAAGATTATAATAGTTACCTGCTTACTAATAATGTTGTTAACTGCACTGAGTTTAATGTAGTGAATCAGCATGTTATAATATTTAGAAATATAGGTATGTATTTCTATTTCATAACAATAACATCACCACATTAAATATCATTTAAGTAAATAAAACGGCATTATACGTTGAATTTCTACCTGGTCTACTATATATAAATTTGTTTTATGAATAGTTATTTTAGTTATAAAATAAGGTTTTGACAAAAAACTAGGTATTCGAAATACTTCGTTATAAATTATAACAATAGTTAATTTAACACACACACTGACATACGTTAGTATTGTTTGTGACCAACACTGGTTACTCAAGTTATTCATGCTTTTAATAGCGAAGTGGAGCACTATTTTTTCTATTACTTGTTGCAAGCGGTCCTGCATACCGCGCACCATATTCCAACAACAATCACTTCCACTTGCAATTGAATGAGTAGGCAAAAATCGGTGTTCAGTATGCCTTCTAACAATTGCTTGATGACGTTCTGACACAGGAGTAATGTAACATAGTAGGTTTTGGTCCAGGACGATCTTTTTGAATATTCCCTGTTCAAAACGTCTTAGCGACAATCTGACTGTATTTCTCTGAAACAACACAATAAGCATAATTTTAGTAACGAATAGGTAAACATAATTTATCGATTAAGTTTGAAAAAATACGTTTATCAAATTAGATTATATAAATCAAATTAGACCTATAAGTGATCTCAAATTAGACTCATAATGAAACATAGTTAATTGTCTATTATTCTACATTCACCGGCTTTTAAGCCAACTAACGAATTAAGGAAAAAGTTTAATTATAAATGAAGCATAAACAGAATACACTTACCGCTATATTAAGTTTCCTAGCAATCGCTTTAATACCAACATTCTCCTCATGCAAATAGATTATTTTGTATTTTAAATAATCACTCAACTGAGACATGACGATTAAACTATCAAAACTGATAACAATTAATAAAAAGGTAAAAAGCCAATTTAGTAAGGCAAGGTAAAAATGTTCGCGCGTATTCACTGCTATTTGTGCATAGAATATCTTGTTCAATTTATTCTTCTACCCCATATTCCTTATGTCATATCTATAGCAGTTTTTGTTGAATACGCATATTGGCGTCTAACTACCCACTTATTAAAAAAGGTAAAAAGTTATAAATAAATGACCTAATACCAACCTCTTAAAGCTCAAGTTTGCGTATCAAAATTATTTATTGTTTCTGTTCATCGAGTAGTGTTAGTCTGATAAACTCATACATATTGAATAACGTTTAATGTTATGAGCATAGGGTGTAAAATCGAGTAATTTTTAGGGGGGTCAGTTAATTGCTATCACCGACTGTACCTACGTAGGGCGAGTGTGATACTTGTAAGGATAGGTACTAAGTACTCCTGAGATGGTTATCGGTTGAAAAGGCATTACGAGAAATGGAAAGATTAAGACGACTATTGTAAAAATATGTGGATTCCTGACCACCTCAGGGGTAGTTATACCCTTTAAAGCATACTTATTATTTTTGAGGAATTGTCTCGATTTCACCAAGATTTTTGTTAGAATTTCCCTCGATATCTCTGAAGACAAAAAGTTTTTTTTATTTGAACACCAACTTCTAAATTTTAAATGTATATATTATAAATTACCTACTAATATTGTAAAAAAAAAAAAAAAAAAAAAAAAAATACAAATATTTTACTTCCGAAATAAAAGTTATTTTATACTTTTTGTGTTTTTTTGTTTAGAAGTTGGTTGTTTTTATTATGGAAAAATTGTTTTCAAATAAAAAATCATATACCGTGTCCCGTTTCGGTGATCAAAATGAGATTTGTTTAAAAAAAAAACACTGTTTAAATCACAGCACCCTTTAACGATCCACGCAAGATCTTAATCCACTTCGACTCACTAATTAAGTGAAGTAATTTTATTATTCTTTTTTGAAGAGCCCACAGGGCAAGTGCTGCCCTGTGGTTCCATTACGCCGCAAAATAATCGACCTCTATGCCGCTCCGTCCATCCATCGTCAACATCATGTTCTTGGCCTTATGCCTTGTTACTTGGGTCTGTCCTCTTCAATTCTTCAGAGTCAAACGACACGTTATCATTCAGTCCATGCTCATTCTTCCGGCTTAGATAAAAGTTTCGTCGATCTGGATACTGTCGAACTTTAAGAAAAACTTAATTCACATTAAAAGTAAAAATCGGATAATTCTGAAAGGAGGTTCGAGTGCTGAGGCCAGAATTGAGAAGAGTCTGGATAATGTCCTCTGGCACTAATTAAAACTTTGGAAACAGCGGGAAAAAGGGTTGAGAAATATGGCATTTGGCAGATAGTAATGGCGCTGTGGTCTTATTTAATTTCCTTAGTTTTTCTTCTAGCGGTTTGGAATTAAAATATTACTGTTGGAGCTTAGCAGATGTCCCGGTTATAGTTCGGATTACAATTTTGTGGCGAAAATTTTCTAGTCGTGTTATTTGTGTCTGCTGTGCAATAAGCAAACAAGCTTAGCTGGATTAAGTAGGACACATGGTATCAGGCCTGTTGTAAAATAAGAATTTGCATATACAACTTATGAATTTCCCAGTATCAAATAAAATTATAGCTAGACTACTTAGCTTGACATAGCCTCAATGGGAATTCGATAATTTCATTGTTTTGTAAAGATCAAGTTGTATCTGCGTAACATGACTTACATTTTCATCTCCATAAAACAAAAAAAGCTAAACATAATTGGGACCTTTTTATAAAACTGTACGAACACCGAATTAATTTTGATTTATATCCGAGTGAAATCTGTTCAATCAAAGCGAAACTAGCGTAAACGTATTTATACCGTGAGCTGCTGATTTTGTTTTTTTCTGAGCTCCAAAAGGAAGTGGCGTATTAATTAATGCCTTCATCAATCATTCGCCGCTTTCTCTTGAACCCGACGTCAGTAGCATTGTTAGAAGTGAACAGGACCACGCAAAAATAAAATGGCTACCTACGAGTGCCTTTTTTTTTCTTTTAGTTATAATTACTATGACGAAGGATTTACTTATCAAAAGTGAGCTCTGTTATTTCTTTTCATTTCAAAGTAATTACAGTTTAGGATTTGCCTTTGCCCGCCGCTCGGCGAAAAAGGTTGTTTATTTTTTACTGGTATTCTGGTAATGGCGAGACTAAGGGTAGGCATAAATTATGTTAGAACCTTCGTATCATTAAGTAAGAGCTTGTGTTGTGTGTTGTATTGGCCGTACATTACACAGGCTTATTCATAAGAAAAATCCAGCAATATTCTTCATCAATTTTGAGAATTTTCAGTTCGGAATCTGCTAATCAGTATTTAAACTTTCAAACCAATCATAAATGTTGTTGGTGTTGTTGCTATACGTTTAATGTCACTTTAAATTTACGAGAGAAGAAAAAACCGGTGTTATTTGTGGAAGCTATCGGGTAAAAATGTTTTCTATATATCGTATATTAAATTTAAGGCTACTTCCCGTTATCTCACATTCCCGATTCGACAACATTCCCAAACGGGAATGAATGTAGGCAATCTCAAATGTTGACGAATCGGGAATGAATGTATAAAGATCAAAATCTTGACCAAACGCCACTTGTGTTCGTTTGTTTTTTCTACTTATGACATCTTGACGAATCGGGAATGTGACAAAACGGGAAGTAGCCAAAGTTAATATGCAGTAACATAGAATCTGTCATTTTATAAATACATTTAAAATGACATACTCGTAAAGCGATTATATTCTGGTATCAACGACGATATGGTCAAAAAGTTTTTTTTTTATCAATAGGGCTGATACGAGTACCTATATTTTTATCCTGCATAATTTTTTTTTTTTTGTTAAGTCATGTCACTTTATAAAACATAAAATTACTTCATTAATACGTGGTTCATATCTGTTAAGAGCAAGCCAATTTACATGCCAATTAGTTGCAACCTCTACCTCCTTTGAGACATGCATTATTACATACACAATACGCTTATAACGGTATGAGCCGAGACCTCGTAACATACGGGCTTGAATATTATTATATCTTCGTTCTATATACGAAGGCAATTACATCATGCTGTAATAGTAAAGGAAGAAATAAACTTATTATGTTTCAGTGATTCTGAATGGTTAAATTCAGTTGCTAAATGGTGTTTGAGGTGCCTTTAATTTGTATTCCTGACTGTTCGTATGCACTTTGAGTGAGCAATATGTTTACTTCTTTTTACCATAGTAAAAACCAATATTATACCAACAAAATTAACTAAATCAAATGTAGGAATCAAAGCTCGTGTTACATATTATTGTCTATGAAAACACATTGTTGCTTCGTTGCCATATTTACGTCGTGCCAATCTGTAGCAATCTCAATATAGAACACCAAAATATCGAACCTACTCATCGCCATCGTATTAAAACAAATCAAGACCCTACGAAGCTCTACAAATTACAAAGTCGTTATTACCAAAAGGCAAATTAATTTTCATCGAAGGCTACATGAATATATATATAGGTAACAATTTTCTTCTGACTCAAGCTCCCGTTCAACTGGACAGACAGAACGCAAACGTTTGCTATTTGAACGCAATCTTTCGACTTCCTGTCGAGTCGCTATCGACGCAATTAAGCACAGGAAGACACCCTAATGACATCACACCCCCAATCTTTGTGTAAATAGTACCCCACCGTGCACCCGCCCCAATCTCTCGGTGTACACTTGTACCCCACCGTGCAGCCGTTAACAATACTTGTGATTGGGGATAATACGGCATTTTCTTTCTATTATGTCTTTACTAATTGGGTACGATGGAGTATTTATGTTTTTATTAACAACAATACTTTTCTGTTGGAGGTAGATTTCATAGGATTGTGTTCTAGAATGTTTTTGTTTTTCGAATAGAGATTCGGAACATCGATAGTTTTATATAGGCGTGTGTAACTCTTTACGGAACCGACTCACTGATCCGGATCACTGAAGTGATTCAAAAGATTGGTTCACCAGCAACGTTTCAAACGCATCATTTGGATCTGGAACATTTCGCGCGACACGTCGCTCGCGAGGCGACTGAGCCACGAGCGAAAGAGACAAATTGAGACACTGAGTAACTATTGACTCGCGACTGGCGAGTGAAATCATTACAATCTATACAATACCTATAGTCCAACAACATGATTTGATTTTGATTTTGAAAGAGAAAACTAATGAGAAGTGTATCATTCAATTCGTACGGATTTTCGCTGTCCGTATTCATTGACGTAAAAATGACCACTAAGGCGCTTATATTTTTTAATGAACACTGGTATTGCGATAAGCGCAGTGATTATTGTAATAAACGCCCGCGACGTAACTCTGTGTATTCGAAACATTCTGTAATTGAATCTTTTGAGTCGATGATCCAAATGAGCCAAATGAAACATATCAGTGTTTCGGAACATTTCAGTGTTCCAGATACAAATGTTCCAATCGCAAAAATGATACACTTTGCCCACCTCTAGTTTTATACACTAAACAGCATATCCAAAAAATAACATTGAATCAATTTCGGCAAGTAATCGCCTATTATGAGTTCACTAAAGTTTTGTTTGAGGATACATTTTTTCGTCATAAATGGTTGTTTTACTTATTATAATAACTAACTTTATTGTTTTAATAAACACGAGTTTGAATTTACGAAACCTCATTCAACAAATTATTCGATACGTAGATAAAGTTACGTGAAATCGTTTTATTCTTCTTATCATCTAGTGGACTGTAGCAATTTTTGACCTTTTGTTAAGTTCTGTTTTATTGTCTATATTAATTTTAAATTCTAACATAGATATTTTTGTTCGTGATTTTTCACAGAGAAAAACTTTAAATTATGTAAAGGTAACTCAATTAAGAATCTGTCAGAACACGTTGTTATGACCTGGCTGTAATTAAAGCCGTCTGCTAAGTTTAAAAACATTTTCATTAACTCTTACAAAATTTAAAATGGCGGATACTGACAATCATTTTCTTAAAGCGAATTTATTTTTATTCTAGTTACAAAGTTTATAAAAGTAATCTTCTTTTGAGATGCGTTTTCATTATAAGCTTATAAGGATTTTAATTATCTTTCTCTTGTGCAGTTGATAGATCGGATGCATAGAGGAGACACTGATAAGACCTTCATAGATCCATTTTGCGACAGTTTCTTGGTAGATCGTGTTTATCAATGAAGGTTTGCGAAAATCCAAAGCGAAATCCTTGCTTTTTAACAAAAAGTCTAAGGTCAAAGCATAAATATCGTTCATAAGTATAAGATTTGCTTCATAAAAAATGAGTTACGACACATTTTATAGATGTTAACACGCTATTACGGATAAATACTATTTTTAAAGGACACGTTCGTAAATATAAGAAGCACATTTTGAAGGGACAGGAAATTCGGCCGCCTTTTAGAGGCCATATAACCTCGAATAAAATATATACCCTTACGAAATAGTAGGGACGAGACAGTAAGCAAAGAAGGCCCGATACAGCTGGCCATGTATTTTTAAATGTCTTAGCACCCGAAAAATGTCTCGAGGGAAAATAATAAATCTGCGATGTACCGCTTTTAAAGGGTGCTGGTACAATGTATCACCTCAGGAGGTAATAAACCCGTGCCAGACGATCCTACTCCATTCTGTTTTTCATTTCAATAACCTCAGCTTGTTTGAAACTTTGAGTATTATTACACTCTTTTGAAAATAAAAGAAGGAATGCCGGCTCTAAAGGTTTACTGTTCATCGTTACGGAATAATCTTTGTAGGTGTAGGTTGGTGTGGGCAGAATAGAAATGGAATAGGTGTTAAAATTATATGTTTCTTGTTTCTGTTTTATGGTTGCCGCTTTGATTTATGAATTTGAATCCGCGAGGGTATTTTTAGTAGCACCTGATTTATATCTTGCTGTATAACATTTTTCTACGGCGAACAAGATCTGACAGCTAAACTTATTTGCATCGCGCACTGTCCAGATATTTTAATATTGTTTGTCTGGCAATATGTACTACAAACAATAACAGAAACAACAGGGATTCTTGAACGGTAAGTGGTCTAAATAGAAATGTTATTACCAATATCTCAATATTAAAGCTCTTTCAAAAACAAACGGCCATACTCAAGTTATCTCATTACAACCCTGATTGGTTCTCCAAAGTAGGTACTCAAGCAAAAACAAGACATGAAAAAGGGTAGTGCGTTTGATACAACCATCAAAACAAATTATATTAAGACGAGAAAGTGCGATTCTTCGTCACGCGATCTCTAATGGTATAATAAAGTTAGAAGAAAGAAAACTTGGCAACACCGCGGCACCCGCGCGCTCTTTTGCGTATTTATTAACTCCGCCACTGTAAGAAGAGCCACAGCCCCTCATTCGTAAAACAATTCTTTTGAAGAAATCTTCAAAGTCGGCAATCGTTACAGCTCTATGTTAGTGGTTCTGTTGTGAAATCTGTTTGCGCTAAAGTCGTCACGCGCAGCCGCTGATGAGCCGTAGACGTGATATCACTCACTCGAACGTGACTCTCGTTTTATTTGAGATCTCGCGCCTAAAGCTAAGTTTCACTAAATATATCTATCTATACCAAGGATTTTTTAATGATTTTTCACTTATTTGTATGCAGACCATCGCAGCTCATAAAAAGTAAATGTTTACCATTATTTTGATAGCTACTATGTAAGTACTAAATTTTGTAACAAGCTAAACCTGTATTATGTACTCGAGTGCGCTGTCGTTTCAAGTTTGTTTCAAAGTCTTCATAAACTTTTTTATTTGTGGCGTTACCGGAATAACAAAATAATTCCGACCATCTTAGTTTAGGCAGTATACTTCCCATTTACAGATTTTCTTCAATTAGGAGATTAAAGAGTAATTACAAAAATGAGAAATGGGAAAAGTTCATTTTTGTGGCCATCGTGTTTTGGCTTTTTTTTAATGAAGTCCAAAATGCCTTTTTTTGTCATGAAAAATTTATTTCCCCTCTTAACTGTTAATACAAAAAGGCCTTTTGAAGTTAATAATTGAACAATGTTACTTGGCTACTATAAATTTGCTGTCTTATAATTTTTTCAGTCAATTTACTGTTCGTAATTAGTTGTCACGAATGCTCATTTTGATTAAAAGTATAATAAATATTTTATAGCACCGGTGGTTTTTGTATAAATTGGGATTAAACGTTAGGGGTATTCGGGTCTGCCTGAGAATAATGTATTATATCTACGTTTTAGTTAATTAAGTCGGCTCCAACTTAAGATTTAAGCGTTCATTTCTATAATAATTAATATAATAAATGTGGGCTGGTCCTATTAGCTATGTTTACAAACTAAACGATTAGATATCGAGACCCAAATAGTCCAAAAGCAAACATGTTACTGATTCTGTTTACATGAAGGTAACTATTTGTATCCTTGGTTAGCTCTATTAATACGCCCCAAAAATTACGGTGTGTTAACAGATTAATATTTATAGTATTCTAGAAGAAGTTGAATGTAGAACTTTATCATATACTTACATTTTTTTAAATTATATAAGAAGAAGAAGAAAATACATTTATTTGGCACATACAGATACACACAATGTAGACACAAATAAAAGGAAACTTAATTTTAAAACAATAACATTGTGCGACCCGCGGCTGCGCCAAATAGGTCCAGTTCAGCAAAATGCCAGACAACTAGGAGCTGCCTGACGCTGGTTTTCAACTGAACCTAACGTTGAAGTGTACGGATGTAAATCAGTTTGTAAGGTGTTAAATATACAGGTAAATAGATACATCATAGTTACATACGTACATGTAAATGTGTAGTGAACGATAAATAATGATGTGATATAGTATTGTGATAAATAGATTTGAATAAATTAAGGAAAGAAAACAATTGAAACAACAAACACAAATGTCATCAAATTAATTATAAATAAACAAGTAAATTTAAATGTAACCACGCAAAAACGTTCTGCAACAATATCAGAACCGGTTTCGTGCGAACCCCGAGGCAGAGTATTAGTCAGCGCAGTGCAAGTTATATAACCACTACGCCATGAGCAGCCGATATCTGGTCCCAGTCCGATCACGTTATTTGGCAAGCCGATCCCCTGGGTTGAGAAAGCTAAATATCTAGGCGTGATCCTCGATCGAAAGCTTACCTTCAGAGAGCACATTAAGACGGTGCGCAATCGTGCCGCATTCGCTCTCAGTAGGCTTCATTACATGCTGAACGCACGCAGCAAGTTATCCCTGAAAGGCAAACTACGCATTTTCACCACGTGCATACGTCCAATAATGACTTACGCGTGTGTAGCCTTCGCACACGCTAAGCCCCGCCAAATCCATAGGTTGCAGGTCATCCAAAACCGTTTCCTCCGAAAGGCTACGGGAGCCCCGTGGTACGTTAGAAATGAGCGTCTCCATGTCGACCTCCGTATCCCCACCATCAAACAATTCATGAAACGTATTTCCAAGCGTTTCATAGAGTCCGCTGAAAAGCACCAAAACCCCCTTATCGTATCGGCCACCCGATACACCCCCTCCCAGATCAGCAAGATCCGCCGACCGCGGCATACTCTTGTTGAGCCCGATGACCCCATCACCCTGACCCAAGAGAGTAGTAGGGAAACCAGCACTCTTAGGAAAAATAAACCCAGAACGCGTTCCGTATTCCGACCTCGCCGACGAGGTCCATCGCGACGCCCCCGTCAAAACCCTCCCCGACTTTTGCCTAACGAGCCAGCCCACGCTGCTGAGCCATTAGCGTTAAATCCCCTAAATAATATCAATCAGACCCAGCCTGTCCCTTGCTGCCCCCCCTCAATGACCCCGCTAAGCCGAGGCCCGTGTCCCACAGGGGATGCCCTTAGCGAGCGGCCATTTAGTTTTTAAGTAGTTTTAAGCCCTGGCTGGGGGCCTTAGAATCTAAGGCAACCACAGGATTGCCCGGTTGAGCAGTAAACAGCCTTAATGTGCTGAACTGCGAGTAGTCCATTCAAAAAAAAAAAAAAAAAAAAAGCAGCCGATATAGACGAGTTGCAAGTAGCTTAAATAGATATTTATGTTGATTTGTTGTTTTCACGGGTAATTTGACACAGATTGCGATCAGACTATGTAAACAGAGGTGTTTTAAATGTTGTCACAGATGTAAAACAAAGTGAGACTGAATATGAATACTGTGAGAAGGTAAGTTTCAATTATGTACATTACTAATAATTGTTTATTCTTTTTTGAAAAACGAATAACGTTCGATACTAGTACAATAGAAGTCTATAATGCGTGTGAGAACTTCTGAATTTCCAATAAAACTAAACATTTAAAATAATTATGAATATTAATGGTACTATGATTTCACCGTACCACAAATTCCTCTGCATTGCAGGGTGGTTGATGGCGACCTCGACACCGGACGCAATACTGTTTGCTAGTAGGCCAGAAACATAAGGTAAGTTACGTAACGCATGGGAAAAAAAAATATATATATGTAATGTATACAGCGTTGCAGTCTGTCAGTCATGTCCTTTTTTTAACCCGCAGGCCTCCCATCCCCAAAGTAAAGCAGGTTTCGAGGATGAAACGTCACATCAACCCGCGGCTGCGATCACCTGGACACGAAGTAGCCATCTGAGGCAGCGGTGCAAATTAAGGAATGTTAACCACCCGTATATATATAATGATCGAAATAACTGGATGACCTCATTATATACATTATCCAATTGGCACACTATTTCAATTCATAAGCATTGTGTATTTTTAGCAGCTGATTATAGATTGAACATTCATACTTATTAAAAAAAGGTCCTTAAAGTTTGAGTAGAAGGTAGCAATGGAATTTGAACTTGTGTCATATTTGACTTATTTAAATACTTAGAGTTGGTAGACTCAAGAATCTGAATTCAAATAAAGATTCCTATACTGAAAACAAATGAAATAAACAGAATCTAGATATGTCTAAGAATTCTACATACAGCGATAAATAAAGATATAATATCAAAAGGTTAACTTTATTGTATTCATAAATTTATAAATAACTCAACAATATGCATTGGTGTTATTTTTATGCATGCGTTAGTGCAATTTTTCCATGTATCAATAGATGGCAGTACATGTATAAACGTAATGAAATGAATTATCTTTTTAAAGAGTCAACCAATTGCGACGAAACAAAAACTAAATTGCACTAACTAAATAAATATTCAAATTACAAATGTATAGTTTTCAATATTGTTCTGTACTTTTTACGTAACGCGTGCAGGACTCAGTCAGCGCGACGATTGACACTCTATGAAGTTTCTTACTAAATTTAGACATTCAATATCTCTTGATTTTGTGAGTCGATTTTAATTAAATAAGAGCAAAATAAGACTCTGGTTATCACTTCATATATTTCGACTCCAAGTAGTCGTCCTTGCTTGATGCTCCGACACAAACATACAGACAGACAAAAATATCAAAAATTGTCTTTTTGTTTTCTATGTCCTTTTTCTAACGTTTCTCAGTTATTTTTATGTAGAAATAATCAATGTACAGACACGACGAGTCTACGATTTTATTACATGTATAGATAATCTAGACAATACTAACTCAATGCTGCAAGCATTGAGTTATAGTATTGAGGCGACGTATGAAATAATCTAATGTATGTTCTTAGTCGTGCGCCACAATGATATTTATACCCGGAACGTTAGATTTGCAAATGGTTTCAATACTTTAGTGCCGTTTGAGTATCGATTTATCTCATATTTATTTGAAGAAGTAATTCATAATTCTCTCGCTACAAACCGAGCTTATAATAGAAGCCATTTTTGTCACACTGTATGAACTTGGCAAATAAAGGTAGGTTTGTTTTTTTTTTTAAATCCTTCTTTTCCAATGTTAAAAGGTGATGGCTTAATTACAAATAGCAGTAATTGTAATAACAGGGTTTAGAGATCAATTCCAATCAATTTATTTTAACCAACGAAAAAGGGAAAAAGAGGTTCTCACGTTGACCCGTAGGTATATTATTATTCCGACACAGGTACCTCCTGACTGTTTCGGGAGGTAATTGTGTCGGATCCAGCGGGAGGACACGTCCGGGTGTCAACACTGTGTGGATCGCCCGGAGGACACGGTGGACGATACGGTGAAGGTCTGCCCTGCTTGGGCAGACGCCGTGTCCTCGTCGAGGCGATCCGCGGCGGCGACCTCTCGCGTCCGGCCCTGGTTCAAGCCATGGTCCGGAGCTAGGAGGCATGGGAAGCGGTCGCCTCCTTCTGCGAAGCAGTAATGCTAGCGAAGGAGGAGGCGGAACGCGTGCAAGAGAGGGAAACCTCACGCCCCAGCCGCCGCAACAGAAGAAGACGCCCCGGGCGTCGGGACACGCAGGGCGATTCCCGGCCACCGTAGGCGCGGGCCTGCGGATGGCGAGCTATGGGTGGCTCGCCATCCGATAGCAACCAGGCTCGACGGTGCGTCGTGTTCCACGAGCACCTCAAAGAGCCGTAAGCAACTAAGACGGGGCCCCATAGGGCAGTGCCTGCTAGGGTTGCGGAATTTGTTCTTAAGAGTCACCGCGGCCCTGGAACTCAAAAGGGCACAAGAAGGAAACGAACGAACGGGTGGGTTTTAGTCAGTAAGTCTGACACTCCCTTCCACTCCGTACAAAAAAAGGTATATTATTATTACTTTTTGTCTGAAGCACAAAGCACACAACACCCTCAATGGGAGGGAAAACAACCTTACTCAACTTTCCATACGATACTGGATTTACTATATTATAACGCAATAATTTTATCATAGACTCGTTGCCTTTAATAAAAAACTAGCCAAAGGCTTCCAATCACAGTTCTCTGAAAATTAAAAAGGTCGTAATTAGCTAAATGTACCTAGAAGCGTGAGGCACTCGTTACAAGTATAAAAACAATAAAAATATACACTCAAGTCCTCCTACGCTTTCAAATTTATATAAGTTCATAAAATCATACCGGCCATAGCCCTATTCCCCGTAGAGTTAAGCAAAGCAAGTTTTTGCCAGGTATTATTAGGACAAACTATGTGGCAAAAACACGACTTAAATAAAAGATGTTTGAAAATTCTTCTTTGTTTTTTCAACCATAAATATATTCCCAAATATTTTAACTAGCTGACATATTAATGTATACTATTCAATAATGTTATAAATAGGAAAGACTTTTTTGTTTGGCTTGTACCATAAAAGCTCCGAAACGACTAAACCGATTTTAACTATTTTTTCACCAATGGAAAGCTACATTATTTATTTACCAGCAGCACCCCGCGGTTTCACTCGCGAAAGTTTCGATCCCGTGGGAATATCGGGGTAAAAAATACCTTTGGCGTTTATAATATTAGTAGGACTAAAACTTTATGCACTAGTAAAGACCTGTATAAAGGCGGACTTAATGCCATAGGCATTTTCTACCAGTCGACTTTAGAGTAGTGCAGAGACAACATGGCAGGTGCAACTTAAAAGAAAGACAAACAGAGAGGGAAAAATAGAATCATAAATACATAGAAACAAACAAAATTAACAACGGCATTGAGAAAAACGAATCCAAAGAATTAACGCTGTGATGATTCTACCAACTTCTTTTTCTTCTCTTCTTCATTATCAACGAGTAACACATAATATAGTTTATCCCCGTATTCCCACGGGGACGGGAAATACGCGGGTGTAACCGCGGGGCGCTGCTAATAAAAAAGATAAAGTAAAAAAAACACGACCTTACGCAGAAACAAAGTTGTAAAAAACTTTTGAGCTTCAGCACATTCGGTTAAAAGGTCAATAACCTTTCAAAGAGATTTTAAAAATTCCTGTCTCATAGTAACCGAATTCTGGTCCAGATAAAGGTGATGGACAGACAAAGGTTAGACAACAAAGCAAGATTAATAGAGCCACTTCAAGACCTAGAAACGCTAAAACTATATAAATTATACATAAAAAGGCATCCCTTTTTCATATCTTGGAACTTAGGTAAGATGTATATACACCCCTAGTTTTTAATTAGTACAAATACTTTAAGAGCTTATTAGAAAAGGTCTCGTTATTATTTAAGAAAAGTCTCAAAAAATTATGTTCATAAACAGCAAAGTTATTAGCGTTTTTTATATCCTAAAATGCCACTCAACTTATAAAAATATTGTACAGGCTATTGATTTATGAATGAATAAATGACGATTAAAATGGAAAAACACTGTGCGTAGTATTTTCTAGTAGCAATTGCTATGAATGTTGATTCTATTATGAATTTACCAATTATTAAAAAAATCCGTGGACAATTTTAGGTTTTTATTTTTTTACTTTTGACTACACAAATATGATCAGTAACGGGTACGGACAGAGCCCTTTTATTTTTTGTACTAATTAAAAACTAGGGGTGTATTATATTTAGATGGATACAACAGGCTTACGTTGGAAAAGCATCACGAGAAATTATAAATATTGTATTAGATTTATCAGGGAGCTAAGTGTTTAAAATAATACTGTGTAGGTGGGTTCTGATAAGCTTATGTGAGGAATATATCGGTTCCGTTAAGGTGTTTTCAATAAACGATCACGCCTTCTAAGGATCTATTTTTAGTATACAGGGTGTTCCAGAAAAGCTTGGTCATATAATAGGGTGATGTTGGGTAGCTAATATACATTAAGGAAAAACATAAAAAACGTCGTTTTTTTTCAAATAAATCGACCTCAAAGAATGACTATAAAGTTCCGAAGAAATGACTTTCTAAGTCATTTGTCACAGTTGGTGGCATTTACTTAAGTTCAATAACAATGACATCTTGACCAAATGAAAATACATTACAATACGCCATCGTAGGGAAAAGGATGGGAAATCATAATATGTATTTTGCCGCTCTGACCGGAGTGGAAGGGAGTGTCGGACTCATACTGACTAAAACCCAGCCGTGTTCCTCCTAATGCCCTTTACATTCCAGGGCCGCGGTGACTCTTCAGAATAAATTCTGCAACCCTGGCAGTCTGTAGGCAAACTTTTAGAAAATCTATCGAACATCTAATTAAATAAGCATCTAAATAAAAAAAAGCAATAACATCAAAACATTTTGCTCATAAAACGATAATTCTCTTCTCAATAAATAATTTCGTGAAACCCTACAAAGGAAATCGTTTACTAATTAGAACTGTATTTCATCGAAAGATTTGAATACTATATTCGATAGACATTAATGGAAAATACCTACAGACGCGAAAGGCAATTTATAATAGTGACCAAAAGTGCACAGTAACAGGCAGCATTGCTGAAAATTGCATCCTAGACATTCAGCTTCATGATAAATGGTTCCGTCTGTCTTTAAGAATGTAGCCAGACGGCTAAACTATGGAAGGGACAAGTCATCCATCGTAATAATGTGACGTATCTACCTATTCATTGCGCTTTAAAGCGCTTTTGATGGAATAGTGCAGCTTTATTTTGTTGCGACCACAGCAAAATAATAAAATAGTATATCATTTGGAATTGGCAAAACTACAGTCGTCTAGTCGTTATGAAGCAAAAGTATGGTTAAAAGAATCTTTCTATAGGTAAAACGTATTCTTTATTGCATAAGCACTGCACGAATATAATAGATATATTCATGCAGATGACAAACAACACTATCAGTTGCCAATTACTAGTACGATGCCATCGAAACGTAAATACAACAGCTGCTTTCTTCAGCGCAACAAAAAATAAGAAGCAACTCTCGTAATGGCGAAGCGAACTTTTTCCTTCGTAACGATTTCACACAAACTTCGTCGGAATAAATATCAGGAATATTTTATTATAATTTTCTCGCTGCATATTTCATGAGGCCTTATTGCGTCGCAATTACGTCGGGCTATCAATTAAGTACATTAGTCTGCCGAAAACACATGTAACGTTGCTGTTGTTTAAAAAACGGGTCACAAAACACAAGCTGTGCTGCAACCACATTAATAATTTATCAGCCACATGACGGCTGTTTGCTAATAAAGCGTGGATTCGCGCTGGAAATATTAATAAAAGCAGCTTGCGACCGGAACCCGGCGGAAACGGCGCGGACCGGCGGGCGCGCGCCGCCAACGTCCAATGACAAATGACCAGCTGAAACTTTCATTTAGTTTACCATTTGGATTAAGAGACCAAAATCATTATTTCGGATATCTGTTTTGATAGCAGTACGGCTGTATTTTATACAACAAATCAGATGAATACATAAGTGCTTTATTTTTAAGACAAATTAGTAAGCAATAGCGGTCATTGATCTACATTCTATTAAAATTCTCAATTTCAAAAACCGAAATAAATGAATGTGTCCTAAACGGTATCTATCGTGATATTTTACATTTTCTAGTAGGTAATTAAAAACTATTCAAAGTTTTATTTCTCAGGTACAAGGAGATATAAGGTCAATGCACTTTATTGCAATTTGGGCATATTCTGGAACATTGTTTCAGACAGCATTAAAGAAACATAAATGAAACCTTTAAATCTAGTCAAAAGTTCCAACCTTTTTTCTCCTCCCACACGCGGTCCGCCTCCTCCTTCGCTAGCATTACTGCTTTGCAAAAGAACCGTTTCCCATGCCTTCTCGCTCCGGATCATGGATTGAACCAGGGCCGGGTGAGCGGTCGCGGCCACCAATCGCCTCAAAAAGTTCCAACTCTGTAGTAGATAACATTGTGAACGAATCATTAAAAAAACATACACATTTCACTTTACGGTAGAAATAAAATCTATACTAACGTACATATAAAGCTGAAGAGTTTGTTTGTTTGTTTGAACGCGTGAATCGCAGGAAATACTGGTCCAATTTAAAACATTATTTCAGTGATAGAAAGCCCATTTATGTAGGAAGGCTATAGGCTGTATAGATCATCACGCTAAAGGCAATAGGAGGAAGCTCCAATAAAGAATGTTTCAAAATCGGGCGGTTAGTAACTATTCCACGCGGACGAAGTCTCGGGCAGAAGCTGGTTATATAAATGAACAATAAATTACACAAGCGTAATTCAATTGCTTTATAATATTAATAAGCATTTCCATAATTTTATACAAGCTTCAACAACAAATATTATACAAAGAACTGAAGTGAAATTACTTAATGTCGGACATGGAATCCATAGAAAAAACCGTTAAGAATCTGTCTCGTATAGCCTTCCTCAGAATGCTCCGTTGGTCGAGTGATCGCATGCGCTTATACGGAGTAGTTCATGGGTCGTGTAAGTTATTGTTGGGTTTTTCTACAAATTTTTTAGTCAGTCTGGAGTGTACCTATACTTGTGCCTGCTTGAAAAACATAAGTATCGGAATCTGGGAGTCGGAGCATCCAGATTTTGCCAGTATTTTTTTTTAAGTCCCATGTAATACGTGGCGTGACTGTACTTCAAGTTTATCTCCGCTGTACAGGCTGTTAGGTTCCTTTTAATGAGACTTAGCAATACGGAAAATATTCCCCAAATTCTGGCTTCACTATCGACATGGTCAACCTTCAGTGTCTCAAAACTGCAATGTACTTGCACAAAATGGCACCTAAATATTCGGCAAAGACTGCCTTTTAACCATAAAATCAATCTGAAATTGCGGTCCGTTCATTAATAAATAAAATTAAATGCATTGCGCAGTCTCTTTGTATCAATATCAGGAACAAGCCATTATATTCAAACAGCGTTCAATATTAGCTGAAAACCATTTGAAGCCGCGTTAAGTATCCCATTTGGTACTAATGATTCTTACTACTGCTAAGTACTTGGTAATAATGTCGATATTATCGACATTTCTCCTCTCTACTCGAGGTATCAGCCTCGGATAGTCGGAAACTATTCAGAGTACTAAGCTGACTGAATGTTAGTTGTTAATACCGGCTAAAGTTTTCAGAATATGAATTTATTTTAAGTACTGAATTTTCAATACTCAAATAGCTTATCGAGTGGTGGCTTGCAATTTTTTGTAGAAAATATGTCAAACAGCCATTGCTACTGTTTACATAGAACCTATCTGACTTTAAAAAATCAGCGCTAAACAAGGAATTTTTGTTGGCAATTTTTGCGTTTTTCTAATTTTGTTTGTTTGTTGGTTCTATCTGCGGGTGCCTTAAGGCAGAATTCTGATCTAAACCCTATTCTTATTTCACTAGCCAGCAGTCCTATTATGATGTCTTAAATCCATCATGATTTCTGTGTCAGAGAGAGACGGAGTTACACAAGACGAATAGCACTATCTCTTTTCCTCACACGAATCATGATAGCATTGGCACTTCGTAATACGGCTACTGGTTATCGTTCATATTCCAGAAGTTATTGAAATTGAAAAGATGTAATGCTTGGCAAATATGTCTTTGATATCATTATCATCAGGCTTTTACATTAAGCTGATTTCCAAAACGGGAATAATTGACAAAAATATAATATCATAATGGGAGTAAAAGACCGAATTGTGGGTAGGCTGCTTGCTTTTGCGGCAACGTCAGCCGCATGCACTGTGATCGTAACACAAACGTCTCCACACGATGGGTTTCTGACAGCGCGACTGAAAAAAAGCACCCAAAAAGAGGTGGCGAGACCACGTGTACGCATACCATGAGCTGTGCCCTGGTCGTTTCAGCCAGACTTCCACTGGATACAGAGCTCCCAAAAAGGTCTTAATTTTGTATCTTGCTACAATACGGGGATTTCGTATCAAGTCTACGCCGGCGTACACATCAATTGACTAAAATTTTAATTAAGCAGGCGAGCTATATCGTCGCATACGCTGATATAAGCCGAGGCAGCTACACTATAGATTGATACGGTAATTACACTTCAAACCTACTTATCGTACCCAGTTGATGTAACCTTAACATATTATAGCAAAAGAGGTCAATTTTACTGTTTGGTTGTAACAGTTCCGAAAGTACTTAATATCAACTTTTTTTTAAATATTCCATTGGTTATATTAATAAGTTACACTATCTATATGAGTGAGTAAAATAGGCGGATTTTTATCTGGAAATAATGTATGGTTCCTGTTTCATGTATAGTCAAAAATGTATGGTGGATAGGCCACCAAATAGCTAATACGATAGTAAGTGTAATAAAGGTCTTTTTAACGCGAATATACTATATATTCCACTGGTATAATTTGAAGGAACCAACGCAGAACCGGGCCACTCCTTTAATCAACAAGCAATTCTACGAATAATTTTAAAAATAGCTTTCTCGCCTTGGGAAGAAAGGCAGCAAGTACTTCATAATCTTTTTAATATTTCATATTCCTGAACATTTTAATATTTCACATCGCGATCCTTTCCCAGGAGACGCAGATAACCTAAAATTCTAGCCAGTACGTTGACACCGCTTAGCGCTTTGGGCAATAATTCACGAAGTTTGATGCTTTCTGTCTAATCCAGAAGATTATTCTTGACGCTTAACAACGTATATGCCGTACGGTATTTCATACAAACTTTCAAGTCCTTATTTTCCAAAATGACTAAACCGATTTTAATGAAACTTCACACATATAAGCAGGATCCGATACATAGGTCTAAAAAGTATTCGAAGTGTCTTATTTAAAAAAAGATAACTGGAAATTTATGTTTGTATGGAACATTTAAAATGGGTCTAATTTGACTGTAAGTAACACTATTTATCGAAAATGTTTTCAAAAAAAAATTTATGAAGAGCCGTTCGGCATATGCGCTCTTAAAAGGAATTCACTTCTTCAAATATGTTTTGATCTCTGAAAACTGAATCTCAACAGTCATGTCACAGTTATATCCTTGACCACAGTTTTTAATTTATATAGACAGGCTGCCGGGTATCGCAGTACCCAGTTGCTGGGTTGTGAAGACTAATTCAGATAGACGCTCCAACTAAAATTCTAGTTTTGAGCTGCATCCGGTTAGACTGTATTTTAAAGTGGAACTGGACCTTAAAGTGCTTTAAAAAAGGTACTAATTCATTGAGGAAAATCCGGCTGCAACAAACTCGGTTGCGAATCGGACTTGCGAGTCATAAAAATAATATCAGAACTAATTCCATTTTAAGAGGGCCTCCTAGACAAGCTTCTATATTATTATTATTTACAATTGGTCCAAAATATAATCATACGCCCCAGGGCTTACTTGTTTTTTCAGTAACAAAATATTAGGGATAGGTATGTACTCTGAACTTACCCACACCTGCTAGCTTGGCACGCCGGTTTTTTTGTGGGTAATATTTAGAACATGGCTGCCTTGGGATCTTGGTCTATGTGGGATTAATATGCGCAACCTACCGAAATGTCACGTAGTCATCTCCATACATTTTGCACTTATGGGGTAGGTTTCTGAATTTGGTAAAAACGTCCAAATGCCAAGGCTTAGGCAGCGAGATATTGATAAAAACATGTCAAATTCTTCTTCAATTAATAGTTTTAGCGATTTTTCGGCTAAAATAGACTGAGAAATACTCAACATTTTTTATTTTTTTTTATTTTTTTTTACTTGATATAAACTAGTGCTTGACTGCGATCCCACCTGATGGTAAGCAGCGATGCAATCTCTGATGGTAAGGCGCACTAGTTTATGAGCCTATTCACTCTTGCCTTGAAGACATTCAGATTATAATCGGACGGGAAGACCGCCGCAGGCAAATTGTTCCAATCCTTCGATGTTCGCGGTATAAACGACGAGGCAAAACGCTTAGTCCGGACCGTAGAAGTTTCAACAACGTATGGATGGATACTCGCCGTACGTCGGGTCGTCCGATGGTAAAAAAGGGATGGCGGGATCAAGTTATGCAGTTCCTGCGCACACTCTCCAAAATGCAACCTGTAAAACACCGAAAGGCTGGCTACTTTACGCCTGTGCTCAAGGCTTTGAAGATTGGATTTAACCAAATCTGGATCACCAATTAGCCTCTTCGCTCGCCTTTCCACCGAGTCCAAAGCCGCTAGATGGCATTTCGCAGCACCAGCCCATATATGGCTGCAGTACTCCACACACGAACGAACCTGTGCCTTATATAGCATCAGAAGCTGTTCTGATGTGAAGTACCGGCGGACCTTTGCGAGAACGCCGAGTTTCCTAGCAGCCACCTTGGCTTTGGACTCAATGAACCGCCCAAAGTTTAGGTCTGAAGAGATTTCTACTCCCAAAAGCTGAAGGCGGTCGGTGCACTCCAGGGATACATTCTGAAAAGTAGGAGCCAAGGTGAACGGGCTCTTTTTGGCGGTGAACAGACACGCTTGTGTTTTGGCGGCGTTGAATCCCACCAGATTGGCTTCACCCCACTTGGAGACTGCCTGAAGTGAGACATTCGTACGCTCCACCATAGCCTCTCGTTCGGACTGGATTAGCTCCTTACTAGCCCGAGCACTAGGCAGGTATCTCTCTACAACTGTGCTATCATCTGCATACCCATAGATACCGGGCACCAGCAGATCATTGATATGCAGTAGGAAGAGAGTTGCAGAGAGAACAGACCCCTGAGGAACTCCGGCATTAGTCGTCATGGGCTCTGATGAGCAGCCGTCGATAACAACTCGGAGAGACCGTTCACTCAGGAAGTCTCCTATCCAGTTAATCAGACCAGGAGAAATGCCGTACGCTGGAAGCTTGCTCAAAAGGCTAGCGTGCCATACCCTGTCGAAGGCCTTCGAGACGTCTAAGGAAACGGCCATCGCTTCCCCGTTCCTCTCGAGGGCCTCGCCCCACAAGTGGGTGGCATAAACTAGTAGTCCCCAGTTGACCGATTACGGCGAAACCCGTACTGTCGGTCACTGAGGAGATCGTGACCTTCTAGATATGCCATGAGGCGCGAATTCAATACACGCTCCATAATCTTGCAGAGTATGGAGGTTACCGAAATCGGCCGATAGTTGGCAGGATCGGCACGACTGCCCTTTTTGGGCACGGGTTGCACGTTGGCAAGCTTCCAGGACTTGGGCACTATACCAGTCCTGAACGAGAGGCGATACAAGCGTGTCAACACAGGAGACAGTTCGGGCGCACATGCCTTGAGAACAATCGCTGGTATGCCATCCGGTCCACTAGCCTTATTCATGTCTAGGCGACACAGCGCTCTCAGAACTTCTCTGTTCCTTATGCGAACCTCGGTCATAGAGGTGTCACAATGAGGCAGAGTCGGTGGAGTAGCACCGCTAGTATCCAGACGAGAATTATGGGCGAAAAGAGACGCAAAAAGGCTTGCTTTCTCTCTCGCCGTATGAGCCAGTGTTCCATCAGGCTTTACCAGCGGAGGCAATGAGGGCCGACAGAAGTTCGCTTCGACCGACTTGGCAAGGGACCAAAAGGCTCTGCTACCTGAAGGTTGTGCAGAGAGCTTTGTGCCAATATGGTTTATATGGTCGAAGCGAGCCTTCTTTAGTGCCTTTTTGTAGGACTTGGCAGCACGGTTAAAGGCTCTCTTCTTTGAGATCAGATCCGGAGCTTTGCGGTCACGAGCATCAACCCAGGCGAGAAACGCCGAATGCTTGTGCTCTTCAGCCTGAACGCAATCGGCGTTGAACCATGGGTGAGCTGAGCCACCGATGGGTACATCGCTATAAGGGATGAAATATTCCATAGCTTGACGTATCACATCGGTTACAGCATCCGCGCAGCTCGTCGGATTTTCGGAAGAGAAACAGACCTGCTGCCAAGGATAAGACGCAAAGAAGTGCCGCATCTCATCCCAATCTGCTGACTTGTAACGCCACATTCGCCGTTCGCCACGAGAGTCGCGGTCAGGTGGGGAGAAGGACGATACAGATTTCACCAGACAGTGATCTGAAGTTCCAAGTGGTGAAGAAACTGTTACGATACATCTGTCCGGATCAGTTGTCAGCAGTAGGTCCAGACAATTGGCAGTATGACTAACAACATCAGGCACCCTAGTCGCTTGCTTTACCAGCTGGGAGAGGCCCATCGATACTGCAAAGTTTCGCACTTCTCTCCCAGCGTGGTCGGTCCTCTGGTATGGGAAAAGCCAGTCTTGGTGGCAGGCGTTAAAGTCCCCCAGAGCGACAAACTGCGCATCAGGGTGCCGATGCAGAGCCTCATCGGCGGCCTCACTGAGGTGGCCAAAGAGTTGAGTTGTCTCCTGGTCGCCGCTGTGCGATCGGTAGACACAGGTGTAGACAATTTTGTCCACACCGGTGTCCACCAGCAGCCATAAGGTTGAAAAACTGGGGTCTTCAAGGTGACGGAGACGCTGGCAGCAGATGTCGTTGCGGACATACACACAGACCCCGGCACGCTGCAGGAAATGGTGCTCCAATGAGTATCCCGGGTAGTCGAGATACGCCGCATCAGACGGACATCTGATCTGCGTCTCCGTCAAGAAAAGTAAGTGGGGCTTGTCAGTCTCGAGGTGGTAGTGGACTGCATCGAGATTGGAGTGCAGTCCTCGAATGTTTGAGAGGTGCACATGAAACGAGACATCGACAACGACATCCAACACTTCCTTAAAAAATCGGCGATTAACTATGGAACATCACTTTGAGAACCCAATAATTGACTTATTTTCAAAAGAGGGAATAACTGCATGTAGCTTACTGTTTTACATGCAGCAAAATTCACTTTAGAAGGTACAGGTTATGTTATCAAGTCTGTTCTAGATAAGATTACGATCAACCTCTGAATATGAGTTGAAACTCTTTGTAACCCAAACCGCTATAAAAGCCCAACTTTAAATATTCCCGCGATATTTCAGTAGATATTGCGTGCCATACTGATTTATCATTCGCGTGATGGTCCACATGGCAAGGCGCTGTCTCCACCGGAAAATATATGGCGTCTTTGAAGCGCAGAAAGATGGGTAATTTCATTGAATTTATGAACGTATCACCGTTGATATTGCGACGTTGAAAATTTGTACGTTAAATTGTGATATAAACATTGTATTTAATGTTGTATACGGTTAGTTATATTCACGTTGGAAGGAAGGGAAATATGATATAATGATAGTATTACTGTGATTTATGCGAGATAACTTTTAAATGGATATTTGTACACAATTTTTTTCATAAATAGTCGCCGTTAAATGTTCGATTAGCTTCATTACGACTAAACCAAACAAGAATCCTGAAACATACAAAAAGATAATTCTTCGTAATGAACCTTTTGCGAGCAAGTCCATCTCGCACTTGACTTGGCCTTTTTATAGAAACAGACACATTTTAGCCATGTTTACTAATAATAATCTATTTTCAGATTACAATAACCACTCACAACCCAATTAATGATCCGTATCATATTTTCCTAACAACCTGGATAACATACCTTCTAATTAAACATCCTATAGCGTCACAATATCCTTAATCAATATGTTAGCAGCAAGACATCAGCTGATGTCTGATATTAACACATAATCCCGCCGATACACTACCTACATAATCTAATTAATATCGAACAAATGTAATAACTATCAATGGCAATAAATATTACATGGTTCAACCAAATTGATTTACCTACATTGATTTAACGACAGGCGTTATAACCGGTCGACTGACATTGCTCCTTACATTCTAAGTCCTGGAATCATCAAATTGACAGTATAGCTTGTTATACATACATGAGCTTGAATGACAATAGTAAGTACGTTTACTACGTTTCCAAATCACTCACTGGAATATATAAATAAAATTTCACAATTTATTTTAATCCCCCCTTATCATATCGGCTACCCGATACACGCCCTCCTAGATCAGCAAGATCCGCCGACCGCGGCATACCCTTGTTGAGCCCGATGACCCCATCACCCTGACCCAAGAGAGTAGTAGGGAAACCAGCACTCTTAGGAAAAATACACTCAAAACTCGTTCCGTATACCGACCTCACCGACGAGGTCCATCGCGACGCCCCGTCAAAACCTTCCCCGACTTTTGCCTAACGAGCCAGCCCGCGCTGCTGAGCCATTAGCGTTAAATCCCCTAAATAATATCAATCTGACCCAGCCTGTCCCTTGCTGCCCCCCCTCAATGACCCCGCTAAGCCGCGGCCAGTGTCCAACAGGGGATGCCCTTAGCAAGCGGTCATTTAGTTTTAAGTAGTTTTAAGCCCTGGCTGGGGGCCTTAAAATCTTAAGGCCACCACAGGATTGCCCGGATAAGCAGTAACCAGCCTTAGTGTGCTGAACTGCGAGTGGTCATATAAAAAAAATATTTTATTTGTTTACTGAAACTTGCTCGAGCAAAAGCACTGTACAAGGGTGGAATTTTTCGTACACCTTGATCGATTTGCGTTAGGGTTGACCGGCGACCAGTGGGGACTTCCCGGCGACCAACGTAATCTATACTTATATTATAAAGAGGTAACTTTTGTGAATTTGTGACTTTGTAAGGGGTAATCCAGAGATTACCCCTTACAACGTCTACTGAACCCAATTTCAAAATTATTTCACCAATAGAAAGCTACGTTATTGTGGAGTGTCATAGGCTATATCTTATCCCCGTATTGCCACGGAAACGGAAACAACGCGGGTGAAACCGCGGAGCGCTGCTACTATGAATATAAAATCAATAGTAATTGCTGATAATAATAGTCAGAGTGACGCTTTCCATAGACTAACATTTATTTTTATTTTGTTACAACATTAACACCTCCGCTTAACAAAATAATACATACTTTGATACAGGTAATATACCAAGCTTTTTTGTAAAGTATTTATGCTTAACAGATCCCAAACTTTTTGTAAAAATATCTGCAGGCATTTCAGTAGTTTCTAAATAATCAATTTTTACAAACTTATTTGCAACTGCTTCTCTCACAAAATGGTACCTAACATCTATATGTTTAGACCTTCTATGATATATTGGATTCAAAATGAGTTTTTGTGCACTTTGACAATCATTATATAAAGTTATTGTTTCTGAATTGCCTAATATTTCAAACAACAAATTCTTTAAATAAATAGCCTCTTTACTTGCTTCTGACATAGCAATGTATTCAGCTTCGGTTGAGGATAGTGCTACATTTCTTTGTTTTCTGCATTCAAATGAAATAATTGATCCTGACAATTTAAAACAAAACCCAGAAAAAGATTTTCTATCATTTGAATCTGAACCCCAATCTGCATCAGCATATCCCTCTATACAAGAATTATCTTTAGTGTAAACAAGACCATAATTTTTAGTTCCTTTTAAATACTTTAAAATTCTTTTCAAGTGTTTTTCTCTTTCCAATGAGATTCATCATATGAATTATTAAACTGGCTGAGATAACAGACACTATAAGCAATATCTGGTCTGGTTAGAACAGCTAAATACATCAAGTTACCTATCAGTTGTCTATATGGAATTTTTTTATCACAACTATTCTGAGATTTTTCTAACCTTAAATTAATCTCCATTGGAGTGTCAGCAGTTTTACAATCAGACATGTTATATATTTTTAATAAACTTTCTATATATTGCTCTTGATGAACAGTTATTACATTTTCAGACATATTTACTCTTAAGCCTAAACACTGCTTTATTTGACGCAAATCTTTAATTTGAAATTTACAACTCAACTCTTGTATTAACTTATTAGTTGCCATTTTACAGTTTGAGAAAACAAAAAAATCATCAACAAACAATGCTATTATAACTTTAACATTACCTTCATATTTTGTAAACAAACAAGGCTCATATTTGGATTTCAAATATCCTAATGCCACAAGGTAATCATTAACTCTCTGATACCAAGCACGTGATGACTGTTTAAGTCCATAGATGGCACGTTTAAGCTTTAGTACTTTGTTACCATCACTACTTTCTTTGTAAGTTACAGGTTTTTGCATATATACAGATTCATTTAAAAAACCATTTAAAAAGGCTGTAGTAACATCTAGATGCCGTATGTCTAAACTTAGTTTAGCTGCTAGAGAAAATAATAATCTTAAAGTAGTATATCTGAGCACAGGAGAAAAGGTTTCATGATAGTCGATACCAGCTTTTTGTGAAAAACCTTTTGCTACTAGTCTGGCACGATACCGCACTTTGCCAGCACTATCATATTTTTTTTTAAACACCCACTTGCACTGCACTACTGTAGAGTCATGAGGTCTATCAACAAGCTCCCATGCATCATTTCTGTTGAAAGATTCCAGTTCCTCCTCCATGCTTGCTCTCCAAAATTTATTTTCAGGTCCATTTAAAGCTTCCTCGAGTGTAATATCTGTTAGATTTTGATCTTCTAGCATTGTAACACATAAGTTGTTATAGCCAAATCTATCAGGTACTGTTCTCACTCTTTTGTTTGGAACATTTAAATTTTCCAATGAAACTTCTAGTTCTGACCCTGTTTCAAAAGAACTGTCATATGAGTCACTTACTGAAGAAGCTTCTGGAACATATGTGGTATCATTATCTTCACACTCAACATCAGTATCTGTGTTATCTATATTTCTATTTTCCTCTTCTTCCTCATATTTTTCTTCCTCCGCTGAAACTGCACACTCAATGGGAATATCTACTGTGCTTTCTGTTTCCATTATAATGATGTCTCTGCTAGTCGTGACAGAGTTATTTTCTGGGTCATAAACCCTATAACCTTTCACATTGTCTGCGTAGCCGACCAGAATAAGTTCTTTAGCCTTCACATCCCATTTTAAGCGTTTTTCTTTTGGAATGTACATCATAACCTTACTTCCAAAAATGCGAATGTGACTTAAGTTGGGCTTGCTCCCTGTCCAGACTTCATATGGAGTCATATTATTTAATCCAGTAACAACTGACCGATTTCTTAAATATACAGAGGTATTTACAGCTTCTGCCCAAAACTTTTTATGTAAACCAGCATCAAAAATCAGACATCTAGCTTTCTCAACTAATGATCTATTCATCCGTTCACTCACACCATTCTGTTGAGGCGTGTAGGCATTAGTTTTTTGATGTAATATTCCTTGTTGCTTTAAATATTTTTCAAATTCTTGACTGCAGAACTCACCTCCATTGTCTGTTCTTAGAATTTTAATTTTCCTGTCTTTTTGGTTTTCTACCATTGACTGGAAATCTTTAAAAATCTTAAATACCTCAGACTTTGTTTTCATGAAGTATACAAAAGCCATTCTGCTGTAATCATCCACAAACAATACATAGTATCTGGATCCTCCAATGGACAAATGTTCCATGGGACCGCACACATCCGAGTGTACCAGTTCTAAAACATCCTGTGTCTTTGTTGAGCTAGGCTGGAAAGGTTATCTAGCCTGCTTCCCCTTACAGCACACAGTACACTTAGATTTGTCTATGTTTGCTTTATCTGTGTATAATATACCTTCAGCAGCTCCATTATTTTGTTTAAACTAGTACTGTTTATGTGTCCCAATCGTCTATGCCAAGTTTCACTTGATGCCTTCACTGTGGCTGCCAGTAACTGTTCTGCTTTCTTAGTATATAATCTGTACACACCTTCTACTAATTCTGCCATTCCAACTAGAGCTTTTTGTTGATTATAGATATAGCAAATGTTTTCTTTAAAAACTACATTATTGCCATGCTTAATCAACTGACTCACTGAAAGCAAGTTTGTGGTTAAACTTGGTATGCACAATACTTCTGAAACTGTGATGTCATATTCTTCACCATTTGCAATTGTGATAATGTTTACATCACCAGAACACAGCACAGGAACACATGTTTTGTTCGCAACAATAATTTCTTTGGTTTCATGTTCATATGATGGATTCACAACATATTCTTGTTTTGCTGTCATGTGTTTGCTGGCCCCGCTATCTATATACCAATCTTCACTGTTAAATTTTCCACTAAAAAAGATAGCACTAAAGGCGTTGGATTGCTTTCTTTTGCTTGTTTCGGAACCAGGACATTGATTTTTGTAGTGTCCCGTTTGCTTGCATTTATAGCATTTTATTATTTTAACAGCTCTTGATGTTTCTCCCGTCACATGTTTATGGTCATTTTTAGAGGTATGGCCATATTTCATACGTTGTGTACTTTTCGCAACAAAAGCATTCTGCGAATCCGAAACAGTTCCAACTTCACTACACATGTCCAACAGCTTTGTTTTAATCACATCAGCACTAACATCTATTCCCGAATGTTCGATGGCCATTAACATCGGACTATATTTTTCGGGTAATCCTGCTAACATTAATGCACCAATCCACTCATCTGTTATTTTGAAGCCTGTACCTTGGAGTCTCTGGCTTGTTTCAACAATTTGAGTAACATACTGGGTCATCGAGCCACAGTTTTCAAGTCGAATGTTGATAAGTTTACGCAACAAGCCAATCTTTCTTGTATAGCCGGTGTCATCAAACATTTTCTTTAACTTGTTCCACAAATCATAAGTTGTTGCTGCGTTTTTTATATGTACATAAAGTGATGGGTCGATTGTTAACACTAGTTTCGCCTTAGCTTTTGCATCTTCATTTGTTTGGCTTGTCGTAGGTGAAACCGGTAACCTCTCAGTAATGGCGGATGCCATGTTTTCTAACACCAACACATTTTGCACTGCAAAACACCAATCCTCATAATTCTCGCGCCCTTTTAACTTTGGAATGTTAGCGATGTAGTTCGTCGTCATTTTCACACAAAACCAAACAGTACTACACGTTATTTCTATTAAAAATTATAATTAATAGCGTTCGCCCATAACCTGATAATAATAGTCAGAGTGACGCTTTCCATAGACTAACATTTATTTTTATTTTGTTACAACATTAACAATTGCATAGGTTGGGTGGGACTGGTTGGTTCAATTATCCACACTAGTGCAAAAGTCAGTTAATTGCGTGCTGAATATTTTTGAGTAAGTCTTAAAAAAATATATAATAACATGTTCCAGTTTAGCTAATTCATCCAATTTGCAAGGCATAAGATAACGACGTATCATACGACCGCAAAATACGCAGTCACTCAAATTAAATTAGAGAAAATATTAATTCGATTATCCACTCCTAAGTGTCAGTAAAGATTGGAGTTTGGAGAAAACTTGGCTACCTACTAATCATTATTAATAAGTTAGTAAAAGTTATATTAGAATTCTGTTATATTATGAGTAACGTAACCTCTAAGAACTTTCGGTTAATCAGTGCGTCATGTTTGCATCGGGCTTATAATTTTAATATATTGTATGTTGAAGTGTAGCAATATAATTATATTGTTTTCTATGTGTGTTATATACATTACTAGCTGTCCGCACAACTTCGTTTGTGTCACATTTTTCATGACTGCTCCGCTCCTATTGGTCTTAGCGTGATGATATATAGCCTATAGCCTTCCTCGATAAATGGGCTATCTAACACTGAAAGATTTTTTCAAATCGGACCAGTAGTTCCTGAGATTAGTTCAAACAAACAAACAAACAAACTCTTCAGCTTTATAATATTAGTATAGATTTAATAATATACTATCGGTATTTGGATGTTAATCTGGCCTTACCAACCCGCACTGGGCCCGCGTGGTGGATTACGGCCCATTCCCTCTCCCAGAGAGGAGGCCTGTGGCCCAGCAGTGGGAACATTAAAAGGCTGATTATGCTGGCAATAAAAAAAATCATTTTCATTTCATTTAATTGATTTTGAATTATACGAAATGTAATTTATTGTGAAACTATCTGATCGCATGTCATTAAAAATAGGTACATTATTTAGCATGATGCTAATGTGTTAAGAAACGGGATGATATACAATTATTATTTATTAGGTTTCATAAACTCAATAATATAAATCAAAACTTCCATCAAGAATCGAAATATGAAAGAAGAAAAACCCTAGAAATTAAAGAATCTATTGGTAAGTGTTTAAAATTTAGATAATATTGTTACCTATCTGTCTGTTATCTGTATCTAAATCTCTTTATAGAGGGAACTTTATTTTTCTAAGTTTATTTACTTTTTAAAAATATAGGATAATTGTACAAGCTATTAAACAAAGACGAACATAGAACACAGTGGGTATCGAAAAAAATTGTCCACATCGATGTCAACGGGGGAAGTTCCCAAAACACTGGCAGCGTTGCCACGTTGAATGCCAATGATTGGCCGGAGAATGGCCAGTTCTCTGGCCCGTGAAGAGTTGACTAACTACTTGCCGATGTCACGAAACACTCGATATCACTAAAGGTGAATTTCACGTACGTAAGTACATTATGAAACGCGAATCATGAATAGAGATTTTCTGCAGACGACTGTACCCGAAAATAGAGCGATTACCGCAGCTGCAGGAAAATGGCCGACTGAGTTTACACTAAAACGGTAATACAAAAGCAATATCCAACACTTCTAGCGGCACCCACAACAAAAGCAGGATATTTTGTAAACATTTTACTGCGTCCCAGTCTGTGACGATATTGTGGACGCTGTCGCTGCAAAATGGCAGTTTTTACTGCCTTCCACGAGACCGTTCGGTAACGTTACATCCCGCCATACTTGTCGTTATACAGACAAATGTTCTTTAAAAGTAAGACGTTTTTTTACTCATACACTTCTTGCCTTCTGTCTCAAGAAATTCGTGCGGAAAACTTTTGTAGTTTGATAAGCAAACGATGAATTAAGACGCTCAAGCGAAAATAAAGTTTGTTTAAAATATTTTACGCGATCTGATTTTCATAAGTTTTGTTATTTTTACGATCAATCTTTAAAGCTTGAACCGTTTTTGCTGAGACTTAAGTTTTGCAAACTAAATGTAACACAAGGAATGGAAAAAGCAAAATGATGTTTTGAATGTTGGTAGGCGAGGTTTCACACTTCGCCGCCTCTAGACGCTCGTTAAGGTGACAAACCATCGTTTTTAGTTGCCTCCAACGCACGGTATCTCTGGCCCAACTGCAATTTTCTCACTTAGGGACCATAGCTATTTGCAAAACGTGTGAAACTTACCCACTAAAGTTGCACTACAGTTGTTTTATGTTTATAGTATGTAAAATAATGGTTTTAAAACTATGTAACATTAATAAAATTTGGGTTTATGATACTTTTGTCAGTGCCACGTGACACGTGATGTCAACGTCAATATTTTGTGCGTTGTCTGTGATAATATCACAGACAACGCACAAAATATTGACGTTGACGTTGACGTTTGTTTGGGATGGTCACTAAAATAGTGGTCACACATATTATGTGTGACCACTATTTTAGTGACCATCCCAAACATAGATGGGTATATATTTTATTGTTTTTTTTTTTCTTATGAAATCAGTGTACATATTATAATAAAGCGAAAGGCCACTCATTCATTCATTCACTCACTGAATCACAAAATCTAGAAAACTTAATCTGTGAATATGAAAGAACAATGGCAGAATAATAGTTGACAAAAATTTTAGCGTCTAGTTATGTCTGTTATATAAAATGATTTTAGTTATTTTTCTATGATTTTTCAAGTAAAAATGTATTTTAATTAAAGCCACAGAAAAAAGCATACATATTTGGGAATATCAAATGACTAAAATGATTTTACACTATTCAAGTGTTGTCATTTACTAAATTCATACTATTTTGGTATATACTTTAAAGAACCACATAATGGATAAAAATATTTTTATAGGAAGTTAGTATTACTACACCATCAGTAATAATAAAAAATAAAAGTGATATGGTCGAAAATAAGTTCTTTTAAAAGAACTTCCTGCAATTATTCAATATCTTAATCGCAATACTATAGTAAGAATTCCATTTATTGTTATGGCAACACTGATTCGAAAAGCGGGCTGCAGCTCTCAGCTGTCACTGATGCTGTGCTTTTCGTGTTGGTTGTGTTTGTGTTGTTTTTGCTATTTTTTTATTTCTATTTGACTTGAATTGATTACGGACTGATTTTTGGTATGTGTGACTTGTGCGTGCCTGTATACCTGGCCGAACCTTTATAATAGAAGAATAATGTTGTAGCTGTTTATTTGGTCGGCGCCCTTTGGGGTGTTGCGCCCATGTTATGACTGTGGTGTGGTTTTGGGGTGGGCCAGACATCAACATATTATCGCAGCGCTAGCAGAATTTATAAATTCTATAACTATAAGAAAAGATGATGAGGAGGAATAAAAATGTAAAAAATGTAGAATTGTTTCATTTTTTTATTCATTGCATTCCAAAAGAGTCCTAAAAGGCTACAGTGAGCACTAACAACTACAACATCAACAGGTGGAACGTAGGTATGCCTGTCTGCCACGTTAGTGATATAAAAAAACAAGTATAATGAATGCTGCATACATATCGGCAGGTCACGCCTTTTCCCCGTAGAAGTAGGCAGAGAAAACATCCTTCTGCTTTTTCCACATTCATCAACCTATATGGCAATCATTGACTGTTAGAGAAACCTTACAGGCGTACTTTTGATCAATAAAAATAGTTTCCCCAGCGGTGTACCTATATACTACTATTATATGAATATATAATAGAGAAACAATAATCTTAAAAAGATTAAGTATATGGGTTAATGTACCCACATAGTTAATCTTTTTGCTAAGAATATAGTAAAGTAACAACAAACAACCACAGGACGCATGTTTCTCCAAGTGACATAATACATAACCTAAAAAAGTTTAAATCGAAATATCTTTTTTTTGAAGCCCTCCCAGGACAAAATTCTTTGACAAAGTTACTCAGGGACTCAGGCTCAACATTTTAAGATATTTTTCACATATAGACGCTACCATTTCTTCTCAACTAATTTTATGTATGTAAGTCTGCCATTGTTCTTTGACTAATATACTTGAAATTTTGTACAAGTACGAGCCAAGAATTTTTTAAAAAGTGTTAAATTACCCCTAAAAGACGAATTAGGTGGCGTTAACGTTTTTATCAAAGGATCTTATTCCTGGCGCTTAAAAATTCACTTTAATGCTGATCTAAAGAAATATTTTCATAATTCAAAACTACCCTCCAAAGGGGGTTTAGGGGTGTTCATGTTTGTAAGGAGGAATCTTTACGCTTGGTCCGATCAAGCTGAAACATAAACAATCTTGCTATTAATACAAAAATGATGCTCAGATACTTAGATATATAGGTTGATTTTTCTTAAATCAACCTCTGAAGGTACATATGTAAAAGGGCTAATGAGCAAGTAGACTTAAAAATAAAACACATACAATGGGCGACCTTATCGCATTCCGAGATCTATTCGAGACAACCTGGCATGGACAGTATATGTCTGGACATGAAATAGGGCTGTCATTGGTGTAATAAAAACCAATACAACAATAATATAATAAAACTAATAAAAAGACAACATAGATACCTATATACATAGGTATGCCATATAATATATGCATAAATTCATACATATCAACTATACAGGCAGTAAAAATACGGAGGACTATCGATAATCACAGCGACAGGTTAATGTTCTTTTACAAGTCTTTTAAATGCAGGCAACGACTGATTACGTCTTACGGGGACTGGCAATGCATTTCACAAACAAGCAGCCTGTACAGTGAAGGATTTATCTAAAAATGTTGTGGAATGCATTGGCATTTTAGTCGTAAGTTATCTGATGACCTCAAAAATGTAGAGTGGTATTTATTTAGATCAGTATTCGTGGCAAGTTTCAAAACCCTTTATAACCCAAAGAATAAGATTCTTCCATACAAACCTAAACACCCCATAAAGATCATATTTTAAATTAGCTGTCCGCACAACTTCGTTTGTGTCACATTTTTCATGACTGCTCCGCTCCTATTGGTCTTAGCGTGATGATATATAGCCTATAGCCTTCCTCGATAAATGGGCTATCTAACACTGAAAGATTTTTTCAAATCGGACCAGTAGTTCCTGAGATTAGCGCGTTCAAACAAACAAACAAACAAACAAACTCTTCAGCTTTATAATATTAGTATAGATTTCAATACAGTCATTTAAAATTGTGAGTGTGTTTTGTCCGTGCAGAATGAATTTTTTTTTCTTTCTTCGTTACTTGAATTTTCTTAGTGAAAGAATGTGAGTGTGAAAGGTTCATACAACCCTTGATCTCGGGAAGGGATCTTTCGACCGTGACAAAATAGTTTGTTATGATCGGACGCTCCCTATTTCAATACCGGATATTTTGCTTCTCTCGTGACAAAATTATCAGAGTGTGTCACAAAATAATCCCAAAACCGAAGCGCTTTTAGTTTTGTTCTAAGAACTCTGATATTATGTGAAATTGATAACGGTAGGTATAAAACGTTTTATTTTTGAGACGCCTTAGATAAGATAGGTTTTTTTACTTCTTACATCTATATACAAGTACAACATGATGTTCATGTTACTTCAAATACAATTCAAGTCCGATTTCCTTTTGTCGCCGACAAAATAATCTTGACGGAAAGCTTTCTAGGAACTCACTTTGTTAGTAGAATCTTTTTTAAAATTAACCATAAATGAGTAGTTCATTTATAGTTAATTTTAATATAAGATTCTCAATAATGTTGACCACAACGTTAGCAAATTACACGATCCAAATATTAAAAACAAAAAATATGTCGGGGCAGTTAAGCCGAACAACATCGCGTACCTACTCCGGGCAATTGCCGAACAAGATCGCGGCGGGCAAGCGGACTACACCAAGCATGGAATCTTTAGCGACTGGATGCGCCATTGCTTATTGTATTCGTACCCACGCAATGTGGTGGGCATTGCGAACATAAGTTTCGATTACTTATCATAGCCTACGTGTTGCGTAGCTATAGTAAAAAATTGTCATTATCATCCTTCATCCATGTTCTATCCGGTGGCAACAATATCGTTTTCCCTTCTCGCCACTACACAAACAAAACATCTGCTATTGTTGGTCAATTCTTTACTGCAACTATCATAACCGAACCTCGCCTTAATAGTCATGGCCGTCAATTTCTATGAGTAAACAGTGACACTAACCAACACGCTTAGTTTGTATGAAAGTTTAGACAATGCCGTCTCTACCAGTAGCCGTATTCTGTGGTATACATAGTTACTATCACTTGGCAAAGTTATTCGTGTCACTTCACATTTCTGAAGTTGGACCGCGAATAACGGTACAAGTTGAAGTGGTTAGTTGACACTTTGTTGCACAAGGTCCTAGCTAGGTGCAACTGCTGGCGACAGTATCGTCGCGGGCAACTTTGTGGCAACTTCCGTGATAAGCCGCCTACATACCGTCGCTAAGTAATGCTGACGTCACACTCATCAGTTAGCCGCGATACCGCAATGCTTTTGTTTTTGCAGGTAACTGGGGTAAGGGAGTTGCTGTGGAATGTGACCTTGTTCTGTAAAGAATAGTTTAGCATAGACACGGGTAAAGTTTCTCAACACTCTAAGTCTTAAAGTTTTCTGTGGTGACACAAAAATAGAACTTGTTTTGAAGTAAGGTGTAGAATTTACGTTATTCTTCGATTTCAGAATAAATAAATACATTTCCTGAACTTAGCTCATTACGCCAGAAAGTAATTGAATCAATACGTTTCAGAAAAATCTCATTTTCTGCTTATCGGATTTCCTTCAAGTTTAATGATATTTGAGTTTAATGTTGTTTTTTTTCTTTTGGTTATCAGGAGGTATCGAGGTACCAGAGTTTGGGGAGCCCATCACGAACCTGACGGTGCCCATCGGGAGAGACGCGACATTCGAATGTATTGTTGTCAATTTGGGCAACTTTCGAGTAAGTATTATTATTTTATTATTACAATGGCATATTTAATGTATTTTACAACTTACAATATACTTTAAGGCCCCCGATCTCTGGCACGCAGGCAACCCGACACGACAAGCCCTGTTGTCATTGAAAATTAAGAGTTGTCAAATTTATTTGTGCCTATTTGCGGGAGCCCTTATTACCCAATATACAATCCCCCTAGTTTATTTCGATATCAGGATTTGTTGATAGCTGGTAAAAATGTGGGTGTACATCTCTGCCCACACCTACGATGAATACTGGCGAAATGTTACTTATATTTTATCCCACTATTCAGACAAAACAAATACTACCACAACAAAATATTTATGTATGTATATTCTGCGCAACCTCTTCACACCAAAGCGGTTTTATTCACTTTACCTAACATCTGCTCACATAACCAAATGGTTCCTTTGGTCAACTAGGACAGCATTACCCAAAGATGACTGAACCGGGACCGACCTACCAACACAAAAAAAATCGAGTTCCACCTCGTCTTTGTCATGAAGAAAAAAGGGCCCTAGCTATGAAATAGAAATGGAGACTTCAAAAAAAAAATTGTATTTGATTCACTTACAATCACTCCTTATCATTGATTGTTTATTTAATTAAATACAAAGAGAGCTATTTCAATCAAACATATGTATGTATTTGTTTCCTATTTTTTCTCATTGCCGCTGTAGAATCAGCTTTTTAGGGCCCATCCAATATTTGCAAAGTTTGAGAAACATTGAACTAGATTATTTCAAACTAAAATCATAATAACATCGAATTGAAGCTTCACTGAATTTCATCTCCAGCCTACAGGTATTTTACTATGTTGAACTGAATAAGTAATTCACGTTTAAATCAAGCCTTTATTACTTTGAACAATCTATATTAATACCTGGCCGACAGCCTCGAGGCCCAGTGCTCTCCCAGCTCTCAACCAGTAGACAAAGCACACCTGGACAAGGTGAACGCTGAAGTCGAACGTAGAGCCTCCCTCCCACCAGTCGAGGACCCCGAGGATCCTCTCCCCCCCGTCACTCCTGACGAGGTGAAGGAGATCATCGGGCGACTCAAACTCAAGAAAGCCCCTGGGTCAGACGGAATCACCAATAAGGTGCTCCGTCTCTTCCCGGCAACCCTGATCATGTTGATGACCGCCATTTTCAACGGCGCTCTGTCCAACAACATGTTCCCACAGACGTGGAAAGAGGCTACCGTCATAGGTATCCCCAAACCAGGGAAGCCCAAGTCCTCCCCGTCCAGCTATCGTCCCATTAGTTTGCTCAAAGCTCTCGGCAAGGTCTACGAGAGGCTTATTTATAAGCGACTCAAAGACTACGTTGAAGCAAAGAGCCTCCTCCCAAATGAGCAGTTTGGTTTCCGGTCAAACCACTCATGCGTCCAACAGGTCTACCGTATCGTTGAGCACATCAGCGACCGCTATCAGCGCGGCTTAGTTACGGGGGCCCTGTTCTTCGACATAGCGAAAGCGTTTGACAAGGTCTGGCACAACGGACTGATATACAAGTTATATCAACTGGGTGTGCCAGATCGTCTCGTGCTCATCTTACGAGACTATTTGTCAGACCGCACCTTTCGGTACCGTATCGAAGGTGCGCTTTCGTCTCCCCACCCCATTCATGCCGGAGTACCGCAAGGCGGTGTCCTCTCTCCCTTGTTATTCTCGCTGTACACCAGCGACATTCCCACCAGTTCTCAGACGCAACTTGCCCTATTTGCCGACGACACGGCCATCTACCGCTCCGGCAGATGTGTAAAGTCAATAGCCAGCCACCTCCAGAGATCCGCCGACGCACTAGGCGCCTGGTTTCGGAAATGGAGAGTGGAAGTCAATCCGGAAAAGAGTCAAGCGATCCTGTTTCACAGGCCGCGGGCTCGATTCCCTCCACCAGACCCCAGTCCGATCACCATGTTTGGCAAGCCGATCCCTTGGGTGAAGCAAGCCAAATACTTAGGTGTAATCCTTGACCGAAAGCTTACTTTCGGTGAGCACATAAAGACGGTGCGTAATCGCGCCGCTTTCGCTCTCGGTAGGCTCCACCCCATGCTGAATGCACGCAGCAAGCTTTCCCTTAAATGCAAGTTGCGCATTTATATAACGTGTATACGCCCGATCATGACTTATGCGTGTGCTACTTTTGCGCACACTAAGTCGTACCGGATCCATAGGTTGCAAGTAATCCAAAACCGATTTCTGCGGAAGGCCACGGGTGCCCCGTGGTTCGTTAGAAACGATCGACTCCATGTCGACCTCCGCTTTCCAACTATTAAACAATTCATGAAGCGCCTTAACAAGCGTTTCATTGAGTCCGCCGAATCCCATCAGAACCCTCTCATTGTATCGGCCGCCCGGTACACTCCCTCCAAGATTAGTAGGATTCGCCGTCCACGGCACTCCCTAGTCGAACCCGACGACCCCATCACCTTACTACAAGAGAGTAATAGGGAAACCAGCACGATTAGAAAAAACAAAAACAGACCGCGTTCCGTATTCCGGCCTCGCCGACGAGGCCCATCGCGACGCCCCAGTAACATCCCTCCCCGACTTTTGCCTAACGAGCCAGCCCGCGCCGCTGAGCCATTAGCGTTAAATCCCCTAAATAATAATAATTGACCCAGCCTGTCCCTTGCTGCCCCTCTCAATGACCCCGTTAAGCCGAGGCCCGTATCCCACAGGGGATGCCCTTAGCGAAGCGGTCATTTAGCTTTTAGTAGTTTTTAGCCCTGGCTGGGGGCCTTAAATTCATTTGAGGCCACCACAGGATTGTCCGGTTGAGCAGTAACCAGCCTTAGTGTGCTGAACTGCGAGTGGTCCATTCCAAAAAAAAAAAAAAAAAAAAAAAAAAAAAAAAAAAAAAAAATAATAGACAAAAAGCTGGCTCCGTCCCTCCAACAATTATATAATAAAGTCGAGAGGCTGAATATTAATTATATGAGTTACTTAAATAAGTCCTAATCACACTGAGACGAGATGCGAAGTTACGCGATGTGACTTAAAGATTGGAACACACTATGGAACTTTATATATATACTAGCTTCTGCCCGCGACTTCGTCCGCGTGGAATAGTTTACTTTACCCCCGATTTTGAAACTCTCAGCCCGATCGGTTTAAAATACAAACTTTCATCCCCTATTTTATCCCCTTGGGGGTAGAATTAATCAAAATTCTTTCTTAGCGGATGCCTACGTCATAACATCTACCTGCATGCCAAATTTCAGCCCGATCCGTTCAGTGGTTTGGGCTGTGCATTGATAGATCACTCTGTCAGTCAGTTACTTTTGAGTTATATATACATATTTAGATTACACTATAAAACTCTGGGGAGTCCCTCAGGCACACGATTCGCAGCTCGGTGCAACAGAACGCAACTCGATGCAGTCCGGCGCATAGACCGCGAATTCTTAATCTTACCCCAAGATATTAGACAAGCACACTGCGCCTCGACGTCACGAGGTTTTTAGTGATGTCCTAATGTTTTTACCAACGGCCACACTGCGCAGCCCGAAAAAAAACATTATATAAACTTCATCGCATCGCGCCTCGATGTGAACTGGCCCTTATCTAGTTGGTTTCAGGCTGAATAAACTAGTAATAGCTTAGTGGGCTATATCTAAATATAGCCCACTAAGCTATTATTTATACATTTTGGCTCAGACTATATTTAGATATAGTCTGAGCCAAAATTTATGAGACTTTTATCCCCGATGCCTGAATAAAGAACTTGAAAATGAATATTTAAGCCTTTTTTTGAATGGGAAATCATCAAATGACTTCTCCCGCTCTGGGCGGAGCGGAAAGAAGTGTCAGACTACAGACTAAAACCCACCTGTCATCCTACTTGTGCCCTTTGCGTTCCAGGGCCGCAGTGGCTCGTGACCAAATTTCGCTAACCTGGATGTGTGGATAGCCTGTTTATCTTCTTTATGCTGAAAATCTGTCTGGTTTTGGCATTAAAATAGGTCTTGACACCTTCTAAATTCCACTACCTCACCTGATCGTAAACGATGATTTGGTCGGTGATGGAGGACGCCTTCCTAAAGAAAACTTATTTACTTCTGATTTAAAGACTTATGCTATGGCTAGCATGGAACAGATTCTGTCAAGTAATTCTAACCGATAGCTGTATGCACAAAGAAATTAGTATTCCAAAAACATTTTACTCACCAAACGTCTCAACCCCCAACAAGGTTCGTCTAGCCTTATCCAAAAATCGCGAAACTTAAAAATGTTACAGCAGTTCACAGCATAAGGCGCAATCTTAAAAAAGAAATGTAGCTTACTACCTAAGGCCGCATGCGTAATTAATAAGTTTTGTTTATGTATAATTTAAGCGAACCCTTTTCTTATTGTAATGTTTGACTTGACCTAAAAATTAAGCAGAAAACCTATACCTTTTTTTTTCAAAGAATTTTCAAGGAACAAACTCAAATCATCTCGAAAACGCATTTCCATTGTTTTGGAAGGCCCTCGTTCTCCCCCTGTTATAACGCAAGAACATCCTACTTAATGTTCTTATTTAATTAATTTACTTTACTGATTTACATTATTCAACGCAATGAATTTTGAAGTGTTGTTAAGAGGTCTCCCTTTTAGAAATAGGTTCAGGTAGACTCAAGACTTGTTGGGATTGCCCATTCTGCCGTATTTTCAAATGATACTTATTTGTTGTCTTTTTTTCCATAATTTAACACTTATATTAACAAATCTTCGAAGTTAAGCAACGATTTCAGAGATCAGTCTGTGGGCTGGTGACCTTCTAAACATACCGAGATTGCTCCTTGACTCGGAAAGTATGTTAAGCCGTTGGTCCCGGCTGTCATAAGTACATGTTTGACAGTCGTTACGGATAATCAGAGGCCAGAAAATCGGACAACAGTCTTACCGAGGGGTATCGTGTTACCCAGTTACTGAGTTGTGGAGTTCAGATAGGCGCTCCATGTAAATTACTGATGTTCAGCTACACAAGGTTGGACTGGGAGCCGTCTGCAATATAATTTGGAAAGAGGCTTGGCAGATTGACTGATTAACACACTATTATTCGTAAAAAAGATCAAAATAAGTATTCATTTCTTCAAAATAAAAACACCTATTGAGATTGAAATACCTAGTGGTATTTGGTACTTTTGCACTAAACAAATATTTAATTAGAAGCCCCACCTTCCATTTCTAAATTCCTTACTTTCCAGGTGGGCTGGGTGAAAGCAGACACGAAGGCGATCCAGGCGATCCACGAGCACGTCATCACCCATAACCCTCGGGTGTCCGTCTCCCACAGCGACCACTCTACCTGGTACCTGCACATCAAGAGCGTGCAAGAAGAAGACAGAGGACAATACATGTGTCAAATTAATACTGATCCTATGAAGAGTCAGGTGAGTCGTATATTCTTCTCTTTCATTAACAATAAGTATTCGCTACGAAAACTTTTTTCGCATTCTCGTCTTTATTTAGGTGATGTAGCGGAAGGTGGTCTTAGGAACCTCTCAAAAACACAGGATAAATACCATTTTGTGCTCATTGTATATGTATTCAAGTGATATTATAATGTAGTAAGGTACTACGCATTTATTTACTATGGATTTTGCTGAGGAATTTGTTGCGCCACTTCTTCCCAGCTAAAACACTTGGAAGTGGTGACGGGTGGGCGTTTTGGGGGACTGTCTAAAATTTGATGTTCAATAAATGCTGGGTTTCAAACTAGGTTGAATTAATGACTTTTGATTTTGATTGATTTTTAATTTTGGTAAAAGGTTCAAAATATATATACTTACCTAATATGAGATTCAACGTAGCTTTTCGCTAGCGCTTGTCAATATTGATACATTTTGGGCGTTTCATTTGGGGTTTCGTTAATAGTTTTTCCTGGTTTTTTTTAAGGTTTATATAGGATATTTATTGTTTGAAAATAAATATTAACGTTTGACGAAATTTCCATTCAAAATCTGTCAAATCGAAATTTTTAGTCTTATCTAAATGTTACCTCACAGTTTAACAACACAATTAAGTCGTACAACTTGCCGATATTCAACCGAGCATAAATGTCTTTCTTAAGCAGAACATAGTTGTTATTTCCTAAAGTGTAATTACACCAAATTCATCCAAAAATACAGTGGCGTATAAATCTGCATCTTTTTTAACACACTGCACCCGGATCCTTGTTACAAAGTAATGGACTGCGGTGCGCTGAATTTTCAGGAACGATTTAACCAGAATGCGTCACGCGGCGAAGTGCACTTTAACCAATATACTGACATAAATTGCAACTTATGCGGTAGCTAGCATGGCGCTCATGCATTTTTAACCACTTTTAAAGTAGGCATTAACAGCATTAATGATAAAGAAAATACGAGAATGTTATCGTTCATCAATTATTGTTGGTAGTTTTGATTGTGAGCGTTATTTGTTTAATTTTAACTAGCGACCCGCCTAGTTTTTGTCCCCCGGATACAATTCATATACTTATTCACCTTTCCCTCGTCTATCACTCTTTCTACAATTGAAGGAAAAATATGCAAAATTTCATGAAATATGTATATCAAATAACCTAGGCTACTTAGCAGTGTAAATATAAACCGCTAGACTGCTGCCGAAAAACTTACCCAGCAATGCTTATAAAAACTTCACTTTAACTCATTCAAAGCTAAACATAATCTAATAATACTACTTTCCAAAAATTCCAAATAGAAAAAGAAAACATAGAAAGGAACCTCCCTTGTTACTAATAAAATTCTTAACGTGTTGCCCGACCTGCCGATGGGCATGACTGCTCCCTGACGTAGACACATCGAGAGCATTCATACGCTGATTGATTCACCACGGATCTCTACTTACCCTGAGAGGGTAACGTGATAATGCTTATTTCTCTTCCAATATTTTGAAAAGTCAATAATAGTTGGTTGTAGATTTTGGTGAAAAGGGGACGTTATTGGGATTTATAAATTGTTTCATTCATCGAAGTTGAGTCAAAAACTTGTCATTGAGCTTTAGGTGAAGTGACGTTTTATATCGATGGCTATTGTCGAAAAAAACACGCGGGGACTAATACATGTTCATACACTTTTGGGCCGTTGATGTAAAAGGATGAGCGTGGTGACAGAAAATAGATTATATTTATTATCGACCTTACTCTGAAAATTCTGAGAGCAAATCAATATAAGATTTGGTAAAAGTGAGGTTAAGTATACAAACAGCTTTAATATTTAAGTTAAGGCCACCACAGGCTAGCCTGGTTAAGCAGTCGAAACCTTATGCTATTAAATTTGTATATTTTTTGTGAGGGTATTAAGTTAGCAACTACCTCGTCGTCGAAGCCCCCGTCTCCTTTATGGGATATGATGTACTATAGAAGTGTTTTCGACAGTCGCTATCGACTTATGTCGATTTAGTCACGAAAAGTCAGTGTATTCTATTTTACAAAATTTTCCGGTGTCTTCGATCTAATGGGTTAAACCACCGGACCTGTGCATTCTTCCAAGAAAAGAAGCCTATGGCACTCAGCAATATTGTGGTTTTCCATCAGTTAAAGGATTTTTTTAATCGGATCCGTGCCTCCAGAACTACCTTCTACAAATAAGCACGTAACCTCTTTATAATATTACTCTAAATAAAAACAATTCAGTTGCTAAGTTTAAGAATAAAGAGGAATCCTGAGCAATGTACAATAATATGATTACGCGAATCGCTTCCACAGCATTCAAACAAATTAATTAATTGAAGCATTTTATTCCTCTCAACAACACGATGTTTCGAGCACTTTGCACCATCCGACAAACTTATTAAATGAGGGAAACGCTAAAACTTATTTCAATTCAAATAATTCTTCATTGTTATTAATCTGCAGGAGTTGGAACAAATCTGTTATTCAGAATTATAATATTTCCGATGGATCCTCTTCAATACAAAGATTTTAGCATGAAAAAGTACTCTAGAGACTGTAATGCCGTTATGATGTAGCAGCTACAAAAATAATTGCCACTTCGCTTTATTTTCTGTAGCGTCCCATTCGATACGTCGGATGCAAATCTGAAAGGACTTCAATTTAGCACCAAAATCTGATTAGAGCATCCCGCTAAGCAATTTTGAGTAAATATTTTCTCTTCGGCGATCGGCAAACCGCACAATTCAGATTTAATTTCATCAAAAATGTGAACCATGCTAGGTTTCTCTATAATTAAATGATCCTGTTTACACTTTCAATGAGTTGTTGACTTTAGAATGTTATCCACACTGGATTTTGGTAATGAAACTAATTTGAATGTAAATTTGATTTTTGTGCTATGGCGTTTATTAAACGGTATGGATGTTCTCATAATACGAGTAGAAACTATGTTTTGAACTAGGTTTTTTGTTGTTGTTTGTTTGACTAAAAACTTTTGTAAAATATGACATTGGAAGTTAATTTAAGTTTTTATAAGTTCTTAATATTTATTATTTGTGTGTGTTATTTTTTAATAATTGGATCAGGTGTTTATTTAATTCTTTTTTTTTTTTTGATCTCGTAAGTCATTTTTAATTTTAAAATTGTAACGTTCTGCTTTTACTTTTCCTCAGATGGGCTTCCTAGACGTAGTGATACCACCAGACTTCGTGCCCGAAGAGACTTCGGGAGACACGATGGTTCCCGAAGGTGGCACGGCCAGGGTCTCTTGCAAAGCCCGCGGCGTTCCACCTCCTAGGGTCATGTGGAAACGAGAAGACGGCATGGAGATCGTTGTACGGGACCAAACTGGAGCGAAAAGCAAAGGTAACTACATTTTGTTATGGCACATTTTAGCTTGTAGCGTCCCACAACAAGTGCTCCTCTCCGTCTTCCCACTATTCTCTAGGCCACTTCCCGTTTTGTCACATTCCGATGCGTCAACATATCAAAAGTAGTAAAAGCATCTAAACACAAGTGGCGATTCGTCAAGATTTTGATATTCATTCTAGTTACATAAGACTGTAATCACCACAGGATGTCGGTGCTAGTTTGGAAATAAGGTATACCCGGGCTTTTTCCAAATTTCATTTTAATTTACACTAGCTTCTGCCCGCGAGTTCGTCCGCGTGGAATAGTTACTAACCCCCGATTTTGAAACATTCTTCATTAGGGCTCCGCTCCTATTGGTATTAGCGTGATGATATGTAGCCTATAGCCTTCCTCGATAAATGGGCTATCTAACACTGATTTTTTTTTTAATCGGACCCGTATTTCCTGAGGTTAGCGCGTTCAAGCAAACAAACTCTTCAGCTTTATACATATATAGTTTAGATTTAAACCACGCTCAGTCAAGCTATTCCTAGCACAAAAAAAAACTTGCTATGGGAAGTCTATATATTCTCCGGAAAGATAGGTAGCGTAAAAGTCCTTTCGAGTTTTGGTACATACATACATTTAAAGTGTCTTCACCTTACCGAAAAACTTAAAAAGATCAATACCAAAAAATCACCCAATTGGGATCTCAAGTAATCTGATAAATATCGTCGCCAATAAGCTCTAATACCAACGGTTTCAAGGAATGCACCGATTTACGAATCAATAACATATACCCACCACGGTATATCTTATAAACCCGTAAAAACAGTGCTTTTAAACAGAGATAGAATGGGAAAAAATTAAAAGACAAGATATAATAGCGACGTAGCTCAAAAAGCTGCAAGACTGAAGGGGGACTGGATCGGCTTTGTCTACCGGATGCCGTCAAAGCTGTGAGCCGGTTTATCGCAAGGCTTAGTTGCGTTCACTTAGTACAGGCCTGTAACAGTTAAACGGACTTTGAATGACCTGGTGATTAGTATTAAGAATAACAAGAAAAACATCTAAACAAAGAGAAAAATCGAAAGGCCGGGGCGTCACTACGGTGTTATAGTTCTTTTATCTCACGAGCGCCAGCCATAGTTGTAGTTGTAGCGCGTATAGACACGCGCGCTTGTGTGCTTAACTACAAGTAGCGTTAGCAAGCTCATTCACTGTTGATGAACAAAATAGTAACGGTATTATATAGTGTGGTTTTAAGTAGTTTTTGATACCAAAACTGTTAATTGCAAAATGAAAAAAATAAAATAAAAGCTTTTGTAATAAATCTTAATTAGCAATGTAGCTACCGTTAATGGGGGCCAACGTCTGCCATATTTTACGTATAGTGACGTTGGTTAGGCAGACCATAGATGTTTCACAGTTCTAAGTAAGTCCGATTACTTTATTGCCATATTCTGCAATTGTAATAGTCCTGCACCAACCGGTGATGTCCTCGGGTATACTTGACTATTATCGTCGATTCCCTCTGCCAGTTGACTTTGGCCCCCATTACGACTTCCAAAGGTTCGGACCACACGGTAATAATATTGTCAAGAACATATGTATAAATAATAGTACTAAGTAGATATAACAGTGATGACATACGGACTTGAAACTTAGTCGCACACAAAGGGTCTCATCAGAAGGCTTAAAGTCACCCAAAGGGCAATGGAGAAGTTGCTCTGTCATGCTCGTAGTTTCTTTACGTGATCGAATCAGGAATTATGATATCCGCAAGAGAATTAAGGTTGCCGACATAGCCCTAAGAATCGCCAAACTGAAGTTGCAGTGGGCAGGGCACATTGCTCCCAGAACAGACGGTCGATGGGGCTGAAAGTTCTGGAGTGGCGACCGCAGACTGAAAGACACAGCGTTAGAAGGTCTGAAGGTGGACCGATGACCTGATGAGGGTCGCGGGTAATCGATGGATGCGAGACGCACATGACCGGTTGTTGTTGTGACACTTGGGGAGGCCTTTATCCAGCACTAGCTTCTGTCCACGACTTCGTCCGCGTGGAATAGTCACTTTAACCCCGATTTTGAAACTCTCAGCCCGATCGGTTTAAAATTGACAAAGTTTAATACAAACTTTCATCCCTTTCGACCAAATTTGATTACCATAAAAACGGTTCTAGTGAGTTAATCTTAAAAGATAAACATATACTGTCGCGGACATTTTTTTAGATCATTTTAAGAGGAATAATTCTTTCATACATATTTTTTTGGTATCTTGAACCGTTTTCGCAGCGCACGCAACGGAAGCCCTCAATGAAGTTTTTTCCACATTTCCCATTTTTTCTTCGCTCTTATTACTCGCAGCGTGATGTTATATAGCCTAAAGCTTTCCTCGATAAATGGTCTATTCAACCCAAAAAGAATTTTTCAATTCGAACCAGTAGTTCCTGAGATTAGCGCGTTCAAACAAACAAACAAACTCTTCAGCTTTATAATATTAGTATAGATTGGACGTCTTCCGGTTGATATGCTTAATATAAAATTAAGTGGTATTTCTTTTACTCATGAATGTACTTGCCAAACAAAAGGTTGTCCAACGGGGAATGAATACAGACATTCCCGAAGGTTGATGAAACGGCAATGAATGTATAAAGATCAAAACTTTGATGAAACGCCACTTGTGTTCTTTTTTTTTTATGCTTTTGACTATTGTCAAAATGGGAATGTGACGAAGCGGGAAGTAGCCGATATTTCGAGTCCGCATATCAACCATTTTTAAAAACACAACAAAGAACATTGTTTGATTTCAAACTATTCATTTCGCTGATATCCTGTATATTTGTCTATTATTCCGTTCCAATTATTTTACTAACTACGACTTATCTAACAGATACATGATATATATAACAAATTAAACAGAATAACGCAAAAGCAGTAGCATGGAAGAGTGTAGCACATATTTGAATATTAGTAAAATATATAATAGTAAGTCTCGGACATCAAGTAGAGCTGTTGGTCCCGGCTGTCGTTTGTAGATTTTTGTTAAGCGTTACGGGTACTCAGAAGACCAGTTTTCTGTCTTGTCAAGGCATTCACCTGCATCCAGTTTAACTGGAAGCCCGACTTCAAACGTAACAAACGATTTAATAACGATTTAGTTTATGAGACGATTACACATCATTATCACTTATCCAGCACTTTCCTAACTATGATAAATGATATTTATTTTGTAAGTAGGTACACCTTTATAATGTCCAATCTGTTTTGGTTATTTTTTAGATAAATGAGGCTGGTGTTTCCTTGTGAAAAACACCAAAAAATCTCAGAGGTCAATGTCTCTTTTAAAGTCCATACAATCTATACAGGTCAAATCATATGAGAACCTTGCTGGTTAATGCCTGAGATGGCCTTTTGAGGAAAACACCACACAGATTTAAGTAGACATGTCCAGTTAGTGCAAGCATTTGTCAATTACCGTGCAGCTCAAACTTAGAACTTTAAGAATCTCAACTATTCAAAACTGCCAGACATCGATTAATTTGCTTGAAAGAAGAAGAAAAAATACGGAAACAAGAAAGTCCTCATATTCTCAAAAATTAATTTGGTAAAAAAATATTCATGTAACATAAAAAAAAAAATACTTTAACAAGTAAATATTCATGTCACAATAATAAAATAATACTCCATAAAGTAAACATTCATGTCAAAATTGTACAAACAGGAGAATATAAAATATCAATTTCTAAAAATGAGAAAAGCATAATTGAAAAACGTAACATAGGCCATGTACCTATGTACATCGTTGAAGCAGCTCAATCAAAAAACCTTTTGGTCTTCAATATAGTCTTTAACTGTATAACAAGCTTTCTGGCACCGCTTACGGTTTATATATAATTTGCATTGAATAATACTAAGGTCTTAACATACCATTATTATTATAACAACATAATAGGTATATGTTGGCATCTAAATGTACCACCTATTTAGTAGGAATTTCAAAATTATGTTTGTTCCTATTATTCACGTTATGGATATCACTGTATCTTGTACCTAAATAGATTAATATTTTTTATGTTCATATAAAAGATTATCATAAATATACCTCTCGGTTATTGTATTAATCTCATTAAATGTGGGACTTCATTTATAAATTGCACGAATAGCTCTTTTTTGTAAAACAAATACTGTCTGGCTATCGGTGGCATTTCCCCACAATAGAATGCCGTATGACATGACACTATGAAAATAACCAAAGTATACTAAACGGGCTGTCTCTAAATCTGTTAAGCCAATACTTTTCGCTTATGGTAACAGCCACGTTGGTTACCAAAGCCTCAACATTGACAAATCAAAACAAACAAATCCGTCACAATTTTCTCCTTACCCACACAAAAACAAACTTATCCACATAATAGTTGGCGCCCAGTAATAACCAGTAAATTGCAATAAATACGGGCTACACAGGTCATCAGTCACGCGAGCCGCACTTACCCGGAATGTACTGACATTAGTGGATAATAATAACGGGTTCATAATATTTGTGCAACCTCTAAATACATTCAATGTGTGTTAGGAATATGTCGAAAATGTTTCGGTTTTCGAATAAGCATTTTGCTCTTGCCCAATTAGATATTATTAGCATTTAGGTTGCTAAAAAAACTTTTTACAAAAAAATACAACCGACTTTTACACAAAAAATCAAAAAAGTGCAAAATAACTTTAATTTCGGAACTCGGTGTTTGTGGTTGCTTTTTCGTTTTTTGAACACCGACTTCCGAAATTAAAGTTATTTTGCACTTTTTTGATTTTTTGTGTAAAAGTCGGTTGTATTTTTTTGTAAAAAGTTTTTTATTTTTCACTTTTTAGTGGTACCTACACCCCCTCCCCTCCCCCACCTAAACGAACCAATCACATTGGTGTAAAAAAAACGTACAGCTCCTTTGCAGAGTAAACTAAGAGGTCGTCAAAGTAGACAAAGTACATATTTTTTTTAGGTTTTTCGTAAACCGCTTGGTTGATTTCGATAAAATTTTCATGGGACCATTTGGGAAGTATACCCTTTCCAACAAAAAAAGAATTTTTCAAATCGGTTGACAAGCGACGGAGTTATGCGCGAACAAACATAAAAAAAAAAAAAATACAAACATCCGAATTGAGAACCTCCTCCTTTTTTAGAAGTCGGTTAAAAATTACTTTATCCTGGCTATTAAAAAATATATACATATACCTATCTTTAAGCTTTTCCTCCTTTTCCTCAACTAATTGACTGAATTGGTTTAAAATAAATTACCCTATAAACCCAGAAAGTGATGCGATACCTACTCTACAATTGTCTATGTGCAAGCAGATTCCTAAAGATGCTCATAAATTATTGGAGGAAAACGATATTACTTTAACCAATCGGTTAAAGCTTTAATTTGATGTATGTATGTATCTTTGCGCTCATATTCATATTTCTACAAAAACGTGAAAATATTAAAATTTCCCATTATTAAATGTCACAATGAAACTCCATTTAATTCTCAAAGTAGCCAAATAGTAAGTACTTCTTCTTCGTTAATATTTGTGGTACCTATATCTAGTATATATACGCTACTCCTTTTCAATCCTTGAGTCAGTCCAGGACAGTTCTCCTAATGTATTTGATGCAATACGACCTTTCCATCAGGTATGTACATTTGAACAGGCAAACAGTGAGATGCGACGCTATCATAGAAATTATGGCAGTCTCCCACTAGGTTGTAACTAGAGCTGACTCTAATGGGCCTCTGTGCGACCACTGTGTACCTATACACCGTAAACCAAATCGTCGCTTCGGCAATGCTACAGATTGCATTCAATAGATATGTATGTTGTTTTTGAGTGATAATTATTCATTTACAAGCTTATATGTATGTGCTTTGTTTAGTTATTCAAGATGAGGCTAAATATTCAAACCGAGTTTGTACAATAATTCCACCGAAAAAGGTGCACTCTGTTTTTCCCTTAGGTGCATCTTTCAATATCGCGGAAAACTTTTAAAATTTCAAAACCCTAAATGTAAAAGATAAAGTAGCAGTTTTTTTTTAATGGATAGGAGAGTAACCATATAACTTCTTCCGCCCTTTGCGGAACGGAAGGGAGTGTCAGACTTACTGACTAAAGCCCATCCTAATGCCCTTTGTATTCCAGTGCCGCGGTGACTCTTTCGAACAAATTCCGGTTGTTATCGGACCAACCAAACGCTCGCCATCTGCAGGCCCGCGCCTATTGTGCCGGGAATCGCCCTGTGACTCTCGACGCCTGGGGCATCTTTTTCTGTTGTGGCGTGTAGTTCTGGGGCGTAAGGTTTAGGTTCCCCTCACGCGTTCCGCCTCCTCATTCGCTAGCGTAATGCTTCGCAGAAGGAGGACTGCCTCTCATGCCCCTTCGCTCCACACCATGTATTGAACCAGGGCCGGAAGCGAGATGTCGCCGCCACCGATCGCCTGGACGAGGACACATTGCTGCTTCGCCCAAGCAGGTCTAACTTCCACCGTTAAGTAGCAGCCTATTGTCAAACTTATTGAAAAACATAAAGTAAATTGTCTAAGTAACAAAAATAAAATGAAACTCAATTTAAACGCAAAATATATCCGAGTTCCTCTCCCCAACCTTGATCGTGAACAATTAAACAAAATTATTAACCAAAGATCAAATTTGAGACTTGATTAAATTGCTAACGGGGTCTCTGAAAGGCTTATAGTAGACGTTATTATAACAATGCTTAGGGTAAATTCCGAGGGAGGTATTGTTTCACAAATTACCGGTATAGAAGGCAATACGAGAACCCTCGAACAACGAAATAATATAACGATAAAATCAACATTGAGCACGCTAACCGCAAATAGTGATTGAATGCCCGTTTCCATTGGAATTACGTTGTAGCTTAAGATCGTTGAACTGATTTACTTCTTTATTCTTGACGTATTAGGTATTCTATGATATGTATATACATACATACGTAATTATTATAACTAGCACATACTGTCCCACTGTTGGGCAGGCTGCCCCCATTCACTCCAACCGTCCCAAATTTTGCCTCTACTTTCCAATAGTTAAGGAAGCTATCCAGGCCGTCACGCTATCTCCATCGCGGTTTGACGCGGTCAAGTGTTGCTGTCTCAAGGCATCAATCCTATGCTTTGCGGTTACAGAACTTGCCAGTAAAAATGTATATTGTAGATAATTAATACGCAAGACTAAGCAACGCTAGTGCAGCTTCTGCGCAGCGACATTTTCGCGACATTTTCTGATGCAATTTGTAAAAAGCTTCGACGAAGACAAGTTCGTAAAGTATGCAATGAGGTATAGCTTCCACGCCCATCCGTTTATGAGTCTCACCAAAAGGCTTAAAGTCACCATACTTGCAATACCCGGGATAGCCTTCTGGGCACGTCACCATTATGTCCCTTTTTGAGGAGTGATTGGAGAGGTGCCACGTCGTCCTCACCTTCCGCTTGCACAGGTACTCATCGGATACGGATGTTTCGGGAGGTACCTGTTTCGTATTCGGCGGGAGAACACGTCCAGGAGTCAAAACTGTGTAGATTGCCCAGAGGACACGAGGGAATATACGGTGGAGGTCTGCCCTACTTGGGCAGAGCAACGCCGTGCAACCTCTCGTTTCCTGGAACCGATAGGAAGCGAAAAGAAGCGATAGGAAGTGAAAAGTAGGGATAGGAAGCAATGGGAAACGATAGGAAGCGATGGGGGATAACTCGCCATCCACAGCCCCCCGCGGATGGCGAGCTATGGGTGGCTCGCCGGCCGATAACAACTAGGCCCAGATCGACGGCACATTGTGTTCTACGCGCGCCTCAAAGAGATGTCAAGAAAGAATTTGGGGCCTCATAGGTTCAGTGCCTGCTAAGGTTGCCAAATTTGTTCGAAAGAGTTACAACGGCTCTGGAATGCAAAGAGTCTGACACTCAACCCACCCAAATATCCTTTCATGGGCATTGTTCGTCGAGTCGTTGAGCTCCTTATTGGTTATAAGTTGAGCTACTCGACTGCTGACCAAGGCTTGCAATTACTGGGCAGGTCCACTCAAATCGGTTTGTGCTTTCATCAGAAGACCACTTCAGACATCAACCTACATGATTCTCATATAATTTGACCAGTCCAATTGTATGGAGTTTGTTTCGGTATTTCTTCTCAAGGTAGTAAGCTAGGAAACACCGGCCTCATATAGTTTATAGCGACCAAAAAAGTTTGACGTTTAAAAGCGTTATTTTACAACCTATTTACAAAATAAATATAACTTATCACTTCCTTCCGCTGTTATCGGACGGCAAGCCACCCATCGCTCGCCATCCGCAGGCCCGCGATTATAATGACTTGCTGTGAGTTTTTGTTAGTTTAATAGTATTCATTTTCAAATATTCTCAGTTCTCCGCCCTGCATTATTTTTATTTTTTCTTCAATCAGTACCTACTGTTCGTACAAAATCATCAGAATTCCAGTTAGTAAAACAGTTTATCAAATAAATGTCAAAATATTGTTGCGGTTAGAGTTATAGGATAGAAAAATACCGCAGTTTGTGGCTGCAATCTGATTGTGGTTTATTCATACATAATACAAACAGTTTAAATTTTTTATGAAGTCTGGTCGGTTACATCAGTTATTTATTCTATTTTGAAAACGTGATGGTTTTTTCCTAGTAGGTTTACGTGATGGTTTTTTCCTAGTAGGTTTACGTGATGGTTTTTTCCTAGTAGGTTTAAAATGTTAAGCTCAAAATCAAACATGCTTTGGGGCCTTTGGGTATATACATGTTTGATATTTGTATACCTACTGCGACACAGATGTGCCTCCCGTAATTAGACTTTTTTAAATCATCATCGTATCGGAATAAATATTCCGGTAGTATAATAATATCAGTAGGCCAACGGGTCTGCTAAACGATTCGTTCATCCTGAAGTTTTGCCCCACATTCTGAAAAATCTTTGTTAGTCCCATACCACTAAGTTGTGCTATGTCCAAATTACGAGTATTTTAAATGTACATCATCTGCCTAGCCTTTTCCCAACTACATTGGGGTCGGCTCCCAGTCAAGCCGGATTTAGCTGAATACCAGTATTTTACGTGAAGCGGCTGCCTACCAGACCTCCACAACCCATTAACTGGAGAACACGGTACATCTTGGCAAGACTAGTGTCAGATTTTCTGGCTTCTGACAATCCGTAACCGTTTAAATGTACAGTAAACAAAAAAAGTTAGAATTATTCAATAACCTCTTTATTACCCACGACGGAACGGAGACAGTGTATGCGTTTGGGGTGAGAGGATGTTTGTTTGTTTGTGCAAACCAATGTTCCCATTTATCTCCAGTACTACTCACAGTCCGATTTTCATGCGGTTTTCAGTGATGGGTTCGGATTTGATTGGTGCATGTTCTTGGATAGGTGTTACGGTGACAACTCACCAGGGGGCGCTGCTGGTTCATAATAAAATTCTCTCTAAAAAGTTTGAAATAAAAGGCAAAATTGAAAATTTTGAAAACACCCATGACGGTAAAAACATAATTGAAAAAGAATTAAATAATTAATAAAAACCCCCGACTTACAAAATTAATGCAACCTAAGAATATCCGACGGAGGCTGTCATCACTATCTGCAAACTAGCTCATTGAATGAAGCTCAGCCCTGACGGGTTAAAAATCATTAAAAATCAAAATTGATTAAACAGAAAATCGGTTCAACAGTGCACTAAGAGATATTTTTTTAAATAACTAGATAAAAATCAACTTCTCAGTTCGCTTCAATTAAAAAATAAAATACTATATATTTAAAAAAAAAAATTGTTGATGTTAAATATTTCATAATACCTAACACTTTTTTGCAAAAAAAAAAAAAAATCATGGGTCGTAGATGAAATGTAAAATAGGACGAAGCGGGAATATAATAATCAAAATTATATTTTGGGACGAAGGAAGCATATTGGATGAGGTTTGTAGGACAAAACTCAGTGTCTACTGAGTTTTGTCCTACACAAAAAATCCTCAATCAAAGAATAAATCTGCTAAACTTTTCTATACTTTTTCAGAATTAAGATTTTGAAGTTGTCAAAGTCCACTTTAAACTGAAGCCGTTATAACAAATTTGTATTAAAACAGTGTATAATACGCCATTCAATTCTAACTTATTTTATGAGCTTGGATAGCTATCCCTACTTAACAACCCTGTGTGCTACCAAACTATCAACGCACACTCTTACTAAGCCACAACCAAAATCGTTCAGCAGTTTCAACGACGTGATTCAGATACAAACATCCACATTTACTAAATTATTTATTGGTTTTAGAATAAACTCAAGATCTTACTAAAAGCAGACACTATCCTACGTACAATTTCATAAATACCTTAAAATATAGCGTAAAAGTAAAGTGATTGGCTTCAGCAAAGGACTCGGTGAGCTTAAAAATATTGAGCCAGTTTACCGATGGGTTTCATTTTAATCCAGTCAATTTTTAGTTTCATTACACAGGATTTCTAATTGAATAAGAATTTATTGACATTTTAAGCTGCACCTCTCTACGAGTATTTCTACGGGATATTGTTAAAGGCAGTGCAGACCTCCGCAAGCGAGTGATTCGATGCATTTTAACGTTTCGCTCGTCATTGGCAAATTATTGCGGCGATTCGAAGAGTAAATAACGCCGCGATAATATTGGCGCGTGTGGACACGGTCATAGAGTTTATATAATGAAGTGGTTGGACTATAATAATAATATCACCGCGGGATACTCCGTGACGCCTAACTCAACACCGAACTACGTATGTAGGTATGTACAATTGTACATTGTGGAGCTCAGATAAGTTCCATGTAAACACAACATTTAGCTGCAACCGGTTAGACTGCAAACTGAACCTAACATAGATGACATCTTCAAGGTTCCGTACATCCGAATGTAAAAACCGACCTCGTTCTGTCTGTCTCTCCATCACAGCCAGGTTTTTTGGCTTACATTCCACTCACATACATATACAGCAGCAACGAGGCTTTTCATATTTATTTACCAATCATTAGATATTTTAAATTCGGGTACCTATGTATGCAAGCCTATTTTAAAGTAAATAAAGCATTTGTAACTTAAACCTACAACAATAATAAGCGACATAATCCCAAAATTGAACAAATAGCTGGAAAAATATTTCATTTGTCTTAGTTTATTTGAATGGAGCAAGGACGCCATTGTTTTTCTGAATATGTATAATACGAAAGTCTGTGTGACCGCATTTGTGGGTCCACAATGAGCCGCGCGGCGACTATTCTCGGGATGAGTTTCGCGTCCAGTATTGTTTAAAGTTTGTCGTAATTAGTAGAGTTCTGCCGTTGAATACACTTCTAGGTCTCATTATGCGAATGGTGAATAACGTTTGAATAATTTATTGGGACCTGTGTATGGGTCATGTTACTTGTTTAAGGGTCTGTTATGCTCAAGCTGAAACGTTTGTTAGTTATAATTGAAATGAGGAAAATAGAGCAATATAAATAACTGTCATGAGCTTCTAGAATCCAATTTAGACCACGCTATTTAAGCATCAGGGTTTAGGAAACGCCTAATGGCTTTATAAATATCAACCTCGACTACACGTGTATGTATAATATTGAGTTTTCGATGCAATAAACTATAGAAAATATTTTTTTGGAATAAAGCCACGACAACGGTGGTTATCGTTGCAGAAGGAAACCCTTTAAAGGCTACCATACATAGGCACAACGTGACAATGTGACACCCTTTTTATAAATTTTAATGTTTTTCTGCGAACTATTTCTACTGTGGTATCATTGTCCAATTGTCACGTTGAACTTGTCTGTAATTGTCTGTAAGACCTTTTAAATAGAAACTCAAAATTAAGTTGCAAGAATTATTCACATACAAATCAAGCTTATTAAAACATGTTAAGCAGAAACAAAGAAACTGCACAAATAAACTAATATTTTATCTTGTAAAGTCGTACTTGAATAGTGCAATATATTTCCCCCAATGGTTACCGCTTTAGCAGAAAGCTGGACGATTAATGTAATTAAATTTTACTACACATTTTAAGAATTTCGAAGGAAAAAGACATAAATTCTGGGTAGGTACTGCATAGCAGTTGTTCTGAACTATAAAAAGTTAACACTGTTTCTGTCAAACACAATTGCGTTTGTTTAACTTAGTATCAGACAAGATTTAATGGGGCACATAAGGATTTTTAGTCATATTCAAATGTGTTATCTCATGATTCATGTCATGGAATGATGGAAGGTAGTTATTCCATCACTGACATCGGTAAAGGAAAAACGTCGTGAGGAAATCTGTACTTATACAGGATGTTCCAGAAATGCGTCGTCATATTTAAGAGTTTTGTTCTGTAAGTGCTAGACACAATACCAAAATATGTATGTATAGTTTGAAATCGTCATCGCGCCGTGTGCAACCGTGATGATTAAGAGCCAAACTTAATTTTCAGCAAACTGTTGACGCAATGTAAACCGAAATGAGTTGATGTTATTGTAAATGCTATGTTCATTTCAACTAGAGCAAATTCTGACCTAATGACTGAATTCCAGTCTGTAATAGAATGTTATTATCAAACGAATAATTTGTGCTTCAGTTTCATTGATGCGGTTTAGAATTATCAACTTATAATGCGAAAAAATAGGGAAACTAAATATTGATTGCCTTTCCTAAATGTGATGTAGGTAACCAAAATATTAAATCTTATAAAATAAAGAAAACATGATAAATAACATATTGAATCATCGTCATCATCCAATGCCCGACTTTGCCCAATGCTGAGCATAGGTCTCTCTTGTCCGGATTATTTCCCACTCTCATTTACAAAGATGACTATGTTGCAGCGTTATTGGCTGATTATATTTCATATTTTTAAGCATCTGAAACGGCCTGAACCTTTGTGGCATAGCTGCTCGGTTGCCGTTTTAATTTATTTTTAAATTCGCGGCACCCGATGATTCGATCCATATATAAGGATAGAAGATACTTAAACATACAAAAATGTCAGTAATATGGTGCCCTAAAGTATCACATTATCAGGATATTTTAAGGTAAAGTCACAATAACTTAAACACATAATTAATTCGGTGCTTTTATTCTGATTAAATTCACAGCTTCATTTAAACCATTAATTTGACAAAAGTAAAAATCAGAGCACGTGAATATCACTTTATACTTGTAAAATAAAAGTGTTTTATTTACGTAAATGGTTAAATCAAGCCGAGAACTATTATTTGAATACAATTTATGGATAAAAGCAAGTGATTGGTTCAATTTTAATTATTTATTGTTTGTTCGTTCGTTTAAGCGCCCTCTCTCATATAATATTACAATTTCATAAAGCAGGTAGCTATCGCAGTTCTCATACAAAATGATCGAACCCCTTCCTTTTTAGAAACACAGAATGAAACAAAGATGTTTATATTAAAAGAAAATGTCGTAAGGTTCAGCTGATCAAAATTAGCATGGGAGATAGGATTTTTTGGGAATGGACTACGACTTTTCTGATGAATGTTTTACATTTGCATAGGCAGAACCAGTTATTAAAATATGACTACACTTTTCGTTCACCCTGTATAAAACAAAGTTGGATAAGATATTTAATAAAGAACGAAGTACACTAGAAACTTGTAGGTAAAGTCAACCGCAGATTTGAGAATTGAAAATCGCTCTTACCTACAGCTACAAAACAAACCAGCTGTCAAAGTCAAAATGTTTTCAAGAAAGTGTGGTTACTGGTGCCTATTATAATATCTATTGTTAAAGTGATACGTTGAACTATTGTCCACAGTGCTATCATACCAAGGTGAAGTGTTGAAGCTGACCAAAATATCGCGTTCGGAGATGGGCACATACTTATGTATCGCCGGTAATGGGGTCCCTCCTACCGTGAGCAAGAGGATCCACATCAGTGTACACTGTAAGTTGATCTTTGTTAAACCAAACGTACCTATAGCCAGTCGTCGACTATGAGCGCCGAGTACAAAGCATGTGAAAAAAACAGAGATATCGTAAAAGCCCTGCTTGGGGCAAAGTTTTTTTTTTGTGTTCTACGTTATATTATTCAAAAAAAAAAAACTTTTGAACAAAAATTGTTTAAATGATCGAGAATATCATTCATGAGTCTATCAAGAACTTTGGAAACACACTGGCCACCAGTAAAAAAATGCATTCAAAAATTTCAAATAGCGAACAAAAAGTGTCTTGATGGTCTAAGTACGTAAAAGTATTTTTTCGGCTTATCTTTCACTCGCCAACGTGTGATAAGGAACTTATTTCCAACTACGTCAACGGCCGACTGATATCAAACGGTCAATTTACATTTGTTTAAGTTACGTTCGCATTCGCAGCTCTGTCGCAATCTGTCAAAAAAGCCACAATTTCCATGTATTTTTGAAAGATTGCGACTGACATGCGAATGTTGCAGTTGCTTAAAAATTAGTAGAATTAGCACTCTGATTTTACTGCTGACTGCCGCTAACGGCTGACTGTGAGCAAAGCTTTCGTTTGTTATAAAAGCAGCCTAATCTTTCACGTATTTTGTCGGCCGCCAATTAAGCCAAATGAAGACGTAAAATAATTTCCTTTTTACAACTCAAAGTATCAAATCTCACTCCAACGAAAAGTACAGTTGATTTAAAAAAGGTCTTGGAGATAATTAAAATAATTTAGTGCTTTTCTGTTAACATTTTCTTCACGAAAATCTTTTAGCATTTTGGCGTTTCATTGGTGAATTTGAAAGAGGCTCAAAGAGCCATTAATCAATTGCGATACCAATTTTGCTTAATGTTTTTGTTTTGTCTAGTTCACCCGGTGATCCAAGTGCCCAACCAGCTGGTGGGAGCTCCTCTGGGCACTGACGTCACCATAGAGTGCTACGTCGAGTCTTCACCCAAGTCTATTAACTATTGGGTTAAGGATCCAGGTGAGAATTTACTACAAAAAAATTAAATGTCCTATTGTGCAAAAGGATTTTAATAAAAATGAAATTTCGCTTTAAACAAGTTATTGAATATATTTAAAGTATATTAAAGTACGATTAGGTTTGTATATCTTAGTCCTAACCGTGAGTCCCGTTCGAAGCCAATATCAAGATTAAGTTTATATAAGATCATGAACATAAAATTATGATTCAGCAATAAAAGTAGAATCATCTTATACCCCGGATTGAATATAAATACGCTTAAAAAGTTCAACATTCGAATTTTAATACCGTTTGATTAACTTGGCTGGCAGGTAAGGCATCCGCGATAAAAGCGAAACAAATTATAAGGCAGCCATAAAACTCCTAGGTGTCTGCACGAAGTTTTTACATTTTTCATAAAACTTCCGCTGAGGAAAGATGAAATTCTAATATTGAATTTGAAAACAAGTGTGTTTTAAGTAATAAATTGTTCTGCAGGTGAACTGATCATACCTTCGGAACACCACGTGATGTCGGTCAGGCAGAAATCGATGTTCGAAGCCGAAATGACAATGACCATCAAGAACATTCGACGGGAAGACTTGGGCAGTTACATCTGCGTCGCCAAGAATTCCCTTGGAGACGTCGAGAGCAAGATAAGATTATACGGTACGCTTGCTTTCTATTTTAAGAAATTCAATTTATCTCTTAACTTTGTTAATTAAATACAATTTCATTCAGTTCCGCATATCTTTAAACATCAACTCTTGTAGAAGGCAACACCAAATATTTGCTACAGCAAACGCATATAAAACGTGTTCAATGACTCTCAAATCTGCATTTCAATTCACGAATACTTTAAATAAATGCAAAATCGAAATTAAATGGGAATATTGAAGTCATGCGGTGACGGCACATGATCGATTTTAAAACAAACGTTTTGTTTGTGTCACAGAGATACCGGGGAACGATAGGCATGCTTACCAGTACCCTGACGTGCGGGCGACCTCGGATGATGAGTACGGCACGAATACTTATGATGACGACGATGAGGACGTCGATAGCATGAAGAGTAATAGAGTGCCGGATAGAGCCAACAAATGGTACTCAAACGACGGCAAGATTGCGGTGACCACGGCTACCGGCGCCTCCCCCACCATCACCACGACGACGGCCATCTTCCTGTGTCTAATCAAAAGTCTGCTATTATTACTAAAACTGCTACAATAAATCTTTCTTTTTTTATCGTTAGCCCTGATGATAATTCAGGGAAATTGTCAACAATCACAGCCTGTAATTACGTTTGATTGGAATAATTTCTGTAGGCATTACTGTTATTTCTTTTGTTTTTAGTGTCAGTGTAATTTTCTGTTCCATAGTTTTTTATTCCATCAGCGTGTAACGTGATAATAACTAGTTTAATAACGTTGTATATATAATAGGCAAATATCCGAACTGTTTGTAAGAATATAAATAATAGTAATTCATCTCTGATACTTACTGTTAAATACATTTACGAGATCGTGTAAGATTTAAGCAAATGTTTAATTAAATGAATGTGCCATGTATATTGCTATTATCTTGAATAGAGACATTTATATTAAAGTTTTTATTGGGCATGGTAAATTTAATTGTAAATAATATATTGTATGTAAGCGATAGAGGACATATTTACTTAATGACTTGTTTGAGACATATAAAACAGTTAAAAATAGTTGCCGAGTATTTACAACTTAAAAGTTACAGTTCCCAATGCTTACACTCCAGCTGCAACTTTGGTAGCAGATACGGTACGAACCGGTAATGTATTTAGTACTTAAAGTCTTTCAGCAGTTAAGCCAACTTTATGGTACCCATAATATTCTTGTCAGTGGTTTATGAAACAGAAATTAATTGAATTCCTAAAGTTGCAGATGAAGTTATTTCCGCGTGTATCTAAATAATGTAGTCAAAATAATAATGTAACTTCTTCCGAACAATGTACGTTAATATCCTGATCGTTACAAAAAATAATAAAATCAAGGACATGTCGCATTGCCTCTTAATTTCATCCGAAACCTTCGTTTCTCGACGACTTTAATACCTAATTGAATATTTCACGGCATTCTATGCTAATGTTGCGAGGGGTGATAAATGGTAATGCTATTCTTCGTTATTCTCACTAAAATTCATACGTTTTACAAAATACAACCATTTCACAACACTAATTGTAGGTATTTCGAGTTTTATGCTTTAGAATCTGTAGTTTTATATGCTGGTTCAATTATCATAGTGAGCGGGACTTGGCATACTTTAAAACTTAAATCGAAAAATACTTTTTGTTTTCTTTTTTACTTACCATTTTTACATAATGAAACCCTTGTAGACTAGGTGCTTACCTCGAGGATTACGCCATCTGAACTATGGTTATAAAATGGTTAAATTGTTTTTTTTAATAAAGTTAAACTCAGAGAGTAATGGGAGTATAGACAAATGACATTTTTGTTATTGGCAGCATGGCGAAGACGATAGTCAAAAAATCAAATATGTTTGTATTTATATAGACAAAAGCTGTCTTAATGTCACATGATCTTGATTTCTCCCGCTCTGGGCGGAGCGTAAGGAAGTGTCAGTCTCTTACTGACTGAAACCCACCCGTGATCCTTGCGCTCCAGGGCCGCGGTGACTCTTTCAAACAAATTCCGCAACATGATCAATCCCTTTTACTTTGGGTTCAGTATTTTGACAATCGTATTCACTTACAGAATGCCACTTTTATACGGTCTCTAATATCAGAGTCTGATTCAATCAGGCTACCTAGCCTTTTAGCCAGTTCAATACGACCCGACTACGAAAATTCTTTTACCGATAGAAAGGTACACTATCACGGAGTGCCATAGACTAAATCCATGGTAAGGTTTTTATGGGACGACATGAGCTAAATCGCGGAATAAAGCTAGTAATCAGATCGATAGCAGGACATATGTAGCTGGATGCTGTGTTCACTCAAGGGAGTGATGAGCCTATTAGTATTCGATCACACGACACATTGAGTGGAGTCATCGTGCTAATGTGGCGCACTCGCTGTAATACAAGGTACGGATATTAAGCAGAGTTGTCTTGAGTGTGTCTTTATTTGTGCGTGTCCAGTTTGATTTCGGAAAACGTCTCATTAGGCTAGAAATTATTATATTGTAAAGCAACTTCTTGTACACAGACAAAAGTAATTATTGTGAAATTTCTAACAACATGTGCAAGACAATTTTATTTGTTGAGATTTCATCGAAGAAATATGACATTGGTGGAGAAATGGGAACGGTTATCAAAAGTTATACCTACGTCTAATAACTTTTCTTGAAGAAATATATGTTGATTTTTAATATTATCGAGTTCTACACCTATCCAGAAAATTATTTATTAAAATTTCTGGGTATCATTTTACACCCAGTCTGGGAACACTAGGCTTCAACGTAGTAATAAGGTCTGGGTGACAGGTGTGATAATCCTTTGTCAATTGGCGTCGGTGGCCGCCGCTGATAAGAGACCGTGCGATCGATGGACCCGCTTGGATATGTATAAGCTAATAGCGGAACTGTATTAACTTTTTCGGAGGAAATATGAAGTGAAGTGGCATGCGTGTTGCGCAAACCAATTGCGACTTTTGTCTATAGTGATGTCCAATCGATTTGGTGGCGGACGTAAGCATTTGTCCACACAAACGCCTGTTTGTTTTGTGCATACATGTAAAGACAAACATACAAGCATCGCATGCAGGTTTTAATTATTTCTTGAATAAATAGGTTCGTATTGGGGATTTTTGTTTCATATTTTTAAATATGCCTACATGGACCCTTTGCCAACAGCCAGATTGGTACTTTGGGCCCTTGAGCTGATGCAAGGTCAGGCTTAGTTGAGCCAAATACCTGAAAATTTGGAATGAGATTTCTCCAAAGACCTTTCCTAAGACTTGGGAAAGTCCACATTAAAAGTGTATACAACGCACCTGTGTAACCCCACCAGATGTCAAGAGGTGGTGGTGATCACTTACAATCAGGTGGCCACATGTCTGCATGCAGTACAGGATGGAAAGTTTGAAAACTGAATTGAAAAGAGAGGATCGTTAAACCAGACGAGTGTTATGACCGGTGGACAACTGTTTTTGGGCTGTTGTAACAGTTAGTTTTGATTATGATTTCAGTTTGTGTGACGTCGGGTCCGTTTTAGTTCGTAAGTATGCGGCAGTACATTGGCTATTCCTACACACAAGTATTACTTATTTTAAAAAAATGTAGGTTATTTATTTGGTGTTTTTGAAATTCAGCCATAACTAATTCTGCAGAATCTGTTCGGAAAAGTTGTAATCACGGCCTTCAGCCTTCCTAAGCCGTCGCGTGAAGAATTTCACCACTGAAATTGTGCTCATATAAAATTTTAATATACAACCTGGAAACATCAACGTCGGTTGCGTGGATTAGAAAAATTAAGCAGAGAATCAAACCGAGGCAGTTTCTTTGTTTTATACTATTTGGAAGCAACCTTTTATTTCAATCCATAACATACAAACTCATAACTATTAAAGCAGTTGGAACCACAATTTGAAAACTAGTACCTACCTGTACAACATAATGGATTGCTTTATATATCAAATTCATTTCCCAATTGGTCATCACTGTCATAATTAACCCTTTTTCCGTTTAAAATCAAAAGGTATTCTTTCAATGCCATTGTACACATTACGTTCCATATAATTGATTCAATTAATGTGACTACAAATGCATCAATTAGCGTTATCCAATTAAGTGATGATTTAATTTTAGTACCAAATAAACAGGTGAGTTGCGACAATGGAATTCACCACTGAATTATTCATTGCACACGGAAAGTTATCAATTGTTGACAGGCTCGGAGTAATCTAATACTGGATATATTGTAGGTGTATTAACTTGGAAACACCTACTCTCCTTGAAAACTGATAATTTGCTATCGTGTTGGGTGGAGTTCGTTGCCCCGGTCGGGAATTAGTACTCATTTTTTCATAAACAGACCGTAGTCACGATGCGTATATTGTCAGCTCTACTAGATACAAAAGAAAGGGTAAATAAGATAACCAACATCTCTTTTTTCTTCACAGATATTCAGTACTAGCTTCTACTCGCAACTTCCTCTTCGTGGATTTTATATCGGGTTATAAATTATATCTGTTCAAATTTCATCCGTATCCAGTCATTCGTTTTGTGCAACAAATATCTTAGCCATCTAAAAACTTCCACATGTATAGGTAAGTAAGATAATATAACTTAACCACCTACCGACTGTTATCTAAACCCACTTCTAAGAATAAAAACAGTACAAAAAATCCTTTTAAAAGAACTAATAAGCCAACTGTCTGGTTTTGCCATAACAATTCTAGATACCCAAAGAAGATTTGGGCTAATCAAGTTGATTGTTATAGAGAACAAGTAAAATAAAGTAACCGAATAGCCCTTAAACACCCACGAAGACTGGTGACCTTTCCTAATACTGGAAATCAAACGATTAAATGACAGACGTAGGCAATGATATTTTTGCCCGACTGCCCCAGACGTATGTATGTTACTAGCAGCAACCCACGCAGTTCCAGTTCACGTGAGAATACGGGAATCAAATATAGTTCCTAAACGGCTGTACCGATTTTAACCATTTTTTTGACTAATAGAAAGCCATACTCACGTATTCTCAAGAGATCGAAAACTACGCGGGTGAAACCGCGCAAGCGCTGCTAGTGAATAAATAAAAACATATAAATAAAATATCCTCCTCCTCTGTCTACTCTAGTTGCTTAGTCAAATCTGCAAGAAAACACTATATTTACCAAGTAATTAAGCTTACTCTATTTATCTCGCCATCTCACTGCATTGCAGCCAAACTGACCTCATTATGTTATTGCTCTTAAGCTCAAAATCTGCTGTATCACGCGGTAAGTAATTGGGCGCAAATTAGCTAAGCCCAAGCTGTCAATCACTATAACCTACTTATGCGAAGCGGATGAAACGGTCAGATTATACACATTACAGTCGAGATATTAGTTACCTACGTGGCTTCGAGAAACATGTTTGAAAACTATAATTTTGTCACCATTATAACGGCTTCCATCGACAGGCGCGACGCGACAGTACTAAAGCGATGAGACAAACTTTCATCTATCTATCCGCCAAGTCTTTTGAACAGACTAGGCTTCTGTTTGACCCAATGCAGCTGAATACAAGTATAGTATTTGCAGTACTGTCTACTTCGACGATCCCTGTATTTAATTGGAATTAGAATAATTTCCATAAAAACCGCAATCGAATATTTTCTCATTGTCGCCTTACGCCTTTCTGTGAGAGCTTTAAATATTTACTTTCAGCCAGTTTTCGAAAACGTTGCAGTCACATATATGTATGTACATATGTACATTATCTTAACTAATGTTATAAATGCGAATGTGAGTTTGTTTGCTTGATGCGCTTTCACACCTAAACCACCAAATCCATTATAAGATTTTAACCCTGTATTCTCATAGGAACGGGAACTACGCGGGTGAATAAGCGGGGTGCTGCTAGTATTCAATAATTTCTACAATAATTCACGAAATATCATCAATACTAAAATTACGTCCTTCAAAGTGACAAGCAACCTCGAGCTATCGATATATGTACATATGTACATCAGCAAAGACACATACATACGTAATTGAATCACGAATGTGCTCAAAGAACAAGGAGAAGAGTTGAATAATCACCATTATTTTTCGTCGAGACAAAGGGAGTTCACAAACGCCCTTAATTTAAGCAATCTAAACATGGCAAAAGCAAAAGTGATTGATGCCAACATTGCCTGCAGCCTCGCTGTCTGTGTAACAAGTGTTTTACGTGACACTAATCAAGAAGAATGTCGGCATTCCTTACAGGAAATTGATAAATCAATTTGAATTTACTCGGTAATTATATTCGATATTGAATGGCTCAGTCTTGTTTATAATGATGGCGCGTTTTGTGAAACTCTGATCTGAAACATTGAGTGTATTCCTATAATCTGTATAGTACGTCTACGTTTTCAAAGCAACCGTAGGAAAAACACGTTTCAAAGATTTTTAAAAATACCTACATACCCGCAATATTGAAACTCCAAACGCAAAGTTACCACTACTCATAAAATACCAGAGCGTTGAATCGAAAATATAAAATAGAAGAACATTAAATAGAACCGTCGGTCTCTCTTAAAGTGTTATATAAAATCCAACCGCAAGTATTAATTCGACGCTAAATATTAAATCCATTCTTACTGAAAACTGAAACTGAAATTCAAAACAAAAGTTGAGTTTGCTATTGTGAAATAAAGTTATTTTCGCAAAACTAATTCGAACTATCTATTGTAACGAATAAATTATCTTTAGTTTCGCAGTCCTAATAGTTTTTATAGTTCATGAAAATGCAAACAAGTTTTCCAGTGCAGGTGGACTGTTGAAACAAAACAATAGGAACGTTACGAGCTTCAAGCTCTATCAAACAGTCATTAACACTGCACACGTATTATTCAACCAACACAGAAGCAATTTTATGTTCACATACACAAAGAGGTTTGATACAAGTGCAGCTGAAGTTTATTTGTGCGCAAACATATACTCGTATTATGAAGTGAGGCCGGAGTTACCTCAACAGCTTTATATATTATACATACCTAATGTCAAACTATCTCAATGTTCAACAAAACCCGAACGTAGGGCTGGTTTTAGCCCAAAGCTGTTTAACTGTTCTGTTTAAATTGGCCCACCTCTCGAGTATTCTGAAGCTATCTATATAGATGTCCAGCCTAATAGAAGTTTGGCAGTGCAGTTCAATGAATTCGGTTTCAATTGACACTTTCTTGTTTCAAGTGTTTGTCGTTCTCAGTTTCAAATGAACTGATTCTCATTAAAACTGAGGTTATTTTGTAGATCTTAGGTGTACGCTCAACACCGCTGTAATAAGTTGGCAGGGAATGCAAGATTGGTGTTTCAGACTTAGCTTTACTATAACAGCAATTAAAACTGTAGTAACTGTGCTTAAAATTAATTGTAACTTAAAACTCAAATCAAATAAACGCTATTTAATAGGTGAAGGCTCGCATAGAAATCTGAAGAATATTTTAGGGCGAAATATAACTTGGCCTTCCACTTACGGAATGATTATATCTGCGTAACCCGAGATATCTTCTAAATTAAAGCTCACCAAATTGGTGCTTCTATTCTAGTATTCTCAGGAAAAACTTCAAAAGGTTGTTTTTGAGCAATCTTTTGTTAACTCGTATGTATACGAGTACACAAAAGATTGCTCAAAAACACAATATTCGCGCTGGCATCCCTGTTCCCCAAACACTGTATCGACGCAGTATGAATGCATAGAGGTTAATGCGCTTGTCAATGTCAGTACGTAACACGTTTCAGCCTATCGGACCGTGTGTGTGCCTCGCTAGTTGGTTGAAAAATATACAGTGGCGCTATTGTTCCGAGTTTTTATACAATAGTTTACTGAGGGAAATGTGCTGTAAAACCCTTCATAGTTTAGTGTAAGATGTTTGTTTGTTTTTCCCGTTTTTTTTAGAGCCGGTGTACACTTTGTTTTGTTTTCTTAATAAAGTTTGCAGATAGAGGAGGATAGCTTTGTGTGGCAATATGCCTCTGTTTTTATCGTATGAAAACTCGTAGGGATTGTTTTGGTTATAGTAATGGTAGTATTGAAACGTCAGTTAGTAAAATAATATCGTACTAATTAGCTGACGGGAAACCATTACAGACAAGCTTGAAATTCTGAAACGTCGATGTACATTACAACGAAGCGAAACGATCGCAGCTAATATACAAAATATATTGGAAGTATAGATACCAAAACATAGATATATCACTCACAAAATAAAGTTAAAATAAATTACAAACCGCCACCAAAACATTATATACGATATTGAGAAACTTTTAATCGAAAATGAATTGACGAAAAGCCAGAACGTACTCAGGAAGACAGAAAACACCTGCGTAGCGAGAATTTGTCTTAATTTGAGGCCACCTACGCTTAATAAGATTGAATTATTTAAGTCTAGGTAAAAGTAGTACTGTTGCCAATCAAACTGGGAAAACCTCATAACACGATTCAGACAGACTGTTATGAAACAAATATTTAGGGAGAATATGTCTATATTTGAGTGGAAAATGGAAGATTACCACTCCTTAAAGAACTTTTTAATGACTTTTCACTGGAGCTGGATAATACAGATTTTATGATTAGATTGTATGTTGATGAGAATGTATATCTAGGGGACATATTTGTAGATATTTCTAACCTTTGTTTCACAAATATTGTTCTACGCATTACCGAATTATACTATTGTCGCGTCGTGTCTATCTTTTGTTTAGGTATTCCTCTCTATTACATCATTATATATTGTCTATATGATGCTGCCAGCTTCAGCAAAGCCGACAATCCCAATGGAAGATCCCGGAATAAACATTATACTGTATCTTAACCTGGGACTAGCCGTTTGCCAAGTTTTACCCATTTCCATCCGGCCGAAGACTTGAGCGTTTAAAAACACACATCGAGACCAAGTAGACCGAGTTAATTTCGCATTTAAATATATAATGTATTATAAATTGCCAAAGGTACTAAAAATAAACAAAAAAATGTAGACACAAATCCTACTTACTACACATACTATTTTCAGCATATCACAACGATATACTTTTATCCCATCTCGTCATTCAGCTTCAACTTAAAAAAATCTGGGATTAAGTGTCAGTCCAAATCCAGTATGGTGGCCAGACCGAAATTAAGCGATAACTAATGAAAACCGTAAAACAATGACAGTCAAGTTGCCTCGCGCGACTTTAAACTGTCTCGCCGACCGCCGTTGGATTTATTTGGTGCAGAGTTTCCACTAAATATCAAGCTTCTGAAGCCGTGAGTTTAAAAGAGGCCATATTACTTTTTTAAATTATGTAGCCTACATAATATGATTTCGGTTTTTTAAACTGTAGAACGTGCATAAAAGCGGCAGAAAAACTAAATTTCTTCCATCTATAAAATCGTTGGTCAATGACTGGCTATAAACGCAAAGCCGAAACTAACGAAATTTGGAATACAGGTTCATTTTATTAATACAAGTAAGCTAAGAAAGGATTTTTGGATTAAACTTCGACTTTAAAGGATGAGGGGGGAGCAACTTTGAATGAAGGTCTTTGTTCTTTGAAGTCAACAACTAATAGGTATAAAAACCAGCCAAGTAGACTCGCTCTCAAAGGGTTTCGAAAGTATCTTTTTTTGTAACATGTTACTTTCAAACCATAGATTTCATAAGGTTTTCCTGTCATCTACAGGCTAAAATTCTATACTGAGTAGTTTCGGAGATGCGGGGGGAATGGACATTTTTTAATAACTTAAAAACCGTTATTTTAAAATTTAATAAAGAAAATTCAAGACCCTCACAATACGCCGTAAATTATTTTTCTAATTTGGGTGCAACGAGAACATTTTCAAAATTAATTTATTTCCGTTACACATCCGCGTTTGGATCATACTAAGTTATATGAGTACCGGATTTTAACTGAGTCAAGTCTGAGTCGTTCCAGTAGAATCGGAGAAAATCGGCTGCAACAGGCAGACATACAACCGAGTGATCCTATAAGGGTTAGTCCATATAGAGGTACGGAAAATCGGAACCCTAAAAATCAATCGAGGTTTGAATTTTAGAAGATATCAAATAAAATAGGTCAAGTCAGAATTAGACTCAATAATTTGATATCATCTTTTTGAACCGACTTCCAAAAAAGTAGGAGGTTCTCAATTCGGATGTTTATATTTTTTTATGTATGTTCGGGCATAACCCCGTCAAATATAGACGGTTTTGCAAAATTATTTTTTATTCGAAAGGGTTTATTCCGAAATGGTCCCATTTAAATTTCATATAAGTACTAGATGATCGGTTTCGGAGACAGACCAAGGAACTCTTCAAAAAATGATAGCAAATCTTTCGAAATTGCTGAAATCGCAAGTTTGTTTATTGTTTACAGCAATGTGATTGGTAAGTTTAGGTGGGGGGGGGAGTTTTTTTTTGTGGATTCGCCTCAATTGTAGGGGGTAGTGGGGTTTTTGTAGTAGAAGATAAACATTGACATTTTAATAAAATATTAGCTAAAAGCTAAAGAGTCCGTAACATTCAGAATACTATTGTTTAAGTTAGATGTGGCTTTGGCTATAGATTTACAAAAGATGTCGCTGTGACACCTCATAATGAGGAGTGACATATTAATCACCACGACTTGTGAAGGATATCGGTTGACGCCACAAAACGGACAAAGGTCAAATGTTACTAATATTAAAGTTAGGTACTTAATTTAAACTTGACCTCAGTGTTAAATAGTGCAAAGTCGAATTCTGCTTGACCATTCAAAGGTCACTTACAATAATTTATTCGTGAACTTCAACCGCTGGTTTCGGTAAGTATTGTTGACAATTCTAGAACTCATTAAGCTTTGGGCACATTAGGGCTCAAGTCTACTTACTTGAGTTTAAATCTGTTAACACACTACCGTTTATCTTCGATATTTCTATGAAACGTAATAGTTCGTCTGTTATTTTTCCATTCTTTTGATGGGGCTTTGATTCCTGGAATCTCACAACAACAACCTATGGAATGTTATCAGTGAGAAGTTGCAATGGTTTGCTACAAAATTATCCTGAATTCCATCGCATAACAAGGTTAAGATTGAAAAAGACCCGGTCATAAAAAAAAAACAGTTCTTGAGTGCGCATGCTGTTTGGTATATTAATGTAATTAATAAAACCCAAAACAAGTCAATTACCCAAAACATGAATGCAGTGTTTCTTTATATTGAGCTACTTTAATTACTTGACATGCATTCAGGGTGAGTTTTTGATCCGTAGTCAACTCAACCAATGGTTAAAATAGTGATAAAAGTTCTTCTAAATGCGTTTTTTGATCAATTGTTAGTTCTAACTACAAGTATTTTATTAGACTAAAAAATAATCAAAAAGCGCATATTAACGAAAATGTTATAAATTTTAACATTTTTCATCCCATAGTATACTTACTACCTACTAGTAATGACCATAGCGTCAGAAATGTATGAGAGGTTCAGTCGCAGAATATCCTTTCACAAAATGCACCCTATATTACGCAAAACATACCATTCTTAATACTCAAGATATTCAGCGCGTACGGAGGATTCTGAGTTTCAAACTTACGAGTTATTTGTTGAGAATTCTCAGGCCAATTACGGCCATTCAAAAATTGCCATCGCGGACGGTATTTCACGTCCACACGGCGGGGTATTGGTAAAGTTTTCAACTAGCAATAATCGCACCTCGGATTAACCTCATTGGTTACGATATTGCCTCTGCGCAAAGTTGTCTTGAAGAAATTTCGGCCCGACCCCAACCAAATCGCGGTAACGAAACCATAGCGCGATCTAACTCGATCCCAGCGCCATCTATCGAGGTGAAGTGTAAACTTTTTGCGTCGACGTACTTTGAGATTATTTTTTCAAAGTATATTTTGAATTCATGTTGAGTAGATTGTGTTGCATAATATTTTAGCCTTTTTATATAACGACTTTTAGCCTTTTGTAGGTACTACTACTGCTACTAGTAAACGCAATGTGAACTTTTTGAAGCGCAAAATGAACTTCTATTGCTGCAGTAGTGGTTGATCATGCAAAAGATCCAATTATGTAGTTTTATTTTGCCTATTACGTGCGTGTGTTGCATGTTAACACAAGTAAACGTATGTGATTTATTATTTTTTTCAGTAAGGATTACTCGTCTCGCTAGGTAAGGTTTCGATGGATTCAAGAATACGTACGCCACGGCCTTGAATAGTCCCCAGCCTATTGTGTCCGACTATTTGACAAACGTTCGTCTATTTAAACTAGTGCACAAAATTTCGACACCCTAATGCTGAAGAACCTGTTCCTCAAACCTTCTGCTCGTCACTATGACGTGCCAATGCCACCACGATTCCGTTGTGAGAGAGAGATTTACTTATGTAGGCCAAATAGCCCTTTTTCACGTTTAAATTGATCGCCATAGTAGAGGGACAGATGACGACCACACGAAATAATTCCAATAGCATATCTGTTTATAATTAAAATGGTTTTCGATTGATAACTTGATACCAAACATGCCCTCTATAATGCAATATGCTGATTACTGTATTCATTATTATGAACATATTTTAATAATTAATTAAAGTATAGATATATATCATTCATACATTCAATGAGCATGTGTTTGAGTTGGAACAATAATTATATTAATGAAGAATTATCGTTTGAAAAACGACGAATAAGTCTCAAGCATACCGTTCAATACTATAAAGATTGCGGTACGGCGGTGGACTCCTGTTTCCTCGATCTCTTCAAGGCATTCGATCTTATCTCATATGATGTGCTCTGGAGAAAGATGGGAGACAGGGTGGTATGATAACCAAGTCAATCGGGTGAAATAGGATCATACAGTCTCTAAACCGTATATTACTGACGTCTTCCCAGGGTCTTCAACCTCTACGTGGATGACCTGGTAGTCGCACACAGCATCATGCGTTTCAGATGCAGTGATGATGGGGTTATAATTAACAACATCAGTTATTCAGATGACATGGTGATGGTGGATCCGTCGGCGGAAGCTATCAGAGAGATGCTTAAAACGTGTGAGACGTACGCTGCCGCACATGGATGTAATGTTAATAAATGTAAATACTTACATGATCTTTCAAACGCCGTGGAGAAGGACCCGAGTTGCTGATGAACGGGTCAACAATCAAAAGGGTGTCAACTTTTCAATACCTAGGGCAATGTCTTGCCGCTGACCTCAGGGACGATGTAGACCTTGAGAACCCAGGGCTCTAGCGGTCTGGAACAATACATTATCCATAAATCATTATCGGTGTACAAACCAAGAAAAAGTAACACTTTTCAAGGCTTGTTGCCACTGTTTTTACACAGGGAATCTATGGGTCAGCTATACTAAGAGATCGCTGGAGGTCCTGCGCGTCCAATATAACATTGCTTGCATTATGTTGTCTACCTCGTTACTGTAGGAAATGTTTGCCAGCACCGATGGCTTCTATGCAATAGGGATGTTGCCTGAGTAAAAAATATATGATTACGTTTAGTCCGTCAGTTAGATTATAGAAAAAATATTGGACACGTATTTTTTTATCAAATCTATAAAAACTGACGAAGATAAAAAGCATCAAAGATCAGGAGTGGGAGCGTGTGACGTCACTGCCCGGTAAAAATTGTAGCGAGTAGGGACGTCACAGGAGTTTTTTACGCACTGTATCGTCTTCATTTTTTGTTTATGTGAAAAAAGAAAATATAGTGTCCAATATTTTTTGGAAATCTATCAGACGGACTAATCAGATTTTTTTAGTTAACTATTATACGCGAAAAATCTGCGTCGCTAGTGAGGAGAGTGAGGTGCAGTCGGAACAGCATCATGAAAACTGTAGCCGAGAGCTTCAGCTCTCCGACTGTTCAGTAATTTATGTGAAGATTGATTTTTACTAACATTAAGACAATAAGTTATTGTTGTATGTTACTAGCACCATACGGATATTTGTGTCCGATATAAAGCTATTCTATTCCGTTCTGTAAAAAAACTGAATAGTATCTACAACTCTGGCTCAGAAATAAATGTTAAAGATGATGATAGGTTTTAACATAACAAGTTCAGTACTTACTAATCCCATTCCAGCTACTTTTTATACGCGTCAAACCAATTCATAACTATTTTTCTTGTAAAAAAAATCCGCAACAAAATTTTGCCACCTCCGTACAAGAGTACATTAAAACACAATTTATTCGCGCAATCTTAAGTAACGTTTAATTAAAACTATTAGGTAGCAGCCCTGAAAGTTGGGCCACGTGTGATAGGAGAGGTCCATCCCTACCTCGCTGGTGTATACTGCTCTCGGTAGGCAAAAAGCTATATCTCACAAATTAAAAAAAAACCTGTTTTTGTTAATTGTAAAGCATATACATAAGTACAACATTAGCTTGGCTTGTAGTCCAAGTTCCTCTTATATTAATTAAAACATTAAAAAAAACACCAACTATAGTTATCAATACAATTAATACGAAATGAACTCTGCCTATACTTATTAGAAAGCCGCTATACCAATCTTATTGAAAAAATATCTATTTAATAAAAATATAATAGTCTACTACACGAGCAAAGCTACAAGCAGAAGACAAATACCATTTTATCTCAAAACTATCTGTGATTGAGTTACCGCCATATGACATCAGGGCGCAGTATAGATGTGGGTTACTTGATAATGAACATTCTAGAAAGACGGAGACGTGGGGCAACCCTATCGCGCCGTTTACTGATTAGGAACATATTAAACTAGGCGAGGGGAATGTGTTATTGCTAATTGAATAAACTTGATTTGTGTTTACAAGGGTTAGTGACAATCTGTTCGTTCAATAAAGTGTGGCCCGATATTGGAAACATGTGTTAGGAAGATCTAATTCATGTGAATTGTAAAAAATACCACAGAAACAGAACATTTATTCTGTGTCCTCGATGGGGTAGACAGGACTCCCCCGACCGAATTTTGATCACGGTGCCCGATCTCAACGGACATCAGTCGTGTATGCAGGATATTATAGTACACAAGTGTGTGCGCAAAACAGGTGCACTCTCTGTTCTCTGATCAAAGTCCGAGCAGGCGAAAGACCAACTGCTTTGCTTTTTGAAGCACGTAAAACCACCACTTATTTCCAAACTCCGGGCTTTTACTGAGAAATTCCTGGAAAGTCCCAATTCACTTTTTGCCCCAGGTCGGGCAATCGAATCTAGGACTCCACTTTCGGCAGTCGCGCCTTCGACCACGATAGGGCAGTTAAAGGTAACGTCAAATACATTGGACTTAAACATACTTGTTTTTAAGTCCTATGCACATTACACGGAGTGAGCCTATTGCCATCAACGGAGTCGTGAATCCAGACCCGCGATTGTCACTTAGAAATTCCAGATAGGAAACCCAATAACACTTCGCCCTATTTGGGAATTGGACACGGCTTCTCACGGTGAGTTGTAGCAGTTCTGACCACTAGACAAAGGTGGTAAGGCATACAAAATTTGAACAGATACAGTCACTTTATTATTATGTAAGTACCTACTGAAGCAGCAGATTTTAATGGAGATTATTCATACATAGGTACCTATAGTTGAATTTCTTAATATAAAACACGCATATAAAATGACGTCTATCTCTTATCTCGTCTTTTCTTGTCGTCTTTATTTGAGACATCACCCCTTGACAGGACACAGTGTCCATGCTAGCCATAGATAGCTAGAGGCAAACGACAAATGAATGCCCACCCCATCATGCTGATATGAAACTATTTGTCACGTTTTATGGCACCATAAAAAGACACTGAAGACCATTCGGTTAACAATATTATCTTACTTTCAAAAACACATAAGCTCCTCACTGCTCTAGTGGTCTTAAGGGCTAATGCTTAGTATGAGGGCCGTAGGTACGATTATTGGGACGAGCAAATTGTTATTTGGCTTTTCTATCAGCAGCGTGAACTCTGGATGTCTGCTCTGTTGATTCATCGTAACCATAGATATAATAAACAAGGAGATATGCCCTGTAGCCGAAAATGTATCGGAACCTGTGTCTCCTGTTTTGCCCTACCACCCGGCAACTACTACGCATGCAGTTCAGTAAAAGCAATAGATACGCAGTCGCGCACACACCCGCATTTCTAAAATCGGACTGTACTACACAATCAATTATAAACCTTATCATAATAAACACAGCGTATATTTACAGTACACCGTGCAACTTACTCACACAAAAACAACGGTGGGTATCGTTGTGCTGTGCAAAAGCAATTTATTTTACATATACGCTAGTGATTGACTAATCGGAAAGTTATCGATTCTGGCATTTATTACACACACTATGCTGCCCATGTATAACAAATAATTTTAAGCAAAGGTCACTAATATATTATCTTAAACATGCCGATTACTATAATGCATTCGAAACTTTATCGAAAGTAAAATACAATTACCATAAAAAGTAAGGAAGTAGCACGAGGATAAGGCATAAATACGATAATTCAAAGCCAAAAACACTTGAACGATTATTTACCAAAAATTTAATGAAATCTAAGAAAGTTTGGTACACTTTTGTAATATTTCATTCAACAATCGACATTGTTGTCGACAGTGTATCTGCACAATTACATCACTAACTCGCGGCAAGAAGCAGCGGCCGTACTATGCGATACATCGGCTTGCTAAAGTATCGTTTTGTGATTTTTACATTGCTCATCCAGTCACTTAGCGACAAACTTAGGTAGTGGTTAAGGAGCAGTGTATTCATTGTAATATGTTTTTGTCGCTTTGACATTTAAAAACAAAAATAACATAGTATAAGCAAGAAATATTTTAAGATTTGTTGTTTTTCATGATTTTAAAGACAAATATAGTAAAATACTTGTATTTTGATATGGTAAGTGATTCCATAATTAACAAAGTTTTGGTTTAGGCTTCGGTTTTTACAAGAAAACACTGAACAACACGGAATTCTTATATCTTATCACGCACACGGTCGGAAGCGCACTAATTCGCGGATTCGACCATTGCGTAAGACATGCTCGCCCAGACCATGTCGCGTGGACACCGACACGCCCCCTTGCCACTTCTCCTGTATTTTATATTTCTATGATCGTAACATTCTACTAATACTATACATGTGCCAGGATATGAGGATAAATATATATGACTAGCTGCTGCACGCGACTTCGTCCCCGTGGAATCCCCGATTTTAAAACATTCTTTATCGCTGCTCCGCTCCTATTGGCTTAAGCGTGATGATATATAGCCTAAAGCCTTCTTCGATAAATGGTCTATTCAACCCAAAAATAATTTTTCAATTCGAACCAGTAGTTCCTGAGATTAGCGCGTTCAAACAAACAAACTCTTCAGCTTTATAATATTAGTATAGATGTACGAACAGCCGTTTTTTACTCTTTCGCACAAAAACTACTGAACGGATTTTGATGAAGCTTTAAGTACAGTAATTTATAGCTTAAACATCAGCATAACTCACAATCTATGATTTATAAGGGTGCACCTACTAATTCCGGAGGTAGCTAGAAATTCTTATCATATAAGACTTCAACAATAGTTAGGTATACTACAGATACCCCTCTGCTTAATCATTTGGGGAATACAGGTGTGATATTATATGTTTATGTAGAACAACATAAAGCTAAAACCAATATTAAATCAAAAACTATAATAGCATCGACTGCTACCGAACAAAACAAAGCGAAGAATAGTAAAGTCCATTTTAATTTCCGTCAGGCTCTTTGTGATTCGTACATACAGTAACCCTCCCACATAATTGAAAATCACAAGTAATCGTTTAAATGTACGAGTACATTCAATAAAAACCGATCTCGATCCGAAACAACAGCCCGCCATTAATATAGGCAATTAAAATATTTTTCAATTTTGTAACACATTTCCGTATCACCAATATTGGGTCAAATATATGCGGCCTGGACGTGGCAATTGTGAAGTGAATGGAATGATCGCATTCAATTGGAGAGAGGGTTGTAATGGAACCTTATGTTCGCAACCACGTCCGCAAGATTTTAGCGGTGTTGTAATATGAACTCTAATACAACTGCGCTAGAATCTTAAAGACAACTTAAGATCATCGTTGAGAGTTAAGAATAATAATATAACTTTGAAAATGAAAACAAAATATCTAGTTTTAATTTCCGCGAATATTAGTGGGTTGCAGGTATGCACCTCCCTCCCGCCCGCTATATTATGCACATGCAAGGTTGCTAGGCAAATGCAAGGATTTTAAGCACATGCAGGAAGGCAATGCAAAACCCAACACCATTACCGACACGTGTTTCGCCTCTCCACGAGGCATCCTCAGGGGACGTGTTGACTCGCTGACCGTTGAGTTGCGACTGAGCATTTAGTACACGGCACCCCCCTTTTATACACTGCCACCGTTGGTTATTTGTGTACAACTACCCGCAAACATTCGCAGTAAAGGGGAAGAAACCAAATTTGTCTGGTCATTCAACAGTGCAAAATTATTGTTATTACTATGTTTAAAAATCTCTAATTGTTCCAAAACACACAGCCGGAAACCCTTATCACAAATATGTAGTATATTAAAACTATTGTTGTCGCGCAAAGAATGGCCGGTATCAATTAAATGTTTCGCGAAATTCGATTTGTCCGAATGGCCATTTCTATACGCGGCAACATGTTCCCCATACCTTATGTCAAAGTTTCGGCCCGTCTGACCCACATACACCCCGTTGCATTCATCACAGACCAGCCTATACACCCCAGACTTTTTACTATTTTCTAAAATATCTTTTCCGTTACAAATACGGCGTATATTCTGGTCCGTTCTGAACGCTACATAAACGTTGTTTTTTCTAAGTAAATTAATAATTCTATCTGAAATGGGGCCCATATAGGTCAGACTGGTCACATATCTATTAATATTTGTACGCGGACATGCATATAATAGTGAACGAACCCTTTCTTTCTGCTTTTTACTAATTAAACTGTCTACCATTGACTTTGAGTAAACTCAACAACAACTCAACTCTTCAACATAAATTAGCCGCCTTCCGCAACTATATTCATAGATTATTTGCCCTCCCCCTTTCAGCAGAAAATTATGTAAAAGAACTTAATATTATTTACCAGATCGCAATTTCTAACGGTTACTCAAAGTCAATGGTAGACAGTTTAATTAGTAAAAAGCAGAAAGAAAGGGTTCGTTCACTATTATATGCATGTCCGCGTACAAATATTAATAGATATGTGACCAGTCTGACCTATATGGGCCCCATTTCAGATAGAATTAGTAATTTACTTAGAAAAAACAACGTTTATGTAGCGTTCAGAACGGACCAGAATATACGCCGTATTTGTAACGGAAAAGATATTTTAGAAAATAGTAAAAAGTCTGGGGTGTATAGGCTGGTCTGTGATGAATGCAACGGGGTGTATGTGGGTCAGACGGGCCGAAACTTTGACATAAGGTATGGGGAACATGTTGCCGCGTATAGAAATGGCCATTCGGACAAATCGAATTTCGCGAAACATTTAATTGATACCGGCCATTCTTTGCGCGACAACAATAGTTTTAATATACTACATATTTGTGATAAGGGTTTCCGGCTGTGTGTTTTGGAACAATTAGAGATTTTTAAACATAGTAATAACAATAATTTTGCACTGTTGAATGACCAGACAAATTTGGTTTCTTCCCCTTTACTGCGAATGTTTGCGGGTAGTTGTACACAAATAACCAACGGTGGCAGTGTATAAAAGGGGGGTGCCGTGTACTAAATGCTCAGTCGCAACTCAACGGTCAGCGAGTCAACACGTCCCCTGAGGATGCCTCGTGGAGAGGCGAAACACGTGTCGGTAATGGTGTTGGGTTTTGCATTGCCTTCCTGCATGTGCTTAAAATCCTTGCATTTGCCTAGCAACCTTGCATGTGCATAATATAGCGGGCGGGAGGGAGGTGCATACCTGCAACCCACTAATATTCGCGGAAATTAAAACTAGATATTTTGTTTTCATTTTCAAAGTTAAAATGGATTTGCAAAGTAACGCCTGACTCAATCAATTTTAATAATAATATATCAAATGTTACATAATAATAATGCCAGGTTTTCAAGCAAAAGTACAAAACCTAATACTCAACTTCAAATTCTTAATTCATAAATTAGGCGACTTATAAATAGTCCAGTCAATGAAACCGAAATATAGGGTCAATCTAGTTTTTTGTGACCACTTTTAGGATACCAAAATAAAGGTTTCTTTTATTATCTCATTCCAAGGTGCAACGCAACCCCTAATTTCACGGGATCTCATTGAAAAATGTTAATTAATGTTTTTTCATATCCCCTTCAGCTATAAGTGCTATGATAACATTAACACTACCTACACCCTTATTCCACATGTTTATAAAGACAGTTTATAAGTTATTTAGTTGATGCACAGAGCTGAAGCAAGCATAAATATTTGATGCGACTGAACCAGTCTAAGCTGCATATAAGATGTTCGGGTTAAAGCGGTAAGGTGTTGAGTTCAAAGCTTATATTTAGGGATGTCGAATACTTGAATGGCTCTGAAACTGATCGATATTTTGACTAGCTAAACCGCAATAAACTTTAAGGGGTCATTGCCCTTTCTAGTCGTAATTAGCATGTGGATTCTATAGATTATGGCACTGCAGCAACGATACTAAAATAAACAAACGGCGCGCGAATACTATAGATTTCTATTAGGGAAAGAATATTCGCACTTAATCTTCACAAAAACCGGAGGCCAGATGAATTTAACGCGTACCGTGACGGCTGGTTAAAGAGAAGATTGTCTGGAAGGACTTCGGTGAAGCCTTTGCTCAGCAGTGGAACAGCAATAGCCTGATAAAAATAAAACAGGAATAATTTCTTTAAAACTATTTTACAACTTCATCTTTCAGAAAAAGTGGAAGTACAAGTTAACTTCTGATAAAAAAAAAACACAACATGACCCCAAAAACCAAAGTATGATAGTTTGGTTCACGAGTCGAAACAGATTGCCAGTCGCGTACCAACTACCAAGCACCAAAGCAAGCCGCTCCCATTTGACTCTTTAAACTTGAGCTGGCTAACTTTCTTTATACCCTGAAAAACTTGGGAAAACCTCTGGAAAGTCCTAGCTTCATTCCTTTCTTTTTTTAAAGGAATACAAAAGAAAATCACGTTAGTTCTGGAAATAGTTGTCATAAGGTGTGAATCTATTTTGGAGTTTTGTAAATTGTGTTGACTGTTTTAGTAGTTGAGAACTATTTTGTATGATGAAGAAGCTTTGGTAACTAAGGGAAGAAAAGAAAATACATTTATTTTGGACACAAGCACAAAGACACAAAAAAATAAGAGCAAACAATCGTAACCACATCAAATATTTTCTGCTAATAAAAATAATAACCATGTCCTGGATTAGGATATAGCATATACACACATACTTTTAAAGTTAGTTCCCTTGGGATGAAAACACTTTTTCTACCGGGCGAAGCTTGGGGCATAACCTAGTTAAGGCTTAATTATACTGAGCTCATGCCATTCTGATCACAAAACCTATTCATAGTTAACAAAAAAATATACACGACCTCATCGATATCATTTAAATATCTTATCTCAATTATGAAGTACTAAAAGCCTTTTCAATAGTAATCACATTATGTTGACACGGTTGGCTCAGTGGTTGAGCGATTAGCTGCTGCGCTGCGTGCCGCGGGTTCGATTCCCGCACGGAACAAATATTTGTATGACCTGCAGATAGTAGTTCCGGGTCTGGCTGTTCGTATATGTGAATTTATATGTTTGTAAACGCACCCGCGATACAGGAGAATATATATATATATATATCTCTGTAAACCATATAAGTGAATCCTAAGTTCTAAAACCTAGATACTTACGGCACGGTCGGCAACACAGCTGGATGTGCCGCCATTATCAATTCAACGTTGGATGAGACTTCCTCCGTCAACGTTTGCATTGGCTTATCTTTAACTTTTGCTTTTAGACGGATATTGGTTCATTGAAACATGGATACTGAAACATTTAGACGGATACTAGTAGGTATTTCAGCCAAATTTCAATTTTAAAACACCCTCATATAGGGCGATGCGACGGTGCGACAAAAAGAGTAACCTACGGGGGTTTGTATAAAATATTTCTACGGATTATTATCGAATATATAAAAATGTGACACAATTGCCCTTAATTGCAGTTTTAGCACATCATGAGACTTTCTGCTAATACATACATATTCATCCATTTTCTACAAAACACGTTAAACACGTCAAATATCAACTTACCATTTTACGGACACGATTACAAAAGTATAATGTAGGTATAGTGCGGATAAAAGCAGCTAGTCGGAACCTAGATTATTTTCTTTTTAGCTATCCTCCTACAAACGTTGTCTAAACGACACTCAAGTGCATCCCGAAAGCATCTTACTAAGCTCGTCTCAGAGGGCGTAGGATTCCAAAGGGTTTTACAAACACTTATTTTAAGCCAAGCATTTCGGTGTGGATGTCAATGAAATCTAATTTTACACCTAAGTGGTACTTACACAGTATCAAATTGTACTCTGAATGTGTTTGATAAGGTACATAACGGCATTCCGAAATTCTAAAAGCAACCAAGTTCATTGCCCTATAATTAAAAACAAAACAAACCTATAACAGTATGACAAGTATACAGCATATATTTAATTTTCCCCAATTCGCAAACACGAGACGTGTCTGATATTCTAAATTTAAATTTTCTCCGCATTTAGTAAACAATGTAATTGGTCGGGCACTACACCCGATCGGAGCTGGAAATGCAGACGCGTGTAATTAAGTCTGTCTCGGGTGCAGGCCTTTTCGAATCACAATGAGTCCGAGTCGCTCACGAACGTCGCACAAAGGCGCGAACTGAGCTAATGGCGCGTGCATAATCCGCACAAGTCTCCCATTCACCAGTAACTGGCAAATTTTTCAACGATGATTTACGAACCCGTCCATATCTGACGCTGAACATTTGACAGCCAAATTGTTATGTACTGTCACTTGATTTATTTATTTATTTACCGCACCACCAAATGCTTTCCTTGTTAATGGAAAAAGTTTGGAAGCTGTCTATTTTTGGATGGCGTACTAAAGATATTTGAATATCTGTCCCGTTTGATGTAAATAAAACGCGATCCATTTACAAAAGATCTAAAATTAATGCTAACAAATCTGAAACTTCGGAGAGATTCTAGGTCGCACACAACACGAGTTATTAAATGACAAAGAAAATCCGTTCCGAAGTCGAATGGAAACATACCGAACGAACGAATGGCTGGAAAAGTTAAATTGATGTGTAAATCTGTTATCGCTAAGCCCTCAGATATTGAGTTATAAAACAAGTTGTTAACATAAATTGGAAAAAAATATTGTTGCATGATTTTTTATGACCTGTCATAAGCTCTTTATTATTATTTGAACGTTCAAGATACATAATAAAATTTTAAAGGCTATTTGCTGTCAAGTAATCTAACGAAATTACATGATGTAAAATGGGATTCACATCGAAATAAATTGAGTCCAGTAAAATGAACACCTTTTATAAAGAAAGCTATCTTCTTTACGTTATTTCTTTTAGGTTTTCATCATTATTTACCATAGAAAAATAAAAAAAAATATTTAGGAAATAAACCAATTTTGTGAAGGTTTAACTTTTTTATATAATTTTGCTGTAATTCATTCGTACTTTTCTCGTTTTATTTATAGTTAAATAAAGGTTGATTCAGCCCAATTAGTGTTCCACTAGCCAAAACAGCTGTAATGTTTACCTATTTAGCGGATAAACGCACCGTCATATGGCGCTGTCTCAGGCGTATCTCCACACGAACTTCTTGCACGACTAGAATGGTTGCTCATAAGTTTATATAAGCGTGTGTACAGTAAATAAAGGGAACTACTCTGCAGCTAGCCGAGAAACTTCTATTGTTATGACCTACATGATAATAAAGAACGAACGCTTCATGAAAAATACATAAAAACCTATTCATATTTACAAGCGGCCTGCCCTTAATTGATTGCCTTCAATCGGTAACGTCCCATCACACGAGATTCCGCGAATATTCATGTTTGCGTGAGGTTGTCAAAGTCACACTTCCCCCTAACTCAATCATGTGTGCTAAACACGTGAACTTGACAGGCATTATGTAACCAGTGCCTTTTCTTGGGGAAAATGCCATGGTAACGGAAAATACGAGAGAATTTACTACTGGGATCCAGCTGAATACCAGCGTTGAGTATATTTACCTGACATAATGCTGGGCTCGACTTCCATAAAGCGACACATTGCGCGTGGCTTTGCGATTTAAAACTATTGTGGGTATTAATTAGCATATTTGTGTCATAGACAGCATTCTCTTTAGGTTCTACTTTGTTCTTATGATGAAGTAACTGTGCTTTAGTGCGTTGTGTTTTCTTTTATTTTTAATCTACTTCCAAAAAAGGAGCAAGTTCTCAATTCGACTGTGTTTTTTTTTTGTATGGTAACTCATAACTTTTTACTGGTTGTACCGATTTTGATGATTCTTTTTAAATTCGAATTCAAGCACCAGATTTCAAGTTTAAAAAGAATCATCACCTCATCATCTGCCTAGCCTTTTCCCAACTATATTGGGGTCGGCTCCCAGTCAAACCGGATTCAACTCGGCGGGTTCCCAGTCAAACCGGATTCAACTCGGCCGGATTTTAAGTGGAGCGGCTGCTTACCAGATCTCTACAACCCATTAACTGGGTAACACGGTACTTTTTGGCAAGACGAGACAGATTTCACTAGTGCTTGTCATGTGATCCTATTTAAATTTGAATGAGATTTGATGACTAGTATTTGAGTTATCCCTAATAATGCGTATTTAATTGGCTTTGACTACATTGATGTTGTTTTAATTTTTACTTGTCGACGTAAAATGAAACTGTATACGATGGTTTGGAAGAGCATTGTAGTATTTTGAGGTGGTCCCTTTCTAGTTTGATAAATATCTGATGAAGAACTGCGGAGATAGGAAACGGAACTCTTCAATAAATGATAGCAAATCTTCCTGGATTGTATAAATCGCATATCTGTTTATTATTAACACCAGTTTATAACACGTGCATGCTGCCCATGCCGCCGTAACGCCAATACAGCACACCTGCCGGCCAAAACTCACTACGAACGACTGGAAATTGGCATCGTGGCGCGCTTCCAGCTTCTCCACTCTCAAGGTCCAGTTGGTCTTAACCTGTAAGACTAGTATTTGTATATCCAACAGAATGCTTGATGTTTGTAAAACCATCTAATGATACTCTAACAGAGTAAATCCTAGTGTGAAGTCACAGCGTTTATTTATTCATGCCGCAGCTCAGTGTTTATTCCGTTTGTGCCGTAAAAGACCTATGTGCCTGTCACAAATATTTGTATACACATTGTTACCCTTATTGTTAGTTTAAACCTACCGAATGTACGAGTAGTGAACAATGAGACGGTACCAGGCGGTCGGGTTTCAAAGGTTTAAGTAATGTGTTCGTGTTAGAACCGCAATTAACGTATGCCCTTCTGGGGGTGCAATAATTAAACAGGAAGGTTGGAACTCGTGTAAATGAGAAAAGAAAATAAACATAAACAATAAAACTCTTTCTGAGATTTTTTTAAGTTTTAGGTGAAAAAATGTTGGGATTGGCCTTTAACAAACACTTTCACAGAGCAATTTTCGTTTTGACGACAATCGTTTTATAGATATATTGATATCGGTGAGAGTAGGAATTGGTGTCTAATGTTTCAAATTAAGGAGTTACTTATTTTCTTACATTACTACTAACATTCTTTTACCGGGAAAATATCACTTAAAAATCAATCAATTCAAACTCAAACTCAAAACGTTTATTTCAATTAGGCCATTAACGGCACTTTTGAACGTCATCAATAAAAATTATCATAAATTAAGTGACTCCTCTAGCGTCCATTCGCAAAGGTAGATTCTTATGGAGAAGAACGGACAAGAAACTCCATAGTTACTCTTTTCAAATCAATGTTTTACAATATTTGGTAATACAATAAATACTATAAATATATATGAATATGTGAGGACGATGCACCAAGTATACTAGTTATAGAACAAAGTATTACCAGCAGAGGTAAACTTCTTAATAACTCATGCCCATGGTACTCACATATTTACAAACATTGAAATAATAAAAAGAAAAGAAAAAAAAAAGTACAAGACACAAAAAATGTACCTATTCATAAATATAATTCACTCATAAATCAACCAGTTTGATTTTGTCTACACCCTTGATTGCCCTATGGAGCAAGACCAGCATGTTTCCAAGCATTCTTATCCTGAATGTAATCTTCTAATTTGTAATATGCTTGTTTACAAAGGGTGGTTTTAATAAAAGTTTTAAATTTTCTTTCATTTAATTCTAATATGTTACAAGGTATTTTGTTGTAACATTTAACACAGTACCCCATAAAAGATGTATGTACTTTAGCTAATCTATAAAATGGTTGGTCTAATTTGTCTTTATTTCTAGTATTAAAATTGTGTCTATCACTAATTTTACTAAAAAGATGTCGATTTTTCCTTACATACATAATATTTTCATAAATGAATTGGCAAGGGACTGTCATAATATTGATCTTTTTAAAAATTTCTCTAAGAGAATCGCGGGGACGCAAATTATAAAGGGCCCTGACAGCTCTCTTTTGTAAAATAAATATGGATTCAATGTCAGCAGCTCGACCCCACAACAAAATACCGTATGACATAATGCTGTGAAAATAACTAAAGTAGACCAAACGTGCGGTTTCTACGTCTGTTAACAGTCTTATCTTTCTAACAGCATAAGCGGCTGAGCTTAGACGACCAGCAAGAGATTTTATATGAGGTCCCCATTGTAATTTATCATCTAAAGTAATTCCCAGGAAAACCGTCTCATTAATGATCTCCAGTTTTTCTCCATTCAATATAATGTCGCATTTTCTACTTTTAACATTTGGTAAAGTGAATTTAATACATTTCGTTTTCTTTTCATTTAGTACTAAGTTGTTTGCCGTAAACCACAAACAATTAGTTTTACAATCATTTGAGGCCACCACAGGAACAATCGGTTAAGCAGTAACCAGACTTAGTGTACTAAACTGCGAGCGGTCCATTAAAAAAAAAAGTTTTACAATCGTTGTCTTACAATAGTAAAACTATTTCGGCGTTGTAACAGGTTTGAGTATGAATCTACAACACGTTCAATTTAATGTAGTAGTTTTCTTAACTAAAAAAACCCATATCGATATCATCGGAAGATTATAATTTCTCGATATATTATGAAAAAACCGTTTTTTCTACAATCAATCCCATTCAAAATCAATAGTTTCCAATATTCGAACGTCATATTAAAAAAAAAGTTAACAATTTTACGCAATATTTTACAATTTGTAGCGTTTGCAATTTTCCAGTGACATCGATATCTTTACCTTAGCCAACCCATCTAAATTTCTATAACTCTGAACCATTCCTGATCTCAATTCAAACAGCTTCCACAGCGGTTTCGTTCCCGTATCTAAAAGGACGGCCCTGCTGCGACAACTTGCTAATTCCAACAAACTTCGGTTCCACCTCCGACTTTGTCATTCCGGATCATGTCACGTAGAGAAACTCCGAGCATTGCTCTTTCTATAGCTCGTTGAGTGACTTTAGGACTATTCATGAGTCAGACAAAGTATACGATTTTTACGCGTCACTACGATCGAAAGTTGTTGTTAAGGAATTAGGCGGTTGGACATGAGTATTTGTTTTGATATTTCGTTGCAATTGACTTAAAAAGAAGGAGGCAGATTTCTTCAGTGGGGGCGGGCCAGTGTATTTATTCTTTGTTTATTTATGATATTCTTATTCGTTTAAAAATGTCGAAATTTTAAATAAAAATCAAGTTATTTTATTTTATTTTATTTAATTATGCTTGTTAGTTATTGCATACATCTTTAGATTATGCAAAAAAGCAGAAATTCCTAACGTTATCGTAAGTAAATTAAAATAAATCTTTTTCAACTGATTCCGCCTTTTTATTTTCTTTTCATTTAAATGCCTATTATCAATTTCACTATGTTTAGAATAGGTGTCAACATCAACTTCAAGACGTTGTATATCGACAAGCAGCATGATTACTACAGGTATTTTAACCAAATACCTGTGCATCTATTTGGACAAGCAGCTGAATTGGGCAAAGCACACTGAATTCACAACCAAAAATAAAACAATATATGCATGTGGCAATACAAACGCATGCTAGGCAAGAATTGGGGCATTAGCCCCAATTCTTTACACCACAGTCATGAGACCAATAATCACTTATGGCTCTCTAGTATGGTGGCCCAGGACCGACTTGAGCACGGCACAAAATGGTCTTGAGAAGTTGCAACGACTTGCCTGCGTGGCAATCACCAGCAGCATGAGAACAGCACCCACTACGGCTCTGCAGGCGATGTTGAAGCTACGACCTCTCCACCTCTCATAGTTCGGGAGGAGGTGGCTCTAGCGGCCTTCAGGCTCAGCACTTTGAGCACTTTAGGAACAGACTCTAGAATCAAACACACGCGAATCATGGAAGATGCTGTCAAACGACAACCCATGATGATATCATTCAATGATAAGACTCAAAAGATGCACCATTTCCAAAAGGACTACCACATAGTGCTCACTCAAGAACCACATGACTACTCAGGTGCCAAAGAGCTGAGAATTTACACTGATGGATCAAAAACAAGCACCAGAACTGGAACTGGAGTTTACTCCAACGACCTCAATATTAAGATATCCAGACCACTAGGAAAGCTCAACACCGTCTATCAATTGGAATGTGTGGCCATCATTCAAGCGGTCCATACCATAGAAGCCAGAAGAGTTATGGATAGTCATATTCGCATACTCTTCGACAGAGTTTCCACTGCGTATACTACCTCAAAACTCATACAAGAATGCCACTATGCCTTAGAACGCGTCTCGGTGTACAACCGCAACACTGTGACGGTGCAGTGGATAAAAGGACTCAGCGGATCACCAAGAAATGATGCGGCCGATGAGCTAGCTAGAAAGGGGATCTGGAGCGGTGGCTGTTGGACCCATAATTCCACTCCCTTTAAGCCAGCTGCACACATGGCTACATGAATACACCCACACACAAGCAGAACAATGGTGGTCTTCGGTACCTGGCTGCAGGCAGTCCAAGCAGTTTATGCCAACTCTGGACTGGAAACTGACCAGGCGCCTTCTGCGCATGGATAGAGGCAGCCTGCAAATGGTGGCGGGGACCATCACCGGACACTGCTCACTGAACAAACACCTACACACGAAAGGTATCACGGACAGTCCTCTATGCAGAGCATGCATGGAGGAGGAGGAAACGGTTTCGCATGTGCTCTTTGAGTGCACAGGTTTAGCTGAAATACGAAGGCAAACAATAGGGACACCGAATTCATTTACAGGAATTCTGAACACACTGAGTGGACTGATCTGCTCCTGGAGGGAGGTCGGCTGGTTGGAGTGACGGCCGCCATGGCTCACGCACAATGGTCCAATACGCGGAAACCAAACCCTAATAGATAGATATATACATACATACAACTAAGATCGTCTTATCGGTATCTAACCACAATATACCTACTGGTTGTAGGGTGTTACCTTTGTACCTGCGGATGGCGAGCTATGGCTGGCTCGCTGTCTGATATCAACCAGGCCCGGGTCAACAGCGCGTCGTGACTCGTGTTCCACGCGCGCCTCAAAGAGATGTCAGCAAAGACGATGGGGCCCCATAAGATCAGTGCCTGGTTGCGGTATTTGTGCGAAAGAGTCGCCGCGGACGCGGCCGCGAAAGTCTGAACGCAAAGGACTTTAGGAGGAACACAGCTGGATTTTAGTCAGTAAGTTTAGACACTCCCTTCCGCTCCGCCTAGAGCGATACTAGATACTACTAGAAGTGATGATGATCCATTCTAAAAAAAACGGGTTGTGACCGTCAAACACAACCTACCGTTAAATAATAAAACCTTGCATTTCTCTCTCTAACTCACGTGAAGTTTTACTTAATAAAAGATTCTATTTAGTTTTTCCTTAGAATAATCCCTTTTAATAAGACAAGACCCGCATTAAAAATACAAGTCTGCATTAGTTATTGTTGCCACTATACCCCGAAGAGACTAGGAAAAAATTAAGTTCTCCTGACGGTGCTACAGTGTTGGCAAATAAAAAAATATCACCCCACTTACACTTGAGCAAAATCTGGAGCAAGAGCTGGGACAAAAACTGTAATATAATAATACTAACTTCAGTGGGTGGCTCCGTCCACGTAAATGTTGTAAATTATTCCATAGAGTATAAGCTTCTTTTCGTGTTGATTGACTCCCCAATATTTCTCCGACAAATACAGTATGTTAAATAACAGAGGGCGTTCCTTTAAATTCGTTAATTTATATCATTAATAGATTAAAATAAAAATATCAGAATAGAAAAATAAGCATTAAAAATCCGATTTAAAAAAAATGACAATAAATTCGAAAAATCCTGTTTAAAATCAAAATAGTAGCGCGGAATAGTACCTACTCATAGTAGCAATTCCCAAACCGCCAAGTACGAGTGTACAGTGTTTCTTCAACGTATCAATTTAACATTTTTAGTGAATATTTTAATATTAAAAAAAAAACATTTTGTTTTTGAATGATAATATTTTTTTATCATATATGGATGCTATACTATTGCGGGTTAACGGGAACGCCCTCTGTTAGTTAACATACTGTATATGGCCACTTGGACCGCTCTGTTTTCACCTGAACCTTCGAGAACCTTTTAGAGATTGGGCATTAAGGGCAGGGAAGTAGGTGGAGCATATCGTACGAAGGGACTCCACACTGGCAATTTTTTTTAGGATGGATCTATGATAACCCAGTTGGCCAGATTGTTACTACAGCGGCAACCTGGGAATCAAACCACTGGAAAGAAAAGTATCAATGTCCCAATATTGCGCATGATTGGCCCCCGTTTTCAATCAAAATCCGTTCACACACACACACATCCAAAAAACAAACATACCTACATATTATTTACCGACATATTTATAGATAATGTTAGCGGACAATAGAATGTTCTTTGCAAAAGTATACTGAGTATAAAAGTTAATCCAATGAACTTAATCACCTTACAAATTTATCTTTGTTTCCATACAAATTCTGTTTATATTCTCGGAACCATGTTGAGATTCCATAATTTAATTTTTTCCCAGTTTGTTTTTTTTTTTAACATTGCCCCTCACTAGAAATTTCTCTTGTATCGTGGGTGCGTTTACACACATTTATTTAAACTCACATACACTAACAGCTAGAAGCGGAACAACTATCCGTAGGCCATACAAATATTTGTTTCGAGCTTCGACTTCGGGACCTACCTATTCGATTGCGGGCGGTTTTATGTGCTTCGGTTTTTAAGCCAAGAATGTAAGTAGACGCGATGGCTTAAGATTACCTCCAATTTTAAACTAAAATCATTACTTTTGAACTAGGATCAATGACCAATACTGCCATGGAAAAACATAAGTACTAAAATTTATCTTTCCTACGAATTAAAATTTAAATCTGCAAAAATAAAATGTTAATGGTAGTCTATGGTTCGGAGTGTGTCGGCGACATTTCGAACAAAACCGTTGCCGGCCCGCCGCCGGCGCCGCGCCGCCTGACGTCCGTGTCGCCAACTTTTAATAGAGTTGAAGCAAACGAATCCAATTCGAAACTCTGATAATATGTGATAATATACATTGGTACATCTGGGATTAACGCGTCTATTTGATGTTCCGAATGAGCTGTACATTGATGTTGTAGAACGATTTCTGAGTCGTTTTCCTATTTCATAAGATGGTTTTCTTATACTCGACTGCTAAATTATACATAATGTAAGAAAAAACCCAACCCATCCTCTGTTATAACAACTCGAATTCGTGTTATAAAAACGAATTCAAATCTGATTATTGAAAGGCTTATGACTAAAATAAATGATAAAAATATCATTGTCTTAAAGCCACAAACAGGACAAATTAAAAAAAAAACAATGAGCAAAAGCTTCACCGAACAATCTTCGAGAAGAATAGTTGTGCAGTTATTTGCTCCCTAAGTATTACGAACCGTCTCGTCGCGACTTCTCCGTCCGGACCTAAATTCCGTCCACCGCGACCACCGACCACAGATGAAGACAGAAACCATTATAATGAAACAATACATTAATACCCCCGAACACAGAAACCATAAATATATAATAAAGTAAAAGCTCAACAAGGAAAACCGCTCCGAACCACAATAAGACGTTCGGAGAAATAATATGTGTAATTGAATAACCTACATCAAAAGCACATTACAAAATATTTCATTACGTCGATTCTACCTTTTATAACGGGCACAAAAAACGATGTACAGCTGTAGACTAACACTTTTCATTACCTACATAATTCTAAATTAATTGTAAATAACGCTCTTTGTTTTGCCGCTTATAAATCTCTTAAAATATGCTTAAGCATCCGAGTTCGTAACGTTGTTCCTATTTGCTTTATTAAATTTTGCCCGTAACAGTCTTCAGGTGGGAAATTTATTTCGGTGTCTGAGTCCCGCACTCGGTGTGTTTCATTATTCTTCGACTAAGCCACGGATTAGATTAGCAACCTCTCACGGCGCTTGTTGTCAAGCAATGCATATTACATTAAGTGTAAACTAGACTCGTTTCTTTATTTAGATTGTGAGAAATACTTCACAGAAATCGTATTCATGAATGCGAATGGAAGTAGATTTTTTTTTTTTTTGTGTAGAAACGTCTAATCAAAGAGATCACGGTATTTTTCGCAGTAACGTTATAATTTATTCTTTGATATCTCGCGAATCTTCCCGATATTTATATGTTACCTATTGAGAAATATGCCCTTAATATTAAAAGAAAAATACAAACGTTGACAAGATTACGGTGACCTGAATTTGACGTACAAAGTCCGATCCTATGAAAAACGTAATATTCCGTTTCAATTATCTTCACGGATTTGCTACATCGAAATCCTGTCACAAAACAAATGACGACCGAGAGACGAAACAAATACTTTGAGAGTGGGAGGAGTATCTCGCGGGTCGATTGGGGCCCCCGACACATGACGAATATGGGCCAGAGAGGATTATGATAACAAATACACCGCGAATGAAGGGGTCAAGCTCACTTTTTTATCGAAGAGTATATTGAATTTGCTGTCTGCTAAGGGATTCCAAAATTGTTGTGTAACCGTCATCTTTTTTGCAATGGAAAGACATTTTTTCAAGTAAACTCAATACTTACCTAAACCAAAGTAATCTCGATACAACGAAATCGTGATTCAGTTGTTTGCTATAAACCAACAGTGGCCATTGAGTATGTCAAGCAATTGACTCCGCCACGGTGAATTAAAAAAAAAAGTTGTGTCATCACCTTTTTTTGGTGTAACTAACACAACTTTTTTTAAATTTAAATTAGAAAAAGCAACTATAGTAAATTGAGCATAGTAAATCTCATAAAAAACAGCGTCAGATACTAGGAAAACAAAGCTCACTAATTTGCCTAGCAATTGACTCCGGCATGGAGACATAGAAAAAAAGTTGTCATTCAAGTGTCATTTAAAAGAAAAAACATACAAAAGAAGTAACAATAGAACATTCAACTATAATAAATTGAGGATAGCAAACCTCATAAAACAAGCAGCGTCAGATACTAGGAAAACAAAGCCAGCACACAAGTGCAGTCCGTGGCGATAAAATTGCTCCAGTATAATGCCGGGTCTAGAATAATGCTGGCGCGCCATCTGTCACCGGTGGCGGGCTCTGCCGCGCTGACGTGATACTTACCTGTCCAACTACGTATGGAAACCGAGTACTGGCTGTGTGCAATTAGAGATGCAAATATGTAAATCGGTGAATTTAAAATTTAGGAAATTGATAAACAGTTGTTTTCCAGCAAGTGGCGTTCTGTAGTCTATGCCTGTTCTCATGGGAAAATACATTTAATTTTTTATAAGTATTTATTTAGATGGTAATTTTTCTACTTCACATTTGTAAATGAAAAAGTTTTCATCAAATTCTTAGTTGGTGAAAAGTTGATGAAAGCTTTTTTGAAAACTAACCTTTGCGGCATTGGACCCTAACTTACGTAGGAAATACATATTATATTCACTAATCAAAACTTTGTTTGCAACTAAATAGGTATGTAAATACATAACAATAAAATAGGTCATAGTTTATAAATAAATTAGTCCAGGCATACAAATTTTATTAACCTTTACATTATAAAAGCAAAGGTTGATCCTTTGCGTTTGAAGATTTTTGTGACAGGTTTTTATTTATGTTGTATAAAATTAGACTCAAATGTCAAAATAGATTAAGCAACCTACTGGTAGTCTCGCCTTTATTTCATATGAATACACCAACGCCAATTTTTATTTTATGAAAAGTCTTGTTTGTGGCTAAATATTGTAGCACAAAATCACAAAAAAATATGCTACGACACTAAAATGATGAATATTAAAACCATAACCAACACACGTGAACAAAAAGTTTTATATTAGCATGCATTTTATACGCAGCATAGAGTCCTGCATTCATTCCAAATTCAAAAGCGCTTAATTAAAAATAAACTTCATGTCACCTGGAATACGCTCACTAGAATATTGTGAATGCCAAATTAACGAAGACTGGCTAGAATTATTATTACTTTAGTAGTGTACGAATATACTTTGTTTACTAGAAAAGGCATGAATAGAACCGAAAAGGTGACAGGCGATATGAATGGCGGAAGACTAGCTGTAGGTACTCATATTATGAAGGATGAAATTAATATTTATCCCTAAATGTTTAATTTCAAGTAACTACAGTTGACCGCGTTTCATCGGTTGCTGGTCCTTGTTTAGTGCTTTGATTTTTATTTTCATTAATGACACTTTTCTAAGCTCCGACGACGTCGACAAACAAAGATTTCGTCTTTTTTGTTTCCTTTTAGATATGAATACCCGAATACCCATAACGACAAAGAAGATTTACCTAATAAATAATTTAATTAGACTGTATAAATTAGGACGAGGGGACGAATTTACAGTCGTTGACAAGCTTGCAAAGGAAATGATCATGCATTAAAATTCACTGCACAGTGAACTGTCAGTAGTGAAAGAACAACGGGGAGTGTGAAATCGTCATCGCGCTCAAACGAATTAAGAGTAATGCTCAATATTTGTTTCTTTTTCCCGCCCTTGAGACAAGTAAAGGTGATATAGCTCAGAAATACACGGCAAAAGGCAAACCCAAACATGTTTCTCTCATTAATAAGATATGTCTACAAACGTAAGCCTGTAACATTGACACGCTACAAGTATTTATTTCGGAGTTGTCAGTAGGCGGCAACGTATTAGAGCAACCACGTCGCCGGTGTAAAGCACTTTTGAAGCATCAAAGGGAAATTATGTATATTTATTCAATAAACTCTCAAAAATATTCAGTAAGGTCGCGAGAGTAACTGATGCGATTTTCCCCTCTGTTCTCATTTTCCGTCCCATATTTTTGTTTTCGAATTCACTGAATATTGTTTTTTTTTTACATTTTCTTGTCTTTCGACACATGAGTTATTTTCGCGGTTTTTACACAGCTTCCGAACGCGGTGAACTGCAAAAAGTTACAGACTACCACGTCTTACATGAGAGGGGGCGCTTATGACGTGTTCCTTAAACTTATGAAGTGGTAGACAAATACGGACGTCTTTGCCGCTAATGCATATTAAGTGAACTACTCCTAGTTTTATGACGACTAATTGAAATACACAGTTATTTTTTAAGCTTACCGAAAACTTATTTCTTTTGATTTTATCATTTTTTTTAACGTTTATAAAACATACATTGAAAATAACTTTAATAAACAATTTACAAAGTGAACCCTGCGTTCAATTTTAATTACAAAACCGATCACAAAATGTAATAAACAGCATACAATGAAAAAGGTAGGTAATTAAAATTGTGGAATGTCACACAGCTTTCGAGCTTAATTAATATTAATTAGAATTATTTCATACAAATGAGGTTTTTGTATTTAGCGGTTGATATTTATAATTTATTTTAGCGACCAATGGTACTTATCCCTACTAAATTTTTTAACGTGAAAGTTTTGAGTGAGAGTTTTACCGAGTAGTGTCCAAGTAGAAATCATCAAATGACGTCTTCCACTCTGGGCGAAGCGGAAGGGAGTGTCAGACTCTGACTGACTAAACCCATCCGTGTTCCTTCTAATGCCCTTTACGTTTCAGGGCTGCGGTGACTCGTTTTCTCTTTCGAACAAACCGCAACGCTAGTTGATTATGCATGAGGCTTGCACAGGAAAGTGAGGATTGAAGTAAGAAAAGAGAAGTCTATGATCAGCTGTGGACTTAGCTGATTTATTGCACATATGGACAATGTTCTTGATTTAAACAGCATATTTTCTTCGCTTACCTTTTTTCATAATATACATACAGTGTGTATTGATCGAACCTACATTTTTATTTTGTTGCATTGCATCGAACAAATATTTCATCTATCTATGATGCGAGTGAGCCCACGGGAAATAGCCAGTGATCAACAATATCCGTAGTACATTTCTTTTACACGTTTGAAACTGAAAAAGAAATGGTAAAGTATGGAGAAAATCTAATACCTAATATCCTGTGTTAAATTCACAAATCGTTCGTGGTTACGAGCCGTGAAATTTCTATATAAAAAGGGAAAAAGGAAATGCCCGCCGTGACTGTCAAAGTTTTGCGAGCCGCACCAAATCGAAGGTATCATATTCATGAGGTGTTATAGCCCAAAATGGCGGCTGCTGTCAAGACTACTTTTTGTTAATATTAGGTAGATTTTTACATATTTCAACGGTCGTTTTTTTTTTCTAAATGTCTACAAGAAATCTATTTTTGAACATATTGATGAAGACAATCTTGTGGGCGATGAGGGAAAGAATAATTTATTACCAATACTGTATAATAATATAATATTCATACTAACAACAAAACAAATATTCCTTAAAAAAATAAAAAAAATATATATATAAAAAGAAGACGACGGTTGGTGCATCACGCTAAAATATAATTGACTTAGTCAGAATAAGCGGCGAAGTAGATTGTCGTGTATACTCGTAGACATTACGTAAGTAGGTAGGTATTTAATAAAAACCAGACAATATCTACACTGTTCTTTTTAAAAACGAAACCTGGAAAACAGAATTTCAAAGCAATTGTGAAAAAAGTAAAATAAATATATTTTATCAATTACAGTAGTATCGTTACGAACGTATTTTAATGTTGACAAACATACGAGATATGAAGAAGCTAGAAATTAAAACCTCTTGCTTCTTCAGATAGAATAATCGTAATAATAAAACACGAATTAGTTAGTTCTAGATCTAATAACTAGAACCAAGTTTCTCCAAAGAATAAGAACAGTGTATTTTTTCTCAACTTACGACTTAGGTATTTTATAAACAAACTAAAGGTATTTTTTTTTCTTCCTAAACAAAATATAATAAAATTGACCTGTCAGCAGATCGTTATACTGAGCGGTAAAGAAACATAAAAACTTGGCAAATATTTATTTAATTTTTTGTATACTTTGCTGTTCACAAAAATACATATATAAACTCTAGCAGCGTTCTGCGGTTTTACCCGCGTAGTTCGCGTCCCCGTGAGAATAGGTACGGTGATAAAATACAGTATAGTATAAAGAAAACTTTAAAGTAAAAAATATACAATTGGCGACCTTATCGCATTCCGCGATCACTTCCAGACAACCTGGTATGGAAAGAGATAATTATCATATCTCTAACTTTTCCCGCGGTCAGGAACTGCAGCACTACCATGACGTCTTAAATCCATCATGATTCCTGTGTCAGAGAGAGACGAAGTTACACAAGACGAATAGCACTACCCCTTTCCCTCACACTGAATCATTATAGCATTGGCACTTTGTAGTACGGCTACAGGCGTAATCAGCCTTTTAACATTCCCACTGCTGGGACACAGGCCTCCTCTCTAGGAGAGGGAATGGGCCGTAATCCACCACGCGGGCCCAGTGCGGGTTGGTGAATGTCACATGTCTTCGAATTTTTTGGTTCTAGGACATGCCGGTTTCCTCACGATATTTTCCTTCATCGTTTTGAGAGCAGTGGTAATGAAGTTAATTACACAAAGTAATGCGCCTGGCTGGGTTTGAACCCGCGACCTACAATTCGTAAGTCGGGGCCGTTACCACTCGGCCACCACTGCTCCTACAGGCAATATTTTCGAAATAATAATTTATACTGATGTCACTTAGCGACATTGCACCTTTCTACCTCTGAAAGAATTCTCATAATCGCATCAGCACTTCATCATTAGCATGAAACGAAAATTCCCTGTGGTTTACTAAGGTTTGGTCTTTTTCCTTAATACCAATTTCAAACCATAAGGTACTAGAAAAGGTACGAATGTGCACCTTAAATGGGTTTTACCCTTATCATTCAACCTCCGATTAGAACGGAATTAATTGTAATAAGTTTAGAAACCTATTCTAACCAAAAATTTTAATGAATTTCATCAGATTCTTTTCGTTTTGAAGGTATCCTTGCCTTACCTTGTACAACAGTTATTTGCAATAATTATTGTTAGTTGACGTTATGAGTATGGCATTTCTTCCGTTTGTCATCTACACAAACATGTAGGTATATATGTCAATCAAACACATTTATACATTTTATGGATGGGAAATCATCAACTGACTTCTTCCGCTTGGTTGGAGCGGAAGGGAGTGTCTGTCATGTATTTAAATACTAAATGTTATGGATTAAAATAAATCAACGCTGTGAATGTGATGATTCTTCCAACTTCTTGCTAATGTGTTCAAGTGCCTTCAACTTAAAAGAGACCCAAATAGTTGCTATCTTGATGTTCGCGCGATGGAGCGCATACCAGAATATTTTTGTCAGTAGTTATCCCCGATAGAATGTTACTCAGCCAGGCGCTCCGAACAACCAAAATCAAAACAAACTTCCCATATAAAAGGCATAAGCAGCACAAAGTAGTGACGTCACTGAGTATCACGCCTAAGGTGGGCCGACCCTTATCACGGACCATCCGATTAGGCCCGGATTAACCGGACAAATGGAATGTGTAATTATCTCTAGCTAACTAATCGCATTCGACTGCGCGCAACGTGTATTGTAACACGATGTGTTACATATTATTGGTATATGTTGCAAAGGTAAGTTGTGATTTGCTTCTTACTTTGAAAGGAAAGATCTGCATTTCATTTCATTTCATTTCACCAACATTTCATCAAGGAGATCCATCTACGGGTTCTAAAGAAAATTAAATTAAGTATTTCAACGTGAACGATTACCAAAATGTAATAATTGTAGTCTCATCCAGTTAAACTAGAAACCGAACCCGATCCGAATACTGGATTCGTATAGGTATTATCGCTTATCACTTTTTCTAAAGAATCAGGTCTGCCTCTTTGGTCCAGCATTCATAAGCGCTACTGCTGAACGGTCCTGGTTTTTCTGAATTTTAGGTCAAACCAAGTGTATGAGTTCTCTGAGATTGGTCAGTAACAGACCGGAGTCTAGATTCGTGACTGGTTGAGTGAGTTATTGCCATCAACCAGACAGGAATCTCGGAGACATACTCCTGTCCATTACTATGAAATTACATATCGCACACTATTACATGGAACTTAAACAAAACGTGCGAACTGTTAGAGTGCCTTTAGGTACACCTTATCCTTTATGGACTACTGTAGTGATTTTATGGCAGTAATATTTCTGAGTAAAAGTTATTGGTTATGTCAAGATGGCCTCGATAAGTTAAGGTTCTCATTAGATCAGGTTTTAAATCTCCATATTAATAAGTCTTTCTAAAACACAGACAGCCCATAACATGCCACCAAAAACATGGAATTACTTTTGAAAAAATTACGACCCTAATCTCTCCCAAATGTATAATTCAGTGCCCACCATAAAACCAGTTTTTTATGTAGTCCATACACAAAACAAGGGTTTAATTAACTTTTGCTACAAAAAAACTGATCCTTTCAACTGAAATTAATATCGAACATGAATTGCGATTCATAAACAAACAGCTTTTTTTGGGAGATATCCGTTTTTTTTTTCAGTATGAAAATGTTCTCGGTACGGTTTCCCCATCATTACGTGTCCATACTGATTAACAGAAAGCCAATATAAATTAACGAGGAAACGGTAATGTTACCTTTTAATGTAGCAGCAGTGGACGCATGTCCGCTCACTCATATCGAATGTAAAATTGGTTTCGAGCGCGGCTTGGGGCGAGCGCGGCTAGCTCCACTCCAGTCAAGGGCCATCGCTCTACCCGTGAAAACAAACAAACTGTCGAAACCCAATTCATTTACATCCACACTTCATCCATTAATGATCTATTTAATTGTTTAATTTACCGTCCCGCTGTGAAACACCTTTGTTTCACGGTTTAACGTGTTACTCTCGTGCTTTTTTGTTTTATCCCTAGGGATTTGGATTTTGTTCCTAAATGATGACGGTAATTTCTTAATGATGTAGCTGACTGTAATTAAAAGCTTTTTGTGGCCTATGTTTTTGTTTACATTAAATATTTTTAACAGTGCTAATAAGGTTAGAATCAAAATATCTATTTCCGCGAAACACCAGAATTAATTATTCGACGAGCACAACAAAGAGTTTGTCGAACAACAAGCCAAAGTTTGCATTGTGTCGACGCCCTGAATCCCAAATTTGGCGCGAACTGAAGCGACCGCGGGGCCCTAGTCACAATTAACTCCGAACATGTTTCAATTTCCACTCTCGACTAAATACTAAATCCTCAGTTAATATTCTAGTTGGAGCTCCGCTTGAGACTCTTGGAATAGTTGCAATTGCTTTGACTTGCATCCAGCGAGGCTTTAAAGAACAACGGAATGAAGTTGCAGCGATGAGAAGCTGAGAAACTTATGAAAGAACGGTGAGGACTGCGCCGAGTTAATGTTCTCTGTACACTATTAAGCAAGTTGTAAATGACTGAAGCGGATACTAGGAGATAGGATCCTCTTTGAATTCAATCGGATTTGAAAGACAAAGATAACAAATCCTCTTGAATTCTACTTTCAAAGTCAACATTGAGGAGTCGGCGCCGAAAAGAAGGCTATTATGATTTCGGCGAAATGTTGAGATGGAGTTCAAGTGGAGTAAGTTGGTAAAGTTAATATCACTCTTTCACAGTCGAATAATTCTGCGCCTCGCGTGTCCTACATTACGACGACGTTTTTAGATCGGGATTAGGTTTGTGTGAGAGGATCGCGATGATTATGGAATATTCCCTCAAGGCGCCTTCATTGTAGCGGAATAGAAGGATGTCCTACAGAAACATTTACTGGGAGGAAAAAAGTTCACTGTGTAAGATTCACACTCATAATATCATCACATAACCACTTGTTTTCTTTTTTCAACACTTCGTCACTTTAGATCTCTAGTTCATTTAGGTAATCAGAAGCTTTAGAGTAACAAAGCAAATTAAAGTACAAGGATAGATCTAAAAACGAGTTTGGACTGGCAATCTGTGTACGCTTCATTAGAAAACAGTTTCTAATACTAATTACTGCCTGGGACTTAGTCTGCTTGGACTTCCGATTGAAATAAGAACTAAGATGTGCACATAACATTAAGTCCAAATATCCATCCGTTTAGTAGAAGTAGGATTTATATTCCTACGTTGCATAGAGCTTAAGGAAAACCTCAATTTTGGATAACACTTTTCATCTTACTTTTTTATTTAAGTTCCTTTTTCCTCAAAAACTGAGGTATTTAAACATCTATGATTTACACTTAAATTTTCAGGTCACCTTTAATCTTTAACACTCCAACAAAGCTAGATTCTCTCTGCAACAGAGAATATCCACACAACACACATTCCTTACATAAAAGTTTCCGGCAACAAAGATTCATAAACCTGTTCCGTCCTAAGTCTACAACAGCCGGGAAACATAAATCAGGTACGACATTACTCTTGAACGCACATAAACTTGTTGAAATTATGACGAGCTCAACCTGTGTAATAAGGAGGCCTTTGTTTTACTACTCGATGACACTCAGTGAGGCGGCTTGTGCGGAGTTTGTGGCCTACTGCAGTGTAGGGCTGGCGGTACCGCGTTTTCTTTTGACATGGGAAAACATCGTTACATAGTTCAAACAAGGAAAACAGAAATAAATTTTATAATTGGCTGCAATATTTACAGACAAAGACAATATTTTCTTTAAAAATCAGTATGAATGAAGAAAAAAAAAACAGTACAATTTTACAATATACGTAATATTTATGTTAGTATGTAGGGAACAGTAATTTTAAAAAAATGACACCCTTCACATTTTCATGCAGGATGTAGGTTGGACATCTAGATTAAATAAACAGAGATTGCTTTGAAAATTCATGGGAATTACAGTTTGATAAATATATATTTAATGCCCGAAATGAGATTCCGTAGACGCGTAGACCATGTTCGTAGCACGGAGCTACGCCGTAACGGAGTGTGCTACGAGAACGAACACAATTATGCGTAGGCGCAACTTATTATACGTTTTACATGTTTTTGGTTAATTGTTATAAAGCTAAGCTTCACGAAAGCACTAGTTAATACTGATATCGATTAATAATAATACCGACACCAACTTTGAGAGCGCTAGTCAAATCCTTAGCAATGCAGCAGATGGCACAATGAACCAGAATTTCAAGGAATCGCTGTCTCAGCTCCTAATCAATAGCATTGAATTCGAGAACAACGCAGTTTCAATTAATCAATATTTAATTACTTAGCTCAAACTTGGGAGAAACAATTCGATATTCATAAATTGGATACTATTTCATTGCGATTTCATGGAGCTTTAAACTACAATAAATGAAAAAGAAAATACATTTCAAGACATTTTTTACCATAAACTGGAATGATAAATATACAAAGACAACGGAGTTAAAGGGGAAAAAAGAAGGTCTTTTCACGTTTTACTGCAACAGAACTCGAGAGTGAGTGCTTATCTTTTAAAGTTGTCAGGTCGTAAATGAACGCCGTTGTGTACAAGCCTTGTACGTAAGTCAGTAAATAGGATAAAGGAATGTAGTAGAAACTTGGAATAAAATGTAAACACAAAGCTTAGCAAATGTGGTAGGTATGAGATAGATTATAGTCAGAAATAGCACGTAGTCTATTTTTTATCTTGGAAGTGTGTTCCCTTAGGATAATTTTCGACATTCATGAAGGCAATACCGCGTGCAGAAACAAGTGGGACATTTAATGTCATATGTTATACCAATCTATTTTACGCATTGTACAGTATGTCCCGGAAGGACGTGGTCTTATTTAAGGGTGATGTTAGGTAGCTGATATAATATGTATGTACAGTCAACAGCAAAAGTAGATGATCAAAATCAGAAATTCAATACTAATGAACGGAATTCGCGTCAGAACTATGTGGCGTCGGAGTGATTCAAAAGGATGTGATTGTAAATTATACCAAACATTTACTACTAGTACAGCTGCCATATATTCGTGATCAGTTTTGACTCCAAAACTTATAAACTCAATTCGTACCAGAACTAAGAAGTGAACTTTTTTCAAAACTAGTGAACAGTTAAAATAAAAAATTAAATGATGAAACTGATGCCACATAATCATTCGCGCACGTTTACGCGTTGCGCGTAGAGGCGCTAAGCCGGGATGAAACTCTGCTGCCGCGGCAAATTGCTGCGCAGCGGACGGAGCTCCGGCGGGATCTCACGGAGATATGGACACAGCGACTGTCGCAACCCAGCGCTGCGCACGCCACCATTGCGGTGATAAGTCCCCTCTTTGAGGAGTAGTTGGAGAGATGCTACGGCGTCCTCACCTTCCGCCTGACGCAGGTGCTCACTGGACATGGCTGTTTCGGGAGGTACCTGTTTCGGATACAGCGGGAGGATACGTCCGGGTGTCAAAACTGTGTGGATCGTCCGGAGGACATGGTGCAGCATACAGTGGAGGTCTGCCATGCTAGAGCCGAGCAATGCCGTGTCCTCGTCGAGGCGATCGGCGGCGGCGACCTCTTGCTTCTGGCCCTGGTTCAATCCGTGGTCAATCGGAGCAAAGGGGCATGGGAGGCAGTCACCTCTATTTGCAAAGCAGTAATACTATCGAAGTAGGAAGTGGACCGCGTGCGAGAGAGGGAATCTCATGCTCCAGCCACAGCAACAGAAGAAGGCGTCCCGGGCGTCGAGAAACGCAAGGCGATTTCCGGCCACCGTAGGAAAACGGGTCCCATAGGGTCAGTTCCTGCTAGGGTTGCGGAATTTGTTCGAAAGAGTCACTGCGGCCCTGGAACACAAAGGGCACATGAAGGATAGCGGGTGGGTTTTAGTCAGTAAGAGTCTGATACTCCTTTCCGCTCCGCCCAGAGCGGGAGAGGTCATTTGATGATTTCCCATGCAAAAAAAAGGCCACGTAATCATAAGGCAAATCATTCATCCATACTTATTTTTTAATTATTCCAGTAATTTGATTTGTTGTGTTTTACGAAAAAAAAACAGATAACATCAACAAAAACATTGGATAAAATATTTGAATATTTAATATAATATGCCAAATTGCGTCCAATTGAATCCCGAAAAAGGCATATTATGTTCTTTAAAAATCATATAATTGAAAAACTTTACTAGATTTTTCATTTTTTTGTAATCTGGCAAATGTTCAGAAGTATCTGATGTGATACAAAACGATAATTCAATAAATATTATTATCTTTGCATGTTTGTGAATTTATGTCAATGTTCAAAAGTAGCTGATGCGACACAAAATCATAACTCAATAATTTGTTTTACCAAGTCGGCTACAATATATTAAAACTGGAAGGTAGATTGATATTTTTATCTTTAGGCATAATTTATATTTATTTGTTGAGCTTAAGTCGCACTGTTAGCATTAATTATAAATATAAATCTACCTTCCAGTTTTAATATATTGTAGCCGACTTGGTAAAACAAATTATTGAGTTATGATTTTGTGTCGCATCAGCTACTTTTGAACATTGACATAAATTCACAAACATGCAAAGATAATAATATTTATTGAATTATCGTTTTGTATCACATCAGATACTTTTGAACATTTGCCAGATTACAAAAAAATGAAAAATCTAGTAAAGTTTTTCAATTATATGATTTTTAAAGAACATAATATGCCTTTTTCGGGATTCAATTGGACGCAATTTGGCATATTATATTAAATATTCAAATATTTTATCCAATGTTTTTGTTGATGTTATCTGTTTTTTTTTTTCGTAAAACACAACAAATCAAATTACTGGAATAATTAAAAAATAAGTATGGATGAATGATTTGCCTTATGATTACGTGGCCTTTTTTTCTGCATGGGAAATCATCAAATGACCTCTCCCGCTCTGGGCGGAGCGGAAAGGAGTATCAGACTCTTACTGACTAAAACCCACCCGCTATCCTTCATGTGCCCTTTGTGTTCCAGGGCCGCAGTGACTTTTTCGAACAAATTCCGCAACCCTAGCAGGAACTGACCCTATGGGACCCGTTTTCCTACGGTGGCCGGAAATCGCCTTGCGTTTCTCGACGCCCGGGACGCCTTCTTCTGTTGCTGTGGCTGGAGCATGAGATTCCCTCTCTCGCACGCGGTCCAATTCCTACTTCGATAGTATTACTGCTTTGCAAATAGAGGTGACTGCCTCCCATGCCCCTTTGCTCCGATTGACCACGGATTGAACCAGGGCCAGAAGCGAGAGGTCGCCGCCGCCGATCGCCTCGACGAGGACACGGCATTGCTCGGCTCTAGCATGGCAGACCTCCACTGTATGCTGCACCATGTCCTCCGGACGATCCACACAGTTTTGACACCCGGACGTATCCTCCCGCTGTATCCGAAACAGGTACCTCCCGAAACAGCCATGTCCAGTGAGCACCTGCGTCAGGCGGAAGGTGAGGACGCCGTAGCATCTCTCCAACTACTCCTCAAAGAGGGGACTTATCACCGCAATGGTGGCGTGCGCAGCGCTGGGTTGCGACAGTCGCTGTGTCCATACCTCCGTGAGATCCCGCCGGAGCTCCGTCCGCTGCGCAGCAATTTGCCGCGGCAGCAGAGTTTCATCCCGGCTTAGCGCCTCTACGCGCAACGCGTAAACGTGCGCGAATGATTATGTGGCACCAGTTTCGTCATTTAATTTTTGATTTTTACCGTTCACTAGTTTTGAAAAAAAGTTCACTTCTTAGTTCTGGTGCGAATTAAGTTTATAAGTTTTGGAGTCAGAACTGATCACGAATATATGGCAGCTGTACTAGTAGTAAATGTTTGGTATAATTTACAATCACATACTTTTGAATCACTCCGACGCCACGTAGTTCTGACGCGAATTCCGTTCATTAGTATTGAATTTCTGATTTTGATCATCTACTTTTGCTGTTGACTGTACATAGCATAGCAAAACATTAAAACAAAAATACTTTTAAAAAAATCGACTTAGATGTTCTGAACGAATGACTTATCAAACAGTCTGAAGGAATCTGGTGACATCAAATCTGTAATTGAAGTAAATTAAAAAAAAGAAAAAGTAAAAAAAAAAAATGCTACATAACTGTAACAAACTGGTTGAAAAGTCATTCGGAGTTTTTTAGTCGTATTTTGAAGTCGTTTTTTTTTAAACTAATTTTATTAGTTTGCTATTTCTTCCTCGATGTTTATCAAGTACCCAACATGACCCTCAAATGTGATCACACACTTCTGGAACATCCTGTATAATGCGTGAAATAGATGTGTATAATAAATGAGTTTTTTTAATTGCATTTTCATTTTATTGTATTTTATTAGTGCCAAATTGAATTTAACTGTATCGTATTTTTTGTTTGAATATTAATTGTATTGTATTTTCATATTACTGTATTTTACCACCGAACCAAGGAATTGACAATGCTATGTATGCCGTTGTTGTCATGTGCATCAGACCACTTATGAAATGTAATGTTTTAAATGTTGCGTATATTTGATGTGGCAATACTAAATAAATAAATGACATTAATTTCTTCCTTGTAAGGAAACATACTTCCGAGATAAAAGTAGGCTGCGTGCTTTTTCAGACTATAATCTATTTCTGTGCTTCTAGATTGGCTCAGCCGTTCTGACGGGATTGTGTCACAAATATTCATACACCTAGCCACTCTTTTGCATTTACCATAGTAGTTTTGTTTTGTTTTGTAAATAATGTACTTAGGGCGGTTTCTGAATTGCGTATTTGAAGTAGTGAGTTTGTCAAACTTTAACCTGACAACCTGTCATGTTTTACGTTACGTGTGTTTTGTGTTTTCTTTTTTGTGTATGTGTATTTTTTTGCTGTTATGTATGGCTTACAGCTATTAATACAAACGTAATAGTAAGGTAATTCACAACAAGCCATTATTATTTTGGCATTAAAGTATCATTTTACACGATCTTAACTCACAATACTCATTTCTGAAATTGGCTTTTAGTCAACGAGGTGGTAGTTCACCAACAGGAACATATTTCTTCAGAGAAAATGTCTTGGTGGTCCAGTGGTTAAAAGCGCAAATGCTGAGCTATGAGGTCCTGGGTACGATTCCCGGTTCTAGATATTGTGATTTCCCAATAGCAGCAGCACGGTATCGGGATTTGTACCTTTATTTACCATTCGTTTTGTTTGGTTAACAGCAATAAGCTCGCAGATTATTAGGAACTTCAGACTTAAGCATAACTGATAAAATGTATCCCTGTGTATGAGGTCTTTTGTTGCCCTTTGAAAAATACAGTCGTGTTATTATAATGATACTTCAGCTATTTTCTCAAGTCTGCTATTACACTTAATAACATAATCAAAACTAAAATCTCACCATAAGATTAGTTTAGATACTGATTAGCAGATTCTTTATTCAAATTTTCTATAGACAATTTCAATTTAAAATCTGCTACTCAAATTTTAGAATAATCATGACTAAGCCTACTTATATTTTATAACTAGCAGCCCGTCCCGGCTTTACATGAGTGGCCATTTATTTATTTTGATATACGCGTAGCTTATGTAACTCTAGGATAATTTAGCATTCGACTGGTGAAAGAATTCTCGAAATCGGTCCAGTAGTTTTTGAGTTTTATTCAGTGTTAGATAGATATATACAAAAAAAAACCACTATAATATTTTTGTAGATTGTATCTTAATTTACTCGTGAATACAATAAAACTCCAAAATGTAGAAACATTTCATGCTAAATAAAACAGGGATAACTTACCACATTTTCACAAACACCAATTCCCAACCCCCACAAAACTAAAACCGGCAATTTTCGTTGTTAATTCGCACTATCCGAGGCATGGTGTCGGCAAGCGTTTATCTTTGGCGAAAGGTCGCAAGGCGCGGGGCCGTCGGTCGCAGGTCCACGGATTATCCGCGGCCCCCACGCCCCCGGCCCCGCAGCCCGCCCTGGACGCAATTAACTCTCGACATGTTTCAATTTACACTCGCAAATACGACCGACAACCACTCTATTGTACCTATCGCGACCTAGAATAGGCCACCATAAATATTCACAAGTTCCTCTAACTTGTGACCGTTGCGATGTTGTTTTAGATAAATGCGTGAGGTGCGGAGTGTGTTTGTTTTTTATTAGCTGGTGGTAAATATGTCTGTGTTTATATATACTCGCAAAATATTATGTAAATCGAATTTATTTCACAATTTTATAATAGCTGCCACATAAACAACACAGACACACACATACAAGTCAACTCCAAAGACTTAAACTTAACTCGAATTTCAAATCAGTTTACAGGAAGTAGAAATCGTTGTAAATAGACGACAGAAAGCTTTGCAGAAATGTATGATTTTGCTGAACTTACATTCATGTAACCACTTACTTGCTCGAGTTCTTAGAACATAGACGGAGTTCCCAAATATTCATTTGCCATACGCACTTTATGAGATTTCTTTCAATTTCATTGGAAATTGGGGGTTGAGTGTTACTGGAATTTTGGGAATAATTTTAGCGTACAGCAACTTGTCCATCAGTGGTAATAAAACTGGTGTAAGTTGGCCTCCTATTCTATAGACACTTCTAACTACGTTAGGTCCGCAGGTCGAAGTATTACTAGAGTAGTAGTCATAGAGTACAATTATATAGATGTATAGTAGCGCGGGCGACTGTAGGGCGAGATGTAAGATATTTTTTAACCAACCAGGATTTTAAAAGACAAGAAAACAGGCAATTTTACTAGTTTATCATATCGGTAAGGCTAAGATTAATTTTAGGATTACAAAGTCATTCTGATTTAGGTTACAAACTAACGCACATATCCACCCTAAATATCATACCCAGCCTAAAATAAACAATGTGTAAACCATTATTATATAAAATCGCCCAATAGAAATCTTATCAACTGAAACGTTTACTGTCGCTACAGAGATGTAGAGAAGTATAAACAAAATATTAAGTGAATATAGGATAAACACCGCAGAATAGTCATGTCGGCACGGAAAGAATAAATGTCTAAGATAACACGAAATAATCTCAACAAGAGTAATGTTGTTCCCAGTTTATTTTGAACTTACTCCACAGTTTATTTGGGAACAAAATGGAACGGACTCTGGTTGGAAATTAGTCGTTGCTTTCTAATTTCAAATTATTATTTTTTATTCCACATGGATTTCGCCATTTGCGTTTCCATGAAACGAAAAAGTTATCACAAAAAGCATACACAAGTAGCGACTTACTAAATTTACGTTTCTCGGTATTCAGCGCACATGTTCCAATTTTTTTTAGGATTAAACCCTGACAAGTTTTATCTCAACACCCGATTACGCACGGTCTTATGCCACTAAATTATACTATAACAAACATAATTTTTCACATTATACCCTATTACCCATAATAAAAGATATTAACGTGCCTAAGTAATTACGCTCCCCCTTTTTATGAGAGCAGATAGCTGCGAAAATATAATCATGAACAAAAATAATTCGCGCCACAAAACTTTAATGGACTCAATTAGCGCTCGTTCCAAATTTCGCAAGTCAGAAAATTATTTTTAAATTTAAATGTATGGAACTGGAAAGTCCATAGTTTGTTATCCGAGGAGACAGCACACCGGCTGGAATAACACGACGCAAGGTAATCCACACGAGAATAACAATGTTTTCACTTTATTTTCACTTGTTTTTGCCCATTCCCACGAATGCTCCGCGGGGACAAATGGATACGACTGGGACCTTTGCCTTATTTACCGGCTGGTTTTCATAAAAAGTCTTTGCGTGCCAACATTTTTATTCCGACAACATTATATAAAACTTTGTGAATAATTTTATGATATGAATAATAATTTGCACATTCGCTTAATTAAGTTAATCGCGACTGGATTGCTGAATCGTGAAATATTACGCCGTTAACACATTTTAGTTGTTCTATTATGATTTCAGTTTCGTTTAATTTGATAACAGAAAGTGCATTATGGTGACACGATGGATTCATAATGATGGACGATGGATTCATAATGCAATTAAAACATCTATGCGTGACGTAACAACAACACTACATAAGTGCGTCGTCTAGTACCTATCCTGTCTGCATCGACGAGACTTCATTGGTACTCGTGAGTCACACGCCTAACGAACTTTTCACTTCAAAGGAATCTTGTATCACTGTAGTCACGCCACACATGCAGGCCGCGTGAACTATTCTGCCGGGAATGGCAGGGTTCTAGTAAAATTACTTTCACAAAGACCGTGCCGCACTGGACCGCAGCCATCATAATATGTGTGATATATCGCACCAAGTGTGCATTGTGATCTTGACACTCTTCGCTATAAAGTAGCCTATTATAGAATTATAAAATATTATCGTTGGCAACATTATTTATTCACTAACTATGGGCCAGTATCCACTCGTTATTATTCCCTTGGTAGGTATTTAAACATAAATAAATCAAATTCCGTGTATGATTACTGTCGAATGTGTTATACAATCCTAATCTGTGAAACAAGCTAACAGAATGTGAATAAATACGCGAGCTGGATTGACAAAATTAATTTGATCAAACAATGTAAATTAAACAGTCTGCGCACAAACTGGAACATAAATAGTTTGTAAGGTAGACAGTTAAATTAACTTATAAATTAACATTATTTGTTGGTAGTTACTTCAGTATTTATTTCAAAATTAACTATTCATAGTATTCTCCACACACTTTCCTTGGGGACCTTGTTTTGTTTTTTGACAACACTAGTATTTTCCTGCAGCCAGTCTCACAGTTATCTATAGTTACCTGTAGTCAGTTATTTATATTTTATAAGGGATAAAGAAGATACGCAGTGATAGTGTAGCTTTGTATCAGTGAAATAATTTTCATGATTGGACAAACCAACGAATAATAAAATACCCTCTTCATCATATTAGTTTAGATTAGAAAACCTCCTAAGTTTTTTTTTGCTGTTACACTACAGAACAAAAGATTTTTCAATCCAGAAAAGGCATGAGCGTCAATCACCATGTCAGTAATTTATACAACAGATATTAAGTATACATACACAATCATATACGGCAATTTCTCCAAACGGACCTGGTAATCTAGATACCTACTAAACGTCAAAAGCTTATCTAAATATCTCTCCAGCTTTTGCCCTAGGATTCTTAGTGGTCCCTAGGCCCAGAGCCCTAAACATAAATTATTTATAGTACGATACAATTGCTACCCTAATATTGTAGTGGAAACTTCAACAACACGAAACATAATAAAGCTGTTATTGTTAATTTAGTGGCTAGAGTGAGTTATACAGTTGAATCCGACTATCGAAGGGAGGTGAAAAATTCGTCATACTAAGCGGACGTCATAAAGAGCGTAGTCTTCTTTGTAAGGTATTTCGTGTAATAAGGAGGAACACCAAAATATGTTTGTTGTCGTATATCAATCAAAATATAACGAGTCAGAAACAAATTATTCATAATTTGTTTGATTATAATGAGGGACATGATTTCTCATATCCCTCACTATAACCTTTGCCGTTTGTTCACCGTTTGTTAAAGGTAGACATAAATTTTCCTTTTTGACCAAAACATAATGTTTTATTGGTAAACCGATGCACAAAGGGCAATGGAACGCAGTATTCGAGATTTAAAAATAATTTATAGAGGAGAACACCACGCTGCGCTCCAAAACAGGTATCATAGCGGTGGTCAGAAAAGCTGCCACGCTGAATTGAGACTTGGCGGGTCACACCGGCCGCATGCATAGTGACCACTGGGCAGTCTCCACGCAATGGGTGCCTGAGCATGGGAAGCTTCGCCGACGCCGGCCCAGAATGGCGGTGGCGAGTAATCTCAGCGCACACTGCGAAGGCTTATTCGAGGTGGCGCAAGAAAAGTGTGACTACAAGGATACGGGGGAGGCCATTTCCCAGCAGCGGGACACAATAGGCTAATAAAAAACGCACTTCATGAGGCTTCTGTATCCAGTTTCATCATAAATCATCAACAGCCTGTTGCAGTCCACTGCTGGACATAGGCCTCTCCAATTGCACGCCTCTTCGATCTATTTTCGACTTCTCGCATCCAGTTTCTGCCAGCCGTCCTGCGCAAATCGTCACTCCACCGTGCCTGAGGACGTCCTACACTACGTTTGCCGACACGCGGTCTCCACTCTAGAACTCGTTTACACTAACGGTTGTTACTAATCCAGTGGGCTATATCGATGATCTTGCTTCTCTGACGGATCACCTCATTTCTGATGCGAATCCAGTCCCATGATCATCCAGTTTCATGCATGTAATTAATCTGTTACACATCTCATTACATTTGCAATTAAATGAGTTCACAATAAATTAATTTAATGTAATAATTATTGAGTTTTAAATCAACCTTACCAAACCCAACAGGAATACACCATAAATTAATCGAAATCCGTATAAATGATTAAATACTCTTAAAAAGTGAATGGATATGTAATAACCATTAAAATTGTTTGATTCTGCTCAATTATAACTTTGATGAAATATAAGGTATAACCCTTGTTTATACATTCGCTCAACCGAAGGTTTCTGGCCTCCCAATCTAATTAGTTAAATCAAACAAAATTCGTTCGTTTCTATTGCTTGTTTTCCAGAATCAAGCCCTCTAATTTCGTGTAATCCTACATGACAACGATCCTGACGTGGTGGCCTGATAGTCGGAGGTGGTCCCATGTGGACAACCCAGCGGTAAAATACCACGTTATACCTATTACAAAAGGGAAACAGTGAACAATTTTACCAACAGCCCGTTTCCTAGTCCAAATTGTTCTGTAAAATGAATTTTATAATATTAAATACGAACGAGTACAAATCGATGTGAATTGATCTCACAAAACAGACGTTGGCTGTTTAGGGAATTGCCTCCAATCGAGTACACGATAAAGCAATAACAAATACAATAAATAACAATGTGAGGCCATTATTATTCTGAAGAGATGGTACTAGGGGATTATGGCAGCAAACGTGCGTCCATTATCGGAGAGAGACAGAGCGGTGGGTAATTATAACAATTATGACGCCCACGCCATGCAAATTCACGGTGCGTATGTGACTCACGTCTGGACGAAGTACCTGTGGGGCAACCGCTAGTCAGTTAATAATTCAATCAGTCAGCGTTTCCCAGCGGAGGGCCCGCTGTGCTTAAACGCACAAATATGCAAATCTACGTAGTCCTCCCGCGATACTTACTTACAAACTTTAAAATTGAATTGCGGCCAGTTTACGACACTGATAGGTGCTAGATATCGTTGTGTGTGAAGTTAACGCGGAAAAGAAGAAGCTTTACGTACTGAACATGAACTTCCCCTACTTCTTGTCGTTCCCTTGCTGCTGGTAATCGCGAACGGATAAGACGCGTCTCCAAGTCTCGCAGACTTCTGCAGTGTGTACCGCTCAATATATGCTGCTTGCAACAGCCTTCTAAATAGCGTATGTCCATGTTGCCAGTGTCCTGTCTTCCTTCTTTCCTTGCTTCCGATGTGGCATGGAGACGGAGCTATACAAGAATAATAAATAATAATAAATATTTATTATTTATTAATTAATTAGAAGAAAAATGATGATCGCAGTGTCTTAAAATTGCACGTTAAGCTGTTAGTCCTGCGCCTGATCAGTCTCCGGTTGTGTTGAGTTGTCGCCGCACACATTAATAAATGCACGATGTATCCGCGCCGACGCAATCGGATTGGAGGACTATTTTAACTTGAGAGAATCCGGTAGCCATCCTCTTCACACAAACAATCAGCTTGTATATTACAAGACTTCCACAAAAAGGAAGAAATGTGGCCTTTTATTTGCCCCAAATTCGCATAACAATATCGAAACAAAGTAACTACCTCACTAATATGCCACTGCGAAAGTGCGAAGATTAGTTTTCTCATAGAACATAATACAATAAAGATAACCCATCAAGAATACACCATTCATTTGTGTAGTGAATTAACTATTGTACGCCTGTACGGTCCTACCTTTGTTGTATTATATTAGCTATATTAAGATAGTAGGCAATTATGTCAGGACAATAGATTTATTGATTATTTGTATTCTTATGGACAGAATTGTTGTTTGTATTGATGGGATATGGGTATTAATATAAAGAACAAACATCTGCCAGTGGATTCCTCCGCGTTAACTTTATACTAATGGTACATCATGACACGAGCAATGAAAACTGATCCATTATAAGCAATATCCACTAGTCAATTGTGATGTCAAATATTTTACGGAACGGCAGAATGTGTTAATTTGGCGAAATGTTTTGCAATAAAAACTTTGAGCGATATGGAACTCCAAGACATCAGGCGATACGCGAGTAGGTAATTTAGTTGAAAAATAAAAAAAAAAAACACTGAGAGAGCAATATGGAATATATGGAGCAATTAGAAACAATATTGCCGGAACAGTTGCTATATTTTATTAAAATTGCTCCAGATTGCTCCCCTAATTGCTTCAGATTGATACATGCTCTTGCCAAGCAATCATTATTCAAAAAATTGCCCGTGTGGACGCGCCAAAAGGAAAAGAAAGGAGACATGAAAAATATGTAATGCTATATTCTATCACCCCACTCCTATCAAGACTCTACACTCGAAGTTGTAGACGAGTATCTACCTGGGACAAACGGTCCAGTTAGTTAAGGCTAACTTTGAGAAATAAGTCAACCGTCAATTCCGACTCGGCAGGGTGGCTTTCGGGAATCTGCGTGTTATGTTCTCATCTCACATACCATAGCCAGCCAAAAAAACCTGTGTGCTGCCAGTGATGACGTACGGACTTGAAACGTGGTCGCTCACAATGGGCTCCATCAGAAGGATAAAAGTCATCCAAAGGGCAATGGAGAGGGTGCCCCCTCTTCATTCCCCTCCCACAAAGTGGACCGATGAACTGGCGAAGGTCGTGGGTAGACGATGGATGCGAGGACGAACTGTACCGGTTATTGTGGCGACTCTTGGGGGAAACCTATGACCAGCAGTGGACGTCTTTCGGCTGTTATGATGATGATGATATTATATGTATTTCATTCATACAAATCTGTTAAGAGTACATGATTAAATACCATATATATGTACAGACCTCCACAAAACTTAACGCCTATATTCCCCAATTGGCTAAGCAGATGCATCCACATGGCATGGTTCGCAGTCCGATAACAACCGGGCACGAGTCAAAGAGGTGTCAGCATAGAAGGCGGTGCCCGCTAGGGCCAGTGCCTATCTGAGTGCAGAATTTATTCGAAAGTGCCAGCGCGGCCCTCGAACGCAAAGGGCTTTAGGAGGAACACGGATAGGATTTAGTCAGTAAGAATCTGACACTCCCTTCCGCTCCGTCTAGAGCGCACACAAAAACGGTGCACCCACAATCATCAGTCATGTTTTGTAAAGTATCACATAATTCCAGATTTAAAAAAAAAACCTAATACTCTATTAAACTAGTACTCTACTAAACTTATCTATTAATCTTAGAGAGGAGGCGGCGCTGAGGCTTACTGCAGCTTTGAATTACTTGGAACTGAAGGGAGTATTATTCGTGTATTAAGTGAGCGTTCTCCAACTGTATCGTACATACATGCATATGTGTTTAAGAACATAATACCTACCTGACCCATGCTAGAGTTTGTATTTTAATTTTACGTTAATTTAGTTGCTAAAGAAAATTGCCTCCTGTAGCTGTAGGAGAACACAAAAATTAAACTATACGTTTACAAAAATGTTATCCTAGATGAACATCTACATATTTTTGGATGTCTTTTATTAATAAGTAAATCATCCTGCTGTCCTAGCCTCATGTTACCTAAATGAGGATTTAATATAAAGATTACTTGACTTGTATCGAAAATCTACATGGATAAATACTAAAAAAGTAATATTTGTAAACAAAAAATTTTTTTTTTCAAAATGTACAACCGATTTCCAATTAAAAAGCCTAAAAATCATAATATTTTAGTTCCGTAAGTCGGTGGTTTTATTTCTTCATTTTTTGACACTGACTTCTGAAAGTTTTTTTTTTATACTTTCTACTGTTTTATTTATTATTCGATGGTATTTTTAAGTTTTAATTTTTCACTTTTTAGTGTTGATACTCCACAACTTAATTAAAATTCACATGTACGCACCCCTTCACAGCATACCGGAGTGAGTTATGTTATGAACTAGTGTAAACAATAATCGGACATGCGATTTCACCAAACCTCGTCTATTTGATATCATTTACTGAACAGTTCCTTTGCCTATTTCCGAATAAATTCTTCATAATTTCTCTAAATTGAAATAGGACTCTCCGTGAAAATATCTCTCTTCCAAAAAATACCCAAACCGCATCAAGTGTGCCTATAAAATTTGAAGAGTTTCCTCTATTCTCCGGGATCCCATCATCAGATCCTGACTTGATGACCATGATACCGCAAAAGGAGTATACTGTTGCAGACAATGTCCATAAAATTAGATGTGTGCCCATAATTTTCCTGGGATCAGATCCTGATTTATTTATACCTCCCATCGTTAGCTCAGCAACATGAGATGATAATCCATCATCTGCCTAGCCTATTTCAACTATGTATTTATGTATATTGAGTTCGATTTCCAGTAAAATCTGATTCAGCTAAATACCAGTATTTTACATGCAGCGACTGCATATCAAACCTGCCCGGTACTTCTTGGCAAGACTGCAGTTAAGCTTAGTGTATTCTGACAATCCGTAACGACTGCCAAAGATCTACAAATGACAGCCGGGATCAACAGCTTAACGTGCTGTCTGCACGGAGGAATGTTAAGATGGTCACCCATCCACAGACCAACCTTGACAAGCGTTGTTTAACCTTGAAGTTTGACCAGTGCAGCTATTAATTATTAGCCATGAAAGCTTTCATGATATGATAATTACCAGGCACAAATATCTGAATTTTGTTAAAAAATATATGAAAAACATTGAATGTACCTAGTGGGCTCAGTGGGCTGCCCTCGATTTCCTTTTTCTCTTTTTTTCCATCCATTCCATCATCAGATTCTGTCTTGGTGACAATGGGACTATCTCAAGAAGGAAGGACGCTTTCGAATAAAAATTAATTTTGAAAATTGGTCCTGAATTGATGGAGAAATCGGTGAACATACATTAAAAAAAATACAAACAGTCAAATATCAGCTCATTTTTAAGCAGTGGCGTAGCTTGCCTTAGTTGGGCCCTGTATCAAAATGTATTGAAGGGCCCCCCAACAACATAGTTTTTATAAAATAAACGAAAAATGCTCCAACTGATTAAAAATAACAATATTAATTTGGAAACAAATCATTTTAGTTTTTTTTTTTTTTTAACTAATCTGAATTATATATTATTAATTCGGTGTATTGTTTTTTGCACAGCACACACCAGTTATATTAAAAAATGTTAATAACATATAAAACATTATGGATTTAGGATGTTTTGCATACACACATTCGGGGCCCCAGTAGCCTGGGGGCCCCGTATAATTGATACGGCTGATACGGCGGTAGCTACGCCCCTGTTTTTAAGTCAGTTAACAAGGAATTAAATCGCCTCAAAAATTGAGAAGTTTTACGTTTTTAAGTTGTTCTTCTATCAATGTCACACCGTAGTCTAATTGTCGCAAACCGTGGTTTGTACTTGATCACTATGGCATGGCTTGCGAGTGACGTCACATGCATTTAGAGCAGTTACTGCTTATCGTAGATTTAAAAACTCTCATTACTCTTGGTGTTTGTTTATTTTTCTCTAAGTTTTGAGAAATGTAATTAAAAAAGATCAGAAGGATTTTTTTTAAGTTTGTTCTTAGTAGGTACTCTACACCATCCCACTAAATTAATCATTTAATAGCCTACTGATTCCAGTTATTCTGAAAATGGTATTTTTCGCAACAAATAATTCGTTTGGCCGATTCAAATCTTTAAAATAAAACACTGACATTAGCCTCGATAGCATCAGCCCAAAAACTTAGTAATTAAAATCACCATCAAAACACCACTTTCTATAAAAAATAATCAGAATTCGAATAAAACAGGTAGCAAAATGTTCAAATTACAAGTAATAAACCCATTATTAGATATGGCAAGATATCAAAAAGCCATAATAACGTAACGTCTAAAGTTGTTGTAAAATTTTATGTTACGACCCTGTTTCAGGCAAAACGAAACTTTTGTTACCGATACCAAAGTTTATGTGTCTCTACAGGTATACGCAAGTACTTGTATGGATGTGTATTTACTAGTGATGGGGCGACTAGTTGTCGACTATTTCGGAAAGCCGACTATTAAAATTTGGTAACTTTTATGATCGGTGACTAGTTGGCGATAACTCGTCAAGCAATGCACGTAGTCGGCTCTTAATGAGCTGTAGGTAAACAAGAAAATTCGCCTGTACTGCTTAGAAAGTACTGGCTATATAAAAAAAACGAATTATAATAATTTGAGGATGTAAATCTGTCTTACAAGAGCAGTGCGCAACACGAAACTATATATACATATTTAATAGGTATGTACCATATAGTCAACTAGTCCGTAAAGCTAGACTATCCGCTATCCGGCTACATAATTATTTTATCGGCGATTAGTAGGCGGACTAGTCGCCTAGTCCGCCTAGTTAGCCCATCCCTATTATTTACATACTGGGGTAATAAGGAAAAACACGGCACAGCTTGGAAATTATTAGCGAAGTTGGGATTTACGTAATAGGTTAGTAAGTATGTTGTTGTATACAGACTACGTTTGAACCTCGGGGAGATCGGTTACGTTCACGTTTGTGATTGATGGTTCTTTAACTTTTATTAGTTACCTAATATAAACCTCATTTTTTGCTGATTTTCTTTAGGATTTGGGAGGTCCGATACACGAAACCAGTTTTATAAACAAGGCTTAACTTACATCATTTCTCATACTCCACGTATGAGAGTAATAGTCCTTAAAATCAAAATCAAACGTCATTTATTCAAACTAGGCTGAGAGACAGGACTTTTTGAATGACAAATTTTATATGAAGATAGTCCCCCAAAACGCCCACCCGTCACCACTTCCTAGTTAGCTGGGAAGAAGAAGTGTCGCAACAAACTCCCCAGCAACACATCTGTCTGTTTCTTAGGGATGTTTCCTGTGTAAAAAAATATTGGACACGTATTTTTTCCTTTATAAAATCTATAAAAACAAACTAAAAGATCAAGAGTGGGGGCTTGTGACGTCACGGCTAGGTAAAAATTGTAGCGAGTAGTACGTCACACGAAGTTTTAACGTACTGTACTGTCTTCGTTTTTTGTGTACGTGAAAAAAAGAAAAAATACTTGTCCAATATTTTTTAGCAATCTATCTGACGGACTAATTAGATTTTTTTAGTCAACTACCCTATTACTTACGTCACACTTAACCTTATTTTTCAAGTAATTTCCTCCAACTCGACTTCACTTAAGTAATGAAAATGAATTGAATAAGACGAGATGAGGTTCCTCATACTGGAATAATATGGACCTTAAGTGATACAAATATTTCACCAAAGATGGATTGCAAGATTCAAGATTCAAGATTCAAGATTCAAAGCATTTATTTCAATTAAACCCTTTACAGGCACTTTTGAATTGTCAAGTCGAAAGAGGTGAAGCTATCTGCACGTTCCAAAGCGTAGATCTCTATGGAGAAGAACGTGCAAGAAACTCCACGGACACTCTTTTAAATTATGTTCTGTATTACTTAACCTTGGTTACATCCTTGGTCGCTTCTATATGTGAGGACAATGCAAAGAAAAAAAGGACTATAAAAACAATTCAAAGTATAAAGATTAAAACAAGTCAGTGGCAGTTAAGAGGTGACCAGTCTCAACCGACGGCGCCCGTTCACGAACATGACGCGTGTATTGGCACCATTTAGCTCAACCATTTTGAAGGGAACCGAATGATCCAACACACACGCCACCATCAGCGAAACATTTGAGCGAGCATGACATGCTCTCAACTGCCATTTTAGTTCAAGTCACAAAGTAAACTATCACTTATCACATGTAAATGGCTCCATGGTACTCACATTTACAATATTTGAAAATAAAATGCTTCTACATTATACAAAACTATGGTTTACAAAAACCAAGCAAGTAAAAAACAGAGATATTAAAGAGTGAGACAAAAAAAAGGGCGAGCATCTCTTCCAAATATAAAATCCTAAACTTAAATCCTAAATTGCAACTACCAAAGCAACTTGTAGGTACTGAAAATAATATCGGCTTGCTTAAAATACCTTTAGGTAATAAAAGGTAAAAGCTAGTGTTTTCCCAAAAAAATACAATCGTCTCCTAAGTCCAATCTATGTATATCTGTAAATAAAATCTTCAAAACCGGTTAAGCGAGTTAAACACCAAATCGTGATGAGAAAACTCACCTTTCACATTAAAATATAATTTAGGACTATTTACACATAGTATCAAGTAAATTACCAAAGCATGTAGGTAGATACTGGATAAAAGTAGTTCAATTGTTAAAAAAACATCAGTAACAATAATCATCCCTAAAAACACAAGGAGTGTAAAGTGCTTTATGATTTACATTTCTTGAAATATTTAACATTTAAAAAGTTCACGAAAAGAAAATTAAAATCAAATATGGTGAAGAAAGCATTCAGGTGGAGCACTTGTTAATTAAATTCTAAATTAGAAGATGAAAGCCTTTACAAGCTTTTTGTTTTGGCACTTCATAATTATTTTATAATTCTCAGCCGATATCAATAAACGTTTTGTTATGCTTATGAGATTTAAATATAAGCTAAGCTTTATATACGGGGTTATTTAATAAATAATAAAAGCTCAATAATCTTTATATTTTCCTTTTTTTTCTACAGCGTTTTCCTTAATGTACATATGTATAATACCCAACATCACCCTCAAAAATGACCAAGCACATCTGGAACACGCTTCTTTTGCTGTCTATTTGTATGACCGTGACGTTCTTCTAGACTCAGTAAGAGTTTTGGATAAACGGTTTTTAACGTTAGTTTAAGGATGTGTCCCGGAATTATTAACAGCCCTGTTTATAACTACTTTTTAACCATCTGTATACGTAGTTTAAACACTGATGCGCAAATTCTAAAGAAGTTTTTAAACTAAGCATAAGATTCGATTTTTATGAATAAGCCTAAAAATGTGTGTAACAAAAAAAAAAATTGATTGAGTCAGGCGTTATTTTGCGGAAATCCATTTTAAATTTGAAAATGAAAACAATATATCTAGTTTTAATTTCCGCGAATATTAGTGGGTTGCAGGTATGCACCTCCCTCCCGCCCGCTATATTATGCACATGCAAGATTACTAGGCAAATGCAAGGATTTTAAGCACATGCAGGAAGGCAATGCAAAACCCAACACCATTACCGACACGTGTTTCGCCTCTCCACGAGGCATCCTCAGGGGACGTGTTGACTCGCTGACCGTTGAGTTGCGACTGAGAAATTAGTTTTTTTTTTTTTTGGAATTGACCACTCGCAGTTCAGCACACTAAGGCTGGTTACTGCTTAACCGGACAATGCTTAACCGGTGAGAAATTAGTACAAGGCACCCCCCTTTTATACCCACAAACATACGCAGTAAAGGGGAAGAAACTAAATTCGTCTGGTCATTCAACAGTGCAAAATTATTATTATTACTATGTTTCAAAATCTCTAATTGTTCCAAAACACACAGCCGGAAACCCTTATCACAAACATGTAGTATATTAAAACTATTGTTGTCGCGCAAAGAATGGCCGGTATCAATTAGATGTCTCGCGAAATTCGATTTGTCCGAATGGCCATTTCACACACATATAATAGCATACTTACACATAATTAAGAAATCGAAGTTTTCGCAATTAGCAGAACCTTGCGACACAGAGGCGACTCCCAATCTAATCAGATTATCTATTCCCTAAATGCACTGCTTTAAATATTGCGTAAAGTACGTAATTAACCTATAATATTCCCACAGGCTCACTGTCAGCAGTATCACATCTTTGAATTTTTGATCATGATCGTTTTCTTAAAATATTTTCTTTTACACTTTTAAATGGAACTGAGTTAATTTACACGAAGTAAAGTGTGATTAAGATCACATCAAGAGTTAACCATGCAGGCATGTCCTTGAACCTAAAATTCGAAGACATGTGATACCACCAACCAACCCGTACTGACTTATACCTGTGACAAGGAAGCCTGCCCCTCTCCCAGCATCAGTAGCAGTTTAGTCTGATTTATACTTATGTTTTTGTAAAACTAATTGCTTGGGTTACAACTCACCACTCGCTACTGAGACAAACGTTGCACTGCTGCAAATATGGCCCACAACAGGACCACAATTTTAAAACAATCGATCTGCCTAGCCTTTTCCCAACTATATTGGGGTCGGCTTCCAGTCATGCCGGATTTAGCTGAATACCAGTATTTAACGTGGAGCGGCTGCCTACCAGACCTCCACAACCCAATAACTGGGGAACACGGCACTTCTTGGCAAGACTGGTGTCAAATTTTCTGGCTTCTGACAATCCGTAACGACTGCTAAACATCTACAAATGACAGCCGGGACCAACGGCTTAACGTGCTTTCCGAGGCACGGAGGAAACTCGGTATGTTAAGATGGTCACCCGTCCACAGACCAACCTTGGCAAGCGTTGCTTAACCTTGAAGATCGACCTGTGCGGCTGTTATTCTTTAGCCACGAGCTCCTCCCACAATTTTAAAACAATAATTTTATTAATAGTTTCCGTATACAAAAGCTCAATATGTCATGAACATTAAAGCCCCGAGTACAATAATGTTCCGTAATTTTCGATACTTAACTAACACATCTGTCAAGGTATTAGTCGACAGATGACAACTATTTGTACTTACCTCTCTTGTCTCCATTGTACCCTTCCCGGGTTTAAAGCCGTCGAACAATGCGTAAATGTATACACTGTGATATTTATATAACGTTACATTGTACATGTAATTAGAAACCTGGCGTCGAACGATTGGATATCAAACAGTTTTCGACGAAATATTTTCTAAGATCTGATGATGTCAGTCAGTCAGAAATCACTGACTCGTAAGTTACAGGCCCCACACCTAGTTTAGGAGTCAGAGTACCTACATACATATTTGTGACCTTGTAATAAGCCTATATGTTCATATTTTTATGATGGAAATGCTGTTTTTTTTTTGTGTGAAATAAATTTATTATTATTATTTATTATTATATGTTTGTGGCTTCATACTGGGCCAGAAATCGCTCTGGACAGAGATTATGAACTAAGCAAGGGAAGCCACTGACCAGCATTGGGATGCCAATAACCCATAAAAAAATTCAGGCCTTGTATGAAAACTAAAAAACAAAAGGTATTCCAAAAAAAAAATAAGTTCATTTGATTCTTAAACTTTTCATAAATAGTTCGGTTAAACGTTCGAAACACAAAGGCGTTAAATTTTAAAAACTCTATCAAAGAAAATACCAAAGGCTTGGTGATGACACATCCAGAGGCAGCCTTCGAGATCCAAAATTCTGAATTTAAAATTTTCAGTTATTGGATTATGAAAGAAAATTTCAGAATTAATTTCTCCAACTTAAATCTGTGGAGTAATCGTTTGAAACATTTGATGGAGGAAAAAAGTGCATAATCAGCGCTTGCCAGGAGGCAGAGTGCCAGAATCCTGTAGTGATAAATCTTGAAGGCCTCCATTGAATAGAGACTCGTGCGAATTATTAACGCCCCATTAGTCTTCGCCCAACGTCTTTATTTGTACAGAGAAATCTTATTGAAATGCCTATCTGTTACTTGGAAAATTATAAAGGGCTTATCGCTACGGCGAGCCGAGTTCGGCTTCTCGGCTCCAATGTCGTATAAATCAATTTCGTTGTCACAGTCCTTTGTTGTATTTGAGCTGGGAAAATGCATCCGGGATATATTTAATATAATAAAAAGATATATCCATTGTATACTAAAGACCTTATTATTCTTTAATGCTATATTTTAACGGAAAATTGAATCACTGAATAAAGAACGAGAGTTTATTATTATTATGCTCATGCACACAGAAAATTATGATTTTGCACACTATTAAGTTCAGCTGTCTCCTTGTTCCATTTAACTTTTACAACAATAATTTCAATACATATTACCAACTTTTTAATCAAAATACATGCTTAGTGTGTAGACCTAACATATTAATTCTCAAAAAAGTCTCACTCCTTCGTTTGAATCGCCTAAATAAAAATTATAAAACCTTAGTCCTTGCATTACATTAGTATTTAATTTAATCTCTAGCAGGTAACTGACAGTGGGTTACTTTCTTGTATTCAATGTATTTGTCAGTTTTCTTCTTTTGAGAGGGCCCCAGGCCTCAACCGGTTGAGTGGAACCGGCGAGAGATGTCGTCAGGGTTCGGTTCTGGGGCCGCCCCTGTGGAATATCGGTTACGACTGGGTGCTGCGCGGCGAACTCCCCAGTGTAGCAGACTACGCTGACGACACGCTGGTTCTGGCACAAGGGGGTCACACCAGGCGGTGGCCGAGTTGATGATACGCGGTGTTGCGATAGTTGTTGACAGAATCCGGCAACTGGGTCTCGAGGTAGCCCTGCACAAGTCCGAGGCCATGTGCTTTCATGGCTCTCGGAACCGGCTACCATCGGCATCCCAGATAACGGTAGGAGGGGTTCACATTGATGTCGGGTCGACGATGAGGTACTTGGGTTTCTTCCTCGACAGCCGGTGGAACTTTGCGTAACATTTCCGACGTTTGGTTCCCAAACTGGGGCGGGCCGGGGCTGCCTTCAAGCAGCTCTTACCCAATCTAGGGGGTCTAAACGCCTCATGCCGGAGGCTGTATGCGGGGTTCGTGCGGTCCATGGCCCTTTACAGAGTGGGCACTGTTACTAAAGCGATTGCCAGCGCGCTACCTGGTAGCGTCCCTAAGGGACTGTTAAATTCGGCGTTCCTCAAGGGAGTATCGTGGGTCCTTTATACTTCCTTGTTTATATGCCTTTGGTTAATAATATGATCCAATTGATCTAGAATCGGACATAAACTAAACAATATTATTCATTATAGACTGGCTTAAAATGAATAGTTTAATGATTAACATAGAAAAAACTAAAATAATGAATTTTAAAATACGATCCCGACGTACGGGTGGTACCTTCAAAATTCATTACCTAGATACCGGTACTGAGGAAACTGAAGGAACAACATTTCTAAATATTGACGACAAAGTTATTGGGATATTTGGAATATCAAATTGATCAAGTATGCAAAAAGCTGGGTCAGTTTTCATGACATTTCACAGTTACGTTAGCTCTCAGTACGGTAACGTAAGAACGTTACCGTACTACCCCGCTATTGGATACTGTTACCCCAGAATATTACAATATTCTGGGGTAACAGTATAGACAAGGAGCGCCCTGTTGCAGCGTTTTTGAGCAATAACAGATTATTGCTCAAAAACGCTGCATCAGGGCTATATTTAACGTGCGTGAAACTGACTCCTGTAAGCCATTTTTTTTTAATGAATGCAGTTATTAACACTGCAATTTGTGTATATATTTGAGATAGCAGTATTAATAAAAAATAATATAAACATCAATAATTATAAAAGGCGTTTACGGCGTAAGGACAAATTGCGCCCAGTAGCTAACAAGACTCATCTCATGCATGAAAGTATCTTCTGTGCATATTCCCTACTAGAATAATTACGGAAATGAAAAAAATTAAAATGCTACTATTCTATTAAAGACTTTCTATCAGACCAATCACTGCTACAATATAATCCCCCTCAGTCATGATGCGTTCGGTGGCGCACGGATGTGTACCTACTATGATTCGTTTCGTTTTAATTTTATCCTAATCTTACATTCTATGTGAAATGTTATTAATTTTTAACTATAATGTCATTTTAAATTTCGATTCAATGCAAAATTCGTATGTTAACAATTGTATGTCCAAAGGGCGGGACGTAGCTGTTCACAATTTAAATATTTAAGACCTGTATTATGTGCCTACCTATGATCCACAATAAAGATATTGATTGATTGAGGATCATGGCCATTCGGCTGGTCCGGGGATACCGCACGATCTCCGGCGAGGCGCACTCCTCGAGCCTCCTTGCCGGATTGCTGCCGTGGGATCTGGAGGCGAGATCCCTCGCGCACGTTTACGCGTTGTGCGTGGAGGTGCTACACCGTCGACGCGCCGCTGCCGCGGCAAATTGTTGCGCAGTGGATGGAGCTCTGGCGGGATCTCACGGAGGTATGGCGACAGTGACTGTTGCAACCCAGCGCTGGGCACTGAGGAATTAGTTTTAAACTATTAAGGTGTTTGGTTCTAGATACAAACAAGTAAAAGGTCAATAAAAAGTAAATATAGGTAAAAATCAGACTTTCCTTATTGAGAAACATCTATCACAGTAAATAGCAGCTAAATTAGATCGGTAGTTCCTAAGTCCGGACAGATCGTTTCTTGATGACTGGCAATTCAATCCCTGGCTATCTGTAATGGCCAGCTGCCAATGTAATGCTGTCGGTGAGACACGGCACGGATTAGTGCCAAAAATCAATCGGTACTTTCTAAACTCTTTGGGTTTTTCCACCTAAATGTATCTTTTTTGTGTTTGACTGCGCAGAAGTGAGATACTGGACATTCGTAAGTAGTCAATTAACTTTAGGATTTTAACCGTGTGTACTGCTAAACAAGTGCAATCAATACGGAGGTATGGGTATGTGGTATATTTTGATAGTTTTCCAATAATTTAAGATAATGAGCTGGTAAATCCTCGTGATCTTCTATTCTGGTACCTCGTCAAATTGCCTAAACAATGACTGCTAATTATTGAAATGAAAACTTTCCCTTTAATACATATTAACCACCACGACATAATCAAAAACATTTCGCGTGATCGCAAAACCGATATCCTAAATGACCATTTAAAAGTTTGAGACATTAATTTATTTTGGCAAACGCCTAAACACGGGCTTAAAGTAGGTGTTCCATAGAGTCTCGGTATCGAGGCCATTCCGCGCCATAACTTATTCCTTACATTATTTATTAGCTTAATTTCTAGTAGTCGTTGTAAATAATTTCCAAAGTAAGACCAGCTGGATACTTTCGGATTATAAGCTTTCGAAACTGTTTCACAAATCATTGGCTTCCAGAAGAGGGTTATTAACCGGGTAGAAAAAGGTGTAGGTAATGAAAATTGGCAGCTATTAAATATTCATACTGATTGACTTTAAATACGGATTTTCAATTAATCGCTAGCGTTTCATTTGAGGGATTTCTTTACAGCGTGGCTTTATAATTTATGAACCAAACACCAGCCATGACTTAGTGAGCAGTTATTTGTGTTCTATTGTTAAAAAGAAACACCTATAAATGGAAATACGGAACCATGTCATAAACAACACAAGCTCAACAAACCGCGACCTCTACTAATACTTAATACGTCAAATTATAGTCGGTCCGTTCTCAGTAGGCAGAGATGCAGCACATAAATTCGACCAAATGCTTACCCCGGGGCCTCGTACAGTAACAGGTTGTAAGGATATAAAATATTTAATGGCAGACACTACTCACAACAAAACGAAGCGGAATCACGGAAAAAATAGTACAAGAACTCTATAAAATGAAACATCACAAATCTTTGTTGTTAAAAAAAATAAACTAAACAACAACCCATACTTACTTCGAGCAAACCACAAAAGAGATCATTACGAAGAAAATTGAAACAGAAAATCTATTAAAAGGACGGTCGTTGACCAATGAGAACTACCGACGCACAGCTCCGTGTAATTTTGTTTTATAATAATTGAAAAACAACATTTCGTCTCTTATCAAATGAACAAAAACATTATCGTAACGCGCCCAATGTAATTTGGAATAATGTTTTGTGTAATGGGTCTGTTCTGCAAAGTACTGTGGAGCGCAGTGGGCTTTTTGCCGAATTTCCCACGGCCCAGCGCTATTACAAGCAAAGCAATCCACAAAAAGATAAATTGTGAGTGAATTTATTACAGCAGAGTGCTCTCAGCAGGACAGATTTTCTTAAAGAACACTCAGGTACTTGTTTTTTATCGTGTTTTGTTAATTTGTTGAAAAAAAATTTTTGACACGTTTTTTATCTTAGCCGCAAATGTTCCGGGGAACGTCCTTTTTGCACGTTTATCATGGTCTTGCTGTGATTGTTGTTTATTAATTTGGCATTATAAATAAAATTGTTATACGTATTTCTTTCCAATAATAACTATATAATATTGGTATGGTAATATAATAATCGTTAAATCAAGTTGGGAACTATCATTTGAATGTAATCTAATGCATATAAGCGCATAATTAATCCATTTTTAATTACGGCCATTGTTTTCAACTCGGTCCATCACAATTTAGGACACCATGTTGCTATCATTTTTGTTTGGTTTACGTATTCTCTACCCACATATAATGTATGTACAAGTTTCATCATGCGCCGTGATTTTGGAAAAAATAAAAAGGGCGACCGTGTAGCTATGCGACAAACTACCACCTTTTCAAATCCATAATGACCATCGGGTCTCTTCAAAATACGAGTAGTAACTACCCCAGCTTTTCACATTACGAAAACTAAAAGCACACATTGTCACTAATGCTGTCTACAGCTGTAATACAGTCATTTGTAGAACCCAAAATTCCTGACACTCGTCTCCCGCCATTCCACATTAATATTACGAAGGTAAATCTCCAAAAAGGCGTGTTAGATCTGTCACGACACTCCCGGCTTATTTGACGTGTCCTGGAAGACTGCCGACTTCTTACATCATGTTTTTACAAGTTTGATTCTTGGGAAAAAAATATATTATATTTTTGTTCTGATTTATTTTGAAGTAGCTTTTGCCCGTGGCTACGATCTCGTGAATATTGAACATTGGAAAATACTCAGTATGTTCCCAATTTTACCTATCTTTCGTGTACCAAGTTTCATACAAATTCGTTCAGCCGTTATGACGTGAAGAGATAACAGGCAGACATACAGACATACATATTAGTATGGATTTTAAATCTGGCTTGTAGCTTTCTGAAATGTAAAGAGGTCTGAATTTTCGGTATAATATTAAGCATTTCCGCTTTTCAGATACAGTGTACTTCTGTTTTAGACACAGGATTCAGGACCACTACTTCGGGCCTCTGGCTAAGGTTGTCGAGCAACTTTCTCAAATTGCAAAGGTCTATGTAAACCTTCATTTATTTATGAATAGACACATAAGTGAATTCTTCTGAGCATCAAGAAGAAGTGACTTGTTGCGATATTACCTATATCCGGTAGATTTGTTTATTTGAGGAGAGATTTTTCAGTAGTCATATATTTTTTCAATTTATGAATAAATATAGAAATTGCACATATATTTTCTATACAAAAAGCCGTCGCATAGACATTTTTATTACGTATGTTGAAGTCTCCCAATTAATAAAAAATCGGCCCTTTGATTTTCTCGATTATTTTGCAGATGTGGAAGAAGATATACGTTATCTAGCTAGGTTAGGCAACTAATCACTCCGCTATGTACTGCGTCGTAAAATATTATTACCATAATTCTTCACGCTTGCTAATAGTCAGCTGAACCATTCGTATCAGCCCTGAACATACAAACAAAACTTTCCTTGCTTTATGGTCCATTCGCCTTGTACTCCCATAATAGGTTACCCCGTTTCTTCCCGCGGGTGTCGTAATAAGACTGAACTGAATTTTTACCTAACACGTAGATACATGTGTGTATATGACGTCATTTATGTGAATTGTATAGGTACAGTAGCTATTTCTACCTTATATTTTGACAAAACGTAGGCAGTTCCCAAATAATTGCGGCCGACAAAGACCTACTGGGACGCCTTTAACAGTAATAATATACTGCCTCCCTAAGTCCCACAGCAATTATAATTACGTCACGAGCATCAACGAGAAACCCAATCGTAATCCAAAACAGAATTTAGTGTTCTCTATCCCACGAAGGATCCGGTGGACATCAATCGCTGCTGTCCTAATAACCGTTTAAATAGCAGAAAGATTTATGGAAAAGCCCAACAAAAGGGCCCCCGATCCGCCTGCGCCGATAAATCTACGCAGAAAATAATACGATCCCCGAGCGATTTGTTCTCTGGGACAAAGACTATGTTTTGTCCAATAAAATTAAGGAGAGTTTCATATATAGCGAAGATCGAGTCACGTCAAGTTGTTTGATCGTTAAGACACTCCCACCAGCAGTGTTATGCCTGGAGGTACTTTTCCAACTTAAATCTTTTAAAGTTTACCTTTTCAAGACTTTTTTCTCATGTCATGTACTTTAACTAGACAAGTGATTTCTCAATTAATTATAACGTTTGATCTTGGTCTAAATTTTTTTTGTTTTTTTTTTATTTAATGATTAAATAATAAAAAATGATTTAATTTGATACGATAAAAACTTGTTTACGCATTAATTTTAAATGACGTTCAGAAACTTCACAGGACTTCATTTCTTTAGCACAAACAGGGGAGGGGAGACATAAGACATACTCGTAATTTATTATACGAGGCAACACCCCTGTCTTTTATTGATATTTAAATGGAAACTCTCGTATTGCCAGACCACTTTGTGATTATAGTGTAATTTGTAGGAAGAGAAAGTGTATACAGGCGAAGTCAATATCCATCAGGCTGATTTTTAATTAATTGGCAATGTTTCAAGGTGTGGAAGGACTTATGAATGTGTATTTCAATAACAGTGAAATCGCAAAAAACAACAGCTTATCTCACATTTTTGTGTTTTTAAATTCATCTTTGTCCCTACATGAAAGTTGTTTGTATTCACAATTACTTATTGTTAGCTTTGAAACATTGCTAAATGATTTAAAAGTGACCCTGTATGAAGTAAGAGTACTTACACGAAAACTTACTGTTTAAATCAACAAAGGTAAGCGTTCAAAGAGCGAAACTGCAAAGCGATTCCCCAGTGCAGTTCGTGGCTAAGAAAATAAAAGTTGTACGTACATACATCTACATAACGTAGATATCTGTAACAAATCGAGCTCCACTCACAGCCGAACGACAAAAGAGCTGAGACCACCTTTTTTATCTTTCTCTTTTCGCTTGGACGAGCCTCGTGAGTGAAGAAAATTATTGCTTCGCAGAAAACCTGTGGAGTCGAAGGAAGGTCAGGAAACAGCACACAAAGACAAAACTGCCGATTGAGGAGATCGCCGAAATAATCACCCGACGACGGAACTGGAGCAATTTATCTTTATAAATTCCTTTTCTGCTTTAAAGACTTTCTGTGTGTGACGCCGTGCCAAACTATTGTTCTACGGCACAAAGACCTGCTGTAGTCGATGTTTGATATTCGACTATCACTTCCATTGTGATCGAATCTAATCACTTCCCTTATCTATCTAACAACGCCAAATTATAAGATTCGCAATTACACTCAATCACTGATATTATTAAATTCTGCGAATTCGGTACAATATTTGAATAGCAAATTGGAGTACACAGTCAGGAAATTGGTGCCGTTGTAAAATTAGTAGGTATTTTAAATTTTGTTGAAGAGTAGAGAATATTGGTGTAATGGCGAACATTTCCACGGCCGCGTCGGTAAGTAATAATTTCGTGAGGATAGTGCGGCGGCGACCAAATCATGCCTACATGAGCGCGCAGCGATCTCCCATCTACGTCTCATTAAAGCTCGGCGAGTCGGCGCTAGGGTGTAGGACGTACGATTCTCGGCAGTTTACCAGAAAGCCCCAAGTCGTAATTCGTGACGGCGAAAGCTGCTAACAGACCAACTGGCGAGCATTATTAACGGACCATTAGCTCTCATTCGACGCTCGCCGGGATCTGCAAGACGCCACTGCCGCGCGTCCTATAGACAACTATTCTGAGTTTGAACGGCGAAAATTGTAATTTCGATAATTGTCGACAGTTTGCGTGGCAGGTTTTCTTTAACGTTGTTCCGATACATAATAATGGGCTCTTGTATAAATAAATGCTAATTCAAAGAGTTTTCAGGCGATATAAAGTTGTTTTTAAATGACGAGTCCTTGAGCTTTTTCGTCATATTCTTTTGTATAATAAGAATTTTGTGAACTGTACTAATTTTATTTATACAAAGATTGTGTTTTACAAGTTTCTTATAATTTCCACAGTGGATTTTCTGTGTCAGAAGAATAATTCCTCAATACACAAAGGGCATTCTGAAAAACGTAGATATGATTATATGTATCAAAGCAAGGTCACGATATCGTGACGACGGCTTATAAGCGGTCCAACGAGCTCAGATATATCAGTCGCTGACACGAAAACAAATACAAATCTGTATTCAAACTTCCGTAAACATTATTCCATGAACTCTCAACCGATTCAATATGCATTTCATATGAACAATAAAGAGAGGAACCCATTTCCGTCGCAAAACAATTTTACTTCAAATAATATTTGTGCGCTGGCGAGGCGAACTATCTGGCAGTCAACAGTAGTTCATGGTACACCGGCGGCTATATTCTGTAACTGCACTAACTTTTATGCAAATACAGAGTGTAACGCAGGAGCACATCCCACCTGGGATCCGACGCTCAACTCCACAGCACGCCCCCACTCACTAATTAACGACCAAACTTTGAACAACAACAATACCTAAAGCCATACCTCATTAGAGATTGTACTTGTGTATGAAAAATAAACCGTTAGCCGTCAAAAGTTTGGGAATATCTTTTGGAAAATAAATTGATGAGAAAAACTAGGGGTTGAATTGTTTGTAAGGCTTCGGTCTAACTGATGCTTTTTTGTACTATTAACGTATCACTAAAATACTGAACGTCAACGCGTGTGTGTGTGCATTCACGTAGCGTATCGTGCATCATTGATTGGCTTTAAATAATACACGTACACAATCGTGCGTCTGTCTGACCTTAGCCTAGCCCACCAATAACAATACGAAGTCTAGTTACTTTTTGAATCATACTAACATAATAACGTTCTTACGAAGCCTTGTCTGACCGCTAATAATCTGAGACAGACTAACCCGACTTCTTAGGTTATACTGCCTCATATTATACTATTAAATTAGTAGTAATATTTAGGTAATTATTGTTAAAAAAAAATGTTTTGAGTATTTAAGAGCCATGTTATACTTCGATCAATAATACATAGATTCCCGATCATCGCTTCAAAAACGGTCCGAAAAATAAGAGCACAAATAGTTTTGTGGTCTTATTTTGAATTAGTATGGTCCAATCATAGCCAATGTGAGGACGTCAAAATGCCGCATTGCGCGTTCAAAAACTATGTAAATAACCACTGTAACACCAAGATTTTGGAAGGAATATCTTTTTTTTCGATAAGTTTATACCATTAAGTGTTTTTCATAATACGAAAACCGAATTAAGTAGTAAATATAAATTAAATCGCAAATATTATGATAGTTTGACCAATGTTTGCACCAACGCTCCAACTATTGTAACAAACATCGACTGTTCCGGAACAGGGAATGTATGGAGTAGTATTATTATTTTGTATATTATTTTTGTTTGTAGATTTCCTAGCGACCCATTTCGTTGTGCAGAATGGGTATCTATTGTCGCGAAAGAAAGAGGAGAAGGAATATATAAACCCTATAAAAATTCGACAGTATGTTCGATTCATTTTGATAGACTGGACATAACTGGAAACACGCAAAGGCGTAGGTTACTAAAAACTCTTATTTACTTAATCTTTAAATTAATAAATAGTGCGGTTTAAATAAAACTGATTTAATACAAATATTTGTTAATACTGGTTGTTAACAATGTGCCAACCCGCTTAAAATTAATAGAATAATAGTCTAATAAAATGTAACAAACTAACTAAATACTGTACTAGTTTACTCCTAGTACTTTTTAAATCAGTCCAAAATATTTGCCACCATACAAACGTACCATTTCCAAAAAAAAAAAAAACTGCAACTCTACATCTTTCAATACTTACTGTGTTCCGAGCATTGAAATGTAATACCAAGAACTACATCTAATTCCAAAATAGAATAAGCACGAAATTATGAACAAATTGTTTTGAACGTTATTGCTTCGATTTTAAGTTTTATTTTATATAATAAATATTTTTTACTTATTATAAAAATGACTAGTTATTTTCAATTCTTTTTAAATTTATTGCTTTTGACCTTTCTCCGATGATAGAAGGACCTAATTTAAATATTTTGCAATCGTAATTAAACTTTATGTATGAGAAATAAGGTTTACAATAAACTGCAGTTTTTAATGTTATTAAAGTTTTTTCTGTATTTTGTAGTATGAAATATAAATGTTTATGTGTGTGTAAGCGCGGCCACTTGAGCGACATATTTTTGTTCCTGATCCTTTATCTAGTGTATTATTGAATTATTGATCGAAGATGTTATAGGACTTTTTTTTTGGATGAGAAATCATCAAATGACTTCTCCCGCTCTGAGCGGAGCGGAAGGGAGTGTCAGACTCTTACTGACTAAAACCCACCCGTGATCCTTCTTGTGCCCTTTGCGTTCCAGGGCCGAGGTGACTCTTTCGAACAAATTTCGCAACCCTAGAATGTCATAGGATTTGGAGGTTATTTATTATTTTTTTAGTAAAAGCGATTAACTTACATCGGTGTCGTAGGCAGGGCTGAGTAAAATATGTTCCTACATACCTATTCAGATAAAAAGCGAGATTATGCGAATACAATCATGACAACTGCCCTCTTTTCAGCTGTCACTTTATGTCAAAAACCCATATACAACGTGTAACAATCTAAATGCATTACCTTTAAATGGGGCCATTGTACTCATCTTTATGAATAGCTTTTACTATGGAACCACACTGGAATCACGAAAAAAAATCTACTACCCCATACATTTCTGTGCTAATAACTCTACAAGATGTGAGATGATGGAGGAGCTCGTGGCTAAAGAATAACAGCCGCACAGGTCGATCTTCAAGGTTAAGCAACGCTTGCCAAGGTTGGTCTGTGGATGGGTGACCATCTTAACATCCCGAGTTTCCTCCGTGCCTCGGAAAGCACGTTAAGCTGTTGGTCCCGGCTGTCATTTGTAAATCTTTGGCAGTCGTTACGGATTGTCAGAAGCCAGAAAATCTAACACCAGTCTTGCCAAGAAGTACTGTGTTCCCCAGTTAATGGGTTGTGGAGGTCTGGTAGGCAGCCGCTCCACGTTAAACTGGTATTTAACTGGATCCGGTTTGACTGGAAGCCGACCCCGATATAGTTGGGAAAAGGCTAGGCAGATGATGAACTCTACAAGATGTACTGAATGTATGTTTTGTTTCGCTATTTCGTGTTTGGTTCCATATTTAAAGTTTTTCATAATGATAAGTACAAAAACCCTTTTTCAGTTATTTTGTTTATTCTGTTATACGTTGTATGCACGATAGTGAGAGATGCTAGACGAAATACGAAACTTAAGGTACCTAATTTTGATTTAAAAACACTACAAACACAATAAAAGTTGCCGAGATAGTCGTACTTAATAACAAGTTTTTGTAGCTATATTTATTATTAGAAGTAAATCTTTGTAAAAGACTTTGTTCAGAAACTAGTAGCAATTGTTGATTGGTTGTTCCCCAAATGTTTTTCCGCGCCAATGTGACCGTTTTTCCGCGCCAATGTAACCTTCCCCTTATTTTCCTACGAACTTAGTTGAGGGCTCATTAGCAACTATTAGTTGCTGCAAATCTAATTAATTTATTTTTAAAAAGCTTTTTCTAATCATCTCGTTTCTACACAAAGTTTGGTTTCTGGGATCGTGCATTTTACTTTAAAAAATAGTATAGGTACTCGTATGTATATTAGTATAAATCTATACCTCCGTATGATTGAAGGTCAATTTTCACTCGTCAGGTAACTTTTTTCAGAAGAAAATATTATAAAATATTTTCCTTAAACAAACGATTTCTTTTTATTCCGGCCCTAAAATTATTTTCGAATATGTATCTACCTAGTTCTACAGATTACCTCTTACTAAGAAACAATTTTACTTATCTGGCTTACGAAATCAAAGGTTATGTTGTTATGAAGATATCTATGATAGGTATTAGTTTACATAAGGCCCAAGTATTTTTTGTTAAGAACTTACTGTATGTAACTAACACGGTGTCCCTTTGGATTGGATTGATTCAGAGTTCTCTATATAAACCAAATGGGTCAATGGCGGGGGCCGGGCAAGGGCGAGTCTATTTCGCACCCCAAAGGCTCCGTACCATTAAGCGAAAAAATCACGTATTATACTGTAACTATTTGATGTTAATAGCTATAATAGAAATAAATATTCAGTGAAGATTACATTGTCTTCCTTTTACGTTCATAAGATACAGCCTGCTAACAGACAGACGGACAGACCAACAAAGGGCAGCGGTGGCTTAGTAATAGGGTTCCGTTGATTACTCTTCGGGTATGGAACTCCGGAAAATCAACATGTTTATTTCCCTTTTCTGAAAATTACAAACTCCGTAATATTTTCATAAATATTTGTTAGATTTTAATTTCATTATATTATGAAAAAATCGTTTTATGTAACTACAATAAATCCCATCCAAAATCAATAGTTTCCAAAATATCCGTGCCTTATTAAAAATATGCCATACTTTTCTAGCTGACTGGCTTGTTTTTGTATCAAGATTTTAGTCCCGCATAATTTGTACCGACAAGAAAGCAGGAGCTTCTATTTATAGTTTTTAAGTTAAGATTTTGTAGCTTGATTTTATCAGTATGCTGATGACTTTGTCTACCATTTTAGCGACGTGAAAATATCAGGTGCATTTATTTAACTACAACTTCTGCCATCGGCTTTGCTCGAATGAATGTCAAAAATTATCCAGTGGGCATATACTACTGGGATTAGAAGTTTTTTTTTATATTTGTATACAGGTCTCCCTGTGTGCCAAACGTCGCCCAAATCCTCATGCTGAATGCATGAGGATTTGGGCATGTAAAATATTAAGCACAGTATATATATTTACTAGGTATGTAGGTAACTTCTTATATGGTTAATAAAGGTTAATTAAGGAAACTATTACCTTGTTCATTGTTAATTGGTTGGACGATAGATTATAATGTATATCAAAAGTGATCACGCTATTCTCAAAAACTAAAAGATCAGCGTTTTCTGAAAACTTTTATTTATGTAGTTATTAAAAAAAAATACATGGGCCTCCTAACAGTAGGTCTGTTGTAGTGTTTGAGAACAATCTAGGTCATAATTAGCCTATCTCATTCTCACTGCCGGGACACGAGAGGAAGTGGGCCACGAGAAGAATCCACCACGCGGGTTGGCGGATGCCACGTCTTCCAATGTTTGGTTTTAAGAAATGCCGTTTCTACACATTGGTTTCTTCACCGTTTTTAGAGCAGTGGTAATGAAACTAATAACACAGTAAAATGCTTGCCACGCAGGTTAGATCTTACCTTACCACTGGGCCACATTACAGTCCAGGTACCAACATAATATATTGCACCACTTTTGCCCATTAGAGATTAATATCTGATCTATAGATTTAAACATTGCCTATCTGATAAACAAACAAATCTAATCTATTATAAACGCAAAATAAATCACCACGGATGACTTTATCAGAAATAGGATAATACATGTAATTTGCTTAATATCAGTACATAGGCAATCTAAATCACATAACGAGGTGGCCCCTTACGGGAACAACCCAATTTGATGTTAGTGTACAAGTTTATTTGCCGACTGTCCTTTGGGTATCATAATAAATGGGAGGACAAATTCTCGACCTTTCCCTTATATTGAAATTTTACTAATTCACCCATTTGGAAACTTTAATTAGCAGTGTATTTATTTCGTTTTAGCGAATTAGTTTCTTGTTTTATTTGTATTTTAACATTCGAGTTGATTTTTTACGCACTTTATTATTTGTCGATACTTTTAATACTATATTTTAAAAAAAAATCTTTCATTTCTTTCTTTTATATTTTCCATATCGTATCTGGTTTATTTCCCTCTTTCATAATTAAATATCGTATGGTATTTTAATATCTGTGATATGATCACAGATATTAAAATAAAATTAAAATAACCGACATGTTATCAGCCTTATAAGCAAACCATTCCAACATCCAATCATATTAATTTTCGGTCCAAACAAACGAACCGCCCAACTTTCTAATTCATTCGTTTGAGTTTAATTACTCTTATTAATCAATTCGGATTAGAACATATTTGTTTAAAACCGCTAAAATTACCATTTCGCTTTGCCTTCACTAAACACTATAGGTAGATCCTGGTTTTGTAAGCAGGTAATTAATCTTGACAGTTAATCTATATATATAAAAATCAATGCCACTTTTCGTTGTAATTCCATAACTCAAGAACGGGCTCACCTATCCAAACCAAATGCTTAGGATTTGGTCGGCATATTTAGTAGATGGTTTATGTGAAGTTTGCACAAAATCGGTCGAGCGGTTCCTCATTTGTCACATTTTTTGTAATAAATGAATTCAATAGAAACTTTTTTCACAGAAACTTTTTTGAAGTTTTGTTGACAGGACAAGCACGTTGTTATGTCATTCATGCCGTCAATTCATTTTGGACGTGGTTTGATTAAATCATATTATCAGCGATAAATTTCTACTATATAAAAATAAGTCGGGTTTTCCTTCCTGACGCTATAACTCCAGAACGCACGAACCGATTTCCACGGTTTTGCATTCGTTGGAAAGGTCTCGGGCTCCGTGAGGTTTATAACAAAGAAAATTCAGGAAAAATTTCAACAGAAAAGCGGGAAAATATTTTTTCATTTTTTAATATAAGTATGGCAAAACAACGTTTGCTGGGTCAGCTAGTACCTTATAAATATTGCGTGGATGCTAAGTTCATAATATGCCTACAGCTTATTCCTGCCCCGCTATACCGAGTCAATGCATTATGAAGCAGTCTGAAATGAGTATTATTCCCTTTAATCCGGCTTACGGCTCTATTACAGACGGAAGAAAACAAGGGATCAGAATTAAAGAAAAGATTAGTAATTCCCCGTCCGAAGACGCCGAAGTGAAGTGGCGCAAACAATAAATCTTTTTGCCGTTTCTTCCGACGGCCTGCAAAAACGGCCACGCGTAATTAATTACCTCACTTGGTTGGTCAGCTTTGGATTCCAATCCCTGCTCTCGACTTTTTTGGCTTACATTAAACTGTGGATGGCTGGGTAATTGATTTGGTCTAAGCCGCCATACTGCCAACTAAATAAATCGATTGTCAATCAAGTTTGCTTGAGGTGTGTTGAATGACGTTTTGAGCTGTCGTGAGTTTGGTGCATGGATTAGGGTGACGTAAAAAAGTTAAGCTTTTTCATTTTTTTTCGGATGTATAGCCTGTTATGAGCAGAAGATATTATTAAAATTCATTTAGTCTAGCGGTCTTGGCTACATTTATTCTCTCCCTAAACATGTTAACATAGGTTTGACAGCCACTAAAACTAACAAACAACACAATAACAAAACAGAAAACGTTTCACTACTTACACCGCAAACTCGAACTCAACAGTTTATTAATTTCCATGAAACCGTTAAAGAAAAACGTGTTTCTCTACAAATTACTTCGGAGCAGCATCTGATAGCCAGACGGGAAAAAAATATTAAAACATCGTTGAAGTTGGAAATCTCAGTAATGATCTGCAGCGAGATCGCTTTGAATTGTTTTCGTTGCCTTGCCGGCTGAGAGGAGCTTGCGACTTAGCGAGACTGAAACACGCTTATCTGTTGTACGTATCAGCGCTGCTTTAGTATTTTGTACACCCTTGACGTCATAGTGGTAAATTGGATGGTGTTTTACATTTCTGAAGATTGTGTAATTAAAAAAGTATAAAAACTATTGTACTTTTTAAAATTAGAAAAAAAATCTATGTTAAGATCACATACCTTTTTATAGTTTCCAGTATCTAAAAGAGAAAGCGTGTCTTTGTTTCAGAAACTTCTTTAGTATGCGAAGATTGACAACGCATGTTCAACAATGTGTATCATGAATTCGTTAAGGTTTAATTCTCTCCCCGCACGTGGTGTTTCGTAATATTGCCAAGCTAAACCTTCATAATCAACTTCCATTCTATTCCTCCTGAAAATAACAAAAATCTCTCCGTACAAAGTTCCTAATTAGCTCGAAAAGTTTGTTTACGTAATTAATTTCATAGCTAAGTCGGCAACAATGTAGAGGTACTTTAACAAATGATTTATTATCTTCTATAAGGTACTTCATTGTGTGTTCAAGTTTCGTAGTACTTAGGTAATCCTAACAACCTATTTACTTATGACTTATTAAGTACATCACATAAACTTAGTACTAAAACAGTCCCTTACTTCAAATACACCAGGCACACATGAAATAACAGAATATTATAATTACCGCTTCAGTAACACTGGCTGAAAACAATCAAGTTAGTGCAAACATTCTAGACTAAGTCCTAGGATCCGCATAACTAGGGCTAGCACGTAGCTAGTTAGTGGTATTAACAATACAGTGAATAATAATGAACTTGTACAAATAGGAGGCTATTGACTTGAATGAGTTCGGCAAGTTTGAATGGAAACCTCAAAAAGTACAAAGCCATAATAGTACAAATATTTAACATAACAGCATGCCTGTTGAATGGAAACCTCAAAAGTACAAAGCCATGTAGTACAAATATTTAACACTAGCTGCTGCACGCGTGGTGGAATCCCCGATTTTAAAACATTCTTTATCGCTGCTCCACTCCTATTGGCTTAAGCGTGATGATATATAGCCTAAAGCCTTCCTCGATAAATGGTCTATTCAACCCAAAAAGAATTTTTCAATTCGAACCAGTAGTTCCTGAGATTAGCGCGTTCAAACAAACTCTTCAGCTTTATAATATTAGTATAGATAACAGCATGCCTGTGTTCTCCGAAGGTTAAGGCAATTGTGCACTTCCAGAGGTATGCTTAACAAGGTGTAAAGTCCCACAAACCTCCATAGAAAAGAGAGAATCCTCGAACAGAAAGTGTGTCTAGTGGGCAACTTCCCAATGTTTGATATTTGGTTCGTTTCGTTGAGAACTTTGATGCTCAGCAGTAGCATTTACGATCACTTGACGACACCGAATGAATTGGAAAATGGCAAGAAGGCATTATACTATAAAAAAAAAACAAGTTCCGTATGATTTTTTAAACATCGTACATTCATTTCTATTACCTACATTCCGGACTTTAAACTAACGATGTCCTCATCGATACGACACGTCATAGTGATTCGTGCACACTATAATTAGAAAGCAACACAAACATGACGATAGCGTCCAGGACTGGCCGTAGTGACCGCTACAAAGTCTTGTTGCGGTCAATTCGACTCGTATCATGTAATTTGGTAGATACATAGATGTAGAAGTTAAGAGGCCTGCTGATAAACAGTTTTTCATATCCAATGATATACAATCTAAATATAACTCAAAAGTGACTGACTGACTGACATAGTGATCTATCAATGCACAGCCCAAACCACTGAACGGATCGGGCTGAAATTTGGCATGCAAGTAGATTTTATGACGTAGGCATTCGCTAAGAAAGGGTTTTGATTAATTTTACTCCCAAGGGGATAAAATAGGGGATGAAACTTTGTATGAAACAATTTTAAACCGATCGGGCTGAGAGTTCAAAATCGGGGGTAAAGTAACTATTCCACGCGGACGAAGTCGCGGGCAGAAGCTAGTAAGCTTATAAACTATAGATCGTTGCCCGGACTCCAAAATCTATACTAATATAATAAATACAACGTGCGCTATTGAAATGTGTTTACAGTCAGCCGCATCAATACCCTACTGATCTCCTGTACAAGGACTCCCAAGTGCTTATAGTAAGGCAGTTATACAGTACATCATATCAATAGCTTTGCGCTTTCCTAGGAGTAACCTCTTGACAATAACAACAACGCACTCTCTCCTAAGGTGGAACACTATTAAATGCTGCAAAAGGATAGGTCAAAGTCTACTCCATGCATGGGACCACACGTTTATGAATACTTTAATGGTAAACTGAAAATTGACACCCTCTTAAAAAAGACATGCAGGAAAACTATTCACAAGTGGCTACTGAGTCTAAACTATACGCACACTGAGTCAATTTTGCAAATATCTAAATAGAATTCTGTATACTCATCCGAAACACACAATAAACACTCACTCCACACCAACATCATATATATATCGCAGGTTTATCATAAAATTAGGTTTTTGATCAAAAATCGGAAGATGACATGTTAAACTCAATTTCATCATAAACCACAATTCAGATTTTTGATCAAAAACCTGAACAAGTTTGGGTTTTGGTCAAAAACCTAATTTTATATAAAACCTGCAACATATACACTCCACTATCCCACTAGTGGCAAATGTTGTTTTTTTTTTCATATTTTAATCTGTTCTGTTTGTGACTTTAACTTATTTATTTTTATATTATTTATAGTTTTTAGTAGTTATTTTAACTTTTTCTTTTCTTACGTTTTATATAACTTTTTCTTAGCGCAGCTTTCTCCTTGATTGAAAGTTACAAGATCCCACGACACACGCCACGATCCTAGGCTCGGGTCTAGGCTTTAAATTTACTTTGTTTTTTTGGCATAATATTTTCTATTTTTTCATAAATGCTAAAGAGTTTGTTTGTTACTTTAAACGCGCTAATCTCTAGAACAAATATGCATGTACGAAATCCTGGGCAAAAGCTAGCGTCATCAAATTCAGATTCATTTATTAGCAAAAAAATGTGTAGATAATATACATGGTACTTATGATGCTTGGAACAGTTGGTAATAACATTACAATCAACATACAAATTAAATTAAAAAAAATAGGTATAGTAGTCATGCAACAAAACATTTAGAGCGATTTGTCATTCAGAAATTCTTAATGTTTTTAAATCCAGTATTTTTTTAATGTTTTCTTAAACTGGTCTGTATTTATTTTTTTAACACAGTTGGGGATATTATTACAACTGTACAAAAAGCAGGCATCTTACTATAATATTATAAACGCGAAAGTTTGTAAATATGGATCCATGGATGTTTGTTACTCTTTCACGCAAAAACTACTAAATGGATCTTGATGAAATTTGGCACAGATATAAATCATAGTCCGGAATAACACACAGGATACTTTTTATACCGGGATTATGTTCCCTTGGGATAATTTCCGATATTCACCCTGGCGAAGCCGCGGGTAGCAGCTAGTACATCATAAAAAGGAGGTACCTACTCTTTCTTCTTTTGAAATACCCTTTATTACATACTAGCAGCGCCTCGCGGTTTTACCCGCATAGTTCCCGTTGCCGTTGGAATATGGCGATAATAATAGCCTATGTTACTCAGGGTGAATATAGTTTTCTAGTGGTGAAAGAATTTTTGGAATCGGTCCAGTTGTTTTTGAGTTTATTCGTTACATACAAAAATACAAATCTTTCCTCTTTATAATATTAGTATAGATATAGATTTTTCATTGATCTACTGGACACGACCAGATCATTTAAGCATGTATGCTCTTATTACTTCACGCATTATTTTAAATCACAATGTTGTCATCTCACATTATTACATCATCATCATTACATCATTTGAAATAAGTACATGTATCATTATAGACCTAAACAACTGCTATAATGTGACATGGAGAATTATTAACCGAGCGAATAAATAATAATATGTATATGGATGACTGTTAATTAGAAACTTTAATACTAAACCGAGCCGCATTTAATTATGTTTGCGAAAATTTAACTTAACTGGCGATAATTATGAATTATAAAATTCGTAAAATGAGCTACGAACTGAGAAATAGTTAATCTAAGCTAGCAATCAAATTTCAAGTGGCCGAATTAAATACTAAATTTTCTTTCACTTTTCTTTCACTTTTCTTTCTTTCTTTTCTTCTATCTTTTTAAAAAAAAAAACGTTGCCCCACACTAGGATTTACTCCTGTATCGTGGGTGCTTTCACAAACATGAAAACTCACATACACAAGACACCCAGACCCGGAAAAATTATCTGTAGGCCATACAAATATTTGTTCCGTGCGGGGATTGAACCCGCGACACGCAGCGCAGCAGCCGAACGCTCAACCACTGCGCCAACCATCTTTTAATTAGTGAAAACATAGGGCACAGGGAGCTTTGGGCACGCCGATTCGGACGGGAGCTAGAGTGAGAGAGCTTATTAACTCCCGTTATACCATTCGTGTAAGGTGTTGAAATTTATTGTTGTTTGAACTTTCAATATTTAAAAATTATTATACTGATCGTTTTCGGTCGGTTTTTCATCTTTGTGTTCGTCCTCAATCTTTCGCTCACGTAGTATTCCCATTATAGCTATAATCAGTATTTTTGACACCCTTATTTATTTTTTATTATTATATTTTTTATTATAAAAAATAATAATTTAAATTAAATAATAATAAATTAAAATAATAATTTATATATTTTTTTTGTTATATTTATATTCGATCGTTTAAATACTAGCCATTTCATAATAATTTATCCACGAGAAAACTGCAACAACATAATTATTTGCACAAAATATTTGATTAAATTATAAGAAACTTTACTAAAAGTTGTTAAAACTTCTAAAGCATTCCTTCATCAACAAATTATGATCACTAGTCACTAATCCAAGCATCTAATACAACCAATTCAAATTCCGTGACCACAGTCATGATATACACCCAACCGGACAAAAGGTCACAGGTCCGTACTATATCACGGCGTGAAATCTCAACAGGTGCCCAATTAATACTTAAATAACCTCCACCAGTTTAATATTAGCGCACCTGGGAGTTTATCGTCTTTTTATAAGAACATACTATTGGTACCTTTGGAGCGAATTTTGAAAGAAAGCGCTATTTTAATATAGATTTAAAATTACTATGGTATGTTACTAATGACTTTGCTCTCTAGAATTAAGAATTGAATGTTTTACTTGTGATTGTAGCATACACACAAATTAATTGCTTACATCACTTCAGTTTAGTCTTACCAAAAGTTATTGTGGTTTTATAGTTACTGGGTTGTGGAGGGTGACCTCCACAAACCAATTCGAAGCTTAACAACCAGTCTTGTCAGAGGTTATCGTATCATTCAGTAACCTAGAAGTTGAGATGATTCTAGTACCTACTTAAGAGCGTTCTAGTTACAAGTCGTTAAAACTTTGGGCACGCTACCATTGTGGCGATAAGACGGAGGGTCTTATCGCTATAATGGTAGCGTGCCCAACATTTGAGGCGTGGTTGAAGAGGTTTCACGGCGTCCTCACCTTCCACCTGACGCAAGTACTCACCGGACTCGGTGATGTTTCGGGAGGTACCTGTTTCAGATTCTTTGGGAGGACACGAGGCAGCATACGGTGGATGTCTGCATTGCTTGGGCGGAGCAACGCCGTGTCCTCGTCAAGGCGATCAGCGGCGGCGAGCTCTCGCTTCCAGCCCTGGTTCAATTCATGGTCCGGGGCGAGAGAGCATGGGAAACGTTCACTTCTTACAGCAATGCAGTAATGTTAGCGAAGGAGGAGGTGGATCACGTGAGGGAGACGCAAACCTCACGCCCCAGCCACCGCAACAGATGAAGACGCCCCGGGCGCCGTAGCCGCGGGCCTGCGGACGGCGAGCTATGGGGCTTGTCGTCCGATAGCAACCAGGCAAGGGTCGACAGCGCGTCGTGTTCCACGCGCGCCTCAAAGAGCTGTCAGCAACGAATGTGGGGCCCCATAGAGTCAGTGCCTACTAGGGTTGCAGAATTTGTTCGAAACAATCACCGCGGCCCTGGAACGCAAAGGTCACAAGAATGATTACGGGTGGGTTTTAGTCAGTAAGAGTCTGACACTCCTTTCCGCTCCGCCCAGAGCGGGAGAAGTCATGTGATGCATTCCCATCCAGGAAAAAGAAAAAAAATGAGACGATTTGATGATAAAAGTCGACTCTAAACTCACAAATACATTCTGAAATAGGTTCCTGTACCCAAGGTTCACATTTTCCGTATCAACAAAGGAAATAAATTTAGAAACATTTTATACATGTTACTAATGTATTGCAGTAATTAGTTACAAAGCCGTTTGAGTTTCCGATGAATGAGAAATAACCTTTTTCTACAAAGGCAATTTCAAGAAATTTTATGCTTGAGAGTTTCTTTATGTTTAATGAAAATTGCTTTAAATGTGAAAGGTTCTTTATCCTCGAGTTGAGAAAAAGATAGATGTAGATAGTAGCTCATATTATGTAATATGAGCATATGACGCATTTGCAAATCGGACACAGATAAGGTATTTTTTTTTTGTAGATTTATTTTATTATTTATTTACACACATACAACAAGTAAGAAACATTTTAAAAAAATATTTATTTATTTATAAGGGACAAAAACAGTTACATGTTAAGGTCTAAGTAAAACTATTGGTAAAATAATAAATTGGCAAACATTTAACCCACACACACTACATTTCACCATTAAAAGAAATATAATCGAACCTAATTATTGATTGCCATCGATAGATTACTTCTTTGTCTCCAAATGGGCTAGATTCGATAGGCGGGCTAACTACCAGAAGGCGTATCTTAGAAATTGTACACAAACTTTTGAGCTTAAAGAACTATTAAGTATACCTGTTATTTTTCATAATTCAGAATTACAAACACTGAAATTACGCTATCAGCCTATAAAATTGTATTAATCCAGGTCTTTGAGATCTTGACCACGACGTTGCGGAATTTGTTCGAAAGTCACCGCGGCCCTGGAACGCAAAGGGCACTAGAAGGACCACTTGGATCATTTGATAATTTCCCATCCAAAAAAAAGGTCTTGACCACGATCTTTCCTGAATGAAAGCAGTGGATAAGGTCTAAGATGGAATGAGCGAGCCAGGAAAGTTCTATTCATATATCGTAGCATGGGAATCGAAAAGTTAGTTCGAGTTACTAAGAGCGGTCACCGTTGCTTGTTGACGTACAGAACGCCATGCAATAAGTCATCATGCCATGAATGCAGCCACTTCATCTCCTCTCAGTCCTCTAATTGGACGAGTCCGGCGTGTGTTAGCATAATGTCGTCTGCTAAACCATTACGTCACTGTCTCTGAGACGATTGATTGCCCCGCAATGGACACAAGTTCTACATGCATTCCGATTTAGTTGAAGTTAATCGAGTGAAACCTTAGTCGGATTGTAATTTGTTTTTGTAAATAAAAATAAAATAAAAAAATGATTTTGTAAATAAATTTGATTATTAAGTTTAAAGGGAAACTTATTTCTAAATAATAAGAGCTGTACAGGTCGTCCTACAAGGTTAAGCATCACCTGTTGAGGTGTGAATATAGGTCAGCACTCTGAGTCATTCGTAAATCGGAAAGTACGTTAAATGGTTGGTAACGGATGTCATTTATAGACAGATATTTGTCAGTCGTGACGGATAGTCAGAAGTCAGAAAATCTGACACTAACCTTGCCGTGGTGTATCCGGTTATCCAGATATTGGGTTGTGGAAGTCAAATAGGCAGTCGCTTCATGCAAAATACATTTATCCATGAGGAAACCGGAATGTCCTTGGACTAAAAATTTGAAGACATGTGACATTCACCAACACGCACTGGGCCCGCGGGGTGGATTACGGCCCATTCCCTCTCCTAGAGATGAGGCCTGTGTCCCAGCAGTGAGAACGTTTAAAGGCTGATTTTGCTTATGCATACTGGTTACAATGGAATCCAAGCCCAACATGGTTCAGAAAAAACTAAGCATTTTATAGTTATTTATTTTAAATCCACTTTAATACTAATTACCACCACACCAAATCAAAACTTGTAGTACTGCGATATAAAAAACTATTATGGGAACAAACTCTTATTTAATACCTACTCTAATTAACGATATTCCAATAAACATTCAATCGGAAATAACAAATATAAATTCATTCGATCAGAAATTAGCATCGCGACGCGCAGAAGCTGCCTAACCGTGCTGTAATCATATTGTAAGTTTTTTCAATTTATAGGTACCTACCTCACAATGGTTTTATAATATTTGTATGTAAAACAAGGCTCATATTGCCTCGCCTTCCATCATCCGGACAAACCTATTAAGGTTTTGTAATGTTTCTTGATATGTTCTGTATTTTTTCACTAGTTAATAAATAAAAAATAAACAAAAACGAACCTACTAATTAAACAAAACAACTAACACATTGAATTTCTTACGGACCTGAAAAGTTTTTTTGTACCGTTACAGTCTTATCAATTGATGTTTCATAATTCACAATAAGCTCAGCTTTATTACAAATTACAGATAAACGACCACAATTGAGGAAACAATTTTACTTTTTATCATTTTCCGTACACAATCAGATATCAAACGATCCTGTCCAACCTTGTTTGGGTTCGAATACACCCGTAATATACTCGTAAATACTAATATAAAGATCCGTATTACGCAACATATCTATAAAAATACAAAAAGTTATGATTCGGTTAACAACCACCGTTTGACAAACTGGAACGGAGCGCAGGAAGAAATGAAATATTCAATAGACGCTAGGAATACAGAGTGATTTGTAACTGAGTGCGATTCTTAAAATGGGATCTTCTGGAGCTAATGAGCAACCGATTTCAACCCTTAACCGAGTACCCAATCGAACTTCTTTGTACCTTATTACCGGGATCGTGAGAAATCTCCTCCACCGTGGTCAGTAACTGCACTGAAACTTTTCTGAACACTCATAAACGGATAAATCCCTCGAATAAGAAGTTCGGAAAATAAGCTACGTAAAGTTCAAACTACGGAAATTAAATAATTCGAAAACAACTCAATTTGGCCCCAAGTGCCCTTGATCAAAATCGTTGCGTTTTGACTCTACAATCTCTCCTATCCCAACCACTCTGTATACTCGTCATTGGTTCGTCGTCTTAATACCTCAGAGGTCGCAAACATTGTCTTTCGAGTGAAAAAATGTATGCGAGAGTGAGAGGGCAAGTCATCTCGTTTTTATCGCAGCGCTTTCAGTCGGCTGCGTCGTATGAATGCCACGAATTTATTGCGAAGTACAGCCTTCAGTGGAGCGAGAAGAATTAGCCGACAATCAGCCCGGGGGCTTGTGCTAGTGTCATCCTCCATAGTGCAACCTATTTGTTACAACTTGTTTATTTGCACGATATAAATATCGTTAACTTAGTTTAAGTCGTTCTGTATTTTTTTCAGCTGAAGTAAATGTAGATGGAAGCATTGTCCCGAGGCGATTTTCTGTTTTTCTACGTCACTTGGAATTTTAGTTTATAATTTTCTTATTTTATGAGAAATCGTTTGCCCGATGCGATTTCACATTGGCAGAAATGACGAAAAAAAAAACAAACTTTCTTAGAAAATGTATTTCAAACGTCCTTCCTCAGTGCTTGCCTCGTCTTCGGTACGGTATGATTGTGACGACACGGTTGGCAGTGGTTGAGTGTTCGGCTGCTGCGCTACATGTCACAGGTTCGGTCCTCGCACGGAACAAATGTTTGTATGGCCTAGGTACAGATAATTGTTCCGTGTCTGGGAGTCTTGTGTATGTGAGTATGTGCATATAAGAAAGTAGTGTAAAATGATCGTCTTACCCAGAGGTTCAGGCTGTACATTTTTTTCGCTTTTTATATAGAATATTAAAAATAACTGAGAAACTTAGGAGAACACATACAAGTTTTGTTTGATATGTGCACTAAATTTCAACTTAATTGGTCTATTGGATTCGGAGACTGTGACGGACGGACACACGAGTCCTATAAGGGTTCCGTTTTTTTGGATATACGGAACCCTAAAAAACCTGTTTGGATTTTCTAGGGTGACAATAACGCCAATAATATAAGTCAATGCCACTCGAAGATCACCTTGCAACTCAATAAGACTGTTTTAACTTAAAATGCGTAAAAATGATTTGAATAAATCAGTTTTCTATAGTACCTACCTAAACTGATGAATTCGTTCGATAGTCTGTTTTGTTGATATTGATGCGAGGACGGTACTAGGAAGATTAGGAAGATACCTAGCCTGCTCAGCATTTCAAATGGAAGAGGTGATACAGTCAGTGCCCTGGATGACCTCTTCTTATTTTCTTAATTCTGATAGGGATCAGGTTACGACACATTTTTTTCAGACATAACACACACACGAAATTTATTAATTAACACACGAAGTAAATTAATAAATTTAAAAGACGTATCAAGAACGTATTTTATTTATTTATTAAAACTATGTGCACTTGCAAAACACTGTACAAAGGCGGACTAATAGAGACTGATAATTCTAGGCGACAATGAAAATAAGCCTTTTCGCATGAAAACCCAAAGCTCACACTAGTCAACCAACCGACTTAACAATACCAACCCCAAAGTCTATCTCACATTTACATAAAAAGACTGCTCACACGCGATTACAGCAAATCGCCCAATAATTCCGTTACAAGCCAAAGAAATAATTACAAACAAAACTGGCACAGTGAGACCGCGCTTCCCGCGCTCCGATAGCAACCATTTTGGAAAACCCAAAGCCCGCTTCAATTTTATTTTCACGCCTGCAGTCCGGAGATACGATGAAACTTTCATCGGGGGCTTTCACTCGGAGCTAGAACGAAACATAAATTGTCGACGGACACACAGCCTGTGTCTTTATTTTTCAAAAACAATGCACACGTGTGTTCATTGCTTTTTTTTGTCGAATTTTCTTACTTGTCGACGTCGGGCTTGTTTAAATTAATATTCATGGCTTGTTTGTACTAGATTAGCTGTTTTTGTGATTTTGAATGTTCTATGTTATATCAATTATTGGTTGAACTGAGAACTCTAGTTTTGAGACAGCTAGAGGAAACGATTCGTTTTACCGGAGATATCTGTAGTATCGTATTATAGAAAGTCCGCTCAATATATTTTTCATTATTATTTGAGCTCGTAAAGTTGTTTTATTTCCTTCATATTGAGAGCAATCCCCTTACCGGTTTTAACGTCCCTAGCACAGACGTAATTGTTCCACGAAACAAACAATAGAGTTGGTAGCTCGGGAGGTACCTACACCTACCTATAGATAGATAACTCTCTCTAGAGTACGTGCTTACGGACTTGCCTATTTAACAACTATGAAATTATTATTGTGTCACCAACAAACAACTGATTTTGCAGAAAACAAGAGAGTTATTAGTAAGACACATTTAGACATTTAAAGTCAAGGCCATTAGTGGCACTCATATCCATTATCATTGGGTGTAGCGACACTCCTCCCCATTCCTCACCCTCCATAATGGAAAACACAATAAACTAGTATCAACGGATTAATTGCAAATTTTAATTACCTAAATACAATATTATTGGAGATTAATTGGGAATATAATACTAAACAGCAATGATATTGTTTTAGATATTCAGAACGAATCATTTGATCGTTTGTTTGTTAATAAAGAGTGTTCTATTCTATTCGACTCTATTCTGTTCAGAATTTAAACGGGTAAAATTTTACGTAGCCAGTAAATTAGATATTAAAATATATCTAATCGCTTAGCAGTGAATAATGTCAGTTAGCCTTGCATAGCCGCAGTCAGCATGTATGTATTGGCTGCAGGCAAGCAATAGTGACTGACATCCTATTAATATTTGTAGCAGCAGTTCATAGTTAAATATCTACTTTGACATAAACCTTGCAATATCTCACTTTACTAGATTTTGTTGGTTTTAAGATGAGGTCACTAGTTCATCTTTTAAGTTTACATCTATGCAAATGCAATATAGCTATAAATAAACCCATTGCAATACATCATGGTCCATTCATAGACAATAACATTATGCCCGAATAGAAAACTCCAAAGACATGGAAATTTAACATAATTGGTGTAGTAAGGGGTTGTTTTCCAGAGGTTCATGGCCATCCGGCTAGCCTGGGGATACCACCACAATCTTTGGCGAGGCGAGGGGCCTCCTTGTTGGACACGTATGGCGCGTGGAAGCGCTAGGCCAGGTGGGGCGAAACGGGCACAGCGGACGGAGTTCCGGCAAGGTCTCATAGCAGTATGGAGAGAGCGACTGTCGCAACCCAGCTCTGGCCACGCAACTATTGCGGGGATAAGTCTTTGAGAAGTGGTACGAGAGGCGCCACGTCGTCCTCGCTTTCTGCCAGAAACATTTACACTTTTTTTATTGTCAAATGGATTTGCTCTTGACTCTAGTCTAGGCCACAGGTGACAGAGACAAAGTCTACGATAGAATGAGCTTACCCAGAAGAACATACATATTCATTCTAACTTTGAAGAAATTAGGGTTGTATGCGTTCGGAAACACAGACGCAGGCAGAGAGTTCCACTCCTTTGCTGTGCACATTATAAAAGATGATTGAAAACGCTTGGTGCGAATTGATGTATACCATAGGACACCTAGACACACTGTAGTGCGTCTAGGTATCCTATGGTAGACGGGGGCCGGTGAGATGAGGACGGGGAGTTCATGGGCACTCGCCGAAGTACAATCTGTAGACTGACAAGCAGGCCTCACCAGGTACTCACCAAACACGGTTGTTTCGGGAGTTACCTGTATTGGATTCGGTGGGAGAACACGCCTGGGTGTTGACACTGTATGGATCTTCCCTGCTTGAGCGTAGCATCGCCGTGTCTTCGTCGAGGCAATCGGTGGCGGCGGCCTCTCGGATCCGGCCCTGGTTTTATCTCAAACACAAAAAAACTTTTATTTCAAGTAAACCATTAAAAAGCACTTTTGCATTGTCTAGGTCGGTCAGTCAAAAACATAAAGCTAGAGAAAAAGATGATGATGAATCCATTTTTCGGAGTGAAGGGACATAGGAAGCAGTCACCTCCTTCTGCTAAGCGGTAATGCAAGCAAAGGAGGAGATGGGCAGCGTGAAAGAGAGGCAACCGACATTTAAAAAAAACACACAGTGTCTATGTGAAAAATCATATATAACAACATTTAAAGAGAATTGGCAGAAGCTCAGTACCAACGCGTTATCAACACACTGATATGGAACATCAACATTACCCCCACTCCTCCATTAGGCACTTGTAAATGGCACGCCCAGATTTTATCTAGCTGTCGAGATATAGCTTAATTACACTGCAAATGTGTTTTCAGTACAGTACAATAGATATGTTACGATGTATTATAATGTCGAAATCTGGGGTGAAGAAGAAAGTCTGATATTGAACGCTAGAGGGAAAGAGGTGTACAAGAGATGTCGAGGTCGTTGGTTTGAGCCCGTGCCTGTTGCTGTGTAAACTATTTGATCACCACTATTCTCAAAACCTAAAAGAAAACTTCATGAGGAAACCATAAATTCGAACAAAAAAATTGAAGACATGTGAATGACATCTACCAATCCACCCCTAAATAGATTAAATCAGTATAATGGTAACTACCATTATACTGGTTGAGTGGTTGGAGAGACGCCACGGTGTCGTCATCTTGAAAAAAAAAAGTTTCTTGAGTTATCCCTAATAATGCGTGGCTTCGACTACATTGATGACGTTTTCATCATCCTCACATATAGAAGCAACAAGGATAAAGTAACCAAATTTTTAAATACAGAACATGATTTAAAGAGTGTCCAAGGAGTTTTTTGCATGTTCTTCTCTATAGTGATCTACGCTTTCGGACGTGCAAATACTCGTAGATCTTTATTCGCAAAAGAATAAACATAAAATATGTCCTGAACTACCCATAAATACACAAAGCGATTGAAATCATCTCGGAAACTTGTTTTTATTGCGCGATAAATCATATTATACCATGGAGGGTCAAACGACCGCAACTTACCATTGAATAGTATCTCGTCAACTAAAATAACAGTAACTTCTAAAAATAAAACTAAAATTGTATGTACACACCGCGGCTCTGGAACGCAAAGGGCACGAGAAGGATCACGGGTGGGTTTTAGTCAGTAAGAGTCTTCTTGTCGATTTGATTTGATTTGATTTGATGGCACTTCGCAGCTTGGATGGATTGCAAAATAGGGGCAAAGAGTTTAGCGTACTGAAATTCGAACAATCAAGGTTATTATAATCGGAGTCCTGATTGAAACGTTTGTCAATTCAACTAACTTTAGTTGATCTGAAAGACTTCCTAGATCAACAGCCCATTCTTTATATTCATTGTGCGCACAACTGAGCAGTGCAATTCCCAGCCGAAGTCTGTTAGAAGCTACACCTGTTGATATTTAGGTCAAGATTGAACAGATTTTTTCCAGGCATGAGTGCTCCATTGTACAGCACACCATAGCTACCCATCAGATGAGTTAATAATAAAAAATCCCAGAGACAGATCAGTCCAAACACCCTCAACACTAAAATCAAATCTAACGGTCAATAAAATTCAAAGATACGATCATGAAATTTATCAGTGACCCTGATATAACCCTCAAAATTTCGCGGACGAATGGCGCCCGGGGCGGAAAAATGTTTGCCTAGAATTGATACTTACGTAAACATGATTTTGTTTACCCAAAAAATAAATACTAAAATGGAATCTGTGTGAAAATGAAACATGACACTTAAGAATAACAATTATTTTGTTATTTTGCATAACAGAAATAACAAAATAATTGTTATGGTTATACACCCAGATTGTATAATAATAGGGCTGTTTATTTTTGGGTTGACGAAAGAAAAATAGTAAATACGATGGAAAAGCCATATTATGATAACCGAACCATTGTATTATCTATTACTTCTGAATAATATTTTGCTATTATTTTTATAGGAAAATAGACTATAAAATTGTTTTTATAGGAAAATACAATGCTCATGAAACGCCATCTTTGTTCAAGATGTATGAACTCCCAACTAGTAGGTACTGAAACTGAAATAAAGATAAGTTAAAATTAACCGCTCAATGTCTTTTCCGTAGAATTAGCGAGATCTTGGAAAAGAGCGACAACAGTCAGAAACAGAAAATACATATTCCATTTTTAAAACTATCTCTCTTTAACAGTTTACTCACTAATATAGCAAGCAGAACAATAGCTCCCCTTAAAAACTCATAAGTTCTTATATTTTATAGCAGCGCCCCGCGGTTTAGTCCGCGTAGTTCCCGTTCCCGTGGGAATACGGGTATAAAATATAGCTCAGGGTGAATGGAACTTTCTAATGATTAAAGAATTTTTGAAATCGATCCAGTAGTTTTTGAGTTTATTCGTTATATATCAAATATTTTCTCTTTCCTTTTTCTTTTTATTTTATTTTTTCTTTCTTTTTCTCTTTATTTGCTCATTTAGGTACTACAACCAGGAGCTCGTCGCTAAATAATATCAGCCGCAGGTCAAACTTCGAGGTTAAGGAACCATCCGTAACACATCACAGCGTTTCCCCTCAGGAAGCACGTACATAAAACCGACTGTCCCGGCTACATTTGAATCTCTTCTGCAGCCGTTACGTGTACTCAGAAGCCAGAAACTTCGAACACCAGTCTTGCTATCGAATATCGTATGATCCAGTTGATTGATTGTGGGAAGTCAGAAAGATAGTCACACCGTGTAAAATTCTGGTATTCAGCTGTAGCTGCTAAGCCTAGCATATCTACTATGTTTTAGCTGTATATTACAACATGAAACAGAATCGTTCAAACTTTGTGTCTCCATGTAACAGATCACCACATTTGAAACTATAGATAACTTAGCCCCTCGCATGCTAAGTAGTACCTTGGTGACACAGAAAGTACGATACGGGCTGAATTTACCCACGATAATAGGTTATCGATCCATTCTCCTTACGAGACCGCAGGTGAAGTGAAGACGGTTCAGTTACGAATAATATTATCAACATTACACCTTAGATTTATTATGTTAACTGCCTTTTTCTGCGGTTACACTCCCGAGGTATATCTCATAGGAATCATGCATTTTTTCGTGATAAAAATCCTATGGCACTCAGTGATAGTGATATTTTATTTTAAATTAGTATATATGTGTAAACAGGATTAGTAACAAAATATTATAAACTTTCACCCCCGACCAAAACGAGAGCTACTAAAAGTTTGACTTGTGAAGCTCCTTGAGATTCTTGACAGACACACAAATAATTAATAGTATCTCTGTGTCTGACTGAGGAAATGTAGCTCCTAAACAGATGAACCGATTTTGATTATGTTGTTTATTTAACTGGATTGAAAATATTCTAAGTTTTGATTCAAGCAAATCTGTTCCACTATATGAAGATCAGCTCTTTTCTAGTCAATGAAGGGATGTGATATCATATACATAACAAAAACCCATAGTTATTTCGAGCAAACCACCAAAGAGATCATTACGAAAAAAATAGAAACAGAAAATCTATTAAAAGGACGGTCGTTGACCAATGAGAACTAACGACGCACAGCTCCGTGTAATTTTGTTTTATATTAATTGAAAAAATAATTTAACACTTTCTCAGTGTTTTTGTGTAGGTTTTTTTTTTGTTTAATCTCTGGAAGCGAGTTATAATTTCCTAGTTTTCCAACTTCACAACTGCTTGTTGGTATCATTTTATCTGATTTATTGCACAAGGCTGCGTGGAACCTTCTTCCTTAGTTGCTTGAATTTCATATTTATTTACTCAACAGGATCTACGCGACCTCCGAGGTTATGATATAAAACTATAGGAAAACTTTATATAAGCCCCTGTCGCCGGGTCTTATATAAAGTTTTCCTTTAAACATACACAACCGTATCTCGTTATCAATGTTCTCCTTGTTTTACATGAATCGCGTTTTACGTGTAAGGCTGGCATCGAGGGTCTGTAGGAATGTACTGGATTGAAAAATATTTTCATTTTACTATTATTCGCTGATATTCCACCAATAAAACTCAAACGGTTCCATAAGATGCTTGAATCATCATGCACCTAAGTGTCGCCAAATCGAACAATCCCATGGTTCTCGCATTCAGAGATCGTCTACGTCGAAATAACAACAGTTCCGACATTTGTTTTATTTCAATCTATACTAATATTATAAAGCTGAAGAGTTTGTTTGTTTGTTTGTTTGTTTGAACGCGCTAATCTCAGGAACTACTGGTCCGATTTGAAAAAATCTTTCAGTGTTAGATAGCCCATTTATCGAGGAAGGCTATAGGCTATATTTTATCCCCATATTCCCACGGGAACGGGAACTACGCGGGTGAAACCGCGAGGCGCTGCTAGTGTAAATATATAATTGTTTAGTAAAATTTAAAATGTACAATTTTACATCTAGAAATAACTGCAGTTCCGACATTTGTTTTATTTCAATGTAAATGATTGTTTAATAAAATTAACATCAAATCAAACAGTGCAAGAAAAAATCATTACTTACAATTTAAGTAGATATCATCTATCTTTAGACCCTACGACTATATGTTCTGTGAGCTATGTCCTGATATAGTATTTTCATAAAACTAAAGAATTTCAGCTATATTCATAAAGACCGAAGCATTCACATAAAAAACTCCAACCTCACTATAAAATTCCCGTTAACCATAAAAGCTACAACTCCAAGCATTGTAAGAAGACATAAGTCAATACACGAGGTAGCAAGTGCATCGAGTAAGTACTGTCTGCCAGTACTCGCCCGCCGCAACGAACCTAGTGAGACGTGAAATTCGGCACTTTGAATTTACGATGCCTCCACACTCTCCTTATAGGTACTCTGACCTTTGCTTTATTTTATATTACGTGTACTTTAAAATGGAGGACTTTATTAGTTGGAAAACTGTAAAATAATATGTAAAATATTTTTCTTAAAGTTCAGTCGACAGCAAAAGATTATGGATGTTTTTATGTGAAATTGCTCCACTCAGATATGGTATTTTCAGCCTATAAACTACCGACAGGTTGCCATCTCATTGTTGAGCAAAAGGTCTCTTAAATTGAGGCTGTCTTTCGTCTTCATCATCAGCAGTCTGCAGTGTCCAAGAATTACTTGCACATACACAATAAATAAAAAATATATTCCCGAAACGAAAACAACAGAAAAGGAGTAGATATTTTATACTTACAAAATACAGTGGCGTTTTTGCATCTTCATTCTTATTGATATTATATAGTCAAAAAGATAATAATTCCTATTTATTTTTATCACGGTTAACATCTAAAGTTTTATTCTTTCAGTGTGTACTCTTCAAAAATTCCCAACAGACTCTTATGTTTTACCTCCACTATTACCCACCAAATATGAATTGGGAATCTAATATATTTTTACAGTAATAACGCAGTGTTTTGTTACACTGAAAGATATCGGTATTTTTCCCATAAAACCGAAAACCAATTTGCTGGTTGTCTGGTCTCTAGTTTTAGAGCTACGTATTTACTTACAGTCTAGTGGGAAAAATAGGTACATTACACATTTACAAAACTGAATACGTCACGGTTTTTAAGTATGAAACCACAAGATCGCTTTACAGGTTAAACCACTAAATGAACAATATTATTTATAATCTGGGCAACACTTAAAGATGACCCCATGAATGGGCCTGAATTAAAGTAAAGAAATATTTTTTATTTTAAAGTAATACCCATTGAAACCAATTATTGGAACGTCTCAGACCCGATCTTCAAGTTAACCTTCTAATATAACAATTTTTGTTTTTATATGTAAGGTATAAACTTACAATTATTGAATGTTTTTGGTAAGTAGATACTTATTATTATGATATAGTACCTAACTCCAAATACAGAATGATCGCCTCAGATCAGCCTGAGATCATTCTGTATTTGGAGTCTCAGGCGCAGTCCGAAGGATTGTCGTGTCGTGGCTCATAACAAAAATGTAACAAGTCAAAATCAAAAACCTTCTAGAAATAGACAAATCCAAAGTATTTAATACATAAGTAACCGGGGCAGGGTACTGACATAATATTCGAGCTCATTTCGCTCGTTAGTAGATTTTTTTTTTCGGGTCTGCTTCATTCGCTCTAGTATCTTTGTTATTCTGGTTACTAAGTCGACAAATAATGTGTAGGTGCATGTGTACTATGTGTAGGTATGAACTAATTTTATAAAGAATATCTAACGTATCCGAGACAGATGCTAAAAGTCGAGCTCGCTTCGCTCACTCGTACATTCTTGATTCTCTTTCGATTAAAAAATATTTGCAATACTCCCTGCAGCACCCGCTGGTTTGGCCCGCGAGAACTTAATGGTCTTGTTAGCAAATTTTCGGAATGCAATGGGGTAACATTGATCGTGAACGAATCCGTAATCCGAATCACGTATCCCATTTGCTATATGAGTTGGGAGTTTAATTTCTTTTCTTTTTTGTGCACAATACCCAAATTTTCTCGTTTTCAAAGTTTACGACCGCGCCTGCGTGATCTAGGTTTAAGTTATCAAAAATAGATAAGTAACGATTTTGAACACAGGTGAGGTCTCAAATTAAAAACTGTTTAATTAAACGTTAAATAAATTGAAAATCATCCAGAAACTTTAATTTATAAGTCTTAAACTTAAAACTTGACTAATAAACTGTCAAAATGTAAAGTCGAAGGCAGATTAATTAATTAAAGTGTAGCCTTAGCCGCTAACCTCGTCTGCGAGGCAAGATAAAGGCTATTCATGTCGCGGGTGAACCCGATTGTGTTGAACAACATCTTATTAGTGCGGTGGGGCGAGTCTGCAACGTATTGTATGATCTATCGACAACTAAACAACCTCCCGATAATTCAGTCATCTTAATGCATTTTTAGTTTGACTTTTCCGAAATTAATATTTAAGAAATGGATGAATATTGAAAGTAAACAAAAAATAGTTGTTTACTTGTATAAATGAAATAATTCTTAACTCTGAGTTTTTGCCGGTAACGTGTACAGAATACCTATGCAGGGACTATGTCAAAAAGTATTCCCCAAAAAGTGCGCGTCTTTTTTTTAATATTTACTGGCATGTTTGTTTGGAGCAGTTTTTCAGGAGCAGTTTTACAGTTTTTTTTTACTGTCAGTAATTTAATCATTTTTAATCCGTTCTCAAAACTATGTGTTGGTACAGCTATTTATTTTTCAAACATGTAATTCTTAGTTTTTATTTTTAGTTCAAGCTAAAATTAACAGCCTTTAATTACCTAATTAAATATCTCAATTCGCTAACCAACCAAATTGAATAAGCACAAGTTGTTAATGTCATTTCAAATTAGTTTTACCTTTTCTTTATATATTTAAAGAAAGAGAAAACATGATTTTCCTAGCTCTTTTCTTTTTTTTTCAGTATGATTTGGTTGTGTAAAATATTTAAATTTTTGATAGTATTTGAAGAGTTCAGATCAAATAACTTTTTGGTTCAGATCAAACACACGATTGAAGAAAAAAGTCAGTGAAGTTTTTTGCAAAGTAAAAACTAATTTGACAGGCTTATTTAGGGAAACCTATGAGAAGTCTTTGGTATATTTTTTTTATTAAAACACACTACGCTCCTTCAAGGGCAGTAGGGTAAGATGATTAGATTAGGGTATGATTCGACCGATTTCGGAAACACTGCGCGCGAGTGCGACATTGACGCTTGGCCGGCTTTTTCTCCAATTTTGTTAATTAAATTTTCATAATTCCTCGGTATGAAACAGCGTTTGGCCAGCACTTTAACAGTTTTATGGTTATTTTAGAAACGCAACTATATTAATAAGGAGTTTTGTATAGCGTAACTGCCTCGGTAGGGTAGTGATCGTAAGCGCTACTGCGGTACATCAGGTCCTGTACTATTTATATATTCTGTGGTCCTGGGTTCGATAACCGAGTTTGAGCAAAATGTTATTTGGTCTCGCCTCAGTAATTACTCAGTAGCAGCCCGGAGGCTGGATTCAAGTCCGGTTGATAGCAATTGGCTCGCTCGCTATTACGATATGTGTAGTACCTACCTACTAGGTTCAGAATTTCAAGGACATGGTGGTAAATTCGGTATGAATTTAGTTGTATACTTACCAGGCAAAAATAAATACATAGGAACAGGATATCTATGTAGTCATATACCTATTTGAATTGTTTTAAAAAAATGACTATGTTCACTATTCATAAACATCAAAATATGCTGAAGTAAGTACACTCTGTCAACCACAAAGTTGCCTCTTAAAACTCTTTTCAAGTTGCACATGACGCAATATCCCAATAACAACGTTTTTACGAAGTCTGTTAACTCGAAGCAATATCTCAAAAAATGAAAAAATCTTTGTTGGTATATTCGCAGCCGTAGTTAACAAATGCCATAAAAATTTCATAGGTGACTCCCATGGAACATAAATTGTGGGTGTTAATACACTCGACGACATACTCGACTCGAGCTAACGCGAGAGGCTATAAGGAAGATTTGTTACTACTTTAGTGTGATCATGTTTAACAAAGACTCTTGTGTTTTTAGGATGTCGCACTTGTTGAAGTAGGGGCGTTGTTCGTTAGAAAATTGGAAATCTGTAGGTACTATGTATTCCTGTTTGTATTTCTGATCGTTTAGCGCAGCTGCAGGCGAAACTGGTAACTGATACAGGTGTGAAGGAACAAAAACTTTTTAAGCCCGTATTTTTCGTAATAATTTCACTGGCTTGCCCAATATCTTATTTAACTAAAGCTGTAGGTAGCAGGCAGATACAGAAGAAGACGCCCCGGGCGGCTTCCTCTCGCGGGTCGGCCCTGGTTGAATCCATGGCCCGGAGCGAAGAGGCATGGGAAACGGTCGCCTCTTTCTGCAAAGCAATAATGCTGGCAAAGGAGGAGGCGGACTACGTGCGGGAGAGGGAAACCTAACGCTCCAGCCGCCGCAACAGAAGAAGACGTCCCGGGCGTCAGGAGTCGCAGAGCTATTCCCGGCCACCGTAGACGCGGGACTGCGGACGGCGAGCAATGGGTGGCTCGCCGTCCGATAACAACCATGCCAGGGTCGACGGCGCGTTGTGTTCCACTCGCGCTTCAAAGAGATGTCAGCATAATAGCCGGGGCTTGCTAGGGCCAGTGCCTGGCAAGGTTGCGGCATGTGTTGTCACCGGGCGACCGTGGCCCTGGAACGCAAAGGGAAGGAACACAGATGGGTTTTAGTCACTATGAGACTGACACTCCCTTCCGCTCCGCCCAAAGCGAAAGAAAACATTTGATGTTTTCCCATCCATAAAGAAAAAAAGTAGCAGACAGATTTTAACGAAGATAAAGTTTACTTTGAAATCTAATGCGCATCATCTAGAATACATAACAAAAACTCTGTACAAGTTCTAACATCAAACATTTCACAAACGCCTATGCATGAAGAGGAATTTTCAGAGCATTTGCTCATAAATACTATAAGGGGAAGATTTCTCAGTAAGGCGTTTTGTACGACACTCATAATTCTGCCTCAGGGAGGACCTGTGCATCGTCCATACATTCTTTACTAAAATATATCACGCCTTGTTGGTTTAGTACTAGATTGGCTTGCATTCTGTGTAAGCTCAGTTTTCAAACTGTAATTTAGGTGTAGAATTATGCTCTGGTGCAACGCAACACGAGGTAGAATACTAATGATCTAGCTGAGCGTACCTATTTAAATTTCTTTCTCTATTTTAGGAATTAGGAATATGAAGAGAAGCTTTTAAATTTACTAGTATTCACAAGGTATTGTACTATACCTACCTAATTGTGTTTTTGAGTGCCGTACCTCAAAAGGTAAAACGGAACGCTTATAGAATCACTTCGTTATCTGTCCGTCGGTCTGTCACAAACCTTTTTGTCAGGAACGTGTGGCCTATATATGGCCCCTTGGAGCTCTACAATATTCAAGCTTCTACAACGCAATAGAGAAATAAGACTATTTTTGAATCATTTTTACGACATATTTGATAATCGCAAATAAATCAAAACCGATGAGGGTACTTCCCGTTGATCTAGAATATTAATTTGCCAAGAAGCAAGGTCTTAGAGCATAATGGAGAGTCCATACAACACTGACTGTTGTCTGCGTAGACTGTAAACTCTGACTAAAATACTTTTTTCAACTTGTTTAGAAGTCGGTTGTATTTTTTTTTTATTAATCTCACTTTTTAGTGGTGACACCCCACAGCTAAACGCACCCATTACAGCGTACGTGTTATAAATTGGTGTAAACAATAAACAAACATGCCATTTCAGCTATCCCGACAGATTTGCTATCATTTATTGAAGAGTTCCATTTCCTACCTCCGTTCTGCATCAGATCTTCACCAAACTAAGTGGTCCCTTGAAATACTAAGATGCTCTTGCAAACCATCGTATACAGTTTTATTTTTAATTTTACATCGACAAGAGAGAGGGAGAACATCATCAATGTACCTAGTCGAAGCCATGAATAATTAGGGGTACCTAACTCAAATACGAGTACCTACTGTCGTCAGATCTCACTCAAATTTAAATGGGGCCACATGACAAGCACCAGCTTTTGAATATAAAAAAGAATCATCAAGATCGGTACACCCAGTAAAAAAATATGAGGTAACAAACACAAAAAAACAGTCGACTTCAGAACCTCCTCCTTTTTTGGAAGTCGGTTAAAAAGGTAGGTATTGTATGTCCGCACAGACTTACAACAAAGTCTGTGAAGATAAATGTCAATGTCATAGAATTTTTTTATTGATAGTTCATAAGTCTGCACAGACATATAAGAAGATATGCATCGTGTGCGTGGACACACTATGTAAGTAAAAGGAAAAAGTCTGAAAATAGTACCTAAAGTATTTTTTACAAACTTATCTACATTTACGGTTGAAGAAAAGACCGTGACGTACAACTATATATGGGAGAACAATTTTTCTCCACTTCAATAGGTAAAGCATCAAATGACGGTCCCGCCCTGGGTGGAGCGGTAGGGAGTGTCAGACTTTTACTGACTAAAACCCACCCGTGCTCCTTCTTGTGCCCTTTGCGTTCCAGGGCCGTAACTCTTTCGAACAAATTCCGCAACTCTAGCAGGCACCGACCCTATGGGGCCCCGTCCCTGGTGCTGACGGCTCCTTGAGGCGCGCGTGAAGCACAACGCGTCGTCGACTCAGCCTGGTATCGGACGGCGAGCCACCCACGCTCACCGTCCACAGGCATCAGCCTCTGCGCAATTGCACAGCGGCCGACTTGTCTCTGGAGGAGGCCGCAATGGGACCATTACTGGCACTCCATTTCAGCCCCCTCCCGAGTATCGGGAGTCGCAGCACCCACAGCAGCAGCGGCAGAAGGGGCGACGGAAGCCGCGGCGGCAGCAGAGGCGGCGGCGGCGGCGGACCTCTCGCCCCTGGTCGGGGCGGATGGCGCGCAGGGCCTTCCCCCAGCCCGGCTTGCCAACAGCCACACATGCACTGCAGTGCGGCGTGGCCTCGCACGAGCCGGCCCGATGACCGGGCTGACCACAGCGGAAACAAAGTCCGCTGCGGTCCACCTCCGAGGGGCACATAGCTTCCGTAGGTAAAGCAGGTACCTATACTCGAATAAAATCAAGACCACAACAAACTAAGAGGGGTAAGATAGAAGTGTTATGCAAGATGGAAACTTCCTCCCTATCCCGAACCTCTTAACGAAGCTTCCGAGTCTCTAGGCACATAAAAACACTCAACCATCTAGTATTTACAAGCGGCGACGCAGTAGGTACGGTATACGAACCTCTTTTTTCTCTCTTTCTCGACGGAATGTTACGCGCGCAATTATTTTGATTCCTGTTTTCACTTTCTGTTACTAATTGAAATTGTTTTTTTGTTTTTAGATGATGAAAAATAGGTACATAAGTAATGTAATAAGGAAAAGCAGTAGAGGTTCTTGGCCTGAAGAATCGATGCCCGAACAAGTTTTCCACTCTGCCCTCAGTTTGAGAGAAAGATGTTTTTTTTACGTTTTCGTTTCATGAGTCTAAGCCGATTTTCTAATATTACACTAGTTTACAAAATTTAACTTTTTCTTTGTTGCCGCGCACTGTGTGTTTGATAATGTTTACATATAAATCATGTTTTTTTTTTTTTTCAAATTTATCCTCAATAAGTTTTCTGCAGCTGAAATTACTTTGATTTTTCTGTTTGAAGTAGACATAATTATGAAACTCAAAAATAAGAGCTCATAAAAAATTGTACTTATATATTTGAACTTAGCAAACCAAGTGTAGTCAGCAAAATCCAACATTTTTCGGGTAACATATTTAATGTAAACTATACTCCATTCACAATAAGATTAGACATTCAAACAAAACTATTTACAGTCCGTTCAACCGATTTTTACTGCTATTCCGTAGGCATAAGGATGGCATTAAAAGCGAAAACCTAATTATAATACCAACTGTTTACTGCAGCTACCATGTGTCATGCCACCAACACAATAGAAGTCAAAATTGGTTGAACGGACTGTAAAAAAGATGTATTTCAATGTCTAATCTTATCGTGAATATACCTATAGTGTTATAATTATTTTTAAAAACTCATTTGTTTTTCCATCTCCTTTCCCTTTCAAGATTGATTTAAGTCAAAGTTTTAGATTATGTTGTTTTACGATTTTTACATCATTACTTTCCATATTCTACTAACTCGTAGGGGAAGGGAACCATAACCCTCCCTTACCCTACCAGTTAGTAGATACGGAGCCCTCGGTGCTCGAGTCACTTGTCCGGTTTTCAATCAAATTAAATCTCACCTCAACAACTGACTAGGTTTGGATGTTTAGAATTCAAGTAGATAATTACCCAAGTTTGCATGTGATAATTTTTTACTATTAGATATGGTACCAAACCAAAGGCAAAAGAAAACCCGATGAAGCAGCTCGTCAGTGACACCATCAGTTTTCCAGGTCGGACACTTAAGCAATGAATGAAGAGAACGATCCTCATAACCTAGAAATCTGAGATCGTTTCTTCCACATTTTTGTCTAAAAAATGCCTAAAGCTCTATCTTGACAAGAAAAAAATGTCGATAAAGTGTAGAACGCAGTAAAAATTACATTAAACCATCATTAAACAGACAAATAGCGATAAAGCAGGTAATTTAGATAGGGGAATGGATACAAATGTAAATAAATCTCGCACTGGCTATAAATTACGGGGCCCATAGGCAACCCCAGCTGGTAATGTGATATTGGTCACTTGGCCATTGCTTATAATATTGGTTATCTATCTATAATATTATACATACATAGGTACTATAGTTATGAGTAGAATTCAGTTGTAGATTGTGGTAAAATCTATTTTCTACGAGATGTGTGTGTCTATCGTATCTATTGTAAGAATCTCACTGTGAAAACTAGTAGGTATTTAGTGAGCTGTCACTCCAAAGGACCAAGAGCTGCCAATCTATGGCTTTAGGTGGTAGGTAGGTATGCCATATCACTTCATGCACTTTAGATAAGCTTTCTTTTAATAAAATGGCATTTAGGGAGTTGGCCGATAATCATTCTTTACCAGGCACTTAAATTGCCCTTCAAAGCGCCACAGACTGTCCACGATAGGTACCTAAATACTTGGGAGTCTGACTGTCCACGGTGTACCGTGGACAGTTTACATACCGTCAAAATACTACCTTGCCGGAAACAACTCTAAAGCTTATTAACAAGGAAGTGTCTCCTATTGTCATACATTTATTTTAAGTAAACTAAGTAATGATCAGTTTTATTTGAGGCATTTAATCGTTCAGTAACTATCAGAAGGGCAATAAAGATGGCAATAGTCGGAGTTTCCTTGTGTGATCGAATCAGGAATACAGATGATATCCGCAAGAGAAACAAGGTTACCGACATATATAGTCATGTCCTATTGAAGTGGCAGAGGGCAGGGCACATTTAGAGCTAGTTCACATTAGGTTGGACGGACAGTTTACCGCTGACCGCCTGTCGGTTGTTACTGTTCACACTAGATGCTGCCGACCCGACCTAATGTACCAAACCACACACCAAACGGTACGGTCGTTTTATTGCCCAGATCGTCACAAAACAGTCAGTCGTGAGTTGAATTTTGTATAGGTACGATGGACGACGAAAATTTCTGTATTTATTTTGCCCACCATATTTATTCTCTGCATACACGTTGACGAAACTGCTCGCGCGAGTGCCAAGAGCGGGGAATGAGCGGGTGGAAGGGTGCCAGCGGGTGGCTCCGCCGCTTCGCGCCGACAAATATGAACGGCGCTATACTTGCCAGTACGCCAATATTATGCCGACCGGACAGAAATCGTGACTGAACGTCCGGTAAAAGTGTCGGCTCCGTTAGTTTTGTCGGGTCGCCCATATATGAACGGCGCTATTGAAATACATATTACGCCAATATGAATCCGACACGTCTGTCGGCCCGATAAAACTGTCGGTCCGACCTAATGTGAACCCGCTGTACCTACAGGTAGGCGTTACCACTAAAAAGTGAAAAATAAAAAACAACCGACTTCTCCTTCTTTCTTACTTGTAGAACAGATGATCGATGGGGCCGAAAAGTTCTGGAGTGGCAACTGCGTAGGTACCGGAAGACGCAGCGTTGGAAAGCCCCACAAAGTATACCGATGATGATGACCTTGGGCCCCAAGTCTGCTATTTTTATAAATTTGTCATTCCAACACGATCCCATTGTCATTTTTGTAAAAGTTCGCAATCTTCTAAATGGTCGATCATTGGTCGGTCAAAACACTCGAGCGTTCACACTCGACGCACTAACGTATCATCGGTCGAGTGCGAACGCTCGAGTGTTTTTCTATACATTTGTCTGTTCTGGCGTTACGCGACGGATAATACGCGACGCATGTTCCGTCAGATATGAACCTTCCCTTACTAAGACTCAGCTGTCTGTCCGTATGACCATCTGTCACCAGGTTGTATCTCATGAACCGAGACCGCTGAAATTGACACAGAAGTTCAAGAAGATGTAATTCTGTTGCCGCTATAACAATAAATACTAAAAACAGAATAAGATAAACATTTCAGAGGGCTTCCATACAACAAACGTGTTTTTTTTTGCAGTTTTTACTATAAACTCTGGATGAGAAATCATCAAATGACTTCTCCCGCTTTGGGCGGAGCGCAAGGAAGTGTCAGACTCTTACTGACTAAAACCCAGCCGTGATCCTTCTAGTGCCCTTTGCGTTCCAGGGCCGCGGTGACTCTTTCGAACAAAATCCGCAACCCTAGCAGGCACTGACCCTATGGGGCCCCGTCTTCTTTGCTGACAGCTATTTGAGACCCGGGCCTGGTTGTTATCGGACGGCAAGCCACCCATAGCTCGTCGTCCGCAGGCCCGGGGCGACTTCGTCTGGTGCAGCGGCTGGAGCGTGAGGTTTCCCTCTCCCGCACGCGGTCTTTTTCCTCCTTCGCTAGCATTACTGCTTCGCAGAAGGTGACCGCTTCCCATGCCTCCTCGCTCCAGACCATAGATTGAATCAGGGCCGGACGCGAGAGGTCGCCGCCGCCGATCGGTTCGACGAGGAGACGGCGTTGCTCCGCCCAAACAGAGCAGACCTCTACCGTATGCTCCAGTTAGGAGACTACGTACGGAACTCTTCGTGCGCGAGTCCGACTAGGCAGTTTTCTTTTTCTTATACCTTCACTATTCTTTCTGATTTATTTCGTTTCGGGATCCAAGACAATAGGCAGTGGATAGTAATCCTGACGTGTATTATGGGTAGCTTTTACTTCGGCTTTGTTTTGTTTTCACAAAAATGTCTTGGGTCCAATCTACTAATTAATTTTATAGAAAATTAATCAAAATCGACTCGGCGATTTAAGCGTGAAAGCGTAACAAACATCCATTTGGAAATATACAGACATACACAACCTTTTTCTGGGTACCTTTCATACCGTCAAACTGTAAAAAAGGATTTCCGGTTAAGATAATGATCTCTACCGAATATTGTCCCTTTTATGCCGACGGGTTCGGAGCGAAAGCACATTCGTTATAGATCGGGCGGCCCGACGCGGCGCATCCAATTTTGCGTGAAAATTATCTCTGTTGTTGCAGCATCCCCGTCTCTCCCAAATTAAAGTCTATCTCTACAAAATACTGACTAAAATATAATTAACATTAGACAAACGAACTTTGATGAGACATGGTGCTTAACAGAGTTGGGAAGACATTTAAGTTTAATTATTGAGAAACAATATGTTCGTAAAAGCAATAGTATAAACGAAGAAAAAGGTGTCGAAAGTTGAAATGGATCAATAAAACACGTCATAAAAATCCAATAAGGATCATAATTTATTTAAAAATGATATATTACACTTTACAATTGACCGAACTCGTGTTAATGTGGCAGGCCACCCATAATATTCGATAATTTTAAAATTTCGAGTATCACAGTTCTCTTTTATGTTATGATGCTATTTCTTCCAATATAGAACCTCCAAAATAAACTACACTTTTGGTAAAAGTGTCCACAAAATCGTGCGACACTAACGAACCGTGACGTAAGCGTATAGTTATCATGACATGATAATAACACCATTAATGATGTTAGTAAAACATTTAAAATTCCATTGAAGTCAATAATGCTAAAACTTTAGGTATATAAATGTCTTCATTAAATTCTTCGGGTCCATAAAATGTATGAGCATTGCTGGATACATTATACTAATCATAATATTTTATATCTATCTCTGTTGGATTAATCCAGCCACATTAACAGTAGCAGTGACCGATGCATAAAAGCATCCTACACATACATTCCATTGGTAATAACTATAACATTCTAATAATATGTACAACTTTATTTACAACATGAAACTCACGATTTTACTGCCACTTGGAATAAGACACATCGTGATAATAGAACCAAATTTTATATTGCTTCATTTACATCGCTATGTGTAAGAAGACACGGAAATCAAAATGACAGGAAAACCGTTAGTTTTGGCAGACACATTTTCACGTTCCTTGGTCAACAAACTTTGTTACAAATCAGCAAGACATGGCTGCAATGCATGAATTTACATAAAATGCTTTTGAAAATAAATGAAAATATGATATGACGTTTTTGCTTATGAATGTTAAAATGTTGTTTCTACTAAATTATTTAAAGGAAATTTTCTTATAAGATTCATACAGGGTAATAAGGTATTCTCAGTTTCTTACAAACGAAATGTTTCGCATACAATATGCAATAACTAGGGCTCAACAGTGAGTCACACTGCCGAGCCTGTGAGATCATAAACATCGCATCTCGTGTTATTACTGTACACTGACGACATGACTACTTACCAGGCGGAATCGCAATACAAAATCATCGATGATATTTTATTATATGGTAGAGTAACAATACACATCAGAATATCAACGTACACTGGTTTGGTACCATTCAATTAAACACAGAAACTAATATCATAACAGCACATGCTCGTGTCCATTGTCTTTAATCTACGTTTCGTGACTCCATCAAACTAAGTTCCTGACTTTGAACAGCAAATGTGGCCAGTCAATAAAATCACATTAAAATGTCCACAATACTCTCACTTTTACTAGCTGTGGTTGTTAGCGTTACTGTACATCACTGAGTTGTTAACTCTCTTCATACTAATCGAGGCACTGCTTCCGTTTTTCTCTAGTCCAGCTAAAAAGTCTTCCAAAAGCTTGGCGAGGGCCTTGCGCTTGAACCTTAAGGATTCGTTTATAACTTCGCGTATCACTTCCTTTTTAACGTCCACACCACCTTGTAATTGTTTTAAATTTTCGAACAGTTTCGTGTAATCTGTGAACAAAAAGATAATGTTACAAAAAATGTAAAGGCCGCAATCGGAACGACATATTGATAGCGGTCTTATTTAGGTTAGGTTTGAATTCGATGCACCAACGGAATTGATAACGGTATCAACGAAATGACGCAAAAACAAAGAATTTAAACAATTCTTTGTTTTTATGAAATACAGTATTATCTATACTTTTGCGATAAAAAAAAGGATTTAGTAAGTAAGTGAACAAGACTTCTATATTTTTATAAAGAAAATTTGAAACTTCGCTCTCCCCAGGTTTTTCTTTTTGAATGAGCTTTGTGAATGGCTCATCTTCGAGAATATTACTACATTGCCTATTCCCAACACCACCATTGCCGATGTAGTTTTTTTAGACAGTAGTAACCACATTCCTTTAGAAAAAGCATATTGCATTGCCATATTTGAATCAGCAATTAACATATTTTGCTAATAGTAACAACAAATGATAATTATTTATCTAGAACTTCTTACTGGGGCCGTACTAAGAATAATTGTCAATGCTATCAAGATCCTGCTGTGAAAAGGGTTAACTGGACCAATTATGGCTCTTAATCGGTTATTAGGACTGAGGTTATATAACTTGTAAATGGCCATTTTTTACATATTATTTTCAATTGTTATTTATTTGCTGTAAGTTTCCCTAAAATAAAATAAATAAATAAGTGACAAATTTTCTTTCGTGTCTTGGTACACTTTTTACCTTAAAATTACGTCACGTCCTCCACTCCTGAATTTGCATTGTGAGTTCCTTTTATTTTTTATTGGTAAACCAAAAAGTATATGTCCCATTTATTTATTTTTTTATAAATTAACGAATACAATTACCATTATTATCAAGGAAATGTAACAAAATAACGAGTTTACCTTTGCCGGGCCGCCGCACCGCGCGGAACACTTCCAGGCGTACATCTAGGTTGTGCTTCTTGATGTCGGCGAGCTCCTTGCGGGACAGCTGAGGCGGCATCGTCAGCTGCGTGGGCTGTTTGTCGTTCTGTACAAGATTACAATCATAAACGTGATGCTATAGCAATATTAGGCTCATAAATTATATTATTTTAATTTCATGATATCTTTAGCAATTCTATATATTCCAATTTTTCTCACTACTTTGCTCCTGTGGTTTATCCCACACGAACGGCACTAAAAACCGCCCTCAGCGATAGTCTAATTTACAAACCATTGAAAGAATTTTTGTAATTGCACTTCCAGAGATGACACAAACAGCCAAACTATTTTGTCTCTTTATAAATAAATATCATTTGCACTGACAGCCCACCAACATCTGCAGAACACAGATTCTTACTATGAAAATAATAATAATGAGTTGAAATTATTATAACCTTATGATTCCAGATATGTGATCCATGTAAAAGAGTTCCGATGAAAAATACTGTGATACGTGCATATCATTTGCGCACCCAGATGGGCTTCAGCGAACACAACTTGGCGATATACGGTTTTATAGAATCATCCAACTGCCCCAAGTGTTCTGTACTTTGAGGGATTTGATGAATGCCAACCATGCTGCAACCATCTACAGTCAACTATCGCCTCGGAAAAGAATATGTGCCAATCCTCACGGCGCTTTGACCGGCGAATAGGTCGGTTATTTTTGGCCACAACACGAAAAGGATACCTGGCAGTACTGTACTCTCATATTTCATGAATTTGATACAGAAAGTTGATGAACTTTCTGTTTTTACTTGACTGAGAAAGATGCAAGATGAAATGGCTAGGAAGACAGAAAACTAGACGACGATACCAAATAAATTGAAATAAGGAGAAAATTACAATGAGACATGATATAACAATTTATCTGGGTACAGTAGACGTCAAACTGTATGGCAGCTGTGAAAGTGCTACTTGCTGCGCCGCATACCCGCTTCCACATGATTTAGTTTTGCTTTAAAGACGCCATAAATATATATACATATATGCACAGTATCATCCGCCAGCAACTAAAGACGCCATTACTAAAGATCTACCCGCGTAATGTGGACCCAGCACAATTTGCAGCAGTCGTAGCCATATTCTGAATTGTCATTTTCTGAGTAAATGGCGACAGTCAGTGATTCGCTCAGTTTACATGGCAGTCTCTAACGTTACCTTTAGTTTCCTCTTCCTCGAGCGTGCATTGGAGTTGTTCTCTGCGGCGACGCCCTGCAGGATGGCGTTGATCTGCAGCTCCTGCGAGTCGTGCGGCGCCTCGGGCGGCGGCGACGGCGAGCGCGCCGCCTTGCTGCCCATCGTCGTGTACGCGTCTGGGCGGATACACAATATGACTTACTCAAATTGAATTATTGTAAACATTATGCCTGGATTACAAAAGCTATGATAGAGTTGACTTGGCACAAAGATAAATTCAAATTTTATCTACACGAGACCAAACAAAATTACTGGCATACCCGCCAGGGTAACGCTGGTTTCCGCAACTCCACGACCAAGCGCGTAGTTTGCGTGCAGCATACCCTGGCTTAATCTAGCTTAAATAAATAGCGACGTGCTTTCCAGGCGATATTAATAATATCCATAACATCGTCTTATCCAATAAGAAAACTTATATGCTAGACTTGTCTCCCCGATCATCGCCAATAATCCTATAGGAATTCACCAGTAGTTTTGGCAATGGTTGGGACGAGTTAATCAGTTCCCGTGACCATGCAGATCATCGATCTGCCTCGTTGGGTGGAACCAAGTTGCAGTTTGCATAAAACAAATATGAATGAAATAAGTAATCATGTAATAAAGACTGACCTCCATTGAGAAGGGGTTTGACGACGGGCGGCAAGTTGTGCGGGGCGGCGGGTGGACACGCGGGCGGCGCCGGCCCGCCTGTGTCCATGTTCGGAGGTTCCTGTAATTCATACATTTAGAACATTCATATCGGCTCTGAAGTGAAGTTTCAACGTAGTACATGAGTCGTTACTTAACTATAACTATTTACAGAATTTTCTAGGTTGTTTCATTTTGATATACTGGGTATCTATCACAAGCAATAGAAAATAGAAGTTAATAAGGAATTTAATTTTAAGAATTTTTAAACGCTAGCTTAAACAAAAATAAGAATGCTAGCCTAGGTTAAATTACTGAAACTAGAAATCAGACCTACTGGTATTTAAACATTTCGAACTTGCTCACTAGATCAAATATACAGCATTTTATTGAGGAAAAACAAGTTTAACAGAATTTTTGACTTGATTTTTTCCAGCTTAGACCTAGTGTACTCGGATGGTTTCCTAAACGAAGATTGTATTACCTCAGGAGGTCTCCCAGATGGTAGGTCCGAGGGAACAGGCGCGAGCGGCGAGGCGGGGCGCCGCGCCGTGACGGGCGACAGCGGCGCCACGGGCGCCACGGGGGCCGCGTGCGCCGCGTGCGCCGCGTGCCCCACGTGCGCGGCGGGCAGCAGGCGCGGCGGCGGCGGCTCGCGCGGCTCGTCGGGGCGGCGCGCCACGATGTGGTGCGGCAGCGGGCCCGCCTTGCGCTTGGGCGGCGCGGCGCGCGGGCTGTCGGCGCCGCGCTTGCCGCCCGCGCCGCCGCCGCCGCCGCGCGGGGCGCCCACCGGGTCCAGGTCCGCCTCGTCCACCATCATGCGCTGGAGTAGCAACACATATTCATTACATTACTACATTTTAAATATGGCATCTTTGTCTTTATTTCAATGAAACCAGCAGACGACTCCTAATTATTAAAAATTATTTTGATTTACAAAAACGTGCTTGGGACCTTTTGTAATGATAACAGTACAGATCGAAATGATTTACTTTACTGCGAGGAAGATCCAGATTATATAGTTTATTGAAGACATGGAGACATCTCTACTAAACTCGCTAACTGGCAAAAATGTTACTCACAATATCTTTTATATTTGCAGAGTATGAGCTATACTCAGCCTATACTTAATCATATAATTGTGTTATCCAATCCTACAGATCTAAAATTAATATAAAAATATTTTTCACATATTTCATAGTGATATAATATTTGAAAGGTTTACAAGTTTACCAATTCCACGCCAAACATGGTTTGCCAGTTCCTACCCTACAGTTAAATTTATATAATTATGGTAATAATAAAATCACCTTATCTATCTTGAATGGGTTGCCGAACATGTGCTGTCGCACCGGCTGCGACTCGATCTCCCGCAGCTGCGGCGTCATGCGCTTGAGGTACTCCTGGTAGTTGCCCATCTGCGCGACCGGCATGGAATGCACGCTGTCTTCGTCGACCAGGCGGGTATGCGCCAGCGAAGGTTGTAAGAAGTTCGCGCGCATTCGCACCACCTGGAAAATAATCGTTGTTAACTGATTAGTATTCGAAAGTAAAATTAATTGCATCCGCAGGTTTTGGTTGAGAGGGCCGAATGCGAGGGATAATTCCCTGCCCGCTGGTTTTTCATCCATAGTAAACTCAACTAACAGTGAAACTGATAAAAATTTCTTTACGATACATTTTTAGTTGTTTATAGTTTTGAACTATGTAATTCTCATTTATTTGACCATCAGTCAAGCTAAATAATGATCGTAAAACGCACATTCAAGACATTTAGATGCCAATATTGTTAACCAATAGAATAACTAAAGAAGTCACCCTTAGTCAATAGGTTACATCAAGGCAGGCATGGTCGTTAACCTCGTCGTCGCATACCATCAGATAAGACAGTAGTCAAACACGAGCACGAGCAAAATCTTCTTCCTTGTCCAACTCTTTTCCAAGTTTAGCCTATCAATAAAATTCTAGAATAACTCAGTTCACAAACTATATAAATTAATATCAACATTGCACACATTTATATCAAGTAGAACACTCGCTAGTTAGAAAGTACTGAATGGATACCATTCGCAATCGATATCAATAACGGATGGCGGAAACCTGTGGTTTTAGATAGTTATGATCGAAGGGAGGTTTGACAGAGCAAGGAGCTTCAGGGATGCTTTTATGGGGTCATACATGGGACGATGTAGACTTCCTAGCGTCCATGGCCTGCGTTTTGGTGACCTCTTCGGGAAAACCGAAGGTTTTTAACGCATAGCACGAAAACTTTCCCCCTATAACACTTGAATTCAACAAAATAGTAGCCTTTCACTCTCAAGTTTATGAATTATGTAAGCAATGACTCACATATTCTGCCTTATTAGAATACAATGGGATAATGGTATATGGTTGTAAAAAACAAAACTGTATGTTAAATAGAAATTCGTCTTGGAATCCTGCCAAGAAATAACGATAAAAATTCTTTGTTTGTATGCATTAGCTGCATTTTGTATACCTATACTTAGGAATAAGAAATAATGTACCGATTCGATAACACGCCCAGATGCCACCAGCGTCATTTTGTCTTTTATAAAGTAATAAATATTGCCACATGGGACAGAAAAAGAAGTGAATATTGTGCAAACGGTTTTGATCTGCTACTGTATGAGATCATCGCCATATGGTTAAGCTTTTTTATTTGTTTTTAAGCCTCTCTCAAACCGAGTGACCTCCCAAGTTAACCGAACTACTGGATAAAGCAACAGGATCATTTAATTATAACAAGATTCAGATAATTGTATTCTTTAAAATTAAACGGTTTTCTTATAGTTAGTAAACGCGTAAAAAGTTAAGTTGTGAATGAATTCGGTCTGTCTATGTTCAAGTTCAAAAAATACACAGATCATATTGACCCTGCAAGTATTTTTTTGCCCGTTTTCTAAATTTTGAACAACAGCATCTGTATAGCTAAGCAGGTCACAAAGACGTTAAGAATGTTTGCATACCTGATCTAGTAAATCTCTCCTCTGTATGTCGAAAGGATTTCGATACGTGTGCGTTTGCGTCTTATGTCTGCCACGAGAGAGCCCCACAACGAAGCCACCGAACTCGTTCAACTGATCGCGAAGTGCTGAGAACTTGTCTTGGAGACACGGATGCGTTGTCAAGTCCTTACGAAGAGGGGACCGAGGCATTACTCGAACGCTTTCGGCTACCTGAAATTAACATAGTGATGGTAATATTTTGTTATCTATACTAATATTATAAAGAGAAAACTTTTTGTTTGTTTCGTATCGAATAAGCTCCGAAACTACTGGCCCGATTTGAACCGTTTTCCACCAATGGCGCTGCTAGTCTATAATAATTGACTCGAAATCCGAACCTAACTAGACCTTATAGCGTTGTCCTAATAGAAAGAAATCATCACGCAAATTTGCGATCACCGTGATATTGTATTTGTCCGGCAAAACCGGAAGGAACAAATTGACAATCGCTTTCTATTAAAACGACAGCTAATGTTTCTGAAGCCGTCCATTATGCTGCAAAGAGCAGCGAGTGGAGCAACATAATTAAAGAGAAAGTCTTAAAACCATGATGTGGATCATGAGCACTGGACAAAGAATGCAAGGGGAAACAATTATTATTAGAGTAGGTTATTAAGGTTCGCTTTGCGCGTCGCCTACGTTTTCGTATGAAGTATACGCAGCACAGCTTTGATGCGGCGTTAACGTGACGTCAATCAGCGATAACCAAGAAGTTGTAATTGCTCAATTATTGTTTCTACGTATGAATGAACGACTAATCTATACAATAATTAACTTTCTACCCCTTTTTTTGCGAAAATTATGCGGACGGCGGAGTATTAAATTAGGAACATTTCAAGTTTATATGGAGCAGGAGCCGAAAACCTATTTTTTTTTAATTATGATTAGGAATACAATAAATTAATAAAAAAATATGATTGAACTTCAACCACTGAGCGACATAGAAATTGTTGGTGCCTACTGTATCTTAGTGAAAAATAAATGCAAATTAAGACATAGATAAACTTCTGTTAATGATGAGCCCCGGTTCCTTTACACAAAATATCGACGCTTCACGAAATAAATTCAATTGAAGCAATTCCTAAAATTGTAAACAGAATATACAGCTAATGCGCGTTTGACAATTTCTGAAATTGATATTGTGAGAATTTTCGTTCCAGAAACTGAACCTAAAAGAAATACCTTTTGCGTGTTATTGCTCGAAGATTTATTGATGACGTCAGCACAGAGTTTCTCGAATTCAACTTTAGCTTGATTTTTCAGTCTTTTCAAATAGTTCAATACGGAGAAACTGAGCGAGTTGTCTTGAGTGTCGGGAATCAAAACCTGTAGAAGTTGAGCAGGTGCTCCCATTTTCGTCAATGCTCTTCGAAGAGGCTGGAAAAAGAAGTAATACAACATTAAAATATAATTTAATTAGGTGCAGAAAATCGCAAACGGCGAAGTATAAGAACTTAATTTGGGGTTATACAGGGTTATTTGTAAAACACCAACAACCTCTTAAGAGGTCATTGTACTCATCATTATGAACAACTTTTACTATGGGACCAAACCCGAAATCGCGAAAAAAATATCAGCTATCCCCTACATTTTGATGAGTTATACGAACATAAATGTATGGAACAGCTGGTTCAGGGAAATCAGTATTGCCATTCAACGCAGTAATGCAGCCAATGTTCAGGGCACTTTTGCAATTGTAACAAAGATGTGGATGAATTTTGTCCACCCCTGCCCCTGATTTATTCAGTTTTAATGTAAATTAGCGTTTGAACATAATTTCGCGATTATTAGTTTTACTGTGATAATTATGGTAGTAGTTAATTTAGATTACCAATACGTAATAAAGTTTTTTTTATAATTAATATGGCAAGTAACGAGGAAAGTCACACTTATTGTACAGGGCACCGCTACTAAATCGGCTGATAGATCAGTCTGGATTCAATTTACACAGTAATAACATCTAAATAATAATTTCTCAGTACTCTCTTATTTTCCTCTACAAGACCCACTGAAATCTCATTTTCATTCTAATATGTTTCTGGTTACTGTCGGCCTGTATCATTCTACGGCTGGACTAAGCATCTATCTGAAACTTGTAGCTGTTGGTCGCTAGTTTGGACTTGGTTTTCATTTTGTAGAGCGTGTTGGACCATCTGTGTTGACATCCGCGACGACTTTAGGCTGTGTCATCGCTCCACAGATCATATATTTTCAACTTACCGCAACATAGTAAGCAGGCATTCTCTCGAGATAGTGCTGAAACGCCAACTTCCACTCCTGTGTAGGTTTGCAGCGATGTACTTTGAACAACTCGTCCAGTAGAGGCAACAGCATCGGGTAGTTGTATGGTAACACAAACAAGTTGACGCATGTCAAGTTCGTTGACGCCTTCAAGTAGCCAAATGGGTGGTTGATTTCAGAGTTCTTACAACCACTGTTGGCTACGAACACCTGGAAAATAGTAAAGAAACAATATAGTGACACATAATTTAGATAGCATAAATTAAAATTTATATAATTTTTTTGGTTTTGTAGGGATGAAATCTTTGGAAGTAGGTAATGGTATGTTTTTATCCTTTATGAAAGATAACCAAACTCTGTGCTACTTTTTTTGATACGGGAAAATGCAAGTTTCCTCTAGGATAAGCCAGGAGAGATAAATCATAATTATAGTGCAATTTGATTATTTAACAAAAAAGCTTATGTAGTTCAAGATACATTGCTTTCAGCTACCTTTGCTGATGACTGTACGTGCCTATAAAAGAGCATTGGTCTGACTAATAGATTGCTGCCGCGCCCACAACGAATGGCCCGAGATGGTCATTAAAAAGGTGATTATTTATTCCATTGTAAAGCAATCGGAGTTATTACAGTAATATAACAATACTGCACATGTACACAGTACATGTACCAGATTGATTAAAGCAAATATTTTGTTATTCCCCGTAACTTATTATGATGTCGTACGCCGACGTACTAATTAGTGGGCGACCCGACATTAAGCCATTCAAAAACAAATAATGCTAAAATACGCAGATACATACATGGGCTATCTTCAATTAATTATTAAACACTTATTAGAAGTAATAGATCCCATTATCTATTTAGTGGAGTGCAATTTGATAGTTTGTTTACATTATACAAGGTAACCTACATAATAAATTAATTCAAATTGGAGTCAATTGCTCATGTCTTTAGTTATTATTGTTTACTAAGGGCATTTAGAGGAACACGGATGGGTTTTAGTCAGTAAGAGTCTGACACTCCCTTTCGGCCCTGCAGAGCAAGAGTCATTTGATAATTTCCCATAATAAAAAGGAAGTTTAAAAAAATGGAGATGTGTTCTTTGAATTAGGTAAGTACTCATAATTTACCTGCCAGCAGATGGTGGGCTGTTTCCTGGCCAATATGAACTGCGTTAGTGGACTGGGTTCCAACTCGTATTTGTCAAAGGGCAGATTGTCAATCACCATTGGTTCCTGGCTCGAACATGTGAACTTCACCACTGGGTGTGCAGAGCGAGGTGGCTGAAAATTACGGAAAAGGACTATGAGTGTGAACGTGCTTTTGCTTTTTTTGTGTTTTTTACGGTTTTCATATTCCACAAGAGCGTGATTTGTTGTAAAACTTCGGTCTTGTAGTTAACACACCGTTTTAAGGCCTACATAAATTATAACTACATGCACTTATAATAATAGTGTTCAAAGGTACTACAAACTTGACGCAATTAAAAAATCAATAACTTCGCATAACTGCTGTAGGATGTAATGTTGTGTTGTGCCCCCACTCATAAGCACAGCAAAGTGGTGGTAGACCAGTCTAACATGAGATATCAAATAAGAATGTCAATAAACGTGGAGTCTTCTGTCGACCTGGGAACTCGCCTAACAGGCTGGCGCAAGTTCGACGAACGACCTAACCAAATTTATGTCAAGGCCGTGTCCCCGAAAAGCGTGAAAGCAAGCTTACTGCACACACTTCGTTTCTTTTATGCACTTAAACTTTGTGCTTTCATGCTTACCGAACGCAGAAGCGTTAACATACCAAACAAACATTGGATCGAAGCTCAAATGAACCAATACTTTTCGAGAAACTGTGCAAAGGGAATTACTAACTGTGAACTTTGTTGGTTTACAAGAAATCGACCTGTTGGTCATGAGAACTACGATCATTTTCACCAACTGACGTCGTAATTTTCATATTAAATATTCATCGCAAGGACTTTAACCTTTTGAACGCCAGAGCATGAACGCAACGCATCGCGGCATCGGCGTAATCTCCACGCAAAGGCACAAGTTCACGGTATTGTTTGTCACAAATTTGTGGAGTTCGAGTACAGGGTAGGCTTTCGATTGTCATACATATATAAAACCGACGTTTAAAAGGTTGAATAGTTTCTATAAAAACCAGTAATGATTCAATTACAAGTTTATTTCCTTGGTAACGTTTATTGTGTTGAATTGTTTAAATTGAACCGCCATTATCAAGATTGTCGTTTCAACGATTAGATGTAGATTATAGAAGTACCTACAAAAAGTAAAGTAGGTACAAAAATTTAATAATGTATAGTCCGGAAGGACGTGGGCTAATCACAAAAGGCGTGGATAAACGTCAAATGCATAAATTAAGACTCAATATAACTCTTGTATTTAAATTACAACAGAAACACCTTGGGACTTGTAAAACCCAAAGTCACAATAAAAGTAAAATATATTGAAGTTTTTACTCCCAGTGTACCAGAAATAGGGTTGTGTTGCCTTAAATATATGATTGAACTAAAATAACTTTTTTTACATTTTATCTTAATTGCAAAATGCAAAATCACATGAAAAGGTAGTACATATTGTCAATGAAACAACAATGTAACCTAAACTAAAATTAAACTTTGTAAAAAACTAAAGGTTTATGAAAAATGTCTAGCTATAACATAAACAAAAATAACTTACCAACGTTTGCGCGTTAGGGTCCGATCGGAAGGACTCCGGTATAGGCCAGAAGCCGACAGCGAAGCCCTTCTGCGCGACCGTCCGCGGCACGTAGATCAGACGGCGGCATGAGTGCCAGGCCTGCGGGGCGCTGGGGCCGCTCTGGGTTTGATACTGGCCGCTGTTCCAACGCTAGAAATTGGAGAAAAATGTATAAGGATGTATATTGGGTATTATGTAAGTGGAGGCCAATAGGAGTGAACGCGAATGTGCTTGTATCCCCGAGTTCCTACTACGGCTCCTACCGCTACCATGATAGGTGTAGGAAACCATGGTAGAGGAAGGAACAGTGTGGTTTTACGGCCGAAACCAATAACCGATCTATCACATACTGGAGATAGAAAAACAAATGAAACAACAGAAAACCTATATAATTTTTCTGTTGTTTCATTTGTTTTTCTATCTCCAGTATGTGATAGATCGGTTATTGGTTTCGGCCGTTAGTCGATAGGTTAGGTAGATGACGGGTTAAACTCGACTTCTACAAAAAACGGTCAGACCTGTTTTATCAGAGATGACACGAATGTGGATCCATATAAAAGAGGCCTAAACTCCGCTTATGTACAGTGTGGAATTTGCGATACTAAAATAGTCCCATCAATTTCTAGATGTTTTTTCGCAATAATGTGCCCTTTCTACTACGGAATCGTATAAAAATAGACAGCAGTGGCAATAACAACCGTAACTAATATTTTACCAAAGTACTTTATAACTTTTAATCATAATGACGACTATTCTTGATTCTGAAAAGGACTATTAAAAAATGAATAATAAATAAGTTCCAGGCTAAGCAATTACGAGTTGAAATAACGATTGCGTACACCTCTTTGTCCTAAGTCTATCTATAGCCCGGCCCGACTTTAGTAGGATTCAATCTTTTGTGAAGTTTCAGAGTTCCAAGAGAGGCGGCGACGTCATGCTCCAGAGTTTTGTTATGAAAAAGAAAATGTTAAAAAGTTAGAAACTGTTGTGTTTGTAAAGGAAACCTTTAAAAGGACAAGTCTTTCTTAGAAAACCTGTTTCAATTTATTTGCCCTTCGTGCCTGTTTTTTTTTTTGTTATTTTTCTTTCTTAATGATTAATTTTGCTATTAATTTTAGTTGTTATTGTAATAAAACTATCTTCAACAACCAAAAGCAACTCCACTGCTGAACATAGGCCTCTTCAATGAATTACTTCAAATTATCATAATTTTGAAGTTGGAACTTGATTACTGAGAAAAACATGTTGACCTATTTAATTCGGAGTGAGGATTATAGAATAAATATGCGGTTATGCTATACATACGGAGACATATTATTACCTTTCAAAGGCTGAATGAATTTAGCCTCCAAGAATTTAGTAGACCATGGCCTGGATTGACCTTTTATCTTATGGATTAAGTAAGTTTTAATGAGATAATTTTGGAGTTTCGCTTAGACGAAGCCATTGTTAAACACTATCTGTAGCTAATTGACACTTTTTTTTCTGGATGGGAAATCATCAAATGACTTCTCCCGCTCTGGGCGGAACAGAAGAGAGTGTCAGACTTAAACCTACCCGTGATCCTTCTAGTGCCCTTTGCGTTCCAGGCCGCGGTGACTCTTTCGAACAAATTCCGCAACCCTAGCAGGCACTGACCCTATGGGGCCCCGTCTTGCTAATTGACACTTTGGTAAATAGTTTTGTTCAGTGTATTCAATACTTATAACGCGTCGAATGGATTTCGAAATTATTACGATATTACGTTAATAGATTAGAAGGTGTGTGAGGCTTTTCACTGTCGGACGCAAATGTCGATTTGCGTCACAAGTATTGCTTATCATCATACGTACTAATACGTAGTAATTACCATGTGTCACTAAGAAAAGTGTCGTACCTATCAAATTACGTTTAAATGTCATGAATTTATTATATACCTACTTATGTTGTTATCATTTCAAATACCTATTTAGTAATATTCTGATAATATTTGTGTGTACAAGTCGTAAAAGTCGCGGGTTCGATCCCCGCACGGAACAAATGTTTGTATGGACTGTTTATAACAGTTAGTAACAGCTGAACTGTCTATAACAGTTGTTCCGGGTCTGGATGTCTTGTGTATGCGAGTTTACATGTTTGTGAACGCAACCACGATCCACAAGTGTAAATCCTAGTGTGGGACAACGCTTTTTTTTTTTTTAATAAGCTCATTTGGTAACCATCAATCCAAAATTAAATTGGTACACTTCCGTTCCACTTCATCCACTTATAATACTGGTCTCCGAGTCTAATCTGGCTAGCCTATAATGCCTCACTGCCCGAGTCTTCCCTCTCCATTTTCCACACAAATCTGTTTTCTACTGATACTGGTGCAAACATGAACTTTCGGTAGAGTCGAGCTACGCCTTAATAGATATCACTACGTAGTATAAAACAAAGTCACTTTCTCTGTCCCTATATCCCTATGTATGCTTAAATCTTTAAAACTGCGTAACGGATTTTGATGCGGTTTTTTTTAATAGATAGAGTTATTGAAAAGGAAGGTTTATATGTATAATACATGCATATTATAGTAGATGAAACATTAGTATCTACATTACAAATACATACACCCGTGCGAAGCCGGGGCGGGTCGCTAGTTATGTAATAAAATAACCAGGATAACGGGTGATTCGGTGATCTCTTGCATAATCAGGGGAGATAACGCGTTGCTGAATGTCTAATGTTTGTGGGGCTCACGAGAGATCTTGCAGATTGTATACATAGTATACATCCTTTTTTTTCTGGATGGGAAATCATCAAATGACTTCTCCCGCTCTGGGCGGAGCGGAAGGGAGTGTCAGACTCTTACTGACTAAAACCCACCCGTGATCCTTCTTGTGCCCTTTGCGTTCCAGGGCCGCGGTGACTCTTTCGAACAAATTCCGCAACCCTAGCAGGCACTGACCCTATGGGGCCCCGTCTAATAGTATACATCCTGAAGTATTAAATATGAAACAGACACAAAACAAATAACTTACTCCATTCCTCTCCCCATCGCCATCCATTTCTTTATCTCCCTCATGATTAGCATCATCCGTCTCGCCTTCCCTAGCGTTAGCCCCGTCTATCGGTGGCGGGTCGGGGCCTATCTTCTCAAAGTTGATCACCACACCACTCTGCACTTTCTGGACCAAACTGTCGATGCATTGCATCAGCATACGGTGAGAAGTGATGCAGTATGAACGACCTGAAAATTGAACGGATTTTATTAATGTTTACTCCATCTTTATTCAAAGCTAAAGAATAGCGGGACACAATACTGTAATCAGCTGCCATGCCTCGATGTTAGTGAGAGGAAACTGACGCAATACTGGTTATCCATCCAGCAGGATCAATATGGGGTAGTGGATGTCACATGTCTTTGGTTTTTATACGTGTTTCAAGGTTTTCCTCTGCTATTTAAGCGAAAAATTACGTAAACAGATGTCTGATAGATTTTATGCTAAGTGGCTGTCGCGAATGAACTTCAGTGAGCCGTATTTATAAATCATGTAAGAAAAAGTTCTACAAAGACGGTTAATACAGTTGACGAATCATATTAAAATATTTAATAAAAAATCATTAGGCACAACAAAGAACCCTTGATAAGAGCAGCGGCTTCTTGGAGTAATGTCTATCTGCAGATGGCCATTATTTTTTTACCTTCAGTACCTATGATTGTTTAGATGTCCTTTTTGACCTTATTTAGAGTACCTTGTTTGCATCGTATGTTAATGAGAAACTTTTAACCATTGATTTCTAGATTACCTAATATTATAAATGCAAAGTTTGTCTATCAGTTTGGATATTGATAACATTTGCCATAAAGACTATGGGACCTGGATTAGGTTAGAATACTTTTCTTTTAATCCTGGTAATACCTACGCCCATTTGGGACAACGAAATACTTATCACGAGGAAAAAAGCTAGTTAAACAATAGAAACATTACTTTACCAAGACACATGCAACTTTAAACCGGGAAACAGTACACGTATAACATACCACACGATGAACGGCACTACTGATATAATTAAAATTAAAATGGACAGGAAAATCATACGTTCAACTTTTGTCATTAATAAGATTAAATTCATACTGGAGTAAAATTTACAAATATGTATTTATGATAAAAAAATAAAGTTTATTACATAAATCGAGTTAATTTATTCATATTCGTAAAAACAATATTGCTAGCTTATATTAAGATCTCAGGCCGTTGAATTAAGCCAGCTCGTAGGTCTACTACAGCATAAAACATTATTTATACTTATACCTGAATACATCTACCTTGACTCTAAATGAACAGTACAAAAACTAGTCCAACAGGTTTTCTAAAGGGCTTACTATCCCCTGTTAATCTGTTAATATGAAATTTCTACATTCGTTTAAAGTCTCCTTATATTTTTAACTTATTATTATCTGTTAAAGAATCTGCTTGAATATTTTAAAGCTCATACTTATATTGACATAAGAAATATATCTATAAAGTTGTTTGTTTACTAAATAATCTTGAATGGACGCACTTTTTTGATAAAGATAATATAGATAAATGTCTAAAATGATAAATGTTTGTAGGTAGGTACTATTTCGCATGTTAGTCTACGAGACCAATATCTATAAATGTCACGCCCAGTTTCTGGTACGAAAATTATGGCAAAATGAATACACACAAGTTGTCAAACAAGTGTTAATTGCTGTGATGGTTTGAATTAAAATAGTATGTAACATGAAACTTATTTCCTAAATTTTGTTGACGAAATAAATGTAAAAACATACTATTAGCAAACGAATCGCACCACACTTGACTGGCGCATATTTTGTGATGCGTTGTTTAATTTGTTTTCGTTCAAGAAACCGGGTGTTACCTAGTTGGCTTAACTAATATTATAAAGAGGAAAGATTTATTTGTTTCTTTGTTACGATTAACTCAAATTCTACTCAACCGAGTATTATCAATATCTTCGCCATTAGAAAGCTACATTTAACTTTAAGTTTGTACTAAGTTAAATATTATCGAAAAAAGAGAGCCCTACGAAAATTGCAATAATGTAACCCGAAGTAGCAAAATTGTTGCCGAATACATTTATTACTTACTGTGCACTGAGTAAACTATTAATGATACTTACATAAAAATAAAATGCTACATTATTACCTATAAAAAAGTACGCGAAGCTATTTGTCTAACAATTATGGTAAGTCACAATCAACGCTCTTTGTCCAAATTATTCAATCGAAATCCGGGCGGTATGGAATAGTGGTGATTTTGGTATCATGATATTAATCCTTATCCGGTTAAAGGGTTTTGCTAATTAAGGTTGATTATGTACATGTAAATCACACAATTTTTTTATTCAAATCTGCCCTTTCGTTTCAAGTTACGACAGGGATAAAATGTTCTAAGAATGGACTGCCCTTTTCTAATGGATGGGAAATCATCAAATGACTGATTCCGCTCTGGGCGGAGCAGAAAGGAGTGTCGAGACTCCAACTGACAAAAACAAGCCCGTGTTCGTCCTAATACGCTTTGCGTTCCAGGAACACGGTGACTCTTTCAGACAAATTCCGCAACTTTGTGGACTGCCCTACGTTTAGTCTTAATAAGTAATTTAGACATTTACCGTTATTTAAACTTATTAAAAAAAATTAAAATAAAGAAGAATACTAATATGTAGGTACATGTTCATTAAGTAAGGCTTATAATATCACGCTATAAGCCACGGGAGCGGGGCAGAAAAGGCGGGTGTAATAAGCTATATGTAAAGCTCCACAAGGAAGAAATCGCGGGCGTCCGTACCTTATGAAGAGGGAAGAGGGTAGAGGGGAGGTGAAGTTCGTGGAGTACCTACAACACCCGCGCGAACGAAGTCGCGGGCGAATTGCTACTTATAAATATAATGGTAACTTACCGCCAGTGACTTCACACATTGCGTCGATCGGAGACGAGTCTGAAGGGACCAGGCCAGTGTCCCTTTCGACGGCGGGCGTCCCTGCAAGCCTCAACACCAAAGAGAATAGTCGTTGGTCCCATCGGAACGGCTCGCGAGTCAACTCTGAGCCAGGTATCGGGCAGTTCATCGGCAGATTGAACTGGAAGAAAAAAATTTGAATAAGTGGTCGGTCAAAGGTTAAGTTTTATGTCGAAATAGGTTAAGCGGTTGGTACAATTGCCTTGCATTTGATACAACATCCCTCCATAAAAAGTACGTTGATTTTAAACCTGAACTTCATTCGCAGATATTTGACGGTCGTTACTAGTTACGTGTAGTCAAAAGCACGAAAATCTGACCATTAATCTCTCCAAGGTGTGTTGTGTTACCCAGTAATTGGGCTGTGGAGGTCAGACAGGTCAGGACAGGACTATGTGAAACGTAGCTGGTGCTCCCGGTTAGAATGGAAGCTGACCCTTTTTTTTGGTATGCGTCATGCTTGGCGCAAATAAAATCCTTTTCTTTCTTTTTCCAAAATAACTGGGGAAAGCTTAAGCAGATGATGTTAATGACTTGGACACGCACGGTTCCCATAACATAAAATACCTATTATCACACTTGTAAATTCTCAGATAGAGGCGCACCGTGTATCAACGGTTCTACTATTGAACAGCTGGTCGGAGGTTCTTTATGCGACATTATGATTGTATGTGGGACCAGTTCCCATAGCGTCCTGCAGAAATTTCAATTTAATTACTAAAAGCTTAACCCACATGGACATTTTCTAATGAAATTAGAAATTGAAGAGTAGCAAATTATACAGGGCGACTTAATCCATTGGCAATATACATATATAAATGGGGCTTTTATGAATACGAACTACTTTTACTATGACTCATAGTCCCCCGTCCAAACTTCGTCTCATAGTCTATGAGAACTTTGGACGGGGAAAATAACGGCTTTTTCCTAAATTCTGTCAAGTTGTTCGAACATATATTCAGAGTAGATCCCATGGCAAAACGTTGTTCACATCACTACATAGTATAAAACAAAGTCACTTCCAACTGTCTGTCCCTATGTATGCTTAAATCTTTAAAACTACGCAACGAATTTTGATGCGGTTTTTTTTAATAGATAGAGTGATCGAAGAGGATGGTTTACATCTATACTAATATTATAAAGCTGAAGAGTTTGTTTGTTTGTTTGTTTGAACGCGCTAATCTCAGGAACTACTGGTCCGATTTGAAAAAATCTTTCAGTGTTAGATAGCCCATTTATCGAGGAAGGCTTTAGGCTATATATCATCACGCTTAAGCCAATAGGAGCGGAGCAGCGATAAAGAATGTTTTAAAATCGGGGATTCCACGGGGACGAAGTCGCGGACAGCAGCTAGTGTATAATAAATGCATAATTTAGTAGAGATTTATTATCAGCATTGCAACCGTGCGAAGCCGGGGCGGGTCGCTAGTTCATAATAGTTTGTCCTGGAACGTTAGAAGTGAATTAGAAGTCACTGTAATACGATTCCGCGTCATAGACACATATTGTCGTCGTTGGCAACGAAAGACTCTTGTAAAACTACTGCCTGTGGCTAGGGTTGCCAACCATACTTTATAAAAACGTGTCCTACTTTATTTTGGATAAATATACTTTATACTTTTGCATAAAAATAAAGTATGGGAAAACAGGCAAGCTATGGATAATGATCAACTATTTATCAAAACCTGAAAGATAACAGAATGTAAATACGAGAAAATACGATTATTGATTATCAATGAATAAGGTACTGAACGAACTAAACTTTCTAATATATCTTTGAAAAGTTAAGTTGAATTTACACATTTTGAAATGGTACTTACAAAGGCCGGGCCTAAATAAAGATATCGCCGTCGATAGTTACGCCTAAGGCATCACGCCTAAGGAGTATAATTATTTTAACACGACTTTTGAGAATTCCAGGTTAAATTAGTCCTTATTTATTTACTAACTTATGTACACACAATATATTGTGTTTCTTAAAAAAGAAAATTTTGTACAAAATCAAGAGCACAAAGGTTGTACTGCTTATTTCAATAGAAATTTCTTCCAGCACATCTGTGACAGAAGTGTAGGATAGGGAACGTAAACACAGTGTGCTAAAAGTAAGAGAAGGAAACTTGAAATAGACTATACTAACTTAATTAAAACTTACTAAGTATTATCTATGTACACATATAAACAAACAAATATACACAAATAAATGTACCTAAATACATACTTATAATAAAATAATACACACCTATAATATACACAGAATCACAGTACAGTATACCTTATAGGTACAGTCAGAAAATTAGTCTGTGTAAAACAGCCCTAACTTTCAAGAGATTAATGAGTGGAAACCGTCCAATTATTAGGCATCTGTTACTTTATTATGAAGAGTTGAGTAGCCTTTTAAAACGAGATTCTGGTATTCAAGCAGAGATATACTTAAAAAACGCAAATCGTCAAAAAATCGGCGCTTACTTAAACGAATATCGAGATTATTAAAAAAACCGAAACGATCACCTGCTTCTGCCCATGACTTAAGACTGACCATCTGAGTCATCAAATGTAAATCTAGCAACCCATGCGATAATAAGGCAACGACAATTACAAATTATCTCCGATAATTTTGAATATCCAAATCTTCCGAGCTAAAACACTAGGAAGTGGTGACGGGTGGGCGTTTTGGGGGACTGTCTTTATGTGAAATTTGACGTTCAAAAAGTGCTGGCTCTCAGCCTAGTTTGAATAAATGACTTTTGTTTTTTTTATATCTAGTTACACAACTAGAGAATACATAAATAACCGTTTAATTTTCCAAAAATCTATTTCTTATTCTATTGACACACTATTCAAATGAAACATTTGCTGGAGAAATTTGAATAAGGCATGCGCGGCCTCCAAACCTAAGATGCAATGCAAGTAGGTAACGCTGGATTAATGCAACACGTAACGAAAGACCAGGTTTAAATATGTTAGAATCGAAATACACATAATTATATTTTTATTAAAAGTGACTGGAGAATGACAAGCAGCTGTTTGCGACCGAGACCGAATCAACTGTAGGTATTTCTTCAACAGAAGTATGATAGAGATAGGGTTGTCACCCGTACTATATTATTTTAGGTACTGTATTTTAGGCAATATTAACTATATACAACGTAGTATATTTACATCTAACTGAAATAGGAGTATTTTTAATAAAATCCCATACAAAGCCGAAATACATCAGTCCTTCATTCATTCTCATGTTTCTAAAACTTTTCAGCATAAGTTTACAACTTGACTCCTATTTCTGTATGAAAAGTAAAACAAATGTAACCTCTTCGAATTGGGGCTGGACTATTCGAGTTTGCTTCCTTCGCTCGAAAATTGATCTTTTTCGAAAGCTTTTGCTTTTTATGAGCGCATGGAACTTGTTTCTGATTATGGTTTTTGCAGCATGAGAGAGCCATGATCCCGAAAAACAACAAAGAAAGAAGAGGTTTGCAACGATTTACAAAAAACACTATATATTACCAAAAAAAAAATTTGGCAGCCCTAGATAGAGAGAGTGAATAGGTTACTTTGAGAGAGGCATGCCCCGTTATAGACGTTCTTACCATCAAGTAAGATTGTTCAAACGCGAGGAGCATCTCAAACGAAAAAAAGGCGCGTCTATGCAGTAATGAAATCTGAAAATCAATATCTGATTTCCGAAACTCGACAACTCACAACACGCGATGATCAGTACAATCATAAAATCGTAACTAACCAAGTATAGTGTGCGGCAGACCTTAGCCAAAATTTATTAATGTGCATCATTCATTGCAGATATTTTTATGACATTCACAAGTAGGTCACAGTAAAAATAATAAGATTCACTGCAACTGATTCAATACAATTAGCTTTGACACGGTTATTTTATTATCAATCTTAATGAGCAAGTTAAATAGCAGTACTGTTTGCTTAAATCAAAGATGGATACCCAGCAGTATTTTTTTATTTATACGAAAGTGCTATGAAGGAACTATTCATTAAGAGATTAATCATTTATTAGGGGAAAAATAGGTGTTCATATTATTTCCAGAATATTCCACAAGCTGGCGGAGCTGTCTGTTTACTTTGCTCTAGTATATAATTACCAAAAATGAAATGACTTCTGTTTCCCTAGTTACTATGTTTTAATGAGACATGAATGAGACAACTGAAGAATGTGTCAGATAGAAATACATTCGTTTTCACTTTGGTATTTACAATGGAAATAAAGGAGAAAGAGCTGAAATGAATTGTAAAACTTAAAATTTTTATGTGTCAACTAAGTATCAATATACATTGTATAAGACTCATACGTAAGATCATTAATGCAATGACTTTTTAAAAACTCCAATACCACAGTTTAAGCAATGCCATGCTTAGATAAGATAATGTGGAAAGCACATTACATGCTGTAGGTGCAAGTACTTTCATATTGACTTGGGTTTAATTTTTTAGAAGTTTAATAAAAAGTATAACATTAAAATATAAATGGTCAATTTATACATATTTTTCTATCCTCTATTTTTATTAGAACTTGTTAATACCTTATAAACTGTTTAACCACATCATAGCTTTTGCAAGGTTGCAGTCAAATAAGAGCCTACCAATACTACAAAATATGCTTGAATTTAGTAACAAATAACAAAACTACAAAATAATTTATTTTCACACTATACAGAAGTTTCAGGTTGGGTTTTATCATCATTCACAATGTAAAACTCAACCTAAAATTTATACCAGATGCGTTTTTATTTTTCAGCTTTAATTCCAGCCTTCCAAACATTTTAATTAATGGTAGTCAAATTCTTCAAATTCTATTTAAATGCAAAATTGATATCATGCTCAAGGTGAAGTACGAGTTCTAAATGTTGAATTCTCAATTCAGAAACTGGAGATGAATTTCCAGTAAGTTTCAATACAAATATGAGCTTAAAAATATGACTTGACAGTTATTTCTTGTCAGTGTGCTGCAGAATATTTTCAAAACTAAATGAGATGAAAAACCATAATTTATTATTTTTACAGCTGGAACACAGCTAAAGCTACTAACAAACAAAATTAAATACCAAGACCAACTAAATTGGAGATAGATAAACGAAGCATAATTTAACTCCAGAAAAGGTTTTCAAATAAAATAAAGTGAACCTGATAACAGAGTAGTGTGAAAATAAAGAACAAAAATGAACATCAGAACTGGTAACAAAATAAAAACAGTATCTAGACAATTTATAAATAAAGTTTGCAGACTCACCTCTTCCTGAATACCAGCATTGCTTGAAAGTTTCCCTCCATCAGTAATGACAACAATAACAGAAGGTTCCAGATAGAATGGACATCTTCCTTGACCATATGTGTCAATACCAGTCTGCATGCGATTTATGTTTAGAACATCAAAGGCATGCTTCAAGGCCGCACCCATAGTTGTCAAGCCCAGACATTGCAAATTCTTTAGTTCATTTATAAATGTTGCAAGATTCTCCTTCCAACCAGCCTGAAAAATAACAATTGGAATTAGAACCCATTATATATACATATACAATTACTTCAGGAAATGTGTCATAATAGATAAAGTGACTAGGGACACCATTATTGTTTAGCAACAAGCTGCACTTGGCAACTTCCTAAAGGAAACATTCATCCTAAAGTGTAGCAATGCATGTTATCATTCAAAACATAATTCAGAACAAAACAATATCAGACCTATAAGAAATTAATTGGTTGTATTGTGTGATTCAGTTTGAATTTCCCCCCCAAATCGCCATTTCGACGAGCTTGAGCTCGGCCAATGAGAGTGTGCGACGAGCGCGCAGTTGCGAGCGCTATCGCGGAGGCAGCAACGGCGGCGGTTCGTCCTGTTTACGTCGTGCTGTCTATTTCAGTAAATTTTGCACTTTCAAAATATGTACCTAATGTTCTGGATGTAGATTACGGTGCTTGACATTAAAACACTATTGAACCGGCATAAACACACACACAATCCACAAGAAAATCTTCGCTATAACGTGTTCATTCTGATACTAACCTTGATGTTCGCGGGTGGTTCTTCGAAAGTTAGAAGCATATACCTGTCGCCTCTGCTTTCGGGAGAACGTTGACGAACCTATGAAATAAAATAAATCAGTCCAACACACTAACACGCGATAAACAAATCGATCACAAAAACGAGGCGGTTGACGAGTCGATGACACTGCACGTACCTTTACGAACGTTTCCACAGCGCCCTTGGCTACATCGAGCAACGTTGGGCGTCCGCCCAAATAAGCTCTTTGGTTCATAGAGGCTGAAGTATCTATTAGGAAAACTATAATAGTCATCGTGAAAATTGCCTAAATGTCCTTCGAAATACATTAAAATATGCGCACGCTATTATGAACTTAGAACAAAAATGGCCGCTACATCGTACGCAGACTCGCTGAGAGGCGACCGTCCGACAGCCGCTTCGACGAGCAGCTGAACAAGCTACGCCACGACGAAGACTCCAAAAGTACCACGTGACCTAATCACACGTTCGGAATTTGTCGGCTATGTCCGTTGACTAGCTACGAATGTTACCAGACTGAGATTAAATATTCCCTTATATTTATGCAATATTTTGAAGCAAGGTTTTGGGAACTTTATTTTATTGCTCATAGCCTAAAAAATCAAACATAAACAACAGGTAAGATCAGTTACCATCACAGAAGAGCAAGTCAAAATGCAATAGTGGATCTCAGCGATTCAGTAATGAAAAAAATTCAGCTGTTCCTTACATTTATGTTAGTTTATCTAGTAAGAATGTAGGGAACAGCTGATTTTTTTGTTTCACGGTTACAGGTTTGGTCCCGTATTAAAAGTTGCTCATAATGATGAGCACAATGACCTCTTAACAGGTTGTTGGTATTGTTTAAATAACCCTGTATTCCGTAATATAAATATAAAATTATACGAACTTCATCTACATAATATATAGTTGAAAGAGTTGATGAATTAACGAAAGAAGTTAATACTTGGTTTTGCTTTTAAAAGTACACGGCTGCTTCATCAACTGAATCTAATAAAATATTACAGTTAGGAACACAAACAAGATTCTAGTGCATGTAAGATCAAAGTGAGTTATTAGATCAATCATTGCTAAAAAAATTCTCGCCTAATTCGGGGAAGTAAACTTTTGTGGTAACACTTGTTCTGAATAGGTGATTCCAATAAGTATTGAAACGACTAATTTGCTCACACTAAATGTTAATTAAATGTCCAAAAAACTATGATCAAAAACATTATTATAATTTTTTACTAGTATTTATTACTCTGAAACTTCTTAATAGATAATAGTAAGGGTCATTAAAGGTTAAACCTGCAACGAATCATAAACGCGGCAAATTCAAATAGAGAACTATTAGTGCGGCAAGCAAAAACCAACCTAAATGAATTATTTTTCAAGACTACTAAGTAGGTACCTATCATAATTTAGTTTACTAGCATTAGTAGATATAATTTTAGAAAACTGGTACGGAGTTATTCCAATATTACGTACCCATTAATAATTTATGTATTTCTTTGATCAAATTGAAGTGACCCAATTTATACGCCTAAGGCCCAAGTTCGTTGCTAACACGAGGTTAAATAACAAAACGTTTATTCATGATGAATCAAACTAAATCGGAGTTAAAAGATAACTCTGGATTATACAAGTGGGCCTAAGGTTTTATCTAACAAAGCGCTGGTCTTAACAGTACCTATTCTCAGGTCTTAATTATTCTTTATTAGTAGTTGATAAATGATTGCATTATTGCATAGGAAAGAAGGACTCACCTAGGTACATATTTAGTAGCAGTTTTTGAGTGATTTAAATGAACGCCAAGTGCGAAACTAAAAATCATTTTTTCTATACCTTGTCAGACTCCACATTTCACATGACAAGGGTGAAAAAAATACTAATCCATGACGCTCAACAAGACTTTCGAAGAAAAAAATCCAAACAGGAGAAATCAAGCGTGGTAAGTGTAAGTAATAAATGTTTGATATTACAGACTTGGCTTTGGCAATTTCACGTCTGGAACGGAATCTATAATAAATTAAACAATATAGTATGACCAGATACCAAATGCGCTATTATCGTCATTCGCTGAATCAATTTTCAGCAGCCAATCACTTTACTTGCCTATCAGGGAATGTGATACGTCTGAATACGTAAAGATTTTTTTTTTCCGAACCTGAACTTGAAAGTCTACTAGACCAGTGTTTCTTAAGTGTTGTCCCGGTTGTCCGCGAATCCCTGGAGGTCCGCGAGTAGGTATATGTAGGGGGCCCATGGCCACAGTTCCATCTATGGACCATTTAAAATTGATAAATAAACGTATTTTTAAAGGAAGAGGTTTTCAATTCGAAAGTTTTTTTATTGTGTGTTTGTTCAGCGATATTTTCGCAAATTGACTATCGATTCTTTTTGATTGGAAGAGCGTGCTACCTGGACTACGTGGACTGGTCCTAAAAACTGGGCTTTAAAAGTGCTTATCAACGTGTATTTATGCGGTCTTGATGTTTCTTTTTTCGTTTAGTTAAATGTATTGAATTTGGATTGGATGTTGAACTTCAAAGATAAACTAAACTTGTGACCTCCTCAGCTTAAAATCAATAGAATCTACCTAGTGAAATGCAGCAGTGGTTGCCGAGTGGTAACGGCTCCGAGTTGTATGTCACGGGTTCAAACCCAGCCAGGCGCATTATTTTGTGTCGTTAATTTCATCACCACTGCTCTCACAATGGTGAAGGAAAACACCGTGAGGAAACCCGCGCCCTAGAACCAAAAATTCGAAGACATATTAAATTCACCAACCCGCACTAGGCTCGCATGGTGGATTACGGTCCATTCCCTCTCCTAGAGAGGAGGCCTGTATGCCTGTGTCCCAGCAACGGGAACGTTAAAAGTGAATATGTGTGGAAAGTGATTATGCTTATGCTAGTGAAATGAGATAATGTGTTGATGTCAATCCCGATTTACTCGGTAAACTCGATTTACTTTGTGTGACTTCGCACACACAAAGTACTACCATAATGGTAATTTTTATAGTCGTTATCAAAAACGACACACAGACACACACAGACTTCCGAAATTAAAGTTAAATTTTATATTTTTTTATTTTGAAGTTGGTTGTATTTTTAATAGACTTCCAAAAAAGGAAGAGGTTCTCAAGTAGACTGTATTTTTTTTTGTGTGTCTCATAACTTTTTTTTACCGGTTTTGATGTTTCTTTTTATATTTAAAGATTGAGATCTGACGACTAGTATTTGAGTTATCCCTAATAATGCGTGGCTCGGACTACATTGATGATGTTCTCATTCTCCCTAGTCGTTTGGCACAGTATCTTAATTCAAGGTGGTCACTTTCTAGTTTGGTGAACATCTGATGAAAAACGGAGATAGAAAACGGACCTCTTCAAATCTTTCGGGATTGCTGAAATCACATGTTTGTTTATTGTTTACACGAGTTTATAATACGTACGCTGTGTTGGGTAATTACATTTCGCTGTGGGGTGTCACCACTAAAAAGTGAAAAATAAAAAACTTTTTAATTTATAAGCCAAACGAAGAAACAATAAAAACACCGACTTCTGAAATTAAAGTTAAGTATTTCATACTTTTTGTTTTTTGTTTAGAAGGTTATAAAACAAGTTATTTTTTGTAGGTATTTGCTGTTTGTAAGGGGTTTTTAATAATATGGTCCGAAAAAGGTTACGAACGAATGCTGTCTTAAACCGACTTCATTAAAGAGGGAGTTTATACATTCGACGTGTTTTTAGGTGTTTAGTTAGTTAGATACCTAGGCCTTCATTTCGATTGGTAGGTATGAACAATGTTACTTATACTACGGTCAAAGACTAGCATGTTATCATTTAAACAGCCACAAAAATAAAAAAATAAACATTTATCTAGTATAATGCTCATAACTTTTCCACAACTGATAGTTTAGAACTTGTACTACCTACTATGAATATATGTTTTAAGTCCCTATGCAAAATAACAGTAATTAGAGAGGTACTGGAATCACTAGTAAACATTAAAAATTAAACTTGGCTTTATAGGTATAATGAGAAATTTATAGGCTCCGTTTCTACCTGCAAGCAACTGGCTCGCATCGATCGCTGATCGAACGATGGTCGCTTTATACCTCGGTAGTCCGCAATATAATGCAACTTACAAGCTTTATTTTATGCAGTGATATAATAATTACTCAATATAATTTCTACAGTGAGTTTTAAACAATGTAGGTAGGTACCTACTTATTTTATCAGCCAAGTCAAAACAAAGTGACTTCACTCCTCTTGTAAAAGGGTTCAGGCAAAATTTGCCTCTGACCCAACCTTATCAATATTCAGAAAGGTAGCAAACATTTACCCCTCGATTATGCATTTTCGATTGAATATCTGAGAAATGTGAAATTATTTAATAATATCATTTTTGAAGCTCCCGCTACAAAAGTGCTCAATCCTGCACTGAATTGCCAGGCTTTAGAATAATATTAGAAATTGAATTCTAAAAAATGTATTCTGCTCGAACTTTTAAAAATACCAAAAACACCAAATCTGTGTCAATTTACGTACCAAGCCATGTACTTCGTACGTATATTGTTACAGGTTTGTTATTTTCAAAGTTCAAGTTATTTGTACAGAATACATATTGATTTGTCTCAGTCCAGATCACAAGAAATTCAATTAAAATATGAATCCTTTGAATCTATTCATGGTTTTTTTATTGGACTATGAATCAAATTTCTAATTAATATTTTGGTTTTGGGTCGATTCATGTTAGGTGAAATGCATGCAGGAGTCTTTCAATCTTATTGACCGGATCGAATGTTTGATAGAATAAATTGTAAAAAGCATGGGGGGAGTCATAGTAAGTCCAAAATAGGGTTCCAATTTGGTCTGGATCCTCTTGTTTTTTAAATTTCGCTTTGTCATTAGTTGACTATTTTCACCTTCATAACGTTCGCAACACTATTAATCAATGCATCAAATACTTTGATTCTGGCGGGAACTTCGAAAAAGCGCGGTTTGAAATTTTCTTTCAAAATTCCTTTTAATTGTTTTCGGAGGATTTTTGGGTTTAAAGTGACTAAAAAGCTGTTAAATTATATACGGTAGCTCGCCGAAATGGTGGGTAACGAGGGGGGCGGGGATAACCCGCCCGCCCCTCATAAACGTCCTCGGGCTGAGGAAACAAACGAAATGAAGGAAATGGACTGTGGCGAAGGCGGCGGCGGTGAGCGTATGAACCCTTTTATGCCTTACCTCAAGCCAAATTATAAAAGACTTTATCCCGAAAACTGTAATAACACAGAGTTTAAGGTATTTATTGAAGCAAACGGCAAGGATAGAATCGGCAACAAGAGCCCAATTTATTTGAATCATATTTTTTCCAATGAAATAAAAGGTGTGACGGCAATTCAAAGAGTAAACGCTAATAAAATAGCTATTATATTTAAACAGTACAATACAGCTAATAATTTTATTAATAATACTAATTTCTTAACAAAGCACAACATGAGAGCATTTATACCAGCTGCACAGATTGAAAAAACTGGCATCATACGATTTGTTCCTTCAAACATCTCAAATAAAGAATTATATACAAAATTATCATCAATTTATGAAATTATCGCAGTAAGAAGATTCACTAAAAAAGTTGGCCAAGAACGTGTCCCACTGCAAACAGTAAGCATCACTTTTCTTTCCAATATACTGCCAGACAGTATACAATATGACTTATTTTCTTATAGGGTTTTCGAATATGTTCCCCCTTTACAACAATGTTTTAGATGTTTTAAATTTAACCACTCAGCAAGAATTTGTAATAGCAAGCAAAGATGTTCTATTTGTGGAGGTGAGCACTTATATAAGGAATGTGACAAACCAAATGAGGTCTGTTGTGTAAACTGCAGTGGGCCCCATCTAGCAATTTCAAAATTATGTCCGATTAAAATGAAGAAAATAATTGAAAAGAAAACGAAAATTACTTATGCAAGTGCTACCCTGACCAAGAAAATAAATGACACTACAGAATTCCCTCCGCTAGCGCCGCCAAGAATGCAGCCTGTACATAATATTGTAAATAAATCTGTAAATAAGCCTGTACATACCTCTGTAAATAAGAATACTACATATGTAAATAAATCTGTGAATGATGTAAATAAATCAAATGATGTCTTACCTAGTGAAGACATCAAAAATAAAATTATTGACAACAACGATGTACTTATGGCCCTAGTACAGACGTTGGTAGAATTGGGTAATAAGGGAGATAATACACCTACTACTTTAAAAAGTATTAAAGCTACATTAATTAAAAATCTTAAGTAATGGATCCAAATTCTTCTCTATCTAAACTACGTATTGCTCAGTATAATATTCAGAGTGCTAATAGTAAAAAACCCTTATTGTTACAATTCTTAAATAAACAAAATATTGATATTTGCTTACTTAACGAAACATGGTTTAAAGATAACAATTTTAGGATACCTGGATACAATATTTATAACAAAAATTCGAGTAACGCTCATAACGGAGTAGCAATACTAATCAGACCATATCTTAAATATAATATAATAAATACGCAATTTTATGAAAATATTCAAACAGTAGCTTTATCCGTATGCACGGTACGCGGCAGTTTAACTGTGCTCTGTGTATACTGCCCACCAACTAGTGCGCACATACGAATTCATAGATTGCACGACATAATTAAAGATCTTCCTAAACCTATATTTATTAGTGGTGATTTTAACGCCCACCACATTGCATTTGGATGTCTATCAACTAAGAGTCGAGGTCAGGATTTGTATAATATAATCGATGACTTAGACCTATGTATTTTAAATGACGGCAGTTATACAACTGTCAATCGGCCAGGACAAAATCCTTCTGCCATTGATGTTAGCTTCATAAGTTCTAGTCTTGCATCATTGTGTGAGTGGTCTGTGCATGATGATACCATGGGAAGTTATCACTACCCAACTATAACAGAAATTTCATTACTCATAGATAGATATGACATTAGTCCTCCAGTTGATAAGTTTTTGTATAAAAAAGCGGATTGGGAGACATTCAAAAAAGTTTCTAAAACAATATTTAATGATTTGACTCTTAAACTACATGATCCTATTCTAACTTATAATGATTTCTGTTTTCGATTAGATACTCTAAAAGAATTAACAATCCCAAAGCTAACTAAATTGAACAACTTTAAAAGCAGACCCCCAGCTCCTTGGTGGAATGAAATTTGTGAAAAAAGCGTTGTTGCTTCCTACGATGCATTGAAACTATATAGAAGTGAGCCTAGTTTCGAAACCTATTTAAATTACAAGAGAAAAGATGCACAGAAAAAAAGAACCATCTCAGAACAGAAAAAAGTTGGATGGAACAACTTATGTAATAGTTTTAATAGAACTACTCCAATAAGTAAGATCTGGAATCTTATAAAGATGTTCAAAGGTATAAGACCTGGCAATAAATCATATAGAGATGAGTTCATTATTCCATTTTTAGATAAATTATCTGATAACACAAATTTAACTGATTCTGATAATATAAAAAACCTTTTTGATTTAAACAATGATAATCGAAATTCAAAATTTTTATTAGATTCCTTCTCATGGCGCGAATTTACAATGGCTCTGCAAGGTAGACGAAATACAACTCCTGGTTTGGATGACTACCCTTATTTATTGATTAAAAATTTAGACGAATCGGCCCAAAAGATATTTCTTAACGTTCTTAATCTGCTTTGGTATACTAAATCTATCCCGCAATCTTGGAAAACACAATGTGTTGTTCCAATACTCAAGCCAGAGAAACCTCCGCAACTTCCTAGTTCCTATCGACCAATTTCATTATCATCTTGTCTAGGTAAAATTTTTGAAAACATGATTAAATTTCGTCTTGATTGGTATGTTGAATCCAATGGTATCATTCCACATGTTCAGTATGGTTTTCGTCGTGGCCGCAGCTGTGCAGATAGTTTTACTTCTCTCATCTCTGACCTGAAAAATGCAAAGAATAAAAAATTACACACAGTTTGTACTTTCTTAGATGTTCAAGGTGCTTTCGATAGTGTAGATCCTGCTATACTTGTCCAAATTATGTCAAGATTAGGTATTCCTGGTCAGTTATGTAAATGGATTTTTAACTTTTTGAATAACAGGACACTATATGTAAGACATAACAATAAACTATTTGGACCAAAATCTGCTTCAAGAGGTACAATGCAGGGTGCTACACTGTCTCCTTTGCTGTACAATATTTACACATGTGAAATTTGTAAATTTGTAAATAATACTGATGTAAATATTCTGCAATTTGCTGATGATATTGTTATATACAGCAGCAGCTATAATTTAGAAGTGGCAATTGACAATGTGAACATAGCTTTAAATCAATTATTTATATATTATAATGATTTACTACACCTAAAAATCAACCCATCTAAAAGCAGTGTAATGATTTTTGGCAATGATAGCTCCACAACTAATGTTACTTACAACAGTGAAATTATTCCTAGAGTAAATAGTAAGAAATTTTTGGGCATAATAATAGATCAAAAATTGACTTTTGAAACACATATTAGGCACATTTCCAAAAGCGCCCTAAAAGGTTTAAATTTAATGAAATGTCTTGCTGGTGTATCATGGGGGGCAGACCCCAAAACATTATCATTATTGTACAAAGCAATTGTTAGAAGCCATTTTGATTATAGCTCACTAGCTTATATGTACAGTACACATGTAAATAAATTAGATATAATGCAGAATAGGGCTTTGAGAATAATATCTGGCGCAATGTGCTCCACTCCCATAAGGGCCATGGAAGTGGAGACTAAAATCATGCCCTTAAGTTTGAGAAGGCTATTACTTGCACAAAGATATTCTCTCAAATTAATATCATCAAATAACAGAGAGATAATAAATAAAATATTACCTTCTACTCACAGAAATTTTCAGACACAGACAAAAGTTGATATGTTGAATGGTATTTCCCCAATGTTGTCCAACATCTTACTTGAAATAGACAATAGCTGTTCCAATATTAGAAAACAATTTCCATGGCCATGTTACTCCTTCACATATCAATGTATTTCACATCCTGTAAAAGTGTTTGAAAATACAATTAATAACAATTTAGATATGCTACAATTTTTAGAACAAAACAATAGTTATTATACTTTATACACTGATGGTAGCAAGAGTAGTGATTATGTTCATGCAGCATTGTATGATCCACACAGAAAATTCTCTCAAAGCTTTGTTCTGCATAAATCTTGTTCTATATTTACAGCGGAGGCATATGCGGTGTATCAGGCATTACTATGTATACGTGAAATAAGTAACTGTAAATACTTTTTAATTGTTTCTGATTCTTTAAGCATGATAAAGGCCTTAAGTAGCCTTACAGTAACATTTAAGTCTAACTTTATTCTTTATTTCATTAAACAAATAATTTACCAATATCATCTTGAACATATACAAATTGCCTTCCTGTGGGTACCCTCTCACAGTGGTATCACTGGCAATGAAATGGCTGATAAAGCCGCATATGAGGGTTATAATTCTGTTGATGTTAAAAATACAATGGACATCCCTATGACTGATTTCTTACAAAGCATTAATGAAAACATTTATGAGTTGTGGTATGAAATATGGAAAAAAGATCAAGATACGAAAGGAAAGTGGTATGGAAGCATTCAAGAAAGATTACCTATTAAACCTTGGTACGATAAACTGAAGGAGGATGCAAGCCGAGATTTTATCACCACGATAAACAGGCTGCGCTTTGGCCATAATACTGCACCGTCACACCTTGCAAGATTGAATATTATTTCAAACAATATATGTCCGTTTTGTGAAAATACTGAAGGAACTGTAGAACATCTCATTTTCTCATGTCAGAATTTCTTACTTGACAGACTAGTGTTAGCTATTGAATTAAGTGAAGTGAAAGTTAAATGTGATTTTGAATCCCGCCCGCCGCCACTTGAACAGTTATTAAAAGACAAAAACAGCTACAAACCAATATACAAATATATCAAAAATACTATAAAATCCATTTAAAATAAAGTGCAAATTCCAACCAAAGTACTGCAAAGCTGCAAGTGAAGAAGTGCAAATCAGTGCAACAAAAAAAGACTTGACCTAAAGGTCTTTGTTACCAGGTCATTAAATTAAAAAAAAAAAAAATAAAAAAAAAAAAAAAAAAAAAAAAAAAAATCAAATACTTTTGTGACAGTGACAGCTGGCTAGCTGTACAGTAGTGGTTGTGTATTGTGAGTTCGGCAAGATTCGGTAAATAAAATAACTGCTTAGCTCATTTTTATCTCAATGCGTTATTTTATTCAGCATTATTATCTCCGTTCGATCTGATACAGTACTTTATATTATACAGATTACTTGTTATAATTTACAAGTTCCCTCAATTTTTATTTTTATTCAAGCTCATACAAAAACTCAATCATGGAAGAAGTCTTGGAAAAATTGAGCAAAACCAAGTTCGATGGATTGTATAAAAACACTGACCGGAACTTGGAGAACCAAGAGGAGCGACGAAAGGAAATACTTATTTCTCAAAAAACGTGAGTTTTGACATGCCTCTTGCACCTACTGTTTAATTTTAACAAATGCACATTTTAGCAAATCTCAATAATTCAAACACATTTTTACCAATTTTGTATATCTGTTACGGTAATGCAAGAAGATGGAGTTTACCTAGGTCTACTCAAGTTTACTTAGTATTTCCCAAGCTTTTTGGGTAAAGTCCGAATTACAGTTTTATTCAAGATGCATGTCAATTCGGATATTACCCATACTCACCTAGGTCTATCCCTTAAAACATATCTACTATTTTGACATGATAATAATTCCATTAACTTTACTGTCTAAGTTTGAAACACCTTACAGTCTGTTGTAGTATTATTTTCAACCAGAATTGCTTTTACGCATCGCATACAATGAGCTTTAGCAAACTCTTTACATATGAATCTGGCATAGACTATCATAAAGCTATTTGACCACTGAATTTGTTTCGGTGTTTCTTCTCAAGGTACGAAACACTGGCTTCATCTAACTTAAACTGTTATGTTTAACCTACTTACAAAATAAATATAATTTATCATTAATAATGTGTTAGGTTGGTGCTTCAGTAGTCTTACAGCTTTTTTGATACAATCATAGAGAATCTGGGGTCATGGTAGTGCCCCCACCAAGCCAAGCCAAGTGAACTCTCATAACTTTGCTTTGGATGATGCTAAATAGTTAATTTTTAATAAGATAGAATGCCATCAGTACAATAATTAAACATACAAAGTTTGGATGTCGTAGCTATTATTTTTTAGATTTTATTAATGTCTCAAAACCTTCGATTTCGTCACTGACTCACTGATCATTAAAACTGCTAGGGTACTTCCTGAAGTCCTAGAAACCTGAAATTTGGTATGTAAGCTAATATTACTACAAAGACAACAAAACAATTAATAAACCTAACCTAACCTATCCCTTGGGAATAGGAGGTGGAAGCACAGATTAGATAATAATAGTACCTACTAGGGTGGAAGTTTGTATGAGCACTATAGTTTGGCCTACATAAATGAAAATTAATTAAAATACTTCTTCAAGAAATACACTCAAAAAAAGGAAGAAAAAATAAACAAAAAAAACCATTAATCAACTTATATAAATAAATGAAATCGCACCAAAAACTATTCATGTAAAAATTTTGCCAAGACGAGTCTATGTAGCTTACCCTGTGAAAAGTTATCATATCTCATATAAAGCCAAGCTCTAATGACTGCACACTCCAAACTCTCCAAGCTCTACACTACGTCTTACTCAAAATATAAGAAAAAGTGGTCAGATCTCATTTAGTGCCAAGATTTTTGATCTATACGATCTAAACGGGTGGCTTGGCCGTTTTGCTACATCAACATTTTTACATGAAAATGTTTTTGGTGGGAAAAGTCTTTATGATGAAATTCACTGTAGTTATGGTAATAGAATGTTTATCTCAGCAAAACTAAGCTTGGACATTGCATTTTGTAACTGTGAGAGTGTGAGTCAACCATATTGCTAACTGGCTCTAGGCTGCTACTTTATTCACAAACATCATACATCCAGAATGTCATATTAGAAACAAGTTCATAGTCTTCTCCTCTCTTGTAATTTCAGGAACCGCTCAATTCTCACTGATAAGTTTCGGGGTGTGTTGGGATTAGTAGAAGCTGTTGATGAAGGCAAACTCTTCCAAAATGAAAAGGTAAGATAGAACAATTATTTACAATGTGCACAGTGACAGTGTGAACTCTTTGCCATTATCTGTGTTCCTAACCATCTATGCCAAAGAGTTAGTTACCAGTGGTTCACTCTTGCTTGCTTGAAAGTGAACAAGGTTCTTCTTCTGGGCCTTCACATTCCAATAAGAGTGATAGAGGTTAAGAGTGCAGCTCATTATGAAATTTAAAAAAATCAATGGCCATAAGATAAAAATTATTGTTTTGTCTACTCTGCATATTACTGGATTGAAAGAGAATATCAAATTGTATAATGTTATCACAAGTGATCCTCCTGCAAAATGGTTCCAGGGCTGTTTTCATGGTTAATCATGCAATGTTTTTCACATGTTATTCAATTTATTTATTTTAGCTTTATGTACAATAGCATTACAGGGCCGGACTTAATGCAAAAAGGCATGCTGTACCAGTCAACCTTTGGGTTAAAAGGACTACACTGTGGTCTGTGTACAACAAATAAATTAAATTAAAATTAAAATGCAATTTTGTAATTATATAGTATACTCCTGCATTTGCGAGTTATTGTTGAAATATGAATATTTATAAGATTTTGAACAGTAACTGATTAATCCATAATTATTTTTGAAATGGTTTGACATAGCTGCCCAAAAGATCTTTGAACTTTCCTTGTATTTGTTCCTGGATATGGCGAGTGATTGAAGTTTTAACAACCACGGAAGTAGATTCTAAATATATTATTGAATAAATACTACACTTTGAATTTTAATTGTGTTCAGTACTTGACTGTTCAAAGCTCAATAATTTTAAAATGCAGCAGCTTGTTGGGCTAGTGAAAGAATTTGAATTTTTTTTTTAAACTATAAATTTAACAGTGTTCATCAAAAAGTTGGCCCCTAAATCTGATTACAATCTAGCTATGTATAAATTTCATTAAAATCTAAACTGTTATATTATCTTTACTGAGGCTGTGTCTAGGGGCGTAGCTACTGCTGTATCAGCCGTATCAATTATATGGAGCTCCCATGGTACAAAAATTAAAGAGAGGGGCCCCTCTCTTTAATTTTTAAATATTTATTTTCAAATCAATATTATACTTAATTATTTTAATTCAATTGGAGCATTTTTTGTTTCTTTTTTTAAATCTTTAACCTTCCTTTGGGCCCCCCAACATTTATATACAGGGCCCGTCTAAGGCAAGCTACGCCACTGGGTCTCTCATGGCTGTATAATTAGCAAAGCCACCAATGGTATTGTGTTCTGATTCAGGAATGTCGCAAGTGCCATTCCTTGCGGTACGCCAGCTTTTATTTGTTTCAGTTCTGAATAAGGGTCTTATTCTAAAGACTCTTTAGAATAACACCCAGACCACCACCCAGAACCCATCACCTACCCAGATATTAATTTGTCTACAAACTGATGAGGCCTTCATGTCATACTTAGTCAAACACTTTCTGGTTTTCTAACGCGTTTTCTATTATATACTATTGTGATATGTGATTCTATGCACTTGACCGATCGTTGATGCCTTGATGGTTTCTCTCGCTAGCTAAACTGGTGCTCTCGTTTAATCTATCTATTATCTATGAGTTATTAATAAGCCGTTTGAGTAACAGCTTTTCAAACAGCTTTACATAATTGGTGGCAGGGAAATCGGTCTAATATATGATGTTGTTTCATGAGCTAGTTTCCCAGGATGGCTATCATTATAACTTCAGCAACTTTCCATAAGTCTGGTACATATTTAAGTTTCATTGTGGCATTAAAAAGGGTTGTCGGAATCGTAACCTGGGACTTCTCCCGGTGTTAATAGTTTAATACCATGTATGTACATGATCTGGCTGGATCCATTCGTTTGGTTGAAAAATATATTATAGGTGCTTAGTTGCCTTCTAAACGGAGCAGTATGTCCTTTGGCCATTACTTGGTTTCTGAAGGTACGTTTTGGTTGATTCGTTTTTATGGTCCTGGAAGTCGTTTTGACACCCGACGCAAAAAGAGGGGTTTTATTAGTTTGCCATAGATGTCTGTCTGTGGCATCGTAGCTCCCAAACGGATGGACCGATTTCGATTTCGACTAAATATAAATATTGTTGTTGTTTGTAATTTTATTTAATGTTTTAAGAAAAAAACTAAATAAAAAAAGACATGGGAAGACTGTAAGTCGAAAAATTCGGCCACATTCATAGTCAGGAAGAGGAGACTAGTCGTCTAGTTGGCCAAGTTCATAGTCAACCCGTCTCGTTACTCTAAATATATATATATTTTTTTTTTAATGGTTAAATGCATTATTATGTTTTATTCTAAATAAATATTCCTATCTCGAGCAGTTACTTTAGTTGCTTTCAAAAACCAAGTATAAAATGGTTTATTATTTTCAGGTTTCGTACAGGCCACAAATATATGTAGCTGGTTTCAACAGAGCCGCCTATAAGGATGTTCTTATGCAGTCAGAATGGATGGTAGAAAAGCCACATGATTTCCAAGAGAACTGGTATGTGTTGCCCTGCCCTAAAGGTGTGAGGACGCTTGTGGTGGCCAGCCAAGTAAGTTTTTTATATTTTACGTTTTTTTTTTTCATATTTTGCAGTGACTTTTCTCACGAACATGGAAACGAAATTAGAAAAATATTAAGCCCTAATTATGGTATTCTGTCTTATTCTGTTTTTCTAGTTTCCTGATAAAGTATTTTCCTACATGCGAAATAGTAATAGACCGCCGTTACACTTTCTAAAAATATTGAACATGTATTTTTTTCCTTATCGATAAAATTGACAAAGATAATTCGCATCAAAGTTCAGGACAACTCGTGAACTTTAATGCGCCTTATCTTTGAAAATGTACCAACGCGTGACGTCACGAGAGTTTTCAACGCACTGTATCGTCTTCAAATTTGGTTTACGTGAAAAAAGAAAAGATATGTTCAAGTGACGGACTAATTAATTTTCGAACATAAAATGAACTTAAGTCTTAGTAATATAATAACTGTAGCTATAATATTTTCAAATTTTAAAACATTAACCTCGATCCCGGCGTACTGATTTCTTAATAAATCATTCCAGGGCAAAACCAAACTATTTTCGAAGGATGGCAACCTCATCAGGACATGCCACACCGCGTTGCCAGGCGGCAACCCGTTTTCATCTGGACGTAATAGTCGGTGCTGCATCCTAGACGGATTCTTGATATTGGCTTCAAACACCATTTATGTTTTGGATCTCCTGGCTTGGAACAGCCACTTGATGGCTGATGGAGAGGTAAGGACCTTTTGACAGCTTTCACTGCATGGCAAGAGCAACTGCAAATGATAAGCAGTTTCTTTTTTAATTTATGCATTACAAATTCAATCTGCCACAACACTAAGGTTTCTCCAAAGTGAAACTATAGCATAATCTGTGACACAGCAATAAAGTCTGTCCTGATTTCTTACACTGAGGTTAAAGGAAACCCAACCTTGGGTTCAGCTCGCCTTTGTTCAATATCTATCCTATTGTATTTTTATGTTTTGTGTGCACAATAAGAAATAACAATAATGTTTGTTTCTTCAATTCCAGACGGAATTCCGACATTATTGGATGCTAACACAACTGGAAGAAATGCCAGATTTGGGCAAGCGCACAAATACAAATCATTTAAAATTCAAAATCATACCTAAAGTACCATGTGATCCAGATAATTTTCAAGAGTAAGTTTTTCTTTTTTTACTGTGGTAACAGTAGGCCAATTCTCGTACTTACTTCGTTCTTCAAATTGTAATGTCATTTCGACGACAAACAATGCCAAAAACCTGCTAAGTTCCTCCGTGATCGAGTGAATTGCCACGAGTTCTCTCTACTATCGCCTGTTAATCTTCACGAGACTATTATTTTTCCGCCAGCGTGTTGTCCGACCGACGACAGATCGACGGGTTTCGCCACGGTTTTCCCCATCTCCACAAGAAATCGACGCACATTTGTTTTGCTGTAAAACGAACCAATCACATTGGTGTAAAAAAATACGTACTGCTCCTTTGCAGAGTAAACTAAGAGGTCGTCAAAGTAGACAAAGTACATATTTTTTTAGATTTTTCGAAAACCGCTTGGTTGATTTCGATAAAATTTTCATGGGACCATTTGGGAACTATACCCTTTCCAACAAAAAAAGAATTTTTCAAATCGGTTGACAAGCGACGGAGTTATGCGCGAACAAATAATAAAAAATAAAAAAAAAAACGGGATCCCTTCTTTTCGCATAATGTTTTTTGTCCTAATATACTTCGGCATAACGATTTTGGCACAATTTGTTTTGGCATAATAATACTTTGGCATAATTTTTTTAGGCATACATTTTATGTTGGCATAATCATGTTAAAGACTAATTTGTTTTGGCATAAATTTGATTCGCATAACGTTAGTAGGCCTAAAGACTTTTAGCATAACGTTAGTAGGCCTAATGGCTATTAGCATAATATTCTGAGCAAACCAATTAGCTATAGTACCTGTAACAATCAAATAATATTGTTGGTTAAAAAATTAATATGCTGTGCAACAAAAGTTAGTCACAGAACCGAATTGCTGCAAAACCGACTTCACGTAGTCTTGTTTGTCCTACCCCTAGAGTGTTATTTAAAATCGCGTAGGCGCGTAGGGACGAGGCGGCCCGCGGGCTGAGGAGCAGGCGGCTGCGAGCGAGCCACCGCGGCTGAGGCTGGCCGGCGAAGCCGGCCAACAAGCCGAAGCTGCGGTGGTGAGCGAAAGCCGTCTGCGACGATTAGCACGCGTGGGGCCGCCGGAGGGCCGCAGCGCCGGAGCCGTCACAGAAACCCTGCCTGCTGCATGCTGCTTGCTTGCTTGCTTGCATGCTTGCTTGCATGTTGCATGCTTGCTTGCATGCTGCATGCTTGTTTGCATGCTGCATGCTTGCTTGCATGCTGCATGCTTGCTTGCATGCTGCATGCTTGCTTGCATGCTGCATGCTTGCTTGCATGCTGTATGCTTGCAATGCTTGCTTCCTACAGCGAAAAAATACTCACAAAATTGTTCAATACGTTATAATATATTAATATTTTATTTAGGATATTATGCTTAAAAAAGTTATGCTTTAGAACTTTATGCTTAAAAAAGTTATGCTTTAGAACTTTATGCTTAATAAGGTTATGCTTTAAAATATTATGCCTAATCATTATTATGGTTACAGACATAATGCTTAAAAAAATTATGCATGAGCTGTTATGCGTAATTATATTATGCGAAAAAATAATTATGCCAAACAACATTATGCTAAGTTATATTAGGTCTTAAAATTTTATGCTAATGGATAGGGAACCAAAAAAAACATACAAACATCCGAATTGAGAACCTCCTCCTTTTTTAGAAGTCGGTTAAAAATTCACGAGTGCACTGCGAGTACATCCACTTTCGCAGCGTCAGCCTGGCGTATCGTTAACGTTTTGCTGTTCGATAACACTAGTTATAACGACGCGATAATTCATTATAGCCTTGTGGAGACAGCTTCTTGGAGTTGTTAAGATTTATGTGGCGAGATCATAATATCACCGCGAGACTCGCTCCTGGACGTGGCGCCTAAGCTTGAAATGCGATTGTTGCTATAAAATACGGGAATTTTGCCCTTCATATAGTAACACATTTCAGATAACTGTCGGCAACTGGGATATGTATATAAATATACATATCTCTTTGCCTAGCCTATTATGAAATAATTAGTACATTTAAATACTTAATTAAACAAAATAGTCGGTTGAACTAATCTGAAATAAGGTCCTGTTGCCTTAATCTATAACGCCAGTTCTCTCTTCTATAAAGCTCTATCAAATAATTAATTTCAATAAAAAAAAATGTGGAAGATGAAATAGTGTGCATAGACTTTCTAGGCGTAGGTGAAAGGAAATTAAGGTAATTAAAACAGTGGTATAATGAATGTTCGGAAACATCAAGCTTTGAAGTGTAGCTTCGACCAAATGAAACGTCGGACTAACGAAAAACATCGAATTGAAATTCATATTATTAATAGGTCAACTGATATAGAGGCAGACGTGATTCGATGAATAAATACGAAACTATAATAATTGAAAAGTTTTAGGTGAAATGAAATTCCGTCAAATATTTTTCGAACTTCTGATAGGTAACAGGAGTGATGTTATGTTTAATTCAGAACGCAATATTTTTTTTTAATTCGTATTAGATTTTGAACACACAGTACACAGTATGTGTGAGAGAAGACGATATAAATTTTATTAAAAAGTTTAAAAAAATAAAAAGAAGGCTTCAAGAGGTGAAGAGTCTTAATTTAGATCTATCATACACCCTTAAAAAATAGTTAAAAAATATATTTATATATTATGTTTATTTATGCAACATTAATTAAATTACCTATATATTTTCTTAATTACAGTTTCATGATGAGATTCCCACATTATCCAAATTTCGATCCCAGTCTGGATGGCCTGTTGTTTTACCATAAGAAGGCTCATTATGTTTCTGGAACAACACCATTGGTTGGCTGGCTGTATCCTTACATGGTGCCAGAAATATTTGGATCAGGTAAATATTTTATTTTGAGTATGTATATAAAAGCACCTTATTCACAGTTGTATTGTAAATGCAAAAGTGGATCTGTCTATATGTTACGCGTAACAGATCATGATGAATCTTGGCGCACGGATAGACCTGACCTAGAGTAGGCTAGACTATTTTGCATCCCGGTGTCCGATTACATTTAAGTAGGGGATTTTCTAATAATATAACACTTTTCACGCAGGCGAAGCCACGGGCATAAGATAGTTCTGTTAAAGCATTGAAATGCTTCTTATGATTTTTTATTATTTTAGTTGCTTCTATCTTGTCCCATGCTCAGATGTAGTGTGAATAAATCTGTCGACGATACAGCTCCAGTTGTACGATAGTAAAACAAATCTGACACTATCTATCATACTTTTCGATTCATAGAATAATTATTATCATCTATAAAATCATTCGTTTTCTTTTTAGGTATTAAAATAAATCCTGGTTACATGCTGCAGAAACCAGCGGACTATGTGAACCAAGAACATTTCATTGCGAATTTTCCAAAAAAGAAGGAGAGGGTGCGTCGCGGCGACCGAATGGATACTACGCCGTTATCACCGAATGAGAATGATGAAATGAAGGTCTGTTTTGTGCTTTTCTGAAAGTAAAAAAATTAAGAAAATATGCACATAATTATATTAAGTTTTTAATAGAATGACACTGGGGCCATTAAAATTGTATGAATTACGATGAAATAATCTTCTATCTCACAGTGACTGGACTGGAGTGGTTGACTGGTATAAAATGCTTTAAGTGCCCGTTCCCACTTCGGCGGATCGTTTGTTTTCTCGGTCCGTCTTAAGAGATGGATATTCCAGTGGCAGTACCAGTAGCAGTACCAGTAGCAGTAGTATTTATATAATACTATTCATATTTAGATAGATCCGAGAAAAAGTGCGATCCAAGCTTTTATACGGACGTTTTGCCCCTGCGAAGAGCCGTCTAAATGCTTGAATTGGATGTAGTGTGAACACGCACGTCCGTCCGCTGTCTCCTATTTAAACAGGCGGTCCGTCTAAGTGTGAACACGCGCGTCCGTCCGCCGTCTTCCATTTAAACAGCCAGTCCGTCTAAGTGTGAACACGTACGTCCGACTGCCGTGTTGGTTCCATTTAAACAGACGGTCCGTTAAGTATGAAGACGCACGTCCGTCCGCCGTGTTCCATTTAAACAGGCGGTCCGTCTAAGTGTGAACACGCACGTCCGTCCGCCGTGTTCCATTTATACAGGCGGTCCGTCTAAGTGTGAACACGCACGTCCGTCCGCCGTGTTCCATTTAAACAGGCGGTCCGTCTAAGTGTGAACAGGCACGTCCGTCCGCCGTGTCCCATTTAAACAGCCAGTCCGTCTAAGTGTGAACACGCACGTCCGACCGCCGTGTTGGTTCCATTTAAACAGACGGTCCATCTAAGTGTAAACAGGCACGTCCGTCCGCCGTGTTCCATTTAAACAGGCGGTCCGTCTAAGTGTAAACACGCACGTCCGTCCGCCGTGTTCCATTTAAACAGCCAGTCCGTTTAAATGTGAACACGCACGTCCGACCGCCGTGTTGGTTCCATTTAAACAGACGGTCCGTCTAAGTGTGAACACGCACGTCCGTCCGCCGTGTTCAATTTAAACAGGCGGTCCGTTAAGTGTGAACACGCACGTCCGTCCGCCGTGTTCCATTTAAACAGGCGGTCCGTCTAAGTGTGAACACGCACATACGGCTGCCGCCTTCCGTTCAAACACACTCACAGTCTGTCTAAGTGGGGACGAGCGCTAAGGCATTAATTCCAGACAAATGAAAACATTTGCATTTTTAATTATTTTTACCATTCATATCTTGTGTTTTGGTTACAGCTAGTCGTGGAGACACTGACTGAGTCCGGGGCTTTTGACGCTGAAGATTCAGAGCAAGGAAATGAAGCGAGCGCATTACGCATGGAGTAAATGAATCCTACGATTTGTGTCAAATTATTTACAATGTACCTACTGGTTTTTAACCAGAATGATCTTAAGATTTCTCCTAAAGGAGTCTCTGTGTTGTAAAGTAGCCGTTTAGGGCTATTTGCTAGTCGGTAAGTATATGTTGTACCATATCATTAAGGAAGTCTTATGGGACGATTTCATGGTGTGACTTTTACTTAAATAGGCGACTTTTTGTGTTGTCGTCCATTTTTGGGTAGGGGTTTATCAAGTTCCGTCTCTCCAGGCCAGCACACGCTCAAAAATAACAATAAATAATATGTAGTAGGTGACTTAGAATTTTTGGAAAATTTCAGTAGAAATGTTTTTTTTTTGGGAACAATGCGTTTTCGCAGTTGCTGCCACTCCGTATCTCCTGCTGCGTCAGAAACTGACTACGGGCTGTCGTTTTCTTGATATTAGCAGTGTGATAAAACGTAGTTACTTAATTCATTCTAGGGTATACTATGCCTGTGAATCAGAACTCATCATAATATGTTCAGCTGTTTCAGCATAACTGAATAATAATAACAGTCCTCCTTACCGATTTTGAGGAGACGTGATCAATTTCCTTTCTAATTTAGATATTATAGTGCACAAGTCTTTGCACAAACAATAGGCAAAAGTTGAAGTATATTTTAAAAAAAAATGCGTTCATGTAGAATTTAGCATAAGCGTCCATTATGCCCCTAAAAATTCAATTTGAAAATATCTTTTAATTAATCTGTTTGTAAAATAACCAATAACATTTAAAAAAATGTTATCTGCTATGATTTACATACGCCGGCGTCATTTTTTACGATATATTAGTACAGTGACGGTATATTAGAATATATTTCGAAAACAGCTATTCTATTAGCTCTTTTCGAATATATTGCCTATTGGCGCTCATTAGTTAATCGGGGAGGTCGCTTAAACGCTCAAGCTCTAACAAAAGACCGAGGCATCTTTGGTAGTCTACAACCTAACGATGTTTTTGAGGAATTTACTAAAAGTAATTCAAGGAGGCTAGTTATGCGTTAAGCAAAATAAAGTGTTTTGTGTTTTAGTGTTTATTTTGGTAAAACCTACCCTCAGCGGGGTCAAGCCTCCCAAACGACATTCCTGGATCCGCTGCTGTTGGCGCTAGAGGATTGCCCAACGATAGTTAATCTCATTAAGTCATTAGTCAACACTTGATAGGTTAACAGGTCGTAAAATATCGCACCGTGATTTCTGTCTCTTACAAGTATTTTATGCTATTTCTTATTCGAGGATAACAGGGTGCAGCTAAATTATTGTAAAATAATCCAGATTTATGTAGCCCTGGATATGGCTGTATGCAAATAATCCGTGATATAATTTTAGCTATTTTTAATTAAGTTAATTGTTAACTATTTTATATTAGCGCGATTTGTTTTATATTAAACATAATCAATGTTAAAAAAAATATATAATTATGTAATTCCGGAAAGTTGTTCTAGCCTGATTCTTATTTTGCATAGTTCCTAATTTGGCTTAAGCTTTTAGTAATGGGGTATTATTCGGAATCAGGGTGATACTTGCACAACTTTTCGTCAAATAGTTACTTCAATACGAAATAGTAGCGAAATATTTTTTTGATAATTGACAACTATATAATACTCATAGCATATTCCAATAAACTAAATGTGTAGTAGTGTACGCCAACGTGCGTGGCAACAGCGGTCATAAAATGCCGGAGTGAGATGGCACGAGTCTCAGTCACTTTCCAGCGATCCCGTCACCAACATTCACCGTCTCACTCGCACGTTTACGACCGTAGCTGTGACAAGTTTTGACGTTTAGAAATAGTCCCTTTTCACACGCTCAGGGCCCCAAGTCTGCTATTACAATAGTGTCAGAATGGTCTATCATTGATCTCATAATGGTTGATTTTGACAAGTTTGGTAATCTACTAATATAAACGCGTCATTATGACTGTCCTATGGTCAACCACTGACACTCCATTGAAAGAAATGGCATAGAATGGTAATCTCGTACATAATGACAAATGAATGACAGACATATGCAGTAGGTAATCTGCTAAAATTTTGTCAGTTCCTTTGATAACTGACCTTCCATTGGAACCTCACTGTGCAGTCATTCTTTTTAATAGCTCGGTTATCAAAAAGTATTAAGAGACCATTGACCGACCAATGATCGACCATTATGACTAGCAGATTACGAACTTTTAGCAAAATTACAATAGGATCGTCTTGGAATGACAAATTTATAAAAATAGCAGACTTGGGCCCCAGGCGAATGGCTAGCCGATTGTGTTGTGTGTGAATGTTTTCACACGTATCAGTAAATCTAACCCGGTTAGTCTACCGGATAAGATACGTACGCATTTTTGTGGCCGGGAATGATTACCGAGAAATTGTGAAAAGGGGCTTATTTTGTTTCCCATCTTATTAATGGCATTTTCAGTCCAGGATTTTAATAGTAGTCAAGGATATTAATTATAACTGTAACCTATCTAGTTGTCTATGTAATCAAAACTTGCTCGTCGGGTCCTGACTCGCTGAGTTAGGCTCTGTTAAACTATAAATAAGGTATATATTATACATTATAATGACTGAAATTTTATCATTCGACAATGCCGGATTCCTAGTGGGTATCGGGCGCGTTTAGAAAAAAGTTGAAAACTTTTCTGAATCATAATCTTCATAGCTTTAATTAGCATTGAAGACTATTTAACTATTTAAAATTTGTCGACTGATATCAAAGGCCCACTTTGGCGAATTTTCTTAGACCAAGAAGTGTTAAGACTGGTTAAAATAACGGGCCGTTTTGGTACAGCCTTTGGATGTTGATATATTGTCATAAAATGATATCTCATTAAGGAATTTTACCTGTTAGTATTATCTGTCTGTGTTCCATATTCAGAACTGAATGTATAATCTTTTCAATGAAATAAATTTTTGATGTGACATTTATGATTTTGATTTTATACTTATTTATGTAGTATAGCAGCCACAGAACAGATAAAAGAGGTTAGAAGGACCTTGTGGGCGGGGCAAGCGCGCCGCACATTTGAGCAAACGCTCATATGTCAGTCGAAATTGGCTTCACCGGTCAACCGTCGCGCTCTTATTGTGACAACGTACAAGGCTCCGTGGTAATATGCTTTTAATGCCGTGTTGGGCTGTTATAACGTATCAGAAAAGGAGCCAGGTGTGTAGTGTAGCCCGAGAAGGAATTTCTTTTCACCGGCAAGTCCAAAAACCTTAAAATAAAATTGATATTTGTAATCTATCTATTCTATACTTATAATAAATCTGTAGAGAGGTCAATTCTGTACAAGGAATATATTATCAAAATAACTATCAGGGGGTGATTAGTGATCGATACTGGTGCCAAAAATGCAATCAGTAAATTTTTTGTCTGTCTGTCTGTCTGTCTGTCTGTATGTTCTTTATAGAAACAAAAACTACTCGACCGATTTTAACGAAACTTGGTGCAATTATTCTTCATACTCCTGGGCAGGTTATAGTATACTTTTCATCACGCTACAATCAATAGGAGCAGAGCAGTGAAGGAAAATGTTGGGAAAACGGGAGAAGTTACTCCATTTTTTAAGCTTCCGTCGCGTGTGTAGCCTTAATGGTTAAAGTTACATAGAAATCATGTATTACGGAAATGTTTTTACGGAAATTATCTAAAAAATATCCCGAAACAGCATATGTCTATCTTTTGTCAATTTTAAACCGATCGGGCTCAGAGTTTCAAAATCGGGGGTAAAGTAACTATTCCACGCGGACGAAGTCGCTGGCAGAAGCTAGTTATTAAATATATATTTAAAAAAAATACGATGCATGAAAATAGGATTAATTCCGAAAAAGAGCATCAATTTGAGTAAATATATCTATAATCGTTACAGGCGTAAACACCAATTTTTAAAACAATATTAATATGAGTTACTAGCAGCGCCCCGCGGTTTCACCCGCATAGTTCCTGTTCCCGTGAGAATATGAGGATAAAATATAGCCTATCTCACCTGGGAATAGTGTATATAGCTTCCCAACAGTGAAAGATTTTTTCAAATCCGTTCAGTAGTTTGGAGGCCTATTCAATACAAAAACACAATCAAATCTTTCCTCTTTATAATATTAGTACAGAAAACTACGTATCTATGTATTTTTAAAATCTAAAGGGCGCTTATTCCGAGAAGAGTCAATAAGAACCACGTCCGTTCGCATTAAGAGTGACAATGTGAGTGAAGCCGGCGCGTTTTTTTTTTGCAATGGACTTATCGCAGTTCAGCATACTAAGGCTGGTTACAGCTCAACCGGGCAATCCTGTGGTGGCCTCAAATAAATGTAAGGCGCCCAGTCAGGGGAATTCGGCGCGTGAGTGCCCTCGCCTTTTTATAGATGCAGCGGATGGCCGTTTCGCGCGTTAAACAAAAATCAACCGTATAGCCGTACCCATACTGGCGCGGCGAGATTTGGAAGTTATTTCATCTATATCTTGTGTGTTTACTCGTATGAACCGATTTCTATATATATATTTTTTTATAAAGTATATTTCAAAGTGTAGTTTATGAATATGGGAGGTTGATAAAGATATATCTATGTCATTCTATGTGAAATACAATATATTTATGTATTTAATACACTTTGAAGAAATGTCTAACAATTGAACACGTTATTGAGGCTAATTTATAAAAGATAGATATATACTATTGAGGACTTTTTTGTAGATCTTTTGAAGACCATCATCTTTGTAATACATACTTTTACGGCCGAACCCAAGTTTTTCTATCTCCAGTATGTGATAGATCGGTTATTGGGTTCGGCCGTTAGAGTATGATCAACGTATGCGAGGATAAGAGCTCGAAAGCGCTTGTTCTGTCTGTCTGTATGTTCACGCATGGGTCAAAAACTACTGAAAGGATTTTAACCAAATTTGGTACGATTGTAGTCCATACTCCTGGGCAGGTTATAGGCTATATAACATAACGCTAAAATACATAGGAGCTGAGCAGTGAAGATAAATTTGAAGCAAGTCACAAAAGATATACTGATTTTGGCATCAGTATCGATCACCATTCATCCTTAAATATTAATTTTGAATATATATTCAATGTACAGAATTTACCTCTCTACAGTTTTATTATAAGTAGGTATAGATGAGCATAAAAAAGGTGCAGTTAGTATAGATACCTAATAAACAAAAAAAAAATCATTCATTCATTTTTTTTTTTCAATTTATATTGGATATTTTTCTGACATATTATTTAGAAACACCACTTTAATCAAAGACTAGTTCGCTTCATGAAAACTTGCACGAGGTATTACCGTTTATGCTAGTTGGTGATGAAGGCTTTGCTTTAACACCTAATCTTCTACGTTCGTATGGAGGTACACATTTGAGTACCTACTGATAAAAAGATTTTTAACTACTCGTATTCATAGATTAAGTCGAGCGCGCTCAAAAGCGCACTCAACATACCATCTTGGTATGTTGAGTGCGCTTTTGGCATTCTGGCAAAAAAGTGGCGAATATTACATCGAGCACAGCAATTCAAGTAAGTAATTAAGGCTTGTACAGTCTTACATAATTTTGTTAGAGAAAAATACGGTATAGGTACATTTTCAACGTTACCAAAATGTAGAACATAAGCAATAACAAGAAACGAGACCCGTGAATCGAAATATGTCGAGTCGAGGTGGCCCTAATGCGCCAACGCTATATCTACGGACAGCATTTACTAATTATTTGTTTCGGATGTTGGTTCCGTTCCGTGGCAGGCAGCAGCTATAAAACAAAATTTGTGAATGCGTTTACAGTTTATCAATAAAACATTAAAAAACTTACCGTAGGTACTGTTTTCTTTCTTTTTCTTCCAGTTCATCGAAGTTTGGTTTTAGTATTAAAAATACAACTTTAAGTTTTTGTCTTTATAGACTTCTTCGGTCTTATCCCACAGAACAGCCCCCCTAGCCAAGTTGATAATCTGCAATCGTTAACGCTAGTCGAAAACGAATCAAATGTATGGGAATGAAATCATTGCAACGTTAAGTCAGGTTAGAACAAACGAATAGAAAAATCGTAGCCAAGTTAACATCGTTCAAAATGATGGAATGAATTGTTATCGTTTCTACAATGTTCAACGCTACATCCTTTGTTAAAATGTTTCAACTTAATGGTTAGTCCGTTGACCTTCGGTCGAGAATACGAGACGGACGGAAGGAAGGACAATGGAGGTATTGTAATAGGGTTCAGTTGTTTACCTTTTGGTTGCGGAACCCTAAAACCAGATTCGTCAAAAAGCGGGGAAAAGGGGTTGCCGTTCAAGAAGTGTGTTATGTTTTTTATAAAAAAGTTATTTTTATTTTTCACTCTCTAGTGGTGACACCCAACAGCTAAACCACATACCCAACACAGCGTAGGTACGTGTTATAAATTGGTGTAAACAATAAACACACATGCGATTTTAGCAAATTCGGAAGATTTGCTATCGTTTATTGAAGAGTTCCGTTTCCTATCTGCATTCTTTGTCAGATCTTTACCAAACTAGAAAGGGACCACCTCGAAATACTAAGATGCTCTTCCAAACCATCCAATACCGCTTTCTTTTTCACTTTACATCGACAAGTGAGAGTGAGAACATCATCAATGTAGTCGAAGCCACGCATTATTAGGGATAACTCAAATAATAGTAATCAGATTTCACTCAAAAAATGGGACCACATGACAAGCTTATAATAGCGCTAAATTAATCATTGAATAATATAATAAAAACCTGCTTTTTTGAAGTCGGTTAAAAAGTCAGTTAAAATTCCCTATCTCAAAAACTACTGAACCGATTTTGATGAAACTTGCAGTATTCCCTAAGTTGGACAATATCTAGTACAACAAAAAAAAAAAGAATTACTTAAATCAGACTTCTACTTCCGGAGATATGCGAACACAAACATAAAAAAATGGCCATTTTTTACATATTTTTAGTTTCTATTGTAGTGTAGCTGTAAGTTAATAAAACAATAAATAAAACATCATACATACACTTTTGAAATTTGGCACATTTGTTCAGACGCTGATATAGACTAACATATACGAAAACTGGGCAATTCTGGAAATATTACATACATAAGGCTCGAATTGATAACCTCCTTTTTTGAAGTCGGTTAAAAAGAATCATCAAAATCGGCTCACCGAGTGAAAAGTTATGAGGTGACAAAAATAAAAATCCAGTCGATTTGTGGACCTCCTCCTTTTTTGGAAGTCTGTCAAAAACTAACCACAAATCAGAAGCGTTTGATAGTAATCTTAATCAGTCATCTATTTGTAAGACAAGAATTTATATTTTCATGTTTTGTACTAACAAAACTATATTTCCATTTTACCAAAGTAACAAATGAGGAACCAATTATGGAATAGGGTACCAAAAGTGGAAAATTGGGCATGAGGATCCGATAAATGTATGGGTATCTATCAATTACTTGTTTATCAATAATCACAAACAAGTAATAATATGTACTATTATCTTCAAAATCCAAACGTGGTCCATATTTGCATATAAATTGCATCATTAGCAAGATTTTCCTAATTATAATACAAACATTTAAATGACATAATGTATACAAGATACAAGTTTAGTTTTTGGAATAATGAGATTCCATATTTGGATACAATTCCATATTTGGTTGCTTTCCTCTAATATAGAAACATGGGGACTATGGGGAGGCCTCCACTCAGCAGAAGGTGATTCCGGGCTAAAGTGATTATGAAGTAGAACTGTATAAGGTGGAAGATATAAGCTAATAAATTTATATGCCACCTAAATAATTAAGGACCTATATTTTGGCAGTAGGGAAGAGCAATAAAATCTTGACGATTGTTTGCAAACCGTAAATCGAGAGAGATACTCGGAGAGAGAATAAATGGAAGGTTATTGATATATTGAATAGTAAAGAGATGCTTGGTCGTTAAATAAAGCAATAAAACCTACGTTTTTATTATAAAAAGTAATGCACAAATCAAATATTTGTCGGTTAGCGGCTACAAGGAATTACCAAATGCTCTGGTCATTTGGTCATTTGTTCGATTTCCCATCCGCAAAGATGTTTTTTTATTTGGCAGTACCTAATGACTCGGTTGATAAATGTATACAATGACACAGAGTCCACAATTCATGGTTTAAGTCCAGAATAGCTTGCCTCCACCAAGTTTACCGGGGCAGATAATAAAGAGACATTTAGCATCTGAAATAGGTGAGAAAACAATATTTCATCCGTTGTAATTTCTCTCTGATTTACTACCACCTCTGGATAACGCAGAGAACTGAACCGTGAAAATGCGATAAATCGGTATTTGTAAGATATTACGATGTCCCATAAAAACTGGAAGATCAGGCGTATTTTTAATAGATCTACATAAGAAAGGACTGCTTACATGGCACTTAGCATTTACTGCAATTATTCAGTTCTTTATGGAGAAAGTTATCACTGCCTCAACTGCTGATGCTGAGGAAGTCGCTAGTTCTTTTGATTAATTCTATAAAAAGGAACGTTACATAGCTGCTGGGCTGAGCTGCTGAGCTATTTTTAGTTTACATTACCTAGTAGGTATTGCATGTAACATAGTCATTACAGATACTTATGTATGTATGTATGAATGTACCTAAGTAAGTACCTGTTTATGGATGGGAAATCATCAAATATCTTCGTCCGCTCTGGCGGAGCAGAAGGGAGTGTAGGACTCTTTCTGACTAAAACCCTTCTATTACCCTTTGCGGCCTTTGCGTTCTAGGGCCGCGGTGACAAATTCCGCAACCCTAGCAGTCAATGGCCATAGCGGGCCCCGTCTTCTATGCTGACATCTCTTTGACTGCGACTCAAGACGCCCAGGGCGTATTCTTCTGTCGCGGCGGTTGGGACTTGAGGTTTGCTTCTCCCTCACGCGGTCTACTACCTCCTTTGCTTGCATTATTGTTTCGCAGAAGCAGGTGACCACTTCCTATGATTCTTTGCTCCGGACCATGGATTGAACCAGGGCCGGAAGCGACAGGTCACGGCCGCCGCTCGCATCGACGAGGACACGGTGTTGCTCCACACAAGCAGGGTAGACCACCACCGCATGCTCGATCGTGTCCCCCGGACGGTCCACAAAATATTTACACCCGGCCATGTCTTCCCGTCGAATCCGAAACAGGTACCTCTTGAAACATCCGTGTCCGGTGAGTACTTGCGTCAGGCTGAAAATGAGGACGCCATGGTGCCTCTCCAACTACTATTCAAAGAGGGGACTTATCACCACAATGGTGGCGTGTCCAGTAAGTAAGTGCAGTTTTTCGACGGAAAATGACTAACAAAAGAGATATTTCATTCCTTAGTGATATACTGGTTTCTATGGGTAGGTATTATTTACTCGGTAGGTTGACGTACATATAGGTATGTACGTTTCGTGGTCGGCGCACTAGTTCTCACGATCTCCGGTGCAAGTGTGGGTGAGAACACTGGGGTGGTTTTTATTTTGCAAAAGTCTGTCAGACCCCAGGCGAAGGACATCCATGAGGATAAATATCATTTATCATTATTCACCCTGGCAACAAAAAAGGTACCTGTCTACCTTCCCCCCTAAAAGAAAAACCTTACCTTCCTCTTGGTACTTTAAATAGACACCCATTCTCTAAGTGCTGGCGTTGAGTGCCCTGCCATAAAGAAGAATAGATTTGCTATTTTATGCCTTAGCCACAAGTTATGGCAATTTTACAAGCTGCGTTGGCAACTAGCCAGGATTGCGGTTCGAAGGTACCTGAACGATGGCCATCGGCTTTCAAAAGAAATGACTGACGATGTTATTTCGTAGAAGAATAAATGCTACCTCATTCAGTTTGGACCTTTTTTCTTGGTCGATCGTTTTTCTGCGTAGTCATTTGATTTCGCATTATTTTTACGAAAGTTTTAGGGCTAACTATCGCAAGTTTTTAGAAAATATTTTGTTTGAATGGATTTGTAGGAAAGATTTTCTTTTGAAAAGGTTTGAAGATTATTTAATAACGATTTTGAGTGGCTTTCAGTACCGAAGTAGACTCGTAGCAAGGGATATAATAGATTTTACACACAAAGCTGATACTGACTTTGCTATTGAATTTGTGACTGACAGAGCTGTTACCAATACAGCTGTTACTGATAGGACTAATGAGTGATATAGCTGTTACTGGTTGAAGTTGATATTGGTAGACCTGTTACTGACTCAACTGATAGGTACCGATAGGACTTATGAGTGATATAGCTGTTACTGGTTGAAGTTGATATTTGTAGACCTGTTACTGACTCAGCTGTTACCGATAGAGTTGTTACATTAGAGCTGTAAATGAAAAAGTTGTTGCCTAGGTTAACGATAAAGTCGTTACTAATAGAGCTGTTACTGATGGTGTTGTTATTGATAGCCCACGTTGGGTGCCAGTGTGAGGTTGGAGACCTCACGGAGTAAGGAAACACAGGATCAGCAATTGGAATTAGTATTTAATGGTAAACTCAGCACTAACTTGTGCATATTACAAATAGTTCACTACTAATAGACTACTAATAGATCACAAATACAAGTATAACTCTATGTTATTCGGAGGACAACCAGCATAACTGAGTAGATGTTGATCTATCAGAGGTCAGGATCGAAGTGCCCTGCCGATTTGTTGGGGAAAATGGAATATGTTTGAAAATTAGATACCGAAAATTGAAATTATGACCGGCCAGAATGAATACGTTTCGTTCAGAGACGCACACGGTTACAAGCTCTGTTACTGATAGATCTGCTTATCTGCAGAAAAAAAATTGGTGTACTTATGATTAAAATGAGACATAATTAAAAAGAATTTATAAAATAATACAAGCAGGCAGATCTGTATAGTTAGGTACGAGGTCGGTTCTGTTCAACTTAGGTAGGATACTTACTTGCCCAAAACCAGCATTTACTCACAAGGTTTATTAAAAAAAATCCTTAATAAACATACATTTTTACGCGTTGTTTGTGCGGTTTTGTCTCAGGTGTTTGTACCATGAATTTATATCTTGCGAATCCACACAGTTATAAATTCTATATAATAGCTTGACGCGGTGCGTACCAAGCTCCCTTTGAAGAATTATTGGATAATATGTATGAGAGTACCGCCCACGTATCTATGTGTGTTTGGTTCAATTAATCACCGATTACGGGCTAATTGAACCAAAATGAGTTTTGAAATGAGCTTGTTTATCTATACTAATATTATAAAGCTGAAGAGTTTGTTTGTTTGTTTGTTTGTTTTTTTGTTTGTTTGTTTGTTTGTTTGTTTGTTTGTTTGAACGCGCTAATTTCAGGAACTACTAGTTCGAATTGAAAAATTCTTTTTGGGTTGAATAGACCATTTATCGAGGAAGGCTTTAGGCTATATATCATCACGCTTAAGCCAATAGAAGCGGAGCAGCGATAAAGAATGTTTTAAAATCGGGGATTCCACGGGGAAGAAGTCGCGGGCAGCAGCTAGTTTTATAATATTCAAATTTATTTGTTTATAAGATTTATAGGAAAAAATAAAATTGATGATATTTATTTGCTTGGGTTTCAATCAACATAAGTTTGATTTAGAGACGCTACATGGATTAGTTAGGTAATATAACCTACCCGTGTAACGAAAAACGCTAGCTATGTTTAAACTACTTCTCTCCATGTTGAGAATTTTTTTACAACGAAGTCATAGTCAATTACCAGAATGAAAAACGAAAATGTTAAAATCAGCTGATGCAAATGGAAGGACTAGGTACTTAGGTACTTTTTTTGGGAATAGTTTTGTAGAAGTATTTTTTTTTATAACAGTCATGACTACACCTATCTGTTACACTAGTAGATATCTATTTTGAAAGTGAACCTACCTATCCATGAATTGCATTAGAAGTTGTCATTTTACCCGAAACGGCAAAGAGCAAGTCGGATTCGCACGCAGAGGGCTGATAAGGTAAGTATTTCTCCAGTTTTCAAGTAATTTTTTATACGGAATCCTTGACTGACAACGGCTTATCGACCTAGTAAACATGATACACCGTGGAATTCAATGGCCGATGATGGGCATGACTTACAATATGTTATTGAGCACTCGGGTCCAAATGATGCTTGTTCTTTTTTTTGCTTTTAGTTACTCCTACTTCACTCCTACATTATATTTTCAAACTACATCCTCAACTTACTTAGTTTAATTTCTTGTTTTCTCTACATAAACAACATGATTCAGTTAGTAGCTCCGCGGGTAGCCAATAAGTAGCATACGAAAACATCGGTTAACATCTAGTTGCATTATTTGTTATGAAGTATTTATTAGCAGCCACAAGTAGGTCAATGTAATGCTGGGAACACGTAAACAGTAAACACCTGTAAAATATTTATATTATTATCATAACGTTTTGTTGTTTATTGTAATGGGCTAAAATAGGTTTCCCCTGTTTTAAGAAATCTTTCTGTGTTTTTAAAGTTTAGAATAGGGTATTTTACTGTAAAAATCTAATTAGTCCGTCTGATAGATTTACAAAAAATATTGGACACGTATTTTTTCTTTTTTCACGTAAACAAAAAATGAAGACGATACAGTGCGTTGAAAACTCACGTGACGTCACTACGTTGCTACAATTTTTACCAGCGACGTGACGTCACGTGAGTTTTCAACTTTTTTGTAAATCTATCAGACGGACTAATTAGATTTTTACAGTAAAATACCCTATTATGAGAGTCAATGATATCGATGAATCCTTTTTTTTTTTTCGTTAATAAACATGCTATTTTTTCCACACCCATATAAAAGAGGTCCTTTTATCTGTTCTGTGATTGTTTCCTTATTTATTAAAACAATAGTGCGGTCAATAACCACATATTTTTTTAGTTGTTAAGGATTGTTGGCTCTACCGCACCCTGGTTTGTCGTAAGAAAGTCCAGTTGGGTTAAGCTAACTTTTGTACACTTATGTTTTTTATGTATAAATCCATAAAGAATAAGAAAGAAAAATGTTGTTGCTGTTTTATATTGTATAAACGAATTTTCTAAATTTTAATCAAGACTAGGTAAGGCCTTCCTAAAGTTAATAAAAAAGTATTTTCTAGGACTCCGAAAATATTTACACCTTATCAATCTAGACAGAATAAGACCGATAGGAGAGCTTCATATCAATCACATAAGCAGTTTTGTGGTCGAACAAAAAGACGACACTGTCCTCTCTTATGATTAGTTCGGGTATGATTGATGATGGCCTATTGGCCTAATACCTACCTTTGTAGCGCCTGTATTAATGTGTTGTTGTAAAAAGTAGTCACGGAGTATTGTTAAAATATAACTATACTGAAAAATAAGATACAAGATCACTGAGAATCCCGGAGGACTCGGTGGAGCATACGCTGGAGGTATGCTTGGGCGGAGCAACACAGTGTCCTCGTTGAGGCGATCACCTACTTCTGCGAAGCAGTGATGCTAGCGAAGAAGGAGGCGGACCGCGTGCGGTAGAGGGAAATCTCACGCCCCAGCCGCCGCAACAGAAGAAAACGCCTCGGGCGTCAGGAAACGCAGGGCGATTCCCGGCCACTGTAGGCGCGGGCCTGCGCACGGCGAGCCACCAATAGCTCGCCGTGCGCATAGCAACCATATCCGATAGCAACCAGACCCGTATCAAGTCGCGTCGTGTTACACGCGCCCCTCAAAGATCTGTCAGCAAAGAAGACGGGGCCCCATAGGGTCAGTGTATACTAGGGTTGCGGAATGTGTTCGACAGTCACCGGAGCCCTGGACCGCAAAGGACACTAGAAGGATCACGGGTGGCTTTTAGTTAGTGAGTGTCTAACACTCCTTTCCGCTTCACCCAGAACGGGAGAAGTCATTGGGTAAATTACCATCCAGAAATTAATTTACAATATATTTTATGTCACCAAAATTTACAAGGCGTTTAAAAAAACGTACCTAGATAATTTTAGATACCCTGACTCCTAAACTAGGTTTAATGTGCTTGTGACTTAGGTGTCAGTGATCTTCCTCGGTAACAAAGCCTGATGGATGATGATGGATGGAATATGTGAGAAATAAAAGAATTGGCAGTCATGAAATTAAAGAAGAAACAAAGATATGATTGGCGGAAACGAAATAAAAATAATGGAACAAGCTCGCTTGTTCTGTACTACAAGTCTACCACTACTGTTTTCATCCTCCGTTGATGATGGCAGTAAATAAGTAAAATAATTAAAGTATGTAAGAATTCCATGTATTACAGGCTATTTAACAATGGTTACCAGGAAAACAAAACAAAGCTTACCTTAGAATTACCGGCGTCCCTTACGCGGTGATGTATCAGGAAAACTGTGGCACTAATGGGCTCCTGGAAAATGAAAAACTGCCAATAGATGGGTATTTAACGCAAAAACAAAATCTGCAGGTTGTCTATTTTTATTCAGTAACTAACAATTCAGTCATGTGTGTAGTGAACAACCATCAAAGGCCATAGAACTTCTCGCTCTCGTTATGATACAGCACTGAACATTATTCATGGGTCTTTCGCATTATTACCATAATAAAAACAGCGGAAATAAAAAGAGTAATGTGACACAAACGTCTTGTGCCGGATCCAGCACTTAGCTACGCTATATACGAGCTATAAAACGCTCTTTTGTTTTTATAAACGAACGCCACATTTCAGGTTTTACGTGTAACTTAATTTTTTTTATTAAAGTTGGGCAAACTTCATGGACTTGAAGTTTTATCAGCCAATTTAAATAAAACTTTAAAGTTACATTTAAATAAAAAAGCAGTTCGTTTTTGGGTTTTTGTTTCTAAAGTTGAAAAAACAAGAACTATTTTATAATTTAAATCGACTAAAGTTCTTTTATTATAGGGCAGATGTTTCAATAGTCAGGTAACTGATTAATATATATGGTTGTTTCACATAATTTTGTATCCAATGATGTCAAACCGCAACTTTTCTTCCTCAGCCAAAAATTATCCGACACTTGAGAAAAAAGCGTAATCATGGCAAAACGGTTCTGTTGTTCTCCCAACAAAAACAACTGTGCATAGTTTTTCTTTGGTAAAAAAATGCTCAAATCAAGATATATGTTGATTCAGGACGTCTTTGTTTTTCCCTTTTGGAAATTAGTAAAGTGAATAAATGAAGAAAGTTCCTTGACCTCTGTTAACATAGGTAAACGAAACAGCTGTGTTACAAAGAGCGTCTGTCGATTTAACTATTTAATGAAAACTACTATTTTCATTAAATAATGAAAGACTGAGTAAAACGTCGATCGGCAGTAAATGGGAGCGCTATTGGCTATTAAATCGAAGCTTTATGTATTTTAAATTGACTGTAGGTAAGCACTTATTGACTATTGTTAATGAATAATCATTGTAGTTAAAAGCAAACCCGTCTTAATTTTACTGCCTGGTTTATGCGCTAAGATATCGAAGAAGAGTTTTAAATATAAAAAACTTTTTACAAAAAAATACAACCGACTTTTCCACAAAAAATCAAAAAAGTACAAAATAACTTTAATTTCGGAAGTCGGTGTTCAAAAAATGAAAAAGGAACCACAAACACCGAGTTCCGAAATTAAAGTTATTTTGTACTTTTTTGATTTTTTGTGGAAAAGTCGGTTGTATTTTTTTGTAAAAAGTTTTTTATATTTAAAACTCTTCTTCGATATCTTAGCGCATAAACCAGGCAGTAAAATTAAGACGGGTTTGCTTTTAACTACAATGATTATTCATTAACAATAGTCAATAAGTGCTTACCTACAGTCAATTTAAAATACATAAAGCTTCGATTTAATAGCCAATAGCGCTCCCATTTACTGCCGATCGACGTTTTACTCAGTCTTTCATTATTTAATGAAAATAGTAGTTTTCATTAAATAGTTAAATCGACAGACGCTCTTTGTAACACAGCTGTTTCGTTTACCTATGTTAACAGAGGTCAAGGAACTTTCTTCATTTATTCACTTTACTAATTTCCAAAAGGGAAAAACAAAGACGTCCTGAATCAACATATATCTTGATTTGAGCATTTTTTTACCAAAGAAAAACTATGCACAGTTGTTTTTGTTGGGAGAACAACAGAACCGTTTTGCCATGATTACGCTTTTTTCTCAAGTGTCGGATAATTTTTGGCTGAGGAAGAAAAGTTGCGGTTTGACATCATTGGATACAAAATTATGTGAAACAACCATATATATTAATCAGTTACCTGACTATTGAAACATCTGCCCTATAATAAAAGAACTTTAGTCGATTTAAATTATAAAATAGTTCTTGTTTTTTCAACTTTAGAAACAAAAACCCAAAAACGAACTGCTTTTTTATTTAAATGTAACTTTAAAGTTTTATTTAAATTGGCTGATAAAACTTCAAGTCCATGAAGTTTGCCCAACTTTAATAAAAAAAATTAAGTTACACGTAAAACCTGAAATGTGGCGTTCGTTTATAAAAACAAAAGAGCGTTTTATAGCTCGTATATAGCGTAGCTAAGTGCTGGATCCGGCACAAGACGTTTGTGTCACATTACTCTTTTTATTTCCGCTGTTTTTATTATGGTAATAATGCGAAAGACCCATGAATAATGTTCAGTGCTGTATCATAACGAGAGCGAGAAGTTCTATGGCCTTTGATGGTTGTTCACTACACACATGACTGAATTGTTAGTTACTGAATAAAAATAGACAACCTGCAGATTTTGTTTTTGCGTTAAATACCCATCTATTGGCAGTTTTTCATTTTCCAGGAGCCCATTAGTGCCACAGTTTTCCTGATACATCACCGCGTAAGGGACGCCGGTAATTCTAAGGTAAGCTTTGTTTTGTTTTCCTGGTAACCATTGTTAAATAGCCTGTAATACATGGAATTCTTACATACTTTAATTATTTTACTTATTTACTGCCATCATCAACGGAGGATGAAAACAGTAGTGGTAGACTTGTAGTACAGAACAAGCGAGCTTGTTCCATTATTTTTATTTCGTTTCCGCCAATCATATCTTTGTTTCTTCTTTAATTTCATGACTGCCAATTCTTTTATTTCTCACATATTCCATCCATCATCATCCATCAGGCTTTGTTACCGAGGAAGATCACTGACACCTAAGTCACAAGCACATTAAACCTAGTTTAGGAGTCAGGGTATCTAAAATTATCTATGTACGTTTTTTTAAACGCCTTGTAAATTTTGGTGACATAAAATATATTGTAAATTAATTTCTGGATGGTAATTTACCCAATGACTTCTCCCGTTCTGGGTGAAGCGGAAAGGAGTGTTAGACACTCACTAACTAAAAGCCACCCGTGATCCTTCTAGTGTCCTTTGCGGTCCAGGGCTCCGGTGACTGTCGAACACATTCCGCAACCCTAGTATACACTGACCCTATGGGGCCCCGTCTTCTTTGCTGACAGATCTTTGAGGGGCGCGTGTAACACGACGCGACTTGATACGGGTCTGGTTGCTATCGGATATGGTTGCTATGCGCACGGCGAGCTATGGGTGGCTCGCCGTGCGCAGGCCCGCGCCTACAGTGGCCGGGAATCGCCCTGCGTTTCCTGACGCCCGAGGCGTTTTCTTCTGTTGCGGCGGCTGGGGCGTGAGATTTCCCTCTACCGCACGCGGTCCGTATTGTTAATGAATAATCATTGTAGTTAAAAGCAAACCCGTCTTAATTTTACTGCCTGGTTTATGCGCTAAGATATCGAAGAAGAGTTTTAAATATAAAAAACTTTTTACAAAAAAATACAACCGACTTTTCCACAAAAAATCAAAAAAGTACAAAATAACTTTAATTTCGGAACTCGGTGTTTGTGGTTCCTTTTTCATTTTTTGAACACCGACTTCCGAAATTAAAGTTATTTTGTACTTTTTTGATTTTTTGTGGAAAAGTCGGTTGTATTTTTTTGTAAAAAGTTTTTTATTTTTCACTTTTTAGTGGTACCTAAACCCCCTCCCCTCCCCCCACCTAAACGAACCAATTACATTAGTGTAAAAAAACGCACTGCTCCAATGCAGAGTAAACTAAAAGGTCGTCAATGTAGACAATGTAGATATTTGAAAAACCGCTTGTTCGATTTCGATAAAATTTTCACGGGACCATTTGGGAAGTATACCCTTTCCAACAAAAAAATAATTTTTCAAATCGGTTGGCAAGCGACGGAGTTATGCGCGAATAAACAATAAAAAAAATAATAAAAAAAAAACATACAAACATCCGAATTGAGAACCTCCTCCTTTTTTAGAAGTCGGTTAAAAAAATATGCTTATAGATTTATAAACATAGATACGATTTACGTAAGATTAAATTTTCCGCACATTACACTGCGTTACACGATTTTGGAACCCGCTTAACTGATAGGTGAAAAAAATAGCTGATAAGTCATAGAAAGAAAGCCTCAAATATTTGTGGTATGCATCATGAGTAGTTTTTGAGGTACATGACGATCAAGTTTTCACCTACCGTCAATCTCTACATAGTACACAACTAATGAGGTGATAGAAAAACAAATGAAACAACAGAAAAATTATATAGGTTTTCTGTTGTTTCATTTGTTTTTCTATCTCCAGTATGTGATAGATCGATTATTGGGTTCGGCCGTAAGGGTTTTCTGTTGTTTCATTTGTTTTTCTATCTCCAGTATGTGATAGATCGATTATTGGGTTCGGCCGTAAGTCGCTTCCCGTCCTATGTAGGTATGCTTCGATCTTTCAAACTACGCAACGGATCTTAAACTCATCAAAAGATTCAAGGAAGGTTTATATGTATAATTCGTTAAGGTTTTGTGTAAATTTGCTGAAATAATTATAACGATGATTTTATTGGAGATAGGAGAAGTAACCAATACATTTAAAAAAAATACTACAGTTTTAGAGGAAACATCAATATTTTTTTATTTGAATCACTATACCCATTTTTATTCAGATTTTGTATAAAGTAGTGTTTTATTTGCAAATGTGTTTTCACCAATATACTTCAAATACTTCTCTAAATGAGTATGCAAATCTATCATAATTATTTAATTTCACTGAATAACTTAGGAGATATCTCAAAATTGATATAACTCGCGCAACCTAAGAATAATGAGCGCGAGCGGCGGCGCGGCGATGGTGCGGCACACAAAATGCGGGGAAATAGCGTGAGAACAAACGTCGTTGACGGTTCATTTAAAATGGCCATTTTTAGATTCAAATTTAAGGTTTGGTCGGTCTGTACAGACTATAAACTCTGAGCAAAAAAAGGACCACACTGACATTTGTATGCATTGCTTTATTGCACAGTCAAAGATCTATAGAAGTTTATAGAGTCTGTATCATGTGGGGTGTCCGGGTGAGCAGTAACCAGCCAATCAAAAAAAAATGTATCGTGCGGGTCCACCATTGGTTTGTGTGCTTAGTAAAAATTTTCACCCGTGCGAACCCGGTGCGGGTCACTTAAGTATATAAGAAATAGTTGATATATTAGAGGGAAATTATTTTTTTCCAACTGTATACGACATGTTCAAAGCATTCAGAAAGATGGGTTCTAAAGATATTGTTGTAGAATGTGATTGAGAAACCATTTTCTTCATTTTCTTTTTCCTCCTAATCTTGAAGTTATAACTGTGCGTGAGAGTGGGACTTCATACCCTGTTTTGCCTTCAGAGTGTGAAAAAGCTTGTGGAAGAATTTTAAAGCCAAAGTTTTAAATTTTAAAGCAAAACAAAAGTTGGAACACTACTATGCTAGGCAATTGAGGAAAAAAGTTGTGATAAAAAAATTGGTACCGACCGCATAATATACCAGGCAAGCAACTAGTGGCCATTTTCGCGAACACGAAGAAACATTTTCATGAACATCATAATGTTATTGCGATTTTAGGTTCCCAACTCTCGACGCTGAGTTGAGCTTGGAAAATGTATCAGAGTTTTTGAGGTTTCAAGCAAGTCAAGTCAGAGAAGACTACTCAGATATTATGAAATACACTTAAAAACGTAGACGTGTTCTCGTGCCTACTATATACTGCTCACGTTTTCGATTTACAGCAACGGTTACGTAACACAAATCCTATTTTGGTACATTTTACTTCGAAACAAATCCGCGAAACCGTGCGAAACTCCGCTGCCACGAAAAATCGCTGCAAGACGGACGGAGTTCTGGCAGGATCTCACAGCGATATGAAGAGAGCGACTGTCGCAACCCAGCGCTGGACACGCCACCATCGTGGCGATTGGATAGGCGCCATGGAATCCTCGCCTTCCGCCTGACACAGGTACTCACCGGACACAGGAGCTATCTATTGCGGATTCGGCGGGAGGACACGCCTGGGTGTCAAAACTGTGTGGATCGCCGAGGACACGGTCGAGCCGTGGGCCAGTGGAGTACTGCTGCTTGGGCGGAGTAACACCATATTTTTGTCGACGCGATCGGCGGCGGCGGAGACCTCCTGCTTCCGGCGCCGGTTTAATCCATGGTCCGGAGCAATGGGGCATGGGAGGCAGTCACCTCCTTCTGCGAGACAGTAATGTTAGCGAGGAAGGAGGTGGGCCGTATGAGGGAGGGGTAAACTTCACGTCTGGCCACCGCAACAGCCAACTATTATAGATCGAGCGTCGGGTGGCTCGCCGTCCGATAGCAACCAGGGTCGGGTCAGCGGCACGATGTGTTGCAAGCGCAGCTTAAAGAGATGTCAGCGTAGAAGACAGGTCAGGGGAAAAAGCTAGTATCCTCTTTAAAATCACACGCAAGGACAGTGACGAACCATAGTTGACTACTCAGCATATTCACAAAAAAATTAAACAATTATAGTTGGGAGTCATTTTCATCAAATGGATGGATCCCAAGGCGAAGACGCATTTAGTTTCTCCAAGAATGCCCGTGGTTTGAATTTGATCCTTCTCAGTCAGTCACTTTACATAGGATAAAAAATAGCTTGGAAATTGCAGGCATGATGTTAAGTATAAGAGAGTTAAAGTTGCCTGAATACCTACCTAACTAACTCTCAGAGCATGCACGAAACAATATGCAGCTCGGTTTCTTTCATTCGTAAAACTGGAAACAAAGGAATTTTAATATGCGTATCAAAAAGGTTTAAAAGTGAATATGTCCATTTGTTCGTTATTTAAGAAATTACTGTGAGTTTGCGAATTTTTGGTTTCTATTAGCTACCTAAATATTTATAATTTCACGACATTTATTTTATTTCTTGCAGGCAAAACTCAGACTCTTATTGACTAAAACCCATTCGTGTTCCTCCAAATGTCCTTTGCGTTACGGGACACGGTGATTCTTTCTAACAAATTAAATCTTCCTTGAAGATTTAGTTTGTTGCGGAATTTGCTCATGCAATGTCACTATTGTTCTTTTTAAAGGGACAACCGCTTGATGTATGTTTCAATCTCAGTAAATTGAATTCGAAAGAAGACTTCTATTTTTCATTTGAAAATTCCAGTGTAAAGTGAAGTTAGGTGGTGTTGTAAATATTCTCTTTTGTTGTCGGACAATGTTATTCGAGGAGTCAGAAAATCACCCACGTGATGGGTATTAAAGAAAATCTCTTAAGCCCAGTTTCTCGAACATAAATTTTCACAAAATGTATTTTACAAATTAAACGCGCATAATTTGCTGTGATTGGCTGAATTAGTGACAGAATGAGGTTTCAACAGTCAATCGCATCACATTATTTTGCGTTTAGTTTGTGTCGGGTCGATCTCGATTAGGTCACTACAGCTGACTATATAATCAACGTCCGCCGGTACCTTAGCTATCTACTTAAGTGTGAGTTCATAAAATAAGATAATATCTGTGGAGTTTTCAATCAACTAATTGAGTTTGTCACTGTAAATTGCGTTTTCTTTTTCAGTGGCGTATCTGGGGTAATGAAATATGAGCCGACGATACTTCCCCATGGGACGGTACGGTATGGATTGCCTATTCACACCATACCCCCGAAGGGACCACTTCGCGCGAGCCTATTTTTATCGCCTGGAACTTCCATCCATGTGTTGTTTCAAAGTTTTAGAGAAAAATGTTTTCCTCCTACTTACTTAAGTTGTTTCTAGATTGAAGTAGGTTGTTTATAAATTCATGGTCTTATTAAAATTAATCTGATGATTTGGATGCGAGAAGCACAGATCCGGCCGATATGTCGACGGTTGGAAGAAAGTTGCAAGACTTTCGATTGAACTAACAATGAAATGAAGTGATAAAATTTTCACATCAGTTCGAACTCTATCTTACTTTTTGTGAGTGACTGGCCTGGGTTAATCAAGTAGGAGGCTGATGGTGGAAGTCCCGTGGGATCAGCAGCCTTGATTAAGTATCGTTATAAACTATATTAAATATTAAAAACAGACTGGCGCAAAGTTATCCCATCAATTTTATGGGATAACTTTGTGCCAGTCTGTTTTCACTAGAAAGTTTGGAAGTAAATTAGAAGACTTTTTTAAATGCCCGTTCTTAAAAAAAAAACAGCTGTTCCTCACATTTTGTCAAGGTATGGGCACATATAAATGTATGGGGCAAACGGTTTTTTTCCGCGATTTCGTTGTTCCCATAGTAGTAAGTTGTCACAGAATGATGAGTACAATGATACCTTTTTACTCATCATTCTGTGACAACTTACTACTATGGGAACAACGAAATCGCGGAAAAAAACCGAGCTACATATCGTTTCGTGCATGTTCTGAAAGTTAGGGTAGGTATTCAGGTAACTTTAACTCTCTTATACTTTACATCATGCCTGCCATTTCCAAGCTTTTTTATCCTATGTAAAGTGACTTACTGACTAGAGAAGGATGAAGTTCTAACCTGTACCTGCGTCAGGCGGAAAGCGAGGACGCCGTGGTGCCTCTCCAATCGTCACAATGGTGGCGTGTCCAGCGCTGGGTTGCGACAGTCGCTCTCTTCATACCGCTATGAGATCCTGCCAGAGCTCCGCCAGTCTTGCAGCGATTTGCCGTGATTGCTGAGTTTCGCGCTGTTTCACGGATTTGATTAGAAGTAAATATAGCAAAATGAACGATACAAATTAAAGGCGCATCATTTAGCTGTGATTGGCTGAATTAGTGACAGAATGAGGTTTCAACAGTCAATCGCATCACATTATTTGCGTTTAATTTGTGTCGTATCGATATTTTTTTTTCAGTGTTCGGGGTTAATCTCGATTAGGTCACTACAGCTGACTATATAATCAACGTCCGCTGGTACCTTAGTTATCTACTTAAGTGTGATTTCATAAAATAAGATAGCCATAATATCTGTGGAGTTTTCAATCAACTAATTGAATTTGTCACTGTAAATAGCGTTTTCTTCTTCAGTGGCGTATCTGGGGTAATGAAGTATGAGCCGACGATACTTCCCCATGGGACGGTACGGTATGGATTGCCTATTCACACCATACCCCCGAAGGGACGCGCGAGCCTATTTTTACCGCCTAGAACTTCCATCCATGTGTTGTTTCAAAGTTTTATAGAAAAATGTTTTCCTCCTACTTACTTTAGTTGTTTCTGGGTTGAAGTAGATTGTTTACAAATTCACGGTCTTATTAATTAATCTGATGATTTGGATGCGAGAAGCACAGATCCGGCCGATATGTCGACGGTTGGGGGAAAGTTGCAAGACTTTCGACTGAACTAATTATGAAATGAAGTGATAAAATTTTCACATCAGTTCGAACTCTATCTTACTTTTTGTGAGTGACTGGCCTGGGTTAATCAAGTAGGAGGCTGATGGTGGAAGTCCCATGGGATCAGCAGCCTTGATTAAGTAACGTTATAAACTATATTAAATATTAAAAACAGACTGGCGCAAAGTTATCCCATCAATTTTATGGGATAACTTTGTGCCAGTCTGTTTTCACTAGAAAGTTTGGAAGTAAATAAGAAGAAATTTTGTAAATGCCCGTTTTTTAAAAAAAAACAGCTGTTCCTCACATTTTGTCAAGGTATGCGCACATATAAATGTATGGGGCAAACGAATTTTTTCCGCGATTTCGTTGTTCCCATAGTAGTAAGTTGTCACATCATGATGAGTACAATGAAACCTTTTTACTCATCATTCTGTGACAACTCGCGGCACTGTTTGATAAATAGTTTAATACTCGTGATAAACGCAAAACACCGCTTTTGCGTTTATTGTGTTACGCATTGTATCTATAATACTAATATATAAAGCTCAAGAGTTTTTTTTTGTTTATAGATGGCTATATATAATCACGCTAAGACCAATAGGAGCGAAGCATCAATGAAAAATGTTACAAAAAAGGTGTTTTTTTCTTTCTCATGTGACGCAGACGAAGTTGCACGGCTCAGCTAGTATATTTATATTGTTTTAAGATGCTCACCTACATACCGATTTTAATAAACTCCATATTCCTATAAACTTTTAAAGCTTAGTTGTGCTCTCAGCACAGCGACAGACAAAGTTAACAATAGGTCAAATGAAGGGAAGATTTGAAGCCGACTTGGAACTATTATTATAATTATATACTCTTTACACCGGATACCTACTACTATTACAAAATAGTGCCTATAGGAACTATAATTTCATGCAATGTTCTCTGTTTATTAGTTACTAAAAACCTTTCATACCTAATTAGTTTCTGGTTTGTGTGACTAGAAAGTCACACAAACCAGATACATAGGTCTAAAAAGTTAGTTAAAACATTTTTGAAATGTCTTATTTAAATGAAAATAACTTTCTATGATAAGGAAATCTATGTTTGTATGGAAAAATTAAAATGGGTCTAATTTAACTGTAACACTATTTATTGAAAATTAGAGAGCTATGTATCCTGCGTATGTTAGTAAAGTTTCATTAAAATTTTCAAGTCGTTATTTTCCGAAATGACTAAATTCATTTCGGAAAATAACGACTTAAAAATTTGTATGAAATGCCGTTCGGTGAATACGCTCTTAAACGGTGTCTCATGTAAATTAGAAATCCTTTAATAATAAGTGTCATGTTTATCATTCACTGCAGCCCATGTACGGTGTCCTCGCTCCCCAGGGATGCGCCGTCTCGATTGGCTGTTGCTTCATAATACCACTACTCGCCCGATGGGATAACTTCGCGCCAGACAATTTTATCGTTCGCCAAACTTTATGTGTGAACAATTCAATTCTATCACAGCTCTATTGGTTTATGTTAGAAACTTGGGTAAGTAAAGCATTTCGCTTTACTTTTATGCAGCACTCGAAAACGTAGGTACCTATTGTACTTAGATATGTTCCTATTATTATCAGTGTGAAAAGAAAATAAGAATGGATGAGTCACTAAAAAATTCGAAGTAATTTTTCAAAAAAATCCGTTTTTTTTTTACTGCGACATTTAATCTATATATCTTCTTTTGTTACCACAAAATCGTTTAAGATGCTGAAAGGTTAAGTGATTTTCATGATTTATAAAATTTAACTGAAAAAAGTAATAAATTAATAAAGGTTGTCTTTAGAATAACGCTTTTAGCGATAAAGTCATTGATTGATACGAGTATTTATTTACAGAAGACAACATCAAGGTTTACAAAAAGATCTTATTCTAAATAATAATAATATTCATTGAAAAAAAGAAAGAAGAGATACAATGCATTACATTATCGTAATATCACGTTATTTTGTGCTCAATTTTAATAAATGACCCCGATCCTAGGAAAGTCTTGTGTTATGGGGGCCATCCATTCGTCGGTCAGGGCTGTTTTCCCAAAGCGGACTAACAAAAATAAAGTAAACTAATATAGTCCAAACAATCTTAAATTGAAGACATGTGACATTCACCAACCCGCACTAGGCCCGCGTGGTGGATTACGGCACATTCCCTCTCCTAGAGAAGAAGCCTGTGTCCCAGCAGTGGGAACATTAAAAGGCTGACTATGCTGTAATCTTAAATTAGCTAGAACACCTCTCTTCACATAAAACCTATAGGAAAGATTATTGACAAGTTATTAAACACTAGGTACGTAAAAACTGATTTTAGTCTGTAGATGTATATTTAAAAACTGTCACTTAATATAGTGTACATAATATTGAGTATTTTTCTATTTATTATTCTATTCTAGGTATAATATATGTAACAAGTAATATTCGGCATTGACATGTTAGGTAAGAAGGTACTTCAACGATGATAGCAGTGGTATCAATTCGCAGAATTTAAATCAAAAGACAAAACACCACGGCATTGCAACATCAGAATCTGTCTGCTCGTAAGGATAGCGTAGTTTTAACACGAGGAGCGGTCTCGCGCTCATTTCTCAGGATCCATGTTATCGTGCTGTCACAAACTTGCAGGGATCCCCATTTGCATTAAGTTATTTCGTGTCGCTCTGAAATGTGGTGTCCCGCGAATACGCGATACATTCACCGGGGATGATAGATGACGGCTGAGAAATTAAAGTATTGCATAATTTTTCCGTTTCCACTGTTGGAAAAATATATTTTTAAGTTTCATTTGGTATTTTAAGGCTAGGAAACAGCCCACCTTTTTAAAATGTTAATAGCGCAATAGGAAGATATTATTGTGGCAACGCTGAACACAGGTCCAGCGTCTGACTTCTTTCTCCAAATGAAATGAAGGTTTTTCATTACAGGTTCCATCATCATTTTTAGGGTACCTACTGACCTGAAGGGTAACAAATATAACCCTATTACAAAACTGCTAATTTCCACGTGTCTGTCTGTCAGCGGGCTGTATCTCACGAACCGTAATAGATAGAAATGCTTTCATTTCCCACATTTTTTTTTTTTACAAATACATATGAAATTTGAATGTTCCGTTCAAGTAACTACAATAAAGAGGCGAGTTTTCAGTCGCCGCTATTGTGCACCGTTATAAAAGAAAAATAAATACTTGCTACTTAAAATAAAAGCTATTTATCGCTTAGGTATAAACCAAATAAACTCTGACAATCTCCTTGATCTAAGATGATTGCTTTCTTTCAACTCAATTATTTAAAGTGAATTCGAGAGAATTGAATTTTAAACAGACTGACTGCAATGTAGCTGATGTGATTAGGGTCCATCCATAACTTATTAGCTTTAAAGTCTAATTTTTCACACTGAATTTATTTATTAGACGTTTTTATTAGATTGCCTATTTGAAAAATTGTGTTGTCATGTTAGATCAGAGGTTTCCAATCTGTATTTAACCCGGGACATAGATTTCTTTGTTGTTTGCAGGAATCCAAAAAAAATCTTGTTTCTTAAATTAAAAAGTTGTAGCATAGGTTCTTAGCTAAAACAATCAGCTGTCTAATAGGGATGTTTCCTGAGTAAAAAATATATGATTATGTTTAGTCCGTCAGTTAGACTATAGAAAAATATTGGACACGTATTTTTTCCTTTATCAAATCTATAAAAACTGACGAAGATACAAAGCATCAAAGATCAGGAGTGGGGGCTTGTGACGTTACGGCTCGCTAAAAATTGTAGCGAGTAGTGACGTCACACGAGTTTTCAACGCTCTGTATCGGCTTCATTTTTTGTTTACGTGAAAAAAGAAAAAAATACGTGTCCAATATTTTTTGGAAATCTATCTGACGGACTAATTAGATTTTTTTAGTCAACTACCCTATTGAACACTGTGAGACAGACCTCTTTAATTGGGTCTCATTTGAAGCCAAGAAAATGAAACACTATGAATAAAATAAGATAAAAATGTAGGTATACCTATCGTAGAACATACCTATTTCACGAGCAGCTTTTGCGGACCACAGTTTGGGATCTAATAACTTAGACTGGATTGATGAAATGTTAATTATTTCTTTCGGTACGCAAAGAGGGGATATAAATATTATGGATCTCGTTAAAATAGATTGAAACTGAGATTCAGCAGAGATAAACGACTCAATAAAACTCTTATGGCTGGGTTTATTGTTTGCGGAGTTAAACAGTACTAACAGACGTCTATCTCTGACGTGATCTAATATTCAATCATTGATTTAAGTAAAAGAAGTGTTTTTTTTAAAAATGATGGAGATTGAACACAATTTTGTTGACCAAGATTATTATGCTGACGGCAGTTTTTTAACCGACTTCTAAAAAAGGAGGAGGTTCTCAATTCGGATGTCTGTATTTTTTTTTTAATGTTTGTTCGCGCATAACTCCGTCGCTTGCCAACCGATTTGAAAAATTCTTTTTTTGTTGGAAAGGGTATACTTTATTGGTATGTTATTAGGATGCAATAATGTAAAACCAAGGGTGAGATGTCGCCACATAACACGAAATATCTCTTGATCAAAGTGTTGCGTTGCGTTGCGTAGCGCTAAGTGTTGTATTACCTGTGAAAAAAAATATTCTTTTTCTGTTAGTGCACTCATAGTATCGTGTTCATACGTTAACCAAAATTAATTAACATATACGCGATCGACGAAATATTGATAAGTCAACGGAAACGGTTTTATTTAAAATTAGATTAAGTGGTTTTCTTTCGAAGTTGAATAATTAGGTGTACATACATTACTAGATGTACTACTATCCTAATAATCTATACTAATATTATAAAGAGGAAAGTTTTGTATTTTTGTATGTAACGAATAAACTCAAAAACTACTGGACCGATTTCAAAAATTCTTTCACCATTAGAAAGCTACATTCACCCTGAGTAACATAGGCTATATTTTATCCCCGTATTCCCACGGGAACGGGAACTACGCGGGTGAGACCGCGGGTCGCTGTTAGTATCTCTATATTCAGCGCGTTCCGCGTTCAGGAACACATGGCGAGGGATCCACGAGCATTTTGGGAGTATATAAGATCCAGGAAAGGGAACTCAAATAATCGAAAAATAATTAAAGAGGGTCAGGAGTTATCCCAGTACGAATGTGCCTTGGAGTTCGCTAGGTATTTCGAGTCTGTGTACAATCCTGAGGCTCCCGCGCTAAGCGTGGCGGCGGCGAGCGCGGGCGCGGGGCGCGGCGCGGCGCCGCTGCAGGGTGCACGGGTACACCTTGAGTACATGCGCGCCGCTGACGTGAGCCGCGCGCTCGCGCGCTTGCCGCCAAAACGGTCAGCGGGGCCCGATGGTATCCCGGCGTTTATTTTCAATGACTGTAGGGCAGTGCTAGTGGAACCGTTGTTACACTTGTTTAATGTGTGTATTGATTCTGCGAGGTTCCCCGACCGTTGGAAACTCACTCGGGTTGTGCCGGTACCGAAGGGTAGTGGGGGTACAGCAGCTTGTGATTACAGGCCTGTAGCGGTCTTATGCACCCCGGCTAAGGTATTTGAGTCGACGATCCACAATAGTCTGTATCCGCAAATAAGTGCTCTGCTATCGGATGCACAGCATGGATTCCGGCCCGGGCGGGGAACGACGGGGAACCTACTGGATCTAATGACACACATTGTACCAACGGTGGATGCTGGGCAGCAAGTGGATGTTGCCTACTTCGATTTCAGAAAAGCGTTCGATACAGTAGATAATGACATCCTTCTGTCCAGGTTAGCTGACGTAGGATGCACAACACATACTTTGTCATTCTTAGCCAGCTATCTAAGGGATAGATGTCAGTACGTCGACTGTGGCGGACAGCTTTCTGAACCCTACTTCACGAGATCAGGTGTCAGTCAAGGCAGCAACTTGGGACCTCTTCTTTTCATTATAACAGTAAATGATTTGCCAAATGTATTCACCGAGTCTACACCCTTGTTGTTTGCTGATGACTTGAAATTGGTCTACAAAGTGAAGCAGGGAACGGATCATCACACTTTGCAGCGGGACATAGATCGGGTAGTCGAATGGAGTGTTCAGAATAAATTATACTTCAACGTGAACAAATGTGTGGTGTGTACGTTCAGTCGAGCCCGCAGCCCCAGTCACCATCAGTACCACATGGGAGGTTCTCCACTGCAGCGAGTTTCGAAGGTGAGGGACTTAGGGGTGTGCTTCACTGCTGATGTACATTTTCGGAACCACGTGACTCAGGTTTGTAAAAAAGCTTACCGCAATTTAGGAATGCTGTTGAGGATAGCAAACACATTTACCAACCTCAGGGCACTAAGAGCATTATATGAAGCACTCGTAAAAAGTCACCTGGAATGCAATGCGGTAGTTTGGGCACCTCATGAAGCTAAATATAAGTTAATGCTGGAAAGGATCCACAATAAATTTGTAAGGTTCATGTATTTGAAGCAATACGGTGTGTACCCAGGATATCCACTATTATATCCTACTCTATTTATACTGGGCATGCTAGGGTATTACAAACTGGAAGTTAGAAGGGAGGTCGCTCTCGCCGTTTACCTATGGAAGGTAATAAGTGGCAAAATGCACAATCCGGGAGTTCTGAGCACGGTGTCGCTGTGTGTCCCGGACGGGTACGCGGGGCGCCGGCGCCGGCCGCCGCTGCTGAGCGTGGCGCCCGCGCGCACTAACCTGCTGCAGCGAGCGCCGCTCACGCGGGCGCTGCGTGCGCTTAACGCTTTGTCGCAACGGATAGATCTGTTTCACTGCACTACGAATGAACTTACTAGAGCCGCATATTGTATGTTATCTATTGGGTAGACTTGACATGCTATAATTTGATTGTATTATTTAGTTTTTCATTGTTAAGTATAAGTATTAAGTTTTGTAAATGTTAAGATTTAGTGGGTATTAGAAATAAGTAACTACGCTATTGTAATAGGTGACACCTGTAAAATAGTAGTATGTTTGGTGGTGAAATAAATAAATAAATAAATAAATAAATAAATATTGCGTTTAATATGTCGACGGTGACTGGCCTATTCATAAGTAGTGTTGTAGTCGCATCAGGTAGAGGGTGTACGTGTGGGAGACTAGGTTCCAGCTATTATTCAGTCCCAAGTGACCTAGCACTGCTAACAACGATTTTGTAGAAATGGCGAACTAACGGGTCACTAAAATTGAGATGTGGGTACCATTAACACGAAGGAGAAGAATGAACTAGAAAGATGTTCACACACTTTTTTGTCACAGTTTCATCATTTTGCTATTGGAAGCACGCTTAAATGGTAGCATAACAGGTGCAATCTCATATTATAACAAAATAATGATAAATGAATTTTATTTTGTAAGTAGGCTGTAAAAAACACTTACACGTCAATCTTTTTTGGCCGTTATAAAAACGTCAAACTGTATAAATATAAACAAAAAGTGCACAAAAGAGAACAAAACAGTAAAAAAAAACCTTAAAACATTGGGCCGTGTACAAAACTGAAGCAGCTCAATCCCAAGCCTTCTTGCCCTTAAGATAATCTTTAACTGTATAAAAAGCTTTCTGGCATAGCTTACGTTTTTTAAATAATTTGAATTTATTTCTGCTTAATTCTTGAATAGGGCTAGGAAGTTTATTATAAAAATGTATACATTGGCATCCAAACGAACCACCTATTTTTTTGAGCCTGGTTTTAGGAACGACATACATAATTGTGTTTGTCCCAAATATTTATGCTATGGATATCACTGTATTTTTTTAACAGATTAATATTTTTATGTGAAACACAAGAGGTTTTCATAGATATACTGGGAAGGCACAGTCATAATATTAATTTCTTTAAAGTCTCTGAGGGACTGTCTGGGACTTAATTTATAAATTGCACGAATAGCCCTTTTTTGTAAGACAAATATTGTCTGAATATCGGCGGCATTTCCCCACAGCAGAATGCCATACGACATCACACTATGAAAGTAGCTAAAGTATACTAAACGGGCTGTCTCTAAATCAGTTAAGCCACGAATTTAAATTTATTTAAAAACTTATGTATTGCAGAACTCCACCAGTGCTTGAATACCAACTAAAAAATAATGTCCCTACCACCTAGCTGCTGAATTAGGAACGTGTTTCTATATTTTTCACATCAGCCCGTAATTATTCATAACAGAGCCTCTCCTACAGCGAAAAATCCCGAGGGATATTGCCATAATTACTGCGCGTGGCGGCTGGATTCGTGATAGCACTATAATATTGTTATGTCACACGTAAGTAGATGATAATGTTCATATTTCCGTCCTGTACATACATATATAGATATTTTGCAGAATTTAATTAATTTATTAAAAAGTATGACGAATTTTACGAGTAGGTACAAGTTTGACGGGACGATCTTGAAAAACGCTACATTGGATAAAATAATGCCATAGCTATAGATTCTCAAAAGTTGAATCAAGCAAAACGTAAGTATTCTAAAATCGGGGAGCAATAAAACTGAGCATCCAACGAAACCCTGAGCAGGGACGGAGCTGGCTTAGCGACGAGCATGCTTAATCTGGCAATACAGACAAAAGCCCCGCAGAATTACTCGTGCAACTTTGTGCAAACTAATAAACTTAGAACACAGCGCAGAATATTTTTTTGTCCGCTAGACACGTGTGAATGGTCGGTGCGTGGACCGAATTCGTAACGAAGTGGAAAAGCGTTTTTCCTAACAAGTGGCTTTATGTCAGATCATATTTCAGCAACTTCTTAAAGGAAAAACTGAATGAGCCTCTTTTTTGCGTCAATGCGAACGTTATGTCCTAAACGCTCTCGTATGGGCATATGACGGAAATTATTTGCTTTGATACATATTATAAGACGCTCTGATAAGTACCTATGTAGATATATTATGTAGGCAACACTCCTACGCAATATCATAACAATGGCGTCGTAAAAGCTATTTTAACGAACGTCTTCGCATCGGGACGGTTGTTTCAGCAAGTGAACGACTTTCAAGCAATAAAGCACAAAGAGACGTTTACGCTGGTTTTATTGAAGTTTTTTCTACGCCACATTTAAGCGACGCGACGTGGTGCTACGCCCCGCAGGGTGGATTGAGCTGTCAGCGCCAGCATTGTGTGAAAGAGCTCGTTTTGAATAACTCCTCACTCGATGGAACCTCCTTAATCCTTCAGCTTCAAATTTTTGACGTAATAGGGATGGCTTTATGCATAATTCTCGAGCGACGATCATTAAAGCTGGAATGGCGAAAGCGCGCGGTAATGAACCCCGCGATCGTGCGCTGTTGTCTCTCTCAGCGCTAATTGCTACACTCTTATTAAGGTCGAGACGCTGCAACAGTTGAAAAATGCACTCCAAAACACAAAGAGATAGTTTGCATAAGCGCTTTGAGGAAGGATTGTTCGGATGTTTGTTCCACGTTCTAGCATCCAACTTGCAAAGGTTTTTCAGATTCAAATTACAGGTCGACAGCAATTCACTACCCGTTGATACTTTTAGAGGAAATAAAATCGTGTTAGACGTTTAAATTGAGTGGAATCGAGGTCGAGTTAAGCCTACGAGCACGTGATCGGAATATCGGGAGCGATTCGTAGCGTAGGAGCTGAGACCTCTCGAACTTCAGGTGTTCGCCAATATAGCGGGACTTTTTTGTATGCATTGAGTAGTATGGAGTAGAACCTAGATTGTTTATTGCGAACCGTGTGTGTGAATTTCGTTTTACACGAAAAGTTTTGTAATTTAGTATGTTTGCCTGAAAGAAACCTTTGGTTGGGTTACTTTCAACAGCCCGATCACTTCTCAGGAATGTTTTCGGTAGGGTATTATTCCTCTTGATTAGTTTTTTCGGGAGAGGAAAGTAAAATCTGGTGAAAACGGCGCTGAGATGGGCTTGTATTGTTGTAAGAAATTAGCGAGTTTCTCTCCGGCCGTGTCGGCGCAACGTGTTGATTACTTTTTAATGAATGTTTGATGGGAAAACGGCAATTATTGGGCCTCTTTATTGAAATATTATAGGTGCCTTCAACAGGGCTTTGTACGTAGCTAATGGGAAAAACTCGTTCGGAGGATAAAATATTATTGTGCTTTTAGGAACAGGATTTCATTATATATCTACAACGTTTAACAAAATAAACGCAATACCTGTAAAGTGGTCGTAGCGTGTAAATCGATTAAATACATATATTATCGACAAAAAATCGACTGTCCGTAGGTATGTATGTACATTACATCCATTCGGTGTAGTGACCCGTAAGTATTGCGTTTATTATGCTACACGATGTTCATAGGTATATGAGTTACATTTTAACAGGTTATCGAGAAAACTTCCTTATATCGCTGGAAAAGCAACTTGTGAAAAGCATATTGTCCATTATCACAGCGCTAGTAGTAAATAGGTGCCTAGTTTATGCACTGCTTTGATGCAATTAATTTTCCAAGTTTGGTGGAAAGTTTTCTGTTTTACTTCTTGTTCGCTTTATTTCTAACAACGAATATAATAGCAGCAAAGATAAATTGCATAGTGTTTCTCAAAAGTTAAAACCGTGCTCATAATAAATCTGTCCCAATATCTTAGCAGGTAAATAATGTAGTTTTTTGGAGAGGTGACGTGAACACGTAATCTGTTTCTTCTTCACTTCAATATCTCTGTGAATGTTCCTTAAACGGGAGCTCATAGCTTTTACCAACCTATCCTCATCATGAAACAATTCTTATTTCTCTCTATATTATAAATGGTAAAACCTTTATCTTGGATGATTGTTAATCAATCGCGCTTCAAAATTTGAAAGGATTTGAATCCGCCTTTTAATGTTCCCACTGTTGGGACACAGGCCTCCTCTCTAGGATACGGAATGGGCCGTAATCCACCACGCGGGTTGATGAATGTTACCTAAATGTCTTCGAATATTTGGTTATAGTACATGCCGGTTTCCTTACTATGTTTTCGTGTGTTTGATTGAATGTTGACAATTCGATAATCGCATTCGTTTTGTATAAGCAAATGGAATGGCACTTTGTCTAGAGTTTACTGTTGAAGGCTGCGGTAATCCACAATATACTTATAGGAAGCCAGTGTCCAGCAGTGGACTTCTTTTGGCTAAAATGATAATGATGATGATGATAATCAGTAGGTATGTTTCCAAAGTAACACTAACGACATTTGCGCAGATAAAGTCACTGGTAGACGCTGTTATGTAATTAATTCTGGATCTGACCACTAATATTATATTTAACATTACTTTTGCTTAAAAAAATCAAAAGCCATATTTTTCTAAGTCAGACCGGCTCGCTTAATGGTACAGACAGCTAGAAATGTTTTAAGTATAATGCCGCCTCGATCCACCGCTGCCGCTTCTGTGCTCACAGCTTCGAAATCGATTTGGACGTATGTATCAAATTCCTTTCACGAAACATTTGAGGTTTCCGAGAGATATTCTAAGGTGGATAAGATGCTATGCTACTATGACGTGCAAATGCCGCCATGATTCTGTTGTGACAAAAGGATATCTGATTCCCACCCTTACATATATGTGTGTCGTAAGTTGTTTTACTTATTTGTAGCTTTACACGACTCTACCTAATCTTTATTCAGGCGTAAAGTCTTGTTGTCGTTGATTTATTTCAAGATGACTTAGAACTAGCTTTTCCAGCGACGTCGTTCCCTTCGCTGTTCCTTTTCGATTGGAATAACATAAAAAAAAACAAATCTACTATTTTGTATCATCCGTTCAGAGATGAGGAAAGATGTGCTAAACAAGACCGCTACAAATCTAAGAAAACAGCGAATCATAAGACTAGGTAGTCTGTGTTGTGCAAATTACTTCTGTTATCATTCAACAGAGATCAGATGATTGAAGAACCATGTTCGATGGATACAGATCTTATTTAGAGATTGCTTCTGAAATTTTCCAGGGTAAACCATGTCAGCAGAAACGGGACAAACAACGATCGAACGAATCTGACTGACTTCATTCATAATAATATTTTAATGCGAAAGTAATTTATTCTGTTTGTCTTTTTGATACCGTATTTGTTTGACTGTCTATTTGATACCGCTTTACATCTTAACGGTTTGAACGGATCTGGATGGAACTTGGCAAACGAGTAGACCATGTCCTGAATTCGGAAATATTAACTATGCTTTTTTATCCCGTGAGTATTTTACTTTCGGGATAAAAAGTTTTATTGGATATTTTTCGAGTTAAACGCAGCCGAAGACGCTTGCCGGTAGAAACTAGTATTGCTTATGTTTTTTTTTTCTTTTTACTGACTTTGGCCGCGTGAATATCGAATATTATCCCAAGGGAACATGGATAAAAAGTATCCTATGTGTTACTAATTATTACAGACTATGATCTACATATGTGCCACATTTCATAAAGATCCGTTTAGCTATTCTGACATGATTGAGTAACAAACATCCATCCACCCATCCAAACTTTCGCATTTATAATATTATTATAACAGTACATGCCTTTATTTTCCTATTGCATTACAAGGGTCTCGTTTCTGGCTGCTTTGTCAGAATAATTGTAGTATAACTGTACCTAGTTTGAAAAATAATAATAGGGTCTTGTTAGAGCTACAACAGAGCGAAGGCTTTTCGTCTGTAAGTAACCTAAGTGATTCTGTAAAGCAAGCTCTTTTGATCTCACTGCAACTTTAGCTCATTTTCCCTACTTTGTTTGTTACTGAGTTTTTAGGTGAAGTTGTTGGTTTTTTGTAGGACTTTATTGCTGGATATGATTATATACTATGACATGGTACTGTCATCATGAGGGAGACGGGTCTATAAAAGACAAATAATATTATCTCTTTTCACAACGGATTCACGATGGCAATGACGTTTCATTTAGGTGTGAACGCGTGAAATCATTAAAAATTAACATAACTCTTTCGCATGTGTCATATCATAGTATCTGTGAGGGTTATCAGAATCGTGGCGATCGACGGCGGCGACCTTTCGCGTCCGGCCCTGGTTCAATCCATGGTTCGGAGCGAGGAGGCATGGGAAGCGGTCACTTCCTTCTGCGATTCAGTAATGCTAGCGAAAGAGGAGGCAGCCCGCTTGCGGCAGAGGGTAACCTCCCGACCCAGCCGCCGCAACAGAAGAAGACGCTCCGGGCTACAAGAAACGCAGGGTGATTCCCGGCCACGGTAGGGGCGGGCCTGCGGATGGCGAGCTATGGTTGGCTCGCCGTCCGAATGCAACCAGGCTAGGGTCGACGGCGCGTCGTGTTCCACGCGCGCCTCAAATAGCTGTCAACAAAGAAGACGGGGCCCCATAGGGTCAGTGCCTGCTAGGGTTGCGGGATTTGTTCGAAAGAGTCACCGCGGCCCTGGAACGCAAAGGGCACTAGAAGGATCACGGCTGGATTTTAGTCAGTAAGAGTCTGACACTCCCTTTCACTCTACCCAGAGCGGGAGAAGTCATTTGATGATTTCCCATACAAAAAAAGGCTGATCAGAATTCTGTAAGTCGGTAAATATTATATACCTGCAGTAGGATAATTCAGGTCCAATCCGGAACAATGCACGAGTTTTCTGGATAAACTAGAGCGCGGAAAAAACTATGAGCTAATGAAAATCCACACTGATAAAAGCGAACAGAAGATCGTGGTCTTCTGAAATATTTTTTCCAATCACAACTCATAGAGTCACATGTACTACACCCCGACGTCGTTGTCCAATAATAGGATATTTATTGACTTAGACGAAGTCAATATCGGCGCAAACACACAAAAATATACCCGATATAAAGATCGCGCACACGGGCAATGCAGCAGCAATAGTTGCAGGCAACAGTTGTTGGAGTAGTTTATTTTGTTTGCTTACTCGTAATAGCAGGCAATAATATCCCATAATCAAATTAGATAATAACCAATCCCGGTTCACAAAAAAAGTTGACTAAAAAGATTAAGAAGATGTTAAGATGAGGTCATCTTAACTTTTTTCACTGTTGGATAATTATGGGTCTCCAAGTACATACTCACTATTTTACTCATTCTTCGGCTACTTTTGTCCAACATCCTATCCAATTGCCAGCATCACCTAGTTAGCATAACAATTAATTTCTCTCTATGAGGCCGTATGTGACAGGGAGTAGGCTGAAGAACCACGCATGCGCAGGGTTAATGGTGGCATTATTGGTGAAACGCGTTTCATCGTCGTCCACATTATAGTTACCAGCACGTAACTTGGCAAAGATTTTCGTAGTGGGGGAAGTTCATAGCACAATTTCATACAATTTTACACGCCGGGGAAGTTCGGGTCGGTCCACTACGAAAATCTTTACCAACTTACATGGCGGGAACTATACCGCTTACCATAACGTGAGGTAGTGAGTAACGCGAGTCTGTAAATAATAATAAAAAAAAACGAAACGAATATTATGACTACCAAAAATCTACATGAATAATACTAAGGAAGTTGAACGATTTTGAAGTTATCTCTAGTTTGCATTCTTATCGTTCACTATGACATTAAGTACGGATAACGTCACACGCAATTAGACCTGTCTCTTTTTATAATAGATTTTAAATCACAAATCCATAACTTTGAGATTTTAAAACATTTTTTTACTGTATCTTGCCTTTTCTTTAAGTTATGATAAATGTAATTAATCACCTAATTGCCAAAAATTAAGCAATTTTAGTCGTCCGTATAAGCGCACGTTCAGTTGATATGAAGGTACTGCGACAGGTTTAGTTGGATCCCCACTCCTGGGACCGCAGTATGGCGGCTATCATATTTGTTCGTCGACTATGTTGGTAGCATGCCGGTAATATGATTATGTTGGCAGTTTGTTTAAGATAGTTGGCGTGTTGTTTTATTTTTGTTAGACTTTACTAACGAAGCTGGATGATTTTGTGGGTAAACTGTGATTTGTGTTTGGTTTTTATGGTGGAAAGTCAAAGTTTATAATGCAACGCTTTATTTTTATGAACCATCTTTGAATAAAAGTACACGATTTTTGTCAAACAATAGGCAGAACTATATCTTTTTATTCTTTATATCAGGGATGGCGAACCTTTATAGGAGATCGTGCCATTTTTTGTAAAAATATATATTGATTTGGCCATAGCGTGCCAATTACGAATCTTGCCTTAAATGATATAACGACAAAACCTATATGGAAAGAAAGAAAAAATGTGGAAAAATTGGAAATATGTGTAAAAAATTGAGACATTTGGAAAAAAGTTGACATATGTGGAAAACTGTGAGATAGCATTTACCACATTTATTTTCTTAATTTATTATTATAACTAATCTTGAGACAATGAATCATCAATTTGGCGTGCCTGAATTTTCCGTAAGGCCGCCATTCAAGAATGCTGTGACTAAATTATTATATTATATATAATTAAAAAACCACTCACTGACTGATTGACATAATTGTTCTCCCACTTGCCGTGCTAGGAGGGGAAAACTTTTTATGGGGTTGTATAGAAGGTGTCGGGGTGAGTATGGGAAAAATCTGAAACTACCCCTTTTCAACCCCCTTCTTTCAACCCCATGGATTATCTCAGAAACTTGACGTCGAAGAGAAAAATGGTTTTCGGGGTTGTATAGAGGGTGTTTGGATGAGTATAAAACGTAAAAAAAATTACCCCTTTTCAACCCCTTTTTACAACCCCTTTGCGTATCTTAGAATTCTGACATTTTAGAGCAAAATGGTTTTCGGGGTTGTATAGAGGGTATCTGGATGAGAATATGGCCGATAAAAAATTCAACCCTTTTCAACCCTCTACTTTCAACCCCTTGGCATATCTCAGAAACCTGACATTGTAGAGAAAAATGGTTTTCGGGGTTGTATAGAGGGTATTTGGGTGAGTATATGGCCAATAAAAAATCAACCCTTTTCAACCCCCTTCTTTCAACCCCTTTACGTATCTCGGAAACCTGACATTGTAGAGAAAAATGGTATTCGGGGTTGTATAGAGGGTGTCTGGATGAGTATATGGCGAATAAAAAATTCAACCCTATTCAACCCCTTTGAACCCCCTACTTTGAACCCCTTTGTTGTTAGTCAAAAAATACTAAAAAGACACCGCGGGTTGCTTGCAACTCGCGCCCCCAAGCGAAATACTAGTTATATTATATATAATTAAATAACCACTGATTGACTGATTGACATAATTGTTCTCCCAGTTCCCGTGCTAGGAGGGGAAAACTTTTTATGGGGTTGTATAGAAGGTGTCGGGGTGAGTATGGGAAAAATCTGAAACTACCCCTTTTCAACCCCCTTCTTTCAACCCCATTGCTTATCTCAGAAACCTGACGTCGAAGAGAAAAATGGTTTTCGGGGTTGTATAGAGAGTGTTTGGAAGAGTATAAAACGAAAAAAAAATTACCCCTTTTCAACCCCCTTTTTACAACCCTATTGCGTATCTCAGAAATCTGACATTTTAGAGAAAAATGGTTTTCGGGGTTGTATAAAGGGTATCTGGATGAGTATATGGCCAATAAAAAATTCAACCCTATTCAACCCTTATCGACCCCCTTTTTTCAACCCCTTTGCGTATCTCAGAAACCTGACATTGTAGAGAAAAATGGTCTTCGGGGTTGTATAGAGGGTATCTGGGTGAGTAAAAATACTGAAAAGACAACGCGAGTTGCGAGCAACTCGCGCCCCCAAGCGAAATACTAGTTATATTATATTATATACAATTAAAAAACCACTGACTGATTGATTGACTGACTGATTGACATAATTGTTCTCCCACTTGCCGTGCTAGGAGGGGAAAACTTTTTATGGGGTTGTATAGAAGGTGTCGGGGTGAGTATGGGAAAAATCTGAAACTACCCCTTTTCAACCCCCTTCTTTCAACCCCATTGCTTATCTCAGAAACCTGACGTCGAAGAGAAAAATGGTATTCGGGGTTGTATAGGGGGTGTTTGGATGAGTAGAAAACGAAAAAAAAAACTACCCCTTTTCAACCCCTTTTTTACAACCCCTTTGCGTATCTCAGAAATCTGACATTTTAGAGAAAAATGGTTTTCGGGGTTGTATAGAGGGTATTTGGGTGAGTATATGGCCAATAAAAAATTCAACCCTATTCAACCCTTTTCAACCCCCTACTTTCAACCCCTTTGCGTATCTCAGAAACTTGACATTGTAGAGAAAAATAGTCTTCGGGGTTGTATAGAGGGTGTCTGGATGAGTATATGGCCAATAAAAAATTCAACCCTATTCAACCCTTTTCAACCCCTACTTTCAACCCCTTTGTGTATCTCAGAAACCTAACATAGAAGGGAAAAATGGTCTTCTGGGTTGTATAGAGGGTGTCTGGATGAGTATATGGCCAATAAAAAAATCAACCCTATTCAACCCTTTTCAACCCCCTTGTTTCAACTCCTTGGCATATCTCAGAAACCTGACATTGTAGAGAAAAATGGTTTTCGGGGTTGTATAGAGGGTGTTTGGATGAGAAAAAATACTAAAAAGACACCGCGGGTTGCTTGCAACTCGCGCCCCCAAGCGAAACACTAGTTATATTATATACAATTAAAAAACCACTCACTGATTGACTGATTGACTGATTGATTGATTGATTGACATAATTGTTCTCCCACTTCCCGTGCTAGGAGGGAAAAACTTTTTATGGGGTTGTATAGAAGGTGTCGGGGTGAGTATGGGAAAAATCTGAAACTACCCCTTTTCAACCCCCTTCTTTCAACCCCATTTTTTATCTCGGAAACCTGACGTCGAAGAGAAAAATGGTTTTCGGGGTTGTATAGAGGGTGTTTGGATGAGTATAAAACGAAAAAAAAAAATACCCCTTTTCAACCCTCTTTTTACAACCCCTTTGCGTATCTCAGAAATCTGACATTTTAGAGAAAAATGGTTTTCGGGGTTGTATAGAGCGTATCTGGATGAGTATATGGCCAATAAAAAATTCAACCCTATTCAACCCTTTTCAACCCCCTTGTTTCAACCCTTTTGCGTATCTCAGAAACCTGACATTCTAGAGAAAAATGGTTTTCGGGGTTGTATAGAGGGTGTCTGGATGAGTATAAAACGAAAAAAAAATGACCCCTTTTCAACCCCCTTTTTACAACCCCTTTGCTTATCTCAGGAACCTGACATTCTAGAGAAAAATGGTCTTCGGGGTTGTATAGAGGGTGTCTGGATAAGTATATGGCCAATAAAAAAATCAACCCTATTCAACCCTTTTCAACCCCCTTGTTTCAACCCCTTTGCGTATCTCAGAAACCTGACATTCTAGAGAAAAATGGTTTTCGGGGTTGTATAGAAGGTGTCTGGATGAGTATATAGCCAGTAAAAAATTCAACCCTATTCAACCCTTTTCAACCCCCTTGTTTCAACCCCTTGGCATATCTCGGAAACCTGACATTGTAGAGAAAAATGGTTTTCGGGGTTGTATAGAAGGTGTCTGGATGAGTATATGGCCACTAAAAAATTCAACCCTATTCAACCCCCTTCTTTCAACCCCTTTGCGTATCTCAGAAACCTGACATTCTAGAGGAAAATGGTCTTCGGGGTTGTATAGAAAGTGTCTGGATGAGTATATGGCCAAAAAAATCAACCCTATTCAACCCTTTTCAACCCCCTTGTTTCAACCCCTTTGCGTATCTCAGAAAGCTGACATTGTAGAGAAAAATGGTTTTCGGGGTTGTATAGTGTGTATCTGGATGAGTATATGGCCAAAAAAATCAACCCTATTCAACCCTTTTCAACCCCCTTGTTTCAACCCCTTTGCGTATCTCAGAAACCTGACATTTTAGAGAAAAATGGTCTTCGGGGTTGTATAGAGGGTGTCTGGATGAGTATACGACCAACAAAAAATTCAACCCTTATCGACCCCCTTCTTTCAACCCCTTTGCGTAGTCGGATTACCTCTCCCACATTCACCCAGAGAGAGGAGGCGAAGGCAAATTCAACGGCGTAAGAATCTTGGAAATCGGAGGGAAACCAATAAAGACATAAAGGTACCAAGATCGCCAAAAAGCACGAGGTTATTACCAAAAAACAACCTCAAACCGCGTGGTGTAACCACACTTTTTGTCACCACGTGCTTTTCTTTAATATATCAGCCTTGTGTGAAGACTCCGAAGCCGGCCGAAAAATTATTGTACCACACCAGCCATCACGCGGACCGACGTGAAGAATCCGCTCCAGCTCCGCACCAGCGCATACGTAAGTCCTGAGGGAACTCCTGAACCCTTCACCCTACCCCACGAGACCCCCAAGACCCCCCACCAAGACCCCATCCACTCTTACCTCCGTACGAGACCCCCCAAGACCCCCACCCAAGACCCAACCGCCTATCGTCTCCCCACGAAACCTCCCCCTCCCCTCTCGGGACTACCTCAACCCCCCGCAAGTTATCTTCGTAACCCCTGGTGCTAGAAGACCGAGATTGGTGTCGTTTGAAAGGGCATAAAGAGCCCTAAAATCTGGCCCCTAGCGAATCCCGGAATTCAGCACCGTTCGCGAGCTTTACCCCCCCTTTACTTTTCACAACCACCCCCTCCCAACCTGGGAATACCCCCTCCAACTTAAACCTCCAAACCACCACACGAGTGGCGATCCCCCAAGACCCCCACTCCCAAGACCCCACCACCCTCACCTCCCCACGAGACCACCCAAGACCCCCACCCAAGACCCCACCGCCTATCGTCTCCCCACGAAACCTCCCCCTCCCCCCTCCCCCTCGGGACTACCTCACCCCCCCGCAAGTTATCTTCGTAACCCCTGGTGCTAGAAGACCGAGATTGGTGTCGTTTGAAAGGGCATAAAGAGCCCTAAAATCTGGCCCCTAGCGAATCCCGGAATTCAGCACCGTTCGCGAGCAACATCAGCGAGAACGCGCGTTACTGCCCATCCATCGGGTTGCGATGTGTGCAGAGGAGTTCATGGGTGATGCCAGCCACCATATATGGACGGGTATACGGGGTATACCTTAACTCGAATAGGTTCACTCTGTCCAAAAATGGTCCGATAAGGACAATCTCGCTTGCTCCAAACAACTTTACTGCGATGACTATGGCCCCATAATGGTTCATAAGAGCCTCGTCTACCGTGAGGCGGTAGCATTTCTCTTGTTTCCTGAACCCGTTTACTAAGATTGAGGCCATAGTGTGCACCTTTGTCTTTACTCGGTCTCCTAAGCGGTGCGCAAGCTTCTCCCTGAGATCTTTGGCAGCTTCAGTTGTCGTGGTGGCCACAACGTCCTTTTCCTCGTCGAAGTGTTTAACCACCAAGGTTGTCTTGCCGCAACCCGGAACTCCGTTTACCCACCTGATACTGGGTACCGCCCAATGCTCCTGGATGTCTGAAGTCCCCAGAATGGACTGAGCCATTTCAAGGATCTTGTCATCCAGCATGATTTTGGTACACTTGGCGGTAATCAGTATCGGGTCGGTGTTCGGTGCTCTGAATTTTATTTTGCCTGAGCACTGCGTTTCCTCCTCGTACAGGGTCACAAGGTCACTCTCCGCGCTGAAAGCTGCCATATACGACCCCGTCATTTCTCCTATGATGACTTGAGATTTGACGTTGTCGTATACGGCCGCCTCGGCCTCCTCGAGCAGTACCCTTAGCAGTCCTTCAGTGTTTCTCTGGAAGGTCTGCAGGATCTTCTTGCATGTCATGAGATTAACCTCTCTGGTCGCTCTCACGATTGCTATGTACTCGAGGAAAGCGCTCTTCACGTGGTCCGTAGTGCCTGAATTGGCTGCGAGGGTCGGTGGGATAACATGCCCTTTGTCGGCTCTTGTTGGTGTGGGCTTCTTTGGTGATGGTTCTCTTGGTGTTTTTCTGAAGAACCTTTCCACTGCTTCCCCCTGCTTATCAGCTTGTGATTTGTGGCTGGTGCTAGGGAGTAGAGAACTGAGGAAAGTGCCGATTGCTTTCAGGCGACTCCTCGACCGGGCTTGGTCCTCTGGGCTGGTAGTTTTGCTCTGCTCCTTTGCAGCTTTTTCGGCGGCTGCCTTCTCCTGGGCCCTCTCGGATCCACTTTGAGTGGCCGGACTCACATAGACCATAAGCTACGAAATGCTTTTATTGTATGCTCACAGGAATAACTTGTGCGTAGATTAAGGAAAAGTGTCCTATGTGGAAGCACATACTATATGTAATGTAAAAAAAAATCTAAACAAGTTTAACCCGTAAAAAAAGGCGCGGACCACCAAGTCCGCGGTAATGAACTGTAAATAAAAAAAAACCCTTTTACGTATCTCAGAAGGGTTCCCTCTATCTGGCAGAATCTTGTTGCTCCGAATTTTACTTGGCATAACACACTTGGCATAATCTTTTTTAAACGAGTATTTGTAAGGCATAAAAAATATTTAGTATAACTATTGTTTGGCCGAATATTTATATGCCCGAATTTACAATGGCATACTATTAGGATGGCAGAATTTTATTTGGCATAATTACCTTTAGCATTGTTAAAACATCGCATAATTTCGTTTAGCACAATGTTTACTTGGAACAACGATCATTTTGCATAATAAATTTCACTTGGCATACTATGAAGATGGCAGAATTTCACCTGGGATGAATCTATTTAACCATTTCCATAAAACAAGCATTTGTATCTAATCTTAGGTATATTAAAATTTAAACATTGTCTTAACAGTAAACGCTTTTTACTAAAAATTTAGTGACTGAAACGAATCGCTGCAAAACCGACTCCATGTAGTCTTGTCTGCCCTACCCCTAGAGTGTAATTTAAAACCACGAAGGCGCGGAGGCGGTGAGGCGGCCCGCGATTTGAGGAGCAGGTGGTTGTAACACTCGCCGCCGCGGCTGAGGCTGGCCGGCGAAGCCGGGCCGCAAGCCGAAGCTGCGGTGGTGAGCGTTAAACCCATCTGCAACGATAAACTCGCGTGGGACCGCCGGAACCGCGCAGCGCCGTAGCCGTGACAGAAACCATGCATGCTGCATGTTGCTTGCTTGCTTGCATGCTGCATGCTTGCTTGCATGCTGCGTGCTTGCTTGCATGCTGCATGCTTGCTTGTACAAATTTTATTGTTCTGGTAAGAAATGCAAAATTATTGTAACTGAATTTTCTGTAATATAACAGATGTTTCTTTCTATTTATGGATGTCAAAATGTATGACAAAAGATGATTCTGTTAACTTTCGGAAATATGCCAGTTCTGCCTTTTAATGACTACCGATATGAAATGTTTGCCAAAAGACAATTCTGACTGTGAACTTTCTGCGATAAGATGGTTCTACTTTTTAATCATTATGGATATGAAATTTATGTCTAAAGATGATTCTGACTTACAAAATTATGACTTTTTAATGTATGATAAATGAGGGTACACCAAACAATTTTCTGCGAAGTGAAGATTATGCTATCCGTTGTTATGCAAAATAATATTATGACATTAAAAGTTCTGCTATAAAGGGTGGACCCATCTCAGAAAGCTGACATCGTAGAGAAAAATAGTTTTCGGGGTTGTATAGAGGGTATCTAGGTGAGTATATGGACTATAAAAAAATCAACCCTTTTCAACCCCCTTCTTTCAACCCCTTTGCGTATCTCAGAAATCTGACATTTTAGAGAAAAATGGTATTCTGGGTTGTATAAAAGGTATCTGTATGAGTATATGGCCAATAAAAAATTCAACCCTATTCAACCCTTTTCAACCCCCTACTCTCAACCCCTTTGCGTATCTCAGAAACTTGACATTGTAGAGAAAAATGGTCTTCGGGATTACATAATAACAATAATAAGTATTGAGAGTATTTGCATAGGCACAACCTCGTAGCCAGGATTATCCACCAGCAACTTGCTCTAAACTACTCACTTGTGGAATCGGAGGTGCCGTACTACAGGTATGTGCCCGACCCAGTTCTCGATAATGGCAATATCACATTGTACTGGGATCGGTCCATCATCACTGACAGGACTATTGTTGACAATAAGCCTGATATAGTGGTGGTGGACCGAATCGTGAGGCGTGCAATGATTGTAGACATAACTGTTCCACATGACGAGAACCTCGTGAAAGCCGAGGGAGATAAGCAAATTAAATGACTTGGCTCGCAAGGTTGTCGACATGTGGGATGTGGATTCAGCAATCATTGTACCGATAGTCGTTTCCGTCAATGGCTTAATAGCCAAGAGGCTCGACCAACACCTTAAGAGGCTCTCTTTAGGCAGCTGGATCAAGGGCTTGATCCAGAAAGCGGTACTTCTGGACACGGCTCGCATTGTTAGGAGGTTCCTCTCTCTGGGGCCCTGACCGCCGGTAGCTTGGACCCTGTTCCCGATACCGGTGGGCTACTATTTTTTATATTTTTAAATATTTTTATATAATTGTATTTTAATATTTAAAAATGTAATTTATATGTATTTATGTAATGAATAAAGGAAATAATAATAATAACAGATCATTAACACAATTTTTTTTTACAGAAAATATATAATTAAAGACCCTACAGTAACAAACGATAAATGTCGCAAGTGTCACACCCAACCTGAAACCATTCAGCATATTACTGGCGCCTGCACAACACTCACGCAGACCGATTACACTCATAGGCATAACCAAGTAGCAAACGTCATCCATTAAAAACTAGCTCTCAAACACGCACTCATTCAAAACACTAAAACCCCTTACTACAACTATACACCACAAACCATTTTAGAAAGTACTACACATAAGCTCTACTACGACCGTGCCATTCTCACCGACAGAACCATACATTATAATAGACCGAATATAACATTACAGGATAGAATAAATAAAATAACTTATTTGATAGACATTGCAATCCCCAATACACATAACAATCAGAAGACGATCACTGAAAAAATAAGTAAATACGCAGAACTCAAAGATGAAGTTATGAGAATCTGGCGTCAAGAAAAAGTATGTGTAGTTCCAATAGTACTTTCCACCACGGTTGTTATCCCAAATTATCTCCTCCATAGTTTAAAATTATTAATCTTACAGAAACCCTCTACATAACATTGCAAAAGACTGCGATTCTAAATACATGCAGAATTGTCAGAAAATGTATGCAGATAGATGACAACGAAGTAGGACCTCATCACACAATCCATTAAACGCACCACACGCTACATTTACTTGGCTTGGTCCGTAAATGTGGTAAAAACCAGCCAAAATAGAGCTGAGAAAAAAAAGATAACTGATAATAATAATAATAAGTTTATTTTATTTTGCATGCAAAAATACATCTTAGTTTCTAGGATACACACACTTTGAGATACAGTTTATGAACAAATACAGTTCTGTGAACATCTGTGTCACACAGAGCATGTATGGATTGTTTTATTCAACCCCTTTGCGTATCTCAGAAACCTGACATAGTAGAGCAAAACGGTTTTCAGGTTTGTATGGAGGGTATTTGGACAAGTATATGGCGATTAAAAAATTCAACCCTTTTCAACCCCTTTGCGTATCTCAGAAACCTGACATAGTAGAGAAAAATAGTTTTCGAGGTTGTATAGAGTGTTTGGATGAGTATATGATGAATGAAATATTCAACCCTTTTCAACCCCCTTGTTTCAACCCCTTTGCGTATCTCAGAAATCTGACATTTTAGAGAAAAATGGTCTGCGGGGTTGTATAGAGGGTATCTGGGTGAGTATATGGCGAATCAAAATTCAACCCTATTTAACCGTTTTCAACCCCCTTCTTTCAACCCCTTTGCGTATTTTCACAGAGAAATAATAATTGTTAGTCAAAAAATGCTAAAAAGACACCGCGAGTTGCTTGCAACTCGCGCCCCCAAGCGAAATACTAGTTATATTATATATAATTAAAAAACCACTCACTGATTGATTGACTGATTGACATAATTGTTCTCCCACTTGCCGTGCTAGGAGGGGAAAACTTTTTATGGGGTTGTATAGAAGGTGTCGGGGTGAGTATGGGAAAAATCTGAAACTACCCCTTTTCAACCCCCTTCTTTCAACCCCATTGCTTATCTCAGAAACCTGACGTCGAAGAGAAAAATGGTTTTCGGGGTTTTATAGAGGGTGTCTGGATGAGTATAAAACGAAAAAAAAATTACCCCTTTTCAACCCCTTTTTACAACCCCTTTGCGTATCTCAGAAATCTGACATTTTAGAGAAAAATGGATTTCGGGTTTGTATAGAGGGTATTTGGGTGAGTATATGGCCAATAAAAAATTCAACCCTTTTCAACCCCCTACTTTCAACCCGTTTGCGTATCTCAGAAACTTGACATTGAAGAGAAAAATGGTTTTCGGGGTTGTATAGAGGGTGTCTGGATGAGTATATAGCCAGTAAAAAATTCAACCCTATTCCATCCTTTTCAACCCCCTTGTTTCAACCCTTTGGCATATCTCGGAAACCTGACATTGTAGAGAAAAATGGTTTTCGGGGTTGTATAGAAGGTGTCTGGATGAGTATATGACCACTAAAAAATTCAACCCTATTCAATCCTTTTCAACCCCCTTTTTACAACCCCTGTGCGTATCTCAGAAATCAGACATTTTAGAGAAAAATGGTTTACGGGGTTGTATAGCGGGTGTCTGGATGAGTATAAAACAAAAAAAAAATTACCCCTTTTCACAACCCCTTTGCGTATCTCAGAAACCTGACATTGTAGAGAAAAATGGTCTTCGGGGTTGTATAGCCTCGTATCTGGATGAGGACACGGCCAAAACAAAAATCAACCCTATTCAACCCTTTTCAACCCCCTACTTTCAACCCCATTGCTTATCTCAGAAACCTGACGTCGAAGAGAAAAATGGTTTACGGGGTTATATAGCGGGTGTCTGGATGAGTATAAAACAAAAAAAAAATTACCCCTTTTCAACCCCTTTGCGTATCTCAGAAACCTGACATTGTAGAGAAAAATGGTCTTCGGGGTTGTATAGAGGGTGCCTGGATGAGTATATGGCGAATAAAAAATTCAACCCTTTTCAACCCCCTACTTTCAACCCCTTTGCGTATCTCAGAAACCTGACGTCGAAGAGGAAAATGGTCTTCGAGGTTGTATAGAGGGTGTCTGGATGAGTATATGGCCAATAAAAAATTCAACCCTTTTCAACCCCCTACTTTCAACCCCTTTGCGTATCTCAGAAACCTGACACAAATTATTATATCACAGGGAAATAATAATTGTTAGTCAAAAAATACTAAAAAGACACCGCGGGTTGCTTGCAACTCGCGCCCCCAAGCGAAATACTAGTGTACAATATAAAGTCGAAATTTCACTGACAAAGGAAATAGTAATCTCAGAGTACTATGCCTTACTACTGGTGAAAATGTCTTATTATAATTTACACCAAGTTGTTGGATTAAGCTCTTAGCCTCAAAAAATGACGAAACGGTTGGCACAGTGGTTGAGCGATTGGCTGCTGCGCTACGTGTCGTGGGTTCGATTCCCGTACGGAACAAATATTCGTATGACCTACAGATAGTTGTTCCGGGCTTGGCTGTTTGTGTATGTGATTGAATGTTTGTAAACGCACCCACGACACAGGAGAAATTCCTAGTGTGTGGCAAAGTTTTTATGTTATTTAAAAGAACCTTGCACGAAAACTTATTTTCATTAAGCAATCAATGTTACACAGTGACTCACTTGGCATCAACCCTTTATCTGCCATGTCAAGTGAGCCTTGTGTGGTCGCTGCTGCAACCAACCTTTCTTGCACATGTATTTAATTTCTAAACACCATTTGTCAAAGAAGCAACTAGTTCGCCATTATTATTGTAGTACAACTACAAGTCATTACAACTGTCTTCTGTGAAGATCACTTTGTTGCCTTTCTAAATTAACTTTCTTGTTGAAATAGGGTTTGCTTTCAAGTTTGGAATGCAAAAGACATCTTCATGTTAATATCGAATTCACTGCTTTTAACTGAGGTAACAATATTAACATCGACAGTACACGTAACTGGAACAGTTTTCTAATTTGCCACAACTATTTTTTCTTGAACTTTACGATATCTATTAGCACCGGAATTGATGTACCAGTCGCTTTTATAAAAATTTTCATTCGAAAATACAGCTGAGAATGCAAATATTGGAATTGTTTGGGCATTGCGTTCGATAGTGTCTAGTCTGTTTACGTCTACTGCATTTGACGTTGGCAGTTTTCATGTTGGTAGTCATTGATTTATTGGAAACACCAACTTCACTTCCACTCGCTTGTTTTCGCTTATATTGGCTATTACTTTTTACTACTTCCGTTTCCAGTCTCCGTATCTAGAAGCTTGCTTTTAATGGTGTCCACCATTATTGAATGCCCGAATGTTCAATTGCGATCCATGATCATCGGTGAAAACTTTTCAGATTATCCAGCGATTCAATCTAGGTATCCGTCATTTCTTGTAAATTCTATCCCACAAAGCTTCTGATCCGTCTCTTTTATCTAACTACAACTTTCCAACCGAATGGATATCAAATGCCGTAAAAGCCTTTTAGTAAAAACCAGAATCATCAAAAAGTGACTTGAGTTTTTCCCAAAGCTCTTTCGTTGTTTTAACGGTCTTTATGGACATTAATGATGAGTCTATTGTAAGTGTTAATCATCATGCCTTCGAGTAATAGAAGGTTTTCTGCCACAAACGCCCACTAGTCGTAGTTCTCCCTACCACGCAACTTAGGCACGTTTACAATATAATTCGCCGCCATTGTAAATTTGCAAACCAGCAGCCAAACACAAAACAAAGTTCAGTACGTACATACACAGAAGCTTGCCGTACTAATTTTGAGAAACTCGATCCCTTATTGAACTGCAATAATCTTACGTAATCACTTTCGCAAACTAATTAGTCTAACTGGCAAAATCTAGGTCAATAACCTATTAATCAAACTAAACGCTCTGTATTAAACAACAGACCGTCTTTTTAATCTTTAAATCATAGAAATTATAACTATCTATAGATATAAAATCTGTAAATCATAACATTGTAAACAGCAGATGGGCTAGTATCAAACTTAAAACCTATTTCACGAATTTTTTTTGGATGTTTTGTATGGATCACTCAAAAAAATCTGGCACAACTATCTTAAGTGGCATAGCGTCCACCCAGAAACATTATTCTCAGTATCAATTGATATTTCAATGTGTAGCTGCGCGTTTTGTTATCTGTACACATAAATCTCCAGCAACTGCACTTCTAATTAAATACAGCAATCTCCTCATAGGTGCTCCTTATAAATATCTCCAGCCATCCTAAAGGTGCGTATCTATCGCACTGAAATTGTTGGAAATTCTTGTGTCATCAACTTTTGCAACTCTCCAAAAATCACCATTTTTGTTTCCGTTGAGTCCACACTGAACTGAAACAAATCACCAACGATTTGAGGTACATTTCAGTTGATAACTAGCTATATGAATGGATATCGGCAACAAGCGCGTTCTTTTGATGTTTACCACCAAATTAAACTGGAATGAAAACACGATTCCCGACATTTTTTTTACAATTTTTGTTGCTAACACAAGGTAATTTCAAATACTTTTGTCACCAACACGGGTCGATAACACAAAAGTGTGAAATTTTGCTTTGGTGGAGACTCACCTTAATACAGCTTCTGATTGCGAGGTTGGCAAGCAAATCTGACGTCATGCATCACCGGGCCCCTGCGCCTTTGGGCCCCTGCCTGCTTTGCAAGTCAATTCCCCTTCACATTGCATTCCAAAATTCAACATTTTTGTTTTGGAAATAAAACCTGAGTCAAACTGTGGAGAGCTTTCCAACCTTTTGTTAGCAGAATGTACGAATTTAGTTAAGTAAATAAAGCCTGAATTTTGTCTGGACGATTTTGTTTTTATTTTCTAGCTCGTCTGTCTGCTCGCTTTTGGCGGGTTTTTCAGCTACTCTGTGGAACTAATTTGAATGAAAGCTTGGAAATGTAGCTGTGTGCTTGTAAATCGGCATACATTTTTTACTTTACAGTAAAACCAACATAATTTGTAAAACAAAACGCAATAAAATATTACTTAACGAGTGAAGATATTTCATAAAAACTCGAGTCTTGGATCAGTTTGAATGAATTTGAATCAAAATTTATAAGTATATATGCGCATAATACCTGCCTATGTATGACTAGAAAGTTAGTTAAGAATTTTTCGAAAACAGTATAGAGAGACTCAATTTAGGATTTCTGTATAAAGTGAAATGTAGACTTTTAAGAAAAGAAAACCCCGTATTTTGTACACACAAGATGAAATATTATATATTCCGTGCTGAGCGCACCCATAACTCAAGCTAGTCAGCTGTTTGCTGTATCAGAGACCTGGTGCAAACGGAAGATACTTTACTTAATACAGATACAACTACAATGTATCTAAAAACAAGAATAGTTTAACAATACAATGAAGTAGGCAATCAACGGTTTCATCAAATCATCATGACCACTGTGACTGAGAATTAAAACACTAGCTTTTACCAGAGACTTCGCAGCTGTAGTCTATTTTACAGGAATTGTGTAATTTTCCAGGATGAAAACTCTAGGGATCTCAGCCCAGTACAGCTCTCTTTAGTGTGTTAGCCAAGTTCGAAAAGCAGAATGCGACATGCACTTGATCGAATTGTACTAAAAACTGAACTATGGAAGTTTGTCTGTAAAAAACCTTGTCGACTTTTACTATAGATTGACAAAGATAAATTTAGCAGCGAAGCAGAATTTATATTTTGTTAATGATGTTATTTTTGCAAATAAACGACTTACTTATTACATATATTTGTTTAGATAGCTGAAACTGAAATTCCAAATATTTATGAATAAATCTTTTACAGACTCTTTTGGAATTATTCAGTCGGTCAGTGATCTTACGCTCTTTCCAAGGTGTAGATCTCTGTGGAGAAGAATGAGCAAAGCAGACTCCACGGCACTCCTGTAATTTTTTCATAAAACGTGGTTTCATCATTCATGTTGTAGTCATAACACTGACGTCATTAACAATACTTGATTCGTATATTAACTTTGCATATAAGTAGGTACCTTTAAACTACTACAGACTAAAATTAACAGAATTTTTTCTCTTTAATTCTAAAGACAACGTTACGGTAGTTTAAATATTTTATTTTATCAAGTAGGTAATTCCCGAGAGAAATCATTGTTTATTACTGTTTTTATTTCCGAAATGATTTTACGAATGAACACTGGCTGCGTAGGAATAGCGTTTTTCATTGAATATTCTAAGTATCTGTTGCCTTCAAATATGAATATTTGGTAACTTGATCTATCTACATTTCTACATCTACACTAATATTATAAATAGGAAAGATTTGATTGTTTTTTTTTTTTTGTTTGATTGCATTCAATAGGCTCAAAAACTACTTGACCGATTTGAAAAATTCTTTCACTGTTGGGAAGCTACACTATCTCCGGTGAACGTAGGTTATTTTATCCCCATATTCCCGCGGGAACGGGAACTACGCGGGTGAAACCGCGGGGCGCAGCTAGCCATATCATAAACAGATAGAGACGAACATAAACAGAGAGAGAGAAAAGCCTAGAGAGATCATTCATCATCTGTCTAGGCTTTTCCAACTATGTATATCGGGTTCGACTTCCAGTCAACCCGGATTCAGTTGAATACCAGTATTTTACACGGAGCAGCTGCCTACCAGACTTTCACAACCATTAGCTGGGTAACACGGTACTTCTTGGCAAGAATGGATCATATCGTATCACTATATCAAGTAAATCACTAAAGAATATCTGAAGGATTATAGGTATGCACAACATTTCGTAAGCAAAAACCGAAGTATTTGGAAGGTTTGTGATTGCTTGTTTTTTTATAATTACAAATACCTACGTACGGTGTGCCTTGCTTAAAGGCTCAGGCCAAAGAAGACTCTGCAGAATATTAGACGTCAAAGTTGACATGTCTCGAGTTTTTTGCTGTTTGGGCTAGTAAGTAAGTGGCAAAGGTAGTTAGTTATATTTTATTTACCTGAAAACTCAAAGGTTATACCAGAGTTGCTTCAAGAAAAATAGTCATGGCTATATACATAGATGAGTCAGACCATTGTTTTTACCATTTAAAAAAAAATTCATACTTATAATATGATAAACAGGAAAATTAGAACGATAACGCCTTATCATTGGTAAAAAAAGACAATTACTGATAGAAGTTTAAAGCAAACGTATCCGTATAATTAGAAATCGCCGATACAGTGAATACAACGATAGAAAATGAAATTTTTGACATCTTCAGACATCAGTGAAACACCTACTGCTATGAAGCAATTTACTAGGCCCTTAGCTCACGCTGGCGTCAGTGACCTCGTGAAATATTGCCCATTATAAGTTCAGCTTGTTCAGAAACTTCAAGATTGTATGCAATTTACTTAGACAAGGAATGTTGACTAAATATTTAATATGCGTTCCTTATTCGCTTATGGCGACTATTTTGTAACAGGTTAAATAGTTTTAGACTTCATATGTAACATTTTTGTTGTATAACAAGAATGTTGGACGTTGGAGTTCAGAAAACGGCATCTGTAAAAGAAAGCTTGAATTTTTATTGAACACGACACCTAGGATTGCGAAATTTGTTCGAAAGAGTCACCGCGGCCACAATGAACACGGGTGAGTTTTAGTCAGTAAGAGTCTGGCACTCCCATCCGCTCCGCCCAGAGCGGGAGCAGTCATTTGATGATTTCCCAACCAGAAAAAAGGACATGTGAGATGCTTTTGAGAAAACCTGACATTTGTCAACCATAGTTGTGATTTGAGTATTCAGGAATAATGTGAATGTTGAAAACAAGAGACACGTATACTTGATCATGTATATTTTCTCTTTCTCTATCAAATCCAAACGAAGAAAGACCGATTTTAGCGATAAGCCACCCGTTATTACACCCTACAATGTTTTAAACTCCTATTGAAATATGCTAAGGTGTACAAACAATAGTATTTGATTCATTCATTCACCAAATCAGTTGCGCAGTGGTTGAGACCTGAGGGATACCTAGGTATATCTAATATGAGAGCAGTGGTGGCCGAGTGGTAACGGCCCCGACTTACGAATCGTAGGTTGCGGGTTCAAACCCAGTCAGGCGCATTACTTTGTGTAATTCATTTCTTCACCACTGCTCTCAAAGCGGTGAAGGAAAACATCGTGAGGAAACCGGCATGTCCTAGAACCAAAAATTCGAAGACATGTGACATTCACCAACCCGCACTGGGCCAGCGTGGTGGATTACGGCCCATTCCCTCTCCTAGAGAGGAGGCCTGTGTCCCAGCAGTGGGAACGTTAAAAGGCTGATTATGATCTAATATAAGTACCTACCCAGTGAAAATGACTTGCAAACAAACACTAACCCACATTATTGCCACAAATATCCTAACATCTAACACGCTTGTGTTAATCTCCAACGAGATAATAATATGTTGTTCATTCATTAGAAAACGCAGTATGCGTTATAAACTCCATAGCTATTGGCAAGCCGTCACAAGTTACCGCGATGGTACGTGTCTCAGCACGATACCATCGGATTCCCTATCTATTCCTGTCATTGTGAATGCCCAGCGATATGGAGGAAGTTTTGATCAATGTAGCCAATGGTACCGTAAACGTTGTAGCAAGATTATTTACCAAAAAAAAATTGGTTGTCTGTAAAGTGGATTTACGGACGATAGTTTAAAGTGACAACATCATAACATAACAAGAAATTAATGAAATGATCGTGCCTTTCACTCGCTCGTGCAGCGCTCTCGCTCCGATTGTAACGTTATAATGAGCGTAACGTTACAATGAGTTATCCTTTTTCATGCGTGCAGCCGGTGTTCATGGATTTCACATACTCTTCTTTTGTTTTCATATATATTTCTCTTTTCGCTGGTTTGCAGGAAGAAATTTCGTTAGAAATAGGTAAGCATTTCCTTTGTACTCATAATTGTAATGTTATCTATTAGGTATTGTGTGTACATAAATATTAAATAAAATTTATTTGACGCAACACAAAAAAAATGCAATACAGAAAAGGACATAATGAAAAATATAAAAAAAGCTAAGCAGTGAGGACCTAAACCAAAACAATCACAAATGTCAAAGTAATTACACTAATTTATACATTAAATCGGAATCCAGCTTAGTATATTTCAGGCAAGTCTACCTGACTCTAATATATTGCTAGATTCCTGAGGTGGAATACGGATGTCGAACTGAATTTGTGGAAGTAGAGTTATGTTTGTGTATTATGTATGTTACCAGTAATTAATTAGATTAAAATGCTGTAGGTGAAATGTTTTGCAGGGGGAAACGTTTTCAAATAAAAGAGGAGTCAGTGAGTCGATTACTTGACCGGGATAAACTTAATGTATATGGTTCATAATTTGAGTAAGTGTGTCTAAAGTAAACATCAAAAATAGTTTAGGTTACTAATAAATAAGTATCTAATAAACGTGTTAAAACAACAATAAAAAAGATACCTTAGCACAAGTCATTGAAGAATTCAGTAAATCCTCCTGTCCCTTTAAGGAGCTTGTGGTTAAATAATAATAGCGGCACGAGTCGACCTTCAAGGATAAGCAGCGCTTGCCGAGGTTGGTCCGTGCCGGATTACCATCCGTTACGTACCAAGTTTTATCCGTGCCTCGGAAGGAACGTTTTGCTGTTAGTCTCTAGTTAAAAACCAGAAAATATGATAGCAGTCTTGTCAAGGGGTATCATGTTACCCAGTTACTGGGTTGTGAAGGCCAGTTCGCTAGTCGCTCTATTTAATATACTGGTATTCAGCTGCATCTGGTAAGACTGAAAGTCGACTCCAAAAAGCTATAAAAAGTTTGTTGTTTCTTTTGGAAATCATCAAATTACTTCTTCCGCCATGTCCGCAGTGTCGGACTCTAATGCCCTTTGCGATTCAGAGCCGCGGTGACTCTTTTCTTCTTTGCTGACATCTCTTTGAGGCACGCGTGGAACAAGACGCGCTGTCTACTCGAGCCTGGTTGTTACCGGACGGTGAGAGACCTGATGCTCGCCATCCGCAGACTCGCGCCTATGTTCACCGGGAGTCGCTTTGCGATTCCCGGCCGAGCAGGGCAAATCCCCACCGCAGTCTCCTTTGTGTACTCTGGGCGATCGTCACAGTGCTGACACCCGGATATGTCCTCCCGCTGGATTGGAAATACCTGTGTCCTGTGAGTACCTATGTCAGGCGGAAGGTGAGAACGCCGTGGCACCTCTCCGACAACTCACGACAATTGTGGCGTGCCCAGCAATCTGAGCAATGATAGTAGTTGGAATCATAATGTAACGTACAGAATTTCTAGAAATAAAAAAAACTTTAGTCACATTATAATCAAAAATATTGTAAAGCAAAATCCATTCATGATTTTATCGCGATCTTAAAAGATATATGAAGCAGAAGACGTATCGTAAAATCCTTACATTGTAACATCTTTGACGGGTGCATTTCCGCCAGAGGCGATAACTGGGCTACCTGTCTAGTTCCCATGATTTATCTATTGGTGCAATGGGGACAAATAACAAGCGCATTTGTTACAGAACACGAGTATGGGACCAACACTCCTTCTATGTATGGGACCTATAAACATCCGCTTAGATTTTATCGCTGCAAACATTGTTGTCGAACCCACTCTTTTCGGAAATGAGGACTAAGCAATTTATGGGCCAATTTTAAAACGGAGATAAGGACTCTGCTCTAGTCGTAGCTATGGTGATGTTTAGAATCATAGGGAGGAAAATGGCGTGTTCGTAGGTACCATTCGCCCAGTAACCTTATGTACATATTTATAAGCGGCACTACGCTTAGGACCCGGCTTAACGAGCTCTCATAGGCATAATTTTCATACAGGTACTATCCTTTTAATCCTAGTGCATGACCAAACGATTATCGTAATTTACTACTTCCACACACATTATAACAGACGACTGTAATTAAATTATGCAAAACACGTACTTCGGCCGGCCATTACATCGCACTAGAGCGGTAAATTGACTAGGTTTTGTTTGAGAATCCACAAAAGTATTTTTAAAAGATCGCCTTTCCCTTGGAATTGGCTCATTTGTTACTCGGACAATCTGCTTAGGCAGAACCCCGCTGTTGCGAGGCTGAGTTAAGGATATTCTATTTTCGTGTAAAGGGCCTTGCGCGGGACCACAGGCTCCACAACAAGGGAGCTTGGCATAATGGCCGACCTTATCGGCTCCGAATATATTGCAAGTGTAACAAAAAATTCAAGGAGTCAGTTTTAAATTAACTTTTTATTCTTTTTTTAGGACAACAAATTTACCGTCGAATCAGTTCCTCGCTAATGTGTCAGTTTTGCGCATTGACCTTGTGAAAGTTCAATGGAGATTTTAACGTACTTTGACCTTTGTGAGTCATATTAGGTGCGTTTATTTCGACACGTGCGTGTCAGTTATTAAAGATGATGGTAGAAAAGTTGATTGTAATTTTTATTGAAGCTATCAGTCTACGATGAAGTGTCAGCAATGAAAGTGATTGCCACAAGGTGTAAAAATTACGACTGGTCACTATTTCACAATTAAGAGTATAAGTTGATCTAAGGGTAGGTCGAAGTACCTAAATTCTTCTGTAGAAGAATTATTGAAAATATGCTTTAAAAAGACGATAGACAATTTATTGACCAAACCCCGCTATACGCGGAATAGGTATTTAAGAACTGTAACTGTGATATCTAATGACAACATGATGATGATGAGATGGATTAAGATTTAATAAAAGAAGATCTATTTGTCAGTAATGTTTGTCGGCCTAGAGTTTGATTAACGAGCGGGGCTCACAACGTTTTGTCACTGATATACTAAGACAAATAGTTTTTACCGAAAAAATACGAGCCTCCCCGAAAGTTAGTCGAAAAACGTGACAAAGAGAGGATACATTTCGCATACATTGATAGATAACGGAGTTTGTAAACGAATTTCTAAAATGGCCTTTGAATGTATAAAGATAGGTAATATACATATTTCTTTATATCATAATTTCGAAAGAAGCTGTGTCTGTCTGTTTGTTGGTTTGTACCTACCGTTTTCGCGTTTATGTCATTTGATAGATTTACACACAGTTAAGCCCTAGTAGTGAGAGAGTGACATAAGTTTTTTTTTTTTTCAAAATAGTACGCTGGTGAAGCGGCGTGCTATTGCTTTAAATTGCTTGTTTGATAATTTTTAAAGTTACCTACTGATTCTATTACAAAATTCTTTCACAGTTAGAAAATTACACTATCGTTAACTGTTTCTCTCTATTTTGGCATAGGCTATATGGGACGCCGGTGAAAAAGATGTCACATATATTATAGATTCTACTGTTTGTACATATGTCTTTATAATGAGATTTTAATGGAATACTCCAAAAAGTTATGCTGCCGAATGTCTGCGACGAGGATACTTTCCTGGAGAACTTAATGGCTCAAATACCTAATGGCATGTTTGGCTGTAATAAGTTACAAAGTAATACACTACAGTGTAAGTATTTACTTTCTCTCAACATTTGTTGAGGTCAGAGGAAGTAACTACCGACGGAAGTAGGTGAGAGACTTGCCAAACCGAGATTGAACAAATGATAAGGTCTTAGAAGCAGTTTCTAAGTATCCTGAAATAGGTTTTTTATGTTGGATATAATCACTGTTTTCTGGTACCTTATGAACCAGTCTATGCTCCCATTGTAATATGCAGGCGGAAAATGGTTAATTGTATTATTTTTAAAATGATACTTACCTACCTTGTTTTGGTTAAAAAGGCTTCTTTCCTTTTTAGAGTTCCGAACCTTACCTATTATAGTAAAACGGAACCCTCATGATCATTCGTGTGTCTGTCTGTCCGCGTGGCATACATAACTAATTTTCTATGCCATGCGTCTATACGTCCGAAGATTGTACACATATGAACTTATTACCTAAACACGGAGTCGCAAGGTAAATAAATAAATTCAGAATATGGAGTTACCTACTATTGGGGTAAAAAATCTATATACTTATAATAAATCTGTAGAGAGGTCAATTCTGTACAGGGAATATATTTTCAAAATAACTATCAGGGGGTGATTAGTGATCGATACTGGTGCCAAAAATGCAATCAGTAAAATTTTTGTCTGTCTGTCTGTCTGTATGTTCTTTATAGAAACAAAAACTACTTGACCGATTTTAACGAAACTTGGTGCAATTATTCTTCATACTCCTGGGCAGGTTATAGTATACTTTTCATCACGCTACAATCAATAGGAGCAGAGCAGTGAAGGGAAATGTTGGGAAAACGGGAGAAGTTACTCCATTTTTTAAGCTTCCGTCGCGTTTGTAGCCTTAATGGTTAAAGTTACATAGAAATAATGTATGACGGAAATTTTCTACATAAAATTATCTAAAAAAATATCCCACAACAGTATATGTCTATCTTTTATGGTTGACTCACAATAACACGTACGTACGTAGAAAGCTCCGAACTGGTAAGCTATCGGGAGTTACCTCCCGATAGCTTAGCAGTTCGGAGCTTTCTGATTATATTTGTTTAGGTACTCTTACGTTTATAATACTCTCACTCATCCCTAATTAAAAAAAAGTTAACATTATTACCTATTCAATAAAAAAAGAATCATAGAGATCGGTATAGAAACACCAAACTTATACATGAATACAATCGCGCCGCCCGCGCCGTCGCGCTTTAATACTGAATCATGCTGTAAGATGTTATTGTGATTATTTTTGTGTAACTTTTGTTGCTATTTTATAAAATAGGCAAGTACTTATTAGTTATTTAGGTAATGTTTAATATTCGTTCAAATTACAAATTATTAATAGTTTCAATTTTATTTCTTTTTAGGTGAAGTAGTAGTAGAAGCATAGATTTTTAGATACCGATAGGTTAGTTTTGGCTAATTTATGTTCTGTTTTTTTAGTATTAAGTAGGTAAAAGCGTAGATACTTTTATTAATTAGTAGTTATTTTATTAATTAGTTATAGGTACGTAGTTATAGGTATTTATTTTTAAGTGAAGTAGGTATAGGTTAGGTTATAGTATAATTTTGCACAGGCATTTCAGCTTTACTTTCATTTCTTTTTTTGTTGTAAGTTGTACATATTTCACACACACATAGTGATCTATCAGAAATTTGGCATGCAGGTAGATATTATGACGTTGGCATCCGCTAAGAAAGGATTTTGATTAATTCTACCCCCAAGGGGATAAAATAGGGGATGAACATTTGTATGAAACTTTAACAATTTTAAACCGATCGGGCTGAGAGTTTCAAAATCGGGGGTAAAGTAACTATTCCACGCGGACGAAGTCGCTGGCAGAAGCTAGTAAGAAAATAAAATTGAAAGTGTTTTCCAAATGCAAGGGCTCATCGTTAGGGTCTCCAAAGTATTTTTCATAATTGTGTTATTATATAGTTTCGCAAGAGTATAGTCCTGTACTTATAGGTACATTACAAGAAAATCTATTAGAAGGCTATGCATTCAAAGTAACATGTTAAAGAAATAATTCGTTCGGAACCTTTGCTCGCGAGTCTACCTCGCACTTGGCCGTTTTTATGTTATTATTTAATATAAACTGTTATTTATCTTAACTTAAAAACCTATTGATCAAAACCAAAAAATATTTACCTATATTTTGGAGAAAATTTTGCTTTATGATATGAGACGCGATAAACCCCAGCTGTGCTTGGGCAGTAATATAAAATTAAAATGCTTCCGGCTAGGTAGGAACCGTTGTTGAAGTCGTGGCGCCATTTCCACATTGGCTGTACATAGGTACCTATAATCTTTTACGACTGATTCGTAATGTCGTACGTTACCTAACGTTATTGAATCTCTTAAAGCAGAGTAGCTGCAATGCATCGGACATTTTTAATGGAATGAAAGTAATAGCACCGGACATAAAGCGGTGCATTTTCAAAATGAAACGAAGAAGTCTTCCTAGATTTGTATAGGAAAATGATATGAAATGGAAGGAAATGATATGAGATACTTTTTATTCCTCATAAAAGTATCTCACATCATTTCTATTTTAAAACTTTCTTGAGAGATTCCTTCTCTTTTATTGTTAACAGTTTCAAACACACGTAGATTAGATATAACTTGGATATGGTTCAAAATTCGGCAATATGAACCATTTTCGAAGCACTTGAGTAAAACTGCTAATTTATGGTTACCCTTGCCAAGTGTGGGCTAATCTACATTAATATTATAAAGAGGAAAGATTTGTATTTTTGTATGTTTGTAACTAATACATTCAGAAACTACATGACCGATTTCAAATATTCTTTCACCATTAGAATGATGCATTATCCCTGAGTAATATAAGTTATATTTAAATCAATAAATGTCAACACGTTCACAAGCAGGGACGGGCGGCTTGTTATCAATATGTATAAAACTCATCCGTTACTGAGTGACTGGCAGACAACGCACAGCCGAAACTACTGGTCTCAGAAAGCATAAAATAGCCGCCGCAATAGTAGAAGACGCCCCGGGCGGGCGTCGGGAAACGCAAGGCGATTTCCGGCCACCGTAGGCGCGGGCCTGCGGATGGCGAGCTATGGGTGGCTCGCCGTCCGATAGCAACCAGGCCCGAGTCGACGGCGCGTCGTGTTCATGCGCGCCTCAAAGAGGTGTCAGCAAAGAAGACGGGGCCCCATAGGGTCAGTGCCTGCTAGTGTTGCGGAATTTATTCGAAAGGGTCACCGCGGTGGAAGTGAAGTGAAGGATCACGGGTGGGTTTTAGTCAGTAAGAGTCTGACACTCCCTTCCACTCCGGGAGAGGTCATTTGATAATTTCCTGTCCAGGAAAAAAAGTTTCGTTGGAGAGTGCAGGGGCACTAAGAAAACAGAATATACGCGTACGAAGTTGCGGATAAAAGCTAGTTAATTATAAGAGCGCTTAATCATCAGCTCCATTTCAATTGATAAGCATCCACTGTTTAACTTAGGCATCCTCAAGCATCACAATATCGATCTTGTCCTGTGTTTCTTGTTACCGGTAGACTCCCGAGACCCTCGTTAGGTCCAAATGGTGGACCGATGACCAGTTCAGAATTGGTTCAAGTCTAAAAACTGCTAACATATTAATCATCTAGCCTTTTCCCAACTATATTGGGGTCGGCTTCCAGTCAAACTGGATTCAGCTGCAGAGCGACTGCTTATAACACGGAACACGGCACTTCTTAGTCTTGGTATGTTAAAACGGTCAGCCATCTACAGAATTACCTCCTTAAGTGCTGCTTAACCTTGAAGATCAATACGTGCGGCTGTAATTATTTAGCCATAAGCAACATTAATATAGGAACCAATATAGTTTTTTTTTTTTTTTTTTTTTTGATGTGAAATCATCAAATGACCCCTCCCGCCCTGGGTGGAGCGGTAGGGAGTGTCAGACTTTTACTGACTAAAACCCACCCGTGCTCCTCCATGTGCCCTTTGCGTTCCAGGGCCGCGGTAACTCTTTCGAACAAATTCCGCAACCCTAGCAGGCACCGACCCTATGGGGCCCGTCTCTGGTGCTGACGGCTCCTTGAGGCGCGCGTGAAGCACAACGCGTCGTCGACTCAGCCTGGTATCGGACGGCGAGCCACCCACGCTCACCGTCCACAGGCATCAGCCACTGCGCAATAGCACAGCGGCCGACTTGTCTCTGGAGGAGGCCGAAATGGGACCATTACTGGCACTCCATTTCAGCCCCCTCCCGAGTACCGGGAGTCGCAGCACCCACAGCAGAAGCGGCAGAAGCGGCGACGGAAGCCGCGGCGGCGGCAGAGGCGGCGGCGGCGGCGGACCTCTTGCCCTTGGTCGGGGCGGATGGCGCGCAGGCCCTTCCCCCAGCCCAGTGCTCGGCCGGCTTGCCAACAGCCGCACATGCACTGCAGTGCGGCGTGGCCTCGCACGAGCCGGCCCGATGACCGGGCTGACCACAGCGGAAACAAAGTCCACTGCGGTCCACCTCCGAGGGGCACATAGCTCCCGTGTGGTTGCCCACATGGCAGCGGTAGCACCTCAGAGGTCTGGGTTCCAGCAGTTTTACCCGCGCAGAAACCCACCCCACCAAGAGCCTTCGACCCTCCGATACTGTTCTGGCCGCCGTCACGGGGCAGCTCACCACAAGGGTTTGCATGCCCGTGTTGTCAGGCCGGAGGGTGCCCGCCTTGACGAGCTCGGCAGAGCACCCCCCAGTCCTGGCGACGGCGGCCACAACCTCCTCCTCCGTCACGGAGTCATCCAGGCCCACTATGCGCATGTCAATGCACTTAGTCGGCCTGGACACTCGAACCTCGTCCGCGGGGAGGACCTCCTTAAGCCTTTCGGCCAGGGCGTCCGCGAACGGGCCGCTCTCCGCTCCGGCGAGCTCGAGCTTCCGGGCACCGGTCAGGGTTCTCCTGATCCCGAGGCCCCCGGTGATGCCCAGCTCCCGGAGGTTCACCGCCTCCTTCGCCCGCTTCATCAGGGCGAGGTACGTCACACCCCTCTGTTCCGCTTCCGGCTGCAGTGTTAAAACCACAGCCGCGGACTTCGGGGCGCGAAGCCTCGCCGCGATGGCGTTGGCCTTCCGCCGCTGCTTTTTGGCCTTGTTTTTGGCCGCCTTCTTTTGTCCAGCAACCTGCCACTCGGCCTCGGCCGCAGGAGGGTCCGAGGGTGGGGGTGGGGGCGGCCGCGGCGCCACTGGCGCAGCAGCCTTAGCCACTCGCACCCCAGCCTTCCTCCTACCCCTCTTCGCCGGGGCCGACTTGGTCGTCGCCGGCGTCGCAGGCGCCGGCGTCACAGGCGCTGGCGCGGCTCCCGCCTTGGCCTTCGCTTGGCCGGACGTTCCCGGGCCGGCAGCCACGGCGGCCGCGTACGAAGCCGCCTTCTGCTGCTGGCCCGGGGCCCTCTGAGTCGCCACTGTTGGGGGACGCCGGACCATGTTCTCCAGTACGGAGAACTGCCTCCGGAAGGGAGCCAGCTCCTGCCGCACCAGGTCCCGCACCTGGCTCAGCACTTGGCCCCCCTCCGGCGCTGCCGGACTCAGTCCCCCTCGCGGCTCCACAGAGGCCGCTCTGGCCATCCCCGCAAGGTCCCTCCGGAGCGACTCATTCTCCCGAACGAGTCGCTCCGTAAGAACCGCGAGGCGGGCGACCTCTGCCCGCAACTCAGACACCTCTTTGGCCTCTTTTGTCCCGCCGACGACGTTGGCCGCCGCTGCCGCCAAAATGGAGGCCTTGGCCGCGCTGATGGCTTCCCTCTTAGAGGACTGCTTCCTCTTGAAGGCCACAGCGCGGATCGCGGCCTCCACTACCTCTTCGAACCGGGCCCTCTGCTCCTCGGCAGCGGGCGGTTCCTCTCTCGGGGACTCTTCGTCGTCAGAGTCGAGAGGGGGCGGAAGAGTAGAGGGAGCCCCACGACCGCTCCCTCCAGGGCGACGCCCCTCCTCCACCGACCTCTCGGCCCGACGGCCCGCCTCCCGGGTAGAGGGAGCCAGCCCCCTCCCTGCCTCACTGCCCCTGCCCCGCCTTGCGGTGGGGATTTTTCGGGCGGAGGCAAACTCGCCCTCGGAGGACGACTCCTTGTCATCCTCCCGTCTGGGTCGCTTGCGGAAGAACTTCTCCGCAGCGGCCTCCCCTCCTCTGTCTCCAGAGCCCGCCGAGCTGACCGTTACTAGGTCAAGTCCAGAGCCAGAATCTGACCCTGCACCTCCCCGGCGCTCAGGCGAACTCCCCGCATCACAACCGAACGCCATCAGCTCCTTGAAGGAGGCGGATCCGGATGACGTCGATTCTGAGCCTCCTCGGCTCTTATTGCCACTGGCAAGCGGAAGACGGTTGGTGCCCACCCCAGAGTACGGAGGGCAGCCCGCCGAAGCGGGGTGGGATTCCCCGACCGCTGAGCAGTCGGGACCCACCTGGGGACTCATTTTGCAATCGTCTTTTTTCATTTTTTGTTCCTTTTAAGGGTGCGGTCCCTTTTCGCTCCACCCCTTTTCAGGGCCCTCTCTCCCAACCTCACCTCTCCACCTGCTCGCTGCTCCCACAGTCACGTCTGATGATCAGACGCGTACCAGAGAGCAGCGAGCAAGCGTGTGTCTCTCTTGGTCTGATCCCTCACTTGCGACCTTCCGGCATGAGTGGCTCTACCGGGAAAGCTCGCAAGATCATTGGGACGCTCAAGCCCCACCACGACGACAACGTGGAGACACATTCGGTGGGGACCAATATAGTGCCACTATCGCACAAATCTAAAATGAATATTTACTCAACCGAAGCAGTTCTTACAGCCATTAGTGACAGTATATGTACCCTCACGTTCTAACGCCCAGTAAGCAGAGTTAGTTAATGAACTGTCAGTAGTTCGCACATCGATATGGCGTGCGTGCGTAGGTAGGGGGTGATTTCCCTCACTATTTCCACCTTCGATTCTGATTAGAATTCCGTGTGGAATTTCGGTTAGTAAGAAGATGAAATTAGTTGATTTATTTTGTTTAGAAAAATTGTCTTGCAATATACCTACCTACGATTACACTTTATATTAATACTAGCTTATGCCCGCGACTTCGTTCGCGTGGAGTTCCATACAAAATGTTAACCCCTTTTTCACGTCCTTAGGGGACGAATTTTCAAAAATTCTTTCTTAGCGTATGCCTACGTCATAATATCTACCTGCATGCCTGCAATTTCAACCCGATCCGTTCAGTGGTTTGGGCTGTGCGTTGATAGATCACTATGTCAGTCAGTCAGTCCCTTTTGAGTTATATATATTTAGATAGATACAAGGTGTGGTAATACTGAAAACAGGTTAACTGAGTGAGATTAAAGTGGTGAGGTACAAACTATGCAAACAATTCTGAATTTGCGCTAAAACTAAATTAGCCAGGCCTATTCCATACATTTATGTTCACATAACGCGACAAATGTCGTGATCAGCTGTTTTTCCTGTCCAATAAAAAAAAGCGGTTTATAATAATGCGCACAATGATCTTGTTACCCTGAATGCCATCCTATGCGCCTAACAAAATCTACAGAGTTGTAGAAAGCGTGACGGTCACTCGGGAGTGCTACAGATCAAATTGGATGGACTCGGTTCTCTGTTAAAATAATAAAAATGGCCGACCGTGGGAAATCCCCATTATGTTTCTATGTAACATGTGATTTTACATATTGTCACTTTGTATTAACGATTGAACATTTAACGGTAAATAATAAAGTTACGTAGTAAAACAGGAATGTGTCAAGAGGAAACCCATCTATATAGTAGCTTACCTACTTGTGTTATTTGTTTATAATTTGAAATCTTCTTCTACAATTTATCCTGTTAGTCATGCCAAAATGAGAGCAGACACTACAAAATTGCAACAGAAAATGTTCAAGTTCTACCAATTCAACAGGAAAATAAACATAGAATATTAAATCAAACATATTGTTTGGTGCAGACCATTTAAAATTAACGTAGTGTCCTCGAACAATCGCGGCGTGCTGGTCTGACAGGTATGTGAAGCTATTGAAAATATTCACGAGTACTTTTTTTGTGCTTTTTTCCCAGCAGAGGCTGCGGTGCGCGATAAAACGGGCAATAATTGAATATTGTCAGTGTAGTAAACATTCCGAATGGCCGTTAATTAACGGAGATAGGTTCCGACACGGACGACTGCTGCCCTCTATTATTTCATTAGCTCACTTTTATTCCTCTTCAGTAGCTGAGAAAGCGGTCTCTGCGAAAGAAAACGATCGACGATAATTGGCTCGAAAAAAAGTTGATTGGAAATGTCAATTGGCCGGGCACCTCGGCATCCTCACGATTGTGGGCTTTACGCCGCTAAGTAGATATTATTTTCGGTCATTCTGCCAATATTGTGAAACACACAGGGTTGGGAAAGATATCAGTAATTAGAGTTTCTACCCAATTTTACAACCTTTTTGGTTTCTGTAAGGACATATAATCTTTTTATCTATATCTATACTTATAATAAATCTGTAGAGAGGTCAATTCTGTACAAGGAATATATTTTCAAAATAACTATCAGGGGGTGATTAGTGATCGATACTGGTGCCAAAAATGCAATCAGTAAAATTTTTGTCTGTCTGTCTGTCTGTCTGTCTGTCTGTCTGTATGTTCTTTATAGAAACAAAAACTACTCGACCGATTTTAACGAAACTTGGTGCAATTATTCTTCATACTCCTGGGCAGGTTATAGTATACTTTTCATCACGATACAATCAACAGGAGCAGAGCAGTGAAGGAAAATGTTGGGAAAACGGGAGAAGTTACTCGATTTTCTAGGCTTCCGTCGCGTGTGTAGCCTTAATGGTTAAAGTTACATAGAAATCATGTATTACGGAAATGTTTTACATAAAATTATCTAAAAAATATCCCGGAACAGCATATGTATGTCTATCTTTTATGGTTGACTCACAATAACACGTGTAACTCCCGATAGCTTAGCAGTTCGGAGCTTTCTGATTATATTTGTTTACTCTTACGTTTATAATACTCTCACTCATCCCTAATTAAAATAGGTAATTTTATTAATTAGTAGTTATTTTATTAATTAGTTATACGTAGTTATAGGTATTTTTTTTTAAGTGAAGTAGGTATAGGTTATTATAATATAATTTTGCACAGGCATTTCAGCTTTACTTTCATTTCTTTTTTTGTTGTAAGTTGTACATATTTCACAAACACATAGTGATCTATCAATGCACAGCCCAAACCACTGAACGGATCGGGCTGAAATTTGGCATGCAGGTAGATGTTATGACGTAGGCATCCGCTAAGAAAGGATTTTGATTAATTCTACCCCCAAGGGGATAAAATAGGGGATGAACGTTTGTATGAAACTTTGTCAATTTTTAACCGATCGGGCTGAGAGTTTCAAAATGGGGGTAAAGTAACTATTCCACGCGGACGAAGTCGCTGGCAGAAGCTAGTACAGGCATAAACATACATTAATGTCACATCACTATCAAAGCATTGAGTCACATTTGTTCACGATTGTACAATTCAAATGAGAAAAATGAAAGAATGTAAAAAGTAATATGTAGTGTTGTGTTTATGAATAGGAACAGAGTAGGAAATAACGGTACAGTCGGTAACAATCACAGCGCGCTGACAGCCGGCGATACCACGTGTGTGCCGCGACCCGACACTAATACAATATATTGAACACGTCAAGCTATGAAATAATATAGAATATCGTGGAAGAATAATTCTGGAAAATGTTAAGATTCAAGATTCAAGATTCAAAGCATTTATTTCAATTAAACCCTTTACAGGCACTTTTGAATTGTCAAATCGAAAGAGGTGAAGCTATCTGCACGTTCCAAAGCGTAGATCTCTATGGAGAAGAACGTGCAAGAAACTCCACGGACACTCTTTTAAATTATGTTCTGTATTACATAACCTTGGTTACATCCTTGGTCGCTTCTATATGTGAGGACAATGCAAAAAAATAGGAAACTATAAAAACAATTCAAAGTATAAAGATTAAAACAAGTCAGTGGCAGTTAGAGGTGACCAGTCTCAACCGACGGCGCCCGTTCACGAACATGACGCGTGTATTGGCACCATTTAGCTCAACCATTTTGAAGGGAATCGAATGATCCAACACACACGCCACCATCAGCGAAACATTTGAGCGAGCATGACATGCAGCTCTCAACTGCCATTTTAGTTCAAGTCACAAAGTAAACTATAACTTATCACATGTAAATGGCTCCATGGTATATATTATAAGAAAAGATCACTATAATTATAGATAATGAGTATTTTGACAAAGGACCCTAATCAGCGACAATCTACCTACCAGCGATAACAATTTTCAATGAGCCTAAAAACTATAGGATTGACATAGCGAATTGCCAAGTGGTTCCAAACACTTCTACTTTTGACAGTCGTCATTGCTGATGGAATATTGCTCTCTCTAGATCCAAAGTTCAGTTCCTTTGCAATCGATTAAACACCTCTTATTTTCCTACATTTTGACAATTTTTTCAGTTTGATTGCCGAATAAAATAATATAGCAATTTTAAGTACGGGAATTGGCCTTGAGAAGAGAGTGTCATAGGTACGAAAAAAATTCACCTTACATTTTGATCACGTCTGTACTGGTTGTTGGTATTGTCAAGTTAAGGACGATATTGAATATGTAGCCAACTTCTGAAAGTTATTGAAAATGTGTTAATATTTTTAAAGGACAATGCTGAACAAAAACGTAAAGAATAAACTTTAGACGATAAATAGGAAACGAGTGCCTATTATTACACTAAGGGTTTGATTGATTTTAAAAATTTTCGACTATCTTCATTAGTATTATTTTTACCGAGGCATATCCATCCTAAACTATTTCTCTTGTTATTCCATAGGACTGATGTTGTAGGTATAGAAATGCCTACAGTGCAGCCGTCGGATTATCGGATCGTTCTAATGGAAAACTGTGAGTGAACCGAATGATATGAATTGTCAGCTAATCCATAGAATATATGTGAATTGGTTTGCAAAAATGACTATATAACGTATACCGCATAAAAGTTAGCTAGTTTCAATTTGGAAAAATTCATTTGATTTTATCGGATTGTAAGTACCGCATCTCGTCAGAAATAGATTAAAAAATTTTTTTCTTCTTTCTTTCTTTCAGATTATTGGTTAGGGATATGACTTCTTCTAATTTTATATTTCTGACATTTAAATTACATTCACGAATTCAACGACACAAATGAACTTCAGCCACTTTCATTTTTTCATTTCATCGTGGGACGTCGCGTAAACATCAAAAAGCATCACGAGACTAATCTTGTTCTACGATCATGTCAAATTGCATTAAAGCTTGTGTTTCGACACCGAACTGAGTTAAATAACTCGTGAGCTCAATGTTATTCCATCGTAGGGAGCAGAGCCGTGCGTTTTATTCGTCGTCCGGTAATAACGAACACACATTTCGCTTTTTAAAGCTCTAAACAATCGGACTCGACTGAAAGGGTCAAGGGGTCGTAAGTAGTGATAAAGAAAATATATGAGCGCCGCGCCGGGCCCGGAGCCGAAACTTTGAGAATAGGAGCGTTTTTTCACTCAATGCAATAAAGTCATTTTCCAATAATCGCAAGTATATATGTAGGTACTAACAGTGCAATCGAGAAGGTCGGTTGTTACACTTGTTAGTATTACTAACACGTTTTTCGTTGAAATAGAATTGTTTTTGTTGTTACTGATTATGTTAGTCAACTATTATTTCTAGTGCGTAATCTAGTTTTATTGCTGCAGAGATTTAAGTTGGAGCGAGTTTATTTAATTAGATTTGGAGTCACGTTCGGCACTGGACGGTTATTGAGCCTGTACGTTGATAATTATAATACATCTGCCAGGTTCTCGAATCTGGTGCATTTAATTGTAGAAGTTATGTACTGTTAAAGTAAAATTTATTATGTATCTATAAGTCCAAAAAATATTTAGCAGTAGGGGCTCATAGATGTGAAAAAATCCTTTTGACCCTTATCTGACGGTAAAGTTTAAAAGGTTCTTTCTGTAAGGTTATTCTTCTTACAAGATCTCTAGTTCAACGTTGTTGGGATCGAATGTCCTGAGCAGAATAGGTAGTTCCTACACTACCTTTTATCATCATAATTCTATAAAATTTTGCTTATATTACCTATAAACGTGATTTTTTTATGTTTGCCTGTGTATTAACCAATTTCCACTCAAAGGCTGAACGTAGTTGAATGAAATTTGGAAAACACATAGACTATGGCTTGAATTGGGACTCCTTATTCCACTGATACATTTACGTCATCCCATCGTATAATTTTATGAGGATGGCGCTATTATCAATAGATTTATCTATACTAATATTATAAAGAGGAAAGATTTGTATTTTTGTATGTAACGAAAAAACTCAAAAACTACTGGACCCATATTGAAAAATCTTTCACTGTTGGGAAGCTATACTATCCCCGGGTGACATAGGCTATATTTTATCCCCATATTCCCATGGGAATGGGAACTACGCGGGTGAGGCCGCGAGACGCTGCTGGTTATTTATAAAAAATGTAAAGAATACAAAAACAAGGCTTTTGAAACATCGAAACAATCATCAAACTAAACGAAGATATGGTGAAAAAAAAAATGGTCGTTAACTATTACTAAAGTTTCCTTTATTGTACAATATATCAGACGTACTTATAAACGCAGTAACAATCGCCTTATGTAGTAGAAATCAAAAGGCTGAGGTGTCCTGTTAAGGAAAACCGGACGACTTTATTTAAGAAGAAGAAGGAAATGGTATATTCGAAACGTTATTCTAAACTAAGCAGCGAAGCAGTGCTTTCATTAAATGAGTTTATCGCGTTCACAATTTTTTTTCATTTTAATACATTTTTCCTTAAACAAATATAATTTCTAACCTTCATTATTTGTTTACCCAAACCATTAAAACTCTTCAAAAGAACATTATAGTATTTGTTTCCTAATGGATCCTAAAGGCACTTAAACAATTTGTGAAGATGGAAGATCAGCAAATTACTTTGAAAACGTACGAAGAAATTTCCATGAAAACGTTGTACTATTTTTAAACGTTATGTACACTCCAGTACTCAAGTGTTTTAAGGGTATCCGTTTATTGGCATGTGTTTGTACGGAATTGTCGTACGATTGTCAATAACGGCCCACACAACGCTGTTGCCGACAGTACTATGTACAATTGTACATTCGCAATGAAAATATTAAACGTGATTTCAGTACAGTCGGGCCGTCACGTTTTTCCGGCTTCAATTGTATTTGCGTATTTTTGATTAAATAATTCGTTTTTGTAATATTTGATTGCAGTTTTTATTGTTATTATTTAATTATTATGATTTATTTGGGTATTATACTAATTATAAAAATCATAATTCTATTTTGTGCGTCCATTGAATTTTCAAAAAATATTAGACGTGTACTCGTATTTTTGTCATTTCAAATCGTAAAAAAAATTATAAAGATGTTGGTGGCGTCACGTCCCTGGTAAAAAGTGTTGAACGTAGTGACGTCACGCGAGTTTTCAATACACTGTATCGTTTTAACTTTTTATTTACGTGAAAAAAGAAAAATATACGTGTCCAATATTTTTTGGAAATCAAGACAGCATAATGCGATCTTTCTATTGAACGATACGGATGAAAAAACCAACTGTAGTAGTATTTCAATTAAACCTAGCGTTTTTTTTAAATGCTTCTAAAAGCTATGGAAACTTTGCGTTGTTTCAAAACGACTGATGTGTTTTCATAAATAACTGGGTTGCGAAGTAAAAATTTACAACGACGTTCATATTTTAAATTTATAGCTGTTCCTATGTATATTTTTATGGAACACACTTGCTGATAGGCGTGATTAATACGCGGAAGTGCATAATTTGAAATGTACCTATATTAACGTGATGCTTTTAATTTCATTTCCATATGAAAAACTACAAGTATTACTGACGTCGTCTGCGTCAATATTTATGCAAAGGCATCGAGAAATTATTATTATTATTATTTTTGAAGAAAATCTGTTAGGCTACCTTCATTTAGGGAAAGTAAATTAGAGATTTTCTGTTTGAAATGCTTGTAATTTTTTTTTTTAATTTCTCTCCAAGGTTTCTGTTGAATACAACTTTATTAGGAGAAGACCTACCCAACCCAATCAACTTGTTCTTTTTATTATAGAACTGGCCAGTTAAAAATCATTGTTACACTAGTCGCAACCGTATAAATGAAGCCATTACGATGGTCCTACTCCCCTTAGTAGCAGCTGACTCGAGTTCTAAAACTTACATTATGAGTTTCATTGGTGTCGAGCATTGCGGTAGAAAAATCAGAGCCAATTGTGACCAGACGTTCGGAACCTAGGTATAGTTACAGTTATTTTAAAAGTAGTGGAAGTGTGTTAGTTGTTCATGTTAACAAAGAAACGTCAAGAGTTGAAGACGAGTTATTGCCAAAGTGACACTATCAGGCACTGCAAAAGTGCAAAAGTTTGTCTAGTTAAGTGAATGTAAAATTAAAGGTAAAAAAAAAAACATTTTATAGTAAAGATATTAAAATAAATAATAAATCATTTATTTGCGTAAAACATTCTGTAAAATACAAGAAGGTGCAAACATGTTTTGCTATGTTTTAGCACGCATTTTTTTTTTGACAAACCACCTATTATAATAATAAAACTAGTCAACATTTAGTCAGTACCTTATAATATTTATGTTCACTTAACTAAACACTAAACTTGAAACGACACAAAATTAGCTCACTGTTACTGAACAGTGAGCTAATTTTGTGTCATGTTTCAGGGTTAATTTTATAATAAATTTATTTTCTAAAGTATGTAATTTCCTTTCCGGTCTGAGGAATTACCAATGGATTTAGTGTCCTGTATCTTATATTAGAACTAATCCGTAGTACTGCCGTTTCTGGATGAAGTGGTATTTTTGAAAACTTCTCTGTTATGTAAGAAGTTAGTAAGTGGTGTCTGCTTGTAATCGCCCCCCGAGGTCCGTCACGTCCATTAGTTGACTGCACGGATAAGACTAAGCAGCACTTACAGATAATTTTGAATAATTGTTACTGCGCGCCCTATGCTCCAGAGATAAGCAAAAAGTTCTAAATACGAAAAATAAAATGCGCTTATTTAGTTTATGGTACGAACCAGTACGAACAGTATAAATGATGACCGTTTTATTAGTTGTTGGATTTCGTTTTTTAGTTAAATTACGGGACAATTTTTTTTTTAAGTTTGTACCTAACTATTTATTTATCGTCTGAAAATCATAATGTTATTCAACTAGCTAAAAATTTAGCAAAGTCATCGTAGTAAGTTATAATCAAAAAGGTAAAGCTATGCTGCGTATTCAGGTAGAAAGTATTCGTAAATTATGTTATACTATTATTTCTTGTCTGGAAAACAAAGAGAAACTAAATCGAGCGATGGCGCGAATAACTGACACGCGGACGTGTACAGGTGCGCGCTTCGTTATTAAATGCAGTAGTAGGTATACGGGTAGGTCTGTATGTTTGTATGTTTATGTAACTCATAAACAGTTGGATATACATATGTTAGGGACACCAAAGTTGAATGGTTTATTTAGAAGAAATCGGAAGTAATACTAACTTGGTTAAGTCCTTAGCGTCAAAAAATTACTAAGTTGTCGAAAAATCATGACGGTTTAATATAGATAGATCTCTCTCTGGTGGTATTCCATTTCTCAATAGACCGAGATTGTGACCATACCGCATAAAACATTTTAGTTTTAGGGTTCCGTACGTCCGAAAAAAAAACGGAATCCTTATAGGATCACTCGTGTGTCCGTCTCTCCGTCCGTCACAGTCAATTATCTCCAAATCTACTAGACCGATTAAGTTGAAATTCGGTAGACATATCAATTTCCGTGACCCAAACGCAGAGGTGTGACGTGAATAAATGGAATCTGAATTTCTGGGGGTAAGGTGGAAAATTAAAAAAAAATGAAAATTCATCGTGTGACATATTAAATTGATAGTCTTGTTTTGAAGATCTTCAATGTATTTTTTTGGAATTTTAAAATTAATCATTTCCAAATTATTCCAGAAAATAGACGAAAATTGATGATGATTGATTAGTATAGATTATAAACTATTTTTTCTAAATTAGACACGGATATATTGGAAACTGTTGAATTTGGACAGGATTTATACTATAAAAACCGATTTGTTCATAATAGGTCGAGAAATTATAATACTGTACAGATTTATTACAATCTTACTGTGTCTGCAATTTCCCGGTGACATTATAAAAGTAGGAACTAAAGCAATTCAACAACATGATTCAATTCATTCAATAGAATATCCTCTAAAAGCGAAACAAACATAAATAAAGTTGAAAATCCAAATCAAACATTAAAATGGAACATAACTAGATTTTCTGAATTTCATGAAGGCTCCAAATGGAAGACCATTTTAATATTAAATGAGGGGTTGCAATTTGCAATTATTAAAGTATTATTTCATAGAACGTCAGTCAGTTGTAGAAGGCAAATTTCCATTTTGATTGGATAACTAAAGCCTGGGACAGCTAGATTAGGTTTTACTTGTTAGCATCAGCGTTTTAAAACTTTTGTTATTTGCATATATTATAAATTTAAAACATTATTCATAAATTATGTTTCATCTATGTTCTACTAAGTTAGGTATCATTTAAGAAAATAACGAAGTCAACGTTATTAAAGTCTGCTTCGTACCTACTTGTGATTTTCAGCTGAAACCTTTTCAAGTTTGAATACATCTGTTTTATATGGAGTCTGTAGTCAATATTTTCATGTTTCTGACTATACGTAACGAATGTCAAATGTCAGAACCAACACCTTAACATGCCTTCTGAGGTGCCGAAGAATCTCGGTATGTTATGACGATCACCTATTCGGAGACTGTTCCGGCAAGCGTTGCTTAGCTTCAAAGATCGTCCGTTTTAATTACTCACTATTTTAATTTTCTAAAAGTAATTAAGACACCAATAAAGTGAGATATTAAAGCCGTAATAATTTCCAAAACTTAATGCTAAAATCAAGTTATTGTTTAGTCGACATAATAACCCAGAAAGCAAACAGTACCAACAAATACTTTTCTGCAAAAATAAAATTCATTCAACAAACACATTAATGCTGAAACAGCTTTCCACAGTTCATCCTTATTTCTTTTATGACTTTATTCATCGCTACACGGTGATTATAAATTCTCGAAAAAACAAAACATGGCGTTTCTTTGTTTGCGGCAAATATTCACAGGAAATGTTGGGTGGTTTTATTGTTTTATATCAGCAGATTAAACCGAATAAATTAAATATTAAAATATTTTACGCAATGTAAGCTCTAACAGGTTATTTATTTACTGGTTTCTCCTGTAAAATGTTTATGCAGCTTTTTCTTCGCAGGTAGAAAAAACTCACTAATCATGGGGTTTTTTTTTAACAAGCTTTATAGATGTAATAGGCAATGTTTAAAGGCAATCAACTAAGCGTCAGCCACGTATTAAGAGCGTATACGCCGTACGGCATTTCATACAAATTTTCAAGTTCTTATTTACCGAAATGACTAATTCGATTTTAATGAAACTTTACACACATAGGCAGGATACAGTTAAATTTCCAGTTATCTTTTTTTAAATAAGACATTTCGAAAAGGTTTTAACTAATACACTGAACTTCACACATATAAGCAGGATTGCTTATATGTGTGAAGTTTCATTAAAATCAGTTCAGTCATTTCGCAAAATAGTGACTTGAAAATTTGTATGAAATGATATCGTGCAGCAGTTTCAGTTTTTATTTTAAATAACCTTGTCATCCTAGGCGCTCGGGAAACCTGATGAACATTTCCTTTTGGTCACAGGAATATTGAAAAAAAAAAAACATTTGATAGCAATTGAAAGTCGACTTCCTTCTTTCATGATGTACATGTCTGTGCAAAAAAAAAAACTTCTAAACAGTCAAATGTCAAAGGTAACAGGTAAGGGGATATAAATATGAACAGAAGGGCACTCGGGCTGTGCAATAATGTCGCCAGTGACGCGTGAATGTGAATCACTCGTCCCTTAGTTCATCCTTCACTCCGTTCATGTGTGTCACGCGAGCCTCACATCACTCACTCCATTCCATTCAGAGCCCGCGACTCGTTCACGCGAAACGCATTTACCATTTTTATGAATCGGATGATTTTGATGTGCGGAATATGAGTGAAGAAAATCTACCATCAAATATTTGCCGTCGTTCGTCGCAAAATGGTGCACAGATTTACGGAAGCCGTTCGCAATGTTGTTGGACGTTTTGACATTGACATAAACACACAAAGACCGCGTTTTCAAGTTTCTGTTATGCAAAAAGCTCATGAAAGTGCAAAGTTTGTTGAGGAAACTAAAATAACTGAGTAGATAACTTAAGTTATTCGTCAGGATGTCGTTAAAAGCTTTAACAAAGAAATTATAACTTTAGCAGAAGAATTTAATAGGTCAAGTTAGACTTGCCTAACTTTACCGCAAATTATCTTCAAAATGTATTTGACACTTAAGATTCTTTAGATACGTAATGACTCACTTTAATGGGACTGGTCGTTAGATATTACAGTAATGTTGAAAGTGCCAAATACCAGTGCTGTAGATACTTACACAATGATGGAAATGGCTTGTGGAACAGCAGCTGAATAATGTCCGAGGTACTCGCTCTCTGAAAATTGATTCATCGGTAAAGTAATAGCAAAACTAGACTGAAAATTTGTCGGTTGTATTTATTTAATAAAGTTTTTTTGTTGTTGTTTTACAATCCTGTACAATATATCCAAGAAAATAGCAACAAAGCATGAACATCTTGCCCACAACTGCTTATTCCAAAGGAACATAAACTACCAAACACGTCCAGTTTATACGTCTGTGACGAGCATGTTTGGTGACTCATGACCTTTCAGCTGCACTGGGTCAATGCAACACTGTAGTTCACGATACGTATGCCCCAGTTACCAAGTGCCTGCACATATTTGTACACGACCTAGCTTTTACTGCTCTATTCTTGTCTGCTTGATACACTGTCAACTAACTTTTTTTATGTTTGGAATACAATGTTTGATTTATTAGAAAGCTTTCAGGCGGTGGAAGAAGTCGAGAATTTGACCAACTTAAATTAAAAAGTAATTTAATTTTTTTAAGAGCAGAATTAATCAAATAATAGATTAGATAGAGATAAACGAGAATATAAAGCGGTAAAATTAATAGCAAAGACCGTTCTGCATTCTAATAAGGGCTTATTTGTAGCACTCAAAGTATATTTTTAACATGCTATAGCTATTGAATGAATTTCCCAAAACAGTAGCAAAAAACCCCAACCAAACACTGCCCTAGTTTATGAGAGGCTGATCAAATCTCTGATAAATAGCTTGCTGTCTCGAATGATCTGTTGTTATTGGCTAAAGGCACACCAGCCAACGAAATCACTTGGCGGGAGATTAAATAGAACAACCTTTCAGACACCGAAATAAAACTGACAACTTTTTGATCGTGACAAGCGTTTGCTACAAAACCAAGCGACAATCAACTTCCGTTTATATGCCAACCAAATGGGATTTGACTTAAAACGCTTTCACGCTTCATAGCGTTTGAGGGATTTTATTGAATATTGAATGGCATGTTGCCGCTTTAGTACAGTGCTAGGCGTCAATATGACATACCAAGCGAGAAAAGAGACTGTTACAACAGTAATATTTTCTAGATTTCCTACCTACGGGGAGAACATGGGATTTTGTCCTGGGCTTCTTATGTTCTGTTTTTTTCTCAATAGATCGAAACAATACACTTTTTTGTAGGTACACCGTAACAAATAGCAATTTGATCCTCCCTTCCCCTAGGAAAGAAAACAATCTAAATCCGTCTCAGTTATTAGGTGGTGTTAACAATTGACTTCTGTATCTCGATTTTAATTGTAGATTTTATTGGTTTCACAACAATTTAAATCGTGTTGGAATGACAAATTTATAAAAATAGCAGACTTGAGGCTCAGGTCTATTTTCTCAGCCACCATATAGGGTTATGTTGCAAATCTGAAACTTTTACGTTGTAAATATTTGACCTGTGCTGCCACCTATACTTCCTGCACCCTCCGTTTAGGGGAACGTGCATGAAGTACGTGACGTTTTAGTTGTGAATGGCCGACAGAGACAGACAGACGGACTAAGGAGTAATCCTATAAGCGTTCCGTTTTTACCTTTTGAGGTAAGGAATCCTAAAAACGTAGTCCGCCGGTATCAGAAGTAGAGTTCAAGCTACCGTAAGGCTTCAGAGTCAGAACGTCCTCACGGCCTCAGGAGAACTGCTGCTTTCTGTCAGCCGTTGATCTAATCTCTTTCGCTTTGACCGACGATCGTCAAAACTTTTTCCATCAAGACTTTGGCGGTAACAAAATTCGGCAAAATGTCTAAAAAAAATTCGCCATAACATATTATCGACTAACCTAAACATGATTTCATAACTGTTGTCATAATTATAATGTGATTTCAAAGTATGAAATCTTACACTATAATAGGGTAGTTAAGTAACTAAAAAAATCTGATTAGTCCGTCAGATAGATTTCCAAAAAATATTGGAAACGTATTTTTTCATTTTTCACATAAACAAAAATATAGAGACGATACAGTACGTTGAAAACTCGTGTGACGTCACTACCCGCTACAATTTTTACCGGGCCGTGACGTCACACGCTCCCACTCCTGATCTTTAATGCTTTTTATCTTCGTCAGTTTTTATAGATTTGATAAAGGAAAAAATACGTGTCCAATATTTTTTTATAATCTAACTAACTGACTAATTAGAATCATATTTTTTAAATCAGGAAACATCCCTATTATGACAACCACAGAAATCTTAATAATAAGGCATTGCCTTATTATTAAGATTTCTGTGATGACAACAGTTCCCTAGCTCAACATAACATTTCAGATACGATGCAGGTTTGCTGATATTTCATGTGTTTTGCATACCGAATACCGATTCGCTAATCAAAATTGCAATTAGGCCAAGGTGAAATGCAAATGTGTCGGAATCAAACATTGTCATCCACCCAATAATATATTTATGCCTTATTAACATGATTGCAATCCTATTCGAGTGTAATTTGAAGTTTTGCATTGTTTCTTTATCACATTTTTATATACTAAATGACATTCACCATTCATCGTTATATCATATCGTCGGGCTAGACTCATCTTGTGTGTAAAATCAAGGGTTCCGTATCATAATCCGCAAAAGTCACGTTTCTTGTTTGATACATAAATAAAATATTAAAACAGTTTTTATGTGGGGACACACGGTGTTAATATCACATTTATTTTAGGCCCCTCGCCCACGGCGACTTTTTGTAGCGATGCAGTTAGCAAACGCGCGACTGCATCTCTTCTAACGCGTGTTAGTCGCATTTGCAATGCGCTACTAACGCGCTACTGCATCGCGATTGTATCGATACACATTTGCAACGCGCTACTGCATCGCGATTGTATTGATACAAACGCGCGACAGCGTCGGACGTGACAAATGTTGCCTCTATGGAGTCCATCTTGCAACTGTACTGATTCAAGGTTATTTTTGTGTCGTAACTGCATCCCGACCGAATCGCGTTTGTATTGCGACCGAATCGCGTTTATATCGCGACCGAATCGCGTTTGTATCGCGACCGAATCGCGTTTGTATCGCGACCGAATCGCGTTTGCATCGCGACTGAATCTGGTCCCGTGGGCGAGGGCACATAGCTAGCGACAGCTTCGCGTCTGTATCGATGCCTACACGCGACAGCATCGCGACTGCATCGCTACAAAAAGTCGCCGTGGGCGAGGGGCCTTATCTTTATCATTTCTGTTTTTGTAGCGGTACTTGAAATAAACACTGTGGAAACATCAAATACCTGCCTATTACGGTTTATGAGATACAGCCCGCTGATAAACGGGCCGACGGACAGCGGTGGCTTAGTAATAGGGTTTCTTTGGTTGCCTTCTGGGTACGGGACCCTAATAAAAGCCATACAAAATATTAACGTGTTGATTTCTATATTATATTGATTGATTGATCGATCTGTTTGTAACTAAAAAAAGATCTTAGAAAGGATCTGTTTTTTCATAAGGACGTTCGGAACTCTAATTAAAACACACACACTAAGGCCTTGCACAGAATTAAGCTACAAGGTCTGCAAGGTCTGCCATATTATTTATTTATTTAACATCTTAAAATTATCTTTACAGGTTGACGTACATACAGGTTACCAAACATACCTACTGAGATCAGAACATGACTATAATTGGTAAACATATTAACATAAACTACCATTTCAAGAAAAAGTAAGGATGGACATAACAGTGGATTATATAGAAAGCATTATTTAAAAATCGTTAGTAAGCATTTGATTGGTCAGTTCTAACTTAATGTATTGAAAAACCAGTGTCGTTTCTGTTGTGCGCACTGTCTTAGTCATCAGAATGAATAATAAACATTTGTCATCGTTTCGCCGGCTACATGAGTTGCAAGTTTTAAGCGGATACACGTATAAATGTGGTCATAATTCATCGTGTAACTACATTCCCTCTCACACTCGAGTTTAGCTATTTGAAAACCGAGTTAGTTTTCGCATTCCCTATAGATGTTTTCTTTTCACATATTCTGTTTTATAAAAAGTGAGCCAAGGTCCAAAATAAAAATATGCAGGAAATTATCTATACTAATATTACATATATCTATATTTCTATACTGTAATATTATAAAATTGGAGAGTTTGTTTCGTTAAACACGCTGATCTTAGGAACAACTGGTTTGAATTGAAAAAAAAATCTTTTAATGTTGGATAGCCCATTTATTGAGGCCTTCCTTATTATTTCTATTGGTTGTGCGTGATGTTATATAGCCTATAAAGGCTATAGGCTATCGCTACGGCCAATAGGACTGGTGTAACAATGAAAAATGTTCCAAAGACGGTTTTTTTTTCTCCTTTTTATGTGAGGTAGACGAATGTCAGTCAGCTTGTTGCTTAGTAAAATTATTTATCATCATTCTTTTGTATCACTTCAATGCGGGAAATATGCACAACTCACACTGGCTAGTTTATTTACCGAAATCCACGCTTGTTTCAAGCGAACAGCTAGTACCTACCTTAGTAGACAGGTATTATCTGAACCAAAACACTTTTATTTTATACATTAACTAACATTGCAATTCTGAACCACCATTACTTTCTCTATACTTGCTATAATAATAATATCTTAGTTTTAGTTGATTTGTAGGCACTATAAATGTATGGAAAATCTTGGTTAGACACCAATAATATTATAAGATTTTCAATGCATTACAAATTTACAAAAAAAATAAAAAATAAACAGTAACCGTTTAAATTTTTTAAATGTACACTTTTGTAAACGTTTTATTTGAATAAAATAAAATATTTTCTGATTCATTTTGTTGCGTGATTCAAGGAAGTTGAATCGTTACTCCGGGACGTGTTGCGCTTCACTCAGCGTGTTTCTGGTTGTGGCTACTGCTGCTTTTAGCGCTTGGAGTTCCATGCTCAAAAACTACGCTTGGCTCAGCCCTTAAGATTTAAAATCTAACAACGCTTCTTTATTTAGGCATTTATTAATTGAGTGATACCATTAAGGATTCACACACTGTTGTGAAAATAGGCAATAGTGTTACCTACATCCAAAACTGTATAGTAATATGAAAAACCCAACAGTCGATGCTCGTAGATTCGTTAATCTAACTTAACTTTAATAAAACGCGGTCGAAAATGGAGTGATATGTTGCGGAATTTCTTCGAAAGAGTCACCGCGGCCCTGGAACGCAAAGGGCACAAGATGGACCACGGGTGGGTTTTAGTCAGTAAGAGTCTGACACTCCCTTCCTCTCCGCCCAGAGCGGGAGAAGTCATTCGATAATTTCCCATCCAGAAAAAAAGGATGGACTGATACGAAGTAGGTATAAAGACTTTCTCAGAACTCGTGCTCACGTATTATACCGTCGACCACAATATACACACAATAGGGTCAAACTTAGTCCAAACATTGCGTAAGTAGCGTTTATCGTTTAACTAACCCTTTAAACTTAACATAACATAATGCCTGAATTCTCAGAAAGGTTTGGCAGAGGTACCTACAGAGGGTATACTCACGTATTGCTGGTTGTGTTAAGTCTCATGAAATAGGGGCTAGCATTTTGCCACCAACTGACGCACAAATTCCAGATGAGAAAGCCGATACTTTGTTCGAACCGGGAATCAAACTCAGGACCATATGTTCAGCAGCGCTTTCAGCCACTAGACCTGTCAGTTTTTTACAGCCGATGTATTATTAATGAGAAAGTAATTCAATGAGCGTGGATATCGCACAATGGGTGACAAATAGTGGGCGCTTTTAACAAACAATGATGAAAATAATTTAATGTGTATGATTAATAACTCCCAAGTTTCATATTTGATGGTCGGCTATGTAATACAGTTTTGTCGACTAGCCTTTTCCCCGCGCCTTCGTTCAATATACACACACATGCCACAGGAACTGTTATTTTTTTCGGGAAAACAAAACTAAGCGTTAGTATAGTATGCCTTATGTAAATTAAATAATAATTCTTATAATCGGATGAGCATTATCAGAGCTTACTTCTTAGTTACAAAGAAACGAAGAATGATGAAAAATGCTCAAATATAAAAAGCCTATCAAATATCAGAACAGGCCGGACGCCGTCTAATTTGGCCGGACACTCGACCAACAAGCCTGACTGTGTCGGACTTTATCCGGAGGCCTAGCAACGCTAGTTGGGAAGCTACACCGACCCCGGGTGACATAGGCTATATGTTTTCCTCATGTTCCCACAGGAACGAGAACTACGCGGATGAAACCACGGGTTACTGCTAATTATAAAATACGACAAGATTTATTTTTTGTAATATATTTGACTTTTTAAAAGGGATATTAATAATAACAACTACTACTTAAACACAGTATCGTGACCTATAGGTACTTTTCGTTTAGTCACGAGTATGTACCGGCTCTAAGTGATCGGCGTTTCAGCCGCTTTCGTTCAAAATGCAGTGAGTTTTGTTCGAACAAAACTCCTTTCTTCTGCTTTTAAAACTCTAAAGTTGTCTCCATTCACTTCGTAGAGTTTGTCGTATAGTAACTAAACAAATAAATAATGAGTGTTAAGAAGTACAGAGTTGTCTCACGCCCGTTTAAATAAAAATAACTTGCTCCAACGACTGTACTAGTGCTGATGAAAAACTTTGTGGCTGCTGTTTAATGGATTTTAATTATTTAGTTTCATGTAATTTGGTTTGTTTAAGCCAATATTTAACGAGTATCTTAATAAGCGCTGTTAATGTGAATTTCTAATGAAAAAACTAAAAATGTGTTATTTTATTGCATTAGTAAAATATTGAACACTAGCTTACTCCAATGGCTTCGCCCCGAGCCCAGAAACACTCAACAATAGTGTAGCTTTCTACCAGTTACTGAATTTATGCAACCTAAAAATCTTCCAGAGATTTCTCTTTTCCCAACATAAATTAAGGTCAGTACATTATCTATTTTAATTTAATGTTGATATTGACTGTACCATTTTTTATATTTTGTGAAGTTTTTATCATTTTGTAACACTCGTTTGTGATCCTTAAATAAATAAACAGATAATAGAGTTTAACCCTTTACAAAAATATAGAACTATCCCAAAAAAGACATCTCATACCGCATCTACACAGACCTCGTAGCCCGTAGTCCGTAGCGCGTAGCCATTCGTAGCCACTCGTAGAAACTCGTAGCGTCAGTCAGCGCGTGCGGTCCGTGGAAGTCGGCCGTCGCCGCGGCGCTGTCTCGCGACTTTGAAGTCGACGCAACTTCACACTGAACATTTACGATTGATCACTTTTCGCAACTCCATTAAGTGTTAACTGTTTCATGGAATTCATTATGACACGTGCTTAAGGCAAGTACGAATTTTAGAGTTTTTGAAGCACTTTTGATTTGTTTTAAATTGAGAGAATTAGTTTTTATTTTTATCTAGGATGATTTTACTCTTCAGATTTATAGTAATAAAATCATACGGTACTAATAAAAATAGAGGTCAACTCTCCGCAGCCGTATGTGACCTCTGAACGGAAGGGAATCACTAAATTCTTAAGAGAGGAAATATTTTATCACACTTTACGGTGTTTATTCTTCGTCCATAAATGTTTCGTACGATTTTAGAAGATTTATAGTCCTATCAACAATATGGAATAAGACGCAGGAACATTATGAGAGTGGAACGTACTCATTACGTATTAATGCAGTTGATTAAAATATGTTTCTTTAGTTATACATTAATCGTCATAATGCTCACTTATATCCACCTTGAATTTACCACATGACCAATTCGTAAGATTCCAGTCATCAGTAGTATATTTCCATCATTTTGTGTATATCTACTTACATCATCATTCTTTGATGATAGACAAAACAATTGAGAAACGCAGTACTACATTAAAATTTCGAGCTCAGAATCCCGTTGGTGTTCCAAATACGAGTGTAACAAATGAATGTCGCATAATTTACGCATATACAAACCCCTAAGAAAACATTTCGGCTATCTTTTATTCACACCCAGAAAATATGTAAAATATTGTGTGAAGTACTCATAAAAACTGAGACGCAGCTGCGCTAAGAATCGGCTGATCTAAATCATTTCCCTTCTTTTAGGCTTGCGCAGTCGGGTAAACGTAGTCCCATGTTTTATGTATAGGTTAGGAAGTTACATAGCAGGATAAATTTTTGGTTTTATATTCAGACCATGATTGAACTGACTAGACATCGGGTTTCGTTAAAAACACTGGACGTGATCTCATTTGCGGATGAATGATTAGTTGGGATCAATCTTCTTTGCAATCCTGTTTTTGGTGAATTTGGAATTTTGTGGGGAGTGTGCTCTCATTGTTGTTAGTCTGTAAGATACCAAAAAGCCAATGTGGTCAATTGCTGAAGTAAACTTCTAAAAAAACTCAATACCGTTTTCAAACAAATCATTTATAAATATAGTCTAAACTACTTATAAATAAAGAAAATCTTATATTAGATCCTTACATATGAAATTGGCGTTTTGTTTGAATGTAAAATAGTAGTTTTTTTGTTTAAATATAATAATTAAACTAATCAAAGTACTAATTTAAATTAAACAAAGTATGTTTGCACTGTTATCTACGCAATTTTGCCCTCTCGTAAGTAGTTCATTGATCCCTTTACTAAAAAAATCATTGGGACGGGAATCAATAAAAAAAATTGAAGGCGGTTTGGACTACCCCATCGGAGTTGAATTTTTCCCTTGCAAGAAGTTATCCAACTTTCGAAAAAAAATGGTGATCTGTTAGAGCAAGGTCCAGAGAGTACGGTGGATCTAAGAAATTCCAGTTGAAGCTCCTTTGATTTGGTAGCCGTCTATTGTGCAGTGTGTGGTCTAGCGTTGTCCTGAAGCAGCAGTGGACTAGAGCGATTGTCCAGCCTCGGTTGTTTAGCAGCTAGCCTTCCATCATGGTTTGAAGTTGCTGACAATAGACATCTGCCGTAATCGTCAGGTCAGATATAAGAAAGCTGTAGTGAACGACACCGGCACTGATCCACTAAACACTTATAAGAAACTTTTTGAGTCAATTTTCGCTTGGGACATGATTTGGCTGGTGCGCCAGGGCTTAGCCATTGCAATGAGCGCTTCCAATTATTGTACAGGATCCATTTTTCATCACAGCTAATGATTCGATTTAAAATCCCTTCATTATTGTGGCGGTTAAGTAATTAAACGCAGCAGTCGACTCGCGTTTGTCGATTTGAGCTTTAGCGAAAAAGCTTGAAAGGAAGGTCAGGTTTTTCACCTTCCTTTCAAGCTTTTTAACCGACTTCCAGAAAAGGAGGAGGTTCTCAAGTCAATTGTATGTATATTTTTTTGTGTATTACCTCATAACTTTGTACTGGGTGACCCTATTTTGATGATTCTCTTTGTATTCGAAAGATGGTATTGATTGATATATGACGACTAGTATTCGAGTTATCCGTAATAATGCGTGTCCCTAATTTATGATGATTTGGAAGAGCATCTTAGTAGTTCAAGATGGTCCCTTTCTAGTTTAGAAATAGACACCATTAACCCTTCGAGCCATTTCTGCAGCACTGGTGCCACGGTGGCACTCGTACTAGTAATTAAATAACGCGAGATTTCAAGTTTTCCATTTTGTAAACTGAGTGACGCAAAGAAAAATCAAAAGAGGAAAAATACAAATGATCATGGTTTTCGAAACAAAAATGCCGAGTAAAAAGCCGTATAAACTTGAACTTGGAATTCCTAACTAAAGAGGAGTTACATATTTGAGATCAAAGTGGTCAGTGCGACAAAACGCCAATTTCATATGTAAGGACCTAATATTTCCTCTTCATCTTATCTGACAAAAGAGGCACAGTCGATAAATTAGATCTTAATTTTTATTATATTTTTAACCGACTTCAGTATTTGGATGTTTACATTTTAGTTCGATTTTCGACACCAACTTATATTGTTATTACCTAATTATAGTTATTTTTTAGTTACTTTGTAGTGTTTTTTATTTGGAAGTCGGCTATATTTGTTTTGTAAAAAAAAAAGAATTGACGACTCTGGACGGATTTTGAAAATTAATGTGATATAATATACACTAATATTATAAAGAGGAAAGATAATAAAAAATATATGTGGCGTGGATACAGAGCACAACACAAAGATTTGTATTTTTGTGAGTGTGTATGTTTGTAGCAAATAAACTCAAAAATTACTGTTCCGATTTCAAAAATTCTATCACCATTAGAAAGCTAGATTCACCCTAAGAAACAAGCTATATTTTATTCCCATATTCTCAAGGAAACGGGAACTACGCGGGTAAAACCGCGGAGCGCTGCTAGTCTAATATAAATCCGTCTCCCATTTCCGCACACGTCTCTCCTCTGCCATTGTGGGCCAGTTCTTGCAGTAAGAGTCAAGCTCATCTCTTGGTCTTCGCCGTGGTCTGCTCCTCAGTTGATCGTTGCATTGGCTATTTACCGCGACCCAATAATGACAGTGATGAGGTAGGTTATGGGGTAATCCACTTCATCACTGTCATTATTGGGTCGCGGTGTGATTGAGCCACTAGCTGGCGCCTGTACCGCAGCTTGTGTCGTGAACATTTATCACTAAAGATATGGCCTTAAACTTTGTCTTCTTCTTTTTCGTCAATCTCTCACTGCTGCGGATCGCGACTACACACAGCGCGTCTCCAAGTCTAGCGGTATTTTGCACTATGTACCAATCGGTACATATGCGGTGTACATATGCTTATCTTGCCAGTGGTCTGCCTTATTTTTTTTCCTTCAACCCGGCTAGTATCATCAGCAAAGGCTCTACCAGACTATACTCAGATAAAAATAAAAAATGTTCAAAAATAGCGTTTTCTCAACTCAACAGAGTTGAAACTCCCATTATGGACTCATTCGTTGTTCGGTTTGGTGCACCATGTATTTGTATTGAATTGAAATGGAAGGCAGTCATTTTCATCAACGAGAAATGCCAGTGACCACGCCTCTTGTATCAACAAAATCTCATTATATTCACGGTCGTATTTTGTAAGAACAAATATCGTATTTCAAACTAAGTTGTAAGCAAAACAAGAATTACATTTATCAGACGAACTGGCGATCGCAGTATATTTTCATTAACACGAAAGTGCTTTATTATTTTCTCCTTTCAACAGTAACCTTCAGTTGCTAATGGTGCCCTCGAGATAGATTGAGTTCCGTATTTTTAGCCAACCACATGGCTCACTCAATTATTTTAATTACATACAAACAAACAACACCACGTAACGACCTGCCATGGGATTACGAAACTAAAGGCACAAACTACATTTGCTCATTACTGGTATCTATGCTTTTCTGCAAAATCTCATCGTCAAACTCAAATCAGGAAATAAAGATAAAGTTCCAATTTAGCGGGTTAGTTGTGTACCACACAATCAATGGCAATACTCTTTATTTAGATAATTCAACAACATTCATTGTATTATTTAATTTGTTGATTAGAATCAGTTATGGATAAAAATATATAGACATGTGAAGCAACGTATAATATTAGGAATAATTCATCAGCTCCTAATAGAAACAGTTTTATGAAAGTAAAAAGTTAAACAACCCTCAAAACGCTGAACACTTCGTAGTGAAACTGGAAAGTGAATTCACTATGATTTCTGAGTTCTTAAAGGGAGGTACAGAGTTGCGAAGAAAAGTTCAGATATCTAGCGTCTATCTAGCTAATCAAGATACGTAGGTACGGACCGGGTTTCTCGACAAGAAAGTCTTGTCAAACACGGAGGCAATGTGTTAGGCTATACTTATCCATGCCTGTTAGATAGCGGGTTTTCGGGCATGCTTCTGTTGAACCTTGTTTTATCAAGGTCAACGGAAAGTTACTCTGTGCAAAAAAAAAAACTTTATTTTCTGACTTGCTCATTCCAATAAAATGTCTGAGGAATGGATACTTCGTAAGTCACAGTGTAAGACTGGTTCTTATGTTGCCATGGAGACAAAGAAAACAATACGAATAGGACTTATGACAATAAATAATTGTGATGAGACTTTTGTTATCGAAACAATGTAAACAATTATTGATGAATGTGAAACAACTCAGTTTTCTTCGTTTTATTTTTCTTGAATATTCGATATTCCTCGCTCTAAACCTTCTATGGAAAACTTCTAGTTATTTTATCCACCTACGTAGGTACCAATAAAAGAGAACCTATTTACGACTAGGCAGTCGTGTTGTAACCGAAAAAGGTAAAAACAAATATCCACTTTCCTTTAATAGCTATTAAAGAAAAGTGGATATTTCTTTTTAAACCCGTTAATTTTGTAGATGTCCCAAACCATAAGTCACGAATCTGATTAAATCTGAGAAATAATGAAAAAGTTAAAGTATCGGTGGTACGTGACTTTTTACTTTCGTCCATTAAAGCTGTTGGGGAGATTTACTTTTTCTTTTGAGGCGCGAATTTCATAGCAATTATTAATATCATGATCTAGTTCATTCCATTCGAGTAGTCGTTTTCAATTATTTTACCAATGTGTATCTGTGTCTCTGGCTTTAATTTATGTTTTGGCTAGTTCCAAAAATAAAACCTGACAAAACAATTGGATAATAAAACACGACAGAGAAACATAATATGAGTTTCTTAAATTAATCGATTGAATTAATTACCGCATCAACGGTTAAAGGGACATGCCATTGCCATATATTTCTCATTCTCACACCGTTGTACATTGATTAATACTACATATATGTATATACATCAGTCACTTTCAACTTGCCAATCAGACACTTCAAAAAATAGTTTAACAGAAGACATACTCCTTTTTTTTAAATAAGGAGTATTTCTGATCCCATGACCATCAGCATATAGAAGGGTTACCTCTTAAAGTACCACCCCGAAACTCCCTCTGTGCGACGCTTGGAAGGGCACATCCCTGGGGAAACAAGAAGACATACTCTTAGGAACACCGGCGCATCTCTGTCATTTACATTCAATGAATTGTGTCCAAAACGTTGACGTAACTGATCGGCGACTTCACGATAAAGTGACTGATGTGCGTAAACCATAAATGCACTGAATCATTGCGCAAAAACATACCTACCAAACAATATTTAATTGGTACATAATCGGAAGCCAAAAGTACTTTAGTTTACTAAACTACTCCGTTAAATTGTAGCAGTGTACTCGTTCCTAACTCAGTTAAACTGAGTTTAACTACCGAGGTTGACACCAATTTGAACTGTAGTTTAGCCGCTGTGTAACCTAATGCGGCGCCCATTACTAATGCATCGATGCAATGAGGCACAAATTATTGCTCGTATTCTTCATGAGTAATTGAGTAGGCTAGGCGCTGTGTGTTTAGCCTAGTAACGGCTCGGTGAATAATAAAGCAATTACTACTTGTATTAACTGCACTACCATTTTGTATTGAAAATAAGCGTTTGAACTACTTTAATAAGCTTTTAGCAAAGAACGGTGATTCTAAACGTAAAGAAAATGTGAAAATTGTAGTATTAATGTAGGTAATTAAAAATGGATACACATGTTACCAGAAAATTGCAGACTCCGTAGTAAATTGTAATAAATCTTTATTAGATTGTAATTTCTCGACATATTATAAAAATAAACTATTTACATAATAAAAAAGTTATTTGGATTGCCGACCGCAGTTGACCTCCTCCTCCTCTAGCATTACATCTTCGCAGAAGGAGGTGACCGCTTCTCATGCCTCCTCGCTCCGGACCGTGGATTGCGCGATTTGCCGCGGCAGGGAAGTTTCGCCTCGAGCCATTGATCTTGCGCTTGTTACTCCTATCTCCCCCGACGTGTCGGATTGCCTTCCCATTGGCCTATGAGACTAAAATAACAGAGAGAACATTGTATTTGCGCACACACTTGTCACACACATCTCCTCCGTACTTGGCTAAAATGACATTGGGAATTATGAATATGACACAAACCAGTACCGCATCCTTAACAACTTTGACTTTATTTACTGTTGGTTTCCACAAAGCGATCCGTCTCTAATACGTACTATAAATCTATTCCGGACTAGGTATTTCTTGAGAAACCTAGTATCTTGTCTACACTTAAATGACAAATAGTGTTGTGGCAATAAGAGGCTTAGCGGAGCGCAGCGAAGCTTGTAGATGAAGTGGAAGGTCGGCCATATCCCTTACACGTACACATAACATGTACCACTGTTTGTGCAGTTTACTAAAGATTTTAGCGAATTTAAGCGAGACTTTATATGAAGTATCTTCATGAAAGCAGGTTTTTATTTCTTTCTCCTTTTGATTTTGTCTCTTGGAAATCACATTAAGCCATTGGTCCCGGTTGTCATTTGGAGATCTTTGACCGTCCTTGCGGATAGGCAGAAGTTAGGAAATGAGACAACGGTCTAGCAAAGAGATGTCGTGTTACCCAGTTGTTGCTCAATGTAGAATACTAGATTTTTAATGTACAGCCTGCACATAGTTATTTTAAATATTGTTAAGCAGATTCTAATAATGATTTTGTTGAAAAAAATAATTATTAAGAGTATGCTAATCAATGCTTCAGCTACTAATCTGGTAAAAATAAACTTATAAATAAGGTTGTATTCGTAATGTTTAAAACGTTAAATGAAAGTCATAAAATCTGTGTAATCATATTTTTATTATTAACACGAAACCTTAAACAACGCTTTTGATTCATATCGTGAACGTCTAGTTTCGCACCATTAAATAAAATCTCGGCGTTAATTTAAAATTAATTTATTTTGAGCAAAGTAAAGCGAAAATCATAAGAACAGTTAATTTTCCGTCGCTTTATATTATTTTATGTTTAAGATTTCCCCGACATGCGACATCAAGATTATTAATTGCTTTAGTAGCTATAGTATAACGTGCTATTATCACAATAGTTAATCGTAGAACACTAACGGTTGGCGTTGTTATTGTTTTGAGAGTAATCAGTGTCGTCAGGCTAATGCCACGTAAGGTACGTATAGTGTCCTATTATAGGCTGTAACCAACTTGTTTAAAAATAATTTTAAATATTTTTCGACAATCCTATCTACCTTCTGCCCTGTTTTGTAAATGTGAAAGACTGTTACTTAATTACGGATGAATAACTTTAGATCAAAACTATAAAGCGGGTAGATTGTAACCTCGAATAGAAACCTAAGATAATTTTAGTATCGGTACGTCCTCTTAGAATAATTGTTATGATCCACGCGTGCTTTGTGTGTAATCCGTGGGTGCTGAACCGTACACATGAATGCGCTGGCACTGCTTCTCCGCAAAAGACATTGCGCGTTAGGGTAACGCTTGGTTCACAACACGCATTACAGAGCCGGTCACTCTATAGTGACCCGCTTTGTAATGCGGCGTTTTGCGTTACCCCGTGGTAGGTAGTATGCCATGCTTATTTTTTTTAATGGAGTTCCTTTGCCATCTAAGCGGTGCACTGCTGGAAGACCGTCCACGCGGCAGGCGATCTCACTGCCTCTCTGAACGACGCACTGCAAACTGACAAATCCGCTTCACAGTTTCCACTCTCTGCGGCGATGAGCGGCGTCGTGTGACAACCGCCTTATACACAACAAATACGTTCCAAAATGAGGGCAGAGAAAAATTCTAATATTTCTTTCTTTTTCGGTTGTTTTCAAATGTCTCGTTCTAAATAATTGTTACCGTAAACGGATATTTAATTAGAACAATTCGTTTTATGCGCCGTAATTGCTTTATTTTGCGCATTTGGCGTTAAATAAAACCTTCATTACCCTTTTATTATGAAAGATTTTCATGCTCAGTTAGGGGTTTTCTTGATTTGCTTATAATTAAAAGATATTCACGTTAAAATGTTGTATTGCGAAACCAATGTAGTGAAGGTTGGCACATTACAGTTGGCGCATGTTCTTGCATACTCGTATATTATATATTGTATACATTATTAATTTATCGACGTAGAAAATACATTGTCTATGAAAACCATTTTAAAGAGACACACTACAACAAAATGCACTATAGCAAAAACACAACAGAACACCACAACACATACAATAACACAACAAATATTTTTGAAACTTTACTATTTACTCTATACAAATTAAAAATCCGTCAGCAGTAACCATTGTCAAAAAGCTTGTCGCTTATGCTGATAGAATTTTATTTTTCTAGAAGTGTCCATTACTCAAAATCCAACTGTCGAAAGCCCTAAATATTAAGTATTTACCATGCGGCATTTTGGTTGAGTTTGTCCATTTTATACATTCTGAACTTCTTGACTTTTATAGTTATAACAGTTTACACATTTCCACCTATTGGAAAACCGTTTGGTGGTCAAAATCATGGGGGTCACTTGCGCATAAGTTATTTAAATATTGCTGAAACTTGTTTTCAAAATGGTCGCGCAACTTCTGCTCGATTGACATAATCTATAGCGACCTCGACGTTGTTTTCTTTAGTCCTTCACCAAGTATCGGCAAACTGAGAAATAAATTGAGACGACGCCGTTGTTTATTTACAGTATATTATCAAAGTCAAATTGAAATGTTTATATTTTTATTCAATCAATACTGGACTTTAGTTATCCAAATAAATATTGACTTAAGAAAGGTTGGTACAGTTTCTCATAATTTAATATTAGAAGTTAATTTTTTGAAGATCCCGTTGATGACTTCGATGTTATTTATGATAAGAATCTTGATTGAATTTTGTTTTGGAGACCCGTTTTTTCGAAAGGAATTTCAGTTTCCGCAAATTCGATGTTATACGACGCGCATAGGTAAAATATTTAGATAGATTGTTTAACGAAAATAACCCTTGAATATACGGGGCGTGCGTGTTGCCATAACGTCACGAGATAACCTGAAGTGAGTGGCACATTAACATATCTCGCGTCATTTATCCACGAGGGGGCGCCACAATTACTTTCGTGTAAAAGTATAAACGTAATTTTATTATCAGCTGCCCTTTAATAATAATGTTTTGAAAGCTCAAAGAAAAATGACTGAGCGGTTTCTTTTGAGTAAAATGGGTTAAAGAGGTGATTAAGCAATTCCGTGTTTTTAACGTAAGTACATATTTTAATGTGAAGTTTGCCTGATGTAATGTAGCCTGATTACATGAAAAGCCATAATGTATATATGTACCTACCAAAAAACTCAGATGTTCATTACATGTGTTGTTGTGTTTTGAACGATTTTAGGGTTGGTTCCATAATAATTGGTGTACATAATTATGAGTACAGTGACCCATTTTACAGTATTGCGTTAAATCTGTTACACAATGTAAAACGCTCGGTTAGGTGTAGAATCCAAAAGATATTTCTTTTTTTCATAAAATATTTCCAACCTAATTCAATCTACGGTACACGAAAGCTAACCAAAACTGTAGGCAGGTGCTTACATAAACCGGGAACAATTTGTATGAAAGGCGATCCGTTTATGTTGGCCGCTACAAAAGCCAGCTGACGATCTACTCATTTGCATCCACTGTCAAAACTCTCAGACCGGATCCCGCTTTTCGAATCCCGAAAATGTTCCTATAAATACAAAGAGATGCGAAGTAACGTTGAGATCCTACATAATCATTATGAATTCTACTTCAATGTTATAAATTTCAAATTCTATGTGGTCAGATAAATGTGAATGTTTGGATCACCTTAAGGGCTGAACCATGCGGGTAAACCATGGCAACAGTTTATACCGGTACATTTACTGGGACTAATAAGTACCTACCCGTAGACTAATCTTGACGTGAGTTCGTCGGTCCAGGTAGGTATTTTAGCTAGCTGTCCACTTGTGGAACACACACAATCAGAAATGTAATAAAAATATAAATATACATACAAAAAGCAGTGCTATTTAATATAACTGAATGATGCAAGAGGTGTCGTCATCTAGTGCCACATCATTGGGTTATGTACCCTGTCAGCCACGGTCGTCACCTAACTCTTGGAGCTATCGCGCACTCGCCGCATCACAGACGCTTATTGTGTGCGCATACTAGCGTAAAAACTCTTGCTTAGTAAATAAAAACAATAATTCTGTCTGGACTAAACTAAAAATAGAAAGCAAAAAATTAATAATCATATTGCCTATCATTACGAAAAACTTCTAAAGCGAAAGAGTGGCTGAAAATGAAGCTATCATAAACAAAAACACTCAGCCCTCAAAAGTTCTGACAGCGGCACTTAGGAATTCTATTTAACAAATGTAGGTTCAAATCCCTTAGCAGACTGACCGTTGTTCAGATATCATCTCGTTAGCAAACAATGTTAAATTTGCATAATTAGGTACTGTATCGCCATGATTTGGGATAAAGGAGGCCCTACTTAAGATTCTACAAGATTGTAAGCACGGGCTGTAAGAGTCGACTGGGGACTGGGAGTGAAGGATCGGTGTAAGCGATTGCCTGACTGTTTCCACTCATTTTTATTGCCATATCGTACCTTACTCTTCATTGATATGTGATTCGATTGGTGCTTTTGCTTGTAATCGGTATTTTGTACCAATATTTTTGTAAATAAAAGAGGGAAAAATGTTTATTTGGGACTCGCATAAGACAAATCTCAAAATAAAAAAAAACTAACGATACATTAACACTTACTAATCAGTATTGAAAACGTCATGATGTTTTATTTTATCGTTTCTACTCGAATCCCCTACGAGTGAAGCTATTATTTTATAAAAATGGTTTTTTTTTTGCAATTTTTCTTTAATCAAAATGTATTTATTTCTATCAGTCCTACGTTTAAATTTTCGAGAAAACTAATACATAAAAATGAATTGAGGAAAAAACGAGAATGCATCTCCCATCGTAAATATTAATTTGTACCCGCATATATTAATTGCAGCCTCAGCAAAAATAAGTCCTTTCTACAGCACCTTACCCTATTTGACAGTCGATGTGCACGACGCAGAGTTTATACATACATCGCCTTCCATTAGTAAATGGACTTTGATTGCACCCATGATACTGAGAAAACATGACACGTCTAGTAATTAACCCGACGCCCACCGTGACGCGTATCCATTATTGAAAAGAGGCTTTAACGGCCGAAACCAATAACCGATCTATCACATACTGGAGATAGAAAAACAAATGAAACAACAGAAAACCTATATAATTTTTCTGTTGTTTCATTTGTTTTTCTATCTCCAGTGTGTGATAGATCGGTTATTGGTTTCGGCCGTAAATCATCATTAGGAAGATCGTAGATAACATCTTCTTTTGTTTTGGTGGGTTACGTGTTTTGATGTAATGCGAGCTTTTAAGGTTATGGTGTGTACAAGACATTTGACTTTATCTAATCATTCTAGTAACCTACATGGGGCTTTTTCTTCTAAACACAAGTTAAACGTCGCATGGAGAGTGGTACATTTTGGTGAAATGGATAGCCAAAATCGCCACAAAGCACGAGTGCAAATAAGAAAAATAAAACAGACATGTGTGGCAATATACTGCATTGTGAATCTCAAATTAGTGCAAGAGCCAGCTATCAAAGTTTTACCAACACTGAATTTCATACGTATAAAAATGAATTAATTTTTCATGAAAGAAAAGCCAGTGCAAATAAGAAAAAGGTAAATTTTGACACCGAATACAACAAAAACATAACAAGGGCGAATAACGTGGGTATGTGGCTCATATATATTTTCACATTTTTTCTCCCATTTGCGAGAAAAGAAGATCATGAAAGGGTACTGACGACAAAAACGTGTTTACCATCCAAACGCTTGAAGATACAAACGTGTAGGTACACATGTTATATGAAATGGATGTAACACAGGACTTAAATAAATAAGTACTGCAGCCTTAGACTAAGTCTCATAATTATGTTGATACTTTTTTCAAATAAATTTAGTGACGCAAAGCACAAAGTTTGTGTATAATTAAATTTTTCGTGATTAAAGATAGACGGAAAGCCTAAAAACCTATAGTCAAACCTAAACAATAACATAAAAATAAAACAATGTCTTCCATCAGCACCGTTTGTTTTTAATACTCGCAAAAAATATTTTTGCTTTTGTCGTCAACGCAGGTAAATATTTGTCGCAGCCGTTTCGTGTTCTCATGAATTATTAACTGTACTGCATAAGCTTAGCTCGCGATATTTATTTAAGATTCTTCGGTATTACTTGGATAACTGATACAATACGTGGAACTGTTTACAAAAATTATTAAACGAGATTTGGGAATTAGTTCAATAGCCAGAATATTGCATAGCCAATATAGTATATACACAGTCAGAAATTGTTTTAAAGATGGTTGCTTAAAAACTTTTTATAAAAAAATACAACCGACTTTTACACAAAAAATAAAAAAAGTGCAAAATAACTTTAATTTCGGAACTCGGTGTTTGTGGTTGCTTTTTCGTTTTTTGAACACCGACTTCCGAAATTAAAGTTATTTTGCACTTTTTTTATTTTTTGTGTAAAAGTCGGTTGTATTTTTTTGTAAAAAGTTTTTTATTTTTCACTTTTTAGTGGTACCTACACCCCCTCCCCTCCCCCACCTAAACGAACCAATCACATTGGTGTAAAAAAAACGTACAGCTCCTTTGCAGAGTAAACTAAGAGGTCGTCAAAGTAGACAAAGTACATGTTTTTTTAGATTTTTCGAAAACCGCTTGGTTGATTTCGATAAAATTTTCATGGGACCATTTGGGAAGTATACCTACCCTTTCCAAAAAAAAAAAGAATTTTTCAAATCGGTTGACAAGCGACGGAGTTATGCGCGAACAAACAATAAAAAAAAAATAAAAAACATACAAACATCCGAATTGAGAACCTCCTCCTTTTTTAGAAGTCGGTTAAAAAGCAACTAACAGCAAAAAATAAAACATGAGGTCTTCACATGTGCAGGGAACATAGACTGCGGAGTGACGCCACACAAAACTGGCGATCGGAGCCATCCGAAAAACCCCCTCTTGCTTTTTTTTCTGGATGGGAAATCCTCACATGACTTCTCCCGCTGTGGGTGGAGCGGAAGGGAGTATCAGACTCTAACTTAAACCTCCTTCCGTCCTTTGCGTACCAGGGCCCCGGTGACTCTTTCGCACAAATTCGCAACCCTAGCAGGCACTGACTCTATGGGGTCCCGTCTTCTTTACACATCACATCTTCTTGAGACGCGCGTGAAACACGACACGCCGTTGATCCGAGCCTGCTGATAGCTTGCCATCCGCAGATCCGCACCTACGGTGGCCAGGAATCGCCCAGCGACTCTCGACGCCCGGGGCGTCTTCTCCATCCGCTGCGCAGCAATTTTTCGCGACAGAAGAGTTTCACCCTAGCGTAGCGCTTCCACGCACAATATCTAAACTTGCGCGAGGGTTCCCGCCGCAGGCCGGAGACCTATATGCGGTATGCGGCGGCCAGTTGGGCATGACCCTCTGGGACGCTTTCAGGTGGCGCGCAGAAAGTTGCTTCAGCGACAGCGCCCACACCGGGGATATTTACTTACCGGGGACTTTATGGGGATAAAGAGCCATTGGCGATAGAATCTCCGCATACAGCCTCCGGTAGGAGTCGTTTGGATCCCCTAGATTGGGCAAGAGCTGCTTGAAGGCAGCCCCAGCCTGCCCTAGTTTGGGAGCGAGCGTCGGAAATGTTCCGAAAACTGAGGAGATTATCTTGCGTACGACCGACCTGAGTGCGAAATCTGAATAGAGCTTTCCAAGTCGGCTACGGTAGCGCATTCCCAAGTGAGTGGTTCTCGGGTTGCAAGGAGCCTCCCCGAGCGTCGTACTCTTTGAACTTCTATTACGTCCTGTACCTACACCTTGGCTAATCTTTTCACCACGATGACATATTTAACAGCAACTAATGAAACCACACGTACATTCAATCGGCAAACGAAAGTTTGGTAATTACTGGTCTTTGAAACAGACAGGAAAATTGCCTTATAACTCCCAAAGGCCAATATCAGCAATATCAACTATAAACTATGTGATATTGAAAATTTCGGAAAATATACTACACAGACACGACACATGAGTTCACATCGCCGTCCCTCGAACCGCAAGGTGACGCCAAATAACGGCCAAAATTTCAAAATGGAATTTACTTCTCCCCACAGAGCGGCCGCAGGGTCGAACTTTGAGCGTGGCTCACGTCATGAAAAATGTTGCCTATCTTTTCTAATATTGCTGTATTTTTTAATCTATGCTTCCTTTTGAAATTGGAATCACAAAGTGGAACTAAAATCTCTCTGATACATAACAGTTCTTTTACTATATCTGTGTTTATCATTATTGCGGAACCTAATGTTAATTGCGATGATTCACTTCTAAGTGTCAGTCGAAGCAGAAAAACTCAAGTCAAGGACTACAAAAATGTAGCAGAAAATGTAATTTGATAAAAAATTTTAACTGTCGTTCTTAGGATAACAGTTAATTCAAAATATCATTTCTAAAAGAACTTTGCATACCTGAATTGATGATGAGCTTTTATATATTAGACTCCTATTTTTTAAGTAATATACTCTAATCGACTCTGTCAGATTGATTTGTTTGCGGTCACGACGATTGAATCGAGTGGAAAAGAGGAAAATATTTCTACTACTACAACCCTAATCACCCATTTAAATACAAATCAAGCTATGAAGATTAAAGGACACACGGTTTATGGGTCCTTCCCATGGACAGCAAACAAGATCGCACAAGTAATACGTGTAAATAGAGCTTAGTTTAAGACCGAATTCGGGTCAGCGTCAGATAACGGTCGAAAGTACAGAAAATATGGACCATTTATGAAAGTCCGTGGTCATGGATATCAGATCCAGTAATTTGGAAAGGATTGTGTTGATAAGGAAGGAATAAATAATGCTTATGACTGCTATAGATTGCTAAGGGAATTCTTATGATCAGCTTGACTGCTTTGGGCGTCTATAAGGAGGCTTATATTCGGGTTGAAAAGGTTTTGGACTGATTTTATAATAATGAATTCTGGACTATGGTGTCTACTGGTTACTTATGTATTAGAAGCATCAGTGGCGACACTAAAGTACATCCGGAATAGAGAACATCCGGCTTATCATAACAACAGAGAATGTGACTAAAAGGACTAGAAAAATAAAATTAAGAAGATTCACGGAACTTTCGTTGTTGCATTTTATTTTGGTACCTACCTACTATTATTAGGTGAGACATACATATATTGTAAAGTTTTGTAAGTTTATATTTTGACTAGGTTTTAGTTGTTTTTATCCATATTTACCAAAGCAAAGATAACTATAAATAAGAAATTGGTTGCATATTGGCCATGTGTCCTCAACGTCGCCAGGGAAATCTGGCGTCTAACCTAAAAACGAGATATTGCTAACATATGGAATAAGGTGGAGTAGTCAAAGAAATACATTTCATGTTTCCGAGAAAGATACCTACTTCGAATTATTTATCTGTTCCCACACATAAAAGTTTAACAATATAAGTTAATCTGGTACATAACACGACGTCACGTTTGTATTCCTCAAAAGGGTTGGGCAGAAGTATCTACAGGTGTTCCAGAAGTGCGTGGTCACATTAAAGAGTGGTGTTCTGTATCCGCTATCATCATCTGTCTAGCCTTTACACAACTATATTTGGATTGTCTTTGGTCTAACCGGATACAGTTGAATACCAGTATTTAACGAGGAGCGGCTTATTACCAGACCTCCACATCCCATTAACTGGGTAATAGGACAATTCGTAACGACTGAAAAAGATTTACAAATTAAAGCCTGGACCAACAGCTTAACGTGCTTTCGAGGCACGGAGGAAACTCGGTATGTTAAGATGGTCACCCATCCAATGACGAAGCTATGCAAGCATTGCTTAACCTTGGAGATCGTGCAGATATACAGCGATAATAATATCAAATAAAAAAATACTGACTTTTTCGAATGAGGCGGTCTGGTCGGCAGTCGCTTCACGTTAAATACTAGTATTTAGCTGAATTCGATATGCCTGGAACCCGACCCCAATACAATTGGGAAAAGGCTAGGCAGATGGTGATATTTTAGTTATAATGGGAAGCCATTCACCCACTGGCCACAAATCCAGATTCATGACTGTTAAGAAATTCCAGATAGAAAACCCACCCAGGATATCATCCATCCAGAATGATCCATGATCAGAAGTTGAACTGAACAATTTGCTCCGAAGAAATGTAATACGAATATAGGAGTCAAAACAATGCGAACCCTTATTAGTAATACATCGATAGCAAAACAATCAAAGGGATTATGTATTTACTCTTGGTACAAACCGGATTCGGTGTCGTAGATTACATGACACTCACACTTATCTGCTTAGATAATTATTTAGTTTGCAGGGGTAAGGGATGAAAACGTTTTGTTGTTCTACCTGTCGGCAACAATTTCATTGTGTTTTCTATTGTTTTGTAGGTATGATAAACATTGACAGCCTCATTCTTAGAACTATATTATGTATTAACCAAATGATTACTTATACTGATTGGAAGATTCTTTATTAGACCATTTGAGTAAGGTTGTAGGTACCTACTAGTATACAACTATAAAAGGCGAGTGTTATAATCCAAAGAACTTTTACTCTATAAAGAGTTAGTTGAAGCAGTTTGACCAAAAAATAGGAATACCGCTGCAAGAAGAACTTGTTATTAAAGAAAAAAAAAAAAAAAATTAAACCTTTATTTTGGAGAAGTCAGGTAAATTAATTCTAGTCTATGCTCCAAGCAAACCGTTCCATTCGCAAACGAATCAGCACAGTTCGATACATTCATTTATCTATGGCAAAGAGGTCAGAGGCGGTACTGGCGGAATTTTCTTTACACTCCGATGCTCGCTATTTCCGAGTCACGGGTCCTAAAAGTACTTAAATTGCACTACACACCTACTCGTACGTGTTAAGGTGAAGGCAGTGCTAAAGAATCACGTATACATAGGCTGAGCTGAATTTTAATTGAAAATTCCTGTTGTTATGGTAATCACAGGGCCGGTGGATTGCCCCAAAAATTCACGAAAATGCCCAGTAACAGCGGCCGGGAGTTAGCCATGATTTAAGGGAGAGCTTAAAATTGTTAGACAGAATTAAAGACAAAGCTTTTCGTTTTATGTAATTTAAATACCTTGGCCATGACCATGCTGTTGTATTGTGTTTGTTTCAAACAAACAAGTGGTGCATGGTTCAGTTAAAGCACAAATACTAAATAGTTTTCCTCATAGCAAGATAGCTACAAATTCTTTCTATAGTTACTAATATATAGTAAAGCTTTGCCCTATATCTCTCTTTAAGCGAGTCGTGTGAATATGAATATTATCATGTTTCAAACTTCATCTTACAATAAAAGTGATTATATCTACATCTACACTAATATTATAAAGAGGAAAGATTTGATTGTTTGTTTGCATTGAATAGGTTCCAAAACTACTTATTACGATTTGAAAAATTCTTTCGACATTGAGAAGCTACACTATCTCCGGTGAACATAGGCTATAGTATATCCCCATATTCCCACGGGAACGGGAACTTCGCGGGTGAAATCGCGGGGCGATGCTAGTTCAATATATAATCGCTTTTACCGTAAAAATAATTCTGCTCAGTATTCATTTTCACAGTAGGTACACCAAACCAAAATAAGGAACATCCGTTTAAAAACATAACCTACGTCTAAGGAACACTAAATTTAATTACAGCTAAGAATAAAAGACAGAAGAAAAGTAGCGTAAAGCGTAAGCTGCAGTCGCCAAAGCAAGGGACCGCTTTGCGATGAATGAAGTTGGGAAATACTAAACGAGATCTGTAGTCATCGAGTCTGGGGACATGTACTGATACCAGAACTTTTTATTGGTAACATTCTAGCACAGTTATGAAGGTCTTATTCTAGAAAGAATCTATACTTCTTGTCTTGTTTTAGAACAGGTCATGCTGGTGTAAAATTTAGCCAGTTCATCTTCAGGAAACCCATAGAAAATATTTCATAGGTCAAGCTGTTTACGGGTGGCATACATTATCTATCAAGCTTTGTTAGTAACAAAACGTCCTGTAGTTGGTATTTATGATTTTGCCTAGTTGCTAAATTCGACGAAATGTGATTTACTGCAGTCCATTCTGTCCATTCCATACATATTTTAAGAATGCATAAAGCTTGAAATTCTTATCTACACTTTCCCCTTAAAAACGCAGTCTTGAAACAAAGTTCTCCTCTTTCGCAACATGTTAGTGGCCAAGAAGGTCACATTTAGTGGGTCCGTCAAGCGGCGTACTTTAAACTAGATTAATGATCGGTCGTACCACGTTAAGCTGTCGGTCTCAGTCGACATTAGAGGCGTACGCCGTCAAAGCGTGGCGCGCCCGTAATGCCAGCTGATTACTTGGTCACGAGTAAGTGGGGAATTTTGGGATTACATTTAGTGAGAGCCGTCAAAGCTCTGGGCTGGTCTCTGAATCTACTTCTTTGTCTTTTGATTATATTCATGCATGAATGGGAGCAGTGGTGGCCGAGTGGTAACGGCCCCGACTTAAGAATTATAGGTCGCGGATTCAAACCCAGCCAGGCGCATTACTTTGTGTAATTAATATCATCACCACTGCTCTCAAAACGCTGAAGGAAAACACCGTGAGGAAACCGGCATGTCCTAGAACCAAAAATTCGAAGACATGTGACATTTACCAACCCGCACTGGGCCCGCGTGGTGGATTACGGCCCATTCCCTCTCCTAGAGAGGAGGCCTGTGTCCCAGCAGTGGGAACATTAAAAGGCTAATTATGCATGCATGAATGTTAATGGATAAACTTTTTGAAATCTGAAACGAATTATGCAGCTTTAGCCGATAGCGCAACAAAACTTAATGTCAACTAGCGCCACAGTAAAAAAAAAAAAAAAATTTTTCAAATTACTAGATAGTAATTTGAAAATATTTTTTTTTTTAATAGAATATATCTTCCCACATGTCATTCCTCTCAGAATGGCTGTGAAGTTTTAGGTTGGATTAAAGTATCATGATGAGCCAAAATATTTATGACTGCAGCAGTTTGATAAAAAGGGGACGTGTCTTAACTGCTTAAGCTGTCAGTTAGGCCAGTCACGACTATGAGCGATGAATATACGCAAAATGTGGGATTTAAATAAACGGCTTGTTTATCCATTAAACTATTTCCATCGCCAACTTGGAGTTGAAGCTTCCAGGTCGTGTGAAATAGACAAGAAGCTTTACACTTATTGTGTCATCTTTTATGTCGCCAGATCCGTGCTAAAACGTCGTATGTGTAGGAACATAAACTCGCGTGTAAAATAAATCGATCCGCTGTCGACAGAAGATTGGATTACACACTTTTCTCTGTTTACCCTCCAATATTTTTATATCTAACATTTTTATATTGTTCAAAATTTTATGCACTCTGTGCAAGATGAGCTCCCGAAGACAGTGTGCACCGTCTATGTTATTTGTTACATTTTTGCTTGGCTTACTGATGACTTGCAACTTTTTACGGGATTTTGAGTTTAGGTGGTTAAAAAAATATTATTTTTGGGGTTGGGTTAAGTGAGATGGATCGAGTCATGGATATGATGATAACAGATGATTGATTAATGTTAAAAAACAAATATGTATGTTGCTTACCTCTTCTGGATTTAAATCATTTCTCAGTAGGTATGTTGACTGTATTTTTGTTTCTGTAAAATGATTAAATTAAAAGTTGTTCGAATTGTTTACCAGCGCCATGAGGTAAATATCGATGAAGAGTTTTATAGTTAGTTCTTGCAAGGCGAATATTGCGAGGAAATAACTAATATTCCGGTTATGAGTGCCGGTTTTCCATCCAGAACATCTTTGTCAAAGTATTACCCATTCTTACAACTTCGCCAAAGAAGAATCTTAAAGTTTAAGAATATTCAATGAAAATTGTTACGTGTTTAAGTTACTTAGTACCCTAAGTTCAAAATTCTTTTTTTCTTCTCAATACAGACGCTGGGGTTTGAAGTACCTACTTAGGTATGCATATTGTAGAGCGAACCGAAGTGAGGTGAGGTGGGCAAAAATGAGATCCAAAAATAACTGTCATGCCAGAAGGTATTGCAAACTTATTTTCATCTACCCATACAAGGTAATCGTCTACTTTACGAATCATTATAGTTTTGTTTTGTCCGAGCAAAACGAAAATTATTATTAAAATAATTTTGGAGAAGCGCCAAATTGATATGCATTCTAGATAAAAATCTTGAAGCTATTTCATTAATTTTATGTCAAGATAGCAAAATTAATTAAGAATATTGTTATTTTTTTAGATTTTATAGCTTAGTTAGTTTAAAATTTCGTTCTGGTCAAAATTTTGTTATTCTAATAACGTTTCAGCAATTTGTGGGCAAATCGCCTCACTAATTATACCGGTGTTCGTGGTATTGAATTCTGATCATTTCTCTTTGATCCTTATTGCTTGACTGAACAGGGTACCTACTTATAAAAACAATATATTTATTTCTGTAAATTGATTTAAAAAATAGACCAAGATTAAAACAAATTAGTTGTAGTCGATATTCCTAACTGAATACCCTGAGAAGAAACACCGGAACTAGAATCAGGGTTTTTAATTACATTTTGACTCTAAAGAATTTTGTCTAAGATGCGGTTTTTAGAAACATACACAACAGATTGGAGTGGACCTGTCAGTATGACCTCGACTTTTTCTTGGGATAGGTACCTACTAAGTTTTATACTTATCGTATTTTATAAAACTCCTATATAAAAGTAAAGTTTTTAAAGGTATAAATTCCCGGTATCTATAGAAATTGGAACAGTTCACAAAGATTGAAAAACTTCCGCATGACTTTTATCTTTTTTGGACCCGGGAACGTTTTCTTTTTATGTTATCACCAGTTTTTCTGTTGTATTGAATGAATAAAGTAAACGATGAGAGTTCATATAGTAATCTAAGTTGAGCGCGACTTATTTCAAATATTTTCTACACATAAAGTTATTTCGAACGTTTTTGTAAGGGACTGCTATTTTGAAAGAGGATAAAAACGCGGTAATCCTTAATAATCTGTGCATTGTATTCAGGAATCCATTTCGGTTTTGTTCAGGAGGGAAAGTGTGTAAACAATCTCTTAGTAGTACTTAGCATTTTCAATAGACTATGAAGTATTACCAACGAAATATGTAAATACTGCTAACGATTTTAAATAAATATAACACTTTTCGTCCCACGGTTCATGCAATATTTTGTTACATAATATTATGAGTAGTCACATATTCTTGATACTGTTATCTGAAAAAATAACAATAAATGCCACTGATACATTACCTAGATAAACATAAAGCGGAAAATAAAACTAGTCGCAATCAAATCGTATGGTTTATCGTCCACGAAAACCACCCACGTTCGGGAATTATCGGCCGAGCTCGCTTGAGCATGCAATCACTGACGGCCGATACGTAGGGACGCGCAATATTAGCGAACAGATCCATTATTAGCAGGACGAAACTCATTTCGCATTGATAACAGGGCGACATAAAGCCCAAACTAACATACGGATGGTGTTATCCGAAATATTAGAATCACGGACGCGATACCGCGCTACCGAACGGTACGGCGTAACGTAGCACAGAATAAATAGTTGCAGAAGGCTGGCTCTGTCATCATCAGCCGATAGACGTCCACTGCTGGACGTACGCCTCCCCAAGTGTCGCTGCAATAACCAGTTCTGTGCGTCTCAAATCCATCGGCTACCTACGACTCACACCTCATCGGCCAACCTTGTGGGACCTTCCAACGCTGCGTTTTCCGGTGCGCGGTGGCAACTCCAGAACTCTTCAGCCCCATCGACCATCTCTTCTGCGTGCAATATGTAATATGCTTACTGCCACTTCAATTTGGCGTCCCTTCTTGCTAAGTGCAATATACCTAGGCTTGCCATAAATATTGTTACAAAGAAAAACATTTTTTTTTTGTTGCAAATAATATTTATTACTTTTACAGTGTGTTAGTCTAATACATAAATATAAAACAATTTAAAATATAAAAGCTTATTCGAAGTGGTCTCCATTGGCTGCAATACAGTCCTTTAAACGTTGTGGCCAGCAATCAATAGAAGCACGCACTCTTTCCATGGGAAAATTCTTCACTGCCAATCGTATGGATTGTTTTAGGGACTCCAAATTATCATGGCGTTTAGAGCAAGCCGTACTCTCTAAAACTGACCATAAATCATAATCCAGCGGATTAAGATCGGGTCTAGACGACGGCCAGTCTTCAGCTCTGATGAAGTCCGAAACGTTCGCTTCCAACCAAGACTGCGTGGACCGAGCTTTATGACCCGGCGCCGAGTCTTGTTGGAAAGACCATTCTTGGTTATTGAACATGGTGTTGTTAAGGGGCTCAACTACCTTCTCAAGAATGGTATCTTGATACACTTGTGCCGAAGTTTTGATACCTTTTTCACAAAAATATGGCTCAGTCACTCCTTCATAACTAACACCCCACCAAACCATCACTGAAATCGGATAATGCCCACGTTGCACTCTGCCGACTAATTGGGAAGCTTCCTTAGAGGTTTGAGCATAAATACGGTCGTTTTGTTTGTTAAAATGTTGTTCAATTGTAAAGATTTTCTCATCCGTAAACAAAATTTTTCTGTGACCTCCCTTTGCGTACCGCTTCAGTAGATGTTTCGATTTTACCACCCTATTCTTTTTTAAATTATCAGTTAAAAAATGACCAGTGCGTCTCTTATAGGCTGCAAGTCCTAAGTCATCTTTTAAAATACGCGACATGGTTCTGGGTGCTATCTTCATCTCCCGAGATAAAATCTTTTGCTTTCGGACAGGATTTCTTCGAATTTTTTCCCTGACTGCTTTGACCACCTTTTCCGTACGAACACTACGTGGATGGCCAGATCTTTTTCTGTCACAAACAGAGGAGGTCTCATTGTACCTATTGATAGCCCGGTATACAAACATTTGACTAATACCAAGCATATGGAGAGTTTTAAAAATTGCATTTATCTCCATACCAACTTTGTGTAATGCAATCACAGCGATTCGGTTCTCTTTATCACCCCACTCCATTTTAATATCGCAAAAAAATGTAAAATGTATTGGCGCCAAAATTAGAAAACACAATGAGCAATCGTATAAAAATGACAGATTCCAAATTCAAATATAATAGTATCTTTCTTATTTTTAACTAGCTTCTGCCAGCGACTTCGTCCGCGTGGAATAGTTACTTTACCCCCGATTTTGAAACTCTGAGCCCGATCGGTTTAAAATTGACAAAAGATAGACATATGCTGTTTCGGGATATTTTTTAGATAATTTTATGTAGAACATTTCCGTAATACATGATTTCTATGTAACTTTAACCATTAAGGCTACACACGCGACGGAAGCTTAAAAAATGGAGTAACTTCTCCCGTTTTCCCAACATTTTCCTTCACTGCTCTGCTCCTATTGATTGTAGCGTGATGAAAAGTATACTATAACCTGCCCAGGAGTATGAAGAACAATTGCACCAAGTTTCGTTAAAATCGGTCAAGTAGTTTTTGTTTCTATAAAGAACATACAGACAGACAGACAGACAGACAGACAGACAGACAGACAAAAAATTTACTGATTGCATTTTTGGCACCAGTATCGATCACTAATCACCCCCTGATAGTTATTTTGAAAATATATTCCTTGTACAGAATTGACCTCTCTACAGATTTATTATAAGTATAGATTGTAACAGTATTTTTGGCCAGACTGTGTATAAACGCGTACGTAAGGAGATTTAAAACTGTCTGAAAAAATGACAGTCGTGTCATTCAATCAACTCAGCCATTCTGAAAGGGTCGCGAAACCACCATTGAAAAGGGAAAACCCTTCGACCAGATGCTTTTGACAACTTGATGTTTGCCGACACGGTTGTCGCAGTGGTTGAACCATTGGCTGCTGCGCCACGTGTCATGTGTTCGATGCCCGCACCGCACGGAACATTTATTTGTATAACCTACAGATTGTTGTTCCGCATCTGGCTGTTTGTGTATGCGAGATTGCATGTTTGTAAACGCACCCACGATACGGGAGAATATCATAGTGTCCAAGGTTTTTTTTTTTTTAAAGAAAAGACGAGACTTTATTCTAATGGGCAACTACCTGATGGTTGTTTCTGGGCAGTTGTGTATGTTCAAATTGGGCGGATAGATTATAGCGTTTTGCTGGTTTTGAGTGATGATCGGAGTCCACTAACAGACATAAGACCTTTCCAATTCCGCCACAACTGGTCCTCTGTCTTCCGCATCCAGTCTGTCCTAGATGCCTGAACGTGAATTGTGCCTATGTTTGTATGCGCTTTAATACGTTGCAAGAACGTGACCTTCTGTACTTTTATATTCCGTGGCTGATACTTCCGTCCGATAAAAGCGCCCTGACGTTAACGTTACTCGTTTTCTAAGACGGTTCATTGATAAGCCGATGCCTCGGTTAAATCCAATACGGTTATGGATGGGAGAATATAACGTAAAAGTGCCCTGATACGGTCAGGTAAATAAATCTGGAAGTTTTAGCGGTGAAAATAAAGTCGATATCTGCTGTGAAGTTTTTGAATGTAACAGACATAGAATGGTTGTGGGCACTTGATTTTTTCATCACGTTTAGATACGCCTTGTACCTTTAGTCAGTTATCAAAATGTTTAATTAAAGTCAACTCAAATATTAAGTTGAACATAAGACAAACACTGATTTCGTTAGTTTTAATTATATGAACTTAAAATTGAAGTTTAAAGTTGAGCCACTTAAGTGCGAACTTGCACAAAGTTTAGAGTGTTTTAATTTTAATTTATGGCAACTATCAGCTTGGAAACTTGCGGAGAATACCTAGTATATTAGAAGTCATATAAGTTAGAAGTTATTAAAGAAGACATCGAAGTTAGTATTGTTTAATGGAGATTTTTTTTTTCACATTAGAGTAGAATAGAATAGAATACTCTTTATTATGTACACCAAACGACGATAGAGGTTATATCGTCGTTGTGTACACCATATAAGTAGATACCTACTTATTCTTAAACTTCGGTTAGTGGTAGCAGATTGAGCACAGAAATTAATTACCCAATAATCTTATTTGTATTTACAATACGAATTACATACGTACAAAATTATATACGTACATTGGTTAGTTAGATTTTATCATAAAATTTGTCTCTATTTCTGTACAATGATTGGCACAGCGCTAAAGTAAATAAAGCGAGGAAAGCCTAGAAGCGAGGTAAAGCACACAAAAGCGATGGAAGCGAAGCGTGTGCTAAAACAAACATTCATTGAGGAAATGATACGCGCGTGAGTTTATCGAAGATAAGGTGATAACGGAGTGGATTAATATCATATAAATAATATATTTCTGGAATCTATAATTAGTTTCCAGAAATATATTGTTGAGTGTCAATGAAACCCCTGATCGACGAATATAAAGCTTGAATTGAATGAACATTTAAGTTTTGAGGAAAAAAAACATGATAAGGTATTATACTAGAATATGAAAAAAATCTTAAGTCCCACATTCATGTAAGCATTACTCGATAAAGTGTAGGGAAATGCTGATTTTTTTTTCAGGAATTCAGGGACCATCTTTAGCAAAAGCTGTTCATATTCTTACTATCACCTCTTGCTAGATTGTCAAGTCACCCAGTGTACATAGATACGTTTTGTTTCAGTACACATTGACGTTAACGCGTGCGAGTACGAATAAAAAGTCATAAGGCCTTAGAAGTAGTTTTGAAAATACGACTAAGCGCCAGGTACCGTTGACCCTGCCTTTTTTTTTGTATGAGAATTCATCAAATGACTTCTCCCGCTCTGGGCGGAGCGGAAGGGAGTGTCAGACTCTTACTGACTAAGACCCGCCCGTGATCTTTCTTGTGCCCTTTGCGTTCCAGGCCCGCGGTGACTCTTTCGAACAAATTCCGCAACACCATTGACCCTGCCTAGTGTATATGTTTAGTATATAATTTGGAACACAATGTATCCGATAGTTGCACAACTTAGTAGCAGCTAGTGCTGCGCCATTGCATCTTATAGCTGTCATAAAAGACGGCTAAGCGATATCAGTAGGATGGCCACACTGTCGTCCACCTGTGCTAATGACTTCGTGCGGCAATCATACGCCTGGCAAGCTTGGTGATTATATCAAATCCGACCAATGATGACGTCACTATTACTGGTCCACCTATCCTTAACCCTTCTGCATTAATCCCTACGAGGTATTTGTGAATCTGCTCCAGTGGGTCAGTTTTTCAGTTAAGTCAGTTCTTGTTGCAGCTGACTGACGCGCTCAAAGTCAGTCAGTATTGACGTCACTTTAAACTTATCGAGGCCAGTGATTGATCTGACTCCCAAAATCTAGACAACGATTTTCTATTTACATACATTTCATTATTTTTTATATTTATTTTTGTGTCAATCGTAAAATGCGGTAACGATTACTAATTCATATTATTAATAATAGACAATTATTACTATTTCATCGCTCATAAAAAAATTGCAACAGTATCTTATTGGTAATATGAAGCACTTCTTCTCTCTTTTGTATAAACAGTGAATGCCTGCGTTTATAAAAGTTGAATAAAAGTAGAGCGATCTGTATACGCGTAGGGGCGCACAAAGAGGCGCTGTGGCGCATTTTATATCAAACATTAATAGGACCATCGCATCTAACGGTCATCAAACATACATACAACGCGTGGTTTCAGGCGAACACTGAAAACTGATGAATTCTTCCCATATCCCAAACCTAACTAATATTATAAATGCGAAAATGAGTTTTTGTTTGTTAAACTTTAACAAACAAAAAAAAACTCATAACGCCGCAACGATTTTCAGGACTTTAATAGGTGCAGAGATAGATTAATTCGTTTATTTCAATTCCGTGAGGTAAATACTACTTCACTATAAAACCACCTGTTATTAAATAACAAATATCTCTGAAAGTGGCCGAATGATTTCCAAATTACTGTAGGTACATTCCATGTTTTCAAATTGGCACCGGTTGGCATAGAGGAAAATTCCCGGTACCTACTCAATATTCCCAATAAAGCTTTGTATGAAAATTAAAATGGAATTACCGATATGTATTACCGTCCATCAATGCGTTTGTGTTCCACGAACAGAGCTCGCCGCTCGCCAGCAGAGTCTGGTTTCACGCTCACGGCTAAATGGGATAGCTAAATTAGGTAAAGAGCGTATTGTCAATTATTTTAACTTTGCGATGCATTTCGTTGCTGCGAGGTGTTTGAAAGTAATTATCATTTCATCGTGAATGATTTCACCATAACTTTGTAACTATCATTACCTGACAGCGTTGAGGACAAATTTGTGATGCTATTTTTGTTTTTCAGTATATTTCTTAGATAATTTTAGTTATTATTATATTTTTTTAATATGGTAGAATAAATAAAGTATCGTTTGTAGGGTTCTGTAAGTCCGAAAAAAAAACGGAACCCTTATAGCATCATTCGTGTGTCCGTCTGTCCGTCCGTCACAGTCAATTATCTCCGAATCTACTAAACCGATTAAGTTGAAATTTGGTACACATTTATCAATTTCTGTGACCCAAACGCAGAGGTGTGATTAGATAAAATCTGTATATGGGAGGTCATTTTTGGGCGAAAATTAAAAAAAAAATATATTTACATATACATACATACATAATATATATATATATATATATATATATATATATATATATATATATATATATATATATATATATATATATTATGTATGTATATATATATATTTATTATTTTGTAATTTCTTTCCCACTCAATATATTATTTTGTATTTTATTTATTTGTTGTACACCTACCACAGTGTTGTCTTTTTAACCCAAAGGTTGACTGCTAGAGAATGCCTTGTTGCATTAAGTCCGCCCATGTACCACTATTGTACATAAAGTTTAAATAAATAAATATTTTAAAACTGCATCGTGTGACATATCAAATGGAAGGTCTTATTGTGAAGAAATTAAATGTATTTTTTTGTAATTTTAAAATAAATGGTTTCAAGTTATTCAAGAAAATACACGAAAATTGACCATTCCATCTTATCTCCGAAACTACTGAACATAAAATTAAACAAAAAAATACAGAAATTAGATTTTATACTTATAGATTATAGGACGACCTATAAAAAGCCTATAAATAAATCCACAATGAGTATTCTACGGCCAATATTTTAGTAGATATTAATTTTTCAATTTAATTCCGCCCGCGGTATGACAAATAAATGCTTATTAAGGCGTAGGCCTTTACTTGTTATTTGGCATTGTGAGTCATGCTTGTGAGACAAGACGTTCACGTTGGTCTACTTGTTATAGATAATGATACGGAACCCTTCGTGCGCGAGTCCGACTCGCACTTATCCGGATTTTTATTCATTTGGGAAAAGAATGTCCGTGGAGTTTCGTAAACGTTCTTCTCCATAGAGATCTGGGCTAGAAACTAACTTGACTGGAACGAGCTACTAGTTTTATCTTTTTGACTGACCGACCACGGCGATTTCAAAAGTAGGTACCTATTAATGAAAACACAAAATGAAGCTTTGCGCTGAGTTTCATCATACAGTTCGATTCCCAGGAAGGGCTGAATGTTATTGGGTTTTATCTGTAGCTGTTCTATCAGTACCAGATAGAAACCTTGAGGATCCTATATCATGAGTCCTAAACCCAGAAAAATAAGACAAAAGTGTACTTATAGTCTACCCACATTTATTTATTTACTAGCTGCTGTCCGCGACTTCGTCCCCGTGGAATCCCCGATTTTAAAACATTCTTATCGCTGCTCCGCTCCTATTGGCTTAAGCGTGATGATATATAGCCTAAAGCCTTCCTCGATAAATGTTCTATTCAACCCAAAAAGAATTTTTCAATTCGAACCAGTAGTTCCTGAGATTAGCGCGTTCAAACAAACAAACAAACAAACAAACAAACTCTTCAGCTTTATAATATTAGTATAGATTTGGATCTGCAAGAAAGGATTGTTTTACTTTAAAAAAGTTTCAAATGTACATACCTAATAGCCGCGAGCCTATTTTAAGAAATATAAGTTTCTATATTATCAGAAAATAATAGTAATAGCTGATTACTTTCTGATTACATTAATTAAACGTACTCAAATAGTTTCACCGTTTTCGTACTCATTCAGGGCATATAAATAATAGCTGCCTCGAAGTGTTGTGTTGCAAATAGACTCCAACAGAAAGCCAACATTAAATTTCTAGAATTGTTAGCATTCTGTTTGTTTATATACGTTTAATATCATGTTTATAAGCTTAAGCCACCACGTAGCTACGCTAATCTTACTATCAGTCGACGGATTTTCAACATGTCTGCAAATAATACAAACTTATACTAATTCAAAGGGAAAACGCATGTAAACATAGAAACATGTTAGTAATTTTAGGGTTCCTTAAAAATGTAACCCACGGAATCCTATAAGAGGTCCGCTAGTCACACGTTATCTCATGTACCGTGAGGTTTTTTACAAAGTGTGTTCTTAATGTGCCGCTTCTTTATTTTTGTTATTTCGCCCTTGTTGTTAGACTACTGGGAAAGCGCGAAAAAAATGTGGGAGGGGACATTTTTTCAGGTAACTGTGTCCAACTCTAGCCGTCGTCTATTGCCGCTTTAAATATAATAAGGCCATACAAGAATCGAATTCTTTTGTGGAATATAGTACGGAACGCTCCGAGTGCGAGCCCGATTTAATTTAAAGTATTTATGTTGGTAAACATAAATGAACGAGAGCGTGTACCGATTTGCATGCCTTTCTAATTACAAACATGGCCAGATTGTATTGCCTGATATTTCAGGTTTAAATAACTACCCATAAATAACTGCGATAAATGAATTATTGTATCTGGAAACGTGAACACGCGAGGTATTATTACTACTTATTATAAATGTGAGTCTATATTGTGTGGTTGGATGTTTATTTTATATGTTTGGTAATTACCATGTTCTAATGCAGATCATGTAATTAAATTTAATTACATGATCTGCATTAGAACATGGTATAGTTTTTGTCCCGGTCGTGGATTGTTTCGGACTTCTTCACGGACGAAGCCACTGGCAAAAACTAGTTACAAATAAGAAGAGATACCGATTCTCATTTGTGAGTTATTTAAACTTTACATAATAATAAGTATCCAGTAGTAACTGATATTAATAGATATAATGATCATGCGCGTACAAAAAGGAGATCAGAAAGCAATTCATTGTACTTGAAAAATTCGTCAACATCACTATCAATGGGAAAAGTGCACAGATCTTTGGCAACATTACCAGTTTGAGTGGCAATACTGATACTTTGACCGAAGAAAATACGTGAATAAAATAATTAATGGCGAGAAATGTGACGTATTTTACTGTGGTAATTAGAATAACGCAAATCTAGTTCTTTACACCAAGTTAATGAATAGAAAAATGTAAGGTTGACCTATCGTAGCTTGACATTGCAAATTAGACTTTACGCAGTTGTTTACAGCACTTTTTCAGCCTTTTGCCTGGCTTTGCGGCCTTTTGTCTGAACGCAGTCGTAGAGTTGAAAGCTAGTTTGCAAATACGCGACCATTTCCTTCTTGCATCGCAAGTTAAGTTCCTTGTGTTTTACAAAGGAAGTATATCTTTTAGAAAACTAGACTTTTGCAATCAGTCTGAAGAAACAGGCGGTGGTTTGTATTTTTAACCGACTTCTAAAAAAGGAGGAGGTTCTCAATTCGGATGTTTGACTGTTTTTTTTTTTTTTTTTTTTTTTTATTGTTTGTTCGCGCATAACTCCGTCGCTTGCCAACCGATTTGAAAAATTCTTATTTTTTGAATTTTTGTTGGGTAGGGTATACTTCCCAAATGGTCCCATGAAAATTTTATCGAAATCGAACAAGTAGTTTTTGAAAAATCAACAAAAATCTAAAAAAAATATCTACATTGTCTACATTGACGACCTTTTAGTTTACTCTGCATTGGAGCAGTGCGTTTTTTTACACCAATGTAATTGGTTCGTTTAGGTGGGGGGAGGGGAGGGGGTGTAGGTACCACTAAAAAGTGAAAAATAAAAAAAACTTTTTACAAAAAAATACAACCGACTTCTCCACAAAAAATCAAAAAAGGACAAAATAACTTTAATTTCGGAAGTCGGTGTTCAAAAAACGAAAAAGGAACCACAAACACCGAGTTCCGAAATTAAAGTTATTTTGTCCTTTTTTGATTTTTTGTGGAGAAGTCGGTTGTATTTTTTTGTAAAAAGTTTTTTTTAGCTGGTACTTTTTTATTAGGCACATTTAGCTATTTATTACCTACGTGAACATTTTAACTCAACCCATATTCTATGTCCTTAACCAGGCCTTGTCTTCCACTGTCGAATGTCGTCTAAATCCGTCAAGCCATTTAGGCGTGCTTATTTATTTAATTTACTTTTACAGATACGACTATATCGCCAAGAACCTACATTAGTTTAAGAAGATAGGTAGTTTTCACTCGTCTCAAATAACTTCAGACATATTCGTCTTCCATTCGTCGTTCGTCGGTGATGATCAAGATAATAGCGCCCAAGAGACTATTATGCGCAGAGAGAGTGCCAAAGACAGGGGATTGAACTCACCCAACGCTGCGACTATCAGGCATAGCGAAGGTCCTATGTCTCCTGAAGCGACTCTCTGGGGTTACTATGTCGTGACGTCTGGTTTTTAATTTTACTTTACAAAACATTATTTTTTACTGGAAGGGAAATCATCAAATGACGTCTTCCGCGCGCAGCAGTTGGGAGTGTCAGACTGTTACTAACTAAAACCCACCCGTGTTCCTCGGATCCATAAACCCTAACAGGCGCTAACCCTATGTGGCCCCGTCTTCTTAGGTGACATCTCATAAAGGCTCGTGTGGAACACGACGCGCCGTCAACCCGGGCCTGGTTGCTACGGACCTGGTTGCTGGTTGGACGGCGAGCCACCCAGGCATCTTCTTCTGTTGCGGAGGCTTGGACTTGAGGTTTCCATCTCCCTCACGTGGTCTGCCTCCTCCTTCGCTCGCATAACTACTTCGCAAAAGGTGACCGCTTATTCCGCTCCATACCTTCTCGCTCATGAACCAGGGCCGGAACCAAGAGGTCGCCAACGCCAATCGCCTCGACGAGGACACGGCTTTGCTCCGCTCAAGCAGGACAGACCTCCACTGTATGCTCCTTCGTATCCTCCGGGCGATCTACACAGTGTTGACACCCGGACGTATCCTCCCGCCGAATCTGAAACAGGTACCTCCCGAAACCGGCTACTGAGGCCGGTGAGCAGCTGCTTCAGGCGAAAGGAGAGGATGTCGTGGCGCCAATCCAACCGCTCCTCAAAGAGGGGATCTTGCACCACAATGGTGGCATGCCCATAACAACATATCCTACTAGACCGATTTACCGTTACTCACCTCTCTAGCTCACTCATGGATCACGTTGTTTCTTATTTACTCATGACGAACTTTACCATATACAACCGACAATATATCTTTGTACGCGATAAGCGATACATCACAAAAACATTTTGAATAGAAAACCCTCGTTTATCGGTCTATTTGGCCCAAAACTTGAAAACTTTACGTCAATCAGATAAGCTATTTTGCATAAAACGGGAAAACAAACCAAACAACGGTATATTATATTTCGTTGGGTATATTGAATAGTTGCCAAACTCATGCTTTAATATCCTATGAATCATTCCCGTATGATTGTTATGGAGAGTCGAGGATCTCCCGACTTGGATTGAGTCAAGAATATGTAGGCTAATCCTATTAAAGCTATTATATTGCAGCTATATGATATTCGAGTAGAATGTATTATTCAAGTGAACGATCTACTGAGAGAGATTGTAGACATTAGCCTGAAAATTAGCGCCTTGTGTCTACTTCGTGCGTGTGCTAGGAACAGCATTATGTTGATTAATTCCCGTTAATTATGTTTCTGACGTGGGTACATTCTCGTTTTTTTTTTTTATTTTGATCGATTTTTATTTAAACTCTACATACACTAAATACTATAATATAAATGCTATTACGTTGTACGTAAAAAACAGTTATTTTTCGGGTCTAAGCGTTAACACAGAGTGGAAGAAAAACTCTTTCCTAAGGTTTTCGTTCTAGAGTTACAAATACCTATATATAAATGCGACCGTGACGCAAAAGAAAACGAAGTCATTTACATACACTTGCGATCGCAAATACAGTCGTCATCATCATGCAAAAAGCTTCTAAGCACATTGACGTTTGAGTGTTATCGCAACCTTTGCGGGTCGTGTCTACAGACCGTTATATGTCAGTCATCATTTCTTTTAACAGAAATCTAAAGTTTTATCACAGCACATCATTATTAGGGTGTATTGATATCGCTGTCGGCGATAAGACCGCCATTATACCCATAGAATAAAGTTTGTATAGAAAAACCTTTTTTTTATTTTTCAATACAACCGATTGAAGTTATTTTGTGCTTGTAGTGGTTTGTATTTGCAAGTCCGTTGTATTTTTTTTTATTTGTGAAAATCATTTTTCATTTTGTAGTTATTTTTGCAAATTCCAACTTAACTGTCTATCCGGATCGAAGTTCTTCACCTTTACCATATGAGTACTACTCATGTGCCTTTTCGAAATTTAAATTGTACCATTTCATAAAGCCATTTCGAATAAAAAAAAAGTATTTCACAAATCCCTCTATATAATGGAGTTGCCTATGTCCAAACATAAATAAGTACACGCAAATTGAAAATCTCGCTTTTGAAATTAACAAAAAATAGCTGTGTAACTACCTATTTTAAGCGCAATCATAAATGTTATCAATCTATCTCTATAGATAGATTGATAACATTTATTACCTATGTACCTATACCTATGTACCAACTCGTACATTTATATGAGAAGAAACAGTGTTAAATGTCGAGATTTCATGAAATAATTAGTCAATCGTTTGAACTCGGAGAGTTGTTAAGATTTCAATGAAGATACTTCTTATACAACCAATACGGAGCTAAACATTGCAGGAAAAGAAAGATATAATTTTTATACATTTTCATCGACTACTTTGGCGTATACTCCATATGTCAAAGTAGCCGATGAAAATTTATTACATTAAGGTTGGCAAAGAAAACCAATTATACCGTTTTATAATTCATGTCACGTCGTCTTGTGGTTTTAATCAAAGGAAAGTTTAGGGAAGCGTTAATCTACTAATGTTAGGTTAAGGGAGCTCGTAACGTCCCGAGCCGGTGTTCAATGGGATTTCCTCTTTGTTTCTAATTCTTCTTGGTAAACATGTGTGGAAGAAACTTTTGCTTCATTTGTAAGTTTTTTTATTAGATACTATTTTGTCTTTATGCATTTATCAGGAGATCAGTTGGCAGGATAGCTGCAATATCAAAATCAAACCTAACCTATCCGAGTCAGGATGCGAAATCCTGAAAAAATAAAAAAGCAACGAATTCTGATGAATAATCATATATACTGAATACTAACGACCCGCCCCGGCTTTTCACGGGTGCAATGTAGATACTAATGTTTCCTCTACTATAACATGCATGTATTATACATAAAACGTATACAGTAAACCTTCCTCTTCAATCACTCTATCTATTAAAAAAACCGCATCAAAATCCGTGCGTAGTTTTAAAGATTTAAGCATACATTGATATATAGGAAAGCGACTTTGTTTTATACTATGTAGGGATATGTTGTACCAGATTTCGAGCACGCTTCGCTCGCATTCGCGTTCTCTTACTAACGTCACAATGCAAACCTAAGTTATCCATGCGTGTCAGTATTATTTCGGGGTCTAATCATGCCTTACTGTTTTTGTCGCTTAGTTAGTAGACTGTTCAAGTTAATTTAACCTACTAATCAAGGACAAAGTGTCCTTATTTTGAAACAGGATCAGGATAGATTTGTGCAGCCTTAAAATATTTGTAAGAAGACATAATCTGCTGCTAAACGGTTAATCTACGTCATAAAATGTTTTGGCACGAAACTCTGCTTAACCCTACCACATATAACAAGTCTGTTACTATGCATGTTACGTTTTAAGTAAGTAAATGGCAACTGGCTGACGAGAATATAAAGTGACTTGGCCGACTTTAAATTTACGAGCCAGCGCTTTTTCTGAGACCTACGAGAACAATTTAAAAATATAATTGTGTTCCGTACCTCTCTTGAAACTGAATAGTTTTATAAACTAATAAACCAGTTCCATTTCGTATTTTTCAAATTCAACATTGGCAAACTATTGTGAGCAAAAGTTTGCCTGCATTATTATTTATTTGATCATGAAAATGCAGCTTTCGAGAAATAAAACTTCATGTGCATATCTACTGCCGAAATGGTAGTTAGCTACCGACCTTGAAAATGTCCTACACCTATTCAAAAACGGTAGCTAGCCATTAGGTAGTACCTAATGGAAATTATTTGTTATATTCGTTGAATTATTACGGTCTTTAACTGCATAGGGAATTAATGTATTTCTATGCCGTATTAATGACAGTATTTGCTTCAATTATTAAGAAAACACTTGGGTTCAAACTTTTAATTACGAAATCGAGAATTGCAGTAAGTATTTTTTTAACTGCAAAAAGAAACTGCAAATGTATATTAATTTTAATAAAAAGTCCTGGACGTATTATTTATTTACTTTTTAGCCTAGTAGAACATAACACTAGGAGTTGCTTCATTATAACCCCTCATTAAATCACCACGGAACCCTATTATCAAAACTACGCACTATTCTCCGTTCCACGTCGCGAACGGCGTATTATTTCAAATTCTGTAAATCCTTCACCGAGCGCAAAGAACCAAGGTTCGGTGCTCGTCTCGTTAACTAACAACTGGTGGAAAATTACCAGTTGAGCCGGCTCGTGGCTGAGGCACGAACAACCGCCATCATTGCTCATTAACCCCATAATACGTTAAATATGCTAAGGAGCTTGCATTCACGAATAATAGTGGCTGAAATCTTCCCAAACTTCGCGTAACTCCACCGTATGTTTGGTACTTTGGTAATTATGTAGTCTGACGTCAGAGATTCAGATGTGGTCGCCTTGAATTAAGTTTTATTTCAAGCTGCGGTTTTAACTTGTTCAGTGTGCGCCGGTCTAAAACCCATATTTTTAAGAATTTAGATGGTATGTTTTGATTTTGGAATAAATGGAAAAAAACACTATGCTGCTACAATACGCGGAACATTCGATTGCTTTTGTGTGACAACAGGAATATAAAATTCCATTTTGGAAACTTTTTTTCCAGATAAATAAAACTTTTCAATTGTCGTAATTGAATCAAAACCATAAAAAGCTCGATAATGCATGGAGATGACGTTAACCGCTACCATTGGCATCGTTCACTATATCCGATAGCCAATCGTCCCATCAGTTGAACCCGTCCCCGAGAGCCTGTGTGATATCGCCAGAATAAAAATAAACTGCCTTATTTATTTGATAGATTGACAGATTCAGTGGAAGGTGACACATATGTACGTAGTGCCATGCATTATGAGACGAGCTATAATACAGATTAATGATAGCACCTCTATCTGACATATCGCACCACTTTGTGAAGCGCTACGCGTGACTAAAATCCGGACATGCGGGATTTAAAATTAGTATCCTCTTATACGGATCGTAATCAACCTTTAAACAGCATTTTGTCCTCTCATGATGAGCCACAATTAAACGAGAGGCACGTTTCTAACCTTTATATAAGTACGTGAGCAACGCCTATCTGTTATGCGGCGGTTCAATGAACAGTGAATCTGTCTGTAATAGATCAATCCACCTAGAGGTAGTTTCACCATTTGCTCAAATGTCTTAGAGATGAATAGAACAGAGCTTACTAAGGCTTATTGTAGGAGTGGTTTACCGCAGACAAATCTGTTATTTAATGGATATTTCAGTTCGTGAGCTTGCAAAAGCGTGCTCATCGCATTTTAAATTTTATTCCAGAGACATGGCTATAAACTGGTGATAGTGTATATAACTCAATAAGTTCAATTGGATTAAAGTGTGTACTTATCTGTCTGCCCGGTGTGCTAGCAATATTCAAGGGGTGCTATTATTTGACCCACTTTGCACATACGACTGTGGCGCGGGGAAAATTAAATTTTATAAGTACCTTATATTATAAAGTAGACGTTCTTTCATGACCGTTATTGTAGCTAAATGTATGTCTACCCATTTGTTTACATTACTAGACATATTTTTTTTTAAGATGGAAATAGTACTCTATCAACTAGTCCTACTTGTGGAGTTTTTGTTTTTAAAAGTATTATAAGGCTCTATTATACTATTTTTGTTGATTTTTAATTTGACACTTCTTGCAAATTATAATTACCTGCAATTACTGTTACTAAGCATCAGCGCTAGCCCTGGAAACATAAAAAAAATCCCAAACAAAGTCAACAAAACAAATTAGTTCCAGGGAAAGAATAAAGAGTTAGTTACGCCTCTACCACCTTAGGGGTTAAAAAATGAATTTTCACACAGAATAGTTAATTACGCCAACTCACAACTTAGTACTAACTCTGGACTGTGCATTATTTAACTTTAAGGGCACAAACTTTTTTTTATAAAGTAACTAACTGAGCAGTGAATGAAGCATTATTTTTCTAGGGTCACCTTATCTCGGGTATGTACTCCTACATGTCACGTACACAGTATGTGCGTCATAACTCTCATTTGCATGGACTAATCGCCATCTTGCCCCAAGCTAAGAGCAGCTCTCTAGGGTAAAGTTATTAGTGCCCTGTCTATCTTCATTCCACAGGCTCATTGCCCCAGACTTGGACTTGACAACCGTTTACTAACGGTCGCTTGACCATATACTGCAATTTGAAATTGAAAAAGGAAGCAGATTCTTGAATTTTATGTTAAAAAACTCCCTCGATTCGATCGGATTGCGAGTTTTGGAGGTATTGTTATCGGTGATATATTAACAATAGTTATGTCGTACTGTAAAATTGGTGTCAATTTTTCAAGTCATAAATCTTTTTCTGGTTTAAATCAGTGTTTAATATTTTTGTGCGCCTTACTTCTCTGTCACATCTGGCGTCTCATCTGTCTGGACTCCTGGGAGACGAAGACAACATCAATCAAGTTGACAGATTTTTAGAATTCTTATAAAAAAAGATAAACATTCTTAGCAAAGTAGGTTAATGCGAGCAGACCAATCTAGTAATGAAAGGAAACATGATAATTATCTGCACACAAAGTCAGCGAGTAAAAAACTAACCGGAAAGAATTAGGTCAGCAGGATAGTCGTGGAGCCTCGACATTTATTTTTACAATTTTCTTTAAATCTTTCACCAGCCAGCTGTGGATTGTCTCGTTTAATTAAAAACAGATACTTACGGTATGTAATTTCAACGTCTTATAGTTTATACAGGTGTATCAAGCAGGTTCAGGCGGTGAATGAAATTACTGTTTAAATAAATGAAAATTGCAGAATATCCTTAGCGATCCTCCTGCCAACATTCCAATTTATTTATTTACTAGTAGTATGGTTTCTTCTTACAAACATATATTTTAGTCGTCACCTGCCTTAATAGTCGCAACCTTCATAACCATATAACATTTTAACTAATAAATCCATCATCGTCGTAACATGGGATTGATACAAAAAATAAACTTTTTAGTCGGCGTTCAAAAGTGACAACCAAAAACATTTTATTTTATACATTTTTGTATTTTTTATTTTATTTTTAAGTCGGTTGTATTATTTGTCACAAAGTTTTTACTTTTCACTTTGTAGTGGTGAGACTATGAATATTTGAAAATCCTCCATTGTTCTGATTTTCTTGATCCATCTTCCGTGTACATACAAAAGCTAATATGACAATAGCCTACACACTACGCAATCACATTGTGGTCCCCGATCCGCTTCCAATAGTAGAGGCGTTGATTACAGCATTATTACGTCGGTTCATTAATTATCGTGGTCTACGGCTGACATTCAATTCTGAGCCAAATACTGAACTATTATGTATTATTCAATAACGATATCTTTAGTGAGTGTTATGCTGAAAGGCACAAGACTTCATCTTTGGTAACTTATTAGAAACTGTCTAGAATTCTAAATCTTCATCTTGCAGTACCGACATGGCATCGAAACTCCGCCGTCAAGAAGTCTTTAAACTAGAAACAACTAATAACAAATTCTGTGACAAAAGTCTCTCTAGTTACTAGTATAAAGCTGGAAGGCACCAATTTACCCCGACTTTACCCGGCGCTTCATCTTACCCCGCGCGGAGAGCCCGTCGTCACGTATTTGCGCGTGTTTAATTCACGACTGTCCGCGTCCACGGCACGCCAGGGTTAACGAGTGTACCTGCTTCTGACGGAATTCTCTTTCTTTTATATTATTTTCTGAATAGTAGAGCCAGCTGAGTGATTAAATATGCAAAGCTCGGCCAGTTTAAGTGCTAATGAACCGTGTGATTCTTGCTTTGTTTATGGATTGCGGGTTATTTGTTGACGTAATCTAGCGGTATACAGTACTTGTTGAATTGAATAAATATTTTTGCTCTAGACTGTACTGTTTTATTAGCATAACTAAATGCGGAGCGCAATAACACTTCATTTAATTAAGTTTCGCTGTATTTATTATTCATTTTGAAAACTGTTTTTGCACAGTTTGCACGATCCAATGTTTCGAACACAGTTTTATCTTATCAGGAAAAGTAAAACATGTATATTTTACTGAAAGAAGGTACTTACGAATTCCCTAGCCCAAAGCCTCATATCTCCTAAACAGAGAGAAAACATCGCGGTCGTCCAATTTCGGCTGATCCGTTGCGTGGGTAGACCTGCATTAGCGTTGCGGCGCGCGGCAGGTGGCCCGAAAACCTCGCCAAATGAGCACATGCATGGAAACTTCCGAGCCCATTTACGAGCCCAAAAATCCTAGAAAAACTAAAGAAAAACTCCTTCCTTTTACGCAAAGGGAAAATGCTTTTGTAAGTGCTCATTTATTTATGTCTAATCAGTAGATAATATGTGCCTTATGATCCTATGACAAGACGGATATCGTTTTGCTGAAAATAAGAGTAAAGTATTTTTAAATTACGCTTGCGAATACTTTAAGGGTTATTTACGTTAAAATAGCATAATCTTTAGATGGATGAGTGGGTGGTCGTCCCCTACAGTACTGATATTAATTATGTTTGTAGATACTCAAAGTTCAGCGATGACGTAGTTTTGAGTTGTCAGGTCATGATGATAGAAATAGAATCGTGATAAGAAGTCAGTATAAACAAAAGATCCAGCACAAAATTCTTTAAATGTTTAAAAATATTTACCAACTCAAATGCTTTTCTGTAAAACCATTCTTATCAATATTTGAAGCACTCATAAACCTCAGCTTTTTATATTAATCTCATGGGTGCGATTCAATTTCAACTAGATTTTATGTGTACCGTTTTCATTCGGAAAGATTTGAGATTTAAAAATATTGAGTAAAAATGTTTACTGCTATGTGCAGTCATGCTCAAACCTAAGCTTAACGTGATGAAATATAGAGTATTTTTATATTTTATTGTTATATTATAGTATTGTACGACTTAGGATTGGCAACAAAATTTTGCCAATAAATAGTTTCTGAACCGCTGTTGAGACTGGATCTTGTTCAAGTTAGTACTTACTAAAGTTTCTCATGAGATTGTACCTCTCGATTTTTTCTATCAACGCTTCACACTAGAAAGTTCTTTGATTACATTTTTTCCATAGCGAAGTTAAATCGTCACGTTTTTTCATAGCAAAAAAAAAAAATGATACCCAAACAACAAAATAGATTAAATTTCACCCTGAAAAGGTCAAACTTTAGTTTACACACGTTTTTATACCAAAATATTTTCGTTTCCTTTTAACTTTTTCACATGTAATACCTACGACAAATAAAACGAGCACACAAATTTGACAATGTGGTCACGTTTCCGTAACCCAATGTTGTTAAGCGTAAATGGCCAGTTCTGAGCAACGAACAACGATTCACCAGATATATCTGACGTCTATTCAATGTTGCCATTTTGAAAAAGAACCCATATCATCTTGCGTCTGACTGGCGGACGCGAGAAAGGCGTTCGCTTATGATGACCCTTATCACACAATTTTTTTCTATCTACTGAAACTAAACAGTTAAAGATATTTTTATTTATTTTGTTTCAGATGAACGAGAAATTGCTGTTAGGTTTTTAAATTACAAGCGTAGAAGACGTGAAAAATAATAGTGCCTACATTAAAAAATAATAAAACATCTAAATTAACTGCTATAGTGTAACGATCCATTACAATTAATGATATAATGAAATATGTGTAACTAACGTCGGAAAATCTATGAAGAGTGTTGAGATGAGTGTGTATTTGAAAAAGAGTGTCTCAAAGTGCTGAGTTTAGAGTATAATGTTAGATAGTAGGGTTTAGTTGTGATTGAGTGAGTGCAAAAGAGAGGGAAGATGTTGCCGGTGCCTCAGGACCGCATGTCTGGCCGTCGCAGCAGCTCCATCGTCAGCCGGACGCTGCTCGGGCGCCGGGCTTCTGTCTACGTCACTGGTAACCATCAGGATCCTGCCAAGGTGAGGAAAAAATCTTTAGACTGATGACAGAATCTCTCTAAGAAGTTATGGTAGCATTCACTCGCCCGCGGAGGGCCGTGTTTTGTGTACCTACCTACCTTTTCGGGGGAAAACATTCAATACCAATTGGATATTTTGTGGAGAAGGGGGTGTGAGATATTTATTTCACTAAAACCATGGTGGTCAACATCAGCACGTAGGAGAAGGACCGTGACTTCTTAAAATGCCGTCCTGATTATCAGAGTCCCATTAAAATTAGCGTTATCAACTGTGCTCTTATCTGGAATTTCCCGTTCCCTACTACCTAACATCTACAATTAAATGTATGAGCGCTCATAGTTTTGTTATAGTCACAATACCGTTGTTTGTGTGAACAATAGAGACGCCCGCATAATTCTCAATCGTGAGGGTGGTTTGAGAAACGCGGTGTTGTACTGCCAACCAAAAATCGAGGTATACAGGCAGGAATACTTGACTTACAGATAACAGGGAATGCAGGAATTACTCCCTCTTAAGAAACGAGCAGAAAAAAAATATGAAGTGGACACAAAAGTGTCAAAAGTCTACCTTACATGTTGCCCAGTGTTTCTCTTAGCTTATTGATGACAAAATTAACTCATCACCATAGTTAAAATGTGTGTTTGTCCCAACGTACCGTTTGCTGATGCAGTCATTAGGTCCACGATCTCGTGTGCAAGTGACTTGGCTGGCTATTTGGCTTGACTGAAAGCACTCCAACATAGTTAGAAAAAGGCTAGGCAGGTGACGGTGACTTTAGAGAGAAGAAAAAGAGTCAACTAAAGCACTCCTCTCTTTGTTTGACTGTACTATGCAAAGATTATTTATTTGAATATTGGCTTTAGTCTTCCCTGCAATCACATTGTGACTGGTTTTGGTAACAGCTGAGTGGAATTTGCATTATAAATTAGTGGAAACGCCGGTTATGTTCATGGTGATAGAAAGGAATGAGTTTGTTTGCGTCAATGTAAACCTCAGACCTTTTTCATATAGAACAGGATCCAACACATCGTGTAGTTCTCACTATTAGTGGTTGGTGACTTCCATCATTTATTGCGCTTAATCAAAGTCAAAGAAAAATTGGTAAAACCCATTTGTTCTTAATCATTATTATCGACAACTCGACTTCACTCACTGCCTCTCTTTTCCTTTGCCAATCCCTACGCTCCTGTTCCTCTCTTATCCAGGTTCTACCCTTTTTTCTGGATGGGAAATCTTCAAACGATTTCTCCCGCTCCGGGCGCAGCGGAAGGGAGTGTCAGACTCTGACTGACTAAAACCCGCCCGTGATCCTCCTAGCTAGTTCCCTTTGCGTTCCAGGCCCGCGGTGACACTTTCGAACAAATTCCACAATCCTAGCATCCAGGTACTACTTGCGATGACAATAAAGCAGATACTCCCATTTCTCTGCTGGACGACCAACCTGTACCTGTCTTGATCTTGTCTATGTCTCGAAATCCTTTTAACTATCCTTGGTTGCCACTTAGTCACTGCCTTAATCCATCCGTCATCATCTTCATTTGTCTTACTACCTTCAAACTAACCATAACCTCAGGCCGTCAATGCAACTAATTAAGTATTATTTAGCTGTCTGTCTACATTTCGCTACACGACTCAATTAGCTAATCGCTTATCAATCTGTATTATAGATGTGACTTAATTGCCTCGTGGGTATAAGTACATACGCACTGAATTAGAATTATCTCTCGCTAAATATAACACCATACGTCATCATGCTCTTAATATCTATTTATAGAATATTCAAAGCTTAAAAGATCGAGAATATAATATGTATGTATATACATCAAAGAGTTTGGCAATAAATATCGGCCACGGATACGAAAACTTGCGTACCATTAATCGTAAATTAATTTATAGTTATAGTTATAAATGAAACAAATTTTAGTAACTAAATTAACAGAGCAATAGATACTCTGTGAACATTTCAATTTTGTACCTATAATGGTTCATGAGCTTGCTGAAGATAGACGGGCTTGCTTGCTTGGGACAGACGGGTGGATGGACACCGCAAGCTTAGTATCTACCTCTAATAGGGTAAAGTTGGTTAGTCTTATCTTATTAAAAGTGTCATGCATATCTCATAGTATTTTAGGCAAACATAATTGTGAAGCAGTAATATTTGTTGTACTCCTTTATAATAGTTAAGAAATTAGACTAAGTTTTCTTATGTTAAATTGTTTGTAGCAGCACGATGAGATTCACATCGTCACAAAAGTTCCTCAAATAAACAAAAGTTTAAAAAAATCGGTATTCTTCTTCGTTTTGCTCATGACGGAGCGGTTGTTGTAAATACGTATTCTGTCCAATTGCTGGTGTCGTTCGGTGTCGTAAAAATAAATTCGAGTATAAAGTTTATGAACACAAAAAAAGCAACCGAATTCTAAACAAAAAAAGTATAAAATAATTTCGGAACTCGGTGTTTTTGGTTGATTCTTCGTTTTTTGAACACCAACTTCCAAAATTAAAGTTAAAGCACCTAAACGTACCAATCATAATAGTGACAATAAACAAACATGCGATTTCAGCAATCCCGAAAGATTTGCTATCATTTATTGAAGATTTTCGTTTTCTATAATCTCTATTCTTCATCAGAAGTTCACCAAACAAGCAAGGGACCACCTTGAAATACTAAGATCCTCTTCCAAACCATCGTATACAATTTTATTTTTTCGTTTTTGAATGAGAACATCAATGTAGTCGATGTCACGCATTATTAGGGATAACTCAAATACTAGTCGTCAAATCTCAATCAAATTAAATGGGACTATACGACAAGCATCAGTTTTCGAATACAAAAAGAATCATCAAAATCGGAACACCCAGTACCTACAAAGTTATGAGGTAACACAAAAAAGAAATAGTAGAATTGGGAACCTCCTCCTTTTTTGGAAGAAGGTTAAAAAATGAATAGAGTCAACATTGTTTTATTGATTCAAAAGAGTGTCCATGGAGTTTCCTGCACGTTCTTCTCCATAGAGATCTATGACGTACATATAGTTTCACCTCTTTGCCTGAAAGACCTTGAAAATTCAAAAGTGCCTGTAATGGTTAAATTTAAAAAAGGCTGTAACTTTGAGTGTATTAAACGTACCATAAATTTTCTTCGAAACTTTTTTGTATACAACTTATTATATAAAAGAAACTACTATACCGATTTACACGAGCGCTATGAATGATAGTTCTGGCAAATATAAATGTTTATGAAAAACGTTACTACGCGTCAGATTTACGAGTAAATTAGACTGTCTTGAAACCGTTAGCACACAGTTACCGTGCGTGATGTTACTCGACGATTTCAGGTCAAAATGATTGATGGAAACGATCGAAATAGCTCAATAATTCGGCACTTCGGGAGCTTTTTACTTGCTACTTGAAAAGTACATAAATAAATAACGTAAATAAAACAACATATCCTCAACAGTTTATTGTTTGATAAACATTATAACTCTATTACTTTCACACATATTTTCACAAAACGATCGTGAATGTGTCGCAGCCAACTAGCTTAACAAGCCGTTTAAGTGGCGGCCCAGCCTTTTTATTGAATGGCGAATTCCATTTACGCATCTCAAATTCAATCTAACAATTTGCGTGAAGTTCTGGCGACATTACGAGCGTGGCTGGCATAGCGATACTCAAACAAAAACAGTTGACATGAGCTGTGTATTATTACCAGCTTGCATGCGATATTTGTTTATGCTATGTGCCAGCAGCGGGTAGTATGTACCCTCGCTTCAACGCGCGCCTCCATTCTTCCATTCATCACACGAACAATGTCTTATTTCGCGAATATGTTGAATTAAAACACTCACTACCCGCTTTTATTTTTTTGTAAAATTGCAGATGTCAAAAGTTTTATACAACCAGTCGCCAGCCATTATGTATTCGAAATAATTAAATAACGTAGGTATGCTATCTCTGCTCTAGTTCAAATCGCATTCCGACCTCCGCAAATAATTTAATACACCGACCACTGCAACGGTCATCATTCTAAAAGGTCAGCAGAAACTGAGCTACTTATTTCCAAACGGTCTTATTAAAATGAATATTTCTCATAGCACAGGTATTTGCAGTGCCAAAATTATATGAGAAATTTTAACTATGATTTCGTGCACGTAAAGTTTTCTCGACGCTAATATAAAATTAAATGATCTCAAATAGAGTTTAGCTCTCCGCTCCCGACGCCCGCCCGCGACGGACGTGCCGCTCCCCGCTGCTCTCCCGTTATCGTGCTCAGTGTCGTGTGTGTTCGTTTCGTCACGCTCCAGTCGTGACGTCACCTGTGGTCGCCGACTACAACTTTGATCCGAAGCCGCCTTTTTCAAGGCAGTGGACGACTTCTTGTTTCTGTTTTGGAGGTCGTCGAAAAGTAGTGCCCCTTCAGGGAAAATCCACAGTTTTGTGGTCCTTGGTGGGATACCTCACGGTGCCAACGAAGCCAAGGGGTGTTGACCCGATACACCGGCCCAAGCCCCTTCAGGGCTAAGTCAAATCGGAAGGGCTTTGGTACGCGGCCTTGGGGGCTTCCCTAGTCGCTGCCATCTGTCTAACCCCGTTCTCTTCCAGCAATCACCCGGTGTGGTTGGGTGTCTCAACCCCTTCACACCGGACCGGTCTTCTGACCCTAGGGCCCCACTGCACAATAAGATCGGCAGTGGGTTTACAAGCTTAGGGCACACAAAACTAGGCACTCACCTCCCTGTCTACACCCGACAGGGAGGGTACACATCCCCGGGATATCCCACCCGGGGAGTTAGGAAGTAGGAAGCGCTGGGAGTCGCGGAAACGTTGCTCCCGGATGCTAGATAGGAACTAAATCCCCCCCCCCCCCCCACCATGACGGACGCTGATTTATTAGAGTTCGTCAAGGACACCGTCCTCAAGGACACCGAACTCACTGCCAAATATGGCAATCTGATAGCAGAGGCGCTCTGCAGGGATCAGGACCTGGTTGCCAAATTTGGCAGCGAACTTGCCCGCATGCAGCAAGAAGGTCAGGTCCCTGAGAGCCCTCTCTCCCCGCCGCCTACTGAAAAGCAGGCATCTAAGAACTGGGTACCCAAACAGGTACCCATCACCAAAAACCCTGCCCCAGCCCCCACGACTTCCGCGAAACCGGCTGTTGTCCTCAAAACAACAGTCGGCGCCGCCACCACCCAACCCGCTACCGGGAACCAGAGCCCCACCGATTCCCGTTCACCCTCCCCAGAGGAAATGGACATTGCCGCGCCCTCTGAGCCATCTGATTCCTCTTCCTCCGAAGACGACTTCCAGGTCGTAGCCGGAGGGAAGAGGAAGAAGAAGAAGTCCCCACCCTCTGAGCAGGCCCTCAAAAAGGCCGCCCCCACCCACCCCTCCCCCCCGTCTTCAGCCCCCCAATCCCGCCCCTCCTCGGCAGCTGGGTCCTCCCAGCAGGCAAGCCGATCCGCCAGCCCGATGGCGGTTGAGGCCTCAGTCCCCAAAACCTCAGCCCCAAAGGTCCAACCTCCGCCACCCGTGTTCATTCACGACAAGGCCAAATGGACTGAGGTGTCCACTGCCTGCAAGGCCAGGCAAATTAATTATACCAATGCCCGAGCTGTTCAGCTGGGCATCAAAGTCACTGTCCCGACCGCAAAGGACTACCGAGAGTTGCACAAACTCCTCTCGGGCAGGAAAATCCCCTTCCACTCTTTTACTCTCCCCGAGGACCGTCAGACACGCGTGGTGGTCAAAAACGTCCCACGCGAAATCCCCACGGCTGAAATTCTCAGCGACCTTCAGTCGCAGAGTATCCCCGTAGCAGAGGTGCACCGAATGCACCGCCGAGGTGGAGAATCATACAATATGATTCTGGTCGTCTGCGATCCGACAGACGGTCATCACCCCATATTTAACATCTCCCACATCTGTGGCCTCTCGGGCCTATCCATCGAAAAGCCCCGCAGGAGTGGCATCATTGGCCAGTGTCACAACTGCCAATTGTACGGCCACTCCCAGCGGAATTGCTTTGCGAAGGCACGATGTGTGAAATGCCTGGGTGACCACGGCACCTCAGACTGCACTCGCCCCAAAGACCCGTCCCAGTGCGCTGAGCCGCCCAGCTGCGTCTTATGCGGCAAGTCTGGCCACACGGCCAACTACCGTGGCTGCCCAAAAGCGCCCAAACCCACCGCCCCCAAGCTAGCCAAGCGCGCAAGCGATCGCCAGCAGAGGGAATGTCCTCAACTGGTAGGAAAAACTACCATAGCCCTCAGTCCACAACGCCCCAGCCCATGGAGCGCTCTTAATCACCAGGCCCACTTTCCGGCCTTGAGGACCAGCGCTCCTGCCCCCAAAACCACAGAGGCCCCTAAGGCCACCCCTACCACCCAGCCCACCAAAACCATCCCGGCCCTCATGGACGTAGCGCTCCCACGCCCCCCCTTGACAGAGGCAACCCGGGCCACAGCCCCAGCCCCTGCCCCTGCCTCAGCGCAAGCCGCCACTATTCCAGCTGGTGATGTGTCCAATAACATCATTTTGGTCACATACCAAGCTTTTTACTCCCCCCGCGCCCTAGCCATGGCCGAGGCGCTTCAAAACTGCAGAGGTGACCACTCAGCAGTTTTCCGCGAGTTCGGTGACGTAGTTCACCACGTCCAAATCTACACAACCCTTACCCACCCATAATGGATAAGTCCCGAGTAACGTGTAGGTTCAAACCGACAGCCCTCCGGATAGGGTTTTTCAATGCCAATGGCCTTAGAGCCCAACGTGATGAGATCGCCTTATTCCTCCGCGACCATCACCTAGACATCTTATTAATACAAGAGACCTTCCTAAAGCCTACCCATCGGGACCCCAAAATTGCCAACTATCGCATGGTTCGCAATGATAGGACCCGCTGCCACTTAGGAGGTACCCTAATTTACTATAAATCGTCCCTATACTGCATTCCTATGGACCCTCCCTCCCTTGAAAAGTTTGAGGTCTCAGTCTGTCGGCTAGGTATGACAGGACACCAACCCGTCACGATCATCTCAGCCTATGTCCCACCCAACAACTCCGTGGACACTCCCGCTATGAGAGATGACCTGACCAAACTTCTTGGCCTGAGCGACTCCGTCATACTGGCGGGGGACCTCAACGCCAAACATCCTTCCTGGAACAGTCACACGACCAACCCGAGAGGCAAGGTAGTGTTCGAACTGTGCAGCGTCCTGAATTTCGATGTCATCGCTCCAATGCATCCCACCCACTACCCGCACTCACCTTCCCACTCCCCCGATGTACTCGACATCGCCCTCCTCAAAAATGTCAACCTTCGGTTACATTCTGTGGAGACGCATGACGAGTTAAACTCGGACCATAGACCCGTGATTCTGGAGCTTGCTCCTAGATCAGGGCCGATGGACCCTACCCAGCCTCCTCCCACCCGAATGACCACTGACTGGCGCCAAGTAAGCGAAAAGCTGAAGGCTACCACGTCCCCCCATCTCGACCAGATCCCCGACCTAATCGAGTCTGTCGCAGACACGACAGCCGCGATCAATTCACTCACGGATCACGTGCAATCTGTCCTGAACGAATGTTCTAAGGAGTCTCCGGTGGTGAGCGATCACCACTGGAAACTCCCGGACGAGGTACGTGAGCTCGTGACTGAAAAGAACGCGGCTGTCCGTGCCTACAGCGCCTTTCCCTGCGAAGCCAACAAGGTTCACATGCGCTACTTACAGCGTAAAGTAAGTAACAGCATCGCTGAACTGCGTGAAAGTCGCTGGGATAAGTTGCTGGGCGACCTCGAACCTACCCATCAGGCATTCTGGGAACTTCAGAGGAAACTACGCGCCTCAGAGGTTGCCTCAATGCCTCCGCTCACGCGTCCCGACAACACCGTCGCCTTCGATGACGAGGACAAAGCCGAATGCCTGGCCGACAGTCTAGAGTCCCAATGCTCCCCCAGCTCCCAACCAGTAGACAAGGCTCATCTCGATATGGTGAATGCCGAAGTCGAACGTAGAGCCTCCCTCCCACCAGTAGAGGACCCCGATGATCCCCTCCCCCCCGTCACACCTGATGAGGTGAAGGAGATCATCGGCCGTCTCAAACCCAGGAAAGCCCCGGGCTCCGATGGAATCACCAACAAAGTGGTTCGTCTCTTCCCGGCTACTCTGATCATGTTAATGACCGCCATCTTCAATGGCGCTCTGTCCAACAACATGTTCCCACAGACGTGGAAAGAGGCTACCGTCATCGGTATCCCCAAACCTGGAAAACCCAAATCCTCCCCGTCCAGCTATCGTCCCATCAGTCTGCTCAAAGTCCTAGGTAAGATCTACGAGAGGCTTATTCATAAGCGTCTCAAGGATTTTGTCGAAGCCAAGAGCCTCCTCCCCAATGAGCAGTTTGGTTTTAGATCAAACCACTCTTGCGTCCAACAGGTCTACCGTATCGTTGAACATATCAGCGCCAAATACCAGCGCGGTCTCGTTACGGGAGCCCTGTTCTTCGATATAGCGAAAGCTTTCGACAAGGTCTGGCACAACGGGCTGATATACAAGCTATACCAGCTCGGTGTGCCGGATCGTCTCGTGCTCATCTTACGAGATTATCTGTCGAACCGCACCTTTCAGTACCGAATCGAAGGTGCACTTTCGTCCCCACATCCCATTCGCGCCGGAGTACCCCAAGGCGGTGTTCTCTCCCCCCTAGTGTTCTCGCTATTTACTAGCGATATCCCCACTAGCTCTAAGACACAGCTAGCTCTGTTCGCTGACGACACGGCGATATATTGCTCCGGCAATAGCGAGAAGGCAATAGCCGGCCACCTCCAGAGATCCGCAAACGCACTAGGCGCTTGGTTCCGGAAATGGAGAGTGGAAGTCAACCCAGAGAAGAGTCAGGCGATCTTGTTTTACAAGCCCAAGACTCGTCTCTTCCCCCCCCGTCCCAGTCCGATCACGTTATTTGGCAAGCCGATCCCCTGGGTTGAGAAAGCTAAATATCTAGGCGTGATCCTCGATCGAAAGCTTACCTTCAGAGAGCACATTAAGACGGTGCGCAATCGTGCCGCATTCGCTCTCAGTAGGCTTCATTACATGCTGAACGCACGCAGCAAGTTATCCCTGAAAGGCAAACTACGCATTTTCACCACGTGCATACGTCCAATAATGACTTACGCGTGTGTAGCCTTCGCACACGCTAAGCCCCGCCAAATCCATAGGTTGCAGGTCATCCAAAACCGTTTTCTCCGAAAGGCTACGGGAGCCCCGTGGTACGTTAGAAATGAGCGTCTCCATGTCGACCTCCGTATCCCCACCATCAAACAATTCATGAAACGTATTTCCAAGCGTTTCATAGAGTCCGCTGAAAAGCACCAAAACCCCCTTATCGCATCGGCCACCCGATACACCCCCTCCCAGATCAGCAAGATCCGCCGACCGCGGCATACCCTTTTAGAGCCCGATGACCCCATCACCCTGACCCAAGAGAGTAGTAGGGAAACCAGCACTCTTAGGAAAAACAAACCCAGAACGCGTTCCGTATTCCGACCTCGCCGACGAGGTCCATCGCGACGCCCCCGTCAAAACCCTCCCCGACTTTTGCCTAACGAGCCAGCCCGCGCTGCTGAGCCATTAGCGTTAAATCCCCTAAATAATATCAATCAGACCCAGCCTGTCCCTTGCTACCCCTCCTCAATGACCCCGCTAAGCCGAGGCCCGTGTCCCACAGGGGATGCCCTTAGCGAGCGGCCATTTAGTTTTAACTAGTTTTAAGCCCCGGCTGGGGGCCTTAGAATCTAAGGCAACCACGGGATTGCCCGGTTGAGCAGTAACCAGCCTTAATGTGCTGAACTGCGAGTAGTCCATTCAAAAAAAAAAAAAAAAAAAAAAAAAATAGAGTTTAGCATTCCAATTTTCTCGATAATACCTTGAGCGAAATCACGCAGAAGTGACACTGATCTCGGAGGCACTTTGAAAAGGGTACGAATGATGTGGAATTAAAATACCTGCTTACTTTGAATATAAACGATGTACCTGAAATTTATGGGGACGGGAGGGACAGACGCTGAGGAGTATTGAGCAGTAAGAACCTACTACGGCGACTGGTGCCTTTAGAAAAGTTTGGAGTGTTAGGAATAGAAAACTTACTAAAAAAGGTTTATGGTAGATGTTTCATACATTTTTTATTCAAAATCAAAACCAAAAGTCATTTATTCAAACTCGGCTGAGAGCCAACACTTTTTGAACGTCAAATTTTACATAAAGACAGTCCCCCAAAACGCTCACTCGTCACCACTTCCTAGTGTTTTAGCTGGGAAGGAAAAGTGGCACAATTAAACATTTACCTATTTAAGTAGACTACAGCATCTTTTTGTAACGACCAATATTCTTAAATTAGATACCCACCCTTACTCACCATTAGATTACCCACCATTAGATATAATCAAAAATACACACAGGAACTTTAACTGTTCGACTTGGCACAGGATTTGGCGCATTCACTTATCATATTTTAATTTAAAAAATGATATTTACCTTGAACAAAATACAGTTTTTAAATTATAGTATAAAAATGCACGAGGCCAAAAAAATGCAGCCACCAACTCATTTGCAAGTCATGAGTGTTTTCAAAGCAAACAAGTTGAGATTTCAAACATGAAAAATAACCTGCCGATTTCCTTTTTTCCTGCGTTGAATTTTCACCTTGGGAAATGGAAAATGCATAATTTTGTATCATACATACATTGAACAAAACTAACGTGAATTTTATTTTTCTTAATTGTTTCAAACATATGTAAATTAATTGCTGCAATAACATACTCAATACACAAGAGGGTTATCATTATGTGCATCGTTCAATACAGAAAATTGATTCCGATTCCGATCATAAATTCATGGCCGCTGCTAAACGTTCCATGTTAAAGTCATTTAATTAATAAAATTAAACAATACGTCGTCAAATACCGCGTGTATCATTGTGTTAAAAATGGCAATGCACGTGGTTACCCACGCTAACCAACCTTAATTAATCGACGCCATTACAGGGAACTTTCAGCGAATACTGAAATACATTTTATTCGTTCGTGAATTTCAACAGTTAAATTTTTCACAAAGTTTTCGTGTACTCTCGTGTGATTTTGTTAATTTGTATCAATTAAACGTTTATAAATTTAATATGGATGAGGCGGTTTTTACATCGCGTAGCGGTTTTCGTAGGCCATACAATTTCGTAGCACCCTAGTTTGCTACGTATTGTCTTAAAAGTTAGCTACAAAAGGCCATAGTTTTTATAATGCAGAAACATCCGTCGTATTGCGTTTTTTATATTGCTTTATTCTTGCTAAATGTGAAACAAATATTAAAATGAAATGTCTTCTAACTTTTCTTTCACACTATGCTTATCTTAGCTACTAACGCGCTTGCAAACATTACCTCAACTAAACTTTGAAAGCTTTGATCTTCTTTATCGCCTCTTCGTAAATGTGAATAGAATCCTAACCTAATTATGCAAAACTGTCGTCGCTGAAAAACAAAATCTTATTCAATAAATCAAAGTGACAGACGCGTTATCTGGAAGATCTAAGTTTAGCCTACTTGAAAGCGTCTGCCTTTCACATAGACCAAGGAAAAGATGTCGTGGCAACTGATAAATACGGTATTGTCAATACTTTTCATTAAAACCAAGCGTATATTTGAGGGTTAGTCATAAAAACTGATAAACTTTAATAAAATATGAATATAGAATAAGATATGTTCTACTTCTGTCAGGGCTGCGGAATTTGTTCACACAAAATCAATTGTATTAATTTGTCGACAGAGTCAGCGCGGCCCTGGAACGCAAAGGGCATTAGAAGGATCACGGATGGGTTTTAGTCAGTCAGAGTCTGACCCTTCCTTCCGCTCCGCCCAGAGCGGGAGAAGTCATTTGATGATTTCCCATTCAGAAAAAAAAAGACGCGGATGGGTTTTAGTCTGTAAGACTCTGACACTTCCTTCTGCTCCGCCCAGAGCGGAAGAAATTATTTGATGATTTCCTATCCAGAAAAACAAAGACACATGATCTACTAAAATGCAAAGATCCATTCAAATAAGATGTGAATCTCTAAAAATATACAGACAGTTCACTAACTAACTAGCGCACGAATTGTGCGTTTTTAGTACAATTGATTTCGTTTGTGGAGGTCCGGTAGGCAGCCGCTTCACGTAAAATACTGGTATTCAGCTGAGCAATATAGTTGGGAAAAGGCTAGACAGATGATGACGATGATGATTTCGATTGAAAAAAAACGCCATGCGCACCCGGAGAAGCAGATTGGTTTGTCAGCTAAAATTTCCTAAACGAAAGTCAATATTATTCGTCTCTGGTCACTGACAGCACAGCTATCCCTTACTCTATGGTCCCTCACATAAACTTTCGGTGTGCGAACAAGTAGCTGGAGCGTGTTTCAGAGGGTTTACATTACTTGCCCGATACTTTTCTGTTCATTGACTGGAATAAAAGACTTTTATTGGGTTTTAGATATCCTGTAATGGTTTTTAGTGGATAGGAAAAGGATTACTGTAGATACCTATGTTATTTAGTGGGATTGAGTCTGCTTCGAATCGGATTGGCTTATTCGTATTGCCATTTTTAATTAGCTAGTAAAACCGAGGAAAAGACAGTGGAGCTGAAGCCTTTAACTATTGCGTTTTGGCATGGCAATTGAAATAAAGAAAAGAAAGAAAATGTTTATTTGGGATTCGCACAAGACAAAATAAAAAAGCTTATAGTACAAATAAATTAACAAAGCTATCAGCATCAGTTTATAAGTGGGAGGCCAAAAAGGTTCCTATCTCAGTACAATTGCGGTCATTGACATTACCGCGACACAATATTTTGCTTTTTAAACGAAAGACATCCTACTTGTATTACTACAAATATTATGAATCTGAATTGCAAGGTAATTTTGTTTAAAATTAATCTATCACGCCTCAAAAGCTGAACAGATTTAAATGCGATTTGAACACAGGTAGACCATGATCTGGATTAGGGCATTGGATACTTTTAAATGATAAAACTTACTCGTGGAATAATTTTCAGATGTTTATCACGCGAGTAGAACCGCTGGAATTTTGCGTTCATTCATTTCAGTTCAATCAAAACTACGATCTCTTGGAAAATGACTGATGTATACACGAACTGACCGTGTACCCTACTTAATTTTCACGTAAATGTTGAATCATCGCTAATGTAAAGGTTTTTGCACTAAATAATAATGATTCATGGATACATTATGAGTACAAGATAAACATACAGAATTGAAGTATGGGGAATGAATTACAACCTCTATAAATAAATGGTTTCGATTAAAATAGTGCTGAATATATTTATGTGATGTTGTCCGTTGTGAAGTGGCGTGCATTGAGAGTAAAAATAGGTTACCTCTGACTCCGACGTGGGTGTAGGTGATGTCAATGGATTGTATCAAAAAGGTCGGCAGATGTAGCGTTTTCATGCATAAAAATATTGGAAAGGTTCTACTTGGAACGAAAATAATTTATTCATTAAAACAGAGGGCACCACGTGACACTCTAACAAGGATAACGGTGGTCAAAAGTGTGAACAATGTTTTTGATTAACGATCACTATCGAAATATCTCAAACTAATTTCTAGTCTTTATCGCTGACAAAATATCAATTTGTCTAGAGGGGAAACCATTTAGATGAGGTTCTCTGTTTTAGTTAAACTAGTAATATTTATGGTTCAAGTGCCTGCAGCTTTCTAGTTTGAGCGACTGCATGTCTCCACATCTGTGTGGGTCTTCACCTGCGCGAACACCTTCGTTTGAATGGTTTTACGAAACCGCATGCATTCAAATTGAATACAACAAGTTCACTTAATAATCTAATTAAAACACTAAACTCTAAGATACTTGGCTGGCTGACGATGAATTGAAATTATCTCGAATTAGGCATTCATCTATACTAATATGATAAAGAGGAAAGATTTGATTGTTTGTTTGCATTGAATAGGCTCCGAAACTTCTGAAAAGATTTGAAAAAATATTTTATTATTGGGAAGCTACACTATTCCCGGGCCATATTTTATCCCCATATTCCCACGGGAACGAGAAAAACGCGGGTGAAACCGCGGGGCGCTGCTAGTTGAAGTCTATAATGACTATAATGGTTAACGACTGATTACAATGTTACACATCATATCTGCGGAGTTCCAGCTTATTTTATTTATTACACACTTAATTATACATTTATCTATCTATACTTATAATAAATCTGTAGAGAGGTCAATTCTGTACAAGGAATATATTTTCAAAACAACTATCAGGGGGTGATTAGTGATCGATACTGGTGCCAAAAATGCAATCAGTAAAATTTTTGTCTGTCTGTCTGTCTGTCTGTCTGTCTGTATGTTCTTTATAGAAACAAAAACTACTCGACCGATTTTAACGAAACTTGGTGCAATTATTCTTCATACTCCTGGGCAGGTTATAGTATACTTTTCATCACGCTACAATCAATAGGAGCAGAGCAGTGAAGGGAAATGTTGGGAAAACGGGAGAAGTTACTCCATTTTTTAAGCTTCCGTCGCGTGTGTAGCCTTAATGGTTAAAGTTACATAGAAATCATGTATGACGGAAATGTTTTACATAAAATTATCTAAAAAATATCCCACAACAGCATATGCTTCTCTTTTATGGGTGACTCACAATAACACGTGTAACTCCCGATAGCTTAGCAGTTCGGAGCTTTCTGATTATATTTGTTTACTCTTACGTTTATAATACTCTCACTCATCCCTAATTAAGAAAGTTAACATTATTACCTATTCAATAAAAAAAGAATCATAGAAATCGGTATAGAAACACCAAACTTATACATGAATACAATAATAAGCCATCGCGCCGTCGCGCTTTAATACTGAATCATGCTGTAAGATGTTATTGTGATTATTTTTGTGTAACTTTTGTTGCTATTTTATAAAATAGGTACTTATTAGTATTAGTTATTTTGGTAATGTTTAAATATTCGTTCAAATTACAAATTATTAATAGTTTCAATTTTATTTCTTTTTAGGTGAAGTAGTAGTAGAAGTAGGAGCATAGATTTTTAGATACCGGTAGGTTAGTTTTGGCTAATTTATGTTCTGTTTTTTTAGTATTAAGTAGGTAAAAGCGTAGATACTTTTATTAATTAGTAGTTATTTTATTAATTAGTTATAGGTATTTATTTTTAAGTGAAGTAGGTATAGGTTATTATAATATAATTTTGCACAGGCATTTCAGCTTTACTTTCATTTCTTTTTTTGTTGTAAGTTGTACATATTTCACACACACATAGTGATCTATCAATGCACAGCCCAAACCACTGAACGAATCGGGCTGAAATTTGGCATGCAGGTAGATGTTATGACGTAGGCATCCGCTAAGAAAGGATTTTGATTAATTCTACCCCCAAGGGGATAAAATAGGGGATGAACGTTTGTATGAAACTTTGTCAATTTTAAACCGATCGGGCTGAGTGTTTCTAAATCGGGGGTAAAGTAACTATTCCACGCGGACGAAGTCGCTGGCAGAAGCTAGTAAAAAATAAAGGCACAATGGGCGCTCTTATCGCACATAGCCAATCTCCTTCTGGCTTTTGACCGTATTAAAATAATCTAATTAGACCTTATTCAGATCGCACCTCGCCTACTGTACCATACATTACATTAGAGACACGAATGAAACTAGCGGAATGAGTTTATTCCATAATTCACCGTGTCCCGCAGCCACTTGACACCCCTACCTACATTATTAAATACCCCGAATTGCCTTACACCGTTTAATAATTCATGACCATACGAACCTTACATGATATCGCAGTTTCCAAACGTAATATTATGTATGAACTAATTAGTTTGATTGTCTTAGTCAGCTTGTTCATTATTTTGCTTCGGGCTACCATAGATGGTCTGATCAGATCATGAACTTATCAGAACCAAACCTTTTCAAAATGTGACGATCGTTAGAGACCAGCGATAACCATTGCCAAAAAATATAGGATTCGCATGCGGTACCTACCGAAATGTCTCTTAAGCGATCCTTAACAAGTTGGACTATTGAATTTTGCTATCTCTGATACAATGCCAGTTTGTTTAGCCCAAGATTTACGCTCCTACGCCACTCAAACTGCTCACTGTCAGAAGGAATGTTTTTCCTCTCAGCACAGGCAGTGGCACTGACCCTCACTTTAATCGATGCCGATGACCCGGCAAATTGCGAGATATACTCGTATGTTTGTATTTTGATACATTTTTGTGCCGTGCATGAAAAAGACGAGCAAATTATTTCTTTTCCCTTCTCGTCTGCGGAGCTTCGCTAGCTTATTTAGGAAAAAAAAACTTTTATTCGGATCGTTCTGCAACAAACTTACTGTAACCTCAAATTCATGTACCTATGTAGGTACATACATACATATGTGATTGTGCACATATCCAATCAGACCTACATATATAGCGCATGACCCTAAGCCTTATAAGTAGTGACTGGATATATCTACAGATTCATCTCTCCATCTTAATCCGCCTAGCCTTTTCCCAACTATGTGGGGTTGGCTTCCAGTCAAACTGAATTCAGCTGACTACCAGTATTTTACGTAGACCGACTGCCGATCTGACCTCCACAGCCCAGTAACTGGTATTGACACGGTATTCATTTATCCATATATGGAAGCCTTTATAATTCTACTAGTTAGCTGATTTATGACTTGAATAAATGAGCACATGGGGATGGGGTATGGGAAGATACACAAACAGATTTGTTTGTTGGAACTAATGGGAAAGCTGATGTATCAAATTCTCGTTCTGAATATTAATTTGGCCTTCACATGAATTTGTTAGGCCTTATCTTTTGACAGTTAGGTGAATTACATTGTGAGCTAAATATATAATATTTTCTTTTTAGCGTGTGTCTGATTAGGTTTATTTTTGAATATTTAGCCTAACATAAAATGAGTGAAGTGAGACTGAAAAATATCTAAAAAACCTAATCTTTGTTATAAACAAAATTCTCATATGAATTAATTTAAACTGCAGCTTTTTATTTAACAATCTTTTGCCCGTTTTTTCCTGTATCCGTAGAAATTTCGAGAAATCCTCACTGACCAAGGAACCTACCTGCTATATTTTAAGCTTTCTACAACCAGTACTTTCGCTGTGCATTGTCGGTCAGTCAGTACCCGAAGAATTTAATAATATTGATTGATAGTAACACAATTTGTCCAGAAAAACTTAAAACAGAACCTTATGACGATTACACAAACAATATTGCTATATATAATCCAACCTAACTGCTATTGCTAAAAATAAAAAGATAAGTCTAACACAACTTCTACACCTCAAAATAACTTTAGCAATTTCGCTGAAATCGAACCGCAAAAAAACACTCCTTAACATCGGATTCGAGAACCTTTCAGACGCTGGTATCATTGAAAAGCCTGAAGAAACAGTACCTAGCACATCAAAAAAAAAAAAGATTCGTATAACTTTACTAAACAAAGTAGCGAAACTTGCAAGTGACCGCTTTATTTTACGCGGTGAAGTAGACGAGTATTTATAGCCTCACTTCCAAAGTGGTTTGTCTCTCTTTAGCCAGGGCTTTTCATATATTTTCTAAACGTATATTTTTTGTTCGCAATGTATTGATAAAGAGTCTAACAGTTTTTAGACGGAATGTGAAGGGCACCCGCACAAGGGTTCATAGATCTACTCAATACATATATGTATATGTATGTCACTGAATTATAAATTGATTGCCAATCGTTCAAGAGGTAAGTTCGGTATAACATGTGCGTAAATATTGTTAAGAGCTTCGGTTTCGTTACAATAAAAACAGCCGATTAAATAACCAGAAACGACACTTTAATTACAGAACACTAATATACACTTTAAACTCACTAATATTATAAAACACAATCGTACTACTAATTACTTTAGTTCGCTGTTGAAGATCGCTCTCGAAGTTATCACTTGTATTGTATCGCTTACCCAATACTGACTCGGTCGGTATATGTGTCAGTCTTATACAGGGTGAAATTGAATAGATGCGACATATTTAAATATACAATAATACGTGTTGTCAAGAAAATTTAGAACATACCAAATGTAAAATTAATCAACTTTTATCACCGCTATGAATGGCAACGTTTAATAACGCGAGTACTCCACAACGATCATTGAGCACTGCGATTAGTTGGACGAGATTTTTTGATACTTTAATTTTTCTTATTTATTTTGCATATTAATTATGTTTCTGGAATACCGATAATTCGTACTTAAATAAAGATATTAACATCGATGGATCATTTTAAAACGCCAACCACGTAACTTTTTTTAACGATTTAGATTGTAGAAAAAACAGTTTATAATTACTATGTTACTGTAACTGAAGCTCCCATTTCATTTTGTCGCATCTATTCAAAGTCATCCTGTATAGGACGCCGGTTAATTCCAGAACCTTCCATCGTAGAAAGATCTAGAAAGATCGCGACTGGCTAAGGTTCGACAACTCTAGAATGTTCTAGCGTAGAAAAGTCTCGAAGGTTCTTGACATTACTAGTATTGCTACTCGATACTAGATGGCGCTAGTGGTAACAAATGTAGCTATCTTCCTTGCTTAATTGTGGCGCGCAACAGTATGATAACCGAGATGAAAAAACGATTCTATAAAAAATAGATACCGCATAGTCGGTAAAAGTTGTTCACATTCATGAGTTTTGACTTTGACCCTATATTCTGCCGGTTGACTGTTAGACCAGGGTCGATAATTTTTGAAAACAAAAAAAAAAAATACAGTAGGATGAAACCCATTATAAAAAGGAGGGGAAAATGATAAAAATGAAAGGAAAAATAAATTACGGTCGATCCGAGTTCGGGAAGTGGGCCCTCCCACTTCCCGAACTCGGTGAGTTTTTAAGGATAAAAAATGGTTTATCTCGATTTCCGGCAAAACTACTTGTCCTATGGAAAAAGTTAAATGGCTAAGTTGTAGGTAATAAAAAGATCTACAACTTTTGTATTTACAATTTTGTTCACAAAACCTCAAAATTTAGGTGAAGAAATCAATTGCTCAACCACTTTGCGAATTGAGGCTTCAAAATGCTGCACATGTAGAAGAAAAGTGGCAGCTTTCCATACTATTATTTTCTATTTGTCGAAAAGTTAATAGAGAGTTTGAGTCTAAACATACAACATACAAACTTTTGACGTTTCGACGAAAACGAAAGTACCTAAAGTATGATTTTTAATTCCAGTCAGTAAAATGACATTTCCAGTGTTGCAGGTTTTTAGTCACAAATAAATAGTGATGTGGTAAAATCGAGTTTTTACAATTAAAAGTTAGTCGAGGTTACATTTTTTTAATTCAATATCAAATAGCCTTTATATAAATAAAAATATGTAATTTAAGGCAATTAAACAGAAGACATACACGGTAGGTAATTAAATATAACATAAAATACTGTTATATTCTTTGTTTTTGGTTATTGGATCATTACTTGTCATGCTATTAACGCCATTTTGATTTTCATTCTGCTCCCGAATTCCGACGGTGTCAGAAGTGTTTAGTGTCCTCTGCAATTTCTTGTTTATTTCTTACTGTCTTGTTAACTTATTATGTTTTTGTTGAGTTTGGGTTACGTCGCCAGTAACTACAAAACTTAAAAAAAGACGTAAAAAAATTATTTCAAGAAGACCTGAAGGAAGTGTCGCCTGAAAATTTGAGACAGTGAATTAATGCACTATCTCCAATTTTCAGTTTTCTCCAATTCTCCATGCCATAAAAGAAATAAAAGTCGAAGACAAAATTTATCAACTCCACCACATCTTAGATGAACATTCGTTATAAATTTAACTGATTCCGATTCAGAATCGGAGTCGGAATAAATAGCAACCGTAATGAATAAAAACGTATAAAATTACTTGTATTTTCCCGACTTTCTAGTGTTATGTAATTCCTCTGAATCTCTATGTTGTAGTGAGAAATTTTAATATGCTGGTAAGGTCCATATTTCTAAAATCGTATTATTTAATACGGTATGTATGTATTAAATATTTACAATAAAAAACGCTTTGATATCTCATAAAATAAAGCATGATTAAATGTCGTAAGTCTATTGATTGCCGAACATCACTATTGTAGCGGGTCACCCTTTTTTGTGTCAGTGACAGTTGCACTTGTCATTTTACTGACTGGAATTAAAAATCGTACTATAACTAAATACTTTTTATATCATTTTTAATTCAGTTTCCTGTTTTCCTTATTCCTTAAAAATCTAATATGCGAATCGGGAATGTGACATATCGGGAAGTAGCCGGAAATTCTACTTAATTATGGAAACAATATTGTGGATTGATAGGTCGCGCGATACCTTTTATAAATGTTTTTTGTAACCTCCGTCCCAGCAAGATTTTCATACGAAAAATGTGAAATGTGAATATCGATTAATTTATAAAACAGCGCGATGGTAAAGGTTACATAAATCCGTATTTAGAACTCAAAAGGTCGGATTATTTATTGCACCATCATCATTTAACGTCTGGTAAAGGTTTCCTGGTGACCTGTAATTACCATTACCCTAATTCTTGCTTTTAAAGCAGTATACCATTATCGTGATTTATATCATAATAGCCTAAGAAGTCTTATTATATTTTTGTTGCGTAAAATTAAATGGAAATAAATTTTGGGCGACGGTCTTTATACACAACTATTCGCAGAACTTATTATGAGAGAACTATGCCGCCTATAACAAATGGAACTGCTTCCACATGATTAAAATCATCATTTCCCAGTCTTTCTCTCAGCAATTTTTGAGTCGGGTTTCAGGATAACCGGCTGCAACTGTGTCCACAGCTCCTCATACATAAGAACATAAACTCCCCCCTTTTTCCCACGGGGATAGGTAGTAACTGCAGAACGCTGCCTGCTACCATACTTACATATTTACTGCTGTTGCATTTTCAGCAGTCCATATAACTGTTATGGCATATACAAGTATGGTGCATATACATATTTTATTTTATTTATTAGGAAAACTTAGAGCTAGCAATACACTACAATAGAAACTAACAATATGTAAAAAATGGCCATTTACAAGTTTTCACTTATATATAGAATTCATAATAAAAATCACACGAAAACAGCTTAGGACTAACGCGCATACCTACATACGATCAATTACGCTCAAAAATCTAACAATTTACCATAAAAAAAAAATCGCGTTCAAGTACCTACATTTACACCAAAAAAGCAATCAGTCAAAGTTTTCTTGACTTTTCTAATGCTGCTGGTACACAAATGTAAGTGTAATGTAAATGGTTCTTGTAAAAATAAACTTTCCGCATAAGTAATAACCACTTATTTATTTACGAAGCCAAACAGATAATAACTAAATTCGAACAAATAAGATTTAGTGGCACAATAGCATCTACAACTAACACGAAAAACATCTTTATCTAAAAGTTCGTTGTCAGACAGCGGATAGACGGCGAGGAAGATGGCTTCCGACTTAGGACCGTGCTATAGGCAAGTTTTGACCTAAAATGGTCAGCGGTCTATGGTAGGCGCCAGATAAATTTGCAATAAATTACATTGACCTTTCCCTAATTTCTCTCCGTAAGTAACCGCAAAACCAATTATGATACGTTTTTCATTAAAAAAAAAACGTGAAGGGTCGATAGATGTCGTTTCAAGATAGATGTACGTCTTTCTTTCCATTTTTGAAATTAGAAAACACAATGAACGTAGGTGGGTCAATGACCGCTATCTTCTATCTAAATATATATAACTCAAAAGGGACTGACTGACTGACATAGTGATCTACCAACGCACAGCCCAAACCACTGAACGGATCGGGCTGAAATTTGGCATGCAGGTAGATATTATGACGTAGGCATACGCTAAGAAAGGATTTTTGAAAATTCGTCCCCTAAGGGGGTGAAAAAGGGGTTAACATTTTGTATGGAACTGCACGCGAACGAATTCGCGGGCATAAGCTAGTTGCTAATAAATTGGCGCCTACCATAGTACTAAGTTAAAAGCTTGTGGATAACGATTTTGTATAATTTAACTATAGAAATGGAAATTGGATTAGTCATGTAATACTTGGTTTATGTTAGGTGATTAACTACTATAGGACCGCGGATTTGCTCGCGTTAAAGCTGTCCATAATCGTATCAAGTGTCTCATTTAAAGCGTAAATCCAAACTTACGCTTTTGCATTTGACGACATAGTGGCGCAGTGCTTGAGTGATTGATTCAATTCCCGCACGGAACAAATATTTGTATGGCCTACAGATAGTTGTTCCGGGTCTGGCTGTTTGTGTATGTGAGTTTATGTTTGTTAACGCACCACGATACAGAAGAAATTCCTAGCGTGGGGCAATGTTTTCAAAATAATAATAATACGAGTACATAGTTAGTATTTCTTATCAAAGGTTTTTTGATGATGATAGATTTAGACGATTTGTCAAAACCGCAGAAAAACAATTTTCAAAGAAAAGTAACTTCCTGTGTTTACAAGACAATTTTTCCCGAAGAACATTATCTAATTGTATGTCGTAAACCACTGGAAAAAGAAAGAAACATGACTTAAAGTTCTCTATGATACGAGCAACAGATTCAATCGGAATCTTAACACCCACTACGTACAATCGCGAACATAATCAAGCTCCCACTTGCATCGCTTAGTTAATAAGTTGGTACGTCTCCTGTGGGCGCTAAAAGCCCCATGTCACCCGTTACATCGCTTATCGATATGGGGCAGACAGTGCATTGTGTTGTGAGGGCTGCCAGTGTTCACTATGCAGCAACTAATACCTCTGCGGGAATTACACTTACGAGAGACAACGCCTTTTGTAGGTGTATCTCAGGACTGTTAGATACACCACCGTGTACTAATGACTACGTACAAATAGGAATATTTTCAGTAATAACTTAAAAAAAAGAGACCTAAGCATTTCGTTTCTCTTTGACTGGTCTAGAGAATTTTCGTAATGGGAAAACTATAGTCAAAGATTCACGCAGTCAGTGAAGAAAATATATCGCACATGTTTGGTCCTTCGAGCCGGATATGAATCAGCAGCGTGTGGGTGCTGTGCACGTACATTGTGTTATCTCGTAAACAGGATATAGGTTTCTTGATTATTTCTACTAGTTTTTATTCGACAAGCTTACTCTAAGTATTTTGATGTAAGCAGAAAGAATAATACAGCCACACCACAGTTCGGTAGTAATAAACTCTTTTTTGAGCGTGTCTACAATAGTACGGAGTTTCAATGCACCTAATCAGACGCCATGTCGTCTTGGTTTTGTTATCACTAACAGGCGTCAACTGTACAACCACTTATTATTATAAGTGCGGTATTACATATATCACAAATACTGCTATGGGAGACTCTACTTTAAACATTTTACCCCAAATAATTATTGACCGCATGGGTGTAAAATATTTTTACCCGACTACGACAACCCCGAAAGTAGGGTAATGTTTTATTACAGATGCATTGTCGTGGTTTTCCTTATCTTGGCGCTTCCTTTGCGAAACTTAAAGCTCTAAAACTGTTGTATTTCAGAAAGTGTCGGTCTTTGGGAGAATTTAAATTGCGTTTGCTACGAATAAAAAACGATGGTCGTGGACGTTGTTGTAAATAGGGGTAATTTTAGAAGTGTTTGTAAACAGTGAAAAGGGTTATGAGAATGTAGCAATTAATAAGTACATATTTAACCAGTTTTATCGATTCTCAAAGATTAAAGCAATTTTAATTGGAGACTTAATGGGAAGTACTTCATAATCGGTAATTAAAACGATTCATTGCGAAATAATTTGGCGATACGAGTAGGCATAAAATACCGCAAAATAATTATGTAATTTTCGCGATGAATTGATGTTTGAAAAGAGCTTATGTTTTGCATTATATCCTTTTATGAAATATACTAGCTGTCAGCCGCGGCTTGCCAATGTGTTTTTCTATTTTATAGGCTGCTTTTTGTAAAGTTTCATCAAAATGCGTATTGTTGTTTTTGCATGAAAGAGTACCTAACATTTAAGCATCTATCCTTACAAACTTACGACGATGTAGTAGGATTTTTATACTTTCTCATATACATATTAACATGGTTTGACTGATTGATTCGTTATTGCCGAGGGTAATCTCGTTAGCATACCACGAAGGAAGGATTTCTGAATGTACCCTTGAAGGCGTTAAATTTGGGACAATACTATCCAACGGTTTGACTGGTAGAGAATGCCTTGTTACATTAAGACCGCCTTTGTTCCACGGCGCTTGTAAGTAGGTACATAAAGTCATCATCTGCCTAGCCTTTTCCCAACTATATTGGGGTCGGCTCTCAGTCATACGGCATTCAGCGTAATACCAGTATTTTACGTGGAGCGGCTGCCTACAAGACGTCCACAACCCATTAACTGAGGAACACTGTACTTCTTGGCAAGACTGGTGTCAGATTTACTGGCTTCTGACAATCCGTAACGACTGCCAAAGATCTACAAATGACAGCCGGGACCAAAGGCTTAGGGTGCTTTCCGAGACACGGAGTGAACTCGGTATGTTAAGATGGTCACCCATCCACAGACTAACCTTGGCAAGCGTTGCTTAACCTTGGAGATTGAACCGTGCGACCGTTAGTCTTTAGCGACGAGCTCCTCGTACATAAAGTTTAATTAAATAAATAAAAGTTTGTATGAGATAATTTCCGAAAATCACGCGGCAGAACTGCTGGTTTCTAGTTTTCTATAAAATTCAATATCCTTTACTGCGTTATTTTACACACTCCCATTTCTTAGAAATCTGTGAGAAGGCGCTCCTACATATAATTCGTTGTTTATTTATTTCAGATATCGGATAGAGGGCATTTCTCGTCCGTGACCCTTTTTATGGCATCTTCTACGAAACTCATATCTCCGGACCTTTTTCACATTTCAACTTTGAATGGAGTCCAAGATATTTTCTGGTGTTATGGCGTTTCTTATATCGTTATTGTGATAAAGACCGTGTTTTTATAGCTAGGTTTATAATCTCATGTTATTACTTACATGTCTAGGCTTTAGTGTCTATTTTCCTCGAAGCCTCTGTTGTCGTTCGACTGTCCTCATGTGTGTCACTGACTGTATCTCATGAACCGTAATAAGTAAACAGTTTTTATTGTAGTGTGTATTTCTATTACCGCTACTCAACAAAAATACCAAATAAATACAAAAATTGATCGGCATATATTAGGTACGGAACGCTTCGTGAACCCAACTCGCGTTTGGACAGTTTTTGTTATCGTCATACTATTTGTTTAACATATAAATAAATCATAAAATGATTAGGATTACACATAAATGTGATAATTTGAATATTTTTATGATGTGTTGCCTGTAAGCTCAAGGTCTTGGTTTCTGTAAACATGGGCTTAGGTTCCGAAACCTTTTGAACTTTCCAATGTGCCAACGTCATAGCCATCTTCAACCAATCCATCCGGCTTCAACTAATTCATAGCTTTACAAATCCATAGAGACGCCAGAGCTATTCGCAGCACCAACATTTTCCACCGAATACATTTCCAAAAGCTCTCTCAATACATTTTTAAGTACAGAAACTGAAAGGCTATGGCAGTCACATTATTTTTAGGCATTCAGCCTACGAAGTCATTAAGTTAGACAGCCTACAGTACCGTACATTGCCTTGAATTGCCGGCTTGTACGCTGAAATGAAAAAGCGGTTGGTACTGTGCAGCCATTCATTTAACTTTCTGGGCTGATTGCAAAAAGTACAGAGTTTATTACAAAAGTTTTACCAGACATATTACCAATGTACACGATTTTCGTTACAATTGCTGATAAATGGTGAAACGGTGAAAGATTATTTTACTTTGCGGCAATTTCTCAGATGCTGGCTTGAGGAAAACTAGAACGGCAATTATCGAGACTTGTAAATAGATAAGCATAATATAAGCAGCCCAGAGCGTTCACAGGAAACAGGCTTCCATTCGACGAGGGGAGCTCCAATCGCCACGTCCATCCATCTGCCAAGGTGTCCCGTTGGCAAATGTCACATGTCTTCAATTTCGTTTCATCACAAAGTTAAGCGCCTTTCTGCATTCGTACCCACTGCAACTCGCAAGTCGAAGCCATTATTAATGAACCGAACATAACTATTTTATGATGTATTCAAAACAGCTCAAAATTCCCATTCACACCTAACACCTTCGCATAAATGCGATAATTGGATATCTCACGGCTCCCACATATTTATGTATTCGTCGATGCGATAAAGGAGGTATCTGAGATATTTCTACAAGATCACGAGCCGGGCTCGATATCGACGCTAGGGCCCTCGTTACACCCTCGCGTCTGAGCGCTCAGCATCACATGCAGATAGAAACGACCACACTTATTGATAATAATCTTGCCATTGAACGACTAAAATATTGGATTAGTTTGGGAGATGAGGCTTTAGGTAAAAGGAACGAGAGTAGTGAGCAAAAGTGGTCTTGATTTTTAGGGCAAGTGATTTTTTGCCTTTTTTTTCTGGATGGGAAATCATCAAATGACTTCTCCCGCTCCGAGCGAAGCGGAAGGGAGTGACACACTTTTACTGACTAAAACCCACCCGTGATCCTTCTTGTGCCCTTTGCGTTCCAGGGTGATTTTTTTCCTGAGAGCTTGGACAAAGTGACATTGCAATCACCGATAACAATATTTAAATAGTTCAGGTTGTGTTTTTGACATGCGCTTCGGATATCGCAATATTTCGTAGATACTTTTGACAATCGTTATGAATGAAAACTGTTACTTCGGCCGCAGACCCCAATTCAATCAGTAATCAAATTTCAACTAAACTAAACAATAGCAAAGAGAGGATTCAAATCCTACACAAGTACAATATCTTCTCTCAAAAACTTCCCCCGTAAAATATTAGCAAGCTTGCAACTTTTACAAACAAAATTAAACATTCGGAAACAGACGAAGAAAACCAAAGCAATTAAAACTTAATTGAAAATAAAGAAAATAATCAGAGAGAATAATGGATAATTTTTGAAAATATCAAACTGTGAATAAGCGTGGAACAGTGGGACAGGCGCAGGCGAGTTAGATCGTCGAAGTTGTTGAGACAAACTGTGGCAGCCGCCATTCAAAGCCGAGTCGAACAGTGCCGCAACTTTGAATGGAAAGCATTCAAAACTTGTGCGGTCACCGCCGCCTTGCCAACTGTCTGCTCTCACAAAAAATAACATCGTCGAGATTTAGGAATAAGTTGCTATTTCATTTATGTTCAGTTTGACATAAAGTAAAAGTTTAATTACGTATTCCCTCGGGCTAAGTGATTTTACATGGTTACTTTGTTTTGTACAGTCATGTGCAATCACGCCTTGTGTTCATATGTAATATAAGACGGCTTTCTTTGCAAATCTTTGTTTCGCTCATTTACAGCTGTTGCTTTTGATTTGACGCACGTAAGCGCCTCGTCCGGACAAGTTCTTAGACCGCTACACATGTTTAGAATGTATTATTAAACTGGCAGAGCCTGCGGCGACAGGACTATTATGGCGCAGTGAGAAAGTAATGGCCACCCCATTCGCACTGTGTATTCATTTAAGTCTCTGTAAGTCCTGATCTAATTACGAAAATTGTTTCACTGATAGAATGCTATCGCTGATTGCTAGCGCCAATTTCTTTGGGATGGAATACGGGCAACGCTACCGCGGGTGAAAACTAATACCTGAAGCTTAAGCAATACAATACATAAAACTTATATTTTATAGTGACACTTAGGAAGTAATCAGTAAACTCCACAACAAAGTCTTTGTACCTAAGCAATATGTCTTAGTCAAATTTTTGGCATCGTTCTAGCATTACTTATAGGTAGAATCTGAGCCAAAACCATGGCCAAACAAACGAAGTCATTACCCAATATCTCGACCATCAAAATCACGTAACACCACGACTTTGTGACCATTAAAATTATGTCATTGTATAACGCAAGTGGAACGTGCCCGCGAATAGTTTGACAACTATGTCTCAATTAGGGGCTGGGGCTTGCTAACGATTTCCTCGTATACATAAATATAGGTAACCTACATATAATATCCCCTACAAACTTCAATTTAACGAGATTGTATATGCAAGCGCTAATTCGTTTAAGGCAGGTGTTTCTCGTGACGAGTTAATTAGTCGACATAAGCTCAAATGCTTTAAGGGAAAACACTCCTCTTAATTTTGTAAATGTTGTTTTAATGAGCAGATAAGTAACTTGCTTCAGGAGATATAAAGGATTGTTTAAAGGCCTTAAGAATACTTACCGGTAATTAAGTCTATGAAGATTTATACAGAATGTTTCAAAAGTGTGTGGTCATACGTTAAGATCAGATCATCAGCCTTAATATGACCACGCACTTCTGAAACACATTATCTGTCGTTTGAAATCGTGAAGCAATAAATAAAAAATAATAAACGTACAGTCAAAACCTTATTACATTTTGATCAAAGTTAAGAAAGAGCTGGGAATACAATAAAATCTGTGGATTTAGACAGAGTTGCTTTAAATAGCAAACCTAAAAGAAAAGGCAAACTATATACTATTTATTATTATTTATATGATAACGCTAGGTACAATTACCTACTATTTTTATTATTTATATATTTTATTTTATTATTTTTAGTATGTGAACCAAGTTATCGTATAGTTTTTTTTTATTCGTATACATTTTTTATTGACAAGACCCTACAATATACATATGTACTTACATAAAAATACACACAGTTACGCTACCTATTTTTTACCATACTTGTCATCCTACAGTATAAAGTAGTAGTGTAGTAGTAATTAAAGTTATAACTTACTAGCAGTGCCCCGCGGTTTTGCCCGCGTAGTTGCCGTTTCCGTATAAATATGCGGATAAAATATAGCCTATGTTACTCAGGGTGAATGTAGCTTTCTAATGGTGAATTCTTTTTTTAAATCGGTCTAGTAGTTTTTGAGTTTATTTGTTACATACAAAAATACAAATCTTTCCTCTTTAAAACATTCATCAAACTTAAACTTACTTAGATCAGGTTTGTAACCAGCTTAAATCTTAGAACAGAAGAGGCACTAAACATAGGGTTTAGTTTCTCTTAACCTCTTTCAGACATTTTTGGAGTGAGAACGTGGTACAAATCTCTTGGCTCGAGCATTGGAGCGGGGTTAGGGTACGGTTGTGACGCTCTTTGCTTTGGTTTTGTTCTATATTGCTCTTGTGTAGGCAGCATGTACTTTGGACGCTGTTTTCTGTACCTATGTATTTGATGTCTTGATAAATGATATTTATTTTGTAAGTAGGTTGTAAATAACACTTTTACATGTCAAACTTTTTTGATCGTTATAAACTAAATGAGGCCAGTGTTTTCTAGCCGACTTCTTCCTAATATTTGATGTCTTACTTGGTAGCTTGTCCTGTAATTTCGCCTGCGTGAATGTCACAAGTGATAATGCTACTGTAACTTAGTACCGGGACAAAGGGTCCTATTCGATGCTGAAGTTTGCCCGTGAGCTAAGTTTCATCCAAATGCGTTTATCCAGTATTAAGAATAAGAAGATTTTTTTGGCATAATTCATACTCGGTGCAAATAAACTCTTCTGCTTATTCTGTCTTTCTTTATCGTGCAGCTCATTAGAGAAACAAAGTTTTGTAAGAAAAAAAATGTCTTTACAAGAGGGTCCATATACCTAGTTCTCAGTATATCTTTTTATAAAGACAATTTGTTTTTCAATAATTAGGACCAATTTTGCTGTTTTTTCCTGTTCCAACTTTCGATTAAGTATCTAGATATACATTCAGAAAAAAATCCAATAAACATTTCAAATTTCAACTTCAATAACATGATACTCGTAGCTACTTGTTATCATATTTTCCGTTCCTACTGAAGTGACTATTCTTCAGCACATTCATAACCCAATTAATCATTTACCTAACTTAGTTATATTTTGGCAGTTAATTTATGATTACAACTTGATCAGAAGAATTGGGTGTAGGACCTTCGTAACGAACAATATATTATAATTAGTTCCAATGTTATTATTATTTTGGAGAGTGTTTTTTCTTCTCAGCTCTTTGGCAAATCTTTGGCCAAAACCAAGTAACTAATACATCATTTATTTCGGGTAACAAAGACCCATAAGATATACCTTACAGACTATCATACATATTTATATATAACCACAAAAACATTAAACTGTTTTACACGAAGTGTCGGCGTCGTGTTACGCTGTGGTGTCACGTAGCCTTCCGCGGAATCGCCGATACACGACACCCTTTGGCCAAAACTCTTCCTTTGCAACGTGTGGTGTGTTATAAGTACCTATTTCGTTTTCATCTTTTTGCGAGAAATTTCTAATGATTCGGAATGTATTTAAGATAGCTGCTTTTTGTAAGGTTATATAGAGGATTTATTTTAGATTTAGCAATTCCACTCTGTGTGTGTGTGTTCGGGATAACACATGTTATGGAAAAGATAATATGTAGGTAGCACGTAAACTTCATCTTGGCGCCATATTCTAGTTGTTTCATCCTTGGGTTCTACAGTTTTTTTTTTTTTAGTTTTTGTGTTCTGTGCGTTATGTGTACCTTATAGATATTGCCAAAGGTACAGCAATGTCTATTAGGTAGGTCACTTTGTTTATTTTTACCTTATAAGGTTCTATTGTATTGCTACTACTCGGTAAATTGCAGTGAATGATTCTATCGGTAACAATGGCGTGTGATTATTCTGAGTGAATAATATTTTAAGTCTATAGACTATTTTTCGCCATTGATGCTGTTATGTTGTCTATGTCATTTACATAGATGTGGGGCCGTATCTCGCTTCGTCATTATTTATTTTTCTACAGCCCGACTTCGCCCAGAACCGGCACATTTTTGTGCCAATTCCCACATTAATGTTGCCAGGCGCATCCCGGATATATCCGTAATGGCAATAATGTCGTCTTGCCATCTCGCCGCTGGAACTGACACTTCTTCCAGTTCGTGGACGTCAATCGGTCACCAGTTTACTCCACCTAGGTATCATGATCACGCCTTACCAGGTATCCTGCTTCGCTCCATTTAATATCCATAACTCGTTTTCCCATGTCGGATATCTTCGTACATCTTCGAAGCTCGACGTTTGAAACTGTTAACAATCAAATCTATAGAATTATTCATAAATCATTAATTTAGAATCAAAGCTTGTTAGACAAGCTATTAATAATTGCGCAATATTGTTCGATGTTATCCGAAGCCTTTACATTGTTACACTCATTAGACTGGTAAGAGAAGGCGTTTCCAATCAAATGGAAACCAGCGCTTAATTAATAGAAATAACAAGCTCAGTCGTTTCCTATCATTAATTTCTGTTTCAACAATACGAGTTTCTGGGAAGAGAGCAGACTGTCGCAGATTGGTGTGCTAAAGGGATTTAGTTTTGAGTGTATCTATCTGCCTAGCTTTTTCCCAACTATATTGAGGTCGGCTTCAAGCAAGACATACCTGATTCAGCTGAATACCAGTATTTTACGTGGAGCGGCTGCCTACCAGACCTCTACAACCCATTAACTGGGGAACACAGCACTTCTTGGAAAGACTGGTGTCAGATTTTCTGGCTTCTGACAATCCGTAACGACTGCCAAAGATCTACAAATGACAGCCGGTACCAACGGCTTAACGTGCTTTCCAAGGCACGGAGGAAACTCGGTATGTTAAGATGGTCACCCATCCACAGACCAAACTCGGCAAACGTTTCTTAACCTTGAAGATCGACCTGTGCGGCTGTTATTCTTTAGCCACGAGCTCTCCCAGTGCAGTTACGACTCATATAACCTGTAGTTGCGGCAACACTTGGAGGCCTATCTTGCCCGGCAGAGGACGAACTACGGCCGCAATGATGATCGATGATGAGTATTGTTGTATTTAGTGAATTCGACTTAGACCAGACAGAATGGTCTTCAATCGATAAAGTATCGCTCTTTGATAACCGTCACTTTGAGGATTTCCAAAATAGGTCCATCATAACAAGCATAGCATAAGCAGCCTTTTAATGTTCCTACTACTGGGACACAGGCCTCCTCTCTAGGAGAGGTAATGGGCCGTAATCCACCACGCGGGCCCAGTGCGGGTTGGTGAATATCACATGTCTTCGAAATTTTTGATCTAGGACATGCCGGTTTCCTCACGATGTTTTCCTTCACCGTTTTGAGAACAGTAGTGATGAACTAAATTACACAAAGTAATGCGCCTGGCTGGGTTTGAACCCGTGACCTACGATTCGTAAGTCGGGGTCGTTACCACTCGGCCACCAATGCTCATTAATTAACAAACTTTGCCCGTATAAAGCAAACAATGTACACAATACGCCATAATATAACTTGCATTTCTTTAGAGATGGCGTTGACTTCAAAGTTGAAGTTGTTAATGTGCATTTACGATTCAAAGTGCGGGTGAAGTGCACGTCCCTTAAATACAAACTAAGTAAGTACAGCAAAGGGGTTCTAATTAGACGAAGCGTTTATCAACAGAAATCGTACAAATCTTTCAGCACACAAGTTTGAACTCCGTTAGATACGAACTGGAATAACGTAGAAATAGAAAGTACTCGTTTCTCCGATAGAGGTCGCGACAGACGAGAGAGTGCTCCGTAGAGCCCGTTCGTGACATCTTACTTGATTTGTGGATTCCGGAGGTTTTAATTGTACAAAATGTAATCTACAATTCATATAACTCGCGAAATGCTCCGTCAATGTTGGGATACATCCTCTCGCGGCGATTAATCTCTAGCTTTTAACGTTATCCCAGCCTAACTGTGATTTACTACGCTTTATTTACTTACAGCAAAAAAACTACTTATTGAAAACCGTTCGCTGTTTTATTTGGGATTTAGTTTAAATGGATTTATTGCCTTTGCAGAATAAATTAAAAGTTAATAAATTAATCTATGGCAGTTTTGATTTCGGGTGCTGTTAGTAGTGAATTTAATTTTTAAAAACTTAGCGTTCTATTTATTGATTGTGCTCATTGAGAGTACAATCAATAAATAGAACAGTAAGTTTTGCGGGCAACCATGGAATTTGAATTATAATTTGAAAAGCGGGAACAATCGGGCACGTCTGGAAAGTCTGCTGGAAAATGTGGAAATAAAATCGTTCTAGCCAGCGTTTGAATATAAAAAGGAGTTAGCGGCAGCTGGCAAAAATACTATTCTGTCCATAAAATCGAAATTTGGCTAATCGAACCTGGAATTGCTTTTGTACCTGAACTACCTTTTAATGTATTAATTTCATAGAACGATTAGCAGTCCGATGCTTAATGACCGTGATCTAACGACCGAGAGGCACATCTTCCGAAACCTTGTACCCGTTAATGGGTACAGCTGTTCCATTAGAAGATAAAGGATGTGAACCAATCCCCAGCTAGATGAATGACCAGTCATCTCTTGAACACACATGACCTAAAAACTTACCCGATCTAACGTAACCGGCACTGATAAATCGTCGAGTAGCCAGTTTTAATACCAATAAAAGTACAAAAGTTTCCGGCTTTATTTCGCAGTCCATTGCGCTAAATTTACATCACCGTAAACGAATGTAATGTGAACGACCGCAATAAAACGCAATGGAAAGCTCAACCTTTTGTCATAATACATCTCAGGAATACGGAAATAGAAAGACCGAGAAGGATGTTGTATTCCGTGGTTGTATTGTAAATCATTGTTTGCGTATTTCAATAGGCTAAAATCTTAATGAATAAATTGTGTGAAATGGCTGGATTTATGAAGATTGTGTAAACAGATGTGAAGGGCAAGATTAATGAGGTGCTAGTGCTAAAAGCGGTGATGTGTGTGAGCCGAACTAAGCCAGACGGATGCGAGTACTGTTCTTACGTACGGTATACAGTTATCATCGTAACATTAAACTCGGTTACTATTATTATACTGTTGGAGCAGTGTCAAGATCAGTATGCTAAATAGTCCAATCAAAATAAAAATCAAAATAAATGAGTCATGTATGATTTTCTTTAAAAAGCTATAATATATATATTACAACTTCCGTCACTATACATAAAAAACCTATCAAATGAACTCTCGAAATAGAAACCGATGCAGACTTGCACCACTGCAGGATACTCCTAAATCGGCCAAGTATGTGAAAAGTTTCCTAGTCATGTGTTTTCGAATTCATAACAAAATTCAATAAAAAATAAAATTGTTATATAATATAAACTTATTTAAAAACAGATTATTGAAATAGCTGATAGAACATTATATGGTTTTTTGATCTTAAAGATGTTTTTTTTTAAACACAAACTTTAAATTTCTGCAACCCTACCATGACGTCTTAAATCCATCATGATTCCTGTGTCAGAGAGAGACGGAGTTACACAAGACGAATAGCACTATCCCTTTCCCTCACACAGAATCATGATAGCATTGGAACTTCGTAGTACGGCTACTGGACTTTTGTAAATACGGATAATGCTGAGATAAAACTATTATATTACTGTATTGACTCTATACTATGGCACTGAATACTAATTAACCAATAATTTTATTTTTGCATGCAATTGATACAAATAGCTAAACATGTGGATTAAGATTAATACCTGACTGTATCAACTTTATACCATGTTTAAGGCAAATAAAGACATATCTTATCAAATTATGCCGAAAATAAGGCTAACTTTGTAATAATTTTTAACTACGAGTTTAACCGTTAACGTGTAGCATATAGGATCAAAATGTAAACCGCAAAAAGCTGTCTGTCATGTTTTGTTGCTTTATAATTTATCTAATTTCAATAATAACTCGATGAAAAAACTACTTGTAAAATACTAACTTGGCCTGTTTGTGAGAAGCACTTGTAGAAGAGGCGTTAAAAAGACTCCTATCCAGATTACAAATTGTCTCATATACATATAGCCGAAAAATTATAGCAGTTAAAAATTATACTTGAAACAGCGATTTGAATTATCTCATTACGCTAAAGTATTGTATTACGATATAAAACTGTTTAAAACAGTTGAAGTCATTGGCAAGATATAATTTTAATCTATATAACTAGATATAGCGAAAACAGTCGAGAAAAAAAAAAGTTTCCTTAACCGCAAACTGCAATGTTTACAATACATTCTGCGTCATTAAATCCCTGGTAAGCAAACATGCCTAACCTCAACTATATTGAAGACAGCAAGCGAAGATAAGAAGAAAGAAGAACGAGAACCCGTAAAACACAGGACCTCAAGTCTGCTATTACAATAGTGTCAGAATGGTTTATCATTGATTTCATAATGGTTGAATTATACAAGTTTGGTAATCCACTAATATAAAAGCGTCATTATGACTTTCCAATGGTCAACCACTAACACTCCCTTGAATGAAATGGCATAGTATGGTAATTTCATACACAATGACAAATAAATGACAGACGTATGCGGTAATCTGCTAAAATTTTGATAGTTCCTTTGATCAGTGACCTATCATTAGAACGTCATTGTGCAGTCATTGCTTTTAATAGCTCGGTTATCAAAACATATTACGAGACCATTGACAGACCAATCAAATGATCGACCATTATGACTTTAGCAGATTACGAACTTTTACCAAAATGACAGTGGGATCGTGTTGGAATGACAAATTTATAAAAATAGCAGACTTGGGGCCCAGGACGTCAGAGTGTCTGGACGCAGTCGGGTTGCTTACAGTCTACATGGAAGGAATTCAAGAATGATAGACCTATCCAGCACATGTACTATTTTCTTTTTTTAATTTTTCGCATTCTTTGTACCGTGTGTGTTTTCTGCACTAAATAAATTTTATTCTTTCTTTCTTTTCTTTCTATCCAAACAGTCCCTGTTAAAGTCGAGCACGCCCATTCTGTACAATATATGTACGTATTATTATATTCTATTGACATTATTGAGTACCAGCATTGAATCGTTCATCTTGGTGTGGAAGTTTATATCACTTTAACAGTTGCTATCCCATGTGTCTAGTTATACGACTAACTTATATAATACATCAGCGATGTTCATAGCTCAGAGATAGCGATTAATTTGATGTTAATAGTTAGAGTATCTGTTTGAACCAATTCTCACAGAGTTATCTGTAAGACGGGGTTATGTGACTGCCAGGGCTGCGGAATTTGTTCGAAAGAGTCACCGCAGCCCTGGAACGCAAAGTGCATTAAGAATAACACGGATGGGTTTAGTCAGTAAGAGTCTGACACTCCCTTCCGCTTCGCCTAAAGCAAAAGAAGTCATTTAATGATATCCCAACTTAAAAAAAAGGATGCTCTGTGAATATTTAATTTATCTGAACTTAAAAATGATGGAAATCTGAATATAAATAACCAAGAGATTTTATGAAATGTTTGTTGTTAAAAAAATGTAACTATTGGAACAATACAATAGTATTCGTAAGGATTTCTGTTTTTCTCATTGTACAACTGACATAATCCCTAACTTATGCCGGCTGTCGAAAACACGTCCAGGGAGGCGGTGAAGCTAAAATGTTGCCATGTCCAGACAAAAAGAAGAAGGCACTTCAATTATCAGAAAATAGCTGACAACCACTGAAAACATTAAAATTTATAACACCGTCACATTATCTCCTTAATATTATTTTTGTCCTCGTAATCACGCCTCCCCCTCTAATACCAAAATGCCAGGACACTGTTACGTCTCTATACTTCGTTATGTAGGACAATAAATTAGGGCGCAATTAAAGTGCCCCTCGGACATTGACGGATATACTACCTCTTTGCAACGCTCGCCAGATTGCGTCTACACCAACCGATCTCGAAAAAATGAGCCAGTCAACCTCCCCCACAATTTATTAGTCCCGTGCAAGTAAAATTAACGTTTTTTCCTTTAAAAAGGCTCTTGTGAAATTATAATAACATTTGTAAGTCCTAAACAAAAGCAATTAGGTCGCCTACCCAGCCTGGCTGGTGGCTATTCCCTCACTTTTTTTGAGTTTTAGTTCAAACTTCTTTATCTGTAATGCTTTTATAAAAATCTGTCTGTTGTCTGTTTGTTTATAACTTGGGGATTTATTGTTCTTTTACTGTTGGTTCCCTTTATTACGGTCGATTAGAGGCCATATTTTTGATCAAATAGGTCCTTGGAAAACTTTCTAAATGTTGAAAATTTTGCGGAGTATATTGATTTTAAAAGTTTGTTATGACTTCTTTGTTTACACAATCAATGTCTTTTACCAACAATTGTTTGATAAGTATATGAGTCACAAAAGGTAAATATTTATTAGCTGTTTTTAAAAGTGTACACGCCTGGTAGAATGTGTTGTAAGCAGGTAATAATACACAACTTGTCTTTTTTATGTGTACAATCGTATTATTTCTGATTTCCTTTCCAATATCAGTTTCCTGTCCTGAAATAAATGTGTTGAAAACAGACATGTTGACAGGTTTCGTGTGACTCGTCTGATTGAATATCAAAATCCCTATCTCTAAGATAGAGAAACAGTTCCTGACATCGTTACAATTATGGATCTGGATACTACTGGATGTATTGGCATGGTATATTTATAGTATCAAGGAAATTTAGTCAGGCCATGCAGCTAAACACACCTTTTATTCTTTATTAATTAGAGGTTTTTATCCACACGGATACGTCAACCCCATTGTACCTTATACTCTATTTACACACAACTATACAAATATTACTTGAATCTATGTACAAACTATGACATATGAAGGAGAATCATGGCCTAGGCCTCTGAATTAAGCCACAAATTATGCGTTTAGTCTTTTCTGATTTAAGATATGCCAATATGTTTTGGATAAGTCCAACATCCCACATATTTAATTTAAACTCCCTAGCCATTGATTCCCTTTCATCTTTATTCTTAGCACATTCCATCAACAAATGTTGCACATCTTCAATTTTGTTACATCTCTCGCAATTAGGCGATGCAGCCTTTCGCATTAAGAAAGCAAATTTTGCTGATGGAAAGTCATCCAATCACACTAGGAAAACTCAAATTAATATTTCTCATATAATCCTCAGACACTCGAAGAAACTTACAAAACTATAGCCATAAAATATCGTTCATACCGCGTGATTCGATTTCGTTTTATCCGCACAAAGTTGGCTAACCGCTGGCTGGCCGATATTACACCCATATCACAAGCCCGGCCACTACGGGCACCAGATAACCAACTTACAGCAGGACAGTCCACTCAGGAGTATGTTATTCCGAAATTGTTATCCAATCCGACCTCTTAGGATCCAACGTTAAGGATCAATATAGTATGCTTATTTTATTACTTTGTGCATAAATCCCTTTGTGCCTTGAGTGTCCCGCTCAACCCGTGCCTAGGGTTCTCCGGTTCGGATTATTAGTAAACTGTAATAAAATATCCCTCGCCTAACGAGCTTAGCTTCGGGATGTTATGTTTCCCATTAAATTATTAAGAGAAGGTAATTTGTTATAAAGTGGGGAACGAGCTATTTGTTTAAGCGATCTATGCCAATAACTTTATAGAATAAAATAATCTGCCTAGACATTTTCCAAGTATATTGAAGTTGGCTTCTAGTTCTATCAGATGCAGCTGACTAAAGGTATTTTAAATGGAACCACTTCCTATCTGACCCCGAAAACTCAACTGGGTAGCACGATAACCCTAGGCGAAACTGTGTCAGATTTCTTGCTTCTGACTATCCGTAATGACTGTCAAACTTTACAGAGTGGGAATTTCCAATGTATCGCGTTACGTTTGGTGCCCCATATTAGTTGCAAGTTACTTGCTTATACCAACAAGATTGTTTTCAACGCGATTGTTTTCGTTAACAAAGTTAACTTACGTTGCTCACATGAATAAATCAAAATAACTGGACCATTGTTTCTATTGAACATTCGATACAAGTAAAACGGACCGTTTCTAGTTTGTCGATTGTGTTAGAGTTTTGTATAAGTTGGATTTAGTTATTAATTTATCGTTTCGATTTTGAGTTATGATTTAAAGTTTTGTGTTTCTATGATAATGTTTTTGAAAGGTCAGAATATTTATGAAACACACTTTTTTATTTATTTATTACTAGCAGCGCCCCGCGGTTTCCCCCGCGTAGTTACCGTTCCCGTAAGAACACGGTGATAAAATATAGCATATGTTTCTCAGGATGAATGTAGCTTTCTAAAGGTGAAAGAATTTTTTAAATCAGTCCAGTAGTTATTGAGTTTATTACATATAAAACTACAAATCTTTCCTCTTTATAATATTAGTATATGTAGAAAACTTTATGCACTAGTAAAAAAATGTACAAAGGCGGACTTAACGCATTTTCTATCAGTCATGTAATACAGAGACATGGGTGGTGCAACTTTTTTTTTACTAAATTGTTAAATTGCTAGTCACTTAGTTTTGTTGTTCAGTAATTAGGTATATCGAAAATATAACCAATAGCTTTTTCCAAGGTTTTTACAAGGTTCCCTGTAGTAAGTAAAATAATGCACAATCTCTATTTCCTTTGTTTCCGCTACATTTCTTTGAATAGAATGTGAAATTGTGAAAATGCTGTAAGAAAATGGAAACTGGGTGCTTACTCACAAATGCCACCTTAAGGGAAGTTCCTAGTTCTTAATTTGTTTAACTACCTTTCCTCTGTAAAATCCTGCGTGGTTGTACCACTAAAAGCCCTATTTCGTGGTATATAGCCAGTGTAACGAATAGAAAACGAAAACTAAAAATGATTAATACCTGATGTGTTTAATTTAATTCCAACAAAATTATGTAGTTTATTTATACAATGTGATATTTTCAAGATGGTGTGGATGTCCAAATCAGAAACTATGAGGAATATTGAAATGTACGGTACTTCGTGACCAGGCAATTTGCCTCTTTGTTTGTGTTTATAAGCATTTGGAACGCTTTTAGATGAGAAATCGCACTTCGCTCAGCCGCCTCTCTCTGCCCTTAGCAACAACACGCGTTGACGGGTTCAACGTCGACTGCACAGTAAATTATTACCAAAACAAGTTGTCAACCATAGTGTGATGTGGAATATGCAGAATTTTTGTGAACTGAGTCACGTATTTAAAAGTAGAAGGGAGTAGAGTAGGTAGTGGACATGTCTTTGATTCATAAACAATGAATAGTGGTTTTTGGAAATTCTAGTGACCCCGACATAGCTTGACAGTGAAGCAGATTTTTATTTAGTTTTTAGTTTAGTTGATAAGTTATTTTCTTTTAAGTTTGTGCGTCATTTCCGTCAGAATTCGTTGCGTATTTTACGCTATTCCTCGTAGTTTCAGATTCGACTATCACAAACCCACTTACAAAGATTACACTATTATTTAGGACACAAAAATATTCAATACTCATATTCTTTTGTTGACCCACTGATAGAGCTATATTTACCTATTGCTCGACGACTAAGTCTTCATTATTAAACATACGTAAACATCCAAATAAAAATTCCTGTTTGTTACTCACTTACGAGTATTACCATAATTGGTACCTATAATGCTTTCAAATGTGAAACGTTTGTGTAACCAAGGGTATACGTTAATCCCATTACTTATCTACAGTACCCAGAATTCTCCTGTCTGCGGTATTACAGTCGAACACAAAATTGCTTTTAATGTTTTCCACACAAAGAGATCCTCTTTCAAATCCAACGAAAACAGAACCTAGGTATCAGATGATTACAGTTCTTACGTAGACATAGTACGGAATATAAACTAAAGAACAAAAGAAAATTTGTTGTAGATAAATCATGAAATTTGTGGATACAATAAGTCTTTTGTTTGTAGAAACGCATTCTTTGATCTTGCTATCGCTCTTAGAAAATCAGTAAACAATATACTGTGTACACGTATACCACGTAGACAGGCTATTACCATTGTTTGGGATAAAAAAGACACACGGCGTACTAAAACGAGTACAAAAAAGGTGCATTTTCAGCCTGATATTTGCCGCTGAGGGCAGAAGGCCATCCATTTCTTCTTTCCATTCCTACCGGTTTTGGACTAGTTTGGACCAATCCAGTCGATAGGTGTCAATCTCTATAAAAGGTAAATGTGTAATTGTGGACAATTATTTATCTAAACAAAAGCATGGTGTAGTAATTCGCCATTATCTACCAGGCGAGATGCAGGTAGAATTAATAGTAGATACTGTATATTGAGCGACCGGCTATCTGATCTGCACAACCCAGTTACTGGGTAAGACGGCACACCTTGCTAGCTATGAAAATAAAATCATCCATAGCTTACAGCCGAGATGCGATTAAAAGTTTATATTTCCCATTTGTATTCGCTCCGTTACACTTTCAACAATTTACTAAAACCAAACGGAGATTTTTCTTAAAAAATCTGCAATAGACATTAACTAGTTTATTCGATTTCATATTTCCTGCTCTGCTATAAGGTAAAATAACAATATTTTCAAGTTTTCTTCTTCCTGATATCACACATAAACAAAGGAATAAATTGACGTTCATGTGTTCGAGTTACACAAATGAAGATATATGTGAGGTTAGCGAGTTTTCCACTGTTTACCTTCGCAAGGACCCTTTTGCTTAAAAGTATGTACCAATCGTACTTCGTTTGAGTATTTTTAGTGAGTGCTCTGCGATTGGTCTTAATACTGACCTTGAAAAACGTCTACGTATGTTGATAGGTAGAAATAGATCGTAGCCACAGAGCTTTTATAGACTTGCTAAATTCTAGTAATGATTTAAAAAAAAAACCGGCACAAATACCTAAGTTCACTTTAAAAAGTAAAAAAAAAACTAAATCTTAAAGTACCTAAGAAAGTAAATAATTCTAAAAAAATACGTCACAAAATACATACGTATTATTATTTATTTTATAATGTTTACATGTACATACTTATAAGACCAGTCTCGATTAAGTCATCATCAATATTCTCTTTCAGTGCGCTTTCATTTGAGACCCCACTCGGGTATATTATATTTGCAGTCATTCAGTTATTCTTTCCCGCTTTCACCCCCCACAACTTTGAAACGGCTCAAACGATTTGCACCATCATGTCTAAGGATACTCCCCCGTAACTCACCTTTTATACAAAAAAACTAAATTGAAATCTCTTCATCCGTTCGCGAACTACGAAGCCGTAGACAGACAGACAGACAAACAGACAGACAGACACGTCAAACTTATAATATCCCTCTTTTTGCGTCGGGGATTAACACGGTGGATGTTTGTTACTCTTCCATGTTTGTTACTCTTCCAAGCATAATCTGCTGAACGGGTTTGAATGAAATTTTGGCACACATCTACTTATTACATTGGAAGTTTTTCTCCGGTTATTTTTCCTTGAGAAGATTTCCGACTTTGAAGCTAGTGCCTGTTTTAGTCATATCTATAATATTATGTGCCTACAACATCTGTACCTAATTCATATCAAAAAGCTCCTCCTCTAAAAGAAAAAGAAGTTTTTTTTTATTTTTATGGTGGCTGAATTAAAAGCAAATCGCTATAATTAATTTATTCCCGATTTAAAGAAATATGAATATGGTTACATAAGCTTTTTACAAATAAATATTCAGCCATCTTTCAAATGAATATGGCATAGCAACTAATTTACGTGTCTATTAAAAGTATCATAAATTGAATCAGAGAGATATTTTTCTTCCATCGCCATCAATAAATATTTGTTCAAAGACTTGGGCTTTATTTGTCGTATATTTTGGTGAAACGTAAAACTTAAACAAACTTAAGTAACCGGAGCTTTGTTTCCTGCTTCGGAAAAATACTGGACTCGGGGCCGGTTGCTATGACAAAATGGATTGTTGTGATTACCGATAGATGCTTTTAGAAATAATTAATTGGTCCATAAACTCCTACGATAGCCTCAAGGCATTTTCACTAGTAGGTACTTAAACAATTCTAAAGAATAGCAGATAAATGAACTACAGCCAAAAAGATCTGTTGGAAACAGGAATGGTGCGAGTAAAATCTACATCTATACTAATATTATAAAGCTGAAGAGTTTGTTTGAACGCGCTAATCTCAGGAAATACTGGTTCGAATTGAAAAATTATTTTTGGGTTGAATAGACCATTTATCGAGGAAGGCTTTAGGCTATATATCATCACGCTTAAGCCAAAAGGAGCGGAGCAGCGATAAAGAATGTTTTAAAATCGGGGATTCCACGGGGACGAAGTCGCGGACAGAAGCTAGTATATGATAAAATTATGGTTGGAAAGCGAGATGAAGAAGAATAAATGTTTTCACTGTATTTTAATGATATAACAACTTCATAATTCAGCAACTTGAGTCTCTGAAAGTACTAGTAACGCCATCTATCGGCGATGAGCAGAGAAATAATAAAGCAGGGCCTGAAATTGTGTACTGAGATACGCGTATCTCCTCTGGAAAACCGGGAAAGCTTTCCTCCAAGAGTTTTCATCTTACCTCACTAGGTGTCGCTTTTAACTAAATCATTTAAAACGAAATTATTGCTGAAAGTAAATTAGATATTAACTTTTATTTATTTACAGATAACCTTTTATCAGTACATAAGTTTGTATTTTTCATAATATTTGAACTACTACTACTTACTACTTTATGTGTTGTTATGGAGTAGGTACGAGTAAGTCTGCGTTTTAGCTATTTGTACGACTCTGTTTTTAAAGAAATTACTGAAAAAAGAATAACTTTAAAACTTGAGTTTAGTCTGGGTAACGTGCAGTATATTGATAAAAAAAAAAGATTAGGAACTCAGGTGCACCAACGGTTTAACCAAGGGGTAATCAAACAACTCCAAGGGTAATTACAGGTGCAAGCATTTATTACTTGTACACGATATGCTTGACTTCTATTATTGTATGGCGTGACTTAGAGTGAAACTTTGTATTATTTCTGTTTTGCTAAGAAGCAAGTCACCTCTACAAATAAATGCTTAAGTTTTGTACGAAGATATGAACTACTTTCCTGTGAAGGTGCAAAATGAAAACTGACTTACAAAAAACTTTTGTAAATCAGTCGAAATAAGTTTAAATATAAAAATTAGTTAAACACGCGTCTGGAACATGCTTTATATGACGGATTTATGCGTGAATATACATGAAAAATGTAACATCCGAATTGATAACCTCCTCCATTTTTGTGGTTGATTAAAAATACAGTTGGCTGTAAATAGAATAGAACAGAATATTCTTGATTCTGTTACATAAAATATAGATGAAAAATACATTACATAAGGTGGCACAATGGAGGGCCTTATTACTTAAAGCGATCTTTTCAAGGCAACCTTTGGATGAATTATAATATATTTTTTTTTAACTTTATATACAATAGTGGTACATGGGCGGACTTAATGCAACTCTACCAGTCAACCTTTGGGTTAAAAGACAACACTGTGGTAGGTGTACAACAAATAAATAAAAACAAAATAATAAAAAACAAAATATAGAAAAAAGGGCGCACCTAAATGATATCTCGAAAATCATCCTGTATCTTCTGGATACATCATTGCAGCCGGACGGTGCGATCTTGGAGGTTAAGCTGCGCTTGCAGGGCGGTGCGGTCCATGGATTGGTGACCATCCATTACAAACCGAAACTCCTCCGTGCTTCGGAAAGCCCGTCAAGCCGTTAGTTTCCGCTGCCATTTGATGTAGATCTTTGGCTGTCGTTACGAATAGCCAAAGGCAGAAATCCTGTCAATATTTTTTAACCAGTTACTGGGTAGTGAAAGACAGATAGGCAATACCATTTACATGGAGTCATGTAAATATTATGGAAACCGACTTCAACATTGTAAGGAAAAGGTTAGGCAGGTTGATTAACTTACGTGACTAGAGGGATTGGCGACCATAAAGTAGAAATAATAAAAACAGGTCGATAGAATAGGTACAATGTAACAACCCTATCATTTTGTCGTCATAATAATATTATTCGTTTGCGTGTGGGATTCCTTAATAATACGCTATAAAGTTAAGCACTCTCTCCGCCTAAATTTGCAGGTATAATATTTAGTAACAAGTCTTGCCAATAAAAACTAGTAAATAAATTAGGTTATGAGTGGCTTCCTTTGTATTTATAGTTGGCTTCTTTTCTCAGGCAAATTATAAAGTTGGTTGAGCTATTATGAAAAAATGACTCAGTTTTTTGGCAATAGGTATCACATTCTGTTAATATTTTTTATGAATATCAGTACAATACAACACAGATTGACTGATACAATAAATAAAAAAGCTAATAAAGTATACATAAGTCACATGCTTTATTTCACAAGGAAATCTCGCACTTTAAAATAAAAACCAATGACACTCACTGATATTGTAGTAATTTCGTAATCGGACGCCTGTCTAATTCCAGAGATTACATATACTTCACAATATACCTACATTTAGGTATTTAGACTCTCTAGAATCTTCTTCAGGTTCTAGAAATTCGGAAGTTACCCCATAGGAAAATATTTCTGGGATCCTCAGTTTCATCCAATTCCGTCCAGCTGTAAGTCGGGAAAAGGTAACAAGCTGTCACATAGGGTTACTTTTTTTTATTCTAAATTTTTAAGTAGAGTTTCTTCGAAATGTAGTTGTACTTTTACTTCATAACTGGAAATAGTCTAATAACCTACTCTTTTGCAACACAAAGGGTTACTACGGAGATAGTGCGCATTTTTAGGTATAACAATGAAACGGAACCGTGGATGAATGGGCAGATGAATCTTTGTTACTCTTTTTCTAAAAATCTTCTTAATAAAAAGATTTTTAGAGAAAGAGTATGAATCTTTGTTAGTCTTTCTCGAAAAATCTTCTTAGTCAGAAGATTTTTAGAGAAAGAGTATGAATCTTTGTTAGTCTTTCTCGAAAAATCTTATTAATCAGAAGATTTTTAGAGAAAAAGTATGTATCTTTGTTAGTCTTTCTCTTCGTTCGTCTTCTTTTTCCAAAAAGAGTAACAAAGATTCATCTGTCCATTCATCCACAGTTCCGTTTTATTCTTATACCTAAAAATGAGCACTCATATTTGTATGAAACTTAACAGTAATAAAGCTTATATAACAGAATAACATATACGCTATAATTTAAAAGAGTAGTACTAATGGCACGCGGGCGGAGCTGTCATCAGTTAGCTAGAATGTTGTATAATTACAAATGTCGACCAACTGAACTGTTGAAATGAAAAATGTTTGCCGCTTACTTGACTGGTTAACTGGATTTATATTTTCGCTTAAAAAAAACAATATAATATCGTTTATAAGCAAAATTTGCTCGAAACTTTCTTTAATATCATCTACAATAAATTGTATGAACAAGTTTCTCGCTTAAGCAGTGGTAAGTTTCTTTGACACTATGCAACAATGGATTTCCCTTAATTCGACTTTCAAAGAAGCCCAATGTTAAATAAAGCACAGTTGTAAGTACACAATATTTTAAATTCAAGTGGATACAGTTTTCAAGGCTCCTTTTGGGGGAAACCGAGCATTCTCGAGTTGTGCTGGCTTCGGCGAATTCAATTCAGTTCCAAGTGCCTCGGACAATTGAAAGAAATACCTAGAATGTTTCGCGAACCACTCGGTGACTCGGTCGTGTTGCGCTTGCTCTCTTAAATAGGTACGTGTCTGAAACAGAAGTGAAGCAAATTGTGTGGAGTTAACATAAATTCTCTGTATTTATGCTGCATAACTGCATACGTTTTTGTCTTTGGGGTAATTCGGTATAGCTGCAATTTGGTCATATTATATTTTACTAAGGGAAGGTTCATATCTGACGGAACATGCGTTCACACTCGACGCACTAACGTATCATCGGTCGAGTGTGAACGCTCGAGTGTTTTTCTATACATTTGTCTGTTCTGGCGTTACGCGACCGATAATACGCGACGCATGTTCCGTCAGATATGAACCTTCCCTAAGACGTAAAATACGTTGCCCTTCAATGTATTTAATTCGTTAGTAGGTATTTGCTTACGATCGTAAACGCAGCTCACATCGTGATGCTGTTGTATTTAATTTAAAAAATATTCTCTGTTGTTTTTAGATTGTTTTGCCGAACGAAAAAAAACTCCTACGCGAAAGCCCATGTGTTACGAAATGTGATAGTAACTATGTGTTATCCAGAATGGCTGATCTTAGTAACGCCGACGTTCATTGATTGATTACCATACTGATGAAGTATGTCCAACGGAGGTCACTGTTTACAGGGACCACCACAAATCGATTAGAATAAATGAATGCATGACATGGTGTTGATGGGTGTGTTTGTGGATTTTCATTATACTTGACTAGCAATTCGCCCCGGCTTCGCATGGATAGCACAGCAAATAATATCTAAAATAAGTCGGCATGATTTTTTCCGACATCTTTAATAAACACCTTCAAATATTAGGAAATTTACACAAAACCTTTAAATAGAGAGAATTTGTCGAGTCATTTGGCACGATTCATGAGGAAAGCTTATATATAAGCCTTCCTCATGTATCGTGCCTTTCACAGAATAAAACCGTATTAAAATCCGTTCAGCGTATCACGTACACATAGACATTATATAATATGACTACAAGTCCCCCCGCCACGTCGCGTTTCCTCACTATTGATAAATGAATAAAATTATAGTGATAGTGAAGAAATAAAACAGAAATTAAATCATGCATTACAAATTGAAAATTCCGTTTAACAAAAAGGTTACCTAATAAAGAAAATCTTCAAACGTTTTCAGGCAGCCGTTATATACATATTAACTCTAATTCCAAAAGACATCCCCGAATCTGTCAAAATTATATCAGAATCTGTCACTCCTAATTTATCCATATGTAAATGCTATAAGTGACTCGGCGATATATTCAGTGAGTAATGGGAGCGTCCCGGTTTGAAGTATGTGGCGTGAAAATCACGGTGAAGGCTAATTAACTCCAGACCCCTAGCTGCGGTTGTTCGTTGATGGCTCCTGAACGCGTAACACGGCCTTCACGCTTACATATTCAGTTCCCGACTGACATAATACTACGAAAATTACCCAAACGTAGCCTTATAAGTATGTATACGTTACGTTCATCACTCAGTTTTTGAAGCCAGAATTTTCCACCGGAATATTTTTTCATTAATATTTTCCGTGTTTTATCTCATACGTACGAGTACTACGTATGTCATCACCCGTCTGTGCCCTAAAAATAAATTTAGTCCTAAGTCTTTTGGGAGTTCAGAAAAAAGTTTTCGTTTTGCTGTTCTAAATTTTATTTGTTTCATACCAGTTTTTTGTACCCATAGTTTAGGGTTTCGACCAGGGCCGGATTCAGGATTGTCATTTCTGCCTTGAATCCGCTGAAGATGCGTAAAGTAAACACTAATAAAGCACATAACGTTTTATTTGGCTTAACGAATAACAAGCCCAATTGGATTACTTTTCGTAAATTCCTCAATGACTTTGGTAGGTTGTGGACAAAGAAATATAGGTCTATATTTTCCTAATTTACAGAACCTAACATAATGCTGTTTATATAAAACTGAGCACCAATTGTATTATGCTGATTGTTCACATTTAATCTACACTTGTACATTATTGATTCTTTCTCATCGACCACTACCGAGTAATATACATACCTACTACTTCATACTTAACAACTACACTAAACAATTAATCACAAAAATATAGGTACCTAATACCTACCTTAAAAATAAAAAGCAATAACCATTAATTTTGAGTGCAATTCCCGGTGCGCGCGAACCCACTCCACCTTTCGTGACCAAACAGAAAACTTGGGTTACGGACTTGCAATATAATAAATCGGACTAACATATATTGAGTGAAAAATGTACTGATTCAATCTGCTCCGAGAAACTATTCCAATAAGTAACACGAGCATGAACACTTTCTGCATCCCGCTTTCGTTGCTATTTTTCAGAATTGAATATGAATATTTTTAACAAGATTGGGCTGGCTTTAATGATATTTGTATTGGTTTTTAGATGGTTATTTGCGAATGATACTAAAGTATTGAATGGAAATATACTTATAACGGATGGTCCATTAATGGATAAATATTTCAGAAATTTTGGACAGCAACTCCATGCAGATTGCCATGTGAATGTTACGAAAGGCACTTATGTAGTTCAGTCGTAGAAACAGTTGCTCATTGTGGGCTCGCCCATCCCCACACAAAAAACCCCCGACGGTAAAAACATAATTGAAAAATATTTTATAAAAAAAACCCCCTCCGTACCGCCGTGGGTTTTTCAAAATTTTCAATTTTGCCTTTTATATCAAACTTTTTAGAGAGAACTTTATTATGAACATTGTACTACATATAGATACAACTACAAACCTATTACTGAAAACCGCATCAATATCGGAGTAGTTTTGTTTTTTTGCTAAAACATATGTTTACTGCAGCGCCCCCTGTTGAGTTGTCACCGTAACACCTATCTAAGAACATGCACCAATTAAATCCGTACCCATCACTGAAAATCACATGAAAATCGGACTAGTAGTACTGGAGATAAATGGGAACATTGTTTTATTTGTTTTGCACAAACAAACAAACATCCTCTCACCCCAAACGCATATACTGTCTCCGTTCAGTCGTGGGTAAAAATAGAATATAACAAGTAATAAATACTGATAAAACAATAAACACTCGTTTAGTCTTTAGTAGATGTATTTTCGAAAGTTGTTTATTAATTTAATTTGGTCTGGGTTTCTGTTTCAATTTTAATCTAAGCGAAAAGAGTCAATTAGGGACAAAATGTAATCAAAACTTTTACAAAGTATATTTTTACAAAAACCTGATAAGTGTCAGTAACAGATAAAACGAGAGTATAAAACAATCTAAAATAATAAAGTCCCAAGTTACCAAATTAACGAGTAGTGATACCTTTCTTTTACGCTGTTCATTTCAACTCATCCATTTTTTTTTAATTTATGACTTCTTTCTTAGATTGAAATTCAATTCATACATTTATCAGTTTATCATTATTAAACAAACCTATTTCTCGATGTTCTTGAAAATATTTTTTACGCAATTTTTAACCCTACCCTAACCCTTGTATAGGTACCTACTAGATGGTGAGGGATGAGCTACTTTTATGCTTTCTTATAATAATAATAATAATAACTTTATTTCGGGTGGCATAGACCCATAGACATCTTAACCTAGTAGTACACATTTATTTTATTTGGCATGACTCGCCACACTAACACAAGCCTTGACCCACTGGTTTTTAAAGGGACAGTCAAAACGCACAGCTATTGCGTTCAGAATGCAGTTGTTGCCACTCCGCATACGGGCCAGCAGAGAAGCTGCTTTTTTGCGCATAATAGCCTGGAAACCATCAGCGCGCGCTTCAGCAAACATTCCAGACGCGCTGCACCGCCACGGCAAACCCAAAAACATCCTGAACGCATTATTGTACTGAGTGCGCAGGGCTCTGTAGACTCGCTGCGTATATCTCACCCACAGGCCGCTTGAGTAGAAGGACTGGCAATATGCTTTGAATAGCGTAACTTTCACCTCTCTCGTGCATCTTGCGAACCTGCGGGTGAGCATATTAGCTCTCACCGCCAGAGCCCTGCGCTCCCGCTCAATGTCCTCATCATCCCTGAGGTCACTTGTCACAATGTGACCCAGATATTTAAAACTTTGGAAACTTTGGAACTTTTTTTTTCTTATACCATTTAAAATAAAATAAAATACAGCTCGCTAATGTTTGTTTTTTTTTTTAATATACCTACAGCAATATTGTAACACAATATTGCTGTAGGTATTAATTACACCAACAAGACTTGACTAGGTTTCTGAGTTTTATAAACCTGGCAGGTTTTTATACCTCAATGTAGAACCTTGAGACTACAATGTTGGTTCTATTTTCAATTTCATGTTGGATAGTCAGTCATAAATTCCCGTTGCTTCCGATCTGATACATACAAATGGCTGTACTTTGCCAGCCAGGCTATGCAGAGAGAAAATAATATCGATACTATTCTATCAATGTCGCATAGGTCTGAAGTCATGACAAATTGATGCACCGGTATACTATGTTAGGTGGTGTTTCGTGTTCCTCGCGCACCTCAGAGCCGTCAGCAAAGAAGACGGGGCCCTTCGTGAAGACGGGGGGGGATAGGGTCAGTGCCTGCTAGGGTTGCGGAATTTGTTCGAAAGAGTCACCGCGGCCCTGGAACGCAAAGGGCACAAGAAGGATCACGGGTGGGTTTTAGTCAGTAAGAGTCTGACACTCCCTCCCGCTCGGCCCAGAGCGGGAGAAGTCGTTTGATGATTTCCCATCCAAAAAAAAAGGTGGTGTTTTGTATGGTGCAACCCGCGATATGTATTGTGCCATCTATACTACCGCATGCTGCAACTACGAAAAAACTCCTAACGTCACACAAATCCTACATCGCACTGAATTATTAATTCAAAAATGTTATTATTCGGTAAATAAGTTTTTAAAAGATCTGTGATATTTTATTATTTTTAGTTTTGAGGATGTAATTCATGACGAATCTATTTCTCTTGCATTAGTGATTGTTTTCATACCAAATAATTTTGTATGCCAAAAGGCCGAAAGAAGGTACAAGGATTCTAAGACTTAAGTAGGTAATACCTACATTCGATACAAAAAAGTCTTCTATTCTTTTTAATCGTATTCTTAGACTTCTCTGAATTACGTATGTTTTTACGTAGGCATAAATCGCAATTTGAAATTCATCTTACTTGAAATTTCAACTAACCTAATTTGTTAAACTGCTTCAAGTCAAGCACAGTTTACAAACGGTTATGGCATATTAGCAATAACTTCTATATCTCTATCACTCCCGAAGGTGTCTAGTTTGCTGCGTGCTGCTACGTGTACAGTCGGTGATAGCAATTAGCTGACCCCCCTAAAAATTACTCGATTTTACACCCTATGCTCATAACATTAAAAGTTATTCAATATGTTTGAGTTTATCAGACTAACACTACTCGTTGAACAGAAACAATAAATATTTTTGATATGCAAACTTGAGCTTAAGAGGTTGGTATTAGGTCATTTATTTATAACTGTTCACCTATTTTAATAAGTGGGTAGTTAGACGTCAATATGCGTATTCAACCAAAACTGCTATAGATATGACATTAGGAATATGGGGTAGAAGAATAAATTGAACAAGATATTCTATGCACAAATAGCAGTGAATACGCGCGAACATTTTTACCTTGCCTTACTAAATTGTAAAAATCCACGCTTTTTTCCTTTTTATTAATTGTTATCAGCTTTGATATTTTAATCGTCATGTCCAAGTTGAGTTGAGTGATTATTTAAAATACAAAATAATCTATTTGCATGAGGAGAATGTTGGTATTAAAGCGATTGCTACGAAACTTAATATAGCGGTAAGTGTATTCTTTTTTATGCTTCTTTATAATTATAGTTATTCCTTAATTCGTTAGTTGGCTTAAAAGCCGGTGAATGTAGAATAATAGACAATTAACTATGTTTCATTATGAGTCTAATTTGAGATCATTTATAGGTAATTTGATTTATATTATCTAAATTGATAAACGTAATTTGCAAACTTAATCGATAAATAAAATTATGTTTACCTATTCGTTACTAAAATTATGCTTATTGTGTTGTTTCAGCGAAATACTGTAGTCAGATTGTGGCTAAAACGTTTGACGTGTGGTTTTAATATTCAAAAAGATCGTCCTGGACCAAAACCATTCATGAGAGGAAGTAATTGTTGTTGAATACTTATGGTGCGCGGTATGCGGGACCGCTTGCAACAAGTAATAGAAAAAAATGGTGCTCCACTTCGCTATTAAAAGCATAATTATAAATGACTTGAGTAACCAGTGTTGGTCACAAACAATACTAACGTATGTTAGTGTGTGTGTTAAATTAACTATTGTTATAATTTCTAACGAAGTAGGTATTTCGAATACCTAGTTTTTTGCCAAAACCTTATAACTAAAATAACTACTCACAAAAAAAATTGATATATTATAGTAGGTAGAACTTCAACGTATAATGCCGTTTTATTTAGTTAAACGATATTTAATGTGGTGATGTTATTGTTATGAAATAGAAATACATACCTATATTTCTAAATATTATAACATGCTTATTCACTACATTAAACTCAGTGCAGTTAACAACGTTATTAGTAAGTAGGTAAATATTATCATCTTCGTGTCGTCATCAATATCATTTATGTTATTCTTATAATATTTTTTAATATAAAATATAATCGTTTTTACCATCATTTTGGATTTTTATTTCTGTTCGTTTTTTCTTTTTTTGTTGCTACAGTTATAATTTATTATTTATAACTTAAAATAAATTTACAAAACAGAAACAAACGCGTCAATCACGCTGGTTACGAACTCACAGCCTCGATTTGTCAGCTCACTACAGTCACCACTAGTCCACTCGAAACATATTTAACGTGATCGAAATTACGTATTATATTACAAGTTAAAATAATATTCAAGATCATACCTACCTTAACACTGCGTATTAAAGATCAAATTCGAATAACTATTTTATTGATCGTAGACGTTGAACCAGTTGTCTTACTGCTAACGAGCAAAAGGTTCAAATTCGTTTAATTTTTAGGGGGTCAGTTAATTGCTATCACCGACTGTACCTACACATTTGAGTTTTGGTTAAACTTTCTCAAAACTACAAACATTACATGTAAACTTATTTTGTGGTTCCTTTGTGCTGTGTGGAGATCGTTAGAATAGCCACGGGTGGCGATATTTTGCTGACTGTCTCATAGATTATTTTTTAAGTTATTGATATACCTATATAGTCGCGTTACAGCATTTCAGCTGATGATGTAATTGGTCAACAATGAAGAACGCCACTTGGGCAATTCTCAGGTGGCTGAGACCACAATCTTTTTTGAGGGCTGGATCATTGAGAACTTACTCGAAAAAAATGTTAAGATGACACAAAGTAATTTGAAGTCTTCTACAACAAATGAAAAATCACTCCCTCTGTCTGTGACACAGTGAAGAGTACTAGTACTAAGACACTTCTAACTCTCTAACAATAACAAAACAAGAAGTATCGTGTTCTGCAACTGTAATCAGGTATGCGGGAACCGCGCTCGGGAGTCCTTGAAAACATAATGAAATATCAATGAAGAATATACCGTGTATACTTGAATCCACATCATTATAGAAATTCTTCAGTGCTACTTATATAAGTTCTCAAGTTCACGTAACTTTAGTATGTTTTTTCTTTAAAATATAATATTGCTTTCAACTCCTGCATTATTGCTTATCTCTTTGACACAAGAGAATCGTTATTGGTAGGCGAGACGTTAATTGTCCTTTAAGAAAACATACATTTCGGATACCTATTCATTGACCTTTTTTAATGACTTAAGAGAACCATTTACGATAAAAATACCGCGAAAATATGACTTTATATGCCATACCAAGAAACTAAGGGGCCATTTGCAACTTTAAGCTAAATAAATGTCTCGAAGTTTTAAGAAATTCACCCAGTAATTGTTTCTATCTCATATTTTCGACGACTTTTATTGCGTTTTGTATAAAAGAATGAAATATGGTCAACGAAAAAAGTTATTGCCGGTCCCGCTGGACTAAGTCTGGCAACTTTTATTCACATTTTATGTGGGTCAGCATGCAATTTTAATGCAAGATGAAAAATAAATTTTACTCTCACGCCATTTAGTTTCACTTTTCCACTTTACTGGCAAGTGTTGTTAAGCGTGTTTGGTATTTGTGTTTTTGGGCATGAATACACAAACACATGTAGGTATTGGACTGTCGCCTTGTTTGTTAAGGGTCAGTGGACACTGTACGTGATGTTAATATAGAAAGACTTGCTGGAATCCTGAACGACCTTAAGCTCTCGTCTTCATGCGTATATCCATCTCACCTACACGACGCTTGTAAAACAAAGGGAACAGTAATTCTATTAAACAACAAAATCAATCAATTTTCATTTTGTTGGATGACTGGATGCATGATGAAGTAGTATGTTCGCTTGAATGGTTGTAAGGCGTGGGGGCGAGTGCGGTGGCACATGCAAAATGATTGCCCCCCGGGGCCATGATTGGCCCTTGTTGGCCTTGTTGTTTGATTTAGCCGGCCTGGTTGCTAGCACCCGTTCCGCATGACTGGCCCACCGCTCACTGTGTTTGCGCTGCTTATAATATTAGTTTGCTCTCTTTCATTATGATTGGAATGCAAATGCAGACGGTTCCTTTGTTTTTGTTGGGTTATGTATAGGGTTGAGAAAATTCTGATTCATAGTGATTTTCAGTTGAATATAATAAGGCGAAAACAAAGGTACTATATAAAAAAGGTAAATTTATAATATTATCTATAATTTATTTATAAGAAAGACACATGTTCAATTGGCACCAATTTAATAGAAGTGTCCTCAATATAGAGTTTAATTATCTGAAAGAAACTCCTCTAAGTTGTATATTTTCAGTTGGTGTTAAAAATAAAACCCTCCACCACGCTCAAGCGATTTTAGGATGTCAGAGGAAATTAAGAAATTTCCTTGTTCAATAAGATTTAGTACAAAGTGGGGGGAGCGTGGGGGGTGAGCGACGCGCGACGTCAGACATTGACCTCGACGTCACCTAATTGTTTAATTAAAATGTAATTATGAAGATTCTTGAATGTTCGTTTTCGTTTTGACTCTTTCCTACGCTTTGAAACGGACAATTGGAAGACACGGTTGGCGCAGTGGTTGAGCGTTTAGCTGCTGCGCTGCGTTTAGTGGGTTCGGTCCTCGCACGGACAAATGTTTGTATGGTCTACAAATAATTGTTCCGGATGGAACTGGGTGTCTTGTGTATGTGAGTTTACATGTTTGTGTGTGTTACACGATACAGGAGTAAATCCTAGTATAAATACTATTACCAATTTCTTACCAATCGCAAAGTGAACAATTAATTTAAATTAAAGTTTTTAGTTTGAAAGAAATGGAAATAAGTAATCAAGTTGCGCCCAATATGGCTCCCATAAAGCAGACTGATGTTTGTTGAAACTATCTTAATCTTAAAAGACTGATAGTGGCCTTTACACACAACATTGCCTTGTTATTAAACATTGCCTCTGACAGGCATGCCTCTTGAACATTTCGCAACTACACCAAGCTTACAACCGCTGACCAAGACAGGACCAACACAACCGACACGTATAGTCTCAGTCCGAACTTAAAGACCCGAAGTCAACTGTCAATAATACGAGTAAGAGTGTATTAGCGTATTATTGGCGATATAATTGCGTACAGTTCATGTGGATCACGTTCCCTGGTTGCTGTAGGTCGCCATAATAGGCACGTGCGAACGGCGCAATTAGCTCGGTGCGGTATTGGAGTTGGCGTCGAAATGTGTTTCTGGAATTGTGCAGTTAAACTAGAAAATACAAAATATTTATGTGTTCTTCAGATCGAAATTATCTAACTATAGATTAGCCCCGCTTATTTTTTTTACATCAGTTAAAACTAGTTCTTGAGTGTAATTGCTACAGCCTGTATATTAATTAAGAACTAGCTTTTGCCAAGGAACGCACTCTTGGTATAAAAGGTCCAATCAATCTCCAAACAAAAACTCATCAAACTTGGTTCAGCGATTTAGGTATGAAAATAAGAAGCAGACAGAAACAGTAACTTCGACATAGGTTAGACTGTCAATAGGTACAGGAATACGTATGTGACTTGTGGTCATGTTTTTCTATACTTATATACTTATACTAATATTATAAAGAGGAAAGATTTGTATTTTTGTATGTAACGAATAAACTCAAAAACTACTTGACCGATTTCAAAAATTCTTTCACCATTAGAAAGCTCCATTCACCCTGAGTAACATAGGCTATATTTTATCCCCGTATTCCCACTGGAACGGGAACTAAGCGGGTGAAACCGCGCGGCACTGCTAGTTATAAATCATTCGGTATATAGGTCCCTAACTTAATTTGCCATCTAACAGTGACATGCCCGATCCACTGGCGCGATGTAGATCAGATTCGTGCCCGATAGCACCGCGCACTCCACACGAGCCACTGTGCAAATGACCGTAGTATCTTATTTGGTCATATTGTACAATGTGGACGCATTCGTCAGCAAATACAATCGACTGTCGTGATTGAGCGCGCTGCAACTCGCTTGATTGGGATTAGAGTGACTGTGTGCTGAACTAATAAAGTTACCGCAACGAACCTCGGTTTACGCTATAGTTTTTCAATTAAGAGCTGAAACAAAAAAGAAGTGTGTGAATAAAAATCTTTATCAAATAATATTAACAAATAAATCTATCTTCTATACTTATAATAAATCTGTAGAGAGGTCAATTCTGTACAAGGAATATATTTTCAAAATAACTATCAGGGGGTGATTAGTGATCGATACTGGTGCCAAAAATGCAATCAGTAAATTTTTTGTCTGTCTGTCTGTCTGTCTGTCTGTCTGTCTGTATGTTCTTTATAGAAACAAAAACTACTCGACCGATTTTAACGAAACTTGGTGCAATTATTCTTCATACTCCTGGGCAGGTTATAGTATACTTTTCATCACGCTACAATCAATAGGAGCAGAGCAGTGAAGGAAAATGTTGGGAAAACGGGAGAAGTTACTCCATTTTTTAAGCTTCCGTCGCGTGTGTAGCCTTAATGTTTAAAGTTACATAGAAATCATGTATTACGGAAATGTTCTACATAAAATTATCTAAAAAATATCCCGAAACAGCATGTCTATCTTTTGTCAATTTTAAACCGATCGGGCTGAGATTTCAAAATCGGGGGTAAAGTAACTATTCCACGCGGACGAAGTCGCTGGCAGAAGCTAGTAATAAAATAAATCTTCATTCAAAATTCATATTAGTAAAATATAATAATAAGTCTTAGATAGTAATGTAGGTAGAACAATGTTGGATGCCTGTACTAGGAGATTCCTGTATCACAGGCGGCAAGGGCTCAAACGATGTACTAAGAATCTTCTAAGATTTTTTTTACAATATTTACTTTATATTCGAATAGTAGCTGAGTTATATTAATTAATTTGATTAAACTAATTTACTTAATTAAACATATTATGTCACAAAAAATTAATAATAAAGATCATAAATAGATGATTCTTAAAATAATTTAACGTAAATTACTAAACTTATTTAGTAATTTACGTTAAATTCTTTTTAACACTTAATTATCTACTCATACACAAGTAACCAGAAGCCGAATATTTTTTATCTAATTTAGATACTACAAGTTTAGTGGCCGATGAGATTTGCCATCCGGGCTCCATAAGATTCCACATTCTGTGGCTTTCTAAGATTTAAGAGTACGTAACTTTTAGAAAGAAAAAACTATTGCAGATCCAATTAATACTCATTTATAGCACTAAAATGCAGTTAAAAATTAATAAAACAAAACGATTCAATACCTACATTTATCAACAAGAGTGGTTCCATAAAATAAAATCAAAGATTATAAAGTACCTACAGTTCCAAGTAGGTAAGTTCAATCAAATAAATGCACAAGCGTCTTAATTTTCTCGTTATCCCATTTCATGCGCTCAAACTCAGCGATCCACCCAAAGAATACTTAAATACTTATACCTAATACCTAAATACCCGTTGAAAGAAAGCGAGCCAAACACTTTATTGAAACTGAAGATATAATACCTACGATACAAAGCAAATATTCAAAACGCACATCATTAGGAACCTATCCACTCTGAGATTAGCAACAGATCTGCTTTATGCAGTTCAATTTAGCGATTCATAGAGGAATCTTTTTATCATAGAGGAAATTTGCTACCTGCGCCAAAGCTGACTTTAAACTTTAATGCGCTTCCAGCATTCGCTTAATAGCGACTCAGCGCTAAATTCTGCTGAAAGCTGACTTATAATACATGCGAGTTGAAATGATTAAATTAAAAGGAAAGGGAAAAACAGACGTAATGGTCGATCTTCAATGTTAAGCAACGCTTGCCGAGGTTGGTTAGTTCATGGGTGATCCCTTACACGACGAGACTCACTCGTCTCTTGCTGGAAAGCACGTTAAGTTGTTGGTACTAGCTGTCGTTTGTACACACAATCAAAATGTCATCTGGCAACGAAACTTGTTTAGAAGGTCGTTTTACCCAGTTACTGGGTTGTGGAGATGAGATAGGCAGTTGCTCCATAGGAAATACCAGTATTTAGCTGCTTCTGGTTTAACTAGAAACCAATCACGATAGAGTTGGACAAAGGTCAGGCAGACTGATATACTCGTAAGTGATTTGATTTTTTTTGCAATATTATCACGTCAATAATATTTCAGTGTTCATTAAGTCTATTAATTAATTCTTCATATTAAAATTAACGTCTTAGTGTATAATAATTCGTTGAATCGAATTAAATTTGAGTGGCAATTGTCACCAACTATTTGAGCTAATTTAAGTGATGGTTTTTGGCAAAAAATAAATTCTAACCTTGGACAGAAAAACCTCTTATAAAGGTGTTGCTAACCAATAAATAGCTTCGTCTCTAGAAAAAGTGATATTCTCAAAAGTTCATTTATTTATTTATAATTACTGAATTTAACCAGAACGGTAAGAATTATATTTAGTCCGTTCGTTAGATTTTCAAAAATATTGCATACAACATATTTTGTGCCATTTCAAATCGATAATATTTGACAAAGATACAGTTCATCAAAGCTCAAGAGTTTTTGTTATGTGTACTAAAAAATACCCTGTATCGTCTTCATTTTTGTTTACTTAAAATAAGAAAAAAATATTTTTTCAGCAAAATACTCAATCGCACTAAACACAGCATAGTAGGTATTCAACACACAACAGTAAAATAGACCAACTTAAAAAGAAATAAGTACACAAAAAATAAACGTAAAATGCCGACTTTTTCCGCGTGAGACTTTTTTGCGAAACACTATGTTTTTCAGGCCTTGTCTCATTTCTAAATGAGGTCCACTCTCCTAATTGTTCTTGTCAACAGATTTCGTCAGTGTTTATATCTGTGGCGAGGTATTTCTTAATAACTTACATTTTCGACTTCCTATTAAATAAACGTGATAAAATGTCACTTTGTCCAAAGGCAAGGAAAAATAAAATCATGCTGTACATGCTGAACAATACCGGATTGTTATAAATAAATTTGTAGGGAATAATATATTACAAAGACCGATTCGTTAAGTTGCTTTTTATGAAAAATTCCTGGAACCTTTGCTAAATATGACACTCATAAACATCTTTACATAGAACCATTTTGTAAACAACCTCGTTTCATGACAATACTTATAATAGAAGTAACAAGTGACTGACACGTCTGAATTCGCTATTACCACCCACTCTAAATACTCCCACAGATTCGACATTGCCACAACCATTCCTCACTGATATTGTTCCACAGATTCAGATGTCTCTAAACACTTACGTTATTTCTTTTAAAATGGTAGCCGCATTTATGTCACATCGCGAAGTGCCTGACTGCGTGACCTTAAATTCCATTGATATTTTCGTGCTTAACATGAAACTGTTTTGTGAATTTCAAGGCGTTTGTTCTGTAGCGATAATTGCGAGAAAATCCATACTAAATGATACATGCGAAAGCCGTTTGGGGTTGACTCTTGAACCGTGGGATCCCAGTGCTCATGCGTTATTTAAAAAAGTTGCTAAACATTTAGTTGACACTTCGCGTGATCCAAAGGCTGACTTTTACTTCGGACAGAGGATTAGCATTGCCATACATCGTGGCAATGCCGCCGGTCTATTGGGTTCACTCCCAGTCGATAACGATGAGGACGAGTTTTTTGATGCCATTTTGTAGTTAGGAGGATTTTAATTTATTTTTAGGTTAAGTGTATACATACATAGTTAAATTTACTGTACATCAGTAATCAATAAATTTATCTCCTTGCGAAAGTAAGTTTGTCTGTTACTTATCTATTATGATATAAGTCTTATCGGCAGAATGGATTACCTAAGAATAAACTCAGCATACGGATATACCATGTCCTGGAATAGGACTTAGGATACTTTTCAACCAGGGAGAATCTTCCCTTGGATAATTTTCGACTTTCATACTGGCGAAGTCGCTGGAAGAATCTAGTGTCAGATAATAGTGAAGAGAAATTCTCGGAATATTATTACCTTTTTTATGGATGGGAAATCATCAAATGAATTCTTCCGCTTTGGGCGGAGCGGAAGGGCAGACTCTTACTGACTTTAACCCACCCGTGTTTCAGGACTGCAGTAACTCTTTCGAACCAATTCCTGGCACTGGCCCTTTTTTTTTTTTTTTTTCTGGATGGGAAATCATCAAATGACTTCTCCCGCTCTGGGCGGAGCGGAAGGGAGTGTCAGACTCTTACTGACTAAAACCCACCCGTGATCCTTCTTGTGCCCTTTGCGTTCCAGGGCTGCGGTGACTCTTTCGAACAAAATCCGCAACCCTAGCAGGCACTGACCCTATGGGGCCCCGTCTACATTGCTGACGGCTCTTTGAGGCGCGCGTGGAACACGACGCGCCGTCGACTCGGGCCTGGTTGCTATCGGACGGCGAGCCACCCATAGCTCGCCATCCGCAGGCCCGCGCCTACGGTGGCCGGGAATCGCCCTGCGTTTCCCGACGCCCGGGGCGTCTTCTTCTGTTGCGGTGGCTTGGGCGTGAGGTTTCCCTCTCACGCACGCGTTCCGCCTCCTCCTTCGCTAGCATTACTGTTTCGCAGAAGGAGGCGACCGCTTCCCATGCCTCCTCGCTCCGGACCATGGCTTGAACCAGGGCCGGACGCGAGAGGTCGCCGCCGCCGATCGCCTCGACGAGGACACGGCGGTGCTCCGCCCAAGCAGGGCAGACCTCCACCGTATGCTCCACCGTGTCCTCCGGGCGATCCACACAGTGATGACACCCGGACGTATCCTCCCGCTGGATCCGACACAGGTACCTCCCGAAACAGCCGTGTCCGGTGAGCACCTGCGTCAGGCGGAAGGTGAGGACGCCGTGACGTCTCTCCAGCCACGCCTCAAAGAGGGGACTTATCGCCAAAATAGTGGCGTGCCCAGCACTGGGTTGCGATAGTCGCTGTCTCCAAACCTCCGTGAGATCCCGCCGGAGCTCCGTCCGCTGCGCAGCAATTTGCCGTGGCAGCAGAGTTTCACCCCGGCTTAGCGCCTCCACGCGCAACGCGTAAACGTGCGCGAGGGCTCTCGCCTCCAGATCCCACGGCACTGGCACTGGCCCTAGTGGACCCTGTCTTCTATGCTGACATCTCTTTAAGGCGCGAGTGAAACACAATGCGTCGTCGACCCGGGCCTGGTTGTTATCGAATGGCGAACAACCAGCAAAACAAAATTAAGAAGCTATGACTTATAAGTATTAAACTACTGGTTTAAATTGAATGAAGTTTGAAATATACCGTGTTTATACAATGCCTGATTGGTTCATGAAAATTCAGGCTTCTAGTTTTATCACAGCAAAGTTATGGGGGGTCTAAAATGGCCAAAATTGTTACGAGAAAAGTATGGTACGTCGCTTTTAGGCTCGACTTGGCGGGGGCGTAAATAATGTTTCTGTTGTCATGTATGACATGATTGTTGGCACTGCCAATCTGTTTAGATAAAATTATAGACTATATGGATGCCACATTAGAAAACATAAGTAAGTTAAAGTAGTCCATCTAGAAAAAAACACTTACAAAAACACTAGTCCTCTTACAATATTTGTAAATATAGCTGATAATACTAACTGATACAATATTTATTTAAAATACGCGCCGAAACGAGCATAAAAATTATAGTACACAATATTATGAACAACTTGCTGCTGTCAATTCAAGGTTATTTACCAAGGTTTCGTACGAAGTCAACACTGCATGCGTCCCAAGGTTCCAACACCAGAGAAAATAAAAATAAGTTGTCTTGTAAGAAGTCTCATTAGCTGCCATTACCGTTCATTCAATCAGCGCTCTGTAGTACGCAGCCATAAACATGTACCAGGAGCGCAGAGTTAGGTAGTAACATATTGTGCACTCCTGGTACAAGTGTACAGTCACGTGCAAAACAATGCTGGAAGCAATTTATTAATATGTATTGAAATTAAATTAAAATTATGGCGTGGTTGGAATTTAAGGTTCATCCACACTCATCAGTTTTATTGAAATTAAAATATGTTTTAATAGGTAAAACAAAAAAAAAACATATAATTAAACTTTTTTTTTTCATTCTATCATCCATTTTATTAGTACATTTTAATATGGAAAGAGAGAAGTTAAATATAGTGAGAACGTATTTGAAAAAAAAAAACATAAGAAGTTTCCCGTGTCATACCGTATTCATACTTTCGTTTTTTTTTTCGGTTTTGTTGATAAAAATCTTGAAATATATACTGGCCAAATTTCTTGAAACTTTCGACAGAAACATTGAAAAAAAAACACGGAATTGGAAAGAAACGGGAATTTTTCTTGCTTTTTTCAACGCTAGCCGTGTCTGGGCCATGATCCGTCACAACCTGCTCTGACACTTCCCAAATACGGACCTGTGTAAGCGAGTTCATGCAAAATGTATATCGTTTTTTTTAAGCTGTGGACCTACTTACCTCGGCTGTCACTTGTAGGTCACAATTGATAAGGCTAGTCAGAAAAAAAATACATCAGTCTTTGCTATAGGGCAGGGATCTTTATAGCGTGCCATTTTTTTATTTTTAATTGTATTAACTTGGCCCTGGCGTGCCAATAACGAATTATATTGACAAAACCTATAATAATATGGAATGAAAGTAAAAATGTGGAAATATTTGAGATATGTGGAAATATAGCATTTACCACATTTTTCTTTCTCAATTTAAGCATATTTAAAGCTGATCTTAAGACAATCCATCCATCATTACTTTGGCGTGACTGAATTATTTTGTAGCGTGCCACCAGTGGCACGCGTGCCGTTTGTTTCGCCATCCCTGCTATAGGATATCGTGTTACCCAGAATAACGTGTCGCCACAGAGTCGTCTAGGCAGTTACAATTCTATAATTAATGTCTAAAATTGAACTCCAAATTGAACGGCATTCTTGACAGGTTGCTTTCGTCATACTGGTATTGCCTGCCTGCTCTGCAGTGATGCATCCGCGTAAGATCAATGACGCACTGCATAGGCTCCGAACGCAATAAAAGGCGCTTGGAGTGGTCGTAAAGTCGTAATACCATTTTTATGACCGCTTACGCGTTACTTTCCGAGTTTTCTTGATTTTAGAAAAAAAATGTATAAATATCACTGTTAGATTTTCATTGTTATAAATCGAGAATTCAAAATTGTTCAAAACGTTTAATCTAAAAGTGCAATCAAGATGCCTATTGACACACGCAGTCAAGTTTGCGAAACATAAGGGTGATACACCGGCCGTGGATTATATGAATCATTTTGGCCTACCTGCTACCCCTCAATAACTTAAAATCGGGTTGATCTACACACTGCAATTGTTCGTTTATTAATAAGGTCCCTTGGATTATCCGTAAAGACTATTGAACATTCGAATAATCTGTCTTTCTCGTCGACGAGGCTACTTCTATATCTAAGTATACCGACTAATATTATAAAGAGGAAAGATTTGTATTTTTGTATGTAACGAATAAACTCAAAAACTACGGGACCGATTTCAAAAATTCTTTCAGCACCAGAAAGCTACATTCACCCCGAATAACATAGGCTATATTTTATTTCCGTGTTCCCACGGGAACGGGAACTACGCGGGTGACACCGCGGAGCACTGCTAGTTTTACATAAAAATAGTCTATTTCAAATACGAATCTACTGAAACCCGAAAATCTTAAAACAAGCTCCATTTTAGGGTATGGCATAGGTTTCCCTTACTAATTGGGTTGCGGAAAATGTTAGTTAGTCCACGAAATCTGATATTCAGCCACATCGTGTTAAACATGAAGCCAGACTCGAAATAACTAGTAAATGACTAGAAGACGTGAATATTCAGTATAAAACCCTTGAAACTGATTGCGAAGCAGATTGAATTTTTGATCTTCTATTATACTGGTCAAGCAATATGTGAAGCAAAACTATTTAACCCTTTTTACTAAAATTACGTAGACGGAGGAATATGAAATTTGGCACAGTTAAACTTCATATAGTGCAGAAAGCTAATATTTTTTATAATGCCTCGACGCCTGGGCGACCACTAGTCAAGTATAAATAGGATATTAAAGCTGTTTTTCATGTAGGTAAGTAGTTTTTCTACCTTCATACCTATTTCTAACAGCTGATTCTAGTGGGCAGTTCTCGGTACTCAATGCTTGACTTGTGGCAAAATTATAACAGCTGCGTCGGGTGCTAAGCTCGGACCGTGAATGGGTGACCAGCTATTCAATTTAAGGTAGGTACGCCCACTAGTTTCGGAAAGCTCCCGGCTGTGATTCGTAGATGTTAAACAATCGCTGCGGGTAGCAATTAGCCCTAGAAGTTTGTCATATATTCATAAACAATACTGAACTGTATTCATCTGCATACAATTAAGATGGAAGTCGACCTTAAAATATATTTGGGAAAGGCTGAGCAGGCATTGTGATAAGGATGGCTTCGTGAAAGTGGAGAGGCAGAAGAGGAAGAAGCCTCCTAGTCGGAACCAGTGCGGGACCGCGCTGGTAGGACCAATATGCTGCGTCCGGCAATACCTACGACGCAGCTCTATGTGTCTCGGTTACATCACATCACGAGGGTTGAGGAGATCGTGGAGTATATTCGAGCAAAGACCAGCTAGACCTTAAGGGTAGAGAAGTTGGAGCCGCGCCATAGCACGAATTTCAAGTCGTTCGTAGTGCGAGTTCCAACTCATCATGTTGAGACCTTTCTCAAGGAAGAGTTTTGGCCGAAGGGTGTCGTGTTTCGGCGATTCCGCGGAAGGTTACATGACACCATGCAGCGCAACACGACACTGACACTTCGTGTACAATAGTGTATTTTTTATAAATATGTATAATAGTCTGTAAGGTAATATGTATGTTATAGGTCTTTGTTAACCGAAATAAATGACATGTTATTATTATTGTATTTAAGGAGTCAGCTACTCGTAGGAAATTCAAAAAAATTATAATACCAAATATTTATTTTTTTGCTTTTAATGATCTCAAATGGAAATAATTGATCTCCAAACAGTATAATTTCGACCTTAATGCTTTTATACTCTGTGCTGTGCCCGACAGGGTCCATAATTGTAATTAACTTTAAGCACATTGTAAGATCTTCAGACATTATGGAATGCAAATAAAGATATTATTATTATTAAATATAAGAATATGAATATGGAGGTAAAAGAAACTATTCTGATTTGTATCTAGGATGGCCAAGCATTGCTTTTGCCTCTATTATCACTAATGTTTATAGGCGGCGGTAATCCTTACCTATTTTTTTTCTGGATGGGAAATCATCAAATGACTTCTCCCGCTCTGGGTGGAGCGGAAGGGAGTGTCAGAGTCTTACTGACTAAAACCCATCCGTGATCCTTCTATTGCCAAAGGGCAATAGAAGGATCACGGATGGGTTTGAACGCAATTTGAATGGTTGGAACGCAAAGGCCTTCCAACCATCCAACCGGTGTAGGAAAGCACTAAGAGAGGATTTTCCGAAATTCCAACTGGAACGGGAAAAACGGTGCGCGTACGAAGTCGCGGGCAAAAGCTAGTTTTATATAAATACAAGTTAACACGAGTGCGCGTGCCTGTACTCAGTAGGGTTGCGACTTGCGTGTTTTCTTTAAAGTTATCATTACAGTGACGTGGGCGGGCCGGTGACGTAGTTCGTGATAACGGTTCACTTGCTTATTTTAACTTCGCAGTTGTTCTTCGAATAATTTTTATTTCTGTTTCAGTGCTGTTTTTGTTACACGTGTAATTTTCATATTAAATTTTAAGTGCAGTTATTTATTTTTTTTTTCACTCTTCTTGTGATATATTTTTTGTTCATTAAGTCGAGTGTCATTCATCAACACTTTACTAATATATTATTATGTCATAAGTTCAAAAAATTTGTCTTTTTAACAACGTAAATCTGAACATTTACGGCCGAACCCAATAACCGATCTATCACATACTGGAGATAGAAAAACAAATGAAACAACAGAAAACCTATATAATTTTTCTGTTGTTTCATTTGTTTTCTACCTCCAGTATGTGATAGATCGGTTATTGGTTTCGGCCGTAACTGTATTTCAGCCATAATATGCTTACGGTTAGGTTAATACAGAAACATCCTACGTTATCAAACTTTTGTAGTTTTGTACCCAATAGTGTATATTATACTTAATAGTGCTTTTTTCTATATTACCAGCTTTGTTACACAAAGGCGACAATTCTTAGGAGTAAAAAAATACCGAATAAAAATAATTCCGTAGGTATATATTATCTCCGTATTCCCACGGAAACGGGAACTATGCGGGTGAAACCGCGGGGCGCTGCTAATCTAATATAAACACAATTGCTCATAAATCCTATCCTACTAGTATAACACATAGGAGTATATTATGCACGTTTGCATGTTTAGATGGTCGAATATTTCTTATTAGATAAAGCTCGGCACACGAAGTCACTCTTAAAAATTGGAAGGAAGTAATAGCGTGCCCAATGGAAAGAATAAAACATTATTGGTACATGGTAATATAGCTCTAATTTAGCCCTTCATTGGGGCTATATTATATAGGACCTTATTTATCGTGGTGGTAAGTCCTAGCGGAAAATTATTCGACTTACGAGCAGTCGAAGCCGATGGCATGAACTTGTTGTATATAAATTATGTAATAAAGCTGAAACACACCGCTACAGAAACTCGAGCAAGGTTTGCTATGAAATAAAGTTTAATCGCGCGTCCTCTTAAGATTTCGCTCAGAGTGCCAAACGAGGTAAGATTTGCAAGAAATCGCTAATAGTGTCTGAAAGACCCATTTACAGACACTATAAGCAACGGTTTATTTTAAGAAGGTAGTTATTTTGTTTAATAAAATCATTGTTTTTTACCTCTAATGGATAAAGCATAAGTATTTTAAATAGTGTTGCGCTTCAGTTAAAGCCGGCCGGCATTCGTTACCACTAGCGTCATCTAGTAACGAGTAGCAAAAGTATTACAGTCAAGAAGCTTTGTTACTTTTCTGCACTAGAATTCTCGAAACGTAGACAGTTGCGACCGATATGTATGCGAACTTTCTAGATCTTTCTACAAAGGAAGGGTCAATGTCCGTATTACGAAGTGCTAATGCCATCATAATTCGTGTGATGGAAAGAGATTGTGCTATTCGTCTTGTGTAACTCCGTCTCTCTCTGACACAGAAATCATGATGGATTTGAGACGTCATAATAGGTCGCCTGGTATTAACTGACGCCCTGCATATAGACCGACCGAGTCCATATTGGATTCAACGGTTAACTTCGAGAGCGATTTTCAAATGAGTATTAAAGTGTAAATAAAAAAAAGGTCTGCGAGAAAAAAAAATTGTCAGCTGCATGAGATATTTTTACTAAATTATATGTTTTAGACTGCGCTGATTTCTTAAGATTTCTTTTTTTTAAGTGATGACCATTTATTTCTATCACGAAAGGGTTTTTTTCAAATTCAAACACAAGAAATTGGTAAAAGCACTCGTTTATTAAAAATTATAGTTTTGTATAATATTTTTTACAACCCATCTATACTAATATTATAAAGCTGAAGAGTTTGTTTGTTTGTTTGAACGCGCTAATCTCAGGAACTACTGGTTCGAATTGAAAAATTCTTTTTGGGTTGAATAGACCATTTATCGAGGAAGGCTTTAGGCTATATATCATCACGCTTAAGCCAATAGGAGTGGAGCAGCGATAAAGAATGTTTTAAAATCGGGGATTCCACGGGGACGAAGTCGCGGGCAGCAGCTAGTAAACAATATAAATATACTTATTCATCTTTTTTATGAAACCTTTTTTTCTTTTCCTTGATATACCGCCGAGTCCTTTTACCGCTTAGGCATCCAACAGTAGTCTGCAAGCATAGTGACATCCCATCTTTCTTGGTACCGTCTCTCGATATCGCGGACATTCTGGTGAAACCACTCCCCCTGTTCTTCACTGTAAGGTCCCAGGTTTTCAGGAAAATAGTCAATGTGGGAATGTAAAAAATGGACCTTCAAGCTCATCTTGCAGCCTTGAGCTTCGTGTGCTGCCAGCATCCGTTGAACAATGGTTTTGTAGTCAGGATCCTTAGTATTTCCCAAAAACTTTCGCACTACATCCTTAAACGATACCCAAGCTTCTTTTTCCTTCTCATTCGTACTTTCCACAAAGAATGTGTCGGTTAAGCTTTCTTATGTCGGGGTCAGTGAAAACTCCCTCTTTCAACTTTCCTTCTCACAGCTCCGGGAATTTTGTACATACTCGTAGATATTTTAAAAAAAGGAATTCGCCTTACAACATGCTCAGTCACACCAGCCAACTTCCCCATTTATCAATTAAACCGCTTCAACGTGAATGAAGAAGATCTCTGAACTTCTTAACACAAAATTTACTGTACCGAACCCAAAAAAGAATAGTTAACATTGTATTTTTTTTGTTAATTATACCTATTAAATAAAATAAAAACTTTTATATTTTCAACATATTTTTAAATATTTTTTTTTTAATGTTGTTACTAATATCTATAAAAATGTATCTATGTAATATGTGATAGAATGTTTTGAATATTTTTCATTTTTTGGGAGGTCAAAATCCTATATGCAGTTTTTTAGACGCAGACCGTGTGTATTAGTAGTGTTTCAAGTTGTAATCAGTGTTGTTAAATTAGTAATTAAGTTTCTGTTTGTACCTAGTTATTTAATCGGCTGTTTTAATTACCACGGACCCCAAGCTCATAACAATATGATCATCTACTTATTCTTACTTCCTAACAACCAACACTATATACACTTTATATTTTAAATGTTATTCTTTCACCTTTTTGCAAAACTAGAACAAACACAAAGGTACCAAAATTAATTCGAATGGGGTAGTTGACTAATAAAGGCAAGTTACATTATTGAAATCGTGACAATGTAAAATAACACTGCCTACAAACACGCATCAACACGTCATTCAAACAGAAATAACTCAACAAACACAGCAGTATTTTTCTTGGCGCGACTTCCTCGACGAAGCGCTGTCCTAATCAGATTATGTAGAGCGGTGTTATGTTGTGATAACATCAGTCTGTTTATCATAGCGAGTGTGACCGGAGGCCGCGACGGAAGCTCGAAGCGCTCAGCAACAGGTGCCTGAAGCCCCTACCCTGTCTTCACTATCACCTGCTTCACACCCACCCACTTTGTTTTTGTGATTGTTAACAAACTTTCGTCTGTTTACCCAAGCATCCCAATTATCCCTAAGCACTTTTGCTCTTCATTATACATTGTTTCATAAAGATCAAAGTTCAAATTGGTACTGTCGACATTTAACTTACAGTAAAAATAGGTTCCTATTTATTTTATTCCGTGGTACGTTTTGTATGACCATCTAGTACCCAATTTGTAAAACCAATACTCCAGTCTAAATAAACGTGGAAATGACGAGTAAAGTACTGTACATACATACAAAGGTATATAAGCGTTTATTAATGTCTCATTACCGAGCAAAAGCCCATTTCCGTTTTGAAGTTTGTATAAGGAAACGTGGAACATAATCACGTTCAAACGTCGACTGAAATCACAGTTTATATGCTGAAGTTAAACAAAAGTGACGTCAGCCTTTCGATATGCAAGCAAACTTAGACTTTATCTAATCTAGATCGCATTGGGATCTCGTGGCCTTCATAAAGTAAGTATTTGCTGGACAAGGGATGACGATATCGGTTTCTTCCGATCGTCTGTAAGTATTACAAGGACACCTGCAAACGTCATTCGCCCACTTTATGCATGTGGAAAAATCTGTTAGTAAAAGCTCAAGGATTTATGCCACAAATCACAATCAGACGTCGACGTAGATCGTAATGAATCACTTGAGTCTCGCCGCTACGCGAAGCGTGCAGACTGCTTTATAGTAACTGCGCTTTGTTATAATAATTAAGCTAAGCATTTGCAAACTTCTAAAGAGCTCAAAACTTTCATGTAATAAAAGGTGAAAATACTTTAATGTGTCTCAGACTCAGTCGCCTTATTATATTCTTATTAATAATTATTTATTATATTCTCTAAAGTATTCTTATAACATACCTTAGCCGCAAAAGTTTAAATAAAACATTCCGAGATCACATCTCCTAAATTAACTTTGTTTCGTTAGCCACAAACCTGTGTGTACCAAACCAACATAAACAAAATAACACTCAAACATTCTTGATATACCCCGTTTTAATTTTAATTAAGTCAGCGTTGTTTAGAATGAAACTCAAACCGAGCTGTGGAGGTGTTATTTCTGCTTCTTGTACATTTTTGTTTGAAACGAAAAGACAACTTGAGATTTCCCCTGGGATTGCCTGAGCAATACTCACCTCAAACATTTGACCGCGCGTCGAACCTAGCCATAACCTCTCAAATGTATGTATGTGCAAGGACACTGACGATACATTACTAAATATAACTTCATGTAATCCCAAGTGCCGTCTTGTTTACCTGTTTGTTCCTGAAACGATAAAGAGGTTAACATAATATTATTGTGAGACAGTGAATACGGAACGTCGAATTGTTTGTAACAATGACCTACTTTCGGTTTGTACCGATGTTATCCACCTTTTGTAACGGACTAGAATGCGATCATAAAAATATTGTTTGTACAATTCGTGCGTGCGATCGAAGTGTGTGTAACTGAAGAGCAAATTGGGTACATGTTGAAAATCTTGGAGAGTAATACTTACGAGAAACAAAATGCTTTGAGAAAATGCGGATACGTGTACGTTTGATATCGTGTTGCTTAGGTATTTTTATTGATTATTGCACACAAGAAAATATAAAAATACAAAAGAGGGGCAATTTTCGTATTTTTAAAAAGTATTCGTTTCACAGTCACAAACTGTGACACACTGAAATGGTATTGCGACTTGAATTTGAACGCTTTTTAAGTACGAAAGCTGTTGGCCTTCAGGACAGCTTGCTTCTGCCCGGGTTGCGAAATTTGTTCGAAAGAGTCACCGCGGCCCTGGAGCACATAGGGTATTAGGAAGAATACGGGTGGGTTTTAGTAAGTAAGAGTCTGACACCCCCTGCCGCTACGCCCAGAGCGGAATAAGTCATTTGATGACTTCCCATACTTTAAAACAAGAGGATAGCTTGCTTGCTTGGTACAATCACCACCTGCCTATCCTCCCAACTATATTGGGGTCGGCTCCCAGTCAAACCGGATTCAGCTGAATACCAGTATTTTACGTGGAGTACCATAGTTATAGCCAACACGTCTTATATCATAATTAATTCGAGGAAAACGTAACGTGCATTCTCTGAATATGACTTCATTATGCTAATCATAATTTATAGAAGGCTAACTTAACTAACATACGATGTTTTACATTGTAATTAAATAATAAAAGTCCTTCGCTATGCCATAACACTAAAAATGAAATGAGTTACATAGTTAAGAGTCTTTCAGATAAAGAAATAAGCCCCCAAAAATGAAATTAAGTCTACCGGTCAGAGAATCATTTTGTAAATAATAATTTATTAAGACATTTCCTCATTTCATTTAGACAACTACCAAAAAGGTCGTTCTTAATTTGATCGTATTTTTAAGTACCAATAAGCAAATATGAGTGCTACATATTCAATGGAACGATGCTTTGAGTTATTTTAAATCAATAAAATTATCTGAATGTGTTTTAAATGTATCTAATGAACCAAAATAATTGATCTTCTTGTTTCAGTTGGCAAACTTATGAAACTGACTATCTTTTCCTCGTAGTTTTGCTCGCGTTAAAGTGTTCTATCAGCGTCTCCCGGCTCCCATCTGTCTCTGTTTCAAATTTCATCAAAATCGGTTCGATAATTTAAGCTCATTTTCACTACACACAAGTTAGGATTCCACTCAAATATTCTGTTCATCAAGGCCAACTTTTAACCTCAAGAAATATTCGGCTTAAAGGTCAAGCTACCAAAAAAAACCTACATAAGCCACACCTTAAATTAGCAACCAAAACTCGCCAAAAACATGTAAAAACTCGGCTTTATTACAACTTCATCTGGACGTAATATACATACCTCGAAATAATGTTACGTGCCCAAACTAATAATTTGGAAATGTTAGAATATCGATGTTTTTGCTTTCAACAGGTAGCCTCTATCGTGTCTAGTCGTGTTTAAAACAGCCACCTACACAACCAAATATCCATTACACATATGAATACTTAATTGAGCAGTTGTGATTTGAACATGCAACATGACTATATAGGCTGTTTCAGAATTGCGTGGTATATTTAAGGGTGATTGCATTTACTGCATCAACTCTCTGATATGCAGTCAATATACCAATTGTATATTACATAATATACAAAACAAAAATGATGCTGTTCGTGACATTTATTTTAGCTCAAGCACTTGCTGTTGCATGCTTTTAGCAGATTTCATGCACCAGACTGCTTGAAAAGTGGGTTCATGGGAACTTTATTTTCAATTATATTTATGTAAACCTAAACTGTGACTTCTGTTGTGTATGTATCCTTTTTTGAAGATCCAAATGAATAATAATCTCTTTAATCGTTTTTCCCACTGTTTACTACTGTGTGACCTGGTCGCTCACCGAGTGGCTAAGTTCTGCCCTAGACTTTGCCAAAGAGCGATGGAACACAGTATTCTGGGCGTAAAAACACAGGACAAAGGACAGGACAGAACAAGGTACGCCAGTCTCAAATGGGATTGGATGACCACGTTAGCCGCATACACGGTGACTGTTGGCAAAAGTATCCACACAGTGGGTGCCCGAAGATGGCCCGGAGGTGGCGAGATGACCTGGACGCATACCATGAAAGACGTGACGAGTGACGCGGGAAAAGTATTCTTGGAAGGACTTGGAAGAGGTCTTTGCACAGTAGTGGAACAGTTCGGATTAATAAAAAAAAAACGATTTATGCGTTCGCGTTTTATATGAAATCTATCTTTTTGGTTTGCATAGTTTCTTTAGTGTATATCAGATAAAGGACGCCATTTTAATGAACACGCACTTATGAAAGATTATTCTGAACAATGGTATGTACTCGTATGATGTATCAGTACCTATATCATTCACTATTCGGCGACTTATGAATATATTAATAATATTATTGTACGCGTCGTGTCGAGTTGATTCGGGAATATAGGATTTGAATTATGTATTGCAATTCCTAGATTAATAAACTCATTTCAGGCATGCTGTATGGTATATAGGAATCAACAAATATACTTACAAATAACAATGTATTTAAAATGTAAATTCATTTGCAACCAGTAACGAAGGTTAATGGTAACCTTCATCACTGGTTACAAATGAAATTCAAACCCTACACTAAACTATATATGAGGCTATTTTAGAACTACAAAAAATTCCCACAAATATCTACAATATTTCATGGAAATTTAGCAGCGGACTTATTTCATTGAAGGAGACCTTGATTTTATGGCTCATAAATCACAAGAAAAATGCAAGAAAGTTTTCCCCGCGGGTTTTAATTAGCTTCATGATACATAATAATGTTTTACGCGTATATGACTCAAGTAACTAGCTGCTTAATTCGTTTAGCTTCTTTAATCGATTGTAGTACTTCCAATATAATTTTATACTCTACTAACTTCTCCCTTATCGAATCATGCATTTTTATGAAAGCATTATGTCAGTACTTCCAGAGATTATCTCATACAAACAAATAATGTTATCCCTTTATAATGTTTATTAGTATTGAATTTCAAATTACAATATTTTACGTTTTTCAAAACACCAAAACCATGCAACATGGCAATGCTACCAGTGTTTAGGGCACTTTCCCATTGACAACAATGCAGACAAATTTCTCGTCACCCAATGAATTCTTCCCGTCTCCTTTTATCCTGCTTGAACATACATATATCTTTATTATATTATACGTATTTATTTACGTAGACTTCATGCACATAGATATAAAGGCGAGTATTAGACAATATCTACTAGTCTACTAGAAGAAATAACACACCAGGTGAATTATCACCTGGTGTGTTATTTCTTCACCATTACTATACAAATGATTAGATTTGTATAGTAAAAAATTGTACATTTAATTATTTTTTATCTTCTTGCCTTTCTTTCTTGCCCATTTAATTATTTTGTATCTATTTACCTTCTTGAATCAATTTCAACGCCTTTCAGTGTTATTTTACATTATTCGACTGATCCCTAAAGAGCAATAGGAGCTCCGCGTAAATAGAAACACTTAAAGTTAGGAGTATCGCTTTACATCGGCTCGTGTTTTATTTTATCTTCGAACAAGTTCTTGCAGTGGCGTATCTAGAGTGGGGCAAGGGCTCAGGGCGAATATCGAAGGGGGCGCAAACGCCAATTACTATTATTATTTTACTTCGTAATTTCAAATCAGTTAGAGTCCAGATTTGGGTTTCTTCTAGATGTAGAACATTGTTTTACGGCACTGATGACTACGAAAATTTATAAAATAGATATTATTAAGTTGGAGCTCATTAAAAACTACTTTACAATATTCAACGTCCATTACACAAACAAACAACTACCTATCCACGTCAAGTTACCTACTTAATCAAGTAAAAGCTCAGAAATGAAGGAAGCTTTTATTATTTTATATCATAATGATGAGAGTGCATCAGGCACCTATATTGTACTCCTCTGGAACAGGAACAAATTATAAGAAAATAAAGTTAGTTAAAAGAGTAAGTAAGCCCGAGAGAAGAAGAGATCTTCTAGGTACTATCTACAAATACAGAATACAAAAATTAAACTGAAGAAAAGATTTACTCATTATAAATACACTTGCTCTAGTGGCCAAGCTTTTGCTACTTAGTTTCAACCACAGTCACATAGAGGTTTTCCAGCGTGTCTAGAGTGCGGCCCTGAAACGCACAGTGCATTAGGAACGTGGATGAATTTTAATTGTGAAGAGTCTGACACTCCACACTCGAGATTGATGATTTCCCATAATAAAAAAATGAATACAAATAATAATAATAGATTTTGTAAGTTTTTCAAATTATTGGAATAGGTATATAGGTACGAGTAATTAGCTAAGTTGGAGTCTTTCGACAACTTTTGGCTAAACGTCGTGTTTGTGATTGCGCTAAGTTAAAATATATATTTATTTATTAAAAAACAAGCATTTAAAGTAAATCCAACAAATTCGTTGGTTCAGGAGTTTCTATGGCCACCTTTCGGTTACGTCATCAGACCAGCTTCATATGACTATATTATTGCATTATCTCCAAAATTATTCAAGCATCCGAAGCTTAAACTGAATCGAAGGCTAGCAACTGCTTCAAAAATGAATCACCAAACTATAAATCGGACACGTACACGAACGAAGCAGGTAAATAACAAGCTTGTCATTGATTACCACAATTGAAAACTTGAACGAATATTATGTAAAATGATCTGTCACAATTTAATTAGAACTTATCTGAACGTAATAAAATAGGCCTTATAAGTATCATAATCAATTGTTAAATGCTTACACATATAACTTACATAGATATCCGTAGTTGGTATCGACGCGATACAACTCTTGCAATCTATGTGAGCGCAAGTGCAGACGATGCTGTGCCAATTGGAAAAGATGAAAAACAAGATAGATGGCGACCGCTCATCGACTAACACCATTTCACAGTGCTGTGTGTTCAGTAGGGCTTTTATCCCGGGAAACGGACTCGAAAATTTCAAGAGATTTGACGATTTTTAGTACATATTTTCGAGACTCGAGATTGATTTTTCCGGTGCCGGCAAAAAAGGAAACCTTTGAGACTATTTCTAGGATTCTTGTTTTAACGTATTCAGTTGTAGATTTATTTTTCGTATAAGTAAACTTATTTTTAAAATTGTCTTAAAAGTCTCGTTTTTACCCGGAAGTTTTAGACCACAACAAATCTCGATTTTTTCCGGGACTCAACAACGCAGCGAGACTGAAAGCCTTAATGTTGACTCTTTATTTCTTATGGAGACGTTAAAGAGCTTATTTTCCCCACGTTGTGTTTATTTTTTAACCGACTTCCAAAAAGGGAGGAGGTTCTCTAAATAAATTTGATTGCGATCTGACTACTAGTATTTGTGTTATCCCTAATAATGCGTGGTAAGCCATGCATATTCTACATTGATGATGTCCTCATTCCCTCTTGACGATGTAAAAAAAAGATTGTTTACGATGGTTTGGAAGAGCGTCTTAGTATTCCAAGGTGGTCCCTTTCTAGTTTGGTAGAAGATCTGATTAAAAACTCTTTCCGATTTTACACAAAAATACCAACAAGTACAAAATAACTTTAATTTCGGAAGTCGGTGTTCATAAACCGAAAAAGAAGAAGAAGGAAAAGTTAATTGGAAGTTTTCTGAACTTTTGCATTTTACATTACAATTTTTTGTTCTTGTTTTTTGAACGATCAGCGCATAACCTAAAGCAACAGTGAATGCATCCTATTGAATTTCGCGAATTTAGTCACTTGAAATTTAATTTCTCCGGAATTTTTTTTTTTCCTTAAAAAAGTGCTTCATTAGGACGTATATAATATGTTAGTTGGCACTTGTTTCTTAGAAAAAACACAGGTGAAGTATTTTGTCAATGATTGCGGTGCGGAGTGCGCGGGCTGGAGCAGCCTAGCTCGCTGCGGCAGTCGCGCGCCAGCCGCTACGACGTAGCACCGTAGTACCGTAGCGGCGTAGCGCTACGCCGTCTACGTAGCGACCTTAGCCGAAGTAAAGTGAATAAAGTCGTACTTTGTGAGTTGTTGCATGGTTGTACTTTACTAAAAATAATATTTGAGCAAAGTTTTGAACTTAACTTTAACTAGGTGGTTTGAAAGACTTTTTATAAACAAAACAAACTAAAAAAATATATATTTGCCAAATAATTAAATTAGCATCTCATCATTTTCAAAAAATCTCAGTTATTTATTTTTTCTTACATTTAGATCATGTTCAGAAAATATTGCTAACTTTAATAGAATATTGGCTGAATTAAGTTACAAATATTTAAATTTTTATTCAACATAATCGATAAAAAAAAAACCTAATTATTCAGCATCTGGTCGAATAAATCACTATGATCCCCAGAAATCTATACAGGATCCTCAATAATAAATTAGGATTTATTGAGAAGGTCGTTCGGAGATAATGATCCCAATACAATCGTGACCAGAAAGCTTTATCCATTCACTGATAATCGTTCAGAAATCCGTTAGGCTTCTTATGTATGATTTGTCTAGGACATCAATTAATAAACCTTATATGACCAGTACTAGAAGAACTAAGTAGCTAGATATAAGACTCACAATAATATTTAGAAAGTGAATTAATTGAAAGAACATTAATGACTAGTAGAACCTAACTTCGTACTAAATTATCTATTAAAATTACCATCCAGCCATACGCATTAATCATTCACATCCGCGTAAGACACAGCTCAGATGGAAGTGGACGCTTATCCTATGAAATCCTCTGTCTGCAGTCGCAAGGGGAATTAATCCTGGCACGACATAGAAGCTAAGCTGATCTCCTTTATAGTGACTTGCGATAGTTAAACCACATGTTATATATAGCATACAACTTCTAAGTAGTACTCATTATGCAGTCTCTCAAAAATTAAAGAGATAATTTTGAAATTTTGAAAAAAAATGTAGATAAAAAGCCATAGTGAAAAATGAAGAAAACACTGCTCAGAACAATTTTTTTAGACAACCTAACTAGCCGGTAATGATAAAACCAAAGACATGAGAAACTGAACATACTAACTAAACTTTTTCAGATATCTCATCACCAGTAAAAATATATTCTAGACGACAGTGTAAAACTGTTACTAAATTACAACTAACACAATATGCGGCAGTGACAAAAATCTTAACTAAATGTATCATTAAAACTTCGCGAGTAACTTACTAGTACCATGTATTTTCGATCGCGAAGCAGGTGATAATCCAAGACAATTGAATGACAGCTGACGTTTAACGTCATGTGACGTATCGGCATGTAGATTAACGAGACGACAGCATGGCGGGGACTATCCGACATCACTCCACGTATCATCATGAGACGGAGCCTTCTGCTGCCTCGGTGAGTTAGTGAAACAGTCCTAAAACATACAGAAATTAAATAAAATCCAAATTTATTCAGCTGGACACGACTGAACTAGAACCCAAACTGTTTTGTATTTTTACTATTTTGTAGCTTAGTCTTATACTACTTGACAAAGTAACAGAAACTCTGAATTTCGCGATTGATCAGTTGTCATAACGGTAATGTATGTCTTTGTCATTTTGACAATCGTTACCGCTGATAAATGTCACTAAACCCCGATTTCTGAATTTGAAGTTGAATTTTTATCAAACTATACTTTAGTCGGCAACAGTTTAGTATACAATTTAAATAGATCTAGATTCGTTCTTAACTTCAATTTTTCAATTCAGAAAACAGCTTTCTATTCCCTCTTGTTTGGACACTGCCCATGAATTTGTATATTGTACTTTATTTTTAAATTGATAAGAGTGTTTGGGCCATTTTCGATCGCACCAAGGTTTCAGTAAACTTATATACATAAAATTTTAACGTTAATTATAACGTTAACGTTACGTTAGGACGTTTAAGTGAGTTATAATACAGTACCTAAAATAAATATATTTTGAAATGTTTGGTTTTCCTTTAGCTAAGCAAAAGTAACTCAAAATGCATATATATCTTAAAATAAAAACGTCTTAAATAAAAAAGCAGGAATTTCATACTTACACGAAGGAAAACATGTGCAGTTATTAGAAATCTAGCTTTTGCCCGCGACTTCGTTCGCGCATATCCTGTTTTTTTCGTTCCCGTAGGAGTTTCGGGAAATCCTTTCTTAGTAGTCTACTCTTCCGTTACTTAGTGACTGCGCCACTCAGTAACAGAAGATTTTTGTATTTATAAATGATTTATTTTAAATTTAAAAATAAATATTCACTTGCACAACGTTTACTTCTTGGGATTGGCCATTTTAAAAAAAACAAGTTTTGTAAGTCGCTATAACTGACTGAATGCACTTTGACTAGGAACTCAAATGTGAACTAAGACTTAGACCATGACCATTCCAAAAAAAAAAAAACTCTACATATAACGACGCACAAAAAAGCTTGACGGGCCACATGTTGAGCATAGCTACCTTAGATTCAAGATAATCCAAACATATAACCTATGTACACATGTGTCGTGTGATTCTCAGATTCCATTAATGTTTCAAGCCCGATAGCATTGTGAAACGAATTCCTAATCCCAGCTGTCAGAGCTCGTGCTAATGTCGATCTACTTCTAGATGGTTTAAGGTTTGCATACATTTATCCTATTTGAATTGTTTTAATTTAAATTGAAATTTTGTTTCTTTAACCATATATGCTAGCTGCAAGCCGCCATTTATCCATAAGAATAACAATTTTTTTTTTTTGAATAGTTATGTTAAAAACAATTGTACTGTTCAGCTAAATCACACCAGCCAAAACTAAACGACGACGTTCATTTTGGTCCAATCACAGAGGTTAACAAAAAATCACAGCAAATTAATTATACCAATGAGAAACTCCAATAATGCCTAAGAATGAATTTAAGTTTGTTAACTTTCGCGACTTCTCCCACTATCAGAAAATCTTCAAAGAATCGTTCAGTCCTTTCGGAAAGAATATCGTATAATTGGCTTTATGAATAATATCAGACAAATGCTAAAGGCTGGCATTCCGCCTACGAGCGATTGAATGATCTACTAGAATGAAAGTGCAAGTCGACCTTTAGATTGTTAAGATTGTTTCACACTAACGTAAAAAACGTTCGTATCGAAAAGTTTATATAAATAATAATCACTTCATTCATAAGTTTTCAAAGTGTCCGATCGTAGGCGTAGTGTAAATATCTAATTTGTTCGACAAAATTTAATCTCTTGTACCCTAATGCGGCATAGCTCAAAACGAGGGTGTTTGTTAAAAATAGTTCATTTCGATACATTCCGCACGTAACTTGGCAAGTATTTAGCCTAGTAAGAGTTTTGTGTACGAACAAATGTTGCACCAAAAAAATATACTTTTATTTCTCGTTATTATTTCATGAATAATGACGGGAAATAAAAGTATAATTTATTATAGAAATGTTCATAAATATATTATTTATAAAATATCACTAACCAACAAGGATTTTTTAATAACTAAAAACAAAATGATGATAAATAATGGTAATACACTCAAAAATTATGATACTAAAAACAAGACATATTGTTTTTAGTATCATAATTTTTGACTGACTTTTTCTGCGTCAGTATTAACTACATCATACATATGAAACCTCATTTGTGGGGTCCCTGCAGACTCGTATAACACAGTACCTCTTAGTGGGAAAACTCGTAAACTTTTTATAATGATGAAATAAAAAATCGCGTGTTTTATATTGTGATCTGTAAATTTTCACATCAGGAGTAAATAGAATCGTCGTGGGGTTTAGTAGGGTCGTCGACTCGTCGCATTTCCGAGTTCATGCAATATAAACTGCTCCACGAAGCTTCGGCGCTGTTTAAAAAAAAAAAGACTGAAAATGTCTTCAATACTTTATTGTGAAACGAGGCCTCATCTGTCTTCGAACACTTATTGAAAGTGCACTGCGGTATCTTCTGAGGTTTCAAAGCAATATGTGGGAACAATATGAAATATTAGGGCAGGAAATTGTACATGAAAAATCCAAAATTATGTCTGTTTCGGACTTTTATAGTCATGTGTACTGCACAGAATAATACTGTATTTAGAATTTGCATATGAGGTTGAGATTAAATCAGAATTCGGAAATCGGAGTAACACTCATTGTAATAGAGATACAGAACACTTCTCCTTTTATACCATATCATAAGATCTACAATTAATTAGAACATTTTATGGTTCTATATTTTATAGTTTAGGCAGCGTACGCTAAATAAGTAACTTTTCTTGTTGATTTTTTACACCTTGTGTCCGAAAAACCCAAATATCTTAAGGAACCCCGGAACCCTATCTTTTTCCAAAATAAAATTTAGCCTATGTTACTCGTGGATAATGTACCTTTCGAATGGTGAAAGAGTTTTTAAAATCGGTCCAGTAGTTTTTGAGCCTATTCATTACAAACAAACAAAGTTTTCCTCTTTATAATATTAGTGTAAATTATTTGTTACCCCAGGAGTAAGTGCACAGAACATAGATTATTTTTTTAAATCAAATCATTTTTGTTTCCTGTGCCAACACACTGCACCAACAAACACAAGCTTTAATGACTTGGGAGTAAATACTTAACGCTATTGTTTCACCGTGGGTCAGAAGAGGTCCTTAAAAGAGAATCAATGGCCGAGGCGGCCACGTAACTTCTTTATAATTCAGTAACGGTCGGCTACCGGCTTCGCACCTAATTAACACATTTCTTCTGTTTATACGTAAAAGCTTTTGTCCTAAAAACACTCTAAGAGTAGGGAAAAACCGTCCACAAATTCCTCTCGAGATTAGCCCAAAATCCAGACAGGCGGAAACATTAGGTAGTACGCCAGCAATATCTAATCCTGAAAAGACTCACAACATCATGATACGGGATATTTCATATTTTTATGCTATCGGTGATACATTATAATGTTCATTTTACCGTAAGTAATCTACCTATTGATAGAATATGATTAGAAATCATATTAGTAGGAGCTCATGGATTTGATACACGATTCCAACATCGCTATTTCCTCTCTTCGTTTCGGACAAAGTTTATTTTATTTTTTTTTTTTTTAAAAAAAACGTTGCCCCACACTAGGAATTTCTCCTGTGTCGTGGGTGCGTTTACAAACATATAATGTCACATACACGAACAGCCAGACCCGGAACAACTATCTGTAGGCCATACAAATATTTGTTCCGTGCGGGAATCGAACCCACGACACGTAGCGCAGCAGCCAATCGCTCAACCACTGCGCCAACCGTGTCGTCAAAGTAGTGTCGAAAAAGTAAGAGGAAACAGTCGCGAACTTCAAAAAGTCCTTCATAAATAAAATATTATCCCAACATTTCAAAGTGTCACCTGATAAAACCGCAAATCCAGTGAAAACATTTGTTACGAAACAGCAGAGTTGACTTGGCATTCTGACAGTTTTACCAGCTTGCTAGCTTAAACCTCGAAATCGGTCAACTGCAGTTTTACGACAATATGCACTAACAATAATTGGTACCAGTCTTGAGGCAGGTATCTTTTATTTGCAATTAGTGTGCCATTCACCTCGTCATGCGAGAAATTGTATTAAAGTCCTAGGTAGTTTACATCTTGTAAGATTGCACTGCCTTAGATGTTACTCTTTTTACAAACTCTTATTTAACATGCATGCATGTTAGTTAGGTTGTATATATGGGTCAAATCTTGCAAATGAATTTTAAAAAAGTTTTTTGAAAATCTCTCCACTTTATGGTCTTTAAAAGTTTCGGTGTGAACCCAACACGGAAGTGATATCGGCCCCTCACTGCTCGCTTATCGTTTGGGTTCCCTATCCATTAGCATAAAATTTTAAGACCTAATATAACTTAGCATAATGTTGTTTGGCATAATTATTTTTTCGCATAATATAATTACGCATAACAGCTCATGCATAATTTTTTTAAGCATTATGTCTGTAACCATAATAATGATTAGGCATAATATTTTAAAGCATAACCTTATTAAGCATAAAGTTCTAAAGCATAACTTTTTTAAGCATAAAGTTCTAAAGCATAACTTTTTTAAGCATAATATCTATATATATAAAACAAAGTCGGGTTTGTTACAACACTTATAACTCGAGATCTGCTGGACCAATTTTCTTGGTTTTTGATTAGTTGGATTTGTCTCCGCCCCGAATAGCAGAATACATCTTAAAAACAATGAAAACTCTATTAAAGTAAACGCAGTGGAAAATGGTTTTAGGTAAAATATATTTAGAGCGTTGTAGATAATTCAAAATTAACAAGTGTAACCTAGCAACCAAAACAAAAGATTAATAAAATCTAGAAAGGTCGCCTTCATAGAATTAGGCTGGAAGTGCTTTCTTAACAAACTCAATGAATACTTAGCTATGAAAGATGAATCATTTTCCCTAAATGTTCCTTTGTTTCGTAGCTGTCAAAAATTGCATGCGCTAAAAATTCACAAGTACTAGAAGACCAGAAAGAAACATGTCGAAAACTTAAGAAGTATGGATTCACGCGTACCAGCAGACCATAAACATGTCGAAGCATTTCTGGGGCTGGAATTGTGAGTGAAGACTTACGAAGTACCAGGATACCAGAACCATAATTATTTAGCATCAAGCTATTATCCTTAGCAGACGAAAGAAAGATCACTGAGCCAGAAAGAATAAATGGCGCAGGCAGGTGAAACCATGGGATACAGCTAAGAAGTATTTTAGCTTCAAGTTTTCTATTTTAAAAATTATTTCACCAATAGATTTATAGAACATCATTCATACCCCTAAATATTGTTTTTACTTTATATGGCAAAACAACGTTTGCTGGGTCAGCTAGTCCTAAATAAAATATTAATATATTATAACGTATTGAACAATTTTGTGAGTATTTTTTCGCTGTAGGAAGCAAGCATTGCAAGCATACAGCATGCAAGCAAGCATGCAGCATGCAAGCAAGCATGCAGCATGCAAGCAAGCATGCAGCATGCAAGCAAGCATGCAACATGCAAGCAAGCAAGCAAGCAGCATGCAGCAGGCAGGGTTTCTGTGACGGCTCCGGCGCTGCGGCCCTCCGGCGGCCCCACGCGCCTACGCGATTTTAAATAACACTCTAGGGGTAGGACAAACAAGACTACGTGAAGTCGGTTTTGCAGCAATTCGGTTCTGTGACTAACTTTTGTTGCACAGCATATTTTTTTTTTAACCAACAATATTATTTGATTGTTACAGGTACTATAGCTAATTGGTTTGCTCAGAATATTATGCTAATAGCCATTAGGCCTACTAACGTTATGCTAAAAGTCTTTAGGCCTACTAACGTTATGCGAATCAAATTTATGCCAAAACAAATTAGTCTTTAACATGATTATGCCAACATAAAATGTATGCCTAAAAAAATTATGCCAAAGTATTATTATGCCAAAACAAATTGTGCCAAAATCGTTATGCCGAAGTATATTAGGACAAAAAACATTATGCGAAAAGAAGGGATCCCTATCGTTTGACTATGCAATTCCCTTTTGTCAGGCATGGCTCAACTGAATTTTAATTATATCCCTTTGGCGATAAGGCTCGCTCTCCCGCCAATTATGTCTTTATGAATTTGTGTTCAATATTCAATTTAAGAATTCAAACCGTCCTGACATAAAGTTTTTTTTTTTTGTAGTGTGGCACTAGATATATCTTTGTGCCAATTTCGGGTACGTAAAGCTTCATTGTCACAATAAAATGAACGTTACGACATTTTTTTTTTGTATTATTATTTCATTAGAATTAATAAACGATTAGGGTTACATTTAATGTTTGCATAGAACACTTTGATATAGAAACTGACTTGCTTATTAGCAGTAAAAAATACGCAAATTATCTTGTTTTATATTTCTTTGGATAAAACCAGACTCAGCTACTAAGCTGGTAAAATGCTAGGATAGAAGAAGATCTACATAGCAAGCGGTTATTATGTCGCCCAACATCCAGCCGGAGAGTAAGACAAATGTTGTACAATCACATTGTTCATGTTTTAGCGAGGTACATCATATGTCTTAGTCGGCAGCACACACCACGCATAAAGCCACTCCTGATGCAGACCATTTATTATCCTGCTCGCTAAAATATTGCCTCTGTTCGTCTTTTAAGTGGTCCCAAAAAGAGCCTAATCTTAGTCCCAACTTACGTCGGTCACGACTTTGTGAATAGCGTTTCTATTCCATCAAAAAGGTTTTATGTTATAATAACTCAATCTTCTTATACAGGGTGGAGGGGACGGGCAGTAAAATTTTTAAAACATGTATGGAAGTTTTTGTGATTTTATTGCTTTTCTAGTGATCATTTCTCAGTTGGCCCGGACGACGTTTTAGATCCTTATGAGAAACTATGAGAAGCTTTTTTTCACGGCTTCGCTCGCTTTTAGCGCAAAAAATCGAACCCACCTTCGCATTTGCATACGTTAAAAAATTGTAGTTACGATAAAAAATTGCCAATTTTTTTTGCGTTACTTGACCCTTATCCTTGAATTTTATACATTTTATCAAAATCTGTGAGTGCATTTAGAAAGTTCTCAAAAAGTAATAAACACTATGACATACAACACATAGACAGCCTCATAAAAACATTTCTACACCCGTCCTTGCTGCTGTCAAAAAAATCCACCATGTATACTTCAACGTTATCATCCATTATTAATCTTGGGTAGCAACAATCTCTAATATAGGCGTAGTTTGAATAAATACACGCCTTATTTGCCGTTTGTGTTACTTATCTGCCTGTCAAAAGCATGCCACACGCAACCCGACTATCGTTTGCGTAAGAAAAACAATTCTCTTTTATAACTGCTTTATGTCAGGGTATATGATACTTCTAAAGAGTGGACGTACGATAAAGGAATAAGTATCCTCATAACGTAGACCATATGCATCATCGATGAAAGTTCAAAAATATCAATATTTCATTTAAAATAACACTTTGTTAGTTAAAGCAGTAAGTACTTAAATCAAACATTTTTCATATAAAGCTTTCATTTTAACAAGCTTGTGCTTATGTAATTTTGAGCACAATGCAGTGTCTACTTTAATGACGTGTCACATGTGATTTAGGATAAAAAAAATCGCTTGTAATTCAGTATCACACGTTTCCCTCTAAACCCTATCGCAACCCTCTCGGCCAAGGGCTCCGAGAGAGTTGAACCGAATGAAACGGTTATAGTACATATATTTAAAGCCCCAGGCTACAAGCCTAGCTAGTAATAAACTGGGTAACAATATACACGCTATAATTAAGTGACATGTCACGCGGACATCACGCTAATATTAAACACGGTGAATATTTAGATTCAGGGTACTGATAAATACATTTTAAATCATAATTAGTACATTTATCAAACGTCCGATAAGTACGAGGCTTGGGTCGATAACGCGTCGTGTTTCTCGATCGCCTCGAAGAAATTGCCAGCAACGAAGACGGGGCCCCATAGGGTCAGTGCCTGCTAGGGTTGCTGAATTTGTTCGAAAGAGTCACCGCGGCCCTAGAACGCAAAGGGCACAAGAAGGATCACTGGTGGGTTTTAGTCAGTAAGAGTCTGACACTCTCTTCCGCTCCGCCCAGAGCGGGAGAAGTCATTGATGATTTCCCATAAAAAAGGGGTGATACATTCGTTGGCGAAATATAACAGCGACTTTTGGGTATTTTGCCTAGTTTTTAGTATTACTTTCCCATTGCTGGGCACAGGCCCTCCCAAAGTTCTTAAGCGCCGTCTCGAGCCGTCACTTTCTAGGCCAGCCTTACTTCTATCTTCAAAAACCCATGACGTGGCATTTCTTGCCCAGTAGTCAACATGCAAACGTCCAAGATGATCCACCAAAAGTTATTTGAGCCTGGCAGGCTTGCCGATGGCTTAAATAAAATTATTAACTAAATTATGTCTTTTTCCCATGGCTAAAGACTAATAGCCGCACGGGTCAATCTTCAAGGTTAAGCAACGCTTGCCAAGGTTGGTCTGTGGATGGGTGACCATCTTAACATGCCAAGTTTCCTCCGTGCCTCGGAAAGCACGCTAAGCCGTTGGTCCCGGCTGTTATTTGTAGATCTTTGGCAGTCGTTACGGATTATCAAAAGCTTGTAAATCTAACTCCAGTCTTGCCAAGAAGTACCGTGTTCCCCAGTTAATGGGTTGTGAAGGTCTAGTTGGCAGCCGCTCCACGTAAAATACTGGTATTCAGCTGAATCCGGTTTGACTGGGAGCCGACTCCAATATAGTTGGGAAAAGAGTAGGCAGATGATGATGAAATTATGTATTTTTGTTAGTGTATTATGATGAGTGCAATTCTGTTAATTCTAGTTAGGTACTCACTATTACTATTCCAAGGTAAAAATAGACGGTCTGTTCTTGTGTATTTGATTTTTCCTCACAACTTTTGTTATGTGTAAGTTGGATTTCAATAAATCTTTTCTGAACATACACTTTTCCGGAAATATATCTATATATTTCTGCGTTATATGGCCACAGGTTGAAGAGTCGGGTGGTCGAGCGAAATATTTTTATCTCTCGTGCTATATTTGTAAGGTGATATATTTTTATAACATCTTACAACGACCAAGTTATTTTGATATAGACTGAAATTTTCCAAGTAAAAGGCTAGTGGGTTTTTTTACAACAATATTTAATTAAGTAAGTTATAAAATAAAGATTGATGTTGCGACAACGTATGAAAATATATTACACAAATCAAACTATACTTGAACTTTTCAAGTGAAAATAAATTGAGCTATAAGTCTACCTGCCTTGACCTTAAGTAAAACTGATACTATATATATTTTTGCGCCATAAAAAAGTAATAAAAACCATATACCATGGCACTGGTATAATAGTAAAAGGTATAGATTTCTGCGGTCATAATCGGCTAGTACATTCGTTAGAAAAAATGTTTTTCCTTTTTCGAGCATGCCAGTAGCTACCGAATGTGAATGCTATGGATCGTGTTACTAAATAAATTATTAAATTGACATTCGCGTATCCACAGCTCTCTTGCCACTGGTTATATCTCATAATGAACGACGGGCATATGTTCCTGTCAGCTGTTTATATCAATAGCTATCGTACCGTTACACAATGAGTAAATCATGTTCGAAACTTCAAAAGATCAGATATTATTTTTCATATTAAAGAGCATTATAAAAATTGATTCCGAGAAAACCAATCAAGTTTACATACGCAGATACAGGCTGATAAATAGCGTCGTCTATTTTGGAAATAGCAAAGAAATCGAGACCACATTCCGAGGCTTGAAAAATGACGCTAGAAGCTGCGACTGACGATCGGTCGACAGTCCCCTGGCTACTAATTACACTAAGCTTTCATTTGTATTTACTTCTGCCGAATTCTCTTCTCGATTTATCGCACCCGACCGAAACACTGCGTCATTACGTTTTTCGCTCGATTTCGTAAATTTGGTCGTGGCCACACACCAAATTGATTACTATATGTACATGTAGCGTAGCGTGAAACCGTCTGATTGAATCTATGTGCTCCTTTTGTGTTTGTGAATCAAGAAAGGACTGTATTGTTTGCTATTTGCTGTTTGTTTTTGTTATTAAATGTGTGACCAAATCGAAAGAGATTTCAGATATAAATCAGTTGGTTGAATGTGCACAGTTATGGTGCGCTTGAAAGTAGGTATGGCCATAGTTTTATGAAAATTTGAAATAGATTTTATGCGAGTTTGAAAGTTTTCACAAGCATGGGTAGTAAAGTGAGTCATTATATGAACTGACAGCTATTTGGCGCGCCGCCCAGAGTGTGGGGACAGCGTTAATTATTTCATGGCATGAACGTCTCCTAATTCTATTGGAAAACAAATGGGTGGGCTATTTAAAACTTCTTTACATTTAGAAGAGTTTTGAAATTTATTTTCTATGGGGTAGATAACATTTTCACCACATTGAGTGGTGATGTAGAAGACTCTGATGAGTTTAACATATACATAAACTAATTAATTTAAATGTTAACTTTATCGTTTGAGCTTAGGTTAGTAGGTTTTCCTGATTCGAAAGAATCACCGCGGCCCCAGGGCCAGGGCAGGCGGGTTTGAGTTCCAGAACTCAAAGCGCATTAGGTGGAACACGGATAGGTTGTTAGTCAGTTAAAGTCTGAAGCTCCCTTCCACTCCGCCTAGAGCGGAGAGAGCAGTCATTTGACGATTTCCCATCCGTAAAAAAAGGTATTATTAATTATTATGTACTAGTACAACACTGCAGGGCAAAGCTCTTCTTTAAGTAACAATCCAACTTGTGTTGTCATCTTCTTTTGGATGTACTGCGTCGCCAATTTTCGATGTTTTGAAACCAATCTGCTACTTTCCTTTAAACTTTAGTCGTTAGCTACTACAGACTAAACTACTCAGGGTTTTTTTTTATAATAAACATTAAGTAGTGTCATATAATAATGTTGATACCTGAAAGTTTAGTCAGACATCAAAAATCAACTTTTAGTACTTATTAATAGAAATTAGTTTATAATTCAGAATCCATTACCAAATGTTACACATTAGTAAACAGTTTGAATTATTAAACAATTCTGTTTAGAGCGTGTTCGTGAATTAATGGAACTAAGGATTACACTCGCGGTTCTGATAAAAGATGATAAGCCTCTATACGTTTAAATATTACCTTGTGTCGTTCGTAATTCCCAAAACGGTTAGTAAAGGTGTAATCCGGGTTCGATTCAATAAGGTCGTATAAAAGGGGTCGCTGATTTTGACAGCGCGTTTTTATATTTAAAATCTCTAACTTACATTTGCCTCTATTGGACTTGTACAAAGTAACATAAGTATGCCAAGTTTAAGCTTGATCAGATGCCAAGTAGTACTAGAAAAATGATTTACTAATTTCAAACAGGGATTTAGAACTGGACATACGGACGAAGCAAGTTATTACAAAGCTTGTATAAATAATATTCCTTTTATTTTGTCTATGTTTTGAATGAGGATAGTAATATAAGAAGCTACGCTTCATCCAACAAACTCTTATTTTGTTAACTGGAACTTCCCATGGTTATTAAAATTTTAAAAGAATTTCATAATTTCATAAAACTTTAAATGAGATCAAAAAGTCTTTGAAAAAATTTGTGACTTCTGAAAAAGGCTGATAATATTGCCTTAGTAAAGTGTCAGCCATAAACGGTAAAAGATAGTAGATCATGAACTTTCGCGTCGATAACTCTGATCTTACTCTTCACTACATAACATAAAACAATGTCCCTTCCCGCAGTCTGTCTGTCCCTATGTATGCTTAGATCTTTAAAACTACGCAATGGATTTTGATGTGGTTTTTTAATAGATAGAGTGAGTCAAGAAAAAGTTGATATGTATAATACATGCATAATATAGTAGAGAAACACTGATAATTTTAGAGTTTTAGAAACACTGATAATGTGATGTCGTAAATAAACACATTTTTGCGCTTACATTGCAAACGCCTGGCTGAACGCTACGAGATAGATCAGAATAGTGTAGTACAATACTGTACACCTTAAAAAGGTCTACAAAAAAGTCGACGATGGTATTTATATGATGTATTTCTTACCTTTTACTTTTTACAGCAAGCACCCGTGCGAAGCCGGGACGGGTCGCTAGACAGTTATATAATAAACCTTATTAATCTAAAATTTTAAAAAATCCCACCAATATTTATTTTTTTAATATTACCATAAAAAAAAATTACTAGAAAGATGATTAGAAGAATCATTACTGATTGCTAGAAGATGCATTTTATCTTGCTTTGAAAACTGTATGCAACTTTCGAAGATTAGTGCGTTTACCATACTCCTCTATTTAAAATTATACCTTACGTCGTACATAACAAGGTATTCTTTCCCCCCCCAGCTGATAACGGAGATCAACGTGCAGCTGGCGCTGTTCCGCGACCTGCTGATCCACATCGGGCAGCCGCACGACTCGCCGGAACTGCGCGAGCGCGTGCGCAGACTCCGCCGCGCATGCGTGGAAGCTACCAAGACCACCAGCACGCTAGTCCTACCTAATTGTAAAAAGTTAGTATGATTTTCCTATAAGCACGCCCTGAAGAAGGCAGAGAGGCTATTTCCCTGGAGTGGGAAACTACGGACTAATAATAATGGATGCCAGAACCCCGAGATATGTCACAGACTTTTAAAAAGGGTTGTGCTCAGTACGCGGTACGACAAGATAATTGTGAAAACTTTTAATGATTTTAACGCAGCACAAAAACGTAACGTTTGTCATATTAAACTACGTGCAAATAAAGTGTTAGTTAACTTAGATAAAAATAAAAACTAAGTCGCATTTATTATTCATGTAAACAGAAATATACCTAGTTATAGTTACTGGTAACATTATAGTTTTGAGTACAAAGGAACTGCTGATTTCTGACGAAATTTCTTCCAGCTGACCTGCGAAACCGACCTGCGACTTGCTTATTCATAAAAATCCCGTAAAATAGTTTTATACCGTTCATTCGTTAAAATGTTCATGAGTACTAATATGCGTATTTTAAAGTTCATGCAATTTAAATGAACCTTTCCTATATAACTATTTTGACGTTACGACATACTTTTTCGTTATTATACTATCGTTCTGACAAATCCATAGTAAATTGCGCTCTTTAAGAAAGGTTTGACAGTAAGGAAATAAGGGTATTTAGGTTTAATAATAATTTAATAACTAGCGCGTAATGTTTATCTTACTAACATTATAAACGCGAAAGTTTGTAAGTATGGATGTTTGTTACTCTTTCACGCAAAAACTACTGAATGGATCTTGATGAAATTTGACACAGATATAGATTATCTTATCCCGAGATTAGGTTCCCTTGGGATAATTTCCGACATTCACGCGGACGAAGCCGGGGGCAGCAGCTAGTCAATAAATAATGGAGACACAAGCAGTAAAGTATTAATAGTTAAGATGGTTGGTCTGTGGATGGATGACCGTCTTAACATACCGAGTTTCCTCCTGTCTACTGTCATTTGTAGATCTTTGGCAGTCGTTATGGATTGTCAGAAGCCAGAAAATCTGACACCAGTCTTGCCAAGAAGTACTGTGTTCCCCAGTTATTGGGTTGTGGAGGTCTGGTAGGCAGCCGCTCCACGTTAAATACTGGTATTCAGCTGAATCCGGTATGACTGGAAGCCGACCCCAATATAATTGGGAAAAGGCTAGGCAGATGATGAAGCGAGTAAAGTATTAAAAAGTGGCATAAAAGCTAAAAATGCCTAGAGAAATACGAGTTTAATTCAGCAATACGTAAAGTTCGTACATGTAATACTAACATTGTTACGGTATTTTGTTGTGCTTTAATACTTATCTTGTGTTTACTTCTGTTCCCTAAGCATCTATTAATGGATTGTAAATATGTAAGTTATATATTTAAATGCTCGGTGGCCGGCGAAAACTGCCCTGCAATACTCCGAGGCCAATCACCGAGGATAGAAATATATAAGTTATTCCGATTAGATAACTATTATTAAATTCAATTGATAAATTAAAATCCTCTGCCGTCCCGTCCGCCAGTCTACGTGAGCTATTTGGGGTTTATAGTATTATCCTTCCATAACGTACCTATGAAGTTTTTATGGAAAAGTGCGATTGAACATTTATGAATAATGTTTTTCAAGAGTTTCCTTATATATATAGCTTTAAAACTTTTAACGTTTTTTTTTAACTGATTAAACACATGACAAAATACACATTATTTACAAAACTTACCCATTTTTTTTCTGGATGGGAAATCATCAAATGACTTCTCCCGCTCTGGGCGGAGCGGAAGGGAGTGTCAGACTCTTACTGACTAAAACCCACCCGTGATCCTTCTTGTGCCCTTTGCGTTCCAGGGCTGCGGTGACTCTTTCGAACAAATTCCGCAACCCTAGCAGGCACTGACCCTATGGGGCCCCGTCTATGTTGCTGACGGCTCTTTGAGGCGCGCGTGGAACACGACGCGCCGTCGACTCGGGCCTGGTTGCTACCGGACGGCGAGCCACCCATAGCTCGCCATCCGCAGGCCCGCGCCTACGGTGGCTGGGAATCGCCCTGCGTTTCCCGACGCCCGGGGCGTTTTCTTCTGTTGCGGCGGCTGGGGCGTGAGGTTTCCCTCTCACGCACGCGTTCCGCCTCCTCCTTCGCTAGCATTACTGCTTCGCAGAAGGAGGCGACCGCTTCCCATGCCTCCTCGCTTCGGACCATGGCTTGGACCAGGGCCGGACGCGAGAGGTCGCCGCCGCCGATCGCCTCGAAGAGGACACGGCGGTGCTCCGCCCAAGCAGGGCAGACCTCCACCGTATGCTCCACCGTGTCCTCCGGACGATCCACACAGTGATGACACCCGGACGTGTCCTCCCGCTGGATCCGACACAGGTACCTCCCGAAACAGCCGTGTCCGGTGAGCACCTGCGTCAGGCGGAAGGTGAGGACGGCATGACGTCTCTCCAGCCATACCTCAAAGAGGGGACTTATGGCCGCAATAGTGGCGTGCCCAGCACTGGGTTGCGATAGTCGCTGTCTCCAAACCTCCGTGAGAACCTGCCGGAGCTCCGTCCGCTGCGCAGCAATTTGCCGCGGCAGCAGAGTTTCACCCCGGCTTAGCGCCTCCACGCGCAGCGCGTAAACGTGCGCGAGGGCTCTCGCCTCCAGATCCCACGGCAGCAATCCGGCAAGGAGATTCGCCGCCTCGCCAGAGACCGTGCGGTATCCACGGACTAGCCGAATGGCCATGACCCTCTGGGCCGAGATCAGGTGGCGCGCTGGCAGTCGCCTTAGCGACAGCGCCCACACTGGGGCCCCGTAAAGGGCCATGGACCGCACGATCCCCGCGTACAGCCTCCGGCAGGAGGCGTTTGGACCCCCTAGATTGGGCAAGAGCCGCTTGAAGGTAACCCCGGCCCGCCCCAGTTTGGGGGCCAAACGTCGGAAATGCTCCGCGAAGTTCCACCGGCTGTCGAGGACAAGGCCCAGGTATCTCATCGTTGACCCGACGCCGATGTGAACCCCTCCTACCGTTACCTGGGGTCCCGGTGGTGGCCGGTTCCGAGAGTCATGAAAGCACATGGCCTCGGACTTGTACAGGGCCACCTCGAGACCCAGTTGCCGGATTCTGTCAACGACTATCGCAACCCCGCGTGTCATCAACTCAGCCGCCGCCTGGTGCGACCCCCGTTGCGCCAGAACCATTTTTTTTATCGTGGGGAAATCCTCATGGACTATCCCCCGTCTGGGGAAGACGGGGGGGGGGGGGGGGCCGGACTCTTACCGGCTAAAACCACCACGGTGTTCCGTCACTTGACCGTAGGCCGGGGTCGCGGGATTCGCAAAAGCATGCACCGCAACCACGGCAGGTCTCGGTCCGCCAGCCCTTGGCGAACCTCTCTTCTGTGGGGCCTAGCCCCACGTCCTTCTGAGTGGCACGCGTGGAACACGTCGCGTCGCCCACTCGGGCCTGTTACTGATCGGGCGGTGGGTCCCCCAACCCAGCGACCGCAGGCCACACACTAGGGTGGCTGGAGGTCATCGCGCGGCCTCCGGCGCCCGGTGCGTCTGGCGCGGGAAGGGAGAGTGGCAGCTGCCTCTCTCTCCCTCTCCGCTCCCTCTTTGGTCGCCATCACCTCCTCGCAGAAGGAGGCGACGGCTTCCCACGCAGTCTTGCTCCTGACCACGGACAGAACCACGGCCGGAAGCGAGAGGTCACCACCGACTGCCGCGACTAGCTCGCGACGCTGCGTCGCCCACGCAGGACACGCCAGCAAAGTGTGCAGGGCCGTGTCCTCGGGGCAAACGCAGTGGTGACAACCGGGCGATTGCTCCCGGCCTATGCGACACAGGTACTTCCCGAAACACCCATGTCCCGAGAGTACCTGCGTCAGCCGGAAGCTGAGGGCGCCATGACGCCTCTCCAGCCACTTCTCCATTGCGCCAGAACCAGCGTGTCACAAAACTTACCCATAACGGTACAGTTTCGTTCATTGTACAGAAAGCTCGCAGTCCACTTAAACATATATTTACCTCAAAAAATATAGATTTTGGTTGTATTGTTGACTTGGGACTGTCTATTGGTGACACAGACTTTTGCAGTTTCAGTAACGAGAAAGTAACTGAATATACAGAAAGGGGTCATTGATGACATGCGAGCCCAAGATTTAGATAACAAAGGCATAGTTCGAATTGTAACTTGTGACGAGTCAATTTTTTACACTCGCAGCATAAGGCCTTCCTGATTTATGTTGTTCTGTGATAGATATATATACTAGTATTCAGATGGTAGCCGTTGCCTGAGTAAACAGTACAAAATGACACCAAACAAATTACATATATTCGATCTTGTCAGCGCTGGTTTGGTTTTGTAGACTCTCTTACATCACTAATCTTCTTGTGTGATACTAATCTCTATCCAAACGCATTTATGTCAATCAATACCCTATGGTACCTGAATATGGACCTGACCTAACTCCTAATGAATCTAGTCCGTCTCAGCTGCTATCTTTTTACAAATAAAAGTTTTGCATGCATTGTCAATACAAGTCTCAAAGGATAACCCTTATAAAAGAATAAACAAAGTAGATTTTGCATCATCAAACGAGGCCTGGTTATACCCGTCCTTCAATTTCCATTTTCATGAGAAGCAATACGAGTATAAAACATAGATATAAGTATTGAAAAACACCTAGTAATTGCACATACCGAGGAATCGATCACGTAGAAGATAGAGTAGAAATTTCCTATATCTCAATTTGAGAAGGGTTTTACCGTTGTTGTTTATTTATTTGTGGGCACTCTGTCTCTGACAGAACGGCTGCTTTAAATCAATATTGAACGGTGGCTTAACCTCGTAATCCTATAACGTAAATATTAAACTACAGAAAGTAGAAAAAAGATTACCGAGCGATGCGACCTTACTGAATCGAATCCACCCCGCAGCCGCGAATCAGAGTCTTCCGTTAGATTAATGCGCCATCTCGACTAGATAAATGGCTGCCCGTTTAACACAAAACAATACATATCTTGTTATTCACTACGGCTCATAAAATAACAATTTTCTGTAAATTGTGCCGCTGTTTATACGAGTATGACAGCGTATTCAGCTGAATTTTGTCTTTAAAATTGTAGCTCTTTTGTTCGTGCTCGCTCAGGGATTTCCTGAAACGGCACGGTTTGGCCCCCTGGAGTTTCACCATTCCATTATTCTGCTTTATGTTGTACAAAACATTCACCTTAATAGATAAATTGTGTCGTAAGCATTCTATACCGTCGACTAAAACTTGCTGACATCCGTCCATTTGCATTTCAAAAGGCGAACCAATTCCTTCTCTGATGTCGAATCCGAAAGAGAACTAATTACGTCAGGTAACATTTTTGCATTTCACTGCAAGAAGACAAGAGAAACTGAGCTTAAACAGATGTTTTCACTACAGAGATTGGTGGAGTATTAATATGTTTACGAGTTCTATCCTGATTCGATTTCATTTATTTACTGCTCAGTCTAAAAAGACCCGGCCGAAATTTATAACTTTGTATCAATGAGTTTTATTCGTAAAATTTCAGGAATAGAGCGACGAGTTGGATTTAGTTTGTAGCAATATCGAATTATTGGTAATAAATTGTAGGTAACTTTGAACTCTTTGAAGAGCCCTCTAACAAAACCTGTTCAATACGTTTTCGTTGTGAAATATTTATTTTTGGAGCTGAGTTTATTGGATATCCGCTTATATTAGTAAATATTCATTGTTTATTCTTTAATATGATGATATTACCTCCCTGTGATCATAAATACCTATTTTAGGACCATAGATAATCCTACAACAACCGCACAGTCTTGAATAACAAGGTCTCCCTAAACATAACACGACTTAGTCTGCCAAGTTTTACTAGTTCCGAAATTCGTGGCTATCTTAATCCAGTGCAGCACCTTGGACACATAAATAAATAGTGTTTCTATATAAGTAAAACTTCAAATAAATTAAATGAGCAAAAAGTTACGTACGTTAGTACGTGAAGAAGTACTGAGTAACTGGAAGTAAAGAATGTGTTCTACTGCATGTGACTTTAAGTTCCGAAACATTTAGAACTGCACAAAGAACTTTATTTAAAACCATTTAACTTTTCTTTTGTTTTGCGTTCATTTGTTTCTTTGTAAACCATTCCATGCCCCATTGCCCACATTTCAACCAGTATTGAATCCGATTCCAATCTCGATAAGTTGTTGGCTTGACACATATCTTGAATTGTTTGAGCACGACAATAGGCTCGTTGCCTATTACACAGGTCCGAAATAACACTCACAGCGACCGGCACAGACCTAACCCGTTGGGAATTCAAACCTGATGTGTGTACAATAAATATTTCCAAACTTTCAGTCCCATAGTAGCACACAAAACAACCTCTAGTTCCATTTCTATATCTCATTCTTGCCTCAGACCCCTCCGGATTATTTCATCAAAGCGAGAAGCTATTTAATCTAACTTTTGAATGAACTGGAACTAAAGCCAGTGGCACAATCTTGATTACTTTCGATTGCTCTCCACAAACAATTTTCAGAAATCCAATTCATGTTTTGCTTTATGGGTTTATTCACGTGAAATGGACGTTCGGATGCAAGTTAGCACCAGCGCGGAGCGGCGTTCGTAAATCATATTGGGGAAGGTTATGAGTATCTTTTATGTAGCGGAAGTGAAAAGCTATTTGTTATGCAGGTCAACGAGCGACGGCTGCGCGGAACAGCCCCAGCTGGTGCTGCTGTACTTCATGGCACAACTGCTGCTGCGGGAGCTCGCCAAGTGCCATCGACTGGTGCAGCTCGTGCCAATGGATATGACATCATATTATGGTATGTTTATATATCTTTACCCCTTTTAAAACCAATTGAAACGGGTAGACAAAGCATGACGTTAGAGGAAAGTAACCAAATACGAAATAGCATTTTGTTTATGGAAATTAAAAAAAGACTAATCACAAATCAGAAGCGTTTGATAGTGATCCTAATCAGTCCTCTTTTAGTAAGTTAGCAATGATATTTTCATGATAAATATGTTAATTAGCAAAATAATATTTCAATTTCATCAAAGTAACAAATGAGTAACCAAATATGGAACGGGGTACCAAAAGTGGAATATGGGCGCTATAATTCAATGAAATTATTTAAAAAAAACACAAACTTACAGTATTTCGAACTCTAATCTCTAATATCCATTGAAATCGTTATTTGCCCAGAGCCCACAGATTCAACACTCGATCTATGTTTAACCCCCGACGTAAAAAGAGGGGTTTTATAAGTTTGACGTGTCTGTCTGTCTGTTTGTCTATCTGTCTGTATGTATCTATATGTGGCTCCGTAGCTCGCGAACGGATGAAGCGATTTCAATTTAATTTTTTTTTTCTTGTTTGAAATGTGAGTTACGGGCGAGTGTTCTTAGACATGGTTGATGAAAATCGGTTGAGCCGTTTTAAAGTTGTAGGGGGTGAAAGCAGGGAAGAATAACTGAATGTCTGCAAATATACTCGAGTGGGGTCTCAAATGAAAGCGCACTGAAAAAGAATATTGATTTTGACTTAATCGAGAGTGTTACTACACACTAAAATTAAAAGTTAAACAATAAATAACTGCGAGAAAAAGCTTAACGGAATTATTATCCAAAGTTAACATTTAGGTATCAAATATATAATCATGCCAACATTTCTAAAAGTTTTTCTGTGTCCGTGTAATTGAGCATCGCTAAATATTCTGATAGCATTTTGCTACATTTTTTGTACCGTACACTATAGAAGCTTAGTACCTTGTTAAGCCTATTATATAAAAAAGGTCCTAAGAAAATATAAAAACGATTAGTAAACACGTGTCTAGTTTGAGGCTTTACGCAAACCAAGGCCTTCCTTCTCTTGTTGGAAGGTACAGGGTCAAAAGGAAGTGCAGTGTGCTGGTGTTGTACTATGTTTAAAATAAATAACTGCCGCACAGAAGAGTTAGATTTAGTATAAATAATAAGTTATATTTATATGATACTTGTATACTTATATAATAGTAAAACATAACATTTATATTTTAGATTCAAAGTTAATAATACGGTACATTAACGAAGCGTGACGTCGAATATTTATACTAATAGTAACTTTTATAACTTTACTGACTTTTGATTTCATCCACATTAGAATATTTATAAAGCTTTTTTTTCGTACAAGACCAATGAAAAAATATATCTTCTAAAATATTCTTCAGTAAACCTGTTGATAGCGCAACTACGGCGTAGTTTTATATATTTGTTTATGCACACAAATTTACTTACCTGTATTACCGTACCCCAGCGGAGACTACAAAGTATCTAAGATACCACTGAAAAATAAATTACTCACACAAACACGTGTAAGTGTGGTCGAATATACCACACTATTATTTCCCGCGGGTGTCGTAACGACTGAATAAAGGATTACACCCGAATTAGAAGAATGGTCGGCGGAACCGCTTATGTATTAATAACAACACTCTGAACCAAATTCATCTGCTAATTGTAGTCTGTAGACATTACTGCAATGTCTCTCAAGATATATTGCTTTGGTGGTAAAAGAGGCAATTTAGACGAGAACATTTGTCACAATTACGTAGAGCTAAGCCCTGGCCTATAATTACCAAGCTTAACAGGCCATCTTTTAGTATTAGATTCTTATACCCTACTAAGAAGTCAAAGAGTTTTGTCTAGCTAACTAAGTAGTCTACTGATTATGCCTAACGACTACGTCGAAAACGCATACACAATTTAGATTCTTACAAAAGTGTAAATTAATTATTCAAGAAAGTTAGATTATATTTTCTGGTTGATCCGCAAAATGTTATAATACTGTTCAGTCTTCTAATTATGCTAGAAAAAAAAGTTATTAGCATATCAAATGAAAACAAAGTTTAAACATTTCTGAAACATTGTTGGTATTCCCGAATTATAAATTCATTTGTAACAAAAGTTTTTTTCTTTTAAGATGGTTCAGAAAGGAAACGAATTCGGCGAGTATATTAGAAGCAGGTGTTTATCTTCCTTCGCTTAGAAGCAACGGAGGGTAATGGGATGCCAGACAATAAGTGATTCACCTGTCGATTAGATGGAACGACCCGTTTCGGTTGCTCCTGGAGATTTGGCTACCGGTATTGGAAAGCTGTGTATCGTTTATTGGTTTTTAATTCACCTCATTATTTCTGTTGAGTTCTCTGCTTTGGTCTGGTTTTAGTCCTACTTAACCTCCAGGTCCTTAACGACCAGCCGCTAAACACTCCTAATTGAAAACTTTTTATTGCAAACCAAAAGCCACACTTTGTTTTTACCGCGATTAGATTGCACAACAAAAGTTCAGTTTTAATAGCGTGCCGCCGCGAACAATTAGTGGCAATTAATCACAGCTAAAGACACCAACCACAGTCTTCGACTTGCCTTTAATTTGGGAGAATAATGTTCGTTATTTTTCCCCGGTTGAGACCGGAGTAACGGATTTAAGATATCTACGACACAATACCTGTGAACATTGACAAAGGCGGTCGGTGTGGTGCTTCGATTGAAACCGTGCCGGTGGGTACTCATACCTACTGCAATTGCATTGAAACTCAGAGCAGCTTTACAGACGTTCGTATAAGTTTAATCTCCCTTTTGAAAGCCTATTCAGTTAGAATCCGAAGATAACACAGAGTCGGATGTCGTTTGGATTTTAAGGTTCAATTTTATTCGAGCTAGATGTGAGCTTAATAAACTGCACTGTTCCATTTGTTTTAGAATCTAGGTATTGTTGTTGTTCTATTTAGGACGATATGGCAATTGAATTTCGTGCGAGTTCATTTAAAGGTTTTTATTTATTTATTGTAACAACCAACAAAATGTAATATTTTAGGGGCTTTTAACCTAAGTGGTACAACAAGTACAACAAATAAGCGTTATTTTTAGCTTCTAAAGCCAGAAACAGGTTGGGTGTATTTTATCAATTTCCAATTTAGTGTATTTGTTTTTCTAACAACAACCCAATATTGCGATTGGATTGCTAGGATTTAGAATAGAATGTCAGAGCTTTTATGATATCACACTACAAGTTATAACACCTACACTCATAAACGGTTTTCTACGTTTGTGAACTGGTAGGTAATGTGTGGGTTTGACTGCAAAGCCATTTACAACCTAAGAGCTAAAGTTTAGTTCGCATAGCTAAGGTCATTTTTCATATTTAAAGTACCTATAGTTTGGAGGAGCTCGTGCCTAAATTATAACAGCCGCACGGGTCGATCTTCGGGGTTAAGCAACGCTTGCCGAGGTTGGTCTGTGGATGAATGACCATCTTGAAATAACGAGACTTCTCCGTGCCTCGAAAAGCACGTTAAGCCGTTGGTCCCGGCTGCCATTTAGAGATCTTTGGCAGTCGTTACGGATTGTCAGAAGCCATAAAATCTGACACCAGTCTTGGCAAGAAGCACCGTGTTCCCCAGTTAATTAAATTAAATTTAATTAAAATTCATTTATTTCGGAAACCAGTCCATATACCTACTTAACTATAAAATTTGTACTTAAATATAATGGATAATGGATTGTGGAGGTCTGGTAGGCTGCCACTCCACGTAAAATACTGGTATTCAGCTGAATCTGACTTGTCTGGGAGCCGACCCCAATATAGTTGGGAAAAGGCCAGGCAGATGATGAAAGTACCTATAGTTTGTGTTTAGCACATAATAATTTGAATTGTTGCATGTAACCTGTTATGGTTAGGGGATGGACACAAAAGGAATCCGTTTTAATGGATTTCAATAAAAGAGTTTACTATAAATTTTTCTGTATATGGAAGTTTTGTTTCACTAATACTATCTACGTGAAACGTGAGATATAAGTGTATTGTTGATTGTTACATTGTTCTCACATTCTATGCAAGCAGGATTTTGTAAAAACCTGTTTTAATAATGCGTCACTGGACTTTTTTGCACTTTCTCCATTGAGATCTTCCTTTTGGACGTAGCAAATAGCTTCAACTTTCCGTCGTGATATGATGTGAGGGTTGAAATAAATACGTTGATGCTGAGTGTGAAAAAAATATAAAGTTAACCAAACTCTTTCGTGTCAGCATTTCTACAACCGGCTTCAAATATGGAATTATACAGCGTTGCAGAAAGCAGATAAGGTTTATTACAATATTATACCCATTTGCCTTCTCCGGTTGAAATATAACAAGCGCGGTTGAGCTTGTTATCACTCATGAACAAAAAATATTAACATGTTTTTTTCTAGTTTAAAGATTGTGACATTGCATTGCTCCAATCTGGTTTAAATGAATTATTATTAAGATTTAAAAAAAATATGGTTGTTCTAATACCTAAAAGAAGGCTCTAGGAGGTTTTTATCTGTTAATACTTTAAGCAATAGTTTGACGAAGAGATGTTCCGCATTTCTGCTTTCCCATCTTTATGAATGAATCTTGTTTCTTTGTTCCACTTTCTTCGTCACTACTTAATTAAATTATTTCTTATTTAAAGTTATGCAATTTTTCTAGCTTTGACAAAACCCAGAGCAAAAAATTCGCCCTAAAACAAAACAATAAAAAGCTATTGTACAAATTGCATCACGAACTCTGACCTATCCAGGCGACCTATTATGACGTCTTAAATCCATCATGATTTCTGTGTCAGAGAGAGACGGAGTTACACAAGACGAATAGCACTATCTCTTTCCCTCACACGAATCATGATAGCATTGGCACTTCGTAATATGGCCACAGGAACTGTTACAAGGTCTACAGCTGATTGTTTCCGCAGAAAATCGGGCGGGTCCGTCAAACTTCGGCAACGTCATCAGCCAGATCCTGCTGTGCAAACAAATCACCCCTGACTTCAACCAGGAGGAGCTGTGTAGCATCGTCAAGGACACGCAGGAGATCACCAGAATAGTCAATGATATACAGGAGTTTTTACCGCAACATGAAAATTTGAATCACTTAGGTAAGATTTTTTATTATGTTTTTTATTACCATTGGTTATCGGCCAAAGAAAAGATGGACGGATAGTGTGGGGAAGAAAAGGGCCTGAATGAATAAAATCGTGTTACAATGATGGTAGTCAATTATATCATTCTTAACTTATTCTTTTTACTAATGTCTTGCCAAGAAGTACCGTGTTCCCCAGTTAATGGGTTGTGGAGGTCTGGTAGGCAGCCGCTTCACGTAAAATACTGGCATTCAGCTGAATCCGTCTTGACTGGGAGCCGACCCCAATGTAGTTGGGAAAAGGCTAGGCAGATGATGATGTAAACGCGAAAATTAATGAGAATGAGTTGAACTTTGCACCCAAAAACTGGGTTAATCTTAATATAGTTCATTCATAACCTAGATTAACACAGAATAGTTTTCTTATCGCGGAGTAAATTCTACGTACACGTAGTTTTGCGAGTGAATATATTGGTGTGAACAAATGTGACCACTTCTTGTGTCGCAGCCCGCTTTTAAAATTACCAAATAATGGTTAGGTTTTTGTGGGGTCCCCAGGATACCAATGACCGGGACGAGTCACGTCACATCTGGTTATTCGAAATATTTAACCTCTCAATGTAAACCAACTTCATGAGGCATATTAAAATTTTACACAACTGTTTTACAGCGAGTACAATACGAACAATTCCGTATTAATTTGTTATTCCAGTGAATTCAGTGCCACTGTTTTCCGGTTTTAATGTATAGTAATATTCAGATCAAACGAGAAATACACTGCATTTATATTTCGTGGAACGTCGTTCCGCGGCCATTAATGTTGAAGTGATTGTGCTTTTAATTTCCTACGTAAATGCCGGAAGCAGTTTCAGTCTCTGCGGCGAGGCCATTGTTCTTCACACCTCCCGTCGACACAGTATTAAATAAAGTACATTTGCTGTGGCAGGTTAACGCATAACCAACAAAACGAGCAACACGAAACCCTATTTAGCTAGAAAAAGACGCAGAAGTGTTGGCAGTGCTAGTAATCTTTCTAGATTACCAGCACTGCCGACACTTCTGCGCCTTTTCATTGACATTAAGAGCACTCGGTTACTAAGTACGGGAAAAATATTCCTTTATACTCGACTGCCCCTCTAAATATCTACTTACGGGATAAAGCTGTTCCTTCCAACGTAATCTATGTAGTTACAGACTATTAACGCTGCGAAAGCCCGTTGAAGTTATGCGCACAACTGGGAAATAACACGCGCAGTCATCCACCGATAAATGCGAGTTTGTGTGAGGTGTTTTACCAAGAAAATAATTCCAGGTTAAGGCTACATTCCCCGCTCATTATTAGAGTAATCAAGTTTTAGGATTTTTTTTATTATACCTACAAAACTGTGTTTGTGCTCGGTGAAGTGGAAAAGTAACTTGATTAAACTTTTAAGAACGAACTAAAAGATTTCACGAACACGACCGCAGCAAATGTATTACGTGTCATCTATACTAGCTCGAACATTCAACAAATACGGAATTAATATTTCAAACGGTTTACATTCACGAGCAAATGTAAGTAACTGTCGGCGTCTTTTGCAGAGAGCAACATCGCGCTGAAAGGCGACGACGTCAATGGGCTGTGGAGGAATAAGCGGAGAGGATCGTTGTACAAAGGCATGGGAGTACTTTGTTGTGTGTCGCGGCCGAACTACCTCTGAGGGTGACAGGTCTCGCCCACGCGGCGGCCCTCCTCTGAACCAGCCCTCACCTCGTCGGTGTGCTAAGGCGGCCATGACAGCGACCAGTCAGTCTGATCTGCCGACATCCCACCGCGCAAGCTTAGGTGGAGTGAACATAAAGTTTTCCATTCCGTCTTGTTTGTATAAACTGACAGCTCACACTCACTTCATGTTCACTTCATGAGATGTTTCTGCTTTCATGGTGAGATGTTCACAGAATCACACTGCTGACAGTGACTCAGTGACAGTGAATGACGCTACAATCGTGCGCAGAATGGGTCCATTACATTGTTTAATTAGTAACTGATTAGCGAATTGACAAGTTCACAGTGGTTGATATGAAATCGTATAATTATCACGTAATTGTAGTTCAATAATTAAGTATACCTAATAGTCATGTAAGTACTGCATACATTCATGCATAGTGTTAATTATTATGAATTGCCTGGAATGGGATCAATTGCGTTTAAGTAGTATATAATACAAGTAATTAGTATTGTTTTGCACCATAGGTCATTGCATTGATGGCTGTGTCGTGTTTTTAATTTCCATTTTGTATTATTAGGTTAACTTTTTTACGCGGTTTCTATCTATGATAAATTATGGTTGATCTGTCTTTTGTTTTGTAGTATCGACTTATGTATTTTGTATTTTCATCCCTCACTACATTATTCATATCTAGAAACTATCTCGTATGCTGTTAGATATTCAAAATAGCCTAATGTTTCATTAAGTACGTTCTAGTCGGGTTCGGGTCATAATTTACCATCATCTCTCTCTCTCGTCCTAGGAGTTTGTAACTTTTCTGTTTCCTAGTCATTTATATTGAACGCTGAACAATATCTAGCTGTAGGCTCTATACCTGTAAATAACTCATAATGTATTGATACTTTAAACTTCTTTTCCACTCTCTTCTGTTGTTTACTTAAGTTTATTTTTGTATTATAGTGAATTTCTAGTTTCGAAAGTAAGGCAGAGGTGACTAATACACCAGAGTATATCCAAACGTCCTAGGTTACATAAGACAAAAATGTCTACAAAATACTATATCATAATAGATACTTCAAGTATTTTATTTATATCGATGGCCTAGTCATTTTTGCGTAAATTAGTCATGAATATTCTAGTCAATTATTGTAATAGCATGAAATCGCTAAGTAAATTAAATTAGGCATGCTAAACAGAATTTACAGTTTAATAATAGAGACATTACGTAATACTTTGTAAAGGTTATTAAAAGTTTTAAGAAAAGTATACATCATGAAAAATTCGCTGTGTGCGTTCTGACAAACATTCGTTTAGTTTCCTGAAAGTATGAACATCAATATTATTAGTTTTAAACAGCCAGTTGCAAATTTATTGGCTCATTGTCAAAATAATTATTCTTCAATGAGCACTAAATATAGTATTAACTTTTATTCTACTGTCAAACTCAGTACTTATAACACTTTAGTGCCTACAAGAATAAAATAAAGCACGACGCGAACACATAAAGAAAACTTGTTTTCATTAAATTTTCAACGTACCTACGCGTGAAATTTCCGTGATGTGTACACTGTTTTTTTTTTTTTACTGGATCAAATTAATTAATTAGCGAACCTTCCCAGACGAAATGGGTATTAGTGTTTTTTTTTGTTTATTACTGAACTATATTTATTTACTACTGGTTATCGTCTACTAGACCTAACTACGAGTACGTACCTACAAACATGCACAAGCAATGACTGTACACTGACGTTCTAATGGTAGGTAACTAATCAAAGGAACTGTCAAAATTTTTAACAGATTACCGCATACATCTGTCATTCATTTGTTATTATGGACGAGATAACCATTCTATGCCATTTCTTTCAATGAAGTGTCTGAAGTGGTTGACTATTGGAAAGTCATAATGACGCTTTTGTATTAGTAGATTACCAAACTTGTCAAAATCTACAATTATGAAATCGATGATAGACCATTCTGACACTATGGTAATAGCAGACTTGAGGCCCTGGTCACGCAAAGTGTAGATAGCATGACACTTATCATAACGACACCGCATTTTCGCTAAATAACTTAATTTGAACCAGTATACACTTTTTATACAAAAAAATCATTTACTTTTGTAATATTTTAGTGACACAAAATAATCTCATGCAATCTAAGTTAAAACTCCACTCAAGTAATTATTAAGACTTTAATAGCTTATTACGTTATGCATAATATATCTCAATCATTATTGTATTAGTAAAATGTTGCCTAAATATATCTATATTTATAGCATAGTAATCGACTAAGATGTAAAACAATAAGTTATGTTTAAAGAATGGATATTATTGTTATATCTAAATAGGAAGTATTTATTTTAATGTAGTGCACTACAACACAGGTACCTTAATAATAAATTATTTTAAGTAAATTAGTAGAAATCACGCATTTAGAGACACGATATCATTAATTTATCAATAGGCACAAAACACGTAGACAAAAATATTCGTTTTATTACTTTTCTAAACTTCATCTGTAATATTATATATTACAACTCATATACTATATATTATGTAGCCTATCGGTTCAATTTGTGTAATACACTATTATGATAATCCACTTGCTAAAGTGAAGACTGTGATATACTCGTAAAATATTAAATTATTATTATAGAAGAAAATATTAATGCATTAGTAAAACGTAATTGAATTACAACGCAGTTTTAATTACTTTGTTGACCCAATTTAAATTTTAAAAAGTTAATTTTGGATGCACGACTCGTTATGCGGCTTTACAGAGCCGCGAGGGCCGGGAGCCGTAGCAGTCGGACGGACGGATGTATTAGCTTAGTGCTGCCACTGATCCTCTCAACCCCACAAAAGCATATTTTATTTGCAAACATAGAAGCTACATAGTCACTTATTTTTACAACAAAAACTGATATACTGGTATTGGATCTCTTGGAATAAACCTCAACAAAGAATCGATTTCTCAAAGACATCTCTGAACTCTAGATACTCTTGTGCCAAAACCTACTTTTTCATTAACATTACGTACTTCTCAATTCCGGGTATTGTCAAAATCAGAGTTACGATCACAACATACGGATTTTACAATTTTTTATTGTACCATTTCAACTTGAAATAGTAGTAAACCATTTTAAACTGCACGGATTTGATGTGGGAACATTTTGGGTAACCGCCGCTAATGCAAACTTTGCCGAAAAATAAGCAGGAACCCAGCAAATAGATATGCACTATATTTCACCCGGTTAGGCAAAATGGCTTTCAACAATAAAACCACAGGGAAGTTTTGCGGCGCAAAATGCAGTAACAAAATAACCGGGGTTGTTTAAAACAACGTCATTATAGAAGATTGTCTGGAAATAACTCGTCGTTTCTGTTGAATACGTGCCCTCGTATTAGGCTTGTTTAGATTGGCAGGAAATACATATCTTAGCTCGCGACCTTGCACTGTAACATTGTAACAAAGATATGATGGATCGCTTATACATTCGCCGCTAGGGGCGCTAGTGTAGAATCAGGTGATCTATATTTTAAAAAAAAGTTCCTAGTATGTAAAATGATACGGTAATTTTATTCATTATCATGTCGTTTTTGACGTGTTGATTAAAAGTTTGTTTATAATATATCCATGATATCGGGCCACTGAGGAAACGATCACAGCATTTTTTTAAAGGCTGTGTATTTTTATTTATTTTTCAAGATAAGCTGTAAGTTATCTTAAAAATAAATGGAACTTTTAACTAAACCCTTTACGATTGTTAAACGGTGCCACCGTTTTGTTTTAGGATCACCTGTGCAACGATGGCAAAAATGTCGTGTATATTTTCAAATTGATTTAAAAAAAAATCTTTTTATACGTATATATTTAAATTGGTAACTATTCATTAATATTAAGTTGGCATTGCAGTGATTTCACCCAAAGGAACTGCTATAGGGTTTACCTTTTTCTCATTATCACCCAGATCTGCAACAGAAAAAATAAAAATTGTTTGAAAATGGAGGCTTCACATAATTATGTGTTTTTTCACATAATAATTATAATGAAAAAATTTGATAAGCCTTTTCATCATTCATGTGTGCCATTTTTTTGCGACGTCACGATCTGAACATGACAGTTTTTTTACAGGCCGTTGATTATATTATTACTGCATAATGACATGTGAAAACAGTCGACTTGTAGAAGTGAACACGCAATCTGCAGTAGAAGGCGTGTCAGAAATTAACACCTGTGGGCATCACATCGATAATAAAATGAAAGGTAAGAAAGAAAAGACCATTAATGAAACGGCAGCTGGTTTTATACTCACTCTCACTGTCGCCGATCGTCTTGAAACGTCTTACTGGAAGATTTTCACTAACAACAAATCCTTTATAGCGGCGTGGCAGACCGTTGACTTCAGACACACGTTTCGATGTTGGAGAAGACAGTGCCAGAACTTTTGAAATCCTTAATAAAGAAAAGTGAAATTAAATATCTATTTAAACACAAGTTATAGAAAGTAGCACACACAACCCTAGCAAAAAATTATAAAGCTAGTCGCAATATCGTCACAGTATAATCAATATCAGAAACTTAAAAAATACTAGGAAAATTAGAGGTGTTTTTGACAATTATCGAATGTGAGGCGAAGTGACTGCTTCTTAAAAAAATACGAGAATTGAAACAAACACACTCAAACACAAAACACACTCACACAACAAACTCTATAAATATCACTTAGTATAATTCTACCTATATTATTATGTAGACTTACAAATCGTTCAAAGCATTTTTATTCCGGCTGTTTTGAACTGCTTGGGGATTCAGGACTATGTATATTTTTGAGTAATCTTCCAGACCAGTAATTTCTTGATCTTTACTAACTTCAATATTTTTATTTTGTTTTGCATAATATTTTTTTACGTCATCCATAGTCACCGTAGGTGTTAAAGGGTTAGGTATAAGTCTCTTTTTTGGTATCTTTTGACGTTCCTCACCATTGGACAATTGTGAAAATAATTTCTTCAAAATCTGTTTTTGAAAAAGATTATCGTTACTCTGAGTACTATCGTAACTTTTACTAGACACTAAATAGCTTTTCTGTGCAAAGTTTGGTTTTCCCTTGCGATTTGTTGTACGGTCGTTTCTGTTGTCTTTTTTAGCATTCACAACTGCTTCTAGTACATCAAGAAAGTTTTCTCTTTCTACTCGTTTACTATCTGAATCATCAGCTTTAAGTGTCATCTGGCCATAGTTTTTCTTACCCTTGCTATACGTTAGACGGTTGTTATACGTATTCTTTTTTGCAGCTGCTTCTATTAAGTCAATAATTCTTTCTTTAGCCAACCTTTTATTTTCTGCATCATCAGATTTTTCCGTCATCTGATTCTTTCCATTTTCTTTCTTTGTTTTGCTATACTTTAGACGGTCGGTATTAATTTGGTCTCTCGCACCTTTTTGTAACAAATAAACAATTCTATCCTTTCTTAATCTTGCGAAGCGCTTATTATCAGAATCATCAGATTCGTCTGAGTCAGTCAAAGAATCATCAGAATCGGAACTTGAATCAGACGAATCTATTCGAAGTTGCAGTACGCGTGGTTTACTGGGACTCAAATTTAGCTGCTGCGGTTTTACAAGTTTCAAAATTTTGTTTAAATCTAAGGGTTGTTGTACTCGGGAACTTTCAACTTTATTTGATGAGCCTATAACCACTATCAGAGCTGTAAAAATAATAACGTGTATTTAAATGAAATTTGAAACTGAAATTAATTGAAATTTTAGATAACAAGTTTTCACTATGCCTTCAAATGTAACACTTACCTACAAACACTATCACGAGGCTCGCCATAATCAGCGCTCAGTCGAAAACCTCGTGAAAAAATACATTTGATTTGTTATCAAACAAGTGCACTCTATATTATTTTACACGGCAATTTCCAATTTTCATTTCTCTTATCGTAAATCACATATTTATGAAATTCGCAGCACGTTGGTTCACACGCGATTGAAATATACCTAATGCTTAGCGTTACCCCTGAGTAGGAAATAGTTATTGATACAAATCTAAATGTTTAAATGTATTCTAAAAGTGTTTTCACATGTTGATATTTCAAGTGGAAGATTAAATAAGAGAGCAGGCCGCATTTCGCTGACTTGGTATTACGGTGAGTCCGCTTCTGAAAAGGCTGGCATTCACTTAAATTATTTTCTTTCATTTCACGGAACTGTCTGCATTGCAGACATTCTATTTTAAATAAGAAAAACTATATTGTTCACTCGGGAATGGTACTAAATAAAAGTTATGTGCTTGAGTGAGTTGGTGGGAATTAAAATTCAAGAGAAGATTGCTCACAATGCAGCTAAACTGGCAAAGATATGAAATGTATTTTTTTTAGTTTTCGTCTACTTTGGATTGAGTCAGAGTGGGAATGGAGAATAAATAATTCTCACAAAAATATCACGCATTGTAAGTCGTAAATGTAAGTCAATGAGATTTACAGGGATTGTATTTTGACGTAAGGGTGATTGTACTTTGTCAGAGGTTCGTATGCAAAGTAAAACAAGGGAAAGGAGCGAAATGTGGCGCCTTGCGTGTTTGTATAATGGGTTTTAGGTAATTTGACCTAACGGCCCTTTGGCATGGAAAACTTGGCTAAAATTAATTATACATACGAATATTTGTAAACGTCTTGATTTAAAAACACCGGGAATATATTATAATAAATTTTCATTAGTAATAAAATATAAGAAGCTCAGTCTTATCAAATGTGCCGCTAACCTATTGCCTCACTAGTTTAGCGTTTGCAGGTTTCAGTTGCTTCCCTTGGTTTTGTATTGGCTCCGGTTAAAACTGCGACTAACCAGCCGCATTCAAAAGTCTGATCGAATTCCATCCCAATAATCGCAGTTGCGTTCAGGAGCTTTAACTATATAAACATCATAATGCCATCAATTTCGTTTTGAAAAAGCGATAGAGCTACTTGTGCTGTAAAGCGTCATCCCTCTTTTACAACGGTATTATGACAGTACTTATGCGTCGCAGTAGAATACCCAAAAACACCAAGTTTCGACGAAACTCCAAGCAAAGGGTTGACATTGATTTTCTGTGTTGATAATGAAAGTAATTGCTAACCCATAATTTATCAGTAGATATCACACACGCGTTCAGGTATTGACAATACGAGCGATACGTTTTTAATTGACTGACATTCATGATGAATTCTCATGGATATAACAAAACTCATTTAATAAAAAAACTTGTGGTATTAGCCCATTAGACTACCAAACGCTAATTTAGCGTAAAGTGGAAAACCTAATACTTAAACTAGGTAATATAAAAAATAACAACTTTAGTTTAAATTCAAGTTGCCTACCTACATTTGTGTAGAAAGTCTAAAAGGTACATAGTCGATACCATATTGATGTAAGATGGCTTTGGAAGGAGTCGCAAGTTTTTCTTTGCACTGTAAAATATCAACAGAACCACGCCCATGTTCTTTAAGGAAAATCCTAACTATAATAGATACCTACATATAAGATCCAGTGTTTTTGACTATCAAAGCAAAAGGCAAAATCATCCTCAGCAGTGAACTCCCAAAGGTAAGTATAGTCCAAAGTACGAGTGACATTTTGAAGACATGATTTAATGTGCTGTTTGTTTATTTGTTTAAGGTAAGTTTTCTCTACCAGTCAGTACTGGCCCTCTACTATGACGTGAAATTTTCATCATGGATCCGATGATGGCACTGTATAGCCCCACCTGTCTCTCACAACGGATTCATGATGGCAAGGGCATATTCTTTTCACAATTGTTTTACTGAAGCTAAACCATCGCTACATATAAGGCCACTTTTTGCCAGAAAAAAGCACAGTTCCTTTAGGATAGGCAGCGGGACAGCTAGTTATAAATATTTCTATAATGAAGTCGGATCGGAGCGAATAATGACTTAATAATACTTAGCGCAAACTTAGTTGAAAATCTGTCGGGTAGCCGGGAAAGTTTGTTGCGCTAGTTCCTCGCCCCCGCCATGCCTGCTGGGCTGATACGACTTCTTTTACAAACAGAAAATTACTTCAACGAATTAATTAAGATAATATTTTATGTGGCGTTATTTTTGAGTGCTTTTATTTAGTTATAAACTAGCTGTGACCGCGACGTTATCCATGTGGGCTTAGATCTATCTCAGGCCATTATCTTACTTCTTACTACTGTTGTAAATGCAAAAGTTTGGATTAATGGATGTTTGTAACTCAATCACACCAGAACGAAAAACGGATCTGGATTAAATTTACACAAATTTATGTCTAAATAAGATTCAAAATATTCACTTCAAACAAACGTTCACAACCGACAGTTATATACATTTTGGTGTTATTTCCATGAATCCGTGCATTTTTTTTTTGTTTTCAAAATCTTATATATAAAATTCTCGTGTCACAATGTTAGTTACCATACTCTTCCGAAACGGCTTGACCGATTTTTACAAAATTTTATATGCATATTCAGTAGGTCTGAGAATTGGCCAACATCTAAGGGTGGTCCACCCCTAAATTTTGTATTTTATTTTTAGACAATTTTTTTTTGTTTTTATTTTTTTATGATACAGCATTTTAAAACACATAGAACCCTAAATTTTCACCCCTCTACGATAACCCTAATTTTTTTTTTATATATGGCAAAACAACGTTGCTGGGTCAGCTAGTATTCATATATTTTTATAGAGTGAACCGATTGCGACGAAACAAAAACTTAGTTGTTCTCGCGTTGTAGAATTACGCTTTTTTCTAAGGTGATTTCTACTTTTTACGTGATGCGAGCAGGAGTCAGTACCTAAGCGCGACGAGAGTGCCAAGCGGCACTCTATAAAGTTTCTTACTATACTTAGTAATTAAATATATTTTGATTTTGTGAGTCTTTTTTGATGAAATAATCGCTAATTAATACTCAGTACAACAGTAAATAACTAATATTTCAAAGCCGAACAGTGGTTTTTGCATGATGTTTCCTCAAACACACAAACACAACATTTTCAAAAATTGCATTTTTTTTTCTGTTTGTTGTTTGTGTGTCCTAAAGTTTCTCAGGATTTTATGCAAAAATATTCAATAACTAGCATCGCCCCGCGGTTTCACCCGCGTAATTCCCGTTCCGTGGGAATATGGGGATATAATATAGCCTGTGTTCATCAGAGATGTCTTGGGAGTGTAGGTTCCCAACAGTGAAAGAATTCTTCAAATCGTTTAAGTAGTTTCGGAACCTATTCAATGCAAACAAACAAAAAAAAACAATCAAATCACCTCTTTATTATATTAGTGTAGATACAGACACGGTCGGTCTAGGATTTTATTATATGTATAGAATATACATACATTATATTGAAGATAGACGTTAGAAGAAGATAAGGAGCTAATATAAGACTTGTGGTTCAGTAACAGCCGCACTGGACGATGTCAAGCAATGCTTCCTGACTTTACAGTTGTTTCAAGTAGTATGTCCCAAAGTTAACAACGATGCTTGTCTATGGATCACATACGTAGTCCCCAGTCAGGAATTACCATGGATGTCAATCAGGCAATCGTCCCATATACAATACTGATGTTCAACTGCAATTTTTATTTAACAAACTGTGGCAAATTACTGTATATCAGTTAGCTAATATCAACCACCTTTAATATCCATACTATAATAATCTTCTATCTATACTTATAATAAATCTGTAGAGAGGTCAATTCTGTACAAGGAATATATTTTCAAAATAACTATCAGGGGGTGATTAGTGATCGATACTGGTGCCAAAAATGCAATCAGTAAAATTTTTGTCTGTCTGTATGTCTTTCTGTCTGTCTGTCGGTCTGTCTGTCTGTCTGTCTGTCTGTCTGTATGTTCTTTATAGAAACAAAAACTACTCGACCGATTTTAACGAAACTTGGTGCAATTATTCTTCATACTCCTGGGCAGGTTATAGTATACTTTTCATCACGCTACAATCAATAGGAGCAGAGCAGTGAAGGAAAATGTTGGGAAAACGGAAGAAGTTACTCCATTTTTTAAGCTTCCGTCGCGTGTGTAGCCTTAATGGTTAAAGTTACATAGAAATCATGTATTACGGATATGTTCTACATAAAATTATCTAAAAAATATCCCGAAACAGCATGTCTATCTTTTGTCAATTTTAAACCGATCGGGCTGAGAGTTTCAAAATCTGGGGTAAAGTAACTATTCCACGCGGACGAAGTCGCTGGCAGAAGCTAGTATGTAATATAATAATAATATACTGTCCATTTTTTTTTTGGTTAACAACTCGCTACCCTACACAAGGGTTCACTTGAAAATAACAAAATTAAACATGAATTTATCATTGAAATGGCATATTCTTGAAATAAGGAAGTGGATGTAAGAACGTGAGACTATGTTATATTTTCAAAAGTACTTTATCTGACAATATACTTGACAGCTAATATTTTCTTGGGATTATGATGTAAGTAGGTAAATGCTTATGACATAACAAATTTTTGAATAGCAAATATTTTTTAATTAGGTATTTATTTAACAAAAAAAAAATACCCCGACAACGAGACAGCGCATTACAAAAATAAGGTGGAAAACGTCTAACTCTAATATATTTGAGTACAAACTACCAAAAGTTTTCAGGTTGCCTCATACATTTTCTAATAGCTTTTAGGAGTGACAACTCAAAAGATCCTTTGATAAATAAAATATTACGAAACATTACTTTGAATCACGTCAAACAAGCGTTATTGCTAGTAATGGAAGAGAACCATTAAATTGTTACAATAATAATCGTTATCAAGGGGTTCACTATTAGTAAGCTACATAAATAAATCATCGATTTTACCCATAGATATATGGTATCTGTTTTATTTCTCACTAGTAGTGCCTCGCGGTTTCACCCGCGTAGTTCCCGTTCCCGTGGGAATATGAGGATAAATATAGCCAATGTTACTCAAGGTTAATGTAGCTTTCTAATGGTGAAAGAATTTTTTAAATCAGTCCAGTAGTTTTGAGTTTATTCGTTACATACAAAAATACAAATCTTTCCTCTTTATAATATTAAATATAGATATGGATTAGTATAGGTGTAAACAAACCGTTTCAGTCGTGTTCAAACTTTAGTGTCATTATCACAAATATCAAAATGTGTCAATCTATTTAACGATCTAGTACGTTTTGAATAATTTAACGATATACAAATTGTGATGGACGTTCGTAATGGTTCGATAGTGTTTCACACTAATATTGATTTGCATTATTATGAATATTTTCAGGGTAGATTGTTGAAGAAAAATGCAATGTTAATTCTCTTCATATAGAGCCAACAATATTCATTAAGCGGAATTGAATCTGGTGTTCTGTTTTTCACGTCATGTAATTTATTTCATTTAAAATTAACTGGTTCCAAAAAATATAAAAGTTATAAATTCAAGAATGTTTAAGACTTTACTTAGTGTTTAACCTAATCAAATGGAAAACGAGTTTTTACAAATACTGTTTGTTTCTATCTATGTTAAAAAGATATAGAGCATTTTATCAATTACGTTTCAATTCTTCTGCTTTTCGAAACGATGGTTAATTTCTTAGATTTATGTGGGTCCAGTAAGTGGCTACGTTAATTGCAGCGTCCGTGGAATTCATTAAATCCCCCAAAGTACCGGTGCATGGGCACTTGGGGCAGTCCAACGCGTGGCTCATGTTCAGAACAGGACCACCGCACTCACGTTGAGTATCCGACGGGGGTCTAAGAAACCCCATTTCACCAGATAGTGTTTGCAGCGGCCCACCTTTTAGTTTTCAATAGGTATTTCTTTACAAACTACAGTGAACTGTGGATTCTCTTGTGCCGAAATAGCAAATTTCCTTATTAATCACTGGTTTTTTGTGCTGTAATTATCCCTCTCCACTTACCTACAAGCTAGCATAAATCTACCTATAAGTACATATGTAAAGAATTTTTTTTTTAGAACTCTTCCGCTCTGGGTGGAGCTTAAGCGAGTGTCAGACTTTTTTTGACAAAAAACCATCCGTGTTCCTCCTAATGACCTTTGAGTTCCAGAGCCGCGGTGAATCTTTCCAACAAATACCGCAACGTGTAAAGTAGGTTACACACCTCATGCAAACACAATTTGGTGAATTTCCCATTTGATTCGCGTCACTCAAATTACTTCCAACCAAAGACGAATATAAGTGCTTCAACCGCTTTTTAAATTACACTGGTGTACAAAGAAACTGCATCAAAGTACAGGTTATTTTTAAACTGAAATATTTATGGAAAATGCCAAGCTATGACATTCAATTGATGCAATAGTGAAGACTGATCAATAAACTTAGCTTGTATATTAAATGCTTTGTATTGTGCAGTGTATTTGTGGCCGGTGGGCCTTATTACTAAAAAGCTCGTAACTGAATAACAGATTCTTGATTTTTCTACAGAGTATTAGAATTTAGAACCTGCCCATTAACGCGGAAATTAAAACTAGATATATTGTTTTCATTTCAAATTTAAAATGGATTTCCGCAAAGTAACGCCTGACTCAATCAATTTTACCTGCCCATTAGTTGCTGAACCATGTCGAGTTTTTATAGGTAACCTACCTACAAAAAGGTTAATAATATATTTCACTTTTACAGCGGAACACAGCGATCATTTTGTAGTAAAACATGGGTCTTACCTAAAACAACTGACCTAACATAACATCAGCCCTGTATTCCTAGAAAGGACAGGCAACCACAACAACTTACATCGCCGGTATCAAATACGCCTAAATTATCATTTTAGTATAATTAAAAAACGCCTGACACAAAAGCCTTCAATGTAAATAATAATACGTTTTGGTCCATTTATTTTAATATAGGTATAAATATTTTAGCCCAAGTGTCACCGCGTCGGGGCACATAAATCACCAAGAAGATCACCCATCCGCGAACCCACCTCAGCAAGCGCAACTTAACCTTGCAATCCGACCCGTGTGACTTTTATTATGTAACAACAAGCAAAACCGAACCGAACCAAAAACGAACGAAGTAAAATAAGCTTTCTAACAAACGGTACAAACCGATTACGAGTCATTTTGGCACCGTTCGGACCAGCATCTGATTGATTGAAAGATTAATTGATTGAAAGCAATGCTTAATCTAATGATTCTAATTGCCTCGAATGTTTGATTTTCATGTATTGAAACGTAACTTAATTGTTCAACCTATACAAAGGAGAGAGAATAAATAATACTGATGATAGAATATATCTATACTAATATTATAAAGCTGAAGAGTTTGTTTGTTTGTTTGTTTGAACGCGCTAATCTCAGGAACTACTGGTTCGAATTGAAAAATTCTTTTTGAGTTGAATAGACCATTTATCGAGGAAGGCTTTAGGCTATATATCATCACGCTTAAGCCAATAGGAGCGGAGCAGCGATAAAGAATGTTTTAAAATCGGGGATTCCACGGGGACGAAGTCGCGGGCAGCAGCTAGTATCTTATAAAATTGTCGTGTCACGGTGTTTGTCGTTGAACTCCTCCGAAACGGCTCAACTGATTTTCGTGATCTTAGCGTACATATCGGCTAGAGTAGCGAATCGAACAACATCTATTTTTCATCCCCCTGAATGTTAAGGGTGGTCCACCCTCAAATTTTTATTTTTATTTTATGTGGCAAAATTACGTTTGCCGGGTCAGCTAGTATACCTACCTAAGTATAAAGATTTGCTTTGATCACGGCAACCTTTAGAAATTAAGAGTTTACAATCTATGGCTCTGGAATTTGGACAAAGTGCCATTCTGTTAGTGAATGCGTTTTGTCGAAACGCCAACATACATATATAAGGGATTGATTACGTTACATTTCGTCAACGGTTGTCGAACGTTTGTGACGTTTAGAAAATCGCTTTCGCCATGCTACCGCCGACTGAACGTCTTTTTTTTTTAAATTGTCGTATTCCCTTACTTTGAAGAATCTTAATAGTTTAAATCAATCACATCAAGTTATTTAATTTACTTGTTTATATTATATATTGTAGAAGTGCATTAAAAATAACTAGTCTGCCAACTTGAATAGGCCATGTTAGATTTAGAATGGCGTCACAAAATTAATCATGCATAGTCCAAATTGAACTTGTATACATAAGTTTATATATATATATACATTTCAGCTCAATTGGTTGAAGATATCTGCTTCAAAATTGATTTGCAAGATTTCAAGCGAACAAATATATATATATGTAAAATTACATACGTACATTGCAAGTTAAATAAAAGCTTGTAAAAAAATCCAGTTTCTCACTGACATAGGAAAATAAAAGTACCTACTGATTAAAATATAAGTACATGTGTAAGTGTCTTAATTCCATTCCATTGTTCCAGGACATTAAGAACATCAATGTATATATCTACCTAAATCCAATATTAAATTTTCTTAAAACAACATTATAAACTTCGATGACGGAAGCGATAAAATTTTAATAAAACACGTAAAGTAATGGCTTCGCAACGTGATTATCGCCTGCTAAAGCTCGTAATACAACTACGTCTTTATTGAGTTCCATTTCGTGAAGCGTGGCCGTTGCCTCCCTTAATTTGTTCGGAAATAGTTTAATCTAGCGTTGCGTCGGATTTGCAGTAATTAAAGAAGGAGACATCGGGGCTCGGGCCTCCGCCGTACATTGCTTCCTCAGATTAGCACCATCCTTCCAGTTAATTTCCTGCGTACTATTCTGGGGAGGTTCAATCTCGAAACATCCTTCAAATTTTAGAGACAGTCTCGTGAACCACTTTAAACATCACAGTACATTTTATAACGATTCACAGACTCACAGTTGATTTCGACTTAATTTAATCAGAGAAATCCCTGAACGTGCACACGATGTAGGTAAAATTAATTTTCCTGGTGTTTGGTTGAATTTAATATTGGGAAATTGTTGCCTCGGTTCACCACATTGCATAAAATATTAATGACATTCTAGAAACAATAAATTTTAAACGCAAATAATATTTGAACGTAGCTTGTTGATAGAGTTTATCGTGAGCGGGTCAACCGCAAAAGGTCTACACTATGTATGAATCACGCTGTGGCCCCAGTTCAACGCTCTGCAAACATATACGTAAGTTTTAAGCTCCAAAACGACTCGTAGTTGCTGAAACCTTGCTATTGATGAAAAGTTTAGCTCTTAAGACGCGCGGAAAACTTTGGTGTGAAAATATGAACTTAAAGATAGACTCTGAAACCACAAGTACGTACATATCTCGAAAGAAAAGTTGCAGCCGAAAGTTAAAGCGACAATAAACAGTATCGAATTTTACTTTATTGTAATAAAATTTTCAACACACTATAACTTCGTTCTTAGGGCCATACACCAAACCTTATCACACACGTGCATAACAATATTACACACTAGTGCATAAAATTTTATTCTATTATTTATTTTTATTCAGGTCAACCAACAATTGTTTACATCCGTACATAAGTAGATTGTTATTTAAAATAGAATTCAATTGCGGGTGCAACAAAAGGTTATATAACACCGCTAGCACAAAAACAGTGGTAAACTATTAATAATTAAATTACAACAAATTAATTAAAAAAAGCTAAGTGAATAAAATGTAAAAATTAAATTAAATTATATTACTTAAATTATAATTGATGAGAATCTTTTTTTTTTAATTGTAATCAATATGTGAGAAATAATTACGAAAAAAAAGCAATAATCAAACGGTATCCGGTTTGACTTGCTTGTTTTTCCATTGTACCTACATATATAAGTTAAAACGGTTAATTGTTGGTTTTGTGTAAAAAACCCGGACGTGGAGTTGCGGACACCAGCCCGACTTATATCGGCTTAATATTATACCTATGTACATACTATAACCTGCCTATATAGCTTTGTCCCAACTACATTGGGGCCACTAAACCCGAATTAAATCTACAAAGCCGAAATTAGTAATAATAACGGTTTATTTTACATACTAACACGTGGATGTCTACCAAGGTATGTACTATGTCATCCACTATGAGAAACAGAAGATAGGGAGAGAAAAGAAGATATTTTTGCAAATTTCTACTCTAACGGTTCCTGGTTAGAGTTTAAATTTTATTTATTTATTTATTCTAGGATGGAAAACTTTGTATGCATCATTATTCTTATAAGCGAACATGTACGCGAACAAAGTCACAAGAATAAGCTAGTTAGGTATATCATAAGGGATCAAAGAAATTTCGGCATTACACAATACCCGAACAAATGAAAATCGAAATCGAAATCTGATCTATGTATCCGGGACGCCAATTAACTAGCATTATTATAAATTTTCCGTAAACTATTACATTCCTTGTGCTTTAGTTGTTTACCTACAAACAGTCGTTAGAAAATACCTAATACCTATCTATTGGAATGTAGTTAAGTTATAACGTAAGCAGATCTCGTTTGCAGGGAGGTCGTGCCAAAGACGTGGAGAGCTGTTAATGACATCGTAGTGACGACCTGTGCGCACTTCCCTTTAAATATAATTCAGTAAATAAACCTCAAAGGCAGCCCTCATTTCTATTGAAACATTTGTCCGCGGCTAACTAATCGTTGCGGCATCTAACAATAAGAATATTTATGTACGTAATAAACACACAGAGCGCTTTGTAATGTATTTTGTAAATTCCAAAGTATTTATTTAGAATTTTAGGTTTATTTAAAGCAATCTTTGTACTTAGTTGTTAAATAAGCAAGAACAACTTTTACCATGTTCCAAAATGAAAATCGAAATCGCAGCGTCTACTCCAACTTATTTTAATTTAGTTTTTATTATTTATTGTTATAGCGTAAATATAATACACACTCTGTGCAATTATGTCTACGTATTAGGGTTCTTGAGATACATCCTGCTGACAGACAGACGGACGGACGTACAGCGGAGGCTTAGTAATAGAGTTTAGTTGCTAACCCTAAAAACGAGCCGTTCCCTATAATCTTATTAAGTTATACAAAGACTACTTATCGTCTAATTATATTTATTATTTTATCTCTCTCCTTTCTTTTTTAATTTCACCTCCTGAAATACTGAATGATTGAGTTTTACAAAAACTCAACCTGTTTATTATTAACAGACATGCAACCTACTGAAAGACCACCTAAACTTTGTCTACGCTAACGCAAGCTTTTAATCATCTCTTAGAGTTTTAGAAGTCAAACAAATGGACCGCAGCCTGAACGTTGCCTGGGCCAACAGACGGTCAGATATTAATGCACTTTAGCCATCTTTGCACATTGAGAGATAACTCCTAAAAGGTCAACACTCTCTTAAAGGGTCGTAATGAAGTGCTGTTTTGTCCCACAACATTTATTAGAATATTATGCACCGAGGGAATAAGGCAGTGTCTTATGTCCCGTGCGTCATATTGAATCCCGATCACGATGGAAGATTCGAAAGTTAACTTCAAGGCAGTTAGTTTAAGTTTGCGAAAGGGTCACTGCGGCCCTGGAACCCTAGAAGGATCACGGGTGGGTTTTAGTCAGTAAGAGTCCGACACTCCCTTCCGCTCGGAAGGGAGAAGTCATTTGATGATTCCCCACTCGGAAAAAAAAGAAAAGGCACGTTTATGGTGTTATTCGCAGTGCAAAATGAAGGAGTTAATACAAGAATCCTGAATGCAGCGAGAGATCAACCAACGCAAGACACCAATTTTTGTTTTTCACAACAATTTCATCAAGCCATTGAATAAAGGTGTGTGTGGTGAGTCGCCCTCTGCTGCTAGGGCGCCATCCGACGCTATACCCACGGCAATAATATTGTACTGGATTTCACTATGAGTCGCCATTATGATTTGAAGTTGAAAACTTGAAACCACATTTAGCCCACGTGACCAGGACCTAGTCGGTGAGCAATATTGACGTACGTTACGCTAGGCTTGCATAACTTATCATTTGAAGTGTTCGAGCAGATGGTGTGAAAACATCCTAATGTTTATCTTGGACATCAATGAAGGACGAATTTTCTAGGTAGGTCCTGCGTAGGCCCGACCTACATCATCTTCTCCCGCTGATAAAACATACCATTTTAAGGAAAACTCCTTTTTCTTGAAAATGAGACGATGAATGAGTAAGGTGAGAACTGTTCAGAAATAAAGTCCAGATTCAGGTTTTTCTATTAGCTTAAAATGTTTAAATTGCTTCTCGTGATTAAAAATTTGTATGTAAAAAGGAAAGGTTTACCTGACAGCGAAACATACTCCTTCACGAGTTATAAACTGGTGTAAACAAAAAACATGCGATTTCAGCAATCCCGGAAGATATGCTATCATTTATTAAAGAGTTCCGTTTCCTATACCCATCCGAAGTTCTTCATCAGATCTTCACCAAACTAGAAAGGGAGTAGATATAGAAAGAGAATAAATATGTAGATTTTTTTTCAATTTAAATCGACAAGTGCAAATGAGATTTATATATAATATTATCAATGTAGACGAAGCCAAAAAATAAATACGCATTATCGGGGATAACTCAAATACTAGTCCTCAAATTTCATTAAATTTAAATGCACGCATTACAAGCACTAGCTGTCAAATATAAAACACAGCCGAATTGAGAACCTCATCCTTTTTTTGAAGTCGTTTAAAAAACCGTGAGGAGTATAAGTGCTTAAAGTTGGTATAGGGCAACTGATAGGTACCTATATTTGTTACTATAACAAAGGATAGATATCATAACAATATCATGTATATGTTACCGGCCTCATCTAGTTTATAACGACCAAAAATATTGACGTGTAAAAGTGTTATTTACAACCTACTTACAAAATAAATATCATTTATCATTTAAACCCGATTTCAGGACAAACCAGTTATGCCTAGGCTAAACTAGTTCTTCCTATACATATGTATACATAAAATATACATACTGACATCAATTCCTTTAAACGCTAAGCAAAAAAAAAGCTATGATGTTCTCACAAGGATACATTACGGTTTTAAAATGAAATGAAGATCTTAAAACGTCTGTACAGATGTTACAGAGCGTCACTCCAACATTACATTATTATTCATTTATTTATTATTCGACTTATTTTAACTTATTATTGCTAGTTCCTCTTTTGATCTCTGGGGTACCTACATAACCCCAGAGATCAAAAGATGAACAAGCAATAACTTAAGGACCTTTAATAAAATTCTGTTGTTTCTACAAACTTAGTTGTTTCAGAACACTGAAGAATTTAACTAGAGGTTAATATTTAATTTAAACATAAAACAGTTGAGGGTTACCTACCTAATCAGAAAATACTTATTTAACCATCTGGTTAAATATGTATTATCTAATTTTCTGATTAAATATGCTCACACCACCCACACGTGACATAAATATTTCTTCTTCTTAATAATACGACTTAACAATGCAATTAATAACTCATATCTAAAATTATAGATAAAGTCTCATGGCCGACATTGCAAGTAAATTAATTAAGAACATCCTGGATCTCATAAAGACTGTTGGCTGATAACTAGCAAAGCAAACAGGCATTATCTAACACTAGCTGCTGCCCGCGACTTCGTCCCCGTGGAATCCCCGAATTTAAAACATTCTTTATCGCTGCTCCGCTCCTATTGGCTTAAGCGTGATGATATATAGCCTAAAGCCTTCCTCGATAAAGGTCTATTCAACCCAAAAAGAATTTTTCAATTCGAACCAGTAGTTCCTGAGATTAGCGCGTTCAAACAAACAAACAAACAAACAAACAAACAACCAAACAAACAAACTCTTCAGCTTTATAATATTAGTATAGATATAACAAGAAAATCAATTTTCCATAAAAGTTTGCATCACAAGTACCTATTCAGTTTATTTTCTTACTTTTATCTACAAATATCAATTCTACGTAGGAGAGGTAAATGGAAGGCAATGTCGACCTCCGAATAAGTAGGGCAACAGGATGATGATACTAAACCAATGACATGCCTAATATAAGCGCTAGTTAGACTCGCACACGAATGGTTCCGTAGCACACATCTATACTAATATTATAAAGCTGAAGAGTTTGTTTGTTTGTTTGTTTGTTTGTTTGTTTGTTTGTTTGTTTGTTTGTTTGAACGCGCTAATCTCAGGAACTACTGGTCCGATTTGAAAAAAACCTTCAGTGTTAGGTAGCCCATTTATCGAGGAAGGCTATAGGCTATATTTTATCCCCATATTCCCACGGGAACGGGAACTACGCGGGTGAAACCGCGAGGCGCTGCTAGTGTCTCATAATGGGTACCTTCTTTAATTTAAATTTATTATTGTTGTCATAGCGCCAATAAAATACACACTGCGAAAATTTCAACTGTTTACCTATTAAAGTTCAAGAACGCGCTGATAGACAGAGGGGCAGCGGACACCTAGTAATGATGTCTTTGGTACGGGACCCTAAAAACTGGTCTATAATGGTAGGTAAGTATGAGTTTTAAGTAGTAGCACCATGCACCAATTGAGGTAGGTGTTAAATTTAAAATATTTTATTTCACGAAGAACGAAACTTATTTAAATCTAAAGCGCCGTGTAATCTGATCACGATTCGCTCTAGCCAATAACTGAAAATTCAATATCGGAATCTATGAGCGCCATTTGATACCAAGTAGATGGCCAGCTATGTTAGTGTAATCTCCAATACCACCATTTGAATTTCCGTTTTGCAGCGAAATTTACTAACTGATAGATATGATTAGGATCATTAGTGTCTATTAATAAACACTTCGAATCTCAATAGACGTACGTACAATTTAGGTACCTACCTACGGTACTTACATTTGCTCTAAAACTAACTGATGGATCAAAACGTTATTTTTTAAGTAGGTATAAGTTTGAGTGTTAGCCGAGTTCACATTATTGTGATGTGTCGTGTCGGGGCGTCTTCTGTTGTAGTTGATTGGCTGCAAAACTCGTTGTGACGTACATAGGCTTGCTTGAATAAAGTCGTTCGATTAGTGTATCCAGCGCCACGATACGACGCTCCACAATAATCCCAATAGTCGAACGAACGCTATTCGACTCCTTCTATTTGTCTTCCTGCAATGGGTAGACTGAAGGGAGACTAAATTGAAATAGTTTATCTCGACATTTATTGGGGCTGGAAAACACAAAACCGATAGGCTGTTGATCGATTGAAAAAAATCCCGGTATGCGATGGTCTGGCAGAAGACGAGGCCGAAACGAATTTACATCGACTTATTAGGACAATACGACTTACCTTGGTGCAAGACTTCAGGGAAAAATATGCAATGGTGCGAATTTTCCTGTCATTGTATTTGGTACTAGTAGATACCTATTTAAGCAGGAATAGCCTCCGGTTATTGTGCAAGTGTAATAGTCCGATCGAGCGAAGCCGGGGCCCAGCTAGTACCTACTATGCATAAGGCTAAACCAGGAATAATTGAAAGCTTCCATCGGCAATTCGAAACCAATATATACATAGGTTCTGCTTATACAGATCCTATTCAGGGTATTAAGATAACTGACCGCGCCACGACCGCACATTGAGACTTAAACCACAACCCCGCAACCAATGGCAACGTGGCAGCCATTACCAATTCATATAAACGAAGATCCTATTGAAACACCGAATACGACCCATTTATATACTAAGTCACGTACTGAATAAATTATACTATTTAAATCCCGTCGATAGACCTACGTATGTATTTCTCAATTAGTATTATGAGCTTTAGGTACCACGAAGTTTTACGATATTTACTGAAGCTTCTCAATATTTCTATAAGCGTTCAGTACCTAGGTAGGTACTGAATGATACACTTATATTTGTTTGAGAACTGATCGTCTTTTACAGTGAAATGACTGAAAACAAAAATATCAAATTATGTTTCGATTGTACGTAATGGATGATGCATCGTGTATTAGACAGTAGATAACCGTTTCTGACGGTTAAGTAAAAATAAACAACTTTATAAATCATTTGGACATGAAATATTATAGCTGGGGGCTTAACAGAAATCAAAGTTAATCTTTATTTCAACGTAACTAATATCGTATTATCGAAGCCAACAAAGTGGGAATATGAAGCCAAACATCTGTTTAGAATCGTTCCTCCACCCGGGGCTGTTTCCGCAGCGTATATAATTTATTTGACATTTAGGGTGGTGGGTGTGTGCTGTGCTAACACGGTTTACGTTGCGCGGCGTCATAGCGTCATACTCGTAGCACTCGACGACAAACGTCAAGTCAATCTACTCCGCAACGGAAAGCTAGTTGCCTCAAATTAAGGCGATACCGCGACCAAAACCTTGCGATAGTGCGTTTTTCTTCGCTATTCAGAGACTATTAACTTATTAGTTATGAGAAATAATCTACATGTAAAACACATTATTAATGTTCGATGTCTTATCATCATATTCCATGTTCTAATTTGTTTTTATGTGTTATAAATAAATTTAAAATCTACTTTTAAAAAATGACTAAAATTGTTGATTTTATGCATCTGTTGCTAAATGCAACGCTCTAATCATTTGAGGATTACACTAATGGATAAATAATTTAAAAATCTATATTATACACGTTTTATTTCATTTCAAAAGATAGCTTAACCTAACCTAACCTTTTTTAATCAAAATAATTCCAAAAATTGTGTGAATACTATGATAAAAGGGCGTGCGCAGGATGCGGGCGGCAAAGGGAACGAATGCTCAAGGTTATTTAAAATAAATGATAAATGATATTTATTTTGTAAGTAGGTTAAACATAACACTTTTACACGTCAAATATTTCTCGTCATTTTAAGCTAGATGAAGCCGGTGTTTCCTAGCCGACTACCCTGAGAAGAAACACCGAAACAAACTCAGAGGTCAGGGAAACGCCTTAACCCGAAGCTATGTGACAGAGGGGACAAAACATTTTTTCGTCTAAGGATTGGCTGATAGTAAGATGGCCCAAATCGTGGCAATACAAAGCATTCATTTAACTAACAATTTAACAAAGTTCCATGTAAATGTTAAAACTTTAAAAATCAATCTTTTAAAATCGTACTGTTAACACACAAAACCTTTAAGATGGCTATGCTGCTTTGGACTCAGGACTATAGGTAATGTCTATATGTCTATACTTATAATAAATCTGTAGAGAGGTCAATTCTGTACAGGGAATATATTTTCAAAATAACTATCAGGGGGTGATTTGTGATCGATACTGGTGCCAAAAATGCAATCAGTAACATTTTTGTCTGTCTGTCTGTCTGTCTGTCTGTCTGTCTGTATGTTCTTTATAGAAACAAAAACTACTTGACCGATTTTAACGAAACTTGGTGCAATTGTTCTTCATACTCCTGGGCAGGTTATAGTATACTTTTCATCACCCTACAATCAATAGGAGCAGAGCAGTGAAGGGAAATGTTGGGAAAACGGGAGAAGTTACTCCATTTTTTAAGCTTCCGTCGCGTGTATAGCCTTAATGGTTAAAGTTACATAGAAATCATGTATGACGGAAATGTTCTACATAAAATTATCTAAAAAATATCCCGGAACATGTCACACAAGCATATGTCTATCTTTTATGGTTGACTCACAATAACACGTGGAACTCCCGATAGCTTAGCAGTTCGGAGCTTTCTGATTATATTTGTTTACTCTTACGTTTATAATACTCTCACTCATCCCTAATTAAAAAAAGTTAACATTATTACCTATTCAATAAAAAAAGAATCATAGAAATCGGTATAAAAACACCAAACTTATACATGAATACAATAATAAGCCATCGCGCCCGCGCCGTCGCGCTTTAATACTGAATCATGCTGTAAGATGTTATTGTGATTATTTTTGTGTAACTATTGTTGCTATTTTATAAAATAGGTACTTATTAGTTATTTTGGTAATGTTTAAATATTCGTTCAAATTACAAATTATTAATAGTTTCAATTTTATTTCTTTTTAGGTGAAGTAGTAGTAGAAGTGCTAATTTATGTTCTGTTTTTTTAGTATTAAGTAGGTAAAAGCGTAGATACTTTTATTAATTAGTAGTTATTTTATTAATTAGTTATACGTAGTTATAGTTATTTATTTTTAAGTGAAGTAGGTATAGGTTATTATAATATAATTTTGCACAGGCATTTCAGCTTTACTTTCATTTCTTTTTTTGTTGTAAGTTGTACATATTTCACACACACATCTCTCAATGCACAGCCCAAACCACTGAACGGATCGGGCTGAAATTTGGCATGCAGGTAGATGTTATAACGTAGGCATCCGCTAAGAAAGGATTTTGATTAATTCTACCCCCAAGGGGATAAAATAGGGGATGAACGTTTGTATGAAACTTTGTCAATTTTAAACCGATCGGGCTGAGAGTTTCAAAATCGGGGGTAAAGTAACTATTCCACGCGGACGAAGTCGCTGGCAGAAGCTAGTCAGCAATAAAACTGTAACTAACAAAGTTTTATAAAAATACCTCCACATACTTTAGAAAAGTATCATTAACCTCGGGTAGTAACTAGTCAGTAGTGTTTTGATAAATCGATAGGGTTTGCAATAAAAACTTCTAGTAAGAGTAACATATTAATGAAGCCCACTTAAACTGGCCTGATTTGCTCACAGCGCCCGACTCCTGAAAAATACAAGTTAATTTTGCAGCTAACCGTACTTTATTTCAAGTTAGTGCGCGGTCCCGTCTGAGAATTGCCCCTATTTCTCACCACGAGTTCAACTGGAGAATAATAAAGTGCATAGTCAAATAGGGTTAGCAAAAGTAGGTTCTTCAAGTAGGTTTACGAGAAGTTTGAACCCTAACGAAGTTTCACTTGGTGTCAAGTGGTGATGCAAACACTATTGCGGACCTGGAAAATATATAGCATAAAGTAGTGTTTATATATACTTTGAACGTACGCATACCTACTGGCTTGAGCAAATCCTGGCAGACTTTAGTTTTCGTTATTTAATTATTATACTTTTATGGATAATCCGGCCCGGAAGAGAGTGTCAGACACTTACTGACTAAAACCCGCCCGTTTTCCTCCTAATGCCTTTTGCTTTCCAGGATCCTTCGGTATTTACAACTGTTAAATAAATTACGCCCAAGTTACAACATTGTCAATAGGGCCTCATTCACGGTGATATCTACTAATTTAACGTTAAAACATGACTAAATTACTAGTTATTTAAAAATATCGTCGCTTTCCATCAGGTGAGATTGTGTTCAAAATGAGCCTATAAAGGTACCTATGCGGTACAGAGAGTGAAGTCCCGCAAACCTTCATAGAAAAGGGAGGATCCTCGGACCGGCCAGTTGCTGTCTCCGGTCGATGGTGGTGGGTGTTCAAATCGCACGGTAAACTCTAATACCGCGATGCAGCAGTTTAGTTCGTCCCTGGCAGGATAGGTGGCGTAGCGGTTCTTTTTGTTGCCGTACAAAGCTTTTTGTGGATTTTTCCTGTGGTTGCATTGATGCAGCTACAAGAAAATATTAAAAAATAATCTGTATAACATACACATAAATCAGCCCTCAACCAGACTTTAAGAAAACTGAATAATGTGTTTATGCAACTTTAAAACCTGGTATCGGTAGATTAGCCGTCTGCCGAAGTTAATTCGGCAGATATACGTACAAAATACATACTAAGACTTCTCATTCCCACACATTTTATTCTACATAAAATAATTCTCCTCTGTTTATTATAAATGACACGGTACACCTATTTGGCCCGGGGACCTTAAATATGACACACAAATAGTTTTTTGCCAATTGTGCATTTTTTCTTTACACCTTTTTTTTTTGGATGGGAAATCATCAAATGAGTCCCGCCCTGGGTGGAGCGGTAGGGAGTGTCAGACTTTTACTGACTAAAACCCACTTCTTGTGCCCTTTGCGTTCCAGGGCCGCGGTAACTCTTTCGAACAAATTCCGCAACTTTCTTTACACTCTTTTCCAGTTATTTTAATCGATGGCTTTTATGACTTTGAATGCACATTGAGCACCCACATAATCTTAAACCTGCCGCCACTGGCCCCGAATTTTGTCTTTGTAAAAGGATCCTGCCACTTCCGTTTCAAAATAGCTTCAAGCAATAAGTCGTAAGAATGATAATGAGGAACTAATCCGTTTGACGAAGTTGACTTTTGTCGGATTAGCATACAATTAAAAGCCTCTCATAAATATTCGATCTTTATTAACATATCAAAAGATTCTTAACAAATTTGCATTTTAAAAGTTTCACATAAATATATCACCCAATCTAGTGGAAGTTCATAGAAAACTAATTACTAAAAGTGTTGTAATATAAATATTATAGTAAATGTACTTAAATAATATACAAATTGTACGCTCCTTATCAAAAATTCATAACGAGCTTGGTTTTCATCGATCACCTTTCAGGAGCAATTATTTCATCGTAGACATGTGGCCCGCCGCAATTCTCGCACAACACTATAAAATTCTGGAAACGAAAACAAATATTAGCACATCAACATTTGTATGACATCATTTTATGGACTAACGGCCCGATGGTACTTTATAACTCGCATTTCTGACGGGCCGTGAAAAGGCTCAAATAAAACGTGGTCTTGCATCGGTATCTTTTGGGTCTATGATCAATTGGTCCCTTGCCAACAAGTCAAGCGCCCAAAAAAAACTATAAAACGTTCCTTCCGATAACTCAAATAAAAAATATTTGTTCGAGCCCGACTCGAACACAGAATATTTAAATTCTGAAGTGGAATACAAAATATATTGTTCAAATTAGAACGTACCTATATCCTTAGAACTAATCTGCAAATAGTTGGAATTAGTGTGGTAAGAAACTCGAGTCTCTTATTTAATAAAACATAAGATATTTTTAAAGACTCTAGTCTTATAAATAAAACTTAGAGCTCAAGTCCTTCAGATGTGGAGTCTACGTTAAAAGATTACAAAACGAACTCAAAGACTTAGTCTTTTTGAAAAGAACTCATGACTGATTCCTCTAAATCCAGATTCAGCAAATCGCCAGTCCTCAGGTGGATAATTTTAATAAGGGATTTGCATTTAATGCAATTTAATTGTTAGAATTTTTCATCGTGCGATTTATTTTAAATCAGTAAATAAATACGGATGATGATATAAAATCATCCAGTATTACCTATTATAATAAACCAACTCAAGTTCATGACTCAGTCTAGCTCAAAGAACTCAAAAGACTTGTAAGGACTCAAAAGACTCGGACTCATGTAATCAACGAGCAGTACTCTTGAAAATCTACTCAAGTCTCGAAATGTAGACTAAAAGACTCGAGTTTTTTACAACACTGATCCAACGCATGTTGTAAGAAACTTGAGTCTTTAATTTATTATTAAACTGTCTTTCGAGGCATTAATTTATAACAAATATGTACTTACTAGATTGTATTGAAGTCGCAGCAGATCCATGGCTCGATCGTAATTGTGCTCTGATTTCGGGAGGTGCCTCTCCATGAGCTCGACAGTTCGTTTGGCCAAAACTTCTAACTCGAGAAGTCCCTTCGGTTCCGAACTGTGAGGCTCTCCTCGTCGACTGGTTCTAGCACCCCAGTTGTGATGACTGCGAGGTCCTCGGGTGCTGCCACGCTCCCCCATCGCCCTGGCAGGCTGCTCAGATGGATCTGGTAAGTTCACCATAACTACCCGTTTACTTTTCGATAATGATAACAGATCTTAAAAGACCCCTTCTTTTAAAGTAAACCAACTAATTACTCATCATTAAGTGCGCATAATTAAGTAATAAGTGAACGAATTAATTAACTAATTGATCAGGAATATTCACCAAAGATTAATTTAAGTAAACACAACGAATAACTTTGTCAACAAGACATCATTCCAGGCCGAATGTGGTAATTGTTTTCAAAAATATGAAAACACCACGTGACAATCAAAGGGTCGGATAACAATAGCAATCTGGACAGGTCGTTTATTGTAAAAAAATAATAGACAATGGATTGAATACGCTTGTGCGTACTGTTGACATCCCCACCCGTGCAAGTTCCAGGTAGCCATTATTATAAGTCATTTGCTATAAGTGATTAGGCGTGTCCAGTGGTTAACGATGGTAAAGTTGCCAGAAAACGAGTCGTTCGTGCCTCCACCGGGCTGGGAGCAGTGGGCAAGGGACCGGAGCGACCGTCATCTGTTCCCTAACAGTAGACCGTACAGGCTGGTCGAGTTGGAAGAGTTTGCGAACTTAGCGGCTGACTATATGAGCACCAGCAATATGACAATAAGTAACTATTCGAATGTGCGTCAGATTGCGATGAATCAACTGCGGCAGCTTTTTAATTTGGTAAGATTTTCTTTATATCCTTGTAAACATTAACACAACTCTGTGTAGTTATTACATCAACGTCCGTATGTGGGTATTTCAATAAAACAGGTACCTTTCCACATGATTGACTGGATATTAGTATCCGAGTATCCGACACACTCAGTGAGCTGTGTCCAAGGAAGTAATGTTATTAACTTCTATATCTTGTTATCAATCGTTACCTTTTAGTTTCGATATTCAATCGGCTGCCCTGACAATGAAAACTTCAACAATTTAAACGTTGAGGTATCGTATACAAATCTGTATCTAACATAACGCACTCTCAGAATTAAAGGGGCTTAACCAAAAATTCCTGTTACTTAAAAAGATTTTAATTCTTGCTCATTTGCCAAAAATTTCAATTTTCGAGTTAAGTCCCTTTAATTCTAAGGGTGCGATAAAATATACATCTGGAGCCTAGCCTACTTACAGAAAAATTAACAGTTAATTAAATTAACAGCATTTAAGTAAATGATAATGACTTCGAATGTACCTATTACTGCAACATGCATCAAAATAATCATCATCATTCTAATAATAATCTTTTTTCATTAACTTATGAGTAGTTATGATATTATCGTGTTAATTTTAATGAGGGGTAGCAGGAACATACAAATGATATCTATAATATGTAGATATTATTGTTTCTTCGTTGTTTTGTTCATGATGCATGCGGCACTCAATTTTTTGTTTATAGCGACTATTCTGTCAATGTATACTGCAATTTGGTAAAGCAAGTGTGCTTGTTATTACGTAGTATTTACGAGAAGGAACTGTAAACACAAACTACAATCTTTTTGATTGGTATACTCGTAGTAGAACGGTTGCTGGTTTAGTACTGAAACAAATGAAATACATAACGTTCATAGCTACCAGGGCGCACCACCGTGTTCCGCGGTTCATCTTTGCGCGGGAACGGGGAGGCGCTTGCGCATCATACAAGCCCAAAAAAAGGAATGTTGTGTTTTCAGGGTAAGTATGAATGTATGTTGTATGTTTGTGAGTTTCTTAAATCCGCCATAACTTCGTAACGGCTTAGCCGATATCAATGTATGTGGTATCGTTAGAAGCTTTGAGCTATCCCGGGTAAATAAAAAGGGGGAGCCATGGTTCATATATCTCCGACTGCAATGAAAACATCTATCTTGTTTTTAATTTTTTAGTTCTTTTTTTTTATTACTCGTTTTTTAAATGTATTATTAAGATTTAAATTACTTACAAGTATCGTAAGACTGTAAGCAATCGTCCGCATACCGGCCCATCGTGCTTCTCAACGAGGTGGGTATGCTCTTTGAAAGAGTAATTACCAACTACCTCGCCAGGCATCTGGTGAAAGTGTGATCAGAGTACGGTTTCTCTCAGAACGAGGGGACGCGGTGTTCCAGTGCAGGATCGTCCTGGCGGTGTCTTTTGACATCGTCAATGCCTTTAACTTGCATCAAGGACACACTACGGTACCACCAGATGCGGCACCTACTTCCATCGCGTGGTCGAGGCTTACCTGACGGACAGGGCCGTCACCTACTACAGTCACCGGGGAGAGTAGTACCGGCGGAAGATGTCGTGCGGTATTCGACAGGTTCCAGTTCTGGGACCGCTCCCATAGGGCATCGGCTACGACTGGGTCCTTCGCGCCGACCTCCCTAGCGGCGTTAGCGTAGCAGACTATGCTGACGCCACCATGTTGGTTCGGGCGCAAGGGGGGTCACACCAGGCGGTGGCCGACGTGATGAAACGAGGGGTTGTGAGAGTCATTGAGAGGATCTGGATAATTGGGTTAAAAGTGACCCTGCTCTAAGCCATGTGCTTTCATGTTTTGTCTCGGAACAGGCCACCATCGGGGTCCCAAATAACGGAAAAAAGGGTTCAAATCGGCGTCAAGTCGACGATGACGTACCTATGTATGTCTCGTCCTTGACAAGACATTTAAAAGGATTGCTGAGCAATTTGACCTGCAATCTGCAAGTCAAGATACTCAACTATTCTTTTGCATTCACAAATTCCAAAATATAGCTCACATTTTTTAAATACAGATGTTGCACAGTTCAGTAATAATTCACCATAATAAATGTATGATTCAGAATAATTTGATCACAACAGTATTCAAATGATTCCGACAAGTTTCAAGTGTTGGAAAATGCACATTATATGACAAAAAATAACTAACAAGGTAAAAGTAAAATTACGGTAATTACACGTTTAGTTATTGTGTTACGAATACTTGGTAGTAGCTGTAACACAGAAATAGACGTGATGAAAAACAAAATAAATATGCTTTCGCTATAAGGGTAGCTAGGTAATTCAAAATTAGAAGTTAGCACATTCCATGTCGCAGTTTTGTTGACTAGTGTTATTTTGTTCTAGGAGTTCAAGATGCTGTGTGACGTTTGTGGGACCGCACACTATCAAGATGAAATAAGTGCTCCTGAACGATAGAATGACGAATGAATGATAATATTTACTCACAATTAAAATTGTGTGCTATCGTCGTTAGTCATAAGGTAGATATTTGTTAACTAAGGAATAAAATATAACCGACTAGACTAGGTGAATACCTAGAAACTTCTAGAGGAATTGGGCCAATTGGACATCCCTAACAAATCATTTAGACGTTTGCTCACTCAAGTACCTACACATATATACATAGGTACTAGATAGTGAACAGATAAAATCCGTCCCTAAATTTTTTCTAAGCCTATTTACGACATTCATTGATATTTTATTTAAATCAATGATTCCTAAATAAACATATTAACTTTTAGCGTTTTTTTTTTATTTTTATCTTACGATGAAAGTGAATGCATGTAATACCTACCTCCTTTGGATGTTTTTAAATGAATCATGCCTCAGGAACTCTAGATAGACCATAGTCTGGATTAGGACATAGTATGAAAACAATACTTTTTATCCCAGTAAAATCCATTAAATAATTTTGGGTTTCACTATTAAAGCCACTGATTAAAACCATTCAATCGTTTCAAAACAGTGAAATAATAATCACTGCTTATGAAAATCTCAAAATTTGGCTACGGTGGCTACGGCAGCTACGGCGTAGCAACCGTAAAGAGCTACGAACCTATACCAATATATAAATAAAATTGAAGTGTCTGTTTTAAATATAAAAAAACAGCGTTTAACCAAAATCATATGAAACGGGGTGAATATTTCAAGTGTGCGTGGATTGCCAAATCCGAAACTATGATGAATAACGAAAAACACTGAAACGAGTCTAGAGCCCGATTTTGATAAAAACTAAAGTTGCATCCTTGGATTTTTGAAAAATCGGTATTCCTAGCCAGGAAACGAACCGGTTAATTTTGCGAAACGGTTAATTAAAATAACAAGTCAACCCGTACACCATCCGAAATTGTCACTAACAACCAAATTCTGGTAAGTAATAACCAGTGGTCGGAATTCGTAGATTGATTTTATATACTTGTATCATGAACTCTCACAGAAATCATAATATGGATCAACCTTTCTCCCGGGATTTCATTTTAGTACTTACGGGTTTTAATTAAATATGTTGAATGTGTGGATATTTAAACCACTACATATGAAAGCTAATAAAATATGTATTTTAAATACATATTACTAGCAGCGCACCGCCGTTTCACCCGCGTAGTTCCCGTTCCCGTGGGAATACGCGGATAAAATATGCCTATGTTACTCAGGGTGAATGGAGCTTTCTAATGGTGAACGAATTTTTTAAATCGGTCCAGTAGTTTTTGCGTTCATTCGTTACATACAAAAATACAAATCTTTCCTCTTTATAATATTAGTATAGATAATATTCGAATAAATTATTTTTTCAATTCGTACCAGTAGTTCCTGAGATAGCGTGTTCAAGAAAACAAACAAACTCTTCAGCTTTATATTTCAGTATAGATAGATAGATAAAGATTGACGAAGGTGAAGCGTATGAAAGTGTGAGTGGGAGCTGATGACGTCGCATTTCAGTAAAAAGGTACTCAAATGTGTCACACGAGTTTTCGACGCACTGTATATCGTCTTCATTATTTAAAAAAATACGAATCCAATATTTTTCGTTACCAACTCTAAATGACGGACTTATTACATTACATTTTCAGTCAACTACCCCATTTTAGAAAATGTCTAATCTGATCAAATCACTACGATACGCCATAATTAATGCACGTTGATGCGACCAAAGCAAAACCAAATCATAAAGGCAGGAATAAAATAGTCAATGTAAGGTTTGTGGGGGCCGTCTCACAAAGACGAATTTGAGGCACAAAGAGCGGCATTACGGCGGCTTCGCAGTAATCCGGATTGAGCCAGCAATTATAATACTTATCCTGTTCGGTATTTCATCTCGCCACAGTAAAGTATACCCGAATTGTCCCGGTTTCATTTGCGACAGATAAAAAGAGATCCGGGCTTGAATAAATACATTAATGACTCCTTCCTTCTCATGCGATGGGGAACAGTGTTTGATATCGTGTCGTTTTTAATTTGTCAGTATACATAGCGAATGGATTGAGCCCCCATAAAATGGACCACTTTGTATGTTTTTTAACTAAAAGTCTTTAAAAACAAAATTTTAATGATCTTCATACCGAAAGTTGATGTAGTATTACTTGACAATACACAGTCGTATCCAATAAGCCCAAACACGATACATACATACGTATCCCGAGTTGAAGACCAGACAAACATACCTATGCACAAAAAAAAGTTAAATGACAAATTATATTATTTTGTAAGTAGGTTGTAAATAACACTTATAGACGTCAATCTTTTTGGTCGTTATAAACTAGATGAGGCCGGTGTTTCCTAGCTGACTACTCTGAGAAGAAACACCGAAACAAACTCAGAGATCAGTCTCTTTTGAAGTCCATACAATAGTACTGGTCAAATCATATGAGAACCATGTAGGTTGATGTCTGAAGTGGTATTTTGAGGAAAGAACCACAAAGATTGTAGTGGACCTGTCCAGTCATTGTAAACCTTGGTCAGTAGTCGAGTAGCAACGACTTGACGACGACTATTATTAACCTTTACGATACGGTGAGCTCAATCCATTCTGTCTATGGTCAGTAACTATTATTAAAAGACGCTATCCATTACCGAACGCAAGTTCTGCATTCACTACTTACTCCTCTATTGTCGGCTAACCGAAAGCCAGACCCCCAATTATGTTAGTTAGACATTGTCTACACTATACATATACATTGTTACTTAATAATTATGATCTAACCAAGTATCGCGGTATCACGGTGATGGAGAGGTCTAACATTGAAGCTAAGTTGTTCACTGCCGAAGTTGCTCAAGTATCTATCGTTAGGGATGTTACCTATAATGACTGGCCCAGTAAATACTAGTACATGCACACGCAGTCAACTAGCTATTTTAGTTTCTTACTAGCCTTTTCATTGCACGGCGCTAGTTTTCGCGGCAATAGTGTTCAATTAAATGCGGAAATATCACTTAGGCCTCCGATAGGCGAATAACTTGGTTCAACATCTTTTAATGACTTGCCTAGCCAAGTAGCGGAACATGGGGCACAGGGAGATTAGCGCACCTCGACACGGATAGGTTAGGTTCGAATGGTGTGACGGGAGCTAGAGTGAGCGAGCGCACTTAGATCCCGATATGCCAATGTTAGTTTCATTAAAACCCTGCAAACAGAAATAACCTAGAATGTTTTAATGGATTGCTGTTTGAAATTTAGAATTCCAAAAAAAAAAAAACATGTTTTCGTCACACGGTTACCCAGCCTATTCTAAGCTATCTGCCCGCCCGTTCATTAAATGTTGTATTAGACGCATTGGCTCGATGTCATTTAGGTCGTTCATTAAACGGCGCCGAGCAATGAAAAGGCTAGGCAGTCAATTAGACGGCTGATTAAGTTAGTTGGCTTCGACATACTCGTATGTACACAGAAACAATGAATAGGTGCACCCAAAAGTATAAATTGTAAAGAAAGAAGTAGTCTTGCCAAAGTTGCCAACAATAGCTGTTTAGGTACCTACAGTCGAAATTGCAGTCTTACACAAATAGCGGTTTCAGCTCTGAGTATTGAAGCTTAAGCTGAGGAATTGCGGACAAATCCCGGAAATACAGTCGCTACTGTCGGAAACTCTAGCTAAAACCAGCCATGTGACAACCCTAGTTACAGTTCTGTAGTAAAATATTGACACTAACCTTTAGTTCACCGCGGCACTGATACTACGATAAGCTAATGAATTTTCCCCCAAACAAGCCGGCATGGTGCTGATAAATTAAACTTGTTGTTTATTATCAGGAACAACTTGTTAACAAAGTACGTTAGCAGAAATGTTATTGATAAATCATTGAAACTTAGGTCTTAGTTACAGCGGGCGATACCGATTCAAGTGTTAACTTTGGTTAATTTACCTGTAAAATGTTACGAAAATGTTCCTCTTTAATCAAGTAGCTACTAAGTTATCAAACAAATAGTGGTCTACTATCGACAACCTCATTTTTCTCCCGCCCCTTCTGGCACGGTAAGTATTCTTATGATCCGGTATTTGCTTGCCTTTCCAACAAACAACATAACGCCCACACTTCGGTTAAAGTAGGTGTACACCTTTTTCCGATGGGCTAACTTAACAAAAGTATCTAGAATAGAATACTCTTTATTATGTAGGCACACTTACAACTATAGGCAGTGTTTTTCAAGGAAAGAGAGGCTTAGTTACTTTTTATTTGATTTACAATTAAGACCTAGTAATAGTAGTTCCTCTATCATATGTTAGGTACTTAACTTTTTCCTGAAATTCAAGCTATCGTTATTCAGTAGTAGCTCCTTTTGCACCTACCTACGTGAAGTAGGCAAATGTAATATCACCCCATCGCAAATGATGAATGAATTTATTAAGATATTGACGAAAAAAGGAAGGTATATAAATACAAATAATCGATACAGGACCCTATCAATCAATCTGGCACCATTTGAAAGGCCGCAAATGAGCAAGAATAAGATTAGGCAGCAGTAAGCTAGTGTAATTATTATTCTGATAAGCTCCGAACTCATCAATCAAAGTAGGTAGGTACTTCGGCTGCCGCTACCGTGCCGTCTCCTCCAATCTTTAGACAGTAAGCCTTTACTCACTTATTATAATATATCGTACTGTGTACACAATGCTTATAATTTCAGTGTTGCCACAATGAAGCAGACTGAATAAATTGGGACGCGCTTCAAAAGTTCGCTATACAAATAAAAAACATAATTAGTTGTCACGTTTATGCATACATTTATGAATGTGTATTTTAATGAATTTATAATAAAACGGGACTTAAGTAGACCATTTTATGGGACTATAAACATGACTATGTCAAATAAATCACATGACTGCTTTGCTCCTTATACATACATATTATAATACTTAGGTACCTACGACAATTAATATAGGTACATGGGTGTGTGGCTATCTAAGTCCTTTCATCCTATTATTTGCTTATAAATTAAACTAAACCGACCAGTCATCTGTACCTACAATACGAGTCATATAAAACTAGCTTAGTTAATAATACATATTTCTTTTACATTTAAAGAGCTCCGACCTCGTCCTAATAAACTTTTGCTTCGTTTAATTAAACCTTCATGCCTCGCAAAATGTTAAACGCTCAAGTTAAATTAAATTCACCATCGACGTTTCATATTTTGCTCAGAAATAATGTAATTACCTTAAATTAGAAGATCTCGAACATTTACGAATTAATTTCCAACTTCAAATATAGTTTGATGATTTTATTGTATTTGTTAAGTTTGGAAGTAATCACTTGAATGCTCAATTTAATTTCTGTTTTCATTCAATACAAACTGGGAGAGCTCATACTTTATTTTAATCTCGTTGAATACGACAAGGCCATGCGGTAACGTCTTGTGTCGGTTCTGTCATAATTAGCTTAGTTAGTCTATTACATAATTACAACCTAACAACGAAACCTGAAGCGTACAAAATCACGCTAGATTACAGAGTTAAGAAAGCTACCAGTTGATCTGATATCAACCAATCTGCCTAGCCTTTTCCCAATTATGTTGGGGTCTATATATTAATGCAATCAATGAGGTGATTATTTTTCTTTTATAGGCATTTCAAGCAGAAATTGTCTTTTGTGAAATCTGTAACGTCAGCCACAAACATAATGGTAATCCATCAAAGAAATACAAACTGTGTGTGTTTGTGTAACTGCTGCAAAAAAAACAATAATTTTATTGAGTAAGGAAGTAGCCACAATAGCCGGGCACCTAACGTGTATCCATCACTTTTGTACTGCGGCATTTTTTACCGAGTGGCCTTTCCAGTCAGCAGCTTTTACTGGTTCGCCGGACAATGGCGAGCGCAGATGGCTCCCAGCCAACCATGGCATTTCAAGCACCACTGCGTCTTACCACTGGGGTTTGGAATATTGACTTTTAGAGCACCTATATCCACCTACGTGCTCTGCGAAAAAAGTGAATGTGTCGGTTTATAAAAGTAATCCTACTTGGGACTGTATGCTCAGACAGCTCAGATTAAACAACCTCATTTTCGGGTCCAACCTAATAAGATAACAAAACAAGATGCTTCTATACTTCGATTCTACTACTGATTTAAATCCGGACACTAAACTTTAAGTTCAACTAAAACCAGCATCAGGCAACTACTATCTGTCTGACATTTTCTTCTAAACTGTACTTATTAGGCGCAACCGAGAGATACCTACACAATAATAATCTTTTAAAATTATTTCTGTTCCAACATTGTGTGTACCAAATAAACATTTTTCTTTCTTAACATCATATTATATTTATAACGCGACTCATTACGGTGAAGTTGCACATTCTACCCTACGTTACATATCAATCATAGTTGACGATGTCGCAAGGCGTAACGAGCAGAATTTATTTTTAGATGTTATGAAGGTAGGTCCTGCTATGACTAACCATACAATTTACCTTCCTAAGTACTACATTTCTTTTTCAAATAAACCATTTTAAAAAAAAACCGCTCATCAATTTTTAACCACAATGTTTTGAAAATTCGTTCGATGCTTGACATACGGAAGTTGTACTTAATACTGGGTAAGGTTGTTACGGTTTCACGGTGAAAACCAAAAAGTGTAAATGTCACGCTAAGTTTAGCCAGGACCAACACCGAATGAACGAAAGGCTGTGGGCAGCCATTTTATTTCCAGTTTATTTTTTATTCAGGCTTCCGACACATTAGTATTGTCCTTTCAATTTAGTTACAAAAAATCACACTTACGTCCGGTAAAGCTAGAAAACGACAGGGCTAACAAATGACCCAAGAAAAATAGACTGTGTACAGACTTTTAAAATGGAAAAAGACTTATTTCACTACCAGCCAGCGTATTTTTCGCATTGTAAAATAAAAGCAGCGCGCCTTTTTGGCGGAATACAAAATGTTACTGTGGCACTGGCGATGGCGTGATGTTGCCCTTGTTCATTTATGATGCGCCATATTTGTAATTGATGGACGTGACATATATTTTTATTTCTAAATCCAAATTATGTGGAGATTTGAACTGGTTGGATTTGAAAACATTGAAAGAAAAAAGTAGTTCGGTAGATGTTATGAGTAGTTTGTACTGGAATAAATTCTTAAAACGATTGTGTTGTCCTTACAAGGTTTATCTAATAATATATATCCTTCTTGTAGTGATTAAGTACCTACGTGATTTTCCAATAACCGCCAACCTTGCAATTCATCATAACCAATAACTAGCAACCATAAATATAACAATTAAAATCATGGCGTCACATAAAATCACAAAACAATATCTAATATCAGTTTTATGACAGTTATAAAATATTTACCGTCTGTCCGGCTTATGAAGCCTTGTGTTTTCGGTTGATTGCCCACTGTCTTCCAGCCTTGAACTGACGTAAGCTTTTTAGATATTTAAAAGGCAATAAATAACATTCCTTGGGTGTAGAGCTAGAGATGTACCAAGCAATGTAGACACAGTTACGTGAGACATCATAATTTTGTGCGGCACGACACAAAATGTAAGTTCCCTCGATGTATTATTGTACGAGTATGTCTATTCTGCCAACATGTATAAACTTAGGTGGATCGAGCATGAAGTGGACTGTCATTCCATCTTGTTTGTATGGATTGACGGCTGACTTCATGGTCACGTCACCTAAGCTTACAAGGTGAGATATTTACAGAATCGCAGTGAAACACAGCCGTTAAAATGGCACAACAAATCTTAGAAAAACTACTGCTTTGAAGAATCATTTATCGTGTTTTTGGAACTAATTCTCTACATAAAATTCGTTCAAGCAGTTACTTGCCAGTGTCTTTCTAAAACTTTGCCATTTTTACGCTCTAACAGAACAAATATCAAAGTTTGTTACGCTTAAGTTCCCCCCACTCACGAATCATTAATCGTTCTTAACTCTGTCAATTCCTGCCTAAGTTCGTTTAAACTCAATACGCACAAGTTGAAAACTTATTGTGTTTGGCGATTCAAGCCAATGGAAAGTCTAAGTTGTGTCATACTGTGCACACGTACTTACACTTGGGTATTGTTTTCTTCAGTGAACGTAGTTACGCGTTTATGCGAAACATTAGTACGTACGGCGATATTCTCCTGAGTAATACGCGAGAATTTGTTACAAGGCTTATGGTTTTTGAGGAGCCTTTATTTTTTACATAGAAGAGAAATGCTTTAGTATTTTTTATTTAAATTATTTTCATTTCATCATTTTAATGTGCATATTTACTGCAGACCTCTTGTGGTTTGGTTGAATTTATGCTATGTTTTACGTTAACAATCAGTTTGTCTACGAAAAGGTAGACATTTCTCACATTCCACTTTAGTACGAAATATCTTGCTCGTCATTTTTCTTCAGGCATTCTTTCATGATATCTTAACCGTTGGCGCATGCCCTTTCTCATTTCCACAACGATCGCCGAACCGAAAAAAAACCTTTACAAAAAAAAAGTAACCAGAAATCTTTGTTGTAAAATCCAAACCTAATCAAAATTGACCTAGTTTATCTATTGATTGAAACTTTACAGAACTGCCTACCAAAAACTCAACGAGAACTATGTTCTGATATTATTAACTGCAGAAAAAAGGATTTGCATCTGGATGTAATATGAACATAGTAAAAGGGTAAACGATTAGGTACAAACAGCCATCAATATTTGGGAGTTAGTATATTTAACTAACTTTCATCATCACAAAACAACAAAACTATGCTACCGTCAGCATTATTTTACATCTACCCACATACACCACAAACACAAACATAAGCCATGTTTTTGTTTTAGCAAAACATAACGTGCCGACAGCACTACTGTAGTAACACACAGCTCGAGTTAAATCTCAGCGTTGTTCTAAAATATTCAGGCGTGCTGGAGCCGTGACCCTACAAACTGCTCTGTTTGCTCGCAGAACGATCTCATTCGAATTTGGTGGTTTTTCTACGATACCTTGGCATTTTATTAATTTATATGTAGAAGGTCTCACTAGACCTTAACTTAGACCTAGCTATTGCTGCGAGAATTATGTAAGATTATGTACTCAAGTGAATTCTCACGACTGCATGCTCATAAAGCTTAGTATTTCTACTTTTCTTTTTTTTTAAAGAAGTGTTGCAACTAGCGTAGATGGCTTCGTCATGTTTTGTATATTACCTTTTCTTACAGAAAAAAAACAACAGCTAAATATAAGTGTTCCTCTGTTACCATTAACCTGTGTTTATGGTACGACTACCTAATGAGTATTTATGTACACCATTATACCTACTTACCTGCCATTAAACTGAACATCTTAATACAATGTAGGAGCAACATCTCTTTGTAGGTAGGTAGGTACAAGTTTTCAGGTAGTTTTGGTAGGTACCTATTCTAATGACTACAACAATTCGGACACGCATGTGATTAACAAGACGAGTCGTTCATTATTTAATTAATTAGTAATTATGCACAATACGACAGTTGCAGATAATATTCATACATAGATGGGATATAATATTGATCTACCAAATTTAGAGCCTGTAGACTATTTAAATTACGTAAATCATCTACAGGCATACAATTATAGGACGTAATTTTTATGCTTGTAGATTTTTACACAAAAGTAAATTAGTTGTAAAACAACACTAATAAGGCAAAAAAAGTAATAAGGTGTCCCGAATTTTAGAGTTTTACGTCCCGGGAAAACTTAAACACTACAGCTAGGTGAGAACCGCTCGTACCCAGGTCGTACCTACTAGAGTTAGTTTGAATTTCTGAATTGAGAATTTTAAATGAAGTATTTTTGCCAAACAGCACTTTAACTAGAAAGCATGCAAACTTAGTCATTTAAACTACGAAGGTACCACTTTTACTACCTGTCAATGTTTTTTTCATTAAATCTAAACTGATGAGCCCAGTCCTCTGAACCAAAAACTTGCTTACTAAGTGCCATACGTAAATAAATATAGTTAAGAGATTTTTGTGTAGGAAGCTCATAAGCAAAACTTCTCGAACCATCTTAATTTTCATTAGGAAAGACAACAGAATCTCAACAAACTTAGTGATTGAATATGCCAAAATAGGTACAATTGATTAAATAATGACAAAATCATTCCTCGAAATACGACCATGGTGTTGTAATGCGACTGTCTATGGCGTGGCATCTGACGGATGACTCAATTATCCTACAGAATGATAATAGCCCACTTTGTATTGTCGACATCGCTATGTAGAAAATTAACCCCGAGCCCTCGCTACAAACGATCTCCACTATTTCGGACTTGGGATACGCAGAGGGTTACACAGAATTTAAAATTAATATCTTCAATAGATTTCACGAATTTCTTGTAGATTGCAAGGAATTCGTATGAGAAAGGAAATACTGCTTGATTTTAATAATTACATGTTTAAATTGTATTAAGGGGACAGGGGACTGAAGGCTGATTCGATGTGGCGTAAGTAAAAAGTATCTAAAAACTATTAGAACCTTACGGGGTAGAACTTTGCCCAGCAGTGGGTCACAATAGGCTTATAAAAAAAATGATATCCACTATGAGGTGCTGCTCGAAGAACAAAGCAACCATTTGCAAGTGCATGTTGCAAAATTGTAAAAAGCCTCGTAAAAAGGACCAGAAGGATTCGGGGTGATACCTACCGAGTAATAAGGCCGTTTTCTGGATTACTTTTCTCGTAAAATAGTTAGGTAACCTACTAATAATAGAGATTTGATATTTTGGTTTTATGATCTACCAAATTCTAAAGGAATACAAAACACAAAGAAGTTTTCTTTATGGAAAAAATATGCAAAGTTTAATCTGTCGTTTTACCATTTTCATTTCGGTGGCGTAATGCATTGGATTGATTTTATGAAACCTGCTTTTAAATATAAAAAATAGCCTTTGCCAGCTAAAAATCAGATCATCAGATTTTATTTTCAATATGTAGGTATACTTTTATGTTGTAAAATCCGAATATTAATTTTACTCCCTTATTCTATCGCCATCTCTTCTTTTGACTTTTAAAAGTATTTGCATCACTGTCCATTCACATGGTCAATGGACCATCAACATAACACATATGTAAGTCACTTTTTTGCAGATCCGAGCTATCAGATTGACGTAATAATTATTTTTTTATCTACCTGTCCTTAAGAGGTATTCCATGAAGCACACCCACATGAAGCACACCCAGACGAAGCACACCTAAAGTATTCCACTTAGCACACCCGTAGGTGGGCTTCAAATAAAAATTTAAAATAATTAATTTCCTATTCCACGAAGCACACCTACGAATATCACTCGCATAGTGCGGGGACTAAGAAATAAAAATGTCGATAGAAGAAAATATTTATTATTTAAAAGACTAACTTAAATTTCTAACATCATTCAGTTTCATTATAATAATGTGACAATTGTGTCACATTATTATAATGAAACTATATTTACAATGTTTTTGATATTTGTCCAAGTTTTTATTGCAATTATGAAACAATCTGTTATTTTTTTATGTTAAAGTAGAGTATTTTTAACCGACTTCTAAAAAAGGAGGAGGTTCTCAATTCAGATGTTTTTATGTTTTTTTTTTTAATGTTTGTTCGCGCATAACTCCGTCGCTTGTCAACCGATTTGAAAAATTCCTTTTTTTGTTGGAAAGGGTATACTTCCCAAATGGTCCCATGAATTTTATCGAAATCAACCAAGCGGTTTTCGAAAAATCTAAAAAAAATATCTACATTGTCTATATTGACGACCTCTTATTGTTACCTAGTTTACTCTGCAAAGGAGCAGTACGTTTTTTTTACACCAATGGGGGAGGAGGGGATAGGGTGTATGTACCACTAAAAAGTGAAAAATAAGAAACTTTTTACAAAAAAATACAACCGACTTTTACACAAAAAAACAAAGAAAAAAATTCAAAAAACGAAAAAGCAACCACAAACACCGAGTTCCGAAATTAAAGTTATTTTGCACTTTTTTGATTTTTTGTGTAAAAGTCGGTTGTATTTTTTTGTAAAAAGTTTTTTATTATTCACTAAACAGGTAGCTATAAGAAAACTTCAACATAGATCTCTATGGAAAACTATATTTACAATGTTTTTGATATTTTTCCAATTTTTTATTGCATAATTATGAAACAATCAGTGATTTTATTAAGAGCACAAAAAAGGAAAATAATAGAAAAATAGTTAAAAACTAAAAAATTTTTTGGAAAGATAATTATGAAACAGTCTGTGATTTTAAATAGTAAGATTACAAAAATTTCAAATATTGTGTCACATTATTATAATGAAACTGAATGATGTTAGAAATTTAAGTTAGTCTTTTAAATAATAAATATTTTCTTCTATCGACATTTTTATTTCTTAGTCCCCGCACTATGCGAGTGATATTCGTAGGTGTGCTTCGTGGAATAGGAAATTAATTATTTTAAATTTTTATTTGAAGCCCACCTACGGGTGTGCTAAGTGGAATACTTTAGGTGTGCTTCGTCTGGGTGTGCTTCATTTGGGTGTGCTTCATGGAATACCTCGTCCTTAACACCGCACACTTTGTTGTAACTTGACCTATGTTTACAAATAAAATATTCTTATTCTTATTCAATAAATTATTTTATTTCGGGGTTTGAAATCAAACAGGGTTTGACGTCAAACATCAATATGTCAAGTAATTATTGTTCCCAGCTTGCCAGCAAATGTATTGAGTTATATGAAAGTAGGTAAATTAAAAAATGTAGGTCCTACCGAAAAGAAATGAAAAGGAAATAAATTGTAGTTAGTCCCGAAAATTTTACTCCTACTTGATTCTGACTTCATTGAAGTTTGTGGCTTGTGAGTCTTTAGAGCTCATGATTCCAGCCCCGATAATACTTCCTCGTGATTGTATTACATATTGATTTTATTACTTATTTAGATGATTAGACTAGCTTATGCACGTGACTTCGTAGACGCATATCCCGGTTTTTCCCGTTTCCATATAGCATATAGCCTTTCTCATGAATGTGGCTATCATATACATAAATTGAACATAACCCAACAAAACTCAGGTGGGTATTGTCAAAATTCAACCGATGACCGATGTCCGATGACCTCTTCCAACCCATATTCTATAGCAACGATTTGTTTTTTTTTTCCTTTTTTGACCTACTCGCCATTTTTGTCTAATCAGCGTCTATCTTCCAAAACGGTCTGTCCACTGAACAAGTCTCATTAAAGTCGAAAGCATTTTCATAGGCTTGTGATATGAGACAAATTGATCGAGTAATGTAACAATATCGGATGTAGGCACAAGTATCTACTATAAGTAGGTACACACATATTTCGCCGCTTAATTTATTGAACTCGTCGAATTGTTGGCGAGTCTCTGTCTATATTGCCATCAACTACTCATAAATCCAAACTACGGTTTGCTAATGAGAAATTCTTAAAAAAACTTTTCCGACCTGGGAACCAAACCCAAGACTCGCAATTCGCAACAGCGACCGTGCATGACTGTGCACTGTATGTAGGCAGGAACGGGGCAGAACCTTATACATCTTATATATAAAATTCTCGTGTCACGGTGTTTGTGGTTGAACTCCTCGAAAACGGCTCGACCGATTTCCGTGAATCTTAGCGTGCATATCGGCTAGGGTGGCGAATCGGACAACAACTATTTTTCATCCCCCTAAATGTTAAGAGTGTTCCACCCCAAATTTTATTTTATTTTATGTGGAAAAACGAAGTTTGCTGGGTCAGCTAGCAATAAATAAAGTTAACCTGTCGTAGGTACACCTGTATGTGTGGCGATAACCTCTTTACAGGTTCAGCTAAATAATACTAGTGACACTGGAGAGAGAAAACATGAAGACGTAGGTAGGTAAGCATATAAGATCTGAAAATACACTGACAATCCCGATAATCTACCAGTGCTGTACGATGATTCATTATTTTGCTTTTTCCATGCCATATTAGGCAAAATGCGCATGTCGTAATAGCATTATGTGATAATGAATATTACGCAACACTTGTTACGTTAGTTACTAAACTACGTTACCAACTTTCATCTAGGTATAAATAATTTTGACCCGTTTTTGCTACAAACCGCAATTTAAACCAAACTTCGGGAGTTAAGTAATAAATTGATTTCTACCAACTATGAAATGGACCTATAACTTTGTGGTAGCAAATTGTTTACTAATATTTACGCGAACACTGTTGATTGAAATAAAACTTTCGAGTGTTAATTTACTGTTCGACTTTTGTAATCTGTCGCTTGACATAACAGGTTAATATGCATAGTCAGTGTAAAAAGTCTTCGTACACCTAGGTATATTTAAAAAAAAAAACTTAATTTTTAAAGCTTTCACGTTAAGGTTTTTTCTTTAAATAAATGTAGTCAAATATAGTTCACACTTTTCTTTATTTACAAAAAATCAGCCAATCGATGAAAAATAAAAATGATTTCTTTAGAGTAATTAAAATCACGTTTTTAATCTTTGTACATACAGATAATAAAGAAAAGTGTGAACTATATTGATATTTCTGTTACAAAAAAGAACTTTTACAAAAGCCTTATAATATACCTATATATTTTTTAAATATGTAGGTATATACAACCACTGGGTATAGGTGCGGCTTTTTATTGGTGACGAAGATAAATGTTTACCTAACAACCAAAACGTAAGAACAGATATTAAATTGCAGTCTTATCTATACAACTAACAAAGACCAGAAATTAATAATCTTAGATATCTGTACATACTCGCCATAAGATGTAACTAAATAGATACATAAAGAAAATTATTGTTGAAGATAGAAACAAAATGAGTTATTGCGGTGGTACTTTCCATTGGGTTCTTAATCGTTCACTTGCCTATCATATTCCAGCCCATCCTCTAGAGCAGGGGTTCCCAAACTTATTTTGTCTACTGCCCACTTTGAGAATAAATTATTTTTAGCGCCCCCATTTTCTCGTACTTAAAAACCACTATAACTTCAAATTAAATAAATTAAGTATTGTGAGCTATATTATTGCCCGGAAGATACGGTGGAGCATATGGTGGATGTCTGCCCTGCTTGGGCGGGGCAACGCCGTGTCCTCGTCGGGGCGATCGACGGCGGTGACCTGTCGTATTCGGCCCTGGTTCAATCCATGGTCCGGAGCGAAGAGGCATGGGAAGCGGTGACCTCCTTCTGCGAAGCAGTAATGCTAGCTAAGGAGGAGGCAGTGCGGGAGAAGGAAACCTCACGCCCCAACCGCCGCAACAGAAGAATACGCCTCGAGCGTCGGGAAACGCAGGGTGATTCCCAGCGACCGGAGATGTGGGCCTGCGGATGGCGAGCTATAGGTGGCTCCAACGCGAAAGTGTGTCTGTTGCCTTTTATTTGTTTGTTCGTGTCTACTTTCATTTCGATACGGAGCTAACGATTGCCATGATTTTTATCTTATTTATTCAATAAAACGACGAATATATGAACTACGCGAAGAGAAATATCGAACCGAGTTAGTTTGAGCAATGTCTTAATTACACTTCTGGACACATCTATTGGCCCACCTTGTATTTTCAGTTTCGTTTGGTCCTAGCTAAAATTTTATATTAGGTCGAGCAAAAAGTTTTTATGCAGTTTTGAACCTGGCACATTCACAATTTCATTCAATAGTCTTTTTTTGAATTTCGAACACAGAATTTAAAGAAACAAAAGACAATTTGGAGCCTGTTTGTTGATGTCAAACAATCGAATACTAAGAAAACTTGGTTTTATTGGTTTACTTGGATTTAATTCTTGAAAAAGTGATTGATATCTTTGGTTTTGCAACAAACATTACTTATTCTTAACATTAAGGTGAGGTTCTATCAATAATCTATGAATACTTCACCTGAAGTCGCCGCCCAAGCTGTGGCACTTATTCAGGCCGGACACAGCCAAAGAAACGTGAGTTCTCAACTTAATTTAAGTCGATCTGCGGTCCGAAATGTTTATCGGAGGTACCTAGAGACTGGCGGCTTTGTTCGTCGCCAAGGAAGGCCACGATCTCGGGTCACAACTGAAAGGCAGGATCGATTCATCGTGACGACCAGCTTGAGAAATCGTCACCTTACCTCCATTGAGATACAAAACCAACTTCGCGACTTCCACGGAGTATCTGTGAGCGCTCGAACTGTTCGGAGAAGGTTAAAAGAACGCGATATGGTACCACACAAGCCAGCTAATGGGCCCAAACTAACGCGAGCCCACCGAACAGCGCGCCTTCATTTCGCACGCAGTCATTTAAATTGGACACAGCAAGATTGGAGCCGTGTACTCTTTTCTGATGAGTCTAAAATTGTGTTACATGGCAATGATGGAAGGAAGAAGGTCTACCGACGTAAGGGAGAGCGTTTCGCACAATGCTGCTTTGAAGAGAGGGTTGCTTATGGCGGTGGCTCATGGACTGTCTGGGGCGGTATATCCGCGAGCGGCAAAACTCAACTTGAGGTTGTTACAGGACCACGGCTGCCAACATTAAATGCTGAAAGGTACATTCGTGAGTGCTTAGAACCTCACCTGATACCATACGCGGACTATGTGGGCCCAATTTCTTTTTTATGCATGATAATGCAAGAGCCCATGCGGCCGGCATCGTCAGGGAATATCTTCGGGATGTGAACATCAGTTATGGACTGGCCAGCCAGAAGCCCAGACATGAACCCCATTGAGCACATGTGGGACGAGCTAAAAAGACGTGTTAGGGCTCGTCAGCCAGTTGCCCAGACGATGCAGGAGTTGGAAAACTGCCATAGAAGAGGAATGGGAGATGATCCCTCAAAATTTCATAGAGCGGTTGATAAACTCTATGCCTAATCGTATGAGAGCTGTGGTAGATGCCCATGGAGGCAACACGCGTTATTAAATTAAACCTTTATTTGATAAAACATGTTTTTATTCAAAAATCAATTGCCTTTAACAAGGCGCATATCCGACTTGTTAGGCGTAGCTCCATGTCGTATGGTATTCTGAATTCAAATTTAAAACAATACGATCGAAAAAGATGGTAAAATGTATCAGGTTTAAAACTGCATCAACAGTTTTTGTTCAATCTAGCAATCATATTTCGGTAGGGGCCATCGAAACCTAAACTCTAAGGTGGGCTAATAGATGTGTCCAGAAGTGTAGTTGATGTTCACAAGTTGCAGTCGAGGGTCGAGAGCCGAGTCGGTGTCTAGTCTTCCTAGTAGATGAAATTACAAATCGCCCACCAAGCCTCTACACAACGCCCCGATTTTTTTCTGTGTCTCTTTCCCTTTAGGCCTGTAGTGCCCGCAAGAGGGCGTTATCGCCCACTTTGGGAAAGGCTGCTCTACAGGTTAGGAATTAGGTAGCTCCTACTTACAGAATTAAGATTGAACAAAGCTAGTTTGGTTGAATGTATTATGCCAAATAATCGAATATCAATTGATCGACCACCATAAATCGAAGTCACAACACAACCCATAAAATTAGTTGCGTTCAGGGAATACGCATCATTATCCTCACCAGGTTACCCTTGCTAACTACGCCACTGTGTCTAAATATACCTACTGATGTTTAATTTTCAATTCGAATGATTTTTGAAGATCATTAAAAAATATACGGATGTTTCTTATTATTGTTGCTGTTAATTAACAGCAAAAATAATAAGGACGCCTCCGGGCCGACTTCAACAGGCGAAAAATGTTTACGTAACTGTTAACGACCATTATTATTTTTTTGTGATCTCTTAGAACGACTGCATTGTTGATGCTGAATGAGTACAAAGTAGGAAGTTGCTTTCTTGTCTAAACCTTGAGACTTCTTTCTATTTCTGCTTGATACGAATGTCCGGTTAGGTATTATTTCAATTAGTAGCTATACCTAAGTATTTATCTTACATCCGCTTCAGGTACCTATATCCGATTCCGTGTTGAATGTTTCCGAATAATAGGTAGTGGGTCCACTCGAAGTTCGCACGCATGTGTCAGTGGTTTTGGAGGTGGCCAGCTTAGGTATATATTCTATTTGCTGCCTAGCCTTTTCATTGAAGGGCGCCGTTTAATCTTAGGCCTTAATTATATCCAATCAACGCATACAATTTAAAAAAATATATAATCTGTCTAGCTGGTTTGTCTTTTATTGTATGTGAAATAACTTTTTCTGATCTGGGCTGAACGGAAGGATGTTTCAGACTCTTACTAACTACAACCCACCCGTGTTCCTGCTAATGCCCTTTGCATTACCAAGGCCGTAGTTACTGTTTCGAACAAATTCCGCCACCCTGGCAGGCACTGACCCTAGCGGGCCAAGTCCTCTATGCTGAAATTTCTTTGAGGTACGCCGTCGACCCTGGCCCGGTTGTCATCGGACGACAGGATCGACCGTCCGCAAGCCGGCACCTACGGTGGCTAGGAATCGCCCTGCGACTGCCGTCGCCCGGGGCGTCTTCCTCTGTTGCAGCGGCTGGGGTGTGATCGCCTCAACGAAGACACGGCGTTGCTCCGCCCAAACAGGGCAGACCCCCATCGTGTGCTCTGCCGTATCTTGCGGTATAGCAACAATTTATATATTGTGAAAATATAGGTCATTAAAAAAAAACTCGGAAACGGTGCGGTGATGTGAGCCCGATACCTACGCAACAAAAGGTACATTTTCGAATAAAAATGGTTCCCTAAGTTTATTTATCGGAAACGGTTGGACTTGTTACCTACTTAGAAGTTTAGGAAAATGCTTTTAAAAACATGCTTTAAAAAGGATTAAAATAATAAATAAAATAAGTCCGCATTTCATTGCACCCCTATATCCTACCATGCTACACTCTCTACACCAACCCAGTTTAATAGACCTGAATATCTACTGTTAGGTACTTGTTTATTTATAAGTACTAATATTATAAAGCTGAAGAATTTGTTTGTTTGTTTGTTTGAACGCGCCAATCTCAGGAACTACCTACTGGTTCGAATTGAAAAATTCTTTTTGGGTTGAATAGACCATTTATCGAGGAAGGCTTTAGGCTATATATCATCACGCTTAAGCCAATAGGAGCGGAGTAGCGATAAAGAATGTTTTAAAATCGGGGATTCCACGGGGAAAAAGTCGCGGGCAGCAGCTAGTTATTGATAAACAGCCAGATTACGTGGTACCAACAATGTTTTTTGGTTTTCACCAACTTTAAATAGATATTGTTCGAAGAAATCTATATAAAACCTTCACACTTTACGAACAGTCTAATATATCGCTACTGGAGTGACATCTACATCGATACGTAGAAACAATCCCAACGCGAACGGAGACTAACTAGAAATAATAAACAGTTGTCAGACAGTAAAGACACGTTAATTATAAACGATAAAATGTTACCAATTTAAGTAAATGAATTGTTTAAAATTCAACTATAAAAATCTAACAAGAATCACGAAGTCTGTACAACTTCATTATACGTTTACTTATCTGCTAGAGTAAACGAAACGTCACAAAAATTTAAAAAAAAAAGTAAGTGAACTAACTAAAGTGACGGTCGACAGCTCATCGTTACGTTGTTTTCGATGATACTTTTATAATTTAAAATCCTCAAAATTAGTGTAGTGATATAGTTTATACAAACCAAGATGTGGGATCCAACTCATGTTCAAGTTACTATTCAACGGGCTCGAGGACTTTTGATCAAAGGTAAAAACGGTGCGAATAACTGTTTTGTTACAATCGCTCTCGGTAAAGATAAATTCCAAACTTCCGTCAAACACAAAGCGACTCAGAATGTCGAGTGGATAGAAGAATGTGAGCTACGGATACCTTCTCAGGGAAATACTGCTGAGATTGTTCTTAAGATTTACGATGAAGATTTGTTAAAGGACCATTTACTAGGTCAAGTATCGATTCCGTTAAAAGACCTCGATGTTTACGAGCGACCAAGAAGCCGTTGGTACACCCTGCAGGGAAAATCTGGTAAAGAGAATGATAAGCCTAGAGGCGAGTTAGAGGTGAAAATTGCTTTCACTGTGAAAGAAGGAAGTTTGACTGATTTGAGTAAGAAAGATAAGCATAGGTCTTCTTTGTCTAGTATCGCCCAGAATGTAGGCGGCAGCCTCATGAGCATTGGTAGCATTGAAAAACGTAAAAGCCTCAAAAAGTTTGCTAAAAATCTTGGTTCTAAGATGAACTTAAATAAGAAAGACAAGAAAAGTGATTCATCATCTCTAAGTGGCAGTATTGGAAACCTCAAGAGTTCAACACTTTCAACCCCTGACCATTCCACCCCCAAGCGCTTGTCAGGAGAAGCAGACCCTGGGGTCATTAGTGAAGATGATGATGAGTTTGCTTTTGATGACCTGTCCCATAAAAGCTCTGGTAGCTCTCTAAATGTTCAAACTTTACCACGGGGACATAAATACACTCCCTCTCCAGTTAATGCTTCTCTAGAAAATCTTGGAGGTGGTGAATTTTTGAGAAGATCTACAAGCAGTAACTTGGCAGTGCCAGAAAAACCAATCCCACAGAAACCTGTGCGCCTGAGCCTTGACACCTTCACTCCTCCACAACTGCCTGCACAGGTGATTGACAAAAATGATGAGTGGTCACAGAAACTTTACTCAAAGCGGAAATCTAACAGTCAATTAGCTATTGACAGGGAAAAGTCTTCAAGTCTAGAAAGGAATAAGAAACTTGACAGTCCAAGTTCTTTAAAGGAACGACCAAGTCCTAAGTTCTTCAAGAAATTCGGCAACAATAACAAACAAAAGAAATTATTAGAAGAACGCATTATTGTTGGAGAAGAGAACATTGCTGAAGAAGATTCTATCAATCCAGCATTTAATAATATCCCTAAATCAATAGTGAAGGATTTTGATGGCAAATCACGAGAAGATTTGATGGTTATGGTTTATAATTTGCAAAAAGATGTAGAGTATGAGAAAAAGAAGAATAAAGATCTCGAAAACTATCTTGATGAACTGCTTCTAAGAGTAATGGAAACAACACCAAGAATTTTACAGAACCCTTACACTAGAAATAACAGCATGCATATTAGAAACAAATAAATTTTATGCAATTGTAAAAAAAATCCAGTGCATTATCAATTGCATAATTGCATAAGATTAATGTGGCATGCCTCATTCTATTCAATGTTTGTGTAATACTGATATAATTATTTGAAGAAACTTTCTTTATTCATTATTTAGGTTGCTTTAATGATTAAAGATATTTAGATTGCTTAGATGTTTATAATTGGAATTCTAGTTTTTCCATAAATATAAGTATTAGGTAATCACTTGTGTATCCAGTGACACCTATCTAAATTAGTAGACAGAGTTTTGTATGAATTATAAATAAATAATCTAAATGCTTGTAAACTTTCACTCCTCTAAAGATCTAATCACATACAAACTTAGTGCCTTATGTATTTGAATAAGTCTGTGATAGATACTATTATTTGAATTCTTCTGTTGTTCATATGAAACTTTTATGTGACTTTTATCTAATCTGTATTTCCAAATTTCAGGAAACGAGATGATAATCACAATGATAAATGGTCTGTTACAAACTTACTGTTGGTGTTTTGTTTTTGTAGAAGGTCAGATTCAAATAGTTGTTGTATAGTAGTCAAAAATTTTAATTGAGTAATCAAGGAATGTGTAACAATTACCCACTGCCATGAAATTTTGTAAAGCAATTTATACTTATTATTTTTGTACAGAAATTGGACAATTCTAAAGTTTGTGCCAAAGTTATTCATATATAAAACAATCCATTTTTATAACATAAAATAATATTCACCTACATAATAGTATTGTAATAAAAAAGACATTATTTTTTCATCAAAAAATTTTGTGATATTGACTGTGTGATTATTGTTTGAAAATTAAGAACCTTTTATTGGAATTATGTCAACTGTGAATTACTTAATTTTATCCAACATAGTCCATTCCAAAAATGCCTATATGTTAATGTTTTGCGCTTCCTCACATATGGCTGATCCATCTTACAATCAGCATGACACATTAGGCGTGTATGATTCATAAGTTTGTATAATAATAAGTATGACTAAGGCATTGAATGTCTTCATAGATAGCCCAAACAATCACTAAGCCTTAACAAAAGTGACTCGAAACACAAGTACCTAAGGAATCCATCCAAATCTAATTCAATGAGGTTGATCATTATTTATTTATTAATGTTAAAATATTTTTCATTTATTTATAGTGGCATTAACATGCATATATCAAGTATTTTTTAGTGCAAATCATATTAACTTTTCATGTAATTTACGTAAATCATACTTATTTTGTAAGAAATGCCTTTGTGCAATAATTAAAAGTTAGTAGGTAGATTGTTTTTGTTGATTGATGTTTATACAGCTTTATGTTTAACTAACATTGAAGTATTACTTATTAACATAAACATTATAGACATTTGTAGCAATTAAGTTATATTTGATTCATGGTGATCTGAGGAATGTTTAACTGTGTCATAGACTTATCTATGTAAAGTAGGTAGGTAAATAAAATAGAAGTTGATTTAATCATATTATCATTCTCCTTTATAATTAATATGTGATATTTGTTCAAAAAACGAACGGAACAAATTAACAGTAGGTTGTATTGAAATCTAAAAGTGAAGTAAAATTATTAAAATATAAGGCTTTGTATTACTGGAACTCTTGATAATCGAGAACTAGATGATTATTTATTTAATTATGCCGAATAGATAATTTATTTTTATATTAGGTTGAACTACCTACTCTTAAGTTAATTTTATTAAATAGTTAAGAGGAACGTATGTTATAACCACCAGATAAAAATGTCTACTTTTGTCCAGAAAATAATTTTTCAATAAACTTTTTTTCAAATCATGTCTTTTATTCACTTGCAGATAATATTTGAATAAACAAACTTTTTTAAGAGTTTCTAGGAGTAAAATAAAACACTTAACTTCATATACAAAATGATTTTTAATTATAATTGTAATGGCGAAAAATCACTTATAACAGGCTAACGTTTCATTTATGACGTCGACTTTTGGTTGGCAGTGCTACAGGGACTGCAGTTGCATAAGCCTTCTGTGACAACTTGTTCATGTAGTAGATTGTTATTATGGAGAAAATCAAACTGAAAATAAAAGAAAGTATTATTTTATTTTTCTTTGTTTTTCTGTGATCAAATCAGTCAAAAATAATGAGCAAAGGTGGTAAGTGCAAATACATAATATCATCCAAAAGTACATTGCTATCTATATACCCAATTCTACCTTATTTAGTCACACTGCCTAACAAAAGTCACCCTATCTGGGTGACTTTTGTTAGGCAGTGTCTCTATTTCCAACTCTATCTGGAAGAGAGGTTCCTATGGAGTAAATTCATGGGTTGCAGGCAGCTGCTTTATGGTAATAATTTTACTTGTAATCAGCTAGATCCAGTTAGCCTAGAATTAGACTCCAATGTCAAATACTGTGTGGACATAGTTATTCTTATTTACACCTAAAGGGCAGTGTGACAGCCCCAACGCAAGTACTATTGTAACTTACTGGAGCTGCTACAATTAATGGTGGCTCATGTTTTGAGATGAAATAAACATTCATCATCATCATCAACAACAGCTTGTTGCAGTCTACTGCTGGACATAGGCCTCTCCAATTGCATGCCAATTAGATCTATTTTCGGCTTCTCGCATCCAGTTTATGCCAACCGTCCTGCGCAAATCGTCAATCCACCGTGCCTGAGGTCGTCCTACACTACGTTTATCGAGACGCGGTCTCCACTCTAGAACTCGTTTACCCCAACGGTTGTCGGTTCTGCGACTAATATGGACAGCCCACTGCCACTTCAGCTTACTAATCCGGTATGCTATACCTGTATCATCATCATATATATGCTATACGATGACCTTGCTTCTCTGACGGATAACCTCATTACTAATGCGATCCCTCAGAGACACACCGAGCGTAGCCCTTTCAATAGCCCGCTGAGCGACTTTGGAGTTTGTGAACCATACGAGCCATCAGTGTCACCTCTCGGCTCCGTATGTCATGACGGGTAGAACGCACTGATGAAGACTGGCTGAAGACTTTCGCCAGGCACTGTGGGATCGACGATGTAAAGACTCGTTGACGTAGCTTCTCAAATGCTGCCCAGCCCAACTGAATTCTTCTATTCACCTCGCCCTCAAAGTTGTTTCTAGCTAACTGCAATCTCTGCCCGAGGTACACATATTATTAAACAACTTCGAGAATGGCACCGTGAATCGCAATCGGTTCGGGTAGAACATGTTCGTTGAACATGACCTTGGTTTTATCCAAGTTCATCCGTAGGCTGGTGCATACAGAAGAGTCAGCCAGGTCATTCAGCATCTGTTGTAGTTCCTGCAGCATTTCTGCCAAGATGAAGACCATCTGCCTAGCCTTTTCCCAACTATATTGGGGTCGGCTTCCAGTCATACCGGATTCAGCTGAATACCAGTATTTTACGTGGAACGGCTGCCTACCAGACCTCCACAACCCAATAACTGGGGAACACTGTACTTCTTGGCAAGACCGGTGTCAGATTTTCTGGCTGCTGACAATCCGTAACAACTGCCAAAGATCTACAAATGACAGGCGGGACCAACGGCTTAACGTGCTTTCCGAGGCACGGAAGAAACTCGGTGTGTTAAGATGGTCACCCATCCACAGACCAACCTTAGCAAGTGTTGCGTTCTGCCATTATGAAGATATCGTCTGCAAATTGCAAGTGAGAGATGTATTCGCCATTGACATTAATGCCACGTTCTTTCCAGTTCAGCGTCTTGTATATTTCCAGTTCAGCGTCTTGTATAATCCTCCATTGCATTAGTGAACAATTTCGGGGAAATAACATCCCCTGGTCTCACTCCTCAATGCAACGGAACAAATGGGACTTTTGAAATTGAAAACAATATATCTAGTTTTAATTTCCGCGAATATTAGTGGGTTGCAGGTATGCACCTCCCTCCCGCCCGCTATATTATGCAAATGCCAGGGGCGTAGCTACCGCCGTATCAGCCGTATCAATTATACGGGGCCCCCAGGCTACAGGGGCCCCGAATGTGTGTATGCAATCATTCCTAAAATATTATTTTTTTCATTATCCATGATATTTTATTTCAGGTACAGGTTATTAACCTTTTTTTTATATAGCTGCTGTGCCAAAAGTTCAGTATAAAAAAAAAACAATACACCGAATTAATATATTTGCAGACGACGCAGATTTGTTAAAAAAAAAAAACGAAACGTACTCTTTAATTTTAACCAATTTTATTTTCAAAATTTGTTTTCAAATCAATATTGTAGTTTTTTTTAAATTCAATTGGAGCTTTTTTCGTTACTTTTATAAAAAACTTTATACTGTTGGGGGGCCCCCTCAACACATTTTGATACAGGGCCCGTCTAAGGCAAGCTACGCCACTGGCAAATGCAAGATTACAAGGCAAATGCAAGGATTTTATGCACATGCAGGAAGGCAAAGCAATACCCAACACCATTACCGACACGTGTTTCGCTGACCGTTGAGTTGCGACTGAGAGCCCAGTCGCAACTCAACGGTCAGCGAGTCAACACGTCCCCTGAGGATGCCTCGTGGAGAGGCGAAACACGTGTCGGTAATGGTGTTGGGTATTCTAATCTAATCTTGCATTTGCATAATATAGCAGACGGGAGGGAGGTGCAACCCACTAATATTCGCGGAAATTAAAACTAGATATATTGTTTTCAATTTCAAATTAAAATGGATTTCCGCAAAGTAACGCCTGACTCAATCAATTTCAAATGGGACTTGTTTGCTGATTCTGTACTTGAACGGACATAGTGGTGGCCTCATAGAGACATCTCATCACCGTAAATAAACATTCTTGTGGCCTATTTCAATAGCAGCTAGTATTAGTAACAAGCATTATTGATCACTGTTCAATCAAGTTTTGTGCATGTGCCACCGGAAATTACAAGACTCTGTAACATTGTAATATCTTTGTCAGATTATTATTTCTCAATATATTATGAAAAAATTACAATAAATCCCATCTCAGTTCAATACTTTCCAACTTATCTGTCTTATTTAGATAAAAAAGTTCCTAACAATTTCACAGTATATTTTACAAACTTACAGTGTTTGCAATTGTCTGGTACAAATGTAGTTTTTCTATTTTGATGAGACTGCCAAATACCACGTAAAAAACTGTCAATGAAGAATTTTTATCATAACAATTCAAAAATAAGCTAAATATTGTTTACCATGTAGTGAAGCAGATCCTGTGCACCATGCCAGCAGCAATTAATGATATTGCCATAGACAGGACTATTTCTGGCAACTTCAACTGGAAGTTTTTTCCAAACATAGTGGCTTCTAAGTTACCAATAGCCTGTGATATCATGTTAAGGATAAGTCAATAAAAATATACTGTTACAAATATACATGACGTATGAAACAGTTTCTGGAGAATTATTTGGCAAACAATAGCCTTGCCTTACAACAAAAATGAAACCGCAATATACAATTTTGGCACTGCAGTCAGTTTCTGGACAGTTTCTGGTGTTCAACATTTCCAATTGTGTATAGTCTATTATTATTTTATTGATCTCAAGCGTGGGATGTTATTTGTATGTACTAAAGTAAAACATCACAAGTCAACCAAGAAGTGTTGTTGAAAAGGATACAGTAACGAAGAACAAGAACATCAGTGAACCAAGGTAGCCTCCAAATATTATAGTAACTGGCGATCTTATCAGAACCGGTTTGTACATCTGCATTCCCGAAAATATAAGCAGGGTCAAAATTGATGATAACACGAAAGACGTGGCACTGTTCACCGCTGAAATGATGAGTTGTTGAGTTAAAATGTGCACACTTGTTATTAGTGAGAAATTAATTTATGTTATCTACATTAATACTCAACCCATTATAAACTTCACTATTTTTTACTATATCTTGTATGAAGATTTCGGCAATAAGAAACGCCGCGCCGCAAGCAATGTACTTACAAACGAACACAACTACTGTCAAATTGACACTGACATTTAGAAACGAGCTGCATTGAATAGAAATCTTTTGAGCAATCTAATAAGAAAACATTTATTATTATTCATTACTCCATTTATACTTTTATAAATAGTTATATGATGATGAATGAATGCTTTCATAGAAAATGAATCAAATTATTTTAGTAGGCACTAGCAATAACAAAAAAAATTAGACAACATAATCAACATAATACAGATTACAGAAAGCCAAAAACCGGCACAAAACAAGTCAAAGCCACTCAATTTGCTCAAAGCACATAAAGTTGACAGATAAAGGATTCTGGCGGGAACTTCGAAAAAGCGCGGTTTGAAATTTTCTTTCAAAATTCCTTTTAATTGTTTTCGGAGGATTTTTGGGTTTAAAGTGACTAAAAAGCTGTTAAATTATATACGGTAGCTCGCCGAAATGGTGGGTAACGAGGGGGGCGGGGATAACCCGCCCGCCCCTCATAAACGTCCTCGGGCTGAGGAAACAAACGAAATGAAGGAAATGGACTGTGGCGAAGGCGGCGGCGGTGAGCGTATGAACCCTTTTATGCCTTACCTCAAGCCAAATTATAAAAGACTTTATCCCGAAAACTGTAATAACACAGAGTTTAAGGTATTTATTGAAGCAAACGGCAAGGATAGAATCGGCAACAAGAGCCCAATTTATTTGAATCATATTTTTTCCAATGAAATAAAAGGTGTGACGGCAATTCAAAGAGTAAACGCTAATAAAATAGCTATTATATTTAAACAGTACAATACAGCTAATAATTTTATTAATAATACTAATTTCTTAACAAAGCACAACATGAGAGCATTTATACCAGCTGCACAGATTGAAAAAACTGGCATCATACGATTTGTTCCTTCAAACATCTCAAATAAAGAATTATATACAAAATTATCATCAATTTATGAAATTATCGCAGTAAGAAGATTCACTAAAAAAGTTGGCCAAGAACGTGTCCCACTGCAAACAGTAAGCATCACTTTTCTTTCCAATATACTGCCAGACAGTATACAATATGACTTATTTTCTTATAGGGTTTTCGAATATGTTCCCCCTTTACAACAATGTTTTAGATGTTTTAAATTTAACCACTCAGCAAGAATTTGTAATAGCAAGCAAAGATGTTCTATTTGTGGAGGTGAGCACTTATATAAGGAATGTGACAAACCAAATGAGGTCTGTTGTGTAAACTGCAGTGGGCCCCATCTAGCAATTTCAAAATTATGTCCGATTAAAATGAAGAAAATAATTGAAAAGAAAACGAAAATTACTTATGCAAGTGCTACCCTGACCAAGAAAATAAATGACACTACAGAATTCCCTCCGCTAGCGCCGCCAAGAATGCAGCCTGTACATAATATTGTAAATAAATCTGTAAATAAGCCTGTACATACCTCTGTAAATAAGAATACTACATATGTAAATAAATCTGTGAATGATGTAAATAAATCAAATGATGTCTTACCTAGTGAAGACATCAAAAATAAAATTATTGACAACAACGATGTACTTATGGCCCTAGTACAGACGTTGGTAGAATTGGGTAATAAGGGAGATAATACACCTACTACTTTAAAAAGTATTAAAGCTACATTAATTAAAAATCTTAAGTAATGGATCCAAATTCTTCTCTATCTAAACTACGTATTGCTCAGTATAATATTCAGAGTGCTAATAGTAAAAAACCCTTATTGTTACAATTCTTAAATAAACAAAATATTGATATTTGCTTACTTAACGAAACATGGTTTAAAGATAACAATTTTAGGATACCTGGATACAATATTTATAACAAAAATTCGAGTAACGCTCATAACGGAGTAGCAATACTAATCAGACCATATCTTAAATATAATATAATAAATACGCAATTTTATGAAAATATTCAAACAGTAGCTTTATCCGTATGCACGGTACGCGGCAGTTTAACTGTGCTCTGTGTATACTGCCCACCAACTAGTGCGCACATACGAATTCATAGATTGCACGACATAATTAAAGATCTTCCTAAACCTATATTTATTAGTGGTGATTTTAACGCCCACCACATTGCATTTGGATGTCTATCAACTAAGAGTCGAGGTCAGGATTTGTAAAATATAATCGATGACTTAGACCTATGTATTTTAAATGACGGCAGTTATACAACTGTCAATCGGCCAGGACAAAATCCTTCTGCCATTGATGTTAGCTTCATAAGTTCTAGTCTTGCATCATTGTGTGAGTGGTCTGTGCATGATGATACCATGGGAAGTTATCACTACCCAACTATAACAGAAATTTCATTACTCATAGATAGATATGACATTAGTCCTCCAGTTGATAAGTTTTTGTATAAAAAAGCGGATTGGGAGACATTCAAAAAAGTTTCTAAAACAATATTTAATGATTTGACTCTTAAACTACATGATCCTATTCTAACTTATAATGATTTCTGTTTTCGATTAGATACTCTAAAAGAATTAACAATCCCAAAGCTAACTAAATTGAACAACTTTAAAAGCAGACCCCCAGCTCCTTGGTGGAATGAAATTTGTGAAAAAAGCGTTGTTGCTTCCTACGATGCATTGAAACTATATAGAAGTGAGCCTAGTTTCGAAACCTATTTAAATTACAAGAGAAAAGATGCACAGAAAAAAAGAACCATCTCAGAACAGAAAAAAGTTGGATGGAACAACTTATGTAATAGTTTTAATAGAACTACTCCAATAAGTAAGATCTGGAATCTTATAAAGATGTTCAAAGGTATAAGACCTGGCAATAAATCATATAGAGATGAGTTCATTATTCCATTTTTAGATAAATTATCTGATAACACAAATTTAACTGATTCTGATAATATAAAAAACCTTTTTGATTTAAACAATGATAATCGAAATTCAAAATTTTTATTAGATTCCTTCTCATGGCGCGAATTTACAATGGCTCTGCAAGGTAGACGAAATACAACTCCTGGTTTGGATGACTACCCTTATTTATTGATTAAAAATTTAGACGAATCGGCCCAAAAGATATTTCTTAACGTTCTTAATCTGCTTTGGTATACTAAATCTATCCCGCAATCTTGGAAAACACAATGTGTTGTTCCAATACTCAAGCCAGAGAAACCTCCGCAACTTCCTAGTTCCTATCGACCAATTTCATTATCATCTTGTCTAGGTAAAATTTTTGAAAACATGATTAAATTTCGTCTTGATTGGTATGTTGAATCCAATGGTATCATTCCACATGTTCAGTATGGTTTTCGTCGTGGCCGCAGCTGTGCAGATAGTTTTACTTCTCTCATCTCTGACCTGAAAAATGCAAAGAATAAAAAATTACACACAGTTTGTACTTTCTTAGATGTTCAAGGTGCTTTCGATAGTGTAGATCCTGCTATACTTGTCCAAATTATGTCAAGATTAGGTATTCCTGGTCAGTTATGTAAATGGATTTTTAACTTTTTGAATAACAGGACACTATATGTAAGACATAACAATAAACTATTTGGACCAAAATCTGCTTCAAGAGGTACAATGCAGGGTGCTACACTGTCTCCTTTGCTGTATAATATTTACACATGTGAAATTTGTAAATTTGTAAATAATACTGATGTAAATATTCTGCAATTTGCTGATGATATTGTTATATACAGCAGCAGCTATAATTTAGAAGTGGCAATTGACAATGTGAACATAGCTTTAAATCAATTATTTATATATTATAATGATTTACTACACCTAAAAATCAACCCATCTAAAAGCAGTGTAATGATTTTTGGCAATGATAGCTCCACAACTAATGTTACTTACAACAGTGAAATTATTCCTAGAGTAAATAGTAAGAAATTTTTGGGCATAATAATAGATCAAAAATTGACTTTTGAAACACATATTAGGCACATTTCCAAAAGCGCCCTAAAAGGTTTAAATTTAATGAAATGTCTTGCTGGTGTATCATGGGGGGCAGACCCCAAAACATTATCATTATTGTACAAAGCAATTGTTAGAAGCCATTTTGATTATAGCTCACTAGCTTATATGTACAGTACACATGTAAATAAATTAGATATAATGCAGAATAGGGCTTTGAGAATAATATCTGGCGCAATGTGCTCCACTCCCATAAGGGCCATGGAAGTGGAGACTAAAATCATGCCCTTAAGTTTGAGAAGGCTATTACTTGCACAAAGATATTCTCTCAAATTAATATCATCAAATAACAGAGAGATAATAAATAAAATATTACCTTCTACTCACATAAATTTTCAGACACAGACAAAAGTTGATATGTTGAATGGTATTTCCCCAATGTTGTCCAACATCTTACTTGAAATAGACAATAGCTGTTCCAATATTAGAAAACAATTTCCATGGCCATGTTACTCCTTCACATATCAATGTATTTCACATCCTGTAAAAGTGTTTGAAAATACAATTAATAACAATTTAGATATGCTACAATTTTTAGAACAAAACAATAGTTATTATACTTTATACACTGATGGTAGCAAGAGTAGTGATTATGTTCATGCAGCATTGTATGATCCACACAGAAAATTCTCTCAAAGCTTTGTTCTGCATAAATCTTGTTCTATATTTACAGCGGAGGCATATGCGGTGTATCAGGCATTACTATGTATACGTGAAATAAGTAACTGTAAATACTTTTTAATTGTTTCTGATTCTTTAAGCATGATAAAGGCCTTAAGTAGCCTTACAGTAACATTTAAGTCTAACTTTATTCTTTATTTCATTAAACAAATAATTTACCAATATCATCTTGAACATATACAAATTGCCTTCCTGTGGGTACCCTCTCACAGTGGTATCACTGGCAATGAAATGGCTGATAAAGCCGCATATGAGGGTTATAATTCTGTTGATGTTAAAAATACAATGGACATCCCTATGACTGATTTCTTACAAAGCATTAATGAAAACATTTATGAGTTGTGGTATGAAATATGGAAAAAAGATCAAGATACGAAAGGAAAGTGGTATGGAAGCATTCAAGAAAGATTACCTATTAAACCTTGGTACGATAAACTGAAGGAGGATGCAAGCCGAGATTTTATCACCACGATAAACAGGCTGCGCTTTGGCCATAATACTGCACCGTCACACCTTGCAAGATTGAATATTATTTCAAACAATATATGTCCGTTTTGTGAAAATACTGAAGGAACTGTAGAACATCTCATTTTCTCATGTCAGAATTTCTTACTTGACAGACTAGTGTTAGCTATTGAATTAAGTGAAGTGAAAGTTAAATGTGATTTTGAATCCCGCCCGCCGCCACTTGAACAGTTATTAAAAGACAAAAACAGCTACAAACCAATATACAAATATATCAAAAATACTATAAAATCCATTTAAAATAAAGTGCAAATTCCAACCAAAGTACTGCAAAGCTGCAAGTGAAGAAGTGCAAATCAGTGCAACAAAAAAAGACTTGACCTAAAGGTCTTTGTTACCAGGTCATTAAATTAAAAAAAAAAAAAAAAAAATTGACAGATAAATACCTACTTATCAATACATAAGCTAAACAAATTCGTAAACATGACACAGGCCCATTCCATCTTTAAATTTTTGATAATGATTGATAACGAAAGTAGATGACGATCTTAACTCTACGTTTCTGAGGAGTAATAAGCTAATTTTTACGTAAAACTAGTTAAAATGACATACGTTACCAAAACAATTAACACCAAATTAGTGAAAAGTTTGATTTATCGTAGTCTTGTAAGTAAAACTTTAATAAAGTTAATTACTTACAAATTGTTGACTCATTTTGCCTACTGTTTTTCATAATAAAATAAGTTCTGTATTTTGAAATAACGTTTACTTTTAGTAAAAACTATGATCTAGTCTGAAGCATTAAAAAAAATTCCAGAGTACAACAGTACCCCAAATCAGGATCTATGAAGTGGGTCCAAGAGATGGCCTTCAAAATGAATCTAAATTTGTCCCCACAGACATCAAAATAGAACTGATAAATAAACTAGCTGCAGCTGGAATAAAAGATATTGAATCTGCCAGGTATGCATGTTTTAATTAATATAGTAATATAATTTACTGAAAGTGTTAAAGGCAGCATTAATGCTAATAAAATATATTTTAGGAGCACACAAAGTAGCAATTATTAATTAATTTGGATAACATAGATGATATTCATATTTTACCTTATTCTTCATACAAGAATGTATGTTACCAAAAGCCACCAGAAAATGAAGCTCAAAGTAACTGCTCCAAGTTTGTTAGCATTCAAAAATTAATTGATAACTTTTTCTCCAAAAATTATCATAACTTTCAGCTACTGCTGAGTAGGTATTCTTACCATTTACCAAGACACTTAGAAATCACCAAGATTTCTGTTCTTTTGTTAGTATAAATGTTATTTTCCTTCCCAAACATACAATTTGGTTTCCAATAACAACGGGGAAAATCCTGTTGAGAATATTTGCCAGTTCAGCAATTTGTTAAATCAATATACCCATTTCTAATTGGTACCAAACTTCAACCTTGTGTAAATGTTAATTAGCATTAATAATCCATTCCTAAGTCATAAATTAAAAACTTGGTATGTATTCTTCTATTGTCAGCTAACTTCACATTGCTATTTACATTTTTTGCTATTTTATTATTTATTTACAGCATGCATGATATGCAACATAATTTTTAAGTATGGGTCTTGTATCCTCTTTAGGCAGCCCAGCAAACAGTAACTTGGAATGCTACTTAATGATCTGTAATTGCAAATGTTTTATGTATTATTATATTCAGCTTACAAACTACAGTGTGTCATCACCGTTGATGGATTGTATATACTGCCTTTCCTGAGATTTAATGACTGTTATCTTAACATCACAGAATATGCCTTCTGAATCCCAGGACCAGTAACTAATATGGCAAACAGAACCACAAAGAACCATATTAACATTATAATTCGGATTCATTAACCCAAAATAGTACTATACGTCAATCACTGGTCATCACCATTATGATGAAAATTCACATCTGGCTTCCCCTTAGTATAGTCTCTACAACCAGTCCTGTGCCACTGTGCTGCCAGTGTAGCAATGTTTGTTTTAAGTTTTAGTTGTGCATACTGCTATGTGCTCCTTTAACTTTCTAAATAAGCCATATAGGTAATTAGTTCGATCGCTGGTGACTACATAATTCCAATCGTTGTTAAAGAAACAATCTAAAAAATTCAAGATATGTTCAATTTTCTGTTGTTTCTTGATCACCAACTGTCAAGCATCTGTTTATTTCTTTTTAACCGACTTCAAAAAAGGAGGTTATCAATTTTATTTATTTATTTACCAAACGATTCGTCAATTTAAAACATTAAGTATAAAAAAGAGGAAACTCCTGACTGAATTACTCATAAAAGCTTAGACCCGAAAGCTGTTAAACGGAACCCTCATAAGATCACTTGGTTGTCTGTCCATCAGTCTGACCGTCTGTCTGCCCTATTGTTTCCGAATCTATTGGACCCATTTATTTGAAATTTGATACGCTCGGTAATCGAAACACGCACGCATTATAACAAAAAATTTCCATTCCGAAGTTATTAAAAAAAATACATACCTAGATGAAATTAAAATTGCTGAGCCTACAATTTTGAAAAAGATACAGATATCAGGACTTTCCCTATAGATCACAGAAAAACCTATAAGAAATCTACGATTTAATAATAACATGTTAAAAAAAACGTTCGGAACCCTTTGCACACCAGTCCAACTCCGACTTGACCAGTTTTTTTTTAGAATTGTTTACTTTATGACGTCGTCGTCGAGTAGAAATAAGGGGATTTCCTGTCTAGGAGATATGGAATGCACAGGCGGACGAAGTCATTAGCAAACGGTGGTCGGGAATAGCCGTGCGGCTCCCGACCACCGTTTGCTAATAACTTGGTCGGGAGTCTATTCCCGACCACCGACCGTAGGCACAGGCCTGCGGTGGCTCGCCTTCCGATAACAACCAGGCCCGGGAAAAAAGATATGAGTGAAGGGCATAAGGAGGCCAAGCCCTCCTTGGCCTCCTTACTTCCTTACCTTCACTCATTTTTTTTTTACACGGGTCGGTTTTAGTCAGTAACAGTGACACTTCCAGCATTCATTTGATGATTTCACATCCAGAAAAAAAGGTAGTTACAAAGAGACCTACTTCACAATCGACACACCTTTATTAGTTTTCGCATAAAAAATCCTTACTATCAACTTACGATTCGACTGCAATATTGCATAATGAACATTTTTATTGTTAAAAGTGTTTGTCGTAGCAACAGCAGTATCGATCTTATCGCGTTATCGGCCTTTTTATTTGCTCTTAAGGTGTTGAGAACTTTCCACGATTACAGTCATTAAAGACTATTTAACTCTTATTGTAATTTTTTTTTTTATGTTGTAACTAAAACTTATCTACTATTCGATCCTATTTACCAAACAGCTTTGGCATTATCTTATTAGATCTTATTGTTGCTGTTTCATGACAATCATTTTATCATAAAAAATAGAAGTAACGTTACTAAAATTCCCGGGTCGACGGCGCGTCTCAAAGAGCTGTCAGCAAAGAAGAGGGCCCCACAGGGTCAGTGCTTGCTAGAGTAGCGGAATTCGTTCGAAAGAGTTACCGCGGCCCTGGAACGCAAATGGCATTAGAAGGATCACGGGTGGGTTTTAGTCAGTACAAAAAAAGTAGTTGAGTAAAGGTCTGATACTCCCTTCCGCTCTGCCCAGAGCGGGAGAAGTCATTTGATGATTTCCCATCCAGAAAAAAAGGTTACTATAATTCGCATTGTGCTAAAAATTGGTACAAATGCTCAGAACACAGAGAGCAGTGGTGGCCAAGTGGTAACGGACCCGACTTACAAATTGTAGGTCGCGGGTTCAAACCGAGCCAGACGTATTACGTTGTGTAGGTAATTAATGCATGTCCTAGAACCAAAAATTCGAAGACATATGACATTTACGTACGTTAAAAGGCTGATTATGCTCAGAACACCATTATAAATGAAATGTGAGAAAAGAAACATTATTGCGAACTTTGACCTTGATTTTTTTTGCAAATATGGTATCGGTGGAATTAAAAGACCCCACAGATCCCACATATCATTTATGTATGTGTTCCGAAATTGTTGTTTCCTACCAATTTTTAGCTTTAAGCGAAAGTACAGAGATCTTCCCGATTGCCTCAGGTTTTCTGGCAAGAGACGCTGTAATCGACGCATTTTCCACCAATGAAATTGTTTGTAACTCGTTTCATAGTTTGACTTGCAAACTAAATTTTTTTTAGTAAGTAGAAGACTGGAATTAACCAAATCTGCTTTAGATGACAGAATACTTATGTTACCTAGTGGCGGGTTCATTAAAATAATTTTGAATGCTTCTGCCTACAGTTTCGTGAGTCCAAAATGGGTGAAACAAATGAGCGATGGAGTTGACGTTATGAAGAATGTACCGAGGGTCCACGGTGTCAACTACCCAGTGCTCGTGCCTAATCTAAAAGGCTACGAGACTGCTGTGAGATCCTTTTACTTAATACTATCTTGCAAATTTGCTTTAGTCTTTCTCATACCTTACCTACTACAATGTGAAGCAGAAGCAAATGTATTTCAGAAATAGCACGAAAACTGTTTGGTTTCATCAAAGATAAACCCATTACAACTGTTACAAATTCTAAGTCGTCATCTCAAATCTCGCGATCGAGTTGTGCATATTGTTCCATCTAGAGACCACATTATAGCCAGCATCTGCTTGTTAACTGAACTGAAACTTTAGATCAATAGTGGGAAATTACAAATTATATTTCTAGAAATATAATTATAGTAACAAGACAATGTGTGTATTTCTATTTTTCATCCAGAAACAATGCAACGTGGAAGAAGTGGCCATATTCCCGGCTGGGTCGGAAAGTTTCTCTCAGAAGAATCTGAACTGTTCTGTAGAAGAAGGCTTGAAAAGATTCAAGGTAGTGGCTGACCAGGCTGTGAAGGATGGGCTCAGAGTGCGAGGCTACGTCTCCTGTGTCGTAGGCTGCCCTTATGAAGGTCCTATACATCCCAAAGGCATCGCCAAGGTAAGAACCGATTATTATTAAAAAGTAAGAAAGGAAATAGTTACCTACCTATATTAATTTAGCACAAACTTAAAGGAAGTAACTGTAAAAATGTTGCATTAACAATGCAAACAACCAGTCACCATTGTTTCTTAATTATTTTCCGCATTCAAGTAGTACTGCGTTACGCTGTACGCTAGCTAAGATCCTTAAGAGCGTTACGACTGGCGCCAAAATCGACAAAAAGACCCCTGTTTTGCATATTTTCGGAACATAATATGTAGATGTTGTTTTTCAGCTGTACCTACCTAATGTTTTAAACTCTTACATTCGAGACTGATTTTTTCATCAAGGTAAATAATTTCTTACGTAATTCGCAAAATTCATATTATGTGTTCCGTTTGACGTCCGAAGTCCATTATGAGAGTGCACGCTTCCTTCCGTGAACAGCTGCTAGATGTCGTCTCTTCCGCCTCGTAATCGCGCCACTAGCGACCCCCAATGCCAAAACTGTGAACTACTTTCAAAACCGCATACAAGCCGCCATGATGAAGTCTTTGGTCATTGTTGCTTCGTATTCCGAACGGTGCGCAGCTTTGTTAGATAGTCAGTTATATCGAATAAGCTATATTCGTTATTTTTTAAAAAAAACTTTTGAGATTAAAGTAGAAAGTTCGTTAAATTTTAGTATTTATTTAAATTTAAATTTTCCGTCTCGTGAGTGTGTTTATTTTAAACAAAATGGACGGGGAAACTATCGCACCAGAGGAAACTTTGAGGAAGAGGACGCGGAGTTCGAGGTCTTCATCGTCATCGAAAGGAAGTGATACGGTGTCATCGGAGAGCGATGTGGGTGATCCTGCGCCGCGCAAACGGCCCCGTCAGGCACGGGGGCGCTCCCTATCGCGAGATTCCGAACTGGATCGCAGGTTTGACATACTATCCCAACAGTTGGTGAGTCAAGTCAACAATATTTTAACCAATTGTATCATGGCAAATAATGCTTCATTATCACAAGCCCTACCCGTCACGCAAAATTATGTTGGCACCGCCTTGCCTTCAACATCGACTGCTTGTACCCAGAATTTGCAAGAAAATTTCTTACGTCCGCCGCAGCTTAACCCCTGCTTAGAAAATATTGCAAATTTAAATGTTTCCGTTAAAGAACCTAGTGTACCTAAAGCAAATCCAGAACGTGTAAAGAAAATAGCAGAAATGCAGAGGTTTGATTCCCCGGATTGGAATGCTGTACGTTACACAGAAGTCCAGAAAAAATATGTAGCCTTTCCTAGTTTTGTTGAATTGAAAGTGAACGAAGAATTGCGGCGTTTTGAAGATCCATTTTTACCATTAAAATGGTTTCAAATGGAACGCAGTTTTGCAGCGTTATCTAATGCCTTTTTAACCCAAAATGAGCACGTAAACGCGGCATTACAAAATCTAATTGATTGGTCTGCTAGTTCTAACGCTCAATTATCTCCAACTACCCTCTTTGATAAACTTAAAGAGTTGTTTGGTGCCGAGTCCTCGTATAAAACGGTATCACATGACATTCTTCAAATTATTTGCGGTAAACGAGCTGAGGTTATAGAGACGCGGCGCCGATCGTTGTTAAAAAATGTTAAAAGTAAATACATGCGCGACGATATAGAAAAAATTCCACCCTCAATCGAATATATATTCAATTCTCAAAATTTATCAAACTACCTACAAAAGATTGGGGGTGTAGAAAAATTAGAAAAACAAAATAATAGTGCGGAAACTAGTCGTCCGATTTGTTTAGAGTCTACGTCGTCTTTTCAAGAGAATAATTTTCGTTCGCGACAAAACAAACCAAAGCGTAATGACAAAAAAGACAGCAAAAGAAATTCCGTTTTCTCTTCAAAAAAGAAGGGGGGGCGAAAAGACAGGAACGGGAGGCGAGCAGGACAAAACCAAAAGCATAAATGACTATTTAATGCCGAGTTTTTGGGGAGGTTGTCTTCAGCATTATATAGAAATTTGGAATCGTTTCGACGCTCCAAAGACTATTTTAAAATTGATTTCGGGAGCCCGTATCCCCTTCAATCGAGCACCGCCCTTAATTTTACCAACTTTAGACAACCTGTCAAGATTTCAAACCCCGGCTTCGCAAAAAATGACATTAGAAATTCGGAAGATGGTTCAGGAACGGGTGTTAGAGCCTGCTCCTTTGACCCCATCGTTCATCTGTTCTCTTTTCATAATCACAAAGAGCAATGGAAAAAATCGTGTGATATTCAACTTGAAAGCACTAAATTTATACATGGAGCCAAAACATTTCCATCTTTTCCACCATCAACAAATGCCGTCGTTTCTGCAACAAGGCGACTGGATGGTCAAGCTGGATCTCAACCAGGCCTATTATCACCTTCCAATACGTGCACAACACAGGCGGTTTTTGCGTATCAGCTACGGTGGTCAACTTCTGCAAATGACATGTCTACCATTCGGCCTGGCTGCTGCTCCCAAAATGTTTGCGACTATAACAAACTGGACTGCAGAATACCTTCGCAAAAAAGGTCTGCGCCTCGTCGTATATCTGGACGACTACCTATTAGTCCATCAGAACAAGGAAGTACTCAGCACGCATCTCAACATAGCTGTACGCTTCTTGTCCAGTCTGGGCTGGTGTGTAAATCACGAGAAATCGATCACCAGACCAACGAGGTCGATCGAATATCTCGGCATCAATTGGGACACCCAAACAAACCACAAGTCCCTGCCACCAGAGAAGGTGAGAAAAATTCGACAGAACCTCTCGACCAGACTCGCAACGGGCAGTTGGACCCTCAAGCAGGCGCAACGCCTCTTAGGGCTTCCCAATTTTGCGTCCTTCATCACCCACCGGGGAAGGATGCATTGCCGTGCGCTGCAATGTCATATAAAAGTACTGCGTCAAAATCCTCTCGAAGCAGTACAACTGACCCAAGACATTCGCCAAGAACTCGAGTGGTGGATGGAAAATGTAGGTCAAAAGACGGCAATTCACATAGATCCACCCACAAACTTTGTCATCACGGACGCATCCGACATTATGTGGGGTGCCCTGGTCAACAACAACAAGGTACAAGGTGCATGGCAAACCTACCAGCAAAAATGGCATTGCAATCTAAAAGAAATGTATGCTGTAATTGCTGTATTGTCGAAGGAATCCAGAGCCCTCCGGGGCTCCAGGATCATTCTACAGACCGACAACAAGACAGTGGTATCTTACATTCAGAAGGAAGGCGGCACAAAATCACACCGATTGATGGAGTTGACGCGGGAATTGCTGTCTCTGACAGACGACCTCAATGTTGTACTGATCCCTCACCATCTACCAGGGTTGTACAACACCGAAGCCGACCACCTGTCGCGAAATCGTGCCGGCAGCGAGTGGCACCTTCAGGTGGCAGCAACTTCAAAAATATTTCAGACTTGGGGGAAACCGGAAATAGACTTGTTCGCGTCTCAAAACGCACACGTCGTGAGAAATTACGTTTCTCTAGATTCCTCAGACTCCAACGCCTGTTATCACGACGCGTTCAGCAGGTACTGGCGATACGACCTCGCATGGGTGTTCCCACCGCCAGCGCTGCTTCCACGAGTTCTTCACCACCTCAACTCGGCATCAGGTCAGTACATCATAGTAGCACCCAAGTGGAAGAAACCCTTTTGGCGACCAGACCTGAAGAATCGAACCTTGACACGGCCACTGAAGATCAGAGACCTGAAGAAGACCTTAGTAGACACGGTGACCGGCCTACCACCAGCTCACGTCAACGATCTGCAGTTGGAAGCTTGGCTCATTTCGGCTGGGATACCATGACAAAAGATTGGTCCCCACAAGAAAAAGATCTTCTTTTATCTTGCTGGCGAACTTCAACTCTTAAAACTTATACACCTATTTGGGGTAAGTGGTCTAGCTGGTGTAGTCAAAATAATTTAAATTCTCGTACACCACGTCCAGCAGATGTTGCGAAATATCTAGCATATCTATATCTAAATCAAAAGTTAGCTTACAGAA